>CM056741.1:72167281-77167281 GCA_029851415.1 Eretmocerus hayati | reverse complement strand
TGATCTCTGATCTATTCCTCTTTTTTTGGGATGCTCTAGGAGAGCAGAAACCCCTAATATTTCCAAGTGAACTTGTCCTTTGTCTGTTTGTTTTTCCACCTCCCTTATCTCCCATGCCTTTCTCTCCTTACCCTCTCACCTCAACATGTGCTTCTGGTCTTCCTAACCTCGATTTTCTTTCCCAATAGTTTTTCACTGTGCCCTTAAGTCTCTGGGTCTTTCCTTATCCTCTCTACTTTTTTTTATCTTACCTTTACTGGATCTGTACTTTTTTCTATTTTTCCCTCTAATAATACCTATATTTACGGTTACTTTTATTTACAATCGAATTTTTCTTCCGCTCTTGTCGGCGGCCATTTTCAAAACCCTTTCCAAGACAAGTATTTCTATACCACGAACATGTCTCCACGTGTAGAGGAAGGGACGTACTGGAGTGCTTGGTTTCAGCATGTTTATCAATAATCTTGGAAAATTGGAGGCTGGAGGAGTTTTTCTAAGCGCGAATTCGTATGTAGGAGTTTTAAAAGTATCGAATTCTTTTCTGGAATTCCTGTGGCTGACAATTTCGGTGCCAAGATCACTTATCTCGGGTTTGTTCGTCATTTACTTAGGGTCCCTAGACAGTTCAGTACTATATATAGCGACTGTAAGCCTGCAGTGTTGTGTCCGTGTGCCGTTCAATCACACTCAACTCCACGATTTGTCGCAAATGAAATGAAATTATGACAATTAAGTGCTGTGAATATGAGGCTCAGACACCTCCCTCATGTGATAGGTAGCTGCTAGATCAGATATCAAAGGCAACGCCGAGTTCTCCATGTGTTTTTCCTTCCATCAGATGAGTATTTATCAAGTTCGATTAAGGATGGTCCATCTGAAATAGAAGAACTCTGTTCTTGGTGAAGAGATCCAACTTTATTTTCAGGTTTCTGGTATATGGGATTACAGTGGAAATGATGAAGTCGTACAGGTCTTGATACCACTGACCTTAATCAATACTCAAAACCATGTAATTGGCAGACCATAATATAATGTTGTCACCACTCCATGTCGTGCTCCATGTGCATATCTTTCCATTTAGTCCCAAGACCCAGTGAAGCATTCGAATCCCCAAGTACAGCAAGGAGGAACGGTGAGTTTATGTGGACGAAATGGATATTCAGACAGGTATTCCCCACTTCATAGTTCTCAATGTTTCAACGTCATGGTGCATGTTTCACACGTGTAACTGTAAAATGTTCAATTGAGGAAAAATTCTTATCTGCTCCTATGAGATTACCCTACGTTGACACAAGATGGAACATTCTTTATGAAGTCAACCGTAAAATTTCAGGAATTCCAGCTGTAGTCAAATTCATAACTAGAATGGAAAGATTCTATATATTCTGTCACTACACCAGTCTGTACTGACTTTGCGAATTGGTGTTAGCCACTTGGTACGGTTGTTGCCATTTGCACTTTGTAAATTGTGTCCAGCACTATTAATCAACCAATCTGAAGCTTAGCAGAAGAATTAATTGTTTGGGTACACTGACGACTGGTGAATAACATGAAGGATGAAGTAAGACATAACCTTGCTGCAGATCGTACCAGCACAGAAAAATCTTCTCTAGATAGAGATGACTCTTTATTCATTCTACAGATCATGAGAAATGACGGTTTTCTCAAAATACACAATGGTAGTATGTCTCAGTATAGATCACACTAATCTTGTGACAGAATGAACCAAGTGCACTCCGATATCACTGATACTGTCACTGACTCCAATACTGCAGAAGGTAAAATATGACCAAAGAGTTTGCATATCATTCAATAGAAAGAGGAGTATTCATTGAACTACATCCATGACTCAAAAGCTTGCTCAGTGCTGATGTAATCTGCAATGAAAAAAATGTCCCTCTCAATCATTTATGTTCATTCGCAGTCTCTACTCACACTGTCAGAAACTCACTCTTGACTCTCCCTAAACAATCATATTCCTCTGCTATGCTTCAGATTGTTTGGTCTGTGATGATGAACAGTGTTTACAAAGTGATAATGGCAATAAACGAACCAAGGGACCAACACCAATGTCCAAAGTCAGCATAGACTAGTGTAGTGGCAAAATTTATAGAATGTTTATATTCCCGTTATGAATCTGACTACAGCTGAAATACCTGAAATTTTACGGTTGACTTTATAAAGAATGTTCTGTCGTCAGTCAACGTAAGGTAATCTCTTAAAAGCGGATAAGGATTTTTTCTCAACTGAACAACTTATAATTATATTTGTACAACATGCACCATGACGTTGAAATATTAAAGACTATGAAATCAGAAGTACCTGTCTGAATATCCAATTTGCCCACATAAACTCCTCATTCCCGCTTGCTGTACTTGGAGATTCGAATGCTTGAATGGGTTTTAGAACTGAATGGAAATATATGGACATTGAGTGATGAAATCATCAAACTATAGTCTGCCAATCACATGTTTTTGAGTATTGATTGAGGTCAGTGGTATCAAGACCTCTACGGCTTCAATATTTCCATTGTATCCCCATACACCAGAAACCTGAAAATAAAATGGGATCTCTTCACCAAGAACAGAGTTTTTCTACTTCAGTTGGTTCATCCTTATTTGTACTCACAAGGGGGACCCACGAAGTGCGGGTCACAAAATCTCACCAAACTTTTTTCACAGTCTCGTACCACCTAGAATATGAAGAATCTAGACTAACTCCGTCAAATGAGCCTTCTGTTCATAACTACAAGCAAAAACATTAGCATTTTCAGTATATCTATATGTATCACTTTTTAACATGGGCCTATATAGGCAATGCTAATGTTATACGCTGTAACTTCGGATAGAGGGCCCATTTGACGGAGTTACTCTGGATTCTTGATATTCTAGGGGGTACAAAGCTGTGAAAAAAGTCTGGTGAGCTTCGGTGACCCGCACTTCGTGGGTCCCCCTTGTTAGTAGAATACTCATCTGATGTGATCTGATGAGAGAACAAACACATGGAGAACCCGGTGTTGCCTTTGGGTATTATCTGGTGCAGCAGCTGAGGGACGTGTCTGAGACTCACTTTCCCAGCTCTAATCAATTGTTATGATTTCATTTTTGCGACATGTTGTTATTATCAGGTAACATAAGAGTACACAACACTGCTCGTCTAATGCATAGCTGTGCACAGCTGTGCACGCTCGCATGGCGTAAAAATAACAATGTTATGCAGATGCAGCTCATATCTCATATGGAACCCCGTGGAGCCCCGTATGGGTACTTGTGGGCACTCACGGAAGTAGGTAATGATGCAGCCAATCCCAATCTACGACGTCAACTTTACCACAACGAACAAACCCGGCCGATTGCTGACAGTCTGGTTGGCGGGAGACAGTGATCACGTGACATCGATTTGAACAGGCGTCCAACTTTCAATGAATATTTAAAAATACTTATCGTTCACCAAATGAAAAACTGTATTGTCACTTTGTTTCTCACGTCATCAACTTCATTTCAACAAAGTAATTCCATTGCATGCGTGTTCTCTATTCCCTTGAAAATGCTTTTCAGGAATTCTCCAAGATTATTGATTAACATGCTGAAACCAAGTACTCCAGTACGCCCCTATTACTGCACGCGAGAACATGTTCATGGTATAGAAATACTCGTATTGGGAGAAGTCAATGCCCGTCCCCTCGGAAATCTCTTGCTTTTTCATCAGTTTTTCTATACTTGAAATTGTTGTCCATAAGCATGAAGATCCAGATCATCAGCTATCTCAAGTAAGTCACGCGTGGACGTTGTGCAAGATAACGAGTGATCTGGACTTTCAAACAGATGGTCAACAATTCCCAGTGTGGAAAAACCAATGAAAAGTAAGAGATTTCCGAGGAGACGGATATTTTCTTCCCCCAAGACAAATATTTCTATACCACGAACATGTCTCCACGTGCGGTAGAAGAGGCGTACTGGGGTGCTTGGTTCCAGCGTGTTTATCAATGATCTTGGAAAATTGGAGGCTGGAGGAGTTTTTCTCAGAAGGGATTTGTATGGAGGAGTCACTAGAGTATCGATCACCCTTGTTGGAATCCCTGTAGCTGACAATTTTGGTGTCGGGATCTCTTTAGTTTGTCTGGGCGCCACACTCGACGAATTCCCGCTTCTCCCCTGTCTGCTGACGTCATACCGTATATATAGATGCACTCGGTACACGTGTAACTTATAATCGACGGTATTATCCTTCGTGATAATTTTCCTAGCAATCCAATACCGAAAACTATTTGGGCAAATTCAGAGCTCCAATTTGAGCCGATATACGTTGATCTAGGCATAATATTCGAAGAACTGTGGCCTCAGGAAGACGGAACTATCTTGATGACTCAAAAGTCGATTCTCTCAAAAAGGCAAAATAGGCAAATTCCAAAATCCTCTCCACAATCGGAACAACTAGAGTCCTACCAGAAACAATCGTAACAGTTCGCTCTCAGGACAGGTTGACGTAGGTGATATCCCGCGCCACGGCTCATATCCTCGGACGTTGTATGTATAGCTATATCGGTTGCGATAGATACAGATATACATTCAACAAACGTTCGTAACTTTGCACGGTGCGCGCCGTTCGTATCCAAATGAATTTACTCGCCAGATGAGAGGTGTCGGTAAAGAAGAAAGGCGTCCTGTTCGAGCTGTAGAGCGAGAAAGTGGGAGAAATATGATTCTTGACGGAATAATCTCGGATTTCCCCAACAGAAGAGTTTTACGGGAGGGGAAAAGGACATATTCTCATGCAGTTTCTCGAAATCCACCAGAAAGGACTCTACACATTTTCCGTAAGAATGCCTCATGCTCGAGCTGTAGAGCAAGTAAGTTTGAAAGGTGGCAAAAAACACGTTCTTACTACTTTTTTCAAAAACGGCCCAGGTGGCGATTTCGATTCCAACTGGGATATGATCCCAGGAGTGCCCAAAAACATTCCGTGCACGTAAAGAAGAGCGCGCCGCTACAGTCGAGGCGCCGCGTCGAAAGAGAGAGATCGTGAACAAACTGAGATTCTCGGGCCCTGCCCGAACTGAGCCGACGCGTCGCCTCTGGAAACCCGACGCAACACCCGCTTTTGGAACCGACCGGTCGCCACGAACGAAAGATGGTTATGTGATTGAATACGAATTATCGCTGATTCTCGCGCTGATGAAGTTTTCGCCTTATGTTAACGAGTATGCCGAATACGGATATACAATTCGACTTACTCCACAATTGGAGAAACAATGTCAAAATCTATTGTTCATGTGACGATAGGGAATTTGAAATCCACCAAGTTCTTGGGTACTTGAGTGTATCATTTTGTACTAATTTGAGAAGGGCCAAGAGCACATCGTGATTCTTGAAGCGTTTCCCGCGCCTCTGGAAATACGTTGGAAAATTTCCAAACAGAATCCACAAAATTATCTTCAGTTTTCTAAAAACTTGATTTAGGTCATATTAGTTTCGTTGCTCACATAATACACAATACTATAGGGTGTTTGCTACAGAATTGCTTTGTTCTATAATTGCTAATAATTATAATCATTATTAAATATATCTTGTTGGCTTGACTCGATCTCGGAGGACAATGGGGAATCGTGCAATGATGTTATAGCAACGATATATTGCAAATCAGTATATTTGCTACGTTTCGTCAACTATTTTTGTTGACCTCATCAGGCTTGATGTATAATTCTTTAAAAAAAGGTTACATTGTATAAAACGTCTTCAATTTCGTAGACTAATGTTTGTAGTCTACTTGTCATACATCACACACATATTACATCTATCGAGCAAGAAACTGTGATAATTTGATAACATAATTATTATTGTATATATAGTTATTTTGATCGGCATATACCATCACTGTAGGAAATTTTGAGGTCCAAAGCTCTGCAAGAGTGTATATTTCCGCCAAAAATCTGTTTTTTTCGGAATATCCCCATTAAAATAACAAATGTATAATAATAATTTCATTGGCAATCCTGGAACAAAGCAGTTTTGTAGCAAACATCCAATAGTGTTTTAGATTCGGTGAGCAGTGAAACTATCACAGAAGACCCACATAAAGCTTTTTGAAAATTGAAAATAGTTCCGTGAATTCTTTTGGGTGATTCTTCATCAATTTTTCAAAGGCACGGGGAACGTTTCGAGAACTTCAGTGTACTCCTGGCTCTTCCCAAGTTAGTAACAAAGGGATATCCTCGAAACCTCGAGGATAAACGTCCATCCAGTCTGAAGGTCGAGCCAGCTGATCCCGAAAACTTGATGGGTTTCATTTTCTCCATACTCACATGAACAAATGATTTTGACTTTGTTCTCGCCATTATGAATTGAAACGAACTGTATACTCTTATTCAGCATACTCATTAACATAAGGTGGAAACTACATCAGCGCGAATTTGTGGTCACTCATTATATAGCCATCATTTGTTCGTGGTGACCGGTCGGCTCCAAACGCGGGCGTTGCGTCGATTTTCCAGATGCGACGCGCCGGCTCAACTCGGGCAGCGCCCGAGAATCTCAGTTTGTTTACGATCTCTCTCTTTCGACACGGGCGCCCCGACTGTAGCGGCGCGCTCTTCTTTGCGTGTGGGTGGTCTGCAGCACGAATTTAGAACAGGTTCGAGGGACCCGTGTGTGGCGAGAACTCACAAGAGACATTCACGATCATGACGCAATTGCTATTCCCTTAGTAGAATTTTTTGATGATACTGATACTGGTAATGCCCTAAGCAACAGAGCAGGTCAGAATCCAGTCGGAAATTTCAGTGTAATATGTCACTGTTTACCACCAAGCTTCTTATCAAAACTCGACAGTATAATTGTGACTGATCTATCTCATACAAGGAACCGGGAAGTATATGGCAATGAAATTAATTTAAAGAAACTGATCGATGAAGTTTGTGCGATCCATAAAAAAATCCAAGGAATTCATAGTGGGGGATGGAAAATTCAAAGTTAGTCTCATACTCACTCTTGTAACGGGTGACAACAAGGGGATGAACGAGATGTATGAATACGTTGCTTAATTCTGTAACACACATTGCTGTAGGATATGTTATGCCGAGCCGGACGAGATTAGATTTTTGATTCGAGAAAACGTTGAACTGATTTGCACGAAAGAGCAACATGAAATAGACATCCAAAATCTGAAAGTGGCCTTTCAAAAAACTTTTTTGGTCTAAAAAGAATAAGTGCATTTGAAAAAATACCAGATCATGTACCATCTAATCGCATTATTGCCGGCATTATGCATGACGTAACGGAAGGCTCGGCAAATATATCAATGGCAAAAATCATTTTCACTCTGATATTGCTTTCTCAAAGAGAAAGGGTTGTATTCGTGACAAGACATTTTTGCTCCATTTTTTCACTCAAATCAATTTTTCATTCTAAAAATCTTCACTCATAGCGAATCGGCTTCGTACATTTTGTTCCTCTCGCCGATATCTATCTATTGTAAGTCACGGTTTTTCCTCCAGGCTTCTCCCTGGTCCTCCACGAATTTAACTTTCTCTGTCGTTGTCTGTGTCCGTCCGTGTGTGTGTCTGTGCAACTTCATTTTTCGTCAACGGTGTCTCCTCAGCGTTCGACCGATCTTTCTCAAATTTATGTGAGTGGTAGAGCACCATGTGAAGATGTGCTGAAAGGATTTATAGCCCAATCTATTAAACAGTTCTCGATTAATGAGTATCCGAAAATAAAAATGTCAAAATTTTCCAAAAATCGATTATTTTATATTCAAATATCTTTTCTCAAAATCAACAAATCAAATTTTGGGTCACTTAAACAACCATTTTTTCATCATTTTCCGTCAATTGGTTAATGTGGAATTTTCATTCATATCTATCTCTACCAATTAAATCATGAATCTTCTATTAATGAAAAAAAAATCATGTACATTTCTTTTCCCATACAGTTTAACGTAATTCCGTATTAACCAATCGATCAAGAATGGCCAGATTAACATTTTATTAGGTCACCTCAACTTCCCTTATAAAGTTTTTCTAGACATAAATTCTAAAAACTCCTAATAATTTCTTGAAAATTTCAACATTTTCATTTTCCGACACTCATTAATCGAGAACTGTTTAATAGATTGGGCTATAAATCCTTTCAGCACATCTTCACATGGTGCTCTACCACTCACATGAATTTGAGAAAGATCGGTCGAAACGCTGAGGAGAAACCGATGACGAAAAATGAAGTTGCACAGACACACGCACAGACGGACACAGACAACGACAGAGAAACTTAAATTCGTGAAGGACCAGGGATAAGACGGGAGGAAAAACCGTAACTTACAATAGATAGATATCGGCGAGAGGAACAAAATGTACGAAGCCGATTCTCTATCCTTCAAGATTTTTAGAATAAACAAATCATCTCAATTGTGAAATATGTTTGAAATCTGTTGTCTAAGCACATTTCGACGTGAGAAAGCATTCTGCTAATATCATTTAGCAGCGTATCTTACGATTCAATTGACGTTGAATTCATGAATGACATCTCAAAGACGACAGATTTTGGATTCGAATCAACCAATGTGCCTCTGCCTTTGGATTTGGAATATATCGAGACTCATCAAAAATCAAAAATGAATGCGAGCGAGTCGCTCTTCTTCTGTCGATATTTCGGCGTAATGTTGGGACACAGAATTCCTGAGGATTCTGACTGGGAAATTCGGAGTTTGCAGAAAATTTACGTGAAATCGTTAGCGTTGTTACCAGCCCAGAGAATACTGATGGAGATATTGCACTGTTAGAAGATGTTATTCCTGAATTCAACTCATTATTCATCAAATACGATTGGGGTACATATTTCCCAATCCGTTTTTCCCAATGACCGATTTTCCCAAAATGAATGCTCCCAATTTTAGGCTTTTCCAAACCTAATTTTCCAAAAAATACTTCTTCCCAAAATTCAATTTTCCCAAAAATATCATCTCCAAACAAATTCTGGATAAAGTTCTAATGGTTTATTGAAACTGAGACTCGAGAAATTCACAATTGCACGTGGTGTCCCAATAAGCGCAAATATGCAAGGACTTCATTGTTCTCAACATACTCGTGGTATCTGGAAACAATATTAAAAATTTGATCTTCTCTGTCTTGTTGTCTCGATTCTGGCCCTCTCCTAATCCGCTGGCCGAGTGCCAACTGACGCATCATTGTCTCTGTGTCAGCTTGTTCTTTGCGGAGTTCCTCGAGGAAAGCATAGAAACTCGGGTGGCTCTTTCCTACTACCAACTGAAATTTGTTGTGCCATCCCTCGGAGATGTTGTTTGTCCTTGCGATGCCTTGTCTAACTGCTTCGTACTGATTCCATAAGTTTGGACTGTAGCGAGGAGGATTTCTTTGAACCTGAACCCTTCTTCTGCCCCTGCGGTTTTGCCTGACCACTGTGCCGCTTATGTAGGTGGCATCGAAATATTCAGCTATAGTGGATAATTCAGCAGGGAGAGTAGGACGCAGCTCTTGGAAATATCGCTCAACATCATCGGTCGGGACAAATGCCAATGCACACAAAGATTGAGCACCGATCTTGATTCGACGATCATCTGGATTATTGTACTGAACCATGAGCCCCCTGGTTTGAATCTGACGAAACATACTCTGTCGGAGATGGAAAAAGCAGCATTGGACCTGCTCAGCTCCGATAACTGTTGATATAGCATTAATGATGGCCTTTTCGAAGTCGGTCATCACACTCGTAGGAAACTGAAATGCAACCACCAAGCGTCGAATCGCTTCCATAACAACAGATATAACTTTTTGATACGTGCATTCTCTCTTGTTTTCTAGAAGAGCGTACACAAAAGGAAGACCAACTGTGTGAGTACGTCCATTGCGTGCCTGCGCCATAGCTCCCAGAATTGCAAAAAGTTGGAAGAATATTGTCGGGGTGACTTCGAATGTTCCATCAGCGAACCACTTCGTGCTTCTAGCGAGTTGACGCAGGTTGTCATTCGTTCCAAAAATCAAAATTCGACCACAGGCTTCAGGGCAGTCATCGTCATCCACAGAATCATACAGAAGAAATTGAATTCCATCTAATGTATGTCTGTAACGGTCTGGGATTTCTTCTAAGTCCTCGATTGAAATCGGGTTGGCGGGCATATTCCGAAGCCTTGTCCTGGTAATTTTCTTTCTCAGATTCAAACGGTTTGGCAATTCTGCCAGAATGCCTAAATGACAAAAGGAGCGACACTGCTTGGTAAAATATTTCCGATTTTGACGCACATGAAAAGTTTATAGGGCTTTTTGTAGCTATGTGATCGATTTTTCGAGTAGAACTTGTATATTTACCTTCATCTACATTTCTCAACTCGGTTCGAAGGATCTGTGCTGGTGGAGCTTCAGGATGATCCTCAGCCCTGCGCTTGATTCTATTTTCCAATTTCAAAGCTTGTATCTCTTCACGGTTTGGGGCATGGTTGACATGCGGCGATTCTTCTGGCCCTTTGTGCAGAGTGATAGTGCCATCCTCTGCCTCCGACGTAATCGCGCGGGCATTGCATTGCCCTTTCAAACGGCAGTTCCAATAAGATCTTCGAGCAGGTTTTGAATGGAAATAATACAAGTACCCGTCGACGTGTAAGAACGATTTCGTTTGAGCTTGTATAATTTCTACAACTGGTTCTGCTGCAGCCATCGTTCACGAAAATTTTGATTATATCGCATAGAACAAGAATTTAGAGTACAAAATGCAATGGAGTAGAAAACAACACTTGGAAATTTTGAGAGTGACCCAAACAGTAAAGAGTAACCTAAAAGTCTTGAATAAACATTGGGGGTATGCAATGAAGTTGCCACAGGTGAAGAGCCAAAGCTGTATAAGCAGCAGATGACTTTATGATTTTAGGTACTTCGAAATAAGTTTGATTGGGGAAAATGTCTTTTGGAAATGCATATTGTTTGGAAAAAATGAAATTGGGAAAAATGTCCTATTGGGAACACAGAATTTTGGGGAAAACGGATTGGGAAAAATGGTTTGGGAAACTTGACCCCCAAGGATCAAATACTATGATCACTTGACGTTCAAACTCCACATGAGAGCGCATTAGACGCGAGTAGTACGGCGCAACGGTCCTTCGTCGAAACTGATTTCTTTGAGATTCGAATTTAATCACCGTGATATCAAAACAATTCCCTCCGACATTTCATCTCACATAAATATTTTAGTCAGTGCTGTTGAACGATTGCGATTGCGCTTGATGCACTACATCAAGCGCAATACAGGTATTGTAAATATGAAAATAGGTATGTGACTTGCGGCTCCGAACTTACCGATGATTGTATCAGTATGCATCTTCCAAAATCACGCATGGAAAGATCCTTCAAATCTGACGAGATCAATGATTTCACTTATGCTCAGGGCACTATCATCGTTGCGGGCATTAATGGGACCGATGTTGAGTTCGGCGAGATGAAGGAAATACTCGAAATCGATGGGTAAATATATTGCCAGTAAACTCCGTTTTATTTCCTCAGCTTCAGTCGTCACTATTTCCAGTCTTCTCATCCATGTCCCTCATCCCCCTATTTCCTTTAGTTTTGAGTTCGTCCCTCATTTCACCCTCAAATCTAACTTTGTCCCCTATTTCCGTTATTCTTGGGCTCACCCGAGGAGTCAATTTGGAAGTCAGAATTCAACAACATTACTGAGTCCCGGAGTCCGACTGACAAGGGGGACCCACGAAGTGCGGGTCACCAGAGCTCACGAAACTTTTTTCACAGTCTTGTACCACCTAGAACATGGAGAATCCAGAGTAAAGCCGTCAAATCTTCTGTCCGGAGTTACAGCCTATGACATTAGCATTGTCCATATAGGCCCATGTTAAAAAGTGTTTTATATACAGTATGTCCAAAAAGTACCGGACCCCCCCCCCCCCCCCCGTATCTTCTCAGGGTTACGTCGTGCAAAAAAATGTTCGATACAAAAGTTGTTGGATATCAAATGGAGGTTCAGATGTGCCCCCCCCCCAAATTCCCTCCAAACCCCCCAATTCGCCCCATCGGGGCTAACTTTGAATTTTCAAATGGAAACCCCCATTTTTGACGTCCGATTCTGAAAGAACGAGAAATTTTACGTCCAGATCAGTCTTTGGGACATTTGTCAAGGTGACCCCTAGGGGTGAATGGGGGTCATAATAACCTACGAAGTACCGGACCCCCCGTATCTTCGCAGGGTTACGTCGTGCAAAAAAATGTTCAATACAAAAGTTGTTGGATATCAAATGGAGGTTCAGATGTGCCCCCCCAAATTCCCCCAAAACCCCCCCAATTCGCCCCATCGGGGCTAACTTTGAATTTTCAAATGGAAACCCCCATTTTTGACGGCCGATTCTGAAAGGACGAGAAATTTTACGTCCAGATCAGTCTTTGTGACATTTTTCAAGTTGACTCCTAGGGGTGAATGGGGGTCATAATAACCTACGAAGTACCGGACCCCCCCGTATCTTCTCAGGGTTACGTCGTGCAAAAAAATGTTCGATACAAAAGTTGTTGGATATCAAATGGAGGTTCAGATGTGCCCCCCCAAATTCCCTCCAAACCCCCCAATTCGCCCCATCGGGGCTAACTTTCAATTTTCAAATGGAAACCCCATTTTAGCCGTCAGATTCCTGGAGAACGATTAATTTTACGTCCAGGTGAGTCTTTGTGACATTTGTCAAGGTGACCCCTAGGGGTGGATGGGGGTCATAATAACCTACGAAGCACGGGACCCCCCGTGACCTCTCCGTGACTTCTTACGAAGAAATAATAATTCAGACATGCTGATGTGAAACTGTACATTTTATTACATTGAATTATCATGAAGAGCATGATTCATCTACAACATGAGTGGTTATTCACACGTTTATTTACAATAACGATAGAGCACACAAGTTCCGAGATCCGAGAATCACGATTACATTGGGTTGCAATCTTTGAGCGAGTGTCTCAAGTTATATGTTCGAAATGAGCTCCTTCTACTGCTTGGCAATGAGCGAGTCTGTGATAAAACGCATCTCTGACATTCATCAACATTTCTCGGGATATTTGTCCCATTTCATGGATTATCCTCCGACGGAGTATTCCAAGATTGGCTGGTCTCGTTGTGTATATCCTCCCTTTCAAGTAACCCGACAAGAAGTAGTCGAGAGGGTTCAAATCAGGAGACCGAGGTGACCATTCAATTGGTCCTCTTCTTCCAATCCATCGCGCTGGGAATACTCCATCAAGATATTGACGAACTGACCGAGCATAATGAGGTGGAGCTCCATCTTGTTGGAAGAACACTAGATTGAAACTATCTCCAGCGATGTGTTGAATTGCAGGGACGATCTGATGCCGAAGCATGTTCTCGTATTTCTCCCTGTTCAAGTTCCCTTCGATAAAGAAGGGACCAATCAATTGTCCGTTGAAGATAGCAGCCCAAACGTTCAACTTGTGTGGGTGCTGCGTCTTATTTGCACTCATCCATTGGGGATTATCGCCACTCCAATATCGAAAAATCTGCTTATTTCCTTCACCATCTAGTTGACAACATGCTTCATCAGAGAAAACGATGAAATAAGGTAATCTAGGGTTCTGAACGATCATGCCCATCAAGATTTCAGACATTTCAACTCGCCGATCAAAATCTTCTTCAGACAGTTCTTGATGGTATTGTATTTTATAGGGATGCCACTGACTTGCTCTCAGCACCTTATGGACTGATCCTTTTGAAATTCCATATTCTTGGGAAGCATGACGTATAGACAGATGAGGATCCTCAACAAAGGACTGGAGGATATCTAATGAAGTATCATCATTTGTCGCTGTTTTGGGTCTTCCTGATCTTGGCCGGTCTTTAACTGAACCAGTAGCTTCGAAACGACTAATTGTACGAATAACGGTACTCTTGCTGATTTTTTTAACCTCGCCCCGGAATTCTCTATTGAACATCTGAACTACTTGCTTGTACCCTCGTCTATTCTCTCCCCATCCTCGCATCATTAACACCGTAACACGCTCTCTTTCAGAAAGTGTGGCCATTTTTGATAATGAAATCTTTTATGAGGAGGATTAGGTTTCTGAGCTAGATTAGCCGGCTGGAGCCGGCTATTACGTGATGTTGTATCTTCGTACCCAAATCGCACACGGATGGGAAATGAAATGCAAAGAAAAAATTATTTCGATTATGAACAAACTTACTCACTTATCTCGCTGCTGATACTGCCGCTGATACGCTCTGGTCGGCTCTCGAAGTCCGACTGACGAACCGTCTCGGCAACGTGGCGCGTGACGCGCGCCCCACCACACTGGCGCCAGGAGCGGGTGCGGCGTAAGTATTGTACATAAACATTGCAAATGAGCACTCGTGTTGTAGATTTAAAATGGTCTTTATGATTATTTGATGTAATAAATAGTACAGTTTGACAAGAGCATTAGCGTGGGCAGAAAGTTCAAAATTTTGGAAATTCGACATGCTTGGTGTTGCACAAGTTGTGTTTTTACTGGTAGATATGGAAATTTTTTTGACGTCCGGTTCTGAAAGAACGAGAAACACAACCCCAAGCATGTCGAATTTCCAAAATTTTGAATTTTCTGCCCACCCTAATGCTCTTGTCAAACTGTACTATTTATTACATCAAATAATCATAAAGACCATTTTAAATCTACAACACGAGTGCTCATTTGCAATGTTCATGTACAATACTTACGCCGCACCCGCTCCTGGCGCCAGTGTGGTGGGGCGCGCGTCACGCGCCACGTTGCCGAGACGGTTCGTCAGTCGGACTTCGAGAGCCGACCGGAGCGTATCAGCGGCAGTATCAGCAGCGAGATAAGTGAGTAAGTTTGTTCATAATCGAAATAATTTTTTCTTTGCATTTCATTTCCCATCCGTGTGCGATTTGGGTACGAAGATACAACATCACGTAATAGCCGGCTCCAGCCGGCTAATCTAGCTCAGAAACCTAATCCTCCTCATAAAAGATTTCATTATCAAAAATGGCCACACTTTCTGAAAGAGAGCGTGTTACGGTGTTAATGATGCGAGGATGGGGAGAGAATAGACGAGGGTACAAGCAAGTAGTTCAGATGTTCAATAGAGAATTCCGGGGCGAGGTTAACAAAATCAGCAAGAGTACCGTTATTCGTACAATTAGTCGTTTCGAAGCTACTGGTTCACTTAAAGACCGGCCAAGATCAGGAAGACCCAAAACAGCGACAAATGATGATACTTCATTAGATATCCTCCAGTCCTTTGTTGAGGATCCTCATCTGTCTATACGTCATGCTTCCCAAGAATATGGAATTTCAAAAGGATCAGTCCATAAGGTGCTGAGAGCAAGTCAGTGGCATCCCTATAAAATTCAATACCATCAAGAACTGTCTGAAGAAGATTTTGATCGGCGAGTTGAAATGTCTGAGATCTTGATGGGCATGATCGTTCAGAACCCTAGATTACCTTATTTCATCGTTTTCTCTGATGAAGCATGTTGTCAACTAGATGGTGAAGTAAATAAGCAGATTTTTCGATATTAGAGTGGCGATAATCCCCAATGAATGAGTGCAAATAAGAGGCAGCACCCACAAAAGTTGAACGTTTGGGCTGCTATCTTCAACGGACAATTGATTGGTCCCTTCTTTATCGAAGGGAACTTGCACGGGGAGAAATACGAGAACATGCTTCGGCAACAGATCGTCCCTGCAATTCAACACATCGCTGGGGATAGTTTCAATCTGGTGTTCTTCCAACAAGATGGAGCTCCACCTCATTATGCTCGGTCAGTTCGTCAATATCTTGACGGAGTATTCCCAGGGCGATGGATTGGAAGAAGAGGACCAATTGAATGGTCACCTCGGTCTCCTGATTTGAACCCTCTCGACTACTTCTTGTCGGGTTACTTGGAAGGGAGGATATACACAACGAGACCAGCCAATCTTGGAATACTCCGTCGGAGGATAATCCATGAAATGGGACAAATATCCCGAGAAATGTTGATGAATGTCAGAGATGCGTTTTATCACAGACTCGCTCATTGCCAAGCAGTAGAAGGAGCTCATTTCGAACATATAACTTGAGACACTCGCTAAAAGATTGCAACCCAATGTAATCGTGATTCTCGGATCTCGGAACTTGTGTGCTCTATCGTTATTGTAAATAAACGTGTGAATAACCACTCATGTTGTAGATGAATCATGCTCTTTATGATAATTCAATGTAATAAAATGTACAGTTCCACATCAGCATGTCTGAATTATTATTTCTTCGTAAGAAGTCACGGAGAGGTCACGGGGGGTCCCGTGCTTCGTAGGTTATTATGACCCCCATCCACCCCTAGGGGTCACCTTGACAAATGTCACAAAGACTCACCTGGACGTAAAATTGTTCGTTCTCCAAGAATCCGACGTCTAAAATGGGGTTTGCATTTGAAAATTCAAAGTTAGCCCCGATGGGGCGAATTGGGGGGTTTGGAGGGAATTTGGGGTGGCACTTCTGAACCTCCATTTGATATCCAACAACTTTTGTATCGAACATTTTTTTGCACGACGTAACCCTGCGAAGATACGGGGGGTCCGGTACTTCGTAGGTTATTATGACCCCCATTCACCCCTAGGGGTCACCTTGACAAATGTCACAAAGACTGATCTGGACGTAAAATTTCTCGTTCTTTCAGAATCGGACGTCAAAAATGGGGTTTCCATTTGAAAATTCAAAGTTAGCCCCGATGGGGCGAATCGGGGGGTTTGGAGGGAATTTGGGGGGGCACATCTGAACCTCCATTTGATATCCAACAACTTTTGTATCGAACATTTTTTTGCACGACGTAACCCTGAGAAGATACGGGGGGGTCCGGTACTTCGTAGGTTATTATGACCCCCATTCACCCCTAGGGGTCACCTTGACAAATGTCACAAAGACTGATCTGGACGTAAAATTTCTCGTCCTTTCAGAATCGGACGTCAAAAATGGGAGTTTCCATTTGAAAATTCAAAGTTAGCCCCGATGGGGCGAATTGGGGGGGGGGGTTTGGGTGAATTTGGGGGGGCACATCTGAACCTCCATTTAATATCCAACATTTTTTGTATGGAACATTCTTTTGCACGACGTAACCCTGAGAAGATACGGGGGGGGGGGGGGGGGTCCGGTACTTTTTGGACATACTGTATATATATATATATATATATATATATATATAGATGTACTGACAATGCTAACGTTTATCTTGTAGCTATGAACAGAAGGCTCATTTGACGGAGTTAGTCTAGATTCTTCATATTCTAGGTGGTACGAGACTGTGAAAAACGTTTGGTGAGATTTGGTGATCCGCACTTCGTGGGTCCCCCTCGTGAGTCGCGCATCGCAATTTCTTGATATGAAACTACCTATTACATAGATAAGGCGTGATCTTGAACTCAGATTGCGTTTGTAGGTTAGTCCGGGAGCTGGTGAACTTTTTTTGTGTCACATTTAGTAAAACCTAGAATAGTGTTCAAAACATTATTCTCTGTCTCCCGACCCCAAAACCGGCGTCAGACGGCCTAGTTTTGGGGGATTATTTTTTTATTGATTTTCAAAATGATTATTTTGACAGGTTTATGTGTCATAATCCGTAGAAGCTGAATATTTCGAGGATGATAGTTTATGATTAGAGATGCCCAAAAATGGCCGTCAGACCGCTCCGGAGTGGGGGGATACGCGTCAGCACAATTTTGAAAATCGATATGCGATAAGATCGTGTGTCATGTTTAGTAAAACTTGGGAATTTGTAGTATCGTAGATCTCATGCTTCTTAGCAAGATTTCAATCGTCAGACCACTCAATGGTGGGGGGTTTCCGAATCAGACGGCCCATAAGGTGCCGGGTAAGGTCACGGGAATAAGGGGTCAAAATATCAATAGAGGTCCGAAAAAATTCAGGCACGCTCTTTCTACCCTGAAGAATGGAATTCTCTTACTTTAGACCAAATTCTGTGCGAAACATAACCTACAGAAATTATATAATTGTCCAAAATTCTTTGAAGGTATATTTTACGTATGAAAATGTCTGAAAACATTACTGCTGGTTATCCTTGTACGCATCTACGACGATATTTCATATATTTCTTAAAATATCTCATTCCAAAATTTATTAATTGAAAAAAATTTGAGATTTTGAAGAAATTCCCAGGTTATTTGACCATATAAAATCATGCTTTTCTCCGACCTTTTTATGGTTTTCCCATTATCGATCGGAAAATATTGGTTTTTTAGAAAAACTTGTTGAGGGGTAATTTGTAGATTTCTAAACGGTCTTTAAGATGAGTTCATACACTTTCCCCCGTAAAATTCATCCTTTGGGAGTTTTTCTTGATCAAAGTTACGATCGAACTTGTTTAAATGAATTCGCTCATATTGTTTATATTGGGTCCAAGTTATTTTTCCTAAGTAACAGAGTCAATTTCAAAAAGGAAAGGTCTCCTGGTACTCTTTCCTAAGTTTGATCGTTTCCGAGTAATAAGAAAAGAAGATTTCGCGACTTGCAACTCGAAGTGATGTAGGAAAGTACCGCAATGAGGGTGAGAAGTTGCAAAATTTGCTTTTTCCATTACTTAAAATCGATGAAACTAAGGCAAAAATACTAAAAGACCTTTTCTCTTCTAAATTGACTCAATTACCCAGGATAAATAATTAGGACCCGTTATAAACAAATTTAGCAAATTTATTTAAACAAATTCGATTATAACTTTGATAAAGAATAACTCTAAAAGGATGCTTTTCACGGGGGAAAGGAGTACAGATCAATCTTGTAGATCGTTTAGAGATCTACAAATCACCGATGTTTTTCCAAAAGACCGATATTTTCCGATTTATAATGAAAAAACTGAAAAAAATTGGGAAAGCATGTTCTTATTGTTAATTCATGCCTTTCCCCAATTTTTGAACAGGAATTCTCAACTTCTCCATAATGTACTATTAGAACCGATGGTATAGCGGGGACGCAGGAGACCCTTCTCGTCTTTACATTTGCGAGTAATTGCGAGCGTGGCGTCGAAAATTTAATCGACATTCCGAATCGCCAAAGATTCAAGCAGAATTTGTTTTTACTGAACAAATTTTTGAATACGAGATTTAAAAAAAATATATCGTAAATGCGTACAAGGATAACCAGCAGTAATGTTTTCAGACATTTTCATACGTAAAATATACCTTCAAAGAATTTTGGAAAATTAAATAATTTTTGTAGGTTATGTTTCGCACAGAATTTGGTCTCAAGTAAGAGAATTCCATTCTTCACGGTAGAAAGAGCGTGCCTGAATTTTTTCGGACCTCTATTGATATTTTGACCCCTTATTCCCGTGACCTTACCCGGCACCTTATGGGCCGTCTGATTCGGAAACCCCCCACCATTGAGTGGTCTGACGATTGAAATCTTGTTAAGAAGCATGAGATTAGGGATGCCGCGAGACGAGATGAGACGAGGAATTGGGAGTTATCGTCTCGCTCTCGAAAAAATTAAAAAATTTGGTTATCGTCTCGTTATCGTCTCGTCTCGTCTCGTTATCGAGCGAGACTCTCGACGAGAGTTGTTCAACAATAATGATGTATCATTACTCCTCGGCTTCATATGCGCTCAATAGCCAACAAGTGATTGTAATACCACAACTCAAGTTAAAACTCAGAAATCCAAAAACTTGTTGAATCTGAAATATCTATAGGTTAAGACTGATACGTCTGAGTCCCGAAGTTGGAAGAAAGAGATAAATGAGTATTTGAGAGCTGCCAGAGCTACTGAAGGAACAACAGAAATCCTTTTATCGTGGAAAGACCACTCATACACGTATCCATCACTAAGCCGAATGGCTAGAGATATTTTGAACATACAAGCTACGTTAGTGCCAGTTGAACGCGCTTTTTCTGATGTTTCATTGATAATCACTCATTTAAGAAATCGGCTGAGCCATGAGAGTATCAGAGCATCCTTAAGTCTAAATTCATGGATGAAATCAAATTTAAAAGCGGCCATCTATAAAGTTAATATATAGGAAAAATGAAGTGTTCTTGCTCCAAAACAAATATTCCTGTCGGTTGTCAGAAAGACAATTGAACAAATATGTTATTTTGATCGAATAAATATGATGAAGTATGATGAGCTACAATTTAGAGTGTTTTTTGTCGATATCTCGACGAGAGCCTCGGCGAGAACAAAAGTTCTTATCGTCTCGAGCGATAAATTACTGATACCCTCTCGCCTCGATCTCATCTCGCCATCGCGAGACGAGATCGAGACGAGAGCGAGAAATCTCGAATATCGCGGCATCCCTACATGAAATCTACGATACTACAAATTCCCAAGTTTTACTAAATATGACACACGATCTTATCGCATATCAATTTTCAAAATTGTGCTGACGCGTATCCCCCCGCTCTGGAGCGGTCTGACGGCCATTTTTGGGCATCTCTAACCATAAACTATCATCCTCGAAATATTCAGCTTTTACGGATTATGACACATAAACCTGTCAAAATAATCTTTTTGAAAATCAATAAAAAAATAACCCCCCAAAACTAGGCCGTCTGACGCCGGTTTTGGGGTCGGGAGACAGAGAACAATGTTTTAAACACTATTCTAGATTTTACTAAATGTGACACAAAAAAGTTCACCAGCTCCCGGACTAGGTTTCAAATGTCGCATTGATGCCTTGAAGGCGTCAGCGCAAAATTTGAGAAAGTGGACGGGTTTATGTAGTGCCTGTATCCAGAACATGCGAATATTATCGCCTAATCCTTATAAGAGAACTACGTCTTTGACCATAGTTCTCTTCCTCCTGACCGCGATTGAAAGATGGGCGCCCCAATATGTGTAGTACCGCACGCTTTAGTAGAGATAGTTGACAATCAATGGGAGCGGATTCCAAACATGTTGTCAGATTTAATGAAAAATAATGAAGTGGGCATTAATATGATGTGGAAGATGAAAAAAATTGGAAAAATTCTGAGAGCCAGTAAAAAAATGATTCGTAGAGGAACGCTCAATCAATTGACATGCGAACTAGAAAATCGCTAGTCATGAAGTTTGGGAGCCCTTCATCGAGAGGAGGATCTCCTCGAAGATCTTCTAGTTCTCTTCATAAAGAATGCCACACCGGCATCACACAGTTTTCCAATTCCGAGGATATTATCAACATCACTTGACAATCTTACTGGAAGAGTAGTGCACGAACTTGACAAAAAAAATTCAATTCATACCACATTGATGTATAGATTGTACCTTCTGATATCTTCAGGATTCTGGTCGGGGTTCGGGGATTTTTTGTAACTTTGGATACACGTTATGCATGATAAAATGGGACGGAGAGCATAGTTTTTCAAGTCTCGAAAGTGGTCCTTTTGCGAATTTGGCACTCTGTTTTCAATCCTAAAATTCGTAAAGAATCGATATAAAACTTTTCTCATTTCTCACTCCAAAAGTATCGAATAGAGGAATTGAAATTTGATATTTCATGTGAAATCTTGTGTTTTTTCAGAAAACAATAGTCCCGAATTCCTTCCTTGCGTTCTAACGCCTATTCTTGCCAATCATCACAAATCCATTTTCCAGGCTTTTGGAAATCGTCTGTTCCTTGCGCATGCGCAGGAACTTGGATCCTTGAAACCAATTCCATGGAAAAGCCAAGAAAATTCCCTTCAAAATGACCCCTTGCCGAAGTCAATTTCATGCATTTGAACCGTATCTACGACGTATGAAAGATGAACCCCCAGCTCAAGCGCGACACGTCGATGGACGCCATCGAACAGGCATGGATTTTTCACACTGCTGTCTCCAGTATCTCCGACCCACCTCTGAGGAACTATCAAGATTCAGTGGTCTTTTAAACATTGCGAATCTCGCTCAAATGCATGGAATTGACTTCGGCAGGTGGTCATTTTAAAGGAAATTCCCTTGACTTTCCAGTGGAATTGGTTTCAAGGATCCAAATTTCTGCGCATGCGCAGAAAACAGACGATTTCCCAAAGCTTAGAAAACGAATTTGTGGTAATTGGCAAAAATAGGAATTAGAATGCAAAAAAGGAATCCGGAACTATTTTTTCCTGAAAGAACACAACATTTTACATGGAATATTGAATTTTCAAGGTTTTAAAAAATTAGGTTCTCGAGAAATTCGATCTTCTATGTTTTTCACTCATTCGCGCGATAAAATCATCCAAGACATCAAGATGAATTTCACGCGGAGATTTCGATAGGTTTTTCAAAGACCTTCTGAATGCCGCAAATCGCATGTCTGTATCTCTGAACGAATTTGAGGAAAATTCATTTTATTGAAAAATATACTTTAACTTTCTCGTTGAAAATGATCCAAAAGAGCAAAGTAATCTACGTTGAAGGTACCTGGAAAATTTTTTTGGGGCCCCATAAGTAGTGGAAAGTTCATATTTTGTACCATAGGATTGAATAAAGGAGTCAAAAAAAATTTGAGACATGACCCGTTTCCGTAAGTCTGTTTCGCGCGAAACAAGTCATATTAAATCTATCCAGAGTGAGAAAAAGATCCCTGACCCCCGACCAAAAACTTGGTGATATTACAAGGTGTGTACGGAGGGGAAACCGAGAAAAGTCGGGAATCTATTACGGTTGGGAAAAAGCCGGGAAAACATCGGGAATTTCGGATAAGTATCCTAAATACGGTAGAGTCGCGTTAATACAAAACCATGCGGGACGGATTGAATTTCGTATTAACAAGGAATTCGTGTTATGGAGTTTCCTCCCTGATACCAACATAATTCTTCTGTTTGATGAGTGATGCCATACCAAAGGATCTCAGAATGCTCGAATATTTAAATAATCATGATGTATTATGCAGATACACATTTCATTGGTTTATTTACACGTGTTGTAAACAATCATACGCGATATAATCGGAGATTTTAATTTCTAACCCTTAGATCAGATTGTGATGGTCGAACTGATTATCACTAATGATTCATAGTTACATGTTTCGACGCTTTTTACTCCCTTACTGTAACGAATCATTGAATAATTTACTCCTTTTTACGTGGATTGAGAGGAAGAGAGGGATCGTCGATTATAATAGCAAAGATTCATATAAAGTAGCTATTATGTGATATCAATTACCTTCAAATATCATCATATAGATCATCCAATATTCATAACGTTGATCATACAAAACAAACGATGCATCAATATCTCAGAGGTGCATCTACACACACATACTATTTGAGGTGCAAAATTCCTGCTCACCATGTATACATCAAAATTCAGAGAGATCTCCATAAAATAGCTAGAGTATGGCCTCGCGTCTCTTTATCTTCACAATGTGATCGTCAGCAATATGACGGTTGAGATACTCGTAAGAACAGACAACAGCACACGGCTTTGGAGTCAGGTTGATTCATAATTATATACGTGTTGCACAGCAGAGTTGTGGCTGGAGATCTCTTTCAAGTGATATTGCGGGCCAATAAAATGGAAAGGACGAAAAACTATAACAGAGGAAAGAAAACTACATTGAAAGCGATGTTTTGACTTAACACTTGTTTCTCGAGGCGAAGGAAATCAATCTCTTACCCCAATCGGGTCCGTTCGTCGTTTTGCCCTGTGAAGCAGGGAAGGTGAGCAAGGCCAGCCGGCACGATGTGCTTCCCGTTGGCAAGTGCCAAAGCCGCGAGATCTAATTTACCGCGATGCCGAAAATCAGCGCGATGCGAGCGCTATGACGAACTATTCGAGTGAGGAGCTCGAGTCTCACACATACAGACATGCCATTTCTTACATATCATGACCTAAGTATGCAAATGTTAATTGGTGCATAATAAAACTCAGTCCTGATGAATGATATTTATTTTCCCAGCATACATTCTACTTCGTCCCATCTTTGTCCCTTATACTGGGCTCGAATGTCCCTATGAACTCTAAAATTTTCAGAATATGAGCTGAGACGCCTATTGCTTTTATTGTCTCCCAAGACCGTAAAACTATGAAAGTTATCGAATATGATTCGATGCTAACGAGACTCCCATGTTAACTGTATTTAACAAGAAGAAACTGCTCATTGCCACAAGATATCGTATACAAATCTGTTGTATGATATAGGTGATTTGATCTGAGATGAATAGATCAATAAGTGAATGCTATTCAGTAAATTGCTTCTCATTTAACCACATTATGAATACGACACATGTACATCCTTATCTTTTTATTAGGTTCTTTTGGTGGGATTCAGGCTCCCGTATTTTTTGGAATTACGGCATAGTTCTGCGCTATATCCATATTTGAGCTTGGAAGAATTCGAACATCATTCGCTCGAAATTATATCATTCCATCAGAGAATGAACTAAGAAAGTCTTTGCAGATCACTGCAGTTTTCATTTTTTTTCTTTTTTTTTCAATAATCGCAATCTCTTGAATGAACAATTATTCGTTTCTGCCGAATTCAATCGTGGTAAGTGAATGATATGACATAAGCAGAATCATCATACTATGGCAAGTCCGGTTAAAATATACTCCCATCCGTGTTTCACGGGTCGAACTATAAAGAGAAACTACCATTCATCCCACGTGAATATTCCAATGAATACAAGAATACTCTAGTATCTGTTGAAACCTCCACGATACGTATTGTATGTATATGATGAATTGTTGCATTATGAGAATATACGACCACGCGCGTTGTGAGATACGCGCCGCTCGAATGATCGCACGAACAGTTCGACGGCGAGCGAGGCTGGATTCTCGCTGCTCGGAAAAATCCGGGCAGCTAAAACATAATCGCGTCCGTCAACCTGGAATCGTATCGGCCCTCTCCTCTCTTGTACATATAGACAACCTGATTGTAATGTACTCGACCAGCCGAAACTTCTGAAAGTCCGACGCGTTGTAAGGTTTGCAAAATTTTCTCGAAGTTATTCGAGTTGATTTGAACATTTGCGTGGATGTTGAAGATTATCAGATTTTTGTGATCAGATGAATCAGAATAGGGATCAGAAGGATCAGTCGCGCGTGGATCACATAGAATCAGGAGAGGGATCAGTTCGTTCTGTTGCCGGACACGTGGTCTGGTTCCGAGGTTATGCGTCGGTGCGTCAGTCTCAGTGTTCGCAGCCCAAGGAAGTGGTTTTCGGATTCAGTGGCGGTGTAGATGGTGAATTGTGCGACTCCCGTGCTATTTGTCGTGTCCCTGGGTCTCGGGTTTGCATGGGCCCGTGCTATTTGTGTTTGACGCGTAGTCGCGCGGGTGATTTTCTTGGTATAGGAGTGCCAAGCGCGTGCAGCAGGAAGCATTGCTGTTACACAGCGTGTTTGATCCGGTGGGTGGCAGTCTGCATTTCTTATTCATCTCGTCCGAAGCGATTTGGGAGCAGCAGGCTGCACTGCACAGCTGAATCGGTCGAGTAATCGCATAGTTAGCGAGGGTCCAGCCAGTCGTCCGCTGGGCGCAGCTCGAGATTCGGCAAGCTTTCTGTCACTCGTCATCCCGGTCTGTGTGTGGCATCACGATCAGATAAGTATCCATTTCCCAGAGTTCTAGTGATTTCCTTTCAAAATCCCAAGGAAGTGATCCTTTGTTGTATGTTTTGCAACTGAATATCTTGCTAAAAATCACAATTCATATGGTTTGACGATCTGGTCTTGTACCGATCGTCGTTGAGAGTCGATGTGGCCCTATACCGGTCATCGTCGAGAATTGATCTGGTCCCGTACAAATCCTCGGCGAATGTCGGTGCGTCATCAGAATCACACCTGTCCGATTACCGGTACAGGACAGGATCGGCACTCGCCGAACACCGGTGTAGGACCCGATCGACACTCGCTGAGCACCGGTACGGTACTAGATCGACACTCGCTGTTACGGGTGCAAGTTACACAGGCGCCCGCACTTCAAGTGTACCGAGTATAAGAGCCACCGCTTGGTGCGGCCAGACTAGCTCAGTCAACAGCGTGTCAGACTCTTGATCAAGAGGTCGCCGGATCGTTTCCCGGCGGCCGCACTATTTTTTCAGTGCATGAAGGAGAATAAAATCATAACAACTGGTGTCAGAAAGCGGAACGAACCTTGCTCACAAGTGGACTGCGTACTCGGAGGATAATCAACGATGATAACTAGGTGGCGCTGCCCACGCATAGACTTGCTGTACCGACAAGATGGACTCGGGATCTACATAGACGACAATTAGAAGACAATGACATGAAGTTCAGACGATGAGGACATCGTCGACTCTGCCCAGGGGGTGTGCTACGGGTGCAAGCTACACAGGGAGCCCGCATTTCAAGTGTATCACATATAAGGACCGCCGCTTGGTGCGGCCGGACTAGCTCAGTCAACAGCGTGTCAGTCTCTTGATCAAGAGGTCACCGGATCGTTTCCCGGCGGCCGCACTTTTTATTCAGTATATGAAGGAGAGTAAAATCATAACATTCGCTGAGGACCGGTATGGTATCCCATCGCCACTCGCCGAGGACCGGTAGAGGACCACATCGACACTCGCCGAGGACCAGTATGAGAGTCAATGGTTCTTCGTACTATCTCTTAGTACTTGATCGCTCTATTTGAAATCTACCAGTCGTATTAATCTTGGAGAAGGGAAATCTAACAAATATTACTAATTATTATATCGACAGAAACCGACAAGTCTTTAGGTGCTCGGTCGTTTGGGCGCATGGTTATAATGCATCTTCATTCCTTGTAAAATCACATGAGCCTTGATGCAATAACGTCCCGCTGAAACGGATGCCAGCCCTCGCCAGTTTCAGTGGTGAAGAGACGCAAGCTCGCATACATCTCTTTATGTTGGATGAGCGAATCAACTCTAGAGTTACCGCAGGTTACGTGTAGTACCAGTATCACACTAATCAAGCACCACTGCGGTACAGAATTGACACTATTTCACATGCTCGCTTCTTTGGGCGCACTATCCAGAAGAGGACGAATTCCTCGTAAATTGATATGATTCTTGACACAATGAAGACCTGCTGGATCAGATGCTAGCCTTCGCTAGCTTCCGCATTCAAACTTCCACGTTGGATGAGATAACCCACTCGAATCCTAATGCAGATTCCGGGTATGACTCTGATTCCGCACCGACATTCACCGAGGACTGGTACGGGACCAGATCGGTTCTCGCCGGTGACCGGTATAGGACCACATCGACCTTCAACGATGATCGGTACAAGACCAGATTGCCAAACCATATGGATCAGGATTTGTTGGCAAGATATTCAGATTTTACCCTGAAAAAATGAGCAAGTTTGCACAATACCTGATGGTGAATATGGACAGTGTACCTGGACCCAGCAAGAACATACACACACATGAATACAACCAAATCAACTTCTGAGAGATTTAGCTCTACTGCCGTGAAGAACTGGAAATGAAAACATACAACATAGAATCACTTACTTGGGGTGTTGAAAGAAAATAACTCGAACTCCGGGAAGATGAATACTCATCTGATCTTGATGCCACACACAGACAGGGACGACGAAAGACAGACAGCTTGTTGAATCTCGAGCTGTGCCCAGCAAACGACTGGCTGGACCTTCGCTAACTATGCGATTACTCGACCGAGTCAGCTGTGCAGTGCAGCCCGCTGCCCCAAAATCGCTTCGGGCGAGATGGATAAGGAATGCATACTGACACCCACCGGATTGAGCACGTTGTGTAACAGCAATGCTTTCTGGTGCAGCGAGCGAGGTGACTTGGCCCCCGATGAACGAGAGCGGTGGCCGAAATTGGAAATCGACCATAACGCGCTCGGCACTCCTACCCAAAAGAAATCACCCGCGCGGCTACACAGCAAATACATACAGCACGGGACCATACAACCCCGAGGCCCAGGAACACGACAAAGAGCACGGCAGTTCCACGATTCACTATCTACACCTCCACTAAATCCGACAACCACCTCCTCGGGCTGCGAATTCTGAGACTGACGCACCGACACATAACCCCGAAACCAGACCACGTGTCCAGCAGCAGAACAAACTGATCCCTCTGCTGATCTCATGTGATCCTCGTGCGACTGATCCCTCTGATCCCTTTTCAGATCCATCTAATCACAAAAATCTGATAATTTCCAGCATCCACGCAAATTTTTAAGTCGACTCGAATTACTTCGAGAAAATTTTGCAAAACTTATAATGCGTCAGATTTTCGGAATTTGTCGGCTAGTCGAGTACTTAACAATTAGGTTGTATATTCCTAAGCGCCTCTCATTTCCCCTGGTGCGCATGACCAAAGAGAGACGCGTCGATAATACCTCGTTTTGTACTTCCGTGCATATAATACGCAGAATTTTCCTAAGTTTTTCGGAACATTCGCAAGAGTTCCCGGGAAGATTCCGAGGACGTTTCCTGGAAATACCTGTGAATCACATTCCGTCAAATTGGGTAATTTTGGTACGATTTCGTTACTCTCATTTCGTTTGGCTCGGCATTTTAAGGTACCTCGAAAGAACCTACGTCAATCAGTGGTCAATCGAAAGCTTACAGTCTCAGCTTTTGATTGACATGCTACAAAGTTTAATTTGATGTGTTCAAGCTGGAGATATTAGCATTTTTCCAAGCGTACCAAAGTTAGACCCCAACCGGGCAACTTCGGTACACTTACAAAATATTCCAACTCTACCCACCACCATGCAAGTGAACTAATTTTAATTGTTCAGAAGTCTCATTTTGAGCTGTTTGAAATATTTTAAAACCACATAGACCATCACTCGACTCAAGATGAGATGAAAAAAAGCTGTCATGGGAGGGTGTACTGAAGTTATCCTATCCTTATGCTTCTTACCTAGAGTGGGGTAACTCTGGTACACTTTTTCATGGTTTTTCCCCGGTTCTCCATTCATCAAAATTCCAAATGGTTCAAATACCGCAATGTCAAAATGGTTTCTTCAATATGGTGCTAGATGTGGTCGAAATATACCGTTATTCACCCGTCCTCCGTTCCGGAACAGTTCTTGCCAGGTGCACTAACCGGGCCACTTGCGTATCGCTGCTGAATCACTCTTTTTGGGGAAAACTTCATTAAACGACGACATCCATCGACGCGGAATCTGCAGTGGCTCAACACATTGTTTCTGTGTGTGTCAAGAGGGGATTCCTTTTGCCATTTTGACTTCCTGGGATCACTTGGTGGAATTGAATTGGCAGGAATAACTTGTTCATACTCATCATTGCTGCATAGTCATATCATCCGTACTCTCGCAGACTCGTTGTTCGTGTGGAGTGCTGGGTTGTTTATCAAACTGGTATCAATCAGAGTATCGACTTCTGTAGAAGCTCAGTAGAATAACCCATCAGAGTTCTCACTACGCTTTCACTTCTCTCTTACAAATTCTAATGTGATGATTGTGAATTTCTTGTCACCGGAATGATCATTCTGTGTTACTTTCCAGAAACTTTCGAAGGGTTTGACTCGAGAGTTTTGGAACATAAAATGGTTTCCCACATGACCGGTAATCTGGGAAAGAAGAGAGTATACAGCTCTTTTGTAATAACCGGTAACAAAAATGGAATGGCTGGCATCGCTATTGGGAAGTCTGCTGACTTTAAATCTGCCTTGAGATTGGCGAAGAACAGAGCTGGTTTGAAATTGATGTACGTGCCGTTGTATCAGAACCACACAGGTGAGAATTTTCTCATGGTCACCTTATCAATGGCAAGAATGTAAGATTCCGGACCCATGTTCAGTCTTTCGACCATGACTTGCAGTTTACCATGACTTCGTCTCTCAATTTGGCTCAACCAAAGTCTTCGTTTCAAAAAAACATGAAGGGTATGGCTTGGTCTGTCACAGAGCAATCAAATGTGCTTGTGAAGTGATCGGCATCAAAGATCTCTATGCCAAAGTCGAAGGAGCCATGAACTATCAACACATCATTAAAGCATTCCTCATAGGACTGTTAAGACAGGTAAGAACAATATCAAAATCATTAGCTAACTGGAAACTACCCAACAGAATGACGCGAGTAAAGGAATATTGGCTTTTATATCCCGGGTCCCTACCTTTCGGCTCAACCCCGGTTGTCCCCATGGGCGCGGGGCAGGGAAGCGCCCTGCCAGTGAGTCGGTTTGGAGGATGGCCAACACCGAGCCAGGCTCGGTGATGACTCAGTCCTCCTCCCCGATTACCGACTTTCGGGCTGACCCCCAGCACAAGGCTGATGCCCACCCCTCGGTGGGAGGTTTTGGGACTCTTTTAGGCTTCCTGAGAGCCCCAAGAGTCCCTCAGGATGATGGATGAGTCTTACGGGCTCGCATTGTTATCGCCCGAGGGCGTTTCCAATTTGAGTCCCTAGACTCACCCACTCCCGTGGTGCCAGATGGAGATGTGCGGTCTCCTTGCTCCGGCGGGCGATAAGTGGGGCCGGAGGGTCGTCACACCCCAGGACATGGAGTCCCCCTTGCGGTAGATGTCGCGAGTATAGCACGATGTTCTTGACGCGGAACTCGATCGTGTCTGCCAACGACGCACAGGGGGGACAATGAATTTTCGCACGATTCGGAGCCATGCTGATTCTTGATCGATCGATTGTGTCGGAGACGGAAGAGGTTTTGATGACAGATAGCAGCCTTTTCCGTTTTCGGCCATGTAGAGAGCATAAAGATTAGCATAGTGCTGAATACTGCAAAATGGTACATACATATGTGTAACTCTATGTGATCGCGTGAAAATGCCAAGGAAAAAGAGAGTATCAAGTAAACTCTCTGGAAGCTATTAACTCGTGAGCACGAGCCAACAAGCGAGATTGAAAGAAATGCCGGGCGGGATCGTAAGATCTTGAAAGCAAGGACAAGCTCGATTTTGACCATAAATGTATAGCATTTGGAAGAGAGAGTTCAAAACTCTAAAATGAACCAAAACGGCGCTTTTCGTCACGATAATGTAGGCTTTGTGAGCTATGAGAGAATAGATTTACAATTTTTAATTATCAAGCTCATGGCAATTTACCGAGAGGTGCAAGATACAAGTTCGACGCTCGACCACAATTTAAACCACGATTTCGACCGTATACATAGAATTGACGTCGCGAGTAATACTTTTGATCGAGCTGGAAGTCTGATCGAATGACTCTGGATTTGCCCTAGAATCGACTCATATTCTCGTCATTTTTCGCTGATTGGTGAATCTAATAATCCTATCTCTAACATATCTCCAGTGCAGTACACATGAGTATTCATTTCAGTTCATATCCCTATCCCGTTTTGCGAGTATACTTTCTAGGCCAGTCAATGTAGACTTGAAATAGCTTTCGAAAGCTGACGCGCTGCATTTTGAATATATGTTTTCTCATACGCTCTACATGCATCTGTTGGATTTGCAGCCCTCGGAAAAGTCGGAGTCATGGTGAAAATCCCAAGGAAAAACTTTCCCAGGGCGGAATCTCCGTAACGGCGATGGCTAGAGAAAAACTGTTGAGCGCACCTGAAAGAATGGAATTTTTCAAATAAGAATGATTCAACGTTGCTTCAACTTGCATGCGATGAAAGTCACCCAAAATTGGAAAGAAATATTTCGTGCGAAAATGCCAAATCAGCCGACATGCGTGACGTCACGATCGATGACGCAGGGCCCGGTACCCTCCCTCCATCCCCGCCATGTCACTTCCCCGCCCCGTATGCGAAGACCTCCCAGTTTTCTGCAGTTTTCTGCTCTCACAGCTGCGGATTAGATCTACTGCGGACCTTCTCTTATTTTGCTAAGATTATTTCAGCCTGCGGGTTTAGCTGATTCTAATGCATATTGAATCTTATCTTACGAACAAAGAGATGTATTAATTGATGAAGAACAGTCGTCACAGCTGTGATGACATAGTGATTGATCAAGGTCCTGTATTGATGAGCAGCAGCAGCAGCTTCGGCAGCAGCACAACAGATGAAGTTATCTAAGTCAAAGGAGCAGTTGTTTAGAGAAGAATTTGATGTGTCATATAGTTTTCCAATGAAATGCAAGGTTGAAGCATAAATTGAGGATTTAAGGAGACATGTGTGATTCTGATGAAGAATTGAATAACGTGAGATAGTTACTTGGCCAATGCACTACCTAGAACATTCAGCCATTAATGCTGGTATCCATCTACTTTTTAGTGTGAGACCTATACACTGGCTGAGCAGTCATTTTTGTATGACTCTAGATTGAGCGTGCGAGTGTTCTATTTTATTAGTCAAGTTAATATGGTGCCATGGGACATTAAGCTGAGTTAGAATATGAAGTGCAAATGACGAGGAAAATCTTCCAATAACCCATGTCGGAGGGCTTTCCTTTAGCGTTGGCGTAGTTCACTAGATGACTGTGTCCAGGGTGCATTTTCAACATGGGAAGATTGGTCTGAACATTGATGTTTAGAGGAGTTTCACTATGTAAAATGCATGAGGGGCGCCAACGTTGCTTTCCTTGCTCACTTGCAGTCAACAAAACTGCAGCAAGCCATGTATAGCTACCTATCAGTTCCCAGTTGATTATTCCATCAAAGTGATCGATATTCATTATAGAATATTTATGTTGAACAGATAGTATAACAAAGACTAATCAGTATACAAAAGGAGACACCGAATCTTATAATATGAAATAGCAATAATATTCCGAGTAGACACATAATGCATATGAAGTTTATTGGTACTGAAATGCGTGAAGGAATGTCTCTATTCTTGAAAAGTGTTCGCATCGCTATACCAGTCATCTCAAAGGTCCATTTATACTGATTTTTTATTCATACAATTCTCAAGCTGTTCAAGAATGATCTCTAACAGTCATGTGTGATAGAGCTGAGTCAACTCACACGCTCTGTATGGATTTGGGTTAGTAATTCCATGAGTGAGGCAGTAAATCAAAGATTCGTGATATTCCATGAACAAAAATATTAATGCCTTCATTCTTAATTCGCTCCTACAGCTGAATTAAAACTATGAAGTTTGCAGATAATCACTTCTCAATACTGGTAATATCTTTCGTAAGTAGGATCAGTAGTCAGTCTGAGTGACAATAATAAGACAAATTTTAAAGTTTCTATACTATATCACTGGTGATATCTTCCGCACTTAGGATCAGTATTCAGTCTGAGTAACACTCAGTCAGATTATATTTAAAGCTTCTAACTACATCCCCAAATCTCTATTTTTCAGTAACTAATATAATTTCTATACAGAACAATCGAATGTTCCTCAATTTTTACAAGTAAAACTTTTGATCCTCGACTAGTATTATTATTTACAGTACCACAATTTTTGTAACTACAATAATCAGATTTCATTCACAAAATAGAAAAGTCATTCTCTGATGTATCTTTGGATTATTACTTTGTAGTACCGCAGGCGCCGTTTTGAGGGTCAATTTGTACTGAAACTTGTAAAATTATAGATCTTGGATATAATCAATCGGACTCACCAGAAATACGGCGAATTCAGTTTCAGGAGCTGTAATCTCAGATTTTGAAGTATTCGTGTAAAATGGCTCGATATTTGATCCTTGAATAATTGAACAACTCGTTATGAGATCATATAACATTATGCCTGACTAGTCGATGATCTCATCTGTAAGGCACTTATAGCATAGCAGCACAATAAAGCTGCCACTATTCCGTAATATAATCAACAAAATCATAATACTTGAACCAACTTTCAATCTTCGTCATCACTAGAGCGAGTTTCTTCATCATGACAATTACTCGATGTTTCCTGTAAATCTTCGTAAATCTCATTTTCAGCCCCAATCATGTATTCCTCTGAGTTTTTGTCCTCATGGAGAACATTTTGGCAGGATTCACTGTTACAATATTTGCATAAGCGAGTGCAGGGAAGATCAGCTTTCTTGCAACTGCATCTCGTTATATCACAATTTCCTTGACACCCACATGATATCTATGAACCAAGGATCAAATTTTAGTGAAAATGAGCATGACATTGTTTTTCGGGCGAAGAAAGTCAACTTTTATCAACTATTTAAGAACCACGCAGGTTGTATACAGTGCTTAAGAAAGGAAACTGAGAAGAATTCCATCATTCTGTTTGTTTCATTTTTTTACGCAAGATATCTCGACTGCATCAATGATAGTCTCATGCTCATTGTGGAAACGCAATTGCCAAGTCATTCAAAACCTATTGAGCTATTCTTCAGATTTTGAGCGCAAATCGTTGCCTCATGAATAATATGATCGAATCTGCCGCCAGTATCCAGAGATGAGCCGTAGCATCATCTTCAAACTGATACACATGTGACGGAGTTATTGGAACTTAGAAGAAGAAACTTTATTCAAGCAATTGACAACAATCTTTTGAGATCGAAAATTGACCGTAAATCACGATTAATTCACAACATATCTTAATTACAATGTTCGGGGGGGGGGGAGGGCTCGTCATTGAGAACAATTCTCTTGTCAAAGTTTCTATTAGGTTCATCGGCTGAAAATCAATCTCAGCTCAAGAATTTGGCCTGAAAATCGTATTGATTTATGATTAGTCATCAACTAGAAAAAGTATCCTGAACTCCAATCATTACACAAGCTTTTCGAACAAGGATATTTCAAAATGTGCTATGGAAAGAAGGAACATGTAGTATTTTGGGGTAATATCAAATCTCGCTCGAATTGGAGATTCGTTTGATCATTAGATTTCCTCGCAATATTTAATCTAAATGCCGTTATTTGAAGAAATGTAAAGCAGATCCAGCGAGTGCGAAGGACTTCGTGCTTGTGAAAAATTATTAAATACCATCGTCCAAATAATGCTTGAATAACTAATTGTGAGTGCACTGAATCCGGTCAGAATTTTGCTTATCACTATCGTAACCCTTCAACAACCAAAATGAAACATTTATGACGTTTATTCGGGGCTTGTTTTTGATCATGGAAAGCCCCTCGAAAAAGACTCCCAGTGCATGTAATTGACGTAAAATTTTCTGAATTCTCGCACTATGATATGAACAGTTCCATTTGAAACGATCCTGGAGAGCTACGTTCAATTGGTAGCAAAGAAATACGATTTTTTTCATTCAAAATCGTGTTTAGACATGGACATTGGAGTATAGACTGCTGGTTCCGTATACTCGCCGTTGTCATCGAGACATAGACCTTTGCGTGAGAGAAAGAGATAGGGCATGCTCCAAGGCGCACGCTTCTAACATGCGATTCCTATGTTGCGTCTCACTCTCATTGGGGAGCCTCGATGTCAACGGCGAAGATACGGGACCGGCAGTCTATGCTTCTATGTCTATGTGTTTAAACGGCATCTTGACCTCTGAAAGCGGTAGACCTGGCTCTGGGGAGATAGAGAAATGACGTGTGGCTGGGTTTTGAACTACAAAATGTATAGGGCGGAATAATGCTAAGACACGAATCTGAGACAATTTCACATCGAGACCATGCTGGACGATATTTTTTTCAGAAGCCATTTGATGCTCAGAATTGAGATCGAAAGGGTTGAAAGGTTTAAATGACGATGAACAGATGGCGTCCCAACAACTTTTTCTGTTTCGGTCGATATCTTAGAACTAGATTCGTCTTTGATAACTTCTCCGTCCTATCAATTTTGTAGTTTATGATACAATGACACGTTGTTTGATCTCCCAGAGCCATATCTATTGTTATTAAAGGTCGAAACGCCTTCCAAACACGATTGTGAATTTAAAATATCGTATGTTTTGCAACTGATTGAACGTAGCTCATCAGGATAGTCTCTAACGGAATGTCTTATGACTCATTTTGAATTCAGATGATTGAACGTCGATTACATGCACTGGGAATCTTAAGGAGGTTCAGCTGCTATAGTCCATCCGAGACGATAACAGACGAGTCTCTCTGCGATATCAATGGCCGCAAGCCGTTAGCGGTCCGTCTCTATGTTCTACGTTCGCCGTGTATTGTTATAGCGTGCTATTGACACGTGCCAGTCGACACTAGAATTTGTCGTAAACTTTACAATATCCCAACACTCACAAGTAACCAACTCAACTTTTTGTTTGCTTGAGTGTTTCCTTTGTGTTTTATCCATCACCTGTTAATCTCTCATCAAAAACTCTCTGTTAAGTCAACCCGAAAATGACGAAGCAAGCTCAGAGAGCACGCCTTTCCCATAAGACGCCGTGTTAAATTTGCGAAAAATCAAACGTTGATTTCTCGGCTCACAGGTAACCCCATGTCTCAAAAATTCAGTATAAGTCCCACATCAGGTTCATAAACGAGTACTGCGAAATTCATAAAAATCTCTGTTAATTCTCTACCAGCTGAACCTCCTTCATCCAAGACTTGCTCATACTCGAAACCGAGCCCCAAAAAGATGGCATGAATATGTCATTTTGGGCGTTGACGAGTAAAACGCAAACGGCTATGAATATTATCTTCGAAATTTTGTACTGATCTTACTGTGTTCAAGAGTTCCATGGGTGCCGGTGGCTGTGTGGTCATGGTAGGGAACATCATCGTTCGTTTTCTTTTCCAACCCCAGAGTTGCGCATCCAGACTCTTCCCTAACCATGTCTGTATTTGATAGTAAACACGTTCAACGTGTCCTTGCAAAGCTGATTCTGTTGGGGGGTCGCATCTTCAAACACTTATCCTTGTGAACAGTGTCTTCAAGATGAAGATAAGACCTGTATCTCATCTCATGAATTGGAAGATTCTTTTCTTTGAAAATGTAGAGGTGAGTTATTAGCACCTGAGCCACGGGAAACAGTTCCTCGATGGTCTTACCCTGTTTGTAGAAGCACCGGATCGAATCTTGGAGATCCACATTGTTTTTGAGGATTGATATGACATTTCTTTCACCCTTGTTGAAGATGGCACTAGTCGTGTCACATCCTGCGAATGCGTGAGCAAAAAGAATTGGCTTTCTCAGAAATTGATGGTTTTTTGTGTTGGAAAGGGTGGTTCCTCTGGCCTGCTTGACTATTTAATGAAAATAGATACTATCGCTGTCAGCACATTGATCAATCAAGAGAATCAGTAGATCGACATCATTGCCCACAACAGCAATCGTATCTTGACCGAAATTGTTCGGCTCTATAGCTGTTTATACTATCAATGTGTCTGCATCCTCGCTTGCAATTTTGCTTGAGATGTGGTTCCCAGACAGATATCTTGGTAATAGTTCAAAGAATTGATACTTATTGCCGATATAAGGAAGGAATTTTTCCCTTTTCATCGGGATGATATTTTTCTCATCGACCTTAACATCTGCATCCATAGTTTTCTCTCCGCGACGGTACCGTTCATAAGATTCAGTGCCTATGATTTCACGGTTGTAGTTATCAAAAACAACTGTTGCATTGTTGCCAAATTGTTTGCGGATATAACAAATATATTTGCATAACTTCGCAGTACGTTTTGCCGTGCGGCCACACAATCTGATGTAGAAGCCATCCACCATCGATAACATACCGAAGACTCCAAAGAAATTCTGGTGAACTCAGGTGAGTTATGTATAGTTTGTATAGATCTGATTTCGTGTTCTTTCGCATCAGCCCATGTTCATCGAACAAGCATAATGAGAACGAGGAGAGTTCATACCCTAGGGCTCCCTTGGTCTTTTCTTCATTGCCTTTGAAGACTATTGATAATCTCTGAAAGAGAATTCTAACATTGATCGATTTTGACTGGTCATTGCTGATGTGCGTGCCATTCACGGCCAAAGACAGTGGTTTCACTTTATGAATCGTTAATAGTTTCACATTTCCAGCATTTTTCCCACTATAGTATCCATTGACTTTTGACTCATTTCAAACGCTTGGTGACAGTTGATGATACTGGGGTCGCCTACAATACCAGTGGAGAGAGAAATCAAGGATTCCCTCGACTCGAATGGCTTATGCTGGTTGAGCCAAAATTTGAATTTGGCCAAATCTTTTTGATCTCTCTTCATTCGACCAACCTTTAGATCCACGTGTTGATCGCTGCTAGCAGATGCAACACTCTCATATTCTTCGAAGGATTCCATTACGGCGAAAGTTGATGACATACCCAGAAAAAATCGAGCAACAACGCTCGGACTCACGCCTCTGCCGTGTTTCAAGTCCATGCCGAAAAATTTGTTCAAAGTCTGTTCGATGATCATATCTGTCCAGACACCTGACCATGCTTCATCTGTCCTATGAACCGTGAAAAAACCTTGAACGAACTGTTCAAATTCGTCGGGATCCATGCTTAGCTTCAAGTTTGACATATCTTGGAGATAAACTTGAGCACTCTTAGCATAGGCAAAGTCTCCAGCTGCATAAAGAATCGGGATCATCTTTCTGACTGTTAGCAGATGCAACCTCCAATCGGCAGTACGTTCAGCTTCTACGAATTGTAGAATAAGTGATTCACACTCGTAGTGCTGCAGCCATAATTTAGCTGTGGGTCCATTGTTCTTCAATTTTTCCACTTGGTCCATGAAAAGTTGAGCCAACTGCTTCAAGAATGACTCAGCATTGCAGTCGCTCATTCTAGGCGAACCTTCCTCATTCCATCTTGGAAGAAATCCTCTACAAGTTTCTTTGTAGATTCATCGATTTTGATCATGTCACAGATGACAACGGATAAGGCTGTAAATGTCAAAATATGTGCTCGTAATGCCCTAGCGAAAGCATGCCTTGTAAACATTTTCTTGATTGATTTAGAAGTGTGGGCAGTCTAGGCCGCTCCCATCCATGAGAAAGCATGAAGCACCTTCGAAAGACATGAGAAGATGAAAACCTCCCAACCGAGCAACAGCCTCAAGTAGACCTTGAGCTTAAATGCACCTGAGTCTCCAGTGTAGGGGTTGATCCAATGTCAAAATAGGGGTTTTCATATTAACTTTCTTGGCTTCAAAAGCTGCATAATGACCAGCAGTATTCAACGTGCTCAAATTCGAGGGGGGTTGATTGATGAACGGCAGCAAAGGATGTATGAAGTCGAGAATTCCATACCTTCAGACAACAATTCGAAAAATCCCCTAAACAAAGGGATATCAGGAATATTTAATGCATGTGCCCATATATACGCTGCTTAATATGGAGAATGGCTGTTGATTCGCCAAGCTGGAGACTGCTAGTGCTCACAAAAACAATATTCTTCAAAGCTGTTTCATCAATTTCGCCAATTGGCACAATGCTTATTTGCTGCTGTGATGCTAATTCTTCCGCAGTTGGCATTTTTTTCGGCCTTTTAGATCCATCTGCAAACTGAATTCCGTGACTGGGCGTAAATATTTGCACTCCACCCAGACAGTGGAATGTCAAAAATCCATCTAAAGTTGCAACATTGTGGTCAGTGTTATCGAATACGAACTGCACAAGCACATTTTCTATGATGATTTTCGGAGGATCCATTATGACTGAAGCTTCATATAAGAGTATATGATAATAAAATGCGACTACGCCCAAGTCGTTTAGTATATCGATGACGAGCTTCGATCCCGTTTTTGTGTAGATATAAACACCTGTCGCCAATTGTAAATTGGAGATGAATTTTTTTTTGTTGACGCAGTCAGATCATAGCGTGAGAGATGGTAGCCTTTTTTACAGAACTACCATGATCATCATCTTGAGTCTCACTCTTTCTGTTAGACGAGTACTCATCGATAAAAACTTGCAACATTCCTGGTACATCCGATTCAACGTTCTCAAGGAACTTATTCCACGGTTTTGTGAGATCGAAATATCATCCTTGTACTTTTCTTTCAATCTCTTCAAGAGCAATTTATTACTCATTACATTAATACTCATCATTTCTCTAGAGTAGATGATTGTAATTCGAACTCTCCACTCTTCTCGATGTAATTGCAAATTTCTGTGAAGGCACATTCTTGGGAATCATGATTTTTTGCTTCTTCACCATTTTTTGCTACTTTACCATTGTTTTGATTCTCAGGCCGTGGTTTGATTGCAGAAAATTCACGGTCACATGTCATGTGGACACTCGGCTGTATAGAACCAAGCGTTGGTGTATTACTGAGCCGATCGATGATAATTCTCTGGTCCTCTCGATTTGCGTCAGTGATGATTTTGATCAAAGTTCCTTTGTCCTCGTTTGTAAGATTACGCACAGATGTATGAGTTCCGTCGAGGTCTTGTCCGCACAAAACATATTTATTTGAATAATCGAATGCGAATCTGATAGTGGATACTGGTTGGGAGGGCTGCCCTGCGGGCCCTTGATCAGGAGTTTTTGATGTCTGTGATGATGTAGCAGGAACATTTGCTCCATTCTTGGATGTATGCTTTTTGGTTGAAGATAGGGCAGAGTACCTTTTACGGCAAGATTTGTTGACCAAAATACAAGATTCTCCTGTCGATAACTTGTGTTTGTCATCATCTCTCGCCTTACTTTTGAGTATAGAGGTCGTCAAGCCTGTGGTTTGGACTTTGGTTAGACCTAGACCATTTCCGCCGAGATACTCCTCACAGATACTACATTTATTTTGTTGGTCCATCGCGGATTTCACTCCTGCAATATTAACCCGCTCACTTCAGACCTCACTCCCCGGGATCGGCATATTTGTATGACACGAAAAATATCATAAACTAGTCGGAAAAAGACGAAAAATGTCAAAATTCCAGGATTGAAAAGTTTTGTTTTTTCCTACTTTTTCCGAAATCAAACCATATAGACACTTCATACCCGAAAGAATGTGGTCCTAGGACTGCCATAGATTTTTTAGAATCCTTACAGATTTTCACCATGCACTTAATGAAAGTTATCACGATGAATATTGGCTTTTGGTTATGTCCACTGTTGTGAACAAAATAAGTAAGGAACATAATAGAGACGGGGACGTCATTTCTTTAGGTATGCTTGCATCCTTGGAAGGAATTGATGGAACGTGTAAAGAGTTTGGAACTGTGTAAACCACCATTGCAAAATCAAATCACTCAAGACTCGGAAAATGTACGTTGCATTGGCTTTGTACAGTTGAACTGAAGGCAGAAAAACAAGCTTGCTCGACATCCACCTCAAATTTCGACTTTCACGTGTAACGATATATTTCTCGATAAATCTTATGATCATTTTTCATTCCACGTATCAATACTAAATCAAAGTAAGAAGAATGAAAATGGTCGAATAAATGTGGGTGTAGTTTTGGATAAGATAAAAATTTCTCACCTGTTTCTTGGATTGTTGATGCACTTTTAACTGAGCAAGAATAGCTCTACATTCTTATTTCATGCTACGATCCATTTTTCTCCGTTCATCTTCTTTATCATGACTAGATCAGAGTGCTTATCAACATCACTTTGACGAGAATTCTGCATAAGATTTCTAGTTAGCGAGTAAACTAATAATAACAAGCATGTACACTCGAGAGCTACATCACAAATGCAATGTATTTCTGGAATCAATCACACTGATGAAGAATGAGAGTGTTTCTTGTCACGCACAAGAGCAATTCAAACCCAAGAATTCCTGACATTTTGGTAAAGGTGGATTACATCTCTAAATGACTAGTATCACATGTAATCGAAAGCTTTCATACATTATTCAAAGGATAATCTTTGGTCACAGCACATAACAATCCCTTGAGATTTCTATATTTTCCACATTGAGATAGACTATCCCTCGGCGTACCACATACTACCTGGAAATGTAGACAAGCTAACTTCCAAATTGGAGCTCTACTTGACCAAGCGTTGGCAAGAGTATTTTTCAATCACAAATCCTTTTATTACTCACTTTTCACTACATGAACCTGATGTTTCATTCAACTTTGATTTTACCTCAATCATAATTCATGTTTTATTGCAAGCCCAACAATTTATGAGGACGATGTTGAAGCAGATGCATTTATCAGGTACTGTTGTGCAGCTTCAAGCTCTTTACCAGAGATTTGAAAGATATAATATACTTGACCAACCCACCATTGTTGAGTCGATACTGATATTTGCATTGCTTTATCAAATAAATCTTACTTCTGTCTCAACATACTGCACACTGCATACTAAAATTCTATTGTGATGCAATAAATCAATCAAATGTACTATTGACAGATATTTTAGATGCGACAATGAGTAATACCTTATGTGAATGACAAAATGTCAATGCTATGATGGCCAACTCTATATTTTTAAATAGTCATGCGACATTTGTCACTGTCAAACCATGAAAAACCATCTGACTGATGGGTAAGGAGTCACATTCTGTTAGTCTGAATCTGTCAAGTATTTGGTTGCCCAGCTCAACAAGGTCCACATTGCTAATATCTGCTAGCTGTGTTGGTAGGATCTCTTCCGTACCAATCCTCATCACTGATTCTATCATGCCCCTAAAATTCTATCATGAGAAGATGATTTGCTATGTTCTGTCAGATAGAATTATAGGAGAAAAGGATGGTCATTCCTGCCAAATTAGGATTATAGGAAGAAAATGGTGGGAGGGGAGAAACATACTATAACATGAGATGGAATAAATGAGCTAAGGAATTGATCTGAGACATGAGCTGATTTCCTCACTCTGTATCGTGTGGAATTTTTTATACACGATCACGCATTAAAGATGGTCGAATCACAGATTCTCCTGACAAATTTGTGAGACGATAGGAGGACGGCGATGTATACGCCCCTCCCCTGTCCCCGTGATTTGATGCCACCAAGACAATTGAATGGTTTCGAACAAGCAAATGGACTAGGAATAGGGAATCTCATTTCAGTACTAATTCATGGCTGTTGCTCGCTCGCGCTATATGACGGACAAAATCGAACAAGTAGCATGTAATCCGACGAGCGGAGCATGGAAATCGGGGTGAGGGGGGGGGGAGGGGCTGCGCTCACTTCAGATATCATCTTTCGTATACAACATGTATCAGAAGTAGTGTACATACCGATACTGGGACATTGATCAAATTTTGTATTTTTAGGAGGCGTTGTCGAAATTTCTTGTAATCATTGCCTATTTTTGTAACGTTGAATGAGGAATTGTACTCCAATCATTACTTCGTAATGCCTGAGGCAACTTCACATGCGTAATGATTTTCTGCTAACCATTACACTATTGTATGTTGTGAAATGATTGGCAGAAAGCTTCCCCATCAAGGTTAGGATGTTCGTCCTGCAGATTACATAAATTGTCAATCCTCAATTTGCATCAGAATACATTCATTTAGTGTGATTTGTGGTGAAATTTCCCATGTTTAAGGTAGTTGTACATAAAGCTGAAAATACAGTAAAATCTCCGGTCGCACGGAGACCTCTGGTTGCATCAAAACTGTCCGCTATCCTGAGGTGTTCGCTAATCAGAGGTTCATTTCTGTGATTATACTTCTGCTGGTCGCAAAAAATTGTCCGTTACTGAGAGGTGTCCGCTAATAGGAGGTATCCGTTAAGGGAGAATCCGCTAAATACCAGAAAAACACCAAAGTTGGGGAGGATTTAGTTCAAGTGTCAATGAACACCTATGCAAAATTTCAGAATGATTGACCGTTCTGTTTCGGAGTAGTAGCCATCAAAAACCCGCCACTTTTAACATTGCGTTTATATGGGAGTCGACGATCCCGCATGAGCGCCATGCTAAAAGTGACGAATTTTGATGACTACCACTCTGAGAAAAAACGGTCAATCATTTTGAAATTTTGCACAGGTGTTCATAAGACTGAATCCTCACCGACTTTGGTGACATTCTGGTATATTTTGCATTTTGGTGCACAATTATCTTAAATGCGGTGTGTGGACCTTTTCGTTGTGTGCGGGTGTGTATCTTTTCGCTTGCACGAAAATCATCTATTGCTCGCGTGTGCGAAGACCATTTGCTAGCGTATACGGAAATTCGGAAACTTTTTGAGCTTTCGCATACGCTGAAGTTCAAATTTTTGACGCGTGTGAGTCTCGTACAAGAAGAGGCAACATCTGTAAGTGGCATCGAAGATTTCTGAAAGGTGGCCGTGGAGCCCCCCGCGTAATACGCGAGCCGGAAAATTCGCACACACGAGGCAGAAAATCCATTCTTCGCGTATGCGAAGATTTCGGGGGAGACGGTATATGCAAGTGTTTTCGCGTATGCGAGCCGGAAATTTTTCGCGTGCGCGAAGATTTGAGGAAAGAAGCCCCGCGAAAGCCTTCGCGCACGCAAGCCGGGACATTTTCGCGTGCGCGAAACAAGTCAGTCATTCACTCTCGCCTCAATACTCATTTCGACGCTCGGGACTGGGCATACGAGTGAATAATCTTCGCGCAAGTAGAAAGGGAAACTCAAACGAACGATGAAAAATATCGACACACAGCATTGAAAAATGGAAAATTTCACCACGCCACATTGCATATGTAATCCAATGCAATTCGAGGGTTGATAATTCATGTAATCCACGGTACGAACATCCTAACCTTGATGCGGAAGCATTTTGCTAATCATTACACAACAAACAATAGTGTAATGACTGTAGAAAATCATCATGCATGTGCTTCAAGCATTGAAAATGTAATGATCCAAATCCCATGTTTGATCCAAAGTTACAAAAATAGGCAATGATTACAAAAAACTTTGACAACGCCTCCTGAAGATACAAAATTCAGCGAGCACGCCAATACCGGTATGTACATTACTTATGGTACATGTTGTATGCTTGAAGGACAAAGGAGAAACAATGACACACGAGGTTGGAAGACACTGCGTTTATCGATATGTGATTAGGACGGATCGGGGGAAACGAACAAGCCGCACGGACGAGGAACAGATGACACGGGCAGGGACGGGCGCGTTTGATTGAGGATTCGTTGCAAAACGGGAAGAAACGGACGACCACACGGACATGAACGAACCAAATCTCACGGACAGAAACGAGCGTGCTTGAGTGAGTATCGCTTCTGAAAAGGACAGAAACGGACGAGTGGACGGACAAGAACGGGCGGGCTGGGGGGTGTCATATCGGCCAAACGGACCAAATCTCGCGGACAGGAACGGGCGTGCTTGCCTGAGTATTTCTTGCAAAACTGACTAAAACGTACGAGTGCACGCACAAAAACGGACCAAATCTCCGGGGCCGAAACGGGCGGCCTGGAAAGGGTGATTGCGGCGGGACGGAAAAAACGGACGAGCGCACGGACAGAAACGAACCAAATCTCACGGACAGAAACGGGCGTGCTTGACTGAGTATTTCTTGCAAGACGGACAAAAGCGGACGAGTGCACGGACAAAAACGGACTAAATCTCACGGACAGCAACGGGCGTGCTGGGAAGGGTGATTTCGAAGAAACGGAAAAAACGGATGAGCGCACGGACAAAAACGAACCAAATCTCACGGACAGAAACGGGCGTGCTTGACTGAGTATTTCTTGCAAGATGGACAAAAACGGACGAGCGCACGGACAAAAACGGACCAAATCTCACGGACAGCAACGGGCGTGCTGGGAAGGGTGATTGCGAAGAAACGGAAAAAACGGATGAGCGCACGGACAAAAACGAACCAAATCTCACGGACAGAAACGGGCGTGCTTGACTGAGTATTTCTTGCAAGATGGACAAAAACGGACGAGCGCACGGACAAAAACGGACCAAATCTCACGGACAGAAACGGGCGTGCTTGACTGAGCATTTCTTGCAAAACGGACGAGTGCACGGACAAAAACTGACCAAATCTCCCGGATTGAAACGGGCGGGCTGAAAAGGGTGATTGCGGCGAAACGGGAAAAAACGGACGAGTGTACGGACGAAAACGGACGTTGAGATTACAAGCTCATCTTTTCCTTGTGAAAGAGCCACACGGACGCGCACGGAAAATGTCCGTTCTACACGTATTCCCGAGGTTCTCTACACAGACTCTACACGGGAGATGTGCGAATAACCACTGCCTTTTATATAGGTCCTAATGCTGGGTGAGTATGGAAGTCATAGCTTCTAAGATGAAACAATTTTTCAAACCACCAGAGTCATACCTTAATTTTTTAAAACTTTTTGATCTCTGGCGATCCAGCATATGCCTATTAACAAGGGCCATATGCGATTCAAGTCATTTACACCTATTCTTGTGAGCAGGCCATTCGAGTCACATTCCAAATTTTGGCACCGCTGAGATGCCTTTTGAAGCAATAAGTGGAGTCTCGCTCACTCGTTTCACGAGAGTGTTGAAAGGCTCTGCCTACAAAGGGGCCATCAGAGCAATCTGATGGTGGCATCTACCCCAGGTATGCAGATGCAGCACTGAAGAGTGAGCTCTGCATAGTGTCACGAAACGCTTTTTTTATCACATTTCTAATTTTTCTTCAACTTCCTGATCTGTAGCGATCCAGCATATGCCTATCGAGAGTCCAACTGGATTGCTCAATTTAAAACCAAGGGCCTCATGCGATTCGAGTCATTTCCACCTATTGTTGTAAGCAGGCCATTCGAGTCACATTTCAAATTAGTGATATTGTTGATTTTTCCAAAGACATCACTAATATCGCGCCGAGGTCACTTTGGAACTTGAAACTGACAGTTTTATCGTGTTCCCGTAGAATTTCAAGTCCAACTGGCGTATCTGGATATTCTCCATGGTCTAACAGGGGCCATGAAAAATCACAGAGATCCCAGCTGCACGGAGGGTTGGGAGGCGAATTTTTCAGTATGGGCTTTTCAATGTTGGAAGTGGTGTTTGTGCGGCAAAATTTTCTTCCCATTTTCTCTCGTCAAAGATCGAGAATCCACCGTAGCGTCATGAGAAATCGATAGTTGGGAAGTCACGCATATCCTCACGTATACAGTATGTCCAAAAAGTACAACCTCCCCCTCCCCGTATCTCCCCAGGGCCACGTGGTGCGAAAAAAAGTTTCGTACAAAAGTTGTTGGATATCGAATAGAGGTTCATACGTGCCCCCCTATTTCCCGCAAACCTCCCCAATTTGCCCCATTGTGGCTAACTTTGAATTTTCGAATGGAAACCCCCACTTATGACCTCAAACTGAAAGAACGGAAAATTTTACGTCCAGATAGGTCTTCATGACATTGGTCAAGGTGACCCCTAGGGGTGAGTGGGTTAATAATAACCTACGAATTACGGGACCCCCCCCCCCTCACCTATCTCCGCAGCAAGACAAAACAGTTGTAGGATATCGGATGAAGGTTCAGCTGCACCCCCCCCCCCCCTATTGGACTCATTGTGACTAACTTTGAATTTTTGAATGGAACCCCCATTTATGACCTTAGATTCTGAAAGAACGGGAAATGTTACGTATAGATAGGTCTTCATGACCTTTGTCAAGGTGACCTCCAAGGGTGGGTGGTGCACGTAAAATTTTCAGTTCTTTCATAATCTGAGGTCAAAAATGAAGGTTTTCATTTGGAAATTCAAAGTTAGTCACAATGGGACAAATGGGGGGGGGTTGAAGGAATTTGGGGCACATTTGAACCTTCATCCGATATCCAAGAACTTTTGTATCTAACAGTTTTTTGCTAGATGTAACCCTGGAGACGTACAGGAGGGTGGGGGGAGGGGGGCCCGTACTTGGTAGGTTATTATGGACCCTATTCACTCCTGGAGGTCACCTTGACCAGTATCATGAAGACTTATCTTCTTGAAATTCTTGACTTATGGTCTTGAAATTGTCCGTCCTCGCAGAATCTGAGGTCGGAAACGGGGTGTTTCTGTTCGAAAATTCAAAATTAGCCACAATAGGGCAAATTAGTGAAATTTTGAGGGCACAACTTAACCTCCATTTGATATCTAACAACTTTTGGGAGAACCATTTTTTTGCACGACGTAACCGTGGGGAGATAAGGGGGAGAGGGGTTCGGTACTTTTTGGACATACTGTTTATAAGCTTCATGGATCGACTCCCTTGCCAGACCAATTTTTCACAGTTTCACTCACACTTAATTCAAACTAATCAATCTTATTACGCAAAAATTCACTTGAATGTATGTGTATCTAAGCGTGTTCATGTCACCGCAGGACTCAAGCCGCCCAAATGTGTGTAACAATTACTTTTCTTGTTGAAACCCAATAAGTCATCTTATGAGATGTAATACGGAAAAATTAGGCAATCAACTCGGCTCCGGGACGAATGAACCTGTCTAGAGAGTGTTGAAAAACTCGGGTAATTTTTGGTGGTTAAACTTGATATTCGGGCACATTGGCTCGATCGAGCTGTCTGTCTCTATCCTTATACGTTGAGCCATCATGATTCCACGCGAAGTAAATCTAGTCATACCATGTAAAATGAAATAGGCCAGTCAATGTAGACTTGAAATAGCTCTTGAAAGCTGACGCGCTGCATTTTGAATATGTGTTTGACGCTCTACATGCATCTGTTGAATTTGCAGCCCTTGGAAAAGCCGAGATCATGGTGAAAATCCCAAGCAAGAACTTTCCCGGGCGAATGCTTTGTAACGGCGATAGCTAGAGAAAAACTGTGGAGCGCACCTGAAAGAACGGAATTTTTTACATAAGAAAAGTTCAACGTTGCTTCAGTTTGCGTGCGATGAAAGTCACCCAAAATTGGAAGGAAAAATTTCGTGCGAAAATGCGAAAGTGGCCGACATGAGTGACGTCACGATCGTTGACGCAGGGCCCGGTACCCTCCCTCCATCCCTGCCCTGTCACTCCCCCGGCGGTATCATATGTTGAGCACACGGGGAAATAATGCTGAGTTTTGCAGGGCCCTGCTGAACAGACGTCCTGCAGCTAATTCTTTCGGTTGCTGTGTGCAACCTAATGCGATTTGCTACCTATTACTATCTAGGTGAGCACCAGGAATTGTTGAGGACGATAAATATAACTACTCGGCTCATTCACTGACGGCAATAGGGAACTGACATAATTCCGGGAAATGTTATATTCTGAGAATTCGAGGCGAAATAGATATGGGGAAAGAAGTTTGGAAATTTTATGACGGCTCTATGGTTATTACATTATCATTGAAGTTTTGACAATTTGAATTGGCGCCATCCAATATGGCGGCGTCTGCACATGTGCTACTCGATTCCCCAACTCTTGTGATGTCATTTTTCATCAGAAATTCTCATCTCAATCACAATCGAGAGCTAATTTTACTCAAATAATAGAAATTCGTGGTGGAAAAACGCAAGTTTGTCTCAGAACTATCGTGGAAAAGACTCTGCAGTCACGTGACTCATGTGCAGTCGCCGCCATATTGAATGGCGCCAATTCAAAACCTGAAAAACTTCAGACTCGAATTAAACTGACTTTTACCTCAGAAAATTCCCGAATTTCCATATACCGTGTATATTTCAACGTAAAATTCCATGATATGAGCATTGTCGAATAATTTTTGTAGTCATGTCAGTTCTCTATCTCCGAATACTTCCCCGCATTAAGCAATAATAATGTTCAAAAACGTTTCAAAACGAAAGTGAGCTGTGGCTTGTGATTTTGAGGTTAAGTTACGAAAGTTGCTGATTCAAGTTCATGTGGCTAATCTGACGCTCTGTCGTCAGATTAGTGACTAGTGTAAGCAAGTAAGTAGGTACACTACTCACTGTGGATCTCGCCTAACAGTCTCTTGGAATCCGCTGAAGAAATTTTCATCATCTGTTACAAAGATGTAGAAAAATTCTCGGGGTAAACAATGTTCATAGTGTCTTTATTTGCAGTTCTGTTCATCTGTGATGATCCAGTGAATAGAGCAAAAAGTTACAGTACAAAAGTTTACGTACTGCATCAAGAAACGTGTAAAGAGGAAACATTCATATCGCTGTCGAACAGCGATATTATTTAACTGTTCTGATTGAGCTTGGCAACTTTGATGCTTGTATGTCTCTAGAACATGGCAACTTTGATGCTTGTATTCGGTAACAGCTTATGTTCAAATATGAGAAAGCAAGTAATTGGCGTCGACCCCGAATCATTCCCGCATTCTCCAGAGAATTTAAAGTGATTTTTCTATTTTTCGCGATTGCTTAGCTAAGAAAGCACCGAGGGAATTGCCTTCAGTAAAATCGGTGCCAAATTCTTCAAGTTCAACCAATCTTAACGTATTTTAACGCATTCGATTCCTTGTTTCAAGACCTTCAAAACCTATTTTTCATAACTGCAAAACTTGAGTATGGAGCTGTTTTATATTCAAAACACGGAGACGATTCGTAAACAAGGATGCCAACATCGGAGTATACTTAACACGCCCCCATATGTTTGTCTCGAAAGGGCGTGCAGATCGACTTTTTTACCACTCAGGATGTGTTTATCACGTCAAAATGGGTCAGAAATAGTGTTTCGAACCAACGAAAAGCTCCAAATGTGCGTGCACAGCGATAAAAACACTATGTCGCCGATTTCCATCATTCATTCCGGAAGAATTGAGACTGTTCGGCCCCAATTCATTGAAATTAGACCTCGCTTAGTGCGTTTTGAAAGTCCTAAAACAAGCTTCAAAATGAACTAAGATACGTTGGAAAATATTGAGATAGACCAGAGTTGTTGGGAAAATGGCTTAATGGGGGCAGGTTGGGTACACACTTTTGTAAATTCTCAAAAATCACCTTTTGGTACAATCAAAACAGTTTGGCTCTCGTTTGTTCAAATTGGATGTACTTCAATTCATTTCCAAGGTCTTAAGACAAGCTTTGAAATGAGCTAAGGTACGTTGGAAAATATGGAGATGAGCCAAAGTTATTAAGAAAATAGCTTAATGGGGGCAAGTTGGGTACACTTACCTTTGATGGAAACAAACAGATCAACAATCCACAACCCACGAATGGAAATCTAAGCTCCTGTGGCACTCATTTCTGCGGTTCCGGGATCTAGGTTGTCGTCTGCTGTGTGCGTTACTATCCCTACATAGGCGGACGGAGACTGGTCATTCGAAGATATAATCTGCATTTGGACTAAACAGTACCGCTAGTACAACATTGAGCAACAAGGACGCAAAGAAATTTTACGCTCGAGTCTCCGAATTGAGTGTATAGAAGTAAACTTCGCGCACAACTGTAACTTTTGCGACATGCCCAAAATGATTTACGCTGTGCGCAAAGTTACAACTGTGGGTGAGAGATTCAATTTTTTCGCACAAGATTTACGGGGACGATTTCCACAAAATTTACGGGTACGATTTCTTGTGGGATGAATTCGTTCTACCGAGTTTCATTTCTATGCATACTCAGTTGCCGTAATTTTTCAGATTTTCTGTCATGTAAGATGAAATGTTCGCTTTACAGATGGTTGTGTCGCGGAGGGTAGAGAATTTTTGCTAGAGTTATCAGCACTCGTCTCAAGAGGTAAAAATGGGTAGAAATGTATGATCAGGCTATTCTTTCAAAACTACACGTAACTCGCTTATTGGCATCGTGCACGCAACTTCTGGGCAGTTCCCAAGTCGCCAATATCTATACTTATTCACGATCAATGTGCTTGCCGGCTGGCTCAACGCCTCGAATGCGTTCTTCAGTTTTTGGGCATTAAAGTACTCATACTTTAGAACAGGACCGGAGACATCTTTTTGACACGGGGCAGTGGAAAATCCCGGGGAATTACTGGGGAATTCGGTGAGAGCTTACCGTGACGGGAGCCCAACGGGAGTCCTGTGAGAATGTCACGGGAGCTCTGTACGTGGTGCTCGGGGACAACCACAAAAATATCGCGAGAACCGTCATGTCATGAGTCATCGTGGGTTCCCGTTAAAGACTTCACTGCTCAGGTAGAAGCATGTTGAGGGAGTTGAAGGCATGCAGGGTGACGAGCAGGGTTCAGGGGTGCAACCCCTGGTGGGGGTCCAGGTGGCGAAACTCCCGGCATACTTCAACCGAAATTTTGGAAGAATTGAGTTTTGGAAAAGATTTCTTAGTGAGAAAATCTACCTATCGACGCTAAATTACCTGAGAAGACTTAGATCCCCTGTCTTCGATTTTAACTGCAAAGTATTCAATGTTCAAGAATATTTCCCAATATTCCGAAGGGATCATCAGAACCCCGCAAACCTCAAGTAGTTGCTAAACGCAGATCCGTTGAAGACTGATTTTAGAGATTTCAATAAACAGCAACCATCGTTGACAAGTTCGGATATGCGGTTACGTAGCTATAACAGCCGGTTTCATTCCATTTTGGGATCGTAACTCGACCAAGATAGTATTTTCTACGCACAAGCTTCCAGGATCTAGGGGTGAGATCATACCGAAAAATCGATCCGAATGAGAATCCCAGTAATTTCTTACCCAGGAAACTGAAGATCATGGGATTTGGAGTATTCTATTGGTAATTTTCTCGCGGTGATAATTCAAGGTTCCATGAATTGCAGAATTGTCGAAAGAAGCACAATAAACTGTAAATCTGCAGGGTAATTGCAAACAGTTTGAAATTCCTCCGAATGATTAAGAGTTTTGGAAGAAGAGCAATGGTCATAATACTTGCTCAATGGCAGATCTCCATTTCGCGCAAACTCTTGAAGAGCCGTGCAGAAATAGTCACGGTGCTCTAGGAATGATTTTAACCCAAAGGTGCTTGCCCTTCAGAATTTCTTTTTCACGCTCAAAACACTTGATAAATGTGACATTTTCCCGCAACAACGAAAATCGCAACCGCTCCTGTTTCCGAGAGAAGTCCATTTTAAGATCTTTCCATGAAAAAATGTATTTTTACGAGATGGACAGTTGTATCAAGGAAACAGTGGTCGTAGAATTTCATTCACCCTCAATCTTCTCACATGAAAGACCTCATAGATCCATCAAATACCACTTCTTGAATTGAATTCATAGGAAAATGCATCATGAGGTGATTTTGAAGGGAAGATAAGTTAGTCCGCTGAGATGAAGGAAATGGGCCACACTCTACGTCCCTGCATGTGACAGAGAGACCAAAAGACTATAAATGGAATGAAAAATGACGATAAGCTCATAAAAAAACAGCTAGTCCTAGAAAAAGAATTGGGAGAACGGAATATTCAACGCAAGGTATCATTTCATTCGATCATTTCTGGCTTGTGACTCAACTTTTACGCCGTATTGACATTCTTGAGGATACACCCTGGAAGATCTCTTGAAGTTGTTGAAATCGAATTCTGTAATTCCTTCCGGTAAACACAACTAATTTGGGAATAATCTGAGTCAAGAGTCACATTCAACATGTTGGTTTTTGCATCATTCCGATCAGAATTGGATCAAAATAGCAGGTATGAAGAATCTACAGGAGTTCTCTCCAGCAGAACAATCTCAATTCCAAAAAGGATCAACTCGTCATTCTCGATATTCGTCAACCAGATAGAGTAATAATGTAAGAGTTCCAAGGATTCGCAACTCCAATACGACTCTCAATTTCGAATATTTCCGAACTGGTGGAGTTTTCCGCAAAGGATAACAGAATATGGTTCCAAGATGTTCGGTTTCAATGAAACCACTCACAATGTACCCTGAGGAATGTCGATGGATGGGTTAGAACTTGAGTCACAGTCCAAAAATACTTAAGGAGATGGCAACTTCCAGTGATGATTTTGTTTTTCCAGCCCCCATGATAGGGCTAGCCAGTTTTGTATTTATTCATAAATCATCAATTTCCATTCCATTTATAGTGTTTTGGTCTTTCTATCACATCTACGGATGTAGAATGTGGCCAATTCCCATCATCATGGTGGACTAACTTATTTTCCCTCCAAAATCACCTCATGACGCATTTTCCGATCAATTCAATTCTAGAAGTGGTATTTGATGGATCTATGAGGTCTTTCATGTTAAAAGATTGAGGGTGAATAAAATTCTACAACCGCTGTTTCCTTGAGACGAATGTCCATCTCGTAAAAATTCATTTTTTCATAGAAGGATCTTAAAATGGACTTCTCTCGGAATGGGGAGTGGTTACGATTTTCGTTGTTGCAGGAAAATGTTACATTTATCATGTATTTTAAGCGTAAACAAGAAATTCTGAAGGGCAAGCACCTTTGGGTTGAACTCATTTCTAGAGCACCGTGTAGTCCATTACGCAACGACTCCAATACTTTACGCACTGATCGGAAATCCTCACACACAATTATAAGAACTATACGCACTGGTGAGATATTCCACGCACACACGAGCGTATGCGAGGTTTTTGAACAATATCCATCGTTTGGTTGAAACGGAATTTCGATGCAGTGGGTTTAAAAAGGGTCAAAATGAAATTTTTTTGAAAATTTGAGATCTGTGAAGATTTTATAAAATTTCGGTATTAACCAATCGATAGATAATGCAGAAAAAACCATAGTTTAGGTCATTGAAATTGAGATAAATGAGTCATAAAAGAAGGTACGAGGAAAAAATGAATTTTAAGAAAAATTTCCCATTGTTTTCTTAGTTATTCTTTAGAGGAAGCTTTTTAGAGAGATTTGGGCCTTCTAGAGGTTTTTTTAACAATATCCATCGTTTGGTTGAGACGGAATTTCGATGCAGTGGGTTTAAAAAGGGTCAAAATGAAATTTTTGGTGGAAATTTTGAATTTTTCGGATATTTGAGATCTGTGAAGATTTTATGAAATTTCGGTATTAACCAATCGATAGATCTTGCAGGAAAAATCATAGTTTAGGTGACTCAATTCGTGGTGAGACCGTGTGAGAAAATAGTATATTACGTAACAAGTGCGAGAAGGTCAATTTCCGCACAAGTTGCCAAACGAGTGCGAGAAGTAACATTTACGCACACTTCGAAACTTCTCGCACACCCAGAAGAACACATTTACGCATGCTCGCGAAGCGAGCGTGCGTAAATATGTACTTCTAGGTGTGCGAGAAGTTTCGAAGTGTGCGTAAATGTTACTTCTCGCGCGAGTTGGCAACGTGTGCGGAAACTTCTCGCACGTGTTGCGTATACTATTTTTTGCAACTGTGCGCGAAGTTGTAATTAAATGCACCACTGTCCGAGCAAGATTATCTTGGAAACGAAGTTTTCAAGAAAGGCCAAATTCAAAGGGATGACGTGACATCATATTTTGGAACTGTGCGTGAATGAAAATGCATTAGAGCGAGAAGTTACATTTACGCACACTCCACCAGTGCGTAAATGTAAAACTGTGCGAGAAGTCATTCACGCATTACTTCTCGCACTGTAAATAATGAAGAGAAGTCTCATTTTTTTACAACTTCGCGCACACAGTTGCAAAAAGATATTTATGTATTAAAAGTCAAAATTTGAGCTGTTTTGCTCTAAAAACCCCATGGATCAAATTTGACTGGGAGCTGAAAGCTGGTAAATCACTGGGCTCTCAGAAATTGGATTCTGTACAACTTGTAGGAAGCCAAAAATTGGTATAGTGGACAGTAAAAGAGAAAGCGTGTCCGATAGAAAACAACACACACACACACGGACAAAGGGGTGCAAAGATGAGTCTCTGACGGATTTCGAAGGCCATTAGGAGGAAAAGTGTTACCTACAATTGATAGATTTTGGCGAGAGGAAGAGAATGGTCTAAGGCTTTTTCAGATAAACGGAATTTTCTCGAAGAAAATATTGGTTTTAGTGGAAAATTTGATCAAAATTTTGCTGGGGTGAAAACAAAGCTTTCTCTTTAGAGGAAGCAATACCAGACAACATGTTTTCTACGTAAAACTGTCTGCTTTTTCCAGATTCCGAAATCAGAATTGGGATAAGATGACGTTTGGGCCGAGAAAATGCGTATTCTCATCTGAATCCACCGTTTCCCAATAAAAACTTCATATCAAATATAATTGTCATCGTGACGATCGATACTTTATCTCTCTAGACATTATAATATCAAATCTGCAGGCTCTGAACCTCAGAATTATGGTGATGGGAATCAGCATGGACATCAGGAACAGCATCGCACCGGACAAGCTTACGACCTCGCTTGTAGATGCATTACAGACTAGCCATCAAACCTTTGTTCTCCCTAACCTCATGTCCGTCAGAAATCGTAAAAATGATTCCAAGACAAGCTTCCCAAGTGGAATTATCTGACCTTCAGAGATTCCTAGTCAGAGCTAGAAGATCATGCCATTTAACGTATTAATCACTATGAAAAGGTGTTCCAATAACATTTTTTGTTTGAGTCCTCATCTTGGGCCCAGATTCGTCTTTTAGAATTTTTTACCCACAGCTTATGTGGTTCATGACTCAGTGATGCGTGTCTTTTACCTCTCAGAAGTTCTTTTGTCGATTCTGGATATAAAGGACTCCGCCATGAACCTAGAGATTTTGGATTGCACAGACCGAAACGGGCGGGCTCGAGGGTCTCATTCAGTGTGGGGCAAAAAATATTTCACGCGTGAAACATGACAACTTCAGAGCGTACTTCTGTGAAACTCGCTTGAAACTCGTCAACGTCAGAGCGTTGGCCGACGAAACTTTCATCTCGCGCGAGCAGACGACGAGATAAGATGATCGAGACTACGGCCGACCTCGCCTTGATCCTCGCGCGACTAATTTTCCGTAATTTTGTTCCGACAATTACACTCAGATCAGATGAATAGTACACCTCGGGAGCTGTTTTTGATATAATAAGATAAATTCGTGAACTGAGCGAAAGCAGTGGGTGAAGAGATGACCTTTTCCATCTTTTTTGACAGTGGAATGTGAACTACATTCGCCTCATAACAATAGAGTTTCTGTTTTCCCTTAAATTGTCCTCTGGAAAGTGATAGACCATAAGCAGATTGATGAATGACATTTCTTGATTGACATTATGTCTCTTGATTTGTCATTGAATTCTCATTCCCCTCTGGATGACAATCTGGTTTTCTTGCCATTAAGCCAGCAGCACAGCTAGATTAAGGCTCAAGTTATTATGAACGGAATAGAACACCTCCATCCCAAACAATTACAGTGATTTCGTTTGTTGCAACTACTTGATAAGTTGATTTCTTGGGTATGGTTTCTATCGGTTACACCAGTATCAGAACAGTGTCAAAACTCACTTGCAACTATATTTCATAACTCCAAGCGTTCTGACGTTATAGGATTGTGCTTCATGACTGACCTGTTACGTCTAATGTTCAACATAATGATAAAGGAATGAGACATCTTGATACAATGAGTGGTCACTACAATCTACTGAATATGATTAGCAATATCTTGTCACTCTGTAGAAAAATTAACGGTACGACGATACACATTAGTCAAAAGTGAGATGAGACTAGCTGATCTACTGGTTTGTCCTGCACTTGACTAATTAGTTGGGTCGAGAATAAACAACCAGCCGCGGCTACTTGTTACAAGGACTCCTCACATGAATAGTTGAGCAGAATAGATAGGGCTCCTTGATTCAATTGGCTAATGGAATCTTGTTGGGAACTGAAGTGATCTTGAATTGTTGAACAATCTAATTTAAATGATGATTGCGCTACCTTAATGTCAGGAATATGAAATCCAGTCAATAGTTGATGTACGTTTTTCTAATACTGAACAAGCACTCCAAATTATATTTTGTGACAGAAAGCACTTACAGGATGCACTTACTATGGACACCTGAGTGCCTTCAACTAGTAACTGAGCAGTTCTTGTTTTTAACTTGAGTAGTAGATACAAACCAACTGGAACTCATTTTGAGTAGAGAACTTGAACTCACGAGCAGTCACATTATAGAGGCTCCCTCTCGCTCTCTGTGTTCGACTTCCTTGAGAATCTAACTTACTTTTTTGATAAGTAGTAAAGGACCAGAGGCTCTGTGAGGTTTGTGACTGTAGGGAGTTGAAGTACCGTATCATAACTGTCCAGAATTTGGCCCATGGAGGTGAAATTGTCTACAGTTTGTTTCAGCATGTAGTTAAAATTTATTTCACAGGTAGATATTATTAGATTTTTACGGAATTCTACTAACTTTGTTAGTTTGGTAGGCTCAAATGTTGTAGGTATCATGGAGTATCTCACAAATTAAAAACTTGCTTCATTAATTCTTGAACGCACATGAGAGCGGGGGATAGATGCAAGCATTGCAATTAAGGTTGTCCAGATTCTAGAAAAATCTGGGATACCTGGAATCATCAGGAAATGAGGCTTGATCTAGAAAAATCCTGAATTCTTGAGGAAGGTATGCAGTGTCATTGAAAAGAACGTGATCCTGGCATCTAGCAAGAGTCATGTGTGTAACTCTCGCTCGATAAATCACAGAATTCCAGCTATTTTTTCCACCTTTCAACTCGAGTTCCGGCGTCTCAAGGATTGAATTACAATGGGTGTGTCGTAAAATGTCACAGTACTCGATAGCTGAAAATAGAACACGCAGTATTGCCAGGGCAGAAAATTGAACAACTAAGATAAGTGTACCCAACTTGCTGCCCCCATATGCCGATATCAGAGGTGGGCACTCCTTGGGCTCCCGGCAATTTTTTCCTTACGTTTGTTATGATGAAATATGAGAAAATAAGTAGATTGCATCGACTTCGAATCATTTCTGCGTTTTTGAAAGCATTCGAAGTGATTTTTCCATTTCGCGTGATTACACAGCCAAGAAATCCCCGAAGAAATCTCGATCGTTTAGTAAAACGCTGAACCAAAAATGTTTGGTTCGACCAACCTGAACGTACTTTAGCGCATTGAATTTCTTTTCGCAAGACCTTCTGAATCCATTCTCCAGAGTTGCAAAAATTGGATTTGGAGCTGTTTCATGTGCAAAGCACGGAGATGATTTGTAAAAGAAGGTTTAATCGAATAGAAGCGTCATTACGACTCATCCTAATTACCACACAGAATATGTTTATCACGTCGAAATAGGTCGGAAATAGTGTTTCGGCAAAAAGCTCCAAATGCGCTCGCACCGCGATAAAAACACTTTATTGCCGATTTACATCAATTTTTCGAGGAAAATTAAGACACTTTAGATACAACTCATCTAAGTCAGACGTGTAGTTCAGTTCATTTTGATGGCCTTAAAACAAGCTTCGAAATAAGCTAAAGTACGTTGAAAAGTGTTGAGGTAGACTAGAGTTGTTGAGAAACACGGCGACAAGCTGCCTTCTTAGGTTTTGGGACCAGTTCTATTCCCGACAGGATTCTCAGCCCGAGCATCTCGGTATTTGCGAGTTTGATTATATTTCCTTTCTCTTAATTGGTATTGGGACGGGGAGTCTATCATTTTTGGGGAATCATTTCCTCCCAACAATATTTTGAGCTTACAAGTCTTCGTCTTGCATGATCCAAAGAGAAAAAATAGAGGCACTTCTAATCTGAACTTGAATTTCACCTTCATGATTCGGAAAAGTTTTATTCTAATAATTCATGAAATGCTCTGCGCATGTTGATTATAATACCTGTAAGGGTCGCTGACGAAAATCAAAATTTTTCAAACACAAAGTTGATCTGAACTCATATGGAATCTTCGACGGTACAAGGAAGGGGCCGTCTCGCTTCGGCTACCTTGTCAACAGAGAATCATTAGAAAGATAAAGCCGTACATTTTCTGGATTCAACCAAGCTGATTAAAGATTCGACAATTGAAAAGAACCGATGCGTTGAGTTAATTGCGTATAGTGAGTGATGAGTTTTTCATTTCAACAATGGTTTGTAAACAAGTAGATCTCGGCCGTGCACATTTAACTTACACTTCTTCTGTAAAAAATCCATGATTTGACTGTAAATTCTTCATCAATGGGGTGATACCAAATTTTCGTTGAACTCGTAAACCATGATTGAAATCAATTCATTGCTTGAGTTGTTGGTAGACATTCGAATTTTTCGGATAAAAAGCTTCATGTTAATCGTGGTTCACGACTTCAGATAAAATTCGGTATCATCCAATTGATTAAGAATGCCTAAAAAATATCTTTTTCGGTCATTGAAAATTTGGTGAATTAGTTGTAGAAGAAGATACGGAAGAATAATGAAAATGAAAGTATGTTTTGAATTATTTTTTTGAGGAAGCTCATTAGCAAAATTTGAGGCAATGTTATATTCTGAGAATTCGAGGCAAAATAGATATGGGGAAAGAAGTTTGGAAATTTTATGACGGCTCTATGGTTATTACATTATCATTGAAGTTTTGACAATTTGAATTGGCGCCATCCAATATGGCGGCGTCTGCACATGTGCTACTCGATTCCCCAACTCTTGTGATGTCATTTTTCATCAGAAATTCTCATCTCAATCACAATCGAGAGCTAATTTTACTCAAATAATAGAAATTCGTGGTGGAAAAACGCAAGTTTGTCTCAGAACTATCGTGGAAAAGACTCTGCAGTCACGTGACTCATGTGCAGTCGCCGCCATATTGAATGGCGCCAATTCAAAACCTGAAAAACTTCAGACTCGAATTAAACTGACTTTTACCTCAGAAAATTCCCGAATTTCCATATACCGTGTATATTTCAACGTAAAATTCCATGATATGAGCATTGTCGAATAATTTTTGTAGTCATGTCAGTTCTCTATCTCCGAATACTTCCCCGCATTAAGCAATAATAATGTTCAAAAACGTTTCAAAACGAAAGTGAGCTGTGGCTTGTGATTTTGAGGTTAAGTTACGAAAGTTGCTGATTCAAGTTCATGTGGCTAATCTGACGCTCTGTCGTCAGATTAGTGACTAGTGTAAGCAAGTAAGTAGGTACACTACTCACTGTGGATCTCGCCTAACAGTCTCTTGGAATCCGCTGAAGAAATTTTCATCATCTGTTACAAAGATGTAGAAAAATTCTCGGGGTAAACAATGTTCATAGTGTCTTTATTTGCAGTTCTGTTCATCTGTGATGATCCAGTGAATAGAGCAAAAAGTTACAGTACAAAAGTTTACGTACTGCATCAAGAAACGTGTAAAGAGGAAACATTCATATCGCTGTCGAACAGCGATATTATTTAACTGTTCTGATTGAGCTTGGCAACTTTGATGCTTGTATGTCTCTAGAACATGGCAACTTTGATGCTTGTATTCGGTAACAGCTTATGTTCAAATATGAGAAAGCAAGTAATTGGCGTCGACCCCGAATCATTCCCGCATTCTCCAGAGAATTTAAAGTGATTTTTCTATTTTTCGCGATTGCTTAGCTAAGAAAGCACCGAGGGAATTGCCTTCAGTAAAATCGGTGCCAAATTCTTCAAGTTCAACCAATCTTAACGTATTTTAACGCATTCGATTCCTTGTTTCAAGACCTTCAAAACCTATTTTTCATAACTGCAAAACTTGAGTATGGAGCTGTTTTATATTCAAAACACGGAGACGATTCGTAAACAAGGATGCCAACATCGGAGTATACTTAACACGCCCCCATATGTTTGTCTCGAAAGGGCGTGCAGATCGACTTTTTTACCACTCAGGATGTATTTATCACGTCAAAATGGGTCAGAAATAGTGTTTCGAACCAACGAAAAGCTCCAAATGTGCGTGCACAGCGATAAAAACACTATGTCGCCGATTTCCATCATTCATTCCGGAAGAATTGAACTAGAGTTGATCCATCTGAACTAGAGTTTTTTAGCAGTAACTGTCGTTTGGTTGAGATGGAATTCTGATATATGAGGAAATCCCAGAAACTTTTGACTTTTGGCCCCTAAAAGTGAAAATACTGAAAAACGCTGTGTACATCTCTGAAATTCTTTATACAAATTCCTTGAGGGCTCCAAAAACAATACCTTTTATGTGGATCATCTGAAAAAATTCGCTAAACGACTTACAGAACAAATTCTTGCGCCACATTTTAGGAATTTTTCAAAAATTCGGTGCGAAATTTTCATTGATTGGGTGAGCGTCGGGTTGGCCGGCCGGGGATCTCTTATAGAATCCTTGAATGGATCTCAAAGATTCTCAACTTTCAAAGTTCATGATTAAGATCGCCCAATGGTAATGATCGAGGCTTGTGACCTACCGAAAGGTGGCAAAAAGACACCAAATATTGAAGAGTCTCTGTCCCACCAGATCTCATCATCCACTGGCATACAAGATGCGGATAATATATACGATCTTGATCATTCTTAAACAAATCCGGAGTGTCTTTGAACTTTTTGAAAGATTTTATGGAAGTTTCCTGACTCGACTTTGTCCATATAAAATTTTCAATTTTCCCCATTCAAACAGATGATACTCTCAAACGCGCTAGGGTCTGAGCGTATATAGCGAAGTGGATATGGTTTTCTAGTACTATTATCTACTATTTCTCTGTATTTTGGAGTGCATCCGTTGGTTACAGCAACTGTACACCGCCGAGAACAATGAGAATATACCACGAACAACACTAATTTTTTCCGGTTGAACGCGATTCCTTGGTCTTCCCGTTGATGTACATAGATGTGCAATAGGTCGATTCCTTCGTTTTTGCGTGAGTATCACAATGAGTTTATCGGGGAGTCCCTCTAGAATACGCTAAAAAGTGTATGAGTTCAAGAACCAGGAGTAATGATTTTTCATCGAAATGAAGTGACAGACCGTCCAATGCGTGTCACGGCTGAGTACATCGATGTATGTACATTTTCCAAGAAGAAAAAAATCATAACTTGGGATCATGAGAACCATGCTTGCAAAGTTACAGAACCTGCTGAGGCACGCTAAAACCATGAGAGCTTGACGAATTTTGAGAGTTGGGCCGATTGACACGTTATTTTGTCGATTTTCGGGTATTTTCTCGCACTTGAGCGGCTCTATAGGATCTAACCACATCCACGTTTTTTTCCATTTTGTTCACAAAAAACGCGATGAAACTTCTTTTTCTCACCCAAAAATGTCGTTCAGATACCACGATCTATACTAATCTCATAGATCACGTGTTATACCCATAATAAAAAGAGTCGGGGAATTTTTTGCGCGAACTAAGCTTGGCAGCCCCAGCCGACCGCGGAGTTGATTGGAGTTTTTTGAATAAATTTTTTACAGTGAAGATTATGGAACAACGAGGTGCAAGAAATTCGAATGTATGGACGTATTTCAACATATTGTCAATAAGATTTGTAGGACCCACCGGTTTATTAGGGGTTAACTTTGCAAATCATCAACACTTCTTGTAAATTGAAATACATCAATCCAATCAATTCCAGATTCTGTTATTACCCTGCTTAAGATTCAAACTAGGTAATGGATCACGTCTGTTATTCCAAAAAAAAATTTCGATCCGTCCTGCGAAGATTGAGGAATAAGAAGTACATTTTTAAAAAAAATTCCAGTTTTCCATTGCGTATTCCGTGAATCGATCAAGATAAGTTTAATCAATTTTGGATTCTCGAATAACCTTGATTACCTTCGTTGTTGCAAGATGATTTTCGCAGTGCTTGGAGTGGCGTGTGACCAATCTAGAGCATGTTGTTCAAAAGTCTTAACTTCTCAACGCATGAACTCCTTGTTAATCGAGAGAGATCCATCCAATCATTTCCAGTGATCAGAATATCTTTCCTGATATCTAAAGACGGGACTTGCTCATCCCTGTATCGCGAGAAAGAAAACAGATATCGTTATTTCCTGCAAAGTTTAAGCGATGGGAAGCATTATTTTGAAAAGAGAACTTCGACTCTCGAACGCGTATACCTTCTGTAAATTGATCAGAATGAATCGAATCATCTCTAGGCTTTGGAATGATTCCTTCTGATATTCGAAAAAGGTGTGAGACCATCTCCGCTACTGCAAATGAAGATCTCGATTCTTTTTCTGCAAATAGTGTAACCGAAGGAAGAATAATTTTCCGGAAGCGTCGCCTTGTTCAACGCCGCATGAATTTCTTGTAAATCAAAAAGAGAACAATTCAAACAATTCCAGGTTTTGGAGCTACTCTTTTTTGGATTCGAATGAGGAATTCGATCCGGTCCGAGCACCCCAGGATCTGCGAGGGTTTATCTGCCTTCCTGGATTTAGGGGTTGATTTTTTTACCAATATTATAGAATTTTCGGTCTGAGTATCTGAATATCTGTGGATTTGTATTTGTTTCCCTGGATTTTGGGAATCATTTTGTCCCTACAGGATTTTCGGTTCGAGCATCTGGGTGTCTGCGGGCTTATTTGCCCCCTAGGTTCTCGGATAAATTTTCTTTTAATAAATATTTCCAGTTTGGAAGGATAGGATTCCGCGGTATGCTTGGCCCCCTGCGTTGTCGAATGGACTTCGTTCACATGTTGAAATAATGCAGAATAAAAAACTCTAAGGTGACAGAATACATCAGGGTGTCCTGCTGTGCTCCAATTTCCTGGAATTTCCAGGAATTTTCAGGAATAGCGGAATTCCAGATTATTTGGTCCAACTTCCACCTCAACTTTCAGCATCTTGAGGAATGAGTTGAAATGGATAGTTCAAAATTTTTGAAGTGCAGTTGTAAGAAAGCTTCAAAAAAACTCGTCCTTTCAGCAAATGAAACTTGATTCATCCTCTCGATAGGCCTATAGACTCAGTATGCTCAGATGACTCATTTCATGGCGTAGAAAGATATGCACAGAAGATGATAAAAAAGCGAGTCTTCTGAGAGAAGAAGCAAATGTCGATTGCCAAGATCAGTGAGGTAAGTGTACCCAACTTGCCCCATTAAGCCATTTTTTCAACAACTCTAGTCTACCCCAACTCTTTTCAACGTACTTTAGCTTATTTCGAAGCTTGTTTTGAGGCCATCAAAATGAACTGAACTACACGTCTAATTTAGATGAGTTGTATCTAAAGTGTCTTAATTTTCCTCAAAAAATTGATGTAAATCGGCAATAAAGTGTTTTTATCGCGGTGCGAGCGCATTTGGAGCTTTTTGCCGAAACACTATTTCCGACCTATTTCGACGTGATAAACATATTCTGTGTGGTAATTAGGATGAGTCGTAATGACGCTTCTATTCGATTAAACCTTCTTTTACAAATCATCTCCGTGCTTTGCACATAAAACAGCTCCAAATCCAATTTTTGCAACTCTGGAGGATGGATTCAGAAGGTCTTGCGAAAAGAAATTCAATGCGCTAAAGTACGTTCAGATTGGTCGAACCAAACATTTTTGGTACCGGTTTTACTAACGTTCAGATTGGTCGAACCAAACATTTTTGGTACCGGTTTTACTAAACGATCGAGATTTCTTCGGGGATTTCTTGGCTGTGTAATCACGCGAAATGAAAAAATCACTTCGAATGCTTTCAAAAACGCAGAAATGATTCGAAGTCGATGCAATCTACTTATTTTCTCATATTTCATCATAACAAACGTAAGGAAAAAATTGCCGGGAGCCCAAGGAGTGCCCACCTTTGATATCGGCATATGGGGGCAGCAAGTTGGGTACACTTATCTTAGTTGTTCAATTTTCTGCCCTGGCAATACTGCGTGTTCTATTTTCAGCTATCGAGTACTGTGACATTTTACGACACACCCATTGTAATTCAATCCTTGAGACGCCGGAACTCGAGTTGAAAGGTGGAAAAAAATAGCTGGAATTCTGTGATTTATCGAGCGAGAGTTACACACATGACTCTTGCTAGATGCCAGGATCACGTTCTTTTCAATGACACTGCATACCTTCCTCAAGAATTCAGGATTTTTCTAGATCAAGCCTCATTTCCTGATGATTCCAGGTATCCCAGATTTTTCTAGAATCTGGACAACCTTAATTGCAATACTTGCATCTATCCCCCGCTCTCATGTGCGTTCAAGAATTAATGAAGCAAGTTTTTAATTTGTGAGATACTCCATGATACCTACAACATTTGAGCCTACCAAACTAACAAAGTTAGTAGAATTCCATAAAAATCTAATAATATCTACCTGTGAAATAAATTTTAACTACATGCTGAAACAAACTGTAGACAATTTCACCTCCATGGGCCAAATTCTGGACAGTTATGATACGGTACTTCAACTCCCTACAGTCACAAACCTCACAGAGCCTCTGGTCCTTTACTACTTATCAAAAAAGTAAGTTAGATTCTCAAGGAAGTCGAACACAGAGAGCGAGAGGGAGCCTCTATAATGTGACTGCTCGTGAGTTCAAGTTCTCTACTCAAAATGAGTTCCAGTTGGTTTGTATCTACTACTCAAGTTAAAAACAAGAACTGCTCAGTTACTAGTTGAAGGCACTCAGGTGTCCATAGTAAGTGCATCCTGTAAGTGCTTTCTGTCACAAAATATAATTTGGAGTGCTTGTTCAGTATTAGAAAAACGTACATCAACTATTGACTGGATTTCATATTCCTGACATTAAGGTAGCGCAATCATCATTTAAATTAGATTGTTCAACAATTCAAGATCACTTCAGTTCCCAACAAGATTCCATTAGCCAATTGAATCAAGGAGCCCTATCTATTCTGCTCAACTATTCATGTGAGGAGTCCTTGTAACAAGTAGCCGCGGCTGGTTGTTTATTCTCGACCCAACTAATTAGTCAAGTGCAGGACAAACCAGTAGATCAGCTAGTCTCATCTCACTTTTGACTAATGTGTATCGTCGTACCGTTAATTTTTCTACAGAGTGACAAGATATTGCTAATCATATTCAGTAGATTGTAGTGACCACTCATTGTATCAAGATGTCTCATTCCTTTATCATTATGTTGAACATTAGACGTAACAGGTCAGTCATGAAGCACAATCCTATAACGTCAGAACGCTTGGAGTTATGAAATATAGTTGCAAGTGAGTTTTGACACTGTTCTGATACTGGTGTAACCGATAGAAACCATACCCAAGAAATCAACTTATCAAGTAGTTGCAACAAACGAAATCACTGTAATTGTTTGGAATGGAGGTGTTCTATTCCGTTCATAATAACTTGAGCCTTAATCTAGCTGTGCTGCTGGCTTAATGGCAAGAAAACCAGATTGTCATCCAGAGGGGAATGAGAATTTAATGACAAATCAAGAGACATAATGTCAATCAAGAAATGTCATTCATCAATCTGCTTATGGTCTATCACTTTCCAGAGGACAATTTAAGGGAAAACAGAAACTCTATTGTTATGAGGCGAATGTAGTTCACATTCCACTGTCAAAAAAGATGGAAAAGGTCATCTCTTCACCCACTGCTTTCGCTCAGTTCACAAATTTATCTTATTATATCAAAAACAGCTCCCGAGGTATACTATTCATCTGATCTGAGTGTAATTGTCGGAACAAAATTACGGAAAATTAGTCGCGCGAGGATCAAGGCGAGGTCGGCCGTAGTCTCGATCATCTTATCTCGTCGTCTGTTCGCGCGAGATGAAAGTTTCGTCGGCCAACGCTCTGACGTTGGCGAGTTTCAAGCGAGTTTCACAGAAGTACGCTCTGAAGTTGTCATGTTTCACGCGTGAAATATTCTTCGCCCCACACTGGTCTCATTTCGGCCAAATGGACAAAAACGGACGAGTGCACGGACAAAAACGGACCAAATGTCCTTGGAAGAATCAAATGATATGAGGACAGTGAGCATGCGTTGGTCTATGGCTCGGCGTACATCATCGAGGATACCCTGGAGCGATGTTTGGGTGGAATGATGGGGCGATAACCGGACTGATAAGGGTCACGTAAGTTGTTCGATGACAAGTGAAATGCGAGTTGTTCATGTACTATACGCTCGAGGAGCTTCGAGGGTTCCGGGAGTTGCGCAATTGGACGGGTGTCAGTAGGTCCTTTGGGCGATGTCACTTTTGACAGAGGAATGATGGACGCTTTTTTTCCAACCAGAAGCAAAATAACCAGACGCCAAAGAATCATTGGGGGTGTTCGTCAGCTGTGGTCGAAGAGAATCCAACGACAACTCCGTCATGGTTGATGAAAGCCCATCTGGTCCAATGCCTTTCGAGTTCGAAGTAGCAAATGCTCGTGAAACGTCGTCTACTGAGATGGGTTTGGAATCAAAAAGCGGCACACCATTGGGTATGGGTACAGAACAGGCCGTTTCAATGTCACTATCGGACAGAGGTGAATGATCTTTAGTAACTGAGGCGTAATGCTCATTGAGAACTCTACTATTGAAAAGAACCAGATGTGATGGTGTCTGTTTGGTTGCCACGCCAAATTTTCTCAACTCACGCCACCGCATGTTAACGTTGAGAGCACGATTCGCCTTGTTCAGGATGTGAGCATTTTTGCTGTATCTAGAGCAGATTTTGCCTCCCTCCGAGCATGTCTGTACTCATCATAGCAAACAGAACAACCGTTCCGGGAAGCGCGCTGATGAAGAGCGTTTCTTTTACGCATCAACCGCCTTATGTCAGCTGTCACCCACGGTTTTTTAGTAGAAGTGACATTGAGGTACTTGATGGGAGACAGCTGATCAAAGGCGTTGAGCGTGAGCGCTGTGAGCGATCTAATATCTTCGTCTATGGATCCTTCAGCAAGCGAAGAATAGAGAGCTAAACTGAGGTCAGTCAGGACATGCCCTGTAGGACTGGAGCTGAAATTCATCACATTCGAATCATAAATGAGTGGGGGTTGTACAGTAGGGCTCATAAGTATCGGTGCATGTGATAATTTAGAGTCTGTCACTAGCGTGGTCGATAGACCTGGTATTTCGGAGATAGAGGATAAAATAAGCCGATGCAGTTCATTACGGTTGATGTTGTGAAGTTTACGGAAGTCTATCGTTTTTGAACGTTGAGGTGTTGCTTTCAACTGATATTCAATCTCTACAAAATCGTGTCCTGCTGCGAACGGCGATGCGGACTGACGATGTACTCTCAGTGATGTTGGGTCACGTAGTGAGAACAAGTCAAGACATGTGTTGTGCTGTGAGTTGACGTGATAAACAACGTGATGTGTTGAATTTTTGCTGGCTAACGAGAGAGAATGAGATCCATAAAGATCAGTGAAAGATTTGGATGCCGCCGTTTCCGATGCCATGTTGATATTAAAATCACCCGTTACTATAATGTGTTGATATTTAGGGAAAAACTGAGAAAGTATATCCATGAAGCTATGAAGATACGCTGCCGTTGGCCTGCGATATACTACAGCAAATAAGAGAGGAGTTGGCCCAATCTTTATTTCAGCGATCAAATACTCAGGAGTGTTGCTGTATTGAGGTTCAGAAGCACAGAGAACCTGAATGAGAAATTCCGAACGAGTGTAAAAGCCTACACCTCCACCCTCTTTGCCAAGTCTATCGTGATGAACAAATTTGTAACCAGGAGTGTTGAAGACGCTTATGTCATCAGTGGGTGATAGAAATGTTTCAGTGACAACAACGATATCATAAGTCTGAGACATCATCTGCAACTCTAACAAAGAAGAATTAGTGAGCAATCTATTCATATTTATGTAGCTAACCGTTATGAATGAGCGTGGGAAGGATTGTGACAGACCCATTGATCTATGTCAATCATCCATATCTCCATTTTGGTTGTCAAAATCATTTAAAAATGGTTCAGGGGCAGGGAGAAGAGTGAACAATTTATCACCACAGAGAATGGGAATCGGTGAAGAAAAACGGTCTGGGCGCATATGCACCAAGAGGTTCCATACGTCAGGTTTCATGTATCGAAGCTCTTTGGCTTTAATGAGAGCCGCACGCCAGATAGTATAGACTGGTGCAGGTAAAATAGGTGACAGGTATATTTTTCCCGGTCCGCCAGTATTGAAAACTGTTTGCGCAGTGTGGTCCTTGAGCTTAGAAGACCTAGCAAGTACGAAGTCACGAACCGTAGGCGAAGTAAATTTAACATCTAAGGATATAGTCGAGATAGCGGTAGCAGGGGCAGCTGCCTCGTTAGAGTTTGCCGGCGGATTGGCACGATTAGGCACTTTCGTGTTCCACGGACGAATGTCCAAAATCTGCATACTCACTCGCTCTGGCGTGACCTTATCTTCATCCGATGCATTTAAGTTCGCTGGCTTTTCCGAAATACGGACCGCGCACGGATCAATAATTGAGCGGCTTGAGCGAATTTCGGTTTGCGAGTTTAAAATTGCCTGCGAATTTCCCTGCGTCGATTCTTTCGAACCAATAAGAGATTCATTAATATTCGGTAATTGCTGTGTCGTCGTGTTTTGCGAAGTTTGAAAGAGCTCAGCAAGACGTTTGAATGGATCGGGTATGATGGGGTCTTCAAGAAATTGTTGTAATTGCTGCTAAATTTTTGTGGCAGGTAACGGATCGGGTGATATGGAGAGAATGGGGGAAATGCAAGCAGTTTTTGATCGAGGGTGCGCGAGAGACGGCGGTGATGATGCCGATCGTTTGCGAGACACTGCCGGGGAATCAGTTGCTCTTACACAGCTGTTATTGGGAATAGAGCTCGAAGGCGTATCGTTATGTGCGTGAGGTTGCGTCTGTGTCCGCGTCGGCGCTCGAGCAGTGGAAGGCGGAAACGATGTTTGCACGCGTGCCATTTGATAAACATCTAATAGGCAATTGACACACTCGAAATGCCAGGGTTCAAGGGACACTGACCACGTGAGATGGGTAAGACACGCACAGGACACACACTGGAGCGAAGACTCACCACGATTCACTTTCTTGTCACACTGCGTACACGGATTCGAATTCTTCAGTGCACTGCCAAATTTATTCATCACTCGTTCTAGTAGCAAAGAGATCTCTTGTCGATAAAGTAGGTCTCAGGAAGACACACTGAGGCACTATTCTTCGGGGCAGTTGTGCCATCTGTAGGTTAGCTGACATAGCTGGATCTGAAGCCTGGTTAGACCGGGAGCTAGCTGACATTTTTTGGTAGTTATTCCTACCAGGACAGGTCATTAGCTAATAAGTCATTTGTGGTGCGGAGAGGACGACTATGCAGTGACAGACGGGTGAGCCGTTCCGTTTTTGTGCAATTAATAAACATACATGTTGGGTAATTCGATGTTCCAGAACTATTCTCTACACAAAAACCGAACAATATTCCGTCGATTCCGTTGAAAAAAAGTCATCGCTGATCAGTTGGCATACTAATCAGACGATTTCTAGTGCCTACCATACTCGATCAAAAATGTCAAATTTTTCGAATACTCAGGAATATTTTCTACAGTATGGCACTTTGATATTCGGAAATATTGCATAAAAATAATCCATCAGAAAAGCATCGCCATACTGATAGGGCGATTCCGAATCATTCAAAACTGCGATCGAAGTTGCGTAAAATGCATAGAATTCCACGTGGCCGAGAGACTCAATCGTTCCTCGAGAGATGGCGTAGCGGAGCAGTTGAATTTGATCCATTCCACGGAACTTTGATTGCGGTTTTGATTGATTCAGAATCACCCTATTAGTATGGCGATGCTTCCCCGATGGATTATTCCCATGCAATCTATCCGAATATCAAAGTGCCATACTGTAGAAGATATTTCTAAATATTTGAAAAATTTGACATTTTTGATCGAGTATGGTAGGCACTAGGAATCGTCTAATTAGTATGCCAACTGATCAGCGATGACTTTTTTTCAACTGAATCGATGGAATATTGTTCGATTTTTGTGTAGAAAATAGTTCTGAAACGTCGAATTACCCAACGTGTTTGTTTATTAATTGCACAAAAACGGAACGGCTCACCCGTCTGTCACTGCATAGTCGTCCTCTCCGCACCACAAATGACTTATTAGTTAATGACCTGTCCTGGTAGGAATAACTACCAAAAAATGTCAGCTAGCTTTCGGTCTAGGTCGTCAGCAACACTTCAACACAAATGCGTCAGGTAGCCACGAAACTGCTCATGACAACGCCGAATTTGGCTGACTGGCCAATATAACCTCAAACTCTCTGGTCAGATATTTCGGTTCCCAGGGTCTGAAAAATGAGTCGGCCGATATTGCTCGTTATCACGAAGAGCCAAAGGAAGTCCGAGATACCTGTAACAGCAATCTCGTGGTGAAGAGTGCAAAAGAATCACAGTTGATATCCTGTTTAAGGCAGAGTGTTGGTAGATAGATGTGAATCCATTCACGTGATCCAAGAGAGAGAGAGAGAATTTTCTGAATTTGAATTTGAATGACATTTATTCGCCCGGGGACTTCATGTACCGAAAGGCATTTGGATTAGAATACATATAAGTTACATATAAAATCCCATAAAAGAACGTATATACATATAATAAAACATATAATAAAATAAGTAGAAATCGAGTGAAGATTAAGTAAGGATTAGGCAATTTATCACAATGTGTGAATTAGAGCAAGTTAAAATGCTCTAGATGAGACAGGAGTAGTATCCAGACTGAGGAGATGCTGCATCAGGTGCAATTTGAATGTACTGATTGACACATTATTCTGACGGAGAGATCTCAAAGATGTGGGTAATCTGTTCCAAAAGTAGGATGCAGAGATATGGAAGGATTTCTCATAGGTCACTGTGCGCAAATTTTTGATGAAGGTTCCCCAGCTTGGATTCTCTTTGACCTGTGGAGTGTGGTATTGCAGATTTCTACAAAGTTCTCAGCCAGATAAGAGGGTTTTGCAGTTTTTAAGATCGTATATGTTTGACTGCCTAGGAAGTACTCTCGACGGGCTTTCACTGATAGCCATCCCAGATTTTTACAATATGGAGTAACGTGAACCATCCAGGGAATGTTCCCATACACAAAGCCTGTGCAGGCGTTTTGCGCCCTCTGAAGTTTAGTATTCAAGCCATCGGAGAGACCATGGTATACTAAGCATGCATAATCAAAGGATAGCAATATAAGAGATTGCACGAGCGACTTTCGTATGGGAAAAGATAGAGAGTGCCGACGATAGCGAAGCTGTCTCATAGTACCGAACACTCTTCGACAGATATGTGAGACATGTGTTTCCCAGCTGAGATCTGATTCAATCCATATACCCAAGTTCTTCACTTTCGTTACAAAGTTGCCAGGAATACCATCAATTTCAATGCATGGAATATTTTCAATCTTGATGAAACGTAAGTTTTCGGAACTACCCATTATCATGGATTTTGTTTTCTCGGGATTCAAGCTGAGACCATTTTTAATTGCCCATCTGTGTATGGAATTAGCATCTGCTTCAACTTTCTTCAAAGCAACAAAAAGATCATGATGGTGGCAACTTCGATAAATCTGAGTATCGACAGCATACATCATACATTTTGAGAATCGCAAAACTTTAGGAATATCATTGATGAAAATTGCAAAGAGTAGAGTCCCCAAAACTGAACCTTGCGGCACGCCTGTCGCCGTCTCGAGCCACTCTGATACCGTGCCCCCACTGTCAATAACTGCTTGTAACCTGTCGGCAAGATATGATGTGAACCATTTTATGGACTGATCGTCTACTTTGAAGGAACGCAATTTCGCAATAAGTATTTGGTAAGGGATCTTGTCGAATGCTTTTAAGAAGTTAAAAAGGACTAGAATTGTCAGCATAGTGTTATTGATCGCTTTTCTAACATTGTCCAAGACTCCAAGCAAGGCTGTCTGAATGCTGTGTCCTTCACGAAAACTAGCTTGATAAGGATCAAGCAGGTTGTTTCTCTCAAGGTGTGATGTTAGTTGAAGAGCTATAACTTTTTCTAGGATTTTTGAGCACTCAGACAGCTGGACGATTGGCCGCAGGTCACTCACACTTGTAACAGCATTCGATTTGGGTACAGGGGTAATGAGGGTGTTCTTCCAAACTGATGGGGACAAGGCTTGGGTGATCGAGGAGTTGAAAATGTTGGTGAGAAGGGCTAGAATTACCGGGCATGAAGCTAAGAGATTTTTTATGGTAGAACTGTCGACGCCTGAAGATTTTGACTTGACTGTGTGCATAATACTGTAGATCTCAACAGGGATCCTTTCAGAGATTGAAAACGCTTCACTATTTCCTGGCACAACAGGAATGAAAGGCGCAAGCTGTGAGGTCATTCGACTAGGACATATGGATGATATTGAAAGAAAATGAGTGTTGATTATATCCGGCGAAAATTTACTGAATGGTGATGGGGCTTGGGATGTTACAATACCCAGCCTGTCAAGAGTATTCCATAGCTTATTTTTGTCTGCTGCTGAATTTATTTCACTGGCATAGTATACGTTCCTTGAAGCACGCAGCTTCTTTTGAACTTCAGCACGTAACATTCTATACTGGTTCATGAGAATCTCACATTCCCTCTTCCTAGCAAGATCATAGACCTTGTAACGTTCTCTCATGAAAGCCCTGATTTCATTATTCATCCAAGGTCTATGTTTCTTAGAAGCTTTGAATGTGCGTAACGGAGCAGACAAATCAAGAGCCTTGGTCATATTGTTATTAATGTTGGAAACTTGATCGTTGAGGTCTGAAGGGAAGTCAAAATTTTCGGAGTTAATTCGTAGATTGTCTAGATATCTCCTTTCATTAAAATTTCTATAACAACGCTTTATAATGGTTCGCTCGGTAGTCTTTGCACGAGCAAATTTCATGTCCAGATCTATCCTATCATGACCAACTGTAAAAGGAACATCAGACTTTGAATATTTTGCTACAAATGAGAGAGAATTAACAATATATAGATCAATCCAGGTATGTGACATGGCACGCTGAGCGTTCAGAGCATGGTGAGTTGGCTCAGAGAGAACCAAATCAAAGGCAAGATTTCCAAGAGTATCTAATATGAATTTTCTTATCAGAATCATTCCTGTTCATTCTACTATCAGAATCGCCCGTGATCACTACAGATTTATATTTTGGTAGGGACTTTGTTACCACATTGAAGAATTCTCTAGGTAGAAGTCCATTAGGGGGACGGTAAACTACTGCAAGTAGTAGTAACTCATTCTGATATGAGACCTCTAGTATGATATATCCTTGCTATTTGAAGCGAGAAGTATCTGATCTTACAAGAATCTTGAGATTAAGATCTTCATGAATGTATACAGCAACACCACCACCATTACGTTCAACCCTATCGTTTCGGACGATTGTATAACCAGGAATTGCTATTGAAGTATCTGAATCAAGATTAGAGAGTTTGATGAGTAATTTTGTAGATTTTTCGTCCTTGATGTTTAATATATGAGTTGATTATTTGGTCCCATCGATCTTGAAGGACGGAATTCAAGATCGATGAGACCAAATAATCAATTCATATATTAGAGAGTTTGCTCTCCGTTATGGCAAATATGTGCCTCAACGCTGATAGAAAGAGAGAGAGAGAGAGAGAGAGAGAGAGAGAGAGAGAGAAAGATTAGATTAGATTAGTTTATTTAATGGTACCTTGGGGTATTACCCTATGTGGTACAGGTAGCAAGATTCATTTTACATAAAAATATAAAATGCTTTAGTGGAAAATGAATGGTTCAAGATGATAAAAACACTTATGAATTGTATCGATGCTTATGAATTACAACAATATCCTAGAATTACAATATTTGATTGAAATTGATAGGAAATTATCAAATTACAGGAATTCGAGATGAATGAATGAACGACAGTGTAGTTGGTATGCGATGAACATATTCATGCGATACTTTGACGTTCTTGAAATGTAATTTTCAAACAATTTGGCCGGGAAGAGAATTGCAAAGCTAGCTTTCCAGAGAATCCATCTTCTAATCGTGAGAGCAGTAGAAAATCAATGTCAGAAACTTGTCGAGTAGAGTAATGTAGCTTCTTGAGGTACTGAACTGTTCAACAGTACACATCATGCTGGAATTCAAAATTCTCAAGTTCAGGCTCTGAGAAAATTCGCACCAGCGGGTCAGTTTTTGAAACTTTCATGCAAACAGTGAGATTTTTCACCACTGGTTTCGGTATTTTCAGTCTAACACTCACAAGATGAGCCTTTTTGATCAGATTGTGAACATCTTTTGGCCATAGCGGGCTGCAATAAATTTCAGAGTCGTCGTCATGCCCAAAGATATCTCAAATAGATTTCTTCTTCAATTTAGATGAATTTACAATGAATTTATCTCGAACTATGTTTGATGAAAATTGTATTACAATTGATTGGGAATCTAAACCTCTCGTTTTCGAAGAACTTGATTTTGTTGGAACTGATGAATACATATTGCGAAAACGAGTACCTTTCCACTCTCTCACATTCAGTACAAAGTTCTGCAGATCGGGTACTTCTATGGCCTCAAAAACTTTACTTACAATCTCATTTTTCGAGAGACTTAGGTCACGAGGAATGTTCGTCAGAATTACTTCAGCAGAGTCAACTAATGCTGACTGATTAGAGACCTGAGAAAGCTGATCACGGATTTAAGAAACATCTTTTTCAATTGCAGTAATACGCTTTTCTATTCTATTCTCAAGTTCGTTCAATTTGGAAAAAAGTCTTTCTTGAGTAGCGTCAAAATGAGCAAGGAAAATTTTGAAATAAGGTGGCATTCCAATTAGTTGACCAGCGATCTCTGAGTTAGACTCAGATTTGCATGTTATATACGAAGTCACTTGATCTTGTTCAGAGGAACTCACTGTGGATAAGTTTGGAGCCATGGTTTGATACAAGAATGGAACAGCTGTCAGTTTTCTCTCAGGCGTCTGCTAGCGACGACCAGGCAGCTCACTGAGGCAAAACACTTGAGGTCGGAACACGTTTGAATTAAGCTTCAACAGAGTTGATAATGTAGAAATATGCTAGAAATTGCTGCCATCTAGCGTCTGACAATAGAAGTTGTTCAAAGATTGAGTGAAGCTTCGAGCAGCGTGCCATCCAATCTCCTAACCTCAAATCCAGAAAAGTGTTGATGGAAAAAGTAGATGAATTTTGCTAGATACGTAGGTCCACAACGAATTATGAATCCAACGAATCCTTGCAAAAATTCGGCGTGCAAGAGTCTGTAAAAGAAAAGCCCGTAGGCAACTTGCGGCAGAAAAAGTGACGATATGGAGAGAGACACTGGAGAATACGTGTGATAAGACTCACCGAGAAAGAGAGAGAGAGAGAGAGAGAGAGAGAGAGAGAGAGAGAGAGAGAGAGAGAGAGAGAGAGAGAGAGAGAGAGAGAAAGAGAGATTGATTGATTGATTGATGTCCTTTATTCGTCATAAGACAAAATATAACCCACATATTTTTACATATGTTGCATAATTCTAGAAATAATTGAGTATTCAAAAATTCAAAAATAAAAAGAAAAGGTGTAAAATATATATAACACAAGCGATTTGGTCAAGGACAGGTACATATCACAAATTGTGACTAGTCATTACAATTGCGAATTCGCGTATGTCTAAAATCTGAGAGCATGGGTTCACAAAAGAGAAAATATCACAGTTTGCTTCAGTCAGGTGACAGAAGGTCACGTAAAACTAATCGTAAGCTAAAAATAAGAACCCAAGCCTATCATAGATTAAAATAATGCTTCTTCTCCACATCAATCTTCTGAGGAGTCTGTGTCATCAAGAGATCTTTTAAGGCCTCTTTCAACAACGATATCTCCCCCAGCTGCCGAAAGCCCGGAGGGAGAAAGTTCCACAAATGAGCACATTGAACCTGGAAAGATCTTCTTCCATACTCAAGTCTCATATTGGGAACTTTGAGTACCCGCTCTTCTGTATCACCGCGTGCGGGGCGTTCGGATTAGTACCTGGTAAACATCGCAGCAAGGTAGCCAGGTTCTCCCAAATGCATGATCTTATGCATTAAAAGTGCTGCGAAGTACATTCTCCGCGAATCAGTACGTAACCATCCCAATCGCTCCCTGAACGGGGTGATGTGCTCGTCTCTCCTAAGATCAAAGATGAATCTCACACATGAATTGCTCAGTCTCTGTATCCGTTGCCGCTGTTCGTCCGTGGCGTCGAGGTACACGACTGTGCAGTAATCTAGATGCGGTTGAACCAATGACTCGACTAGGCGAATCCGGAGAGGTCTGGTGATACACCCCCTAAAAAACCGCAAACCGTATAGGGCTCTGTTAACTTTCTTAGTAACTTGGTCAATGTGCGGTTTCCACGTCAGTTCACTATCAAGTGTAACACCGAGACTCACAACCGTATCACTGAACGGGATGAAATTTCCATCCTGTATCTCAACCCCTGGCAAGTCCATTCTCTTCAGATCTTTGATATTCCTCTCAGAGCTGAAGTAGATTGCCTTGGTCTTGCCAGCGTTGAGACACAGGTCGGAACTCTTGGCCCGTTCGGCAACTAGTCGTCCTATTTCACCCAGCCGAGCGATGTCCTCCCTGATTTTAGTTTTCTCGACTTGGAGATAAATTTGGAGGTCGTCCGCATAAAATAGATGATGTACCGACTTTCCGTCTAGCAAACCAGGTAAATCATTGACATATAAGCTGAAGAGTAAAGGCCCGAGAACGGAACCCTGTGGAACACCCAGATTGGTTTCAAGCCAATCAGAATTACCAGATTTTGAAGTGACTTTTTGGGTGCGACCTTGTAAGTATGATTTTATCCACAGAAGTGCCGATCTCGAAAAGCCAAGATTTCGAAGTTTACTCAACAGCTTAGATGGTGATATCGTGTCAAAAGCTTTACTAAAGTCAAAAAGCAGGAGCAAGGTGATCTTCTTCTTGTCAATGCCTACTCTGATGTCATCTGTCAACTTTAGTAGAGCTGTCTGGGTGCTATGGTATTGCCTGAAACCAGTCTGGAAGCGATCTTGTAATTCCTCTTGTTTTAAGTACTCCGTGATTTGGTCGTGTGCGATTTTTTCCAGGACCTTGGCGAGAAAACACAGCAGCGCTATAGGACGGAAGTCCGAGACCGTTGATGGAGCGGCAGTCTTTTTCAGTGCGATCAGCTGTGCTTGCTTCCAAGCCTCGGGAAAAGTGCTATGAGCGAAAGAGGAGTTGAGAATATGTACAATAAGATCACCAATAGCCGGAAGAGCCTTCGCGATCACGCTTTGGGGAATCCCGTCTGACCCACGGGCTTGCGAGGAAAAATGTCTGATAGCAAGGACTACGTTATTGAAATTTGTAGGCTTAAAATTAAAACCCTCCTCTGAAGCCGAATTTATATCGTCGATTGCTTCATCTATATTTTCGTGAGGTGAAACGGAAACTCCCGCAAAGTGAGCGTTCAACTCATCCGGTGTGAAACCGTGAAGTTCCTCCTCTTTGCTCTTAGGCAGGAGGCCGAGGTTGCGCATTTCCTTCCAGATGTTCTTATGTTGATCAAGAGCGTCTGATAGATGGTTTTGAAGGAAGGAGTTACGCTCTTGTTCCATGCGCAAGTCGACCTCTTCGCTAAGCCGAAAATACTCACTTTGAAGCTCAGGACACTTGCGCTGGTTACGTTGATTTCGTTCCCAGCGCCTGCGCGTCGCATCTCGCTTATTCATGAGCACCCTCAACTCAGGACCAATCCAAGGAGCATCATTTTTTCGCGGGTTGATAGTTTTTTCTGGCGCTAATTCATCTATAACAGTCATTAAATTCTCATTCAACTAGTGAATTGCGTCTTCCAAGCTGGTTTCGGCATTTCCAAGAGCTGTCCAGTCGCAGCGAAGCAGACGGTCATTTAGCATCTCCGGAGTGATATTACGAAAATCCCTATAAGTAAAGGAATTTTTTGGCGGAGTGGGAGTGAAGACGTTGATGGTGACGTCTATGACCGAGTGCCTGCCGAAACTGGGCAGGAGTCTGTTTTGAAAGTCTGTAACGATGTCATTGTCATCTACGTAAATGTGGTCAATCCATGTATGAGATGTATTGGGGGTGTGTTGGTGAGTCGGGCCATGCTGCACTATCTGCAAGGCAAGTTCTTCTGTCAGTGCAGTCAGTGTCTTGGTGTCAGGGTGAGCAGTGTCTAACAAATCCGCGTTCAGATCTCCCATTATAATTTTGTGACTATAATCCCCACACAGTCGGCGTAACGAGCCAAACAGCCCGTCATCCTTCTGCATGGCGATTTTCGGGGGTCTGTAAATTACCACGACTAAAATTGGAGGGGAGTTACCCTGCTGTACGCTACAGAAAAGAAATTCAGGAACACCAGGTTTCCCTGGGCCAAAAGTTTTAGACGAAATTAGCTTCTCTACCTTGAAATCATTGCGTACATACAAGGCAACCCCACCACCCTCTCTGTTTCGATCCTGTCTCAACAGAGAAAAACCCGGTATCTGAACGAGACTGTCATCCACATACTCATCTAGCTTCGACTCAGCCACCCCAAATAGATGGTAGGAGGGATCGTTGGCGACGAGCAAGCGTAGATGCTCAATCTTATCTGTCAGGGAGTTAAGGTTGATAAATCCCGCTTTTAAGGAACCTCCACTCCCTCGTCGCTCCTCAGCAGCCGTATTTAGTCGAGGAGTCTCCACTGATTCTGCTGCCGGAACCCCGTTCTGCTCCGGAACGACTGTGCAGCTCTGGTTGTTGTTAGAGGACGCACGAGTACGTTTTGGAACACTTCGACGGGCCGTTTGAATGACCTGCAGATCAGCGAGGGACTCGAACGTGTGCGCTCGCTCACCATTCTTCCGCCTAACCCAGAAACGTCCACCGCTGTGCCAGACGTATCGTAGTCCCAAACCGCGTGCAACTGACCTCAAACGTATATACTCCTTGTACTTTTCGCGGGGGAGCATTTCATTTATGAAGATTTTACGGTCTGGCACATGAGCTTTCACATCTGGATCAAGTAGATCAGACTGGATGTTATTAGCCGTGAAATAATTATTGGCGATTGAACGTTCAGCCCGAATCACTTCCCCGACTAGTCGGCTACTGGAGAGTTGGACTACGCATGATGGTAAAGAACGCGAGATGGCAGCTGGGGCTCGGGAAGATGGGACCGAATTGCGATTTCCAGTTGGAGGCCTCTCCCCAGACGCATGCCCTGGTTGCAGGACATGAACATCAGCAATGTCTGCCCTCTCCAGTGAGGGGAGGATGGACTTGAGCACTGCGTAAGAAATATCAGATAATTGTGCCGGTGAGGCCATTGAATTTTCTTTCAAAACTCCATTAATAATCAATTTACAGCGCTCAAGGCCGTCTTTGCCGTGTCCCTGTCGCTGCTTCCCAGCGTGTGAGTGGGGGACTTGTCCATCCTAGGTGGAATAAGAGGAAACGAGGATTGATGTGGCGATTCGACATTACTATTCTCGTTAATTCTACATTCTCTATCTCGCAGACTACACTGGTGACCTTCTAATAGCTCAGTCAGAGTGGAAAGCTGGCCTTTCATGGTGGTATTCTGCTCCAGGAGAAGCTGGTGATCCAAGCGAAGCTCCTCCAGCTGGGAGTTCTGCCTCTCGATAAGTCTCTCGAGAGAAGATACACGTTCCAACAGGCGATCATCCACCTCTTTCACTGCTGGCGTGAGAGGTGGAGAGGGAATGGCAACGTTTTGTCGACTCACGAGAGATTTTATTTCGACGAGCTGATCCCGGAGCATGTCATATTGTTGATAAAAGAGGTCCAGTGTAGACTGCGCTACAAATACCCATGCAGGTTCAGGAGACTTCGTCGTTGTCGATGCTGATGGTACTGTAGGTTGTCCCGAGATGTTGCGGCTGTTACTTTCTACCGACCCAACAGCGTGGTCCACAGGTGGTATGGTGAGCAGCGACTGGGTGGTAGCATTGAGCCGCGCGTCCGTTCGCTGCTTTTGAAAATTCGCGGGCTCTACTGTGTTGGACTGCTGCAGGGTGGCGCCACTTGACGGAGACAGATCTGCAGGCGATAGCGTATCCCCCTCTAGCGCGAGCTGTGGCCTTTTGGTGGAAAGAGAGGCATTGGTGGTGGGGAGCTTCGCGCTGCGGCGCGCAGCGGTGGTATGCTGCGAAGCGGGGGGAGACAATCCTGACGCAGCGCGCGAGCTGAGTCGCGTGTGTGAGATGGGCTGATTACTCACACGTCTTTGCGAGTTCGTAATCTCCTTCTCTCCCCCTCTGGCTGTTTGCATGCTGAGGCGAGAAGTCGTAGTCGTCTGCTTCGACGCACTCGATTTCAATTGTGCGGCTGGAATTTGACTCACCTCCAGACAGCCTTTGCATGTGTCTGCTTCTCGGGATGAGATCGAGCACTTGACATGTGCTGATCCCTTGCAGATGCTGCATTCTTTGCTGCCCGCGCGCAAGGATCTGTGGCAGTAACAGCAGGTGTTGTCACTCATCATGCAGCAGACAGCAAGGCGGTGAGGCGAGCCAGCGTAGCAGACGACCTCCGAGCATGCGCAGAAAGCTCACTTTCCGCGCCAAGCACTGCCAACTCGATGTTGTTGTTGGAAATTGCAGAATTGGAATTATTCCTCCCAGGCTCTAGTAGGAGCCATGCAGTGATGCTCCAGTGGTATGAGCCTGCAGGAGGAAGTCCAATCTGCAAAAAAGTGCCACTCGGGACGATGTTTTGGTGGTCAAAAAGATGTTCAAACACGGAGCGATGTTAGATGCGTGTGGAAGCACTTACCGCCGGAGAGAGAGAGAGAGAGAGAGAGAGAGAGAGAGAGAGAGAGAGAGAGAGAGAGAGAGAGAGAGAGAGAGAGTTCAAGAAGAGGACGACCCCAGCATGTCAGTCATGCGGGGACGAATGGGATGACGCCGAACATGCCCTGTTCAAGTGCAGCGACACCCGGAGAGAGCGCGCCGAGCTGGATGAATGGCTGGGTGCTCAACTAACACCTGAGAATCTCGTCCCGTACTTACTCCGCAACCAGGAGACATGGGATAGACTCACCGGATACATCAAGCTGGTGATGACCCACAAAGAGGAGAAAGAGAGGGAAGTAAGGCGCCTCGAAGCAGGCGAATTACAGTGACTCTGCCGATTGAAACAGAAGAGGCCCAAATGATTCCAGGAGGAATCTGATGCACTGAAGAGGGAAGAAAGAAGAAAGAAGAGAGAAGAAAGAAGAAAGAGAGGGAACAATGAAGAGTGAAGATAGAAGATGCCGACAAGTGGCCGAAGAGAGAAGATGGAGAAGAGGAACGCTCGCAATCGAGCGCGAGACATGCCGCTCATCCTGAAGTAATGCTCACGCGGTTCCGGGATGAGATGGTAGATGCAGGTGGATCTCCTTCTTGATTGCCCGATGCCCTAGGTATCGGACATCGAGGGGAGAGGGATATTACACGGCCGGGCCCACCTCTCGGTGGGCCCCACCCAAACCCGTGTCCCGCCTGGTATGGCCTGCGTGGGCTATGCGTAGTCCGCGTAAGCTGAACCAGTCCGGTGTCTGGGGACGGATCCGAGGGATCCTGAGGCAGATTTTGCCCTCTAACCACCTTAAAAAAAAAAAAAAAAAAAAAAAAAAAAGAGAGAGAGAGAGAGAGAGAGGGAGGTGAGGCGCCTCGATGCCGGTGAAGTACAGTAAACCTGCCGATTCAAGCAGAAGAGGTCCAAATGGTTCCAGGAGGAATATGATGGACTGATGAGGGAAGGAAGAAGAGAGAAGATCGAAGATCGAAGAAAGAAGAATGGAGAATGAAGAGATGGAAGAAGATCGAAGAAAGGGAAACAACACCTGCGAGTCGTGAGGAGAGAGACGCTCGATCTTGAGCGCGAGACGCCGCCGGCCCTGAAGTAATGCTCACGTGGTGCCGGGGCCGGATTGGTAAGTTGGTGAATCTCTCCCTTGTCCAATGGCCGGCGCCAACGGAGAAGGAAGAGAGAGTTCACCCGGTTCGGATGGCCGTATCGATGCGGATTCCAGCCCGGGACTGTTGGGGAGGTGCTGGCCAGCCGTGTTTGGCTGACCGGTGCCTCTCCTGCGTACGTCGCTGCGTATTCGCCTTACAACCACCTTATAAAAAAAGAGAGAGAGAGAGAGAGAGAGGGAGAGAGAGAGAGAGACATCGTGGGAGGTTCTGGACACGGAAACATTGAGTGACCATCGACATATTCGGTTTCGGCTTAGGACTGACAGACAGAGACAGACGACACGCAGACCGCGACCGACGGGGTGGCAGGTACGCAAGCTGGATGAGGGGAAATTCCGGGAATAGATGGGAACAGCCGAAGATCTCCCGATGAACATCACCGCGGACGAGGCTGTGGATATGGCGACGACCACCATCACAAGAGCTTGTGACGCATCGATGCCTCGCAAGACAACATCATGCTTTTGGAGGGAACCAGAGTACTGGATCACCGACGAGATAGAAGCCCTACGAAGAACGAGCAATAAGAAAAGGAGAACCGCGTGACGATCAAAGAAACTAAAACGACCATCACTGGCGAAAGATGATAGGGCGTACAGAGAAGCAAAGAAGGCTCTCGTTCTAGCCATCCGGAGAAGCAAAGAGAAGTGCTGGGGTGAATTGTGCGACATGGTTAATGGAGACCCGTTGGGTACGCCATACCGCGTGGTCATGTCCAAGGTCCGACCCCGGAGGGGCAACCCAGCACAGGGGGATGCAGCTACCTTGCGCAGCATCGTGGAAGACCTCTTCCCAGCAGGAGAACCCAGAGTCACATTCCCTCCAGAGAGCGACGACCCCATCCCGCTCTTCACTTTGCAAGAACTACTCATAGCGGCGAAGAGACTGCCAAACGGCAAGGCCCCTGGCCTGGACGGCCGGCATTCCAAACGAGACTCTGAAACTGGTCTTCAAATACAAGCCAGATTTACTCCTCGACCTCTTCAACATCTGTCTGAGCGCGGGAAATTTCCCGGACAAGTGGAAACGCCAGAAGCTGGTCCTGATACCTAAGGGTCAAGGAGGTCAACGCCCTCCCAGCATGCTCGACAATATCGGGAAAATGTACGAGAGGATGGTGCTCAACAGGGTGGAAAAAACCTACGAAGAAAGCGGCGGGCTATCACCAATGCAGTTTGGGTTCCGGAAGGGACGAAGCACTGTGCACGCGATCGAGGAGGTCCAAGAACGGGTTCAAGCGTCAGTAGGGAACCCATACCAAGGAAGAGGAGGATTCTGTGCCATCATTGCGTTGGACATAAAGAACGCATTCAACTGCGCGAGCTGGGAGCGAGTTTATCAATCTCAAGCAGGTAAAGTGCCCCCCTATCTACTAGCCGTCACGTGTGACTACCTGCGGAACAGGACCCTCGTGTACGACACCGACGAGGGACAAGAGATTCGGGCACTGTCCGCCGGAATCGGACAGGGATCGGTTTCCGGGCCGTTCAACTGGAACACCCAGTACGACAGCTTACTGTCTATCGAACTGCCAGAAGGAGTGATAATAGTGGCTTTCGCTGACGACGCGGGACTCATAGTATGGGCCGACAACGAGGAACTCTTGGGTAGACGCGCGAACGGAGCGCTGGCCCGAGTCTACGAGTGGATGATCAGCAGGCTTCTGGAGCTCGCTGTCAAGAAGTGCGAAGCAATCGTGGTCACAAGGCGTAGGAAGTTCGACTTACCCCGGTTTTATATCAACGGGCAAGAGATTCCACGGAAAACAGAGCTGAAATACCTCGGTGTATGGCTCGACGACAAGTGGTCGTTCAAGAAGCACATCCAGGAAGCCGCCCAGAAGGTGAGCATGGTCGGTGCGGCGCTCCAGCGGCTCATGCCGAATATCGGAGGACCCAAGGAAAAGAGGCGCGCACTTCTCAACACCGTCACCACCTCTATCATGCTGTACGGTGCACCCGTATGGGGAAAGAGAGTAGAGAAGACCATCATCGAGAAGAGAATGGGGCCTGTCCATCGAAGAGCGGCCCTGAGGAGTATCCGTGCCTACCGCACCGTGTCAGGAGATGCGGCTCACGTATTGGCGAGTACTCCGCCCATCCACTTGCTCGTCGCGGAGCGAGTGAGGATCTGGGACCGCCAGAAAGTGATCGGAGCCGAACGAGTACTCACTCCGACGATGAAGGAGATCATCCGCGACAACGAGAAGGAAACCACCCTCGAACAGTGGCAAACTGAGTGGGACTCGCCATTTGCGAATGGTAGATGGACGCACCGGTTGATCCGTGACATAGCCAAGTGGGTGGAACGTTCCCACGGAGAGATGGACTACTGGACGACTCAGGCACTAAGCGATCATGGTTGCTTCGGCTCCTATCTAACCAGGTTCAAGAAGAGGACGACCCCAGCATGTCAGTCATGCGGGGACGACTGGGATGACGCCGAACATGCCCTGTTCAAGTGCAGCGACTCCCGGAAAGAGCGCGCCGAGCTGGATAGATGGCTGGGTGCTCAACTAACACCTGAGAATCTCGTCCCGTACTTGCTCCGCAACCAGGAGACATGGGATAGAGTCACCGGATACATCAGGCTGGCGATGACCCGCAAGGTGGAGAAAGAGACGGAAGTGAGGCGCCTCGATGCCGGCGAATGACAGTGAGTCTGCCAATGAAAACAGAAGAGGCCCAAATGATTCCAGAAGGAATATGATGCCCTGAAGAGGGGAGAAAGGAGAGGGAAGAAAGAAGAAAGAGAGGGAACAATGAAGAATGAAGATAGAAGATGCCGACAAGTGGCCGAAGAGAGAAGTTGGAGAAGAGGAACGCTCGCAATCGAGCGCGAGACATGCCGCTCATCCTGAAGTAATGCTCACGCGGTTCTGCGATGAGATGGCAGATGCAGGTGGGTCTCTTTCTTGATTGCCCGACGCCCTAGGTATCGGACACCAAGGGGAGAGGGATATTACACGGCCGGGCCCACCTCTCGGTGGGCCCCACCCAAACCCGTGTCCCGCCTGGTATGGCCTGCGTGGGCTATGCGTAGTCCGCGTAAGCTGAGCCAGCCCGGTGTCTGGGGACGGATCCGAAGGATCTTGAGGCAGATTTTGCCCTCTAACCACCTTTTAAAAAAAGAGAGAGAAAGAGAGAGACGGGAGAGGGAGAGAGAAAGGGAAGGGAGAGGGAGAGAGAAGGGAAGGGAGAGACGTAAGCTCCCGAAAGTGGTCTTGCGTCTTTAGAATTTGTACTTCAGACGTTTGGATAATCTGTCGAGTCCTCGATTATTAGGGGACTTTTATAACTACTCCATATATCGTTACTCAGAATTCCAGATGATCTCAAGTCCTTTGTTTAGCCAGTTTTACCCCTACATACCCTTTTCAGGATTCCCTGGGCTAATGAGTGATTGCAAGAGTGAATCTTCCCAGAATGCCCCATGAGTGTGTGTGTGTACATACTTCCACCGAGCTTCATCCGGTACGGGACGAACGAAAAGTATTCAATTTTTCCTAGATAATTTTGTTAGTCCCGAAAAAGTGTAAGGAATGGTTTTCAATTCAGTAGAGATCACATTTTTCTTCATCGTAGAGAAACCTTTCGATCGGACAAATTTTTTGTGTACAGGGACTGTGTCTGATAGTTCCATATAACGTTAAATGAGGAAAGTGAGGAAGCAGTTATTGATATAACATTTGTTTCGTGTTTGACTACACTTTTTGGAGCCTAATACGCAAGAATCAAACGATAACGATGCTCATATCCCAGGGAAAACATTTTTCCAGCACAAAAATGCAGATTCTTCGAGCTATGAGTGTGGAACCGCAAGGAATCTTTCTTCATCCAAAAGTACGCAAAAAATGCCAACTTTTCCAGCTGAGATAAAATATGGTTTCCATTTGAATTTTTCGAGTATTCGGCGGTTCAAAGGGGCCAGATGCCAATTTTTCATGTTTTTCGGCCCACAGCTCGAGTTTAAAGCGTTCTATCGGAAAAATGATGAGGAACAAAGTTGTGTATTTTGTAAATATCTTTTAGACGTATTTCCGATATTTTTCATATTTGGCTCCTCCTGGCCAAAAAACAGAAGAAGTACCGTTTTGATGACGAAGTCATCTCCTCGCGCTTTGATGAGTTTTGTCTAACATGTGGACACGAATATTCGTATGCGGGTGCGGGTGCAACTCCCCATGCGTCGTGCGTGTTATAGCGCGGCTATGTATGAGTGGGAGTATTATGTAGTATAAGTAAGATGATATGCAAGCATTGGCATGATGGTATTGTAAGTCAAAGTGCAGAACAAGAAGCTAGCAGTGCCCTTGTATCGCAACTCCTGCTGTGGTGCTTGCGACTTTCAATATAAGCACAGCAAAAATTGTCAGAAATTGAATCCAATTCATTGTGTAATTCAGCACACCTCTGTTAGGGTTCCTGATTGTGATTCTGGTTGTAGAGATGGCTCATTCAGTATAATCGAGAAAAAATGTGGTAGGATTAGCCCACTCACTGCAAGTCAACTTTTCGTGATTTTATTCGAGCCATGAACCGAACTACCGTATTCTGGAAAAATGTCTGTACGGGTGTGAGTTTTTCTTTCATATATCATCTATAATGTTGGAGAAATGAGTCGTCACGAAAGATGAGAAAATCATCGGGAATATTTTTGAAGCGAATATGAGCCGGCCGCGTGAGATTGAAATTTGGGAAATTGTTGGTTTTACTAAATTCTGAGCGACTCAGTCGTCTAACCCCATAATCAACGGAAATGAATATTACGTAGCAAAGAAAATTGAAAAATTTAGCTACATATAGTACTTTCATTAAAAAAAACTCCTATGACTTCGTCATCCGCGCGTTCTCCGGCCGCACACCATTTTTTTTTGACACTTTAACCCTTTTCCCCACGGTCTGCAGGGGGGAACTGGATATTCAGCACATACCAGATGAAAGCTCAGAATGAGACCAACATTTATTGTTCTCTACACTTTTGCGCTAAACCCCACCCACTGAGTATTCACGCTCATAAGTCAGAAAAATCGATAAACTCAACTATAATGATAGCTTTTGGGCGCGACGCCACCATCTCCCGAGTACAAAAATACCCAGAGAAGTTGTATTTTTTTAAGTAGAATAATATACCATTCGCCCATCTTGGGACATTGGACGGTTTCGGAGAACGATGCAGAAATGTATCGTACACGTGAATTTTAATTGGGGGGGGACTTTTGCTCGCCAAATCGCTCCAAGTGGATTCCATGCGGAAAAAGTTCTCATGCATACTCGGACACCCAAAACGAGTATCTGTTGTGATTTACAGCCAAATCCGTTTGGGCCTGATTTCGCCTTGTTTGCAACAGCTCCTTTTCATCAGAAACTCCGGGTTAATCATCTTTGAAACGACTGTATCGAAATCCCATCTCAACCAAATGATAGATAACGTGGAAAAACCTACCTTTAGATGGCCCAATTCTCTCTGAGAAGCATCCTCAAAATAACAACTCGAAATATAAGTTAATTTTTATGATGAATATTCATCTTCCCTTTATATCTTCCTCCACAACTCATTCATTTCACTTTCCATGACCATGAGATCCACTTTTCTGGCATTCTGAATCGATTGATTGATACCAATCTCCTTTGATATCCGTGAAACATGGTTGTGATACTTGCTATAACTATAATCATATTACACTGAGAGAAAACATTCTGCTAATCACTTTTAGCAGCGTATTTGGTTGCAAAATGTATTCATTCTGCCATACACTATTGTTATCAAGTGAACCAAACAGTTCATGCTTCCTCTACTGAATGAACCTAAACACATGAGAGCCACTCTTTGGATGAAATCACCGCTATCATATGAGCCAGTATTATTCTGTCAAATCACTGAATGGAACAATAAACATCACCCGAATGATATTTCAAATTCTACCTGGACAATGAATGGAGCACAAAAACTCGAAAACGGTATTAGAAAAGAGATGTGAGGATCTATCATCGCTGCGATTATCGCTGCGATTTTCACTTCAAGACGATAAAAATAGATGCCTGAATTTTTTCCGGTCCCATTGGTAAATGCGAACAACCCCTATTCGGGGGTTGGAAATTGGAAAAATTTACGGCGGAGCTCCAGATCGCCGGTGCACGACTATCGCTGCGATTTTCACTCCAGAACGACGATATGGACGCTTGAATTTTTTCTGGACCGATTGGTGAATTCGAACCACCTCCTATTCGGAGGTTGAAGATAGGAAAAAATCCCGACGGGGCTCCTGATTGACGGTGCACAATTATCGCTGCGCTTTCCGATCCAGGACTACGAAAATAGATGCCTGAATTTTTACGGCCCCATTGATGAATGCAAACAACCCCTATTCGAGGGTTGAAAAGTGAGGAAATTCACGGCGGGGCTCCGGATCGCTGGTGCACGATCATCGCTGCGATTTCCACTGCAGGATGACATGAATAGATGCCTGGAATTTATCCGGCCCCATTGGTGAATGCGAACAACCCCAAATCGGGAGTTGAAAATTGAAAAAGTTCACCGCGTGGCGCCGGATCGGTGGTGCACGATTATCGATGCGATCTTCACTTGAGAACGACAAAAATAGATGCCTGGAAATTCTCCTTTCCCATTGTTAATGCAAACAACCCCTATTCGGGGGTTTTAATTGGTGAAATGCATAGTGGGGCTCCGGATCGCCGGTGCACAATTATCGCTGCGATTTCCGATTTAGGACTACGAAAATGGATGCCTGAATTCTCACGGCTCCATTGGTGAATTTAAACACCCCCTATTCGAAGGTTGGAAATTGAGAAAATTCACGGCGAGGCTCCGGATCGCTGGTGCACGATCATCGCCGCGATTTCCACTCCAGGATGACAAAAGTCGATGCCTGAATTTTTCTCGGCCTCATTATGGATGCGAACGACTCCTATTCGAGGGTTGAAAATTTGAAACAATTCACGGCGAGGCTCCGGATCGCCAGTGCACGATTATCGCTGCAATTTCCACTCCAGGACGACATAAATAGATGCCTGAAATCTTTCCGGACCCATTGGTGAATGCGAACAACCCCTATTCCAGGGTTGAAAATTGAGAAAATTCACGGCGGGGCTCCGGATCGCTAGTGCACGATCATCGCTGCGATTTCCACTCCAGGATGCCGAAAGTCGACGCCTGAATTGTTCTGGGCCTCATTATGAGTGCGAACTACCCCTATCCGGGGGTTGAAAATTGAAAAAATTCACGGCGGGGCTCCGGATCCTCGGTGCACGATCATCGCTGCGATTTTCAGTTCAAGACGACGGAAATAGATGCCTGAATCTTTCCTGGACCCGTTGGTGAATGCAAACAACCCTTATTCGGAGGTTAAGATCGAAAAGATTCACGGCAGGGCTCGACATCGCCGTCGCCTGTATATTTTATCAATTGTCCCACAAATTGAAATTCATAGTTCCATTTGGGATTATCTCATGCTTAGTTCCCGATCTACTCGTAGAACATAACTCCATAACTCTAATGCTCAAAAAAGTTCTTACTTCAATCTGGATGAAAATTTCCGGTCTTAGTACGACTCGGCTAAGCTAAGAAAGCGCGTCTCAACTGCATTGACTCTGTTCCAAGAATCGAATTTCACAATTCCATCGGCAATCATTCCATGAATGGCTTTCCATATCTTTGGAGGATATTACTCCATGACTTCCAGATCATGAAAATTTTTTTATTTTCTCAGGATAGAAATTTTGAGTTGAAGTGAGTCTGGGTGGAGTGTGAAAAACTCACTCACTCCGATCCTTTGACTTTGTCTCACAAATTGAATTTCATGATTCCATTCAAAATTATTCCAGGGATGAATTTTCATGCCCTCGAAAAACGGAACTACGTGATTTTTCAGCTATAAACGATGTGTACTTTGATCAGGATGAAACTTTTGAGTCAGAGTACCACACGGCTGTGCTGAAACATTACGTTTGGATCTTTTGATTCTGTCTCACAGATTGTTTTCCATGACTTCTCCCGAAATTATTCCAAGGGTAGCTTCTTCCGTTCTCGAAGAATGTAACTCCATAACTTTTAGGCCGAAAAATTTTCTTTGATCTGTTTAGGATAAAAATTCTGACTCGAAATACGGATCGATCGAGGAAATGAATCGCATTCTGCTCTTCTTACTTTGGCAGAGATACAGAAATGCGATTCACGGCTTTCAAAAGGTCTTGAAAAAATCTATCGGAAACGATTTTCTAGAGTTGATTCTAAGGTTTTGGGTCTTCTTAAGGGGATGTAGTACTCTCTTCGGTTATCCGGCGGGCTCATACTAGTAGCTCATTCTAAGTGTAGATGGCGACACGTAGAATGAGCTTCTCAAATGTACTTTTTTGTTGTTGGCAGCACTGATTTTCTCTCGGATTTTCTAGCGCGCGTAGCCCTAAGCGCGCGAGTAGACGACTTGGATACTAGCTCGAACGATTCGAAAATATTCCAGATTTCGTCAAACCATAATGGATCCACCATTTATACCCCTGCGTCCTATATATCCACGCTCACAAACGTGGATGATTTGGAAATAAGACAGCATTTTCCCCAAAACGAGATGAATTCAAATATTTATGTAAACGAAAAGGGTATACTCATTTTTCAACGAAAATGGGATTCCTGATCAGTGATTTAGGATTCCTCATCAAAAGCAGAAGATCCATCTATTGAAATTTGCCATCGATGCAAAAAAAATTTTTTTGCCATGAGTTCCAAAATTTATGTTCAGAAACAAGAGTGAATCCAGCGCTTCCTTGGAAAGCAGGTTGATTGACCCAAACAGATCCTCCTTGAGATTCACCGTCTGTCAGTTCCTACATTCATGTTCAGAAACAAAAGTAGATCCAGAGTTTCCTTGGGAAGCAGGTTGGTTCTCCCATACAGATCCTTTTAGAGATTCACCATCCGTCAATTCCAAAATTCATGTTCAGAAACATGAATGGATCCAGAGCTCGCTTGGAAAGCAGGTTGATTCTCCCAAACAGATCCTCCTTGGTTGTACCATCCGTCAATTCCAAAATTCATCTCCAAATACAAGAATGGATATGGAGCTTCCTTGGAAAGCAGGTTGATCCTCCCAAATAGATAGTCTTCTCCATTTGTATTCATCAGCGTCAATGCAATTCACACATTGGAAAATACACATGAAAGCATGCAAATTCACATGCATAAAAAAATCCAAGTTCGCACACCAAGTACTCACATGAGCCATTATTGAGAGGAAATAGATTATTCCTCGGACAGCGGGTTGATCCTCCCATATAGATAGTCATCTGCATTCATGTTTATCAACATGAATTGAATTGTGTTATTTGGTAACACGGACATTCATCAAAAAACATTCAATTTTACATGCATAAAAAGATATCCAAGTACGCACACCAAGTACTCACATGAATCATTATTAAGAGGAAATAGATTATTCCTTGGACAGCAGGTTGATCCTTCCATGTAAATAGTCATCTGCGTTCATGTTCATCAACATGAATTGAGTTGTCTTATTCGATAACACATACATTCATTAAAAATCATTCAAATTTACATGCATGAAAAGATATCCGAGTTTGCACACCAAGTACTCACATAAACAATTATTGAGAGGAAACCAATTATTCTATAGAACAAATTCTAGAGGGCTGTTAGTTTTTGTCTCATGAACTTGAATTATCTTGTCTGGTTCAAGAATTTGGAATTGAAACTAACAATAAGTATAGTCTTGCGTCATCAAGAATCTGGGAAATTGAGGTGACAGATATTCAATTGACCCATGGTCTTTTTCAACAATATATAACATGTCGCTGCAATTTTCTGGTTGTAAGAGAGCAAGCAAAATAGTTTCCTATCCATGATATCATTACAATATAAAAGATAATTCAACTTATTTCTGAAAGTCTAAGGAACTGCTGATCACAATTAAAAATCCAACTTCATGATTCCTCGCCATGAGTACATGCTAATCATGCATCTTGGGAGCTGTGAAAATGGGGAATAGAGTTCTCTAAGAGTTCTAGGTGACTCAGGGGTGATGATTGAACAACTAGAGACCAATAACAAGGTCAGAGGCAATGTTCGAGGTTGATGCTACTTGCGGATTCTGAACCACGATATTCAGCAAGTCAACTAAAATAACTTCTTGAAAACTATTCTACTTCATTCGACTTGCATACAATATTCCATATTTATCACATCATTTTGAATCCAAAAACTCCTCCAAAACTTCTCTGAATGAATATTTGAAGGGAAATCTAAGAACTGGCAAAAGCAAGTACATGCAATTAGATAGGAAAAACATGGTGCAATATACCATCACTCACGCTACAAATACACAAACAGCAGCTTTCTCTTGGTCTCACTAGCTTCCAAAAGATATCGCACTCCTCCGTCATGACAATTTTTTTATGGTCTAGGACCAAATTTTTGTTATTTCAGAGAATAACAAAGCCGTGTACAGGAGGTGGCCACGGTAGAAGCCCAGGTACATCCTATTCCACCCGCAGGATGCGAGCATTTGCAGTTGCACATTAGCACACTCAGCACAACACAAAACACTCATAGCTATCACATTTCACACGACCCGGACACTCTCATCTCCACCAGGAAGCCACGATTTCCTCGCAAAACGCCGACTACGAGGATTTGTGGTATACCGAAAAAAGCAAGCATGCGAGCAACAGCACACAACAGCACGCGCTTTGCGAACGTCTGCTAGCAGCCGACATCAAAACAAGAGACCACGTCAATGCTGCCAACTTATAAAATGCAGTTCTCAACTTCGCGATACAGAAACTTACTCGCATTACCCCAAACTCGTATTTATAGAACTACGGCTCCAAAACTTATCGAATCAATCCCAAATTTTTCACAGAGTTAGAAGATCCCCGTAGGATTGGTGGAAAGTCCCTCATAGAGCAATCCAGCTCACAGGAATCCTACACTGTGAGTATAATAGTAGCCTAACCTAAAAAAATTTCGAGATTCGAGACAGTTTTTGACTGACACAGATCTTTCCCAAGGAAATCACTGACTTTCCACCATTTCCACGAGGATCTTCTAACTCTGTGGAAAATTTGGGATCGATTCGATGAATTTTAGAGCCGTAGTTCTTTAAATACGATTTTGGGGTAATTTAGCAGACGAATTTCGACCGGTATACGCCATCCCCTTAACGGGCAAAAGAGTAGAAAACATAGGAAATCCATTCTCTCAAGAATCCAACTCTTCAGAACCTTGAAAATTTGACATTCTATGTGAATTGTCGTGTTCTTCCGGAAAAATGGCCTCAAATTCCTTTTAGGCGTTATAAAGCCTGTTTCTGCCAACCATCACAAATCCATTTTTCGGGCTTCGTTGGGAATCGTTCGTTTTCTGCGCATGCGCAGAGATTGGGATCTTCAAAACCAATTTTCGAAAAGCTAAGGAAATTTCTTCCAAAATGACTTCTCTCTCAGCATGAATCAGTTGGATTCTCAAAGATTTAATCAGTATATAATACTGATTAAATCAGTATATAATACTGATAAAATTTATAAAATCTCACTGATTAAATCAGTCAAACTTTTCCAAGCCCATGCGGTTGACTGGTTACTCCAATCTCCCCCCTCCCGCACAGAATGTCAATGAAAACATGTTGCCAATCATACAGACTTCCAAAAGCGATGATTACTTTAATTTTATGCCAGATATCCATCTGCACCAGTTCTAACTGATGGATTAACTGATTGAATCGTTCTATAAACAATAATTCGTCAGTTTTACTTGATCTCAAATCGACTTACTGTATATGGACTTCAGTGTTAGTGGACTTCAGACTTCAGTCTTCAGTGTATATGGACTGATTCGGTCAGTAGGATGAAACGATAGTACATCAATACCGGTACCCGACTTTGATTGTCATTTATGGACGCCAAGCGCCTTAAAATGCTCTACCCTGTTAATATCTCGTCAACTAGTCATGGCAAAAGACAGAACAAGCTATATCCGCAGCATTATGAAACCTCAAACAATATATTTGAACGATTTCGCATTGTAACCTCCAAATTGTGAAGAGTACTGATACATCAGTGCCGCTAACGAACTTTGCTTGGTATGTATAGACGCCAAGCGCCTTCAAATGCTCTACTCTGATAATTTTTCGTTAATTAGTCATGGAAGAAGACAGAACATGCTATACTCATAGCAGGATGAAACCTCAATCAATATATTTGAATGATTTTGCACTGTAACCTCCAAATCGTGATAAGTACTGATACATCAGTGCCGCTAACGGACTTTGCCTAGCAATCCTAGACGCCAAACACCTTCAAAGGGTCTACCTTGTTGATATTTTGACAATTAGTCATGGCAAAAGACAGAACATGCTATATTCGCAGCATTATGAAACCCCAAACATTATAATATTTCAGCTATTTGGCACCATAACCGCTAACTTGCGACGAGCACTGATACACGACTTTACCCTAGTCATCAAAATCGCTGCCCGACTCTGATTGTAATTTTTAGCTGTAGAGCGGCTTCCAATGCGTTTTTCAGAGCATAATTAACCATGTTAATTAGTCATGGCAAGTCAAACAATCCCAACATCTACAGATAGTCTTCAGATAGAGTATTATCCATTTAAGAAGATATTATTTGTTGTAGAAGATGATGCTCTGAAGGGATAAATTACATTGAATAGGAGATTTTTCCAAGTCAGATTTATAGTGCACTTGAAGGCTCATTACACAGAGTGGAAAATTACAGGAACAATCCACTATCATAATAGCACAATGTGAATCAGTAAAATGGGAACAGATTCACTGATGAATCAGTGTATATACACTGATTCATTCAGTAAAAATTAATCCCACTTTACTGGCCCGATCAGTGTATATAGACTGATTATCAGTTAGGTCTGACTGATTCATGCTGAGAGAGTACTTGATGAAGTCAATTTCATGCCTTGCAACCGTAGCTACAACATAGAAAGATGAACCCTCAGCCCGAGTGCGGCAAGTCGGTGGACGTCATCGGATCGGGGGAGACGCGGGTTTTTCTTACTGCTGTCTCCGGTACCCCCGAACCACCTCTGAGGAACTATCGAGATTCAGTGGTCTTTCGAACGCCACAACTCTGGCTCAGACAAATGAAATTGACTTCGGAAAGAGGTCATTTTGAAGATTTGCTTGGTTTTCTAATGAGATTGGTTACGAGGATCCAACTCTCTACTCAAGCGCAGAAAACAGACGATTTCCATGAGCCTGGGAAGTCGATTTGTGATAATTGGCAAGAAAGGCTCTAGAACGCAGAAAAGGAATTTGGGGCCATTTTTCCGAAAGAACACAATTCACATAGAATGTCACATTTTCAAGGTTCTGAGAGATTGTGTTTTTGAGAGATTGGATTTCCTACGTTTTTCACTCTTTTGCCCGTTAAAAAGACCCAAAACCTTGAAATCAACTCTACAAAATTGATTCCGATGGATTCTTTCAAGACCTATTGAAAAGCGTGGATCCGATTGCGTATTCACTATGAAAGTGGAGCCTCGAAGGTCGCAGTTTGACAATTGTCAAACTGTGATCGCCGCCTGAGCGCGGTGATTACAAGTGGCTCGAAAGAACGATGAACTCATTCATTAAATGTATTTCATCAAATCCAGCGACAGAGTCAAAATATCGATGAGATCTACCTCATTGATATAATTTGCATATTCGAATGGTCATGGTTCCTTGATTGACCGCATCGAAAGATTGGCACGAGAGATGAGAGAAGGCTTTCCCGAGCGAGTGAATACGCAATCGCCTCGATGGTCTTATTGGTTAAGGCGCCGCGTCCGGAGTACTGGAGATTGCGAGGTTCGAGTCCCGCCCCAGGAGAAATTTTTCCATCTCTTTGTCAATCTTTCAATAAATAAAATAAAAAATCCAAAAGAATAAAGAATCCCTTCGTGATGCAGCCACTATGAAAGTGGAGCCTCGAAGGTCGCAGTTTGACAATTGTCAAACTGTGATCGCCGCCTGAGCGTGGTGATTACAAGTGGCTCGAAAGAACGATAAACTCATTCATTAAATGTATTTTATCGAATCCAGCGATAGAGTCAAAATATCGATGAGATCTACCTTATCGATATAATTTGCATATTCGAATGGTCATGGTTCCTTGATTGACCGCATCGAAAGATTGGCACAAAAGATAAGAGAAGGCTTTCCCGAGCGAGTGAAAACGCAATCGCCTCGGTGGTCTAATTGGTTAAGGCGCCGGTCCGGAGTACCGGAGATTGCGAGGTTCGAGTCCCGCCCGAGGAGAAATTTTTCCATCTCTTTGTCAATCTTTCAATAAAAAAAAAATAAAAAATCCAGAAAAATAGAGAATCCCTTCGTGATGCAGCCACTATGTAAGTGGAGCCTCGAAGGTCGCAGTTTGACATTTGTCAAACTGTGATCGCCGCCTGAGCGCCTCGATTATAAGTGTCTCGAAAGAACGATAGCTTTATTCATCTAATGTATTCCATCAAATCGAGCGATAGAGTCGAAATATCGATGAGATCTACCTTATCGGTATAATTTGCATATATAATATCAACTTATAAATACATATAATGGAATCGAAAATACATATCCAAAAAAACTCAGAGACAAATCAAAAAAACGTAAACGACACTTAAACACGTGTTCTATACATCGCGGTAAAATTTAGGGACATTCGATCTCGCCTAGGGACTTCTCGTGCCGTCAAGTTGGCAACACTGATTTTGATTTTTCGTTGGCAACCCTGATACAGGAATTCTGAGGGGGGGGGGGGGTGCATGTCTCTTAGTTTAGAAACTAGCGTATTGCCTCGCGCTGCTCGGCCTGTAAATGTTTGAGATAGGCGTATTGGCTCCTGAAAATGCTTGCAGATCAAATAAAATAAGTTTTCAGAAGGACCACACTGATTTACTTAACAACATAGTCATGCGATTCCTTGCATCATTCCGTTGTCATAATTTTGAGCAATCTGGAAGGAATTGAGATAAAAAACCGAAAATTCCAAAAAAATTTGCGCGATTTCGGGAGGGCAAAAATAAGAAAAATATTTTTCTTCGTGAATTTTCCCAAAAATTCCCGACAAAATTCCCTCTTCGCGTCATTTGAAGGGATTACCATGAACGCATAGTCACGTAAGTTTTTGTGTCTTCCGGATGTCATTTTAGCGTTCTTTCCGCGTCAAAACTCGCATGACGAAGAAAAACGTCCTATGTAGCCGCTTACAAGAAACGCAAATCACTCAATCAGACACACTCCTCCATCAGCTCGCAGTCTTACGTGGCCAGTTTTTGCATGCACAACTGCATGCCGAGGGACATCGTGCGACGCAGTAATTGAAGAAATATGAGCCGGCACGTAATAGTAGGCCCTTCGGCGCCATTCTTCAGTCTTTGCTGAACACCTCGTGCAAGCAGACGTGCACGTTAGAAGAGTGATATACGCGACAGTAAATGGAGGGAGTAAAGTTAAAAAACCCACGTTCTTGCGCGGGCCACAATCGGAGTTCGACTCTGGCCACGACTCCACGTGCACGCCGCGGGAGATGAAGCCTCTCAGCAATTGAAGGAAAGTGGGAAACTGATAGTGATACGAGGTCTCGATGCAGCTTGCACTCGTCCTGTTGTTCCCGTCGCAACAACACTCGCCTGCTCGAACCAGTCATCAAGAAGGGCAGGGATGGACTGCGATAATTCATCCACCAAGTTGTTTAAAAAGGAGTCAACACGAGAGCACGTGAGTATTAAATCTGATATCTATATTGTGACGGCTGCTAGTTTACGCCTAGGAATTTGCCGCACATGCTGGGCAAGGTGCGATGCCCAGCCTCATTAATTTATCGATAATGATATGATCGGGAACTCTGCATGTCTGCTGCTACTGCTTCTGATTAGATGAATTATAACTGCTACTGCGCGCGAGAAAGATTGCATAAGGAGCGCGCCAAATAACAAGGCGTGATTTTAAGATAAATAATAATGATAGGATTTATTCAATGAATAAACATGGTGCATACGAGCACATCGAACGCGAGTACGAAGAGAGCAAAGGGTGGAGCCCCAAACAGAGAGAGAGCAATCCAAGGCTGTACTCACAAATTATATATTGGCTATCGGCCGCTCGCATGATAATAATTGTTCTAATCGGACGATGTCCAGGACGCAGGTATCGATCGCACGCAATGTCGATCTGGACTGCCGGATGTTCATCCTCTCGAGCACGTCGCCAAGGCATCCGATCAGGAGCTGGTGCTTACGCGGCGCGGGCACGAGGAAATTGCGAAAATCGCGGGATATTGCTCCGATCGCGGCAACATGATCTGCTCGGTAAGACGGGCGAACAGAGTTTGATTTTGGCGCAACGCGCGATGCCGGTCAGCTGATTAGCTTGGACACGAGGGGCGGGGTGCGGTGATGATTCGCGACAAACGCGTGATTTTACTGTCTCTCTCTCTCTTACACATATAACTTACTGCTCTCTCCTCGGATGCTCTGCTACATTCTGTAAGAAAGTTATATTATTACATTGATTCGGGACAGGAGAGAGAGATGATGGTTGAGATCATCTACTCAACCGTCACAATATATAATTAGCCAATGTTAGCCTAAGAATTGTTATTTTTAATATCAGTTATCTGGCGTGTTCAATCATATTGAGACTTTCTTATCAAATTTAAACGAATCATGAAATTGTGTAAGAAAAACAAAAATATCAAACTCTATTCGGTTTCAACTGTCTGAGAACATAATTAATACACGTTTTGACAATTTTGCGCAATTTCAGCGATCAAGTACATGAAAAATGAAAATTTCGAAAAATTTTGCGCGATTTCGGAAGGACAAGAATAAGAAAAAAATTTTCCTCTTCGTAAATTTTTCCAGAAATTCCCGAAAAAATTCCCTTTTTGCGGCATATCGTGATGTGATCCTCATAATCGCATAGTCACGTGAGTTTCTGCATCGCTCCCATTTCATTTTATCATTCACTCCGTGACTGAACTCACACAACCAAGATGAACGTCATATAACCACTAATAAGAAGCGTAAATAGTTTAATTAGTCGTACTCCCCCATCATTTCAACTAAGAAATGTGAGAAGAATCTTAAAATAACCGATTATGGGCGCTAAGCAATACATATCACTAATAATATATGAATGAACTTCATACCTCATTCTAATAATTTCTTGCCCTCAAAACATGTTAACATGTATAACTCAATTTCTAATTCACAGACTCCCAAGACGATGTTCCACTCTATTCAAATACCACGAAGAAAATAAACAAGAGCAGAACTTATCGGCCAACATTAAAAGAAAAAGTGAGGAGGACTAAGGCATACCAGTCCATTCCCCCACCACCAGTAACACAGAATAGTATCTGAGAAGCAGGAAATTACAATTCATGGTAAGTCGATTTCACTATAGAGCTAATTCAAATTAGTTATTATCGACATCATACACCGCGTTTGATAAGGAATATTCGAATACTTTCACGATCTCTTATTGGTATGTCCATTACAATAGAACTGTTGAACACAACACAAAGTCGCGTGTTGTTATTCTTTTTTATTATGAAATCTTTCATGATCTACGAAATGAATAACGCGATCTCGTGCTCACTTTTGAATCAATTTCAATGACATTTTTAACCATCAGCTTTTTTTCATATATTCACAAACTATCAATTCTCGCGAAAAATTACTTCAAGTAACACATTGCATGATCATATCGTACCTTATAAGCTCAATTTATTTGATAGTAACAACTGAGGAATATATATATATATATATATATATCTCAAACATAATCTCTGTCATAAAAAAACCATTAATCGTTTTCAAACAATCATTCTCTCACGTCACATGACATTTGACCCTCCATCACGGCGAGCCGGAAACCCGGATAGGTGAAAGTTGCGTGAATCTGGGAAATGCTTGTGGAATATGTTTCGAAATATTTTGGGCATCATTTTCCAATAAGAACCAAAAAAATCTGCCGAGGGATTTCAAAATAAAGTTCATTTTTAAAAATATTCCATTTTTCCTCTTGTCTCACAGCTCTGCATCGGCTCTGAAAGATTATCGCAACGCGCTGCCCTGATGTGAGAAAGTTTGGTTCTTCGAAATCTTGAATGAAAATCCAGATCAGACACAGTTTTCGGGATTTTTTCCATCGGACCCAAGTGTATTGTTTTGATTGGCGATAGAAACATACAAAAATGAGGAATCCGGTCCCATCATCGACAAGCCAAGCTTACAAAACCTTCGAGGCTTACAAGATCATCAGTTTTGCCATGCTATAGACTATTCGTCTCGCATGAAAAGAAAGATTAGTTATATTCGCAATGACGAGGATTTAACGCCCTTGCGGAGAGTTTAGATGGGGATCCCGTGTTATTAGGACGAGTTATCTCGGCTTTGTGCGTAGGAGGATTAAGTCGAGGTAGCTTAAAAAGTGCGAGGCAGGTCTTTTGTACCGGTCGGCCATCGTGACTTCCCCAGTGCATCACTAAAAGTTAGTACCTTTATTGCCCGGAGAAGATCATGCAAATAAATACAGATCCAACAGAAAGGAATTGAATGATCTAACCAACTTGATAAGCGTTAAATATCCCAATGGATTTTGATTGGTTAGGACAACCAATCTTTTTTTCCGTGTGATTCCTGCGATACTGGCTATCATCTGTCCATCGCATAGATCGTAACCAACAGTCCATGGCATGGCGAAACTGATAGTTTTGTGAGCGATGAAGATGAAAGTCTATCTTGTCGATGATAGGACGAAATCTCCCATTTTTGTATGTTTCTATCGCCAATCAAGACAATATACTCGGATCGAATGGAAAAAAATACCGGAAATTGTATCTGGTCTGGATTTCCATTCAAGATTTCCAAGGACTAAACTTTCTCACATCAAGTCAGCGAGTTGCGATGATCTTTCAGAGCCGATGCAGAGCTGTGAGGCAAGAGAAAAAATTGATTTACCCCAAATATTGTGTAGAAAAATACAAAAATCAACCTTATTTCAGAATCCCCCGGTGGATTTATTTGGTTCTTGTTGGAGAATGGTGTTCAAAATATCCCGAAAGATATCCCCCAAGCATTCTCCAGGTTCACGCAACTTTCACCTATTCGGGTTTCCGACTCGCCGTGCCATATGTGTACTACACAATACTATAGAAAGCAATACATACACCTGCCGATTCGTCATATAAGTCTCTATTCAAATCTCGAAAATTTCATAATGTATTCTGATTTAATCTACAGACTAGAACTGATTTGGAGTGTACAAAGGAGAAATCGAAAACATCATCAATTACGAATCATTCAAGGTCGTTTCGATGGGATAACACTGAAGAACTACAACATAATCACTTGTATCACAGCAGGAGAAAGGATGGCTTGTTTGAAGAACTATGAGAAGAACCCACCAAAGTAAGATTCAAGACATCTTCCAAGGAATCATACGTGAGTGCTAAGCTGTGTGATCTTCTAGTACAACTTGAAATTCCGAAATCATGAAAAGTGTATTTCATAATTTACACCACAATTTTTCAGACAATATATCTAGATGATACGAAATATTTTCATATCTCACTACTGAGAACATAATCAATTTCATTATTCATTCAGGAAATCAAATTTTTAAGGATGATTCCATCTTTGAGAATCTCGAATTTTACATTTGTTTGATCACGAATTAAGAAATTCGAGATCGTCTGCCAATTCCCAGATAGATCCCAAAAAATTTGGAATTTCCAATACATTTCGAAATTTTTGGAATCGATCCGATCGTTTTCCCGATCGAACTACAAATGATTCGCGAATATGCGCATGAATTCGATATCACTGAAGAAATTCGAGTCATTTCCTCTTATTTATTAGAAATCAAATACTCTCGCGTTTATCTCTCGGCATAGAATCCGATTCAAAGCTATCCTCAGGAGGAAAATATCGAATCATCCTCGTCACACATGCTCAAAAAATACCACAGCACACTTTTACGAGTTGCAACAGCACATAATGCCTTGGCTCATATGGGAGTTGGGTTTATCATTCCCGAGTGCGACAGAGTGTAACTCCCTGTTGCCCAGCTGTTGTAAAAAAACAGCACAACACTGACACCACTCTTCTGAAACATGTTGCTGGATTTCCTCTGATCTGAGCATCGCTCTGGCCCCGACACTGGGGTACCTGAAGCTAGCAAACACTAACTCACAAATCGGTTCCAAACCAATTTCACTTTTTATTACTTCTCTATTACTAATTCATTACCAAAGAAAAAAATTTATTACCGGTCATGGGCCCGAAATACGAGAGTTTTCGCTAGCGAGAGCTTACGCTAGCGAACACGGGGCCGGGGGTAGATCAAACGGGAATGTGCAATGGCTCATTTTGCTTTCTTTAAAGAGAAAGCTTTGTTTTCACCCCAACGAAAATTTGATCAAATTTTTCATTAAAATCAACATATTCTTCAACAAAATCCCTCTTATCGAAAAAAGCCAACGACCATTCTCTTCCTCTCGCCAAAAGCTATCAAATGTAGGTAACACTTTTCCTCCTAATGTCCTCCCAAATCTGCCAAAGACTCATCTTTCCACCCCATTTTCCGTGTTTGTGTGTGTGTATGTATGTATGTTGTTTTATATTGGACACGCTTTCTCTTTTACTATTCGCCTTATCAACTTTTGGCTTTCTACAAGTTGTAGAGAATCCAGTTTCTGAGAGCCCATTGATTTGGCACCTTTCGGCTCCCAGTCAAATTTGATCCATGGGCTTTTTGAACAAAAAGTGCTCAAATTTGAACTTTTAATACATAAATATCTTTTTCCCACACACTCTTACAACAAATTGAGTCACCTAAACTATGATTTTTTCTGCGAGATCTATCGATTGGTTAATACCGAAATTCCATTTAATCTCTACAGATCTCAAATTTTCAAAAAAATCAACATTTTCACCAAAAATTTTTTTTTGAACCTTTTTAAACCTACCGCATCCAAATTCTGTCTCAACCAACTAATAGATATCATCGAAAAAACCTAAGACTAGATGGCTCAAATCCTTCTAAGAAGCTCCCTCCAAAAAATAATTCAAAAAATAAAGGAAAATTTCCCTTAATATTCAATTTTTCCTCCTACCTTCCTTCATGACTCATTTATCTCAATCTTGATCACCTAAACTATGATTTTTTCTGCGAGATCTATCGATTGGTTAATACCGAAATTTCATTTAATCTCTACAGATCTCAAATTTTCAAAAAAATCAAAATTTTCACCAAAAATTTTTTTTGAGCCTTTTTAAACCTACCGCATCCAAATTCTGTCTCAACCAACTAATAGATATCATCGAAAAAACCCAAGACTAGATGGCTCAAATCCTTCTAAAAAGCTCCCTCCAAAAAATAATTCAAAAAATAAAGGAAAATCACCCTTAATATTCAATTTTTTCTCCTACCTTCCTTCATGACTCATTTATCTCAATCTTAATGACCTAAACTATGATTTTTTCTGCGAGATCTATCGATTGGTTAATACCGAAATTCCATTTAATCTCTACAGATCTCAAATTTTCAAAAAAATCAAAATTTTCACCAAAAATTTTTTTTTGAGCCTTTTTAAACCTACCGCATCCAAATTCTGTCTCAACCAACTAATAGATATCATCGAAAAAACCTAAGACTAGATGGCTCAAATCCTTCTAAAAAGCTTACTCCAAAAAATAATTCAAAAAATAAAGGATAATTTCCCTTAATATTCAATTTTTCCTCCTACCTTCCTTCATGACTCATTTATCTCAACCTTAATATGATTTTTTCTGCGAGATCTATCGATTGGTTAATACAGAAATTTCATTTAATCTCTACAGATCTCAAATTTTCAAAAAAATCGAAATTTTTATCAAAAGTTTCTTTTTTAGCCTTTTTAAACCCACTTCATCCAAATTCTGTCTCAACCCAGTAGAATGTGAGAATGTAGAATTTTTTAACGAATATCTGATTTATGAGATTTATATTGATATTAATAAAGATACAAAAAAATATAATATAGTTTCAATTATCATGTGGAAAGGAATTTCACATTATATTTTTCATACAATTTTAGAATGATGATGGTCTGGTTATTCTAATTATCATCATATGACGCTTGGAGAAAGCTTTCTGCTAATCACTTTTAGCAGCGTATTTTATTACTTTTTTTATCACCCTCAGGATATGTCCTTATGATATGCGTGTGATATGATTCAGCTGAAATAGGATGGTTTTCCATAGGATGGAAATAGGAGGTATATGAAGAACATCATATACAGGCGAAGCTTCAAGGACACTTAGAACTACACGGGATTTTATCTCTTTTTTATTACTCTCGGAAGGTATAGTCGAGATAGTCCCCAGACCAAGAGGAAACCGATATTTGGGCCTGAGGCTGTACGAGAGCTGAAGCAGGGCGAGATGAGAACGATATGATAGGCTGAGCTACCTCTGTACAATAACGTGCGATTGAAATAATTCAATCGCATACGGAAACCTATCTGACGATGAGCTGGATATACATGAGTCTTCAGAGATAATAGGGGGATCGATAACGGATCAGTCAACTCGATCATGGGGCCCGAAACAGGGGAGACCCTGCTTAGAGTTATTATAGTCGCAGTCGAGACGTCACTGGGGGTTGAAGAGAGTCCCAACGGACCCGGAACTCTCAGAAAACTCAGATAGAGTGATCAAGTACCATCGACGAAGACCAAAGAATTTATTACCAGCCAGCACCCTCGGCTATGGGGCCCAAAACAGGGCGGAATCCAGCTTTGAGCCATGTTCCGCGCAGTGATGACGCCCTTTCGGGTTGTAAAAAGTTACAATGGATCCGTAACTCTACAGAACCTCAGATGAAGTGGTTGAGTACCATTGGTGATGCCCGAAAAATTCATTACCAGTCAGCGCCCTCGGCTATGGGGCCCAAAACAGGGCGAAATCGAGCTTTGAGCAGTTATCTGCGCAGCTATGACGCCCCTGTGGATTGTAAAGAGTTCCAACGGACCCGGAACTCTACAGAACCTCAGATAGAATAGTCTGATAACATTTGCAATGCCCAAAGAATTGATTACCAGTCAGCACCCTCAGCTATGCGGCCCAAAACAGGGCGAAATCGAGCTTTGAGCAGTTATGACGCAACTGTGGATTGTAAGATGTTTAAATGGACCCGAAACTCTACAGCACCTCAGATTGAGTGGTCATGTTCCATTGCTCATGCCCGAAAAATGTATTACCAGTCAGCACCCTCAGCTACGGGGCCCAAGAAAAGGGCTAAATCGAGCTTTGAACAGTTATCTGCGCAATTATGAAGCCTTTGTGGGTTGTGAGATGTTCCAATGGACCCGAAACTCTACAAAACCTCAGATCAAGTAGTCACGTACCATCTGCGATGCCCAAAGAATCTATGACCACTCAGTAACCAAGGCTATGAGGCCCAAAACAGGGCGAAATCGAGCTCTGAGCAGTTATCCGCGCAGTGATGAAGGCACTGTGGGTTGTAAGATGTTCCAATGGACCCAAAATTCTACAGAACCTCAGATCAAGTAGTCACGTACCATCTGTGATGCCCAAAAAATCTATTACCAGTCAGTAACCTAGGCTATGAGGCCCGAAACAGGGCGAAATCGAGCTTTTAGCAGTTGTCTGCGCAGTTATGACGCCACTGTGGGTTGTACGATGTTCCAATCGATCTGTCACTCTACATAACCTCATATCGAGTGGTTGAGTGCTATTGATGATGCCCGAAAAATTCATTACCAGTCAGCACCCTCGGCTATGGAGCCCAAAACAGGACATTCATTCGAACCGAAGTTCTGTAGAGTTACGAGACGATTGGATTTTTTTAGGACCCGCAGTGGCGTCATAACTGCGCAAATAACTGCTCAAAGCTCGATTTCGACCTGTTTCCGGCTCCATAGCCGAGATTGCTGACTGGTAATAAATTCTTTGGGCATCACAGATGGTACATCACCACTTGATCTGAGGTTCTGTGGAGTTCCGGGTCCATTGGAACATCTTACAACCCACAGCGGCCTCATAACTGCGCAGATAACTGCTCGTAGCTCGATTCCGCCCTGTTTTGGGCCCCATAGCTGAAGGTTCTGACTGGTGATAAACTTTTCGGGCATCACTGATGTTACACTACCAGTCAATCAGGGATGCTGTAGAGTTTCGGGTCCATTGGAACATTCTACAACCCACAGTGGCGTCATAATTGCGCAGATAACTGCTCGAGGCTCAATTTCGCCTCGTTTTGGGCCTCATAGCTGAGGTTGCAGACTGGTAACAAGTTTTTCGGGCATCACCAATGGTACATAACTCCTCGATCTGAGGTTTTGTAGAGTTCCGGGTCAATTAGGACATCTTACAACCCACAATGGCGTCATAACTGCGCAAATAACTGCCCAAAGCTCGATTTTACACTGTTTCGGGCCCCATACCTGAGGGTGCTGAGGAGTAGTAAATTTTTTGGGCATTGCAGATGGTGTGTGGCTATTTCATCTGAAGTTATGTCGAGTTTCGGGTCCATTAGAACATCTTACAACCCACAGTGGCGTCATAACTGCGCAGATAATTGCTCGAACTCGATTTCGCGCTGTCCTGAGCCCCATAGCTGAGGTTGCTGACAGGTCATGAATTCTCCGGTCATTGCAAATGGTACTTGGCCTTCCGATCTGAGGTTCTGTAGAGTTCCGGGTCCATTGGGACATTCTATAACCCACAGTGGCATCATAACTGCAAGGAACATCGTTCAAAGCTGGATTCCACCCTGTTTTGAGCCCCATAGCCGAGGTCGCTAACTGGTAATAAATTACTCGGGCAATTCAAATGGTACGTGACTACTCAATCTGTGGTGTTGTAGAGTTTTGGGTCCATTCAACATCCTACAATCCACAGTGGCGTCATAACTACGCGAATAACTGCTCAATGCTGGATGCCGCCATGTTTTGGGCCCCATAGCCGAGGGTGCTGGCTGGTGATAAATTCTTTGGTCTTAGTCGAAGGTACCTGATTACTCGATTTGAGGTTTCTGAGAGTTTCGGGTCCATTGGGACTCTCTCCAACCCCCCGTGACGTCTCGACTCCGACTATAATAATCCTCAGCAGCGTCTCCCCTGTTTTGGGCTCCATGATCGAGTCGGCTGATTCGTTATCGATTCCACTATTATCTCTGAAGACTAATGTGTATCCAGCTCATCGTCAGACAGGTTCTCGTATGCGATCGGATTTTTTCAATCGCACGTTATTGTACAGAGGTAGCTCAGACTATCCTATAGTTCCCATCTCGCCCCGCTCCAGCTCTCGTCCAGCCTCAGGCCCAAATATCGGTTTCCTCTTGGTCTGGGGACTATCTCGACTATACCTTCCGGGTGTAATAAAAAAGTAATAAAATCCCGTGTAGTTCTGAGTGTCCTTGAAGCCCCGCCTAGAAATGATGTTCGCTAGCGTAAGCTTACGCTAGCGAAAACCATCCTGTTTCAGCTGAATTATATCACACGCATATCTTGAGGACATATTCTGAGAGTAATGAAGAAGAAATAAAAAATGAACTATTGCTTATTCCCGTACGATCTATCCCCGGTCACGTGTTCGCTAGCGTAAGCTTCCGCTAGCGAAAACTCTCGTATTTCAGGCCCATGACCGGTAATAAATTTTTTTCCTTAGTAATAAATTAGTAATAAAAAAGTAATAAAAAGTGGCATTGGTTTGGGACCGATTTGTGAGTTATTGTTCGCTAGCTTCAGCTACCCCCGACCCTGGGAGCCCAGATTGACCTGTCAGTCTCATCTGATCATGTCTCCTTCGACCTCTAAGATGAAGAGTTACATTTCCACTCCAAACATAATGCACTCCCCCTGTTTGACTCGATTCCGTCACTCAAACACGAAGCGAGGATGATAAATCGGTATTCTAAGATCACCGCAACTCTCATACACAAATTTTCCATCAAAATTTCGCCAGTAAGCAGTTAGATTTAGAGCGAATCGAATATGTGATGTAAGTTCAAATCTTGTGAAGGAATAGAATTTTGCTTGTTATCATTCGAGAAAAATTTATCGAATAAAGCATTAGGCTTCAGTGGATCACCAAGTCACAACATACATAGCTAAGATAGATATGTAGTCTACGATTGTGATACTCATATTATATGCTCAAGTATAATATTAATCTGATCGGTTATCATATTGTATGAATTCACGAATCTCATAAAATTGAATAAAAAATCATGTAGTTCGGGGAAAGTCCCGAACTGCACCCTCTTGTGTCTACTCACTCCCTCTAACATGAGGATTCCCAAAAACATATACGATTCACATCAATGATCTGCAATCGATCTTTACATTTCGAAGAGTCATTTAAGCTTAATTTTCATGACAGTGACGTACAGATGATTTACAGAATTGTGTATGGATCCAATATCACTTGGAAGAATGAAGTAATTTTTCTCATCTCATCAAAAAAATGGATGCTTACTGTTAATCTTGTACCATGAAATCCAATCTCAACCTTTCCTACGAAGAAGAATATCAAATCATCCTCGTCACACATGCTCAAAAAATACCACACCTTACTTTTACGGGTTGCAACAGCACATAATGCCTTGGCTGATATGGGAGTTGGGTTTCTCATTCCCGAGTGCCACAGAGTGTGACTCCTTGTTGCCCAGCTATTGTAAAATACGCTGCAAAAAGACATTCGCAGAATGCTTTCTCGTTTCCTGTTAACCGTTTAATCATTGAAAAGCATGAAAACTTGTATCGATTAATTTTTGATATTCATTCGAATTCGAATCCAAGTTTTTGTCATTAACTTTATTATCAGATATAATATTTTTACCTTTGTGATAACAATCATAAACCTTATATTCATATCAATTATCCGCATGGGAATTCACTTATCCTCCAGATTCTATTATTTCCAATAAATGACTACGCATTAATTTTGTAGTGAGAGAAAATTCCAAATTGAAGTGAGAAATATTTCTGGGGTAAATTTGGATTTAAAACTGATTCTTGAAAGCAACAGGGCCCATGGAACGAGAAAGTTGCATTTGTAAGATTACAAGTATCATGAAACTAGAAATTAAAAAATTACTTTTTTGAAAAAGGAAACTATGATTGAAATTTTGTATCAACTAATCTATTCAGAATGAAAAGAGATATTTTAAGTCGATCACAGGAAGGTTTATATGTTCATAATTGGATGCTGGAGCGTTTGGACTAATATGGTCCAATAATAATTCCTGATGTATTGTAGTCAATTTTTCTTGATATACGGATTATAAGGAGTAAGGAGCTGATATTGAAATGGGGACATCACTGATACATTGAGAACAAATCCTGAAATGTTTATGGACATTGGTAGAAGGGTTTAGGAGAGATACGATGACAATGAGAAAACAACATGCATACACACATACATATGGACACACACAAGGTTTACTTTTAAATAATTCACTGACTGTGCTATGTAATCGGAAATGGATGTATAGGGGTACAATTTGATAGATCTCGGCAAGTGGTATGAAATAAATCAATGTTCGTTTAGGTAGGGATTGAGCTGGGGGGTCAAAAAAAGGAAGTTCAAAAATTTGAAGACGAAAAGTGAAATTCATTGAAAAACGACTATTTGTATCAATATGGATCGGCAGATAATCGTCAAAAATGACTGGACCCACCGCCCAAGGAAGCTGAATGATGTGTCAAATTTTCAGAGAGATCCATACAGGTGTTGGCCAAATTTCGAGTGACATAGAACGTGAAATAAAAAAATTCAATTTAAAAAAATGAAAATTTGTATCAAAATTTCGTATTAACCAATCTCTTTAGAACGATCAAGGAATACTTGGATAACAATGAGTGACCCTTCATATTGAGAATCAGACGTGTTAGAACATTTGGACCAACAGGGTCTGAAAATGGTGTTGAAATTTAGGCAATCAGTTGAACGTGGGAGAGGGAGTATTGAGAGTTTAGAGCTGTCAAGAGACTGGGCTCATCGCTGATCAATTTAGAACAAACCTTCAAAGTTTGAAGAAGATTGATCCAGGGGTTCAAGAGATATCGCGTGACAAAGAGAAGACAATATACAGACACACATACATACGGACATAAGCAATGCGTGTTTGGAAATATTTCACAGAGAGCGTCGTATTCGAGATGGGGAAAGTATAGGGGTACAATTTTATAGATCTCGGCGGGAAGAATAAGATGGACTAACTTTCATTTGGCTATTGTTCCAATTACGGGATCAAAAATGGGAAATTCGGAAAAAATTTTTGCAAAAATTTCCGCACCGATACAATACTTTCTCTTCGAGAAAGCAAAAACAACACAACACTGACACTACTCTTCTGAAACATGTTGCTGGATTTCCTCTGATCTGAGCATCGCTCTGTCCCCGACACTGGGAGCCCAGATCGACGTGTCAGTCTCATCTGATCATGTCTCCTTCGACTTCTGTGATGGAGAGTTACATTTCTACTCCAGACATAATACACTCCCCGTTTTCGACTCAATTCCGTCACTCAAACACGAAGCGAGGATGATAAATCGGTATTTCAAGCTCACCGCAACTTTGATACAAAGATTTTTCATAAATAATCATCAATTCAAATCATTTCATCATTCCAAGATGTCTCATGAATTCAAATCTCCTGACTTGAAACTGGTAGAAAAATGTCCAATACATAGAATTCTAAAGGTCACTCTCGATGATCATTTACATGGAGCATCACAATGAATCCATTAAGAAAGTGATATTGGATTCATCCGCACATATCATGCTCAATTCAAACGATACCGAAATCGTTCCTCAGCATAATTGTTTTATTCTTAAATCTTGTGAGAATCAAGTAAAAATAATGAACTGATTGAAAAATTTCTTTCAACCGCAATCACATAAGAAAACAAATTTCCTCAGCACGCAATAGAGACATCAATATATCCGATGTATATTGTTTTGCAGTAAGCATTTCTATAAATCAGGGTGCCTCACATATACACACACACACATACACTCCCAAACTCTCAAAACCATATCCTCGAGCCGGTACCGCACGCAGTAAAGACGTCAATATTGATGCAGTAAGAAGGATCCATAACGTATTCCGTGTACTGGGCTGCCTCACGAATGAGGATTCCACACACACACACACACACACACACACACACACACACACACGGACCCACCGACCCACCAACCCACCCTCCGATCCATCAACAAATATATATACACGCACATTTAAAAAAATCTAGGGAAATTTGACCTGATCTAGGGACTTTCCGCGCCGTCAAGTTGGCAACACTGATTTTGATTTTTATGTTGGCAGGCCTGATATAGGGATTCCGTGGGGGAAAATGACCCTGCATGCCTCTTAATATAATAATGTAGAAGTTCAACCATATTTGAAGTTGTTCTTATAAGAGGGTTGATAAAGCCATAGCATTTGACTGCGAAAAAACTAGAAATTTCCAAATATGAGTCACTGTGCAAATAAAATTTACATCCAAGAGTATTCAAATTTGAACAGTTTCGATCATTTTTTTTTTTTTTTTTAAATTGATGGAATGATAAAGAACTCTGGTGTAATTAAAATAGCCTGGAAGACGTCATAAGGGAGAGCTGACTCTTCATTCTCAATATATTAGGATTGAATCATTCAATACGAATTTCAAATATTGTAGACCTCAATGAAATCACAACTTAATGTAGAATGCAGAACTAACATTCATTGAGTTGAATATTGACAAGAATTGTTTTGCGTAATGGTTTTTAGCCAATAATTTAACTGATTATCAGAGGTCTCCCGACATTGTCAATCCTCATACCAAACAGTCTTATACCGTGAACATTTTCATAATTACGTTCAAATAAAATATGGAAAATGAAACAAATTAGATGAACATATGGTTGTTAACGATCCATAAACAATATAGTAATCAGTGGGTTGAATCAATTTTCTTTGGTGAATGAAATTCAACATTTGGAATTGTGTACATGGTTTTTTCAAGTTGAACTGTTTCGACATCAGATGAGCCTAAATACATGTTCATCGTCAAGTAGTTGACAGTCCAGTTTTGGAATTGAATAGAGGAAGTTTTTAATTGCATATCCTCCAATATGTGATTCTTGAACACGCCTCGCTTAATATTTGGTTCAGGATTCTCAGATTTTCTCTTTCTGATATCATTGGTGAACTGGATTCCTGGAATACTCAATGCATTGAATTGATTTGAATTGTCATCAGGAAAATTCTCCGAAAAATCAACATTTGGCTGGTCATCATTCAATCCAGGAGCAAGAATTTTTCTGTCAAAATTTTCCTCATTACTCATTGGAAAATTCTGACGAGATGAAGGCACAGTGATGCTAGTCTGATCTGAGTTGCTGCGTGTCGATGTAGTCATTGCTGGAAGTGAAATTGGTCCTAGCTTTTAGCGCTGAAGTTTCGGAATAAGCAGCATTCAAAGTGGTCGAACTGGACGATGTTTCGATAATGAGAATTCCTCTTTGGAAGCTTTTTGCAGCTGTACATGATGATATTGTTTTACACCCAGTGCTGTTATTTGTATCTGGTTTCTGAACTCGCTGATAAGACACTTGTGGACTTTTTTGGAACTATTCCCTTCGGAGAGAGGAATAACAATTCTCTACGAAGAAAGTAGCTCGTGGATAGAAACTGGCACAAACAAAACTAAAAAGACGGGCGCTAATGGATCTTATCATAATGCGTGGAACTGGGTCAGGGCATTTCTTGTCTATGATGGCTTGAAACATTACTTGCCAAATATATACCACAAGGAGCAGTCAAAGCAGCATCGCGAAGTTTTAGGTGATCATGAATGTATTTACATTGCTTTGACTGGCGTTACCAGAAATTCCTTGTTGCCTTGTTGAGCCAATGATAATTTCACAGATCAATTTAGAGTGTGCCCGTGATATTTCCAATCAATTTCTGATTCTTCCAGCTCCCGTCAGACTAAACATTGACATTATATATATATATATATATAAAGGATTATATATATTTAGGATTTTTCCAAGAAGGTCGATATGGACAGAAGCATGCATACATCGTTCACTGTGAGGAATGAGAGAGTTTGGACTGCTGCCACGTGGTTTTTCATGATCTGGTTTACGACGAAGTTCCCAGCTGAGTCAGTAGATTTTCTCTTCAAGCTGTATCTGGTCATCAATTCACCTTGGCCTCCTGCTTCTGAGCATGTGTGGTCTTTCCTGATGAAATGGAAATTTAAACTGGAGGAAAAAAAGAAAAATTTGCTCGCCAGCTTCTGTGAATAATTTGACTGGAGCATTGGAATTATGCTAACGTGATTGTTGTATGTGTAAGTGTTGAATATTTACCGTATTGGAATTCTTGCATTACTTGTTTTGTTGTAAGTACTTAGAAAGATGAATCTGAAAGATTTCGCAACAGTTTTTAGTACTGATTTGTATGCTAACCTTGATCTCACTAGAACTGACATACAATTCATGATGAATAAGATTTCTTTTTCCATTGGCGAGATGTATAATCCATTTCTGCTTAACGAGTTAAATGAGTCATTTGAAGGAGCCGTAAGAAAAGAAGTTCCCGCGGGATTGCAGAAAACTTCCAATGAATACAGAAATCCTTTCGAACATTTGAGCACCGAGTCTAAATGCCTGCAAGTTGATACCAAGGCCGGTCAGTACAAAAAACCTTTAATTTGCCCAATTGCTGGAGTCACCGTCTCAAAATTGACTGACACAAATTTAGATTTGCGAACAGATGACGTTCCGATTGTCAGATTTCCCGTTGCTGAGGGTTTGCAGAGGCTTTTCGAAATGGATGGTTTATTTGAAGCTACTTTGGATCACTACGAGTTTTTGAGGGCAAATAAATATTCAGAATTTTTGTCAGGCAGAACTATGGGATTAAATATGTGAAACTTTTGAAGAGGGCAAAAGTGTACTTCCGCTCTTTGGCTATCGCAATAGATTTCAATCTGGTAATCTACTGAGAGCTCATGCAAGTGAGGATAGTTTAGAGACATTCTATATACAACCTGCTGTTTTACCTCCTAACACAATATCAAGAACTGCTACTATCATAGTAACTGAAATTTTTTCACAAAAACCAGGAAAGAGTATGGTAATGAAGCTGTTTTTCGCCATCCCAAAGAAGATGCTCAGAAATTGCGAAGGGAGGGGGTCGAGTTCAACATCAAGGGCAAGAAAGTGCGAGTTCATTTTGCGCTCTGTCGTATTTCGACAATCTTGGTTTGAATAGCATTTTTGAAATGGTTTCATCATTTAATCTGACTCATTTCTGCAGAATTTGTTATCTTGGGGGGGGGGGGGAGGGGGGACGAAATTGCTTTCCCGACAGAGGAAGATGTATCAGGGTTGAGAACCGTTGAGAAATATGAAGAGAGTTTTTTGTAGAATAGAAGTTTCCAAGAGACCGGTCTTTGCGGAGCTTGTGTCTTCAATGAATTAGATGACTTCCATGTGGTTCCCAATTCGAACGCTGACGTGATGCACGATATCTTTGAAAGACTTGGTCACTATGTTATGGCACGAATCTTGGTTTATTTAGTTATTCTCAAACGACGTTGTTCAGTCGATCTCTCGAATACAAGATTGCGTACTTGGAATTTTGCATTCGAATCTGGTAATATTCCGCTGAAGATTTCGTATGAATACGTTAAAAAAATGGACGCCTAAAAATGTCGAGCTCTAATATGTTGTTCTTCATTCGATACTTCGATATTCTTCTTGCTGACCTTGTCCCTCTTGATAATTCTGCTTGGCGTTTATATTTGAATCTCAGAGGGATAGTTCACATTGTTCCCAACCCAATTGTTACTGAATCCAATCTTGTTCAATTGGAAAGTATGATCAATGAGCACCATGACTTGTGCATTTCACTTCTTGGCGCATTGGAGGCAAGAATCCACTTCCTCTTGCACTACATACGTATCATACGGAAGACAGGCCCTGTCATGAAATCTTCGAGTATCTGATTTGAAGCTTTTGACCAATTTATGAAGAATTGCATCGAATATCCAAATTGAAAACCATTGGAATCAGATTACAACTCAGCTTTATGACCTTGAAATCCATGAAATATCGATCAACCTTCAAAAGTTGCGGTAAAGAGGAGAAGGGAGCACTAGCGAATGCGCTATTTTTCAACGCTCAGAAGAAAGAAGAGCTCCAATCGGTAACTCTAAACTGCTCCACTTATACTGAAAGATCAGTAATCGTGACCAATTCCTCGCCCGATGGAATTATTTTTGGCCTGGTAAAGAACGTCTTTGAAGTGAATGATGAGGTCATCTTCCGCTATCAGCCTCTAAAACCTTGCGGGTTCCATGGAGAATATGCTGCTCATATTGTTTTTCTAGTTGAGGATTCAAATTGCACCATTCCGTACGATGATTTAGCCCCGCCAATGGTCTGTCTCGTGATATTGAATATTGTCTCATTTGATATTGAAAATGAAAAGTATATTGTAACACGACATGCTCTCTAGCTTTGGAAAGATAATTCTCCACTTCAAGTATGGACCTCAGTATCATGTATGCATGGAAAAATCGTGAATACAGTGATTTCCTATGTTTTCTAGTGTACTCTTGCGTGATATCGGTTCTCAAAGACTACTAGATAATAAAAATCCTTGACATCATGTGCCGCTGTGTCATTGTCTTGATTTATCCGGCTAATTCATCACGTGAATACTCGTGTCCATTGTCAGGGAATATTATGTTCATAGATCTCTTCGGGAGCAAGAATGAATATATGGCAGGGAATAGAACAGAGCTGTTTAATTGGATAAGGTAAGTTTGAAAAAGTCATGATTCCAATTCGCTGAAGGAAATCATGACTGATTCGATATACTTCGTTGGTTGAAGATATTTGGACTGATTTGTATCTATGTCGTTAAACCTGAATGCGCAAAATCTCTATCTACTTCCTCGATGCTCAACTCTCATCACCTCAATATTCCCCAAGAATATTATTCGTGACTAGCGAGTTGTCCCACGAGAATTTCGAATCATTGTACATTTGTTGTGTACAATGCCATCAGGTTTCTTGAAATAATTTCAAAGATCTAATACAATATGGAACAGGAATAATACTCCTCAATATGTCTGTAAAACAGAATATCGTGAGCTGGTATTTTTGTCACTTTTTACATTTTTTGATTCTATACCAGTACATCATTTGAGATACCAATTTTTCCTGCATCATTCAACCCGTTCAATTAAATCCTAACTGTTGGTCATTCTGTACTCCTACAAAAAATTGAGAACTCCCAAAATGAATACAAACATTGGAAATATGGCAAAGTCAAAAATTTCCTGGCATCCTTCCCGACTCTCTCAAAGTATAGGGAGATCCCAAGCGGCCTTCATTGTATGATGCTAGACTTTATGGATATCCGGGAAATTTACTGAATTTTGCAGGTTTTTTTGAGACCCAACCAGATCTAGTTACTCTAGTTAAACTCGAGTTATTACCGCATTCCTCTGAGTCCTATCCCAAAAGTAAGCCTTCCAGGCTCATATTTGAGAAAAAAAGCATAAGCCCGGCCATCTTATCAGAGAAACACGGGATCACACATTGCTACGAATCAGGTATTTCCGCTACCGTGAAAATACTGATTTACCTGGTTCAGGCAAACTTTGTCTTTGTTGGTTATGCTAATTATGCACAGGAACGCAAAAAACGTGTGGAAAACAGAGGAGACGTTGCGTCTGCTCTTCATAAGCCCGGGACACGTCGGAACTTCTGAAGCGAAGATGCTATGAGAGCGCAGCCGCTGCGCGCCACAACATCTGCGACTCGCCGATAATCGTCAGCCACGGCCGCTTTGAAAATTTTGACGCGAGGTCTGTATTTGTTCGAACCGGTGCATCACTCGTCCCAACGCTGAAGCGAACGAACGCCGCATGCGAGCGCGTCGCGCCATCTCACGACTACTTTTCTGCGTCTACATATTCCATGAGTTCGGTCTTCAGCTCGTCCTCTCTCGACATCCACTCTCTTCCTGATTCATTGTCCTACTTCAATCCGTCTTATATACACAACAAGAGAAACATATTTGTAATAGCCAAAAAATAGATTGGCTTATGCATGCATTATTCTAAAAGAGACGTTTTGAGCATTGTTCGAAATACACTGAAGCTTACTCCTAATGAGTCCTATGTCGAGTATTCATATCTGCGGGTCTCTTCAACCACTAGGATAGCCTCGTTCCATTACCGTCACCCGATATGTGAAGTTCTGGAGACATATACTGTGGTGATTCTGAGTTATCCCCGATTCGCTATGGTCACGAATGTGCTATATGAAAAAAAGTAGACTGTAGCGCCGCTGGTGGCAGTAAATAACCTCAAACTGTGGTGGGCTTTGCGAGTTGCGTGGCCACTGCGGGGGGAGAGCGGGGAGGCCGAGATAACACGGACATGGAAACGTTGAATGTCTGTGTGGGGCCCACCACGGCGTAATGCGCGAGCTAGCCACTAGATGTCTCGCGCAAGCAATTTGACCATAGCGAATGAGGTAAAAGTACCAATGAAGGAACACCTCGCTTTTTTGGTCCCAATCGTGAAATACTTCCAAAATATCCTCGGTAGAGACATACAATAATTTAAAACGCATGGGAAAAAATTCTAACTTGAAGTTCACTAACTTATCTTGATAGTAAGACAGGCAAAATGATTATTTTTGAGCAATTATTCCAACAAAAATAATCGAGAAGCGGAGGGTTCCGAATCACGTGCTTTTAGTCGGATTGACCTTCACCATTACACCAAACAGTCACTTTCTCATTTTCTTGATAATTATCACACAAGGCTTCTAAAACGTGTTTCTCTTATCAAGTATGATAGTTAATGGTCTAAACTTGAAGAAACTCCACGATTGGGCACAAATATGATAGTTTCTCTATTTATTTGAAGCCTGTTCCTCCATTGGGCGACTTTTTTCGGTAATGTCCCAATGAAGGAACAGCCAATTTTCGGTGTTTCTAATTAGGGACACGACTTCTTGAGTATGCCCCTATGAAGGAACAACGATCCTAGAATTCGAGTTGACTTGCACTTCCACTCTCCAGAAGGTAATGAACTCCTCCCTCGATGGTTTTGAAGTAGTTGATGATCACAATTTTCTCGATAGTTTAAAATTAAATCTTTACGCATACCCCGAATACAGTTGATACAAGGAAATACATTCGTTACACTTTGATCTCTCAACACATTCTTTGCGAACTCAAAGATTTCTGTTCCTTCTTTGTATGCGGTGGGACCCACCGGTGGTTCCAGTGTAATATTAATTCCTACAAGATAAACATTTTCAGCACACGGAGGAGGACAACGCAGGGGCCGACAGTGGGTCCCACCGCGGCAAACGTGTTAATTATGTTGCTTCCCACCATAAGCTCTGTTTTTTGTATCACTCTCAGGTCTCTAGGGGAGGGTCTGAATTCGTAATGCAGACCATCCACGGAATCATCGTGGCGCCACTATGGTGGGATATGTTTCTAGGGATTTCTGGGATCATATTTCAGCTAGAATCGAAATCGCTTATTGAGCTGTTTTTCGGAAAAGTCCAAAAAAGTGTTTTGTTGCCACTCTCCGACCTTTCTTGCTCTACTGCTCGAACAAGACGCGATTTTCTTGGAAAAATATGTGAAAGCCTTTTCTGTAGATCTTAGATGTTTGTGAGGGAACGTGTTCTCATTTCATCCCGTTATACCCACCTGTAGGGGAAATGATAGGCTTTTTAATCGAAAATCATATTCTTCCCGATTGTACATCTAAAACGGGCTGTGAGGAGACCTCTGCTGCAGATCTTGAGGAATTGCAGGAGAATATATTTTAGCCTAATCCCGAAAATTCGCCTGTTAGAGAGATTAGAAGTTTTTTCGTCAAAAATCATATTATTTCCATAACATCTTCCGTTTCATATTATAGTTCTTAATTGCAAATCATGTTTCCCATCGACTTTTATGAAATATAGCTTTGTACATACCATCGAAAGACAAGTACGGGAACCAAGAAGGTCTTAACTCGGACACGTTTGCTCGGTTTAGTTTTGACTCGGACTACTTCTGTAGTTAACTCGGACTAGTTTAGATGGCTAGGAAGCTATATGTAATCTTCCAAGATCATTAGGCAGGAGTCGATGGTCTGTTTTTATTTAATTGGGGTGATACTCATCTCTCAAATTTCCAGTCTCCTGGGTCTCGCGCTAGAATCTTCCTTATTCGGTTATTATATATAATGGAAAAGAACCACCTTCGGAGTGGTTTGGAGATGCCTTCTTGGTGCCGCATAAACACGATTTTCAAAATTAGGAAGCATATACTGGGAGAGACGTGGTACGAAGATACTAATATACATAGATGACTAGAAAGTTCTGAAAAGAATATTTGTAACATCTGTACACTTCTGTAGACCGAGGCCCTTTTCTGCAATTTTTCAAGATCTACAAGAAAGGTTCCCACACGTTCTTCGAAAAAACATGGTTCGTTTGAGCTGGAGAGCGAGAAAGCGGGAAAAATATGGCCTGTGATGAGAAAGAGCCTTCAATCTCTCCACCAGATGAGTTTTACGAGATGAAACGAAAACATATTTCTTTCAATTTATTTAGAACTACTACACATTTTTCTAAGAAATGCGTCCTATTTGAGCTCGTAGAGCGGAGAAGGTCGTAAGGAGTCAAAAATCTTGCTTCTTGAATTTTTTTAAAGAGCCTCCCAAATGGCATATTCGATCCCAGTAGGAATGTTGATCCTAGAAGTGCCCAAAGCTTATCTCACAATGACTCCGTAGGTGGTCTGAATCACGAATTTAGACTCATTCCTAGAAACACTTGCACTACTCGCTCCAATTCTCGTTCTTTCCACTCTCAACTCTCATCCGTCGTCATGTGAACCATCGAAGTTATACAGTAGTATCCGAATATAACGACTCCGGCGTCAACCAACAATTCACAAGTATTTATTTGGTTTCAATAATAAATCAATGTAGTCGAGTCCGGTTATAGCGAATCAGCTATACGAAACTGTCCGGCCATAACGAAGGGGAATTCACTCAAATTTCAAGTTTCGGCATCGCTCATAACGGATAATTTATACATCCAAGGGTATAATTATGCGACATGTGCGATCATCAATTAAGATCTCGGAATGTTCAGTTTTCATGCTCATCTGATACAATTTTAGTATCCAATCTTGTACACAAGTGGGAAACTCCCCAATGGTGGGAATCGGAACTAGTAGTTCAGCGCAAGTGCTCAGACTACCGCATATAACGTTTTTGACTTTCGGATTTATGAAAATCAAAGCTCATTTCGATACATACATGCATGAAATCACTCTTCTACCCAAACCCAATATCTCTAATATCCATTAGAAAGACCCTCGACTACTCAGAGTTACGTGGAGATGAGGTCCGTGAAGATTCTAGGTGCAGTAAATATCGTGTTCCACCATTGGGACACGAGTGTTTCACCATTGGGATACGAGTGTTTCACCATACAGACACAGGCAAAAAAGATGTTCCTTCATTGGGACATTGCAACGCTTCCGTAATTCATTTATCATATTCTTTGTATTGCTTCTAAGGTCATGAAAAAAATTGAGCGTATTCTAGAGACATTTATCTGTCAAATACTCATTTTAATTCCAATCCAACCGCTCTTACGGAGTTAGAATACGCTCCCAACCGCAGAACCCCCGATAAAGTGTCCCTTCATTGATACATTTACCTTGTATCATTGAAATTCAGTCAACCACGTTCATATTTTTTCTCATCCCGATTTTATGTAAGCACTTCAATGGTTCTCAAACGAAGGCAATCAAATGGAAAATTTCAGCCTCTGGTAAACTATCTTGGAGGGGTTGAAGTGGACTTCAATCTATTCTTTGGCTGTTGCGAGTATATTTTCTTTGTTGTATATATTTGAACGGAGAAAATGCGACCTTGCGAGCTAAAAAAGGATGTTTCTGGTCAATTTTGTGAGCATCTTAAGATTGATTGCGAAATCGTTCAAGTTTTGCTGATAGCAACTCGAGAAATGAACCTGTCACTCATAAGTGATTTTGGTAGATTTTTTCATTCTTGATGGTTAATATACAAGTTGAATATTTGGTCTCGTCAATCTTGAAGGACGGTGGGGAACTAAATAATTTCCCAAATTTATTTAGTTCCCCACCGTCCTTCAAGATCGACGAGACCAAATATTCAACTTGTATATGAACCTGTCACTCGTTTCGGATGCACCTTAGGTCTTTGGAAATACTGTGATCGGGTTTAGCAATTCAAAATGCGTAGAAGATCATAGTTCCGGAACGCTTCTAGTATATTACAAGAATGCACCACCAAAACCATCGATTTAGAAAATTAGCAAAAACGCTAAAAATTACGTTTTTTGGAACACCAGTTTTTTCGGTTCAAAAAAATCCTGACGTGTAGGAGCAGATCCAATTGTGGATCTCGTTTTTACGTCAGAAAATACAGAAGAAAATCATGGTTCGGTCAGTGCATTATTCCTGACCCAAAATTTTGTTGTCCAGTGTAATTGCGACCCTAAGAAAAACACTTCTGTTCAAAGCAAACTGAGTCAATACTTATGATAGAATGAGATGAAATTGAGCTCCCGAGTCATATTATGTTGTGGCTAGCATAACAAAGTGTGAGTCGAAAAATGCTCCAGCTGCATACATTCAACCAGTGGTGAGACAGATTGGTAGACTATTTAATATAACGCTGAAGCAGAAACCAGTTGAGCATTGAAATATGTAAGGTAAATTGCGCCAGGCATACACTCAGAAAAGTGATTCTTTGCGGTAGTGGCGCAGACTTTGCGGCAACGTCCCGAAGCCGTTATAGTTGAGGCGCGCTGAGGCCCCACGTAATGCAGCGTGAGATATCCGCATGGCTTTACGATGAATCCCTCGCGTCTTTACGGTTGGGGCTCGGTGTCGACGCATCTTGATTACCCGTTTTCGATTAAATCTTTTGTGCGAATCCAATTGGAGCGATGTTCCGAGCTTCTCAACCCTCCTGCGCAAGAAGCCTAATTTACTCGTCATAAACTAAGCGTGTTAATTTTGCAATATAAGACGAGTATACTCGTTCTAACCTTTTTTCAATAGCTTTCGAAGCAATGTATTTTGAGTAACGCGCGATAGGGGGAATTGGAGCTACGATAATTCTCTTGAAAGAAGATAATTTAACTCAAATTCCTGTTATCGATGCTGTCATAATAGCAAAGTGATTGGAAATTGTGAAAATGCATGATTTTTATGTATATTGCAGGCCAATTTTTCTATGTAGGAATAAATCCATAAGCATTCTTGAATGAAACTGAAAATCCTCACTCGGGGGTTCTGAGGATCGGAAAATCCGAAGCGGCCCTCAGAAGATTGAAATCATTCTCACTTCCAATTTGCCAAAGCATTTCTGGAACGCATAAATTACTTTTTTGGGCATCGAAGTTGCAACAACGCGCTCAAAGATTCACAAGAAATGAATTGTATGAAGCATTCAAAGATATAAGTCACAGGTAATTTGAAGTGGATTTCTTCTAAAAAATGGATGAGGATGAGAGTAAGGTTGCGCACGGGTCTCTAGAACCAGATCTAAATCCATGGTGCAGACCACCCAAGGGATTGTTGCGGGATATCATTTGAGGCCTATGTGGGATCATTTTCCAGCTAGTATAGAAATCGCCACTTGGGCCGTTTTTCAATCAAGTCCAAAAAACGTGTTTTTTCGCGACCTTTCGACCTCTTACGCTCTATAGCTCGAACGGGACGCGTTTTTTCGGAAAATGTATAGAGACCTTTTTTGTAGATCTGAAAAAATTAACAAAGAATATGTCCTTATCCAATCCCGTGAGATTCACCTGTTGGAGAAATTAGAGCTTTTTCCTCGAAAAATTATATTCCTCCCGCTCTCTCGGTCCACAGCTCGAACGGGACGCATTTTTTCGAAAAATGTGTAGATACCTTTTCTGTAGATCTTGAAAAATTAAGGAAGAATATGTCCTTGTCTCATCCCATAAGACTCATTTGTTGGACATATGAGAGCTTTTTTCTCCAGAGATCGTGTTCTCCCCGTAATTTTCCTTTGATAGACATAACTATAAAATGATGTGTTCCATCGATATTTCTATGGAATAACTTTCTCTAAACTATGAACTTTCAATGGAACACATTATTTTATAACTATGTCTATAAAACAATGGGGAATTACAAGGGAAATACGATCTCTGGTGGAAAAACCTCTCATATGTCCAACAAATGAGTCTCCGGGGATGAGACAAGGACATATCCTTTCTTAATTTTTCAAGATCTACAAAAAAGGTCTTCACACACTTTTCGAAAAAATGCGTCCCGTTCGAGCTGTGGGACGAGAGAGCGGGAGGGATATAATTTTTCGAGAAAAAAGCTCTAATTTCTCCAACAGTTGAGTCTCCCGGGATTGGATAAGGACATATTCTTTGTTGATTTTTTCAGATCTACAAAAAAGGTCTCTACACATTTTCCAAAAAAACGCGTCCCGTTCGAGCTATAGAGCGTTAGAGGTCGAAAGGTCGCGAAAAAACACGTTTTTTGGACTTTATTAAGAAACGGCCCAAGTGGCGATTTTTATACTAGCTGGAAAATGATCCCACAGAGGCCTAGAATGATATCCCACAACAATCCCTTGGGTGGTCTGCACCATGGATTTAGACCTAGTTCTAGAGACCCGTGTGCGGGGCGATAATGCACAATTCAAGGATGAATCGATGGCATTCATAAAACTTTATTAACTATTGGAAATCACGAAACGATACAATATGGAGATTATTCGATGTCTTATGTACTCTGAATGTTTTCGGGTACAAATCAACGCTTAGCTTACGAAACAGATCTTTATCAGCCGGAGTCGGCAACAACAATTCAAACGCTCTCATATCGTAATTAGGACCTACATTTGAACATTTTTTATAGAACAATACAGGCTTTTTATCATCGGTTTTGAATATACGGTGAATCAGGCCAATAATTGGGTCGCCTGTTTTACTGGTACTGACAATGAAGGCGAGTAATGGCTTGTACAAGATACTATTCACTTTGCAAAAAGAAACTTCTTTTGATGTGAGTTGCAGGATTTGCAATGGATTCTTCAGAGTTGAGGAAGGCCCATACTCAATAACGTCATGGAAGCCTCGTTTTGTCAGGAATCGATTCGCGATCCGGAATTACATTTTGTTTGCTAGCGTCAGAAGGATATTGATCCTTGATTTAACTACACGAGCGTGAGTTTTCGGAATTTGGTGGAGTGCTTCAAATTTCTCGCAAGATGTCTGAGACGGTGGGCCTAAGGCTCTGATACATCTTTTTGCATGTGTTGCTAAATGCGTTTTGGGTTTCAAAGCTTCCTTAAACAGTCAAATGAACATCTGATTGTGCCATGTTACAAGCAAGGTCACGTATTCAATTTGGTCATCTGAGATTGAAGAACTTGTGAGAATATGGATTATGTCATGAAGTACACAACAAAACTCCCAAACTTCGTCATCGGGCGGAACAAGATCACCAACTAAAACACCAAAATATTTTATCAGGAAAGACATCTGAGCGCTCGTGATGATCAAATATTCATTTTCTCAGTGGTAGAAATTGATAGATTCAAGCCTGTTTCCTCGATCAACCTCCGAAAAATCAAAATCCTCTAATCTCTTGTTCAAATCTGCGAGTGTGAAATATCCTTTTTTATGAAGCTATTAATTATTCGAGCCATATCGTACCTACATATACCCAGATAGCAATCGTGCATTAAATCTGAACAGCAATTCAAAAGATTGTTGTAAAATGGGAGACAGTTAAATATACATCTGCATTTTATACCATGAGTCTGAGCTAGAATGTCTGCTTCATAATTTGCCTCCGTACGAATTAATTCTGGTCTTCCTACGGAGAGTTTATGGGATAAATATTTTGGAACTAAGCAGAAACGGCAACAATAGTCTCCTGAGAAATTCTCGTGCAAACCTAATAAGCCGTTAAGACCTAGGTTATCTCCAGCGATGGCAACAACAATAAAATAGACCGTAATCCTTTTCCCTTCATGAGTTATGAAATACCTTTCTCACCAAGTGTGTTTGATTCAGCAACTATTTGTTTGAAACATTTCTCAAATCCATATTGTTTTTGATCTTTAGTGAAGTTGAATTGTGCAAAGAAAACATTTTCTAGTTGTGACGCAAATTTTTCAGGAATCTCAGGTATAGTTAAGTACATACCCCCTATCTTAAATTTACCAGCTGCTTGAGAAAGGGAATTGCTCATTTCGAAGTCTTCAAAATATGCGAGTAATGGAATAACAATTCTGCCAGTAAATGCCGCATAAACTCTCTGCCAAACACTGCCAGAAAATATACTGGTATAAACGCCACTGCCTCACGGTTGGCCTGAACTGACTTTAACCCAAAGGTGCGTGCCCCTCAGAATTGATTTTTTTCACTTTAAGTACACGATAAATGGAAGTTCCTCCTGCAAGCATGAAAATCTTTTGTCGAACCGTTTCCTAAAGAAGTGAGATTCATAGTTTTTTCATAGAAATTTCCATACTAATCTATTCACGCGCGATTAAAATGCAATTGTCGGCCGACTCCCTTGGAATTCAATTTCAATTTCATTGGAATACATTATAATCCATCAAAAGGATAGTTTTTAGAAACGATTTTATAGTACAGGCGAATATCCATGGTCTGACGATGCCGAGAGACAAGGAATAATGTCGCACGGTAGGCCTAAACTGACTTTAGCCCAAAGGTCCTTGCCCCTCAGATTTCTTCTCTTGAGTTCAAGTACGTGATAAATGGTGGTTTTTCCTCGCAAGAATTTGAATATCCGATGAAGCTACAATCGAGAGGAGTCAAATTGGAATATTTTGAATCTTGATTTTGACATTATTTTCAGAGTAATCACGGATGAGCTTTGAAATCGACCTTCGATACATATTTGCGTGAATGACTATTATCCAGAAAGTATAGATCAACAATAATGCTCGAAAGTTCATGAGAAAGAACACACTCCAGAGTGGAACAATTTTATGATCAATAAATTACAATTTGAATAAGCATACTGCTGTACACACACAAAGCTCTAACAAGTTTCTCTATATATTGCAATACGCATACTTGCAATTTTTCCATGTTGAGTTGAAGTCAAAACGTGCCAATTCCATGGATTGCTTACTATTCAATCCGCGGTCCATCCTCTTCATCTCACAAAACTGTTCAATGTGAAATAATACTACGTGAACTTTCGGGGAAGCTGGTTTCTCCAACTCTAAATAACTTTTTGAGAAGGTTTCTACACACGATCTATCAGATGTTACTCTGGCCAAGGAACAGATTCTGCATTTTAATCGTGCATGGATAGATTACTATAGAAATTCCAATGAAAAACCATAAATTTCACTTTTTTAAGAAACGGCTCGACGAAAGATTTTCATCCTTGCGGGCGAAACTTCCATTTGTCATGTAGTCGAAGTGAGAAAAATCAATCCTGAGGGGCAGGCTTCCTTAGGTTGGAGTCAGTTCAGGCCAACCGTGGCCTGCTTTGAGAGTTTTTTTCTCTATGTGCTTATGAATTCCAGTGAATACATTTGGGAGTTCTAGAAATAAAGCAAGAACTGTGCACAGTTGCACGCCATATCCGCGTGCTTTCTTTTGAGTGAAAACCTTTGATCCACCAACATTTTCGTGAAAACTTGTTTCACCAATATCGAAAGGCTTAGGCTCTACAGAACAATTAGATTCTTTCAACAATTTCACTCTCTTAAAATCAGAATCACAATCGGGCATTCTCTCGTTTCGAAATACCCCGTCAATTTTTGCATGGTAAGCTTTCGGAACAACATTCCTAACCTTTCGTTGCAAGTCACTTGATACGTCTTCAACTAATTAGACTGAGCGAGTCATTACATCGCTTATCGTAGCTTTGGACATATTAGGGTCAGCGTACAACTTCCCCATGTAATTGAAGAGATTTTTTTGTATGCATTTACTCTCATCAAGAGAGCACTGGCCTAAAAGTGAGTTTCTTACGTTCAAATTCTGGTAATCGCTAATTTTAGGACTAGCCTCATTTTCATGAACTGACTTTGTTTTACTATTTTCTACTGAACTACTAGATTGAGTTCTCTTATCACATCTGAGATCACTCCTCACACATTCAGAAATATGACTCTTTAAACGAGCTACTGTCGAGAATTATTGTGTGCAATTATTGTGAACACACCCATATTCTGATAAAAGTGGGTGGAATACCCTGAAATGCCTCGATAAGACGTTCAAATTGTAAAATTGAGAGTTGCAAGCTTTGCAAAATATCTTGAATATCAAAATACTCTTAAGAATACTGAAATAATGATGGTCTTCTTGTGAATTGGTCGAGCAAGTGGTTTTATTCTCTAAAACGCCAACGTTTCGCCCGTCCCATATTTTCATTAGGGAAAGACAAGCTCAACATCCTCGAGAGAACTAATTGTCTTTATGAAATCGATTGTAAAGATTGCGATGCCACTTACATTGGCCAAACCAAGCGACATTTGAGCGAGAGAGTCAAAGAACACTTGACAGATGTAGAGAAAAAGAAGGAGACTTCGGCCCTTGCTATGCTTTCTTCAAACACCACACACAAGATAGATTTTGATAACATGACACTGAACTTGATAAGAAAAACAGAGAATTTCTAGAAATGTTATACATCCACTTTCATAAAAACACAATCAATAGAACTCAAGACACCATGTTTTTGAAAATTGCAAACAAGTCCATTGTTGATAAGATCGGAATAAGAATGAACCAAGAAAGCTAATTTCTAATCGTACGACGCCTGATACATGGCAACCGCGCCACACCAAAACGATCTCTACTCTCGTTCCTATCTTTCAAAAATCGTCTGCTTACAAGACGTAAACCTGTCATAGCACTAACATCCTCGCTTGACAGTAAACAGTGAAAAAGTTTTAAAAGTTCTAAAGAATAAGTACGTATTGGTAGTACACCACCATCAACATCATACTACCTTGATTCATTCTCACACCAAAAAATTTATTGTTTTAGTGGGCAGTGTGGTGCAATATTTGACCTGCATCGATAAGATGCTAAAATTGTAAATCGACGTATATTTAGCCCTGAAGAGGCCCGTATAGTTTTGATGGGCGAAACGTTGGCGTTTTAGAGAATAAAACCACTCGCTCGACCAATTCACAAGAAGACCATCATTATTTCAAAATTCAACAATTCGAGCACAAACAAACCACCAGAATAATCTCAAGAATACTATTCAACGAGGTAGCTAAGATTCATCACATTGCGCGCGTGAACACGAGCTTATTTACAAATTGGTTTTTAACAAGGTAGTTCCAGCCTGTTAAGAACATTTATCACCGCAGGAATCAGTTTCTCCCCTTGTCGTATTTGGTACAATCCCATTTGGAGGAAAGACAAAATGCATTTTCGCTCTCAACTGGGTGATTGATATTTAGAGCGAGAAATATCTTCATCAACATATCGAGAGCTGTGAATAAAGACGTTGCTGCATACATGTTATCATCAACTCTCACATAAAATTTCTCGAGTTGCGTCACATCATTTCCAACGAATGAAAGGCAGAGGTGGCTGTTTGATTGAGGCAAGTTTTGCTGTCCTCTTCATCAGCTTGGTTGGAATTTCTTGCTCGGTCTGCATAACAAAAATTATAAAAGCTCAACAGATTCAAATATGCACAATACCACGCAAAACTTGTATCGGGTTACCTCGTAATACACATTTTTTAATCTGGAATGATCAACGCCGATAGAGATATTGATGAAAAGTCGATAATCTAGTCAATCGCGTAAATTTATGCCGAAGTTGAACGAATCGCAGAAGAGGTATTACAGCATCATTCTTTCTGGCAAGAGTGGCAGAGTTAAAAGCAACGTATTTACCTTCACTCGAGTAACGATACCCTTTCTCGCTTCGGAACTACTCGGTTTCCAAAAACTCTTCTTCTTCGCACCAGGCTGTGTGATGTCTATTTTAACATTTTCTGGTACCAAGATACTCGCCCTAATTTCAAGTTGCATATATGTTTTATGATCTGGAAACAGTTAGGAGTGTTCGTTAAAAATTTATCGGCAGAATAAATCATTTCAGATTGGGATAGCACTCACTCACCTCCAGTCAAGTTTGAGAAAGACTCTTTACTTTTCAGTAAACCATAAAAAAGTTTCTTCCCATTCGAGATGGAAGTCACTTTCAAAAGGGGCAGATTTTTTTCAAAGGCTTCGTCGAAGAGTTGTCTCAAATTTTCGACTGTTTTTCGATACATTCTGTAGAAATCAGATTGAAGCTATAATGAAAAATGCGAATTAGATACCAATTTACAGTAAGATATGAGGAATATTTAGAGATTTTGAATGTCATATTCTTCTCTTACCATATCAAAAGCATCTTCATCCTTCAAGTTAGGCCAAGTGCTACTGATATGAGTTCCATTGATAAGCTCTCTATTCTTTCTATCTTCCACTCGCAGTATGTATAAGTCATCCCACAAAGACTTTCTTTTTACAGGGACTTTTCCAGTCTCGAGCTCATTTTTTTTAACAACAGCCAACTCTAAAGCACTCTCAGAAATTTCTGAGATTCAAAATCAAAGAATGAGAAATCTTGGAAATCAGTGAATTTTTCCATCTTACCATGCTAATAGAAAGACTCGTCAGTCTTTAGACCCACCTGATGACATAATATTACCCGATTCTTGTGGAAGTGGTGTAACATTCAGATAGTTCTCATGTCGAACAATAAAAGTCATCCAATTTTTAATTTTGTCTCGCAATTTTCCTCTAGATTTCACTGACTCATTATTTGTAAATTGTTTTTTTGGTATCGCTGGCACAAAGTAGATTGCAACAGCTTCACTTTTTATCAAATAGTGATTTTTTCTGCACCAACTTCAATTTCTGCATCGATGAGATCCCTGAAAGAATGAAAATTATTAAGCTTCCGTACAGATAATAATATCTGACACATTAATACTTACTTGCCATACACTTTCAATAATTCAAGAGCAACTATTTGCACCAAGTAAAGTTGATGGATTGCTTCCAAATAACCAAAAACATTGTACTGAATAATTATACACTGACCCAGAGAATGCTCTTCGAGAACTTTCTTCAAATCGAAATCTTGGTTACGACAATATCTTCTTCTCTTAGCAGGAGATTCTGATTCAATAACAATTACCTCAGCTTGTCGCTTCTTGTTTGTAGTTTCTCGTTCAGGGACAACCTCATTTTCAGATTCAAGAACAGGACCATCAGAGTCATTTTGTGTCTGACAATCACCAGATTCATCATTCAGAGGGTCGAGCACTGAATCTGGATTATTCTGCTTTGGAATGGTGGGATTATTCAGAGGATCCTTTCCAGCTGATACAGCTTGTTTGTTATCACTTGATTTCATCTGCAATCAAATAAGCAAATTGTGAATGATTATTTTACCCAACTATCTCATTACCGCAAAGATTCCAGCCATGCATACATGTTTATCAACAACTCAAAAATCGGAATCAAGTGAGACGACAGAAAAGTAAAACTCATACAGATTGAAATTCATCACTGTTCCTACTGATAGGCTGACAATATACATACTTCTGCTTGATATTTTCTTGTAATCTTGAATCTCAAGCCAATTTTTGGTACAACTTCCTCAAAGTGAGTAGAAGCAATTAAGTCTCCTAGATCATCTAGATCATCTATTTGGTGTTCTGCAGGATCATCGTTAGGGTAGCAAAAGAAACATGAGGGAGCACATCAAACACTGAGTCGACACAATAATACAAATTAGCATCAAGAAAACTTCTACAGAAAAAAACGAATGCATGCAAATGATACACCTCGACAGGTTATGTTCATTCAACTGTCGAGCAGGCAAATCAAATGTATCTTCAATATTTAGTACTCAACCTTCAAATTTGGAGCAAGATCCTCAAAGCCCCAATCCCTAAGCAGACCCTCCATTAGGTATTTTGATCAATTCAGAAATATAACACGAAAACACAGTCCTTATATTACTCCGAAACTCGACTTTCTTTGGCTTGCTCCAACTTGCTCTCCGCACGCGCCCAATACACCGCGCAGCTCTACGCGGGGCCCGCGGCTTTCCGCTCTTATAACAATGCCCTGGCGTGTCGATTCTGAGCTGTGCGGATTCGACAAGATTTCCTGTGGCTTTCCCACTACTGCGCAGAGTTGATCTCCGAAAAACGCGCATTTTTTCACCGCAACGGCACACAACATTATTGCTAATGCTTGCGCCGCAACGGTGAATGCGTATTTTCGAAAACAAACCAAAGTCCTTTACGCCATTACGGTAAAGGATTACTTTTCTAAGTGTAGTTGGCGCGTTTAATTGATTCGTGATATGTTAATTGTATCTGCATCTACAATTTGTCTCCAATTTTTTAGGAAAGTATAATCTAGCTAAGGATGTACTCGTATGATGTAGTATGAGGTCTTGATTTTGCATCAAATTTCGCTTCTGATATAGTTGTCATATGGAGTGCAAGGTACCTCACTACTCTCCCATCATTGATGCCAAGTGTATGTAGGTTGACCTGACGTCGGCAGGTACATCAACAAATCTCCATCCAGTCTTGAAACTTGATCGAATTAGTGTGATACCACTTAGCACTCAATTCAAACACAAATATCTCAGTCCATTGAGGATATTTTGATTTCACGCTGCAAACTTCAATTCTCATCTGTTAACAGCACAAGTAAACACAAGGCAGCACAGTGTCAGAAGCAGATCTAGTGATAAAGATCTCATGCACGCTTGAATGATTCATGAATTTCCCTTGATAGTTCAAGTAATCAGTTGACAGCGTATGAATATCCAGGGGTCAATTGGAAAGCTCATCACGATATTGTGATGAACAATCATCAAAACGCGGTGGAAAGCATGAACCTCTTGAGAGTGAGTGTCTTCTGCATCATGCAGGGTTGCATTATTGTCAGATGTCGAAAGGAAAGCAGACGACTGCCCTGATCAAAATTCCAACAAATGTTTGGATTAAATTCTCATAACTAGATGAAAATTGAGTCAACTGCGCTTGCATTAGTCGCAGTCAACTATGAATACTTTTGCCCCGAGAATGCCCTGCGGGAACCCCGCGAGGAAGGCGTTACACTTCGTATGCTTCTCAATACATTTGCCCTGCAGGATCCCCGCAAGGCCCCTGTCGGGGGAGCTAGAATGATGCGGGGCAATTTCTGATCGGGTGATGGGGTCCATCTGAACCCTCGCTTGGTGTCCAACAACTTTTGTCGTCGAAACTTTTTTATTAGACGTGACCCCAGGGAGACATGGGGGGGGGCGACCCTTACCTCGTGGATTTTTGTGACGCCGCAATCGCTCCTGGAACCAAATTACGAACAAGCGCACGCAGAACCTTGCGCGCGCGAGTGCCGAGCCCAAGCGCAAGCGACTAGCGAGTGAACCCCTACTCCACCTCCCCAATGCAAAAGGTATGGGGGTGGGTAGAGCGGGGTTCACGCGCGCTACGGCGCCGCGTGTGCTTCCTCGTGATTTGACTCCTGGAGGTCACCTTGACCAATGTCATGAAAAACTACCTGAATGTAGAATTTGCCGCTCTTTCAGAATCTGAGGAAATGGATGGGGGTTCCTACTTGGAAATTCAATGTTGAACTCAATCGGGCCAATGAGGAGGGGCTTTGAGGGGGTTCATCTTAATCTCAACTCAACATAACCCAACAACTTCAACACTTATACACCAAACGTTACTCTTGGGGGATACGGAGAGGGGGGGGAGGTCCGGTACTTTTTGAACGTACCGTATTTGCGAACGTTTCCTGAACGACTATATATAGTATACTCCTCCAGGGACTTCCCTCTCTGATGCGATCTTAATCTGACCATCCTAGTGATATCACATCTGGTGTAAAAGAAAAATACCGCTCCAACCTGAACGTTTGCAATTGAAATATCCCCTTATTTTCTTTGCAGAGAACGCATGATCAATTAGCCAACGAGAAGCAGCTGCATTTGGTAGAGTTTCGTAAGGAGAATCTGATGTATCCAAGAGTTGTTGCTAGCCCAATTGTTGTTAGGAAAGCTGGAGCAGTTGCATCAACAGAAACCATGGATTTCACTCAGTATGTCCTTGGAGGGAAAGTCGTTTTGAAACGGAAGGAATTCCCTCGATTTTATGTGAATCTGCGATCCTATAAGTTGTACCAAAAAAAGAAAGAGTACCTGAGAAACCAAGATCAAGTCAAATTGAGGTTGTATGCTGACCATGGGGAACTCAGAAGTTATCTTACAGATGATTTTCCTGAAGCGAGGCCGAAAAAGTTTTGGTGTAAGAAAGAATCCGAAGAGTTGGAATAAACATTTCCGTTGATGAGTCAATTCGTGAGAGACTGTGCTCGCCGTCTTCAAATCTACTGTTGTAATCTTTCGTAAACGCGAGCTGTTCCACTTGTACGGGTTGAATGAAGCCCAGAAAAGTTTCACTGAAATTGTGGGAAATTTTAACACGCCATCATCTTCGTTGGATTTTTTCACTCGAGGATCTCCTTTCACCCAAATCATGCTTCCCTCGATATCATTGTACTTCGAGGTCTTTAGTTTTAACTCAAGTTCTTATACAACCCAGCCAAGCATCAAACTCTTAACCAACTCATCAGTTTTCCATTCACCTTATCTGATTCTATGAATTACAGCAGAAATTTGATGAGGTTGTGGTGAGTTGCTCAGCCATCATATTCATCTTGAGATACCCTACGATTGACGTTTTTGGACGTCTGAATTGGTCGACAGGGGTCCTATGGCTACTCTGCCATATTCTCAATATGCATTTTTCCGGAAGACTCAGATGTCTTCCGGAAAAAAGCATATTGAGGCAGTCAGACCGGAGCACTGACATTGTGAAATGGGACCATGCCAGTACTTGGTCTAGCCGCTTCGATCGGGCTAGAATTCATCACAAGTATGCTTCAGGTAGCGTGAAATCGAGCGCAATAGGTTTCAGTCTATATTTCGGCGTCTCTTTGGAGTTCTTGATTTTATGATAACCCCGATTTCTGCAATTTTTGTGCAATCTGCAAAGTAGTTTCCTGTAAAGTAGTTGCATTACTCGCCGACTAGAAAGTGACTTGGCTTTTTCTCTGCGGTACGCGCCACACCCCGATGATCCTGTCGAAACTGCTGTGAAAAATCGTGAATACCATCTAGAGCGCGATGCAGTGAACATAATAATGACCTTCGGAGATTTTCCAACCCTCGATGCTCAAAAACAAACTTGGTTGAATTCTAAACCCATTGGTCCTACGGTTTGGTCACACGACCGTGGATATCATACGCTAACGACACATCCAGATACGCAAATCCCTTTGGGATTGAGAAGAGTTTTGTTCGCGTGCTATATCAAGTCATTTAGATTGTTTCGGATGCATGATTCGCATCCGAGAACACGAGACAATGGACACTAGGGTGAGCGCTATTTCCCAACTTTCGATTTCCCACAGTAGTATATGAGCTGGTATAGCGAGACACAACAAATGACGTCATAGGGGGTGGGGGCGTCTGGTGGGGGAGGGGCCGGGGTCATTGACCGTCTGGCAGTCAGCTGATGTGGGCTAGCGGTTTGTTTAAATCGTGACGTCACAAGGTCAAGGTGATGCTGGGTGGTGTGAACATAAGATTGTTCATGTTTATTATTACATACGTGTGTGTATGTGTGTGTGTGTGTGTGTGTGTGTGTGCGCGCGCGCGCGTTTGCATTTTTGCCGGTTTTTCGGCAGCACGCACCGCGCGCGGTGGAGATACAGAGAGAGAGAGAGTTCACACGAGTCTTGCGGTACACGTGCGGCTTTCCTTCGCATTCTCCCCACACATCTGTTTTCCATTCCTCTGATTCCTACGATGCTTCGCAATCGGTTCAAAAAGCCGCGCCGGCCCATATCTCTTACCTCTGTATTGGGTATAGTACAATACTTCAATCAGACCGAGATCAGTATATACTTTCTTCGCTCGCGATTTAAATGGCGCGTGAACCGCTCATTACCCTTTGAAGGCCTCCGACTTTAGTATTTCCATGGGCGGGTAATAAAATCAGATTTTTACGTTGACAAATATAACGATGTGAATAATCTTGAATTTTCAACCCATCGGCAAGTGCCGCATGAGCTATAGAATAACCCCACCGATCTCTAATCACGAGGTCTTTGGTCCAGGGCATCCCCGTGGGCTGCCGGAGGGGTCAGTCGCGATGCGAGTGCTCCCGCGGAGACATCAACTCCTTATCATGGAGCGCGATCGAGAGGACCGCGAGGAGCGCGAAGAGCGTGACCACGAGGTTCGCGAGGTGCGTGCCGCCGTATTTGGTTTCGCGAGTGCACTCCGTTATGATAGTGAAGCGGTGCACCGACGGTGCAGTCAGCGGGGGTGGAGTGCACGAATGAGGGCGTGTGACATACGCGCTCTAAGGCGGGAGCTGCGGTTCCTATTATCAAGATGCGGTTTTCGCCGCATGGCCCGGCTTGCTTCTCGGCTAGTGTATGGAATTGAGTATGTCACAAGGGTTGCTGGTGAATTCATCATCGACCACGGGATGCGGAGTCTGGTGGCGATCAGACAGGTGATCGAAGAATACGAGGACCTACTCGGTAAGTACGCTATAGCATTCTTATAAATATTTTGCGTGATCGCGATGTTGTCTACGACGACTGATATGATGCGTGAGGAAGTGATCTGCTCAATTTGTGATTTTTAAAAGAAGACATTCATAATTGGAACCGCAAGACGTGATGAACGGGGCTTGTGCGTTAGTGCATTCTCGAATTTTCCTCAATTTCATGATACTTTTTAGAACTCTCATTCGTAAGAGGGCTCTGTACAAAAACTGTCAGTCGTGGCACCACACCATAAGTTCCACATTGGTACCTTAGGGCTCATCCACGAATGACGTATGTGATCTAGTGAATTTGACAAGTTAATAATCATAATACTTGGAATGTGTAACTTCTGGTACAGTTTAGCATGATATTCCATTTTTTCGCATTCACCAAACTTTGTACACTTTTTTATATTGCTATTCGGGGTCTCATACAAGGTCCATCATTCTGAGTACCACACCTAGCCCGATTTCACCGTTGCTTCCTTAGGGTCCGTCCACGAAATGGAATAGTGACTCTGTGTAAATGGTGTGAGTTTTTTTCATATTTTTGCAGACGAATTTTTGCAAAATTTTTTTGTTCAGAGATTAACGATTTCTATGGAGGGAGTTGTATTGAGATGTTCTCGTGATGTTTCTGAGCCGCTCCTTCGATTTGCCATGATTTCTGAGATGGAAATTGAGACCCTCATACCCGAGTGACATATGTATTCTCCAGTGGTGGAAACTATTTCCGCAATTGAGTTTTAGTGTCCAATTAGAATTTTGTTTGTACACTCGGCGGTAGTTGATTCTTTCCAAGCATGCGACCGCCTGCCCCGACGGCAACGTTTAGTTGTGGATGCGGTCTTTGATTCGCGCGCGCAGTGGCCTTAGTTTTTAGACCAGACGATGCAGCCGATGTACCGGTGTTCGTCCTGTCTACACCCGGAGAACCCGGAGGGCGGAAAATCGTTCGCTGCGTTGCGAAAACTTGACCTGGACACACCTGGACAACACCGAAACATCGGCTGCATCGTCTGGTCTGGTCTGGTCGTGAGAAAACTACTGCCACTGCAGACGCGCATCAAAAACCTCATCCACAATGAAACGTTGCGTCGGGGCAGGCGGTCGCATGCTCGGAAAGAATCAACTACCGCCGAGTGTAACTCGAGGATTTGATTCGCTCACGATCGAAATTTCTTTCAATGTTATTCTTTTGATTTGCTCCATCTCCATGTATTTTCGCCAATCCTAGTGCCATTTTGATCTTGACGTGAATAAATTCAAGCGATTCATCTTGAATTGTTCAACTTGTTTCCGAATTTGCTCACGAGGAATTTTACTTTTTTCATGGAAAATTTTGAGATCAAATTTGGAAAAATTTCATCGCCTTAATCAATCGCACCCGTTGAATCCTGATTTGCTGAACTCATATCTGAATTTGCTCCCGTGAAATTTTGACTCGAACAGTAGAATAAATTCAGATCAAATTTAAAAAATTTCTCATGTCGAAGTAAATTGCACACGGTTGAGCTCGAATTGCTGATACGATTCCGAATTTGGTCACGTGGAATTTCTCTTTTTTTCCATCAAAAATTTTGAGATCGAATTTGGATAGATTTTGGTGTCTTAATTAATTGCATCCGTTCGATCTTGGATTGCTTGGATCATATCTGAATTTGCTTACGTAAAATTTTGGATTAAACAGTGAAAATAGACAGATCGAATTTGGATAAATTTTGGTGTCTGAATTAATTGCATCCATTCAATCTTGGATTGCTTGGATCATATCTGAATTTGCTCACGTGAAATTTTGGATTAAACAGTGAAAATAGACAGATCGAATTTGAGAAAGAAACTCGTGTTGAAGTCAATTGCACACGCTTGAGCTCGTTTTGCTCAATACGATTCCGAATTTGCTCTCGTGGAATCTTGCTTTTTTCATGTGTTATGAACGAGCCTTGAAGTTACTGTTTTGAAGGTTGTTGAAGGGTGCACCAAAATCAACTCCATTAAAATTGAAACAATCCAAATTGAAGCTATTAGAGCTGAAAACCTAGTCGAACCCTTAGACCCGCCTGAGCAGAATATAAAAACAAGCTAAGTTCCGGCCACTCGGGAAGGAGTCCCAAAAGGAGGTACGTTCATTCCAGTGAGATATGAACGACCTAAGCAACCGCGCAAATGATTCTAAATTTCATATCGTGCTCGCACGTAGACAAAATACTAGCTCTAGTACTCGAAAACGAGGAAGACACCCATACTACTTTGAAAGGACTCTAATTTTGTCTGAGAGATGGTCTAGGGTTCACCGATGTCTCAAAACTTAAATTAACTAAACTAATCTAGAATAAACTAATCTAGAATATCACTTATTGCCCATACTTGAGAATTCAATTCTCATCATTATCTTCATCTGAGGATTCGGGTACCAATAACACGAGTTTCACAATTGGCCGTCTGAATGTTGATGTAGCCGTGCGGACTTCTACTACCCGGATTCTACCATCATTACCGGGAAAAACTGTTGTGACCACTGCCAAGGGCCAGACAGCTGGAGGTTTACAATCGTCGCGTAGCAGAACCACATCACCTACTCGATAGGCCCTGGAAGGCCTTGACCATTTGTGCCTTTCTTGCAGGGCTTGTAAGTAGTCACTGGACTACGATTTCCAGAATTCCTCAGTCATCTGAGTGATCCACCTCCATCGTTTATTGACTGGAATGGGTCCTGGTGGAATTGTGGGCTCTGGTATTATAAACGATGGTCTCTGTATGAGAAAATGCGCGGGCGTCAGCGCGGACGAATCAGAAGGATCATCTCTTGAAGGTGAAATAGGCCTTGAGTTTAAACATGCTTTAATTTTTGACAATAAAGTGGACATTTCTACGAAAGTAAGAATATGGTCACCAACTATCCTTTTTAAATGATGTTTGGCCGATTTGACTGCAGCCTCCCAAATCCCTCCGAAATGCGGTGCCGATGGTGGGTTGAATCTGAATTCCGTCTTCATCTTGCTCAGATCTGCAGCAATTCCTTTGAATTCAGCCGAAGCTCCGTCGAAGCGACGTTGGAGCTAAGCATCTGCCCCAACAAAATTCAGAGCGATGTCGCACTCCAAGATGCTGCAATGACCACGCCTCGAAGTGAAGCGTTCAACCGCAGCCAGAAACGCTTCGCTCGAGTAGTCCTCCACAGCCTCCAAGTGTGTAGCTCTTGTTCTAAGACAGATAAAGATACAACCGTAAGCCTTCATCGTCCCTCTGCCACGACTTTTAGATAATCGAACTTTGAATGGACCTGCAAAGTCCATTCCCGAATGCTCAAAGGGATAAGCAGGTGTGACTCTAACCTTGGGAAGATCTCCCATCAATTGAGTTGACATTTTTGCTGAATATCGTAGACATACCTTACACTGGTTGATCAGAACTTTGACCGCTTGTCGACCCTTGAGGATCCAGTACTGATTCCTGAGACTGGATAAAGTGAGCTGCGTACCGCCGTGAAGAGTATCCAAATGAGCTCGTCTTACAAGCAGCACTGTCAAAGGGCTTCGGCAGGGCAGAATCAGTGGGTACTCGGCAGCATAATCCAGAAGCGCATGCCGCAGTCTGCCTCCAACTCTTAGAGGACCTTGATCTAAAAATGGCCTCAACTTCAACAAGTTTGAATCTTTTAGTTCCTTATCGTTCTCCAGCATCCTGAAACTGTCACCAAAGCTGTTTCTTTGTTCTATATATACCCATAACAATTCAGCATTCTTCAACTCCCCAGGTCTCAATAAACCCTCTGAAATCACTTCCAAATCAATGAATTTCAACTGCAGGAATCCTATTTTTCTCCTAGTGTTAACGCTGAGACGAGAGCTGAGCTTCGTCATAAAGCGAATACAGAGAGCCGTAACACGAAAGAGCTTCATTGCTGTAGAAAACCTTGTCAACAATTCGTTTTGAAAGGAGTCATCCGGATACAGTAACGCAGTGGCATGAGAAGCGGGAGAATTTCCCTCTTCGAGAGGCTTAACTTGCACATTCTCTGCCTCAGTAGTCCACGGATAACTCGACTCTAACAAAAACGACGGACCTTTCCACCAAAGTTCGAGCGACGACAAGAGTTCCGGACTCAGACCACGAGAAACAATATCCGCCGGATTATCTTGTGACTTGACGTGATGCCAGTGAGCTTGCGGAATCAACTCTTGAATCAAGGAACATCGATTTGCAACAAAGGTTTGCCACCGATTTGGAAGAGCTCTAATCCAATATAGAACGTCCTTTGAATCCGACCATAAATGGACAGATGCTATTACCATTGGCATGATTTTAACGAAGCAATCAGTGAGTTTTGCTAATAATAACGCCGCGCAAAGGTCTAGACGAGGTATGCTAATTGTTTTGATCGAAGCCACTTTTGACTTGAAGCACTGCAACGATACAACTACCTTTCCGTTTCTGATCATTCGTGAATAAATAACAGCACCGTATGCTTTTGAGGAAGCATCCGCAAACCCGTGCAACTCAACCTTCAATTCTTGGCTCGAATATCCTATCCACCTAGGTATTCTGATCTCTTCTAAGTTTGACAATTTACAATACTAATCTGACCACTGGGTTGAATAGTCATTCGGGAGAACATCATCCAATTCTCATTTCAACAACCAGAGCGATTGCATAAATATCTTCGCCCAGATTACAACCGGCGCTAACCAACCTAATGGATTAAAGATTTTAGCCGTGAGAGACAAAACCGTTCTTTTCGTCAACTTTTGACTATCAAGAGATTGAGATTTAATACTGAAATGAAAGCAGTCCTCTCTTGGAGCCCAAGATAGACCAAGTATAGAGGTACAATCATCAGAATGGAAAGTAGCCGAACCGTGAATCCTATGATCGACTGGGATGTGTTCGATGAGTTGAGCATTATTAGCCGCCCATTTCCGCAGCTCAAACCCGCCCCCCTTGAGAATCTCGATCAATTGAACCTGTTTCTTTCGAGGTTCTTCTACTGTCTCTCCCCCCGACATAAAATCATCCATGTATGATTCATCCTCGATGATTTTAACAGCCGAAACAAAGATATGTCCATAATCCTTCGCTAATTGCCTCAAAACTCTAATAGCAAGATAGGGAGAACATTTCAAACCGTATGTGATAGTTTTGAGAAAATAAAGCAAGACTTCCAAATCCGGGTTTTCTCTCCATAAAATCATTTGCAAGTGTCGATCTCTGGGATCCACTAAGACTTGCCTAAACATTTTCTCGATATCAGTCACGAAAACAAATTCATAGCGACGCCATTTCAGTATAAGATCAACCAGCTCTGGTAGCAAATTCTCTCCAGTGTATAGGAGATCGTTCAATGAAGTTCCATGAACTTTGCTTGAACCGTTGGAAACGTTCCGTAATTTTTTGGAGCCTTGAAGTACTCCGTGATGAAGAAGAATATAGCAACGATTCCTATTATCAGCTGTCAAGTTTGAAGCTTTCTCCATATGCGAAAGGCTCTCATACTCTAGCATGAATGCCTTATATTTAGCTTCAAAATCCGAATTCTCCGAAAATTTCCGTTCCATGGAGTAAAGTGTTCTCAGAGCTGAGTTGTAAGATTCTCCGAGATTGAAATTCAAACTTCCAATCAAGTCTTGTTTTACTGGCAACCGCACCACATATCTACCGCTAGGGTCTTGGGAATGAGTTTTCTGGAAGTGTTCCTCGCATCTACGGTCTTCCTCAGAAAGCTTTTTTCCGACCGCTATGTTTGCTACAACTTCTTCTTGCTTCCAGAGTTTCTCGAGAATCGATTCTAGCATTGTGCTATCGACCGAGTGAAAATAAGACGGGGAAACATCTGAGTTTTGACCGATGCTAGAAGAGACTATCCAACCCAATTCATCATTCGTTGCGATAGGCTGATTAGAAAGATCCACGTTTGCCTTTTTCACGCCCTCGAGCACAATTTGGGCGTGAACTTTGGCACCGAGCAAGATATCAATCGACCTTGTTTTTAGGAAATTGAGATCAGCTAGAATGAGCCCCTTACGATGATCCCATTTATCCACACCCGCCGAAATCGAAGCTTTATAACCAGTGTCAGGAACCCATATAGGTTCCCAACTAGCCCTACATATTACTATAAATACCCTACACGCTCGCTACTGAATGAATATATCCCATGAGGCCACCTGCATCTGCACCTGCATCCGGCGCACGATCGTAAGTGGGACGCGATCTCGACCCTCCAATCACAGCACAAGGACGCTACGATAGAAGACCCTGAATAGCACCAATCCTAGACACGCATCAAAGGGACGCTCGCCTACAGAAGGGTATAAATGGGGCCTCAAAAGCTCTGTCCAGGGCTTCTAGACGCGCACTCCAACGCGACACCACGCACCCTCCACAGGTGCTTCTAGAAACCCAGTCGAGCTCGTTTCACGATACAGCCATTTTGAGCCGAGCTTCCTCAGCCCTTGGGGAACTCGTCTCGTAGAATCATTTACGTATTGTACAGTCTCTCTCTCTCTCATTATTATACTTTGGATCTAATAAACCTAGCTTACATCAAACCCAGCATTTATTAAGACCACCGCCCATTTTCCACAAACCAATCTGGTTAGTCCTCGGACTTACCAGGCGCAGTACCAAAGAACCCACTTCGGAGAATCCCGTCACAAACTGGTGCTAGGTGTGGGGTTTCTGCTGTGGAAAATTTGGGGAACAATTTGAGGTTCTGCTGTGGAAAATTTGGAGAACAATTTGGGTTTCTGCTATGGGAAATCTAGGAAACAAGCTGGCTTTTGCTGTCAAAAATTTAAGAAACAAAGTACTGCAGGGATTTTGAGAATTTTCGCGTCAACCGCGTCGCGCCCCCATTTTGGAGCTTCTCATCAGATATAACGATTGTCAGAAAGGAAGACAAGGAAGGATGTCCATTGGAATTGCTTTTCTCTTTATCTACGCAGTATCTGGGTAAGAAAATTTTTTATTATCCCTATATACGTCCTTCGTGGGGAGAGTCGCGAGGCACAGACTCATTTTATTTTCGCCAGAAGTAAACTATTATTCACCCATTCATTGCAAAATTCAACTCACAATCGCTGTGAATAATTCTAGAATACTATTCTCTCGACGCGATCTGAGATAACTCTATCAAGCAGAGAAATATCTTCAATCTAAGATTCAATAAAAGTTTGTAACCATTTTTCCCCATTCACTGAACTCTGCATTCTTGGCCCTACAAAACGAAAATTAGCTGCTCTACAGTTATTCAAATATACATCTCGATTACACATCTCAACCTATGGAAATGGCGAAAGGCCGCAAAAACTCCAATAGCTTCAAGTCCACTCATAGTAACAATGGGGATACAGACGATGAACGGCTCATGAATGACCCGGAAATCGCTGGTGGCAGTCGATCCCCATCCCCAAATAAGGAACCGGTTGATGTTGCTTCGCTCAAGACCCGATATTATAATGAAATGGAAAAAGGAGATGATAGAGCTCGAGCTGCTTTTCTCGCATTGATGTCCGCGGAATTAGGGCTTCAGCATCGGGGTGAGGTTCACATGAGTATCGCGATACGAGATTTGAGCCAAGTGCTTACAATGCAACCAGAATATTTCTCTGACACAGAAACTGTCGTGTTAGAAAGTCTAAGGGATCTTCTCGAAAATGCGCAGATTTCAACAGGTGCTCGTTCTAAATTCCCGGGGGACGTACCTGACACTAATAGCTACGATCAATTTAGAGCATTTCGTATGTTTGCGGAATCTTCGCGATTAGATGGACAATCCACAATGAAGAAAGAATCTTACCCAGGGAATCCTCTTCCTGATGACAATAATGACGCTTGTACTGAGCATTCAACCGGATTAACCGAGTATACCATGGCCGAAGGATACCCGTGGCCCCTCGTTGACCAAAATAGTAGATCACAAGTTCGATTTGGTGGTAGATCCAGCAACCGGCTTCAGAAAAGCCTGGATGCTGATGACCAAAACGTCTCCGGCCGCCAGCTCTCTAATAACCTTGATGCTGAGATGCGAAACCATACCAGCCGTCGGCTCCCGGGAAGCCTAGACGCTGAGTCGCATTACGTAAGCTATAGTAGGAGTGAACGAAACCAAATCGAACAAAGTAGTAAAAACGAGAAGCCACGCAGTCGGGGTAAGGAAAGACCATCGTTTGGATCGTCCAACCGACGCTCTCGCGGACCAAACCGGACCAGTGACGTTGATCATCCTAATAAATCAAATGACGATGAAGAAACGTATAGTGAATCACAACAATCAAAACGTTCTCAACGAAGGCAAACCTCAAACAAAAAATCGCGTCAAAACGGGAAGAAACAGCGTTATGAGCAACCCTCCAGTTCTGACCAAGGGACATCAGACGACACTGACTATGACGATGACGATTTCCTAGAAATTGATCAGGTCTCAGAAAACGAGACGAATCATTCACGCCGTAACCAAGCCAGCAGACACGCGTCTTATGAATATCAATCCTCGCGGCAAGGAATTCAAAATCGAGACAGAAGAAGCGACGGAGAATCAAACTGTAGTGGCCGCACTCGCCGCGTAACAGCGCAGAACACTTCGAGACGTTCTAACACCGATCGGCGTCATGGCTCAAAATTCCGACTCACACTCAATCAAGCTCTAAATCAAATCACTCCGTACGATGGAAACCCAGACATGTTAGCTCTATTTTGCCAATCTGTTAGATACGTTGTTGATGAATACGGGCCTGATTCTGAGCCCTGGATTCTTTCGACACTAGCCAGTAAACTCAAAGGCCGCGCAGCTGAGGGCTATACAGCACGCCTTACACAGTATGCTTCGGTAGAGAAATTGCTAGCCGATATGACGACTCAGTACAGCGGGGTAGGTGGAGCAGATAGAGTTTCAGCAGAACTGAAACTAGTACAACAAAAGCCAGGAGAAGGAGCAGGAGATTATGGTTTGAGAGTTCAAACACTCCATAATCGCCTTCTCAATGTCTATGATTCCGACGCCAAGTTAAAAAAGTGGGAACGTGAAACATATAAACATAATGCAAACAATGAAGCTCTGCAACAGTTCATGTTTGCATTGTCGGGTCCACTTGAACACCAAGTCCGCTCAACAAACCCAACAACCTTGCGAGAAGCCATCTCAGAGGCGGTCAATTTTGAAAATAAAACGAGTGCTCGAACCGTATTCTCCATTCGACAAACAGATGGAAATTCTGATGATTTTGTGGCAATGGTCAATGCTTGTGTTGAACGAAAAATAAAAGAGTTACGTTCAAACGACCCAACTCCGGTAGAATCCGCGGCCATCAGATTAGCTACAATCACAGACATCTGCAGATATTGCCAACGCCAAGGTCACATACAGCGCGACTGTTTGAAAAAGAAACGCGATACGAAATTTTGCAAATTCTGTCGCATTGCGGGGCATGACCTGAACGAATGCCGATCCTTGGAGGATGCGCTTGAAAAGGGCGCTGTGATCAAAGCACCGGCGCAAGTATCCGGACAGTCAGGTCAAAACCCAGGACGAAGTGATTATCGCGCGGATAGCCGACGAGACAATACGATATCGCGAGCAGACAGATCCAGGGAGCAAGGGAATATGAGATACTTTACCGGGCGCCGCGACAACTGCCGCAATGATAGAGTACCAACGCGAAATTACAATGGAAGTCGATCAACTCCAAATTTCTATGAACCTAATGGTGGTCGCAGCTATAGCAACAATTATGGTTATAACGGCAATGACAATCGGAGCAGGAGTTTTTACAACAATAACGCCAATCAGGGGAGAAACTATGAGGGTTATAATATGAATCGTAACGGTAATTGGAACAACGGAAATGGCTATAGGGCTCCAGTGCGAAATAATGATGATTACAACAGTCAGGGATACACTCAGGGATACAACGCGGGAAACAACGGTCGACAATACAACAACGCTAGATCCAACTATAATGGTCAAAATGGAAACTATCGGAGATCTCGAAATGACAATGGTGGCGGATATATGAATCAAAATGATAAGCGTGATCGTACTCCAGAAGTCCGTAGTAGAGCAAACTCACAATCCAATGACGGACGGTCATACAATCAAAATTTGAATAATCAGACAAATTCTTTAAACTGCGAGGATGCTCGGCATCAACCCGCGGGGCCGAGCGCAGCCAACTAGGAAAGCAAAAATCGCCCCAGCGTCATGTCTCAATCCGCCTTCTCGACGCGAACGATCGTAGACACCCAATCGTCAAACTTAGTAGTGAACATTTCATGGATCGCGAATGTCGATTTTATGCCGATACTGGCGCGGATGTGACATTGTTCAAAGCGGGGTGCGTTTCAAAGGATGCAAAAATTGACAAAGATCACGTCATAGCGATAACGGGGGTAACCGCTGGGGAATGTTTTACTCTCGGAAGATTGAAAATGAACCTAAATTGACTCGAATGTGAAGTTCACATAGTCCCGGATGATTTTGCAATCAATACAGAAGGGCTATTAGGATGGCAAGAATTCGAAAAGCACGAAGGGATCATCGATGCCAAAGCAAAGTGTTTAAGCTTTGCAAATTTACAAATACCTTTCGTGGAAGAAAAATTCACTATACCTCCTCGAACAAGGCAAATTATCTATGCACGAGTGAAGAATAATGCTAATGTAGGCTTTGTGGGTCTTCAAGACTTGGGCCCGGGGATTTTGTTCGGGAATTTCATAGCAACTAATAATAATGGAAAAGCTTACGCTGAATGTGTTAATACAAACGAAAAAGAGATCGAAATAGAACCCCCAGAGGTATCACTTGAAGAATGCTATACAACAACACAAGGTAAAGACATTTTTGACCTGAACGAGGAGGAAAATGAAATAAAAGCGTGGAAACGATCTTCGATATTAAGAGTGATGACGGAGGGAGTCAAAGACCGCGCTACCAGAATATTCGAAATGATTGATCCAAAAACATTGAAGGGGCTGAATGAAGAAGAAATTCAACACATAAAGGACCTTCTAAAAGAACGTCCACATGTTTTCGGGTTACCGGGGGAAAAATTGAAAGCTACGCATCTGGTTTCTCATAGAATAATTACTACTACCGACAAACCCATCAAGGCGAAACGCTATCGCAAACCATTTGCTATCAAAAAGGAAATGGAGAAACAAGTTGATGAGTTACTCGAGGCAGGCATACTGAAACCTTCACAGTCACCCTATTCAAGCCCTCTGTGGATAGTTCCTAAGAAACCAGGACCAAATGGAGAACCCAAGTGGCGGTTAGTGGCTGACTTCCGTCAGTTGAATAAAATCACGGTAGGCGACAACTACCCCTTACCGTATACGGTGGATATCATCGAAATTGGTAGCTAAAGCTCGATATATCACGGCTATTGATTTAAAACAAGGCTTTTTCCAAGTGCCAATTTACCCTGGAGGCACACATAAAACAGCAGTAGTCGCGGACACGAAATTAGTTGAGTTTACAAGGTCACCTATGGGTTTGAAAAACTCGCCATCGAATTTCATGAGGTTAATGCAATTAGCGCTAGCAGGAATGGTGGGAGTAGATCTGTGGCTGTATCTCGATGATATTATCATCGTGGCTGAGGATCTGGTGCAGCATTCTGTTAGATTTAAAAGGCTCTTAAAGCGACTGGACGAAGCTAATTTAACAATCGAACCAAGCAAGTGCCAGTTTCTCCAAAGAGAAGCAAGTGTCTTAGGTCACATGGTAGGCAACGGAGAAATAAGACCCGATCCGAAGAAAATAAAAGTGGTAAGAAAATATGCTGTGCCAACAACAACGAAGAAAGTAAAACAATTCTTAGGATTAGCATCGTATTACAGACGATTCATTAAAGGTTTCGCAGGGATAGCATATCCACTGAACTTGCTCCTGAGGGGCAACACAAAATTTTATTGGGGGGATGAGCAGCAAAAATCTTTTGAAAAATTGAGGGATGCTTTATGTTCAGAGCCAGTTCTCAAAGCACCTGACCCAGAAGGCGATGAGTTCATTTTGATCACGGATGCCAGCGAATTCTGTGTTTCTTCAATTCTGAGTCAAGGAAAACTAGGCCAAGAACACCCCTGTTCTTATTCCAGTCGATGCCTTCGAGCGAACGAATTGCGTTACAGCGTATACCTCAAGGAGTTAGCCGCCATCTGTCATGGTGTAGAACAAAATCGCTGCTTTTTATTTGGTAGAAAATTCACAGTGGTCACGGACCACGAACCACTGAAACACTTTCACACCACAAAGAAGCCTGATCTTAGGTTCCATCGTTTAAAAGCATCCCTTATAGGTTATGATTTTACTATTCAGTATCAGCCTGGGAGTAAGAACGCCAACCCTGACGCATTGTCTAGGAATCCAGTTTTGGAAGAAGGGGATGAAAATCCAGAAAAATCGAAAGCAGAGTTATATCAACTGGCATAGAAACAAGAGGCTGAAATTACGAATATCCCAATTGCTAAAGTATTCGTTGTGACAAGGAGTAAAAAGCGTGAGATAGAAGAACTAGAAGAGGATGGAGAAGAGGATCAATTGGAAAAATCCGATTCAGAGAAGTTCAAGTTGTGATTATTCAACTGATCCATCAGTGAGCGACAGAAATGACAAGAATTGGAGTGGCACAGAGGTGGCAGAACGACAAATCAATAGTCAAGCCTCTGAGGTTCAAAGGGGAGGACGCTTTCCTCCTTGGAACATGCTGAAGGAAATAGATGACCATCCACACGCAGAAAAAATACTTAGCCAAGCAAGTAATGAAGCCGATGTGTTACCCTATTTGACTGAAAAACGATTAGAGAAAATGGGAGCAGACATTCAAATCACAAGCACTCCCAAGAAAGATATTATCATCAGAAGACCCGAGAAGGAGCAACGACAGACCCTATCGAGAAAACATTCATACTTGTATGGGAACACGTTATACGATTCGTCCGAATCCGAGGACGACATCAACGAAGCATTGCAAACAAAATCGAAAACTGGGCAATCCACTAATGAGACCACCGATCCACTCAACAAGTGCATGGATAACCTTGATTCAACACAATACGCGGAACTCCCAGCCGAAACAACGCGTCAGATAGAATCAAGTCATGTCGTCGACGAAAGCACGACACCAATGGAAATAGATGAACTCACGATCAATGTGAGTGAAAAGATGGCTATACATCCATTGTCGTGGAAAGTGAAAGAATTTGGAACTCAAGGACAAGCTGGTGTCCAAATTTTAGTTTGGGGGAAGGGAAATGAACCAAAGAATGGTGGAAGCATAAGTAACGAAGAAGAGACAATTTTGATCAATACAAAAAGTACCAAATCAAAAAATGAGCTCAAAACGGAAGGAAATGGCAAATTGAGTTCAGGAAGGGGCATAATAGAAGAATTTAAATGTGCAAAATATCAACCGGTTTTCAATCTTACGCGATTGAAACCACCAGCAATAGATATTTTAGCAACCAATGGGGGTATTACTCGACAGCAGACGATCGTTCCGGAATCAAGAGAGCTCTCTCCAATCCTCGAAATTCGAGAAATACGTACTGTAGACAATCGCACATGGCCAACAATTACTGCCAACAACGTAAACATGAGCACAAGTGTCCAATCCCCGGAAACAAATGTATCGAAATTTGGTGAAATGGGCGATGGGACGCCAACTTTTTCCAAGTCACCAGAAGCTTCATTTCATAGAACGTTGGAAAATAGGGAAGATTCGGACGATCATATCTCAGCACAAGACCGAACCGGGAATTTTTCAGAAAGTAATCCAGTAGCGAATTTGAGCGTAAGATTCCAGAATTATGAAGAGCATGAACAGTGTGCTCAAGCGAATCATATCCTTGAACAGTCTTTAGATATTCCAGGAGACGGGAATTGTTTGTTCCATTCATTGATAAAACTAAAAAGTTGGGATGCAACTCCTCTCGATTTACGTAAATACTTGTTGAATAGCAAATATCTACCAGACTGCGCGGGTCCACTAGCAGCCGTGGAGATTCTCACTTCAGAGAACAAATACGGCGACGTTGACACATTATATATATACTCACGGCAGTTTAATGAAAATATTTGCGTGCATTTACAATGCCAAGATAGAATGAGATATGCTCACATAAAAGTTTCCAATCTCCCACAATTTTTACACCTCCACCTGCAAGGGCTGCATTTTACCCCATATATTGATAGGGGGCCACGACCAGTTCAAGAATGTTTAATTGATAATTCTGTTCCATATGACACAGATGATGTCGAGATGCCACAAGTAGAGATTTCAATAAATCCAAACGATATCTCTCAGCAGCAGGAAGCTTTAAGTAATTTGTCGCAGCCACAGAATTCTTCATACCGAAATGGGGCTTTGGCAAACTCTGATGTAATTCAAGGAAATATGATACAGGGAAATGATATTGATAGACAGGACGAGGAGCGTGGGTCAGATATTGAAAATTTACCTCCAGAAATACCGCAAAATAAGAATAATGTAATTACTAGATATTTAGTAGCCGAAGCTCGAGGTCCACGAGAGATACCTGCGTGGGTAATAGACGAGGAAGAAATAGACGTATTCAGAGGAGTAAGATTAATAAACGATCACCCATTTGCACATATCGACAATCTTGCTTACACGATTGCCGCGGATTTGCAGACTGAAACAGAAGTCTTAAATGCACTGGTTGCGAGGAAATATGTAAGTCAAGACGAACTTCTTAGCGCATCGCGATCCATAGGAGAAGTTGTGGTATCCGATTACAAAGTCAAGAAAATATTTGGTATGGTTATCAAAAACACATCGTATTCAAAAGCTCTAAGACCCGATATTACATCAACTGTGAAAGTTCTCAAAGAATTACTCGTCTCTTTCGATATAAAATCATTGGGGATAATCAGGGATTTGGCGATGCTTCATAAAAATGAATGGAATTATTTTGTCGAGCAATGCAATCGTATTTTTCGGAACGTTCCAATAGCCATAACTTTGTTTGAGAATAATTTACCTATACCACCCACAGAGGAACGGGCACGAATTATCAAGGAATATCACGAATCTTCAATAGGGGGACACAAAGGAATTGCCAAAACGTACGATAGGGTAGCGAGCGAATATTACTGGCCTAACATGCATGGCGATGTGAGAATTTTCGTAAGGTCCTGCCCAACTTGTCAAACGGATGAATTGACTCGCGTAAAAACTAGGCTACCCATGGTTATAACAGATACACCAGTGATACCATTCGAAAAAATTTCGATGGATTTTGTGGGTCCTAAAACTCCCACAAAACGGGGAAACGTTTATATCTTGACTATTCAGGATTGTTTCAGCAAATACTGCATTCTTACCCCAACGTCTGAAGCAACAACAGTCGTAGTTGCCAGAGTGCTCGTGGAAAAGTTCATAGCCTACTTCGGATTACCAGTATCAATACTCACCGACCAAGGAACACATTTTACAGGAAAAATTCTTGAAGAATTCGCAAGAATCTTCAGAATTAACAAGTTTACTACATCATCATTCCGCCCATCCTCGAACGGCTCAATTGAGCGCATGCATCATACGCTGAATGAGTATTTGATAATGTACCTAAAAGATAATGAAGATTGGGATACGCTTTTACCTCTGGCTCAGCATTCGATAAATACCACAAAGCATGATATGCTAGGGTATTCTCCGCACCAAATTGTTTTCGGACGAAAAGCTCGTACACCATCCAGTTTTCCTCCTCGTGATCAGCTCATGACATATGATGAAAATTAAGCAGACGTAACAGAAGCCTACGCGCATCTCAGAACATTAGCTGCGATGAATCTTCTTCAAGGAAAATTCCGGTCTAAAAGATCATATGACCTCAAAATAAATTCCAAATTTTTCAGAGTAGAAGAGATGGTTTATTTACTTAAAGAACCTAGGCACGGAAAAACTGATAAACATTACGTAGGCCCTTGGGAAATTTTAAAATTGATTATAACACGCATAATGCGAGAATAATAGAAGATGGAACTGAACGTATAGTACACATAGATAAGTTGAAAAATCATCACGAAAATGAAGATGCTCGATAACGGTGAAGTATTTCAGATGCAAATTATTTCAAAATATGCTCGTTTTAATAACTCAAGTTTATTGTGGCCCGAGAATAACCTTAAAAGAATTATGGATAGGTCAGGCACGAAATACACGTCAAATACATATAAAAAATCACGCTTCATTTGAAATATGGCTACAAATTCATTACATGACTGCGCGTCGCATTTTTTTTAGAAAAAAAAGGAAAAAAAGCCGAAATTCTCATGCAAAAAGTATATATATATGAAGCGCCGACATCAGAATTTCAGTGTAATGAGCGTGATAAAAACATAGAGATCATTGATACATATAAAATATCCGAGACCATTTGTAAACAAAATGAAAGAGAAGAACTTAAGATATTTATACATTGGGAGCGCGTCTCATTTTTCGAGCGTACTAAAATATATCTAAAACAATCGAAAAATATCATTGAGCGCTTAACACTGATTGGACAACTTATCTTAATAAATTAATATAGCTGAGTGCGTAATTCTCACGTCGATGAAGATGATGCCTGCTCAACACCGAAGGAGCGCGTCACGTTCTTCGCCTTTCATTCCCTTTATATAATGGTTACGAATACGAACTGGAACAGCGGTAGGCGCTACAAAACTTCAATGGAGCAGTTTTTTGCTAATTTGTACTCTTTGGTGATTCCAGCCTAATAGTAAAGCAGCGAGGACATCGCTAGGTGAAGAACCAGCTCGTGCATTGATTCGAGCGCGTTCACGTGGTGACATTCTCGAAGGTCGAAAAAGGCACGTCATCGCGTGCTCATACCACTGCGGCGCAAGAATTTTGCGAACGCATCCTAAATAATCGTGGCAACATGGAAACGATACCTTTATTCCGACTCTTTGGAGCAAATTATTTTCGCGGAAGTCACAAACAAAGCAATAAGGACATCGACCGTTGCGCGCTTGACGGCAACGATTACACAACGGATGCCCGTTGGAGCATAAGAAACATTGAGGATAAATCAGATCGTGACACACCTGGCAAGTAAAAATCTCATTTATGGCATCTCGCGCGGACATCTCTCGAGAAGCAAGGACGTTATTCTCCTCGGCGAGTTCCTCATGGGAAAGCAAACGTTTCACAACGGGCATCAAGCCACGACGATCGCGAATGGCATGCTCATCAGAATTGAGCCTAGTTTTAGCACGACGTATCAAGCGTTTAATTTCCACGACAGCGGAGGAGGAGCACTCGCTAGTACTTGAAATCAGTTCATCGATATTGATTTCGTCTGACGATACCTCCTCCTCAGCTAACGAAGCAGTAGGCTCTGGGGCGATGACAGGTTCTTGAGGAATTACAGGTGGCATAGAAGCTGCTCCCTCGTTAGAGGAAGGCGGTTCAGACTCACGAACTGTAGAATCAGGCTCAGCAGGAGTGGCAACAGGTTGAGACCGCGCAGGCTCAACGCGAATGACGGATCCGGCCGGTGCAGCCCGTGCACGTGGCAAGTTGATTTCCGCAACGCGCTGGTAGAGATATTCTCGATCAGCACGAAACTGAGCAACGTTCATTCACTGACGCTCACGCAAGCCAGGAAGTTCTCCTTCTATGTAGTCCAAAACATCGGTCAATGTAGTTCCAGGACAGATGGTCAAGCTGTCAATCCACCCTAGGAATAAGCTAAGTCCCGACAAGGCAGGACATAAAACGGTGTGGGAAATCTCTTGGCCGGAAGTGTGTTCATAGAGATGGCGTTCCTCAAACGTGTCCTCGACAATACGCCTCGTTAAATTCATAATCGTGGCAATAACATCCCGTAGACGGCAAGGATCAGAGAGGGCAAAAATGGTGCGACGCATCTGTTCATCAGTACTATTCTCAGGATTTTGGAAAGGAGGACACGGAGCGATCCGTATTGGCGGCGCCGTTTCCAGATAGTAAAGATGCTCAAGAGATCGTGGATGTTGTGCCTGGAAAAGAGGAAAAATATTTTTGTAAAACAGAATCATCGACATTTCCAACGCAATGAGAAAAGACCTACCATTATTAAAGCCAAGAAACTCTACGGTTGGCCACCGATTGGGGAAAAGGCGGTGACGCCACGGTCGTGAAATAGTCAGGAAAAGAAAATGCCGCATGAACAAAAGTAGGGCAAAGAAGATCTGCATCAGATACATAGCCTGAATCGAGAGACGGGCCGTAGCAAGGTGAAATGGGAGTTGAAATAGGGAAATCTAACACCGCCCCTTGAAAACCAAGATATTCTTCACCCTGCATGGATAGAAATACATCAACTTCGGAGTTTAAAAATTCTTGTAAGTCACTGATAGGGGTGTTGGAATTTGTAATGGCTCGACTATTGAATGCTCCTGTCGCCAATGAATTATTACGAGGAGTGTTGCGAATTAAAACATCTCGCAGCAAAGAAGGCCTCATGCGGCCGCAGGTATTATTCAATAGCGACCATGGAGGGCGCCAACGCTGGAAAACCGGATAAGAGAGCCTAGTCAGCGACGCAAAATCACATGGGTGGATCGATAAAAATCATCTCACCTGTACAGATCGACGGGCATCACTCGTGGGGCGTGGAAGCACCACGATATTCTGCACGCAAGCGTCGCAATCGCGAGGCCCAACTTCCTCGAAATGACCCCTACGCCTAGAGATATGAATACAATCCTCAGGCTGAGCACCACGTCCAACCGTTGTTGGTGGTGTATGAGGCCGAAGACTAACGGGTTGATGTCCAGACCGCAAGTTGTAAACGCCCCTTGACGAGTACGGATACACTCTGCTCCCGCGATTTAAGCGAGGAGGAACCCTGGGTCCCGAGGGAACATTATTCGGTGGGCGACGGTCCATGACAGCTGCAATGAATCTGAAATTAGGATTCGGAAGCGCTCGAATTTAGAGATATTCCAACGAGAATACTTACATCAAGATCCAAAAATCTGAAGTTGACCGATCGAGTACCAGGCTGGCAATGAGCCAAACCGTAGCAAGAGCTCGAATATATACCCGTGGTTGAAAGAAGGGACGAAAAATAGGAAAAACTTTTGCAAAGGGCAACGTAGTGAATACCCCCGCTCCCCCACCCAAGGCCTAAATTACCAAGTCGGCAGTAAATACGATATAAGCAAGACACAGTCGCATACTGAGCAAGAAAAGGTAGACACGAAAGAAACCACTCGGAAGCACCAACCAGACGAAAACACTTCAAAGTAATAAGAGCGACAAAGTCGTGATCACACCATCGGCACAGATATTAAGGACCCAAAATTGCGGTGGACACAGCCCACGCAAATAACAGAGTAATATAGACGACGATTAGACAGATATCGTGAAGCTCCGCACCACACATGTTGCAATATCAATACCAATTAGTCTCGGCTTTGATGGACTCTGTTTTGTAATCAATTAGTCTCTGCTTCGGTAAAGTAACATCTCGGACAATCTGCAAATTTAAACAGCTGGACTGCATGAAATGGTACAAAAAAAGCCGATAAGCCGGCGCCCTGGGTCGCTCGGTATCTTTTTATGTTTTCTAAGTGTTACGAATCACACTGTAGACCCTAATAACGAGGACCCATGATATACAGATTCAATGCATAGTAATGACGGACGGAGCAGTAGTAGCATAGACATGTGAAAAGGAACGAATAATGTATGCATTAAAGAAAAGAGCTAGAGACTACTTCATGTTGAGGACTTGGGAAAATTATAAAATTGGTTATTTGAAAGACCATAGTCGCCAAGAAGAAATATGCGATGTGTAAGCAATAATCTTAACTTTTAACAAGATCTAAATTACAGGTTGCATGTAGACATGCTCAGGTACAATTAGCCTCTTGGCATTTACTCAGGCTTCCAGAATTATGAAAATATTGATAAGGCAGACAAATGATAGTTTAATTACCAACTTTGTGGGTAAATACGGTCACATTGAATGACGTATGTACTTCTGTAAAACAATTTGGAAATTGTACGAAAATGATGGATTTTCAATCGAATCAAATTTTCATAGTAGCTGAATAGTAATTCAAAAAGTGAACTCGATATATTTTCTACCGCACTTTTGATATTGAGGTTCAAAGAAAATGAACTCACAAATTGTCAATCAGATGAGAAGAGGATAAAGGCATAACAACATGCTGCGTGTACAAATGGATTTATTCAAAAATCAATATCAAGTATTACATACATTTCTGTGAACATTAACATATATTACATATTGAATGTCAAATGTCGAGCTGAGCGAGCTCATTGATGGCTCGCCGCCTCTCATCAGGCAACTCAGGCTCATAGAAACCGCAACTATCAGAATGTCTGTGCCATTCAGATGCACGCGGAAAAACGCGACACCCGAGAGAGAAATTCCGACAGGGAAAGTATAAAGTTTCTAATTCGCGTTCTAACACCCGATTGCGCCAATACGGAGTGTAGCCACGGCGCTCCGGGCATTCAGTTACTCTTCTCACGCAGGCCTAACACAAAGTATGCCCCTCATCACATTGTCGAATACGGGGATACATAAATTCATCACATACTGGGCAGGAATAGATATTTCTAATCACTTCGACACAACTCACAACGAACGCCTGAGGCAAGGAAATATTGGAGCCGTCACCTATAAACCATCGGTTACGATTTAGAGGTGAGGAACACTAAACTATGGGTTCGGATAGAATATTACGGAAGCGTCGTATTGGAAGATCGCGTGGAACACTAAGGATCGCTACCGCAGGATCATCATCCCTACTAGGAGGTACAAGAGGATTCTGTTCTGCGGGGGATTCAATAATTTGCGCAGCACCATTTTGCATCGCGCCTTCGGATTCGTCTACAACATCTGGCGGTCCAGCTTCATCGTGGTCAGGTGGAGAAGGAGGATCGATATCCTCGGGTGCTGACGCTGAAAAATCTGCAGTGGGTGCATTACTATCTGGCGAATTGCTGTCACTCGGATTAGACAAAATCTCAACTGAAGATCCTGATGTGGAACCAACGCTCTCAGGAGCTATAGCAACATCACGAATTGCAGAAAGGCTATGTGACATTCGAGAAAGGGTCGATAATAAATCAGGAAGGTCGATCGCACCTTCGGCATGACGAACACCATGGAGACCAAAACTTATATCAACTATGTCCGGTAAGTTCTCAGAATTTCGCTCAGCACCGAGCACCTCAGACAAGACTCGCGAAAATTCATCGGCGGCGTTTCGGAGTCGGTAAAAAGACACAATGGTTATTAAAATTCGACTATTACCGGGTTGAGGCACGGCCAGTTCATTGCTAGACTGTGGATTGGAAGTAGCTACAACTTCTTCATATGACGGTGGCGCTGGTGAAATGGGCCGTGATTCTACAGGTGATGGAGCATTAGACGGTAGAGAGACGGACAAACCTGTAGCATAAGTTTCAAGTGAAGGATCAAAACTGTCCTGACAACCACACAAGCAGAATGGTCCTTCCACATGTTCAGATAAGCTGAACGGACCGGGCAATGCCAGCGGCTCTACAATAATCTCCGGCGAAATCGCAGAGTCAATAGGTATAGTCGCAGGACGAGCATGTAAAGATGAAGAGTTCCCAGCTGAAGCCGTAGTGTTAACAGCCGCAGCTTCAATAGTATCAGTTGCAGAAACATGTCTCGAAAACGAAGAATTAGAAGTTGGAGGAACGAAGTCTGCAGGCGGAGCTATCACATCAGCGGGTCTACTTGCAGCTTCAGGCAGTTCAATAGATGCCTCAGTGTTCGCAAGTGAACGTGTAACACGAGAACCACCTCGGTGACCCTAGAAATTCAAACAAATTTTGTTATTTTAGACGCTACGATGTGCAGGGTTGTCGAGCGCGCGATTCAAGAATAAGGAAGCAGTCGCGTAAAATCTTTTTGTAAAGCACGACGCACGGAGTGCTCCAGTGGGCAATTGAAAAAATTGGATATGAGGCATTCGCGAATCTAGGAATATGTTTTGATGGGAGAACCCTTTTGGTTTCGCAATGGCGTACCCTAACGCGGGGTTGATTCAGCGTAGAACGAAAAAAAAACATTGAACATTTATAATATTTAAAGAAAATAAGAGCAAATTAGAATTATAATATAAATAGCCTAGAGAATTTCACACACCAAGCCTTTTCCAGATCCTGAACCTAACTGAAAAAAAGAGAAAAGTTACCCCATTCCAACTAACAGACTTCTTGCAAACTATGACCGAAAATACACCGATTCGATGCCAACTCGTGTGACGGGGCTGGTTAATTTCAACACCGCAAGAATCGTTCAAATTATGGCACGACAAGAAGATCCCGCCAAACTTAACCGACGACGTCGGTGACCAGTCGCAGGAGCAGCTGATGCTGACAGAGCGGGACCAGAAAATACAACGGGCGCCGACATCAATGGCATCCCCCATGCATGTGGTATCGGAGGTCCAGACGGAATATTTGGTATTCCCCCCCATGGAAGCGAAGGTGGCGCATACATCGCCAAGTGAGCAGGCAGACCAAGGCCGACAGAATTTGGATACATGGGCCAGCCAGGATAGCTAATATGCTGGTTGGGGCCACCAAGCAAAGGCACTTGGTTTGACGTGTAACGTGCTGGATTCATCTGATAACACGAAATGAATGAGGATTGCGAGTAAATTTTCCAAGACCTTTCCACGCTATGAGGTGGATCAGATTGGTGTCAAAAACGGTCGGCATGTATAGAGTCAAAACTCACCCTCAATATCCCAAACTCTTTTTCCAAACTAATCCTTCAGAAGCTGGCAGTGGAATGGGAGCTCTAGGTCAAATAGTCGGCTATAAGTTTATCTCCCTCGCCGACGAATGTGCAAAGGGGGACGAAATTTAATGTCAAAAAACTATACTCGCTGACGAGACCATAACGATTGGCAGGCCTAAATCGGTAAGCGTCTGGGCTCGAAGCCTTTGCCATACCGATCGCGTTCTCCTTGCGCGGACCGTCCTTATCCCCTCAACGAGATGAGTCTGGAGTCTGTAGTTTTTTTGCCTCAAATCCATTTTATCCGTCGCTCTTTTTTTTTCAGAAAAAATTGGACGTCATCACTAGTTAGTAATGATACTCTTCCTTTGACTGACTTCGCGACCTTAGATGGATCTTTAAAACCTAACCAAATCTATGAACAACACGCATGGGTATAGATTTTGAATGTCTTGGGAACCCGATTGAGACGCTATAAATTAACAAAATGTAAGAATAAAACATTTCACGTAACATTTATTCTAAAATCTTCAAATGCGGCTCATGGACGCCGCATTTTCTTGTAAAAACGTTTCATACTGCTACGCATGAAAGTTGATGGTTCATCTTAAATAGCGAAAGAAAATTCCCGCTCTTTACACCTTTCGTTCAAATATGCGGCTGATGGACGAATATTTAAACTACGATGGCAAGGAAAATCTCTCTCCGTTAGAAAGATTGTACATAGTCTCTTTAAAACTAGCCACAATACAGTGGGTTACAGGAATGAAATCATCATCATGTGATTTAAGATTTAAATGCCCACGCAAGTCTAGCCGGGATAAGATAACGCTGTTTGTATACACAGGCATGTGGTACATTCTCCTTCCATACTCCGGCTGTCGCTCCGCCTTCAATCCCCTCTGATTTTCTCGCAGTGTGCGGATTGACCGAAATTCGAACGCACTCTCGAGGACAGGGATGACATTGAAGAGGAGTAAAAAGGAGTGAAAGATTTCAGAATACGCGCGCTGAGAAAATTCGCTCGCACACTGACTAAATCATTGCTGCAAAAGAAATATACGACAGATTGATCTGAAATAAGTGCCGGGCGCTAACGAAATCAAGCCAAAAGTAGCGGGATTATAAACTGGAATGATGAAGCCGGGAGAAATGAATACTCAAAAGAGTTTGACGGTGAAATTCAACCCAATAATACAAATAAAGCGCGTAGCTCAATGGTATTATGCTCATAGAGCAGCCCGCCATGGTCCATGGGAAAGATTAGCTCGTGACAGAGAACGATTCAACAGAAGAGTCGAAAATACAGAAGAAATACTTAAACCCACACTCACCGAGCAGCATCGAGAGGAAATGTGGCAGCGAGTTCAGACCAAGACAGGAAAACAGTGATGAAAATTATTAACTAGCAAAAGTCTGCGCCCAATCATGTATGAAGATTTCAATGCTCATTAATGAAGTATTTCGGGCATAGAATAGCTGGCTACAATTTTTCATTCAGAGATCAAAACATTTTAGATTCCATTTTTAAGCAGGATAAATTTGCGACCCCAGAAATCGAAAAATCAAATGAGTCATTCTTTTTAATATCGCCAGGTTTTGTGTCGGGGGGTCAGGGATTTTTCTGTAACTTTAGGTACATGTTGTATATGATAAAAGAAGATGGAAAGCACAGTTCTTAGGTCCCGAAAGTCATCCGCGCGAGTTTGGCGCCCTATTTTTGTTTGCAAAATTCGTGAAAAATTCGATTTTTCAACTTTTTGATTGATTTCTCACCAGTATGGAACCCAATAAAAAAATTATCCAAGACACATATTTCGACGTGAAATGAGCTGAATTTTACGAAAAAAATACTCTCAGATCCATCAAAGATGAACATAACCTCAAAAAAAAGGTTTTTTCAGATGAACCCAATTTTGAATCCTTAGGCCCTATTTTATCTCAAATTCGACATTTTCATCGGATTCCTCGTCAAATTTTACGTCGAAAACCGTTTCTCAAAAATTGGGCTGAGGATGGGTTCGGCCACCATAATAATAACTTTAGTAGCAGGACCGTAAAAATAGCGCTAAATTGTTCGTTTCGGGAGGGACACTTATTACACTGGACAACAAAATATTGGGTCAGAAGTAGCGCATTGATCAAACAATGACTTTTTCGTGTATTTTTCGACGTAGAAACCGGATTCGAAACCAGTTTTGCACCTAGACATCAGGAATTTTTTCAAACCGCGAAATACTGAGCTTCTAAAAAACTGCATTTTTAGCGTTTTCTGATGATTTTGTAGATACATGATTTTGATGGTGCAACCTTGCAGCGGGCTTTGAGCGTACTCGGACTATGATTTCTCACGTATTTTGACCTGCTTAATACGATAGAAGTTGTTTTAGAGGGCTAGCATGCGTTCGAAACAAAGGTCAAGCTGATTTTTCGAGTTGCTATCAGGAGAGTTTGGACGATTTCGTGATAAATCTCAAAGTGATCACGGAATTGATCAGAAACATCCTCTGCAATACCATAAGAGCGCATCCTTTTTCTATTTGCAGACACACTGAGGGAATGATGTTTGCAGTCGCCTAAAAGTAGATTAGTCGAATATACATGTATAATCCCGAAAAGAAACTTTTGATCTATTCCGAGATCTATTCCTCGGGTGAGTTCAAGCCTCGTCGTATTGGATCAATGATCGAGTTTTTGTACCTAGAAGCCACTCAAACTACTAGAACAATGTCATTTTGTTGCTAGGATACGGTATCAGAAGTCCCGGAGACCTAAACTCGGTTTAGGTTACGGAACGTACCTTGACATACCATGAACATGAAATCAACCTAGTTACATCGTTTTTCACCCTAAGCTAATGTGGGCACTCCAATGATTCTATTCCGGAGGCGAGTGAATAAGAACATCCAGCGTCAGATGTGCCATCTTGGGCTGGTTGCAAACGACTATCTATATGCACTCAGAAGTACATGAGACTAGGGAACTGCGAATTTGACTCATTACGAGAAAGCTTGAGCTTACCTCAGAAATAGATCAAAAGTTTCTTTTCCGGATTATACATGTATATTCAACTAATCTACTTTTAGGCGATTGCAAACATCATTCCATTAGTAGGTGTGCAAATAGAAAAAGAATGCGCTCTCGTGGTATTGCAGAGGGTGTTTCTGATCGATTCCGTGATCACTTTGAGATTTATAACGAAATTGTCCAAACTCTCCTGATAGCAACTCGAAAAATCAGCTTGTCATTTGTTTCGAACGCATGCTAGCCCTCTAAAACAACTTTCATCGTGTTTAGCAGGTCAAAATACGTGAGAAATCATAGTCCGGGTACGCTCAAAGCCCGCTGCAAGGTTGCACCATCAAAATCATGTATCTACAAAATCATCAGAAAACGCTAAAAATGCAGTTTTTTAGAAGCTCAGTATTTCGCGGTTTGAAAAAATTCCTGATGTCTAGGTGCAAAACTGGTTTCGAATCCGGTTTCTACGTCGAAAAATACACGAAAAAGTCATTGTTTGATCAATGCGCTACTTCTGACCCAATATTTTGTTGTCCAGTGTAATAAGTGTCCCTCCCGAAACGAACAATTTAGCGCTATTTTTACGGTCCTGCTACTAAAGTTATTATTATGGTGGCCGAACCCATCCTCAGCCCAATTTTTGAGAAACGGTTTTCGACGTAAAATTTGACGAGGAATCCGATGAAAATGTCGAATGTGAGATAAAATAGGGCCTAAGGCTTCAAAATTGGGTTTATCTGAAAAAAACCTTTTTTTTGAGGTTATGTTCATCTTTGATGGATCTGAGAGTATTTTTTTCGTAAAATTCAGCTCATTTCACGTCGAAATATGTGTCTTGGATAATTTTTTTATTGGGTTCCATACTGGTGAGAAATCAGTCAAAAAGTTGAAAAATCGAATTTTTCACGAATTTTGAAAACAAAAATAGGGCGCCAAACTCGCGCGGATGACTTTCGGGACCTAAGAACTGTGCTTTCCATCTTCTTTTATCATATACAACATGTACCTAAAGTTACAGAAAAATCCCTGACCCCCCGACACAAAACCTGGCGATATTAAAAAGAATGACTCAAATATAATACTCATCATATCAAAATTGATTGAAATACTTCATTGTTCTCAGAGATTATTATTAAATAATTCACAACCAGGGATTCAAATTCAGATATAAGATACAGATCAAACGAACTATGCCTAAAATTTACGCAAAAATGGCAGACAGACATCTTTATCCAAGTGCATAGCAGTGAAAAATAAAAGGCTTGAGTAACACTTCCGTATCAAATACGAATAAAATTTTGCTATGTCACTTGTGTATCAAAAATAAAACTTGATTAGCATTCCTCAGTTGAGTTCTACACAATTCTTAGGGTCAAGTCAGTCATAATTATTATCAAATGTCATATAACTGAAACTGGACATTGTAGTCACATCTCAATTTTTAACAAGAGCATAGTCGAGCTCATTTTTCTTATTATCTCTTATATAAACAACTACACGACGTATAATTAGAGGAATACCACAGGCAATTTTTTTTTCTTTGGAGGCAAACTGTCTTACAATTATTCTACAATGCATAATCACTTCCACATTAGAACATTTTGTAGCAGGCGCATTAGAACAGTATGAAATATCGGACGCATGTATTGGAAAATATCGCTCTCATTTCAAGGAAATAACTAGATTCTATCGCAAATCCACTTGACCGAGAATCTAAAGTAGGCGAGCCTCTACATGAGGACACTCGTTGTTATGTAATTCAAAATCAGAAGCAGTGAAAACTTTTACCACATATGCAAATAATCCCAAAACCACAACTGGGAAGATGGCCTCGGGCAGAAAAACAACAAGGGCATGAAATCCTTCGTGGTTCGCTGTTCACAGAATCAATATTAATACATTGGCTAACCTGGGGCAAGGCACGCCTCGAAGCATTTTGGGACGAAGCACCAAAAGACGAAACTGTGGATGCATCCAATTTCACCTGGGCATAATCGAAAGAGTCTGATCGGGCAGGTGTCATAATTTGATTCAAATTCATCGAGCTAACGCGTTTCTTGAAAGGTATGGATGGAACAGATGCTGAATTCAGGGAATCATTTGCACCAGGGGTAACAGTAGCTGATGGCTGCTGTGAGGTAGTATTGGCAAATTGGGACCGAGTGAAATTGCCTGGGCCAAGTGCTGGAGACAGCACAGGCGCTGGTGACGAAACAAGCATAGAGTCAAAGATTGATGGAACAGGAGCGGGTTTTGACTTTTTGATCGATCGGGGTCGTTTTCGAGTTTTCTTCTCAACATTAGGCAAAATGGGAACAACAGGTGTAAGTTCAGCGGTATACTGCTTCCAGGCCAATTCATCTAGACAGAACGATACATGAGAAGAAAATCCTAAAGGTGGGCATATTTTACCACAAACCAGGCAGCGTCTTTGACAGAGGGGTAAATGTCGATCAAGGTGAACGAAAGTACGTTCGCACTTCGGGCACTTTTGAACCACTTCCCGCGCAGTGTGTTCAAGAAGGATATGCTTGTCCAAACTTATCGGACCATCAAAACACTTCCCACATATACTACAACTTTCGGGCTTGAGAAGCTTGTGAAACAAGCCGTGTAGTTCTAGATGATCCTGAACATCGGAGGTATAATTATAATTAATGTAATTACATTAATTATTAATGTAAGGTATAATTATGATTAATGTAATTACATTAATTATAAATGTATGAGGTGTAATTACATTCTTTAACACTACACTTGTATGCACGTTCAACCTTGGCGGGGAGATACTTTATAGCAGTACTAGGGCACATACACCCGAGAAACGCGAAGTAGCATGCCTCCCAACCGGCACTACCGTAATTCTGTGAAATACATTCATTTACATTTATATTCAACACGGCATGAATGCTATGATGTGTGACAATTGCAACATCACCTGGCCACTGAACGGCGACCTCAAACCTAATATTGTGATCCCTAAGGAAAGACGGAGTCACCATAAGGCACTTATGATTAATGGGCGTGCCACAGTTTTTTGCCCACCCGGAGAATCGCTCATCTTCTTTCAACTCCATGCAGACTTCTGCCATAAGTCTTTGAGAACGCGCAAAATCTTCAGGCGCGATGACGATCCAAATTTTGGCTGCACCCAATCCCCACATCACATAATTTATACTATCTGAGTACCCATCCTCGGGATGGAACTCGGTAAAAGAGTATCTACCCGCTACATAGCAGGAGGGATGAAGTACTCCTAAAGTTTCTTTGCTCTTCAACTCTCCCTCATCATTGTAAGCAATCTTGTGAGGCAACCCCTCAAAAGTTTCGTCGTTTGGGCGAGGGGGTAAGCCAGTAGCATACACGGGTTTGATTTTCTCGTCAGCAATCGCCTCAATTATTTCCTCGGCTAGCTTGGCTACCTTTTCCAGGCTCCGCAGGTCTTTCTGACTTGGTAATTCCGGAATCTAAGAAAACATTTTCTTTTAGAATAAACTGCAAATATGAATCAAGGAACCAGGAAAAGTACATCATGAAACTCACATGCATTCTCTTCAATAAGGTTTCTTGATCGGGTTGAAATTTTTCGCCATCCTTGTGGTTAATGAAAACCCCAGATTTGCTGGTCCTACTCAACGTTTGAGGAGTATTAAACTTACGAGGATCTTTGGTACGCAACCTCAGCCTTGCCTCATACTCTTCCTTACTAAGAGGCTTTCCAACGTTTCGAAACTGAAATCAAGAACAGAAAATATACAAAATACGATATTTATGACTCTCGCAACCGTAAAAAAGAGGAGAAAATAATATTTACCATTAGTAAGCCTGCATCTCTATCTCGATAGAGTAAGTCCTTTCCACGATCTATGGCCATTTCCATGGTATGTTCTTTGATATACTTAAGAATATTTTGATGCTCAGCTCCCGCAGGAGCTTGATGCTCGGGCAATTGTGGCTTGCTGAACATCTGTGGAATATATCGGAAAATATTTTAGTCAGTATTCTCCCCGAGCACAAAACTCCGAAATCCATCACTGAGTGATTGAGATAAGCCGAATGAAAACTTTCGTGCTGCCAGAAACGATCACATATCAGACAAAACAATGGAAAAAAGAATGAGTAAATTCACCAATGGAAGTTTCTGAACTTCCAACTCACCTTTTTCCAAGATGATATTCGCTTTCAATCTTCGGAGATGTAGGATAACAAAAGAAAATCTTCAGAGATGTTTGATTTATAATCTTCAAGGATGCGCGAATTTTGACCGACAGAAATCATATATGAAAATTTTACCACCGAGCAAGCAAAAGCGTGAGAAAGAAAACACACAGCAAATGAATATAGTCGAATAAGTTGTATGGCGAAAATTCATCATGAATGAAATCAATTTATTATGTAGATTGGTAATTTCAACTCGCGTATCAACACCAAGCGCTATCTCTAAGGGTATTTAAATTAAAGCAGAACACCCACGCGATATAGATGCTTAATTAACGTCGAAATTACAAAAAGCAAAATATCATCCAAGAATGGGATCATAGAACGATACATACGCAGCCATTCTCTTAAAGTACTCCGCCATGTTAGGAATAATCTTCCGGATGTACAGCCACCAATCTTCACGAGATGAACCATCACTCAGCAAATTGCCACAAGGGTAGATCCTGAAAGTGGAAAACAAAAACGAACATAAGAATGAATCTCAATGAAGGTATCAAATACACAACCTAGTTACGCTACACATTTTCCAAATTACATTCACAGGACACGAAAGGGAAAAAGAAAGAGACAACATAATAAAAAAAGGAAACTAAAGCTTTGAAACATGCACGTTGCCTGCAGATAGCTACAAAAATTTACAAGACTAAAATATATGTCAAATTGCTGCTGGTGTATAAAACGTCTAACGGCATTCGAACCCTAATGTGTAAATTTATAGTTCACCAGTTTAACAGTCTGAGAATGGAAAATCTATTTTAGTGGAAAATTGAAAAAAAAATCCCTTTCTTAACTTCTGTTCATAATAATAATCTCGGACAGAAAATGACGTGTTATGTGGGTCCAAAGAATGTATAAAAATTGCTACAATCTCCTAATCTCGCAGCGTATTTCGATGTTGGTAAGAATTTCCCACGATATGCACAAAATGCCGAATCAACTCTCAACATTCTCATTATTTGCGAATGAAATTGTATCAATAAATTCTGTAAAATCGATCATAGCTCAGGATTTCAAAAGTTGTTCCATGTACCACAATTAAAAAAAAAAATGAGTCTACCTCCATTCTCAAATATGTAAATTGGACTCCGTCATTCATATAAAATATTTTAGAAATTTAAATAAGCATTCTTGAAGCTAAAGATCAGACTTTTTCTGATCCAAACCAAAAATCAACTCTTAAAATTCAATCAAGATGTCATGACAAGGATAACAGATTCCTATGATGAGCATTTTCTTTATAGATCCAAATTCACATCTTCACGACTGGACGGATTCGAATATAGTACATAACCTTTTAATCTAAGAATAAGACTTACAAATACCCATGCGAACTCCACTCATCATAAGACTCGGCACGAGTCTCATTATTCACGTGATAATTGACAAATTTAATAATTATCAAATGCAACTTTGCACACTCCCGAAAAGTATTTGAAAATGCACGCTGTGCCTATCTATCCTGGACAGGAAATCTCATACATCTCCGGTAAATGATGCTATGGGCCGAAATCCTTTAGACGAGCCACGGTGCAAAAGGTATGATTTTCAAAGATAAATTAAAAACTAAAAACTAAAAACGAGCTCGAGTCAGTTTGACCCGAAATGCAGTTAAGGCTTAAGGTTCACGCTCAAATAAGAGAAAAATCAATAGAATGGAATAGTTTTGATAACAAAACACTCAACACTACCTTGCAAATCAATGAAAAAATTCCTCTCGACTTTTTCCTGAGCAATCAGAATCTGATTCTTTTTCACAATCCTAACTTCATTCCTAATATAAAAAATGATAAATACACATCGATTATAGACAAAACGTGATCTATACTGGGGTCTCGACATGAACTTCAGTTCTTGATTCAAATTAAGAGAAACCTATTTCAATATTCGTCATACTACCAAGTAGAGTTAGAATTCTCACAATTTTAGGTGCAAAACGAAGAATAAATTGAGGAAGCGCGGCCGAAAGATACTTTCCAGTTCTCATCAAAATGCTCTTTCAGCAACAGCTCCTCAAGAATCGACGAAAACGCCAAGCTATACATATAAATCGTGATCAAAACGCCATTCTTTCATACAAATCCAACATATTCAAGTACTCTAGAATAGCAAAAGGAGCACATCGCATATAGCTGAAGCTATTTTTTTTATCCAGCAAGACCTATCCAAAATTCAAAATAAGGAAAAAAGATCAGCCGTACAAAAACAAACGATACTGTGAGCAAATGCTGATCTACTTTATATTAATAAAAATCGTTGTGAATGGAAATCATCAAATGACCAACCACCGGCAACTCAATGATCTCATACAATGAAGATCTATCTATCTATCTATATCTATATACCCTGAGGCGCCAGTACAGTTTAGTATCAGTCCGTGAGTATCAAGTGGCGTATAGTCATCTATAAGCAGTAGCTCAGCATCATGCAGTATACAGCGGGCGGGCTGTATGTATCAAGCACGGCAATAGATACAACGCGTATTCCTATAGCAGTGACTCAGCGATGGGTCGGTCCATAGCAGCACACGTACACTAAGTGGAGGCACCGCTTAATTCAGGGTTGGCCGAGTCACCTACCTACCTCAGGCAGGTCCAAGTTTCGTCGGGTCTGCCGTTTCTGATTGGCCGAGAGAGGTCCGCCGTAAGCAGCGGCAGAAGCAAGGGTGGGGGCGCTTTTGCCGTAGATGACGTCCAACAGGCAGAACGACAGATAAAATTATCTGGTCGTCTGCTCACATTCTTCAGCCGTCACCTGCCGACATAACCGAAGTTTTCTCGAATCCGTAGTTTTAAGGAATTTCTTCAAATAGTTTGACCAATTCATCGAATTTGATCAAATGTTTGATATGATGAACATGTTATCATCTGTCACAGTTCTCAGATTTATAAACTCACTAAACTTCATGAAATTATTGGAATATGGGATCAAGTCATCCTCTTGAGCCTGAGCAAAGCAGCAATCTTGATCCCATATTCCAATAATTTCATGAAGTTATGTGAGTTTATAAATCTGAGAACTGTGACAGATGATAACATGTTCATCAAATCAAACATTTGATCAAATTCGATGAATTGGTCAAATTATTTGAAGAAATTCCTCATCCTCATCGGAAGCATGCATGGCACAGGTATAAAATAAAGCAGAAACTTGGAACTACGGATTCACCAAGCGAAGGGGAATTAGTTGATCAGGAATTGGAAATTCAAATCTAGATTCTATATTGAACAAGTGATATTTATTTGAAGTGCCTCTGACTGTACTAGAATATGATCCGCAAGCCAAAGTTCTGAAAGTTGTCTGAGCACGGCACCAGTTTGTTGTGACAAGTAAGCAGTGATTTGTATATCCATAGCGGTGGCAAAGGTGGTGCTGATGATGTAATTGGTGAATGCTTGAGTAATGATGGTAATGCCGATATGACTTTAGTGATGAAGATTAGAATGTGGTACTTATAGGGAATTGTTGGAAGATCAGCTATCTTGGAGAGATTTATATTTTTCAGGTTCACATCCTGATCTTCATCACAAAACTTATAGCGGCATTACCATCATTACCCAAGCATCACCAATTGAGGGATCTAAATCATTCATCACCATCATCATCACCACCTTTGTCACCGCTCATATGGATATACAAAAAACAGCTTACATTGTCACATCAAAGTGATGCCTCGCTCTGACAACTTTCAAACATTTGGCTTGTGGATCACATTCTGGTGGAGTAAGAGGTACTTCAGACAAGTATCACCTGGTCAATAAAGCATCTGAATTTTAATCTTGAGTTCCTGAACGTCTGATTTCGCATCATTTAGAGAATTTGTAGTTCCAAGTTATTGCCTATTATTCTGATGTGTCTGTGCCATGTATGCTCCCTCATTCTCTTTCGCTTCAGCGAAGCAGAAATCTTGAATCCATAACACCGTATACTTCCACCTAATTATTGGATATTCGACCCACAAATAACCGTATGCTCGTACTAAAAATTCTATCGGGGTAAAATCAACCCCAAAACCCAGGAAGGCAGATTAACCCGCGAATGCCCGGATGCTCGGTCCGAAAATTCTATCGGGGGAGAAAACAACCCCAAAACCTAGGAAGGCAGATTAACCCGCGAATGCCCGGATGCTCGGTCCAAAAATTCTGTCGGGGGAGAAACAACCCCAAAACCTAAGAAGGTAAATTAAGCCGCAAATGCCCGGATACTCGGACCGAAAATTCTGTCGGGTAGAAAATCAAACCCAAATCCTAGGAAGGCAAATCAACCCGCAAATGCCCGGATACTCGAACCAAGAATTCTGTCGGGGGGATAATCAAACCCAAATCCTTGGAACGCAAATTAACCCGCAAATGCCCGGATACTCGGACGAAGAATTCTGTCGGGGGAAAAACAACCCCAAACCTGCTATTATGGAGTTTAACGCCTTTTGAGGATTGGATGATATCGTAGGCACAAGTTGACCCCAGAATCGTGTTCAGATGGTCATTTTGAGTCGAAAAAACATGTTTGTATCTTTATCCTAGCCACTCGTCTCGTTTGTGGGCAGGAACCCGGGAAATCGCGTCTGACTTGAGATTCCTGTCTGGGAGTTTTTCTACTTATTTGGGGGTACTTTGTGGATAAATTTCCACAGGTTCGTGCACATTAGTTCAGATGGGAGCATATTTGAGTCATCCCAATGGGATCATTTTCAGCAAAAATTCACAAAAGGGTACCGTCAAATCGGGTAACTTTTGTACAGTGGGTGCAACTTCGGTCCCCCCTGAAAAATGACTTTCAAAGCTGCATTTGGCAAGGTGAATGATTCTATTATCGCTCTTAAATCTATCCTCTCTTCTAGGCACACACATGAACAATGTGTGAAGCCACCATAGATCCCGTGTGGATGATTGTAAAATCGTTTATCGAAGTTTTTTCCAAAAAGGTTGATTTAGCACCGATATGCGCGAGTGATCCAGTTAGTGTACCTGGGAAGAAGTGTTCCGGAACGAACTACGGGCGGATAACGGTACATTTCGACCACATATATCACCATATTGAAGGAACCATCGTTACATTGGAGTATTTACACCATTTGGAATTTTAATAAATGAAAAACAGGGGAAAAAAACTCTGAAGAAACGTACCAAAGCTACCCTACTCTAGGTAAGAAGCATGAGGATACGGTAACTTCGGAACACCTCCATATGACAGCTTCTTTTCAACTTATCTTGAGTCGAGTGATGATCTGTGAGGTTTTAAAATGTTTCAAGCAGCTTAAGATGAAACTCTTGAACGATTAAAATTAATTCACTCGCATGATGGTGGGTAGAATTGAGATATTCTGTAAGTGTACCAAAGTTGCTCCATCGGGGTCTAACTTTGGTACACTTCTTCAACTGCTAATAGCTCTGGCTTAGACACATCAAATTGAACTTTGTAGCCGATCAATCGAAAGCTGAGACTGTAAGCTTTAGATTGACTACTAATAGGAGTGGATTTTGTCAATGTATGTTGGAATGCCGAGCCAAAAAAATGAAAAGCACCGAAAACGTACCAAAATTACCCAATTTGACGGTACTTTAAATAGTCTACCGAAAATCAGGAACCAAAAAAGCCACCCAGATTATTGTTCTAATTGATAGTATTCGGATCGGACAACATTCGCACAGGTTTGGGGTCGAAAGAAAAAAACGATTTTTTTAAATTGAGCTCAAAGTTTGGCATTTCCACGAAACTGCTCACCTTGTAACGACTGTAACTTCTATAAAAAATACGATAATCGACTTTTACCGGTGGTCTAACTGTAGGCTTTTTCAAGACCTTTAAAATGACTACTGGTAAATGTCGATTATCAAATGTCTAGTAGGAGCTAGATCACTTGGAAAAAGACCCAAAAATTGCTGAAATCTGCTACCAGCGAATTCAGAGACGAATTCAATATAAGGTATTATATTGGTTTGGCACAAGCGGTGTGCATTATATACAGGGAAATCGGAATTATTTCGGTGGAGTGGTTGTGAGAATGTTCAAAATGCAATCGTTCATGCAAATTTCCATGATCCGAGTGCGATTTCCCACACATTTCCCTGATTACCATGGCCAAAGTCACTTCCCGAAGAATTCCCTGATTTCCAGATCGCTAGACATCATGGAAATTAACCCGCAATTGCCCGGATGCTCGGACCGAACATTTTGTCGGGGAAAAAAATCTACCGCAGGACCTTAAATCGTCGCCCTTAGGGGTTTCAGATAGATTTTCCCCGATAGATTTTCCGTTCTGAGCATCCGGGCATTTGCGGGTTAATTTGCCTTCCTAGGATTTGGGTTTGATCTTCTCCCCCGACAGAATTTTCGGACCGGATGAGCATCCGGGCATTCGCGGGTTAATCTGCCTTCCTAGGTTTTGGGGTTGATTTTCCCCCCGACAGAATTCTTGGTTCGAGTATCCGGGCATTTGCGGGTTAATTTGCCTTCCTAGGATTTGGGTTTGATTTTTTTCTCCCGCGACAGAATTTTTGGTCCGAACATCCGGGCACTCGCGGGTTAATCTGCCTTCCTAAGTTTTGGGGTTGATTCCCCCCCCCCCCCCCCCCCGACAGAATTCTTGGTTCGAGTATCCGGGCATTTGCGGGTTAATTTGCCTTCCTAGGATTTGGGTTTGATTTTCTACCCGACAGAATTTTCGGTCCGAGTATCCGGGCATTTGCGGCTTAATTTACCTTCTTAGGTTTTGGGGTTGTTTTCTCACCCGACAGAATTTTTGGACCGAGCATCCGGGCATTCGCGGGTTAATCTGCCTTCCTAGGTTTTGGGGTTGTTTTCTCCCCCGATAGAATTTACGGACCGAGCATCCGGGCATTCGCGGGTTAATCTGCCTTCCTGGGTTTTGGGGTTGATTTTACCCCGATAGAATTTTTAGTACGAGCATACGGTTATTTGTGGGTCGAATATCCAATAATTAGGTGGAAGTATACGGTGTTATGGATTCAAGATTTCTGCTTCGCTGAAGCGAAAGAGAATGAGGGAGCATACATGGCACAGACACATCAGAATAATAGGCAATAACTTGGAACTACAAATTCTCTAAATCATGCGAAATCAGACGTTCAGGAACTCAAGATTAAAATTCAGATGCTTTATTGACCAGGTGATACTTGTCTGAAGTACCTCTTAGTCCACCAGAATGTGATCCACAAGCCACATGTTTGAAAGTTGTCAGAGCGAGGCATCAGTCTGATGTGACAATGTAAGCTGTTTTTTGTATATCCATATGAGCGGTGACAAAGGTGGTGTTGGTGATGGTGATGAATGATTTAGATCCTTCAATTGGTGATGCTTGGGTGATGATGGTAATGCCGCTATAAATTTTGTGATGAAGATCAGGATGTGAACCTGAAAAATATAAATCTCTCCAAGATAGCTGATCTTCCAACAATTCCCTATAAGTACCACATTCTAATCTTCATCACTAAAGTCATATCGGCATTACCATCATTACTCAAGCATTCACCAATTACATCATCAGCACCACCTTTGCCACCGCTATGGATATACAAATCACTGCTTACTTGTCACAACAAACTCTCGCCGTGCTCAGACAACTTTCAGAACTTTGGCTTGCGGATCATATTCTAGTACAGTCAGAGGCACTTCAAATAAATATCACTTGTTCAATATAGAATCTAGATTTGAATTTCCAATTTCTGATCAACTAATTCCCCTTCGCTTGGTGAATTCGTAGTTCCAAGTTTCTGCTTTATTTTATACCTGTGCCATGCATGCTTCCGATGAGGATGAGGAATTTCTTCAAATAATTTGACCAATTCATCGAATTTGATCAAATGTTTGATTTGATGAACATGTTATCATCTGTCACAGTTCTCAGATTTATAAACTCACATAACTTCATGAAATTATTGGAATATGGGATCAAGATTGCTGCTTTGCTCAGGCTCAAGAGGATGACTTGATCCCATATTCCGAAAATTTCATGAAGTTTAGTGAGTTTATAAATCTGAGAACTGTGACAGATGATAACATGTTCATCATATCAAACATTTGATCAAATTCGATGAATTGGTCAAACTATTTGAAGAAATTCCTCAAAACTACGGATTCGAGAAAACTTCGGTTATGTCGGCAGGTGACGGCTGAAGAATGTGAGCAGACGACCAGATAATTTTATCTGTCGTTCTGCCTGTTGGACGTCATCTACGGCAAAAGCGCCCCCACCCTTGCTTCTGCCGCTGCTTACGGCGGACCTCTCTCGGCCAATCAGAAACGGCGGACCCGACGAAACTTGGACCTACCTGAGGTAGGTAGGTGACTCGGCCAACCCCTACTGTCAGCAATCCAGCCGGGTTTGTTCGTCGTTTGGTAAAGTTGACGTCGTAGGTTGGCTTTGACCGCATCATTACCGCATCTGATCAAAACAATATATCGCAAATGAAACTAGAATAATTATTACTGATAAAAGTGTAAATGTGAGTCCCGGATAGTTTTTTGTGACAAGCTGCTGGTACAGAATTACCTAACATCACAGCTGACACTACTTTTTCAGGTAAGACATATAAAACCTAACCCTCATGTGCAGTTTACTACTGTTATGTCTCACAAAAGTTCCCCATTTTGAGTTCCATCTGATAAATTAAGGGATGTATTTGAGTCTCAGAGTATGTACAAGAATGTCAGGTGTGACTTTTATGCTGTGAATTCAGTCATTCTACCATGAGTACTGTTGTCGCAGGAAAAAAGTTGGTTTGTTTACTTATAATCATGATCTCTGGACTAGCTTCAATTTTATAGAAATACTTAACGCTGACTCCAACCATCCATTTAAATGAGTACATTCCATCAATTTGAAAGCATATGTCATGTTATATATCTCCACTTTTTTATGCTTCATGCTTACAGAGCAGGAAGTTCTGATCACTCGACTGGGTCCACGATAACTCTCATCACAAGCTGAAAGTACTGAACGATTGTAGTTCATCCAAGTTTGTGTGACCAATGACAGGTATAAATATAGTACTTTCAGCTTGAGATGAGAGTTATCGTGGACCCAGTCGAGTGATCAGAACTTCCTGCTCTGTAAGCATGAAGCATAAAAAAGTAGAGATATATAACATGACATATGCTTTCAAATTGATGGAATGTACTCATTTAGATGGATGGTTGGAGTCAGCGTTAAGTATTTCCATAAAATTGAAGCTAGTCCAGAGATCATGATTATAAGTAAACAAACCAACTTTTTTCCCTGCGACAACAGTACTCATAATAGAATGACTGAATTCACAGCATAAAAGTCACAGCTAAAATTCTTGTACATACTCTGAGACTCAAATACATCTCTCAATTTATCAGATGGAACTCAAAATGGGGAACTTTTGTGAGACATAACAGTAGTAAACTGCACATGAGGGTTAGGTTTTTCATGTCTTACTTGAAAAAGAAGTGTCAGCTGTGATGTTAGGTAACCATGTGGCAGCTCTTCATCACACAGAACTTTGCTGGACTCATTTTCACAGTTCTATTAATTATCAAAATTTTTTTCTCGCGATACCTTGTTTTGATCTAATGTCACACGAATGAAGCACACCAACAATGATCATGTATGCCGACTAATATGCGGCTGCTATATACTACTATACAATCTAGGGACCCTAATTCGACGACGAACAAACCCGGCTGGATTGCTGACAGTCGGCTCGGCGGCAGACAGCAATCACGTGACATCGTTTTGAACGGGGGTGCAAATTATCCCCAATTTCAATCGACTCTCAAAAAAAATTGAGAGCGTTTAAAAATATTCTGTTTTTACAGAAGTTATTCTTTTTTTATAAGCTATTGATTCTATAAGCTAAAACATCGCAATCTGACACATGCGTGTTCCCCATTATTCCAGATGATTTATCGACATTGTTGAGCAACAAGTAGCACACAAAGCTCATAATAAGTGAATACAATATGCCTATTTCTGTTCAGTCTGACTCAAACTTTGGCAATTGTTTATAAATACCAGCAACTCATCCATGCTTTTGGCCAAAGTACTCTTATGTTGACAGTGTATACATTAGTGATCTAAGCTCTTAGCAGTTTAGAGCACTTCATTGTCGTATTGTCCAAGTAATCAGTGTCTCACAGTAGAACCAATGTATAAGGGAACGCCCATGAATCAAGTCAGGTGCTGCATAGACTCCTTCTTGACTGAGTATATCTACTTCAACAATGAAATGTCTCACAAAATACTCAATGACTAAAATAGTGGTTTGTTCAAACACTCTGGTATGAGTTCGCTGGACTCCTTATCCATCCACACACCTGAAGTAATTCATGGACACCCCCATTGGTGAATAAGCACCTACATATCTTGCTGCATGTATGATTTCAAGGAATTGTTCTTATGACCAGATTGTAAATGAAAATCTTCTGTTTTTAAATCAAATATCAATAAGCATTATTTATTTGTAAAGTTTTCACAGTGATGAATAAAAATTATCTTATGACTTTGAATAAAAGGGAAATTTTTCTTTTTTGTTCATTCTTGTATAAAAATAGTGACTAATGAAATGCATGCATGTGAAGACATGCCAAATCAATGTTATTGTCCCTTGGTCAAGTAATTATCTTCATTTGTCTCACAGAGACTTTAAACATGTCTGTATTGCCCTGGTATAGCATACGATGTGCTGAAAAGGTTGCAGAACCTTTGTCGGATGTCAATAGCCTGACTCCCAAGTGATCGAGTGGTGTGTTCTAGTGGTGCAAATGCTGTGTCATTTTGACATTCTTCTCTCCACCTTCCAGGAATTATTTGACCATCTTGGTTTTGTCTGTCTGCAAGTCCATTAGGAATGTAATCCTGATCAGTCATCCTCAACCAATTATGCAAACAAACTGCTGCCTTCGCCAGATCTATCAGATAGATGGGCTGCATCAGGATTGGTTTGCGAAATATTCGCCATCTACTTGCTAGGATGCCAAAAGTATTTTCAATAAATCGTCTAGGCTGGCCCATTCGATAGTTGAAAAGTCTTTGCTCCAGAAAGCAACATCCTTTTCCAGGAAATGGGCACATGAGCCATGGTTGTAGAGGGAAGGCTTCATCCCCAAAAAAACAGTAGTGCAAAGGAGGCTCGCCTTCGACTACTATTTCTGGTGGAGGAATGTCCAACGACCCATCAAGCAACTTTTCTGCCAGCGAGCTTTCAGCATAGACTCCCCCATCGCTTCTTCTGCCGTATGAGCCGACATCGTAATAGGTGAAGTTGTACTCAGAATCACACACAGCAAGTAATACAATGCTGTGACTTCCCTTATAATTATCCGCCTCTATTCTTCTAGGATGCTCATTTCGCTCGAATCGAATCGCTGTTTCTCGTTTGCCACTCGCATAAATCGCTTCCCCTCCGTGAGGGGAGATCTCGATTCTGGCTCGTTCGATTCGTTTCTTTAATACTAGACTAAAATTGCGCGCGTCGCGCGCGATGTGTCAAAGGGGATGTTTTGAAATAGATACCAAAAAATTTCCCGACTTCAATCTGAACCCCTCAATCTGAATGAGTGAATTAATAGGAATCTTCTATAACGACTTCAAGAGTGAGATAACCGATATATCGATAGAAATCTTCCATACCGACGCATTTTTTCATACCGACGGACGTTCAAAGAGCCAACATGGCGGCCTCCACGAACAGATCGATCCACAGAATCGATTCGATTTTCGAGCTGAAAAGAGCGATTCGATACATGTGAACACTTATCGCAGATGTGGATTAATAAACGGGGGGGATCTTCTTATGCGCGGGCCGATGAACCGGGTTATCGGTGTATGGGTGTGTTCAGAAGGAGGGGAAGGCTGAGTGAGCGAGATAGAAGATGAAAGATCAGCTGAGCAGAGTGGAGGAGAGAGCAGAGCGAGTAGGCTGAGTGAGTGAGATGGCAGATCAGCTGAGCAGAGCGAAGAGAGCTAGACCAGAGAGATGGACGATCAGCTGTTGGTTGATGTTGCTTGAGCAGCATCGTCACTATTTAGTGCCATGCTAAATTTTGTTTTATAAGTGAAGCAGCATCGTCACTATTTAGTGCCATGCTAAATTTTGTTTTATAAGTGAAATGCGCACATCATACGAATTTCCAGATTTTGGTTTGGTTTGATAACTTCTTTCCGAAAATGCGAGTAACTCCACAGCAGCTTCAATTAGGAATGAGTTCATCATTTCAAACTTATTTTCATATGTTGTTGTGTACTTTTGGAAATGGTCCTGACAGGTATAGTATTACATTTTTTTTTGAACAGTTGCATAAAAAATAGTATTTCACAGTTTTATTCTTTTAGCATTATAGTAGGGTATGTTGTTTATACATCTCCAGTGAGACTTTTGAGTAGCAGAGTTGCGGTATTTGGCTTTAAAATACAAATTGTAGTTGACACCTGTCAGATATCAGTTATTGTATTCGATGATGATATCTTACGCTTGGGTCATTATGTGACACTTGGTGCAACACTTCAGATAACTTCATTCGTTATTCGCAGTGCTAGGATGAAATTGGCATTGTTTATTGTAAATAGAAAGGTGGATCAAAGATGAGTTTATTTTCCTTTTTTCTATAATATCCCAGCACCGAGTACACACATTGTTATTGAACATAACATAATAGTCATGTCGAAAACCAGCAAATGTATCATAATGGCTGAACTTTTGCATTTATGAGAACCAGTATATTTGAGGAACCTTCAATATTGCATATTTTCTATTATCCATCCATCTTGAGTTTCTAAAAGTTATACGGATAAAATAACATTTAATATCCAATTCAATACAAACAATGGCAATGAGATCCCTACCTTCACAGCTGATCCAGTTAGAGAATGTGGAGAGTCTTTATCTGGTTTTTGAGGTGTTTTCACTATAAGACGTATATCTTGGAGTTCCTTTTTCTTTTGCTCCGTTACCTTTATATCATTTGTATGATATATTTCAAAGCTGGTTTGTCCTTATACTCAAAAACTTTTCCATAAGCCTCAATATGTTGACCTGCTTCAAACATTACAGTGTCATCACTGTAATTTCTGATAACAGTAGTAATTTTCATGTCCCCATCAGTCAGCGCACCCCAACGTAAAGGTACATCAGGATTTGCTTGGACGAAGGGGACTCTGATGAAAGCTTTCAAACCTGTGACATGAGGACTTAATCAATAATAACTAGTGGTACATACATCTGCACTTATTTATACGTACCAACAAAAGAATTGTTTTTAAAATTTTCATCAACGCAGTTTTGTATTTTTTCATAGAACTTGATATCTTGATGTTTAACTTCACTTGGCACAATTTCCTGGATATTTTGTTGTGGGAAATACAATTTTGTCAAATCAGTCACAACTGTATTTGATTTAATTGTGAGTTTTATTGATTTTCCACAACAGTAGTCTGCTTCAACATTAGGATTTTTTTTTGGAGCTTGAATGTACAGTCCATCAAAATGATATACCTGTTGACACAGATAAAGTGTTAATATACAAAACAGCACTTATACAGGATTGGGTGATTTTTTGCTTTTAACAAAATTGAACTCACATGGCCAATATGAAAAGTATCCTCGAAAATTTCAGCATCATCTTCCCACGCTACTAGAGCCCATGTAGAATCATCCTCTACTTTTATTTCAAGATTTAAAATTTTCATACCTCTATTACACAAATATACTTTTGTTACAACACCGACAATATCACTGCAAAAATTTGACGATTGAAATGGTGAAATACGATATCAGCATATGCTAACAAAAGAAGGGTCACTTACTGACAAAAAGTTGTAGTTTTCAAATTATTCATAACTTCTCTTTTTGTCAAAATTTCTACAAAATTGTTGGTAGGATCTAAGCCTCCAAAAATACCTACACTTTCTGTCATTTTCGAGGAATAAATAACTTGAAATATTTTTGTATTAGGTTTTGATGGGCACTGCAAAATGGCTGTTCTCCGAGGAATTCTAACGACGCTGTTGTACACTTTCAATCTTCAAAATGGCCAAAACAAGAGTATGGATATTTCGATGTTCTCAGCATGGTATGTATATGAATATATACTGCAGCTAGCCGCCCCGCAATCATTACCGAGTATATTACACTGTTCATAACGCGCGAGTTTGATATATAAATATGCACTATCGAGTATATTACATTGTCCATAAACACACTATAGTATATCCGTCATATACGTCGCGTCAATAAGTATGCTCCAAAACCACGCCACCCCGCCATTTTAATGATCTGCGAGGTCTTGGATTTTGCGTGAGCACGCGTTTAGAATCGAGGATACCATTGCTATATCTCGCAGTTTATTGTTAAAACCACATTTCGCGATTTTGTGTAAACGTAAATGGGCGAATACTGAACATCAGCAGTTTTTGGTAAGAAGTGTAGTGTACTTTTATTATTATTTGAAAATTTCGAGCAAAGCTCACTGTGGCACTCTAACCTATTCGAATTACAAAATTGTGCAGGCATGTGATGATATATTTTTTTGACATCGAGCTGTACAAGTGTACACTTGAAAAAGTTTATTGATGTTTGCTTATCCAAAAATAAGAAATTATGGAATTTTAGAAATTTTTTTGTGAATTATGCAAGTGTTGTTTATTGGCTTTCAGTATATTTGAAGACTTGATCAAAAAGGGTGAATATGAACAACAAACCAGCAAAAACAAAGCCTCCTAACATCAAAGTCGAATCAAATCCAAAAGACAACAGCTCTCGCACTAAAAAACAAAATACCAGAGGACAGGGTAATGCTTCAGCTTCTACTCAGCTAAATGCTTCTAGCATATCACTAACACAATTGAAAAGTGTTAGCAAGGCAAAATCAGTGAGTTCATGATCATATTGCATGTATAATACGAAAACCATCATTACATAGCGATGCTCAAACATATAACTAATTGTATAGGTACCTAGAATGACAAGCAACATCCTAATTCCAAGTGCTGACAGCCATTCAAATGCTATGGTGAATATCAGTTCATGTACAGAAATGTCGCAAGCACATAATAACAGCATAATATGCCCAGCTCTCAAGAATACAGGTGATGAATATATGATTGTAGACCATTGTGATGAGAATATGGCTTCTATGGGAAAACCAGCATCTCCCATTGAACAAATAGATGTAACAAGTGAAATTGACAAATCACATGGTTTGGAGATATTTAATAGTGGTGAACGAAGCATGTCTAATGAAAACAATAATGATCCCAAATCATCCGATGGAGTATGTGGAATAGTTGAGGATGCCAGCACTGTCAGGTTTAGTATGACTATTTTGAGGATTCCTACATCTGCAAGTATTGTAAAACGTTTCTAATTGGGAATTTCAGAGAACAGTATATGTACACACCTTCAAAGGTCCACGATGGACTAGAAGAAAATGACGCTTCTGCGTAAGTATGAATGCTATATCTGGCAAGATGTAATTTTGATTGTGAAAACTTTTCCAGGGAATACACTGGATACGTTGACTTTGTTGATGTTATCAAAGACATCCCTCAGTATGGGAAACTTTTTAAAATGGTGCTCAATAATAACGACAGAAGGAGAATGATGGTAACATCGTGGAATAATAATATTCCAAATACACAAGCTGTGGCACAAATCGGGAATGTATGAAAATGTTTTCGAAATTCAAGTATCTGCACTGCATGTACACTAGAATCTAGAATTTGTCAAAAAAATTTTAAACTGTTTGTAAATGTTTTCGAAGATTCAAGTATCTGCACTGCATGTACTCTAGAATCTGTAATTTTGCAAAAAAATCTTAATCTGCAATTTTTGAACATCATAATTTCCAGGTGCTCGAAATTCAAGGTTTGATGGTTAAAAAAAAAATGAAAACAAACGCAACAACCTCAGTAGTGGAAAGACGTATTTTGAGACTCAATCGTTTACAACTTACAATATTCTGGGGAAATTGGAAGAATTGCCTTTAGACTGTGGATTTTGTAAAGTCGATTTTGATACGTTGGAGCATGCTCATGGAATAATATGTAAGTAGCAGAACAAATATCGAGCATTGATCTATGTGACAATGAAAACGTACACTCAATTTGTCACATTGAGTGATGATTCTTTTATAGTTGATATTGAATCGATACACCCAACTAAAAAGTATGATGAACTTTCATAGGTATAGATGGAGTCGTGAAAACTGCACCTAGATTACAAAGTAGCACATTGATTGCCAGCAAAATAGTAGGCGGTATCACAAACGGCACACATGTTGTTGAAATCAATTTACCTAAAGAACAAAGAGTAGACAGTATTATGAAAGGTGATAAAGTAAGACTCGTTGGTGCAGTAATCACAAAAACCCATGGCTTACATGTTATAAAGGTGTCAGAAGCTGAAGACATAATTAAAATCGCAGATAATGAAATTCAAAATTTGAAATACTTTCTAAACGCAAACTCGCATATTTGAGACACCAAGATTACAGAAAATTCTGATGATATGTCGAGATTTTCAAGCCTTAGGTTTTACGTTACATACATTTTTCGATTTTTTAAAGCATGGAAATGCAAAACCCTACGAATGTTTTGTCGATAATGTATAGCATGGGTATGCCAATCCAACAGCTTATTTAGAGATTTCCGATTTTTCAAGCCTAATGCTTCGACGTTAACTGCATTTCTCGATTGTGTAAAGCGTAGGAATGCAAAATCTTGCAAATGATTTGTCACTTTTGTAAAACATGGGAATTCAAATCCAACAGCTTATTCAGAGATGCCTTATGTTTTTATGTTACATACATTTCGCAATTTTTGAAAGCATGGGAATGCAAAATCTTTCGAATATTGTGTCGATTTTATAACACATGGAAATGCTAATCCAACAGCTTATTCAGAGATTTCCGACTTTGCAAGCCTTATGTTTCTACGTTAACTACATTTCTCGATTTTGGAAAGCATGGAAATGCCAAATATTGCGTATGATTTGTCAATTTTGGAAAACATGGATATTCGAATCCAAGAGCTTGTTCAGAGATTGGCGATGTCACGAGAATTTGGAATTTTTGTGGATGTGAGAGCGAGAATTCAGCAGACCTAACTCAATTTTTTTCACATGTGTCAAATACGCTGAAGATTAAAAGTACTGAGGCCACATATTGGTAAGGATTCTCAATTTCAGAAAATCTGGAAATGCAAATTCAATAGGATTTTAAACAATTACTCACATCCCCAAAAGTTGATATTTTATCAAACCTTAGTTACGACATTCAGCAATAATTATAAAACTTTTATCTTATTAGATTTTAATTTCCAATTTTAACAATATGTCAAAAATCGAATAACTGAGGTCACATATTGCTAAAGCAGCAAATTACTATAATAAGTGGTATGCTAGAAGCTGTCTTGATTCCCTCGATGTCACCATTTTGTAGTATATCATGTACTTTTGCAGCGTACTTCTGTGTTTCATAATGATGCTCACAGAATCATATAGTTTTGTACCGTACTTTTGTGTTGCGATAATAATGCTCACAGAACAGATAATTTAGTTTTACCATATGTAGTATAATCACAATCTTGAAACACAGTTATTTGATTTCAACAAACAATGGTTCAAAATGAGTGCTGAACCTTCACGTAGACAATACCAAATTTTTTAATGCACTATACAGGTATTCCCGTAAATATTCAAATTTCAAGGTATATAAAATGTGGAGGCAAGTATACTGTATCCATTGCAAGACTTGAGTTTATAAATCTCGAACAGCATTTACTTGACAACCGTCAATTTCGATATACAAGTAAACTGTTAATAACCGAAGTATTATATCACACTAATATCGTGTTTTGGAAATTAAGTTTTAAAAATACTTTTCTAATGATTTCCTGTTGAAACTATACAAGTAGATATACGATATTGTGAGAATGAAACATCCTCAGATTGTAACATGTAACTTTCAAAACTTTTGTAACTCTTTAAGAATTTCTAATGCACAATTATATTTTAGATTTTTTACGAGATACGTATCGGCAAAACAAATACTTGTTACGATATCATCACATTCATGGGTATTCCCAGCATTTGTAGCTGTAAAAAAATTTTTAAGCATTAGAAAATAAAGATACTTTGAAATTCTACAATCTTAATGAAAAAAGAGTTTTTTCATAATACAAACCATGACATTTGCATATGCAAAACAACGCAATCGATTTCCAGGTTCTGTGGAACCTCACTAGATGGCCGTCGGTGAAGTAGGAAATATGGTCATGCTTGAATCCGAGGATTTGTTTTTCAAGGGAATAACGCTAGCCAGCAGACGCGTGGTTGCCTGAATATAAAATCAACCTAGCAGAGCTTATCAAACGTTATTGTGATTAACAACACAAATTATATTATTTGTCCTTAATGGTGCTTACAAGTTTTGGCTACCAACAAACATGAAAATCACTGCGCTGCGAAAAATTTGCAGAGGAACACGTATATAATTTGGTATACAATAACAAATCAGTGCAAGATAGATCAATGTTTTGAGGTTAGTATCACAGTCATCTAAGAAATACATAAAGATAATTTGTAAACTTCACTAAATATGTGCCCACGTACTAAAAAATAATAATAGAGGAGGGTTGGATAATTAATAGTAAATCTATACCGTTCCAGATCCAAAAATATTGTTCCCCACAAATAACAAGATTGTGATTCCCTGTCGATGACCGAATGTCCACATCTTGTATGCACAGTCATGTCACATTTCAACAATTGAGGTATGTGAAACAACTCAAAGACATTCATTGAGTTTGATCATAATAGTTCTAAAACATAGCAGTGTTCCCCGTACATCCTTTAACAGATTTTGAACATATAGTCTATCAAGATTGGAAAATGTAAATATGTTCTCAGCCATATAGCTGCAGAAAACATAAGTTCAACAAACTGTAGCCAGATTCTGAAAACTGGTGTTACTTGTTTTGTGATATATGGTATCAAGGCTCCAGTTTGTAAAGAAACGAGAGTAACATGAATTCTGTAATCTGCGATTCTATTACAGAATGCATTTTCAGGATGTGAAATACGTAGGACTTCGTGTCATTTTATATCATGCGAAGCAAGTGCATGCTTACAAATTATTGACACAGTGACAAGTTTTCATTTGAACAAGCTATAATCAAAAAAGTTGAAATCAAGCTAACGCACCATCATCGAATGCATTTTCAGGATGTGAAATACGTAGGACTTCATGTCATTTTATATCATGCGAAGCAAGTGCATGCTTACAAATTATTGACACAGTGACAAGTTTTCATTTGAACAAGCTATAATCAAAAAAGTTGAAATCAAGCTAACGCACCATCATCATGTGTAAGGATGTAGATGTTTTCAAGATCATTCATTTTGGAATCTTATACAAAGCTCTGAAGTTTTTGTCCCACATTCTGGGAATGATCTAGCAAAAAGAAGTTGTTACAGCTCGATGGTTTTAGAGCTTTTTATAGAGCATAACCGACTCATATTATTTGACTTGAAATTTATTGCCTGGCAGAAGAGTGGATATTGGAATGTTATGCAAAGCTCTGAAGTTTTTGTCCCACATCTTGCGTATGATCTAGCAAAAATAAGTTGATGCAGCTCGATGGTTATCAAACTTATTATAGAGCATAACTGACTCATATTTCTTTACTTGAGATATATATACTGGCAGAAGCGTGGATATCATGTGTATACATGTAAACGTTTTAAGATCATGAATATCTGAATTTTAAGTAACTTTTACGTAACTAAATTTTAAGTAACTAAAATTTTTTGTCACACACACATTGCGAAGGATCTATAAAAAATATGTTTTTGTAGATCGAAGGTTTTTCAAGTTCATTAAAGTGCAGTACTGATTCATGTTTGTTGACATTTATAAGTGTTTAAGGCAAAATCTTGAATTACTAATATTTCGTTACATATGATCCACACATCGCCAGAAAATATGCTGTCACATGGTCACACGTAATTCAGGTGTAAAAAACATAATAATGGTTAAAAGTATGATATAGACAAAATTGCAGGAGCTGCGAAATCAACCAAGATTAAGACGATATAGAGTTTTTCTAACAGACGATTGACGAGCTATTGAAATAAAAACAGGTTCACTGTGCAAGGCGTAACATAATATCAGTCACGAAGATTATGAAAACATAAAATGATAACTATTTGGCAAATATTGCAAATTTAATCTTAATAAATTCCGTGGTAGCGAGTACATCGCAGGAAATATGAAATAAGGCCATTTTAGATCGAGGAGAACATTTTGAAAATCCCCGGATTTGACAATTATATTAACATTTGTGTCAATTACGAATACTTGGATATAGTTGAATTAGTTTTGCAAATGTTTTAAGGACCCTTAGTGGGCCCTGCGAAATTTCAAAGCCTTAATTTTGAACCGTCTTACACTTATTTTGTACTATTGACAATTCGCTAGGAGCTACATTACATCGTTTTTGCGCTACCTTTGCGTATATTTTGGGAATAACATGCACTAACAAACACACAATTGCCAGATCCGGACATCTGATCTCAGATAGGTCCCTTGGTCTCTTGAAAATGAACCAAATATGAGCGTTTCTGTGGAACTTTTGGACTTTGCTGAAAATCGATGAAAACCGAAAAAAGGAAACCGCAAAACGCGCACCTGTGACCTTTTGCTCACATATTTGTGTAGTATTGAAATTTACAAATTCACTATTGATACTCATACAGAGTAAGTAGCATTGCCAAACTCACGTTAATGAGTCTAACAAAAAATAGTTTCCGCAGGTTTTCCAGAATATCCTAAGCAATTATTTGGCAAAATTGACAATTTCAACGAATGCCTTGAGCTTTTTGCAGCTTTGTAAGGTCAGGGTATTCGATTACAATTGGTATTATCAACATGGAGTTCGATCCGATAATAAGGGATGAAAAAACTTAATTTTTTTCGTGAGTCTCGTTTTTGCCCTCTCACTTCAGAACGGGCGTATTCTAGACAAAAATATCGCACCAACATGATACTTGTTGCAAAATCTCCGTATTTGCATCTACTTTTCATATGCTTTCAAATGAATGCGTTCAGGGTCACGGCAGGAGCTTGGCTTCATCATCTTTGAGTTGAACGAGACATGATTGAGTTTATATCACAATTCTCAAAGTCATATAGTTCTTGCTGAATTGGTAGCAATCCATCGCGCTTTTAGGCCATTTTTTATTTAATATATCACCCACCAAATGCAGCTTGAATCGACCCAAAAATTTGCGAGGCATCACTAGAATATACGTAAGACTGCACGAAAGTACCAAGTATTTCCACAAAATTCCCCCCCCCCCTTTTTCTCTTTATGTCAGATAGAACGAATCAATTGTTTCTGATCATACAGAGGCCAAAGATATCTCATATTGAAGTTGAATGATGATATTTCCACTTCGATTGAGCCCGATAGATTTGATTGATCTCTGATATCATCATCCATAGCTGTATTCCAGCCGAGGTAAAAGTTCCAGAGAAACGCCCATATACAGATTCTGTACCATGTGATCGACGTATTTGTCGAAATGAACGTCTCGTAGTATCATGATGCGTACCGTTGGTAGAATATTTTAAGCGGTTTGGAAATGATTAAAGATGCCTTTTTTCAAGTAACCCCGAAGTTTTACATTTTTACAAAAAAAATCTATCATAAGGCTATAGCTGAAACGGATCACAAGATGATGCCAAATTTGAGAGAATACAAGATAGGGTTTCTCAAGCTCTTACAATGTCTGCTCATACGGTATTAGATAAGAGACTGCCATTTCGAGCAAAACGTTTGCAAGAGGGCGATTTTTGCAGGAACCGAGGGAACTACCATATAGCAATTTTCCTGATCGGGTATTTATATTTTAGGAAATGTACGACATATAAAGGGAAATTACGCAAAGGTAGGCTGAAAAACCTGCATTTGGGTTCAAGCTAGCAGTTTTATGAAGACAGCAATTGTGCAAAAACTGAACAAAATTGCGACTCCTGAATTTCAAAATCGCGGAGAATGTTCCACAAATATAAAATTCAACAATATTCAAGTAGTACTAACGAAAAAATATTTGGGACATTCTTAAAAACCGTAATCCAAAAATGTTAACCTTGATCCAAAATACCCAGTCAGATTGAATACATTTTAGAGAGTTCAATACTTTTTAACTTGGAAGTCCATGATTTTAAGCATGACTACTTTCAACTCTGCAGAATATAAAATGTCAAGAACTCGAGTCATTCAAATGAAAAGAGATTCTATGATCGCACATTTTTTTTTCAGGTAATCCACGATTGTTCATTTGCTCAAATGAGAAGTTGGAGATTTGTCATCAAAATGTGAGTACAAAATAATTAATATTTCAAAAATATACCGAAGCAAAAATACTGGAATTCGATTTACTGTACTACTGATGATTGCTGTACTACTATGCTTTATTGAACTTTACCAATTTTGATGTTGTGCTATATACACTATATACTACGATTCTGAAATACTGCAATTGCTGATACGATATACCGTGAAATTGAGAGGTATAAGCAATAGAGAACAAAAATCATGTCTAATTATCAATCACCACAAAACAGTGCAATTGATGATTCAAACGAATTAACTAGAAATGAAAGTCATTCCGAACTACAAATTATGAGTAATACTAATTATCATTTATATCCGCGAGTTATAATTTTAGAAAATACACCGATACGGAATAACAATGTTGAACATGCTCACTCACCCTACAGAGATACTGATTTAAATGTTAGTGGAATCCAAGAATACCAAAACGTAAGATCACGCAATACTGTTACCACGAATATACAATCGAATGTGAAAAAGAGAACGTTTTTGGAGAATACTAACAGTGGTACAGAGAAAGTTATTACGAATACATATAATGATAGAAAATCGATGAAATACTCTCAACCAGCAACAGAAGTGTTAGGGATTACGGAAACACAAGCCAAGATCGTACACGATTTGAAACAAATTCCAGGAATTAAGGATGTTACTATGAACGAATTCGGTAGAGTCATAGAATTAGAAGAACCTTTGATTCTAAAAAAATTCTGTAATAACGAAGTTTTGGAAAGAGATGAATCGCTGATTGAAAAACAAGACAAGAGATGGAAAGTTATTGAATTTGACGAACCAATAATTGATGAAAGGACAAGAAATATACAAATAATGGAATTGCATGAAAATATTATCTTACAAGATGATAATCGATGTACAATACCTGCCACCTACAACCATGCTATCCAAAGCGAATTCATAGATTTCACAGTTACTAGAACAAACAATATTATAGACAAAGGCTATTTAGATGAAAACATGATTGAAGAACATTATTTAGGTCCGATGAATATTTATTGCAGTAGTTGCAAAGCAAAACATTTCAAATCTGAAAAGATCCAAGGTAAAACTACCTTCAATTCTTGTTGCAATCATGGACAAATCGAATTGGAACTTTTTGAAAATTTTCCACAAACCTTGAAAAACCTCTTTGAAAATACACACGAAAAATCCAAGCATTTCAAAGAGAATATCAGATTCATCAACAGTACACACTCATTCGCATCATTCAATGCTAAGCAGATACAATTCAATAACACGAGACCAGCGCCCTACTGTTTCAAAATTCAAGGAAATATTTACTATCAAATCAATACAGCACTGCAACCAAACGAAAATAACACGCCAACATTTGGGCAATTATTCATTTACGATATCAATGAAGCTACGAGATACAGATCGCTGGCAAAAAAAAACATTGACCAAAGTCTCATGACTATTGTTGATAATATACTAAGACATCATAATCCGTTTGCGCAGTCATACATGATGATGCACGAGGAACTGCAATTCCAAGAAAGAGAACGACATAACAATAATGAACCTATACCGATCCTCAATCTATGTTTTGCAAACAAAGATAATTTGGACCAAAACAGATATAACGTACAAAGATGTAATGAAGTGGCAGCAATCTTTACAACTACTGCAGAAGGTGACATACCTTATAATTTTATAGTAGTCAGGGATAAAGAAACGAGAACATTGAAAGAAATCAATACTTTAGATAAACATGTCGATCCATGGATTTATCCTCTTTTTTTCCAAATGGTAGATTTGGTTGGCAGATAGGAATGAAAAAAAGAAATGGTAAGAATTTGACACGATTGGAGCATTTCAAATACATTATAGCCATAAGAGATGATTTTAATCCGATTTTACAAGGTGGTAGATTATTCCAACAATGGTTAGTAGATCAAGGCATAAGAATTGAAAAAGATAAATTAGACTGGTGTAACAGAAATCAAATCAAAATGAGAGTAGAGAATTATTCTGAGTTACAAAATTTGAAACGACTTCTAGAAAATCAAAATGCACCGAAACTTATTGGCAAGATTATCATCCTACCGTCCTCATTCATAGGGTCACCTCGCAATATGGAACAACAATACCAAGATGCGATGCATTTATTTCGAGAGAAAGGTTGGCCAGATCTATTTGTAACAATGACATGTAACCCAAAATGGAAAGAGATAGATGAGAACCTTTTACCTGGTCAGCAAGCTAGCGACCGACCAGATCTCGTTTGTAAAGTTTTTCACGAAAAGATCAAAGCTCTGAAAAATGACATAGTGCACGATAGATTTTTTGGTGAAGTTTCAGCGTTCATATATTCAATTGAATTTCAAAAACGAGGCCTGCCTCATATGCACATGTTAATATCTTTGAGAGACAAAATTCGTACAATCAATGTAATCGACAAATTCATATGTGCAGAAATACCAGATCCACATTTGCATCCAATTCTACATTGTAGAGTAATGAATCACATGATACACGGTCCTTGCGGAGAATGGTGTATGAAAAATGGAAGATGTTTTCGATGTTTTCCTCATGATTCCCAGGAAGAAACTATAATGGACGAAAATGAATACCCAACATATAGAAGACGAAATAACGGTAAAACTTATGCTAGGAAAGAGAATTTCTGGGTAGACAATAGATACGTTGTGTCATATTGTCCAAAACTCATGTTGAAATATAACTGTCATATGAATGTTGAAGTAGTATCGAACCTAAAAGCTATTAAATATCTCTTCAAATATGTATTAAAAGGTCACGATGCCGCAGCTGTAAAAATTTCAGAAACCACGAATGGTAGTGGCCAAACTGTTGAAGATCATGATGAAATACTATGGTACTCCGAACAACGATATATGGGACCATGCGAAGCGTACTGGCGAACTCATTATAGATTATATGTCATGAGCCACACAGTGGAGAGGTTACCATTACACTTACCAAACGATCAATCGATAGTAATCGAAAATGAATTAGACAGAATAGACTTGGAAGAACTTGAGAAAAAAGGATCGATGCTGACCGAGTATTTCGAACTGAACAAAAGAGATCCAGAAGCACGAAATTTTAATTACCACCAAATTCCAGAATATTACTCTTTTAGTGACGTAACCATTGATGGAATCACGAAAAAAAGGTGGAAGCGTAGAATCAGACATTTTAAATATGGCAGTATCGGAAGATTGTATAATATTTATCCGAATAACGTTGAACTTTTCCACATGAGAATATTGCTTTTATATCGAAAAGGAGCACAATCTTTCGACGATTTAAAATCCGTTAATGGGCAAATATATGATACATTCAAAGACACATGCATAGCATTGAAACTAATTGAAGATGATAGAGAGTGGAAAAAAGCCTTGAAAGATGGCGCAGAGTGGATGATGCCAAAACCATTACGCAGACTTTTTGTAAGAATTGTGTTATTTAACAACCCATGCGATCCATATGAGTTGTGGGAAGAATTCAAAGATGAAATGTCACGAGACATGGTAAAGAGGCTAGGAAAAAATGGTGCAATCGCAAAAACTAAGGCTCTGATTTGTCAATACTTGAGACAAAGTAACTACGATCCCAAAAATATCTTTGCAGATTATCAGGACAACACTGGAACATGTGAATTGCCGTTACAAAGTTTACCAAATCCTAACCACGACATTTATAGTTGCTTAGCAACTCTGAATGATGAACAAAGGATAGCGGTTGAAACGATCATATACAAAATATTGAGAATTCCCAGTACTACACATGACACGAGTAAAAGTTGCTTTTTCATCCATGGTTGCGGAGGTTCAGGGAAGACGCATTTGTATAAAAAATTGAATGAATATTTGACATCATTGAACAAGAAAGTGTGTTTAATGGCTTTTACTGGTATAGCCTCTACAATATTCCCAGGGGAAAAACAATCCACAAAATTTTTGGTCTACCAGTACCTCTTTATTCTGATTCCTCAACAATTTTCAAATCACAATCAAAAGAAGCAGAGTATTTGCGATCGGTTGATTTATTCATTGTAGATGAAGCACCTATGGTACCAAAATATGCTATTGAAGTGATGGATCGAACTCTACAAGAATTCATGGTTAACAATAAAATTTTCGGTGAGAAAATTGTAGTTCTTGGAGGAGATTTTAAGCAAATTTTACCAGTTTTACCTAGAAGTACAAAAAGTGAACAACTAAGTTTGTCGATACGTAACAGTTATCTATGGGAACACTTTAAGATATTTCATTTGAAACAGAACATGCGAGCATTACCATGCGAAAAAGAATTTTGTGAATTCCTCCTTAAAGTTGGAAATGGCTCTCTGAACACATTTCCCAACAATCTGGATATCAATCATTTCAGAAAAGAAGACATCATTATAGGAGGCGATATTGTTAGAGACGTGTATTCAGAAATCATTCAGTCACAGAAATTTGAAAATTTAAAAAACTTAGCCATTTTAGCCGCCCTGAATGAAGACGTAGAAAATATTAATAATAAAGTTGTTGAACTTTTGGAAGATTCTCATGAACGATTATATCTTAGCATTGACAGTACTCAACGTTTAGAAAATGGCTCAGTCAATCACATCATTTCACCTGATTATCTTAATTCACTGAACCCAGCATCATTACCACCACACAGATTAAAACTTAGGGAAAACTGCATTATTATGTTGATCAGGAATCTATGTATAGATGAAGGTCTATGCAATGGAACGAGGCTGATGGTCAAACAATCTAGAGAAAACACGGTCTTATGCGAAATCATAACAGGAGATCACAGTGGCGAAATAGTGTTCTTATGTCGCATGGGCATTATATCAGAAAGAGATTATCCATTCAAATTCAAGAGATTGCAATTCCCTTTCAAGTTAGCTTTTGCCATGACAATCAACAAATCGCAAGGACAAACATTCGACAAAATTGGAATTTCTCTCGACCGCGATGTTTTTGCTCACGGTCAACTATATGTACCACTATCACGAGTAAGATCGTGGGATGGATTCAAAATTTATATTCCGTATAGACGACCACACATTAAAAACTATGTTTATCAAGAAATTTTACTAGATATATAATTACTCAATCTTGCACAAGATGTGAGTGAAGTCCGGAATTTGTCATCACCGAATCAAAGCATTTGAACTTTCCGCTTTTCACAGAATGTCAACGATTTTAAGAATATCCAAAATCCTAATAACAAATCTTAAAATTATGCAGTATTCCAGCACAACTTACAAAACCTGTAAAAAAAGGCCGGAATCTCGATATTCACGAATCAAAGCATTTCAAGTTTTCGATTTTCCCAGAATTTACACGAATTTTGGAATATCCAAAGTCATAATGACAATCATTGAAAGTGTACAGTTTTCTACCATATCTTACAAAACATATTAAAGAAGGCCGAAAATTCATTTTTAGCAAAACCACGCCTTTGAAATTTATGATTGTCAATAAATGGACGGAAATGTTAGAATATCCGAAATCGTAACAACAATTTTTGATAGTATAAAGGTTACCAACATATCTTACGAATTCAAATATCAAGGAGCCGATTATTTTACAAAACACTCATCAAGGCATCAATTACATTTTGACGTTTAGGTTATACAGACAAACTTGGAAGCAAAATTAATAACAGAATGAACGTGGAAAATACATTAATCATGAATTTTATTGAAATGTCACGTTTAGGTTATACACATACACTTGGAAATAGGATAAATACAAGATGATAGCATCGTTTCCGCGAATATCGGACATTCCCAAAATCAACGGAAATGGCACGCTTACAATGGTAAGTCACTATTAAAATTTGCTGAAAACTACTTGATTCACAATTTCGCGAATTTTCAGGATCAACTACAACTTGCACAGTGACACTTGAATGTTAACGGTGAACAACTACGACACCAGCAATTGAAAACTATATTTGAGTGAGTAAATGAATTATCATGTTTTTCAATTGTTAAAATGTGTGAGTATTACAATGATGAACGTCCGTAAAATACGTGCTTCGCAGATTTGAGAATTTACCGATGATGGTATATTACATTTGAACGGTGAAGAATCTCGACAAAGGAAAATATGTATTACTCAAAACATAATAACAAAATAATTATGTGTTGTTCTGGTTGTCGGATCCACAATCTCATAATATGGAATCGGATAACTCACTTTAAAACAGGACAAAAGAAGACACGAACAATCGTGTTAAGGTAATGCAAGTAATAATGTAACAAATATTATTACTAAATTTACACAATGGGACACCAAAGTAGGAGAGATTTTCGTAATATTGAGTTCTAACACTTGCAGATACTGTTCTAACAGAAAAAAACACGTGTAAAAATTCAGGGAACTCTGGAATAATCCAACGAGCAATTATTGGTTAAAACATCGCAGACATAAGGAAAATTGAAGAACAACAAGTAATCATCCATCTGGCATCAACTGTTTTCCATGACAATGTTGAACTGCATTGTCTAATGAATTTTAGATATATTCGTGAACAAGAATCTTCATGCGATGGTATTTTTAGTGGTGCCTATAAAGAATGCATGAAAAATATTTATGACATAGTTTTTTAAACTAGACGCAATTTTAGCTCCATCTCCAATAGAAAGAAGTGGAATTGTATTCATTTATTCTGTCTACTGCTCTTTCTACACAATTACACTCTCTTAAGTTATGAGCTTACATAAAAACTCTCAATATCAAATAAATTGGATTACTATCTAAGTTCACAATTACAGGCGATACAATAAATAACTTGGGTTGTCCAATGTTCTACATACAGTTAATAGCGCGCAGGGAATCTCAACTCTTCAATAAAAATTGCGAACTTGAAATACGCGCGCGTAGCGCGCATCTTCTGGACTAGTCCGCTCTTATGACTCTAGGACGTGGATTTCGCTCGAATCGTATCGCCGATCTCGTTTGTGTATCGAACTTATCGCTGGCCTGCCCATGGGGATGTCTCGATTCTTGCTGAATCGATTCGTTGTTCTTGCTCTATGCGAGCCTTCTGCTGGATACACCGATACACCGGGTCGATGGTGTATTGGTGTGTCTAAGAAGAGGGGGCATATGCTATAGATGTTAATAGTGCGTGCTATATATATATACTAGACCCTGACAACATCAGAACCAAGCAGAACAGATTTTGTTTGATGTTGTTTTGAATATACGGACGTATTTATAAGATAAAATGTAATATGTATATGTATTTAACTGTCTGTTAATCAGAAATGCTATGAGCTGCTAATCAGAGATGCTGTGATGATGCTGTGAATGCGCTTGCATTCAGCTGGCTAAGCTGGCTTACATGTGGAATGTGGTATGGCATGATAATCGAGTAGGCTTCATATTGAGTGAACAGCTGTGTTATGTGATTTGTTGCGTAGACATGTGATTGAGGAAGAGTGATCTACCTAGAATGATATCACATTCCTCGTTGAAGCGATAATGTGAATCGTTGCAGCATGTGATGTACCCAGAAACATGAGTTTTTGGGTCCACTCAACCCTTATTAGGTTAGCTTCTAACTTACAACACATAGTCATAGCTGCACAGCAACACAGCAAGCATTTCCAGTGTTTAACAATACATAGTGAGATATCTCTCCAGGGTATGTATCCCCTTGAATTACGATGTGAATCCAGAAAATTTGACTTGCCCCAGGCGTCGGGTGAGACCATCCCAGGATTGAAGACAAATGTAGTTCTCTTTCAGTACTAGAATTGGATGATGAACAATGAACTCAAGAATACATCAATAGCATCACACTTCCAAGGATATTTCAGTCCTTCTATAATTCCTTTAGATCTAAGCTCGTTGCAGTGTTCAAAATATTAGGACTTGGTAGACCAAACATGATATCGGTAAAAGTTTTGTTTGAAGTGATGCAGTTGGCCATTTTATCATGTGGAAATTGAATGATCTTCTTTTTCAATTTCTTGGATAAAGAATAAATTCATAATTCTAAGCTGGAGATCATTCATATTCAATCTAAGCAAGCCATTAACTGTTCTCCATTTGCTGCATGATTTTATAGATTTTGATCCATATGAATGACAGGTGTGTATATATTGGAGTGTAGGACAGTGATTCTTCCATCACCTTAATTTGCTCCAATCACTCATAACCAATGAGCAAGAAATGATCAGTGAATTAGAATATCTCTATAAAATAACTACCATGGCTTATGTGGTGATATTTTTCATTACTTTCAGGCTTGAGTACGCTCTGAACCTTTTCGTCATCACCACATAGACATGAAGTGCTCATCAACTCAATACTTTTCGTCATCACCACATAGACATGAAGTGCTCATCAACTCAATATATCTTACAAGTTAAACACAGTGCCAAGCTATTTCCTGATTTCTTTCAGAGTGCACATGTCTTGCTATTCATCAAAATCCAGAAGTTATTTACATGAGCGAAAAGTCCTGTGAGACTCGTTCAGAGTTTGATAAAGAATAAGTTTCTTCCAAAGTACTTACAAAAGCACGCCCAGAGTGATTTGGTGATATGGTGATAGATTATCAACACATTAAATGCAAAAATACCTTAATAGCATGAAATTTCTAGAAATACTTTGGTCCTCCTAGGATAATTATTTGTCTATAGTCATTTAAAGACCTAATTCTCAAGAGTCCTATGAGACTCGTCAGAGTTATTTAAAAATAAGTTTCTTCCAAAGTACTTACAAAAGTACCTCCACAGTGATTTGGTGATGTGGTGATAGATTATCACCTTATTTAATGCAAGAATATTTTAATGGCATGGAATTTCTAGAAATACTCTGATCCTCCTAGGACAATTATTTGTCTCAAGTCATTTAAAGACCTAATTTTTTAATTTGTCAGACTACTTTGTAGATCGGTCAGAGTTTTGGTTAGTGTTTTGGCTATATGTATATTAACTGAATTGCTACAGTCATTTAAGACCTAATTTTTTACTGTGGCAGACTAATGTATATTCCGATTAGAGTTTTGGTTAGAGTTTTGGCTAGATATTAATTGAATTGCCACAATCTTGTGTGGATATTGAATGAATTCTTTGCCAAGAGTCATGGAAACCATCCATCAATTGAGGTTTGAAATGGCACAATTTGAATCCTTTTGAACAACTTTCAGTTTTCCATTTGAAATCATGATTAGAAATCATGGTGTGATTATGCCATGTGTGTTATTGATATGAATCTTTATCAATAACACACATGGCATAATCACACCATAGTTACTCGATTTTTGAAATGGCACAATTTGAATCCTTTGGAACAATTTTCAGTTTTTCATTTGAAATCATGTTTAGATGAATCTTGATTCATATTAATAACCCACATGGCATAATCACACCATAGTTACTCGATTTTGTAACTATAGCATACCAGGTAATGATCCAAAAATTCCAGAAAAACAGATAATTAGGCTTGATTCAAGATGAAGCCATAGGTACACGCAATTTTTCTTCAATTATTCAAGTGAATGCACAGCAACTATTTTTTGGCCTTTTTCAAGATCAGAAGTTTGTAATGGTGGAATTAACTGTCATTCATGGTCAGAAAGTATGATTCCACATGCATCCCATCACATGCAAGTTCTGTGGATTTGCACAACTTTTGGGTGAGATTCCCCTCATGACACATAAAACTTATTGATATTCTATATCAATAAAACTTATTGATATTCTATACTATAATTTTCCTGTATGGTATGATCAGGACTTGAAAGATAAGGTTTATGATAAAAAGAGTGCTCACCTACGTTGGAAGCTATCAAACAGTTTGAATGATTACATTATTTTCAAAAAGCTAAGAGCTGATTGTATCAGACTTTCTAGAATTAAGTACAAGCTTTACATAAACAAACTTGAGCTAGATTCTGCAAGCAACTCTAGAAAATTCTGGCAATATTTTCATAGTAAAAATAAACCCAATACTTTACCGGCTGAGTTTCATAAAGATGGTAATCTTTCCAAGTCTGATTTAGACTCTGCTAACTTATTTGCAGACTATTTTGGCTCTGTGTATACTGATGAGAACCTACCTGATATTGAACCTCTACAACCAAATGATGTTCTAACCAATATACATATATCTTCTGAGAGATTCAATTCGGAGGTTAACAAATTGAATGACAGTATGAACCCTAACAATGATCTATTTCCACCATTTTTCTTAAAGAAATGCATAGCTCAACTTGAATATCCCATTCTTTCAATTTTTAATAAATCTTTGTCCTCTGGTACCTTTCCTCAGATTTGGAAAGAATCCACTATAAAGCCTATCCATAAGGGAGGTGACAAGTCCGACATTCTAAATTATAGACCAGTTTCTAATATTGGCTGCATTGCTAAGCTTTTTGATTCTATTGCAACATCTTATCTGACTGAATTTTTGACTTCTAAATTTATTAAAGAACAACATGGCTTCATGAAAGGGAAGTCTACTATTTCTAATCTTATTATTTTTGAGCATTTTATCTCTAAAGCCCTTAATGAGAATTTACAAGTTGATACTATATATACAGATTTTTCTAAAGCTTTTGATACTGTCAACCATAAGCGCTTACTTTTCAAATTATGGAATTTAGGTGTTCAAGGTTCAATTCATAATTGGATTGGATCCTATTTGAATGAGAGATCCCAAAAAGTTTCGATTAGAGATTCACTTTCTAAGTCTATAAAAAATTCATCAGGAGTTCCTCAAGGATCTCATCTAGGTCCTCTACTTTTTTGCGTCTATATCAATGACCTTCCTAGTGTAATTAAGCATTCTAAATTTCTTCTTTACGCTGATGATCTTAAATTATATTCTGTTGCTAGTACTGAAAAAGAAATGCTTGGACTGCAAGAAGACTTAGATTCGATAGCTATATGGTGTAGAGATAATGGTCTCAAGCTCAATGCCAAAAAATGTAGTTCAATTTCTTTTCACAGAGGTAATAGACCGTATTCATTTGCTTATATGATAGATGGTATCCCATTGGAAAGAGTGACTCTAGTTAAAGATCTGGGTATTTATTTTGATTCTCATATGGATTTTCAGTACCATGTAGACTTTATTGTGGGAAAATGTAGTAAGTTAATTGGAATGTTGAAATATTACACCAAAAACTTTACTAGTGTAATGTGCATAGCTAACTTATACAAATCTTTAGTACTGCCATCTTTTCTTTACGGATCTCAAATTTGGAGGCCTTATACTGCCAACAGATTATCAAATCTTGAAACGGCCCATCATAGGATGTTACGGTATTTATCATACAAAAATGGCAGTCCGATGCACTTTACTAGTCATGATTACACATCAATTCTCCACTTAACTCGACTTACTTCTATTGAATCTTATTTTTGTTATCATGATTATTTACTTTCCTACAAAATTGCTCATAATCTAGTAGATGGAATCAGAGATCTAATTGATTTTGACCATAGAGCAATCAACTATTCGCTACGCTGCATGAGGCCTTTGGTTGAGATTATTTCTACTTGGAACAGACACTTCAACTCTTGTAGTGTTAGACTCAAAAGAATGTGGAATTTACTTCCTGAAGAAGTAAGATCCCTTCGTTTGGGACAGTTCAAGAGCCAGGCAAAATTGATCTCAAGCACGTTGTAGATAATCCTGGTACCTGATTTTGGTTTATTCATTATTTGTAGTATCTTACTAGTGCTACCACACCTATACATATTATATGATCTTGTAAGGGCTTTTAGCCCGTATATTGGAAAATAAAATAAAATAAAATAAAATATTCCCTCATCAAGCTCAAGAGGTGTTATTTGTGTGATCAACTATCACCCATGATTAGTAAATATGATTTTACTTGCATCAACCATACTACGTATCCATGAATATTGTGCGAATATGATTTATAATTGATAGAAAGAGTACTATCGAAAAAAAGTTGATGGGTGAATCAAGATAATATTCTAAATTATTAATCAACTCTCTATTACACAGTAGTATCATGTGTTGGTGTGAGATCAGTCAAAATATATGAACTCCACAAATCCACTAATATACTTTGAAATCTTCATAAATGAAGTCAATGAAATAACCGATGATTATTGCTTTTTTGGCAAGAAAACTCTATTCTCCTATTATTTGGCATTTTCCTCTCCGACTGAGGAATTTCAAGATTGTATATTTGGAACCAAAAATTAACTGATGGTCATCGTTATTTTAGTGAAACTATTCACTCTTAGATCCATCAGCTTTAACGCAAAATAAAGTTGGAGACAGGGAGTATCATTCCTAAAGAAGCTTAACAGATCATGTAAGCAAGGAATCTCACCATTACAATCTGATTATTTCATTTTTCAACGATGACTTCATATTCGACAAGAGTATCATGTTTCTACATGGTCAATTTCAATTAATAAGATTCCAAACTTGATAAGTCGCTCTGGAATACTAAAAGTTATTGATTGCTTAAATTTTGATTGCACAGATCGCATTGAAAACCTTCGACTAAAACTCCCTTCTCGATAAATTTGCTATTTCCATTCGGCTATAAAATTTCTGGGTGGTGCCCTTTAATCTAAAACTGCTAAACAATTCTCTTGGATTAAGTGATTCTTCAATGTGTCGCCTTCCATGTGAGATGCTCTGAATAGTTTGCGGTTAAGCTCAGAGTTGTTTCTTTTAGCTTTTAGAATATAGAAGTTTAGCGTTACTCCGAATTTAACCTTCCACAGTGGTGGAATTTATATAAATGGTTTCTTTTCAACCTGATTTGGATGATTATGAACGTTTCTTATGAACTCCGACGTATGACTTGAATCAACCAGTAAAACGTAGTTATCTATATAGGTTTTGGTCTGCATTGAGCTTGTTGTCATTGTGTAGATATCTTGATCTTCTCAAGATATTAATCTGTATGAAGTCAGAAAGATTAGTAGAACCCAGAATATAAAGAAACCAGTCTAAGAAATAATTTATATAATCATGCAACATGAATAGGAAAATTGATGCACATACGAAGCTACTCTGAATGAAATATCTATATTACGTGCACAAGCTTATTCATGATTCTTAGGGGGAGGGTGCGATCATTTTCATCCCTGAGATAATTAATTACACCATAATTTGAATTATAGCCTAAAGTATTTGCATTATTCACCTGCAAATTTTTGAGTTGATTAGGCGCAATTAGAAATGAGAGATATCAAACGCATGTAACCATTCACGATTATTCGATGTGCTCAAAATATAAAGTACTATTCCTAATATGAAGTGAAAATGTTGTTCGCACAGAATGCCCAAACTGTGCGCATCTCCCCCTCACGGTGTGCTATGGGTGCCACAAAAATATCTCCAAAGCTGATAGGCTGTTTCTCCGGAGCTGATATACCGAATGATTCTGATTCGACGTAAATGGTACAGGTTTGTCTATCAGAATGTCCAGTTAAACAATTTCTCCCTATCTCTATATAATTAATCTGAAATGAAAAGCAACAGTTTGGTCATGGGACACCATCATTCTCTTATAACTTGGAAGTTTTCAATTTCTAAAAAACAAATTCTTCATTGAAATCTGAAAAAAATTGCAGTGATTTTTTGTGGAGCTTCTTGAGATTTGCAATTAAATATCCTCATAATTTTTCGATTAGAATGTCTATCCTGAGTTATATAGGTCATCTTTTTGAAGATATTTTGTATTTCCCAACTCGTCATCATTCATCATGCATCATACGTGCTGACCAAATATCTATACTTAAGATATTTCTCTTAGAATTTTTTTTTCCCTTGCAAATGGTATTTTCAATGTGAACATTTTGAAGTGAAATACTCTGATAATATTTGCACATATGTGATAATTATCTGGTTTTTGCCTATGGACAGAATAAAAAGCGTATCTTCCATATTTCCAGCATAATTCGGAGATCGGATAATTATACAAATTACTTTTTAAGATATATTCGATACAGGATATACATGATGAATATACGATGAAAAATGTATACGGAAACTTCTGGCTTTACTAATGTGCTGGAGAACGTGGAATGTTGAGTATGTTAAGGGTGGAACTATCGCAAAATTCAGAACATCTGAATAAGAATTCCCCCGAAAAGCTTTTCAACCAAACGGTTGCATCATTTTGAAAATTAACAGGAGATCTTCATGGTGGGTCTTGGAAAGACCCATACAAATGAACACGCATTTTCTGATGCAATGAATATTCTCCGAGTTATAAAGGAATAATGGCATTTTTAGCCAAATCGATACATTCATCCCATGTCAATGTTAGTGATTCAGGTTGACTGAATTTCACTCGTCATTATGATGCATGAGCCGATACGATGTCAGAAGAATTCATACCGTGTGAGAGTTTCTGATAACCGCGTTATATACGCGGATTTCGGGATCATTTATCTAAGAATAGAGATCTAAGAATTATGTATCTTGCTGAGATCTCGTTAAATACCTGATCATCATGAAAGGGCCCTATCTTTCCCCAAATCTATATGTAATTGTCACGTAATACAGAAGTATCAGGGGGAACTATAATTTCACGATCAAGTGTCCTGAAAAAGTTTCGCGTGCGATGGCTATATTTCATTCACTTCTTCCCCACAACTCCGATCTCATATCTTGAAAAAGTGACAATCATCCATGAATGCTTTGAATTTTGCTTATAATGATGATATCTTAACATGGTAATGTTGAATTGAAATTTAGGAAGTGGCTCTTATACTTATTTGACTTTTAGATGTCACATTTGGGATTTAAGACAATCACTTTTTGATAATTTTAGGAACTTGAGGTCGATATTGAACTATAGCTCTGACGATTGTTCATCTCGGAACCTAATATACCGTACGAGATATTTGGGACTCGCAATTATTTGTCGCGCATATAGATAAAGTCGAAGATCACATTTTCTTTTTCGCTCATTCATTTTATCACGGAATAAATTTTCGATATCGACTAAATCAAATACTTCCTTGAACTCTAAATCGTTCGACTTGGGGGATCGATAACCTTGGATGTCCAGGATATAAAAATTTCGATTTGTGTCACTTCTTTGTATATCTGGGGTTTGATTAGAAATATGGCTAAAAGGAAAATTGGAGATCCAGAAGTCATTAGAGCATATGCAATATACCATTGCTTTGTTCCAATCAGCAAAGGAAATTTTTTGTAATACTGTGCAGATTTCGGGCGTTAGAAGAATAAAATCCTAATGTATGTTATATAAGACATAATATTCATTCAAAAGTTAATTTTAAAGTGATGTGATGCTTAGAGTGGAGGGTGAATATTCATAGGACTGGGATTAATTGGAATACCTACAATAGCACATACTCTTTGGTGTTCATTCTGGCACAGTGCTCTGGAAAGCAAGTGGTGTACGGTATGATGTGAGTAGATCAATTTGCTGGGAATAAAGATATCCTGGGAAAGTGAGTGTAAATAGAAAATGACAGAGTAGCCGGTATGAAGTTTTTAGCGCCTAGGTATTGTGATAAGAAAATACTAATTATCGGAAATTTCTAGGAGATTGTGTTCAAGATCGGACCATAACTATAAATAGCTACCTGGAAGAATGAGATATCTTGGACCAGCATTAAAAATCGCCAACTTGAAATCCGCGCGTCATACATTCTTTGGGTGAATACTCTCAAGTTTCTCACAATCTAACAAACTTTGAGGAAAGATTACGCTTAAATAGTCGATTGATGATATTTTAGCACAATAGAATTTCAGAAAAATTCCCTGAAGATGGATCAGCTGATGTTGCAATTGAAATATTTGAATACAAAGAAAAAATAGAAATCATGAGAAGGAAGAAAATGAAGGATTTTTGACGATTGATCCATTTTCCGATCTTACAGTTAATTTATATTACAGAATACTGGCTGCTATTATCCAGAACAAGAAAACCAGCTCAATGCATGTTCTGCAATCCGTTTTCGAATATCTATCCTCCCATTTTTTGGTTCTACAAGTTTTAAACTTCAACATGATAATCGTGAAGAGTGATCGAAATTACAGTTCTATGAGACCTCGACCTGGACAAAATCAGTCCCAAAAACCAAAGGATTAAATGATTACACGAGTACCATCACTTTTGAGCCGAGGATTTGAGCAATAGCACGATCCATTCCGAACCCCTAGACCGCGTATACCATTAGTCTTGAGTAGAGAATTTGAACAACAGGACAAACCACCCCGAAACCCAAGACCCATGTATTCAAGCATATCCATGAAGATTTCTCTGTTCATACGACGATTGTCGTGTTTAATGAAGCCTTTCCAGTGAATTTCGGGAAATCTCGCTATGAAGCTCGAAAGGTGAGAATTTGAAACCTCAGAAATGAGATGGTTCTAGGCAAAACCGAAATATTACGTCTATTCTAATTTGCATGATCATATATTCTTGGCTAAAACCTATAAATTTTTTTTAATTTGTTGTATGCTTGATCCTAACTGGATTCGTTCTGGCCTTGAAGCTTTTAAATTGTGAAAATTTGACAACTGAAAAATCTCGGTCTAAAGAATGTCTAAGTTCCTTGTCAAATTTCGCCGTTGGGGTTAAATTAGGTGGAGATCCAAATTCTCAATCATTCTCTCATCTTGAAATTTATACATAATCAAATCGAAAATAGTATATATGCTTCACGACAGATTTCGTGAAGATGGTGTGATTTCGTCTTAAATCCTGTAATTTATTCGGGATATAACTTCTTGACAAAATTTGGAACCACATTTCCGGGGTGAGAGTAATCAATCCTTCAAAATCTTGAAAAATACCACACCGTACTATCTAAGCTCTAAGTTCTCTTTGATCTCCGTGACCATTTTCAATTCAACTTTCTACCCTACCAGAAATTCATGACTTGATACAAAAACGAAATAACTTCTAATTGCATTATTTCGTTAGCAAACTCTGAAATCAAAAAAATAATAAACATTGTGCAAAATCGCGCAAAGAGTGTTGACCTGAAACTCCATCTTCTTACATAATCCGATTTTTTTTCTCAAATAAGGAATTTTGGTATTGAACCTTCTTAACTAATATTGCCAAATGATTTCTGTGGGCCCTGAAATTCTTGAACTTAGATTCTATGTAAGAAACTCTGGATAATAAACTGAGGTGTGAAATATTTGAGAAATAATTTAGAAATGAGACATTCAGAATTTCTTGGATGCCCGAATTGTATGATGTACAATGATAATCAATTTGAACCTGATTTTGGGGTCGATTTTTAATCAATCAGTTCGATGTGACTCTCTCAAGGATCATACTTTTTCCGAGAATTGTTCATAAACTGTAATCAATCAGTGGAACAAAATTACCTATTCACGCGTGCATCTCTACTCTAAATAAAAGGGTGGAAAATTGGTGACATCTCTCTGCATAGATAAAAGAATGTCACTATTTGTGATCGCTATACTCCATGGACTTCTTTCGCACAACGTCGATCTTATACCTTGAAAAGGTGAACAATTATTCATGAATGCTTTGAATTCGGCTTATAATGATGATATCACGAGCATGGAAGTGTTAAATCCAAATTTAGAGGGTAGTTCTTATACTCGTTTTAGTTTTAGATGTCACGTTTGTGATGTAAAAAAACACTTTTTCATAATTTTAGGAATTTTAGGTCGATATTGAACTATAGCTCTGATCATCGCTCATCTCGGAACCTGAGTTATGGCACCAGACATCTGGGACGAACCTGAGTTATGGCACCAGACATCTGGGACTCGCAAGAAAAATCGCTAACTTGAAATCCGCGCGCGTAGCGCGCATCTCTTGTTCTAGTCCGCTCTTATTACTCTAGAACTTGGATTTCGCTCGAATCGTATCGCCGATCTCGTTTGTGTATCGAACTAATCGCTGGCCCGCCTATGGGGATGTCTCGATTCTAGCTGAATCGATTCGTTGTTCTCTCTCTGTGCGCGCTTATTCTGCTGGACACACCGATACACCGGGTATTGGTGTATTAGTGTATTTAGAAGGGGGGCATGGTAGATTCTATAGCGCTGGCAATATATAGGTATACATCTGTGTCTCCAGCTGCAGCCGACGGTAGCAGCAGGCAGCAGAAGAGATTCCAACAATCTAACCTTCTCGGATGTTTTACGTTTGAGGCTTGGGGCCTTCTAATCGCGATGATGCTCATGTTTTTCGGTGTCTTAGATGAATGTGCCTGTACTGATATTGTGGTTAATATGTAACTAATATGCATTTTTTCATTCAAGTCTGTCTGTTCAGCCAGTGGGATGTAGGGCACAAGCATCATAAAATGGAACAATAAGTGTGATCTGTGGTTAGGTAAATAAGTCTGGCTGTTTATGGTCTTTAGATGGTCTGCAGATTCCACATATTATGAATTTTGTGTACATGGCGTTCAGTAGGAAGATATCTCCAACTCCAGGATTCTGGAATTATTAGTTTACATAGTCTACGGGCATATTTTCGAAGATAAAGTGAGAGATGAATAATATGAAGCAATAATTCTACAAGAGTATGTAGGCCGCAAAATTGAATCAGATTTGAGTAATATTGACTCATCTCGAGTGTTTTGTGAGACTCAAGCTATTCTATCCAAAGTTTCAGATATAGTTTCCGATCAAGAATATTGATATCGATCAGAAGTATTCATAATATGTAGGCAATGTGATACAAAGAAGATTGCTATGTTTCAAGGCAATTTGTATGATCTTGTTTACAAATTCTTGAATATAAAACATATTCAAAGTTCTGCGTTTTGGATTATTCAAGTTTACTCTACGGCTTGCATCATAAAAGTTTATTCTACCATCATCTTATGACCCTCAAATTCAAATCTAGATTTGTAGATACATTCATAATTTACGCTTGAGATTGTTCAAGTTTGAAGCATCCAGATTACTTATTAATCTTCATTTGAGGAGACGATGATTTGGTATAGATTTCATTCATTGAATTGTCAAGTATTGAGACAATGATTTGGTTTAGATTTTGTTAAACATGATTAACAAGTACCCGTATTTGCTACTAGAGCATATTCTTCCATTGCTTCTGAATTACACACGGCTGACAAGATGTCATGACCCCAGAATCACATATCATTTGGCAATAAACACTGAGGTTCATTTCAAGAATCCTCATGAATTTGCCTTTTTGTCTAGATATCATCAGATCAGAAACACACATCATGTGATGGAAATATTTTATGCTGCTTTCGATTCCTGATGAACTTCCCTTTTCATGTCTCAGCTTGTTGTGAGTTGAACATCTGATTTTTGGATTGGGTAAACCATGATAGATATTGGTAAGCGTTTTAGATAATGTGATACTGGGTACTTTCTTTTTGCTTATAAACTAGCATACCAAGATAAGGAGAAAAATATTCATCTCTTCATGTCTATTTTTCAATTTTGCCTGGAGTAGAAGTGATCTTGGGTGTTGTAAGAGTTGCTTTCAAGTTTGTGTGCTCCCCCCTCCAAGACATGAGGGATTCATTTATGAATCAAACTTATTCGTGGGATGCTCAGGGAGTAGAACTGCAACTATTAAGGATTGATGAAAGTTGGAAAATCAACGTACTTGCTCCCAAGGCATTAATTTTCAGCCAAGAAACTTATTGTTCCTCAGCTTGAGATAATCAAGTATGGATTTGATTTACTTGAATACCAGATATTCATATCTGCACACGGGGCATTCAAATCACTCATGAAAATAGAATATCCCCATGGAGCGCTTTCTTACTATGCAATCTTGACATATGGAATAATTGATGCTTGAATAATTGATGGTCGTGCACCTAGAATGGAATAAGTTTACTTTCTTTCCTTTCAACTCAAGTATCATAGTGATTGCTTATGTCATTCATGGTCCAATAGGGTAGATTTCACTCCAATTTGATCACATGATAGTACCATGGATAGCATTCGAGTTTGATGAGTGAAGAATGGAAGGATTGTTACCATCAAAAAGTGTTGATCACATGGCAATGTTTTATCTTGTTCTAGAAGTATCTACTGGTCTTTATCAACTCGAGCTCGAGATTCTGTGAGTGTTGCAGTATGTCTCAAAGTCGTGCTGAATAACTGAATATCAGATTGCTATTCGACTGTATCATGGAATTAAAACTAAATTTCCCAAGTTACTTAAATATTGGAAATGAGCTTAGAAAAACATATTTCAAGGTCAATGATGACTAAAAACATGAATAGTATCAGTTGTGACATTCTTTCCGAATCTATCTAAACATTAGTACTCAATCATATCATATCAGATTTCCTTGCAGTACCGTGTAACCACTGATGTACATAAATTTTAATAATTGACCTACAGAAAACTTGAGAATTTATAGGAGCGGATCTATCTATTAGATTCATATACTCCTCAGAACAATTTAGAATCAGAAGAAATACATACTCGACAAAATCTTGATTCAAGTTTGGGGTGTGATGCATAAAGTCTTCGACCCACTAAGAAAATATCAAGTCTATAAGAGCATCTATCAAGTATCCATCAAAGCTATGACATCTGCATGTTTTGACTTTCTTGATTTTTATCGGGTTTTAAAAATTGTTCGGATATCAGCTTTTCATAAGAGTATTATTTCATAAATTTCACAAAACAATTGTGAATGAAAAAACATGCATACTCGAAAATTTTGGTTCAAGTTTGGGGTGTGATACATAAAATCTTCGACCCGCTAAGAAAATGTCCAGTCTAAGGAAGTATCTTTACATCAAAGGTATGATGTCTGCATGAATTTATTTTATTGATTATTTGATATCAAACTTCTGAATTTTTTTTCATTAAACTCCTTGATTTAATGATAACTGTGACTCGGTAATGACTTATGAGTTCGGTTAGACTAATTCACGGATAATTTATGATTAACCATATCCGATTGGTTCCTTTTATTTAATTATTCTCACTCAATAACATATTTAATCATTTTCCCATCTATGACAGTACGCATACCTGAGAGTGGTAGATCCATCTTTTTATGCATATTTTTCAATCACCCAAGGATAATTTCTCGGATATTGAAGTGATACCATGGGTTGGAAGACTTAATTCGTTTGTATATTTCTTCCAAGGCATGAAGTTATTAACCCAAAAATTACACTAACGATGAGCTGAAATTTTCAAATTATGGGATTCATTAATTCATATCAATCACAGGAAATTTCATTGCAAATTCTAAACCAAGACTCTATTTCTTGACGAATTCGAATTTTCCGACCGGACTAATGGGTTCGTAAAAGGAGTTTTGTGATCTAAAGTTGACGGGAAAATTCCTTGGGCTCTGAAATTCTGGAATATACTTTTCTTTTTGATGGAAAGTCTTGAATAATTTTTGAGCTTACAATTCTCGAATAGTTTCTCTATGTAAGTGATGAACATTCATCGTTTTTTCCTGATCCACCAGTTGCATATCACGCGATCGCGCCCTGTCGCTATTATGAATGTTTCATTGCCGGGCTTTTTCAAACGTGCTTTTTTGCATTATAAGTTCTTTCCAACGACCCAATAGGTAATTCCGAATTGAATGGTGCATCAAACTGGACTGTGGAAATGTTTGATTCATATCTCAGAATATTTGATCTATTTCCAATATAAAACTGATACGGATAGAGTAATCAAGGTCTGATAAAGAACACTTGAACGATCAATCTCAAAGGATATCTGGTATCTCTTAGGGCCAAGGATAAGGAAGTTATTTTGACATGGCAGATATTATACATGTTTTTATGGACTGAATTTTTATCGTCTAAGTTGATATTAAAACGGAGCCAGTTTTGAATAGATTCAGGTGAAATATTGATATAGAGTTTGGGCTGGGTCCATAGCAAGATGGAAACCACTCGATTCTGGCATTATGCAGCATGAACAGGTAAATAATACCGCTACTCCGGAAACACTGATCGTACGTTGATTCGGCAGCTATATTTATGACTCTTCAATTTTGAGTCCAAATTTTCTGAATGATTCAAATAAAGAATAGGAACAATATTTCTCATCTATGAAACTATATATAACTATACAACTATAATGTAGTTGGGATTTGAGGTGAAAAAAAAATATTCATGAGGAAATCTATGGGATATCCAGCTCGAGATTGAACCTACAATCGAAAACTTCTCATTTCAATACGTCTGATTTCGCACAGGAAATCACTGATCTTGGATAAAAATTGCCAAGTTGAAATCTCAAACCTGATACTGTGATGAATTTTAAAACAATCAGTGTTCTTAATACGATCCCTTCAATCATAATCCTTTTTTGGGGATCCTGATTTATAATTATAAACTAAAATTAATCAGTTGAACAAAATTACCTATTTGATTGTGATTCTAAAACAAAAATTTTTAGATAGTTCCTTTTCACTCTTACAATTCCAGATGGTTCTTTTTATTCAAACATTTATAGACAGTTCTTTTCCAAAATGATTGTAATTCGACGTGGAACATAATGCGATATTAATTTCCGGATGTAACTGCATTTGTTGGGAGTGAATATAGAAGTTGAGGAATTTCTAATCGACAGAGAATTAAGCTTGATAATGGAACATAGCTCTGAACCTATCCATGTAAACAAAATCTGGAATACTACACATAGAATATCTAACTTGCAATAAAAATTGCCAACTGGAAATACAAAAATCTATCTCCTATACGGTCAGTTCGAGTTAAATCTTGGACTCCATTCGTATCTTGATATTTTGAAGAGTAGAATAACGATGACCTAACGTTTGATGGTTTCGGTGATTCAAAGTTGTAACTCAGAATGAAGATAACGTGGGTAAAACAACACTTAGTGAGTTCAAGAAAGAAAATGGGAAAGTGACTGGTGTATATTTTTGAGTGCTCGTGATTGTGTGATGAAAGAAAAATAATTTTTGGGAATTTCTAGGAGACTGAGCTGAAAATTGAACCATAACTATGAATATTTGTTTTAGGAAAAATGAGATATCTTGGACCAGCAATAAGAATCGCCAACTTGAAATCCGCGCGCGTAGCGCGCATCTCTAATTCTAGTCCCCCTTTTTATGATTCTGCACTGCGATAAATGTATCGAAATTAATCGAAATTATCGTTCAATATCGCCGTATGCTTCAGCATGTGAGTCGATATGGATGCGGGTCGATCTGCTGCCATCTATCGATTTCTGCTTTGCGCGAATGTCAGCATGTTTGAGGAGTATGGAGGGTAGAGAGATCTCTGATCATTCACATAATAATTATTTTATCTTGAAGATTCGATCAACAGTCATCCAACTCGAGAACTCTCGAGATTTTTCCATCCATTGATACGTGCTGACGAGCCGCGAGAGAAGATTTTAGTTCCATTACATTGCAAAGTGAGAAAGCTCAATCTCTATTTCTATCCTCCCCATTCTCAATGATGTATGTAGCAGACGACGCCATTTTCACGTCAACTATTCACGCGATTCACGCACGTGTGCATGCAACGCAGCGTGCATCAGATGAGAGCTAAGAATGAGATTTTACTTTAACAATGTTTACGTATGTGCCAGACAACAATTAACCGCGTGTGCTCTTCATGTGAATACGTGCTCTACTCATAAGCAGGAATGCATATTCATTGATTTACGTATACTGATCAGCGCTGAAATGGATGATGATGGAAGTAGCACATGTCATGCGAGGCAAATTGATCATACGGATTGATCATAACCTTTGTATGTAAACAACGTTTTATTTCATCACTTTGTCAAATCTGGCTAAATACCACTTTGAATGAATGGCTATGATCCAGGTTAAGAATTCTAAATGGGGTCTTTATGGTTTTTTCTTTGTGTGGATGAGTTGAAGTGCTCTATTTCATATGCCGCATGATTGCTGTATTCTCTCCCAGCAGTAGAATTTAAAAACTGTCCAAACCCAGCACTTCTGATTTTGTACATAGCGCTCGCATACAAATGGTACGAAGCTTAAATACTTTCCATTCCATCATGTGAGCCTTCTCTCATCAAGTACAACTCGCTAGATTCTGTTGGAGGAAATTCACTGATACTATTTCCTACTGGTTCCAGCACATGTAACTATTTAAAATCTTTCGGTTCAGTAAACACCACAACACATTAAATGTCAGGTTTCAATTCAGAGGGATGGAAGATTTCTCTTGTAAGAAGATTATGAATGTGTTCCCAGTCTTCTCAAGTATTTGCATTTCTTGGATCAGAAGCTTGGGTCTTGAGAATGCCATGTTGAGTCAAATGTAGATTTAGGATTTTGTGTAACCAAGATGAGCATAATCAAAATAAAGTCAAGTGATTCTTTGTGAATAGATGTGATAGACAGTACTGCTCGGTCAACAATAACTATAATGGTCCGGCCATATATGTTCAATACAGCAAATTGTAGAGTGCTATAGATTGAGAAGAGAATCTTCACTCATTGCATGTAATATTGTTAATATTGCTCACAACGTAAAGTTCTGATTCATGAGAATTTACCAACAAAACTAATAACTAACCATTGATTACAGTATTGATTCTCTATATTGGCATAATTAATGCAGCAATACAGCTTTGGTCTACCATAACTGAAGTTACACTACTTGATGTTCAATAGAGCAAATGCAGGAATTATATTATATTTATGGTCCTGGAAATCTTCATTTGTTGAGAATGATACTGTCAATATGAGATCCAGCATGAAAATGGTTTAGAATCTACAAACAAAATTGCATGGAGCCCGTTTTTTTGGAGATCCATCTTGGAACATTATATTTCCATTCTGTTTGAACTTGAAAGACAGAAATTTTGATTTCCAAGAGGTCATGCATAAGACGATATAGCTGTTTTGAATATTTTGTGGTCGATATCTATCTTCTTGGGGTCAATGATAAACCTAAGTTAGAATTCAAATAACCTCATCTCAAGGTTTTGGATTTCTGAGACGCACAAGAGCTATCCCATTCTTAAAACTAGGTCCAATTATTCACTTGGGAGAAATATCAGTTCCTTGGTAGGAATTTATCTCAATGTAGCCCGTCGATGAACATAGATTAGCCAAATGCTAAAGCCTATACAGAATTCTTACCCAAATTTGAACGGGTCGTACCGAGTCCTCGCTATGATTGAATTTTTTAATATCTCCCTTATGGGATTCTACAAGAGTTTTCTGTCGGTCCATGTGGTATTCCTATATGAAAATTCATTGCAATCCGAAAATCAAGCGTGAAGCGCGCATCTCAACTTCGGCAACTTTAAAATGATAGCAGTGGAGGTCATTTCAGATGCTGAAAAATCATATAAGAATATTGAGGAATGTTCGCATATTTAGTCTTTTTCTGGAATAATCTTTCTGAAGTCATGTAAATGTCCATTTTCCACACACTGATGTTAGAATTACTTTGAAACATGATAACGATCATAAGCGCCTCTCGTGATACCAGCTCAACTCCTCTAGAATTCGAGACCAGTGTTTGATCCTCAATATCATCTATACAGTTTAGTAAAACAATCGAGAAACATCGTGTATGTTTTTATAAAAGTTGTTGGATGTCACAAACTGTACGAATGATACCGACAGATGAAAAGCTCGAGTTAACATATTGGTTGTTCCAGGTTTATCACATAGACATAGAAGTATAGACTGCTGGTCCCGTATACTCGCCGTTGTCATCGAGACATAGACCTTTGCGTGAGAGTGAAAGAGACGGCATGCTCCAAGGCGCACGCTTTTAAGACGCGATTTCTATGTTGCGTCTCTCTCACTCTCATTGGGGGCCTCGACGTCAACGGCGAAGATACGGGACCGGCAGTCTATGCTTCTATGTCTATGGTTTATCATTGAAAAGTTATGTAAGATGATATCGACAGATCAACAGCTCAAGTTAACATATGGGCGGTTGTTTTTGATTTTAGAGTTATGTGCAATCTGAGTTACGTATGACCGAGCATGTGACTGTTGCAATAGAAAATGCTTCTATCAGTGAGATTTAAGATCATCAAGCCAAAAGTTTTGCTTGTTAATGGATGAAAAAATCAGATTATCATCGGCGATTAGGCCGATTTACTTCTAACTATGCCAGTGTTCGGAGTCCTAACTCTGGTCGGATCTATTGCTAATATTTCTCATGTATGAATGCTGGGAAATTGTGATATCTATGCTACAATAATTTACAAGAATCATTTAATCATTGGATTTCGCGCTATATTCCTTGGTTAATTTGAAAGCTTGGAAATGAGTCCCTGAAAATTTTAACATTCCCATCTTAAAATTCTTCACAATTTACAAATCCCGGACCGCCAAAAAAGTTTAAACATTCTCATCCACCTTGATTCTGCACGATTTAATAATCGACGAGTCTTGTGATTACTAAATGATGGACAATTTCAAGATCACGGAGAAGCATTTGATTCGCAAAATCTGTGCCATTCGTCCCACCGAAATTTGGATTGGACGCTTTCAGATCCTTGATTTGAGACAACTGATTATTTTACGATCTTTTTCATCAAAACTCTGGATTTTCAGAGTCACTCAAGATTGCAGATTGGATACAAGATTGCAAAATTTTTCATCTGGTTTAATGGTTTGTGTGGACTCTGACATACTTTGTTTTGAAAAGGTTAATTGCTGAAGGAGGTGGAACACTCATATATAGATATATTTCACGATGACCGAATATAAAAATCATGAACCGAGTTGGATATCTTTCTTGATTGGATTTCGTACGATTGTTGATTGTTTTCGAATTGATATTGATATTTCTACTTGATTCATTGTGGATGAATTCATTTCTTGTAAGGATTGTATCGGAAAGTATCAGATACACGATAAATAATTTTTTCAATCTAAAGATCCGCCTTCTTTTGTTCTGTCAATCTCTGGTTTTAGCGGCCCCAAAGACTCAGAGTACTATGATTGAATCCCTGACAATTTCTTATGTGTAAAATCTTGAAAATATCCAATTGTACCTATAGTTCACCGATTCTTGAAAAATTAGTGCTGTAATTGCCAATATTTTTCATCGAGAGTTTCGTGCAATTTCGTCCTTTCAAATGCCGCTTTGAATTTCTTCAGGGATTTCACTTTCGTCGAGCTTTTCTTCATCTCTATAACTCGGGATTTCAAAAGTACACTCCAACCGCAATGGAGTTACCAAGCGATTTCCAATTTCTATGACAGGCGTGCATCACATCTCAACTCGAGGTTGACTCATCGACGAGCATTGTGATTTGGCTCTTATTGCTAACAATTTTTTGAAAGCGAAATGTCATTCATCCATGTAAATTCCACGCATCTCGTTCTACTGGAAGCCGGTTTAAATAAAATTCAAGTATTCCTGGAAGTCTTGGATTCGAATTTGAATCTTCTCGAAGATTTTTTTATGAAAACCCTCAAGGCTTTGGAAATCATCAGGGATATTTCCAAATCAAACCTCTAAATGTCTTTTTTTTCAACTTGAATTCATCAAGTCGATGACAATCTGGTTGAAGTGTGCGTGATGGATTCTTAAATTCCAACCTTTTTAGAAGAGGTATCAATTTCCGAAAAAAATCATAACTAAATCAATCATAAACAAATATTTCAGAAAATGGATATACATATAGATAGAATTCTACAGTAAATTCCATGTTCAGAATAGGAGGGCAAGTGTCGTGTATCTATATCTCTCATCAACGTGAAGTTCGTTGAACAATCGATTGAGGAAATCGGTACAAATATGTATATATTACATTTTAACATTATAAAATGCCTGTTAGACAATGGATACTGACAAGGAGAGCATCAGGTCGACGGCTCACAGATTTTGATGAAACTTTGGGAATCATCTTGTTTGGTAAGGAATTAAATTATCTCCAAGGGTTTTGTCCAATGGGCCTTTCATCCCCAGATTCAGCAATGAAGATTAGCATTGTTAGTATATCTATACATGTGTATTTTCAACATGAGCCTATATCGACCATGTTAATTTCATAGCTGTATCTTGGAATAGGAGGTCCATTTATTAGACTTAACTCTTGGAGATACCTTCGTTTTTCACCAAAACAAGATGATTCCCCAGAGTTTTGTCACGATCCGTGTTCTGCAGACCTGATGCTCTTTCATTGAGAGCCACTTCGAAAGTCATGATGTCAGGAATGCATCCCTTTTGTTCCAGGGAAATGTTCAGTTATTTTTAAGAATAAAAGTCTTGGAGGCTTATTAGCGTCTCTCACTATACTAACTAACTGCTTGAATGGATCATAATATCAGTTCCGAATAGAACTTTTGATGAGCATCTGAAAATTATTGTTTATTTTTAGTTTCTTCGCTAAAATCCTTCGAGAAATTTTTTATCTTCCTAATCCCTCATTCACTCACCCGGAGCTTCTCTACTATAGTTCATCGTATGATGAAATAAATTGATGGAAATCTCAGATTTGGATAACTGAATCTTGAAAATGTTACACGCACGGTTCGTGCGTTTTGTTACTTACGATGTTCTAACTTCCATTTTGACGTTCTCGTGATCGAGATTATCTTCATCTCTAAAAGTCCAAATCCTCAAAGGCATCAAGAACTTTTCAACCACTATGCCATGCTAAATATGCGCTGGAAACACGCATCATATCTTAATTTTAGATAAATCTATCATCGATAAGAGTTCCGTATAGCTATAAATGCGTCCAAGTTGAATAAATGAAGAGCGATTCAAATCTGCATATTCCATGCGATTCGTTTTGTTGAAAATCGCTTAGAATATTTCAAAATAATGGTTTCGAGCTTGGATACACCGGATGTTTTTTATTTTTTCTTTCAATAAAAAATCTTCAGGCTCTGGAAATTCTTCACATCTCTATTTCATGCATCTGGATGAATCTACGATATAAGTGCAAGAATTCAAACTTAGCAAAAATTTTTGGAATTTCAATTCTTGAAGAGGATTCCAACTTTGATATCCGCGCGCGGGACGCGCGCATCTCAGCCTCTAGTAATAGCCTGATCCTGCATTTGGAGGGCACTAAGAAAAACAAGCTTTATGACAAGTGGTTTACACTCAGTTGAAAAACAAAAAGTAGATGCCAAAAAAACTCACTTGAATCACTACATGCTTGCCATCAATGGCACCCAGACAATGAGGGCAATGAGTTTTCTGCTCGAACCCTGTAGCTATTCTTCTCCAATCATTTCTGGTCTGTCGTCTAAATACAATGGGATACAAATTTCTCCATAGGGCTTCAGTCGTTTCATGAATGATATTGCAAACCGTACAGTCACCAATGAGGAAACGACTTGCCAATGAAGCCATTGAGTCACCTGAAGCCATGTGACTGCAAATATAATGTGCGAAGGATGACAAACTATTTGTAGTTTATTTGATGGGAGGTGATAGAGAGAGTCTAATTTGGAGATCAATAATCACCTTAACGTGACAACCAAACGTTCTCTAACAGGGATTGCTTCTCTCAGAAATGATGCTTTGTAAATATCTGCTCCAACCATTTGAACCAGATTCTCCAACTGAGTGGGTGACATCCTGCAATAATTTCTGAATCTCAAATCTTCTGAATGAAGAATTGAGAATCCTGTTCTGTAGTATCCATGAGTGGATCTGTACTCAAGAACTGGTGACACCCAATACTTTTTTTTTGCATAGCTGTTTGGCAAAAGAACTTCCAATACGCAAGCTCCTAAGAATTTCCTTTTTCTTGATTCTAGTAGCTGGTGAACACATACTAAAGTTAACGTATTCAAAGCCCATTCCATGTAATGTTTACACCAAACATTGATGTACCACTCATGGGAGTCAGAATTTTCAGGCTCGACACTGGCCACAAAACTGCAAAAAGCAAGTAGCAACAACAGCACTGACACGTTCATCTTCTCAACCTTTTTTTTAATCTGATCCTTCTTCATTCAAGCAGTAACAATATCAGAACTATCTTGATCCAATTATTGACACCTTCATCCTCTCATCCTTATTTTATAAATGATTTTTCATTTTCAAAGAGTCTCATCAGAGTCATCTTGATCCAGATATTTACACTTTAATCCTTTCATTCTTATTTTAAATCTGACTTTTAATTTTTCAAAACAGCAATAACATCAGAACTATCTTATTGATTAGATATAGTTCTGATCTAACCTATACACCAATCCGTAACCAAACACAGACTTTTCAAGGGAGTTTATCGGGAAAGATAACACGATTTTCAAGGATCTGGAGCAGTGAGCTGTCAATCACCTGATTTGCAATTGCAAGAAACTGGAAAGAAAATCAAACGCACAAATCTTGCGAATCTTCAACTCCAGCACAAAACACCGCTAGTTGAGCTTTTGGGGCCTCTGCAACTACTAGTGACTCTAGAGAAGACCAAAATTACTAAAATCTCTCGGTCGTGAAAAGGCACCCTCTCTCTTTTGCTCCAATGGCGAGAGATGGGCTGTGGGGGAAAAATTTTACGTCGTGAAAAGGCACCCTGAATTGGTGACAGTCGGCTCGGCGGCAGACAGCAATCACATGACATCGATTTGAACGGGCGTCCGAATCATCCCCAATTTCAATCGACTCTCAAAAAAAATTCATAGCGTTTAAAAATATTCTGTTTCCACAGAAGTTATTCTTTTTATATCGACTATCGACTGCATAAGCTAGAACATTTTACTCTGACACATGCGTGTCCCCTATTTACAGGCAATAGAGATGTTGAACCAGCAACACAACGAAGTCGGTGGAACGGAGGGAAGATGGGAGACAACGTCCATTCATCCCAAGGAAGAGACAAGGCGACAATAATAAGATTCATGGAACGGATTTAGGGGTGAGTAATATTCAAATTACATTCCAAATGCATGTATTTGAGATTACATTCCGCCTTTGGGATATCTTCACAAGGCAATGTAAACTCATGAGAGTGTGGTATTAACAAAAATCATGAACAATACGAAAATACTTTCCGAAAGTCATTAACCAATTGGTGGAATGAAAGATCTCTTGATTGGTTGGATGGAAAATTTAATTATTTGATGGCAATTTCAACCAAATAGTTGAAAAACTCAGTGAATTTCCGACTAAACTGGTTAAATTTTCAACCAAATGGTTGAATTGGCTTTCAACCGGCTGTCTGGATTTTTCATTCAACCAGTTGGATACAATTTCGGGAAATTCTTTATAGTGTATATTTACCGCGAAATTGGTATACATTTGAACTTTCAAAACTTTTTAATATTGTTCACTGCGTGTGTGTTCATCTGATATTCTCAATCTTTCATTTTTTCTTTTCTATTGTGAATTCTATTAGTTCTATCACAAAGGTCACATACATATATCTAAATCATGAATCTCAAGAGAAAAACAGCAAATATTATACATCGCGATGAATTATGTTTAACCCGGGAGTAGGCGCGCGAAACGGACTAACGTTAGTAGGCGCGCTGTCTGTCATCTAGACCGACTTTTATAACCCGTGATTGTATACATTTGGATGATAATGTGAATTTGAAAATACTTCCAATATCAAGTTTATAGTCATCTATGATACGCAGTACACTTTTTGGACCACCTTCATGCATTAGAGACTTCTTTTTCTAAGGAAATTACTCTACGTTAACATGACCGTGGGTTCCACTACCTTCGATACACAATACAGAGGCACGCATATTGAAACTCCATTTTGAACAAACTAAACCAGTTTTATTGCCTTTTTACTACTGTTGGAGGATTAATAGTAACAATAAGTACGATACAGAACGTTTTTCCGTGGTTTGCATTCAATTTTGAAGAATTCATTGATATCCTATTCCATAAGTAGTGGCCCGAGAGAGGCACCAACGTTAGTAGGCGCGCGACTGTCATTTCGACCGACTCTGTATTGATAAAATTCTCAGAAACTGCGGTGTGGTCGGATTGCCTTAGGAACGCTCAAACAGCTGGGTAGTAACGTGAACATAGTTGATCTAAATCGCTGGAACGATTGGAAGAAATTTTTATATCTAACTTGTCCAAACAAAAAAAAGTCGGTCTTTTTGACATATGGCGCGCCCACTCCCGGGTTAAGTAACTAACGCAATAGAAGTAAAAAGATGTTATAAAGAATAATATTAATGAGAAACATTTGTGCAAACTCTTATTTTTTCAGAATACTTATACATTATAGATGCTACGAGAATCACAAAGATGGAACATTATTATCGACGTTGCAATTTATCATAGAAGATGGTTTCGGGGAAAATAAATGAGTTCTACAATTTTTATATAAAATTGGTCATAATCCCCGATGATAAGAATAAAAGATCCCCCCCCCCTTTCTCATCCTATCACCTTATCTCATTCTAATTATGTTTTATCAATATATGCAATTCATCATATCAAATGATTAAGATCAAGAAGCAAGCAGACAAGATTAGGAGCAATCTCAGCAATTATGGGGACATAAGGTTAGTAGAAATTTAAATACCATCCCCGGTATCCCTGTAATCGTTCCAGTTGAGAAGAAAAAAACAGAAAATCTCGTGATGCCGGAAGAATCCTCACCATACCCCATGAATCTTTTCGACGCCCCATCGATTAGTATATAAGCATGCTTTTTTCACATGATAGTTCAATCAATATTGTTTCCACGAAGAATTTCTAATTTCTTTCACTAACCATAATGTGTAATATTATCCATAATAGTGATCGTCCAAGTAATAGTTTTTCATAGTTTCTTTCCAAACAATGTATTCCTCAACATTACATTACAGAAACTCGACACTCAGCAACTACCATTCTTATATTTTTTGAAATACTACATTAACGACATTGCACACTGACACTACCTCTCAAGACCAAACTATTAGATTCCTCTGATCTGAACATCGTACCTTGGCCCGTTTAGGATAACCAATACGAATAAGGTTCATTCGACTATGGGGCTTCCAGTCACTGTGACGTGAAGTTACACCTACCCAAAATACATTTTTTGTAACTGTGTGCACGGAGTTGTGAAAAAATGAGACTTCTCTTCATTATTCACAGTGCGAGGAGTAATGCGTGAATGACTTCTCGCAGTTTTACATTTACGCACTGGTGGAGTGTGCGTGAATGTAACTTCTCGCTCTCATGTATTTTCATTCACGCACAGTTCCAAGATATGATGTCACGTGATCCCTCTGAATTTGACCTTTCTTGAAAACTTCGTTTCCAAGATAATCTTGCTCGGTCAGTGGTGTATTTAATTACAACTTCGCGCACAGTTGCAAAAAAATAGTATACGCAACACGTGCGAGAAGTTTCCGCACTCGTTTGGCAACTTGTGCGGAAATTGACCTTCTCGCACTTGCTGCGTAATATACTATCTCAATACTCATATACTATCATCATGATACACTCATCAACATTTAATGAGGATTTAAAAATTCATCTATCATGATCATTCCAGTTTTCATCTCAAATTCAATATGCACATTAAGAAGAGTGGAGAAATGTGAAAAATATTAGAAATTCTTCGAAAAAACTTCAACAATCAGTATATAAGTATTTTTTCATTTCTCTCCATCAAAATATTCTAAATGAATATCTCTATCTTATAAATATATGATATATGTAGTAGGACGTAAGTGTATATATATGAAAATTATGTGAAATTCTAAGAGTGTAACAAGGTAGAATAAAAAATATTTTTGGTTGGGAACATCATCCCAACCAGTCTCGCTGTGTCAATTTACTCCCTCTAACGTAAGTTTCTGATAACGTTTATTGTCAATCATGGTGTATATACCGTTTATTGTCATTCAATTCTCATACAACAATTTCAACATTTTCATCCATCCAACGTTGACATAATGGATCAAGTAAATTATATCAAAAATTTTGGAATTCTAATATCATTGATATAATCCGTATATTTTTAAATGATTAGAATATAATTCTTATATTTACCACCATCCTCATATTTTTAAATGATTCAAAATACCACATAAACAACATTTCACACTGACACTACTTCTCAAGATCGAACTGTTAGATTTCTTTGGTCTGAACATTGTCCCTTGGTCCGTTTAGGATAACCAATACGAATAAGGTTTATTCAATCATGAGTCTCTCAGTCAGTGTGATGTGAAGTTACACCTACCCAAAATACATTTCTCAATACTTTTACCATTATCATAATACATTTATCAACGAATAACGAGGATTCAAAAATTAAAAAATTCACCATCATAATCATTCTAGCTTTCATCTCGAATTCAATTTGCACAATAAGAAACAATGGAGAAATGACAAAAGTATGAGAGATCGTTTGACAAAACTTCAATATAATCAATTCATAATACAAAATTAACATATCTATCTTATGAATATATGATATTTGTAGAAGGTCCTAAGAATATATATGAAAATTATGTAGAATTTCGAATATGTTGAAAGGTATAATAAAAAATATTTTCGGTTGGGATCATCATCCCAACCAGTCCTCCTGTGTCAATTTACTTCCTCTAACGTAAGTTTCTAATAACGTTCATCATCGTTCAATTCTCATACAACAATTCAAACAATTCCATTTATCTAACGTTGTGATAATAGAACAAGTAGATTATTTCATAAGTTCTGAAATTTTCATATCAAATGATATATTCCACTATTTGAAATATTTTGAATATGATTCAAGTATCACAATATTCATAAAAAGCACGTGAGATCCTAACATATGTTGGAAAATATGATTTGGTTCGGACCATCATCCTTACCAGTTGCCTTGTGTCAATTTACTTTCTTTAACATAAGGTTTCATTCAAGTTTTCCAACTGCCAATTCTTATATAACAATTAGAACAATCTCATCCATTCAACTTTGAGATAATGAAACAAGTGAGTTATTTCAAAAGTTCTAAAGATATTATATCACAATAATATATTCAAATCCTCAAAATATTTTAGATAGACTCTGAGATGTTGCAAAATGGACAAATACACGACATCTTTACAACATCATACTTGATATAGAAGATGACGTTGCGGCGACTTGCTTAGGCCATGGCTCAAGAGTGACTCACTCCGCTGAGAGCGACCGACGCAAATAAATCCAATACTGATTCTACAACAACTCACGATTTACGCTATTAACTATATCATACACAAATTAAACATACACATTCTTCAATAAAAAAAAACATACACATTCGCCACAAATACAACATTTACATGCGATACTGATGATAACGTTGCGGTGACTTGCTTAGGCCATGGCTCATGAGTGATACACTCCGCTGAGAGCGACCGACGCGAAAAATTCAATACAATATCATCAACACATCCTGAACAACACAATAACACATTCAAATTACTCTCCACAATATTCAAAATTTACAGGAATATAAAAAAATCCGGTTTGCAATATCTGAAGTCTTGGTCGAATTCGATAGAAGTATTTCAAATCTTCATCTGTAATTATACATTTACACTACCGGTCAAAAGTCTGAGGACACCTGGGAATCAAACTGATGATTTTCAGAGTTGGATATCTCAGAACCTATTGGTCGTAAAGAGGTCTGCGTGGTCGCATTTTGTAGCTCATATCGAACACTTTCAAATCTTTTTTCTGTATTTTCCGTCCCGCGTATGATACCAGAGACACACGAGGTAGAAAGATGGATTTTTTTGCAATTTTTCAGGCAAGGTACGAACGCCTGCCGATTTTGGAGAGATTGTTGGATCGCTATGAGATCTATGACATCTTCAAGCCCATGAAAAAACCTTAAAAATCTGTTTTTGAACTTCTCCCAAAGTGGTTCTGGACTCGAGATCTGACTGATTTCGCTGAGGTTGTATGTCTCTTAAAAAGTCACACGATAATCCAAAAATGATGAGAAACAGCCCAGTCCAAGGTCGGCAGCCTTCATTTTCGAAAGCTATTCTGATATTGAGTTGAACTCTTGCGAAAATAAGTGTCAGATGCCCCAACGTGGGCTGTTTCTCAACATTGTTGGATTATCGTGTAATTATTTGAAAGAAAAAACACCCGCAGACAATCTGTCATATCTCGGAACCAGAACCACTTTGGGAGATGTTCAAAAACGGATTTTCAAGGTTTTTCCATGGGCTTGAAGATGTCATAGGTCTTATAGCGATCCAACAATCTCTCCAAAATCGGCAGGCGTTCGTACCTTGCCTGAAAAATTGCAAAAAAATCCATCTTTCTAACTCGTGTGTCTCTGGTATAATCCGCGGGACGGAAAATACAGGAAATAGATTTGAAAGTGCTCGATATCAGCTACAAAATGCGACCACGCAGCCCTCTCTGCGACCAATAGGTTCTGAGATATCCAACTCTGAAAATCATCAGTTTGATTCCCAGGTGTCCTCAGACTTTTGACCGGTAGTGTATATATTCACTGTTTCACTAAAAGTAATATTTCGTGGAGTGAACGCGAATTATCGAATAGAATTTGTGACGGCCGAGTCAGTCCGTCTTCCTCTCTCCCTGGACCAAATATTGTAATGACAACATTTAATGTAACAGCTTAAGCACGAGAAGAGTTGCTGCATAGTTTAGCCAGGTAGAAGGGGAAGAGAGACAGAGAGATGGCACCGTAGTAGGGCCCACGTGCCCCATATTTCGAGCCGCCCCTGGCGCAAGCCAAGGCTGCTCCGGCCAGCAGCCTTTTGCTATACATTCTGTCGTGACGTTTCGAAGCGCTCGCGCGCCTACTATCGAGCTTACCGTGCGCGTTGTCCACGCCGCCCGGAGCCCGTCCTTGGCATGATTTAGCCAGGCTTCGAGAAAAATAAGATCAGGGAAGGTATTGCTCGGCTGGGCGAACTACGGCGACTAGTTGCCGAGTGGGCCAGAAGTTCCGGCCTGTGTCTCAACGCTGGCAAGACCAAGGCAATCTACTTCAGTACGGAGAGAAATATTAAAGATCTGAAGAGAATGGACTTGCCAGGGATTGAGATACAGGAGGGGAAGTTCATTCCGTTCAGTGATGCGGTCGTGAGTCTTGGTGTTACACTTGACAGTGAATTGACGTGGAAACCGCACATTGACTAAGTAACCAAGAAAGTCAACAGAGCCCTATACGGTCTGCGGTTTTTTAGGGCATGTATCACCAGATTTCTCCGAATTCGCCTAGTCGAGTCATTGGTTCAACCGCACCTAGATTATTGCGCGGTCGTGTACCTCGACGCCACGGACGAACAGCGGCAACGGGGACAGAGACTAAGCAATTCGTGTGAGATATATTTTTGATCTTAGGAGAGACGAGCACATCGCTCCGTTTAGGGAGCGTTTGGGTTGGTTACGTACTGATTCGCGGAGTACGTACTTCGCAGTTTTCTTGATGCATAAGATCATGCACTTAGGAGAACCTGGCTACCTAGCTGCGATGTTTACCAGGTACCAATCCAAACGCCCCGCACGGGGTGATCTAGAAGACCGGGTACTCAAAGTTTCCAACATGAGACTTGAATATGGAAGAAAATCTTCCCAGGTCCAATGTGCTCATTTGTGGAACTTTCTCCCTCCAGGCTTTCGGCAAATTCAAAAAATTTCACTCTTTAAAGACGCTCTAAAAGAATTTCTCTTGTCCCAACCTTCCCAGAGGATTGATGTGGACCAGAAACAGTACTTTAATCTTTGATAGGCTTGGGCTCTTTTCAATTAGTCTTTTTCTAGTTTTAGTTGAGTTATGCGTGGCTTCCCTGTCACATAATTCTCAAATCTGTGATAGTTTCCGGGCCCATGTCTTTTTATATGTACTGATGTACCTTGATTAGTTTCCTGATTCATTTTACTCGTGTACATCTCTCGATGCCTTTTAATAACTAGTCACTTCCTGTGATTAATGAAATTTCCTTGACCAAAATGACAAATTATATCATATTTATATGTTGATTATGACCGTTCTATATATATTTCATGTAACTGTATTTTTACTTTTGCCTTCGGGCGAATAAAGGGAATCAATCAATCAATCAATCAATCTCTCTCTCTCTCAAATGCAAGCTGACCTTACTAATCTCGTTCGACTTCTCGAAGGCGTTTGACATGATCTCTCACGTTAAGGTCCTTAGAAAGCTGCGTGAACTAGGATGCACGGATCGAGTCATTCGCTGGTTTGGCAGCTATTAATAAGATCGTTTTCAGTCTGTCCAACATGCTGATGGCTCACACGAAGAATGGACACAGATCAACGGTGGAGTCTCACAAGGAAGTGCCCTGGGTCCACTTCTCTTTCTGATCTTTGCAAATGATCGACCTGACGTACTCATGAGAGCTTCCCATGCCCAATTTGCAGATGATACCTATATTTATTGTCACTGTTTATCGAACGATCTACTCGGAACCATCATCCTAATGAGTCAAGAATCCCAGGCAGTAGCTGCATGGGCTCTAAGAAATGATCTTGAGGAGGCTCCGTCGTTGGGTAACGTATCACGATCATTCGGGGCCCCGCGCCTACTAACACAAGCGTCAGGCTACGAGACGCGCGTGCTCACCAACACACATACACAAACCAGCGTTACGCTCGCGCAAGCGTGCAGCGGTTGGACAGCCACTGAACACCTGATTCTCGACAGTTTTGATTCTTGCGAATGTTTTTCTGCCTTTTACACGTCGGCAACATGCATGTTTCTGAATGACATTTTATTCACCAATGAATGATCCATGGTTGAACAGTTGCTCGTCGCGGTAACACTGTGAAATCTTGAGATATCTTTCATTCCGTGGCCATCACCCATAAGACGCCGTGTTGAATTCCAATACTTTGACGATTTTTTTCTCAAAAATAAGGTCGGCAACCCGCATATTTCGAAACTACAACAGATGCCTTGTATCACGGAGTATGCATCATAATTTTTCCAATTCAGAATGACTTAAAAAGTTTCGACGGCGTAGCCTCCTTAAATTGGACGCTGAGAAAACTACAGCTATGATTCTTGGCAGTGAGCTCTACCTCAAAAAATCGAGCTCAACAGCACTCTACAAATCCAAGTACTTGGGAGGTCGATTCCATGTGCCACGTCCATGAAGATTCTAGGAGTACAAGTCTCACAATCTCACAACTGTCGAGCAGAGATCAATGCTATATCCGAAAAAGTGCACTACTCTCTGTATTCACTTTGAACAGTGGCAAACTCCCTGCCACGAGATCTGAAACAGCAGTTAGTCTCTGCCCTGGTTCTCCCGCATCCTGACTACAAGGTTACTCTGCTCACAGGCTTGAGGATAGCCCGAAATTTGAAACTACACTGGTTTCATGACGCGTGTATTTGCTTCATCTACAGGACCATCCTGCGACGCCCTCATGTTACTCCGTATCGTATTGCACTAGGCTGACTGGCAACCGAAAGCAGACGTGAATATCTGTTCGGTTCACTAGCACTAGAAGTGCTGAAGAGCGGCCAGTCCACGTTTCTTCGGGCGGCTCTTACACTAGTAACCGAGCTTCCAGCCCTCGGCCAATCCGAGCGTGGAAACGCACAAATCCTTCATTACAAAGCCTCGCGCATGGAAGCACAGAACCAATCATTCACGCATGGGGCATTGCGCACGCTCAACAACCTGCCGCCTCTTGACATCGACGCAGTCGAACTAGAAACCCTGAAATCCACACTTCGATCCATCATACTTTCGGATGACCTCTCAAACTGGCTAAAGCGAGCTGCGCAAGGATAGCTCGAACCGACCCCGGGAGAGCTACTCGGCACTTTCCCACAATCCTGATTTGACCTTTCCTTGTTCATCCTGACATCATCCGTGACTACCTTGAGTGATCTGCAGCAGATCACTGGGTGTATTATTTGATAGAGATACCTATGTACTTCAACGTCCTTGAAGCGATCATTACTCTAGCCACCACATTGTCCTTGCCTTTATTTATATTTACAGTACCCTCCAAAATTAATGGATAATAGATAGTCTCAGTCAATCAATGATATTTTCGACCCAGTTGTTTGTACGGCAATTGTGAAGAGAGCATCTTAAAGATCAGAGAAAAATCTATCGATTCATGTGTTTCAAACATTTTTTACTCATTTTTCAAGTTGCCTCAAACGACGGTGAAAAATGGAAGAGATTATCCTTGAAATCAATCACTCATAACTTTGACGGGAGTGATCCGATCATGAAAATTCAAACAGAATTTCGTGGATCGTTGAAAAATCTACAAGTTTTGTCGAGTGGAAAATTTTCGTGCGATCCTCCCCATCTGAGCTACGAGCCTGGAAAGGAAAAATTGTTCAGAAAAATCTGCTTATCGGAGCGGTGGCCAGTGCACTCGGCTCGCGTATTCGTAAAATATTGTACTTCAACAGTGGTCTCATTACTGGAATTACCAGGTGAATTGATGATTTCTTGTGCATTAATGTTCAAAAAAGACCCGTCGTCCGCATGTAAGAGAGAATCCGAAGGCAAATTTGAAAAGCTGAAGAAATTTTACGTCGAAATAATGTGACAAAAAATGTTTTTGACCTCATATTTAAAGTACAATATCTTACGAATACGCGAGCCGAGTGCACCGGCCACCGCTTCGATAAGCAGATTTTTCTGAACAATTTTCCCTTTCCAGGCTCGTAGTTCAGAAGAGAAGGGTTGCACGGAAACTTTTCATAGGACAGAACTCGTAGATTTTTCAACGATCTATAAAATCCCGTTCGAATTTTTATGATCGGATCACTCCCGTCAAAGTTATGAGTAATTGATTTATGGATGATTTTTTCATTCTCTACCGTCGATTGAGGCAACTTGAAAATGAGTAAAAAATGCTTGAAACACATGAGTCGATAGATTTTTTTCTTGATCTTTCAGATGCTTTTTTCAAAATTGCTGGACGACCAACTGGGTCAGAAATATCATTGATTGACTGAGACTATCAATTATCCATTAATTTTGGAGGGTGCTGTAAGTGATTCCAATTCTGTCACATTATTGTTAATACTGCCGTGAGCATACAGGGTCTCCCTACGCTCTCAATCAATTTGAATCGAATCAAAATGATACCTCTTTCTCTACGAGCCAAAGTATTGCGCTCCCGTGAGCCAGCTGTTCAAGACCATGTGACACCACCTTCCGATAGGGATCCTCTAGAACCACCAGCCTTCCTCAACGGCCCAAGTGTTCTTGAGAACATGAAGATGCTCGGAAAATTCATTTATTCGTCGGATGTCGAATTGTCCACATCCATCGATGAACAACTCAGCCAGATGAACAAGCGTCTCACTGAAATAGCCGGATCTACCGCACAAAATACGCAAGCTATCTCTGAGCTTCGCACCGAAGTGCGCTCTCCACGTTCGCTGGTATGGATATGGATCCGTGTGAAATCAGATTTTCTGGCATACCAACTGACACTGGGTCATCTGATCAAGACTTGATCATGTCAGTGCTCACGGCTATGGGATGTGCACAGCGTGTAGGTACCATCCTGGATATGAGGAAATGGAATGATTCACCTGCGTCGAGATCTAATGCTGCGCCGCAGAGGCAGCAGGCACCAGCGAATATTGGCTCACTTGTAGCAAGAGGAGCTGTTGCAAATAAGGCGAAATCTGGCCCAAACGGATTTGGCTGAAAATCACGTCAGATACTCGTTTTGGATGTCAGAGTATACATGTAAATTTTTTCCGCATGAAAACGACATGCAGCGATCTGGCGAGCAGAAGGCCTCCCCATTCAAAGTACACGTGAAACGTCATTTTTTGCGTCCCTCTCAAAATTGGCCACAGGAACTGCTACGGGACCACTGCGAACTTGTCATTGAACAAAAAATACATCTTCCAGGGGTATCTTCAAGGACGGGAAATGATGCGCTGATGCCTAAAAAACACTTTGAAAATGGAAAATGCGAACTTCTTGCGCTAAAATCGAGAAATCCTCGAACGGGGTTGGGCTAATCAAAAAGTTGCAGAGGATCAAAAGTAAAGATTTTGTCATAAGCTTCTATCTGGCACTAGTTTTTGATGCATATGTTGATTGAAAGTTCCTAAAAACGCCCAAAACTGATGAAAAACCATGTTCATCGAATTTCCTGGCGACCTCGAAGTTAAAATGAATGAAATGATTAAGACAACTTATAGATCTCACCAGAATACACATTTTATGTTCCCAAAATTTTTTCGGAAAAATGCACCAGATTCGAGTTAATAGCAAAAAAAGTACCGAAAAAAGGCACTTTCCATCTTTCTCACGCGAAAAACTCGAAAAATTCAAATAGAAACCCTATATAATGATTTGTCGTTCCAATGCCTCTGCTTCACGGGATATGCATTTTTATGCGGGATTGCTCTTCCGGAAGGATAAATTAATGGTTCTGAGATGCTGTAGGTGAATTTACGTCGATATATGATACTACAGCACAAAAAACGCACTAATATTAATCTCTGATCTCGGTTTAGGGTCCCACAATATCCCAGACCATGATCGTATTCATCAATTACACCTGTACTGTACGAACTTCCTGTTCTCGGAGATCCAATTACTCGTAAAAAATAGGAAGTGCTATACTCCTCTAATTTCCACGCAGCTGAAAGCTCAAAAGAGGAATGTGTGTCATTACATCCCCAAGTTCTAATCGGATTACACCTCATTGAGACCTTCTATTGTGCCAAAAAATATGAGACTAGAGTCTATATCTGAAGCCTACCCGGACCCCGTGGTCCCCCCTTGTAAGTCCATTTTGAAAAGTGCGAAAAATCAGCCTGAAAGATTCACACGCTTAGATGGGTTTGGAGTTATGCTTTGCAGAAGGTTTCCGTCATCTCAACCATACTATTCTTGAACTCAATGAACGATTCTCGGATGATTTCCGTATAAAGTTCCATGTTAGGAGACCCAGAAATGTGTGAGTCTCATAAGTGGATTTGTAGTCCACTATGACTTTGAACCATTCGTACATTGCTCAGATAAAACATGTACATGTTCTGATCTCAAAGTATGTGGAAAGAGCCAAGTTCCTACGAAAGGATTGGATATGGAATCTACTTGAATTTTTCGGGGAGTTTCCACTTGGTTCTGGAGGGGGTCACTTCCTTGCAGGCTTCAGATATAGACTCTAGTCTCATATTTTTTGGCACAATAGAAGGTCTCTATGAGGTGTGTCCGATAAGAACTTGGGAATGTCATGACACACATTCCTCCTTTGAGGTTTCAGCTGCGTGGAAATTAGAGGAGTATAGTACTTTCTATTTTTTACGGGTAATTGGATCTCCGAGAACAAGAAGTTTCTACAGTACAGGTGTAATTGATGAATACGATCACGGTCTGGGATATTGTGGGACCCTAAACCGGGATCAGAGATTATTACTAGTGCAGTTTTTGTGCTGTAATATCATCTACCGACGTGAATTCACCTATAGCATCTCAGAACCATCAATTTATCCTTCCGAAAGAGTGATCCCACAGAAAAATGCATATTCCTCGAAGCAGAGACATTGGAACGCCATGAATGTTTTTCTCATTTCAAAATACATGAAGAGAGCCTACTTTTCATACAATCATTAGATAGGGTTTCTATTTGTACTTTTCGAGTTTTTCGCGTGAGAAAGTTGGAAAGTGCCTTTTTCGGTACTTTTTTGCTATTAACTCGAATCTGGAGCGTTTTTTCGAAAAAATTAAGGGAACATAAAATAAGGTTTGGGTGAGATCTATAAGTTGTCCTTCTCATTTCATTCATTTTAACCTCGAGGTCACCAGGAAATTCGATAAACATGATTTTTCATCAGTTCTGGGCGTGTTTTGGGAACTTTCAATCATTATATGCATCAAAAACTAGTGCCGAATAGAAGGTTATGACAAAATCTACAATTTTGATCCTCTGCAACTTTTTGATTAACCCAACCACATTCGAGGATTCCTCGAATTTAGCGGAAAAAATTCGCATTTTCTATTTTCAAAGTGTTTTTTAGGCATCAGCGCATCATTTCCCATCCTGGAAAATACCCCTGAAAGATGTATTTTTTGTTCAAGAACAAGTTCGCAGTAGTCCCGTAGCAGTTGCTGTGGCCAATTTTGAGAGAGACGCAAAAAATGACGTTTCACGTGTATTTAAAATTGGGAGGACTTTTGGTCGCCAGATCGCTGCGTGTCAATTTTATGCGGAAAAAATTTACATGCATACTCTGACACCCAAAACGAGTATCTGACGTGATTTTCAGCCAAATTCGTTTGGGCCAGATTTCGCCTTATATGCAGCAGCTCCTTTGTTTCACCTACCGTACGTGACTTTGTCCTCTCGAAAGCCTCCGCTTTGAAGGATAAAATAACTCAAACTATATTCGGCACGGGTGAAACTAATAAAATATACCTTCCCCCTATCTTAACTCCCTTTGTATACAAGATATGGCGCAGTGCTTTGATCAAGTCGAAAGACTTAGGCTACATGAGACCTACCATACACATTTGACTGTTTGTATGCGCGCAGATCGCTTCTCCCCTTTCCTGCCAATTCTGTCCATTAATGAGCTCTCACAGCTCCCAAAAAATCAACCTCGAATACCATCAACCTCATCGATGGGGCAGAATTCTTTACGTATGGACCAATAGGGATCACAGAGTCCGTCACTTTGAACTCCTTCGTCAGCCACGTGTAAGGGACGTACTTACATTACCATTGGTCACATCAATATAAATAGATTGAGAACCAATTTCACTTCAAAAGGAACGCAAGTTACCCTAAATCAATGAATATGATATTATAGCGGTAGGTGAAACTTTTCTGGAGCCCGGAGATGATGTCCGAATGTACGATATCCCTGGTTTTACTTCCATCCATCATGATAGGGTCGGAAAAGAGGGTGGAGGGTTGGGTTTTCACCACCGCACACAGTTGCTAGAAACCCGATTTGCGACACAATTATTCTCGAAGGTACAAAAAGATCTTGATGCCCTCATCATGTGGTCCACTATAGATAAGCTTCATTTGAATGTGACAAAATGTCCACATCATGTCTTTCATCAAGAATCGTGAGCTTATCAAATTTGATCATCAAATTGGTAATCAAACGCTATCTCGCGTAAATACTATCAAAGACCTTGGCGTAATTTTGAAGAAAACTTCTCATTCGGTGTGCACGGTGTAGTTATAGTTAATGAATGCAGCCGTTCAATGGATTCCATCAAAAGTAACACCCGTGATTCCGAGGATATTGAAAGTATGAAGTACCTGTATACTTCATTGATTCGTCCGAAACTCACGTTTGCTTCAGCAACATGGAGGCCTCACTCGAAATCTCTAATTTATGAACTTGAAAAAATTCAGCATAGGCTATTAAGGTATTTATCACTCAAGAATAATGAACCCATGCATACATTTGATCATGATTATGAAAGTCAATACAAAAAATTTCGTATTGCTACCATAAATTAAGAATATGATTATCAAGACATCCTGACCTTGAGATGTGCATTGTATCTTCGTGACTCGAACTCATACATTCAATCTAAACTGATTGATTTTGATCATTCTCACGACACGAGATTTGCTCAACCTTGTAGGGTTCCACCACACAGCTCTCCAATTTCGAAGGAGCCGACACTCCGTCGTTGTATACGACTATGGAATAAGCTTCCGAGTCATGTAGTTCAGAATCATGCTAATCCTGATTTTTGGTGAAAAGTTTTTGGTGAAGAATAATATGTTCCTACATTATTCATAAATTAGGTTTTTCGGTACGCTGTAAAAGATGGCAATGGGTTTCAACCAAATATTCAACTACAGTAGTTGAAAAACCGACTCAACTACGGTAGTTGGAAGAAATTTCAATCAATTGTAGTTGAATTTCAACTCCGTAGTTGAATCTGAATTCAATCACGGAATTGAACATTTTTCCAACAACCGCATTGAAATTCAACTACCTGAGTTGAATTCTTCCTCACGAGCCAATTCTTGGGATAATTTCTGACTAATTCGGTTAGCTCTAATTGGCATTCATCATCCTGACTTTTTTGAGGGTGGCGTGAAGCTCAAATTCAAATGAGAACCAATGAATGGATGTAGTGAAAGAATCTAGGCGAATCCTCAAAAGAAAGGGCAACGTCGGTAATTTTGGCAATAAAATGAGTAGAAGATGGAAATCGGATCGTCTCCGTGAATATAACAATACTATTATGAAAATATTCAAATCCAAAACTCTCGGTGGAATAACAGCGTGAGATTCTTCAAAAGAACTGTAAACATAGCGCTTATTTGCGATCGCTTGCGCGGCTAAACCAACGACCATCGTGGTTTATCGCACAACGCTACTACCTCGTTTTGATGCACGATTATTACACCGGCACATAAAGAAAAAGAAGTATCTGTACTTTTGACCAGACCTACTATTCTTTCTGTATTTTGGCACGCTGAATCCGAATCCGAGGTCGTTTTAGCCCGGCTACCTCTTGTTTTAGAGAAAATAGTGAACATTCAGTGGAAATCGTGGGAATAGCGCAGGATAGCATTACAACTCTCATGAATTTTTATCAATCTACATATTTTAAGCTGAAAACTTGTACTTGGTGGTTTTCGGGGTCGCTGAACACGAATACAGTGTCATATTACTGATTTTCTCAAATTCAAGATGGCGGTGTCAAAATGGCGGAATGGAAATTTCCGAGAATTGCTCAGTTTAGCTCCACGGGTCTCTTCTGGGGGGTTTTTGGGGTCGCTGATCTCGAATATCATGTCAAAATGATGATCTCGTGGAATACATAAATGGCGGAGGAGGATCTGGCCCAAACCCTAAGAAGGCAACCAATCCCCAGGCTCCCACATCCCCAAACCCGGTCACCCTCGAATTCAGTTCTTTAGTAATGAGGATCGGGAGGAGGATCTGGCCCAAATCCTAGGAAGGCAACCAACCCCCAAGCTCCTAAATTCCGGAACTGGTCAGCGCCGGGTTCAGTCCTTTGGTGATGAGAAGCGAGAGAAGGGTCCGGCCCAAAACCCAGGGAAGCAACCAACCCCCAAGCTCTCAAATCCTCGGACCCGGTCACCTTTGAATTGAGCACTTCGGTCCTGAGAAGCGGGAGGAGGATCTGACCCAAATCCTGGGAAGGCAACAAGAGACTGAAGTCGAGAGTGACCGGGTCCGAGGATTAGGGAGCTTGGGGGTTGGTTGCCTTCGTGGGATTTGGGCCGGACCCTCATTTCGCTCCTCATCACCAAAGGACTGAACTCGAGGGTGACCGGGTCCGAGAATTTGGGAGCTTGGGGATTGGTTGCCTTCCTGGAATTTGAGCCAGATCCTCCTCTCGCTTCTCATCACCAAAGAACTGAATTTGAGGGTGACCGGGTTTGAGAATTTGGGAGCTTGGGGGGTTAGTTGCCTTCTTAGGATTTGGGCCAGATCCTCCTCCGCCATTTTGGATTCCACAAGATCATCATTTTGACATCATATTCGTAATCAGAGATCCCGAGTACCCCCGAGAAGAGACCCATGGAGCTAAACTGAGCAGTTTTCGGAAATTCCCATTCCGCCATTTTGGAACCGCCATCTTGGATTTGAAAAAATCGGTAATCTGACGCTATATTCGTGTTCAGTGACCCCGGAAATCCCCGAGCGTGACCAAAAACTCCCTAGAAGAGACCCATGGTGCTAAACTGAGCAGTTTTCGGAAATTTCCATTCCGCCATTTTGAAACCGCCATCTTGGATTTGAGAAAATCAGTATTCTGACACTGTATTCATATTCAGCGACCCCGACAACCCCCGAGTACAAGTTTCCAGCTCAAAATATGTAGAATGATAAAAATCCGTCAGAGTTGTAATGCTATTCCCACTATTTCCACCGAATTTCCACGATTTTCTCTAAAGCAAGAGGTAGCCTGGCTAAACTGACCTTGGAATCGGATTTAGCGTGCAAAAATACATAAAGCAAAGTTGGTCTGGTCAAAAGTACAGATACTTTTCTTGTGTGCCGGTGTTATACATCAACTTGGTGGAAGCTATGACATAATGTGTGCCTGCTTGTATGAACCTTCTGACGTATGTTTTGGTGCTATTTCTGGCGCAATCATTGGTATTTCGATCCAGGATCGCAAAGAAAATTATGATAGAAAAAGGGTCGAAACGCCCAGTTACGTCACCTCCATGACCAACATATTGGACACGACTATTTCCGAACTTCTCCGGAGACATTTTTCTAACTCATGTAGTTGAATTTCAAGTACGTGGTTGAATTTTCAACTAAGTTGATGAAATATTTTTCAACCACTGAGTTGAAACAAATTTTACCTGCGTAGTTCAACCGGTTCAACTACGTGGTTGAAACATTTTTCACTTCCGTAGTTGAAAAAAACGTTGCACATTTTTTACAGTGTAGTTTATTGGAATATTTGTTTGCAAATGATTTATTGATTAATAATGTATCTTTCTAGGGAATTGTATTGCTGATTTTTGATAATCTTTGGTGTGAATATTCTTTTCTCAGAATCTTCATATTCCTTATGTATATAGGGCCTTGTTGCCCGTTTGATCTCCCTGAATAAAATAAAAATAAAATGAATGAAATCGAATAGAGAATTTAGACTGCAACACATTTTCTTTGTATGTAGGTGATGTAGCGTCATTTATCGAGGAGTAATATCTTCCTATTTCAAATTTGACAAAAATGACGCTTGGGTCCATTTTAGCGAGAACTCATTCAAATGACAAATCGGTCTGAATTTTCCGGGGGTTAATCTTATTATTTTGAATAAAATGTCGTATCGGTTTATCTGTACGTTGAAAGAGACCCGATCCATGGAATAAAAATGGTAAAAAAGTTTCTCTCAAAACAACTGACAAGCCCATCGTTCTCATCTCGAGAAAATACCCATGAATGCAAATTTTCAGCCTCCCCCTCCCACTTTATTTTCCAGACTAGACTTTGAAATTGGGGTAACGTGACACCGAGGACTCCAATCATTCATTAGGTTTATTCGATTACGGCGGCCACGCCAGGCCACGCCGGCGTAATCGAATAAACCTATTATGATATTCTTTTTCCTTTGGATTTCAGCGATACCCGATCAATAAAGTTCATCCCTGTGGTGAATGTATCCATGGTCCTAAATCAAGATTGAGTATTTATTATTATGACTCTCTTTTCCACGGGGATCAATTGCAATTCCACAAGATAGAGTATTTCAAATTTGAATTGTAATTTTAAATAAGTATTACAAGATCGATATATGCATGGGAAGATTGGTGATATTCCTATTTTATTCGTCCGAAATGCTGTCAACATTCAACGCTCCATTAATTGATGGATCTTTTCGACTTGAGTCGACTCCATTTCATTATAAGCCAATGATATATTCTTCAAGTCATTCAGATGCAAGAAATCGAATATGATATTCGTTGCAATGTCGGGAAAATTGCAGCTGAGTAACTTACGAAACGATGACAGGGCACATTTCAACTCAAACAATCTTTCCTGCGCGGCGTTAAATCTGCAACTCAGCATATTGCAGTAAAGAGGAAATTTCCTTCTATGATCGTTCAGTTCAAACTCCTTGATGATTTCTCTGTTTCTAGCACAATTAGTAAGAAAGTTCATACCTCTAACTAGAATGTCGAAAAAATTTCCAAGATAGCTTATCTTTTCATCTTTGAGAAGCATTATTTCTTGCAAACATGATGAAAGCAGTTCATTTGATCGTTCATCTCGGGTAATCATCTGCAAATTATATGGATGAACATGTTTTTCGTCACCAATCAGAAGGGCAATATGTTTTACAAATAATTCAATGACATCATGAATATCATGGTCATCATAGAGATCACATTCACACTCACTGTACAAGCAGTATTCATTCTGAAACGCTATGCTACATACACATGTCTGGTTGCAAGTATAGTATAAGGGAACTCTATTAAAATCATCAACATGATTGATTACATCAGTTCCATACTTCAAGAGTGTCTCAATGATGATTCGCTGATCGTTAGATCTGACAGCACTGGCTGTGTGTAGGCAATTACGTCCAAACCCATCTCTGGAGCTGACATCTGCATGATGCTCTAGCAAAGTTTTACAGATCTCAACATTGTTTCTGTAAACAGCGATGTGCAAAGGCGATGTGAACAATTGCTTAGACAGTTGCTTAGAATAAGAATCACTCATTTCGTAATTTTTGTGGTCTAATGCATGACCGCATGATGAATTATCAATAATAGCATTAACTTGAGCCCCTTTGTCCAACAGAAACTTGACAAGGTTATGGTTTTTGTTCCAAACTACAAAATGAAGCACCGTTGTACCAAACTTGTCGATGATATTCACATTAGCTCCATTCTTAACAAGAATTTTGAGTAGGACAACATTGTCATCTTTAGCTGCTGATAACAAGATTTGAGACATGTTTTGTAATCCCACTCCATGAGAGAGTAATGAGTTCACAAAATTCCATTTCTTCAATTCAATTGCATACTCGACTAATCTTAGCCCAATATCTATCATATTCTTAGATTTCCAGTTGCATTTCACCAATGATGCAGTCATACCAATATTGCTAAATGCTATGGTTCTTTGGGGCAACAGCGCGCTGATATCATCTCTCTTTTCGAATTGATGCAAAAGATGCTCAAAAATCTCAAAGTTTCCAAGAGAGATATGATTGTACAATAAATTTTCATCAATTTGATTTGGATTGATGCTAGAGCCATTTTTCAGAAGAAGATTAATGATATCAATATAATTTTTGCTGGGAGCTTTCAAAGCAAACAAAAGAGCCTCTTGATTGGCTACAACACCGCAGCTTGGCTTATGTTCCAAAAGCTTTGAAACAATATCAGGATTCCCATGTTTTACTGCTACACAGAGGTGAGTCTGGTCAAGACCACCAGATTTACCGATGTTATCAATCTTATTGATCAAAAGCTCAACAATAGATAAACTAAACTCTGCAGCAACATGTAAAGGACTTTGGTTACATGAATTAGTAATTTGTGTGTCAGCCCTAAATTCCAATAGCAACTCTACTAGATCTTCATCACCCATTTCAACAGCTAGGAAAAGAGGAGTCTCCATCTCTCTGCTAAGGGTATCAACATTCGCTCCCTTCACTAAGAGTTTCTCAACTAATTGGGACCAACTATTTATGACTGCCATATGTAAGACATCTAGACCCTCTTTCGTTTTTGCTCGGAAATCTGCATTATGCTCAAAGAGAATCAAAATATTTTTCATTCTTCTTCTTTCAACAGCAAGATGTAGAGCTGAGAAACCATTCTGTTCAATAGTGGCATCAATCTTAGCACCGTGATCTAATAACAGCTTCAATACACGATCATTACTAGCAACTGCAGCTAAATGTAATGGTGAGTAATTCAAAAAAACAATATTATTGTTTGATTTTATACTACTTAATTCATCAATGTGTGATGTATTAATTAACGCATTCACATAAGCACCATTTTGTAATAAAATTTCAACAATTCCTTCATTCTCCTTGTAAACAGCTAAATGCAAAGGTGTGAAACCAGCAAGATCAGATCTCGCAGTGTAAGAGTTGATGTTCACTTCATGTTGTATAAGGAGTTGAACTAATTCCTTACATTCGTTCTCTACTGCTACATGCAAAGGTGTGGAATGTGCACAATCTGGTATGTCTGCTTCGCAACCACCACTCAGCAACATATTAGCTAGAGCAAAATTACTTTTTTTACAACACACATGTAGAGGTGTTTCACCGAGACCATTTCTTGAATTCACCCATGCACCTTTCATCAACAAGAGTTTCACAATTTCACTGTGACCAGTTTCAACAGCTAGATGAAGAGGACCGCCTGATTCGCTATTTTCACAAATGCTATTGATTTTACAATTCTTCATCAGCAGCCAAAATGCTATATGATAATGTTGGCATCTTAGAGCACAGCATAAAAGAGAATATCCATCTTGCCACTCTTTTGAGAAACTTAGGCTAGCTCCATTGATGATATTTTGAACCATTTGTAGATCACCCGCTTGGAGAGCTCCTAGTAATGGGTCTCTACTGCGAGCAGGATCATTGATGTTCATGACACTGAGCCTTATCCACAAAGCTCACAAATGAGCAAACCTTGATCAAAAGCAAATCAATTTCAATTCAAGCATCATGCATGATTCATACTCAATTGCAGGACTCCATTCAAGGACTGCACAAGGGTGTTATTATGAGAATTAAGAACAGTTTTTCCCCGTATATGTCCTCAGAAGATTCTATCAATGCAAAAATTACAACATTAACTTTTTTGTTGGTAGATACTAGGCACATCAACATAATGGTTGGATTTTGACATGATAAGTTGTCCATTAATCACTTTCCAGTCTAGCATATTCTCCATCATAGGAAGTAAGAAATGAACCATGAATGTGCTCTAGAAGTTTTGCTTATGGATAGTTCACATCATTTTACTTACCTGGATAATGTATGAGCGATGTTATTCGCACCTCTAATTCGCACGTCGGGCCGAATTACGAACAAGCGAACACACGAGCGAGCGGACGACGCGCACGATGCGCAAGATGCGCACGCTGTGATGACCCGTGCTAGTTGGTAATGGTGAGCCTTGTATTTGCGGGAGCGCGGCAATGTTAGGCCACGTCCACAGACTACGACTTGACTGTATTTACAAGAGAATTGCACGGTTCACAGCTCGTGGGTAAAATTCGATTTAAACACTTGAAAGTGTATGGAGGTTGGGTGGAGAACAGAACACTCACAAATCGGCACAAATTCCGATTTATTAACTGGTTTTCCTCAATACAATGAGATGATACTTCGATGATTAATCAGTGTTCAGCTGTCTTCGCACACTGCGTGCACGTAGGTAGATTCAGGAATTCAGCGTCGCCGGTGATGATGTAGTACTTGAGCTGGTAGAAATTCCAATGTTGGTGTTCGCAAGGTCGTTTGTTCGATGACTTCGTTCCGGATGGGACTCCTCCAGGAATCTGTCTGGTAGTTATTGGTGCCGCTTCAGCTGGATGAACGGGCGTAGCGTGGGAGTCCAGTGTGAAGATTGAAGTAGGCGTATGTCAGGAGTAACTCTATGCAGAGACTGGCCGAGAGAAACTCCGAGACACAAGTGAGGGAGAGCCACTCCGTGGCTCTCCTTATATAGGACCGGGTGGCTGGGGAATCCGATGCTCCCCACTCTTGATCCGGAAATACCTCGCATTCCTGGGTGGCGGCACATCTTACGGGATACTTGACATTCCACAGCTGCGGTCTGAACATCAAACGGATGGGCCGTGTCATGAGTCTCATCCGCATTCCAAAAGCTGGGTGGTCTCTTTCAGGCTGCAGCTGCTTCCGCATTCCAATGTCAAATAGTCGAGCCACCCTATACAGCTGTATCCGCATTCCAATCTCCAGTAGTTGAGTCACCCTATACAGCTGCATCCGCATTCCAATCTCAAGTGGCTGAGCCGCCCTATACAGCTGCATCCGCATTCCAATCTCAAGTGGCCAAGCCACCCCATACAGCTGCATCCGTATTCCAACATCAAACGGCTGGGCCGCCCCATGAGTCCTGTCCGCATTCCAATAGCTTCCGCATTCCAGTGGCTTCCGCATTCCAGTATCACGGTGGCAGGGCCACCCTCTTTGTTCACATTCGCATTCCAATGTCTGTGTGGTCCAGGGACTTGCGTCCGCATTCCAATCCCAAGTGGCTGAGCCACAGCTGCATCCGCATTCCAGCCTGCCGGTGGCAGGGCCGCCCCCCCTTGTTCACATCCGCATTCCAATGTCTGTGTGGGGTCCAGAGACTTGCGTCCGCATTCCAATCCTGAAACAGAAGTTTGTCCTGCGATGCTCACGACTTCGGGGCTGAAATCGCTCGCCTCGCTCTCGCATCATCATTTATTCTTAACAATTTTCATTTTTCAGCTCGTAATTTGTTCATTAGCGGAGTATGCCTGGTGACGTATTTTGTGGACTGCCCCTTCGCCGCGATTCGCGGTGGCTCTTCTAGAGCCACATCACAGCTCCCCTCATACACGAAATGCAGTCTCCATGAGGCTGCATTTCTAAATTTCAGTATTCTCAAAGGTAGAACAAATGTGTAAGGATATTCTTCCATTGGGCGAAATCCCCCGCTAAGGACAATAACAGAATTTCCCTTGGTCGTTTACCAACGGAAATAATGATTTTTGGAAAGGTTCGATAGAATTCGCATATAAAGGAAATGTTATGTTCCAGGTCAATACCAAAAACCATCAAATCTAGGTTATCTGTGATCATGCCGTTACCGGGTATGGCTGTAAGTCATACCAACCGTACCTAGTGCCCCCCCCCCCCGCGTGAGATAAGATGTCGTGAGAGTACATGTGCTCCGCTACTGATGGGCCTACAGTCAATAGGTTCTAATCGAAGAATACGCCCTAACCTGTAGGAATTTATGCTCAGCTATTCATTTCTTCAGAGGTTTACCTATTTGAGGTGTCGATTTCAGCTACGGTCCCACGATACTCAGATAGGAACGCGTAAAGTGATCGAATTTAAGGTCGAAATATTCACGGGGGCAAATGGCCCAATGAGAGGTTTTTCCAAAGTTACACGCCAATGCGATACGTTCGAGTTTTAGATCAGTCCTTGGGCCCTTTTTCGGAGACAGTCGCACGGACGCCTGCTGGCGTTTTGATGAGAAACTAACTAAGTTGCCTAAAATGAGTTTTAAAAGACACTAGTTGAAGAATACTATTCCGAGATACTTCTGATTCTCTGAGGAATTTCCGAAATTCTTCCGAAATTAGTGTTGACGTAAAAATGAATGGAATTGTTTGTCGCAAGAACATTTTCGGACGTGAATTTGTACATTGAACTTGTTCACTAATTTCCGCACGTCTATGAATGATAAAATTCTGTTATAAATTTGTCGGAATAGCTTATGAATCTTATCTATCTAAGAAATGTCAAACCTTTCTTCAACTTGAAAATTCACAGCTTGGTTGACGGATATAATGTCGCACGGACGTGTTTTTTGGAGAAGTCAGTTATCATGCTCCTTCCACCTTGACGAATTGTTACCTTTACAGATCCATGAGTTCCCACGAAATGTTACCTTCAACTACGCGGATCCATGAGATGCTTGAAGATCCTATCAAATCCTGCGAACCCATAACTTTAAACGTATCTCAGTTCATCTGGTAAGAAGGAAGAAAAAGGGTACTATGTCAGAATGTTAACATTATAAATTAAAGTCAAAAACAGCGTGACCTCACTTATTATGTTCTACTGATCAACCTTATGGTGGCTTTTTCAGAGCCACATCGCTCTACTGATCAACCTTATGGTGGCTTTTTCAGAGCCACATCACAGCTCCCCCCACATACGAAATGCAGTCTCCATGAGGCTGCATTTCTAAAATTTAACCTAGAACAACTTCAGTGTCTATTTGAATTATATATCTCCCCACACAATCCAAACATTTAAATGTTGAACTAGTTAGTTCGTTTTCGGCGGACCTCATTAATTTTCAGCCACTCATTATGTTGCGACTATTGTGATTCTCAAGATTATATTTGTCAGTTTCAAAACTCCCTTGAATAGACGATGCATCAACCAGAATACCCATTATTTAAATATTTCTTTACTAATTCCTCAACAATGTCTCTCGATTTAGACCAATCAGGGTATTTAACTTCTTAAATGTGATGCGATTTCAAAATCTGTGCATATAAAGGACACGGCTTTTATACCAACCACATGACTTCATGAATCTGTATATGAATGTTGTATTTGCGGTGACTTGAGGTTGCATTTACAATAATATTAGACTTGTTTCCTCGAACAGAAGCATAGGATGCTATGCCCTGCTGCAAAAGATCGATTGGGATGGATTGAAAACCAATCGAATCCTATCGGGATGAATACATTCCAATCGGTTCTATCATTCAACCGGCGAGAGCAGTATTGGAATTCAATGCAGATCAATCGAACAAAGACCCAATCAAGCTGAATCCTGAATTGTAGAATTGGGATCACAACTGCCAATAGAATTCTATACTGTTGATGAGGATTGATGTAAGCGAATATAATCCAATACTAGTATTCAGCATAGGATCGGACACGGAAGGATGGACGGAAGATCTTTGCTGGTTCAATATGTTTTAATGAACCGATTCAGTATTGGAATCAATCTAATTGAATAATGGATCTCGTCTCCCACTGCTCTATCGAGATCAATGCTTCAGAAAGGGATTCGATTCGCGAAACGATACTAATTGTCTATCCTAACCAATCCCAAATGACAGGATTGGATTTCACCTTTTGAACACTATTATTTCAACATTCCTCAATCGAACTGAATAATTCTCTGCAGTACTGGGTGTATGATAACCTTGCTCTTTCCTATCCGTTTCAATCATGAATGGACAGATTCGAGTCGAATTATGCCTGGATCAATTCCAATCATCCCCCTATCACCTATTGCGTGATTGACAAATCGAGCTGAGTACTACAAAATCGGATTGAAATCGTGGATGCATGGTTATTCTATCCTTCCCAATACTCATAATCAGTATTGAACTCCGCTAGATTTCATATATTTCAATCGAATCCAATACTGCTCAGCAGGATTACAATGGCCTGAAGATGAGTTTTGCTATCGGTCTGAATCCTGCCAAGCAGCATTGAATGGACTGAGTCAATCGATTCCAATGATAACCCAATTTCTCACTGCGTGATTGACCAATCGAGCTGAATACTACAAAATCGGATCGAAATCGCGGATGCATGGTTATTCTATCCTTCCCAATACTCACAATCAGTATTGAACTTCGCTGGATTTCATATATTTCAATCGAATCCAATACTGCTCAGCAGGATTGGAATGGCCTGAAGATGACTTTTGCTATCGGTCTGAATCCTGCCAAGCAGCATTGAATTGACTGAGTCAATCGATTCCAATGATAACCCAATTACTCACTGCGTGATTGACCAATCGAGCTGAATACTACAAAATCGGATTGGAATCGTGGATGCATGGTGATTCTATCCTTCCCAATACTCACAATCAGTATTGAACTCCGCTAGATTTCATATATTTCAATCGAATTCAATACTGCTCAGCAGGATTGGAACGATCTCGAGATGAGTTTTGCTATCGGTCTGAATCCTGCCAAGCAGCATTGAATTGACTGAGTCAATCGATTCCAATGATAACCCAATTACTCACTGCGTGATTGACCAAACGAGCTGAATACTACAAAATCGGATTGAAATCGTGGATGCATGGTTATTCTATCCTTCCCAATACTCACAATCAGTATTGAACTTCGCTGGATTTCATATATTTCAATCGAATCCAATACTGCTCAGCAGGATTGGAACGATCTCGAGATGAGTTTTGCTATCGGTCTGAATCCTGCCAAGCAGCATTGAATTGACTGAGTCAATCGATTCCAATGATAACCCAATTACTCACTGCGTGATTGACCAAACGAGCTGAATACTACAAAATCGGATTGAAATCGTGGATGCATGGTTATTCTATCCTTCCCAATACTCACAATCAGTATCCAACTCCGCTAGATTTCATATATTTCAATCGAATCGAATGATGCTCAGCAGGATTGGTACGGCCTGCGGATGAGTCTCGCTATCGGTCTGAATCCTGCCGGGCAGCATTGAGTGGACTTTGTCAATCGATTTCAATGATGACCCAATCACTCACTGCGTGATTGACCAATCGAGCTGAATACTAGAAAATCGGATTGAAATCGTGGATGCATGGTTATTCTATCCTTCCCAATACTCACAATCAGTATTCAACTCCGCTAGATTTCATATATTTCAATCGAATAGAATACTGCTCAGCAGGATTGGTACGGCCTGCGGATGAGTCTCGCTATCGGTCTGAATCCTGCCGGGCAGCATTGAGTGGACTTTGTCAATCGATTTCAATGATGACTCGATCACTCACTGCGTGATTGACCAATCGAGCTGAATACTACAAAATCGGATTGGAATCGTGGATGCATGGTTATTCTATCCTTCCCAATACCTACAATCAGTATTGAACTGCGCTAGATTTCATATATTTCAATCGAATAGAATACTGCTGAGCAGGATTGGAATGGCCTGAAGATGAGTTTTGCTATCGGTCTGAATCCTGCCTAGCGGCATTGAATTGACTGAGTCAATCGATTCCAATGATAACCCAATTTCTCACTGCGTGATTGACCAATCGAGCTGAATACTACAAAATCGGATCGAAATCGTGGATGCATGGTTATTCTATCCTTCCCAATACTCACAATCAGTATTGAACTTCGCTGGATTTCATATATTTCAATCGAATCCGATACTGCTCAGCAGGATTGGAATGGCCTGAACATGACTTTTGCTATCGGTCTGAATCCTGCCAAGCAGCATTGAATTGACTGAGTCAATCGATTCCAATGATAACCCAATTACTCACTGCGTGATTGACCAATCGAGCTGAATACTACAAAATCGGATTGGAATCGTGGATGCATGGTAATTCTATCCTTCCCAATACTCACAATCAGTATTGAACTCCGCTAGATTTCATATATTTCAATCGAATTCAATACTGCTCGGCAGGATTGGAACGATCTCGAGATGAGTTTTGCTATCGGTCTGAATCCTGCCAGGCAGCATTGAGTCGACTGCGTCAATCGATTTCAATGATGACCCAATCACTCTTTGCGTCATTGATCAATCGAGATGAATACTACAGAATCCAGTTGAAATCGTGGGTGCATGGTTATCCTATTTCTCTCAATACTCACAATCAGTATTGAACTCCTCTAGATTTCATACATCTCAATCGAATTCAATACTGCTGAGCAGGATTGGAACGGCCTGAAGATGAGTTTTGCTTTCGGTCTGAATCCTGCCAGGCAGCAACGAGTCGACTGCATCAATCGATTTCAATGATGACCCAATCACTCATTGCGTGATTGGCCAATCGAGCTTAATACTATAGGATGGAATACCGATCGTGAAAAAGTGGTTTCTATCCTCCTGAATACTTACAATCGGTATCGAACTCCTCTGAATTCCATGTATTTTAATTGAATTCAATACTGCTGAGCAGGATTGGTACGCTCTGAGGATGAGTTTCGCTATCGGTCTGAATCCTGACGGGCAGCATTGAGTCGACTGCATCAATCTATTCCAATGAGGACCCAATCACTCTTTGCGTCATTGACTAATATCGAGATGAATACTACAGAATCGAATGGAAATCGTGGGTACATGGTTATTCTATCCTTCTCAATACTCACAATCAGTATTGAACTCCTCTAGGTTTCATATATATCAATCGAATTCAATACTGCTGGGCAGAATTGGGACAGCCTGAAGATGAGTTTCGCTTTTGGTCAGGTGAACGGGTTATAAGGTCTGCAATGCTGAGAATCAGTATTGAAATCGATTGAGGCGGATTGAGATCTCGATGTTTGCAATACTGGAAGTCGGTACTGGAATCGATCGGGGCACATAGGATTTCAAGTCCTCAATACTAACAATCATCATTCAGGTATATTGACGTAGATAGAATATACGGTATCCAATGTTAGAGGTCAGTATTTGGATCTATTGAGGCAGATAGGACTTCCCATTCCCAATCTGATACACAGCATCCGAATTAATTCAAGTAGATATGATATAAGGTCTGCAATGCTGAACATCAGTATTGAGATCGATCGAAGCGTAATGCGCTCCCGATATTCCCAATACTGAAATACAGAAATGGAATCGATTAGGGCAGATAGGATTCCAAGTCCTCAATACTGATATTCCGCATTCGATTCGATTCAGGTAAATATGATATGAGGTCTGCAATGCTGAAAGTCGGGATTGAGATCGATTCAAGCGGATTGAGATTTCAGTGTTTCCAATACTTGAAAATGGTATTGGAATGAGTTGGAGCAGATAGGATCTCAATTCTGCAATACTGATTTTCAACATTAAAATCGATACAAGTAGATAGGATATAATGAGGTCACTTATGCTTACATTTAGTATTGAGATCGATTGAAGTGGACTGAGATAGCAATCTGCCCAATACTGAGAGACAGTACTCAAATCGATCCAGATTGTTGGGATATAAGGGCTCCAATACTTACAGTCAGTATTGAGATCGATTAAATTGGGTTAAGATCTCGATATTCCTAATACTGGAAAACAGTACTCAAATCGATTGGGACAGCTAGGATTTCAAGTCCTTAATACTGATATTTAGCATTCAATTCGATTCAGGTAAAAATCATATAAGGTCTGCAATGCTGAACATCAGTATTGAGATCGATTGGAGCGTACTGAGAACCCGATGTTTCCAATACTGAAATACAGTACTGGCATCGACTGGGGCAGATAGGATGGCAAGTCCCGGATACTGATATCTAGCACTGATATCCAGCATTACTTCCGATTCAGGTAGATAGGATATGAGGTTTCTGATGCTTACTTTCAGTATTCAGATCGATTGAAGTGGATTGAGATCCCGATATTCCCAATACTGAAATACAGTACTGGAATCGATTGGGGCAGATAGGATCTCAAGTCCTCAATACTGATATCCAGCATTCAAATCGATCCGAGTAGATAGGATATAAGATCTGCAATGCTGAAAATCAGTATTGAGATCGATTCAAGCGGATTGAGAACCCGATGTTTCCAATACTGAAATACAGTACTGAAATCGATTGGGGCAGATAGGATTTCGAGTCCTCAATACTGATATCTAGCATTCAATCCGATTCAGGTAAATATCATATGAGGTCTGCAATGTTGAAAATCAGTATTGAAATCGATTGAAGCGGATTGAGAACCCGATGTTTCCAATACTGAAAAACAGTTCTGGAATCGATTGGGGCAGTTAGGATTTCAAGTCCTCAATACTGAAATCCAGCATCCAAATCGATTCAAGTAGATAGGATATAAGGTTTCTAATGCTTACTTCCAGTATTGAGATCGATTGAAGTGGATTGAGATAGCGATCTACCCAATACTGAGAGACAGTACTCAAATCGATTCAGGTTATTAGAATATAAGGGCTAGAATACTCACAGTCAGTATTGAGATCGATTGAAGTGGGTTGAGATCTCGAAGTTTCCAATACTCGAAAACAGTACTGGATTCGACTGGGCAGATAGGATTTCAAGTCCCCAATACTGATATTTAGCATTCAATTCGATTCAGGTAAAAATCATATAAGGTCTGCAATCCTGAACATCAGTATTGAGATCGATTGGAGCGTACTGAGAACCCGATGTTTCCAATACTGAAATACAGTACTGGAATCGACTGGGGCAGATAGGATGGCAAGTCCTGAATACTGATATCTAGCACTGATATCCAGCATTCATTCCGATTCAGGTGGATAGGATATGAGGTTTCTGATGCTTACTTTCAGTATTCAGATCGATTGAAGTTAATTGAGATCCCGATATTCCCAATACTGAAATACAGTACTGGAATCGATTGGGGCAGATAGGATCTCAAATCCTCAATACTGATATCCAGCATTCAAATCGATTCAAGTAGATAGGATATAAGATCTGCAATGCTGAAAATCAGTATTGAGATCGATTGAAGAGGATTGAGAACCCGATGTTTCCAACACTGAAATACAGTACTGAAATCGATTCGGGCAGGTAGGATTTTAAGTCCTCAATACTGATATCCAGCATTCAAATCGATTCAAGTAGATAGGATATAAGATCTGCAATGCTGAGAATCAGTATTGAGATCGATTCAAGCGGATTGAGAACCCGATGTTTCCAATACTGAAAGACAGTACTGAAATCGATTGGGGCAGATAGGATTTCGAGTCCTCAATACTGATATCTAGCATTCAATCCGATTCAGGTAAATGTCATATGAGGTCTGGAATGCTGAAAATCAGTATTGAAATCGATTGAAGCGGATTGAGAACCCGATGTTTCCAATACTGAAAAACAGTTCTGGAATCGATTGGGGCAGTTAGGATTTCAAGTCCTCAATACTGAAATCCACCATCCAAATCGATTCAAGTAGATAGAATATAAGGTTTCTAATGCTTACCTCCAGTATTGAGATCGATTGAAGTGGATTGAGATAGCGATCTACCCAATACTGAGAGACAGTACTCAAATCGATTCAGGTTATTAGAATATAAGGGCTAGAATACTCACAGTCAGTATTGAGATCGATTGAAGTGGGTTGAGATCTCGAAGTTCCCAATACTCGAAAACAGTACTGGATTCGACTGGGCAGATAGGATTTCAAGTCCCCAATCCTGATATTCAGCATTCAAATCGATTCAGGACGATAAATAAACTCGTCAATGCTCATAGTCAGTATTGGAACCGATAGACGTAGTGTGAGTTATTGAACTTCCCATTCCTGAAAGTTAGTATTGGAATCGATTGAGGCCGATAGAATTCGAGTGGCTGACGCTAGGTGGCGTTACGATGACCATCTCAGTTTGCATCCAAATATCATGGGATTGCTTTCTCGCAAGCGACGAACCATCTCTCCTGTTCCTATATAAGACTGATGAGTGACAGAACCTCCAAATAGCGTTTAGTTATGTAATGCGATGATATGTTAATGCGATCATGATTAAAATAAGTATTGAATTGTATTGAAACCTTACCTGTAATGTGAGTGATGTATATGTGAGACGTTGATTTGTAATAATGACTGAAAGTCAGTATTGAGGTCGATTGAGGCCGATTGAGTTCTCGATGTTCCCAATACTGAAAATCAGTATTGGAATCGATTGAGGCAGATAGGATCCCGAATCTCCAATATTAATATCCAGCATTCAAATCGATCCGGATGAATAGGATATAAGGTCTCCAATGACTCTAGTCAGTATTGAGGTCGATTGGGGCGGATTCAGATCTCGATGGTTCCAATACTGAACAACAGTATTGGGATCGATTGATGCGCATAGCATTTCTGATATCCAATACTGATTTCCAGCATTCAAATCGATTCAGATGAATAGGATACAAGGTGTCCAATGATTCTAGTCAGTATTGAGTTCGATTGAGGTTCCAATGCAGAATAACAGTATTGGAATCGATTGAGGCGGATTGGATTTCGGATATCCAATACTGATTTCCAGCATTCAAATCGATTCAGATGAATAGGATATAAGGTGTCCAATGATTCTAGTCAGTATCGAGTTCGATTGAGGTTCCAATGCAGAATAACAGTATTGGAATCGATTGAGGCGGATAGGATTTCGGATATCCAATACTGATTTCCAGCATTCAAATCGATTCACATGAATAGGATATGAGGTGTCCAATGATTCTATTCAGTATTGAGTTCGATTGAGGTTCCAATACAGAATAACAGTATTGAAATCGATTGAGGCGGATTGGATTTCGGATATCCAATACTGATTTCCAGCATTCAAATCGATTCAGATGAATAGGATATAAGGTGTCCAATGATTCTAGTCAGTATTGAGTTCGATTGAGGTTTCAATGCAGAATAACAGTATTGGAATCGATTGAGGCGGATAGGATTTCGGATATCCAATACTGATTTCCAGCATTCAAATCGATTCAGATGAATAGGATATAAGGTCTCCAATGATTCTAGTCAGTATTGAGGTCGATTGGCAATCTCTCTCTCAATGCGTATAGTCGGCATTGGTAAAGATTGGTCAACACTGTTTGAATCCCGATCAACATCATTGATCGCGATTGAACTCCAATCTTCTCCAATCCTGAAAATCATGTTTCAAATTCATCATAAGTTCCTAGATTCAGATCGATTGAGTGTTTTTCTATCGAATCCAATCGAACTTTTGCAGCAGGGTGGTGAACTTCGATTCCAAAGTTGAAATCAATTTTTAGTTATATGCAAAACGAGAAACGTATATGAGTTATATCTGCTAACACATTTCATAGGTTGATGAATAGTTGGAATAGGAGGCCATTTAGCGAGAGAAACGGACGTGATTATTACGATACATTTACTGCTTATTTTTTTTTTTTTTTTTTTTTTTTTTTTTTTTTATAGATTTTTCCACTTTATTTTTGTTTACAACCAAACCTTATAAATATTACACAAATCAAAATCTTTTGTACGGTACGATGGCGCCTATGACGGCTCAATCTTAATGTCAACAGCTGCTTCCTAATCCAGTATCAAAATATACGGATATTAGGCGGGTCACTTGTATGTCAAAAAATGGTTCTGTATATTGTTGAATTACATTTCCGTGCAATGTTGAATTTACGTTATTATTATTAGAATATAGTGTTGCTGGATTCCGCCATGACGATGAATTTCAAAACTCATCAAAGTATAAGATAGGCAGACCCTTTAACCGTTATTGTAAAATAAACGATTCAAAATAGGTAGAAACTCCGGACACGTCTATCAAATAATGAATGTCAAGATTCATCGAGAATCTAAAATAGGCTTGAACAGACCGTATTATAAACTTAATGTACTTCAACCTCATTAAAATTTAAAAATAGGATGATCATATGCATCTACGAATGTTTAAATTATCAAAGATGTGAAATAGGTAGATTCCAGATGGTATTATAAAAATGAATGCGTTTCAAAACTTATTAAAATCCAAAAATAGGTAGAAATTCCGGACACGTCTATCAGATAATGAATGTCAAGATTCATCGAGAATCTAAACTACGCCTAAATCAGACCGTATTATAACATAATGTACTTCAAACTCATCAAAATTTCAAAAATAGGATGATCGTATGCATCTACGAATGTTTAAATTATCAAAGATGTGAAATAAGTAGATTCCAGATGGTATTATAAAAATGAATGCATTTCAAAACTTACTAAAATCCAAAAATAGGACGACCACATGCATCTATCAAATAATGAATTATTAGAACGAATGAAATTCAAGATTTATAAGATTTAAAAACAGGACGATTATATGCATCTATCAATTAATGAATGTTGAAATTTATCAAATATCTAAAATAGGTAGACACCCTAGGCGCGTATATAAAATCTTGAAGCAAAAGAAATATTCATTCCCAAGTGTAACTATGGACAGTTCTTCGATTACCGCACACATCTCGACTTTTGTGTGTTTTCTTTCCCTCGTTATCCGAAAAATGAAACCTGGTTATATCAGAGATGGAAGGGTGTCAATGAAATCGAGCCTCGATGTATCAGCCTTCAGTCGTCGAAGGCGATTCCTGCTGGTGGAAATTGAGCCCTTAGTCTGACGCCAGCCTGTGTTATAGTCCAATGGCATCTTAGCATGTCGAGGCATGTTCTGCAGCCGTCGATGTCTCCATAAAAGAATGCGATGCGTCCACATACACAGTATATGTGATGCAGGACAATCGTAAGTCCTAAAACATGTTCCTCGAAGACAGTCCATCCTAAATATCCGTCGAATGCGTCAGGATGATCCATGACACAGCCGTGGCACCTCCAAATAGTTTTATCCGGGGATATTGCGACGGCCCCATGAGCGTGTCCCACTTGTATATCGGCGTCTTGTGGACGCATCCGGAAAATTCCGTGGTGCAGCGCTTCCATGAGACCCTCGGCTCCGGGTCCGTGCGGCACGAAAGCAGGATTGAAGGGGGGCACGGCCTGATATAGTCCTGGCGCGGGAGCCCTTTCAAGGGCGGCCAATCCGGCTGGTAGAGGATTTCCAAACTCGCCCAGATGTATTTCTATGTATAAAGGATGCTGGTTTCTCATATGATTATTTTCGATAAGGATAGGTTCCTCTCTTTGTCTCGGATCAGCTCCTTCCTGATGTAGCAATTCCATCATCTCTACGTCGAAGTTGATTAGGTTGGCAGCATTTATGAAAGGGCCCGCTTCTCGTATATGCTCGTGCAAGGGCTCTCTGGCGAAGTCTTCTTCTTCCCCCGAAACATACCCTTCATCCTCGCCAACTGGCTGGCGGGGGCCCAAATCTCTCAACCGATTCAATGCTTCTCTAATGGGCATAGCGGCAGGCATCGGAATTTGATTATTTCCTGGCTGTACATGATCAGCTAAATTTCCGTCGATTCTCGCTGGTTCGGGTCCCTCGTAAAGTATTTGTATCTCCTGAGCGTCGTCGTCCGGAGCCTCGATTTGGAGACGTTCAAAAGGTCTTACTTCAGCCACGCGTGGTTCATTATCAGGAGCTTCTATTGGTACCCATCTATTCTCCAACTGTATCGCTCTTGCACCTTCCTCTTCGTCATCGGAGTCATCAGGATTTTTATCGATTTCGCCAGCTTCGATCTTTTGCTGTGGTGCTGCTGGTATGTGATGAACCATTATGATCTCAATTTCCTCGTGTTCGTTGTTATCGACCTCGTTTTCGTTTTCCATGGTCACCTATAAGGATACGTGATTGCGTTAGATTTCCTACTGTTATCATTTACACTAATTTCAGTGTGTCTCTCGGTTGAATTTCTAGTGAATAATGGTTGTGCGCGACATTTTTGGTTTTCGGAATGAGCAACTACACCGGTGTCGAAAATCGGTCAAAGGCTATCCGAAATCGTGTAGTAGGAAAAGGTGAAGTTAAGAATAGAGCTTGATATCCGACTTGCCGCTGTGCCACGGCAGAGGGTGTATGTATTGATTTCGTCTCGGTTTGTTAATGTAATTTAATCATCATGTCTCATTTATCTCTTTTCACCATTGTCATTCATTTAACGTTCCTGTACCTATGTTGCATACGCAGAAAACAAATAATTATGAAATCAAAAGGTCGAGTATCGAATTAATGCACTAGAGGCAGTAATATGCGACGTGAAACACTTGCGACAGTTGATGGGCCGCAAAATTGGAACGCTGCGGCAACATTCGGAGTGGAACGTTGTGTCAGCATTTGTGGCAGCATTCGCGGAAATGTGTTTAGTTTCCGAACCGAGGTAGGGAGAGAAATAGAGGAGAAGAGATCGTCAAGCAAATAACACTATTACGTGGTCGGTCTGCCGAGCGCAATAGAAGCGCAGAGGCGAGATGGGATATTTTCCGAGAGAGAGAGAGAGAGAGGTTTGACCCTGCGAGTCCAACAGTGTCTTCCGAAGAGATAATTTGCTTCATACTCTCTTCCGTCCTTGAAAGCGTGCGAGAGAGACAACGGAGATGGTATACGCGCGGTGGTTGAACACACATGACAGAGATAGTATGTGTGTGGCGTGCTGGGCGCACACGACAGAGAGAATGGGGATAGTATGGCTGCGGCGGTGGGGAAGTGAGAGAGAAGCAAGAGATAGCATAGCCGCGGCGATGGGGGAGTGAGAGAGAAGCAACGAAAACAAAGCACCGGCGCACGTGCTACCAGGCCATGTGCTCTTCGAGAATGCGCATCCGGCACTTGAACTACGCGATTCACAATTTCTCGAAACCGTTTCCTGGAAAATATATTTTTTTTTTTTCTCTCTCCCCTTTTTACATATTTTTTTAAAACCGCACCCAACATGAGCTTCCTGTGAGAATTTGCAGTGGTTCTCACCTACATAAATGATACGCATTGAAAATCTCGACTTTGTCAAAGATAAGAATTGTGTTTCACACCAATCAGAAACCTAAATGAGTCGATATCTATCCAACACTGTAGCTGACTCTATAATAATCGATGCCGAACTATTTAGTTGATCTCGCGCACGATACACTGAAAGCTGGATGGATTTGTTTTGTTCTAGCACATTGTCATGTCACAGGTTTTATAATAAGGCCCGAAAGGTAGCATCGATTCGCGCTCGATTCTCGTCACGTTGCCGCGGCACCGACCTTCTCGATTTTAATTTTTTTGACGCTATTATTTCTAGAGCCGATAGTTGTATCTAAACATTTCAGCCATCTTACTTTCATCCGCGATTCGCTGCATGCTTTTATTGCCTTATATCTGCTACCGGTGTTAGATATTTTGTGTGTATATAATCCGCTATTATTCTCACCTGTTGTTTGTTGTTGTTGATCCCCCTTTTTTTTTTTTTCTTCACGCCGACAAGTACTAATGTTGCTAACCCCAACAGTGTCACGTACCCCCTTGCCAGTTCCAACGGTGACACGCACTGTTGTCACTCTAAACGATAACACTCACTCCACTTGTAGTTCCTCCGAATAGCCAAGCCTAGGTTGTCGCCTTGAAATTTTGGATGAAAAATGCGCTGTTCTATGCACGACTGCGGATTGCGACTGCAACTGTCAGCAGATGTCAAATTTTGACTCGAATGGGAGGCTCAGTGGCGCCGCTCACTCTCCTCTCGTTCTTCTTCTCTCTCTCGCGTGCCGCGTTATTTGAAAACTCTGTTTGGCCCATCCCTCCACTTTCAACCGCGAAAACATATCTTGCGCCTTCGATATCCCTTAATATTCGGTTGAACACCCATTCCAGTTTTCAATATAAAGTGGAAAGCATACCCTTTGTATTAATGAATCTTGCTTTACTAACGCTTATCCTCTCAATTGAATCACAATGACGCTCTTTAAATCGCAGCATAACCGTAGCTCACTAGCAAATTAATAGCTCTTCAAACTTAAAATATTGTGACCATTTTCTCATAATGTTTCCATTCAGTGTAAACATGAGTGGGTTGTCAGGAAATCTTGATTACGAAAGGTGCCAAGAATCTCGATTTGAGCTCAAAACCCAACTGAATCCCAGGTGTGACAAGACTCAGACATGACGTTGCGTTGTCAGGCAATTTTCTCGAATAGCATCAACTCCCAATCATGCATCTGCGTACACTGAAACCAATAATCGTTGGTGTCATGTATTGGGCCTTGGACTACCGAATATCGCATTTTAAGGTGCTGGAAGCCTCCATAGTGAGTCTATTAGAGAAGGTGCAAATCGACTGCTTTTCAAGCTACAACAACACCGACTCGGCCCAACGCGTGTGAGTCAGGACAATAATAGTCATCCGACTCAATTTTAACCAGCTGCGATCCTAAATTAGAAATTTCGACACTGATTTGTACTGACAAATTCTAATTTCCGCGGCAGACTCTGAAAATCACAAAACCATCTGATTTCTCAAATAGCCAAATAAACCAGATGTTGAGAATCGCAGTCTGAAAATTATCATCGAGGGATTTCCAGACACAACATCAGGGACTCTGTGCATTGAATACGATATTTCCCTCTTGCATTGCAGAATGTGTTGGTCACTTTCTCGGCTCCTAATGATTGCGAGAACCCGCGTTCGTCGTGAGTGAATCCATACTCCATATGTTGTACTAATTCGAGGAGAATCCAAGAAATTTTGGGTAGCGGGATTCAGTACGGCGTCTGGTTTAATACCTCATTCCGTCTACGAATTCCAATTTTGCCTTAGCAAGGGGCATCCGCTGAATTAGGTAGCATCTTCTGAAGTTATACGCTCTCAGAAAAATCGTTAAGCCTGCAGTTACAATGAAGTACACGAGAATTTTCCACTGTTTTTCAGAGCTTACAAGCTAGTAAAACCAATTGTAATCCGAGAATAAAATGTCTACTCCTGATTCTAAATCTGATCTATACGTTTTCACGTTACATACAACTTCCAAACCATAGATCCGTAAATCATATCAAAATATCATAATCAGCAATGGCGCATTCATCGGTAACAGCTAGATTGATCAATGAACTTGAAGGAAGAAAAAAAAATTTTCTTGAAAGTATATCAAGATTTGTCGATTTGTATTTGTAAAGTTTCGAGAGTCTGGTGAAAATTTCTTGCGAAATCGTGCAAATTATACGTAAGAATAAGCTAATGACGGGAGGATGGCGCAGAATCATAAAGCATATATTTGTGTCTCCGATCGATTCAACCTCGAATTCGCGCGCTCAGAGGTTCGATACAGAATAACGAAAAGGTATATTTTCGGACGATAATTTACTAAGGTTAATCAAATAGTTATAATTCCCGTAATTTTTACAATTCGCACCAACCGCGTGTTACTTTTGGTTTCAAAAAGAAAATATTTCAATTATTGAATTATACTTGCTTGAATTCGGATCATGAGGATTTAAGTTAAAGTTAATATTTCGAAACTTGTTCCACCACCGTAGATTGATTTCCTTCCCCCTATTGTATGACGATATTTGTAGAAGTTCAAGCTGCTGAATCCGACAATCCAGAGAAAATTCCCCGACCAGTACACTTTATGATTCGAAACTTTAGAGTGGCAATTTAGAGTTTTTCAATTTTATGATTGCTTGAATCACCAAAGGATCCATCCTGAATGGCCAAAATAATTGCGAATCATTTGATAGGAGCAGAGAGGGTCATATGTTCCCAGTCTAATGAAACCTTGCACGATTGACATTTAACTGGCTATTCATGTTACTTAGAGACTTCAAATAGGAACTTCATACGGAGAGAGAATCGATCATTATATATGTATTGTTTATTCAGTATACTAATTCACCAATTTCTCGAAATACAACTGAAGGATTCATGGTGTATATATATGTATTTTCCTTTTTCTTATCAACCTACTATACTAGGAATATTGACATTATTTATATCAGTCAATCTTAAATACCTTAAGGTCTACCAACAATAGGACATTCACATCCGGCGTATGAACAGTGAGATCAAAAAGAGAAAAGTGCATAATTTATTGTAATCCTGTGGTACACAATATTTTCAATTTTGTACGACCCCTAGACTTATCAATGTATAAAATAGGTATCAATCTCAGACTCATCGACGGACGTCAATCCGACCAATACATCCAATAAATCCGAAATCCCACCAAGCTAAGATACATATGGAATATGGACCCAACTATGTAATTGAGAGGAGAAAGGTATGTCTCTAAGTGAATCTCCTAATATGTTAAATATTTTCAATAATCATCAAGATGTAAAATAGCTGGCAGTTACAGACGAATATCTCGAAACATACCAAAATTATAAAATAGGTTGGAAACCTGATGTGTTGGTGAACATAACTAAATGAATACCCTTATCAAGTTTACATTGTAGTTTTACTCCCAGAGTAGTTTACTAATAGTTAAAGGTAATCGTTGTGTTAGAATGTTTCGACTTTTCGCGAGATCTTAAACATATCCGTTTTAGAGCTATAGCCGATATTATCAATTAATTTGGAACGGAGAATATTTCCCGATTATTCCACGAGTGGACGCCCGACGGAAGTAATCTTTTCGGAAAATGTGAGCCAATATACGAGAGTATTCCTGCAAAATTCTCGATTATCCTATGAATGGACGTTCGACGGAAGTAATTTTTTCGGAAAATATCAACCAATATGTGGGAGTCTTTCCTCCTAGGAACCCCTTGCAAAATTCTCGATTATCCTATGAATGGACGCCCGACGGAAGTAATTTTTGCTTGGAAAATATCAATCAATATGTGGGAGTCTTTCCTCCTAGGAACCCCTTGCAAAATTCTCGATTATCCTATGAATGGACGCCCGACGGAAGTAATTTTTGCTTGGAAAATATCAATCAATATGTGGGAGTCTTTCCTCCTAGGAACCCCTTGCAACCCCACTATCTTTCCATGTCAAAGCAGAGAAAGAGAGGGGTGGAGATGTGGAGCTCCCGCCTCAACGCTCCACATTGTAGGCCACTTCCTAAATCTCGCTTCAATAAAACATTCTCGTCATTCTCAGACCTCCTGATTTATCGTAGCTTTGTTTGGCCTCCCATTACTCCACGACCTCAATTTTTTTCTTTATTGACAACAACAGATATGTGGTTACATAATCTTATGACTCTAATAGACTCGTACATAAGTGATAATGGTTGCATAGAAACAAATAGTAATTATTATAAAGATATAGAACCTTAGTAGTAGAAGAATGTAATCATAATTCGATAAAAGTTCTGAATGTATATACTTTATGGCCTAAAACTACCACAATTGCTTTATGTCTGAGAATACCAGTTGGATGAAAAATTTACTGATTAAATTCTAGCGTAATTTCAACTAAACCTGAGATGATACCCTTGTTATCCTATTATTTTCCGCTCCCCTTCTTTCAGTCGGGTCTTGTGAAGGCGTGTTTTAGTTTGTCTAAATTCACCACCTTGGTTCTTTTGTTTCCCAGATCAATGACAGCATTTTTATCCCCTATTAGTTTCAGGATTTTGTAGCTACCCACGTATTGCTCATCAAGTTTTCCTGCACGCGGTTCTTTCAATAGATAGACCTCCTCCCCGACCTCAAATTTTTTTACGTTGATTTTACGATCATAAAACCGCTTGGCGGATTCCTTAGCGGAGAGTACATTCGATTTTGCCTCAGCTTGTGTATAATTTAATCTAGCCACCAAGTCATCCAGCAGTGCAGAGTACGTTTTGTCCTTCACTTTTGATTCGAAACTCGAGGGTAATCTTGCCTTGCGCCCAAAAATAAGTTCGAACGGGGTGAAACCTGTCACAGTGCTTACTGAGGAATTGAAACTGAAAATCCCCGGCCGTATCCATATGTCCCATTGTTTATCTTTTGCAAACATCATTAGGTATTCCGCGAAGGTATGGTGTGAACGTTCTAAAGACCCTAGCGTTTGTGGGTGCCACGCGCTGGACCTCACTTGATCAATTTTAAAAATACTTGCAAATTTCGCCATTAACCTGCTTTGGAAGTTTGCCCCCTGATCAGTTTTCATTATCCGCGGGCATCCGAAGGTGCATATAAATTCATTGCAAAAGACTGTAGCTATCGTTTCAGCAGTCGCGTCCGGTATTGGAATAGCAATTGAATATTTTGTCAAGTTACACTGGATAGTTAGTAAATATTTGTTTCCCTTGTCTGTCAAAGGTAGCGGGCCCACAATATCCATTTCTACAATTTCAAATGCCTCAGATGGAGTTGTCGTGATTTTCATGGGGAGTTTAGTCTTGACCCTCACCAGTTTGCTCCTTTGGCAAGTCTCGCAGGTCCTGACGAACTTAGTTATGTCTTGTTTCATCCCTTGCCAATAGAACCGTTCTCTGATCCTTCTACTAGTTTCAAACATTCCCTGATGTCCCCCTATTGATGACTCGTGATTTTCTCTCATTACTCTTAATTTTGCCTCTTCATCTTCCGGTGTCATCAGCTCTCCTGTAAAAATCGTGAGTTTGAAGTTATCTATTTCCAAGAATGAACGAAGTATCATTTCAATAGGGGGCCAGTGAATTCTATCCAACCCATCCCCCGTCTTTGCCATTTGGATTGATTTTATCCTTTCCTTTATTAGAACTTCTTTTACAATTTCGAGGCAATGTGATACGCAAGCCACCGACGCGAAATCCTTGTGGCCATGTTTGATGAACACGGTTAGAATCTTTAGATCGCCATCACTATCATTTCGGTCACTTATTACGACGGTCCCTATCTCCGGCCGCTGAGCTTGAATTTTCTCCATCGCGATCAATCCTAAATCTACAAGATGCTGTCCCAAAGGCGTATTCACTACGCAATCTATGGACATGAAGTGCATAATATTATCCTTCAAGGATACCGTCTGATTGGGGGAGTATTCAATAGGCACTATCAAGAAAATACTTGCTAGCGTTCGCATTATTTTTGGACTTGATTCTGTGCAGTCAATTTCCTCTATCTCCTCCTTCGTATTTGCTATGCACCTCCCCCGTGAATCCGACCACCTGCGCTTGATTGGTTCAAACACTTCCACTTCTGACCCGCTTAATAAATCGACGGACTGCCACTTGTAACCCGGATCTCGTAAACTAGATATATTTTTCACCGAACTCGCTTCTTGTCGTCGCGTGTGAATCATTTCTACATTTCGTCTTCTGAGTTGATCGTTCATTTTGATTGGAAATACATCCCTTGTAGCAATACCAGATCTCTGTGAACCTATCTCTAACTGTCCAAGTCTGTAGTCAATCCTGTCCATGTTCCTAGGTGTTCCACTCTCCTCCTCCATCAAGAGGGGAGTATGGGTGTTTTCATTTTCATCCTCGGCTTTTCCACTCTCCTCCTCAGTTAAGAGGGAAGTATGGGATTTTCCACTCTCCTCCTCGGTTAAGAGGGAAGTATGGGATTTTCCACTCTCCTCCTTGGTTAAGAGGGAAGTATGGGATTTTCCACTCTGACACTCTGCAATACTCTCAACGTTCCTTGCAGGCTTGAACTCAATTCCATCAACAACATGTTCAAACCTTTCAACAACTTCTTCAACAGGCACAATATTCTCAACCTCTTCAACAATTCCTTCAACAGCCTCAACATCCATAATCTCTTCAACAATTCCTTCAACAGGCTCAATATTCACAATCTTTTCAACAATTCCTTTAACAGGCTCAATATCCACAATCTTTTCAACAATTTCTTCAACAGTCTCAATATTCACAATCTTTTCAACAATTCCTTTAACAGGCTCAATATCCACAATCTTTTCAACAATTTCTTCAACAGGCTCAATATCCACAATTTTTCCAACAATCTCTTCAACAGGCCCAATATTCTCAATCCTTCTCACAAATTCAATACCATCAATATTTCCGCTCTTTCTCTCAACAGTTTCAGTGGTCTCGACAGCGTCAAATGTCTCCTGGATATGAATGTCATCAACCAAACTTACGTTCTCATCTCTAAAACCTTGATCTCGCCCGGCATTTCCTCTTTCCCAGGTTAACGGTCCTAGTATCCTCGCGGGGCTCTCTAAATCAATGCCGAATTCGTTAACGCGTGAATGAAATGTTTTCCCCTTTTTGCTTTGCGTCGGTGCACCGATCAAATTTTCGCGAGCCCGTTTTGATGACCTCGCCGTTGGGGTGGTCCCCGAAATCGCTGGGCCCTGCGAGTCTTCGGGTGAAACCTTCCCAGCCGGCGTGCATCCGGGGTTCTTGGGGAAAACGCATAGAACCTTGCGAGGCTCGTTTGTGGGTTCATTGTGTTGCAAAAATTTGACTCTCTTTCTCACCGGTTCTTCACCCTCATTTTGCGCGTCATCTGACGATCTTTTCAGTTGGTCGGTCGGATTCCGGGACAGGGCATCTGCATTGCTATGTACGCGGCCTTGTCTAAAAACAATATCGAAGGAGTAATCGAGCAATTTAATCTTCCAGCGCAACAATCTAGACGCTGGATCCTTGAGATTTTGTAACCATACGAGTGGCCGATGGTCAGTTACAAAAGTGAACCTTCGCCCATACAAATAAGGCCGGAAATGAGTCGCTGCAAACACGAGGGCGAGGAGCTCCTTCTCTGTAGTACTATAACCTCTTTCGGCATTATTTAGGGTCCTCGACGCGTAAGCTATTGGTAAATCACGGCCAATAGGGCCTTGAGACAGCACGGCTCCAAGGGCCCAGTTGCTCGAGTCGGCGCTGCAAACGAAGGGCTCTGAGAAGCGAGGATATTGTAACAGAGGCTCTGAGCACAGGCGATTCTTTAGCTCGTTGAATGCTCCCTCATGCGCCTCTTGCCAGCAAAAAGGGGTGTCCTTCTTCAGGAGTTCTGTCAGGGGTCTCGCGATGCCAGAAAAATTGGGAATGAACCTACGGTAGTAACCTGCCAAGCCCAAAAACTGTTTTATATTTGTCTGAGAAACCGGTCGCGGAAATTCGGAGACCGCCTTCACCTTCCTTGGGTCGGGTTTAACTCCCTCTTCCGTGATAATGTGTCCTAGGTATGTCACCTCTTTCCTCAGAAGCAGACACTTGTCTGGTTGCAAGGTTAGGGCCGCGGTTTTCAACCGTCCTAGAAGTTTTTTCATTTTATCAAAGTGATCCCGTAGTGACGCTGAGTGGACCACTATGTCATCCATATATACGAAGCACTCTACTGAGCTCAGACCGCTCAGAACGCGGGACATCAATTCCTGGAAGCAAGAAGGACTACCCTTCAAACCCATAGGCAATCTTTTATACTCTAGGTGAAATTCCCCATAACTGAAGGCTGTACGGGCCGCGGATTCCGGATCTAGGGGAACCTGGTGAAATCCACTAGCTAAATCTAGTACCGAGAAGTATTTACTTTGGCCTAGTTGATCCAGAATTTCTGTTATGTTTGGGAGTGGGTAGGCAGAAGAAATTGTTTTGTCGTTCAATGCCCTGAAATCGATGACCAATCTCCATCTCCTATTTCCCTTCGAGTCCTCTTTCTTTGGCACAATCCAAAGAGGCGAATTATAAGGCGATTCTGAGTGTTGCACAATATCATTGTCCAGCATCTCCTTGAGTTGCCTTTCAATTTCCCCTTTCAAATGTGCCGGATGTCGGTATTGTTTTATATTGATCGGTACTTCGTCAGTCACGTGTATTTTGTGTTTCATCACGTTTGTCATGCTCAGTTTATCCCCCGGCAAATGAAATTGATATGGAAACATTTTTACTAGCTGCTCAACTGACTCCTTCTCATCCTGGTTCAACCCCTCTAGGTCTAATAGCTTCAAAATACGTTCAACCCTATCAGAAATTATTAAATCCATGTCACATTTCTCCACCTTCCCTATTGTTCTGATTGGCTTTAAAGTTTCATCGAACTCCTGTAACATAACCGGAGGTATTGTGAGGCTTATCTCCTTTTCGGTGGTGTTAATTATAAAGAGCGAGGCCATGCCATTTCTATTGGTGACCAGACATTCCCCCGCGAATATACCGGGTCCCGTTTCCAGCCTCGCAACGTACCCTGATTGTTGATTTGAATTTTTAACCCTAAGATAGCATAATTTCTTAGTGCGGGGCGGTAGATGCACGGATACATGGTTGAAAAAGGGAATTGTCTCGTTCCTGGAGTGTTTCAGGGTCATATGCTCATTTTCGAATGACAAGGTGGCTCCATATGTTTTTAAAAATTGGACTCCTAAAATTCCGTCATACGCGATTGGGAAGTCATCCGGAACCAAATTCATTGGGCACCGCGTAGACCCTATCCTCATGTGGATTTCTCCTAAAGTGGATATCAGTCCCTGGCTGATACCCGCTAACCCGAAGATTTTATTTAAATTTACCGTGGTCTGTCTTGTTAGACAGCCCGCCTTAACTAGGTTTAATTCCGAGCCTGTATCAATGAGAAAGTGATGTGAAATTCCCTTCAGCTCCGGGCTGGATATCTCGACTGACGGGCAACGAGATGGTTGTGTCGTTAGATCTATTAAGGCGCGATTTCGGATCGTTGTGGTCCCGCAAAACGCAAACTCGACAGCGCACCTGTCTGACGAGCGCGGATTCAGTTTAAAGGATTAGGTTGATTTTGATTATTTCCTCTTTCGGCGGGTGGTCGCGGGCGTCGATTGCAATCATCAAAGAAGTGTCCTATTACCTTGCAGTACTCGCAATACCCACGGTCGGCGACTGTACGCCCCAATTTGAAACACGAGGTTATCTCATGACCGTTTTGCTTGCAAAAATCGCAGAAAGTTCTCTGACCTCGGTTCCTTTTCGGACATTCACGCGCAAGATGACCTGGCTCTGAGCACGAATAGCACACGATCGTCTTATTGCTATTATCCCAATGGCTTACTGCGTTCCGCGGACTCCTGTCGTAAGGCCGCGGCCTGTTCCCCCCGCTAACACGGTTAAAACGCGCATTTGTATCATTTATGTGCCGGATAAATCGCAATTCTTCGGCGCTTCTTTCGTTTACCGCACTCAATTGGTCTCTCCCTGTCTCCTGAGTATCTATGGCATTACAGAAAACCTTCCTAACGCGATTAGGTCCCTCGGATTCGGCGTGCAATTCCCGACGCTGATTTATTCTCTTTTCAAACTCGACTGCGGTGCTAATGGCAGTTTGTAGCGTAGCGGGCGAGTGCCCTAACATGATCGATGAGATCTCGGGGCAAAGACCTAATATGAAACACTCACACGCGGTTTTATTCATCCCTTCCATCATACCAACTGCTGCGGTCGAATCAAAATTACTCTGAGTTATTTCTAAACCTCGTTGCAATAAGTTTGATACTCTTAGCCCATAATCGGCAACCTTTTCATTGGGTTTCTGACAAACGCGGGCTAAATCTACCTGGATCTGGGGCAAATTCTGAGCAGAGGCAAATGATATCTTTGAATGTGAACTGAATTCGCTTAAAGAATTGAAAACCTTTCCTTGGATGTGAGCCCTAGCGGGTCCAACGACCTTGGCCTTAACCAGCTCTAAAAAGAAATCACGGTCCTCAGAACCCACGAATCTTTCCGCGTTTTTGCACTCCCGGATGAATTGGTCAACTGTAATATTCTGTCCGTTAAATTCGGGCAATATTCGAGCTACATCGGTCACTCTCTTGGGATTTTGACGCCCCCCTGGTTCTACCGCACTAGAACCCTGCATTGAGCGGTCGGAATTTCCTAGCTGAGGGGCCCCACCGTTCGATTCACAAGCCCTGGATTGAGGGTTTGGTTCACTATTAGTTGAGGGGAGTCGCAAGTCGGGCATTCTATCCACATTCATAATCAAGATGTCACCAGGTATCTCGTTTATCTCATGAACTTCAATTCTATCGGGATATGAACTATTCGTACCACTACTAACGTCCCCCACCGAGGGCGTAGAAACCGACTCCATTTTAAACAGGTGCTGACGGTTCTTCAGCTTTCTCAGAAATGAAAGATAATAGGGCGTCTGTCAATGAATTCTCACTTGTTTGATTTGCCTTAACAAGCGCGGAGAAAAGCAAGTTCTCTGTTTCTCGTAAACGTTTGGATAAAGTTTCAATCTGCTGATTCTGACTATTTAACAAAGCCTTCAAACGCTCGACGGCTTTGGTATTCTCCTCTTGAACTCTTAACGAAATTTGAGATTGGTCGAATATGATGTTCTGTGTAGAACTGTTTAAGGCAAACTGTTCAGAAATTAACCGCCCAGTACTAGCCGCCTCTTCACTGAGGATGTGAATATTTACGTTAACACTCTGGAGTCCGGTTTCTAGGTCCTCGATACGTCTGAGGAGCTCTTGAAGGGGCATTAGGCCCAATCAAATCGTAAAATCAACTTAAAACTAGACTTAGCTTGTTACTGAAGTGTAGCTCGTAGATTTCGACGCTTGTAGACTCTGGTGCTTGCAGAACCGTTGGTCCAAATTAAACGCAGCAGCTGTCGTGGCAGGACGAAGATGTCCGATCAACCTCGTCGATGTCGCCTTCTGGCCGGTAGGTCCCTGGTTCGGGTGCTTCCTTGAGTCCAAAGAATCCTTGCCGAATGGCACTGGTGATGGCGGGTCCCTCTTCTTGGTTCCTGGCGGGTCGGGTCTTAGCTACCTTGTCCCAGTAGATGCGTAATTCTTCGGTTTCAATATCAAATTGAATTCTACTTTCTTCTTCCTGTAGTTCAGGTAGTACACGGAAGCACCTTTCGACTTCTCGTTGGCAGTCCTCCTTCTGCCTTTTGATATCGGCCCAAGTCCGGTCGATGTAATCGTCGACGGCGGTGTAGTGCGCGTCCTCAGGCCAGACCTCGTTGTAGTCGTCTGATCTTAAAAATCGCACTCTATAATAGATGCGGGCGTCGTGCAAAGCACTTAGCCGTGCCTCGAAGCTGGCGATTTGGTAATGAAGAAAGGCTCGTTCTTGGCGATTCCGGATAATTCGATCTTGGGCCCTTTTAAGTTTTTGCCGGAGAATAGTTCCTAGATCCCTTGGGCGTGGTCCGTTGCTGCGATTCGATGAATCGGATCCTCTCTCGTTGCTTGCTTCAGGGGTAGATGGTCCGGCGCCTCGTACGTCGTTATCCTGGGATTTGCTTTTGAGTGCACCCAGTAACGATAATTTCTTGGCTTCTAAACGAGGTACGTGGATTTTGGCTAGCTTGGGTTTATTCTTCTTGAAGTCCTGTATGGCTGCTTCAACTTCTGAGAGCTTCCGTCTTATTTGATCGTCAATAGAATCTTCTTGGTTACGTTGACGACTAGGCATCCCGGAGTGCGAATGCACTCCAAAAATTTCCAGATACTGAGTGTTCTCCTACCTCCAATCGAATCCCACTTCTGACACCAAAAAATTCTCTGTGATGACCCGTGCTAGTTGGTAATGGTGAGCCTTGTATTTGCGGGAGCGCGGCAATGTTAGGCCACGTCCACAGACTACGACTTGACTGTATTTACAAGAGAATTGCACGGTTCACAGCTCGTGGGTAAAATTCGATTTAAACACTTGAAAGTGTATGGAGGTTGGGTGGAGAACAGAACACTCACAAATCGGCACAAATTCCGATTTATTAACTGGTTTTCCTCAATACAATGAGATGATACTTCGATGATTAATCAGTGTTCAGCTGTCTTCGCACACTGCGTGCACGTAGGTAGATTCAGGAATTCAGCGTCGCCGGTGATGATGTAGTACTTGAGCTGGTAGAAATTCCAATGTTGGTGTTCGCAAGGTCGTTTGTTCGATGACTTCGTTCCGGATGGGACTCCTCCAGGAATCTGTCTGGTAGTTATTGGTGCCGCTTCAGCTGGATGAACGGGCGTAGCGTGGGAGTCCAGTGTGAAGATTGAAGTAGGCGTATGTCAGGAGTAACTCTATGCAGAGACTGGCCGAGAGAAACTCCGAGACACAAGTGAGGGAGAGCCACGGTATAAGGAGAGCCTATAGGGAGAGGGTCCTATATAAGGAGAGCCACTCCGTGGCTCTCCTTATATAGGACCGGGTGGCTGGGGAATCCGATGCTCCCCACTCTTGATCCGGAAATACCTCGCATTCCTGGGTGGCGGCACATCTTACGGGATACTTGACATTCCACAGCTGCGGTCTGAACATCAAACGGATGGGCCGTGTCATGAGTCTCATCCGCATTCCAAAAACTGGGTGGTCTCTTTCAGGCTGCAGCTGCTTCCGCATTCCAATGTCAAATAGTCGAGCCACCCTATACAGCTGTATCCGCATTCCAATCTCCAGTAGTTGAGTCACCCTATACAGCTGCATCCGCATTCCAATCTCAAGTGGCTGAGCCGCCCTATACAGCTGCATCCGCATTCCAATCTCAAGTGGCCAAGCCACCCCATACAGCTGCATCCGTATTCCAACATCAAACGGCTGGGCCGCCCCATGAGTCCTGTCCGCATTCCAATAGCTTCCGCATTCCAGTGGCTTCCGCATTCCAGTATCACGGTGGCAGGGCCACCCTCTTTGTTCACATTCGCATTCCAATGTCTGTGTGGTCCAGGGACTTGCGTCCGCATTCCAATCCCAAGTGGCTGAGCCACAGCTGCATCCGCATTCCAGCCTGCCGGTGGCAGGGCCGCCCCCCCTTGTTCACATCCGCATTCCAATGTCTGTGTGGGGTCCAGAGACTTGCGTCCGCATTCCAATCCTGAATAGAAGTTTGTCCTGCGATGCTCACGACTTCGGGGCTGAAATCGCTCGCCTCGCTCTCGCATCATCATTTATTCTTAACAATTTTCATTTTTCAGCTCGTAATTTGTTCATTAGCGGAGTATGCCTGGTGACGTATTTTGTGGACTGCCCCTTCGCCGCGATTCGCGGTGGCTCTTCTAGAGCCACATCACAACGCCAAGCGCGAGAAACGAGCGACCGAACGATAACGAGCGGGCGAACCGCGAGTTCCCCCACTATACCGGCCCCTATACCTTTTACATTGGGGGGTGGAGTGGGGGTACTCGCGGTTCACCTGCTCGTGTCGTTCGGTCGCTCGTTTCTCGCGCTTGGCGTGCGCATCTTGCGCATCGTGCGCGTCGTCCGCTCGCTCGTGCGTTTCGCTTGTTCGTAATTCGGCCCCTGACCCAAGGCCCCGCAACTCAATGTTATTTCGATGGCTAAAATTTCTGCTACGATCCGTGGCTAGGGTCCCTACAAGGGGGTCGAGACAAATGGTCCGCCATACTTTGCCCAGCCCGTGTTATTTACTATACCTATATCTTGACTCCGTCGATATAGGTGTAGTAAATAACACGGGACTTGGGCAAAACATGGCAGACTGAAAACACCGTGTCTCGACCCCCTTCTAGGGACCCTATCCGTGGTGTAGGGCACGGTGCTCCAATGGCGAAAGATAGGCTGTGGGGGAAAAATTTTACGTCGTGAAAAGGCAGCCTTACTCTGTGGCTCTCTCTCCCCTCACTTGCCTTCTCCCCGCATCTCCCGGCATGCGCCAGCTCGCTGCGTCGAGCATCAGATCTTCCTGGCCCTCGGCCATGTACACATATATTTGAATACATAGCTTTATATTAAACTATGGTGTATATAACCTTGCTTTACACCCAAATCACTGGTCACAAGTGACTTGATAAATAATTGTGGAGCCTCTAGAGCCCACAACTTGGTGACCCCGACGTGATTACGTTGGTCGCTTGTGTATAAATGAGTGAATAGTGGGTAAATAAATTTTTGCTACATAGAGCGAAATGAGTGATCACCAAAGGATTACTCGCCAGACAGCGAGGACGCTGGGCATACAAATCCCGGCGAACCCTGACGAGGCAGCTGCTGCAGCTGCTTTGTTACAACAGCAACAACTGGAAATGAGCAAGTCAATTGAAACAAGTGAGTCGAAAATACGACAGATTCAAGACACACGTGCCGCACGGCTCGAGCTCGAGCAGCAGCTGCAACAACAGCAGAGAGAATTTCAACAGCAGCACGTGAGTTTGATTGATTTCGAGGTGCTGACAACCTCATCGCCGGCAGTGTCCGAAAAAGGGGCAAGTCCCTCAGAAAATTGTGATGTACAAAAATCACACGTGGTCGATACAGAGTTCAAGTTACAAGGCTCGGTGGCTTCATCTATTATGCCTGCGAATAGCATCGCATCCTCTCAAAATAACTCCCAACAACAAGTTGGAAACGCTATGCAAAACATAGAGGAACTATTTAAAATGTTTCTCGAATTTCTGAAAATTCAAGGGCAAGACCGCTTGCCTGGCTCTGTAAACATGGCCACTTCCGCCGAGACCACGTGTAAAGAAACTCGAGCTACATAACCTAACCCGTTTACTCCGCCAAAGGGTACACATCAGGCATGCAGTACAATGCATGACATATACTACACGCCACCGGCAAGCATACCGAGTCCCGCGTTGCAGCAGACGACGCTAGACCAGCGCGCGCACTCGAACAGCGGGAATGAAGTAGAGCGGGCAGCGCAAAAGCCACTGCCGTCAGGTGCTGCCCTCGAGTAGGGGAGGCGACTTTCTCCACAGCTGCACACGCAGCCACTGGTAATGGAGCTATAGCGGTACAGGCGGAGCCTTACACTATGCCACCGCATACTATTGCACCGCATCAGCAGTACTACCTTCCAAATTACGGCCCTTATGTGCCGTATGGGAACTTTCCGTATTGGCCGGCGAATAATACTTTTACACAAGCACAACCCGCTCAATCTTATGAAAAGAAATTTTTCATGCCAAAACTATGGGCTGACAAATCCGAGGCATGGTTGGCCGCTTTGGAGGACCAGTTCTCCGAGAACAACATAACATCTGACTCCAAAAAGTTCACCCGTTTACTGCACCATTTAGATGGACAATTTGTCACCGAAAAAATCGGTAATCTGATAAGAATGACGCCATTGGGCAGTAAATACGAAATAATAAAAAAAGCGGTATTAGAAGAGCTGAAAGGCACGGTAAGCCAAGCACATCGTAGGCTGATCAACACAAAACTGGCTCCCAACCAGAAGCCATCACAGTTTCTCGAGCAGATGAAGTTTGCCAACGCGGACTTGAGTCCTCAGTTCATCAGAAATCTGTGGAATACACATTCACCTCCACATGTACAGCTGGCATTAGCCAGCATGCAAAATGCCTCAGATCAGGAGGCAGCTGAGGCTGCAGACAATGCAGCGGAGCTGAGAGCAGATGCATTCCACATCAACGCTATAAGCAACTCGAAAACTGAAACGAAATCGATGACTCAAGCAGAAGTCCTTCTCAAGATCCAAAACCAATTGAACGACCTTGCCAAGAAGGTTAAGAAGATGTCTAGGTCGAGGTCAAATTCTCGCCCCAAATCTCCGTCGGACAAAGGTGAAGATGAAGAATCACGAAAACTCAGACATCCCGGGACCACCTTGATAAACGGTAAGAAAATTTGTTGGTATCATGACCGGCATAAAGAAACTGCACTTTTTTGTGGAGAACCAGATGAGTCCGGGTGGACAAAAAACTAGTCGCGTCGCTCGAGTTAGCGGCGATCGGCGATGCAAATGCGTTCCGCCGCATTTTCTTGCCAGACTTAGAGACTGGAAATTTATACCTGGTCGACTCTGGCGCAGGCATCTCGGTCATACCCGTGACCAGCGTCACCGAAAAAGAAAAAGTGGCCGACCACAAATTATTCGCGCCTAATGGAACAGTAATTCCATCGTTTGGTGAGCGTCATATAAGTCTCGATTTTGGTTTCAGAAGACCACATGAAGGATACTTCCATATAGCAGACGTCCCTTATGGAATCCTAGGAGCAGATTTCCTAGGACGCTGGCAGCTGATCCCAGACATCAGCACCTGCACCGTCATGGACAAGGAGACAAAGATAGTCCGACGAGGATACGCAGCTCCTGCCACAATTCAAGGAATATTCGTCATAGACAAATCGAATAAGGCTGCACCGATTCTTGCAGGTTTTCCTGAAATCACAGGAGGTCCGCGAGATATCAAACCGCGTGTTAAAGCCAAAACGCTCCACCACATAAACACTGTAGGACCGCGTATTGCTGCTAGGCCGAGACGCCTCCCACCAAAAAAGCCGAAGATAGCTCAAGAACTATTCAAGCAGATGATGGAAGACGGTGTCGCGCGCAGGTCAAAAAGTCAGTATGCAAGTCCACTACATATGGCCCAAAAAGCAAATGGCGAATGGCGTCCATGTGGTGATTACTTACAGAGGCATAAATGCCCAAACTGTCCCAGACAAATATCCAGTGAAAAATTTCCTGGATTTGAGCAGAGTAGCTCGAGCTAAGCGATTTTTTTCCAAACTCGACTTGAAAAAAGCATTCAACCAGATAGACAATGCACCTGAGGACATACCAAAAACGGCTGTCATAACACTGTTTGGTTTATTTGAATTTCTGAAAATGATGTTCGGAATGATGAATGCTACCCCAACCTTCCAGAGACATGTGGATGAAGTGTTTCTTGGTTTAGAAAATGACGTTTTTTGCAGTATTGACGATGTCTTAGTGGCATCAAAAGACGAAGAGTCCCACGAAAAAATCTTGAGAATAGTCTTCGAAAGATTACGTGACTATGGGTTGCGGGTCAATGCTGACAAATGTGTTTTCTTCGTTCAGGAGATAGACTTCTGGGGCCATCATGTATCAGAGAAAGGAGTAGAACCATTAAAAAATAAGGTAAAGGCCATTCTCGAATTTGAGAAACCCAAAACCTTATCAGATCTCAACAGGTTCATGGGAGTAATCAATTACTATAGGCGGTTTGTCAAAGACGCTGCCACTGCCCAGTCGCCTCTATACAAGCTGCTCCAGGGAGTCAAGAAAAAAGACAACCGTCCTGTACCATGGGACGAGGAAACAAACGCAGCTTTCGAAAAATGCAAGCAAAGTCTTGCAAATGCAACGCTGTTAGCTCATCAAGACCCGGAAGCACCTCTGCGCATATCTTCAGACGCATCTGCCATGGCTATGGGAGCAGTGCTGGAGCAGACGGTCAATGATGAATGGCAACCTCTTGGATTTTTCTATAAAAAATTCAACAAAGCGGAACAAAATTACAGCACATATGACCGTGAGTTAGCTGCTTTGTACCATGCTGTAAGATTTTTCAAAGGAATGATTGAAGGTTGTGAACTACAACTGCGTGTGGATCAAAAGCCAATCACTTATGCATTCCTGCAGAAAGCTGACAAGGCTTCACCGCGACAACAGAGGCACCTCAGCTTCATCAGCGAATTCTGCACTGACGTCAGATACGTGAAAGGTGAGGATAATGAGGTGGCGGATGCTCTATCGCGTGCAGCAGTGGACGCTATCAGAATGCCCTCAATCATAGACTTCAGCCAACTGTCCCAAGCTCAGAACGATGATGAGGAATTGCAGCATCTTCTTCAAAACAAAGATAACACATCGCTCAAGCTGCACAAACTAAGCTATGGTCCGGATCATCAAGGCATCTATTGCGACGTGAGTACAGAAGATATTCGACCTTACGTACCCGTTGTTTTCAGAAAAAAAGTATTTGATGCACTGCACGGACTAGCCCATCCTGGCCCTAAACCTTCTGTTAAAATCATCTGCCAGCGATATGTCTGGCCCAGGATGAACAAACAGATAACGAAATGGACCAAAGAATGTGTGCCATGCCAACGTTCCAAAACCGTACGCCACAACGTGCTCCAACCAAAAGCATTTAAAGAACCAGATCAGCGCTTCGATCATGTGCATATAGACATTGTGGGACCTTTACCTAGATCTCAAGGGTATGAGTACTGTTTGACAATGATTGATCGTTTCACGCGCTGGCCAGAAGCAATTCCAATCAAAGATATCACAGCACAACACGGTGCGTCGGAAAGCCCAGAAAGTGAAAGTTTTCCCTACCAAAAAAATTTCTGTGGGGTGTGATTCTAGACTTCCTTGCGGTCATTTTCCCGCAAAAATCAAAATCATCCGTCGGGGGATTTTGAAATAAAGTCAAATTTTTGATTTTGTATCGAAATTCCGTTCCCGTTGAAGCACTGGGGCTGGCAGTGGCCCTCGGAAGCGACCGTTTATTGGATAGGTGGGTTCAGTATGTTTTTATACAATTTATCAATGATTATTCGATATCGAAGAGTTTCGGTGGCAGATCAAAAAAACCATTCATGTACATCAAAAAAGAGTTTTTATTCTCCTGAAACATAGATTTATATTTGATTTTTCATGTCTTCTCTCTTCACACTATCACATCATCGTATATATTCTAGTAATACAATTATGTTCTAGTTCAACTATGGAAGTATTTGGGGGGAAAACAAGTGAGCAAAACTATATTTCTCATAGATTGAGCCCATTGAACTCACAAACTGCTCTTAGCAAACGATCTGGATACTCAGGATGATTCGGGGAGATCTTATATTTCTTCCACTTTTCATTGAACTGATGATGGGCAGATTCAAAAGCTTGCTCACTGTACAGTCCTAGTCCACATTCATTGCGTTCACAAAATTCTTCCACGTGATACATAGCTGCATGGACCTTGGGCGTTACAGGTATCCCGAGCTCTAAATAACTGTCTTTGAATTTACTGATGCATTTTTTATACTCAGAATCAAGATTCATGCCGAAACAAGCGTGCACAATCGAGTTGAATTTCCTCAGGGTTTTGGCATACTTTTGAGCAGCAAAAGATAGTTTACTCGCGAGATAATCAACTGAGTTGAGTAATTTTTTACAATCATTCCCATTAAACCCAGAGCCTCCACGTACAACTTTTCGATTAACGTTACAAAATTTCGCCCAATCCAGTGTTACTTCCTCAATTTCTTTGAACATGTTATCGTACAAAAAGTTCACAATTTCCAGCATTATATGGAGTTCCGGAGGTACGATGATAGCTATAATTGGTTTGTCTGGGTCTCCGGTGAAAATTGGTTTGTGAATGCAGCTTTTGAACTCTTTGCATAGATTTTTCTTGGCTCCAGCATTTTCCCATAGGAGGAAATGGTCTGGAATCTCCCTAATTGTTCTGACTTCAGAACACGGGAGAGACAGTTGATCTTTAGGGGCATGACACCATGTACAGGGAAATGAGGCCCCATGGGCCATCAGTCCAGCCATTAGTTTTGCTACTTTCAAATCTATCGCATATTTTCCACCAATATCATTCAACTTGAGCATTGACCAAAGCATAGATATATTATCATAATTCTCTTGGCAAGACTCGACCAGTCCTATAATAAACAATTTTTTCACGCCTGCATCTGAGAAACGTTTTGAAATACGAGCTCTCTTGACTTTTGTGGGGCTGGACTCTTCTGCACCATCATTCTCTGATAAATTGTGGATAGATAAGCAAATTTTGAGAGAGCCACCACCACCATCGAGGCCTATTTTCAGAAGAACGTTGGAAACTCCTCGTTTCTCCTTGACAAATTCGATCAACCCCTCTAAATCTCGACAATAAACGACGGTAAATTCAACTTCTTCCTTGGAATTACCTTTGGTTACGAAGAAATTTTGCTTTTTGGAACAGAAAAACTCATCGACTGAATGGATCACAGAACTGAGTTGAGACTTTAAATTACTTTCAATTACCCTGCGGTTATTAGTGACTTCACGAAGGGTTCGAGCGATCTCTAATGTATCATTTTGACTCAAATTAAGATTATTCTGCATCACAATTATATCTTTGGCAGCAATTTGCAGAGTTGGTTTTGGGTTCAATTTTGGTTCAATCCCGACTCTCATGGATCTACCTGCTGTTGTGAGACTTAGCACGGACGCTGAACTTGAGTTAGAGTTCTTACTGGCTAAGGACCTTAGGGTCGAAGAGATGGCAGCTTCTGCTGATTTTGTCGGTGTTGATGCCAGCAGTGCTTTCAAATTTTCAATCCGAGTTGCCTCCTTGCACTGATGACTCCTGCCTCGAGCAATCAGCGACAAACAGTCTTTGCATTTTTTCTCTGTATTAGAATCTTTCTGTTGACTGACTCGTACATCGATAGAATCTGTATAAGAAATAATAAGTGACGTGAAACCCGGTGGGAAATTTTGGTTATCTCGTGGACAGAAGACCATCGAGATTTAACGACTTCGCATCGAAATCGTTGTGGATTTGAGTTGGAATTACCTTTTTTCATGTCGGTATCCGGGGTATTCTTAGATGACAGGTTTACGTATTCTTGAGTCCTGCCTATTTTGCACACTTTACATGGACAGCTCTCATCAAAGGATCGTAGATTCAATCTTATGGCCACGAAATCGGTATAATCAGGTTTTTGCACACTCACACACGATTTGTTCTTTTGTCCATACAGTTTCAATTTGCACGACCCACATAGCCCGCATGGTAACCTTGTATCACTTGAATCGTATTCGAAGAAAGTTTTGATCAACTGCTCAACTTTTCCTCCCGGCTTGATCTGGAATACCTTCTTACTGTTGGGATGCTTTTCAAAGCAGACACAACAAATTCTTCTACGATTGTCTTCGTGCGTGTGTGAAGGCATGTTGTTTCACGATAAATATAAGCTCATTGCACTGTAACCTTGGACGAGATCTAAAGAGAGTACCGTTAATTCTTACCACAGTCACTTGTTTGCGATTTATTTCCCCGCTTTATTGTTTTGAGAGCTTGCAGGTCACATCATACTTGCAAATAAGCTTTACTGTCAGCCCCCTGGTGGCAGATTCCAGTGTTTAGTTTTATTATAAATCCGAATCTCGCTGCGATGCGGCAGAGTTTCACGGTATGCCGATCCATAAGTTTCCGGTAAATGAGGCATGTCTCAGGCTCTTTCATTTTATACGAGAACAGAGCTTTTTATAGAGCGATTCTAATCATAAAATCCTCATTTTAGGGCAATTTTCATCGTAAATCTTGGAGTTCTGAGTTTCCTCAGAAGATGTAATATAACGAATGATCGATTTCGAGCGCAACTGCCGGCTCCAAAGCTTCAACGGGAACGGGATTTCGATTCAAAATCAAAAATTTCACTTTATTTCAAAATTCCCCGACGGATGATTTTGATTTTTGCGGGAAAATGACCGCAAGGAAGTCTAGAATCACACCCCATAGGAATTTTTTTGGTAGGGAAAACTTTCACTTTCTGGGCTTTCCGACGCACCGTGACAAACAGTTGCAGATACATTCTACACGCATCGGGTATCTCGATATGGAACTCCAAAAGTCATTACGCATGATCAAGGTTCACAATTTGAATCAGCTCTCTTTGCAGCACTGGCAAAAATGATAGCGAGCGACAGAAAACACACGACTCTATATCATCCTGCTGCCAATGGAATGATTGAGCGCTGGCATCGCACTGTCAAGGCAGCCATCCGCTGTTATGCATCACAAGACTGGGTGCCACTTCTCCCACCAATACTGTTGGGACTTCGCAGTGTTTACAAAGAAGAATTGGGAGGCTGTCCAGCTGAATTTCTCTATGGAACAAACTTGCGTTTGCCAGGAGAGTTTTTCACACATGAAGACCCGCCTATGGATCCTCAATCGTTTTTGGAGCCACTCCGACTTCATATGCGAGAGATACGTCCAGTTCCAGCTGCACATCACTGCAGAAGAAAAGTCTTCTGGTACAAAGACCTATATACTTGCTCACACGTGTTCATGCAAAAAGGAGCAAAGAACACTTCATTGGATCAGCCGTATGCAGGACCATTCAAAGTCATACGCAGAATAGACGACAGAGTTTTTGTAATTGACGTCCAAGGTCGCGAAGTAACCATCAACGTTGAGCATCTGAAACCAGCACACATAACTTTTCCAGAGCTAGAGCAAGCAAACTCTACACCATTCTCAAATGATCACAGTTATGCTAGAGCTCCGTTGTCATCCAATATGTTACAAACTCAGCCATCAATAGGTACTCAACCTCAGTCTGTGGTATCAACGAATGCTCGGAATCCTGCAACGAGCAATTCATCTTCATCAGTTCCTGTTCCAGTTCCTGTTTCCAGCGACGCTACACGTAGCGCTCCTCTACGTACTTACGAAAATAAGAAGAAGGAAGTGTCGTTCAAGTGAAATGTTATCATTCAAGTGCTTTTGAATGCAATAGTGTATTGTGGTGCTCAGTGACATACCCAAAAAAGAAAAGAAAATGGAGACTGTAAGCGAATATTTCCATGACAAGAATATGATTCCCCGCCAAAAATCCAAAGGCAATTCAAAGTTTTTCATCGTCCTATCTTCAATCTAGCAAGTATAAAGTCATTTTAGATTCTTAAGGTGCTATAGCACAACCAAATACCTCAGTGGTCAGACGGTTCAAAATTTGATTGTTTTCGAATGAAAATATTTATTTTGTACCTAAAGTTACCAATTTGAGAAGCATTCACCACGTACTTAACGTGAAGTATTTCCTAAGTTCAATATTTCCAAAGAAATAGCAGCTGAAAAGTTGTATTCCTGGAACTCAATAATGTTCCTGACCAAATATTCCTAACAAAGAGTAATTTTTAACAAAGATCAAAAGATCTTCGGGCGAGTCATTTGAAAAATACAACAGAAAAAGCGTAAAATCGATTTTGTGCCTCTTGAAGTTGTAGAAGAAATTTTCAGGTCAGCAAGACAACTTGACAATGTTCAAAATATTGTCTATCAAATAATTTTCCCCATTGCCTTCACTGAGGGGGGCCTGTGTAGGGTACGGCTTCTCCGTTCCCCTTACTCTGTGGCTCTCTCTCCCCTCACTTGCCTTCTCCCCGCATCTCTCGGCATGCGCCAGCTCGCTGCGTCGAGCATCAGATCTTCCTGGCCCTCGGCCATGTACACATATATTTGAATACATAGCTTTATATTAAACCATGGTGTACATAACCTTGCTTTACACCCAAATCACTGGTCACAAGTGACTTAATAAATAATTGTGGAGCCTCTAGAGCCCACAGTGGCCCGAGCGCAGCGCCATCGGGCGGATTTTTACGGGAAGTTGAGTGAGAAGCTCGAGCCACCGCGTGAGCGGGTATTACAGTCTGCTGCAATCCCACACTTGGCTCGAGCCAAAACTGTATGCTGCGTCTCCACTGAGCCGTCAGTCTTTACAAATCACTCTACGTGAAAAAAGCATTGAAAAAAGATTGGTGCAAGAGTACTTAAACTGTCTTATTTACTTTATAATGGGGAATTCAAATTCGGCGATTTCCTTTTATATGGATCGACCAATGGCAAAGATTCAAGGATTTCGGGAGAAGGGAAATTATGGAATTTGACAATGAAATTTATAATTTTAAACGCGCGGCTATTGGATATAATCAACAGTATATTAGTTGTTCATCTTTCAAAGAAAAATGAGCGCAGAGTTTTTATTGGTCATTAGGTTTAAAATGAAAATTAAAATACACTTTTCCAAAAAATACATCCCACTTTTTCAGATCCTGAAACCGATGAGGACACGTTATGCTAAATAAGTGAATCGAAAGCAAAAATTAACAAGACTGGAAACCCAGGCCCTTTGGGGGGCCGATGAACATATGTAACACATTACCTGGGAAGCATGCTTAGGTCTTGTGGTATTCCTCCCGACTTGTACCCGGAAGGTCTGGGTTCGATACCCGGCAGCCGAATTTTTTTCTCGGTTTTTTTTTCTAAATGTGCATTTTGAAATTTATCTTTTAAACTTCTATTGATATTTTCTATTTTCATTAGAAACTGTTGACAAAAAGTAAAAGACTTCTCGATATACACTGTAAAAAATTGTTTGACTTCTAACCAAATTAGGATCAACCAGTGTCTGAAAATTCAACCAGTTAGTTGAAAAAAATTTAACCCAGTTGATTCATTCTTTACCCACGAATACCATAGAGTCAATTGTTCCGTTGATTGTGAGTTTGGAAAAAAATGAGTATAATGGCTTGTTAGCCCGCAATGTAGAACGATGACGTAGATTGTTTTGAATTGGTCAAATACTTACTCCTATTTCACATTTCTCTCTGTCTCTCTCTCATTTTGTCGCCCACCAAACAGTGAATGTTACCTCAATGTTTCTGGAACGTTGCAATTGCGACCTGGGAACGTTCCGTAAATAGTCGGAAACCCCGTTGGTGGAACGTTTGAGCAACGTAAAAAGTCTACGAGATGTGTGTTGTCTCAACGTTTCCAGCACGCTCCTGGGGCATTTCAACGGTTTTTCAAACGTTGCACAAACGTTTCCGAGATGATTCTTGTGCAACCAAGACTTAGAATATTCTTTGTTAAATAAATAAATAAATTGTTTCTAAAATTCTGTGTCTCGCAAGCTATCAGCTCCATCCCCGTTCAATCCCATCGTTTGCGCTCAATCAGGAACATACCCACATAGTACAAGAAAGATTGAATGCAACAAGAGCTAATGAACAACAATTTATAAAAAACAATCCATTTATTCATTTATATTTGCAACGTCCAGAAACGTGCTGGGAACGTTGAGACAACAGACATCTCGTAGACATTTTACGTTGCTCAAACGTTCCACCAACGGGGTTTCGGACTATTTACGGAACGTTCCAAGGTTGCAATTGCAACGTTCCAGAAACATTGAGGTAACATTCACTGTTTGGTGGGGCATTCATTTATCATTGGAACGGTCGAGCTCAACGAGCCTAATTATTGATTTCAACCCACATCCATCGATCGCACGGTGCTCTTGAAGAAGGTTGTAATCCAGACTGCCGACCCCAAATAGGGTTCTTGTTGTATATGGCTAGAGAAATTTATGGGATCAAAACCCAATAAGAAGCGAAATCGCCACCTAAGCCGCACGTGGAAAAAAATATAAAATAGGCTTTTATTTGATCCTTTCAGCTTTTCTACCCTTGATAATTCGACTTTTATCCAAAAATTGTGGGAGCAACTTTTTTTAAATCTTTGAAAGATAAATAAATAAGGACTGCACACATTTTCTCATATGAGGCTTCCTGTTCCTGCAAATAGATGTATCTTCGTCCAAACTCCATATTTTTCACGGTTCCAACCCCATAAATCAAAAAGAATACATACATCTCATCGAAAAATGTGTATAGAGCAAGTTTCTGTAGATCTTGAAAGGGAGAACAAAAAAGGCCTCCACACATTCCCTCATGCAATGCCTCCTGTTTCCTAAAAAAACGTAATTTCGTCCAAGATCCATATTTTTTGTGATAACAGCCGAAACCGACATAGTGAACACAAAATTATCTTTTCTGGATCAATACACTTCATTTATGGAAACAGGAGGCCTTATACGAAGAAATGTGTAGGAATTTTCTTTGTTTTGAAGGCCCACAGAAAGTTGCTCTACAAGTTTCGATGAAATGTATTCTTTTCGAGTTATGGGGTTGAACCCGTGAAAAATATGGCACTTGGACAAAGATACGTCACTGCGGGAACAGGACGCCTCATATGAGGAACTGAGTACCGTCAAATTGGGTAACTTTGGTTCAGTGGGTGCAACTTCGATACACCCCTAAAAAATGACTTTCAGAACTGCGTTTGGCAAAGTAGATGATTCTATCGATGTGAAACCGATTCTTCCCTCTTGACACACGCATAAAGCAATGTGTTGAGCCGACGCAGATCCCGCGTGGATGATTGTAGTTATTTATTGAAGCTTTTTCTGAAAAGGCTGATTTAGCACCGATACGCAAGTGGTCCTTTTGGTATATCTGGCAAGAAGTGTTCTGGAACGAACTACGGGTGAATAACGACACATTTCGACCACATATATCACCATATTGAAGGAATCATCATTACATTGGTGTATTTACTGCATTTGGAATTTTAACGGTTGAAAAATCGGGAAAACCCCATGAAATAATCGGACCGAAGTTACCCCACTCTACGTAAGACGGCAGGGTAACTTTGGTTGAATTTTTTATGACAGCTTCTATTCAACTCATCTCGAGTCGAGTGATGGTCTATGAGGTCTTGAATAAGGTAAGTGTGCCTGATTTGCCCCCAGTACTTCTGTTTTGCTCGCCATCCTGATTCATCTCCATATTTTCCAACGTACCTCAGCTCATTTTAAAGCTTGTTTTGAGACCTTTAAAATGAGCTAAAGCACGTTTAATTTCAACAAATTAGACCCGAAATATCTTAATCTTAGCTAAAGAAGATTTTTCCCGAGTTTTCAAAAGTGTGTTCCTAATTTGCCCCCACACGTAGAAAAGAGGCCTATTTGCATGAGATTATACGGGTTTTGCGTATGATCGGGATATTTCGGCTCCCAGACCTCCAAATAAGACGTACTTTAGCTCATTTTGTAGCTCTTCTTTACCCCCTTCTGAATTTTTTGAGTGAGATTGATATTTGAATGGAGTGAAAAACGAGTTTGGAAAAAGATTATGGGGACAAATTAGGAACGCTGCACTTTTTCTAGTAATATGGGCGTAGAACCAGTAAAAATCGAATTGGGCAATTTTGCAGAAAGCATTCCAAAGTTGGGACAAAGACAAAAAAATGACTTAAGGCACGTTGAAATTGATTGCATCAATTTTGTTTGGCATAGCTTTTAGTGACTAACAAAAAAGAAGTCGAAAGTACCAAAACCACTTTTTTTGTTCTGAGAAATGCGCGTGTCATTGAGGATCGATTCAAAACGTTTATTTTCTCATACTTCAATCTAACAAACATGAAAAAAATGCGTGGCAAGGTCTGTGGGTGCATACATTCGAGAACTCAAGTGGGGGCAAATTAGGGAATGGAAGCAAATTAGGCACAGTTACCTTAGTATATTATGCGTCGAGAACCAAAAATCTTAGTTCTTTGCGATAACTTTGTTGGACGTCTGCGAAGCCGATCCAACAAAGTTATCGAAAACGTCCAAAGGTCATCGTGGAGAACAACGTTTTTGGCACGAGACGCATATATGCCACTATACGGCGAGACGTGGAAACACGCAGTTTGCGCGTCGAGCCATATAAATGTTTTAAAAAATGAATGTTCAAAATTGATTCCTCCGTATGGTGGTGGGTAAGATTGAAATTTTTTGTAAGTGTACCAAAGTTGCCCCATCGGGGTCTAACTTTGATGGCGCACTTACAAAACTGCTAACAGCTCATCTGGCTTAGACACATCAAATTGAACTTTGTAGCCCGTCAATTGAAAGCTGAGACTGTGAGCTTTCGATTGGCTACTAATAGGAGTGGGTATTGTCAATGTAATAGGAATTCCAAGCCAAACAAAATGGAAAGTACCAAAACCGTACCAAAATTAGCCAATTTCACGGTACATACTTTTTTTGTTCATCTTCCAAAGATCTTTTACTAAAAATTGCTCTACACATTTTTGGATAAAATGCGTTCCTGTCGACTTATGGAGGGTAGAAAAGAGAAAACTGTCAAATGAAAACCTACCCATGTAAAACATAAGATTCTATGAACATTAGGGTGGTCCTTATTTCCCAAGTTTCACAGATCCTTTCTCCCCCCCTCTGGATACCTTCTTTGAGCCGAAAAAACACGGGGAAAATTTTCCCCGAGCCCCTGGAGAGTGATTTAATAGTGCCTCAAAGAGCATCTTGCTTTGGAACTCAAGTAAAAAATAACGCTTTTTGTAATTTTTCTGTCCCTATGTTCGAGCTCTTGGAACTTAGTGTTTCTTCGCGAATGTGGAAGTGGAGATACATGTTCCCACGTAAAATTTGATGCTGAATCGAATTTCATCGTGACATTTGAACTAGGATGCCACCCAATACTCGTAAATTGCGTTTTCCGACGCGGAAAACATTTTTAGCGCGACTTTTTCATCTCATTCGAGTGTCTCAGGCGTCAGTTACTCCCTCAAGATTAATCTAAACCACCTATTTTGATGTAGAAAAAGACGCTGAATTGCAATCCATCGTTATTTCCTAGGTATAATGTGGCCCAACGTGAGAAAAATGCGTTTTTCCACCGAGAGAGTACCTTAAGCGCGTCTTCCACGCCCGAATCGAGTGTCTCAGGCGTCACTCACTCTCTCAGGATCAATACGAACGACCTAATTTCATGTAAAAAAACACGCTGAATTGGAATCCATCTCCAATTACCAGAAATAATGTCGCCTAACGTGAGAAAAATGTATTTTTCCAGCAAAGAAGCACCCTAAGCTCATCTTTTACGCGGGAATTGAGTGTCTCAGGCGTCACTTACTCTCTCGAGATTGATCTAAACGACCTGATTTTATGTAAAAATCTCCGCTGAATCAAAATTCATCGTTATTTTTCGGGTACAACGACGCTTAACGTGAAAAAACCCGTTTTTCCTCCAGAATGCACCGAAATCCACGAAAGATGACGAATTCCTGGGTAAAATCCATAAAAAGTCTGGAATCAACCAAGTCAATTTCAGAGACAGCTTAAAGTCCCTACAAACCTTTGTGATTCTTAAAGAACTCAGTCATCATTCTCCACCAGAACATTTTGACACTCGACACAAATAGGGATATCATGAGTCAAAAGGATTTACACCTCAGGCATCTATTGGAAAAAAAAATTTACAATATCTGATTCGGATGGGATAGTCGATACTCTTTATCACGCTCTGACTAGGGAGATGCATTTATAAACAAGAGTGGAGATATCGAGTGACTCAAGTTAACAACATAACACGAGTCTTCGACTCATAAAATTATGAAGATCTTTCCTCTTCGATCCTCATCTTTTTCAGAACGGTCATCTTACTTGCATCTGGATACTGTCTTTTATCCCTTGTTAAACTTAGCTGTATAGAATGTAACTGGGTTTTTGATCGTCTGTGCGCAAATGAGTAATTTGCACACTGTCTTTCGCTTTGCATTTGCTCACAGAAGATCAAAAAACATAGTATGATACTCGGACGCAATGATTTTCTCCTTCTCATGACTATTTAGACCCTCACCTGCGGCTCGGGCCTAAAAAAGTCACTCGAACTGCGAAAACCATCGTTTGCGCCCTCGTATCATAATATACTATTCTGGTATATTTTGGCTCTGGAAATCATAGTCACAGCAGAAGACTCTTTTGTATAGTCAGATCCGACATGGATTCAGACTTGAAAGTATACCAGAGAGTAATTTAGGGAAGCATTGTGATTCCAGAATCTCGATCGGTTCCCCAGGGACCTACTTATTCGCAACTCACTAAAATTTCATGACAGCTTGACGTTGCTCGTCGTTAACTGCCAAAACGACCGACGTGAATCAACGCTGACAAAAGGCTGGGAGCAGGGCCTGGACTACTGGAGTGGCCATAGGATCCCATTTTCACATAAAATGCTAGGATTGCAAAGCGTGTAAGGTTTGGTTCGATGACCAGCCGCAACGCACGAGCAAGGGGCGCTACAATCTTCGCGTGAGATAGGGACCTTACCCGTGAGGGTTGGGTTGAAGTAAGCCCGATTGATCTCTTTCTGGATTAGGCAGCCGGAGTGCATAGACGTTTTCGTACGAGATACTTTTATCTCGCGCTGATTGGAGGTGATTTCAACAAGACGCCATTGACGAATTCGATTCAGCCTACTTCTTCATACGATAGTGAGCGCCTTTAGGAATGGTTGTGAAGAGAGTTTGTCACGGACCCCGAAAATCCCATATGAGACCAAGTGCGACAGTTTTTCGATTTTGGCAGGAACTCTCCCTTAGGTCTCTTTACAGGGACCAATTTCACGGCAGAAATGATGGTGAACTCTGATTTGGCATGGATTTGGAACGTTCTGACCATCCCTACGTGAGTCAGTGACTGCTGAGCCTCGAATCGAACGGAAGAGACATTTTGGTCAATTCACATTAGTCTCGAGAGAGTGAGTGACGCCTGAAACACTCAATTCGGGGGTGGAAGATGGGCTTAGGATGCTTTCTGGGTGGAAAAATGCATTTGTTCCACGTTAGGCATCGTTGTTACTGAGAAATGATGATGAATTTCGATTCAACGTGGTTTTTTACATGGGATCAGGTCATTAAGATCAATCTCGAGGAAGTGAGTGAAGCCTGAGACACTCGATTCCCGCGTGATGGACGCGCTTAGGGTGCTTTCTCAGTGGAAAAACGGATTTTTCTCACGTTGAGCGTCGTTGTACCTGAGAAATAACGACGAATTTTGATTCAGCGTAGTTTTTTACATGAAATCAGGTCGTTAAGATCAATCTCGAGAAAGTGAGTGACCCCTGAGACACTCGATTCCCACGTGAAAGATGAGCTTAGGTAGCTTCCTTGGTGGAAAAACACATTTTTCTCGCGTTAGGCGACATTATACCTGGTAAATAACAATGGATTCCAATCCAGCGGGTTTTTTTTTCACATGAAATTAGGTGGTTTAGATTAATCTTGAGCGGGTGAGTGACGCCTGAGACACTCAATTTGGGCGTGAAAGACTCGCTTAAGGTACTTCCTCGGTGGAAAAGCGCATTTTTCTCACGTTAGGCGAGATTATACCTGGTAATTGGAGATGGATTCCAATACAGCGTGTTTTTTTACATAGGATTAGGTCGTTCGTATTGATCCTGAGAGAGTGAGTGACGCCTGAGACACTCGATTCGGGCGTGAAAGACTCGCTTAAGGTGCTTTCTCGGTGGAAAAACGCATTTTTCTCACGTTGGGCCACATTATACCTAGGAAATAACGATGGATTGCAATTCAGCGTCTTTTTCTACATGAAAATAGGTGGTTTAGATTAATTTTGAGGGAGTAACTGACGCCTGAGACACTCGAATGAGATGAAAAAGTCGCGCTAAAAATGTTTTCCGCGTCGGAAAACGCAATTTACGAGTATTGGGTGGCATCCCAGTTCAAATGTCACGATGAAATTCGATTTAGCATCAAATTTCACGTGGGAACATGTATCCCCACTTCCGAATTCGCGAAGAAACACTGAGTTCCAAGAGCTCGAACATAGGGACAGGAAAATTACAAAAAGCGTTATTTTTTACTTGAGTTTCAAAGCAAGATGCTCTTTGAGGCACTATTAAATCACTCTCCAGGGGCTCGGGGAAAATTTTCCTCGTGTTTTTTCGGCTCAAAGAGGGTATCCAGAGGGGGGGAGAAAGGATCTGTGAAACTTGGGAAATAAGGACCACCCTAATGAACATACATGATCATGTTAAAATCGGGTTCAAAATTCTTATAAGTCGGAAAACTTGTCATGGCTGTTTTAGAGTTGGCGCAGCATCAATACCTAACAATATTGACCGCACAACACCCACAAAATGTGTCTGAAATTCAATCTCGTACTACCCTGGTAGAAATTGTGACCATCCTTTGGCCAAAAACTAGCCAAGTCTAACCTAGCTAATCGCATTGTCACTATATCTATATATTGCATGGGTGGCCAAAAGAATTTGTCACATTTCTATATACCAGGGTATACGGCAGAGTAAAATGGTGAAAGAAAAAAAGACAAAATTTTGATATAAGTTCTCACTCAAATCAAATTCAGTTCGTACAATGACACATTTGGCTACGAAATTCATTTATAAGGTATTGCGGAAGATACTTTACGTAAAATCTCGGAAAAATCATTCAACTCGGATCATCAAATTCGAAAAATCAAATAAATTAGGTACGAAAAAATTGAAAAATCAAATAATTGTCAAACTAGACAGACTCGTTTTCACAATGAATTAATTTGTTATATCGAATGAATTAAGTCAGGATTTTGAGAACTAATAATTGAATGTTTCATAATCGAGTCTAGAAAAAGCACGTCGGTTACATTTTCAGTAACCATAATCACAACCCCAACCTTTGATCGACTCATCTTCAGCCACATAATTCATGCGAGAATGATATCATTGACACTATGGTCTACTCATACCTTCTCCACAAACTATGCAAACTCTATTATTGAATCCCGTAACCAGATGCAAAATTGTATGAACTGAATCTTTTTTCCAATAAAAAATTATATTAAGTTTCTGTTCTTTTTTTCTTTCACAATTTTATCTACTCATAGTGCGAGGTGGGTGTTTGATATATTGAGATATTGTGATGCTGCGCCAGCTCCAAAATAGTGCATAACAATTATTCAGAATTATAAGAACTTTGAACCCGATTTTCCTCACGGTCATGTATGTTCATGGAATCTTATGTTTTAGATGGGTACACGGAAAAAAATAGTTTGTTGGACCAACAAATACAAACTGGCAAAACAAACACCTGTTTGTGAGGTTTGTATTTGTTGGATTCACAAACTAAGTTTGCAAAGTTTGTAATCAGAAAGAACTCCTGTTCGCAAAGATTGGATTTCACAAACTCATCAAACATTCATTTTGCAGATTTCCGTATTCGCGGTAAATTTCTCCAGAACATATCGGACCATTATCGTAGATTTTCCCTGGAGAATTCCGCGGGACCACGTCCTTTAAATTTTCACACGGGCATTGTTGCTGATTGTATTATCACCCTGGGAATCTGGGAAAATTGAATTCAGAATAATTTATTATTAGTGTCTATTATTAACATTAATAATGACGAAATGTTACAATTCAATGATCTTAAAGGTATGCGAGTCGATGTAATTATATCGAGAAGTCTCTCAATTTTTGTCAACAGTTTCTAATGAAAATAGAAAAATATTAATAGAAGTTTAAAAGATAAATTTCAAAATGCAAATTTAGAAAAAAAAACCGAAAAAATTCGGCTGCCGGGTATCGAACCCAGACCTTCCGGGTAAAAGTCGGGAGGAATACCACTAGACCAAAGCACGCTTGCCAGGTTAATGGCTAAATGTTACAGATGTTCATCGGCCCCCCAAGGGGCCTGGGTTTCCAGTGTTGTTAATTTTTGCTTTCGATTCACTTATTTAGCATAACGTGTCCTCATCGATTTCAGGATCTGAAAAAGTGGGATGTATTTTTTGGAAAAGTGTATTCTAATTTTCATTTTGAACCTAATGACCAAAAAAAACTCTGCAACAACTTATACACTGTCGATTATATCTAATAGCCGCGCGTTTAAAATAATAAATTTTATTGTCAAATTTCATAATTTCCCTTCTCCCGAAATTCTTGAATCTTTGCCATTGGTCGATCCATATAGAAATCGTCGAATTTGAATTCCCCATCATAAAGTAAGTAAGACAGTTTAAGTACTCTTGCACCGATCTTTTTTCAATGCTTTTTTCACGTAGAGTAATTTGTAAAAACTGACGGCTCAGTGGAGACGCAGCATGAAGTTTTGGCTCGAGCCAAGCGTGGGATTGCAGCAGACTGTAATACCCGCTCACGCGGTGGCTCGAGCTTCTCACTCAACTTCCCGTAAAAATCCGCCCGATGGCGCTGCGCTCGGGCCACGTATCGTAGCAGAAATCTTAGCCACTTTTGCCTATGGAGTTGCGGGGCCCTGGTCAGACCATGACAGATCTAGTAACTTTCTCGGCTTCTTGGTGGTAGCGATCCTCCCTTTGTGGTTGACGTGAAATTGGTCATCTGTCTCTGTCGCTGGAATCAGTGTTTGTAGATCGCACAGCATGCCGTGCATGCGCAGAGCGCCCGTCGCTCTCATTCACCGACGGCTTTCGCGGCGACGCTCGCCCGCGTTGAATCACGCCACGGCTTCAACATTTTTCACCCTCATTGAATATCGACAAAAATGTCACGAATCATCGCGGTTTTTCATTTTCTTCGCGAATCTCATCAAATTGTTGCAATTACAATACCAATTACAACCCAAGCCCCCTCTGCGGGCTAGCAGCTTATATGGTGACTGTCACATCTCACTCAGCTTCTGAATACAGTTAATGAAAGAATCAGTAATCTTCGAGAACTTGGTCGGCCTGTTGATACGTGGGACGACATTTTTGTATATTTCATTGAGAGTAAATTACCTCCGTCAACTCACATGGATTGGGTCAAACTTGCTGAGAGGGAGAAATATGGAGAATTTCCAAAGTATGATTTTCTCAAAAAATTCTCACAGGACAGAGTACGCTCCGTGGAAAAGGTGCAAGCCAAGGTTGACAATTTTCAGAAGGATTCAAGCAGAAGTGCAGCAGATTCCAAAAGCAATTCTGCGCAATGCGACAAATCCAACAAGGGGAAGAGTCGGAAGCAGCCTAAACGTTCTTCCGCATACGTCACAGGATCCAAGGAGAGCCGCAAGCCTCGAGCGCCCTGCTCATTCTGCCAGGAGGATCACTTCTTTGCTTATTGTCAGAAGTTCATGCAGGTGCCCTTAACTGAGCGGACGAAGCACGTGGAAACTGCCAAGCTCTGTACCAACTGCTTGAATAATCATGCCTTGGAATCTTGTAAAAGCAAGAAAAGATGCTTCGTCTGCGGGGCAAATCATCATTCAAAGCTGCATCAGGATTCGGCTCCTCGCCAGGTCAACTCATTGCAGCAATCTTCATCCCAGTCATCATCTTCAGTACTTGCTACGTCATGTCTTCAGACCAACGCAGCTCCAACGTCGCCAGTCCGCAGAGCTATTCTCTCAACGGCAATCGTCGCTCTTCGAGGAGAAAATAATCAAACCACTCAAGCAAGAGTGCTGCTCACATGCGCTGAGGACTCATTTCTGACTGAAAGCCTCGTTCAACAGTTGGGCCTTCGGAAACATCGTACTGAGGTTGTATGTTCTGGGTTGGGAAATCGTCCAATTTTACTAGCTCGGTCAAGAGTAACAGTGAACTTGGAATCGGATCTTCATCCTGAGTTTTCATATTCATTTTCTGCTCTCGTTCTGAGGAAACTCACTGGAGACTCACCAAGTCAACGTATTCATACGGAAGCCTGGACTTATTTGAAGAATCTACGACTGGCTGACCCGACGTTGCAGTGCCTGGTCGCATTGATGGAATTTTCAGTTCACAGGTCTTTTCCGCTGTTGTTCGAGATCGTATCGAAAGAGGCCAAGTAGATCAACCCTGCGCTCTTCAGTCAGTGCTGGGATGGATCGTCTTCGGAGCAGAGGATTCAACCTCCAAACCTCAACCGACTCGGTGTGTTTTGCACATCAACGAAGTGGAGACAGACGAATTGTCCAAGTCACTCACAAAATTCTGGGAATTGGAGGAGGTATCTGCTGTGTCACAGCGGACGCAAGAAGAAGAAGCTTGTCTGCGCCATTTCAAGGAGACGCATTCACGTAACGCTGATGGCCGCTTCGTCCTTCGTCTGCCATTCAAGGTGCAGCCTTCTCTACCAGACACGAGAGCCGCAGCGGATGCCTGCCTCAACAGGACTCTGCGGAAGTTTCTTCGTCAGCCTGACTTGGCCAAGGCATACAACCATTTCATGGATGAGTACGCTTCACTTCAGCACTTGGACGTAGTCCCTCCAGATGAGGTAAACACGTTGAACCTTTGTTACATTCCACATCATGCAGTTTTCAAGCGTGATACAGGTAAAATTCGCGTCGTGTTCAATGCTTCTCAGAAGTATTCAAACGGAGAGTCACTCAATTCATTTCTACATACAGGACCCGAGTTACAAGAAGATGTTTTGATTATTTTGTTGAGATGGTCCTTTCATCAATTTGTATTCACGTGCGACATTGTAAAAATGTTCCAACAATTTCTGATCCACGAAGCTGATCGTGATTGGCAACGTATATTATGGAGAAGGTCGTTCGATGATCCAGTTCAAGCTTTGCGTTTACGGACTCTATCTATGGTCAAGGCTGTGCTCCTTTTCAAGCTAATGCACGTATGTTTCAACTTTCTGATGACTGTAAATCCTCATTTCCCAGAGCTTCGTCAGTGATTCGTCGCTCAAGGTATGCCGACGACTTCTACGTCGGAGAGGACACTGTAGAACAGCTGATTGAAACCCGAGACGAGCTCCTAGCTTCACTTCAGTCTGCCTGCTTAGAAGTTGGAAAATGGGCTGCCAACGACGCTAGAGCGCTTCAAAGTCTACGTCTCAATTCTTCAGAAGAACAAGTTGAGGTCGTTCAAGACCAAGACACAGTCTCGACGCTACACTCAGAGAAGTAATTCTTTACCTCAACTGCCCACGGCTTTGCCACAACTGTCTAGCGATCTTAGGACCCAATTCCGTGAAGAGTTGAGGTAACTCCATATTCCTTTACCGTAAAGGCGTATGTCATAACGATAACCCCGTACGGCTTTGAGGTAAATGCATGTCTGCCTCCTTCTGGTTACAGCTTCGAGGAAGTTACGGCAAAGAATTACTTCTCTGAGTGTAGGACTGCGTTGAAGTTCTTCGGAGGACGCCTTTTACTTCGACGCATCTTTACCAGACGATGGCAGCGCAGTAACTAAGCGTATCATTTTATCCACAATTTCAGAATTATATGACCCTGTTGGATATCTTGCGGCAATCACTATCTCAGACAAGATTCTTATGCAAAATCTGTGGTTTCTAAAACTAGGTTGGGATGAGCCCGTTCCGGACTCAACTTGAGATAATTGGCTTGAAATCAAACGCAGGATGCTAGATCTTCAGAGCATTCGAGTTCCACGCTGGGTTGGAACGTCTAAAACGTGTTCATGGAGCCTGCACTACTTCAGCGATGCTTCTCAGCGAGCCTACGGTGCTGTGCTCTATGTCGTCGTTCATTCTGGAAGAGAAAGTTCTTCAAGGTTCCTCGTAGCAAATGCAAAGGTCGCGCCTGTTAAAACTGTGAGTCTACCACGTCTTGAGCTCCTAGGAGCACTTCTGCTTGCAAGGTTGGTAAATTACATTCTTCCAAAACTTGACACTCAGCCAGCTTCTATTCATTGCTGGACAAATTCGAAAATTGTATTGGCGTGGTTAAAGGCGCATCCTTCGAAATGGCAGACCTTTGTCGCGAATCGGGTCTGCGAAATTTCAACTTCACTTTCAACTTCAGTTTGGCGTCACGTTCCTTCAGCAGATAACCCTGCGGATTTCGCTTCTTGCGGCGTGGTTTCATCTCAACTTCACGAATCTTTAATGTGGTGGCAAGGTCCAGAATGAATTGTAAAGCCTGAGTCGGAATGGCCCGTGTCAGCCGAACGCGTATTTTTCACGGATGTAGAGTCAAAAAAACAGAGTCAAAATTTTTGCAAATTTCAACACCTTGGTCATTTTGTGATTGGGTTAAAAAATTTTCATATGTTGAGAAAATGTCTCGTATTCTTGCTTATATTCATCGTTGGCGTTTGAATTCTAAATTGGAGAAGAGAAGGCGTCAACGTGGAGGACTGCTAGCTGAGAAATTGGAAGCCGGGTCTACATATCTGTTCGAAGGGATTCAAAGAGTCGCATTCGCAAAAGAGATTGACGATCTCGAAAATGGCAAGAAGGTCCACTTTTCAAGCCTCATCGTCCGTTTGGCACCTCTTCTTGATAAAGCGGGTGTTTTACGGGTGGGGGGACGCCTTCAAAATTCGTTTTTGAGAGAAGACGAGAAACACCCAATAATTTCGCCGATCAAAAGTCACATAGTAGGAATTCTCATCGAGCAGGCTCATCACGATCTTTTGCATGGAGGACCTTCTCTGATTTACAGTTACTTGAGTCGATGTTTTTGGATAGTTCGTGGTCGAAATTATATCAGGAGAATAGTTCATGCATGTCCTACATGCGCTCGTCATGAGGCTGTTGCACAAGAACAACAAATGGGCCCTCTGCCCGAGGTTCGCACAAGACCTGCTCGACCTCTCACTTACACGGGAATTGATTACGCCGGACCTTTTTGGATAAGACACGCTCCAGGTCGAGGGCAGAAAGCTTATAAGGGATGGATAGCAATCTTTGTTAGCATGGTGACTCGCGTAATACACGTTGAGATAGTTTCAGACCTCACTTCAGCAGCCTTTTTAGCTGCTTTTCGTCGTTTCGTTGCGCGTAGAGGCTTGCCAAAAAAGTTATATTCAGATAATGCTTGTACATCCAAGGGCGCCGATGATATTCTCCGTAAGATGTTCAAAAAATCATCCGCGGTTAGTCAGGAATTTGCTCAAGCAGTCGCTAAGGATAGAGTGAGCTGGTCATTTATCCCGCCTCGTGCACCCAACTTTGGTGGCCTTTGGGAGGCTAATGTCCGCTATTCGAACGACACTTGCATCGTGTAATCGGTGGGAATAAACTAACCTATGAAGAATTTTCCACAGTTTCAACGATGATCGAGGCCTGCCTGAATTCTAGACCTCTTAGTCCCATGAGCTCTAATGCAGAGGATCTAGCAGCATTAACACCTGGGCATTTTTTGATAGGTGCTGAGTTGGTAGCTTCTCCAGAACCTTCTGATCAAAATAACGAAACTGCTACTCCACAGACTAGGTGGCACCTGCTTACGCTCATGAAAAATCACACCGTTGGAGAGGAGAATTCCTGTCCCAAATGCAGAAAAGATCGGAGTGGCTTTAGCCAAACACCGAGCTACAAGTGGGAGACTTAGTGCTGTTCAAGGACTCAAATTTGCCACCGACTGAATGGCCGCTTGCACGAATCCTCTCATTTTGTCCTGGGCCAGATGGTTTGAATCGTGTTGGCAAGATTCGAGCAGCTGACAAGGAGTACACGAGAGCTGTCAACTCTCTGGTGAAGTTGCCGGTCAATGAGGATGCACGCGTACACCTGATCCGCCTTGAGTCGCTCTTGGTGGGCGGTAACCTCGTCGATATGAATGCAGAAATCTCAGTTCCAGATCAAGATCAGTGATGTTCCAGTTCGTTTGTGAAGCGACAAATTTTGGACGCTCATGCGCAATTGTAAAGACAATTCATCATTATGTGAAACGATTATCTGCACAATTCTATTTCAGTTTATATAGGTTCCATGAATTTGATTTTATTTCTTTGAGTGAAATTTGTTGCACTGAAACGCTAGTATTGTGTTCTAGTGAAATCCTTTTCGCGTTTGATATTGAATTGTAATTTTCGGGTAATTTGGTTCAATGAAACTCAGCAATCGTTTCATGGCGGGCGGAATGTTGCGGCCGTTTTTATTTCAAAATCATTCTGGAAGCTCCGTTGCCGCGCACAGCACACATACATGCAAAATTCATTGTCCATGCCGGTGCGTCTTCTCTCGTTGCCACGCGACGGCTCGTCACTGTCGCTCGATCCGCCGAGCTAGTCAGCTGTGCGTGCGCCCGCGTACTTTATCACCAAACGATTCAATACTCGCTTTCAAATCACTTTGCGTCAGTGCACCCTTTTTTGAGTTTTAATTAGTAACGCTAAATTGTATTTAACGGTTAGGAATAATAAGTAGTGCAAGTGAAATTATCAATTCTTCGTCGTTTATTCGCCCCTCTCTCTCTCTGTTTTCGTGTACTGGCTCACTTCTTTTCGAGGCATTTCGCGTTTACAGTCCATTTTATATCAAAGTTTGATCGGCCTCGACAAGCGTGCTAAACTAATAAAATGGCCATTTCGACGCATAGTCAATTGAATCGGTGTAATCGATGCCAATCGGTCAAATTTTGATCGATTTGGACGTACCCCGGCTCATTCTCTATAGATATTGGATAGAGCTAAGTGTCCGAATCATTTAGATAACGTAAAGAGATGAATTGGAATCTGTGAAATCAAAAATTGATGAAAAAGTCGGAATTCTCCGATCCAGATTTTCAATCGATCATCGTTCGAGTACAACGATCAGTGTAATATTGGAGATACTTGATCAGTTCTATTTATCGTAAGAAGTTCTCTTCTTGGTCATAGAATAGTTATATGAATGATAAATTGAGAAATGTTGGCAGAATTCAGATATTTCATCATTGGTCATTCTCTAACTCACGATAAAAATGAAAAAGATCACTTCCGATTATCTCTACGATGTATGCCGAATTATTCAATTATTCACAAGAAATAATGACCCAAGTTCCCTTCCGGGGGCATGCGGCTTAAGTATATGATTAAAGCCGTCCTGCCAACGAACCTGCGCTAGCCGAGCGAGCTAAGGTACAGGTCGAAAGTCTATCATTCTGCAACGGGCGTGGGTTGAAATCCGCCACAGTGCAAATTTTATTTTCTCTCCCCAAGACCTATTCGTTGTTAAAATGTGAAGCCTCTACGACATCGTTTTGAATTTCCGAGAATTTTCCGGAAAATTTTTCAGATTCTCCACGTCCCTCACACCGCCTGAAATTACCACCAATGTGAAAATATCCGGCAATATGATAAAAGATTCATATGACGCTGGGATCGTTTTAGATCAGTACAAAAATGAAAGTTAGAAAATATAATCGAAACGTTTTTGCGTCTAAGTATGTAACTTCTGATTAGATCCCTAATAAGCAAGGTACGATTGCCAAGCATCTTGTGCATGCATCTGTGTAATATGATTCAAAAGTCTAGTATTGCATCAAATATTATAATGCATCAGCACGTTAATATTCAACAAGAGTTTCGATCTCACAGTCACAATATGAGCTGTTCACGAATTCGCAGTATGCATCGACCAACAACTAATAAGCTATTCGGAAGCCAAGAGCGCCAATTGTTTTGATGCCTATCCTATCACCAATTCGCCTGTTAACTTCCTGAAAACTCGGTTTCCAAGATGCTTGCAGCCAAGTCAAGCGACCCGAAAGGCGAAGAGCTCGCATTTTTTCAGTCTTAGATCAACCCGCGATACGGAAGCATCCGTTCTTTATAGCGACAAGTTTTTATTCGCTTTTATTGCACTCGGGCACGCGAAGACAAGATTTCTGTCGGGGAACTTCGTGTGAGCGTGTCATTGAAACACTTTGGTATAGTTGGCTTAGTGTCGAGGCTCTGAATGCTCTGATGCGCGATTTAACATTGTGTAAACGCAAACGCGGCTTTGTGCGCAGGATCGAGGGGAGAATGATTAGCATTAGAGAACAGGTATATATGTATAGAAAGAGACAGAGATGAGCTGATGAGCTGTCACAACTCACAGCTGTGAGTTACGTGAAGTTAGCCCGCCACTCTGAGACGAATATATCAAAAAATCGAGCCAAAAATCTCGAATTCAATGGTGCAACTCTTTTAATTTGAACAATTTGACCATTTAAGCAATGATTTTTCAAAGTGCTGAAATATTACCCCCCACCAAAACACAATAAACGCTCATTATCCCGCGAATATATGCAGTAGGAAAACTTACGCAGACTCAAATTGAAGCTCTTAATTTGACCATATCGATTCAATCATCAGAACTTATCACTACTCACGCAAAATTGTTTAAACAGGCTGGAAGGAGTCCCCATGTATAAGGTATAGGCAGGTGCCGACTGGTGGGGACCATGCGCACCATGCGTGCTCCTCCTTCGCTGCCTCTCCTCTGCCGGTCTATACCTTATACATAATGACTTCTCCCAGTCTGTTTAAACAATTTTGCGTGAATAGTGATAAGTTCTGATGATTGAATCGATATGGTCAAATTAAGAGCTTATCAAATTGACCCCCCGTGGGTTTTCCTACTGCATATATTCGCGGGATAATGAGCGTTTATTGCGTTTTGGTGGGGGGTAATATTTTAGCACTTTGAAAATTCATTGCTCAAATGGTCAAATTGTTCAAATTAAAGGAGTTGCACCATTGAATTCGAGATTTTTTGCTTGATTTTTTGATATATTCATCTCGAAGTGGCGGGCCAACTTCACGTAACTGCAGCTGTGAGCATGTAGCAGCTGTGAGCAGAGCACATATATAGCACATCAGCCGATCAGCCGGAGATGCTGAGAGATCCTCGCTATCTCTCTAATTTGCGCATGATGAGTACGTTATAGTACTTCAATAAATTATCATCAGTGATTACCGTGATTACGGTATAAAGGGCCATAAAGCAATGCTCTTGCCCGCCGGCCTGCGAAAATTACATACCCATAACCACTACGATTCTCCACCACGTCATGTGATGCTGTTGTAGATTGCAGCTCAGATGAAGTGATTTCATTAATGTGTTTCAGTTCTTGATCTATCCTGCTATGAATCTCATCTTCATCAATTTGTAGATAAATTTGTGAACAGTGTCAAAGCAGATGATTGAGAAGAGAATTAGAATAGTATATTACGCACCTGCGTCCGCGAGGGTCCGAAAGTGATACATTGCGGCCCGGGTGAGTTGCCGCACGAGCCGATAGGCGAGGGCGGCATACCCGTGGCCGCAATGGGTTGCTTTCGTTCCGAGGTGCGTATAGTTCTTTTCAGTACACTTTCATCGAAATTCTATGGTTTCCGACACGATTTCGGGGCAAAATCCCGCACCGCCGCACAGGTTTGAAAACGTCGGAGCATGCATTGTAGCAGACCGAGGGCGCAGCCCGAGGTCTGATGCGCATGCTCAGTCGTTTTCTGCCCTGGGCGGCAATGCGGGATTTTCTGCCCCGGCATCGAGGCGGTATCCACAGGCTTTCGATGCAAGTGTACTGAAACTAAATGTTCAGACCAGTAGAATTACTGACAGGTGATTGATGGTTCTATATTTTGTCATATAGCTGTGGGGAGCTAGATTTTCTAGTACGCAATCAAGTTTTGTATACAGTGGAAAAATCAAGCGATAGTTTTGATCAAGTGGTGAAAGAGTGATGAATGGTATTTCATGAGACACTGTGTGTCACTTGATTAGTAACTGACATCAATCTCTCTCCTAAATGTTAAGGTATGCCATTGTTCAGAACTCCAGATTACTGACGGAATAGACCATTTATGTTGTGAACAGTTGCAATAGATCCATGCGTACCAAGTGCTCGCTTGTTTACACTCCTAAGGATGCTTTCTAGCATTGACACATCCATTACAAAAATTTAGCAGTCATTTTCAACTAAATTCCACCACTCCAATGAATTCTGTGTAGATGTTTACAATACTGCAACACTAATACCAAGTATTAGTGCGGTATCAGCATAGGAGGCTCAAGGATCATTCAGTTTCTCACTAGCATGAAGCATCGTTCGACTGATTAGAATCAGCAGATATTCCTATTCATGATTAAGCTCCGACTTGTGAAGTGTTGTGGAATACTCATTGACAGAGATGTTGTCAATAAGCTATATACAGTCTCCTAAATTTGATTTGCCAATTACTTGGCATTCATGACAAAGTTACCAGTTCGCTGTACATGACAAGAGACATAGTTTGGGATCAACGGTAGGTGATCGCTTTACTCCTTACTAATCCATTTGTACTCGACAGCCCTTCTTATTCCAATACTCATGCAGAAATGGACACATCTCTTCATTATAATCAGCCAGAGAAATTTCAAAGATTATCCAAAGCTTTTGCCTGATATTAAATTTTTTGAATCATGGTCCATTTTAAATGATTAGATATGAACTAAAAATATGAAAATAAAATAATTGAAAAAATATAATTTAAAAAATTCGCTTTTATGAACATAATAGCAACGCAAAATGTGGAAATAATTTTGAATCTCCTTTCTGCATCTAGCATAGATGTTGGCTAAGTTTACTGACTTACATGCTCCAAGATATTCATGATTTTAGGGATAAATATGATAAAAGCGTGGGTTACATCATGAAGACTACTGTTGATGTATCCATTTGATAACCCACGCTTTTATCATATTCATTCCTAAAATCATGAATATCTTGGAGCATGTAAGTCAGTAAACTTAGCCAACATCAATGCTAGATGCAGAAAGGAGATTCAAAATTATTTCCACATTTTGCGTTGCTATTATGTTCATAAAAGCCAATTTTTAAAATTATTTTTCTTAATTATTTTATCGTTTGTGTCTCAAAGGTTTTCCACTGCTTCCTTGACTGATAAATGATAGGTAACTTGGAGTTGCAGGGAAGAGTCGCTTGCACTAAAATATGCGTTCGCGGGGTGTGAGCACTGGTGCGGTCACAAAAATTGGCCGGAAAACTACGTACAGATTTCAGCAGGGTTGGCTAGAAAAAAGTGTTTCAAAAATTGGTTGGAATCAGTTCCTGATGATAAAACGAAAGCAACGTGTCGTGTTTGTGATATTTCTCTACAAGCTGCGAAATCAAATCTCAAAAGCCATAACGGATCGGATAACCACATACAATTTTCAGCTGCTCAAGGGATTAAGGTAATACTTATTGATAGTGACGATGAGTCGCGCGGAAGTAAGCTCGGATGAGCGATCACGATTTGAATGAAAAAAGAAGGGAGATCCTTCACGCTCTTTTGATAGCTGAAAACAATGTCCCAATTATTCTCATTGAAGAGCTGGTTGATTTTAAATTACGAATGCAGCGCGAGTTTGGGCCCATGCCGGATAATATCAAATTGAAGAAGGATGAATGTAGATTTATCATTGTCAATGTTCTTGCAAAATCTGAGATGGATGATTTAATTTCAATTCTCAAAAGGGCAAAATTCAGCGTTCTTGCAGATCAGTCGACAAGCCACCAAAATAAATTATTTGCCACTGGAGTTCAGTTTGTTCATCCCGATACCGGAAAATTGGTACATCAACTTTTGACTATTCTACAACTTGATGCAAAAGATTGTTCGGCCCTTGCATTATTCCAAAAATCCAAAGAATCCATGCAGCGTCACGGGATTCCCTTGACTAATATTGTTTCTATTGCATGTGATAACGCTAGCGTAATGATTGGGTCGAAAAATTCCTATGTCTCCATGCTCATGGCGGTCGTACCTAATCTGATAGTAATGAACTGTATTTGTCACATTTTGGCTCTCATTTCCCGCGATGCAAATAAATCTTTACCAGATGATGTCTAATATTTGATCCGTGACTCTGAGACTTACATGGTCAAGAGCGGTAAGCGCGTCGAATTAAATTAATCCCAAGAGCATTTTGGCCTGACTTCAAATATGATTTTGAAATTATCGATAACTAGGTGGCTCCAACTGTGGGCTTGTGTAAATAAACTTCTAAGAAATTGGAAGCATTTGCAGAATTTCTTCATCGCTGATAAATTCAATTTGAGCCCGGATCAACAGTTAGATGAAACTAATCCTGCTGTTAAGTTGTGCAACCTGTGCCATGATACAAGTATCGGAATCTATCTCCATTTTCTTCATTACTATCTGGACTCTTTCAACAAATTCAATGGAATACTCCAAGGTCAAGTTTTACTAGTTCATAAATTATCAAGTTATTCTGAAGATTTGATGCTGAAAGTAGAAAAAAGCTTCATCAAAGATGATTTCTTGCCAAATTTGTATGATATAGATGTGTCTCAACCTCAATATCTCAAAGAAACTATTTTTTTGGGCAATAAATGTGAAGAATTCATTGCACGAATCCTTCACGATGAAGCCAAAATTATTAGAGATACTTGTTCGAATTTCTATAAGATAGCTCTGCGTGAGATGCAAAAACGGTTTGTCAAGAAAAGACAATTCTACAAACTATAAGCATCCCACACAGCATGGAAATATTTCAAAGAACGATTCAGGGAAATATTTCATTGCAATCTCCCGGGAATCTTGCAGGGATATTGCACGAGACATTTCAAAATGTTCCGTGGCAATATTCCAGAGAAAGCTTCCCGGAAGCTCCCGTAAATATTTCAAAAAATCTTACACTCAATCTTTCAGTAACCTTGCACTGAAATATTTCTGAAAGATTCACGAAAGCTTTCTGAAAGATGTAAGTGCAATATTTTGGGGAGAAGTTTTGGAAGAGTTAAGAAAGCCTCTTGTGAGGTTTCACTGCTGTGGGGAAAATCTCCTGGAAATGTTTCACCGATATTGAGTATAATATTTCATCAGGACGAGGCCCCAAAATTTTCTGGAGGGTTTGCTAGCTTCTACGGAGGGCTACATTTTGAGACCAGTTTCAAATAATATCGTGCTTGCAGTTCTTTTAGGCTGGGAAATCTTCAAAAATTCTATGATGGATTTTCAAAACTTACCGCGTTCTGATGCTCTATATGGAGCACTTTGTGGTTGTGAGTTATCCTTCTAACTCACGATATGAAACGTACCACTTTGGATTGAGCTTGGAAAATCAATTTGATTCTGGTTTTCATTGGATCAATAGATTTCGGAAACATTTCAAAAAATTCCTCTATAAGTAACCTCTCTGCCACTCAATTGCACCCAATGAAATTGAAAAATTTCTGAATACCTTCTAAAAGATTCCAAAAATATTTCTAGGAATTATTTCACCGGTAATCTTGCAGGAAGGTTGCACTGAAGTATTGTTGAAATCTTTACGAAAGCTTTCTGGAAGATTTCAATGCAATATTCTTAGGAAGAATTTCCGCGAAATTTTTGTACGATATTGAGATCAATGAAGTATTTCATTGCAATCTCCCAGGAATTTTGCAGGGATATTGCAGGTGATATTCCAAAATGTTCCGTGGCATTATGCCAGAGAAAGCTTTCCGGAAGCTCCCGTAAATATTGCAAAGAATCTTACACGCAATCTTTCGGAAACCTTGCACTGAAATATTTCTGAAAAATTCACGAAAGCTCTCTGGAAGATTTCTTGGAACAATTCACTGAAATATTTCTGGAAGATTCACAAGCCTCCGCTGTGATATAGGCTCATTGAATTCCTAACTTGTTCAAATCTCTTTTTCAATTTAAGCTAATCACGAGTCGTCGCATATGAATAAAGCCATCATAATAATAGGTTTGTGGAAGCTCTCTTACTGATTCCGGACATATTTCTTGGGAACATTCCACAGGTAATCTGCCAGGAATCTTGCACTGAGATATTGTTGATAGATTCTCGCAAGCTCCCTAAAATCTTTCAGAGCAAAACTATGTGACGGGGTACTGCATATTAATACCAGAAACCGTCCCAACCGAGGTAACAACATATTATACTGGTAAACTATTCCGAGGAGTAATTCGTAACGACTTGAATCTGAGGGATATGACACATAAATATTGCGGTGGAACATTCTGGGAATCTTCCAGTGACATTGCAGTGAAAGATTGTAGGAATCTTTCAGAAACATTGCAGTGGAAGATTGTAGGAATCTTCCAGAAACAGTGCAGTGGAAGATTGTAGGAATCTTCCAGAAACATTGCAGTGAAAGATTGTAGGAATCTTCCAGGAATATTTCATTGGAAGATTCCGTTCCCGATAGATGTCGCATAACACACTTTAGTTCTCAAATTTCGTTCTCATAAATTATATGGTTTTTGGGAAACTATCTATCAGGAAATTTGATGGTAGTATCAAATGATCTGTCATGTGTGATAACATACCCAGGACCAGCTATGCATAATGGTCTGTAAATGATACGTGAGGATTATTTGAAGATGCGTAAAGACTTTCTCGCAAGCGCTCACAATAGACGCTGGTTAGTATATAAGACCAGGAGGAAGGCTTATCGGTTAGGTGTCGCGTATATCGAAGAGTTCATAAAACCTGGATGAATCTAACATGGAGCTTTGGATTCAACGTCATAATGGAGTTGAAGTACGAGTCAAAATGATGAAGTCATGCATTAGAATGATTAAGAAACTTATCAAGCAAAATATGGATTCCACAGACAGAACATTAACGCATATATTTTCGGGAGATTTCATGAAATCTTGCAGGAACATTTCTCTGAAATATTCCAATGAAATGTTTCTGAAAGCTTCCCGAAATATTCCCGGCAACATTTCATGAAATCTTGCAGAAAGGTGTCTGAAGTGGGACATATCTTTATTGAGGGAAGCTTTCAGTGAAATCTTTCTGAAAGATTCCCGGGTTTTCCTGAAAGCTTGCAGGAAGGTTTCCGAAAGATTCTCATGCTGTGTGGGATGCTTAAGCCCCACAATTGCTTTGCGAGCGTCTGATGAGCAACAATCCCCAAGTATTCCTGACTAAGTACTTCAATTCCAAACTAACTTTCCTGAAATTCAGATTCGGATTACTGCGGTTCTAAGAGCTCGAAACGTACTAGACGGAGTCTCGCGGTAAACTGCGATTCTGAGGTTCCCTGCCAGGGCTTTTGAGCTCTATTTATACTCTTTCAGACCCCGCGTTTCTCCTGCGTTCGCGGCCAGGAGAAATGCAGGTGAGGCGTGGCAGCGCCCCACATTTGCACCCTTCGTCTAGACTCGCGGGCGCTGGAGAGTTCTTGCGGTTTCTTTGAAGCTTCTCCAAGCTTTCGTGGCTTGGCCATCCTGTATGTATATATACAACCTGTTACAGAAATAGTGTATATCCCAAAAAAAATAAGTAGCGTGGAGTTTGTAATTTCGATTGGTGAGATTGAAATAGTTTGTAACGGATTCCTGAGTTTGTAACTTTCACGAGAAAAATGGTATTTTTTAGCGTTGTTTCAGTAATGCTCCGAGTGTAATGTTTAACGGCTAACCATTACACCGAAGCATTACATTGTGTATTCTGCTAGGTGATGGCTTAGCAGGGTATTGTAGTCAGCTGCTATATCGTTGATCAATGATAAGGATTTTTTGAGTGAGCAGTCGGGATACGGCAATATCATCAAATGATGCATAGTGCTGTGCGTGTTGGAGAAAAGTAGCAGTAGCTGCGGCAGCGTCGGCAGTGGCAGTGGCATAATTTGGATTGAGTTATTGGTGCTCTCGTGGAGAAAACCAAACAGTGTTGTTCTCGATGTTGATGTGATTTTGTGATGTGTCGGGGTGGTGCGGGGGCAATGGGGCTATCGTAGAAAATTTCGCATAATCGAGCTAGGATTAATTGCCGTCGACCCGACAGCTGCTGCCTTGACTGCTGCAGCAGAAGGTCGAGATGCCGCGTTGCAGCCGAAACTCGCGTTTTCAGTAATTTTAGTTCGTAGTGCAGATGCGGTGGACCAGTGTGAGCGTCTTGGGACATGCTTTCGGTGCACCGAAAGCATGAACCACGATCATCGTGTGCGTGACGGTCCCATGGGCATTTTCAAAGTCAAAGTATGGTTATGTTGCCAGTCGCCACGTGTGTGCCTGTTGCTTGTCTGCTGCGCACGTGCTGCGGCTAACATTCGGAGCGTGGTCGGTGATGGCAAAGATGCAGACTGCTTCGGTTCAACATTGGTGGTTTAATCGTCATATGCATCCGTCGCGCACCGCGCATACTGCAGCAACGTGACACATTCTGTGTAATCATCACCAAGTATCGTGTAGTTTTAAGAACGTAGCTGTAGGCAACATGGATTTTTTTCAGCTTGAGCGGTCAGACAATATTGTGATGCGACGCCAGTTGGATGTACAACGACTCTCCATCAATGCGTTGTCGGCAGGATCAAACGGAGAATTTTTCAGTGCAGTGATGGCGTAAGGCGAAATGCTTCGCAGGCATACCCGGCATTCGCACTTGCCACATTTGGCTGTGCGAGCGACACGCTTTCGAATGTATTTGGTAAGTAATCCTATCACAACTCATTGCGCGTTTCTAGGCTGCTTTATCTCATCGAGATCAAGGAATATCGTCTGCTGGAATGCCGATCAGCTGTTTGGCCCGCATGAGATGCGTGACAAACGTGCGCAGCTGTATGTTTACGTACCTCCCTCCCTCCCTCTCTCTCTCTCTCTCTCTCTCTCTCGTTTTTTTCGTCAATTACGCTTTTCCCTCTTGTCGCATCACACAGAATAGAGTCCGCGCAAGTGAACTGCGAAACATGTGCAGCCGCTGCAGGGTATGGGGCACACAAGCATCGAGTTGGGCTGTGCGATGAGGGGTTGCGCTCATGAATTACCAATGCCAAAATCGATTTCTCGTTTGCTGGCATTTTTTGTGTCTTAGGAATATCGTTCCCCTAGTTCTCCAGTCTAGAAGCTCACTCATCGCAACGCCAAGATAGAGTCCGCGCAACTGAACTGCAAAACATGTGCAGCCGCTGCAGCGTATGGGGCACACGCGCATCGAGTTGGGCAGTGCCAGGAGCTGCTGCGCTCATGCGTTATCAGTCTCAAATTAATCCAAATGATTGTGAGACGATAATTTTGTGCATTAGGAACAATGGTTTCCTATTGTTGTGATACTAGATGTCAGAAATTGCAAAAAAATCATCGCACGCGTGCTCTACCTGCCTTGATACCGTGATTCATCCACATTCTTGCGTGCGCTACGATCTCTGTTCGAAACAATTTAATTTGAGCGTACGCGAGGCTTGAATCATGGGAACAAGGCAATTAACGCTCGCAGAGGATATTCCAGTGAACGGGAACGTTCAATCCTCGGGGCCGGGAACGTAGCATAGTCGAGAGAGGTTGTTCGTTTATCCTGAGCTTGACAGATATTCTTCGCGTACGCTGCATTGACATTCAGGGGAATAGCGCGCACGAGAGATATTGGAGCGTATGCGATTCAAATGGCAATTTTTGTGCCCAAGAGATATTGATGTTCTATTTTTTCTTCTATTCTAGAGGCTCACTCATCGCAATGCCAAGATAGAGTTAGCACAACTGGAGTGCAAAACATGTGCAGCCGCTGCAGGGTATGGGACACACGCGCATCGAGTTGGGCTGTGCGACAATGAGCTGCGCTCATGGAATATCAGTGCCAAAATCGACTTTTCGTTTGCTGGCATTTTTTGAGCCTTAGAAATATCGTTCCCCTAGTTTTCCAGTCTAGAAGCTCACTCATCGCAACGCCAAAATAGAGTCCGCGCAACCGAACTGCAAAACATGTGCAGCCGCTGCAGGGTATGGGGCAAACGCACATCGAGCCGTTTAGTGCGACGAGTATCTGTGCTTATGCGTTATCAATTTCAAATCGATCCGAATGATTGTGAGATAATAATTTCGTGCATCAGGAACTTTGGTTTCCCTTTGTTGTAAGACTAGATCTTAGGAATCGCAAAGCGAGTTGAAAGTTAATTATTACCAGCAATAACGAATTTTTCTCCTGTATTGGAGCGATCGAAACCAAAGGTCGAATAATCTTGAATATTTGGCGAGTTTCAAGAACCACAACTCTCGACCTGACTCAGAATTATAACAGTGGAACGCTGGGAGAGAGCCTGCGCAAAAGTAATGCGAAACATGTGCAGCCGCTGCAGGGTATGGAGCACACCCGCATCAAGTTGGGCTGTGCGACAAGGAGCTGGGCTCATGCATTATTACTGCCAAAATCGACTTTTCGTTTGCTGGCATTTTTTGTGCCTCAGAATTATCGATCCCCTAGTTTTTCTGTCTAGACGCCCACTCATCGCAATGCGAGAATAGAGTCCGCGCATCTGAACTGCAAAACATGTGCAGCCAAAGAAGTAGCGCACGCTGAACGAAATCGTGTGAATGGAAGAGACAAGTTATCCATGAGTCTGTAGTTTGATCAAAATCCGCAAATTCTTACGTCTGCTTTGAGTCTTAGCGAGCGTCGACTACAGCTCGAGCATCGAGTCATCTTCTCGCGAATTTCTGTCATTGGATATCGACCGGCGTTGACTACGCGAATATCCAAGACTTGGTTAGCGTACGCGAACATCCATACTTTGGTTGCCATACGCGATTCCAAAGAATGAGTTCGATACGCGAATTTTCGAGATTTGGTTACCATACGCGAATCCAGAAGAACGAGTCCGATACGCGAAATCGCGTACGCGAATATTCGAGACTTGGTCAGCGTACGCGAACATCCATACTTTGTTTGCCATACGCGATTCCAAAGAATGAGTTCGATACGCGAATTCGCGTACGCGAATTTTCAAGATTTGGTTACCATACGCGAATCCAGCTGACCGAGTTCGATACGCGAATTCGCGTACGCGAATATTCGAGACTTGGTTAGCGTACGCGAAAACCCATACTTTGGTTACCATACGCGAATCCAGCTGACCGAGTTCGATACGCGAATATTCGAGATTCGGTTAGCGTACGCGAACATCCATACTTTGGTTAACATACGCAATTCGAGTGCGATACGCGAATTCGCGTACGCGAACATTTAAGATCTGGTTCTCGTATGCGATACGCGAGTCTCGGTAGTTCCTTCAGGTAGTTTCGTTCCGGTGTTCCGATTCGCGTACGCGAATAATGGCCCTCTCGATACGCGAACGAAAACGCTCTCGGCCCTAGTTCTCTAGGAGAATTCGCGTACGCGAATCCATCGTTCGCGTACGATTATTGACTCCGCGTAGCCAGATAAACACCGTCCAGTGTAACGATGGTTTCACCAATGTGGTTTCTTATGTGGTCGAAAGGTACTGGTATTCATCCGTAGTTTATTCCGGAACAGTTCTTAACAGGTACATTCACAAACTGGACCACTCGCGTATCTGTGCTCAATCAGCATTAGACAGGAAACTTCAATAATCAACCGAAATCATTCACACAAGATCTGCGGTAACTTTGACACTTTGTTTATGTGTGTGTCAAGTGGAGAACAGCTTGCAAAGCGATAGAATTATTTACCTTGCCGAACACAGCCTTGGAAGTCATTTCCTAGGTGTGTAGCAAAAGTTGCGCCCACTGAATCGAAATTACCCAATTGGGCGGTACATGTTTTTTTTTTTAATGCAGTGACTTCAGATGTAGATTCAAAGCCAAAGTGACCACAAAAACGTGTTGAGATGGTCATTTCAAGTCCAGAAAGAATGATTCTTTCCTCATTTTAGCCGCTTATCTTATTTGTGTGCTAGAATGGGTAAAATCTTTTTCACGCTCACTTGCGCCAAAATAAACATAATAATGCCCATTTTTGATTCTCAACATGAAATCTCTAGCTCACATTTGGTTCGAACTCCACGTTTTGAAGTTTTTACCTTTATTCGACGGTACCTCGGGGAGCAATTACATTCAAATTGTTGACCTTTTACCGAAAATGATTTACCCACGAAAATTACAAAAACTCACATTCTTTATGAGAATCTACTGATGCTGATGCGGATTGATATTGGAGCAGCGCGAGGGTCGCTTACCAAGATCTATCTCCATTTATCGTCACATGTGAGCTTGTTAAAATCATTTTGCTTTTATTCTATACTTTTTCCTTTTTTTGACTAAACAGTAATTGGAATTTGAAATCGGACTCAAAGGTATTTGAGTTCATAGAGAAAGCAAAAAAATCAAAGCGCGCGTATGATTCTCCGAGCTTACACTTACGTCTGTCTGCATTTTGACTTACAACTCGTTATCGAACCGCTGATAGCATAACGCAACGCAGCTTCATGGTCAGCTCGATTAATCAAAGCGTGGTTTGACGAGTTCGTCCAAAGGTTGTTGACGAGTTAAAGAAAAGAAATCCCGAGGGCATGGATGTGTTACGTAGGATCGATCATAGTTATGAGACTTATGAATACACTCAGATGATCTTTATTTACGTTGAATGCGGTTATGATGCTCAAGCTGCGGCGCAAGAATATTCAGAACGATACCCAAACAGGCTTAGTACTAGTGGTGAGACTTGTCCCTCACGATTCAACTAAATTTATTACATCTTAATCCTTGCAATCATTAAAAATCTTGTTTTTGTTCTCATTTGCGATTTGGCATTGTATCTGTTATGATCAATGACCTATTTTTATGACTAAGTATTTAGCGTGTTCACACCAACTGAGATGTCATCGAATGAATCATGCTTTCTCAATATTGTAAACTCCTTCAAAGATGTAATACCGAGTTATACGATTAAAAGTTCTGAATGATTCAAAACTCTATAAAATTCGTGTTAAATGAGGAAATTATCAATTTCCAGTGTCTAACGATTTTAAACCCCATCATCCTGGCATGGAATAAAATGAGCAAATAATAAAAAGGCCAAATTGTGAATGACGTTAGGTGACATTTCGCTGACTTTTCTTGACAGCTGCTGTAATACTACGTGCTGCTTCACGGCTTTTGAGAAGCGGTAACATCATGCCAGTTGTTCAACAAGCGCCAGACCATGTATGTCAGTCCCTGAGCTACGAGCGCATGAAACAGATGGTTTCGGCCTGCTTGCGCGTTGACCCGTTATTGAGTGTCCGTCAAATTATGATAATGACTGGCCTCGAGAGGAGATTAGTTCTCAGAATCGTTAGACAAATAAGGTAGTCAAAAAATTGTCTCGTTTCGCACTACACTTATGTATGTACATTGTCCCGTCAATTGATCTGGGGATAATATAGGGCCGATATGCGAAACATACTCGAGATATTAAAATAACAAACTGAAAATGAATAAACTGTATTACCAAATCAAGAAATCTTCGACTATTGTTATAACATAATCTAGTTACTTTGGTGGTCAATCAATATCTTCTCTACACCCCTCAATATCTGTACTTTTGATTCTACATAATGAAATTTAATCTGTGAATTCTATCAAATGCCAGTTTAGAGAGAAAGGAGAGATACAGAGTATCTTGGCGGAAGCTTGAGCATTAATACCAGTTGTTCTCTTTAGCACATCGTGGTCCTTTATTATGAAAGGGGGAAGGTTGATGACCTCCCTATCACATCTTGATGATAAATCACGCCGAGACGTAGATTTGATGTTGATTGAAGCCAATAAGCCTCTAGTGTACTTAAATCATGATATTTATGAGGCGTCACAACTATTATGAGATCTCAAAACAGGGTAATCTAAAAATGTAGGCTATATGCTATCTTCACTACATTTCATTGTGATGCTGCCTCTGAACGCACGTTGGGATTCCCAGCGCGCGTTAGCATCAAGCACTTTGTAACTGAAAATCTCATTGTTATACAAAGAGATTGAGAAAGCAACTGATCGCTCCGCACGATTTGTTTGTAAGAATATCGTTTCAATCATCTGAGTGAGGGGGTGAACTTGGGCGATGCATATTGAGTGGGCGTATTGATAAATTTTCCCTTTTTCCTCCCCTGCTTACGGTTAAAGGGGGTGTGCCCGCAAACCAGGAGGGCCCTGGCTTTTTTGGACGTGTTTCAAGGGCAACTACAATGAGGCACCTGGACTGGTATTTATAGTCGCGAGTAAAGTTAACTTTGCATAGATATAGGTATAGTGAGGAACGCTTTGGCTATAGCAAATCCATACTCAATTAACTTCATTGGCAACTATAAATACCAGTCGCTTGGCACTCGCATAGAGCGATAGAGAGGACAGCTACAGGTGGCGTCGTCTGCTCCGTTATGGTGCCTGGCAGTGCCCGACGCCTCGGCGATGGCGTGATGTGATGCAGTTTTACTAGTGTTCTTTTTTTGGATGGTGAAAACCATCACCTCTCTCGATTGTGCTACGTTCCCGGCCTCTAGGATTGAACGTTCCCGTTCACTAGAATATCCTCTGCGAGCGTTAATTGCCTTGTTCCCATAATTCAGACACGCAAGAATGTGGATGAATCACGGTATCAAGACATGTAGAGCACGCGAGCGATGATTGAGCGTACGCGATATATATTTGAGCGTACCCGAGGGATAATTTAGCGTGCGCAAGACATTCGAGCGTTCGCGACCGACATTCTAGCGTACGCGACAGATATTCTAACGTAAGCGAGATACTTGAGCGCACACGGGAGATATTATAGCGTACGCGAAGGATATACTCCGTATTCGCTCCGGTACCCGCGCGTAGGATTCAATGTTCGCGTACGCTTCAATTCCTTCAGCGTGCGCTACTTCTTTGGCTGCACATGTTTTGCAGTTCAGATGCGCGGACTCTATTCTCGCATTGCGATGAGTGGGCGTCTAGACAGAAAAACTAGGGGATCGATAATTCTGAGGCACAAAAAATGCCAGCAAACGAAAAGTCGATTTTGGCAGTAATAATGCATGAGCCCAGCTCCTTGTCGCACAGCCCAACTTGATACGGGTGTGCTCCATACCCTGCAGTGGCTGCACATGTTTCGCATTACTTTTGCGCAGGCTCTCTCCCAGCGTTTCACTGTTATAATTCTGAGTCAGGTCGAGAGTTGTGGTTCTTGAAACTCGCCAAATATTCAAGATTATTCGACCTTTGGTTTCGATCGCTCCAATACGGGAGAAAAATTCGTTATTGCTGGTAATAATTAACTTTCAACTCGCTTTGCGATTCCTAAGATCTAGTCTTACAACAAAGGGAAACCAAAGTTCCTGATGCACGAAATTATTATCTCACAATCATTCGGATCGATTTGAAATTGATAACGCATAAGCACAGATACTCGTCGCACTAAACGGCTCGATGCGCGTTTGCCCCATACCCTGCAGCGGCTGCACATGTTTTGCAGTTCGGGTGCGCGGACTCTATTTTGGCGTTGCGATGAGTGAGCTTCTAGACTGGAAAACTAGGGGAACGATATTTCTAAGGCTCAAAAAATGCCAGCAAACGAAAAGTCGATTTTGGCACTGATATTCCATGAGCGCAGCTCATTGTCGCACAGCCCAACTCGATGCGCGTGTGTCCCATACCCTGCAGCGGCTGCACATGTTTTGCACTCCAGTTGTGCTAACTCTATCTTGGCATTGCGATGAGTGAGCCTCTAGAATAAAAGAAAAAATAGAACATCAATATCTCTTGGGCACAAAAATTGCCATTTGAATCGCATACGCTCCAATATCTCTCGTGCGCGCTATTCCCCTGAATGTCAATGCAGCGTACGCGAAGAATATCTGTCAAGCTCAGGATAAACGAACAACCTCTCTCGACTGTGCTACGTTCCCGGCCTCGAGGATTGAACGTTCCCGTTCACTGGAATATCCTCTGCGAGCGTTAATTGCCTTGTTCCCATGATTCAAGCCTCGCGTACGCTCAAATTAAATTGTTTCGAACAGAGATCGTAGCGCACGCAAGAATGTGGATGAATCACGGTATCAAGGCAGGTAGAGCACGCGTGCGATGATTTTTTTGCAATTTCTGACATCTAGTATCACAACAATAGGAAACCATTGTTCCTAATGCACAAAATTATCGTCTCACAATCATTTGGATTAATTTGAGACTGATAACGCATGAGCGCAGCAGCTCCTGGCACTGCCCAACTCGATGCGCGTGTGCCCCATACGCTGCAGCGGCTGCACATGTTTTGCAGTTCAGTTGCGCGGACTCTATCTTGGCGTTGCGATGAGTGAGCTTCTAGACTGGAGAACTAGGGGAACGATATTCCTAAGACACAAAAAATGCCAGCAAACGAGAAATCGATTTTGGCATTGGTAATTCATGAGCGCAACCCCTCATCGCACAGCCCAACTCGATGCTTGTGTGCCCCATACCCTGCAGCGGCTGCACATGTTTCGCAGTTCACTTGCGCGGACTCTATTCTGTGTGATGCGACAAGAGGGAAAAGCGTAATTGACGAAAAAAACGAGAGAGAGAGAGAGAGAGAGAGAGGGAGGGAGGGAGGTACGTAAACATACAGCTGCGCACGTTTGTCACGCATCTCATGCGGGCCAAACAGCTGATCGGCATTCCAGCAGACGATATTCCTTGATCTCGATGAGATAAAGCAGCCTAGAAACGCGCAATGAGTTGTGATAGGATTACTTACCAAATACATTCGAAAGCGTGTCGCTCGCACAGCCAAATGTGGCAAGTGCGAATGCCGGGTATGCCTGCGAAGCATTTCGCCTTACGCCATCACTGCACTGAAAAATTCTCCGTTTGATCCTGCCGACAACGCATTGATGGAGAGTCGTTGTACATCCAACTGGCGTCGCATCACAATATTGTCTGACCGCTCAAGCTGAAAAAAATCCACGTTGCCTACAGCTACGTTCTTAGAACTATACGATACTTGGTGACGATTACACAGAATGTGTCACGTTGCTGCAGTATGCGCGGTGCGCGACGGATGCATATGACGATTAAACCACCAATGTTGAACCGAAGCAGTCTGCATCTTTGCCATCACCAACCACGCTCCGAATGTTAGCCGCAGCACGTGCGCAGCAGACAAGCAACAGGCACACACGTGGCGACTGGCAACATAACCATACTTTGACTTTGAAAATGCCCATGGGACCGTCACGCACACGATGATCGTGGTTCATGCTTTCGGTGCACCGAAAGCATGTCCCAAGACGCTCACACTGGTCCACCGCATCTGCACTACGAACTAAAATTACTGAAAACGCGAGTTTCGGCTGCAACGCGGCATCTCGACCTTCTGCTGCAGCAGTCAAGGCAGCAGCTGTCGGCTCGACGGCAATTAATCCTAGCTCGATTATGCGAAATTCTCTACGATAGCCTCATTGCCCCCGCACCACCCCGACACATCACAAAATCACATCAACACCGAGAACAACACTGTTTGGTTGTCTCCACGAGAGCACCAATAACTCAATCCAAATTATGCCACTGCCGCTGCCGCAGCTACTGCTACTTTTCTCCAACACGCACAGCACTATGCATCATTTGATGATATTGCCGTATCCCGACTGCTCACTCAAAAAATCCTTATCATTGATCAACGATATAGCAGCTGACTACAATACCCTCCTAAGCCATCACCTAGCAGAATACACAATGTAAAGCTTCGGTGTAATGGTTAGCCGTTAAACATTACACTCGGAGCATTACTGGAACAACGCTAAAAAATACCATTTTTCTCGTGAAAGTTACAAACTCAGGAATCCGTTACAAACTATTTCAATCTCACCAATCGAAATTACAAACTCCACGCTACTTATTTTTTTTGGGATATACACGATTTCTGTAACAGGTTGTATATGGCTCCTTTTTCCTTAAAACTATGCATCTAAAATCAATTAACCATCAGTTGGAAATCGATTCCGATTTTTCCGATACATCAGCATTGTACACGATTATCGAGGTAATCACACAAATTCGTGATGTATTATGCTGTGTTGGTGGGCAAAAACGAAGACGGACGATAGTCATACCGATTTGAAATGATTGTACAGATGTACGCTCAAAAAATTATACAACACTAGGGAACGAGTCAGTTTGATGCTTTATTATTTGGAAAGATAAAAATGTTCAATCGTTCAGAATAGATGAGACTATATGGTATGCATGGATGAAGTGATTGTTAACGAAATTGAGGACAATTTTGAATCTTACCTTTCCAAATAATTGCCCCTCCATTTTAATGTATCCCTTCAATTTTCGGCCTCGCGAAAAAACACTGAACTCACTCGTTTCATAGTGTTGTATGATTTTTTGAGCGCACATCTGTACAATAATTTCAAATCGATATGACTATCGTCCGTCTTCGTTTTTGCCCACCAACGCAGCAAAATACATCACGAATTTGGGTGATTACCTCGATAATCGTGTACAATGCGGATGTATCGGAAAAATCGGAATCGATTTTCAACTGATGGTCAATCGATTTCAGATCCATAATATTAAGAAAAAAAGGAGATACAAGTATTAAAAATAAAAAATGAAAAATAAATATGAGTCCAGTCGGGGATTTGAACCCCGGGCGACAAAACAGAAGGTGGCCTCGCTAACCACTTGACCACCGAAGCTGCAAATAATCTTAAGACGAAAGCCATATATAAAGTTTAGGCCCCGAGAGAGGGCTTGGGATTTGGGAATTTGGGATATAGAACCGAGTGTTTTGTGAACAAACTGAGAGCACAAGAGATGTAATTATCAATCCCGGACACCATTCGTTACGCAAATTCGGATTCTGCTCAGCACGGTCGTATACAATACACGTGTTTACGTACGAGCTGCTGCAGTAGCGGCTATACCTATAGCGGCACGAGCGACCGGCCAATCAGCGAGCGTCACCCGGCCCGGCCATATTGGATTTCGAGAGGCAGAGTAGGGGAATTTACTTGCCATCCGTGAGTCAAGTCCGAGCACCAGAGAGAGCAGACCTTTCTTTCATGATCGTGATCTCGACCCCCTTCTAGGGATCCTACCTCAGACAGCGAGACAGCGCCTCTATCGGAGTCTGCAGTGTTGTTTGATTCAAATTACATGGGGAAAATGGCTTAATTGCCGCTAGAAGCGCTGTCCCGCTATCTCGGAATCGCCTCAAATGACTGCATGTAGCCGCTGCCTTAGTGCTCTGGACAATGGAACAGTTTAATTTAGGTCTACGAGCGGGAAATCAATAATATCCAGTATATGATCCATTGTGCAACTTGAAATTATATTATATTGACAAGCAGAAGTTTTCGTGCAACCTCCACTTTCAAGTCGAATTTCACGATTTTTGTCAGGTGAAGATGGATGAAACTACTCTTTCAGATCTATTACCACTTTACTATTCCAGATTATTTCCCTTTGTTGACTATTACCGATGGTTGAGCTATGGTGAAGGTAATTCCAATTTTCAAAAGAGTATTGAATCATATTCTCTAGTTGGTTCAAATAATGAGTCATCTATAATTCTAGTTCATACTTTCACAAGAAGGGAGTTTTCCTTTACACTACAAGATGACATATACATCAGATACCAATCATTTTCTTCGATAAATGATCTAAAAAATGAGATTCGGAGACTGAATCCCCACAAAATTGATATTGGAGCTGTATACAATGTGGTGTATGTATTCGTGAGATATTTCGAAACTACACGCCTCTCCTTCAATCAATATAATTTCATCCATTTACTTCATTGGCAGACCTTCGAGCAAACGACGTGAAGTGAAATTCAATCCCATCCAGAGAGAGCTTGTAATAGATATAGACATGACAGATTATGATGAACTCAGAATCTGTTGTACTGGTGCTGGCATATGTGGTAAATGTTGGAGGTACATGGTTTTGGCAGTGAAAATTTTGGATTGCGCTTTACGAGGTATTGGTTGTAGCAGCAATATTGATTAATCTAAGATGCATCATTTGAGGTGATTTTCCTTACAGATGATTTTGGATTTGAACATATTCTGTGGGTATTCTCAGGGCGGAGAGGTGTTCACTGTTGGGTTTGTGATAAAAAAGCTAGGTTTTTATCTCAGAATGCTAGGAAAGCTGTAGCTCATTACCTTCAATTGATCAGTGGAGGAGAGTTCCAGAAAAAAAAAGTCAAAATTGCGAAAAAAATTCACCCTTCTGTTAGGTAAGACAGTGTAAGTTTGTGCATCAGGAGACATCCATAAATTATGTAAGGGAGAAATTTTGATTTTTGACCCCTCCCTCCCTATCTGGTAACGGCGGCCTCTGGTAAGGGCTCACGAGATATTAGTGATCCCACCCCCCCCCCACCCCTCTAATCATGAAAGATTACAAAACATCACTGAAGTCCAAATTTTGAGCATGAAAGTTTCAGATGAAAAGATTTTTCTTAATCCTGCTAACAAAATTTATACAGATACAGACACAAGTGTCATTCAGGCAGATGCTACAAAATAATGCTCACAGATTGAATTGGTTGATCATTTACTGACAAAAGTTCAATCTTTCTAAGCATGAATAGATGGAAATAGAGTGAACTAATTCAAACTAATTCAGTAATGAGAATCTGTACTGAATTCTTAATGCAATCAATGACTAACATGCTATCAAATTGATCAACTATGAATCTCATGTCATGTGGATGACAAAGACAATTCCTCACTTGTTACATGTTGAAAGAGGGTTGCGTGTATATATGCATTCATATTCCAATCATTTTGATTGAGCTAAGTTTTTGTACAATTTCAAGTACTGCTGGCAATGAATGGAAAATGATGATGTGGTATTTGGATGATTTCAGTTTTTCTATCTCACTTCAGATTTCGCCGCCATGAATGATGGTACCCCATAAATACTTACGAAGGTGGCTTGTTGACCCTCCCTTCCCGGTAAGGATTCGTAAGGGTTCTGAAGACTCTCCTTTCCCTCTAAAACCCTCACATAATTTATGGACACCCCCTTTGAGATTTACTTTGAGATTTTGAAACTCCAAGACTTTATCTGACTATACTTTTACATTATTAGAAGAGCAGTCAGCTACATCGAACCATTGTTTACCTGCTTATGTGTGAAAGATCAAGATATGTTAGGGACAGAAGATAGGATTGTTAAATTCTTGGGACTACTGACAGAAGATTTGAAATTTGAGGTGAAGGCTTTATTTGACAAGTATTCAAGCAGTGTCCAAAGATGGAGAGCATTTACAACCTTTTTCAAAGAACAAATTCAAGCAGTGAGTAGTCACTCCAATCACTTTGGTTGTTGAATACACCTGAATCAATGATTAATTTCTCCAATCTTCTGAACATCAGGGGAATAAGAAATGGCGCAGGAATCAATTCCTGATTGAAGAAATTATGCTTCAATACGCGTATCCTCGGTTAGACATCAATGTGACCAAAGGGATGAATCATTTACTAAAATCCCCTTTCTGTGCCCACCCCAAAACTGGTAAAATTTGTGTACCCATGAACCCAAGAATTATTGATCAATTCGACCCACACAATGTTCCTACCATCACAACATTGATTGATGAAATTAATGCTTTTGACACAAGAGAATTCGTTGAACAGGGAGAAGCTGTTGACAATGTGAAAAGGATCAAAGATTATAAAAAAACAAGTTTGAACAAACCTCTTCATATTTTTCAAGATTTCTTGAGGGGTCTAGAGAACTCCTTGAATAAAGACAAAATGTACTCGAATGGTATGATTATTTGATTATATTTTCCACTTCCTTGTGCCATACTTGATGTGGTTCGTTTTAGCATATAACGCGATTCAATTCTCTTTTAGATATGAAGATGGAGTTTTGAAGGAAACTGCTAAAACATAGCTGGCCAGTCAATGGATGACTCATGAGTGATTTTTTGATGCAATCCTTAGTCGATTTGTATGCTGGGTAAGACACTCGTGAAATCAGGCTCCCAGAAATGAGTGACACCTCATCTTCATTGTTGGCAGATGGTTGAATATCCATTCTCAAATGAGCATTCATGAATTGAATTCAATATTGGTTGTAATATGATGCAGGAAACGACTTAACTGTCTTATTCTCATTATTTGTACTATTGGTGGAGTATTGACCCAGAGCTATCTGTATCTAATAAATTTCCGTTTTCATGCCAGAACTGCCAAGTCCTTGCAAGCTTTTTCGATAGTATCAAATTGATACTTGAACTTCGATTCCAATACCCTTTGAGGAATGACCTTCTGACCCTCAAGCATGATCTAAAAGCATATGGAACTTTTACCAACATTGCTCCTTCACATAACTTTATGATTGTTTATACATGCCTTGGCTCTTTCTTTATTCAATAAAGTTTCCAAGAAAATCCTGGGTAAAGTTAAGAATGCTGGCCTCTTCAATGCCAATGCAAAAGCTTTGGTGAATTCTGCATTTGTAGTCAACTATAATAAAATATATGTTATTTAATTTCATTTAAGTCAATCATGGCTTATTCACTCACCTGGGGAGTCACTCCATTCAAAACTCCCGATATGTCTTCATCTTTTAAGGCATGAATAAACAAATTCACTAGATCTGAAATATGGATCCATGGCATATCCTGCGTCCCATCCCCTATAGGCCCTCCTAATCCTAGAAAGAATGGCAGGTATATCTGTTTAATCATGCCACCAGATCTGCCCAAAACAACTCCTGACCTAATAATGACTCTTCTGACATCATCGCGATCTGGTATTTTTGAAGCATTCTCCCAATCATGACATAGTCCTGTAATTGTTGCATTTTGATGAGAGGGTATAATGAAGGATCATTTTTATTTTAAGCGGAGGCGGATCACGGGAATGATACAAGGGCCGCAACTGATTCTTGGCATTGTATTCCTTCCTATCCCTCCTGGAAAGGATGGATAGGATCGGATTGGAGAAACCGCCAATCCTTTCCTATTCCATATGTGAAACACGTTTTTCGAGATTCGACTGGATTGATTTAGGCTCATCCCAGTCAATACTCGGAAACGGTATTCCGATCGTATCCGTTTTACTGCTGTAAACTAAAATTGGTCGATGCGACTCAATCCGTATCAATACCAATATATTGAATTGAGACCCCGATGCACCAATCCGTTTCAATCCGAATTCATCCGAGCCAATCCGGATCAATCCTATTCTATCCGTTTTAACCACAAGAATTGGAACTGCTTCCATACGGTTTAATCCAACCCAATGCCAATATTTTGGATTGAAATCTCGATTCGCCAATCCGTTTCAATCCGAGTATATCCCAACCAATCTGGATCAATCCAATTCTATTCAGCTCAATGCTGAGGATTGGAACTGTTCCTATACGACTCAATCCAATTAACAAAAGTGAAATTTCAAGACATTGCGAACATCCAAATCACCCCAACTCGTGATGTTTCCATCAATTGACTTTACGCTCGGCACACATTCAGACAGACTCGGATATAGTACAGAACAGAGAGATCATCCTAGATTAGATTGTACTTTTTATACACATGAGTACCGTCACCTCGCATTTACAACTTATCGCATCTTAACACTTAACTCACACAACTTATAACTAACGCACTGTTGGTCTCGCTGGGGATCTGTCTCATATACGAACCGAGTAGATAATTCGTCGATTGCGAGATAGGGAATATACGTGTTCCTCATCTAAACTGGTGGGTTCCCACAAAACGCGACCCAGCGGCAGATGACGTATTGATATTATTGTCGTCGACTCTTGCACTAAGACTTGAATCCATTCCTATCCAATAAAACTGTATTGGTACCTGGACATTCTATCAGATGACAACGTTTCCAATGCAGATCGACGATATAGAATATAGACTTCTCAATCCGGTTCGATGCCTATTCTATCCGCTCTTTCTATCCGGCTCAATCCGACTCAGTCCGATGCGGATGATGTGGTGGTAAATGCAAGAGCTGTGATCTGATCTGATCGAATCCAATCCAATACGGATAGGCTGTACTGGATATGAGCAGGTGGGTCCTATTCAATGCTAATCTAATTCGCTCTTCCTATCCGACTCATAATCCGACTCAATCCGCTTTGGATGCTACAACAGTGAACAAGAGCCAACATTCAATCCAAAGCCGTTCAATACAATCCAATATAGATCGATTGTATAAGATATGAGCTGCTCAATCCCATCCAATGCCGTTCTAATCCGCTCTTCCTATCCGATTCAATCCACTCCGGATGGTACATCGGTATGCAAGAGCTGACACCTAATGCAATCTAATCTAATACGGATAGACTGCATTGGACAAAGGCTATCCAATCCAAATCAATCCAAATCCAATCCACTCTTTCTATCCGACTCGATCCAAATAAATCCACTTCCAGTGCTACAACGGTAAACGAGAGCGGACATTCAATTCAATGCAGTCCAATATAATCCAATATCGATCGACTGTATTAGATATGGGGTGCTCAATACAATCCAATGCCATTCTAATCCCTTGTTTCTATTTGACTCAATCTACTCCGGATGGTACCTCGGTATGCAAGAACCGACACTTGATGTAATCCATTCCAACCCAATCCAATCTAATACAAATCGACTTCATTGGATAATAGGCTGCCCAATCCTACTCAATGCTAATCTAATCCGCTCTTCCTATCTGACTCAATCCGAATCAATCAGTGTCTACCAATAATCCCTGAAAAATTTCCATGACAATTCCCGATTTTCCAGGCCATTTTCGTCATCTTTCCAGGACACTTGTGGGAGTAGCAAGTGGAGTAAAAACAAGTTCTGAAGAGTTTAATTGATACAAGATGTACATCAACTTCCGAAAGCAATGGATCATACTGCTATCCCCGTCGAAATGATCAATACTTGAACAAAAACCGTATCTCCATAAAAAAAGGAACCGAGTCATTAAGGCTGAAAATTGAGACGTCTTGGATCAAATTCGAGTGAAAATTTATTAACACATTTGCTGCGGAGGCTGAAATCGGTGTTCTTTTCCCAGGTGCGGCGGGCCCACCGGTGGGCCCTGCGCAATGTTATTTCCCTCAAGGCCGAAATTCTCAGCACTGGGAGAAAGACACGCGGGGCCGCCCTCACCGGTGGGCCCCACCGCAGCGAAAGTGTTGAGCTGTAATCAGAATTGTGCGGAAAAAGACAGCTTTTTCTCTTTTTTTTTCCGAATTCAATAGTACATGCTCAACATCGACAGAAAAATTATCTGAATGGCTAGAAACAATTGAGGTGGTACTTATTTGTGCCGTGGACAGAATCGCACAGGAACTCATTCTCCGTCCTAAATTTGTTAACAATCATGGGTGATTTATGATTGATTATGAGGGACCAACCCGAGAACCGAGAACTCTTTCAAAACTATGCGTGGGGTTTTTAGCTTTTGTTCAGGTGTCAATAATTTAGACTGGAATAGTATACACCGCACTGGAATAGCAATCACTATAGAACGCCCTTAAGGCCAGTCCGTAGTCCCCGCAATACCGCAACCAGACACGCACCGGAGTACATGCAGGTTTTGAAACAATATCTAATTCTCAAATAATTGCAAACACTTTCCAATCAAATCATTGAGTCAGCGCGCTTCCCAATGAAATTTCCAATCATTTGGGCTTTGTTGCGTCTCAAAATTCGCAATAAATTTTGCAGGATTTGGAAATCTGCAATCTTGAGCTGGGCTGCCTCATCGTAGGAACCACGCTGTCATGCACGATTGCCATTTTCCAAATCTCGCAAAACATATCACGAGTTTTGAGACGCAACAAAGCTCAAACGGGTGGAAATTCTATTGGGAAGCGCGCTGACTCAATGATTTGGTCCGAAAAGTGTTTGCAACTGATAAAAATTAAATAGTTAGTGCATTAAGGGAGGGTGCTTCTTGCTTAGAAAAATGTATCAATCAATTCAATCTAACGAGTTTTTTTGACGCACCAAATGATTTCGGAAATTGCCTTGATCTGATCTTTACAGATGCAAGGAATGTAAAATTTCCAGTAAGTATTGACCCAATAGTTGAAACAGATAAATTCCATCTCTCATATGAGGTTGCTGTTCCCTGCCAAGGTAGGAGTTTATTTTCTGAAGAGATCAAATTTGACTACAACAAGGCAGATTTTGGTAAAATAATTGATGAGTTAATATAACTGGGAGCTCATTTTTGAACAGTCTGTAAATATAGATGTTTCCATAGAGAAATTTTATAGTATAATTTTTGAGGTAATTTTTTGTCACGTGCCACTCACAAATACCTTTATTGGAACATACCCTATCTGGTTTACACCTGAGTTGAAACGCGAAATAGCGTTTAAAAAGGCTCTTCATGTGGAGCACAAAGTTCTTAACTCTAATGAGTCATACCTAAGATTTCAAATTCAAAGAAGTAAATGTAAGCGGATGACAAAGGATGCCTATAGGATATACATTTCGAGGGTAGAAAAAGGTATAGAGAATGACTGTAAATCCTTCTGGTCTTTTGTATACCCTAAAAATGATAGAAGCAGTATTCCTGAAAATTTGTGCTATGGTGATGAAAAAAGTGATGACTTAGAGGGTGCCCTACAGCTTTTTGCTAAATATTTTGCTACTTTTTACAGTCAAACTGAATCTACTCAGAATAGAAGTTGTGGGGTTGAAATGGAAGTGATTCTATTTCGAATATTGATATAAGTCGTGAAGATATTTTCCAAGAATTGATGAGTTTAAAGGAATCGTTGGGCCTTGGGCCGGACGGAGTCCATGTTAAATTCGTCGAAGCTTGTGGTGCAATTTTGTTGGAACCGCTGTATATATTATTTTCTTAGTCCTTAAAAGAAGGTGTCTTTCCTAAGATATGGAAAAAATCCTGGATCTCACCAATACCTAAAGGGGGAGATAGCCATCAAGTCACAAACTATAGACCCATATCCAAAATGAGTATATTTGCTAAAATATTAGACTCTATTGTTGAGAAAAAACTGTCAAAAGTCCTACACCCCTTAATCGCTCAGGAACAGCATGGATTTATGCCCAAGAAATCGACAGTCACAAACCTTCTGTGCTTCACTGAACTCACAGCTCAAGCTTTGAGTAGAAATAATCAAGTTGATTCAATTTACACTGATCTTGTGAAGGCCTTTGACTCAGTTGACCACCTCAAACTGCTAGATGAACTTTCCAAACTGGGTATAAGTGGATCTTTACTTGATTGGATTAAGTCATTACTAACTGATAGAACTCAAAGTGTTAGGCTAAATGGGAAAGAATCTGATAGTTTCAAAGTTCATTCAGGTGTATAGCAAGGATCCCATACGGGAACATTGTTCTTTAATGTTCTGATTAATGGAGTAGTACGTGTGGTAAAAAATTCCATCATTCTTTTATTTGCAGACGACATAAAACTATTCAAAGAAATAAAGTCATATAAAGATTCTGAATTTCTTCAAAACGATCTGGATAATGTGGCCTTGTGGCTAGAAAATATGGGAATGAAATTTAGTAAAATTAAATGTAAAACAATGTCATTTTATTTGACCAAGGACATCATTTTTGAAACTGATTATCTTGTGTTAGATCATAAGTTGGATAGGATCAATGAGTTCAAGGACTTGGGTGTTTCGTTTGACAGTAGACTGAAGTTTGAGAATCATATAAGGGCTCTAAAACTCAAAGCAACGAGGATGTTAGCATTTGTAAAGAGAAAGTCTGTAAATTTTAGAAATCCAGAGACCTTAATTAACCTATACAACACCTTGGTAAGAACACAATTGACGTATGCTTCTTTGGTATGGTTGTCAGCGGAACAATATTTGGTCCAGGGGATAGAATCGGTACAACATAAGTTTCTCAGGTTTCTTCCTCTATTCACTAGAAACCCGATGCATTCATTTTCTCATGATTACTCTGAAGTTGCTGAGAAGTTCCAGATATGTTCTTTGTATTCATTCTTTAAGATAGTACTAGCGGTACTGATACGTCCAAGTGTAGATTAGATCCTCGCTTGACTCGTTTCCGCCCGCCTATATAGGTATAGTAGTGCACACAGCAGACGACAACCTAACCCCGAAACCGCCGAAAGTAGTGACATGTTGGCTCGGATCTTTCTTTATAGGCTCCTAATCGTTGATCTGTTTGTTTCTGTGCATTTTTCGTGCAGTCTTACACCTGTGTGCTCACTCCCGTGAAAATCTGATAGTTGGAAATGAGTGTATCGATCATTTCCCATAAGACGCCGTGTTAATCGGCATTTGCGAAATTGCCCAGAACTTTTCTCCCCGGCTCCTAAAAATTTCGAAATTTTAGCTGTGTCGGTTTGAGGCATTAATGTACCACTGTGCCGACTTTCGTAATTTTCTGATAGGTAATTCGAGTACCGCTAGTACTACCTTAAGTACCAAGATATTATGTTCATTTATAAACTCCTTCTGTCTTAAAATGACTCGCCGTACCTTCTTAGCCAAATTGACATAGGGATTCCGGATGTAAGATTGAGAGTGAATACCAAATTATTTAAATGTAAAAAAGTTAGATCTGTGATTTTGGAAAAATCGCCAATTATAAGAATACAGTCACTGGCAAATGACAATTATCAATGGTTTGATTTTACATCTTACTGTACCATTTCAAGGATGAAATGTATGGCAAGAGAGGAACTCTTTGAGTTCAAATAATTATGAGTTAATTTCCAATGTGAAAATTCATATGATTACCACCTTCTGATTTATATATAATCGTAAGAGGCTAATATTGGCCGTAAATATAGTAAAATAAAATAAAATAAAATAAAAATATTGTTCGAATTACGCTATGCAAATTACCGTGGTGCCATCTATGGAGTACTGAGTAAGTGTAAGCACTACGGACTGGCCTTAAGCGTCCGAGAAATACGATAAAAAATTGCATCTTCAGAGAAATTCCGTTCAATCTTCCCGTGATTTTTTTTCGACTCTTGCCAAAATCTAAAATCTGAATAAAAACTAATGCGACCAACCATCGCCTAAAACTTCGAGGAGAATCTCAGAGGATTGATTCAAATCCGACTTTTTAGAGTTCATGTAGCCGCACTTTATACTGGAGTGATATTAGAAAAAAAAATTAGAGTCGATTCTGTGATCATCGTACTTGCGGAAGTCGAATAAGACCTACAAAAGAGGGGGCGGGCGGACAGATCTAGAGCACCCGAATCCCAAGAAGTCATAAGACACAATAGGTATTAAGTGTCCTGATACTCGCCTCAGTATTTTTCCAAGTTGTGTAGATGATTTATCTAAATACTCTCCAATTGACTCGCGTCGCTCGTCATATCTTAGTTGACTAATTTCGTAATCGAATATTCATTTGTCGCATGTGCGACCATTCACACGAAATTCTATATTTTGCTGCAAATTTCCATGACAATTCCCGGTTTTCCATGGCAAAAAATTTTTCCATGACGATTCCCGGTATTCCCGGTTTTCCAGTGTTGGTAGACACCCTGTCAATGCTACAACAGAAGCCAACATTCAATGCAGAGCCATTCAATGCAATCCAATTTCGGTCGACTGCATTAGATATGGGCTGCTCAATCCCATCCAATGCCGTTCTAATCCGGTCTTCCTATCCAATTCAATCCACTTCGGATGGTACTTCGGTATGCGAGAGCCGACATTTAATTTAATCCAATCCAGTCCAATCTAATACAGATATACTGTATTGGACATAGACTATCCAATCCGAATTAATGCAAATCCAATCCACTCTTTCTTTTCGGCTCAATCCAAATCAATCCAATCCCAGTGCTACAACGGTAAACGAGAGCGGACATTCAATCGAATGCAGTCCAGTTCAAGACAATATCGATCGACTGTATTGGATATGGGCTGCTCAATCCCATCCAATACCAATCTGATCCGCTCATCCTATCCGACTCAATCCACTCCGGATGGTACATCGGTATGCAAGAGCCGACACTTGATTTAATCTAATCCAATCCAATCCAATCTAGTACGGATCGACTGTATTGCACATAGGCTGCCCAATCCACTTCAATGTGAATCCAGTTCGCTCTTCCTATTCGGCTCAATCCGATTCAATCCGCTTTGGATGCTACAACAGTGAGCAAGACCCGAAATTCAATCCGGTGCAGTTTAATGCAAGCCAATATCAATCGACCGTACTACACTGTAAAAAATGCCGATGTGAAATTGTCACACCGTTGTAAAATCGCTACATTCAATGTAGGTCCCGTTTTTGCTACAACATTATATGTAGTGATTTTACCCCGCGAGAGTAAAATCGCATCGCGGGAGTGTACAGTGTGTATCCGCCGTGACTCGCGGGCGATGAGGAATTTGACAGCAACGACGCGACGGGATCATTACATCAACGAAACGGGAATCGCTTATAACCTACGAAGAGTATCCTGCAACTACCTCCTATGTCTATGATCAGAACTTAAAAACACAGTGCCCATTTGCATAATATTAAATAAAAGTGATGTTTCGGAGCAGCCAGAGATGTTAGGCCAAGTCAACCCTACCCTAAGTCTACGTAGGGTTCACTCGCATCGTCCGCTGGCGTAGGATTGACTTCGGATTGCGCGCGTCGCGCGATTAGATTTATCATCTGATTATCTTTTCATCTGAATTCTGATGTGCCGCGCCGCAGATCAGGGTAGGTATATCGGCGAGTGTGATTCGCAGGTGATGAATTGTTTCGGAGCAGTTTATCTCGCTGCCCAACGCTGCCACCGCGAAAACCATCAGGATCCAGCGCAGTATTTCAGTAAGTTTGATTAATATTGATAGTAAAAAGATTTGTGAATTACCCAGAATTTTTGAAATGAATTAGCTCAACTTGTTGGTCAATCCCATAATAGTTTGTGTGGACGAGCTATGAACGGTTAGATATGCTCAGTGTCAATCAACTCACTTCTGCTACAAGCACACAATTTTGTGGGTGTAGGAAATAAAGAAAAAATTTTGCCCGTAACTTTATTACCAAGTTGTGGAATAATTTGTCCCTTTGGAGCATCTCAGTCACAATTGCTGGTTAAGTCATATTTGTCATTTAATGATGATTAGAAATAGAGTAGTGCTCAGAAAGGCATTTACAGAGAAGTGTACATAAGTTTTGCTCAAAATTGTTGTCCACAACCTCTGTAAATGATGGACAAGAGTAGAAGTTCTCGGATCTAGCTAACTCTCTGTTTACAATGGATGTTTTATTACTATCTCTTACAAACTGAGTCCAATTATAGAGTTGGTAGATGTTGTTGGATTGTAGAAACCTTCTAAACATATAGCAAAGTTCTCCGTTTTTCACAAAACATTTCATCCACCAAAGAGTCCCAGGATAACGTAACTCGTCAGATCAATTGCAACGGAGTTACATAATTGATAGCTCATGATAATTAGTAAAGTTCACATTCACTCTTCCCAGAATTGTTTTCCACAATATTCTGAGTTGATGAATTACAGAAAATTTATAGACAAGTGTGGAAGTTCTCGGATATATCTGTCTTACTATTTACAATGGATGTTTGATTAGTATCTCAAACAGAATGAGCCCAGTTGTAGAGTTGGTAGATGTTGGTGGGTTGCTGGAACTTTTTGAACATGTAGCAAAGTTCTTGGCTTTCACAAAACTTTCCATCTACAAATGAGTACCAGGATAACGTAACTGATCAAATCAGTTGCAATGGAGTTACATTATTGATAGCTCTTCATGAATAGTAAAGTTTACAGTCAGTCTCTCCAAAATTGTTTGCTACAACTTTCTGAGTCGATGTATAGAATGAAGTTTATAGACAAGTGTGAAAGTCCTCCGATCTACCCAACTCACTGTTTACAACGAATGTTTTGGTAGTATCTCTTACAAAATTTGTCCAAATATAGAGTTGATATATGTTGGTGGATTGTACAAACTTTCAGGCATGCAGCAAAGTTCTCGGTCTTGAAATATTTCCCATTCACAAATGAATACCAGATTAACGTAACTCATCAAATCCATTCCAATGGAGTTGCATTGTTTATAGCACATCATATACAATGAAGTTCACATTATTTATTTCCAAAATTGTGCTGGATTGAAGGAAGTTGATAAACAAGTGTGGAAGTTCTTGGATCTCCGAAACTCACTAGTCAAAATTAATATTTCTGTAGTATCTCACGGCAAATGAGTCCAAATAGAGAGATGTTGGTGCATTGTAGAAACTTCTACAAGACTCGTAGAAATTACAAGCTTAGCATCTGTAAGAAGTACCTGGATAGGGCAACCTTACAATTCAAGTCCAATGGAATATCATTGGTTGATAGCTCATCATGTATGGTGATTTTTACATTCTTTTTTTCAAAACCATTTTCCACGACATTTTGAGTTGATGTATCGAAGGAAGTTGATGGGCAAGGGTGGAAATCCTCTAATTAACCCATAGTAGAGTAAGTAAGTCCCGGAAAGACGCTGCTTTTTAGGAGTAACCGGCTAAACTCATCCAAACCCTCCAATTTTGGGCTGAAATGATCGGTAGCACATCCAATAATCAATAGTGGTGGAATTTATCGTTCACAAATTGGGGGAAGGCATAAATACACAATAAAAACATGCAATTTTCAGTTCTTTTTCCCATTTTTCCATTATAAATCGGAAAATATTGGTCTTTTGAGAATACTCCTTGAGAAGTAATTTGTAGATCTGTTAACAATGTACAAGATTGATTTACACACTTTTTTCCGTAAATTGCATCCTTTGTGAGTTATTCTTGATCAAAGTTATAATCGAATGTGTTTAAATAAATTCGCTACAATTGTTGATAACGGCTTGACATCATTTTCCCTAGGTAATTGAATCAATTTTAAGAAGAAAAGATGTCTTGAAAAATTTTTTCCTAACTTTGATCGTTTTCCAGTAATGAAAAAAGCAAAATTCGCGAATTTTAACCCCCAATGCGGTGCTTCCATGACAGCACTTTGACTTGGAAATTGCGAAATCTGCTTCTCCTCATTACTCGGAAACGATCAAACTCAGGAAAAAATACCAAGAGATCTATTCTTTTTAAAATTGACTAAATTACGTATCAAAAATTATTTGAACCCGCTATAAACAATTTTAGCGACTTTATTTAAACAAATTCGATTATAACTTCGATCAAGGATCCAAAAGGATGCATTTCACGGAAAAAAGTGTATAAATCAATCTTGAAGTGGCGCGAGTATTGCTGAATTGATTCTGCTCACTTCTTCTTCTTTTTCAAACGATTGTACGTTGAATGGAATGGATATCGAGAAGCTGGTATGCAAACACACATTTCATGCATGTTTTTATGTACTCTCCGAGTCATTAGATATAGCGGTTGTTATGGATTTTCTTCGAAGGCGGTAGCAAGGGAGCTGGTGATTATTTTTGTGTCAAATTCCGGGATGGCTGAAAAAGAGATATGTTACGTGCAGCAGCTCAACTGAACCTTTGGCGGTTTTTTGCGATCCTGTATCGGTGCCGAAAAATTGTTATTGCATTTTTTATAATTTTTCAAAAAATTTGCTTGTGCTATACGTCGGTGAAAATCAAACTCTCAGGAATGGTAGATTACGATGAATTATGATGAAACAAAATGTTCAGCGATTTGTAAATGGTACCGAAAATGTTCAGCGCGGGGGTTAAACAATTTTGTGTTAGCGACAAAATGACTCTTCCATAGAATTACAAACAAATTTCGCAAATGCATTGTTTCTATTCTGCTCTATCGAAAAATGTTAAACAATAAATTTGCGCACACCTGTGACGTCTCCTGAAGGTCACAGAGATGCGCCACCGAAACCACTCACGGGAAAAATCTGAAAAAATTTTAAAATACGTGTGAAGGCTATACTATTCTATCGACATTTGCTCACTCCATTGCGAAGTCTCCAAATAGTCTAGATGGATCTATGACCACTACCGACATGTGCCCTCACGGCATTCGCATGTTCAGAATGCCTTGAGGGCACATGTCGGTAATGGCTCGGAAAGTTTCAAGATGTTAAAAAAACTTTTGCTAATACATCTATAGGTTTTCCGCACTTATTTCATTCAATGATGTCCAATCTAAATCAAATTATTGTCGCGCCGTTGCAAAAGCGCTTGCAGTCGAATGTCGGGCGTTGTCTAAACACTCACTCATGAGAGAGCAGACCCTTGATCTTCCATAATCAAAATTTCAAGCATAACTCGTGACTATACGATGAGAAATCACAACTTGATCCAGTGACATGGCGTTTACAGGATTAAGGACATTCTGACCATGTTCGTCTATGTCATATAGCCCTGAAATATTATGCAAGGGATTCAAGTGTAGTCTTGGGAGTAACAGATAAAGATGAAACCGCAGAAAGCCATCCTTTCCTTATACATGATTCGTTCCGTGACCTCCCGCGTATGAGGCAAATGATTAGTAACATTCCAGTTTTTTCTCTCCTTCATGTTCCAGGCAAGCCCTTGGAACCATGGGCGATGTAAACTTCGACGGGATGGTAGAAGCTGAAATTTCTCGAATGCTCGATGAAGACCTGGGATGTTTCTTTATCGCGTGTAATTTGCCGTTTATAGCTACCGATAACTTCTATTTCCGTCGCTTCGTCCGAAATGTGTGCAGGGCACGTATAAACTACACGCCACCGACGAGACAGAGACTCGCAGATACCATCGTCGACAGGTTACACCAACGGTGCGTTGCAGCGAAGAGAGGCAATTTCTATGGCAAAAAGTGCTGGATGTCGGCGGATGGCTGGACTAATGACTCGTGCCACAGGAAGTATTATACTTTTGTGATAAGATGTCAAGACGTGGATCAGGCTTTCTTATCTTACCGTGATTTTTCTTTGGATTACGAATTCGCGGATAACCTCACAGAAATGTTGCAATCTGCAGTGCGAACTGCATATGAAGTTTGCGGTGTCACTGTAGTCGGGATGACTTGCGACAATTGCCCAAAGCTCACTCGAGCAGCGGAAGAAGTAATTACAGTCGAAGGAAACCCACTTATGCTGACTACATGCACAAGTCACAGTGCGAATTTACTAATAAGGCATTATGTACAAGAAGCCCAAACCAATAACATGAGAGACGTCGTCCATCTGTTCAGATCTCCCAGATTTCAGCAACATTTGATTAATGCAGGGGGGACTGTAGTGCACAACTATCCTGAACATCGTTTTGCTTATCTTCCAAAATCCTGTCAAAGTATTATTGATAACCTGCAGAGACTTAGGGATATTTGTCAAAGAGATGATATAGTGAGTAATGATCAAGTACAACATGTAATCCGGATCTTACACGATCCTGTTTTCGTTAATTGGTTGCACAATACTGTTGCTAATCTGGCTTCAACGTCCGAGTTGATCACTCGTTGTCAACATTCCAAAGCGAGTGCAGCTGACGCGATCGAGATGTGGGTAACCATGGATATACACGATCCAGAGTATCGGCGTCAAGTTGAGACTAGATTGCGCAATTTGGATGCCAATGGCAGATCACACGTAGGATACCTTGCGAACGTCTTACATCCGAGGTATCAAGGAGAAAATCTCAGCGATGCTCAAAGAGCTCTAGCTCGTCAATTCATACAATACCAATTCCCAAATGCACTCGGAGAATTTGATGATTTTCTGGCTAACAGACAACGCTATCGTGCTATAGATGCCCCTGATCCATACACTTCCTGGGAGATCATGGAGTGGGAGTTCCCTCGTCTCAGTGATGCAGCGTTGCAATTGGCTATGGCGCCGGCATCAACGGGTCTGCTCGAGGGGCTCTTTTCAACTTGGAAATGGATACACAATATTTACAGGAATCGATTATCGAATGAGAGATCAAGTAAACTCTTGGATATCAACTACATGTTGAGACATCACATGCTGCCTCTCCCGGGCCAGTTCAATCCGTCTGCCGAGATGCCACAGCAAGAATTCGACGAATAATAAGTTGTCAATTGTTTCTTTCTACTGTTGTTGCGCCATATCAACGTGATAGAACGTACACTGACTTACAATAAATTATTTCCGATTACATGTATAGTGTAGAATGAATTGTAGAGAATCATGTCAAATAAATCAATTTTTCGTAAACATCATCATTAATTTATTGCTTATAACGTTTTATTTATCTGTAATATGGTTAACCGAAAGTACGTATTCAATACTAGTGTTGATCATTAGGGTGGGCCGAAAATCCATTTTCCTCGGGAATCGCTTCGCGCGCGCTAGTAAAATTTCACTATCTATTGATGAGAAAATACGGAAATATCTCCGCTGTTTGCTCAAAAGTGAGTTTCCAGGTGGAGCGAGAGCCTCGAAGATTAAGAAAAATGGAGAAAAACGTGTTTTTCGAGCCTTTTTTGCTATTGTTTTGCATGAATCTTCGGTGCATCTCCACATTATCATACAAGCTTCAGTTTATTTTGTAGCTTGTTCCAAAATCTATAAGGTACGTCCTAATTGAGTGATGTGGATCAAAGTTGTTATGAATCTACGAAAAATGGTTTTATGCAACGCTGTGCGTAAAACTGTGTGGAAAGTCAACTTTCTATGCAAGGTACCCGTGCCGAAAGAAATGCAGAAAGTCATTCTCGCACGGCTAAGTGTGCGAGGAAGTGAAATCTGTGCAAAAATGGATTCATCGAAATTTTCATAGCGAATTGGAAACTTAGAAAAAAATTCAATGAGTCAACCTTGCATGTCAATCTGTTTTTACTTGGCGGATTCCAACCCTTCGATAACTCATCATTTTATATTTTCATCTTTACTTGAAAAATACTCTCACTGGATAGAGATATATATTTATCCATTCAAAAGCCACCTTTTCAAATGTATTTAGATGATTGATCATCATCATACATAGTTGTATGAATTATCAAAATTGAATCTTTCGAAATTCGGCGATATTTTTAAGCAACGAGGTAATACGCGATATGAGCAAGAGGTTTCTTTTGATACATTTTTCAGAATTTTATTTCAGTCGGGGGGCGGAGCCCCCTGCCGCCCCTGGACCCCGCTCCGTGCCCCGGTCGCCCATTCCCTACCGGCGACTTCCCCGAAAAGTTTGTCGAATAAGCGACTCTGACGCATTATTAGGAATGGTGAAAACGTTGTTCCAGTTGAAAAAAACTTATAACAAAAGTCCATCTCTCACTACACCAAAATAATTGGATTCATTTTGGAGGTCAGTTGACATCCCTAGAAAAGTGCCATCGATTTGTATTAGATCAAGGTCCACTGAGAAAAAAAATTATTGAAATTCAATAAATATATTTATTCATAGAACATTTAACTGATTCGAAAACTAATTTTTCAGGAATGAATGAGGTTTCATACTTTCAAATAATCATTTATTCATATTTACAATAGAAATGCACTCAATCATCAAATTGCCGGAATCAGAAAAATTGTATTTAATGGGAAAGGATATTTATTCAAACTGAACATACATCCTCCGAATTGAAAAAATTGAACCATCGATTCTGATAATCCAATTTCTGCAAATCAAATAAATCAACTTGAATAAATTTGCAGTGATATTATCAGTTATTTCATTAAACCAATTGTTACGTATTCAATCAGAGGAAACATAAACACTTACATCTATTGCCTTAGATTTGAATAAATATTTATCCAATTCTACGACTGATCCAATGAATTCCAAAAACCAAAGTCTCATTTTGATAATATGGATTTTGCAGAATTCAGCAATTGACCAGATCACGGTTATATCAATCCTTTATTCAAAATAAATGATTATTATTGGATTCACGAGTCAGTTTCATTCACGGCGCAGAAATCATTTTTCTAAAACGCTCTGATTGCTCAGATCATCAATGAATTCGAGACGAATAACTTCTAGGCCTACACCAATAACTTTCTTTTCAAAATGAAAGATTGAGTTTCCACTACATTGTAATGGGATCTTGCATTCCTCGCACCTGGGCTCAACAGACTCATTTTATACACGTGTATTGGAATAAGACGAACATCACCTAAATTTTTTGAATAAATCAGTTTCGTATTTTTGGATGAATATGTATTCATAGTAATGATATGAATCTATTCAGTACTCGAGTTGATCGGAATGGAGGAATTATATTTCATTGGAATAGATTTTTATTTGAAATTTCATTCAATATTTTACACAGCTTGATCCCAGAAAATCATGTGCTCAGTGTAGTTCTCTACGATCAAGTTGTGCTGAAAGGATAATGATTGTACTGAAATACCATTTCTTTAGGATGAATGAAGTTCCATACTTATTCTGAGTTAATATTCATTCAAAAGTAATCTGATGATTCTTATGTTTATCGAGTTGGTGAAAATAAATTCAAGGATCCTCTCCAATTATCCAACTTGGTCAAACTTTCGTTTGATAAAGGTCATTGCTATTCACCCATTGGAAATAAGTTATGGAATAGTCAATGATTTGGATGAGATATTTATTAAAACTCTTAAAATCTGTATTCGACCGATACTTCCACTAGGTGGCGCATCAAATATTATATCTCCTGAAATGAATTTCTTTGAGCTTTATTATCGTCCCAACAAAAATTTCTCACGATAATCGACAGATCTTCTCGCCATTTTAATGGAGGAACTCGATTAGTCAATTCGTAATAGAAATTCAAGCTCTAATTTCAATTTTTCATTGAGTAAGGAGGCATAACACCCTTTCTCGCAAGCGACTAAATAGGTCCTCAATTGATATATAAGGCTCGGAAAGTCGCATGACATATACATGTAATATCAGTGCGAGCGATACAATTAGGTAATGATAATAAAGTGCGTTGTTATCTTAGATATAAGTAGCGAGTATTTTAACAACATAAGGATGGAATTAGTGACAATTGTTAATAATAGTGATAATTATTGATCCCCTAACTCAAGAGAGTCATTTGAATAAATATTCATCTGATGTGAATAATCTTTCCATGGTTTGCTAACAAACCATCTGAAATAGATTTTGCTTTTGGTTACCTATGATATTCCATATGAATGAATATTTCTTTGGAATGAATTCTATTTCATCGTTCTGGAGGAATATCTATTCATTTCGAATATCATTTATTCATTCGAGCATCGCAAATCGTTCAAATGTGTTACTTATGATAAAATCATCATCAGATTTCATCAAATATTATTCCGGATTTGATGAATATTTATTCATTCCGAAGGAATACGTTCATTTATTTCGAATAAATGTTTGCCTAGGAGGATATGAAAGTATATTTATTCAAATCAGAGGAATTTTCTTCATAAACGTTCAATTTTTTTTCTCAGTGTACTCGGCAATGAGTACCTTTTTGTGATTTGATTTTTAGAATACTTATTGGTCGAAAGGATACTTATTTCAATTGAATAAACTCAGTATAGGATAATAATTGTTATCATTTCATTCAAGTCCTGACCGCCAATTGTGTTAAAAGTTGTGGAGGCATAGTTTTCCACACAGGTTGCATAAAATAGTATAAGCAACGCGGGCGAAAAGTTCCCGCACTCGTGTCCGGAACCGCGCGAGAAAGTAACTTCCTTGCACTCTTTCGACTTTCTCGCACGGGTATTATGTTGTTCTCGCAAAGCGAGAACAACATGATAACTGTGCGAGAAAGTGGAATCGTGCGAGAAAATTACTTTCTCGCACTCTTTCCGGACACTCGTGCGGGAATCTTCCTTTTCACCCATGTTGCTTAATGTACTATTCCCTCATTTTCTTACGTTTTTCATCCGTGATCGTAAGGAAGCTATGCGTTATATAGCCACCCGACAAAGAGATAGTACATTACGCGACAAGGGCCGAAAGTGACCCATCGTGGCCCGGGTAGGTTGCCGCAGGAGCCGGTAGGCGAGGGCGGCATACCTGCGAGCGCGATGGATTATTTTGGTCCCGAGGTGCGTACTCTGTTTTTCGGTGTCACTTGTATCGAAATTATATGCTTTCCGACACGATGTCGGGGCAAAATGCCGCTCCGCCGTACAGGTTAGAAAACGTCGGAGCATGCAATGTAGTGGCCCGAGGACTACTGCGCACGCTCACTCGTTTTCTAGCCTGGGCGGCATTGCGGCATTTTCTACCCCGGGATCGGGGCGGAAACCATAGGCTTTCGATGCCAGTGTGCCGAAAACTCTGTACCGATTGTTACGCTTAGGTTTCCACAGTTTTCACTATTTTGCGCTTGAATGGGGAAAGTCATCTTGAAACTGCCGAGGAATGAGGTCTTGTGGTGGAGCAAAAGTCTAGATTTTTCAAGAATTAAAAAAAACATGACGTTTTAATAGTTCTTCTGGAAGTGACGTGATAGATCGCAGACTATTTTCTTCGGCTGAGTCGTCATCATATGAACGACCAGTTCTTATGTATTCCCCCCCCCCCCGGATAAACTAAAAACGAGGTCAATGTAGGCCTCAGAAATCGAGGGTCTTTGTGAATTGCCAGATACAGATCCTAGCGATAAAACTATACTTTTCTGGAAAACGCCCGAATCCGTTCAAATCGCTGTACTGGTGAGACGAGAATTTGAACAGACCTCAATCATTCATGGAACACTATTTTCCCACGTATGTTCGGGAGCTGAGGTGCTTCCCTTGGGGTTGAAACACAGGGATGAGGATTCTGGAGCGGGGTTGATGATCCAACCCAGTGATTTGTAGATTTCGTGTAAGTTCACAGAGAATCACATTTATTCACTTAAGCTTACGATCTAAAAACACAGTTTGTCACTCACCTTCAGTGCACTAAATGAGTCGTGCGAGGATGCTCTTTTCTCACAATCCGCGGGTACACACAAAAGGTACTTTCGTCGATATGATCGGCCGGAAGTTGATTTATATGTATATATAATGAGCGTTCGTCGCGTGTACGGAGTAAGCCCGTCGTGGGCCTTGGTCAAGGCTGAACATTATGCCGTACGAGACACCAGAGTGTATGGGTCCGCCGTGGGCCAATATTGAGGCAAAACAGATTTCGAGCTGCGTGAGCTCTATTGAAAAGAGAGGAAAGACACACGGACGGATGTCATTGTCTAAGTGAGATCGATCGCACGATGATACGTATTAGAGTAAATTTGAGCGAGCGCTACTCGCTTCGTATACATATTTTCAATCCTGAACACAGTGTATTTTGAGCTCCCAAAAACGATCCCGGTGGTTTCATGGAGCTCCAGTGCGTAGAATTCGAGTGAAGACTAGCTAATCACAGATGTGTCAACCCTGTGCAGAAGGATAGGCAGTCCATGCATAAGATAGGATGAAAATCTTCCGTCGTCATTTGCTCAACACTTCAATTTGACGCATCGAAGCTCGATGAAAACACCGGGATCGTTTTCAGGAGGACAAAACGCGGAAATCATGGCCCAATAAGGATTCAGGCCCATTAGAACATTCTCCTCAGCAACACAACGATTTGAATGGATTTAGATGTTTTATGAAAAAGTTAAGTTTTATCGCCAGGATCGATATCTCTCGATTCACATAAAGACCCTCGACTCCTGAGGCTTAAGTAGACCTCGTTTTTGGTTCCTACGGGCGAAAATACATGAGAATTGGTCGTTAATATGACGACTCAGCCGAAGAAAATAGGCTGCGCTCTATCGCGTCACTTTCGGAAGAACCATCAGAACGTCATGTTTTTCTTAATTATTAAAAAATCTCCTAGACTTTTGCTTCACCACAAGACCTCATTCTTCGGCAGTTTCAAGGTGACTTTCCCCATTCAAGCGCAAAATAGTGAAAACTGTGGAAACCTAAGCGTAACAATAGGTACAGAGTTCTCTTTGTCGGGTGGCTATATAACGCATAGCTTCCTTACGATCGCGGATGAAAAACGTAAGAAAATGGGGGAAAACCATCACTCGTGCATCTACAATAAATTTGGTCCAATAAGTGACTCAAATGAGACGTACTTTAGCTCATTTTATAGAATCAAAGCACGTATCAAAATGTAGAGCTGCGCCGAAGTTTCATGCAAAACAATAGCAAATTATGGTCGAAAAACAAGTTTTTCTTCATTGTTCCGATCTTCAACGCTCTTGCTTCACCTGGAAAACTTAGTTTTGAAGATGCAGCGGGAAAATTGCCGTATTTTCTCATCAAAAGACAGTGACATTTCACTAGCGCGAACCGATTCTCAAGAAAAATGGATTTTCGGCCCAGCCTATTGATCATCCGATTTTTACCTGCAACGTGTATGTCAAATGTTCCACAGAATGATTCGATGGAAATTATTCGATTATGTCAAGGATGATCGGCGAAAATATATCCGACTCGGGTAAAAATTAGCGCGTTCTTCGCTTCTCTAGTAATCTCAAAATTCCCCAAGTGATCTCTCCTACGTAATATCTAGAGCGATCTGACGTGCTTGCCGGGTTGCTTGCGCACAGTCGTTTCTTCTTCCAAGATGGCCGACAAAGAGAGCAGATTTAACATTGGATGAATAGGTCCGTGATGGTAATATTGACTTTTAGCTCTCCCGGGTTGACCAATGTCCATCAAACTCAAGAGTAGGAGGATGAGGTCCTTACTTAATGTTCTAGGCCAGACTATGGGAGATGAGACGTCAATGGAGCAAAACCCCTTTGCTACCAATGGTAAATCTGCTGTGTTACGCAGCCATTTTACCCCTGTGTGCAGGCAACAAGACATCGATGTCAGATTCCTTCTGAAATAGCTTACTCACGGTGATCGGGAAGAGGGGGAATATCCGATCAAAAATGACACTCAAATCGGCGCACGTGGTCATTTTCTACTACTCTTTGCGAGTAGAATCCCGTTGGAATCATATCCGGAGCTGCTCGATTTTTTAAATGCGCGCAGAATTAGTATTTTTAGAATGGAGATCTGCGAACCGTTTTTTAGCATATTTCCACGTTTTCATTAAATTCCGCATAACCTCTACATTTCTCTGAATTTTTGTATGCAACTCGGCTCATTCGAAAGTTCATCACAAAATCTATAAAATGAGACCAAAAAAGTCTAATCTCTCCCACCTGGGACCCAGTACGAGTGCCAACTTGGAGAATAGGTCTCAAATACGTATAATACACGTATAATTGTGATTTCTCCAAATGATAGCGGTGCAAGGTTATGCGACTTGTAGACGGCTCAATACAATATTGTGAAATGCATTAAATATGTCTTGAAAAGTGAAATTCCCCTGCTTCTAGAGCTGAGCTGAAGAATTCCAAGCAACGGAAAGTTTATCATCTGAACGACTCTCAAACGCACATCGGCTAATTTATCGATTTGCGTGTGATCTTCTTTAGTAATACAGTTGGCACTCGCCAGGGGTGTCAAGCGTAGTAGAGTCCCTCCCCTCAAGCCCCTCCAGTCAAGTGCAGAGAGCGTCGCGGCTCGCGGCGAAGGAGCCCCTCCCCTGCGACGCCGCGGCGCGCTCTACACATGACTGGAGGGGCTTGAAGGGAGGGACTCTACTTCGCTTGGCACCCCTGCGTATGAGGGCCTTACGGGTGGGGTTGAGCACGACTCCATCGCTCTTAAGGGTTTCTTGGCGTTTCCATACCCGCACTTTCTCGGCTACAAGCAAACGAATAGGTGGTGTACCCGCAAGCACACAGGTTGCGTGGTCGAACACCGTGCAATAGGCGCTGATCGTCCGTAGCGCAAAACGCCGCTGGACTGGACCTAGCTTTGCATCGATTACGGACCCTCTAGCTACCTGCCCCCAAACTGGTGCACCGTACAGCATGATGAAATAGCTCACGGTGCTGAGTAAAGCTCATCTGTTTGGCTTAAGGCCACCAATGTTTGGCATGAGCCGCTGGAGGGCACCACCGACTCTGTCCGCCTTCAGCGCTGCTTCTCTGGCTTGACCCTTGTAGCTCCATCGGTCATCAAACCAAACCCCAAGGTACTTGAGTTCCCTCTTGAGTGGAATCTCGTACTCGTTGATGGAAAACACGGGAGTTCCAAAACTCCTCCTCTTGGTGACTAGCATCGCTTCGCACTTGTGCTCGGCAAGCTCCAACCCGTTCTCAGGGAACCATTGACCAATGCGGTAAAGAACTTCATTGGCCACGACTAATGCCGCATCGTCCGCGAAGCCAATGAGTTCTGCCTCATCTGGAAGACTCATGTTCAGGAACTCACCGAATTGCGTTTTGGATGGTCCTGACACGGATCCTTGAGCTATCCCCGCAGATAATTCCAGCTCAACCCTTCCCTAATCGGTGTCACATACGAGGATTCTGTCACGCAGTCAATCACTGATGACTGCGAGCAGATAAGGGGGGACTCTTCCATCCACCTATAGATCCATTTCCAGCTTGCTGTGTTGGGGGCATTTTTCACATCCAAACATATTATGGCACAAAACCCTCCTCCTGGTTAGGGAGCCATTGTATGCGCTCTGTGGACTCCGTCTTGTACGCTTCCTATTGCGTGCATTGTACTGCGCCCCTTGGGCTCGTTCTACATAGGATGCGCTCAGCGCGTAAGCGTACGTGCATACGCTTGGGCTCAAAGCATTTGATGCAGGAATTACTATGAAGCAGCCTAACCAGTCGTTTTCCATTTGGAATTTCCACAAGTGAAGAGTTGGTTGATGATTGATGGGCCCCAAGAGAAATAATCGAGCCGACAAATTTATTTTTACCATGTTTTCCAAAGAACAAATGGAGAAAAACATGAGCGGTGGCCGCGCGAGCCTTTTCGGAAAAAAATAAAAGTTGAGCAACGTTTTTGCGATTCAGTATCCGGATTGGTGACCGCTCATCTTGCTCTTGCCTAGTTCCTGTTCCCAAACAAAGTTACAGTCTTTGCAAACTAAGACGCTTGGGCGCTAATGCGGATACTGAGTTGCAAAAACTTTGCTCAACCTGGTTTTCTTCCCGGAAAGGCTCGCGGAGTCACCACTGCTGGTTTTCCCTATTTTTCATGAGAAAACACGGAAGAAATTGTTTTTCTGACTCAAAGATATCCCCCAGAGACCGCCGTCAATCAATCTCATGAGTCCCGTATTTCACCGATAATGAAAGAGCGGGTAACTTTTAGGGCAGTCAACGCTGATCCTTTTCTCTAGTCGATTGTGGAAAAACATCGAGAAACTTGAGTTTTTGGCTCGATTACGTCATTCAGAGCCCACCAATCATCAACCAACTCTTTCCTTAGGGAATATCTGAGTGGGAAGCGACTGGTACGGCTACTTCATGAAATTTCCTGCATTAAATGCTTTGAGTACAAGCGTATGCGCGTACGCTTACGCGCTGAGCGCATCCTATGTAGAACGAGCCTTGCGGATGCCAAACTGCATCGTGGACATCCCTCCGCTACGCTCATACTCTTCCTCCGCCCGGTTCAGGATCATGCGATCATACATCTTCCCGATGTTGTCCAACACATTGAATGGCCGATTCGATGATGGCTCCGCTGGCTCTCGAGTCACTATTTTCAGGGCTTCATTGGGGATACCATCCAACCCCGGGGCCTTACCATTCGCCTATTTAGTAGCGGCTCGTCTTAGCTCTTCTTCGGTGAAGAGGAGGATTGGCTCCCCTCTCGGGTGGAAAGCTCTGGCAATCCGTAGAACTGACTCTTTGTCAGTTGGCGCTGTTGGTCCGTCTCTCAAGCGCAGTCTGTTCATGACCACCCGGTACGGTGTGCTCCACGGATCTTGATCGACCATGCTACATAGCTCTGACCAGCACTTTCGTTTGCTGCGACGGATGGCATTCCGAAGAAGCTTCTTCGCCTCTTTGTGGGCCGCTTCGTCTGCTGCCACTGATAGACGTCCGCGTTTGCGCACTCGATTCGCTCGCCTCCGCTTAGCGTTTGCGCTGCGGCGAAGGTCCCTGATTTCATCGTTCCACCAGTATACTTGCCTCTTCTGGAACCGGGGTTGGTTCTTCCTCGGCATGGAGGCGTCGCAGGCTCGGGTGATGGACCGAATGACGCTCGTTACCGTCTGCTCCGGCGAAAGCTCTTCTCCGGGGTCCTCTGCTCTCAGGATTGCTTCTTTGAAGTTTTCCTCGTCCAGTTTACGGACTTGCCATCCCTCGATTTGCCGTGCTATGCCTGCATCTCGGCCATGGTCTATCTTGAAGAAGATATGGCGGTGGTCGCTGAGCGTTTCCGAGTCGAGGACCTGCCACTTTGTGACTCGTCTCATCAGGGGCGGGCTAACAAACGTTAAGTCGAGCACTGAGGATGATGCCCCTCTGTGCCACGTCGCCTTTCCTACCTCGTTGAGGCAAACCAGGTCCAATTGGGCCATGGTTGTTTCCAGCGCGTTACCTCTTTCATCCTCTGGCCCTCCACTCCAGGCTGGAGCTTTGGAGTTAAAATCCCCCGCTACTATGGCGAAGCCTCTCCACTGTCTCAGACTATCCTCGAGTTGCCGCAGTTCCCGAAGAAAGTCGTTCATCAGTGCGTTCGGTGAGTAGTAGCAGCAATACACGGCTATATCGCCGATGACTCTTCGGGCGAACCTCGACCCTTTGGTCGGTTTCTTTGTCTCTTTAATGGTTCTATTCCAGACTTGGATGGCTGATCCCCTCCCAAGATCTTCCGTGGTTCGTGGTCGCTCTTCTCGGGAATGGAGATTCTGCTCGGAGATGATGAGAACGTCTGCTCCCAGTCTTGAGGCCTCTGCCTCGAGTAGACTCTGGGCATCGTTGCTCCTGCGAAGATTCGCTTGCAGGAAACTAGCCATCTTTGCGTCTTTTCCGACCCTTCCATACTGCTCGCGCCTGCTGGTAGGCCTTGCAGCACTGCGTGTCCGACCTAAGTTTGTGATCCTCTTTGAGGACCTCACAGCTCAGACATTTCAGCTCTTCGGGTTTCTTCTACTATGAAGATACCCTAATCCGGGGTGACTTCGTACCATTTTCTCGAAAGAGACTGGGGGTGACGGAAGTTTTCTCTGTGAGCTCTGTTAGGGTCCGCAAGAAATCATCGTGGAGCTAAGAATGTCTACTTTTATCATATAATGACATAAATACTCCACCCATATATACAATGTGACCACGATATTTCTGCCCAGACATACATGCACAAGCACAGGACACGGGAATAACCTCCAAATTTCGCCAGAAACATCGTGGTCACATGGTATATGGGTCAGATCTGTATTTTTCGGCAAATCCGTGCGCACGACTCCGCGGATCTTTCCGCCGATTCTTTACATGGAAGTAAGCACCATAGATAGTACTTCTCCAAGGTTTCAGGCTCCCAGAAGATTTTTTACGCCCATTAGAATTTTTAAAGTTCTAAGAAAAGATCTTTTTTAGCGTTTTGAAGAAAAAATCGTCGAATCGATCAGGAACATCGGAGCGAAGCCTGCGGAGTCGCGTCTTCTTTGTTTCAATGTCAACATTCAGAAGAAGATATGCGAAACACTCAAAACTAAATGCGTTTAGTCCACACGACAATACGTAAAGAGACTTTTTTCGATTTTGAGACCATTTTGAGATGGATGCTGTCCCGACGCATCTGGATCTTTTCCCATCCAACTTAACTAGTTATTGTCGTCTTTAAAAAAACCCTATGATTGGTGCTCTTGCACGTCCAAATCGGTCGATTTTGGCCCGAGTTATGGCCATTGGAAGATGGTGAGTTATTGAAAAACGCTCAGTTTGTCCAGCTCACCAAATCTATTGCTCTACACCAATCGACTTGAAAGTTGACACAGTCGTTCTTCCAAGTGTCCCGAACACGTGGAAGAAATTTCGCGCTGTGTTTCGGCCTGCCGTGGGACCAAAGAATTTCACAAACACCCTCATTCTTGCGGATTTTTGTGTAATTTTTAGAGCGGTTGCCAATCTCTTCCTGCGCATGCGCACATCTATACTGCTTCGGGATCATCTTTAATTAATAGCTGTAGTATATATGATCAGCTGTGGCGCGTATGTGTGTATGTGTACGAAAGAGTGGAAAGTGAAGAGCGTGGGAATCGTTCTATTGTACAGTGTCGGCGCGACATTCCGGGCTTCAGCAGACAGCTCTAGGCAGAGCTACGAGTAATATTTCCAGCCACTGTATCTCTTATAATATTCTCACAGTATATGTATCAAACGGAGTACTATCACTTATTGCAGTGTACCCATCCTACATCCTGCATACTCTACAATTGGCGACGAGGATAATGCGGAAGTGATAGTGAAAGTGGATAGACACACGTGCGAATGGAGATTGATGCAAATTTCTTGAAAAACGTGATAGGGCAAGAATTGGACAAGAAAACATTAGTGGCAATTTTGAGTAAATTGCCCGCGGTAGCGGTATTGCAACGCTTCAATATCGACGAACTTCGTAAAGTCACACGGGAAAATCGACAGGAAGAATTTGACAAATCATCAATCAAGAGAGTCACCGACGGTGAAGCGAATGCAAAAAGCAAAGAAAGTGAAATTCCTGAGGCAAGTGACTCCCAGTTGAACATAAACAAGGCCACAATAGAAGAGAGTGAGCATTCCAGTGACAGTAAATACAACAGTGCTGACAGTGGAGATCATTCAGAGCTTATTGAGTTAGACAGTTCTGTGGACGATTCGGACGACGAAATGGGTGACTGGATATTTGACGCGAAGAGAGACAATTGGAATACGTATACAGATCGTATCGAATGTCATTTTATTGCAAAATATATAACTGACGACAAGAAAAAAGTCGCTTTCCTGCTATCAAAGTGCGGAAGCAAAACGTATGCGTTGCTGCAGCACCAGTGTATGAATGTGAAACCTATTACCAAAAAATATGATGAGCTCGTGACAATCATGCAAAATCATTTGCACCTGAAGAAAAATAAGGCGATGGAGCGATCCAATTTTCATAGGGCTAAACAAGAGCTCACAGAATCGGTTGCTGAATATGTGGCACGCCTTCAAGAGCTATCTCTTCATCGTAATTTCGGAAATCTGAACGACGCACTTAGGGATCAGCTTGTATGTGACATAAGAGATCAAGACACGAGAATAGCTCTTTTTAGCGAAGAGAATCTAACATCTACCAGCGCTGTGAAAATGGCAGCCATACGAGAAGCAGCAGTGAAAAACGCCGAAAAAGCAACGATGAAGCAGTCTTCAAGCAGCAGCGACTCAGCAGTCCAAAATCTATGAGCCAGAGATCGACAAAATCATCAGCAAAGCAGAGGTAAACACAACTCAGAAAGAGCCAAGAACTTTTCTCCGAATCGAAAAAAAGCTTGTTTTTGTTGCGGTATTTGAGACAATCATGTAACGCGCTTCTGTCGTTTGCGCGATAAATCTTGTAATTTCTGTGAAAAAAACGGGACATTTGGGAAGAGTATGCATCACAAAGCATGGCAAGACGGCAGTATTCGAGCTTCTATTCGGCGATGATTATGATCCTAATGCTGATAAGAAATGTCACACGCTAAGAGATGAGGGCGCTGCAAGCTCAGATTCGGACGCGTCAAATGATGATGAAAATTGTCCTTACGATTTCCATCCAATTTATTCTGAAGGTAAAATTCACAAAATAGAAGCAGAGCCAATGTCTACCCAAGTTGTTTCGAATAAAGTTATTGTTAGTATGGAGATTCATACGGGTTAGTACATGGCCGCGATATCCGAAGGTGATGAAGAACAACTCTCTCCAAATGAACCGTTGTACAAAAATGATTTGAAATTAACGAGTTACGGTGATGTACAATTATATTCTTTGGGCGAATTGAAAATGCGAGCTTGTTATGCAAACCAAACCAAAGATGTAGAATGGTATGTGATGGAAGGTCGAGGTCCAAGGTTATTGGGTAGACAATGGCTGAAAATTTTTGGGTTATGGCCGCTGAACTTGTGACAATCGAAGTCGAATCAGGGTGATATTCTTTACGTGCAGAGTTCTGATATTCAAATATCACATATCTAATGGGATCTAGATTACTTGGGAGAAGACCCGAAAATCGGTTAAATCTGCTCACAGCAAATAGCTCCTGCGAATCGCTAGACTCAATAATCAGTATCGGGCAACTTTTTTCTTCAAAGAACTAGTCCTCGCAAAAAATATGCACCCAAGTCCATCCAAAAAGATTGAGTCTAGTCAGAGCTATGATTTTTGAACCTTTTATGGGCCCTGGGACCCATATAGGTCTTGAAAAAAACTGAAAAAATTATTTTTGTACTATTCAAACATAGTCCTGGAGGGAAAAGATTTTTTGGGATTTTTACAGACCCCCCCTCCCTGGTGACGGCACCGGACCAAATGCTCCGAAATGACTCATATATATAACTTCCTATACTATATATTCCTTTCTAAATCTCCTGCCCCACATAGCCCCTTACCGCCCACTCCGCCCACACCACCCCACACTGCCGTTCGAAATCCGCCCCACTCTTTATTCTATTGTCCGTCCCACATCGCCACTCAAAATCCGCCCCACACCTCCGTCCATAATCCGCTCCACACTGTCATGCAAAGTCCGCTCCATACTGCCGTTCAAAGTCTGACCCACTTCTTCTCCTATAATCCGCCCACACTGCCTACTCGAAACCGCGCCACACTTCCTTCTAAAATTCTCTCCACTCCCCATTTCAATGTCCGCCCCACATTTCTCCCTATGATCCGCCCACATTGCCTTCTGAAATCCATGCCACACCGCCTCCTACAGTCGGCTCCGAACCATTGATTTATCGTTATAATCGTATCACTATAATATAGATTCCTTCTTGATTTTTCAAAGAGGAAGAGTTGTATCCGTGACAAGGAATTCCTCCAATCATTCTACTGAAATCCACTTTTCATTCATTCGCACTTTCACTGACAGGAAGTCAGGTTCAACCATTTTTTTTCCATCTCGCCGGGATCGTTCGAGTATAGGTCTCATCTTCTCCTCCACTATTATGCCCTCCATGTTAAACATTAAACTTGACCATCATTGTCTCTGCCTGTGTGTATGTTGTCCAGCCGTTCTCCCCAACCCTTTGATCGATTTTCCTGAAATCCTCATGAGTGAGAGATAACCACTGAGATGTGCTGAACGGATTGACACCTAACTATAACAAAAAGTTTTTGACGTGTGCATCTTCAACGATGAAATTATTGACCTTTTCCGAAATTCTATTATTGCATTCAGAAATATTTCCATCCACAATCCTCATATCAAACTTCTTGTCACTCGAACATCGATTCTTTCGCCATTCTCATTCACTTCGTTAATGTTCACCACCCATTGTCGTTCATTTCAATCGCTGAAATTATGAATTCTCCACCACGTGATAGAAAATCACGTTATATTCTCCTTCCATACATTTTCACGGAACTACCCATCAACCAACCTATCTATCATGCCAATATCAACATTTCATTACCTTACTCTGAATTTTTCCAGGAACTCATCCTAGAACATATTTTCCGAAAATTGAATCAAATTTCCGGAACTTTTGACATTTTTGTTTTCAAAGACGCATTAATCGAAAACTGTTGAATAGAATCATCTTTGAAACCGGCACACCTCGACGTAGTCATCTATCACTTATGAACATTCCAGAGAGATCGATCGAAGGATTGAGTAGAACTCGTGAACGAAGGGAAGAACAACATACATGTCAGAATATTGAATTCCTCTGCAAACCATCATTTTCCGTGACCAGAGAATAAATATAAAAAAAATTATCTTAGAATCGAGAGATCTTGGCACCGAGAACGGAATGGTGGGAACCAAATTGCTCCCTCTGAATACTCTGAGGATAGAAAATTCTACTGAGGATGAAATTCCCAGATTATACTATCATATATTCCTTTGAGAGTCATCATTTTTCTTGAACACTGACTATTTCCGAGTAGGAAGTATCATCTACAATCTGAAGATCTCGCTGAGAGGGACAATATGGTGAAAACCAGATTGCTCTCTCTGAGAATTTTGACGATGAAAAGTCCGCCTGAGGAGATAATCTTCTCATAATTCTCGTACATATTCTATATCCACACTCAGATGAAGAACTTACAAACTTACATACACACGAACGATCTCCTACTACAATTACCAGCTAAAATGCAATTCTATTCTGCTACCTATGAGCATTGACAGCAGACTACTACATTCCGCTTCTCCAGATAGGAAGAGTTGTACTTGTGACGAGAGATTTTCATCAGATCTTCTAACTCAAAACAAATTTGTATTGCGAAAATCGTCGCTCACACAGAGTCAAAATCCATCATTCTGTTCTCCTCGCCAATATCTTTTGATTGTAAGTCACCTTTCTTCGTTTAAGATCATTCCCAGTCCACTAGAAATTCATCTTTCACGGTCTTAGACATTGTTTGAGTGTATGTTGTTCTTTGGCATTCATGCGTTCTCCCCAACCCTTCAATCGATCTTCAAAAAATTCATCTGTCAGGTGGATGGCCACCCGATGATGTTCTGAGAGGGAATTTGCAGCTCAATCTATTAGATAACTTTCGATTCGTGCGTTTTGTAATATGAAAAAGTCAATATCTTCGAGAAACTGATAATCTGATAATCTTATAATCTCAGCCAATATCTGCGAGAAAATAATCTTATTCAATATCAATATCTTCGAGAAACTGGTAATCTTATCCACAAATATTTTTCGTTCACAATTTTCTTATCAAAGTTTCGATCACGTGAACTAACATCATTCGGCGATTCTCCGTGACTTGATTCATATGTATAATCCATATTCATCCATTCCCATAATTTAAAACATACATTTTGCATCATCCAACGACAAATCGCGTGCGATCATGTTTTATTCATCATTACGCAATCCCGTATCACCCAATTGATCGATTATGTCGAAATTGATATCACATCAGATTACTTCGGGTTTGTCTAGGAATTATCTTTAGAACACATTCTTCGGAAATTGTAAACTTTTTTCCAAAATGGTACATTCTTCTTCTTCCGGACGCATGATCAAAAAACAGTTTGATAAATGAAGCTGTGAATTTCTTCAGAACGTTCTTGAGTAATCATCTACTACACACATGGATTTCAGGAGAATCGAATGAATGGCTGAGGAGAACGCGTGAACGGAGGAAAACACACACATCGAATTAACGACTGCTTTCATAAAAAACCAACCACCTACATGAATAACCATGAAAAATAACCATGTTTTTCGACCTCCGATTATCATCGAGCTAAAATTTTTGTCCACAATCGAAAGACCTCAGGGCGAGGAACAAAATCGTGGAACCTGAATCTGTGTTAGTGTAGATTTTCAGAATGAGAAATTGACGTCTCTGTTGAGACGTATGTCGATCGTCGGTGTGTCTTCTTTGGTCAACGCATTCACATCAACCCGTCAACCGATCTTCTCAAAATTGATATGGACAGTGAATGGCCTTCTAGGGATGCGCTGGAAAGATTCACAGTTAACTGTATCAAACTGATTCCAATTTATGCGTCTCAAAAATTTAAAATGTCAGAATTTTGATGAATTGACTATTTTCACTACAAATATCTTGCCCCAAATCTCGCTTATCCAATTCGAGTCCACCTACATAACCAGTTCCTCGCGATTTCTCATAGATTGGTTAATACCGAACTTGCATATTTATCCTATTCTACCACTCGAATCATAACCTTCCCCATCATCTAAATTAGAACTAGATACAATGCCTTCCCTATTCGATCCATAGGCCATTTCACGCAGCATTTAATATTCTGCGTACTCTATTCTTCTGGTCCACTCGCAAGTTATCCTTATTTTTTCAACATCCTGGATCATACGAATAACTCCGCCAACATAGGTCAATCGTCATTCTTGGGCCAAAACAATTCTGAATACCTCGAAATTAAGAGGTTAAGGGTAAATTCAGCACCTCTCGGTGCCTACCCGACAACAGTTGCACCCCACGGTGTTTCTGAACCGACCTCGAATGAACCTCAACATCCCCTATCAATTTTTGTTCTAAATGGTGGTTTTTGGCGTGGAAAACTATATCGAATTGGAATTAGAATTGCACATCTGGGGTTTTCGAAAAAATCTCTTCTTCAAAATTTTCGAGGTGAAACATTGTTAATTCCTTCTTCTGGATCGAAACTCGTCAATATATCGAATTCCAATGAATGATATCATCACTCATAATATGACCCACATGAATCATGAACAAGATAGATTCTCTGCGGATGATCTAGTGGACTATCAAAAAGGATCTTAACAATGTCATTCCATTCATTCATTCTCCTTCACACTAAAAGGCGGAATTCTACGATAATGTGGGTCTGATGATTCACGCGAGTTCGAATTTTGTTGCATCTTCATGGATCTCCTGAATCTGTATTTATTCGGATGATAATATTTCTGAAAGAAGGTGAAGTATATGTTCATCCGATGAAGGTATAGGGTTGGCGAGAGGAGCGAGCATGAGGGCACCGGAGAGTGATTCAGGCTCAAACCATTCCATCGAGAGATATTCCATCCAAAAAATCATAGAGACTGTTCCAATGTTCTCGAGTTTATATATTGGTCGAATGGTATTCAAGAATTTCATTCAAATTTCGAAATTAATCAACATAATTCGTTGGATGATTTGAAAATGGTCCGTGGCATGCTAAAACAGATGCATCCTCAAAAACTTCCATGAAATGGAGGAAAATCAGATCAAATTGCGCTCTATGTATCCATCATGGTGACAACTTTCAGAAATTTGGAATAACATCGCACCGATGATGTTCAACTTTGAAAAATTTGTTTAATACAATGACTGATCTACATGAGTAGAGAGACATTTTCCAAGCATTACGATTGATTCATCTAGCGCGATAGGTATTGAAATTGGATCTTTCTTATCTATGAGACCACGATGTCGTCATGGACACAAGATTGTTCTCAAGAGAACCAAAAATACCTAATTCTGTTGATTTACTCCGACAATCAGTGAGTTGAGGCCAGTTCGCATTGGTTACTAATCGATAGATAGCGCCACGGTGATTTGCATAGCGTAATTGAAACAATATTCGATTTCCAAACTCTTCGAAACACTTTCCAGACTAAATCATCGAGTTAGATTAAACCTTCAATCGTTTCAGCTTTGACGCGTCTCAAAATTCAGGATATATTCTGCGAAATTCGGAGAACGGCAATCGTGTATCACAGGGTGGTTATTATGATGCGGCAGCGCAGCTCAAGATTCCAGATTCCCAAATCCTGCAAAATATATCGCAAGTTTTGAGACGCAATAAAGATCAAATAATTGGGAATTTCATTAGTGAGCGCGCTGACTCAATGATTCGATCCAAAAAGTGTTCGTCATTATTCGGAAATTAGATATTGTTCGACAACCTGGCGCGTATCTGGTTGCTCTTTTGTTGAAACTCCCGACTGTCCTTGAGTATTCCATCAAGATTTGGAGATTGTCAAGAGTTATTGAGTAATATTATGACATATAAGATATTTGAGACAAAAAGTTTGTACCAGCAAGATCGTTCAAAATCATAGAATTAATAGGTGTTTGTCATTGAGCTTTACCAAACGGGTCTAAAGAGATTTGTTTTGTGGTTTCAAGTCTTAGTGATTGATGGACCGGCAAGAATCAGGATGAATGATATTACCGTATTTATCCGGGATATGAGCCGCACCCGCATATAAGCCGCAACCCACTTTTAAGATCTATAACTTTGATTTTTCTCAACCTCAATATAAGCCGCACGATATTTCTGAGATAATCAAATGAATTCCCTGCAGAACTGAGGAAATCAGTGCACATATTTAGTCAAATGGATTTTAAACAGAATGAAGGAAATCAGTTCACATATGACCAGATTCCAGAAACTTTTTACTTTCGCTGTCATACCGCAAACATATCGTGCGTGATGTGTAATATGGCCTAACCAGTCGAGTTCTCTTTGTTTATATGTCCTAAAAGTGTACACCTAATTTGAACTTCATTGGTGGATGTGGATAGACAGCAGAGCCGATCAATTACGAGAAAATACCCGAAAATCAACAAAATGACGTGTCACTCGGACCATTTCTCAAAATTCGTTGAGCTCTCATGGTTTTAGCATATTACAGCAGGTTCTGTAACTTTGCAGGCATGTTTCTCATGGTTCAAAGTTATGATTCACTTGTCCCAGAAAATGTACATCGATGTACTCAGCCGTGACACGCATTGAACAGTCTGTCACTCTATTTCGATGAAAAATCATTACTACTGTTCTTAGACTCATACACTTCTTGGCGTATCCTAGAGTTACTTGTCTTACTCTTGCAAGAATGAAGAAATCGATCTATCTAAAGTCCATGTACATCAACGCCAAAATGAAGGAATCGCATTCAAACGGAAGAGAGTCAGTGACACTCGTAGTATATTTACGCCGTTCTCGGCAGTGTACACTCGCTGTAATCAACGGACGGACTCCAAATTACCGAGAAATGATGGATGATAGTATCAAGATACCATACCATATCCACCTCGCTATCCTCGGGCTCTAGCGCGTTTTGAAGAACCATCGGTACCAATTCCAACGGGATTTCAGAATAGATATGAAAATACGTTACCAAAAAAAATTGTCGTAAGTTATGAGGCCGATTCAGAGGAAAACGATTATTGAGTCTTGTTTAGTATAGTGTTCATTTTGATTTATATACATCTAGTTCAGTATGAGGTCACTGTTGAATTTTGAATTCTCGCGCGCAGCCGCCATCTTGTCGTCGCGACTTCGTACTCTTCTGCTATTCATTCCAGCGCGCTCGTCGCCTTCCGCGGCTTGCGCCAGTTTCCGCTCAGCAGCCGACCGTGCCACCTCGCTCTGTATCATGAGCTTTATTATAATATAGTTTGTTGTTTATTTAAACTATGAGACAAAAAGTTATTCAGTTCACCTGCTCCCATATCAGACATATGGTCCTTCGAATACCGGATTGGAGCCAGTGAGTGAAATTCAAATCGATGCGAATGGATTCGCATCGACTTGAATTTCACTAGTGCGGTGCTGATATCCTGCCGGAGGACGGGGAAGATTCCTCGATTGCTCGTTAAAGAGCATTGGTTCACCGGCAGCAAGCGCAGGGTTAGGGCAGCCTTCGACATTGTTTCGTCTTGGATTCAGGCTAACCCGAGAGGCGCAACGAGGTCTCCAGTCGGCGCACCCCGAGAAGACGGCGGAGATGACCTGAGGATCCAGGAGGGTCTCCGGGTACCGTGGGAGTTCGTCGTGGGATAAAGCGGATGAGCTATTTTTCTTTATTCGCTGTTTTTTTCAAAGGACCCGGCACCAAATACATTGTTTTTGGGTCTCTGTAATTTTCAACGAGACTTGGCAGACAGATAGATTGAAATGCGCTGAACAAATGTTCAAATGGAGTCCAGTTCCTATCGGTTACGGTTATTGAGATATTTGTCCCGAAAGCTGTGGAAAATACAGGCCATTGTGGACGTTAGGATAGCGAATCGAACGTTAACATTGGCACAATGTATATATATGGCACTTTTGCACTCGGTGCTTTTGGGCAGTTTTTGGGTGGCTTCGAGGCTGCAGTAGATAGATACCTCAAAAATGGAGCTTGAATGATTTATCAACGGAAACAAGGCCTGAATATCGTTTGCTAGCTGGCTCAAGCGAAGTCGAATATTCAAGCCTACTCGAATGCTGAGTTTCGGGTCGCGTTACTTGATCCTTGTGTCGTTTCTTTCTCAAGATGTCAAGGACTGAAATAAATACATGTCTTACTGATGAAGTATAGATTCTTTTGATTCAAATGATGTCTAGACTATTGTAAGATGTAGCACATAGATATATTATTTATAGATGTAGCACACGCTAAAGACACCTTAAGCATTCGCAAAGTTCCAATTCCGACCTATAGGTCATGCGAAGATGGATTTCAAATTCCAGCTGCTTGCGCACGCAGCAGGTGCCCCTATGAGTTTGTATCGAAGCGAGAATCAATTCCACGCGATTGTCGCGTATGCGGAATCAGGGATTCTCCGCGTGTGCGAAATCAGGAACTCTTCGCGTACGCAAAAATATGCCTGTTCTCCATGTTCGGACCGGCACCTTGCAAAGTTTTCGCGCACGCGAAACTATGGCCCCTTCGCGTACGCAAAAAATTCCGGAAAGCTGCCCCGCAAAAGTCTTCGCGTGCGCGAACCGGAAAATTTCGCGTACGCGGAGAATGGGCTCCCTTCGCGTACGCGAAGAATTTTCTAGTTCGCGCACGCGAAGACTTCCACGAGGCGGCTCTCCGAAGCCCGTGAAGAATGCGCCCTTTCGCGTACGCGAAGACTGGGCCGCGAATATGCATTCAACGGTCACCACTTGTCTAAATTCGGTAGACAATTCGGGTTTTGTGCTCTTTCCTACAGCAGTAGTGAAACTTATATCAGCTGACGGATTTGAATTTTACTTCACAGCTCTGATCGATCACTGCTCGCAATCCTCCTTCATAACAGAGAATGCTTGCCAAAAATTAGGGATAAGAAGGATGAAATCTAAGGTTCAAATCAAGGGGGGTGGCGACCTTAACACCGGAATTTCGAGGGGTTTGGCCAATTTCACGGTGCGTCCCAGATTTTCCTCTGATTTCAGTTGTGATGTGCAGGCTTTCATTATTCCTAAGGTTTCTGGTTATAAAGCCTCTGTTGCAACGGGTACGGATAAATTGAATCATCTCAGGGGACTTAATTTGGCTGATTCCAATTTCTTAGAAACGAGATGAATTGATATCTTGCTGGGTGCCAAAGTTCACGCTCAGATTGTGCTCGATGGGGTGAAAAAGGCAAACGTTGATCTGTCTAATCAACCTATCGCGACAAACACAGAATTGGGTTGGATAGTTCCTTCTAGTGTCGGTCGAAACTCAGAATCTTCTTCATCTTATCTTCATTTAGTTGATAACACAGTGTTAAAATCGATTCTTGAAAAATTTTGGAAGCAAGGAGAAGTCGGAACGGTCGGGAAAAAGCTCTCTGAGGACGATCGCAAATGCGAAGATTATTTTCAGGAAACCCATTTACAAAATGTTAGCGGTAGATACGTAGTTCGGTTGCCAGTGAAACAAGAGTTGATGGAAAATTTGAATTTCAAACTCGGTGATTCTTACTCCTCTGCTCTTCAAACGCTCTATTCCATGGAACGGAAATTCTCGAAAAATTCGGATTTCGAATCGAAATATTAGGCTTTCATGCAAGAGTATGAGGGTCTCGAGCATATGGGAAAAGCTTCAAATTTGTCGGTAGAAGATAAGAACGGTTGCTATATCCTTCCTCATCACGGAGTGCTTCAAAGCTCCAAAAAATTACGGACGGTATTCAACGGTTCAAATAAGGTTCATGGCACTCCATTGAATGATCTACTTTACACTGACGAGAATTTTCTACCAGAGCTGGTGGATCTAATAATGAGATGGCGTCGGTATGAATTTGTTTTCGTGGCTGATATAGAGAAAATGTTTAGACAGGTTTTAGTCGACCCCAGAGATCGTCTCTTGCAGATGATCTTATGGAGGAAAAATCCGGATCTGGACGTCTTACTCTATTTTCTCAGAACGATCACTTACGGCTTAAAATGTTCACCTTATCTTGCCATTAGGGCTTTGAGGCAATTGGCTAAGGATTATGGGCATCTATTTGCTTCAGCAGTTAAAATCATTGAGGATGAATCATACATGGATGATTTTATGTCGGGGGGAGAGACAGTAGAAGAAACTCGTCAGAAACAGGTGCAATTGATCGAAATTCTCAAGGTGGGCGGGTTCGAGTTACGGGAATGGGCGGCGAACGATGCTCAGTTGATCGAAGAAATTCCAGTCGATCATAGAATTCACGGTTCGGCTACTTTCGAATCTGATGATTGTACCTCTATTCTTGGTCTATCTTGGGCTCCAAGAGAGGACTACTTTCATTTCAGTATCAAACCTGAAGGTTTTGACAGTCAAAAAATGCCGAAAAGAATGATATTGTCTCTCACAGCTAAAATCTTCGATCCATCAGGTTGGCTAGCTCCGGTGGTGATCTAGGCAAAGATATTCATGCAAACGCTTTGGCTCTTAAAGTGTGAATGGGATGATGTTCTCCCGAGTGACTATTCAAACCAGTGGTCTGAATGGTACGGAAAACTTGCCGATTTGGGGGAGATTAGAATACCCAGGTGGATCGGATATTCGAGCCAAGGATTGAAAATTGAGTTGCACGGTTTTGCGGATGCTTCTTCAAAAGCATACGGTGCTGTTATTTATTTGCGAATGATCAGGAACGGACGCACTATCTTTTCAAAATCTCAACTTTGCTAGTAAATCCGCTTCAATCGGCTTCATCAGCTATCGGGATGATTCAAACGGGCTTCTCTTCGAAATTTCCTCAGCTACACGATGCGCGATGCCTTTTTCGTCCTAAACTCAATGGGGACGGTTGAGGATCGATAAACGCCCCCCCCCCCCAAAAAAAAACAACGAAATTTCACCGAAACAGAACATACACGTGACGAGTCCCTCGTTCTACTGCCAACTTCAATACACTTGGAGTACATTCTAGGACCCTTGAGTTGAATTTTGGGCCTGTCCTCGAACCTGGGAATCACTGCTATGAATTTTAAGAGCGATTTTTAGCTAGAAACATGTTATGGACACTGTATATTTGACCAAAATCGTTGATTCTAAGTCGGTGAACATTCTGCTGCCTCCTGAAAAACAATAGCGATGGATTCTGGAATTATTTAACGAGATTTTCAGCTAAACCTCGGATTCAGAAATTGCTGTTGACATTGATGCGATGCGGTTTGAGCTAAAAACGGTTGAAAATGCCTTACCGCCTGATCAAAGTCATGGATTTTAGCTCGGATTTTCTACTACTGCCAGCTCAAAAACACATGGAGTGCACTCTAAAATGACTGAACATGATTTTGACGTCAATCCCGAGTCTCAAACTTACTGCGAATGATTTATGACCGATATCAGGCCAAAAAAGCTAGAAGAAAATTTGACGTTTGGGAAAAAAATATGAATTTCAAATGGAGAAAAACTCTACTGCCAACAAGTTAAGGCTTGACGTACATTCCAGTCCTCCCTCACAAAATTTCAAGCTCAAGCCCGAATCTGGGAATTGCTGCTGAGAGCTCTGAGATCGATTCTGAGCCAGAAGCGTGAGATGAATGGGGCAAATTATTGCGTAATTATGAATCATAGATTGGAAACCGCTCTTCTGCCACATGTGAAATGGTCACATCACAATCCAGGGTTAAACAGCAAAATTTCAAGCCTAATCTGAGATCTGGGGATAACTTCTGAGAGAACTGGGATCGATTCCAATACGGCATGCGCCAGGAGTGTGTCAATAGCGTTGCAAATCATCCCGATTGGCCGATTTTAGCTCGGAATCCTTATTGCTGCCAGCTTAGAAATACTTGGAGTATACTGTGTGATCACTCGGCAAGATTTTGACACGGATACCGAGTCCGAGAACTGCTGCAGTGAGATTCAGTGCCGGTATTGGGTCGAAAAAGGCTCACAAATACGACATTTTTGGCGCAAAATGATGATATTTAGGTGAATGAAAGGAGTACTGCCAACTAATCAACAATTGGAACCAATTTTAGATCTCACTCACAGAATTTTGCGCCCGATCTCACCCCCGAGAATCGCTGCTAAGAGCACTGAGATCAGTCCTTATCCAGCAACATTTCAGAAAGGTAGAGAATTCTCGCATGATCGTGGATTATAGGGCGGAAATCGTCCTACTGCCACCTGAACAGCAATCGAGAAACATTTTGGGATCATTTGACGTGATTTTGAACAGAACCTCGATGCTCTATATATCTGCTGAGAGCTTTGAGATCGATTCTGAGGCAAAAATTGCGAAGTGGCACTAGAGATGAGCTAGATCTAATGACTCTAACACTCTATGAGTACGACTGCCACCCCAAGAATATATACAGTGAAATCTAGGATCATAGACGGGAATTTCTAGCCGAATCCTGCATCTGAAAATTGCTGCGGAGAAATTTCAGATGCATATTCAGCTCAATATTGTCTTGAATTACAGTCGATCTGACGAGGAATAGTTAAATATTTTTCTTCAATTCTACTACTGCCAAGGTAAGTACCATTCCATCTCGTTACAAGTCCAAAAGTGAATATTTTGAGCCCGGTGTCATGCCTCCGAATCATTGCAGTGTGATCTGCAATCAAGATTGAGCCGAAATCATCGGAAATCCGTGCGGATCCCACGGAGAATGACGAGTTTCAGGAGGGAAATCATACTACTGCCAACTCGAGAACCATTTTATCGAGCTCCAAATTTGCCAGTGAATCTTTTGGGCACATTCCCGTGTCTTAAAACTACTGCAGTGCGATCTGAGAACGATATTTGGGCCAGAGTACTCGCAAATCAGAGCGGGTCATATAAAAGAAGATGGAATCTAGGGCGTAAATCTTACTCCTGCCAACTTGAGGATGGATCCAGGACATTTTTAGTATTGCTGCGGGTATTTTGGGACCGATCCTGTGTCTGGCGATAACTGCAGTGCGATCTGCGATCGGTATTTTGCCCAGAATTGTGGGAAACTTCTGCGGATCCTACAGGAATTGGCGATTTCTAGGGGGTAAATCGTACTACTGCCAATTTCATCAGGAATCCAATACATTTTCTAATCGTCAAGAAACATTTTAAGCCGAGCCTCGTCGCTCAGAGTCACTGCAGTGCGATTAAAAACCCGAATTGGGCCCTGAAACGTTGAAAATTCGTGTGGATTCTACGGGAAATGATGGGGTTCAGAATGGGAATCGTAATACTGCCAAACCGCGAGCGATCCCACCGTATTCCATGTATGTCAGTCAATATTTTGGGCCCGTTCCCATGGCTCTGAGTTACTGCAGTGCGATCTGAGATCGGTATTGGGCCCAGAATCATCGGAAATGATCACAAATCGTATTCAGAATCATGAATTCTACTGCCAACTCAATGAGGAATCCAGTTGATTTTGAGATCAAATAGGAATATTTTGAGCCCACTCCCGTCACTCAGATCAACTGCAGTGCGATGTAAAACCTGTATTGGGCCCCGGATCGTCGGAAATCCGTGCGGATCCCACGGAAAATGATCAATCTTAGGATGGAAATCGTACTACTGCGACCCTTAAAAGCGACCCAGCACATTTTGAATTAGAAGAGAAATATTTTGGGCCCAGTCCCGTCACTCAGAACCACTGTCGTGCGATGTGCGATCGGTATTGGAACCAGAATCGTCGAAAACTCCTGCGAATCCTACAGAAAATGACGATTCCTAGGGAACGAATCGTACTACTGCCAACTGGATGATGAATCCAGTACATTCTGGGATTGACAAGGAATATTCTTGACCCGTTCCCATGTCTCAGAGTTACTGCAGTGCGATCTGAGATCGGTATTGGGCCCAGAATCATCGGAATTGATCACAAATCGTATTCAGAATCATGAATTCTAGGGGGAAATCCTATTCCTGCCAACTCAATGAGGAATCCAGTTGATTTTGGGATCGAATAGGAATATTTTGAGCCCACTCCCGTCACTCAGATCAACTGCAGTGCGATGTAAAACCTGTATTGGGCCCCGGATCGTCGGAAATCCGTGCGGATCCCACGGAATATGATCAATCTTAGGATGGAAATCGTACTACTGCGACCCTTAAAAGCGACCCAGCACATTTTGAATTAGAAGAGAAATATTTTGGGCCAAGTCCCGTCCTTCAGAACCACTGTCGTGCGATCTGCGATCGGTATTGGGACCAGAATCGTCGAAAACTCCTGCGAATCCTACAGAAAATGACGATTCCTAGGGAACGGATCGTACTACTGCCAACTGGATGATGAATCCAGTACATTCTGGGATTGACAAGGAATATTTTTGACCCGTTCCCATGTCTCAGAGTTACTGCAGTGCAATCTGAGATCGGTATTGGGCCCAGAATCATCGGAATTGATCACAAATCGTATTCAGAATCATGAATTCTAGGGGGTAAATCCTATTCCTGCCAACTCAATGAGGAATCCAGTCGATTTTGGGATCGAATAGGAATATTTTGAGCCCAGTCCCGTCACTCAGATCAACTGCAGTGCGATGTAAAACCTGTACTGGGCCCCGGATCGTCGGAAATCCGTCCGGATCCCACGGAAAATGATCAATCTTAGGACGGAAGTCGTACTACTGCGACCCTTGAAAGCGACCCAGCACATTTTGAATTAGAAGAGAAATATTTTTGGCCCAGTCCCGTCACTCAGATCCACTGTATTGCGATCTGCGATCGGTATCGGGCCCAGAATCTTCGAAAACTCCTGCGAATCCTACAGAAAATGACGATTTCTAGGGAACGAATCGTACTACTGCCAACTGGATGATGATTCCAGTATACTCCGGGATCGACAAGGAATATTTTGAGCCCGGTCCCATATCTCTGAGTTACTGCAGTGCGATCTGAGATCGGTATTGGGCCCAGAATCATCGGAAATGATCACAAATCGTATTCAGAATCATATGCATGACATCGGAACAAGAGTTCCCTGAGCCCTGGATAGCTCAGCTGATAGAGTGTCTTTCCCGGTGTGAAGAAGGCCCCCAGTTCAAATCTGGGTCCAGGCGACTTTTTTCTCTCGATGTCTGTCATATGCAATTTTTTCATCAATTAACACCTTCACGATCAAACCCGATCGTTAATTTTCTCAATTAATCGATCTCAAACTCGAGATTGATAGAGAAATAAAATTAGTCCTCCAATGCCGACTCACGAATATAATATCATTTGATGAATTCTAGGGGGTAAATCCTATTCCTGCCAACTCAATGAGGAATCCAGTTAATTTTGGGATCGAATAGGAATATTTTGAGCCCAGTCCCGTCACTCAGATCAACTGCAGTGCGATGTAAAACCTGTATTGGGCCCCGGATCGTCGGAAATCCGTCCGGATCCCACGGAAAATGATCAATCTTAGGACGGAAGTCGTACTACTGCGACCCTTAAAAGCGACCCAGCACATTTTGAATTAGGAGAGAAATATTTTGGGCCCAGTCCCGTCACTCAGAACCACTGTAGTGCGATCTGCGATCGGTATTGGGCCCGGAATCGTCGAAAATTCCTGCGGATTCCACTGGAGCATGATGAAAATTTTGAGGAGGGATCATAACCTTGTGAACATGGTAATAATTCTATTTGTTCCAGGCACACGAGGGAATATGTTTCGTTCAATACCTATTTAGAATATTGGCGGAGAGTCAATTGTCATTTGTGCCGAACTCGACGAATTCGATAGCCCCCGCAAGTCCATCTCAGATTGAAGTAAATTTGAATGGATGACTTCCTACTGTCAACTCTGAATTAGTCGTGAGTCATGTTCTATCCCAGCCCTGAGTCGGGACTTAAATCTGAGAATCATTGCCGAGAGATCGCACAACTCCCATGTATAGTAATGACAACTAAAGTTTATTTATCCATTATCATCACATTTCAAACTCTAGAATGTTCTAAGTTTCTATCGTATCATGAAATTGGATGACAAGCGGTCCTCTCCTTCTCATACAAAAAAATCCGAAAGACTTCCTTTCACAATATTGAGTAAGATTAACTCACATACGAATCACTTAACTGATAACTGTACATTCAAAAATGTTCTCATAACTCGGGAAATCATAGAATTAATAGATCACCGATTATGTAGTCGTAACAAAAAAATTCCGCAACGCAACAATTCGGTAAGCAATACACATCCTCATTCATTGAATAATCACTGTCAATGAAAAAATTTCTCAAGCGTACATGAAATTGTTGATTAGGAAGGTAACCAATTAACTGTGTGATACTTAATGAGTATGTACTCATTCAGTATCATCAACTGTATCATTGAACAAAAAAGAACCTTAATGAGAAGATCAGATAAGTTTGATCCACATACTAATAATTCAATGATTGTGCATTCTCTGTGGGAAAGTAAAGTGATATACAAAATATTCCAAGAATATCAATGAATTCAATACTTTGACGCTCTCGTAGGCCTCATAATGGAATTTCTCTGTCTCGTCTGGGGGAACAGACAAAGCAAGAGAAATGAGAATTTTTGTCAGGTGTTGCCGGGATCCAGATTCGGTAGGTCCAAACTGTTGTTAATCAACGGCATCTTCAGAGGGAACAGACGACCTGAGACACCAACAATAGTCACTCTACTGTTTTTGGATTTTCATTGACATACAAATCTTGGACTCGTTATCATCACCTGATATCCATACGTATTTTCATAGTTTCCTTCCACTTTTCAATCCCACGCAAGAGTCAATTTCAACTGCGAATGGCCACAGAGTAGTCATGAGTCACTTTAGTTTCCATCACAATCAGAGCTTTCATCATTCTATCAAATAGTACATTAAGAGTGCTCTCTACCTCTGGAAAAGCTCGGGTGTACTTCATGAATTCCCGAGTTGGCAGTAGGACATTGAACCCCCTGGAATTCATCATTTTCCACAGAATTTACAATATTGTCAATGATCGTGGACCCAAAACCGATGTCAGATCGAATTGCAGTGACTCTGAGACATGAGACCGGGCCCAAGATACTCACTGACGAACATGGAATCCGATGGGATCGCTCGCGATTTGGCAGCAGTACAATTTTCGTTTCAAACCCCATCATTTCCCGCAGGATCCGCAGGAGTTTTCGACAATTCTGGGCCCAATACCGATCTCAGATCGCACTGCAGTGGATCTGAGTGACGGGACTGAGCTCAAAATATTCTTAATCTATCCCAAAATCAACTGGAACCATTATCCATTTGGCAGGAATAGGATTCACCTCCTAGGAATCGTCATTTGCTGTAGCATCCGCAGAAGTTTTAGACGATTCTGGGCCCAATACCGATCTCAGATCGCACTGCAGTCGATCTGAGTGACGGGCTTAGGCCCAAAATATTTTCAGTCAATCCCAGAATGTACTGAGTTCATTATCCAGTTGGCGGTGGTTCGATTCACCCCCTAGAAATAGTCATTCTCTGTAGAATCCGCAGAAGTTTTCGACGATTCTGGGCCCAATACCGATCGCAGATCGCACTGCAGTGGATATGAATGACGGGACTGGGCCCGAAATATTTCTCTTCTAATTCAAAATGTGCTGGGTCACTTTCAAGGGTCGCAGTAGTACGATTTCCGTCCTGAGATTGATCATTTTCCGTGGGATCCGCACGGATTTCCGACGATCCGGGGCCCAATACTGATTTTACATCGCACTGCAGTGGATCTGAGTGACGGGACTGAGCTCGAAATATCCCTATTCGATCCCAAAATCAACTGGATTCCTCATTGAGTTGGCAGGAATAGGATTTACCCCCTAGAATTCATGATTCTGAATACGATTTGTGAACATTTCCGATGATTCTGGGCCCAATACCGATCTCAGATCGCACTGCGGTAACACAGAGCCATGGGAACGGGCCCAAAATATTGACTGACAAACATGAAATACGGTGGGATCGCTCGCGGTTTGGCAGTATTACCATTTCTATTCTGAACCCCATCATTTCCCGTAGAATCCACACGAATTTTCAACGTTTCAGGGCCCAATTCGGGTTTTTAATCGCACTGCAGTGATTCTGAGCGACGAGGCTCGGCTTAAAATGTTTCTTGTCAATTGAAAAATGTATTGGATTCCTCATAGAATTTGCAGTAGTACGATTTACCCCCTAGAAATCATCATTTTCTTCAGGATCCGCAGAAGTTCCCCACAATTCTGGGCCCAATACCGATCGCAGATCGCACTGCAGTTATCGCCAGACACAGGATCGGTCCCAAAATACCCGCAGCAATACTAAAAATGTCCTGGATCCATTCTCAAGTTGGCAGGAGTAGGATTTACGCCCTAGATTCCATCTTCTTGTATATGACCCGCACTGATTTGCGAGTACTCTGGCCCAAATATCGTTCTCAGATCACACTGCAGTAGTTTTGAGACACGGGAATGTGCCCAAAAAAATTCACTGGCGAACTTGGAACTCGATAAGATGGTTCTCGAGTTGGCAGTAGTATGGTTTCCCTCCTGAAACTCGTCATTCTCCGTGGGATCCGCACGGATTTCCGATGATTTCGGCTCAATCTTGATTGCAGATCACACTGCAGTGATTCGGGGGCATGACACCGAGCTCAAAATATTCACTTCTGGACTTGTAACGAGATGGAATGGTACTTACCTTGGCAGTAGTAGAATTGAAGAAAAATATTCAACTATTCCTCGTCAGATCGACTGTAATTCAAGACAATATTGAGCTAGATATGCATCTGAAATTTCTCTGCAGCAATTTTCAGATGCAGGATTCAGCTAGAAATTCCCGTCTATGATCCTAGATTCCACTGTATATATTCTTGGGGTGGCAGTAGTACTTATTGAGAGTTAGAGTCATTAGATCTAGCTCATTTCTAGTGCCACTTCCCAATTTCTGCCTCAGAATCGATCTCAAAGCTCTCAGCAGATATATAAAGCATCGAGGTTCTGTTCAAAATCACGTCAAATGATCCCAAAATGTTTCTCGATTGCTGTTCAGGTGGCAGTAGGACGATTCCCGCCCTATAATCCACGATCATGCGAGAATTCTCTACCTTTCTGGAATGCTGCTGGATAAGGACTGATCTCAGTGCTCTTAGCAGCGATTCTCGGGGGTGAGATTGGGCGCAAAATTCTGTGAGTGAGATCTAGAATTGGTTCCAATTGTTGATTAGTTGGCAGTACTTCTTTTATTCACCTAAATATCATCATTTTGCGCCAAAAATGCCGTATTTGTGAGCCTTCTTCGACTCGATACCGGCACTGAATCTCATTGCAGCAGTTCTCGGACTCGGTATCAGTGTCAAAATTTTGCCGAGTGATCACACAGTATAATCCAAGTATTTCTAAGCTGGCAGCAATAGGAATTCCGAGCTAAAATCGGCCAATCGGGATGATTTGCAACGCTATTGACATACTCCTGGCACATGCCGTATTGGAATCGATCCCAGTCCTCTCAGAAGTTATCCCCAGATCTCAGATTAGGCTTAAAATTTTGCTGTTTAACCCTGGATTGTGATGTGACCATTTTTCATGTGGCAGTAGAGCGGTTTCCAACCTATGATTCATAATTACGCAAAAATTTGCCCGATTCATCTCACGCTTTTGGCTCAGAATCGATCTCAGAGCTCTCAGTAGCAATTCCCAGATTCGGGCTTGAGCTTGAAATTTTGTGAGGGAGGACTGGAATGTACGTCAAGCCTTAACTTGTTGGCAGTAGAGTTTTTCTCCATCTAAAATTCATATTTTTTCCCCAAACGTCAACTTTTTTTCCAGCTTTTTAGGCCTGATATCGGTCATAAATCATCCTGCAGTAAGTTTGAGACTCGAGATTGACGTCAAAATCATGTTCAGTCATTTTAGAGTGCACTCCAAGTGTTTTTGAGCTGGCAGTAGTAGAAAATCCGAGCTAAAATCCATGACTTTGATCAGGCGGTAAGGCATTTTCAACCGTTTTTAGCTCAAACCGCATCGCATCAATGTCAACAGCAATTTCTGAATTCGAGGTTTAGCTGAAAATCTCGTAAAATAATCCCAGAATCCATCGCCATTGTTTTTTTAGGAGGCAGCAGAATGTTCACCGACTTAGAATCAACGATTTTGGTCAAATATACAGTGTCCATAACATGTTTCTAGCTAAAAATCGCTCTTAAAATTCATAGCAGTGATTCCCAGGTTCGAGGACAGGCCCAAAATTCAACTTAAGGGTCCTAGAATGTACTCCTAGTGTATTAGAGTTGGCAGTAGAACGAGGGACTCGTCACGTGTATGTTTTGTTTCGGTGAAATTTCGTTGTTTTTTTTGGGGGGGGGGGGGCGTTTATCGATCCTCAACCGTCCCCATTGAGTTTAGGACGAAAAAGGCATCGCGCATCGTGTAGCTGAGGAAATTTCGAAGAGAAGCCCGTTTGAATCATCCCGATAGCTGATGAAGCCGATTGAAGCGGATTTACTAGCAAAGTTGAGATTTTGAAAAGATAGTGGGACGGGTAGCTGTATCGTTGCAGTGTTCTAAGTCAAAGGTAGCTCCGATCAAAACAACAAGTATACTTCGTCTAGAGCTCCGCGTGGCGTTATTATTAGCAAAACTCACTGATCGTTTCATTAAAATCATGCCTATGGAGATAGCATCGATCCATCTATGGTCGGATTCAAAAGATGTTCTGTATTGGATTAGAGCTCTGCCAAATCGGTGGAAAACTTTTGTTGCAAACAGATGTTCTTTGATTCAAGAATTGGTTCCGCAAGGTCATTGGCATCATGTCAAATCACAGGATAACCCAGCAGACGTAGTTTCTCGAGGGTTGAGTCCAGAACTTTTGTCGTCGTTCGAGCTTTGGTGGAATGGTCCGTCGTTTTTGTCGGAGTCGAGTCATCCGTGGACTACTGAAGCAGAGAATGTGCAAGTCAAGCCTCTTGAAGAGAGAAATTCTTCCGCTTCTCATGCCACTGCGTTACAGTATCCGGATGATTCCTTCCAAAACGAATTGTTGACAAGGTTTTCTACAGCAACGAAGCTCTTTCGTGTTACGACGGTTTGCCTTCGCTTTCTGACGAAGCTTAGCTATCGTCTCAGCGAGAAAACTAGTGAGAGAATGAGATTTCTGCACTTGAAATTCATTGATTTTGAATTGATTTCAGAGGGTTTATTGAGACCTGGGGAGATGAAAAATGCCGAATTGTTATGGGCATATATAGAACAAAGAAATAGCTTTGGTGACAGTTTCAGGTTGCTGGAAACGATAAGGAACTGAAGGATTCAAACTTGTTGAAGTTAAGACCATTTTTAGATCAAGGTCTCCTGAGAGTTGGAGGCAGACTGCGACATGCGCTTATGGATTATGCTGCCAAGTACCCGCTGATTCTGCCCTGCTGGATCCTTTTGACAGAGCTGCTTGTGAGACGAGCTCACTTGAATTCTCTCCACGGTGGTATGCAGCTTACTTTATCCAGTCTCAGAAATCAGTACTGGATTTCGAGGGGTCGACAAGCGGTAAAAGTTTTGATCAACCAGTAAATGGTATGTCTACGATATTCAGCAAAAATGTCAACTTAATTGATGGGAGATCTTCCCAAGGTTAGAGTTACTCCGGCTTATCCTTTTGAGCATTCAGGAATGGACTTTGCAGGTCCATTCAAAGTACGATTATCCAAAAGTCGTGGCAGAGGGACGATGAAGGCTTATGCTTGTATCTTCATCTGTCTCAGTGCAAGAACTATTCACTCGGAGGCAGTGGAAGATTGTTCAAGTGAGGCATTCATGGCCGCGTTCGAGCGCTTCACTGCCAGATGCGGACATTGCATCAAATTGGAGTGCGACAATGATTTGAATTTTGTTGGAGCAGACGCTAAGCTGCAACGTCGCTTTGACGGAGCTTCGGCAGAATTTGAGGACATAGTTGTGGAACTGAGCAACATGAAGACGGAGTTCAGATTCAACCCACCTGCGGCACCACATTTCGGAGGAATCTGGGAGGTTGCAGTTGAATCAGCTAAGCACCACTTGAAAAAGATAGTTGGTGACCATATTCTTACTTTGAGAGAAATTTCCACATTGCTGTCGAAAATTGAAGCATGCTCAAACTCAAGGCCTATTTCCCCTCTGAAAGATGATCCCTCTGATTTGTCCGCGCTGACACCCGCGCATTTTCTCATACAGAGACCATCGTTTATAATTCCAGAGCCAATCATACCATCAGCACCCATTCCAGTCAATAAACGATGGAGGTGGATAACTCAGATGACTCAAGATTTTTGGAAAGTGTGGTCCAGTGACTACCTACAAGCGCTGCAAGAAAGGCACAAATGGTCAAGGCCTTCTAGGGCCTATCGAGTGGGTGATGTGGTTCTACTACGCGACGATTGTAAACCTCCAGCTGTCTAGCCCTTGGCAGTAGTCACATCAGTTTTTCCCGGCAATGATGGCAGAATTAGAGTAGTTGGAGTCCGCACAGCTACATCCAAGTTCAGAAGACCAGTAGTCAAACTTGTGCTTCTGGTTCCAGAGTCTTCAAACGAAGAAAGTGATGAGATTTAAATTCTCTAATAATGGACAATAAGTGATTAGTTATAAAGTTGGAGTTTTTGTTTTCAATATAGTCCGCGGTAAACTCAATTCGACATATCAGTTGAAATTCGAGTCATTTTCCAAGTAGTATGGGTGTCTTGGCAGCTCAAAAGCACTGAGTTAGTGTCTGGCGTGTATGCGAGCACAATACGAAATTTAGAGCCAATTGCGCGGTTGCCAAGGGCGTTCATCTCCACATGGAATGGACGTTCCTCCTTTTGAGACCCGTTCCCGGGTGGCCGGAACTTAGTATATTTTTTGATCTGATAAAGTGGTGTTAAGATTTTACTAAAATGCAGGCTTGATTTTTCGATTTTTTCTTTGATTATTGCAACAATTTGAGATGATTGAACGATTTTTTCTGAAGGTTCAGCTAAATTCTCCTTCGTATTTTATGTTCGAATTACGTTCTATTTGATGACCCTTCATCGCATAATTTGATTCTGATCTACTTTTGATTATTCATCTTGTAGGTTACTTTACACCCCTTAGATTTTTGTTGTGCGAATCTCGCAATTTATCTCTGATGAATTAGGTGCCAAATGGCTCTGCATGGATCTTTAGTTCAAACTAAGTTGAAAATCCAAATCTTTATGCTCCTATTATGACTTTGATTATTTATTATTTGGGATTCTTCATCGATTCTCAACATTGAGATCATGATCAATACTTCGTCAAATGGAATTATACAAGTTTTTTGATTACATCGAATCGAGGTGGGCGGAATGTTTAGTATTGTGTTCATTTTGATTTATATACATCTAGTTCAGTATGAGGTCATTGTTGAATTTTGAATTCTCGCGCGCAGCCACCATCTTGTCGTCGCGACTTCGTGCTCTTCTGCTATTCATTCCAGCGCGCTCGTCGCCTTCCGCGGCTTGGGCCAGTTTCCGCTCAGCAGCCGACCATGCCAACTCGCTCTGTATCATGAACTTTATTATAATATAGTTTATTGTTTATCTCAACTATGAGACAAAGAGTTATTCAGTTCACCTGCTCCCATATCAAACAAGTCTGGAGAATCGAATTTTATTACAGAAATGTATAAACTCATGCGATTTTGAGTCATACGAGGGGATTCTGTTTTCATATTCTTAATTTCCTATTTTATCATGAGAAAAATGACGGGAAAGACGTTGTAATGTACTGGAATATGTTCAGACCAAGTCCGGAGAGTAGACGAATGATCGAGCAGACAAGTTTTCACAATGACGTGAAGATAAGCGCACAATTGTCAAGTTCTATGCGTCCTTGATTTGTAGAATCGAATTGAATACATATCAGAATAGTTAATTCCAACGCTCATCATACTGAGATACACAATATCGATATCGAAGAGCTCGAATATCGATCTCCCGGGTAGAAGTGAGCGTTGAGCAAACGAATTAGCGAGTTGTTACTAGGCTTAGTATAGCAAACAGGAGAGAGTGGGAGGAGGGGGGCACGTTGGTCTCGCTGATTTCCGCGAGCTTTCTACAGACAGTACTTCTTGATATTAAGAGCCCTAATCATGTGTTGGAGTGAAATATTGCCCAATGAATTTCATTAAGTGATGAGAAAAATTATATAGGATATAGGTTTCCATCGTGAGTACCGGCATGATCTTCTAACTTTGTGATTTCTCATCACTTGATAGGATTCATTGGGCAATATTCCACTCTAACACATGATAAGGGGTTTCAATATCAACGGGTATTGTCTGTAAAAAGCTCGCAGAAATCAACGAGACCAATGTGCCCCCCCCCACTCTCTCCTGTTTGCTATACTAAGCCTAGTATCAACTCGCAAATTCGTTTGTTTCTGTTTTTGATACGCTCACTTCTACACGGGGGATCGGTATTTGAGATCTTCGATATCAATACTGTGTATCTCAGTATGATAAGCGTTGAAATCGATTATTCTGACATGTATTCAATTCGATTCTACAAATCAGCGACGCATAGAACTTGACAACTGAGCTTATCAACACGTCATTGTGGAAAATCTTCTGCTCGATCATTCGTCTACTTTCAGGCCTTGGTCTGAACATGTATACCAATGGATGATAGGATCTGGTAGAGTCAAAACTCTTCGATATTCATTAGGTGTGTTTCTGACACCTCTCGATAGGTCATCAGCCTCCATCATAACCATCGGACGATCCTAATCATGAACTCTAAAAGTTGAAAATCTTTAACATTCATTTGAGTATTCTATAAGACATCCCCGGACGGTCAACCGCCGACTCTCACCCTGTCAATGCAAATTTCGGACCGAATTTTCAGATAATCCCCAAAATGTGGCGCAAGACTTTGTTCCTTAAGTCGTTTAGCGATTTTTTTCCAGATGATCCACATGGGAGGCTGTGTTTTCAGAGACATCAAAGAAGTTATCTAGAAATTTTCAGACATGTACACAGCATTTTTCAGCATTTTCACTTTTAGGGGGCCAAAAATCAAAAGTTTCTATGATTCCCTCATATAGAGAGTCGACTGAATTTTAAACAGAATTGAGGAAATCAGTGCACAATATTCTTGCTATAGGTAGTCAAATAAGTTGGTGCGTTTTGGTGTATGATGAATGGTCGGCGGCCCCGAGTACAAGCCGCACCCGCGTATAATCCTCACTCCGATTTTCTGAATCTCACAATAGATAAAAGAAAGTGCGGCTCATATTCGGAAAATACGGTATGAGTTGGACTAAAAAAATTGAGTTTTACCCTCAAAACATCGACCCACCAAAATTCTTTCCAGTAATAGTTGAAAATACTTGTACGAATCCCTGAATCCACAACTGGCTCCTGCGGAAATGAATCCCGGATTCCTGATCAACAGGATATATTCATTAATTTCCACGAATCATTGTCATGTTATTTCTGACGACAATGTTCATAGATTTGGCGCATGGTTGTCAAGTCGTGTGCTGACAAGGCCCAGTCCAGTCAACTATGAGAAGATCCCGTGCAAGACCGTACACCAAGTCATAAAGCCTACTGGGATGCTTCACTAAGCGCAGGGCCAAGCACAGGGCTCAAAAATTTGTATTCATTGTGATGGTGAATTTTATAAAGGGAGGGGGAGTATAAGTCCCTGTGATCCAGGTCGGGGTTGGCGTGCGGAGCGAGTAGGGGGGCTCGCCCCCCCCCCCTAGTATACCAAGTGACAAACATAAGTTGGCGGATTTTTTTTGCTTCCGATTTTGGTTTAGAAAATGTTGGAAATCGTTCGAAATCCGTGCGGCAAGCACATTTCTAACGTAAAAATTCCTTGCGAAGCGATTGGCGTGGTCAAAATTACGATATCTCTTTTCGTTGCGGAATTGTGAATGAATTTTTACAAGCATGTTTTTGCTATCTCGGCGAATTTCGATCGGAGTGAAATTTCAAGCACACCATCAGAAAGATCGCGAAATTTTGAGTCGTAGATGGTTGTTTCCGACTTTGATATTCGCATTATTTCATGTAATTTAATGAACGAAAAAAACTTTATGTGGGTTCTGTAACGCTTTTTGTAACGCTTGTAACGCCAGTGTTGACATTTCGTGTTTCTGCGCGTCTGCTGGTTTGCTGCTAGTGTGCCACGTGAGTGCAATGTGCGAGTTTATTTTAAATGACCAGGAACGAATAGGGGCAGTGAATTCGAGTATAGTACATAAGTGATCTCTGCCGTGCGATTTATTGTTATTAAGTGATACACGGTCATTCAAAACTATAGGTAAGCCCGGAAAGGGGCTGGAGATTTTGCTCGGCCGGTCCCAATCAATTAGGATTGGGGCCCTGGTCATTTTGGGAACCAAATTTGGATGCCGTATGTATCGAAGGTTGCTCGTCGCATTTACGAATTGCAATCGAGCAAAAAAGCAGCCTGAGACGCGAGACGCTATGCATACTTGATGGGGGTTATGGTTTGCGTGTATCTTCCGTTCGTGGCTGCTGAATTTTCTCATTTAATTCTAAATCGTGGATAACGTAATCTCTTCCTCGAGATGCATTTTTTGTTGGCAATCGACGCGTCACTAACTATAGGGACCCTAGCTGGCACATGTCACGACATTGGACACAGCTGTTGCGGGTCCCGCGGGCCATACATGTAGCGGCACAGTGGATCACAATGCAGCATACCCAAGCATATCCAGCTAATATTCCAGGATATTCGGATGCTGTTGGTGTATTCCCCATTGCCACCTCAGAATTGTTGAATGCGGGGTTTTAATGAGCAGAGAGAGAACAAGAGCACAAACTCCGAGATAGTTTTTTGTGATCAATTGTCTTATTGAGTCCAGCATTCCAACAGTTTTAATCAAATGATCAGAAAACAGTGAACCTCAAACTTTGATCTGTGATTCAATTTGATTGTGCAGTTATGCATAACATTATGACGTGAAAAACTGAATTCACCTTGCTCACATCTATAGCTCCTTTTAGTGTATCAAAAAAGGTAGCCCTCAAGTGATGGTGCAATTCATCATTGTACACATAATTTAAAGAGTCCTGTAACAGTTATCGGCGATCTGGACACTCGTCGATAACTGCTACAGGACCACATCGACACCAGCCAGGGACCGATACAGGATCAGACCGACACACGCCGATGACTGTAACAGGACCACATCGTCATTCGCCGATTACTGTTCCGGGACCACATCGACACTCGCCGAGGACCGGAAGAGGACCGATACGGGACCAGATCGACACCCTCCGAGGACAGATACGGGACCAGATCGACACTCGTCGATGCTCGCCGAGCACCGATACGGGACCAAATTGTTACTCGCCGATGACTGTGACGGGACCAAATTGACACTCGCCGATGACTGCTACGGGACCACATCGACATTCGCCGAGGACCGGTACAGGACCGTTACGGGGCCAAATAGACACTCGCTGATAACTGTTACAGGACCACATCGACACTCGCCGATGACCGTAACAGGACCAGATCGTCACTCGCCGAGCACCGATACTTGACCAAATTGACACTCGCCGATGACCGTGACGGGACTACATTGACACTCACCGAGGATCGATACAGGACCGATACGGGACATCGACACCCGCCGATGGCTATTACTGGACCACATCGACACTCGCCGCGGACCGGTACAGGACCGATACGGAACCAAGTGGATTCTCGCCGATAACTGTTACGGGACCACATCGACACTCGCCGAGGACCGGTACAGGACCGATACGGGACCAGATCGACACCCGCCGGTCACCGATACGGGACCAGATCGACACTCGCCGAGGACCGGTACAGGACCGATACGGAACCAAATGGACACTCGCCGATAACTCTTACAGGACCACATCGACACTAGCCAGGGACCGATGCAGGACCAGATCGACACTCGCCGATGACCGATACAGGGCCAGATCGTCACTCTCCAAGGACCGGTACAGGACCGATACGGGATCAAATGGACACTCGCTTATAACTGTTACAGGACCACATCGACACTCGCCGAGGACCGATACAGGTCCGGATCGACGACACTCGCCGGTGACCGTAACAGGTCCAGATTGTCACTCGCCGAGCACCGATCGATTATCTGCCAGTTACAAATGAATCTCATTACGGTCGATATTGTTGTGAGGATATCATACTCCTCGAAATGAGCAACCTGCATCCAATTTGAATCGCACTATACTGTTTATCAGTATTAGTTGTTTCCAACTGATATGTCAAATAGGGTTTGATTACTCGTTCAAACTCCATGATTTGAAATAGAACTTTTCAACATGAACTCCGTCTATGTTGTTCTTCAAGTAGAATTCCGTACTTTGCCACTTCCCAAATACTATAGAGTGTGACCCAGGCTGATTCAATGGATACTTCTCGACTGGAACCCTCCAATACGCACCCGTGGACTGCAATCTCAAAAATTTAATTGATTACGGTCGCAGTACTCCAAATGTAACATATTTGGTGAGATCTGTCGATCTAAACCGATTATGATTCATGAACACTGGTAAATATCTTCACCATCACCGAGAAATAAGAGCTTCCTGTCGACATTTTGAGAAAAAAACATGGACTTATGCCGTTCTGGCCCCCAGAATCTTTCAACTTTTTTACGCAAGAAACGCTTTAAGTCCACAGTATTTCGACGTTTTTTAATGCAAGAGGGTTCAAATTGACAATTCTTGAATATTTCACGATCTGAAAGTCGACTAGTTTCTTTACTTTCCCCGGTGCACAAAGGTATAATTCCACTTCAAGAAAAATGATGGACTTATACCGTTCCGGTCCGGAGAAAAAATCGAAGAAATTTGGGGACCAGAACGGTATAAGTCCATTTTTTATTGCAAAACACCTGATATAGAATGTGAATGGCCCGCGAGACCCACAACAGCTGTGTCGAATGTCGTGACATGTGCCAGCTAGGGCCCCTATAGTTGGTGACGCGTCAATTGCCAACAAAAAATGCGTCTCGAAGAAGAGATTACGTTATCCACGATTTAGAATTAAATGAGAAAATTTAGCAGCCACGAACGGAAGATACACGCAAACCATAACCCCCATCAAGTATGCATAGCGTCTCGCGTCTCAGGCTGCTTTTTTGCTCGATTGCAATTCGTAAATGCGACGAGCAAACTTCGACACATACGGCATTCAAATTTGGTTCCCAAAATGACCAGGGCCTCAATCCTTATTGATTGGGACCGGCCGAGCAAAATCTCCAGCCCCTTTCCGGGCTTACCTATAGTTCTGAATGACCGTGTATCACTTAATAACAATAAATCGCACGGCAGAGATTACTTATGCACTATACTCGAATTCACTGCCCCTATTCGTTCCTGGTCATTTAAAATAAACTCGCACATTGCACTTACGTGGCACACTAGCAGCAAACCAGCAGACGCGCAGAAACACGAAATGTCAACACTGGCGTTACAAGCGTTACAAAAAGCGTTACAGAACCCACATAAAGTTTTTTTCGTTCATTAAATAACATGAAATAATGCAAATATCAAAGTCGGAAACAACCATTTCCGACTCAAAATTTCGCGATCTTTCTGATGGTGTGCTTGAAATTTTGGTCCGATCGATATTCGCCGAGATAGCAAAAACATGCTTGTGGAAATTCATTCACAATTCTGCAACGAAAAGAGATATCGTAATTTTGACCACGCCAATCGCTTCGCAAGGAATTTTTACGTTCAAAATGTGCTTGCTACACGGATTTCGTAAGATTTCCAACATTTCCCAAACCAAAATCGGAAGCCGAAAAAATCCGCCAACTTATGTTTGTCACTTGGTATATATATATTAGGGTGACACTTATTTCCCGACCCCCCCTGGATCCTTCGCGCACGTGCGGATATTTCAATTTCAAGATAAAACTAGATCGATGAAATTTGTTCCAGATTTTCAGGGGTAGCCTATATAGTGCCCATTTTGACATGAATTTTCGATTTTTTGCAGTTTTGAGACGTTTTTCGACAAGATTCGACAGCGTTACTTGGCGAGCACTTGCAATACAAGGGGAACGAAACAAACCGAGCTGACTTACATGGATTGGAATGGTCTTAGGAAACTTTCAACGCGCGGAGCGGTCAGTTTTAGTTGAATTCAAGGGTCACAACGGGGCCAGAACCGCAAGAATACAGTCTTAAAATCAGTTTTTATCGCAGTTTTCGGATTCTCCTGCGCATGCGGTTGTGAAGCATTATATCACATACCGACTACGATGCAGTGAGCTAGATTGTGCAAGTTTATTGTGCAAGTTGAAAGTTTGCGATCCACCCATATTGTGGGAAGTTAATGGCATAATCAAGCCCATACTACATGCCCGGCATTTTGCCTGCCTCACTCCAAACGGCGAATGACGCCAAAAGAGCCGCAAAACGAGCGCGTGGCGGCCATTTCGAGAGCCAGCGTCTTGTTCATCGTCGAAGCAGCTAGCAGAGTAGGAAGCGGTGCCACATCATCGGTCTTCACGTTCCTGCGCAGTAACAACGGTCGCAAAGGGTTCGCGACAGGAGCTAAGGTCATCTACCGGTGATTGAATCGTCTATCCTTCCTACACTCTTTGGGGGATTGCAGGGGTGTCAAGCGTAGTAGAGTCCCTCCCCTCAAGCCTCTCCAGTCAAGTGCAGAGAGCGTCGCGGCTCGCGGCGAAGGAGCCCCTCCCCTTCGACGCCGCGGTGCGCTCTACACATGACTGGAGGGGCTTGAGGGGAAGGACTCTACCACGCTTGACTGCCCTGGGGGATTGTTTCACTGCTGACCCTTGCCCCTCCCCTCAATCTATACATTCATATTTGAGGTAGTTGTAGACTAAAGCTGAAAATATAGTGAAATCTCCGGTGCCATGGACAACTCTAGGTGCATTGAAACTGTCCGCTATCCAGGGGTGTCCGTTAATCAGGAGTTTATTTCTGTGATTAAACTTCTGCTGGTCGCTAATAATTGTCCGTTATTGAGAGGTGTCCGCTTACAGGAGGTATCTTTTAAGGGAGATTCCACTGTTTACCAGAAAATCACCAAAGTTGGTGAGGATTTAGTTCAAGTGTTGTCGAACAACTGTGCAAAATTTCAAAATGATTGACCGTTTTGTTTCAGAGTGGTAGTCATGAAAATTCGTCACTTTTAGCATGGCGCTCATGCGGGATCGTCGACTCCCATATATACGGAATGTTAAAAGTGGCGGGTTTTTGATAGCTACCACTCTGAAACAAAACGATCAATCATTTTGAAATTTCGCACAGGTGTTCGTTAACACTTGAACCAAATCCTCCCCAACTTTGGCGATTTTCTGATATACAGTGGAATCTCCCTTAAGGGATACCTCCTATTAGTGGACACCTCTCAATAACGGACAATTATTTGCGACCAGCAGAAGTTTAATCACAGAAATGAACCTCTGATTAGCGGACACCTCTAGATAGCGGACAGTTTTGATGCAACCAGATTTGTCCGTGGCACCGGAGATTCCACTTCATTTTCAGCTTCAGTGTACAACTACCTCAAATATGAATGTACCGATTGAGGGGATGGGCAAGGATAGGCAGTGAAACAATCCCCCAAAGAATGTAGAAAGGATAGACAACTCACCCACCGGTAGATGACCTTAGCTCCTGTCGCGAACGCTTTGCGACCGTTATTACTGCGCACGAACGTGAAGACCGATGATGTGGCACCGCTTTCTACTCTGCTAGCTGCTTCGACGATGAACGAGACGCTGGCTCTCAAAATGGCCACCACGCGCTCGTTTTGCGGCTCGCTTGGCGTCATCCGCCGTTTGGAGTGAGGCAGGCAAAATGCCTGGCATGTAGTATGGGCTTGATTATGCCTTAAATTCCCACAAAATGCATGGATCGCAAACTTTCAACTTGCACAATAAACTTGCCCAATCTAGCTCACTGCATCGTAGTCGGTATGTGATATAATGCTTCACAATCGCAAATGAGCTCTGCACTCTCAAATTTACACCACGCGTTCGCGCATCACTGTAATGATACAACATCCCTTCACAAGCACCTGGATCCGGCTCGAAGGGCCAAATGTTTTCGCCGGTGTTGGGTTTTGGATTCAGGGTGCATTGTGACGAGAGGAATGCAAATTAAATTGTAACGAACACTAGTATATTGAGCAGTAAACTGGATACATGCTCGAGGTGGTGAAGAGTGTGCGTATTGTCCGCGATCCACAAGGAGACTGACTGAACCGGAGCAGAGCCGGAGGCCTATCGCCGAGCGGCTGAATGTCTATATATATATATATATATATACTGCAGTCGGTTCTACTGTCGGTTCAGCATATCTACTGTCGGTTGAGCGTCTACTGCCCTTCGGGCGTCCACTGCTGGTTGACGGTGTGCGTGTGCATTAGGGTGGTCCTTATTTCCCAAGTTTCACAGATCCTTTCCCCCCCCCCCCTCCCTCTGGATACCTTCTTTGAGCCGGAAGAAAATGGGGAAAATTTTCCCCGAGCCCCTAGAGAGTGATTTGATAGTGCCCCAAAGAGCATCTTGCTTTGAAACTCAAGTAAAAAATAACGCTTTTTGTGATTTTTCTGTCCCTATGTTCGAGCTCTGTCTCACTTGGCCTCATATGGGATTTCCGGGACCGTGACAAACTCTCTTCACAACCATTCCTAAAGGCGCTCACTATCGTATGGAGATCTAGGCTCAATCGTATTCGTCAATGGCATCTTGTTGAAATCACCTCCAATCAGCGCGAGATAAAAGTATCTCGTACGGAAACGTCTATGCACTCCGGCCGCCTAATCCAGAAAGAGATCAATCGGGCTTACTCTAACCTAACCTTCACGGGTAAGGTCCCTATCTCGCGCGAAGATTGTAGCGCCCCTTGCTCGTGCGTTGCGGCCGGTCATCGAACCAAACCTTACACGCTTCGCAATCCTAGCATTTTATGTGAAAATGGGATCCTATGGCCGCTCCAGTAGTCCAGGCCCTGCTCCCAGCTTTTTGTCAGCGTCGCTTCACGTCGGTCGTTTTGGCAGTTAACGACGAGCAGCGTCAAGCTGTCATGAAATTTTAGTGAGTTGCGAATAAGTAGGTCCCTGGGGAACCGATCGAGATTCTGGAATCACAATGCTTCCCTAAATTACTCTCTGGTATACTTTCAAGTCTGAATCCATGTCGAATCTGACTATACAAAAGAGTCTTCTGCTGTGACCATGATTTCCAGAGCCAAAATATACCAGAATAGTATATTATGATACAAGGGCGCAAACGATGGTTTTTGCAGTTCGAGTGACTTTTTGAGGCCCGAGCCGCAGGTGAGGGTCTAAATAGTCATGACAAGGAGAAAATCATTGCGCCCGAGTATCATACTATGTTTTTGGATCTTCTGTGAGCAAATGGAAAGCGAAAAACATTCATTTGCGCACAGACGATCAAAAACCCAGTTACATTCTATACAGCTAAGTTTAACAAGGGATAAAAGACAGTATCCAGATGCAAGTAAGATGACCGTTCTGAAAAAGATTAGGATCGGAGAGGAAAGATCTTCATAATTTTATGAGTCGAGGATTCGTGTTATGTTGTTAACTTGAGTGACTCGATATCTCCACTCTTGTTTAAAAATGCATCTCCCTAGTCAAAGCGTGATGAAGAGTATCGACTATCCCATCCGAATCAGATATCGTAAATTTTTTTTTCCAATAGATGCCCGAGGTGTAAATCCTTTTGACTCATGATATCCCTATTTGTGTCGAGTGTCAAAATGTTCTGGTGGAGAATGATGACTGAGTTCTTTAAGAATCACAATGGTTTGTAGGGACTTTGAGCTGTCTCCCAAATTGACTTGGTTGATTCCAGACTTTTTATGAATTTTACCCAGAAATTCGCCATTTTTCGTGGATTTCGGTGCATTCTGAAGGAAAAACGGATTTTTTCACGTTAAGCGTCGTTGTACCCGAAAAATAACGATGAATTTTGATCCAGCGTAGATTTTTACATAAAATCAGGTCGTTTAGATCAATCTCGGGAGAGTAAGTGACGCCTGAGACACTCGATTCCCGCGTGAAAGATGAGCTTAGGGTGCTTCCTTGGTGGAAAAACACATTTTTCTCACGTTAGGCGACATTATACCTGGTAATTGGAGATGGATTCCAATTCGGCGTGTTTTTTCACATGAAATCAGGTCGTTCGTATTGATCCCGAGAGAGTGAGTGACGCCTGAGACACTCGATTTGGGCGTGGAACACTCGCTTAAGGTACTTTCTCGGTGGAAAAACGCATTTTTCTCACGTTGGGCCACATTATACCTAGGAAATAACGATGGATTGTAATTCAGCGTCTTTTTCTACATGAAAATAGGTGATTTAGATTAATCTTGAGGGAGTAAGTGACGCCTTAGACACTCGAATGAGATGAAAAAGTCGCGCTAAAAATGTTTTCCGCGTCGGAAAATGCAATTGACGAGTATTGGGTGGCATCCTAGTTCAAATGTCACGATGAAATTCGATTCAGCATCAAATTTCACGTGGGAACATGTATCCTCACTTTTACATCCGCGAAGAAACACTAAGTTTCAAGAGCTCGAACATAGGGACAGAAAAACCACAAAAAGCGTTATTCTTCACTTGAGTTTCGAAGCAAGATGCTCTTTGAGGCACTATTAAATCACTCTTTAGGGGCTCGGGAAAAATTTTCCCCATGTTTTTTCGGCTCAAAGAAGGTATCCAGAGGGGGGGGGGGAGAAAGGATCTGTGAAACTTGGGAAATAAGGACCACCCTAGTGTGCATGTACGTGTGCTGTCGCGAAACATTACTTGCTCGGTGTTGGCTAAACAAGATTCAAGGCGATGTCAAAAGAAAAACCGTGAAATAATGGGTTCCGAATCTTCCTGACGCGCACGGCTACTGGTGCCCCCACCCTACAAGATTTGAGAGGTGTTAGATAGAAGCGTATCAAGAATCTCGAGGAAGTCTCCAAGTGCTTCATAGAAATCTTATGTTTTGTACCATAGTATTGGATGAAAACGCTGAAAAAGGAATCAGACATATAGCTCATTCTTTTGAGTCACCCTGCGCGGAACCGCTCATCAATAATACATACCTGATAAATAATCATATTTTGTGCACTCATCATATTCAGTGTATTTTCGTCCATCCGGTGGGTAGTAAGCCACGCCTGAGATCGTTATGAAGGTTTTGACATTTGATCGTGGGATAATTTTTGCTAACTGTTGTGTTGTTTTGACTCGGCTATTCCACACGTTCTGTTTGAAACCTGGATTCCATCGTTGAGTGAAATCCAGTATATTTTGTCCAGCAACATTGATTACAGCTGTCGCATCTCTTGGCAGGCCAAATTTTTCGAGATCTTGCTGCAAGAAAATGGTCACAGTGAAGTATCATGAGCGTGGGTTAGCCTGTTCATTTTGGGCTTTCAATTCATCAGGGATGCAAATAAACATGATTTTTGGTTGGGATGGCTTGAGTGTCATCACTCTCCTATGAAACACTGTACAACAAAATTTTGGCGTCGGAATGTTGTAAGGACGGGTCAACGATTTCCTTACATATTTCTCGCCGGTGAAACCGAATTCGAATCCAGAATTGCGCCAAGACGTCAGAATTCATTCAAAATTGCAAATAATCGGCTTCTCAGATATTTTCCCAACGTGGACAAAAATCGTGACTCATAAGCTCGAAATGAAGCACGAGAGCATGTTGAGACGGTCACTTCTTGTTGCGATAGCATTTACTGTTCCAAATTTATGAGGGAAAAAATTCTTGCTGAAGCCGAGTACTCAAATATGCTTTGTTGATGCAAAATGATCGCCCGAATAGGAATCTGTGTCTTATTTTGAGCTACTAAATCAGGATTTTTGTTTGCGTCGAGCAAACCACTCAATAAAACGATCTCTTGCGATTTGAAAGAAATTGTGACGTTATGGCGCAATTCTGGACTCGAATTCGATTCCAGCTTTGAGGAAAATACGTAAGATAATCGTGATCCGATCTGTACGAGATTTATCAAAATTTTCTTCAACAGTGAAATCTACAGTGGGCACATCATCCAATATATAGGTATCATGGAGTTTGTTGCAACTGTCTCAGCTAGTTGTAGCTATGAGAGAATCACGCGCTCAGGTTGGGATTGAAGGGAAGAAGCAAATGCGCGTACGCCACAGGTGTCAGGAACCTAGTCAGTTCCCAACTAGCCCTACATCTATTTGTATATAAACTTACTATGCACAGGAGTAGCCTAACATACAGATATACTTTCGATGTATAACATATAGACCTTGTACTCTTGCAAAAAGACATACACTATCCTTCGAATATATAGCCATACAGTATGGCCAAGCCACGGAAGCTTGGAGAAGCTTCAAAGTAACCGCGAGAACTCTCCAGCGCCCGCGAGTCTAGACGAAGGGTGCAAGTGTGGACCGCTGCCGCGCATCACCTACGTTTCTCCTAGCCACGAACTAAGGAGAAACGCGGGGTCTGAAAGAGTATGAATGGAGCTCAAAAGCAGTGACAGGCTCTCTTAGAATCGCAGTACAACACAAGCTCCCGTCACGTACGTTTGTCCTTAGAATCACGCGCCGGGCTTCTAGTTTTCAGTACGAACTCACTTACCGGCCTGACCACGTCGTGCATTAACGTCATTCCGAGTCGAGTACCTCAGCCCTTGACGGACTCCACTCAAATAGAATCAATCCCAGTACTTTGTAAAGTCTTTCTCTCATCATTGTATTCGGGATTAATAAAATCAGCTCTAGGGATTCCCTTCGTATTTATTTCACTTCCGGATTTCCACCCACTTACCTGTCGAGTCAGGACTCCCCAGGTGCAGTATTGAAGAACCCACGCTACAAATTCCCGTAAAAAACTGGTGTCAGAAGTGGGATACTGCGTGGAAGAATTCGAAAAATTCTTTACCGCGCCAACCGCGTCGCGCTTTACCTGATTCAACCGCATACAGCTGCCACTGACACGGAGGAAGGACAGGGAGGATGTTTATCTGGTTTACCTTCTTCATGGTCTACGCAGTATCTGGGTAAGTGATCCTATGATTTTACCAATTTTTGTCCCCCGTGGGGAGAGTCGCGAGGCACAGACTAGTTGTCAAAAAAAATTTTAGGAGCCAAATACAGTAGTACATTATTTCATATCGGTGCTATTTATGAAACAACGTAGAACGCAAATTATAATTAAACTCCCTTCAAGCCAATAATTCAAAGTGGGAATATTTTACTAAATACGATAGCTCGAGCTGAGCTCACCGCATAGCCGCGGGGATAACGATTATCAAGACACGACGGAGAATCTTTCTGATGCCGAGGCAGGAAATAATTCAGACGTTGAATTTGAACGAGGCACCGAAACTTCTATCCCTCTCAACATTACTAATGTGAATGGTGTTATACATATGGGAAAATATTTTGGGAAACGATCCATGGAGGGCGATCCCAAGGCCGAAAGGGTCATGATAGCACTTATGGCTGCAGATGTCGGGTTGCAGCAGCCAGGTGGATTACATATGGAAATTGCTCTTCGCCATCTGGGTCGAATGCTTACGACAGAGTTTGAATATTTCGATGACGGGGAAATAAACGTGTTGATGGATTTGAGAGAATTTTTGGAACAAACACAGAATACAAACGGAGCGCGAGTAAAAGTGGGAGACATACCTGATAATAATGAGTATGATCAATTCCGAGCAGAACGGATATTCGCGGAATCCTCGCGATACGACGGACAAATACAAAATATTGAAATACTTAACAAACGAGACACGGATATGCGGGACTCTCGTGATAATAATGCTGGGAAATCTACGGGCTTAACTGAATATACAATGCCGGCAGAATACCCGTGACCTCTCGTCAGTGATGATAGATTGCAAAGGCGGTTTGATTATAGTTCCAGCCAACGGCCATTCAGGGGCCAAGATGCTGAGTCGCAGAGGTATGATGGCAAAGATCTTTGCTCCATGCATGAGGACATAGGGTCGTGCTTAGGAATCGGCCGCATAGGGTCGGTACTGAATCGCATAAGATAAGTAGGCCTATGTTCCGTAATCAGCTCACCGAGAGCGCCGATGCGGAAAAGCGAAAGATTGCCCGCCAACGACTTACTAATAGTCAAGATGCGGAGATGCATTACATAGAACCTGATAAGACCGCCGCACTATAGTCGTCACATTCCAGCTCTAGCCAAAAATCGCTTCAAAATTTGTTTCAAGCTATCGGGATGAGCCGAACAGCATTCTCTTCGTAATCGACAGGGCTAGGAGATGTGCTAATCTTATTTTGTCTCAGACAAAGGGGGCAGGGGTGGGGGGGGGGGGGGGGGTGTTGAACGCGAAATGGGGTTGAAGATCGATATTTCGCCGGAATGAAACTCACGCGTGGCGAGTCAGTAGTTCTACTGCCGATCCGCAACCACTTGGAGTACCTTCTAGAGGTAGATGGCAGTATTTTGAACTCAACCCCAAGTCTGAGAATCACCGCAATCAGCTCTGAGGTCGATTCTGAGCTGAGAAGAGGTGATAAATGCTGCGAATTAGTCGATTATACTGGATTCTGAGTCGAAAATGATTCTACTGCCAACTCTCAACTCTTTGCAAAACATTCCTCCATCGATTCTCAGGATTTCGAGTCTGGGCACAGCTCTAAGAATTGCTGCGGGGAATTTTGAGATCGGTTCAGATTTATTTTGTGGCGGGATTGTCTCTTCAGATCTGAAGGGACATTCGAGATGGTCGATTTTAGCTCAGAATGCGATATGCTGCCAGATGAAAAAGACTTTGGGTGTATTTCTACAGCATTAAACATAATTTTTAGCCTGGTCTCAGGTCTGGGAATTGCCGCAGAGGGATTTGAGATCAATATTCGTCCAGGAAAGGCTGTCTGGCCGCACAGAATATTAGATAAGTCGTTATTTCTAGGTGGAGAAAGAGTGTACTGCCGATCTGTAATAACTTGGGGTGATTTTTGAGAGTGGGAAGCAGTATTTCAAGTTCATCCTCATGTACGGGATCCAACGCAATCAGCTCTGAGGTCGATTCTGAGCCGAGAAAAGTTGACGAGCCTTGATAATTAGTCGGGAATAGTGAATTCTGGGTCGAATCTAATCCTACTGCCGACTCAGAACCCGTTTTAACACATTCTCCCATAAATTTACAGAATTTTGAGCCGAAACACAGTTCTGAAAATTGCTGAGGGAGGATTTGAGATCGATTCTGATCTATTTTGCGGCTAAAATGTCTGTTGAGATATGGCAGTCATCCGAGAATGGTCGATTTTACCACAGAATTCGATATGCTGCCAGGTCAGGAACATCTCGAGTGGGATCATAGAACATTTAATAGAATTTTGAGCCCAATCTCAAGTCTAGAAATTGCCGTAGAAGAATTCCAGATCGATATTCGTCAAGAAAAAGCTGCAGAACAGTGCAGATTATTCAAGAAACGGTGAGTTCTAGGTGACGAATGAATATACTGCCGATCTACAATGACTCGGGGTACATTCTAGGGATGCGGAACAATATTTTGAGCCAAACCTCAGGTCAGAGAGTCACCGCAATCGGTTCTGAGGCCGATTCCAGAGCGAGAAAAAGTGATGAGCGCTGCGTATTCGTCGAAAATAGTGGTTTCTAGATCGGAAACCTCTCTGCTGCTACCAGAAGAAGCTTTCTCGTGCATTTTACCATCACTCACCAGGATTTTGAGCCCAAGCACGGCTCTGAAAATTTCCGTGGACGAGTTTGAAATCGAATTCGATCTCTTCCGAGTCGGAAAAGTCTCATTAGCACAGATTTCGATCAAGAGTGACCGATTTCAGTTCGGATTTTGATATGCTGCCGAGTCGAACAAACTTTGATTGAATTCCTCAAATGCTGATCAGAATTCAGAGCCCAATCCGATGTCGAGAAATTACTGCCGAGAGATTTCAGAACGATATTCGTCCAGAAAAAGCTGTTCAGTAATGCAGATTATTCAAGGAATGGTGATTTTTCGGTGAATAAAAATTACACTGCCGATCAAAAAAAACTTGTAGTACATGCGGAAGATGTTAGGCAATATTTCAAGCCCAACCCCGTGTCTGAGAATCACTGCAATCAGCTCTGGGTTGAGTCTGAGCAACGAAAAAGCAATGAAAGGCGCGTATCAGTCGTGAATAATGTTTCATGAGTCGGAGACAGTCCTGCTGCCACCCCAAGAAGCTGTTTCATGCATTATACTTCAAATCCTCCGGATTTTGAGCCCAAACACGACTCTGGGAACAGCCGTAGTTGAGTTTGACATCGATTCTGATCCGATTTCCCTGTCAGAAGCGTATCTCCAGTACCAACATGAATCAAACATAACCGATTTTAGCTCGGAAATCGATATGCTGCCGCTTCGAAAACACTTGGAGTGAATCTGTCCAGTATTAAACTGAATTTCGACCTTGATCCATATGCCAGGAATTGCCGCAAGGAAATTTGGGAACAACATTCGTTCAGGAAAAGCTGTCGAGTAATGCAGATTATTCAAGGAATGATGATTTCTAGGTGGAGAAAAAATATACTGCCGATCTATAAATACTTGCACTACATGCGGGAGATAATAGGCAATTCTTCAAGTCCAACCCCGTGTCTGAGAACCACTGCAATCAGCTCTGGATTGAGTCTGAGCAAGGAAAAAGCAGTGAAAGGCGCGTATCAGTCGCGAATAATGTTTCATAAGTCGGCGACAGTCCTGCTGCCACCCCAAGAACCTGTTCCATGCATTATACTTCAAATCCCCCGGATTTTGAGCCCAAACGCGACTCTGAGAACAGCCGTGGTTGAGTTTGACATCGATTCTGATCCGATTCCCCTGTCAGGAGCGTATCTCAAACACTGGCATAAATCAGAGATAACCGATTCTAGCTCGAAAATCGATATGCTGCCGCTTCGAAAACACTTGGAGTGAATCTGTCCAGTATTTAGCTGAAATTTGACCTTAATCCGTAGGCCAGGAATTGCCGCAAAAAAATTTGGGAACAACATTCGTCCAGGAAAAGCTGTCGAGTAATGCAGATTATTCAAGCTTGGTGATTTCTAGGTGGAGAAAAAATATACTGCCGATCTACAAATACTTGCACTACATGTCGAAAACATTAGGCAATATTTCAAGCCTAACCACGTGTCTGAGAATCACTGCAATCAGCTCTGGATTGAGTCTGAGCAAAGGAAAAACGGTGGATGGTGCGTAGCAATCTCAAATAATGGATTATAAGTCGGAGACAGTCCTACTGCCACCCCAAGAATCATTCGAATGGGCTCTGATATAATTTCCCGAAATATCGAGCTTGAACGCAACTCTGAGCATCACCGTAGAGAGTTGCAAGATCGACATTGGACGATGGAAAGATGTTGAGTGGTGCAAATCCGCTGAAGAACCATGAGTAGCAGTGTTAAATACTTTCCATGCCATCCAAAATCATATACGTTTCGATCCGGGACTGTCCAGCAGATGTCTTAGCTAGAAATACGGTGCGAAAATTGCCGGAGAAAGATTCAAGATAAATATTCAGCCTGAAAGAACCGAAGAACAATGTCAATCAAGTGGGGGTTGCCGAAGTCTTGGTCGACAAAATATCAGTGTTCAAAACACACAAGTTTACGCAAGAAATCGAGACTTCGGCCATGTTCCATAATGGATTTTGGGCTTTGGAAAGGAATAATGTGATTAATAACATTATTTTACAGCTCATTGATACATTCCCATTTATTTCAAGTCCCAATACATCAGTGAATTGCGGATTGAGGGACCGAGCCCGTACATAGGAGTGCAAGCTTATGGACATGAGCTGACTCAACTGTATGTGAGGCCTCATCAGCTCTCAAAGTACGTATATACTGGAACATAAACGTATATCCACATAAAATGTCATAGGTAAACTCAACACCGTATGAAAATTTGGTTCGGGCAGTTGGTTCCGTTGTATACGTCCCCGATTCTAAATATCAAATTTCCTTCAGTTCAAAGAGAACGTCGAATTGTTTCATCTCCATGTCCTAGTGAGAGGAAATTGATAAGTATCGGGTGGATTTTCGTATAGTGCGACGATTTGGCTGAATTTCATAATATTGCAACATAACCTATACTGGGAATAAAATTACCTTTCGATCAATACGACTTGATTGTTACGTGGTATTGCCGTCAGACCTCACATGGATGACCTTTTTATTGTATCAATCTGTATAAATATTCTCAAAAAATTTTTGGATTATTATGATCCAATCATCAGTGTCATTTCGAGCAAAAAGTCGGTAGCTTTCGTGGGGAAATTCTCGTCATGCGATTGTGACTCTATCGAGTATTGAGGCAATTGGAACATCTCGGTTCAATCCATTCACGCTGTCAGTAATATCAGATCGTCAAAACGTTCCCCTGGAATGATGCGATAACAGAATTGGTATAGGTCTGCCGGAGAATTACCATTTTGGTCGTATGGCCAAACGCATGGCCATATGACCAAAATTTTTTACTCAGCGTAGTACTTGATAGTCATCTTACTTGATTAGAAATGTATATAAATTCACATGTTCTACAAGGCGATTCACAAGAGGTAATTCCCCATTTCATCGATTTTGACATGAAAAATTAAACAGCCCAAAGAATGTCCCCATGCTCATATAGTGGTATGTGCGAATGCCCATGGAATCGTGTGAGAAATACACCCTTCGACCCTGAGGGATCCCATAAGAGCGTAGGCTGCACAGGCCAAGTCACAAGCGAGCCGCACGCGCACGCGCGCTCGTTTCCATTAGGAACTAGGAGTAATTGAAATTCAGAGTCATATGCATGAATGGAATAATGGAATCCAGAAGTCCCTGTCTCGGAACTCACAGCCTTGATGACGAAATGAGTCTAGAGGTACAGTAGAAGAATGCATTTTTCGTCATCAATCATAATCTATGTATTCATCATCACTTTCTTCATCAAACTCTTCTTCACTAGTATCATCGCTATCTAAGTTCTCTTCCCAGTTGTCCACATCTTCGTCCGAGTTGGAGTCAGTGTCATCATCGTTTTGAGTTTCTTTGCAAGAGTCTCCACCAACAAATGGAAATTCATGAGTTGGATTCTCGTCAGCATATTCGATGTCATCTATATCTACGTCTGATCGTGATTGGATGAGTGACTTCATTTCGTCGGTTAGAGGACACATTTTGTGTTCCTTGACATTTCTCTTCAGGCTCATACTAGGATCCGAATTCAAGAGTAAGCGATGAAACGCTCAATAGACATGGAAAAGAGAATCTTATCGCAGAGAAGTATAACGCGGCATTACGATATTGTCATTTGTGTAATCTCTTGTATCATACTCCTCTGAAATGATTGTACGGTTACTTATCAAGTGATCAGTATGTTGATCAGAAATACCAAGATTGTTTGATTCCTTATTTTTTCGTCTGCTATATTGTTCTTTGTGGACATATTCACTTTCTATGTAACACATTCGTGTGAGAATATAATATTTTTTGGATATGATTAATATAGGTACACAATAAATACAAATTGAGGCATAGCTTAATGATCATCTCAGTCTTTGTCGTTATTTTTTACATCTGTACTACACGTATTGAGATCGAGAAGATCATTGGAACATATCTTATCATTTGACCAATACGCCCCTTCATGATTTGACTCTACTCGAAACCATATGGATCCCATAACCGCCCTGTATCTTGGCGATGTCGGGGTTGAACTATGACCCGTGAGTGTTATTGAACCAGAATACGGATAAATAAGGGTAAACGTCAAGCCTTCATATGTATGAAACCCAAAACTTTTTCGATGGATACACAGTAAACCATCCAGACGTATGCAGAAATCAGGGGGTTCTGAGGATTATATCATGACTTGATGATTTTATTCACCACGAAGACAACCCGAGTTTTGAGGCCACAAGATCTCTTCTGGATCTGAGTGCAACAGTGACTAGACTTCAAATTGGACTGGGAATTTTGTTGAGTGCTCCCAGACCGTATTTCAAATTGTTTTGGAGTGGCAGAAGAACCACTTTGCCCTGGCCCATTCTAATGATTCTTGGGGTGGCAGTAGGACTGTCTCCGATTTATAATCCATTATTCGAGATTGATACGCACCATCCACCGTTTTTCCTTTGCTCAGACTCAATCCAGAGCTGATTGCAGTAATTCTCAGACACGTGGTTAGGCTTGAAATATTGTCTAACTTTTTCCGCATGTAGTGCAAGTATTTGTAGATCGGCAGTATATTTTTTCTCCACCTAGAAATCATCATTCCTTGAATAATCTGCATTACTCGACAGCTTTTCCTGAACGAATGTTGTTCCCAAATTTCCTTGCGGCAATTCCTGGCATATGGATTAAGGTCAAAATTCAGTTTAATACTGGACAGATTCACTCCAAGTGTTTTCGAAGCGGCAGCATATCGATTTCCGAGCTAAAATCGGTTATATTTGATTCATGTTGGTACTGGAGATACGCTTCTGACAGGGGAATCGGATCAGAATCGATGTCAAACTCAATCACGGCTGTTCTCAGAGTCGTGTTTGGGCTCAAAATCCGGAGGATTTGAAGTATAATGCATGAAACAGGTTCATGGGGTGGCAGCAGGACTGTCTCCGACTTATAATCCATTATTCGAGATTGATACGCACCATCCACCGTTTTTCCTTTGCTCAGACTCAATCCAGAGCTGATTGCAGTGATTCTCAGACACGTGGTTAGGCTTGAAATATTGCCTAACTTTTTCCGCATGTAGTGCAAGTATTTGTAGATCGGCAGTATATTTTTCTCCACCTAGAAATCACCATTACTTGAATAATCTGCATTACTCGACAGCTTTTCCTGGACGAATGTTGTTCCCAAATTTTTTTGCAGCAATTCCTGGCCTACGGATTAAGGTCAAATTTCAGCTAGATACTGGACAGATTCATGCCAGTGTTTGAGATACGCTCCTGACAGGGAAACCGGATCAGAATCGATGTCAAACTCAACCACGGCTGTTCTCAGAGTCGCGTTTGGGCTCAACATCCGGGGGATTTGAAGTATAATGCATGAAACAGGTTCTTGGGGTGGCAGCAGGACTGTCGCCGACTTATGAAACATTATTCGCGACTGATACGCGCCTTTCACTGCTTTTTCTTTGCTCAGACTGAATCCAGAGCTGATTGCAGTGGTTCTCAGACACGGGGTTGGGCTTGAAATATTGCCTATTATCTACCGCATGTAGTGCAAGTATTTGTAGATCGGCAGTATATTTTTTCTCCACCTAGAAATCACCATTCCTTGAATAATCTGCATTACTCGACAGCTTTTCCTGAACGAATGTTGTTCCCAAATTCTTTTGCGGCAATTCCTGGCCTACGGATTAAGGTCAAATTTCAGCTAAATACTGGACAGATTCACTCCAAGTGTTTTCGAAGCGGCAGCATATCGATTTCCGAGCTAAAATCGGTTATATTTGATTCATGTTGGTACTGGAAATACGCTTCTGACAGGGAAATCGGATCAGAATCGGTGTCAAACTCAACCACGGCTGTTCTCAGAGTCGTGTTTGTGCTCAAAATCCGGAGGATTTGAAGTATAATGCATGAAACAGGTTCTTGGGGTGGCAGCAGGACTGTCTCCGACTTATGAAACATTATTCGCGACTGAAACGCGCCTTTCATTGCTTTTTCGTTGCTCAGACTCAACCCAGAGCTGATTGCAGTGATTCTCAGACACGGGGTTGGGCTTGAAATATTGCCTAACATCTTCCGCATGTACTGCAAGTTTTTTTTGATCGGCAGTGTAATTTTTATTCCCCGAAAAATCACCATTCCTTGAATAATCTGCATTACTGAACAGCTTTTTCTGGACGAAAATCGTTCTCAAATCTCTCGGCAGTAATTTCTCGACATCGGATTGGGCTCTGAATTCTGATCAGCATTTGAGGAATTCAATCAAAGTTTGTTCGACTCGGCAGCATATCAAAATCCGAACTGAAATCGGTCACTCTTGATCGAAACCTGTGCTAATGAGACTTTCCCGACTCGGAAGAGATCGAATTCGATTTCAAACTCGTCTACGGAAATTTTCAGAGCCGTGCTTGGGCTCAAAATCCTGGTGAGTGATGGTAAAATGCACGAGAAAGCTTCTTCTGGTAGCAGCAGAGAGGTTTCCGATCTAGAAACCACTATTTTCGACGGATACGCAGCGCTGATCACTTCTTCTCGCTCTGGAATCGGCCTCAGAACCGACTGCGGTGACTCTCTGACCTGAGGTTTGGCTCAAAATATTGTTCCGCATCCCTAGAATGTACCCCGAGTCATTGTAGATCGGCAGTATATTCATTCGTCACCTAGAACTCACCGTTTCTTGAATAATCTGCACTGTTCTGCAGCTTTTTCTTGACGAATATCTATCTGGAATTCTTCTACGGCAATTTCTAGACTTGAGATTGGGCTCAAAATTCTATTAAATGTTCTATGATCCCACTCGAGATGTTCCTGACCTGGCAGCATATCGAATTCTGTGGTAAAATCGACCATTCTCGGATGACTGCCATATCTCAACAGACATTTTAGCCGCAAAATAGATCAGAATCGATCTCAAATCCTCCCTCAGCAATTTTCAGAACTGTGTTTCGGCTCAAAATTCTGTAAATTTATGGGAGAATGTGTTAAAACGGGTTCTGAGTCGGCAGTAGGATTAGATTCGACCCAGAATTCACTATTCCCGACTAATTATCAAGGCTCGTCAACTTTTCTCGGCTCAGAATCGACCTCAGAGCTGATTGCGTTGGATCCCGTACATGAGGATGAACTTGAAATACTGCTTCCCACTCTCAAAAATCACCCCAAGTTATTACAGATCGGCAGTACACTCTTTCTCCACCTAGAAATAACGACTTATCTAATATTCTGTGCGGCCAGACAGCCTTTCCTGGACGAATATTGATCTCAAATCCCTCTGCGGCAATTCCCAGACCTGAGACCAGGCTAAAAATTATGTTTAATGCTGTAGAAATACACCCAAAGTCTTTTTCATCTGGCAGCATATCGCATTCTGAGCTAAAATCGACCATCTCGAATGTCCCTTCAGATCTGAAGAGACAATCCCGCCACAAAATAAATCTGAACCGATCTCAAAATTCCCCGCAGCAATTCTTAGAGCTGTGCCCAGACTCGAAATCCTGAGAATCGATGGAGGAATGTTTTGAAAAGAGTTGAGAGTTGGCAGTAGAATCATTTTCGACTCAGAATCCAGTATAATCGACTAATTCGCAGCATTTATCACCTCTTCTCAGCTCAGAATCGACCTCAGAGCTGATTGCGGTGATTCTCAGACTTGGGGTTGAGTTCAAAATACTGCCATCTACCTCTAGAAGGTACTCCAAGTGGTTGTGGATCGGCAGTAGAACTACTGACTCGCCACGCGTGAGTTTCATTCCGGCGAAATATCGATCTTCAACCCCATTTCGCGTTCAACACCCCCCCACCCCTGCCCCCTTTGTCTGAGACAAAATCAGATTAGCACATCTCCTAGCCCTGTCGATTACGAAGAGAATGCTGTTTGGCTCATCCCGATAGCTTGAAACAAATTTTGAAGCGATTTTTGGCCAGAGCTGGAATGTGACGACTATAGTGCGCCGGCCGACCGCTCACAGAGAGCCTGAACGCTGAGATGCAGTATTCAAGGAAATCAAACCAAATCGAGCAATCCGGAGAGTACAAAAAGCCACGTAAACGTAATATAGAAAGATCGTCGTTTGAAAATCGAACCAAGCGACGCTCACGCGGACAAAATAGACAAAATGACAATGAAAGCGCAGAGGAATCTGACTTTGAAGACCAAACCTATGAAGAACTGCGCCAGTCCAACAGTTCGCGTCGTGATAGATTTATTAATAAATCTAAACGGAATGAGAAATACCGACACTCTGAACGATCGTACTTCTCAGATACCGAAACTCCCGACACCGACAGTGCCGATGATTCACACGAATACATCAAAGTACGTCAGATACGGTCAAGAAGAGACGAGTGAGAGAAATTCTGATTCGAACGTTCGTGCTCGCCGTTCGGAATCGCGAAGAGTGATGGCACATTCTAACCCAGATCGTCGACTAGGTTCTAAATTTTGCTTGACGCTCAATCAAGCTTTGAATCAGATTACCCCTTATGATGGTAATCCGGACATGTTAGCATTTTTTGCCAGTCAGTGAGAAATGTGGTTGACGAATACGGCCCAGACTCAGAGCCGTGGGTCCTTTCAACTCTAACAAATAACTCAAGGGTCACGCAGCCGAGGGTTTCACTGCGAGATTGACTCAGTACTCGTCTGTGGAGAGTTTATTGACCGATATGACTATACAATACAGCGGGGTAGGGGGCGCAGACAGAGTATTATATGAGTAAAAACTAGCACAGCGAAGAGGAAATGAAAATGCAGGGGATTACGGCTCGCGCTTCCAAATGATCCATGGCCGTCTACTCAATGTCTATAACTCGGATCAAAAATTCAAGAATTGGGAACGAAAAACTTATAAAACCAACGCGGATAGCGAAGCCCTACAGCAATCCATTCTCGGTCTTTTGGGAGCATTAGAACACCAAGTCAGATCGACAAATCCCAAGACTTCACCTGAAGCAATCTCGGAGGCAATAAATTTCGAGAACAAAACAAGTGCCGATTCGGTATTTTCAAGTATAAGTAGCCCTGAGATGAGTGGAGATAGGATAGTGGCACTCGTCGACTTACTAGTCGAAGAAAAAATGAAAAAACCAACTGCCGCTACATTCCAACCGATTGAAGCAATATCAGTAAAACGAGCTATAGTATCAGGCGAATGCAAGTGTTGTCACGTGGAAGCACATTTTGGTCGTGGATGGCCAGAAAAATGGGAAGCTAAATTTTGCAGATATTGTCGAAAAAACGGTCACGATTTGAACGGATGCCGATCATTAATACAATCAATTGACTCGGGCAAGATTTCCCAAAACGAAGCGCGACAAGACCGGAGCATGAATCGGTTTGACAATTCAGACGCATCAGTCAACAAAGTGGCATCAATCCCGACTACCCGATATTCTCGGACACGGGTCGAATGTAATTATCGTCACGTCCAAGGACATTGTAGTGAAGACTGCTTAGAGAAAATCCGAGACTCAAAATTTTGTAATTATTGTCATATACGTGGACACAATTTGAATGAATGTCGCTCTTTGGAAGATGCAATTCAACTAGGTTTCATTTCAAAACGTCAGATAGAGCTAGCACGGGAGAGGCGGGACATTCCAGCGCATTGCGACTCCCCTTCTGATAGGCCAGGGCGTACATATGACGCCAGGCGAGGCAACTCTAGATCCGATGCATCACATCACGATAACCACAAAAATGGCGGAAACCAAATGACCAATTATGAGGATAGAAATACGAATTCTTATAGGAACAATTCAGATACTGATCGGAATAATGACACTAATGAACGTGGATATTTTGGCCACAACTACACGAGCCCTCATCTGAATCATTATGGGGATGATGGTGAGAGCAACATGAAAAAGCCACCACGGAATTCTCAGGTCAACCAAAGACATTCGTTAGATTCCAGGCGTCAGAATAACAATGACAACTTAAATAATGACGGTAAAAATTTTTCCAGTCAAAATGAAAAGAGCAATCATCTCACAGGGAATCGCGTGGAGGGAAATTCATTAACGCCCCATGAACATCATCGTGACGGGCTCATCGACTAGATGGATGTCGAGAGCGCTCGGTTCAATTGTTGAACCTCAGCTGACGAATTTTGTTATGGCCGGAATTCCCTTATTTCAGAAATTGCTCGAATGCTTGAGAACCACAATGTATGAACCATAAAGATATTAGGAAAAGACTAAAATCAGCACGGATTCTCCCCAGTCATTATGTGGTTAGAGACCACGCATATTTTGAGCGATTACCGGAGTGGTTAGAACCCACGATGACACAGAGAGTAATGTGGTTAGAACCCACTCACTTTCGAGTTAGATTATTAGAAAGGTTAGAACTCACTGAAACAGAGTGATGTGGTGAGAACCCATTTACTCATAAGTTAGATTGTTTGTGAGATAAGAGCATACTGTAACAGAGCAATGTAGCGAGAACACACGAACTTTGTTATCTCCCAAGGGACTGGAACCCGCTATACCAGCAAGGATTGTGGTCAGAGGCACAGATTTTCTTTAATTGTCCAAATGGTTGAGATTCACACACTTGAGAGATTGCTGTGGCTTTGAGCCACTAGAGTTCAGAGCTTGTGGCTGGAAAACCACTATTCGATGGGCTATAGAGAAAGTAGTAATTCATGCTGAGGAAGTAGTGTTATAAATTGATTCTGGGAGACATCATTGAGAAAATAACGATGCTAAGAGAATGAACTGCATCTTTCACGTGGTCGGGCCCACGCTTGTTCTGAATTGATATCGTACATATAGCGGGCAGTAAATTGAATCAAAACGTGTTATCTAAATATGAGCGTGGGGGTCAATATGGTCGAGGCTATGCAAAAAAGTTGCCAGAGCGTAATGAACGAGTACTGACCACATCGAACTGGATGCAAGATCGAAAATGTATCTCACCAATAATGAAGAAGGAACCATTAGGATTATCAACAGCGGCTGGTTTAATATGATAATTTCGCTTTTGAGAGGGCATTTGGTTCTGACGAAATACTCCATCATACAATTATTTGAGTAGCTTATAATTTGTCAATATCCAGAATAATTTTCATAGAAGTTATAAACAAAAATTGATGACAAAAATATACGTATAAATCGAATGACGAAGAGCTATTCAAATTATCCTGGGGTATATTGTAATCAATCGTAGTCGATTGTTTTGATTACGCGGAACGATTCATGCTCTTACTATACGAGATCACAAATTTATTGACAGCTTCTGACATCAAAATATTCAAAATCCATAGTCAGCCGTTGATTGAGTGAAAAAGAGTTATCGAGGCTAAAAGAATACTCATGCGTATAACCTTTCATATAACACCGTCCATGGATCCGATGCAATTTGATCCATTTTGGTACTGAATAGAGCACGATATTCCTCCAAAACTCTTGCGAGAGTCACTTGTATGAACGGAAGGAAGTTCATAACTCCACAACCCCTGTCTCGGATGAATACATTTTGTTTTATTCAGTGAAATTGACTCATGAGATATTAGTTCACCGGAAAAAAATGGATGTGGTATTCAAACGATTGATTACCTCACTCATCAATAATGAAATGGAAAACAAACTCATCTAGTTTTTGGCGAGGACCAATGATAATTCGGATGCATTAGTTACATCAAAGTTGCGGGAAAAATTTCATACGAACAAAATGGTACAATAGAGCAGCAGAAAATATGTCGTTGGATAATCCATGTCCCTCGTACGGATTCCTTAGGTCCTAATATTCTAAGAACTCTGCTTTGCGGACGATTTTCCCAGCTCTGTGAGTCGCTAATGAGTCAGCTCACTGAGATGCTTGAGGTATCGGGTGAAACTCAAAAGCGATGATATGAGTCACTCGCTTGTATCTTCAGGGTACACAGAACGCTGTATAGCGCGGATATATTAGTGCAGGTGATGGCCAAAACAGTGCTCATAAAAGAGTGTGACTCAAGTATCTGCTGGGGCGAATCATCTCGCTTACGAAAATTAAACCGGCGTTTCTCGATAGAATACTATATGCCGTGGATATACTAGTGCAGGTGATGGCCAAAACAGTGCTCATGAAAGAGTGTGACTGGGGTATCTGCTGGGGTGAATCATCTTGCTTACGGAAAGTGAATCGGTGTTTTTTGATATGACTTGGTCGTGAGACTCACCACAATGAAAATATAAAACGCCAGGTGATTTTAGCGCAGACCAAAAGGGTGATTGCAGGAAATGAAGCTGCTGAAGATGGGATGAATCGACAGTGAAACAGAACTAACAATTTAACTAAACTGACTCCAGAATATTCTAAATAACTCAACCTTAGAGAGATATGGATTACTCCCATTCACTATTTTTCTGGTTGCCGCGCAGAGTAAAATACCGAGATTCATATCAACATGATATATTATTGGGAGAAATAGAGTACGAAGCTTTGATGTAGCTCCTTCGCAAAGCAGCTGAGGAAGCTATCTCGATGTTGCAGACAAATTTCGATTGACCTACCAATCACTAGCCAAGTTTGTTATAGCACTCGTGGAAAGATCCGGGTTATTTTTGCCACAAACAATACTAAATAGGCAAAGTAATAATCTCACCTCCATTAATTTGGTGAACAATACTATAACTTACCAGTCCACGGCAGTTTGAATCAGAGAGATTGTTCGATTCTTTCAAAAATCTTTGGAAACTAAATTTCAGGATTCCTTCTCGTCCATTCTAATCAAGTTAATGAGTGCGATAATATTGATCTATAATTTTGAAATCCAAAAAAGCAAGTAAAACCTAGTAATTTTTCCGTCATGATCCGGACGAATGGGGATCAATATTATTCTTATGGGGAAACACGCTGGAAGTAAGTGAGCAAATTTTGTTGAGGGATCATCAAACTTACATTCGAGGACAACATACGCTAATGTTCTACGTTCATGAACGTCTACAGGGGATTTGAACTCGAATTTCCTTTGAATGCGGCGAACGGACGCCGCTTTCTATCTCGATTGAGAATTAAGCCATTCTTCTTTTTGTCGGTGATCTACATATACATCACAAAATCACAGATCCTACGAAGATGAAATCTATAGATGGCTACTTGCACTTATACTAATGATTTCTGAAACAAATTATGGATCATTCCAAAACTTATTTTGGAACTAACGGAGGAGGAAAAAGGTATTATTTTATATGGTTTGATTCGCCTGGATTGATCTTTGGCTCGAAAGAAAACTAAAATATTGGGACCTTTCGGAATAAATTTAACGTACGAATACATTCGTAATTGTTTCCAACGATATGAATTAAATAAAACAGAGGACTCAGTCTGAAGTTTGCTTGTCAAAATGGCTGCGAATATGATGATCTACGAGAAAAGTCCAGGTGTCTATTCATATACTTACGAAGTAATCAATGGTCGCTCTTACGGGATGCGAACTAACCCAACAGACACTCTGCAAATTCTGACTTTCGCATAATGAGAACGGTTGAAACAGAAGCAGGCAAAAGAATCATATGCCTCAATCTAAACTCAGGATCGTGGCATCAAAAATATACTCAGAAAATTCCATCATAAATGAGGGAGAATTATCGAACGAAAAGCTCTATCACAGTGTAGGCATAAGCAGTAATTCAATTTTTCGTAACGCGAAAAGGACTGGAGGGCAAAGGCTCACGAATAATTCTAATAAAAGGAAGGTTAAACAAGCAACGAGGAATTGATTGCACGATCTGTTACAGCATCGCACTCATCAGGAGGAACAGTGAATGACATATAATAATAATTCACAATATTTAAGCTGCCGAGAAAAGCGCGATGATTCGTCTGAGATTGATCGTTTTCCACAAAATATTCGATGAAAAATCGTATTTTGCGTAGGAGATAATCATCATCTTTCCATCAATCACGTATTACTGGAGTTGGTCCATTGTATTCTTAAAACATGCGATCCACCAATCACTGAATCACAAATACGGGTTGAATTTCAACATCCATATCACTCAGCAAAGAAACCGCGCAGCGACCCACTTCTGCGGCTTTCCCGCAAAGCGACGTGCTTCAGGCGATCGCTTGACGATGAGCGCGCAACACTCGATGGAAGTGAGAATCGCCGCACAATTCTGACGTTCCCCACCTAGAGGCACTAGACCGCGCGGCAATCCGCTTCTGCCACCTTCGCGAACGCGACACACCCTCAGGTGATTGCTTGACGATGCGCGCGCAACACTCGATGAAACTGAGAATCACCGCACAATTCTGACTTTCCCCACCTAGAGGCACTAGCTCACGACGCAACTCTCTCCATCTCTCTCACTTTCGCGAGACAGAATCATAAAAAGGAACATAACCTCCTCAAAGAGCATGGTCCCGTGTAACAACTTTTTAGTTCACGCCTCTCTCAGATCGCATACTCAAATCAGAAATAGTCACGTCGAGTGAAAAACCCGATGTCGGATTATATTCAAAATTCCGAGCACTTATGTACACGATAGTTGGTTATGGCACCCAGTCAGGGCAGCTATAAGCAACGAGTGGCACGCTGCAAACCACAAATGCGCGCCGGGGCAGCTGCGTAGGCGTCACCCAGCCATAGTCTTTGTGCGTGACCACAAATGGCGTTGGAGTTGGAATAACAAGGGGGCTGTTGAATATTTGTAGAGCGCGTTGAGGAGTCTCCAAGCAGCAGGAAAGCAGTCATCCGAGAGCTTTAATGTACATATAGTCTTCACTTTTGATATGAAGTACAATCACGTCTGCAAACATACTAATAGTTGCCACTATACTAAATCTCAAACTTGATTAAAATGACAGCTCAACCCACACATCACTTCATCACAAAACATATTTTGTTCAAAAAAAAGTATGGAAGACAAATCTTTACAATAATCAGCATTAGCCCAAAAGGGACCATACTACATCATTCTCTAGAGGAATCTATACTGCGATACAAAATTTCAACTCTCTATGTTACACAATGGAGCCAGAACATCAATATATAGCATTGCAGTTAGCACCGATATCTTCGTAAAGTGCAATTCAGATCTTGGGAGACGGAATTTCTTTCAGAACTAATGAGATACTTGTCTGTACACAATGAGTTGCCTGAAAAAAAGTTCAGTTTAGAATTAGGGAACAGAATTTCTTTCAGAAGGAGTTAGATACTTGTCTGTACACAATAAGTTGCCTGAAAACATACTATATCAGATTACAAAAGATGAGAATAGTTGGATGAATGATTGAGGAGCTAGGTAGTTTAACATTTTTCTCTACTCGTTCCCAGGGGGAAGTGAGAATAAGTCTGTAGGACAATGTTTTGGGAAAATCAGTATCAGCCGAAAACTGATCAGTATACATTTCTCTCTATGGAAATCTATACTACCATACAAAATTTCAACTCTCTAAGTCAAAAATTGAAGCCAGGACAACCAGATATATGGCATTCCAAGTACCACCGATATCCTCGTAAAGTGCAACATAGATCTTAGAAGACAGAATTTTTTCCAGAACTAATGAGATACTTGTCTGTAAACAATGAGTTGCCTTGAAACATACTATATCAGATTACAAAAGTTGAGAATAGTCGGATAAATGATCAAGGAGCTATAGGCAGTTCAACATTTTTCTCTACTCATCCCCAGGGGGAAGTGAGAATAGGTCTGGAGGACAGTTTTTTGGGAAAATTAGCATTCGCTAAAAACTAATCCTACTACATCTTTTCCTATAGAAATCTATACTACCATACAAAATTTTAGCTCTCTATGGGAAATTGGAATCAGAACAACCATTGGAAACTGAAAATTCAAGTAACGGATCAGTCTAACTCAAACCTAATGCTATTACATGGTACTTACTCTGGTACTCATAGTCGTTTGTGAACCGAGGGTTAGAGTTTGATCCACGGTTAAGGCGCTGTAGTCGTCGTGGCCAGATTATGAGTTTGAGTCTTTGGTGTTCTGCTGCGCTGGTATGATGCAGAGACATTAGTTCATTTATTGGCCGCACCGACTACAGCACCTAAACCGTGGATCAAACTCTAACCCTCGGTTTAGAAACAACTATGAATACCAGAGTAACTACTATTACCTGTGTAAGACATTCAAATTGTATACCGACTAATTGATGAAACATTCATTGCCACTCGTGCAGTATACGCCATGCCAGTTCAAGCAACCAATAGAATGTATGCCTTTTAACCACAAAGTTGGTATGAGTATCAGAAAAGTTTAGCTTTCGCTTATAAGTTGGCAGTAATCTGGAAGAATAATACATATTGAATGACGAATCTAAGAAATTCAATTTTTCACTACAGGTGGACAAAAAACCTATTTTTCCTTCCTGAAGAGTTTGGAACACACATATCAAACTTGGGATCAGTCAAATCCGGAACTCCGTAAGACAGTTTTGAGAGAAATCGATCGTTTTCATAGTCAGAAATGCCATACATCTATAGAAGATGAAATCATTTCTCACAAATGTATATTAACCGGAAAGTTTATTGAAGATCGTGAAGAAATTCTGGTGACTATAGCCAAGGGGGAAATAGCTCATATTCCATACTGAAACTACCAGGTAGATACCTGCACGTAATGGTTCGTACTTGTCAGTACGGAATGAGTATACGATGGATTTTGGAGAGGCGCTCCAAAAGACACGCAGCAGTAGTTGCCAGATTTGACGGGTACTGAACGAATACGTGACGGATTTTGGAGACATCGCTCAGCGAGCCGCGTGACAGTAAATGCGTGTATGAACCAAGTACGGGTCGAATACGTGATGGGCTCTGAGATCGGATCATGGGGTACCATGAGGGAGTAGTTGCCAGCACGTAACAGACACGGAACGAGTATGTGACGGATTCCGTGAGTGCAGCTGGTCTCATACAACTTAATGGAATGACAGTGTGTCCTGTTACGTAATCATCACGTAGTGAGTATGTGATGGTACCAACGTACGCAGGAAATCAGTGCTCTAAGGCGTCGCATATTTAAAGTGTTGATACAATGCAAATCAGCCATGTCTAGAGTTAGCTGGTTAACGTGCCATCCGTCCACATGTGGGATAGAGTCTCAAAAACAATTTGTATGTAATCAGAATACTTTCCAATTACGCTACCCTTTTCGAAATTCAGTCGTCCTTTCATCAAAACGATCATATTGACTTTGAGAAATGGCATCTTAGGACTGATCATAGTTTCACAACGTACCTAGATTATGAAGTCAAAGTAATGAGAAATGAGTAATGAGAACAGCACACAAACTTGACATCTTGACTCCTTTTTCCATGATAATTTCTTTTGGCAACCCTGGATCCGACAGAGTAACGATTACGCCAAGAAGAGCACCAAAAAATATGTCGAAGATGACTTGTACATATTTTTTCCCAAGCGTTTTAAGTGTTCGTACAAGCAGGCACTCATTATTTCAAAGTTTTCACAGGACTACCCACATGTTTTTACGACTTCCAAGTGTGCAAAGTATGCTCACGAAACGCTGAAACTGCGCAGCCAGTGTGTTTGAATTGACAGTGATTTATGGAGTTGCTCATAGTAACGCTCATTCCAATAATTCCATGGGAACTGGGAGATCATATTCGCCTCGTTGTATAAACGCTTCGAAAAATATGAGTCATTATAAATGCCTGTATTGGTGCTCTTTTCAGTGCAATAGCCAGATACGAGTAGTTCCGCGCGAAACAGACCTACGAAAAAAGGTCATGTCTTAAATTTTTTTCTTGACTTTTTCATTCGATTCTATGGTACAAAATGAGAAATTTTCACTACCTATGGGGCCCCAAGAAAGATTTCCATGTACCTTTAACGTACATTACTCCATCCTTTTGAATTATTTTCAACAAAAAAGTTAGGGTATTTTTTCAATAAAATGGATTTTTCTCGGATTTGTTCAAAGATACAGAGATGCAATTTGCGGCATTCGAAAGGTCTTTGAAAAACCTATCGAAATCGGTCTTGTAAAGTTGATTTTGATGTCTTGGGTGATTTTATCAGGCAAAAGAGTGAAAAACATAGAAGATTAAATTTCTCGAAAACCCAATTTTTTAAAATTTCGAAAATCGATAGTTCATGTAAAATTTTATGTTCTTTCACAAAAAAATAGCCACGTATTCCTTTTTTGCGTTCCAACACCTATTTTTGCCAATTATCACAAATCCATTTTCCAGGCTTTTGGAAATCGTTTGTTTTCTGCGCATGCGCAGAAATTTGGATCCTTGAAATCAATTCCATTAGAAAGCCAAGAAAATTTCCTTCAAATTGACTACCTGCCAAAGTCAATGTCATGCATTTGAACCGAATCTACAAGTATGAAAGATGAGCCTCCAGCTCGAGTGCGACACGTCGATGGACGCCATCGGACGGGGGCAGGCGTGGATTTTCCTTACTGCTGTCCCCAGTATACCTCCAACATACCTCTGAGGAACTACCAAGATTCAGTGGTCTTTTGAACGTTGTAACTCTGGCTCAAATGCATGGAATTGACTCCGACAGGTGGTTATTTTGAAGGAAATTTTCTTGGCTTTCCAATGAAATTGGTGTCAAGGATCCAAGTTTCTGCGCATGCGCAGAAAACAGACAATTTCGAAAAGCCTCGAAAATGGATTTATGATAATTGGCAAAAATAGGTGTTGGAACGCAAAAAAGGGATTCGGGACTATTTTTTCCTGAAAGAACACAAAATTTTACATGAATTACCAAATTTTCAGAATTTTAAAAAGTTGGGTTTTCAAGAAATTAAATCTTCTATGTTTCTCACTCTTTTGCCTGATAAAATCACCCAAGACAAAAAATCAACTTTACAAGACCGATTTCGATAGGTTTTTCAAAGACCTTTCGAATGCCGTAAACCGCATCTCTGTATCTCTAAACGAATCCGAGAAAATTCATTTTATTGAAAAAAAATTTCCTAACATTTTTGTTGAAAATAATTCAAAAGGATTCAGTAATGTACGTTGAAGGTGCCTAGAAAATTGTTTTAGGGCCCCATAGGTAGTGAAAAGTTCATATTTGGTACCATAGAATCGAAAGAAAAAGTCTAGAAAAAATTGAACACATGACCCTTCTTTGTAGGTCTGTTTCGCGCGGAACTACTCATGTTCGATCCAGGATCACTCCAAAAACATATTGTGGGTACGACGTTCGAAATTTAAGTTGCGGGTGATGTGATTATCTCTTCTGTCCGTCTTCACGAATGTGAAGTACCACGGCGGGGCTTGCTTGGGTTTCGGATGGTCAAACACGTCATATGTTATGGTGATAGCATCAAATTCTACTGCTATGAAAGCCACAAGACCACTTCTTGTGAGCACCGGGAGCACGTACACTTTGTGGCGCAGTTTAGCCTAAAATTTTACTCACTCAGTTCTCCCCAATCAAGATAAGTTTGCCTCATTCCAGGCCACTTGGTACCATTTTTTTGGAAGCTGTTTAGCCAGACGCAACTTTCCCATGCCCCAAGGTATGGACAAAAAGTTGGTTTTGAAACTTCGGGGAGCACTTTTTCGCGAAAATTTACTTTGATCACATTTTCCGGTTAGTCCCGTGTCATTTTGATGTGAACCTCGGGCAGGGCGCTCAAAAGATCCTGGTCAAATTTTCCCAAAGTCTCTGATACGTACCCTGCCGAAAAAATTCAGGTGATATATCATGCCAACATCTCACGTGATATATCACATGATATATCAGGTGATATTTGAAAATTTATTTATTAAAAATAATTATTATTCCGGCGCTTTCTGAGGTGCTTTCGCATGTTTTGTGTGGTCAAGTGTCGCAACTGGTTAGAGGAAAAACGTATTTCGAACAATAAAATTTTGCACTTACGGGGATTCAAACCTGGAACCTTTGCATTTGTAGCCACGACACTCAGACCACTGCGCCATCGTGGATGTATCTATCTGGAGTCTAAAATGTGTATATCAAGGATACTCTTTTATGAGGCAAAAATTAGTCTGTTGTCGGCAAAGTCAAGAATGCAGTCGAACAATTGATACGTATTTATACGTTCAATTTATAGTGCTATTATTTTTCAAGTTCGGTACTAAATTTTTTTAATGATTCATTCAGAGGGGTAGTGCAAAAGTTGATGGAGAGTGTGAAAGGCAAATATTACCTGATCACTTCATATTTTCCTCTGGGGGTATGTGAGATGGATACTTGGGTGGTGATTTCCGGACAACATTTTGACTCAAGAAAACAAGTATTCTTATGTTTCCTTGTCAACGAATGAAAAAATCACCAGCGCCAGCCGCGCGAGCCTTTTTGGAAAAAAATTCAGGTTAAGAAACGTTTCTGCGATTCATTATCGGGATCGGTGACCGCCCAGCTAGGGCTGTCACGCTCAGCTGGCGTAAAAAATTAGCCCGTTTTTCTATCATGGGTATTGTATGAAGCCCATGAGATTGGTCATTGGTGGTGACCAGACGACATTTTTGGACCAGAAGAACAAGTTTCTCCGTGTTTTTGCATCACCAAATAGATATAAACACCAGCGCCGGTCACGTGAGCCTTTTCGAAAAAAATTCAGGGTAATCGATGTTTTTGCGATCCATTATCCGAATTGGTGACCGCTCAGGTGAGGCTGCCAGATGCGCTGTGAATCCTCATCTATGAAATTCACATGAAAAAGAACTTTATTTGCTGAATTCACAATTTGAATCTGTAAATGTTACAAATTCAAATTATTCACTAAGAGCTCTCCAAATTGACAAAATGGCAATTTTCTCGACTGAGAAAAGCCTTAATTGACACAACAGGTACTGTATAGGCTCAAAAATCAGTGAAATATCCGTGAATAGTATGAGCAAATTAATCTAGTGCGTGATGGGGATCGATCTGTTGATCTTTGGGTTACAACGAGAATAAATTCGGAGGCATGACTACTGTACTAGCAGGTCTCACACACGGTGCTCTTTCATAATAGAGTACGTCCATGTCAAATTCAAACGGTTTCTGCAGCTATTTTTTTAAAATCTCCATACCATTTTTTTTCGACGTGGGGTACCAAAATAAGATGTTTCCTATAGTTTGTAGGTCCAAAAAAATTTTTTTGTCTCAGATAGGCCTACAAGCGTGATTTTACCGAAAAATCAAAAATTGAAACTATCCTACCGTATTTTGCTCGTAACTTTTGATTGCTTTGACCAATTCGGATTTTCCAAAGAGCATTTGAAAGGTGACTTCGAAAGCTATCGATTAACCACTAGTAAAACCTCTCCCAGTTGTTTTTTGAACATCCGAAAGCTGAAATACTCAAAAATCACTGTTTGGCTCATAACTTTTTTGACGTATATTTTGATTTTTTTTATTTTATTTTTTTTCAATTTGTATAGTAATAAACTACCTGCAAAAAAATTTTCAGCCATTATTTTTACTTTTGGGGCCTCCTAGAGCTGTTTGAGTGCGCAAAACCATCTCAAAAACTCGAAAAATGCGTTTTTACCTCGTTCAACTTTCTCGGGCGGCCTCGCAACTAATTCCATTGTGTTTGCAAGACTGTTTTACCTCAGAAATGACTGTTCTGAGTATTTTTTTAGTGTAACACATGCTCAGATTCGTAGAAATTTATTTCAAAAGCAGATTTTTATTCAATAATTAGCATCTCCTGCGCATGCGTTGTTCTCTACGTCTCTGAAAATGTTTCCAATCGATAGCTGATCCAATTTCCTTTAAAAAAACTTCTTGCTGGAGTCATTTTCATGCAGTAGAACCGGAGCTACAGCTGTCAAACTAAAAAGAAATGTCTCAGGTATCAAATCCGTGAGCCTGGAGAAAGATTGTCGGTCTCGTCTGCCGGTTGAAGCGTGTATTTCCGCTCCTACTCCATCAAATTAACTTCAACAAGGGGTCATTCTACAGGAAATCGAGTCTGCTACCAATTCGAATTAGTTTTGAATCATCAAAGTCATTATCATGCGTAAAAACTTCACAATCGTCTGATAAGAGTCGGAAAAAATTGCTGGCAATGATTCGTTAGATTCGAATTTCTCGTGCATGCAAATGACTTAAGAGCTTCAAAACTAATTTGAATCGGTAGCTGACTCAATTTCCTTCAAAATGACCTCTTGTTGAAGTTAATTTGATGGAGTAGGAGCGGAAATACACGCTTCAACCGGCAGACGAGACCGGCAATCTTTCTCCAGGCTCACGGATTTGATACCTGAGACATTTCTTTTTAGTTTGACAGCTGTAGCTCCGGTTCTACGGCATGAAATTGACTTCAGCAAGAGGTTTTTTTGAAGGAATTTGAACCAGCTATCGATTGGAAACATTTTCAGAGACGTAGAGAACAACGCATGCGCAGGAGGTGCTAATTATTGAATAAAAATTTGCTTTTGAAATAAATTTCTACGAATCTGAGCATGTGTTACACTAAAAAAATACTCAGAACAGTCATTTCTGAGGTAAAACAGTCTTGCAAACACAATGGAATTAGTTGCGAGGTCGCCCGAGAAAGTTGAACGAGGTAAAAACGCATTTTTCGAGTTTTTGAGATGGTTTTGCGCACTCAAACAGCTCTAGGAGGCCCTAAAAGTAAAAATAATGGCTGAAAATTTATTTGCAGATAGTTTATTACTATGCAAATCGAAAAAAAATGAAATAAAGAAAATCAAAATATACGTCAAAAAAGTTATGAGCCAAACAGTGATTTTTGAGTATTTCAGCTTTCGGATGTTCAAAAAACAACTGGGAGAGGTTTTACTAGTGGTTAATCGATAGCTTTCGAAGTCACCTTTCAAATGCTTTTTGGAAAATCCAAATTGGTCAAAGCAATCAAAAGTTGCGAACAAAATACGGTAGGATAGATTCAATTTTTGATTTTTCGGTAAAATCACTCTTGTAGGCCTATCTGAGACAAAAAATTTTTTTGGACCGACAAACTATAGGAAACATCTTATTTTGGTACCCCACGTCGAAAAAAAATGGTATGTGAATTTAAAAAAAATAGCTGCAGAAACCGTTTGAATTTGACATGGACGTACTCAATACCCATATTGTTCTGTACATTGGCTCCCGGGACATTTTCTGTGTTCTCGTGCTTGACACATGATGATTCGTATGTAAGCATGACTTAGTCAACGTGATTTGGTAGTGCTGAGTAATAACAATTAACCAGAAATTATTATCAACAAATTTTTATGAATCATTGCAAAATATTTTTTTTGGTGGAAAATGTGCCGCATTCTTTGTCATATGTGTTTCGAGTGAGAATTGTTTGCATTAGCATGTCATCATAACCCATACTCTTCTGGGGAATATTTCCCAAGTTCCAGAAAACTCGAGAAGTTTCAACATTTCAAATCTTCCATGCATTGATTTGTTGATCTCGAGTGAAATGGAATTTTTCGACTCCCCAATGGTCTAAACTCCTGTTCAAAGCATCCTCGAGAAGGGGAAACTCAAATCCACCCAGGGAATTCTTCTACTCATCCATATCTCTATACACATTTTTCCGCACATGAGGTCATTCCCCACGGCCTTCCATGAATCACAAAATGAATTTATATTATCGACAGATTCGAATGCAAATATTTCTGTTAAGTCTAAGATCTGCATTTTCAAAAGTTGTAGATAACAATTCATCTGTTGAAATTGAATATTCATCTGTTAAAATTACATATAATTCATGGGTAGGAATTGCAGATTTACCTAGAGGAATAATTTTTACGGCTTCAATTTGTGAATTTTCACTGTTTGAAATTCACAGTGTACCTTTTATAATCAATATTCATGCATGGTCTCACTGGATCCATGATAACTTCGAACCCCTTCATCGTATAACAATTTTCAAAAAAAGGATCTTCACAGTGCTCCTGAAGAAGTGATAAGTCTCGCTGAAATGCCGACGAAAACGGGTCTCGCTATCTTATACGGTTAACCGAGCACATCCAAATTCCGTTTCAACGAAAATCGCAGCTGATCATTTACTAAAATGCGAGCAAGAGGTGTGAAAACGCCATTCAACTCCATGTATTTCCATCGACATATATAAGCAGTCAAAGGATGTCAGTAGCATAGTGGCTGACACAACGTCTCCAAACGGGTTAGAGGGGTGTCAAAGTGCATTTTTATTGGAAACTTCCCGTAGAACGTGCTGGTGCATTGCATTTTTTGATATCTAGCATAGTTCTTGAGATGCGAACCAAGTAGAGCAAGAGCCGTTAGCGAAATGCAATCACACAGCAACGTCTTGTTTTGAGAATTGCATCGACAAAGAGGATATGGGGACCAAGATTAGGTATTGATTCACGATTTTTATTGTATTTCTTCATGCAGAATACAAATTTGGGACCACTTTCATTCTCACTAGTCGAGTTTTCATCAGAATCACGGAGAACTGTCGTGATTTTTCATAATAATTCATTACTATTGGGCGCATAACAATTCGATCGAATCAGCCCTGTGACGACATAGGTGATTGCTCTCATTAAGCAACCACCCTGTCGTCGGTTCTGCAAAACCGATCGCCGATGCACACCTGGAGGAATGCATCGCGCCATCACGTTTTGCCGAATTTTGCACTTTGTGTGTGTACACGACGCGCATCGAGCCGAGGATATATAATCCTCGACTCGCGCGCGCCGCGTCAGACCGCTCATCCACTCTTTACATCAAGTACACAGCTATCTGTATTCATAGTTCACTTCATTATAATATATATATTTATCTATATATATTTGGGTATCTTTCTTTGGTCGCCGAAACCCCACGTAACAGCCCTATGGTGCATTTCTGAGTGCGTTTTCGGATTTTAGCACCTTTTGCATCATATTAAGTGGACCGGGATACATTGAACAAATATATCAGAAAGGCTCTTGTCCAACTTCGTGGGAACAGCTTTTGATTGATTGCTTAGTATTCTTCTGAAAATTTGAATGAAATCTGTACGTTTCTGAAGAACCACGACAGTTCCCCGCGATTCTAATGAAAACTTGACTAGTAAGAATGAAAGTGGTCCCAAATTCATATTTTGCATGAAAAAATACAATAAAAATCGTGAATCAATATCTCATTTTGGTCCTCATACCCTCTTCGTCAGTCCAATTCTCAAAACATGACGTTGCTTTGAGACTGCATTTTGCTAACGGCTCTTGCTCAACTTGGTTCGCATGTCAGAAACCATGCTAGATATGAAAGAATGGAATGCACAAGCACGTTCTACGGGAAATTTCGTATGAAAATGCACATTGACACCCCTCTAACCCGTTTGGAGACGTTGTGTCAGCCACTATGCTACTGACATCCTTTGACTGCCTTTATATGCCGACGGAAATACATGAAGTTAAATGGCGTTTTCACACTTCTTGCTCGCATTTTAGTAAATGATCAGCTGCGATTTTCGTTGAGACGGGATTTGAATGTCCTCGCGTAACCCTACAAGATAGCGTGACCCGTTTTCGTCGACATTTCAGCGAGACTTATCACTCCTTCAGGAGCACTGTGTCTTGGAGATCACAAGAAAATCTATTGATTCATGTGTTCCAAACATTTTTCAAGTGCTTTTTGAGTGTCCGTAATCGAAATTGAAAATCTAAAAAAAATTCTTTTCCGGAGGATCACCTACAACTTTGACGGGAAAGTCCGGATAACAAAAGATGTTACGGGATCTTGTAGCTCGTTTCAAGATCTACAATTCCTCTTTTTCAAAGTTTCCTGTACGAGCTTCCCCGTCCGAGTAACGAGCTTGGGGAAAAAAGTTTGTATAACATAGGATGCTTATGGAGATGCCGAGGCTGGCACCTGTTTCATTCCGTCTTGCTCTATTCTAGTGCACAAATTTGTCAAAAAAATATCACGCTATTTTGACGTAAAATGATCAGTTCTTCCAGAATATCTTATCATATTTTGTCTCCAATATAATATGGACGGCGAAAACATGGAATAAATCAATGTTCAAACAAAAATTGAAAAATCATTGTCACCTTAAATCTGAGACAAAATCTGATACATTTTTCTGTAAGGTGAGAACATTTTACGTCAAAATCATGTGCCGTGATATTTTTTTGATGAGTTTTCGCACTAGAATAGAGCAAGACGAAACGAAATAGGAACCAGCCTCGGGATCTCCATAAGCAGCCTATGTTATACAAACTTTTCTCGCCAAGCTCGTTCCTCGGACACGAAATGTCGTACAGGAAACTTCAAGAGGAGGGGATTGTAAGTTTTGAAACGAGCTACAAGATCCCGTGAGAATTTTTGTGATCTGACCTTTCCCGTCAAAGTTTTAGGTGATCCACTGAAGAAGAATTTCTTTAGATTTTCAATGTCGATTACGGGCACTCAAAAAGCACTTTAACCCTCTAGCGCCCAGTGGGTCCTGTGGGACCCACTTTCAAAATCCAGAAATGAGAAGCACCACGGCAATATTTCGGCAATTGTGCATGGTAATGACTTTCTTCTAGGCCATAACTGAGTGTCTGTGATGATACGAGGCCCTGATAAAGCGCACATAGTTTTCGGGTTCACGCGAAACTCAGCGCTCGCGCGTCGCTTGACGAGGACGTGAGTTTACGATCTAAATCGATTCATGTAGAGATGCGAATGACTCCTAAATACCCAATACCTATTGGAACATCTTCTTTGAGCCCCCCTTGAAGGTATCCATGCGTTGGAATGGTTCAAATGGAGAATTTGTCCAGGGGCTGGTCAATTTAGAAAGTGGGTCCCACAGCACCCACTGGGCTTCCGCAACTTGGTATTCATGCATGAATATCTCTCACGTGAAAAAATATTTGGGCGTGTAATCGTGCGTGAAGTGGGTGCTGAAGTTGTGCAAGGTCTTTATGCAAATGGTAGAAAGTCACGTGGTTGTTCGAATCGATCTTTATCAAGCTTAGCTCAGAATCCCAGACGTCGAATCTCTAAGAAAATTGTTGTGGATATGAGGTATGACTCGCAAGAGCATTTTGTCAAGTTTGCGGATTGCAAAAGAAGATGTGAGCTCTGCGTAAAGAGTAAAGTATTCTCTTCTTAAAAGAAATGTCAAGTAACTCTTTGCTGTAATGTATCCAAAAATTGTTTCTATGACTTTCATCATAAGAATTCAGATTAACTCAGCAATTTTATATTGTTCTCATTGACCCATTTTTGTAAGTTTCTTCGTCATGAATTCACTCTAAAAGTTTGAAAATACAAGACCTTTGTTCAGAACGAGGAAGGATTGTTTGTGTAGATTCAATATCATGACCTGAACGCCCAATGGGTCCTGCAGAACCCACTCGAAAAAATGCTGTTTCCGGTTTTTTTGAGGAAATTGCGATTTGTTACGCCCATCTAGGAGCCAAATGAAAACATTTGAAGTAAAAAAAGGAGAAAAATTCTGTATACTTGATACCTTGGGCGCTAGAGGGTTAATAATATTTAAAACGCATGGATCGATAGATTTTTTGTGATCTTCAAGATCCTTTTTTCAAAATTTTCATGCGTTAAAGGAGTTCGAAGTTATCATGGATTTAGTGAGACCATGCATGATCCATTAATTTTGGAAAATACTGTAGATTATGGGCTTGCTTAGGTAAGTCGGCAGCCCCAGCCAAGCGATCACCAACCCAGATAAAGAATCTCGGAAACGTTGGTGGACCTGGATTTCAAACAGGAAAAGCTCAAGTGGCCACCACTGATGTTCTTCTCCATTATTGTCTACAAGAAAAAATGGAGAAATTTATTTTTCTGACTCAGAAAAGTGGTCCGTATATATACCGTTCACTAATCTCGTGAATCATATCGAGAAGAAATCCTTAGTCTCAGGTTGTTTTTGTGTTTAGAGCAAGATGCAACAAAGTCAAGACGAAAAATCTTCAAAATGAGCGAGCGCTGCATTTGAAGCGGGACTTGATCTTCACAGCAAGCCATATTTATGGCTGAACTTTGGTACTCTCATGTTTGTCAACATAAATATACATGAGTCATTCTGGAGCAAGCTAGACGAAACCTTCACCAGGGGGGCCTGGGAAAAATCCGCAAAAATTTTTTTCTGTTAGTACTATGTTTCAATAGTATGAAAAAATTTTTTCCAAATTTTTTCGGCCCCCCTCCCCTCTTGTAGGTCATAGGGCCCATGGAAGGGCCATTTGAGGCCCTTTTGAGCCTATTTTAGAAAAATCATAGTTCCTACAGGATCCAACATTTCTCAACGTACTTGGGCGCATTATCTTCGTTAAAACTGATAATCTTCAGAACAAAATTGTCCTAGACGAATTAGTCAGTCTGACGACTTCTGCAAGACATTTATTGAGAACAAATTTTAGCAATTCCTGCGTCATCTTGTGGGCAACCTAGATCCAACTAGAGAGGAGATAATTGACTTTCACCATCGGTCATTTTAAAGGTCTTGGAAAGACCTACAATTTGCCTACATGTAAAAGTCAATTATCTTTTTTTTTGTTGCAGCTACAGGCGGTTCAAGTTGAGCTATTTTTGAAAAAGTCGAAAATTCAGGACTCAATTCCCAAACTATATCTTGATTTTTGTCCGCCAAACTTGTGCGAAAATATTCTTTGAGACATCCACATTCAGTGGAAACAATTGAGCGGAGGTTTTTTTTAAATTTTTTTTGCCGAGCGTTACAAAATGCCGCATTTTGTCGTTTTAGCAAAAATGGCATCTTTGACCACGATTACATATGCTCCCATCTGGACTGATATGCACCAATCTATGTGAAAGTATTCCCCAAAGTACCCCCAAATACGTGTAAGAATCTGCGAAGACGAGCCTCTAATCAGGAGCGAGCTGTAGGTTCTATTTACCGTGTCAAAAATAGGCATTATTTTGGCTATTTGGGCGTATGCGACCGAGAGCATTATTTTACTTGTTCTGGCTTACAAATGAGATAATGGGCTAGAATGAGGATCCAAATATACTTTTCCGACTCAAAATGACTACCTGAACACAAATCCGAGGTCAGTTCAGCTCTAGAACGTCGTCTAATGCATCAACCGTGTCCGAACTCGTCAACAGAGCCCAAATCCTTTTGGGACAGAGAGATGATTCTATAGGGCAAAACTGACTACGGAATAGTGTTTAGATGGTCATTTTGAGTCGGAAAAGTAAGTTTGGATCCTCGCTCTAATCCATTATCTCATTTGTAAGCCAGAACAAGTAAAATCTTGCTCTCGGTCGCGTACGCCCAAATAGCCGAAGTAACGCCTATTTTAGACACGGTAATAGAACCTACAGCTCGCTCCTGGCTCGAGGCTCGTCCTCGCAACTTCTTACACGTACTTGGGGGTACTTTGGGGAATACTTACACACAGATTGGTGCAAATCAGTACAGATGGGATCATATGTGACGGTGGTCAAAGATGCCATTTTCGCTAAAAGGATCTCTCTAAAACTGTTGGAGTGAAATTTCGACTCAATGCTTGGAGTGATTCTCAGAATGACTCGTATAGAGTGAAAATTTGACTCATAGGGAGTGAAACCACAGAAATATCACATTCGCCCCGAGCTTGAGTCAATTTTCACTCCAAGATGAGTGAAAATTGACTCCTCACATTGAGTGAAATAGATATTTATAGGTTAGGGTATAATCCCAGAATGATTTGCGGGACTACTTATGAAGAAAGTGGAAAACTTTTCAACTGTTGAGTGATGCTGCTCTATTTTGAGTTTCCTTTCGAAACACGTCTTGAGTATATTTGAAAACTCGTATCGACCGTTCACAACCGTACATAGGCTTTCTTGACTGTATAATGATGAAGTCACATTTGGTCTAATGGTTAAGGCACTTGCCTGGCAATCAAGAGGGTGCGTGTTCATATCCCCATCAATTCTAACACAACTACCGGAATTCTCGTCAAATACATTTTTCATAGATTGTTGATAATTACCAGGAAATCAATTGAAATGTGCGTGCAGTCCGTGAATTGATTTTTTCATTGCAATATCTAGAATGTTAAACAGTTTGGTTTTGAATTATTTGACTCAATCCTAAGAGTGATAATTGACTCACGTTGGAGTGAAATTTGACTCCAGCTTGGAGTGATGAACCACTCCAGTTCGGTGCGCACGAAACTGACTCATAGCTTTGAGTCAAATTTCACTCCGAGGGAGTGAAATTTCGCTCTAACGGGTTTAGAGAGATCAAATGCGGAATTTTGTAACGCTCGGTAGAAAAAATTTTAAAAAATAACCTCCGCCAAATTTTTCCCACTGAAAGTAGATGTCTCAAAGAACATTTCCGCACAAGTTTGGTGGGAAAAAAATTAGGATATATTTTATGAATTTATCCCTCAATTTTCGACTTTTTTGAAAATAGCTCAACTTGTACCGACTGTAGCTGCAAAAAAAATGATAATTGACTTTTATAAGTAGGCAAATTGTAGTTCTTCTCAAGACCTTTAAAATGACCGATGGTAAAAGTCAATTATCTCCTCTCTAGTTGAATCTAGATTGCCCACAAGATGACGCAGGAATTGCTAAAATTTGCTCTCAATAAATGTCTTGCAGAAGTCGTCAGACTGACTAATTCGTCTAGGACAATTTTTTTTCTGAAAATTATCAGTTTTAGCGAAGAAAATGCGCACAAGTACGTCGAGAAATGTTGGATCCTGTAGGAACTATGATTTTTCTAAAATAGGCTCAAAAGGGCCTCAATAGCCCTTCCATGGACCCTATGGCCTACAAGGGGGGAGGGGGGCGAAAAAATCTGGAAAAAATTTTTTCATACTATTGAAACATAGTCCTAACAGATGAAAATTTTTGCGGATTCTTCCCAAACCCCCCTGGTGACGGTTTTGTCCAACTTGCTGCAGAATGACTCACATATAAGTTAGATTATACTTCTCAATTCGCGAGTGATAAAGAAAGAATTGCATCTACCTGCTGGAATAGATACATGATCAAGATTCTTACGATTCCAGGACACCCGCAGATCACAGTCAAACACAGAATAATTTGTACTACGATTGAGTTTCTTATTTTGAATGGTTTTACAACAAAACATAGTTCGTGCATTATAAGATACGTGCACGTATCTTATAATGCACAACAGTCTGCATGCAGTTCTAAGGATAAGATGAAATTTACTTCATTCTCAGACGATGAATCACAATTTAGTGCAAATGATCTTGATGTTATGAAGTTTTCCTCGAACGGAGAAAAGGAGCTGTTTCCGTTATCTGATGGTCAGACTCAAAACGATTTCAAGATGCAAAAGTGAGACACTAGACTACGGCAATCTGAGAGTAACGATTTCTGACCATAGAGTTCAGAGAGTTATTTACGCGACCTAAGCGTGGCAGATCTGGCCTAATGGTCACCCATCCGGATAGGTCACCGTCAATACGTTCTTTAACCTGAATTTTCGATCGACGTGACTCGGACTTGAATCACTTGTTTGAGAAAATACAACCATCTGGTTCAAAGAAAAATTCAACCAACTTGTTGATAGTTCTACGAAATACTTAAAAATTTAACCAATGTGGTTGAAAACTCAACCGGCTGGTTGGAAAATTGGTTGAAAATTCAACCAATTTTTTACAGTGTATAAATACACTGGAGGAACGGGCATGAGTTACAACAAAAATTTTCAGCCACAGTGGTTGAATACATGAAAGCGTGGCTGAAGTTTAACCACCGTGGCTGGATCGACAATTTGAACACGTGGTTGAAATCTAGCCAACATGAATGAAATCTAATCAAAGTAATTGAATTTGGATGACCGAAAACGTAAATTGTTGTAACTCCAATAGAATATATGAGATACAATACGACAATAATGGGCAAAAGGGTGTAGAAACTTCAAAATATATAATAAAAAGAATCTAGGATACCATGCCCCCCCTTAGATTTCCTGCGTCTAGGGCAAAATGCCGACAATAACAATAATTTTTCTAATTGAAAGGACACCGATGGAACTTCTTCGGTAATTATCGAAATACCTCTGGCAACTTCTTTGATATTCACTGCTCAATCAGTAAAATAGTATAGGACATTGAGTTGGAAATCATTTGACTTATGGATATATATACAAATTTTTCTACAACCTGATCCAATTCATGCCATATGCCCTCCAACTTGAATTGTATGGTTGAACGAGGGAGTTGATGGATGTTAGGAGAGACAGTGGATCAAAAATTGGAAACTTTTGGATATTAAAAAAACATACATAGATTCTTCGTAAGTATCGACAAAATAAGAATATTTCATCCACTTTCTCCCCTAACACCCATAAACTTCCTCGGCCAACCATACAATTCATGTTGGAGGTCGTGGTATATCTACACATAGTCAACCCATGTGCGATTCGTTCAGTGAACCAGTGACCCGCACACCTAACACCTTTGTCATTGGCTATGATATCTGAGCAAAATTGGAGCGGTTGCCGTGCAAGTTCAAAGATATACCAAAATATTGAATCACATAGCGAAATGTGGATTTCCGCAGGAACACCGGGTGCCAAACTAAATGTACAGATGTTGAGATGGTACGAATATCCAGTTTTCTAAAAGTCAATTTATCTAGGCTGGGACCATTTTTTCCACTAGAGTATGATTGGACTAGATGAAATCTACGCTCTGCGATCGATTTCAAGGGCAAAATGTCATTTCATTGTATGTCAGTTCCATGTACTGAGAAACCGTTCCCTGGGATACTCCATAGCACGAAAAAGACAGAGAAATGAAAAGATCTGCTCGAGAGCATGTCTTTCGGACTCTAATCAACATATAAACACGGATTTCAAGGTCGTATGGTCCCATAGTGTCAGGATTCCTCGCAAGACAATGACAGGTCGAAAACCGGAAATGTCAGTCCCATGTACTCCTTTCCCTATGTCTTATACATGTGAAAATCACATCAACCGTTCTAACTCGTTCTTAAACCTTTTTTCCCGAATTTTATGATAGATTATCATCCTTTATGCAACATTGAGTGAAGAAAATCGGCACAGATATGCGTGGAATCAATTTTCAACTTCTGGATTTTGAGGACCGAAGCGTGTAAGTTTTCGCAACAATACTCATATAATTCCACTTTGTCTCAGCTAATACAACATCAGGTAAATGTACCCACCTTGCTCCTATTAAGCTTTTTTCTCAATAACTTTTGCCTAATTCATCATTTTTTAACATACGTGTGCTCATTTTGAAGCTTGTTTTAAAGACTTCAAAATGAACTGAGACGTACAAGTTTTATTCCGACCATCGAGAGCTGAGCTGTCTCAATTCTTGCAAGAGGTGATTTATGAGAGTTGACAAAAGGTCGTAGGCTTAAAACACTATTTCCGACCTATCTGAAATTTCATGTTTTGCAAATCATCCGCGTGTTTTGCACATTTAATAGCTCTAGATCATTCTATTACAATCAAAACTCTGAAAACGGATTTTGAAGGTTTTGAGAAGAAGAATCGAAAGCGCTCAAGTACCGTCAAGTGGGGTAACTTTGCCACACTTTCGACTTTTTTTTGGCATTGTTTTCCGTATAGCTCGGAGAGATTACGGCAAAACCTACCCGTATTAGTAGCCAATCGAAAGCTTAGAATCTTAGCTTTCGATTGGCGTGAGGTAGAACTCGATTTGAGAATCCTGTTTGGAGATACGGTCTTGAGAAGCAAAACACTTTTCACAAAACCTGGGGTGGGGTAACTTTGCCACACTCCAGTATCTCCATTGGAATTTCAGTATCACGACTAGAATTCTTGTGGAAATACGAGCGTATCTTGTATCTCACGAGCTCTAATAGATATTGTTCCCATTGGGAACGGTTTTCTTGGCATCCCAAGCTTCGTGCAGCATTGAACAAGTCAAATGATTGATTTGAAGTAGTATCAAAGCTGCTTACATAAGTTTGGTTTTTCAAAATTCCACGGAAGAGTGTCGAAAGATGATGCTTGACTTATACCTCAAGTACTTGCACGTTTAGCTAGGATTTAAGATTGAAAAATGGAAGTCAATGTATCTCTTTAATCGAGTTCTTGATAATTATTATGACTTTTCTGCGTTCCAAGAGAAATTTCCCCGCATTTAACGCTCTGTATGAGTTATCGATGCTGCACGAGTATTTTCAAGAGAGCCTAACGCAAAGCAGTCATTGGCGATTTTTAATCTAAATAAAATCCATCTAGACGGAATTGTTCCGTTTAATGAAGAGATAAGTGAATAGTGTTTCCACTGGTATCTTAAATTCCTTGGCTGCTTTGCGGTGAGAGAGTTTGTCACATCACTTCTGGAGCTTGCCACATGAATAATTCTTGTAATTCCTTCTACCCTTCTGCCTTGCATAGTTTCTGGTCATCTGTAAGAGCAGATGGTGGAAAATTGGATTGGAAGAATGAAAGTATGATAAAATGGGAGATTACGTGAGAGAAGTTGAACAAAATAACTGTAGACGTGAGCAGTTAAGGCGATGCGGTCACCATGCAAGCTGAAAATCATTCCCAACTTTCTCCGATTTTTTTGCGATTTGGGCTAAACGACGAACGCACAAATATTTGTTATCATCTAACTTAGATTTGTTTGCTCTTCGTTGAGCCTAAATTGCAATAGAATCGGAGAAAGTTGGGAATGAAAATGTGCGTATATTATAGGTTAGGACGTTCCCGCGGCCGAGTTATTCCCACTTTTCTCCGATTCTCTTATGATTTGGGCTAAGCGATGTATCGAGGAATACAAGTTGGACAATAACAAGTATTCGACAACTCGTCTCAGACTTTCAATCATCAAACTTTTTATGTAAGGTGTATTTTTCAAGGTCCATGGTCACGGTGCACGGTGACCGCGCTGCAGTAGGAAAGTGTGGCAAAGTTACCCCACCATAGCCAAAAAAAAACTGCTTTTTTTCTCTTTCTCGACGTAAAATTTGTACCGTAGAAAAATTAGGCTTTATAACAACTGAATCATCAAGCTAACGGTTTGAGTCAATGAGAATATGCAGCATTTACTTGTCATTCGACGCCAAGTGCCCGTACTGGGTCAATTTTTTGGGACCAGATTTTTTTGCTTGTCTTTCACTGTGGTACAAAAATAGGTTATAAACAACTCTGAGGCATCTAGAGCCGCCTTCCGCGGGCGCAAAACATAGCTCACGCATGCCCTTACTGAAGGGAATTGTTACTAGGGCGATAAGATTCCCTACCTTACCTACAGCAGCCTCTGAAATCTTTTCCCGGCGGTGTGGCAAAGTTACCCCCCCTGTGGCAAAGTTACCCCATCTTACGGTACGTGAAGATTGGTCGAACCAAAAATTTGGCAACGGTTTTATTGAATGCAATTTCATCAATGATTTCTCAGGTATGCTAACACGAAAAATGCAAAAATCACTCTATGTTTTCTGACAAACGCAGTGACCATTCGGAATCGGTGCAATCCATTCATTTTCTCATATAACAAACGTAAGAAAAGTTTGCGGGTAGGTCAAAGAGTTCACATTTCTGAGATCGGCATATGGGGCAAGTTGAGTACACTTACCTTATATCAAGATTACAACCCGTGACCTGGACGAGAAATCTAGAAGTGTACAAAATTGTCAGCAGTTTCCCATGAAATCCTCAAAAAATCACGGAGATGTTACCCAAGGAGAGCGAACTTACTAGCCCAGCCCGCCTACATCTGTCATATGTATATGTCGCAGCCCGTTCACTCACTTCCGCCAGTTTATAAGCCGGCTAGCCTGTTTATATACTGGCTAGCCAGTTTATAAACTCGCAGCCAGTAAATTCAAGAATTGCTCCGCCGGCATCGTGCACCAGAATTAGATATATATATTGTCGAGTCAGTTTATACACTGGCTAGCCGGTTTATAAACTGGCGAGGGGCCGATCCACCGTTTGCCCACTGGATGGCTTTGATGTTTCGAACGAAGTATGTGCGCGAGAATTCGATATTTTGAACACAGGAAATTCCATAATATGTGCTCATTGTATTCGAGGAAAAAATTTGTCCGAGGCTCAGGATAATTGTAATATGCGTCAAAAAGTAGCTGCCGGGAAGCTGGTTTCACATTCAGCGCAGAACTTTTTGAAGCTTAGTATAGCTGACTGTGTGACTGTTCTGTGCCAATATTTGATCGATCCCCACTAAATTTGCCTCGTGTCATCGGTGTTATAGTAGATACGCAAAATGCGGTGTATCAAATAGGAACGAAAGACGGCATAATTAAAGGGTTGTTCCCAAGATCAGATCTAGTTCCTGCTTGAACTTGAGCTGTGCGCTTGGCTGATGAATTAACATGAAGATATGTAATTGTGCAGCAAGTACTAGTCAGTGTAAAATTAAACGATGCTTTTGCTTTAAAAACAATGTAAGGTGTGAGTCGCGATGCCATCGCCAAACGACATGCTTTAATAAGTTGTGTTTCTGACCCATACGGCAACACAGCTGCCTCGAAATTGTCGAGGAATACCTCAGAGAATTCTCGCAGAGCTCTTGTAAAAAAACCCGGGGAATTCCTAGGAAGTCGTCAAATTTCCAGCTCAATTTGATTCTGCAGAAGAAACCATTAACACCCTGGGCGCCTCTCAATTATTCCCATAAAGCTTTCAGAGATACTCCCCGGGAATTCCCTGCTAGCTTCCCGAAAGCTCCGCTGTGGCGCTGGCTCTCGATTAGCTCCCCAGAAGCTCTCTTGGTTACGAATACGTTGATATTCTTCCCCGAGAGTGTATGACCGTTGCGTGCTATCATCATTATGTAAGCAAGCCTTAGCGCGTGGATTCATTTGGAAAAAAATATCCAATTCCAAATCTAGGACTGGCAGATAGTACATGTAATGTGATCAATGTGGAAGATTCGTCCCAGCATATTTATCACAGTATTCTTGAAGCTAATTTCATCCTGATTATATTTGAAATGATTTAAAGGGCAGGAACTAGTTAAATTGCATACGCATTCCTCACAACCACTGCTAGATAATTTTGTCGCTGACTGTATATTCTTCACACGTGTCTATAGAGTAGCCCTTCGTCTTTGGCATCTGACTAATATCAACCAAGGATGACACCAGCTGGTGATCTCAAAATTTTAGTCTGCGTGATGTTTACATTTTGCACAGACCATTTTGAGCACTCAGCATTTCAACCATGATTGCAACTCGAAAATTAATTGCGAGTTAGGATCAGAGAAGAAACTTTTAGGGAAACTGGTAAACCATCACTTGCAAAAACTCGTTTCAGATTTTGCACTTCATCCACAATCTCAGATAAGTAATTCATCCCAATTATGATCATTCCAGAATCGCTTCGATTGTGTTCACTATAAGGCATAACCTCCAACATTTGTTGAAGGATTTATTGCTTGCAAAAATTCTAATCAGCTTGGGAAAATATCAAGTCTAGTAAAAGATTAACCATTTCCTCGAACTCTCTGATTCTTTATGGGTCAATTTTTCTGCCACAGGCTTGTGGCGAGGCATGGTCGAGTTTTCTCGACAAGAACGTTGCGGCTGCAGCACAAGTTGCGCGAAAAGAGAGCGGTCGAGAGTGGTTGCCGCATAATGAAGGGTGTTAAAAAATTCTAATTATTTGAAGAGCAGCTTCCAGAAAATTCATTCCAGCCAATTCGGGGATAAATTTTGATGCGGAATTGATGAGTGGTTGTCTACGAACAAACATCTTCTATACTTGGATCTGTAATTCCCACACACTAGAATTGTCTAACAGATTTCTGCGTGATGAAACCTCGAGATTCTGACCAAATCGACTTCCAAAGCTGGCTTCAAAATTTTTCATGCACCTGTACCATTTGATGCTGTGTATTCATGCTTTATACCCGGTGAATTTTAGCTTCATTTACGTATAACTCATACAAATTTGATGTAAAATTACAATTCGTTGTCCGCTTCCTTGATCACACGAAAGCTACCGATTGATACGTCATATTTCTAATTACAGAAAAATTAGCACCAAAGAAATCATCCATACATAGCTGAGGTCTACTCTAACCTTCATGCAGGATGTGCACCAAACGCTGATCATGCGTTTGCAAATAAATGATGGATTATTTATATCTATTAAACCTCTCTTTAATTTTCACATAGCTCAAGATGAATGCTGGTTGAAACAGCCAAAAAAGCACTTGAAATAATGTACACAATCATATCTGGAAAAGCTACGCGGGAGCCATCTGTGGGAGCTTCGGAAGCTATTTGGTAGCTTCAATAGAGTTTCCCGGAAATATTGCCAGAACTATCCGGGAGTGTTTGGAAGCTTTCCAGAAAGCTTGTGCGGGAGCTAATGAAGCTGGAAATTTGACGATTCCCAGGGAGCTTCCCAAAAGCTAAGTGATATTTCCCATAAAACTCCCGCGGAAGTCCCCAATAATAACTTTGCTCACTAAGATAAGCTAGAACTATTTGCAGTCATCAGGTACATTTATCTGTGTGACGATTATGTACCTCACATAAAACATTGACTTGATATGAAGATTAAAAGCCCATTTCGTTCTCCAAATGACCACCGTGTGTTTTAACCCATGTCCATATTTCGAAGCCAAATACACGCTGAACAAACGGCGGATCGGCCCCTCGCCAGTTTATGAACCGGCTAGCGAGTTTATAAATCGGCTTGACAATATGTTCAAAACCCGTCCGAGATTCCGGCGGAGCGTTTTTTGAATATACTGGCTGCGAGTTTATAAACTGGCGGAAGTGAGTGAACGGGCTATGACATATATAAGGGTTCCTCTTAAATCCCGCGTTTGGTTCCCCAAATAGTTTCTTTTTGTCGAAAAGAAGAAATGTATGCGTCAAATATTTAGTTGACTCTCGGCCCCCAGAGACAAAAAAATTCGCGAGCGTTTGAGAAACGCGTAGGGAACGGAGTTCTCGTAATGAGTTGGGTGTGATACTTGAGGAAATGAGGATTCTTCAGAGACAAGAGGGATACGAGATCAATGATCATGATCTTATTCTCATGTGATTGATCGTTCAAAAAGATCAATTCGTTTGATAAGGTCATGCATAACTTACGAGTTTGTCAAATCAAATCCAATGTGATTATGGTCTTTAATTGAGTGAGATTATCTGTTCTCTCGATTAATTATACTGATCTTATCAGATGAGGCTTCCCATAGAATCCTTAAAAACCTAAGGTAGGCGATATGAAAGAGTTAGCGAGCGTGTTTGCTGAAAAATGAGTTCCAGTGATCAACGCTGTCTAGATCCATCAAAAGTCTCAACACTGGAGAAAGTGAAAGAATTCCAATAAAATACACTCCCCATTAAAACCAACTCATTATTGGTAACTTGATCTGAAAGTTTGCTGAAGTGAACTACTCAAAAGTAGGAAGCACAACCACAGTGTACTTAGAAAGTTCATAGGTATGTCTTCGAAGCAGATTATGGCTTTCGAAGATGAATGGATTTCATTAACAGATTCTAATTCTGATAATCTTCTACAGTCTTCTGTCACTCAGTACACATTCTTTTTCTAATCCAGCAATTCAAAACACGTATGGGGATTGATTTGACCAATGTATCATTGCTTGGAACAGCGTCATCTTATCTAATAGGTCTCAATGGAATGAATAATCCTTGGAATAATCTCACTCGATAATTCACTTCACCACTTTGAGTAATTTTCACTCAAATAGGCACAAAAAATAGATTTTACCACACTGTATCAAACTACACTCCCTGATAAACTGTGAGTTAAAGTCGGCAAACTGTTCGCAAAGTACACTGGTACGCACAGTGTATCAAAAAGTAGCCTTTTGACCCTTCGAAAACCCCCTAGCACAGATATATTCATCAATAGAGTATGTGCCAACCTTCACTTCTGGTATTTAGATGTATCCGATGCTTTTCTGAGGTTATGTTCGACATTTTGGATATCTGAGCTTTATAAATGACCATTTCACCACCGTTACGAGATATATTCATGGGTCCTTTCATGAATTATGTTATATGAGCTTTGGAATTGATTATAATGTAGAAATCTTCAAAATCTTCATACTTCTGTATACTCTTTCTTTAATAATCAAATATCAGAGGCTTCATTGAGAAACTCTTGTTGTAAACTAAACCCACGAGGAGAGATGGTGAACGTGATATGGAAGAAGTATGGACAAAAATGGATCCGTTAATGCCGAGTGACTTGAGATCTTGATTCCACTGGAAACAGGTTGATCGAGGATAGAGAGACTAATATCGAGGATCAACTTCTTCGTGCGCTATTGGACACGTGGAGTTGTGTTTTTTGGATTCACAAAGTAGTTTATTCGATTCCCAAACCCCAGATTCGCAAATGTAACGGGTGTAGTAAAACTAGCATACTTGAAGAGAACTCATTAATCTCATGGAAGTCCTACACGATATACGTTCATCACAAAAATGCTAAAGCAACAAGTCAGGGATTTGTCCAATTGATGACGCACGCTTGCCCATAGCGAAAGTGATGACTAAACAATGTCTCTCTTCATCGAGACTAAAAATATCAATTTTGGGTGAATTCATCCATATACATCAGGGTGGGCTGGAGAATGAAAAACTTCTCAAATCGTTACGCTTGAGTTCACAGTTTTTTTCATTTTACACGTGGATGGAGAAAAAACTCTCTTGCGGTTTTCTGGATGAGATTTTCTGATGAAGAAAGAGCCCTGAAGATTCTTAAAGGAGGAGTTTTTTTACTCCCATGGATTTGGACACGACCGAACGTTTCAAGATGAATAGTAGTGAGAACCTGGGTTTTCAGTTTGGCTACCCCGCCGAAAAAATCAGTTGATAAATCAGATGATTTAGCAGGTGAATATCAGGTGATTCATCAGGTGATATATCATGTGATATATCATGCCAGATTCTCCTGTGATATATCACATGATAAATCAGGTGATATTTTAAAATTTTGTTTATTAAAAATAATTATTATTCCGGCGCTTTCCGAGGTGCTTTCGCATGTTTTGTGTGGTCAAGTGTCGTAACTGATTAGAGAAAAAACGTATTTCGAACGATAAAATTTTGCCCTTACGAGGATTCGAACCTCGAACCTTTGCATTTGGAGCCACGACACTCAGACCACTGCGCCATCGAGGATGTATCTATCTGGAGTCTAAAATGTGTATATCAAGGATACTCTTTTATAGGGCGAAACTTAGTCTGTTGTCGGCAAAGTCAAGAATGCGGTCAAACAATTGATACGTATTTATACGTTCAATTTATAGTGCTATTAATTCTCAAGTTCGGTACTCAATTTTTTTAATGATTCAGTCAGAGGGGTAGTGCCAAAATTGATGGAGAGTGAGAAGGGCAAATATCACCTGATCTTTTCATATTTTCCTCTGGGGGCCAAGAGTCAACTACATATTTGACGCATACATTTCTTCTTTTCTACGAAAAGAAACTATTTGGGGAACCAAACGCGGGATTTGAGAGGAATCCTTATGTATGTCGTGGCCCGTTCACTCACTTCCGCCAGTTTATAAACTCGCAGCCAGTAGCCACGCTCACAACCAATCTTGGAACTGCTCGCACACTGATTCAAATGGTGATCATCTTCTACAATCTATAGAAGCTACCAACTTTTTTCTCCACAACACGAATACAATCACTCACATGAGAAGAAATACCCAATCTAACATTGATCTTGTTTTGACAAATAATGCACGAACTGGTAAAACGAAGCTACATATTGATGGTGGACTTCGGGGATCTGATCACTTCCCCATATTTATCGACATCGATGCCGATGAATCGTACTACCGTAAAAAATCTCATAAAATCAGCTCTATTAGGACTAACTGGATTGAGGTCTATGACGTCTTAGACAAAGGTTATGAGTTTTTCCTCTCTGACGAGTATGAGTCTTCCTCCCCCAGCTCAAAATAAAAGTCATTTCTTGAGTTAGTTTCTTCAGCAATAATTAATTCCACTCCTGCAAGAACGATTGTGAGTAATGCATTTCATAGAAACTCCGTCCCTTGATGGGACAAAAATTGTCAAAGAGTCTGGGATGAGAGAGAAGCTGCCTTCCAAAAATGGGATGATACCGATGAATTACCAGATCACATCGAGTATGATCGTCTTGATGCCATTGCACGCAAAACTTTCAGAAGGAAGTAAAGAGAAAATTTTCGCGAATTTGCCCAATCTTTGAATATGAGAGTGGATACCAAATAGGTGTGGAAAACTTCAAAACTTTTGAAGAACAAATGGGCGAACGTAAATCGACCCAGTACCTCAGAAAATCTACAGAATGAGAAAAAAGAAATTTCATTTGATAAGATCTGCCTTCCGTGGGTCCTCACTGATCCCACCTCCATTCCAACCCGTGAGAAAAATGATTTTTTGGAATCAGACTTTACATATGCTGAATTCAATCTAGCTCTGTTTTCACGTAAGGCAAAATCAGCTCCTGGCATGCATGGTCTTGATTATGAAGCCATCAAGAAAATCCCTATGAAATACCATCTCATCCTTCTAGACATATATAATGGAATGGATAGAACTGGCGATTTTCCAGAGGACTGGGGAAAAACGGTCACACATTTGATCAAGAAAAATGATGGGAATCTCCGCCCTACTGCGCTCACATCAGTGCTCTGTAAGTTGCTTGAATGTATGATCAAAAACAAACTAATTTATTATCTTGAGACGCAGAAAATTTTACCCATAACGCAGACTGGCTTCAAAAAAAGGCAATCATGTACTGACAAATTGATAAACTTGGAAGTGAGAACTAAGGGAATTTTCAGGAAGAAAAAGTCTTTCTACTCGGTTTTTCTCGATGTATCAGGCGCTTTTGATAACGTGCTCAGCGACGTTCTCTCAAAAAAGCTGGCTGAAATCGGGTGCCCTTCCCAGCTTGTTAGATTTGTCAAGTTCCTCATTGATAGGAGAGAAGTTCACACTGATTTTTCTGACAGCCCCAATTCTCTTTCAAAGGTGTTCCTCAAGGGGGCGTTTTGAGCCCTATTCTATGTATTACAACTGTTCTTGGTATTGTGGGTGATATACCTCGAACAGTCTCGACTTCTCAATTTGCTGATGACATCCCCTTGTATTCCAATAATAAAAAGTCCTTGGGAAGAGCCATAAGCTTAGTACGGAGTAGGCTTCTCGAGCTTGGGCTTGAGCTTGCTAGTCACAAAACTGTCTTTCTTGAGTTCAATAATCTAGGTATTTTTCCCGGAGGATCGGAAATTAAGATCAATGATCTTGTCATCAAATCTCAGAGAGAGGCTAGATTTTTGGGCATTTTGTTCGACTTGAATCTTCATTTCACATCTGAAATCAACAAAGTAATCAAGAACCCGTATAGAGCCACGAATATAATCAAATTTTCGCAAGGAATCTCATGGGGAGCTGATTCCAATACCCTTCTCGTTTTCTACAAAAGTTCCGTGCGCTCCAGGATTGATTATGGATCCTTTATTTACTTCCCTATCGCAAAGATAGAGCGCAAAAACTAGAGCGCATACAGTATGCAGCAATCCGGCCAGCTCTTGGCCTCAGAAAGACTACACCAATGAACGTCCTATTAGCTGAGAGTAAATTACCCCAGATTGTTGAAAGAACTAGATTTCTTTGTATGTCGCATCTGTCTAAAGTTATGAGCAACAACGCTCATGCCGTTTCCAGTACAATCAAAAAGTTCTATACAAAATCCCTCAAAAAACCAAAGTACGAACGGCAGACCTTGTTGGAACAATGCATCTCTGAATTCTTCAATTCCGATTTCCACTATTACACTGCCGAGAGTTCCGGCCCATATAATTACGATTATAAAGTTCAAATTCCAACGATCCCTTTTGACAGCATAGTTGGGAAAATGGTAAAGGGTAGCAATGACCCCAATATTGCACTTGACTCATTGATGAATTTGGAAATTAAGTGTGTTATATATGAGTGATTCCGCCGAAAGTGTGATTTTTTGGGGCGAAAATCGTCGCAGGGAGTGATTGGGGTCAAAAAATTATTTCAGCTCCAGACGAGTTCTGGTGTCTCATAGCAGTTGATTTACACTTGTTTGGGCACAGAAGAGAAATATCTAGATCCAAAGATTGGGCGAATTCGCGAAAATTTTCTCCTTACTTCCTCATAAAAGTTTTGCGTGCAATGGCATCAAGACGATCATACTCGATGTGATCTGAGAGTTCATCGGTATCATCCCATTTTTGAAAGGCAGATTCCCTCTCATCCCAAACTCTTTGACAATCTTCGTCCCACAAAGGGACGGGGTTTCTATGAAATGCATTACTCACAATCTTTCTTGCAGGAGTGGAATTGATTATTGCTGAAGAAACTAACATAAGAAATGACTCGTATTTTGAGCTGGGGGAGGAAGACTCATACTCGTCAGAGAGGAAAAACTCATAATCTTTGTCTAAGACGTCATCGACCTTAATCCAGTTAGTCCTAATAGAGCTGATTTTATGAGATTTTTTACGGTAGTACGATTCATCGGCATCGATGTCGATAAATATTGGAAAGTGATCAGATCCCCAAAGTCCACCATCAATATGTAGCTTGGTTTTATCAGTTAGTGCATTATTTGTCAAAACAAGATCAATATTAGATTCGGTATCTCTTATCTTGTGAGTGATTGTATTCGTGTTGTGAGGGAAAAAGTTGGTAGCTTCTATACATTGTAGAAGACAATCACTATTGGAATCAGTGGACGAGCGGTTCCAAGATTGGTTGTGAGCATTAAAATCACCTAAGATCAGATTTTCCTCATTTTGATGGAAATTTGGAAAAATCTCTTCCCACTGGTCTGAATTGATCGTTTTGTTTGGAGCTCTGTAGCAAAGGAATATATTGGAAGGAGGTCTCGTGTTGGTTATTCCTATTCCGCAAATTTCCACAGACATATCAGGAGTTGCTATGTTAACAATTTCTCGAAAGCCAATATTCTTACGAATTAAGAACATGAGCCCTCCTCCTTTCTTATGAGTACGATCCTTACGATATGTAGAAAATCCCGGAAACTGGAAGTCCGGCACATCCGGAGACAACCATGTCTCCACACACACAAAAATGTGAACTTTTCGTAGGATTCGCTGGAGCTCTTCTTTCTTGTTGATGATGCTGCGAGAGTTCCAGTACAGCACTCTGATTTTCGAAGTTGTAGTGGTCATTCGTCCGATGAAGTTTCAGGAAGAGGAGGGGGGTCATCGACGGTGCTGAGTTTCTGTATGATTCTAGTAATTCGCTGCTTCAACCTTGTGTTGGCATGAGGATAGAATACCTTAAGAGCAGTTATCAGTAGTGTCGAGTCACTCGTCACTATAGCTACATTAGCACGAATGTTCGCGACTCCGTATGTTTTGGACAGGAATATAGCAAGGATTTCCTCATCAATACCATCAGGAAATTGAAGTTGGTCGTTATTTTCATCAACCATTCTCATCATGGAGACTATATTTCCCTATCATGTTGGAGGCGTCTTTTGTTTTTTGGCGGAAGCTGAGGGCCGCTTTCCCTCATTCGATGTTACGTGTTGCCAGTTTTCTGCACTCTCAAGCGATGGAGGATGATTATCTTCATCGCAGGTTTGTGACATCGCCTCTTGTTCAGTATCCTCGCTTGAGGCAGAAGTAGAGGGCAATCGTTTTTCACGCTGTCGCGCTTACTTGCGTAATACTATCATCAATCTGAACGTCTTGTAGAACGAGCCCACTCCCTCCAAGTTCCATTGATGGATCTACTCCAGGTCCTGTACATTCCTCCTCGCGAACTTCTGCAAACATCTCGGATACAGGAGCTTTAGAACTATTTGCCTCATTTTCAATAGAAATTTCAGTTTGGGTCTTGGAAGAGTCTTCTTGTAAAAATGAAACTACGGGAACTTTGTTGACAGGGCTACTTCACAATTACGCGACACATGCCCTTCCTTGTGGCAGGTGTGACAAGTGATATTATCGAACGAAATGTAGATCCAATATGTTACACCATCATATTCAATTTTGCACGATGCAGGCAACTTGCTGGCATCAGCTGCATCTATATTAACCTGTCCCTTGTGGCTCAAGAGATGAGCGTGACCTTCATCCTGTAAGCCCGTTTTTAGTCGCACGATTCGGGACTTCAAGGTAACATTGTAATTGTCAAAAATCTTCGCCAAAATGCTGTTTGGAATAACAGTGTGTACATTGGATATGGGAATACGCTTTGCCTGCGTATTGAGCGGACGAATAGCAAGTCTATGGTTGTTGATGTTTACATATTTCGTCTCGGCGACGAGGTACTCAGCTGTATTAACCGCTTTCATATAGATACAAATCCTACCTTGCAAAATTCTCGATATAGAGCACATATTCTCTGGGCCAATGATTTTTCCGATCAATAATGCGTAATCTCTGATCGTCAAGTTCTCGACTGCATCGATGACGATGGCTGCATCTCTTGGTGGAAGAGTTTCGGTTTGAGCAACTGTGGAGTAAGAAGCTCTTGGCTTATTTCTCATTTGGTTCTGGTTCTGATTATTCTGTTTGTTGGTCTGAATTTCAATTGTTCTGTAAGCCACTGGGATACCATTACTGGGGCCCTCCAAGGCGATTCTTGCTGGGTGCTTGTAGAAAGCAAAGCCTCCCCTCGTAGAGGGAGAGGCAGATTGCCGTCCGTTCACTAGCACCTTTTTCTCACTCGCGAACGCTTCTTGGCTCTTCGTAAACCGAGACCCGTGTCGGAGCGAACGTAGACACGTCTGTACTCATCAAAGGCGCCAGCGGAACTCACATCTTGGATATGATGTTAGAAGATAAAAAGCACAAATAATAAGCCCTGAAAGTTATCTTTGCAAGCTTGGTGCCCAATTTTCGTACTCAAAATTCGGAAAAATTTCGAATGCCAAGTATTTGATTTTGATTTTTCGCCAGTATGGGACCTGATAACCGAATTATCTAAAACACTTATTTCGACGAAAATATAGCTAAATTTAGAAGATAAGATTTCAGATCCGTTCAAGGTCAACATAACGGTAAAAAAATAGTGAGGGTATTTTTCGTCGATCTTTAAGGACTGGATGTTGGAATACTGCCAAAAGAACCAGAATTCCATGAAAGAGAATCATTTATTCTCAACGTTTCGTCTACCAGGGTATTTACTCCTGAAGTAAATTTAGTCCTGAAGAGGTCTACAAACCCTGGTAGACGAAACGTTGAGAATAAATGATTCTCTTTCATGGAATTCTGGTTCCTTTGGCAGTATTCCAACATCCAGTCCTTGAAGATCGACGAAAAATACCCTCACTGTTATTTTTCAAGGACGAAAAACTACCATCACTATTAGTTAAAAAAATGAATTTTCAAACTCGGGTTTCGGGTTTTTTGCCCAATTTCGTCTCCAATTTGACGTTTTCATCACATTTCTCGTCAAACCGTACGTCGAAAACCGTTTTGAAAGGATAGGGAACTTACACCATTCCGGCAAATGTTATGTTTTGAGAGTTCGCGGCAAGATAGATATAGGAAAAAAAGTTTGAAATTCTTACGACGCCTCTGTGGTTTTGAAATCATCATTAAAGTTTTGACAATTCGAATTGGCGCCATCCAGTATGGCGGTGGCTGCACATGTGTCACTAAAGTTGCCAATTGTTGCGATGTCATTTTTCATCGGAAGTTCTCATCTAAACACAATCGAGAGCTTATTTTACTAAAATAGTGGAAGTTCGCAGTGGAAAAACGCAGGTTTGTCTCAGAACTATCGTAGAGAACACTCTGAAGTCACGTGACTCATGTGCAGTTGCCGCCATATTGAATGGCGCCAATTCAAAACCTGAAAAACTTCAGTCTTGAATTAAAATCACTTTTACCACAGAAAATTCCCAAATTTTCATATATCGTGTCTCTTTCAACGTGAACTTCCATAATATGAGTGTTTTGGAATGATTTTTGTGGTCATATCAGTTCTCTAAATGAGCCACCATGACAATAATTTTAGTACCAGGATCATGAAAATAAGGTTGAATTGTTCGTTTACAGAAAACCACTTATTGAACTGAAATCCAAAATATTGGGCCAGAAATAACACTTTGACCGAACAGTAACTTTTCTATCCATTTTTTGACGCAGAAACGGAATCCGAGCCCAGTGTTGCACTTACACACCGCAAAATACTGGACTTCTGAAAGACTGCATTTCGGCGTTTTTTGCTAATTTTGTGAATGAGGTAAGTGTACCCAACTTGCCCCCATTTAGCCATTCTCTTAACAACTGTGGCCCATCTAAATATTTTCCAACGTATCTTAGCTCATTTCAAAGCTCGCCTCAAGACTTTCAAAATAAGTTAGAGTATCCTCAATTTGAACCAACTGGAGTCAAACTGTCTCAACAGAGAACACACATGCAATGAAATTACTTTGTTGAAATGAAGTTGATGACGTGAGAAACAAAGTTACAATACAGTTTTTCATTTGGTGAACGATAAGTATTTTTAAATATTCATTGAAAGTTGGACGCCCGTTCAAATCGATGTCACGTGATCGCTGTCTCCCGCCAACCAGACTGTCCGCAATCGGCCGGGTTTGTTCGGCGTGGTAAAGTTGACGTCGTAGATTGGGATTGACCGCATCATTACCTACTCCCGTGAGTGCCCACAAGCGCCGATTGCTATATGAGCTGCATCTGCATGACATTGTTTTTTAACGATTCCTCTTCTTGGAATTCCCGCGGCTGCAAATTCGGTGCGAGGATCACTTAACTTTATTTCCATGCGAGCGTGCACAGCTGTGCACAGCCATGCACACTAGACTAGCAGTCAGTCGGCTGCGGTGTTGTTGTGTACCCTCATGTTATCTGATAATAACAACATATGAAATCATAACAATTCATGATAACTGTGAAAGTGAGTCTCAGACACGTCCCTCAGCTGCTAGACCAGATACCCAAAGGCAACACCGAGTTCTCCATGTGTTTTTCTTTCCATTGGATGAGTATTTACCAAGTTCAAATAAGGATGATCTGAATGAAATAGAAGAACTCTGTTCTTGGTGAAGAGATCCCACTTCATTTCCAGGTTTCTGGTGTATGGTAATACAATGGAAATGATGGAGCCATAGAGGTCTTGATACCACTGACCTTAATCGATACTGAATAACATGTAATTGGCAGACTATAGTTTGATGATTTCACCACTCAATGTCCATATCTTTCCATTCAGTCCCAAAACCCAGTAAATCATTCGAATCCCCAGGTACAGCAAAGGGGAATGAGGAGTTTATGTGGACCAATTGGATATTTAGACAGGTACTTCTCATTCATAGTCTTTAATATTTGAACGTCATGGTGCATGTTGTACAAAAATTATAAGTTGTTTAGTCGAGAAAAAACCCTTATCCGCTTCTATGAGATTACCTTATGTTAACTCAAGATAGAACGTTCTCCATGAAGTCAACCGTAAAATTTCAGGTATTCCAGCTGTAGTCAGATTCATAACTGGAATATAAACATTCCATAAATTTTGCCACTACACTAGTCTGTGCTGACTTTGGATATCGGTGTCAGTCCCTTGGTTCGTTTGTTGCCATTATCACTTTGTAAACAGTGTTCATCATCACAGACCGAACAATCTGAAGCATAGCAGAGGAATATGGTTGTTTTGGGAGACTCAAGAGTGAGTTTCCGACAATATGAGTAGAGACTGCGAAGGAACATAAATATTTGAGAGGGACATATTTTTTATTGCGGATTACATCAGCACTCAGCAAGCCTTTGAGTAATGGATGTAGTTCAATGAATACTTCTCTTTCTATTGAATGATATGCAAACTCTTTGGCCATAGTTTACCTTCGGCAGTATTGGAGACAGTGACAGTATCAGTGATATCGGAGGGGACTTTATTTTTATTTATTTAAACATTTTACGGGCTAAAAAGCCCTTACATAATATATATTTCAGATGTGGTAACGCTTACTTGGTTCTTACGCTGGACTTGGTTCTTTCTGTCACAAGATTGGTATGATCTATACTGAGATATAATACCATTGTGTATTCTGAGAGAACCATGACTTCTCATGATCTGTATAATGGATAAAGAGTCATCTCTATCGAGAGAAGATTTTTCTGTGCTGGTACAATCTGCAACAAGAACATGTCTCATTTCATCCTTCATGTTATTCACCAGTATTCAGTGTACCTAAACAAATTATTAGACTATGCCAATCTCAAGCTTAGCAGAAGAATAAATTATTCTTCTGTTTCATTTAGATAATCCTTATTTGAACTTGGTGAATACTCATCCGATGAAAGGAAAAACACATGGAGAACTCGGCGTTGCCTTGGATATCTGATCTAGCAGCTACCTATCACATGAGGAAGTTATCTAACCTCATATTTACAGCACTTAATTGTCATAATTTCATTTTATTTGCGACAAATCGTGGAGTTGAGTGTGATTGAACGGCACACGGACACAACACTGCAGACTTACAGTCGCTATATATAGTACTGAACTGTCTAGGGACCCTAACTAGATGACGAACAAACCCGGCTGGATTGCTGACAGTCGGCTCGGCGACATACAGCAATCACGTGACATCGATTTGAACGGGCGTCCGAATCATTCCCAATTTCAATGGACTCTCAAAAAAAAATTCATAGCGTTTGAAAATATTCTGTTTTCACAGAAGTTACTCTTTTCATATCGACTATCGACTGCATAAGCTAGAACATTTTAATCTGACACATGCGTGTTCCCTATTCTCCCAAAAGGTGATTTTTGAGAGTTTACGAAAGAAGTGTACCCAACTTGCCCCCGTAATTTAGAACAATGTCAATCGGCGATAAACGGCATAAAATCGCCTCGATCCGCTCTTACCTCCGTGCAGCGACATTTGTAGCTTAAAGCTGGCCCAAAACATTGTTTCCGACCTATTTTAATGCTGTAAACACGGTCGGAGTGGTAAAAATTATCTAAAACACATACTTACGTCCAAATATGTGTTTTACATAATTTGTGCATCGGGTCCTATAATGGTGATAAACCAAGAGAGAAGTTGAAAATTTGAATATTTTCCGAATTGTAAAAACGAAGATACCTTCACGCCGCCTGTGACATAGAAGTTGGCGGTATTAAAAATAATGCGTCTTATACTTTGATTCGTTTTTTCGCCTGTATTTCAACTTTAGAATGCTTTTTGTAAATTTGAGGAGTTCAACATCTAATCCATTCAACTAGCATATATCCAAAATGAGTGTTTTTGATAATTGATCCCCATCGGAAAGCTCTGAACTTGTTTTCTACTCCATAATAATTCACCTATCTCACTGGAAAAGTTCGGGAAAGCTCAGAGGCAGATGTAAAATGAGCTAGGGAACGTTTTATGTAGACGCCTCAAGTTGCAAGCACGTCTCAAATGTGGGAATAGTATTCGAGTCATCTGTGTATTTTGATCATTATCAAATGAAAAAAAATCTTCTGATCATTAATATCAGGCGGCATTATCTTATAACCATCCATGTCCTTAATTAGAACTGATTTGTGAATGATCCAGATTTGTTGTAACTGAGTGGTTTGTTGAGTAGCGTTAGTCTGTCATTTTTCGTATGTTGAAAAATTTCGAAACAATACTGAATTTTTAAAGCCAATTCGAAGTGCTGCAGTCTGAAATCAATAGAACTTTGTACATGGGAAAACGTCGAGAATTCGAGACTCTTGTGTTGGTGAACATACTAGAATACTAGAGTTCAAACAGGCAAGCCAGTGCTTGCGGCTGAACTCGAATAGTTATGAGTAATTTATTAAGCAAATGCATTTCCAAAGTGTAGATGTATTTCACAGTACAATCAAATATATAGAAGTATAAATAATAACATGATTATGACAATAGAATATAATAATCATAAATTTCATAAAACATAGTACAATCTTCTATTAACAATATCAGAATGAAAATATATTATTGAACTATCCTACAACAGAGTTGACAAGGCACGTTGAGGATATGCAAAGAGTTATGAAGAAGACCTTGATTCCATTCTGAGATATTATGAATTTAGTCAATTGTTGTCCGCTTCGTTAGCGTGTACTGGCAATCAACAAGCTGACAGGATCTTTCGTGGCCCAACCTATTCCTGTAAACATCATGGACATAAGCCCAATGAGAGAAAAAAACTCTCGATTAACCCTGTACCTGGTGGTAATAGAATGAGCTTCTTTACCAACCTGGCGATATTCAGCAACATTCCACCGGTCAAGTCCCAATAGACTTCTGCTGGAAGATCTCTTCTCTAGATCAGTTCACTCTCAGCCAGCTTAGCCACCCTCTCAGCTATATCAGGGTCATCATCATCGTCTGCGGGCCGTATTTTGAGGTAACCTTTCAGCTAGCGACAAATATTGACATCAACTTTTCGTCGTCTTCGGGATTGAGATGTGCAAGGATGTAATCAATAGCCCGTTGTTGTTGAACATCATCGAACAAGTCTCGGCGCATTCCAGGGTGTAGTAAATATGCCGCAAATGCAGCATACGGCAAGGCACGTCTCATCCGATCGATCAACAACGCTTGCAAATTCGGACTCGTGAAATGCAGATTTAGCCACATCTGAACTGCTTCGGCTTGAGTAACTTCGGAATCCTGGCAACGAATGATGAGATTGCTCAGAGGCCGGAGTAACATAGTGCATACGGTGATCTTGCGCACGAAGTCCTCGTTCTGAAGGAACTGCTTCACCTCATCGCTTATGCTCACGTTCACGTCCTCACATATTTGGCGCAGAATGTGGAGGTTCGTAACGATACTTAGGAACAGCCTGATGATGAAGCAGAACCTGGTATCAGGGTAGTTTTTTATCATGGTACCTCTCAATTTACGAATTTTTGCAATGGCTTTTGGCTCCGAAAATGCATTGGCAACGGTCCAAGAGTTCGTAACAAGAGTCTTTGGTATGAGAGATTTCATCAGTAAGCTGTGACTTGAGCAGGTGACAGGAATCAACACTTCGCCTTCAGCATTCCGGGCCACGCGGACCGCTCTCTTCATTTTGCTTTCATTGTCTGTCATCATTGCCACCACATCTGTGTTCAGTCGATCCTTGGCATACAATCAATGGCTCGCTCTGTATATCTTGCTATTGTCGGACCATCTTCTCTCTCGTGTGAAATGTCAAAAGCTATGAGAAAAGCTTGTGTGACTCTATCGTTGCAAATAGTGTACGTGAGTACCTTTGTCTCGTTGCTCTTGTTGCGGAGAGAATCCACCAAAATCATACTTGGCTTTCCGTCTAAGTCCTCGCGTCTTGCATCCAGTATTTTCTCGTGCACTTTTGGCAAGATTCCATATACGAGAGTTCATCTATCAGGAGATCTATAATCGGGGAAATCACTTGTGCGCACTATATGGATGAGACGCCTGAAATACAGGCTGTTGACTTTCTTGAACGCTATTCCTTCGGCGAAGAAAAATTTTCCAATTGCAATATCAATCTCCAACTTTCTCCTCGCAACGGGATCGTCGTCTCCTTTTTCTTGCAGCACTGGTTGATGGTCCTGGGAGCAGAGGTAGAGACTGTCATTTTATTCAAAAACGAGGAAATATAGGTTCTTATATGTGCTTTTTCCCTGAAATTGCTGGAGTTGATCATGCAAGTCCTAATTGAGAAGGCTTCTCTTATGCTAACAAGAAATCTTGAGCTTGCTTTGATATGCTGGACTACCATGATAAGTCATGTCACTTTTCTGATGAGGTTGTCCGTTGAGGCTAAGTAAGATTCATTAGAACTATTGAAAGGAGATTGAACCTGACGTCACTCTTTTATGAAATTGTTCAAATATCACAACGGTTTCCTGTTTAAACTGTGATGAGGAAAAACTTGGATCGATCATCTGGCTTTCATTGTAACCAGCGCTGATTGTAACCCATTCACTATATCATCTTTCATAAAAATAGATTCACAATGCGATATTCCGGCCTTCACAGCTGTCTCGGTGGTTTCGTGCGTATAAAGAAGAGGATTGTTACATTCGATACACCCCAAGCAGTGTACCAACTTCCACGTGAATTTGGGCAACTTGTGACAGAGTTGACCTTGCGTTGATTGAAAATGATCAGGTCCGTGCCATATTTCATTATTTGACATGAGTACCAGATCAGAATTTTATCAAGATTCGATTGTTCGAGATCGAAATTAAAACATGCACTCCCTCTCAGACTAGCCGAAAAAGCATGAATTCCATGAATAGAAAACTTTGCCGTATCTCATCGAGCGCTGATCTCATCTCATTTCCATCATCGATCGATGCATAGTTGATCCGAGAGTATTATTGCATAGCCTTGATCTTTGGAGCATACTAGAACTGCGTGACTAGCACGAATCATTCTCCATATCTCCCAGACAAGGCAATTATTTTATCATCCCCCATTGATTACCTATTGTTCGTTATCTTCATCATCGACATCCATCGGCATCATTCCATTAGACGCAATGGAAACATGTCCTGGGGCCTCATCATAGAAGATATAGTCCTCATCGTCCTCTCCCCGAATATCGAAAACGTTTTGCCTCCTTCATGACCATCTGCAACGACTATGGAAGTGATTATACATACTACGGGCGTCATCACTATTGGATGAGTAACACGTGACTAGAAGATACCAATCAATGGGCATCTAGACCCCTTTGTCTAGGAGTTCTGATTATTCTTTGACATATGCTACACCGAGCAGCGTCAATCCGTCCGGTCTCAACATTTCTGAGTTTGAAAAATCCAGTGTGATCGATCGTTGTTGGCCTAACAATCAATCTAATAGCTGGTCGTCGTTGCGCCATCGTGCATTCGTCTGAAAATGAGGTGGATGGTGATGAATTCGCTTCAACAATCAAGATTCAGTTGTGATATATTCCCATAATCTGTGGGGAATTAGAGGCAGTGTGTTAAGAATCGGAATGATACCAGATCGATTCAGAGAATAAGAGCCCGTTTGCGAGACTAACGGTTTGTGTGATGGATTCCTAATCTCACGCAAAGATAAATTTGAAATAGAAAAACGGCTAGAAATGTAGGCTCTACGAAAAGCTCATTTATCTCACTTCAAATTTGAAAGTGGATGGTAAAAATAATTTCGAAAGACTTCTTAGATGACGTAGAGAATCGTACTTGGAGAAAGGGCTGGCCGTGGGTGAAATTTCAACATCAATATTCCACACCAATGAGAGTGTGGATTTCTTCAATTGATGAGCTGATAACGATGACTCCATGTGCTTGATGGACACAGAAAGCAGCGCATGGATCGGATCCAAGTAGAATGATTGACTTTGTTTCGTCACGCGATGTCTGAAGAAAAGTACGCAGCTAAAAGTAATTAGCAGAATGCTTTCTCACGGGGTTGGATGATAATAATTATAACCAATGCCACCAACATTAGCGGGAGAAGAGATATTGAACGAGATAAGGTAAGTGTACCCAACTTGCCTCTGTACCCAACATGCCCGCATGTGGTTATCTAGGGAAGGCATGCAGTATGGCCTTTTTACCAATTAGAACGTGGTTACCGCATCAAAATAGGTCGTACCTTCAATATCCGCTCTTCAGAGTTGCAAAATTTGGATCTGAAGCTAATTTATGTAAAAAACACGGAGATGGATTAAGATTGAGTTTTTTGGTTAAGAATTTTTTGCTCCGGAGAAATTCTATTTGAATAATAATATACGATTTTATAGGAAATTGGTAGCAACCATGAATTCCGAATGCCGGAAAAGTGTGTGTTTAGGTCATTTGGAGCGACATGAATGAGTTGTGGAGGAAGATATGGGGGAATAATGGATATTGATAAGGGAATCGTCCTATTTTTTGAGTTATTCTTTCCAGGAAGCATCTCAGAGAGGTTTGGTCCATCTACAGGCTGGTTTTTCCAACAATATGTATCGTTTGGTTGAGACGGAATTTGATGTAGTGGGTTCAAAACTGATTGAACTGGAGGTTTTGGTGAAAATTTTCTTCTTTCGGAGAAAAACTACATTTGTATAATGTTTTACGAATTGAAAAAAAAATTTGGTATCAACCAATCAATCTAGAATTGAAGGAAAGTATGTCTTCAGGTCATTGGATTTAAGATGAATGATTCTTAGAGGAAGTTTAAGATTGATAAAAATTATATACTTTTTTTTAATTACTCTTTTGAGGAAGCTTTTTAGAGCGATTCGGGCCATCTAGCCTGAGGTTTTCTTTATAGGATCTACCGTGTGTTTCAGATAAAAGTTCGATGCAGTGAGTTTGGAAATGATTGGAGTGTGGTTCATTGTAGGCAATTTTGATTTTTTCGAAAATTTGAAGTCCAGAGAGATTCTATGGAATTTGGGTGTGAACCGAAGGGCAGGTATCTTTTGTTGTCCCCAAAATTTGTCAAAGTACAGTTCCCGTATATCCCTCGTAGATCTCTTTGGTCGTGTTGATCTCTATAATTTCTGCATTGTTCCACGTATATCCCACGACTGGTCTCTGCTGCCAGCTTGTCAAAGAATAGTCGGGAAGGAGGAGCTACTTACACTGACCAGTGAGAGAAAAGCGAAGATTGGGGAAGACAAGCGCGAACAAAGAAAGACAAACGAGATCAGCGCGGGACCGGTGCAAGAGAAAGCGAAATAGGCGATTCGGTTTTTCGCGGTATCGCCTTTCTGCCGTGCGCTCAACACGAAGCGCACCTGTGCTGCGTGGTTGCGGTGGTGTAGGCATCAAAACCGTGAATGCGCGAAATGGCTAACAGGAGTGCCTGTTAGGAGTTTTGATGAAAATTAATTTATTTCATTCGACTTTCGGTCTCAGCATCCGTTTATTTGCGTAACTCGTTGCCTTTATGGATTTTGAGGTGGATTTCCTTCCTCGAGAATTCTCGATCCGTGCATCCGCACGATTGTGAAGTTGATTGCCTTCTTAGGTTTCGGGTCGATTGTTTCCTGATGGAATTTCGGGCCTGCTACTGCGAACACCACGTGTTCGCAATATAACTTTTTTTCACGATCAAAATTGCATGATATCGCTAAGTAAACCCTTGTAAGAGCCGAGAAAGTATAATTTGAAAGCAGGACATATTTCACTTGTGAATATGGGGTTTGGGAGCGACGTAATATGTTAGATGTATAGGTGCTTTGGAGAGATGATTTATTCTAGAAAGACTAGGTGAGAGGTTTCCGCAGCATTTGCTATAAACAGGCCTCGTCACATGGAATTTGACAATTGTGATGGATGATAGTGATTTTTTATGGGTTTTTGTTGAGCCAAAAATTCTGTCGGCGGAAAAATTCACCCCAAAACCTAGGAAGGCAAATTAACCCGCAAGTGCCCGGATGCTCGGAACGACATTCTTTTGGGGGAGAAATCAACCCAAAAACCCAGGAAGGCAAACTAACCCTCAAGTGCTCGGATGCTCGGACCAAAATTCTTTTGGGGGAGAAATCAACCCCAAAACCCAGGAAGGCAAAGTAACCCTCAAGTGCCCGGATGCTCGAACCAAAATTCGTTTGGGGGAGAAAGAAACCCTAAAACCCAGGAAGGCAAATTAATCCGCAAGTGCCCGAATGCTCAAACCGAAATTCTTTTGGGGTTTAACCTGCAAGTGCCCGGATGCTCGGACCGAAATTTTCTTGGGGCAGAAATCAACCCAAAAACCCAGGAAGGCAAACTAACCCTCAAGTGCTCGGATGCCCGGACCGAAATTCTTTTGGGGGAGAAATCAACCCCAAAACCCAGGAAGGCAAAGTAACCCTCAAGTGCCCGGATGCTCGAACTGAAATTCTTTTGGGAGAGAAAGAAACCCTAAAACCCAGGAAGGCAAATTAATCCGCAAGTGCCCGGATGCTCAAACCGAAATTCTTTTGGGGTTTAACCTGCAAGTGCCCGGATGCTCGGACCGAAATTTTTTTTGGGCAGAAATCAACCCCAAAACCCAGGAAGGCAAATTAACCCGCAAGTGCCCGGATGCTCTAACCGAAATTTTTTTGGGGTTTAACCCGCAAGTGCCCGGATGCTCGGATCGAAATTCTCTTGGGGAGAAATCAACCCTACAACCCAGGAAAGCAACCACACGCGCACGCTAGAAATAATTCCATGGTTAACCACGGGGACCTGTAGTGCTGGATCCTGGGGAGAATTCCAATCTTGATATTCTGCCAAATTGGGCATCGAAGCCGTGCAGCATACGAATTTCGACCATTATTTGGGGGTTTCGGCGTTGCCATCGTAGGATTTGGAAATTATGCCCTTGACGATAGAATTTCTGCTTCAAGCGTCCAGGTATTTACAGGTTTGGCTGCCTTCCTAGGCGTTGGGAATGATTCTTCATACGACAGATTTTCGGTCGAAACATCCGGGCATTCGCGGGTTAATTTACCGTCCTAGGTTTTGGGGTTGATTTCTCCCCCAAAAGAATGTCGGTCCGAGCATCCGGGCACTTGCGGATTAATTTGCCTTCCTGGGTCTTAGAGTTTCTTTCTCCCCCAAAAGAATTTCGGTCCGAGCATCCGGGCACTTGCGGGTTAGTTTGCCTTCCTGGGTTTTGGGGTTGATTTCTCCCCCAAAAGATTTTCGGTCCGAGCATCCGAGCACTTGAGGGTTAGTTTGCCTTCCTGGGTTTTGAGGTTGATTTCTCACCCAAAAGAATTTCGGTCCGAGCATCCAAGCACTTGAGGGTTAGTTTGCCTTCTTGGGTTTTGGGGTTGATTTCTCCCCCAAAAGAATTTTGGTCCGAGCATCCGGGCACTTGCGGGTTAGTTTGCCTTCCTGGGTTTTGAGGTTGATTTCTCCCCCAAAAGAATTTCGGTCCGAGCATCCGAGCACTTGAGGGTTAGTTTGCCTTCTTGGGTTTTGGGGTTGATTTCCCCCCCAAAAGAATTTTGGTCCGAGCATCCGGGCACTTGCGGGTTAGTTTGCCTTCCTGGGTTTTGAGGTTGATTTCTCCCCCAAAAGAATTTCGGTCCGAGCATCCGAGCACTTGAGGGTTAGTTTGCCTTCCTGGGTTTTGGGGTTGATTTCTCCCCCAAAAGAATTTCGGTCCGAGCATCCGGGCACTTGCGGGTTAGTTTGCCTTCCTTGGTTTTGGGGTTGATTTCTCCCCCAAAAGAATTTCGGTCCGAGCATCCGGGCACTTGCGGGTTAGTTTGCCTTCCTGGGTTTTGGGGTTGATTTCTCCCCCAAAAGAATTTCGGTCCGAGCATCCGGGCACTTGCGGGTTAGTTTGCCTTCCTGGGTTTTGGGGTTAATTTTTCCCCCAAAAGAATCTCGGTCCGAGCATCCGGGCACTTGCGGGTTAGTTTGCCTTCCTTGGTTTTGGGGTTAATTTTTCCCCCAAAAGAATGTCGGTCCGCGCATTTGGTATTTAAGGGCATGCGGTAGCCGTGCAGCACGGCCGTAAAGTTGCATTCATCATTTTTGCGAAAATTTAAATGGTATAAAGTTGGGGATGGACAACTCAACGCTCAGCCCCAATCATTAGATTATTGCTGAAAACTGGAAACTACTGGGCGTCTGGTACATCCCAACCTATAATATACACACATTTTTGTTGCAATTATTCACGAATCCTTTTGCGATTTGAGCTAAACGACAAGTTGGGCCATTCAAGTTACAGTTTAGTCGCCCGATTGAATGACAAGCCCCTGCATTGCCGCAACCGCGCAGGTGCGCTCCGTGTTGACCATTCTTGGCTTTGCTTTTCTCGCTGTTCTCGCGCTGATCCGCAGCTGTCCCGCTTGTCAAGCGTTATTCTCGCTTGTCTTTGCTTGTCTTCTCTGATCTCGCGTTGGTCTCTGTATGGAGCCCCCCACTCATCGGTATTTTTCGTCACCGTAGACTGCCTTTCTCTTTGCTTATTTTGATGCTGGTCAATGCAGTTCCCGTTTTTCTTTCGTTGTTCTTGGGAAATCTTAGATGTTCTCTCGGGATTTCCCAGAGAACAACAGTTACTTGCCCCCCGGTGTGAACCAATCGTCAGATCGACTCGAACAGGTGAGAACGAGTTAGAGAGAGATATTTATGAATGAAGAGACAGAATGTCAATGATCATGCTGGAAAAAGTCCAGAATTCAATTTGAATGGGGGGTGAGAGCTGCCAAATCACTGGGCTCTCACATTTCAGAATCTCTACAACTTGTAGAAAGCCAAATATGAAATAAGATACACACACACATCAAGATTTCTTTACAGTCTCGTACCACCTAGAATATGAAGAATCTAGAGTAACTCCATCAAATGAGCCGTCTGTCCAAAGATAGAGGCACTGAGATTAGCATTCCCCATATAGGCCTAAGTTAAAAAGTGATATATATGAGTCATTCTGAAGCAAGCTGGATAAAACCGTGACCAGGGGGGTCTTGGAAAAATCAGCAGAATTTTTTTACAATAGTACTGTTACGGGGGATTTCGGCGACCAAAGAAAGAGACTCAAATATATACATATAGATATATATGATACTGAGGTGGAATATGAATACAAATATGCTGTGCACTTGGTGTAAAGAGTGGATTAGCGGTCTGATGCGGCGCGCGCGGGTCGAGACTTATATGTCCTCGGCTCGATGAGCGTTGCATCGACCGAAAGTGCAAAGTTCGGCAAAATGTGATCGCGCGATGCATACCTCGCGGTGTGCATCGGCGATCGGTTTTGCAGAACCGACGGCATGGTGATTGACCAACGAGGGCAATCACCTATGTCGTCACAGTACTGTGTTTAAATAGTACGAAAAATTTTTTTCCAGATTTTTTCGGCCCTCCTTGTAGGCTCTAGGGGCCGCAAGAGGGCCATTTCAGGCCCTTTTCTAGTATATTTCAGAAGAGGCATAGTTCTAACAGAATCCAACAGTTTCAAACCCATTTGAGCGCATTTTCCTTGTAAATACTGATACTTCTCAGAAAAAAATTGTCCCAGACGAAGAAGTCAGCCTGACGACTCCTGCAAGCTATTTATTGAGAGCAAATTTCAGCGATTTCTGCGTCATGTTAAAGGGCGACCTAGATCTAACTGGAGAGGAGGGAATCGGCTTTTACCAGTGGTCATTTTGAAGGTCTTGGAAGAATCCACAATTTGCCTACTTGTAGAAGTCAATTATTACACTTTTTGTTGGAGCTACAGGCGGTACAAGTTGAGCTATTTTCGAAAAAGTCGAAAATTTAGGACTTAATTACAGAAACATATCTGAATTGCTTCCCATCAAACTTGTGCGAAAATGTTCTTTGAGACATCTACTTTCAGTGTGAAAAATTTGGCGGAGGTCATTTTTTAAAATTCTTTTTGGTGAGCGTTACAAAATGCCGCATTTCGTCGTTCTCGCAAAAACGGTATCTTTGACCGAGGTTACATATGCTGCCATCTGAACTGATGTGCACCAATTCGTGTGAAAGTATCCCCCAAAGTACCCCCAAGTACATGTGAGAAGTTGCGAGGACGAGCCTCGAGCCAACAGCGAGCTGTAGATTCTATTCACCGTGTCGAGAATAGGCATTATTTTGGCTATTTGGGCGTATGCGATCGAGAGCATGATTTTACTTGTTCTGGCCCACGAATGAGATAATGGGCTTGAATGAGGATCCAAACATACTTTTCCGATTCAAAATTCCCATCTCAACACAAATCTGAGGTCGGTCCAGCTCTAGAGCGTCGTCTTATGCCTCGAGGGTGTCCGAACCTGCCAACAGAGCTAATTAGTTTTGGGACAGAGAGATGATTCTATAGGGCAAAGCCGACTGCGGAATAGTGGTTAGATGGTCATTTTGAGACGGGAGAGTATGTTCAGATCCTCGTTCTACCGTAATATCTCATTTATGAGCCAGAACAAGTAAAATCAAATTCTCTCGGTCGCGAACGCCCAAATAGTTGAAATAATGCCTATTTTTGACACGGTTAATAGGACCTACATCTCGCTCCTGGCTCGAGGCTCGTCGCCGCAACTTCTTACACGTAGTTGGCGGTACTTTGGGGAGTACTTCCACACAGATTGGTGCACATCAGTCCAGATGGAAGCGTATTAGACCGTGGTCAAAGATACCGTTTCTGCTAAAACGACGAAATGCGGGATTTCGTAACGCTCGGCAATTAAAATTTAGGAAAATAACCTCCGCCAAATTTTCTACACTGAAAATAGATGTCTCAAAGAACATTTTCGCACAAGTTTTGTCGAAAAAAATGAAATATAATTTTGAAATTAAGTCCTCAATTTTCGAGGGCCGATAAAAGATCCATTTAGGCCCCTTTTTAGCCTATTTTGGAGAAATCATAGCTCCGACGAGACTCAATACTTTTGGACGTACTGGGGCGCATTTTTCTTTTCTCGAGACTGGCACTTCTAAGGAAAAAAGTGTCCAGGAGCAATTATTGAGCCTAGCAACTTCTAGGAGGTATTTTCTAAGAGCACATTTTAGCAATTTTGGGGCCTCCTTCAAAGTCATCTAGCTCCCTTTAGACACGAGATAATCGACTTTAACCAGGGGCCATTTCGAAGGTTTTGGAAATAACTACAATTTGACTACTCGTAAAAGTTGATTATCAGACTTTCTCTAGGAGTCACAGTCGTTACGAGCTGAGCAAATTCGTGAAAATGCCTAACTTTGAGCTCAATTGAGAAAAATTATTTTTTTTCCTTCGACCCCAAACCTGTATGAATATATTTTTGATCATCCCTTCCATTACATCACACTCATCCATCCATCTCATACATCACTAACTATTTCATCATTCATTGCATATTTAATCTCTTTTCTATTTATTATCACCATCTCATTCTCTCCCCTACTCTTTCTTCGTCGCATTCCCTTCTCTTTCTTTTATTCTATCTAACCTTCTTCAATCTCATCATTTCCCATACCATTTCCTACTTCACCGCCATCTTACCTCCTTTTCTACATCATTCTTCCCACAACTCTTCACAACATTCATACATGCCAATGATCGCCTACTTGGAGGTGAATTCTCCCACGCATCACCAAGTAGGAGGGTGAGTCGGTCTTTCTCATTCTTCTCATTCCATCAACATCATTCATCTCCTTTTCTACATTTATCCTTCATTTCGTTAATAACATTCTCATTATCTCATTCTCATTCGAATCTATCTCTTATTACATCTTTTACCAATTTTCTATCGTCATTATCGACATCGACATCAACACCAACTCTTTCACTCTCATCTAATTTCCATCCCCTCTCTCAAATCATCTCATTCTCATTCTCCATTTCCTACATCAACGCCATTAGCTATTGACACCATTCATCACCTTCTTTACATTCATCTTTCATTCAATATTTCCATCATTCACACAATCTCGTCACATCATTCATACACGCCAATGATCGCCTGCTTGGAGGTGAATTCTTGCACGCAGGTAAGCCGCCTTCGGGTACAGAGGTTGCGTCCGAATTCATCACCAATTAGGAGGGTGAGGCGGTCATTCTTATTCATCTTATCACTTTTTCCACCACCAACATTCTCAACTTCATTTCATTCCCTTCCCCTTCCTCATTTCTCTTCATTTTCATCCTCCATTTTCCACATGAACACCATTCATCTCCTTTTCTACATTCTTCTATCATCAAATTTTTCCATCATTCACACCATCTCGTCACATCATTGACACACGCCAATGATCGCCTTCACCAAGTAGGAGGGTGAGGCGGACATTCTCATTCATCTCATTACATCGACACCATTCATTTTCCATCTCATTCGTAACATTCTCATCATTCTATTACTCTTTCCCTTCTTATTCTATCTCATTTCCATCCAAATCCTCTATTTATTGCATCTTTCAACTAATTTTCTATCATCAACATCAACCCAAACTCACTTTGTTCCATCTCATCGCCTTCCCCTCTCTCATATCATCTCATTCTCATTCTCTATTTTCTACATCAATACCATTTGACTCCTCCTCTACATTCACCTCATCTCATTCCCTTGCCCACCGTTCCTTCAAAATCCATCATCTTTTCCACTGCTCAATCCATTCCCTCATTCATTTTTCGAGATATTCCATCAATCTTATTCATCCATCGAATCCCATCTATAGACAGAGCCAGAGGGACCCGAACTCCCATCGTTGAGTCAATCCATATTCCCGCACTTGCGACATCATAATACTTATGTATGGCGAGTAAGTGCGGAAATCGGTGCGAATTCGACGGTGAATCGGGGGAGGGTTCAACAGACAGACTTTAGACAGTTTCACTTCATAAATAAAATAGATTCAGACAGAAACAGAGGGACCCACAACACGCTCAGGAACATTGCAGTAGCCCATGTTCCTGTACCTGACACCACACGAAAGTGTGGTGAGCGGGAGCTCGAAAGAACTTGATGCGAAAACAATGATAACACAAGGCAAAGGTGCAACGAACAGATTTTAGACTTTGAAATTATTCCATCCTCATCAATCATCCTCAATCATTAATTATAATAAGCGGGAGGGGGCGAAGAAGTAATCGGATTAAAAAATCGTAGCGAGTGGAAACAATAGGTAAGGAATAGTGAGGGAACACGAATCAAAATCAGGTGAAATGGGGGTCAAAGTTGGAAGCGGGTATGAAAACTGCATCGTAAGGTAACAGGTGCAAAATAAAAAAACTTTATGCCAAGGTAAGTCAGGAAACTCTCGGGGGAAAACGCGAATAGTAACTGCGCTACGCGCAATTTTTTAGTCAGGTAAGGTTAGGTTAGCTAAATCTAGGGATATTTCCCCCTAGGGGTGAAATCTGATAAAATTGGGTTAAAACACGTCTAGGGGCATTTTCCACCACGACAGGTCAGGTTAGGTTAGGTAAAAACAGGCCTAGTGACATTTTTACAAGGTTAGGTTAGTATCTAGGGGAAAATCTAGTGACTCCGGACACCACAACAGTCGTCACGCGACTTAATATGAAGGAATGTCTCCTGAACGATTGTTGTGCGATAAATTAGTGCTATTTTTTAAAAGAAAAATTATGTATGGAAATCATATGAGAATTCTATATAGCTGTTATTCGGTGCGGATTGCTAACAGGGCATAGATTTTTCGTGGTCGCGCGCGAATTTAAATGAAATAACAAGAGACAAAATGCGAAACACATACGTATACCGATGACTAGATGCATTTTGTGAGGACGCATGGGTTTTGCTTCCTGAAGTATTGGACAAGATTTCATCGAAATCCTACAGCAATATCCATTGCTCTGTGTCAATGTCACATGGCACGGTCAATGCCTCTCCCAAAATCCTTGAAATTTTCCTGTTCTTCTATTCGCTCTGTCCACCTATATTTAGCGAGAAAAATTCTGACTGGAGCGCTCGCGGTGGCCAAATATGACACGAAAAAGCGGGGGCCAGCGACGGGCGGGAGGCATCGCGCAGGATCGCGAGCCGCCGAGTTGCGTAGGCTGACAACAACTGATGTGTTCTTGCCTGTCGATGGCTGTTTGTTTGAATCTATATATTCCAAGCCGCTTTCCATCCAGTCACATGAGCAACTTGTGTTTTGAAACAACGTGGACGCAGTTTTTTTAGTTAGATCAAACTCCTGTCTGAGGGGCAGAGATTCATAACCTATGGGCATTCAATGATACTTACGACTTTTGTTATATGTGAGCTTGTCTAGGAGCTTCCAAACTCGTGGCTGAGTCTTCAACGGGTTCACATCATTCCAATTTTGGGGAAAATTGAGGGCTGCAGAAAAGAAAAGCATGTGCAGTCGTCGACAGTCGGTCGACAGGGTGACGCGACACTTGCGTGTAAGTGAGTATGTGTGTGTGAGATCTCTCGGTCGTGTTCTTGTGCCCCCGTTCTCTAATGAACGGCAGAGCCACTAGACGGCACTCGCAAGCAACTTGGACACAGCGAATATCTCTTTATGACTCCCTTCCCCTTGTCATCGCGACCCGATTCTGAATCCCATAAAAAAATTCATCCACCTGTTGTACCCCATTCTCGACCTCTTTCACTAGGAACACAACATAGCTCATTCAAATGTTGGCGAGAGCATCGCTCGGCTCGCCAAGGGAAGAAAACGAGCCGATTGGAACAAATACAAATGAGAATCCTTGCGAGAGAAATGATAATTTCTAAATATTCGCAAAGTTCATTGATGACTTTGCTTTCGAGAGTATTCCAAGAGTTATGTAGATAAATTATATGTGCAATTCAAAAAAGTTGGGAAATTCATGTAGTTGTTTTGTGATTTTCAAACCTTATCATTTGTATATCAAACGCCACTAAATGACAATGATAGCTTACGTCCTCGCGAGAAGTTTGTTCTTGTCCCTCAACTTCATCAATTTGATCTATTAACCATCGACTTGATCACGAGAATCGAGAAATAGTATATTACGCAACAAGTGCGAGAAGGTCAATTTCCGCACAAATTGCCAAACGAGCGGGAGGAGTTAATATTCACGCACACTTTGGAACTTCTGGGTGTGCGAGAAGTTTCGGAGTGTGCGCGAATGTTACTTCTCGCGCGAGTTGGCAACGTGTGCGGAAATTTCTCGCACGTGTTGCGTATACTATTTTTTGCAACTGTGCGCGAAGTTGTAATTAAATGCACCACTGTCCGAGCAAGTTTATCTTGAAAACGAAGTTTTCAAGAAAGGCCAAATCCAGAGGGATGACGTGACATCATATTTTGGAACTGTGCGTGAATAAAAATGCATTAGAGCGAGAAGTTACATTCACGCACACTTCACCAGTGCGTAAATGTAAATCTGTGCGAGAAGTCATTCACGCATTCCTTCTCGCACTGTAAATAATGAAGAGAAGTCTCATTTTTTTACAACTTCGCGCACACAGTTGCAAAAAAAATCTTTCCATGGTATGTTTTTGAGAAAGTATCGCATCGTTTGTTGTACAATGGAAAACTGTATTGTTAGAGATAGATAGAAAATTGCTACCATTAATTCTCACATGCTTGTGGAACGTTCGATAATCCGAGTTTATCGCACTGTATGGTGCCTTTTTAAATGAATGAGTTGAGCTTGCGTTTCAAGACTTGCTAAGTCTGATTGAACAGGTGCCATTTCTTGTACGTGATCTTCGTATCCAGATCCTGCAAGCTCAAGAAGATATTGATCAGATCTTTCAGCTTCAGAGCAGTGTGGTTGATTCAATTTGAAACAAGTCTTACCCATTGCATCTCTTTTTCCACCATACATAACTCTGTCATCAGAATCGTGAATGGGCACCTTCAACACAATGATCAGCCGACACGACGAAAGCGATGAGATTTATATAAGGAATCCACGTTTTGACAATGATTGCAATGTATGTGTAACTGTCCTAACGAAAACTTGTGCATTAGATCAATCAAATGCTCAGAACATTTGATATCGCTCTCGCGGGATGTTGCGACTGCTATACCATGAGGCAGCAGAGAGCAATTGTTTTATAACTCAACTTCATACTTTTCTATACGAGCTTTTGATTCACGACTGCTAAAGTTTTCGAGTATAATTCTTGTCTCGTTAGAGTTGGAAATACTCACTCACTTTTTCGTCCTTGCTTATTGTTGATGAAAGAAAATGGTAATCAGGGGATTCCATGTAAACTCAAAATTGTTCATGAAAAACCAAATGCATCTTACGGATATTCATCTTGGCTGGGAACACTCTAAAAGTTGTTACGATGTATAAAATTTCTTCCCACCGTGGTTGAAATTTCACTTCATCCGAATTTACGGTAGTTTCGGATGTAGCTATTCTGTAAAGAATATACAACGGATTTTGGGATTTCTCTTCAACAATGTGGTTCAAAATCCATTGCATATTTTTTACAGAATAGCTACATCCGAAACGGCCGTAAATTCGATGATGGATCGTTATTATTCCCGATAACATAGTTGCCATCAAATTAAACGTCCGCAATATACAAGATGCAAAATGATAGTAATATTTACCGTGTCTACATTGAAAAAGGAAAAAGTCCCACGCTACACGGCTGCAACAGCCGATGCGGCGAGATTCTTCAGAGTCATTGTGCCTTTTGGTTGCCCGTATTCGAGTTGCGCCGAGAAGCAGCTTACAGAAATAAGCCTGTTGCCAGCGCGAATAGGACCTGCGGTGGTCGACAAAAGTTGCCATCCTACTAGGAGGCAGTAAACATCAACACTTGTGACTGACTCGGTGACAATTCATAACCTCGCGGAAGGGTGCAATATATGTTGACGCGAATTTAATTTGGTGGTACAAGAATTTTATACCTCTATGGGATTTAACCCACTCCAGAAATAGTCATAAAACCCTTCAGAGCTATTCTCGGCAGCGCTAATGCTCGGGCCAGCTCGGGCACGCCTTTAAAACTAGATAATAAGAGTAAATGTATGGCTACTGCATCGGCATAGTAATAGATGATGACACAAAAGAGCATCCTTACTATTGGGCTTGATTAGCATTGCGCGTAGTTACAGGTTGAATCCTTAGATTTTTCTGATGTATGCGGCGTTGATATCGATGCGCAATCTCACTGTTAGCACATCTTAGAGCACAAAAAAGTTACATGAATCATTGACTCGTCAAAAATGTGCAGCTCTTGGTTTATTCAAAAAGTATTGGTATGGTCGCTCTTGTAACAAAATCATCTTCCCGTGACGTGCTACTACGTTTTCTGAATGCCGATATCCACGAATTTGTGATGGAATGGACGAAGTTACAACTAAGTGCTTTATGGGTTTCAATAGAAAAACATGGGATCGGAATGAAGTTTCTTGGTCTCAAGAAAAACTGTGAAACAACAACAAAGTGTGACACTGAATCATGCATTCTTCATAAACGAAGAAGAGTCTTTTACTTGATGAGTTCTTGATATGTGCATCAATGGTCATAAGTCATTCCGAACTTATTTTTAGTATTCCATTTTACAACAATTTACTTCATCATCGCGAAATATTTTGATGAGACACCATTACCTTGTGGAATTTTAGGCCTAAAATATTGATGGGAGCTAGTGTGTAGTGTTTCAAACTGAATTTTCGTTTCAGAAAGTCGTATTTATTCTTATGTGAATCTCGAAATAGGCACGGTGATTGCGCAAGCACCCCAAACATCTCATCCGGAATCAAACATTCCTTGATTTCGAAACTCATTTCTGCGCTACATCAGCTCTTTTTGGCTCATTTGGACTCACATTTGAGATCTATGGATCTAATCTCAATCTACCTAATAGTGGGTTACGTGTATATATAATATCGAAAGAGTATGAGTCGAACTGCGCACTCGACTATTCTTGATCTAAACTTTTTACAGCCCTCGGGCTTCTTGGTGCACAATCTGTCGAATTTTGGCTGCCACTTCCAACTCTGAGGGTGTGGTAATCCTTCCAACGAACTCAATTCGACTACCGTGTATCATTACATCTCATATTTCAATTCACAAAGATTTTCCGTCGTCCTCATAGTTATTTTGAGCTGAATTCGCGAGATGCGTCTGAAATAATGATTATCCGAGAGACTAATTTTGCGATTCATCCTCAATATGTTTTTTTACTCTATCGCATTGCTTGCACCATTCAAAATTTGTTCTCAATTCGATCATCTCGCGCTGACAGACGGTGGTACAGTCAATTTTGCCGAAGCTGTCAAAGGAGGATGCACACTTTGTATGGGAAAATGGCCCATGAGCGGTAACCTCTAATTCTTTTTGCATCGTGTAGAGCGGGCCGCTGGCAATAACGAGGGCCTGTTTTGGGAGGTGTCACTACTGGGGAAATTTTTAAAACCAGGAAAATGCTTAGGGGGTAGTTTTTTTCGCAGAACGGACCTAGATGATGCAAAAACGTCGAAACTGAACAAATGCACGATCCAATCATGACGAATGAGGGCTCGATCGATTCGTCTTGATGAGGAACTTCATGTGCAGATGAATTGATACCAGCGCAATGGAATTCATGGACATAGAGAGTGTTTGTATCGACTTTGGAAAAAACAACCCCTAAGATTCCAGACCTATTCATCGGTAGAACTCAGACTTGCACGATGGGATCTGGATTTTCTTGGTTGCATTTTGTAGATATGACCCGGCCACGAGGTTATGACCTACTCGGAGACCAGCGCTGGACTTGGTGGGGGACAGATGGCCGGAAAACCATTCTAAGTAGTAATATACGAGTTTAGTCAGACACAGATAAACCAAGGGATGATAGGTGGGATCCTGAGAGTTTGCACGATGCGATTGCGACGGGGGCGTGCTCATTTTGTAGCTCGACAACAGTAGCAAGTGTGGGTATCCTCGGGATATCAGCGCTGAGTTGCCAACGAGAGCTGCATCTCGGAATGTGAGTGACCTTGAAAAACCACCCCTATTCAGATTTCGACATTTTCCCAGGTATACAACGAATGCACGATCGGATCTCGGATTTCATGGGACCAGTTTGTAGATATCGATGAGGCGCAGACTATGGATCAGGCTGGATATCAGCGCAGGGTAGAGATTCGGCGGGAGGGGGAAAATATGATTATCAGTAGTAACAGGCGAGATGGGTCAGACATATGACCAGGGGAGTGTATTTGATATTACGAGAGTTTGCACGATGCGATTGGGATGGGCAAGAGCTCACTGTGAAGCTCGACAGCTCTAGCAAATGTGAGTATTCTCGGAATATCAGCGCTGAGTTGCCAACGAGAGCTGCATCTCGGAATGTAAGTGACCTTGAAAAACCACCCCTATTGATATTTCGACATTTCCCCAGCTATACAACGAATGCACGATGGGATCTGGATTTTCTTGGTTTCATTTTGTAGATATGATCCGGCCACGAGGTTATGACCTACTCGGAGACCAGCGCTGGACTTGGTGGGGGACAAATGGCCGGAAAACCATTCTAAGTAGTAATATACGAGTTAAGTCAGACACAAATAAACCAAGGGATGATAGGTGGCATCCTGAGAGTTTGCACGATGCGATTGAGATGGGCAAGAGCTCACTTTGAAGCTCAACAGCTGTAGCAAATGTGGGTATTCTCGGAATATCAGCGCTGAGTTGCCAACGAGAGCTGCATCTCGGAATGTGAGTGACCTTGAAAAACCACCCCTATTCAGATTTCGACATTTTCCCAGGTATACAACGAATGCACGATCGGATCTCGGATTTTATGGGACCAGTTTGTAGATATCGATGAGGCGCAGACTATGGATCAGGCGGGATATCAGCGCAGGGTAGAGATTCGGCGGGAGGGGGAAAATATGATTATCAGTAGTAACAGACGAGATGGGTCAGACATATGAACAGGGGAGTGTATTTGATATTACGAAAGTTTGCACGATGCGATTGAGATGGGCAAGAGCTCACTGTGAAGCTCGACAGTTGGAGCAAATGTGGGTATTCTCGGAATATCAGCACTGAGAGCCTGAATCTGATGCTGGAATATCATGCATTCGTTTAACACGAGGAAAATGTCGGAATCTGAATAGGGGTTGTTCCGCTATCACATACATCCTGCGAAATACATCACCTCCGTGACTCAGCGCTGAGATTCCGAGAACACACAGACTTGCTACATTTGTCGAGCTTCAGAGTGAGCTCTTGCCCGTCACAATCGCATCGTGCAAACTCTCGTAATCTCAAATACTCTCCCCAGGTCGTGAGTCTGACCCATTTCGTCTGTTACTACTGGGGGGGGGTGAATTTTCCTCCTCCCGCTGAATCTGCTTCCTGCGCTGATATCCCGCCTGGTCCATAGGCTGCGCCCCAACGATATATACAAACTGGTCCCAGAAAATCTGAGATCCGATCGTGCATTCGTTGTATACCTGGGAAAATGTCAAAATATCAATAGGGGTGGTTTTTCAAGGTCACTCACATTCCGGGATGCAGCTCTCGTTGGCAACTCAGCGCTGATATTCCGAGAATACCCACATTTGCTACAGCTGTCGAGCTTCAAAGTGAGCTCTTGCCCATCTCGATCGCATCGTGCGAACTCTCTCTATATCAATTACACTCCCGAGGTCGTGTGTCTGACCCATCTCGTCTGTTACTACTGAGAGTCATATTTCCCCCTTCCGCCGAATCTCTACCGTGCGCTGATATCCCGCCTGGTCCATAGGCTCCGCCTCATCGATATCTACAAACTAGCCCCATGAAGTCCGAGATACAATCGTGCATTTGTTTGATACGAGGGGAATGTCGAAATTTGAATTGGGGTTGTTCCGCTATCACATTCATCCTGAGAGATACATCACCTCGGCGACTCAGCGCTGATATTCCGAGAATACCCACACTTGCTACAGTTGTCGAGCTTCAAAGTGAGCTCTTGCCCGTCTCAATCGCATCGTGCAAACTCTCGTAATCTCAAATACTCTCCTCAGGTCGTATGTCTGACCCATCTCGTCTGTTACTACTGGGAGGCGTATTTTTCTCCTCCCGCTGAATCTGCTCCCTGCGCTGATATCCCGCCTGATCCATAGTCTGCGCCTCATCGATATCTACAAACTGGTCCCATAAAATCCGAGATCCGATCGTGCATTCGTTCTATAGCTGTGAAAATGTCGAAATATCGATAGGGGTGGTTTTTCAAGGTCACTCATATTCCGAAATGCAACTCTCGTTGGCAACTCAGCGCTGATATTTCGAGAATACCCACATTTGCTACAGCTGTCGAGCTTTAAGTGAGCTCTTGCCCATCTCAATCGCATCGTGCAAACTCTCGTAATATCAAATACACTCCCCAGGGGGTATGTCTGACCCATCTCGTCTGTTACTACTGGGAGGCGTATTTTCCTCCTCCCGCTGAATCTGCTACCTGCGCTGATATCCCGCCTGATCCATAGGCTGCGCCTCATCGATATCTACCAACTGGTCCCATAAAATCCGAGATCCGATCATGCATTCGTTTCATAGCTGGGAAAATGGCGAAATCTGATCAGGAGTGGTTTCTCAAGGTCACTCACATTCCGAGATGCAGCTCTCGTTGGCAACTCAGCGCTGATATTCCGAGAATACCCACATTTGCTACAGCTGTCGAGCTTCAAAGTGAGCTCTTGCCCATCTCAATCGCATCGTGCGAACTCTCTCAATATCAAATACACTCCCGAGGTCGTATGTCTGACCGATCTCGTCTGTTACTACTGAGAGTCATATTTTCCCCCTTCCGCCGAACCTCTACCGTGCGCTGATATCCCGCCTGGTCCATAGGCTACGCCTCATCGATATCTACAAACTGGCCCCATGGAATCCGAGAAACAATCGTGCATTTGTTTGATACCAGGGAAATGTCGAGATTTGAATAGGGGTTGTTCTGCTATTACATTCATCCTGAGAGATACATCACCTCGGCGACTCAGCGCTGATATTCCGAGAATACCCACACTTGCTACAGTTGTCGAGCTTCAAAGTGAGCTCTTGCCCGTCTCAATCGCATCGTGCAAACTCTCGTAATCTTAAATACTCTCCTCAGGTCGTATGTCTGACCCATCTCGTCTGTTACTACTGGGAGGCGTATTTTCCTCCTCCCGCTGAAACTGCTCCCTGCGCTGATATCCCGCCTGATCCATAGTCTGCGCCTCATCGATATCTACAAACTGGTCCCATAAAATCCGAGATCCGATCGTGCATTCGTTGTATAGCTGGGAAAATGTCGAAATACCAATAGGGGTGGTTTTTCAAGGTCAGTCACATTCCGAAATGCAACTCTCGTTGGCAACTCAGCGCTGATATTCTGAGAATACCCACATTTGCTACAGCTGTCGAGCTTCAAGTGAGCTCTTGCCCATCTCAATCGCATCGTGCAAACTCTCGTAATATCAAATACACTCCCCAGGGGGTATGTCTGACCCATCTCGTCTGTTACTACTGGGAGGCGTATTTTCCTCCTCCCGCTGAATCTGCTCCCTGCGCTGATATCCCGCCTGATCCATAGGCTGCGCCTCATCGATATCTACAAACTGGTCCCATAAAATCCGAGATCCGATCGTGCATTCATTTTATAGCTGGGAAAATGTCGAAATCTCAATAGGGGTGGTTTTTCAAGGTCACTCACATTCCGAGATGCAGATCTCGTTGACAACTCAGCGCTGATATTCCGAGAATACCCACATTTGCTACAGCTGTCGAGCTTCAAAGTGAGCTCTTGCCCATCTCAATCGCATCGTGCAAACTCTCAGGATCCCACCTATCATCCCTTGGTTTATCTGTGTCTGACTGAATTCGTATATTACTACTTAGAATGGTTTTCCGGCCATCTGTCCCCCACCAAGTCCAGCGCTGGTCTCCGAGTAGGTCATAACCTTGTGGCCGGATCATATCTACGAAATGCAACCAAGAAAATCCAGATCCCATCGTGCATTCGTTGTATAGCTGGGAAAATGTCGAAATATCAATAGGGGTGGTTTTTCAAGGTCAGTCACATTCCGAAATGCAACTCTCGTTGGCAACTCAGCGCTGATATTCCGAGAATACCCACATTTGCTGCAGCTGTCGAGCTTCACAGTGAGCTCTTGCCCATCTCAATCGCATCGTGCAAACTCTCGTAATATCAAATACACTCCCCTGGTCATATGTCTGACCCATCTCGTCTGTTACTACTGATAATCATATTTTCCCCCTCCCGCCGAATCTCTACCCTGCGCTGATATCCCGCCTGGTCCATAGTCTGCGCCTCATCGATATCTACAAACTGGTCCCATAAAATCCGAGATCCGATCGTGCATTCGTTATATACCTGGGAAAATGTCGAAATCTGAATAGGGGTGGTTTTTCAAGGTCACTCACATTCCGAGATGCAGCTCTCGTTGGCACCTCAGCGCTGATATCCCGAGGATACCCACACTTGCTACTGTTGTCGAGCTACAAAATGAGCACGCCCCCGTCGCAATCGCATCGTGCAAACTCTCAGGATCCCACCTATCATCCCTTGGTTTATCTGTGTCTGACTAAACTCGTATATTACTACTTAGAATGGTTTTCCGGCCATCTGTCCCCCACCAAGTCCAGCGCTGGTCTCCGAGTAGGTCATAACCTCGTGGCCGGATCATATCTACAAAATGCAACCAAGAAAATCCAGATCCCATCGTGCAAGTCGGAGTTCTACCGATGAATAGGTCTGGAATCTTAGGGGTTGTTTTTTCCAAAGTCGATACAAACACTCTCCATGTCCATGAATTCCATTGCGCTGGTATCAATCCATCTGCACACGAAGCTCCTCATCAAGACGAATCGATCGAGCCCTCATTCGTCATGATTGGATCGTGCATTTGTTCAGTTTCGACGTTTTTGCATCCGCTAGGTCCGTTCTGCGAAAAAAACTACCCCCTAAGCATTTTCCTGGTTTTAAAAAGTTCCCCAGTAGTGACACCTACCAAAACAGGCCCTCGTTATTGCCAGCGGCCCGCTCTACACGATGCAAAAAGAATTAGAGGTTACCGCTCATGGGCCATTTTCCCATACAAAGTGTGCATCCTCCTTTTATGGTCGGGGTTGTTAACAACGAAAAAAAAGTTTGTATTCCTGATCAAGCGCATTTCTAAGATGTATGTGATGAAAAGTATATTGTGCTCTAATCTCTGTCCCTATTTAAATTAAAAGTATCTCATCTATTGTGACGGTTGAGTAGATAATCCCAACCATCATCTCTCTCTCCTGTTCCTAATCAATGTAATCATATAACTTTCTTACAGAATGTAGCAGAGCATCCGAGGAGAGAGCAGTAAGTTACATGTGTAAGAGAGAGAGAGACAGTAGAATCACGCGTTTGTCGCGAACCATCATATCATCGAACCTTTGGAATCGCCGCACCGCGCCCCTCGTGTCCATGCTAATCAGCTGACCGGCATCGCGCGTTGCGCCAAATTCAGACTCTGTTCGCCCGTCCTACCGAGCAGACCATGTTGCCGCGATCGGAGCAATATCCCGCGCTCTTCGCAATTTCCTCGTGCCCGCGCCGCGTGTGCACCTGCTCCTGATCGGATACCTTGGCGACGTGCTCGAGAGGATGATCATCCGGCAGTCCAGATCGACATTGCGTGCGACCGATACCTGCGTCCTGGACATCGTCCGGTTAGAACAATTATTATCATGCGAGCGGCCGATAGCCAATATATAATTTGTGAGTACAGCCTTGAATTGCTCTCTCTCTGTTTGGGGCTTCACCCTTTGCTCTATTCGTGCTCGCGTTCGATGTGCTCGTATGCACCATGTTTATTTATTGAATAAATCTTATCATTATTATTTATCTTAAAATCACGCTTTGTTATTTGGCGCGCTCCATACCCAATCTCTCTCGCGCGCAATAGCAGCAATATATACATCTATATGGATATGCAGTAGTAGCAGCAGATGCAGAGTTCCAGTTACAATTATTATAGACAAATTTGCTGGGCATTGCACACAGCCCAGCATGTGCGGCTAAATTAACTAGGCAAATCTAGCAGCCGTCACATTGGCGCCCAGACCAAAGATCCTGATTAAAATTTCAAATTCAAATCATCAAAATCATATTACGTGCGCCACATTGGCGCCCAGACCAAAAATCCTGGAACAATCAAAATCATTCCCCTGCTGCTCATTCAAATTCAGTTAAAATCAGTTTGTGCGCGTCACACTGGCACCAGACAAAAAGAACTGTAAAAATCAAATCATCAAATCATTTAAGCATTATCTTCTCTGCGCATTTAAATTTATATGTTGCAAATTAAATTTTTGTTGTATTGTGCGCGTCACATCGGTGCCCAGACAGAAATTCACCAAAATCTCTGTGAAATTATACCGTGTGCGTCACACTGGCGTCCGATCAAAAAATCCCAAAATTAATCCAATTCCTTCTGCTGCTGCAAATCAAAAATTTTTCCTTTTCAAATCGAAATTCAAATATATTAGTCTGCTGCACCGAGAGAGTTGGATATTAGAGTCGCCCGTGAGCGAATTAGATACGTGAGTGTGAGTGTCGCGCGATCGGAATCTGAGCCCAGTGCGAAGGGGCGGAAAGTAAACAAAGTCGCGGTCAGACGTTAGTTCGTGTTTCGAACGATTTTATGTTCGAAAAATTAAATCATAGGAGTGAGAGAGATGGACAATCGAATCGTCCGATATATAGCCTCTCATACTCATTTAAAGTATTACTGTAGTGTTTGCATGCAGTAAAGAATATGAACAATGTGTAGTGCAATTGATGTATAAATCAGTGAGTGCACAGGCCAATGCGTGGCATAAGATGAGCATACGCGTATATATAGGTATAGTGTAGTGCGTATGTATTGAGTAGAGTGACATTACAATCGTGCGTATATATAGTCATAGCACAGTGTGCAGTGTATGAAAACTTGATGTCAGCGGATATCAAGAGTGTATGAAAATTTCCCAAAATTCGCGAATCAAGTGCGAAAGAGTCTCCGGGTGATATATATACGATCGTCCAAATTAAATTAAAATTTTTTTCAAATCACTGACGCCTTGTGAAAGCGCGAATTAGCTTGCTCATTTTCGTCCGATTTGGATTAGAAAAATTGATTTAAAATTAATAACAATAATATCCGCTCAACATAGTTTGTTTTCAGTGCAAATATTCGAGTGAGAAATCAAATAATTTTTATTTTTGCATGAACAAAGTGATCAGATCATGGACTTTCGTAGATATTATCGTCCGAAAAATCGTAAAATCCCTGTATGTATGAGCAACTGTATGCTAGTATGTGTATGGGATGGCGTTCGAGTGAATACTCAATACACGTGCCGTTCAAATAAGGTCATCAACCGTTCCTGAAATCGAAATCGTACCATCGAGATGTACAAGTGTAACTCCATGAGTTACAGAATCAATGTTTACGAAATCAATAGTCAACTGAAAATTTAAAATATTGCCAATTTCCAATCCAATTTGGACTAATCGTTCCGAAAATTTGAAAATTCCTCAATCTCCAGAATCGAATCATGGAAATAAGTTCATATTTGAAATCATTTTATAAAATTTCTGCGATGAATTAAATCAATATTTTTTTTTCGCAATTGTGAGACTTTCTAAACGAACAAGCCGATTATTTAGTGTAGTTCGGTTCGTCATGCTTAGTTCGCAGACTGAAGACACCGTCCTCAATCTCTGTGTTCGAGATACAGTCGACTCAAAATTGAATATTTCTGGTTAATGTTCCGATAGTTAGGTGAACAATAGAGAATTTTAAAACAATTTTTTTTTCACTTTTTCTCAGAATTTTTTTTATGCCATTATGAATCCAAATATCATAAATTCAGAGGATTTACCCTCATTACTGAAATATATTACTAGTCTTTCGGACGATGGATGGCAAATTATGCTCACGAAGCTTGAGCTCAAAAATGTAACATTGCCACGTTTATTGCGACGCCTCGCAGGCAATTATGAAATCGATGATTTTGTCGAAAATGAAAATTTCCATAGCGACGCTGCGCTTAGAAATCACCGAGATGCGATGCTCAATGAATGGGTTATAGACTTCAAGAGTCGATTATCGCGTAATCAAGAAAGTGAGACATCCGCGCGCGCGCAAATTACCATCACTACCAATCAACAGAAGGATGACCATGGATTACATCAATCTGACAATTTTAGTCAAAGTTCCCTTACAACTTCCAAATCAACTTCGAATCAAGTTCCTGTACATAACTTCGACAGATTAAGATCACACCCACATTGTGCCGATAGTTGTACGTGCTCATTGTATATGCACGAATCTGCAACAAGTACGCAATTCAATTTGACCCCCATTACAGAGCCTTATCGTCTCAGGGGGAGGGGTGGTTCGCATTGTCCAAATTTTTTTTCGGACGAGAGTCGAACTATTCAAATACCTCATCATAACTTTTCATCAAATTATGATTCATCAGAGCAAGGACCTTATTCGTCTGTATTGACGGAAATTCACACTGCTCAATCAAACGCAATTTTTGATTCATTGCCAGTCGTTGGACTTGATTATGTCGACCAATTTGGGCATGAATGGCGTGAGCCATGGTGGATACGCTCAAATCATCATTTTGATCTCTCAAAATCCCAATCACAGTGCCAAGTCAAACCTAATCATGCACATTATTCAGTCAAAAATTCCATATTTCGCCGGAAGATTCACGCAGTTGCAGTACTTCCGAATAATTCCTTGGACAATATTATCGTCCGAATCCCGTTTGCTACATATAGCGAATATAGAAACAGAAAATCAACATCTTTGAATGGACCAATTAATTCACAATCCTGACATGTATTAGACTTCTATTTAGCAAACCATCGAAGCCAATTATATCACTTGGCATATAGCCAATCAGCACAATCACTCGTGCGGGCTGGATTGCAATGGAAAAATGTCAATTTGTGCAATAAATTCTCAATTTGTGTCGAGAACGTTCCCTGCGACCGATTTTTGGTAGCAAATTTTGCACATGCTCCTGAAAAAATTCCTGAGTCTTGCAAATTTACACTGACAAAGAGCGAGATGGGCCCTTCAAGCTCTTCATCCGTCAAATCAGCTGCTCAGAATTCATCTATCAAGGAGGCAATTTTTACATCTCATGACAAGGCTGATAATGCTAGATCAGAAAGTCAACATTCCAATGACTTGGATCCATCTGTAGTCCACATTTCAAAATTCAATCTCGCAGAAGCAAATGAGCACATCATCGGACTTGATATTCCTCGTTCGTTTGATGAACACAATTATCTCGTTTCTAAAATGATCGAGACGGACAGTAATGCTCACGATTGCCTAATGCAGAGAGATCATTCTGATCAAACTTTTGATTCAATTACGACCATAGCGAAAGGAGTGGATCAGTCTCTGAGACCATCATGGTCCAAATTCCCATCAGCGCATCAATATCTATTTTCAACATCTGTGGTGAATTGCCAAATACAAATGCGTGCATGAATTACGCGTTCTCTGCGCACAAAACGTACACGAGAGACGGTCACAGTCATTCGACCGAATCAATTCAAAATGTTCGTATTCGAAATGTATCACTGCACCGGATTATGTTTTCCACGCAGACTGAGTCGTTCGACGAAAGCATTTCTAAAGATTTTCTTCAGATGGACAATAACTGTTCGTCCGAGTTAGAGTCAAGAAGGATTCATTTCGCTAGCATAAGTGAGCAATCGCAAATGATTCCAAGAGGACTTTTGAGGTCATTTCGACCGAGACATGTCAATTTGACTAATCTAGAACGAGAGTCTGGCCCTGGAGGAGGAAAATTTCATCGAACCAAGGTGCAGGAGCAACCAGTACGAGAGGATGACGTCCGTGTACCACAAACCGAAGCTGAGGTCGACATCATTCCTGCGGGAGATTCATCGATGGACGGCGACGGGTGTGTGCGCGCGAGTCTCACTCGGTGTGTGTTGTGTCCGTTCGACTTTGCGCCGATCTGTACTATTGCTGACAAGACTTTTTCAGTGAAGTGTTAGATTTAGTTTTTTCTTTCGAATGAGAAAAACTTAGTATTACAATCGAATTAGGATCGTTAGCTAGGTCAATCGATCGATAATTATTATTTTCAGTCTGCATTGTTTTGTCTGTCAAATTTTCTAGCCATGTTACTTTCCCCCTCACTTCATACCAATGTGTTCGTTGAAATCAATAAGGTAGGTTCCCGGCCGATCCGTAGAAGAGTGGATGGATGATATTAGTACATAAGAATTGCTATTTTTGTAGAATATTTTCAGGTCTACGACCGATCAGTAATTCGTATTTATTTATTCCTTGAAATTTTTTCACATAAGTCTAATAATAATAATCACTAATAATAATCAGCACGAAAACGTAAAGTGTTGAGTATTATTTTAATTCTCAATATTGAAATCGAGATCTGATAATTTATTTTGTATCCAATCAATCAATCAGTGCAAATTTTTGTGAAGCACAAATTAGACAATTTTCGTCACTCAGGATATTTAATAATTTTCTTCATAATCCTTTTTTGGATGATTAGTCATTCAATCTTATTATCATCATAGTTCAATTATTCTTTTTGTTTTGAAAAATTCTAAAAGTTTATTCGTACGATTCAAGTACAATCATTCATAATCTAAAGTTTGAATGTGTGGATGTTAGCGATAACTCTAAATTTCCGTTCAAGAGAGCAATCGAGTGAATTGACCAGAATCACAATCATTCAGTTACTTCATGCTTTCCCTTAGGAAATTTCTTTTCAATCTCATCTTTCACGTTCTTTGTAAAGAATTTACAATTTTCTTTTCTCAATTTCAATTTTCAAATCAGTCTACGTTGGTTTCGGACCATTTCATTCCATCCATGGCCCAGATAGAGAGAGAATATTTCTCGAGCTGCTACGCCATCCGGCTAAACAGCGTCTGGGGGAGGGGCGTGACGGTTGAGTAGATAATCCCAACCATCATCTCTCTCTCCTGTTCCTAATCAATGTAATCATATAACTTTCTTACAGAATGTAGCAGAGCATCCGAGGAGAGAGCAGTAAGTTACATGTGTAAGAGAGAGAGAGACATTAGAATCACGCGTTTGTCGCGAACCATCATATCATCGAACCTTTGGAATCGCCGCACCGCGCCCCTCGTGTCCATGCTAATCAGCTGACCGGCATCGCGCGTTGCGCCAAATTCAGACTCTGTTCGCCCGTCCTACCGAGCAGACCATGTTGCCGCGATCGGAGCAATATCCCGCGCTCTTCGCAATTTCCTCGTGCCCGCGCCGCGTGTGCACCTGCTCCTGATCGAATACCTTGGCGACGTGCTCGAGAGGATGATCATCCGGCAGTCCAGATCGACATTGCGTGCGACCGATACCTGCGTCCTGGACATCGTCCGATTAGAACAATTATTATCATGCGAGCGGCCGATAGCCAATATATAATTTGTGAGTACAGCCTTGAATTGCTCTCTCTCTGTTTGGGGCTTCACCCTTTGCTCTCTTCGTGCTCGCGTTCGATGTGCTCGTATGCACCATGTTCATTTATTGAATAAATCTTATCATTATCATTTATCTTAAAATCATGCTTTGTTATTTGGCGCGCTCCATACCCAATCTCTCTCGCGCGCAATAGCAGCAATATATACATCTATATGGATATGCAGTAGTAGCAGCAGATGCAGAGTTCCAGTTACAATTATTATATACAAATTTGCTGGGCATTGCACACAGCCCAGCATGTGCGGCTAAATTAACTAGGCAAATCTAGCAGCCGTCACACTATACTTGAATATACGACACTGTCGACGCGCGAAAATTGGACCTTGAAATTTCCTTATCGCAGCTCGCATACGCAGCAATCGAGATTCATTGACACCCATGAAAAAATTTTCATGGCAAATCTGCTTATTGTGGTGAGGTATATGAACCGATTGCATTTCATATCAGTCACAAGGGTAATTGCTGAACTGGGATGTATTTTCGTATCAAAACATTTCAAAAAGACTTTTTTTAAATGCTTCCATTGACTAGTTTTCGAGACCTCCAAGCACGAATTTGCCTTACAATCTGAGAATTTTTATTCAGACTCAAGTTCTTCGTGCCAACGCTTCAATGTGTGAATTCTGGGGTTTCATAACGTTCATCAATTGACGATGACATGAATATGAGGAGATTATTAAAGAGGCATTCATCCATTTTTATGGCAACTAAGAAGGGATCAGTTCCGATGTTAGTAACAATAGGGTGGGCCAAAATTTTGCACGAACACAACTTCTGCGCGCTATAGGGCGTATCGATTTCCTAAAAAATACATTTTTTCGCTCACCTTGATGATGTAGTGGCGGGTTGTTTGTCACTTACAAGGATTAATTTAGACATCCAATCTTCCAAAACAATCACGCACGGAACGGAAACCAATTACTCGGCTTATCAGTCGTAGAAATGATCAGCGAAATTGTATGGTGAAACTGCCCGTGTTATTATTCTAAAATATCACATACTGATGAGATTCTTGTTGGTAGAACCACACGGACCTGACATTTCGACCTCTTTTTTGATGATAATATTCTTAGGTAGCGCTGAATCAAAGAACCAACGGCTGCGCTAGAAAGAGTAAAAATAAAAAATAAACCGTAAATGACGTTTGAGGATTTTCTCTTAAGCGTTCTAAGGCTTCGTAAGAGCAGGCACACATCATTTCAAAGTTTCCACGAAGGTGCTCATATACCGTTTCAACTCGTTCCCAAAAAATTTTTGCACATGTTAAACGCACCACATAGTACCGATCAATATGCAAAACGGAATGGAAACAGTTGTAATAAGCACGCGGACGCTCAATTTCCAACTTTTGGATTTCGTGGTCAAAAGCGTGAGTTTTCGTAATAAACACCATAAATAAGCATAATTATATGTAAAATTATTATATAATAAAATATAAAATAACATATATTATTCAATAGAAATAAAGAACAGCGCTGGTCAAAATGTACTGGTGAGAGAGCTGGCCACCGTATATAAGGGGCTCGCTAGCTTAAATACGGCGCCGGACAGGCTTGTACGCGGCACCGTGAGAGGCACGTATAGAAGCCGCCACACCTATACTATGACGCGCCGCCTGTTTATGAACTTGTATATATAGCGCGCCAACAAATATACCATAGTATGCCTCCAATCTCTAGCTAGTATACCAGGTATACCAGATGTATCCTATAGTCGAACCCACAGTATAATGCCACCGCTGTTCGTAATATTGGGAGACGCGATGAGCTCACCTCATCCTCGAACGGTAGTCGATGGCTTCCGCAATTTGATGCATTTGCAAAAGCCAGTGGATTTCGATCGTACCTCAGAGCAATTGATACATTCTCTCTTTCATTCGCAACGTTTGCCGCTGTCTGACACATGAGGAGTCAATGGCGGTCGAGGCTCTCTGAGATTCAAAGCAAATGTAAGAATTCGCGGATTCGAATCGAACTCCAAACTTAATTCGCCGCTGTTCTCTTCCATTTTTACGATTTTGTCGACGTGAATGTTGGAGAGTCAATGGCGATCGATATCTAATAATAAAAACTCGCGAGAAGATGTCCCGATGCTCGAGCGGTAGTCGACGCTATGCGATCAATTACAAAGGGAATAAATTCAAGTCACGAAGTATTTTCGTATACGTTGAATTGAGGAAAGCGTCGACTACCGCTCGAGCATCATATCATCTTCTCGCGAATCTCTATTATCAGAGATCGATCGCCATTGATTTTCCAACATCCACGTTGACGAAGTCGTAGAAATGGTAGAAAAAGGCGATTAATATAATTTAGAGTTCGATTCGAATCCGCAAATTCTTACATGTGCTTCAAATCTTAGGGAGCGTCGACTACTGCTCGAGCATCGGGCCATCGTCTCACGGACCCAGGTTTCCAGAAATCGACCGCCATTGACTCCTCAACTGTCAGACAGCAGAAAACGTTGCGAATGAGAGAGAGAGTGTATCAATTGCTCTGAGGTAGTACGTTCGAAATCCACTGGCTTTCGCAAATGCATCGAATCGCGGAGGGCGTCGGAAACCGCTCGAGCATTGAGTCATCTCCTCGTGAAGCCTGATTCTAAGAAATTGATGGCCATCGACTTTCCGAAACACACGACGAGAAAAATGGTGGAAATAGAAGAGCGAAGCGATCAATCACTGAGAGAATAAATTTGAGTCACGGACGCCTACTTCTACATTGAATTGTAGGGTGGCTTGACTACCGCTCGAGCATCGGAACATCTTGTCGAAAACATATATTTCCATAAATCGATCGCCATCGACTCCTCAACCCCCAGATAGCAGGAGAAGTCGCAGAAGAAGGAGAGAAGGGATCGATCGCTCTGGGATTCGATGGAAATCCAGAAATTTTCGCACCGCATCAAATTGTAGTGAGCGTCGGCTACCGCTCGAGCAGAGAGAGTGTGTATCGATTGCTCTGAGGTAGTGCGATCGGAATCCACTGGCTTTCGCAAATGCATCGAATCGCGGAGGGCGTCGACTACCGCTCGAGCATCGAGTCATCTTCTCGCGAAGCCGGATTCCTAGAAATTGATCGCCATCGGCTCTTCGCCATCCACGACGAGGGAAATGGTAGAAAATGGAAGGGCGGAGTGATCAAATACCGAGGGAATCAATTTGAGTCACGAACTCCTGCGTATACGTTGAATTGAGAAGAGCGCCGACTACCGCTCGAGCATCGTATCATCTTCTCGCGAAACTCTATTATTAGATATCGATCACCATTGACTTTTCAACATCCACGTCGATAAAATCGTGTAGATGGAAGAGAAAACCCGTGAATATAGTTTGGAGTTGGATTCGAATCCGCGAATTCTCACATTTGCATCAAATCTTAGGGAGCGTCGACTACCGCTCGAGCGTCAGGCCATCGTGTTGCGGACCCAGATTCCCAGAAATTGAACGCCATTGACTCCTCAACTGTCAGACAGCAGAAATCTTTGCAAATGGAAGAGAGAGTGTATCAATTGCTTCCGAAGTACGATCGGAATACATTTGCTCCCGTAACTACATCCAATGGCAGAGGGCGTCGACTGCCGTTCGAGGATCTGGTGACCTCGTCGCATCTCCCAATATTAGGAGACGAGTCGCCGTCGGTACCTCGACTTTTGTCATTGAGAAGAGGGTTCTACCTAAGAAAAAAAGGGTAAGAAAGCTAGGAATATGGAAACAAATCCGCATCACTCGTTCATCCGCATTGCAAAGAAGGTCATCGTATAAAGCGTCGACTACCGCTCGAGCATTGTATTATTTTGTCGGGAATCTCTATTATCGAATATCGATCGCCATCGACTTTCCAACATCCACGTCGAGGAAAATCGTATAAATGGAAGCGAGAAGCGGTAAATTAGTTTGGAGTTCGATTCGAATCCACAAACTCTTACATTTGCTTCAAATCTTAGAGAGCGTCGACTACCGCTCGAGCGTCAGTAACTATCTGCAACGGGATGCAGTGGATTTCCGACGCACACGAGACCACTTGCATTTCCAAATTTTCGAAAAATTTCAATGATTAATGCAAGATGACTCAGTTCCTAAATGGAGTAAAATTGGGAGACTCAGTTGGTGTTAAGTAGAGAACTACGAGGAAAGTCACGGTTGAAGGGTGGAGAATGTGCCGAGGCACCCGTTGTGCGAATCGGAGCACCGCCAGATAGAGACTCTCGCGTGCGCGCGGTCTAGTCTTGCGTTCGCGAAACTGAACGGCCATCTCCTGACTGATGGCGCATGCGCGGAATCTTAGCCGTGGCATACGCCAATCTCGGATTGATTCAGCACTGGGGAAGGTTGCGCAAGCGAGTCATCTTCACCTTCGCGTATGCAAATAAGCCGTGGAGTCCACCGTTGCACCAGATGGGGATTCTCGAGGGCGCGAGGTGAATTGTCGCGTACGCGAGACTGTACGACACAAAAGGCCGATCGCGCGCGAGCTGTACCTCAATTCTATCGAGGCGTGTCTTTCCTCGCGTACACAAACGGGCTGAGGGGCGCCCCGTACTACCAATGAGAGATTCTCGTGCGCACGAGGTCCATTTTCATATACGCGAAACTGAACAGCAGAAGATGCTAATCACGCACGTGTGTCATACCAATCTTGGGATATGCCAGCTCCGAATTGGATGGGCACCAGAATTGCTCGCGCACGCGAGGCATCTCTGATTTCACGTACGCAAATTAGCCAAGGAGATCTCTGAACGGTCGGCGAGAGATTCTCGCGTGTGCAAGTCACACTCTAACGCTGCAAGACTTTGGAGAACGAAAAGCTGATCGAGCACCTGCGGTATCTCATTTGCCACTTACAAGGTCGATTCGATCATAGATTACCGTCCAGGGTCATGGAAGTTTCCATAGAGTTAGAAAACGCTGCTGAAAGAGATTAGGAGAATGCTTCCTCATGGCAAGATTTGATCATTTATTCAAGGAAAATACATACATATGAATTTACTAACAAATATCAATTTCCACGAGACTTGAGTAATAATTTTCATTATGAGTGATAGACGACAAGCCAAAGACGAGATGAAAGGATCTACATCTGATTCTATGAAACAGTTCTCGACTTATGCGTCTTTAAAAATAAAAATATGAAAATTGAATTCAGTTTTTGGAAAATATCTTTTAAAATGAGTTCCTGAGAAAATTTAGAGTGAGCTAATAAAATGTTGATATTGGCATGATAGATCGACTAGTTAATACAGAATTTGGTGAAAATGTATCAGGAAGAAATAAAAAGTAGTTTTGATTCACATGATGGAGAATTTATGATTTGATTCATGTAAATGAATAAAAATAGGAAATACACGTTAACCAAGTAAGAGAAAATGGACAATGAATGAGTGTTCAAGTGACAGAAAGTTTGATATGGAAGTTGTGGGAAGAAATATTTGTAAATGAAATAATAGAATTTTTGCAACTGTGTGCGCGAAGTTGTAAAAGAGTGAGACTTCTCTTCATCATTTACAGTGCGAGAAGTGATGCGTGAATGACTTCTCGCACAATTTTACATTTACGCACTGGTGAAGTGTGCGTGAATGTAACTTCTCGCTCTAATGCATTTTCATTCACGGACAGTTCCAAAATATGATGTCACGTCATCCCTCTAAATTCGGCCTCTCTTGAAAACTTCATTTTCAAGATAATCTTGCTTGGACAGTGGTGCATTTAATTACAACTTCGCGCACAGTTGCAAAAAATAGTATACGCGACACGTGCGAGAAGTTTCCGCACACGTTGCCAACTCGCGCGAGAAGTAACATTCACGCACACTTTGAAACTTCTCGCACAGCCAGAAGAACACATTTACGCACGCTCGCGAAGAATATTAACTTCTCGCACTCGTTTGGCAACTTGTGCGGAAATTGACCTTCTCGCACTTGTTGCGTAATATACTATTTCGACATTTTTCTCATTTTTGTTGTTTAAGACGCATGAGTCATGAACTGTTTGATGTAATGAGGTGTCAAATCGTGCAACACACCTGGAGGTGGTCTTATGTCACTCATAAAAATTTTAGAAGGATCGATCAAAGTGTTGAGGAGATAGGGTAAAGCACATACGGACACACACACACACACAGTGAGGGATGAAGATGGATGTTTTGCGCAGAGAGGATGATCGTGGGGGGGGGGGGGGGGGAAGGGTGACCTACAATCGGAAGATTTTGGCAAGGAGAAGAGAATGGTTGAGGCTGAATTCCATTAAGTGAAAATTTTTAGAATAAAAAATGGATGTGAGTGAAAAAATTGAAGAAAAATCTTTTGTCACGAATTCAACCCTTTCTCTTTGAGATGAATGTTTTGCGTGGAGGGGATGATCACAGAGGGGGAAGGGTGACCTACAATCGAAATATCTAGGCGAGAAGAACAGAATGGTTAAGGCTGAATCCCATTCAGTGAAGATTTTTACAATGACAAATGGATTTGAGTGAAAATTGCAGAAATCCTGACGTGCAAGTTATTACTTTTCGTTCACGGTTTCTCCTCAACCCCTCGATCGACCCGGCTGAAATTTTTATGAGTGATAGACAACAAGCCAAAGATAAGCTGGAAGGCTTTACACCTGATTCTATCGAACAGTTTTCGACTTATGCGTCTTTAAAATTAAAATATGAAGATTGAATTCAGTTTTTGAGAAATATCTTCTAAAATGGCATCCTAAAGAAATTTAGAGTGAGCTAATAAAATGTTGCTGTTAGCATGATAGATCGATTGGTTAATACAGAATTTGGAAAAAATGTATGAAGAAAAAATACAAAGTGGTTTTGATTCAGATGTTGGAGAATTTATGATTTGAATTATGTAAATGAATTAAAATGGGGAATACACATTGAACAACTGAGAGAGAATAGACAAGAAATGAGTCTTTAAGTGACAGACAGTATGATATGAAAGTTGTGGGAAGGAATATTTGTAATGAAATAATAGGATTCTCGACATTTTTTTCATTTTTGTTGTTTAGGGAGCTTAAGTCGTGAACTGTTTGATACAATGAGGTGTAAATTGGTGCAACACATCCTGAGGTGGTCCTCTATGACTCATAAGAATTTTAGAAGGATTGATCAAAGTGTTGAAGAGATAGAGTAATGCTCACACGGACACACACACACACGCAGAAACAGAAAGTGAGGGACAAAGATGAATGTTTTGCGTGGAGGCGATGATCGTGGAGGGAAAACGGTGACCTACAATAGAATGATTTCGGCGAGGAGAAGAGAATGGTTGAGGCTGAATACCATTAAGTGTCGATTTTTAGAATAAAAAATAGATTTGAGTGAAGAAATTGGGAAAAAATGTCTCGTCACGAAAATGATTTGTCTTTGGAAGAGCAAAATTTTGGGTTAGTTTTTGATCGTGGAGCGGAAAGGGTGACCTACAATCGGAAGATTTCGGCAAGGAGAACAGAACGGTTAAGGCTGAATCCCATTACGTGTGGATTTTTAGAATCAAAAATGGATTTTAGTGAAAATTAAAGTGATTCTGAGTCGCATTTCATTATTTTTCGTTCACGGTTTCTCCTAAACCATTTGATCGATCCTTCTGAAATTCTCATGAGTCATAGAGAACCAGCCAAAGATGTGCTGAAAGGATTTGCAGCTGATTCCAATCGACAGTTTTCGACTTACGAGGGTTTAAAAATAAAAATGTGAAAATAGAATTCAGTTTTTGGAAAGTATCTTCTAAAATGGCATCCTAAAGAAATCTAGAGTAAGCTAGTAAAATATTGCTGTTGGCATGATAGATCGATTGGTTGATACAGAATTTGGGAAAAATGTATGAGGAAAAAATAAAAAGTGGTTTTGTTTCACATGGTGAAGAATTTATGATTTCAATGATGTGAATGAATAAAGATGGGAAATACATATTAACCAAGTGAGAGAGAATGGAGAAAAATGAGTGCTTAAGTGACAGGAAGTTTGATATGGAAGTTGTAAGAAGGAATATTTGTAAAGAAATAATAGGATTTTCGACATTTTTCTCATTTTTTTTTGTTTAAGACGCATAAGTCGTAAACTGTTTGATACAATGAGGTGTGAATTGGAGTAACACATCCTGAGGTGGTCCTCTATGACTCATAAGAATTCAGGAGGATTGATCAAAGTGTTGAAGAGATAGACCAATGCTCATACGGACACACACACACACACACACACACACACACACACACACACACGGGCAGTGAGGGACAAAGATGAATCTTTCGCGTGGAGTGGATGATGGTAGAGGGAAAAGGGTGACCTACAATCGAAAGATTTCGGCGAGGAGGAGAGAATGGTTGAAGCCGAATCCCATTAAGTGACGATTTTCGGAATAAAAAATGGATTTGAGTGAAGAAACTGAAGAAAAATCTCTTGTCACGAATACAACCCTTTCTCTTTGAGAAAGCAAAATGCTCAACTTACTAATCATATTCACTTGGTTTCCGTTTAAGGCATACTCTTGAGCTTTTTCAAGATTCAACAACCGATATAAGAAACAAAGCATGAGTATCTTTGTAAGTTTGAGCTGAGCATTTGTAGAGATCTCTTTCGATGGGATGATTTTTGGATCATCTTTGCTGTCCGTTCATGCCAATCATATTTCGCACTTGCACTTGAACCTATTGTCGTGAATACTAGTGTTGAAGTATCTTTTCATCAACGAAATTTGCATCATCTTCATTGCAGTCGACTCATAAGTATGTAGTTGAACCAGCTGTAGTGCTATCACTATTACTTGAAAATGATAGACACGGTACTTGATCTTGTTCCAAAGAGCTTGCGAGCATGAATCATCAGTATAGAATTTGGAAGTATTGATGATTGGTTCAAACCTCTCCTTGGAAAGATTTGATATCATTTTTCCGCCTCCAAATCCTTGGTAATTTACAGATAGAAGTACCAACACACGCGTAAACTAAAGATGCCTGGGGAAACATGGAGTGAATTGAAAATATCAACAATGCAAGTAATTGAGCATGAAAATAAGAGTAGGTCACAAAATTTAGAACTTTCACTGGGCCCTCGGAGGACTCATGCCACGGATGCAATCACGACGCACAGTGGGAAAAGAATTCGCCGCACGGCACAATTATGCGTTGCTATTGGATAGGTGATTCCAGAGTGTTTCAAAAACGAAGATTGTAGCTTTTTTGATGCGGAATCCGAATTATTTTTCCCTGGAATATTGTGCGGAAGTCGTATGACGACGGCATCTATTAAGACTCGAAAATCGCTTAAAATACGCTCCTTAATGATATTAGCAGAATGCTTTCTCACGTCGAAATGTGCTTAGCTTTTTAGACCAAAAAATTATAATTCCGAAATTACTCATCAAAATCACCAATCGTTTCCACAAATTTTATACATACCTTTTACATTTCCAATACCAATCTAAATCTTCTTATCAATACTCCAATCAATTCAACTCTTTTACCGCATCATTTCCAATTTTTCATTCGTAACTTATTCATATTCCACAATCATTACTCACATATCTATCATATTAATTTTCATCGCAATAATACTCTATTCCAAAAAAATAATATGTATCCCCATTCATCTTTGTTTTACAAACGTAAAAAATAATTAATCACAATTATCATCAACGTATTCCTTTATTTCCGTTCTAATTTCTTCCATCACATTTCGGCAAAAATTACAAATTCTCTCATCTTACTTTCATAATCGATCAATCATAGTACTTATACACAAACTCTTACTCTTCATGGATATTCTTCTATTATACCATTTTTTATCATCTTCCATAAATGATTTCTCATCAATTCAGGATTCCTATTGTACCGAGCAAATCCTGGATCTTTTTTCAAACACAAAATTATAACGTTTGCAGTCTATTAAACATTTCTCGAATAATGAGTATCCGAAAATAAAAATGTCAAAATTTTCCAAAAATCGATTATTTTATATTCAAATATCTTTTCTCAAGATCAACAAATCAAATTTTGGGTCACTTAAACAACCATTTTTTCATCATTTTCCGTCAATTGGTTAATGTGGAATTTTCATTCATATCTATCTCTACCAATTAAATCATGAATCTTCTATCGATGAAAAAAAAAATCATGTACATTTCTTTTCCCATACAGTTTAACGTAATTCCGTATTAACCAATCGATCAAGGATGGCCAGATTAACATTTTATTAGGTCTCCTCAACTTCCCTTATAAAGTTCTTCTAGACATAAATTCTAAAAACTCCTAATAATTTCTTGAAAATTTCAACATTTTTATTTTCCGATACTCATTAATCGAGAACTGTTCAATAGATTGGGCTATAAATCCTTTCAGCACATCTTTACATGGTGCTCTACCACTCACATGAATTTCGGAAAGATCGGTCGAAAGGCTGAGGAGAAACCGGGGACGAAAAATAATAGAATTTATTCCATGACAACAGATTTCAAACATATTTTACAATTGAGATGATTTGTTTATTCTAAAAATCTTGAAGGATAGAGAATCGGCTTCGTACATTTTGTTCCTCTCGCCGATATCTATCTATTGTAAGTCACGGTTTTCCCTCCAGTCTTATCCCTGGTCCTCCACGAATTTAACTTTCTCTGTCGTTGTCTGTGTACGTCTGTTTGTGTGTCTGTGCAACTTCATTTTTCGTCAACGGTTTCTCCTCAGCGTTTCGACCGATCTTTCTCAAATTTATGTGAGTGGTGGAGCACCATGTGAAGATGTGCTGAAAGGATTTATAGCCCAATCTATTGAACAGTTCTCGATTAATGAGTATCGGAAAATAAAAATGTTAAAATTTTCAAGAAATTATTACGAGTTTTTAGAATTTATGTCTAGAAGAACTTTATAAGGGAAGTTGAGGTGACCTAATAAAATGTTAATCTGGCCATCCTTGATCGATTGGTTAATACGGAATTACGTTAAACTGTATGGGAAAAGAAATGTACATGATTTCTTTTTCATTGATAGAAGATTCATGATTTAATTGGTAGAGATAGATATGAATGAAAATTCCACATCAACCAATTGACGGAAAATGATGAAAGAATGGTTGTTTGAGTGACCCAAAATTTGATTTGTTGATTTTGAGAAAAGATATTTGAATATAAAATAATCGATTTTTGGAAAATTTTGACATTTTTATTTTCGGATACTCATTAATCGAGAACTGTTTGATAGATTGGGCTATAAATCCTTTCAGCACATCTTCACATGGTGCTCTACCACTCACATAAATTTGGGGAAGATCGGTCGAAAGGCTGAGGAGAAACCAGGGACGAAAAATAATAGAATTTATTCCATGACAACAGATTTCGAACATATCTTACAATTCAGATGATTTGTTTATTCTAAAAATCTTGAAGGATAGAGAATCGGCTTCGTACATTTTGTTTCTCTCGCCGATATCTATCTATTGTAAGTCACGGTTTTTCCTCCAGTCTTATCCCTGGTCCTCCACGAATTTAACTTTCTCTGTCGGTGTCTGTGTCCGTGTATGTGTGTGTCTGTGCAACTTCATTTTTCGTCAACGGTTTCTCCTCAGCGTTTCGACCGATCTTTCTCAAATTCATGTGAGTGGTGGAGCACAATGTGAAGATGTGCTGAAAGGATTTATAGCCCAATCTATTGAACAGTTCTCGATTAATGAGTATGGGAAAATAAAAATGTTAAAATTCTCAAGAAATTATTACGAGTTTTTAGAATTTATGTCTAGAAGAACTTTATAAGGGAAGTTGAGGTGACCTAATAAAATGTTAATCTGGCCATCCTTGATCGATTGGTTAATACGGAATTACGTTAAACTGTATGGGAGAAGAAATGTACATGATTTCTTTTTCATTGATAGAAGATTCATGATTTAATTGGTAGAGATAGATATGAATGAAAATTCCACATCAACCAATTGACGGAAAATGATGAAAAAATGGTTGTTTAAGTGACCCAAAATTTGATTTGTCGATTTTGAGAAAAGATATTTGAATATAAAATAATCGATTTTTGGAAAATCTTGACATTTTTATTTTCGGATACTCATTAATCGAGAACTGTTGAATAGATTGGGCTATGAATCCTTTCAGCACATCTTCACATGGTGCGCTACCACTCACATAAATTTGAGAAAGATCGGTCGAAACGCTGAGGAGAAACCGTTGACGAAAAATGAAGTTGCACAGACACACACACGGACGGACACAGACAACGACAGAGGAAGTTAAATTCGTGGAGGACTAGGGAGAAGCCTGGAGGAAAAACCGTGACTTACAATAGATAGATATTGGCGAGAGGAACAAAATGTACGAAGCCGATTCGCTATGAGTGAAGATTTTTAGAATGAAAAATTAAAATGAGTGAAAAAATTGAGCAAAAATGTCTTGTCACGAATACAACCCTTTCTCTTTGAGAAAGCAAAACACAGTATTATCGGGTTAACTCGGATGGGAGGCAAATTACGTCGATTTTTATGGAGAACAAAGTAGTTGCATTTTTCAAAACAAGTTTTTTGGTTCTCCCAGCTTTTCAAAAAATTGTAATTTTTTAGGTTTTTTGGGTTTTTAGGGGCTTTTTCGACAAAATTTGGGATTTTTGACCACGCCAATCGAAAGAACAGGAAATTTTACGTCAAATATGTGGTTCAGAAGAATCTCAACATTTCATCCCATCCGCACTACAACAGTAAATTCATGAGCTAGCCCGGAAAACGCACCAGAGGCCTAAGAAATCTCCTGAAATTCAAAGGGGGAGCGATTCAAGTTGATGATGATGAGAATCAAAGTAGTTGCATTTTTCAGAACAAAGTTTTTAGTGCCCCCAGATTTTCGAAAAATCGAAATTTTTTAGGTTTCTTGGCTTTTTAGGGGCTTATTCGGCAGAATTCGGAATTCTTGACGACGCCAATCGAAAGATCAGGAAATTTTACGTCGAAATATGTGGTTCAAAAAAATTTCAAAATTCTATCCCATCCGCACTACAACGGTAAAATTATGAGCTAGACCGGAAAACGCACCAGAGGCCTGAAAAATCTCCTAAATCTCGAAGGGGGAGCGATTCAAATTGATAATGATGAGAAACGATGTTGTTGCATTTTTCAAAACAAATTTTTTGGTGCTCCCAGATTTTCGAAGAATCGTAATTTTTTAGGTTTCTTCGGGTTTTAGGGGCTTATTCGGCAAAGTTTGGAATTCTTGACCACGCCAATCGAGAAAGCAAGAAATTTTACGACAAAATATGTGGTTCAGAAGAATCTCAACATTTTATCCCATCCGCACTACAACGGTAAAATCATGAGCTAGCCCGGAAAACGCACCAGAAGCCTGAAAAATCTCCTAAATCTCGAAGGGGAGCGATTCAAGTTGATAATGATGAGAAACGATGTTGTTGCATTTTTCAAAACAAATTTTTTGGTGCTCCCAGATTTTCGAAGAATCGTAATTTTTAAGGTTTTCCGGGTATTTAGGGGCTTATTCGTCAAAATTTGGAATTCTTGACCACGCCAACCGAGACAGCAGGAAATTTTACGTCGAAATATGTGGTTCAAAAAAATTTCAAAATTCTATCCCATCCGCGCTACAACGGTAAAATCATGAGCTAGCCCGGAAAACGCACCAGAGGCCTGAAAAAGCTCCTAAAACTCGAAGAGGGGGCGATTTACGTTGGTAATGATGGGAAACAAAATTGTTGCATTTTTCAAAACAAATTTTTTGGTGCCCCCCCCCCCCCCCTTTTCATAAAGTCGTATGTTCAGGATTGAAATTATGTGTAAGAAGCAAGTAGTGCTCACTCAAGTTTACTCTAATATGTATTGTTGTGCAATCGATCTCACTTAGACAATGACATCCGTCCGTGTGTCTTTCCTCTCTTCTCAATAGAGCTCACGCAGCTCGAAATCAGTTTTGCCCCAATATTGGCCCACGGCGGACCTACACTCTGGTGCTCCGTGCGGCATAAAGTTCAGCCTTAACCGAGGCCCACGGCGGATCTTTGTTCACCCCGTACACGCGACGATCGCTCATTATATATACATATATATCGACTATCGGCCGATCTTATCGACCAAAGTACCTCTTGTGTGTGCCCGCGGAGTGTGAGAAAAGTGCATCCTCGCACGACTAATTTCGTGCACTTAACGCGAGTGACAAACTGTGTATCTAGATCGTAAGCTTCAGTGAATAAATGTGATTTTCTGTGAAGTTACATGAAATCTACAAATCACCGGCTTGGATCACCAACCCCGCTTCAGACTCCTTATTCACGTGTTTCAACCCCAAGAGAAGCACCTCAGCTCCCGAACATTAGTGCTTTGAGCCGGATGAGGAGCCGGCAGGAGCAGATTTTCACCGATCTCATGGGGAATTTCAGTCACTCGCAGTAAGTTGAAAATCGATTCTCACGATTTCCCGCACGGCAATCGCGCCAAATTTTGGCGCTTTCCCTCTCGCTCTGTGCTCATCATCAACGAGCTGAGCGACGTACGAGCATTGTACAAAAAGAGACTGCAACAACCTCGCGTACAAGTCAAAACCGCATCGTCGCGCGACCCCCATAAACCCTGTGTGAGCTTGCAACTACACGTGGGGATCATCTACGGGAGAGATCTTCTATCTCTCTCGCACCGCTGTAACGGCCGAGTTGGTCAAATTTACATCGCGCCACACGTGACGTCACTCTAGTCCGTGTGAGCTTTCATTGTGTAGAGCAGTCAATCACCTGATGTGCTGTTCGAACAGCCGTTGACGCGTGCAAGCCCAGCTTGCCTCGCCGCGCACCTCACCTCAGTATCTCTCTCGCGAATCTCTCTCTCTCGCTGAGTACCCCTTCCTCGGCCGATTGGGCATCGTCCGTTTAGGCCATATGTTCGAGTAGTGCACTGTGAACTGTGTGCGCTATTTCACTCACTCTTTCGAGTCGCTCTCCCTCGCGCGCTCGGATTTTTGCAAAGCTGGCAATGTGTGCTATGCTTATGCATGTGTGAACGTATTACTATATACTACGTTCAACCCCGCCTCACCCCGCGCTAGCTGTAATTTCGCTCACGCTGTGAACTTACCCGTTTAAAATACTTGCGGGCCTCGAGTTTCACTGAATATTACGTGTAAAAGCGGAAATAGTACTGATTTTTGTCTTTTTACGGCAGAACCAGCCTCGATTGTCTCGCGCCACAGTGTATTGCTCGTGGTCGCTAGAAGTTACTCTCCCTCGGCCGAGTCTCTTTTTCAGAGCTTGATATCCTCAGAGCTAGTATTTTGTGCTACGCATGTTATGTGAGTGATACAGATTCGTTCGCTCCACCCCCACCCCGTGCTTGGCCTTGCATATCCTCGTGCATCCATGTTCTCATAGTGCGATTTAGGCACAAGTTCTCACCCCTCACCGTGCACACTAGGCACAAGTGACTCATCTCGGTAATGCAAATTCTAGCACGTAACCTCACCATGCCGAGCGAGGAGTATGTAAAGCTCTTTGCACTTCAAGAAATTATTGTTAATTCGATGATCAATGCCCCCAAAAAGGTCCAGAAGTACGACCGATCCTCTCAGTACCTGCTGAAAAACCACCTGTCTGAAATGGGATAAGTGCCGGAACTTGCACGCAGAACTGTATGCTGAAGCTAGTCCTGAGGGCCTGCATCATGACTACTTCGGGAATAAAAATATCACGGTAGTCGAAGTGGCTTATGATCAAGCCAGAGACTTTATCCTCGAGAGGCTGCAGGAAGCCGAGACGTCTGCGATTGCTGCCGATACTCATCGTCATGCCCTAGCGCCGGCTCAAGTGCAGCCAGGCGTGGGGTTCCAGCTTTCAGAGTTGCCGACCTTCGACGAAAGAACCACAGAGGCCATCAACGAGCTTCTACATTACGATTTCGATGCGCCTGATTTACCTCCCATTAGGCCTAAGAAAGTGACTAACCACAAAGTGAGTGATCGAAGTGTATCAGTTTCTACAGTGCACAGTGATCATACTAACACTCATAGCGGTAGCTTATCACCCCCGGCGCCTGCATGCGTCACAATTATGTCGAGTGCCTACGAGATCATCAATTGTGATGATGACATAGATTCATGTATGTTCTTACCCTCGTGTTCGGAGCTGTTCAACGCATCCGAAAAGCCTCCAAAAAACCTCGAGTTTCATAAAAATCGTTGTGATTCCGAGATCATTGGCCTTAGATTTTCGCGGTAGAGTAAGATTTGTCACATGACCTCCATAGAGATCATGCCCGAGCTGATCATAGCTCAAGTAAGACAGAATTTATTACATCCGGGCACGACTTTGCTTTTGAGTATGACATGCCAGTTATGTCGGAACCTTTTCGACCGTAACATGGTCCGTTCTCTCTGTTCATTTTCAATTACTTTCGATCAACCTTCTGCTTTCTCTAAAGAGAAAGCTTTGTTTTCACCCCAGCAAAATTTTGATCCAATTTTCTACTAAAACCAATATTTTCTTCAACAAAATTCCATTCATCTGAAAAAGCTTTAGACCATTCTCTTCCTCTCGCCAAAATCTATCAATTGTAGGTAACACTTTTCCTCTTAATGACCTTCCAAATCCGTCAGAGACTCATCTTTGCACCCCTTTGTCCGTGTGAGTGTGTTGTTTTCTATCGGACACGCTTTCTCTTTCACTGTCCACTATATCAATTTTTGGCTTTCTACAAGTTGTACACAATCCAATTTCTGAGAGCCCAGTGATTTGGCAGCTTTCAGCTCTCAGTCAAGTTTGATCCATGGCGTTTTTAGAGCAAAACAGCTCAAATTTCGACTCTTAATACATAAATATCTTTTTCTCACACGGTCTCACCACGAATTGAGTCACCTGAACTATGGTTTTTTCTGCAAGATCTATCGATTGGTTAATACCAAAATTTTATAAGATCTTCACAAATCTCAAATTTTCGAAAAAATCAAAATTTCCACCAAAAATTCCATTTTGACCCTTTTTAAACCCACTGGATCGAAATTCCGTCTCAACCAAACGATGGATATTGTTGAAAAAACCTCAGACTAGAAGGCCCAAATCTCTCTAAAAAGCTTCCTCTAAAGAATAACTGAAAAAATAATGGGAAATTTTTCTTAATTTTCATTTTTTCCTCGTACCTTCTTTTATGACTCATTTGTCTCAATTTCAATGACCTAAACTATGGTTTTTTCTGCATTATCTATCGATTGGTTAATACCGAAATTCAATTGAGTCTTCACAAATCTCAAATTTCCGAAAAAATCAAAATTTTCACCAAAAATTTCATTTTAACCCTTTTCAAACCCACTGCATCGTAATTCCGTCTCAACCAAACGATGGATATTGTTAAAAAAACCTCAGTCTAGATGGCCTGAATCTCTATAAGAAGCTTCCTCAAAAGAATAACTCAAAAAATAGTAGGAAATTAGAATTAATATTCATCTTTCCCTCGTATCATCCTTTACGACTCATTTATCTCAATTCTGATGACCTAAAGACTTACTTATGCGCCATTCTGAATCGATTGGCTGATACGAAATTTTCATAAAATCCGTATAACATTATTCAAATGAAGATTCTTTCGGGGGAAGGGAATTTTCACAAAGGACTCCAGTTTAATCATCTTTAAACCGATTGTATCAAAATTTTCTCTCAACCAAACAATAGATATTGTTGGAAAAACCTTCTTTTAGATGACCCAAATCTCTCTGAAATGCTTCCTCGGAAGAAAAACTCAAAATATAGGGTACTTCCTTTTTCGTTAAAATTATCATCATATAACGCCGTGAGAAAGCATTCTGCTAATCACTTAAAGCAGCGTATTTTGTGTTCATTACTTCCAATGAAAGAATTTTTTCATCCCCGAATTTGTCTACGACAGACCTTTAGTCCAACCGAGTAATGTTCTCATACATCTACAGCATTGTAATCTGTCGAAACTTTCACGCTTCATGGAAATTGAATCGTTTTGGGTCAGATGACCGTTTTTTAATTCAAGATCATAATTTCACTCCCTCTTCAATTTTAACCTCAGTTCAAATCAAAATTTCTGCGAGATCTTCTATCTCGCACCCGGGCATATGTTCAGGATTGAAATTATGTATAAGAAGCGAGTAGCGCTCACTCAAGTTTACTCTAATATGTATTGTCGTGCGATCAATTTCACTTAGACAATGACATCCGTCCGTGTGTCTTTTTTCTCTTCTCAATAGAGCTCACGCGGCTCGAAATCAGTTTTGCCCCAATATTGGCCCACGGCGGACCTACACTCTGGTGCCCCGTGCGGCATAAAGTTCAGCCTTGACCAAGGCCCACGGCGGATCTTTGTTCACCCCGTACACGATCGCTCATTATATATACATATATATCGACTATCGGCCGATCATATCGACCGAAGTACCTTTTGTGTGTGCCCGCGGAGTATGAGGAAAGTGCATCCTCGCACGACTGATTTCGTGCACTTAACGCGAGTGACAAACTGTGTTGAATACATCTAAATGATAATAAACTTGCGACGGAGTCGCCGATATCACCGTCGCCACCGTCCGCTGCTGCGCCGGGCCATCGCACCTAGAGCATGTAATAATGCAGAGTAATATTTTTGCCGAGGTGGATGCCGCGAGCGGAGCAGCAGCGGGAGTCCGCAGAATATCAGAGTCAGGAAGAGGGAGGAGAGTCGGTATAGCAGGTTACGCCAAGAGTGGGCGCGGCGTGGCAGCACTTACTGGACGTGAGAATCGGGAGCAGAAGATCATGCGGCAACGAGGCGGGCTCGCGCGGGAAGTGGGGAGAGAGAGACAGAGGATGCGTAGCGTCGGGAGAGTGAGAGAGAGAGGGATAGGGTTTTGCGCACGGCACGCTCGCGTAGGCAGAGTTGCAGTGGAATGAGAGAGACGGAGCCGGTTATGTGAGGGAGATCATGCGAGTGAGAGAGACAGAGACAATTGGTAATATTAAATGCACGTGGCCTGACGTGATGGTGGAGTTGCTGTGAGATACGTGATTATTACGGGTAGTGCGCATGTCACACGGGTGGAGGCACGATTCAGTAACGTAGGTAAAATGCGGGGCTCTCGGGTGGAGTGTCGGCGCGGGATTTATATGAAATTCTAGCATCATGATTCAGTGTCTTTCGTATCTCGCGGGTTAATTTCCCGGAAATTAGTTTGATTAATGAGGGCTCTGTGATCGCGTCGGGTGATCGAGGAAGAAGAAGAAGACGAGGGAAGTCGGCCGTTTTTGGAAGTGACTCGGTGCAGTGCGGATCAGTTAGTCTTCGCGCTTTCCAGGAACCATCTCATATTCCAATTTTTCCCGACGAATCCCATTAATATTACAAGGAGATCCAGGAAATAAAAGGAAAATAGCATGGACGGAATAAACGGGGAAAGTTGGTTAGTGATTGACGGTGAGTGCGACTGCCTTGTTCTTTGAAATACTCTCTCTCTCTCTCTCTCTCTCTCTCTCTCTCTCTCTCTCTCTCTCTCTCTCTCTCTCTCTCTCTCTCTCTCTCTCTCTCTCTGGCCCCGATCCACCATCTTTTCCCGTCAACAAAGACATAGACTGAGACATCTCGCCCTTGATTGGGCTCGAGATCTGCTAGGGTGACTCTCCAGGAATCCGCGCGACCCGGTGAGCCATCAAAATTGGGAAATTGAGTGCGCGTGTGGAACTCTGATCATATTAGTGAAAAAGGTGTACGGAAGCCAATATGGCTCCAGTGGCCCACGAGGCATAGTGAATAATTGGACATTTTACAGACGCTTGATGCGAATTTTCAATAACTCTTCGGTTATAATTTATTGGTCGCGTTCTGAGGGCTGTAACAATATATATTAGTATAGTTCGAAATGAACTTCCTGGTCGTTATTATTTCTTGAGAATCAATATTCGTTCCCTCCCTCTTTCCCAGCAGCCCGGTAGGAGCGCAGGTAAGATTCCAGGCATTCGTTCCCTCAGTTTGGCAGGGGAATTTGGATCTTCGGCAAAAGAATAAATTAGTTGGACGTAGAGTCTAATCTCACGTTACAAATGGCGATCCTGCCAGGATCCAATGAGTGCGGAATCTTGCTTGCGCGGGAGTGCTGAGTGGGAACGAGGTGGTGAGGGGGGATCAGAGACTTAGACGGAGCCGCAGACATAGACGAAGCCGGTGCTGTGGGGTGATATGAGTATAGGGGCGAGATGGTACACTCGCATTTCAGGCTCCTGATACGGTACACGTTGCTCACCGGGTCCGGACCTTAATAGAGGACGTCCATGTCAAATTCAAACGGTTTCTGCAGGTATCTTTTTAAAATTCCCATACCATTCTTTTTTGACGTGGGGTACCAAAATAAGATGTTCCCTATAGTTTGTAGGTCCAAAAAAATTTTTTTGTCTCAGATAGGCCTACAAGAGTGATCTTACCGAAAAATCAAAAATTGAAACTATCCTACCATATTTTGCTCGTAACTTTTGATTACTTTGACCAATTTGGATTTTCCAAGAAGCATTTGAAAGGTGGCTTTGAAAGCTATCGATTAAGCACTGGTAAAACCTCTCCCAGTTGTTTTTTGAACATCCGGAAACTGAAATACTCAAAAATCACTGTTTGGCTCATAAATTTTTTGACGTATATTTTGATTGTTTTTATTTCATTTTTTCTCGATTTGTATAGTGATAAACTACCTGCAAAAGAATTTTCAGCCATTATTTCCACTTTTGGGGCCTCCTGGAGCTGTTTAAGTGCGCAAAACCATTTCAAAAACTCGAAAAATGCGTTTTTATCTCGTTCAACTTCCTCGGGCGACCTCGCAACTAATTTCATTGTGTTTGCAAGACTGGTTTACCTCAGAAATGACTGTTCTGAGTATTTTTTTAGTGTAACAGATGCTCAGATTCGTAGAATTTCATTTCAAAAGCAAATTTTTATTCAATTATTAGCATCTCCTGCGCATGCGTTGTTCTCTACGTCTCTGAAAATGTTCCCAATCGATAGCTGATTCAATTTTCTTCAAAAAAACCTCTTGCTGAAGTGAATTGCATGCAGTAGAACCGGAGCTATAGCTGTCAAACTAAATAGAAATGTCTCAGGTATCAAATCCGTGAGCCTGGAGAAAGATTGTCGGTCTCGTCAGCCGGTTGAAGCGTGTATATCCGCTTCTACTCCATCAAATTAACTTCAACAAGGGGGCATTTTAAAGAAAATTGAGTCAGCTACCGATTCAAATTAGTTTTGAAGCTTTAGAGTCATTTGCATGCACGAGAAATTCGAATCTAACGAATCATTGCCAGCAATTTTTTCCGACTCTGATCAGACGATTGTGGAGTTTCTGCGCAGGCAAATGATTTTGGTGCTTCAAAAACGATTCAGATCGGTAGCTGACTCAATTTCCTTCAGAATGACCCCTTGTTGGAGTTAGATTGATGGAGTAGAAGCGGAAATACACGCTTCAACCGGCAGACGAGACCGACAATCGTTCTCCAGGCTCACGGATTTGATACCTGAGACATTTCTTTTTAGTTTGACAGCTGTAGCTCCGGTTTTACTGCATGAAATTGACTTCAGCAAGAGGTTTTTTTGAAGAAAATTGAATCAGCTATCGATTGGGAACATTTTCAGAGACGTAGAGAACAACGCATGCGCAGGAGATGCTAATAATTGAATAAAAATTTGCTTTTGAAATGAATTTCTACGAATCTGAGCATCTGTTACACTAAAAAAATACTCAGAACAGTCATTTCTGAGGTAAACCAGTCTTGCAAACATAATGAAATCAGTTGCGAGGTCGCCCGAGAAAGTTGAACGAGGTAAAAACGCATTTTTCGAGTTTTTGAGATGTTTTTGCGCACTTTAACAGCTCTAGGAGGCCCCAAAAGTAAAAATAATGGCTGAAAATTCTTTCGCAGGTAGTTTATTACTATACAAATCGAAAAAAAATGGAATAAAAAAAATCAAAATATACGTCAAAAAAGTTATGAGCCAAACAGTGATTTTTGAGTATTTCAGCTTTCGGATGTTCAAAAAACAACTGGGAGAGGTTTTACCAGTGCTTAATCGATAGCTTTCGAAGTCACCTTTCAAATGCTCTTTGGAAAATCCAAATTGGTCGAAGCAATCAAAAGTTACGACCAAAATATGGTAGGATAGTTTCAATTTTTGATTTTTCGGTAAAATCACTCTTATAGGCCTATCTGAGACAAAAAATTTTTTTGGACCTACAAACTATATGAAACATCTTATTTTGGTGCCCCACGTCGAAAAAAATGGTATGGGAATTTTAAAAAAATAGCTGCAGAAACCGTTTGAATTCGACATGGACGTACTCAATAGCGGATTCCAATAATCCTGATATGCCCCCAAATGACCTCGTTGAATGGAGATTGATGAATTTGGATGAGTGTAATGAGTATTGAGTGTGGTGAAATAATTTTGATGCATTTCGATGGAATTTTTTTTTGTAGTGGAGCTATGATAGCACGGGGTAAATGTTGATTTTTTTAGCGTGTGGTAGTGGAGCTAAGGCGGTTCGAAGGAAATTTGTTTTTTTTTGCTTAAAATTTTTTTTTTAATTCGTTCATAATAAGAGTGAATGAATAGTAGTTGGTGTAGACGGGCGGTGGAATTAAGGGTAATGTTTTTTTTTTCGCACGGAATTTTTTTTTTAGTTGTTTTATGGTTTTTTTTCTGGAATTTAGGGATGCCTGAGTAGGAAAAGAGTGGTGTGAGTGACATTTTGGCTATTCAGGAGTAGGATCCGATCCTCACAGTTCACGTGTGTCGCAGTACTGGCGATACTGTGACAAGCTGTGGCACCGAACTCAAGAGATATCCTCCCGATTTGAGATCCTTCTGTCCCATTGATCATACCCGGGTTTACTGAATAAATCCAAACATCCATCTAGTGATTTTGACACTGTACCTCTGGTGTTATCGGGTGGAATAAGGATTAGTTCGTGGCTAACGGGGAGGTTAGAATCGAGGGATTTTGTTGGGTAGTGTGGATTTTGAGATTAGGTGAGACGGTGACGTGGACTAAGACAGCGTTGAGGTCGGATCTCGGTGAAGTGTATGAGCCGATGGTGGCTACACATACACCGAGAGGCCGAGAGATCCTCCGCTCATGGGGTTATGGGTCTCAAGTTTAGGCATAGAAGTGGGCGGTTGACAGAAGAAGAACGACATTTAGTAGAACTGGTTAATGGAGACCGGGCACGTAGGAAAATAGCTAGGTTGATTGTTGCATTGCCACCAGAGAAATTGGCAGATGAACTAGATAGGTTAGGGTGTAATCCAGCTGGGAGTAACGCAGAGTGTAGGAGTAGGCTGATTCGCTTTGAGATTCGACGAATAGAACCAGGAGTACAGGTCAGGTGGGATCCGATGACGGATGAAAAACCTCTAGAAAGCGTACCACGTCAAAGGAGAACGAATAGTGTGGCAGACCTGATATCATTTGAGGACGAACTGCCGGGGGAATTGGAAGAAAGTACGGGGGAGAAATCGTCCGACGATACAGGGTCAAGCGAGAGTGAGAAAACAGGTCAGGAAAATCCCGTAGAGATGGATGGGACCACAGGTATTACAGACGGAGACGGTCAGAAGGGTGCTGACCAGAGTGGGAACAACCAGAATAAAAACACGAGTACACCGGGACCCAGTGGGGGCCTACAGCCCTCCCCTCTCGTCATGGATTCAGGAGTGAGTGGAGTGCAGACTAGGACCCCCGCATTGGTGTCGAATTCACAGTCAAGGCCAGTGACATCTGGAGAAATGGGGTATTATTTACCCCAAGGTTACGTACCAGTGTCATGGGAGATGATGAGAGTGATGAAGCAGAACATGGCCATATGGGCAACCATGGTGGCTACTGTAGACGAAAACGCCGGGGGATTCGCAATGCCACAGTCACAAGCAAACGCGAGACCAGGATTAACCACGATCCACGAGGACGATGATGCTGATGATAGCGCGTCCGGGTCGAACAGTGATGCAGTGGTAGAGAAGTGGAGAAACGAGACTAGTAGAACCCAAGACAAAGCGGTGCAAACTAGTTCGGAGACGGAGACGAGTACAACGAGTTCGAGAGCAAGCCAGCGGGGTCTGAAGATAAAACGCCAGGCAAATAAGAGAGCGGCGAGCAAGCCAAAGGACGAGGCGGCTCAGAGGAGAACCCAAGAAAGACCCATTGGAGAGACAGGCCATAGAAACAAGGAAACTGCGGAGCGACAGAGAGTTAAGAAAAAGTTACAGATGAACGATGAACAGGTGGTCCAACCAAACCCACCCAAGACACCAGGAAATAATTCGGGTGAAGAAGGGAAGGAAGCAGCGATTGGACACGCGGTTCATAATCAAAAACCTAGGGAGAGTCGGGAAATTACCCAGGAGGAGAAGAAGAAGCGCCACAGTTCGTCGTCGGATCGATCTGATGACTGGAGCAGTGAGCGCAGGCATAGGCGGAGACGGAGAAGGGGTCGCAAGGGTAAGAACCGTGATGAGACGAGTAGCAGTGACAGTAGCGACAGTTCCAGCAGTAGCAGTGAGACGAATTCGACAGATAGTAGTAGCAGTGAGTCGGATCAAGAGAAGAAAAGAAGCAAAAAGAAGTTGCAAAGGAGTAAAAATTCTGATAACACACTAAAATGCGTGAAACTCCTCCAGAGTTGGAAGTTGAGTTTCTCGGGATTGGAGAAGGAGTGCCCAGAAGAATTTCTGGCCAGCTTGGAAGATTGTAAAGGGCAGCTAAGGATGGCAAACGATGAATTGTTGGCAGCGATTCCAGCTGTGTTGTCGGGAAAGGCACGAGTGTGGTTTCGAACCCAGCGAAGAGAAATCACGAGCTGGAAAAAGTTTGTCAGAGCATTTAGGCACCAATACATTGGAGTCTGGGACGAGGACGACCTCATGGACGAATTGCGGCAGAGAACTCAAGCTAAGGGTGAGAAGATTGCTCAGTACCTAACTTGCATTAAGCAAATAGTGCAACTGTTCAGGAATCCACCAAGCAGGAAGTGGGTGGTGAAGAAAGTGAAACGGAATTTGTTACCAGAACTAAGGCTATACATTTCCGAGAAAAGTATCTATGACCTAAATGACATAGAGCATTATGGTCGAAAATGGGAGAGACAAAAAGAACTGGACGAGCGCTACATAGCGCCACCACCAAGAGAAAAAGCAAGAGTCAAAAGTGCTGCATATGGGGAGGCAAAGCTAGCCCAGAAAACCATTCAATCAGCTGCAACCGAGAAAACGGAAAAAGCAGGCCAGAAAAATGACGGAGACGGACCCGAGAAACCTCCCAACGAGGGGGACAAGACGGAGACGAGGAAAAGTAGAAGAAGAAAAAAGAAGAAGGACAAAGAGGAGAAGGAGCAAGAAGCTGCTGAGGCGGCGCCGTTGCAGCGGGCTGGGAGTCAGTCTGCTCCGCCTAAACCTCCTGAAACTAAGGCTCAAAACGCGACTCCAGCGACCCCAACGACAGCGACGCAGACGAGTTTGGGCCAGCAGGTAGCACAGGGCTACTGGCCTGGACAATTCCCGACGATGTATCCACAGTTGCCGTGGATGCTGCCTGCAAGCCTGAATTGTGCTAATCGAGGTCAAAGGACTCAATGGAGACCGCAACAAAGGGAACAGTTCCAGAATAGGCAGTGGCAGAGAGAGCGTTTCCAGAATAACCCACAACAGAGAGGGCAGTTCCAAAATGGGCAACAACAGGGGAGTTAAGCACCAGTGCAAAATAGAGTGCAGAACCAAGTAGGGAACACCTGTTACTCTTGTGGAGCGGCAGGTCATTATTCGAGGGAGTGTCCGGACCGGCAGTGCTATAGGTGCAACCAAACCGGACACGTAGCGAATGATTGTACCCAGCAAGGCACGAACCTAGCCTGTCAGGGCTGTGGAGCCGCAGGGGTGACAGTGAGGGACTGTCAAATTTGTAATTTTGGGAACAGGAACCAGGGAAACGGATCGGCGGGGGCTTAGAAGAACTAAAGCCCCGCATAGTAGTAGACGAAGACGAGTTAGAGGAGCCAGATCTGTATGATTCAGAGACAGATGTGCCGGAGTCGGAGACGGAGTCGATCGGGGGAGCGGAAGCTGGAAGTGCTCGACGTCGAGTGGAGGCTTTGAAGGGGTGCTCGACTGACGTGGGAAATCCACAGAGTCAGGTCTCTCATGCGGGAACAAACAGGTTCAGTAGCGTGATAGCAGACTTGATTGCTAGAATGGACCCGCAAATCAGCGAAGCAACGGCTATAAAACCTTCAGAGTCACACGAAAACGCCGCCCTAGCTGAAGCTAAAACAGGGGAAGAAATTGCTGGAAGATCTGCACCTGCAGATCGTATACACGCAGATGTGGGCCAGTGGAGTGCTCAGGAGTGTGCGGAAGGGCCAGAAGTGGACGCCACACCACGGAATTTCATAGAAGTTGTACTGGGTGGTAAGTCCTTCTCGGCACTATATGACCCTGGGGCACAGGTTTCCTTTGTGGGCCCAAAGATCGCAAAATATTATGAGAAGAGAATGTTCAAAAAGAAAGATATGCTGAAGGGAGCAGTAGGAAAGGGGGTGACGCAAACGTTGGGGCTATTGAAAATGAACATGGAAATCGACGGACACAGTCGGACGGTCATCATGGAGGTAGTACCAGACACGAGCTACGACATGGTTCTTGGAATGGATTTCATGAAGGCTTGGATGTCGGATTCCGAAAATGGTGACGGTCGGTGGCGTGTCTTTAAAGGAGGGTATAAATACTTTGTGGGATCACAAAAAGAGAAGAGTGAGGGAAGAATATTTGCGGAGTGTGCAGGACTAGTGGTGGTGGAAGAAGATGAACGAACTGAGTTAGAAAAGATGGTAAAGAAGATGGTCGAAGACGCAGCCGGAGACGTCGGGTTGACAGACCTCGCCAAGCACTTTATCAGGGTTTTTGATGAGACACCGGTAAGGCATAAGCAGAGGAGAATGTCCCCGAAAATGTTGGAAATAACACGTGAAGAGGTGAAGAAGATGGCGGCTGAGGGAACCATAGTGCCGTCTAACAGCGCTTGGAGCAGTGCGCCAGTACTGGTACGTAAGTCTGATGGAACATACAGGTTCTGTGTAGATTATCGCGATCTAAATAAAGTGACAACTAAAGACGCGTATCTGCTGCCGAACATGGACTCCATATTGGACCGGCTTCGTAAAGCGAAGTATATCTCGAAGGTGGACTTAAAAAACGCGTATATGCAGGTTCCCCTGGATGAGGGCAGCCAGCATTACACGAGTTTCGGAGTCCCCGGAGCTGGCTCATGGATGTTCACAAAAATGGCGTTTGGCTTATGTAATGCTCCAGCGACCTTTCAACGACTAATAGACCAATTATTTGGGCCTGAACTTCAACCATTTGTATTTGGCTATCTGGATGATATAATAATTGCAACGGAGACGTATGAAGAACATGTACATTACCTCACCCTTGTCATGAAAAAGCTCATAGAAGCAGGTTTGAAAGTAAATCCAGATAAGTGTCAGATTTGTTGTAGAGAAGTTAATTACTTAGGGTTCATCCTGGACGTCAATGGATTGCGACCAGATCCGGAGAAGACTGAACCAGTAAGGAAAATAGCGGCTCCGAAAAATGTCAAACAGTTTAGATCGTTCCTCGGCATGGTAGGTTGGTACGCGAGATTCATCGAAAACGACGCGGAAATCAAAGTACCGTTGTTGAAGCTTCTACGCAAAGAGCAAGCGTGGGAGTGGGGTGAAGATCAACAGAGAGCGTTTGAGACGTTGAAAGAAGCTCTAACGTCAGCGCCGGTGCTAGCCAGACCAGATTTTTCCAAGGAATTTACGATACAGAGTGATGCTTCAAACATGGCGATAGGAGCAGTGCTGACGCAAGAGGGGGAAGATGGGGAGCACCCCAATGTTTATATTAGTAGAAAATTGACCAAGAGCGAGCAGAACTTCAGCGCCAGTGAACGTGAACTCTTGGCGATTATATGGGCTATAAAGAAGTTGAGACCATATATCGAGGGGTATCATTTTAAGGTGATAACGGACCTTAGTGCGCTGAAGTGGCTGCGGAATCTGAAAGACCCGACGGGACGGTTGGCACGGTGGGCTCTCGAGCTCCAACAATGGAATTTCACGATTGAGCACCGTGCTGGCAAATTACATAAGGTACCAGACGCTCTTTCTCGCATTGTGGACGGAGACGAAGACGGAGAGGAGATTGCGGCGGTAGAAAGAGAGGCAGATCCGTGGTATGATAGGAAAGTGAAGGATGTGCAGGAATATCCACAAAAATTCAGGGACTGGAAGGTGGAGGGCGGATTGTTGTATAGGCATACAAAATACGATCTGTTAGATCCAGTGACCTTTCCAGAAGAAAAGTGGAGGCTGGTAGTACAAGTTGGGGAGAGGGAAAGAGTTCTGCATGAAGCTCATAGTACCGCATCGGCTGGGCATCTGTGCATTGAAAAAACGTATGACAGGATAGCAAGGGAGTACTATTGGCCGGGCATGTATCACGATGTCACTACATACGTGAAGTCATGTCAAGAATGCCAAAAGTATAAAGTGTCGCAAACGGGTCCTCAAGGATTGATGGGGGCAAGAATTGTAGAGCGTCCTTGGGTAGTTGTGGCAGCAGATTTGATGGAATTTCCGCCAAGCAAGAAGGGGAGATACAAATACCTATTGGTGTTCCAAGATCTGTTCACGAGATGGATTGAGGTCAAACCTCTCCGCAAAGCCGAAGCCGGAGCCATAGCCGCAGCCTTGGAGGAGTTGATTCTGTTTAGATGGGAAACACCGATATACTTACTGACTGATAATGGGAAGGAATTTGATAACAAACTGATGGATAAAGTCTTGGCGGAGTATGGAATAAGTCATATAAAGACTCCACCTTACCATGCCCAGGCAAATCCAGTGGAACGAAGTAATAAAGTTCTCAAGACCATGATCAGTCAGTTTGTGAAGGAAGACCATCAAAACTGGGATCAACACCTGCACGAATTTAGACATGCGGTCAACACCGCAGTTCAGGCGTCGACAAAGGTATCACCGGCGTTCCTGAATTATGGGAGGCATCCGCGACAGGTAAAAAGTCTCAGGAATGAAACAGATCAGGGAAAACAAGTAGAGAGGTTAGATCCAAAGGCATGGACCGATAGACTGAAAAGATTGGACATGCTAAGGGAGTTGGTCATCAAAAATATAGATGAGAGTAGGCAAAAACAAGAGAGGATATACAACAAGGGTAGGAAAAACGTTCAATTCCAGGTGGGTGACCAAGTGGGAAGAAGGACACACTTTTTGTCGAAGGGGATCGATAAGTTCAACGCAAAACTTGCTCCGAAGTTTGAAGGTCCTTTCACAATAAAGCAAGTAAAGTCACCGATGGTATATGTACTCGAGGGGGACTTGGGTAGGACACTCCCGGAGGTACATGTGTCTGATCTGAAGAGATGGGTTCCCCCCAGGAATTGCATGAGAAAATAAATATATTTGGAGGTGGTGGTACGTGGTCGTTGTGTTGTCCAGGTCCGAGGAAAAGGATATCGATGAGTCAGTTGAGAATGTAGAGTAATAGAAGTACGACCATTGCAGAGGTAGACGAAGACAATCTCTCCCCAGAAAGACCAGACTTTGGCGCACTTTACCCGCACCCGGTTGATGCTCTAGAGCAGGAAACATTGTGGCAGGAGCGCGAGGACGCTCGACTTCTCGAGCGTCAGCGAAGGACGGGCGAGGGGTCTCGCGCTCTGCAAGCGGTGGATCCGGTTCGGGGTTCATCCGAGGAGGTGGGTAGGGGAGCCAGTGAGTCACTCGGATTGGTGGAGGCCTTGTTGTTGGCGGAAGGGGTGGATCTGGCGTCGGAGGGAGCACTCCAATCAGATGAAGAGATGCTGGCTCCGCCGCCAGAGTTCGCCGATGAAGCCACTGCAAGCAAGCCTCGGCCGGTTGAGAAGGAGTGGAAGGGGGCACCATCTCGGGTTGCACTGCCTAAGATTCCGAAACGCCGTGTGGTGGAAGCCGATGAGCAAGGCGCAACGGTTTCCCCGAGCGAAGGATTGGAGTCGGGGCAGGCGCAGCGCGAGGGGGAGTCTTTGGTGGGGGAGGGGGAGCGTCCGATGGCTCAGGTGAAGCCGACCAACTGGTCACTTCAACCTGTGCCCATCGACGGGATCGTCCCGATCGATCGTATGCCCAGAGAACGGGCCGAGTGGGATCGAGAGCCATCGGTGCGGAATACGTATACTCCTCGAGCACCACCGTCGCGGCGCGAAGTGCCGGAACCGGAAGGGGGGTGGCCTCGTTACCGAGTCGATACCGGTCGACCTCGCCACCGCTATAATCCCAACCGTCATTTTGAGGTTGAAGATTATGAGAGTGGCGTGGCACGACCGGAGATTCGGGACGAGTCACCCCCACCGGGACCGGGCAACGTGTCGAGGAGGGTTGCCGAGGAGTGGGTACCCATGTCACTTCGGGTTCCCGAGCGAAGTCACCGTTCTGAAGCCAGCGAGGAGGCAGGGCGAGATCGATCTCGGGGGCGAGGACGCTCCCCTAGGCTAACATCTCGGGACCGCCAGTCGAGGCGGGACCAGACCCCACCAGAGCAACACCCAAGTGGTCCCCCAGACGCTATAGTGATCAACCAGGTCGAGGAGCAGCAGTCTCCACCAGAAGAGAGGGTTCTGGGAGAGAGATATGAGGAGCGACCGTTGGGAAGAGCCAGTAGGAGGAGGAGGAGGAGGCGTGGCCAAAACCGACAGGGGAGAGAACAACCTCCCGAACCAGTGGGAGATGTTGCAGGATCGGGGCCACCGGAACAATTGAGGGCACCGAGGTCGAGGCCGGAGGGTCCTGCGCAACGGTGGCGAGACGGAAACGAATGGACGTTTGGGGCTCCATTGCCGGTCAGGACGACTGGCAGATTTTTTGGGGACTTGGTAGGGATACCAACGGAGCCCCACCTTGATCCGGTCCATTACGCCTGTTTCCGCTGCTGGGGCGTGGGCCACTTGGCGCGAGATTGTAGGCAGGAGGAACGATGGTCTTTCTGCCTGAATTGTGGAAGAAGAGGCCTCGAGGTGGAGGATTGCCCGAGGTGTTCCGTGGCTTACCGGACGTACATCGGGATTCCACAGGACAGGGAACCTCCCGCTGTCCATCAGGCCCGACCTCTGGAACAACCGCAACAGCAACCACCATCTTCAAGAACGCCGATGTCCCGCGAGGAAGCCACCCAACAGTGGAGGGTGGGGGAGCTGTTGTCGGACCTACCATCCTGGACTCCCGAGAGGGCCAGAGTGATACTTGCGGGGGTTACGGATGAAGAGGCCACTGAGCTCATAGCCTTGGCAGGACTAATTCCAGGAATGAGCGAAGAGCGTCGGGCGGTGTTCCTGGACAGTTGCCTCCGCAGCTTAGGCAGTGGGGGAGCTGGACAGTAGAACCAGCCCGCATCAAGACGGAGACGGATCGGCATGCCTCGACATGGCGACCATGTAGTAAGGATCTATATTATTATTAGTAGTATTAGTAGTAATAGTAGTAGTAGTAGTAGTAATGGTGAAGGGGAATGCATGAAATCGTAGGACGTAAGAAATAATGGATGATATGTGTGGATGTACATAATAAATTGCTGAATTAAAGGGCATGAGAATTGTTGGCATTCAGGAAACTTGAATTAAGGGTCCGAGGCAGAAGCGGATCGGTGGTGACAGTGGAGAGTTGAGAAAGCGGTCCACTCCCGTCGGGAGTAGCCCGGCTTGGTGGGGGGATATGCGACGGAGTCGCCGATATCACCGTCGCCACCGTCCGCTGCTGCGCCGGGCCATCGCACCTAGAGCATGTAATAATGCAGAGTAATATTTTTGCCGAGGTGGATGCCGCGAGCGGAGCAGCAGCGGGAGTCAGCAGAATATCAGAGTCAGAAAGAGGGAGGGGAGTCGGTATAGCAGGTTACGCCAAGAGTGGGCGCGGCGTGGCAGCACTTACTGGACGTTGGAATCGGGAGCAGAAGATCATGCGGCAACGAGGCGGGCTCGCGCGGGAAGTGGGGAGAGAGAGACAGAGGATGCGTAGCGTCGGAAGAGTGAGAGAGAGAGGGATAGGGTTTTGCGCACGGCACGCTCGCGTAGGCAGAGTTGCAGTGGAATGAGAGAGACGGAGCCGGTTATGTGAGGGAGATCATGCGAGTGAGAGAGACAGAGACAATTGGTAATATTAAATGCACGTGGCCTGACGTGATGGTGGAGTTGCTGTGAGATACGTGATTATTACGGGTAGTGCGCATGTCACACGGGTGGAGGCACGATTCAGTAACGTAGGTAAAATGCGGGGCTCTCGGGTGGAGTGTCGGCGCGGGATTTATATGAAATTCTAGCATCATGATTCAGTGTCTTTCGTATCTCGCGGGTTAATTTCCCGGAAATTAGTTTGATTAATGAGGGCTCTGTGATCGCGTCGGGTGATCGAGGAAGAAGAAGAAGACGAGGGAAGTCGGCCATTCTTGGAAGTGACTCGGTGCAGTGCGGATCAGTTAGTCTTCGCGCTTTCCAGGAACCATCTCATATTCCAATTTTTCCCGACGAATCCCATTAATATTACAAGGAGATCCAGGAAATAAAAGGAAAATAGCATGGACGGAATAAACGGGGAAAGTTGGTTAGTGATTGACGGTGAGTGCGACTGCCTTGTTCTTTGAAATACTCTCTCTCTCTCTCTCTCTCTCTCTCTCTCTCTCTCTCTCTCTCTCTCTCTCTCTCTCTCTCTCTCTCTCTCTCTCTCTCTCTCTCTCTCTCTCTCTCTCTCTCTCTCTCTCTGGCCCCGATCCACCATCTTTTCCCGTCAACAAAGACATAGACTGAGACATCTCGCCCTTGATTGGGCTCGAGATCTGCTAGGGTGACTCTCCAGGAATCCGCGCGACCCGGTGAGCCATCAAAATTGGGAAATTGAGTGCGCGTGTGGAACTCTGATCATATTAGTGAAAAAAGTGTACGGAAGCCAATATGGCTCCAGTGGCCCACGAGGCATAGTGAATAATTGGACATTTTACAGACGCTTGATGCGAATTTTCAATAACTCTTCGGTTATAATTTATTGGTCGCGTTCTGAGGGCTGTAACAATATATATTAGTATAGTTCGAAATGAACTTCCTGGTCGTTATTATTTCTTGAGAATCAATATTCGTTCCCTCCCTCTTTCCCAGCAGCCCGGTAGGAGCGCAGGTAAGATTCCAGGCATTCGTTCCCTCAGTTTGGCAGGGGAATTTGGATCTTCGGCGAAGGAATAAATTAGTTGGACGTAGAGTCTAATCTCACGTTACAAACTGTGTTAAATAAATCTAAGTGATCGTAAGCTTTAGTGAATAAATGTGATTTTCTGTGAAGTTACAAGAAATCTACAAATCACTGGCTTGGATCGCCAACCTCGCTCCAGACTCCTCATCCCCGTGTTTCAACCCCAAGGGAAGCACCTCAGCTCCCGAACATCGTAGTTGTTTAGGGTTTTTGAGTTCCTAGGGGTTGGTTTCGGCGAGATTCCGAATTTTGGACAACGCCAATCGAAAGAGCAGAACATTTTACGTCAAAATATGTGGTTCAAGAGAATTTCAAAATTTGATGCTACGATTACTACAACAGTGAATAACACCGGTGAGAGGAATAAATTCTCCATCGCACAGGAATTTGGACGAATTCTCTTCCGATGAAAACGTCAATCACACTGATTGATGGTCTATGACTCGATCTGGTTCAGCGAGTTATTGGGTAATGTGTCCGATACGATACTAAGGTGTCTCTAACTCCTACCTCAAAACCCTTAAAAATGAACTCACAAGGCGAGCATCTGGTCTGCGGGATACGGATCTTGATGGAACTTTGGGGTCCTCCTAATTTTGGTGAGAAATGAAGGTAGCTCCTAGGGTTGGATCCAATGGGTTTCCCCGCGAGATACATCTATGGATATTAGTATTGCCATACAGGCCGATGTTCAAATGATACATATATGGATATACTGGCAATGCTGATATCCATAGCTGATATCCATGCCAGTATATCGATCCATGTATCATTTGAACATGGGCCTGTATGGGCAATACTAATATCCATAGATGTATCTCGCGGGGAAGCCCATTGGATCCAACCCTAGGAGCTACCTTCATTCCTCACCAAAATTAGGTAGCCCCCAAAGTTCCATCAAGATCCTTATCCCGCAGACCTGGTGCTCGCCTTGTGAGTTCATTCTTAACGGTTTTGAGGTAGGAGTTGGAGACACCTTAGTATCGTATCCGACACATTACCCAATAACTCGCTGAACTAGATCGAGTCATAAACCATTAATCAGTGTGATTGACGTTTTCATTGAAAGAGAATTCGTCTAAATTCCTGTGCGATGGAGAACTTAATCCCCTCACCGGTGTTATTCACTGTTGTAGTAACCGTAGCATCGAATTATGAAATTCTCTTGAACCACATACTTTGACGTAAAATGTTTTGCTCTTTCGATTGGCGTTGTCGAAAAATCGGAATCTTGCCGAAACCAACCCCTAAAAACTCAAAAACCCTAAAAAACTACGACTTTTTGAAAAACGGGGGGCACCAAAAAATTTGTTTTGAAAAATGCAACAATTTCGTTTCCCATCATTATCAACGTAAATCGCCCCCTCTTCGAGTTTTAGGAGCTTTTTCAGGCCTCTGGTGCGTTTTCCGGGCTAGCTCATGATTTTGCCGTTGTAGCGCGGATGGGATAGAATTTTGGAATTTTTTTGAACCACATATTTCGACGTAAAATTTCCTGCTGTCTAGGTTGGCGTGGTCAAGAATTCCAAATTTTGCCGAATAAGCCCCTAAATACCCGGAAAACCTTAAAAATTACGATTCTTCGAAAATCTGGGAGCACCAAAAAATTTGTTTTGAAAAATGCAACAACATCGTTTCTCATCATCATCAACTTGAATCACTCCCCCTTCGAGATTTAGGAGATTTTTCAGGCCTCTGGTGCGTTTTCCGGGCTAGCTCATGATTTTACCGTTGTAGTGCGGATGGGATAAAATGTTGAGATTCTTCTGAACCACATATTTTGTCGTAAAATTTCCTGCTTTCTCGATTGGCGTGGTCAAGAATTCCAAACTTTGCCGAATAAGCCCCTAAAACCCGAAGAAACCTAAAAAATTACGATTTTTCGAAAATCTGGGGGCACCAAAAAATTTTTTATGAAAAATGCAACAACTTTGTTTCCCATCATTATCAACTCAAATCGCTCCTCCTTTGAGTTTTAGGAGTTTTTTCAGGCCTCTGGTGCGTTTTCCGGGCTAGCTCAAGATTTTACCGTTGTAGTGCGGATGGGATAAAATGCTGGAATTTTCTTGAACCACATATTTTGACGTAAAATTTTCTGCTCTTTCGATTGGCGTGGTCAAAAATTCCAAATTTTGTAACAAAAGCCCCTGAAGACCCAAAAAACCTAAAGAATTACAATTTTTTGAAAAAACTGGGGGCACCAAAAAATTTGTTTCAAGAAATGCAACAACTTTGTTCTCCATAAAAATCGACGTGATTTGCTTCCCCTCCGAGTTAAACCGCTAGAATTGTGTTTTTTAAGCGATTTTCGTGTTTTAAAGAATGCCGTCGTCATACGATTTCCGCACGATATTCCAGGGAAAAGGTTTCGGATTTCGTATCAAAGAAGCTACAATTTTCGTTTTTGGAACGCTCCGGAATCGCCTATTTAATCGTAACGCATAATTGTGCCGTGCGGCGAATTTCTTCCCCACTGTGCGACCACACGACCCTACAACAACGCGCAGACAGGCTGACGCACACTGTCGCTCCACGGGTAGCTGCAGATAAGCATGTGAGAGTTGGAGTGTCTGCGATGACCTGGGGCTAGTTTACGCTCGGAGGAGTTGTAAGCTTCTCAACTGAGCGGATCCATCTCGACGCGGATACCGTTGTCCCGGACTGCGGGTGATATCTTCAAGAACTCGACAACAACGACAAGCTGAAAACAACAGGCAACAGCACCCAGACCCAGCTGCAGGTAGATTGCGGTCCGCGTCGTCGTCGCCGCATGTTCTCTAAGCTGCGGATGCGCACCGAATACTTCGGCCAGGCCTGACCTCGGCCGGCGCGCACAATTCCCACATCAGAAAAATACGATCCTCACGCGCGCGAAAATCCGAACGTTACGTATGCGAAAACTAGAAAGAAGTTTCCGGGAACTTCGCGCCCGCGAGCATATGATCCTCGAGCGCCCTTGCGACACGCATCCGCGCGCGCGAGAGAAAAATCCGCACACAGTAGAAAGTTTCCAAACACCACACTAGGAGAGAAAATGATCTCCCTAGATAAGCAATCGGATACGGACTAAAATGTGAGCCACAGCAGCACAGCACTCACTTCCTAATCTTCATGGAATAGCTTTCTGTTATGATCATTAAACAACCACTAGTGTAATGGTTAGCAGAAAATCATAACGCATGTGGAGATGCTCCAAACATTACCAATGTAATGTTTAGAATGACATTTTTCATGAAAAGTTACAAAAATAGGTAAAAATTACAAGAAAGTTCGAGAACGTTTCCTGAATATACAAAATTCAGCCAACAACCCGGTATTGGTATGTATGTTACCGGCAGAGTCCGGAATACAGGCAAACCGCAGTTTGCTTGATGCGCCTCCGGCAAAGTCCGGGATGGATGCTTCATTCCGAACTTTTTCTTCTCTCGTACAGGCAATCCACGGATTGCCTGTTGAGTCTTTAGGCAAAGTTGAATGCAAGCATGATCTCATATGCCGGGGGTCTCGGGTTGTCACTTTTGATGCGTTTTCACGAGGATGAATGATAAGTATGAGTCATCATTCACAAATGAGCCATTCTTATGAGATGAACATGTAACAATGGAAAGGAAGAGAAAATCATCTTGATTCACGGTCATCGTAACAATTCAACCCGATTTAGTGTAAATGGGATAATTTTTATAGAAGAATACAAATGAAAGAATTGAATGCGAACGAAATTTGCTAGGCCAAATTTAGGTGTCAAGATTTGTTTAAAGATAAACATCGAAGGAGTAAAAGTTCAAATCGATATAGCATCTAACTGAAGTACTCAATGAGAGAAAGGAATCACTGTCTACTCTTGAGCAGAATGGTCAATATAAGAATGTTTGATCGGTTATTATTCTACATGGTAGATAAATTCCCACTCCGATGCTGTATGTGATCCATGATTCGAGCTCACAATCATGATGCCACTCTAGACGGCGTTGCCAACTCAACACAAAACCTACACATTTTACATAGAGGATACTACTCAGAGACTTTTGGTCTTCACAAGATCCACAAAGTTGCTGCAAATCCAATATTAACATCATCAAAGCCTCTCAAGAATGTTGTATAACACATTTTCTGCACTTAACTGTAATTATTCTTGAACCAATAGCTGTTCCATTTTTCGTGGTTCCGTTCGGATTAGAGGGATGATAACGCTCAGCTATTGGTATCAACTCCAATCGTGTCTTACAGAATTGATAATTTGAGTATGAAATGAGAAGGGACTGAGGAGTTTTCTCTCCTTGCATGAAGGATTTGCAATGACTTTGGTGGTTAGAAGAAATCATGTTTGACTTTTTGTAAAGCTCGCAACCCGATCTGCAAGGAACATGTTATGAATGATTCTTTCGACCATCTACTCATTCATCTACTGAACTCACTCCTGATACGCAACTCGTTAATAATTATGGATGGGAAAAACAAAGAGTGCCAGAAAATGAAGGAAACATTTACGCAGAAACTAAAGGCATTTATCCCGAACCGCAATTCTTTCCCTCTCAAGGAAGATATGATGACATTATTCCACGGGGCACGAGTCAAGTATTTTACGGGGAGCAGAATGATGAAGAATCTTCGCAAGATCTCAGTCCAGCTATTGAAAAAGGTGTTACGTGCAATATAATTCCAACCCTGTCTATCCCCGCATCAGCTCTAGGATAAATTCATAATTTTTGACTGAGCATGCTTCACGAAAATAGGGTTTGATAATGATTTGATCAAACTTCCATCTTCCCTCTGAGTGATTGAGTGATTGAGTTAATCAAATATAAATTCACACGTGAATTGTATTTCGAAGAATCTCTTTGCGAGGATGTTTTATCATCAAAATTAGTCTGATTGGAATGTTCGGTCATCTCATACATTCCAGAGTCTCTTTCCGTATTCACGGACTCTTATCAGCAACTTTGACAAATTTCATTAACAATATCCATTGAATTATATATTATAGGCGTCGAAGAATTTACATGTCGTGTTCGCGGAAAAGAATCTACCAATGACATCAATGCGAAAAATCTGTGGCGGAAGCTCGCATACTATCTGTGATAAATCAGCTAGTGATGAGCCAACTGAAGATGATGAGTCAAGAATTCTATGTAACGTTTTTTTTAACAATAAGAAATGGTTGAAGACCAAGGAGATCGCTCACGAAGGATTGAAACGTCAAGGTGAAAGAATGGTGGCTTCATCTCATGAGAAATTCGGCAAGACTGACAAAGGTGCCTCTGTGAGAGTTTCCATCCCAGAGGTTGATCGTTGTGAAGAAGATGTTTCAAATGCAATCGGAATTGTGATGGATACTACAGAAGATGGTTATTATCAAGTTGGTACAGACCAGGGTGTAATCAAATCTCAATTTTGAAGAAACCAGATCGAAGCCCGTAAGGAAAACTTTATCAAGATCGATCAAGTCCCTCAAAATGAGATCATACTGCGGTCTACCAATGCAAAAACTTCGCTCCACGCGAGCCAAGGATTTATAGAATGTAATCGCACTAAGAAATGTATCAGTAACGATTGCAGATATGGACGCCTCAAAGTTTTGTGTTATTCAAAATGACATTCAATATTTTGGTTTACTACATAGAGTAATAAATAGAAGGTTTCCTGAATGATTTTTTCAAACTATCAGAGACGAAGAGAAACAACAAGCATCGCACATCCACTGAAGTAGTCCTTGTGAAACACTACTGGGTGTACGAAGTACGAAAAAATATAAGCGAATCAGATCACGGCGGGTCGGAACGGTGAAAAAGTGTTGGGTGCGTAATCATGAAAAATACTAATTGCATATGTTCCGGGCTAGTCTCTAGATCATTTCCCAGGAAGAATTAAAATCATCGGTCGGGGATTTTTGGAATAATCTTCACTTTTGTGTTATTCAAATTCACGCGTTTTGATACTTCAACGATCCTTTTCCAATCACTCGAGCTATGATCTTTCAACTGAGAATAACTCTCAGAGCTGAACAGACAACAACATTTCCACGATTCATCCATATCATTCGTTGGTCTGGCCTAAACCCGCCAGAGATGAAGCTGTGGTGATATACCTGGAGATTAGTGTTAGCGAGGAATACCCACGTTATTTTGACCAAAAGTCGTTCAAAACGAGAATTTAGTCAGGATTCAGTGTCATTCATTCACCAATATGATCCTTTTTGGTTACACCACATTCAACAGTACACGCGTATGTGATGTCAATGCATGTTAGAGACTCACTGGTATGCAAAGTATGTAGAATACTCATGAAGATTCACGATAGATCTGAAAAAGACCAGACCTTTCTATCTCATTGTTCTTGAATGACTAGGTTTTATCATATCCACGAATTATCAGAGTTGATCTCGAATCCCTAAGGTTGAGAGTGATCTCGAGAGTTTATTATCAGCGCCCAATACTTGTTAAGTTCGGATTTCAATTCCGAAAACAGCCAAGATTTGTCATAGCGAGCGGACTTTGGAGTCCATACATCACAGTATTCTTCAAATGTCGACGAAGAATAAGATTTATCACGATCATCCCGAATGCCCAAATCGCATACTACGAGTTGTATGTGAGTTCAATAGATTACATCTGGGAATGATTATCTATTGATTGAACAGGAAGAGTGATATAATTTTGTTCCAATGAGGTTGTAATCTCAGCCCTATTCGCTCTCTTAACCTTTCAGAGTGAGACTCCCCCCCCTCCCGTTGTGGCAAATTGGAAACCGTGAGATTCACTCGACCATGAGTGGAATTTTCACCCCAGAAGAGTTTCGGATTTGCCACGAAGAAGGGGGGGGGGGGTAACCGGGGAAGGTCGGGAGAGCGCTCACAACAAAAAAGGGCGACGGATGAAAAGTTCTTACATCCCAATTGGCGATCGGAGGATGTCATTGATGTTCAAACATGACTGTGGGACACGACTAATACCTCAGTGAATTAGAAAATAATGTATGATTTCTTCAAAAAGTATAGATCAGTTGTAGATTCACCTCTTGGGGTCTCTTTCCGATCGATCAAACGAATGTTTGCCTATATCTGTAATATGCATCGCTCTACGGGGATTCTGACATGACACACGCGTTCAAATGTACACGATTATTACATGTGGTGTTACAAATATGTATTATCTTGGAATGGCTCTGAATCCTGACTAAATATCCGTATTGAACGACTTCTCATCAAAACAACGTGGGTATTCCACTTCACTAAATCTCAATGTCTATCACCACAGCTTCATCTCTGGCGGGTAACGAATGATATGGATAAATATACGTGGGAACGTTATTGTCTGTTCAGCTCTGAGAGTTATTCTGAGTTGAACAATCATTGTTCGGAAATGTGCAAGCATTTCCTCGTAGCTCGAAATATTTGAGTATTTTTGTGACTCTCGAATGTTCGAGAAACGCGAGCTGCGATATACGAGAGCGATGGCCCCCCTGGACATAAGTATATATGTATCGATCAGTCAGATGATCGCTCGATAAATATGAAATTGGGTAACGTCGCATCTCATCTCGCACCTTGCCGTTGTCGATCATTCTCAAGCATAAAATTGCCAGTTGACCATGGATCGGCGAGACGGCTAGTTGCGCCGCTCTCGCGCCCGGAATTCGCGCCGCGAGGTCCCGTGTAAATTCATCACGCAATTTGGCTTTTCTCCGCGACTAATTCACCCCTCACCTCTCTCCGCGTCTTATCTTTTTACAAGTTTGTTATCACACTAGTTTTGTGATTAAAGTATCATTTCATTCAGTTTTAAACCGAGTGTACTATAATTTCTAATATAAGCTTCCACTGCCCTGCTCATTCCGAGCGCCCCATCCCACCTCTAAATATTTCATTCATTGGGCGAGTATATTTTTGAAGATTTATTTATTCATCTCGCGCACATTTTTGGTAGCAGAGCGTAGTTGGGGCTCAGTGCACTTCGGCAATTCTATTGGTTTTTGGTGGTTTTATTGGCATCGTTGGACGCGAGTGAATCTCGTCGTGCGCGAGTGCAGGTGATGTGATAGTGCGCGGAGAAATCGGAGCTTACGGCCGTCAAGTGTGTGTGTTCGACGCGGGACTTTTGAGAATTTTGGCTCTCTATGGCATCGCCGACAATCAATGGCATCATCGAGGTCCGAAAAGGACATCCTGGACCCAGATCAGTTGTGCAGCATTGGCATTGGAAGTGGTGTGGCATCATTGTCTGGGGCCAGATTACGAACAAGCGAACGCACGAGCGAGCGCACGATGCGCAAGATACGCACGCCAAGCGCGAGAAACGAGCGACCGAAAGACACGGAGCACGCGAACCGCGAGTACCCCCACGGTACCGGCCCCTATACCTTTTACATTGGGAAGGTGGAGTGGGGGCACTCGCGGTTCGCGCGCTCCGTGTCTTTCGGTCGCTCGTTTCACGCGCTTGGCGTGCGCATCTTGCGCATCGTGCGCGTCGTGCGCTTGCTCGTGCGTTCGCTTGTTCGTGATCCGACCCCTGGCAGCAAGGTTTGGCGCGCATCGCAGAATTTTTCCCGCGATTCATCATCGTTCGAGCCTGGCTGTTCGCCGCGGTGACGTCAAAACGGCTTCATCCATCAGCTCACCACTCTTCCCTTGCTTCGTCTTGATTGGCGCCGCGCCTGGAGAGAGGACTTCTCCTGCTGCGCGACTCTACTGCCTGGGCGCGTACACTGGATTGGTGGGGATGAATCGGCTGCGTTGCTCGCTCAGCTCATCGCTCAAAGATATTGGTGAGCGTATCGTTTCATATACCTTTCTCGTTAGGATGGCTATACTCGCTTTCGCTGAGAGCGCTGTCTCTCTCGCGCTCACGCACCAAGGTACGCTCAGCTGGTGAGAGACTCGGCAAGCATATGATGGTTTGTTTTGGTTGCGCTTGGCCGAGCATTTATATTTGGTATTGGCTCTCACTCAGCATATTTTTATGAATATTGGTTTTGCTACGTGAATCTATTGGCAATCGCAAATTGGATTCATGGTCAAAATTTGAAGTTGAATGGAGCAACCGGCTCGCAAACTTTTACGCGGTTTTGTATTGTCTTTTTTGTTGGATGTTAATATCAGGAACTAGTTTGATTTTTTGAGTGGCTTTTGATATTTCGACCACGAGCGCTTTGCATTTATAGTTTCGAATACTTGTGACCGACGCGATACCTCGGATAACTAGGGTGGAGGTATGCGTAGTCTATCCGGCTGTGGATCTAGGGGGAAAGCCGGATATCAGAGTTCATGACTTGATCAGAAGTAATCAAATGCCATCAGGGACGAGATAAGATTTTAAGGGTGATGTAATCGACTATCAATTCTCAAACCAATTCGGTGGATCAGGGCAACTCCTTGGGAATCAATAGTACGATCTCTGTATTTTTCATAGTTTTTTCTCAGACTAATGGATGGATCAGGGCACCCATTAATTCCAAGAAAATCCCATGGATATGTTATTACGGTAAAACACAGCCATCCAGTGGATCAGGGCACCTTCTTGACCTGTTTTACACGTAACTTTTATTTCGTTGGGTCTTGCTGGTAACAAATACAGGGCATCAGGGCCCTGCAATATATCACCAGCAAAATCCAATGGTTTGATTATGCTAACTATATAGTCACACTAAGGGTTCGATCGTGCACTTGGAGCACTTAGGATTACCCGCAGCAATAAGTACACAAAGAGAATATATGTATATATAATCGATTTTATTCAAGATTCCATTACAATCATAAGATTATATATGGAACCCTGAGGACTTCGATTTATTCGCTTTGTGAGCTGATTTTCGACTGAAAGGCAGAATCCTCGAGCACCTGGTCAGGGCTCTATTTATACTCGGTCCTCAGAGATCCAGAACATTCTAAAGATGATTTATTCATATACGCCGTAATTATTTATTGAAACTGAAAAGTTCTGTTAATCCCACTATATACATATTTACAAGCTATCAAAATTGCATCAATTACAACAAATACTATTCCAAATGAAAATCTCGGTCGAGTGTAATAAATAAAAGATAATTTCCTGAGGACTTCGATTTATTCGCTTCGTGAGCTGATTTTCGACTGAAAGGCAGAATCCTCGAGCACCTGGTCAGGGCTCTATTTATACTCGGTTCTCAGAGATCCAGAACATTCTAAAGATGATTTATTCATATACGCCGTAATTATTTATTGAAACTGAAAAGTTCTGTTGATCCCACTATATACATATTTACAAGCTATCAAAATTGCATCTATTACAACAAATACAATTCCAAATAAAAATCTCGGTTGAGTGTAATAAATAAAAGATAATTTTCAGATAATTATATAGAATTTTCTAGAAACTGTTCGAAGACACGTGTTTTATTGATGCACTCGTAAATTCACTTTGAAAAGCCACAGATCTTTGGAGTTTTTTGTAATATTCGTCAATAGTGACATATATGGTCGATATATCACCTCGAATTGACGATATATTGGGGTTTTTATGATATTTCATAATAAAATAATCTTTCAAACAATATTATCTAAATCGTTGATAAAAATCTATATTTCATCAAAATGAGTCGAAATAACTATCTTCTAGCTTGATTTGTATTATAACCAGTAGTTAGTTTGAAGGAATCTATTTTACATACAATTTTTACAAAAGCTTGAAGTTTGTAAGATTGAATATTGCAAATAATGCATTGAATTTCAGAGTTTTTCCATAAGTACTATGAAAATACTGAATCATAGAATAAAACGGCAGAAAGAACTTTCAGAATTAATTGAATAAATTTCACACAATTTTGAATAGAGAATCATAGAATTCTCTATGTATAATCGTATATATGTATATGTCTTTACATATATATACATCTTATTTCTATATGACAAGTGAGCTCGCGAGGCTCAGCTAGACTGGGGGGAACAGTGAGTGACATTATCAAAATGTAAGCGCATACATTTTGAAACACTACATAGAAATTATACGAAATTACTTTTTTAAATCCTTACAAATAAATATCGAAAATTCCGAGATTATAGTTGTCACATACTCTCAAATCCAATAATCCATTACTTGGTTCTATGGAATTCCCACAAATGGTCGGGAAATTTTGCAATGGAATTCACTGGATCAGATGAACGAAAATCTCGATCATACTTTATTTCCAAGTTGGTTTTTTTTAATGTTACCATAGTCAACCGTGTATACGTGTTACTTGACTAGAGTTTTCGGTAAAGGTATGGATTATTCCTGACATATCTCAGCAAACTATAAATTGCGAGAACATTCTATGTTCTTCATTTGTAAAATTTTGGTTTATTTGGACTGGTTCCTCATTGCGAATAAATCTTCGCTGTATATTTACATTGTTTCGCGTCCTTATTTGGAAAGCTTTTCGTTCTCTTTGATAATTATTGGTCGATTGGTTTGCACCCTTTCGTATTCTCACGAGGACACTTCGAGGAATTACATAATTTGAAAAGATTGTCAGTGCATTGTGATGCGCAATTGATGACTTCTTGTTAGAATTTGCGCTGTAGTTGGTTTCCTTTCTATATTTTATTGTTTCAAGAGTCGTGGAATCGAGAGTCTCGTAGATGTTCATTAGGTTTCAAGTAGTGTGTGCGATTGGCCATCGACATACACCATCATTTACGATTCATTCTCATTCACGTTTCTTTTGTTGAGAAACATCGCTGCAGCCGATTCTACAAGCTGTCACCATTCCAACGTCTCGTCAGACGTACACGTTGGTTGGAATGGCTAAAATATTGGATTGGATTGGCTATTGGGCCGAAGGAGCTGTTGCTGATTTGGCGTATGATCTACTCGGCAACATGATCTACTGCTACGCAAGCACCGCCTTCGACTAATTTTGAGTCGCGCATTTTTCGACTTGTCCCAGGTAATAGTAGATATATCAAAATATCTTGTATGATACACGCGAAACTTCATTTGGTTTTGAAGTTGATTGACTGAATTTTGTATTCAATTTTGATTTGTGTTTTGCTGCATGCATATTCATTTGGTTTTGGCTTTCACATTTGGATTAAGATTCTCGCTGTAATATAATCTGCACAATTTTCCTCGTCGCGTTACACCCGTGAGAGATTGTCACGTTTTGGTTTCATCCCCTTTTTGCGCAAATTGTAAGTTGTGGAGCTCTGATAGAGTCATTGTGATTTTCAAACTGGATTTTGGATTGGATTCTTTACGATTTAACATCATGTCATTTTTGGAAAATTTAGATTCAATTTTGGGAAGCTCACAACATTTTCATTATTGCCGTTTGGTTTTAATTGCACAGCTCGTCTGTTGATAGTTGGATTCGTGTCGTTTAGTTGCGTACTTTGAAGACAATTCTCGATAAAGAGAATCGATTGATCGCATCGATCATTCAAGAAAATGGACCAATTCCTGTTTCATTTGGTTTTGTCCAACATTGTCAGAAAATTTGAATCGTAGTTGTTGTTTTGTTTATTGTCAGACACGTTTTGATCACGTTTAGTCTCGATTCAAGTTTCAAGGAATTTTGCCTATGCGATCGACTGAGCGACTTTCGCATTGATTTGCTTGTGATACTACTGTGTGAGATTGACTTCTCTCGTCATTTTTGAAATTGATATATTTGCGACTCTTTGGCTAAAGACACACACATATATCTTCCTTGTAATGGAGCTCGTTGGTGATCGAAACCTGTTGGCTTAGTTTGCTCATTCCATTTTGACAACAAAAACACAATAATGTTTTAGCTTATAGATCATTTCATTCGATTGTTTCGTATTTCTGTAACGTTCGAAAAATTTAGTTCACGGTTGTGATTCAACATTGTATAATACTTCTTTAATTTGATTGGAACTGCATCCTCATAACCGAATATTTCGCCATGGTCGTATTCATTGGTTTTTATTGCATTTGGTTCAATTTAGTTGATTGTTGGGATTTTGCAATATTTCAATTTTGGTTGCTCGCTATGTGCGAGCAAAGAGGGCGGTATGTTCGGCAATGTGCAAGCATTACCTCGTAGCTCGAAATATTTGAGTATTTTTGTGACTCTCGAATGTTCGAGAAACGCGAGCTGCGATATACGAGAGCGATGACCCCCCTGGACATAACTATATATGTATCGATCAGTCAGATGATTGCTCGAAATTTCGCCTATTGGTGTATTCAAATATGAAATTGGGCAACGTCGCATCTCGTCTCGCACTTTGCCGTTGTCAATCATTCTCAAGCATGAAATTGCCAGTTGACCATGGATCGGCGAGACGACTAGTTGCGCCGCTCTTGCGCCTGCAATTCGCGCCGCGAGCTCCCGCGTGAATTCATCACGCAATCTGGCTTTTCTCCGCGACTAATTTACCCCTCACCTCTCTCCGCGTCTCATCTTTTTACAAGTTTGTTATCACACTAGGTTTGTGATTGAAGTGTCATTTCATTCAGTTTTAAACCGAGTGTACTATAATTTCTAATATGAGCTTCCACTGCCCTGCTCATTTCGAGCGCCCCATCCCACCTCTAAATATTTTATTCATTGGGCGAGTATATTTTTGAAGATTTATTTATTCATCTCGCGCACAATCATAGCTCGAGGGATTGGGAAAGGATCGTTGAAGGATCAAAACGCGTGAATTCGAATAACACAAAAATGACGATCATTTTAAAAATCCCCGACCGATGATTTCAATCCTTCCTGGAAAATGATCTAAAGACTAGCCCGAAACATATCCAATTGGTATTTTTCATGATCACGCACCTAACACTTTTTCGCCGTCCCGGCCCGCCGTGAGATGTTTCGAGGATCTTTTCCAATCCTCTGTAGTACATGCTCATCTCTCCAGAATGTCTCATTTATGTGAGATACGTGAATGATGACTCATACTTATCATTCATCCTCGTGGAAAAACATCAAATGTGAAAACCCGAGACTCCGGCATATGAGATCATGCTTGCATTCAACTTAGTCTAAAGACTCAACAGGCAAAGTTCGGAATGAAGCATCCATTCCGGACTTTGCCGGTAACATTTACACTACTTCTGGTACATGTTGTGAATGGGCGAAACCAGTCAAATTTAACTATTATATGGGTCATTCTGGACCAAGGTGAACATTTTGAAAATCGACGAAATTTAAAAATGCCCCAAACATTGTTTTTCCGTTAGAACTACTAGAATATAGTTGAAAAAAATTTTTCAGATTTTTTTGGGACCCATGGCGGGCCCTACGAATTTTCCAAGTCCCATTTTTGAGCAGTTTTTCGCCTATCTGTATAATTAGAGTCCACGAATCGAGAGCAAGGGAAGACCCAGTCCACGAAGCTTCATGATAAGGCCCGAATTCGACACGATTTTCGGTATTTTCGACTGTTTTTAACAGCTCGTATAAAACCGGGATTTTAAAAGAACAACCAAATTATTGTTGGGCCTCCAAATAGACACCTGAAAGAACATTTTCTCATAGGTTTGGGGTCGATGAAAAATAAACGATTTTTTTAAATTGGCCTTGAAGTTTCACGTTTTTACAAAAATGCCCAACTTAAATCGGCTGTAGATCGCACGTGAGATAAGATAATGACACGTTCGAAAAAGGAAATTGAAGATTTTTTCAAGGCCTACAAGTTTTTTTCTTGCAAAATTTTGCTACGAGGCTTCCATTTTGACCTATACGCCTCCAGAGGTGGTGCAAAGTCGTTTTTTGGGCCTTTTTTGATGCACCCGTGGGACCTACCAGATATCAATTTTTTGGACCGGTCAATTTTTTTCTTGAAAGTGTACGTCATACCAAAAAAATTGCACCCAGCCAAGATCGAAAAGATGCATTTGGGTCCGAGCTACGAATTTTCCAAGATAGCAAAAAATAGGCGAAAAACTGCTCAAATATGGGATTTGGGAACTTCGTAGGGCCCGCCATGGGTTCCAAAAAATTTTTTTCCAACTATATTCGAGTAGTACTAACGGAAAAAAAATGTTTGGGGCATTTTTAAATTTCGTCGATTTTCAAAATGTTCACCTTGGTCCAGAATGACCCATATGCAATACACTGCTCAAAACCATTCTCAATCACTCTGTCTCATCGAGAGCTCTCCGCAGCTGCTCATTTGAAACCACGCAGGCGGTACCACTGTTTCGCTTTCCACGCGGCGCATGCGCGTTGCGCGCTGTTCAGTGACGAAAAGGCAGTGGTCAGTTTTTTTATTGCTCGAATCGTCAAAAATGATTTCTAATCATTTTAAAGGGCTGAGCAATAGAGAACTGATCGTGAGCAATTATAAGTAGTTCCATTCGTCACGTATCGTTGTGTCCACGCAAAGATATGGTCACTAATAGGTGGTGCGACTTCATTATTCAATTTAAAAAAACTGAGACCTGAGCAATCGTTGAAAACACTCAGAATAGGTTGAGAAACTGAGTCCCAATCAGGGTGAGTTTTTCCAGATTTTACCTCCGACCTTTTTTCCCCAACTTCCAGGGCATGGAGACTATAGTAAAAGGAGGTGCAACCTAATGTATAAGGGATAGGCAGCGCCGGTCCCAGATTTCGGCGCGCGGCCGAGTGGTGTATAAGTTGGCGGAGATGCACGAAGCGCCGTTCGGGCATCTCGCTAAGTTAGACACCAGAATTTACACAGCTAATTGTAAACCTGACATAGATATAGGTATAGCTCTAGTCAGCTATGTATGAATATAGCTGTAAGCGGATTACCGCGGCGCAAGTCATTGCCTCATGATCCATAAGATCTGACAGCTGAAGATACTCGAGCTGCGTAAATTCTATGGTGTATAACTTGGCGGAGATGCACGAAGCGCCGTTCGGGCATCTCCGCCAACTTATACACCACTCGGCCGCGCGCCGAAAACTCCGAAAATTTATTATGTCTGCGTTGAACCTCCTTTTACTATAGTCTCCATGTTCCAGGGGGTCAGGGAAGCGGACACACCGGAGCAGAACGTCCGAAGGTACGCAATACGCCGCTTACCCTGAAGTAATGCTAACCCGGATCCGGGATAGATAGTGATTAGCTACTACCCAGCTCTGCAATGCTGGCTTAAGGCCAGCATTATTTTATGAAATAAGGTGACTACCTAAGCTACGGGGGGTATTTCAACGAAAATGACTAGCTAATTTCGGTCGGATAATGAATAGGTTTTCCAAGCCACGGGAAGTTTTCTGAGTGTTCTGTCGATCTCGTCGTCGTTGTAGGTGGATCGTGCACGTGTCTTGATCTAAATTTCTGCGGGCTGCTTATACTTATTATGTATATAGTACAGTGGTGAGACAGCCACACAATACGGTTAAAGCGCACGAGAGCTATCCGTTTGGATATAACTATATCGTCGATGGGAAGTGCGAATAGTGATGGAGGGTCGGGGTAGTCACTTCTGCTGGGACTATTCACATGAGTCATTCTGCAGCAAGCTGGACAAAACCGTTACCAGGGAGGTCTGGAAAAAATCCGTGAGAATTTTTCCTGTTAGTATTATGTTTCAATAGTATAAAAAAATTCTCCAGATTTTTTCGGCCCCCCTGTAGGCCATAGGGCTCACGAGTGGGCCATTTTAGGCCCTCTTCAAGTCTATTTTAGGAAATTCATGGTTCCTACAGAATCCATTATTTTCCAACGTACGAGGACGCATTTTCTTCGTTGAGATTGATACTTCTCAGAAAAATATTGACGCAGACGAATAAGTCGGTCTGACGACTTCTGCAAGCTATTTATTGAGAGCAAATTTCTGCAATTTCTGCGTCATCTTGTGAGCGACCAAATTCCAACTACAGAAGAGATAGTTGACTTCTGCCAGTGGTCATTTTTAAGGTCTTGGAAATACCTATAATCTGCTTACTTGTAAAAGTCAATATCATTTTCTGTGAGAGCTACAGTCGGTACAAATTGAGCTATTTTCGGAGAAGTCGAAAATTCAGAACTCTATACCAAAAATATATCAATTTTTCCCACCAAACTTGTGTGAAAATGTTTTTTGAGACATCTACTTTCAGTGGGAGAAACTTGGCGGAGGTTATTTCATTGGATTTTTTCTCCCGAGCGTTACAAAATGCCACATTTCGTCGTCTTAGCAGAAATGGCATCTTTGACCACGGTCACATATGCTCCCATCTGGACTGATGTGCACCAATCCGTGTAAAAGTATCCCCAAAGTACCCCTAAGTACGCGTAAGAAGTTGCGAGGACGAGCCTCGAGCCAGCAACGAGCTGTAGATTCTATTTACCGTGTCGAGAAAAGGCATTATTTTGGCTATTTGGGCGTATGCGACCGAGAGCATGATTTTACTTGTTCTGGCTTACAAATGAAATGATGGGCTAAAATGAGGACCCAAACATACTTCTCCGGCTCGAATCGGCCAACTGAACTCAAATCTGAGGTCAGTCCGGCTGTAGAACGTACTCTAATGCCTCAACGGTGTCCGAACTCGTCGCCAGAGTCTAAATTGTTTTGGGACACAGAGATCATTCTATAGGGCGAAACTGACTGCGGTATCGTGTTTAGATGGTTATTTTGAGACGGAGAGGTATGTTCGGATCCTCTTCCTAGCCCATTATCTCATCTGTAAGCCAGAACAAGTAAAATCTTGCTCTCGGTCGCGTACGCACAATCAGCCAAAGTAATGCCTATTTTTGACACGGTAAATAGAACCTACAGCTCGCTCCTGGCTCGAGGCTCGTCCCCGCAACTTCTGACAGGTACTTGGGGGTACTTTGAGGAATACTTTCACACAGATTGGTGCAAATCAGTCTAGATGGGAGCGTATGTGACCGTGGTCAAAGATGCCAGTTTTACTAAAACGACGAAATGCGGCATTTTGTAACGCTCGGCGAAGAAAATTAAGAATAATGACCTCCGCCAAATTTTTTCCTCTGAAAGTGGATGTCTCAAAGAATATTCCCGCACAAGTTTGTTGGGGAAAAATTGAGATATATTCTTGGAATTGAGTCCTGAGTTTTCGACTTTTTCGAAAATAGCTCAACTTGTACCGGCTGTAGCTCCAAAAATGATGATAATTGACTGTGACAAGTAAGCGAATTGTAGGTCTTTCCAAGACCTCCAAAATGACGAGTGGTGAAAGTCAACAATCTCCTCTCGAGTTGAATCTAGGTCGCTCACAAGATGACGCAGAAATTGCTAACATTTACTCTGAATGAACGGCTTGCAGAAGTCGTCAGGCTGAATTATTCGTCTCGGACAATTTTTCTGAAAAGTATCAGTCTTAACGAAGAAAATGCACACAAGTACGTTGGAAAATGTTGGATTTGATTGGAACTATGATTTTTGTAAAGATAAACTTGGAAAGGGCCTGAAATGGCCCTTTTATGGGAACTTTAGCCTACAAGGAGGGGAATCCGAAAAAAATCTGGAGAAAATTTCTTCATACTAAGGAAACATAGTACTGACAGAAAAAATTTTTTTGCGGATTCTTCCCAGACTCCCCTGGTGACGGTTTTGTCCAACTTGCTCCAGGATGCCTCACATTGTATTTTTTCGAAGGTGGTGTAGGTAGTCATCCTGGGCTGGGATGTTTTCCACAGTCAGTTCTTTGGGGGTCGGTTGAGGTAGTCACTTTAACTGTGGTCTTATGCATCATTTTCGCACAGCCATTCTTCAGTGGGTGGTCTTAGTAGTCACTCCGGTTTCAGATATTTTACATAGTCAGTTTGGGGGGGGGGGGGGGGGGGGTAGTCGAGGTAGTCACTTTTGCTACACCTGTGAACCTGACCCCCAGAATTGGACCACAATATGCTCGTGGTAGGCCAGAATATGCTCGAAATGCTCGTCCAAGTCCCGAATTTTGGTCCGGCTGCGTTTTTGAGTTACGCGCCTTCAAAGTCGCCCGATTTCATCCCCCACTCCTCCCACCTGCACATCACAAAAATGCTCAGATCGCCACGAATTCAACTGCGAGAGGGACGTAGCCGGGCTCAAATTGTAGTTCTAATTTCGGGCAACAACGAGCATTTATCAAAATTCCGAAATAATTGTGTTAAACCGCCAAGAAACGCATCACAGAGCCCCCATGTATGAGCATACGGGCGGGTGGTTGGCGGCGAGGGGAGAGTCGAGCGAGAAGAGGAGAAGCCGCGCGCAGCCACATGATCGGTAGCAAAACTTGTCTGCTGCGCTGATGTGATTGTCGTCGTCGTGGTTATCACGCTGTGTTTACACCGGTGCTGAGGTCGACGAGCACCCTGGGCACTGGCCCTGGACTGTCGGTGCTTTTTGGATAAATGAGTGTGTTACAGGGGCAAGCTGCGTGACATCCTGGAAGACGTCGCCAACATGTGCTGTGTGCCTCGGTGCGAGGTGTCGACGCGTCCTCGATAACGCGTTGCCCGGGTCTCTGATCTATGGTCTCGCGTGAGCGGCTCCACTCCCAACTTCCCAACCTGGTGCACCGGCGCGGCGGTGGTCTTCTTGCTCGACTCCATCGAGCGACGTCTCTTTTCACGCTCCTGCTGGAATCGGCACAGACGAAATTACCGTGATAGCCTTCTGACTTATGTGAATTATTTTAGCAATACTTTGAGGCCGCGCTATATTTTACACAATACCTAGTGTTCACTGCCTCCATCTGCTTCTTTTTAGTAGCTCTGAAAGTTAATCCCTTCAACTCCAGATATGTCAAATTTTTGTACATTGAGTTGATCATAATGAGTAGAAATTGAGTCTGACTATTTTGTGATTCATGGTTCTAGCTTGTCTCATTCATTTTTGAAAGACATCCCATGGTATACACTGATCCAAAGCTTTTTCAAGCGATTGATATTCCGTGTGTAATCGTTCTACATCAGTGGAATCTTAGCAGTGTGCCAACGTAGGACTTACAGCTCATTCGGTTCTATAAAATGCTATATGCATGATCAAGTCAGAGATTGTTGAGGAAGAATAGAGGGACAATCAAAAGTCACACTGTGCTAGTGACTATTAGAAGTATTGTCTATTCATTAATGGCTGAATACAAATCTCATCTTTGAGCTGGCCGAATCAAAATTGAATTATTCATACCCACACTGTCGAGATAATATTCTTTTGGAATTGGTGAGGATGAACTCATTGCTTTCATCCAACTCTGAAACGAATAACTTTCACACTACCCCTGTCCTTGATAGTGGAATGGACAGAGTTGATATTTGTATCAACTTAGGTTTATTGACTTATATCATTTGATGATGCTTTGAGGTCTTTTCAGTGCAACACTAGTAGTACATGCAAGACTTCTCGGCAATCGCTCTTAGGTGAGAAGATTTTGAATTATAAGTCATGTATTATACTCTGATATAGATTTAAAAATGATAAACGAGTCACCGATATGAGAACTGTGAGTGAACTGATAGCGTTTACTGTAGAATTGAACTGAAGTATAGCAGAATGTCCAGATTTGGCAGGATGATTTTATCTCTACCTAACAATAACTAATCCTCATTTCCAACATTTGAAGAATTTCCAAACAGAACTTAATCTTGGAGACTATCAGAGTCGAAGCGCTTCTAACAATTCCCAGTAACTCAAGTTTTGCATCACTGATTCTTTAAAATGATTGAACCATCAATTAGTGTGTTATTCTTTGTTGAGATATTTGTTGATTAATGATATGGCCTGCGGAGTGGAATTTTTAGTGATGGATTCCCTGCTCCCCATTTGAAAAGGTACGCACCAGAGCTCTGACACCAGGATCTTAAATGACATTTTCCAAGTACTGAAGAAGAGAAATTTTGACTGTTCAGCTCCAAGGCCTTCAAAACTGGATCTTATGTGTTCAATATAGATGGATCACACATTGACTTAAAGCACTAGGTGCACGAAAAGAGACGTCCCTCGATGGAGTCGAGCAAGAAGACCACCGCCGGTGCACCAGGTTGGGGACTTGGGAGTAGATCCGCTCACGCGAGACCAGATCAGAGACCCGGGCAACGCGTTCTCGAGGACGCGTCGACACCTCGCACCGGGGCACACAGCACATGTTGGCGACGTCGTCCAGGATGTCACGCAGCTTCTCCCTGTAACACACGCATTCATTCAAAAAGCACCGACAGTCCAGGGCCAGTTCCCAGGGTGCTAGTCGACCTCGGCACCGATGTAAACACAGCGTGATAACCACGACGACAATCACATCAGCGCAGCAGACAAGTTTTGCTATCAATCATGCGGCTGCGCGCGGCTTCTCCTCTTCTCGCTCGACTCTCCCCTCTCCGCCAACCGCTCGCCCGTATGCTTATACATGGGGGCTCTGTGATGCGTTTTTCGGCGGCTTAACACAATTTTTTCGGAATTTTGATAAATGCTCGTTGTTGCCCGAAATTAGAACTACAATTTGAGCCCGGCTACGTCCCTCTAGCAGTCGAATTCGTGTCGATCTGAGCATTTTTTTGATGTGCAGGTGGGAGGAGTGGGGGTGAAATCGGGCTACTTTGAGGGCTTGTAACTCAAAAACGCAGCCGGAGCAAAATTTGGGACTTAGACAAGCATTTTGAGCATATTCTGACCTACCACGAGCATATTTTGGTCCAATTCCGCGGGCCAGGTTCACAGGGTTACTTTTGCTGTGCTTTTTGCATATTCATTTTTCGGTGGGTGGTCTAAGTAGTCACTCTGGGTTTAGATGTTCTCTATAGTCAGTTTTTAGGGGGCAATCGAGGTAGTCACCTTTGCTGTGTTTCCCGCATACTCATTCTTTGGTGGGTGGTCTCAGTAGTCATTCTGGGTTTAGATGTTCTACATAGTCAGTTTTTAGGGGGTACTCGAGGTAGTTACTTTTGCTGTACTTTTTCGCACAGTCATTTTTTGGTGGGTGGTCTAGGTAGTCGATCTGAATACATGTTTCCACATAATCTACGTTCCGTCAATGCCGTTGACGGAGACAGCGGGAGGGACGGTGACGTCGACGTCGGACGGCAGTTCGTCACCGACGTCAGTGGCGACCACGGTTCCGTCAGTGACGTCGACGTCGACGACGAATCCGTCAGGGACGTCAACGGAGGGTCCAGGACCACCAGTAATGAAAGCGCCTGTTTGCAATTCCGTCGTCAACGTCAGCCAGGCTCCCGTCGGTGACGCTGATGTCGACGATGACTCCGTCAGCGACGCCGACGGAAAGTCCAGGGTCGCCGATCGTGGGAATGTATGTTTGTGCAAGTTCGCTGTCAACGTCAGCCAGGATCTCGTCAGTAACGTCGACGTCGACTCCGTCAGCGACGTCAACGGAAAGTCCAGGGCCGCCGATCGTGGGAATGTATGTTTGTGTAAGTTCGTTGTCGACGTCAGCCAGGTTTTCGTCAGCGACCTTGGACTCTCCGTTAACGCCGCTGACGGAGTCGTCGTTGGAGTCGATGTCATCGACGGATATGTGGCTGGCGTTTACGACGAAATTGCAGGAATTTTCATTTCTGGCGGTCCTGGACCCTCCGTCGTCGTCGCTAACAGAGTCGTCGTTCGACGTTGACGTCACTGACGGAACCGTGGTCGCCACTAACTGACGTCGGTGATGGACTGCCGTCCGACGTAGACGTCATCGCCCCTCCCGCTGTCTCCATCAACGACATTAACGTAACGTAGACTATGTGGGAACATGTATTCAGATCGACTACCTAGACCACCCACCAAAAATAGTACATTACGCGACAAGGGCCGAAAGTGACCCATCGCGGCCCGGGTAGGTTGCCGCACGAGCCGGTAGGCGAGGGCGGTATACCCGCGGCCGCGATGGGTTATTTTTGGCCCGAGGTGCGTACACTGTTTTTCGGTGACACTTGTATCGAAATTCTATGCTTTCCGACGCGATGTCGGGGCAAAATGCCGCTCCGCCGTACAGGTTAGAAAACGTCAGAGCATGCAATGTAGTGGCCCGAGGGCTACTGCGCATGCTCGCTCGTTTTCTAGCCTGGGCGGCATTGCGGCATTTTCTGCCCCGGGATCGGGGCGGAAACCATAGGCTTTCGATGCCAGTGTGCCGAAAATGACTTTGCGAAAAAGTACAGCAAAAGTGACTACATCAACTACCCCTCAAAAACTGACTATATAAAACATCTAAATCCGGTGTGACTACTTGACTTTGGTGAGACCACCCACTAAAAATTACTGATGCGAAAGATCACAGCAAAAGTGGCTACCTCGACCACCTCCCAAAAAATACCATGTAAAGAGTCCCAGCAGAGTTGACTACCCCGACCGCTCCCCCCCCCCCCCCCTCCATCACTGTATGCACTATCCATCGACGATATAGTGATATACAGACGGCTAGCTCTCGTACGCACTATCCGTACCGTATAGCTGTCTTGCCACTGTACTATGTATATAATAAGTATGAGCAGCCCGCAGAAATCTGGATCAAGACACGTTCGGGATCCACTTACAACCACGATCAGGTTGACAGAACACTCAGAAAATCTCTCGTGCCTTGGAGAACCCATTCAAGTATCCGTCTGAAATTCGCTAGTCATTTTTGTAAAAATACCCCCGGTAGCTGAGGTTATCATGTGACTACCTAGCCACCGGGGGTGGTCTAGGTAGTCACCTTTTTTCATCTTGCCAACATTGCAGAGCTGAGGGCAGGAATATTTGTTTTTATATACCCTTCTTTCGTGTCCGCAAATCCCGTCTCAACCCCGGTCGCCCCCATGGGCGCGGAGCAGGGATACGTCCTACCAGCGCGTCGCTTCGGAGAACGGCCATCACTAAGCCACAAGTGGCTCCGTAATGACCCGCTCCTTGTACCCTGAAACTACCGAATTCCGCGCACGGTCCTCAGCACAAGGCTAAACCCACCCCTCGGAGAGGGTTCGGGACTCTTCTCGGCTTCATTTGAGCCCAGGGAGCCCCTCGGGTTGGATGAGTCGTCCAGGCTCGCATTGATGTGGTCCATGAAAGATTCCAAGGCGAGTTTCTAGACTCACCCGTTCCCGAACGCCAGGTGGAGATGTGCGGTCTCTAAGCTTCGGCGAGTGCTGTCTGGGGTTGTACCGTGGTAGAATATATCGTCGAGCGCTCGGAGCGCGCGACTTACCTCTCACCGTCTAGGGATTTTTGTGTTGGGAATGTAATCGCAGCTTACGGCAGAATCGTGACTTTCTTGCTCTAAAGCTCCCAAAAACTCTCTCATCAGCTCTCTTTGCTTTCTGTGATAACATTTGAGGCTAGTCTGTAGTCCCCGCAAAACCGCAACTAGACACGCACCGGTGAACTTTCAAATTGCAGCTGCATGGAATGATTCTGAGAGCGGTATTATTGCTTATACGCTTGTATTGGTACTGAATATGTTACTCAGATAGTAGCCCACCTGTGAAACCTTATAACACGATACCATGCGAAGTTTCATGGCATTTCGTTCATTAGGGATCGAGAGAAGCTAGAAGGCAATTTTTTGGTGGGACAGAGCGTGCCCTCTCCTATTCCGATTTATTCTTCAATAACAAATCAATTTTGGCCAATATCAGATAGTAGCCCACCTGTGGATTGGAATTTCCTGTCGAATGAGCCCTCCCACGCCCGAAAATTCTGAATCAAGCTCGCGAAAAACTTGAACTAGTGTGGATATCGAGCAAAATAACTTACTCAGCGAGCCAAAGAGCTACGATTTTCTGGAGATGTGAGATGGATTCTCGGGTGTGGAACAACTCATTCGATGGGAAATATCATGGTGTTTCAGTTGCCATATTTCGTTTCGGTCGGAAATGCGAGATTGAAATACTATGAGTCAAAACATTGGTCTATAATCTCCCATCGCACATGCAGTACGATCAAAGCGCCATCTATTCGGCAAAATACCCGTATACCTCTCGGACTGGCCTCAATGACATTTCTCGCGTAAATGAAGGGGAGAGTAATTAGAAAAAAAAACTAAATAAAAAGGAAAAATTATTCTTCTTGCAGTAGATTCAAGTTTTGAACAATAATCACAGACTAAAGATGCAACTGATGTTGTAGGGTATAGCTGTTGGGAGATAAAAATTCGTGACCAATGTATGACATGTTATGCATGTACCACTGGCACCACTACACCACGGCAAACTCGAGTGATTCACCAATTGAAGTTGTCAAATTCATTGTGAGAGGACACGAAGTTTGTCAAAATCTCGTTGTGAATGATACTCTAACCTCTAATAACAAATCTACGGGTAGTTACAGTCCGTGACCACTGTTTAAAACTCGAATCTACTGCCAAAATAATAATTTCTCCTTTTTTTCTAATAACACTCTTTCCTTCGTATACGCGAGATTGTAAATCATCACAAGAAGCAGAAAGAGCTGATGAGGAAGATCTCGAACAGAAAATGCATGATCTGCCGAGCTGCGGCCTGCAGGCTGCTGCAAGCTGCAGTTACATTCCCAACACAAAAATCCCTAGACGGTGAGGAGCGAGTCGCGCGCTTGACGTTATACTCTGCCACCATACCGCCCCTGGGTCCACGATTGTGTGGCATCCCGCCATTCCGGGGTGACCCAGATTACCCAAAGACATTGGAAAATGCCAAGTTGCGATTGATGATTGCTTGTTTTTCGAGTAACCTCCATTTGATTAAGCAATCAGAATTGTAAAGACAAGCTGATTCAGCGCACTGTTGCCGCCGTGCGCGTAACTGACAGTAACTCCGAGTTACGAGCACGGCCAAAAACAGGTCGAATTTCATAATCACAAAAGCTATAGAAATTGAACGTTAACATCAGTTAATTGATCAGTCTTTGATATAAACTCAGACGGCCATGACATTTGACTTCACCCAAGTACGCCGCGTACGACAAAGTAAATTTCAATAAGTGGATAAAGTGAGTCGACTTAATCCCGCCACGCATCTCCGGCGTCATCCAGAGTACGTGTAGAGAATCAAACTGTCCATCAGCCTCGAGGATTTCCAGCTCTGCGAGTCAAGATATCCTGGAGCAGAACCAAGATTCAATATAATTGTAAGTCGAAGAAAAATCTATCATTGTTAACTTTGATTTATCTCATCCAAAATCAGTATATAAAATCTATCAGTAATACCATTGGATTATCTCATTCAAAATCAGTATATGAATCTATAATTATTCTCAAATCAACCCTTATTGATTAGATTGACCTTTTCCTTCATGATCATTATGCATATTTCATTTCCCAAAATTCGAATTGTATATATATGAGCCATTTCGGAGCATTTCGACGAATGCCTGCACCAGGGGGGTCTGGAAAAAATCCATGAGAATTTTTTTCCGTTGGCACTATATTGATATAGTACAAAGGAATTTTTTTTGGATTTTTTCTAAGGCCCCCGTGGACCCTGGTGCCTATGAAACGTCCTTTTTGGGCCCCTCTTTAGACTATTCCTGAAGAATCATAACTCCGACTAGAATCAACATTTTTGGACGTACCTAGGCGCATTTTTTTCCTCAAGACTAGCACTTTCGAGAAAAAAAAACGTCCATGGTCGATACTTGAGCCTAGCAACTTCTAGGAGATATTTGCTGAGAGCACATTGTAGCGATTTTTGGGCTTGCTTCAAAGTGATGTGGCTCCCACAAGACATGAGATAATCGACTTTCACAAGTGGTCATTTCAAAGTTGAAAAAAACCTACAATTTGACCACTGGTCAGAGTCTATTACTGTACTTTCTTTAGGAGTTACAGTCATTAAAAGCCGAGCAAATTCGTAAAAATGCCAAACTTTGAGCTCGATTTAAAAAAATCATTCTTTTTCCTTCGACCCCAAACCTGTGCGACTGTGTTTTCCGATACAAATACTACCAATTAGAGCAATGACCTGGGTGAGATATCAGATTGCTGATTGTATTCAGCCAATTTAAAACACCCTTTTTTGACTTTTTGCTCAAAATGACCTCGAAGGTATGGCTCGCATATGCTTCCATGAGAACTAATGTGCACCAATATGTGTGGGATTACTCCCCGATGTACCCCCAAATATGTTTGAAAACCCCCGGAGGCGAGCCTCGAGCTAGATGCAAGCAGGCGGTTCTATTTCACGAGTGGAAAATGGGCATTATTTCGTCTATTTGGACGCAGGCGAGTGCGAGTGGGATTTCACTCATCCTAGCTCACAAATGAGATAAGTGGCTAAAATAAAGATACGAACATGTTTTTCTGACTCGAAATGATCATCTCAACACGATTTCGGGGTCTTTTTGGCTCCAAAATATTGATACTTGCTCTCAGACTAGAAAACACTTTAGTTACATGTTTTTCGATGGAGTGGCTTCAGACGTTGAATAAAAGCCAAATCGACCAAGAGAACGTGTTTGGATGGTCATTTTCAGTCAGAAAATCATGCTCGTATCCCTACTCTAGCCGCTCATCTCATTTGTGAGCTAGAATGAGTGGAATCCCACTCGCACTCGCCTGCGTCCAAATAGACGAAATAATGCCCATTTTCAACTCGTGAAATAGGACCGACTGCCTGCATCTAGCTCGAGGCACGCCTCCGGAAGTTTTCACACATTTTGGGGGTACATTGGGGAGTAATCCCACACAGATTGGTGCACATTAGTTCAGATGGAAGCATACGCGAGCCATACCTTTGAGGTCATTTTGAGCAAAAAGTCAAAAAAGGGTGTTTTAAATTGGCTGAATAAAATCGTCAATTCAATATCCCCGGTTATTGCTCCGGGTTATTGCTCTAATTCCGGGTTATTGCTCTAATTGGTAGTATTTGTATCGAGAAACATAGTCGCACAGGTTTGGGGTCGAAGGAAAAAAAATGATTTTTTTTAATTGAGCTCAAAGTTTGGCATTTTCACGAATCGACTCAGCTTGTAATGACTAAGTCCTAAAGAAAGTACAGTAATAGACTTTGACCAGTGGCCAAATTTTAGGTTTTTTAACTTTGAAATGACCACTTGTGAAAGTCGATTTTCTCACGTCTTGTGGGAGCTATATCACTTTGAAGCAAGACCAAAAATCGCTACAATGTGCTCTCAGCAAATATCTCCTAGAAGTTGCTAGGCTTAAGTATCGACCATGGACGTTTTTTTTTTTTCTCGAAAGTGCTAGTCTCAAGGATGAAAATGCGCATAAGTACATCCAAAAATGTTGATTCTAGTCGGAGCTATGATTTTCCAGAAATAGGCTAAAAGGGGCCTAAGAAGGACCTTTCATAGGCGCCAATCCCACGGGGGCCTTAGAAAAAATCCAAACAAATTTCTTCGAACTATATCAATATAGCATTAACGAAAAAAAATTTTTATGGATTTTTCCCAGGCCCCCCTGGTGCAGGCATTCGTCAAAATGCTCCGAAATGGCCCATATACAACCATAAAAAGGGTATAATATAATATACCTGAGCACCTGGAAAAACAGGTACTCCTGAACAAGGTGAGTGCAACAGGGCAGGCCGCCCTTCTATGTTCTAAGAATCCACACTAAATGGATATATCTGTTACCCGGACCCATTAGGTCCAGTCATAACATTTTGGCATCCCTTGTAGAGAATGAACCCACGACCTCTGGATTAGAAGTGCTCGGGTATATTATATTATACCCTTTTTATGGTTGTATATGTACACAATTCAAATTTTGGAAAACGAAATATTCATAATGATCACGAAGGAAAAGGTCAATCTAATTAAAGAGGATTGACTTGAGAATAATCATACATTTATATACTGATTTCAAATGAGATAATCTAAAGGCAACATTCATCGATTTTATATACTCATTTTGAATGAGATAGTCCAAAGTTAACAATGATAGATTTTTCTTCGACTTACAATTATATTGAATCTTAATTCTACTCCAGGATATCTTGACTCGCAGAGCAGGAAATCCTCGAGGCTGATAGACAGGTTGATTCTTTGCACGTACTCTGGATGACGCCGGAGATGCGCGGCGGGATTGAGTTGATTCAAAGTGAATCAAGTATCCGCTTATTGAAATTTACTTCGTCGTACGCGGCGTATTTGGGTAGAGTCAAATGTCATGGCCGTCTGAGTTTATATCAAAGACTGATCAATTAACTGATGTTAACGTTCAATTTGGGGCTTAGCTCCAAGCCAATTTTTACCTGAATTCGTTGTGAAGTGATGAATATGTCACTAATGTAACAAAAATTCCCATTTTTGTCGCTTGCTTCTTCCGGTTCTACAAATCATAAGCCCTTGAAATGTTGGATAGAGTAGGATCAGACTGGTGCCAAACCTGTGACGAAATTTGGGCCAAATTTGTGGAGGTTCAACTACCTGGAACATTTTGGAAAGTGAGGTTACGACAGTACTACTTTAACCCATGGGAACCACCACCCCAGAATGACACGGGCAAGAATGTCGGATGTGTCACATCACGACAAAACGTGTCGTAACCTGGGAATCCAGTCTCTACTGATGAAAGTATCCATATGATCCCCGCGTAGGTTCGTTTTTTTGAGTGGAATATGGGGGAAAATCTGACGAAAGGACATAAACCCTGTACCGGGAGAATAGCCCGCTGGCAGACCATAAGCGTTTTATCATGACCACCTGGTTAACCGAATGGGTATGAATCCCCGCCCGTGTGTCCTTAGACTGAAACCCTCTGCCCTTAGCCATGAACCGCAAGGGGTGTTGAGGCACCTCGGTGTCTCAGCCCTGGAGTCTGACGTACTCCTGGAGCCCTATTCAAATCCACGATTACTTGCGTTCTGAGTTCACGAGTTGCCAATGTCGCGAGTTGCGCGAACTATTGACACGAATCGGTTGTTCCAACATTCCTACCGCATTAGCTGCACCCGGCTATCTTTATGGAGTTCAAGACAAAACTTACACTAACTAGTTACTCAACTGAAAAGAGTGAGCTGCATCGAATAAACGTTGATTTACGAACAGGGAACGAAACTCACTTCGATTTCGTTTCGGTAGAGAATAACGAAAGTGTAACAAAAGTAGAAGAGTTCCGTTTCGTTTCGGGCTTGGTTTCCGGATCAATGTAAGAATTTCTTCTCGGTTCATTTCGTTTCATTACAGGAAAATCGAAACATGAATGACATCCAATAACGTTATTAGATAACGAAACGATATCATGAAACTTTCGTTTCGTTTCGGTTTCCTGTGGGTTCGAGGCCTTTGGATTCGTGTCGTTTCGTTTCTTCGGTAACGGAACGAAACTCGCCTCAATTTCGTTTTGGTAGAGAATAACGAAAGTGTAACGAAACTGAAAGAGTTCCATTTCGTTTCGTGCTACGTTTGAGGATCAATGTGAGCATTTTGAGAGAGTAGTCTCGTTCCATGAGAGAAGAAATGAAGCAAAATTGACATATGATTTCGTTATCTTATCTTATCTTATAACTGAACGGAATTATGACAGTCTTATTTCGTTTCGGTTTCCAATGAGTCCGAGACGTTCGACCTCGTTTTATTTCGTATAGGAGTAGTTCCGTGGAAACTTTGATATTTGAGGGTCAAGCATACGCCAACCCCAAATCTTTCTTCCGAGGGTTCTGAGATGGATTTTTCGACTTTTTGGAATATTTAAAGAATGAATTGAATCGCGCACGAACGAAAAAATTTTCACTCATGGGTACTATAAGTATAACAAGAATGATGCGATAGCGGGTACGGAATCTGACATTTGGCCCTAAAATTGATCTCACGGCCAAATGGTTTGAACTACGGTTTTGAGGTTTTGGGGTTTCCATTGTGCCATCAAAAACTTTGAAAAGAACTGGCTAGCACCTCCATAATCTCGTGTTCGAGGGTCGCACTAGTAGGGCACAGAACTGACCAAAAAATTCAGCAAATCCAGATTTCTGCGGGAAAGAGCTCCGCAAAATATGAAAATCAATTTTTTTGGAATTCTGAGGCGTGGAAAAGTTGCGCCTGGCAATTTCCCTCCAGAATAAATTGGTACGGGGAGACCTGGGATGAGGCTAATATACTTCTATCGAGAGTAAGTGAAGGTGTAAGATTTGTGTTAAAATTGCACCACAAAATGTACGTGCTCGTCATACACACAGAAAGTGTTCTTTGGGCTCTCATAGCAGTGCTATTTGGTGTTTGATAGCATTATGTTTGCACCAATACGGATTACACCAATAAAATGAACGTTTTGTTGAGTGATAGAAAAGTATACGTTCCGATCAAAAATAATCCACGCAAAAGTTTACAGGCAAAAGCACATGAATTACTAGGAAGTTGGAACGATTTCAATTATTTGTCTAGAAAATATCACAACAATTTTCTCACATAGACGGACACCAACTTATCTCGTTGTCATGGTTCACCAGAAATTCATAAAGAAAATGTTCCACAGAGACCAATAATTCCTACAGTCAATAGCCCTACTCATTTTCTTGCTCCCATTTTATACAAAGAGCTGAAAAAATGTACCAAACCTTGTGCATCACGCATTGACAATAGCTTTGAATTAAAAAACGGTTGGAGACTTTGAAGATCCCACAAGATCATATACTCCTTTCTCTCGACGTTAGCTCTCTGTTTACAAACATCCTATGTTGGTTGGTGCTAAAGGCGCTTGACCGCGGATTTTGTGATGTACATAATAAGTCTAACATACCGTTTGATGAGATTCGAAAATGTACTGAGTTCTTCATTGACAACACATTTTTTCAATTTAATAATCTTTATCAACAAATCTTTGGTAGTCTGATGGGATCACGCATCTCCCCACTTTTCGCAGACATTGTTATGGGTGACTAGGAAACTTCAAAAAAAAAAAAATAATAAATAGGTAAAAATAAAAAAATAAGATGAAGAAAAATAAAAAAAACGTCCTTCAAGATCGACAAGACCAAATAATCAACTTGTATATTAACCATCAAGGACGAAAAATCTACCAAATTACTTGTGATTATGTTTGGTAAGTTTACCCTCCCGAATGCCAAGTGAGCCTCGCCGCGATGCTTCACATTCACAAAGGTCGGAATAATGGGAAACCACAGGGCACTGAACTGACATTTTGACCTCTTTCATGATATGAACTTTTCCACTCACTTTTTTAAAGAACTATACGACTTTCAGGATGCATTCTGACTCTTCCTCTCGGCTGTGATTTTTGGACCTGGATATCTTCTCATTTCAGACTGGATAACCTGGATAATCCAGGCCTTCTTTTTCAGCTGTCTCAGTAGACACTCTGTCTGTACTGCCTTGAATTTTTAATTATCCAAAAATCAACTATGGTTAAAATTGTGCAGGTGTCTACGAGATATTTATGAGAGGAAGACTTTCTTGAACCATTTTCAGAACTGTTTTTCAGTCGGAGGCTCCGCACCCCGACCCCAATCACAGCTTTCATAGCCACAGTGATACAACTTCGCGCACTAATTGCAAAACATAATATACGCAACACTTGCGAGAAGTTTCCGTACTCGTTGCTGACTCGTGCGAGAAACAAAATTCACGCGCAGTTTTGAACTTCACGCACACCTAGAAGTACACATTCACGCACGCTCGCTTCGCGAGCATACAACAAAATGGAATACATTATTAGTTTCGTTGAATTCTTCTATAAGTTCATTTTCTATAGGGCTCAGCTGTCTCAGGTCGTCGACTCGGCTCAACCGACTCGGTTCGATCTAGTTTTCTCAAAATTTGTACACAGGTCGCAACGGAAAAAGCTAGTTGTATGGACAAAAGATTTATTAATAAGGGTGGACCGAAAAAAAGGCAAAAAAATACGCTGCTAAATGATATTAGCAGAATGCTTTCTCACATCGAAATGTGCTTAGCTTTTTTGACCAAAAAATTATAATTCCGAAATTACTCATCAAAATCACCAATCGTTTCCACAAATTTTATACATACCTTTTACATTTCCAATACCAATCTAAATCTTCTTATCAATACTCCAATCAATTCAATTCTTTTACCGATTCATTTCCGATTTTTCATTCGTAACTTATTCATATTCCACAATCATTACTCACATATCTATCATATTAATTTTCATCGCAATAATCGAATCAACGAATGTTCGGGTGTGTGAGTGTGTGTATTATTGTGAAGTGGGTGCCAGTGAGTGTATTATCTAGTACAATGATAAAGACGAATTTAATTTAAATGAGTATAGACAAATGAAGATCTACTGCTATGTGGCGCTAGGTGGCTACAACATTTTTAGAGCTAATGATGATTTTCGATGGAATGAGTATTATATCGAAGTTTTTCATAATAGACGTCGATAAGATTCTGGTATTCATCAGTGTCGATTAAGTGCTGGAAACCAAAATTTTATCGTTGTGAGAAATGATGACAATCACGGTAAAGTTTGTTGGAAATCTGTTTTCACGGGATTAATTCTCGTCCACGGTTTCTCCTCAGCCTTTCGACCGATCTTTCCCAAATTCATGTGAGTGGTAGAGCACCATGTAAAGATGTGCTGAAAGGATTCATAGCCCAATCTATTAAACAGTTCTCGATTAATGAGTATCCGAAAATAAAAATGTCAAAATTTTCCAAAAATCGATTATTTTATATTCAAATATATTTTCTCAAAATCAACAAATCAAATTTTGGGTCACTTGAACAACCATTTTTTCATCATTTTCCGTCAATTGGTTAATGTGGAATTTTCATTCATATCTGTCTCTACCAATTAAATCATGAATCTTCTATCAATGAAAAAAAAAAAAATCATGTACATTTCTTTTCCCATACAGTTTAACTTAATTCCGTATTAACCAATCGACCAAGGATGGCCAGATTAACATTTTATTAGGTCACCTCAACTTCCCTTATAAAGTCTTCCTAGACATAAATTCTAAATACTCGTAATAATTTCTTGAAAATTTTAACATTTTTATTTTCCGATACTCATTAATCGAGAACTGTTCAATAGATTGGGCTATAAATCCTTTCAGCACATCTTTACTTGGTGCTCTACCACTCACATAAATTTCGGAAAGATCGGTCGAAAGGCTGAGGAGAAACCGGGGACGGAAAATAATCGAATTTATTCCATGACAACAGATTTCAAACATATTTTACAATTGAGATGATTTGTTTATTCTAAAAATCTTGAAGGATAGAGAATCGGCTTCGTACATTTTGTTCCTCTCGCCGATATCTATCTATTGTAAGTCACGGTTTTTCTTCCAGTCTTATCCCTGGTCCTCCACGAATTTAACTTTCTCTGTCGTTGTCTGTGTCCATCTGTGTGTGTTTGTGCAACTTCATTTTTCGTCAACGGTTTCTCCTCAGCGTTTCGACCGATCTTTCTCAAATTTATGTGAGTGGTAGAGCACCATGTGAAGATGTGCTGAAAGGATTTATAGCCCAATCTATTAAACAGTTCTCGATTAATGAGTATCGGAAAATAAAAATGTTAAAATTTTCAAGAAATTATTAGGAGATTTTAGAATTTATGTCTAGAAGAACTTTATAAGGGAAGTTGAGGTGACCTAATAAAATGTTAATCTGGCCATCCTTGATCGATTGGTTAATACGGAATTACGTTGAACTGTATGGGAAAAGAAATGTACATGATTTTTTTTTCATTGATAGAAGATTCATGATTTAATTGGTAGAGATAGATATGAATGAAAATTCCACATTAACCAATTGACGGAAAATGATGAAAAAATGGTTTTTTAAAAGACCCAAAATTTGATTTGTTGATTTTGAGAAAAGATATTTGAATATAAAATGATCGATTTTTGGAAAATTTTGACATTTATATTTTCGGATACTCATTAATCGAGAACTGTTTGATAGATTGGGCTATAAATCCTTTCAGCACATCTTCACATGGTGCTCTACCACTCACATAAATTTGAGAAAGATCGGTCGAAACGCTGAGGAGAAACCGTTGACGAAAAATGAAGTTGCACAGACACACACACAGACGGACACAGACAACGACAGAGAAAGTTAAATTCGTGGAGGACCAGGGAGAAGCCTGGAGGAAAAACCGTGCTTACAATAGATAGATATCGGCGAGAGGAATAAAATGTACGAAGCCGATTCGCTATGAGTGAAGATTTTTAGAATGGAAAATTAATTTGAGTGAAAAAATTGAGCAAAAATGTCTTGTCACGAATACAACCCTTTCTCTTTGAGAAAGCAAACCACCGGTGTGGGAAGGTCTGGCCGAGACCCGGTCGCGAACTCACGAACGATCGAATCGTTCGATCCGAAGTCCGACACCTTACCTCGGGGCCAGCGAGGAAGGTTAGCAGTCAAGTTGCAACAGGCGTACTTGGAGTGTGAGTCGCTATGGCTATTATGTATGATTGTATATAGTGTATAGTTAGCGGTTTGTCGTTGCTCATATATATATATATGAGCATATGTATATATATATATATATATATATATATATACACTTACCATATATGATGGCGAGCATGCTCACTGAGTGTATGAGTGTAAATGTTACCGTGAAAGCCCGCAATCCGTAATTGCCGGGCATTCACTAGTGAATCCTAAGTATCACTGTTCGAGGCCAGTGAATGCTGACATTCACTAGGGAAAGCCCGGAATTCGTAGCTGATCTCGTTGCTGAGGCCATAATTCGGGCTTTCACTAGTAATTGTCAGCACTCACTGACCCGGACCAGTGAATGTCGGAGATCGGAAGAGTTGGGGAATAAAACTCGAATAAAATGTCTGATACATTGTCTCATTATCCCAAGTTTTCGAGGTAGATTGGAATATGGGAAAATCAAGGTATAGTGTTCAATACTCTCTTAACCTTTTCGTATGAACCTCCACTCTGTGGCAACTCCGAAAAGAGTGAGTTTCACTCTTTTGGAGTGAGAATTTCACGCGGGCCCAAGTGAATTTCATTACTTCCGAGTTGCCACAAAAAGGGGGTTCACTCAGAAAGGTTAAGGAAGTATGACTTCTTTATTCAACACCCATCGAATGAGGTCAGAAGTTCCTGATTTCTAACCTTCATCTACTAAGGTAGCCGTGGCGCGCAGAATTGAAAAGAATTGTGTCAGCATGAGCAGTGTGTCATAAATAATCATAAGTGAAACGTTTATGTCACTCAAGTTTTGTCATTGACAACTATTTTCTATGCGGTGATTCTGAGATTCGACAAGTATTTGACAAGACATTTTATCGACAACTCCTCATTGATGGATAATGGATATCTCTCCATATTCCAACCTGCTTCGAAAACTTGGGATAATAAGACAATGTGATTGACATTATATTCGACTTCCGTCCCCCAATTCTTATCCGATCTCTGACATTCACTGGTCCGTGTCAGTGAATGCTGTCAATCACTAGTGAAAGCCCGAAATATGGCCTCAGCAACGATATCAGCTACGAATTCCGGGCTTTCACTAGTGAATGCCCGGCAATCACGGATTTCGTGCTTTCACGGTAACATATATATATATAAGTAACGACGCAGCGCTTACTAATATTTCCTATATGTAATAGATATAGCGACTCACACTCCAAGTAAGCCTGTTACGGCTTGACTTCTAACCTTCCTCGCTGGCCCCGAGGCGAAGTGATGGACTTCGAACCGGACTCTTCGATCGTTCGTGAGTTTGCACCCGGGTCTCGGTCGGATCTTCCCACACCCGTGTTTTTTTTTTCTTGTTTTCTTTTCGGTCCACCCTTATAAATAAACCTTTTTTACATACAACTGGCTTTTTCAGTTGCGATCTGGACACAAATTATGTCGATTCTTTTAGGTGGGGTCACGCGTAGTTGCATGTTTTGGCTATGTAAACTTACTGCACTTATCGCCAATCTTGACATCCTACACGGCATTTTCTGGCAGTTTTAACGACATGGAATTCCTTCTTCTTCTTCTTCTTCTGTGACATCTAAGGTGGGAGAGTGGAGCGCCTCCCTTCTTTTACGGCCTATTTACGGCCCTCAATGGGCTTGTGCGCGAACGCGTTGACTGAGTGAGCGGGATATATGATTCGTTAACAGATTTGGGTCTCTGCTAACAAGGAGTATTTGGTAAGGAAGGATAAGGAACGAGGAAAAGGGAAAGGGAAAGAGAAAGAGAAAGGAGAGAGAGAGAGAGAGAGAGAGAAGGGACTAGATAGACAGTTCACACGCCATGAGGAAATAGCAGAGAATTTCCGAGGTTTTGTCAGTAGGGCTAGAGAGAAACTCCGTGATCGTCTAGGGAGGAATAGTATATTACTGTACTAGGCAGGGAAGTTGGATTTCCGCGACTGTGTGATGATAATGCCGAGGCATTGATATCACACGGTCACGGGCATCTCACTTCTCCGCCGTGTGCTTTATACCATTTTTCTTACTCGCGGCCCGAAAGTACGTCGAAACTTTAATGAATTAATGCAAAAGTCCGCATTTAACCTCACTTTTCCAAATGCTCGAACGAAATTTTGAAGGGGTGGCAGTAAACAGACGACCTCACAGCTTTTACTCACTGCGACTTGTGATGTGATATGCTCGTCCGCCCGACTTTTGCAAAAACGAGGCGTTAGCCGAGCTTTTGCTGGTCGGGGTGGACGTAAGCAGAAAAATAATAAAGTGAAATGTATTGTGAATGATTTGAATGGATGCTAAATGCTATTATCATGATCAGCATGGGTCTTGTTACAAGTGAGTTGTATTTGCGTTTCTTGGCTTGTCATAGCCCATAACTCTCGTAACTGCGTATTTATATCATTCGTGTCGTGGAGCATGAGAAATTCTGCTCCACAATCACCCCATGAAAGATTCTTTCTCGGCAACGATATTTCTGCATCAGAGGGATACTGTCCGTCCAATTATATTATCATCTTCAATAAACGCTTGTAAACATAACCTCTATAGGTTATGTCTTTTGTGTATGTTTTGCATGCATTTCCTTTGCATCGCACGCATGTGGAGAGCAGCGGCAGCCCTAGAGACAGCAAAAATCGACAGTCGACTAGAGCTCTGCGCCGGCAGCAAAAGTCGCTCTTTCGCTACCGAAATGAGGCACGGAAGGACGTACTTTCGTGCCGGGAGGAAGAAAATTCATTTTCTTTCATAAGCTTGCGTTGGAGGGTTCTTCTTTGCTCGTCGAAGCGCGGGCAAGACCAAAATATATGGGACATGGAATTTCGGTCTCTATTCATTAGAGATTTCAGCGCTCCCTAAATTTCTAGAGTGCCGTCCCTCTAGAAGGTTAAATAACCCTTTCAGAAGACCTATTGAGAGCGGAATTGTTATGTCATTACCAATATCAGACTGCAAATCTTATCAACACTTGTCTTCCCGTCTCTACCAACTAGGAATTTGCAGAACTCCATAAGTGATTTTGGTAGATTTTTTCGTCCTTGATGGTTAATATACAAGTTGAACCTTTGGTCTCGTCGATCTTGATTCCCCACCGTCCTTCAAGATCGACGAGACCAAAGGTTCAACTTGTATATTGCAGAACTCCAATCAAAGCCAAACTGACAAGGGGAGGTCCAACCTTGTGGAACACGGATCCTTATAAAACTCTGGGAATCGTCTTGTTTTGGTGCAAAATGAAGGTATCTCCAAGACTTTGATCCCATGGGCCTCCTATCCCGAGATATAGCTACGGAAGTTAGCATTGTTTGTATATCTATACATACGAATTCTCAACATGGGCCTATATTGGCAATGCTAATCTCCATAGCTATATTTGAGAATAGGATGCCTGTAGGATAAAATCCTTGGAGATACCTTCATTTCTCACCAAAACAAGATGATTCCCAAAGTTTCATCAAGATCCGCGTTCCACAAGGTTGGACCTCCCCTTGTGAGCTGACCAGAGAAATACGTATTACCTTATTTGGTCACTAGGGTCAAATACATCATCACTAAGGGTTTTAATTTCTTGGCTCTACTTCATTGGATAGTCTCAACTGGAATAGGTCTTCTGAGAAATTATGCATGTTCAAACCACTTATCAGACTGCGATTAACGGTTTAAAGTGTAATTTGGAGGCTGAGTGTGTGAAAAATATTCATTGAAATTTCCGCCCATCTAGTGAAAATCATGAAAATACTTTGAGTGAAGGAATTTTGGAATGGTCAAGAATTAAACTCCTATCTTGTGATTAACACAATTGTTCAACAGTGAATTCTGAGGAACTCCACCTGCATAACTAGATGTTATTGAAAAGATTTTACTGACAAATTTGAGCCATTAGAGACAGAAAATGATGGATTGTGAACACCATGGAAGGGTTGTCATGTCAAATGATTGAATTTCAATTGATCGGTTGTCATGTCATTCCAAAATTGGACTGTGAACACGAGATATTTGAGATAATATCTTGGGATTGTCACCGGTACAAGAGCAGTGTTATAATCGAGCAAAAACCATGAACTATTGAATTAGAGTTCATCAATTAGAATTTTCAGCTTGGGAGATTGAGAGTATAGGACATTGCACTACTCGAGGGTAAATATACATTTGAGCTAAATACCCATGTTATTGTCTTTGGTCCTGGCATGCGTGAAATGATAGTGGTCTTGACACCTGAATTCTGTAACACTGTAGAGATGCTGGACCCAATATAACCACTACCTCCACCTACAAATTGAAGCAAATCTACCAATTACACATTGACCAACATATTTTAATCCAACAAATCTCTCACCAACGATGACATGGCTGAGGGGCATTCTCATTTATATCAGTGTAACCAACTATGCACCAGGCGCTCCAATAATTCAATTAATAATAATATTATACTGGAACATCCAAAGTATCATTGTTGGTGATACAACCTTGTTATTCAAGAGAGTACAAACTAGAATTAGATAAATATATGAGATCACCGAGGTAAATCATGAATAACTCATATTGACAAATTTCACAAGAGAAACAAATGATGGTGGTTATGTACAATTACACAATGATGGATCTAAGAAGCAGAATCAAGGTGTGAGTAATCAGGGATCATCAAACCCATTGAACTGTCTGACTCTGTTCCCTGCTTGCTGCTCATGACCCCTTTTGCATCCTAGAAGGTCAATGTCAAGCAATGCTCTAACTTGAAGAAACATTACATAATCGAATTACCAGATAAGTGATCTTGGCACCGAAATTGTCAGCTATAGGAATTCCAGAAAGAGAACTCGATACTTTTAAAACTCCTACATACGAATTTGCGCTCAGAGAAACACTTCCACCTTCCAATTTCCCAAGATTATTGATAAACATGCTGAAACCACGCACTTCAGTGCGTCCGTTCCACTGCACGTAGAGACATGCCCGTGGTATAGAAGTACTTATCTTGAAAGAAGAAAATACCCGTATCCTCGAAAATCTCTTGCCTTCTATTAGTTATTCCACATTGAGATTTGTTGTCCACAAGCATAAAAGTCCAGATCACCACCCTAGTGAAAAAATGAGTCGAATATCGAGTCGACGTTATGAAACAATCATCGAGTCGAAAATGAAGTCGTAAATCGAGTCGAAAATCGAGTCAGTTTCAAATGGAATATAGTCCGAGGGTTGATAACTGATCCAATGATCTCGAGGAGTCACTTTCCCTGACAGGAGTACGTTTCGACTGTATGCCGATCCAAAACTCTTACTAGGACCAAGATTTGCCTACCCTGCTGCAAAAGTTCGATTGGATTTGATTAAAATACATCCAATCGTTTTGAATCTAGAATCTTATGATGAATTTGAAACATGACTTTGAGGATTTAGGAAAATTGGAGTTCAATAACGATCAATGATGTTGATCATGATTCGAACAGTATAGACCAATCTTCACTAATGCAGACTTTTCGCATTGAAAGTGAGATTGCCAATCAATCTCAATACTTACTGCCAGTATTCGGAAGTCGTTGTTCTATCTGTATTAATGCTGATTCCCTTGATAGGATATCGCGATTCCAATCTGTGTCAATGCCATAAAAAAGCATTGACATGCTATGGGTCCTATCTACTTCAATCGATTTCAACACTGTTTTTCAGTAATGGAAACATCGAGATCTCAATCCGCCTCAATCGACCGCAATACTGACTGGGAGCATTGGAGACCTTAAATCCTATTTATCTGAATCGATTTGAATGGCGGATATCAATATTGGAATTCCGAAATCCTATCTGTCTCAAACGATTTCAATACTGTTTTCCAGTATTGGAAACATCGGGATCTCAATCCGCCTCAATCGACCTCAATACTGAGTGGAAGTATTGGAGTCTTCATATCCTATTTATCTGAATCGATTTGAATGCTGGATATTAATATTGGAGATTTGAGATCCTATCTGCCTCAATCCATTCCAATACTGATTTTCAGTATTGGGAACATCGAGAACTCAATCCGCCTCAATCGACCTCAATACTGACTTTCAGTCATTATCACAAATCAACGTCTCACATATACATCACTCACATTACAGCTAGGGTTTCAATACAATCCAATACTTATTTTGATCATGATCGGATTAACATATCATCGTATTACATAACTAAACGCTATTTAGGTTCTGTCACTCACCAGTCTTACATTGGAACATGAGAGATCGTTCGTCGCTTGCGAGGAAGCAATCCCATGATATTTGGATGCAAACTGAGATGGTCATCGAAACGCCACCTAGCGTCAGCCACTCGAATTCTATCGGCCTCAATCGATTCCAATACTAACTTTCAGGAATGGGAAGTTCAATAACTCACACTACGTCAATCGGTCCCAATACTGACTATGAGCATTGACGAGTTTATTTATCGTCCTTAATCGATTTGAATGCTGGATATCAGTATTGGGAACTTGAAATCCTATCTGCCGGGTCGAATCCAGTACTGTTTTCAAGCATTGGGAACATCGAGATCTCAACCCACTTCAATCGATCTCATTACTGACTGTGAGTATTCTAGCCATTTATATCGTAATAACCTGAATCGATTTCAGTACTATCTCTCAGTATTGGGTAGATCGCTATCTCAATCCACTTCAATCGATCTCAATACTGGAAGTAACCATTAGAAACCCTATATCCTATCTAGATGAATCAATTTGAATGCTGGATATCAGTATTGAGGACTTGAAATCTTATCTGCCCCAACTGATTCGAGAACTGTTTTTCAGTATTGGAAACATCAGGTTCTCAATCCGCTTCAATCGATCTCAATACTGATTTTCAGCATTGCAGATCATATCCTATCTACTTGGATCGATTTGAATACTGGATATCAGTATTGGGGACTTGAAATCCTATCTGCCCGAATCGATTCCAGAACTGTCTTTCAGTATTGGAAACATCGGGATCTCAATACGCTTCAATCGATCTCAATACTGATGTTCAGCATTGCAGACCTCATATGATCTTTACCTGAATCGGATTGAATGCTAAATATCAGTATTAAGGACTCGAAATCCTATCTGCCTCAATCGATTTCAGTACTGTATTCCAGTATTGGAAACATCGGGTTCTCAATCCGCTTCAATCGATCTCAATACTGATTTTCAGCATTGCAGATCTTATATCCTATCTACTTGAATCGGATTGAATGCTAAATATCAGTATTGAAGACTTGAAATCTTATCTGCCCCGATCAATTTTGAGTACTGTCTCTCAGTATTGGGTAGATCGCTATCTCAATCCACTTCAATCGATCTCAATACTGAAAACATGCATTAGAAACCCCATATTTTATCTAGATGGATCAATTTGAATGCTGGATATCAGTATTGAGGACTTGAAATCCTATGTGCCCTAATCGATTCGAGAACTGTTTTTCAGTATTGGAAACATCGGGTTCTCAATCCGCTTCAATCGATCCCAATACTCATTTTCAGCATTGCAGATCTTATATTAGACTAAGAGCTAGCTCGGAAATTAGGGATTGATCAGAGGCACGAGCTGCCTCAACGTAAAATGACGCCAATTGTCCATGGAAACATGAATCCGTTGGAATTAGCACGCTAACCTGGTACAGGGAAAAGATGGCGGCCGGGAAAGCCCCCGAGTTTTCCGGGTTGATGGAATTGATAAGAGGCAAGGATGAAACTTTTTTCTGATGATAGTATTAGCAATAACAAACCCGAAAATCTTGGAGGCAGAAAGCCACCCCCCTGCCTAGGGGTTGGCAGCCTCCCCTTAAGTCCCCTAAAGAATTGGAAAAAGTTTTGATAAGGGGCAAGGCTGCCTCCTGAAAATATCGATTCTTTGAGTGATTTTAAGACCCTATGCACGGAGGCAGAGCCCTAGCCTGGTACAATGGCCCGGAAAATGCGTTTTCATGATGGCAGCCGGGCGCCAGATTTATGACTGCGGAAAAAGTTTTGGTAAGAGGCAAGGCTGCCTCCTGAAAATATCGATTCTTTGAGTGATTTTAAGGCCCTATGCACAAAGGCAGAGCCCTAGCCTGGTACAGAGTCCCGGAAAATGCGTTTCCGTGATAGCAGCCGGGCGCCAGATTTATGACTGCGGAAAAACTTTTGATAAGAGGCAAGGCTGCCTCCGGAAATATAGATGCTTTGAGTGATTTTAAGACCCTATGCACGGAGGCAGAGCCCTAGCCTGGTACAATGGCCCGGAAAATGCGTTTTCATGATGGCAGCCGGGCGCCAGATTTATGACTGTGGAAAAAGTTTTGATGAGAGGCAAGGCTGCCTCCGGTAAATATCGATTCTTTGAGTGATTCTGAGACCCTATGCACAAAGGCAGAGCCCTAGCCTGGTACAAAGTCCCGGGAAATGCGTTTCCGTGATAGCAGCCGGGCGCCAGATTTATGACTGCGGAAAAAGTTTTGATAAGAGGCAAGGCTGCCTCCTGAAAATATCGAATCTTTGAGTGATTTTAAGACCCTATGCACAAAGGCAGAGCCCTAGCCTGGTACAAAGTCCCGGGAAATGCGTTTCCGTGATAGCAGCCGGGCGCCAGATTTATGACTGCGGAAAAAGTTTTGATAAGAGGCAAGGCTGCCTCCTGAAAATATCGAATCTTTGAGTGATTTTAAGACCCTATGCACAAAGGCAGAGCCCTAGCCTGGTACAAAGTCCCGGAAAATGCGTTTTCGTTATAGCAGCCGGGCGCCAGATTTATGACTGCGAAAAAAGTTTTGATGAGAGGCAAGGCTGCCTCCAGAAAATATCGATTCTTTGAGTGATTTTAAGACCCTATGCACAAAGGCAGAGCCCTAGCCTGGTACAAAGTCCCGGAAAATGCGTTTTCGTGATAGCAGCCGGGCGCCAGATTTATGACTGCGAAAAAAGTTTTGATAAGAGGCAAGGCTGCCTCCGGAAAATATCGATTCTTTGAGTGATTTTAAGACCCTATGCACAAAGGCAGAGCCCTAGCCTGGTACAAAGTCCCGGAAAATGCGTTTTCGTTATAGCAGCCGGGCGCCAGATTTATGACTGCGGAAAAAGTTTTGATAAGAGGCAAGGCTACCTCCTGAAAATATCGATTCTTTGAGTGATTTTAAGACCCTATGCACAAAGGCAGAGCCCTAGCCTGGTACAAAGTCCCGGAAAATGCGTTTTCGTGATAGCAGCCGGGCGCCAGATTTATGACTGCGAAAAAAGTTTTGATGAGAGGCAAGGCTGCCTCCGGAAAATATCGATTCTTTGAGTGATTTCAAGACCCTATGCACAAAGGCAGAGCCCTAGCCTGGTACGAAGTCTCGGAAAATGCGTTTTCATGGCGGCAGCACAACTTCCACAATAGCGAATAACGACAAGATTTTGATCTTCATGCGGGTACCTCCTGCAAATATACTTAATTGTTCACAGAGAAAATAAAGCAAGTGATTTTTGAAACCTTTATTACGAAAAAGGAGTAGTAAATGTCATCGTATGTAACTTATGAGAGCATATTTGAACAAAGGTGCATGACATATATTCATTGATTCTTCATCGCTGTCGTAGACGATTTTACTGTCTAGACAAGGTCCTGTATAAGAAATTGCAAATACATCATAGCACATGCTTTAAAAAAATTTTCAATTTGTGCATAGGGTCTTAAAATCACTCAAAGAATCGATATTTTCCGGAGGCAGCCTTGCCTCATATCAAAACTTTTTCCGCAGTCATAAATCTGGCGCCCGGCTGCTATCACGGTAACGCATTTTCCGGGACTTTGGACGAGGCTAGGGCTCTGCCTCCGTGCATAGGGTCTTAGAATCACTCAAAGAATCGATATTTTAGGAGGCAGCCTTGCCTCTTATCAAAACTTTTTTCGCAGTCATAAATCTGGCGCCCGGCTGCTATCACGAAAACGCATTTTCCGGGACTTTGTACCAGGCTAGGGCTCTGCCTTTGTGCATAGGGTCTTAAAATCACTCAAAGAATCGATATTTTCCGGAGTCAGCCTTGCCTCTCATCAAAACTTTTTTCGCAGTCATAAATCTGGCGCCCGGCTGCTATCACGAAAACGCATTTTCCGGGACGTTGTACCAGGCTAGGGCTCTGCCTTTGTGCATAGGGTCTTAAAATCACTCAAAGAATCGATATTTTCAGGAGGCAGCCTTGCCTCTTATCAAAACTTTTTCCGCAGTCATAAATCTGGCGCCCGGCTGCTATCACGGAAACGCATTTTCCGGGACTTTGTACCAGGCTAGGGCTCTGCCTCCGTGCATAGGGTCTTAGAATCACTCAAAGAATCGATATTTTCCGGAGGCAGCCTTGCCTCTCATCAAAACTTTTTTCGCAGTCATAAATCTGGCGCCCGGCTGCTATAACGAAAACGCATTTTCCGGGCCATTGTACCAGGCTAGGGCTCTGCCTCCATGCATAGGGTCTTGAAATCACTCAAAGAATCGATATTTTCAGGAGGCAGCCTTGCCCCTTATCAAAACTTTTTCCAATTTTTCAGGGGACTTAAGGGGAGGCTGCCAACCCCTAGGCACGGGGGTGGCTTTCTGCCTCTAAGATTCTTAGGTTTGTTATTGCTAATACTATCATCAGAAAAAAGTTTCATCCTTGCCTCTTATCAATTCCATCAACCCGGAAAACTCGGGGGCTTTCCCGGCCGCCACCTTTTTCCTGTACCAGGTTAGCGTGCTAATTCCAACGGATTCATGTTTCCATGGACAATTGGCGTCATTTTACGTTGAGGCAGCTCGTGCCTCTGATCAATCCCTAATTTCCGAGCTAGCTCTTAGTCTATGAGGGTCTTATGAGCGAATCTCGGCATGTGAGCGATACTGGTTGGCAAATTCGAGATATTCCAATTTGATACGATATTTCCGGGTAACTTTTTCATCGATTAATAAGGACTCAAACGTTGGTATGACACTCACGTGATCCATTTTGCAGCTTTGCCGCGCCTAAGCGGTCGAATAACGGATATTCTCACGTATATAAATAAGAACCTCGTATTACAATTATTCTAATGAGTACACTTCGTCCTAGGGATGAGCTGTCTTCGGCGCGTCAGAAAAGTGAACATGGGGGATTATAACAAATTATAGGGGTTCCCAATAGTCTCTGTTACAAGATAAAGGAACTCCTCACCTACTGAAATGTACGTTTTTTGTGAATTTTTAATTTTTGCTAGCCTCGCATTACTCCTGAGATGGATGTATGACAGAGGCGATTTTTACATACGTTTCTGTTAAAGTAGAAATTAGATTACACGTGGTTCCAGTAACAATGAGGTCCTCATTTTCATGTCTCATGCAAAGATAGTACATTTCGATATAAGGGTGGAAAATAGTACATTCCGATACAAGGGTGGAAAAACTTTTTTTCGCGTCCGAGTGATGGGTTTGCGGCTTGAACCGTGGTCGAAGATCGGAATCAAGACGAGGATGCAAAAAATAGGTTTTACATCCGTGTATCGAACTGTGTTTATCGACAAACTTTCCGTGGAAGTGGAAAATCAGTGTGGGAAAGACACTTTTTGTTATTCTGTGCGCAAAAATGGCCATTTAGACGCAAGTGTGCGTGTGCAAATAGCGAATTTGCACATTATTCCGACACAACTGTGTGCAAATATTTTTTCACGCAGTGCGCAAATGAGGCATCAGTGCGCAAATACTCGTTTGCGCACTGCGTAAACGAAGAACAGTGTGCAAATGAGGCATTTGCGCACTGGACTTGAGTTGTTCTCTGATCACTCTATACCATCATCTATCTATATATCATCATCATACATAATTGTGAAGAATATCTAACTTCGATCTTTCGAGCACCAGCGACAGTTTTGAACAACGTGGTAACATACTATATGGGCGATAGAGTTTTTTCTGATACATTTCTCAGAATTTTTTTTCAGTCGGGGGGCTCCGCCCCCCGAACCCCCCGGCGGGGGCTCCGCCCCCTGCACCCCCGCCGGGGCTCCGCCCCTAGACCCCCTCCTCCGCCCTCCTGTGACCCCGTCATGCCATGTTGCTCTGAATGCTTGAGATGCATTGATCATTCGTTGTAGGTGATGCTTCGGTCATTCCTCGCTACTGTCAACATTTTTCAGAAGGTCGTCATGGATCCCAAGTAGTTCAAATGAAAATGGTTCATAATTTGTTTGAGGAGGAAAAAGGACTCGAAAAGTTCGTACACACCAATGCGAAAAAGGAACAAAGTCCGTCAACTCTCGAGACGACGCCCAAGTCTCACAGTATCCCCTAATTTTTTGATGTGTTTTAGGAGGCGGGTTACATTTTTGCTCACAGAAATAACAAAAAATATCGTAAGCAACTCGGGCGCCGACATTTGCGCACTCGTCCCCGCAACTCGTGTGCAAACGTTCCATTTGCGCACAGTTTCGTCGTTTACGCAGTGCGCAAATGGCTGATTTGCGCACTGCGTGCGCAAATGAGCCATTTGCACACTGCGTAAACCATGAAACTGTGCGTAAATGAGGCGTTTGCACACTCGTTGCGGTGACTCGTGCGCAAATATTTGTTGGCGCCCTTGTTGCTTAATATACTATTTTGTTAGTCTGTGCACAAAAATGGCCATTTAAACGCAAGTGTGCGTGTGCAAATGCCTCATCTAGACACGGGTTCGCGTTTGCACCGTGCCATATCCATTTTCGCACGGCGTAAACGATGAAACAGTATGCAAATGGGGCATTTAACCATAGTTTGCCTAACAAATTTGAGTTGATTTTTGATCATCCTATATTCACTAGAAAATGAAAACGAAAGATCGAGAAGCGCCGCGTCACGGTTCTCTCGCATAACTATATACGGAGGGTAAGTCCGGTAACGGTAGGATATTCAAAATTCAAACGATCCTCCTCAATTCGAAATTGCAATCATTGCTCTGTTGACTCTCAGAAAAAATACTTCGTACTAAAAATCATCTGATTAATTAAGATATTGCTCGAGAGGGTTATGTTAACTGAGGCTGTAATTTATTCACCGAAGAATAAATATAAAGCCTGCGTAGAATGGACTGTCAATGACCTTCACGATCTTCGATCTAATTTCTAGGACAATGAATTTGAAAATATGAAATTCAAAATTTAAGCAGTCAGATCGAATGAGAAAAGTGACCACAACGTTGGAGTTATACAATCACACACACAGAGTTTCTACTCTGCTTAAAATCCTTGAAGTATCATTGAAATCCTTTTTTCATCCTTGAAATCGTGGGAAATCCTTGAATTTCTTGTCATATTATCGATTAGCCTTGAAATTCTACCCGACTCACGAAGGAATCCCCATGATCATATGCTCGATCCGAAAGTTTGATGTCCATTCGATTTGAAAGACCCCCGCGAAGAGCGCGCCACCGTTGTTCATTAACCCTTAGTTACCCTGGTGGTAGTATTTTGGCACAACCCCCATTTGATTAGCACGGCGTGACGTGGCACCAGGGTAACTAAGGGTTAAGGTGAATGTCTCGTGGGACAATTTGAGCGAGCTATGTTGTTTTGATAGCTACACGACGTCACCGTCTTTCATGTAAAATCGCACGAAATTCCTTGAAATCTAGTCATTTGACTCCTTGAAAACCCTTGAAATTGACCTGAAATTGTCTCTCTTGCACCGATCCCTTTTTATCCATTGGTGCAGTTTTTTAATCTCAAAATAACGGTTATTATTACCCGAAATGTTTTCATTTCTTGCAGTTCTATCTGAGGCGAACCATTCGATCACCCCCACATCAACATTTCTAAAATCATATACTCAGATAGTATTTACTTAACCAAGGTATCGTTTTACGCACTACGGAATTCGAAATTGATCATCTAGCGGTGCACGTACCGAACGTCAGAAATAGTATACATTAGATGATTGAAGACATTTCAAGCCATGCGGAAACATACTATGAGGGCAAAAGTCTTCTTTCTGATACATTTTTCAGAATTTTTTTCAGTCCAGGGGCTCCGCCCCCCGAGCCCCCCGGCGGTGGCTTCACCCCCTGCCGCCCCTGGACCCCACCCTGACCCCTTCCTGACGCCCTACCTTTATCTCTGATCAGAAGAGTCATTTACCCAATATCATGAATGAGACGACGCACTCCGAATTCCACTAAACATTGTGAAAATATCCGAAATATGTGTATTTCGAATAAAAATGATAATATCTCTGCTCAATTTAAGGCAATAAAGACACGGAGTAAGCTCTTTGATAGATCTATAGATCGATTCCTCAAAACGCACAATTTGATTAACGAGAACAAAGATCCATGAAATCCTATCACCCCAAAACAAAAGGAAAATCGAACATTTCTCTAACTGATGGTCAATTTTCGCGACCTCCGCTACTTATTTGGAGGGTTTTGGCGAGTTACATTTTTGCTCACAGCAATAACAAATAATATTGTAAGCAACTCGGGTGCCGACATTTGCGCTCTCGTCCCCGCACTCGTGTGCAAATGGTTTGTTTGCGCACAGTTTCATCGTTTGCGCCATGCGCTGATGATTATTTGCGCACTAGCGTGCACAAATAGACCATTTGCACACTCGTTGCGTTGACTCGTGCGCAAATGTCTGTTGGCACCCTTGCTGCTTAATAAACTATTACCGCACAACGTATTGAATTTTTTTTTCGATTACTCTAACCTAAGAATGTCGCGTTTAAATACGATCTCGTCGGGGCAAAGTTCTCGATAAACTAAACTAAACAAAAATATTTTCGTTCCGTTTCGTTTAATGACATTTTGTTTATGTTTAGTTGCGTTTACCGTCAACATAATCATACAGAGTTTTGTTTGGTTTCGTTTATCGCAACATAATTACGAATGATTTCGTTTATGTTTTGTTTTTAAGAAACGAAACAAAACATATTCATCAGAAAATAGTTTTGTTGAATTCGGTTTATTCACGAAACTGAACAGAATTATTGACTTTTGTTTATCCCGTGAATAAACAAAACTCAACGAAACATAAATTCTGAGAAACAATATTCAACGAAACTAAATTACGATCATTTTGTGTAGTTTCGTTTATGAAGAGAAAGACGGATTCGGTTTTCGTTTAGTTTTGTTTTCGTTCAACATAATTGGAAATAATTTTGTTTCGTTTTGTTTTTGCTAAAATGAACGGAACAAAATTAAAAATCGCGTTTTGTTTCGTTTCGTTAAAAACCCTGGTCCACATAGGCTTTCATCTACGGTGTAGGATGAATCTGCATCGTTCCAAAATGATATTATCCATGCAACCAGACAATAGTCACCTTATACACGTCCAATTTTTCCCCCGTTCTCTGGGTCAGAAGGTCGTGAGCCGATACCACCCTCAAAATGAGACTTTGCGAGAAAAGCGCTAGCCATGGGCTTGCGTTTTCTAGTAGGTGGGACTGTGATATATGAGTATAGTGGGCACTACAAAAATTTACTCATAAGGATACAATTTACCACGCGACGTGTCTACAATAAGACAGCCACGGGCAGGCACAATACAGCATGCGCGGGTTGATCATTGAGCGCCAGACGTACGGCCTGGACCCGGAAAAGGGCCAGGGATTGATAAGAGACGATCTGAGAGAGTATCATAATCAGGCACAGTACATCAAACAGCTGCACCTCATGGCGTACGTGAGGGGCGGTTTGGCTCACACGCTACGATGACACATTGCGTCAAGGCCACTACGCACTCAACGCGCACGCGACGCAGACGGCAGGCGGCATACGACACAAGTGCGCATAGCAAGCAGCATTAATCACGAGCAATGGCAACGCAATACGCCGAGGTCACGCAGCTGTACTAACGAGCAGCAGGGGTCACACGCAGTAACGAGGTGGCATAACGATGGCAGTGATTGACAGCTATACGACGCGACGCCACAGCGTCGTCACTACTCTGAGTCAACAGGCAGCGGATGAAAGGCATACCGACAGCAGTGATTGACAGCTATGCGACGCCGCGCCACAGCGTCGCCACAACAGGCCGAGGTCATTACGCACATAGCAGCAGCGGTGGCACAAATCACACAGTACTGCTGCGTACATAGACAACACCGCCACAGCGCTGAGTCAACAAGTACGAGGTCATTGCGCACATAACAGGCGGTATGGCGGGGGTGCGTTGACAATGATGGCTGACAGCTGGGCGGCATTAGTGTGCCGTGACGTCACCGTTGCTCAGAGCCAATGGTCAGTACACACCAGGGAGAGGTGGAGCACATCGCGGAACGGCATGTGGCACGTGGGTGGCCCTAAAGGCGTGCCGATAATGGGACTGGCTACATCAAGAATGGGCTGGTATTCATAGTCGGATTATCCTATAGTTTAGCATATGCGGATTGACGACTATGAATTCCGCCCATGGTGGGATCACGTCAACACACCACGCCACAGCACCGCGGCTATATAAGGGTGCGCATCCAGTGCGGGCGAGTTAGTTGGTTGCCTACCGCTAATAAGCACACCTGTTACGTGCATGTTATAACCACTGTATTTACACGCAATAAACGGTCATCATATACGAGAGTTATATCATTGTGTTGCTTCTTGGTATTTATACCTTTGTCAGGCAGCGAACCCTACGCCTAGAGTTGCTAGCCCTTAGCGCCGCGTTCGTCAAGATGACGAAGGGCGAGGAGCGCCCTGCGCCTCAGGTCAATCAATGCACCTGCCGTAATTGTTACGGCGTACAACAGGCTAGGCGCCTTGCCCTATTGGGAGCTCTGCAGTACGTACCTCAGGTAGGTCAGAACCAGCAGTCTGACGCAGTGCAGGACCAGACGCAGAACACCGAGCAGAGTCAGTTGTTGCAGAGCGAGCCAAATGATACTCGCACACCTTTGGTGCCTCGTACGCAAATCCCAACCAATAATTCATAACACTCCCATAAGCAGTTGCATACCCCTGTACGACAGTGTCAATCTTGGCACTAGGGAGGGTAGAGAGAAGGAGAGTAAACTTCGGGCTTTCGCCGTTGCCGAAACTAGTTTCAAACGGGATACAGCTACACTTCCAGAGTTGGCTACTAGAGGCTCTGGGGTGTTCTGGGCTAGATCAACGCTGGCTCACAGCTTCTGAAAGGAAGGAAGACTGATTCCGCCTCCTTCATCCCCTCTCGTAGTACGTGAAAAATGTCGAAGTAGTGTGCCCTACTGAAAATAGTGGCTTATTACAATGTTTCCTAAAGCTGAGTCGATAAATTTGCTAATTAATTGGATCATTCTTCGAGAATATTTGAGTATCTCAGGATTAATCCACGCTGTAGACCATCTAATTGATTTGTTATGAGCCTCCGAACAGTTTTTATTATCGACAACCCTGCTAGATCTCGATAAACTCGATTGATTTCGATGAATGACCCGATTGATCAGCCAATTCATCGACTCAATTTGAGGAAACATTGTAATGAGCCATTATTTTCAGTAGGGTGCTTGGCACATTCAATCTCCCGCTCCGTAAAGCCAACGCGATCCACGCCTCGGGTGATGACAGATAAAGCGCTACGCTACGATTTTGCGCCACGCCACGACGCGCTATCGCACGCCATGACCCAAAAATTAATTCCAGCGAACCCGACCATCGATGGATTTGATTCATCCCCGTAATCAACGACTGGTACTGTAACAATAAATCCAGTCCACCGATGGTCGGGTTCGCTAGAATTAATTTTAGGGTCGTGGCGTGCGATAGCGCGTCGTGGCGTGGCGCAAAATCGTGGCGTAGCGCTTTATCTGTCATCACCCCTGATGACAGACAACCCGCTACGACATGAATCTCACGACACGACGCGACGCGACACCGCCCGCCACGGCACTAAATCTATTCCTGCAAACTCAATCATCGATGGATTTGACTCATTTTCATAAATCATGACTGGGGCCTGATTCCAAGCTCGGTGATAGCTGTCGCGGCGGTGTGATTCATTATGATTTTCCTACGTCCACGTTCCTTATGCATCGTGGACCACCCAATTCCATGTTCCTTATGCATGGCGAGTGAGATGAATCGCACCGCTGCGATAGTAATCACCGAGCTCGGAATCAGGCCCCTGGTAATGTGAAAATAAATCAAATCCATCGATGGTCGGGTTCACAAGAATGGATTGGGTGCCGTGTCGGGCGGTGTTGCGTCGCGTCGTGTCATGAGATTCGTGTCGTAGCGGGTTGTCTGTCATCACCCTCGCACACGAGCGTCCCGGTTTCGTGTCGGTGAAGCCTTAGCCCAGAGCCTAGTCAGAGATGAGTAGAGAGATCTCCAGCCTAATGCTGTGGAGTCGAGACGGGCAGGTTTATGAAAATACGGTGTCGCCGCGGCTCGGGTAGCGGCGGGCGGGCGAAGCTTGTCCTAAACTCGATGTGCATGTGTAATGTCTGTGAGTTACTGACGGCGCGATCGGCTCACAAACTCACACGCGCACATCGAGTTTAGGACAACGTCATAGAGCTCTATGCACGCGGTGCATGCACCTGCATACTATGCGTGCACGCGTATACCTATATATCGAGCCCACAGGCCGGCGTTATACTTATAACGCAGGTATACGGGCAGTCCCTTTTGGAATATAATGAGCCGCAAAACTGGACTATTGTGATGCGGCTCATTTCTGATGCTGCACATTAACACCATTATTTCTATTTCAACTTGCTTTGCCAAAACAAGCTGGGTATATATATATATTTTTTTTTTTTTTTTTTTTTTTTTTAATATTTTTCTACTATTTCTCTATTTTCCCATCATTTTTTTGACCTTGCAAATATAACTATTTCAAGTTAATAATTATGAATTGGATTAAAATAAATTCATTAAAATTGCATATTTTCGATCTTTTTTTAGTTTTCCCATTATACGTCGAAAAATATTGCTTTTCGGAAAAACTTGTCAAGAGGTCATTTGTAGATCTTCAATTTACGAGGAAGAATATTAGGACCAATTTTGTAGATCTATTGAAAATCTACAGATGACCTCTTGACAAGTTTTTCCGAAGAACCTATATTTTTCGACTTGTAATGGGAAAACCGAACATGGTCGGAAATTCATGTAAGGTAAGTGTACCCAACTTGCCCCCATATGCCGATCTCGGGGATGGGCACTCCTTGGCCTCCCGGCAATTTTTTTTTAAGTTCGTTATGTTGAAATATGAGAAAGTAAGTAGTTCGCGTCGACCCCGAATCATTCCTGCGTTCTCCAGAAAATCCAGAGTGATTTTTCTATTTTTCGTGATTGCTTAGCTAAGAAAGCGTCGAGGGAATCGCCTTCAGTAAAATCGGTGCCGAATTCTTTAAGTTCAACCAATCTCAACGTACCTCAGCGCATTCGATTCCTTGTTTCAAGACCTTCAAAATCCATTTTTTAAAATTGCAAAATTTGAACATGGAGCTGTTTTATGTGCAAAACACGGAGACGATTTGTAAACAAGGATGCCAACATCGGAGTGTACCTAACATTTTTTAAATCGCGTAATACTGAGCGTCTAAAAAACTGCATTTTTAGCGTTTTTTGATGATTCTGTAGATACATGATTTTGATGGTGCGACCTTGCAGCGGGCTTTGAGCGTACCCGGACTATGATTTCTCACGTATTTTAACCTGCTAAACACGATGGAAGTTGTTTTAGAGGGCTAGCATACGTTCGAAACGAAAGACAAGCTGATTTTTCGAGTTGCTATCAGGAGAGTTTGGACAATCTCGTGATAAATCTCGAGGTGTTCAAGGAATTGATCAGAAACACCCTCTGCAATCCCACGAGAGCGCACTATTTTTCTGTTTGCACACACACTAAGGGAATAATGTTTGCAATCGCCTAAAATTAGATTAGTCGAATATACATGTATAATCCCGACAAGAAACTTTTGATCCATTCCGAGATCTATTCCTCGGGTGAGTTCAAGCCTCCTCGTATTGGATCAATGCTCGAGTTTTTGTGTCTAGAAACTACTCAAACTACTAGAACAATGTCATTTCGTTGCTAGGATACGGTATCAGAAGTCCCGGAGACCTAAACTCGGTTTAGGTCACGGAACATACCTTGACATACCATGAATATGTAATCAACCTAGTTACATCGTTCCTCACCCTAAGCTAATGTGGGCACTCTAATGATTCTATTCTGGAGTCGAGTGAATAAGAATATTCAGCGTCAGATAAACCATCTTGGGCTGGTTGCAAACGGCTATCTATATGCATTCAGAAGCTCGTGAGACTAGGGAACTGCAAATTTGACTCATGACGAGAAGGCTTGAGCTTACCTTAGGAATAGATCAAAAGTTTCTTTTCGGAATAACACACGTATATTCAGCTCATTTCACGTCGAAATAAGTGTCTCGAATAATTTTTTTATTGGCGGCGCCAAACTCGCGCGGATGACTTTCGGGACCTAAGAACTGTGCTTTCCATCTTCTTCCATCATATACAACATGTACCTAAAGTTACAGAAAAATCCCTGACACCCCGACACAAGACCTGGCGATATTAAAAAGAATGACTCATAGGTATACCATCTCGCTTCCTCGTGCTTTTCCGCTCAGACCCAAACTTCCCTTCCGATGAGTTTGACGACTTTTACTCACACTTTAGCAAACAATATAGCTCGACACACGGCAGTGAAACCTATTTTTCGCATGCTTGTGATGATTGGCCCATTCAACCCATCGGTGGCACATGCAAAAAGCAGTGTTGAGTTGGGATAAAAACAAATATAATGAGTCGATCTCATTTTCTCGGTTCGTGATGAAGAAGAAGTAAATTCTTTGGTTCTGCAAAGCTATATTTCTCGTTTTTTAGACGAGCTTCGAGGGATGTCAAATTTCTCTGCAAAAGAGTGACACGATTGATTCGTATACGCTCATTTCCCCACCACCCAAGAGGTAGAGCGTAGTTGGTGCGTTTTTTTCTTTTTTGGAAGAATGGTATCCCCTGTAGGCCTACTCCACTCTTTTCGTCACACCTCGACTCAGGGTCCGACAGGTGTCCTAAAAATGTTTTCAAAATCCGACTACGGTGTGTTTTTCGCGAATTTTCACCCAGAAAGGATCCGGTTCAAGGGAAATTTTATTGATCATTTTTCAAAGTGGTGAGTAGAATGAATTTTCCCTGTAAATGGATACTTCCTAGTTTTAGGAGCAAAATGTTTTATGAACAAACTGATACTTTTTATCCCGTGTTTATGTATGGAGAAAAATCATTCTGCTAGCCATGTTGAAAATTGAGCTAATACGTTTCCGGTTGAAACGGCTTCTTACTGCGTGAGAGCTCCCGAAAAATACTCCATGGTCGGGTTCCCAAACATTTTTATAGACCAGGCAAAATTACCGTTATCGCTTGCAAAAATGGAAAAAAGAAAATTCTTCTCGGGATCCCTTTGAGAAGACCCTTCTGATCCTAGGAATCCATGTTTCCAAACCGAACTCTGGTGCCAAATAGTTTAAATAAATCCTAAAAATCACTTTTTCAATCCAAAACATCCGCGTTGCGGAAATTTGAGACATTTTAAGCAGAGAGACTCTTGTCATACTTCTTTAGGAATCATTATCTTTGAGCTACGAGCATTTTTAAGTTGGAAGGACGCGAATGTTGCAATTTGAATATTGAATAATAAACAACAACAAAGCAAGAAAGCAATGTTTCCAGTGGGCAAATCTGTTCACCCGAATGACCTCTACAAGATCCAATAGCAAATAACTGATTTTTCCGTCCGGGAACCACTATCTTTTCAAAAATGTTAAATGCAATGTTTTCAGTCGTGACAGCATAGCTATATATACCGCCGATCTATATACACAGCGAATGCGGACTCGATTAGGAACACCATGCAACGAAAGTTTCCGAAAAAGGAGTGGTTTCCGGGCGGACACATCAGTTATTGCTATTGCATCTTGTAGAAGACATTCCAGTGAACAGATTCGCCCACTGGAAACATTCACTTTTTGCTAGGTTGTTGCTTTATTTTAATATTCAAAATCGCGAAATTCACATTTATCCAACTTTAAAATGCTCGTTGCAAAAAATGATGGCTCCTAGAGAAAAATTACAAAAGTAGCTTTCTGCTTGAAATGTCCCAAATTACCTCAACACAATTGGTTTGGATCGAGAAAAGTGACTCATCCAATTAGAGTTCGGCCTGGAAACATGCAATCCTGGGATCAGAGGGGTCTTCCGAAAAGGATCACAAGGAGAATTTCCTTCTTTTCTATATTCTGCAAGCGGTAGCCTTAATTTCGCCAAGTGTATTATGACATCTATCACACCTTGACTCGAGGTGTGTTATAGGTTAGTGAGCAAAAACACCTTGTTGCATCCTGGCAGTTTGAGGATTCACGGAAACAAGCTGTTGCTACTTATACCTACTATTCTACCAATGACTTTAATTCTTGAGGTAATCTCATCAATAAATTATCTACACAAGAGGCAAAATCAGGACATTCAATATGATACAATGCGGACAAACACACCACACACGCACCCTGCACGCTAATGAATTATATACACCAACACGCGCATATACAGAATATCTACACTCGAACACGTAAGCCTACGCATGCATGCATGCACGCGACTGTAGCGTGCAAATATATACACAATATGTATGTACACTACCACATGCAACCAATCAAAACAGCTAACCGAGGCGAAGAAAAACGATACTAATGGAAAGGTTCTGCCGAATTTCTCGAAAAAATCGCGTGATAAGGCAATAATTCTGAAAACCAATCCTAGTAGTTTTAGAGCCGGTGAACCGAAGTCCGTTTCCAGAGTTACTCCATCACACCACGCTTTGGAGTATTTCGGAGTCAAAATTGTAGTGTACGTCGATTAGGCTGTATGCAAGAGCTGCTATCGCTGTTATCATAATAGTTATCATATAGTACCTTTAGTGATTTTCCTTGAACTTTGTTGATCTTTCCCTTGATAATCGAGTAGATATTTCGGGAAACTTCAATGAACACTATGATGAGAGAGATCCCAGACCTCGCAAGCAGCGAAATGGACGTCTTTTACATTTTTGACATCGCATTTCTCGATCACGTGACGCAATAGCGCAATGCTGGGAACAGATTTGGACTCAGCGGATCAAAAACTATGAGAAATGATTGTCAGAAATTATATCACCCGAAGTAGGTCAAAATTCGTCAAATAGTGATACCTATTATACAAATTTGCTCCTTTTTCGAGCTGCCGGTGTACTCTTGTTAGAGCTTTGGTTATGAGATTTTCTCTTGAGCTTCTTAAGACGGAAAGCTTCCTTGTTGTTCTCTCTACACTTGGCGTGGCCTTTCACACGATTGGATATCGTTATCGCATCCAAGCGATGTTGATAACAAGGGTGAGATTCATCAAACCATCGCGGGAAGTGATCGTTTGTTACCTTCACCAGAGCCTCCTTAATGAGATCCAGCAAATCCCGTGCCGCCCAAAATTCCGTTGCAACCTGTTTGAACCTCTGCAGCTGGCAGAAGATAATTTTTGTGAACTCCTTGGTGGGCCGTGTCAAGCACATCTCCTCAGGGGCTTCTTCTCGACCATAATTCCTCAGTCGTATGTAGTAGTCATCTGGTTCATCCTGTGCTGATGGTGGTTTCATCATAGAATCGATGCAACCTTGGCATTTGGATTTGTATTTCTTCGATTGGTGTTTTAGAAGTCTAAATACAATCCAACCAGCAAGGTTGGTGACCGTGTTCTTCTCATATGATGATATGGTATCATACTCTACGATTTCAAGAGGCGCGTCATGGTCCCAAGGTTGCATCAATTCTGCGATGTTCAGCAATTCACGGAGCTCTGACAAGTCATCACCTTCTTGTTCAGCTGCAGACATGTACTGCACATGGGGATCATTGGGAGGAAGAGAAATCTCATCTGCTGGGTGCATTGCAGGTTCAACAGCTGCTATCTGCCGGTTGAGCAAAGATGGAGTAGGTGCAAAAGCCACGTTCGCGTTCTTACTGCCTTCGAGAAAATCAGTCGACACTATGTGCCTGATTGTCAGACGAGCAGTCCTTGCCGTGGGATCGTGATTCTCTCCTCCTCTTCGTCTCAATTTAGCGTTGATATGCTCTGTAGAATCCTGGTTAGTCAAGCCAGTACATAATCCTGGAAACTCTTCTTGAGAATACTCAGAACTCACGTCCCAGTAGAGTCCTAGCAAAGCTCTAACGGTGATTTCTATTCCTGCGAAGCAAGGAGGCCTCTTCCCATCCACACCAACTTTCCATTTTGGTAGCTCAACAAGAAAATCTAGTAACCTCTGCTGGATTTCCTTCCGAAAAGGCTCGCGCGGCCACCGCTGATGTTTTTCTCTATTTGTTTAAGGGAAAAGATGATAGAATTTAATTTTTTGGCTCGATAATGTCACTCGGGGCCCAACAATCATCAATAACTCTTCACTTGTCAAAATTCCAAGTAAAATACGACTGCTAAGGCTGCTTCATGATATTCTCTGCATCAAATGCTCCAAGCGCGAGCGTACGCGCATACGCTTGTGCTCATAGCATTTGATGCAGAGAATTTCGTGAAGCAGCCTCACCAGTCATTTTCCACTCAGAATTTCCAGAAGAGTTGGCTGATGCTTGGTGGACCCCGAGTGACTTTATCGAGCCAACAACTCAAGTTTCTTCATGTTTTTCCATGAGCGAATAGAGAATAACATCAGGGTTGGCCACGCGAGCCTTTCCGGAAAGAAATTCAGGTTAAGCACGGGTTTTGCGATTCAGTATCTGGTTTGGTGATCACTCGTCTTGCTCTTGCCTAGTTTCTGATCCCAAACAAAGTTACAGTGTTCGCAAACTAAGACGGGTGGTTACCAATGCCGATGCTGAGTTGCAAAAATGTTGCTCAACCTGGATTTTCCCCCGTAAAGGCTCGCGGTGCCGCCACTGCTGGTTTCTCCTTCTTGTTCTTGAGAGAACATGAAGGAAATTCTTTTTCTGACCCAAAAATGTGACTAGGAAACTGCGATCAATTATTCTCGCGGGTCCCGTATTCCACCGATAATGAAAGAGCGCGTAGCTTTTAGGGTGGTCAACGCTGATGTTTTTCTCTGATTGGTTGTAGAAAAACACGAAGAAACTCGATTTTTTGTCTCGATAATGTCACTCAGGGCCCACCAATCATCAACTAACTCTTCCCGTGAGGAAATTCTAAGTAAAAAACGACCAGTAAGACTGCTTCATGAAATTTTCTGAATTAAATGCTCTGAGCGCAAGCGTATGTACGTACGCTCACGCACTGAGCGCATCCTATGTAGAACGAGCCTTTGCACACGATTCGCCGTGCGCAAAGTTACAACTGTGCGCAAAGTTTCACTTTGCGCACGAGAATCGGAGCCCCCCGACTGAAGAAAAGTTCTGAAGATGTATCATAAAAAAATTTTCCAATTGATATACTATATGTTATCGTTTTATTTGGAATATAATTCTCCATTCTCAGATTTACTAATATAAGCCGTTATGTGCAAGCTCCTTGACTCAAGAAAAGTTCTCATAAGTATCAAATGAAGAATCCCGATCATGAAAAAATTGACCTCATGGAAAAATCTATCGTCGAATTCCATGACAATAGATTGACGACGTTCAAGATATTCAAATACTCGTGCTGCAGAAACTCAGAGTTCAAAACTAACCTGGTAGAAATTGTGAGCATTTTTTGACCAAAAACTGGCCAAGTCTAACCTAATTACATTGTCACTATATCTATATATAGCATGGGTGGCCCAAAAAATTGGTCACATTTCTACCAGGGTAGAATAAAATAAATGCGTGTAAAATTATGTTAAATTTTGTAAACATGGACTACTACCAGGCATATGAGTAAAGAAGAATCCGAAATCATCATCTAGCTATCAAAAATGGAATTCAAATCATCATATGTCCACGTTGTGATTTAGATCAGATTGGAAAATTGGAATGTAAAGTGTAGAAGTAATTTCCATCAGTTTATGATCATACAAATGGTGTGACACTAATATTTTAGTATCTAACAATTTGCAAATCGAAAACATATACTATCTTCATAGGGATGGTTATCATCACCTACAAGGAGGAATTTCTCAACTTCGCGCACGTTTAAGACAACTTCGCGCACGATCGAGACAACTTTGAGCACGATTTGGAACTTTGCGCACTGAAAATCGCGCGCAAAAAAAAATTCGCTCAACTTTGCGCACCGCACACCCACCTGCAAAGTACTTTTACGGCACAACTTGACGCACACAATATCAAAGAGGGTATTTTCGAAAGGTTTTTTCAAGATCTTTTGAATAGTGCAGACAACGTTGCATTATCTTGCGCCAAAATCGAGATATATCTAATTTAGTAGAGAAAGATCATGATTTTGATGCTCTGTCAAGAAGCGAAATAAAAATAGCTCCGCAGGCGACTCCGAAATTTTTTTGGGACCTCATAGTGGGTGGGAAATTTATATTTCAGACCACAGAATCGAATCAAAACCACGAAAAACCGATCTGAAATACCACTATTTTCATGTGTTGTTTTTGAATAGAATTCATCAAACATTAACCAAGGGCTTACGATCCAGTCATTATTAATGGATTAATGACTGAAAATTAAGCTAAGAAAAGCAAATGCCTTTTTTTTTTCAGCATCCAATGTAGGATCGCGCGACGGGTAGTTGTAAATTTTCCTCAGAATAAACCCTGGCGATAAGGTACTTTACCCGAACGCGTGATCCACTCCCGTTGCCGATTTGGATCCTTCGCTGTAGGAAAGCTGTACAACTGGACTCCGGCTGTCAAACTTGAGTTACGGCAATGGAGATATTTACACTGAAAATATCTTATAGTCTGTGCCGAAACCACACCCTCCTCTCTAATCAGAGCTTCGACAGGTGCTCCGCCGTTAGCTGCTCCAACTGGAGCAGTAACTGGTGCTCCGTCGTCTCTCTCATCTGCTGGAGTAAGCCCCGAAGAGGCCTCCATGACACCAAGAACGTCACTATACACTATCACTTATCACTAAAAAACACTAGGAAAAAAAACGAAGCCAACTCGGCGCGGGAGAAGAAGCTATCGCTTTTCGGAGCGAGAACTTGCAACGTTCGCTGAAAGTTAGTCGTCGATACGCAGGATTTGGCGATGCTCCGACAACTGCCAAATTACCTGCATCTGCTCTTCTTCTCAGCCCCCCTCAGCCACTCCTGAGATTCTGAGAAATTCTGAGTCAGGGAGGGAATGCGCGGGAAAACTCGGAACAGGGGATCAAACATATATACCTCAACTTATTACTTGAAAATATGCCCTTACTCATCCCCCCTTAGCCACTCCTCAGGCTTCTGAGAAATTGGAAGTCTGAGTGGGGCTGAGCGGGAAAGCACGAGAAAGCGAGATTATATACTATATAGCTTGGCAGCCGAGTAAGTTAGAATGCCGCAGGATTTACGTTTCTATGTGCGATGTATTTTCAAAAGTTATTTATTTTTGTTCAATTTTAAAGTGTGTCTCAAGACCTTCAAAATAAGTCAAGGTACATCCAATTCGAACCAACTGGAGCCAAACTGTTTGAATTCTCCCAAGAGGTGATTTTTGAGAGTTTACATAAGTGTGTACCCAACTTGCCCCCATTAAGGCTTTTTCTTAATAACTTTGGTTTACTTCAACGATTTTCAACGTGCTTCAGCTCATTTTGAAGCTTGTTCAAAGACCTTCAAAATGCACTAAACTACGTCCAATTTGGATCAATTGGAGCCGAACTGTCACAATTCTTCCGAAATAAATGATGAAAATCGGCGATAAAGTGTTTTTATCGCCGTGCACGAATATTTAGAGCTTTTCGGTGGTTCGAAACACTATATCTGACCCATTTTGACGTGATAAACACGTTCTGAGTGGTAAAAAGAGTCGTTCTGCACGCCCTTTCGAGATAAACATATGGGGGCATGTTAGGTACACTCCGATGTTGGCATCCTTGTTTACAAATCGTCTCCGTGTTTTGCACATAAAACAGCTCCATGTTCAAATTTTGCAATTTTAAAAAATGGATTTTGAAGGTCTTGAAACAAGGAATCGAATGCGCTGAGGTACGTTGAGATTGGTTGAACTTAAAGAATTCGGCACCGATTTTACTGAAGGCGATTCCCTCGACGCTTTCTTAGCTAAGCAATCACGAAAAATAGAAAAATCACTCTGGATTTTCTGGAGAACGCAGGAATGATTCGGGGTCGACGCGAACTACTTACTTTCTCATATTTCAACATAACGAACTTAAAAAAAAATTGCCGGGAGGCCAAGGAGTGCCCATCCCCGAGATCGGCATATGGGGGCAAGTTGGGTACACTTACCTTACATGAATTTCCGACCATGTTCGGTTTTCCCATTACAAGTCGAAAAATATAGGTTCTTCGGAAAAACTTGTCAAGAGGTCATCTGTAGATTTTCAATAGATCTACAAAATTGGTCCTAATATTCTTCCTCGTAAATTGAAGATCTACAGATGACCTCTTGACAAGTTTTTCCGAAAAGCAATATTTTTCGACGTATAATGGGAAAACTAAAAAAAGATCGAAAATATGCAATTTTAATGAATTTATTTTAATCCAATTCATAATTATTAACTTGAAATAGTTATATTTGCAAGGTCAAAAAAATGATGGGAAAATAGAGAAATAGTAGAAAAATATTAAAAAAAAAAAAAAAAAAAAAAAATATATATATATATATATATACCCAGCTTGTTTTGGCAAAGCAAGTTGAAATAGAAATAATGGTGTTAATGTGCAGCATCAGAAATGAGCCGCATCACAATAGTCCAGTTTTGCGGCTCATTATATTCCAAAAGGGACTGCCCGTATACCTGCGTTATAAGTATAACGCCGGCCTGTGGGCTCGATATATAGGTATACGCGTGCACGCATAGTATGCAGGTGCATGCACCGCGTGCATAGAGCTCTATGACGTTGTCCTAAACTCGATGTGCGCGTGTGAGTTTGTGAGCCGATCGCGCCGTCAGTAACTCACAGACATTACACATGCACATCGAGTTTAGGACAAGCTTCGCCCGCCCGCCGCTACCCGAGCCGCGGCGACACCGTATTTTCATAAACCTGCCCGTCTCGACTCCACAGCATTAGGCTGGAGATCTCTCTACTCATCTCTGGCCTAGTAGCGCCTCTCGTGGAAAATATGTCATTACTGTATCCTGGCTAGCTCTGGCTTTCGGGCCGAGTTTACTCTCCTTCTCTCTACCCTCCCTACTTAACACGTCTCTGCCTCAATGGAAGCTTCCTCAGGAAGGTATGTCCGTCGGATTACAATTTCAATAGAGACCCTGGAGGGCCCGTAAACCTTACCAGTTGCGTACATCATGGAATGACCCATGTCATTCCCTCCGACAGCTTCGAGATCTGATAGTACCCATAATTTTTCATCATTACCTTCTTGATAACTCAATATTTTCGATATGATGTCCAATGATGTGCTCAAAAATAAAGGAGCTGCAGCTATTTCCCCAGTCTCAACAGCAAAAGCTATTAAGCCAACTCCATGGAATCTGGTTCTAAGTGAGACTAACCGATGATAAAAGTAAAACCCTGTTGCCTGAAGATTGGAGAGACAAGTACTGATAAGCTAAGGGAATGTCTGTGGCAGATGAGCGGGTGGGAGATCTCAATAAAAATTTTCTCAATTTCATGTCTGAGCCTAAGAGTGTAGAGAGTGCAACCGAAGAAATTTATGAAGATTTGCTTGAAGAAGTACTGATGGGTTTTGTGTTTGATATCCATCGCATGATCAGAACTGGCAGCTCTGATGTAGAAGAAGGAATACCAGATGATGAGTCTTTCACGATTGTTGGTAAGTTCACAGCGTGCAATGGTCCACTTGTTTTCTTCAACCTAACCCATTCTTTCCCCCATGGATTTTTCTTGAGAGATGCTTCCATTGACACATCCATAAGATACTGACATCGTACTCTGCTGTCACGATATTTTGGAAACGGTTTGAATGGAAGGTTGACTGTAGGCCATGCCTTATATTGTGATCACAGGGTATTGCTTGGTCATCAGAGGTGATGCCTTCATTCAAATTCTTGTTGATAACAGGTAATTTATTGAATCCCTAGGATTATTGGGAGTGAACCTATTTTGAAACACCGCTATCTTGGCCCCGTGTATTTCTTATGGAAATGTTTCAAGATTTGGCCATATTGGATTTTTCTACCGTCTAGAATAACACAGACGCTCACTCCCAATAATGAGTTACAATTGACCAAAATAATCTTAGTTGTACTGAATCACAGTTAACTAGACAATTTCTTGTGTATTCATATTTACTTTTCCACACTCGTCCTTAATTTATTTTGTTTTCCATCCCTTCTATCTGTTGATTTGTTCTTCTCAATGCTCTGCAGTGGTTCATGGCCTTCCCATCAATCTTTTCTCTAATCCTCCCTTGTTCTTCTTTTTAATCCCATACTTGCTCATCGACAATGAATTTTCTGCAACCTATTCTTACTTAGCTTCCTTTTCTCATCTCTTCATTCCCTCTCACTCATACATAGTACTTGATTCTTCTTTCTTCCTCACGGTGGGCTGGAAGGTCGAGCAGGTGGACCGAAAGTGTCAAGAAAAACGGTTCAGGGGGTTTTGTTCGTTATGTTTCATAGATTCAGAATCTTTTTCAATCAAAATTGTTACCTTTGTTGAAGAATATCTTGTAAAGGGCTCATTGCCCGCATATTGATTGAAATAAAATAAAATAAAATAAATTCTAGCTGATTCGGGGTCAAAATGCGAGCAAAAACCGTGGAAACGCCGTTCAACTCCATGTATTTTTTCAGCATATGTCAACCATTCGATAGGTATCAAAAGTACAGTGGCTGACACAACGTCTCCGAATGGGCTAGAGAGGTGTCAACAAGCATTTTTATAAGAAATCTCCCACAGAACATGCTGGTGAAATCCGTTTTTCGATATCTTTTTTTTTTTTATTTATTTTTTTTTTATTTAGAAAATAAACGGGCATAAATGCCCTTTTACACAGGGTACACATTATAGAATATAATTAAAATAAAATATATATGCAATGATGAAAATAACAAATTTTTGGAAAAATGTGTGGAAAAACAAAAGAAATATATATATATAATATAATATCAGCAAGGAAATCATCAAGAGAATATTCCACTCAGACTCAAATTCATACAATATTGACTAGATTCTGATACAGCTCTGTATTATTTAGCTCAAACAGTAACAAACTTTTAAAGTTGATTAATGATTCTTGATCACGTATATTCTCAGGTAATGAGTTCCAGATTCTTCGAAGTCTGTGCGTAGTTGAATGAAATGTAAAATTAGAATAACAACATGTTTCACTTATGCTGCGGACGTGGCGGATATCATAACCTACTGTTCTTACATTGAAAAGGCTGTTTACATAGTCGCTTGTGAATAGGTTATTTTTTATCTTGAATGCTACAACACAGTCATGAAATGAAATGAAGTTGAAAGTTCTGACATGCTCAACAAATTAAATTTCTTACGTGCATCAGTATAATCGTGATCCGTGAAATGCATGGGGTGTCCACTTTTGTAACAGAGGTACCTGAGGATTTTATTTTGGGCTTTTTCAATTTTAGTTTGCAGGTATTTTACACTAGGGGACCAGATTACAGCACCATAAGTTAAAATTGGGATAACTAAAGATTTATAAAGATATACGATTGGGCCAGTGTGTCTGAATTCAGAAGTCGATCGCTTAATGAATCCAAGTACTTTATGGGCCTTTGCTAGCATCAAATCAATATGCACATCGAATTTCAGACCAGAATCAAAAGTTACCCCTAAGTCAGATATACTTTCTACCCTTTGTAGTTCGACTCCATCAAGGAGGTACTGATATATGAATTTGGACTTAGACCTAGTAAAGGATATCACAGCACACTTTTTCATATTAATCTTAAGCCCGTTATCTTTCGCCCACTCAGACATTCTGATCAGTGCACGCTGTAATACAGATGCGTTCATTGGGGAGTTGATCTTAGTAAATATCTTGACATCGTCTGCGTAAATTAAAAATTGAACCTGCGGTATATTGATCTCATCTTCAATATCATTTATGAACAGAATGAATAGGATTGGGCCTAAGTGCGAACCTTGTGGCACACCAGACAGAGTGGGAAAAAAATTGGATGTGAAATTTGAGACTCTCACTGCTTGTGACCTATCTGCGAGATATGACGCACACCATCGATGTAAATTGCTCCTTATACCAGCGTTAAATAACTTTGCGAGTAGTCTCTCATGGTTAACAGAATCGAAAGCTTTGGCAAAGTCTATATAAATGGAGTCTACTTGTGAGTCATCCCTCAGAGAATCAGTAATAAAGTCTTGGTAAACGAGAAGATTAGTGATGGTAGATTTCCCATTTAAAAACCCGTGCTGGCTTTGGATGATCCTTCTTGTCAGAAAGTCTGTCAATCGGGTCGCTATACAAGCATCGAGAAGTTTTGCCAAGCAACTGAGAATGGATATAGGCCGGTAATTTTCAATGTCATGCACATCTCCACTCTTGAGAATCGGCTGGATAAAAGATGTTTTCCATGCAGAAGGAAATACCCCGGAAGCAAGAGACTTATTGAAGATATCCAGTACACACTTACTAATTTTTGGCCAACATTTCTTCACAAAAATCGCCGGTATGCCATCGGGTCCTGCCTTTACATTTTCATCCAATCTATTTACAACTGAATCAAGCTCATCTGATGTTAGCACAATATTCTCAAGCTTATCTTCAAAATTTTTTACTCTCAAAGGCTTTGCAGCCGAGTCAGTATAGACTGAGCTGAAGTAAATTGCAAATACATTCGAAATTCCCGCACCTTCGTTTGCTGAACGATTTTTGAAATACATATTATTTGGGAGACTGTTAGTTTTTCTCAACCTCTTTGTATAGGCCCAGAAATACCTCAAGTTGAAGCTTAGATTATCCTCGACGGATTTTATGTATTCAAGGTACTTAGTGCGTGAAGTTCTAATACATTTTGCTCTGAGCTTTTTGAACTCAATGTAATCTTCTTGAATCGACGTTGTTTTCCAAATTGTGTGCTGTTTTTTCTTTTCAAAAATCAACGTAATTAATTCATCGTCATACCGTTTGGGAAACTGCGATTGTGAGTTTACTTTAAGAGGCACCTCATCTCTGATAACATTCTTTAAAATATCATTGAAATGAGAAACTTGTTAGTCGACTCTGCTATGCAAAGATACAGAGCTAAAATCAATTTCACCTAGGGCACTTGAAACACTATCGTAGTCCGCAGATCTGAAGTCCAAATAACTGCCAGTCTCTTTTAAATATGATTGCGGACTATCACTGAGAAATTCACCGCACAATACTTTATGATGAATGTCACAGGGGATGAGCTGATCCGTGCAGTCACGTTGTTTGTAGAGCCCAGGGTTTGCGAAGAGCAGATCCAAGGTATAACCTTTGAGTGAGTGACCTGAGTAGACTTGCGATACCTCCAATCCAGAAAATACGTGACACAGAATTTCTGCACATTGTAATCGGTCTTGATTTGTAGGGCCTAGTGACTCTGGTGTCAGAGGAGTACCATACAGTTTGATATTGGGCAAATTGAAATCACCACTGATAAGGACCTCGTGCCCAGGGAGTTTGGTCATAACTTCATCGATGCAATCGGCTACTGCTTGATATACTGCTTGCGTAGAGTCTGGAGGGATGTAAACGACCCCAACAATATATTTGATATTCCTTCCAGAGACCGTTAGAATGAGGACGTCAGCGCCGAGTAAATCGCCATCAAAGATCTTCTTAGTTTTGAATTTACGAATCTTAGCGATTCCAATTAGAACACCTCCACCTCGTTTAACTTTTCTGTCGGATCTATAAATAGAAAAGCTTTCCAGACCAATTTCACAATTCAAAATATAAGGTTTCAACCATGTTTCAGTTAGAGCAATTATATCAGGAGTCTTAGTGAAAAGATGTATATTTGTCTTCATTAAAGTGAGCTTGTTCACGATTGAATGGGCATTCTGATAGTAAAAGAAAATAGAGTCCTTGCTGCGGTTTAGTTTTTTCCACTAACATTGTTACTCATCGGAGCGGTTGAGGGCCCTGACTGTACTGAGGGCAGCAGAGCTTCAGGTGTCTGCGTAGTTGTATTCTTGAAGTCAATGATAGTTGGCGTTCCATTTATATACTTTATAGACTTACAGCGATAACCTTTTTCTTCATTAATACGATCAACTTGAGCTCTGAGGGCCCTAAGCTGTCCTCTTTGCTTGACAGTTCTATCAGTGGATGCCGATATTCCATGGCGAAGACTCTTCTTGTGTTTCATAACTGACATTACTTCGACATGAGACGAAAGGCGAACTACAATTGGCCGGGGCTTGTCTTTACCCTGAACCGACCCAATTCTACGAATATTTATAAGCTCAAGTTTGAGATTATCAATGACCTGCAAGTAGTTCTTCACGCGCTGTAAATCCTTCGATACATCACCAACAGGGTCAGATTCAGCCACATTATATAGTAGGATATTATTCATCCTGAGATTACGGTCCCGTATTTCAGCAGAGATAGCATCAATGGATTGATCTTGATTAGATGTGGGATTTGCAAATCCAACTCCTTTAACAGAAACATCGTTATTTGAGACCGCATTTGCCTGGAGAGATTGCTTCAAATTGTTGATTTCTGCCTCTAGCATAGGAATTTTATCAACTTCAGGACGCATGGTTTGCACCACAGCTCGCAATTCACCCACTTCAGTGGGGATACCTCTGACAGATTCGACGATGGAGGACAAGTTTTTCATTGAACTCTGTAGTGCGATCACGCACTCAGCCAGGCTCGGATGAACATTGCCATTATCCTTACATTCTGCGCACTTATACACCATCATCGGCGTCTTTTTCTTGAATTCAAGTACCTTTATCTCTGATGACGATAAGCCCGCACATTCCTTAGTTGCGTGGAACAGGCGGGTACAGAAATTACATGCCGCGATTACATCGCCTTCAATAAATGCACATTCGCATAGTTGGCAGGCTGACATCGCAGCTGTTGGCAGAATTCGGTTTGCGATCGTAAATACAGCAGACAACAGCTGAGAGAAACGAGAGAGACAGCGATAAAACCACTGCCCGTCATATACGTTAGCTACGCACACTACGACACTACTGTAGGCGGGCGAACGATCACAACAATAGCACGCTGAGTGCATTCTACAAAGCGAGCTGACAAAACGCAAATAGTGCAATTGCTGTCAGATATCAGTACTATTCAGAAATCATTACAGTTCATAATGTTCACAGTCATTTACACTGCACTATACGGTGACAACTTTAGACTTTCGGCGCCAAATAGACGAGTGGCGCACACACACACAGCTAGGAAGAATAATGTGCATGAGGACTGCGAACCATGGCCACGTTATGCACAATTCGAAATTCTACAGATTGCTGCAACTAAACGAGCCATTACTCCACTCAGACAATCAGTGCACACAATTGTTTATACTAGATTCGTTTTTACACTTGATAGAACTTTATTACACACAATTACGATAATTTTACTGAGGAGCGATCGCGATTTCAATCTGTACCGTTCCGCCACCTAGCGGTGATGAGCCGCCAGGATATCTCGTTGTACTTTTTGAGGCGCGAACGAAATAGCACCAGAACCGTTAGCAGAATGCAATTTCGTAGCAACGTCTTGTACTGAGAATTGCATCTCCAAAGAGGATATGGAGGTCGAGATAAGGAATAGATTCATGATTTCTATTGTATTTCCACACGTAGAATGCGAACTTGGGACCAGTTTCTTTCTCACTCGTCGAGTTTTCATTCAAATGGCGGAGATCTATAGTGATCATTGTCGTGATTCCTCAGAAAGTTCCAATTTTCATTCGAATTCCTCAAAGAATCCAAATCAATTGAACGAGATCAGTTCCTTCACAACTTCACGAAACACTGTGATGTAATTAATTAATATAATTTAGTCTACCTGACATAATATCGATGGTACTATGATTCATAAACGCACCTGGAAATAAACCACGGACTGACTCGATCGAGTTTTCATTCACCATATCATATTGAATAATGGAAAATCACGGCAGTTTTTGGCGATTTGAATGGAAACTCAACGAGGGAGGAAGAAACTGGGCTTAAATTCGAATTTTGCACGTGAAAATACAATAAAAATCATTCATCTATTTCTTATCTCGACCTCCTTATCCTCTTTGGTAGGGTCACTAGAAGGGGGTCTCGACACGGTTCTCCCACCCCTGGGTAAATCGCCGCCATATTCAGACAAACCAATACTTTTTGTATACCTGTATCTACCGGATTGGTTTGAATATGGCGGACCTTGTCTAGACCCCCTTCTAGGGACCCTACTCTTTGGCTGTGCAATAGAGAACACGCATGCAATGAAATGACTTAGTTGAAATGAAGTTGATGACGTGAAAAACAAAGTTACAATACAGTTTTTCATTTGGTGAACGATAAGTATTTTTAAATATTCATTGAAAGTTGGACGCCCGTTCAAATCGATGTCACGTGATCGCTGTCTCCCGCCAACCAAACTGTCAGCAATCGGCCGGGTTCATGGCGGAATAATAACAAGGTGTGAGACACGAACGTCAACCTGTACCGCGACCAATATGTGACAATTGTTTTGGGGTAGGGCTCTCACTGTTCTAATTGTATAGAAAATTTCAGAATTTGTCTATTTTGCCTTTTCGAGAAAATCGACTATTAAGTCGTCAAAATCTGCCCGACTTCCAGAGGCCACAGCTCTTCGAATATTGAGCCTAGATCAACGTACCTGGGCTCAAATTGAAGCTCTGAATTTGCCAAAATTGTTTTAGGTATTAAATCTTCAGAAAGATTATCGCGAAGGATGATACCGTCGATTATAAGTTACACGTGGTCACAGTATACCTATATATATGGTGAGATGGCGGACGGGTGGCGCCAGCGCGGGAAGACAAGTTTCGCGATAATCTCGATGCATGCATAGGTTTCTAGCACCCGCTTTACGTCTGCAAGGGGTTAGATCTGCTCTGCTGGCCTCGTAGAAGGTTCCAATGCAGATATTCCCCAAGTCATCCCGTCAAACGTCGATCCGGGCGAGCCCAGCCCGCAAAAGCAGTGTTGTCGTCTGCTCGAGATCAGTTGCCCCCTCTGCGCGCCGTATTGCCGTATATATAGGTATACTGTGACCACGTGTAACTTATAATCGACAGTATTATCCTTCGCGATAATCTTTCTGAAGATTTAATACCTAAAACAATTTTGGCAAATTCAGAGCTTCAATTTGAGCCCAGGTACGTTGATCTAGGCTCAATATTCGAGAGCTGTGGCCTCTGGAAGTTGGGCATATTTTGACGACTTAAAAGTCGATTTTCTCGAAAAGGCAAAATAGGCAAATTCTGAAATTTCCTATACAATTAGAACAGTTAGAGTCCTACCCAAAACAATCGTCACATTTTGGTCGCGGTACAGGTTGACGTACGTGTGTGAGACCGCGCACACTTTTTTCCAGCCCACCAACCGACGCCTTATTGAAATTCAGTCGCGGGAACTTCGAATGTACATAGCAAAATGCTACCCCAGTTGCACTGATTCGTAAGTAGGTTTGATCTGAGAGGGAAGTTGTCCAAGTAAATTATAAGTGCCAACGATCGGAATTTCGAGTATTTCAATGTATGAATGTACGCGGGAGTATGAGTTGTCTCGCGACGAGTTTACAGTGAAATTAAAATGAGGGTAAAAATGAGAATGTAATGATATTGAAGAGCACATTCATTGCATAAAAATTCTGATGATAGTTCAAAGGTAAATTTAACTTACATTGAAGATGGAAACGATGCTTACATTGCAAATTTAGAAAACATTGCAAATACGATGGACTTCGATTCTTTAAGAATTAGTCCCGATATCACCTATTCGCATCATCTTTAGATACTAGCTCTTCTAGCTGCACATATAGAAAATATGTATGTAAACTTAACATCATCAACACAAAACAAGTAAGCCATTTTTCTTGGAAAAATGTTTACTTCTGGCAAATGGATTCAAAGATTTGGAATGGTTGGCAATCATCCATAAATTTTGACAACATTGACTCAGTTCGAGTATGATAATGGTTTATCTTCGTGTGATAAAGCACCAGCCTGAATTGAGTTTGAAGACGGTCCTTTGTGTACTACTTCATCGATCTCTCTCACATATGTTGCTACTGTCCCGCCCGGAATCGATGAAGATATTAGATTCATGGAGATTTGCTTGAAGGAGTGTTGAAGAATTAACTCAGAAACCTGGTAAAGCGAGTAAACCCGCAAACATCAAGACGCTCGGACTAGAAGTTCAGCCGGTCGAGAATCCATAGCCCGAAAACCTAGGAGGGCGAATGAACCCGCAAATACCCAGATAATTGTCCTCCAGGCTCTGCCAGGGGAGAATCGACACCAAAACTCAGGGAGGCGGATAAGCCCGGGAATACCCAGGTGCTTGGACCGAAAGTTGTTGAGGGAAGGATCATCCCCAATGAACCCGGGAATGCCCGTCAATTCGGTCGGGAAGTTCTGCCGAGGGACAGTCGATGGCCCCAAAACCTAGGAAGGGAAATGAACCCGTGATTACCCAGACGCTCGAACCGGAAGTTCTGCCGGGAGAGATTCAATAGCTCCAAAATCTAGGAAGGCGAATGAACCCGCGAATACCCAGATGCCCAGACCGGAATCTCTGCCGGAGAAGAATCAATCTCAGACCCTAAGGAGGCAAATGAACCCGCGAATACCCAGATGCTCTCACCGGAAGTTCTGTTGGGGAATGATCGATAGTCCCAGAACCTAAGAGAGTGAATGATCTAATGAATACGCAGGTTCTCGCGCCGGCAGCTCGGCCGAGGAAGAATCAATAGCGTCAAAATGTAGGAGGGCATGATAAAACCGCGAATACTAAGATGCTCGGACCGAAAGTTCTGCCGGGAAATAATCAATGGCCCCAGAACCTGAAAGGGCGAAGAAACCTGCGAATACCCAGATGCTCGGACCCAGAGTTTTTGCCGGGGGAACACGCAAAATAGTGAATGCTGCTCATGGCTGTCTCGTGGCCGTCAGTAGACGGGATGGTTTCGGGCATCTTTTGGTTGCTCGATCCACTCATACCTGCGGGGGGTGCTCAAGTATAAGTTTTAATGTAAGCAACTACGACTGAGTTTGTAGCTGAACGGTGGAGCTCTCGATTGGCGTGCACGAGATTGTGGATTCGTGCCAGTATTCGGTGAATTCTTTTCCCTCCATTTCATACATTAGTTGTTATTCAATTGGGAGTAAACATCTACCGGCACTAGGGCGTTCGAGGGGCGCAGGAGGAGAGGAGAATCCATCATGGCTGCCTTGGGGTAACACTGTAGTATTGTTTTGCATGGGAGCTGGTCGTTTTTAATTTATTGTGAGCCTTGAGATCGGAAAAATTCAATTACACGTTGTATGGGATGTTGCCGGATGGGAGTACAGTGAAGGAAAAATAATTTCATCGTCCAGATTGTGGGTCAAGCGCGGCATTATACAATGTAATGGAGCAGCTATTACTAACCTTATGATACAAAACAACTGTGAGTATGTGTACAATTTTGTCTTTTTGTTCATGGCTTAGAGTGAAAAATCCTTTGTGATATTCACTATGAGAACTAAAACAGAGGGTAAGATCTGTAATTTTATTCGCTTGTGCCTTCTTGGAAACCCTGGAGTAGTGTCAGCGTGGCTCTCTTTGCCAAGCTAGTACATTGTTTCTTGTGAGTATCATTCAGTTTTGACTCATTGTCAGTCCATCTTATCTCAGTTTTCATCAAGAATGTGTCTTGGCCATTCGAGAAACTTCCATCAAATCAGAAAGACTTACCGGTATTGCTCAGCTCTGATGAGAGTTTCTGATGAAGTCAAGTACGTGTTGAGACATTGAAGACTTTCTAACATTTCTTCATCGGAGTCTTCCAACTATTTCCTTCTTTTGGATTGTACCGTCAGTCAAGCAGTGTTTCTAGATTTCACAGAATGCCGTGCGTGCGCAGAGCGCCCGTCGCTCTCATTCGCCGACGGCTTTCGCGACGACGCTCGCCTGCTTTGAATCGCGCCACGGCTTCAACATTTTTCGCATCGAATATCAAAAAAAATGTCACGAATCATCGCGGTTTTTTATTTTCTACACAAATCTCATCAAATTGATGAAACTACAATACCAATCACAACCCAAGCCCTCTCTGCAGGCTAGCAGCTTATATGGTTACTCTAGTCACCACTATACATGGTTGCTGTGGTAGCCAAGTGGGTTAAATGCTCGTGTAGGAAATTCACATTTTGCGTCGGGTGTGGGTTCGAGCCCCACTGGGGACAAATTTTTTTTTTATTAACAATCTTTTCATTGACTAAATATGAGGCCTGTACGACAGCTTTGGAAAAATTCGTAGATTTCCCGGAAAACTAGATAGTTTTTCCGGAAAATGTTTGATTTTTCTCACTTTGTAGGTATCAAGCGTTTCAACATTTATGATGAGGATGGAGATGAGGTTATCTTCTTGATATTACAGCATATCTCAGACTCGATAAGATTACTAAAAATACCACACACGAGAGATAAGATATTCAAAATAAGCAAATAATTGAACCGCAGTCAGACTAAGGGCGTGCTAAGCTGATGAAATGGCCATTTCGACGCATAGTCAATAGAATCGGTGTACTCGATGCCGATCGATCAAATTTGATCGATTCGGACGTATCTCGTCTCATTCTCTAGATATTAGATAGGGCTAAGTATCTGAATCATTTGAATCGCGTAAAAAATGGATTGGAATCTGTGGGATCAAAAATTGATGAAAAAGTCAGCATACTAGGATCCTAATTTTCAATCGATCATCGTTCGAGTACAACGAAAAATTTTCTTCTACGTTCTGTTCTCAGGTTAAATTCGCCTCAATAAGTGAGAATGAGATTCTATGGGCAAATGTTGGAGAATCTTCAATCTCCGCACTCTTTGTCTCCCACGAGCAACTTAAATTGGTCGAAACAGTACCACTGAATCTCCTGCTCCACTGAATGTATTTTAAATAGATAAGAGACATTCTCACACTGGAACTTCAAAGAGAAGAGACTGACCACGGTGTTCCTGAAGCGCTAGGAAGTTTTGCATAAATGACAAAAAAATTTGCGGATGCTATCATTTTTTTCTCGTTTTCTTGTTTCAGAATCCGTTTCAAACGAAATCGGATTTCATTCGAGACAAATTTGCGATACAAATAACGATTCGTTGCGTTTGTTCCATTATTCAGCTCCAACACACTTAAACTTCATCACGCTTTGCTCATCTCTAAGTATGGTCAACTTGAACATTTTTCAACGCACCTGGGCTAATTCTAAAGCTTGCTCGAAGACCTCTAAAATGAGCCGATGTGAATTCAATTTGACTAAACAGAGCCCAGCTATAAGAATTAAATGAGACTGAAAGTCCGTTTTTCCCAAGTAATTTCGTACTCACAACGAATTGAGGTTTCTCAAGCCTCGAACTTGGGCGCATCTCAATACTCTTCCATGTACCTTGGTCCATTTTTAAGTTTATCAATGAAGTTTTGAAATATGTGAGAGCACATTACATCTTGATCAGATTAGGCTGAGTTATTCATTTTTCTAGAGATAGAGATATCGTACGGTTACAAAGCTGGATTCTATATCTTAAATCACACAAAGCATAATAGCCTATGCGATTCAACGAATTGGCTCCCAAAATCCCTAAAAATATTTGCCCCCACTAGTCATTTCCTCAACAACATCTCAATTTCTTTCAATGTACCTCGGTTCATTTCAAAGCTTTTTGCAAGACCTTTTGACTGAGCTTAAGTGCGTCTCATTTCGATTGGCTGAAGCCAAGCTGTCTTAATTTTTCCGAAGGAAACGATGTAAATCAGCGGTAAAACGTTTTTATCGATGTGCGACCCCGTTTGGAACTTACCATCATTATCGACCTATTTTGACGTGATAAACACGTTATGAGTGGTAAGAAAAGTGGTACTGCATGCCCCTTCGAGATAACCATATGGGGGCAAGTTGGTAACACCTCGATGTTGACCTGCTTCTTTTACAAATCATCTAAGTATTTCGCTTATACAATAGCTCCAGATCCGTTTCCTGCAAAATTAGAAAACTGATTTCGAAGGTCTTTAGACAAGGAATCAAACGCGCTAAAGTACGTTAAAATTGGTTACTACAAGAATTTGGCAACTGTTTGGCTGAACGCACATTCCTCGGTGATTCTTTGGGTATGCAAACACGAAAAGTGGAGAAATCACTATAAAGGACCTCATGCATATAGGCCGAAATCTGCTCCAAAAGTTTTGGCCCCCAAAGTCCTGGAAAAGATAGGCTTTTTGGGCCTAAAGATGGGTCTGTACTCCATTTCCATCGAAACTGACCTCAAAAGTCGTAGTAGCGCATAACCTCCCCATTTAAAATACATTGGGAACGCCATTTTTGGTTCACAGCTCGAAACTCTGTACATCGCCCTGGCTAATTCTAAGGGGATGTTATTGTCCATCAAAAGATACAACTTTTCTGTACACTTTGGTGAAGGGGAACGATGGGCTAGTGGGTTAAAAGTCGTGTTATTTCTAGTATTTTCGTGACTCTTGAGCTAAGATAGCGATTTAATCGGAAACAGGGAGCCTTAGCGAAAAATTGCTGAGGATGAAAGTTGTTCATTTTCAATTTTTCTTCACAAAATCATTGATTTTATAAGCCCAATATTACTGACAAAGCCTCAGTCAATCAGAAAGTGTGAAAAACTGGTATTTTCTGCATTTTTAGGTCTTGAAACGTCAATATGGGGAAAAATTAGTAAAGAGTTTCGAAAGATCTTCAAAAAATACACATTCTTCATTTTTGTCATTTTCCCGAAAAAACCCTTTTCCTTCGATTAAGAACGCAAGAAAGGGCCAAAAATACGATTTGAGCACTTTAAACTCGCAAAAGCTCGAAAAATTCAAATGCAACCCCCCTAATATTTCAGCCTCAGAAGATGGCTTTTTTCCTATACTTTCGGATGGAAGAAAAAATTTTTGCCGCAGAGCTAACCTATATCAAGTTATTGCGTTTTTAATGCAATAATGATACTTTTCTCGCTCAGTTACGATGTTTTGGCCCTGTTCATCACTCCGTTGTGTGTTTAGGGATGCGAAATGTCATGAATGACTAATATATTGAGTCACGAGATGCAATAGGCAGTGGCAATGGTTATGTGATACCCCTAGCAATGATTATCCCCATATTCAACGTGCTACCTGGAATCACGAGGACAGTGGAGACACGGAACTATCGGATAACATAACCCTCCGGGAGTCATTCAAATTAAGTTCGTGCATTATGTTTCATTCGGGTCTTAGAGCATACATACCTCGGCACCATTTACGACTAGGTGAGCATTGGAAAACTCTATCGACAGTGCGATTACGCGAAGCCTTACACACCTTGGTTATGAAGGAACTGTCTTTGCTCCATGGAGTTCTCCTAGAATCGAGATACATGTGCCTAGGCTCCATCTTTTTGAACTCTATGACATGTTCACTGAGATTAATAATAGTTTGAACTCTGATTGATACATGATTCAAGTCTCATCAAAAGTCTTTTTTATTCGGAATCGGCACTGCTATCTTCGTCATTCGAATTGGCGGAGAAAGATTCAAATAGTTGGTCATCGTCCAGCAGTTCTTCTTCCTCATCATTATCGAATGCGTCGGTGATGGCATTTCGATAACTCTGTCTCGGTTTAATTCTACCATCGTCTTCATATCGATGATATCCAAGAAACCACAGCACAGATGCAATATGTGCACAACATCCAACAGTTCTGGCGCCAGTTCTACACTGACAATACCATCCCTTAATAGGTTCATCTCCTTGATCATATTGGATCCACAAACTATATACTCTTGATGATGTGTGGCGAGATTGAATTTCGACCCGGAGTAGCTTCGCATCCTCTTTGTAGAAGAACAACTCATACAATCCACCATCACTCATATGTTCATCGGTGTACGAACTGGCTTGTTTTAACTGATACATTGGAGGATAGTTATAATTTGAAGAAAAATGAGTCAATTGGCCGTATGAACACGGATTCTTTCCGTTACCTGGTATATACCAAGAGTAATATCTTGGAGATCTTTCATCGACAGCCGTGGGAAATCTGTCAAGGATGTATCCACTATCTTTTCCCAGATCACTCTCTTGGTTGCCAAGTTTTTTTGTTTTACTAAGTCATGCAATTCATTCATTCTGGTCAAACGTTCGAGCATTTTCTCAGCTTGGAGTGTATCTTTGGATGTTTCGAACACTCGGGGAGGGCGAAATGCATTGCACAATGCACACACAATCCTTACATAATCGCCGATATGGGGTATTTCCTGATTGGGGAAAACACTACCAAGGGCTTTCCACTTCTTAATTAGTCCATTCACAGCCTCAATCACCCATCTGCAAGAAATAGCGTATCCATTGATGTGATGAATCTAAGATAGTTCATTTCTGTATTTTCAACGGGATGCTCTCTTCACTGCAATCAGTGGCAGATGCTCCCATCACGTTGAAATATATGTGAGAACTCATTCATATCACTAAAAAACTACGACATGTGGCTAATCCAGTGAAATTCCGCTGATTCCACAGTGAGATCTAGTGAGACGGAGACGACTCTCACAGATTGTGTCGGGTAGAGCAATTAGATGAGTCAAGCACATGAGCAATTAGATGACTGAGTGAGTCGACATAATATAGTGTTAGGAAATACAGTCCACAACCCAAGGAACAAAAATTTACATGCTTCATCGGAGTGGTGATTCGAGATTCATTTGATTCCGAAGTGGTGTGCTGAGACTTCTTTTTAGCAAGAAAATGTGGCATCCTGGTGTTTAGTCCTAGTAGTCTGAAGAACTCCAACCCGTCCCTGAATCCTCGATCAACGATCAAAAATCTCCTGGCTTGATCCATCGTCGCAGATCATTAGCATGAGTTTTCTATCATGATTGACCAGAAACCAGAAAAAAACTAATATTTACATCGTTGAGCAATCTGATCGATATAAAAACATATTCATCAACTGTCACTCATTCACACTCAGTGCTCAGTTGGATAGAAAGACTTGACCAATCTTGGACGGAATACTTTACTCGTGAAGATTCTGTGACAAGACTCACCAGTAATTCCGCGAGTATGTTGGAATCATTGTTCTTCCCATTGGCGTAATAAGGTCCAAATACAGCCAAAATGTACCCCGTTGTACTGACAATTATCATCGGTGTCACTAGAGGTCGATTTTTATGAAGTTGAAAAGTTTTCCTTTGAGATTCTGTCTGTGAAAAAGTTTTTCTTTGAAATTTGAAATTTTGACTCGATTGCTACGTCCTATCTTACCGAGTTTCTGGCTCCGAGATTTATCAAGGAACAACAAGGATTCATGAAAAAACGATCAACTATCTCCAATCTTGTAATTTTTGAAAATTTTTTGCATAAAGCATTAAATGAAAATTTGCGAGTAGACGCTATCTACACCAATTGCTCGAAGGCTTTTGACTCTGTAAATCACAAGAGATTGGTTGCAAAATTGCATAATTTCGGGGTAAACGGTTGTATTCTCAAGTGAATTGAGTCGTACCTTAGCGGTAGATCAAAAAAAGTAGTAATTCGAAACTTATTTTCCTCACCAATATTGAACACATCTGGCGTGCCACAAGGCTCACACCTTGGACCCCTCGTTTTCTGTGCATACATTAATGGCCTACCTAGCACAATAAAAAATGGTAATTTCCTTTCGTATGCAGATGATCAAAAAATCTTCAAAGTCACCTCATCTCTTGAGGATCGACATAAGTTACAGGAGGACCTAGCTTCTATCGCAGTTTGGTGTGAAGTTAATGGATTGAAATTGAATCTCAAAAAATGCAATTGTATATCGTTTCATAGAGAAAACCGATTTCACGAGTATGATTACCATATCAACAATGTAGTACTAGATAGAGTTGTAGTAGTAAAAGATTTGGGCGTGTACTTTGACTCAAGATTGAAATTTAATCATCATATAGATTTTGTTGTTAGTAAATGCAGCAAACTGATTGGTATACTTGAAACTTTCACGCGACATTTTTCCAATATACGCCCCATCATACATATGTATAAGACCTTGGTTTACCCGTCTTTCACATATGGATGTCAAATCTGGGCACCTTACGAGTCTTGTCAGTTATCAAAACTCAAGACTTGCCACCATAGAATGTGAAGGTATTTGTCATACAAATCGGGTACTACAATGGATATTGCTAATCATGATTACTCGAATATTTTAATGACTACAGGTCTCACTCCAATTGAATCCTTGTTTGATTATCATGATCATCTGCTTGCGTACAAAGTAATGCATAATATCGTAGACGTCAAAGATTCTATTAATTTCGACTCTCGTACAGTTAATTATCCACTTCGAAACATTCGACCTTTAATAGAAATTGTTTCAACATGGAAACGCCACTATTTTTCCTTGAGCGTTAGATTGAAGAGAAAGTGGAATGATTTATCTGAGGGATTAAGATCTATGAATTTGGGACAATTAAAAACTAGTATAAAAAAATATTGAAAAGAAAGTGCATATTATATGTTATAATTTTATTAATCTTATCAGTTGGAAAGTCTACTGAGATTATTATGTTTGTTTTGGTTCTTATGTATACATATTTTATCTATATTGGATTTTCATTTAGCCATGAGAATTATCATGGATTACTGATTTATTGAAATGGTGCACCGCTGTACGGCAAGAAGGAAACTATGCTTTGTTAAACTTTGTAATGGGCTACATAGCCCGTATATTGATAAAATAAAATAAAATAAAATAAAACAAAATTCATAGTTCCCGCTCTTCTGGATGAAACAGTATGTAGCATCTGCTATGAGAATGGCTTCGTTTTCTGTACCAAGTAGCGTCTGAGCGAATTGTCTGGTGTGATTCCGCACAAAGTCTTCATGAGATATGTGCGATGTTCCTATTGAAGAACAGAGATTCGTCAGTTATTCATGTCTGATGAAAATACTTGATACGAAACCTTTGAATGAATCAGTTCAATGAAATTCGAGAGTTCATACTGGTTATCAGTATTACACAGAAAATTGCTGTTTCCCTCATCCAAATGCATAGGGACGAAAATGTCCATAAGGATCTCGCGAGCTTTTCTGATCATTCTCGATACAGTCGATTGATCCACTTTTAATAGAGTACTCAGAAAATTTTGGGATAGGTTAGCTCTCAGTTTAATCAGCAAGATGGCAATGCACTTCCTCAAACACAATTTCTTTCTATATTTGTCCCAAAGACTCTTCTGACAAGTTTCAATGAGATGATTGAAGTCTCGCTTCGATATCCCAGTCAGATTGATGAAATCTTGATCAGTAAAATCTTGATCATTGAAGTCCAAAAGACCTTAGGAATGAATGATTGCAGGGCCATCATTGAGTATATTTATCAAGAATGCAGAGATAACTACAGAATGGAGAAATAGGTACCTTGCTTCTTCTTCGAATCTTGTACGGCTAGATCTTTAAGAGATTTTATGAATTCTGATACCTCTACCTCTGTCATGAGTGTGTCTTGATAATCAGTCTCCAATCCTCGCAATAGGTCACAATCTAAACGGTTTTTGTTGTGATGCTGGATGCAACATCTCGTACCGTGGATGATTATTATATTTAGCTCAAAAAAACAGTGTGCAATAGCTTCATACGGAACAACTCTCAGGTTCACCTCTGGATTACAGATAAAACATCTGGAATCAAACGGAACTCATTCAATTTCAATCTGGGAAATTCAAAAAAAATTGAGAAGGATGAGTTTTCGACGAGGACAGGGGTTAGAATCCTTGTACGAAAAATATTTGAATTCACGATTCACGAATAGCACACGATGAGAATACTTAGCAGTCGTCTTCTAGAACCCCCCAAACGATAATCTACCTTTTTTAAGCGGAGGCTCCCCGCACGGAATTTCGTAAACAGCCTCATGACGTTCATCGGGCACATGTTGTGGATCTCGGCAACCCTGATTCACAATATCACAGTCTGATATATCTAATTGCACCTCAATATTCACAGAAACGTCTGGGGGGTTTTGTAAAGTCTCCGGACTACTTTGAGTTTCTATGATTTGCTTGAGTTGATGGTAACAACTATGACGATATATTGATCCCCCAAACGTTTTCACACGTCTTTTGTCGATAAAATGGTGACCACATACACTACACTCAAACATCATGATTTTTGCCGTAGAATCGATTCATCTAGAACCAACTCAAACTCGTTGACTCTTCTTCAAAGATAGACAGTAGAATACAACGACAAACGTTTTTCAGTCGGATTCGACTGAAATCTTTCTGAGAGTGAGAGAGAGAGAGAAAGAGACAGAGGGAGAAGGAGAGAGAGAGAGAGAGAGGGAGGGAGGGAAGCTCAAGAAGATTGGCCACGCTCTCGAAGGCCTACTTGCGGCAGACAAAGGGAAGAGAGTGGCTTTCGAGACCACACTTCTCGAAGCGGAGAAGACCCTAAAAATGAAGAGGAGTGCGCAGCCCTCTGGGCTAGCCGCGTCGGGAAGCGGCACACAGGGAAGGGGGGCGAATAAACCGGAATCGCGACAAGGGAAACAGCACGATACGAAGAGGACGCGACGCGGACATCCATCGGGAGCCCTCGAAACACCGCGCTCGACATCGACTCCTAATAGGCCCAAGCAGGACGGGCCTTGGCAGGAAGTGGTCTCTAAGAGAAATACAAAGAGGGCAAAGAAAAGCGGTCGATCAAGTGACACCGCTGGAAAGAAGGCATTGATGAAGCCAAGAAGAGCGAAATCCGACGCCGTTCTCGTCACGGCAAACCAAGGTGGGTTAAGCTACGCAGATATGCTGCGCCAGATAAAGACGGATGACCTTAATGAAGAAGTGGGCTCTAAAGTCACGGGCATCCGCAAGACACAGGAAGGACGAATCCTCATTGAACTGAGGAAGAGCACCGACGCTGCAGCCATCAAAGCGGCTCTGACACCAGTCGTCGGGCAAGAAGGGGCCGTCCACTGCCTCGCAAATAGCATGACCCTCGAGGTTCTCGGAGTCGACTACGATGTCGACAAAACTAAAGTGCAGAAGGACCTCGCGAAGGCCCCACCAGAAAACGAGGATGAAGCCATAATAGTCAAGAGCCTGGGAAACGGCTCCCGAGGCACCCAAACAGCGGCTGTGTCCATCCCAGCGAGGCTCGCTCACCGCCTCCTGGACTGGAAAGAACCCAAGGTGGGATGTAGCAGAGTGAGAATCCGCGAGAAGGGAGGCATCCCACGCTGCTATAACTGCCCAGAGTATGGCCACAAGGCCTCAGGCTGCAAAAAAGAGAAGGCAGAGGAACGTCAACCGAAACTCTGCTTCCAGTGCGGTGAACCAGGACACCTCGCCGCTACCTGTAAAGAGAAACCAAAATGCCTCAGCTGCGTGGCTATCGGAACCAGATCTGACCACAGGTCGGGCTCCAGCAACTGCACAGCCTACCAAAACGCGAGGGCGACATATAGACGCAGGGGGGGGGGGGAAGAAATGGCTAACTTCATCCAAGCCAACCTCAGGAGAAGCGGGGACGCTTGTGACCTCCTACACACTGCCGCCAAAGAAGGGAGTATCGATGTTCTGATCATCTCCGAACCGCCTCAGAAGCGCGAACTTTCCCGTTCCACATTCGATCACTGGGGGACCGCTGTAATTCAGATCACGAATCCCGAGATCCGCGAGGCTGAACCAGCTGTTAGTGGCCGCGGTTATGCTCGAAAGACCATAGGGGGCACAGCTGTATACAGCTGCTACTACTCGCCGTCGCTCAAGACGCACGAATTTGAAGACAAGCTCCACGACCTAGAAGAGGATGTGAGGCTAGGGGGGGGGCCAGTTATAATCGCGGGAGATTTCAACTCCAAGAAACCGACTTGGAGCGGGGGGCCGCGCGATAGACGGGGGGTAATACTCGCTGATGCCATGGAGGCATTGGGATTAGTGCTCGCGAACGAGACGGGGGTTATCACCTATTACCGGCGAGACACTCGGTCCCGGGAGGGAGGTTCATCATCGGTCCTCGACCTCACGTTCATGAGCCCGTCGCTCATGGGACGTATGACATCGTGGGAAGTTCTGGACACGGAAACACTGAGTGACCATCGACATATTCGGTTTCGACTTAGGACTGACGGACAGAGACAGACGACACGCAGACCGCGATCAACGGGGTGGCAGGTACGGAAGCTGGACGAGGGAAAATTCCGGGAATCGATAGAAACAGTCGAAGATCTCTCGATGATCTCCGCCTCGGACGAGGCTGTGGTGATGGTAACATCCGCCATCACGAGAGCTTGCGACGCGTCGATGCCTCGCAGGACAACACCATGTTTCTGGAGGAAACCAGAGTACTGGATCACCGATGAGATCAAGGCTCTACGAAAAACGAGCAACAAGGGAAGGAGGACCGCATGGCGATCAAGGAAGCTCCAACGACCATCTCTGGCGGAAGATGACAGAGCGGACAAAGAAGCAAAGAAGGCTCTCGTTCTAGCCATCCGGAGGAGCAAAGAGAAGTGCTGGGGTGAACTGTGCGCTATGGTTAACGAAGACCCCTGGGGCACGCCATATCGCGTGGTCATGTCAAAGGTCCGACCCCGGAGGGGCAACCCAGCACCGACCGATGCAGCAACATTGCGCACTATCGTGGAAGACCTCTTCCCAGCAGGAGAACCCAGAGTTACATTCCCTACGGAGAGCGAAGACCCCATCCCGCTCTTCACTATGCAAGAGCTACTCATAGCGGCGAAGAGAATGCCGAACGGCAAGGCCCCTGGCCTGGATGGCATCCCAAACGAGGCTCTGAAACTGGTCTTCAAATACAAATCAGATCTACTCCTCGACCTCTTCAACATCTGTCTGAGCGCGGGAACTTTCCGGACAAGTGGAAACCCCAGAAGCTGGTCCTGATACCTAAGGGTCGAGGCGGTCAACGCCCTCTCAGCATGCTCGACAATATCGGGGAAATGTACGAGAGGATGGTGCTCAACAGGGTGGAAAAAGCCTACGAAGAAGGCGGTGGGCTATCACCAATGCAGTTTGAGTTCCGGAAGGGACAGAGCACTGTGCACGAGATCGAGGCGGTATAGAACGGGTTCAAGCGTCGGTAGGGAACCCATACCAAGGAAGAGGAGGATTCTGTGCCATCATTGGGTTGGACATAAAGAACGCATTGAACTGCGCGAGCTGGGAGCGAGTCTATCAATCCCAAGCAGGTAAAGTGTCCCCCTATCTACTAACCGTCACGAGTGACTACCTGCGGAACAGGACCCTCGTGTACGACACCGACGAGAGACAAGAGATTCGGGTACTGTCCGCCGGAATCGGACAGGAATCGGTCTCCGGGCCGTTCAACTGGAACACCCAGTATGACAGCTTTCTGTCTATCGAACTGCCAGAAGGAGTGATAATAGTGGCTTTCGCGGACGACGCGGGACTCATAGTATGTGATGACACCGAGGAACTCTTGGGTAGACGCGCGAACGAAGCGCTGGCCCGAGTCTACGAGTGGATGATCAGCAGGCTCCTAGAGCTTGCTGTCAAGAAGTGCGAAGCAATCGTGGTCACAAGACGCAGGAAGTTTGACTTGCCCCACTTTTATATCAACGGGCAAGAGATCCCACGCAAGACAGAGCTGAAATACCTCGGCGTATGGCTTGACGACAAGTGGTCGTTCAAGAAGAACATCCAGGAGGCTGCCCAGAAAGCGAGCAGGGTTGGTGCGGCGCTTCAGCGGCTGATGCCGAATATCGGGGGACCCAAGGAAAAGAGGCGCGCACTCCTCAACACCGTCAGCACCTCTATCATGCTCTACGGTGCACCCGTGTGGGGGAAGAGAGTAGAGAAGACCATCATCGAGAAGAGGATTGGGCCTGTCCACCGGAGAGCGGTCCTGAGAAGTATCCGTGCCTACCGCACCGTGTCAGGAGATGCGGCTTACGTATTGGCAAGTACAACGCCCATCCACTTGCTCGTCGCGGAGCGAGTGAGGATCTGGGACCGCCAGAAAGTGATCGGAGCCGAACAAGTACTCACTCCAACGATGAAGGAGATCATCCGCGACAACGAGAAGGAAACCACCCTTGACCATTGGCAAACTGAGTGGGATTCGTCATTTTCAAATGGCAGATGGACGCACCGGCTGATCCGTGACGTAGCCAAATGGACGGAACGCACCCACAGAGAGATAGATTACTGGACGACGCGAGCACTGAGTGACCACGGTTGCTTCGGTGCATATCTGACTCGGTTCAAGAAGAGGACATCCCCAGCATGTCAGTCATGCGGGGACAACTGGGATGACGCTGAACACGCCCTGTTCACGTGCAACGACACACGAAGAGAGCGCGCCGAGTTGGATGGATGGCTGGGTGCTCAACTGACACCTGAGAACCTCGTCCCGTACTTACTTCGCAACCAGGAGACATGGGATAGAGTTACCGGATACATCAAGCTGGTGATGACCCGTAAGGAGGAGAAAGAGAGGGAGGTGGGGCGCCTCGATGCCGGTGAATTACAGTAAACCTGCCGATTCAAACAGAAGAGGTCCAAATGGTTCCAGGAGGAATATGATAGACTGAAGAGGGAAGGAAAAAGAGAGAAGATCGAAGAAAGAAGAAAGAAGAATGAAGAATGAAGAGATGGAAGAAGATCGAAGAAAGGGAAACAACACCTGCGAGTCGTGAGAAGAGAGACGCTCGATCCTGAGCGCGAGACGCCGCCGGCCCTGAAGTAATGCTCACGCGGTGCCGGGGCCGGATTGGTAAGTTGGTGGATCTCTCCCTTGTCCAATGGCCGGCGCCAACGGAGAAGGAAGAGAGGGTTTACCCGGTTCGGATGGCCGTATCGATGCGGATTCCAGCCTGGGACTGTTGGGGAGGTGCTGGCCAGCCGTGTTTGGCTGACCGTTGCCTCTCCTTCGTACGTCGCAGCGTTTTCGCCCTACAACCACCTTAAAAAAAAGAGAGAGAGAGGGCATTGAGAGAGAGAGAGAGAGGGAAAGAGAGAGAGTGAGTGAAAGAGAGCTTTAGACTTCACATAGGTATTTTGAGAGGAGGCGAACAGAAGGAGAGGAAGAGAGAGAGAAAGAGAGAGAGAGAGAGAGAGGCCGCAGAAAGCTTTCTCAGGTTGGAATTATGCTTCCTTCTTAGGCTATGTTTACTTGGATGTTCAACTTCACACAAGCTCTATCATATTGAGCTATCAGAGAGTATTCAAAGTGTAGCTGTGAGACAATCGAGCTCAAAAGTTTACATGAGCCATAATGTTCAGTTAACCGTCACAATGTACAATCCACTTCAACACAATGAAATGGCTTGAGCACCGACAATCTATACGTGAGTCCGCGCTGTCGAGCAGCGGTTTTGCTTGCGGATCATGAAAAACAATCGGCATACGATATGAATGATTCCCAAGCGAGGGGGAAAGGAATTTCTTGTAATCGTATCGCTAAATCCCCGATTCGTCGAGGGATGAAATAAAATGCATCAAGACTTCCGGAGGGTTATGTTATCCGATAGTTCCATGCGTCTACTGTCCTCGTGATTCCAGGTAGCACGTTGAATATGGGGATGACCATTGCTAGGGATATCACATAACCATTGCCACTGCCTATTGCATCTCGTGACTTAATATATTAGTCATTCATGACATTTCGCATCCCCAAACACACAACGGAGTGATGAACGGATCCAATACATCGTAACTGAGCGGGAAAAGTATCATTATTGCATTAAAAACGCAATAACTTGATATAGGATAGCTTCACGGCACAAATTTTTTCTTTCATCCGAAAGTATAGGAAAAAAGCCATCTTTTAAGGCTGAAATAATAGGAGGGTTGCATTTTAATTTTTCGAGCTTTTGCGAGTTCGAAGTGCTCAAATCGTATCTTTGGCCCTTTCTTGCGTTATTAATCGAAGGGAAAGGGTTTTTTCGGAAAAATGACAAGAATGAAAAACGTGTATTTTTTGGAGATCTTTCGAAACTCTTCACTAATTTTTCCCTATATTGACGTTTCAAGGCCTAAAAATGCAGAAAATACCATTTTTTCACACTTCCTGATTGACTGAGGCTTTGCCAGTAATGTTGGGCTTATGAAATCAATGATTCCGTGAAAGAAAATTGAAAATGAGCAACTTTTATCCTCAGCAGTTTTTCGCTAAACTTCTCTGTTTACGGTTAAATCGCTATCTTAGCTCAAGAGTCACAAAAATCCTAGAAATAACACGATTTTTAATCCACTAGCCCATCGTTCCCCTTCACCAAAGTGTACAGCAAAGTTGTATCTTTTGATGGGCAACAACATCCCATTGGAATTAGCCAGGGCGATGTACATAGTTTCGAGCTGTGAACCAGAAATGTTGTTCCCAATGTATTTTAAATGGGGAGGTTATGCGCTTCTACGGCTTTTGAGGTCAGTTTCGATGGAAATGGAGTACGGACCCATCTTTAGGCTCAAAAAGCCTATCTCTTCCAGGACTTTTGGGGCCAAAACTTTTGGAGCAGATTTCGGTCTATATGCATAAGGTCCCTTCCCGGGAAGAGCAGAAACGATTCGGGGTCGATGTAAACCACGATGCTTAAAGAAAGGTCTGCCGACTCAGTGGCGCGGATAGGAAACATGGTTGATGCCTTCTCTCCCTTACAGCTTCTCCCCCCCCCCGAGCCAAGATGGCAGCCGTACTGGGACAGCGGGATACACCTATATATAGGTCGTCTGCTCGCGCTCGTGTAAAGCCGCGAGTCCGCGCTAAAAAACATTGTATACTATTTGCAGCGTGTGAAAATGATATTCATCACTTGCAGCATGTTATATGATAACATGCCGCAAGTAATTACTTCCAAATACTGGGTTCCATAACCCAAATCTCAAACCCCCCCCCCCCCTCCCCGGAGGCCGCGATTTATATACGTCCTTTGATGCAATCTCAGTAAGGGCTGCGGTAGCCTAGTGTCTAGCGTGTCAGTTTCTCATTTTGTCGGCCCAGGTTGGATCCCCGGCCAAATCATTTTTTTTTTTTCATTAAATCAAGTCATATCATTTTTATCACAAACATAGTTGAACGAAGATTGATAACCAACCAAACAACCTACAAGTCATAATTCCTTCTTCAAGTCAGAAACGTCACGGAGATATTTTAATAACACATCATCCCTGACATCATCTCGATATTTTTTATAGAGTTACTTATCGATAACAAAACTTTAGATAATTATCATACATTTCCAGTCATCTACATCGACTATAGGGGTGAGCCAAGGGAAATTTGAAGAACTTGAAACTCATCTTTGTAAGTACTCGTTGCCGGGACTCTCGGACTAGCTGTCGGAAGTAGCTTTTACCTATGAATTTAGAAAAAATCAATGACATAGCATTATTGCGTATAAATAAATCATATCTCCAATAGGTCTATGATGAATGACAGGATATATCAGAATTATTTTATTTTGTGAATTTATCATCATTCTTATAGTTATGGTAATAACAACTAAAAAGTGTTATGGGAATGAAATTTTCAAAGCTGTTTCAGAGCCATCGTTCCTCATCTTGATCATCAAATTTATGCTACGTAAAATATCAGAAGCATGTATTGTATTAAAGTATCTCGTGATGATTCTGACTCGAAGAAGGAATTATGACTTGTAAGATGTTTGTTTGGTTATCAATCTTCGTTCAACTATGTTTGTTAGCGAAAAAAATGATATGACTTGATTTAATGGAAAAAAAAATTGATTTGGCCGGGGATCGAACCTGGGCCGACAAAATGAGAGACTGACACGCTAACCACTAGGCTACCGCAGCACCTACTGAGATTGCATCAAAGGACGTATATAAATCCCCGGGGGGGGGGGGCTCAAGATCTCGGTTGTGGAACCCAGTGTTTGGAAGTGATTACTTGCGGCATGTTATCAGATAACATGCTGCGAGTGATTAATATTATTTCTGCACGCTGCAAATATATAGTATAGAATGTTTTTTAGCGCGAGCTCGCGGCTTTACACGAGCGCGAGCAGACGACTCCTATATATAGGTATATCCGGCTGTCCCAGTACGGCTGCCATATTGGCTCGGGAGAGGGGAGCTGTAGGGGAGAGAAGGCATCAACCATGTTTCCTATCCGCGCCACCGAGTCGGCAGACCTTTCTTTTAGGATCGTGATGCAAACCATTGATTTCCTCATATTTTAACATAACAAACGTAAAAAAATAACCGGGAAGGTCAACGAGTGCCCATTTCTGAGATCGGCATGTGGGGGCAAGTTGGGTACACTTACCTTACAAACGCAGGCAAAACAGTAAGTGTTTCGACCGTTCATCTCGTTATCTTGAGCGAAGTCTCAGACATTTTACGGAATAATGTTTAAGGTCATCATATTATCACATCGACTTCAATTGAGATCCGAAAATCAGTATCAATCAATATTTTGAATGAAATAATTGGCTGAGAAGAGAATCATTCTCTCATCGCAAACGAAAAACTGATTATTATATTTATTCAGAACAAATTTTTGACTCTCCAAACTTGGTACATAGCTATTTATTGACAGTATCATGTTGATTGGGTCGAGAATCGCATAGTAACCCGCCGAATACTACCTGAAGTGAGACTCGCGAGTCGTTTCATCTAATCGTAAAGATTGAATTGTCTGATCTCAGTGGAATTCAGCTTTGTAACCGTACGATATCTCTATCTCTAAAAAATCGAATGACTCAGCCTGATCCGATCGAGGTATAATGTGCTCTCACATATTTCAAAACTTCATTGGTAAACATAAAAATGGACTAAGGTACATGGAAGAGTATTAAGATGCGCCCAAGTTCGAGGCTTGAGAAACCTCAATTCGTTGTGAGTACGAAATTTTTTTGGGAAAAACGGACTTTCAGTCTCATCTGATCCTTATATATGGGCTCTGTTTAGTCAAATTGAACTCACATAAGCTCATTTTGAAGATCTTGAAGCGAGCTTTAAAATCAGCCCAGGTGCGTTGAAAAATGTTCAAGTAGACCAGACTTAGAGATGAGCAAAGCGTTATGAAGTTTGAGTATGTTGGAGCTAAAAAATAAAATGAACACAGCAAATCGTTATTTGCATCGCGAATTCGTCTCGAATCAGATGCGATTTCGGTCGAAACGGATTCTGAAACTAGGAAACGAGAGGAAAATGATAGCATTTGCGGATTTTTCCGTCATTTTTGCAAAACTTCCTAGCGCTTCAGAAACACCGTGTGACAACAAAATTGAATGATATACACAAAAAACAATGTACTAGCTTGGCAAGGGGAGCCACGTTTACACTACTCCAGGGTTTCTAAGAAAGCACAAGCGAATAAAATTACGGATCTCCCCCTCTGTTTCAGTTCTGATAGGGAATATTACAAAGGATTTTCCACTCTTAGTCATAAACAAAACCACACGATTGGACACACACTCACAGTTATTTTGTATCATAAGGTTAGTAATAGCTGATCCATTACATTGTATAATGCCGCGCTTAACCCACAATCTGAACCATGAAATTATTTTTTTGCAACTGTGTGCGCGAAGTCGTAAAAAAATGAGATTTCTCTTCATTATTTACAGTGCGAGAAGTAATGCGTGAATGACTTCTCGCACAGTTTTACATCTACGCACTGGTGAAGTGTGCGTAAATGTAACTTCTCGCTCTAATGCATTTTCATTCACGCACAGTTCCAAAATATGATGTCACGTCATCCCTCTGAATTTGGCCTTTCTTGAAAACTTCGTTCTCAAGATGATCTTGCTCGGACAGTGGTGCATTCAATTACAACTTCGCGCACAGTTGCAAAAAATAGTATACGCAACACGTGCGAGAAGTTTCTGCACACGTTGCCAACTCGCGCGAGAAGTAACATTCACGCACACTTCGAAACTTCTCGCACACCCAGAAGTTCCAAAGTGTGCGTGAATATTAACTTCTCGCACTCGTTTGGCAACTTGTGCGGAAATCGACCTTCTCGCACTTGTTGCGTAATATACTATACCTCCACTGCTCTTCCATCCAGCAACATCATTTATAACGTGTACTTGAATTTTTCCAATTTCAAGGCCCTTAATCAATTGAAAACGATCAGCTCCCGTGCAAATCAAAACTACAGTGTCACCTCAGGGCAGCCATGATGGATTCTCCTCCTCTCCCCCCCCCCCCCCGCGCCCTTCGGACGCCTTAGTGCCGGTAAATATTTATTCCCGATTCCGTCTCAAAAGAATCTGCATCAGCTCTTTGGGAAAAAGTCATATTCAGACTAATACCTGAATGCCCGGTGCAAAAACTCTTCCGGATGAGTTACTCACAGACCACTTGGATTGCTGGTAGTTCATTTTTAAAAAGTTTGGAAGTATGAAACTAGAAACAGACAATCATTTTCTGCCGATTGTCTCTTGGGGAGAAATTATGGAACTCTATATGTTATAAGAACTACATAAAACTGGATCAAACTATCTATCAACTGTATGGGAAGTATATATGGAGCTATATTATGAGAATTAAAGAAAACTCTATATAGTCCAATGCGAATTCATCCTTGGAAGTCTCGTTGAGATTCATGGAAATCTATATTTCTATCCCGTTTATTCGGAGTCTCATACCCACAAATCGGCTTTCGAAATTCAAAATCGCGCCATTCTAAACAACCAGCCTTGATTCCTAATTAACTGTGTAGCCTATACATGATCTTATAGCTCTTCTCAAAGCTTCCAAAATTTTTCGTTCCAAGATTGCTCCCCCTATTCAAGTTCGACTCGGCTGGATCTCTCGAAACTCACATGTAAAAAAAGCAATGTTTGAATGGAGAAATTTGAAGATTTTGACATGTTACGGTAGTTCATAACGTCGGTTTCTTCTATACTGCACCTGGGGAGTCCTGACTTGCCAGGTGTGTAGGTGGGAAATCGGTGGTGGAATGAATAAAACGGGGGATTCCTCGAGCTACGTCTATTAATCCCAAAATACGAATGAGATAAAGACTGTACAATATACTTTGATTGATTTTACTCGAAAGGAAACTGTGTTGAGAGCTAAGGTACGTAGAATGGCGTAAGCAAGGCGTACCCTTGCTTATGCCATTCTAAGTCTGAACGTATTCAGATCGGTAGGTAAGTTCGTCCTGAGGACTAAAAAACCGGCGCGTGATTCTAAGGACAAACGTACGTGACCGGAACTCGCGATGTACTGCGGATCTCGGAATCTCGCGATAGACTGCGATTCTAAAAGCCTCCTGCCAGGGCTTCTGAGCTCTATTTATACTGGTAGTTGTGATCTCAATGCTGTTCTTGGACTACATTTTGAATATACTTATGGGCGAACCTCAGAATTCGGGTCTCTGTCGTTGAAAAATTTGGAAACTTTCAATATGGCAGGACATACTCGGCAAACTTCTTTTGGGTAAGTAGTACTCAAACAATGATAAAATAGTCGCGTAACTCATTTCGTAGCTTCGCTGCGCTTTTGCGGTCGAATAACGAATAACCCTATGCATTTCAATGGGGGCCTCGTGTTGAGATCATTCTCATGAGAATACTTTCTCGCAGAAATGAGGGGACCTTGGTATCAGAGAAGTGAGGAAAATTTATGGTCAACATTATACGACGCTTCCCAATGGCCTCTGTTCCGAAATAAAGATACTCTACACTCACCAGTATGCACGATTCTGTCAATTCTCAAATTTTATGAGCCTCGCATTCCTCTCGGGGTAGGTCTACGATCGAGGCAGTTTGTATATACGTTTCTGTTATCCTAGAGATCAAATTACACGTGGTTCCAGACGCAACGGGGTCCACATTTTCATGTCCCATAAGAAAAAGACATTTTCAAGGCTAAATTACGCAGAAGCAATTTTTCTTCCGATCGTGACATCAGCCACCAGGATTTGATGACATCAATGGGACTTGGCTGGATTTATACGTTTTTTTGTGTTGAATCAGATCCCGTCTCCAGAATTTCATTATTTCCATCGACCTGATGACAGGATCGTAAGCAAGAGCGATTCTTCAAAATGACAAAAATTTCGTGACACACCAACAACCTCCATCAGATCTCGCATCTCGGCGAGGACGGGCTTGAGTCAAAGATAATTCAATTCTTCCAAATGTAATCAACCACCCATCTAATTTCCAGGATGGTTGATCAATCACCGTCGAACCTACAAGCTAAGGCGTGCACCTGATCGTTGTGACAGCCGAAGAATTGACTTTCCTTACACAACGCATCCCGTACCATTGAGCCAAAGCAATAATGGACCTCAGAAGCATTCGAAAGTGTTGAGGTCGAGTGAATTTTCGGAAATTCTCAGTGGAAAATCTCACTTGTCAAAAACCATGTCTCCTAAGGCGTAAAACAGTTCGTAATCACAAAGTCGCCCGAATCCTGAGATTCGCCCTTATGATTAGGTTAACGACGCGTTTCAAGCGTCGAACTATGCCCTTCTCCAGGTTAAATATTCTAAAATTTGAAAATCTGGCAACGAGAGATTCAAGTATAGAAAAGCTTAAGAGTTCGACTCATCAACGCAGGTGCGGTGTTCTGTGATCCCCTCTGAAATGAAACCTGGTGCGAATCTCGATCCTCATGGACCCGCAGGGACTTCCTAGAAGATCAGCCGCATGGTCAACAGGTTGATTGATGTTTCAATGCTCTGATTCACTCACGAAGTTCTCATCACTTTACATTGAACTGCACTACTGTTTGTATGACCGATGCGCCAAATTCGGTTGGATTTGGTGCGTAATTTGTGCTCGGTGGCTGAATGTAAGGTGGAAGAGAAACAATTCTTTCGTTGCGTAAGCGAGATTTTTGAAAAGATTCGTTCCCTTCTAGAGACGAGTTCGAATTGATCGGGCTGTGAAGTGTTGTTGAGTGTGCATGAAGCTGGGTTGAATGACACGTTTGTGTGTAGAAGTATGTTTGTGAATATTAGGAAAAAGTGGGGGTACTTAGCCGAAATCTATACTTGAGAAAGATTCATTTAAACTATACTTGTACTACATATGTAATCTATATATGTTTGAGTTGCGGGAGGAGTGAACGTCGCAATGGCATCGCCGTGCTCATAAAACTTTAAAGGTCCCGTAGCGCCTGTATCACTTAGTTCACAAAGTCGTCAGTTTTTTTCGTTTTTCTTGGTGAGACTCCTAATAGTTGCGGTCGGTTGGAAAAGGTTCATGTTAGAAAGAGGGCAGTTGTATAACAAGATATGACGCTGTTCAGACCAAAGATGTTCTATGGAGATGGAAATAGTATATTTATTGATTTTTGCAATCGTGGCGAGTCAGATGGCTCTTTGAGATGGTAAAATTGTGTGTTATCGTTATTGAACTTTTTGGAGATCGTGACAATTGTGAATTTTTCATTTAGTATGGCTGGATAGATCTTAAGAAGAGCTTCAATTCAAGCTATGACACGTTCCAATTGTGTGAAAATTCACTGAGTTATGATGAATTGACATATACTCATTTTAACACGTGAAATACATTGGTTTTCATAGATTTTTGCTATTTGGTGGTGAATTCATGAATTTCGAAAGTTTTTCTGCCTTTGATTCTATCTTTGTACACTATCAAGAATGTCTATACTGAATTTCACATCGCTATTACTGAGATTGTTCATTCTGTAACCAAAAATCGCACTGATTCCTGATTCGTATCGAGTCAATCGTTCTCTCGAATGGTGAAATTGTTTGTTATCACTTTTGAAATTTCGGTACTCTCACTCATTTTGAAACATTCATTAATCACGACAAAAATCTGAAATTCACTATTGAAGTAGAAGAAAATGGTCACTTACCCTTCTTCGATTAAGTCTTAATCACTGAAAATGGGAAACTCGTCTCAGATTGGTATCAGAAACCAACACAGAGCCATACTTATTTGAATTTCAATTCTCATGACCCCTTGGCCCAAAAAGGCCAAAGTTCACAACCTTGTCGACAGAGGAATCCAACTATCTCATCCAAAGTTCCATGCCAAAAATTTGATGAAAATTTGAAATCTTTTGCTCGGAAATGATTACCCTCTGAAATTCATTGCACGATATATCACCGTTCGTATCTGCAAAATTAGAAACAGTGACCCACAACAACAAAAGGCCCTGAGGAAAGCTGAAAACGATTTATTCAGCAGAGAAACCAAGGTTGTGATCCCACGCTATGAGAATTTTCCGGAGAACATTAAGAGAATTCTATTCAAACATGACATTCACACAATCTTCAGATCTAACAACAATTTCAACTCAATAATACGACTGGGCAAAGACAAATAAGAGAAAATGAGTTCAAACAGACATGGTGTACAAGATCGATTGCCTCCATTTCCCAAAAACTTATATCGGACAAACTATGGGCTATCTGGAAACAAGAGTGAAAGAGCATAGGAATAATATTATCAGTGGAACTCAAGAACCGAATGTCTTATCACTTCACAAAATGGCGGAAAATGGCCATGATTATGATTGGAAAGACCTCCAAATACTCGATGTCGAACCACATCTGAACGAGCGTTTGATATCAGAAATGTTCCATATCCAGTTAGATAAGAATAAGATCAATATTAGAGAAGATACGAAGAAATTGAGTGGTTTCTACAAGAATTTCTCCTTAGACCTTCAAAAACATGAAAAATTCGAATAATGAGCTCGTCTCAGTGGGAAGGGTATAAAACAATTCTCCACAGATTTCCAGAAACGGAAAAAATTCGAAAGGTAAAAGAGGTATATCAAATTCAACTCTCCACACAACACACCAGGATACTAGTCCAGCCCCCCTACATCGCCCTTAATTTGAGATAATTTAGAAATAGTGATTCAGGAATGACATGAATGGGAATGCAAAACAGCAGTGCAGTTCGGTGTAAAGTGATCAGAACTTTGTGAGTGAATCAGTGCTTTGAAACATCAATCGACCTGTTGGCCACGCGGCTGATCTTCTAGGGAGTCCCTGCGGGTCCATGAGGATCGAGATTTGCACCAGGTTTCATTTCAGAGGGGATCACAGAACACCGCACCTGCGTTGATAAGTCTAACTCTTAAGCTTTCCTATACTTCAACCTCTCTTTTCCGGATCTCCAGATTGGAGAATATTTAACCTGAAGAAGGGCATAGTTAGATGCCCGAAACGCGTCGTTTACCCAATAATCATAAGTATATTCAAAATGTAGTCCAAGAACAGCATTAAAATCACAACCACCATTATTCTTTGCCTGGACATTAGAGTCGAAATATAATGTCTATTCATACTATCTCAGACCTCTTATTTCTCCTTCGTCCGCGGCTAGGGGAGACGCAGGTGAGGCGCGACAGTGCCCTGCTCTCGCACCTCTCGTCTAGTCTCGCGGGCGCTAGAGAGTTCTCGCGATTCCTCCTAGCTTCTCAAAGCCTCCGCTGCTCCGTATGCCAATACATTAAGATACATAGTATAGCTATAGATTACAATAGAGGGTACATCTATATGCAGCAGTGCCACGAGGCGGCTATAAGCAACATTCACTATTTTGCGTTAGGGATCATTCCCGAAGACACTCGCGAATACCCGGATATTCGAACCGAATAATCTCCTGCAGTAGAGGATCACTCCCAAAACCAGGGAAGGTGATTGAGCCCGCGAATACCAGGCGGAAGTTTGGATCGGTAGCAGTGTTCTGTTGGGGGATTCCTACTGAAGATCATTCCGTGAGACCACGAGGGTTTCCATTTGATCTCATGGACTTCGAGGGCCCTCGCCTTAGCAAATTCTCAATCTTTAAGATTTTCCTGGTTGCTCGAAGGTGTGGGTGAAATTTGCTGAACTTCTAGTCTCGATCATGTTGAGCTACCTTCATCATGACGTTTACGTTTCAATTATCTCGATATAAATCATCTCCAGAGCTTGAAGTATTATATCACTCCATAGCGATGTTTGTGAAGTCAGATGTTGATATTTTGTCGATGAAATCTTACTAATTAACAGCTGATTTACACGGAACACAAATGCATGAGTCATTACGAGAGCGGATATACAATAGAAGTTTGCAAGTAGCACGGCTAGTGCTTGCATATGGGTCATTCTCCATGAGCGCGTCAATTTCATGTAGTGGTTTGCGATCCCCCAGAGAAATATACTAGCCGACTGGGAAGTTTTCCATGACTTAGAACAACATATTTCTCGCCAATCACATGTATCTCCGGACCATAATTCCTCTGGGAAAGGTATGGTATGACTGGTTTTGTTGTCGAAATGTAAACTCCGTGGCTGTAATTTGAAAAATCAACGATTCGGTCCCAAGTTCTCATGTTGCTGACGAGTAAATGAGTTACCTGCGTAGGGCATGTGATTTGTTAGGCTTCAAAGTTGTCTATAAATCGTGGGTTAAACTCAGTCAATGCGGCGGCGTCGGGTAGGACTCGAAATGGTGATGTAATCGAATTTTCACAGAATTTCGTTGTTTTTGGTAAATTACTAAGTCAAGTCGTTACATTCATATTCTTGCGCCCCTGGCACCGTATTTATTGATGATGATACACACAGTTGGCAGTTAGTAGAGTTCAGTAAACGAAGTATTCGCGGCCCTGCTCGTTATCGAGTGTTGATGGACGAATTTCAGAGCGTACCCTTTTGCCTTGTAAACTCCGTGGTTCAATTATCCTCTCCCTACTAAAGTTTGAACGCCCCAAAACTGTTGGTAGGGACTGTTGGAATATATCAAATACAACCACACTATATACCAAATGAGTGCGTTGAGCTTTAGAGTGGGTAGAATCGTCAATAAAGCACGGAAAGCAGAAATGTCAACTCCGTGTCTTGTAAAATCCATGTCCCATGTTGACCATACTATCTATTACATTTAAATGCTCTTATTGCACTCCATCATGGCCCTAGTTATAACACATTCGGCCATATAGTGACACTATTTCTGTATCCTGTTGATGAAGTAGGCATGTATGTGTGTGCTGATGCACCAGTCACAGTGAGATTTGATGCATGTGTGCTAGTTCCGGGGGAATCGTCAGCCTGTAGTACTGTAAAGCAGGCATGTGTGTGTGGTGTGGTTTCTGTCTCCAAGGATCTTATTGCATGTATGCGTTTTGTTGGGGAGATAGTATACTAATCGAAATTTATATGGGCAAATCTCACGAAGTATGCGGTTTGGCCGAACAGGCCTATTTTCACGTTGTCGGAAGAACAGTCGCGTTTTTTCCGCTGCTCGCATTGGATCATTTTGAAGATCCACTCATATTTAACAGTTCTGCATCATTCAGAAGTCCATTACTTGCTATAGAAAGGTACTGGGAGACGCTTCTTCGTGACAAAATCGCAATTTTCGACCGAACAGGGCCATGATTCTCTCTTGCCTTAGCTCGCCACCGGCGGGGCGGTTCACCGATCGATCTGAAAATTGGATATGTGATGGATTATAATATATAGAAACATATTAACACCAAACCATTTGCAATGGTGATATTTAAAAAATCAAAAAATGGTCAGACACTTATACAGGAAGTCACCACTCTTATACAGTGATAGGCACAGTCCCATGCTCACGGCATATGGTCCTTCAATCCCTGATCAATCATTTCCCTGTCTTTCAGAATGTTTGGTCAATCGCACCAGAAGCCAGAAGCTAGTCTGTGCCCGAAATTTTGGGTGGAACAGTCGGTACTCGCAATTTATCTGAAAATCAAGTGCTCCCGGCTTCACCCAAGGCAAACTATACCGGGGAAAAATTTCCAATGCATTGTGATGCATCATAAGGCATATGCTTCAGAATGCATCATGATGCATCGCAATGCATTGTAATACATTATGATGTATCATATTGCATTTTTATTCTCATATTTTGCAATTAACAAATAAAATATATTGTTTTTTGGCTTCGGACCATGAGAAATTACATCAATTCCCGGAGAAAATGGAGAATTGACTTAAAACTAACTGGCGATCTGATGAAACTTTTGTTACTAGTCTAGATCATTCTGCTCGCCATGAATCAGCGAGACGAACTTTGATTAAATGCTCGGGGAAGGTCCGAGGCTCTGGAGTTGGAGATCGTAGGGATGAGGTTTAATTGCTATATGGGGATCAACTGGTACAAATACCTTCATTCCATCTGATTTGAATTGGTTAAGAATCTTTCCAGCCTGATTTCTATCAAGACATATTTTTCGATCTACTCAATACGTCGCTTACTTCAAGTACCATGAAATGAGCTGAAATCCACGAGACTCGATGTATTTGAACTCGATTCATTGGTAATCTAACAGTACGCGAACCAGTCAATGCTCACTGGAAATGGAAACAACCACAGTATCGGAAAATCTCGATATCATTCTAATTTATCAACTCTTTCCAAAACTCCTCCCAAGGCCTGAAAGATTAACTTCAACATATTCAGATTCCAGATGGAGTTGGAATCCAAATATTTGTGTAGAAAGCCCGACATGCAAATTTTTCATTGTGCATACATGGAAACAATTCCCTTGATATAATCAACCTCATATATAACTACTTAAGCTCAGCCAGAGGACTTTTTGTTCCCGTACTTTGAAATGAAATATCATTCAACGATAGTGATGAAAATCGCGAATCATTGTGATAAATCAGTGATCCGTTCCTATTCCTCGTATTTCAGGGCACATTACTATACGTCACGAAATGTCTATCCTGATTGAGCAAATTTTCATCTCAAGATGTGTGACGATGTAATTTGGTGTGCTTGGGTCTACCATGATGCATCATCATATGTTGGCCCAGAGGATGTACATAAGAATCTTAGAATAGAATAGAATATCCTTTTATTCGCCCGTAGGCAAAAAATATAGAAATGATTTACATAACATGTACATATACTTACATATTAATTAATTGCATTTTGGTCAAGGAGTTATTATCACAGTCGTGACTAGTCATTTGAAAAAAGTGAAAAGAAAGAAAAGAAAAGTGATTTACAAAAATATCATCAGTAACAAGGGCTGGCAGTTGATTATGATAAAATTTGACATGAAAGTTGTGTCATTTGGAGAAATCAGAAATGAAATGAACAAACAAAACAGTGAAAAAGGGGAAATTACACATTACTTTCAGAAAGCCCTCAAAGGTTGAAGAATTGCCCTATGTCCACATTAATCCTCATAGGGGGGAGGGTTGATAGAAATTCCTTCACTGCTCCTTTCTTTGAACAGGGAAACTTCCTTAACTTGCCGGAGTCCAAGAGGGAGGAAATTCCAGAAACGTGCGCATTGACTTTGGAAAGATCTTGATCCATAATCGAGGCGCATTCTCGGAATTTCAAGCTCCTGTGCTCCTGCCTCACCACGCTGAGGGCGCTCGGATAGGTACCTGGTAAATATCGCAGCTAGGTAGCCAGGTTCACCCATGTGCATGATCTTGTGCATCAAGAGAGCTGCGAAGTACATTCTCCGCGAATCAGTACGCAACCAATCCAGACGCTCTCTGTACGAGGTGATGTGTTCGCTCTTCTTAATTCCAAAGATGTACCGTACACATGAATTATTCAGTCTCTGTACCCGCGCCCTCAGTTCGTCAGTGGCGTCGAGATACACGAGTGTGCAGTAGTCTAGATGTGGTTGGACCAGGGTCTCGACTAGTCGAACCCGGAGAGTCTCGGTAGTGTATGCCCTCATGAACCGCAGGCCATATAGGGACTTGTTCACTTTCTTTGTTACTTGATTGATATGGGGTATCCAAGGCAATTCACAATCTAATGTCACGCCGAGACTCACGACAGTGTCACTGAATGGGATGAAAACTCCGTCCTGTACCTCAACCCCCGGTAAATCCATTCTTTTCAGATCCGCGGTGTTCCTGTCGGATGTGAAAAATATTGCTTTGGTTTTACCGGCGTTGAGGCGCAAGCCAGAGCTCTGGGCCCACTCAGCAACAAGCCTTCCGACTTCTCCCAGCCGAGCAATTCCCACTCTGATGTTCTCTTTCTCGACTTGGAGATAGATTTGGAGGTCATCTGCATAAAATAGATGACTTACCGACTTTCCATTAAGTAGCTCAGGTAGATCATTGACATATAAGCTAAAGAGTAATGGACCGAGAACAGACCCCTGTGGTACACCCAGATTGGTTGTGAGCCAATCAGAATTCCCATTTTTTGAAGTAATTATTTGGGCGCGACCTTCTAGATATAATTTTAACCACAGTAGAGCTGATCTCGAGAAACCAAGATGTCTGAGTTTACTTAATAGCTTTGATGGTGAAATTGTGTCAAAAGCTTTGCTGAAGTCAAACAGTAGTAACAAGGTGATCTTCTTCCTGTCAATTCCGACTCTGATGTCATCAGTCAGCTTCAACAAGGCAGTCTGAGTACTATGATGTTTTTTTAAACCAGTTTGGAAGCCATCTAACAAATTTTTACTGTTAAGATACTCCGTGATTTGGTCATGTGCAATCTTCTCCAGAACCTTGGACAAGAAGCACAGCAGTGCAATGGGACGGAAGTCCGTGACCGCTGCTGGAGCTGCGGTCTTCTTCAGAGCAATCAGCTGCGCTTGCTTCCAAGCCTCGGGAAAAATGCTGTGAGCGAAAGAGGAGTTAAAAATGTATACTATAAGATCACCTAAGGCCGGAAGAGCCTTCGCGATCACGCTTTGGGGGACCCCATCTGCCCCACGAGCCTGCGAGGAGAAGTGTTTTATAGCAAGGACTACATCACTGAAATTTGTGGGCTTAAATTTGAAGCCTTCGTCTGGGGCAGGCATTATTTCATCCATTGCTTTTCCAATATCCTCATCAGGTGAGATGGAGACTCCCGCAAAGTGAGCGTAACTCGTCCGGTGTGAAGCCATGTAGTTCCTCCTCTTTGCTTTTCGGCAAGAGGCCGAAGTTGCGCATTTCCTTCCATATGTTCTTATTCAGGTCAAGAGCGTCTGAGAGATGACTTTGAAGGAATAAGGTACGCTCTTGTTCTAAGCGCACGTCGACCTCTTCACTGAGCCGAAAATACTCGTTCTGAAGCTCAGGGCACTTGCGTAGGTTGTGCTGATTGCGCTATCAACGCCTACGTGCCGCATTTCGCTTCATCATGAGCACCTTCAACTCGGGACTAATCCAAGGAGCATCGCCTTTGCGAGGACAAATCGTTTTTTCCGGAGCTAACTCATCAATGACTATTTTCAAATTTTCATTCAAACAATTTACTGCGTCTTCCAGGCTGGTCTCATGGTGTTGTAGAGCAGTCCAGTCACAGCGTAGCAGGCGGTTATTCAGTTGCTCCGGGTTGATGTTACGGAAATTACGACATTTGAAAGACTCTTTCGGAGGAGCAGGGGTAAAAACGTTGATCGTAACATCTATAACCGCGTGCCTGCCGAAACTGGGCAGTACTCTATTCTGGTAGTCGATAATGGTGTCATTGTCATCTGTATAAATGTGGTCAATCCATGTGTAGGAAGAATCTGAGGAATGGTGGTGAGTAGCACCATGCTGAACGATCTGTAAGGATAGTTCTTCTGTCAGTTCAGTCAGTGTTCTTGTGTCAGGATGAGTAATATTTAACAGGTTCGCGTTCAGATCCCCCATGATGATCTTGTGGCTGTAATCACCACACAATCGGCGCAATGAGCTAAAAAACGCACCGTCCTTTTGTATGGCGATTCCAGGAGGTCTGTATATTACTCCAACAAGAATTGGAGTAGAGTTGCCTTGCTGTACGCCGCAGAATAGGAATTCAGGGGCACCAGGTTTCCCTGGACCATTTGTGTTCGACGAAACCAAATATTTAACTTTAAAATCGTTGCGTACGTATAGGACAACTCCACCTCCCTCCCTGTTTCGGTCCTGTCGGAGAATTGAAAACCCCGGGATCCGAACTAGGCTGTCATCCACATTCTCATCCAGTTTTGACTCAGCCACCCCAAAAATATGGTAAGGAGGTTCGTTGGCAAGGAGTAGGCGGAGGTGTTCGATCTTTTTCGTCAGAGAGTTGATATTGACGAAACCCGCCTTCAGAGAGCTACCACTCCCACGGGGCTCTCCAGCAGTTGGATATAGTCAGGGAGCTCTCGCAAGCTCTGATGCCGAATCAACACCCGGATCAACACCCGGATCCACGATGGTAGGGGTATTTTGGGTGCTGTCCAAAGCTTGGCGAATATGCCTTGGAAACGATTTATTTGCTGTTTGGATGACATGCAGATCTACTATGGACTCAAACGCGTGAGAGAGATCTTAGATTATGCATGTTCATGATAATCTCCGATCAAGCACTTGTTTACATAAGCATGACTTATGATGCATCGTGATCCATTCTAATGCACGATCATAATTATAGCATTATGTTGCAACTTAATTGCTGTTAATGCATTGTGTTGCACTGATAACGTAATGTAACGTACAAAACTCAAGCATCATTTTGCATTGTGATACATTATAGTGCGCCAGACATTTTCCGGGATGCTTACTTGGCTATTCCAGTCTATCAACCGTGAGTAGATCTATGGAATTTTTTTAGCGGGAACCATTAATTTAGTGAAGGGATGATTGCCAGAACGAGTCTCGCGGTGAAACCGGAGAATCACCCGAATTGTGAGATTTGCCCATGTATCTCCTTTGAGTCACATTACAACCCGTAGCTATCAAGAAAACTGTTATATACAATAGGGTGACAGTTATTTCCCAATTTTTGAATTTCCTACGGGCACGCGCGGAAATCTAAAATTTAGGGTGAAAAAATATGAAAGCAATTTTTTCGGGATTTTTAGAGATAGCCCTTATAGTGCCCATTTTGACCTTCTTTCCCGATTTTAAACCTTCAACGACTGAAAAAATACATTCATGACATCTTTTTGACGCTCGTTTTTGAGTACAAAGAAGCCATCGAAAACAATCTTCGATGCATGAAATCGACGTAAAATTGTCTGGACTTTCAAAATATGTGATGAAAAATCCCATTCTAGACGATCCTGGAGAGCTATATTCAATCTTCTGCGAAGAAAGACAAATTTTTCCCACTCAAATCGCGTTTACATGGCATGTTGACACTCAAAATCGACGAGTACGCCTCCGGGATGCCAAAAGAACGTTCTTTCGGGTCCTAAACCACAAAATTTATGGGTCTGAGGAGTCTTGAGAGGCGAATCTGGGCCCAAGGTATCGACCAAAACGAAACAAAGTTGGTGTAACGGCTTTTCATCGTCATTAAGACCTCTCACCACGTTCGATCTCAATTCTCAGCATCAAATAGCTTCTGAGAATATATCATACGACATGTTTCCGACGTAAAATTGGCTGTTCTTTCAGATTCCGTGATCAGAATTGGGATCGAATGGCGTTCGAAGCGAGAAACCCCGAATTTTCATTAGAACATACCTCCCTTGGACGAAAACTTTATCTCAAATCCCGGTCTTCTCGGTCCCAGATCCGTCTTTGACAATCCTTCCAACCCATAGATTTTGTAGTTTAAGACCCAATAAAACGATTTTTTAGCTGCCAAAGTCGTATCTATCGATTTTGTGTGTCAAAATGCCGTTCAAGCGCGATTTTGGATGGGAGGAATCGTCTTTTGCTGCGAAAAATGTTATCTAGCTCTCCGCGATCGCCTCAATCGGAACTTTTCATCTCATATTCTAAAAGTTCAGACAATCTTACGTCGATCACAGGTATCAAAAATTCCTTCCGAGGGCTTTTCTGTACTCAAAAGTGAGCCTCAAAAAGATGTCATAAGTGTATCATTCTGGTCGTATCCTGGTCGTTAATGGATTAACCGCCATTTTCAGTTCTTCAGTCAGATTGCTGGTCACTCCACCAGCTATCTCCGACATTTCCTGAAGACTTTTGAGAAGATCATACCCCAGGTAAAATTCGAAGATATAACTGCGGTGCTTGCAGTCACCCAGTTACCCGAGTTTGTGCCGTCGGTATTGTCTACTGCTATTTTAATGATAAAAACGAATTGCATCCGCGTCTATGCAATCTTGGATTGTAGAATTTTTATACATCGCACAGAATGTTGAGTGGCTGTGTTTCGATAATAAGGTATGTTTCGGCCAAGAGTATGGAAAGTTTATCAAACACAAGCAGGATGGAGCATGCCGCGAGATTGATAAGTCACAACCTTCGGGAAACACGATTCCCGTCGTAAACGAGAAGATTTTTGTTGTTATTATGATTTGGACTATCGATTTACCATGAAAATTTTCGTCTGTGAGATTTAACGCTTGGAGCAAGTCAAAATCATGACCAATAATGTAGCCTATGATCAAGGAGATGTGGAGATCGTGGCTTTCGAATAGGCAAAAACCAATATAGGGAGTGATTTGGAAACAGCTGGAATTGAGTGTTATCTGTCATCGAGTTCTGAGTGTGGAACAGAATTTTTTCCATTTATGAGAAAAATGTGGAGAGATAATTCGTAGTGACTCCCCCTCCCCTTCATCGCATTGATTTCAAACAGACGGATGATCGATATGTTTCAAATGCAATGCGCTGTCATTGGACGGCGAGGGGAAGGGGGGGGGGGTAGTAGTAACAGATGATGGCATTCCCGGTTGGATAAGACATGGGGAACACATGGATTGAAAGTATTCCGAGTTACCGTAATAAGAGTTCCGCTCGGAATTCGAGGAGGTAAAATAAAAACGTATTGTTTTGGAAAGACCAACTTCTGATTCTTCCGGCGAATCTCTGTCCCATTAGGTCTGGATAATATCGAATTCAGGCGAATAGTGTTTCATCGTGTTGTCAACCACGTCCCTCGCCAAGTCACGATGTTCCATTTTGTTGTGATATAGTAGCGTGCAGCCAAAGATGAGGAATCATATGATTTTTTCTCATACAACATGTGAATTTGGTGTTACCGGACGTCGACCAACACCAAGCTATTGATGAATAATTTCATTGTATCATTTCTCTTCAAATTTCACTTCGAGTATGATCTTCTCAAAAGTCTTCATGAAATGTCGGAGAGTGCCGGCGGAGTGACCAGCAATTCGACCGAAAAACTAAAAATGGTGTTTCACCCTCTAAAGACCAGAGTAAAACTCTTATGACATCTTCTCAAGGCTCATTTTTGAGAACAGGAAAGCTCTCGGAAAAAATGATTGATACGTGTATCGACGTAAAATTGTCTGAACTTTCAGAATATGCGATAAAAGTTCCGATTGAAGCGATCGCGGAGAGCTAGATCACATTTTTCGCAGCGAAAGACAATTTTCCCAATTCAAAATCGCGCTTAAACAGCATTCTGACACACAAAATCGATAGACACGACTCTGAGAGATAAGAAAGATATGTTCTAATGAGAATTCGGGTTTCCTCGCTTCAAACGCGATCCGGTCCTAATTCTCATCACGGAATCTGGAAGAACAGCCAATTTTACGTCGAAAACATGTCGTAGGATATTTTCTCAGAAGTTATTTGATGTTCAGAATTGAGATCAAACGTGGTGAGAGGTCTTAATGACGATGAAAAACCGTTACACCAACTTTGTTTCGTTTTGGTCGATACCTTGGGCCAAGATTCGTCTTTCAAAACTCCCCAGACCCATGAATTTTGTGGTTTACGACCCGAAGAAACGTTTTTTTGGCGTTCCGGAGGCGTACTCGTCGATTTTGGGTGTCATAATGCCGTTTAAACACGATTTTAGTGGAAGAAGTTTGTCTTGCGAAAATTTGAGAGTGGCTCTTCAGGATCATCTGGAACGGGATTTTTCATCACTCATGTTGGAAGTTCAGACAATTTTACGTCGATTTCATGCATCGAAACATTCTTCCGAGGGCTTCTTTGTACTCAAACACGAGCGTCAAAAAGATGTCATAAGTGTATTTTTTTGGTCGTTGGAGGTTCAAAATCAGAAAAGTAGGTCAAAATGGGCACTATAAGGGCTATTTCTAAAAATCCCGGAAAAACTGCTTTCATCTTTTTTTACCCTAAATTTCGGATTTCCCGCGCGTGCCCGTAGGAAATTCAAAAATTGGGAAATAACTGTCACCCTAATATACAACTTGGTTGACAAAACTGTCGAATTGTCTGACCCTCCTTCCCATCATGATGATTTGAATATTGTAACAACTCTCATTTCCACGCACGGATTTTCAGAAGAATTCATATCATCTCATATAAAATGATAAAAAGTTGAAAAGAATTTTTAAGATACGCTTTTATTAACTTCGTCAAGAAACGTTGTAAAATTTGACATGGTACAATGGAGAAAAACTCTTGAAAATTGCCATTAAAAAATTGCTCAACCCGCAACACAGTCTGCGTATAGTATAACTATAGCTATAGCGAAGATGCGCACGCTAATTGGGTGGCGAATATAATGGGTATCCATCGTATTTAAATGTGGCGCCATCATCCTGCCCCGAATCGTATTTGAATGTGGCGCATCATTCTGTCGCGATTTACACTCATGATTGAATGCAGAGCAAACAGTATCAGGCAAAATCAAGAATCGCATCATATGGCACTGATTATGATTGGCACGAGTATAGATTCGTCAATTGACGCCATGAGTAGGCAGTCCTTTCCGGTAGTCAATCTCGCACACGTACTGATTCCACTAGATCGTGCGCAGAACCGGAAGCCGGTATAGTAGCACCAAATGAGAATTTGGGGGAAACAACAGGTCGGTGAAGTAGAATAAAAGCGTATAAAAATGGCTCGAAGGCTCGACACAACATTTGAGCCAATCATCGCACTTCACCAGAGCATACGCAAATCGAATCCGAAAACAACCAAGAATATTCATTCCATTCGTGGAGAGATCCACGTCAACTCTCCAGGCTCGCATTTTGCACCCAAGAGATCTACTTTTGAACTATCTGAACTGCTCACTCATTGCCCTCAGAAAAAAATCAACATAGTCATATCCGACGAATTTTTTTCTCAGCTTCCTGATGGTGAAGTCACTTTTTCAAATTTCGGTCGACCTAACCTCAAAAATTGAACTTTAAAGTTGAAAAGTGCTATAACTCAAAATTCCATATTTTAATATTCCATTCGACATTCTTAATCGAAAAAGCAGACAATTTTACCTCGAAAACGTGAATAGAAAATGGGTTTCCTCTAATTTTCCCGGAAAACTAGGCAAAAAAGCAGCAAAACTCGCGATTTTTGAGGTTAGGTTGACCAAAATGTGAAAAATCGACTTCTCCACTGGAAAGCTGAGAAAAAAATACGTCGGATACAATTATGCAGATTTTTTTCTGAAAGCAATGAGTAAGCAGTTTAGAGCGCTCAGAACTCGCTGTTGTTGGGTGCAAAATGCGAGCTTGGAGAGTTGACGTGAATCGCTCCTTGTACAGGATATTCATTTGCATAACGAGGAATATTGAAAAGTTTTTCTATCCATAAAATGATTCATTATCTGGAAATAGTTTCCCTAGGCGAAGACAGAACAGAGAAAGGTGACCGAAAAGGCGTATATAAAATAGTAGTATAATATCGTTATAGTGAGTCAAAACAAATGACGTCATCAAAGATGAGAAGTGCGACTCTCTCATCAGTGATGACGCAACTGCGTAGTACTATCATTGACTAGAAAGTCATCTCATTACCGTAGAATGGAGTAATTTTGCCACAGGTGGGGAAACTTTGCCACACCGCCGGGAAAAGATTTCAGAGGCTGCTGTAGGTGAGGTAGGGGATCTTATCGCTCTAATAACAATTCCCTCCAGTAGGAGCATGCGTGAGCTATGTTTTGCGCCCACGGAAGGCAGCTGTAGATGCCTCAGAGTTGTTTATAACCTATTTTTGTACCGTAATGTGAGACAAGCAAAAAAATCTGTTCACAAAAAATTGACCCAGTACGAGCACTTGTCGTCGAATGGCAGGTAAATGGTGCATATTTTCATCGACTTAAGCCGTTAGCTTGATGATTTAGTTGTTACGAAGCAGTATTTTCCCACGGTACAAATTTTACGTCGAGAAAAAGGAGAAAAACTGGTTTTTTTTGGCTATGGTGGGTAACTTTGCCACACTTTCCTACTGCAGCTTATCTGCTCACGTTTACAGTTATTCTGTTCGACTTCTCTCACGTAATTTTCCATTTTACCATACTTTCATTGTTCCAGTCCAATTTTCACCCTTCTGTTGTTACAGATGACAAGAAACTATGCAAGGCAGAAGGGTAGGAGGAATTACAAGAATTATTCATATGACAAGCTTCAGAAGTATTTTAAGCAAATAGGATGTGGCAAACTCTCTTACCTCTAATCGCAATAAATGTCAATGCGAATTTTAATTACTCATCTCTTCATTAAACGAAGCAATGCCGTCTAGATGGATTTTATTTAGATTAAAAATCGCCAATGACTGCTTTGCGTTAGGCTCCCTTGAAAATACTCGCGCAGCATCGGTAACTTGATACAGAGTGTTAAATGCGGGATATTTCTCTTGGAACGCAGAAAAGTCATAATAATTATCCAAAACTCAATTGAAGAGATACATTGACTTCCATTTTTCAATCTTGAATCCTAGCTAAGAGTGCAAGTACTTGAGCCATAAGTCAAGCATCATCTTTCAACACTCTCCCGTGAAATTTTGAAGAACCAAACTTATATAAACAGCTTTGATACTACTTCAAATCAATCATTCGACTTGTTCAATGCTGCACAAAGCTTGGGATGTCAAGAAAGACGTTCCCAATGAGAAAAACATCTATTAGGACTGATGAGATACAAGCTATGCTCGTATTTTCACAAGAATTTTAGTCGTGATACTGAAATTCCAATGGAGATACTGGAGTGTGGCAAAGTTACCCCACCCCAGGTTTTGTAAAGAGTGTTTTGCTTCTCAAGACCGTATCTTCAAACAGGATTCTCAAATGGAGTTTTACCTTACGCCAATCGAAAGCTAAGATCCTAAGCTTTCGATTGGTTACTGATACGGGTAGGTTTCGCCGTAATCTCTCCGAGCTCTACGAAAAACAATGCCAAAAAAGTCAAAAGTGTGGCAAAGTTACCCCACTTGACGGTAGGTCAAGGAACTTGGTCAGTACGTTCGATCTAATAATATGTTGACATCGATGAACTTAGGTCAAGCAACAGGATCATTACGATTCGATTGTCACTAGGTCACTACTTTCTTAGCAGTGGTGACGACGCTTGAAATGCGTAGTTCTATCACTGCTAAGATGTCTAATAGGTCGAGTACTACGACTTTTTAGCTGACTTCTTCACATCTATCTTAGCGACTTTTGGTAAAGATGAGTTATCGTATGAATCGTTCACGACATCGCCCCACACTACCCAAGGAGTAGATGTCTCAGCGCGTTTTTTCACGTGGTATCCCTCTCAGGCCTAATCCACGCAAATCTTTCAGATTACATCTATGTTCACTGATATTTCTTTTCCTTCTTGGCCTATTCTGTTATCAGATGGGACTTGTCGGTGATTTTGTCAGAATATACCTCTTGCATTAAAAGAGCTCCTATCATTCTCTCGTCGCTCTCCTCCTCCTCGTGGATTTCCAGAGTCTTCCAACCGGAAACTTGCTTGCCTCAACTTGAAGCATTTGTTGCTTGACTCATTTGCGAATTTTTCGTGTGTCAGGAATGCAAGATATCAGAGTCCGTCGAAATGAAAATCAATGGAGTCCGATCCGAACGACTGTTGCAAATAAAATCAATCGTTTGTACTCCAAGCATGACTGATAATCAATTGGGCATCTTTTTTGGTGAGGGTGTATATGTGTATGTACATACATACGGACTAGGCTCTCTACTGATAAGAATGTATAGTAGAGGGCGGGAGGGTTCTAAGGAGAATTCAACTCACAAATATATGCTGATAGATTCTTGGTATATTCTTTGGTTTACATATAGTCATTATATATATGAATTTGGAATATTCATCAATCGTTATCTCCACATGTAAGTTCTGGGAGTATCGCTAAGGTCTTTGAACAAGTTGGGCAGTCCAAATGCACGTGATCCTATGGGTAAAATGTCTAACTTTTCACCATCAAATGTATAATCCATTCTTGATTCTATGGATGGTTTGATTTTCGCTTAATTTGATGAAAAATGACAACTGCAAGCGGCGGTGTTCCTCAAAATACTCCATCCTCTTTCCGCTCTCTTTGTTACGTAGCATGTCTCTCATAATCCTCTCAATTGATCCAGAGCACGAATTACGAACACAGCAACTTCTTCACACTTTTCCAGCCACTCCTCGATGTACTCACGTGATTACCCGAGGTCTTTAAACGTTGCAAGCTGCATTACAAACCCTGCTAAATTGTCAGATTTTGCCTTCTTGTATGCCGGTCTATCCTCGGAAATTTCATTTTGATCCTTGTCTTCTGTGCACACCCTCATAGCGTTGGCTTCTGAATGCTCATCAATAAAATAGCCTTCGCGCCGTACGCTTGGGTGAGATTCACGTGTTGCGACAGAAAGAATATTTTTGTTAAGCTATTGCACGAAGATGGATGTCTACACTTGAAATAGCGTAACATGTCATCCATATGTTGAGCGAATAGTTCCCAACTCCTAGAATCAATGATTACGTATTTGCAGCGGAATGCAATGACTCCCAAGGCTGATAACTGCTCCGTAGATGACCAGCGCCATGCTCGAGTTTAATAGTTGCTTCCTCGGAATCCGAATTAGTCAATTGTACGTTGTCAAAAATAGTAAATTCGGTAGATCTCTCGGTAGCTTGAATAGGGGTGGAGTAGTACGCGCTATGATTGCCATTGGAACAGGCTCACAAGGAACGGCAGTGGAACCTACGGTACTGGTAGCCTTGGTAGCTGCTGTAACCTCAAATATTATAGTACCAATCTTGATTCTCTTGACAGTACAACTTGTATACTTGACTCAAATGTATCAACTCAGGTTTCGAAGATGGCCCCCTCGGGACTTTTATATTACTCTCCCTATCATTCGTCGAAGAGAAAGCACGAATGAGCACAGTATGAGTCGAATCGAATCGAATCATTTTACGCTGATGACCTACCGTCCATATCGTTGATAGTTTCCAGGCCATTGTGTTAACTCGTCAAGTATCATATGTCTCTAAGTGTCTTTACATGATGTACTCCATGATAGTGGGATGTCAGAACTTTCAACATTCGTGTTACTGCACAAAATCTCTGAACATGCGAACGAGTATCAAGGTTTCAAAACTGATTCCATCAGGTTCCAGTGCCTCTGAATGTGGACGCTATTCGTCGTTCTGCCGAGAGCATCTGGCTATCCGCAGCACAGCCCACAATCCTTGTTTTCGACCAATCTCTCATGATACTCGCGTCATTCTCTGATTTCCTAAGCCTGCTGCGAAAATAACATTGCTTGAAAAATTCTGCCAAAATTCCGTGACCATCTAGACACCTTATATTCTCAGGAAGCATTGGTTTTAGTGGCTTACCTTCGACGTAGCACTCATGACTGAACCTTATAACAGGTGGATTTTTGCAAGGAGATGTTTACCTGAAAAACTGAACCCACCCACGTCACCTCACTTATTTTAGGCCGGGTCAGGTTAGGGACAGATACCCAGCGCTACGAAGGGCGGGACGTCGGGGGAAATTGGAAGCACCTGTAAATCGCGAAAATCATATGCTCCGGACGCTTTTATATAATCTCATCTCGATCGAATAAATACACGTGATTTTGTCTGCGAATACAAAATATGCGATTTATTGCTATTAGAACTTCATGTCACGACTCGCAGGTCGATAAACCTAATTACAACGCCACTTATGGCGTGAATGTTCCTCAAATGTCCGCCGAAATGTTCAATATTCGATATCTCATGATTACTAAAACTCACTTGTAGCGGCAATGCCCATACACACATGAGTCAAAATTCACTTCACTTGGTTACCGCAGAAATGCTCATATATACAGTGGGTGGGGCTAACTCGAGAGGGGAGCAGACCATCCCCACGTGGCGGAGCCGTATCCCTCCAACTCTTCGCGCTTTCGTCTCCGGAAGTTGGAGCTGCTACGCGAAAATGGCCGCTTTAACGACCCGCGTGGCCTAACATGGCCAAATCGAGTATTCTAACCTGGACGCGGGGAGTATGGTGGACCGGGGACAACGTGGTGAGGCGGCGGATCGCCCACGGACGAGAAAAGCTCACCACGTCGTCAAGCGGGGGATAGACTGCCCGGTAGCTAGCCTTCGCGACAGTACTTTCCAAAGATAAGGGCAACGATAAGGGCAAGCGTGCACTGGGGAGACATTTGAAGGGCCACTCACCGCGTCAGCTGACGTCGTCCGGGCAAACACTACATTAGCACTGATCCTGCCCCGCTGCTGATGTTACTGCTGCGTACTGCAGCTCTCTCTCTCTCTCGCTCTCTCTAGCACGCTGTCTCTGGTCGCCCGGGCAGAGTCACCCTCCAGGGTACGGGTGCCCTGGACGAGATGTGGTCGTGTGTAGCACCCGCGTACACAGCGACTGCTGGTACAAGTCTGGGTCACTCACCACTGATCACTCACAGTCATTCTGGACCACCCGCGGCGCGATCACTAGGCCCTCACTGGGCAGACTCCTGGAGCACGCACGCGGCGAATTTTATATGGGTCATCCTGGACCAAGGTGAACATTTTGAAAATCGACGAAATTTAAAAATGCCCCAAATATTTTTCCTCCGTTAGTACTACTAGAATATAGTTGAAAAAAATTTTCTTCAGATTTTTTTTGGGACCCATAGCGGGCCCTACGTATTTTCCAAGTCCCATTTTTGAGCAGTTTTTCGCCTATTTATTGCTATCTTGGAAAATTCGTAGTTCGGACCCAAATGCATCTTTTTCATCCTAGCTGGGCGCATTTTTTTCGGTATGACGTACACTTTCAAGAAAAAAATTGACCGGTCCAAAAAATTGATATCTGGTAGGTCCCACGGTTGCATAAAAAAAGGCCCAAGAATACGACTTTGCACCACCTTTGGAGGCGTATAGGTCAAAATGGAAGCCTCGTAGCAAAATTTTGCAGGAGAAAAAACTTGTAGGCCTTGAAAAAACCTTCAATTTCCTTTTTGGAACGTGTCATTATCTTATCTCACGTACGACCTACAGCCGATTTAAGTTGGGCATTTTGGTAAAAACGTGAAACTTCAAGGCCAATTTAAAAAAATCGTTTATTTTTTATCGACCCCAAACCTATGAAAAAATGTTCTTTCAGGTGTCTATTTGAAGGCCCAACAATAATTTGGTTGTTCCTTTAAAATCCCGATTTCATACGAGCTGTTAAAAACAGTCGAAAATACCGAAAATCGTGTCGAATTCGGGCCTTATCATGAAGCTTCGTGTACTGGGTCTTCCCTTGCTCTCGATTCGTGGGCTCTAATTATACAGCACTCGGCATAAAATATTGTGGAAGATGAGACCTAGAGCTGAAAAATGGCCTCTCGTGCGATGTTTTACGATGGAACCGTCCAAAACTAGAGTAAATTGAGTAAATACAAGATAAATCGAGGAAATCGATTGTGATGCATCTCTCATTCAACTAGCCCGCGCTCACTAGCCCAACCGGCCGTTTTGGCACTCCGCGTATGCTCCGCACTGCATGCCATCCTCCGTTCATGCGGGAGTGATAAGTGATATTAACAGCTGATGCAGTATTGTCAGGTATTATCCAGTATAGACAGAGATAAGAAGGTTCTCTAATCTCCGTTATAGGCTGTAGACTGTACGAGGTTTCGGTTGTTAGTGACCACCACGGAAAAATTGTATGTGTCAGTCAGCGTCCCGATCAGAAATTTTGGTACCTTCCCCGCGGGGTTTGCCCCGAAGATGGGCCAAATGTATTGTGAAGTATATGAAGTGTAACGCCTTCCCCGCAGGGCAACCGCGAGGTATCATCGGGGCAATATTTGCGCAAAATTAATGCAGTTTCTGTTGAGACCTTTAAAATAATTTCGGATATGTTTGTAATGTTATCACTGTTATGTGATTGTTTAAGTAAAGTATGTTCAAGTAAAGTTGAAAATTCATTGAAGACCCGGGAAAGCCTCATAATAGCTACTAATATCCAGCTTGTGTTTACTTCTACTGAGGGCAAACAGTCACTTGACTTTGCAGCGTGTGACAAAGAAATTAATTTTGCTGGACTGAGATTTGTGTGAAAAGTGAGTGGTGCTCATCAATGATATTAAAATACAGTATGTTCACGTTCAATGCCTCTGTTGAGATTTCCATCATACACCCACAGAAGTGAGGTCAACTCTGAGACACTATGCAGGAATGTTGTGAAAGTGATGAGATACTTTGCGGGGGCCCTGCGGGGAAGGCGTTACACTTCATATGCTTCACAATACATTTGCCCTAATACCCGCGATGTTCGGGGCATGGCGTAAAAATAACAAGATGTGTGACCGCGCACGTTTTCGATGTGTCTCCATTCGACGCCATTTTGATATTCTTGACCGCGAACTTCCAAATCATGCTCCCTGTATAGTACTGTACAAACGAGTTGCAAGTAGGTCTTATTTTGAGGAAGGTAAGAAGTCCTAGCGTGAACAAGCAAGTTTCAGCGTAATTATAGGCAAATACGTAAATCTAGAACGATGCCGCAATGATATTGCAGTTGGAATGAAGAATAAAATCATGAATTCATTTCAATCAAAATGGGTATTTATTTTCAATTTAATTGTCCACGAGACTGAAATTTTGAGGGAATCGGTGAAACTGCACATTCTCAACATCGATAACTGATCCTGTGCTTTTTTTGCACTTCGACAGAATGATCTGGATAGCGGGACAACAATTGTCGGTAAGCCAAGCCATACACGCTTGTCGGTCACCAACACTTACACGCGGCTCGAACTAAAATACGTAAGAAAGGCGAGTGGAGACAACTGGAGACTTAGAGAATCTCCACTCAGGGATTAGAGACCCTGAGTGGAGGGTCTCTAGTGGAGACAGGGCCATGTCTGCGCGAGAGTAGACGAGTTTTGAGGCTCCGGTGTCACACACCCTGTTATTATTCCGCCATGGTTCGGGGCAAACCCCGCGGGGAAGGTAATGACGGTCAGCGGCCATTCGAGATCTCCCATCTCACTCGCACCTAATAGGTTATCCCATGAGTGCGAGGGAGACGACAGATCTCGAACGGTCACTGACCGTCATCCCATTGCAGTTCACCGCATGGCGTAAAGATAACAAAAGTTATCTTCACGCCATGGTTCACCTTGTTCTCGAGTGTACCAAAATTTCTGATCGAGACGCTGACTGACACATACAATTTTTTCGTGGTGGTCACTGACAACCAGAACCTCGTATAGTCTACAGTCTATAGCGGAGATTAGAGAACCTTTTTATCTCTGTCTATACTGGATAATACCTGACGATACTGCATCAGCTGTTAATATCACTTATCACTTCCGCATAAACGGAGGATGGCATGCAGTGCGGAGCATACGCGGAGTGCCAAAGCGGCCGGTTCTCGATTTATCTTGTATTTACTCAATTTACACTAGTTTTGGACGGTTCCATCGTAAAACATCGCACGAGAGGCCATTTTTCAGCTCTAGGTCTCATCTTCCACAATATTTTATGTCGAGTGCTGTATAATTAGAGCCCACGAATCGAGAGCAAGGGAAGACCCAGTCCACGAAGCTTCATGATAAGGCCCGAATTCGACCCGATTTTCGGTATTTTCGACTGTTTTTAACAGCTCGTATAAAATCGGGATTTTAAAGGAACAACTAAATCATTGTTGGGCCTTCAAAGAGACACCTAAAAGAACATTTTTTCATAGGTTTGGGGTCGATAAAAAATAAACGATTTTTTTAAATTGGCTTTGAAGTTTCACGTTTTTACAAAAATGCCCAACTTAAATCGGCTGTAGATCGTACGTGAGATAAGATAATGACACGTTCCAAAAAGGAAATTGAAGGTTTTTTCAAGGCCTACAATTTTTTCCTCCTGCAAAATTTTGCTACGAGGCTCCCATTTTGACCTATACGCCTCCAAAGGTGGTGCAAAGTCGTATTTTTGGGCCTTTTTTGATGCAACCGTGGGACCTACCAGATATCAATTTTTTGGACCGGTCAATTTTTTTCTTGAAAGTGTACGTCATGTCAAAAAAAATGCGCCCAGCTAGGATGAAAAGAATGCATTTGGGTCCGAGCTACGAATTTTCCAAGATAGCGAAAAATAGGCGAAAAACTGCTCAAAAATGGGACTTGGAAAATTCGTAGGGCCCGCCATGGGTCCCAAAAAAATTTGAAAAAAATTTTTAAAACTATATTCTAGTAGTACTAACGGAAAAAAAATGTTTGGGGCATTTTTAAATTTCGTCGATTTTCAAAATGTTCACCTTGGTCCAGAATGACCCATATACCGATGTACAAGGAGGTCTGCTACAGGCGGCTGCCATCCCAAGATTGCCGGCCGGCGACGCGCATCGCGGCTTCCTCTTAACCGCGCGAGCGCCACGCCGTCCGACTGGATGGGCCAGCAAGTGCTGCCACCAACTCGGTGGCGGGAGTTGCTGGCCCGTTCGAAAGTTGCCTGTAGTCTCCTCCTCTCATCACCTCGGGTAAACCTCGGAAGAAAAGTTGGACAAAAGAGATTAGTCCTCAATTCACTTCGCCCGAGGTGACGACGAGGGTTTGACGAGAGGAGACAGAAAGCGTGCTGCAACGTCCACGCTGCATCAACCCCGGCTTCTTCCCCCCCCCCCCCCCCCTACCACCCCCTGGGTGAGAAGCAGAACCGAAGTGGCCTTGGTCTCCCCTGCGCCCACCCTCATCGTTACCTCGGCGGATTCTAATCATCATAATACATTGCTACGGAAATCAAAGTTCAAATCATAAAATTCAAAATCTCAATCAATCAATCCATTAATGAAAATTCACCAATAATCAACATCCAAAATTAAAATCAACTCATCAAGAGAAACTAACATTTTCAAAGAAATTCTTTGAACAATCAACTACTGGGGAAGGATTCCCAACTACAACGCTATCTAAAATTCAAAGCATACAAGGAAGCGGACTCTGGGTTTCGGGGAAGGGGTGGAAGAGAATGAGTATACTCTCATTAGGCGGATTATTCGGGCAGGTCTCCTTGACCCCCGGCGGATGTTTGAGTGAATGCTCAAGCCCTGGCGGAAATTCTTCGACTCCATAGAGTCCGATGCCATAAGCCTTTGAGAAGAATAACAAGAATATTCGCAATCGGAATATATCCTGTCATCGGTAACGTGATCTACTCTTCGTCACGACAGTCTCTGATTCGGAACTCGCACACTTACTCTGGGTCGCTAGAATATACACAATCGACCATCTGGCGTCAACCCGGACGCCTCACTCAACACAGTCAAGACATCGTTTGTCTCGTCATGGTCACTGCTCGTGATTCCAACAACTTTCTCGACCACAATCTAGGTCAACAATAATACGAATTGTTCTTCAAACTCTTCGATCGGTGCACATTTTCTCGCATCCTTCCATTCCTGCTCACGTTCGTCTTCGGTTTTGCACAGCCTCTTTGTGCAATTCTGCCGAATCATCTCTTCACGAGCGACTCTATCACGGCGGACTGGCGGAAATCTCATCTCGCTGTGCGTTTTACACGCAACGCAGAAATGTCTACGGTTACCGGCATTCCCTGACTTCTCGGCGACACTTCATTTTGCCGTCGTTCAATCGGAGAGTGATTTCTTTCATCACAGCTCTGGCGTTTAAACGGATGCCACACTTGGCGGTCTACTCATGACATCTGCTTCACATACAATCGTCATGGCTGTTTTTTTCTCATTTCTCTTTCCCATTCTCAGTCGTCTAAACTCGGATTCTTCTTCCACCAGCAACTCTTCTTGCCTATGGATTCCTCCAACTCGACTAATCGTTTAGACTTTTTACTCGAGCGGATACTTATCTCAATACGTGCCATTTGTATCACAAAACTCCTGTTTTCGACTTCTTTTTTAACATTCTGACGTTACATCGACATACATCGGCTGTATACCACACCTCAGACTCTCCACGTCTGTCTTTGTCGGCACTCGGCGGATAGGGGACAACCCATTCAACCCCATTGTTCGACTCCAAACACATAGGCGTACTCTCTCCTGATTCGCAATCCTAGGTCATTTTCGAAGGCGGATCTTCTCCTCTGTAGGCGTACTAGCTCGCATTTTCGATTCACTTCGGACTCACTGGTTCAACTTTGAACAAGTTCATCCAGCTACAACTCACACAATTCACTCATACGACCAATCTAGAGTCAATCCTCCTCAGGCATACCCGACGAAAATCTACCAAACCAGCGATCTCGTCTCCAGTTTCTCGGCACGAACATAGAACAATCTCCGTTCCAGATTATTTCTCAATCCTTCCACTGTTGAGGAACTTCCTATATTTCTCACTTACTCTCGGCTATTCCGGCGTCAATTCAGGAGACTAGTCTCCCTGGTAGCGGATTTATTCTTGGCGGATCCTTCAGATTTTCGTACTCATTTGCTCCCGTTCGCATTCATTCACTCTTTATATCAGCATTCATTCCACTAACTCATCAATACTCAACAGAAAATCCACAACGAATCTCTGTGGTCTCCTTCAACAACTTCGTTCACTTCTTTTTCTCTTTTTTTACAGCTGAGGTTAGATCTACTCGATCCTCAACCTCAAGTCTGCGATTTGAAATAAAATAGGAAGCAGATTGTGTGATCTATGCCTCCTCAGTTCACTTTTTCTGACACAACGCGAGGCAGATCGGATGATCCTCGCCCCTGGTGCATCGTGCCAACGCTCCAAAAGGTAGATTTGACGATCTTAACCTTTCTTCGCGACTTGGGAAGCCATTCTGGTAGATCATCTGATCCTCACCCTCCTCACTTCTGATGTAATCCACAACAACGAGGTGAGGTCCGCACGACCACCAACCTCGATTTCAGTTTTCTCCAGTCGACGGAAGTCATTTCACGGGCCCACTCGGCATCATTTAAGGCGCCCCTCATCATGACGGCGGAGTTCAGGCGTAGAAACGTCCGTTTCCTTCGGAAATGGAAGACTTGCGGTGGAGGCAGTGGCATGGATGGGATCCCAGGAGACAACTTCTGGCCCGGTTCTCATCGGCAACTCTAGTGCTCTTACGCCTGCGCAACCCAAGGAGCATTTTTTCTCGCGATCCTCCGGTTCGATTTCGCTATGTCTCTCACGACGCTCTTCCTCAGGCTTGGGCTGGCCTCTCTAGGTGCCTCAGCTCCTGAGTCTCTACGACACAATCACTCAACAAAAATATTCGGTACTGGCACAAGGATTTGAGAGGAAGTGTGCACTATCTCCGCTCTCTCATCTCTCGGTCTTGGTCACCGCCATATGACTCAGCTCCTGATTTTTCTGCTCAGCAACGAAAGGTTCTGCTCACATGCTACTTGACACGAGCCCGGGCAGCCTTCGGCCCCCTTAGCTTCTGGTCATTCGCTTCATCGGTTGAAACAAGAGCAGATCACATGATCCTTACTCTTTTCAAGTTTCATCATCGACTAGAGAGCAGATCTCTCATAACTCATGAAGTTCGTTACTAGAGCAAGGACTCGAGTGAGGGTGTCCACGATCCTCTTTCTCTCGTCTTTCAGTCTTCGTCAAGCCTCCGATCGACTCGGCTCCTGATTGCTTGCTCCGTTACGAACATGTACTGCTCAATCGCGGCTCGACCCCGGCGTTGGCTAGCTCTCGAGTTCCAAGCCACAAGTCGTCCATCTCATCGCGGGAAATGGTTCGGGAGTAGATCACGTGATCCTCACTCCTTGCCAGTTTCTATCGCGACTGAAGAGCAGATCGTTCCTCAGACGGATTCACGAATTTCTCTTCTGTTTCGCACAACAAAGGTCGAGGGCAGATCATCAGGATCTCCACCCCCACCTCATCAGAATACAACCATAACGGGCAGAAACCACTCGACATCTGGTGCTTGGTGTTCCCCTCTTTGGCAGTGAGTTGAGAGAGTAGATGACGCGATCCTCACTTTCCTCTCCGACCATCGGAGAAATCCATATGACCATTAATCGATGGCTATTCTTTCCCGGAGGAAGTTTTTTTTTCTTTTGAAGGTTAGATCTGCATGATCCTCGCCCTATAATTTTGCTTGCAACAGCATGGGGCGAGGGCAGACCCCTGCACTCGCTGCCCACCTTTGGGCTTAGCATCGATGCAGACCAGATCTACCCTGTCAGCAACCCTGGGCAAACATTTTGTGGCGGATTGGAATGAGGGTAGGTCCCTACGACCATCATTTGGCGGATAGACGAGACAAAACACCATGATCAAATAATCTCAGACCATTTGACGAATCATACAATCTTCAAATCCCAACGGCTACAGAACTGTCGGTTTCAAACACTCTCCACTCGCATCAACACCTCTACGAATTTTCGCTATCTTCTCTCTCTTTTCATTCAACGGCCAATCACACATCATTTTCATCTTAAGACTTCTTAGCTAACCTCATCTGCAGCGTGGTCTAAGAGTAGATCACGGGATCCTCACTCCTGACAGGTGCTCGATGAGTTAGCCGACATCAATATATTTGCTCCACAAACAACTCATAAATCATACTTTTTGAAGGTGAAACCTTCTTTACCGGTGCCTGGCGCTTTCGACCTTAGGAAAAATTTTGCTAGATGCGAACTCCGAAATCCGTGTGATTCCTACGGCGCGTAACTCATCAACCGCGTAAACGCCGTGTTTACCGTGTGATCGCCGTGGATTGCTTGTCAGTGCGGTTCTCGGCATCTAGCTGGGTATAACTGCGTGAGCTGTGGTAAAGTCAGGTAGTGTTTAGGCTATTAGCAGGTTATTAGGCCTAATGTAGCGTTGTGATTGTGCTCCATGTAGCTATAGTTTATTGTCAGTGCATGATATGGAGCTAATATGGAGTGATCGTCAGTGTTCGAATGATCAGCCTTACTCTCGATACATTCACAACTATGTGTGAGAGAATATGTGTTCATGAGTGAATTGAAAACAGATTGGATCAAATCTTGACCAAAAGTGTTAGATCACTCATGAGTGAGCACATCAGTTTCGATCAATTCTGAACTAAATTGTCCAGTTCAAGAGTTGAATGTTGGAATTCTTCATAGTCTTATCAAGAGTGATACTCTAAATATTACAAATAGTCTACATGAGTGCGTAGCCAAAAGTTGCAAACTAGTAATCGTAACCTCACATCCAAAAAGAGAAAACTGAGACCTGCGGCTACTCAATTGTCTTGAACCAGTTTTTGGGTTTAGATGAAAGGTTACAGTAAATAGTTTGCGACTTTTGGCTGCGTACTTGTGTATGATGAGTTGAATATTAGAATTCCTCATAGTCTTATCAAAAGTGTCATCATCATGAATGTATCCTAACTGTAGAAAATAGTCTACTAGAGTACGCAGGAAAAAGTTGCAAACTTATAAATATTATCTCACCTCCAAAAGAAGGAAACTGAGATCCAGCATCTCAATTGTCTCAAACCACTTTGAACGAGTTTTTGGGTTTGGATGAGAGGTAACAGTAATGTGTTTGCTACTGTTGTCTGCATATTTATGTGTGATGAGTTGAATGTTGGAATTCAGCATAGTCTTATCAAAAATGTCTTCAAAATGAGTGTATTCTAAATGTTGAAAATAGTCTACATGAGTGCGCAGCCACAAGTTGCAAACTAGTAACCGTTGCCTCTCATCCAAAAGGAGAAAACTGAGACCCGGCTACTTAATTGCCTTAACCAGTATTTTGGTTTGGATGAGGGGTTACGGTAATTAGTTTGCCACTTTTGACTGCGTACTTATGTATGAGTTGAATGTTGGAATTCTTAATATTGGTCTTTTCAAAAGTGTCATTAAGATGAATGTCATCTGAATGTTCAGAACAGTCTACATAAGTACATAGCCAAAAGTTGCATACTAGTAACTGTTATCTAAGATCCAAAAGAAGAAAACTGAGACTCGACTTCTCAATTTACTTGAACCAGTTTCTTGATTTGGATGAGGGATTACGGTGATTAGTTTGCCAATTTTGGCTGCGTACTCATGTAAACTGTATTCGACAATTGAAATACATTCACCAAGATGAGAAATTTGTCAATATTCTAGAAATAAAATTCAGAACATTTCAAACTTGGACAATACATTCAACTTTTTAATGTAAGAACTATTTTATAATCTTCAGTCATCTTTAGGCCATGGAAATATAGCAAGATCAGTCACTCAACCAGACTATCAGCCAACGGAGGCATCCCCTTCACTTGAGATTGTGGAACATCCTATCATATAGTTACTGGACACATTTTATTTGAAAATGTGAGAGATCTCAACCCGCGGTCAAGTCACGTGGTTTCACCTTCCTACGTTCGTGGTCGCCACGCACATCATTTTTTTTCATCTTCACTTCACTCAGCTGGCGGATTCCTGAGGGGAGGAATCTGTCCTCGACCCTAGGCGTTCTCTTTCCACTTCACATTAGGACTCTCAGCAGTCTCTCACGGCTAGACATCTCTGCCGCAGTTACCACGGATTGGGAGGTACTGGAAGTCTCGATTGTCGGCGAACCGATTACCGACATGGCCACCGTTGAGGTAGCCTGCATTACTGCGGTGACGGAAACTCTGACGGTTGGCGAGATAATTCCAGTTCTCTGGCGTGGTTCATCCGCGAAAAATGGTTGAACTCGATTCGCAGAAAACCAAGTTGAGCAATTCCTCTGGGATCCATCCATTTCCGGATTCCACGGAACTTCTTCATTCGAATTTATCCACAATGTATCTGCTCGAATCAGTCTGCTCCTCAATGTACTGATACTTCCAATAGTGCTGAGTTTTCGGAGGCACAAGAGGCATTTTACTTCGCTGAGAGGTAAGCGGCATACTCGCTTCGCCAACTCCAAATACCTATAACCCCTCGATACCAACTCAGCCATAGGTTGACTCAGGTTGAGGTCGACGACTGATTGTCCATGTTTCACCTGTCTCTCTTTTGGTGCGGGCTGTGATGAGGCGTTCAGAGCAGATAGGTGTGTATTTGACACCTTCGGCTCTGTCTCGTCACGGCTTGGCGATTCCGAGAGCCAATCACTTGCCTGATGTGACAAACGGTGTAACTGGCAGCGACTCGTGGAGTGCGTGGGAACTTCCACAGACCTATCCCCGTCAACGCAAGGCAGCAGTTTTGCATGCTGTATCTGCAGCAGGGTTGTCTGTGGTCGTCCTTGGCCATCATGATGAGTCTTCTCGGCGTTCATTTGGCGGACTTCTATCTCATTAATTCCTCGGGCGGGGTTCAATGTTCTAGCGTCTTCCATCTGGTTTCCATCTTTCTAGCTTCGGCTAACTGGCGTAACTCGTACTCCCGATTCAGTCAATTCAACAGACTTCGGGCTATCACGACGATTCGACAGTACTTTCTCATCAGTGTTCTTGTTTCCAATCTCGCAACTGATCAGTCGATCTCGCAACTGAGACCAAGTTTCTTCGAAACTCAAACCTCTTCCATCTATTCGTCTGGTAACATCAGTCTGAGATAGGTCGATAACTGCATCGGCTGGGTTAGGCACCATGGTGTTGGCCCACCCGACAAAAGTTGCATTGCGGCCTATCTGGCGGAAAGACTCACCTGTGGTAGGCAAATTCGTACATCCAGGTGACAACGAGACCTCGAGCTGCTATGGATCTATGCAAGCTCGTGACGGTTATCGTTGAGCACGTGTTGGCCACAGTGCTCACAATTGCACTCTGCATTACTCTGGTTGACGGTGTCACCACCGGCGGATCATCCACATCATACTCGTACTCGACTTCGGTTTCATTTCCACTCACGATCTCCACGCCCTCTATACTTCTCATGGCCCCTGAAGCAGCTGGTAATGAGGATGGGTATTCCTTTGGACGTTCGTCAATCTCTGGGTTCCATGGTACATTTTCCTTTGGATTTATGGTCGAGAGATTGTAGCGGAGCAAACGTATGCGTAGCGCATTACGTGTGCTGCCTAGATTGAGACCAGCCTCATTCAGTCGAACCATAACCTCTTGATAATCGTGACTCACAACCCGCTTGGCTGCCTCTACGTATCGCGGATCTTTCCCGAGAATTTCGGCAACATCCGGCGGAATCGTCATTCTCTCACGTCGCAGAACATCTTGATGCCTACGCGGTGACATTCAACTTGCCGCAGGATAATTAGGGTAGTTACTCTCTCGATGAGATAGGTGAACCCCCAAACCCGCTGGCGGACCCTGATGAGACGATTGTCTCGGCGGACTCCTTGTTAAGCTTTTGAATCCTCGACGGAAAATTTCGGGGAATTGGGCAAGGATAAGGATGTGCGAGTCCCCTTCCTCCTCTATTCACACTACTATTACTAGGATGACATGCAATGTAATCAGATGGGGACGGAGAGTCGTGTATCCTTCGCAGATATCTGCATTTAGTATGGGGACGTTCTAGCTCCTCGAGTTATCCCGCGCGAGTCGAACAGTGCCCTACGATTTCATGCATTACTCGACCTTGCTTCGCGGTGTGAGAGCATGTTCTGCAGATCTATCCGATAAGAGTTGTGCAGGATCTGCAGGGAATAATCCGAAAACCCGAAAGCTCTGGAGGATATTGCCCCCAAGACGAAATCAGAAATTTCGGAGACGCCCTCTATCGGCTAACTCGAAAGAACAGTCACGTAATCGGCGAGAAATCGGTGTAACTTCATTCGACGTGGAAACAGACACGATTCCCGATGCAGGTGCTTCAAGAGCTTCAGTTTGGGTACCCACACGGTGGGGTAAATATTAGTCGGATCCCCCGGGGATCAATTTCGCCGAAAGGTGAAGCGGCAGTGCTGCGCCCTATGGCGGACCGTGAAGTACTCCTCGAGAGCTATCCAACCAGTACCCACACGACGGGTGCTGCATTACTGAGGAGCTTGCGCGCGTGGTGGCGCTGGTGTGCGCCACGGTGGCGGAGCGCCCTCCATCGTCCCGAATGGTATCCACGAAGTCATGTCCAACGAGTATCACACGGTGGGGTCCGCGTCAATAAAGAGCTCGCGCGCCAGGTGACGCTGGTGCGCGTGATGATGGCGGAGCGCTCCCTAGCGGCCCGAAAAGTACTCGCCGAGGGGTTTCCAACGAGTACCCACACAGAGGGTTCCGCGTCAATAGGGGGCTCGCGCGCGTGGTGGCGCTGGTGTGCGCGACGATGGCGGAGCGCCCTCTAGCGTCACGAAGAGTACTCTTCAGGAGCTTTCTATCGAATACCCACACGACGGGGTATTTTACAAACGGATCACTGAGCGCGAGCGGGGGCGAATGCGCGGCACTATGGGGGCGGGGTGATGTCATTCGTTGACACAGAGTGTTCGGGAGTAAGCGCGCAGGATCGCACGCAAATGATTTTATATCACCGGGAAATGCCGAGGGCCCGACATTCACTCTAAATCCGCGCAGTACCGCGTCGATGTTCTCACGCGCACGCGCAGTGTCCGCAGCTTCGTTCCGGACGCTCCCGGGCGAAAACCGTGATCCTGGCAGGATCGCCATGTAACGGGGAAAATTTTTACAAGGGGATGTTTACCTGAAGAACGGAACCAACCCACGTCACCTCACTTATTTCAGGCCGGGTCAGGTTAGGACCAGGTACCCCGCGCCACGAAGGGCGGGACGGCGGGGGAAATTGGGAGCACCTGTAAATCGCGAAATCATATGCTGCGGACACTTTCATATAATCTCATCTCGATCGAATAAATACACGTGATTTTGCCTGAGAATACAAAATATGCGATTTATTGCTATTAGAACTTCATGTCACGACTCGCAGGTCGATAAACCTAATTACAACGCCACTTATGGCCTGAATGTTCCTCAAATGTCCGTCGAAATGTTCAATATTCAATATCTCATGATCACTAAAACTTACTTGTAGCGGAAATGCCCATATACACACGAGTCAAAATTCACTCCACTTGGTTACCGCAAAAATGCCCATATGTACAGTGGGCGGGGCTAACTCGAGAGGGGCGCAGACCATCCCCACGCGGCGGGCCGGTATCCCTTCAACTCTTCGCGCTTTCGTCTCCGGAAGTTGGACCTGCTACGCGAGAATGGCCGCTTTAACGACCCGCGTGGCCTAACGTGGGCTAATTCGAGTATGCTAACCAGGACGCGGGGAGTTGGGTGGACCGGTGACGATGTGGTGAGGCGGCGGATCGCCCACGGACGAGAAAAGCTCACCACGTCGTCAAGCGGGGGGATAGACTGCACGGTAGCTAGCCTCAAAGATAAGGGCAACGTCAAGAGCAAGCGTGCACTGGGGAGACATTCGAAGGGCCACTCACCGCGTCAGCTGACGTCGTCCGGGCAAACACTACATCAGCACTGATCCTGCCCCGCTGCTGATGTTACTGCTGCGTACTGCAGCTCTCTCTCTCGCTCTCTCCAGCACGCTGTCTCTGGTCGCCCGGGCAGAGTCACCCTCCAGGGTACGGGTGCCCTGGACGAGATGTGGTCGTGTGTAGCACCCGCGTATCCAGCGACTGCTGGTACAAGTCTGGGTCACTCACCACTGATCACTCACAGTCACTCTGGACCACCCGCGGCGCGATCACTAGGCCCTTACTGGGCGGACTCCTGGAGCACGCACGCGGCGAATTTCATATACCGATGTACAGGGAGGTCTGCTACAGGCGGCTGCTATCCCAAGATTGCCGGCCGGCGACGCGCATCGCGGCTTCCTCTTGCCCGTGCGAGTGCCACGCCATCCGACTGGATGAGCCAGCAAGTGCTGCCACCAACTCGGTGGCGGGAGTTGCTGGCCCGTTCGAAAGTTGACTGTAGTCTCCTCCTCTCGTCACCTCGGGTAAACCTCGGAAGAAAAGTTGGACATAAGAGATTAGTCCTCAATTCACTTTGCCCGAGGTGACGACGAGGGTTTGACGAGAGGAGACAAAAAGCGTGCTGCAACGTCCACGTTGCAACCTCGACTGATTACTGTGTGTTACCGAGTTTCCACCGAAAATTCGTATCTCTCGTACTAAGCTCTTAAGAAAAATAACGTCTCTGATAATCAAATAATCGAAACGGATTTTAATAGCCTAAAACACTACCAATGGTACTCCGTTTGGTTCGGGTGCGTGCAACCAACTGCGTTCAAATGATAGCCTCGGCAAGATGGGTAAGTTCATGTGCTCACTCGACTTAAAGACGTCAAATTCTCATGGTACGCTAAAGGAAGGAGTGTCACGTTTCTCAGATGTTCTGTCCATCTCTCGTCATATTTTTTGAAGAATATCCCACAGTTTTTATGTCCTGGCATGAAATATCATTCGAGTGAAAAGCAATACTAAGCTGCGATTGATGAATCGTGCTCATGGGAGCTCTTCTATAACGTTGCAATCATCCATATGGATCTTGAAAACAGCTGAATTACACTAGAGAATCCAGTTTTTTCCTGTGAGTGCTAGTGTAGACTCGGTTTCAAGAGTTCATGGTGTATTCTCCAAAATTACTGATGGGACGCCAAACCGCTGATTGGGGAAAGTCAAACGCTCGCGCTCGTCGTACATGGTCAAAAAGTAGGGAAAAAGTGAGATACAATACGTAACTGTGATCAAATTGACTTGTGCATATTTTGAGTACGTAGATTGAGATCCTATAGAGTCTACTGAGTGTTCCTTAGTGTCTAAATGTGGTCTTCATCGACAAAAAATAACGTTCTTCGAGAGCAGTGGGCACGTACTTTTACACCCATTCTGGAGGTCCTAGTAACCAGCAAAATTCTTTCCAGACACGTGCTACAAGGGAAAAAATTCTGTCCTGCAGCAACCCAAATGTTGAAAGTTCTGTTGACTGACTCATGCTGGTGGAAATAAATGTAGTTGAATCGCCTTTCCACACTCTTCCTTGCGTTTTGGTTAATGATTAGCTGCGATCCCTGTTGAAACGAGATTCGAATGTCCAGGCGTAATCCTACAAGATAGCGTGACCCATTTTTTTCGACATTTCAGCGAGACTTATGACTCCTCCAAGAGCACTGTGTACAGCGAGAGACAATTTATTTCAAAATGTAGGAAGTTGAACGGATTCAGTGCACGATTTCCTTCAGAAGCTTGGTTGTCGACGAAACCAATGACTTCTCTTCCGGAGTTGACTTAATATGGCATTATCCAAGCCATCACCGAGTATACCCGTATGCTTCGTGAAAGAATTCAGTGCGATTCTCGTGATCGGATATTTGGCGGTGGTGTGCAAGTAATACCCCCGGACTTATCTTGACCCGTTGGGCTATCAAAGACGTTCCTTTAATTTGAATCGTTAACCGTCCGTTATCAAATGCATCTATTAGGCAGAATGCGTCTTTGCTACGAACCAGTCGTACCCTTATCTAGACACGATTGATAAGCATACGGTCATGGTTAAATAGATCGCAAGGCGATCAGATCAAAAGTTTGTACAATTTGCGTGAAGAACTGTCTCTGAGCGAGGCCATTATCAAGTGCTGCAAACTGAGCGTTGGCTGCGGCATCAAAGTTATTGGGGTATCGTCACGCAAAGACACGAATTGAGATGAGACTCTCCCGCTGCGGGACCGTAATTTAGCAAAGATTCTAAATATGTACGGTGAAGATATGCATTATTTGGTGGTGATAATGCTTTCTGGTGATAAAATACGTCAACTTGATTGAACATTTAAGGAAGAAACTTCTTAGCCGGGTCAACTTCGCGATTCCCCGCATCTGTCACAGCTACTGGTAGGACACGCGCTTCGACATGGAGCATAGTGTGAGCGAGATCCAAATCATGTTCGCTTGCGCTAGAAACGACAAAATCAATGGGAGCATTACCCTCGTCGTTTAACGAGGAAACCGGCTTGTAAATTGAGAATGCGCCACTCTCCGTAGATGTCTGAGTCGAGAGTAGAGGGAGAACATGTAATTCGCCCGACATGCACTCATTCGAATGAGAATGTAAGAGTGGCCTCTTGCCGTTCACTACAAAGGACGTGGTTCAGAAATATCCGATGGATCTCTCGCCTTGACGATCTTCCATTTCTTGGATGATTCATCCCTCTTATTCGCTTTGATGCGTGTAACATTCCTCCCCGTAGATCTTTTCCGTGAAGCTGCCACTCGAGATTGACGACCACGAACTCTCGTGTGCGACTCATATCCAGATTCCTCCATCATGTCTACCAACTTCTAAGGCGCTTCTTTACTGAGCTTCCTTGTCGATTGTCGCGCGCGAGTTCCAAGAGAATCCGTCAAATTCGTGCCGTGATTTGCGACGTTATCCAAAACATTGGTACCGGTCCGAACTGCTTCCTTTCCCATTGCCTTTAGACCGCATGCGATGTATGGTAGAGTCCTCCGAGCCAATCGACCCAGCCGCGCTCCGACTTCTCTTCCGCGCTGATAACTTGAATCGACAAGGAATTTCTTCTCATTTTCTCCACCGATCCGATTCTCGTAATTAGCAACGTAATTAGCACTCATCCTCTTCTCATATCCTCAGAGATTTCTATTGAAATGAAGCGTCTCAATCAACGTCCCATATTTGATTGGTATGTGTTGCCCGTGTTGATTCCTTATATCTATGGTGACGCTCTGGAGTTCATGCTGTAGGAGAGGTATGTAATTCATCGGTGCAAATTATTTCGTGATATTGCCTCCAGAATTGGATTTTGAACCATCCAGCAAAACGGTCCGTAACAAAACTGGCTGTGAATCACCCACTGTATAGGGTACACAAATATCGGTGTACACAAAAAGTTGATCGGGTATCGCCCTAGCCAGAGGAGCTAATCGGCATCCTGTAATTGCGTCAGTATCCGAGGGCATTGTTTTCATGGTTCTCGATAGGTTTTGTTCGCATCCTCGAAACCAAATATATCAACGAGTTTTCTGCTGATAGTTGTATAACGAACAATATAGCAAGAACACTTACGGCCGAGAGCATAGAAACCTTTTTATAATCTGGATGGTCTGAGTACATGATGGATATTTGAAGCTTGCGAGGCATCTATCTTAGAGCGCGGTGGTTCTGAACCAAGTCTATCCTCCGCTGACGACAGCAAGTGGGATTCTTGTTAGATATGGTTTGGGACATCTGTGGGATCACAACCTACTAAAAGTCAAAATCGCCACTTGGGCTGTTTGTTAAAAAAGGCGAAAAAACGTGTTTTTTCGATGATTTCCCCTTTTTGACCCTCAAAAACTCGAAAGGAACGCATTTTTTCGAAAAATATGTAGAGCAACTTTTCGTAGGACTTGAAACGATGAACAAAAAAGGTCTTCACTTATTTTTCCATATAAGACCTCCTGTTCCTGTAATAAACGTATTTCCTCTAAGACGCGTATTTTATCTGTCATTTCTCACGGTTTCGGACCCATAACTCGAAACGAACACATTTCATCAAAAAATATGTACATTAAATATTTGTAGATCTTCGAAGGATAAACAAGAAATATATGTACATATTCTTTCATGTGAGAACTCCTGTTTCTAATACGAATCTCAGGCGGAAATACCTTTATTACGGGAACGGACGACCTTGTGTCGAAAAATGTGTTGAGACCTTTTTGATTATTTTTCAAAGTTCTACAAGAAATTACTGTACACTTTTTCGATAAAATGCGTTCCCTTCAAGTTATGGGGTCGAAACCGTAAAAAATGGCAGATAAAATACGAGTCTCAGACGAAATACGTTTATTACAGGAACAGGAGGTCTTATATGGAAAAATGTGTAGAGACCTCTATTGTCTCGTTCCAAGTTCTACAAAAAGTTGCTCTACATATTTTCCGATAAACTGTGTCCCTTTCGAGTTTTTGAGGGTGAAAAAGGGAAAAACATCGAAAAAAACACGTTTTGTTGGCTTTTTAAAAAAACGGCCCAAGTGGCGATTTTGATTCTTATAGGTTGTGATCCCCCGAATGTGCCGAACCATATCCAACAAGAATCCTACTTGCCGTCGTCAGCGGAGGGTAGACTTGATTCAGGACCACCGTGAGAGGCAAGCTGAGCTCCTTTTTCATATATACCGTGCGCAGAGCGATGCTCATGCGAAAGCATTATAAATCCAAATTCATCGGTCTGGCTGAATGAATAAAAAAATTGCATACTGCTTCACTCAACAGCACCAAGTAGAATTCGTTGAGATAATCCATAACGAAATCACATCGCTTCTAGATCTGAAGCGGGGACATAATTATTGAATTGGTCGCCATAGTTGCATCATTTGATCAAGTATTGTTCCTCAGAGCCACTGCCTTTCAAACGTCTGATCCGTTCCGCTTGGCCCGCATTTAATCTATCGTCTCCCACAGACGCAAGTTCTTTAACGGAGAAGGAACCACCGATGATCTCGTCGTTCGCATCTTGTAGGACGTGAGTGTACAAATTTTGTTGCTAGGAAATTCCTTTCATTTTGAGAATCTCTTCGCTGTGATTGTTGACATAACCGCACTCAAACGTATTTTTTGTGCGACTGATACGAACGAGGTCTCCGACGTTATACTAAGAGGCTGCGTTCCTATTCTCCTCTTCTTGTCCACAGTCTGATCATCAGTGAGATGTCCCAAATGTCGACGCGCTCTAACGGCATTGTGAATATTAATTCCGGAGGATCTCATCCGAGTCCCGGAATGTACGGTTTAATTGTCCCCGTGGAGAATATTTTGTATTACATCGACGTAACTTTTGTTTTTTCTTTGTGACTGAAATAACGTCAGAGACGCTCCCTCATCGTACGGTTCAATCTTCCGACGCGCGGGCACTTCAAATCGGGATTACGAGCAAATCTTGAGGCAATATCATGTTTCTCGAGAGAGTTCTGACATGCGTGTTCGGCAAATTCTTTCTCACGATCTGATTTCAGATAGTTCGGAACTCGTCCGTCTGCTTTGTCGAGAATATCTCCGATTTCTAATGTTACGTTGGAAGCGGTCTCATCACGGACTCGTCTAACCCATGCATATTCAGTCAATACGTCGACGACAACAAGTACGTAATCATTTATGTGGATGAAACTACTCAGATATCAGAATCCCAGTAAGTTTGGAAACTCGATCAATTCATGAAAATGGTTTCCTTAATGTCCCACGGTAACGCAGCTCTAGAGAGGAGATTCTCGTCGAATAAAGAATGTTGAGCTGACGATCAGCAAGAAAAATCACTCGTCTCCCGCAGATTGATTTTCGATACAATCCGTGTGACTGGTAAAAGTGTGGAAGAGTTTGGAATCGAGAACACTTTGATCAGAGATGTGAAATTCTCATCTCCCAGGTACAAACCTGAGCTGGCCGAAAATCAACAAAAAGGCGAGAACGATAAGGAAGAATTGAGACGAATGGGGGAATTGGCATCAGAGATGGAAGATGTACAAAGAAAAATTGTAAAAACAACTTACAAACACACAAAAACAGTGGAGAATACACATTGAAGACAGCATTTCTGAATAGTAAACTAAATTTGTTGCAGGAGAAAGAATGATGAAAAGCTTCTCTGTTGGGAATTCGATATTATCTTGATTTTTCTTCAGTTTGAAGAGCGCAATATTCGAATTGTCGCATGACATTCTTATCTTCATGAGCATTTTTCATCGATAACTCTCCAATAGAGATGAGGATGAATCTAACTGGTCTGAATCATAACTGGAGGAATTAAAATACACTTGTGTCAAATTTCTACGGGTGAAGAATTTTCTCCATTGGATTTTTTTTGTAACTGGAAATTTTGATTCAGGAGCCTGGAAGATCTGGAATCATCAGGAGCTCGAAGAGAGAGGTTTGGTAGACACCATGTTTCATGCTCTCAAAGGACCCCGCAGCAAATCTATTGTTCCTGGGTCTCTGTGATTTTCTACGAGACTTGGCATATAGATAGATCAAAATGCGCTGAGCAAAATTCCAAAGAGTGGGCTCACTATCGGTCACAGTTATTGAGATATCTGTCTCGGAAGCTGTTGAAAATGCAGGCCATTTTGGAGGTTCGGATCCCGAATCGAACGTCAACATTGACACAGTATCCTGTATACAGAGAGCATTCTTGCTTTCGTCGCCTTTTTTAATTTTTCGTGTGGCTTTGAGGATACAGTAGCTAGATTTGGTGAAAATCTCAAAAATTGAGGTTAAATGATTTATCAATGAAAACCAGGCCTGAGTATCGTTCGCTAGCTGGCTCAAAGGAATTCGACTATTCAAATCGACTCGAATGCTGGGTTTCGAGTCGCTGTTTAGAAAGTAAGAAACGGTTAACAATTCGAGTTTCAGTTCAAAAACACAGAGAATGTTGTTTTCCAACTCTTTCTATCCAAGAATATAACTGATACGATAGGAATCATAAATTAATATGAGAGGTCTAGAGGTGGCGCAACGGATAGATCATATCCAAACATACATGATCATAAATATTGTCCTTATTCAATATTCTAGAATAGAGAAAGTTAAATAGGATTTCAAAGTGTTAGCCGAACTTAATTATTCTCTGATGAAATTGAAGGTTTAATTATATCTCAACTGATGGAGTGAAGAAAAGCTTATTCCTTCACCTAACCTCCAAACTGTTGAGTTGCTTTATGAATGAGCAAAAGCAAGAAGGTGACAACTCTGGAAGATATTGTTTCAAATGCCCTGCAAGAGGCCCAATCGAAAAATTTATTGAGTGTGCCAAGTTTTATACGCCTTTGCACCCATCCTGTTCAGCTAGAGCAGGTAACGGTACAAGAGGATCATTTGTAAAGTATTGTGGTGGATTGCTTGCTAATATAATCATGGCAGATGATGAACTCAACTCCTCTACTGAAACACTATTAGAAAATATACAATCTGATACCAGCGATGAATCTGATTGCATGGAAGATAATGACATGTCAGTCCTTGAATCGTATAGACAGATGGAAAGATTTATCAATAAGAAAGTCACCAAGATCAATTCTAATGTCAATAACAAAACTAAGAATATATCCAAGACAATTGATGAAGCTGTTACAAGAATCACAAAGCTTGAAGGGCATCTTGAGGAAGTATCGACAAGAGTATCATCTTTCCAGAATACTGGAAACGTCTTTACAGAGATGAGAGACAGATTGGCTAGAGAAAGAAATGTTATCGTTCACAACATCTCTGAAAGCATGAAAGAACAAGCTGTAAGTAAGCTCTGCAATCGAATGTTCAGAGATGCTCCCTTTGAGATATCTCATCTTACTCTTGAAAGGATCGGTAATGCCAAACTGATGGAAAAAACAACCCAAGACATATGGAAATCATCCTGGACTCTACTGAAGATGTAAAATGGGTATTAGTGAATCAGAAAGACATATGTCCAGATACGATTAGTTGTAGCAATGACCGTACCCCTCAACAGCTCAAATTTTTTGGTAGTGTGATTGAACAATGTGAAACGTTTAAGAGTGAAGGAGAAGATGTTGAGATGAGATACATTCAAGGTGTTCCTACTATCATTTGTGCTACTGACAAGGAAAGAAGAAACGGTAAATCAAGAATGGAAAAAATAAGCAAAATGATAAACGCTTTACTAATCACGTCAATGGAAGGTATGGAACAAAATTAGATGGAATTGAGAACCAGAAAGGACAAAACAGGAGAACTGACTCCCAAGCATAACTACCTCAATCTCTATTTGCAAAATGTAGGAAGTTTGGAAAACGAGATAGATATTTGAAAGATGCTGTTGTAGACTATGATTTCATCGGTATTTTGGAAAGTTGGTGTGATGACTCAATGCTCGACAGTGACTTAAGCGTACTCGGTCATAACGGTGTGACAGTTGACAGAGATTTCAGCCACTGCCATAAAAGTAAGGGTGGTGTTATTGTATTATAAATCAAAAACTCAATTACTTTTCGAGTCATTAAAAAACTTTCCAGTGATTTTGAACTATTGCTAGTACGGTCAACTATAAATGGGGAAAGTGTTATTATCTTACTATGCTACCTATCCAATATCCAGCAAAAACTCTGAGAGCTTTCTTGCAAACTACGATTATATTTATGAATGTCTTGACTCAGCAACAAAGAAATTTTCTTCTGATAACATCATCCTATATGTGGACTCCAACCTACCAGGTTTCAGTTGGATATCAAGTGACAATAGAGTGTATGCTACTGGTCACCACCCCAATACTCATGTGAGAGATGGTGTATCCGCTCTTGAATTGGGAGTGAATCAGTTGTCGATGGTACAGTGCTACGGCTTTCCGAACCCAAGAGAAAATATATTCGATCTCATATTTACAGTCATACAAGATTCTAAGTGTGGAATATCTGATGATCCTCTAATTGATGATGTTTCTCTTCACCTTGGATACTCTTTTAGCTTTGCCATTCATAATGAAGACCTACTCAATTCCTCGGCTTTCTACTTTGACTACTATTCTGCTGATTTTCGAAAGATAGAGAATGAAGTGAGAAGGGTTGACTCGCTTAATTTTCCTTGATGTTATAAAAAATTTAGATGCTGCAATGGATGAGTTTTATACTATGCTATTTCAAATCATGGGCTGTGATGTGCCCAGTAAAAATGGGTATATATCCAAGTAACCTGAATGGTTCTTGATCGCGAGGTGGATAAATGATTCTCCGAAAAATACTCGTTCAATAAATCTAATAATTTAGAGGTGGGATGGGGCGCTCACAACGAAGGGGCAGTGGAAGGTTATTATAGAATTATAAGTACACTCGGTTTCATTGAAAATAAATAGTACTTTTATCACAAAACTAGTGTGTTAACAAAAGTGTAAAAAGATAAGACGCGGAGAGAGGTGAGGGGTGAATTAGTCGCGGAGAAGACAATTGCTAGATGAATTTAGGCGGGAGCTCGCGGCGCGAATCGCGGGCGCGAGATCAGCCGAACTTGCTGTCTCGCCGATCCATGGTCAACTGAACTGCCAAATAGCTTACGGGTGATTGACAACGGCAAGGTGCGAGGTGAGATGCGACGTTGCCCAATTTCATATTCAAATGCACCAATGGCAATAGTGTTACTGATCGGACGATTCGAGGGGGGCACAAGGGGTCATTGCTCTCGTGCCTCGTAATTTGCTTTCTCGAACATTTGAAAGCTCCAAAAATCTCCAACATTTCCGAACAGTTCTCAAAAAATATCAAGAAAGAGATTAAGATGAAAAAATCCTTCATATAAAGTACAAAGAGTCTGATTCAATGACTGATTATGGAATTTTTAAAGCACAAAGAACCAAGTGTGAAAGGTTGATTGCTCGGGCATATAGCGAATATCTAAAAAAAATTGAGTCGGAAATCAAAGTAGACTGTAGGAAATTCTGGCCATTTGTTGATGCCAAGGATTGCAATAAAATTTCACTCAATATAAAACGCGGAACAAAAGAATCGAAAGATGCTCAAGGCATGGTGACCATTTTTGCTGAATATTATTCCTCTTTTTATAGTACACAAATCTTCTGTTTAAATAGCAATCTTGAGCTTGATGAACAAGTGGACTTATCACTAATTTTGAATCTAGATATCGGGCGTGATAGAATTCGTAAAGCCCTTGAGAATACAAAGAGTAGCCTTGGCCTTGGTCCTGATGAAATACATGCCCTATTTGTAAAAAATTGTGCTTTATACCTTGTTGAGCCCTCAAGGACACATTTTGTTCAATTACTCCTTAGAAGTAGAAGAATTTCCGAAAATATGGAAGTCCAGTTGGATATCTCCAACACCAAAGCCAGGGGATCCTCATTTAGTCAATAACTACAGACCAATATCCAAAGTTCCATTGTTCGCAAAAATATTTGATTCACTTGTTGAAAAACCCTTATCAGTCACAAATTATCATGCAATTGTACCGCAACAACATGGAATCATACCCAGAAGATCAACCACATTAAACCTTGCTACTTTTACTGAGTATTGATCTCATACTAGGTAAGCAGCAGAAGCCGTAAATTTCCTTCAAATATTTTTCTACTCCTCAGCTACTAGATGCCAGTTCAGTTCGTGTCATAATCTACCTGAGAAGTGATTTTTCCCAAAATTTGATGTCAGAATTTGGGTGATAGAATATCCAAAATCAAGAATCACCACCTGGATCTGCTAAAAATTACCATCTTCTGAGAAGTTCGAATGAGGGATTGTTCCAATCTCGTTCTACATTGGAGAATTTCGATCGCGCCACTTATACACAATTTTTTCCGCGTTATTTGGCCCTTGTACTTCAAGGTACAAGAGTACATGCTCGATGCATCTGAAATCTCGCGACGGTATAAGACCGAACAACATTCTTACTCGATCACGAGTTCCCATTGTGAATGCCGTGGATAACCTACAAAACAACATTCGTGATCATACGTTAAACATCAAAACAATGACAAGAGCGCGTGGCATGACACCTGAACGATAACATTACCTCACACGTGGTGCGACTAACCTCCACGACAATTGTGGTGGCAATTTCAAAATAAGCTATCTTCTATCAGTTTTCCTGGAGAATCGAGCAGTAAAAAAATTATCGGACAAGTCATTTCTGACTCCAAATTTCATGAGCTACACGATGCCGTATCGCGAAAATATTTTTCTTGAATATTTCGAAAGAAATTTTCCCGTTTGCATCGAATGTTCCGTTTTCCGAATTTGTTCACCTCACCATCCCAAGCAGGATGTCGAACCATGTAAAACTCAAGTTCGATCCAATTTGTACCTCGCAAAGAAAAAAAATACCAAGGGGTGTCCAGCATAACTTGGGCATACGATGTACACAATGGTTCGGGGTCTTTTGAACGGTGTCCATGTATGAGACATTCTACAAAACATTTGACATTATGCGTACTGCACTATTTCTCTGAACGAACAAACAGCTATCAGGTTTCCAAAACTGATTTTGATAGGTTTCAATGCCTCTGAATGTAAACGATACTCGTTGGTTCCCCTAAAAGGCCTGTCCACCCGTTGCGCAGCCCGCAACTCTCACTTTGTGGATATCTCTTAGCGTACTCGCGTTATTTTCTGATTCCCTAAGCCTGCTGCAAAATAACACTACTCTAAAAATTCTTCCAAAATTCAGGAACCATTTAAACACTCTATATTCTAAGATATCTTTGATTTCAGTTGCGTGCCTTTGACGCGGGTTTCAGAAATGGACCTCAAAGTCGCGTAATCAAGTTTTCACAAAAAAAACAGATTTTCCGTACATAGCTTATGGAAAAAATAACGTTTGCGATAAGTAAATGATCAAAAAAGATTCTGATAGCTTGGAACAATACCAAGAATATTTCGTTTGGCATGGGTGCGTGCGAGCAATGCGTTGAAATGGTAGCTTCAGCAAGGTGGGTAAGTTCATGAGCCCACTCAACTGAAAACGGTCTCAGTTTAATGGCACCGGAACGGGAGAGGGAGCACACTTCTGAAATGTTTTGCACATTTTTTTCCACCCTTTTATGAATAAAATCGCACAGTTTTCATGTCCTGATATGGAATGTTATCTGAGTGAGGAGCATCGCGAAGATTTTACCAATGACGCTCATATAAGCTCGAACTCATGATAGATTTTCTATGATGTTGCAATCGTCCATATCAAACTTTCAAACACCTGAACTACATCAGAGAACTTACTTTGCTCCTATACGTATCACTATAGACTCGGTTTGAGGATTTCATAGCGGTTTCTCTAAACAATATAAGCGGGAACGCCGAATCGCAGATTCGAAAGACTCGAATGCTTGGGCTTGTCAAACATAGTCAAAATGGTGTCTAAAAGTGAGAGAATAGTGAGGCACAATGTGTCTGTGTGTTTATACTAGCCCGCGCGTGTCTAATTTTCGTAGATTTAGACTTGGTGGAGTGTACTTAGTGGCTTCTTAGAGTTAATTAGAGAAATAACACCCTTCCAAAGCAGAGGACACGTATCTTTCCACCCATTTTGGAGGTCCTCAGCAAAGTTGGTTCCAAAGGCGTGCCATGAATCAAATTTTTTCCATTTTTCAGGAACCCGAATGTTGAAGTACTGTCAAATCGCTCATATACGTCTGTAAGGAGTTTTCCAAAAAGTTTTCTACATATATGGATAGATTGCGAGAAACAAGTATACATGGCCTCTATTCGAAATACCCAAGAATTTCACGGAAAAACAATCTAACCTTATTCCGAGTTCGTGCTCGAATAGTGGTTTCGTTTCATATCACTGAACCATCCCTCATGAGAGATTGAATGCCGAGGAGATAACAGGAGTTTGCTTAGATGATAATTTTACCTCAATTGAACTATCGCTTTCTCAATACCAGGGTTTGTAACGAAACTTATGTTTCCTTTCGTTTCGTTTATTTCGGAGAAATTTCAATAATGTTTAGTTTCGTTTCGTTTTTCAATAACCATAATCAAAATTCCAGAATTTAGTTTAGTTTTTTCCATAAACGAAACTAAACTTAATAATTTGATTTGAATTACGTTTTTCATTCCGTTTATGAGAAACGAAACTAAACAAAAACGAATTATGGTTGAGCTAGAAACTTAACGAATCCCAACAAAAATGTCGGAGAGAGAAACGAAACAAAACGTTAATCATGCATAATTACGGTTACAATAAACGAAACGAAACATAATCGATATGTTTCGTCAGAAAACCAAACGAAATCAAACGAAACTATTTCGTTTGAGGGGAGGAAACTAAACGAAAGTAATTTCGATTATGATTATGATAAACGGAACTAAACGAAATTGATATGGATTATGTTCATGATAAACGAAACTAAACGGAATATATTTCAATTATGATATAAGACATCAGACGTAATCAATATGAGTAAACATCATTTGGAACGGAAGCCGAGCGTATTGATACAGGAACGGTTGCATGAGCGAACGCAAATTTTCTCCTCCACCCCCCCCCCCGCGCCTTTCATCCGCTTTCGGCAAGACTTCGGCAGAACAGTGCACGGAAGAAACAAAACGAGGTATTATCGTAGCGTCTCTCTTCAGTCATGCGCGCCAGGAAAAATGAGAGGCGCTGGGGAATATATATGTGCACAAGAGAAGAGAGGGGCAATACGTATCCAGCTTGACGAACGCGATTATGTTTTAGCTGCCCGGATTTTTTCCGAGCGGCGAGAACGTAGCCTCGCTGGCCGGCGAACTGTTCGTGCAATCATTCGAGTGACGCGTATCTCGCACCGCGCCTGTCGTATACTCTTATAATGCACCAATTCGTTAAGATACATACAATATGTGTCGTGAAGGTTTCAACGAATACTAGAGTACTCTTGTATTCATTGAAATATTCACGTATAGTTAATAATAAAATGGTGATTTTTCTCTATAATTCGACCCGTGAAACACGGATGAGAGTATATCTCAACCCGCCTTGCCATCGTATAATGATTCTGCTCACATCATATCATTCACTCACTACAATTGAATTCGGCAAAAATGAATCATTGTTCATCCACGGGACTGCGATACCCATGAAATTGGGTAATTTTGGTACAATTTTGTTACTTTTTATTTTGTTTGGCTCGGCATTTCAACATACATTGAGAAAACCAACTTCTATTAGTGATCAATCTAAAGCTTGCAGTCTCAGCTTTGGATTGACGGGCTACAAAGTTCTATTTGATGTGTCTAAGCAGGAGCTGTAAGCAGGTTCGTAAGTGTACCAAAAATAAACCCCGGGCGGGCAATTTTGGTACCGTCAACCGGGGTAACTTTGGAACAAAAAAATCGCATTCTTTTTCCTTAAACCTCGCTAAAATTGTGTACGTCTTACATCAGAAGTGCATTGTATCTGTCTCTCTTAACTCTCACTCGGAAAGAGTGAGTTCTGACTCGGAGTTCGGAGTGAAATCGTGTCAACTCGGTACCGAGTGAGTTTCACTCAGAAAAAAGAGTGAGATTTTTCACTCGGGGAATCCGAGTGAATCCAAGTGTTATTTAGCTGAAACTGAATATTTTCGTCTAATCAATACGTTGCGGGCTATAAAATTAATAAATTATTATTAATCATCCGAAGGTTAGAAAAAAAGAAAAAAATCGATTCCGCCTGTAGTGGCATGGTCACTTCAATATTTTTGTAATTTGGGAAGTGCGGGGAATCGAACACGGTTTGCTTGATTGTAAGTTGGACTGCTTCTCGACTGGGCTACTGCTGCTGTTGACATAGGTGTTCCATAGCACCTTCTCATGGGAATGATGCACCGCGTGACTTTATACGTGTCGTAAGTGGGAATGAAAATATAAAAACTAGCAATGGTTTCGGGTGAAGACATAACAAAAGTGAAACCTACATTTCCCCGGTAACAGGGCATTGCTTCTATATTAATAGGGTTAATCAATTTATACGTCATATGATATAATATTGATCTGTACATGCATTCATAAAACTTATTGAAGAGGGATATTGACATTACTTAGCTCAGTTTTTCAAGGAATATTGTAGGAAATCTACTATTTTTCTCTTTGTGAGCTACGCATTGATCCATCAATAACAAACGTGCGGTAAAACATAACCTAAAATTTGATTTGAGCGTCTCACTCTTGCATCCGAGTGAAATTTGACTCGAACTTCGGAGTGAAATTTTTTATTTTTTTGATATCTGACTCTTTACCGAGTGAAATTGACTTTCACTCGGAATCCGAGTGTAAAATCTCACTCGGAGAAGTTAAGAGAGGTGGTCAATCGCTTTCGATTACGGTGTTTATAAGGTCCATTTGGACATCTCTGGATGGAGCAATGAGCGCTGAAAGTCGTGTTCCAAAGTTAGACACGGACTGGGGTAACTTTGGAACGGAAATTGTTATCATTATTCATTCGTCAATTAATTCATGAACTAGGTCACGCAATCGATTTTCACCATGAGTAATCGAAAGCTAAATGTCTTAGCTTTCCTTTGACCTATTGTAAAAGTCCATTTGGTTGAATTTAACTTCTATAATCGAGCATAGACGCCTTCAGTATACCTCACTGCCCGCGTCGAGGCTAAGTCTCGAAGAGGAAAATACCTTCACAGTCGGTTTCTGACAAAAACTGCCAAAACTCGGCTTTCGTGGGTCGAAATGAGACGTTCTTTGGCTCATTCTGAAGCCCTCATCAACGGCTACTCAAGTAAGTAGGATTTGATGATGATATAGTAGATCTTGGGGAATAATTGAGAGTACATGGACAAGTGTTCCAAAGTTACCCCAGTTTCTGGAAAAAATACGTACTTGGCAGTTTTTACCCTACAAAATTGAAACTAGCTACGGATACTCCAATGTAACAATGGATTAGTCCAGATATGTGTACAGGCAAGTGAAATCTAGCTCAGCTACCTTGAATTCGACCTCCTAAAGTCGGAACCACACCACTTTTTCCGAGAGACTGTTTGTCGGGTCGAAAACATACTTTTGGAGAAGTGAGCTTATAAACGGATGAATAGCTGTTGGAGGCCCTCGCGTTAATGCGAAACATTGTTTATGCGTGCCCGAAGTAGGAGAAATTGGTATCAAAGTCTCAGGATCATCTGCCTAGCCAACTGTGCGTGATAACCACTCTTTCATGGGTTGTTCCAAAGTTACCTCGGTTGACGGTACCATTACAAAATATTTGAATTCTACCCACCACCATGCAATTCAATCAATTTTAATCGTTCAGAAGTCTCAATTTAAGCTGTTTTAAACATTTTAGAACCTCATAGACCATCGATCGACCAAGATGAGTTGGGAAGATCTATCATACAGAGGTGTACTGAAGTTACCCTATCCTCATGCTTCTTACCCAGAATGGAGTAACTTTGGTACGTTTTTCCATTGTTATTTCCCCTGTTTTCCATTCATTAAAATCCCAAACGCTGTAAATACTCTAATGTAATAATAGTTTATTCAATATGGTGCTAAATTTGGTCAAAATGTAGCGTTATCCACCCGTAGTTCGTTTCCGAACACTTCTTGCCAGGTACACTCATTGGACCACTCGTGTATCGGTGCTAAATGATTCTTTTTGGAAAAAGCATCAATAAACGAATAGAATCATCCATGCGGGATCTACGGTGGCTCAACACATTTGTTTATACGTGCTACAAAGGGGGAGAACGTGTATACGCGATAACGCCGGACGCTCGCCAGAAGTATGCGAGGACACGAGATTTGCCGAGCGTACACGATATCGACTCCCCTCGCATTCATTTCGTTCACCCGCACGATGATTTCTTGCCGCCCGGAAAAAATCCGAGCAGTCAAGACTTGATCGCGTTGACTTCGTGATTCATTTCGCACCAGAGTAAAACTCGTGGCGCCCCTCTCTTCTCTTATGCACATATGTATTCCTTAGCGCCTCTCATTTCTCCTAGCTCGCATGACTAAAGAGAGACGCTACGATAATACCTCGTTTTGTTTCTTCCGTGTGGTAGGTAATGGACAACACCCATGCTAGTCGATCGGAATTTCTTTCGAAATGTCTCGACGTGCATGTCTGAGCATCCGAAAAATTTACAACAACAGACGACGATGGTGGCGACGATCCTAACCCTATGACCCACAAGGCTTCGTGACGTGGGCACCCGAGTTTGCAAAAAAATTATGGGAAATGTACTATCTGATTAGTATACTATCTAATAGTATTCCATTCAAACAAGGGCTGTCAAGTAAATGTGATGATTGGTGAAATCTCAGAAATTTTCTTCAACAGCGCGTATGAGCTGCCAGCTCCCAAAGGAGTCTTTGGATTTGGGAATTTGGGGTTCACACAGACCTGAGTGCTTTGGGAACCAACAGTGAGGATAGGATATGAGATCAGTATTGGACACATTTCTATTATTTCAGCATTAATGCAGTTACGCGAATTTGCATTCCACTGCACCATCGCCGTTCGATCGTTGCATTAGTAACGGCACAACACTTGGTGATGGGGAGGGTCTCTCTACCCTCCCAAGGCGAGAGGATTGAAGTCCACAGGCCAATAACGCAAAGAAGAAGGAGAGCAGAGACGGTGAAAGCGACCGGCCAATCTGCGAGCGCCCTCCGGGTTAGCCATTTTGGATTCCGGTGGCTGCGCGAGGAAGTGAGCTGAGTCTGAGCGCCGGAGGCAGCAGACCTTCTTCATATGATTGTGGTCTCAGTGAAACCACCTGACTGGACCTTGTATGATTTCGTGCTCCGCGGCAACTAACGAGCTTTTCTATCGAGCACCTCATACAATAATGATCATTTTGGGGACATAAGAGAACTTACTTCACGGTAGCAGAAGTCTCGTACGGATAGTAACACCACGATTGCTGCAAAAAAAATCGCCCGAGTTTTCTTAGCACCTAAGAACTCCCCAATCTCTTTTTGAAAGAACTCAGGTGTGTACAAATTATGAAAAACTTGGTTTCCGATTGCGCTCAACGTGATCAGTTAGTCTGTATCGTTCCATCGATCTTTTAGTAACTTTGGTGTTACAGTTTCTCACAAGCCATATACGCAGCACGCCACAAAGACACAGGTCCGACAGTGTCACAGGTGGCCGCCGCAATGTGCTACTGTGCTACTCGCATCCACTCACATCGTTATGCCTTCGTCAATTGCAGACAGATTACGTGACTCTCATTACCTCAATTGAAAGTTTTGAGGGATACAAAAGTATCGGATGATCGAAGAATCCGTGAACTCCTGAGTGTAAAATCGATTCGAGGCATCGGAGCAAGGCATCAGTTGTCAGAGTTCGCTGCAATGCGACGATAGCTTAGAAAACTCAGTATAATAGGATTATACGATATTTCTCAGGAACGATATTTGCTGATTTGCTTTGGATAGGTAAGTACAGTCACTACCAAAACTCCATCGAGAAATGGAATTGTGTTCTGCGGGTCTCTATCTGCTTCAATGTTGAGATCAAGGCCTCCATATTGTTTTGAATTTTAGAGTTTACTGTCTCATTTGCTCTCACGTGCTATAGTGTACATTACTTATTCTTCGATGTCAACAGCAGAACGAGACTGACAATGTCGCAGCTCCAGCTATGCGTACTGTAAACATTCTCACAAATCTCGAGCAAGGTAGATATAACTACAATAGAGCGTTTCTTACATCCCACATAGGTATTCCTGCACAATAATTGTATCCGAGCAATATCGAACCTCACTGACATACAGATCTACAAGTTTATTGATTGGTGGATTTATCAAGCTGATACCAGTTATGCAGCTCTAAAAATTTCATTATGAGGTCAGTAACAACAATATTTGTATTTTCGTTGAAGAACTTATTTTCGTACTGTATCCCAATGTTCTGTCTTCCAGAAAATGTTGATTTGTCTGTAAATGTATCGTACTTGTAGAAGTTTGAGAGCAATTGAATATAAATAAATACGAGGAATCGGTGAAGTTATACAAAATCAATCATAATTCCCACGACATTATCTAGGTTGACCCCTACATAACGCAAGAGTGCGTGGTTATGGCTCTTCGAATGAACCTTCAACCCTCTTCTTCCGAGAGATCTCAACTTGGAGTAGAATGTACCTGAAATCATTCGCATGAACCTGACTCTGCAGATTTTGGAACAAACAACAATATCTTCTATAATTCCATTGGATGGGAAGATTTTTGTCACATCTAGAAGTGGCCCACCCCAAGGGATTCCTCTTTATCGTCGAACCCTATGACTACCCTAAAATGGATCTTCGAATGAACCTTCAACCCTCGTCTTCCGAGAGATCTCAACTTGGAGTAGAATGTACCTGAAATGATTCGCATGAACCTAACTCTGCAGATTTTGGAACAAACAACAATATCTTCTATGATTCCATTGGATGGGAAGATTTTTGTTGCATCTAGAAGTGGCCCACCCCAAGGGATTCCTCTTTATCGTCGAACCCTATGACTACCCTAAAATGGATCAAAGAAAATCCTTTGGATACACAAATCGATGGGATATTTTGCAATGTGTGGGACGCTTCACTCAAGATTTCTCTCTAATTCCAAACCTCCTGAAAAAATCTCCGGTTCAATGGCCTTTGGAATGATACACTGTTTATGAAAGGAACTGTGCGGTCAAATTTGTTTCGTGGAATTTCGATATTTTTCGTTTCTTAGTCAATGGATTGCTGTCTAACTCTCGGCTCGGTCCTGGGTGACCCCTCTTGGCATACCTAAGCCCCCCAAATAATAGTTGTGTGCTAACGAAATCAGCACGAGGACTCCAGGCCTTTATCGAGGAAGGACTCCACAGCTATCACACTGTAGCCTCCCAGTGCTCCCTATCCACCCCCCCTCCCTACACACTCTCACACAGACACACATTCGGCCATCCCCATTGTTCATTCGATCTGGCCGAAATCAAACTGTATCACACGACACGTATATACTGTTCTTTACCGTTATTGCGCCGAAGTGTTGCACAGATTTGATGGAGGGGGGGGGGTTGGCTTGGCTCAACGTTTTGAATTATGTTGATTTGTTTCGATTACGTTTAGTTTCGTTTATCATAAACATGATTAATTTTGATTTCGTTTAGTTTCGTTTATCATAAACATGATTAATTTTGATTTCGTTTAGTTTCGTTTATCATAAACATAATTAATTTTGATTTCGTTTATTTTCGTTGATCTCAACAAAATTTCGGTTGGAATCAATTTCCATAACTAATGAATCGTAATTCGTTTCTGTTTGGTTTCGTTTCTCATCAACAAAATCAGGATCAATTTCGTTTCGTTTCGTTTTTGAATGAACGAAACGAAACTCAATTGCTTTTGAATATGTTTCCATCTCTGTTCAACGAAACGAAAATCAGAATAATTATGTTTTGTTTCGTTTACCTTATTCTGTGGATATAATGTTTACGTTTAGTTTCGTTTTTCATAAACGAAATTATGATTGATTCCGTTCAGTTTCGTTTTCCAATAAACGAAACGAAACATATTCAATAATTTCGTTTAATTTAGTTTAGTTACAAACCCTGCTCAATACAATTACAAGTTCTCGAACCACCTATCAGGTATCGATTCAAGTTCGAGATCCGTCTCAGAACGTCCCAAAAGTTTTCGAACCGCGTACTTGATTCCGACTGAGATCCTCAAACTTCTAATCTTCAATTCCTATGGATATAAATAAGTACAACTATAGATTCATGCATCATAATCGAATGAAGGTAATTGTGACCAGTAGTTTTACATGGAAGAAATGTTATGCAAGGCAGTTTGGACAATAGTACATGCTCAGACTCATGTTCATCAAGTTTGGAGTGCATTAGATCTCAGATAGGAGCTTAGACAGCACTGACCCTTTTAGTACTAGGTTCAGTAGATGCCTGTCTTTGAGAACCCTCTTCCGCCATTTTATGACCTCTTTCCGGGTTGGAATATCACGGATCTTATTTCTAAGGCTCTGTGAGTACTCTAGGTCAAATATTGTATTGGGGGCTTTCGCATCCATGAACGCGTGATATGGAAAGAATTGTCTATGGTTTTGGTGCGCGGTGTTAGATCCAGAAGAGGCCCGTGTGTTCCCGGTCAAGCTACGTAGGTCAGGTGCCTGAGATCTGAATCTGAATCGCTTGGTAGAGTGAGTGTGTTGTTTTGACAGAATGACACTGCACGCGAGTGGTTCCAGTAGACACTTCCGACGGTTTTCAACAGCAAGCTAGCTAAGTGCAAGGCGGTAAAGTGTGGAAGGTACTGTCCAGGCTATATCACCGTAATTGAAACGAACACATGCATTTATAGGTCGATAGAGTGCCGAATTTCGCTCGTCAGAGACATCATAATAAACAGCACAAGCGTATTCGAAGGGGAAGAATATAAGGGTGTCAACGTGACGCTGTTTCAAGATCTGATCCAGATATTTTTTGTGGAATCGTAATGTGTAAAGGGAGCCATGTACGCAACTGCATATCGAATTCACATGTCTCTCCCAGCTCAGATAGAATCGAATATAAACTCCAAGGTCAGTTACTCAATTGCATAGAGGAATGATGAACTGAATGTGATAGATATAGTCATTGAGTGAAATGGCAAATCCATCTGAAAATTCGTGAATTGCCTCATTTGCAAGCGCTCAAATTCGCCCAGGAAAAATTGTTGACCGATGCAGATCATCGAAAGAATGATGATTTCTAGGTGATGAAAAAGTTTACTGCCGATCTACAGAAACTTGCGGTACATCCGGAAGACGTGAGACAATATTTCAACCCCAACCCCGTGTCTGAGAATCACTGCAATTAGCTCTGGATCCAATCTGAGCTGAAAAAAATTGGTGAGTGATGCGTATTGGTCGCGAATAATAGATAATAAGTCGGAGACAGTCACACTGTCACCCCAAGAATCATCCCAATGCGCTTTGCTATGAATTTTCAAATCTCGAGCCTGAACGCAACTCTGAGAGTCACCGTTGAAAGTTGCGAAATCGGCATTGGACGATGAAGAGATGTTGTGTGTCGCTAATGCATAGCGGAAGCATAAGTTTCAGGGAAGATTGGTTGTTCTGCCACCCCAAAAACAACTCGGAATACGGTCTGGGACCACTCAACAGAATTTCCAGTCCAATTCGGAGTCTAGTCACCGTCGCCGTCTGATCCAGAAGAGATCTCGTGGCCTCAATACTCGAATCGTCCTCGTAGTGAATTGAATCATCAAGCCCTAATATAGTCCCCAGAAGCCTCCTTCTGGATCTGGGTTTCTGGATCTGTCTAGACGATTTATTGTGTATCCATCAAAAAAGTTTCGTCTTTTATTTATGTAGCAACACCTGATGAAGGATTAACGTTCATACTCCTTCATCCGTATGCTGGTTCGATAACACTTAAAGGTAGTAATTAGACCCCAACATCGCAGAGTTGGAGATTTTCAATTGAACCATATGCTTCGAATAGGTACAACCCATGGAAGTGCATATTGGTCGAATGATGAGATATGTGAATTCGATCAGAATTGATCTCAGACTCGATCCAGAACTAATTGCAGTGATTCTCAGACATGGAGTTGACCGTGAGATATTGCATCACATCTTCCGCATGTACTGCAAGTTCTCGTAGATCGACAGTATACTTCTCCTTTCACCCAGAAATCATCATTACTTTGACGATCAAGCACCATTCAACTGCTTTTCCTGGACGAATATCGTTCTCAAATCTCTCGGCGGCAATTTCTTGACAGTGGATTCAGCTCAAAATTCTCATCAGCACTTGAGAGATTTACTCGAAGATTGCTTGCCTCGGCAGCGTATCAAAATCCGAGCTGGAATCGGTCATTTTTGATTGAATCCTGTGCTCAAAAGACGTACCGACTCGGAAAAGATCGAATTCGATTTCAAAGTCGTCCACGGGGATTTTTGAAGCCGTGCTTGGGCTCACAATCCTGGTAAGTGATGATAGAATGCACAAGGAAGCTTTTCTGGTAGCAGCAGAGAGGTTTCCGATCTAGAAACCACTGTTTTCGACTATTACGCAGCGCTGATCACATTTTCTCGGTCTAGAATCGATCTCAGAGCCGATTGCTGTAACTCTCCGACCTAAGGTCGAGCCCGAAATATTGATTCTCATCCATAGGATGAACCCCGAGTCATTGCAGTTCGGCAGTATACTTATTTCCTACCTGTAATTCACCGTTTCTTTCTCGAATGGTTGTCATACTTCAAGAGGTACTTTTGTCACAAAATGGATCAGAATTGATCTCAATTTCATCCCCAGCAGTTTTCAGAGCTGTGTTTAGGCTTGAAATTCTGGCAATCTAAGGGAAAATGTGTTGAAACAGGTCTTGAAGTGGCAGTGGGATTTTTTCGACTCAGAATCCACCCTTCCCGACTGATTTTCAAGGTTCGTCACTTTTTCACGGCTCCGAATCGACCTAAGAGCTGATCGCGTTGATTCCTATGAACGAGGATGGACTCAAAATGCTGCTCTCCATTCTCAAAAAGCACTCCAAGTTATCACAGATTGGCAGTACAATCTCTTTTTATCCAAGAATTACAATTTCTCTAGTAATCTGCTTGGTCAGACGGCCTTCCCTGGATGAATATTGATCTCAAATCCCCCTACGGCAATCTCCGGATTTGAGATAAGGCTGAAAATTCTGTTCAATGCTTTAAAAATATACTCAAAGTTTTCCCGACCTTGCAGCATATTGAATTCTTAGGTAAAATTGATCATTCTCGGATGGTTTTCAAATCTGAATAGACATTCCCGCCACAAAATGAATCAGAACCGATCCGAAAATCCCCCACAACAGTCCCCAGACCTGCGATAAAGCTTAACATTATGAGAATTGATGACGAGATGTTTTGAAAAGGGTCGAGAGTTGGCAGTAGAATCATCTTCGACTCAGAATCTAGTACAATCTATTAATTTGCAGCATTTATCACCTCTTCTCATCTCAGAATCAATCTGAGAGCTGATCGCGGCGATTCTCAAACTAAGGCTTGAGCTTAGAATACTGCCATCTATCTCTGGAAGGTACTTCAAGTGATTTCAAATCGGCAGTAGAACTATTGACTCGCCACGCGCGACTTTCATTCCGGCGCAATCCCCAATTTTGCGTTCAGTGCCCCCGCCCCTACCCCCTCTGTCTGAGAGGGCAGGGGGAGGGGGGCAAGTGCAGTGCCTTGCCTCCCCTTGAGCCCTTCCAGCTATGCGCAAAGCGAATCGTCGCGAAGAAGTCTTTCCGACTATTATCTTCAGGCCGGTGGATGATAGAGGCTTGAGGGAAGTGTAAGCACTACGCTTGTCGGCCCTGTGTCTGAGACAAAATCAGGATAGCTTATCTCCGAGCCCTGTCGATCACAAAGAGGATACCGTTTGATTCATTCTGATAGCCTGAATACAGATTTGAAGTGATTTCTTGCCAAATTTTCCTGAAACGAACGCATGCATGTGAGAAGCATCAGAAACAATCGGGACCCGGAGGTGCTCGTCGACCTCCGTATACCGGTATGATAATAACAAGACACAGCAGACAAGTTTTTGGCAATGCCGATTGTCGACGGTGAAGGAGTAGCAAGCAGCGTGGTGGCAGGAGAAGAAGAAGAGGGGTGGAGTCCGCGCGCGTTCCCTTCTTGCATGCTCGTCTGCTACGCGGCTGCTGAAAGTTGTTTCCACCAGTTATTCGCGATAATAGAAATTATTTCGGAGAATTAAAAATACATATAGATAGCGTAAGCCACGTGCAATTGAACGGACGAGGTGCACAATTCCTATGGTCCACAGTTTTTCCTTTTTCCATCAAGAATGCCAACATTCTGCCAGCAGCTGAAAACTTCGCTACATTGAGTACTAAACTTCACAATATGAGTATTGTTTGACACGAACGGACACTAACCTGACTGGGATTTATGGACTTCCCAAGATCCATAAATACAATTCTCCATTGAGACCAATAGTTCCAAGTTTAAGTGACCCCACTCATTTTTTCGTCAAACCAGTGGAAAAAATTATCAACACATGTATTTCGAAACCTAAATTGTATATAAGAAGTAGTATCGAATCAGCCGAAGATCTAAGAACATATGATATTCCAGATGATCACATTTGGATATTTCTAGATATAGCTGCTATGTTCCCCAGTATACCCTTGAGTTCAGTTTGCCAAAGCTTGAAAAAAGGGGAGGAAATATTTAACAGCTGTTTTGAGGTACCATTCAAAGGAATCCTAGAGGGAGTCTATCAGTCCATTCATAGCAGATATGGTTATCACGGATTTAGAGGGAGAGATATTAGGCAAGTTAGATTTCATCCCAATTTTTCATCGTCGCTATGTAGATGACACTCTCATGTGCATTCCTAAGCACAAACTACAATTTACCATCGAAGCATTCAATAGTTATCATCAAAAGCTCAAGTTCACCACGAAGTTAAAAAGATGCCTGGTTTAATTTTTTGGAACTAGGAATTCAAAGATTCAATAATACCGTTGTAACAAACTGGTACAGGAAACAAACGTCATCGGGTAGATTTCTAGATTTCCTTTCGAACCATCCCATCCACCAGGAAAGAAGCATCGTATATACACTGGTAGATAAATCCATATCACTTACAGACAAGAAGTTCCATAAATTAAACCTGGACATAGTTAGGACCTTCTTTCGGAACAACCAGTACCCAGATAAATTCATAGGATATCATGTAGCTCTGACATTGATACACAGATAGAGAAAAAAGAGAATCCTATTAGAATTTTGAAGTAACCTTATTTTCCAAAATTTTTCAATAAAATACAAGGCAGTTGTGAGGAAGACAAAGAAAGTAGTTCCTCAACTTTGCAATCAACTCAATGAGGTGATACAAGAAGACAAACACACGTTGGCGAAGATGCAAAAATGCAATGTAATATATAAGATTGACTGTGACAATTTTGATGCGACTTATGTAGTTCAAACTAAGCGGAAAGTAAGAGTACGGATGGAGGAACATGAGGAAGTTGTAAGGAACCTAGATAAGATGAGCAATATGAAACAACACATGCTAGAGGATAATCACAAATTCAAGTTCAACGCTCGAACTATTTTAGATACTGAACAAATCTACTGGAGAAGACTCTTTTCAGAAATGCTACATATAAAGATGCAAGAATATGCTGTAAATGTAAATGAAGACACTAAGAAATTGAGTAGATATCACAATTTCCTCATAAATAGAAAGAGTGGAGAACAGAGAAAATTTGACAGTCAGTGGTCAAGTGATGAGTAGCTCACACGCAGGCGTGTGAATCTCAACGTAATATCATGGACGCATCTGTAAGTGCATGCGCGTACAGATTGCTTCTGTATTGGGAATCTACCATAATGTACACTGATCCATATGTATATACAGTGAATATACATATGATGGTACGTGTGTGTATATTATACACACACGTACCATCATCATATGTTCGTTTCTTGGAATATTCATGTTGATAGCATACCTTCTTTGTTGGTTCAATAAAATTGGAATCACCGTCTTCAGGAAATTATAAATAACAGAGAAAGGACATGATTGTCTACAATATTGTGGGGGATTTGATATATTTCAAGAAAGAACAATATAGACTGAAAATGTGTGTATCACCTCGCAATTCGAGTGTCGCAACTTGAAGGATTTTGATGGAATTTCAAATACATGAAAATGAGATGAATATCAAAACATGTTGACTCTATACGCTAGATGTTGGTGCGTTTCGTCTTTCCTCTCCGGATCAGACTCTTCAGGGGGCTGAAGATCCGAGTAGAGGTTGGCCCCCGACGCTCACTATTGAAAAAAAAGGCCACGGGACTATATTGATTGCCCCGTGAAAACGGGTGATTCTTGGAATCTGCAACAAGGCATTTTGTAGCTTTTTACGTCTAGTTTCTGAATCTTTTTCCCTCGAGATGCCTCAGAGTGGTCTGTGAGGGTCGCATCCTCCAGAACGAAAAAATGTGCAAAAAGCCGACCAAAAAAGTGGTTTTACTGGAAGGGGATGCATTTTTAGCTGAAAGTGGAGATAACGAAATTGTTGATTTTTGTCCGACAAATCGAAAACCATTGCCAGTATTTCAGGAAATTCACATTTTGGGGAGGTTTTTGGTGGGTTTTGGTGTTTTTGGGGGGTTTTTTTTGGGGGGGGGGGAAACTCACGGAAAATCTGACCACGTCAATCGGAAGAACGGGAAATTTCACGTCGAATTATGTGTTTTTAAAAATTTCCAGATTTTTGTGAAATTATTCCCAGTGGGACATACAGATTCAGACCACATTTTACCTATTTAGTGAAGACTGAGCCAAAAATCATGATTTGAATCGGGGTTTTGCGAGTTCTGCAATAATGAGAATCGTTTGAGTGTATTGTGGTGTCAATTATCTACAATTTGCGCCCGAGCATAGCTCTGTACATTTCCGCCAAGGACTGGGAGACTCGATTTTAGCCGGGCCTCTACGACTTTTCACCTATTTTTATCACAAGATCGAGATTTCAATCTAGGTTCCGCAATAATGAGTTCTGCAATAATGAAAGTCATTTGAGTGTATTGTGGTGACAAATACCTACAATTTGCGCCCAAGCAGAGCTCTGTACATTGCCGCCGACGACTAGGAGACTCGATTTTAGCCGGGCCTCTACATTTTTCACCTATATTCATCAAAAGATCGAGATTTGAATCTGGGTTCCGAGAGTTCTGCAATCACAAAAGTCATTCGAGTGCATTGCGGTCCCAATAACCTCCAATTCGCGCCGGAGCAGAACCCTGCAAATTGCCGCCAAGGCCCAGGAGGACCGATATTGTGATCAACGAATTCCATTAAAAGATTCATCACGATTCTTTCACCATATTGATCACGAGTAGGCCGAAAATCTCCATCTGAATCTGAGTTCCGCGAAATCTGCAATAATGACAGTTGTTCAAGTATATTTCCGTGTCAATTACCCGCCTCTTGCGCCCAAATAGAGCTCCATACATTGCCGCGAAGGCCCAGGAGAACCGAAACCCCAAGATTCATCACGATTCTTCACCTACATTGATCACGAGTAGGTTAACAATCTCGATTTGAATCTAGATTCTGTTAGTTCTGCAATAAAGAGAATTGTTTGAGTGTATTGTGGTGTCAATTACCTACCATCTGCGCCCCAGAGCTCTGTACGTTGCCGCCACGGACTGGGAGACTTGATTCCATCCGGGCCTCTGCGATCTTTCACCTATATTCATGACAAGATCGAGATTTGAATCTGGGTTCCGCGAGTTCTGCAATAACAAAGGTTATCTGAGAGTATTGCGGTGTCGATTACCTACAATTTGCGCCTAAGCAGAGCTCTGTACATTGCCGCCGAGAACTAGGAGGTCCGATATTGTGATCAACGAATTCTATCACAAGATTCATCACGATTCTTTCACTATATTGATCACGAGTAGGCCGAAAATCTGCATCTGAATCTGAGTCCCACGAGTTTTGCAATAATGACAGCTGTTCGAGTGTATTTCCGTGTCAATTACTCGTCATTTGCGCCCATTGTATTAGAAATAGAGGTCCGATGTCAGACCGCTCCGAACGTTCCGAACTAGCATAATCGGATAAAGCTAGATTGTGTGGATGGGGCCATACTTGCTCTCACACTTGATGCCATCTGGTTGGAGCTTGTAGGCAGTATCTCTTGATGAATGAGAGTGGCGCAACAATTTGTAACGCCAATTGAGACATGATTTCTCGTTCGTGAACTCACCAATATGAGAGTGTAATGAGGGAGATATCTTTTGTGGTAGAGAATGTCATTTAGTGGACTAGAATTTCAGAACCTGGCACAGTCACTAAAAAGTTCCCTGGCCATCGGCAGCAACGTACAGAGCTCTTCATGGGCGCGAATGATGAGTAATTGACGACACAATATACTAGAACAGTACGCATTATTGCAGAACTCACGAAACCCAGATTCAGATCGAGATTGTTCACCTATTTGTGATCAATATAGGTGGAGAATCGTCAAGAATCTCGTTGTGTCGATTCTCCTAGTTCTCGGCGGCAATGTACAGAGCTCTGCTTAGGCGCAAATTGTAGGTAATCGACACCGCAATACTCTCAGATAACCTTCGTTATTGCAGAACTCGCGGAACCCAGATTCAAATCTCGATCTTGTCATGAATATAGGTGAAAGATCGCAGAGGCCCGGATGGAATCAAGTCTCCCAGTCCGTGGCGGCAACGTACAGAGCTCTGGGGCGCAAATGGTAGGTAATTGACACCACAATACACTCGAACAATTCTCTTTATTGCAAAACTAAAAGAATCTAGATTCAAATCGAGATTGTTAACCTACTCGTGATCAATGTAGGTGAAGAATCGTGATAAATCTTGGGGTTTCGGTTCTCCTGGGCCTTCGCGGCAATGTATAGAGCTCTATTTGGGCGTAAGAGGCGGGTAATTGACACGGAAATATACTTGAACAACTGTCATTATTGCAGATTTCGCGGAACTCAGATTCAGATGGAGATTTTCGGCCTACTCGTGATCAATATGGTGAAAGAATCGTGATGAATCTTGTAATGGAATTCGTTGATCACAATATCGGTCCTCCTGGGCCTTGGCGGCAATTTGCAGGGTTCTGCTCCGGCGCGAATTGGAGGTAATTGACACCGCAATGAACTCGAATGACTTTTGTGATTGCAGAACTCGCGGAACCCAGATTCAAATCTCGATCTTTTGATGAATATAGGTGAAAAAACGTAGAGGCCCGGCTAAAGTCGAGTCTCCCAGTCCTTGGCGGCAATGTACAGAGCTCTGCTTGGGCGCAACTTGTAGGTAATTGACACCACAATACATTCAAATAAGTTTTATTATTGCAGAACTCGCGGAACCTAGATTGAAATCTCTATCTTGTGATGAAAATAGGTGAAAAATCGTAGAGGCCCGGCTAAAATCGAGTCTCCCAGTCCTTGGCGGCAATGTACAGAGCTCTGCTTGGGCGCAAATTGTTGGTAATTGACACCACAATACACTCAAATGATTCTCATTATTGCAGAACTCGCAAAACCCCGATTCAAATCATGATTTTTGGCTCAGTCTTCACTAAATAGGTAAAATGTGGTCTGAATCTGTATGTCCCACTGGGAGTAATTTCACAAAAATCTGGAAATTTTTAAAAACACATAATTCGACGTATAATTTCCCGTTCTTTCGATTGACGTGGTCAGATTTTTCGTGAATGCCCCAACCCCCCCCCCCCCCCCCAAATCCCGCAAAACCCCCCAAAAACACCAAAAACGACCAAAAAAAAACCCAAAATGTGAATTTCCTGAAATAATGGCAATGGTTTCCGATTTGTCGGACAAAAATCAACATTTTTTGTTATCTCCACTTTCAGCTCAAAATGCAACCCCTTCGAGTAAAACCACTTTTTTGGTCGGCTTTTTGCACATTTGTTCGTTCTGGAGGATGCCACCCTCACAGACCACTCTGAGGCATCTCGGGGAAAAAGATCCAGAAACTAGACGTAAAAAGCTACAAAATGCCTTATTGCAGATTCCAAAAATCGCCCGTTCTCACGGGGCAATTGATATTGTCCCGTGACCTTTTTTTTTTAATAGTGTGCGACGTCACCTAGCCGAAGTGGCTCGATGGTCATAATTTTGATCGGGCTTATATGTTACACGAGGGCTTTTGCAGCCGCTCGCGAGAAAGGTTGCCATCTCGGCTGATACAAGCTGATTTCAATCAACGGATCTGTTGAGTAAGTGACATAGATTGATATTGGATGACTCCAATTCGATCTATGTACCTCCAAAGCAATCTCGCAATGCGAGTGTCGCAACTTGAAGGATTTTAATGGAATTTGAAATACATGAAAATGAGGTGAATATCGGAATATTTTGACTCTACGCTAGATGTCGGTGCATTTCGTCTTTTCTCTCCGGATCAGACTCTTCAGGGGGGCTGAAGAAATTCGAGTAGAGGTTGGCCCCCGACGTCACCTAGCCGAAGTGGCTTGATCATAATTTCGATCGGGCTCATATGTTACACGAGGGATTCTGCAGCCACTCGCGAGAAAGGTTCTCACCTCGGCTGTATATTCCCCGACAACCCGTGGCAATTAGAACGAATTTTGGTCTTGATCGATATGAACGATCGAGACCTTATCGCTCGCGGGAATTCCAAATCATATTATCACATGACTCGGCTGATACAAGCTAATTTAAATCAACGGATCTGTTGATTATGTGACGTAGATCGATATTGGATTACTCCAATTTGATCTATGTACCTTTAAGGCACCTCGCAATTCGAGTGTCGCAACTTGGAGGATTTTAATGGAATTTTAAATACATGAAAATGAGGTGAATATCGGAATATTTTGACTCTACGCTAGATGTTGGTACGTTTCGTCTTTCCTCTCCGGATCAGACTCTTCAGGGGGGCTGAAAAGATTCGAGTAGAGGTTGGCCCCCGACGTCACCTAGCCGAAGTGGCTTGATCATAATTTTGATCGGGCTCATATGTTACACGAGGGATTCTGCAGCAACTCGCGAGAAAGGTTCTCACCTCGGCTGTATATTCCCCGACAACCGGTGGCAATTAGAACGAATTTTGGTCTTGATCGATATGAACGATCGAGACCTTATCGCTCGCGGGAATTCCAAATCATATTATCACATGACTCGGCTGATACAAGCTAATTTAAATCAACTGATCTGTTGATTATGTGACGTAGATCGATATTGGATTACTCCAATTTGATCTATGTACCTTTAAGGCACCTCGCAATTCGAGTGTCGCAACTTGAAGGATTTTGATGGAATTTCGAGTACATGAAAATGAGATGGATATCGGAATATTTTGACTCTACGCTAGATGATGGTGCATTTCGTCTTTTCTCTCCGGATCAGACTCTTCAGGGGGGCTGAAGAGATTCGAGTAGAGGTTGGCCCCCGACGTCACCTAGCCGAAGTGGCTTGATCATAATTTCGATCGGGCTCATATGTTACACGAGGGATTCTGCAGCCACTCGCGAGAAAGGTTCTCACCTCGGCTGTATATTCCCCGACAACCGGTGGCAATTAGAACGAATTTTGGTTTTGATCGATATGAACGATCGAGACCTTATCGCTCGCGGGAATTCCAAATCATATTATCACATGACTCGGTTAATGTAAGCTAATTTTGATCAACGGATCTGTTGATTAAGTGTCATAGATCGATATTGGATTATCTCAATTCGATCCATGTACCTCCAAAGCAATCTCGCAATGCGAGTGTCGCAACTTGGAGGATTTTAATGGAATATTAAATACATGAAAATGAGGTGAATATCGGAATATTTTGACTCTACGCTAGATGTTGGTACATTTCGTCTTTTCTCTCCGGATCAGACTCTTCAGGGGGGCTGAAAAGATTCGAGTAGAGGTTGGCCCCCGACGTCACCTAGCCGAAGTGGCTTGATCATAATTTTGATCGGGCTCATATGTTACACGAGGGATTCTGCAGCAACTCGCGAGAAAGGTTCTCACCTCGGCTGTATATTCCCCGACAACCGGTGGCAATTAGAACGAATTTTGGTCTTGATCGATATGAACGATCGAGACCTTATCGCTCGCGGGAATTCCAAATCATATTATCACATGACTCGGCTGATACAAGCTTATTCAAATCAACGGATCTGTTGATTATGTGACGTAGATCGATATTGGATTACTCCGATTCAATCTATGTACCTTTAAGGCACCTCGCAATTCGAGTGTCGCAACTTGAAGGATTTTGATGAAATTTCAAGTACACGAAAATGAGATGGATATCGAAGAATTTTGACCGTATACGCTAGATGTTGGTGCGTTTCGTCTTTCCTCTCTGAATCTGACTCTTCAGGGGGGCTGAAGAGATCCTTTACCTCTACTCGGATCTCTTCAGCCCCCCTGAAGAGTCAGATTCAGAGAGGAAAGACGAAACGCACCAATATCTAACTTATAGAGTCAAAATTTTTCGATTTTCATCTCATTTTCATCCATTTAAAATTCCATCAGAATCCTTCAAGTTGCGACACTCAAATTGCGAGGTGCCTTGAAGGTACATAGATCGAATTGGAGTAATCCAATATCGATCTATGTCACTTTATCAACAGATCCGTTGATTAGAATTAGCTTGCATCAGCCGAGTCATGTGATGATATGATTCGAAATAATCGCGAGCGATAGAGTCTCGATCGTTCACATCAATCGAGACAAAAATTCATTCTAATTATGTTATAGAATGTCTGAATCCAATATGCCATGAACATGTTATAAGGCATGACAACCTCTTTCATCACTATTCTGATGGTAGAACAGATGGTTACGAATGCTGAAACAGAATCATATCGTATGATCTAAAACTACGCAATTCCATACGGTTCTTTTCGACAAGAACCGATTTTCGAGACTCCATAATCGTTCATCTCGAAATCGGCCCCATAACTTATGAGAAACAATTTCTTGGGACCGTATTTCAACATGTATTGAATATCCCGTCGGGATCCCGGGAGTTACTATCAGTCAGATTTAATGTTACTTCAGCCATACCGTAGCGCCCTGTGGTTCTCGTACTTCGAGTGTATCACAGAAAAGTTGAATGATTGATTGTAATCTCTGCTCCAATACTACTCCAATACAATCTGCTCCATACATTACCAACTAATCAAAAGATTCTAATCAATGATCAAAAACGACTAATGCTGATGTAAGTTTCCTGGGTCGAATTCGACACTCCGTCGGTCCCATACATTCCTTCTGAAATTCATAAATAAAGCATCGAAACCGCTATGTAAGCTTGCCAGAGTATCAGCATCGTGTAGGAATAGAACTCCCGGAGCGTCCCGTCGCGTTGCAGCGAATGTGTCGAAGGGGCTCGCGAGTGTGAGCCCGTGCCTAGCGGGCTGGCATGCGGCGAGTCGGAAATCCGAATAGGTGAAAGTTGCGTGAACTTGCGAATGTTTGTAAGGTATATTTTGGAATATGTTGAACATCATTCTTCATCAAGAGTAAAGAAATACGCCGCGGATCTTGAGATCAAGTCGATTTTTTGCATTTTCTTACCCGATTTTCTGGGGAAATGAAATTTTTTCATTTTTATTCTTGTCTCACAGCTTTCGATCAGCTCTGAGAAATTCTTCCATGTATAAAGAACGAAGGTCTCTGGAACATAATCGGCGAGATAGGTCGAAACATCGATTTATAGTCGGAATAAAGTTTTTACTTGGCAGAAAATCTCTCAAAGGTGGTTCTTCTTCAATAGTCCTTCAATCAGCAAAGTAATATTTCCTTCTTCTTGCTAATGACAAAGGATAGGTCATAACATTTTCAAAAGTACAACTAGTACATTAATCCAGCTGAACGATTGCTGAAACAAAGATCTTTCACCATAAAGAGATCCTTTAAGCACTTGAGTTACACATGTAATCCATTGAATTCACATACTGAGCGGAGCAGACGATTTGAATATTTGGAATGACCGAAATGAACTTCGTATTTCCTCCATGTATGACTGGCCGAGCCTGAGTTAGGTCCAGTCATATCCAGATTAAATCTGGTTTATCAATTTGGATTCGGTTATGCTGCATATTATCAAAAGAGAGAGAGGGATGTCAAGTGATAACAAATAAGTGTACGTTTAAGTACCGAAGCTTTAATGAAAATAAAGTGAAAACGATTCAAACATATTTACAAGGGATATTTACAAGCGGTCATTAGACCGATAAAGTAAGCGCGAAAGCTCGAGCACGAGGTCGGGAGGGCACGATGAGGAAGACATTCTACTGATAGGCACCAGAGAGAGAAAGAGAGATCGGGCTGGCACTTACAGATGTTGTCGATGTTGCTTGTCGAGGGGACGAGGTCGCTACGATGACCAGACGCAGGTAGATTTGCCCCGAAGATGGGCCGACGAGGGTGCCGAGCGCGGGCCACGAGACTCCAAGCACGGGCCGAAGATATGCCGAAGCGCAGGGCCAAGCGATGCCAGGACGGTCCGAAAACTATAGACCACCAGGTTGGTCGAGGATCTGCTTCCAGTGGGTTTGACGCACACGCGAAAACCCGGAAAAGTTGCTCCAAAAGTGCGGCCACGAGGCAACGAGGTAATATTTGGCGCGAATAAAATATACGGCGGAGCGCAACGTGCTCGCTTTACTCCGGTCTCGCTAGGAATGCCGTGGAATGCCGCACGCCGGCGATGTGCGCGACTTCGATGCGCGCGGAGGGGAAAGACGGGGGGCGCGGGGGGTCGAGCTTCTGCAGCTGCTGCTGCTAGCGACGGCCCGCGGGCGCTATACATATATGCCAACTCTCTCTCTCTCTCTCTTACCTTCGGCTGTCCACTCCTTCTCTCTTGCCGTCGCTGTAATATAAATGTGATGTAATAATATTATATTCATTATTATATTTGGCCTAGGAGAGAGGGAGACGGTAGGTATATTATACCGTCACACCCCTCCCCCAGACGCTGGGTAGCCATCGGCGTACCAGCTCGGAACTACCCTCTCTCAGTCTGGGCCAAATAAATAAAATTGACCATTGTAGTCATGATATGAAAATAAGAATTATAGTAATGAAATCATGGTTGGGTTTCTGAAATAAAAGATTGCAATTTATGAAAGTAGATGTAATTCCTCAAAAATTCGAAGGGGAAACTTAATATTATGTCATACGACCGTTCGTCCATACTATTCATTTGATCATTTTGATCATTGATCACTGGAGAGCGTTCATTTCACTGCACTGTTCATAGCACTTAGGCCCACAGGAAATTTCACTTATTGGCCATCACTGATGCACTTGGTCTCTTGAATCGACCACTAGGCACTTATTGAGCATACTGTACATACATAATACGAATCATACTCATGGACAATTGTCCCATAGCCCATACTTCAGCATACGACCATACGTCACTCAATCCATACTTTTACAAACGAATAGTATTTGAATTTATGAATAACTAAAATTTTGTTTGATTGACTATTTTGTCACATGATTCTTTGGTCGCAGACCTTGCACATTCAGTGCGATTTGTCAAAAAGGAAAACTAGTCGAAAGAAAATTGTCAAAAGACATTTGAGACTTTTATACATTTTCAAAAATTAAAGAAAAAACCTATAACATGATCACATTTGGTCAAATGACCGTAACGAGTGATGAATAAAAAAGTGATCAAAGAGATATTCACTACAAAAATTCAAAATTTCGGTCATAGACCTCAGCTTAACTTTATGAAATTGGTCAACGGACCTATGAACTGACAAAACAAACGAGAATTTGGTCAGTTGACCGTTATAAAAGGTAAAAATCAAAGAAAAGCGATATAGATCGGTCAAGAGACCTCTTCTTCGGGTAAAACCCATATCTTCGGTCTCCAGACCATCTTCATTTTCGGTCAAAGACCTACTTCTTCTTCTGGTTCTTCTCCACCAGATAATGATCGTCGTAATTTGGACAATCTCTTGGACTGCGGACACCACGTTCGCCACATACTGAGCAGTGGCCAAAATCGTTGTAGTGCCCATCCCGAAGTCTCTCTTGGCGGCGCTGCATGCGCTCCTGTTGGTTCTTTTTGAAGTAATCTTGAACTTTGGCTTGTTCAAGCTCCTCCTGGGCTTTTTTCGCCGCTTGCTCGGCCTTTTTTAGGTTTTCCAGGGCCACCCGTGCTGCCGCTTCCCTTTTCGCAATCTCTCGGTTGCGTTCTTCCCGGATCTCACGTGCAGTAAGGTAGTCCAAGTTCTCTTGTTCGACTTCTTCAGCGTACTCGAGCAAGTGTCGGAAAGGGGCCAAATTCCGCGCATATTTGATCTCGAGATTCTTGCTCATCTCAATGAGATTTTCGCCGGTTTTGTTGACAGCCCTAACATCGGCGCGGTGCTGAAGCACGAGAGCGAGCAGAGCCCTGCCATCTTCTTCGAGCTGTTGCTCTGGTGACAATTCGACTGCCTCTTCTTGACTTACCGGTCGAGGTTCTTCCGGTTCCTCCTGTGAATTAGCGATCAAAGGCTCGGCTGGTGGGTTAGTTGGGTCCGGGCTATCCTCAGCACCTTGGACCGTTGGCACATTTTGGTTACCAATACTGGGAGTGGAGTGCTCCTCTAGGATCTGCATCTCTTCCAGTATTGCTGCCATTTGTTCCGGAGTTTTGCCGGTTCCTTCTTCATGATCCATTTTCTGAAAAGATTAGTCTTATGTTGTTTTTGTTATCTCAATTTTCTACGGACAGGTGTCCACTACTCAGAAAAAAGAGATGTCTACAAGCATTCTAGGCAAAATAGTATAAGTCGAAAGATAGAATTACTATTTTGCCAAGCGACTACTAGATCTAGTGCGCATAGGGGATAAGTTTGACGCATTCAAGATCTTCTTCTTAGTGGATCCTTTTGGTCGACCACGCGGTCGTTTCGGTATGGGTTCGGTCGTCTGCGCCGGAGCTATGTCGACCGTATCATGGTCTCGTTCATGACGAATCGAGGGCACGAAACTGACGCGTTTTTTTTTAGCGGGTCAGAGCACTCGACATGGTCCTTGATTGAACGAATTGTCGTCTGACGGACCGATTATTGACCGTTCAATTTCTGGTTCGTTTAGGGGCTCTTCACCATCGATGTAGGGTTTCAGGTCTTGAACATGCGCTTTCCCGATGCTTTGGCCCGATTCATCGGCCAGTTCGTAAACATTTGAACCGAGTCGGGCTAGGATGGTAAATTTGCCATCGAATTTAGGCGCAAGTTTGCCTGTGATACCCTGAGCCTGTGATGATAAGACTCTGTTACGCTTCCAGACAGCATCTCCTACTGCATATTGGACATCACGTCGCTTTTTGTTGTAATATTGAGCTTGATGCTCGTGAGCTTTTTGTGAATTGGTCGCTGCGACCATGTGCAAGTCCGGCAGTTTGAGCATATGTGCTTGCCAATCATTTACTGCTTGCACCAGCTCTTTTTCAGCATACGTGAGTTCTTGTTGACGTTTGAAATTTTTAGGTGGAACTGGATTACGTCCATAGTTCATAAAAGCTGGACTGAGGTGAGTCGAGTGTTGGACGCTTGAGTTGTACGCGAACTGAAGTTCCGTCACATGTTCGTCCCAGCGACTATGTTTGTCCTCTAAATATGCGATTATGGACGTTTTGATTGTTCTTATGTATCGTTCCGCTGGATTGCAATGGGCGGCGTAAGGTGGTATTGTCATATGTACAATACCCCGCTCATCCAGGTATTTGTCAATTACTTTGTTAGAGTATTCAGGACCGTTATCCGACAGGATTATTTCCGGAGTACCATAACGTAAGATTATTTTTGAATCTAGTGCTTTACGCACAGTCAGTGCATTCGCTTTGCGAACTGGCACACATTCCATCCATTTTGTAAATAAGTCAATAAAGACAATCATATATTCATTGCCGTGAACACTGCGAGGGAATACGCAAGTGTCGGCTGCTACAACTTGCCATGGTCTTGTGATGGACCGTTTGCCCATGAGGCCTGCTGGTGCAAGTTGTTGCACTTTACATTGTTGACAAATAGTGCATTTTCTTACAAAATTTGCAACGTCTTGGTATAAATTTGGCCAGAAGTAATAAAGTATGGCACGTTGATGTGTTTTAAATCGACCATAGTGGCCTGCTGTTACTTCTTCATGGCATTCTTTTAAAATTTTCAAACGATTTTCTTGCGGGATTACTAATTTCCACGCATCGTTATCAAGTCCAAGATCATCAAGAATTTCGTCGGGTTTGTAATGATACAGATTTTCACCCACGATCTTCCAATTTGGAAATTCTTTTGGTCGATTTTGGACCTCGTTGAATTTCTCAATGTACCATGCATCTTGCGTGGATTTTTCTACACTAATAGTCGCAAGACCAGATGCCTCGGGCACTTCTTCGTCTTCGTATAACCTAGACAAGCAGTCTGGCACGATATTTTTATTTCCTGGTCGATGTTGTATGGTGAAGTCATGGCTTTGTAATTCAAGAGCCCAGCGGGCTAGACGTCCTGTGGGATTCCGTAGGTTAAATAACCAACGCAGACTACTGTGGTCAGTTATGACTTTGAATGGATATCCCTCAATATATGGTCGGAATTTTCTTATTGCCCATAAAAGAGCTAGGCATTCTCGTTCTGTACAGGAGAAATTCTTTTCTTGTGGCGTGAGTACTCTGCTAGCAAATTCTAGAGGGCGCTCTTCACCATCTACTATTTGCACAAGCAGGGCTCCTAGGCCCGTATTCGACGCATCGGTCTGGATTTGAAATTCGAGATTGTGATTAGGCCGATTCAAGACTGGAGCCGTTGCAAGCATGATTTTTATTTGCTCAAAGGCATTTTGTTGCTCATCAGTCCATAAGAAAGGCGTCCCCTTCTTGGTTAGGCGAGTGAGCGGTTCGGCAATCGTGGCAAAATCATTTAGGAATTTTCTATACCACGACGCCATGCCTAAGAAGCGCTGCAATTTTTTCAAAGTCTTCGGAGCTGGATATTCCATAATTGGCTTGATCTTCTCTGGATCCGGTCGAAAGCCGTCACGATTGACTAGGACTCCGAGGTACCTAACTTCGTCCTTGCAAAAGTGACTTTTTTCACGATTAATTGTTAGACCGGCATCTTTGATTTTCTTCAAAATTAGCTCTAGTACTTCTAGATGTTTTTCAAACGTCTCAGTTACTATGATGATGTCGTCTAAATAACTGAACGCGAATGGCTCTAATTCAGGACCGATTAAATCGTCCATTAGGGCCTGGTAGGTCGCAGGACCATTACAGACCCCATACGGTAGTTTTGTGAACTCGAACAAACCTAATCCGGGTACTGTAAATGCCGTAAATTGTTCTGAGCCTTTTTTAAGTGGAATAGACCAGTATGCGGAGCTCATGTCTATAGTGCTGATATATTTAGCATTTTGAAGCTTCCGTAGAATTGCATCCATTTGCGGTATAGGATATGCATTTTTGCGTGACACATTATTCAATTTTCTGTAGTCAACACAAAAGCGATATTCGCCATTCGATTTCCTAACCATAACTACGGGGCTAGACCATGCGCTTGTCGATTTTCTGATCACTCCGAGTTCGAGCATTTTCCGGACTTGATCATGCATTTCGTCCTCGATCCGTTTGGATACGGGGTAGTATTTTTGTTTGATCGGTCGACAAGATTCGACGACGATCTCATGTTCAATCCGGTCCGTGCAACCAATACTTGGACCATGTACTACAATATTTCTATCTAGTACGTCATCTAACAATTTGCGCTGCTTATCGGTGAGATCTTCAATGCCGACTGATGCGAGGTGTGCTGTATTTAAATCGTCCTGAGTCGCGAACTCAACAGTAAAAGGGTCAGATGGGCCCTTCTCGCCTTTCACTGTCATCGTACTTTCTTCAGGCACAAGAATTGCATTGAAAGAATACGCGAAGTCTGCTCCAAAAATTAGATCGCAGCCTAACTTTTCATAAATGAACATTGCGATTTCTTTCTTCACGCCAGCAACCTCTATAGGTAATTTGGTTTGCGCTACCGGTCGCGCTAATTCACCAGTTGCTAAACGGCAGTGTGGGTTTCGATAGGGCGACACACGAGCTCCAATTGCAGCAGCAATTTGTAGACCGATTGGTCCGACAGATGTTCTTGATGCGCCAGTGTCGTAGAGAGCACGTACACAGGCATTTCCTAAGTTTGTTTTGAGCCACCAGCGAGGATGATCGCCCAGTGGCTTCTCATTGTCATAATCAGATGGTGGACTCTTGTAGTCCGTCGAATATAGTCCTGGTTTCGTGGCTGGCTGTTGGTCACTGACCAACCCATTACCAGAGGCCATATCCTCTAGAGAGGCGGTAGAGGCCTTACCTAGTCGCCTCCTCCTCCTTTTTTTTGACATTCAGGACAGTCATTTTTCGTGTATCCAGGCCAAGAGCAGTTCCAGCAGAATCTGCTTTTTGGACCAGGACCAGGTTCTTTGTCCTTATTATGGTCGCTTTTAATGACCGGTTTAGGTCTGAAGACTGTATTTGATTTAGGTTTGTCACCATCTGACTTATTTTGTTGCTGGCTTGTTGCGGGTTTATTCGCCGATGCGTTCGAAGTTTGTGGCTTGAATGATTTGAGTTTCTGATCAAATATTTTTGCCATAGCATCTGTCATTTGCGCAATTGTAATTGGAGCATTTGTGCTCGAATTCACTTCAGGCGCTGGCGATGTAACAGGCGCAGTCAATGATTTTAATTCTTTTTGAATTAATTCTCTTATGAGTTTGGTAGTTTCAACCAGAGGTTCGACTGAAGTGGCTGCCAGATGAGGTTGTGACTTATTATCTTCAGTTTTCTTCGATTCAGGTGGCTTGTATGCCAGTTCAGGTAAAAGAGACTGATCTGGATTTGGTGGTGGTCGATAGAATTTATTTATATCTCTAATATGCTCTGCTTCTCTAGTGAGCGTAAATAGGTCGTCCACCGATTTAACTTTATCCCGTGGGACCCATTGTTGAATCGTCGGGTGTAAATTGCGATACAGAAGTTCTAATTGTTGATCATCGCTCCACGGTGTATCAAATTTGTCAAGTATTGTCAGTAGACAAACGATATAGTCTCTGGCACGCTCTTCTTTTCCTTGCGTACGAGACTCTGCTTCTCTGATGAGTCGCTGTTGGAAGTGTTTGTCATGACCAAAACACACGCGAGCATCCATCTTAAATGCAGCCCAATTGGTCCATTTGGACCGTGCCTGTCTAAACCAACGCAAAGCTGGACCGGCGAGTAACTCGGTCAGTGCGTTCATAAGGTCTTCATCCGCAATATTGGATAAGGTTTTACATTCATCCACTCGCTGCAAAAATTCTTCGATGCTGCCATCTTTTTGATCTCCAGAAAAAGTCAATTTCCATTGACGTACTATTTTTCCGATGTCAACAGGTTGGCTGCGAGTTGAAGTATTTCTTCCGTAGGTGTCGTTGAGACCATTGTGCGCAGCTTGCGATGTAGGTACAAAATTGGTCACATTTGTTGTTTGCATGACCGTTTGGTCAGATTGTCGAGTTTGATCTTCATTTGTATTGAAGTACCGAAGATCGTATGTGTCCTGCAAATTCACGTTTCTTGCTCGTGGTGTATTATTTGTGATCGTCGGTGCACTCATTGGCAATGCCGTGCTTTGACTCACAGGTACGCGCGTACTGCTCGCGAATTCGCGGGCATCCAATTCGCGCGATTTTTCAATCCATTGTGCTTCAAGTGCTTGAGCACGCTTGTGTGTTTCTTCGAGCTCACGGCGCGATACCTCAAGTTCCTGATTTTTCTTGGTCCAACTTGCTTGTAGAGCATCGACCTGCCTCTGTGTATCGGTCAGACGCTTCATTTGATTTGCGATCATTCGCGGGATACATTGTACCGAGCCATCTTCACATAGGTATGGAACTATATCAAGGTCGGTTGGACCACCAGTGGTGCTAAAAATTGGCACATTATTTGTTGCTGTTGTGGTTGCTACGGTTGGCCTATTTATTGCACCTGTGTATGTTGAGGTTGGCTCTGTTACGGTTGTTACTGTCGTAGAGCCGCTTACCAGTAGCACTGGTATTTCAGAAGTATTGTGCTCTTCCAATCTTGATGATGAGGCCAAGCCTCCGGCTGCCAATGCGTTGTCGTTGACGTCGTCGTTGATGTGGTCTTTGCGGACCGATCTATACGCTGTTTGTACTAAGTCGTTACGCAGTCTAATTCTATGTTCACGCAAAGTTTCATCATTTTCGAAATCATCGTTTTGAACAAAGTCTGATTCGGTATAATCGCCCATAAGGTAACGCATAAGCCTTTGCATCTTGACAGGTTCATCACCATCTTCACGGAGTTCAAGTTTGCGAAAGGTCTCTAAGTATTCATCTGGTGGTAGGGTAATTAACCAGGTGGTTAAGTCTGCTTCGCAGCTAAAAGTTTCATTTTGATTTGCCATGATTTCTAAAAAAGTGGCAAAAGTTTCAAGGTTCATCAATATATTTCGACAGTTGCGTCAAAAATTAATGAAAAGTATTGAAATTCATTCAAAAACTTTCAAAAAAGCGAAAAATTATATTTTGCAAATTTTGTTTATCACAAAATTTATTGCAAAATTATTGCGAAAAAATTTTTAATTATGCTCAATTATTCGCAAACTTGGGCTCCGAGCTATATCTATAGCTATCGCGGTCAAATTTTGACTTGGAAAGTCAAAAAAGTCAGAAACAGGTATTTTCAAAATTTCTCAAAAATCGATTTTGATTTTACTTTGGATGGCTCCATTCACCCTAACATCGGGTGTTATATGCAAAGAAAACTCGACTTTTGTCGTAAATTGTTTAAATAATTGACAAAAACAATATTCAGAATTACAGGACGCATGTATGTTAATATTATATACGGACTATGTTTTGGTTCGCACGCAGTTTCGGTAACGCAACGCTTGATTATACGCAGTCCGCACTATATCTATATATCATTACTGAGAATTCAAGTATATGTATATATATATATATACCTAAAAATGTCAATGTATAGCTATATATATTGATCGAAAATAGATTCGGTCTATGGCACAATAATTCATCAATAACACGGTTGGTCAAGCTAAATTTTCATTATTTTTGACCAAAATTGTCAATTTGTTGATAATTATTGTCATTAACAATTTTAATTTGCAATGCACAAAAGTGCCTGAGTCACCATTAAATTACTGTCAAGTGTAAGAATTTTACACAGCACAAGCAAAAATATTGGTCAAAGACCTTGGACTGACTCAATTTTAGCTTTAATTATTGTTAAATAAGCAAATAGTGCAATAATTATGGTGCACACATCGACCGTAATTTATTTACGAATTTTTATAGCCATCGGGGTAATTTTAAAATTTTTCCGAACGTCAAATCATGGAAGAAACGCTTCAGCGTAATTCGCATTGTCCCGTATATCTATATATATACGCTGGTTTTCGCTCGCAATAACGCTGTATGCATACATATGCATACGTTACACACATACATTGTTGCACATCGAGCCTAAAGTTCGATGACGGTTCGATCGAATATTTACGGTCGCGTGAAATAATATTTGAAATATTATATTATACCGCATGTGTCTCTCTCGCACGCATGTAGAACGCACGTTCGAAAGATTCGATCTCGATCGATGCGAGCGGCGGTCAACGCGCGATGTTTTCAATGCCCATATATGGCATATAAGCGCGCGGGCCGTTGCGAGCCTCTCCTGTCGAGGCGCCGGGAAGTCGCGAAAATTTGCTGAGCATTCGTTTGCTCCGAAAAATTTAAAGAAAATAATGGCCGTCAAGACCAATCGTCGCAAAGCGTCGCATGAAAATCCAACCGCACTTGGATTTTATACACTCTCGATGTACACTTATTTATTATAATCACACGCACACACTACACACTCACTCGTGCTCGAATTTGCGTGCCTCTTTAATTTAGATAATAGAAAACAGCACCTTTTGTTGGGCGCCATATGACTGGCCGAGCCTGAGTTAGGTCCAGTCATATCCAGATTAAATCTGGTTTATCAATTTGGATTCGGTTATGCTGCATATTATCAAAAGAGAGAGAGGGATGTCAAGTGATAACAAATAAGCGTACGTTTAAGTACCGAAGCTTTAATGAAAATAAAGTGAAAACGATTCAAACATATTTACAAGGGATATTTACAAGCGGTCATTAGACCGATAAAGTAAGCGCGAAAGCTCGAGCACGAGGTCGGGAGGGCACGATGAGGAAGACATTCTACTGATAGGCACCAGAGAGAGAAAGAGAGATCGGGCTGGCACTTACAGATGTTGTCGAAGTTGCTTGTCGAGGGGACGAGGTCGCTACGATGACCAGACGCAGGTAGATTTGCCCCGAAGATGGGCCGACGAGGGTGCCGAGCGCGGGCCACGAGACTCCAAGCACGGGCCGAAGATATGCCGAAGCGCAGGGCCAAGCGATGCCAGGACGGTCCGAAAACTATAGACCACCAGGTTGGTCGAGGATCTGCTTCCAGTGGGTTTGACGCACACGCGAAAACCCGGAAAAGTTGCTCCAAAAGTGCGGCCACGAGGCAACGAGGTAATATTTGGCGCGAATAAAATATACGGCGGAGCGCAACGTGCTCGCTTTACTCCGGTCTCGCTAGGAATGCCGTGGAATGCCGCACGCCGGCGATGTGCGCGACTTCGATGCGCGCGGAGGGGAAAGACGGGGGGCGCGGGGGGTCGAGCTTCTGCAGCTGCTGCTGCTAGCGACGGCCCGCGGGCGCTATACATATATGCCAACTCTCTCTCTCTCTCTCTTACCTTCGGCTGTCCACTCCTTCTCTCTTGCCGTCGCTGTAATATAAATGTGATGTAATAATATTATATTCATTATTATATTTGGCCTAGGAGAGAGGGAGACGGTAGGTATATTATACCGTCACACATGTAACATTGAAGTCATGATGGACTGATTCTAATGCCCTCTGACTGTAAGCTCCCAATCCAGTTCTAGTTTTCTCACAAGATTACTTGATGTGAATCCTAACCGCATGGACTTTGGGTGTCACAGAAATTCCCAGTTTCAGATAACTATCTTGAGAATCACTCATGAGTAATTCCACGGGAAAACGATATACAAAAATGGGTCGGGTCTCAGATTCCTTTTTGAGTCAATTTTTTCGATTCTATAGGTCAAAATATGAACATCTGCCATCATAGAAAAAATTGAAAAATTTTTTTCGGACCCTGGCGCATAAATCAAGATTCGGTTTTTAAATTTTTTTCACAAAATTTTCGTAACTTTTTTTCAATAAAATCGTTATAACTCAAAAACGACTCTAAGTGGAGTAACGGGGTTCAGAGCATCTGAAAGGTGAGTAAAAAATCTATCAAAAGCCGTTCCGAAATTTTGGTTACCATGTCTTCTCGATTATATATGGGTGATTCCGTGAAAATCATCTTCGACTCTTTTTCTCAAAAAGCTATTTTTTTGGAATATTTAAAAGTACATTTCTTAATGTAAAAAGTTGTGTTCTCTTCGAAAAAAATACTTTCATTCTGCCTTTTTGGGTTCTAAGGTGTTTTTGGGAGTTTTCTGAATTCCAATGTTAAAAAACCTCAATTTTCTGCGCATGCGCGAGATTTGGGAATTCCGAAACCAATTTTTTGTGAAAAGCTGAGGAAATTCCCTTGAAATTGACCACTTGCCGAATTCAATTTCATCAACAAAAATCGGAATTGCAGCCTCCGAAAGATAAAGGTTGCATTGAGCGAGAACATGGAAGCATCTATCGAATCGAATAGGGACCTCGCACCAAGCTGCTTTTTGTACTCGGTGTTAAAATTGACTGAAACTTTGGTTTGACACATCGAAGTTGAACTCGCCAAGGAATCAATTTCAAGGAAATCTTCTCAGCTTTTCAAAATAATTAGTTCTGGAATCCCCAAATTTCGCGCATGCGCAGAAAATTGAGGTTCTTTAACTTTGGAATTCAGAAAACGCCCAAAAAACGCCTTGGAACCCAGAAATGCAGAATGAAAGTATTTCTTTCGAAAAAAACACAACTTTCTACATTGTAAAATGTACTTCTGAATATTCTAAAAAGATAGCTTTTCGAGTAAAAGAGTCGAAGGCTATTTTCACGGAAAAATCCATATATAATCGAGGTGGCATGGAAACCGAAATTTCGGAGTGGTTTTTGATAGATTTCTTACTCACCGTTCAGATGCTCTAAACCCCGTTGCTCTACTTGGAGTTGTTTCTGAGTTATAACGATTTTATTGAAAAAAAGTTATGAAAATTTTGTAAAAAAAATTTTAAAACCGAATCTTGATTCATGCGCCAGGGTCCGAAAGAAAATTTCCAATTTTTTTTATGGTGGCAGATGTTCATATTTTGACCTATAGAATCGAAAGAATTGACTCAAAGTGGAATCTGAGATCCGACCCATTTTTGTATATCGTTTTCTCGTGGAATTACTCTCATGTAACTCACATACGTGTAAGTCACATAAGTGATTTTCGAGATAGTTATTGATTGATTGATTGATTGATTGGTGATTCATTGAGGCTTTGGGGTCGAACCCTATTCAGCTCTGATAGAAAATATACATATGTTTATAACAATTAAACGACTGTTGTAATAGTATACGATTGACAGAAATCGGGTATATATGTCGCAGGCTCTTGGTGGAATCAGCCTTTTCGTGAAAATCCTAGGCTCTTCATGAAGAGCTGGCCGATTGTGTCAGCGCTCATCCCTTCCACTTTGTTACACCATCGGCCTAGCCTTTTCGTGAAAAGGCTGGATCGTTTAGTCTTTTCATGAAAAGGCCAAATCGGGTTAGGCCCTTGGTGTACAGATGGGCAGAGTCATCAGTATCGCTGTCGACCAAAGTCAGTATCGCAGTCAAGCTGTCGAATTAATTGAACTTCTCACAATCACATTGAATTGAATAATCTTATAATAATTGATCGATGGAATCGGCTTGCTCAGATAGGACTTTCAAAGGTTAGAGACCATTAAGACTGGAACGAAAATGTATATTGTTGCTCGGGGTGTGGGAAAAAACTCACTCTGATCTCATTTTAGTACAAAGCTACATCAATCGAAAATCACGAAGAGTATCAAATATCTATTAGTTAATCAATTCACGTGAAAATTTTCGTCATCTAAAAATCATTCTATGATTTGAAAAAATTGAATTCTAACTATAGGCGTCACACTCGAGCCTACTATGTGCTGATAAGAATTGACATAATTGATTACCTATTAGATATTTGATACTCTTCGTAATTTTCGATTGATGTAGCTTTGTACTAAAATGAGATCAGAGTCAGTTTTTGCACACACCTCGAGCAACAATATACATTTTCGTTTCAGCTTTGATGGGCTCTAACCTTTGAAAGTTCTATCTGAGCAAGCCGATTCCATCGATCAATTATTATAAGATTTTTCAATTTAATATGATTGTGAGGAGTTCAATTAATTCGACAGCTTTAATTGCGATACTGACTTTGCTCGACAGCGGTACTGATGACTCTGCCCATCTGTACACCAAGGGCCTAACCCGACTTGGCCTTTTCATGAAAAGGCTAAACGATCCAGCCTTTTCACGAAAAAGCTAGGCCGATGGTGGAACAAAGTGAAAGGGATGAGCGCTGACACAATCGGCCGGCTCTTCATGAAGAGCCTAGGATTTTCACGAAAAGGCTGATTCCACCAAGAGCCTGCGACATATACACAAAAAAAACGATGTTTGGCCCATCTCGCCGATCATGCGACAGAGATTCTCGTTCTTCGTACATGGAAAAATGCCTCAGAATCAGTCCAAAGCTGTGAGACAAGGATAATGATGGAAAAATCCATTTTCCCGGAAATTCGGGTGGAAAAATCCAAAAAACGACTCCATTTCGAAATCCCCCGGCGGATTTTTTGATTCTGGTTGGAAAATGATGTTCAAAATATCTCGAAACATACCCCACGAGCATTTCCCAGTTTCACGCAAGTTTCACCTATTCCGACTCGCCGTAGCCACGCGTGGATAGTCAGGCTCTCCTCTCTTCCGTTCCGCCCCTCACGTTACATATAGGTATACTCACAACGCAAGTAGTGTGACGAGTTGCGCTGCTCCTTTCGCAAAATTCACTCTGAACTCAGCTTACTCAAAATCTAAGTCGTCCACCTATGAATATTTCTACACCGCCGAATGCGCCAGGTGAAAGAGCGTTGATTTATCGTTCCATTTCCGAAGATGAAGGTTGAGTTAACACGTGTGCTCTGTTCAAGTTGACTGGCCCATAAGGATACATGTATAAGGATTTTTCCTGTCACAATCTGTGGACTGACTGATCTAAAGAAATTTGCACGCAGGAAAAGAGGCGTGAGGTGGCGCGACGTGGTCGGCAATCGTCTGTTTTCGCGTCGAGCATGCACGGGCCTCACGAGGATATTTTCCATGCGCCGCAGCTGAAGAGTCTGTGCGAATCCCGGCCATAGAGATATTCTTCTCTGTGATCCCGGCCCATGATACTGCTGCTGGAACAGAACGGCCGCGCTTCCGTCAATCACTTATATAGTGAGTCATTACAGATTGGTTGAGAACATAACTTATTTTGATGTTGAAAGTCACGAGTCACAATGACAATCGACAAAATTCACCTCTTTCTGGGAGTTGATTCTACAATTGCGTCACGTATTACCGCGGCAAGCCTAGGTGCGCGACTACGATGGAACGCCTACTGCTTACGGCAGTTCGTGCATTCCTCGTGATCCTCTCCATTCCGCATGATGTTAGGTTAGTGTTTCGAAGTTTGCGGGTAAAATTGAATTTATCCAGAATACAAAGCTAGAGAATACATTTCTGAGCATAGTCTGAGTTTCGTTATGAATGAATGGTCACTCAGAGGTTTATCTTAAATTTTAATGTTACTGGCATCAAGATAATAACCCTACGGGATAGCATGAGAGTACGGAGGAGCTACAAATACTGCTTCAACTCAATCTTCTACAGCGTGTATCTACACAAGCAGAGGAAGCATCTCCAGGTCAAAAATGCAACAGGTCTTTGTGTGCGTTCCTGAGTGATATGTGCTAAAAGTATCAACGTAATAAAATTAGTCGCACAACACTGGAATGAGTGCTACACGCAGATATCTGTATACATATAGTAACCGGGACTGAAATGACTCTCATTTTCATCACGCTGCACTTTTAGAAATTGTGCTGGATGTAGCTTCAATTTCCGCCTATATATTTTCTTACAGTCTGAACTATCTGAAGTCTGTGAACTCAATCCAAGATGAGAAAATGGAAAGTCATCAGAGTGATTAGACCTACGGACAGAGATGATCCCAATTGCAAAAATAGGAAGTAAACAAGCTCGAGCCTGGGGCCTTATTCTAATACATTTTTTCCACGACGGGGTGGAAGAAAACCCAGCATTCCCAGTTTCCGCCCAGTTTACATTTAGTAAACAAACTAGTTTGTAACATTGATTGCTACGAAAATATCATCGGAATATACTTAATCGCGTATCCTTCCGAACCCTCAAAAAATTTCTAGCGCCACATAACTCCAAGATTGGCCGAAAAGTCACCCTAACATGAGATTGAATCATTTTTAGACCACAGCATTTCCGCTTACTAACCTGTCACTTTGATTGTGATCGAAAAGTGATCCAATTTCTTGTCGAAATGACTTTTGGCCCAATTTTAGGATTGTGTGATGTTAAAAAATGTTTGAGGGTTCGGAAGAATACGCCATTGAGTATATCCTGATGATATTTTCATGGCAATGAATGCTACAAACTAGTTTGTTTACTAAATGTAAACTACGCGGAGATTGAAAGTGCTGGGTTTTCTCCCACCCCATCGCGGGAAAAATGTATTAGAATAAGGCCCCTGGGTAGTGCCATGTCCTCCTCATACACGGAAATGAGGAAAGAACCACGCCACAGGGCCACCATGTTGGATTTACTTTCCTATCTCATTCACCACAGAGCTTCACTGCCTATCGTTGGACAGCTGACCGCACAAACTATCAATGGCAGAGCACGGTGTCCTTGAACCAACTTTGAATGAGTCGGAAGACCACCACGCCAAATTTTTTTTCAAATGATTGTTTGGGGGTTCAATAACACCATCCAAGTGTTTTTAAAATCGCCTGAGTGGGGATTTTGAAATGAATCGATTTTTATGTTTCCAAAAAAAAACGTCAGAAAACCTATTTATTGCGGTTTGATAGCGTTGAACGCTGAATTATATGCTTGGAATTTCACCAATATTTCGTCAGAAAGTGCAGATAGTTCTAGATAATCCATCCCAGATGATTCGCAACGTAATGTGTAGTGAAAGAGATGCGATACTTAAGTAGCGGACATTGGTGAATATAGAGTTCGCATACACCTATTGTGGGAAGTTCCTTATATGCTCCTGTCACTGTCACTCTTCTTGACTCACTTTTTTTTTCTTTTCTTTTCTTTTTTAGGTGGTTGTAGGGGGAATACGCTGCGACGTAGCTATAGAGAAGTTTCGGACGGACGATCACGCCTGGCCGATACTTCTCGAAGCTTCCGGGCTGGAATCCGCATCGATGCGGCCATCCGTACCAGATAAACCCTCTCTTGGCGTTGGCTATCGGACAAGGGAGAGATCCACCAACTTACCAATCCGGCCTCAGCACCGCGTGAGCATTACTTCAGGACCCGCAGTGGCTCGCGCTCAGGATCGAGCGTCTCTCTTCTCACGACTCGCAGGTGTTTTTTCTCCTTCTTCCATCCTCTTCCTTCTCTTCATTCTTCCTTCTTCTCTCTTCTCTCTTCTTTCTTCCCTCTTCAGTCCATCGTATTCGTCCTGGAACCATTTGGACCTCTTTTGTTTGAATCGGGCTTCTTTACTGTTATTAAGTCATTAGATCTAAGTTTCTATCATCATTATTTTTATAAATCTGAATTGTGTCAATTTTATGCCCTATGGGACCCATTGTCCCCGGGTTAATAAACACATCAATCAATCAATCAATCAATCTCTCTCTCTCACATTAGATGCGCGAGAATGTGAACAATGCATTGGACTCGCGGCAAGGCTCTTATCGCGCGACAGAAGCTCTCATCCAGTTTCGGGGAAGCTTTCGTCGCGCTTATTCCGTATCTGCTCTACACTTTCAATTCGAAGGGCGCCTATCGTAGGTCTAAGATGCCACCTGCTTGTTCTCATGAAGAAAATTGACTCAGGTCAACTCTAGGTCAACTCAATATTTTCAACGGAGCTACCTGATTCCGACTCCGAATCCCGGAAGACCGTGGAAAATTATGAAAATTTTGCCTGAAAATCAGATATGACCTTAGCGAGATGGATAGAGGCCGGTACGGGTTAACGGCAACCACCGTATCTTTAAGAGTATGCAAGTTCTTGGAAGCTCCCTTAATTTTATGGAGACGTCAAGTCGATTTTTCCGAATGGGAAAACCTACTTTTGACCTTGAAATGTCGGAAGACCGTGAGATAACCATAGAGATTTCGTCTGAAGTACCATTCAATTCGACTCGACCTTGGCGAGAGGAATGGAGGTCAATCTATCTCGCCAAGGTCAAGTTGGATCAAAAAATGTTTCGGACAAAAGTTTCATAATATTTCACGATCTTTCAGAGTCCGACGTCAAAAAAGTGTTTCCAATAGAGGGATCGAGTTGATCTCCAAATGACTTGAAAATGACCTCCAAGGTTAAGAACAAAGTCACGAGCTCATCATCGCTGTGATGTTGAAATCACGAGAATTCCCGAAAGATAGCCGATGCTACAGCGGTACCCGTCAGCCCGTACTGGCATTCATTTATCTCGCCAAGGTCAAATCCGATCAAAATATCTTTCAGACAAGAGTTTCGTGATTTTTCACTCTCTGTCAGAATCGTGAGTAAGAGGTAAGTGTTTCCTTTTGGAGAGAAATCAATGTGACCTCCAAATGACCTCCAAGGTCAAGATCATGGTCACGAGCTCATTTGCACTGTGATCTTGAACAACTAAACTGGAAAACTCCCGACGAATTGCTTATTCTCGGAGCTACAGTGGTTACCGTCAACCCGTACTGTCCTCTACTCATCTCACCGAGGTCAAATCTCACCAACAAATCTTCGAGACAAGCATTTCATCATTTCTCATATCCTCCCAGAATCCGAAGTCAAAAGTAGGTGTTTCCATTTGATGAATATCAATCTGACCTCCAGAAGACCTTCAAAATGACCTCCAAAGCTAATAAGAAGGTCACCATCGGATGTCGTACTCAAAGCAAGGGGACGCGTGTTCCGGGGTCTTTTTGCGACTCATAACTGTTTCTGGAGAAAGAGTGAAGTAATTACTTCGCCGACACCCTGTATACAATGCACATGTGATATCTGGTTTTTCACCTCCGGGCGAATGAAGGGCATCTATCCATATTATCTTGAGATGGATGGTTCGTTACAGAAGGTTTGGACTGGGCGAGCGTCTAATAAAAGTATGCATTACTATGTAGAGTTGGGATCGAGATATTGATTAGTTGATGCAGCCTCAATCCATGAGATCCGCGTGCGGGATCTCTTGTCATATCAGCCGATATCCTGCCCTCAACTCGTCTTGACGCCTTGAGGCCATGCTAAAGCTCATCATTACCGACCGAGCGGGCACTTGTGTGAGGAAGTAGTATCAAGGCAGCCCTGTAGGGGCGCTGAAATGATTTACTTCGTCATAATACCGCGGTATATTATGCGTCGGGCTGAAATAACGCGTGTTTATCCGTAAAAAACGCGCCATGGCGGACTGTAATGGTGCGCTTTGAAGGTTGTATACTACAAAAATTCTATTTATCTCACTTCCACTGTTCCATTTCACTCGAATAGAATAAAATCTTTTCCATTCCTTTCACAAACCGACTATCACTCGCTTCAAATTTCTGGTAGAGTGGTGACCCAGAGATTTGTAGTGCAGAATCTGTTTGAATTTCTGTTTCAGTCTCTCACTTCATATTCTGTCTGGTGAGACATCAGCCTGATGAATAAGCAAATTATCTATATAGTGATTCAACTTGCTAATCTGGGCTCAAAAATTCTTATTGCGGATAACTGCTTGAATTTTTTTTATTGACACTCACTATAGGAAAGTTTCCAAAGTGTCAAAATTTTCATCATTTTCAATTAATTATTATCATACCATAAATTTCTCCTGAATATGAACCTATACCCGAGGAAAGAGAATAGGATACTATTCATTTATGATGAATTATCATAAGTGAGTGACTTCCTATATGAACTTTACACGAAGAACTAGCAGCATTTCAGAATATCGTGAACTCCCAAAATCTCATACAGTATCCAGTGTATCCCAAATGCTATATGTTTCACTTCGAAGGATATATTGAAACTCGAAAGAGCAATTTTTCAAACTTACACCTGCGAAATGGAGAACAATCCATTTTCAATCAACCATCAATGATCCATCAACATTAACAGTCAGACAGATTTCATTCAATTTGGAAGGATAAGGTATAGATTGATTTCGGAATCTTTCCTGAGCAAGAATAGAAAACCTCGAAGCTCACCACTATGACAATCAGAGAAATCTCACAATATACAGGTAGTTTGAAATGAAATTATTCTATTTCGTCCAGTTCACTCCATCAGAGATAACATCCAGAGATCTAAACTTGGTTCAATTTTAGACTATCACGCCATGAACATCTGAATTCCATTCGATATTGCAGAGAAGTACTCAGAATAAGTTCCTGGAAATCTGCATGAGTATTCAGAAAGATTAATTGGCTTTCCAGATGTTTTGAGTGTGTTTCGTTGGGACACAAATCCCACTTTTCCACCAGCACTATACTATCACCCACACCCGGGGCACTCGCGTTGCCTCGAGCACTCGAGGATGACAATTCAGACACCCGCGACGGTACAAGATGTCAGATTCTCAAAAAATCCCACTTCGCGATCAGATGACTTTCGCCCATTGAGAGGTATAAATACGTATTCTTTTTAGAGCAAGGTATTTCAATTCCTCGACCCGCAAAACTTTAGAGAAACTCGGAAAATCTCTTCAACATCCATGAAAAATTGGGGAAGCGGGAAAGTGTAAATCGTTGTTTTTTTGCTTTCGAATCAGTAACTATTCAAAAAATCGTGGATTGATGTCGAGGCCACACCTATGGATCTGAGACCTGCTGAATTAGCATCCGTGGTCAAATTTTGGAAAAACAAAATGGTGGCCTGAAGATGGCGGAAGAATGGATGAAAATTCGTGTTTTCACGATCAAAAAAATACTGCGATATTTGTGAGCCGATTATAAGTCGAAATGTTCTCTAGATATTTTCTTACAAGATGCATAGCTTTTGAGTGAAAAATTGAAAATTTTGAAGAATCTCAAATCCCTCTCGAGCATCCATTTATACAAATGGGGCCTAGCTTGATGAATCATTTCTTAATCTGGTTCCGCTACTCGTATCCACCTTCGATGCCTAGCCAACGTTTATCCGTATTCAGATTTTGGAAAAACGAAATGGCGGATGAGTGTATACGAATTCATTTTTTTACAATCGAAAATAATACTACGATATCTATGACCCGATCACGACTCGAGGTGTCCTCTACAGATTTTCTCCGAAGATGCATAGTTTTTGAGTTGAATATTCAACATTTTGGAGAATCTCAAATCCCCCTTAAGCATCTATTCATACGAGTCAGGTCTAGTTTCATGAATGGGTCCTTAAGCTAGGCCAGGTACTTGTAATTGTCTTTAATGCCTGTCCAACATCTATCCGTATTCAGATTTTGAAATACAAAATGGTGGCCTCAAAATGGCAGTCGAGTGAATAAAAATTCATGTTTTTACGGTCGAAAAAATACCACAATATTCATGACCCAATTTTCTACAAAATGTCTTGTATAGATTTTCTCGCGGAATCTATGTTTTTTGCATCAAAGAATCAACAGTTTGGGGATTCTTCAATCTTTCTTGAACTACTATGCATAAGAGTAGCGCCTAGCTTGATACATGGTACCCGGATCTGAGCCAGGTACTTATATTCTCTTTCGATACCTGGCCCACAATCATCCGTAGTGAGGTTTTGTGAAAATGGAATGGTGGCCTAAACATGGCGGCCGTTTAAGTGAAAATTTGTGTTCCCAGGATCAGAAGAAATACCTCAATGTTTCTGACACGATACCAAGTCGGATGTCCTGAAGAGATATTCACCCAGAATCCATACTTTTTTAGTAAAATATTCATTAGCTGGACGATTTGAAAATCCCTTCGAACATTGAACTATACGATTGAAATCCAGCTACATTGGTGTTTTTTCCATCTGAATGAGGCTGTTCTATTTGGATATGATACCCAATGGATAAGACGAAAGCCATGACTACACGACTCGAAAAAACACCATGGCATGTCGGAATCTATCTTCAGTTCAATAACGAAGGGTTCTCCAGTAATCCCCCCCCCCCTCCTTCCATGCACAGACTCCGAGTGAAAAAGAATACGCTTCTAGATAAGATTAGTAGAATGCTTCGTTATTGCAAAACGTGCACAATGATCATTGGGGGACTAAATGAAAATTTCTATTCATGACAGGATGTTCTTTGAGTATCCTTTATCCCTAATCTACTTTTCATTCTCCAAACCTTGGCTTACAGAACTTCAACTTCGACCAATCTGTTCCTTTTGCCGAGATCTTTCGATTGTGGGTCACACTTCCTAGTCTATGGTCATAATTGCGGGATGAAAATAAAAATTCATATCCGTGACGACAAATCTAACTTTCCACCCAAATCGATTTCTCATCCTTCAATCTTGACTCACGCGGATTCAAGTTAAACTAGTTCGTTCCTCCCGCCCAGAATTTCCGATTGTAGGTCCCACTTCCTTGTCCATAATCATTGGTTGACAGAAATGTTGATTTCTATGGGTTCGTCCACATCCATGCGCGTACCATTTATTCGTCCATGGTTTCTGCTTGACCCTTCGACCGATACTCTTGGAATCCATCTGGATGTTGGTGGACCACTCCAAGATATGCCAGTAGGATTTACAGCTAGCTCCATAAGACAGCTTACGATGTATGAGTCTTGAAAAGTAATATTCCAAAATTTCCATGAGATCAATTAGATTTTTCATCAATATTTTTCAGAAAAAGTTTAAAGAGGAACATGAAATAACCTAATAAAATGTTCGTTGTCCCATAATTGATCGATTGTTCAATATGAAATTTGGTTATAATGAATAAAAAAGGAACCCCACGTAGTTTTACTTTGGGCGATGAACCATAATTTGAATAGTATGATAGGATAAAAACGAAAACTCGGCATGAAGCAACCAACGAAATTGCGCGAAAAATGGTTGGATATATGTCTTGATACCGTATTAGAGAGTTGTAGAAGAATTTATTTGTGAATGAGGGAATCGATTCTCCGCAAATTTCACCATTTTCATTCTTCAAGACACATAAATCGAAAACTCCTAGATAGAGCGAGCTGTAAATCCTTGCAGCACATCCCTCCGTAGGCATCTACCATTTATTCGAATTTCAGAAAGAACTGTGGAAAGTTTGAGGTGAAACCATCACTTCGAAATATTGTTCGAGTATTACATTGAGCTAAATGTAATACGCGATGCCGGTTACACCTAGTTTTTACGAGAATGATAATGAGTTTGCCAGAAATGGAAAAATACGGAGGCGAACGCGCACGTCGAATCGTCCGGGGTTTGGCGAGCGTATTATTGTTTTCGCGTGTGCTAGTGTGTCCCTTGCAGTTGGCATTTCGTCGACTTTTTTATTCGACAAACCTATCACTAAGATACATTTCGTTGATTATTTAATTAATTGATGAGTATATATGTGCTGGCCAGCTGATTATACTTAATTAGCATTCCGGAGCTGGGGTCTCCCTCCTGCTCCTCAAGTTATAGCGGTGGCTCGGTGGTGGGTAGGCAAGCTTGCGCTCGGCCTCTCTCCGTGCAGCTTCCGCTAATGTGGGTCGCCCTCTGCGTCGCTTCCATTGCTGGTTGCTCAGGACTCGGGGCGCATCCGCTACCCCTGGATATGGTTCAGCCAAGGTGTCCACCTCGGCGACGTTCGTCGGGGAGTCCTCCTCGACGTGGCTTGGATTGTTGTCCTGCGCACGATCAGAGGTCGCGGCAATGGGGACAGTTGAGGATCCGTTCCGACCTTGGTCCTCCAGCAGGTGGGCGTCCCCACTGGCAGGCGTGGTCGGCGGATGTGGCCGCTCGGTTTGGGGTCCGTTCTCATCCTTGGCGCCGCTGGTTGCGGGGGATGTTGACCCAATATCAGCCGCAGGAGGGACTGGAGCTGTGTGGTCTCGGTTGACCTGCGAGATGTGCACCTTCAGGGCAGTGTTTCCGGGGCGGTCGACGGTGAACACCTGCGCTGAATGACAGTGGACGATCTTGTACGGGCCCTCCCATTTCGGGGCAAGGCCAGCGTTGAAGTTGTCGACAGCTTTGGAGAGTGGGTATGTCTTGATGAACACCATGTCATCCTCCGTGAAAACCTCATCCGAAGATCTCGAGCTGCTGGTGAAGTGGTCCTGTGCTTGGTTGGCTGCGGCGATGCGGGTCTCGTAGTCATCCGACCGGGCTGAGATCCGTTCTCCTGGGCGCGCAATGTTGTGTCCCAAAAGTAGCTCACTGGGTGAGAATCCAGTGGCGGCGTTGCATCGGCGGCGCATGGCAAACAGGATCCTTGGGACTTCCAGGTCCCAGTTGGTTTGGTATTGGTACGGAAGTGAGGCCAGGCGTAGCCCCTTCTTGATCTCTTGGTTCCGACGCTCCGTACGATTCGCCTGGGGATGGTATGCAGGCGTGGTCCACGGTTCGGCTTGCCACTTGTCGCAGAGGCGAAGCCATTTTGCGCCCTTGAACTGGGGCGCGTTGTCGGAGAGTACGGCTCCCGGGTATCCCCATCGTTGGAACACTACCGGCTCCAGGATGCTGGCGATAGCCTCGGTCGTTGATGATGAGATGGGGAAGGCTTCCGTCCAACGGGAGAACAAGTCCGTGACCACCAGAATGAACCGCTTTCCCCGGGGCGTCCGGGGATATGGGCCCATTAGGTCCAAGGCCACCTGTTCCCATGGTCGTTTCGGCTTCCTGGCGATGTTGGCTCCGGCGTCCGCTGGTCGTGCAGCCTTGGTGAGGTTGCAGGGTCCGCACGCTCGCACATGCTGTCGGACGCCGTTGCGAAGTCCGGGCCAGTAGTATTCTCCGCGAATGTTGCGGAGTGTCTCTGCGGCACCAGGATGGCCGGCGAGCGGGTCTTTGTGGAAGTGGTACAGGACGACGTCCCGCGCAGACTCAGGAACGTAGACCCTCGGGTTGGCTAGATCTCGGCAATACGACAGCTGGCCATCGTAAGTCTTCCATTCCGGACCTTGAGGTAGTTCCCTGGTGTCGTCTTGGGCTTGGCGGAGGTAGTCGTCCAACCAGTTGCACTCCACGCAGGCAGTGATGAGCTCGTCTGTCGATGGCGAACTGACCGGAGGCGTCAGGGCGTCGTAGTAGTGCTCCTGGTCCATGAAGTTCTCGTCTCCCGGGGCACGAGACAGCGCGTCTGGCAGCTGGTTCTCTCGTCCAGGGACGTGCTCCACACTGAAACTAAAACGGTTCAAAAACATTGTCCATCGAGTTAACTTACCACGCTCATCTTTCACACGGTCCAACCACTTGAGGGCTTGATTGTCCGTGCGAAGCGTAAATGGGGCATCTTCCAGCAAGTGTTTGTACGTGCGAAGTGCCCAGATGGTGGCCGAGCACTCCTGTTCATTGGAGTGGTAGCCCCGTTCGGTTGGCGTGAATTTAGCCGAGGCATAGGAGACCACGTGGCGTTCTCCATCTGATCCTAGTTGAAATAGCACGGCTCCCATGCCGGCGTCGCTGGCATCGGTCTGCAGGTAGAAATGCTGGTCCAGGCGAGGCCGATGGAGCTTCAGCGGCTTCTTGAAGGCTTCTTTGACGAGTTCCATTGATGCTTGAGCAGCCTGGGTCCATTTCCAAGATTTGCCCTTGACGAGTTCCGTCATAGGTGCTGCGATCTCGGAGAAGTTGGGGATATATTCCCGGAGCCAGTTGGCGATGTCCAGGAACCTCTGCAAGTCCTTCTTGTTGCGTGGTGGGGCGAACTCCAGGACAGCTCGGATTTGCTCCGTCTTGGCTTCGTTGTGGTCCGTGGAAACCACATGGCCCAGGAACTCCAGGCGATTCTTTCCGAAGTGGCATTTGTCAATTGCACAGGCAAGTCCATACATCGACAGTCGTTCCAAGACCTTGGCGACGTGAACCAGGTGGTCGGACCAGCTGTGTGGAAAAATGACAATATCGTCCTGGAAATTCAGACAGAACTCACCAAGTAGTCCGAGTAGTACTTCCATCCCGATGAGTTGGTTGCAAGTCCTTCCGGAGTTCTTCAGTCCAAAGGCTGCAACGTTAAAAACGTATTGTCCGCCGTCCGGTGTACAGAAGGCGGTGAATTGCTTGGAGTCCTCGGTCAGCGGGATCTGCCAATAACATTTTCGAAGGTCAATGGTCGTGAAGATGGTGGCTCCGCCGATCTCCTTGAGAATCTCGTGGATGACCGGATTCGGTTGACCTGCGTCCTCGGTGGCGCTGTTGATCCTCCGGAAGTCAACGCAGAAGCGGAAGGTGCCATCGTGTTTGTCCACCAGCACGATGGGTGCGCTGTATGGAGAGGAGGCTGCCTCGATGACTCCATCTGCCAGCATTTGTTTGACCATCTCGCTTATCGCCCGCTTCTTCTCAGCGGAATATCGATAAGGAGGAATCTTGAAGGGGCGACGGTCCGTGACTCGAATCTCGTGCATGATGAAGGGGGTCCTGGCCAGGGGCGCCGAATCATCGAAGATCCTCACGTGTCGCATGATGATTTCCTTGAACTGGTCAACATATTCATTAGGGAATCCATGGTTCACCTTGCTCCATACTCGCTCTCGCAAGTTGGTGGATGGCCCGTCGGGGGCGCGTCCCAGGAATACCCGGATCCTTTTGCTGGTTCCCAGGTAAAGACAGTCGAGGTCGTGGTCGTGGACTGCTTTCACCTCCTTGAGCCATCGTCGTCCGAGAATGGCTGCGGGTCGGAGCTCCTCGGCGACGAAGAACTTGACGTCACACTCGAAGGTTTGGATGCGCACGCTGAGCGTGCAGGTTGCCTGGACGCGCATCTCGGTCCCACTGCAGGCCAGCTTGGCTCCGCGTGGCTGGATCTTCCGCACAATGGTTCCGTCTGGGAGGCATCGCGGTGAGAGGAAGTTGTCAGATGCTGCCGAGTCGACGAGCGCTGCGACGAGCTTTCCTCCAATCCAGATGTCCAGGTTGGCGGCGTGGAGTCCGGTGGCGTCTGCGGCTGCAGCACTTATTGCGGGGCTGCAGGCGTCGAAGCGGGTGTGCCCGCAGCATTCCCCGCTTCCCGCCAGTTTCCCGAAGTCGTGGTCTTCGGGTACTGGGGTCGCTTGGGGCAATCCCTGTGCCAATGATACTCAGGGCAATAGTCACACTTGGTCAATCTCTCACGGTTGATCTGCTTGAAGTCTCGCGAGGTCTTCGGTGGCTGCGTTGGAGCAGGGGCGTTGCCCTTGCCCGGGTTGTTGTTGGCTGGATTGAATATGCGGGCGCTGACCTGCTTGGCCTGCTCGTCGAGTTCGACCTCCGTGGCTCTGGTCAACAACTCGCCCACGGTGGTTGGCGGGTTACTACGCAGGTGGCAGCGGATGGTTGCGTTCAGTGACTCCGTGATCAGGGTCACCAGTTCCTCCTCGGTGGCCTTCGGGAGCAGACGACGGGCCAGGAGGTTGCGTTTTTCAATAAAAGTACTCACGTCCTCCTTCTCTCCTTGGGTCTGTCCGTAGAGTTTGGCCTTGAGGCGGAGTCGGAGCTGCGATGAGTCATAGCGGGACAGGAACAGCTCTGTGAATTGGGTCCAGTCCACAGCCGAATTTTTGTAGCAGGACCACCACTTCTCAGCGTCTCCCTTGAGTGCTCGTTCAGCTACTTGCACCTTGAACGCCTCCTCGGTTCCCAGGCGGCGGAAATGCTCCGTGCCCTTGGTGATGAACTTGGCTGGATCCTCGTGCTCCGCACCAGTGAAGTCCGGAGGGTTGAGTGGAGTACCAGCTAGCTGGCGGAACATCAGCCTGAGGTCGTCCATGGTGAATTCCGGAACCGTCGGTGGCTCCGGGTGGGCCGCTGGGATGGCAGCTACGTCTCCTGGAGCGATAGGTAGATCCGGATTAGGCGGTACCTGTAGGTTTGAGGCGTGATCCGCTGGCGGCTGCTGCTGAGCTCCGAATGGGGGATCCGCAGGCTCGTCGTGCGGCACGGCAGGTGATGGTCCGGCTGGAGCGAGGTCTCTCCGCGAAGTTCTCCGGCGTAGAGGCAGCTGTGCTCCGTCGAGAAGGGCCTCGAGCTCCTGCTCCGAGCCGAGTGACTGCTGACGTTGGTGGCGCGTCACGCGAGCGGTGCGCTCCAGCGAGACGGTGCGTTGTTGATCCAGTTGGGCGCCACTGGGTGTTTCCACACTCCCAGAAGTGCTCCCCGCTGTTTTCCGGGTCGTCCGGGGTGCAGGCGGCGTCCGGGGAAGACTGCTCATCAGGGCGCATGTCCTAGCATCTCCTGATGCCGACGAAGTCCAAGAAGTCCCTCGTTGGCCCCACGTTGGGCGCCGAATTGACGGGGCTCGGAATTCCGCGTGATGGGAACCTCGTCAATGAGAGTGGAAATTCACTCCCGCGTCTCGCTGACCGGAGACGAGTTCGCAAATGGTTGAGCAGTCTTGTTTCGTGGAGTTGAGGCCTCGGCTTGTAACGCTCCGAGCAGCGCCAAGCGTTTGGCCTGTTGAAGTCCGTAGACGATACGGCGATGTTCCTCCTCTGAACGAGGAGTATACACCTTGGACTGTTTTCGATTTTGAATTGAGCGATCCATTCGTCGCACTCAGAAATTGACGTTACTCCGAAAAAAGACTTACGATTTTACTCGAGAATAGCGTATACTCGAAGTGAGTATGCGTAGTCCAATATCAAGTGCAGGTCATTGGATATTCAAGGAAATAAAGTCAGTTCAAAGTTCCAATTGCGACTCGATACCCAACTGCAAGTTCAACACCGCACACACTTCCACTATGCACAGAATCGAGGTGAATTCCCGGTCGTGACGGAGGCGCGACGAGACAATGGCGTCGTGTCGTATCGGAGCAACGGAGCAACGCGACGAGTGATGGGACTCGTGCGAGGCTCGGCGACGAAGCGCGTCGAAGTGATCGCGACGGTGGACGTGGTCCAACTGCCCTTTTTTCCGGCTCCGGAAGCCGGTCTTATATACCCGATTTCTACCATTGATGAAATATGGGTGATACGTTACATTGTTGTAAATGAAATGCGTGAGCGCGATTTCATTCCGGTATTAGTTATTGTTGGATTCTAGGAAAAATGCATTTTTATGACCTCGGGTGAAACATTGTTCGTGTATTACATTGTGCGTAATGAAACGTACGAAGTGTATTACATTGATCGTTTGCGTACTTTTCTAAGATTGTGAAATTTTATGACTTTGAGTGAAATGCGGCATGTATATTTCATTGTGAACAATGAAATATGCGAAGCATATTATATCGATGCTTTACGTGTTTTTATGATTCTAGGTGAAATATTGTTCGCGTATTACTTTATGTGCAATGAAATGTACAAAGTGTATTTCATTGATTGTTCGCGTAATTTTCTAAGATCGTGAAGTTTTATGACTTTGGGTGAAACGCGGCACGTATATTTCATTGTGAACAATGAAATATGCGAAGCGTATTACATCGATGCTTGACGTGTTGATGCTTCTGGGTGAAATATTGTTCGAGTATTACATTGAGCTAAATGTAAGACGCGATGCCGGTTACACCTAGTTTTTACGAAAATAATAATGAGTTTGCCAAAAATGGAAAAATACGGGGGCGAACGCGCACGTCAATCCAAAATCTACAAATCTAGCCCAAGAACGATAGTGTGCTCGATTCTGCACGACGATGCGGCTTAAAATGAGAAAAGTTATTTTTGCGTAAATGGGGTCAAAAAAAATCATCTTTCGTGTAGCACACAAAAATTTCGATTCCGTTGGGATTGAAACCACGTGTTAACTGATATTCGTACCTCAAGAAATGACTATGAGAATCGCCCTTACTACAGCCTCATCTCGGTCGTGATGCGAGGCTTGTGAGAATTGACAAATGACAAAAATGAGCGTTTTGGCGGCTGTGGCACATCTTCATTTTCTACCACAGACCTTCAGAAGACACTGTAAACTATTCAACTTATCTCCTTCCCCCTATTTCAACACCGAGGATGCCATGTATTCACATACACAATTAGAATCAAAGGAGCCAATTAGAATCACGGAAATATGAGGGTCCCATCCAAATACATGGAAAAATCTTCTACTCCCTCACAAATCCACGGCGGAGCTCCAAAATGATTGACGCAAGTATTTCATCATTGTTTGAGCATTACTTGGACCAAAAAAAAGTTCATGGGAAGCGTGCTACCGTTCTGGAAATTCTCGAAATTTCAAAGTCGAAATCGCATAGTTCCTGAGATTTGCCCAAATACATATCACATCTCTCATTATACTCAAATGACTACTGTTTTCCTGATAACATAATCACATGATACTCGCTATCTCTTTCCGCAGATTTGCCATTAAGGGGTACTTGTAACTAGTTTTTTTCCACCTCTTTCTAATGGAAACTACTCTAAATCATCTGTGACGCTATTGGTATAGGAGATTCAAAGAGATGTTGGGGTACATTGAGAGATCCCATGGAATTATTTAGTAAACAGGTGAAACATGATCAGTAGGGCGGACAAAAAGCGAAGTTTCTTCAAAATCGTCATGCTTGCAGTTGAAGATGCTTCGTATCGACGAAGATATACGCCAAAAAATTTTCCTGCGTGCTGAAAGACGACATCCCTAGCCTCGGCAAGAGCCCTGAAACATTTCGACGTTACTCTCGAAAGTCAAGTGGAAAGGCGCTACACCGTTACCTTCGACAGAGGATGCATGCAAAGCGTGATTTCTCGTGTCTTTTTGATCGTGATAATTGGAAACGAGGTCCACCTGAGATTCAGAAATCAAGGATCTTTGTACATTGCAACACACAACAGCGGAAAAACATTGCCCTTTCAGAACACCCAGTAATGCGTTAAGATCGTGATATTCGTGAGAACTGCCTGGTATTAGCCCTCAAAAAATCTTCCTTTCCCACGATCGATCTCTCTGTTATATATGCAGTATTTAGGAAATGATGGATAAGTAACGTGGGACTCGTTTTGTATAATCACGAGACAAGTCCCCTCCCCCTCCCCGAATACATTCTCCGTGGAGTACTTCAGATTTTCCAGGTCAATCATCAAACTTTCACACAAAATCTGCACGTTTCAGGGACGGTTCGGTGGGGGGAGGGGTACCCATTGTTTCTGGGCTAACGATAAATTTCGACATGCCATGGTGTTTTTTCGAATCGTGTACACATGGCTTCCACGTTATCCATCGGACATCATACCCAAAGACAAGAGCCTCACTCTGATTGGAGAATCACCCATTGAGCTAGGTTCCACTCGGATAGTTCAGTGTTCGAGAGGGACTTCAAAATCAAATCATCTAGCTGATAAATATTTTACTCGAAAACGATGGATTTTGGGAGAATTTCTCTTCAGGACATCCGATTTGGGATCAGGCCAAAAACATCGAAGTATTCCTCCTGATCTTAGGAACACAAATTTTCAGTTGCACGACCGACAGTTTCAGGCCACCATTCCACTTCCCCAAAATCTGACTACAGATTATTGTGGGTCAAGTATCAAAAGAAAATATAAGTACATAAACAAGAAAAAATATGAGTACCTGGTTCAGATTCAGGTGCCATGTATCAAGCCATGTACTACTCATATGCATGGGTAAGAACATCCTTATTCTTAATTTTTTGATTCAAGAACTATAGATTTTGCGATGAAATCTCTACAAGACATTCCGTATAAAATTGGGTCATAAATATTGTGGTATTTTTTCGACCGTAAAAACATAAATCTTTATCCACTCGACTGCCATTTTAAGACCACCATTTTGTATTTGAAAATCTGAATTCGGATAAATGTTGGCCAGGCATTAAAGGTACAGGCATACAAGTACCTGGCCCAGATTAAGGAACCATTCATCAAACTAGGCCCGACTATTATGAATAGATGCTTGAGGGGGATTTGAGATTCTCCAAACTGTTGAATTTTCCACTCAAAAACTATGCATTTTGGGAGAAAATCTCTAGAGAACGTCTCGACTTGTAATCAGCTCATGAATATCGTAGTATCCTTTTCGACCGTGAAAACATGAATTTGTCTCCATCTCCCTGCCATTTTGAGGCCTTCATCTTGTTTATACAAAATCTGACCACGGATTCTTATTCAGCAGGTCTCAAAACCATAATCATGGCCTCGACCTCAATTCACAATTCTTTGAAAAGTGACTGAGTCGAAGCAAAAGAATAACGATTCACACTTTTCCGCTTTCCCAATTTTCCCTGAATGTCGAAAGAGATTTTCCGAGTTTTCCTATAGTTTCACGAGACGAGGAATTGTAGTACCTTCTTTTTAGATGAGTACATATTTGTACCTCTCGACGGGCGAAAGTCATCTGATCGTGAAACGAGATTTTTTAGAAATCTGCCACCGTGTGGCACCAGGAAGCTCCGAATCGGTTACAAGGTAATGTGCCGACGCAGCGAGGTCATGTGTATAGACGGGTATAATACACGTTTGCGTCAGCAGATGACGGACGATGCGGACGCCGTGACTATGTTGGTATATGCTTCGCCACTCCAGTTTTCCACTTGGTTCCTATCTTTTCCAGAATAATTATGAAACCGTAGATAGTTCAGGTTGTACTCGGGGATCAAATACATCATTCGCTGAAAGTCTGAACTTTATTGGAATGATTGTTTCGCCAGGAGTCTGAGCACTGTAATGCATGGTTACCGGCGTAATTACAGCGCCCAGACTCCTGTCCAAACAACGATTTTAATCGATTTTTAACTACGAAATGTTAGACCTGATGTTTATTTTTGTTCGTTCCTCTACTAATCTCTCAACCAGTTCTTCACTGCTCAGATAGAACTAAATTCTTGAGTGTGGAATTCTTGACACATATTCCGATTTCTCTAGAATTGACTTTCTTTGCAAGGACCACCGTGTACGCTTTTATTGTCTCTCCTTTGATTGTATCTACGATTGCTGCTTGTTCTTTTGTTGGAACTTTTTCTTCTCGAAGCATGGCTGAGAACGTGGTTGGAGGGTGTACTTGAACTTGAATCATTCTGTACTTTGGATGCTGCGAGGTCTCTGTACTCAGAAACACAGCGCACTTCTTGCTTTTCCTAAGAGATAGACTTATAATTGCACCAATCACAAATTCACTGGCACTCGAAATCCCACTGCTTACGCGTATGGATCGATGTATTACATATCGACATTACTCGCTCGCGGACCGGTGCTGGTAGAGACGTGTATACTGTCCTACGGCTCGCGTGGGAATCCCGGTAGACCTGATCACAACGTACAACCTAAATTATCCACGGTTTTGAGAAAACACACCATTTTTTAGGAAAGTTCAATTCAGCCATGTTTCGCTCACATGGTAAGGTAGAGCTTTTGCACGTCCTCAGGGGCATGTGGAAGCCAATTGCTACCGACTGAGCGGACCATGCTGGTCGTGAGATGTACTGGGTTAATGTTGTATACAAGCGATTCTACAGAAGTTTTGACATTGTTCATACAGCACGTTGTCTCTGAACCTTGGAATGACCATCAAGTTGTCGATGCTGATTTTGCGATGTGTACTGTAATCGTCAGGCTGCTAAAGAGATCTGGCATTCCGTGGTGCGGTCCACAGCCCTCATCTCCTGCGTGCTCGCGTCATGACCTTAATACCCAAAATGTTGCTCCAAAGATTCTGCCAAAGTTCAGTGACAATGGAGATATCCTATATTTTGAGAGAACATTGGTTTTAGTCACGTGCCTTCGACGCCGCTGTCATGAATGAATTGCACAGTCGCGTAACCGAGTTTCCACAAAAATTTCAGATTCCACATGCATAGCTCATAAAAGACAACATTCGCGATAAGTGCATAGTCAAAACAGATTCTGATAGCTGGAGCAATATCAAAAATATCCCGTTAAGTTTGGGTGGGTGTGACCAACTATGTTGAAATAGTAGTCTCAGTAAGATGGGTGAGTTCTTGTGTTCTCTTCACTGGAAAAGATGAAATTTCCATGGCACGGGGAGAGGCGGAATGTTTTTGAATGTTCACCCACCCTTTTTCCTCCACCTGTTTATAAATAATATCCCAAAGTTCGTATGTTCCGCACTAACATGTTATTTGAGTGAGAGGCATTCCGAAGATTGTATTGATGAGACTCACATGTGATGGAGATCACGTGGGCGCTCCAATGACGAGCAGTGGGGAAGAAAAGTTAACCTCGAAGACCCCAGGAACATATCTCACAACAATCCCGTTGATGGTCACCACAGGAATATGAACGTATTCGCAGAGCACCGTACTAGAGCTCCCTTGCTGTCATGTATAGCTAGTGCTGCGTTTCTCCTCTCCCATGTGAATCGTGTCACCCTCATTTCCACCCAGTCCACAGTATGATAGATCATCAATGGGATCTTCTCAAGCATTCTTAAATATTCGGTACTTGAGAAAATTATTCCGCCGAAAAATCTTAGAGAGGGAAATCCCAATGTTAGAAAGTTGGATTAATTGCATCGTGCCAGAAAAATACGAATACCATGTGAAATAAATCATGCATTCGACGCTAATACCTCAATTCTATCCACAGACGTCCCAGGTTTAGACGTATTTGGCCAGCATCCGATCAAGAAATCACAAGAATGTAATTGTCCAAACTGTAACAGAGGAGTAGCGGCTAGCCGTTTTGCAACTCATCTGGAAAAATGTATGGGCATGGGACGCAATAGTTCTCGGATAGCATCACGCCGCATAGCCAATAACTCGAAGGATCTAACAACGTTCAGTGGAGTTGTCAGTGATGACGACGATGACGTTGACTGGAGTATTTATAATGATAAACGGAAACGACGGAAAGATCGGAATGGTTTTCGCAAACTCAAACAACTAAAAAGCGCCACAAACCAGAGAAACGGCAATGAACCCTTCAATGAGTTCATTTTTCTGAATGATAGTGCACTATCGAACTTTGAACATCTGTCCTTTGATGAGAAGAAAACTTTGTTGCAACAAATTTGTGGCGTTGTATCTGAACATACGAAGAAGTTATGTACAAGATCGATGCGCTGTCCGCAACATACAGATGATCAACGGAAAGAAATACGGACTCATCTTATATCGAGTAATTACAGTGGTAATGGTAGTGGGCCATCCACTGATGACATGAACTTGTTTGTGGATATTGACACCTTCGAAGAAACAGATACCCAAAATCTTAGAGAAACTCTGAGTAGGTGGGACAGAGAGGGATCCAGCCAATCGAGTCCAGCTGATTCAGCATCCACTACCTCTACCTCGTCTATAAGTAAAAGGAAAGAATGCAAATCGAAAGGGAAAGGGAAGATTCATAAGCGCGAACGGACCTCGCCAGTGTCACAAGTTGACTGAAGCATTCAAGCCATCACACGGAGTCCAGTCTTCTTTGTTCCTCGTGTAATGCTGTATCACTCAATTGTGTAGTATTTAGCTCAACCCTACGGATGGTTTTGGAGGTTGATGTGAGCCAAAGAATAAGAATTTTGAGATATCGATATGATTTGGGTCATAGAACTTGTGTTTTACAGTGGATATGGAAATCTTTTTCATGGGAGCCAAGAAATGAAATTTTCAGTTCTATCTTGAGCGTCAAGGTTTCGTTGTAATGAACACTCACGGTTGGCCTGAATTGACTTCAACCCAAAGATGCTTGCCCCTCAGAATCGATTTTTCTCACTTCAAGTACATGATAAATGGAAGTTTTTTCCGCAAGAATGAAAATCTTTCGTCGAGCCGTTTTTGAAAAATGTGAAATTTATGGTTTTTTATTGGAATTTCCATAGTAATCTATCCATGCACGATTAAAATGCAGAATTTGTTCCTTCGCCAGAGTAACATCTAATGATTGACGTAGTCAATTTCATTCTCATGCATATGATGAAATATTTTGGAGCAGAATTTCTGGATTGGGCAAACGCTTGTCACGTTCAACGTGAGATAACTCGAGTTTGTCCCGCTTTCAAAGGAAATTCTTGCAAGAAATTGCTGGAAAATGTTGATCTACTCCAGACTCCGAATCATCACCGCATCAAGAAATTCGCTCAATCATTCAAGGATTTCAGGGAAGTAGTGAGTTCGTGTTTCGGGTATGAACTGGAAACAAGTTATAGATCGTGTGTAGGAACCTTTTGAAGAAGTTATTTAGAGTTGGAGATTCCAGTTTCCCCGAAAGGTCACGCGGTATTCTTTCACCTTGAATAGTTTTGTGAGATGAAGAGGATGGGCCTCGGATTCTATAGTGAGCAATTCATGGAATGAACAAATTTTGACTCCAACTTAACATGAAAAAATTGCATGAAGCAAAAATCCTCAATATAACGAGAAACTTGTTACAGCTTTGTGTGTGTACAACAGTATGCACAATCAAATTGTAATTTATTATTCATAAAATTGTTCCTCTTTGAAGTGTGTTCTTTCTCATGAACCTCCAGGCATTGATTATTGTTGATCTATACTTTCTGGATAATAATGATACACGCAAATATGTATCTAAGGTCGATTTCAAAGCTCATCCGTGATTATCCTGGAAATAATGTTAAAATCAAGATTCAAAATATTTCAATTCCACTTCTTTCGATTGTGGCTCCGTCGGATGTTCTCATTCTTGCGGGAGATAACTACCACTTATCACGTACTTGGAGGCAAAAGGAGAAATCTGAGTAGCAAGGACCTTTAGGCTAAAGTTAGTTTAGGCCGGACGTGCGACATCATTGCTTGTCTCTCGACATCGTCGGATCATGGATATTCGCCTGTACTATGAAATCGTTTCTAAAAACTATCCTTTTGATGGATTTCAACGTATTTTGGTGTAATTAAGAATAAATTTCAGGGGTGTCGGCCGACAACTGCATTTTAATCGCGCATGGATAGATTAGTATGGAAATTCCTATAAGAAACCATAAATTTAACTTTTTTGGAAAACGGCTCGACGGAAGATTTTCATTTTTGCGGGAAAAACTTCCATTTATCATGTACTTAAAGTAAGAAAAATCAATTCTGAGGGGCAAGCATCTTTGGGTTAAAGTCAGTTCAGGCCAACCGTGCACTGCTGTATAGGGATTGGGTATCCGTGTCGGATTGCCTGCACGTTGGCGCTTATTCCTCAAGTAACACCTTGAAGAACTGCCGACTAGACTTTTGCACGTGAAGTGCAACCCTTTTTCCACTTAACATATGAGTAGTTCCGCGCGAAAGCGGACCACGAATTGCAGACATATGTACCTCAGATTGTTTTTCCTTTATTCTCAATTGATTCTATGGTGAAAAAAGAACTTTTCCTTCTTTATGGGGTCAAAAAAAATTTCCTGTTTCCGTGGGGAATATCTTTGTGATAGTGTTTTTAGGAAAGAAAACCAATCTTTTCTCAGTAAAATGTGTGTAGTTCCGATTTGAGGTAAGATACGACCGCGCAAATAGTGGCATTCGAAAGGTCTTTCAAAAAAATATCGGAATATGTTTGAAAAGGATTTTTTTGAGGCTACGGACGCTCCCTATGAGCAAAAAAGTGAAAAACAGATGAAATTCAATTCCTCAAAAACCCAATTCGTCAAAACTCTGAAAATTGATATTTCGATGTAAAATTATGTGTTCTTTCGGAAAAAAGTAGTGCTGATCTGTGTTTTTGGGTTCTACGCCATTTTTTACATTTTATCAATATTCTCAGCTTCTTCGGTTGAAAAATGGCTCATTCTGCGCACGCGCAGGAATTTAGCCTGCTGAAACCAATTTCATTAAGAAGCCATGGAAGTTTCCTCCAAAATGACTACTTGGCAAAGTCAATTTCATGCACTTCGCCCAAAGTTACATCACATCAATGATGAAGCATCCTCAAGAGGGGTAAATGCAGATCTTGCACAAAGGACCTTATGCATATAGGCCGAAATCTGCTCCAAAAGTTTTGGCCCCAGTAGTTCTGGAAAAGGTAGGCTTTTTGGGCCTAAAAATGGGTCCGTACTCCATTTCCATCGAAACTGACCTCAGTAGCCGTAGTACCGCATAACCTCCCCATTTAAAATACATTGGGAACGCCATTTTTGGTTCACAGCTCGAAACTATGTACATCGCCCTGGCTAATTCTAATGGGATGTTGTTGTCCATCAAAAGATACAACTTTTCTGTACACTTTGGTGAAAGGGAACGATGGGCTAGTGGGTTGAAAATCGTGTTATTTCTAGAATTTTCGTGACTCTTGAGCTAAGATAGCGATTTAATCGGAAACAAAGAGGTTTAGCGACAAATTGCTGTGGATGAAAGTTGTTCATTTTCAATTTTTCTTCACAGAATCATTGATTTTATAAGCCCAACATTACTGACAAAGCCTCAGTCAATCAGAAAGTGTGAAAAAATGGTATTTTCTGCATTTTTAGGCCTTGAAACGTCAATACAGGGAAAAATTAGTGAAGAGTTTCAAAAGATCTTCAAAAAATACACATTTTTCATTCTCGTCATTTTTCCGAAAAAATCCTTTCCCTTCGATTAATAACGCAAGAAAGGGCCAAAAATACGATTTGAGCATTTTAAACTCGCAAAAGCTCGAAAAATTCAAATGCAACCCCCCTCATATTTCAGCCTTAAAAGATGGCTTTTTTCCTATACTTTCGAATGAAAAGGAAATTTTTTTGCCGTAGAGCTAACCTATATCAAGTGATTGCGTTTTTAATGCAATAATGATACTTTTCCCGCTCAGTTACGATGTTTTGGCCCCGTTCATCACTCCGTTGTGTGTTTGGGGATGCGAAATGTCATGAATGACTAATATATTGAGTCACGAGATGCAATAGGCAGTGGCAATGGTTATGTGATAGCCCTAGCAATGATCATCCCCATATTCAACGTGCTACCTGGAATCACGAGGACAGTAGACGCATGGAACTACCGGATAACATAACCTTCCGGAAGTCATTCAAATTAAGTTCGTGCATTCTGTTTCATTCGGATCTTAGAGCATACATACCTAGGCACCATTTACGACTAGGTGAGCATTGAAAAACTCTATCGACAGTGCGATCAAGCGAAGCCTTACACACCTTGGTTATGAAGGAACTGTCTTTGCTCCATGGAGTTCTTCTAGAATCGAGAAACATGTGCCTAAGCTCCATCTTTTTGAACTCTATGACATGTTCACTGAGATTAATAATAGTTTGAACTTTGATTGATACAGGATTCAAGTCTCATCTGAAGTCTTTTTTACTCGGAATCGGCACTGCTATCTTCGTCATTTGAATTGGCGGAGAAAGATTCAAATAGTTGGTCATCGTCCAGCAGTTCTTCTTCCTCATTATTATCGAATGCGTTGGTGATGGCATTTCGATATCTCTGTCTCGCTTTAATTCTACCATCGTCTTCATATCGATGATATCCAAGAAACCACAGCACAGATGCAATATGTGCACAACAGCCAACAGTTCTGGCGCCAGTTCTACACTGACAATACCATCCCTTAATAGGTTCATCTCCTTGATCATATTGGATCCACAAACTATATACTCTTGATGATGGGTGGCGAGATTGAATTTTGACCCGGAGTAGCTTCGCATCCTCTTTGTAGAAGAACAACTCATACAATCCATCATCACTCAGATGTTCATCGGTGTACGAACTGGCTTGTTTTAACTGATACATTAGAGGATGGTTATAATTTGAAGAAAAATGAGTCAATTGGCTGTATAAACACGGATTCTTTCCGTTACCTGGTATATACCAAGAGTAATATCTTGGAGATCTTTCATCGACAGCCGTGGGAAATCTGTCAAGGATGTATCCACTATCTCTTCCCAGATCACTCTCTTGGTTGCCAAGTTTTTTTGTTTTACTAAGTCATGCAATTCATTCATTTTGGTCAAACGTTCGAGCATTTTCTCAGCTGGAGTGTATCTTTGGATGTTTCGAATACTCGGGGAGGGCGGAATGCATTGCACAATCCACACACAATCCTTACATAGTCGCCGATATGGGGTATTTCTTGATTGGGGGAAACACTACCAAGGGCTTTCCACTTCTTAATTAGTCCATTCACAGCCTCAATCACCCATCTGCAAAGAATAGCGTATCTATTGATGTGATGAATCTAAGATAGTTCATTTCTGTATTTTCAACGGGATGCTCTCTTCACTGCAATCAGTGGCAGATGCTCCCATCACGTTGAAATATATGTGAGAACTCATCCATATCACTAAAAAATCTATGACATGTGGCTAAACCAGTGAAATTCCGCTGATTCCACAGTGAGATCTAGTGAGACGGGGACGACTTTCACAGATTGTGGCGGGTAGAGCAATTAGATGAGTGAAGCACATGAGCAATTAGATGACTGAGCGAGTCGACATAATATAGTGTTAGGAAATACAGTCCACAACCAAAGGAACAAAAATTCACATGCCTCATCGAAGTGGTGATTCGAGATTCATTTGATTCCGAAGTGGTGTGCTGAGACTTATTTTTAGCAAGAAAATGTGGCATCCTGGTGTTTAGTCCTAGTAGTCTGAAGAACTCCAACCCGTCCCTGAATCCTCGATCAACGATCAAAAAATCTCCTGGCTTGATCCATCGTCGCAGATCATTAGCATGAGTTTTCTATCATGATTGACCAGAAACCAGAAAAAAACTAATATGTACATCGTTGAGCAATCTGATCGATATAAAAACATATTCATCAACTGTCACTCATTCACACTCAGTGCTCAGTTGGATAGAAAGACTTGACCAATCTTGGACGGAATACTTTACTCGTGGAGATTCTGTGACAAAACTCACCAGTAATTCCGCGAGTATGTTGGAATCATTGTTCTTCCCATTGGCGTAACAAGGTCCAAATACAGCCAAAATATAACCCGTTGTACTAACAATTATCATCGGTTTCACTAGAGGTTGATTTTTATAAAATGAAAAAGTTTTCCTTTGAAATTCATAGTTCCCGCTCTTCTGGATGAAACAGTATGTAGCATCTGCTATGAGAATAGCTTCGTTTTCTGTACTAAGTAGCGTCTGAGCGAATTGTCTGGTGTGATTCCGCACAAAGTCTTCATGAGTTATGTGCGATGTTCCTATTGAAGAACAGAGATTCGTCAGTTTTCCATGTCTGATGAAAATACTTGATACGAAACCTTTGAATGAATCAATTCAATGAAATTCGAGAGTTTATACTGATTATCAGTATCACACAGAGAATCGCTGTTTCCGTCACCCAAATGCATAGGGACGAAGATAACCATAAGGATCTCGCAAGCTTTTCTGATCATTCTCGATACAGTCGATTGATCCACTTTAAATAGAGTACTCAGAAAATTTTGGGATAGGTTAGCTCTCAGTTTAATCAGCAAGATGGCAATGCACTTCCTCAAAGACAATTTCTTGCTAAATTTGTCCCAAAGACTACTCTTCTGACAAGTTTCAATGAGATAATTGAAGTCTCGCTTCGATATCCCAGTCAGATTGATGAGATCTTGATCAGTAAAATCTTGATCATTGAAGTCCAAAAGACCTTAGGAATAAATGATTGCAGGCCCATCATTGAGAATATCTATCAAGAATGCAGAGATAACTACAGAATGGAGAAATAGGTACCTTGCTTCTTCTTCGAATCTTTCACGGCTAGATCTTTAAGGGATTTTATGAATTCTGATACCTCCGCCTCTGTCATGAGTGTGTCTTGATAATCAGTCTCCAATCCTCGCAATAGGTCATAATCTAAACGGTTTTTGTTGAGATGTTGGATGCAACATCTCGTACCGTGGATGATTATTATATTTAGCTCAAAAAAACAGTGTGCAATAGCTTCATACGGAACAACTCTCAGGTTCACCTTTGACTTACAGATAAAACATCTGGGATCAAACGGAACTCATTCAATTTCATAAGTGATTTTGGTAGATTTTTTCGTCCTTGATGGTTAATATACAAGTTGAACATTTGGTCTCGTCGATCTTGAACCGTCCTTCAAGATCGATGAGACCAAATGTTCAACTTGTATATTCAATTTCAATCTGGGAAATTCAAAGAAAATTGAGAAGGATGAGCTTTCGACGAGGACAGGGGTTAGAATCCTTGTACACAAATATTTGAATTCACGATTCACGAATAGCACACGATGAGAATACCTAGCAGTTGCTTCTTGAACCTCCCAATCGATAATCTAACTTTTTCAAGCGGAGGCTCCTCGCACGGAATTTCGTAAACAGCCTCATGACGTTCATCAGGCACATGTTGTGGATCTCGGCAACCCTGATTCATAATATCACAGTCTGGTATATCTAATTGCACCTCAATATTCACAGAAACTTCTGGGGGATTTTGTAAAGTCTCTGGACCTCTTCGAGTTTCTATGATTTGCTTGAGTTGATGGTAACAACTATGACAATATATTGATCCCCCAAACGTTTTCACACGTCTTTTGTCGATAAAATGACGACCACATACACTACACTCAAACTTCATGATTTTTGCCGTAGAATCGATTCATCTAGAACCAACTCAAACTCGTTGACTCTTTTTCAAAGATAGATAGTAGAATACAACGACAAATGTTTTTCAGTCGGATTCGACTGGAATCTTTCTGAGAGTGAGAGAGAGAGAGAAAGAGGGGGAAAAGGAGAGAGAGAGAGAGAGGGGGAGGGAGAGAGGGAGGGAGAGACATAGGGCGTTGAGATAGATAGATAGATATCCTTTATTCGTCATACGACAAAAGACACCTACATATTTTCATATGTGTCACATAATATATATATATAAAATTAATAAATATTCCGATAAAATCATATTAAGAAATAATTCGGTCAAGGATAGATATATCACAATTGTGACTAGTCATACACTTTACGATTTCACTTGAAAGAAAATGAGATAAAGGGCATGGGCTCACAGAAATATCACAGTTTTTCTTCAGTCTGGTGACAGAAGGTCACTTACACTTAAAAAGAGATAGAAAGAAAAGGAACAGAGCCCTAGCCCATCAAAGATTAAAGTAATGCTGCTTCTCCGGATCAATCCTCTGAGGAGACTTTGTTAATAGGAAATCTTTCAAGGACTCTTTGAACAAGGGTGTTTTCCCCAGCTGCCGAAAGCCCGGAGGGAGGAAGTTCCAAAAATGAGCACATTGAACCTGGAAAGATCTCCTTCCATATTCAAGTCTCATATTGGGAACTTTGAGTACCCGCTCTTCTGCATTACCACGTGCGGGGCGTTCAGATTGGTACCTGGTGAGATTGATTGATTGATTGATTGATGTCCTTTATTCGTCATAAGACAAAATATAACCCACATATTTTTACATATGTTGCATAATTCTAGAAAAAAAAAAAAAAAAATTCAAAAATAAAAAGAAAAGGTGTAAAATATATATAATACAAGCGATTTGGTCAAGGACAGGTACATATCACAAATTGTGACTAGTCATTACAATTGCGAATTCGCGTATGTCTAAAATCTGAGAGCATGGGTTCACAAAAGAGAAAATATCACAGTTTGCTTCAGTCAGGTGACAGAAGGTCACGTAAAACTAATCGTAAGCTAAAAATAAGAACCCAAGCCTATCATAGATTAAAATAATGCTTCTTCTCCACATCAATCTTCTGAGGAGTCTGTGTCATCAAGAGATCTTTTAAGGCCTCTTTAAACAACGATATCTTCCCCAGCTGCCGAAAGCCCGGAGGGAGAAAGTTCCACAGATGAGCACATTGAGAGAGAGAGAGGGAGAGACAGAGTGAGTGAAAGAGAGCTTCAGACTTCACATAGGTATTTTGAGAGGAGGCGAACAGAAGGAGAGGAAGAGAGAGGGACAGTGAGAGAGATAGATAGATAGATAGATAGATATCCTTCATTCGTCATACGACAAGAATACACCTACATATTTTCATATGTGTCACATATATATAGATATATATAAAATTAATGAATATTCCGATAAAATCATATTAAGACATAATTTGGTCAAGGATAGTTACATCACAATTGTGACTAGTCATACATTTTACGATTTCACTTGGAAGAAAATGAGATAAAGGGCATAGGTTCACAGGAATATCACAGTTTTTCTCCAGTTTGGTGACCGAAGGTCACTTACAATTGAAAAGAGATAGAAAGAAAAAGAACAAAAACCCGAGCCCATCAAAGATTAAAGTAATGCTGCTTCTCCGGATCAATCCTCTGAGGAGACTTTGTTAATAGAAAATCTTTCAAGGACTCTTTGAACAAGGGTGTTTTCCCCAGCTGCCGAAAGCCCGGAGGGAGAAAGTTTCACAAATGAGCACATTGAACCTGGAAAGATCTCCTTCCATATTCAAGTCTCATATTGGGAACTTTGAGTACCCGCTCTCCTACATCACCGCGTGCGGGGCGTTCAGATTGGTACCTGGTGAACATCGCAGCTAGGTAGCCAGGCTCTCCTAAATGCATGATCTTGTGCATTAACAGAGCTGCGAAGTACATTCTCCGCGAATCAGTACGTAACCAACCCAAACGCTCCTTAAACGGGGTGATGTGCTCGTCTCTCCTAAGATCAAAAATATACCTCACACATGAATTGCTTAGTCGTTGTATCCGTTGCCGCTGTTCGTCCGTGGCGTCGAGGTACACGACTGTGCAATAATCTAAATGCGGTTGAACTAATGACTCGACTAGGCGAATTCGGAGAGGTCTGGTGATACACGCCCTAAAAAACCGCAATCCGTAAAGGGCTCTGTTCACTTTCTTAGTTACTTGGTCGATGTGCGGCTTCCACGTCAGTTCACTATCAAGTGTAACACCAAGACTCACGACCGTATCGCTGAACGGAATGAACTTTCCTTCCTGTATCTCTACCCCTGGCAAGTCCATTCTTTTCAGATCTTTGATGTTCCTCTCAGAGCTGAAGAGGATTGCCTTGGTCTTGCCAGCGTTGAGACGCAGGCCGGAACTTCTGGCCCATTCAGCAATTAGTCGTCCTACTTCTCGCAGCCGAGTGATGCCTTCCTTGATCTTAGTTTTCTCGACTTGGAGATAGATTTGAAGATCATCCGCATAGAATAGATGATATGCCGACTTCCCGTCTAGCAAACCAGGTAATTACCAGGTCATTAACATATAAGCTGAAGAGTGAAGGCCCGAGAACGGATCCCTGTGGAACATCCAGATTGGTTTCAAGCCAATCAGTACTACCAGATTTTGAAGTGACTATTTGGGTGCGGCCTTGTAAGTATGATTTTATCCACAGGAGTGCCGATCTTGAGAATCCAAGGTTTCGGAGCTTCCTCAACAGCTTTGACGGTGTTATTGTGTCGAAAGCTTTGCTAAAGTCGAATAGTAGGAGTAAGGTGATCTTCCTATCAATGCCTACTCTGATGTCATCCGTCAACTTTAGTAAAGCTGTCTGGGTGCTATGGTATTGCCTGAAACCAGTCTGGAAGCGATCAAGAAGTTTCTCTACTTTTAAATACTCCGTGATTTGGTAATGTGCAATTTTTTCCAGAACCTTGGAAAGGAAGCACAGCAGCGCTATGGGACGAAAGTCCGAGACCGTTGATGGAGCTGCAGTCTTCTTCAATGCAATCAGCTGCGCTTGTTTCCAAGCTTCGGGAAAAACGCTATGAGCGAAAGAGGAATTGAATATATGTACAATAAGATCACCAATTGCCGGAAGAGCCTTCGCGATCACGCTCTGGGGGATCCCATCCACCCCGCGGGCCTGCGAGGAGAAATGTTTAATAGCAAGGACTACATCATTGAAATTTGTGGGCTTAAATTTAAACCCCTCCTCCGGTGCAGAGTTAATATCGTCCATTGCTTCATTGATATTTTCGTGAGGCAAAACGGAAACCCCCGCAAAGTGAGCGTTCAACTCATCCGGTGTGAAACCGTGAAGTTCTTCCTCTTTGCTCTTGGGCAAGAGGCCGAGATTACGCATCTCCTTCCAAATATTCTTGTGCTGATCAAGAGCGTCTGAAAGATGGTTTTGAAGGAAGGAATTACGCTCTTGCTCAATGCGCAGATCGACCTCTTCGCTAAGCCGAAAGTACTCATTTTGAAGCTCAGGACACTTGCACTGGTTGCGTTGCATACGCTCCCAACGCCTGCGCGTCGCGTCTCGCTTATTCATGAGCACCCCCAGCTCAGGACCAATCAAAGGAGCATCATTTTTACGCGGGTTTATAGTTTTTTCCGGTGCTAATCCATCTAAAACGATCATTAAATTTACATTCAAGCAGTGAATTGCGTCTTCCAAACTGGTTTCGGCATTTTCAAGAGCTGTCCAGTCACAGCGGAGCAGACGGTCATTCAATATCTCCGGGGTGATGTTACGAAAATCCCTATACTTGAAGCAATTTTTTGGCGGAGTAGGGGTGAAGACGTTGATGGTGACGTCAATGACCGGTTGCCCACCGAAACTGGGCAGGTGTCTGTTGTGAAAGTCAGCAATGGTGTCGTTGTCATCTACGTAGATGTGATCAATCCATGTATGAGATACATTGGGGTTGTGTTGATGAGTCGGGCCATGCTGCACTATCTGCAAGGCTAGTCCTTCTGTCAGTGCAGTCAGTGTCTTGGTGTCGGGATGAGCAGTATCCAACAAGTCAGCGTTCAAATCACCCATAATGATTTTGTGACTGTAATCACCACACAGCCGGCGTAACGAGCCAAACAGCCCATCATCCTTCTACATGGCAATTTTAGGGGGTCTATAGATTACCGCGATTAATATTGGGGGGGGGGGGGGGGCTGCCTTGCTGCACGCTACAAAAAAGGGAATTCGGACACGCCAGGTTTCCCCGGCCCAAATGTATTCGACGAAACCAACTTCTCAATTTTGAAGTCATTGCGCACATACAAGGCAACTCCTCCACCCTGTCTGTTGCGATCTTGTTGCAACAACGAAAAACCTGGAATTTGAACGAGACTGTCATCCACATACTCATCTAGATTCGACTCGGCCACCCCAAATAGATGATAGGAGGGATCGTTAGCGACGAGCGAGCGTAGATGCTCAATCTCATCTGTCAGGGAGTTAAGGTTGATAAATCCCACTTTTCAAGAATTACCCCTCCCTCGTCGCTCTTCAGCAGCCGTATCTAGTCAGGGAGTCCTTGCTGATTCTGTTGCCGGGACTTTATTTTGCTCCGGAACGATAGTGCAGCTCTGGGTGTTATTAAAGGACGCACAGGTGCGTTTCGGACCACTTCGACAAATCGTTTGAATGACCTGCAGATCAGCAAGGGATTCGAACGTATGCGCTCGCTCACCATTTTTCCGTCTAACCCAGAAACGCCCATCACTGTGCCAGACATATTTAAGACCCAAACCGCGTGCAACCGACCTTAAACGTATAAATTCTTTGTATTTTCCACGGTGGAGCATCTCATTTATAAAGATTTTACGGTCTGGCACATGAGCTTTCGTATCTGGGTCGAGTAAGTCAGGCTAGATATTGTTGGCCGTGAAATAATTATTGGTGATTGAACGTTTAGCCCGAATCACTTTCCCGACCAGTCGACTACGGGAGAGTTGGACTACACATGATGGTAAATTGCGCGTGATGGTAGCTGAGGCTCGGGAAGATAGAACCGAGTCACGATTACGTGTTGGAGTCTTCTCCCCAGACCCACGCCCCGGTTGCAGGACACAGACATCAGCAATGTCTGCCCTCTCCAATGAGGGGAGAATAGACTTGAGCATTGCATAAGAAATATCAGATATCTGTGCTGGTGAGGCCTTAGAATCTTCTTTTAATGCACCATTAATAATCAGTTTACAGCGCTCAAGTCCGTCATTGCCTAGTCCCTGCCCTTGCTTCCGAACGTATGAGGGTGGGGACTCGTCCATCCTAGGGGCAGTGTTAGGAATCGAGGATTGATGTGTCGATTCAGCATTACTATTCTCATCATTACGAAATTTACTATTCTGCAGAGTACTCTGGAAGCCTGACAATAGCTCCGTTAAGGTGGAAATTTGGCCTGCCATGATGGAATTTTGCTCCAGAAGAAGCTGTCGATCCAAGCGAAGCTCCTCCAGCTGGGAGCTTTGCTTCTCTATAAGTCCCTCGAGAGAAGATACACGTGCCAACAATCGATCATCCACCTCACTTACTGCTGGTGTGCAAGATGGAGAGGTAGTGGCAACGTTTTGTCGGATCACGAGGGATTTTATTTCGTCAAGCTGGTTCTGAAGCAAGGCATTTTGGTTGTAGAATAGGTCCAGAGTACTCTCCCGTATATATACCCACTTTGGTTCCGGAGAGTTTGACGACGTCGACGTAGTTGTTGCTGCAGGTTGATCCGAGATGTTGAGGCTATTGCCTTCCACCGATCCGACGGGGTGATCCACGTGTGGTGTACTGAGCAGCGACGGAGAAGCAGTAGTGAGCCGCGCATCAGCTTGCTGCTTTTGAATGTTCGCGGGCTCTGTTCTGCTGGACTCGTGGATGGTGGCGCCACTTAACGGAGGTGAAGCAGTAGCTGGCGGAATACCCCCCGCTAGCGTGAGCTGTCGACTCTCGATGGCTTGAGAGGCACTTGTGGTGGGGAGCTCAGCGCTGCTGCTCGTGGTGGTATGGTGCGGGGCGAGGGGAGACTTTCCTGACGCGCCACGCGAGCTGAGCCGCATGTGTGAGAGCGGCTGATTACTCACACGTCTTCGTGGGCTTGTTTTCTCCTTCTCTCTTTCTCTCTGGCTGTTTGCATACTGAGGCGGGAAGTCGAAGTCGTCTGCTTCGTCGCACTTGATGTTGATTCTGCGGCTGGAATCTCGCTCACCTGCAGACATCTTTCGCATGTCACTGCTCGTCTGGATGTTCTCGAGCACTTGACATGTGCTGATTTTTTACAGATGTCGCATACTCTGCTGCCTGCACGTAAGGTGTTGTTGCAGACACAGCAGATGTTGTCGCTCATCGTGCAGCAGACAGCAAGACAGCGAAGCAGGCCAGCGTAGCAGACGACCTCCGAGCATGCGCACAAAGCTCACTTTCGGCGCCAGGCACTGCCAACTCGATGTTGTTGTTGGAGTTGCAGAATTGGAATTATTCCTCCCAGGCTCTAGCAGGAGCCATGCAGTGATGCTCCAGTGGTATGAGCCTGCAGGCGAAGTCCAATCTGCAAAAAAGTGCCACTCGGGACGACGTTTTGATGGGTAAATTGATGTTCGAACACGGAGCGATGTTAGATGTGTGTGGGAACACTTACCGCCAGAGGGAGAGAGAGAGAGATTAGATTAGATTAGATTAGTTTATTAATGGTACCTTGGGGTATTACCCTATGTGGTACAGGTAGAAATTACAATATACATAATAATAATAATAATATAAATAAGAGCGGAAGATACAGATTACGTTAAAAATCTTGTGATATGAAATCGAATTACATATCTGAGCGAAAAACTGATGTAGAGGGGACCAAAGGTGTATACTACACAGCAGTGTTCTACAAGCCCCATTTTTTTATGAAAGAAGATTGGAATGAATGACTTAGTACTATAGATTGAATATTGGAAGAACAGTCAGTTCCAGTTTTACTGGAATTGAGTATTAAATAACATAAAAATTGAAAATGGTAGTTGAGAGTGACATAATAATGTGGAATAGTAATTCCGGAAATATAGAGGATATAGATTTTTGATCACGTGCGGACATCATTTGTGTATATCTGAAGGTTGCACGTTTAATTGAATCGGCTCATGATTAAGTAAGGATCTTAGCAGACAAATATAATGAGGATAAATGTGGGAAATTCCATGAGAAGCATATGCACGTATTGAATATCATTATTCAACCAACTTCATGCAGAGTTTGAAATTTAGCTAGATCAGGCTCGGAAAAAATTAGCACGTCAGGCCCATTTCTTGAAGGTTTCATGCAAACGACGAGGTTTTTAATCACTGGTTTCTGCAATCGCAAGCGAGTACTCATTGCGTGCGCTTTTTTGAACAAATTGTGGACCTCTTTCGGCCACAGTGGGCTACAAACAATTCTAGAGTCATGATCATAGCCAAAAATATCTCTAATTGATTTCTTCTTCAATTTTGAAGAGTTTAAAATTAGTTTATCTCTAATTGTAGGTGATGACAATTGTATAACAATTGCTTGGGGGTCTGAATGGCCAGTCTTGTCAGAGATTGAGGTTGATGTTGGAATTGGTGAATACTTATTCTGAAAGCTAGAACCTTTCCACTCTCTTACATTTGTTACAAATTTTTGTAGCTCTGGAAGATCTACGGCTTTGAAGACTTCATCTACTATCTCAGTTTTGAGAAGATTCAAATCACGAGGTATGCCCGATACAATCATTTCAGCAGAGTCTACTATGGTTGAATGATGACGGAGTTGAGCAAGTTCATCGCGAATCTCATATATATCTTTTTCAATTGCACTTATTCGATTTTCTATTCGATCTTCAAGTGCGTTCAACTTCAAAAGAATTTTCTCTTGGGAAGCATTAAAATGAGAAATGAAGAGTTTGAAATATGTCGGCAGCTCACCTGATTGCTTTGAATTTCCTGGAGTATTCTTAACGTTACATGATTCATCAGAAATCAAATGATTCTGTTGATGGGCATTTGCTGTGGTAGAATTCGGAGCCATGATAGCCTGTTTGATTCACGAATGCGACGCAGAATGGAATCAGCTGTCAGGTGTAAACAAACGTCGATCAGATAGCTCACTTGTGCAGGATGCTCTAGGTGGATCACGTGTGAATCAGGCTTTACAATCGGTAATGCAGGGATCTAGTAGAGCTGACTGACATCTAGCTGTTGACGGTAGTAGTTCGAAGATACGGCAGAGTGACCTCTAGGCAGCCTAACCTCCAAATCGAAAACGTGCTTGCGGAGAAACTCAGATGAAACACTTGCAGGATGCACAGATCCACAAAAATTTATAGATATCGTGAATTCTTGCAAGATTTGGCGTGCAAAGATCTGTAAATGGAAAGCCCGTAGGCACCTTGCGGCAGGAAAATAGTGGAAAACACAGAGAAGCACCAGAGTAAGCGTATGATGAGACTCGCCGAGAGAGAGAGAGAGAGAGAGAGAGAGAGAGAGAGAGAGAGAGGCCGCAAAAGGTTTTCTCAGGTTGGAATTATGCTTTCTTCTTAGGCTATGTTTACTTGGATGTTCAACCTCACACAAGCTCTGTCATATTGAGCTATCAGAAAGTATTCAAAGTGTAGCTGTAAGACAATCGAGCTCAAAAGTTTGCATTAGCCATAATGTTCAGTAAACCGTCACAATGTACAAACCGCTCCAACACAATGAAATGGCTTGAGCACCGACAAGCTACACGTGAGTCCGCGCTGTCGAGCAGCGGTTTTTCTTGCGGATCATGAAGAACGATCGGCATATGATATGAATGATTCCCAAGTGAGGGGGAAAGGAAGTTCTTGTAATCGTATCGCTGGATCCCCGATTCGTCGAGGGATGAAATAAAATGCATGAAGATTTCCGGAGGGTTATGTTATCCGATAGTTCCATGCGTCTACTGTCCTCGTGATTCCAGGTAGCACGTTGAATATGGGGATGATCATTGCTAGGGCTATCACATAACCATTACCACTGCCTATTGCATCTCGTGACTCAATATATTAGTCATTCATGACATTTCGCATCCCCAAACACACAACGGAGTGATGAACGGGGCCAAAACATCGTAACTGAGTGGGAAAAGTATCATTATTGCATTAAAAACGCAATCACTTGATATAGGTTAGCTCTACGGCAAAAAAATTTCCTTTTCATTCGAAAGTATAGGAAAAAAGCCATCTTTTAAGGCTGAAATATGAGGGGGGTTGCATTTGAATTTTTCGAGCTTTTGCGAGTTTGAAGTGCTCAAATCGTATTTTTGGCCCTTTCTTGCGTTATTAATCGAAGGGAAAGGATTTTTTCGGAAAAATGACAAGAATGAAAAATGTGTATTTTTTGAAGATCTTTTGAAACTCTTCACTAATTGTTCCCTATATTGACGTTTCAAGGCCTAAAAATGCAGAAAACACCATTTTTCACACTTTCTGATTGACTGAGGCTTTGTCAGTAATGTTGGGCGCATAAAATCAATGATTCTGTGAAGAAAAATTGAAGATGAACAACTTTTATCCTCAGCAATTTTTCGCTAAACCTCTCTGTTTCCGATTAAATCGCTATCTTAGCTCAAGAGTCGCGAAAATCCTAGGGCCAAGACTTCTGGAGCAGATTTCGGCCTATATGCATAAGGTCCTTTCCCACTAGCATCGTGACTCAAGTAGAAGTGTCATCATTCTTCTTCAGACCTTCTAACTTTGGGTCCAGTACATCGAATTGACTTTGCCAGGTAGTCATTTTGGAGGAAATTCCCTTGGCTTTTCAATAAAAATGATTACAGCAGTCTTAATTCCTGCGCATGCGCAGAAAAATTAATGTTCCAACCGAGAAGGCTGAGAATATTGATGAAACGTGAAAAAAACAGCGTAGAACCCAAGAACACAGATCGGGACCATTTTTCTAAGGAGGACACGCAATTTTACAACAAAATATGGATTTCCAGATTTTTAAAAGAATGGGTTTTTGGGGAATCGAATTTTTCCTGTTTTTGACCTTTTTGCTCATAAAGGGCGGCCGTAATTCCAGAAAAAAATCTCTAGACATATTCCGATAGATTTTCCAAAGACCTTCCGAATGCCACCCTCCGCGCGGTCGTATCTTGCGTCAAATCGGAACTACACCCATTATACTGAAAAAAAGATTGATATTTCCTCATAAAAATACTACCAAAAAAATATCCCGCAGGGGAACAAAAAAAATCTTTTCGACCCCATAGGGAATGAAAAGTTCATTTTTCGGACCATAAAATCGATTGAAACTGTCGGAAAAAGAGTTTGAAACATGTTAGCAATTCGTGGTCCGCTTTCGCGTGGAATCACTCATATTCAATCTACGCACAGAAGCTTGTAATGAGCGAGTATAGAAAAGTATCATCAATGGTCAGTGAGTGATAGTCACATGATTACAAGTAACCACTATATAGAGTCTATATAACCTTATACTGTTGACCTGATGTGTCAGTATGCGCTGGAAAGATCCTTCAGTGATGGTTATTATGAATTCACATCGGAAACTTCGTGAAATTACTGTAGTCTCCTCCAACTGATTGTAATGTATTTCTCTCAGCCCAATGAGGTCGACAGGAATCGTTGAAGGAACGTTGCAAATATATAGAATGGACAAAGTGATTGTGTTGTGAAAATTTCTGCACGATCACAGCGTCTATCTCGTCTTCTGCGACAACGTCAAACTGGTGAACTTGGTGGGGAAATTCTCTCCTGGTGAGTTGAGAACCCGTATAGATGGACTTTCTCACCATATAACGACTTCCAGAATACGACTATGATAGTTCCCCGGGGCTAGAATACGCTTGAAAGTGGAGACAAGATCATTGATTGATACGCTTTGCGTGACAATCGACTTTGAGCGCATTTAATCAAGATTGAATTGCATTCCATCAAACAGAATACCACGGTGCAGGGGGAAAACCAACCTTCTGCATCGGCGTGATGATTCCGACCCTACCTTCGTCTCGGGCCGGAAACTTAGTACTCAAATGCGAAGGCGTTTTCGCACCCTCGTATCGAATGAACTATTTCGAGTAACCACTGTAATGTGGTGAGGGGTTCAATCTCCAGAATGGATACGAGTGATTAGGTTGAAGAGTGACTTTTATGTACCAGAGATAATTGATGTTTGAGAGAGTGTGTTGATAGCTAGGTTGGTCTGAGCGGTCTGTCCGCGTCGAGGCCCGTCGTCCACGATGATGGGTCGCAACGCGGCTTTGCGCTTAGGTGGGGAAACGGGCGATTATCCGTCAAAAACGCTGACGGTGCACCTGGTGCATCGTCATGTGACGGGGGAAGGCCCGAGCCGGAGGCTCGAGACTCACCACGTCACAGGCGCGCCTGGCCGGGGACTCGCGTAGTCCCCGGTGCGGTGACCTATATTACAATACATGAAACAGCTATGGCCTCTTGGGTGGCCTTCAAATCATATGGTTTGAAAAGATCATGTGTTTCATCATAGTGCTTTCGCGAGCAAGCACGTGCTAGTATCTGGGCGAATCTCAGAATTTGGGCCACTTTCGTTGAAAAATTTGGGAATTTTCAATATGGCAGGACATACCCGGCGAACTTCTATTGGGTGGAGTAGTACTCAAACAATGATGAAATAGTCGCGTAACTCATCTTGTAGCTTCACTGCGCTCTCGCGATCGAATAAAGAATAATCCGATGCATTTAGAAAGAGGCCTCGGGTTACAATCATACTCATGAGAATACTTCCTCGCAGAAATGAGGTGACCTAGGTGTGAGAAAAGTGAGGAAAAGTCACGATCAACATAATACGATGCTCCCTAATGGCCTCTGTTACGAAATAGAGATACTCTACAACGACCAAAATGCACGTTTCTGTGAAATCTCAAATTTTGTGAACCTCGCATTCCTCCCGGGGCGGATCTACGACGGGGGCAGTTCGTATATACGTTTATGTTCTCCTAGAGATTCAATTACTCGTGGTTCTAGGTGCAACGAGGTCCACATTTTCATGTCCCATGCAAAAAAGATTCTTCAAGGCTAAATTACGCGGAAGGAATTTTCCTTCCCATCGTGACAACAGCCTCCAGGATTTGATGACATCAATAGATCTCAGCTAGATTTATAAGTTTCTTCGTGTTGAATCGGATCCCGTCTCCAGAATTTCATTATTTCTATCGCCCCGATGACAGGATCGTGAGCAAGAGCGATCCTTTAAAATGACAAAAATTTTGTGACACACCAACAACTTCCATCAGCTCTCGCATCTCGGCGGGGACGGCCGTGAGGCAAAGAAAATTCAATCCTCCGAAGTGAAACCAATAACCCATCTGATCCCCAGGATGGTTGATCAATAGCCCTTGGACATACAAGCTAAGGCGTGCACCTGAAAATCGTTGTGACAGCCGAAAAATCGACTTTTCTCACACAATACATACCGCATCATTGAGCCAAAGCAAAATATGGATCTCAGAAGCATTCAAAAGTGTTGAGGACGAGTGGATTCTCGAAAATTTCCAGTGGAAGACCTCACTCGTCGAAAACCATGTCTCCTAAGACATAAAATAGTTCGTAATCATAAAGTCGCCCGAATCCTGAGATTCGCCCATATGTGTATGAATGAAGTATGAGAGAGCGAGAGTGTCGATGTCTGTGACTGTCGCGTTCACAATTCCTTATCGCGGTCTCTCTCTTTTTCTCTCATTATAGTCGTTCTCCTTTTTGCCTTAAGTATTTTCATTCCCTCAACTACAATTTTACAGGATTTGACTTTTTGTTTGCGCAAGATTATGCTTGAAAGTTGAAAACATGTTCGATGGATTTCTCAAAATCATAAATATGTTGGATAAAATTTTTGAGAATTATTAACAATCAATTGTGTATAACTAATCGTCTCAATTCTATGGATATTCATATGAGGTTCTACACCTCTATTCGATACAAATGTTTTATACAAAATTATAAAAGCATTGAAAAGTTTGGAGAAGAAATTATCAACAATAAATTGTTTATTAACAATATTCTCTAAATCTGTTATTCATATGAGATTCTATATCTCAACTTCGTTGAAAAAATTCCCAACAAGGTTCATTTTCAAATGAACAATTCCCTGAATGTTATTGATTAACAATGTTATTAATAGAGACTATAATAGTAGTTGTCCAAAGTCGGGTATTTTCAAAAGCGACATTTGTCAAGATTTTAGATGACCAAGGATTGAGTTGCAGAGAGGCCGATTTCTTCTTTCGCTCTCACTGTTTCTCCTTCTTTCTCCGTTATACAATAAGTATACTATGTATAGCTATATACTGCCATAGTTGGGTATAGCATTGAGAAATTTCCATCGCTTGCAGCTATGGGATCATTTTCCATCAGCTACAACAAATACTTCTTCTTTCTTGAATTGATTCAGGTCTCATTTTGAATCTTTTCTAATAATTTCGGATCGATTCTTACATGCAGTTCTTGGGAGAGAAGTATGGCAAATGGTTCTTTCTAGTGGTAAGATTGTAAATTTTGCACTATGATGATTCTCGAAATTTGCTCTTCCTGGAATTTTTTTATCAAATAGTCGGATAGTCCGTGGGAAAACCTACAAGTTCAGCGTCTGAACGTTAAAATCGGATCAAAATTGATTGAGTTATCACCGTTTTTCGTATAATCACTTTCACGCACGAGAAACTGTAATTTATATGGATATTTACTCTACTGTGGTAGTTCGAAAATTTTTGGGTAGTCGGTCGGTTTTGATTCTACGAGTGTACACTATAAGGGATGTTCATACCAATTTTCAATGCAATATCGTCAAAATTATTCGATTTATAGTCGAATACGCACTTGTTCTTGGTGCTGACGGTCACTTTTCGAGTTAGTGACATTTGGACTCTATAAAATTTTGGTCTCAAAATTTACCTACTCAATCATGAGTCTATGCCTATTGGTCTTTCTTCAAGGTATAATATGATGTATGACTGGCCGAGCCTGATTTAGGTCCAGTCATACCCAGATTAAATCTGGTTAATCAATTTGGATTCGGTCATGCTGTATATCATCAAAAGAGAGGAATGTCGAGTGACAACAAATGAGTGTACGTTTAAGTACCGAAGCTTTAATGGGAATCTAAGTAAAGACAGATTCAAACATATTCTACAAGAAATATTTACAAATGATCTTTAGACCGATAAAGCTCGAGGACGAGGTTGGGAGGGCACGATGAGGAAGACATTCTACTAATAGGCACCAGAGAGAGAAAGAGAGATCGGGCTGGAACTTACAGGTGCTGTCGATGTCGCTGGTCCAAGGGACGAGATGGCTACGATGTCCGGGCGCAGTGGATTTGCCCCAAAGATGGGCCGACGAGGACGACGAGAGCGGGCCAACGAGACTCCAAGCGCGGGCCGAAGATATGCCGAAGCATAGGGCCGAGCGATGCCAGGACGGTCCGAAAACTAAAGACCACTAGGTTGGTCGAGGAGCTGCTGCTAAAAGATCTAGCGCACACGCGAAGACCCAAAAAGTTGTTCCAAAAAAAGCGGCCACGAGGCAACGAAATAATATTTGGCGCGAATAAAATATTCGGCAGAGCGCAACGTGCTCGCTTTACTCCGGTCTCGCTAGGAATGCCGAACGCCGACGATGTGCGCGACTTCGATGCGCGCGGAGGGAAAACACGGGGGGCGCGGGGGGTCAAGCTGCTGCGCCTGCTGCCACAAGCGACGGCCCACGGGTGCTATATATGCCAACTCTCTCTCTCTCTCTCTCTCTCTCTCTCTCTCTCTCTCTCTCTCTCACACACCTTCAACTGTCCTCTCCTTCTCTCTTCCCGTCGCTGTAATATAAATGTAATATAATATTCCAATATTCATTATGATATTTAGCCTAGGAGAGAGGGAGACGGTAGATATATTATATCGTCACACCCCTCCCCCAGACGCTGGGTAGCCACAGGGCAGTCAAGCGTGGTAGAGTCCTTCCCCTCAAGCCCCTCCAGTCATGTGTAGAGCGCGCCGCGGCGTCGCAGGGGAGGGGCTCCTTCGCCGCGAGCCGCGACGCTCTCTGCACTTGACTGGAGGGGCTTGAGGGGAGGGACTCTACTACGCTTGACACCCCTGGGTAGCCATCGGCGTACCAGCTCGGAACTACTCTCTCTCAGTCTGGGCCAAATGAAAAAAATTGACCATTGTAGTCATGATATGAAAATGAGAATTATAGTAATGAAATCATGGTTGGATTCCTGAAGTAAAAGATTGCAATTCATGGAAGTAGATGTTATCCCTCAAAAATTCGGAGGGGAACTTAATATTATGTCATATGACCATTCGTCCATACTATTCGTTTGATCATTTTGATCATTGATCACTGGAGAGCGTTCATTTCACTGCACTGTTCATAGCACTTAGGCCCACAGGAAATTTCACTAATTGGCCATCACTGATGCACTTGGTCTCTTGAATCGACCACTAGGCCCTTATTGAGCATACTGTACATACAACATATGAATCATACTCATGGACAATTGTCCCATAGCCCATACTTCAGCATACGACTATACGTCACTCAATCCATACTCTTACAAACGAATAGTATTCAGATCTATTAACAACTAAAATTTTGGTTGATTGACTATTTTCTCACATGATCATTTGGTCGCAGACCTTGCACATTCAGTGCGGTTTATTAAAGAAAAGACTAGTTGAAAGAAAATTGTCAAAAGATATTTGAGCATTTTATACATTTTCAAAAACTAGAGAAAATCCATTATTTCCACGAAATTGTAAAAACATAGGAGCGTCGGTCATTGACCTCTCGCATTCTAACCTATAACATGATCAAAACTTGGTCAAATGACCGTAACGAGTGATGAATAAAAAAGTAACCAAGAAGATATTCACTACAAAAGTTCAAAAATTCGGTCATAGACCTTAACTTAATCAACGGACCGTCGAACTTTTTATAAAGAGAAAATAGAAATTGGTCATGTGACCGTAACTTAATTCTAAGTAATTGGTTAAAGGACCTATGAACTGATAAATGAAAATTTTTGGTCAACTGACCGTTATGAAAGGTAAAAATTAAAGAAAAGCGATATAGATCGGTCAGAAGACCTTTTCTTCGAGCAGAGCCCATATTTTTGGTCTCTAGACCATCTTCATTTTCGGTCAAAGACCTATTCCTTCTTCTGGTTCTTCTCCACCAGATAATGATCGTCATAATTTGGACAATCTCTTGGATTGCGGGCATCACATTCGCCACATACTGAGCAGTGGCCAAAGTCGTTGTAGTGACCAGCTCGAAATTTGTCCAGGCGGCGCTGAGCGCGTTCTTGCTGATTTTTCTTGAAGTAGTCTTGGACCTTGGCTGCTTCAAGTTCTTCTTGGGCTTTTTTGGCCGCTCTTTCGACCCTTCCTAGATTTTTTTGGGCTGCACGCGCCGCCGCTCCTCGCTTTGCGATTTCTCACTCGCGTTCTTCGCGACATTCACGCACAGCCAGGTAGTCGTTGTTTCCAAGCTTGACTTCTCTCGCGTAGTCGAGCAAGTGTCGGAAAGGGGCCAAATTTCTAGCATATTTGATCTCGAGATTTTAGTTCATCTCAATGGGATACGCGGTGGTCTAATTTCGGCGCGGTGCTGCAACACGAGAGCGAGCAGAGCCTCGCCATCTTCTTGGAGCTGTTCCTCTGGTGACAGTTGAACTGCCTCTTGTTGAATCACAGGTCGAGGTTCTTCTGGTTCATCCCGTGAGCCAGCAATCAAAGGTCCAGCTGGTGGGCCAGTTGGGTCATTTTGATCATCGATACTGGGTTGCCTGTTTCTTCTTGCTGATCCATTTCCCGGAAAGATTAGCCTTATGTTGTTTTGGTTATCTCAATTCTCTACGGACAGGTGTCCACAACTCAGAAGAAAGAAATGTCTACAAGCGTTCTATGACAAAATAGTATAAGTCGAAAGATAGATTTACTATTCTGCCAAGCGACTACTAGATCTAGTGCGCATAGGGGATAAGTTTGACGCATTCAAGATCTTCTTTTTAGTGGGTCCTTTCGATCGACCACGCGGTCGTATCGGTATGGGTTCGGTCATCTGCGCCGGAGCTATGTCGACCGTATTCTGGTATGGTTCACGACAAATCGAGGGTACGAAACTGACGCGTTTTTTTGTTACCACGATTTTGGTTTTTCTTGGCCGGCCTCTTTTCTTTGTAATTTTCGGAGTGCTTAGTTTTGATGCAACATTTTTTGCGGGTCTGAGCACACGACATGGTCCTTGGTTGAATGAATCGTCGTCAGACGGACCGATTATTGACCGTTCAATTTCTGGTTCGTTGAGGGGCTCTCCACCATCGATGTAGGGTTTCAGGTCTTGAACATGCGCTTTTCCGATGCTTTGGCCCGATTCATCGGCCAGTTCGTAAACATTTGAACCGAGTCGAGCTAAGATGGTAAATTTGCCATCAAATTTAGGCGCAAGTTTGCCTGTGATACCCTGAGCCTGTGATGATAAGACTCTGTTACGCTTCCAGACAGCATCTCCTACTGCATATTGGACATCACGTCGCTTTTTGTTGTAATATTGAGTTTGATGCTCGTGGGCTTTTTGTGAATTGATCGCTGCGACCATATGTAAGTCGGGCAATTTAACATATGTGCTTGCCAATCACTTACTGCTTGCACTAGCTCTTTCTCAGCAGACGCAAGTTCTTGCTGACGTTTGAAATTTTTGAGAGGAATCGGATTACGTCCATAGTTAATAAAAGCCGGACTGAGGTGAGTCGAATGTTGGACGCTTGAGTTGTACGCGAACTGGAGTTCCGTCGCATATTCGTCCCAGCGACTATGCTTGTCCTCTAAATAGGCGATAATGGACGTTTTTATTGTTCTTATGTATCGTTCTGCTGGATTGCAATGGGCGGCGTAAGAGGGTATTGTCATATGTACAATCCCTCGCTCATCCAGATATTTGTCAATTACTTTGTTAGAGTATTTCGGACCGTTAGCCGACAGGAATATTTCGGGAGTACCATAACGTGAAATTATTTTTGAATCTAGTGCTTTACGCACAGTCAGTGCATTCGCTTTGCGAACTGGCACACATTCCATCCGTTTTGAAGATAAGTCAATAAAGACAATCATATATTCATTGCCGTGAACACTTCGAGGAAACTCACAAGTGTCGGCTGCTGCAACTTGCCATGGTCTTGTCATTGACCGTTTGCGCATGAGGCCTGCTGGTGCGAGTTGCTGCACTTTACATTGTTGACAAATAGTGCATTTTCTCACAAAATTTGCAACATCTTGGTATGAATTAGGCCAGAAGTAATAAAGTATAACACGTTGATGTGTTTCAAATCGACCATAGTGGCCTGCTGTTACTTCTTCATGGCATTCTCTTGAAATTCTCAAACGATTTTCTTGCGGGATCACTAATTTCCACGCATCGTTATCAAGTCCAAGATCGTCAAGGACTTCGTCGGGCTTATAATGATGAAGATTTTCACCCACAATTTTCCAATTTGGAAATTCTTTTGGTTGACTTTGGACCTCATTGAATTTTTGAATGTACCACGCATCTTGCGTGGATTTTTCTACACTAATGGTCGCGAGACCAGGTGTCTCGGACATTTCTTCGTCTTCGTATAACCTGTACAAGCAGTCTGGGACGATATCTTTGTTTCCTGCCACATGTTGTATGGTGGAATCATGGCTTTGTAATTCAAGTGCCCAGCGGGCTAGACGTCCTGTGGGATTACGTAGGTTAAATAACCAACACAGACTACTGTGGTCAGTTATCACTTTGAATGGATATCCCTCAATGTATGGTCGGAATTTTCTTATTGCCCATAAAAGAGCCAAGCATTCTCGTTCTGTACAGGAGAAGTTTCTTTCTTGGGGCGTGAGTACTCTGCTAGCGAACTCTAGAGGGCGCTCTTCCCCATCTACTATTTGAGCAAGTAGGGCTCCCAGGCCCGTATTCGAAGCATTGGTCTGGATTTGAAATTCGAGATTGTGATCAGGCCTATTCAAGACTGGAGCCGTTGCAAGCATGATTTTTATTTGCTCAAAGGCATTTTGTTGCTCATCAGTCCATAAGAAAGGCGTCCCCGTCTTGGTTAGGTGAGTGAGCGGTTCGGCAATCGTGGCAAAATCACTTAGGAATTTTCTATACCACGACGCCATGCCTAAGAAGCGCTGCAATTTTTTCAGAGTCTTTGGAGCTGAATATTCCATAATTGGCTCGGTCTTCTCTGGATCCGGTCGAAAACCGTCACGATTGACTAGGACTCCGAGGTACCTGACTTTGTCCTTGCAAAAGTGACTTTCTTCGCGATTAATTGTTAGACCAGCATCTTTAATTTTCTTCAAAACCAGTTCGAGTACTTCTAGATGTTTTTCAAACGTCTCAGTTACTATGATGATGTCATCTAAGTAGCTGAACGCGAATGGCTCTGATTCAGGACCGATTAAATCGTCTATTAGGGCCTGCTAGGTCGCAGGACCATTACAGACCCCATACGGTAATTTGGTGAATTTGAACAGACCTAATTCGGGCACTGTAAATGCCGTGAATTATTCTGAGCCTATTTGAAGTGGAATAGACCAGTATGCGGAACTCATGTCTATAGTGCTGTTATATTTAGCATTTTGAAGCTTCCGTAGAATTGCATCCATTTGCGGCATAGGATATGCATTTTTGCGTGACCTATTATTATATTTCGGTAGTCAACACAGAAGCGATATTCGCCATTCGATTCCCCAACCATAACTACGGGGCTAGACCATGCGCTCGTCGATTTTCTGATCACTCCGAGTTGGAGCATTTTCCGAACTTGATCGTGCATTTCGTCCTCGATCCGTTTGGATACGGGGTAATATTTTTGCTTGATCGGTCGACAAGACTCGACGACGATTTCATGTTCAATCCGGTCCGTGCAACCAATACTTGGACCATGTACTACAATATTTCTACCTAGCACGTCATCTAACAATTTGCGCTGCTTATCGGTGAGATCTTCAATGCCGATTGATGCGAGGTTTGCTGTATTTGAATCGCCCTGAGTCGCGAACTCATCAGTAAAAGAGTCAGATGGGCCCTTCTCGCCTTTCACTGTCATCGTACTTTTTTCAGGACTCAGAATTTCATTGAAAGAATACGCGAAGTCTGCTCCCAAAATTAGATCGCAGGCTAACTTTTCATAAATAAACATTGCGATTCCTTTCTTCACGCCAGCAACCTCTATAAGTAATTTGGTTTGCGCTACCGGTCGCGCTAATTCACCAGTTGCTAAACGGCAGTGTGGGCCTCGATAGGGTGACACACGAGCTCCAATTGCAGCAGCAATTTGTAGACCGATTGGTCCGACAGATGTCCTTAATACGCCAGTGTCGTAGAGAGCACGTACACAGGCATTTCCTAAGTTTGTTTTGAGCCACCAGCGAGGATGATCGCCCAGTGACTTCTCATTGTCATAATCAGATGGTAGACTCTTGTAGTCCGTCGAATATAGTCCTGGTTTCGTGGTTGGCTGTTGGCCACTGACCAACCCATTACCAGAGACCATATCCTCTAGAGAGGCGGTAGAGGCCTTACCTAGTCGCCTCCTCCTCCTTTCTTTTGGCATTCAGGACATTCATTTCTGGTGTATCCAGGCCAAGAGCAGTTCCAGCAGAATCTGCTTTTTGGACCAGGACCAGGTTCTTTGTCCTTATTATGGTTGCTTTTAATGACCGGTTTAGGTCTGAAGACCGTATTTGATTCAGGCTTGTCACCATCTGACTTATTCTGTTGCTGGCTTGTTGCGGGTTTATTCGCCGATGCATTTGAAGTTTGTGGCTTGAATGATTTGAGTTTCTTATCAAACATCTCTGCCATAGCATCTGTCATTTGCGCAATTGTAATCGGAGCACTTGTGCTTGAGTTCACTTTAGGCGGTGTAACAGGCACAGTCAATGATTTTAATTCTTTTTGAATTAACTTTCTTATCAATTTGGTCGTTTCAACCAGGGGTTCAACTGAAGTGGCTGCCAGATGAGGTTGTGACTTATTATCTTCAGTTTTCTTCGATTCAGGTGGCTTGTATGCCAATTGAGGCAAAAGTGACTGATCTGAATTTGGTGGTGGTCGATAGAATTTATTATTATCTCTAATATGCTCCGCTTCTCTAGTGAGAGTAAATAGGTCGTCCACCGATTTAACGTTATCACGTGGAACCCATTGTTGAATCGTCGGCTGTAAATTGCGATACAACAGTTCTAATTGTGGATCATCGCTCCACAGTGTATCAAATTTGTCAAGTATCGTCAGAAGACAAACGATATAGTCCCTGGCACGCTCTTCATTTCCTTGCGTACGAGACTCTGCTTCTCTGATGAGTCGCTGTTGAAAGTGTTTGTCATGACCGAAACATACTCGAGTATCTGTTTCAAATGCAGCCCAATTGGTCCATTTGGACCGTGACTGTCTAAACCAACGCAAAGCTGGACCGGCGAGTAACTCGGTCAATGCGTTCATAAGGTATTCATCCGCAATATTGGATAGGGTCTTACATTCATCCACTCGCTGCAAAAATTCTTCGATGCTGCCATCTTTTTGATCTCCAGAAAAAGTCAATTTCCATTGACGTACTATTTTTCCGATGTCAACAGGTTGGCTGCGGGTTGAAGTATTTCTTCCGTAGGTGTCGTTGAGACCGTTGTGCGCAGCTTGCGATGTAGGTACATTGTTGGTCACATCAGTTGTTTGCATGACCGTATGGTCAAATTGTCGGGTCTGATCTTCGTTTGTATTGAAGTATCGAAGATCGTATGTATCCTGTAGATTCACGCTTTTTATTCGCGATGTATTATTTGTGATTGTCAGTGCACTCATTGGTGATGCTGTGCTTTGACTCACAGGCACGCGCGTACTGCTCGCGAATTCGCGGGCATCCAATTCGCGCGATTTTTCAATCCATTGTGCTTCAAGTGCTTGAGCACGTGTGTACTTCTTCGAGTTCACGGCGCGATACCTCAAGCTCGTGATTTTTCTTAGTCCAACTTGCTTGTAGAGCATCGACCTGCCTCTGTGTATTGGTCAGACGCTTCATTTGATTTGCGATCATTCGCGGGATACATTGCACCGAGCCATCTTCACACAGGTATGGAACTATATCAAGGTCGGTTGGACCACTAGTGGTGCTGAAAATTGGCACATTATTCGTTGTTGCTGTAGTTGCTACGGTTGGCCTATTTATTGCACCTGTGTATGTTGAAGCAGGCTCTGTTACGGTCGTTATTGTCGTAGACCCGCTTACTAGTAGCACTGGTATTTTGGGAGTAATGTGCTCTTCCAATCTTGATGATGAGGCCAAGCCTCTGGCTGCTAATGCGACGTCGTTGACGTCATCGTTGCTGATGTGGTCTTTGCGGACCGGTCTATAAGCCGTTTGTACTAAGTCATTACGCAGTCTAATCCTATGTTCACGCGAAGTTTCATCATTTTCGAAATCATCATTTTGAACAAAGTCTGAATCGGTATAATCACCCATAAGGCAACGCATGAGCCTTTGCATCTTGACAAGTTCGTCACCATCTTCACGGAGTTCAAAATTGCGAGAAGTCTCTAAGTATTCATCTGGGGGTAAGGTAACTAACCAATTGGTTAAGTCTGCTTCGCGGCTGAAAGTTTCATTCTGATTTGCCATGATTTCTGAAAAAGTGGCAAAAGTTCCAAAGTTCATCAATGTATCCTGACAGATGCGTCAAAGATTAATGAAAAGTATTGAAATTTATTCAAAAACCTTTAAAAAAACGAAAAATTATATTTTGCAGATTTTGTTCATCGCAGAATTTATTGCAAAATTATTGCGAAAAATTCTTCAATTATCCTCAATTATTCACAAACTTGAGCTCCGAGCTATATCTATAGCTATCGCGGTCAAATTTTGACTTAGAATATCAAAAAAGTCAAAAACAGGTATTTCCAAAATTTCTCAAAAATCGATTTTGATTTCACTTTGGATGGCTTCATTAACCTCAACATCGGGTGCTATATGCAAAGAAAACTCGACTTTTGTCGTAAATTGTTCAAATAATTGACAAAAACAATATTCAGAATTACAGGACGCATTTATGTCAATATTATATACGGACTATGGTTTGGTTCGCACGCAGTTTCAGTAACGCAACACTTGACTGTATGCAGTCCTTAATATATCTATATATCAGTACTGAGAATTCAAGTATATGTATATATATATACCTAAAAATGTCCATGTATAGCTATATATATTGATCGAAAATAGATCCGGTCGATGGCACAATAATTCATCAATAACACAGTTGGTCAATCTAAATTTTTATTATTTTTGACCAAAATTGTCAATTCGTTGCTAATTATTGTCATTAACAATTTTAATCTGCAATGCACAAGAGTGCCTGAGTCACCATTATATTACTGTCAACTGTAAGAATTTTATACAGCACTAGCAAAAATATTGGTCAAAGACCTTGAAATGACTCAATTTTACCTTCAATAATTGTTGAATGAACAATAAGTGCAATAATTATGGTGCACACATCGACCATGATTTATTTACGAATTTTTATAGCCATCGGGGTATTTTTGAAATTTTTCCGAACAACGAATCATGGAAGAAACGCTTCAGCGTGATTCGCATCGTCCCGTATATCTATTCATATACGCTGGTTTTCGCTCGCAATAACGCTGTATGTATACATATGCATACGTGACACACACACATTGTTGCACATCGAGCCTCAAGTTCGATGATGGTTCGATCGAATATTCACGGTCGCGTGAAATAATATTTACATTATTAAATTATACCGCATCTGTCTCTCTCGCACGCATATAGAACGCACGTTCGAAAGATTTGATCTCGATCGATGCGAGTGGCGGTCAACGCGCGATGTTTTCAATGCCCATATATGGCATACGAGCGCGCGGGCCGTCGCGAGCCTCTCCTATCGAGGCGCCGGGAAGTCACGAAAATTTGTTAAGCATTCGATTGCTCCGGAAAATTTAGAGAAAATAATGGCCGTCAAGACCAAGCGTCGCAAAACGTTGCATGAAAATCCAACCGCTTTTGGATTTCATACACTCTCGATGCACACTTACTCACTCCAATCACACGCACACACTACACACTCACTCGTGCTCGAATTTGCATGCCTCTTTCAATTTTGATGAAAAAAACAGCACCTTTTGTCGGGCGCCATGACTGGCCGAGCCTGATTTAGGTCTAGTCATATCCAGATTAAATCTGGTTTATCAATTTGGATTCGGTTATGCTGTATATCATCAAAAGAGGGGAATGTCGTGTGACAACAAATGAGTGTACGTTTAAGTACCGAAGCCTCAATGGAAATCTAAGTAGAGAAAGATTCAAACATATTTTACAACGAATATTTACAAATGGTCATTAGACCGATAAAGTAAGCGCGAAAGCTCGAGCACGAGGCCGGGAGGGCACGATGAGGAAGAGATTTTACTGATCGGCACCAGAGAGAGAAAGAGAGATCGGACTGGCACTTACAGGTGTTGTCGATATCGCTGGTCCAAGGGACGAGATGGCTACGATGTCCGGGCGCAGTGGATTTCCCCCGAAGATGGGCCGACGAGGACGACGAGAGCGGGCCAACGAGACTCCAAGCGCGGGCCGAAGATATGCCGGAGCGTAGGGCCAAGTGATGCCAGGACGGTCCGAAAACTATAGACCACCAGGTTGGTCGAAAAGCTGCTGCTAAAAGATCTAGCGCACACGCGAAGACCGAAAAAAATTCTCCAAGATGGGCGGCCACGAGGCAACGAGATAATATTCGGCGCGAATAAAATATTCGGCAGAGCGCAATGTGCTCGTTTTACTCCGGTCTCGCTAGAAATGCCGCACGCCGGCGATGTGCGCGACTTCGATGCGCGCGGAGGGGAAGGAGGGGGCGCAGGGGGTCAAGCTGCTGCGGCTGCTGCCGCAAGCGACGGCCCACGGGCGCTATATATGCCAACTCTCTCTCTCTCTCTCTCTCTCTCTCTCTCTCTCTCTCTCTCTCTCTCTCTCTCTCTCTCTCTCTCTCTCTCTATAACGTCAACTCTCAAGTATTACTTGTCGCTCTCACCCCAAGAAGAAGGCTCTGCGTCGAGTGGTGGCTGGGGTACGAGTAATTTTACAATAACGCCGACTCACAGATTTAATTTCTGTTTACCTTTGCATAGACTTCTAGGGTTTTGCGAAGATTATAGGAACATCTTCATTTATGCAAAGCTCGAGTTAATATTGATTAGAGCCAAGTCGGACGATAATTGTTTTGTCGTCACGAAAGACACTTGCAATCCTACCGTGACGTTATCTAGATTACAGTGGTGTGTTCTACACATCATCCTCAACGATAAAGTGAAGTTGAATATGCTCAAAATAGTAGAACGGAACGTGTTTGTACCAATTCATTTCAGGTGCTGGGAGCTCATTGAGCTACCCATGCTTCAAGAGACAGACAAGCATGTTTGGGCAGTCAAATCCACGAATCAGTTAGAAAAGCCGAGATATGTGATACTAGCCCTCCAAACTCAACGCAAGAATAATAAAGAAGCATACGCAACACGTTTTGATCATTGCAAACTTTCAAACGTGAAACTCTACCTGAATTCAGGAATCTATCCATACGAATCACTGAATATCGATTGGGTGTCGAAAAAGAACACCGCCCTACTATATCGAATGTACAAATCATTTCGGAGATCTCACTACAATACGACAGATGATTTGAGCTTATTCAAAAGAAGTGATTTTGAGGATAACTATCCTTTTGTCGTGATTGATTGCTCGCGCCAAGTCGAGTCCCTTAAGTATGCAGTCGTGGACATATGTATGGAATTTGAAACGAAAGGAAATATTTTGAGAAATACGTGCGCTTTCTGCTTAATTATGCATGATAAGATCCTCGAGTATAGCCCAGTCACCAATATTGTCCACAAGATCATTTGTATGAATCACAATTCTCATCGGTTAGCAGCAGCAAGAAGAAGGAGAAGAATCGGAAGAGGACGAAGGAGACGAGGTATCTTCCAATCATTGTGGCAGCTCAAGACCCAAGCTATTCTTGACGCATGCAAATCAATCGATCTGCACCGAGCCAAACATCATATTCATCGATTTGGACGGATTCGTCGTCGGTGGCAAAACTTTTGTAGTGAAGGAAGCTGCTGTACTCGATTATGCTCGGTATCGCGATGGTGATGGGCGTGGGCTAGCCCATTATTTATTTGCCCCATCATTCGAATTTGCAGACTTATCATGGAGAGATTCGCGAAGGGTGCGCTACGCAACTAATTATGAACATAATTTGAAATGGGGCAAAGGAAATAAACCTTGGTTCTCGAAAACTGAACTGATTGGGAGAATTTTCGAAGAAGCTTGGTCGACGAATAAAGCAACATGTGCCTACGTCTCTTCAGAAGGAAAAAAGCGGTGGCTGACAGGCATCTTGCCAGCGTTTTTCGTGAATAATCCGAAGTTCATCATAGGAAATATATTCGGCGAGCACAACATCGGCCTGATGAATTACTATGCAGATGACTATGAATATTCAGAATGTCCGTACCACGACACTATGCAATATAAGTGTACTTTGAGAGGTGAACAATTCATGGCTCATCTTAAGTATAATATGATGTCTAGCTCAGTTCAATAAATTACTCGAACTAGAAATATGTAATGTATAATTTCAGATCCCCACTCCCCGATCGTTCTTCTCTATTCTCACGAGATGAGTATAAAAGGGTAGAACTCGTCTGATTAATGTCAGTGGCAAAATGATTATAGATAAGTTTGGGGGTTCCACAGGCGTGGGCGTTGGTATTTTCAACGAGACATCTTTGACGAATCACAGACTCAAGCTCGGTGAAATTGCGCTGAAATAGGAAATTTTGCATGACCACTCTCAGAAACCTTTGGGCGATTTTGATGCAAAATTTCGAGAAAGAGATCTTGATCACGAAAAATATCACGCAAATATACGAAATGGGCTCCAAATAGCGATGGAAGATCTCAAAAATAATAGAATCTAAATAATCGATTCGCAACAATGGCGGGAGAGAGAGTTAGCGAAAGAAAATGAATGAGTACAGCCCAGAAAAGATTCAACTTGTGCGAGAGCTGCACGCACCAGCTAGACGAAATTTTCGTCGCCGACGGGTTGAACTGAGAGATGTAGACGAATTATGGCACATGGATTTGGCTGTTATGATTCAGTACGCAAAAGTGAATAGAAATTACAAATATATCTCAGTTGTTTTAGATGCATTCTCCAAACACGCTTAGGCAGAGTCTCTCAGATCCAAATCTGGTCCAGATGTCACAAAAGCCTTTCAGAATATACTTGAAAGAGCAAACCGGGTGCCTAAAAATTTACAAGCTGACAAGGGTAAGGAATTTTATAACGGGGACTTCTTGAATTTTGTCGAGAAGAACGGTATTAACTTCTATTCCACGTATAGTTTGACTAAAGCGTGTTTTGCAGAGAGAATGATCCGGAGTTTGAAAGAAAAATCATTCAAAATTTTCTCGCTGCGCGGATCTTACAAATGGATTGATGTATTACCAGACGTGCTAGATGAGTATAATTAACACACGATCCCTCGAACCATTGGCATGAAACCTTTTGACGTCTGAAAAAAATCTTCAAAACAGAGAAATATTGTCTCGAAGCTCCTATCCACAGTATACTGTAGAAGGGATGATGTTCAGAAACACAAATTAAACTGGGTGACGATGTGGGAGTATCTGAAAATAAATCGATATTCGATAAATCTTACATGGGCAATTGGGGCACAGAAATATTCAAAGTAATTCGAGTGCAAAATACGAACCCAGTCACTTATTTACTCCAAGATAGCGACGGCGCACGAATAGCGGGGGCATTTTACGAGCAAGAGCTCGCTTCCGTAAGAGACCCGAGCGTCTATCTCGTTGAGAAGATCTTGAAACGCAAAGGTGATCAAGTTCTCATTAAATGGCTAGGCTTACCGGAGAAACAAAATAGTTGGATACGCAAGACGGATCTAGTCTAAATATTTCGTGAATCAGATATCTAATGAATGAATTTTGGTAATTCAACAGTTTGTGAGGCGGATGAAATTATTAACATTCAATCCGATCCTACTCATACGAAAAAAGCTAAAAATTCTAATACAGACTCAAGGAAGCATCTCCATGAACGCACTTGGGTATACAAAATCCTGGCGAGCGCTCATATTGGCTTGGAACCGCTCGATTTTTTGTCCCATAGAGAGAGGCATTTGAGGCTCCCGGATTTATTCGAGAGCTCCTCGACATTAGAGTAAAATGGAAAAATATTGGATTTAGAATAACGTTGGATTCTTCTCATCAAAATTCTCGTTAGTGCATTGAAATTCTTCGAATTTTGATGATCTCCGTCAACAATTATGCACAAGTCTGAGTGATTATTTTGCATATTATAACATGAGGCGTCTGCAGTGGATCGCGCAGCATCCCAAAACGTTGATTTTTCTCCTCTTTGGCATGTATTTCAGGAAATGAAATTCATTAGATAGACCTTGATTCGTCCCACCGATCGCTCACGGCAGAGTCACAGTGGGAGCAATTGTTGCGTCTGCCCAAATCATCCCCACTTTCCTGTATCGTGAGGGTTATATATAAAGTCATGGGAATGACTGCAACATAATCCACGATGTCGTGGCAAAGTGTGAATCGGGCGGGAAAATTTGCGCCAACTGTAAAACTCATTACTCTTGATAAAAATAGTATATTACGCAACAAGTGCGAGAAGGTCAATTTCCGCACAAGTTGCCAAACGAGTGCGAGAAGTTAATATTCACGCACACTTGGGAACTTCTCGCACAGCCAGAAGAAGAAGAATATGTACTTTTGGGTGTGCGAGAAGTTTCGAAGTGTGCGTGAATGTTACTTCTCGCGCGAGTTGGCAACGTGTGCGGAAACTTCTCGCACGTGTTGCGTATACTATTTTTTGCAACTGTGCGCGAAGTTGTAATTAAATGCACCACTGTCCGAGCAAGATCATCTTGAGAAAGAAGTTTTCAAGAAAGGCCAAATTCAGAGGGATGACGTGACATCATATTTTGGAACTGTGCGTGAATGAAAATGCATTAGAGCGAGAAGTCATTCACGCATTACTTCTCGCACTGTAAATAATGAAGAGAAGTCTTATTTTTTTACAACTTCGCGCACACAGTTGCAAAAAATACGTTATCGCGTTTTGGCTGCAAAGATAGTGCATAGTGGATGGGGCGACTGTCTCTTTCTAACTCTATGCAAACCAAGTGACGGAAAAACGAAAAAGAATAAAAACTTCTCAATTTACGCACCAAAGTGTACTCTGGACTCGATATCTGAAGAAACGGATCATTACTTGCAGAGATATAATAAAAAGGGTGGCACGACGTACTGCAGGTTCTGCCCCATCGGCAAGTACAACAGAATAAAGTTTCACGACACGCTCGAGGAAGAGTCGGGTTCAAGCGAGAGCGAGGAAGAGGATAGACAAGAGGGTGCTGAGCCGGCTACGTGCGCATCTACCTCAGAACAGCAAGATTAATCCATAAATATGTCGTCTGGCAAATCAGGCAGTTGGATTCCAGCACCGAGTGAGATACCCCCGGCCAATATACCACCATGCCCACCGGCCGTGTCCCTGGCTCAATTCGTGTGGAACAGTGAATGCAGGTGTAAGAATATACCTATATCTATGTCTCTTAATTCAGCAACAACACAGCTTTCAGGGCCATCAGGATTGCTGTCGCATTACTTGCCCGTAGCGAACGTCGGTGCATCACCATCACGGAAGAGAAGATTATCTTTCTCAGACGTTCTGACGCCACCGACCCAATCGCCGAGAATATCGACAGGTAACAATAGTGGAGAAGAAGAAGAGGCAGAGGGGGACAGCGAGAGCTATACATCGGAGTACGAAGATGAGCAAAGGAAAACTTACCACATTGAAAATACATCATCTATCACCATTCAAACTAGGTAAATCACATATTTATGTATACAGAGTCGGCAGTGAGCGCGCTTGCATGTGTAAACTAATGTTTCATTTTGTTTTCATTCCGTTCGACTGTATAGCAAAAAGGAGATGGAACATGTGAGCGAGTTGCTCAGAGCTTGTCGTCAAACACTGAAGATTGAGGTAACAATGAACATGAATGACAGTAAATCACTATTCCAAATATATTTGAGAAATGGTCGAAAAAGACTGGCTTTGAATGAAGTTTCGTGGAGAAAGCTTGTCGAGCACCTTCAAAATTTGAAAAATGACGACGATTATAAACAAAATTTTTTGTCAGGCTGCGATCTTGGTTCGAATATTACTATGTATTATGAAAAGAGGATGTATTATAACAGAATCACCTTGACACACGAAAACAATGAGATCTATTCGACCCTAGACAATTTTTTGAGTATGATCGTCGTCAACAGTTTTGTAGAAATGAAGTATATCGAGTTCATGGACTTGGACTTGAATCTGTTCAGGACTTTCAAATCGCTGCGGGGATTCATTAAGAAGAGTGCGAGAGAGAAAAACATACAGCTTGATGATAAATTGCAAGTAATTCAATTTTTGAGAGACAGTAATAGAGATGGTGTTGCGGAACACAGCATAATTGCAAACTGCTTGGACGACATACTATACAACATTAAAATTGAGTTGAGACGGGAAAAGTAAGATTATATTGGTAACGTATGATAGTATTAGAATTATAAATTTTATGTATCGCTTATGGAAGGTGGAATAAGTTCATACGGGTGATGGAAATAATTTGTATCCGTTTTGAAGTTTTAAATTTGATGTATCTTTTATGGATGATATATGTATCAGTGTAGGATAACACGTGTATCCAAGATATATATCAGAGTTATTCTAGTCATGATATCAGTGTTTACTATCAATTGTTCAAACAATTAATATTGTAAAAATATCACTGTGTAATATAAGAGAGAGAAGATAAAACCGGCTGTGACCCGTCTGATCTAACACGCACTTTTTCAGTGTTATCCAAAATCGAAAAAGTGCTTGGAGGATTGAAGGGGAACATAGCAAATCAACGAGATGAGATATGAGGCATACGACAGGCGTAAACATCACACTCTGCAAACCGTGCTGGCTTTCATATCTTTGAAAGATCTATCTATTGAGTCAGAATTATAGAGATCATCTAGAAGGTATGGAAGAAAGATGGTTAATTCCACCGAATGTTTGAGAACTGAAGAAAGAAGAGAAAGAAGATGAAGAATGCTGTCTCTGTCCATTATCACTCTGAACATTTAATCCTTCCCATGGCATATTAAATGCACTGTGCAATAATTGAAAGAGATATGCCTAAATCACAACGTGATCGAGAAAAGAAGAGTGTTCTGCTCGAATTAATCGGTGACAAACTCATACATGATTCTGTTCGAATGATGAGAGAAATAAAAACATCAGTCATTCAGAACCATGTTGAGACTAGCCACACTTTATGCAGGTGAGAAGATAGATGTGATCGCGCAGCGAAGGTTCCCGCCGGGTGGCATAAAGTATGCCTGGTTACCAAAGAGGCTCAAGAGAGAAGATGCTGAGAGCAACCAGCTCCAATGCACCACTCTTGCATCGTTTGATGGTACAATACAAAGGCACGAGTGGCGCGTGGACCATGGAAGCCTATTTCGACGCTGAACAAGATTCATCTTAGGCGATTGGAAGATTGATTTCCATCTGCTTGACATGCGGGAGCTGGGTATGAGGTATGCATGGGGGTCTGTTGAGTAAAAAAAAGAATAGATCACGTCAGTACCTCACCACTGTACGCAGAGGTGACATCGCGCTGATTCTTTTGCGTGAGCGTGCGGTATTGATTTGAAAAAAAGCAGAGAAAATGTCCCGCCCATCGTTCGCAAGACGTCGTGAAATGCTTCATGAATGTGAGAAGATGTGCTAGTGTGTGCAAAATTTTGTGAAACAAGTGATCAAGTGTATATTATTATTGCAGATGTTGGGAGAATGGGACTCCCACCCCGAAGCGGAATTCCTAGGGAAGAAATCGTTGAATTAGGGAGATGGGTCATGCATTATAGACTAGAGGGTCAACGCAATCCGGACTGGCGGATGGAAAACGAATATGTCGTAGTTTCAGAGTACGACTGGGGCATTGTAGAAGAATCGTTCTTAGATGAACGGTTCGAGAGTTTCTTTCCATTTCTTTTATGCTTGGGGTCTTAGTGTTATTTGTCTAGCCATATCAATCGCATCACTCCATCGAGAATTTTCATCAGATATTAGTAGTCACATTCACTTTCAGTCAACATAGTCTAAATCAGATTTTGTAGTAATGGGTATTTGTTACAATAAATGACCGAAATCAGTCTATCCTTAGATTGACTATTCAATGTCGAACGTTGTTTAGTCAGTGTCAGTATTTATCAGTGTCAGTATTTACTGAAATTAAGAGGCAGTCAACGTTGTACAGAAACGGTAGATTTCGGGTATTGACTAAGCAATCTCAGGATTGCCTGAAACGTCTCTGTGAACGTCCGAAATTGGATTGCAATCGATATTGACGAATACTTTGCAAAAATCGGTATATCTATTCTCGAGACGTTTTTGCATACCTCAAATATCCTTCGATCGTACAAACGAATGTCTTGTCATGCGTCAATATTCCACATAGATCTCAGAATTGACACGGAATGAGAGGAGTCTCTCGTCGTCAAAAGTGATGAAAGAAATTGTGTTATGAAGGTTTGTTAATAACTTCACACTCATAGAATTCCTTATTACAAGTTTTGATCATCATGACTTCCCAAACTGCAGGATAGTTTTCTTGCTTCATAAGTGCATCTTCTGGTCGAACTCTTCGGCTTGCAATCACATTTTGTCATACTTTGACAACATGTGGTTGACATTTTTGAAGGTGTATTCTGATCAATCAATACTTATTGACCCCGCTTAATCTCCACAGATGATGGAGTTGATACATTTTTCTCCATAGACTCAGACTGATTTTTCGGAAGAATGTTCGACGATCTCAGTCATCATACCGATTTCGTAAAATTTTTGATGAAGAGAGAAATTTCTCTCACAACACGAGTAGAGATTTTCGTGCAATTTCAATGTAAATCAGATCCAAGCTTCTTGTTGACATTGAATGTCGAATATTATTGATAATATATGTATTTCATGGGACTAACTATCACGATAGGATTCTGTAAGTTCTTCGTCCCATAATGTCCCTCAATATCAATTCAAACCCAGCTTCGGACATTGACGGAGGCAGGTCAGTCCATTTTGAGATTGTCTAGTCAATGTCCGGATTATTTCCATTCCTTGAACGTTGACTGGATGAACTGGGCAATGTTCCACATTGCCTAGTTCCACGTTGGCATTAATTGATGGATCCAGTAGATGTTCAACTTTGATGAATTTTGGAAATTTCATATGACATATTCATTACTAGAAGCCTCACGTTCATTTTCCAGCTTTGCAAAAGATCGAATAAATCAAATACTTCCATCTGCCGAATCACCGATGGCTCCTGACTTATCTACTCCCAACTTTTTTCTCCTATTGAATCATAAAATATTTGATCGTCCGCCGAAATCGCGAGGAATTTTAGTCATATCAACAGTTGGAAGCCATTCCTTCTAAATTCACACGGTCAGTCTTGGTTGCCAAAAAACTAAAGCCACATCATTTCGCGAGATTGTCATCTTTCATATTTCTCAGAAGAGATACGTCACCTTGCATCAAAATATCTCCTCTCAATTCCAACCAAACGGATTCCCTTTGCAACCTCTCGTAACTCAACTTCTCAAAAGTTTGCGTAAAGAAATGGTCGATTTTGTCATGAGCGTTCCATAAGACTATAACCATTTGGCAAAGCTGAACAAAAAATGAGAGCGCAGAAAATTTCAAACTCGAATTTTTTCCAACATCACCCAGCGCGTGCTTCTCACTGGATTGCTCCCGCTGTTATAGACCACCGCACAGTCTGATCGACATACCTATCGAGTTTGAGCAATGAAAATAGGTCTCTTGGGCTCTTCTCTTGTACACACATCACCTGGCTATCATCGTAAAATTTAATTCTCAGTATTTATACACACAGTCACACAAGTTGCATCACATGTTTAAAGTTCAGCGAAAATGCTCGGCGGCCTCACACATATCATTTAGTACGTATGTGTATATGAGAGATTCTGGCCCACCTTTTGACTGTAAGAAAACGCGTAGGAATCCCGGGCGGTCGCAAGAGTGCTGGGACATTTTTGCTTTCTAAGATGGTACATTCTGTCGCGGGCTTTTTGTTAATGAAAGCGATGGACCCACCGCCAGGATGAAGCTGTCCACAAACGGGCGATGTACTCTTTCCATTCTTATTAGTCAACTCATCAATCGCGTCAAAAAACTAATTTTGCAAAATTTGTCCAAAAGAGCTTCGACATCACAGTATTTCGAGATCCGACATCAATGAGGAGGGTTGGATTGAGTCGTGAACAGGGTGGTGGTACATTCCTCATGCCTGAATCAGGGTATATGAATGCGCCAGTCTTTTGTCAACATTGTGGCATCGTGAGTTTTACTTTCAAATATTTTTTGATGGGAAAAGAAGAGAATATATATTTCATTCATCTAGATCGGCACAAGAGAATACATATGTCCCGGTTTACTGCTTAGAATGAATCACCATGTTAATGTACTCCGACAAATCAGAGTCAGTCAAATCGTTTACGACGAAGAGCTCGTGATTTACCTCACGAAATGTGCGTTCGGGCACGTGAGTAGAAAAATTTAATTACACCATGCGGTAGAGTTGTCATCTGACACGATAATATTTTCACGGACCGTGACATACTCCATCATTGAGCATGAGGAAAGGAGCTTTTACCCGGAGACGGAGGACTTTATCGGGAGCCCTCCTATTTTTTTTTTGTAATACAAGTAATGTAACTATTGTCACCAGGCTCATCTCTCACTTACGAATTGAGATGTGCATGTCGAGACCATTTTTTGAAATTCTAATCGTCAAAAATGATGTTGATTTTATGCACAATATACAGAGTAATATGCAATTATTGTCCATCGATAGTGGCAACGATGCTGATGACGAATGATGTACGAAAACCTATTGATGTACCCAATAATCATATTAAACACATAATCAATATTTTTCAAAAATGAATAGTCAACGGTGAGTTTATTGTGAATTACCGTCGGATGTTGTAGACATAGCATTTGGGAGAGAATACATTGCTCCTCTGTGGCCATGATGGATATGCAGAGTATTTCGGGGAGGAATACATTGACTCTCTCTCGTGTGGATTTGAATCGGCCATCATGAGTATGTAAAATATTCAAAAAAAGAGAGACTATATTGTCTCTCTCTCTCTCTCTCTCTCTTCGAAGCCATGGAGGATATGCAGATACTTCCTCTGGAAACTGTGCCATTGACCGGTATTAAGCATCAAGCTCTCTTGCTCAAACGATACTTCTGTGTATAGGGGCTTGCGCTTATACACAGAATATTATTATTACGATCTTGATCACATTCAAAAGTATGCTCGTTTGAAGTGCATGATGCGCAACACTTCACGAGGTCGCCCCTTTCTCTGAAGGAGAATGCTCGCGATCGCATGATAGTCAGATCGACTTCATTCCCCGGCCCACGCTGCGCTCGCCTGCAAGATAATTAATGAGAAATCATTACTCGCGAGGCTGAGCGCGTACCTGCCTGTAGTGGCCGATGCTTGCTAGCAAATGGAGCTCTATGGTGTTCTGTAACATCTCGTACCCGAGATGCAGTCGCGTCAAAACTGGCTATATACATCTCATTTGTTCTCCAGACATGCAAATAAGGAAGTGAGAGAGAGAGAGATTGCATTGCGTGTGGCTCATTCGCTTGGCAACCGCGGGCACAGCAAGTCACCCGGGTAACTGCACCAGGTCAAGGGTTGATTTGCATAAAAGATGTATATATAGAACTGTACTGAGGCTGCACGACCTGGTGAAACCTCGTACTGGAGCTACCCTGGGGGGCGTCCTCGATATGAGGAGGTCCTCGTCGTGGGGGTCTGTTCCAGTGAAGGATTTATCACCAGCTTGCTGCAGAATCAGTACAGTTATATCTACTTCCTTAAGATTCTCGGATGAGTGAGCGCCATTTTGGACTGAATTTCTATCACGGAATCTGGTGCCAAGAGATTCAAGACGCGATTCATGCAAAATTTGACACGATTTCGATTCAAATACGATCAAGAATGGTGGATTCTAGATGAGATTCCGATATGCTGCCACCTTAGAAACTATTCCATGACATTCTGGGATGAGTGAGCTACCTTTTGAACTGAATCCCGATTCCGGGATCTGGTGCCAAGAAATCGAGGACGCAATTCATGCAAAACTTGACACGACTTCGATTCAAATATGATTAAGAATGGTGGATTCTAGATGAGATTTCGATATGCTGCCAACTTAGAAACTATTCCACAACATTCTGGGATGAGTGAGCTACATTTTGAACTGAATCCCGATTTCGGAATCTGGTGCCAAGAAATCGAGGACGCAATTCATGCAAAACTTGACACGACTTCGATTCAAATATGATTAAGAATGGTGGATTCTAGATGAGATTTCGATATGCTGCCAACTTAGAAACTATTCCATTATATTCTGGGATAAGTGAGCTACATTTTATCTGAAGCCGGATTCCGGAATTTGGTGCCAAGAAATCTGAAACGCGATTCATGCAAAATTTGAAACTTGTCATTCATCACGTTATGTTACAAATAGATGACTATCGTCCGATTCTCTATCCTTCGATTCCTAATGGTACTTCTTACTTGGTGCATCTCATTTTGTACATAACTGTTTACGGACTAAGATTTATTAAAGTGAAACTGGGAATACGGAGGAACCCGAGTTGTGAAATATGCACGTTCCCTCATAAGTTTGATCTCCTTTATTCATCAAAGAGACTGAACGGACTATTTTTGAGTTTGCAGCATACATAACACGAATCTAACAGTATCATTTTCGATCAGATTTGAATTGACCTTATGTGATTTCTCGCCCAAAATTGGTTTCAAATTTCCATGCTATTCTGTGCGCAAAGTTGTGCGTAGATGGCCATTTAGACTCTTGTGTGCCGTGAGCAAATCGCAAATTCCGTGTGCAAATGCCAAAACTGTGCGCAAATCTTTTTCTGCGCACGCCACAAATCACTCAACCGTGTTGAAATTGGTCATTCGCGCACTGTGCAGACATGAATCAGTACGCAAATTTCATTTGCGCACGGGGAAATCAGATTTTTTTGAGCTGAAGATGAAACTTGGAATTGTGCAGTCCAGGCTGTGGAGTGTGAGTATGAGATCGATCGACATGTCCAGAAACCACGATGATTGAATGTATCCCGCGCCAAGTTTATGAGGCTATAGCTCGGCTCGGAGCGATTGATTTTTCACCCTAGTCACGGGCCGAGATAAATATTCGGAATAATTGCCTGGAAGACGGGGAACTCATGAAAGAAGGGCTAGAGATATTTTATACATTTTCATAGACTTACATATATTAGAAGATTACATGAACGGATTTTGAATCTGAAACTTGGAATGAGAAGTTTTTTATAGATTTCTCATAATATTGTTTCAGTCGGGGGGCCCCGCCCCTTGCACCCCCCGGCGGGGTTACCGCTCCTGGACCCCACTCCTATGCCTCCCGCACTCCCTTCTCCCTCCCGATTCCCGAATATACGAGTATACTGACATCGAGTGCAGTTTAACTTTTCACGATTGTCTACGCCCTCGATTCTTTACTAACTAGCGAGCTATCATCCTAGAAAAAATACAAACGTAAACTTGAATAATTGGTTTTCCAAACACAAAGACTCGGTGAAACGATGACCAATCTTCGTGTATATGTAACTGATTCTTTGACGAGTTTTAAGCAATTTATACCTTTGTTCACGGATGTATCAGAGAGAGTTCCTGTTACCTATATATAGGTAACAGGTTTTGCTCTTTAGTAAAGGTCGATGACTTTTAATTGGGAATGATCGAAACTGTCATAATATTGACCATATTTTTGGACGAGTTACAACTTTACTCACAGCAATAGTCTGAAATATCGTAAGCAACACGGGGCAAACGTTTGCGCACTCGTCTTCGCAATCGTGTGCGAATGAGTCATTTGCACACTCTTGCGGTGACTCGTGCGCAAATTTTGGTTTGACTCCTTGTTGCTTAATATACTGTTTCGCACGGATTCCGAGGATCGAGATTGGGCTCCGAATTGGGCTAACTTGTCCCAGGTTGTCGTGAGACGTTTTCCAAGTTGTCAGCATATCTGATTCTCATCTAGAACGGAACAATCTCGATCAGCTCTTAACTGATAACATGTCAACCATCCAGAAGGATAAATTCGGGATTATTTGGGACCAATTTCCATATAGGAATCCAGCTAAAAGTGTAGCTTACTCAACACAGGATGTCATATGATAGTTTGGGCAGCATATCGAATTCTGATCTAGGATCAAGCTTTCAACCGGATTCGGACTGAGCTTATCTAAATTTGCTCATAATATACATGTGAGAATTTTCAGCACCGATTCTGATAATCGACATTCAGCTGAGAATGTAGATCACTTATCACAGACTGTTATGGGATGGTTTCCGAATTGGCAGCATACTGAAATCTCATCTAGAATCCACCATTTTCGATCATACTTGGACTGTACTCGTGTCAAATTTTGCACGAATCGCGTCTTAAATTTTTTGGCACCAGATTCCGTGATAGACATTCAGTTCAAAATGTAGCTCACTCATTCCAGAATGTTATGGAATAGTTTCTAAGTTGGCAGCATATCGAAATCTCATCTAGAATCCACCATTTTCAATCATATTTGAATCGAAATCGTGTCAAATTCTGCATGAATCGCGTCTTAAATTTCTTGGCACCAGATTCCGTGATAGACATTCAGTTCAAAATGTAGCTCACTCATCCCAGGATGTTAGGGAATGGTTTTCTAAGTTGGCAGCATATCAGAATCTCATCTAGAATCCAGCATTTACAATAATTTTTTAATCGAAGTCGTGTCAAGTTTCGCATGAATCGCGTCTCAGAGTTCTTGGCACCGGATTCCGGAATCGGGATTCAGTTGAAAATGTAGCTCACTCATCCCAGAATGTTATGGGATAGTTTCTGGCAGCAGCAGAGAAGTTGGCAGCATATCGAAATCTCATCTAGAATCCACCATTATCGATCATATTTGAATCGAAATCGTGTCAAATTTTGCATGAATCGCGTCTTAAATTCCTTGGCACCAAATTCCGAAATCGGGATTCATTTCAAAATGTAGCTTACTCATCCCAGTATGTTATGGAATAGTTTCTAAGTTGGCAGCATATCGATAACTCATCTACAATCCACAATTCTTCATCGTATTTGAATCGAAATCGTGTCAAATTTTGCATGAATCGCGTCTTCAATTTCTTGACACCAGATTCCGTGATAGAGATTAAGTTCAAAATGTAGCTCACTGATCCGAGATATTATGGGATAGTTTCCAAGTTGGCAGCATATCGAAATCTCCTCTAGAATCCACCAAATTTCAATCATATTTGAATCGAAATCGTGTCCAATTTTGCACGAATCGCGTCTTAAATTTCTTGGCACCAGATTCCGGAATCGGGATCGAGTTCAAGATGTAGCTCACTCATCCCAGAATGTTACGGGATAGTTTCTAAGTTGGCAGCATATCGAAATCTCATCTAGAATCCACCATTATCGATCATGTTTGAATCGAAATCGTGTCAAATTTTGCATGAATCGCGTCTTAAATTCCTTGGCACCAAATTCCGAAATCGGGATTCAGTTCAAAATGTAGCTTACTCATCCCAGTATGTTATGGAATAGTTTCTAAGTTGGCAGCATATCGGTAACTCATCTACAATCCATCATTCTTCATCGTATTTGAATCGAAATCGTGTCAAATTTTGCATGAATCGCGTCTTCAATTTCTTGACACCAGATTCCGTGATAGAGATTAAGTTCAAAATGTAGCTCACTGATCCGAGATATTATGGGATAGTTTCCAAGTTGGCAGCATATCGAAATCTCATCTAGAATCCACCAAATTTCAATCATATTTGAATCGAAATCGTGTCCAATTTCGCACGAATCGCGTCTTAAATTTCTTGGCACCAGATTCCGGAATCGGGATCGAGTTCAAGATGTAGCTCACTCATCCCAGAATGTTACGGGATAGTTTCTAAGTTGGCAGCATATCGAAATCTCATCTAGAATCCACCATTATCGATCATATTTGAATCGAAATCGTGTCAAATTTTGCATGAATCGCGTCTTAAATTCCTTGGCACCAAATTCCGAAATCGGGATTCATTCCAAAATGTAGCTCACTCATCCCAGTATGTTATGGAATAGTTTCTAAGTTGGCAGCATATCGGTAACTCATCTAGAATCCACCATTCTTCATCGTATTTGAATCGAAATCGTGTCAAATTTTGCATGAATCGCGTCTTCAATTTCTTGACACCAGATTCCGTGATAAAGATTAAGTTCAAAACGTAGCTCACTGATCCGAGATATTACGGGATAGTTTCCAAGTTGGCAGCATATCGAAATCTCATCTAGAATCCACCAAATTTCAATCATATTTGAATCGAAATCGTGTCCAATTTTGCACGAACCGCGTCTTAAATTCCTTGGCACCAGATTCCGGAATCGGGATCGAGTTCAAGATGTAGCTCACTCATCCCAGAATGTTATGAGATAGTTCCTTAGTTGGCAGCATATCGAAATCTCATCTAAAATTCACCATTTTCAGTCATATTTGGACTGTACTAGTGTCAATTTTTGCACGAATCGCGTCTTGAATTTCTCAGCACCAGATTCTGGGATAGAGATCCAGTTCAAAATGAAGCTCACTCATCACAGAATAAAATGAAATAGTTTCTAAGTTGGCAGCATATCAGAATCTCATCTAAAATTTAGCATCTTCAATAATTTCTGAATCGCAATCGTGTCAAATTTTGCATGAATCGCGTCTCAGATTCCTTGGCACCAGATCCCAGAATCGAGATCCAGTTCAAAATGTAGCTCACTCATCCCAGAATGTTATGAAATAGTTTCTAAGTTGGCAGCATATCGGAGTCCCATCTAAAATCCAGCATCCTCGATAATTTCTTAATTCAAGTCGCGTCAAATTTTGCATGGAGTGCATGTGCAATCCTCTGGCACCGATGTCCATGATCAAAATTCAGCTTAGGATGTAGCTGGTTCATCCCCGAGTGTCATGGATCAATCAGTTGCCAAGTTTGCAGCATATCGAATTCTCATCTAGAGTCAGGCATTCTCAATCGAATTTCGACCGAACTCGTGTCAATTTTTGCTGAGAATGAATCTTAGATTTCTCGGCACCGATCACCAGAATCGAGATTCAGGTTGAGATGTAGCTCACCCATTTCAGAATGTCATGGAATAGTTTGTAAGTCGGCAGCATATGGAATTCTTATCTAGATTCAGGCATTTTCAATCGCATTTCGACCGAACTCGTGTCAATTCTCGCATAAAATCGATCTAGAAATTTCTGGCACCAATCTCTTGCATCGGGGTTGGGCTCGAACTTCTGCTAACCATCTCCAGAATATGACTAAACTGTTTCCAACTCGGCAGCATATCAAAGTCCTACCTAGAAACTATAGCGATGTCATATAGCGATGTTGGCAGTGCCCAAGGAACAGTTCGAGCTAATACTAGTTCTCAAAGCTGTCAGCACCAATTCCCAGACTTGGGATTGAGCTAAAAATCTTGTCAGCCAAGGGCGTAATACACCACAAGTATTCTCAACATGGCAGCGGAACCGCAAACTACCTCAAAACCGTGATTTTCATGAAATTCTCACAGTTTGGCATTCGATTATGAACATAAGTTCGTGTCCAGGATCCCAGCACGTATTCCAAGACTCGGGATTGAGTTAAAAAATTTGTTCATACAAATCAAAATGTGATAGAGTTTTCGCAAATTCGGCAGCAAGTCAAAATCTCGCCAAAAATGAATCATCTCCAATCAGATTCGGACCGAAATAGGGTCAATTTTCGCATAAAATCGATCAGAAAATTTCTGGCACCAATTCCTTGCATCGGGGTTGGGCTCGAACTTCTGCTAACCTTCTCCAGGATATGACTAAACTGTTTCCGACTCGGCAGCAAATCAAAGTCCTACCTAGAAACTATAGCGATGTCATATAGCGATGTTGGCAGTGCTCAAGGGACAGTTCGAGCTAATAATAGATCTCAAAGCTGTCAGCCCCAATTCCTAGACTTGGGATTGAGCTTAAAATCTTGCCAGTCAAGGGCGTAATACACCACTAGTATTCTCAACATGGCAGCGGACCTGCAAACTACCTCAAAACCGCGATTTTCGTGAAATTCCTACATTTTGGCACACGATTATGACCAAAATTCAGCCTCAGAGATCCCAGCACTTGTTCCCAGACCCGAGGTTTGGCCGAAATTCCAGGTATGCGCGCAAAGAATGTCTATCAAGTGTTTTCCAGGTGGCAGTAGGACTTATGCCTCCGACACCCCAAGTTCATTCTTTGGTATAATTCGTATTTATTTTTTCCCTGCATTCAACTCCCCCCCCCCCTCCACCCCTTCGCATTTAAGTGAGCAACAGGTAGGCACATCTTCTAGCTCAGGAAGTTACGAAGAAAATCCATTTTGTTTCATCTCGATAGCTCATGGATTCGAGTAAAGCGGATTATCCGGCAGAGTTAAGTCCCCACAAGCATAGTGCGTCGTTTGTAACTATTGTGATACTCAATTATGTAGATTTGTTACACTAATAAAGGTTCACAACTCAGATTTATTTGAAATTCGTATTATGGTATTGACTTTCTCAGTCAAAATCCGCATTTTTCGTCTATTTTTCGTCGAAAAGTTCTGACATCTTGTCTTGAGATTTTTACTTTTCTACCCTTCTTTTGGCAATACAAATAATGAAAACAGTTAGTTCTTGATGTTATCTGCTGTATCTAATTGTGCTACGCATCAATTTTTGCGTTTTCTTGACTCTACTCTCCAAATCCTGGAATTGACTTTCACAAACGATTCTCCTGAAAATTCGGCCATTTTCTTGACCTTCAGCTAAGTGTGGAGTTCAAAATGACTTTTCCTACGTTTGAATGGATACCTGTGTGTAACTGCTCTGTATTTGTGTATCTTATTCTCACTATCATATCGTATTTCAACAATAATTCTGTTTTCTTTCAAAACCGGTGAATGAGTTGCAGAAATGGATGAGGTCAATTCGAAAAAGCTGATTTTACGCTATCTTTTCCTTATTACTATAGATTCCGTTGAAATGTGATGGTGATCTCCCATGAAGATCTTCGTTGAGGATCTTCGTTCTCGAGCTGCTGCTCGCTCATCTGTCGGTTCTCATTCGATTCGACGGCACGCGTACTGACATGCGAGTGCTGGTGTGAAGATGACCCGTCCGATTGTTTGGAGTATTGCAAGCCGTGCACATACTTGAACTAAACAGATTGAGAAGCAAAATTCTCAATCAAACAGCATACATATCAATTTTCAAACTCTCTTTTTTTCGACTTGACTGTTTCGAAATTTTAAACGGCTTTATGGTTACTCTTGTGAATTCAATGAGGGGAAAATATGAATGTCACTATTTGAATCTGATATCTCGTTGAGACGTTGTATTTCCTGTAGGAAGTCCAGCTACGTGGATGCAGGATACTGTGCGATAAGATCGTCCACGTCCATCCGCTGCTTCATGTTAGCTTCCATGCGATGGATATTGACGGTCATGCGCCAGATAGATGTACCTACTGCTTCTATCATATTTTCTGTGAAATTTTAATCATGACTTTGGTAATATGTTCTGCAAAGATGGAGCTATGAAATTTGTTTAGATTTGAGAGCCCAATTCTTATTGAATTACACATAATATTTATGAGTGGCTCGTCCCTGGGCCGGAGTATTTTACGAAGGCTGATGACGAGTTACTGTAAATTTTCCTTTCTCACTCAAGTGAATAATTATTCATATTTTTCATGATAAAGAAGAAGAAGAATGCTACCAAACACTCGTCACCGCAGTACTGGGAGAGCTAAGGAATCTCTTGATGCCTCGTGCCTGGGCCGAAGTTATCGAGGGCTACGCACGAGTGCATTGCAAGATTCTCACGATTCTAGTTCTTATTCAATTCTCTTACTTCGTGGAAACTATGGATTATCTATTCATAGTTTCCACAAGATAAGAGAATTGAATAAGAACTTTTATATCGGCAAAGTAATTCACTCTCACATTGCTGATATGCTACGAATCTCATGGAATTTGCCATTTTAATCAAAGATAATCATCGCTAGTTGTACATAGGAAACTGACATGTTTTCATAAACTTGGAAATTCTATTACTAGATGTATGCTCATATCCTCTCGAATACAAATCATCTTCATGTGCTTCATTAAAGATGTTCCCAAATCTTTTCAAATTCTCTGAGATTAGGGGAGGAGATAGCTAGATTATTTGGATTCCCTTGGAATCACGCCATACTCCTTTGCGAGTCTGTGGGAAGGTAGGAACTCCTCTTGATGGTACATAGCCATGGTGCTTTTTCACGAGGCGGCCGGTTTTTGAAGTGAATGTACCCTCTATCTTGTGACTTGAGGCAATTCCGAATATTCCCGATTATAATCTGAAACACAATGAGCTCTTGTACAATCTATATGGCACATCTTGTTTCCATCAATATTCGGCGAATCGTCAATGCAATCGCGACCGGATCATTTTGTGCGTCGATCTTATCATTCTGCTCTCCATTCTCACACATTCTGCTTTCACGCCTTTTTTGCTGACTATAGCTCGACATGACTTCCTCGCTTTCAGAGCCTGCTGATTGCTCACACGTTGCTCGGACATGCCAGCCCTCTTGGATTTCGCTCATCCTCGCAACCGTGATCGGAGTTTCATCGACTCGAGTTTCCAAAAGTATGGTTTGAATTTAGCTCGCGCTCGTCAGCATTGTTACATCTTTGTTGACTCGAGACATATATGACTCCTGGAATTTTCTATTGCAACTCAAATTATTTCCAGAAAGAGCCTCGTCAACTCGGATGTTCTCAGTCACCAGTGGCATTTTAACACTATCGTCATGAACTAGATTGGTATTCTCATGAATATTCACATACTCAGCGCAGGATAGCGAGTCATATTTTGAATTCTCCAAGAACTCAACGCAGAAATTTTCCTGCACACTTCTACAAGCTACATTGACCACTATTGACTCTTCAACAGAGGGGGCCTGATATTGCATTGCGATATCTAAAGGCGTTTCGAAAACTACTTGACATTGCTCATATGCTAATTTGTCGACAGAAAATTCTTGTGTTCCGTCAATCTCAATATCTTCACTCACGACAGTTGCTTTCGGAAAGATCATTTCTAATTTTTGAGATCTATTGCAGTATGAATATCTCTCAGATCCAGGCTTCATCTCGCCCTTGACATGAATCTTGTGATTTTGATCTTCTCGACCTAGAAAATGTTGACAACTTGCGCCTTGTTCATGGAAATTCTGTCTTACGTCAACGGTTTTTGACTCTATATTAATTCCATTTTTGTGAAGAATTGGTGAATTGCCATGATTTTTCTGATGTAAATTCATATTCTCATAACATCCGCGATCGACTTCTTCATTCAAGCAATCATACACAATGTAAAATTCATCGCTCGCATACTTTCGAGCCAAAATTTTAGCATCATGCCAAGTTTTTAGGCAGCGTATTCGTATCAGCCAAGTCGAATATGGCCCCATATTTTTCAGATATTTGTCGATCGTGATGTAACGAACGCCACCATTGAATGATTCTTCCTCTGCTGAGGTTAGGAATCTCTCAGTCATGGGAACATATTGTGCCGAATGATAACATTCATCCAATTTCTTTTCGAAATGAAGTAGTGATCCTCTCGGTTGTCTACGCAAATATTCTGTTTGATTTGAACTGTCATTTGAAGCAGGCAGCTCTTCGATCCGATGAAAAAATCCATCAAGAATGCATGCACCGTTGAGTACTGTACCATAAGTGGTTTGGAAGTATCCTTTGCTCTGCCTCTGAAGTTATCAGAAATTGCTCGTAGTACAATTTGGTGGTCCTTCCCTTCACAGTTTCCTGAGATTTGCCGGACATTAGAATAAAATATCCCAATCCGGTCCAGTAAGCCGTCAAAATTTATGAATTGATTGCCGTATGAAGCACAATATTTTTCCACTTCCCCAAATTTTAGGACTCACAATGTTGTTTCGAGGTACTTAGCTAACACAATTTGATTGGAAAATGAGATTGCATCTTAGGTAGCGATCATTTGAAGATATAATCAATTGAACGTGCCGTGGCTTTTGTCATATCAGTTGACAACTACTAATGAGAACACAATCATATGATCACAGCGGGGTAATCTCGACAGCCCTGTGCCATTCTTATTGACTCGAAGTCATACTCAATGAATTCAGTCGTCTTTTTCAACATTTAATGGGACACGCTTATTTCATCATATGAGCGAATGGGATCGAGTCGCACATGATACTATACAAATTCTCCCAATCAAATGGTTAGCTTAACATGACTATTCACTTTCTGCAATTACTCGCTCTCTCGGCTTTCAGGTAAAAATTCGACCACGGCAATATATGCACGAAAAATCATGGCTGATCCGATAATTCAAATTTTGCAGAGATCATGCTTATAATTTGGTATCAGTAATTCACTCGTTTTGATGCAGGTTCTGCTTGCTGCGAAAAGTTTCCATGCCGTGGATAGTCATCCTCGAATTTGCAAAGTCCATCACGTGTGGATTGGTGTCTGCGAAGACGGCGAGTTTAGCCATCTTCGAGCACTGGTGGTGATCCAGATGACTCATTGCAAATTGGCTGGATGCGATGTGTTAGCTCACGCGATGGTGGACGGCGGGCGGGTTGGGCTGAGCACTCGCTGTTGTTCCATTCTTTCTCGTTTTTTGTGAATTCTGCTTGGCTCAACTCTTATCTTCTCTCAGTCATTTTAGATTCACGACACTCGTAAAAATTTGCAGACTCCAAACAATTCTTCAAAAGAAAATGTTTGCTAACTTTTTGGGGAAAAATTTTAACTCGCGGGAAACTACTCTACCTAGCACCAAAAAGGGGATGTAACGTGGTGAAGGGTTCAGTCTATGTTAATGACTTACCTGGTTTGCTAGACGGAAAATCGGTATATCATCTATTCTATGCGGATGATCTTCAAATTTATCCCCAAGTCGAGAAAACTAAGATCAAGGAAGGCATCACTCGGCTGGGAGAAGTAGGGCGACTAATTGCTGAATGGGCCAGAAGTTCCGGCCTGCGTCTCAACGCTGGCAAGACCAAGGCAATCTTCTTCAGCTCTGAGAGGAATATCAAAGACCTGAAGGGAATGGACTTGCCAGGGGTTGAGATACAGGAAGGAAAGTTCATTCCGTTCAGCGATACGGTCGTGAGTCTTGGTGTTACACTTGATAGTGAACTGACGTGGAAACCGCACATTGACCAAGTAACTAAGAAAGTCAACAGAGCCCTATACGGACTGCGGTTTTTTAGGGCGTGTACCACCAGACCTCTCCGAATTCGCCTAGTCGAGTCATTAGTTCAACCGCATTTAGATTATTGCACAGTCGTGTACCTCGACGCCACGGACGAACAGCGGCAGCGGATACAGCGACTGAGCAATTCATGTGTGAGGTGCATTTTTGATCTTAGGAGAGACGAACACATCACCCCGTTTAGGGAGCGTTTGGGTTGGTTACGTACTGATTCGCGGAGAATGTACTTCGCAGCACTTTTAATGCATAAGATCATGCATTTTGGAGAACCTGGCTACTTAGATGCGATGTTTACTAGGTACCAATCTGAACGCCCCGCACGTGGTGATGCAGAAGAGCGGGTACTCATGGTTCCCAATATGAGACTTGAGTACGGAAGAAGATCATTCCAGGTTCAATGTGCTCATCTATGGAACTTTCTCCCTTTGGGCTTCCGGCAGCTGGGGAAAATATCAGTATTCAAAGAGGCCTTAAAAGATTTCCTCTTGACTGAGTCTTCTCAGAGGATTGATGTGAAGAGGAGGCATTATTTTTTGTGATAGGTTTGGGCTCTTTTCAATCAGCGTTTCCTATTTTAATAGAGTTATACTTGGCTACTTCGTCACTGAATTGTAATTCCTGTGATATTTCTGCTGGGCTAAGCCTTTTATATGCCATTCTACATGAAAATGTTTTCTTCTCCTCCATCGTTCTTGTAAAGACTGATATATGTATATGAAAATGTATCTTATCATTCTCTTCCTCGACTTTCATGTATCTTTCGGAGCCTCAGAATGACTAGTCACTTTCTGTGACAATTCCAATATTCTTTGACCAAAAAGACAAATATTTATACATTTCTATATATGTATTATGTAGGTGTAACATATGTGACATATGCTACTGTTTCTTCCAATTCTGCCCTCGGGCGAACAAAGGTGATCAATCAATCAATCAATCAATCTCCCGTTCCTGCCCATCCTCTGTCTCCTTCACCAACTTCCCGCGAGAGCCCGCCTCGTTGCCGCCTGATCTTCTGTTTCCGATCTGTACGTCCAGCAAATGCTGCCACGCTGCGTCCATTTCTGGTGTAACCTGCTATACCAACTCTCCGTCATCTTGGTGTCTCTGACTGCACACTCACACATCCAACTCGGTAGCGAATTCTTGACCCTTCGTTCAGTAACTCCTCTGATGACTGCTACTCCGCTCGCGGCCTCCACCTCGACAAAAATAATACCTTGCGTTATCACACACCTCCGGTGTGATGGCCCAGCGCAGCAGCGAGCGGTAGTGACGATGATTCGGGTGACTCCGTCGCAAGTTTGACCACCAATTTGATAATCAAACTTGACAAGCTCACAATTCTTAATGAAAGACATGATGTGACATTTGGACACATCTAAGTTGAGCATATTCATGATTGCCTACATGACGAGGGCATTAAGATCCTTCCGTACCTTTGGTGCATCGCGAACCGGATTGATTTCGGAGTATATTTTCACATCATCCGCCCATATCAGAACCTGGCAGTATTCAAAAGTAGATGGTAGATCATTGATAAAGATGATGAACAATATCGGCCCCAGGTTTGAACCTTGAGGGACCTCTGACTTAGAGAAATACCTCCCAGAACACGATTCACTGATCCTAACTGACTGTTTGCGGTCTGAAAGATGAGAAGAAATCCACTCAATTGAGCCAGGATTGATCCCATAATTGTATAACTTATTAATGAGCATCATGCACTCATTAACAAGCTCATGTATAACTAATAATTCCATGATCAACTCATTCAAAGGCTTTTGAAAAATCGGTATGAATAGAGTGAATCTGCGAATGTTTCTCAAGTGCATTGAAGATAAAATCTGAATAGATGAGTAAACCATGTTGCTCCTGGCAACAAATTGACAAAATATATCGTACATTTTTTCTGCCATAATAGTATCAAATATCTTTGCAATAGTACTGGAGATAGAAACTGAATGGTAATTGAGGACTCGAGATTTATCATTAAATTTCAAAATTGGTATGAGATGAGACAGTTTCCACTTTCTGGGGGAATGTTGACATTGCAACGATAGATTGTATAACTGAGTTAACGGATTAGCCAAGAAATGTCCAAATTTCCACGGCAGGGCTGAATCATTCCCAAATGCGACTGAAAGGAACTCGCAGGATTCCAACGGGATCTTGAAATAGATCTAAAAATACGTTACCAGAAAAAAATTGTCGTAAGTTATGAGGCCGATTCCGAGAAAAAAGATTATTGAGCCTGGAGAATCGAATTCTATTAGAAAAGTGCATAAAGTCGTGCAATTCTAAGTCATCCGGAGGAATCCTGTTTTCATATTCTTAATTCTCTATTTCACCATGGGGAGAATGGCGAGAAAAGAGTGATAATGTGCTGGAACGTGTTTAGAGCAAGGCCTAAAAGTAGACGAATGATCGAGCAGAGGAGTTTTCACAATGACGTGGAGATAAGCGCACAGTTGTCAAGTTCTATGCGTCGTTGATTTGTAGAATCGAATTGAATACGTATCAGAATAGTCAATTTCAAGGTGCATCATACTGAGATACACGATATCGATATTGAAGATCTCAAATATCGATCTTTCGTGTAGAAGCGAGCGTATCGAAAACAAAAACAAACGGATTCGCGAGTTGATACTAGGCGTAGTATAGCAAAAAAGAGAGTGTGGGGGGGGGGGATACACGTTGGTCTCGTTGATTTTTGCGAGCTTTTTACAGACCATACTTGTTAATATTGGGAGCCCTCATCATGTGTTGGAGTGAAATATTGCTCATCGAATTCCATTGAGAGATGAGAAAAATTATGAAGGATATAACTTATGCTCTCAATATCAACAAGTATTGTCTGGAAACAGCTCGCAAAAATCAGCGAGACCAACGTGTCCCCCTCCCTCCACTCTATCTCCTTGTTATGTAGGAATCATCAACCGTCCTCTCGCTATGACATTTGTTGATGTTTTCTTGATTCGATCTAGGAGGGCTAGGATCGTGCTGATCGAGTTACACGATTTTCTTTGGCAAGAAAGGTATATTTTGTGACGTTTCATCAGTGCATTTCACTGACGTCATCAGGCTGTAAATGAAAATCACAACGTAACGAAGCACAATTTTTTCAACACACGTGATCACAATTTAGCTTCGTGAAAGACAAATTTATATACCACACATTTTTTGAAATCACTTTAAAAACATATTTTAAATCGAAATGCAGACATGAAAAGTCTGTAGTCACGTCAAGTGTTTACATTGCGAGTGTCGCACAGAATATTCGTGATGAGTACAGTATAGTGGACTACAAACAGGTGGGAAGTATTACATATATAGTGGGGCATTGGATAATGAGAGACGGAGAGAGCAATAGTGAAGAATGGTATGGACTGTATATATGTATATATATAAGTCCATGTCATACATAAGATCGAACTATTTTAAAATTGAACCATAAAGTCTATTGAGAAAACGAGTATTGGTCTTCAAATTGATGTTGTTCGTATCAGAATTGATGAAAATCATCTCACTCAATGTTCTTTCATGAAAATGAGGTTCATGATCAAGTATTTTTGTGTTAGGCCAATCAAAATTGTGACCAGCCTCTCTCATGTGGATTGAAACTACAGAATTTTGATTTTTCATCTTGATGTGTTCATCAATTCTCACCGATAGTGCTCTCTTAGTCTCCCCGACATATGTTGCCGGACAGTCTCTACAGGAAAACTTATGAATTACTTCAGTATTATCAGACTTATCCATCGAATCTTTGCCTAATTTTATGATATTCTGAGAAGTTTTGTTTATCTTTGGGAGTGTTAGAATATTGAATTTTCTCAGTGTATTTGCACATTTTTGGAAAAAACCATCATAAAATGGAATCGGAACCTTCTGTTGATGGGCAAAGAGTTGGACTCTGTTTTGATTGGACGTACCATTGTTAACCTGGTTTTTTCATTTTTGAAGCCGCGTTTTAAAGCAACTGGCACTGAAACTTTTTGGATAATTATTGTCTATGAGCCTTTTTTCTATGGATTTTGAATTTTTTCTGTGGAATCCTGGGTGAGAAAGGTTGATGGGTCGATCGATCAGATTGTAAATTATGTTTCTTTTTTGTTTGTTGGTATGGTTTGATGTGAAATTTAAAATTCTACCGGATGAGGTGGGTTTTTGGAACCAGTCCGTAATGATAGTATCGTTTTCCCTAATTAGCGTCAGGTCCAAAAAATTGATCTTTTTGTCTTGTTCAGATTCATGAGTAAATTGCAGTTTTTCATGATACTGATTGAAAACGTCCAGAACTAAGTTTATATGTTCTTTTTTGATGCACATAAGCGTGTGATCGACATACCGATAGTAAGAAATAGGAACGACGTTATGATCAGTTTTTAGTTTGGATAAGCAGTGAACTTCCAAATCAGTCATTACTAGATCTGCAAATAGAGGAGAAATGGGAGAACCCATAGGGCTCCCTTCCATTTGTTGGTAGAATTTTGAATCGAACTTGAAAAAAGTGTTGTTGAAAATAAGCTGGACAGCTTCTCTGATTTCATCAAAAGGTATCTTACACTTGTTATGTATTTCATTGAAACGTTTATCTAAACTATCAAGAACAAGGTGACAAGGTATGTTTGTGAAGAGTGGACTTACATCTAACGACAAGAGAATATGGTCATCAGGTATACGATAATCTTTCAACTTTTCTTTCAACTCTAGACTATTATTGATGTGGGAGCTAGGTGATCTAATACAAGCTCTGAGTTCTTTATATAGAGTTGAGGAAAGAAAATGTGTTGGACTATTTATTGTTGAGACTATTTGTCTGAGCGGATTATTTGGTTTATGTATCTTAGGTAAACCGTAACATCGAGCAATGACGGTATTGTTTAATGTTAGAGAATATGGATGGAATTTTTTGTACAAAAGATTGCGGCTGTTCCAACTTTTAAGTAAGGGAGAAACACTTTCTTGAATTTTTTTGAGAGGATTGGATTTGATACGCTCGTAAACATTCCTGTCGGATAAGAGATCGTTCATTCCATTCGTATACTCTGATTTGCTCATGCAAACAGTGACGTTACCTTTATCTGCTCGAGTGAAAAAAATGTCACTATTGCCTTTCAAAAAGGCTTTAGTTTCACCTAATTTTTTTGCAAATGCTCGATCTTCAGCCGAAATAAGGGTCTGTTTTTTTCTCTCAAACTTGATAGTATTACAAACATTTTGGCGGATCTGGTTCTTTTCATTGTCATCGACATCACAATTATAAAGGCAAGATTCAAAGTTTTTTATGGTAGAAAGGATATCACTCTCATCTAACAGCTTATTGGAACTATGATTCGGACCGAGAGATACTACATCAATTACGTTTTCTGGTACAACAGTGTTTGTGACATTTTTTACCCATAGACTCTTATCAATATTGCTCTGATGAATAGGTGGCAAGAGGGATTGAAATTTTCTTCAGCCGATTTCTTAAATAAGTTATTATCAATGAAACATCAGAAAAAGCGCGTTCGACTGGCACTGACGTAGCTTGCATGTTCAAGATATCTCTAGCCATTCGGCTTAGTGATGGATACGTGTATGAGTGGTCCTTCCACGATAAAAGGATGTCCGTTGTTCCTTCACTAGCTCTGGCAGCTCTCAAATACTCATTCATCTCTCTCTTCCAACTTAGGGACTCAGAAGTATCAGTCTTAACCCATAGATATTTCAGATTCAACAAGTTTTTGGATTTCTGAGTTTTAACATGAGTTGTGTTATTACAATCACTTGTTGACTATTTATAGCATATGAAGCAGAAGAGTAATGATATATCATCATTTTTGAACAACTCTCGTCGAGAGTCTCGCTCGATAACGAGACGATACAAGACGATAACCAAATTTTTTGATTTTTTCGAGAGCGAGACGATAACTTCCAATTCCTCGTCTCATCTCGTCTCGCGGCATCCCTATTCTTCTCATAACTTACGACAATTTCTTTTTTGGTAACTTATTTTCATATATATTTCAAGATCTCGTTGGAATCTCGGGAGTTTCTTTCAATTGCATTCAAAATTTGTTCAGCCCTGCCGAGTTTTTTTATGGAAATGGATGGAATACCATCCGGACCAGGAGAGTTAGACTCCTTCAGCGAATTTACCATTCTGCGAACCTCAGCTTCACCAATCCTAAATTTGATCTCATGAAATGATTCATCTCAAGCTGTACGTAAGTTCATGAGACAAGAGTTTGGAAAGAAAGATCCGAAATCCGCAGCAAACAAGTTCGATGACTCCTAACCATTATTAGAAGATTCATGCTGAAACTTTACATTATCTGGTGTACTACTGCAGTTCTGTAAATTACGTACATGCCCCCGAAAACCTTCGACGTCTTTCAATATACTATTTTCAATATTCTCAATATATTTTGCATATGAATCGTTGGACTTTCTAATACATTGTGCTCTCAGTTTTTTTCAATTAAATGCGACCCTCTTATAAGTTAGTCTCCAAGCTGATGAGATGCGCTACAGATTTTTCCTCAATCAAGTTAATAGGTTCATTGTTGAGCCATGCAGGCCAGTTGTTAACGGAAGAGCTGCCAGTTGGAACATGTTTGTCAATGCAGTTATCCGAAACTTCATAGAAAGATGAAATAGCTGCTTCAGGATTCGCACTGGACGGAACTAACACGAGGAACCCACTAAGTGCGGGTCACCAAAGCTCACCAGACTTTTTTCACAGTCTTGTACCACTTAGAATATGAAGAATCCAGAGTAACTCCGTCAAATGGGCCTCCTGTCCGAAGTTACAGCCCATGATATTAGCAGTATATAGGCCCATGTCAAAAAGTGATATATATAGATATACTGACAATGCATATACAGATATATTGACAACATTTTTACTTGTAGCTCGGAACAGGAGGCCCATTTGACGAAATTACTCTGGATTCTTCATATTCTAGGTGGTACGAGACTGTGAAAAAAGTTCGGTGAGATTTGGTGACCCGCATTTCGTGGGTCCCCTTTGTAAGCCCCAATCAACCTAGTCAAGCACAGAGAGATGAGATTTCCTGAGATGTGTCGTGAGATTCTAGAATAGTCAGCTTTCAAAAATTTTTCATCAATAAACTCGGTATATGCTGAGGGCGAAATTACATGACCGGGAAAAATTCGGGCGAAACGGGAAAAAAGCCACCGGAAAAAAATGTAGTCTGCAACTTGTGGAGGTTAGCTCTGCCATCGAATGATATTTCGATGATTTCTATTCACAGCTCTACATTCTAATGACTCGCAATAATCTATAAACTTCATAATCTACATCAGTAGATAGTTTTATCATAATATAAGGTGTTCATATGAAATATAAACTTTGATGAGATATCGTTGTTGACGTTCGAACAAACTTTCCGTCGCCGGAAAATGTGGGTTTCTACAATTTACATGGACGGAAAAAAGTCCAAATTTGCTATCCGGATCTAATCATTATTCGGGGGAGCAGGACAGATCTCTCGTACTAATTATCAAAACCGATTAATAATCAACCAATAATCGATATTGACAGTCTCAAGCCACGTCGAAAGCTTCATACATTTTATAATTCGCATTGCAAAATTGGCGATTCCGGACGTTCTGGTATCTCTTCCGTCCATGTGAATTGGAATCGTCTGTTTCTCCGGCGACGGCTTCGCTCTAATTGTTCGGATTCCTTCCGATCATGTAATTTCACCCTGAAGGGGCATGGTTAGAGTTAAGAGTTGGTGAAAATATAGCTGGAGTGTGATGTTGATCTGTCGCAATTAGAGTATCAAAAATATTGACATTGCTCAACCAATTCCTGGACACAGATAAAAGATCAAAACTATAATTTTTACTGTAGAGCATGGGAAACATTTCGATTAAATCTGAAAGAGTGAAACAAGAAAAGACTGTTACAGCTTGTGAACGTAGGGTTGTTGACAAAGGACCATGGAATTGCACATCAAGGACATCACCAGTCATCCAAGACTCGTTTCGCAAATTGTAGTCACCAAACAGAACCAGTTTATGCTTGCCAAATTCATTCACAATGCTTGAGACAGCTTCCAGATGACTATCTATTCATTCACAATGCTTGAGACAGCTTCCAGATGATATCTCAAGAGTTCATATTGAGGTTCATATTGAGGAGGAATGTATGAGCTGCTCAAAATGTATTTCTGGCCACAAAGAGAAAAGTCAACAAACAAATGTTCCACATCAATGATTCCAGAGTCCAGTCCATTAGCCATGAACTTCTCACTGATGGCAATAAAAACCCCTCTACCACAAGACCATTGACTGTTGAAATTACTCCGGCCCTGTCTGAATATTTTGTACCCCATCAGTCCAAGCTCAGCAGTAGAGAAATCCACCGAGAACCAGTTTTCAGTAAGAACATGTGCATCAGGCTTAGGGGATAGAGTGTGCCAAGAATTTTTGAGTTTGTTCAATTTGCCCTTCATTCCATGTATGTTCTGATGATATATATAGTACTCATTTAACCTTGATTTATTGGATCTGATTCTTGCGTGTTTATTGATAAATTCTTGGAGGCAGCCACTAGTCTGGGAATCCTGTTCACATACTCGATAGTTCTTGGATCATCGGGATAAAGTTCATCATGCCGTTTCAGCTGGTCTTTTAAGTTGTTCAGATGTTGTTGCTGATTCAAAGTTTGGTCAGAAGAGATATTGATCTGAGACCAGCTTTATCCCTGTTTTTAAGCACACGTAGGGCATCACTGAAACTGCCAAAAGTGACAAGAATAAGTCTAGACTTATCAGCGAAGTATATACCAATCCGCTTGCGAGTGGAAACAGGATTCTTCAATTATTCGATTTTAGACAGTCCATTTGACACACTATTGAAACAATTTTCATTCTGAGGTTCTTTAAGATTGTGAGGCTGCATTCTCACGCTAGCGAATTTCGCTGCGGCGAGCGATCTTCGTCATTGGTGTGAGAGAGAAAGTTGGATCAGTCGTTCTCCCTCACACCAATGACGAAGATCGCTCGCCGCGGCGAAATTCGCTAGCGTGAAAATGCAGCCTAAATGATGATGTTCTGTGGCCTGGCTCTTAATCTCAGCACAAATATTTTTAGTATCTAGAGTTGAAACGTTGTTCTTGATTGTGCTTATTGTGTCCTGAATCACCATTATATCAGATTTGCACTGTTCAAGACCATCATTAGTTACCTTATTATCAGACCCCAGTCTATCCACTTTAGCTTCTATTGTTGATATTTTGTTGTCTTGTTCCATCAATGGGCATCCTGTAATCTTGTCAACACCCCAAACGAAAGGCTTGGCAAATTTGGGCAAATCAAGATAAGTATTGTGCAATTGGGAAAAAAATCCGAACAATATTCTCCAGCATGCGCGAATTGTTTGAAAGTCAAACGTGACGACACACCGTGCAGGTCATCCTGACGTCAAACGATTTGCGCAAGATGGAAGAAATATTCACGATTCTCAGTTCCAATTGCACAATACTTATCTCGGTTTGCTCGATTTTGCCAAACCTTTCTTCGTTGACTGATGCTATTGTAAACATATGTTTGCAGTAGCAGTAGTCGACGATTGTATCCCCGTGACGTCACATGGTGCAAGTCGTCCAACTTTCAAACAATTTGCACAGGGTGGAAAAATATTTTGGAAGTTTCTTTGAAATTGCACTTTGATCAGTTAAATTTGCTCTATTCTGCATAATTCGCCCACGGGGTCAAGAAAATGCAGGGTGCCCATTTAGACTCAATGTGAGTCATGGAAAACTTAATCGGACTCATCCGGATTGACTCTGAATCCAAATTATGGAGATATAATTTTTTCGGTCTTTGCGAGTTATGCTGACGTTTTTGGCATCAATCGAGAATGGATTCTACTCAATTCTCGATCAATGCACCTTTAGAGCCTCGTATGGTTCCGAGGATGCATCTAAAGGATTTTGATGGAGAGGAATGAAAAGTAAAGATGAGAAATGAGAATTTTTATAAAAAATTTGGATTCTACGCTGATGTTATGCGAGTTTCACCCTTCTCTCATTGCTCGGGCTTTTCAAAGTGGTGGAAGAGCAATGAAAGTTTACCTCTGACACGCGGCTCAAGTGGCTGAATGTTCGATGGTTTGGACGCCCTTATACACGGAAGTTCATCTTTGTTAAGCGCTTGCGAGAAAGGCCATTTCAACTCGCTATTTCCATTTGATTTCTCAACATTTCTACTTTGGCAGCTCTTTGGCCTTCTGCCGGAATTATATGTAATTAATTTTGACACTCGATCGATATGATCGGATATCGTATTTATCACTCGCGGGAATTTCAAATTATAAAGATATGATTCTTTCGGTCTTTTTGAGTTAAAGTCAGCAGATATTGCTGACGTTTCTGGCATCAATCGAGGATGGATTTTACTCAATTCTCGATCAATGTACCTTTAGAGCCTCATATGGTTCCGAGGATGCATCTAAAGGATTTTGATGGAGAGGAATGAAAAGTAAAGATGAGAAAATGAGAAACTTCATGAAAAATTTGGATTCTACGCTGATGCTATGCGTGTTTCGCCCTTCTCTCATTGCTCGGGCTTTTCAAAGTGGTGGAAGAGCAATGAAAGTTTACCATTGACACGCGGCTCAAGTGGCCGAATGTTCTATGGTTTGGACGCCCTTATATACGAAAGTTCATCTTCGTTGAGCGCCTGCGAGAAAGGTCATTTTAACCCGCTATTTCCATTTGATTTCTCAACAATTTTACTTTGGCAGCTCTTCGGCCTTCTGCCGGAGATATATGTAATTAATTCTGACACTCGATCGATATGATCGGATATCGTATTTATCACTCGCGGGAATTTCAAATTATGAAGATATGATTCGTTCGTTCTTTTTGAGTTAAAGTCAGCAGATATTGCTGACGTTTTTGGCATCAATCGAGGACGGATTGTACTCAATTCTCGATCAATGCACCTTTGTAACTAATTTTGACACTCGATGGATATGATCGAATATCGTTTTCATCACCAAAGGTGCATTGATCGAGGATTGACTAAAATCCATTCTCGATTGATGCCAAAAACGTCAGCAATATGTGCTGACTTCAACTCGCAAAAACCGAAAAAATTATATCTTCATAATTTGAAATTCCCGCGAGTGATAAATACGATATCCGATCATATCGATCGAGTGTCAAAATTAATTACATATATCTCCGGCAGAAGGCCGGAGAGCTGCCAAAGTGAAAATGTTTAAGAATCAAATGGAAATAGCGGGTTAAAATGACCTTTCTCGCAAGCGCTTAACGAAGATGAACTTTCGTATATAAGGGGGTCCAAACCATCGAACATTCGGCCACTTGAGCCGCGTGTCAGTGGTAAACTTTCATTGCCCTTCCCACACTTTGAAAAGCCCGAGCAATGAGAGAAGGGCGAAACACGCATAACATCAGCGTAGAATCCAAAGGACCCCGCTCCGAGAGATAGGATTTTGGCTTTTGGTTAATTTCGTCGGGGAAGAAATATGTTGTCAAGCACAAAATTCTGAACAAAAAGTTCAATGGGCTCGAAGACGGAAAATGGCTAGTTTTTTCAGTATAAATCAAATAAATACCAATAAATGGGAGGTTATGAGGTTATCTAGAACAACAACAAAGGCTTGTCTGCAGCGTTCGAATTTGAATTGAAAAAGTACAATTTGAGTGTGATGTAGCTCAAAGGTCATCACTTTGGTAATTGAAACATTTTATCTAAAACCTTCGATACAAGAAGCAAACAAATGCATGCAAAAAAAGTGATAATGCGCGATTGACAAAGAAATCATAACGGCTTGTATTCTCAACAATTACATTTCATTTCATTCAATGTAGCAGCTAAGGCTGGAGCTGGATCATGAGGCTGTGCTGACTCGATGCAACTAGTACATGATCTTGAGAGCCCAGATATGGGGCGGGAGCGGCTTTTTGACATCAACATCATCGCATAGCATGAGGCTCGCGCTTTGAATAGTTGATAAAAGGTGTCCGATAGTGCATGGCTGCAATCAAATTATGTGCAATGAATCAAAATTAATCATGGATCGCGTGAGACTAGTGTCTGCCAAATATTTCGAGGATATGGAGATCGAATCTCATATTGCCGTATCTCGAGATCATATCGCGTAAGAGGCTGCGGGGTCGAGAGCAAGCGACTATCAAAATCGAGCTCGAAAAGTCAAGTGGAGGGTGTTTTTGAGGTATTTCAAGGTCGCTGAACACGAATATGACATTGCCTCGCCTCTTAATCGTGTTGCGTGGGCGGCTGCGGGGGTGGAGGCGCGAATTGACCGAGATCGAAGCTCGAGACTTGAGTAAGGGTGTTTTTGGGGTATTTTGGGATCGCTAAGCACGAATTTGAGACCGTCCAGCCTCCAAGTCATGTTGCGCGGGCGGTTGGGGAGGGGGGGGGGTGGAGTAGAGGCACGAATTGACCAAGATTGGAGTTTGAGAGTTGAGTAAGGGGTTGTTTTTGGAGTATTTTGGCATCGCTAAGCACGTATTTGAGATTACACAGCTCCCGAATCGTGTTGAATGGGTGGCTGCAAGAGCAAGGACGCGTGTTGAACTAGATAAAACTGGAAGAGCCGGCGGGGGGGGTACCTTGATATCTCGAGATCACTGAACACAAATCTCAGATCACCCAGCCTCAGAACCGTATTGCGTGGGTGGCTGTGATGGTGAATTCGATGTAGTTTCCTGACAATGATCATTCCCTGCGATAGAATCTGACCAGGATTGTAAGCCGATTAAGGCATCGGGACCAGACCACGAGCATACGCCAAGTATCTCCTTCAACCGAGGGATCGAGCGATATCTTGTTGATCGGAATTCCGATTCACTAGGTATGTAATCACAATTTTCGATCACGGAATAGGCCACAAATAGTTTCAGGCGTGAATCTGCGAGAAAGTGGTGACTGCCTGGAGATTTGACCGTTGAATCTCTATTCTGCCCATCTTCACAAGCAGGATCTGATTGGATGTACCGAGAGGCACGATGACCAAACAACGCCCAGAATCACCACGTGATCCAATAGCCTAAGGATCGGAAGATATCCTAGGACGTGCGATTCTGAAATCTTAGCTCTGTGGCAAAAAACTCAAGAATCCACCCGACTCTTTCTCAAGATTTTTCATCACACGCTGAGATTTCAGGATCACACTCCCTAAAACACCACACGATCAAGCTGTTTTGAAATCGTGCTCTGGCCACGGTCGTTGTATTGTAGTCATGCTCCTCGCAGGATCAGATGACACTTCCTGTGAAATCGGCCAGAATAGTGAATCAGCTCTCAAATCTCCTTGCAGTCACCGCCCTCCCATAGATTCACGCCCAAAAAGATTCGTAGTCCATACCAATATCAAGAATTGTGATCTCATAGCTAGAGGATCGTAGTTTCAATCCCTGGAAAATTGCTCGATCTTTGGACCACCAAACACACTCGGCTTACCGGGAGAGTGTTTCAGATCCGGATCACGGATTTGGCTGAAACTTTGGAAATAGTCTTCTTTTAGTGCCAAAAGACGAAACCCAAAACTATAGACCCTAACGCTCAACCGTTTCTAAGCTACAGCAAAGGACATTAGCATTGTAGGTATACCTATATGTATAATTTTTAACATGGGCCCATATGGACAATGCTATTGCCTGAAGGCGTAGCTCGGAAATGCTTGAGCGTTAGGGTCTATAACTTTGCAGGTTTATTCGAATATGCTGGTCGGAGCGCTCCGAACTCTGGGATCTCTCTCTCTGTGATGTGGAGAAGAGGCATTATTTTAATCTGTAATGGGAAGGGCTCTTCTTTAATTTAGTATTTTTTACATGTGACCTCAGTCACCCAATTGGTGATCTATAGCTGTGATATTAGTGCGAGCCCTTACCCCTCTTTTTATACTTCTAAGTATGCACCCTGACTAGTCACGAATTGTGATAATTATTGTCCCTGACTAAACCAGTAATTGACTGAAATTATCATTATTATTTTGTTGTCCATATATTATATTCATTCTTATACGTGTTATTACATTTTAACGAGCATACGTAGGTGTATGTAATTGTATTTTTTGTCTTCGCACGAATAGAGGACATCTATCTATCTATCTATCTATCTCTCTCTCTCTCTCTCTCTCTTACTCATTGCGTTTGAAAAGAGAGAATCGGGGGTAGGAGCGCTCCGAGCGCTCCGAACTCGCATAATCAGGTGAATTTGATGTGAGTCTTCCCACGACTTAGGATCAGATTTCATCCGTGGGGATGTCCAGATTCAGCAAAGGAACACTCGAATCTCCTACCCGTCAGTATCGAGTAGTAGATTCACGTCCGCCAATGTATTCGAATCGAATCCTTCTCGAAATTTTTGACCACATAGCTAGGATTTCAGAATCGGACGTCCGAGGTTATCTCCCGATCCCTAGGCTATTGGATCACGTGTTGGTTCTGGGCCGTTGTATGGTCACCATGCTTCTCGATACATGAGATCAGATTCTGCTTGTAAAGATGCCCAGGATAGAGATTTAATGCTGGAATCTCCTTGCAGTCAACACCTTTTCCTAGATTCACGCCCGAAAAGATTTGTAGTCCATTCCGTTATCAATAATTGTGATCACATAGCTAGAGGATAGTAGTTCCCGTGCCCAGAATATTGCTCGAATTTTCGGCCACTGAACACACTATGCTTAGGTTCGTGGTAAGGTGACCGAATAACGAAAGTCATCCCACTACTTGGGATCAGATTTAACCCGTGGGGATGTCCAGATTCAGCAAGGGAAAACTCAAATCCCCTAACCGTTACTATCGAGAAGTAGATTCACGCCCGTAAATCTATGAGAATAGGCTCCTCCTCGAGATTTATGATCACAGAGTTAAGATTTCATAATCGCACGTCCTGGGATATCTCCTGATCCCTAGGCTATTGGATCACGTGTTGGTTCTGGGCCGTTGTATGGTCACCATGCTTCTCGATACATGAGATCAGATTCTGCTTGTAAAGATGCCCAGGATAGAGATTTAATGCTGGAATCTCCTTGCAGTCAACACCTTTTCCTAGATTCACGCCCGCAATGATTTGTAGTCCATTCCGTCATTGAGGATTATGATCACATAGCTAGAGGATCAGAGTTCGAATCCCTAGGGTATTGCCCGGTGCTCCATCCCACAAACACAGTTGGCTTAGGCTCGTGGTATGCGTGATTTTTGCCCGTCAATATATGAGAATCGACTGCTTCTTAAGATTTCCGGTTACAGAACTGAGATTTCAGTATCACACTTCTTAAGTCATTACCCAATCCCACTGCCATCACATCACGCTCTGGTCATGGTCGTTGTGAAGTGGTCATGCTTTGCGCATGATGAGATGAGACTCCGCCTGGAAAATTGGCCAGAATAGAGATTTAGCTCTCGAATCTCCTTACAGTCACCACTCTCTCGCAGATTCACGCCTGAAACTATTTGAGGCCTATCCCGTGATCGAAAATTGTGATTACATACCTAGTGAATCGGAATTCCGATCAACAAGATATCGCTCGATCCCTCGGTTAAAGGAGATACTTGGCGTATGCTCGTGGTCTGGTCCCGATGCCTTAAACGGCTTACAATCCTGGTCAGATTCTATCGCAGGAAATGATCATTGTCAGGAAACTACATCGAATTCACCATCACAGCCACCCACGCAATACGGTTCTGAGGCTGGGTGATCTGAGATTTGTGTCCAGTGATCTCGAGATATCAAGGTACCCCCCCCCCGCCGGCTCTTCCAGTTTTATCTAGTTCAACACGCGTCCTTGCTCTTGCAGCCACCCATTCAACACGATTCGGGAGCTCTGTAATCTCAAGTACGTGCTTAGCGATGCCAAAATCCTCCAAAAACAACCCCTTACTCAACTCTCAAACTCCAATCTTGGTCAATTCGTGCCTCTACTCCACCCCGCCCCCAACCGCCCGCGCAACATGAGTTGGAGTCTGGACGGTCTCAAATTCGTGCTTAGCGACCCCAAAATACCCCAAAAACACCCTTACTCAAGTCTCGAGCTTCGATCTCGGTCAATTCGCGCCTCCACCCCCGCAGCCGCCCACGCAACACGATTAAGAGGCGAGGCAATGTCATATTCGTGTTCAGCGACCTTGAAATACCTCAAAAACACCCTCCACTCGACTTTTCGAGCTCGATTTTGATAGTCGCTTGCTCTCGACCCCGCAGCCTCTTACGCGATATGATCTCGAGATACGGCAATATGAGATTCGATCTCCATATCCTCGAAATATTTGGCAGACACTAGTCTCACGCGCTCCATGATTAATTTTGATTCATTGCACATAATTTGATTGCAGCCATGCACTATCGGACACCTTTTATCAACTATTCAAAGCGCGAGCCTCATGCTATGCGATGATGTTGATGTCAAAAAGCCGCTCCCGTCCCATATCTGGGCTCTCAAGATCATGTACTCGTTGCATCGAGTCAGCACAGCCTTATGATCCAGCTCCAGCGTTAGCTGCTACATTGATTGAGATGAAATGTAATTGTTGAGAATACAAGCCGTTATGATTTCTTTTTCAATCGCGCATTATCACTTTTTTTGCATGCATTTATTTGCTTCTTGTATCGAAGGTTTCAGATAAAATGTTTCAATTGTCAAAGTGATGACCTTTGAGCTACATCACACTCAAATTGTACATTTTCAATTCAAATTCGAACGCTGCAGACAAGCCTTTGTTGTTGTTCTAGATAACCTCATAACCTCCCATTCATTGGTATTTATTTGATTTATACTGAAAAACCTAGCCATTTTCCGTCTTCGAGCCAACTGAACTTTTTGTTCAGAATTTTGTGCTTGACAACATATTTCTTCCCCGACAAAATTAACCGAAAGCCAAAATCCTATCTCTCGGAGCGGGGTCCTTTTTCATGAAGTTTCTCATTTCTCATCTTTACTTTCCATTCCTTTCCATCAAAATTCTTTAGATGCATCCTCGGAACCATACGAGGCTCTAAAGGTGCATTGATCGAGAATTGAGTGAAATCCATTCTCGGTTGATGCCAAAAACGTCAGCAATATATGCCGACTTTAACTCGCAAAGACCAAAAAATCTATATCTTCATAATTTGAAATTCCCGCGAGTGATAAATACGAGATCCGATCGTATCGATCGAGAGTCAAAATTAATTACATATGAGTCTGAATCCATTCCTATCCATCTCTTCCAGCAAGGTCGGTCCAACAGTGACTGCTCGCGCCGTCAAGCGGCCCGAGCTCGGTTGAGTCCTTCTTGAGCGCCCTCACTCATACATACGATACACATCGCCACACATCTCACGCATTCTCAACATTAGGTATTTGAACGTGAAACCACTGTTCGAGCTAAGTTGTTATGTCCTCGGTGATCACCCCCGCGAGAGATAGTTCAGCTTTCCAGCTGCAAAATTACTGTCCAAGAAACTATTGTTGTCAACACTAACCCTATTAAAAAAATCATGTAATGCGCATGACATAAAATCATGATGTCACGTTTTCTAGAAAACATGAGTAATAAACTTGACAGTTCGTGACATGAGTCGGAAGGAGTAACATGACATCATGAAACCTCGTCATGAAGTTTTGTCGTGAATTCTCGTCACGATCTTTCGGATTTTCCGCGGCCTGGGCCATGTCATGGGCAGTTATTGTCATGGGACTTTGTTATGAACTTTTGTGAAGAATTTACACATTTTTCACATTTTTCGAATCATGTCATGGGATCTTGTCGTGATCTTTTGTCATGAATTTACAAATTTCTTACATGCTTTCGCTGCCTAAAGGAACACAATCGGCTGAGCTAGTTTCAAATACCCGACTCGGCTCCATATATGATTTTCTCAAAATTTGTGTCCAGATCGCAACTAAAAAAGGCAGTTGTGTGGACAGATAGTCGATTAATAAGGGTAAACTATAAAAAAAGAGAAAGAAACGTTTTGGGACAAGTTTTCCCGAATTCGGAAATTTCGTCCGAGACTTGGGTACGAACCCACGACCTTTGCATTTCCAATACAAAGTCCGACACCTTACCTTGGGACCAGCAAGGAAGGTTGGATGATGAGTGTTAAAGAGCTTACATAAGGTGTGGGTCACTATAGTTATACCTGAAGCACACTGAAGTGTAGCGGGCTGGTCGCTATAACTATTATACGTAATAGTAAGCGGTTCGTTGCTTATATATACATTCATGCACTCATCATATATGATGATAGCGAGCAGAAGATTGTCGCTCCCAGCATGCAGATGGCGAGCTAGCGTGGAGTCGCCATGGCGATTGTTTGCACTTCCCAAGTCCTTCCCTAAACAACAGCAAAATTGAGAAAAAATCCTAAGTTGGTAAATAGAGTCCAGTGCCCATGCTGGACTCCACGCTCGCTCGCCGTCCGAATGCAGGGAGCGACAATCTTCTGCTCGCTATCATCATATATGAAGAGTGCAGGAATGTGTATATAAGCAATGAAGCGCTCACCATGTATAATAGTTATAGCGAACAGCCCGCTACATCTCAAGTGTGCTTCAGGTATAGCTATAGCGACCCACACTTTAAGTGCGCTCTCTAACACTCGTCGTCTAACCTTCCTTGCTGGCCCCAAGGTAAGGTGTCGGACTTTGAGTCGAAACTACGCAAACGTCGTGGGTCGTACCCCAGTCTCGGCCGGAATTTCCGAATCCGGGAGAACTTGGCCCAAATATTTTTTTTTCTTTTTCTATGGCTCACCCTTATTAATCGAATTTTTGTCCATACAACTGCTTTTTTTAGTTGCAATCTAGACACAAATTTTGAGGAAATTATATCGTCGCCCCCGAAGAAGAAAAACACTTTCTGGATTACCGGTGAAGAGTAACACCTTCTGGATGCATTCATGAAAAGAAACACCATCCGTATCCCAGGACGAAGATTAACGCGTATTTTTAACCAGCGACGAAAAATAACGCCCGGCTGTAGCTTCCGACGAATAATAACACCCGCTCGTAACTACCGGCGAAGAAGAACACGTTGGCCGTAGTAGAGACGAAAAGTAACATTTGCCGGGAGCCCGGACGAAAAAGAACAGCTGCCGTATGCCCGGACGAAGAAAAACACCTGCTGTATGCCCCGACGAAAAAAAACACCTGCCGTATGCCCCAACGAAAAAAAACACCTGCCGTATGCCCCGACGAAAAAAAACACCTGCCGTATGCCCCGACGAAAAAAAACACCTGCCGTATGCCCCGACGAAAAAAAACACCTGCCGTATGCCCCGACGAAGAAAAACACCTGCTGTATGCCCCAACGAAAAAAAAAACACCTGCCGTATGCCCCGACCAAAAAAAAAACATCTACTGTATGCCCGGACGAAGAAAAACACCTGGTGGTAATAATCGGAGTTATCTCTGAAAAAATTTGAATTTCAATGTTTTCTGTCAGAGAATAACAATGTATCTAATAACGAATAACAACGAATAAGTAGTCTAAAAATGAATCTGCGAAAAATGAGCAAAGCAAAACTTTGAAAGCAAGAAAACGTTGACAACTGAAGCTAACATAATATGTTACAATAAAACATACTTTTGAAGAAAATGTGGAGAATAGGATTCCTAGAAAATCAGTTCTTCATGTATCCGACATTTCCCCCCATAGAAAGCATCTATCAATTGAAAACTTTATTCAAAAGCAATATTGACATAGACATTTTGAATCACGCAATAATCCTGTCAGTACTTGTAACTAAGATCGAAGCATACGCACCGTACCGAGAAACCCTTTTCCTTGTTAGAAATACTTATCGTCAGTCCAAAACGATACACGAATGCACGTTTAAAGGGAATCATAGAATCTTACAGGTAAGAAAAGCAATCTTATTGTCTACCTTTGAACTGATTTGGAACCAAGAGAAGAATCTGAGATATGATTTTTGTGAGCGACACGTGAAGCTCTCCCATATATAGACTAGACCGTGACACGGCCTTTTTCGAAGATTAATAATTTTGGAGTGTAATAACAAATCTAGACAAGAATGAAACCAAATAACTTCTGAAACCTCCTAAATTTGATCTCGAGTTCAGGAATTCGATTGACAAAGTATACTGTGAACTGAACGCCCTTCGATAGGAAGAAATTAAGAAGAGGAAATGAGGAAGAAGATACAGCTGCCTCACACTATGCAATGATTGCGGGGGTGTTTCAGGTGAGAAAAAAAATACGATGGACTAGAATTATCGTATAGATTCCCAGGAGAGAGAGAGAATAAATTTGATGAATAGGAGCAGTAAGAATCATGCAATAGGTGATATTTACGAGACGTTCTTGGTTTGGGGCAGAGGTGATGATGCTCTCTGCTGGTGCAACGCCCAGACATAATTTTTCCTTCAAATATGGGTTGGAGCGCCTCCTAACAGTATAAAAAACCCCCAGATGTTCTCTGTGCTAAACGATGAGAGGTGTTTTTTTTCGTCGGGGCTTACGGTAGGTGTTTTTCTTCGTCCGGGCATACGGCAGGTGTTTTTCTTCGTCCGGGCTTACGGTAGGTGTTTTTCTTCGTCCGGGCATACAGCAGGTGTTTTTCTTCGTCGGGGCATACAGCAGGTGTTTTTTTTCGTCGGGGCATACGACAGGTGTTTTTTTTCGTCGGGGCATACGGCAGGTGTTTTTCTTCGTCCGGGCATACGGTGGTTGTTCTTTTTCGTCCGGGCTTACGGGAGGTATTTTTCTTCGTCCGGCCATCCGGCAAACGTTACTTTTCGTCGGTGATCACGACCAAGTGTTATTTTTCGAGGCGGGTACGGGAGAAGTGCTACTCTTCGACGCTTGATACATATCATGTTACTTTTCGTCGGTGACTAACACGCAAGTGTTAGTCTTCGTCGCTTGATAGTATGCAAGTGTTTTTCTTCTTCGGGGGCGACGATATATGGAGCCGAGTCGGCTATCTGAAACTATAGCTAAGCCGACTCTGTTGCTTTAGGCAGGGAAATTATGAAAAAAATGTGTAAATTCATGACGAAAGATCATGACAAGGTCCCATGACATGCCTCAAAGAATGTAAAAAATGTGTAAATTCATGACAGAAGTCCATGAAAAAGTCCCATGACAATTGCCCATGATATGGCGCAGGCCGCGGAAAATCATGACGAGAATTCATGACAAAACTTCATGACAAGGTTTCTTGATGTCATGTTACTCCTTCCGACTCATGTCATGAAGTGACAAGTTTATTACCCATATTTTCTAGAAAACAAGACATCATGATTTTATGTCATGCACATTACATGATTTTTTCTATAGGGAAGAACACCAAAATCGTCAAACTTGAAGTACGCGGACGCAGGTGGACGCGGTCCCCTCGCTCGCTGCCTCGTTGTCTGTTCTGTTGACCATGCACAACCGCTAAGAACTCGTTTCCGTCAATTTTCCCATCAAATGAGTAGTGTTTCGATAAAGTAAAAATACTGACTGGTAGAAAGAACTACGCGCAATTGATCGCATCAAGCGCACAATTCCCAGACCGTATGGTTACCGAGAAAAAAATTAGTTGAGTTTCCCAGCACCCGAGAACTTCTTCATCATTTTCGGAAAAAATCTCATCTACAATTGATTTCGGAACGATTTCTGAACACACTTTAGACGCACAATTATAATGTATTTTTGTCACAATTTTTTTGCAAACTTGGGTCCCCACGTCACGAAGCCTGCAGACTCGCGCAGGATTGTCAATCTCATATTGGGAACTAACCTCTGTGACCGTGTTATTCTAGATGATAGAAAAAAGTAATACGGACGAATCTCTAATCTCTCCCACAACAATTCATCGCATCAACATCGCATGCGTTAGCTCACAACCCGGCAATACATAAGAGAGGTAACGTCACTCATGCTTCACATCTTTCCCACTGAGTCGGCAGACATTACCATCCCAGGTCGCCCGCAACACCAGTCTTAGCGATCCTCCAGGTAAGGACCGAGTGACCTGGGTGCTTCTACAGTTCTTATTTACGAATGGTGGAGTGTATTTCACAAAAGTAAAGTTGATTTAATATTTTTCAGGATTTGACTCGATTTTTTGGAACTGTTGAAATTGTGGGCACTATTTGAAGTCTGCGAGACAGGTCGCTTGATGTTTGACAATTTTTAATCATTAATCCAAGAAGATTCAGTCTGCAAATGGAGCGGATTTAGAAGACTCAGATGAATTGCAACAATAATCATGGAAAAATGACGATCTCAGAGATGAAAATATGCGAGGACTCATGGTGTAATGAATTTGTTACAGTTCTTCACCTTCCCTAAACAGTTCAAATTTCAAAATTGATATAGTTGAAATTAGCTCACTTGTCTTTGAATCTGTGCTCTGATGCGAATGACTGTCTCACATTCATCTCACCAGCAACTATGACATATGAACTTCTGAGTGGAGTATCATGAACTTGGTGGTACAACTTAGGCTGCGAGTTTAGGATTAATTTGCTGCTTTTGCTTCTGATACCACTCCACTGGTGATCATATATCAACTCTAGCTCAGCATCATTGAATGAATCTTCTCAGTAGATTGAAAACTTCGTAATGGTTCAATTACAACCGTTGTCTCACATCCATTTTCCGGCAGGCAAGCTAAAATGGTCTAATGTTTATGTTCTAGATATACTGGTTATGTTATATTACTCATGTGAATCTGGTTTAATGAAGAGCCAGACTTCTGATCAATGGTGATGCTGGTGATTAGAACTACACATTTGTCTTGTACATGTCTTGTAAGAGGAACATTAGCTTTGATGATGGAGCATGTAGACCAGCGAGTTGATCCATTCGTCTTTGTAGAGTTGCAATACTAGATACTTTGATTGTCTACTGCTTTTGAATGTTTCCATTTGGATCATCCTCTGTTTCTTCAGCAGTTCCTCCTCTTCATTTTCTTAAGAAAATAATTCAAGTGAATCCAGAAGAACGTTACACTAATTTTTAGTTACAACTCGACTTGTGAATACTATGATTGGAGTGAATTTAAGACATCTGGAATATTTGCTCATCATTAATGATTAATATTGGGTTGTATGGCTTCTTAAGATTTGTTACTGATCAAAACTCTTGCTCTCTCTCCATCACATTTTGGCAAGAAATCACGAATAACAAGGGAATATCAATCTCCAAGATGGCCCACTACAAAGGTGCAGCCAGTGAAGCTGGCAGAGCCATGCAACTGATGAAGAAGCGAGAACTTGCTCAACAAGAAATTGAGTTGAGGAGAAAGAAGATAGAAAATGATTTGAAAATACATAATATTGAGAGTAAATTTGCTACCCATTATAATGCAGTTGAACAACAACTCAAGACATCTACGATTGGTTTAGTTACACTAGATGAGATGAAGGCCAAACAGGAAAATATTGTTAGGGAGAGAGAAAAGAAACTAGCTCAGAAAGAGATAGAGATACAACAAGAAAAAGAAAGAGCTCTTGCTGCTAAACAGGCAGAGAAGTTCAAACAAAGGAAACAAATCCAGGCTCTATCGTTCAGTCTAGATGAAGAAGATGAGATACCTATGACAATTAGTGAGAAAAACTCGTCAACTCTTACAAAGACGATGAAAACTCAGCTCAGTGATACTCAAGAGCCACAGTTGAAGAAAATTAAAAAGAATCCTGATGTGGATACCAGTTTCTTGCCTGACAGAGAACGGGAAGAGGAAGAGAACAAACTCAGAGAAGAGCTGAGACAAGAATGGTCCCAAAAACAAAATGCACTCAAGGCAGAAGAAATTGAAATCATATTCAGTTACTGGGATGGATCTGGGCATCGGCGGAGCGTCTTGATGAAAAAAGGTGATGAACTTGGAATCCTAAACATAATCATGAAAGGAAGTGGATTTAATGTCTGTATATATACATGTGATGCCTCTTGCAAATGTTCTTGACATTGTAGGCCAGTGGAATGAGAATTTTTTTGAGGGTGGTAGGTAGGTGTGGGTTAAAATATTTCAAAAGTATTTTTTGGTCGGTCTTTCCATCAGTCATCGTTGAAATTTCAAAAGTTTTATCCATTAATCAATCACTCGTATTTTTGACGGGATTCATTCGATTGTAAAAATTCTTACGGGATTTTGTAGATCGCCTAAAAATCTACTAGTTTGTGGTTCTTTGTAAAATTTTCCTACGACCCTTCCCGCCGGAGCCACGAGCTTAGAGAGAAAAATTTGTATTACACAGGCTGCCTATGGAGATACCGAGGCTGGCACCTGTTCCATTCCCTCTCGCTCTATTCTGGTGCAAAATTGAATCGAAAAAATATCATGGCACATGATTTCGACGTGAAATGATCTCATCTTTCAGAATACTTCATCAGATCGAGTCTCATGAGTGACCTATGGGAACAAAACATGAAATTACTGTTACTCTATTTTGACAATAAAACTTAAGAAATCGTTGTTACCTCGAATCTGAGACAAAATCTGATCAAATACTCTGAAAGATGAGATCATTTCACGTCGAAATCACGTGCTATGATATTTTATCCATTCAATTTCGCACCAGAATAGAGCGAGAGAGAATGGAACCAGCGCCCGCGTCGGTATCTACATAAGCACCTCATGTTAATACAAAATTTTCTTTCGGAGCTCGTGTGTCAGATAGGAAGGGTAACAGAAAAATTTTACAAAGGACCAAACTTGTAGATTTCTGGACGATCTACAACATCCCGTGAGAATTTTTACAATCGAATAAATCCCGTCAAAAATACGAGTGATTGATTAATGGATAAATTTTTTGAAATTTCAACGTTGACTGAAACCGACCAAAAAATACTCTTGAAATGTTTAAAACACATGATTCGATAGATTTTTTCGTGATCTTCAAGATGCTTCTTTTAAAATTTCCATACGACAAACTGCATTGAAGATTTCGTTGATTGACTGAGACTATCCATTATCCATTAATTTTGGAGGGTACTGTAGGTCTTGTGTCAGATGGAGTCTTGGGGATTCTGCATTTAAGGAAAGGCATGAGTAGTGTTCTTGGCCAACTCGAGGGAAAAACTGCCGCGTCAATAATACTATTGAATAGTGGAGTAACATGAGCTACTACTGATTGGGCTGATTTTTTCAACATCTCTGTAGAGATACCATCAAATCCAACAGATTTGGATGTCGATGACATGATGGCGTTCAAAACTGAGATTTCGGTGACATCTTGGAATGAGAAGAGAGAGTCTTGACTAGTGTGTACCTCAGCTACAGAAATAGCAGAGGAATGGAAAATTGAGGTCACGGGCTTACAATTTATGGTAGAACAGAAATCATCTAGTTGATTGGTAGTGAAATACAAAATTGCGATCTTGTTATGACAAGCTTCCTAATTTCTGACCATTTTGATCTCGAGTCAACAGCATTCTTGAGCCGCGAGGTTATGTATGCATTTTTAGCTGAGTCGAGCATGTTTGAAACGTCTCGTCTAAGAGACAAAAATCGTTCATAGAAGAACTGGGAGTTACTCTGTTTTGCTCTTTTGTAGCTGCGATCTCGCTCATACATGAGGCTTTTGATTTCTGCTGTGACCCACGGTTTTCATCTCGTCGAGATGAGAATTTCTTTGAGAGGCGCCACCGTATCATAAGTCTGGAGGAGAACTTGAGAGAAATCATCCACCGCTTCGTTTATTGTGAGGTGAGGATCAAGAGTTGATGTATCAGGAAGCAAGGGTAGGAGGAGAGAGTGGGGAGGGGGAGACACGTTGGTCTCGCTGATTTTTGCGAGCTATTTCCAGACAATACTTGTTGATATTGAGAGCATAACCTATATCCTTCATAATTTTTCTCATCACTTAATAAAATTCATCGGGCAATATTTCACTCCAACACATGATTAGGGCTCTCAATATCAAGAAGTACTGTCTGTAGAAAGTTCGCGAGAATCATCGAGACCAACGTGTCTCCCCCCCTCCCCATTCTCTCCTGTTTGCTATACGACGCCTAGTATCAACTCGCAAATTCGTTTGTCCATGTTGTCAATACGCTCGCTTCTACACGGGAGATCGATATAGGTACGATTTTTCGGCACGCGAAAAAAAAATAATTTCACGGGATATTTATACTTCGCACGGGAAAAGGAATAATTCACAAGAAAAGAATGTAATGCAAGGGAGGAAAAAATAGCTAACGAGATTAAAAGGTATGTAAACGGGGAAATAATATAACGAGCAGGAAATAAACTTATCTTGCCCCGGTAAGTATGGTTCACCAGAACGACATATTTTTTCCAAATTCATGTGTGAATAAACATCGAATCATCAGTCAAAAAATTATCAGATGAAGTACTATTTATTAAAACTCATTAAAATCGCATATTTCTCACTAATGTGAGCAAATATTGGATCAGTTACAGAAAGATAGAATAAATGATAATGGTTCATACGTCAAGAAATTCGAGCAGATCAAGACATATACTGTATTACCTATTAGAGCTTTTTTGGCTTTCGATGGTCGAGCTTTCTTTTGTTTCTAGACAAGTGGTACACGTGCTGGCAACGAATACTTTTCGAAGATGTCGAATCTTACTCTTCTGAAACAACGTAGGTGTGAGGTTGTGTTGGTAAAAAACATTAGTTGGGATGCATAGGATTCGACACTTTCGGAAAGTATTCGCTGTCACCAAGTGTACACGTTTAGCCTCATCTGGAACAACCACCTCATGCTTGATCATCATGCCACCTAACAAGGGGAGTCCGGAGGGTCCTGGTCACCAAATCTCACCAAACTTTTCTCACAGTCTCGTACTACCTAAAATATGAAGAATCCAGAGTAACTCCGTCAAACGGGTCCTCTGTCCGAAGTTACAGCCTATGACATCAGCATTGCCCTTATAGGCCCATGTTGAAAAGTTATACATATGGATATACTGACAATGCTGACATTTTTACTCGTAGCTCTGACCAGGGAGCCCGTTCGACGGAGTTGCTCAGGGTTCTTCATATTTTAGGTGGTACAAGACTGTGAAAAAAATTTGGTGAAATTTAGCGACCCGGACTCTCCGGACACCCCTTGTGAGTGCTCACATTGTCCGTTTTTCGTAGAGATTATAATATCTCCATGACAACTACATGTCACATGGTCATAGTAGACTTCGATTTTCCACATTTTCGAGCGCCAGGCGCTACAGCCATCGAAATCTTTCCACTCGCCTTAAACGAGCGATAAACATACTGTCTTGGATTCTGCTGCTGCTTATACTCGCTATCACGTTGTTATGTATTTGCCTTTAGAGGTAGTTCCAATCGGCAGCTAAGTAGACAATTATATCGCGGTCGAACGAACTTTGTCCATCCTAAGATCATAATCGTCATTCAAATAATTTGATCTCCCGTGGGCAAACCTTGAAGTCCCGTTACAATGACCTCCTCTTTTCCGTGCAAAAAATAATTGTTACTCGTGCGTTTGTCTTTTTTCTCTCGTTCCATCGAATTGTTTTTCTGTGTTTCGCTATGTCGTCCAAACGCCTTCTATTTCCCGTGCAATATAATACTTCCCTATCGATATACGAGCTCTCTGATATCGATATCGTATATCTCAGTATGATGAGCGTTGGAATTGGCTATTCTGATATGTATTCAATCCGATTCTACGAATCAACGACGCATAGAACTTGACAACTGTGTGCTTATCTCTACATCATTGTGAAAACTCCTCTGCTCGATCATTCGTCTACTTTCAGGCCTTGGTCTGAACATATTCCAATACATTAGAACTTTCTTCTCGTCATTCTTCTCATGGTAGAATAGAGAATTAAGATTATGAATACAGGATTTTTTCGGATGACTTAAAACCGCATGAGTTTATACATTTCTCTGATAAAATTCGATTCTCCAGACTCAATAATCGTTTTCCTCGGAATCGGCCTCATAATTTACGACAATTTTTTTTTTGACAACGTATTTTCATATGTATTTTGAGATCCCGTTGGAATCTCGGGAGTTTCTTTCAGTCGCATTTAAAGTTGGTTCAGCCCTGCCGTGATGGAGGCTGGAGAAGAAAACATGCATGGCGCCAGTCAACAGAGGTAAGACGCCATAGGTGATTGCCCTTGTTGGTCAATCTTTCTGTCGTCAGTTCTGCAAGACCGATCGCCCGATGCATACCACGAGGAATGCATCGCGCGATCACGTTTTGCTGACCTTTGCACTTTCATACTGTGCGACACGCGACGAGTCGAGGGCATTAAGCCACGACTCGCGCGCGCCGCATCAGACCGCTCGGGGACTCCCATTTCGGGAGTACTCATCATCACTCTATCTCAAAACACGCAGATTGTGTATAAGTCATTCTTCCATTCAATATATATCTATATTTTACATCATTTCCACGAGTCATTCCACTGGTCGCCGACACTTCACGTCACAGAGGTTACGCCGAACTGATACTGCTGACCTCAAAACGAGCTGGGGTAAGTTTACGGATGCTCACGGAAGAGGGGAAATCTCCTGAGGAGGATCCTCAAAGTACTCGATGACAGAACCAAGGAAGTCAACGAGCACGCGACAGCGAAGAAGTCGACCAAGAGACTTGTCCAGAAGGCCAGTAGCCTACGTGGAGGGCTAGAAGCTGCCAGCACAAGAGCGTCAGAAATGAGAGAGGCAATCAGCTCGAGCCTAGAGACAATGGCCGAGAACGCCGCTCGATCATCATCATCGCTGGCCCCACCTCCACAGAGAGCCGGACGGGGCCAAACGATGAGAGGCCCCATGAGCCGGGATCAGGGAGCTGACATCAGAAGAGCAAAGAGAGCAGCCCTCAGACCGGAGCAGATCATTTTTGGAGGTCAAGGGGCCGGACTGTTTAGGACACCCCCGTCCACGCCAGGGACACCACTGACAACCTGGTCAGATAACGTTCAGCTCTGGGATGACGGGTCCGGCTGGTAATTTGCGGGACGAAACAGGGGATGTAGGGGAAACTAGAAGCGTATCGACAATCAGGGCAGAGCCGAGAAGGAGAAGGAGTGGAAGAACAAGGGAAATAAGAGAAGGACTAGACCTGACGCACTCCTCATAGACGTGAAGGGAGATGGCCCGTCCCACGCGGATATCATCAAGAGAGTCAAGCAGGGAGACGAAAGAGGCAAGTGGCTCCAAAAGTCCTCAAACTGCGGAAGTCGAAAGAGGTACATTTATTCATCGAGCTTGAGAACGGGGTGAAGGCAAAGGCCGTTAAGGATGCCCTTCAAGGGGTGATTCAAGACCCCGGAGAGATACGGTGCCTTTTTCGAACGGTCACGCTGGAAGTGCTTGACCTAGACGACGTGAGTACACTCGAGGAAGTCCAGGAAGCCTTCGTGGAGGAACTCGGAGTAGAGCATGCAGGCACCATCACGGTTAGGACCATCCGCCCAGGATACAGGGGTACTCAGGTTGCAGTGATCACACTGCCAGAGCGGCTCGCTGAAGGAGTGTTGGCCAAACGGAAAGTCCGGGTAGACTTCGTTAACGCGCGGGTCTGGGAAAAAGACGGAATCCCGAAAGCTACAACTGCCTGCAATACGGGCATTTGTCCGTGAAGTGCGACAAGCTTCAGGAGAGGCGGGCAAAACGTTGCTTCAGTTGTGGGGAAGAAGGCCACATAGCAGTGGCATTTGCGACCGGAGAGCAGAAATGCGTGAACTGCGAGGCCCCCAAAGAGGACCACAAACACAAGTCAGGCATGCAGTTCTGCAAGGCCGACCAGCAGACGCGAGCAGCATGGAAGGACCGGAAAAGGCGCGAAGATGGCTAGTTGCCTGCAAGTAAATCCCCGCAGGAGCAACGATGCTCACAGTCTATTCGAGGCAGAGGCCTCAAGACGCGGAGTAGACGTCCTCATCATCTCCGAGCAGTATCTCCGAGAAGAGCGACCACGGACCACGGAAGACCTTGGGAGGGGATCGTACATCCAAGTCTGGAACGGGAGCCTCTTTCTCATTTTATTAATAATGGTGATCACGAATCTGGCGTCGTCGGAACTAAACGCAAAAAGAGTCCTGATGATCATTCTCATGATAATAAAAGGGATAGTACGAGTTTGGTCAAATACTCTGATGAAAAAATCATCCTTAGCGTTCCGAATACATATAGGGGGTAATGCAGTCGGCTACTCAGTTGTTCACACCAATGCGGCCAGGAGCACATCTCGAGGAATGACTTGGGCACCATGAACATAGACGGAACCGCGATCCCTAATTCAAACTTTGTAGATCTCGTAAATTTGGCAGTCAGATGGAGAAAATCACATACTGCCGTTGGGGAGCAAGAATTCGTCAAGTTTTTGCAGAATTCTACTATCCCGAAAGAATTTATTGGTAATGCAAATTCGTTGAATGAAGAAAATGATACGCCTCTGACAAATCCAAGGAGGAAATACGGCAGAATTTCTTGACACTTTAGTGACTCGGTAGTGACTCCGAGTAAATTGGCAGGACCGAGTGGTTTAACTCACACGACGCATAGAGAAGACAAAAACCGTGGCGGCGACGACAAGGAAGACTGCAGTGAGGTTTCCAATGAGACAGCTCATGATACGCTCCAATACAGTACACCTAGTTCTTAGAAAGAAAGTGTTCTTGGGCTACTCCAACTCTCAATAAATGATAGAAGAAATACTTGAAAATTACTATTTCAATCCGGAAAATCCTGCATCGTTGTCTGGAATCAAGAATTCTCTCGCTGGACTCAGGTCGAAAAATATTCACGTCACAGAGGTCAGGTCACAAATTGGTTAGAATCTCAAGACGCTTATACACTTCATAAGCCGAGACGATTGAGATTTCCCGAGACGAAATTATAACGTTTCCAATGTTGATGATGTTTTGGAGGCTGATCTCATGGATTCCCGTTCTATTAAGTCTTACAACAGAGGTTTCACTTCTGTAATCGTGGTTATTGGTGTTTTATCAAATTACGCATGGGTCGAACCATTGAGAGATAAGACTTGTATTAATGTTACGGCCGCTTTCGAATGCAGAATTCCACTGCCGTGTTTTTGAGAGAGTCAATAACAATTAAGAGTCGGATAAGGCGTTATTTCACGAGATTTAATACAGAGAGATATATAGACATCTTACAGCGGTTGGTAGATTCTTACAATGGAACGGAAAATTCAAGCATCAAACTGAAACCTTGTGACGTCAACCTCCAAAACGCACAAGAAGCTCGAGCCAACTTGAGTAGAAAATATGAGAAGCATTTTTTTTCGGGAAGCACCACCTAAATACAGCGTTGGGATCTTGTCAGGATCAGTACAGCGTCGCACGCCTTTGCGAAAGCATATGAAGCCGGTTACTCTGAGGAAATTTTCAGAATTGCTAGAATATCAAAGACTCACACTCCAAGAGTCTATAATTTCTGTCTATAATTCCTGTCTATAATTTGCAAGGTCTACAAGGCTCCGACATCGATGTTACTTTTCACAAGCCAAACCTCTCGCGTGAGGAAGGATATTGATCAAGATAGTTTTATTATTGATAAAGTATTGCGGACTCGCGGATCTGGGAGAAAAGAAGAATACCTGTTTCTTGAGCTGGTTATCCCTCTAAATTCAACAGTTGGCTGCAAGCTGATCAGATTCATAACTTAAAATGGGGGTGAATTTTACGTGGTTTTGAAGAGCAATAATAGCAGTGGCTATTTTCCAGAGAATCACGCGTCGAATTCTACGGCTCTTTTACCACGTGAGCTACAAATAAGTGGGCCATGGGAAGTCGCGTTAGTCAAAGTTCAATACCCTCAAACATGTATGCACTTGGCGAATAGTAACGATCATATACAGGTTTCCTCAGAATCTTCGGAATCTGATGACGAGCCTGAATTGAGTGATTTTTCAAAAAGTGGGTCATTGGATACAGATCATAACAAGAATCGACCGGATGTTCGTCGAACAATTGGCAGTTTGCATAGATTATACTCGAATATTGAAGATTTCATCGGGAAAATGAATAAATTAGATAGCATGAAAGACCGGTCACTATTCACATTGGATCATGGCCGATTTGTCGAGATCCAACAAATATGCAGAGGAGATACCTGTTACGAACTGACGCTATCCCAAAATATTCGATTCATCTTAGGTGACGATAGTAAATATAGAATCTATATCGATGACGGAAAAAAAATATCGCTTTCAACCACCAGCTCCGCTTGATAATGGGTCCATATCTATTCTGTCTGTCTATTCTGAACTCTGTATGCCATACATATTTGGAAATTCAGTCACCTCTTCTCGGTGATTTTTCCATTTGTATTGACGCAACTACATTTTGAGGTTATAAAATTCATTCTTCCACTAGACCAAGATACTTACCTGTGCAAAAAACTGAATTCCAGACAAAAAAAATCGATATAAAGGATCAGTTTGGAAGAAGCGTCGCAGTTGAACACGGTTCTCTGAGCGTGACGCTGCATTCCACGAGAATGTATACATGATGTCGAGGTACGAAGAATGTTCTGACGCTCCAGTAGGCGGAGGTCCCAATTTCCTCCATTAGCTGGGAACACTGTCCACCGTTGAGAGTTGCCAGAGAGGTTCATGGGTAGGAGGATTTTCAGGTGGAGTGTGCAGAAGGGTTCTTTCTCTCCTCAAAAGAGGGACTCAAGAGGTTGAAAAGGAAGCGGTACGGGCTGGATACGATGTTTCGTCTGATATTGCTTATGGCAAGTTTCCGTTACGAAATTCGATTGAAACTAGGTTACGAGAGTCAGGGAATGTATTGAAGCAGAAATTGAGTCAGCTATTTGATCAGCCGGAATATGGGAAGGATGGAAGAACCCGATGTACTCCAGTCGCTACCCTACAGTGGATCTGAAAGTTCAGAGACCCCGGAAAAGAAAGAAAAATTTGCTCGCCACCCCAAGTTTCAGAAGAAATTAAATAAAAAATCTCCCTTCAAGACACAACTGAAGAAGAAAACTCAGAAAAAGTTACGCGCAATCGAAGATATATTCAACAGTTGAAGGAATGGTATTCTTGCACAGCGCCTCAAGCAAATGCTTGGGAAAGGAACTCTCTCTTTCTGAAATCCTCCGACTCAAATCACGATTGAGAGTTCCCAGTGGGTGAGCTACAAGCCGATATCATATTTGTCGGATGATTCTCCTATCGATTTCAGCATACCCTCAAGTAGAGAGGATTATATCGATCTGGCTCACATTATGCTGAGTTTGAGAGTGGAAATAAGGAATGCTACTGGCAAGAAGCTGCCTGAGGATTATGTGGTCGGGCCAGTGAACTTATGAATTGTCTTCATTCTATGTTCAATCAAGTGGGTGTGTTTTTCAATCAAGAATTGGTAACTCCAGCAAATAATAATTATGCGTATAGATCACTCATTGAAACTCTCATTAACTACAGCGAGGACGCAAAAAATTCACATCTTTCAAGCTCTTTATGGTATGATGATACCCCTGGAAGAAAGGATTTTTTCCGCAGAGAATGTTGGCGTCTTGAAGAGGAGCAGTTTGACAGCGAAAGGAAAAAGTTTTGGTCTTATCGGTCATTTACATGTCGATTGCTTCTCGTTTGGGAGATATTAACTGAGCGGTGTAGAGCTGCGAGTCAAGCTCAATAGATCTCGAGACTCTTTTCGCTTGTTTGAGGACGAGAGTAATCATCATTCTGTCCATATTCCAGAAGCGACATTGAAATTAATCCAAGAGTTTTACTGGCACACGCGAAAGCTCTATCCAAGCAACAGCGATGTATTCTTTGACTCGTGTAGGAGTGAATACTTTGACTATGAGAGGAGGTATTTTAGGAGAGACTCTCGACAACGTGATCCAAGGGCAGTTACCGGAGCATATCATTGTCGGATTCATCGACAATAAAGCTTCCAATGGCGATAAATGTCTCAACCCTTTCAATTCCAAACATTACGATATTAATTTCTTCTCACTTTATATCGATGAGACCCAAATACCATCGAAATCTTTGCAGCCCAACTCTGAAGAAGGGTTGTATGCGAAAGCTCATCATACGCTCTTTTCTGGAGGTGGGGTATATTTTTCGAATCAAGGCAGCAAGATTTCGAGAGAAAACTATGCCAAGGCATACTGTCCCTTTGCTTTTGATCTAACGTCTGATTTGTTGGTTAACACGTCGACTCATTGGAGTTTGATCAAGAATGGAAGCTCGAGAATTGAGGTCAAATCTGCTAAAGCTTTGGAATCTACTGTGAATTGCATAGTTTATTCAGAGTGAGATCACCTACTTGGAATCGATTCAACGCGTCTTCAGCGGATCAATTCGATAAGTCAGGAAATAATATTCGAATTCAGAGCAGATCATGTAGCGTACCATCAGTTTAGTTTGGGATATCGATGGTTATTGACGCCAGTAGTTATAGACTATATCATCGACTTTGGAAGCTTTAGAGATGGGAAGAATGTATTCATACCCAAAGAAGTTGCAGTTTTTTTGATCCAACGATCTTATATGGCTCATTGGGTGACTAGCCCTCTGTGTAATTTCTTCGACCTACCAGAGAATATCCAGAGGATCAATAATTGGAGCTTGCTTCAGGGTTATGGTATTGAATGGTTGAGGGAGAGATCAAAATCAATCATCTGTTCGAAAATTTTCGTGATTCATCGAAAAAAGCCCGTTCAATTTTCACGCACGGCAAAGAGAAAGTTACTCTCTTACAACAAGTTATAGCACGTGAAATGATAAATTTAGCGGATATTGACAAATTCCCATCATCTGAGAATCTGCCGTTGTCAAATACGCACTGTATTCTCCATTTCATCAAGAATGATTCTAGCAATTCCAGTTAAGTTCTCAATAATGCTAAACGAATGAAAAGAATGGCTACGACTAAAATATGAGGCTTTCAATCAGAGTTCAAGAGACAGCGATTGTCGCGTACAGAATGAATAGCTTCGAAATATTGGATACTCTATGGAGTCTGCCAGTGGCTACATATGGGGTTTATGCTTCGGACAGGATTCCAATAGTGAATAAAACCTGCAGCGATTGTTGCTAATTGTTCCGATCATACAGAATGGAGATCGCATTGGGTTGCCTTTTATGTAGATGCCTTCGGCTTTGGATATTCTTCCGATAGTTTTGGGAGGCATCTATTCATCAGATATCACATTGATCGCCTCAAAGGAAATCGTAAAAGTTTCAAATGTAACACAATGGTATTACAGAGTGAACAATCTGACGTATGGGGTCAGTTCTGCGTGATGTTCTGTCATTTGTTAATTAGTTGGTTTGGTATTAATGGATTTAATAGTATGTTTGAAAACGATCGGTAAAGAAAATGATTTGATAGCGCGGAATTTTTAAAACTAGTTGGAAAAGTCTCTCCAGACTTCGAATTCACATCAACACGACAGCATAAAACCAATAACGTTGGATTGTGGTGGCGATTGTTGCAAGAAATTTCAGTCTTAAATCGCTGATTCTACACAGGGAGACGGTTCTCTCTGTGTAGAATACGGGTAAACCATCGAATAATTCATGTACTGTAGCGTCAAAGACAACCTAACCTCTCATCAGCAGAATTCATCGTCAAAAGCAAGCCGAATTATGGATTGTGCCACCAGTCGTTAAGAACCCGCGCAAGTAGTCTCACAATTTGCGTCGCAATGGCTTTCCGCATCCTCGCAAACCCAAAGTTCGGGAGTTTCACCTACGTTGTGATCAATAGCCACTCAGAATTTGTGACAATCTCCCTGTAACTACAGAGGAGCGATATATTTGAGCCGATAATATCATTACCTGGGACATCTCCAGGAATCGATCTCACCTTACTGGAGTGGAAGCTGCTGCAGGAAAATTTTGGAGCAGTGCAGGTGTTTTTGGAGAGTGGCGCGGCTACGGGATGCCGAGCACCGATCGTTCTCAGTGAAAGGTTGGCCATAGTATTCACAAATACGGATGAATCGAAGACTGTTGTTATTGAGGAGAATAATGAATGTGATGACAGTGTAGCGTCGGATGGTGCTGAGCTGGCGAAGAAAAGAAGCCTATATCAACGAATATAGACCGTAATACCAGAGCCAGAGCTTGGGTCACAGCCCAGTTAGTACTGTGACCCAAACACCAGGTGGCGACCAGTCGGGTCACGCCATGGCGGCGAATGCGCGAGAGCTTGGCGATGCACAAGCAAAAGCTGCGATGCCGAACGCTGACGCCGACTTTTTTATTACATTTAACTCTTGTTTCGCGGTGTATTATTTCAGCGTCCCAGGTCCTTTCCCATTTGCTGAATTTCTTGTAACGAGGGATGTTTTTGTTGTTATTGGGAAGTCAATGTCAAACATCAAATCTCAAGCCCCTCTAGGGGCCAGCACTTTATATACAACCTTTGTTCATCCAGTTGAAACTGGTTGATTGGTGTAGTCGATACAGAATCGGACTAGCACCCGGTAGGTCGGGGTTCGATTCCGGGTACATTTATAATTATTATTTTTTTTTCTTCCAGTGAACTCCCTAATCAACGATTGTTTGTCGTACCGTTGACGCTACTTTATTTTTATTTCTCCCCAACGTCCATGGAAATTTACCTTGATAGTCAAACGATTCGATCGTTTTTTCGAATATAGCAAGTGTTAATTTTTTTTTCAAAAAGTCGTTCGGGCAAAGTTGGAAGTTGCATTTTCTTTACTGAATTCGGAAATTATTAAAATGAATATATTTAATTGTCGTCATAAATTTTGTCTTTCAATCGGAAATTCAATATCGAGGTACTGTGAGCTGTAACAGAAATTTCATTCTTTCCCCGATTGCTGACACATGAATTCCGTTTTCACGGAACAATTTTCTTCGGAGACTTGAGTGATGGAATTGGTAGGACGTGATTACAAATAATGATTTAGAGTGTTCGATTAAGTTGAACGGAGACAATTATTCATTAGCTAAGTAATCTATATGAATCAATAAACTGATATAGATAATCGATTATTCATAAAACTAGAAAATTGATTTCTCAATCATTATGTATCATCACGACTTATCAATTCCATGACTCAAGGCTCTGAAAATATTATTCCGTGGGAAGGGAACACCTGTGTGAGCCGTCGGAGGAAGAATAAAATTCCTATCATAGCGCATGCACAGAATGGTCCTCGACATTGAATTTCCGATTGAAAGATAAAATCTATGACATGTTCGAATATATTCATTTTAACAATTTCCGAATTCAGTAAAGAAAATGCAACTTCCAACTTTGCCCGAACGACTTTTTGAAAAAAAGTTAACACTTGCTATATTCGAAAAAACGATCGTATCGTTTGAATATCGAGGTAAATTTCCATGGACGTTCGGGAGAAATAAAAATAAAGCAGCGTCAACGGTACGACAAACAATCGTTAATTAGGGAGCTCACTGAAAGAGAAAAAAAAATAGATATAGCTGGGATCGAACCCTGACCTACCGGGTGCTAGTCCGATTCTGTATCGACTACACCAATCAACCAGTTTCAACTGGATGAACAGAGGTTGTATATAAAGTGCTGGCCCCTAGAGGGGCTTGAGATTTGATGTGTGGAATTGACTTCCTGATAACGCCTCTTCGCATTTGTTGACTGACAAATAACATCCTTTATTATAAAAAATTGAACAAATGTGAAAGTATTTGGGAAGTCGAAATAATGTGAACAGTATAAGTGCGCGTCAGCTGCTTGTGCATCGCCGAAGCTGGCGGGACAGAGCAGGATCAACAAGTTACCTTATTCAGATTTTTATGCAACAAACACTACAGTGACGATATTTAGATAAAATTCGCGTCATAAAATGAGACATCATTATCGTGTGCAAGCAGGGCGGGTTAGCATTCTGTTCCGACCGAATGCGAATTGCCGCCGCCGCAGCTTAAAAGCTCGGTCGATAGTAACGCCCCTGTCGGGCTACTTAGTGAACTACACGATCTGGCTGAATCTTCTCCATAAGACCTGTTCTTCTATTACGGTCTATATTCGTTGCGTATATGTACCAAGTGTCAGTCTCAAGGAAGTAACTTTTGATAATTTGATAGGACTTTGTGAATTGATAAACTCTAAGCTCGAAGAATCGGCTAAATTGGAGAAACGTTTGGGCGAGTATAAGAATATATTATCACAAATTGTAACAAATAATAATCTACCGAGGGAAAAATCTAGTATAAGAGATGATGTCATAGAAAAAATGAAAGATGGTCATGCAATTGAGGGGGTGGGTGGAAAAAGGGCGTAATTGCAGAACGGTCATTTTGAGAAAATCAATAAAAACTTGATAAAAACCACTACAGACATAATTGGACCGGTTGACCCGACTTATTTCGAAGAAAATAACATTCTCGAACTAGCCCAACCCGAGCCGGGGGATGGAATTTGATTCTGAGCTCTTTTCAGCGATTTAGAAAAATGCAATTACGCTCTTTTACCGAATACAGGGTCGAATTTCGGCCTTCCTTCCTCACAAAAAGTGGAATTAAATCTCGCGATCAAGTCCAATCGTCTTCAAATCCCTTGAGAGTATTCCTGGGCATGTTTAGAAAGATATCTAATTGCTAGGGGGTGGTTCAATTCATGCTCCACGGTTCTATGGACACGAGAAGCTTCCATCAGTCGTGTGAAAATGACGAGGAATTTTTTCCACTAGGGAAGGGTAAAAACACTCAATTTGAAGGTGAAACAACATGTTCTTATTGTTATATTAGGTGGAAAAGCGTTTCCAGGTTCTGGAGGATTTCTAAAAAAATTTCCCTCGGTAATTAGGTCGTTTCTCCAGATCCGCCCTCACTTAAGGCGAGGGGATAGGGCCGCGCCATATTGAATCGGCCCTAGTGACTTGGTGGCACCCCTGATGTCACCAAGTCTCTGAAATTTCAAACTCGTGTGATCAACGAGGGTCGCCACGTATGTACTTCTCCCTGTTGAAATCGTGTATTTGTATCATGTTGGGTGGATGTATGTATGTGTATGTATGTAAGAGAACCTCTAGAAAGTCTCTGATAATATCATGAGTAATTTGGTAGATTTTTCGTCCTTGATGGTTCATATATAAGTTGATTATTTGGTCTCATCGATCTTGAAGGACGGATTCCGTCCTTCAAGATCGATGAGACCAAATAATCAACGTATATATGTCTCTGATGATACGTATTTATGATAAGGCGCATACAGAACATGCAGTACAACATCCATGTGCACGTATGCGGCTGAATGAAGCAGACAATGAATCAAGACTCTCAAACTTAGTCTTGCTTAGCGATGGCTCAACATCAAAAAGTATTCTGAGCCCTCATGAATAAACTCGGTTCCATTGGCCTGTATTTTTAGGTTATAGGCAGAATCTTTGAGTACAGTGGATTTGTTTTCAAATCATTCAAACACCCTGATGGGTTTGAGACTGACTTCTAAAGACCAGGAATTTCAAAAAATGTTGTCCAAGGAATAACCAATCTCTCGTGCAGTTATGAAACTTTGTGTTTGATATGTCAGTTTCAGATAATGAAAATAGTTATACAAACTCATCGATTCTCAACCGATCACCAAGTTTGAACATGGAATCATCCCTCTGAAATATAGGGATCTTAGCAGACATGATTTTAAATTCAATTCAATATTCCAAGATTGACTTTATCTCTCAAAATTACCCGGATACGCCATTTTGACCAAGTATTCTAGGATATTGAAACTGAATCTTTGAATAAAATGGTCAGAATGATCAGGAATGTTTGAGAGGCCCAAACAAAACAATCACACTCAGTATTCCATCAATACATCTTGAGGACAATAAAATTTACAATATAACTTCCCAACTTTTGGTCATAAAAACTTTAGAACTCAACCAAATTTGAACGGATTCAGATAATTGAACATGAAATCATCCCTCTGAAAAACAGGGATCTTGGCAGACATAGTTGAAACTTCAGTTCAATATCCTAAGATTGACTCAATCACTGAAAATGACCCGGACGCGCCATTCAGACCAAGTATTCTAGGAAATTGAAATTAGAACCTTGAATAGGAAAACATGAATGATCAGTAAGGCCCTCGACAGAAAGTGCGCGATGCTCTTTTCTCCACTTTTTCCCCCGTGTATAAGCATAGGCGCTGTAGTTGCAGTCGCCGCCACGGGCGCGCAATGGCGCTACTTCCACGGGGAAAAAAGGGGGAAAAAGAGCAAATGCGCACTTTCTGTCGAGGCCCTAATGGTCCCGAGGCTCCATCAAAATAATTATGTTCTGTATTTTTCCAATTCATCTTGGGTACAATGAGAGTCACAATCCAACTTGCTAGCCTCAAGTCACAAAAACTTTGTAACTCAACCAGAATTCAACGGATTCAGATAACTGAACATGGAATTATCCCTCTGAAATACAGGGATCTTAGCAGACATGTTTTGAACTTCAATTCAATATTCCAAGATTGACTTTATCTCTGAAAATGACCCGGATGCGCCATGTTGACCAGATCTTCTAGGATGTTAGAACTGGAACCCTCGGTAGAATGATTAGAATGATCAGAAATGGTTTTGAGGCTGAAACTAAGCAATTATATTCCATATTTTTCCAGTTTATCTTGAGTAGAATAGGAATCACAATATAACTTTTTAATTTTTGGTCACAAAAGCTTCAGAACTCAACCAAATTTCAACGGATTCAGACAGTTGAACATGGAATCATCCCTCTGAAATATAGGGATCTTAGCAGACATGATTTTAAATTCAATTCAATATTCCAAGATTGACTTTATCTCTCAAAATTACCCGGATACGCCATTTTGACCAAGTATTCTAGGATATCGAAATTGGAACTTTAGATAAAATGTTCAGAATGATCAGGGATGTTCTGGAGGCCCACACAAAATACTGACACTCTGTATCCCATCGATAAATCTTGGGTACAACAAAATTCCCAATACAACTATCTAACTCTTGGTCACAAAAACTTCAGAACTCAACCAAATTTGAACGGATTCAGATAACAGGACATGGAATGATCCCTCTGAAACACAGGGATCTTTGCAGACATGGTTGAAATTCCAGATCGATATTCCAAGATTGACTTTATCACCCAGAATGACCCGGATGCGCCATTTTGACCAAATATACTATGAAATTGAAACTGGAACCTTGGATAGAATTTTGACAATGATCAGAGCGGTCTCAGGGGCTCAAAAAATATTAGTCTTTGCTATACAAATCACAGGTTGTGGAACCAAGTGTTGATGTTCCAGTGTTGAGCGTCAGTAGTGTTTATTCAAATCAATCATTTCTTATTTCTTACCTTGATTTCTTTCAATGGATGGACTCTTCGACCGGCCGGCTGAGACCAAGACAATCTATAATCTAATCACCTGACGCTTGAATTATCATTTGATGTCGTTAGAAAATAGCCGTGAATCTGCTCCCCTGTCTCTGACATATGCAGTATTATGGTGTTTATATCGAAGCAGTAGCAGGAAAATTTGATGCTCGCGAGTGTAAACCAACTCTGTTCAGTTGTCGATCGCGTAGCAGGCTGGCCACCCATAGAACTCGTCGCAAACCACCCGGGTACTGTCGCAATCGCTGCCGTTTGGGAATCGTCTCAAGTTTTACGAGGAGTTGCGTCCAAAGAAGGTATTCGTCATGATCTTCAGATCCGAAAGAAGAGCGCATCGTGGCCAAATCCCCGGTAAATTATGTGCTCGCGTCGCATACAATCAATTTCGGGGCTGAGTGCCCTCATGGTAGCAGACGACATCAAAATGACAATTTGGAGAAATACTTTCCCAGCATAGAACATGACTTTTGGCCACGATGCGCTCTTCGGACAGGCATTTTATACGTCCATATCAAATCGCAGGTGATTCGGTTCATTAAATTTTGAGTTATTCTCCGGACGGATTACGGGTGATTATCCCTAGAAAATTCAATATGGAGCAGCCCTATCCCCTCGCCTTAAGCCTTGTTACAGAGCAATTACGCCCTTTTGAATCGTTTCAGTCAGGTACTTAAGCCCTTTTTCCAAATCCTGTTGGGCTGAGTGAAAAATTAAGCCCTGCTTTTGAAATGTTATCACAGCAGTTACGTCCTTTCAACCCTTAGACTGCCGGCATTCATACTAATAAGATGACCACTTCCGAAGAGGAGATCTTATATATATATATATATATATATATATATATATATATATATGTGTGTGTGTGTGTGTGTGTGCGCGTGTAACTAATACGTCGCGATGAGTTCTCAAGGTCATGGGTGGCTCATATATGAGCCAGTCCGGCAGGCAACGGTCCGGCCCCATACTGGCCATTTCGAAATTTTGCAGATTATCATTCTGTTACATCTAAATGAATGGCCCTGGCTTCCTCGGATGTGATAGGTTGTCCAAATCGCTTCTTGCATGCATTCACATCATCAAAAAATACTCAATGTCAAAACTGCCCCTTATCAGGGGTTGAAAATTGGAAAATTGGGCCAGAGCGATGTTCAGATCAGAGGAAATCCAGCAATTTGCTTCTGAAGAGTGGCGTCAGTGTATTGTGTTGTTTGTGTCAGTATCGAGCAAAAACTTCCTACATTTACAATAGCTCGGCAACAGGGAATCGTATTCTGTCGATCTCAGAGATGAAAGTCTCGATCTCTATATGAGAGGTCCTACAGAACTTTTGACATTTGGGCTACTGCAAAATGAAATTTTTTTTTCATGGCACGGGTCTGGAGTCAATTGTAGTGGCAACTATAACCTCAAAAATGAGTGGGAAAGTGCGTGCTCACTGATTTGGGTGAATGTTATTTTTGTACCAACCAAAAACGTTCTCAGACGTCCAAAGGATTTTTAGATACTCCCAGTCGAATGTAAACCCATCGGATCATTCACGCACTGCTAAATGTGGTTATCGGTCAGATTTTTGAGTAATTTTGACTGAAAATCAACGATTTTTCACCTCTCACCAGCTCGTTCTTACACCACGAGGAGTATTCGTGGAAAATACCTCTGGAAACTAGAATCATTTCGAAGCGTATTTCTATGAATCGGGATCGTGGTAATATATATTCAAATACTAAGGTCCCAGAGTGTTTTTCGATCGACGATTTGGGGCAAAACACGTCAACTGTCCTGGGTTGATTTTGGAGGAGAAAACGTGTAGTTTTGAGCCATCTGTGGAGGCCGTAGACCCCACGTAGAAAAAAATCAATGACATCATTTCCGACGTATTTTTGCCTCAGCTTTCCGGTGGCGGGGTTTGTTCTTCGGTTTGGTGCCACCATAACCTCAAAAATTGGTAATCGAGTTTTGAAATGGCAATAACTCAAAATTACCTCTTCTTTCGATTATTTTGACATCTCCAATAGAAAGATCAGGAAATTTCACATCGAATTAGCTCTCGAAAGAATGGGGGTTCTTCGATTCTCACTAGGAGTGAAGCAACGATGAAAGTACGAGTGGTCATTCACGTGCTGTTCACGTTTCGCGGGCGTTCTAGTCCGTTCAACTTGACGCAGGGAAATAATCAATCGAGGCATCTTCGACGTATTTTTATCTCATCTTTCCGATGGAGAGCTCCGTTTATACATTTCGATTTAACATAACCTCAAAAAAGGAATTTATGAGTTGAAAATGTTCGAACTCAAACTAACCTATTTTTTCGTCTTCTCGATAGCCTGATTCGGGAGAATGGACAATTCTCAATGTAATTGATGATCCTTTATGTAATTCACAATCTCTATTGATGAAATAGAGTCCAAATGACTAGATTCCTGCTTCTACGAGAAACGAAGCGGCGAATAACTGAGTCCTCGGCGTACGCCTGATATTAGGAGTGCTTCTCTTCTTCATAATATCATTTTCCATGGGAATAGTCAGAGAACCAATTATAAGACACTATTCCATCATAAACATGAATTAATTCCCCAAATATTGTCATCAAAAAGACGAAAAAGTAGGTTGAATTGAGTTAAGATTCTTTAGATGCATAATCCCCGTTTTTTGAGGTTATGTTAAATCAAAATGTTCAGACGGAGCTCTCCATCGGAAAGATGAGATAAAAATACGTCGAAGATGCCTCGATTGATTATTTCCCTGCGTCAAATTGAACGGCCCAGAACGCCCGCGAAAGGTGAACAGCACGTGAATGACCACTCGTACTTTCATCGTTGCTTTACCCCTAGTGGAAGTCGAAAAACTCCTATCCTTTCGAGAGCTATTTCGAAGTTAAATTTCCTGATTTTTCGATAGGAAATGTCAAAAGAGCTGAAAAGAGGAGTAATTTTGAGTTACTGCCATTTCAAAACTTGATTGCTAATTTTTGAGGTTATGGCACAAAACCGAAAAACAAACGGGGCCATTGGAAAGCTGAGGCAAAAATACATCGGAAATGATATCATTGATTTTTTCGTACGTGGGATCTACGGTCTCTACAGATGGCACAAAATTACATGTTTTACCCTCCAAAAAACAACCCAGGCCAGTTGACGTGTTTTGCCCTATGTAAGGCTGGTGCTGACGGCGAGAGTAGTAATAATCACGAGGTAGAGCTCCATATTTTTGTCTTGTCAGATGAAAGAGAAGGATAGATGAAAATATTTCCTTTTTCAATATGAAAGGTATGTTCTACAATCTTCTCCCCTTCGAAGCTTCAAATTCAAAGCGCCATACACCTCCCTTCCAGTCAAACTCCTCTTCGATTGATTGAAATCTCGCAGCCTTTCTTTTTCGACATTTTTCTTCTCCAATTGCTTCTCTCGTTAAAGTCTCGATTCTTCCCTCTTAACTCGAGCATCGTTTCCACTATTCTCCAGGAATTAATAATATTGAATATCCTATCACAATCGATGATCCAGCACCACGTGAGCTATTTTTATGTATCTAACTTAGAATCTTTTCAAAGTGGGTTTTAATACTCGATTCGCACAGAACTGTCGTTAAATGCCCGAAACCGATATTGATAGCAGAGCTTAGAATCAGGAAACAACTAGTTGCGCAAATATCTACAACCCCCCCCCTTCCGTACACAGACCTCCAAAATTCTATACAATGTTTACCAAGTAGCACAAACATACACATCTATAGCGTAATACTGTGCCCATGTTTGATGAGCCTGTGCGACAAGCGCGAGCTCTCGAATTCCTGCTGCTCGAGGCCTGGCGCCTCGTCCGTAATTCCTCAATTGGAAATTTTTTGAATCAAGTCTATGGTGGCATTTCAAGATAAAATGGGTTTACTGGTGTGATTAATCTGTTTCAAGATGATATGAACGATTGCAACCTCATAGAAGTGCTAAGACGGGCTCGATCACATCAACCCCATCGATACAATTTTTGTAATGCTTCTCATTCGAATAACATTCCATATCAGGACATGGGAACTATGGGATATTGCTCAAAAAAGGGTGGAGAAGAATGGGCAAAACATCCCAGGAGCGTGCCCCCCTTCTCCCTCTCGTGCCGTGGAAATTTGACCTTTTTCATTCGAGTGGGCGTATGAACTGACCCATCTTCTTGATGCTATCATTCAAACGCAATTGGTCGCACGCACCCAAACCAAACGGGATATTATTGGTGTTGTTTCAAGCTATTGAAATCCGTTTTGATCATGTAACTATCACAAATCTTATTTTTTTTATAAGCCAAGTGCGGGAAATCTGAATTTTTTGTGAAAACCCGGTGACGCGACTTCGACGTTCGTTTATGAATGCCACGTTGGAGGCACGCGTCTGAAACCAATCTTTTCCCAATATATAGGGTGCCTAAAATGTCACTGAATTTTGGCAGAATTTTTCGAGCAATGTTATTTTTGCAGCAGGCTGAAGGAATCAAAAAACGGCGCGAGTACGCTGAGAGATACCTAAGGAATGAGGGTTGCAGGCCGTGCTGTGGATAGCCAGATTCTTTTGACAGAACAGCGAATAGAATACACATTCCGAAGCCCTGGAACCTATCCAAATCAACTCCGACAACTTGATGATCTTCTTAAGGTTCAACGTCAAAAGTTCTGTAGAACCTCTCATATGAGCCATGGCATTATACGCTGTTGCAACTCGCAAAAATATTTGGTCGCACTCGAAAATGTGAAATGTGTGGTGATACCGTAGGGTGAATTTGAGTGTGTATGTTCGGAATAACTTGATATCTTTTCAAGTGAAGAGCTTTGTGTGGTATCTAATGTTTATGGAATCATCTTTGTAAATTTGATCTTTTGAATGAATAATAAAATTGATAATGTTTTTTGTAGTAAGTTATGAAAATATTCAGTATCATCTCAAAATAGTGTCTAGAAAATTGGGGATTAAATTATGAAATACATTTTTCTTGAAATCGAAATTTTAAGTTGTACTAGAAGATCATACAGCTTAGCACTCACATATGATTCCTTGGAAAATGTCTCGAATCTTATATGAGTTGATTATTTGGTCTCATCGATCTTGAAGGACGGTGGGGAACTAAATAAATTCTCAAAATTTCATGAAAGAAATTTCATTGATACGTTTCGTCCACTAGGTTTCGTGGACCTCATCAGGCTCCAGGTTCCTGTTATGACATATAAAGATAGAAAATATGAAATTTTTTACAAATGATGGATGTGTAAATATTGAAGATGCGCAACTTACGTTATTCTTCAGATCGTCATGATATTTTTGAACGATCTTATAATAGAGCATAGACATAACGTCTGGCTCCTGTCGATACAGGTAAATAGAATGAGTTATCGGCCTCATTTTACACTCATATTTATATTAGCGCGATCGCAGCATACACTAGGTGACATATATATATGAAAAGTAGTGCATGTGGGAGAAAGAAAGAGAGCGGGGGTCAACGAGCTTCGTCAGCCGTTGCCCACAACGGGTTATATATTCGACTGAGATTTTGAATATCGTCTTTTTTATTGATGCAGTTTTCATCGAATTTAATATGGATCATCTCAGAAATCAACCGTTTTTTCCAATTTTGCTCTGTGTCAAGAATTTTGGAAACTTTTGGAAGAGTGTGAATATCGTTATGTTTAAACAGAGCATTACATCTTTCGAATAAACGTTCGTGGTATGGGATACAGATTTTGTTCTGGCCGGCATATAAGATTCGATTGCAAGGTATTTTTTTGCTCTGTTGATAAGATCTTTTGAACGTTGTAATCTGGTTTTCATACATTTATCAGTGAAATCTTCAGGATAATCGTTATCTGAAAGGAGTTGTTTTATAAGCGACAAATAATCGGAATGAAATTTTTTATGTGAAAGTGATGTGGCTCTGTCGACTAGATTGAACACTACGTTCCTCTTTTCGTTCATAGTATGATTGGATTTGAAAGTCAAAATCCTGCCTGATGACGTTGGTTTTTGATACCAGTTGGTGATGATTTTTTCATCCTCTCGGATCAAAGATATGTCAAGAAAATTGATGGTGTTGTTGCTTTCGATCTCATGTGTGAACTGTAGATGCTCACTGTAACTGTTGAAAACATCGAGGACTACATCTACATGTTCCTTTTTTCACACACATTAGAGTGTCATCGACATATCTGTAATAAAATAGAGGTGTGCAATCGTGTTCATTTTTCAATTTACGCAAGCATGAAGTTTCCAAATCATAGACTAGAAGATAGACATGATTTCTATTGGGATCAAACCCAAATTTTTGACACAGAGGAAAATTGGAAAAAACGGTTAATTTCTGAGATGATCCATATTAAATTCGATGAAAACTGCATCAATAAGAAAGACGATATTCAAAATCTCAGTCGAATATATAACCCGTTGTGGGCAACGGCTGACGAAGCTCGTTGACCCCCGCTCTCTTTCTCTCTCCCACATGCACTACTTTTCATGAATATGCCACCTACGGTATGCTGCGATCGCGTTAATATAGATATGAGTGTAAAATGTGGCCGATGACTCATTCTATTTACCTGTATCGACAGGAGCCAGATGTTATGTCTGTGCTCTAATATGAGATCGTTCAAAAATATCATGACGATCTAAAGAATAACGTAAGTTTCAATATTTACCCATCCATCATTTGTGAAAAATTTCATATTTTCTATCTTTATATGTCATAACAGAAACCTGGAGCCTGATGAGGTCCACGAAACCTAGCGGACAAAACGTAGCAATAGAATTTCTTTCATAAAATTCTGGGAATTTATTTAGTTCCCCACCGTCCTTCAATATCGATGAGGCCAAATAATCAACTCATATATTAAACATCAAGGACGAAAGATCCACAAAATTACTGATGGTTTCGAATGTTACTTTGGTGAGTTCTTCTCGTTGTTCTTCAAAGATGCCATCCTTCTTCCTGCTGTGATACAAGTATTCATGTTGTAGTTTTTCAGTGTTATCCCTTCGAAACGACTCTGAATAATCCGTAATTGACGTTGTCTTCAATTTTTCCTTTGTACACTCCAAATCGATTTTAGTCCGTAGAAGAAATTAGAGTACATTATAAAATGTTCAAGATTTTAATAGCGACTTATATGACAAATCAGCAGGTGTATGTATTGCTTTCTATAGTATTGTGTAGTACTTATATGCCTGATGTCGTGAGTTGCCTGATGTCATAAAGAGCAAATATGCCCGTCCCTCGTTCAAAACAAGGCTGTTCTTCCACCTACTTGGCGAAGACGAGTAGACGTTTTCCTGATAAATGCTCCGATCATGTTTCCCGTTAAAGTTTCATTTTGATATTGCTGCAATTTTTGAGCGTGGATATATCGTATAGTGTAGTCTACGTTTGATCTAATCTTCACGATCATGAGGGAATATGTATAAATCGGCTTGTTTTTCTTATTCTTGATACTATTACTATTATCATTTTCTTTGTTCACCATTGTATACTATTCCTATTGGTTTTTTCGTCTTTTTTCTCTCTCTAAGAAGTTATGATATCCCTGACTCATGCATACGGCCTGGAAGTTCATTATTATATGTATGGATTGTACAGCACGTAGCCTCGACTATATTGGACCTGGAGTCCACAGTTGGATAAATATCTATTCTATTCTATTCTATTCTATTCTATATAGAGGGTCAAATGTTATGTGACGTGAGAGAATGACTCTGAAAACGATTAATGGTTTTCTCATGACAGAGATTATGTTTGAAATATATATGCTCCTCAGTTGTTACTATCAAATAAATTGAGTTTATAAGGTACGATATGATCATGCAATGTGTTACATGAAGTCGTTTTTCGCGAGAATTAATAGTTCATGAATATATGAGAAGTAGCTGATGGTTGAAGATGTCATTGGAATGGATTTAAAAGTGAGCACGAGATCAAGTTATCCATTTCGTAGATCATGAAAGATTTCATAATGAAAAAATAATAACACGCGACTTTGTGTTGTGTTGAACAGTTCTTTTGTCATGGACATACTAATAGAGATCGTGAGAGTATTCGAATATTCCTCATCATACGCGATGTATGATGTCGATAATAATCAATTTGGATTAGCTCTATCGTGGAATCGACTTACCTTGGACTGCGATTGCCTGCTTCTCAGATCTTATTCTGCGTTACTGGTGGTGGGGGATGGACTGGTATGCCTCAGTCCTTCTCTTTTTTACTTTTTGATATACTGTGCGTAAAGTTGTTCGTAAAAGTCCATTTTGGTGCGGGTGTGTGGTGCGCAGGGTTGATCATGATTCCATTAACGTTCAGATGTTAGCGCGTAAAAGTAAAACTGTACATAAAAGTAACTTTGCACACAGTTTTACAGTGCGCAAAATTCTTGAAATAGTGCGTCAAGTGAAATCTGTGCATAAAGAAACATTAATCAACCGTTTACCAATTCCGATTTTTACGGCACAAAAGGTTGATTACAGAGCAGCAAACAATGATTCCGGCATTTTTCCAATCCCTCCGAGCCCTTTGTGAATTGGTACCCATGAAGTTGAAGTGAAAGATGTTGCAGTTTGAGATCGAATTACGGGCATGCGGTAGACTTGCAACCCGGCTGTTGAGAATGATTGAGTGGCTGATCACCTCCTAATCTATACTATGAATACATTTTTGTTACCAACCTGAGTGAATTTTCTTTGGATTTGTGATAACTGACTTATTTTTGCATACAAGTTAGAAATTCAACAAGAGTGTAAAAATTCGCCGTTGACCCCAAATGTAGAGAGAATTCGAGTGAGCATGAGGATATACCGTCCTCATCGGGTCTTGGTCCACAAGATCTTGAGTATACACGAAGATTCGTAGGTCAGACGGCAATTCAATGGGGAATTGCAAGTCATAGGTAGTGGATAATCATGAATATGAGAGATGTTGGTCATCGGTAGAATATTGTGCATTATAGTACATTTCGATACAAGGGCGTAAAACATTTGTTTCGCGTCCGAGTGATGGGTTTCCGACCCTCGCCTGCGGCTCGGGCCGGAAACCCATCACTCGGACGCGAATAATAGGTTCTACGCCTGTGTATCTAACTATACTTTTCGATAAACTGTGAGTAAGAGTCGACAAACTGTGCGCAAAGTGCACTTTTACGCACAGTGTATCGAAAAAGTAGTTTTCGAAATCATGTGCGTAAAGTTAGTGCGTAAGGAACATTTTTCCGTGCGTAAAGAAATTTTTGCGCACGGAATGCGTAAAGACCTGTGCGTAAAGTCACCAACAGTGCGTGAGGCATGTCTTTACACACCGGTACGTATCTTTACGCACTGCCGTATTTTCTTTCTAGCCTGATATTCTACGATATCTCTTGAAGTTTCTGCGTAGACTGGCAAAATGATCTCTGTCCTAATTCTCTAGTAACTGAGTGCTCCAATATTTGATTCGAAGCTGTCCAAAGCAGGTGTAATGACTCCTTTCACTCGATGGAATTAATACTTATGAGCTCTCTGAATTGTTATACTCAATTTTCTTCTCTCGGCTAGTTCATAGATCAAATATTCTGATTGGTCATCGAATTGTACATGGAAATCGGTCGCTTCGATAGAATATGAGTTTAATTTAATTCGCAGTACAATATGTATATACAAATTATGATTATAATTTTCCACGTTCTTTCTATTGAACCGTGGATTCGTTGATTTACTTTTTGCCTGACCTTGGCGACATTCATATAACTCTGTAATAATTTCCCTCAAAATTCAAATTCATACTATCTTATGAACTTACATATCTCGGATCTTGTCCACTACTAGAACTTTTGAAAATTGAGATCGATATTTTCAATCTATGCGGTAACATATGATATATCGGACGAAAGATCTTTTTCTGATACATTTTCAGAATTTTTTTTCAGTCGGGGGGCTCCGCCCCTGGACCCCGCTCTGCGCCCTCTTCCTCCATCTGCCCCAATCGCGACTGGGTTTAACGTATGAGGTAACCGATAGAATACTAACTTTCCGCACAAAATTTCGAAAAATATCGTACGCAACTCTGTCGAAAGGTTTCCGCACTCGGAAAACCTTTACACACGAGATGTGAATCTTTACGCACTGTTGAGATACTACTCACCTGAATGCTCCCCAGTGCATAAAGACTCACACTCGTGTGTAAAGATTTTCACTCGTGCGTAAATCCAACTTTTCGACATCGTTGCGTAATATACTATTTCGAAATCATGTGCGTAAAGTTAGTGCGTAAGGAACATTTTTCCGTGCGTAAAGAAATTTTTGCGCACGGAACGCGTGAAGACCTGTGCGTAAAGTCACCAACAGTGCGTGAGGCATGTCTTTACACACCGGTACGTATCTTTACGCACTGCCGTATTTTATTTCTAGCCTGATATTCTACGATATCTTTTGAAGTTTCTGCGTAGACTGGCGAAATGATATCTGTCCTAATTCTCTAGTAACTGAGTACTCCAATATTTGATTCGAAGCTGTCCAAAGCAGGTGTAATGACTCCTTTCACTCGATGGAATTGATACTCATGAGCTCTCTGAATTGTTATACTCAATTTTCTTCTCTCGGCTAGTTCATAGATCAAATATTCTGATTGGTCATCGAATTGTACATAGAAATCGGTCGATTCGGTAGAATATGAGTTTAATTTAATTCGCAGTACAATATGTATATACAAATTATGATTATAATTTTCCACGTTTTTTCTATTGAACCGTGGATTTGTTGATTTACTTTTGCCTGACCTTGGCGACATTCATATAACTCTGTAATAATTTCCCTCAAAATTCAAATTCATGCTATCTTATGAACTTACATATCTCGGATCTTGTCCACTACTAGAACTTTTGAGAATTCAGATCGATATTTTCAACCTATGCGGTAACATATGATATATCGGACGAAAGATCTTTTTCTGATACATTTTCAGAATTTTTTTTCAGTCGGGGGGGCTCCGCCCCTGGACCCCGCTCTGCGCCCTCTTCCTCCATCTGCCCCAATCGCGACTGGGTTTAACGTATGAGGTAACCGATAGAATACTAACTTTCCGCACAAAATTTCGAAAAATATCGTACGCAACTCTGTCGAAAGGTTTCCGCACTCGGAAAACCTTTACACACGAGATGTGAATCTTTACGCACTGTTGAGATACTTTACGCGCTCGCCGCTACGTGGCTCATGCGTAAAGAATCTCACCAGTGCGTAAAGACTCACACTCGTGTGTAAAGATTTTCACTCGTGCGTAAATCCAACTTTTCGACATCGTTGCGTAATATACTATTTTATATCGACAACTCCACTAAGTTTCCTATATATGTTTCATCGAAGTCATTTTTAATGCAATCCTGTTCTTCATGTACCAATGCATTCAAGTAAACTCCTACGTTCTGATAGGAATCAGGATATTTGGGATGACATCAATCACGTGACGTCTCTGATTTTCTCCCCTGTATACACCAAATTGCAACGGAAGTTGGGATGTTTCATGGAGTTACCTTCCTTGCAACGAGATTACAATATTCGAGATGAATTCTAGCACCTTATTTTGGTTATGAGCTGGTTCAGGATATCTTTCTTCTGATCCATTCTTCAGAACTTTTCTCCAAGCCGCCCCCCACACCCCTCGGCGGGGGCTTCGACCCCACCTCCTCCCCCCTTTCGCGCCTTCCACCAACTTTGATGGTGTGGACAGGACATCAACTTTCCGCACAAATATATCAAAAAGAATCGTAAGCAACTCGGGCGCAATTTTACGCCCTTGTCCCCGAAATTTTTGTGCGTGAAAGTGAACATTTTACACACAGTTGTTACTTTGCCAAGAGTACTTTGCACATTGCGCAAGAGTTACAACTGTGCGCAAAGTTCACTCTTACGCAATCATTTCGGGAACTCGTGCGTATAATTTCTTTGCGCCCTTGTTGCTCAATGTACTATTCATCGTTGGCCGATGAGTTCTGCTCTTGTTGATTTTCTTCATGGTATTCGAATGGAGTGGAAAATCGTCTTGGGAGTCTGTGAATTAGGAATTGAGTTGTGGATGTTAACATGTTTCTAGGGCAAGAATTTATCAGAATGAGGTATGAAGTTCATCCATACATCATCAGTGATAGGTATTGCTCAGCGCCCTAGCTGGTTCTTGTAAGACTCTTCTCACATTTCTCAATTGAGCTGATGCAAGAGTGCGACTAATTAAACGACTTAAGTTTCTCATTAGTGGCTACATTCGACGTTTATCTTTGTTGTGCGAGTTTAGCCGCGGAGTGGACGATAAAATGAAATCGGAGTGACGCTAAAATTCACGTGACTATGTGGTTATGAAGATCACAACACGATATGTCGCAGAGTGGGAGTTTTTTCGGAAATTTTCGGAAAATTTCAAATTTTTTTCTATTTTTGTCCTCCCGAAATCGCGCAAAATTTTTCCAAATTTCCATTCTTTCTATTACAGTTACTTTTTAATTGTTCAAAATTATGACAACGGGATGATGCAGGTAATTGCGTAACAATGTAGTTACGTAAATCACATCACAATATGCCGCAAAGTGGGATTTTCCCGCGAATTTTTGAGAAAATTCATGCAGGGAAAAATTATTTTTCATATTTTTTGTCCTCCCAAAATCGCGCAAATTTTCCTGCAATTTTCAATTTCCATGTACTTGGTCGCTTAAAATCGCGGAAAATTGTCAAAACATGTATTAATCATGTTTCTAGACAGTTGAAACCGAAGAGAGTTTGATATTTCGGTTTTTCTCACACAATTACATTTATTTGTTCAAATCCGATAAGAACTTTTAAGGTAGTCGAACTCGTGCGATACGGGGGATACCAGTTGTGGCTCAGTGATGGTTCGATCCTCCTCCCCGACTACCGAGTTTCGGGCTCAGCCCCTAGCACAAGGCCAGTGCCCACCCCTCGGTGGGGGGTTTTGGGACTCTCCCAGGCTTCCTGAGAGCCCAGGGAGTCCCTCGAGATGATGGATGAGTCTTTCAGGCTCGCATTGTTATCGCCCGAGAGCGATTCCAATACGGGTCCCTAGACTCCCCACTCCCGTGGTGCCGGATGGAGTTGTCTCCTCGCTCCGGCGGGCGATGACTGGGGCCGGGAACTCGTCAGACTCCAGGGATGAGGCACCATGCCCCAACCCCCCTTGCGGGTGCCGTCACGGGAACAACAGGGTGATCGGTAGCTGCATCGAGACCGCGCATCACTACCGGTCTTCCACTTTTCTTCAACTCTTGAGAAGCTTCATCTTCCGCGGCGTGCAAGTGTAGTCGTGGCAAGAGTTGAACTTCTATTGTAGGCCAGAACGTGCATTTTCTCACTCCATTCCCTCCACTGATCGTCGCGTATATAATTCTTTCAATGCGCACGTTTGCTTGCACGGGGTGTCCAGCGAAGACTGGGGAATGGCGTAAAGGGCTCACCACTAAGCACCGTCTTTAATTGCTCCAATTACCGCGTTGCATGATGTCCTTTGGCATGTAATTTTGCTTGCAGCGATAGGCCACTCGAGACTGTGAGCTGATGAAAGTGTGCGTCTGAATGAGCGATTTTCGTTTTTCATTATCGGTTACATTGGACGTTTAACATCTTCGTCTCGAAAGTTTTGACGCGGAGTGAACGATAAAATGACATCGAAACGACGCAAAAACTCGCGTGACTATGCGGCTACGGAAATCGTATCATAATCTGCCGCAAAGTGGGAATTTTTCGGAAAATTTACGAGAAAAAAGAAATTTTTTATATTTTTGTCCTCCCGGAATCACGCAAAAAATTTTTTGATATCCATTCTCCTCATCCTCGTTCCTTCGAAATTGCTCAAAATTACGACAACGGAATGATGCAAGAAATTGCGTGACTATGTGATTACGGAGTTTATATCATAACATGGCGCAGGGAGGGAATTCTTGAAAGGAATTCATGCAGGAAAAGACATCTTTTTCATATTTTTGTCCTCCCGAAATCACGCAAAATTTTTGTAATTCTCATTTTCCATATACTTGGTCCCTTAAAATCGCGGAAGTTGTCGAAACATGTAATAATCATGTTTTTAGACAGTTGTAACCGAATAGAGTGTGATATCTCTCGATGCGAAAGTTCTAAGATGTAAAGAAAAAAAAAAGAAAAAAGGTCTAATTAGTCGAAGTCGTGCGATACAGGGTATTAAAAGTAAGAAATCTTAGGCTAGCTATGGTCAATCATCATATATATGTATCAGATTCATCACTCACTTGCTCCTGATGTAGACTCCTCGTTAATCAACTTGGTGGATGAATTATCGCAGTCCATTCCTGCCCCTTCTGATGACTGGTTCGAGCAGACGTGTGTTGCTGCCACGTGAACAACTGGATGACTGCAAGCTGTATCGAGATCTCGTGTCACTATCGGTCTTCCACGTTTCTTCAACTGCTGAGAGGCTTCATCTTCCGCGGCCGGCACGTGTACTCGCGGCAAGAGTAGAACTTCCATTGTGGGCCCGCGCGAGAACGTCCATTTTTTACTTCCACTGACTGTCGCGTATATGAATCTTTCAATGCGCAAGTCTGCTTACACGGGGTGTCCAGGGAAGACTTGGAAACGGCGTTAAGGGCTCACCATAATGCGCCGTCTTATATTGCTCCAATTAGTGCGTTGCATGATGTCCTTTGGCATGTAGTTGTGCTCGCAGCAATAGGCCACGTGAGACTGCAAGCTGATGAAAGAGTGCGTCTGATAAAGTGACTTGGTTCTTTATTAGCGGCTTCATTGGACGTTTATCTTCGTCGTGCGAGTTTTGACGCGGAGTGAACGATGGAATGTCAACATAAAGACGCAAAAACTCGCGTGACTATGCGGTCGAGAGAATCATATCATAATATGCCGCAAAGTGGGAATTCTTTTGGAAGCTTTTGGAAAAGTTCACGAAGGAAAAGAAATTTATTATATTTTTGTCCTCCCGAAATCGCGCAAAATTTTTCTGAGTTTTTATTTTTTTATCCCAGTTCCTTCGAAATCGCTCAAAATTATGACAACGGAATGAGTTAAGAAATCGCGTGACTATGTGGTTACGGAAATCACATCACCATATGCCGCAGAGTGGGAATTTTTGGGAAAATTTCTCGAGAAAAGGAAAATTTCTTATATTTTTGTCCTCCTAAAATCGCGCAGAATTCCTGAAAATTTCTTTTGCTTTCTCTAAAGAGAAAGCTTTCTTTTCGACGCAGCAAATTTTTGATCAATTTTTCCATTCAACTCAATATTTTCTTGAACATAATTCATCTTATCACAAAAGTGCTTCAACCATCTTATTCCTCTCGCCAAAATCCAACGATTGTAAGTAACACTTTTCCCCTTATAATCCTCAAAAACCCCCCAGTGACTCATCTCTCCGGCCCTTTGTCTGTGTCTGTGTGTGTATGTATGTTGTTTTTTTTGCGCCACGCTTTCTCTTCTACACTCCACTTTATCAATTTTTGCTTTTCTACAAGTTGTATAGAATCACTCAGAGATGAGACCAGTGATTTCCCTGGTCTCCTCTCCAAATCGAATTTAATTTAAACATTTTTTGAGGTAAAATCGCTGAAATTGTGTACTTTCATACTAAAATATCTCTTTCTAACTTTACCTTACCCCAATTTTGATTACCTAGGCTATGGTTTTTTGGCTCAATCTATCTTTTGGTTAATACCGAAATTCCATTCGAACTCCATCAACGTAAATTTTTATAAAAAAAAAATCAAAATTTCCAACAAAAACAGCAATTTGAGCATGTTTAGACCTATTCTATCGAAATTCTGTTTTAACCAAATTATATGTTTTGCTAAGAAAACCTCACTTCAGGGAGCCCAAATCCCGATAACTACATTCCTTGAAGAAATAACTCAAAATATATAAAAATATTTTTTTCAATATTCATACTTTCCTCATATCTCTCCTCTAAACTACTTTATTCAAATTTTACTTAACTAAGTTGATACTCTTTCATCGTTCTAAATCGATTGGTTGATACCGAATTTTCTCAAAATCCGTTTAATACATTCAAAATCCGATTTATTCCCGAAAAATCCAAATTTTTTCAGAATACTCCATTTTTATAATCCTTACACCAACTATATTAAAATTTGCCCTCAACCATACTACATATATTCCATGGAAAACCCTAGTTTAGGTCATCTGAATTCCTCTAATAGGCAATCTCCTTATAATAACTCAAAATATTATAAGGAAATCGCATCTAAAATTCATTTTCCGCTATTACCCACCCCCTAAACTAATATATACAAGTTTCACTCAACTAAGTTTATACTTTTTCATCGTTCTAAATCGATTCGTTCATACCAAATTTTTCAAAATCCTTTAAAATACATTCAAAATCCAATTCATTCCCGAAAGATCCAATTTTTTTTCAAAAAACTCCATTTTTACGATCTTTTCACCAACTATATCAAAATTTTCCCTCAACCAGACTACATATCTTCCATGAAAAACCCCAGTTTAGGTCATCTTAATTCCCCTAAAAGTGAATCTCGTAATAATAACCCAAAATATTAGAAGAAAATTGCAGCTAAAATTCATTTTATCTTCATATCTCCCTCTACAACTAATCTATCCACCTTTTAATGGACTAGAGAGATACTTTTTCCTCATTCTACATCGATTGGTTGGATCCAATCATTGGATTGTGAGTGTAATATGAAATGCAATTAAATCAGATTAAAAAATAAAACTATTTTGTAGGAATTCCAATCATCATTTTGGAATTTGATCAGTTTTGCAAATTTCTCATTAGTTTCAGTGAACCTCTTAAACTATTTCGCTAAGAGAAAGCATTCTGCTAATCTCATTTAGCAGCGTATCATATCCTTGTTCCCTCGAAATCGCACAAAATGTCAAAACATGTATTAATCATGTTTCCAGACAGTTGAAACCGAAAAGAGTTGGAAATTTTGGTTTTTTCCCTCACACAATTCTATTCATTTATCGAAATTTCATGAAAAGTTCCCAAGATATTCAAACTCTTGCGTTACAGGGTATCAAAATAAAGACTTTTTTGGCTAACCATGGTTAATTATATATAAGTAACAGACTTATTACTCACTTGTTCATGATGTAAACACCTCGTTAATCAACTTGGTGGATGAATTATCACACTCCATTCCTGTCCCTTTTGATAATTGTTTTGAGCAGGCGTATGTTGTCGCCACGGGAACAATAGGATGACTGCAAGCTGCATCGAGACTGCGTATCTTTATCGGTCTCCTATTTTTCTTCAACTGTTGAGAAGCTTCATCTTCCGCGGCGTGCACGTGTAGTCGTGGCAAGAGTCAAACTTCGATTGTAGGCTTGCGCGAGAACGTGCATTTCCTCAAAGCTCCTCCTCTCCACTAATTACCGCGTCGTATAATTTCTTTTGGCATGCATGTCCGTTCGCATGGGGCTTCACTGAAGACTGCGGAGTGGCGCAAGAGTTCCAATACTAAGTGTTTTCTTTCATTCTTTTCATTTAATTACCACGTCGTACGATATTCCCCGGTTTGCAGTTGTTGTCACGGCAAGAGCACGAAGGGTATTGCGAGGTGATGTGAGAGTACGCCCTATTGAGCGGTTTTAGTTCCCAACTGATTGCCACAATCTAATACTAAATTTAACTGTAATAATTGCTCATTCCGCAATATTTCTTACAGTACCCGTCAAAATTAACGGATCATGCGTAGTCTCAGTCGATCAGCGATAACTCTGGCCCATTTGGTCGGAGAGAAATTCTGAAGAGAGGAAATTGAAGATCAGGAAAAAACCTTTCGATTTATGGGTTCGAAAGAATTTTCTCACTTTTTTTATGGGGTCGTAAGTGGCGTCGAAAAAACGTTTTTTTTCCTTCAATCAAACATCTGTAATTTCGACGCACATCATCCGATCGTAAAAAACTTAACGGGACCTGATAGCGCTTTTCAAGAGCTTCAAATTCCTTTTTTTTTAATTTTCTCTGCGATTTTTCCCGTCCGACTGGCGAGCTTCAGAAGCATAATTTTTTAACCATGTGTTCTTATGGAGGCATGAAAGCTCGCGCCGACTTGATTTCCCAATGCTGGTGGTCAATGCAGAGAGTCATCTAGAAAAATTCCATCAGGCATGATTTCGACGTAAAATTCACTGATCTTTCAGAATATGCTATCAGATTGCAAGTTTCATGAGCCCCAAATGTCTTTTTTCGTCTAGTATGATTTTTGTCTGGTTCAAGATGGAAAAAGACATTTGGAGCTCATCAAACTGGCAATCTGATAGCATATTCTGAGAGATCAGAAAATTTTACGTCGAAATCATGCCTGACAAAATTTCTCTAGATGACTTTCTGCATTGACCACGAGCATTGAGAAATCAAGTCGGCGCGAGCTTTCATGCCTCAGTAAGAACACATGCTCAAAAAAGTATGCTCTTAAAGCTCGCCAGTCGGACGGGAGAAATCGCAGAGAAAACTTTAGAAAAAGCAATTTGAAGGTCTTGAAAAGAGCTATTGAATCCCGTTAAGCTCTTTACGATCGAATGATACGCGTCAAAATTACAGGTGTTTGATTGAAGGAAAACAAACCCTGTTTTCGTCGCCACTTACGACCCTTTAAAAAAAGTAAGAAGAATTTTTTGAACCCATAAATCGATAGGTTTTTTTCCTGATCTTCAATTTTTTCTTTTCAGAATTTCTCTACGACCAGATGAGCCAGAGTTATCGCTGATTGACTGAGACTATACATGATCCATTACTTCTGACGGGTACTGTATATTCAAGATTTTCTCTTGGAATAACCGTAGAACAAAGGATAAGTTCGTGTTGTTCTGTGCGAATATGTGCCGGAGTGGACCAGGGTGTACGTTTTCAAAGATGCCTCAATTGAGCAAATCCGAGTCGATTCTGTGAGGATTATCTCAATTCGATATACGTTTTGTGATTGCAGTAGTGTGCTTCTCCGAAAAAAAACTTATTTCATTTGCTTTACAAGCATTTTCAGGAGCCAATACGCCTATCCTAATCATTTACTAGCCGAGCAGTGCGAGACAATACGCTAGTACTTATTAAATGAGCAAAATATCATTTCGAAATTAAATTTCAATCAAAACATTAGAAAATTACTTTTTTAACGAATGGTCATCTGCATATTGTTCGTCGTTCTGCAGATACACTGTATACAGTAGATACATCAAAATTCCAAGTTCGAACTGCTTACGCAGCGTCCAGATGCATTCGTGAATATTCGCTATAGAGCACATGATAGCGCGAGTATTATGCGCAAAACGTATGATACTGTAGTACTATGTGTGCTTACACACACACTCTTATGGAGAGCACACATACAGCTATCTCCACCACCTACGCGAGAGCCGCCGGAATCCATGCACCAGGCAGGGGTGTCAAGCGTGGTAGAGTCCTTCCCCTCAAGCCCCTCCAGTCATGTGTAGAGCGCGCCGCGGCGTCGCAGGGAAGGGGCCCCTTCGCCGCGAGCCGCGACGCTCTCTGCACTTGACTGGAGGGGCTTGAGGGGAGGTACTCTACTACGCTTGACACCCTTGGCACCAGGCACCGGCTATAGCGCAAGGTGACAAAAGAGTGGGGAGGAGTGGAGATGGCTGTCTGCCCGTAGTGAGAGGTATGTACTGCAGTGTTCCAGACAAGGGGGAAATAGCTAATATTCCATACTGTAGATACTTAGCTTATAACTGTACGTACTTGCTCGTACCTGTAAATACTCGCAATAGTAATTCCTGCTACCTACACAGTACGGAATGGGTATGTGATGGATTTTGGAGAGGCGCTCCAAATGCACGCAACAGTAGTTGCCAGTATGTGACGGGTACTGAACAAGTACGTGACGGATTCTGGTGCCCTTGCTCAGCGAGCTGCATGGCAGTGAATTCGTGTATGTGCCAAGTACGGATCGAGTACGTGACGGACTCTAAGAGCGGGTCACGGGGTACCATGAGGCAGTAGTTGCCAGCACGTAATAGGAACGGGACAAGTATGTGACGGACTCCGTGAGCGCAGCTGGTCTGATTCAACCTACTTTGAATGACGGTGTCTCCTGCCACGTAATTATCACGCAGAGAATCAACTTATTTATTAATTAACTGACTAATTAATGAATTAGCCTGCTCGAATCTCACACGAGCCTCACCGCGATGCTCTACACTCACGAAGGTCAAAAAAATGGAAAAACAAAGCGCACGGAAATGAAATTTTGACCCCTTTTTCGATAATAATTTTTTTTGGCGACTCTGGGTCGACAAACTAATGATTGCGCCAATAATACGTCGGAAGTGACCATTTGTGGAAGTATTCGAGTGAAATTTCACTTGGATCGAATCGTTTTTCCACTCGATCCTCGAGTTGCTTACAATTTTCAGTATTAAAAAACTAAATATTTATATATTGTGGAACGATATTGAGACTAAAATGCTAAATGAAAACAATAGAACTGCATAAAAAATGAAAAAAAAAACACTTTCAACAAAGTTTAGTATAAATTCATAATTGGTTGTCGCTGGGGTTTGAACCTGGTTCCCTTGCTTTATCTTCTCTGTTCGTTATTTATTATGCCAACCATCCAACCAACTGAGCCATCGGGGATATTGACGAGAGAGACTGAGAAAACAGTGATGAGGGCCGTTATGACAACCAATCGTAAATTTTTCGACAAAAGTGGTCTGAGTATGACTATTTTCCACTGTTCTACGTAAAATAGCCTGATTGACTGTTTTTCGTGTAATATGGCTATAGAAACCCGTATGAAATCCAAATCTCATGATTACAATGAATGATTCGATATGAAGTATTGCTATCTACGAATTGAACCTGAATGTTTGGGATGAAACGCGGGGAAGAATTGAGGCACAAGTCTTGTTTGCATCAAATTGCACATCTTAATTCGTATCAAGAACGTGATAGTAAGAGTGTCAAGATAATGATGTTGACTTAGGAGTAATTCCACGAGAAAACGATATATGGTCGACAGTTGGATCTCAGATTTCTTTCTAAGTGATTTTTTTCGATTTTATGGGTTGAAAAATGAACCATAAAAGAAATTACAAAATCTTTTTCGGACCCTGGTACACAAATCAAAATCATGTTTTCAACTTTTTTTTGCAAAATTTCCGTAACTTTTTCACACTCAAATCGTTATAGCTCAAAAATTACCGCAGATAGAGGGACGCGGTTCGGCGCATCTGAAAGGCGAGCAAAAAACCTATCAAAAACCACTTTGGAGTTCTGGTTCTCATAGAACCTCGATTATATATGGATGATCCCGTGAAAATCATCTTCCATTTCTTTTCTCAAGAAGCTTTTTTTTCAGAGAATTTAAAAGTACATTCTCTCATGTAAAAATTTGTGTTCTCGACGGATAAATTATTTTCACTCTGCATTTTTGGGTTTTAAGCTATTTTCTGGGCATTTTTTCGATTCCAATGACAGAAAACCTCAATTTTCTGCGCATGCGCGAGATTTTAGAGTTCCAAAACCAATTTCTTTAAGAAGCTGAGAAAATTTCCTTCGAAATGACCTCTTGTTAAGTTCATTTTCATCAACTAGAAGCGGAGTTACAGTGCCCGAATGATGAAGAACGATTCGAGCAAAAACATGAAGGCTTCCAGGCAATGACTGGAGCGAACATGGGGCCTTGCACCAAGCTGCTTTTTGTAATGGCTGTCAAAAGTCACTGTATTTTTGGTTTAAATCAACGAATTCAAGCTCACCAAGAAGTCATTTTGAGGGAAATTTCCTCAGCTTCTCAAAAAAATTAGTTCCGGAATTCTAAAATCTCGCGCATGCGCAGAAAATTGAGGTTTTCTGTCATTGAAATCGAAAAAATGCCCAGAAAACAGCTTGAAATACGAAAATGCTGAGTGAAAATATTTTTTTCGTGGAGAACACAAGTTTTTACATGAAAATATGTACTTTCAAAAATTCCAAAAAAATAGCTTTTTGAGAAAAAAAATAAAAGATGATTTTCCCGGAATCATCCATATATAATCAAGGTTCTATGGGGACCAGAACTCCAAAGTGGTTTTTGATAGGTTTTTTGCTCACCTTTTAGATGCGCCGAACCGCGTCCCTCTATCTGCCGTAATTTTTGAGCTGTAACGATTTGTGTGCGAAAGAGTTACGGAAATTTTGCTAGAAAAAGTTGAAAACATAGTTTTGATTTGTGCACCAGGGTCCGAAAAAAATTTCGTGATTTTTTTTATGGTGGAGGAGGTTCATTTTCTAACCTATAAAATCGAAAAAATTCACTTAGAAAGAAATCTGAGACCCAACTGTCGACCATATATCGTTTCCTCGTGGAATTACTCTTAGGTTATGTCGGTTGATTCCACTCGATCATCGAGTGATTTCATTTTAATGACTCAATCGATCGGGTGACCAAAAATGACTCGAACGGCGAGTCATTTCTCTCAATTCTCACTCGAATGTGAGTCAATTGGTTAGTTAATTGCGATTCAAGTGATGAAAACCACTCGAATACTTTTAGAGAGCCTGCACGAATTTTTCCCCAAGTGTTTTAAGGGTTCGTACAAACAGGCGCACATTACTTTAAAGTTTCCACAGAACTACTCATATGCATCCAATATGTTGTACGCAAAATTCATATATATGATACATATACATATACACTGCACGTCAACGCAAATGTATTGAGCAGACCGCGGCAAAACTATTTATATTGCTATAGGGAATCCTGGAAAGCGCTCGGTAAACTAACACAACATTACTATTCTTATTCCCCCCTGTCTCTCTCTCCTTCTCTCTCTCTCTCTCTCTCTCTCTCTTTTTTTTTTTTTTTTTTTTTTTTAGGTGGTTGTAGGGTGAATACGCTGCGACGTAGCCACAGAGAGGTTCCGGACGGACAATTACGCCTGGCCGATACTTCTCAAGGCTTCCGGGCTGGATTCCGCATCGATGCGGCCATCCGTACCAAATAAACCCTCTCTCCCTTCTCCTTTGGCGCTGGCCATCGGACGAGGGAGAGATCCACCAACTTACCAATCCGGACCCGGCACCGCGTGAGCATTACTTCAGGACCGGTGGCGTCTCGCGCTCAGGATCGAGCGTCCCTCTTCTCACGACTCGCAGGTGTTGTTTCTCCTCCTTCGATCTTCTTCCATCTCTTCATTCTTCTTTCTTCTTTCTTCGATCTTCTCTCTTCTTCTTTCCCTCTTCAATCCATCATATTCCTCCTGGAACCATTTGGACCTCTTCTGTTTCAATCGGCAGAGTCACTGTAATTCGCCTGCTTCGAGGCGCCTTACTTCCCTCTCTTTCTCCTCTTTGCGGGTCATCACCAGCTTGATGTATCCGGTGAGTCTATCCCATGTCTCCTGGTTGCGGAGCAAGTACGGGACGAGATTCTCGGGTGTTAGTTGAGCACCCAGCCATTCATCCAGCTCGGCGCGCTCTCTCCGGGTGTCGCTGCACTTGAACAGGGCATGTTCGGCGTCATCCCATTTGTCCCCGCATGACTGACATGCTGGGGTCGTCCTCTTCTTGAACCTGGTTAGATAGGAACCGAAGCAACCATGATCGCTCAGTGCCTGCGTCGTCCAGTAGTCCATCTCTCCGTGGGTGCGTTCCGCCCACTTGGCTACGTCACGGATCAGCCGGTGCGTCCATCTGCCGTTTGCAAATGGCGAATCCCACTCAGTTTGCCAATGCTCAAGGGTGGTTTCCTTCTCGTTGTCGCGGATGATCTCCTTCATCGTCGGAGTGAGTACTCGTTCGGCTCCGATCACTTTTTGGCGGTCCCAGATCCTCACTCGCTCCGCGACGAGCAAGTGGATGGGCGGAGTACTCGCCAATACGTAAGCCGCATCTCCTGACACAGTGCGGTAGGCACGGATACTCCTCAGGGCCGCTCTTCGGTGGACAGGCCCCATTCGCGCCTCTTTTCCTTGGGTCCTCCGATATTCGGCATAAGCCGCTGGAGCGCCGCACCGACCCTGCTCGCCTTCTGGGCGGCTTCCTGGATGTGCTTCTTGAACGACCACTTGTCATCGAGCCATACACCGAGGTATTTCAGCTCTGTCTTCCGTGGAATCTCTTGCCCGTTGATATAAAACCGGGGTAAGTCAAACTTCCTACGCCTTGTGACCACGATTGCTTCGCACTTCTTGACAGCGAGCTCCAGAAGCCTGCTAATCATCCACTCGTAGACTCGGGCCAGCGCTTCGTTCGCGCGTTTACCCAAGAGTTCCTCGTTGTCAGCCCATACTATGAGTCCCGCGTCGTCCGCGAAAGCCACTATTATCACTCCTTCTGGCAGTTCGATAGACAGTAAGCTGTCATACTGGGTGTTCCAGTTGAACGGCCCGGAGACCGATCCCTGTCCGATTCCGGCGGACAGTACCCGAATCTCTTGTCCCTCGTCGGCGTCGTACACGAGGGTCCTGTTCCGCAGGTAGTCACTCGTGACGGCTAGTAGATAGGGGGGCACTTTACCTGCTTGGGATTGATAGACTCGCTCCCAGCTCACGCAGTTGAATGCGTTCTTTATGTCCAACGCAATGATGGCACAGAGTCCTCCTCTTCCTTGGTATGGGTTCCCTACCGACGCTTGAACCCGTTCTTGGACCGCCTCGATCGCGTGCACAGTGCTCCGTCCCTTCCGGAACCCGAACTGCATTGGTGATAGCCCACCGCCTTCTTCGTAGGCTTTTTCCACCCTGTTGAGCATCATCCTCTCGTACATTTTCCCGATATTGTCGAGCATGCTGAGAGGGCGTTGACCTCCTTGACCCTTAGGTATCAGGACCAGCTTCTGGCGTTTCCACTTGTCCGGGAAAGTTCCCGCGCTCAGACAGATGTTGAAGAGGTCGAGGAGTAGATCTGGCTTGTATTTGAAGACCAGTTTCAGAGCCTCGTTTGGGATGCCATCCAGGCCAGGGGCCTTGCCGTTCGGCATTCTCTTCGCCGCTATGAGTAGCTCTTGCATAGTGAAGAGCGGGATGGGGTCTTCGCTCTCCGTAGGGAATGTAACTCTGGGTTCTCCTGCACGGAAGAGGTCTTCCACGATGGTGCGCAATGTTGCTGCATCGGTCGGTGCTGGGTTGCCTCTCTCTCTCTCTCTCTCTCTCTCTCTCTCTCTCTCTCTCTCTCTCTCTCTCTCTCTCTCTCTCTCTCTCTGGCGGTGAGTACATCCACACACACTTTATATCGCTCCGTGTTGAATGTTATTTCTCACGAACAAAACGTTGTCCCGAGGGACCTCTTTTTGCAGATTGGATATCCTCTCGCAGGCTCATACTTTTGGAGCATCGCTGCATGGCTCCAACTCGAGCCTGAGAGGAATTATTCCAATTTCTGCAATCGACTAACATCTGAAGGAATATCAGCACGGTGCTTGGCGCCGAAACCGATCTCTCTGCGCATGCTCGGCGATCGTCTGATTCACGCTCTGTCACATCACTGCTGTCTGCTATACCATGATGCCCAACTCCACCTGCCACATCTGCAGCAATATTCTACGCACTGGCAGCAAGCAATGCAGCCCCTGCAAACGGTTTGCTCACGCTAAGTGCTCAAAAACATCGAGTAACAAATGGTTATGCGTGATGTGTCCTGAGGTGAGTAAAAATCCACCTAATACAGCGTCGTCGAGTGCAGTGAAGCAGACGGTTTCGGCTGCTAGACGCAGCACGAAGTACGTCAGAGAGAGAGAGAGAGATGGAGAAAACCCGCACGCGTGCTAGTATGAGTGGCCTGTCTACTACCACTCAAGCACGTCTCAACGCTCACAGCAAGGTGGGGACATCACCCCTCCCTCCGCAGGCCCCTGTCACAGGCCGTATCGAGAAGCCTCCCACCACCAAAGGCGCTCCTGCCTCTCGCGAGCCGTGCCTGTCGTCTGCTGCACTACCAGCTTGCGGCGATGGCAGCACCACCGCCCACACTGCTAGTGGCGCGGCAATTCGAACTGGAGCTACGGAAGCCCCTATGGACGCCTCATGTCCCACTGGCGGAGATGACGCATTGCAACCACCACTCTCACCAACATCTTCGGAGGCTGGTGGTGGCTCATCCCAACATGGCTACGATGAAACACCTGTCCAGCCAACAACCCCAGCGTCAACGTCAGCTCCAGGAACTGTTAGAGATAAGTGGTTTTTCATCCCGCAGAGTACTTTGGACCTCTTCATTCAACGAAATGACTCAACTCAGAAGCGGCTCGACGAAATAATGTCTCTCCTAGGGCACCAGGGCGTAGCCATTCCTCCTCCGTCTTCCACACCAGCAGTGAGAGAGGCGGATGACCGACTGTTGGTGAGAATGTCGGCCCTGGAAGAAATTATAGAGAAGCAAAACTCCAAGCTGGAGGAGTTGCGCTTGGATCGTGGGCTGCTCCTCGAGCAAAATACCTTGATGAAAAGTCAGATTTTGAGTCTGACTGAATTTATAAAGGGTAAACAGAGTACTCTGCGGGATACTAGCAATACTGATGAAATTGAGCCTTCTACTCCTAAGTTTCCATATCAATCCTCTGCGGGGGCCCCTCAATTCAGAACGGACTCGTCAGACCATTCTCATACTGGGCGGCAGGGCACTGAACTCAGGGGTGATGGTCTTGAGTGCAATCAACTCATTATAACTGGAGCTTTGAAAAAAGACTCTACTGCCTCGGAGGAAGAGGTATGTAACATTTCCTTTGCAGTACTCAAGTCCATACTTCCTTCGCTGGAGAGGGAAAACATTCTTGATGTTCGTGTTCTGCAGCCCGGGCGTGTGTCTGGAAAGGCGTCTCTGACGCGCAACAACAGTACGTCAAATTCATTGTCCCAGGCTTCCATCGTTAACTCACGTCCTCACTCACGTTCTCTCCCATCTTGCGTAATCCAACTCTCGTGCAGCCGCCTAGTCAGGAAGGTGATGAAAGCCAAGCGCTCGATTGCCAACAATTATTTTACAGCTCATAATATCGAGCCCACATTCCTCGACCCTGAAGCGAAAACCCACGTGCCGGACCGAAAGATTTTCATCAATGAGATGTTACCCCGTGACAAATATAAGGAATATGTTCATTTGAGGCCACTTGCACGGGGTTTGGGCTTCAAATATGTTTGACACAGTGGTGGACGTTTCTGAGTCAGGCGCAGAAATGGCGAGAGGGCGTATGCGTTTGAGTCGCTCACTGAACTGCATGTCATTCGAACGGCGTGTCGAACTGTTCGAGGACCTAATCGTGAGTCCACGAACAGCACCGGGAACAGTTCTACCGTTCCAGAGCAAAGTACAGCTCCGTCGGCAGCACCTTTGAGGACTCCCTGACTAGATACGGCTGCCGGAGGGTCTAAAGGGAGTGGCGGTTCCTTAAAGACAGGGTTTATCAGTCTTAATTCCTTAACGGATAAGATTGAGCATCTGCGTCTGCTCGTCGCTACCGACCCCTCCTACCATCTTTTTGGAGTAGCTGAGTCGTGGCTGGATGAGTTCGTGGACGACAGTCTTGTTCAGATCCCAGGTTATTCGCTGTTGCGGCAAGACCGCAACAGAAACGGTGGTGGGGTTGCTCTGTATGTGCGCAATGATTTCAAAGTGGAGAGGCTCGCCTCGTCTAATACTTCTGGGCCACGGTGTCCCGGCATCCCTGAATACTTGTTTTGTGGGGTGCAGCAGAGCGGTTCACCATCTATTTTAGTAGGTGTGATTTATAGGCCCCCAAAGGTCGCCATGCAGAAGGACGATGGGCTTTTCGGGTCACTACGCCGACTGTGTGGTGGCTTTAGCCACAAAGTTATCATGGGGGATCTGAACGCAGACTTGCTGGACCCGGCTCATCCTGACACAAAGACGTTGACTGCACTAACGGAAGAACTGTCCCTACAGATTGTGCAGCATGGCGCGACTCACCAACACAACTCCAATGTATCTCACAAATGGATTGATCACATGTACGTAGATTAAAATGACATCATTACCGACTCACGAAACAGACTATTGCCCAGTTTTGGCAGGCTTGCGGTCATTGACGTGACCATCAACGTCTTCACTCCTGCTCCGCCTAAAAATTCCTTCACTTACAGGGATTTTCGTAACAACACTCCAGAGCAGTTGAATGATTGCCTGCTTCGCTGTGACTGGACAGCGCTCAATAATGCTGAAACTAGCTTGGAAGATGCAATTGATTGTCTTAATGAAAACTTAAAAGTTGTTTGGACGAACTAGCACCGGAAAAAACGATTTGCCCTCGTAAAGGTGATGCTCCTTGGATTGGTCCCGAGCTGAAAGCACTCATTAAGAAGCGAGATGCGACGCGTAGGCGCTGGGAGCGAAATCAATGCAACCTGCGCAAGTGTTCTCAGCTTCAAAATGAGTTCTTTCGCCTCTGTGAGGAAGTTGACGTGCGCATCGAAAAAGAGCGGAATTCCTTCATTCAGAATCACCTTTCAGACGCTCTTGATCAACATAAAAATATTTGGAAGGAAAAGCGTAACCTCGGCCTTTTGTCCAAGAGCAAAGAGGAGGAGCTTCACGGCTTCACCCCGGGTGAGTTGAACGCTCACTTTGCGGGAGTCTCTGTCTCGCCCCACGAAAATATAGAAGATGCGATGGATGAAATTATGGTGGCTCCAGAGGAGGGTTTCAAATTCAAGCCAACCAATTTCAATGAATTAGTCCTTGCTATAAAACATTTCTCCTCACAGGCTCGCGGGGCAGACGGAATTCCTCAAAGTGTGATCGCGAAGGCTCTCCCGGCGTTGGGTGACCTTATTGTACATATTTTTAACTCCTCTTTCGCTCACAGCATTTTCCCTGAGGCTTGGAAGAAAGCACAACTGATTGCGCTGGAGAAGACTGCAGCTCCATCATCAGTCTCGGATTTCCGCCCTATAGCGCTGCTGTGCTTTCTCTCCAAGGTTCTCGAAGAGGTTGCACACGATCAAATCACGGAGTACTTGAAGAAAGAAAAATTATTAGATCGCTTCCAGGCTGGTTTCAGGCAACACCACAGTACCCAGACAGCTTCGCTGAAATTGACAGATGACATTAGACTAGGCATCGATAGGAAAAAGATCACCCTATTACTGCTCTTTGACTTCAGCAAAGCCTTTGACACGATATCACCAACGAAACTCCTGAGTAAACTCCGACAACTGGGTTTCTCACGATCGGCCCTCCTGTGGATCAAATCATATTTACAAGGTCGCACCCAACTAGTCACCTCTAAAAATGGGGATTCTGATTGGCTTGCAACCAATCTGGGTGTTCCGCAGGGCTCCGTTCTTGGACCTTTACTCTTTAGTTTGTATGTCAATGACTTGCCCGGGTTACTGAACGGAAAGTCGGTAGATCATCTCTTTTACGTTGATGACCTCCAAATTTATCTCCAGGTGGAGAAAAATCAGATCAGAGAGGGGATCGCTCGATTAGGAGAAGTGGGGCGACTGGTTGCTGATTGGGCTGCGGGCTCCGGCCTGCGTCTCAACGCTGGTAAGACCAAAGCAATCTTTTTCTCTTCCGAGAGGAATATCAAAGATCTGAAAAGTATAGACTCGCCAGGGGCTGGGATACAGGAAGGAGTTTTCGTCCCTTTCAGTGATACAGTCGTGAGCCTTGGTGTTGTTTTAGATAGCGAATTGTCGTGGAAACCGCAAATAAATCAAGTGACAAAGAAAGTCAACAGGGCCCTATACAGTTTGCGGTTTTTCAAGGCCATGCATCACCAGGACTCTTCGCATTCGACTAGTCGAGGCGTTAGTCCAGCCTCATCTGGACTACTGCACGGTCACATATCTTGACGCAGCGGACGAACAGCGGCAACGGATACAGCGACTGAGCAATTCATTTTTGAGATACATTTTTGATCTTAGGAGATACGAGCACATCACTCCGTTCAGGGACAGCTTGGATTGGTTGCGTACTGATTCGCGGCGAATGTACTTTGCAGGCATTATCATGTATAAGATCATGCACATGAGGGAACCTGGTTACCTGTCTGCAATGTTCACCAGGCACCAATCCGAGCGCCCTGGGCGTGGTAATGCACAAGAGCAGGAACTCAAAGTACCCAGAATGAGACTCGAGTACGGAAGACGATCTTTCCAAGCCCAGTGTGCTCATTTCTGGAACTTTCTCCCTTCGGGTTTTCGGCAGATCGCAAAAATTTCGATTTTTAAGGATGCTTTGAAAGAATTCCTTCGTTCACAGCCTCCCCAGATTATTGATGTGGACAAGAAGCATTACTTCAATCTTTGAAGGTCATTGGGCTCTTCTCTTTTTATATGGACTGTGATTATACTCACAACCTGTTACATGACTGATTAGAAGATAACTGCGATATTTTGTTGAGCCTTTGTCCTATTCATTGAATGTTTTCTAAGCAGCCTTTGTTGCTGCAATCTCGACTAGTCACAACTTGTGATAACCTACCTGTCCTTGACCAAAAGATTTATTCATATTAATTGATAATTTCTATTTATACGACATATGTATCCCACATGTGATATTTGATTTTTGCCTCCGGGCGAATAAAGGACGTCTATCTATCTATCTAGCTCTCTCTCTCTTTCTCTCTCTCTCTCTCTCTCTCTCTCTCTCTCTCTCTCTTTTTTTTTTTTTTTTTTTTAAGGTGGTTAGAGGGCAAAATCTGCCTCAGGATCCCTCGGATCCGTCCCCAGACACCGGACTGGTTCAGCTTACGCGGACTACGCATAGCCCACGCAGGCCATACCAGGCGGGACACGGGTTTGGGTGGGGCCCACCGAGAGGTGGGCCCGGCCGTGTAATATCCCTCTCCCCTCGATGTCCGATACCTAGGGCATCGGGCAATCAAGAAGGAGATCCACCTGCACCTACCATCTCATCCCGGAACCGCGTGAGCATTACTTCAGGATGAGCGGCATGTCTCGCGCTCGATTGCGAGCGTTCCTCTTCTCCATCTTCTCTCTTCGGCCACTTGTCGGCATCTTCTGTCTCCATTCTCCATTGTTCCCTCTCTTTCTTCTTTCTTCTCTCTTCTTTCTTCTTTCTTCCCTCTTCAGTTCAGATTCCTCCTGGAATCATTTGGGCCTCTTCTGTTTCAATCGGCAGAGTCACTGTGATTCGACTACTTCGAGGCGCCTTACTTCCCTCTCTTTCTCCTCTTTGCGGGTCATCACCATCTTGATGTATCCGGTGAGTCTATCCCATGTCTCCTGGTTGCGGAGCAAGTACGGGACGAGATTCTCGGGTGTTAGTTGAGCACCCAGCCATTCATCCAGCTCGGCGCGCTCTCTCCGGGTGTCGCTGCACTTGAACAGGGCATGTTCGGCGTCATCCCATTCATCCCCGCATGACTGACATGCTGGGGTCGTCCTCTTCTTGAACCTGGTTAGATAGGAACCGAAGCAACCATGATCGCTCAGTGCCTGCGTCGTCCAGTAGTCCATCTCTCCGTGGGTGCGTTCCGCCCACTTGGCTACGTCACGGATCAGCCGGTGCGTCCATCTGCCGTTCGCAAATGGCGAATCCCACTCAGTTTGCCAATGCTCAAGGGTGGTTTCCTTCTCGTTGTCGCGGATAATCTCCTTCATCGTCGGGGTGAGTACTCGTTCGGCTCCGATCACTTTCTGGCGGTCCCAGATCCTCACTCGCTCCGCGACGAGCAAGTGGATGGGCGGTGTACTCGCCAATACGTAAGCCGCATCTCCTGACACGGTGCGGTAGGCACGGATACTTCTCAGGGCCGCTCTCCGGTGGACAGGCCCCATCTTCTTCTCGATGATGGTCTTCTCTACTCTCTTTCCCCACACAGGTGCACCGTAGAGCATGATAGAGGTGCTGACGGTGTTGAGAAGTGCGCGCCTCTTTTCCTTGGGTCCTCCGATATTCGGCATCAGCCGTTGAAGCGCCGCACCAACCCTGCTCGCTTTTTGAGCGGCCTCCTGGATGTGCTTCTTGAACGACCACTTGTCGTCAAGCCATACGCCGAGGTATTTCAGCTCTGTCTTGCGTGGGATCTCTTGCCCGTTGATGTAAAAGTGGGGCAAGTCAAACTTCCTGCGTCTTGTGACCACGATTGCTTCGCACTTCTTGACAGCAAGCTCTAGGAGCCTGCTGATCATCCACTCGTAGACTCGGGCCAGCGCCTCGTTTGCGCGTCTACCCAAGAGTTCCTCGTTGTCGGACCAGACTATGAGCCCCGCGTCGTCCGCGAAAGCCACTATTATGACTCCTTCGGGCAGTTCAATAGACAGTAAACTGTCGTACTGGGTGTTCCAGTTGAACGGCCCGGAAACCGATCCCTGTCCAATTCCGGCGGACAGTTCCCGGATCTCTTGTCCCTCGTCGGTGTCGTACACGAGTGTCCTGTTCCGCAGATAGTCACTCGTGATGGCTAGTAGATAGGGCGGCACTTTACCTGCTTGGGATTGATAGACTCGCTCCCAGCTCGCGCAGTTGAACGCGTTCTTTATGTCCAACGCAATAATGGCACAGAATCCTCCTCTTCCTTGGTATGGGTTCCCTACCGACGCTTGAACCCGCTCTTGGACCTCCTCGATCGCGTGCACAGTGCTCCGTCCCTTCCGGAACCCAAACTGCATTGGTGATAGCCCGCCGCTCTCTTCGTAGGATTTTTCCACCCTGTTGAGCACCATCCTCTCGTACATTTTCCCGATATTGTCGAGCATGCTGAGAGGGCGTTGACCTCCTTGACCTTTAGGTATCAGGACCAGCTTCTGGCGTTTCCACTTATCCGGGAAATTTCCCGCGCTCAGACAGATGTTGAAGAGGTCGAGGAGTAAATCTGGGTTGTATTTGAAGACCAGTTTCAGAGCCTCGTTTGGAATGCCGTCCAGGCCAGGGGCCTTGCCGTTTGGCAGCCTCTTCGCCGCTATGAGTAGCTCTTGCATAGTAAAGAGCGGGATGGGATCTTCGCTCTCGGGAGGGAATGTCACTCTGGGTTCTCCTGCTGGAAAGAGGTCTTCCACGATGCTGCGCAAGGTAGCTGCATCAGTCGGTGCTGGGTTGCCCCTCCGGGGTCGGACCTTGGACATGACCACGCGGTATGGCGTGCCCCACGGGTCTCCATTAACCATGTCGCACAATTCACCCCAGCACTTCTCTTTGCTTCTCCGGATGGCTAGAACGAGAGCCTTCTTTGCTTCTCTGTACGCCCTATCATCTTCCCCCAGTGATGGTCGTTTTAATTTCCTTGATCGCCACGCGGTTCTCCTCTTCTTATTGCTCGTTCTTTGTAGGGCTTTTATCTCGTCGGTGATCCAGTACTCTGGTTCCCTCCAAAAGCATGATGTTGTCTTGCGAGGCATCGATGCGTCGCAAGCTCTCGTGATGGCGGATGTTACCATCGCCACAGCTTCGTCCGCGGTGATGTTCATCGGGAGATCTTCGGCTGTTCCTATCGATTCCCGGAATTTCCCCTCATCCAGCTTGCGTACCTGCCACCCAGTCGGTCGCGGTCTGTGTGTCGTCTGTCTCTGTCTGTCAGTCCTAAGCCGAAACCGAATATGTCGATGGTCACTCAATGTTTCCGTGTCCAGAACCTCCCACGATGTCATACGTCCCATGAGCGACGGGCTCATGAACGTCAGGTCGAGGACCGAAGACGAACCTCCCTCCCTGGACCGAGTGTCGTGTCGGTAGTAGGTGATAACCCCCGTCTCGTTCGCGAGCACTAATCCCAATGCCTCCATGGCATCAGCGAGTATTACCCCCCGTCTATCACGCGGCCCCCCGCTCCAAGTCGGTTCCTTGGAGTTGAAATCCCCCGCGATTATAACTGGGCCCCCCCCCCCCCCATTGCCTCACATCCTCTTCTAGGTCATGGAGCTCGTCTTCGAATTCGTGTATCTTGAGCGACGGCGAATAGTAGCAGCTGTAGACTGCTGTGCCCTCTATGGTCTTTCGAGCAAAACCGCGGCCACTAACAGCTGGTCCAGTCTCACGGATCGCAGGATTCATGGTCTGGATTACGGCTGTCCTCCAGTGATCGAATGTGGATCGAGAAAATTCGCGCTTCCGAGGCGGTTCGGAGATAATCAGAACATCGATCCCTCCTTCTTTGGCTACAGCGTGTAGGAGATCGTCTGCGTCCCCGCTCTTCCTGAGGTTGGCTTGGATGAAGCTAGCCATTTCTTCCCTTCCTGCGTCTATATGTGGTTCTTGCCCGCTGGTACGCAGTGCAGTTGCTGGCCCCAGATCTGTGGTCAGATTTGGACCCGATCGCCGCACAGCTTAGGCATTTTGGTTTTTCCTTGCAAATCGCAGCAAGGTGCCCTGGTTCGCCGCATTGGAAGCAGAGTTTTGGTTTCCGTTCCTCTGCCTTCTCTTTTTTGCACCCCGAGGCCTTGTGCCCGTACTCTAAGCAGTTATAGCACCGTGGGATGCCACCCTTCTCGCGGATCCTGACTCTGCCCCATCCAACCTTTGGCTCCTTCCAGTCGAGGAGATGGTGGGCCAGTCTCGTTGCGATCGAGACAACAGCGGTTTGGGTGCCGCGGTAGCCACTCCGGATGGACTTGACTACAACGGCACCCTTCTCGTTTTCTGGTAGGGCCTTCGCGAGGTCATCCCGCACCTTGATTATGTCGACATCGTAGTCGACTCCGAGAACCTCGAGGGTCGTGCTGTTTGCTAGACAGTGGACAGCTCCTTCTTGCCCGACGACTGGTGCCAAGGCTGCCTTGACGGCGGCGACATCGGTGCCCTTCTTGAGTTCAAGAAGGACTTGGCCTTCTTGGGTCTTGCGGATGCCCGTGACCTTGGAGCCCACTTCTTCATCGAGGTCATCCGTTTTTATCCTGCGCAGCATGTCTGCGTAGGTTAGCCCACCTTGTTTGGCCGTAACGAGGACGGCTTCGGGCTTCACCCTTCTCGGCTTCATTTTCGCTTTCTTCCCGGCGGCATCGTCCGATCTACCGCTCTTCTTTGCCCTTCTCGCTTGTTTCTTTGACACCACTTCCTTCCAAGGCCCATTCTGCTCGGGCCGATTGGGCGTTGATGTCGAGCGCGGTGTTCCGAGACCTCCCGGTGGAGGACCGTATCGCGTCGCCTTCGAACCGCGTTGTTTTCCCGGTCGCGATTCCGGTTTCCCTGCCCCCCTCCCCTGGAAGCCACTACCCGACGCGGCCGGTTTTCTTGTGACCGGAGGCTGCATATTCCCCCTCGCTTTCAGGGTCTTTTCCGTTTCGAGGAGCGTTGTCTCGAAAGCAGCCCGCTTCGCCTTGTCTGTCGCGAGTAGGCCTTCGAGCGCGTGGCCTATCTTCTTGAGCTCTTCGATGTCACCCTTGGTCCCTTCTGGATTGCTGGAAACAGACTCGGCTATTCCTATAACCAAGTTGAAGTGTTCGAGGAGGAGATATGTCTTCTCCTCCGTCTCTTCCCGGCACGTTTTCAAGTCTTCCCATTTCCCCATGAGATCGCCTGCCTCGTATCCACTCCTCTGTCGTGCCGAATCTCTGGTTGAGGGGATGTGGTCAATCTCCACCCTATCAGGCACCTCATCGTGCACTCCCCTCTCGAGCAAACCGTTTTCAGGAGTCTGGATTGTTCCGTTCCCCTGGGACCCTATAGTGGAGTCTCTCTCTCTCTCTCTCTCTCAGATCATTCAGAGGTTCATAATTTGAGACAGCAAGAATGTATATGTGGGTACCCTCAATGATTCATTCGGTTATTATCTCATAAGTTTTGCCAAAACACTCATGTGCATGAAATGAGATACAGACGATTTTAATTTGTGACTCTCTTTGTGGGTCAATTCCTTTCAGATGCATGTATAATAACGGTACGTGGATTCGCGAACTTTGTGACCTTCCCCAAGGATCAACCAAAATAGACTTCGTTGAGTATGATTGAAGAGTTATGATATCAAATCCGCGGGACAGCATTGCATACCCAGCTTTTCTTTCTGCTTTAGCTTCCATTTATTCATTCATGCATTCAAATTTGATGCCATTTCCATGAGGAAATTATCGATCACGATTTGACCATCCAATGACTCGTCAATGCAAAAACTTATGTAGCTCACATTATGAAGGAGAATCGCCTACCCATAGAGTTCAAAAAACCAACTCCTTTGGCCATCTATGACATCCTCAATGCTCCCATCCTGAAGTGTAATTTCTCATTACTTTGACCTCACAATCTAGGTACGTTATGAAACTATGAACAGTCCTAAAGTGCCATTTTTCAGATTACGTAATCATCACTACGTGACGATTACGTAGCAGGAGACACCGTCATTCAAGGTAGGTTGAATCAGACCAGCTGCGCTCACGGAGTCCGTCACATACTTGTCCCGTTCCTATTACGTGCTGGCAACTACTGCCTCATGGTACCCCGTGACCCGCTCTTAGAGTCCGTCACGTACTCGATCCGTACTTGGCACATACACGAATTTACTGCCATGCGGCTCGCTGAGCGAGGGCTCCAGAATCCGTCACGTACTTGTTCAGTACCCGTCACATACTGGCAACTACTGTTGCGTGCATTTGGAGCGCCTCTCCAAAATCCATCACATACCCATTCCGTACTGTGTAGGTAGCAGGAATTACTATTGCGAGTATTGACAGGTACGAGCAAGTACGTACAGTTATAATCCAAGTATCTACAGTATGGAATATTAGCTATTTCCCCCTTGGTTCCAGAAGTATTCTGAACTATTGGGAGTGTGCAGGAGTGGCATTGAATAGCATTTGGCATCCTTGGTTATAGACTACATTCTTTTTTGCCACAACGCATTCTGATTTGTCAACAGCAGATCGCAAGAGATGATTTTCGGGTAGTTTACAAACGAACCAACGAAATTTTTGGAATTGAAAATATTGTAACTAGGATACCTATCTCTCAAATACTTCGCGGGAATGATCTATTCATTTACTAATCTTATATTTTGAGGAAATGTTTGATTCAGAGGTGTGCGCTGATTTGGCTATGACATTACCTTTCACTTATCGATGTAACAGAGTTTTGTGGAAGAATTTTCTCTGGCGATTGTTTACAAAAATGATGAAATACCTTGTACGAAACGGGGAATTCAGCAATGAGTTTTGAAAGTTTGAAAGAAGACGAATCGAATCCTCTTTGGTTTGTGAGTGGGCCTTGATCCCAAGAAATGTTATGAAGTTTCAAAGCTCATACAGTCATCGCGTCACTGGCTTCAAAGATAGTCATTTTTTGCTGGCATACTCAGGAGACGTAGAACACAGGATTAGAATATTGTGCTCTTTCTTCTCCATCACAGGCAAGATATAACCGCACTGTTTCGAGTTGCAATTGTCGTTCAGTATTTGTGTGAGAAGCTGAGGAAACATATCTGAATCCCGAAGGTAAGCTAAATAAGCCTCTCGATGTGATGGTATCGCGAACTTCTTGATTTCTACATTGTATACGGCTGAAATATGAACAAAATAATACCATAGTATACTCTAAGAATTGAAATGAGACTGGTAGCTTGTGACTCGATTTTGGAAATTTACATTTCACGTAATAAAAGCAGCTGATTTGCGAGTCAAATTACTGTTTATTTTTCAAGACAACGTTTCGATAGTTATTTTACTATCCTCATCAGGTCTACAAAATGAATGATACACATAATTGGTAACAGAACGCACAGACTTATCCATAGGTACAGATTTCGGTTTACCTCAATTTGATGATATTTCAAGCAAGTCTCATGTGAAGTATCTTTATACTCATCATAATACTGATGAGAGTCAAATTTCTTACACCATTTGTCACTCTATTTCGAAGGCTATTTTGTGGCATTTCTTGTTATTTCACTGTACTGACTAGTTTAACTTCATTATACTATAAAATTCTTAACTAAAAAACTATTTTGACTGATAACTATTGGAGAATAAAAGAGGACATGATGACTAGTTGTTGATGTATGTGGTAAGTATGAGTCGATATCGATCTGTAATTGATTGATAGGGTAAGTGGTGACATCTAGATGTTAAGCAATTAAGTCAGAAAAACTATGAAAGGAATCTACTTGATCAACACATCATTGTGAATTTATAAGCTGGATAACAAGAGTATTGTGATGTTTTTTTCACTCATTATTCTTTCTCTCTCATTCTTCGTAAAATAGGGGCATAAACTTGATGGATATTCTGACTGTCTTCCTTCTTATTGATAGCATACTTTTCAATCCTGATATTAACCATTTCTGATACTATTCTCTTCCTCCAATTACATTCTGAGTCCAGTATTTTTACTTGTTCAAAATCAAATTCATGTTTCAAATTTCTTGTGTGTTCACTTATAACAGTTTTTTTCTCCAGTTTTTCGATATCACCAATATGTTCGCTCATTCTTTTGGAAACCGATCTTTTTGTCTCCCCTACATACACAGCCTGACAATTTTTACAACTAATTCTATAAACCACATTTTTCCTTTTTAATCTGTCAGTCTTATCTTTACCTCTCACTATCAAGGAACTGAGATTATTTGTTACTCTGGGTATACACTTGACACCATATTTACTGAGTTTTTTTGAGACACTCTCGTAAAAACCATCTATATAAGGTAAGCTAATGTTGATGAAAGTTTTTTTATTGTTGGTAGAGGTTCTAGCAATTTGGTTATTAAAAGAGGATTGATACTGTTGATTATGATTGATACGTTTACTGACATGGTGATTGATGAATGGAAACGGGTAATTATTTTCTCTAAGGATGTCTTTTACGAACTCAATATTCTTATTATGGGATTTTTTGTCAGAAAGTAATAATGATTTGTCAACCATACTGTAGACCATTGCTCTTTTTTGGGACAAGTGATGATGTGAATGATAATTTAAAATTCTTCCAGAGTATGTGGCTTTATGATAACAGTCGAAAATTAGTTCATCTCCTTCACGTATAGTTAATACTTCAAGGAAACTAAGTTTGCCATCAACTTCTTGTTCAAGAAGTAACTCAGTAAATATGGTGTCAAGTGTATACCCAGAGTAACAAATAATCTCAGTTCCTTGATAGTGAGAGGTAAAGATAAGACTGACAGATTAAAAAGGAAAAATGTGGTTTATAGAATTAGTTGTAAAAATTGTCAGGCTGTGTATGTAGGGGAGACAAAAAGATCGGTTTCCAAAAGAATGAGCGAACATATTGGTGATATCGAAAAACTGGAGAAAAAAACTGTTATAAGTGAACACACAAGAAATTTGAAACATGAATTTGATTTTGAACAAGTAAAAATACTGGACTCAGAATGTAATTGGAGGAAGAGAATAGTATCAGAAATGGTTAATATCAGGATTGAAAAGTATGCTATCAATAAGAAGGAAGACAGTCAGAATATCCATCAAGTTTATGCCCCTATTTTACGAAGAATGAGAGAGAAAGAATAATGAGTGAAAAAAACATCACAATACTCTTGTTATCCAGCTTATAAATTCACAATGATGTGTTGATCAAGTAGATTCCTTTCATAGTTTTTCTGACTTAATTGCTTAACATCTAGATGTCACCACTTACCCTATCAATCAATTACAGATCGATATCGACTCATACTTACCACATACATCAACAACTAGTCATCATGTCCTCTTTTATTCTCCAATAGTTATCAGTCAAAATAGTTTTTTAGTTAAGAATTTTATAGTATAATGAAGTTAAACTAGTCAGTACAGTGAAATAACAAGAAATGCCACAAAATAGCCTTCGAAATAGAGTGACAAATGGTGTAAGAAATTTGACTCTCATCAGTATTATGATGAGTATAAAGATACTTCACATGAGACTTGCTTGAAATATCATCAAATTGAGGTAAACCGAAATCTGTACCTATGGATAAGTCTGTGCGTTCTGTTACCAATTATGTGTATCATTCATTTTGTAGACCTGATGAGGATAGTAAAATAACTATCGAAACGTTGTCTTGAAAAATAAACAGTAATTTGACTCGCAAATCAGCTGCTATTATCACGCAAAATGTCAATTGAAGCGAGTGACTCTACCATGGATATTTGGAAATTTACATCCAATTTCGGAAAAATCAATGATAGAAATTATCTTGGAGGCGAGTCAGGTGAAATATTATCTCCACTAATCGACTACACAATGTTTCGAATCGAATCTATTTGATTGAAATAGAATCACAAATGTGTCAAAAGTGAAATCCCGTCCTTGTCGTTCTGAACCAGATACCTTGGCTTGAAAGAGAGTTGCACCACCTTCTTCACATGTTTTCAAGGTTTAAGAATCACATGAAAGCCATTTCGAACGTGTGCGATGAGAATTCTTCTTTCATATTTCAATAGTTGAAAGTTCTATGAGAACTCTTATATATCGTCCATCCTAGCCGAACTCATTGCATCGCTTCCCGGCACAGCCCAGCCGTGCTCAGCCCAGTTCAGTTCAGTCAAGCTTATCTCAAGCTAACCCAGCCCAGTCCATCTCAACGTATCTCATTCCATCGTATCGTATCCCAGCCCATGCCGTCCCACTCGATTATTGTGCGACCCAGTCCAGTTCATTCTATCCTGGCCCAGTACATAATATCCCATTTCACCTATCAAGGGTCTCTCACCCGATCCCAAACCAGAGTCGCTCATCCCGTCCCTGGCCATCTCATAAAGTGATTTTGGATATCAAAAGTTGTGATTCGTAACAAGGAATAGCTAGAGCAGAAAGGTTCACGTTGGTTTCACCTACCTGCGCGCGTGGTCACCGCGCACATCTCCTTCGTTATGGACTAGCGTTATTGCTTTACTCGCTACCGCTTGTTTGGCTTGTAAATGTCCTTGATAAGTCAGAGGCCCCTGGAATGCTTTTGTAGCTCAATGATGATGGTTGTCAAATAATGATTGATGATAGACTCAAGGTGCCAGGAAGAAGTTTTTCATGGAATTCGTAAGAATGATATTATCTTAAATGATATCCGCTGATAGGTATATTATATTAGAGAATTCGGATTTATGGTTCACAATTTTTGGAACGGCTGAGTTGGCTAAATCAAAGTCCCGAACTGTTAACACTGGTATTGAAGGTTAAGAGTTGTTCCATGGGTTGGGCGCTGTAGTTGGTGTGGCATCAGAATGAACTGAAGTCTCTGCATCTACTTCGGACTCTTCCAGTACACTAATGCAGCAGAACACCAGGGGGATTATTTTAAACTCTGGTCGTGGCTGTCCGACCACTCGCACTGGCCGCACGGCCAGCGCGGCTCGAGCGAGGCGCTTGGAGAGAGCTACGGCGTTCATCCGGCAACGACTCGCGAGCTTCTGCTTCGCATTGTAAACATTAGATTGCATTAGATTAGGAAATTGTCACCTAGAAGTAAGTTTGAGGAGCTGCACAATAATTGAATTCATGCTTAGACAGAGATTAGAGGGGCTAAGACACAAAGTGACAGCTTTTCAGTCTAATGTGAGGTTACATATTGGTTATCTTTCTCTCCCTCTCTGTAACCTCACAATGTTTTTTCTGTCTGAATTCGTGCCAAAATGCAAATGCGATGAGTGGTGACGTGCCTAAATCCTCAATGAGAGTTGTGGCAAAATTCTTCCACAGGTTCTCATCATCATTATGCTGCAGACTTCTCAACCGAAAGAAGAAAACTTTGTTGTGAGACAGCTCAAGCAGGTTTCAAAGACTCTGTGTGAAGAGTTTTTGGCCTCAATGCTGATCAACAAATCAATTTTACATTACCATCTTTTGAAACTTGAGCACTGACTTGAAGTGACTTCAAAAAGTCATTGCTCTGCTACAACCTGAATAAAATTATCCCGTCGATTCAATAGGTTTATTCGTTCTTGGTGAAACCAATGTGCTCCAGTTTTGAGTGAATATTGTGTCCTCAACGTATCTGTAGCTTGAGATACATTATTCTATAATCCTGGTATCGTTTAACAATCAGATATGGGTATGAGAAAAACGACAAAGTTATGTCAAGATGATTGACATCTTCTGTCGAGTCAAGTTTTACTCACATGGACATCCAATGTAATCTCTTATATATAAAAAGGGCGAATGAAATTGTGTAGCGATTTCTCAACAACTGTAGAGTTGATCTGAATGTGATAGCGTAGTCTGGGCTTGGACCTGAATCCAGGCTATCTGTCCATCTTGATCTCAAGTTAGATGATTCAAAACTGATTGGGATTCAAATCCCACTTCCGTTCATCAAAATCAGTATAAATATCAGAGATGTTTCTTCTGCTAATCTGAATGATTTACCGCAAAGTATATGATACAATCAACATCTAGCTCTTGATGTATGCGAGTGACTTATGCAAAGACATCGAAGTTTTGTATACCATGAACTATAAGATGATGGGATATATGCGCACCTGCTCATGCATTTTATTCATATCATTTTCCAACCAATGTATGCTCATCTTTTACCAACCAATATTTTAGGTATTGGACCAAGGACATAATCCCTGGAAAACTGAAATACAATTTTGTTGGTCAATCGTATAAGAGATTCCATTGAACGTTCATGTTCGATTGTGAGTGAAACTTGACTCAACAAAAGATGTCAATCATGTTGACATAACTTTGTCGTTTTTCTCATACCAAGATCTGATTGTTGAACGATACCAGGATGATAGAATAATGTATCTCAAGGTACAGTACTCCCTCGTTAATACGAAGTTGAAGGGACCAAGTTTTTGGTTCGTTATAACGAGGGATCCCGTGACAACGAGGAAATTACATGAGATCAACGCTGGAGGGACCGAGAGATGGCTTCGTATTAACGAGGAATTCGTATTAACCGACTCCGTAATAACGAGGGAGTACTGTACAACTATGTTGAGGACACCACATTCACTCAAAACTGGAGCACATTGGTTTCGCCAAAATGATTGAACCTATTGAATCATCAGGAAGAATTGATTCAGGTTGTGGCAGAGCAATGAAATTTTTAAGTCACTTCAGGTCAGTGCTCAAATTTCAAAGGGTGGTAATGTAAAATTGGTTCGTTGATCAGCATTGAGGCCAAAAACTCTCTACATAGTGTGACGGGTAAACCGTCACAGCCGAATTTTGGAAATCTCTTGTCGCCATCTCGAGCCAGCAAACTCAAAAGAATAAGTATTCACCCGAATACTTCTCTTTTTTGTTGGGATGCTGGCTCGAGAGGATGACGACGACAAGTGGCGAGGAAGATGGACAAGATGCTGTGGTGCAGGCATGCCTACGCATAGGCAGCCCTTCCTGCACCCCGGACATTAGCTGTAGCCGCACACTAGGCTGCCACCGGGACGAGCAGCCGACGGACCGCGATCTTGACAGCTGGGCGACCCGGAGGGCCTTCCCAGGGCCCCGGAGCCCTGTTCGGTCCCTACGCCAGCCCTCCTCGGCTCATATCTATGCTGCTCCTAGACACCATGCCCCGGGGCATGGTGTCTAGGAGCACGGGGGTGTGTATACACGGGGGTGCGGACGACGGTGACAATGGCAACGGACGAGGCCCTCGCTCGCGGGTGAGTGAGGGTACGGAATTTGCAGCAAGACGCGAGAAAACGGTGCGGACGGCACGCGGGGCCCGGGTAACACGACAGCATGCAGCAGACGGGTGGCCCTCCGGGTGATGCGCTCCCCGGGCTGCCAGCCATCCAGGCAATCGCCCCATCCGCTGCAGCCCGGGGCAGCGAGCATGCCTGCAGAAATGGGGTTATGTACCCACGTACCACCTGTTACACAGGTACATCGTGTACCTGGTGTATGAGACATCCGCGCACTATTGAAATAACGCTAGGATGGCTACCCACCGCACGGGTGACCATCACACGGACACGGATGGGCTCGGGTGACCCAGCGGAAGACGGCGATGACGGACAAGCCGGTGCACGTGGCACGAGCAGACAACTGACTGGCGGTGGACGAGATGTGGCGGGCATGTGAATCCGGGCCACACTCGAGCGCTCGTGGCCACAAAAATTCGACGGACGACTACCTGGACATCGGCCACTGGGCAAATTTGGACTTGCGGACGACATTTACCTGTACTTAGGGTTATGCACACATGAGTATGTTGCACTGGGATTATGTACAGCATGTATACAGAGATACTGCAGCCATGCGGGCTCGATATCATTACACTACGGACGGACGCGAGGACATATAGATATACTGCTGCAACACGAACTAGATATAGATATATACGGACATGTATAAGGGCTATACGAGGTGAAAGCGTGGAGTTGCGGCAAGCGCGAGTGCGCGATGCCTCCGCGTGTATTTCCGCGGTGCATGCGCGTGAGTGGGACAGAATACCCTCTGGGTGGAGGCATCAGGACCTTATATACTGCAATTGATGGACTTGAAGCGAATTTCGTAGAATCTGAGCTACGGCATAGAACAAGTATAGTGGACTGAAGTTGAATATTTGGCGCGCTCAGTCGCTAGCTGGCGCTGCCAGTGTTCTGGTTTAATTGGACGGACCAATCAGAGAGCTTCTCTTCGGTGAAGACGAAGGCGAGGTTTTGGTGAAGATGAAGCGGCTATTGTGCCACTTGTGGATCTGACCTCGTGCAGTACACACGTATTAGTCACGCTCGCGCTTTTAATTCGGAGCACGTGCCCAGCCGCGAGTCTCCCAGGAGTCCCGGCTGACCCGGACGAGTAGTAGCTGCTGTGATTGAACTCGTGTAATCGTCGAACGTCATATTTGGACGGAGCAAGGATTATAATCAAGCAAGGGACAATGTCATCAAACGGTGAGTGGTCTTGCTATTTTTCTTAGATTCTCTCGTCGGGTGTGCGGAGAGCCTCGCGCGTCGCAGAGGGCAATCGTCGTACCCGCGGACAGAACGGACTCCCGGGGAACCTCGTGAGCTGGTGCACCGCGTTCTTGTGGACAAGACGTCCCCAAATGACGTACGCGCGTTGAGAAATTGCACCAGCGGACCCGGCGTAGCTACCGCGTCGCGTGTGGAAATTTGGAGCAACGATTTAGTGGAGTTTTGGCGCGTGCTCGTGGACGAGACGTCTTGGAAAGACGTGCGCGCGATAGGAAATTCATGTCGGGGACAGACCTCCTGGAGGAGGCGCGCGTGGACGAGGACATAGTGAACCTTGGACGAGTTATAGCTGGACTAGGAGCCAGGTGCGTGATCGTGCACCTGTTGCTCGAGCGCGTGGGACAAGTGAGCATCGGAGCACAAGTCATGTTGGGTGCTTGCCGTTGCGCGCGCGTGGCGAGAGCCGTTGAGCAGCCATTTTGGACGATAAGATTTTGGAGCAAATAAATTGTGGGAACATATCGGAGCAGGGACCGGACAAGCTGCACTCCACGGAGTGCAGGTAGATTCTCGCGAGTGATTGGAGGGAGTGTGAACTCTTTGTGTTTAGTGAATCTTTATTGTATTTTACAGGTGAAATTGAGAGACATTATTGATATTTGAAGTGATTGATTGACATATTTCGGACGAATATGAGAGTCACCCGGACAAACTTCGGTTGTGAATAGTATGTGAAAATTCATGTATCGTCCGCGTGGAAGCAACGTAAAGAATAGAGGCCAAATTATTTACTATTAAATCGGACTGATTATTCATGAGCGTGCGCCCCCCTTCTTTATTCTCAGGGTAGAATGACGGTAGGTGTTGCTGAGTAGCAGAGAAGCTGAATTTTTCCGGAGTCGTTTCGCCGTTCGCGAAGACTGAAAAACTGTCACTTTGTGTCTTAGCCCCTCTTATTTCTGTCTTAGCATGAATTTAATTATTGTGCAGCTCCTCGAACTTACTTCTAGGTGACAATTTCCGAATCTCATGCAATCTAATGTTTACAATGTCGAGCAGAAGCACGCGAGTCGTTGCTGGATGAACGCCGTAGCTCTCTCCAAGCGCCACGCTCGAGCCGCGCTGGCCGTGCGGCCAGTGCGAGTGGTCGGACGGCCACGACCAGAGTTTAAAATAATCCCCCAGAGAGTCGGACTGATTCTTTGGTCACGGCGACAACAGCGCCTGAAGCGCGGAAGGACACTAAAGTGCGGGTTATCAATGACTATGCATAGCAGTGTAAGAGATTTTTCTGTCTAACTGGTTTCAATTAGACCGGACTAGGCCGAACTAGGCCGAACTAGGCCGCATAAGACCAAATTAGTTCGCACTGGACCATAGTAGACCTGAATAGCCCGAAGAACCGAAATGAACCTAACTACACCGAACTAGACCAAATGAGGCCAAACTGGATGGAACTTGACCATACTAGACCGAGCTAGAACGAAGTCAATAGACCTGGCTTGAACTAGACAGAACCAGACCGGAGTCGATGGAACTACACCGTATTAGACCGTACCAGACTCAACTATACCAAATTAGACTGAACTTAACCTAATTCGACCGAACTAGACCAAATGAGACCTAATTACCCCGAACTAGACCGAGCAAGACTGAGCTATACTCAATTAGACCAAACTAGACCGAGTTAGATTGAATTGGACTGATGTAGACCGAATGGCATCGAATTAGACCGAATCAGGCCACTCTAGACCTAACTAGAAGAAGTAGACCGAAATAGACAACACCAGACCTAATTTGACCGAACTCGATCTAATTTGACCGAACTAGAGCGAACTATACCGAATTAGACCAAGCTGCTCCAAATTAGCTCAAATTTGATCAAACTAGATCCAACTACGATGTACTGGACCGAGTTTGACGGAGCTAGCCTTGATTGGACCGAACGAAACCAGATTATATAGAATTGGACCGAACTAGACTTGAGGTAGTATTAGCGGTACTGGATGTGTCAAGTGCCGAACATACCCGCGCTTGACTCCCTTCCGCCCGCGATATAGGTATAGTGAATTCACGCAGCAGACGACAACCTAACCCCGAAACCGCAGAAATGAGCGACACTTGGTCTCAAATCTTTTTTTGTAGGCTCTGAATCGTCAATCTGATCGCTCCTTAGTATTTTTTGTGCATTCTTACATCTGTGTATTCACTGCCATGGAAATCTGTGCGTCAGGTATCACCCTATTGGTGATTTTCCATAAGACGCCGTGTTTAAAGACTTTTACAAAAACGCTTATAACTTTTTTCCCCGACTTTGAAGGCTTCTGAAATTCCAACTGAAGCACTTTAAGACCCTAATCTACAACTGTGCCGACTTTCGTGATTTTCTGAGCGTCAATTCGAGTACCGTTAATACTACCTTAACAAAACCCGACTTGACCGAATGAGGCTCATTTAGAGTGAACTAGACCAAACAAGAACAAACTAGATGGAACTACACCGGGTTAGACCGACCTACACTAACCTAAACCTAATTTGATCAAACTTGACCAAAGAAGATCGAATTGGACCGAACCAGACCCAAGTACACCGAATTAGACGGGACTAGACCTAATCGGACAGAATTGGACAGGATTAGATCGAATTGGATCAAACTCGGCCTAACTACAGCGCACTAGACCGAACTAGATCGGACTAGACCTAATTAAACCAAACAAAACAAAATTACATCGAATTAGGCAGAAATTGGTTTGACTAAACCGCGACATACCAAACATGCTCTAACCAGACCGAACCAGACAGAATTTGATCGAATTAGACCGAAAACGGCATAATCACACAGTACCACACCGAACTACATTGAACTAGACCTGAGTTCACCGAATCCCCATCCCCATTTTCATCCCCATCCTCGGCCACGGACCTAGACTCAGCCCCAGCAATAGTCTCAGCCACAGCCCTAGCTTCAGCCCCAGCCACAGTCCCAGCCACAATCCTAGCTACAGCCCCAGCCACGACCTCACGCGCCAGCCCCAGTCACAGTTCCAGCTTCAGCCTGTTAATTGATACTGAGGCAAAATACATACATATCGAAAAAATACTAAACAGCCTATGAGTATTTGCTCTATGAATCCTATTCCTTTTGTAATTTGTATCCGAACAAGACCCAACTAGACCAAACTAGACCCACTTGAACTAAACTAGACTGAATTTAAACGAGTTACACCGAACTAACCCTAGTTACGCCAAACTTGACCGATTTAGACCAAATCGATACGGTACTTCTGATTCCGATCTCCATCCCCATCTACCCATCCATCCATCCATTCACTTACCCATCACTCATATACAACCATCTATCATACAGAAGTGGACCAAACTAGATCGAATTGGACCAAACTAGACCGAATTACAGTGGTATACGAGATGATTCGCTCAATAGCTCAGCTTGACAGACCAACTCATCAGTTGATTAATTGGTAACAATCATTATTGGCAACAGTCTAAGGCCAACAGTCTATAGTCAACGATCTATAATCAACGTCCTGAAGTCAACTACCTCAGTCAACTGTCTTGGTCCACTGTCTTAGTCGACTGCCTAAGTTGAATGCCTTAGTTAACCGCCTAAGTCAACTGCCTCAATCAACTGCCCAATTCAACTGCCTTAATCAGATGCCTAAGTCAACTGCTTAGTGAACAATTAACAGACATCATCCGCCGTACATAATCAACCGTCAACTATCGACACACCGACCAAGGCACCCACCCGACCACCTACACTCCCCTCCATCTGTCTATCCACCCGAACACCTACCCAGATACCCAACCACCAACTCACCTATCCACCCACCCATCGACCCACCCATGACCCATACGGTCACTCATCATACTTCACCCCCTCCACATAGGCAACCCGATACGCGGGATGCTGACGGACAAATTCTTGCTGGGCTTTTGATTATTTCGATTCTGACACTCTCTAAATTCTTCATCTGTTCGTACTCTAAGATATAAGGAGGCTCCGTCGTTAGGTAACGTATCACGAGCGTTCGGGGGCCCGCGCCTACTAACACAAGCGTCAGACTACGAGACGCGCGGAATCACCGACACACATACACAACCCAAGCTCGCGCTCGTGCAAGCGTACAGTAGTCGAGCAGCCGCTGCACGCCTGATTCTCGACAGTTTCTTCCGAATGTTTTTCAGCCTTTTACACGTCGGCACCATGCATGTTTCTGAATGGAATTCTATTCACCAATGAATGATCCATGCTTGAACAGATGCTCGTCGCGGTAACACTGAAATCTTGAGATATGACTCATTCCGCGGACATCACCCATAAGATGCCGTGTTGAATTCCAATACTTTGAGGATTTTTTCTCAAAAATGAGGTCGGCAACCCGCATATTTCGAAACTGCGACAGATCCCTCGTATCACGAAGTATGCACCATAATTGTTCTAATTCAGAATGACTTGAAAAGTTTCGACGGCGGAGCCTCCTTAATGTGGTTGATTTGTACCAGAAAAGCACCGCGTGTACCAGAACCGCGTCAAATGAGATCTTTGTCTTGTGAGGAATCGAGTAGTTTGTGGTTGGATTTTTGATTGATATCATACATCTTCGGCTTCAGAAATGTCGAATGACGTCCCCTTACAGGAAATGCTGTATATTGCGTAGAAAAAGTACCACACGAGTCGAGTCGGACGATGTCGAAGTGATTTCTCCTTCGTGAATTCTGTGATTGTAGATCGTCTTGAATGTCTCCTGAAATCTGTTGCCGCTCTTATGGCATTCGACCCTCTTTTGGATTGATTCCACATGCTCCCTCGTTGATAGAAGAGCTCAATGAGAATCTAAATGATCGAACATGGGTTTTGAATCTACAGACCAAGGAGGTTAATATTGCTCAACAGCGATAGTAGTCTATAGACCAGTATAACGAGACGACCCCCCGCGACGCCCTCCCCTCCACCCCCGGGGGGTAAAGTACGTTATAGCGAGGTGACCCCCTGCAGCCCCCCCGGGTAAAGTCCGATATAGCGAGGTGACCCCCTGCCGCGACCACCCCCCACGACCCTAGTCTATAGACCAGTATAGCGAGACGACCCCCCGCAACGCCCCCCACCCCCGGGGGGTAAAGTACGTTATAGCGGGGTGACCCCCTGCAGCCCCCCTGGGGGGTAAAGTCCGATATAGCGAGATGACCCCCTGCCGCGACCACCCCCTACGACCCCCAGGGCCAAAACATGACCCCCGGGCGCCCCATGACCCAGCCCGGGTGATGGTGTCCCGTAACCCATACTCCCTCTCTTCCCCAGGGTGTGGCAGATGCGAGAGTGGTGACCTCGCAATTTCGCCCGGGGCAGGTGTTCCCGGCTGCACGCGATATTTTGGCGCGAAGGTCGACGGCCAGGTGCACCAGAATACCGCGCGCGCCTATATTTTATGTGAATGGCCCGGTCTACATGGAAGCCCGCGCTCTTGCGTACAACGCATCAAGAGCGTGTGATTGCTCGTGCATTAGAGCTGTATAGGCAAGAGCGCGCGACCTATGTAAACTCGGGGCAATTGAATTTTGATCGTGCCTCTTCCTCACCACCTTGCGGTGGACACGTGGGCGCGTTTTTGTTTTTTGCTAGTTTCACTTCGAGAGTGAGATGAAAAATCGCACGCTCCGAGTGAAAAGAGCAAAGGCGGTTCCCCGGGAGGCCTAGTCCGCCACGTGCCTAGCTGTTTTTAGATTCTACAGGGCTATGGAAACGACTAAATTTTCTTGTAACCATCGCGCTGCATTTTATCCGGCTTGACTGAAGAGTAGTCTTTTCTGTATATTTTCCATTTGCTTTGGGGTTCACTCTTGGAGTCGATGAGCGGCTCTTTCTCGCCCTGGCGGCGCTGATGCTCCGCACCTTTCGAGCTAGATGACCCCATGTTGGAATAATTTGTAACGTAACTGATCGTTCAACGGCTCCCGTTGTAATGAAGTGAGAGAGGAAAATGTTTCTACTTATAGGGCCCAATCATCTCTGCGATCACATATATATGTGTGGATATATATCTAATGAGGTATGAGTGAAGGGTGTTCAAAAAATAACGAAATAATCAATTTTACACTTCTTTATTCCTTGGACACCTAATTCATAATAATGATTGATGATATTCATTTATCCAGCATAATGTCTTGCAGATATTTTACAATTACGGATAAACCAAATGCCAGTATTTCGGCCAACAAAATATCTCGATATTCGGATTCTAAACCTTCGCCATCCGATAGCATTTTCTCGTTGACATATCCCTCGATCTCAGCATTGTGCATGGCATATTATTGCCTAAATTTTGGAAGAGCTCTCAGCAACTCGGCCGGATCCTCATTCTTGTCCTCTATATTTTTTCTCAAATGTTCCACGATGAGATGAACCATCCTATCCACTTTTTCAGCTCGGACTTTCAAAGCAGCGAGTCTAATATCTATCAGTCGGCTTTGGAAGCGTAGGCCATCGAACGTTGAGGGTTGCATAGCAATTGTAGGAAAAATGACGTGCGGGGTCTTGCTTACCGATGCCCCATCGTCCTTGTCATCCTTACGTGTCGGAATTGGTAGTCTCTCATCCACCAGCAGGAATTTGGTTCCGTACGTCACGGTAAATGTCGAATCATGGGTTGGAAGGTAAACCTTGTTGCTTTTTCCGACGTCATCGGCGAATTGTTGTGGATTACGAAAGTAGTTGTTGATCGTCTCAAATTGCTCCTTGAATTGTTCCCATCCGTCTGCATCGAATGACACTGGTTAGTAGACCTTATACACCATTTCTACGCTGACCTTCTGCAAGGTCATCTCCCAGTAGACGACGTTGAAGTGAACCCGAGGGTCCCCGATGATGTCCATCAGGGTTATCCTCGGGTTAACCCCAAGTCGAGGTCCTCGATTTCTGAGTCATCCTCGGTTGGGTCCCTGATGATGTTCAGAAATCGAGGTCTACCTGGAGATGACCTTGCACCAGCGTAAGAATGGTGCATCTACTATTGTGCGCGCGCGCCGCGATGTTACGTAATATGTTAAAATGTGGATTAATATGGGTACTAACCTGACGATGCTGCCTCCTAGTTCAAGGTCATAACCTGGAGCGCAAAGTACGTGTTGTCTCGTTGGTGTTCTGCCTGCAACTGACGCGGCTCTAGTTTTCGAAAAGGTGGGGTACTAAGTGTGTTTGTGATGAGGAGTATTTGGGAATCGAGTTGACCTTGTGAGTAGTTTATAACTAGGATTGGTCTGAAGCGTACGCCTTAAGCTCACATATATATATATATAGTATATATATAGTATATAGAGCAGCATATATATATACATCTATATATATATATATATATATATATACATCTATATATATATATATATATATATATATATATATATATATATATATATATATATATATATATATATATACTCACTATGGCTCACCTTACCATAACGAAAATTCATCAGCTTCGTAAGAGATGGAAAATGTAAGAGAGTCCCGCTTACCGAATGAAAGATAGCTGACACTGAACTCGTACCCTCTGTATATCTATACATCAGTCCCCGGCAAGATACAAAATACAAGTCAGTCCTCACCGATCAAGTGAAAGTCATCTGCCGTTCGACTAGTGGCCACCGCTTATCCATATACTATTCTCGCTCGAGACGGAAAATATAGGATGGTTCAACTATCTGAGTGAAAGGGACCACCAGTTTGACTCGTCGTTTCCATTCATATGTACACCGGTCTTATAACAGTCGGGAAATAATGTAGACCTCTGGACTATGCAATAGAATGCACTCCCACTGACTATGCTTGACTCGCCTCGTTGTCTCTATCCATACACCACAAGCCATACCTACCATGGCTTTACGCTTCCTCTTTCATACTCCTGATCTCCTGTTCCGACTCTACACTATTTGATCGTTATTGATCGCTAAATAAATTATTTCAACATATTTTTTTTGTAAAATTCAGAGTCGAATGAGAGTATTTAATCTATATCTGTATGAATACTGAATGATTGCGAATAATTTTTTCCATTACTGTAGTATACAAAGAAATCAGAATTATATCAGTATAGTGTGGAAAGGTACCAAAATAATTTGAACTACTCTTTGTATACGTGTTAGTTATATTTATTGAGAATTGAGCTTACATTCTGTTAGTAGAATTGGGTTGAATACATGAAACTTACACACACTAAATTAATCGCCGCTTCTTAGATTGACGCGTAAAATGGATCCGTGTGTTGTTCTCCGCAAAAGTGTGACGCTTCCTGAAACAGCGAGAAATTAAGGAAAAGTTAATTATCGACATCACCCACTGTTTCAGAGGTATATATGAGCAGCATGAACCACTTACGTTTTACGTGGTCTGTTCCTACGCTTCTCCTCTTTCTCTTCTTCGGCTCGAACTGTTTCTGCATTCTTTAGACTGGAAGTAAAAATGTCATATCACCACTGATTCTTACACACTTCTAGATTTCCGAACCAACAAATGATACTCACATTTCGATATCTGACCCATCTTCGTGGGAGTTGACCGCGATGGGTACAACAGCACCGGGTACAACAGAATCATCACACGTCTCTCTGTAAATACATGATGGAAGATTCTTATAGGATGGAACACATACACCCATACAGTGAAGAAGAAAATTAATACTCACACGTCCACGAACTCATCTTCATCCTCCGTACAAATATCGATCCAGCATTTGGGACGGCTCGATTTCCTAAATTCGATGGGTTCGTTCCCCTCCAACTTGTTCTCAATGATGATGGAGAGACATTTTATTAACATCTCATTGATCCTCGTCAGATGACGAAGCTGGGTCCTCATCCGCATGCTCTTCTCCTTCTCCATCGATGAACTCAATTTTCCCGCTTCCTTTATACAATAGAGAAGCTCCGCCGTTTTCGCGTAGAATCCTTCCATATCTCTGCTGATCTGAGCGGATAAGTTCGGATAGTGGTTTGGGGAGGAAGCTTGAGAAAGACCTTCCTCTTTTATCCTCTAGATCGAGAACGACAGCGGGGCCGAATCTGGTATTGATTATCCTCCCGCCTTTGATTTGGTACTTCGATCCTTGCTTGAGGTCCGTGATCTTCCTGATGGGAGGTAGACTCGCGACTTGATTCAACTGCCGGAACATTTTGAACTGATACTATAGACGTGGTTTCAACCTTTTATAGCAGAGCCTACACCTGGCCCACCACTTTGAGTTTGAAAATGATGCGTAATAGTGCCCTCGTCCGATGGGAAACTCTTAATCTTTCCGAGTTTCTAATTTCGAAACGTAACCTCTAAAATATATGAGAAAGAAAAGCCAACATGATGAGGTGACCGAGGCCCCAATCTATAGCAATGAAAACGAATCATCATATCATGGAGAAAAAGAAACTCCACGTCATAAATAGCATGCATTTCCTAATGGTAGTTTCTCCACTCCGAGACATTTGGTCATGGGAGATATCTTTGACCCTCAAAACTATCAATCTCGCCTTTACATGTAATGAGAGCGTTCAGAGGAAAAAGAAACCACATGTCATCATAAGATACATTTCTCAATAGAAGCAAGGTCAGTCACTCCAACACAGTTGGAGATGTATCCTCTAGCATCCTCGATTTCTTTTCTACATTCATGCGTAGACCTATATTTACCCATCAACAGAGGTATCTCATGCCCACGTCATCTTGAACGATCCTCGACCGCATGTGGCAATGATCGCATTCAAATAATCAGCTCTCGCGAGGTGACGAGAAGAATCCATTAGTCAGCCTCGTTTCAATAACACCATGCTCACCACACCTGAAAACTCGTCCGAAAATATACAACGATTTCCCTTTCGAAACGCTCGCCCGCTCTCCAAAGGCCTCGGCCGTGTCATTCGTAGACCTCGCTTTCATCTTCTCTTTGATGTGAACATTCGTTGTCAAATATACACGCCTGGCTCATTGCTCTTAGTCAGAGACCTCACCACGCATCATTCTCTCCTGATCCGATACATTGGTTTATCTGTCCAGTTTTCATGATTATAGAGTGGATTAGCAAATTGGTGTGTGTCCCTCGATGTAATATGATGACGATTCAATTACTAGTGTCAAAAAAATTCTTTCTGTTAATATGCGTACAGTATGCATACGTCTACTGATTGATTCCTGGCCGTATGTGGTATTGATTGCGTTCAGAACATTATCTCTCAAGAGACGGTGAGATTATTTCGTCAGCGGGACTCACCTCAATAACGCAAGGCTCGCTGCACCTGAATGATCTTTCAAATATATACAAGCGATTTCCCTTTCGAAACATCTCCTCGCTTTTTGACGTAGCTGCCTATGTAATGCGTGAGTCTCACTCTGATCTTGACTCTCATGTTAACGATCATTGACGAATTTTCTCTCTCAATCCATTACCACTAGCCTGAGACCTCGCCCACCTCATTCAGACCCATTTCATCAGCTCATCCGGTAAGCCTTCATAATCATTGCACAGACTAAGAGCTCACCGCATCTCACTCGATGTGGCATGACGCTTGAATTTTGGGTTCTCTGGGGAGAGGAAAAAACTCTCTGTCATTACATGAACAGTGTGCGCACGTCTACGGATTGGTACAAATAGACCTGTGGTGGCACACACTTCACCAGTCGTGCTCAGGGAGCACAATCTCGTGAGGATGGCGGACATCTACGGGACAATTTGTCTCATGGAGAAGGATATCCTCGCAGCTTTTCGAGAGCTCACGAGAAAGAACGTTTCTCTCCGAGAAAGAAAAAGAATACGGAACAGTAGGAAGATTGAGAAGGGTGCATACGATCTGTTTGAGATAATCAAAGGTGTCTTGGAACGAATAAAGCAGAACAGTAAACCAGAATGGACGGGGAAAAAGGAGGCCTTGGAGAGTAAGGCAGATCGAATGCTACGCATCTTCAAGATTTTGAATGAGAGACGCCATCGACGACAGCTCAATAACGTCATATTTTTCGAAAGCAAGACGGCTTTCAAGCGGCGGGCAAGGACAGCTGTTGTGGGTAATGTAGACCATATAGTTCCTTCTGAATTCATGAAAGAAGCGGCTCTCCACATCATTCCTTACGTCGAATCGTTCCTACAAGAACATAAATCAGCCAAAGTCTCCCTAATTTTCGATGCATATTATTGTATCAAAGATGAGAAAAGAGAGATAAAGCATTTCAAAACTCCGTACATTGAGCTTCTCATATCGTCCGATCTGCAGAAATGGTATGAGAAGAATTTGAAAACAATAGATGATCAATTATCTGAGTTTGAAGAAGTTGGTAGTGGATGGTCTCTAGAAGAGATTATCAGTCTGAAAATAAATATAATCAAAACAAGACCCCTCAACGGAGCATCATATATTGAACTACCAGAGTTTATCAAGAAGAAACATGCTGTGGTGAACATCGAGTGTGGAGGAAATCAGTGTTTTGCTCATTCGGTCATGGCAGGACTTTATCCTGCGAAGAATGGATCATCCTCTCAAAATAAGCTCCACAGCTATCCTCATTGGAAGAACAAAGAAATGGGGTTGAAATTGCGTGAGGAGGACTTCCCAATATCATATGCTGACATCCCACAGTTTGAGAAAGATAATGACATCTCAATAAATGTCTATGAGGTGGATGAACAGGAAGAGACCATATATGGTTCATACCGTACTACAAAAAAGAGGATAAGACATGTCAATTTACTCTTATTAGAGGACGAAGATGGAGCACACTATTGCACAATAAAACACCTCTCAAGGCTCATTTCTAGCGGGATCAACAAGGACATGCACAAGAGGTACGTCTGTGAAACTTGTTTTCATTCGTTTTCGAGTGAAAAAAAACTAAATAGACACTCATTAGACTGTAAAACCGCAAACGAATGTAAAATCGTTCTACCAAGACCGGAAGAAGCGGTTCTGAGATTTACCAATCACTGGAAGAAACAGGACTCGCCTTATATTGTTTACGCAGATTTTGAGTGCCTGCTCATCAAGATGAATCAAGAATTGGGTTCAAATACAGATGACGAAGATGTTCAGATGATGTCTGATGACGACGATGAAGGAGATTGTTTACATCATTCAATAAATCTCAAGAAGGCCAGATCCAAGCTGATGGAGCAAGCTTTTCAAAAACATGAACCATATAGTATTGGACTCTACTTTCATGATCGTTTTGATGAGACTCGATGTTTTTACAAGAGATATAGAGGACAGCACTGTGCTCGGGACTTTGTCAAGGAGCTTGAGAGGATTGCCTTTGAAGTGGAAGAGGTAAGATTGATAGAGTGATGATGGATGTTATGATATATTGAAATGTATTACTGCTTTTTTCGTAGCTGTTTGTCAACTTCCCACCTCTCAACATGAGCGAGGAGGATGAAGAGAGATTCCAAGCAGCAACAACGTGCCATATATGTGAGAAGATATTCTACCCGGATGAGATCAAGGTACGTGATCACGAACATCATGCTAGAGGACGGTTCAGAGGCGCTGCCCACGTTCATTGCAATCTCTTGTACCAAGAGAAATTTATCATTCCCGTTATTTTCCATAACTTAGCGAGATATGACGCCCATTTTTTGATAAGGGCATTAAATTACGATATTGATGGAGAGCTGACGGTCATACCCCAAAACATGGAGAACTATATCTCCTTCGCAAAACACCTTGGTGATTCCAAGATGAAACTTACATTCATAGATTCCTTCAAATTTTTGAGTTCGAGCCTCGAAAAATTAGCATCTTTACTTCCTAAGAAGGATATGGTCATAACGAGGAAGCAATTCCAAAAAGAGTTATTGAACACTGAGAATGATGAGGAAGCATTCGATCTCCTCACAAAAAAAGGGGTTTTTTGTTACGATTACATAGATAGCGAAGCAAAACTCGATGAAACATCTCTACCTCCAATCGGGGAATTCTATAACTCACTCACAGATTCAGAGTTAGACTCTCAGTCTTATAAGCATGCGATCGATGTTTGGAGGGTTTTTAGATGTCAATCATTGTGGGACTACTCAGATCTTTACCTTAAGACCGATGTCATGTTATTGGCAGACATTTTCGAGGACTTCAGGAATAGCTGTCTAGAGACCTATTCATTGGATCCCGCGCACTACTACACTTTACCGGGTTTCGCTTGGGACGTGATGCTTCTCAAAACGGGAGTTGAAATGGAGCTACTGACTGGCATTGACATGGTACTTTTCTTAGAAAAATCGATTAGAGGTGGTCTGAGTCAGTGTTCGAAGCGTCATGCTGTTGCTCATAATAAATACATGAAGACTTTCAACGGAAGCCAAGATTGAAATTTCATTATTTATTTAGATATGAACAATCTATACGGAACAGCAATGCAAACAAAGCTCCCTTACAAAGGTTTCAAATGGGTGATGAACCCAAAAAATTTCGATGTATCGAAAATCAGCGATGACTCGGATTTAGGTTACATACTCGAAGTGGACTTGATATACCCGACTGATCTTCATGACAAACACTCAGACTATCCATTCTGCCCCGAAAAAATAGCCCCGCAAGGGGCTAAGAATAAAAAAGTTAAGAAATTGTGTGCAACTCTATACGACAAAAAGAGATACGTCATTCATTATCGTGCGTTAAAGCAGGCTCTAGCAAATGGCCTCCAGCTTAAAAGAGTACGCAGGGTTCTCGAATTTCAACAGTCCGAGTGGCTAGCACCTTACATCACATTGAATACTGAATTACGTAAGAGAGCAACGTCGGATTTCCGCAAAGAGCTTTTGAAATTGATGGTCAATGCCGTGTTTGGTAAGTCCATGGAAAACGTTCGTAATCGGATTGAGGTCAAGCTGGAGACTCTGTGGGATCGTCGGAAAAGTGGTGTCGAAAAATATGTTTCCAATCCAAGATTTCATAGAATCGTTTTCTTTGATGAGGAGTTTGTTGCAATAGAGTTGAAAAAACGTCAAATAAAAATGGACAAAGCGATCTACGTCGGGTCCGCTGTATTGGATATCTCAAAATTTTTTATGTATGATTTTCATTATGGATACATGTTACAGAATTATAACAATTTAGACGGATCCTGCAACCTTTTATACACAGATACGGACAGTCTGATCTATGAGATTCACACTAACGACGTATTTACCGACCTCATTAAACGCGACTGTATTGAAAAATTCGATACTTCGAATTTTCAGGAAAATAATCCTTACTCGATACCGCGCGTGAACATGAAAGAGCTCGGTAAAATGAAGGAAGTATATGGTGGTGAGCTTATACTCGAATTTGTTGGTATCAGGCCGAAAGCTTACGCAATGATCAAAGAGAATGAACGAAAAGAGCTAGAAGAAAAAAAGGCTGCTAAAGGTGTATGTCGATGTGTACTGAAAAAAAAGATTCGATTTGATGATTACAAAAGATGCTTGTTCGACGGAGTTGATTATTATTGTGAACAAAAACTCATAAGGAATCATTTACATCAAGTATACAGTATCAAGCAGACGAAATTAGCCTTGAATGCAGATGATGATAAACGTTTCATATTAGAAGATGGTATGAGAACGCGTGCGCTTGGTCATTATAAGAATATGTAATATGTAATCTTATCATCCAATTTCGGGATTGGGGAAAATAAATATACATATATTAAAAATATGGAAAGGTTTATTTGTCTCATCCATCATGTACTCATCACGAGGATACACTCAATATCTTGCTGGAGATGCTCTAGAGGATGTTTTTCTTGTGCACCCAAGAATCGTACTTCTTGTCGAGTCCGAGCCATCTAACAAGTACTTGATCTCCTCGCTCTTTGATGACTTTCTCAACCAAATAAATACTTGGATCTTTCACTCGAAGCAATTCCGGTTCATAGAAACCACCCAAAATTCTCTCTCCTTCATAATCTTCGAGTAAGTACATCACTGGGTTTGTTCTCTTCACCTCAATAATTTTAAATACTTCTGTGCTCCAATTGGGTGTGAATCCTTTAGCAAAAACTGTCTTATATTTACTCACGCGCACAAAGTCACCAACTTGGAATTTTTGCTTCCCTTTGATTTTTAAGTTACGGTAGACCGTAGATTTCAGAGTTTCAATGTACTTCTTCTGCTGGGGAGATTTTTCATATACTTGGATAGGTTTCAAACCTATGGTACGATGTTTGGTGCGGTTATAGTCATTCACCACATCTTGTAGGATATCAATCCACTTGTAATTACCATTCAGTGAGAATATCCTGTATAAACGAGTTTTCATTGTTCTAACAAAACGCTCACAAATTGAAGCTTTGAGTACGCTTTGAGTAGAATAAAAATTTATTCCGTTGCGTTGAACTAGATCAAGAAAATCCTTATTGTAAAATTCCTTTCCTTTATCAGCTTGTAAATTCGTTGGAGGACTATAGGTACGATCAAGCACCCTTTCAAAGGCTCTGGTTACTTCTTTCCCCGTCTTATTCTTGACTGGTTCGGCCCATCCATACTTTGAAAACACGTCAATGACGATCAGAATATACTTGTAACTCTTGTTGAATCTACTCCAATTCATCATTATAGCTAGATCTATTTGCCATAAGTCATTCACATCTTTCACCAAAACCCTCCTACGAGGGAAATTTTTTCTAGCTGGTGCATGTAATTCCTTCACCAGTTGGATTTTCTCATGGCTGTACTTACCACTCATGTCTCCTCTCCCGAAACGTTCGACGGTTTCAACAAAGATAGATCAGCAAGAATAACACCTTGTCGTTCAACCCTCTCGTCCAAGTCTGTGATTTTTGCTTGTAACCTATTCATCAACGAACTCCAGTTGGACACATGTGAGGCATTGGACATTGACGTTTTTGTATTTTTTTCTGTTGCCTTCCTCAAATTTTCATTATCCCTCTTCAACTCGGATCGAATTTTATCCAAGTCAGAGCGTAGATGTTTCAGCTCATCATTCAAAGATTGGAAACCATCTTTCGTAATTCGATCCAAAGAGGAGACTTTTTGCTTGACTTCTCCAACCGAGACTTTCTGTAGGAAAAGCTTATGTTCCAACTCTTTCTGCTTATTACTCATCCTTCGATCTAATGCGATGTGTGATCCATCGTTGAAGTAGCTCAGACCCTCTCCAACACCACCTCCGAATAAGTCGACGTTCATCGTAGTACTGATTATACCTCGTTACAAATATCCTTCTTATACTTTTCGGGAAGGTTTCACTAGAAATTATGACACGATCTTTCAAAACTATATACCATCTTTATTTCCTTTGAAATCACACATTGATGTCACATAGGCCAGATAATATACGTTCTTGAGAGCACATGCAAAGATTTGATTATTATGGAATTCACAAGAGTCGTAAATGAATTCAGGTGTTTGATAGAAACCATCAGGTACATCAAATACGTCATAAATATTGAACAAGTATACATTATCGAATGTTCTAGCGAATGTAGGAGCTAGTTGTGGTATCCACATCTTTTTCTCTGCTCCAGTGACGAATAGGAGAACGTCCGTATCGACACTGCATTCTCTCATGAGAGCTTCTTCGAAACATTCATGCACCTTGTTGTATTCGGTAGTTCCCTGATTCCAGTAGAGACCATGGTGATGTCTAATCAACCATCTCACCTGTCTCTGATCATTCGGGGTCAAATGACTGAGATCACATGGAGGTAGAAATAACCATTGATCATATTTTGATTCTGCAGCATTCAGTATAACAGCTTCTTTTACAATGAAAGAATTTCGGTCTTTGAAACCCTGTAGATCAACGAGAAGAATTTTGGGGTTCTTCTTTGGTTCTAAAGTTGTCATTGTTGTCCCATCCTCAAGAGATAGTGACTCAAGGGATAGTGTTTCCCCCGATGAATACGACACCTGCTTGTGAAAATTAATTATTATGTGACTCTGTGAACAATATTCGTTAGTGGGTTGTATTCAATGAATTTATCGTGGAAAATGAGACAGTAAGCACACGTATTCGCTGGTATATTCTCTTGGGTTTCGAATTCTAGTCGAACGTCTACATTTGTACTTTTTACCGCCTCATCTTGTCGTGAACAGTCAATGGGGAGCATGAAATAATAAGATGACCATGCGTCATAGTCGAGAATGGACTTATCTCTCAATAACTCATCTTGGTAATATGAATATTTGAAGGACTTGAACATCTCAAAGGCAAACTCAGTGTAAGTTTTGTTTGTCCAGTCAATGTTGAAACTTTCGTATGGGTATACTTCCGAGTTCAAAAATAGCTTTATATTCGCGATCTTACAATGATCGAAACACGAACTATTCTTTTTCTTGTTATTTTTCCTATCTGTTTGTAAAGCTAATACAATGAATCGTGGTTTTTCCAATTGTGTTGATGATTTTATCGCCCAAATCTGTTTCGTTGTCCCTTGTAGCATAGGAAACTCCAACAGTTCCCATGTACGGAAAGATATGGGGAGAAACGGACCCTTCTTCTGAATTTGGAGCATCGCTAACTTAACCCTATCGTTGAAATAGACGTGTGGCATCCACCATTGGATTTTAGTCAATGAAATTTTCGGGTTTGTAGCATCTGAAGTGACTTTGAAGCAATTATCATCTGTTTTCGATCGAATTAGTATGAGTTCATGTTTCGCACCTAGAATTATACGTTTGAAATCTTCACAAAAACCAAAAAGCTTGCTTAGTGGTACACAAGTATTGTATTTAATTCCATTTGCTGTCGCCACGTGGGTTCTGTGCCATTGATAAGATCCAGCAGATTCTTCGTTATCAGGTGTTAATGATAAACAATTTTTCATAACAGCTGTGATACCTGGATTTCTCGTCTGATCAATCTCATGACCGTTTATTTGATATTGAGTATGCTCGAACATGAAAAATGGCCAACAGTTTTCCAGTCTAAAGTTAGGCTCGTTTACGGCATTGTTAGCGGTCACAGTAGCCTCCATGTACAAGAAACTCTCACACGGTAGAAGATATGAATCATTCGAGTTTATACGAATTCTGATTTCATCGTTGGGTGAGATGTTGATGATGTTATAAGGAGTATATGATCTTACATCTTTCCTGATGATGCGCTCATCTTTAACGGGTTGACTCAGAACGTCGATTGGATCCTGGTACAGCGCCATTCTTGCGAACCTTGAACCCTAATGACCGCAGAAATCGGACACTCTTCGGACTCAAAGATTTCCTGCTCCTCTTCTTAGTCTCTCGGTGTTGTGGATTCGACGGTGTAGTTGCCTCTCTCGAAACTCGAGTGACTGTGCTGAAAGACCGAAGCCCCGGTCTATTATATAGGATCATCTCTCCTCACTCGTAGATGTAGACGTATTGAAATTTCCTGACCCTGGAAGTCGACCAGCTCCCCTCTCTGATCTAAAATTCTGAAGGTGATGGTGTTTGGTTTGGTGTGAACTGGAAGGTATAGCGGTTGGGTTGGAATGATGTTCAATCGAAACCCAGGAGAAACGTTGATAGCAAACTCAAACACTGAATGACTCTCACGTCCATTGAAGTATGACCCACTGACCATATTACATTCAACTCTGATAGAGTTAATTTCTGTGATTCTAACGGGTAGAGATGATGTATGCCACGTTTTCGCTTTTAATATCTCTCCCTTCCCTGTTACAGGATCTGAGAAACCCAAGAGAGTTCCAATATTGTTCGGTTTTGTGAAATCTACATCAAAGTCACATCGTAATTCACACTTCAGGGTGTTCCTGTTACCTTCTAACCGTAATAGAGGTCTCACTTTTCCGTCGGCTTCTTCTTCGTCTTGTGGTTGGAGGATTTTTTGAATGTATTCTTCAATATCTTTCACTTCGTAAGACCCTGGTGGGATCTCTATAACTTTGTCATTATCGTAATAGAATTTATTATTCAACGAGTGAACATTTGGTATTGCGTGGAAGGCCACAAAATTTAGTAGCGCGAGTTCAAGGTCCTTATTTCTCATATAATCATCGAGATCGAGTGGGGATTCGATGATTGGTCCAGTACCCGAGACGCTCACTGATCGGGACATAACTGAATATAACCCTGACAATACGTCCTCTTTTATCGAGAACTATCAGAGTCTCCCACCTTCCCCTCCAAAACTCGAATTACGCAGAAACTCGATACAGAGCTGTCCACAATTGCTCTGATTATAATTCTGACGCGACGAACGATTGTAAACGATGCGACAATCTGGTCCAAGATACCGTACCACCTCTATTGGTGGTCTGAGATTCCCGAAACTATTGAAATAGAAAACAATGTTACCACGTTTAGACAAGGCACACCAATGTGTACCTTCTTCACTCAAATTAATGATCATAGACTCATTTGTTCTTGGTTCACCAATATGACTCAACTGTGTAACTGTAAATACTCCTCGGAAGAATGGAATATTCCTCGCAGCATCGTATAGTTCTTTACCAGTCGTCGCACCGTACTCCTTCAGTTTTTTGTTTTCCTTCCTGATTTTGAGTTACGTTTACGCTGACGCTTCTTCAACGATCCTCCACGTTTCTTATGGGTCGAATTTGGAGCTCCGTATGGGTTTAAATACAATCCTTTCCCCTCCATTGCCTTATTGTGGCGGATTATTTCATTTAATTTCTTACGATCATTCCTTATTTCGGAAATACTTTTGACAACATTTGTGACTCCTCCTGATAGAGAAGCAAGAGCTCCTAAGGCTGATAATGCAGGTACAATTGCTGGCAAAAGACCTCCTCGTTTAGCCAACATCAGTTCCCGGAATTTTTGTGGAGCTTGTTTCATTTTCTTCACTTTAACACTTGATCTCTTCTTTTTTAGACCCATACCAAACTTTCGTTTTGCCTTCATAGCTGCAACAACTCCAAGAGCTCCGAGTCTTTCGGATAAAGATACGTTCCGAGCTTTCAGACGTTTATCAGCTTCTTGTTGTAGTTCAAGGTCGGCAGCGTGACGTTGATCCAAATCTTTGAACTGATTGTATGCAATGTCGTGTTTTTTGCAAGCTTCGTCAAGGAGGTTGATTCCACGATCCCCCCTCCTCAATCGTTCACCTAACTTTGTTCCTGGGCCACAGTAATTATAACCCGGGAGATGGAGCTCGAATGGGAGACTATCGATGACACGATTTACGAAGCCTCGACCTCTCTTCGACTGATTCATACGTTCTGTTCGATGTTTCAAGATCGAAGGTGTGATCAATACTAGAGTACCTCGTATAAATGGGTACCTATATATTAGAAGGCTCTTAGTTTCCTCCATACCATCAACCCGACATCATGAAATTCGTGGCGCAACCTCAAGGGATTCAACTGATTGATATTGACAGAGAGATTGGAGGGGATATGAATAATACGAGATGGAGACATGGAAGACTCCTACCAAATGAAATACGCTGTATTGTATGTGGACCATCCGGATCCGGTAAGACGAATGCCATATTGAATCTCATTATAAGTCCTCAGGGTTTGAATTTCGAAAATATCTATGTCTACTCGCAATCGCTCGAACAACCAAAGTATCGGTTCTTGAAAGCTATAATGTCCAATTTGGAAGGAGATGGAATCGGATATCATACATTTTCCAACAACGAAGACATCTTAGAACCCAATCAAGCGAAACCGAATTCTATATTCATATTCGATGACGTAGCATGTTGTAAACAGAATATTATAGCTGCATACTATTCCAGAGGTAGGCACTCGTGTGTTGATTGTTTCTATCTCTGTCAGACGTACCCTCGTATACCCAAACATCTCATTCGTGACAATGCAAATCTACTGATCATCTTCAGACAAGACGAAGCATACTTGAAACATATCTATGATAATCACGTTAATCCAGACATGTCATTCAATGAATTTAAAGAGTTGTGTACAGAGTGTTGGCGCAGTAAAAATGGTTTCATGGTTATAGACAAAGAGAGTAAATGCAATGGTGGGAGATATCGTAGAGGGTTTAATGAGTTCATTGTAATGGGAGATGACTAGTATATGCGTAACGCTCCTCCGGGCAACATCTACGTAATGATTCAGAAGATGAAGAAGAAACAGATATTGAAACCTAAGAAAGGGTCTAAATATAGTAGGAAACAGGTGAAACGTAAAAGCAAGGATGATATCAAGCTCCAGATTGCGAGAGCTAGTGATGACATCCGAAAAAAACACAAAGATCTCAAGGTTGGAAAGATAGAACGTGAGTCGATGAATATTCAAAATTTCAAACCAATAGTTGAGCCTTTGGAAAAACTCGTGAAGGAAAAAATAGAACCAATGAAAACTGAGGTTGTACCCAATCGTCCGAATCAAGCTACACCGAAGCTATCCCGACCCTCAACGCAACAAATTCGAGTCCAAAAGAAGAAATTGGTAGATACTTCCATACCGCATATGATGTCCACACCACTGAAGCAACACAATGATGACATTAAACGGTTCCACGAACTTCCTACGATGCAAGAAATTGCCAGTATCCCTCTCCCCGACGACGATGACGTTGATGATGCTGATGATAGTTTGGTACCAATGGAGATCGAGAATGAGGGAGCTGAGATGCCATTGAGTCAATATTACACGGAACAGCTTTACCGAAATCAGACAGAAATGGATACCACATATGGACCTTACTACTATGATGAAATACTCATGTTGGGGAGTAAATCTCTCGGTTTTGTGAATGATACTGGTGAAATTATAATTGGGAAAAATCTCAAAGTTCGGGGTACACCGGGTCTTTTTGAACTTATTTTCAAGAAGGAACCTGTTGGGTATACGGAAGATGATCTCAAAGTATATAAACAGATACTACAGGTCACTTCAGCCCATAGAATATCTCACAGTCCTAGTGGACGAGTCAAGCGGAATATTGGAAAGAAATACAAGAACGTGATAGGAAAGCTCTTCCCAGTGGATACGGAACCAGTCTTGGATTCGAGATCTACGGAAGTCTCGGGCATAGGTTTGAATCAACAAAAATGGATGACATTACATCAAGATAATGATGTTGACTATGTTTACTGGGATGATCCAAACGAGTTAGTCGACCGTCTTGAACTTCTGCTTAGATCCACGGAGGCTGGTAATTCAAACCTTGAAAATGAGATTATTGAGATTATAGATGAATTGCGTGAGGGGGGATTCGTGGTATAAAAGGTGGGGACTCCTGTGGTGATATCTCATTGTATCGTCTCACCCAGACAGTGCTTCACGAAGTCTTCGGATCAGATAAATATGGAGCACATGAATGTGAAGTACCGTACCAGAAGAGATGGAGAACAAGCGGAAGATCACCTTTCTCGTTCACTTACTGATTCGTTTGAAGATTCTCAAGATCCAGATTCATTGCGAAATAATAAGAAACAGATTGGAGGGAATGAATCACAAACAGGAGGAGTATCGTTCCAGGAAAAGGAGATGTCTACTTCTTTGAGTGGTAAGCATGTACATCGATGATCTAGCTCACATAGAAAATTTTCATGATCTAATTATCACACATTATTTCAGCTCCACCTCAACGGGATAGTCATTCTAGTGAGAAACGTAATATGGTGGCAAGAGCCAAATCAATCATACAGACAATCACCAGAGCTGCACTCATCAAAGGTAAAGGAAAAAATTCTCTCGATGATTCCATGATAGGTACTATCAATGAGGTTGGTACAAGATTCATCGACGATCTCAATGAAAGTGAAGCGAAACTGGTTGGAAAAATAGGTGAAATGCTAAATATGTCCATGAACTCATCGGATAGTGATTTGATTTTGAGAGTTAGTGACCTTGAGATTCAGATAAAGAAACTGAGTGACGACGTTCGAAAATTCGCAACTGACATTCATGGATTCAACATGAATATGAAAGAGCGAGCGGAATATATGAGAAATCATGAGAATAAGTGTAAGAAAAACGAAACCGAAATTCGAGATAATCGAGAAAAGTTGAAAAATATGGAGATTGACTATCTCTTCATGAAGGATACAACATCCAACATTGCTCGAATAATGAGGGAGCACAATGAATCTTCGGCTGAGAATTTCAAGAAAGTAATTGAAAATTTGGATCAGATGGGAAAGATGGAGAAACGATTTGAGGATCAACAGAAGAAGTCTTTGGAGCAATTCCATCAAACAAGAACCGATGTAGTCGATATGAAATTTTGGATAGAAAAACAGGTTGAACATTTCCAAAACTCATTAGATCAACGCATTATACCTATGGTATTAGGCATAGAAGCGAAACAGAAAATGATGGAGGATCAGATGAGACGAAATTTTGGATCGATCGATCTCAAGAACTATCATCTTGAAGCCTTCATCGAGGATATGGTGCGGCGCACGCAAGAGCTTCAAGGTAATACGAATGAAACGAGGATGAATCTCGAAGCTAAGGACGAAAGTTTGATTGATAACTTGAATAATTTATCGCATCAGATCCATGAAGTGAGATCATTCGTTGATAGTGTGAACGAGAAATTGAACGAGCAACCATATAAATTTCAAGATTTGGAGAAAAAGATTCATGACTCCGATAAGGAAATTCTAGAAAAGATTGAGACTACAGTGAAAGATCTACAAGATAAGTTGAGGCAACACATGAATATAGAATGAAAATATTCTGTGTACACTATCAATTTACCTAAGTAACTGCATAGTATAAGGAATGAATAAATTTTTTCAAAGTATTACATCTCTTTTTTCATTGAGGCAGTCGTGAATCGATTAGCTCATACGCATACCCAATTTCGGTGCACGTATTACTGAAACGGAATTTTAGACTCCTGGGTTGCTCATGGAAATATTTTTGGGTAACCAAATTCAGTGATATCAACATGTGGTCTTACGAGAAAACAAACTCGTCCTGTAAACAACCTTGTGTGAATAACAAACTTCCGCTTCAGAAGAGAATCGAAAGACATTTCAAATTATTTCTGACGTGGCGCGGTGAGCTCACTCATATTTTTTGAGCTCAAGACAGACGCGTAAGATGAATTACAGAATCGGGCTATTCACAAGGTCGACTTGACTTTCAACTACCTCTCACCATACGCAATCGTTTCCCCACAAGAGTAGCATCAGTCGCAGGCCGAACACCAACGAGACAACACGTACTTTGCGCTCCAGGTAACGACCTTGAACTAGGAGGCAGCATCGTCAGGTTAGTACCCATACTAATCCACATTTTAACATAGCGAAATAGTATTACACCATGTTTCTTACCCTACAACGCCATCGCCCTCGCCATTGCTATAGTATTAAGGTATGAATGTGGTGCTATAGTATTAAGGGATGAATGCAGACGGTATAAAGACACAACAACCAAAAACAAGTGCTCTTTCTAATTAATCGGGGCTATTACGTAACATCGCGGCGCGCGCGCACAATAGTAGATGCACCATTCTTACGCTGGTGCAAGGTCATCTCCAGGTAGACCTCGATTTCTGAACATCATCGGGGACCCAACCGAGGATGACTCAGAAATCGAGGACCTCGACTTGGGGTTAACCCGAGGATAACCCTGATGGACATCATCGGGGACCCTCGGGTTGACTTCAACGTCGTCTACTGGGAGATGACCTTGCAGAAGGTCAGCGTAGAAATGGTGTATAAGGTCTACTCTGGTTCACGAGGACTCGATAATTTTACAACGACTTGAAATCTGCTGCCGTCGTGTTCTAGACAAACTGCTATTCTCTTTGAATTCGATTTATTCAACGCGTAAGTTGTTGATAGCAGTAGATTCGGTAGTTCAGACATTTCTTCGCGTTTGTCGCGAGACTGACACCGAGACATTTGATTCAAACAGTCGTCGAGACTATTCTAACCACGAGGCAAACAAATCGCCGTTCTGTGCTAGACTGCTCCTTTTGATGTTCACACAAGTACGCTCGAAGGTTCGCGAGCTGAAAAAGATACGCCTCCACTTAGAGTTGGTGGGGGTAATGAACCGAAAGTCTTCAAAATTTCGCCAATCGTGATGGAACTTGCTCCCCGAGAAGGGGTATCTGAATAAAAAATGTATGTACTACGAAGCATCGATGGAAGTGGTGGGGCTGAAACACCTTGCTCATTGACCAATCGTTACAGAGCGTGCACTGGAGGGGAGACATCGTATGCTGCCACCTGTGTTTTATACTACCAACGGTTTTTAACGTTCATCTCGCAAAATTTCTGTCATGTTCAACTGACTATATGTAACGGTTTCTTCACAAACGTGGTAGATTGCCTGCTCACATCTGCTGCAACGTATTCTTTTATTGAGATTCCCAAATGTCGGTTAGCGAATAGCTAGTTAACCGTTGACTTTAACGTTGTGTATTTTTTGCAAGTTCGCAATATTTTCTCAATTTATTCTCACAACTCTGACGAAATTTTGTCATCCATGGTCAATACTTTCTCATTTGTAGTCTAGTAAAAAGATCATTTCATTGCTAAGTTATGATAATGAGGAAGGGTGGTGGAGAATGAATACATCAGACTCATTTTCATAAGTCGATTTTCTATAGCCATAAGATCGCTAAATTCATAGTAGCTCGTGGGACAGTGTCCTTGTGACCATGGCTGTGGCAACATCTTGCTGCACGGGGAGTTTGTCCTCGAAGAAACGCGTGGCCTTGTTGAATGCCCTTTGCCACGCGAGGTCTCGGCAACGTCTTGCTCTCTCAAAAACAGCCGACAGAGATCTGATTAGGTGTATATGCGAGTGTGTTTTGAACGTTTTGCGAGGAGTTGTGACTTTGGATAACTCGCAAGCGAAACGGTTGAGAAAGTATAAAAATATACTTCGAGAACTGATCAGAGAACCGAACGCTAAAGTAGCATCCACGTGGACTAGTAAGAGGAAGAAAATTGTTCAAAGTGGTGGTGCCTTCCTTCCTGTACTGCTGTCGAGCGTGCTGAGCACATTGATTTCCAAAATTTTGGACAAGAAAAACTCGTAAGTGTCATGAATCACGCACGCAAGATGGTCATCATTCCCGAGGAGAAGTTTGCGCGCATGCAAACCGACAAACGTCCGATTACTCCACCGCCACCTGATCGCATCGCGGAACAGAGCTCCGATAAGACTGTGCAGACTGTGGGTGATAACCTTCCTCTACTCGCTGATGTATTAGCAGAATTTTGAGCCCGACAGATTCAAGTGGAATGCTAAGGGTAATGTGATCATAGATGGACGTCTCATCCCACAGTCGGATATAAGTAAATTACTCGCTAATGTAGTGAGTAAGGGGAACAAGAGGGGAGAGATACCTATAGGACAGCTTGAGATGGCTAAATTCATAGGATCGTCGGCTACACCGGTGAACTTGGTAGGTAATTTGGAAATATTGGAGAATGCAAAGAGACTGACGGATCCGCTCAAGAAAGCACCGAAACGAGACCCTCCAAGCAAAGAACCTATGACACCCTTAAACCCAAAGCTGAGGGTGGTCGAGCCCACACTTCCCTCACCTCCTTTGACGAGGAACGGTCTCGTGAATAAGTGGCTGAGATATAGAATTTAGTCATGTCCAAAAAAGCTGTCGACTACGCTCATCAGTATTACGATACGGAACACGAGGCGGGCTACGCAGGGGCTCGGATATTGATTCGGTTCAATCAAAAAACAAGTCTCGCGAGCAAAAAAAGGAAGAAAAAGATCGCGTACAAAGATGGTTGAACGGGCAGGACGCGTACACGCTTCACAGACCGATTCGCAGAAAGTTCCCGAGGTTACACTACGACGTGACTAATATTGACGACGTCTGGGAAGCGGCTTCATCCCAACTCACGGCATTGAAAGATGAAAACGATGGCTACAGCTATCTTCTCTTCATCGATGATGTGCTGAGTAAATATGCCTGGGTGGAGCCACTCAAAGACAAATCAGCCCGCGCTGTAGATTTGGCGTTTCAAAAAATTCTCGACAGAGCAAAAGGTCGCGTGCCAGTTCTCCTACAAAGCGATAAGGGTAAAGAATTCGTTGGTGGTGCTTTTCAGAAGATTCTTCGAGATAATGATATCCAATTTCGGACTACAAGATCTCCGGATGTGAAAGCATCCATGGTCGAACGTCTCCAAAGGACGATCAAGGAACGGTCTTGGCGCTTCTTGACCCATAGAAATACTCGCAGATACATAGATGATATCCAGAAGATCATGCATTCTTACAATAATACTATCCATACCGGGACAAACATGAAACCATGGGATATGAACCTGTACAACGCGTATCAAGCGCGGCAAAATTTGCAGAAGAGTTGGACGCAGAGGCGCAAAGGATAGAGAATTGTCGCTACCCCTAAATACAAGGTTGGAGACCTCGTGAGACTCAGTCTCGCGAAAGGCGTGTTCGAGAAAGGATACGAGGAAAATTTCACGATCGAGACATTCAGAATCTCACGGGTGATGCGAAAGCAAGGTATCTACATCTATGAAGTTGAGGATCTAGATAGCACGCTGATAGACGGCTTTTCCTACACCGAAGAGCTGGTACCCGTGAGCGAACATCGTCTGGCTGATGGGCAACTTTTCCAAGTGGAGAAGGTGATACGTAGTAAGGGCCGTGGGGTCAACAAGCAGGTACTCGTGAAGTGGGTGGGATATCCGGAGAAATTCAATTCCTAGATCAAGGCTACAGAACTACAATCCACTTCAAAATGAATGACGCGGACGAATTTTACCTGGTCTTACCTAGTAATAGCAGTATGTTGTACTACCCCGACGTGTTTCACAACGCATCTGAACCGTGAGATTAGATTAACGTGTAAGTGGGTGGTTGGTCTCGCCGACATTCATATACCGTGTACCATGATGCATATTCAGGAAGACGATGCCTTTCATTTTTCCAACAACAGCGAGGATCTCGACGGCGAGGACACGACTGTATCCATTGCTCCCGGTGTGTACGATAGCATCGATCAACTGGTGCAAGAAATAAACACCGAGAAAGATGTTGCAAAGCATCAGATTCTTGCTCAAGCGATCAATCCTAAAGGTTACTACATGCTCTCGAAAGTATGCGAATGCAAGAGGAACCACTATACGTATTTCAACGAAAAAATTGGACGAGCTCTGGGTTTTGACGAGCGCATCGAATCATTGGTTCTGTCGGATAAAAAAATGAAAATAATCGGTGACCGTCCTGCTTGTCTGTCGAGATGTCTGGTGGATCAGCTATTCGTTCACACGGACATATGCGAACCATACACGGTTGGCGACACGCAAGCTGCTCTTCTCCGCATAGTATCGTTAGAAAATTCTAGATATAAATTTGGCTCGAATGTAGTCAGGCATTTTTCACCAATTCATTACATACCGTTGATGCACCACACGTTCCAGAGCGTAATTATAGATATAAGGAGTCCCCAAGGTAAACGTATCCCATTCGAATATGGAACTATGACGGTTACGCTTCATTTCAAAAAAGGAAGATAAGTCATGCACTATGTCTCACTACGACCAGTATTACAACGAGCAAATAGGTGGGAGTCGAGGGGTGAGGAACGTTTTTGCCGGAGCGGCGTACCAGAGAGGGTGCGGTCTTGGCAGTTTCTTGGGTTCCCTACTACGCCAAGTTGTTCCCTATCTAGCAGGTGGATTGAAAACCGTTGGAAAGGAGGCAGTGCATGCAGGTCTGAACGTGTTTGACGACGTTGTGGACAGTGGTGTGAGTCTGAAGGATTTGGTCGAGACACGTGTACGAGAGTCGGGAAAAATACTTGGGGTGAAGGCTGTGAAAAAAATGAGGGACATGATGCAAAGCAGCGGTTATAAAACACGCTCGGGTGGTAGGAAGCGCCAGTCCAGGCGAAACCGTACAGCTGCTAGTCCGTCCACGCGTAAGAGAAAGAAGAGGGTATCTGCAAAGAAACGCACACGCAGAACAGCTGGCTCGATTGGCAAACGAAGGAAAAGAGTCGGGAATAGGAAGAAGAAGAGAACAGTGAGAAGTGTGGCGGACATATCCACCAATCAATAGTCACAAGATGGCATTTTTACACTCGTGCAGCGGAGAAGGCATGAGGAGTGAGCTCGATCTCTTCACCCTACCTCTGACACAGACTTCTATCGAAAGCAGCGCGTTTTTATACTACTCGCCCGTCTCTTCGCTGAGCGATGACGCTGAAACACCGTTGGAATTTGTCATCCCCTCTTCAACGGACCATTACATTGACCTAGCGCACACGATGCTCCGCATATCGGCATGCATATCACCAGTTGGCGTTGATGCGGAAAATGACAAAGTTGCACCTGTGAACAATTTCATCCATTCGCTTTTCGATCAAGTTGACATTTTCTTCAAACAAAAGATCGTCTCACCGCAAAACAACGCCTACCCGTACAGAGCATACTTGGAAACGGTGCTCAATTGCTCCGTACCAACGATGCAATCGCATCTCACTGCCGCATTGTGGTATCATGACCAACCTGGATGTATGAATGCCAATCCGAATGTGAAGGATAATGCAGCAGGTTTCAACGAGGGTCCCAATAAGAGGAAAAATCTCATGCTCAATGGTAAAACCGTAGATATGATCGGCTACATACACTCCGATTTGTTTTCTCAGCCACGTTTCTTGATCAACGGTATTGAGGTGAGAGTCAGACTTACACGCAGCAAGGACGCCTTCTGCCTCATGGACTTCTCAGAGGCCGGTAACTACTCGGTCCGTATCAAGGATGCAGCGCTCATAGTACGTCGCGCAAAAATAAGCCCCGGTATTTTGTTAGCCCATGCAAAAGCCCTAGGTAAGACTACGGCAAAGTACCCAATCACACGAGTCGAGGTGAAGTCTTTTACCATGCACAGAGGTATTCTAGGTGATACCATTGATAATTGCCACTACGATCAGCTATCGAAGCGCGTGATCCTTGGATTCCTATCAAACCGCGCGAAAAATGGTGACAGGTGACTCAACCCTTTCAATTTTCAGCATTTTTCCATCAACTTCCTATCTTTGTACGTAGATGGCGTACAAATACCCAGCCAACCGTTGCAACCTCGTTTCACAGGTGACGAAAAACTTTACGTGGATTCTTTCCACACACTCTACACGGGTACAGGCATACATTATATGAACGAGAGCCTGGGTATAGATCGTGTAAACTACCCGGAAGGTTACTGTCTGTCTGCATTCGATTTGACGCCAGATCTTTCGGCTCATTTCTCTACTCACTGGAATCTCGTTCGGACGGGCTCGCTCAGGATTGAAGTGCGCTTCGCAGCTGCTCTGACTGAAACCATCAATTGCATTGTGTATGCGGAATTCGACAACGTTCTCGAAATTGACTCCAACAGACAAGTTACCACGGATTTCAACGCTTAAATTCCCGTTGGTAACACTCCCCCCACCACCACAACCACAGTGTGTACCTGGTCTTCTTGTGGAGAAGGGAGCCACGTCGTGGTGGGGTAGAGGGTATACTTTCCGCAACAGTATCCGAGCTGCTTTCAGTCTTGGTCACGCGCTGACAATGGTAACTTTGCACTCGAGATGGATATCGTCGTTGAGTTTATTGGTTTTCAAGATCGTTTTCTCAAATTTTCACCGAAAGAGGTCACCGTGCTTTCCATCAAGGGAGATGTTACAGCTCATTGGATGACACTTCCACCCCATCGATTCGAGGATTTGCCGGAAGAAACGAAACGATGCAATAACTACAGTTCAAAAAATTGCCACATGCTCCAGTGGTTCGACGGGTGCATCTCTGTCAGCAGGCTCCATTATTACTTGTGCAAGCTCGCAAGGTGTACAGATAACATCTATATTAGAGGAGAAGAAGAGGCAAAGTATCTGGAAATGGTAATGGCCCATAAAGTAATCGTCATCGAGGATCACGCCAAGATCAATCTTGTCGAACTCCAGAGCAAGTTTGTGTGCCACAATTTGTGTTGGTCCCACGCTGTGCTGGGAAATGCATATGAAACTGACTACTGCACCACCAGACGTGCACATCGAGTGAGATTGTGGTTGGTATCGCTTCTACCCACCACTGCCCAGCAAGAGCTCAACGATAAGAATTCTCAGCAGATTCCGTACTGTTTACGCAGATATTTCATGGATAGAAGGAAAGGGCGCACTGTGCGGTATGTTGAAGAGAGTAACGGAATCGATGAGGTAGATTCCCCACCCTGTACATCGGATGACTCGGACGAGTCGACGGAGCACGTGTACGATACAGTGGAAGAGTGCGAGAAAACTTAAACAGCCGAAGAATGAACACGATAGAAATTTTGAAAGCACTGAGGTGCGTAAAAGCCAAAAGTGTGGGAGTTTACGCCGCCGATCGCATCCCAGAGATCCTCACGGTCCCCACGGCAATTGTTTGCAACAGTGACGAACATACCAAACCAGGAACGCATTGGTCGGCAATCCATATAGATAAAAACAGAAATGGGATTTACTTCGACAGTTATGGTCTACCACCAATATCTAAGCATCATCTCGATCGACTACGCCAGAATTGTAAGAAATTTTGCTGGAGCACGAAGGAACTACAACGTGATGAATCTACATGTTGCGGTCAATACACTGTTGTTTCCTTGCATCATATAAGTAGAGGCAAGAGTCTCCGCCAATTTTACAAATTGTTTTCCAGGGATAAGAAGAAGAATGATGGAAAAATTGTGAGACTTTATAAGAAAATTTTGGCATGTATCAAGAATAAGAAGCGCTCTTCACGCGTGGATTCTTTCCTAGCGGAGCGATCTTCTGGATCCGGACATTGTAATCAGACAAGTACTCGTAGATATCAGTAGCTCCGACAATTGTATCCATAGTTCTTGGTAATTTTGAATGAAATCGACTTTAAATGAGTCTGATGTATTCATTCCCCACCACCCTTCCTCATTATCATAACTTAGCAATGAAATGATCTTTTTACTAGACTACAAATGAGAAAGTATTGACCATGGATGACAAAATTTCGTCAGAGTTGTGAGAATAAATTGAGAGAATATTGCGAACTTGCAAAAAATACACAACGTTAAAGTCAACGGTTAACTAGCTATTCGCTAACCGACATTTGGGAATCTCAATAAAAGAATACGTTGCAGCAGATGTGAGCAGGCAATCTACCACGTTTGTGAAAAAACCGTTACATATAGTCAGTTGAACATGGCAGAAATTTTGCGAGATGAACGTTAAAAACCGTTGGTAGTATAAAACACAGGTGGCAGCATACGATGTCTCCCCTCCAGTGCACGCTCTGTAACGATTGGTCAATGAGCAAGGTGTTTCAGCCCCACCACTTCCATCGATGCTTCGTAGTACATACATTTTTTATTCAGATACCCCTTCTCGGGGAGCAAGTTCCATCACGATTGGCGAAATTTTGAAGACTTTCGGTTCATTACCCCCACCAACTCTAAGTGGAGGCGTATCTTTTTCAGCTCGCGAACCTTCGAGCGTACTTGTGTGAACATCAAAAGGAGCAGTCTAGCACAGAACGGCGATTTGTTTGCCTCGTGGGTAGAATAGTCTCGACGACTGTTTGAATCAAATGTCTCGGTGTCAGTCTCGCGACAAACGCGAAGAAATGTCTGAACTACCGAATCTACTGCTATCAACAACTTACGCGTTGAATAAATCGAATTCAAAGAGAATAGGAGTTTGTCTGGAACACGGCGGCAGCAGATTTCAAGTCGTTGTAAAATTATCGAGTGCTCGTGAACCAGTGTCATTCGATGCAGACGGATGGGAACAATTCAAGGAGCAATTTGAGACGATCAACAACTACTTTCGTAATCCACAACAATTCGCCGACGACGTCGGAAAAAGCAACAAGGTTTACCTTCCAACCCATGATTCGACATTTACCGTGACGTACGGAACCAAATTCCTGCTGGTGGATGAGAGACTACCAATTCCGACACGTAAGGATGACAAGGACGATGGGGCATCGGTAAGCAAGAAACCGCACGTCATTTTTCCTACAATTGCTATGCAACCCTCAACGTTCGATGGCCTACGCTTCCAAAGCCGACTGATAGATATTAGACTCGCTGCTTTGAAAGTCCGAGCTGAAAAAGTGGATAGGATGGTTCATCTCATCGTGGAACATTTGAGAAAAAATATAGAGGATAAGAATGAGGATCCGGCCGAGTTGCTGAGAGATCTTCCAAAATTTAGGCAATACTATGCCATGCACAGAGATCGAGGGATATGTCAACGAGAAAATGCTATCGGATGGCGAAGGTTTAGAATCCAAATATCGGGATATTTTGTTGGCCGGAATATTGGCATTTGGTTTACCCGTAATTGTAAAATATCTGCAAGACATTATGCTGGATAAATGAATATCATCAATCATTATTATGAATCAGGTGTCCAAGGAATAAAGAAGTGTAAAATTGATTATTTCGTTATTTTTTGAACACCCTTCACTCATACCTCATTAGATATATATCTACACATATATAAGTGATCGCAGAGATGATTGGGCCCTATAAGTAGAAACATTTTCCTCTCTCACTTCATTACAACGGGAGCCGTTGAACGATCAGTTACGTTACAAATTATTCCAACATGGGGTCATCTACCTCGAAAGGTGCGGAGCATCAGCGCCGCCAGGGCGAGAAAGGACCGCTCATCGACTCCAAGAGTGAACCCCAAAGCAAATGGAAAATATACAGAAAAGACTACTCTTCAGTCAAGCCGGATAAAATGCAGCGCGATGGTTACAAGAAGATTTAGTCGTTTTCATAGCCCTGTAGAATCTAAAAACAGCTAGGCACGTGGCGGACTAGGCCTCCCGGGGAACCGCCTTTGCTCTCTTCACTCGGAGCGTGGGATTTTTCATCTCACTCTCGAAGTGAAACTAGCAAAAAACAAAAACGCGCCCACGTGTCCACCGCAAGGTGGTGAGGAAGAGGCACGATCAAAATTCAATTGCCCCGAGTTTACATAGGTCGCGCGCTCTTGCCTATACAGCTCTAATGCACGAGCAATCACACGCTCTTGATGCATTATACGCAAGAGCGCGGGCTCCTATGTAGACCGGGCCATTCACATAAAATATAGGCGCGCGCGGTATTCTGGTGCACCTGGCCATCGACCTTCGCGCCAAAATATCGCGTGCAGCCGGGAACACCTGCCCCGGGCGAAATTGCTAGGTCACCACTCTCGCATCTGCCACACCCTGGGGAAGAGAGGGAGTATGGGTTACGGGACACCATCACCCGAGCTGGGTCATGGGGCGCCCGGGGGTCATGTTTTGGCCCTGGGGGTCGTGGGGGGTGGTCGCGGCAGGGGGTCATCTCGCTATATCGGACTTTACCCCCCGGGGGTGGAGGGGAGGGCGTCGCGGGGGTTCGTCTCGCTATACTGGTCTATAGACTACTAGCGATGGATGAATGATGGATTCAAACTCCTGCGGCATTCGGATTTGAATTGTTAGCATTGAAAGATTGTTCGTAGGTTCCAATGAGGAGAACAGGATTTTCTGCGCTGAAAGTTATGGAATACTGTACGTATTTTGCATGTGGAATTTTCCTTTCAATGTGATAACATAGTGTTTCCAAGACCCACCACAGAAAATTGCCTGAGCCAAAGAGATGAAGCGGATTGGAATAAAAGAAGTATTTACCGAAGAACTGCGTACAAGCAAAACTGCTTCATCTAGGACCACGTTAATCGAAGAATTTCCGTATTTAGTAGGCACGGGTTGCCGGAAGGAAAAAAGTAACGAATGAAAATGACACCAAAAACTGTCAATGGGATCTTGATCTGAGTTGAACTGATCAAAATCCCGTTCTCCCCGAAATCCTAGCTGCTCGTGTGTTCGATTGGCGTGACATGGAATATTTCAATGGGAAATCCAATGTATTTCACATGAGAATTATCTCACAATCAATGTTTCCCTCGATCAACATGCTGTATCGACCTACTCCATAATTTTTCAACGTTATCTGGGCTCATTTCGTAAATGTTGGCCAGAGCTCATAGATGGGCTACATTATATCCAGTTGTAGTCGAAGTGAGCTGAGATTTGCCATGTTCAAGAAGCAGAGATTTCATTCTTTCGAAAACGCAGGATTCTTCTTCTCAGACGATCGTGACTTGGATCGAGCTCCTAGCTCCGACAGATCTCAATATTCTTCGACGTACCTCGGCTCATTATCGAGTTCATCACGAGAACTGTGGAACAGGTGGAAGTGTGATGTATTTTTATGGATATGCTCTATTTACAAGGAGAAATTTTCTGTTTCAACAAGGGCCGGATCCCATTTTTCGAGAACAAATCGAGGCTTCTCGAGCTTCTAATTCAGGTGTATCGCTATATTCTATGGCACGACTTAGGCTATCCTGAAGCTCATTACCAGAATACTTTCAAATAAGCTCACCTGAGTGGAGAAATAAGAAGTTGCATAAGAACTAAAAGCTCGAGAAACCTCAATTTGTTCTCGAAAAATGAGATCCGGCCCTTGTAGAAACAGAAAATTCCTCTTTGTAAATAGAGCATATCCATAAGAATACATCATTTTTCAACCTATTTCATAGTTCCCGTGATGAACCTGGTAATGAGCCGAGGTACGTCGAAAAATATTGAGATCTGTCGGAGTTGAGAGCTCGAGAAGTCATGATCTTTCGAAAAGAAGAATCCTGCGTTTTTGAAAGGAAGAAATCTCTGCCTCTCGAGCATGGCGAATCTCAGATCACTTCGACTACAACTGAACATTATCCAACCCATTTCTGAGCTCTTGCCAACATCTACAAAATGAGCCCAGATACGTTGAAAAATAATGGAGTGGGTCGATACAGCATGTTGATCGAGGGAAACATTGATTGTGAGATAATCCATTGTGAAATACATAGGATTTCCTATTGAAATATTTAATATCATGTCAATCGAACACACGAGCAGCTAGGATTTCGGGGAGAACGGGATTTTGATCTGTTCAACTCATAGAACAAGATCCCATCGACAGTTTTTGGTGTCATTTTTATTGGTTACTTCTTCCCTTCCGGCAACCCGTGTAGGACAAAAAACTCCTCGTTCGGCTCGAACCCGTAGTGGCGATAGTGTACAGATAGAGAACACTCCTAACGTCGGTATACTGTAGTTTTCTGATCGTGGAGGAGTATCGTGAGCCGAGAGATGAAATGTGGAGCGATTGAGAGAGGATCATCTCCTAAAATTGAACGCGTAGATTTCACAACCACAAAAATGGTGAATTCTTGAGAAATCCCCGCTCGATGTAGACTTCAGTGACACGCCCGGATTGTACTCCATCGATATTCTTCATGATCACGCATCTGATACATTTCGAACTCGACCCGCCGTGCAACGTGGAAGCAATGATTCAGTTTTTATCTTCCTCTCTGCGGAATGGAACGGAACAGAACTGGTATCCCGTCAAAAGATCCTATACCTCAACAGTACCCCGTCCTGGTCCTGGAAGAGTCAGTTAAAATATGCGAATGACACACGCTGAAATAGCTCATCCTGGTAGCGATTCATTTTGCTATCAAGTTTGATGAGTATATCTTTCCTGGCGAGCTCTATAACTTTGAAATCTTCATTCGTTCGAGTCAGAAGGATCTATATTCTATCTTGATTATGTCTCCTTATTTGATGGAGAAAGCTCATCAGCTTTCTGATTGTGAGGGATTGGAAAATATTCAATTTGAATCTCGTAGTCAAGATGGGAACGGACTATATATCCACGAGGAATAATGATAAACCCACTTAGACAACCCCGCCAATTAGTGACCGGGAATGTAGTGCTAAGACTATATTCACGTGGAGGTAGAAAAACAGAACCTCCACGGAGAAATTCCGATAACACAGGCACAAGACAGAGGACTATGACATTCACATGCCCTTAAATCAAAGACATGAAAATTTGATCGAGGCCCCTGATATTTTCAACAACCTATCATGCTCTCTTCTACGTCACACCCATTGATAGCAACCACTCTGCGCTTCTCCCATCAGATTGGTCAGATATAGCCATCGCTCACGTTCCTCCCTACATGATATCTGAACATTTATCCAATCTGCGGGGTTTAAGGCAGTATATCTTAATCTGTGGTTGCCAGCCTAAGATTATTGATAATAATAAATCGACTCCTCCTGTCAATAGGAAATTCGATCTACCAACTACTCCAGAGATGTCTTGAAGTTCTGAGGAAGGAGTTCAGTGAGCTCAAAACTGTGATGGCAGACCAGTTGATGTACGTGAAAGAAGATCTAATTTTACCCCATCACTACACATTCTACGATTTCATCGTGACAAAAGTGAGTTGAAGAATCACTACCTTTCTTGAAGGAGCATGCGAATATTGTTGCCTCCGGAGAAGAAGGATTCTCCCTGGATTACCAGTGAGAAGTAACACTACACGGATGCAATCGTGGAAGGAAATACCATTCATATCCCAGGATAGTGATCACCTCGTATTTTGAATCGGGAACGAGAGAGAACGCCTAGCAGTATTTCCTGATGAACAGTAACACCCTCCTATAACAACCGGTGAACATGTATGTTACGTGCAAAGTCCGAAATTGTGCACACCGGGATGTGCACAATGATGGTTCGCGCAAAGCCTCGGGAATCAGGCTTTGCACAACGCGAGGTGTGCAGAGTCCGATGCATCGGGCTTTGCACAGAGAATTCTTGTGCGAAGTCAGATCTACCGGATTCGGTATATCGGGCTTTGCAAAAAAAAAAATTGGTCTGGGGTCTATGAATCCCCAGAAGTGAGTCGGGGGATCTCTGGTAGTGATTCAAATAGAATTCGCAGCAGTCTTCTCTTACGAGGCCAATCTTAGCAAGACTAATTCGGGATACGGAACCATGGATCGAAATAGCGCTGATTCGATCGATATTTCGATGGAAATTCCCATTGGATCCACACATGGAGGATCCCATCAAATTTGCTAATACAACTTGTTTGGTCTAGTTCACTCTAAATGAGCCTCATTCGGTCAAGTCGGGTTTTGTTAAGGTATTATTAACGGTACTCGAATTGACGCTCAGAAAATCACGAAAGTCGGCACAGTTGTAGATTAGGGTCTTAAAGTGCTTCAGTTGGAATTTCAGAAGCCTTCAAAGTCGGGGAAAAAAGTTATAAGCGTTTTTGTAAAAGTCTTTAAACACGGCGTCTTATGGAAAATCACCAATAGAGTGATACCTGACGCACAGATTTCCATGGCAGTGAATACACAGATGTGAGAATGCACAAAAAATACTAAGGAGCGATCAGATTGACGATTCAGAGCCTACAAAAAAAGATTTGAGACCAAGTGTCGCTCATTTCTGCGGTTTCGGGGTTAGGTTGTCGTCTGCTGCGTGAATTCACTATACCTATATCGCGGGCGGAAGGGAGTCAAGCGCGGGTATGTTCGGCACTTGACACATCCAGTACCGCTAATACTACCTCAAGTCTAGTTCGGTCCAATTCTATATAATCTGGTTTCGTTCGGTCCAATCAAGGCTAGCTCCGTCAAACTCGGTCCAGTACATCGTAGTTGGATCTAGTTTGATCAAATTTGAGCTAATTTGGAGCAGCTTGGTCTAATTCGGTATAGTTCGCTCTAGTTCGGTCAAATTAGATCGAGTTCGGTCAAATTAGGTCTGGTGTTGTCTATTTCGGTCTACTTCTTCTAGTTAGGTCTAGAGTGGCCTGATTCGGTCTAATTCGATGCCGTTCGGTCTACATCAGTCCAATTCAATCTAACTCGGTCTAGTTTGGTCTAATTGAGTATAGCTCAGTCTTGCTCGGTCTAGTTCGGGGTAATTAGGTCTCATTTGGTCTAGTTCGGTCGAATTAGGTTAAGTTCAGTCTAATTTGGTATAGTTGAGTCTGGTACGGTCTAATACGGTGTAGTTCCATCGACTCCGGTCTGGTTGTCTAGTTCAAGCCAGGTCTATTAACTTCGTTCTAGCTCGGTCTAGTATGGTCAAGTTCCATCCAGTTTGGCCTCATTTGGTCTAGTTCGGTGTAGTTAGGTTCATTTCGGTTCTTCGGGCTATTCAGGTCTACTATGTTCCAGTGCGATCTAATTTGTTCTTATGCGGCCTAGTTCGGCCTAGTTCGGCCTAGTCCGGTCTAATTGAAACCAGTTAGACAGAAAAATCTCTTACATTGCTATGCATAGTCATTGATAACCCGCACTTTAGTATCCTTCCGCGCTTCAGGCGCTGTTGTCGCCGTGACCAAAGAATCAGTCCGACTCTCTGGGGGATTATTTTAAACTCTGGTCGTGGCCGTCCGACCACTCGCACTGGCCGCACGGCCAGCGTGGCTCGAGCGTGGCGCTTGGAGAGAGCTACGGCGTTCACCCAGCAACGACTCGCGAGCTTCTGCTCCACATTGTGAACATTAGATTGCATTAGATTCGGAAATTGTCACCTAGAAGTAAGTTCGAGGAGCTGCACAATAATTAAATTCATGCTAAGACAGAAATGAGAGGGGCTAAGACACAAAGTGACAGTTTTTCAGTCTAATGTGAGGTTATATATTGGTTCTCTTTTCATTTCGGTTCTCCGTATTTATGGGTGACTTTGCCCTCCTGATAATTGAGAATGATATTCCTCCTTAAATAATTTTTGTACCGACCATCACGGTATTCTGCCTGTTTAGGTTTGAGAGTAGATCCCGCTCTCATCAGAAAAATCAGCTCAAGAGTATTCATGTTGGAAGAATCGATTCACCCCCTGCGTTTTGGGATCCATCACTGTCTGATCAAAATCCCACGAAATCGGGGTTTCGATCACGTCATAATGTAGAGCAGGATCTCTATATGCAACGAGACATCGTTTCTAATATCCAAGCTCATCATGAATTCTCGGATTCTCAAATTATGTACTGTCATATTGTGTGAAATTCAAGAATACTCATATGGTGGATGAATTTTTCACTAAGACTGAATCAATCTGTATGAAAGTTTAGTCTGGATTCACCTGATTTCGAGGAATCATACTGGCACTCCAAGTCCACTGGCCAAAAACCTTGCAGAGTCCAATCTTTGTTTCACCTATTCAAATCCTAAGAACAACTATAAAGAGTTGAACATGGCATGAGCTTCATTAATCGACAGTGAAATTGTTTACTCAATATGAGTCCCAGTTGAATCGCTTACAACTCAAATCATATATCCAAGCAGCTGCTCGACAAGAGGATTGCCACAGTTCTGAATAAAATAAGCATTTCTGTCAGATTTGGATGATCCGCTCATTGGTTGTTAACACAAAATAATCTAACTTGCTTCCTCAGTTTCCACAATAGTAGAACATCTACTGCTGATCACATACAGATTCTGAAACAGAGTTGGCATAGTAGACTCAGATTAGTAATTTCAACTGCTTGAAGTCGCTCCAGTTCCAAATAAAATTCCTTTGGCTAGCTGAAATGAAGAATTATGTCTACATTTGATCAACTATTGGTGTAGAAAGTTAGCCGTAGCTGATTGATTGTTTGGCACTTGACATTTCAGTCAAGTACAGGCCAAAGCACTCACCCACGACTAGTCTCAAACCATTTCTCATCTCTTGTGCTCTATACTAACAATCCTTAAAACCTCATGCAGGATTCCAGGCTGAGCTGCCCACTAATTCAATCAGGGTATATCATCCTGTTTCTCTGGTGATAAATTTTACGTCAAAGCTGAATCATGAACATTCAAATTGGCCACTTTTATTAAGTAACGTGAGGCTTATTAGAGATTTAATGAATCTTGCACTCTACATCCCAATCTATCGCTAGATAACATCATGGTATTTGTAATTATGAGTTGTGGTTGCAGAGGTGTCGTTGAAACTTGGTGAATGTGGAGGAAATGATAGGGAGCATGCTGTAGAGTGCGAATGAACAAGCTAATGGAACGCACTACTACTTTACAACTGTATGAGATGAAGGTATACTCCATTCTGCTAATCATCACCTGAATCTCATCTCAGAGGCAAACAGATTTTGGAACCAAGGAATACCAAATTCACATGGGGGAAGGAACTTGAGCTCAATTATATAGCGACACAGAGTTTCTCATGAAATGCCATCGAATAACTTGCTCATTGTGTATCACTTTCTAGATAGAAAACAGGACTGTCACTCATATTATCACTGCATGAAGGAACAATTTTGATTGTTGGCAGAATAATCTAGTTCTCATACAACTGACTAGAGAGTGGAAATTTTCAACAAGTTCACCTTCATTTCCTAGCCCATTCCACAAATTTTTTCCATTGTACAGAAATCAAGTTCACTCAAAAAATGATGGATTTTGTGAAATCTGGATAGCATTACTGTCTCTCGACTGATGAAAACTGAAGCCGCGCGAGGATGAAGGCGAAATAGGGCAAAATAACACACCACCGGTGTAACACACCGCCACACCGGTATTGGTGTTATATACCGTAATAGGGTGGATTGAGAAACCTGAGGCTTTAGCACGGATGGAGAGATTTATTCAACTTACCGAAATTGATAAGTATTCCGTTATTGTAACACGCCTTTGATAGTGCTCTCTAGAAATTTTTCTGTAAGAAAAACACTGGTGATTGGTTACGACCCTGACACAGCGCACTGACTAGAACCATAACAAACACACTCGTCAGCTGGTTTTTGCAGTCTTTGACTTGGTGTTGGAATATTCGAAATCAGACAATCCAGGTTACTCTTAGCGCCATTCCTGATTTGTTCTTTTCATAAACAACAAAAAACGGTTGTTCAGTTACAAAAATTACGCATCTCATAACTTAGAGATCTTGCGGGTGGAAATGCAAAATCGCTTCGCGCGTGCGCGTGCTATCCGTCGTGTGTCTTCTGCTCCCGCTCCCGCGCCGTTCTATTCTCACAACCCAAAACCTATAGGTAATGTTACCCCAATCAACTTTTTTGGAGTCAAATGGCTCTGTGTCATTCATCGAGATTGCAAACTTTATGGTGAGTAGGGAAGAGGAATCATCATCCGTAATTCGTGAACAACGACGGTCCGTTAGTACGAAGAAGAGCCAATAGAGACAGTGGAAAGAGGAGAGCTGTTCTGCATAAAATCAAAATTTTGACTAATTCAAGCTACTCAACTGGCAGATTTGGGGCTGAATTTGGCATCGGTAGAAAAACCACACGGAAACAACGTGAAGCAGGATTCTTGAGGAGTTTGTGCCGTTTGTACGAGGGGGAATGAGGGAAAGCGGTGAGGAGAAAGGGATTCGTCGCGTTAAATTGCAATTTTTGCCATCGGGACTGATTTTGAGCTCCGGGATAGTACTGGATTCGGATTCCGCATAAAATTCTACATGGGAAACAACATTGTGCAGAATTTTATGCGGAGTTTTGGTCCGTTTGTAATAGCCAAAGTGAGAAGAAACGGTATGAAAAAAGAGTTTCTCTGCGTAAAACTGCAATTTCGACCATCTCAACTCACTCTAACGTCCGAAATGAGGGCGGATTCAAATTCAGCACAAAATTTTACATGGAAAACAGCATTGTGCAGAAATTTTTGCGGAGTTTTAGTCCGTTCGTATTGGCTAAAGTGGGAAGAAACGGCATGAAAAAAGAGTTTCTCTGCGTAATACTGCAATTTTGACCATCTCAGCTCACTTTAACCTCCGATATGAGGGCGGATTCAAATTCAGCACGAAGTTTTACATGAAAAACAGCATTGTGCAAAAATTTTTGCGGAGTTTAAGTCCGTTCGTATTGGCCAAAATGAGGAGAGAAGGTATGAAAACACGAGTAATTCTGCGTAAAACTGCAATTTTGACCATTTCAGCTCACTCTAACCTCCGATATGGGAGCGAATTCGAATTCAGCATGAAAATTTACGCGGGAAATGGTATCGAGAGGTATTTTCCAGCCCCCCCCCCCCCCCCTGGAAGCTGAACAGAGTAGTCCAGTCTTGCCCAGTCGGAGAATCAACAACGAAAGTTTTTGATTCAATTCCACTAACTGTCGGCTCCTCGCGGCACGGTTTAAGTTTTTTTTTTTCGGGACCCGGGATGGGAGGAAACTCATTTTTTGGCATTTAGAAACGATCTAGGGGGTGCCCGTGAGTCTAAAAAAAACTTGGGAAATAAGTGACACCCTAATATATATATATTTATATATAGATATATATCACTCTTTAACATGGGCCTATATCGGCAATGCTAATGTCATAGGCTGTAACTTCGTATAGAGGGCCCATTTGACGGAGTTACTCTGGATTCTTCATATTCTAGGTGGTACAAGACTGTGAAGAAAATCTGGTGAGCTTTGGTGACCCGCTTTTCGTGGGCCCCATTGTAAGTATTCTTGTTCTAAACTCAATCAAATCAATGAAATCAATGTGGGGTTTCTTGGTCATCCTACATATGGGCCATTTCGAGCATTGCGACGAATGCCTGCACCAGGGGGGTCTGGAAAGAATCCATAAAAATTTTTTTCCGTTAGTATTATATTGATATAGTACAAAAAAATTTTTTTGGATTTTTTTTAAGGCCCCTGTGGGCCCTGGAGCCTATGAAATGTCCTCTCTAGGTCCCTTTTTAGCCTATTTCTAGAAAATCATAACTCCAACTAGAACCAACATTTTTCGACGCACCTTGTTGCATTTTATTCCTCAAGACTAGTCCTTTTGTGGAAAAAAATTGCCCATGGTCGATACTTGAGCTTAGCAACTTCTAGGAGCTATTTGCTGAGAGCACATTTTAGCGATTTTTGGGCTTGCCTCGAAGCGATGTAGCTCCCACTAGAGATGAGATAATCGACTTCCACAAGTGGTCATTTTGAAGCTCTTGAGGGAACCTACAGTTTGATCACTGGTGAAAGTCGATTACTGTACTTTCTCTAGGACTCACAGTCATTACAAGCTGAGCAAATTCGTAAAAATGCCAAACTTTGAGCTCAATTTAGAAAATTTGTTTTTTTTCCTCCGACCCGAAACCTGTGCGACTATGTTTTTCGATACAAATACTACCAATTAGGTTAGTAATCTCTCTGGAATATCGAGTTGGCGATTTTATTCATCCAATTTAAAACACCTTTTTTTGACTTTTTGCTCAAAATGACCTCAAAGGTATGGCTCGCATATGCTTCCATCTGAACTTATGTGCACCAATCTGTGTGGGATTACTCCCCAATTTACCCCCAAATACGTGTGAAAACTTCCGGAGGCAAGCGTCGAGCTAGATACGAGCAGGCGGTTCTGTTTCACGAGTTGAGAATGGGCATTATCTCGTCTATTTGGACGCAGGCGAGTGCGAGTGTGATTTCACTCATTCTAGCTCACAAATGAAATAAAGGGCTGAAATAGGGATACGAACATGGTTTCTTGGCTCAAAATGATTATCTAAACACGATTTCGGGGCCGGTTTGGCCCCAAATATTGATACTTGCTCTCAGACTAGAAAACACTTTAGTTACATGTTTTTCGATGGAGTGGCTTCAGACGTTGGATAAAAGCCATGTGGCGTCCCAGGCGATGCAACAGTCGAAATAATATTTCTCAACATGGAGGAATATTATCTCGACTTTATCAGCAGAGAACCAATAAGCAGGTCAGTAATTTAGCAGAATCAAAGCGTTAGCCAGTAACTGGATGTTACACATGTTACATGCAACATGTGTAAAAGACCATGGGAAATTCAACAAAGAGCTCTGCCAGCATTGTAACACATGTGTTACATGTGTTACAATCTTGAGTAGAACACTTTTAAAATCATTTTTCCAGTCGAATCATCAAAATTAATTCGTGCCCGCACGTATAAATTGGAACAACAAAATCTATTCTTCGATTTTAGTCTGGGACAAAGCTCTGCCAGTAGTAGGTTGCGTGTGTCCCAAGTTCACTCAAACTCACCTAAGTGCGCGTAGAAAACGCACGATGAAGTCATATAGAAGTGCGGACGTTAAAAGTAGGCCGACGTTATCCGCCTCAGCTGCATAAGGGCCAGCTACAAATTCGCCCTGCTTATACGTTCTCGCCTTGAAGAATCATCATCTCTCCAAGTAGGCTTGTAAGTGCGCTTAGATTAAGTCTCATCCAAATTGTACTTAGATATTAAGTTCATTTTGTTCAAGATTTCATCATTGATCTGAATGAATCTAAACTCAGTTTGAAGAAACTCTATCTCATTCTTCTCCGGAAAGCCAGCAAAAATTAGATCTTTTATATATGAGATGATTATTTGGTCTCATCGATCCTGAAGGACGGTGGGGAACTAAATAAATTCCCAAAATTTCATGGAAGAAATTTTATTGCTACGTTTCGTCCACTAAGTTACGTGGACCTCATCAGGCTCCAAGTTTGTTATTCTTTAGATCGTCATGATATTTTTGAAACGAGCTTATAATAGAGCACAGACATAACGTCTGGCTCCTGTCGATACAGGTAAATAGAATGGTGACTCATTCTATTTCCGTTTCAAAAATATCATGACGATCTAAAGAATAAAAAATCTGGAGCCTGATGAGGTCCACGAAACCTAGTGGACGAAACGTAGCAATAAAATTTCTTTCATGAAATTTTGGGAATTTATTTAGTTCCCCACCGTCCTTCAAGATCGATGAGACCAAATAATCATCTCATATATTAAACATCAAGGACGGAAAATCCACAATATTACACATTAGATCTTTTATTTCGAAACTTCTTGGATTCAAATTGATTCATTCATTCATTCCGAGGCTGTAACTCAGCTCGTTTGAAATCAATAAATTCAACATTCTTCCAAGAAGCATTGATATAAAATATCCAAAGAAAATCAACAAGAAGTATACAAATATATATATATATATATATATTAGGGTGACACTTATTTCCCGACTTTTCTGTATCGGTAGGGACGCCCCCCAGATTTCAACTTCATGATGAAGGAAAATGAAAGAAATTTTTTTCAGATTTTTTCAGGCAGTTCTAGTGCTGCCGCACAATACTTGTGGGGACTCAAGAGTGCCGGAAAATCCGCTTCACTCGAATTCATGAGCTATCGAGATGAAACAAAATGGATTTTCTTCGTAATTTCCTAAGCTACAAGATGTGCTTACCTGTTTTTTACTTAAATGCGAAAGGGTAGAGGGGGGAGGAGTTGAATGGGAAAAAAAATATTAACACGGATTTTACCGAAAAATGAACTTGGGGTGTCCGGGGCATGAGTCCTACTGCCACCTGGGAAACACTTGATAGACATTCTTTGCGCGCATATCTAGAGTTTCAGCCCAACCCCGGGTCCGGGAACAAGTGCTGGGATCTCTGAGGATGAATTTTCGTCATAATGGAGTGCCAGAATGTAGGAATTTCACCAAAATCACGGTTTTGAGCGGGTTTGCGGTTCTGCTGCCATGTTGAGAATACTTGTGGTGTATTACGTCATTGACTAACAAGATTTTAAGCTCAATCCCACGTCTAGGAATTGGTGCTGACAGCTTTGAGATCTATTATTAGCTCGAACTGTCCCTTGGGCACTGCCAACATCGCTATATGACAGTTTCTAGGTAGGATTTTGATATGCTGCCAAGTCGGAAACGGTTTAGTCATATTCTGGATATGGTCAACAGAAGTTCAAGCCCAACCCCGATGCAAGGAATTGGTGCCAGAAATTTCTAGATCGATTTTATGAAAAAATTGACCCTATTTCGGTACGAATCTGATTGGAGATGATTCATTAATGACGAGATTTTGACTTGCTGCCGAATTTGCGAAGATTCTATCACATTCTGATTTGGATGGACGAATTTTCTAACTCAATCCCGAGTCTTGGAACAAGTGCTGGGATCTCTGAGGATGAATTTTCGTCATAATGGAGTGCCAAAATGTAGGAATTTCACCAAAATCACGGTTTTGAGCGGGTTTGCGGTTCTGCTGCCATGTTGAGAATACTTGTGGTGTATTACGTCATTGACTAACAAGATTTTAAGCTCAATCCCACGTCTAGGAATTGGTGCTGACAGCTTTGAGATCTATTATTATCTCGAACTGTCCCTTGGGCACTGCCAACATCGCTATATGACAGTTTCTAGGTAGGATTTTGATATGCTGCCAAGTCGGAAACGGTTTAGTCATATTCTGGATATGGTTAACAGGAGTTTAAGCCCAACCCCGATGCAAGGAATTGGTGCCAAAAATTTCTAGATCGATTTTATGAAAAAATTGACCCTATTTCGGTACAAATCTGATTGAAGATGATTCATTTTTGACGAGATTTTGACTTGCTGCCGAATTTGCGAAGATTCTATCACATTTCGATTTGGATGAACGAATTTTGTAACTCAATCCCGAGTCTTGGAATACGTGCTGGGATCCTGGACACCAACTTTTGTTCATAATCGAATGCCAAACTGTGAGAATTTCACCAAAATCACGGTTTTGAGGTAGTTTGTGGTTCTGCTGCCACGTTGAGAAAACTTGTGGTGTATTACGTCATTGACTAACAAGATTTTAAGCTCAATCCCACGTCTAGGAATTGGTGCTGACAGCTTTGAGATCTATTATTAGCTCGAACTGTCCCTTGGGCTCTGCCAACATTGCTAAATGACAGTTTCTAGGTAGGATTTTGATATGCTGCCAAGTCGGAAACAGTTTCGTCATATTCTAGAAATTGTTAGCAAAAGTTCGAGCCCAACCCCGATGCAAGGAACTGGTGCCAGGAATTTCTAGATCAAGTTTAGGCGAGAATTGACACGGGTTCGGTCGAAATTCGATTGAAAATGCCTGATTCTAGATAAGAATTCCATATGCTGCCAACTTGCAAACTATTCTAGGACCTTCTAGATTGAGTGAGCTCCATTCTAACCTGAATCTCGATTCTGGGGATCGGTGCCAAGAAATCTAAGATTCATTCTAAGCGGAAATTTACACGAGTTCGGTTGAAATTCTTTTGGAAATGCCCGATTCCAGATGAGAATTCGATATGCTGCCAACTTAAAAACTATTACATGACATCCTGGGATGAGTAAACTACATTTCGAGCTAAATTCCGATCCTGGATATCGTTTCCAGGGGATCGCGCATGCACTCCATGCAAAATTTGACGCGACTTTGATTTAAAAATTATTGGAGATGCTGGATTCTAAATGAGATTCCGATATGCTGCCAACTTAGGAACTATTTCATAACATTCTGGGATGAGTGAGCAACATTTTGAAGTAAATCCCGATTCCGGAATCGAGTGCCAAGAAATCTGAGACGCGATTCATGCAGAATTTGACGCGACTTCGATTAAAAAATTATTGGAAATGCTGGATTCTAGATGATATTCCGATATGCTGCCAACTTAGTAACTACTTCATAACATTCTGGGATGAGTGAGCTATATTTTGAACTGTATCTCCATCCCGGAGTCTGGTGCCGAGAAATCTGAGACAATTTCGATTCAAACATGATCAAGAATGGTGGATTCTAGATGAGATTTCGATATGCTGCCAACTGAAAAACTATCCCAGAACATTCTGAGATGAGTGAGCTACATTTTAAACTGAATCTCTATCACGGAATCTGGTGCCAAGGAATTTAAGACGCGATTCATGCCAAAATTTGACATGATTTCGATTCAAATATGATTGAAAATTGTGGATTCTCGATGAGATTCCAATATGCTGCCAACTTAGGAACTATTTCATAACATTCTGGGATGAGTGAGCAACATTTTGAAGTGAATCCCGATTCCGGAATCGGGTGCCAAGAAATCTGAGACGCGATTCGTGCAAAATTTGACACGATTTCGATTTGAATGTGATTGTAAATGGTGGATTCTAGATGAGATTTTGATTTGCTGCCAACTTAGAAACTATTCCATAACATTCTGAGATGAGTGAGCTACATTTTGAACTGAATCTCGATTCCGGATTCGGGTGCCAAGAAATCTGAGCCGCGATTCTTCCAAAGTTTGACGCGACTTCGATTAAAAAATTTTCGAAAATGCTGAGTGCTAGACGAGTATCCGATATGCTGCCAAATTAGAAACTATTCCATAACATTCTTGGATGAGTGAGCTACATTTTGAACTGAATCTCTATCACGGAATCTGGTGCCAAGAAATTTGAGACGCGATTTATGCCAAAATTTGACACGATTTCGATCCAAATATCATTGAAAATGGTGGATTCTAGATGAAATTTTGATATGCTGCCAACTGAAAAACTATCCCAGAACATTCTGGGATGAGTGAGCTACATTTTAAACTGAATCTTTATCACGGAATCTGGTGCCAAGGAATTTAAGACGCGATTCGTGCAAAATGTGACACGATTTCGATTTATATATGATTGTAAATGGTGGATTCTAGATGAGATTTTGATATGCTGCGAACTTAGAAACTATTCCATAACATTCTGGGATGAGTGAGCTACATTTTGAACTGAATCCCGATTCCGGAATCGGGTGCCAAGAAATCTGAGACGCGATTCATGCGAAATTTGACTCGACCTCGATCAAGAAATTGTTGGAAATGTTGGGTTCTAGATGAGATTTCGATATGCTGCCAACTCAGGAACTATTTCATAACATTCTGGGATGAGTGAGCAACATTTTGAACTGAATCTCTACCACGGAATCTGGTGCCAAGAAATTTGAGACGCGATTTATGCCAAAATTTGACACGATTTCGATTTACATATGATTGAAAATGGATTCTAGATGAGATTTTGATATGCTGCCAACTTAAAAACTATTCCATAACATTTTGCGATGAGTGAGCTACATTTTGAACTGAATCCCGATTCCGGAATCGGGTGCCAAGGAATCTGAGACGCGATTCATGTAAAATTTGACGCGACTTCGATTAAAATTGATTGAGAATGCCGGATTCTAGATGAGATTCTGATATGCTGCCAACTTAGAAACTATTTTATTTCATGCTGTGATGAGTGAGCGATATTTTGAACCGGGTCTCCATCCCGGAATCTGGTGTCAAGAAATTCAAGACGCGATTCATGCAAAATTTGACACGACTTCGATTAAAAAATTATTGAAAATGCTAGATTTTGGATGAAATTCCGATATACTGTCAACTTAGGAACTATTCCATTTAATATTGTTATGAGTGAGCAATATTTTGAACTGAATGTCGATTATGGGGATAGGGCTGAAAATTATCACATGTATATTATGAGAAAATTTAGATAAGTTCAGTCCAAATCCGGTTGGAAACGCTTGATCCAAGATCGATATGCTGCCCAAACTATCATATGACATTCTGTGTGGGGTGAGCTACATTTTTAGCTGAAATCCCATTCGGAAATTGGTGCCAGATAATCCCGGATTCATCCTTCTTGATGAATGACATGATATCAGTTAAGACATGATCGAGATTGTTCCTCTCTGGATGGAAATCAGGTATGCGGACTACTTGGAAACCATCTCATGACAATCTGGGACAAGGTAGCCCAATTCGGAGCCTAATCTTGATCCTCGGAATCCTTGCAAAAAAATTTAAAACCAATTTTTAGCGAAAAATCACATGAGATCCGTTCGGATCTGATCGAAAATGTTACCGTTAGATTTGTGTTCTATTTGCTGCAAACTGAAAAATAGTCCGTTCAGTCTCTCTGATGAATGAACAAGATCAGAATTATGAGGGAACATGCATATTTCACAACATGGGTCCCTCCTTATTCCCAGTTTCACTTCAATAAATCCCAGTCCGTGAACAGTTATGTACGAAAGAGATGAGATGCGCCAAGAATGAAGTACTATGTTACAAATGGATGACTATCGTCCGAATTTCTATCCTTCGATTCCTAATAGTACTTCATTCTTGGCGCATCTCATCTCTTCCGTACATAACTGTTCACGGACTGGGATTTATTGAAGTGAAACTGGGAATAAGGAGGAACCCGAGTTGTGAAATATGCATGTTCCCTCATAATTCTGATCTTGTTCATTCATCAGAGAGACTGAACGGACTATTTTTTAGTATGCAGCAAATAGAACACGAATCTAACAGTAACATTTTCGATCAGATTTGAACGGATCTCATGTGATTTTTCGCTAAAAATTGGTTTTAAATTTTTTTGCACGGATTCCGAGGATCGAGATTAGGCTCCGAATTGGGCTCACTTGTCCCAGGTTGTCGGGAGATGGTTTCCAAGTTGTCAGCATACCTGATTCCCATCTAGAGCGGAACAATCTCGATCATATCTTAACTGATATTATGTCATTCATCAAGAAGGATGAATCCGGGATTATCTGGCACCAATTTCCATATGGGATTTCAGCTGAAAATGTAGCTCACCCCACACAGAATGTCATATGATAGTTTGGGCAGCATATCGATCTTGGATCAAGCGTTTCCAACCGGATTTGGACTGAGCTTATATATATTTTCTCATAATATACATGTGATATCTTTCGGCCCTACCCCCATAATCGACATTCAGTTCAAAATATTGCTCACTCATCACAATATTAAATGGAATAGTTCCTAAGTTGACAGTATATCGGAATCTCATCCAAAATCTAGCATTTTCAATAATTCTTAAATCGAAGTCGTGTCAAATTTTGCATGCATCGCGTCTTAAACTTCTTGGCACCAGATTCCGGGATGGAGACCCGGTTCAAAATATCGCTCACTCATCACAGCATGAAATGAAATAGTTTCTGAGTTGGCAGCATATCGTAATCTCATCTAGAATCCACCATTTACAATCATATATAAATCGAAATCGTGTCACATTTTGCACGAATCGCGTCTTAAATTCCTTGGCACCAGATTCCGTGATGAAGATTCAGTTTAAAATGTAGCTCACTCATCCCAGAATGTTCTGGGATAGTTTTTCAGTTGGCAGCATATCAAAATTTCATCTAGAATCCACCATTTTCAATGATATTTGGATCGAAATCGTGTGAAATTTTGGCATGAACCGCGTCTTAAATTCCTTGGCACTAGATTCCGTGATAGAGATTTAGTTCAAAATGTAACTCACTCATCCAAGAATGTTATGGAATAGTTTTTGAGTTGGCAGCATATCGGGATCTCATCTAGAATCCGTCATTTTCAATAGTTTTTGAATCGGAGTCGCGTCAAATTTTGCATGAATCGCGTCTCAGATTTCTTGGCACCCGATTCCGGAATAGGGATTCAGTTCAAAATAGAGCTCACTCATCCCAGAATGTTATGGTATAGTTTCTAAGTTGGCAGCATATCGAAATCTCATCTAGAATCCACCATTTTCAATCATATTTAAATCGAAATCGTGTCAAGTTTTGGCATAAATCGCGTCTCAAATTTCTTGGCACTAGATTCCGTGATAGAGATTCAGTTCAAAATGTTGCTCACTCATCCCAGAATGTTATGAAATAGTTCCTAAGTTGGCAGCATATCGAAATCTCATCTAGAACCCAGCATTTCCAACAATTTCTTGATCGAAGTCGCGTCAAATTCTGCATGAATCGCGTCTCAGATTTCTTGGCACCCGATTCCGGAATCGAGATTCAGTTCAAAATGTAGCTCACTCATCTCAGAATGTTATGGAATAGTTTCTAAGTTGGCAGCAAATCACAATCTCATCTAGAATCCACCATTTACAATCACATTCAAATCAAAATCGTGTCAAATGTTGCACGAATCGCGTCTCAGATTTCTTGGCACCCGATTCCGGAATCGGGATTCACTTCAAAATGTTGCTCACTCATCCCAGAATGTTATGAAATAGTTCCTAAGTTGGCAGCATATTGGAATCTCATCGAGAATCCACAATTTTCAATCATATTTGAATCGAAATCGTGTCAAATTTTGGCATGAATCGCGTCTTAAATTCCTTGGCACCAGATTCCGTGATAGAGATTCAGTTTAAAATGTAGCTCACTCATCACAGGATGTTCTGGGATAGTTTTTCAGTTGGCAGCATATCGGAATCTCATCTAGAATCAACCATTCTTGATCATGTTTGAATCGAAATCGTGTCAAATTTTGCATGAATCGCGCCTCAGATTTCTTGGCACCAGACTCCGGGATGGAGATACAGTTCGATATATAGCTCACTCATCCCAGAATGTTATGAAGTAGTTACTAAGTTGGCAGCATATCGGAATATCATCTAGAATCCAATTTTCCAATAATTTTTTAATCGAAGTCGCGTCAAATTTTGCATGGATCGCGTCTCAGATTCCTTGGCACTCGATTCCGGAATCGGGATTCACTTCAAAATGTTGCTCACTCATCCCAGAATGTTATGAAATAGTTCCTAAGTTGGCAGCATATCGGAATCTTATTTAGGATCCAGCATCTCCAATAATTTTTCAATCAAAGTCGCGTCAAATTTTGCATGGAGTGCATGCGCGATCCCCTGGCAACGATATCCAGGATCGGAATTTAGCTCAAAATGTAGTTTACTCATCCCAGGATGTCATGTAATAGTTTTTAAGTTGGCAGCATATCGAATTCTCATCTGGAATTGGGCATTTCCAAAAGAATTTCAACCGAACTCGTGTAAATTTCCGCTTAGAATGAATCTTAGATTTCTTGGCACCGATCCCCAGAATCGAGATTCAGGTTAGAATGGAGCTCACTCATTCTAGAAGGTCATAGAATAGTTTGCAAGTTGGCAGCATATGGAATTCTTAAATAGAATCAGGCATTTTCAATCGAATTTCGACCGAACCCGTGTCAATTCTCGCCTAAACTTGATCGAGAAATTCCTGGCACCAATTCCTTGCATCGGGGTTGGGCTCGAACTTTTTCAACAATTTCCAGAATATGACGAAACTGTTTCCGACTTGGCAGCATATCAAAATCCCACCTAGAAACTTTCATATAGCGATGTTGGCAGTGCCCAAGGGACAGTTCGAGATAATAATAGATCTCAAAGCTGTCAGCACCAATTCCTAGACGTGGGATTGAGCTTAAAATCTTGTTAGTCAATGACGTAATACACCACAAGTATTCTCAACATGGCAGCAGAACCGCAAACTACCTCAAAACCGTGATTTTGGTGAAATTCCTACATTTTGGCACTTCATTATGACGAAAATTCATCCTCAGAGATCCGAGCACTTGTTCCAAGACTCGGGATTCAGTTAGAAAATTCGTTCATCCAAATCGAAATGTGATAGAATCTTCGCAAATTCGACAGCAAGTCAAAATCTCGTCAAAAATGAATCATCTTCAATCAGATTCGTACCGAAATAGGGTCAATTTTTTCATAAAACCGATCTAGAAATTTCTGGCACCAATTCCTTGCATCGGGGTTGAGCTTGAACTTCTGTTAACTATATCCAGAATATGACTAATCCGTTTCTGACTTGGCAGCATATCAAAATCCCACCTAGAAACTTTCATATAGCGATGTTGGCAGTGCCCAAGGGACAGTTCGAGCTAATAATAGATCTCAAAGCTGTCAGCACCAATTCCTAGACGTGGGATTGAGCTTGAAATCTTGTTAGTCAATGAGGTAATACACCACAAGTATTCTCAACATGGCAGCAGAACCGCAAACTACCTCAAAACCGTGATTTTGGTGAAATTCCTACATTTTGGCACTCCATTATGACGAAAATTCATCCTCAAAGATCCCAGCTCTTGTTCCCGGACCCGGGGTTGGGCTGAAACTCTAGGTATGCGCGCAAAGAATGTCTATCAAGTGTTTCCCAGGTGGCAGTAGGACTCATGCCCCGGACACCCCAAGTTCATTTTTCGGTAAAATCCGTGTTAATATTTTTTTTTCCATTCAACTCCTCCCCCCTCCACCCTTTCGCATTCAAGTAAAAAATAGGTAGGCACATCTTGTAGCTTAGGAATTTACGAAGAAAATCCATTTTGTTTCATCTCGATAGCTCATGAATTCGAGTGAAGCGGATTCTCCGGCACTCTTGAGTCCCCACAAGTATAGTGTGCCGCATTGCACTTGTATTTTCGAGTTTTGAGACGTTTTTTCACGAAATTCGTTAACTTTGCATGGCAAGCACTTGCATTCCCAAGAGAATGGAGCAAACCGAACTGGATGACATTGATTGGGAGGGCTTAGGGGATCTTTTCACGCGCGTAGTGATTAGTTTTGTTTCAATTTCAGGCTCAGAACGGGGCCAGAACGGCAGAAATACAGTCCTAAAATCTCTTTTTATCGCAGTTTTCGAGTTCTCCTGCTCATGCGTGATTTTCTACGGTTTTGATAATATTTTCAATCGATAGCCCGTGCGATTTCCTTCAAAATGACCACTGCCAAAAGTCTATTTGATGCAATGGGCTCGGAGTAGTGAATGATTTTGAATGAGGTGGAATCAAAGGTGCAAATCCGTGCAAATCGGTCGAGATTGCCTGCGATGCTTTTCATCTTGTGCAGGGTATTTCTCTGGTTTCTTTGCTCCGAATTGACTTCGCCAAAGGGGCATTTTGAAGGAAATGATCTGAGCTATCGAAATAAGTAGGTTGTAGAGTGGTAAAGTGATGGTGAGTTACAGTATAGTCGCGCAGAACAATTCAAAACAGCTCTTTATCCGACTAAAAATCATCAAATGTCCATTTTTCCGTATTTCACCATGAATTCGCCACTCCGTAGCCTACTTACCTCGATAGCTCAGACAATTCTCTTCAAAATAACCCTTTGACGAAGTCGATTTGTCGCAGAGAAACCAGAGAAACACGCTGTACAAGATAAAAAGCATCGCAGGTGATCTCGACCGATTTGAACGGATTTACCCCTTTGACTCCACCTCATTCAAAATCATCCACTACTCCGGTTCCATTGCATCGAATTGACTTTCGGCAGTAGTCATTTTGAAGGGAATCGCACGGGCATTCGATTGAAAACATTATCAAAACCGTAGAAAATCACGCATGCGCAGGAGAACTCGAAAACTGCGATGAAAAGTGATTTTAGGACTGTATTTCTGCCGTTCTGGTCCCGTTCTGAGCCTGAAATTGAACCAAAACTAATCGCTACGTGCGCGAAAAGATTTCCTAAGCCCTCCCAATCAATGTTATCCAGTTCGGTTTGCTCCATTCTCTTGGAAATGCAAGTGCTTGCCATGCAAAGTTAACGAATTTTGTGAAAAAACGTCTCAAAAATCGAGAATACAAGTGCAATGCGGCAGTACTAGAACTGCCTGAAAAAATCTAAAAAAAATTTTTTCATTTTCTTTTATCATGAAGTTGAATTCTGGGGGGCGTCCCTACCGATACAGAAAAGTCGGGAAATAAGTGTCACCCTAATATATATATATGTCGTAGCCAGATGGGTAAATCAGCCAGTTACGTAACTGTCTAGTCAGTTGCATAACGGCACGCGGATAGGCTACTCCGCGTAAAAGCTTATATTTTATCCCTATCAGTCTAGCCGGTAACGCAACTGGCTGAAATCGTCCGCCAGTTACGCAACTGACTGGAGCATCTCTCGCGGATAGGTAAAGAACCACGGGAGGGAAATTGAATGCGAAGGGGGGAGCGAACAAGAGGACGAGGATCAACAGTATTTGTCCAAATTGATTGAATGCTCATTCACTGATATATCCACCTGTTGTAATATCCCGACCGGCGAACTTTCTATTTACCATAATTCGTTACGATCTTTCGTAAAAATCATAAATACAACAATTTTCACCATCTTTGGTTCTTTTTGAGAGAATATGACTGTCAGTACCAACTTTCAATGACTCGTACAAACGAAAATAGCGTTAAAAGTTCGGCCCTTTTTTGAGATTTCCGGCTCATAGATCCTTTCACTTTTTGGAGATGGCTTTCATCCTACATTCAGACTAGGCAAAATCCTTACCATTGCTGGGGAGAATTATCCTGATGGAATATTACGCGAGATTCCCTACGTAAGTCTCTTTCGAATCCCAAAAATCTAATTGCCAGACAGAATTCCGTTCCAAATTGTGTAAAATGAGGTTGCTCTAACGAGTTGTCGATAACAATTTTCTCCGGTTCACAAACGATTCTTTGAGATCATTCAGCTGATTTCAAAGAGAAAATCTCTCCTGTCATTTATGGAAACCATGAAAATCTCATGTTTCCAAAAGTTCTTGATTAGGATCTTTTTAAGGATATCCAATACCAAGAATTCACGTTTCCGAGAGATGATCCATTGTTTTTTCAATGTTAATGATGGATACTTGGGCTGGACACGGATTCTCGGATTTAGAAGGGTCCTCCGGTGCGGGTCCCGCACAAAAATTCCATCAGAATCATTTTTCCAGCGATAGCGTTAATTTCACCCAGTCTAATCGTCCGATTACCCTTGTGTTATTCTGTAAGGATCTCAATTTGTTTCCAAAAAGCCACTGATTTACTACAGTCTTCTCCACAATCAATAAAAATCTTAAAAATGAAGGAACACAATTAATCTATTTGAACGACTGCAAAGGCATCATTGTTGAGCTCGAACGATCGTTCAATTGAGGAGACAAGTAAGAGGATAGATCGTGAAATTGTTGACCCCTGTGTCTCGATATTCACGGTTATTTTGGTTTATCGGATCTAAGGTCGATATTGTATGTATGTGTGTTCACAGGACAACGTTTAGCCATGAGCGCGATACACATCGAGCATACCAATTTCATATATAGAAACTTATTAACCTATCCGCGAGGGATGCTCCATTCAGTTGCGTAATTGGCGGACGATTCCAGCTAGTCGCGTTACCGGCTAGACGGATAAGAATTGAATGCAAGCGTTCGCGCCGAGTTGCCCATCCGCGTGCCGTTACGCAACTGACTAGACAGTAACGTAACTGGCTGATTTACCTATCTCGCTACGACATATATATATATATATATCATCACATATGAGCGTTTCTCAGGAACTTTCGCACTTTGCTGAAAATCGTTGAAAAACGAAAAATGGAAACCGCTCAACGCACAGCTGGGACCTTTTGCTCACATATTTGTGTAGTATTGAAAATTACAATTTTACTATCGAAACTCATATAGAGTAAGTGGCATCGCGAAAATCACGTTAATGAGTCGAACAAAAAGTAGTTTTTCGCCGATTCTCCAGAATTCCTAAGCAATTATTTGGCAAAATTGACCATTTCAACGAATGCCTTGGGCTTTTTGCAGCTTCGTAAGGTCAGTTTATCCGATCACAATTGGTTTTGTCAACATGGAACTCGATTCGCCAATGTGGGATGAGAAATACTGAATTTTTTCCGTGAGTCGCGTTTTTTCTTTCTCACTTCAGAACGGTCGTATTCTAGACAGAAATATCGTATCCACATGAGATTCGTCGCAAAATATTCGCAATTGCATCTATTTCAGATACGCATTCCAAAAATTGCCTTCAGAGTCACGGCAGAAGCTTGGCGTAATCATCTTTGAGTTGAACGAGACATGGTTGATTTTTTATTCCCAATTTTCGAAGTCTCACAGTTTTGGCTGAATTAGTAGTACACCATCGCGCTTCGGGGCCATTTCTCTTCAATATATCCTCCACCAAATGCAGCTTGAATCAACCCGAAAAATAGCGCGGCATCACCAGAATATCTGTAAGGCTGCACGAGAGTACCAAGTATTTCCACAGGATTTCCCCCACATTTTCTCTTTTTGAGTCAGCTGGAACAAATCAACTTTTTCTGATCATACAGAGGCCAAAGATATCTCATATTGAGACTTGAATGATGATATTTTAACTTCGATTGGGGCCGATAGATTTGATTGTTCTCTTATATCATCATCCATAGCTGTATTCCAGCCGGTGTAAAAGTTCCAGAGAAACGCCCATATCTGCACCAGAGGACGACCCAACTGGATAATAAGGAATAGGTAGGTGCAACTGGGCAGTCCGCCCGTCAGCTGTTCCAAACGAACTCAAATGTATTTGTTATCCCGAGCCTTCCGCTCGGGTCACAACATTTAGGCATCCCTTACGGCGAACAGCTATAATTGCTCATACTTGTTTTTACTAATTTATGTGAATTCATCCAATTAGTGTATATACATATGTATATGTGTGCCCCATTGAGTTGAAATTTCAATATCAAGAAATTTCTCAATCAAATCTTACAATTGAGTGGAATCAGAAACCTGATTCCATCATATCACAGAGCTCAAAGCGTTGAAATCGCATTCCTCACGCAAAGTCACACTTCACACATGACGTACTTGACTGAACTATAGCTGATATTCTAACATATTCATTTTCGCATTCTCCGATCATAGTTGCTCGTTTCATTTCATAATTCACGGTTATTCCAATTTTATTCTCGTTTTATCATGGATGACCTCAATGAATCTATCCAACGGCTCAATCTTATCGCTGATTCCAAAGCCCGAGAAGCGGCCTTGGAATCAGCGATATGACTTCTTACGAGACTCCTCTTAAAACGCCATCGTACGGGCTGCTCTTGAAGATATCAGGGACTATGACGGAACTACACCTCTAGTAGATTCCACTCAAGACGTCAAAAACTTTCAAGATACTATACCAGCGAATGAAAAAAAAATTTTCTACGGGGACTACTTACCAAAATTCGTGGTGACACACGGAAATGTTTACGGGACGAAGACATTCAGACTTTTGAGTGACGGGAAGAAATCTTGAAATGATATTTTCTCCTAGGAAACGGTATGACTATCATGTGAACGAGATCATGAATATCAAAATGAAGAAAACCGAAAGTGCTCGACAATTTTACAATCGAATTAAGGGATTTATTCGGGGGGCCGTAGCTGCTTTAAAATCCACGGTAGAGGGGGAAAATGGAGATGTAGGTCACCGCCCTCAATTAGAAGTTCTAGGGTTGAATACATTCATTCGGGGCCTACCGGATAGTGTGAGAAGTGGTATTATTTTCTCTTCCCCAAAGAGAATGGCTCAAGCACTTGAATCGGCAGAAGAAGCAGAAAGTGTTGCAATAAGCCTCAATATCAGCGACGCGGAATTACATTACACAACGAGTCATAATCTCGACGAAAGCAGTAGAATCACGAACACAGAAGGTAACAAAAGTAAGCAGAAACAAGTACGTTTCTAGATAGAAATGATCCTAGCATGTATGACAGGAACAGTGTACCACATGATTACGACAGAACTGACATCACTGCTCCACCGCCTTCGAGATATGACCATGACGGAAGGATAATAGCACATCCCAACTTGAGTTACTCATCCAAACCTACTGAAAGTCGACCGAGTCAACCTAATAGACCAAACTCCCCCGCTCCTCGACCTCATTCCCCTTACCAACGCTCTCCTTCTCCGTACAATCGCTCTAGCTCGCCCTACAGGCCAAGATCTCCAAATCAGAACTATCCACCCATGTATTATCCCCCTCATCCTCCTCAAGGGTATTACCCTTATTACGCTCATCCTCATCGACAACCCATGTATCCAAATTCAACATTCTTCCAAAAAACATTGATTTAAAATATCCAAAGAGAATCAACAAGAAGTATACAAATACACACACACACACACACATATATATATATATATATATATATATATATATATATATATATATCATCACATATCTGCACCAGAGGATGACCCAACTGGATAATAAAGAATAGGCAGGTGCAACTGGGCAGTCCGCCCGTCAGCTGTTTCTAACGAACTCGAATATATTTGTTATCCCGAGCCTTCCGCTCGGGTCATAACAGCCATACACTGAGAGCGGAATTCGGTAGAAAGAACTTTGGCGAGCACGGCACTATCTACTCAAGTGCTGCTCGGTAGGTCGAACCGAAACTTCGGTAGAATCTACCAAACGCCCGGCTCTAGCTACTCGAAACGCGGTAAACAAATACCCGAAAGCCACCCGTTGATATGAAATGTAGGGCAGTATATCTATATAACTTTGCGAGTCGGCGCGGCGTTGATCAGCTTGGCGTCTTGCAATCAAACGTGTTCTAACTCGTGTACGATTATAGCAACCGGGCTCTTATTACATTCAAAGAATCTTGTAAGCTTCGGGCTCCCTTTATGAGATTTGTGGACGTTTTCAGTGCACTATTGCACTGTATGGAGGCTTTGAAAGAGCAGAGCAGAAGACAACGCGGCATATTGCCTTGCTCACTCGGCAGAGCACGGTAGATTCTACCTGGTTCCCCGGTTCTGCCTACCGAATCCCGCTCTCAGTGTATCGAGAACGTGTTTAGATGATCATTTTGAGTCAGAAAATCATGTTCCCATTCTTATTTAAGCCGCTTATCTCATTTGTGAGCTAGAGTGAGTGAAATCCCACTCGCATTCGCCTGCGTCCAAATAGACGAAATAATGCCCATTTTCAACTCGTGAAATAGAATCGACTGCTCGCATCCAGCTCGAGGCTCGCCTCCGGAAGATTCCACACATATTCGGGGGTACATCGAGGAGTAATCTCACACATATTGGTGCACATTAGTTCGGATGGAAGCATATGCGAACCATACCTTTGAGGTCGTTTTGAGCAAAAAGTCAAAAAAGTGTGTTTCAAATTGGCTGAATTGAATCGGCAGTTCAATATCCCACCCAGATTATTGTTCTAATTGGTAGTATTTGTATTGAAAAACATAGTCGCACAGGTTTGAGGTCGAAGGAAAAGAACCGATTCCTTTAAATTGAGCTCAAAGTTTGGCATTTTTACGAATTTGCTCAGCTTGGAATGACTGTAACCCCCAGAGAAAGTACAGTAATTGACTTTCACCAGTGATCAAATTGTAGGTTTTTTCAAGACCTTCAAAATAACCACATGTAGAAGTCGATCATCTCATGTCTAGTGGGAGATACATCACTTCGAGGCAAGCCCAAAAATTGCTAAAATGTGCTCTCAGCAAATGACTCCTAGAAGTTGCTAGGATCAAGTATCGACCATGGACAATTTTTTTCTCAAAAGTACTAGTCTCAGGAAAAGAAATGCACCTAGCTGCGTCCAAAAATAATGATCCAAGTCAGAGTTATGATTTCCCGTCAGCACTATACTAATATAGTACTGACGGAAAAAATTTTATGGATTTTTTCGAAACCCCCCGGGTGCAGGCATTCGTCGGAATGCTCCGAAATGGCTCATAACTTTTTGTCTGTTTTTGAATCATATTACAGTATGATTTAATGAAAATACCACATAAACTCTATTTATATATATATCACTATTAGAATGTTAAATAATGAGATCTTCCTGTCCGACTTCGGCAAAACGAAAGGATAAGGAATATACTATTCATTCTGGGAAAATTCACTTTGGGACAATTCTAGCAAACATAAGCTTGAAAAAGATAACGATGGGGCTCTATATACTTATAAACAGTCACATATTTCTGCAACAAATCGCCAGAGATCGCTGAGTAAGGCCAATTCATAGAGCACGGATTCATGGAGCGTCAGTCGGTCTCAACCTACCATAAGAGGAGGTCGACGCGCTTTAGAGTGAAACAGAGAGTTTTCGAGTTCACTCCCAGAATCAACAGCGGGGTTAAGGGTCATTATATTGCAATACTGTTGAGTGAATGAAATTACACTCATTCTAATCAAATACTTACATATAGAATACGTTCACCCATCAGACATTCGATGAACGTCCTCCCTAGAGTTAGTCACCCATTCATACATTCGGGTGCAAGTGAGCCACCCCTGCAGGGTGCAGAACACATCTTGAAAAACCAAGACTAGACTAAGTATTCTAAAATCAATCGAATCAATGAAATCAATCTGGGATTTCTTGGTCAACCTCCATAGACATGGCCTTCTGCCAATTCTAGGGAATATGAAAATAGCATTAGAAGTAAGTAAGGGGCAATTGACCTTCTGTCAGACCTCAGCGAAAAGAAGGTCTCCAGCCAAAACATAAAAGTTAGAGGCTTCCAGTAGTCAGAGACAGCCCTCAGACACACTCTCAAATAAATCAAGGAGCACATTCGACACCAATACATACATTTATCCATCACAAAATGGATGGAATGGATATAAGAACGTACGAGTAAATGAATAAGTAAGACAACTGTTTACACACAGGCTGCAACGCTATCATCTGGAGATTCCTCGATGTCCTTGTTCTTGATGGTGGATGCCGAAGGAGAGAAAATTTATAGATTTCAATATCATCTTCAATTTGAACAGTTTTCATTAATTCTAGGAATATACCACAGATTAGTCTCAGTAGATATATATACATGGTGTCCGAGGAGTAAGGACCCCCTCCGCCCCCATTTTATTCAGAAATGGTTGGGGATCGGGAAAAAACTCGGAACACCTGTCCCTTTATTTTGAGGACATCCGAAGGTAGCCTTGTTTTTTACCTTGAAGGTCATTTTCAAGGTCATTTGGAGGTCGACTGGATTTTTTGAAATGGAAACACGTATTTCTGACCTCGAATTCTGAAAGATCGTGAAAAAATTACCTTCAAGGTAAAAGTAAGGCCACCATCGGATGTCCCCCTCAAACTAAGGGGACACGTGTTCCGGGATTTTTCCCGATTCCCAACCATTTCTGGAACAAATGGGGGGGAGGTCCTCACTCCTCGGACACCCTGTATGTAGTAGAATATGTGATAGTGTAGGATAGTTCTAAAATAGTAAAAATGTACAATGTGTAACATTCCACATTGCGAACAAGAAATATCATAAGGGACGGAAAAACTATCCGTCCGTTTTCCCTTGTGTCATTTGATTCCAGATATGGAATGGATTTAGCGAAAAATTCAAATTCCGATTCAAGATTCGTGAGAAAATTTGCAGAAATTTCAATTCTTCCTTGTTAGAAAATTCCAAACATTCTAAATACATTATAAGAATCATCATTCCACTCTCCTTCCTCGATTCTAGACCATGACAATAGGACAGATGAATATTAATTCCAAATCATGTAATAACTCTTCAAAGTTCGAAAAATAACAATTCAAGAAAAATTTCATTTTTCAAACGACATGACGAACACAAACGGAGAATCCAATACTTGACAATCGCCTGCGGAGGGGTGCCTCACAAAAGTGCTGACGTAATGACAAGTATTAGGTGTTCTTATTAGCTAACATACGGATCCCAATACAGAATTCCAGCGTGGTAGAATTTCTGCAATCCTGAGTCATTCTACACACATCCTTTGAAGGTTTCCTGTGAGCAATGACTCATCCATAGGATTGTATATTCTATTGTAAGCTTGAAATTATGGGCTACGAACAGACACACACAGACTGTTTTATCAAATGAATTCAATATTCTATCAGAAATAATTCGAATTTTCTCTCATTTATCATTCCATTTATGTTTCTTACAATCAATTGAAAGTAGCTGGAATAGTTATCTCAATTCAATTTCCAAATAAGTGGAACCTCTGTATAACCAAGCCGACGGGACCGTGCCTTCTCTTCGTTATATGGAGACTTCGTTATATGGAGTCACCTATGGAATCACGACGTCTCCCCCCCCCCTCCAGATAGGTTGAGTATCACGCGTCCTACCGACAAATCACTATATCTTTGTACATACTATTTATGAGATCAAACTTACATCCATTGTCTAGCAATATTTATCAAAATCGTTCATTATAGGCAGGATATTATAGGGTATATTCTGGATAGACGAAGTCAATCCAATGTTTAAAACTAATTTTGGCCCTGAAAAGGGATGATTGTTCTCTTCTCATCTCTCATTTGAAGAAGCTGGTAATTGCAATCGACCACCACCAATGTTCGATCATTCTTGCGTTAAGGTAGTATTAGCGGTACTCGAATTGACGCTCAGAAAATCACGAAAGTCGGCACAGCTGTATATTAGGGTCTCAAGGTGCTTCAGTTGAAATTTCAGAAGCCTTCAGAGTGGGGAAAAAAAGTTATGGGCGTTTTTGTAAAAGCCGTTTAACACGGCGTCTTATGGAAAATCACCAGTAGAGTGATACCTGACGCACAGATTTCCATGGCAGTGAATACACAGATGTAAGAATGCACAAAAAACACTCAGGAGCGATCAGATTGACGATTCAGAGCCTACAAAAAAAGATGTGAGCCCGAGTGTCACTCATTTCTGCGGTTTCGGGGGTTAGGTCGTCGTCTGCTACGTGCACTCACTATACCTATATCGCGGGCGAAAGGGAGTCGAGCGCGGGTATGTTCTGCACTTGACACATCCAGTACCGCTAATACTACCTTAAGAAGATCAGCGATTGGTGGGAAAGAAATGTAGACCCTTTCGATCCCGCATCAAATTCACGTCACAGAATTGATCTTCCAGAGCTTAGAGATGGGCTGTGTCCTCCAAAAAGAGAAGATACAGATTCACGAGATCCATGTCTCAGAGATAAACTGTGAACCTTTAAAGAGAAAGAGACAAAGGTGGCTCAAACCCGTGTCTCAGAGATGAATTGCAAATCTTCCCAGAAGAAGAGAGGGGTTGGCAAAATCTGTGACTCAGAGGCAAACTGTGAGTCTCAAGCGCAAGAGAAAGAATCCCGAGATCATGGCACTTCCTCACCTGCCGTGGCTGCGTAAGTTGCTCTCTGATCTGAGCTCTTTTCGATAATAGCTACAGTAAGCCGCTGCGGCTTCGACGCCACAGATTCTAAGCACCACAGGTTCTAAGCTTCGCGTGGTCAACGACTATATGACCAAATCCACGGAACGCAGTGATTCATTCGTTACGCCCTTTGTGCGCCAATTTTTCGCACGAATGGCTTTATATCACCTCCGTAACGAAGCAGGATTTTTTTTGGAGATCCTACAAGCAAGTTGCAACGAGCTCAAGACTCCAAACCAAAATAGATCGGAATTGCGAGCTATCAAATTTGAAAAATTACGAAATATCGCGCGTCACGTGAATTTTTCCCCTCAGTGTTAAGGTCGGCGTTTGGATTCAGTCTGGGATATCGATATGATTCTTCCGGGAGAATAACCCCCGGAATTCGATGCCACCATCACCTTCAAGCCCCAGACTGTGCTTTCAACATGTATGAAACTATCTCCTGTTGATGACGCGTGACTACTTTTCGAAACGAAAAGGAATCGACGATATTTCTCACTCTACGACGACGCAGTCTGACCAATCATATTTCTGCGAATGACATTTGATTCTTTATTGAAAAACAAAAAAACTCAGATGGGTCGGGTCCATGTGCAACGATATATTTTCGATTGACAAACATATTATGCTTCCAGAAAAAAGCGTGATCGCGCCGTGAAATCATGTTTGTTGAGGCGCACATGAACAAAACGGGTAGAGTCAATCCGGTTTCCTTTGTGATCTCTTGCTTCCATCATATCTGATACCAAGTGACTGCGTGATCCATCATCTCGTTGTTCACAAGGGGTGGCTTACTAGGGAGTAGCCATGGCCAATGCCGGCTAATACGGCTAGTTTTGCGGCAAATGCGCGCTGCTGCGAGTGACCCTTCACAGGTGCAAGTGGACAGAATTAGTCGGAACTGGCTTATTTGAGATTTGAAAGAGTAGCATTCGTGGGGCCATGTTCTACTCCAAACTGCTTTACCGCCGCTGGAAGCTACTTCTCGCTACAGTAGAGCTTGTGTTGCGGACACAACAAGCGACCAACAGTAGTCAAATAGTAGCTCGAAAGTAGTATGAGTACCGGTATAGCGAGACATAACAAATGACGTCATCGCTTATCTTATCTTATCAGTGACGTCACGGTGGTGTGGGGCAGTCTCGCCGAGTGGCTTATCTTATCTCTTATCTTATCAGCGCGGTGGTGTGAGGGAGTCGAGCGTCGGGGCTTATCTTATCGCTGACGTCACCAAGGTCAGCGTGTGGCGTAGTATTTTCTTATCTCTATCGGTTAGTGGGTCACGGCGATAAGGAGGGAGTAATAACATTGGGAGCGGCTGGCGTAAGGTGTTATCTCATCAGCTGATGGTGTTTACGCATTGTTTACAATAAAGGTCATGGGGGTGGGGGGGGGGGTAATAAACAAAAGGTGGGGCCGAGCAGCTGATGGTCCCGCTGGTGTAGCCGTGTGTATAGCTATATATATCGCTACGATATATAGATATACACATTACGGTGTGACCAAGTAGTACTCTGAGTTCACGCAATGTTTAGATTGTTGATAATTAGTGGTCAAGGTCAGGTGGTGGGGGTGGTAAACAAAATATGGGACCGAACAGCTGATGGGCGAGGTCCCGCTGGTGTAGCCGGGTGTATAGCTATGTATACGCCACGGTATATATATGGGCAAATCTCAGGAACTATGCGGTTTCGACTTTGAGATTTCGAGAATTTCCAAAATGGCAGCACATCTCCCATAAACTTTTGTTTGGTCCAAGTAGTGCTCAAACAATGATGAAATACTTGCGTAAATCATTTTGGAGCTCCGCCGTGGATTTGTGAGGGAGTAGAAGATTTTCCCATGTATTTGGATGGGACCCTCATATTTTCGTAATTCGAATTGGCTCGTGTGTATGTGAATACATGGCATCCTTGATGTTGGAATAGAAGAAGAGAGATAAGTTTAATGGTTTACAGTGTCTTCTGAAGGTCTGTGGTACAAAGTGAAGATGTGCCTCAGCCGCCAAAATGCTCATTTTCGTCATTTGTCGATCCTCACAAGCCTCGCATCACGACCGAGATGAGGCTGTAGTGAGGGCGATTCTCATAGTCATTTCTTGAGGTACAAATATCAGTTTACACGTGGTTTCAATCCCAACGGAATCGAAATTTTCGTGTGCTACACGAAAAACGATTTTTTTGACCCCATTTACGCAAGAATAACTTTTCTCATTTTAAGCCGCATCGTCGTGCGGAATCGAGCACACTATCGTTCTTGGGCTAGATTTGTAGGTTTTTGGATGTATAATAAGATGTCGTTTCTACAGATACGTAATATTGATCGCCCCGAGTGCTGCATCCATTAGAAGAGCGATACAGGAAAAAATGTAAAATCGGAGTTCGCTCCAACGAATCATCGCCACTCTGACGCATTGATAGGCACAGCCTCGGGCGAAAATTATATGTTTATATGTATTATAATCCATCACATATCCAATTTTCAGACCGATCGGTGAACCGCCCCGCCTGTGGCGAGCTAAGGTGTGAGAGAATTATAGCCCTGTTCGGTCGAAAATTGCGATTTTGTCACGAAGAAGCGTCTCCCAGTACCTTTTATAGCAATTTTTAGACTTCTGAATGATGCAGAACTATTAAATATGAGTAGATCTTCAAAATGATCTAATGCGAGCGGCGGAAATAACGCGACTGTTGTTCTGACAACGTGAAAATAGGCCTGTTCGGCCAAACCGCATACTTCGTGAGATTTGCCCATATATATATATATATATCTTCAATCGTCCCCGTCAGTGAAGAAATGTTGGTAAAACTTGAATCGACCTTGGAGGACAAGGGATCTTGTCGAAACAAATAACAAAATCAATTCTTTAGATGTCACATTGATCAGAGAGAACGATAGAATTATCACAGATTGGCATCAAAAGCAAACTTCATCCAATAGAATTCTCCATTACACTTCCAATCATTCTTTACAGCAAAAAAGAATATTATATTCAATCTAGTCGATAGAGCAGTGTCATTATCTCATTTCAAACTTTACAAGAAAAGTCTGATATTGGTGAAGGAGTTACTCAAACAAAATGAATACCCGTCTGATTTTGTTGATAAGCATATTAAGATGAGGCTTCAAAAGCTAAAAAATTTAAGGTATTCTGCGCCTAACAATAGCAGTACTCGCAACATTCTTGACCACCGTGTATGCATCCTTTCCTCCCTAATTTTTTCCAAAAATGTTCACATGTTTTGGATAAATAAGGAATTCAAGCAGTCCCAAATGTCGATAAAAACTTTGAGGGAATTATCAAATTAGGTAAGGATCGCCTACATAAATTTGAAGAAACGGGTGTCATCTACAAAATACAGTGTAAAGATTGTGAGGCAAGCTACGTAGGTGAGACAAAAAGGGCACTAGCTGTTAGAGTGGATGAACACAGGAAACTTAAAAATCCGAACTCTGTAGTCTCTCTCCATATGAAAAATCTCAATCATGAATTTGATTGGCCTAAGACTGAAATTTTAGATGAAGAGTCCAATTTCCACAAACGATCACTCTCAGAAATGATTTACATGAATTCTGATAATAATAACATTAATTTGAAAGGAGACGTTCGTAATCTGAATCGTATATATAGTAATCTTTTCAAAGAGCGGCTACACAGCTAAATTGTGGCCCTCCTTCCACATTGCGCATCTTGTCTCTCTCTCTCTCTCTCTCTCTCTCTCTCTCTCTCTCTCCCTCTCTCTCTCTCTGTCTTTTTTTTTTTTTTTTTTTTTTAAGGTGGTTAGAGGGCAAAATCTGCCTCAGGATCCCTCGGATCCGTCCCCAGACACCGGACTGGTTCAGCTTACGCGGACTACGCATAGCCGACGCAGGCCATACCAGGCGGGACACGGGTTTGGGTGGGGCCCACCGAGAGATGGGCCCGGCCGTGTAATATCCCTCTCCCCTCGATGTCCGATACCTAGGGCATCGGGCAATCAAGAAGGAGATCCACCTGCATCTACCATCTCATCCCGGAACCGCGTGAGCATTACTTCAGGATGAGCGGCATGTCTCGCGCTCGATTGCGAGCGTTCCTCTTCTCCATCTTCTCTCTTCGGCCACTTGTCGGCATCTTCTGTCTTCATTCTTCATTGTTCCCTCTCTTTCTTCTTTCTTCCCTCTTCTTTCTTCTTTCTTCCCTCTTCAGTGCATCAGATTCCTCCTGGAATCATTTGGGCCTCTTCTGTTTCAATCGGCAGAGTCACTGTAATTCGCCTGCTTCGAGGCGCCTTACTTCCCTCTCTTTCTCCTCTTTGCGGGTCATCACCAGCTTGATGTATCCGGTGAGTCTATCCCATGTCTCCTGGTTGCGGAGCAAGTACGGGACGAGATTCTCAGGTGTTAGTTGAGCACCCAGCCATTCATCCAGCTCGGCGCGCTCTCTCCGGGTGTCGCTGCACTTGAACAGGGCATGTTCGGCGTCATCCCATTCGTCCCCGCATGACTGACATGCTGGGGTCGTCCTCTTCTTGAACCTGGTTAGATAGGAACCGAAGCAACCATGATCGCTCAGTGCCTGCGTCGTCCAGTAGTCCATCTCTCCGTGGGTGCGTTCCGCCCACTTGGCTACGTCACGGATCAGCCGGTGCGTCCATCTGCCGTTTGCAAATGGCGAATCCCACTCAGTTTGCCAATGCTCAAGGGTGGTTTCCTTCTCGTTGTCGCGGATGATCTCCTTCATCGTCGGAGTGAGTACTCGTTCGGCTCCGATCACTTTTTGGCGGTCCCAGATTCTCACTCGCTCCGCGACGAGCAAGTGGATGGGCGGAGTACTCGCCAATACGTAAGCCGCATCTCCTGACACAGTGCGGTAGGCACGGATACTCCTCAGGGCCGCTCTTCGGTGGACAGGCCCCATTCTCTTCTCGATGATGGTCTTCTCTACTCTCTTCCCCCACACGGGTGCACCGTACAGCATGATGGAGGTAGTGACGGTGTTGAGAAGTGCGCGCCTCTTTTCCTTGGGTCCTCCGATATTCGGCATAAGCCGCTGGAGCGCCGCACCGACCCTGCTCGCCTTCTGGGCGGCTTCCATGACGTGCTTCTTGAACGACCACTTGTCGTCGAGCCATACACCGAGGTATTTCAGCTCTGTCTTCCGTGGAATCTCTTGCCCGTTGATATAAAACCGGGGTAAGTCAAACTTCCTACGCCTTGTGACCACGATTGCTTCGCACTTCTTGACAGCGAGCTCCAGAAGCCTGCTAATCATCCACTCGTAGACTCGGGCCAGCGCTTCGTTCGCGCGTCTACCCAAGAGTTCCTCGTTGTCAGCCCATACTATGAGTCCCGCGTCGTCCGCGAAAGCCACTATTATCACTCCTTCTGGCAGTTCGATAGACAGTAAGCTGTCATACTGGGTGTTCCAGTTGAACGGCCCGGAGACCGATCCCTGTCCGATTCCGGCGGACAGTACCCGAATCTCTTGTCCCTCGTCGGTGTCGTACACGAGGGTCCTGTTCCGCAGGTAGTCACTCGTGACGGCTAGTAGATAGGGGGGCACTTTACCTGCTTGGGATTGATAGACTCGCTCCCAGCTCGCGCAGTTGAATGCGTTCTTTATGTCCAACGCAATGATGGCACAGAATCCTCCTCTTCCTTGGTACTCTCTCTCTGTCTCTCTCTCTCTCTCTCTCTTTTTTTTTTTTTTAAGGTGGTTGTAGGGCAAATACGCTGCGACGTACGAAGGAGAGGCACCGGTCAGCCAAACACGGCTGGCCAGCACCTCCCCAACAGTCCCGGGCTGGAATCCGCATCGATACGGCCATCCGAACCGGGTAAACCCTCTCTTCCTTCTCCGTTGGCGCCGGCCATTGGACAAGGGAGAGATCCACCAACTTACCAATCCGGCTCCGGCGACGCGTGAGCATTACTTCAGGGCCGGCGGCGTCTCGCGCTCAGGATCGAGCGTCTCTCTTCTCACGACTCGCAGGTGTTGTTTCCCTTTCTTCGATCTTCTTCCATCTCTTCATTCTCCATCTTCTTTCTTCTCTCTTCTTTCTTCTCTCTTCCCTCTTCAGTGCATCAGATTCCTCCTGGAATCATTTGGGCCTCTTCTGTTTCAATCGGCAGAGTCACTGTGATTCGCCTGCTTCGAGGCGCCTTACTTCTCTCTCTTTCTCCTCTTTGCGGGTCATCACCAGCTTGATGTATCCGGTGAGTCTATCCCATGTCTCCTGGTTGCGGAGCAAGTACGGGACGAGATTCTCAGGTGTTAGTTGAGCACCCAGCCATCCATCCAGCTCGGCGCGCTCTCTCCGGGTGTTGCTGCACTTGAACAGGGCATGTTCGGCGTCATCCCATTCGTCCCCGCATGACTGACATGCTGGGGTCGTCCTCTTCTTGAACCTGGTTAGATAGGAACCGAAGCAACCATGATCGCTCAGTGCCTGCGTCGTCCAGTAGTCCATCTCTCCGTGGGTGCGTTCCGCCCACTTGGCTACGTCACGGATCAGCCGGTGCGTCCATCTGCCGTTTGCAAATGGCGAATCCCACTCAGTTTGCCAATGCTCAAGGGTGGTTTCCTTCTCGTTGTCGCGGATGATCTCCTTCATCGTCGGAGTGAGTACTCGTTCGGCTCCGATCACTTTCTGGCGGTCCCAGATCCTCACTCGCTCCGCGACGAGCAAGTGGATGGGCGGAGTACTCGCCAATACGTAAGCCGCATCTCCTGACACAGTGCGGTAGGCACGGATACTCCTCAGGGCCGCTCTTCGGTGGACAGGCCCCATTCTCTTCTCGATGATGGTCTTCTCTACTCTCTTCCCCCACACGGGTGCACCGTACAGCATGATGGAGGTAGTGACGGTGTTGAGAAGTGCGCGCCTCTTTTCCTTGGGTCCTCCGATATTCGGCATAAGCCGCTGGAGCGCCGCACCGACCCTGCTCGCCTTCTGGGCGGCTTCCTGGATGTGCTTCTTGAACGACCACTTGTCATCGAGCCATACACCGAGGTATTTCAGCTCTGTCTTCCGTGGAATCTCTTGCCCGTTGATATGAAACCGGGGTAGGTCAAACTTCCTACGCTTTGTGACCACGATTGCTTCGCACTTCTTGACAGCGAGCTCCAGAAGCCTGCTAATCATCCACTCGTAGACTCGGGCCAGCGCTTCGTTCGCGCGTCTACCCAAGAGTTCCTCGTTGTCAGCCCATACTATGAGTCCCGCGTCGTCCGCGAAAGCCACTATTATCACTCCTTCTGGCAGTTCGATAGACATTAAGCTGTCATACTGGGTGTTCCAGTTGAACGGCCCGGAGACCGATCCCTGTCCGATTCCGGCGGACAGTACCCGAATCTCTTGTCCCTCGTCGGTGTCGTACACGAGGGTCCTGTTCCGCAGGTAGTCACTCGTGACGGCTAGTAGATAGGGGGGCACTTTACCTGCTTGGGATTGATAGACTCGCTCCCAGCTCGCGCAGTTGAATGCGTTCTTTATGTCCAACGCAATGATGGCACAGAATCCTCCTCTTCCTTGGTATGGGTTCCCTACCGACGCTTGAACCCGTTCTTGGACCGCCTCGATCGCGTGCACAGTGCTCCGTCCCTTCCGGAACCCGAACTGCATTGGTGATAGCCCACCGCCTTCTTCGTAGGCTTTTTCCACCCTGTTGAGCACCATCCTCTCGTACATTTTCCCGATATTGTCGAGCATGCTGAGAGGGCGTTGACCTCCTTGACCCTTAGGTATCAGGACCAGCTTCTGGCGTTTCCACTTGTCTGGGAAAGTTCCCGCGCTCAGACAGATGTTGAAGAGGTCGAGGAGTAGATCTGGCTTGTATTTGAAGACCAGTTTCAGAGCCTCGTTTGGGATGCCATCCAGGCCAGGGGCCTTGCCGTTCGGCATTCTCTTCACCGCTATGAGTAGCTCTTGCATAGTGAAGAGCGGGATGGGGTCTTCGCTCTCCGTAGGGAATATAACTCTGGGTTCTCCTGCTGGGAAGAGGTCTTCCACGATGGTGCGCAATGTTGCTGCATCGGTCGGTGCTGGGTTGCCCTTCCGGGGTCGGACCTTTGACATGACCACGCGATATGGCGTGCCCCAGGGGTCTTCGTTAACCATGTCGCACAGTTCACCCCAGGACTTCTCTTTGCTCCTCCGGATGGCTAGAACGAGAGCCTTCTTTGCTTCTTTGTACGCTCCGAATATGTCGATGGTCACTCAATGTTTCCGTGTCCAGAACCTCCCACGATGTCATACGTCCCATGAGCGACGGGCTCATGAACGTCATCTCTCTCTCTCTCTCTCTCTCTCTCTCTCTCTCTCTCTCTCTCTCTCTCTCTCTCTCTCTCTCTCTCTAATTTCTAGTCACCTAATCATTTCCCTTTCATTTCCCTTTCAGTTTTCCCTCTCTCCGTGTCACACGCCCGATTTATTTTAAGTGTATGTGTACGATGGCTGTATATGCTTAGTATAAGATATTATTCAAATGTAGTTGAATATTGACAAGTGGGCTCTTTTGAGTCTACAAAAAAAGTAATAATTCTATTCATCAGCATGTCACTTGAGCGCTAATAAGATCTTACAATAGTGGTAATTATTTGTGTAATTTTAATGAAATATTGAATACTGTGATTTGGTTCAAATTTGAGCGTTGTGATGTGAAAATATTGTTTTTAGCCTGATGAGGTCAACAGATCTAGTTGACGAAACGTTGCAAATAGAAGAATTTGCCATAAGAAAAAAAATAGAAGAATTTGCTATAAGACTCGTGCTCTAATATTCTTTGCACGAGATCCCTTGTCCTCCAAGATCGATTTAAGTTTTTACCAACATTAATTTTCGGCTCTTTTCGAATGATTGCTGGATTTTTGGATGAATCTTTGCTCCTCTCATCACCCTTGTCATGAATCAGGGAACGTGGGTTAGGAGATAGACGTAGACAAATCCAACTCACATTCGTGTGTGCTCAGCCCGACCCCCTATAGAGGCCAGAAGTTTGACGAGAAAGCGTTCTGCTCCTGTATCGGAATTGTGGTAGTCGTTCTCGAGAATGTGTCGAACGTGTTGAAGGTTTGAGGGGGAGGGTTCTTTTAGATCCTACGCATGGACTGTGGGAGGATATGGTATAGAGGATGTCATGGTGAGGTGTCTAGCTGCGCGTGTGAGGTCTACTAAGATAACCTCAAACACGCAGATCTGATAGGAAAGTGTTGGGTATAAGATTCGTTGGTTAACAAGCGACTTTAGAGCCCTAGCTATCTTGCAATCCCATTCTAGACTTATAACCCATCAATAACATAGTCTCAAATGATAGGTGGTCTAAGCTAACGCTCTCACTACCGTGTACCCTGTCCATACCCGTGTAATCGATTTTTCATCGTTGTACCCGTGACAATCGGTTAATGGGATTATCTGATTCATTGATCAATGAGAGCTCTAGCTATCTTGCAATCCCATCTTAGACTTATGATCTATCAATAACATGGTCTCGAAAGAAGTGGTCTAAACCAGCGCTCTCATCACGTTATCTCTACGTTTTAGGGATCGCTGATTACGAATCCCGTATCGAATTGTTTTCCGGGGATGTTGAAGGTAAAAATGAGACAATAGCGGGGAGTCGCTGGGAATTCATTGGTTTTAAGGATTGCCACATGAAATTCCGATACTATATTTTTTCTACTGTTACACAAACCTCAGACATTTACCATTACTTCAGACTCATCACGCGAGATCTCTTTTGTGACACCAAATTCTTAGGGAACACAAAATTGAGTGATTTCCGAAAGCTCTTGTTATGAATCAAATGAGCTTCTGACGAGGAGATGACTATCCTAATGTGCTGGCCTGCCAGGCGACCCACCGATCCACCGAGTCCACCGAGGCTCGAATCTAGGGCCAATGATTTTTTTCGATATTTATCAACCTTATCTTGCTCGTACCTGTGTACTGTAAGGGTATGCTGTTCGCAGATGATTTCAAGATTCATACACAACAAACACTTAGCGAGTAAGCGACGATGATTGAGAAACTCTCTGTAGATTCAGCGAGAATCCCACGGTTGCCTGAAGAAAACGGGTTGCTCTTTACAAGCCGTTTGAATGAGCTCGAAAAAGACTCCAGTTTGACACTAGAAGGTAGGTGCGGGATTCATTATCGTTCCCGTCTATTCAGGTGTAGGTAGTGCTGCCGCGATAATCGATAAATTGTCGATGTCGTATCGCGATATCGATAAAAACGATATCGACATCGAAATCGATAACCCTTATTGTTTTCGACATCGATAACGACATTGCTTGAGTGACATTATTTATCGATCGAGATTATATCGCGACATGTCGCGATATTATCGATATCGAGGTTCCTGACGTATTTTCACCCTTCCGTGCTATCACTCTACAAGCTGAAGCAGGACACAATGAGCACAAAGCTTTTTTCTCTCCGTTCTGGTTTTGATACTGGAAACACTTCTCATACTTGATTCTATTGTCTTGTACGCTCTATTTTTGAATTCATCACTCGTTGATGCACTTGGCTCGGCTACATTCTGCTGTTAATTACTTATTGATTCACTTGTTGATTTCTTTTTTGATCGAATACCACGATCGGGACTAGTTGAATCTCAGTCTCGACGAAGTCTCTTCAAAGACGACATCATAGATTATAACAGTACGCGTGAAAGGTGGGATGTAACTGATTGAAGTATCGGTTCCACCTGGCGTTTCGTGTTTATAAACTCACACTCGCACATTGATCACACGGTCACATTCAGCATATGGGGCTATCCATTAATCACGCGAGGAAAACTTTTGTACGTTCGGCATATCCCTACACTCACTGAGAATTGAAGAAAAATTTCGCGATATCGATAATATCGTCGATAAACTATGATGAGGGTCGATACGATAACGACAATTGGCCTTCGACATTTTTCGACATCGATAAGACATCGATAAGCCGTTAAATATCTATGCTCGATAACGACATCTTTGGATTATCGATTTTTATCGTATCGCGGCAGCACTAGGTGTACGGCACCCCCTGGAACAATGCCTACCACTTCCGACCAATTTAAGCCTGCGGGAAGGAATAATTGATAATGAAAGATTGTAAAAATGGACTCTTTTCGTGCTTTAACACCCATAACTCTGTAAATATAGTTTCCAGCCAGTTCACTCTGGTTTCACCTTATGGCTGATGATGGAACCTATTGAATGGGAAATATTCTTCGCTTTGGCTCATTCTTTGTTGGAATAACATAGGTTGCAACAAATGGTTGTTAACCTCCCAATGGATGACTCATGAAGCTGAAGACCCGGGCCAGTCGAAGTCCTCATTAAAATCACTGAGCATACCAAAATCGGTTATGATTCGTTGAACTGTTTTTGAACACGCCAATTTGTTTGTAAAAAGATTTCCTCCAGAAGGAGTGGCGTAAGTTATCCATAAATAGAGATAGCGTTCTAAGAAAAATCAAGATGATACCTAGAACTCTACTCTTCAATATCCCGTCGCCATCATCATCATATTCTTTCCAGGCAATTTTACTGATCTAATTGTTTATAATCGTCACACACTCCTCATTATGTAATAAAACCTCAAAATACATCCATCAGATGGGGAGAAACCTGAAAATGAAACACGCCAATGGGTTTTTACTCTACCTCCTCCAGATTAAGAATAGAAAGAAGTGCATTGGTCTCACAGAACCAGAAATTTTGCAAACATATTTTGCTCTTGATTTCGGTGTGCACCATTTTCTGCGCCGCACGAGCCGAGTGGGACGAATCTTTGGCTTGATTTAAAATGGATCGCGGAGTGATTCTTCGTCTCATTCCTGTTTGCACGTAACCAAATCCTTTCATCCTATTTTCAGTCTAGGGAAATTTGATTGAGGAACCCCGTTTGCGTTTCCTGTTTTCGGGTTCCTCTACACCTGATAGATGTATTTGGAGATCTCATGATATGATGAGAGGCGTGTTTAAGAATGATGAGCTCTGAAAAATAGCCCGAATGAAACATGATGATGATTCCAACGGGATATTGAAGAGGTGACTGGTAGGTATCACTTTGATTTCCCCCAAACTACCATCTTTGTTCATAAAAAAGTTACGCAACTAATCCTGAGGCACGATTTCTCGTATACAAATAGGGGTGTTTGTACATGGTTCAACAGATCGTCATTAAAATTGGTGAGCTCATTAACCTCAATGAACACTATCAATTACTCGGGTTTTCAGCCGGAGGAGTAATTTATTGGGAGATTAACAACCAAACGGTCAAATGAGATCGGTGTTCTTATGTAAATGTAACAAAAAATGTAACTTATGTAAATGTAACAAAAAAGGTGATAGAGTGACGATTTATCTTATTTTGTAGGTTTTGTCACCAGCTACAAGATGGGAACGGAGCAAACTCGCTTTAAAGCATATCCACGGGGCAAAAAGCGTTAATGCGCAAAACGTGTCAATTTTCACAATTTTTCATTTAAAAAAATTTTTTTCGGCGGGCTTAATTTGTTCGGAAGTGGTAGTTTCGGTTCTGGGAGGTGTTCCGCACTTGGAAATAATGAGACACACACCCATCACCAAAATTTTCTAATTCTACTGATCTATGAATATCGTGGAGAATAAGTGATGCTATCTGCCTCTGTTCAGTATCTCATAGAACTGTACAAAGTCTGCCATCGATTCTTGTTAATGACCATATTATTCTCTTGTAAGGGTCTCCTTAAAACTCAGGAGTCATTTCCGCGTGAAAGCTCTCTTCGAACGCTCACGTGGCAAGTATGCTCCGAAATTCCTGGAGTCTCACACGAGTTGCGTTACCGTGGATATTCTTCGTCAAATAATATCATGATGACACTTGTTAGTGCGCTTATAATGCCACAGCTTGACTCTATCGTTAGGTTACTCAGAAACTAAACTCCAGTGACTCCCGAACCAATCATTTGTCGATCCCAATTAGGCGCAATCCACGTAAAATCATTCAGGAACGTCACTCATTACTCCGGTCGTCTAGAGCGTGATGATGAGATTCCTCATGATTTCGGTTATTTATGAATATTCTGAAGGTGCATTTTCGGTGAAAAAGTGCCATTCACACCCCGCGAGAATCCTGTTGACTCAAACACGATCAAGAACTCAAGAAATGTGGAGTAGTGTCCGTATGATGACGAGTCATTCCTGACGATTTAGAAATTTGATCGAATGATATTTCGAGGGTAGTCTGGAAACTCAGAAACTGTCGATAGACCTCAACTAACATACGGAACAGTCTAGTAGCGCCTAAAGCAAGATGATGGGACCTTGGAGAGCATGGAATGTCCTCATAGATGTATGAGATCCAATATATTGTTAACGGATCCTGCAGAACCCACCAGGGTACACACACTCGCGCTGGGCGCACGGCTGGAGACAGATTCGTTGATTGATTTATATTTCATTGAGGGCGGGGGATGGGACCTCATTTGCCCACTATAAATTACAATGTATTGCATGGAAGGGAATGTCTTATTAATCACTCAGGAAGAGATTGATTCATGCATTGATTGATCGGTTCGTTTAGCCCGGCGACAGTGGGTCCCATAGGCCATGAAGAAATTCACATAAGTCGTTACAGTAGAATCTTCTGAAGGTTACAAATTAGTTGAAAATAAGTATAGAATTTTTTGGAACAAATGCGCTCATAAGTGGGTGAATATATGAACACGTCCACTGCGACGGGTCCCACGGGTGGGACCCGTTTTCGTTCGGGTTCTAGTGTGTACCAAACAACGTAGACATCCAATGGCTTATGCTGCGATTTTCACTCATTATATATGACGCAAAGAACATGTGTGCACGTCAGTTTCAGTATCGGACTTGATTTGTATGATGAGTAATTTTGTAGATTTTTCGTCCTTGATGTTTAATATATGAGTTGATTATTTGGTCTCATCGATCTTGAAAGACGGTGGGGAACTAGATAAATTCCCAAAATTCCATGAAAGAAATTTCATTGCTACGTTTCGTCCACTAGGTTTCGTGGACCTCATCAGGCTCCAGGTTTCTGTTATGCCAGGAGCCAGACGTTATGTCTGTGCTCTATTATAATATCGTTCAAAAATATCACGACGATCTAAAGAATAACGTAAGTTGCGCATCTTCAATATTTACACATCCATCATTTGTAAAAAATTTCATATTTCCTATCTTTATATGTCATAACAGAAACCTGGAGCCTAATGAGGTCCACGAACCTAGTGGACGAAACGTAGCAATAAAATTTCTTTGATGAAATTTTGGGAATTTATTTAGTTCCCCACCGTCCTTCAAGATCGATGAGACCAAATAATCAACTCATATATTGATTTGTATGAGTTACTCGATGAAAACTCGACGAAATAAAAATGGTCAGTAAATTGTGGCTTCATCGAGTCCTTTCAAATTTTCTACAACGTTTCTTGGCTCATGCGGAGACTTATGCCAAGAGCTACAAAATGAGCCCACATACGCGTAATTTGAGTGACATGGAGCCGATCAATCAGAAACTTAGATGCGGAATAATCATGAGGCAAACCGAATAAATGGTTACATTGCACTTCCTCTCTCCTCAATCTATTTTATCTCTTCGCGTATGAAGAACTTTCTGTATTCAGAAGAGTTGAAGAGTATCTCAGATGAGAAGCTATGTCTCGTGGATTCACGAGGATAGAAAATCATACTCGCGTGGATAACAATTGCAACCCGCGGTTTTTACCAAGGCAGAAGCTCCCAATGCAGGCCATGCGCACGAATTACCCGAATGGTACCGAAAAATCAACGAATGCTCCCGAAAATCAGAAGACTACATCTTAGGATCACTAATTTCGGTAGTTCGATCATTCACTTCATCCTCCATTGCACGATAGAAATTTTCTCGGGTCCCACTGGTGGGGCCCGCGTAAATCCGTGATGATCTTGTGAATAGATGTCAATCTGATGACATTCCAAGAGGTTTGACTTTTATCCGTGCAAAATCACGCGTTTGTAATCTCTCGCACTCTGGGACGAAATGCCGATTTTCACCGTCATAGTGAACGTGTTAACTTGGTACACTATAGCATGGATTATGACTTTGTATGAAGCACAACACGAAGAACACACGTTGAATTAAATTACTTCAGTTTCTGACGTCATTTGCATTAGACTCCTGACTGGTGAGATGAAGGAACAAGTGGCTCTTGAAAAACTTGAAGAAGGTGACATCTCGTAGCGAATTAGTGATATTGCGTGGCACCCTGTTCCAAAGAATGGATGCAGAAACATGGAACGAGGTTTGAAGCGCAGTGGGACGACACCTAGCAATTATAAGATCATCAGACTGGAGTCTGGCTGACCTATGAACACTTGCGTTGCAAACTTCCACTATATTCTCGGCTAAGTATTGAGACCTCCCCGTTTTCAGTATTTGGAACACGGAACTGGCTGAGAAATACTCCCGTCGAGTTTTGACCGTTAGCCACCCTAGTCGTTGTCGATGAGGGGTAACACGATCTCTCCAAGGGATATATCCAGATACAAATTAGATACGAGCGTTTTGGGCCCGCGGAAGGCGAGAATTCTCTTTCTCGGAGAGATAATGGCAGACGAGGCAGGCATAGTCGAAGTTTGAGAGAATGAGAGTTTGTATGAGGCATTACTGAAGAGAGTATGTGAGATCACGTTGATAGGGACGAAGTTGGCGCAAAGTTCCAAAAACTCTTTGGCAGATGTGGGAGATATGTTTTCTCCAGGACAAGTTGGCTGACATCATAACACCGAGGTTCTTGATTTCAGTCACGAATTCCATAGGCGTATCGACGATGATGATCGGAAAAAGAACGTTCATATCCAGGGAGTGTCACTTTTTAGCGCTACCGAGGGTTATCGTTCTCGTTTTTTTGAGGTTCAGGCTCAGGCCGTTTGCATTGGCCCAGTAATACATGGCATGTGCTCCTTTCTCAACCATCTTTACTGTATCCTCAATCTCATGCCGGTCATAGCTCCGGTATATTTGTGTGTCATTGGCATATATTATGTGGCGAGAATAGCGTAGTACTCGGGGCGAATCGTTGATGGGAAAGAAAAATGGGAGAGAGAGATTCAAGAAGAGGACATCCTCAGCTTGTCAGTCATGCGGAGACAACTGGGATGACGCTGAGCATGCCTTGTTCTAGTGCAATGACACCCGGAGAGAGCGCGCTGAGCTGGATGAATGACTGGGTGCTCAACTAACACCTGAGATTCTCGCCCTTTCCTTGCTCTGCAACCAGGAGACATGGGATAGAGTCACCGGATACATCAAGCTGGTGATGACCCGAAAGGAGGAGAAAGAGAGGGAAGTGAGGTGCCTCGAAGCAGGCGAATTACAGTGAGTCTGCGAATTCAAACAGAAGAGGTCCAAATGGTTCCAGGAGGAACATGATGCACTGAAGAGGGAAGGAAAAAGAGAAAAAATCGAAGATCGAAGGAAGAAGAAAGAAGAAAGAAGAATAAAGAGATGGAAGAAGATCGAAGAAGGAGAAACAACACCTACGAGTCGTGAGAAGAGAGGCGCTCGAGCCTGAGTGCGAGACGCCGCCGGTCCTGAAGTAATGCTCACGCTGTTCCGGGGCCGGATTGGTAAGTCGGCGGATCTCTTCCTTGTCCAATGACCGGCGCCAGCGGAGAAGGAAGAGAGGGTTTACCCGCTTCGGATGGCCGTATCAATGCGGATTCCAGCCCGGGACTTTCGGGTAGGTGCTGGTCAGCCGTGTTTGGCTGACCGGTGCCTATCTTTCGTACGTCGCAGCGTATTCGCCCTACAACCACCTTAAAAAAAAAGAAAGAAAGAGTCAAGAAGAGCACCGAGGCCACCGTTGTCGAGAGAGCTTTGGCACCAGAGATCGGGCAAGAAGAAGATGTTCACTGTCTATAGAATAATACGACCCTCGATCTGCTCGGAGTCTACCACGATGTCGACAAAACCAAAGTGCGGGATGACCCCGCAAAGGCCTCACCAGAGAACTAGAAGGAAGCCGTTGTAGTTAAGTCCATCCGGAGTGGCTACCGCGGCACCGAAATAGCTGTTGTCTCGATAGCAACGAGACTGGCCCACCATCTCCTAGGCTGGAAGGAGCCGGAGGTTGGATGGGGCAGACTCAGAATCCGCAATAAGTGTGGCATTCCACGATGCTATAACTGCCTCGAGTACGGCCACAAGGCCTTGAGGTACAAGGTGGAGAAGGCGGAAGAGCGGAAACCGAAACCCTGCTTCCAATGCGGTGAACCAGGGCACCTCGTCGCGACTCGCAGAGAGAAGTCAAAATGCCTAAGCTGTGTGGCAATCGGTTCCAAATCTGATCACAGATCCGGGGCCAGCAACTGCACTGCCTACCAGAAGGCAAGAGCCTCATATAGACGCAGGAAGGAGAGAAACGGCTACACAGTGAAACATGCTGATGTGAAATTGTCACGCGGATGTGAAATCGCTACATTCAACGTAGGTCCCGTTTCTGCTACCACATTGTATGTAGTGATTTCACCCCGCAAGAGTAAAATCGCATCGCTGGAGTGTATACATTAGAGTGTGCGTTATTTCCCAACTTTCGATTTTACTCGACACCATCGTGGATTTTGGATCTTTGGTACGAAGGAATAAGGGAAAATTTCTGCCGCGCCGGGTACGACGTATCCTGCTTTGCCATTTGAACATTATTTCAACATTGAGGATCCTATGCTGAGAATTTTGCCCTTCCGACCTCCCGTGTCTCTGACATCGCTGCGATTTTTTATGGCTCCTTTCAAAGCTGAACAATTATCAGAATAGAGCATTTCCATGTAAAATTCTACGAGAAACACGATGAAATTGTCAATTTTGAGTTTCAAAATGACCCGGGTGTGATATCAGTGATTCCTTGAAAGAATCGCTAATATCACACCGGTGTCACTTTGGAATCCAGAACTAACAGTTCCATCTTGCTCCTCGTGAAATTTCACGTGAAAGTGATATATTCTGACAACTTTTCAGCTCTTGAAGGAGCCATGAAGAATCATAGCGATCTGAGAGACAGGGCGGTCGGGAAGGCAAAATTCTCAGCATAGGCTTTTCAATATTAAAAATGATGTTCGAGTGGCAAAGCAGGATACGTCGTACAGGGCGCGGGAGAGATTCTTCATCATTTTTCCATACCAAAGATCGAAAATCCACGATCGTATCGTGGAAAATCGAATGTTGGGAAATAACGCACACTCTAATGTACATATCGCTACCTCCTACGGAAAAAAAACACTTCACAATGTATAAGCCATATGATTATACATTGGGAAGTGTTGTTCTTCGTAGGAGGTATCGATATAGTGTGTACCCGCCGTGACTCGCGGGCTATGGGGGAGTTGGTTGACAGCGGTGACGCGACGGGTGTATCACATCAACAATACGGGAATCATTCATAACCTCCGAGAAGTACCTTGCAACTATCTTTTATGTCCATGATTACAACTTCTTCATATTAAAAACACAGAGCCAATTGGCATAATATTAGTGAGTCATGGAGTGATGTTGTGGAGCAGCCGTGCGTGTGTGAGCCAGTTAGACCTCGTCAAACCTAACCTTGCCTTGCTGTAGCATCATAACATATGGCTGACTGAGCCGTCGTGTCAGTTCCGGTATGAACTCGCAACGCGGGGAGTGAATTACATACGACGAAATGTAGAATCCCGTCTCCGAAGACTAACACCACTGCATTCAATGTAGTAGCAAATTAGGGACCTACACTGAATGTTAGCGATTCCACATTGGCGTGGTCATTTTACTACATTGAGTATTGTGACTCTTGGTGTATTTTCATTGTGTTGTACTAAAATCACACCGTGTGGGTGCGGTTTCGCTCGAAAGACCATAGGGGATACAGCAGTCTACAGCTGCTACGAATTGCCGTCGCTTAAGACAATGTGGTCACCGTGCACCGCGACCATGGACCTTGGAAATACACCTTACATAAAATGTTTGATGATTCAAAGAGTGAGACGAGTTGTCAAATACTTGTTATTGTCCATTTTGTAATCCTCAATGCGTCGCTTAGCCTAAATCATAAGAGAATCGGAGAAAAGTGGAAATAACTCGGTCGCGGGAACCTCCTAACCTATAATATACGCACATTTTCATTCCCAACTTTCTCCGATTCTATTGCAATTTGGGCTTAACAAAGAGCAGACAAATCTGAGTTAGATGATACCAAAAATGTGTGCGCTCGTCTTTTAGCTCAAATCGCAATAGAATCGGAGAAAGTTGGGGATGATTTTCAGCTTAGATGGTGACCGCATCGTCTTAAGACGTACGAACTTGGAGACGAGCTCTACGACCTAGTACAGGATGTGAGGCAATGGAGGGGGGCAGTTATGATCGCGAGGGATTTCAACACCAAGGAACCAATTTGGAGCGGGGGGCTGCGCAACAGACGAGGGTCAATACTCGCTGATGCCATGGAGGCATTAGGATTAGTGCTCGCAAACAAAACGGGGATTATCACCTATTACCGGCAGGACACTTGGCCCCGGGAGGGAAGTTTGTCATCGGTCCTCGACCTGACGTTCATGAGCCCGTCGCTCATGGGATGTATGGCATCATGGGAAGTTCTTGACACGGGCACGCTCAGTTATCATTGCCATATCCGGTTTTGATATAGGGTTGACAGACAGGGACAGACGGCACGTACTGTACGACCCACGGGGTGGCAGATATGCAAGCTGGACAAGGCAAATTCCAGAAATAGATCGAAGCAGCCGAAGATCTCCCGAGAAACATTACCGTCGAAGAGGCTGTGGCAATGGTTGACATTCGCCATCACGAGAGCTTGCGACGCGTCGATGCCTTGCAAGACAACATTATGCTCCTGGAAGGAACAAGAGTACTGGATGACAGACGAGATAAAAGCACTCCGAATAGCGAGCAACAAAAAAAGAAGGACCACTTGGCGATCGAGAAAGCAAAATCGACATTTGCTAGCGGAAGATGACAGGGCAAACAACGCCGCGAAGCCTACTGGCCGTAACGAGTGACCACCTGCGGGACAGAACCCGTGTACGATACTGACGAAGGATAAGAGGTTCGAGAGCTGTCCACCAGGATCGGGCGGGCATCAGTCTCCGGTCCGTTCAACTAGAATACCCAGTACGACAGTCCTTTGACTATTGAACTGCCAGAGGGGTTATAATTTCGGCTTACGCGGACGACGCAGGACTCATAGTATAGGCAGACAACGAGGAACTCTTGGGTAGACGTGCAAACGATGCGCTGGCCCGAGTTTACGAGTGGATGATCAGCAGGCTCCTAGAGTTTGTTATCAAGAAGTGCGAAGTTACAGTGGTCACGAGACGGAGGAAGTTCGACTTGCCCCGTTTTTTCATCAACGGGCAGGAGATTCCTCGCAAAACAGAGCTGAGATACCTCGGCGTACTACTCGACGACAAAAGGTCGCTCAAGACGCACATCCAGGAAGCCGCTCAGAAGGTAAAGAGGGTCGGAGCTGTGCTCCATCGGCTGATGCGGAACATTGGGGAACCTTGAAGAAGGAGGCGTGAACTGCTCAACACCGTGAGCGCTTCCATCATGCTGAACAGTGCTCCCGTGGGGCAGGGGGGGAGTAGAGAAATTCATCACCGAGATGAAGATGAGTCCTGTTGTAACGCCTCTGGCGTTGGGGTGGGTACGGGTAGCAGTTGAGTGATGAAAGATTGAGTCGAGTTGCAATACTATTTAATATATGTGAAATTGTGGAATACAGTATATCGTACAAGACTGGATCGGACAGAAGATATATTGAAGTGAAGCTGCTGCGAATCTTGGCCTTATATATATACCTGGAACATTCTTACGTATCTACCGCGTCGCTTCGCGTATGCATCGTTTTATCCAGGTCACTTTGACGCGTTCTGGGTGTTATTCTATCGTAACCTGGTGACGTGACACTTGCGATCAAACCGTCATATTCGTCGCTCTCTTTGACCCAAATGCCACGATGCATACGTTACACCTCCCCCCTTATTCAAAATTTTTCCTTCACGGGAAGGAAAAATTTTCATGCTCCTCAATCATTTCATACCAACGATTTTTACCTTGAAATTTTTACACGAAATTTAACATAATATTCACACACAAAACGAAGAACTTCATACCATCTTTATAACCTACGTTACTCCTTCTTTTCAAGATGCTTCACATCGTCATCGATACTGGTATCTTAATTGTTAATTTCCTATAAAATATATATTTTACAAATATATTCCGACAGGATTGTCACTTTATACTTACACTACCGGTCAAAAGTCTGAGGACACCTGGGAATCAGACTGATGATTTTCGGAGTTGGATATCTCAGAACCTGTTGGTCGTAGAGAGCTCTGCGTGGTTGCATTTCGTAGCTCATATCGAGCACTTTCAAATCTATTTTCAGTATTTTTCGTCCCGCGTATTATACCGGAGACACACGAGTCAGAAGAATGCCTTTTTTCGCAATTTTTCAGGCTAGGTACTAACGCCCGCCGATTTTGGAGAGATTGTTGGATCGCTACGAAACCTATGACATCTTCAAGCCCATGAAAAAACCTTTAAAATCCGTTTTTGAACGTCTCCCAAAGTGGTTCTGGTTCCGAGATATGACTGATTTTGCTAAGGGTGTTTGTATCTCAAAAAATCACACGGTAATCCAAAAATGACGAGAAACAGCCCGTTTTGAGGCATCTGACCCTCATTTCTGCAAGAGTTTGACTCAACATCGAAATTGCCAAAGGAAATCAAAACTACCGACCTTGAACTGGGCTGTTTCTCATCATTTTTGGATTATCGTGTGATTTTTTGAGAGACAAACACCCTCAGCGAAATCAGTCAGATCTCGAGTCCAAAACCACTTTGGGAGAAGTTCAAAAACGGATTTTGAAGGTTTTTTCATGGGCTTGAAGATGTCATAGGTTTGATAGCGATCCAACAATCTCTCCAAAATTGGCGGGCGTTCGTACCTTGCCTGAAAAATTGCAAAAAAATCCATCTTTCTAACTCGTGTGTCTCTGGTATAATACGCGGGACGGAAAATACAGAAAATAGATTTGAAAGTACTCGATACGAGCTACAAAATGCGACCACGCAGACCTCTCTACGACCAATAGGTTCTGAGATATCCAACTCTGAAAATCATCAGTTTGATTCCCAGGTGTCCTCAGACTTTTGACCGGTAGTGTATCTCTCGTGATTATTACAAAGTCCAAATATGACTTGATTGTGCTCTCTGACATGTGGAATTCTATTTTTGTATGTACCAACTTTAATTTTTCCTCACCATTCGCGATTCATCAATTATGCAATTAATAAGGTATCCGATCAATACACAGAACTTCTTCGACTGAATCTATGGTTATAGCTTGCTTCGATTTACTCACTGTCCTTCAGATTTTTTAGAGATTTCATGCATTAGCATACAGATCTATTTTCATGTTTTATTTTGATACTATTAATGCGTCGACCTTTTTCCAGAATCCGTCCTAGTTAATTTCAAACACCGACTTTTGGGAGATTGATATGAGGAAAAACAATGTTGATATTGTTAGTGGCCTCGTAATAGTTCACATTATATGGATTATTCTTATTGCATTGATAGTAAAAATTTTATTGCAAAATCCAACAACTTCTGCTTTCATCTAGTAGTGCGAGAATTTCATGAATTTGAATAATCCTGACAATCATTTGTCGTAAAAAACTGAAATAACAACAAAAGAAAGAATCCAGCACCATGTGGAAGTATGCGTATAGCTTCAATATTATAAATATAGAAATCCTAAAATGTTTACCCTCGAGATGAAAGAAAATGAGAGAGACAAAAAAATCTTATTTATTGAAAATTCTGCATGCCAACTACTGTAACTGCCATAAACCTCGTTAAACATATGATCACAATATAATAATCTTCTATCAATTTATGATGCTAAAATCTAATTGAAGTGGAGACTTACTGGAGCAATTTTCTTGAACTTATGCTAATTACTTATCGATCTGTGATCTCTTATGAAGAAGTTTTCTCGACGGTCGTTTTGGCTTTGAATGCTGCTAACTCTTCTGTCATCTCGTCCTCGTTTACCTGCAATCTATGGCCTTGGAGTACCTTGTCTCTATCCAAATAATACCGACGCACACACCATTTGCAATTTTCAGCTTCTTCGATGCTTGTAAATTCATCTTTGTAGCACTCATCGCATTTTGGGAATGGAGCCTTTACTAGCGGCTCTAGCATGTGCCGTTTTCCTTTTATATACCCTTCTGATGGTCTGTCTCCTTGGCATCTACCACATCTATTGCTTACAACTTTTCCGTCCTCAATTTTCACCCACCACTCGCCCTTGATATGCTTCAGTTTCTTTATTGCACCCCAGGACTTGTCTGCTTCGTTTCTCACGCCACAAACTGCATGCAGCTGCCTATTTTGTTGTTCTCGCAATTTCGTCTTTTTGCGACTCCGTGTCTTGACTTGTGCCAAAATTCCAACCTTTCGCACTGGTGACTTCTTTACTATATGTTCCGCCATTCCAACATCGTCATCGTAATTGCCAAATGATTCTGTTTTCGTCCAACTTGCGATCGCTTCATTGCGGTATTCTAAGCCACCTGCACTATTAGCTAGAAGTTCGTCATCGATAATTTTCCCTTTGTTTGATGATGCAGCGCTGTTGAAAATTTCCTCATTGTGTACTGCAAGTTGAGCCCGTATAGCAGGATACAGCTGCGTCTCATGTGGCACAACATTCTGCGCATCAGAATGTGAAGTGGTGCTCGGCTGGTCGTGAGTGCTATTGCTGTACGCGATCGCGTTGTTTAGAAACTGCGACTGTTGGTCGACGCAGACAGCCCCAGGTCCTTCCGGATGTACTCCGGGTGCTAAAAGCTCGTTCTGCATCGCCTCGACTTCGTACTTTGTCGGCAAGTGTGTCGGCGATCCGAGCATTCTGAGTATGTCATCGCACGACTCAGTGTCATATACAAACTGCACTTGATCAACCGATTCCGGCTGATCGATTTCATACTCTTTCTCTATAGCACTCCACTCGGCGATTTCGATTTTGCTAGCGTTCAAGCCACTGTGATCGTCTGACAAGCTTGATGCACTGCTCGCTAACACTTCACCTTGTTCACTGAAACTCATACCTGGTGCCATGTCCTTCACACATAAATTGAAAATCTGATACTTTTCTTCTGATTCGTTTGCACTCGAATTTGTCACAAACGCACCTTGCGCATTGTATTCACTCATCGTAGGGCCTTTTACGTCTTCCACGTGCTCACCACTTCTGCAATTTTCCCGACTCGCGTAGACTCTCGTTGTAGTTCTTAAATCACGACCAATATGATCTGGAGGGCAGTCTGCTCTCTACTGATGGTTTTTAGCGTTAAGTTATGGTGGTTTCATTTATGAGAGGTGGGGACCTTAACTCAGCTGATTTTAGTCTCGGGTTGTTTTGAGTTGATGAACTGCGTCGTTGACGATTTGAGCCTGGGTCCTCTAACACATACAACGAGATCTGTCTCTGGTTAATATTTGTGTCGTTCCTACCACTATTTAACACGTCTTCTCAACTTACAACTCTCTACATAATTTTATATTTTACCTCAGTTTCCTGTGAACTTCAGCTGAGTATGAAAAGTAATTTGGAGCTACTGTCTCATATTCCGCAAGTCTTGAAATAGATCGTACTCAATGCACACGAAAAATTGAAATTCAACTATCACTTGCAACTTTGCGATTTTGGTGTACGGAGTGTTACCTTTTATACTCGAAAATTTTGATCTGGGCATGCAATCTTGGTTGCGTTTATATAGTTTACATATACCATACATTTCTTTAATACCAACTCTCAGCTGCAGTTCAACTCATATTTTTAGATTTCGTATAATCATTCTTTTACAATCATCATCTATAATTCTATCCTTTATTCATCTATGGTTCGTCTACCATGTCAGTATAATAAATATTTTTCGAATTCCACTTCTTCTCAATCTTTACATTTGTATTGATTCTAGTATGTCGATTATCAGCAACTTACCTCTCTTGAGTTACTTGTGTACTTTCTGAAAATAGCCCTCTCTATTATGAGCTTCTTTATCAAAATTCTCTCTGAAAATAGCCCTCTCAAGTTTAAGCTTCTTTCTCAAAGTTCTCTGCTCTTTCAATCTACCACTGTCAACTCTAGTAAGTTCTCCTGTCTTCTTCCATTGGGATACATGCTAACTTTAATTTATTCGCGTGCACTGTTCTATCCCTATTTTCGATCTTTAATTTTATGTTTTCGTTATCTAATACTTCGATGATTTCATACGGCCCTCGATAATCATCATCAAATTTACTAGTTCTAGGTTCATTCATTAGATAGACCATGTCTCGCACTTTATATCGTTTGACATTTAGCTTCTTATCGTAGTATCTTTTATTTCTTTCTTTTGCGATTTTAAGTTTAACAGCAGCTTGTGATTGCGATTCTGTAATCTGATCAATTAACTCATCGAAAACCATATTGTACGTTCTCGGTACTTTTCCACTCGCGAATTCTGATGGAATTTTTGCAACATGCCCGTATATAAGCTGATGCGGCGAGAAACCCGTCGATTCGGAAACACTTGTGTTCGGTGAAAAAAGACACGGCTTCAGATATTCATCCCAGTTCTCTTTTTGTGCGTAATTTCTCAAGTATTCGACGAGTGTGTGATGTGATCTTTCAAGACTCCCCAAAGATTGGGCGTGATAACAGGTACTTTTTATCTCCCTAATTTTGAAAATCTTTGCCATTTCTTGCATGACCCCACCTATCAGGTTTGAACCTTGATCCGAATGTATCACATCTGGGCACCCAAACTGACAGATAAATTCATACGCAAAACTTCTCGCAATAGTGGCTGAGTCGATATTTGACAAGGGAATTGCGTCGGCATACTTTGTCAGTGCACACTGCCAGGTTAGAATGTATTTGTTCCCTGCTTTTGTCGTTGGCAGTGGTCCTACCAAGTCAATCTGTGTTTTCTGAAGACCCCGTTCTGGACAGTCCGTTACTACCATTGGTTGTCTGGTTTTTACTCTGACTAACTTTGATCTCTGACATTGTTCACAGTACTTTATGAAGTTCTGCACATCCTTCCTCAAATTTTGCCAATAAAATTTCTCACGAATCCGTGCATACGTTTTTGTGATGCCTTTGTGCCCGCCTAACAACGATACATGATTCTCTCTCACGATCTTACTTTTCTCTTCGACTGATGGTATTATTACTTCTCCTGAACAAATGGTGATTTTGACATCTATCAAATCGAATGAAAGTTTCAAGAATTCCAAAACAGATCTCCAGTAACAATTTTCTAAAACATCGTACGATTTTCGATACTTATTGAATTTATCCCCTTTCCCTTCAATTATACTCTCTAGCAGATTCAAAATTTTCATCAACTCAAACATCATTACTCTACTCGTATCATCTTCTTTCACAAATACATGGAATATTCTCCGAGATCTATTCTTTGTAACCAGTATCTAGTTCATTTGCGGCGACTGTGCTTTTACCTCATCCAGATCGAATACGTTATTTTCAATCAGAGCTTTCGTAACTCTTGATCGCGCTACACAATCAACAGTGAAGAAATGAACAAGATTATCCTGCCTGAGCCATAAAGGATCTTGACTATAATTCAACTCATTCTCGATAATGGGATAAATGCTTGCCTCCACACTGCTTGTATTTTCTATCACGTCATTATCCACCTTTCGGATGCTCGGTCTGTCAGCCCTTTCCAGCGATTTTACCAGGCTCTCATCTATCTTTGTTTTCTCATCATTTTCCAAAACATCCTCCGAGATTTTCATCATCTCGATTTCATTATCTCCATTCACGTCTCTATCCCCATTTCTGTCCCGAGTAATAGTTTTCTTGGTAACACTTGGATCATTGCAAAATGATGTTGAGGTGTTAGCACTGGTTGAATGAGGATGGATTTGCTGAAGCGTGGGACTGTGGATGTTAGATTTATTAGTGGTAAGCAAGCCAATCATTTCACTCCCCGTTACTCTCTTAGCTACACCCTTCTGACTTGTTTCTCTCTTCTTTTCAGCGATTTTGCATACTCTCGTCACATTTTCTATTCGCACACTTTCTGTGATCTCTTTGTCTTTCTGTAGACCGTTTGCGAAGCAGTGTGGACACTTACACGTACCCCCATCGGAAAAGTTCGCTACAACATTTAAGGCGAGGCTGTAGTCAGCCGCTATATCGGATCAGCCCAAGTAACTTATGGTGGCACCCCTGCGATCACCAAAGTGATGATCAGCGACAGCAAGCGTGTCACCACCCGCACACTCTAACCTTTGTGAACATGATTGTTGATGTATATGTATGTGTGAACACACACACACACAACACTGTTTACGAAAGTGGATACATATAGACCTTATGTATATAGATATATTGTACCCCTCTCGCATACTGATATTATCAGAGGTGTTGACATTGTGCCCCTCTCACATACATTAGGGGCCTTTGGAAATAATGTGTTTCTATACTTGGGAACCACAGATGTAATTCAGTTGACTTGATGATCAAAATTGAATGAATACATGAACTTTTGGAAAATTAGTATTATCAGAGACCCCAAATTTCAATTTTAGGAATACTTCAGAAAATTCAAATTTATCAAATCTCAACTGATCCCGAAATTTGGACATGGGATCATCCCTCTGGAATACAGGAATCTTACAGAACAATTTCACTTTGTATTTCATCAATACATCTTGAGGACAATAAAATTTGCAATGTAACTCTCTAAATGTTGATCACAAAATCTTTATAACTCAACCAAGTTTCAACGGATTCAGATAACTGAACATGAAATCATTCCTCTGAAATACAGGGATCTTAGCAGACATGATTTAAACTCCAATTCAATATTCCAAGACTGACTTTATCTCTGAAAATGACCCGTATGCGTCATTTTGACCAAGTATTCTAGGCTATTGAAACTGGAACATTGACTAGAATCATTAGAATAACCAGAACTAATTCAGAGGCCCAAACAGAACAGTTATACTCAGTATTTGTTCAGTACATCTTGAGTACAACAAAATTCATAAACTCACTTTCTAAATTTTGTTCACGAAACCTCTAGAACTCAAGTAATTTCCAACAGATTCAGATAACTGAACTTGAAATTATCCCTCTAAGATACAGGGATCTTAGCAAACATGATATGAACTCCAATTCAATATTCCAAGACTGACTTTATCTCTCAAAGTGATCCGGATACGTTATTTTTACCAAGTATTGTAGAGTATTGAAATTCGAACCTTGATCAGCATCATTAGAATGATCAGAACTGGTTTACAGGGCCAAACGAAATACTTACATTCTGTATTTGTTCAATTCATCTTGAGTACAATGAAATTCACAGACTAACTTTCTAACTTCATTTCACAAAACCTTCAGAACTCAACCAAATTTCAACGGATTCAGATAACTGAACATGAAATCATCCCTCTGAAATACAGGGATCTTAGCAGACATGATTTAAACTCCAATTCAATATTCCAAGATTGACTTTGTTTCTGAAAATGACCCGGATACGCCATTTTAACCAAGTATTCTAAGATATTGGAACTGGACCTTTGAATAGAAGAACCTGAATGATCAGAAATGGTTTGGAGGCCCATACAGAACAATTTCACTTTGTATTTCATCAATACATCTTGAGGACAATAAAATTTGCAATGTAAATTTCTAAATGTTGATCACAGAATCTTTATAACTCAACCAAGTTCCAACGGATTCAATCATCCCTCTGAAATATAGGGATCTTAGCAGACATGATTTAAACTCCAATTCAATATTCCATAATTGACTTTATCTCTGAAAATGTCCCGGATACGCCATTTTGACCAAGTATTCTAAGATATTGGAACTGGAACTTTGAATTGAAGAACCTGAATGATCAGAAATGGTTTGGAGGCCCATACAGAACAATTTCACTTTGTATTTCATCAATACATCTTGAGGACAATAAAATTTGCAATGTAACTTTCTAAATGTTGATCACAGAATCTTTATAACTCAACCAAGTTCCAACGGATTCAATCATTCCTCTGAAATATAGGGATCTTAGCAGACATGATTTAAACTCCAATTCAATATTCCATAATTGACTTTATCTCTGAAAATGTCCCGGATACGCCATTTTGACCAAGGATTCTAAGATATTGGAACTAGAACTTTGAATAGAAAAACCTGAATGATCAGAAATGTTTTTGAGGCCCAAACAGAACAGTTACATTCTGTATTAATTCAATACATCTTGAGTACAACAAAATTCGTAAACTAACATTCTAACTTTCGTTTACAAAACCTTTAGAACTCAAGTAATTCCCAACGGATTCAGATGACTGAAGTTGAATTCATCCTTCTAAAATGCAGGGATCCTAGCAGACATGATATGAACTCCAATTCAATATTCCAAGACTGACTTTATCTCTCAAAGTGACCCGGATACGTTATTTTTACCAAGTATTGTAGGGTATTGAAATTGGAACCTTGATTAGCATCATTAGAATGATCAGAACTGGTTTACAGGGCCAAACAAAATACTTACATTCTGTATTTGTTCAATTCATCTTGAGTACAATGAAATTCACAGACTAACTTTCTAACTTTATTTCACAAAACCTTCAGAACTCAACCAAATTTCAACGGATTCAGATAACTGAACATGAAATCATCCCTCTGAAATACAGGGATCTCAGCAGACATGATTTAAACTCCAATTCAATATTCCAAGATTGACTTTATTTCTGAAAATGACCCGGATACGCCATTTTAACCAAGTATTCTAAGATATTGGAACTGGAACTTTGAATAGAAGAACCTGAATGATCAGAAATGGTTTGGAGGCCCATATAGAGCAATTTCACTCTGTATTTCATCAATACATCTTGAGGACAATAAAATTTGCAATATAACTTTCTAAATGTTGATCACAAAATCTCTATAACTCAACCAAGTCTCAACGGATTCAGATAACTGAACATGGAATCATCCCTCTGAAATACAGGGATCTCAGCAGACATGATTTAAACTCCAATTCAATATTCCATGATTGACTTCATCTCTGAAAATGTCCCGGATACGCCATTTTGACCAAGGATTCTAAGATATTGGAACTAGAACTTAAAACCTGAATGATCAGAAATGGTTTTGAGGCCCAAACAGAACAGTGACATTCTGTATTTATTCAATACATCTTGAGTACAACAAAATCCGTGAACTAATTTTCTAACTTTCGTTTACAAAACCTTTAGAACTCAAGTAATTCCCAACGGATTCAGATGACTGAAGTTGAATTCATCCTTCTGAAATGCAAGGATCTTAGCAGACATGATTTGAACTCCAATTCAATATTCCAAAACTGACTTTATCTCTCAAAGTGACCCGGATACCTCATTTTGACCAAGTATTCTAGGCTATTGAAACTGGAACATTGACTAGAATCATTAGAATAACCAGAACTAATTCAGAGGCCCAAACAGAACAGTTATACTCAGTATTTGTTCAGTACATCTTGAGTACAACAAAATTCATAAACTCACTTTCTAAATTTTGTTCACGAAACCTCTAGAACTCAAGTGATTTCCAACGGATTCAGATAACTGAACTTGAAATTATCCCTCTAAGATACAGGGATCTTAGCAAACATGATATGAACTCCAATTCAATATTCCAAGACTGACTTTATCTCTCAAAGTGATCCGGATACGTTATTTTTACCAAGTATTGTAGAGTATTGAAATTCGAACCTTGATCAGCATCATTAGAATGATCAGAACTGGTTTACAGGGCCAAACAAAATACTTACATTCTGTATTTGTTCAATTCATCTTGAGTACAATGAAATTCACAGACTAACTTTCTAACTTCATTTCACAAAACCTTCAGAACTCAACCAAATTTCAACGGATTCAGATAACTGAACATGAAATCATCCCTCTGAAATACAGGGATCTTAGCAGACATGATTTAAACTCCAATTCAATATTCCAAGATTGACTTTATTTCTGAAAATGACCCGGATACGCCATTTTAACCAAGTATTCTAAGATATTGGATCTGGACCTTTGAATAGAAGAACCTGAATGATCAGAAATGGTTTGGAGGCCCATACAGAACAATTTCACTTTGTATTTCATCAATACATCTTGAGGACAATAAAATTTGCAATGTAAATTTCTAAATGTTGGTCACAGAATCTTTATAACCCAACCAAGTTCCAACGGATTCAATCATCCCTCTGAAATATAGGGATCTTAGCAGACATGATTTAAACTCCAATTCAATATTCCATAATTGACTTTATCTCTGAAAATGTCCCGGATACGCCATTTTGACCAAGTATTCTAAGATATTGGAACTGGAACTTTGAATTGAAGAACCCGAATGATCAGAAATGGTTTGGAGGCCCATACAGAACAATTTCACTTTGTATTTCATCAATACATCTTGAGGACAATAAAATTTGCAATGTAACTTTCTAAATGTTGATCACAGAATCTTTATAACTCAACCAAGTTCCAACGGATTCAATCATTCCTCTGAAATATAGGGATCTTAGCAGACATGATTTAAACTCCAATTCAATATTCCATAATTGACTTTATCTCTGAAAATGTCCCGGATACGCCATTTTGACCAAGGATTCTAAGATATTGGAACTAGAACTTTGAATAGAAAAACCTGAATGATCAGAAATGTTTTTGAGGCCCAAACAGAACAGTTACATTCTGTATTAATTCAATACATCTTGAGTACAACAAAATTCGTAAACTAACATTCTAACTTTCGTTTACAAAACCTTTAGAACTCAAGTGATTCCCAACGGATTCAGATGACTGAAGTTGAATTCATACTTCTAAAATGCAGGGATCCTAGCAGACATGATATGAACTCCAATTCAATATTCCAAGACTGACTTTATCTCTCAAGGTGACCCGGATACGTTATTTTTACCAACTATTGTAGGGTATTGAAATTGGAACCTTGATTAGCATCATTAGAATGATCAGAACTGGTTTACAGGGCCAAACAAAATACTTACATTCTGTACTTGTTCAATTCATCTTGAGTACAATGAAATTCACAGACTAACTTTCTAACTTTATTTCACAAAACCTTCAGAACTCAACCAAATTTCAACGGATTCAGATAACTGAACATGAAATCATCCCTCTGAAATACAGGGATCTCAGCAGACATGATTTAAACTCCAATTCAATATTCCAAGATTGACTTTATTTCTGAAAATGACCCGGATACGCCATTTTAACCAAGTATTCTAAGATATTGGAACTGGAACTTTGAATAGAAGAACCTGAATGATCAGAAATGGTTTGGAGGCCCATATAGAACAATTTCACTCTGTATTTCATCAATACATCTCGAGGACAATAAAATTTGCAATATAACTTTCTAAATGTTGATCACAAAATCTCTATAACTCAACCAAGTCTCAAGGGATTCAGATAACTGAACATGAAATCATCCCTCTGAAATACAGGGATCTCAGCAGACATGATTTAAACTCCAATTCAATATTCCATGATTGACTTCATCTCTGAAAATGTCCCGGATACGCCATTTTGACCAAGGATTCTAAGATATTGGAACTAGAACTTAAAACCTGAATGATCAGAAATGGTTTTGAGGCCCAAACAGAACAGTGACATTCTGTATTTATTCAATACATCTTGAGTACAACAAAATTCGTGAACTAACTTTCTAACTTTCGTTTACAAAACCTTTAGAACTCAAGTAATTCCCAACGGATTCAGATGACTGAAGTTGAATTCATCCTTCTAAAATGCAGGGATCCTAGCAGACATGATTTGAACTCCAATTCAATATTCCAAGATTGACGTTATCTCTCACAATAAACCGGAGACGTTATTTTTACCAAGTATTCTAGGATATTGGAACTGGAACCTGAATTAGAATCATTAGAATGATCAGAACTGGATTAGAGGCCCAAAAAAAACACTTACATTCTGTATTTGTTCAATCCATCTTGATTACAATGAAATACACAAACTAACTTCCTATTTTTTTCACAAAACCTTTGGAACTCGAGCCAATTCTAACGGATTCAGATAACTAAACATAAAATTATCCCTCTGAAATGCAAGGATCTTAGCAGACATGATTTGAACTCCAATTCAATATTCCAAAACTGACTTTATCTCTCAAAGTGACCCGGATACGTTATTTTCACCAAGTATTCTGGGGTATTGAAACTGGAACCTTGATTAGAATCATCAAAATGATCAGAACTGGATTAGAGGTCCAAACAAAACACTTACATTCTGTATTTGTTCAAGGGCTCGTGCATGCAAATTTGATGTTGCACTGAGCTCTCTGCCAATAGATGCAAGAAGATGCATGTCGCAGCAGACGGCTATCAGATTCGCCACCATGCCTGATCGCAGGAATCTCGCGCGACAAAGGACCCGGGTCCGGTCGATGATGACATATAATATCATCAGCTGGGCCGTCGCTTTCCACCGGGAAGTCGCGGCTTACAAGTCTCACATCCGCGATGACAACACACGGGAACGTGCATGATCGAAGCAGATGGTTTTCTCGCGCTCCCTGATCAGTCTGACCACTTTCAAGAAACGGAAAATTATGGTTGTCATCATATAACTGATCGCCGTTCTGGATTTATCTCAAGTTTTATAGGGAATTATCAACAAATAAGGGTCTTACTATTATCTACGAACTCGAGAAAATTGCGCTATGAAGTGAAAGCGAGAAAAAACGAGCTGATCACAAAATTATAGAATGAAGTATAACAGCATGCCTTACCACAGGAGCAGACGACATCTGAACATGTCTGTACAGCGCTTATCATGAAAGTTTTTTCGTCTACTTTTGTGGGATTTCGCTCCATAGCGCAATTCTTACATGCATTTTGTTGGCGCATACAAAATATGAAGGGATTTGGTTAAGTAAAACTCGAGATATTCACAGAACGGATTCGGGTCAATCTCCCTAGCTTTTTCAAGATGGCCGCGGACTACGGCCTCGCCTTAATACATATAAATCCGGATCCTCGTCATCGGTGTTATCGTTATTTTCGATGTTACAGATCGATTCATTCGTGGCTTCATCAACCGGATTACGTGAAAGTGCATCTGCGTTCTGATTCAATGTTCCTCTTTTGTAAACCAAAGTGTAATCATAATCATTCAAAAAAAGCCTCCAACGCATTAATCGGGATGAGGGATCCGCACAGCAATTAAACCAGATAAGTGGCCGGCGATCAGTTACCAGAATGAATTTTCTCGCGAAAACATATGGTCCAAATTGCTTTATTCCGAAAATAATCGCGAGCATTTCACGCTCGATTACAGACCACCGTTCTTCAACGGAACTTAGTGTGCGTGATGCATATGCTATTGGTAGATCTTTGCCAATTTCACCCTGATTTAAGATAGCAGAAATCGCGGTTGCCGAAGCATCACTTGTAATGATCATAATTTGGTCAAATTTTGGATATTGTAAAATGATATCCGAGCATAATACGCGTTTAAGTGTATCAAATGCCTTCTGTTGTTCGGCTGTCCATTGGAATTTTACGTTTTTCTTTGATAGCACAGACAAAGGCTTGGAAATACTGGCAAAATCGGGAATAAAATGACGATAGTAACCTGCTAGTCCCAAGAACTGCTTCACATTTTTCTCAGTTTTTGGGATCGGAAAATTTTTCACGGCTGAAACTTCCTCTGGATCGGGTTTCACTCCCTCGCGACTGACTATATGACCTAGATATGTTATCGAACTCTCCAAGAAGAAGCATTTACTTGGATGCAACATTAGTCCATGATCTTTGAATCTTTGTAACAATTTTCGTGTTCTCAGATAATTTTCGCGAATTGATGAAGAAAATATGATAATGTCATCCATGTAGAGCATCAATTCGACATTATTGAGGCCAGACAGTATATTTGTTAAAGCCCTTGTGAAGCAAACAGGGGAGTTTTTTAATTCCATCGGTAATCTTTCGAAGCACCAATGCTTTGAATTTGTTGTAAATGAGGTTTTCTCTGAATCTTCCTCATCAAGTAATAATTGATAATACCCAGAAGCTAAATCAAGAACTGAAAAATATTTCGCGCCACCCAGACGATCCAGAATTTCTGTTATATTTGGCAAGGGATGAATTTCCGAAACCGTAACCTTATTCAGCGCGCGATAATCAATCACCAATCTCCATTGCTTTTCACCATCTGCACTGTCGCGTTTTGGGACAATCCACAATGGTGAATTCCATCCGCTAATCGATTCCTTAATAATCCCTTGTTTCTCAAGTTCTTTGACCTGTCTCTCTATTTCATCTTTAAGCGCGACTAGATACCGGTATTGCTTTACATTGATCGGAGCGTCACATGTAGTCTTGATTTTATGTTTCACATTCTTTACGAATCCTAACTTATCGCCAGGTAAATAAAATTGAAATGGAAATTCTGTGATGAGTTTGAGTATACTCTCGCGTTCTTCCCCATCCAGTTTGTCTAACTTCATTATTCTGATCAAAGTCTCAATCCTCGTATTAATCTCATCGCTAGTTTGACTATTTATGTGTTTAATGATACCCGGCAGAGCTGTGAATCCTTCCAGAACGATAGGCGGCATGGACAGCCTAATGTCGTGGCTATTCGTATTGTACGCATGAATTTTCCCAAATCCGTCATTATTCTTTATCAATGTTTCCCCTATATGAATTTCCGGTCCCGCTTTGATTTTCCCTACATATCCCTCAGACAATTCCGAATTTTCAATTTTTACGTTTAGCAAAACTTTAGATCGCGATGGTAGCATGTAATCTACAATATGAACTGGTGAAAAATTTATATCTTTGTTTCCTAGTCGAATAATATTCTTACCGAAACAAATATTCGCCTGATACTCCCTCATGAATTTTGCTCCAATGAGACCATCGTATGAAATTGGAAACGAATCTGGGACCAGAAAAAATTCACATGGGCATCCTTCAATATCAATGGTCACACGGCCCAATGTTTCAACGAAGCTATCCGTGATTCCAGTGAGTTTTGCTTTCCTTGAAACATTATATTCTATGTCACTCCCTAAAATTCCTATTTTGAGAACGCTTACTTCTGCGCCTGTGTCCACTAAGAATTTTCCCATATGCTTCAACCCTGCACTTTTCAATGAAATCGCTGGACATTGCTTTTTACCCGCTGTGCTTGTTTGTAAAATGATTCTACTCTCAGCATTTTCCGAGTGCGTTTTCCCGGGGCCCACCTCATTATCGCACTCCTGCAATGAGTGGCCTTCCGGTTTAAATTATTCTCATTCTTGCTCTGATATTTTGTACCTTTCCTCTCTCCGTCATTATCATATTTTACCTTATCACCCATCTTGATTCTTTTATAGCATGCCCTTTCTATGTGTCCTACCTTCTGACAGAAATTGCAAGTCTTCCCAGCGTGCCTACATTCCCTCGATGAGTGACCCTCTATTCCGCACGCTGCACATTTTTTTGTATACGGATGGTATCTAACGTTCCCTGCTCCCTCTTTATTTCTGCAATTTCGAGCAAAATGACCTGGTTTGCCACATTTATAACATCCCGTTTCTCTCTCTGCTTCTCTTTTATTTTCAATCGCGTGCACGGGGAGCTGCAGATTTGATTTAGTGTCGTGAAGAGTGTCAAAGTCTCTCAACCGTCTCTCAACTTTTATTGCCGCATCTATCGCCTGATCTAGAGTATTATAACCCTCTTCTCTTAATTGATGCAAATAATCACGATTCAAACCTCGGATGAAACAAGAGATGATATTTTTGACCGTTGTCTCCTCCGTATTTTCTGTCGACTTTTCCCTTGATTCATTCTCAAGAATTTCTAACATTTTATTTTGGATTTGCCTGAATTTTAGCCCGTATTCGGAAATTGATTCATTTTCCTCTTTTACTATTTTAGACAGCTCAAATTGAAGTCCGAAAAAGTTTTTGTATGGATCGTACGCTCTTTTTATATCTGCGAATAACCCTTGAATTGAAGTGTATGTATTAGATTCCACCCATCTTTTAGCATCACCTGTAACCTTTGCTCGTACGATCCTGACGAAGATTGATTTATCCTCTGGGCTGGGTAGTGACTCGAGGTCTGTACATTCTCTTATAAACGTGGCAACTGGTACATTTTTCCCGTCAAAATTTGGAAGGAGTTCCATCGCTTCCGAAATATTCAAAGTCCTTTTCCTTATCTTTGCTGGTACCTCTCTAATTTCCTCTAGCACATGTGAAGTTGATCCTGTATTATCATGTACGATACTCAAATTGCTCATCGCTGACTCTGTCATGCTCAAATTTGACTCTAGTGCAAGATTTGAATGTGTGTCTTCTTCATTCTGTATCATTCTAGCAACCGAATTGATTCTCGGTGATTTGCGTTTGACGGCCCCTCTAGTACGCGACATGATTTCGCGTGAAAATTCAGATGCCACTACGTTTTCAATTCCCTCCGCTCCTGATTATTTCTTTCCGACCGTAATTTATTATGTCATCTACAAATATTGCTATCCTTCGGTTAGTGCCACATTGGGGATACTCAATCAGTTCTCTGTGGATGAATAATTCCAGAAGTATATTGAATTTACAATAATTATATCCTACTACTATTTGCCTACTGTACATTTGGTTCTGTGAAAATCTTGCCCAAGATCTTGGTTTCTCGATCCTTTATTCTCTTTCCTAATGACTTGACCCTCGCTTCCAACTTCTGAGACAAATTTTTTCTTTCTAACAAATCCCCGAGAAAAGATTGCTTTGATGCTTCCACTTGCCCAAACACAATCTGGACCCTTTTGAAAATCTTTATAGAACTCAACTCGCACCTTTCGTTGCGGAAGTGAAGATCTATACAAAAACCATCCCAAATCTTCAAATTTTGCCTCAATTGATCTAATGTGTAACGCGAGACCATTCCTATTCCTCGGCACGATCTTTCCCCCACGCGTCTTCGATGATCACTTCTAACTCTTCAATACGCTTCAACAATTTCTCAAACTGCTTACCTAACTCAGCTATTTCCGTGCTAAAGATTGCAACCGTTTCGCATACTTTATCTGCCAATTCTTTTATCTCCGTTATATGATCCCGAGACCGAGCTTCGCACTGTGAATTTACTCCCGTTTGCCTTTCTGAAGTATCGTTATGATCCTCGAATTCCTTTCCCAACCGTTCGATTAGTAGTCTCTGCTGTTCCACTAAGAGTTCTAGATTGCTCAAGTTTTCATTCCCAGGGCCCTCCTCTTGCATTATCTGATTTTCCACTGAATCGAGTTCGTATAGGCTTTATATAATTCAATTCTCATCTGACTCCTAATTATCGTCCCCTTCCTATTTCACTTTGGATATCGATCAAGTCGCTGCAATTATCTACCTCTTCATCAATACCAAACGCGATTCCATAAACTTGTATATACCACTTCCAGATCCCTCACTCTTCTCCCTCAATTGATTTGCTCATGATCTGACATACTAGCATCATTATTTATATTCTTAAAATCACTTACACTTAATTAATTCCTATATAACATTCTTAAATCTATTCATCTACCTTAACTCTGTAAAATGTCTTTGGAACGCCACACCGTTGACAATCACTGCTCCAATTTTACAGGCTTCGTCCCTGGATCTCTTCTCCCCGTGGATGCACCTTCCGAGTTTCCCACCTCTGAATATTGCTGATGCGCTGTCTTTGCGTATCTTGCTTACCCGCCACCGCTGTCACCAGTTGTAACGCCTCTGGCGTTGGGGTGGGTACGGGTAGCAGTTGAGTGATGAAAGATTGAGTCGAGTTGCAATACTATTTAATATATGTGAAATTGTGGAATACAGTATATCGTACAAGATTGAATCGGACACAAGATATATTGAAGTGAAGCTGCTGCGAATCTTGGCCTTATATATATACCTGGAACATTCTTACGTATCTACCGCGTCGCTTCGCGTATGCATCGTTTTATCCAGGTCACTTTGACGCGTTCCGGGTGTTATTCTATCGTAACCTGGTGACGTGACACTTACGATCAAACCGTCATATTCGTCGCTCTCTTTGACCCAAATGCCACGATGCATACGTTACACTGTCCGCCGGAAAGCGGCCCTGAGGAGCATTCGTGCCTTCCGCACCGTGTCAGGAGACGCAGCTTGCGTCTTGACGGAGACGCCACCCATCCATCCGCTCGTCGCAGAGAGAGAGTGACGATGTGGGACCGACAGATAGTGATCAAGGCCTATCGAGTACTCACTTCGACGATGGAGGAGATCATCCGCGATAACTAGAAGAAGACCACCCTTGAACTGTGGCAAGCTGAGTGGGATTTGCCGTTTGCTGATGGCAGATGGACGCACCGGCTGATCCGCGATGTAGCCAAGTGGGCGTAACTCACCCACGGAGCGATAGATTACTGGATAACGCAAGCAATGAGTGACCACGGTTGCTTCGGTGCCTACCTGACCCGGTTCACCAAGAGGACATCCCCAGCATGCTAGTCATGCGGCGACAACAGGGATGACGCTGAACACGCCCTGTTCACGTGCAACGACTCACAAGAGAGCGCGCCGAGTTGGGTGAATGTCTGGGAACTCAGGTCACACCTGAGAACCTCGTTCCGCACTTGCTGCGCTACCAGAAGACATAGGATAGAGTCACTGGCTCCATCAAGCTGGTGATAACTCGAAAGGAGGAGGAAGAAAAGGAAGTGAGGCGCATCGAAGCCGGCGAACCACAGTGAACCATCCGGTCCCAACAGAAGAGGCCTATGACTTCCGGAGGAGCATGATGGATTCAAGAAGGGAGAAAGAAGAAAGAAGAGCGAAGAAAGAAGAAGGAGAGAGAAGAGAGGAGGATGAAGATAGAAGATGCCGACAGAAGGCCAAAGGGAGAAAAAAGAGAAGAGGAACGCTCGCAATTGAGCCGGAGACTCGCCGATCATCCTGAAGCAATGGTTCCGGGCTGAGATGGTTGATATGAGCGGATCTCCTTCTTGATTTCCCGATGCCCTAGGTATCGGACATCAGCGGGAGAGAGAATTTACACGGCCGGGCCCACATGTTGGGCCCCACCCAAACCCGTGTCTCGTCTGGTATAGCCTGCGTGGACTATGCGTAGTCCGCGTCAGCTGAACCGGGGGCGGTTTCTGGCGACGGATCCGAAGGATCTTGAGGCAGATTTCGCCCTCTAACCACTTTGAAAGGGAAAAGAGAGAGAGAAAGAGATTAGATTAGATTAGATAAGTCTTCATCTTCAGTCACGGGGTACCAACCCAACTGACCCTAGTGCTCCATACAAAAGCAAAAAAAAAGATCATTTTTCATTCACGGTGAAATATAAAAGGCATATGTCTCCAAGAAGTTGAGCATTGCTAGAAAATGATAAAAGGCCAAGACAGAGAATGTCAAAAATGCAATATAAATGAAACGTATTATAAAATGATAATGTAGTAAGGTAATCGTGTGATAATTTCTTTCCCCTCTTTTCATGTGTTCAACGGTCGTCTTCAGTCAATGGACTATTACAACCGAGGCGGATCTCGTGGATTCAACATTTTCTGTTTCATCGTGGCGTGTTTGAGATCCAACCACTCACCCTAACCTAATTTTCTCCGCATTTGCCCGGGATTCATACCTGTGGAGCGAGGGTAACCTCCTGAGGAGAGAAAACCTGCTCCGAAGAGTTTGGCACATTTATCATGCTAACCTTACGGTGCTCATGCCAGATTTCGTGAGCATGAACACCGCAATTGTAACCTTTCGTGCCTCCCGCTTACGTCGCTGAGGTGTAACTGTCAACTAATCGATCAGAAAAGTCAGCTCGTCAAGGTTGATTAGACCGAGATAAACGGTCACTCATCCAAGTACTAACCGCGCCCAGCGATGCTTAACTCCGATAATCGACCGAGCTGACACCCAGTGATCCCACCAACTGGGTTGGTCATAATCATATAATGATAATGATCAAAGCTCACATTAGTAAGAGGCGACGAAAAAGTTTAAAAAAACAATGAATGAAAGATTCCAAAATCCATGGCAATTCATGCAAAATGCAGGCGTTACAATGTATGAATGAGGCATTAGTTGGGAGATAGATATGGTAATATTTTGTTGTTGGAAAATCACAATCAATCAGTGCTCCCTTCAATAAAAACTCGAGTCTCCCAATCACTCTCATCTTCTTTCATGAGTTTTGCGAACAGCTCAGATTTGAACAGCGCTAGGTGCCGTTGTTCGAACGGGATATGCGAGATCGAGTTCAGAGGTTCAGCGGCTTGATACTAGGATGACCTTCTCATAGATTCAGTTCTGGGTGTAGAAACGAAGAGTGATTTGCGAGTGTTTTTCTTAGAACGTTTGATACCGGGGTTTCCATCTAGCTTTCAACAGTATCTCTTAATGTAGTTAGGATTTTTATTTGAGATAATGTTAAAAGCTAGGGATCCAAGGTGAGAATCCCTCGTTCTAGAAGTAGAATGCCATCCTAGCGCTAGTCGATGAGGTGTTACATGTGCACGGAAAGGGATATCCCCTACGACGAACCTTACACAGACATTGAGAGCTCCTTCTAGGAGGAGGATTTCACATGCTGTCATATCATTGTACACTATACTTTCGTAGTCCAAAATGAGAAAAATGAGGGACTTAACTAAGTCCTTGCGAAGAGTGCGCGAGAGGGAATGCTGGTGGAATTTCAAGGATCTGAGAGAGCGAAAGAAAGAGAGAAATTGATCGATCGATGATGAATCTATCCATGCCTAGATCTTGGTAGACCGTAAGGCAAAAGTATTCACTTGATAAGACTATCTAATGATAGAATCAGAGTATATCATGTAATTTACATCAGGTACATGATGGGTTTCAACGCATTCCATCAGATGATTGAGACCAAAAGCATACAATTGAGGAAATTTGACTGGAGTAGATAATATTTCGCAATCATGAAATCCAAATCACACACCACATTCAATTCCAGACAAAGAATCATCAAAGCATGATTCAGATCGGGATCTTCAGAGATTAAATTGAAGAAGAGGGAATATAAACAAGAGGGAATATAAACAAATCAGCAGCCAGACGATGTGCCTGTTTTCATCGCCATTCCCGCGCTTCAGGATGTGTCAATGGAGTAGATTCGTCGGAATTCAAGGGCACCATTATACGGACGATTGATGGTAGTTCTTCCAACGCAAGCTTCACTGGCTCAGAGAACGATCTAGCATAGGCAGCCGGTCGAATGGTGGAAACAAGAGGCGGCTAACTGAATGGCAGCCTATTCTGCTGCCAGCCGTTGTTGGTTGCATGTGGTATGATTCATCCCGTCCGAACTGCTTACAGCGGCCAGAAATGTGCTCCCCTACGTCCGGCAATCTATTCTACTGCTTATTGCTGCCAGGTGCATGCAAGATCATGCTTAGCCACTGTGGGCCATTTGGACAGATTATGCAGCGATAGAAGTGTTACTGCATGCACCCCTCAGCTGCCGGCACGAAAATAGGCTGCCATTGAGTGAGTCACCCCTCGAGTGGAAATGATTATTCGGGACGACTGTTTTCTATTTGAACGACGAACGTCGTAGTCGATAGGGGATAGGTCACATAAATACTTGGGCTTCGATGTCGTAAGATTCCTGTACAGCATGACATTCAAGAAATGTGCCCGTCTCACTTCAAATTCAAGTCGGCCAAGTTCTTGACAGTATGGTTTCAGTCGGGCATCGCACACAGTCTTACGGAACACGATTGGCTTATAGAATCCGAATCTTTTCCCCCGGAGGAGCCCCCTAGACCCATACGCTAGTGGCTATCCGGATAGCGTGAGAATGAGGAAAAATACAGTAATAGGAGTTTAACTCGGAGGGCGAGTGATTCACGCAAATTTCGATGGGTAACAAAGATATTGCACTTTCTTATACGACTTTGATCATTTGGACGATTTTTTGGAAAATGCCATTTTTTGAAGTATTTTGAAATCTTCAGGGGGTTTTCACCAATATTTAGGAATTTTGACTGCGGCAATCGGAGAAGCGGGGAATTTTACGTCGACATAAGTATTTTGAAAACATTTTTTGAGGCTCATTTCGATGGTTAGGGGCCATTGGAGATGAAAAACATGGAAAAACTGCAAATTGGCCGAAGATCATGAATTTTCGGGGTGTAATTGTTGATGTGCCACATTGAAAGTACCTGGGATACCTCTTTCCATCATCCATTTATCATCTGCCGTGACCCAGGAGTGCGTGGATATATCTGCAGAAGTTTGAGAGCGTCTAGAGCGGATTTTGAGGCAAGACGCGATCCGGATCACTGTAAATCGGCGCAAAATCATGAATTCTCAGGGAATAAACGCCTATGTGCCACATCGGAAGTATCTGGGATACCTCCTACATGACCCACCTATCATTTGCCGTGACGCAAGAATACGTGGATACACCTGCAGGATTGAGAGTATCTGGGATACCATTCTCCATCATCCATCTATCATTCACCGTTACCCAGGAATACATAGATACCCCTGCGGGAGTTAGAGGGTATCTAGAGCGAATTTCGAGGCGGAAAGCCACATGAATGCACTGCAGATCGGTGTGAAATTATGAGTTCTCCAGGTTAATCTGATGAATCCAGATTCGATGGTTGCCCAATTCCCCCAAAAAGGTAATTCCCATGGGTCTTTGTCCTTTTTCAGGGATTTTCTCGCCAATATTCCGAAATAAAAACTGCGACAATCGAAAAACCAACAAATTATACCCTCAAGTACGTATTATTGAAATATTCCACAATTCCAAATCAATTTTCTATTCTAAAATTCTCCACTAACAGAGATTCGGCTTTATACTTTTCGTTTCTCTCGCCGAGATCTTTCGACTGTGAATCGTGCATTTCTCGCCACGCTCGTCGCTGGTCTGCTGAAAATTGATCTCTCTCGGTCATTTCTCGTGTCTGTTAGTGCGAGTGTGTGTGTATGTGTGTGCGTTGTCTTCTTTTGTGTACACTTTCTCTCTTGGATCAATCATCTTGAAATTCTTATGAGTGGTAGAGAAACGCCCAGATTTGCTGAAAGAATTTGTAGCTCACTCTATTGAACCATTCCCGATTAGTGAGTTTTGGGAGATAAACACGTGGGAATTCCCGGAAGTACGATTATTCTATCCGTAAAATAAACCACAGAGAATTCCTGTATGATTCTTCCATTGCCAGCGAATCGATTAGATGATATCTTGTATTTTTCAGTGTATGAGAATCAAGAGACGCGGGAGTGCTACGCCGGCGAGGATGAGTAGACAAGAAAAATCGAGCGTGGTGCTCGGCCTAGCTATACGTTAGAGTAGGGGTTTTTAATCTCATACTTTTCTCTAACTCAGCTGAATACCCCCTTGTCGTGGCCTACGCGATTCCCCCGTGCTCGAGGAGGCCCCAGTTGGCACGGCTCAACACCCTATACAATCATTTCCTCGATCGGGGCATTAACAACATTTTCCTTGGCATCGCAAAAATCGGCCGTCGTTCTTACGTCTCCGTTCCATTTCTCCAGCCCCGGGAGTTCGACTAGAGAAATATCGAAATCGTCGCTGAGTACTGTGATCATGTGATAGGTAGATAGGAGGAGATGCAGAGAAAATGAATGAATGAATGATAACCTTCATTCGCCCAAGGGCAAAAATACAAGAATACAGTAGCATATGAAACATATGTCACTTATACATAATAAATACATTAAATTTGTAAAAATTTGTCGTTTTGGTTAAGGCTATTCGAATTATCACAGAAAGTGACTAGTCATCTCGAGGCATCGTAAGATGCTAAGAGTCATGAAAAGAAAAAGAAGAAAAAGTCACGTTTGCATATATATATATACATATATCAGTCTTAACGAAAAGGTTGAGGAAGAGAAAACATTTTCCCGTTTGGGAAGACATATAAAAAAGACATGGGCCCACAGTCATATCACAGGAATCTCAGTTCGGAAGCGAAAAAGCCACGCATAACTCAGCTGAAGTAGAAGACATCAATTGAAACGGGCTCATGCCTATCACAGTTTACAAATTAAAATAGTGTTTTTTCTCCACATCAATCCTCTGGGAGGATAGTGTTCACAGGAAGTCTTTTAAGGACTCTTTAAATAATGATATCTTCCCAAGCTGCCGAAAGCCCGGAGGGGGAAAGTTCCACAAATTAGCACATTGGACTTGGAAAGATCTTCTTCCATATTCAAGTCTCATGTTGGGAACTTTGAGTACCCGCTCTTCTGTATCACTGCGTGCGCGGCGTTTGGATTGGTACCTGGTGAACATCGCAGCTAGGTAGCCAGGCTCTCCTAAATGCATGATCTTGTGCATTAACAGAGCTGCGAAGTACATCCTCCGCGAATCAGTACGTAGCCAACCCAAACGTTCCCTAAACGGGGTGATGTGCTCGTCTCTCCTATGATCAAAAATGTATCTCACACATGAATTGCTTAGTCGCTGTATCCGTTGCCGTTGTTCGTCCGTGGCGTCGAGGTACACGACCATGCAATAATCTAAGTGCGGTTGAACCAAGGACTCGACTAGGAGAATTCGGAGAGGTCTCGTGATACATGCCCTAAAAAACCGCAATCCGTATAGGGCTCTGTTGACTTTCTCAGTTACTTGGTCAATGTACGGTCTCCACGTCAGTTCCCTGTCAAGTGTAACACCAAGACTCACGACCGTGTCACTGAACGGGATGAACTTTCCATCCTGTCTTTCAACCCCTGGCAAGTCCATTCCCTTCAGGTCTTTGATATTCCTCTCAGAGCTGAAGTAGATTGCCTTGATCTTGACAGCGTTGAGACACAGGCCGGAACTCTGGGCCCATTCAGCTACTAGTCGTCCTATTTTACCCAGCCGAGCGATGCCCTCTCTGATCTTAGTTTTCTCGACTTGGAGATAAATTTGCAGGTCATCCGCATAAAATAGATGATGTACCGACTTTCCGTCTAGCAAACCAGGTAAGTCATTGACATATAAGCTGAAGAGTAAACGCCCGAGAACCGAACCCTGTGTAACACCCAGATTGGTTTCGAGCCAATCAAAATTACCAGATTTTGGAGTGACTTTTTGGGTGCGACCTTGTAAGTATGATTCTATCCACAGAAGTGCCGATCTCGAAAAGCCGAGATTTCGAAGTTTGCTCAACAGCTTTGATGGTGATATCGTGTCAAAGGCTTTACTAAAGTCAAAAAGCAGGAGCAAGGTGATCTCCTTCTTGTCAATACCTACTCTGATGTCATCGGTCAACTTTAGTAGAGCTGTCTGGGTGCTATGGTATTGCCTAAACCCAGTCTGTTAGCGATCTTGTAATTTCTCTTGTTTTAAGTACTCCGTGATTTGGTCGTGTGCGATTTTTTCCAGTACCTTGGCAAGGAAGCAGAGCAGCGCTATAGGACGAAAATCTGAGACTGTTGATGGAGCTGTAGTCTTTTTTAATGCAACCAGCTGTGCTTGCTTCCAAGCCGCGGGGAAAGTGCTATGAGCGAAAGAGAAGTTGAAAATATGTACAATAAGATCACCAATAGCCGGGAGAGCCTTCGCGATCACACTTTGGGGCATCCCGTCTGACCCACGGGCTTGCGAGGAAAAATGTTTGATAGCAAGGACTACGTCGTTAAAATTTGTGGGCTTGAATTCAAAACCCGCCTCTGAAGCCGAATTCATGTCGTCCATTGCTTCATCTATATTTTCGTGAGGCGAGACGGAAACTCCCGCAAAGTGAGCGTTCAACTCATCCGGTGTGAAACCATGAAGTTCCTCCTCTTCGCTTCTAGGCAGGAGGCCGAGGTTGCGCATTTCCTTCCAGATGTTCTTATGTTGATCAAGAGCGTCTGAAAGATGGTTTTGAAGGAAGGAGTTACGCTCTTGTTCCATGCGCAAGTCGACCTCTTCGCTAAGCCGAAAGTACTCACTTTGAAGCTCAGGACACTTGCGCTGGTTACGTTGATTTGGTCCCAGCGCCTGCGCGTCGCATCTCGCTTATTCATGAGTACCCTCAACTCACGACCAATCCAAGGAGCATCATTTTTCCGCGGGTTGATAGTTTTTTCCGGCGCTAATTCATCTATAACAGTCTTTAAGTTCTCATTCAAGCAGTGAATTGCGTCTTCCAAGCTGGTTTCAGCATTTTCAAGAGCTGTCCAGTCGCAGCGGAGCAGACGGTCATTCAGCATCTCCGGAGTGATGTTACGAAAATTCCTATGAGTGAAGGAATTTTTTGGCGGAGTGGGAATGAAGACGTTGATGGTGACGTCTATGACCGAGTGCCTGCCGAAACTGGGCAGGAGTCTGTTTTGAAAGTCAGTAATGGTGTCATTGTCATCTACGTAAATATGATCAATCCATGTATGAGAAACATTGGGGTTGTGTTGGTGAGTCGGGCCATGCTGCACTATCTGTAAGGCTAGTTCTTCTGTCAGTGCAGTCAGTGACTTGGTGTCGGGATGAGCAGTATCCAACAAGTAATTATAATTTTGTGACTATAATCTCCACACAGTCGGCGTAATGAGCCAAACAGCCCATCATCCTTCTGCATGGCGATTTTCGGACGTCTATAGACTACCACGGCTAATATTGGAGGAGAGTTGCCTTGCTGTATGCTACAGAAAAGAAATTCAGGCACGCCAGGTTTTCCTGGGCCGAAAGTATTAGAAGAAACTAGTTTCTCTACTTTAAAATCATTGCGCACATACGAAGCAACCCCACCACCGTCCCTGTTGCGATCCTGTCTCAGCAGTGAAAACCCAGGAATCTGAACGAGACTGTCATCCACATACTCATCTAGCTTCGACTCAGTGACCCCAAATAGATGATAGAAGGGATCGTTAGCAACGAGCAAGCGCAGATGCTCAATCTTATCTGTTAGAGAGAGAGAGAGAGAGAGAGAGAGAGAGAGAGAGAGAGAGAGAGAGAGAGAGAGAGAGAGAGAGAGAGAGAGAGAGAGAGAGAGAGAGAGAGAGAGAGAGAGAGAGAGAGAGAGAGAGAGAGAGAGAGAGAGAGAGAGAGAGAGAGAGAGAGAGAGAGAGATAACCTTTATTCGCCCGAGGGCAAAGTTGAAAAATACAGTGGCATATGTCACATATGTTACACCTACATAATAAATATATAAAAAGTATAAATAATTGTCTTTTTGGTCGAGGAATATTAGGATTATCACAGAAAGTGACTAGTCATTTTAAGGCATCGAGAGATGCATAAAAGTCAGGAAGAGAATGATAAAATACATTTCCATATATATATATATATCAGTGTTCACAAGAACGATCGAGGAGAGAGGACATTCTCACGTAGAAAGGCATATAAAGGCTTGGTCCAGCAGAAATATCACAGGAATTACAATTCAGTGGCGAAGTAGCCACGTATAACTCTTTTAAAAAAAGGAAACGCCGGTTGAAAAGAGCCCAAGCCTATCACAGTTTAGAGATTAAAATAATGCCTCCTCTCCACATCAATCCTCTGAGAAGACTGAGTCAGAAGGAAATCTTTTAAGGCCTCTTTGAATACTGATATTTTCCTCAGCTGCCGAAAGCCCGGAGGGAGAAAGTTCCACAGATGAGCACATTGAGCCTGGAATGATCTTCTTCCGTACTCAAGTCTCATATTGGGAACCTTGAGTACCCGCTCTTCTGCGTCACCACGTGCGGGGCGTTCAGATTGGTACCTGGTAAACATCGCAGCTAGGTAGCCAGGTTCTCCAAGATGCATGGCTTTATGCATTAAAAGTGCTGCGAAGAGAGAGAGAGAGAGAGAGAGAGAGAGAGAGAGAGATTAGATTCGATTAGATTAATTTATCCAATGGTACCTTGAGGCATTACTCTATGTGGTACAGGTAAGAAATTCAATTCCCAAAACAATAAAATTACATAGTGAGGAAAGTATGAATGGTAAATCTAGGATGTGAGGGTACATAGTACACAGAATAAATAGTGACGAAAACCATGATTCCACCGAGTCGAGAACAGTATGATCAACTATTACTATGGTTGCGAAGAAACAATGATTCGATTACGAGAAAACTTCAGAAATCGGATCGGGAGCACATATTGCGTGAATCAAATAAGATTACCATGATCTGAAAAACGAATATGATCAGGTAGATTGTAATAACTAAACGTGAAAATGCGATTCATACGCAGATTGATGCTCTTGGGATACAAAAATTCAAAGTGAAAAAAGATTGGCGATGCATGTTCAAATCGAGGGAGAGTGGGAGATCTAGCTCTACGAGAATTTCATTTCCTGGTTGTATAACCGTCTCACGAATAAAAGAAGCACGTAGAGTGAATCTAGACCATCGATATGTATAAGATGAGCTTGGCGACTTTCGAGGACAAGCTCAGAGGGAATCGGTACGAGCAACTCATTTTTTGGAGATTTCATACAAAGAGTAAGGTTTCTCACAACAGGTCTCTGACATTCCAGGCGCACACTCTTTGGATGAGCTTTTTTGAGCGAATCGTGAACAGGTGAACCTAGAGTCACATTCCCTCCGGAGAGCGACGACCCCATCCTGCTCTTCACTTTGCAAAAGCTACTTATAGCGGCGAAGAGGCTGCCAAATGGCAAGGCACGGCATTCCAAATGAGACCTGGTAACTGGTCTTCACATACAAGCTAGATTTACTCCTCGACCTCTTCAACATCTGTCTGGGCGCGGGAACTTTCCCGGCCGAGTGGAAACGCCAGAAGCTGGTCCTGATACCTAAAGGTTAAGGAGGTCAACGCCCTCTCAGCATGCTTGACAATATCGGGAGAATGTATGAGAGGACGGTGTTTAACAGTGTAGAGAAAGCGTAGGGAGAGAGCGGCGGGCTATTACCAATGCAGTCTGGGTTCCGGAAGGGACAAAGCACTGTGCACGCGATCGAGGAGGTCCAAACCCATACCAAGGAAGAGGAGGATTCTGTGCCATAATTGCGTTGGACATCAAGAACGCGTTCAACTGCGCGAGCTCGGAGCGAGTCTATCAATCCCAAGCAGGTAAAGGGACACCCTATCTACTAGCAGTCACGAGTGACTACCTGCGGAACAGGACCTTCGTGTACGACACCGATGAGGAACAAGAGATCCGGGAACTGTCCGCCGGAATTGGACAGGGATCGGTTCCCGGGCTGTCCAACTGGAACACCCAGTACGACAGTTTACTGTCTATCGAACTGCCAGAAGGAGTGATAATCGTGGCTTTTGGGGACGACGCGGGACTCATAGTCTGGTCCGACAATGAAGAACTCTTGGGTAGACGCGCGAACGAGGCACTGACCCGAGTCTACGAGTGGATGATCAGCAGGCTCCTGGAGCTAGCTGTCAACAAGTGTGAAGCAGTCGTGGTCACACGACGCAGTAAGTTTGACTTGCCCCACTTTTACATCAACGGGCAAGAGATCCCACCCCAGGCAGAGCTGAAATACCTGGGCGTAGGGTAAATGTACCAATTACTGCGTTTTTTATTTTGACTCCAACTTCGACGCAGTATATTCTTTACATTATGGGAAGAATTTCCGGTTTCGGGGTTCGATATTGTTTATTGGCTGTCCAGGACTGTCCCATGAAAATTTCAAAGATATTGCGTTTACTTGACCGAAAATATCGATAGTTTTGTGAAGAAAAAAAATTGCTGGTATTACTGCGTGCTGTTCCTATTACTGTGCACCAATTACTGCTCCCGTCCCAATTATCGCGACCCAGTTACTGTGCGCAATTTTATACTCCCGCAGGACACACATGCTCTTTGGTAACTCTATTTATAATAAAACATAGATGAATAGATAGTCAGCCATTCACATATGCATGGATAATGCACATTTGCATCCCAAATCACAATTTCTGAAGGGCATGCGGTCACCGTGCAGCACCGCTGACCGTGCCGCGTGCACGCTGGAAGTTATTCGCTCTTTCCTCCAATAATTTTGCGATTTGGACTAAAAGACGAGTTGACGAGTACCTACCTTCGTATCACCTATTATCTAACTTCAACTCGTCAACTCATCTTCTAGCCCAATTGGCAAGAGAATTTGATAAAAGTGCGAATGACCAGAGCGCAGGCATTTCCTAACCTATAATATAGGCGCATTGTAATTCGATAAGCGTCTTAATTACTGCTCCCCCGATAAGACGCGAATTTTCATAGGAATTTTCTTTAGCGACAGATTATGGCGGTACTTTCAATTTCTAAAGCTCAGACAAGGAATCTGTGTAGTTCACTGGTTGTGTAATGAATCAATAATTGTCCATGATAAAGAAGGGCAGCAATTGGTGCATCAGCTCACCAGATCTCTTGTCCTAATTACTGCAGGGATCGTGACTGTCTCAATTTATTAATAATTTCTAAATGAATGTGGGAACACGATTCCACCTGCAATCCAAGCAGTGCAACTCCACACATCTCCCGAATTTTCTTGGACCTAGTTTCTGACGACAATAATTTCGTATCATAACATTTCCAAGATCGCGCAGTATTTGGGTCGGAAACAGTAATTGGTACATTTACCCTATGGCTTGACGACAAGTGGTCGTTCAAGAAGCACATCCAGGAGGCCGCGCAGAAGGCGAGCAGGGTCGTTGCGGCGCTTCAGCAGCTGATGCCGAACATCGGAGGACCGAAATAGAAGAGGCGCAAGCTGTTCAACACCGTGAGTGCTTCCATCATGCTCTACGGTGCACCCGTGTGGGGGAAGAGAGTAGAGAAGGCCGTCATCGAGAAGAGGATGGGGCCTGTCCACCGGAGAGCGGCTCTGAGAAGCATTCGTGCCTACAGCACCGTGTCAGGAGAAGCAGCTTGCGTGTTGGCGGGGATGCCATCCATCCGCTTGCTCGTCGCGGAGCGAGTGAGAATCTGGGACCGGCAGAAGTGATCGGAGCCGAACGAGTGCTCACCCCAACAATGATCTGGGACCGGCAAAAAGTGATCGGAGCCGAACGAGTTCTCACCCCAACGATGATCTGGGACCGGCAAAAAGTGTTCGGAGCCGAACGAGTGCTCACCCCAACGATGGAGGAGATCATCCGCGACAACGAGAAGGAAACCACCCTTGAGCAGTGGCAAACTGAGTAGGATTCGCCATTTGCAAATGGCAGATAGACGCATCGGCTGATCCGTGACGTAGCCAAGTGGGCGGAACGCACCCACGGAGAAATAGATTACTGGACGACGCAGGCACTGAGTGACCACGGTTGCTTCGGTGCCTATCTTGCCCGGTTCCAGAAGACTGACATGCAACGACACCCGAAGAGAGCGCGCCAAGTTCCATGAATGGCTAGGTGCTCAACTAACACTTGAGAATCTCGTCCCGTACTTGCTCTGCAACTAGGAGACATGGGTTAGAGTCACCGGATACATCAAGCTGGTGATGACTCGTAAGGAGGGGGGAGAGAGGGAAGTGAGGCGCCTCGAAACAGGCGAATTACAGTGAACCTGCTGATTCAAACAGAAGAGGTCCAAATGGTTCCAGGACGAATATGATGGCTTGAAGGGAGAAGAAAGAAGACTGAATAGTAGGGAGAAGATCGAAGAAAGAGAAACAACACCCATGAGTCGCGAGGAGAGATACGCTCGAACCTGAGCGCGAGACGCCGCACAGTGGGGCAGAACATAGATTTGGGGCATAAAGTGCATCCGCGCGAATTTTTGACCGATTGGCTTGATCTAAAAAAGATTTTCTTCGTTTTTCAACCCTCCACCACGTGGCACTACAACAATTTTGATTAAAACCGTCCTGGAGTGTGGAGAAGGTTTTGAAGTTGCACTGAATTCGAGACGGGAATACGCTGATTTCCTGGGCACCTGGGCTGTACTCAACAGCTTGACATCGTTCAAAATGACCTATATGGTCCTTGGAATGTGTACACTACCGATCAACTTTTCCTGCACCATTTAATCGTTTGTGATGGGTTGAATGTGCTCAGAAATGGTGAAACTCGAACCTATGTTGATGCACACGCTTTCTGGACCCCTTTGAGGGAGAATTGATCAACTTGCGAGTGTTAAATGACTTGCGGGCTCCGGGAAACACTACAGGTACCATCTCACATGATTTAATTATCAAATTCTTCAAAGCAGGTGCCAAGAAATCGACGCTGGGATTTTTAAGAATATTTTTTCGTCGGAAAAAAATGGCAAATGATGAACTGATCCTGAAAATCGAGGAATCTAGGTGTTTTTGGGAACTTGCGGGATTTGGAGAGTACTACAAACACCAATCAACGTGAATTATTCATCGAATGCTTCGAAGCTAGTTCCATAAAATTGCGGCTGGAATGTTATATGACCCTTTTCCACCGGAAACCACTCTAAAATCGTAGAACGACCCCTGAAATCAATCAAATCTAGGTGTTTTTTGGGACTTGCGGGGTTTTGAAAACACTGCAGACACCATCTCTCGCGATGAAACTATCACACGCTTTCCATCCGGTATCATAAAATTGCCGCTGGAATGTTTTATGACCCATCTTCACCGGAGAACACTCGGAAATCGTAGAACGACCCCCAAAATCATGAAATCTAGGTGTCATTTGGGACTTGCGGGATTCGGAGAAACCTACCGACACCATCTTCCGAGATCAACTGATCGAATGCTTCAAAGCGGGTGTCATGAAATTGCCGCTGGAATGTTTTATGATCCTTTTCCACGGGAAAACACTCAAAAATCGTAGAATGATCCGAGTCATCAAAACCCATAGATTTTCGGGGAAATTTCTTCAGTTCCAGTAACTTTGTAAAGATTAGACTTTTCAAATCCATCATTGGTTGTTTATCTCGAATGGGATGAAATTTCTCGACTCTTCGTGATTTCAAACTGCTCTTCGAAGCATCCGCAAGAAGAAGAAACGCAAACGCATCCAGAAAATCCTTATACTTGTCCGTATTCCCTCACACATCCCCGCGGGTCAGGGCATTCATTGCATAATCCACATATTGAATTCGTAGGATTTACAAACTCAAATGCAAATATTCCTACCACGTCTAAGATCTACATTAGGGTGGGCTGAAAAATCATTTTTTTCGAGAATCGATACGGGCTAATGCGCAAAACTTAGGTTTCTACATGTAGATGTGAAATAATTTTGCTCGACGCTAAGAAACGAAATTTTAGGTCCCAGCAAGAGCCATGAAGCTTTTATCAAAATCAACGCAGATTTAAATGGGAATGTGCCTAATTCGGCACTTTTTTCTTCCTAACTTTGCTCGCATTTCTGGTGCATCCAAGCATTTCTCAACGTACTTTAGCCTATTTCAAAGCTTGTTCTAAAACCTACAAAATGAGCTAAAGTACGTCCAATTTCGACTTACCCGAGCCAATCTATCTCAACTTTCCCAAAAAGTGATCATTATTAAAAATCCCAAAAATAGGGCGATTCTCCCTTCAAACTTTGCTTGTATTCCTGGTGCATCTGAACATATTTGAACGTACTTTAGTTTATTTTAAAGCTTATTCCTGAACCTACGAAATGAGCTGTAATATGCCCAATTTCGACTAACCCGAGCCAATCTATCTCAACTTTTCCATTTCGAGTTTTGAAAGGAGTGAGGCGGGAGGGGGAATTCGCTTATTTTCGGAATTTTCAAAACTAATCACTTTTTAGAAAAATTGAGATAGATTGGCTCGGGTTGGTCAAAATTGGACGTACTCCAGCTCATTTTGTAGGTTTTGGAACAAGCTCCAAAATGAGTTAAAGTATGTTGAAAAATGTTTAAATGCACCAGAAATACAAGCAAAGTTCGAAGGGAGAATCGCCCTATTTTTGGGATTTTTAATAATGATCACTTTTGGAAAAGTTGAGATAGATTGGCTCGGGTTGACCGAAATTGGACGTACTTTAGCTCATTTTGTAGGTTTTGAAACAAGCTTCAAAATGAGCTAAAGTACTTTGAAAAATCTTCGGATGCGCCAGAAATGCAAGCAAAGTTAGCAAGAAAAAAAGTTTCGAATTAGGCACATTCCCATTTAAACCCGTCTTAATTTTGATAAAAACTTCATGGTTCTTGCTGGAACTTAAAATCTCATTCCTCAGCGCCCAGCAAAAGTTTTCTCACATCTACATATCGGAACCTAACTTTTGCGCACTAGCCCGTATCGATTCTCGAAAAAAGTGATTTTTCGGCCCACCCTAATCTACATCTTTAGTGAAGTTACATACTCATCTGCAGAAACTACAGAAATATCTATCGAAATAATCCCTGCAGATTCAATTCGCGAATTTTTACAGTTTTTTGATTCACAATGTACCTATCCGACCATGTATCCATCTATCGCACCAATTCATCTATCCGTCCGCTCATCTATCCAAACTTTCATCCATTTCACCCGTTGGTCAATACACTCACTCATCAATCCCATCAATTGACCCATTCATGTATTCTCTCATTCATACAAACATCCATCCATCACAGAATATGATCACTTGATTGAAGATTCAATCAACTGGTTGATTGAAAAATTCAACCAATTTTTTCACAGTGCAGGTTGAACTGAACAAAATATACACTGATAATAGTGTATTTCCATGAAAAAAAAAAAAAAACGGAACGGATTTTCATAAGAAAGGAGTAAGATCTTCCCGCCCCCTTCCTCAGTCACTTTTTCCCAAAAGTGAAACTAGGCGAGTATGAGGTTTAGAGAAGAATCATTTATTCCCAGTACATGGAAACTTTAATTTTTATATGACATGGTTTAAACTCATGAAAGGAATGAAATCTAAGAAGATCATGTCGAGTATTTTTTGAGCCGATTTGTCATGATCGATATCATCACTGATGAAGACTAGAGCCAGTTTCCTCCAATCAGATATTCCTTTCAATTCATCCTAGTCACGGTGGCTGGAGACTTGGTTACTAGCTGATTGTCGCTGACATGACCCAAAGTTCGGGTGAGCGAAAGGGATGCAGGGTGGGACCGAAATAGAGAAAACATAACCGAGTTCAATTTTGTATTAATGATGATTCACTAGAATCTCACATTTTTTGACCATATAACGATCCAAATTGTCAATTCCCTATTATAACAGAGAATCACTCGTTGCGATCCCAAAAAAAATTACGAGGCATCGTTTTTTATGAGATCTGCTCTTCTGAAACCGACAGTTACTATAACTTCATCGGCATAAGAGGTCGAAGATACAGAACTCAAATGAATCATAGATGTCTCGTAATTGTTTTTGGGATCGCAACGAGTGATTCTCTGTTATAATAGGTGATTGGTGATTTGGATCATTATATGGTCGAAAAATGTGAGATTGTAGTGAATCATCATTAACACCAAATTAAACTCACAATCAGTTATATTTTCTCTATTTCGATTCTACCCTGCATCCCTTTTGCTACCCGATTTTTGGGTCATTCCAGCGACAACTAGCTAGTTATCAATTCTCAAACCACCGTGATTAGAATGAATTGAAGGAAACGTCCGATTGAAGAAACCTGGCTCTAGTCTCTATCAGTTATGATATTGATCATGACGAATCGGCTCAAAGAATACTCGACATGGTTTTTTTAGATTTCATTCCTTACAAGAGTTTGAACCATGTCATATGAAAATTGAAGTTTCGATGAACTGGGAATGAATGATTCTTTTCTAAACCTCATACTCGCCTAGTTTTACTCTCGAAAAAATGTGAATGGGGAGGGTTGCTTTTACGTCAAAAAAATCCCCTAAAATTCATTACAGGCTTTGACCCCCTTTTGATGGGATTTTTGAATACCATCCTCCAAGCTTTGTCTTGTTTTTACAAGATCAAGCCCCTCAAGTTCAAGAATCTGTGCATGAAAGCAGTGATACGGTACTGTGAGGTGTATCCTTGGTACAAGCTCCCACCATCAGTGCATGCTATTTTGATGCATGGATGGAAAATGGTGCAGTTTTACTACATGTATATCAGAGTGTTATCCGAAGAGGCTCTCGAGACCACTTATAAAGTCGTCAAGTCCTCCGGACTGAACCACGCCAGGAGATTTTCCAGGTATGCACTTTCTATTCTGCCCAAGCTTGTATCGTGGGACCCTATTGGACATTGATGGAATCGGAATTCCATTTAAGTGTTCACGCGACAATGTGAATGTAATACCGGAATACGATTTCGAGGATGAGAAATACGATTCACCATGTCAAAATGTGTATCCTTTTGGATGATGAATTGATCAATATTCAACCTTAAAACCGGATAAAATGGCATCTCCATGTATCCCCTACGGGAAAATCTGAATTTATAGCAAATTCACCATAGTAGGCCCATTCACAGTTTCTGATTATTATTAACCCTCGAAATCACTGTTAATGAAACTGTGCATCACGAGTAAAGACGCATAAGATGACTGTCGATCAATAGATTTGCAAATTAATCACTCCAATCGAAAAATGACAGCTTAATGGGAGAAGGATCCGGTGAAAATTTTGAGTGTGGAATCATTTCCATCACCAGCAAAATAATGAATGATGTACATCACCAAAACTGTGATGAGTCCTCAAATTGTTTACCAGGGAAGCTCCGAATGAAGACCTCTTCAATCGATTGTTCTCGTTGTCAGACCCTGTCCCCTCTCGGACTCGCAAGATCAGGGACAAGAAAATAAAACTCCTATCGCCTGGATTGAGAGAACTGATCGTTGTCGACAGTGTGGATGATGGATAGATGATCATCATCTAGTCAATGTATGCATATCTTTCCCAACTAGTCGATCGAAACGTGTATTGATAATTGCGATTTTGTAATGTTATCATTTCAATATCTCTCCATGAGCTCATGCCTATATCAGAGGTGCGATTAAGATGGTTTTTGGAATATTCTTAGTTTAGAAAGAGCTATGTTAATGATTTTCAGACTACGAGAAGTTATAATCGTCACATCGGTTATTAGACCAGTAGAATTGGATTTTCTTTTGGCGGTAGAAGATAGGTGCTCGTTTTAATTTTTTTCAGGTGCAGGACACTCTATAGAACCATGTCTACCACTTCCGAACAAATTTCGCTGGCCGGAAAAAATTATTAACAATGAATTACTGGTAAAAACGACACTTTTCGCAGATTAATGCCTATAGCTCTGTGGGTATAACTTTGAGCGAGTTCGCTCTGGTTTCATCTTCTAGCTAGTGAAAAAATGTACAGATTCAAAAAAAAATTTATTGCTCTAGCCTATTTTTTGTTGGAGTTACACAGGTTTAAACAAAAAAAGACCTATTATAAACAAATGGTTGTTAATCCTCCAATAGTTGACTAATGAGGCCAAAAACTCAGACAATCGATAGTCCTTATTGAGGTTAATAAGCATACCGAATTTGGTGACGATTCATCGAACCGTTTTTGAACAATCCTATTTGTTTATAAAAAATTGTTTTTCAGGACAAGTGGCGTAACTTTTTTATAAACAAAGATGGTGTTTTGGGAAAAATCAGGGTGATACCTAGAAGTCTACTCTTCAGTATCCCGTTTGGATCATCATCATATCTTGTATAGGCGATTTTTGAGAGCTAATTGTTTATAATTTTTGCACACGTCTCTCATTGTGTATTAAAGTCTCGAAATACATCGATTAGATGAGGAGGAACCCGAAAATGAAACCAGCCAATCGCGTTTTTTTCCCAAGCTACCCCAGATTAAAAAAAGAATGAAGGAAATCGGCCACGTAGAACCAGAAATATTGCGAAAAAATCCTCGGCGCTCGATTTTGAATCGCACCAAAAATTAGCTCTGGTTGGCTCGTGGCGCGTGACAAACACTGAACTTCAAAATCGAGTGCCGAGTATTTTTTCGCAATATTTCTGGTTCTACGCGACCAATTTGCTTCATTCTTTTTTTAATCTGGGGTAGCTTGAGGAAAAAACACGATTGGCTGGTTTCATTTCCGGGTTCCTCCTCATTCAATAGATATATTTTGAGATTTTAATACACAATGAGAAGCGTGTGCAAAAATTATAAACAATTAGCTCTCAAAAATCGCCTATACAAGATATGATGATGATCCAAACGGGATACTGAAGAGTAGACTTCTAGGTATCACCCTGATTTTTCCCAAAACACCATCTTTGTTTATAAAAAAGTTACGCCACTTGTCCTGAAAAACAATTTTTTATAAACAAATAGGATTGTTCAAAAACGGTTCGATGAATCGTCACCAAATTCGGTATGCTTATTAACCTCAATAAGGACTATCGATTGTCTGAGTTTTTGGCCCCATTAGTCAACTATTGGAGGATTAACAACCATTTGTTTATAATAGGTCTTTTTTTGTTTAAACCTGTGTAACTCCAACAAAAAATAGGCTAGAGCAATAAATTTTTTTTTGAATCTGTACATTTTTTCACTAGCTAGAAGATGAAACCAGAGCAAACTCGCTCAAAGTTATACCCACAGAGCTATAGGCATTAATCTGCGAAAAGTGTCGTTTTTACCAGTAATTCATTGTTAATAATTTTTTCCGGCCAGCGAAATTTGTTCGGAAGTGGTAGACATGGTTCCATAGAGTGCCCTGCACCTGAAAAAAAATAAAACGAGCACCTATCTTCTACCGCCAAAATGACGTCCTTTCCGAGCTAATTCTACTGGTCTATATATATAGTGTTTTCTTGAATCTCGTTCACGGCCATCTAGTCTGTGGGCAGAAAGGATACGTCATACTGATCTTTGCCCAAAACATGAGTAGTATTACTGACTCCATGATAGTGTTACTAGTGCAATTCTGTATTTCTCCATCAATGGGCAAAAATGCAGCGATTCTCCATATATTCAAAGTGATATATTCATTTTCTGATTGAATCAACCTCTAAGACACAAGTTTGAAGAAGATTCTGTCGTTTCGGGTTTCTATCTCTCTAGTTTTATTTACATTTGCGATATTTCGAATATGGAGTCGAAGAGAACATTTATCAACAGTTTTGACTCACAGGTTGATACAACCAAATTGAGCGAATCTCGGTTGACTCTGTCGAAACATGGCTGGGGTCCGAATCCAAATGAAACTCCCGAAATATACGTCGAGTTGAACTAAAGTGATGATCAACTACACGAAATTTTCGTATTCTGATGCTGGAATTTTGATTAGAGGTATAAAAATAGTTCCATGCGAAACAGAACTACGAAAAAGGGTTACGTCTTAAATTTTTTTCTTGACTTTTTCATTCGATTCTATGGTACAAAATATGAACTTTTCACTACCCCTTGGTCCCCAAAAAAATTTTCCAGGTATCTCCAACTTTGGTCTTCTGAATTATTTTCAACAAAAAAGTTTGGATATTTTCTCCAAGGAATACATATTTTTCGAATCCATTCAGAGATACGCAGATGCGATTTGCGGAATTCGAAAGGTCTTGGAAAAACCGATCGGAATCAGTCTTGTGAAGTTGATTTTGAGGTCTGGGGTGGTTTCATCGCGCGAAGGAGTGGAAAACATAGAAGATTCAATTTCTCGGGAACTAAATTTTTTAAAACCGTGAAAGTTTGATATTTCATGTAGAATGTTGTGTTCTTTGGAAAAAAAATAGTCCAGAATCCCTCTTTCGCGTTCTCATGCCTATTTTTGCCAATTATCACAAATCCTTTTTCCAAGCTCTTGGGAATCGTCCGTTTCCTGAGCATACGCAGGAATTTCCATTCTTGAAACCAATTCTATTAGGAAGCCAAGAAAATTTCCTTCAGAATGACCACCTGCCGAAGTCAATCCCATGCATTTGAGCCAGAGTTGCAACGTTCAGAAGACCACTGAATCTTGATAGTTCCTCAGGGGTGGGTCGGAAGCACTGGAGACAGCAGTGAGGAAAATTCACGCCTGCCCCCGTTCGATGGCGCCCATCGACGCGCGACGCGTCGCACTTGAGCTGGGGGTTCATCTTCTATACGTGAGGCTGCTTTTTCACGGTGGCAATCGTCGCCGGCGACGTCGCAAGATCGCTGCAATTTTCATGCGCGCGAAATTCAAAATCTAGCTTATCGAGGTAACCTAAGATGGAAATGGAGCAACTCCGAAAAACCGACCCGTTGGAAATTTTTCTTCCCTATCTTCTTGAGTGTGCTGAACGCGAATAAGAACTCTGTTCCCATTGAGAGGTGAAGAAAACTTATAAAAATCACATTTGACTTCGAAAATGAGACGTTCTGGCTTCAAAGTCGATTTCCACGCATTTCCTCCGCTGTTGGAAGGAAATGAAGTTCATATTCGTGTTCAGCATCTTCAAAAACATTGGACAGAATAATTTTTAACCAGTGGGTTTTTCGGAGTCACACCTTTTCCATCTTAGGTTACCTCGATGAGCTAGATTCTGAATTTCGCGCGCATAAAAATTGTAGCAATCTCGCGACGTCGATGGCGACGATTGCCACCGTGAAAAAGCGGCCTCATAGATACGCTTCAAATGCATGAGATTGACTCCGGTAGGTGGTCATGTTGAGGGGAATTTCCTTGGCTTTTCAAAGGGATTGGTTGCAAGGATCCAACACGGTGGTCGGGAAGAGGGGGAATATAAGATCAAAAATGGTAACCAAATCTGCGCACGTAGTCATTTCCTACTACTCCATACGAGTACAATCCCGTTGGGATCAGACCCGGAGCTGCTCGGTTTTTGAAATGCGACTAAAAATGGTATCGTTAATTGATAACCCGCGAATCGGTTTTTGACGAGTTGCACATGCGGTACGTTCTCTTCAAATTCGGCATAACTTCTACATTCGTCTGAATTCTTTGATGCAGCTTGGCTCATTTAGAAGTTTATCACAAAATCTACCAAATAAGATGGGGAAGGTTTGATTATTCCTACTTCAGACCAAATGCGAGTGGGAATAGTGTCAACATTGAAAATTACAATCAAATCGGTATTTTCACCTATACGCATCTGGATGATGTCCGACTCACAGATTTCCCGATTTTCAGAGTTCCTCAGCTCAGGTTGGCTCACTTGGAAGATAGCTCAGAAATTTGTGGAATCAAGAAGAGATCGTCTCATGATCTCAGTAGGAAAACAAATACTGCCGAGAGCAGTGATACAATTATAACATACACACAAATAGGTATTTATGTCGACGCACGTACACTACCGGTCAAAAGTCTGATGACACCTGGGAATCAAGCTGATGATTTTTAGAGTTGGATATCTCAGAACCTATTGGTCGTAGAGAGCTCTGCATGGTCGCATTTTGTAGCTCATAACAAGCACTATCAAATCTATTTTCTGTATTTTTCATCCCGCGTATTATACCAGAGACACACTAGTCAAAAAATGACTTTTTCGCAATTTCTGAGGCAAAGTACAAACGCCTGACGATTTTGGAGAGATTGTTGGATCGCTATGAGACCGATGACATCTTCAAGTCCGCGAAAAAACCTTGAAAATCCGTTTTTGAACGTCTCTCAAAGTAGTTCTGGCATTGAGATATGACAGATTGTCTGCCGGTGTTTACACGGTTAATCCAAAAATGATGAGAAACAGCCCAGTCCAAGGTCGGTAGCCTTCATTTTCGATGGCTATCTCGATGTTGAGTCGAACTCTTGCAGAAATGAGGGTCAGCTGCCCCAAAGTGGGCTGTTTTTCATTGTTTTTGGATTAATCGTGTGATTTTTTGGAAGAACAACACCCGCAGACAATCTGTCATATCTCAATGCCAGAACCACTTTGAGAGACGTTCAAAAACGGATTTTTAAGGTTTTTTCATGGGCTTAAAGATGTCATCAGTCCCATAGCGATCCAACAATCTCTCCAAAATCGTCAAGCGTTTGTACCTTGCCTCGGAAATTGCGAAGAAGTCATTGTTCTGACTCGTGTGTCTGTGGTATAATACGCGGAATGGAAAATACAGAAAATAGATTTGATAGTGCTTGTTATGAGCTACAAAATGCGACCACGCAGAGCTCTCTACGACCAATGGGTTCTGAGATGTCCGACTCTAAGAATCATCAGCTTGATTCTCAGGTGTCATCAGACTTTTGACCGTTAGTGTATACGGAAGCCATTCGGGTCCCTTTTGACTATGAGCGACGCTCTTTTTTCGATTTTATAAATTCTCGAGTTATCTTTCAAATGAACCGAGCTAAGTCGAAGAACTTCAAAAACCGAGGAATTCATGAGCCAAACGCTTCCCAGACGCGTATTACCAAAAAACCTATTTGCTTGTAATTTTCAATAGTGACACTATTCCCACTCGCATTTGGTTTGAAGTAGAAATAATCAAACCTTCCTCATCTTATTTGGTAGATTTCGTGATAAACTTCTAAATGAGCGAAGCTGCATTAAAGAATTCAGACAAATTACATTATATCAAGTCGCGTGACGACTGTTGTGGTGTCCGGAGTCACTAGATTTTCCACTGGACACTGACCTTACCCTATAGAGATGTGACTAGCCCTGTTGTTACCCAACCTAACCTGACTTCGTGGTGGAAAATGTCCCTAGACGTGTTATGAGCTAATTTTCTCCGATTTTACCCCTAGGTTGGAATATCCCTAGATTTCGCTCACCTAACCTTACCTGGAGGAAAAATTGCGCGTAGCGCGGTTGCTATTCGCGTTTTTCTCTGAGATTTTTTTACTCGCCTTGGATCATAGTTTTTCAATTTCGCAATTGTTTACCACACGATATAGGTTTCTTACCTGATTTTGGTTTTGACCCCTCTATTACCTGATTTTGATACGTAATTCATCAGTATTGTTTATTTGTTGTTTTCGCTCAATACGGCTTTTTAAGCCGATTACTTTTTGACCCACTACCCTCCCCTCTCGAATTATGATCTCAATGATTAAGGATGATTAATGAGAACGAAATAATCTCCTGAAATTTTCTAAAGTATAATAAATTAGTCGAAAGTCTGTTCGTTGCACCCTTGCCTTGTGTTATCGATGTTTTCGCACCAAGTTCTTTGAAGCTCCCGCTCACCACACTTTCTTGTGGTGTCAGGTACAGGAACATGGGCTACTGCAATGTTTCTAAGCGTATTGTGGGTCCCTCTGTTTCTGTCTGAACCTGTTTTATACATGATGTGTAACTGTCTAAAGTCTGTCTGTTGAACCTTCCCCCCAAGTCACCATTGAATTCGCACCGATTTCCGGACTTACTCACCATACATAGGTATCATGATGTCGCAAGTGCGGAAATACAGATTGTTTTAACGATGTGAGTTTGGGTTCCTCTGTCTTAGTCTAGAGATGGAATGTGATGTATGGAAGTGATTAGTGGAATGTCTCGGATGAAGTGAATGATGGAGTGAGAATTATGTAGAAAAGGAGATGAGAAAGAGTAGAAAATGGTATGAGAAATGGAGAGATAGAATATAAGGAGAGAAGGAAAAGCGATTAAGAAAGAGTAGGTAAGAAAATGAGATGGTGATAATGAAGAGTATGAAATGAAATACGAAATAGAAATGAGATGAAACATGCAACGAATGACGAATATGTATGTCATGTATGAGATGGATGAGTGTGATATAATAGAATGAATGATTGCCTCGCCCTCCTACTCGTATGCGAATTCGGAGGCAACCTGTGCACCCGAAGGCGGCTTACCTGCGTACGAAAATTCGCACGCAAGTAGGCGATCATTGGCGTATTTATGATGAATGTTATGAGGTGATGAGAATGATGTGAAGAAGGAGATGAGATGGTGGTGGAGTAGGAAGTTGTATGAAAGGCGATGAGGTTGAATGGGGTTGAAATGGAATGGAAGTACAGAAAGGAAGGAGATGAAGAGAATGTAGGAAAGGAAATGAGATGGGATTAATGAAGAGTATTTGTGATGAACGTGATGAGGCGATAAGAATAATTTAGGAAAGGAGGTAAGATGACGGCGAAGTAGAGAATGATATGAAGAATTATGAGATTGAATGAAGGTAAGATAGAATGAAAGAAGAGAAGGAAAAGCGATGAAGAGAAAGTAGGTAAGAAAATGAGATGGTGATGATCAAGAGTATAGCATGAAATATGAAGTAGAAATGAGATGAAACATGCAATGAATGATGAATATGTATGTGATGTATGAGATGGATGAGGGTGATGTAATGGAATGGACGATTGCCTCACCCTCCTACTTGTATGTGAATTCGGACGCAACCTCTGCACCCGAAGGCGGCTTGCCTGCGTTCAAGAATTCGCATACAAGTAGGCGATCATTGGCGTATTTATGATAAATGTTATGAGGTGGGGAGAATGATGTGGAAAAGGGGATGAGATGGCGGTGAAGTAGGGAATTGTATGAAAGAAGATGAGGTTGAATGAAGTTTAGATGGGATGGAGGTAGAGAAGGGGAGGAGATGAAGAAGATGTAGGGAAGGAGATGAGATGGGATGAATGAAGAGTATTTATGATGAAATTGTGATTATCTTCAATCGATCTTGGAGGACTAGGTTTGTGTGGATGAAATTGAACAATATTTTGCAAATTACTTCATATATTTGCGACGTTTCGTGCAGTGAAATTCACTGACCTCTTCAGGCATAAAAGCCAGGTTCTTTCAAAAGATCACATATTTAATAATCGATAGGTAGAAAATTGTTCTACCTTTTGATTATTAAATATGAGATCTTTTGAAAGAACCTGGCTTTTATGCCTGAAGAGGTCAGTGAATTTCACTACACGAAACGTCGCAAATATAAGAAGAAATCCGCAAAATATTGTGTATTTCCATCCACACAAACCTAGTCCTCCAAGATTGATTGAAGATAATCACAATTTTATGTGCAAAGAAGAGGACGATTCCAATCATCATTCAATTTATTCGAGTGTTTATGATGAATGTGATGAGTCGATAAGAATAATTTAGAAGAGGAGGTAAGATGACAGTGAAGTAGAGAATGATATAAAGAATGATGAGATTGAATGGAGGTGAGATGGAATGAAAGAAGGGAAGGGGAAGCGATGAAGGAAAAATAGGGAAGAAAATAAGATTATGGTAATGGAGAGTATGGAACGAAATATGAAATAGAAATAGAATGAAACATGCAATGAATGACGAGATAGTCTGTGATTATGACATGGATGGATGAGTGTGATGTGATGAAAGGCATGGTTGCCTCACCCTCCTACTTGGATGTGAATTCGGACGCAACCTCTGCGCCCGAAGGCGGCTTACCTGCGTGCAAGAATTCGCATCCAAGTAAGCGATCATTGGCGTATTTATGATAAATGTGACGAGCTGGTGAGAATGATTTGGAAAAGGAGATGAGATGGCGGTAAAATGGGAAAAGGAGAAGAATGGTGTTGATGTTAGGAGAAGAATGAGAATGATCACCCCACCCTCCTACTTGGTGATGCGTGCAAGATTCCACTTTCAAGTGGGCGATCATTGGCGTGTATGGATGTTGTGACGAGAAGGTGTGGATGATGGAGGAATTGAATGGAAGATAAATGTAGAAAATGAGATGAATTATGTTGATTAAGATAATGGAGAGAGAAAATGAGAGGCAACGAGGGAGAGGAAGGGAATGAAGTGAATGTAAATGAGTTGGTGTTAATGTAGAAAATTAGTTGAAAGATGCAGTGGATGAATGATTAGAATGAAAATTCGACACGATGAGCAAGGAAAGAGTAATACGATGAATGAGAATGACCGCCTTACCCTCCTATCTGGTGATGAATTCGGACGGAACCTCTGCATCCGAGGGTGGCTTGTCTGCGTGCAAGAATTTAATCCCAAGTAGGTGATCATGTCTTGATGTAGATGATGGAGATTGGAAATGAGATGAAATGAGGAAGGGGAAAGAAATGAAATGAGAGTAGATAAGTCGTTATTAATGTAGAAAATTAATTGAAGAATGCAATGGATAAATGATTTGAATGAGAAAGAGATACAATGAGCATAGAAAGAGTTATGAGATGAATGAAAATAAGTTGATGTTAATGCAAAGGATTAGTTGAACGATGCAATGAACGAATGATTCAAATGAGATTGAGATGAAGTAAGCGAAGAGATGAATGAGAAATATCGCCTCACCCTCCTACATGGTGATGAATTCTGTCGCAACCTCTGCACCCGAGGGCGGCTTACCTGCGTGCAAGAATTCACCTCCAAGCAGGCGATCATTGGCGTGTATGAATGATGTGATATGTATGATCGTCATTCTCTGCGTTTACAGGGTTGAGACTGTCCATCTCATCAATGACAACGAAGCATCGAAAGAACGCCCGCATCATGATGTTCGATAATGAACATTAGCTGATTTAGTTATAGATTTAGTGAGATTGATAAATCATAAGCGAAAGTGAGCCGCTGATGAAATTAGAAGAAAATTATACGTACATGCGTGTAAAACTTTGAAATTTAATCATCGAATACCTCTTGGTATACCACGTTTCCAGTACAGAATGGGAGTAAATATCCTTTTTTATTTTTTCTCCTGGTATCATGTATACTGTTTTGTTTGAGAAACACTTTCAGATTTGCACTTGACGTAACACGCAATAACGCTACATAGAGTTGTCTTTAGATTCACAAAATAAATTATTGGCTCCCTCATATGATCGTTTTTTTTTCAATTTTCTCATAACCCGAGTACTTTCAATCAAACAATCATGATGACCAAAAATGATGAATGTGATTGTTAGAGTACCCACAATGATTTGTATTGTTTCATTTTTCGTATTCGTATTTATTCATTCCACGAGAATTTTGGAATTCCCTCCAAAAAGTCGTAAGCGAGCGCAGCGATTCCGCTAGTATAGAAGTTATACTGAATTTGAAGAGAACGTACCGCATGTGCAACTCGGCAAAAAACGATTCGCGGGTTATCAATTAACGATACCATTTTTGGTCGCATTTCAAAAACCGAGCAGCTCCGGGTCTGATCCCAACGGGATTGTACTCGTACGGAGTAGTAGGAAATGACTACGTGCGCAGATTTGGTTACCATTTTTGGTCTTGTATTCCCCCTCTTCCCGACCACCGTGCCAAATTCCTGCGTATGCATAGAAAACACACGATTTCCAAAAGCCTGGAGGATGCATTTGTGATGATTGGCAAAAATGGGCGTTAGAACGCAAAAAAGGAATTCGGGACTATTTTTTCTGAAGGAACACATCATTTTACACGAAATATCACTTTTAAGGTTATGAGAAATTGGGTTTTCAAGAAATTCAATCTTCTATGTTTTTCACTCTTTCGTCCGATCAAATCATTCAGGACATCGAAATCAACGTTACAAGGCCGATTTCGATGGGTTTTTGAAGACCTTCCGAATGCCGCAAACCGCATCTCTGTATCTCTGAACGAATTCGAGAAAAATTCATTTCATTGAGTAAAATACCCGAATTTTTTTGTTGAAAATGATTCAAAAGAACAAAGTAATATACGTTGGAGTTACCTGGGTAAATTTTCTGGGGCTACTCATAGGTAGCGGAAAGTTCATATCTCGTACCATAGAATCGAATAAAAAAGTCGAGAAAAAAATTTAAGTCATGACCCTTTTCCGTAGGTCTGTCTCGCGCGGAACTACTCACAGTTGAAATGAATATATGAATGGATGACCGAACTGTATACTGATTCTGCAAGGGTGAATTCGCGGGATAGAATTTTTCTGGGTTTCATGAAAACTAGGAAGACATTTCCTTTTGATTCCAAAATTACGAGGTTCTTTCCAGGAATTTCAGAGGTTTTCATGATTCTCACTCAGACTTAACTGTTATACAATTCTTAATTTAGTACTGTGGGATATCTCAGCGATATGTACTTTGAAGTAGAATTTGTTGCTCTTCCGATTGTTACAGTTCTGATTTTCCAATATTGGCGAGAGAATCTTTGGAAAAATACAAAGGCCCATGAAAAAGACTTTCTTGGGGAGATTGAGCGACCATAAAATCTGGATACGTCAAATTAACATGGAGAATTCATGGTTATGCACTGATTTGCAGTGATTCGTATTATCTGTCACCTTCATATTCGCTCTACAGGCTCCCAAAGTCCTGCAGGTATATCCACGTATCCTTAGGTCACGGCACTTTCAATGTGGCATATTAGCGTTTTTTGCACCGACTCGCAGTGATTTGCATGGTCTTCCATCATCATATTAGTTTCACAGGCTCTCAAAGTCCTGTAGATATATTCACGTACCCCTAGGTCACGGCAAATGATAGATAAATGATGAAGAAAGGTATCCCAGGCACTCACAATGTTGCACATTTTCGTTTACTCCCCGAGAACTCATGATTTTGCACCGATTTGCAGTGATTTGTATGGCCTCTTGCCTTAAAAGTCGCTCTGACGCTCTCAAAGTCCTGCAGGTGTATCCACGCACCCCTGGGTCACGGCGAATGATAGATGGATGATGTAGAAAGGTATCCCATGTACTTTTGATGTGGCTTATTAGCAATCACACCCCGAGAATCCATGATCTTTGATCGATTTGCAGGTTTTCCATGTTTTCTCATCCCCTAATGGGCTCCAACCCTCGAAATGAGTCTTGGAATGAATCTTCAAAACACATTATTCGACGTGAAATTCTCCGTTCCTTCGATTGCCGCAGTCGGAATTCCAAAATATTGGTGAAAACCCCCTCAAAAATAAAAATAACTCCCAAAAATGGCCTTTGTCAAAAAATCGGCCAAATCACAAAGTTTGTATAAATAAAGCAACATTCTTGTTCTCCATCAAAATTCGCGTAAATCGCTCCCCCTTCAAATTAAACGCCCAATACTGCGTTTTGTCTCATTTTCGCGCTATTCAGCTAACCACCAGCACATGAGAGGTTCCACAGAACTTTCAACATTTGGGTTGCTGGAAAATGAAATTTTTATTTCTTATGGCATGGGTCTGAAACTAATTTTGCTGGTTAATAGGACCTTCTAAATAAGTGAAAAAATACGTGCACACTGGTTTGGAAGGTTGTTAGTTAGATAGATAGCCTTTATTTGCTCAGAGGCAAAATAACAAGAGTACAAATAAGATTACAAATAAATAAAGTGGGAGGGGACAGTCAATGTCTCCCCATTTGTATATACATAGTTCTGCAATCGATAGAGATCATTATTAGCGGTATGAAATACATTGAGCTCGCTGAATTGAATCCTACTATACGCACTCACAACACGCAATAGCCACTTTAAACACAGATACACACTGTATTTCACTAGTTTTCTGTTTTCTGACCATGTTGGACAACTGGGAGTATTCGAGTCCCACGTATTTGCGTTTTGGCGTCCCCGTCCGTGTTTTCACAGAATTCTCTATAAAATTCCTCAATCGAGTCTACAGTGACGCTCATGGGGGAGGAATGGGTCTCTCAGTGTATTATAGCTGTTTTCGAGTTTTATATGGACGATTGCAATGTCATAGAGGCGCCCACATGATCTCGATTACATATATTTTCATCGATGAAATTTTTGTAATGCTTCCCATTCCTATAACAGTCGATTTCAGGACCTGAAAACTTTGGGACATTGTTCGTAATAAAGTGAGAAAGGCCGAGCAAAACATTCCAGGTGCGTGCCTCCCTTCCCTCTCCCATGTCATGAGAATTTCACCTTTTTCAGTCGAGTGGGCGCATGAATTTACCCATCTTCTTGAAGCTGTCATTTCAGCGCAGTTGGTCTCTTGCACCTTAAACAAACGGGATATGGTTGGTGTTCTTTCGAGCTATCAAAATCTGTTTCCATTATGTACTTATCGCAAATGTTATTTTAATGAGCTAAGTATGGGAGATCTCATTTTTTCGGGAAAATTTGGTAACGCGACCACGACGTTCACTCATGACTGTCACGTCAAAGGCACGCGACTGGAATCAATGCTCCCTCAAAATTTGAGGTGCGTAGATGGTCACTGAATTTTGGCAGAATTTTTCAAGCAATGTTATTTCCGCAGTAGGCTTAAGAAATCAGAAAATGGCGCGAGTACGCTGAGATATACCCAGAAAATCAGAGTTGCTAGCCATGCTGCGCATAGCCAGTTTCCTTTGACAGAACAACGGATAGAGTACGGATTCAGAGGCTCTGAAACCTATCAAATTTAGCTTCGACAACTTGACAATCATTTGAAGGTTCAGACACAGCGTACAGTACGGACAATGTCAAAAAATCTGTAGAATCTCTAGTATGGGTCTAAATGGCTCCTCCGGGGCAAGAGATTCGGATTTTACAAGCCAAAAGCCACAATTTTCCCTCCTGAAACTTCCTGATATTGCTCGTTTTCAGCGTGAGAATATTTCTGGTCCAAATCGTGTTTCGTAAAACTGTGTGCGTCCCAACGACGATCGAAAATATGGGCAAATCTCACGAAGTATGCGGTTTGGCCGAACAGGCCTATTTTCACGTTGTCAGAAGAACAGTCGCCGCTCGCATTAGATCATTATTAATATCCACTTATTTGTAACAGTTCTGCATCATTCAAAAGTCTATTACTTGCTATAGAAAGGTACTGGGAGACGCTTCTTCGTGACAAAATCGCAATTTTCGACCGAACAGGGTCATAATTCTCTCACGCCTTAGCTCGCCACAGGCGGGGCGGTTCACCGATCGGTCTGAAAATTGGATATGTGATTGATTATAATATATAGGAACATATAATTTTCGCCCGAGGCTGTGCCGATGAATGCGTCAGAGTGACGATGATTCGTTGGAGCGAACTCCGATTTAATTCTTGTTCCTGTATCGCTCTTCTAATGGATGCAGCACTCGGGGCGGTGAATATTTCGTATCTGTAGAAACGACATCTCATTCTACATCCAAAAACCTACAAATCTAGCTCAAGAACGATAGTGTGCTCGATTCCGCACGACGATGCGGCTTAAAATGAGAGAAGTTATTTTTGCGTAAATGGGGTCAGAAAAATCGTTTTCCGTGTAGCACACGAAAATTTCGATTCCGTTGGGATTGGAACCACGTATAAACTGATATTTGTACCTCAAGAGATGACTATGAGAATCGCCCTTACTACAGCCTCATCTCGGTCGTGATGCGAGGCTTGTGAGGATTAACAAATGATGAAAATGAGCATTTTTGCGGCTGAGGCACATCTTCATTTTGTACCCCAGACCTTCAAATGACACTGTAAAATATGAAACGTATCTTTTTTCTCTATTCCAACACCGAGGATGCCATATATTTACATACACATGTGCCAATTAGAATGATGGGAATACGAGGCTCCCATCCGAATACATGGGAGAATCGTCTATTCCCTCACAAATCCACGGCGCGCGGCGGAGCTCCAAAGTGATTCACGCAAGTATTTCATCATTGTTTGAGCATTACTTGGACCAAACTAAATTTCATGGGAGGTGTGCTGCCATTCTGGAAATTCTCTAAATTTCAGAGTCAAAATCGCATAGTTCCTGAGATTTGCCCATATACCGAACACACATGTTGCTGAGGCGCTGGATTTTCGTTTCAAGATATCTTGACACGTCGTGGGATAATGAGCGAGCGTAATCGGAATGCGGAATAACTAGCGGATTTACAAGGAAGCTTGACCTCCGCTAATAGAATAGGACCTCTGTATCTTGCCGTATGCATGATTCCATAAAACAAAGAGCAGATACCTGCAACATTTGCATTCCATGACAAATCCTGGGAGAACAAAAATCCAATGTCTTTGATCGTTGATTGCAGAGGGGCTGCAACGCCATCAACAAGTATTTCCGGTAGCGCGCTCAAATCTAGTCTCATATGGTATTATACAGATGCAAATCAGTAGTTCTGCGAGAACTTCGATATTTGGGGGTCGAGAATTTGCCAACCCTAATTCGCGTTTCCAAAGGTTCTGAGATGTTATTCTTGACCTTACAAAACATATAGAATGCGAATTAGCTCGCACGCGAGTATCGATATTTCCACATATCGGGACCATAAGGAGAATACTAAGAACGCGGTAGCGTCACACAGACCCGACATTTCGAAGTGACACGCGGACCCAACATATTGTAACTAAAATTGATCTCACGGCCTAACGGTTTTAGATAGAGCTCTAAAGTTTTGGAACTATGATTTGGCCATCAAATACTATGGAAAAAACGCTGCTAAAAGAGATTAGCAGAATGCTTTCTCATGGCAAAATCTGACCATACGTTCAAGTGAAAGACATAAATATGAAATTACTAACGAATATCAATTTTCATCAACATACGGACACAAACACACACAGGCAAAGACGATGACGGACAAAGATGAATGTTTTTCGTGGGTGGTTGATCGTGGAGGGAAAAAGGTAACGTACAATCGAAATATCTCGGCAAGGAGAATAGAATAGTTAAGGCTAAATCCCATTACGTGAAAATTTTTAGAATGGAAATTGGATTTTGGTCAAAATCGAATAAATTCTGACGTGCATTCCATTCCTTCTCGTTCACGGTACCTTTTGAACCCTTGGATCGATCCTTCTGCAATTTTTATGAGTGATAGAGGACCAGCCAAAGATGTGCTGGAAGGATTCACAACTGATTCTATCAAACAGTTTTCGACTTGTGCGTCTTTAAAAATAAAAATGTCGAAATTGAATTCAGTTTTTGGAAAATATCTTCTAAAATTACTTCATAAAAAAATTTAGAGTGAGCTATTAAAATGTTGATATTGGCATGATAGATCGATTGGTTAATACAGAATTTAGTGAAAATGTACGAGGAAGAAATAAAAAGTGGTTTTGTTTCACATGGTGAAGAATTCATAATTTGAATGATGTAAATGAATAAAAATAGGAAATACACATTGACCAAGTGAGAGAGAATGGACAAGAAATGAGTGTTTGAGTGACTGAAAGTTTGATATGAAGGTTGTGGGAAGAAATATCTGTGAATGAAATAATAAAATTTTCGAAATTTTTCTCACTTGTGTTGTTCAAGACGCATAAGTTGTGAACTGTTTGATACAATGAGTCGTAAATCAGTGCAAAACATCTTGAGATGGTCCTCTATGACTCATAAAAATTTCAGAAGGATCGATTGAGTGTCGAGGAGATACGGTAAGACACATACGGACATACATACACAGACACAGGTATATGAGGGACAAAGGTAAATGTTTTGCGTGGAGGGGATGATCGGGGAAGAAAAAGGGCGACCTAGAATCGGAAGATCTCGGTGAGGAAAACAGAATGGTTGAGACTGAATCCCACTCAGTGAAGATTTTTAGAATAAAAAATGGATTTGAGTGAAAATTGCAAAAATTCTGACGTGCAATTTTTTACTTTTCGTTCACGGTTTCTCCTTAACCCTTCGATGGATCCTTCTGAAATTTTCGTGAGCGATGGACGACAAGCCAAAGATGAGCTGAAAAGATTCACACCTCATTGTATCGAACAGTTTTCGACTTATGCATCTTCAAAAATACAAATGTGAAAATTGAATTCAGTTTTTGTGAAATATTTTCTAAAATGTGTTCCTAAAAAAATTTAGAGTGAGCTAATAAATTGTTGATATTGGCATGATAAATCGATTGGTTGATACAGAATTTGGTAGAAATGTATGAGGAAAGAATAAAGAGTGGACATAATGGAGAATTTATGATTTGAATCATGTAATTGAATAAAAATAGGGAACACACATTAAACAAGTGAGAGAGGATGGATAAAACACGAGTGTTTAAGTGACAGAAACTTTGATATGAAAGTTGTGGGAAGAAATACTTGTAAATGCAATAATAGAATTTTGGAAATTTTTCTCATTTTTGTTGTTTAAGACGCATAAATCGTGAACTGTTTGATACAATAAGTTGTGAATCCGTGCAACACATCTTGAGGTGGTCCTCTATGACTCATGAAAATTTCAGAAGGATCGATCAAAGTGTTGAGGAGATAGGGTAAAGCACATACGGACACACACACACAGACACAGAAAATGAGGGACAAAGATAAATGTTTTGCGTGGAGGGGATGATCGTGGAGGGAAAAAGTTGATCTACAATCGATAGATATTGGCGAGGAGAACAGAATGTTTAAGGCCGAATTCCTGTAAGTGGAGATTTTTAGGATGAAAAATGGATTTGAGTGAAGAAATTGAAGAAAAATCTCTTGTCACGGATACAACCCTTTGTCTTTGAGAAAGCAAAACTGACTAAGACCTGTGGAATATCGCGTTTAAGGGTCGCTTCAGTACTACACGGACCTGATATAAAAATGCAGCAAAACTAGATTCCCGTCAAAAATTACTCCGCAAAGTGTGCAAATCAATTTTTCGGTGCTTGGGAGCATGGAGAAGTCGCGCCTGACAATTTACCCCATGAATGAGTTGTGCGGAAGAGTCTAGAATGAAGCGAATTTGTTTCCCCTCGGTGAAAAAAATTTGCTCCATTCTAGACTTCAGGTCCGTATGATGGGGTTATCTCTGTTCGAAAATGTTGTAGTTACGCGCCATGGCAACCGTAGCGCCATCTGTTTGTCGCCCGTCAAACTTAGTAGATACCGTCGAGCCACGGAGCGAAACACATATTGTCAATAAAACTTGTGTTTTTCAATTTGTAATCGCTGCCTCACAGTTATTACGCCTCTCCAAATCTGAACATTCTACCATCCCTTCGAATTTTGTAGGTTGTTTTCTACCGCATCATGGTGTGCTCAAAGAAAGTAGTACAACCACAAAACTTCGAGTCGTTTTCAATGGTTCTCCAAAAACTAAACAAGGAGTCAGTCTCAACGATTCGTTACGCATTGGTCCTAATCTTTTACAAAATTTGGTTCAGTTATTAATTAACTGGCGGAAGTATGAATTTGCTTTCGTTGCTGATGTTGAGAAAATGTATCGTCAAATCTGGGTTGCTCCAGAGGACCAAAATTATCAACTCATCTTGTGGCGTTTTGATGAGTCACACCCGGTCATGATTTATAAATTGACAACTATAACATACGGTCTGAGTCCTAGTCCATTTCAAGCCAATCGAGTTAGAATTCAATTAGCCAAAGATGAAAAATCTCGATTCCCTCTAGGGTCTGACGCCCTTGAAAATGAAACATACATGGATGACGTTAGTTCGGGTGGTCACTCAATTGAAGAAGCCAAGCAGAAACAAATTGAGGTGACGGAACTCTGCAAAGTGGGCGGTTTCAATTTGCGCAAGTGGCTGTCCAATGAACCTTCTATTTTGTCTGATTTACCTGATGATGCTTTAGCCAGTGAAACATGCCGTCCACTTGGTGAAGATACTTCATTTGCAATTCTTGGTCTGAAGTGGCAACCAAAACCAGACAATTTCATCTTCAAAATCAATCATGACTCTAACGTAGCTCAATGGACAAAAAGACTGGTTCTTTCTCAAATAGCCAAATTATACGATCCCCTTGGACTTGTTTCTCCTGTTGTTGTTTTTGCTAAAATCCTTTTACAGAAGCTTTGGCTTCACAATACAGTTCTTGACAGTGGTGAGAACCAGCAGTTGAGTTGGGATGATCCATTGCCACCATACCTCGCTGAAGAATGGAAAATTTGGTACAATGAACTCCCGTCTCTAGCTTCGATCAAGATTCCACGTTGGTTAGGTTACAAGCCAGATTCCGCATCGTTGCAAATCCATGGATTCGCTGATGCATCCAAGCTAGCTTATGGTTTCGTGATTTATCTACGATCAATTATTAATGGTCGAATTTCAGTTGCATTGATTTCATCTAAATCTAGAGTCGCGCCACTCAAGTCAGATAGCCTGCCTCGTTTAGAGCTTTCTGCAGCTCTTGAGTTGTCGCGTGGCATTAGAAAGTGCTCACGTCTTTCAAAAATGACGCGATAGACATATTTTGTTGGGTTGATGCAAAGAACGTTTTGTATTGGTTGAAAGAGATTCCGTCTAAATGGCCGACTTATGTAGCAAACAGGTGCGCAGAAATCCATAATCTGGTGCCCAATGCTCGTTGGTTACATGTTCGTACGGCAGAGAACCCAGCTGATCATGTTTCACGAGGCGTTTTGCCCTCACAATTACCGAATTTGAAGCAATGGTGGGACGGCCCTGAGTGGTTGTCTCATGAGCAATGTAACTGGCCATCTTCTTTGATGGCAGTTACTCGCCCTGACTTTGTGACACCATCGAAATCCGAGGCAACAACTCATGTTGTCGCAGCTCCGAAACCGATTTTAAATCCAATCGAAGTGGATCAAAGTAAAGTGAACCCCTTTTGGTCTCTTCTGTACGATCGATGTTCTTCACTTTCTCAAGTACTAGGAGGGACTATGTACATTTCGAAATTCATAGATATATTCGTGAGAGAGAAACAGAATGATCACGATTTGAAACCTGTATTATTCCAGCATGATTGGTTCAAGATTCAACGTACAAGTGGAACTCCTTCGGCAGCTGAATGGAGACGAGCTCGTTTATTTTGGATATATATTGTGCAGCGTTTACACTTTTCAAAAGAGATTCGTGATCTCCATGGGGAGCTGAAGATCTGGATTTATATGTAATGTACTTTTTCGATCTAAAAACGATGGCGCAGTCGGTTTAAGAAAAAAAAACTTTTTGACCATATTTATTTTCTGGTTTGCGTCCCCTCCGTCAGATCGCCAAATCCATACGACATTTTGTTCGAAATCACAAAGAATACCCCCCAAGAAATTTTCAGGACATTTCGTTGATTCCCGTGGGACTGGCAGGTCTGGATACATTTTTCGGGTCAAAAGTCTGAATTTCCTTGTTAAAATGCCTCAGAACTCGAAAAATATCGATGATTTCGAAAAAAGACAAGAATACTTTCTTGTTCGGATTGAAAAATCACATCGGATTTGTGAACAAGAGAAATCAGAAGTTGAATAATTTTATTTGAAAAATTGGACACATATGTGATTATATAAATTCCTGGTGATATTTTCTCTTGATTCTTGAAATATTTTATCCACTTATCCGATGCAATTTTTTAATCTAAACAAGAAAGTGTCCCTGTCATTTTTCGAAATTATCGATATTTCTCGAGTTCTGAGGCATTTTAGCAAGAAAATTCAGATTTTTGACCCGAAAAAATGTATCCAGTCCCACGGGAATGAATGAAATGGCCCGGAAATTTCTTTGGGGGTATTTTTTTTTATTTCGAACAAAATATTGTTTGGATTTGGCGATTCGACGGAGGGGACGCAAACCAGGAGATAAATATGGTCGAAATATTTTTTTTTCGAAAAACAGACTGCGCCATCGTCTTTAGATCGGAAATAGTATATTACGCAACAAGTGCGAGAAGGTCAATTTCCGCACAAGTTGCCAAACGAGTGCGAGAAGTTAATATTCACGCACTCTTGCGAGCGTGCGTAAATGTGTTCTTCTGGTTGTGCGAGAAGTTTCGAAGTGTGCGTGAATGTTACTTCTCGCACGAGTTGGCAACGTGTGCGGAAACTTCTCGCACGTAGTGCGTATACAATTTTTTGCAACTGTGCGCGATGTTGTAATTAAATGCACCACTGTCCGAGCAAGATCATCTTGAGAGCGAAGTTTTCAAGAGAAGCCAAATCCCGAGAGATGACGTGACATCATATTTTGGAACTGTGCGTGAATGAGAATGCATTAGACCGAGAAGTTACATTTACGCACACTTCACCAGTGCGTAAATGTAAAACTGTGCGAGAAGTCATTCACGCATTACTTCTCGCACTGTAAATAATGGAGAGAAGTCTCATTTTTTTACAACTCCGCGCACACAGTTGCAAAATAGTATATTACGCAACAAGTGCGAGAAGGTCAATTTCCGCACAAGTTGCCAAACGAGTGCGAGAAGTTAATATTCACGCACACTTTGAAACTTCTCACACACCCAGAAGAACACATTTACGCACGCTCGCAAAGCGAGCGTGCGTAAATATGTACTCCTAGGTGTGCGAGAAGTTTCAAAGTGTGCGTGAATGTTACTTCTCGCGCGAGTTGGCAACGTGTGCGGAAACTTCTCGCACGTGTTGCGTATACTATTTTTTGCAACTGTGCGCGAAGTTGTAATTAAATGCACCACTGTCCGAGCAAGATTATCTTGAAAACGAAGTTTTCAAGAAAGGCCAAATCCAGAGGGATGACGTGACATCATATTTTGGAACTGTGCGTGAATGGAAATGCATTAGAGCGAGAAGTTACATTCACGCACACTCCACCAGTGCGTAAATGTAAAACTGTGCGAGAAGTCATTCACGCATTACTTCTTGCACTGTAAATAATGAAGAGAAGTCTCATTTTTTCACAACTTCGCGCACACAGTTGCAAAAAATACATTTAAATCCAGATCTTTAGCCCCCCATGATTTTTTAGTCCAGACTCCAAAATCAGGAGCGCAGCTCCCCTTGAAACTTTTCCTTCAAGCGTTTGAAGAGGTCGTTGATTTCTTCACAAGATCGTCCATGGAACGCTCATATTGCGAGTATCTGCTCTGAAATTTATGATATGCTGGATGAATTGAAATATCGGGGCCAATTTTTGCCCACTGACGCAAAGAAGTTATGAGAGATCTCCCTCATTCCACCTCATTTTGATCACGCATGTTTAGTCTATTATTATCTTTTTGGATACCTTGTAGCCAAGCTTCAGTGATTTTTGAACACGCGTGGACGCATTCTCCTATGTCGCCGTGACGTAGCATCAAGAGCGTACTATGAGCGGTCACACCGGCTCACATTGTCGACGCGAGTACTTTCTGTGCATGCAAGTCTATCGAATATTCACGACGTCCAAACCTGAGTATTGAGGTGAGCTCCGTGAATCTGACGATGACGAAGTACGCCGTGTCATAGACATCAGCCATCGGGATTCCGAAGCCTATTAGCACGAACGACAACCTGCAGTAATCCTTTCTCGCACCAAGTAATGAATTCCTGGAAATCTGTGCCCGGAAGTTGGTGGGTCTGCTGATATCCAGATGGTCGCCAGGTCAACGGTTTGGAGGGTCATTTGTCGAATTAATAGCTTCATGGATCGATGAGTTATATGACAAGTCCTTTGGTCGGTAGTGGTTTTGGTCATCCGGAAGATCACCAGGTAGATGAGTGGTTGAGTTGAGTGAAGGATGAATTGGTCGATATGTTGATTGGTCACCCGGGAGGTTACCAGATCGACGGGTTGGTTTGTTCATGCGACAGATGAAGAGTTCGTTGAGACGGTGGATCATCCGGCAGGTCGTCAGGTTATATGACCGTTTAGTGGGTTGGCGAGTCTGCAGATCACCCGAGAGGTCATCCGCTCTACGGAACGGTGGGTCATGTCGCAGTTAAGGGAGATGTGGGTCAGTCGGTGATACTTCAGGTTGTTAGGTTGGTGGGTCGCTCGGTCATACATCAGATCAGTAAGCCAGTAAGTCGATAGGCCAGATGTTTTGAATAGTCATATCCTTGTCAAGTGTTAATTCGTTCCATCACGGTTTCTTCGAAGAATCACTCCTAGAAGTTTGAATCTTATATTCGATTGAAAGATTCTCCGCTCTTCCCGATTTTGATTAATAAGAAATGGAATACCGCCATCAAACTCAAGTGATGGTCATCGTCTCAGGTATGGGTAACAGTAGGCGGAAATTTGCAGCAGGTTCGTTTTTGGTGACCCAAAACACCTTCGTACATCAATTTTCAGCGATTCTCGCTTCACTGTGACTTTAAATATCTGAAAGGTACGATGGAGTCGGTGCGAACGAACATGGATTTTGAATAATTACTCTTTAATCGGTGAGATAACATGGTGAAAGCACTGGTTCATACCGCTCTTTTGGGGTCTGTGTAATCCGTCAAATTGCTTCATGGAGAATTATCTTCGTCTATGTTCTTCCAAAGGCCAGAGGAAAGAGCGGACCGCTGTTTACCTTCGATGTACGCGATGACGTTCGTTTGATATCTGATGCCTCGATTGAAACTGAAGAGTCACACGCAGGGAAAGTACTACTCAGGTCAGTAAACCTTCACTAATACATCATAAGTCTTGATTGATTCAATCAAAATTCCTCCCCTTATTTTGAGTCTCGAGCGAATGCAGTAGAATGAGAAGATCTTGATCAATCCATTAAAACCCAGAATGACATTTCCGCTGGACCTCTTACAGGCTCATTCCTAGACATGGATCAGCTCTTAGAGGAATTCACAGTACATGTAATCATGTGAGAATTGTCTAAATTTCCGTACGATGTAGTTGAATACTCCATCCAATGCGGTTTTGAAGAACTACATCCGATTTCCTGCGAAGAAATGCGATTCTTTCAGTCCAAAATCGTCCTTAGCCGGGAATTCCTTACCCAAAATCGATTGAGCCTTTGGGAGGTAGCGGAATGGTGTTCTTGGCTCCTGAATTACGGAATCTCTGAGTCCAAGGAATCTTGCATGACTAATATGGGTCCTGCATCTCGACCAAAATAAAAAGTGTTCTCAAGATGCATTTCCATCGTCATTGAAACCTTCTCAACCCTTCGGATCTCAATCCTGAACATCAAATAGCTCCTAAAAAGATATCACATCACATGTTTCCGACGTGGAATTGGCTGTTTTCTAGGTTCGATATCTATCATTAGGGAAGGAGGACGTTTCAAGCGAAGGGAACGCGTATTTCAATCAAAATTTATCTTTCTCCGAGTAATAACTCCATTCAAACCCAATTGGCATCATCCTAGAAATCAGTACATTGTCGTTCGAAGAGTCGACATATCATCTTCCCGCGCTCTGAACCTCAGGGTGTATGCATCCCGAGATTCGGAAAGCAGCATTGACAACCGGTATAGCATCAAACCAAAAAGGTCTCGGGTGCACCAGTATGCGCATAATAGACTCGTCATCAAGTTTTTATTCTTTTCAGAGCCATATCCGTCGTAGCCTTTGAGAAATGATCTCAAGGCAGGTTCCTAATGTTGAGGTGTTAGTCCCTCTTCAATATGGATGAACGTCGATAAAAATGTAAATTCATGTAACTGTAGAATAACTTCCAGAGTTCATACAATACGTGAGCGGACCACATCTACACCAGTTTGGCTTCACAGTGCTCACGTGGGCCAATGATTGGAATTGTCGTGTGCTTAGTCATGTATTCATTTTGGTCATTATATATTCTTTGAATTTGGCGCCTGGCTGTCATTTCGGTCTCACGCTCGCGCCTCGCGGAGTTGCGATCGTCGCCCTCGTTGGCTTCAAGCAGCATGGGGCCTCAAGCAGCGGGAATCCGGATGTCTTTTCTGCCGGCGGATGGGGTTTTTTGACCTCTTTTGCTCGTTCATTGAGCATTGATCCAACGGCAGTGGGGTTAGGGAGCCCTGCGACATTGTCCGGATTATAGGTTAGCCCAAGTATTGACACGAAGACTCAAATCGACGCACCCTGAGGAGACAACGAGAACGATCTGGGGATCCTGGAAAGTCTGTGGGCACCGAGGGAGTTCATCGTGAAATTACGAGGATGAGCTATCTCATTTCTATTTGGTTCCCCCAAATTCTGTTTGAGGATTCGTTCAAAAATTTTGATTCCTTCCATGATATATGACTTGCTCGACTTCTTACAATTTGTATATGCTCAAGCAGTTGGGAAACTCATGCACAATGGCGCATTTCTTATTGGTTTTGCGCGCATTCTCGATGATCATGACCTTGAATGTGTTCCTAAGTCAACGGTCCTACATAGCGTCATCGAGCCAGCGTCGCGTGTGTTTGAGCGGACGTTGGTGTGTGCCGCTCGGAGCTGAGCTCAACATCTGAGCAACACACCTGACCAATGAGTAATTCCACGAGAAAACGATATATGGTCGACAGTTGGATCTCAGATTTCTTTCTAAGTGAACTTTTTCGATTCTATAGGTTAAAAAATGAACTTCGTCACCATGGGCAAAATTACTTTCTTTTCGGACCCTGGTACACAAATCGAAATTATTTTTGCAATTTTTTCAAGCAAAATTGTCGTAACTTTTTCACACTCAAATTGATATAGCTCAAAAATTACCGCAGATATGGGGACGCGGTTCAGCGCATCTGTAAGGTGAACAAAGAGCCTATCAAAAACCATTTTGGAATTCTGGTTCTCGTAGAACTTCGGTTATATATGGATGATTCCGTGGAAATCATCTTTTTTCCCCCAAAAAGATATATTTGGAAGATCTAATTAACAATAATAAGAGACAAGGCGCCTTATGACTATCAGGAATCCCTATATCAGGCTTGCCAACATAAAATCAAATCAGGGCTGCCAACTTAACGAGGCAAATGTCCCTAGGCGAATGTAAAAGTCACTAGATTTGTTTTGATTATGCGTATATATTTATTGATGGGTTGGTGGATGGGTTGGTGGGTCGGTGGGTCGGTGTGTATGTGTTTGCGTGTGTGTGTGTATATATGTGTGTGTGTGTGTCTATTTTTGTGTCTTTCGTTTGTGAGAGTGTGTGTAGAATCCTCTTCTGTGAGGCAGTCCAGTACACGTACACTTACTAGACAAATATAATGAATATATCCACATTTTACGGCGTGCTGTCACCGGCTCGAGGATATGGATTTGTGTTTGTGTGTGTGTCTATTTTTGTGTCTTGTGTTTGTGAGAATGTGTGTAGAATCCTCTTTTGTGAGGCAGCCCGGTACACGAGTTACATTATGTATCCTCCTTACCGCACCAACATATATTGTATATATTCACGGTTGGCCTGAACTGACTTCAACCCAAACATGCTTGCCCCTCAGAATCGATTTTCCTCACTTCAAGTACATGATAAATGGAAGTTTTTCCCGCAAGAATGAAAATCTTTCGTCGAGCCGTTTTTGAAAAATGTCAGATTTATGGTTTTTTATTGGAATTTCCATAGTAATCTATCCATGCACGATTAAAATGCAGAATTTGTTCCTTCGCCAGAGTAACATCTAATGATTGGCGTAGTCAATTTTATTCTCATGCACATGATGAAATATTTTGAAGCAGAATCTCTGGATTGGGCAAACGCTTGTCACGTTCAACGTGAGATAACTCGAGGTTATCCCGCTTTCAAAGGGAATTCTTGCAAGAAATTGCTGGAAAATGTTGATCTACTTCAGACTCCGAATCATCACCGCATCAAGAAATTTGCTCAATCATTCAAGGATTTCAGGGAAGTAGTGAGTTCGTGTTTCGGGAATGAACTGGAAACAAGTTATAGATCGTGTGTAGGAACCTTTTGAAGAAGTTATTTAGAGTTGGAGATTCCAGTTTCCCCGAGAGTTTACGCGGTATTCTCTCACCTTGAATAGTTCTGTGAGATGAAGAGCATGGGCCTCGGATTCTATAGTGAGGAGTTCATGGAATGAACAAATTTTGACTTCAACTTGACATGAAAAAATTGCATGAAACAAAAATCCTCAATATAAGGAGAAACTTGTTACAGCTTCGTGTGTGTACAACAGTATACACAATCAAATTGTAGTTTGTTATTCATAAAATTGTTCCACTTTGAAGTGTGTTTTTTCTCATGAACTTCCGAGCATTGATTATTGTTGATCTATACTTTCTGGATAATAATGATACACGCAAATATGTATCAAAGGTCGATTTCGAAGCTCATCCGTAATTATTCTGAAAATGATGTTTAAATCAAGATTCAAAATATTTCAATTTGACTTCTTTCGATTGTAGCTCCGTCGGATGTTCTCATTCTTGCGGGAAACAACTACCATTTATCACGTACTTGAAGGCAAAAGGAGAAATCTGAGTAGCAAGGACCTTTAGGCTGAAGTCAGTTTAGGCCGACCGTGCGACATCATCGCTTGTCTTTCGACATCGTCGGATTATGGATATTCGCCTGTACTATGAAATCGTTTCTAAAAACTATCCTTTTGATGGATTTTAACGTATTTCGATGTAATTAAGAATAAATTCCAGGGAAGTCGGCAGACAACTGCATTTTAATCGCGCATGGATAGATTAGTATGGAAATTCCTATAAGAAACCATAAATTTCACTTTTTTAAAAAACGGCTCGACGAAAGATTTTCTTTTCTGCGGGAAAAACTTCCATTTATCATGTACTTGAAGTGAGAAAAATCAATTGTGAGGGGCAAGCATCTTCGGGTTAAAGTCAGTTCAGGCCAACCGTGTATTGGCGTCTTTACTGCGTGTGGGAACCGGCTCGAGGATATAGATTCGAGGTTTTATGTATGTAGGTGTGTGTGTTTGAGCATGTGTTCTGAGTGTGTGTAGAATCCTCTTTTGTGAGGCAGTCCAGTACACGTACACGTACTAGACGAATATAATGAATATATCCACATTTTACGGCGTGCTGTCACCGGCTCGAGGATATGGATTTGTGTTCGTGTGTGTGTGTTTGAAATAGAATTGAGATCGCTTCTGGAGTGGGATGAATGAGGGATAAAATAAATGGTATGAGGAATAGAATGAATGGGATAGAATTGATTTGAAATGGTGGTATTTCGGAATTCCTCGGAAATTACCTGTGAATCTTAAGAACTAAAATTAATGGGATGAAAAAAGTTTTTTTTCTAACCTTTTGTTGTTGTGGGCGATTTCTCTTTCCGTTATTCAGGTACATCAAAAGTTCTCCGAGAATTTCCAAATACAAGGTTCTTTGGTGAAATTTGGAATGGATTTTCATGAGTTGAGACATCTTATCTTCGATCCATGTTGTTGTGTATATCGTGTTGGTAGTTTGATGATTGGGAAGTATTTTCCGTGGAGGTGTTTCTTCACGTCACAGGGACCGGAAGAGACATGATCAGATGAAACCGACACGTATTGGTTACCTTACCGGACCAAGGGACGACGTTCAGAACAGAGGAAATCCAACGATTTCATCCGTGAAGATGTGTTAGTGTAGAATGTTGTATCATGAAATATCCTTATGAGTTACGACGAACTTACATTTACAATAGCTTGGCAACATTGATTCGCATTCTGTCGCACTCAGAGATGAAAGTCTCGATCTCTTTGTGAGCCAAGATATCATACAAATTTGTTGCAACTGGTAAATGTAATATGTCGCAATCATTGATATTGTTAGTGTTATGAGTGATTCCAATATATGTTCTATTCTTGGGGATCATGTTATTGTGAAGATGAATTTCTACGATGGGTGGAAAATGATTTGATTTTTTAGGAATTCTGAAACCGTGATATTTTGGAATTTCTCGGGGATTACTTTTGAATTTTAGATGTTCTAGAAGAAAGTGGCTTTACGCAGTGCTCCCGTACGGGAACCCGTGTAAAATTCACGGGAAAGGGGTAATATACGTCCATACCCGTGAGCTTCCCGTGTTACTTTTTGGAGCTCTGCAAGCTCAACGGGACGACACGGGAGACGCCCGGAATGTTCCCGCTTCGATGCAAGCTCGCCTCCCGTGGCTTCCCGTAAATGTAGTTTCGGCGTAGCTTTTCCCGTTTCTACCCGTGCGACGTTCACATAAGGAATCGCATGCCTACCATTCTCCCGTTCACAACCCGTGTGGCTCGATTTTGGCCTCGTGAGTGCTACCCGTATACGCGTGCACAACCCGTGTGAACCAATTTTGGCCTCGTGAGCATGACAGACTGACCACCCGTGTCCACCCGTTTTCCCGTTCACCACCCGTGTGGCTCGATTTTGGCTTCGTGAGCATGGGACTGACCACCCGCGTCTACCCGTATTCCCGTTCACAACCCGTGTGGCTCGATTTCGGCCTCGTGAGCATGGGACTGACCACCCGTGTCTACCCGTATACCCGTTCACAACCCGTGTGACTCGATTTCGGCCTCGTGAGCATGGGCCTGACCACCCGTGTCTACCCGTCTTCCCGTTCACAACCCGTGTGACTCGATAACGGCCTCGTGAGCATGGGACTGACCTCCCGTGTGTACCCGTTTTCCCGTTCACCACCCGTGTGGCTCAATTTTGGCCTCGTGAGCATGGGACTGAACACCCGTGTCTACCCGTTTTCCCGTTCACAACCCGTGTGACTTGATTTTGGCCAGCTAACCACAAGAGTGATCACCCGTGTCTACCCGTATACCCGTGCACAACCCGTTTGAACCAATTTCAGTCTCGTGAGCATGGGACTGACCACCCGTGTCTACCCGTCTACCTGTCCACCACCCGTAGAACTCGATTTCGGCCTCATGAGCATTTTAGATGAATAGAGACGTGATTTCCGGTTCTCAAACATTCTTCAGCCCACAAGGGGGAGCTATAAGAGCATCAACGAGCTTACGAACTGACTTTGAATTGATGCACGCAATCGACTGTGATCTCAGCAATCAAAATTCCCTTCGAAGTATTCATACGCTAATTGCTTCAGAAAGACCAAGATATCTCAAAAATTTTTCACGAATGGTCAATCTATGGACATTCTCAATGCCTTACTCGAGCTGATTGAAGCAGTCTAAAGGAAGAATACTCTGTTTTTCATGACGAAGTCATCTTCTCGTGCGTTAAGTTTTGTCTAACATGTAGACACAAATATTCGTAACGCACGTATGTGCGCGCAACTCCCCATGCGTCGTGCGTGTTGCAGCTATGTTTGAGTAAGCGTATTATAAAGTATAGTAAGATGATATGCAAGCATTGGCATGATGGTATTGCAAGTCAAAATGCAGATCAAAAAGCCCGCAGTGCCCCTGTATCGCAACTATGTGGTGCTTAAGATTCAATAGAAGCACAGCAAAACTTGTCAGAAATTGGATTCGATTCATTGTGTAATTCAGCACACCTTTGTCAAGATTTCAGATTGTGATTCTGGTTGGAGAGGTGGCTCATTGAGTATAATTTGGGAGAAATCTTGTACGGTTAGGCCGTCCACCGAGCCGTTCACTGCAAGTCAACTTTTCGTAATTTTCTTCGATCCATGGACCGAACTCCCGTATTTTGGAAAAATATCTGTACGGTTGTGGCTTCTCCTTTCATATAGGGCAAGTGTACTCAACTTTCCTCTGTACCCAACTTGATGCCCCATATGCCGATCTCAGGAATGGGCACTCCTTTTGTCCTCCCGGCATTTTTTTCGCGCTTGCTATGTTAAAATATGATGAAAAAGTGAATCCATCCAAATTGGACGTAGTTTAGCGCATTTTGAAGGTCCTTAAACAAGCTCCAGAGTGAGCTGAAATACGTTGAAAAAATGTTCAGGGAGACCAGATTTGTTGAGAGAATGGTTTATGTGGGCGATTCGGTCTCACCATCTTGTGAACTCTATAAAATCACTTGAAAAAACTAAGACAGCTCGACTCTCGATGATTGAATTTGAACGTACTTGAATTCATTTTGCAGGTCTCAAAACAAGCTTTAAAATGAGCTAAAGCATGTTGAAGACTGGTGAGGTAGACCGAAGTTATCAAGAAAATGGTTGAATAGGGGCAAGTTGGGTACACTTACCTGGTCATCTATATTGTTGGAGAAGTAACCGTCACGAAAGATGAGAAAATCATCGGGAATATTTTTGAAGCAAATATGAGCCGGCGAAAGATCGATATTTTGGGAATTGTTGGCCTCACTGAATTCTGAGTGACTCAGTCATCTAACTTCATAATCAACGGAAATAAATATTACGTAACAAAGAAAATTGAAGAATTGAGCTACATGTAGCAAATTTATTGAGCAAACTCCTATGACTTCGTCATCATTCGCGCATTCTCCGGACGCACACCATATTTTCGTATCTCTCAGGGAAATAGGGATAGTGATGAGTCTGTCTTGGCTAATCGATATTTATGAGTCCCAAAATTGTAAGTACAATCGTATTCTGACATTTCAGATCAAAAAAATAGCTTGCGAATCTTTGCTCCGATGCGGTGAACGTCCTTTTTCATTAAAAATATCATAAAAGGTATTGAAGAGACCCAAATGTCAGTCACTGGTGAGAATCGATCATCCATCTCTTCTAGAAATTTCATTCGATTGAAGATGAGCAAGTTTCGCGAAAGTGCGACCCTGTCAGCTGCCTTTGACAGAATTCGCTTCTCTTTCCATCACCGAAAACCGTGAACAATTGCCCTCTGATAGCATTACTACGAACTTGAATAATAATGTAGGTGGATCACTTACATACCTTCAAAAGGCGCGGTTGCGCCTTGCTGGCGAGTATATAAAACAAAAAACTCGCAACGCTGCCGTGCCTTATATACGCCAAGTTGGGGTTTTTCTAACCTCTCATTTTTCTTCGATCTTAGATATTATGGGTTTTCGTGGGTACCAACTGCGATGCGATCTATTAGTAGCGAGTCAAAACTCTATCTAAACACTATCTTGTTTTATCAAGATACCCATCAACAGCTTTGTTTCTCGACTCACAAATTCGGGACCCTCGCGGACCAAATTTGCCGTGGATTTCCGTCTCCTGTCAGTTTCGAGATTCGACTCATCTCGAAGTCGACACTGTGTCGATATGAGGCACAGATTTGTGTGCGTGAGCCTAATTATTGTATTGTTGTTATCGTCAGCATCAGCACACGCATCATTAGCAGACTATATTCACAACTCCAGCTATTCTGTACCGGACGAGTGTCTAATCGTAATTGTTGGTCTACTAGTAAAAGAAGCCGCCTGATGTATGCATATGATATGCTCTCTTGTAACAGTGATTTCAAAAATGATGGCCTGATGGCCAAGATATGTGCCATTCTCGCCGTTGTGCATCAGTGCAAGGTGAATTATCAAGAATAATTTTCAAATGTATTTGGAGAGTTTGTGCTGCATGGGTGCCAGCATCAATCTACATTTTATCAGTAAATTGACTTTCACTCCCTCCGATACTTGAGACAGACCCAACTGTGAAGATAAATTGTGTATTTCAAGTTCATAATCTACTCTAGTGAGAGAATTCCATTGCAACCAATGTATTATCATTCACGCTACTTCTCGTATCTCACCAAAATCCTATTCAGGTCCAACACAAAAGGAATCGTCACTCACATTTAGATGTTGTGAGAAATGTGAGATTGGTCAGTCCTATTAGTGACTGTCCATGAAACAGTTGTTGTGATATGTGTGGTGATCTCTGGTGCTGGTCTAATCAATTTTACACAACACACTTTCATTGCACATCACTGTACTGACTAGTCTTGGCTAGACTTTTAATCTTGATTTATGGGTCACAGCTGTCTTGACGTGGCACTTACATTCTTGCTAAAGACTTCATCAACAGCTAACAGGCAAACGTCAATCCCCAAATAGGTCTAATTATGTTTAGGGTTCATCTGATTCATCAAAATTATTATTGAGAGAGATGAGCACATTTACGCTCGTAGAGAAAATGGTTAGGATCAACTTGGGAAAATTCAGGGCGGAGAAGTCAATCAACATAGAAACTGGATCCACACATTCATCCGGATGTACTTTGAGGATCATTCTGTCTGGCATCAAAGCTCTTCTCACATGACGCTATTGAATCTTCATTCTCAAAATGAGATCCCACGCAGCACTTGAACTTCTTAAGTGTCACAATTAATCAATGTCCTAGTTCAAATTTGTTCAAGTTTTTGGTTTTCGAATAGTGTTGAGAAACATATGTATTGTGATAATTTCATGTTTCATGTGTTAGTCACCCATTAGTTGGTCATTTTGGTGGTTGGGACCCTCTCTTCTTGGAGAGCGGATGAACCAACTCGTGTAGGAATTTTTACAATCCAGATGTCTCTCATCAACTAATTACCTTTTACTATTACAAGTAGAGTTGGGAATCTTTGCATCAACTCAAGTTAAATTCCATGAACTAATTCCAAGTTTTCCCATCAACAAGAAAAAGTTGTACGGCCCCAGATTCACTTGCTTAAGATTAGAAAATATTCATCTTGGAACGTAGGACACTGCTGTTCATTGGGGGGATGATTTATAGGAATAACATATGGATAAGTGTTTTTGGTTCTTGTACATGTCACTATTCACAGCTTATATTTGTCAATCTAGGAATTTTCAATCATTGCCATAGCCAAGTGTTGAAATCTTTCCCCCTCCCACTTTACTTCTTCCAAAGGTCAAAAGTCTAACTTGGCGAGTATCACCACCCTCCCCCCCCCCCCCATAATTTCATCTGAGATGAAAGTATGAATTTCAATTCTTGAGGGTCATGAGATCAGGGGAAACATGTCGAGTAACTTTTTACCAAAATCTAAACGTCAAACGAATGGAGAGAGATTAAAGAATAATGATTTCAATTCTTGAGAGTCATGAGATCAGGGAAAGTATGTCGAGTGATTGTTTTGCAAAATCTGAATGTGAAATGCATGGAGAATGATTGATTACATTACAATCTGATTAAATCTGTAAGTTTGACTCAACTTGAGTTACTCACCATCTCTACCGACGTCCAATGTGGAACGATCAATTCTGGATTAAATTTTCTTACTCCACTTTTTTTTATTGGTCTGGATAGATTATTACTTCCAATATATTTTGAGGAAAAGAGAGATGGTGAGTAACTGAAGTTGAGTCAAACTTACAGATTTAATCAGATTGTAATGTAATCAATCATTCTCCATGCATTTCACATTCAGATTTTGCAAAACAATCACTCGACATACTTCCCCTGATCTCATGACTCTCAAGAATTGAAATCAATATTCTTTAATCTCTCTCCATTCGTTTGACGTTTAGATTTTGGTAAAAAGTTACTCGACATGTTTCCCCTGATCTCATGACCCTCAAGAATTGAAATTCATACTTTGGGGGGGGGGGGGGAGGGGGGTGATACTCGCCAAGTTAGACTTTTGACCTTTGGAAGAAGTAAAGTGGGAGGGGGAAAGATTTCAACACTTGGCTATGGTGATGATTGAAAATTCCTAGATTGACAAATATAAGCTGTGAATAGTAACAAGTACAAAAACCAAAAACACTTATCCATATGTTATTCCTAAAAATCATCCCCCCAATGAACAGCAGTGTCCTACGTTCCAAGATGAATATTTTCTAATCTTAAGCAAGTGAATCTGGGGCCGTACAACTTTTTCTTGTTGATGGCAAAACTTGGAATTAGTTCATGAAATTTAACTTGAGTTGATGCAAAGATTTCCAACTCTACTTGTAATAGTAAAATGTAATTAGTTGATGAGAGACATCTGGATTGTGAAAATTCCTACACGAGTTGGTTCATCCGCTCTCCAAGAAGAGAGGGTCCCAACCACCAAAATGACCAACTAATGGGTGACTAACACATGAAATATGGAATCATCACAATACATATGTTTCTCAACACTATTCGAAAACCAAAAACTTGAACAAATTTCAACTAGGACATTGATTAATTGTGACACTTAAGAAGTTCAAGTGCTGCGTGGGATCTCATTTCGAGAATGAAGATTCAATAGCGTCATGTGAGAAGAGCTTTGATGCCAGACAGAATGATCCTCAAAGTACATCCGGATGAATGTGTGGATCCAGTTTCTATGTTGATTGACTTCTCCGCCCTGAATTTTCCCAAGTTGATCCTAACCATTTTCTCTAAGAGCGTAAATGTGCTCATCTCTCTCAATAATAATTTTGATGAATCAGATGAACCCGAAACATAATTAGACCTATTTGGGGATTGACGTTTGCCTGTTAGCTGTTGATGGAGTCTTTAGCAAGAATGTAAGTGCCACGTCAAGACAGCTGTGACCCATAAATCAAGATGAAAAGTCTAGCCAAGACTAGTCAGTACAGTGATGTGCAATGAAAGTGTGTTGTATAAAATTGATGAGACCAGCCAGAGATCACCACACATATCACAACAACTGTTTCATGGACAGTCACTAATAGGACTGACCAATCTCACATTTCTCACAACATCTAAATGTGAGTGACGATTCCTTTTGTGTTGGACCTGAATAGGATTTTGGTGAGATACGAGAAGTAGCGTGAATGATAATACATTGGTTGCAATGGAATTCTCTCACTAGAGTAGATTATGAACTTGAAATACACAATTTATCTTCACAGTTGGGTCTGTCTCAAGTATCGGAGGGAGTGAAAGTCAATTCACTGATAAATTGTAGATTGATGCTGGCACCGATGCAGCACAAACTATCCAAATACATTTGAAAATTATTCTTGACAATTCACCTTGCACTGATGCACAACGGCAAGAATGGCACATATCTTGGCCATCAGGCCATCATTTTTGGAATCACTGTTACAAGAGAGCATATTATATGCATACATCAGGCGGCTTCTTTTACTAGTAGACCAACAATTACGATTAGACACTCGTCCGGTACAGGATATCTGGAGTTGTGACTATAGTCTGCTAATGATGCGTGTGCTGATGCTGACGATAACAACAGTACAATAATAAGGCTCACGCACACAAATCTGTGCCTCACACCGACACAGTGTCGACTTCGAGATGAGTTGAATCTCGAAACTGACAGGAGACGGAAATCCACGGCAAATTTGGTCCGCGAGGGTCCCGAATTTGTGAGTCGAGAAACAAAGCTGTTGATGGGTATCTTGATAAAACAAGATAGTGTTTAGATAGAGTTTTGACTCGCTACTAATAGATCGCATCGCAGTTGGTACCCACGAAAACCCATAATATCTAAGATCGAAGAAAAATGAGAGGTTAGAAAAACCCCAACTTGGCGTATATAAGGCACGGCAGCGCTGCGAGTTTTTTGTTTTATATACTCGCCAGCAAGGCGCAACCGCGCCTTTTGAAGGTATGTAAGTGATCCACCTACATTATTATTCAAGTTCGTAGTAATGCTATCAGAGGGCAATTGTTCACGGTTTTCGGTTATGGAAAGAGAAGCGAATTCTGTCAAAGGCAGCTGACAGGGTCGCACTTTCGCGAAACTTGCTCATCTTCAATCGAATGAAATTTCTAGAAGAGATGGATGATCGATTCTCACCAGTGACTGACATTTGGGTCTCTTCAATACCTTTTATGATATTTTTAATGAAAAAGGACGTTCACCGCATCGGAGCAAAGATCCGCAAGCTATTCTTCTGATCTGAAATGTCAGAATACGATTGTACTTACAATTTTGGGACTCATAAATATCAATTAGCCAAGACAGACTCATCTCTATCGCTATTTCCCTGAGAGATACGAAAATATGGTGTGCGTCCGGAGAATGCGCGAATGATGACGAAGTCATAGGAGTTTGCTCAATAAATTTGCTACATGTAGCTCAATTCTTCAATTTTCTTTGCTACGTAATATTTATTTCCGTTGATTATGAAGTTAGATGACTGAGTCACTCAGAATTCAGTGAGGCCAACAATTCCCAAAATATCGATCTTTCGCCGGCTCATATTTGCTTCAAAAATATTCCCGATGATTTTCTCATCTTTCGTGACGGTGACTTCTCCAACAATATAGATGACCAGGTAAGTGTACCCAACTTGCCCCTATTCAACCATTTCCTTGATAACTTTGGTCTACCTCACCAGTCTTCAACATGCTTTAGCTCATTTTAAAGCTTGTTTTGAGACCTGCAAAATGAATTCAAGTACGTTCAAATTCAATCATCGAGAGTCGAGCTGTCTTAGTTTTTTCAAGTGATTTTATAGAGTTCACAAGATGGTGAGACCGAATCGCCCACATAAACCATTCTCTCAACGAATCTGGTCTCCCTGAACATTTCTTCAACGTATTTCAGCTCACCTTGGAGCTTGTTTAAGGACCTTCAAAATGCGCTAAACTACGTCCAATTTGGATGGATTGGAGCCGAACCGTCTCAATTCTTCCAAAATGAATGGCGGAAATCGGCGGTAGAGTGTTTTTATTGCCTTGCACGCACATTTGGAGCTAATCGCCGGTCCAAAACACCTTTTCCGACCTATTTCGACGTGATGAACACGTTCTGATTGGTAAAATAAGCCATACTGCGCGCCTTCCCGAGATAACCATATGGGGACATGTTGGGCACACTCCGACATTGGCATCCTTGTTTACGAATTGTCTTCGTGTTTTGCTCATAAATTAGCTCAGATCCGAATTTTGCAGCTTGAAAAACACATTTTGGAGGTTCTGAAGCGAGTAATCAAATACGCTAAGGTGAGTTAAGGTTGGTTGAACTCAAAAAATTTGGCACTAATTTCACTGGACGCATTTCCCTCGGTGCTTTCTTAGCTAAGCGATCACGAGAAATAGAAAAGTCACTTGACATTTTCTGGAGAACGCAGGAATGATTCGAGGTCGATGCAAACTACTCAATTTTTCATCATATTTGAACATAGCAAGCGCGAAAAAAATGCCGGGAGGACAAAAGGAGTGCCCATTCCTGAGATCGGCATATGGGGGCATCAAGTAGGGTACAGAGGAAAGTTGAGTACACTTGCCTCATATGAAAGGAGAAGCCACAACCGTACAGACATTTTTCCAAAATACGGGAGTTCGGTCCATGGATCGAAGAAAATTACGAAAAGTTGACTTGCAGTGAACGGCTCGGTGGACGGCCTAACCGTACAAGATTTCTCCTAAATTATACTCAATGAGCCACCTCTACAACCAGAATCACAATTTGAAATCTTGACAGAGGTGTGCTGAATTACACAATGAATCGAATCCAATTTCTGACAAGTTTTGCTGTGCTTCTATTGAATCTTAAGGGGATGTCGGAGTCCTATCGATATTGTACAGTTACCGACATGGTCGAGTTTTCAGATTTCTCGATGAATTTTTGAGATATCAAAAATCTAACAAGTAACGCCGATTCTATGAGCCATACAGAATCGGCGTTACTTAGTAGAATCCCGATATCTCGAAAATTCATCGGAAAATCCGAAAACTCGACAATGTCGGTATCCGGTATCCTCTTAAGCACCACATAGTTGCGATACAGGGGCACTGCGGGCTTTTTGATCTGCATTTTGACTTGCATTACCATCATGCCAATGCTTGCATATCATCTTACTATACTTTATAATACGCCTACTCAAACATAGCTGCAACACGCACGACGCATGGGGAGTTGCGCGCTTATACGTGCGTTACGAATATTTGTGTCTACATGTTAGACAAAACTTAACGCGCGAGAAGATGACTTCGTCATGAAAAACAGAGTATTCTTCCTTTAGACTGCTTCAATCAGCTCGAGGAAGGCATTGAGAATGTCCACAGATTGACCATTCGTGAAAAATTTTTGAGATATCTTGGTCTTTCCAAAGCAATTAGCGTATGAATACTTCGAAAGAAATTTTGATTGCTGAGATCACAGTCGATTGCGTGCATCAATTCAAAGTCAGTTCGTAAGCTCGTTGATGCTCTCATAGCTTACCCTTGTGGGCTGAAGAATGTTTGAGAACCGGAAATCACGTCTCTATTCATCTAAAATGCTCATGAGGCCGAAATCGAGTTCTACGGGTGGTGGACAGGTAAACGGGTAGACACGGGTGGTCAGTCCCATGCTCACGAGGCTAAAATCGAGTCACACGGGTGGTGAACGGGAATACGGGTGGACACGGGTGGTCAGTCTGCCATGCTCACGAGGCCGAAATTGGTTCACACGGGTTGTGAACGGGGAAGCGGGTAGACACGGGTGGTCATTGTTATGATTAGCTGGCCAAAATAGAGCCACACGGGTGGTGAACGGGAAAACGGGTAGACACCGGTGGTCAGTCTCCCATGCTCACGAACCCGAAATTGAGTCACACGGGTTGTGAACGGGAAGACGGGTAGACACGGGTGGTCAGGCCCATGCTCACGAGGCCAAAATCGAGGCACACGGGTGGTGAACGGGAAGACGGGTAGACACGGGTGATCACTCTCGTGGTTAGCTGGCCAAAATCAAGCCACATGGGTTGTGAACGGGAGAACGGGTATACACGGGTGATCACTGTTATGGTTAGCTGGCGAATATCGAGTCACACGGGTTGTGAACAGGAAGACGGGTAGACACGGGTGATCACTGTTATGGTCAGCTGGCCAAAATCGAGCCACACGGGTGGCGAACGGGAAGACGGGTAGACACGGGTGATCACTGTTATGGTTAGCTGGCCAAAATCGAGCCACACGGGTAGTGAACGGGAAAACGGGTGGACACGGGTGTTCAGTCCCATGCTCACGAGGCCAAAATTGAGCCACACGGGTGGTGAACGGGAAAACGGGTGGACACGGGTGGTCAGTCTGCCATGCTCACGAGGCCGAAATTGGTTCACACGGGTTATGCACGGGTATACGGGTAGACACGGGTGATCACTCTTGTGGTTAGCTGGCCAAAATCAAGCCACACGGGTTTTGAACGGGAGAACGGGTAGACACGGGTGATCACTGTTATGGTTTGGTGGCGAATATTTAGTCACACGGGTTGTGAACGGGAAAACGGGTAGACACGGGTGTTCAGTCCCTCGCTCACGAGGCCACAATCGAGCCACACGGGTTGTGAACGGGGAAGCGGGTAGACACGGGTGGTCAGTCCCATGCTCACGAGGCCGAAATCGAGTCACACGGGTTGTGAACGGGAGAACGGGTAGACACGGGTGATTACTGTTATGGTTAGCTGGCGAATATTGAGTCACACGGGTTGTGAACGGGAAAACGGGTAGACACGGGTGTTCAGTCCCATGCTCACGAGGCCAAAATCGAGCCACACGGGTTGTGAACGGGAGAATAGTAGGCACGCGATTCCTCATGTGAACGTCGCACGGGTAGAAACGGGAAAAGCTACGCCGAAACTACATTTATGGGAAGCCACGGGAGGCGAGCTTGCATCGAAGCGGGAACATTCCGGGTGTCTCCCGTGTCGTCCCGTTGAGCTTGCAGAGCTCCAAAAAGTAACACGGGAAGCTCACGGGTATGGACGTATATTACCCCTTCCCCGTGAATTTTACACGGGTTCCCGTACGGGAGCACTGCGTATAGCCACTTTCGTTCTAAAATTAATGGGACAGAGAAAATTATTTCACAATAATTCATTATTGTGAATTTTTTTTTTTTTGGTTTATGTACATCGGAAGTTTCTTGAGAATTCTCAAATAAGATCCTGTATGATTCGAAGTTTAAAACGAATTTTTGTGAGTTGTAATACATTCTCTCTAATTTTTATTATTGATAATACTTGAGTCGTTTTAAAATACGATTATTTCGTCGAAATCTTAATAGGATGAAATCTGAAAATAGGGAAGTCGCACCAAGTCCAAATCTTCATTCATTAAGTAGTTGATCACGAGTAGAGCAAAGTTACAATACAGTTTTTTTATCCGAGGATGGGAAGTATTTTTTTTTAATTATTGAAAATCGCTTCATCTGGGGTTCCGATTCAAATCGATGTCACGTGGTATAAGGAACAATTTTGGGAACTCATTCCTCTGTGGCGAAATTGACGTCAACGCGTGTTTTTCTGACGTCCCAATCTCCCAAACGAAAACACCTTTTTTGCGGAATGTGTAAGTGCAATACGGCAGAGGAATAGCAAAAATCCACCGACACACTACTGGCAGTACTGGCATCCTCGTGCAAATTCAGAAATTATTTGCAAATATCGATACGTCGGATCATTTTTGTCAAGATTCTGACGAGCTGTTGAGTAAGTTTTGCAAGCTACTACACCCCATCTCGTAAGTACAGTATGTAGAGTGTGGCATTTGTATAGGTTAGGTTGCACAGGAGAAGTAAACAAGACCTTCTGTCAGTACGTATACTTGCTAGTGCAATTCCCTTTTGTTGAACTTTCTGAAGTATGAATAATGAAAATTTATAATCTTGTGGCACATGTTCATATTCTTGACCTATTGTATCACAAACTTTTGTATGTTGAAAGTCATTACCCATCAAAAGTTTTCTTTGATTTAACTGTTGACCAGATACAATCCTTCTCACATTTGTGAATATTCCATCCATCGAAGGAGAATTTAGACTTGTGACACTTTTTCAAACATTTGGCGTAAATGTTGAGATCAGTGTCTCAACATCTCACTAGTCTAATGTCGAGCCTCTATGCTGTTTCTTTGGTAGCATGTAACTGCAACATTTCGACTTAATTTCTCACCAAAGAGTACTCACATATCAATCTCTGTTTGAAGTAAACACTAAATGCATCAAAAAAATTTCAGGTTTTTGGTGTAGCTGAGGTCAACTCAACACCCACACATGTTCATTTGAGAAAATGTAATGATCAGAATTCAGTTGAATTAACTTGCAAGATTGAACGAGCTGACCAAACCTGAACAAGAGTAGTCGGTGACCATCAAACTAGAGATGTTTAGAGCAATGCGTGAACTCTGACTCAGGAAGAACTGCACCCTGAGTACTTTCCTCTGGTACAGTCAAATAAATCTATCGAGTATTTGTTTGCAGCCCAACTCCAATACGCTCACATGAATTGTGATCGAAGGTAATATCTGCTTCTACTGTAGAGCACACTAGAATGAATGAAATGTATGACTCATACACATCTTATCGTCCACAGTTCTCCTGCCCTCAGTGTTGTTTCTGGCAGTTTTCTTGCCCTCAGTGTTGTTTGTGGAGCAGTTGATTTTCCACAGGATTTGTTCCATTGACATCTCATCAATGACAGTTATATCTGAATGCTAAAATATGAAGGAAAAAAGTGATGAGGGTTTTGTTAAAGCATCATCAGAAAATTTACCCAAGATAGATTTGGAAATGTTGATGGAATTCATGTCCAACAGTGATTTTAAAAGCTGTGAGATGAAGAATGTGAAAACGGCAAGGTGAGTTATGGGATTTTTCGTAATTCCCTTCAAGTCTCATCAGATTGTTGAGAAAAATTTTCTTCAACGGAACACATATCTATTATTATCTCATACAAACTGTTGACCATCTTTTGTACAGATCTATGCGTCCGAACTACGGAAACGTAGCCATTGGTTATGTTCAACTGAAGCGCCACGGTGATATCTGCACAATTGAGGCTCAAATCTGTCCAGAACATAAGACAAATTCCAAAAACTATAATGTACAGGTCATCGTTGATGAAGTGAACGAATGCGTTCAAAAAGCGCAATGTAAAGATTGCGCTGCCTCCCAAGGGGGTTGCAAGCACGCTATTGCTGTGGTGGCGTGGATTCATAGAAAAACTGAAGAGCCCGCCCCAACAAGTGTACAGTGTTATTGGCGACGACCAAGTTTATCAAGAGTTGGCTCAAATATCAAGTATTTGACAATCAAAGACATGCTCGCCGGCAAAAGATCAAATAGTGACGAAAAATCAAGAAATGATGTGGATTCCTCCGACAAAAGTTTCTTGCGTAAGATCCATCACGACGAGCGCGCAAAAAATACGAGCTGCCATCTCTTTCGATTCTATTACCATACTCTGATTCAAAAAATGACCCTGCATTATCAATCGCTTGCATTTGTTGGAGACAGAAATAATGCAGAAGAGTTCTTAGAATTCTACAAAGAAATATTGACTCCGGAAAACTGTATGCATGCTAACAAGATGACAGTAAACCAGAGCAATAGTGTCTCGTGGTTTCACCTTCGTTATGGTCGCTTAACAGCTTCCATTATTATGGCAGCTGCCAAGTGTCAAACTTTGGATGGTTCTTTAGTGGAGAATATTCTCTCAACGATGGACTATGATAGTCCTGCCATGAAACGTGGTAGGGAGCTGGAGAGCGAGGTCCTGAAATTGGTAGGAGATGTTTTGATGAAGAAATACAATGAAAGTGCCGTGAAAAAGTGTGGGCTTCTTCTGAATAGACAATATCCTGCTTTAGGTGCTTCTCCAGATGGCCTTACAGAAAATGCAGTGATTGAGATTAAATGTCCTACGAAAGAGAAGACAAAGAAGAATTACTATGATTTAGATGGCATCAGGCCTAAATATAAAGCACAGATTCAACTGCAAATGCTTTTTGCTGGAAAGTCGAAAGGGTATTTTTGTGTCGCTGATCCAAAATTTGAGAAAAATAGGCACATCACAATTATAATTGAGAAATATGACAAAGAATTTACGATGAAGGTGATAAAGGTAGCTATGGATTTTTGGGACAGAGCTGTTTTCCCGCACTTGATGAAAACATGACAAATGAGGGTGTTTATCGAGTCACATATTACTGTAAAAAAATATTTATTGAACATATGAGCTATTTCCAACACTAGTTCATGATTGTACTCGGAGTTCTATGGAAGCCGCGATAGGCATGAAAGTGAGCTCTTTATCTGAAACACATGAGCTTACGATTATAAAGTTTACCGCTGAAATGGACTCTTGCTTGAGTTAAACTTGATATCGCAGCCCACTCAAGTTACGAATACAGTTTTCACAAGATGACTCAAAGTTGTGCACGCTTGCATAATAAAATGAGATCACTTCTCATCAATTTGTTTGATTATTGGCGTATCCAGATTAACCAAACCACACACGATGTACACCACAGAATCAAGATTTTTCACTAATTTATTGTCGACTCTAGTATGAATATCCAACATTTGATAATTTCTAATGCGATTGATAGCCCTTTCAACGTGTATTCTAAGACTCGCAACTTGTTTGGTCAATCTCACCTCTTGCTTAGTACATTTTGTATCCTTATAAACGCTAGGTGGTCTTATTAAAGTGCATTTTTTTTGCTGCAGTAGAATATCTAAACCTTTGAATCCGCGATCAGCTAGAACTGCACAACTACGTGGAATTTTGTCTAAATATCCACAGTTCTCAACAATGGACATATCGGTACATCTACCACATACACCCTCAGAGACAAAGTTGATTAGTCCATCACTTGTGATAGATAGAAAACGTTTGTCTGTATTGCATCCCTTGTAGTCCGACCAGGATAGAGCCTGGTACATTGCATCGGAAGGTTTCTCTATCTCGATCTCAAAACAGTCTATGATACTCTCGACTCGAAAGAAACGATAACGGAATGCAATAGGTAAATTAATCTGTATATTTTTCCTGCTAGGCCACACGATGAGTTGCTTAAAATACTTTGCAACAGTGTCAACATTTTTCTGGAAGATTCTGCAAGCCTCGCTTTTGGACATGCTGAATTCATAAGCTAAGATACTGAATGATTGATTGAGTCTAATTTTTTTGAAAACCAAGTAAAGGTCTCTTAGACTAATACCCGACATCTCATGAAGTTCGTGGAGTACGTACATGGCCTCTTTGCGCAATCCAATGAATAAGTATGGATCATCTTCTATCATCAATTTTGTGTAATTTTCATAGCAGTTCTCTTTCATCAAGTTAAGTTTCAAATTTTTCTCTAGACTACTGGTTGATGACTGTTCGATGCTTGGTCGATACGAAAGACTACTGTCGAGAATATCACTAGGTATGCTGTCATTTGTTGCGTTCAGATCATCAACTGACAGCTGAAGACTCTCGATTGCTTTGGTTGCTTTCTGCAACTGCTTCGAAACTTCACATTCAATATCACATTGAATACATTTATCTTCTGTCATTATCGTCACCAGCTTAGCATTCGTTTTCAGCTTCAAAGTTTGTGTCTTTTTGTTATATACACAAACAGTCGCTTGACAGTGTTTATGTTCGACCTCAAGATTGTGCTGAATACCACAATCTTTAATGTTTGAACTGGAGCTGATTGTCGTAGTTTCCAATGGAGAAATGAAATGTTCAATGAAAGAGCTGTGGCTGTCACTGCATAACGAACATGAGTTGGAGTTAGATATCACGGTATCCATATGGTTGTTGTACAATCAGAAATCGTGGAAAGCTTACCCTGCAGCAAAATCTTCTCTATCTGGGGTGTGAACTTCAGTTGAATGATTCTCAAATTTAAGTGAACGCCGAGGTAAAACATTGGGCCTTAGACGCTTAGATACTCCTTGATTTTTCCATTCCCAATAATTATCGAGGTCATTTTTCAACTGAAATGAAATTCTTGGGATATTCAACTCCTTAATTTAATGACATACACAGCTCGCTTACATCAAAATGATCTTCGCAACAGTATTTAGTTTTTTTTGCTTTCTTCTCTGGAGTTTCTACAGCAGAACGCCACAACTTGTGTTTTAATTCATTTGACGGCAGACGCACAAATATTTTCTTTGGAGTTTTGACCGTAGTATTGTTACAATCGGGAACAAAACATGACTTGTATACTTCAAAATTGGACTTCATCTCCTTCAGCACTCCAGGTGAGTCCTCTGGGATCTCTGCAGACATGGTACTGACTTTTGGATGATTGAAAGCCCTAGAAAGAGGAGTGGACGCTTCTGTCAATTTAGTGAGAGTATATCACAGAGTCCATGCCAAAATTTCATTATGTGATCATAATGAGTGAGTTGAGATAGCAAATATTGCCTCATGGCTTACGGTGACTTCATGACTCAGGAGTATTCATCTGTCAGAGACTTTTACTGAGGTAGTTTCAAAATAGTTGATTCTACAAAAATGAGACACCAAACATTACCTTGGATCACAGTTTCTGTCAGCGGAATGGAGTTGGACAGTCTGCCGTAAACAAATAGTCAATAGATTTGAGTATAGCAAAGAAAAGTACTCAGGGTACAGTTCTTTCTCATCGTGTCAGAGTTCATGCATTGCACTAAACATCTCTAGTCTGATGGTCAACGATTACTCTGAATCAAGTTTGATTATCTCGTTGAATCTTGTAAGGCAACTCAGCTGAAATCTGATCATTACATCTTCCCAAATGAACGTGTATGGATGTTGAATTGGCCACAGCTACACCAAGAACCTGGAATTGTTTTAATGCATTTGCTGTTTACTTCAAACAATGTATGATGAGTGAGTACTCCTTGGTGCAAAACTAGTCGAAAAGTTCCAGGATCATAATACTAAAGAAACAGCATAGAGGCTCAACATTACACTTAGATGAGTTATTGCTCCATAGAATGAAACATGCTAATGAGATGTTGAGACACTAATCTTGACATTTACACCAAATGTTTGAAAAAGTGTCACAAGTCTAAATTTTCCTTCGACGGATGGAATACTCACAAGGGTGAGATGGATTGTATTCTGTCAACAGTAGAATCAAAGAGAACTCTTGATGGGTAATGACTTGCAACATACAAAAGTTTGTGATACAATAGGTCAAGAACATGAACATATGCCACAAGATTATAAATTTTCATTATTCATACTTCAGAATGTCCAACAAGAAGGAATTGCACTAGCAAGTATACGTACTGACAGAAGGTCTTGTTTACTTCTCCTGTACAACCTAACCTATACAAATGCCACACTCTACATACTTTACCTACGAGATGGGAAGTGGCAGCTTGCAAAACTTACTCCACAGCTCGTCAGAATCTGGACAAAAATTATTCGTCGTATTCGTTTTTTCAAATATTGTTTGAATTTGCACGAGAGGGCCAGTAGTGTGTCGGTAGATTCTTGCTATTTTTCCACCGCATTGCACTTACACATTCCACAACAAAGGTGTTCTCGCTTGGGTGATTCGGACGTCAGAAAAACCCGCGCTGACGTCAACTTTGGCACAGTGGAACGAGTTCCCAAAATTGTTCCTCACACCACGTGACATCAATTTGAATTGAGCGTCCGCGATAAACACATTTTCAATCATTTATGTCAAATCGAATATTGCATTGAAAATTATTCTGACTTTACAGAAATTCATCTATCCTTCCCTTAAACCGATTTATCAGGTCAGAGGTCTTATAACTCGACCATGCGACTTCCCTATTCTCAACGATTCACCGGGATTCTTAATTCTGAGGGTTGGGGGCTCAAAACAGACGTACATGGGCAAATCTCACGAAGTATGCGGTTTGGCCGAACAGGCCTATTTTCACGTTGTCAGAACAACAGTCGCGTTATTTCCGCCGCTCGCATTAGATCATTTTGAAGATCTACTCATATTTAATAGTTCTGCATCATTCAGAAGTCTAAAAATTGCTATAGAAAGGTACTGGGAGACGCTTCTTCGTGACAAAATCACAATTTTCGACCGAACAGGGCCATAGTTCTCTCACGCCTTAGCTCGCCACAGGCGGGGCGGTTCACCGATCGGTCTGAAAATTGGATATGTGATGGATTATAATACATAGAAACATATAATTTTCGCCCGAGGCTGTGCCTATCAATGCGTCGGAGTGCCGATGATTCGTTAGAGCGAACTCCGATTCTACATTTTCTCCTGTATCGCTCTTCTAATGGATGCAGCACTCGGGGCGGTGAATATTTCGTATCTGTAGAAACGACATATTATTCTACATCCAAAAACCTACAAATCTAGCCCAAGAACGATAGTGTGCTCGATTCCGCACGACGATGCGGCTTGAAATGAGAAAAGTTATTTTCGCGTAAATGGGGTCAAAAAAATCGTTTTTCGTGTAGCACACGAAAATTTCGATTCCGTTGGGATGGAAACCACGTGTAAACTGATATTTGTACCTCAAGAAATGCCTATGAGAATCGCCCCTACTACAGCCTCATATCGGTCGCGATGCGAGGCTTGTGAGGATCGACAAATGACGAAAATGAGCGTTTCGACGGTTGAGGCACATCTACATTTTGTACCACAGACCTTCAGAAAACACTGTAAACCATTGAACTCATCTCTCTTCTTCTATTCCAACACCAAGGATGCCATGTATTCACATACACACGAGCCAATTAGAATTACGAAAATATGAGGGTCCCACGCAAATACATGGGAAAAACTTCTACACCCTCACAAATCCACGGCGGGGCTCCAAAATGATTTACGCAAGTATTTCATCATTGTTTGAGCATTACTTGGACCAAACAAAAGTTTATCGGAGATGTGCTGCCATTCTGGAAATTCTCGAAATTTCAAAGTCGAAACCGCATAGTTCCTGAGATTTGCCCACATATGTAGTCATATGGTATTTGTGGGGATCTTCATTTTTGCTAAAAATATCTCACTAACCTGTTGATCCTTAAATGGTCCTCTGTCGATCCTCGGCAAGTTCTTTTCAAAATTTGATTCAGATCATGAGTAATGAAACACAGAAGGATCGAGTAAAAGGAGTGGGATGGGATATAGGGAATATGTATAATGCATTCAATTAATCATTCTACAATCAATGATACATATATATGAGTGATTCTGGAGCAAGCTGGACAAAACCGTCACCAGGGGGGTCTGGGAAAAATCCGCAAAAATTTTTTTCCATTAGTACTATGTTGGAATAGTACGAAAAATTTTTTTTCAGATTTTTTCGGCCCTCCCTGTGGGCCCCAGGGCCCATGAAAGGGCCATTTTAGGCCCTTTTTTAGCCTATTCTAGGAAAATCATAGCTCCGACGCAATTCAATATTTTTCAACGCACTTGGGCGCATTTTTCTCGTCAAGACTAGTACTTTTGAGAAAAAAATTGTCCAAGGCCACCTAGTGAGCCTGACGAGTTCTGCCACCTATTTATTGAGAGCAAATTTTAGCGATTTTTGGGCTTGCTTCAAAGTGATGTAGCTCCCACTAGACATGTGATAATCGACTCTTACAAGTAGTCATTTTGAAGGTCTTGAAAATACCTACAATTTGCCCACTTGTAAAAGTCAATCATCGCACTTTTTGTTGGAGCTACAGTCGATACAAGTTGAGCTATTTACGAAAAAGTCGAAAATTCAGGACTCGATTCCAAAAATATATCTCAATTTTTTTCCACCAAACTTATGCGAAAATGTTCTTTCAGACATCTACTTTTAGTAAAAAAAATTTGGCGGAGGTTATTTTTTTTTATTTTTTTTGCCGAGCGTTACAAAATGCCGCATTTCGTGGTTTTAGCAAAAACAGCATCTTTGACCACGGTCACATATGCTCCCATCTGGACTGATGTGCACCAATCTGTGTGAAAGTACTCCCCAAAGTACCCCCAAGTACGTGTAAGGAGTTGCGGGGACGAGCCTCCACCCAGGAGCGAGCTGTAGGTTCCATTTACCGTGTCAAAAATAGGCATTATTTTGGCTATTCGAGCGTAAGCGACTGAGAGCATGATTTTACTCGTTCTGGCTCACAAATGAGATAATGGGGTAGAATGAGGATCAAAACATGCTTTTCCGACTCAAAATGACCATCTTAACACAATTCCGAGGTCAGTTTTGCTCTAAATAGTCGTCCCTCTGCCCCTCAAGAACTTAGATTCTGACGACGGGTTCTGACCCGTTGAGGCACTAGACGACATTCTAGAGCTAAACTGACCTCGGAATTGTGTTCAGATGGTCATTTTGAGTCGGAAAAATATGTTTGGATCGTCATTCTAGCTCATTATCTCATTTGTAAGCCAGAACAAGTAAAATCATGCTCTCAGTCGCTTACGCTCGAATAGCCAAAATAATGCCTATTTTGGACACGGTGAATAGAACCTACAGCTCGCTCCTGGGTGGAGGCTCGTCCCCGCAACTTCTTACACGTACTTGGGGGTACTTTGGGGAGTACTTTCACACAGATTGGTGCACATCAGTCCAGATGGGAGCATATGTGACCGTGGTCAAAGATGCTGTTTTTGCTAAAACCACGAAATGCGGCATTTTGTAACGCTCGGCAAAAAAAAATAAAAAAAAATAACCTCCGCCAAATTTTTTTTACTAAAAGTAGATGTCTGAAAGAACATTTTCGCATAAGTTTGGTGAAAAAAAATTGAGATATATTTTTGGAATCGAGTCCTGAATTTTCGACTTTTTCGTAAATAGCTCAACTTGTATCGACTGTAGCTCCAACAAAAAGTGCGATAATTGACTTTTACAAGTGAGCAAATTGTAAGTATTTTCAAGACCTTCAAAATGACTACTTGTAAAAGTCGATTATCACATGTCTAGTGGGAGCTACATCACTTTGAAGCAAGCCCAAAAATCGCCGAAATTTGCTCTCAATAAATAGGTGGCAGAACTCGTCAGGCTCACTAGGTGGCCTTGGACAATTTTTTTCTCAAAAGTACTAGTCTTGACGAGAAAAATGCGCCCAAGTACGTTGAAAAATATTGAATTGCGTCGGAGCTATGATTTTCCTAGAATAGGCTAAAAAAGGGCCTAAAATTGCCCTTTCATGGGCCCTGGGGCCCACAGGGGGGGCCGAAAAAATCTGAAAAAAAATTTTTCGTACTATTTCAACATAGTACTAATGGAAAAAAATTTTTGCGGATTTTTCCCAGACCCCCCTGGTGACGGTTTTGTCCAGCTTGCTCCAGAATCACTCATATACAATCATCTTTCGGTTTTTTTTGTGACTTATTCTTTCCTATTATGAATATATTATGATTAAAATAAGAATAGATATTTAAAAGGACGTCGCATGGTTATATTGAGGTTCCAGTAAGATCTGAAATTTTTAAACATTATCATCAATCGGCTTTCTCAATTTATTCAATCGATTGATGTGAATTTGGAATTCACTTCAAGGCGTTTACTAAACTAGGCCTTCCTGTTGAGACACGCGAGGCGTTTAATATGTTTGCCGTTAAATACAATTTATTTAATGAGTCTCCCGGTAGAACCGAGTATACAGAACAGTTTACGTGATTTTATCCGCGAAATAAACGAGTTAATAATGATAATAAAATATTATGAATGAAAGTGAGATATAAAACAAATGTAGGGTAAATTATTTATGATAGAGAAAGAGAGGAAGAAACTGAGTTTGAATTAATTATGAATCCTCAACGAGTTGATTCATTATAAATCTAAATTGAAAAAAAAGGTTTAAAAAAAATTTCATAAATAAATATATCACTCACCACTCCATCTTTTCAAAATTGCCGTTGAATAATTCATGTCTTAATGAATTATAAAAAATGATGTCCACAGTCTTCTTCCATGTCTTGATAAATTCTCCTTCGACTGGGATCTTTGTCGTACTGAACGTTTCTCCATTTCCTGGACACCTGTAACATATGGGCGGCTCCGGATCAGAACGGTATAAGTCCATTTTTTCCATTTCTGGAAAATGCGCCTCAAAGTTTTTGTGATATGGAAAATTCGAGTTATCATCTAAAGTAAATATTCTTATTCTACCGTGTAGTGAGTGTGTTTTCATGCCATTTTCCGCGTGGGGCGTATTGATTTTCAATTTTTTACACTTTTTACATCTCATTTTGCAATAAAAAATGGACTTATACCGTTCTGATCCGGAAAATTTCTCGACTTTTTTTCCGGATCAGAACGGTATAAGTCCACCATTTCTGGGCAAAAATTCACATTTAATATTTTAGATAGGGAGAAGTACTTAATATGATGAATTTTCACCGTTTGAAGTAGGAAAATGTCGAGAAACTATGAGTTTCCACCTTTGAGATCAAAAAACGTTAAAAAAACCACGGACTTATGCCGATTTGAGCGAGGAAAGAGGTGGAAAAATTCTCCAGATCACAACGGTGTAAATTGAGAATTCTTTGGATTTTTAATGACTGTCCTCGACTTTCTCTAGCAGTAAACAAAATTCCTCTCTAATTCAGGATGACTTTCATAGAATCTCATTGACAGTCGAGACTGTTCTTCGCAAAGAGATCTCATTCAGGATATCGTGACTAAGGATATATTTCCAACATTGAGGTCAACAAGCGTCTATTTGGAAATCCAGTCAAGAAGAGTTTACTCAAGCGGCCCGGTGCGAAGTATAGTTTTTGGGGATCACGTAGCACGCAGCTTTACGTCATCCATTCAGAGGCAATTTAAGGGTGTATAGGAAAAATCGCAATACAGAGACTTTAATCGACCAGAGAATCCAAACGATAAATTGGGACTGATCCCCACTCAACAAACAGAATTGTTGATCAACCGTAGAATGAGGTTAAGATTAGTTGCAGATGTCTCAATTGTGGAAGGCTATCTTCATCTACGATATTTGCCCAAATGACGTTCACTTGTACCGAGTGGCGGGGAGATCGAACCGAAGGCCGGATGACTGTTAATGAAAAGAACCCCAGTTGATAGATCACAACCATTCGTAGTGAAATTGTAACCGAAATTCTGTAATGAAGCTATAGGCTTTCTCTACCATTGGCATTGTTCCTAAGGAGGAAGTGCATAGCTTAGTTGAGTTCGGCGTATCATGGACGTAGTTGATTTTTCTCTAGAGTAGATGCCTGAAAGCATGGAGCAAAATCAAATTTCTTTGCAAGCTCAGTGCCGCTCGCTCTCATAACTACGCTTTTGGAACCATCACTAAGAAATTCGGCTCTTTCAATGACGATAAGAGATAAGAAAATGAGACTTCAGGGCTTCTAGAGAAAGATCCCAGGCCCATGGGAGTACTGACCCGAGGTTGTTCATTTTCGTAAGGGCTTGCCTGTGGTCAAATGCGTCAAAAGGAAGTGATCGGACGTCGGCCCACCTCCTTCGAAACCATTCGATGCAATCATTTGGACAACATAGCGAACCTAACTTGTAGTTTCTGAGAGTAGCTACCGACTCTAACTACTTGTAAAAGCACGACAGCTAAACGTGGATGACCCAAAAGCGATATTATTGAGCGAGAACATGGACTTATACCGTTCTGATCCGGAAAAAAGTCGAAACTTTTTCGGGACAAAAACGGTCGTGTCGCTTGTGATGCCTCAAAATGCATTTCCACTTCCGGAGTTGTGCATACATGTTTTCACATGTATTTTCTATCGTTTCCCGTCAAAAACTCAATTTTCAACAAAATGGACTTATACCGTTCTGATCCGGAGCCGCCCATATAATGAAAACAACAATGATTATTTGTCTTCTTATTGATAATGTAAAAAATAAAGAAAAAAATTTTCATCATTAATTCCATTTTGATTATCCCCATACGAACTATATTGAAATTTGTTCTGAACCAAATGATATATAGTTAAAAAGACTCAGTTCTAACAAATCAACATTGTGCACAGATATTCGAGATGATCCATTTCCTTTGCATAATTAGTGACTTATATTTCAAATACTCCAAGCAATTTGTGAAGAAAATTTGAGACATATCCATCAAGGTTTGGTACGCACAAAGATTTTACAAGATTGAAAAAGCATAATGATAGAAAAGAGACTTTTTCCGAAGTAAGCTAAGTTATCCATTCAATTAGAGTGATGACTTTTGGATTATTATAGTTTGTCTGGGTTGCTGTAATTTCCTACAATAAGATACAGAAAAAAAGAACTACATGTCGACAGGATGTAAACTTGAATTCATCTATCTCATATCAGTGATTTACACAAAAATCTTGAATTTAACTAATAACAACACCATAACAATTCTTCCTTCATAACCAGATTCTGTTGACCATAGCTTGATGGTTGGTCTTGATTCTCTCAAGTTCTTATAATGGAGCACTCAAACTTTGATATTTTCTCCTTCATAACTCTGTTTTGGTTAAATTTTTATTAGGACCAGACACGACAAAATGTATTTTACGCAGAACTCTAATGACCATTGTTGAAATTTAAGAGTGGTATGTTGGATCCCTGAGTTGTTGAAAGGTGATGATTCTTGACAGATTCATAGCCTTACCATCTACCTTAAAATTATTATTCCCGACACAAAACACATTAAAAATCACTAAGAATTTCAAATTCAAAAATGATAAAGAACTTAACAGATACAAAATATCTTCACACTACTTCAATATCCTGATAAAATCTTACACTGAAACAGCACTTCTCTCAAAGGAGGAGTTTTAACCTTTGTGCATGAATTCTTTAATCTTGATTAGAATGTTTTGATGAGTTGAATTTGAATAAAAATTTATTCCAGGCAAGACCAATCTATTCCTGCTGTTTTTCTTTTGTACTTATCGATGAGTTCCAATCATGATTGATTATATTATGTATGATTGGCGATCGGTCTACCGTGAGTTCAAATAAGTGAGAAATCAGCTGCGTTGCGTCTGAAAATATCTCTTGAATCATATAGGAACCCTGGGATAACACATGGTCGTAAACCCGCGAACTTTTGAATTTAACATTCTGAGAAGAGGGTATAAAAACTCGTTTTTCCTGCATAATCACAGTTGTTCGAAGAGAATAATAGAAGTAATAGTCCAAGAGCTTTTGGAACAGTTTCATAATAGCTCAAAAAATGTAATGGAAAAATTTTTGAAAAATCTATCGTTCGGACTAAAACCACCAGAGATATACCTTAATAACATGAATGGATATTTTTTCATTGTTTCCCGAGTATTGGTTGATATCAAATTTGAGTTAAAGTTGTACATCATGATTAAAATGGAGAACTCTTGAAATTCTTTTCGGTCGTCTGTGCGTAAATGAGCCATTTTCACACTGTTTTTCGCTTTTCATTTGCTCACAGGAGATAAAAAAACATAGTAGATACTTGGGCGCAATGGTTTTCACTTTCTCGTGACTATTTAGACCGTCGCCTGCGGCTCGGGCCTAAAAAAGTCACTTGAAGTGCGAAAACCATCATTTGCGCCCTTGTATCATAATATAATATATATAGAAACAACTACACAAGTCATTTGTAATGAATATTTTGTACTCTTTTTATTGCAATTTATCATTTTATCAGTCCAGGGCGACCTAAAAAGAATACCATCGGAAGAGAGATCAAAATGTCAAGTTCACGTCGCATAGTTTTTTATTTTTTCGACCTTTGTAAGTTTAAAGCACGGTAGTAAAACTTATTCGAGATTCGGGTGGATGATACGTCAAATATCAGGGTATTGTTGGTCAAATCCCATTGCTACAAGAGTCTAAAAACCATTTTCTGTGTATGCAATGAACACATACATTTCGTGACGCGATTTTACTTAAAATTTTACTCCCTCAGTTTTCTTCGATAAGAGCAAATTTACCTCGTTTTAAGCATTTCCGCGCCAATTCATTCTTAGAATAAATCGATAATTGCAACTTTTCTTCACTCACAGTATCGAAAAACATTGATTTTCACACTTTGCGGAGTAGCTGTTGCTCCAAAATCTAGTTTTGTTTCATTTTTATGTCACATCCGTGCGCTATTGAGCAACCCTCAAACGCGGAATTCTATAAGTCCTAATTGGCTTTTTTCAAAGTATTTGGTAGCCAAATGTACCTCCATCAAATCTCAAGACTATAACTTGAACCGTTTGGCCGTGGGATGAATTTTAGTGTCAAAATGTCAAGTCCGTGCCGCGCCTCAAAATGTCATGTCCGTGTGACGCCACCGTGTCTCTCCATGTTATTCTCATGGTATCTACGAGTGAGAAAATTTACATTCGTGCGCAAATTTATTCATACTTCAGATGTTTCAAAAGGTGAGAATACATCTTAAAACCTCCAAACGCTTGAATCCGATGTCTTCTGTAATACTCAGAATTGATGAAACCATCGAGTGAAATTTAGCACTAACACATTATCACCCCCAATCACGAAGTTTTGGCAAAACTACTCATATACAAAAAAGTCAAAATATAAGATTTTACTCTTTGGAGCTGTGAGAGGTCATTTTTTCGAGTACAAACTTACACATATTAGACTCGTATTTGATGAAATTCTTATTAGAAACATAGTTTTTTTTTTTTTTTTTTTTTTTTTTTTTTTTTTTAGAAAATTAAAATTCCATCAAAACACTCATCTCAAAGACAAATCCCATTTGATTTACAAAAGCATTTTGAAAAGCCAATACGCCTATCTGAAGCGATTACAAGCCAAGCCACGCGAGGCAATACGCTAGTAGTACATTAAGTAACAAGGGCGCAAAGTACTTTTACGCGCGAGTTTCCGAAATGAGTGCGTGAAAGTGAACTTTGCGCACAGCCCAGAAAACGAGCACGAAAAAGATACAACTGTGCGCAAAGTTTCACTTTTACGCATGAAAATTTTGGGAACGAGAGCGGAAAAGTTGCGCCCGTGTTGCTTACTATACTTTTTGATACTGGCGCGGAAAGTTGTTCCCCGCGGTCCATACCCTGAAGGTCGGGGGGAAGGACGGGCGCGGGCGGGGTCCAGGGGCGGAGCCCCTGGTGGGGGTGCAGGGGACGAAGCCCCCCGACTGAAAAAAATTCTAAAAAAGTATCATAAAAAAATCTCCCCATAATAAATCATATTTTATCGCATCGCTAAAAAATCACAACAATCAAAGTTGAAACACTATATGAGTACGTTGTTACTAGGATAGAATTCGGAAGTGAAATAACCAATAAATTTCCAACATTTTATTGACAAAAGGGTGGAAGTTTGGAGTAATAAGGAAGTTTCGAATGAAAAATGAGAACTATCCTCCAGGGAATGGTCGACGTCAACCATATCGTGTTGATTATCCTAGAAAAGCTCACATTTCCATCTGAGTCAGTCCGCACAAGGAGAAGTCATGGTCTGTGGGTCGTGAATTCGGCTGAAACTCTGGGAATCGTCTCCTTTTGGCACCAAAAGATGATATCCAAAACCGCTAACTTGAATGCTAAAACGTTTCAGAGCTATGGTCAATCACATAAGCATTGTTAGTATACCTATATATATCAACTTTCAACATGGGCCTATATGGGCAACGCTAAAGTCATAGGCTGTAGCTCCAAAACGTTTCAGCATTCAAGTAAGCGGTTTCGGATATCATCTTTTGGTGCAAGAACGAGACGATTCCCAGAGTTTCAACCGAATCCACGACCCACAGACCATGACCTCTCCTTGTTAGTTATTTTAATCAATTATTAGACACGAACAATAGCTTCAATGGTCTTGTACATATACTCCCATTTCATGAGGCATCATGTTTGAATGTTTGAGCTTTGTTGAGTACGAAAAACTTTCCTACATTGTGGTAACACGAACAACTTTGCGCACCGCACACTCACCCGCAAAGTAACTTTTCGATACACTGTGCGTAAAAGTGCACTTTGCGCACAGTTTGTCGACTTTTACTCACAGTTTATCGAAAAATATAGTTAGATACACGGCCGTAAAACCTATTATTCGCATCCTCGTGATGATTCCGACCCTCGCCTGCGGCTCGGGCTGGAAACCCATCACTCGGACGCGAATAAAACGTTTTACGCCCTTGTATCGAAATGTACTATTTCGGCACAACTTTACGCACACAATATCAAAAAAGTACATTTTTCCATATAAAAAATTGTGTTCTCCACGGATGAAATATTTTCACTCTGCATTTTTGGGTTTTGAGCTGTTTTCTGGGCATTTTTTCGATTTCAATGACAGAAAACCTCAATTTTCTGCGCATAAGCGAGATTTTAAGATTTCGAAACCAGTTATTCTCAAAAGCTTAGGAAATTTCCTTCAGAATGACTACTTTGTTGAGCTTAAATCCGTTGATTTGAACCAAAGTTACAGTGACTTTTGACAGCCACTACAAGAAGCAGCTTGGTGCTAGGCCCCATGTCCGCTTCAGTCATTGCCTGGCAGCCTTCATGTTCTCGCTCAAATCGTTCTGCATCATTCGGGCGCTGCAACTCCGCGCTTCTAGTTGATGAAATTGAACTTAACAAGAGGTCATTCCAAAAGATATTTTCTCAGCTTCTCAAAAGAATTGGTTTTGGAATTCTAAAATCTCGCGCATGCGCAGTAAATTGAGGTTTTCTGTCATTGAAATCGTAAAAATGCCCAGAAAACAGCTCAAAACCCAAAAATTCAGGGTAAAAATATTTTATCCATGGACAACACAACTTTTCACATGGAAAAATGTACTTCTGAATCTTTCAAAACATAGCTTTTTGAGGAAAAAAATGGAAGATGATTCCCAAGGAATCATCCATATATAATCGAGGTTCTATGAGAATCAGAACTCCAAAGTGGTTCTCGATAGGCTCTTTGCTCACCTTCCAGATGCACCGAACTGCGTCCCCATATCTGCGGTAATTTTTGAGCTATAACGATTCGAGTGTGAAAAAGTTACGAAAATTTTGCTAAAAAAAGTTGGAAACATGATTTGGATTTGTGTACCAGGGTCCGAAAAAATGTTGTAATTTTTTTTATGGTGACGGAGTTAGTCTTTTAACCTATAGAATCAAGAAAGTTCACTTAGAAAGGAATCTGAGACCCGAGTGTCGACTATATATCGTTTTCTCGTGGAATTACTCCAGAGTTGTTCCCAGTAATTCATCTGCTGTGTGCAGCTGCCCTTCCGCACTTGCTGTAGCGACGTTCTCCTCGTCCTGACATCATCTCGCAGTTATGCAGTCTGGTTGCCAGCTCACCGTCTTATGCATACCACAACGCTCCAGCCCAACAGGTCTCCGGCTTCTCTCGTATAGCCCACGCCTACGAGTTTACAGCCGTACAAGTGAGTTATAGGTTATGCATATGAGATCATCCTATTGGAATTTAATTTGGATTCTAAACTCATCATAAGTCATCTCAATTTAATTCAGTATTTTTGACCTAAAAATATCATAAGCAGGGATTTGCATCACATGCTCCGTTCAAATCTGTGGCTTAGAATTGAGGAATTGTTCATTCTTCGGTTAGTTCCACCTTATTCTGGCTAGAATTTCGGCATTCTCCCTCAACATTTTGCAAAGATACTAGCATATGGGGCTATATCGGAGCATTCATATTTGGATTTCGGTTTTTTGTTTGAGCGTCGGTTCGCTTATTTCACAGCTGCTTACTACTTTTCTGAATGATCATGGTGGCTCTTCACATTCAGTAACTCGACTCGCAGAAGATAATCCCAGTGGCTTCTGAGAACTCCATTCCGAGGGTCGAGAGATAATAACCATGGCCAATGCAATATTTCGTGCAGGTGATCTTCTTGTTCATTATAGAATTCCCTGTTTGAGTCATAGTATAATGATGATGGGTTATGGCGGTAACGAGGGATTGGATTATTTCAAATTGAAATCGCAGATATGGCTGAGTAGTCCTTCATGGATACCAAGGCTGGGTTTCCGGAATTTTCTGATTCTATTGCGGATTGAATAGGACTGGACAAGAGGCTAACGCTACCACAGCATCGGTTCTGCAAACGGTAGTGGCTTTCGCCTCATCGTATTCCTCAGCTGAAATTGAGATGCTTACGTTCTCCGGAAAATTGAGCCACTGGACTAACTCTCGGAATCTCCTCAAGGACTTGGTGTATAAAAGAGATGAAATTCAGCCAGCAATAGAATTCTATCATCTGCGGTCTAAGTTACACGGTGAGGCGTTAGATCTCATTAAATCGATAGACCTAACTGCCAGGGATTATTTACGGGCTTGGGAGGAACTCTGTTATTTTCATGAGGATTAGCGGCGGCTAGTATGTCTGACTTCGAGTTCTCTCCATTATCTTGCAATGCTCATGTTTGAGCAATTTTGAAAATTTGAATATTCAATTTGAATTCAAAGTTTACGCAGAAGAAGAGAGGAATATTTAGATCTTGAATTAAAATTTAGTGATTTGTTTTAGTCATAGACATGGGAAGGTATAGACTGCGAGGTGCGGGCTATCACCGTGGGACTGCGTGCGAGTGAGACACATGCATAAGAGGCAATGCTCTCTTATGAAGCGGCGTGACTCTAACATCATGCTCTCTCACTCGCACTCGTTTGATCTCGAGGTCCCCCTATCCAGACCCCGACCCGCAGTCTATATCTTGCTATGTCTATGGTTTTAGTTATCTGCACCTAAAACAGATATATTAGTTATAAACAATTCCTCCTTCAAGCAGATAAACATTGATTGTTGATAGAAGCATGTCTGATACTAAATTATTCATCCCAGTAGTACTTGCTCATTATATTGGTCCATCGGTGGTAGCCGAATGATAGCTTTATGCAAAAAGCAGGAGTCTGGATACAATTACAGGTCTCCAGGTAGCCAATCCAGGAGATGTGACATCAGGTGGTATCAGGAACATGAAACGAATACATGGATTAGTGTTCGATAATAAATTCCATTTTCATTAGTAAGAATAGAAATATTAGTAATAGGAGAGAGTTCATGCGAAAGTCATCCATTCAAATTCATTCATTCAGGAAAGGACCTTATGCATATAGGCCGAAATCTGCTCCAAAAGTTTTGGCCCCAAAAGTCCTGGAAAAGATAGGCTTTTTGGGCCTAAAGATGGGTCCGTACTCCATTTCCATCGGAACTGACCTCAAATGCCGTAGTAGCGCATAACCTCCCCATTTAGAATACATTGGAAACGCCATTCTTGGTTCACAGCTCAAAACTATGTACATCGCCCTGACTAATTCTAATGGGATGTTGTTGTCCATCAAAAGATACAACTTTTCTGTACACTTTGGTGAAGGGGAACGATGGGCTAGTGGGTTAAAAATCGTGTTATTTCTAGCATTTTCGTGACTCGTGAGCTGAGATAGCGATTTAATCGGAAACAGAGAGGTTTAGCGAAAAATTGCTGAGGATAAAAGTTGTTCATTTTCTATTTTTCTTTACAGAATCATTGATTTTATAAGCCCAACATTACTGACAAAGCCTCAGTCAATCAGAAAGTGTGAAAAAATGGTATTTTCTGCATTTTTAGGCCTTGAAACGTCAATATAGGGAAAAATTAGTAGAGAGTTTCAAAAGATCTTCAAAAAAAACACATTTTTCATTCTTATCATTTTTTCGAAAAAACCCTTTCCCTTCGATTAATACTGCAAGAAAGGGCCAAAAATACGATTTGAGCACTTTAAACTCGCAAAAGCTCGAAAAATTCAAATGCAACCCCCTAATATTTGAGCCTTGAAAGATGGCTTTTTCCTATACTTTCGAATGAAAAAAAAATTTTGCCGTTGGGCTAACCTATATCAAGTTATTGCGTTTTTAATGCAATAATGATACTTTTCCCGCTCAGTTACGATGTTTTGGCCCCGTTCATCACTCCGTTGTGTGTTTGGGGATGCGAAATGTCATGAATGACTGGTATATTGAGTCACGAGATGCAATAGGCAGTGGCGATGGTTATGTGATACCCCTAGCAATGATCATCCCCATATTCAACGTGCTACCTGGAATCACGAGGACAGTAGACGCATGGAACTATCGGATAACATAACCCTCCGGAAGTCTTCATGCATTTTATTTCATCCCTCGACGAATCGGGGATCCAGCGATACGATTCCAAGAACTTCTTTTCCCCCTCACTTGGGAATCATTCATATCATATGCCGATCGTTTTTCATGATCCGCAAGCAAAACCGCTGCTCGACAGCGCGGACTCACGTGTAGCTTGTCGGTGCTCAAGCCATTTCATTGTGTTGGAGCGGATTGTACATTGTGACGGTTTACTGAACATTATGGCTCATGGAAACTTTTGAGCTCGATTGTCTCACAGCTACACTTTGAATACTTTCTGATAGCTCAATATGACAGAGCTCGTGTGAGGTTAAACATCCAAATAAACATAGCCTAAGAAGAAAGCATAATTCCAACCTGAGAAAGCTTTCTGCAGCCTCTCTCTCTCTCTCTCTCTCTCTCTCTCTCTCTCTCTCTCTCTCTCTCTCTCTCTCTCTCTCTCTCTCTCTGGTAAGTGGGCAGCGCGGACGTTCTCCATATCGCTCCTACTTCTGAATCAATTTTAACCAGTTTTTTCACTCTTGAGAGGGAGTGAGTTGTTTACAGGCACACCTCCACCTGCTGGCTCATACCTGCTCGAGCAAAAGGCACGGCTCGATTTTCTAGAGCTAGGGTGTGGGGTTTTTGCCTGTGATATTGACGAAGCTCGTCATCAATAGCTTGACGCCATCTTGCTGAGCATCCCGCCGTCAGCTGACAGCAGTGACAGCTTGCAACATTCTCCATCCACTCCGAAGGCTTTGCTGCAGCTTGTTGCCGACTGAAGCGGATTGAAGCAGATATCAGTGCATAAAAATGATAGTGCCGAGCAAGTGTGGTTATAGCCCCTGACATTGAAACATTATGCACCGGGCAGACCCATGATACAGTTCCGCGTGAGCTACAAGTGTGTGTGTGTGGGTGCGCAATTGCTGCATGATCATCTGGCGATTCGCATTTAGTTCTCATTGCTGTTTTAGCCTTGTCCAATATGGAGAGTAGTAGTGCAGTATCATGTTTTTAATTGATATTTCGCCAAAGCATATATTCTAGTGATGAACACAGTGGTCTGTTTTGATGTGGCTATGTGTATGTATCTGTGAGCATTAGTTTGTATAACCGGCCACGTATTATTTTTGACAGGTAGCGCCACCCTGTGATGAGTTGTCGAAGGTAGCTTCGTACCTCGAATGATATTGCCGAAACCTGCCTTATCCTTGTGATCGTGATCTAGCTTCGGTGAGCGCTCAGTAGAGGTCAGGTCGTGTACGGTTTCGTGAAATTTTGTTCTATTGGGCTGCGTTTGACGTTTTGTATGTATTTTTCAAGAGCGCAGAACATTTCCAAGTTCTGTCATGTCCTTGGTTGTCTGTAGCAAATGTAATCGTAAAATTGTACATAATAGAGTCTCGTGTCGTGAATGTCAGAGCTACTTCCACCTTGGTTGTGTCTTAGGTTACGTTACAAACAAACCTGCTGATCTGTGTTGTGCTCGATCTTTTAAAGATACAATTCGTCGTGGTCGTAGATCTTCAGTTGGCGTATCTCATTTGACTAGTTCTGAAGAGAGCCCTCGTGAGGAGGCATTCAATGAGTCCAGGAATTTAAGCAGTTGTGCCAGCAGTGAAGATTTGAGTGAGGAAGGAAACCACGCTTGTGAACTGTCAAGTGAAATGGGTGATTTGCCAGAGGGTTGGGAAAATTATTCCACTGCTCAGCAGTTTGCTGCCCTATTTAAAACTGTGGGCACCAAGACAGGTGAACTCAGCAAATCTTTCAATGAACTATCCAATGAGGTGAAAGTGTTCACCACTGAGCTAGGTAAACAAAGCGAAAGGTTAAATGCTCTTGAGAATGAAAATCAATATCTTCGGGATGAGCTTGAACAACTTAAAGGTTTGCATTGTAGAGGGACACCGAGTACAGAGATGAAAGTTGTAGGAATACCTCGTACATGTACAATCCCACTCATGATTCTCACTCGTGCTATATTTAAAAAGCTTAAAATCGAAAATCTTGTTAGTGATATCCTTGAAATTAGAGAGTTCAAGTCTAAAAATGAGAATCCTGTGCAAGGCCAGCCTCAAGCATCTGATGATACTTTTTCATTCATTATAAAATTCAAATCAGTAGCAGTCAGAGACCACGTATTGAAAGTCAAACGAGAGCACGGGGAGTTGACATTCGGTGATTTTATTTCAGCTGAGACTGAAAGTGAATCTAGAACCAGGGTGAATTTGTTTGGAATGCTTCCCCAGGTGGTCCATAATTTGCGTCTTTTAGCCAAAGATCGTGCGCAAAAATATAATTACAAGTATGTTTGGTCCCGACAGGGAAATGTGTATGTCCGTAAGGAGGTTGGAAGTGATGCAATTGCAATCGTCACCGAATCAGACTTGGATAAGATAATTTGACTACCACCATGTGCGAATGATCGTGTGAGAAGGGAAACACGTTCATCTATCGTAGTAGCCCAGGTCAATGTGAGTTCACTTAAAGAGCATTTCGATGAAATTGCGGCATTGCTTACACAGAATGACATTGATATTCTTGCTTTATCTGAGACGTGGCTCACACCTAAGTTCACCGATACGTCTTTTTTGATACCTGGTTACTCGTTTATTCGCAATGATCGAGCGCTGAAGTCCACAACTGGCAAGCGTGAATTTGTTCAAGGAGGTGGGTTGCTGCGTACATCCGGAATAACTTGACTTATGAGGTACTACTTTCCTCTGAAATGATTAATATCAATGAGACCGAGTATATAGTATTGGACGTGAGAACGGAAGAAAATCGCAATATCCTGTTTGCTTCTATTTATCGTCGACCGAAAGGAAATTTTCTCACTCAATTTTTCACTGAATTACAGAAGAAATACTGAATTACAGAATTATCGCATTCATATTGCAATATCATACTAGCTGGAGACTTAAACTCTGACTTGTTATCGCAAGAACACTACTCCTGTCATTTACGTGACTTGATCTTTGAGAATTCATTATCCTGTGTACCGTATGAGTCTACGCACCACCTCGAAAACAGTGATACGTGGATCGATGTTATAATCACTGATTCAGGCGATAAGGTTGTCAACAAATTCAAATCGAACGTTCCTTTTATTAATGGGCATGATTTTCTTCTGATCGAGTATAAGTTTCCCTCAGTGATCAAGAAATCCATCACAATCACTTCTCGTGATTTTCGGAATTTCGACCCAAGGCTATACAGTAAGCGTTTAGAAACTGCTTTGAGTGACAACTTTGTTTTGAATTATGAAAATGTGAACGAATCCATCGGGAAATTCCAATCAATATCAATCGATCTCCTTGATCAGATGGCCCCTATTTCTTCGCGTGTTGTCCATGAGCGTGTTGCACCTTGGGTTACTCCGGATCTCCGGAGAGAAGGCAAATTACGCGATGAAATATATAAGCAAGCTAAGAAATCCAATAATCCTAGGCCCTGGTCCGAATACAAACTCCGTCGTAAGCAACTCAAGTACAAGATGAGAAAGGCTAAGAATGATTATTGCCTTGAGTCCCTCTCTAAAGCTTCCGGGAAATCAGGTTATTGGGATGTGTTGCGGAAGCTAGGCCTATCAAAGGATGTGCACAAATCACCATTAGAGTACTTTTCGGCGACGCAGCTGAACAACTTTTATTCCCAAATGACCAGTCAGTATCCAAATTGCCCGTATGCTACTTTGCGCTCGATTATTGAAAATGATTCATCTAGTACCTATCCTGTTTTTTCAATCAAACCACTTGATGGCATCGGGATATATGAGTCAAAGTTGGCCTGTTTACCTAAATCAAAAGGGCAGAGTATTGATGGGCTGTCCCTTCGTTATTTCAAGTCTGTTCTCTCAACTTTAGTACCGTTTTTTGTGAACTTATTCAACTTATCATTCGAGACGTGTCAATATCCTGAGATCTGGAAGAAATCGCTCGTGATACCACTAAGTAAGATATCTCAGCCGAAGCTGCCATCGGACACAAGGCCAATTTCTAATCTTCCTCACTTTGCCAAAGTTTTTGATACCCTAGTAACAAATCAACTGATTGATCATCTTGAACGTCACATAAATGCTATCCCCCTTTCAATCTGGATTTCGTGCAAAGTTTAGCACGCGAACTGCACTGCTTAAAGTATCTGAAGATATTCGTGTCGGGATTGAGAATGGTCTAGTCACCATTCAAGCGCTCTTTGACTTCAAATCGGCCTTCAGTAGTGTTGATCATGAATTACTCCTTCGTAGGATGAAGGAACTAAATTTTTCTGAGAAAACTATAACATGGTTCCATTCTTATTTGAGTGGCCGGCTCCAGGCTGTAATTGATGCCGATGGTAGATTGTCTGAGTTTGAGCCCAGCACTTCGGGCTTCCCCCAAGGTTCGAACCCGGGGCCAATAATCTTTCTCTTATTCATCGATCCCATCATGAGCATCTTAAAACATTGTCGTGGCATGCTTTTTGCTGATGATCTTCAAATATATATACAAGGTAAACCATCAGAGCTATCATCATTGATTGGAAAATTGAATGAGGATTCTCAAAATATAGTTGACTGGGCGCAAGATTATAAACTTCGCCTGAATATTCCAAAGACAAAAGCTATTCTAAGTGCCTCGGTACAGTACCATATGAGGATTGACCTTCGATCTCTGCAACCTATTGTTGTAGGTAGTCATGTCATTCCTTTGGAGAAATCAGTCAAAAATTTGGGCGTCATATTTTCTCAGGATCTCTCTTGGAATGCGCATGTCGCGGGTATTTGCTCTAGGGTCCATGGTATCTTACATAAGTTGCGTTATCGCGGGAACTTTTTATCAAGCCAAGTGAAGAAAATGCTAGTCAATGCTCTCATCATGCCGCATTTTGATTATGCATGTTTAGTATATTATGATCTCTCAGGTTATTTGGAGTTAAAATTGCAGCGGCTCCTAAATACATGCGTACGATTCATTTTTCGTTGCCGCCGTGATGTTGCCTTGAAACCTTACTTTGAACGCTTGCAATGGGTCTCACTATCTCGTCGTCGGGAGTACTTCCTTTGCGTACAAACATATAAGATCTTCACCTCAAAAACCCCTGAATATTTGAACGATTTATTCAGACCACTCGATAATGATATTCGGAGATCTGAAAGGATCAATTCCACCCGGGTCCAAGTTCCAATGGCGCGTAATACGGCGTATGAAAAAGCGTTCTCTCGTTTAGCTTTTGCAGCATGGGAATCCGTCCCTGTTGCTATCCGTTTGGAGGTGCCATTTGACGCATTCAAAATCGCCATTCAAGAACATTTGTATGAAAAAGCTGTTTGAAAGAAGTCTGGATGTGTGATATTTTGTTCTTGAGTGTGATAATTGCAAATTGTATGCCGTAAAAGTAATTGCGCCACTTATGACGGCTGTTATTGTATGTCATATTATTATAGTTTTGTATATTATATGTAAGTTCAATTCTACGATAGCATGAAATTTGAAATATATTCAAGTTTTTATATGTAAAGTTTGTGTATTTTCCTGTTGCCATACGGTCCAACGTGACCACGGCAAAAAAAGTGTTAATCAATCAATCATCTCTCATTTTTTTTTTTATTTAGGTGGTTGTAGGGTGAATACGCTGCGACGTAGCCACAGAAGTGTTCCGGACGGACGATTACGCCTGGCCGATACTTCTCAAGGCTTCCGGGCTGGATTCCGCATCGATGCGGCCATCCGTACCAGATAAACCCTCTCCCCCTTCCCCTTTGGCGCTGGCCATCGGACAAGGGTGAGATCCACCAACTTACCAATCCGGACCCGGCACCGCGTGAGCATTACTTCAGGACCGGCGGTGTCTCGCGCTCAGGATCGAGCGTCTCTCTTCTCACGACTCGCAGGTGTTGTTTCTCTTCCTTCGATCTTCTTCCATCTCTTCATTCTTCTTTCTTCTTTCTTCGATCTCTCTTCATTCTTCTTTCTTCGATCTTCTCTCTTCTTTCTTCTTCCTTCCCTCTTCAGATCATCATGTTCCTTCTGGAACAATTTGGACCTCTTCTGTTCGAGTTGGCATACTCACTGTGATTCGCCTGCTTCGAGGCGCCTCACTTCCCTCTCTTTCTCCTCCTTTCGAGTCATCACCAGCTTGATGTATCCGGTGACTCTATCCCATGTCTCCTGGTTGCGGAGCAAGTACGGTACGAGGTTCTCAGGTGTTAGTTGAGCACCTAGCCGTTCATCCAACTCGGCGCGCTCTCTTCGGGTGTCGTTGCACGTGAACAGGGCGTGTTCAGCGTCATCCCAGTTGTCCCCGCATGACTGACATGCTGGGGATGTCCTCTTCTTGAACCGGGTCAGGTAGGCACCGAAGCAACCGTGGTCACTCAGTGCCTGCGTCGTCCAGTAGTCCATCTCTCCGTGGGCACGTTCCGCCCACTTGGCTACATCACGGATCAACCGGTGCGTCCATCTGCCATTCGCAAATGGTGGATCCCACTCAGTTTGCCACTGTTCGAGGGTGGTCTCTTTCTCGTTGTCGCGGATGATCTCCTTCATTGTCGGAGTCAGCACTCGTTCGGCTCCGATCACTCTCTGGCGGTCCCAGATCCTCACTCGCTCCGCGACGAGCAAGTGGATGGGCGGTGTACTCGCAAATACGTAAGCCGCATCTCCTGACACGGTGCGGTAGGCACGGATACTCCTCAGGGCCGCTCTCCGGTGAACAGGCCCCATTCTCTTCTCGATGGTGGTCTTATCTACTCTCTTTCCCCACACGGGTGCACCGTACAGCATGATGGAGGTGGTGACGGTGTTGAGAAGTGCGCGCCTCTTTTCCTTGGGTCCTCCGATGTTTGGCATCATCCGCTGGAGAGCCGCTCCGACCCTGCTTGCCTTCTGCGCAGCTTCTTGGATGTGCTTCGTGAACGACCACTTGTCGTCGAGCCATACACCCAGATATTTCAGCTCTGTCTTGCGTGGTATCTCTTGGCCATTGATGTAAAAATGGGGCAAGTCGAACTTCCTCCGCCTCGTGACCACTATGGCTTCGCACTTTGAAACAGCCAGCTCTAGGAGCCCGCTGATCATCCACTCGTAGACTCGGGCCAGCGCTTCGTTCGCGCGTCTACCCCAAAGTTCCTCGTTGTCGGCCCATACTATGAGTCCCGCGTCGTCCGCGAAAGCCACGATTATCACTCCTTCTGGCAGTCCGATGGACAGTCAGCTGTCGTACTGGGTGTTCCAGTTGAACGGCCCGGAAACCGATCCCTGTCCGATTCCGGCGGACAGTACCCGAATCTCTTGTCCCTCGTCGGTGTCGTACACGAGGGTCCTGTTCCGCAGGTAGTCACTCGTGACGGCTAGTAGATATTGGGGCACTTTACCTGCTTGGGATTGATAGACTCGCTCCCAGCTCGCGCAGTTGAACGCGTTCTTTATGTCCAACGCAATGATGGCACAGAATCCTCCTCTTCCTTGGTATGGGTTCCCTACCGATGCTTGAACCCGTTCTTGGACCTCCTCGATCGCGTCCACGGTGCTCCGTCCCTTCCGGAACCCAAACTGCATTGGTGATAGCCCACCGCTCTCTTCGTAGGCTTTCTCCACCTTGTTGAGCACCATCCTCTCGTACATTCTCCCGATATTGTCGAGCATGCTGAGAGGGCGTTGACCTCCTTGACCTTTAGGTATCAGGACCAGCTTCTGGCGTTTCCACTTGTCCGGAAAATCTCCCGCGCTCAGACAGATGTTGAAGAGGTCGAGGAGTAAATCTGGCTTGTATTTGAAGACCAGTTTCAGAGCCTCGTTTGGGACGCCGTCCAGGCCAGGGGCCTTGCCGTTTGGCAGCCTCTTCGCCGCTATGAGTAGCTCTTGCATAGTAAAGAGCGGGATGGGATCTCCGCTCCCGGGAGGGAATGTCCTGCTGGGAAGAGGTCGTCCACGATGCTGCGCAAGGTCGCTGCATCGGTCGGTGCTGGGTTGCTCCTCCGGGTTCGGACCTTCGACATGACCACGCGGTATGGCGTGCCTCAGGGGTCTCCGTTAACCATGCCACATAATTCACCCCAGCACTTCTCTTTGCTTCTCCGGATGGCTAGAATGAGAGCCTTCTTCGCTTCTCTGTAGGCCCTATCATCTTTCGCCATCGATGGTCGTTTCAGCTTCCTTGATCGCCACGCGGTTCTCCTCTTTTTATTGCTCGTTCTTCGTAGAGCCTTTATCTCGTCGGTGATCCAGTACTCTGGTTCCCTCCAGAAGCATGGTGTTGTCTTGCGAGGTATCGAAGCGTCACAAGCTCTTGTGATGGTGGTCGTCACCATATCCACAGCCTCGTCCGCGGTGGAGTTCATCGGGAGATCTTCGGCTGTTTCTATCGATTCCCGGAATTTTCCCTCTTCCAGCTTGCGTACCTGCCACCCCGTCGGTCGCGGTCTGCATGTCGTCTGTCTCTGTCCGTCAGTCCTAAGCCGAAACCGAATATGTCGATGGTCACTCAGTGTTTCCGTGTCCAGGACCTCCCACGATGTCATACGTCCCATGAGCGACGGGCTCATGAACGTCAGGTCGAGGACCGATGACGAACCCCCCTCCCGGGACCGAGTGTCGTGCCGGTAGTACGTGATAACCCCCGTCTCGTTCGCGAGCACTAACCCTAATGCCTCCATGGTATCAGCGAGTATTACCCCCGTCTATCGCGCGGCCCCCCGCTCCAAGTCGGTTCCTTGGAGCTGAAATCCCCCGCGATTATAACTGCCCCCCCCCCCCATTGCCTCACATCCTCTTCTAGGTCGTGTAGCTCGTCTTCAAATTCGTGCGACTTGAGCGACGGCGAATAGTAGCAGCTATAGACTGCCGTGCCCTCTATGGTCTTTCGAGCGAAACCGCGGCCACTAACAGCTGGTCCAGTCTCACGAATCGCAGGATTCATGATCTGGATTACAGCGGTCCCCCAGTGATCGAATGTGGATCGGGAGTTCGAGGCGGTTCGGAGATAATCAGAACATCGATCCCCTCTTCTTTGGCAACAGCGTGTAGGAGATCGTCTGCGTCCCCGCTCTTCCTGAGGTTGGCTTGGATGAAGCTAGCCATTCCTTCCCTTCCTGCATCTATATGTGGTTCTTGCCCTCTGGTACGCAGTGCAGTTGCTGGCCCCAGATCTGTGGTCAGATTTGGACCCGATCGCCGCACAGCTCAGGCATTTTGGTTTTTCCTTGCAAGTCGCGGCAAGGTGCCCTGGTTCGCCGCATTGGAAGCAGAGTTTTGTTTTCCGCTCCTCTGCCCTCTCTTTTTTGCACCCCGAGGCCTTGTGGCCGTACTCCAAGCAGTTATAGCACCGTGGGATGCCACCCTTCTCGCGGATCCTGACTCTGCCCCATCCAACCTTGGGCTCCTTCCAGTCGAGGAGATGGTGGACCAGTCTCGTTGCGATCGAGACAACAGCAGTTTGGGTGCCGCGGTAGCCACTCCGGATGGACTTGACTACAACGGCTTCCTTCTCGTTATCTGGTAGGGCCTTCGCGAGGTCATCCCGCACCTTGATTATGTCAACATCGTAGTCGACTCCGAGCACCTCGAGGGTCGTACTGTTCGCTAGACAGAGGACAGCTCCTTCTTGCCCGACGACTGGTGTCAAAGCTGCCTTGACGGCGGCGACATCGGTGCCCCTCTTGAGTTCAAGAAGGCTTTGGCCTTCTTGGGTCTTGCGGATGCCCGTGACCTTAGAGCCCACTTCTTCATCCAGGTCATCCGTCTTTATCCTGCGCAGCATGTCTGCGTAGGTTAGTCCACCTTGGTTGGCCGTGATGAGGACGGCTTCGGGCTTCATCCTTTTCGGCTTCATCTTCGCCTTCTCCCCTGCGGTGCCATTTGTTCTACCGCTCTTCTTCGCCTTCTTTGCATTCTTCTTCGATACCACCTCCTGCCAGGCCTCGTCGTGCTTGGACCCGGTGGGAGTTGATGTCGAGCGCGGTGTCGAGCGCGGTGTTCCAAGACCTCTCGGTGGAGGTCCGCGTTGCGTCCCCTTCGAATCGAGCTGTTTCCCCGTTCGCGGTTTCGGTTTTGTTGCCCCCCTCCCCTTTGTGCCACTGCCCGACGCGTTTGGTTCCTGAGTGGCGGAGGGCTGCGCATCCCTCCTTACTTTCGAGGCTTCCTGCGCCTCGAGGAGTGCGGCCTCAAAAGCCAATCTCTTGACCTTGTCTGCCACAAGTAGGCTTCCGAGGGCATGACCTATCTTTTTGAGTTCCTCGATGTCGGCGAGATCTTCCACTTCTCTCTCTCTCTCTCTCTCTCTCTCTCTCTCTCTCTCTCTCTCTCTCTCTCTCTCTCTCTCTCTCTCTCTCTCTCTCTCTCTTCCTCTCCTTCTGTTCGCCCCCTCTCAAAATACCTGTGTGAAGTCTAAAGCTCTCTTTTACTCACTCTCTCTTTCCCTCTCTCTCTCTCTCAACGCCCTCTCTCTCCCTCCCTCCCTCTCTGTCTCTCCTTCTCCCTCTTTCTCTCCTTCTCCCCCCCTCTCTCTCTCTCCTTCCCCATCTCTTTCTCTCTCTCTCACTCTCAGAAAGATTCCAGTCGAATCCGACTGAAAAACATTTGTCGTTGTATTCTTCTGTCTATCTTTGAAGAAGAGTCAACGAGTTTGAGTTGGTTCTAGATGAATCGATTCTACGGCAAAAATCATGAAGTTTGAGTGTTGTGTATGTGGTCGTCATTTTATCGACAAAAGACTAGTGAAAACGTTTGGGGGATCAATATATTGTTATAGTTGTTACCATCAACTCAAGCAAATCATAGAAACTCAAAGTAGTCCGGGGACTTTACAAAATCCCCCAGAAGTTTCTGTGAATATTGAGGTGCAATTAGATATACCAGACTGTGATATTATGAATCAGGGTTGCCGAGATCCACAACATGTGCCCGATGAACGTCATGAGGCTGTTCACGAAATTCCGTGCGGGGAGCCTCCGCTTAAAAAAGTTAGATTATCGTTTGGGAGGTTCAAGAAGACGACTGCTAGGTATTCTCATCGTGTGCTATTCGTGAATCGTGAATTCAAATATTTGTGTACAAGCATTCTAACCCCTGTCCTCGTCGAAAGCTCATCCTTCTCAATTTTTTTTGAATTTCCCAGATTGAAATTGAATGAGTTCCGTTTGATTCCAGATGTTTTATCTGTAAGTCAGAGGTGAACCTGAGAGTTGTTCCGTATGAAGCTATTGCACACTGTTTTTTTGAGCTAAATATAATAATCATCCACGGTACGAGATGTTGCATCCAACATCTCAACAAAAACCGTTTAGATTATGACCTATTGCGAGGATTGGAGACTGATTATCAAGACACACCCATGACAGAGGCGGAGGTATCAGAATTCATAAAATCTCTCAAAGATCTAGCCGTGGAAGATTCGAAGAAGAAGCAAGGTACCTATCTCTCCATTCTATAGTTATCTCTGCATTCTTGATAAATATTCTCAATCATGGCCCTGCAATCATTTATTGCTAAGGTCTATGGGACTTCAATGATCAAGATTTTACTGATCAATATTTCATTAATCTGACTGGGATATCGAAGCGAGACTTCAATCATCTCATTGAAACTTCATCTCAGAAGAGTAGTCTTTGGGACAAATATAGCAAGAAATTGTGTTTGAGGAAGTGCATTGCCATCTTGCTGATTAAACTGAGAGCTAACCTATCCCAAAATTTTCTGAGTACTCTATTTAAAGTGGATCAATCGACTGTATCGAGAATGATGAGAAAAGCTCGCGAGATCCTCATTTTCGTCCCTACGCATTTGGGTGAGGGAAACAGCGATTTTCTGTGTGATACTGATAACCAGTATGAACTCTCGAATTCCATTGAATTGATTCATTCAAAGGTTTCGTATCAAGTATTTCCATCAGACATGAATAACTGACGAATCTCTGTTCTTCGATAGGAACATCGCACATATCTCATGAAGACTTCGTGCGGGATCACACCAGACAATTCGCTCAGACGCTACTCAGTACAGAAAACGAAGCTATTCTCATAGCAGATGCTACATACTGTTTCATCCAGAAGAGCGGGAACTATGAATTTCAAAGGAAAACTTTTTCACTTCATGAAAATCAACCTCTAGTGAAACCGATGATAATTGTTAGTACAACGGGTTATATTTTGGCTGTATTTGGACCTTATTACGCTAATGGGAAAAACAATGATTCCAAAATACTCGCGGAATTACTGGTGAGTCTTGTCACAGAATCTCCACGAGTAAAGTATTCCGTCCAAGATTGGTCAAGTCTCTCTATCCAACTGAGCACTGAGTGTGAATGAGTGACAGTTGATGAATATGTTTTTATATCGATCAGATTGCTCAACGATGTACATATTAGTTTTTTTTGGTTTCTGGTCATTCATGATAAAAAACTCATGCTAATGATCTGCAACGATGGATCAAGCCAGGAGATTTTTTGATCGTTGATCGAGGATTCAGAGACGGGTTGGAGTTCTTCAGACTACTAGGACTAAACACCAGGATGTCACATTTTCTTGCTAAAAATAAGTCTCAGCACACCACTTCGGAATCAAATGAATCTCGAATCACCACTTCGATGAGGCATGTAAATTTTTGTTCCTTGGGTTGTGGACTGTATTTCCTAACACTATATTATGTCGACTCACTCAGTCATCTAATTGCTCATGTGCTTGACTCATCTAATTGCTCTACTCGCCACAATCTGTGAGAGTCGTCCCCGTCTCACTAGATCTCACTGTGGAATCAGCGGAATTTCACTGGTTTAGCCACATGTCATAGATTTTTCAGTGATATGAATGAGTTCTCACATATATCTCAACGTGATGGGAGCATCTGCCACTGATTGCAGTGAAGAGAGCATCCCGTTGGAAATACAGAAATGAACTATCTTGGATTCATCACATCAATGGATACGCTATTATTTGCAGATGGGTGATTAAGGCTGTGAATGGACTAATTAAGAAGTGGAAAGCCCTTGGTATTGTTTTCCCAAATCAAGAAATACCCCATATCGGCGACTATATAAGGATTGTGTGTGCATTGTGCAATGGCCCTCCCCGAGTATTCGAAACATCCAAAGATACACTCCAAGCTGAGAAAATGCCCGAACGTTTGACCAAAATGAATGAATTGCATGACTTGGTAAAACAAAAAAATTTGTATATACCAGGTAACGGAAAGAATCCGTGTTCATACAGCCAATTGACTCATTTTCCTTCAATTTATAACCATCCTCTAATGTATCAGTTAAAACAAGCCAGTTCGTACACCGATGAACATCTGAGTGATGATGGATTGTATGAGTTGTTCTTCTAAAAAGAGGATGCGAAGCTACTCCGGGTCAAAATTCAATCTCGCCACACATCATCAAGAGTATATTGTTTGTGGATCCAATATGATCAAGGAGATGAACCTATTGAGTGATGGTATTGTCAGTGTAGAACTGGCGCCAGAACTGTTGGCTGTTGTGCACATATTGCATCTGTGCTGTGGTTTCGTGGATATCATCGATATGAAGACGATGGTAGAATTGAACCGAGACAGAGTTATCGAAATGCCATCACCGACGCATTCGATAATAATGAGGAAGAAGAACTGCTGGACGATGACCAACTATTTGAATCTTTCTCCGCCAATTCGAATGACGAAGATAGCAGTGCCGATTCCGAATAAAGAAGACTTTTGATGAGACTTGAATCCTGTATCAATCAAAGTTCAAACTATTATCAATCTCAGTGAACATGTCATAGAGTTCAAAGAGATGGAGCCTAGGCACATGTATCTCGATTCTAGGAGAACTCCATGGAGCAAAGACAGTTCCTTCATAACCAAGGTGTGTAAGGCTTCGCGTAATCGCACTGTTGATAGAGTTTTTCAATGCTCACCTAGTCGTAAAAGGTGCCTAGAGATGTATGCTCTAGGACCCGAATGAAACAGAATGCACGAACTTAAGTTGAATGACTTCCAGAAGGTTATGTTATCCGATAGTTCCATGCGTCTACTGTCCTCGTGATGTCAGGTAGCACGTTGAATATGGGGATGATCATTGCTAGGGGTATCACATAACCATCGCCACTGCCTATTGCATCTCGTGACTCAATATATCAGTCATTCATGACATTTCGCATCCCCAAACACACAACGGAGTGACGAACGGAGCCAAAACATCGTAACTGAGCGGGAAAAGTATTATTATTGCATTGAAAAGGTAATAACTTGATATAGGTTAGCTCTACGGCAAAAATTTTTTTTTCATTCGAAAGTATAGGAAAAAAGCCATCTTTTAAGGCTGAAATATTAGGAGGGTTGCATTTGAATTTTTCGAGCTTTTGCGAGTTTAAAGTGCTCAAATCGTATTTTTGGCCCTTTCTTGCGTTATTAATCGAAGGGAAAGGGTTTTTTTCGGAAAAATGACAAGAATGAAATGTGTATTTTTTGAAGATCTTTTGAAACTCCCTACTAATTTTTCCCTATATTGACGTTTCTGTCAGTGCACATACTGGCACATATAATTTGACAGCCATCAGTTGATCGTAATTTACACTCAGGCAACATTGGTGGTTTATCAAGCCAATGTATAAATAGTGAAATAGAAATTTACAATGGAAGTTCAAAGATAGTCAAAGACCCATAACTATTCTCCCTTGTTAATCGTATAATCCGATCCTCCTTGAGGGAATGATTCAGATTCTGCACCCTGGCTCCCATCTGATGATGGTGGTTGTCCATTGCAGCTCAACCGATGTCCCTGGCTCATAACGTGGGCCATCCTTCCCAGTTGACGCACCAAGTTTGACTGTAAAATCACACGAAGAATCAATTTTCTGACATCAGCACTATATTGACTATTAGTACCCAACTCATATAACACTACCATCACGCAAGAACAATAGTCTATCCATAAGTTACAAAAATCAACCATCAACATCCATCATCCAAACACTAATATTCTACATCACATCACACCATGAGTACTAACACCCATGATATGCTTACACATGCCTTCAGAGATATGTTTCAGGTTTACTTACCCACTGCTGCTATTTATTCATGATTAATTTGCAATACTCACAATACGCAGCAGAAAGCATTGCCTCTCGCGCATCCGTCTCACTCGCACGAAGTCCCACGGGAATAACCCGCGACTCGCAGTCTATACCTTCTTATGTCTATGTCGTGTGACGTATGTCACTACGCGCCGAGCACTCGAATAAGTGCAACGCGGGCATCTTCGGAATCTATCTCTGGAGGTGTAAGTCGATGAGACGACGGGGGAATAGGCGGTCGTGGTCCAGTGGTTCGGATGCTTGGTATCCGGGACACATGGATATCGTGAAATTGAAGGTCCTGGGTTCGAATCTCCGCGGTTTCCATGTAAAATCGATCGCTTACTTTTTCACGAGTTTACCGGCTTTCCATAAATTCCCACGTGACAACTGGTGCTAGGTGTGGGGTACCGCATCACTATTCGCGACTCGGTGCATTTGTAAATAAATGAAATGAATTGAGAATTAATTAATGAGAAAAATTAGTAGTTGTCGGGTGTCGCAATAGATGGCAGACCAGCTCCGTGAGAGACTGAGTGACCTTGCGAAGTGATGTATGGTAATGACGCGTCCTGTTTGTGGGACTTATCCGTGCATACTGACCACTCCTTCATAATGATAAGGAAGACACCGACTAGAGTGGGGACACTCGCATATCCCCACCCCCCTTCGGGTGTGACGTATGTCACTACGCGCCGAGCCTCGAATAAGTGCAACGCGGGCATCTTCGGATTCTATCTCTGGAGGTGTGAGTCGATGAGACGACGGGGGAATATGCGGTCGTGGTCCAGTGGTTCGGATGCTTGCTATCCGGGACACATGGATATCGTTAAGTCGAAGGAACTGGGTTCGAATCTCGCGGTTTCGATGTGACATCGATCGCTTATTTTTTCACGAGTTTATCGGCTCTCCATAAATTCTCACGTGACAGTTGAAAGTGAGCAAACCCCTGTCATAACCACAAACCTTATGATTGATGCACTGGATATCTTGATGTCGTCTGCTGTATTTTGCCACCTCTTGATTGGCGAAACTGTTGATCATACTGCGCATGGTCAAGGGTGCCAGGTTCAAATACATGGGACTTTTTCATGAAGATTTTCCATGGGAATATTATGAGAATACCTTGGATACGCTCCAGATATGTTGCAGCCTAGAGAAAGAAGTCACAAGATCTATTTCATCAACATTTAACTATGGGAATTTTCATTATTAGCAAAGTATCAAATCATCAATTCAAATTACCCGCCGAATTCATATCTTGTATCTCACACTATTGATGTGTCGCCAACAGATGGCTACCCAGATTACAATAATGTGAGATATACTTCTATGTAAATGATTACCCCGGCTCTTTGGTAGCAATCGTCACTCAGTCTCCAGGGTGAGCCCAGTTACCAACGCAATTCACATTGCAGGTATGCTGTCACTTTGGGATCGGAACACTGCTATAACGCAGACGCCAACGCCAAAGGCCCACTAGTCCATGGGAACACTGCTATAATGCAGCTGCCACGTAATACCTGGTTTTACGGTTTGTTTCAAATATCTTTTCCTTTTAATTTCAGATCTGATCGAGTAATCTCTATTCAAATTAGTGTTCGATGAAATCATTCGCTGTGTATATTCGCTGCGCGACAACGAAACCGTAATTGAAGAATATGAATATTTAAAATGTATTTGGATAAATGTGATCCAAGGAAAAATTGCTGAGTTATGAATTCATATTATTTTCTTTTGATAAATGCTATTATTCCATTTTAACTGAAGTGTTATATCGCTTTGCTACCCTGTCGTAAACCCAATAAATAAGAAGTACATTTTCTACAAGAATGATACCTTTAATTTCATGTTTTTATAAAAAAAATTCAAATTCAACTCAGTTGGATCTTCTTATTATCAAACAAATGAAGAACGAATCGTAAGCTGAATTGAAGAATTTCCATTCTGGAACTTTCGTCACTTTGAAATTCCTAAAGAGTCTAGATCGTCCAGTGAATACTAACGGTGAAGACTGGTTCGTATTCATGACTGTTTTGAAATTTGACTCCGTTACTGAGCAAAGCTCTAGTCATTGACTGAAAAAATTCCAATCCAGGCAGAACTAATTCTATGGCTATCTGGTTTGATTCTGAGCCATAGAAAAAGATTCGCCTCTGTTGCTCAGATAACCATCATCTATCACAGAGTGATAGATGATGGTTATCTGAGCAACAGAGACGAAGTCATTTTCCAAGTAGTATGGGTGCCTCGTCAGCTCAAAAGTACTAAGTTAGCATTTGACGTGCATGCGAGCACGATACGAAATTCGGAGTTATCAGCGCTGTTGCCGAGAGCGCTCATCCTCAATGGAATGAACGTTCCTACTCTTTTCCGGGTGGTCGGAACTCGGTTAACTTTGGTCATATGAAGATATTGTTGCAAGATCCAAGTGTGGCTTAGGCTTTAAAGTTACTATTTTTGTATTACTTTTTCAATGAGATTGATTGAATGATTCTCATCATGGTTCAATTTTACCGTTCTTTTGTACTTATTAATCGAATTGCATTCGGAATCTCTACGAATAGTTCGCATGAACGATATTTCTGTTATTCCATTCTGGTTGAGAATTTAATAGCTTCGTGGAGTGATTGAGGATTTGGAGTTTCATTTCAAGTTCTCCGTCGGTTCTCAACATTGAGTACGGTTCATTATCTGTGAAATAGGAACGTTTGAGTTCAAATGAAGATGTATCGAATCGAGTTGTGCAATTTGTGTAGTAATGTATTGATTTCGATCTTATATATTCTTTACATTTGGCGCGTTGCCAACATTTCGCACTCACGCTCGCGCCTTGCGCTTATCGCCCTCAGTGGCTTGCGTCAGCTCTCATCTATTCGCCGCACTATGCGTCTAGGGACTCAACTCTGGCATGAAATTGCTCCACTCGGATTCATGAGCTATTGAGATGGAAAAAATTAGGTTATCTTCATAATCGTCTGGGATATAAGGTGTGCCTACCTGCTTTTACCTTAAAGTCGATCAGCTGGGTGTGGGTCGAGTTCGAGGAATGAACATAAAATGGCCCGGAAAATGGTCTCACGGCATGCGAGACACGGATTTTACTGCCACCTGGAAGACTCTTGATCTACATTCTGGAAGCGCGTAAGTGGGAGTATTCTCAGGTCTGGATATAGGTGCTGGAATTTTGGTATGCATCCCAAGATGTACGGGTGCAACGAGCGAATGCTCCTATATCCAGTCTTGATACTGGTTCTGTCACATGCATAATCGAATTTATTCGATTGAGCATGCGCACACTCGAGCTTTGTTTAAATACAGAGCACGTCAAACGATTTTGATGGAGAATAAATATGATGGAAAATATGGCAATGATCTTGAAAAAATTATTTTAAACATGGTCAGCGTATCGTCTCTCGATAGTGGCACACTCTTCAGGGGCAGAGTACACGCACACTATCGAGCTCTGCCCGACGCTGATGTAAGTTTCATCGGCGCGCCTTTATATACGAATTGAGAGGATTCGCAAGCGCTCGCGAGGAGGCAGTTTTAAATGGGTTTGCCATATTAATCGTGTCATTTTTACACAACTTGAGCTATATGCTTCTCATAGCGTTGAATTTCGAAACCAATGATGGTATATATCGGTACCTCCTACGAAGAGTAACACGTACGATGAACGCCGGCGAAGAGTAACACTTGCGCGATATCCTCCGGCGAAAAGTATTACTTGGGCTTGTCACCGACGAAAAGTATCACAAAGCGCGTACCACCGGCGAAAAGTATCACAAAGCGCGTACCGCCGACGAAAAGTATCACATACCGCGTACCACCGACGAAGAGTATCACATACCGCGTACCACCGACGAAGAGTATCACTTGGCGCTCGTCACCGACGGAAAGTAACACATAGAGCTCACAAGCGACGAAGACTATCACCTCGCGCTGGCCACGTCGGACAGATGAGTTTTCTTGGTTTCCGGTTGGGTGTAGAAGTTGACAAATTTGAAAAACCCAAAGAGATGCATTTACCTAAACTGTTTATTCATGTTTAGAGTAAAATTTTCAAATATTGAGATGCTTTCGGCAGATGGACACAACATTTAGGAGTCATTCTTTTTATTTTCACCAGGTTTTTGGTCGATGGTCAGGGATTTTCCTGTAACTTCAGGTACATGTTGAAGGAGATGAAAGGCATAGTTTATAGGTCCAAAAGTCCATTCGTGCGGGCTTGATGCGCTATTTTCGTTCTTTAAATTTGCAAAAAAATCGACTTTTTCATTTTTTCATTGATTTTTTGCAGATTTAAGACCAATAGAAAATTTCCTTTCAAGCACATATTTCGACGTAAAAAAGCTGAATTTCACGAGAAAAAATACTTCCAAATCCGGAAAAGTTCACCATACCCTCAAAAAAGTAGTTTCTTTGCATAAAAACGTCTTTTCGGCCCTTCAACCTAATTTTATCTCCAATTCAATATTTTAATCAGATTCCTCGTCAAACTTTACGTCGAAAGCCATTCTTAAAAAGTTGGGACTCGGATGGAATTGACCGCTACGATTACAACCTTAGAATCAGGGTCATAAAAGTAGTCATGAATTACGTGGTTTTGGAGGGAGATTTATTGCACTGGACAACGAAACTGTGGGTCATGGATAGTGCAATAACCGGCCAATGACTTTTCTGTGTATTTTTTGACGTAGAAACCGAATCCGAAGCCAGTTTTGCACTTTGCCATCAGGATTTCTGTAGAATCGCGAAATACTGAGATTCTACAGAACTGCGTTTTCAGCGTTTTTTGCAGATTTTGCAGATACATGATTTTGATGGTGCAACATCGCAGCGGGCTTCGAGCGTACTCGAACTATGATTTCTCACGTATTTTGACCTGCTCAAATGGATGGCGGTACTCTAAGAAAGCTAGAATGCGTTCGAAACGATGGACAAGCTGATTTTTTGAGTTGCTATCAGCAAAATTTGCCTGATTTTGCAATACATCTCCGAATGCTCACGAAATCGATCGGGAGGATCCTTTTATGACTCACGAGGGCGTATTTTTTTTGTTTTTATGTATACAATAAGGAAGAAATATTTCAAATAGCCAAAACTAGACTAGGCCATCGTACATATTCCACAATCAAGAAGGCGTTTGAAGCATTATTTTAGGTGAGCTCAAGCCTCCTCATAATGAGTCGAATTCTGAGTTCCCTTGACTAACGTATGTACCTCTTAGATCATTCAATTGATCCCTTTCAATCACACCCAAATGGCGCATCTAACTCCGGATGCTCCGATCCAGTTGCTTTCGGAATGGAATTATTGGAGTGCCCCTATAAGCTTGGGATGGGGAACGATGTAAACATGATTGACAGGATCTTAATGATTTATCGAGGTTCACTTGATACTACCAAAGTATAGATCTCCGGAATTCCAGATGTCGTGTCATGGTAACAAAACAGATCTACGCAGAAAACAGTTTCTGAGCGCCGTAGAGAAAAATACTCAAGATTTGACTCATTACGAAGAGGCTTGAGCCTTTTCCAGATAATGCTCAGAACGCATCTTTCAGAGTAGTACATGCATATTGGTCACATCTGTTCTTGGGCTATTGCAGAAGACTTTCCCTCATTGTATACACAAAAACGAAGAAAATACGCCCTCGTGAGGCATAAAAGCATCCTCCCGATCGATTCCGTGAGCATTCGGAGATGTATTGCAAAATCAGGCAAATTTTGCTGATAGCAACTCAAAAAATCAGCTTGTTCATCGTTTCAAACGCATCCTAGCTTTCTTAGAGTACCGCCATCCATTTGAGCAGGTCAAAATACGCGAGAAATCATAATTCTAGTACGTTCAAAGCCCGCTGCAACGTTGCACCATCAAAATCATGTATCTAAAAAATCTGCAAAAAACGCTGAAAATGCAGTTCTGTAGAAGCTCAGTATTGACTAGTAGCAGCAATACTATGCGTTTATTGTCTCAAATCGACAATAACTGATATGGAACAAATATATTTATGAGTAAAGTATAGACTTCCGTCGTATCTGTCATAGAAGAATATCAGTTTTGAATGATAATTTGTATGAACACCAAGAATCAGGATCTATCCGTTATCTGGATAGAACGAACATGCGAATACGCATCATGTGTTATTCTCCCATCAAGCCGCACGAAGCAAGAGCGATAGCTTGCAAAAACTATACAGCATCTTATTCAGTGTCCCGAATCAGTACAAAACGTACTGAGAACTAATCAAGAATCCATTGATAACGTCTAAGATGCACAGGCATAGGCAGTTGATACCACTAGTCTACAGTAACTCAAGCGGTACTAAAATTTCCCGAGAATCATTCAAGAGTCAGCAGAGGTGATACTTTTCGCCGCTGACAAGCTCGATGTGATACTCTTCGTCGGCGTCAAACACTAAGTGATACTCTTCGTCGGTGGTACGCGCTATGTGATACTTTTCGTCGGCGACAAGCGCCAAGTAATACTTTTCGCCGGTGGTACGCGTTTGTGTTACTCTTCGCAAATGACGAGCGTACGTGTTACTTTGCGCCGGTGGCTGTGAAAGTGTTTTTCTTCGTAGGAGGTATCGATATATGCTCGTGCGGCAAATTCAAATTTTGGTATTGATCCTAAGATGTACGGGTGCAACAAGCGAATGCCTCCATATCCAGTCTTAATACTAGTTCTGTCACATGCACAATCGAATTCATTCGATCTTCGAGCCTCGTTCAAATACAAAGCATGTTGAAGGATTCTTATGGAAAGTAAATATGATGGAAAATATGGCAGTGATCTTGAAAAAATGATTCTAAACGCGAATCCTGTCGATTCGTATATAAAGGCGCTCCGATGAAACTAACATCAGTGTCGGGCAGAGCTCGATAGTGTGCGTGTACTCTGCCCCTGAAGAGTCTGCCACTATCGGAGGACGAAACGCTAACCGCGTTCAAAATCATTTCTTCAAGATCATTGCCATATTTTCCATCATATTCACTTTCCATCAAAATCCTTCGACATACTTCGTATTCAAACGAAGCTTAAAGGTGCGCATGCTGAATCGAATGAATTTGATTGTGCCTGTGACAGAATGTTCTATCCAGTATTAATACTGGATAAAGAAGCATTGGCATCTTAGAATCCATACCAAAATTTGAATTTGCCGCACGAGCATATATATATATACCATCATTAGTCTCCAAATTCAACGCTATGGGACGCATATAGCTCGAGTTGCGTAGAAATGATACGATTAACATGGCAAACCCATTTGAAACTGCCTTTCTCGCGAGCGCTTGCGATTTCTCTCGATTCGTATATGGGTAATTCCGCCAACTGAAAGAAGACGTGGTGTGCAAGGGTATACGCTCCGTCTGTACCAGAATACTTGTCCTCAATGCTCAAACATGGTCCAAATAGTGCCAAGATTCAGTCTCGAATATTACTTAGCGCGCACCTATTCACTAAAGGTCTCAGAATCATGGAATGATAGGATTCTCGTAAGAGTAAGAGGGTGGTATTCACTACCATCGGCAGCATTCTCCAGCGTGTGATTCAGAAGACCCTATCATGAAAATTTTTATTAAAGCATCAAACACCATTCCATTATACCACACTATCACAAAACCAGATGCAGATAGGTGTGCCTATCGATAAAGAGGTTTCAGGGAGGTGTTTCCAATGGGAACCCGTGGTTCGACCTTTTTTTAGTTTTGGCATCCACGCAGCATTACCCAAAAGACCTATTCTCTTTTCCCCATTGAAACCACCAGAAATTCATCCTCTGAATGTCATCAACACAATGCTCTAAGCCGGATATGTGGGCCTATCGTAGGAGAAAACTAATCGCAACTGTAACGCGAGAAAAGTGTTGCGTGAATCAGTTGGAAAACACAATAAAATTGATGGCACATCGCAATATGGGCAGGATGGCTCTTTCATTTGTCTCTTGAAAGTTGGTTTCCACGGTGATGGATGATAATAGAGATGAATGTGTCTTTTGAATGTCGACCCTGGAGATCCTGGAAATCCACTTACATTGTCAGATTTTACACGATTACGACGTTTTTGAAGTACGTGAACATACGCTTGTCACCCGAGGATGGGATTCTAGTTGGATATGGTCCTAGGCATCTGTACTGACAAAATCTGACAATAATTAAGGTAAGTGTACCCAACTTGCCTGTGTATCCAACTTGCCCCCATATGTCGATCTCAGAAATGGGCGCTCGTTGACCTTCCCGCAATTTTTTTTACATTTGTTATGTTAAAATATGAGAAAATACGTAGTTCTCAACGACCCCAGATCATTTCTGCGTTCTCCAGAAAATATAGAGTGAGTTTTCCATTTTTCGTGTTTGCACGGCTAAAAAATCATCGAGGAAATCGCGTTCACTAAAACCGGTGCCAATCCATTTTTATTCGATCAATCTCGACGTACCTTAGCGCATTCGATTCCTCGTCTCAAGACCTTCAAAATCCGCTCTTCAGGGTTGCAGAACTCTGATTTGGAGCGATTCTATGTACAAAACACGAAGATGGTTTGAGAATCAAGAGGGCCGACATCGGAGTGTACCCAACATGCCCCCATATGGTTTCTCAGAAAGACGTGCAGTATGGCTTCTTTTTACCACTCAGAACGTGTTTATCACGTCAAAATAGGTCGGAAACGATGTCTTGAGCCAGCTAAAAGCTACAAATGTCGCTGCACGATGATGGAAACGGATCAAAGCGATTTATTCACTTCATCGCCGATTTACATTGTTTTAAATGATGAGGGCAAGTTGGGTACACACTTTTGTAAACTCTCAAAAATCACCTTTTGGGAGAATTCAAACAGTTCGGCTCCACTTCATTCGAATTGGACGTATTTTAGCTTATTTTAAAGGTCTTGAAACAAGCTTCAGAATGAGTTTAAGTACGTTGAAAAATATTGAGATTAGCCAGAATTATTAAGAAAATGGCTTAATGGGGGCAAGTTGGGTACACTGACCTTATGTTTGTAACCTCTGAAACTTTCCGATCTTATTCAAAGAAGTGCCACTCCCCGAAATTTCTTAGTCTTCTATCCTCGATAACTCAAAAGAAATGCATTCTATCGCAAAAAGTGTGAAGCAACTCTTTGCAGATCTTTGGAAATTGATCAATGAAGATTTCCATGAATTTTCCCGTATAAGACGTTCCATTCCCGTAATGAGATTATTCTCATACTTTTCTTCTTCAATTATCCTCGGTTTCAGTTCCATAACTCGAAGGGATAGCCTTTTACTGCAAAAAATGTTTAGATCTTTTTTGTAGATCTCGGAAAAACCAACAAAGAGGGTATCTGCACACTTTTCTGTATACGAAGTTGCACTTGTGTAATGAGAGTATATTCGTACTTTCATGTTATTCTCACGGTTTTGGCCCCCTACCTCGACGGGAACGCATTTGATGGAAAAGTGTGTAGATCAATTTCTCAAAGATCTTGAAGAGATACACTTTTTGTTCGATACGCACTCTCAAATAGAAAGCATCATGTCAACGTTACTGAAGTATCTTTCTCTAGGATCACCGTAGTATTGTGAGAAGTGACGGAAGGAATATGGGTTACTGTACACTCAGAACGTTTTACATAGGAAGATGTTTGCAGATTCACCTTGTTATCTTCTGAGAATCTGTCGAAGAGAATTTTTTCGAATAGGGTGACTAAAGCGCCCTCCCAGTCCCGGCTGCAAACAAAGAAGTAGCGTGTACTCGCCTCAAGAATAAAGAATAGCATACGTCCTCCGCACGGCACGCTGTTGTGAAGTACGATTATTTCTTCTCGTGACATTTGAGTAAGAACTATCCCCTCTAATCTATCAGCCAGCCATAGGTTCTGTAGCAAGAATGAGGTTTGTGCGCAGTTTTTCTTGTAATCGATTAGTCTCGACTCGCTGATTACAAATATCTCAATTCCGGTCTGAAAATCCGGGTAAATTTTTTTCTACTCACATAATACTGCCAAATTCGTGAATTTCACGCACAAATAGAGAAGTTTTGTTCGGAGAGAAAGAATTCTCAATTAAACAATGTTGCATTTGACATTTTTTATATGATTCATGGGATGGATTGTTGAATTTCACATATTCCGTTGCAAAAAGCGAGTTTGTTCATAACAATCCAGCATATCTTTGGATTAGGGATCATATTATTGAAAATAAATATGCCACTCGGGTTATTACCTTATTTGAAATGAAAGAGTATACCAGACATCTCCTTCTAAAACTATCATTCCTTGAGCGATTGTCGACGGGAAGGAGAAAGCCAGCGCATTGCATGAATCGAATTAAAGGAAGCTGAGTGTGGAAGCGCATTTCAAGTCAAATCAAGTCTGAGGAGTGGAGTTTGTAGGAAGTCCTCGAGTCTCGATGCATCATTGGGAGATAGTTGATGGAATTGTAGGATTGATTTTCTAATTATTACGACATACCCATCTTACTAAGAGTATTCCTGATTATTATGTAATGTATTTTCGGGCCATTACTGTACATTTATGTCAATTGTTATGAGAGTTGATGTTCATTACGGAGCGGTTTGATTTCGAATAATGAATGATTCTGTAGAGTGCAATATCCGACTGGTTGTTATATTTGAACCAGATTAATTGAACAATTCATAGTCTGGCTTATTTGTCATCGCAGACTTTTCTTGCCTTTGGAGTGGTTTCTAGTTCTGTAGATCTCAATTTCTATACAACAAAGGTGGGGCTCTCGAAGTTTAGAGTTCATGGATGAATTCTTCCAAGATTCTAAAAGAGCCACCGGCTATTTTATTGCAATGTGAGACCTTGAAATTCTTTTTTCGTATTAAAATTGATTTTTTTGTTAGAAAGTAGCTCAGACATCGTCAGGATCTCATTCCACGGCATTTCCAATCACATATTCTGAAAGTTCAGCCAATTTTACGTCGGTTTCATTTGGTTAAAATCCTTCCAAATCATAGTTTCATGCTGAGAAATGAGGTAGGAGGAGAGTAGAGGGAATAATTACTCTAGCATTGTTCGATTGACGAGATATGGATTCCTCAAAAGACCCTGCCATACAAATCGTGCACTCAGGGGTTTTATCACTTCTTTTGGTACCTGAAATGAGTAAAACTATCGCTGGGTAATGTGCCTCAGGGAAAATTCCTTCTCCTCTAAATCTTGAGTTGGCGGAATCACCCATATAAAAGGGCTCCGATGAAACTCACATCAGCGTCGGGCAGAGCTCGATAGTTTGCGTGTACTCTGCCCCTGAAGAGTCTGCCACCATCGGGAGACGAAACGCTAACCGCGTTTAAAATGATTTTTTCAAGATCATTGCCATATTTTCCATCATATTCACTTTCCATCAAAATCCTTCAACATGCTTCGTATCTAAACGAGGCTCGAAGGTGCGCATGCTCAATCGAATAAATTCGATTATGCATGTGACAGAACCAGTATCAAGACTAGATATAGGAGCATTCGCTCGTTGCACCCGTCCATCTTAGAATCCATACCAAAATTTGAATTTGCCGCACGAGCATATATATACCATCATTATTTTCGAAATAGATGCTGGAATTCTCTAGGCCGATTCTCGTCGAGAATCGAGTATTAAACTGTAGGGATTTGAACAAAGCACCGACTTTGAGGAAACTTTACGGTTTTACTGCCATCTTGGAGCAACTGATAATATATCGTATGACCCATCTATGGTGGACGCACCTTGGCATTTTTTTCCCTCGCGGGGTACAAATTCGATCGAGAATGATTTTTGAATGGTTCAACCGTTTGTCTTGGAAGGTGAGGTGAACAAATTCAGGAAATGGAAAATTCGATGCGAATTGGAAAATTTTTTTCCAAAAAATGCGAAATAATACATTCGGGTGGTGGGATCGTGAAGATCGTGGAATTTCGGATATGGAATGAGTCGAGTGGTATTTTTTGGATTATCCAAAATCGATTGTCAAGCATCCAAAAATACCAAAAATTTGAATCTTCCAGTCATGGCGAGTGGATTCTGCCGTAAGTGTCGTGAAGGTTAGTATTCCCTGGGGGATTTGTTTTTGGTCAACCTGTATGTTTACATTTACTAATTTCTAACCCTCGCGCATTGCAGGTGGATTAATAAGTAGTGTAGTTTTCCAATTAGCGTGTTTTTTGTTGAATCGAAGAACCTTGATTATTCAATAATACATGGGTCTCCGAATTTTCGTCGATTATCGCGGTAAATAATGGCATTGTTGACGCCGTGCCAGTCGACAGGGGTGATTGTACCCCGTTTGTTGTCGGCAATAGCATCGCAGGTTCAGTGCTCCAGATCGTAAATAATCATTTAGCCTTCAAGAACAAGTTAAGTGTGAGTGTTGTGTCACATTATCAAAATCTCCTCAACCAGGTGTGCTCTCACCTCGAGCTCGAGTGTGTCGCGGAATCGGGTGAAACCTACAGCTATCCGTGTTGTCATGCTTCATAGTGGGCTCCAATCTTCATTTCATCAATTTGCTGCTATGAGGGAGCCTTGTCACAGCAACTGAACCAGATGTATCAATTTCACAGCAGAAGCTTATTGCTTTTACTACTGAAACATACTCAGCATCTCGCCACCTGCTTGCTGAGCAACTCCCAGCAGTGCAACAGTGTATCATCTTCCAATTCTCAGATTAGTACTATTTCATAAAGTTTACTAGTAATCACCCTATCTTCTTGCTTTTGAATGTATTTCTTTGTAGTGCTGTTTTCATTTTAGGTTTTCTCATGCCGTACAGCGAGTTCAGGTATGGCTGATGATGGTTTGGTTGTGCATTGTGTGTGGGAGCCATCATGCATCTACAATGCTGGAAACCTCCAAGACTTTGTGAGTATTTCTCTTCAAAAACCAAAATGTATCTTATTGCTGTTCTATAACCCTTGTGAAGATTTGCGAGTGTTGTCAGGCTCCATTGAGAATTCCTTTCTTTCGAACGTAAACTGATGTAGAGCTAGTGAGTTGCTCAATTGATTTTATTTGAACCAGCCTCTACTCTTGGTTGTTATAATGTTACATTATGGTTTGGATCTCTCAGTTTCAAAATCACCAAGTTCTGTCAATTTTAAGCGAACCTTTGAGAATTCATTGTTCATGTCGTTAGTGAGCAAATAAGAGTCACAATTTTGTCTTCTCTTATGCATCAAGAATGACCTTATTGTCAAATTGTCACATCTTCTCAAGATGTTGTTGATAGTTTCTTATAGTTTCATTTTTCATATTCACATGTGTTCCAGATATCCAAAACAGCGCAAACTAGGTTGTGAGCAATTGGGTTGAGACCGTGGTTACTCTAGAGGCCTGGGATACTGATTTTAGTTTTATACCAATGTGTACCGCTGGGCAGTTTATAGCCAGCGAATGTGAAACCCTTGCCAGTGTGGAATCTGAGCCAATGTGGATGCCTGCTCAGGTACAAATGGCTGCAACCAAGGATTTTATTATCATCAATACAAATCTTCCATCCGCATGTTGTGTGAAACCTCTCCAATGCAGGTACGCATACTCTTGGCTTTTTTTATAAGATGTCTTATGGTATATTCTTCATTGTTTTGCCGAGCTAAAACTGTGCATGATTATTTTCTCTTTCAGTTAACCACAAATAGCATTCCAGGATGGTCATATTCAGTTAATCATTGCTTATTATTTTTCTTCGCTGCGATGCTGTATCAGTTGATCAATAACTGACTATTCCTGAGCCTAACAACTGGTGCATTCGCTGATTAATTTCTCCAAACATTAGCAAGTATCAATTCATCTGATGCTTCAACTCGAGGACATGATTTTGAGAGGCACAGTGTAAAGATTATTTCTGTGGTGGAGAACGTGTTGCTCTGAACTGCCAACAATATAATACTGTGAGGCAAAGTTTTATTTTACAAATTATATAAGATTTAGGTTACTTATGATTCCAACCCATCTCTGCCTCAAAATATTTCTAAGTACTGGGGGATGGATTCAAATTCCTTTTCATTCGATATTGAATCTACAAATCCGAGATGACGAACCGTCCGTGCAGCAATATTAGCAGGACCGAGGTTCAAGTGCTTGAGCGATCCTCCTCCACTTATGGATCCTCATTCAATTTCCTCTATGATAATTGCGCGATCTATGATCATGGAGAGGAGTCGAAGGATATCGCCCAAATTCCGAGAAAATGTTAGTTGCGAACCACAGCCATCAGACAATCCGTATAACTGGTCCGAAAGCTGAACAACCAACCCTCGAGCAGTAGTAGACATGATTTTGTAATCGATTTAGATTCCAATATACTCCATTACGTGCGTAAGGACTGGGGAGGGAGGTGGCACGCGAATCCCTCCACTCGACATTCAACATTCAATCTTATTCGGATATGACGAGCGAACCCTGTAGCAGTAGTAGACCGAGGTTCAAGTGCTCGAGTAGTCGAGTAAGTAAGCTCCTGAATTCGTTCACCAACCGGCTAAATCCTTTCATACCCTCCAGTTTTGGGCTCGAATGATTGGTGGCACATCCAATAATCAACATTGATAAAAAATATTGTTCAAAAATTGGGGCAAGGCATAAATAAATAATAAAAACATGCATCTTTCCGTCCTTCTTTTGGTTTTTCCATTGTAAGTCGGAAAATATTGGTTTTTCGAGAAAACTTGTTCAGAGGTAATTTGTAGATCTCTAAACGATCTACAAAATTGGTTCACTTACATTTTCCCGTGAAATGCATCCTTTTGGAGTTATTCTTGATCAAATTTATAATCGAATTTGTTTAAATAAATTCGCTAAAATTGCTTATAACGGGTTCAAATTATTTTCCCTAGGTAATTGAGTGAATTTTGAGAAGAAAAGGTCTCTTGGTATTTTTTCTTTAATTTGATCGTTTTCGAGTAGTGAGAGAAAGCAGATTTCGCAACTTCCAAGTCAAAGTGCTGTCATGAAAGCACCGTATTGAGGGTTAGGAGTCGCGAAATTTGCTTTTCTCATTACTCGAAAACGATCAAACTTAGGAAAAAATACCAAGAGACCTTTTCTATTCAAAATTTACTCAAATACCTAGGAAAAATAATTTGTGCCCGTCATAAACAATTTTGGCAAATTTATTCAAACAAATTCGACTATAACTTAAATCAAGAATAACTCCAAAAATACGCATTTTACGGAAAAAAAGTGTATGAACAAATTTTGTAGACCGTTTGAAGATCTACAAATTACTTTTAGACAAGTTTTCTCGAAAAACCAATATTTTCCGACTTATTATGGAAAAACCGGAAAAAGGACGGGAAAATGCATGTTTTTATTGTTTATTTATGCCTTGCCCCAATTTTTGAACAATATTTCTTATCAACATTGATTATTGGATGTGCCACCTATCATTTGAGCCCAAATTTGGAGGGTTTGGAAGAGTTTTGCCGGTTGCTCCTAAAAGGAAGCGTCTTATCAGGGCTTACTTACTTGACTAGAGCAATCCCCGTCCGGACCCCGATCGTATCCCAATTTTTTCATGATCATGACGAGAAATCGTATGATACCACTCGGATTCTTGGGAAATTGTGAGTTGGAACCCACAGCTGCCGGGAAATCTGTAACTGGTCCGAGAGCCGAATAACCCATCCTCGATCAGTAGTTGACATGATTCCCCAAATTTTCCAGTTGATGCACTGTAATCCATTTCTATTTCAAAGTGCTCTGTTATGAGCATGAGGACTGAAGGATGTCATGCAGGTCCAATCATCCGATCTCCGCTTTCCTTTTTGGGAATGACGATTCGACCCTGCAGCAGTAGTAGACCGAGGTTCAAGTGCTCGAGCGATCCTCGTCTATACCTTAATCCGTATTAAATTTCCTGGATGATTATGACGAGAAATTGTATAATATCGTTCAAATTATCTTGGAAATGTGAGTTGGAACCCACAGCCACCAGAGAATCGGTAGATGGTCCAAGAGACCTTGTCGAACCGTCGAGTAATGCATCCACACGTTGTCCAGTGTCAAAGGAAGGTACCCCGATCGATTCCACAATTGAAAGTTCAATCAAAGAATTGAGAGATCGAGAAGAAGCTGAGTGACTCATTCTTCTTGATCAAAAAAAATGTCTCATCAGCCTCTCGTATTTGAAAATCTTTGAGTTTTCCATTCAGATGATCCTGGCAATGCATCCACACGTTCTCCATAGTCGAGGGAAGGTACCCTGATCGATTCCACACTCAAAAGTTTAATAAAAAAATTTAGAGATCGAGAAGAAGCTGTGTGATTCGTTTTTTCGATCAAGAAGAATGTCTTATCAGCCTCTTGTATTCGAAAATCTTCAAGTTTTCCATTCAGATAGTCCTGGTAATGCATCCACATGTCCTCCAAAGTCTAATGAAGGTATCCTAATTGATCCCACAATTGAACATACAATCAGAAATTTTAGAGATCGAAAAGAAGGCGAGAAACTCATTTTTTTCGATCAAAAAAGATGTCTTATCAGCCTCTCGTATTTGAAAATCTTCAAATTTCCCAATCAGATAGTTCTGATACTGCATCCAGACGTTCTTCAAAGTCAAAGGAAGGTACCCTGGTCGATTCCACAATCGAAAGATTAATCAAGAAATTTATAGATCGAAAAGAAGGCGAGGAAGTCGTTTTTTTCGATCGAGAAAAATGTCTTATCAGCCGAGAGGCTGATGAATGAATACAAGAATATTCGACAATCTTCAAGTTTTCCAATTACATGATCCTGGTAATGCATCCACACGTTCTCCAAGGTCAAAGCAAGGTACCCTGATCGATTCCTTAATCAAAAGTTTAATCAAAGAATTTAGAGATTCAAAAGAAGCCGAGAAACTCGTTTATTTCGATCGAGAAAAAGTTTAATTCTGGTGATGGTCCCACACGTTTTCCAAGGTCGAAGGAAGGTACCCTGATTGGTTCAACAATTGAAAATTTAATCAGAAAGTTCAGGAATCGAAAAGAACGCGAGTAACTCGTTTTTTCGATCGAGAAAAATGTATTATCAGCCTCTCGTCTTTTAAAATCTAATCCTGGTAATGCATCCACACGTCCTCCAAAGTGAAATGAAGGTATCTTGATTGATTCTACAATTAAACACACAATCAGAAACTTTACAGATCGGAAAGATGGCGAGTCACTCGTTTTGCTTTCTCAAAAGAGAAAGCTTTCATTTGATGGTAGTAGATTTTTCCTCGAATTCCTTTGTAAAAAATTTTTTTCTCCTCCCAGAAAGCTCTTGGGTACATGAAAATTGAACTATCCTCTTCGTTCTCCCGAGATCTATCGATTGTAGGTAACAGTTTTCCTTGATAACGTCTTGGAAAATTACAATCACCCTATCTTCCGAGCCCTCAGACCGTGTTTGTGTGTGTGTGTACATGTATTTCCCTTTCTATGTCGCAGCAAAACTCCTCACTGTTTTGACCAATCCCCTCCAAATTTTGCACCCATGTTCGTTGTCATCTGTAGATGGGAACGCTACAGTTGGAGCATCCCCCGACCATTATCCCCCGAATTACAAAATTTTCTATGAAAAATTTTCTCCCCCCATATCTTGGAAACTATCTAAAAATTTTCCTCCTCCTTTGAAAAATATGAGTCCTTCAATATAAAATTTTTCTGAGCTGCTGAATCGATTGGTTAATACACAATTTTGATTTCTTCCAATTTTATTCTGGCTTTTGTGTACCCCTTCTACATTTGTCTCTAAGACCATGATAATGACATTTTAACAAAATTCCGTATCAACCAAGCGATTTAGCACCTCAAAAAACATCAAAAATTACTTCTCTAAAAAATTTTTAAGTGGGACTCAGAATTACAAATTATTTTCAAGATATGTTTTTTCAATAAAAATCGAAAAGGACCCCGCTCCGAGAGATAGGATTTTGGCTTTCGGTTAATTTTGTCGGGGAAGAAATATGTTGTCAAGCACAAAATTCTGAACAAAAAGTTCAATGTGCTCGAAGACGGAAAATGGCTAGTTTTTTCAGTATAAATCAAATAAATACCAATAAATGGGAGGTTATGAGGTTATCTAGAACAACAACAAAGGCTAGTCTGCAGCGTTTGAATTTGAATTGAAAATGTACAATTTGAGTGTGATGTAGCTAAAAGGTCATCACTTTGGTAATTGAAACATTTTATCTGAAACCTTCGATACAAGAAGCAAATAAATGCATGCAAAACAAGTGATAATGCGCGGTTGATAAAGAAATCATATTGGCTTGTATTCTCAACAGTTACATTTCATTTCAATCAATGTAGCAGCTAACGCTGGAGCTGGATCATAAGGCTGTGCTGACTCGATGCAACGAGTACATGATCTTGAGAGCCCAGATATGTGGCGGGAGCGGCTTTCTGGCATCAACATCATCGCATAGCATGAGGCTCGCGCTTCGAATAGTTGATGAAAGGTGTCCGATAGTGCATGGCTGCAATCAAATTCTATGGAATGAATCAAAATTAATCTTGGATCGCGTGAGACTAGTGTCTGCCAAATATTTCGAGGATATGGAGATCGAATCTCATATTGCCGTATCTCGAGATCATATCGCGTAAGAGGCTGCGAGGTCGAGAGCAAGCGACTATCAAAATCGAGCTCGAAAAGTCGAGTGGAGGCTGTTTTGGAGGTATTTCAAGGTCGCTGAATACGAATATGACATTGCCTTGCCTCCTAATCGTGTTGCGTGGGCGGAGGCGCGAATTGACCGAGATCGAAGCTCGAGACTTGAGTAAGGGTGTTTTTGGGGTATTTTGGGGTCGCTAAGCACGAATTTGAGATCGTCCAGCCTCCAAGTCATGTTGCGTGGGCGGTTGGGGGGAGTAGGGTCGAGTAGAGGCACAAATTGACCAAGATTGGAGTTTGAGAGTTGAGTAGGGGTTGTTTTTGGAGTATTTTGGCATCGCTAAGCACGTATTTGAGATTACACAGCTCCCGAATCGTGTTGAATGGGTGGCTGCAAGAGCAAGGACGCGTGTTGAACTAGATAAATTTGGAAGAGTCGGCGGGGGGGCGGTCCTTGATATCTCGAGATCACTGGACACAAATCTCAGATCACTCAGCCTCAGAACCGTATTGGGTGGGTGGCTGTGATGGTGAATTCGATGTAGTTTCCTGACAATGATCATTTCCTGAGATAGAATCTGACCAGGATTGTAAGCCGAATTAAGGCATCGGGACCAGACCACGAGCATACGCCAAGTATCTCCTTCAACCGAGGGATCGAGCGATATCCTGTTTATCGCAATTCCGAATCGCTAGGTATGTAATCACAATTTTCGATCACGGAATAGGCCACAAATAGTGTCAGGCGTGAATCTGCGAGAGAGTGGTGACAGCAAGGAGATTCGAGAGCTGAATCTCTATTCTGGCCAATTTTCCAGGCGGAGTCTTATCTCATCTTGCGCGAAGCATGACCAGTTCACAACGACCATGACCAGAGCGTGATGTGATAGCAGCGGGATTGGGTAATGACTTAGGGAGTGTGATACTGAAATCTCAGCTATGTAACCGGAAATCTTGAAAAGCAGTCGATTCTCATATATTGACGGGCGAAAATCACGCATACCACGAGCCCAAGCCAACTGTGTTTGTGGGATGGAGCACCGTGCAATATCCCAGGGATTCGAACTCTGATCCTCTAGCTATGTGATCATAATCCTCAATGACGGAATGGACTACAAATCGTTGCGGGCGAGAATCTACGAGAGGGTGATGACAGCAAGAAGATTCAAGCGTTAGATCTCTATTTTGACTGTTTTCACAAGCGAAATCTGATCTCATGTACCGAGAAGCATGGTGATACAACCACCCAGAACTATTACATGATCCAATAGCCTAGGGATCAGGAGATATCCCAGAACGTGCGATTATGAAATCTTAACTCTGTGATCATAAATCTCGAGGAGAAGCCTATTCTCATAGATTTACGGGCGTGAATCTACTTCTCGATAGTAACGGTTAGGAGATTTGAGTTTTCCCTTGCTGAATCTGGACATCCCCACGGGTTAAATATGATCCCAAGTAGTGGGATGACTTTCGTTATTCGGTCACCTTTCCACGAACCTAAGCATAGTGTGTTCAGTGGCCGAAAATTCGAGCAATATTCTGGGCACGGGAACTACGATCCTCTAGTTATGTGATCACAATTATTGATAACGGAATGGACTACAAATCTTTTCGGGCGTGAATCTAGGAAAAGGTGTTGACTGCAAGAATATTCCAACATCAAATCTCTATCCTGGCCATCTTTACAAGTAGAATCTGATCTCATGTATCGAGAAGCATGGTGACCCTACAACGGCCCAGAACCAACACGTGATCCAATAGCCTAGGGATCGGGAGATAACCTCGGACGTCCGATTCTGAAATTCTAGCTATGTGGTCAAAAATCTCGAGAAGGATTCGATTCGAATACATTGGCGGACGTGGATCTACTACTCGATACTAACGAGTAGGAGATTCGAGTGTTCCTTTGCTGAATCTGGACGTCCCCACGGATGGAATCTGATCCCAAGTCGTGGGAAGACTCACATTAAATTCACCTGATTATGCTAGTTCGGAGCGCTCGGAGCGCTCCTACCCCCGATTCTCTCTTTTCAAATGCAATGAGTAAGAGAGAGAGAGAGAGAGAGGGAGAGAGAGAGAGAATGAATGAATGAATGATAACCTTTATTCGCCCAAGGGCAAAAATACAAAAATACAGTAGCATATGAAACATATGTCACTTATACATAATAATTACATTAACTTTGTAAAAATTTGTCGTTTTGGTTAAGGCTATTCGAATTATCACAGAAAGTGACTAGTCATCTCAAGGCATCGTAAGATGCTAAGAGTCATGGAAAGAAAAGGAAGAAAAAGTCACGTTTTCATATATATATACATATATCAGTCTTAACAAAAAAGGTTGAGGGAAAGAGAACATTTTCCCGTTTGGGAAGACATATAAAAAAAGACATGGGCCCACAGTCATATCACAGGAATCTCAGTTCGGAAACGAAAAAGTCACGCATAGAAGTAGAAGACATCAATTGAAACGGGCTCATGCCTATCACAGTTTACAAATTAAAATAGTGTTTTTTCTCCACATCAATCCTCTGGGAGGATAGTGTTAACAGGAAGTCTTCTAAGCACTCTTCAAATAATGATATCTCCCCAAGCTGCCGAAAGCCCGGAGGGAGAAAGTTTTACAAATGAGCACATTGGACCTGGAAAGATCTTCTTCCATATTCAAGTCTCATGTTGGGAACTTTGAGTACCCGCTCTTGTAGATCACCCCGTGCGGGGCGTTCGGATTGGTACCTGGTGAACATCGCAGCTAGGTAGCCAGGTTCTCCTAAGTGCATGATCTTATGCATCAAGAGAGCTGCGAAGTATATTCATACAAGAGAGAGAGAGAGAGAGAGAGAGAGAGAGAGAGAGAGAGAGAGAGAGAGAGAGAGAGAATGATTCCAGGAGGAATCTGATGCACTGAAGAGGGAAGAAAGAAGAAAGAAGAGAGAAGGAAGAAGAAAGAGAGGGAACAATGAAGAATGAAGATAGAAGATGCCGACAAGTGGCCGAAGAGAGAAGATGGAGAAGAGGAACGCTCGCAATCGAGCGCGAGACATGCCGCTCATCCTGAAGTAATGCTCACGCGGTTCCGGGATGAGATGGTAGATGCAGGTGGATCTCCTTCTTCATTGCCCGATGCCCTAGGTATCGGACATCGAGGGGAGAGGGATATTACACGGCCGGGCCCAGCTCTTGGTGGGCCCCACCCAAACCCGTGTCCCGCCTGGTATGGCCTGCGTGGGCTATGCGTAGTCCGCGTAAGCTGAACCAGTCCGGTGTCTGAGGACGGATCCGAGGGATCCTGAGGCAGATTTTGCCCTCTAACCACCTTAAAAAAGAAAAAAAAGAGAGAGAGAGAGAGAGATAGAGAGAGAGAGAGAGAGAGAGAGAGAGAGAGAGAGAGAGAGACGAAGAAAGGGAAACAACACCTGCCTACTCATAGCGGCGAAGAGAATGCCGAACGGCAAGGCCCCTGGCCTGGATGGCATCCCAAACGAGGCTCTGAAACTGGTCTTCAAATACAAGCCAGATCTACTCCTCGACCTCTTCAACATCTGTCTGAGCGCGGGAACTTTCCCGGACAAGTGGAAACGCCAGAAGCTGGTCCTGATACCTAAAGGTCAAGGAGGTCAACGCCCTCTCAGCATGCTCGACAATATCGGGAAAATGTACGAGAGGATGGTGCTCAACAGGGTGGAAAAAGCCTACGAAGAAGGCGGTGGGCTATCACCAATGCAGTTCGGGTTCCGGAAGGGACGGAGCACTGTGCACGCGATCGAGGCGGTCCAAGAACGGGTTCAAGCGTCGGTAGGGAACCCATACCAAGGAAGAGGAGGATTCTGTGCCATCATTGCGTTGGACATAAAGAACGCATTCAACTGCGCGAGCTGGGAGCGAGTCTATCAATCCCAAGCAGGTAAAGTGCCCCCCTATCTACTAGCCGTCACGAGTGACTACCTGCGGAACAGGACCCTCGTGTACGACACCGACGAGGGACAAGAGATTCGGGTACTGTCCGCCGGAATCGGACAGGGATCGGTCTCCGGGCCGTTCAACTGGAACACCCAGTATGACAGCTTACTGTCTATCGAACTGCCAGAAGGAGTGATAATAGTGGCTTTCGCGGACGACGCGGGACTCATAGTATGGGCTGACAACGAGGAACTCTTGGGTAGACGCGCGAACGAAGCGCTAGCCCGAGTCTACGAGTGGATGATTAGCAGGCTTCTGGAGCTCGCTGTCAAGAAGTGCGAAGCAATCGTGGTCACAAGGCGTAGGAAGTTTGACTTACCCCGGTTTTATATCAACGGGCAAGAGATTCCACGGAAGACAGAGCTGAAATACCTCGGTGTATGGCTCGACGACAAGTGGTCGTTCAAGAAGCACATCCAGGAAGCCGCCCAGAAGGCGAGCAAGGTCGGTGCGGCGCTCCAGCGGCTTATGCCGAATATCGGAGGACCCAAGGAAAAGAGGCGCGCACTTCTCAACACCGTCACTACCTCCATCATGCTGTACGGTGCACCCGTGTGGGGGAAGAGGGTAGAGAAGACCATCATCGAGAAGAGAATGGGGCCTGTCCACCGAAGAGCGGCCCTGAGGAGTATCCGTGCCTACCGCACTGTGTCAGGAGATGCGGCTTACGTATTGGCGAGTACTCCGCCCATCCACTTGCTCGTCGCGGAGCGAGTGAGGATCTGGGACCGCCAGAAAGTGATCGGAGCCGAACGAGTACTCACTCCGACGATGAAGGAGATCATCCGCGACAACGAGAAGGAAACCACCCTTGAGCATTGGCAAACTGAGTGGGATTCGCCATTTGCGAACGGCAGATGGACGCACCGGCTGATCCGTGACGTAGCCAAGTGGGCGGAACGCACCCACGGAGAGATGGACTACTGGACGACGTAGGCACTGAGCGATCATGGTTGCTTCGGTTCCTATCTAACCAGGTTCAAGAAGAGGACGACCCCAGCATGTCAGTCATGCGGGGACGAATGGGATGACGCCGAACATGCCCTGTTCAAGTGCAGCGACACCCGGAGAGAGCGCGCCGAGCTAGATGAATGGCTGGGTGCTCAACTAACACCTGAGAATCTCGTCCCGTACTTACTCCGCAACCAGGAGACATGGGATAGACTCACCGGATACATCAAGCTGGTGATGACCCACAAAGAGGAGAAAGAGAGGGAAGTAAGGCGCCTCGAAGCAGGCGAATTACAGTGACTCTGCCGATTGAAACAGAAGAGGCCCAAATGATTCCAGGAGGAATCTGATGCACTGAAGAGGGAAGAAAGAAGAAAGAAGAGAGAAGAAAGAAGAAAGAGAGGGAACAATGAAGAGTGAAGATAGAAGATGCCGACAAGTGGCCGAAGAGAGAAGATGGAGAAGAGGAACGCTCGCAATCGAGCGCGAGACATGCCGCTCATCCTGAAGTAATGCTCACGCGGTTCCGGGATGAGATGGTAGATGCAGGTGGATCTCCTTCTTCATTGCCCGATGCCCTAGGTATCGGACATCGAGGGGAGAGGGATATTACACGGCCGGGCCCACCTCTCGGTGGGCCCCACCCAAACCCGTGTCCCGCCTGGTATGGCCTGCGTGGGCTATGCGTAGTCCGCGTAAGCTGAACCAGTCCGGTGTCTGGGGACGGATCCGAGGGATCCTGAGGCAGATTTTGCCCTCTAACCACCTTAAAAAAAAAAAAAAAAAAAAAGAAACAACACCTGCGAGTCGTGAGAAGAGAGACGCTCGATCCTGAGCGCGAGACGCCGCCGGCCCTGAAGTAATGCTCACGCGGTGCCGGGGCCGGATTGGTAAGTTGGTGGATCTCTCCCTTGTCCAATGGCCGGCGCCAACGGAGAAGGAAGAGAGGGTTTACCCGGTTCGGATGGCCGTATCGATGCGGATTCCAGCCCGGGACTGTTGGGGAGGTGCTGGCCAGCCGTGTTTGGCTGACCGGTGCCTCTCCTTCGTACGTCGCAGCGTATTTGCCCTACAACCACCTTAAAAAAAAAAAAAAAAAAAAAAAAGAGAGAGAGAGAGAGAGAGAGAGAGAGAGAGAGAGAGGGAGATCCCAGAGTTCGGAGCGCTCCGACCAGCATATTCGAATAAACCTGTTATCTGTCACCATACCTCGAGACTGAGCCGAGTGTGTTTGGTGGTCTAAGGATCGAGCAATTTTCTAGGGATTGAAACTACGATCCTCTAGCTATGAGATCACAAATCTTGATATTGGTATGGACTACGAATCTTTTCGGGCGTGAATCTATGGGAGGGTGGTGACTGCAAGGAGATTTGAGAGCTGATTCACTATTCTGGCCGATTCTACAGGGAGTATCATCTGATCCTGCGAGGAGCAAGACTACAATACAACGACCGTAGCCAGAGCACGATTTCAAAGCAGCTTGATCGTGTGATGTTTTAGGGAGTGTGATCCTGAAATCTCAGCGTGTGATCAAAAATCTTGAGGAAGAGTTGGGTAGATTCTTGAGTTTTTTGCCACAGAGCTAAGATTTCAGAATCGCACGTCCTGGGATATCTTCCGATCCTTAGGCTATTGGATCATGTGGTGATTCTGGGTGTTGTTTGGTCATCGTGCCTCTCGGTACATCCAATTAGATCCTGCTTGTGAAGATGGGCAGAATAGAGATTTAACGATCAAATCTCCTGGCAGTCACCACATTCTCGCAGATACACGCCTGACACTATTTGTGGCCTATTCCGTGATCGAGAATTATAACTACATACCTAGCGATTCGGAATTGCGATAAACAGGATATCGCTCGATCCCTCGGTTGAAGGAGATACTTGGCGTATGCTCTTGGTCTGGTCCCGATGCCTTAATTCGGCTTACAATCCTGGTCAGATTCTATCTCAGGAAATGATCATTGTCAGGAAACTACATCGAATTCACCATCACAGCCACCCACTCAATACGGTTCTGAGGCTGAGTGATCTGAGATTTGTGTCCAGTGATCTCGAGATATCAAGGACCGCCCCCCCCCGCCGACTCTTCCAAATTTATCTAGTTCAACACGCGTCCTTGCTCTTGCAGCCACCCATTCAACACGATTCGGGAGCTGTGTAATCTCAAATACGTGCTTAGCGATGCCAAAATACTCCAAAAACAACCCCTACTCAACTCTCAAACTCCAATCTTGGTCAATTTGTGCCTCTACTCGACCCTACTCCCCCCAACCGCCCACGCAACATGACTTTGAGGCTGGACGATCTCAAATTCGTGCTTAGCGACCCCAAAATACCCCAAAAACACCCTTACTCAAGTCTCGAGCTTCGATCTCGGTCAATTCGCGCCTCCGCCCCCGCAGCCGCCCACGCAACTTGATTAGGAGGCAAGGCAATGTCATATTCGTGTTCAGCGACCTTGAATTACCTCAAAAACAGCCTCCACTCGACTTTTCGAGCTCGATTTTGATAGTCGCTTGCTCTCGACCCCGCAGCCTCTTACGCGATATGATCTCAAGATACGGCAATATGAGATTCGATCTCCATATCCTCGAAATATTTGGCAGACACTAGTCTCACGCGATCCAAGATTAATTTTGATTCATTCCATAGAATTTGATTGCAGCCATGCACTATCGGACACCTTTTATCAATTATTCGAAGCGCGTGCCTCATGCTATGCGATGATGTTGATGTGAAAAAGCCGCTCCCGCCCCATATCTGGGCTCTCAAGATCATGTACTCGTTGCATCGAGTTAGCACAGCCTTATGATCCAGCTCCAGCGTTAGCTGCTATATTGTTTGAAATGAAATGTAACTGTTGAGAATACAAGCCAATATGATTTCTTTGTCAACCAAGCATTATCACTTTTTTTGCATACATTTATTTGCTTCTTGTATCGAAGGTTTCAGATAAAATGTTTCAATTACCAAAGTGATGACCTTTTAGCTACATCACACTCAAATTGTACATTTTCAATTCAAATTCAAACGCTGCAGACTAGCCTTTGTTGTTGTTCTAGATAACCTCATAAACTCCCATTTATTGGTATTTATTTGATTTATACTGAAAAAACTAGCCATTTTCCGTCTTCGAGCACATTGAACTTTTTGTTCAGAATTTTGTGCTTGACAACATATTTCTTCCCCGACAAAATTAACCGAAAGCCGAATTCCTATCTCTCGGAGCGGGGTCCTTTGTCATCAAAAAATCTATAAGTCCAAAAATACTCATCGAATAATGCTCAAAATTCACTGGCCACGGCGGAAGGGTCTTCCAAATCCACCTTCAGAGTTTGAGAATAATCTGTCGAAGCGTTTTCAAATTTTCGTGTTACCTATGAAGCGATATTATTCCGTTTTCCCTCGAATTTGTTTTCATAAACTTTTTTCCTCCCCCAATAAAGCCTTGGATACATGGAAATTTTACTGTCCTCTTCCTTTTCGCCAGATCTGTCGACTGTAGGTAACAGGTCCTTGATAACCCCTTGGAAAATTACTATCACCTCATCTTTCGAGCTCTCTGACCGTGTTTGTGTGTATCATTTTCCTCCTACGTCGCACCAAAACTCCTCACTGTTTTCATCAATCCCCTCGAAATTTGACACACATATTCGTTGTCATCTGTAGATAGAAACCTTCTAATTTGAGCACCCCCCGACAATTATCCCCCGAATTAGAAAATTTTTCCTGAAAATTTCTCATTTTCCCACATCTTAAAAACTATCTACGAATTTTCCTCCTACTTTGAAAAATATGAGTCCTTCATTATAAAGGTTTTTTGAGGTGCTAAATCGATTGGTTAATACACAATTTTGATATCTTCCAATTTTATTCTAGCTTTTGTGTACTCCTTCTTACATTTGTCTCTAAGACCATGATAATGACATTTTAACAAAATTCCGTGTCTACCAATCGATTTAGCACCTCAAAAAACATCAAAAATTACTTCTCTCAAAATTTTTTTAAGTAGGACTAGGAATAACAAATCATTTTCAAGATATTTTTTTACAATAAAGATCAAAAATTTGTCATCAAAAAATCTATAAGTCCAAAAATACTCATCGAATAATGCTCAAAATTCACTGGCCTCGGCGTGAGAGTCTTCCAAATCCACTCACAGAGTTGAAGAATGAATCTATCCAAGCGTTTTTAAGTTTTCTCGTTACCTATGAATCCATATTATTCCGTTTTCTTCGTTTGCTACAATTTCAGAAAATCGATAGATCAATTGTTGATTTCATAAATTCGACTCGAGAAAGCATTCTGCTAATCTCTTTTAGCAGCGTTTTTTTCGATCAAGAGAAATATCTTATCAGCCTCTCTTATTTGAAAATCTTCAAGTTTTCCAATTAGATAATTCTGGTAATGCATTTACATGTTCTCCAAGGTCAAAGGAAGGTACCCTGATCGATTCCACGTCGTTTTTTTTTCGATCAAGGAAAATGTATTATCTGCCTCTCGGATTTGAAAATCTTCAAGTAATGCATTCAAATGATCCTGGGAATGCGTCCTCACGTCTTCAAGGGTCGAAGGAAGGTATCCTGTTTGATTTCACCATCAAAAATTTAATCAAAAAATTTCGTTATCGAGGAGAAGGCGAGGAACTCGTTTTTTTCCATCGAGAAAAATGTCTTATCAGCCTCCCGTATCTGAAAGTCTTTAGGTTTTCCAATCAGATAATTCTGGTAAAGCATCCATACGTTCTCCAGGACGGAGGAAAGTACCCTGATTGATTCCACAGTTAAAAGTTTAATCAAAAATTTTGGAGATCGAAAAGGAGCCGAGTAAATCGTTTTTTCCGATCAAGGAAAATGTATTATCAGCCTCTCGTATTTGAAAATCTTAAAATTTTCCATTCAGATAATCCTGGTAATGCGTCCACACGTCCTCCAAAGTCAAATGAAGATATTCTGATTGGTTCCACCGTTATAAATTCAATCAGACAGTCTAGAGATCGAAAAGAACGCGAGTAACTCGTTTTTTCAGATCGTGTGCAAGGGAAGACATTGTTCAAGAAGATTTTAATACAGTAAAGATGATTGCAGAAACAAGTAATTTAAAAAAAAATTACTGATATCAAACTGCACCCTTTTACGGGTATCGGTAAATTTTTCCTCTCGAGTACACAACGAAACGAGGGAGATGCGTCCTCGAACGTTCAAATTTGTCTATTCTACACTGAGAATAAAATATTGCCGTCAGAATAATACAATTGTACTGTTACGTGGTATTGCCGTCAGACCAATACTGGATTGTCACCACAGCAAAATGATTTTGTTATTGCATGCGAATAACCTAAAAATCTTTCGATTATATTTTTTCCTTTACCGGCATCATTCCGTGCGAAAAAAATTGGTAGCTTTTGTGGCAAAATAGCCGTAATGTGACTGTGAATCCATCAAGTATCAGAGCATTTGAAATATATGGGCCACGATTATTTATTCTTGCAGTAATGCCAGACTGCGCCAAACCGATCTGATGGATTGGGGTGATGACAAAATCGGTATTGCTCTCCTGGCTATACCACTTTTTGATCGTACGGCAAAACGCCAGGCCGTACGACTGAACTTTTTCGCTCAGTGTAGTTTGCTTCATGATTTTCTGAAACTTCATTGCATTTTGGATTTCCCCACCAAATACTAGGTATACTAATTAGCTTATTGAACTACCGGGATAGCTTTAAGCGGGTCAAACACGCACGTCAACATATTTACATAGGCTCTTCTATAAAACGCAACGTTTTACCAAAATCCACATTTTTCCAAAATCGAACTGGTAGATTGAAATAATAAATCCCGACTCATGGGCATACATTTGGGCTAGAATTCAGTTTTTCTATTGAAATAAATACAAGTAAATCATTGCTCTTTTCATGTACTGTTTACAACTCAAAATGTCGGCCAGTGTTATGTGCGCTTTGTGACTCTCCAAAAGCATGGAACCAGAATCACTTAAATGATCGTCGTAATACTTGGTTAGTCACCCAGTGACTCGAACGATGCAAGCACTGTTGCTCGTCATCGATGGGTGCATTTATTGCGTTTCCATATGGGCGGTTACGTTGTGATGCCTTGTAAGTCGTGGAGGAGTGTCGGGTCAGGCTGCTTCAGTCTCCAAGTGGACCCGGACCGGTCCTGGTGCTCACGCGGACTGATAAGCAGCTGATCGGTGGTATGTTACATCGTGGAGCTTCCTGGCCCTTGACTTGGTGATAGAAGGCGCCAGTAGTGGAACATGAATTTACAAGGTTTACCATTAACAATCAACGAACAACGAACGCAGAAGCTCCACGATTATTCAGTTGAGGAGTAATTTTGAATGCAAATTTCATTCACTCGTGTTCCCAGCACATGCGCATCTTTCTACGTTCCTGGAACTGTTTTTCTTGACGTCTGAGCCGATTTTCCAACCCTCGAGCAGTAGTAGACATGATTTGCCAATCTTTCCAGTCGATGCAGTCGATCGATTCCGATTTCAAGGTGCTTTGTTATGGACATAAGGACTGCAGGATGTCATGCAGGTCCAATTATCCTATCTTTGCTTTCCTTTCTGGGATGACGAGCTGACCCTGCAGCAGTAGTAGACTCAGGTTCGAGTGCTCGATCAATCCTTGTCCGTAACCCGATCGTATCCCATTTTTTCCACGATCATGCCCTGAAATCGTATGATATCACTCGATCCTTGGGAAATCGAAAGTTGGGACCCACAGCCACCAGAGAATCTGTATCTGGTTCAACAGCCGTACAACCCAACCCTCCAGCAGTAGTAGGCATAATTTCTCTCATTTTCTAGTTGATGCAGTCTAATCGATGATTAGTACTCGTTGCAGTCAAGGTCACGCTCATTCATAAGAATTTCAATCCCGGACCGTGAACACTAGACACTCGTCATCGCATGAATCCATGCTGAAATTCGGGCTCCGAACCCGACTCCACCTGCGGTTAATGAAATCATCCAGGATAATGTTTTCTCTACCTGCACTCTGTTCTCAGTTCTACTTCGTGGCAGCAATCAATAGGTGTCAGAGACACCTGAACCCGATTCGCCGCGTCCTTCGCCAATCGATTCTCTTCGGGAGCGATCACTCTACGCAACACTTGCTAGAATATCTGGGGTCATAGCCCTAACGATTGGTTCATCTGGTTCATGCGCCAATCACGACATTCATCTGCCTTTGACACTTCCATCTCCCCGACGGGATAGAGATGATCGATATCTCTTCTTGCCTTTGTCTTCTAGAAATTACCGATATCCTTGCTGTTTGTAGAGAAGCTCTGAGTCATGAAAGAGATTTCCAACCTCATACTGAGAGCGCTCCATACTCATTTTCCTAACAATTACCGGCAGCTATTGGCCCGGATCGCTCCCAAGGATCGACGTATGATTCAATTCAAGAAAACATCGGCTTGCCCCTGTACTTTGTTCTCAAATTCTACCGGAGATGATGGTCGTTAGAAGTTAGCGACATCTGAATCTGTTTCGCATCATCATGCATTAATATGTTCATCCGAAGAGCGAATTTTTCAAGTGGCGTTCACCAGGATTTTTGAGGACATATCTTTAACCATTGGTTCATCTGGTTTCTGCGCGACATTCGACATTCATCCATTGAGAGCTGTTCCACCACCATGAATTTTTGTTTGAATTGGGTAACTCATGAATCTAACCTATTTCTGCCTGCGAATATTTCTAAGTACTGGGGGATGGATGCAGATTTCCTTCCATTTGATAGCGATCCTACTAATTCGCGATGACTAATCGTCTCCGCGGCACTATCAGCATGACCGAGGTCCAAGTGCTCGAGGGTTCCTTGTCTGGACATAGATCCGCATCTAATATGACGAGATATATGGTGCTGGAGAGGAATCGGAGGATACCGAGGAAATTCTCAAGTAAAAGCGAATATGTCCTCCCAGCCACCAGAAAATCTGTAACTCGTTAAAGAGCAGAACAACGAACACTCGAGCAGTAGTAGACATAGTTCCTGAAATTTCCTAATTGATGCAGTTTGATCGATGATTAGTACTCGTTGCAGTCAAGGTCACGGTCATTCGTGAGAATTTGAATCCCGGACCGTGAACACTAGATACTCGTCATCGCATGAATCCATGCTGAAATTCGGGCTCCAAACCCGACTCCACCTGCGGTTGATGAATTCATCCAAGATAATGTTTTCTCCACCTGGACTCTGTTCTCAGATCTACTTTGTGGCAGCAATCAATAGGTGTCGAAGGCACCTGAAACCAAATCGCCGCATCATTCGCCACTAGATTCGCGCGGGGAGGGATCAATCTACGCAACACTCGTTAGAATATCTGGGGACATAGCCCTAACAATTGGTTCATCTGGTTTATCCGCCAATCACGACATTCATCTGCCTTTGGCACTTTCATCTCCCCGATGGGATAGAGATAATCGATATCTCTTCTTGCCTTTGCCTTCTCGGAATTCCAATATCCTTGCTCTTTGTAGCGAAGCTCTGAGTCATGAATGAAATTTCCAACCTCATACTGAGAGCGCTCCATACTCATTTTCCTAACAATTTCCGGCAGCTTTTGGCCCGGATCGCTCCCAGGGAACGACGTATGATTCAATTCGAGACAAAATCGGCTTGATCCTGTTCTTTGTTTTTAAATTCTACCGGAGATGACGGTCGTTAGGAGTTAGCGACATCTGAACCTGTTCCGCATCATCATGCATCAATATGTTCATCCCATGAGCGAATTTTTCAAGTGGTGTTCACCAGGATTCTTGAGGACATACTTTTAACCATTGGTTCATCTGGTTCTGCGCGATTTCCGACATTCATCCATTGAGAGCTATTCCACCACCACGAATTTTTGTTTGAATTAGGTAACTCATGGTTCTAACCTATCTCTGCCCGCGAATATTTTAAGCACTGGGGGATGGATGCAGATTTCCTTCCATCTGATAGCAATTCTACTAATTCGCGATGACTAAGCGTCTCCGCAGCACTATCAGCATGACCGAGGTCCAAGTGCTCGAGGGATCCTCGTCTGGACATAGATCCGCATCTAATATGACGAGATATATGGTGCTGGAGAGGAATCGGAGGATACCGAGGAAATTCTCAAGTAAAAGCGGATATGTCCTCCCAGCCACCAGAAAATCTGTAACTGGTTAGAGAGCTGAACAACGAAACTCGAGCAGTAGTAGACACAGTTTCTGAAATTTCCTAATTGATGCAGTTTGATCGATGATTAGTACTCGTTGCAGTCGAGGTCACGGTCATTCATGAGAATTTCAATCCCGGACCGTGAACACTAGATACTCGTCATCGCATGAATCCATGCTGAAATTCGGGCTTCAAACCCGACTCCACTTGTGGTTGATGAATTCATCCAAGATAATGTTTTCTCCACCCGGACTCTGTTCTCAGATCTACTTTGTGGCAGCAATCAATAGGTGTCGAAGGCACCTGAAACCAAATCGCCGCATCATTCGCCACTAGATTCGCGCGAGGAGGGATCAATCTTCGCAACACTCGTTAGAATATCTGGGGACATAGCCCTAACGATTGGTTCATCTGGTTTATCGGCCAATCACGACATTCATCTGCCTTTGGCACTTTCATCTCCTCGATGGGATAGAGATAATCGATATCTCTTCTTGCCTTTGCCTTCTAGGAATTCCAATATCCTTGCTCTTTGTAGCGAAGCTCTGAGTCATGAATGAAATTTCCAACCTCATACTGAGAGCGCTCCATACTCATTTTCCTAACAATTTCCGGCAGCTTTTGGCCCGGATCGCTCCCAGGGAACGACGTATGATTCAATTCGAGACAAAATCGGCTTGATCCTGTACTTTGTTTTCAAATTCTACCGGAGATGACGGTCGTTAGGAGTTAGCGACATCCGAACCTGTTCCGCATCATCATGCATCAATATGTTCATCCCATGAGCGAATTTTTCAAGTGGTGTTCACCAGGATTCTTGAGGACATACTTTTAACCATTGGTTCATCTGGTTCTGCGCGATTTTCGACATTCATCCATTGAGAGCTGTTCCACCACCACGAATTTTTGTTTGAATTAGGTAACTCATGGTTCTAACCTATCTCTGCCCGCGAATATTTTAAGCACTGGGGGATGGATGCAGATTTCCTTCCATTTGATAGCAATTCTACTAATTCGCGATGACTAATCGTCTCCGCAGCACTATCAGCATGACCGAGGTCCAAGTGCTCGAGGGATCCTTGTCTGGACATGGATCCGCATCCAATATAACGAGATATATGGTGCTGGAGAGGAATCGGAGGATACCGAGGAAATTCTCAAGTAAAAGTGAATATGTACTCCCAGCCACCAGAAAATCTGTAACTGGTTAGAGAGCTGAACAACGAATACTCGAGCAGTAGTAGACATATCTTCTGAAATTTCCTAGTTCATGCAGTTTGATCGATGATTAGTACTCGTTGCAGTCAAGGTCACGGTCATTCATTAAAATTTCACTCCCGGACCGTCAACACTAGACACTCGTCATCGCATGAATCCATGCTGAGATTCGGGCTCCGAACCCGACTCCACCTGCGGTTGATGAATTCATCCAGGATAATGTTTCCCCACCTGGAATTTGTTCTCAGTTCTACTTCGTGGCAGCAATCAATAGGTGTCGAAGGCACCTGAAACCAAATCGCCGCATCATTCGCCACTAGATTCGCGCCGGGAGGGATCAATCTACGCAACACTCGCTAGAATATCTGGGGACATAGCCCTAACGACTGGTTCATCTGGTTCATCCGCCAATCACGACATTCATCTGCCTTTGGCACTTTCATCTCCCCGATGTGATATGTATGGGAATCGAATGAAAAGCGGAGCCCGAAGCGTGATTAGCTTTCAACATCGGGCGCAGCTGTGAACGATAAAATATACCAATAGCTCTCGATATCACATGTGCCGCATCTACTCTTGCAACTCATAAGCAAGAGCGACAAGAGATGGATGACGGAAGCCTCGTGTTACAAAGAGCTCACGTATATACATTGGGCCGTTTACGACTTTCGGCGCCAACAAGCGGCGATAGTAAATAAACGGGCCTACTGGATTTGACTTTTCCGGGAAGCGAGAGAACCCGAGACGCAAATGAATGACCGATAAACAACTGCCAACGTTTAGGAGGCATCGGTATATGGTCATTGAACCTGACCTAAAAAGAGGAATTCTGTAGAAATAAAATGAATACTTTAGGCCTTACAACGAGAATTACTATAAAATTTTGGAAAAGAAGATAAACTATAGAAGCACCATAATCATGTAACAATCAGCTTCTAGAAAAAATTATATCCAAACAAAAAAATTAATATTTGCATAAAGATCTTAATTAAGAATATAGACTATAAGAAAAGAGGGGAAATTATAATCGAACCAAAAAAAAAAAGAAAGATTACAATATTGGCATTATAAATCAGCCAAACAGGAACAGCACCAGAACGGGACGGAGATGCCATTTAACTGAACAAGGTCAGTTTTTTTCAAAGTTTTTAACTAACCAAAATATGGAATTCTAAATGAGCTATAAAAGAAATTACGACGTACCCTACGCACGCAATAGCTATGCCACGTTTGCCTGAGGCTAGAAATTAACGGGCGAGGAACGTTAAGAACAATTTTCTTAGAATAACGTCATGCGACGAATCGTTGCGTTATTTTAGAAATGTTTCCTAAAACAATTAAAATTCGCGCCATAGATTACTAACAATTTCCGAATCAGCATTCTTCTGCGTTACTTACCCGAGTTATTCGCGGAGTCCCGCGAGACTCAAAAATAGTAAAAATCACCGCGTCATACGCGATGTCACAAATTGGAGGCCTGCCGGAGGGATCGGGAAGGATGCGATTCTTTTAATATCTCACCTCTCAGAACGAGGCGACTCACAAAATTCAATGTTACAAAATTCTCAAATTTTCACGTCTAACTTCTAAATTCACAAAATTCTTAAAATTCTATGTCAAACCTCCAAATTCACAATATTCTCAAAGTTCTAAATCCAAAATTCAATGTCACAAAATTCTAAAAAGCTTCGATCAAATCTTCAAATTCTCCAATTCAAAATTTCTCAATCTTCCAAATTTACAAAATTCAAGCCATTGATCCCAAAATTCCAATTCGACAAATTTACAAGCTTTCAAAATCTCAAAAATTAAGTGTTTCAAAATTCTATGTACTATTCTCAAAATTCTCAAGTGAAATTATTTCCATAATTTTCAAGACTTAAGCTATAAAATTCACAAGCTTATTCAGCTTGTGATTCAATAATCCAAGCACAAAAACTTCAATGATTCACGAATAAGCGACTTCACTCTCTCCGCAGAGCCTAGAAAGGTTATCCGTCGTCCACGTAGGAAAATCCCATAGGATCGGCGTTTGAACAGAACGGGGTGCGGACGCTTTCCCAAATCATATTTCATGACTAATGTCAACTAGGTTCCATCAAGTTTCCAAATAACTGCCTGCAAGTGGTGAGTAGAGAATTCTCCAGCGTACCAAAATTGTTCCAACAGGAGCCTGGAAAAGATTCAATAAATTAATGACAATTGCTCAACCATTCCAATTCTCACATTCAATAGGTTGTGGAAATGTCCATTTCAGCTCAAAATTTTATTCGCTCAACGAAGAATTAGCCTTAGCTAGAACCAGTAAGAATCACTTTATATGAGAGGGGTTAGGTTAGACCTTTTGAACTGATTTTCATATCCATAAGGTTTGAATCAGGAATTTGTGCAGAAAAAACCATTTCTTCACCCTTGCCAACTCACTGCTCAAATTCATCCACTTATACAGTAGAGCAGCCATTTACTTGCTCAAGGATAAAAGCACTGTACTTCCTCATAGAAGATATCTCACATTTTCACATAAAGTACCTCTTTGAATAGTCAAGTTGCTTAAGCAACCTGAAAAGATTTTCCAATACACCATCATAAAGCTTTTATTACTCCTACTTATTATTCATTTATGAAATCTTCAAAAGAGCTAAAAGCAGCTCAAGATCACCAACAAAAAACATCTGTGGGCCTCGTAAAGTAATAAAAACCATTGTCACTGAGCAAAAAAAACATTATTGAATAATCTAAAGCTTCTACAGTGAAAAACAACAAGAACTGGAATATTTTCAACTTCTAGAAGTAGAACATTGATAGTTTTGGTTTTCAGTTTACTTTGGTTTATCTTTCAAATTTCAACTCAAAAGCATTTGTATAAAGACTCCCTTGCTGACTAATATTCAGACTGAGACCTTCTCTCTTTGATTTTAGAACCACAGAGCAAAATTCTTACTCAAAAAGTAACAAAATCTTGTTAAAAAAAAAATAAACCATCTATAGGTTATAATAGTATACCTATATATATTCCCAAAGCTAAAATTGCACTTGGTGCACCCTAGGTTTATTTCATCATTAAAGTAGGGTCATAGTCACATCCTGTGGGTACTTACACTCCTTTTTAGCCATTAGAGGAATAGTAATCCCATTGGGAAAGCATAGAGTTGACTCTACAGTTAGCCGTCGACTGGGAATAGTACACTGTTCCAGGGGTACAGTGAATATTACACAGCAGCCAGTTCACCAGTTGTTCAGTAATAGTCTTGAGGGCCAGGAAATCACCTGCTCACTCATCAGTCATCAACTGAAAAGCCAAATTGGAAAAATTTTGAGTTTCAATTTTCAAACCTTTTTGTTTTGATCAGAACTCAAAACTGTGATGAGATAAAGAGTTGAAATTTTGTATACCCATAAAAAAGGACATAATCTACGAACACTTTCTTCAGTTTTGTAAAATTCACCTCAAGAGTGAAATATTTCAAAGTAAACAAACACCCATAGGTACACATAGGTTAACATTGTATGGAATAGGGGTACATTGTAAATTTGCTAAAAGAGAAGAACAGGAATAAGTAAAATTAGGAGTAGGACACACCAATACTATACAATAGTTAGGTACAATATTATTAGGCCAGTTACAAGAATAAGTGGACAAATTGAACCATAAGAGTCGACTAGGACACATAAACTCGACTCCCCAGTTAGCCGTCGACTGATACTACCTCACTGTATAAGAGGCTGCAATCAATATTACTCTACTGTAAGGGTAATCTTCATTCAGCAGCAGCCCATAGGTCCAGAAAACTATCTTCTTGAACATCATACACCTCTTGGAAAATCAAAGGGTCAAATTTTGAATTTCAATTTTTCAAACCTTTTTGTTTTGGACAGAACTCAAAATTGTGACAAGATAGAGAGCTGAAACTTTGCACACACATTGAAAAGGCTATTATCTCAAAACACTTTTCACAGTTTTCTGAAATTCACTCCACAAGTTGGAAATTGAAATAGTACATTACGCGACAAGGGCCGAAAGTGACCCATCGCGGCCCGGGTAGGTTGCCGCACGAGCCGGTAGGCGAGGGCGGCATACCCGCGGCCGCGATGGGTTATTTTCGGCCCGGGGTGCGTACACTATTTTTCGGTGACACTTGTATCGAAATTCTATGCTTTCCGACGCGATGTCGGGGCAAAATGCCGCTCCGCCGTACAGGTTAGAAAACGTCGGAGCATGCAATGTAGTGGCCCGAGGGCGCAGCCCGAGGGCTACTGCGCATGCTCACTCGTTTTCTAGCCTGGGCGGCATTGCGGCATTTTCTGCCCCGGGATCGGGGCGGAAACCATAGGCTTTCGATGCCAGTGTGCCGAAAAGTAAACAAATAAACATATATATATAGGTATAGGTTAGCATTTAGTAACATAGGTAAGGATTGAAAGCCTGATTCAGCAGTTCAGTAGAGATAACTGAGGGCATAATAAGACACATAATATTTGCCTGATAGCTAGTTACCACTATTTTAAGCCAGTTATTAGGAAATTTAGCAATAAGCACATATATAGGAGTCGACTGGCATACATAACGTAGCAGACTGTAGCGCTTTCTAGAGTACATAACTGTATGCTTTTGGAACATTTGGGTCTGCTAGAGATAAGAATGGTGCAGATGAGTTGAAAATATCTGTTTGAAACCAAATCTATCCTCCAAAATCATTAGGATCAAAATTTCCAAGTATCAGATTGTTTACATTTTTAACAGGGAATAGGTATATCTAAATACTTATTTTCCAGTTTTGCAATTCATCAACCAGAACTCAGTGTAAATGGACTTTTCAGTTACTAGCAAACTACAGTATACCTATATATGCTGAAAACCTATATATGCCAGTTATTACCCCAAAAATTGGTTCAATAGAAGTATTGACACCACAATTTCATCATATGAATACTCACACTCCTTTTTAGCCATTGGGCGTGCAGTCATTCTAAGAGGAAAAGTCGAAAACTCGACTCCCCAATAGCCGTTACTGAGCATCACCATACCATTATGGGTGAATGTTGAAATATACATCACTGCCATTGAAGTAGTAGGTTGATAGTAGGCCAGAGGCCTCAGAAATAAGCTTTTCAATCCTCAGTCACCTTCTGAAAAAGTTTTTCTCATAGATGTTGAACTTCCATTTTTGAACATTTTTGTTTTAGCCATAACAAAAAAAGTAGAAAAGATACAAAGTTGAGGCTTTGTGTACACTTTAAGAAGACTAAAATCTAGAATGTAATTTCTCACTTTTTCCAAATTTGGTTTAGAAGTTGGAATAATCACAAAGTAAACAAACATGTAATAGCATGTAGGTTAGCTTACCTGTATACCTACTGAATAAGGAAAATGCACTAATAATAGGTAGAGATGAGTGAAAGGGATAAGAAGACTCAGAGATATTTCTTGAACTAATAATGATCATTGTTTTAGCTATTTGGTAGTAATAGACTTTGGTAAATCAGTCAGTCGTCGACTGGTGAGGATAACGTAGGGGAAGGTTGCTACGCCACTTGATGGCTCAACTATAAGCTTCTGCTACATTGGAAGCTGTTAATCAGAGACATGATGAAAATGGGGGAACTATTCTACTGAGACCAGAACCTTGCAAAACATGTGGGAATAAGAGAATTTTTTCCAAAATTTCTTACTGCTTACATTTTGAGTTAGGAATAACGCCATAAGTAGTCAGATTAAGGGTATAGTTAAGAATAGTTTTCACCTGATGTAGTAAGGTAGGAATAAGCTATAGAACCATAGTTTATGCATCTTGAAAGAAAATTTTCTTATGAGAGCAAAAGGGCGTATCCCAATATTGCCGGTAACTGTAGGTTAGATAGTATGATGAAAAAAAATGGAATAGATAGTCAGTATTGACAATTCTGATGGATAAAGAATACCATTAAGAGTTCACAAATCATAGATTGAGATAGTTTCACAATGTATAAGCGGAATGACGTCAACTTTAGATATTGACTAAATACAAACTTTGGTAGTTGAGAATAGGTAATTGAACATTTGGAATAGAGTTCTGAAACTTTGCACAGAGGTGGTAGACATCATTATCTACAAACCATTTTTTCAAAAACCTTATATGAGTGATTCCGCCCGAAGTGTTAACTTTGGGCCTCAAAAGTGTCCGGAGGTAAAATTTTCTCTAATCCGGCCTAGCGATGGTCAAGTATATCCTTTTTGGTACCTAAAACAAGATACTATGAGGGGCACAAGTTATTTTTAGTTCCTGAAAAAACTATAGCTGATTTATTGATTTTGCGTGCCACGGAATGTGACACATTTCATGCAATATTACAGCTTGGAGCGGTTGATACGTTCTTTGATTCAGTAGCTGGATAAAAGGTCGCCTTAGTGTGAAGATTTGATGTCTTATGATCGAAAAGATGATAATTTGATCAATGGAGATCGTGAGAGTGAGCGTGGTAATGAATAACCGAAGATACGTGGCAAAGCATTGGGGTACTATTTCACAGTCTCTCTGGCTCCATTCGGAAGATGCATCAAGATTTGCGTAGCTTGTACTAATTTTGATGGCTAGAAACGGCGTTTGTTATTCAAAACATTCTCGATGAAAACAATCTTCTATCATCGTAGAAGAGAATCGATTTATTGGGAGCTTATTCATTGCCGCCTCGAGCGAAAATGCACCCGAGTGATTATTTGTAAAGTTAAACATGGATGGCTTGCGTACGATGTCAACTCGAGTGTACGTGACGTTTTCAACCATTTTTTTGTGTCCTTTCGATTTACTTTGAGATATCAAAGTCGAGATTCATCCGAATTATGATCGATCGCAATGATCAGGTAGAGCTGCAGTCCGGGAGCGAGAGAGAGAGAGAGAGCTAGAGAGAGGCAAATTGAAGGATGAAAGAGGAAAGAGTGCGAGGGTGATTAGATAATGGACGAATTAATCGACTGATTTGTTGATTCGGTGAGTAGAGACTAGATTAGAGTAGTGAATCTAGAAGTACAGTGATTATTAGTTTATTAAAATTAGAGCGAGAAATAGTGCGAAAGTCGAGAAGAGAGAGTAAGAGATAACGTGAGAGAGGAAAGAGGAGAGCGATGAATATAATATACTATGTACTGTACTATGCTTTCATTCACATTATCACTTTTTCAACTCTCTGTCCTTGCGCGATGTACTCCCGTACAGCCAGTATAATAAGTATTATCAATATTATTGATGAAAGAAAGCTCTATACATTCGAGTGCTGGGTACGAGGTTTTCAGTTAGAGATTCGGAAAAGATAAGTTTCTACAACAATATGATAGATGCATTCTATTCTGATAACCGTAAACACAGAACGCGCTTTTTATACCATAATAGCAAAAACAAGCGGGGACGCACGTGACAATGCGGTCTCCATATCCATCCAAATTGAAACGTTTGGCGGCTTTCTGAGAATCGTCATCAACTTCTACTGACGTTTCCAGAATTTGAATCAAATGGCTTACTCGACTCAATGAACAATAGACATGTATCTATCCCTCTTTCTAAAAGCCTTTCCGCGAATCTGAACGAGCGTAAGAAATTCTGAGAACAAGGGCTGATATAGCCTATATGCATACGGTGTATATGCTATACATATACAGCCGTTTCTCCGAATTTTTCGTGCTCGTTCGGTGCTGGGCGTCTTCTCCTGGAGCTAGATGAGTGTTCGGGGCTTGTGAGAATCAAAAGCACACATTCCATCGAGTTGTAGATCGCAACTGAACCCGCGCAGATACGCTATAGAGTCGCAGTCATCGCAAGCCTTAGTTGGCCACGGAATGTGACATTTTTGGTGCGCCACGGATTGTGACATTTCGACTTTGAGAGCATCGTACGAGCGCGCATGGATTCGGATCGACTCGGCCGAATATATTTATCTTAGTGCCACCAAACTACACCAGAAAAAAGTATAATTGAGTCATTTGAGTCATTTGTGCGCTCTAATCCGTGTGCCACGGATGTGACATCTTTTTTTACTTTTCGAAAAACTCGACTCTTATCAGCTCCGCTCGCCGAGCGACTTCAAAATAACGGCCGCGGCGCACCGAGAATTTCTAGTCGGATCCAAAACGAACAAAATGGTACCCGGGGTGGGAGCTTTTGGCAACACAGAAATGCTGGGGCAGTGTTTTTGTCGCGCCACGGAATGTGACACGAATTTCCAGGACAAGATGTCCGCGCTGGTTACATCACGAAAAATTCGAGTGGAGACTTGCATATGTGTATAAAATTACTCTTTGAGGTATAAGCTTTCGAATGGTATGTTGCAGAAGTGCATTATCTATCGTTGCATAGTGAAACTACGAGCTTGAAGGATTGGTTTTGAAAAAAGGACAAGCGAAAAACCGTATTTTTTAGTATAAATCGACCTTGGAATTATGAAATACATCAAGTATCATACCTCAAAACAATCCTGCCAGGTCCCATATGACGGTAGCTAATTTATCCAATCTTCAGATTGGACCTATCTTAATCCTTTTGAAAATGGCAGCTCCGGACATCAAAGTTAACACTTTGCGCGGAATCACTCATATCTCTTCCTGGGGGGGGAATGAACTCCCAATATTTTTGATCACAAATAGCAAATGACAGGAATTGTTACCTGCTCTCTCTCTATGAGTGAATGCATTCTCCCAGTTGATAGCTGAGACGAATATATCTGGAACACAATTTGAAATACGGTTCTGGATAAAATAGTTTCTCTTCTAAGTAGAAACCCTCTTAGCAAGTCAGACTCAATTTCACATTAGAATAGAAATAGTATATTCCAAATAAAGAAGTAGATTACCAGCAGCTAGCAATAACTCAACTTCATTTCATTTCTCTGAACAAGGAGTAGCAAATTTCCACCTTTGAGATGGAAACACCATCCAGCACAAGGGCACATCAGGGATACTAGCAGACCACCCGGATTGCACTGGGCAAGTTTCAACCACATTCTGTGTAGCTGTCTGCTATACCAAGTCACAGAGACCATCACTAGTTGGAAGGTAGAAACATATCCATATAGAATTACTCGTAGGACCATCCTTCTAATTTTCTGAAAACAAATAAGAATAGTTTTACATTATTTTCCTTTTGTTAAAGGTAAATAGGGTAATTACTAGGTGAACACTAAATAGAACCTTAGTATCAACCATACTGAAGTAAGGTTGGATAAGATTTGAGAAATATATACTTGCAAAATTACTGACTTGGCATAAACTAGAGTTCATGTCAGGCAGTTGTTGATAATTAGGCGTCATCGCCTAATATCCAGTAGAGACCCTACCTGGAGGGTCTCTAATATCCAGTACTGTCGTGTGGTACTGTCGGGGCTTAGCGCGCCCCGGGTGGCTGTGTGCGTTCTCCGCACACCTGGTGTTCTAACAATCGGCAGGAACAAAAAGATTTGGAGCTGGATAATTAATCACTGGTTTATTACTCGCTAACTATGTACAAAATCTACAAAAGGTGTTTTCCGCTTGAAATGCGGTGCGAGACTCTCTGGTCTCGAATCGCTGAGTCAGACGCGTTGGCGCAACCCGCTGCTCATCCCCGCTCTCCGCAGAGACTCACGCATACGGTTTTATTATTGTGTGTGTGGCTCACGCCTACACTACTCCCCCCCGATTTGAACGGAGTTCTAATCTTTAACATATTTTTCATCAATTTTAATCAATTACATCTCACTCAGTTAATGCAAAATTGATCAGAGATTACAAAAACAGAGTTGAACTTGTTGACAAAAACTGACCATGTTTACTATTGTGTTACTGAAAATGATAATTTTTAGACCTTGCTTGGTCGTGTAAATAAAATAGATCTTTTAATCGCTGTGATTCTATAAGTTTGCTTGTTCTCGAGGCGAGATTGATCAAGAAAAAGTCTCTTTTAACTGTTTTGAATGAGAAAAATTTGTTTCGAACACTCAGAATTTACTTTTACCTAAATTTTGAGTTGTTTTGTTCATCGAATCCTTACTATCTATTCCAAACTTATCTAATACAAAATCATATCTTGGGCTTATATCTAATTGAAGATGTTGAAGCAAAATTTATGCACACATTTCAATACAGAACTCAATTTGTATGAAAAGTGTGGTTGTGTTACATTTTTTTCTATATGGAACTCATCGAGTCCATCGAATAGATCTTTAACTCTTATCTGACTCCTTGACTCTCATCTGACTCCTAAATTGTTAGGGTGATTTGCCTTGATGAAACAAAATCTTACTAAAAATCATTTTGATTAACCAAAAATAGATCTCTCCAAATCTTGACTGCAATTATTTTTGAGACTTTTGTCTTGTTGACCTTAGTCATGAAATCAATTATATACTAAATGTAGAAATGTGAGTATTCCTAATAACTAATTTGAGAAAATCTTATAATTAATTAAGATCAGTTGTGTATGGTGTACCAGTCTGGTTTGGCTTGAGCCGAATTGTTTAAGTTTCATTCACTCTGAGAAAAGTTAAAGAAAATTACGGCAGCCCGGGAAACAAGGCCCAAAAGGAGTCGATCATCTTTCCTCGAAGGAGAAAAGCCGGCTTGGCCACCGCCCGCTTTGCATCACGGAAGCATGCTAAATTTGACTCTACATGAAAGAGTGTGACCGTGTATCACCGCAACAACTGTCTTTTTCAAATCTTGGTCGCATTATATAGCGCAAGTTTACTTATGGGTGATGAGCTGTCATTCCCGCTCTCAAATATAATATTTACAAAGTTCATGATTTTGAAACAAACGCTTTCTATGCCCTGTACGAATCTGATAATCTTTTGTTGCTTATCTTCCTGAGAACGCTTTTCGCATTGACAATTATGAATATGTTTCATGCATTTTTTAAGCTGTTCTTGTACAATAAATTTGACAGATTTTTTAACAGATAGTGGCTTTTGAGTTGTCGCATTTTGCTGTTGTTCTTGCACGATATTTGCGCTCTGCGGGTTTTTTTCGGTCGTTTTTGTGCCAATTTCGTTGATTTTACTTGCGTAAGAATGATCTAGTTGTACGTTTCTCTCTACTACTGGATTTGATTCTTGAATGAAAAACGCAGGTTTCAATCTTTCTATCGATACTGTTAGCGGTTTTCCGTTAACCTCAATTTCCAAAACTCGATCAGAAATTCGGCGGATGATTTTATGTGGTCCTGTGTATGGACGTTCTAACGGTCTTTTTACTGCATCGATTCTTAGAAGTACATGAGTGCAATCGTTTAAATTGTTGAAGTAAAATGTTCGGCGACGATGTTTTTGTGCTACGGGCACGGGACGAATATCTCGCATATATTCTCTGTATTCCTCTAAAAATATTTGAGAGTTTACAGGAAATTCACCTTCGAGAGCAAACTCGCCTGGTATACGCAAAGGGTTTCCGAATAGATATTCCGCGGGAGACGCGTTCGCATCTAGCCTTACTCTAGTTCGCAATCCTAGCATTGCTGTTGAGAGCTTTTTTGACCAAAGTGGGTCATCTTTATGACACATTAATGATGCTCTTAAATCTCTATGCCATCGTTCAATTAAGCCGTTTGAAGCAGGGTGATATGAGGTTGTACGAATTCGTTCTGTGCCGATTAAAGATAAAAGAGCTTTAAAAAGAGCTGACTCAAATTGACTGCCTTGATCTGTTGTAATTTTTTCTGGGGCGCCATAACGTGCTACCCAATTGTCATAAAAAGCTCGAATAATGGTTTGAGCAGTTATGTCTTTTAGTGGAATGGATTCTGTCCACCTTGAAAATCGATCGATTATTGTTAAGCAATATCTATAGCCTTCGGATTCTGGCCAAGGACCTACTATGTCCATGTGAATATGTTGAAAACGCGCGTCAGGTGCAACGAGTGGTGACGGATTCAGTTTTACATGTCTGCTAATTTTTGCTCTCTGACAATCAAGGCAATTTTTGGCTAGTTTTGCTATGTCTTTACTCATTGATGGCCAAAAGTACTTGCGTCTAATCAATCGATCAGTAACTTTGGCGTTCGGATGAGAAGTGTTGTGAAAGATTTTGAACAGCTTTTCGCGCATTGCGACTGGTATGAAAGGTCTGATAATTTCTCCCGTTAATTCAAAGTAAATATCATGTTCTAAATTTTTACCCCACTTCAATCGTTCGAGTTTGATTGATGGATCAGGTTTTTCTATTAAAAGTTGAAGTTCAGGATCGTTTTGTTGCCCCTCGCATAGCTCTGACAACGACATATTCATCGGAACTTGGAAAGTACCTATACTTGAAATTGCTATGGTGTCTACTCTTGACAATGTGTCAGCTACGACGTTTGCATCGCCAGGTAAATATTCTATATCAGTTGTGAACTGCGAAATGTAAGATAGACATCTAATTCTTCTTGGGTCTGATTTGTCAGCCCGTTGCATAAATGCATACGTTAAAGCTTTTTGGTCTGTAACGACTTTGAAGTTTCGACCTTCTAACAAGTACTGAAAGTATTTTATAGTGTGATAAATTGCTAACAATTCACGGTCATAAGTACTATAGTTACGCTGTGCATTGTTAAATTTTTTGGAAAAGAAAGCTAATGGTTGCCAAGTTTCTCCAATTAATTGCTCTAGCACGCCGCCCATTGACAGATTTGACGCGTCTGTTACGATTCGCGTGGGTGAGTCTGCTGAAGGGTGGGCTAGCATTGTCGCATTCGCAAGTGAATTTTTTACATTCAAAAACGCTTGTGAAGCTTGAGGATTCCATTTGATTTCACGCTTATCATTTTTCTTTGATTCTGGGAGCAAATTTTTTAATCGACTTAATTTTTCTGCTATATGTGGTAAGCAGCGTCTGTAAAAGTTAACCATTGCGCAAAAGCGTCTAAGTTGAACTACTGTTTGTGGCTTCGGGAAAGTAACAATTGCTTCTACTTTTTCCGATGTTGGTTTGACACCGTCCTTGTTGACGATATGTCCTAAAAATACAATTTCTTCTTGGCCAAAGACGCATTTATCCGCATTGATTAATAGGCCGTACTTTTGAAGGCGAGAAAAAACTTCTCTGAGGTGCTCCTGATGCTCTTCTTCCGATGAAGATGCGATCAGTATGTCGTCGAAAAAAATGAATACATAGTCTAAGTCCCCGAAAATATTGTTGAGATGTTGCAGAGTACTGGCTGCATTTTTTAGACCGAATGGCATAAATAAATATTCGAATAAACCGAATGGTGTTATTACGGCACTTTTGTGTATGTCTTCCGGTGCCATTGGTATTTGATGATACGCTTTTCTTAAATCGAGTGTTGTAAAAATCGTTTTGCCTCTGAGCATTGCCGAAAAGTCTAGAATATGTGTTGCTGGATAACGATCCGGGACGGTTTTCGCGTTTACCGCTCGATAATCCCCGCAAATTCTGTATGTGCCATCTTTTTCGCGTACTAAATGTATTGGACTTGCCCAGTTACTCGAAGATGGTCTGAGTTTACCGGTTTTTATTAGTTTCTCGGATTGCTTTTTTGCCGCGTCCAATTTTTCTGGTGCTAACCTTCTCGGTTTTAAATAGACTGGTGTGCCTTCAGTAAAGATATAGTGCAAAGCTTGATTCTCCGGACAAACTACTATTTCTTGATTCAACTTAGTGATTGTACTGTACTCGTTTAATAGATCAAAATATTTACAACCTGGAGCAATGGTTTTGATTGATAGGACGTTTGTCCATTTTACTGTTCCATCAGGAGTGAATCCAGTTAGATTATCGATTAATCTTTTGTTTCTTATATCAATCAATGTGCCGAAGTTGGCAAAAAAATCAGCTCCCAAAATTGGCTGGCTTATGCCTGCATAACAAAAGTTCCATTTCATATCTCTTCTAAATCCTAAATCTACATTTTTTTCAACTTCACCATAAGTTTTGATGACTGTGCCATTAGCGGCGTACAAGTTGGAATCTGTGAGAGTTTTCAGATGAAATGGACGTGGCAAAAGAGGAATGTCAGCACCGCAATCGATGAGGTACGTGATTTTACTGGTCGTGTCTGTGACATGGAGACGTTTCGAATTTGGCCCTACGCTAGTCCCCTCGAGAGTAGGTGATTCTATTTTTTTTCCGCGCTGTTAGTGTTGGGTTTCGGTTCCCATTGGCAAACATCCGGCTCTCCACATTTATTAGCGTTTTCCCTGTGTTTAAGATGTATATAACAGAGGTATCTTCTGCCTCTAAAACGGTTAGCCGGTGTGTGTTCGCGCTGTCTACCGCGATTACCCTGACTATTTCGCGATCGCGATCGCGATCTATTTCTTTCATCTTTGAGGGCTGCTAATTCGGTAGCCAAGGCTGTAATTTTTTCGATCAATTCGCTGAGTAGTGCGTTGTTATTTGAAATTTCTTGCGAATTTGAAGCTGAACTGATTTGCGGATCGTTAGCAATTGAATACATTTGACTATCGTTACTGTTCTCGTATATAGCATCAGCAATGCTTGCTAGTTTTTCAAGGTCGACGTGTTCTGAAGCTATGAGTGCGTTCCTCATTTGTTTGTTGAGTTTCTCTAAAAAAATTGATCTCAGTACTTTTTCGTCACAAGCGTGTTTGTTCAATGATCTTAAACGATACAAAATTTGTGAAGGTTTGCCTTCCTGTGACACGTCACCTTTGAGCAACTTTCTCAGTGTCCTTTCGTCGGATTCTGCGAAAGTTTTCAGAATTCGCTCACGTACAAGGTCATAAATATTTGGAGGACGCTCTCCTACCAATAGATATTTGATTGCAGTAATTAATTCTACTGTAAGACGTGGAATGATGAAGTTGACTTTAGTTTTTTGATCCGTAATACCGTAAGATTCGAACGCTGCATCGCATTGAAAAAACCAGATCGCTGGATCTTCCGATTTAAATTCCGGAATTTTTGGGTCGCGTAAAAAGGTGTGCGAGTGTTGTTGATTCTGATTGGCTTGCAAAGGCGGGAACGCGTTGGTTTGAACGATTTGGTTGGGTAGAACTGGATTAGCGGTCTGACCAGTCCTGTCGTTTGCCCTATTGTTCCATTCATCATTGTTTGGCGCGACAAAATTTCGACTACTGGCATCTGATGAACTTTCAGAATTCAAACTTTGTGGCAGCTGTTGAGATGAATGTGAGCCATTTCTTAATTCGAGAAACTTGGCATTGGAAGTATCATTAATCTGATTTGCTATTATATTCGTTAAACCATCCAAATTACTCTTGATTTGATTCGCGATTTCGTCTTGTAAATTTTTTGCGATCGTTTGTTCATTTGACTGAGTTCCGTCTGTCTTCTCATTACTACCGGACATTTGACCGTTAGACCCGTTGTTGCCTTTATCTGTCTTAGAACCGTTTTGACCATTAGAGCTATTATCGTCTTCGTTTGCCATATTTTTGGCTTGAATTTCGACTAATTTTTCAGAAATATCGATTGTCAGAACTTGCGAAGGGTCGTTTTTGAAAGATCCAGATACTTCAATGAAAGTTTTGTCAAAATCAGTTAATGTTCTTTCAAGACTATCCTCATCCGAATCCGAATCGACAGAAAAATCCGCGGGAGAAATTTGTTTTTCGGGAGAAATTTGCTTTTCTAACTCTCTATCATAAGATGCTCCACTGCGCGTACGCTTGCGCTCGTGAGTTTCGTCCTTGGACATGAAATGTTACGGTGTGAGTGTGTGCGTGTGTTTGTTACAATGACCACTCTACGTGCGCACGTAGGCGCTCACAGCTCGAAAGCAATTTGTTTTTGTTTGTGTCGAACATGAGAGTCACAATGTTTCGTTAGTACACTCGCAGGTGTTCCGCAAAAGCTCTCATATTCCCCGATTAATTCTAGTAGAAGAAAATATTTCGAATTCGTTGGCGATCGCAGCCATGTAAATTCTGATCTTCAAGGTCAAATTTGTTTTGATTCTACTTGGCGCTCGCGCCGCTGTGTGAAAAGGACGGAAGTTGAAACACGTTTCAAAATGGCGGACTAATTTTGAAGATCGCGTGGCACTCGATTTATAACGACATCCGCAGCGCAAATACCTTATTTTTGTTGACGATGAGATGTGCTGAGATGCTCGATGCTTGGAGCTTGTTGAATGTTTCACGGTGAGCTGGTGTTGGCGATGCGACTAAGATGGTGCTCGTCGATGCTGCTGGCGCCCTGTTGCTGTCGTGCGTGATGACGATTGTTGGCTCGCAGAGATGCTCAGGACGCGCGTGGATGCCGTCGCAGGTGCTCACCGTGAAGTCCTTATGCTCCGGTGACGATGTCCATAGGCTCCGTTGACGTTGGGACCCGATGGTCCTTTGAGGGGGCCCGATGGCCCTTTGTGGGAGCCAGGTGGCTCTTTGAGGGGCCAGGTGGCCTTGCTGCTACCTCGGCGCGAAGCCGGTAATTTCTGATCACGCCAGAAAATAGCGGGCGTGAGCTGGATTTGACGGGTGTGCACTCGCAACGTCCCTGTACTGCGGATGAGCAATTGCAGCTATGGTATGCTGCAGCGTTGACTGCACTCACCCGAGCACCGTGTCCAGCTTCGTCGTTGGGTTGTATCCGCAGGTTATGTTCCCCCGGCTGGCAAAACGTGGCGACCACGCGCGCACTTGCTACAGGTAGCCGCTCGCTCCAAAGCGCGAGCTAGGGCTCGGTGACTATGTGAACGCCGGTTTCAGGGTCAATACCTGGGTAAGCGATGATGGTGTGCTGTAAGATCTGCCCAATTTCTAAGTGACTCCGGCTTGCTGTTGAACGCCGGTCACGGGGCTAGCTGGTGTGGTTGCTCCGCTGCTCCGAATTTGAAAAAGATGGCCGTACCTCGTGGCTCGAAGTCGCGCACGTTTTGTAAGTGGCCTTGTTCACTGCGAATATTTGTGGTGATCGGGGTCACCAGTGTCGGGGCTTAGCTCGCCCCGAGTGGCTGTGTGCGTTCTCCGCACACCTGGTGTTCTAACAATCGGCAGGAACAAAAAGATTTGGAGCTGGATAATTAATCACTGGTTTATTACTCGCTAACTATGTACAAAATCTACAAAAGGTGTTTTCCGCTTGAAATGCGGTGCGAGACTCTCTGGTCTCGAATCGCTCAGTCAGACGCGTTGGCGCAACCCGCTGCTCATCCCCGCTCTCCGCAGAGACTCACGGATACGGTTTTATCATTGTGTGTGTGGCTCACGCCTACAGTACCCATAGGAGAATAGCGTCAGCTGAGTCACTTGTTGATTCAATTAAGGGTCGCGCACTGAACCACGTTGCCTGAAATAGTACTAGGGAATCTAGGGCCCCTATCAGACTCGCGGGAATTAGATATCATTGCGCATGCGTAAGTGAGAGACCGAAGCGAACTCGACCCACATCGACTAGCTCATGACCGAACCACGTAAGAAAAAGTGTATACCCAATAAGAACTCACGCGCACGCGCGCGAAAGTGGATCCAGGCCCAAGTTCAAGGTTTTTGGTCTAGGGTGCTAGCGGAACTGAAGGCTACACCTCCACCGCCACCGTTGCCACCGGTGAACCCTCTAGACTCGATTCCGCTCCCGGACCAGCCGCCGATCAAGTGTCTGTCTTGTTTTGCGATAAATCAAGTGAGGCGCGATATCTGTCCCAAGTGTTGGAAAAAGAAATTCAACGTTCCAAATAAGGTTCCCAAACGTCGCATGAATTTCCAAATTCTCTTGGAAGCGGAAAGGTTAGGACCAGTCGAGATACCGCTAAGGAAAGCTGAGAAGAATAGAATAGTCTTTAAGAAAACCCAATTGTTCCGTCGGTGAATGCTTTCGTATTCCTTCACCACACCTTACATATTTCTATCGAATAGATTAAGTAGATACGAAGATGATAGAATGAGTTTAGAACTTAGGCTAGATTTTGACGAATTCGAGCGTTGTTTATATCAGAATCCAGCCGTTCCGTTCTACCATTGCGTTTTACCTTATCGAGGAGACCGTTTAGTGCTGTGTGATCCTTGTTTTGCGAGTTATCCTGAATCTAAGTTCCAAAACTTTCCAGTCATCAACGAGACTGATTATCACGATTTCGTCTACGCTGGTGAAAAGACGAATTGTGATAAGTGCAAAATAGTTTGCATCGCGAAACGGTACGCGTACGAGTGCCCAACGTGCAGCGAAGCAGCTCTGCGAAGCCGTGAACAGAGTAAAGACGAACCCGACCGTCTCCCGTGTTCACACGAGATATTTACGTGTGTGCGCCAAAACCCAAACGTTCCCACGTTTCATACTGTTACAGTCGGCGGACTCGGAGCAGATCTGTGTCACAACTGCTTTTCTTCACGCGAGATCGAGCCGGAGTATACATTGAAAACTACGACAAATTTTCACGAATTCGCTTTAGGCGGAAAATCCATATTCTGCAAAAGGTGTAGTATACCTTGTGTTGTAGCCATTCCGTCAGTCGAGTGTCGTAGCTGTTTTGCCGAGTGCAACCGTCAATTCCCGGAATAAGTCTTAGAGGAACTTCTAACTCGTGGTCAAAAAAATTCAACTGTGGGCAGAGAACCGTTCTCATTTCTTCAGTTTTCTATTCATATCGTTAGGTTTAAGATTTCTCTTGGAAAAAAAAATAAATGTAATTAAGTAAGGTGAGGGGAAATAGTCCTCGATTAATAACTATTCATGTGTATCCGCAAGGAAAAATCTCTAGCCTCATTGTTCGGCACTTTAGACGGTAGTGAACGCGCTTTTATTGAAGCTTTTAATTTAGTAGATCGAGCCAACGAAAAATCGCGGTCTTATGCGGATGACATAGTTTCCTTTGAAATACCACTCATTTTTGTACCTAGGGAATCAAAAGATTGTCCAAAAACGATAATTGACCGACTATTGCGTGACTCCATCATAACGAAGAGGGTTAGCAACAATCATTGACTTATGTTCAATAGAAAGCGAATCACAAGAAGCCAAGCGCAAAAAGACGCGGAAAAACAACGCGAAATTGACGCGGCTGACCCATTCCGAACTCGTCCTCGCTTAGAACGATCTTTCAACGACACAACGTCGTCCACATTGGAAGCAATTGAGGAAGATCTTAGCGAGAGTGTAGAACTCCCATCTTCCACGGTGAAACCTTCTGGTGGTATCAGTGAAGAAGAACCGCTCGGAGCCGCCGGTTATACTCCTGACGTGAAGTTAGAGAATCAGTTAAGCCCGCGAGATTCCCTCGAGAACTCACCAGTGAGTTCTGATACGGAACCAAATACGGGAAAAATAAGGGTCGGGAGACCGGGACCTCCCCCACCACCACCATTCCCACCTGGAAGTCCCCCAAATTTTGGGCCAAGGAATAATATTTTGGGTCAAGGAATTCCAAATACATCAACTCCGCGAGTTCCTGCAGCCATGGCACTGCAAGCAAATCAGCTGGTAGCAATTCGGGATGCTATCGCAGTAGTCCCGGAATTTAGTGGGAAAAACATTCCGTTTAGCCAGTTTTTGCACGGTTGCGATGATGCACTCGCGATGTTAGACCCCCAAGCAGAGAAAAATCTCACGCGTCTCATCCGTGGTAGATTGATCGGCGAAGCTCGACAAGCTATCTCGGGAGAAGAATTTGATAAAATCGAAAAACTCAAAGACTTTTTGAAAACAATATATGCTTCCGCGAAAACGGAAACGCAACTTCTCGGAGAATTGGGCAACCAGTTTCAAAGAGAAAATGAGAGTGTCATCGCGTTCGCGAATCGCTTGCGTGACTTGGGTTCACGAATCACGGAAGCCAGGAAAATCAAGAATGAGGGCACAATTGATCAGGATTTCAAGACCGCTCTTGAAAAAACCATGATTGAGTGTTTCAGCAGGGGTCTTAAACCTGAAATTGAACAACGATTACCAGAGGCAGATAACGTCAAGGATATAGTAAGAAACGCAATCGCGGTCGAGAGACGGTTGGCCGCGCAGAAAGATCTTAGAGCGATTTCAATGAATACAGAAAATCGGAAATTCCAAAACCGAGTAAACTCATGTCAATGTGAGTCAGGAACAATACACTGTCTTGCCACAGAGGTAAAACCTACTTGTGAACATTGCAAAAGAGAAGGGCACACGATCGATTCTTGTTACCAAAAAGCAAAGACACAGAGCATAGTTTGCCAATTGTGCAACAAGGGTGGCCATACCGCAAAGCACTGCACGCTCATTGCCCCAAAAATGGACACTGCCGTAACATGCCAATTCTGCGAGAAAATTGGGCATGTTGCTCAGAATTGTTATGCTCTGAAAAATAAATTCCCAAACATCCTAGAACAGAATGAGACTAATTGGTTCGTCTTTGAGCTTGAATCGTCCTCTTTTTGTATAATATGGTGAGATCACTTAAATCGATCATGGAGGACTGGGAATCGTGTGAATAAAGACACACGATTGATAATGCAAATTTTGTTTGTATTTGCTACGTTTCGTCATTGCAATTCAATGACCTCATCAGGCACTTAAATAGCACTGTTAACAATTACATTATAAAATGATTCATAAAGTAGACATAGTCAGTCTACTTTATGAATCATTTTATAATGTAATTGTTAACAGTGCTATTTAAGTGCCTGATGAGGTCATTGAATTGCAATGACGAAACGTAGCAAATACAAACAAAATTTGCATTATCAATCGTGTGTCTTTATTCACACGATTCCCAGTCCTCCATGATCGATTTAAGTGATCTCACCATAGAATGAGACTAAGACCGACGAGATCATGTGCCGGTATTGTAAAAAGCCGGGACACAGCATTTTAGAATGCCGCAAGCGCGAATATAATGAACAAAAGAAGGCGGAAAACCGCGTCAGCCTTCCGATACGGAGCGCATCGCCGGAGGCTCAGGAACCTTGCTCCGACGAAAATTTCGATCAAATGTTGTCCGAACTCATACCATTGAGTTAAAAAACACGAGTAAGTACGTGCCTTATATCACGTGTACGCGTCCGCAATTATCAACTGTAATCGAACTCATGCTGGATTCAGGATCAGAAGTTAACATAATTAAACGAGCATACGTATCAATATCAGACACAATTCTCCATGATGAAATTTTCAATATCAAAGGAATCGGTCCGAATACTGTCCAGTCATGTGGAGTTGTAAACTTTCATATTCAAGACAAACCATCTGCCTTCATAATAGTGCCAGATGACTTCCAAATACCATTTGCTGGTATACTTGGTTCACAACTTTTCCTTGAAAACAAAGCAAAAATTAATTTCTTTGATTGCACAATACGTATCGGCAAAATCAGTTTGAATTTTAGTCAAAATGCCCATTCCGGCGAGGACTTGGAGAATTGGCAAGTGCTCAACATTGGCACGGAGATGCGTGATGACTTCTTGCCAGTTGTTTTTGTACCTCAATTGGATTCCTGGATTAGAATGCTAGTTGATAGCGGAGCCGAAGGCAACGTACTCAAGTTAAAAGCATTACCTTTTGGAATGAAAATCGACCATACTCAGAGAGTATACTTGAAGGGTGTTAGCCGTGAACTAATAGCCACATTAGGTACTGTCATCCTCAATATTTTTAACCTCCGGACCATTTTTCACGTAGTCCAAAATAATTTCGAACTTCCATGCGACGGAGTTCTTGGAGCTGCCTATTCAACACAAAGTAAGGCTCTCCTAGATTATGAAAGCAAAGTATTGAAAATCGACAACGAAATAGAACCTTCATACTTTGATAATTTAAAAATTTCTAGAACCCATACTTTCAGATGATGTTGAACCAATTCATAATATTTTACACACCGCGATTGAAAGAAGCGAATCCGATGAGAGTCTGGATTCGCACTTGAGCACTTTCGTGAACGTTAATTCTGATGATCATGGGTGCTCAGGTGTGACCTCGAACTCAGAACCGAACGACGAGAACTGGACAGAAAATAATCGAGAATTATCAGACCCTCAATTTTCCGATGAAACAAAATTCATTTCACCCCCCGACGATATGTCTGAAGCTCATAAATCTCAGTTTGCAAAAGATCAATGCCAAATATCGGAGATTTTAGGAATCGAACCGCCGGATGATGCAGATATCGAAAACATATTTTCAATTTTTGCAAATACAGAAACTGAACCTTCACGAAATAAGACCGTAAAAATCTTTGATATTAAAGATGGAGTCAAGGAGATTGTGAATGCGTTATGTTTGGACCATTTAGACATAGCCGAAAAACATTACGTTATCGATATGGTCAACCGATACGAGGATAGATTTTTACTAGAAGGGGAACATCTAGGAGTTGCCAGCAAAATCATGCATCGAATCTTCGTGACAGATGAAAAACCAATTAATATCAAACAATACAAAACACCAGTTGCTCTTGTAGACGAAGTCAACAAGCAGATCAAAGAATACTTAGATGCCGGAATTATTGTCCCTTCAAACTCATCTTACAATTCACCTATTTGGATGGTTCCAAAAAAACCAGATGCAACTGGCAAACCAAGATGGCGTCTCGTGTCAGATTTCCGTAAATTGAACGAAGTGACTGTACCTGATGCGTATCCTTTACCTGATATACAGCAAATAATAGATAGAATGGGAGGCTATCGCTATTACTCCGTAATGCACCTGGCTTCAGGATTTTTGCAGATTCGCATGGACCCACGTGACCAATTCCGCACAGCGTTCTCATCGGCCATTTTGAATATGCACGTATGACCTTCGGTCTCCGGAATAGCCCTGCGACCTTTCAGCGATATATAGATGACACCCTCGCGGGCCTTCAAGGAAAAATTTTGTACAGTTTTATCGACGATATTGTGATATTCGCGAATTCGATCGAAGAGCACGAAGAAAAAATGAAATTATTTATGGAAAGAATGAGGCAAGCGAATCTCAAACTGAATATCCACAAATGCGTGTTCTTAAAGAGCGCAGTCATATATTTAGGTCATGTCATCTCATGCGATGGACTTCGGCCGGACCCGAGAAAAATCGAAGCGGTCGAAAAATTTCCCCCTCTAAAATCAGTGAAAAATGTGAGACAATTCTTAGGTCTAGCTGGTTACTATCGTCGTTTCATTCCTAATTTCGCCAAAATTGCTAAACCACTCACTAAACTTCTACAGAAAGATGTGGAATTTATTTGGAGTGCAGAAGCCGAGGCAGCCTTTCAGAAATTGAAAGAGTGTCTCTGCAATCCACCCCTCTTACAGTTCCCTGATTTCTCAGATGATAAGCCTTTCATTATCACTACTGATGCTTCTGGGTGGGCCATATCTGGGATCCTATCACAAGGCGTTATCGGGAAAGATAAGCCGATTGCGTACACCTCACGGGTTTCAAACAAAAGTGAACAATCTTTCGAAGTTTACGAAAAACAGGCACTTGCGATGGTTCATTCCGTCCAAACTTTCCGTTCATACATTTACGGTAGGAAAATAAAATTGGTAACTGATCATCAACCATTGATCTGGTTCATATCCGCAGAACTGAACACGCGTGTTCAGAAATGGAGGTTTCAGCTTTCAGAGTATGATTATGAGGTGATTTATAAGCCTGGTAGAGAAAATTCCAACGCAGATTGTTTATCGCGAAACCCAGTCCAGTTCCAGAAGAAGCTATTCACGTACTAGAGAAAACAAAAACGCGCTCAGGAAACAAAAAATTCGGTAGTATCAGAGAAAACAGAGTCGTTCGAACTACAACTCGAAACCGAAACAGAATCCGAAAAGAATTCACGCCCAAGTCCATCCTCTCCGCCTACTACGGTGAGAAAATCCTCGCGATTAGCAGCAAGCGACCCGCGTAGCTACCAAGAAGACTCAAGCATTAGTGAAGATTTCGAAGCCCGAGCGAACGCCCCTAGTACTATTTCAGATGTTCTGAAAGATCCCGAAGATTTTTCACATGTTCCACTTTTACTTCAGGAATCCGAAAATGAGTCAAATTCCGATGCAACTATCTTAAGCGAATTAGATAGCAAGGGTTCAATATCAGCAAATTTTCAGATAGTAGAGACGAAGGACCTAATTGAATTTAGGAAGGAAAGCATAATATATTTTGCAAACGAACACGGAAAACCTTGCGACGAAGGTGCGAAAAGGCTAATTGAAGCGAATAAGATCGCGATTGCACAGAACAGTAAGAGCGGTGAAACCATAGCAACCAAACGAAACAATAATAGTCGATTCTTTGCCCTCTGCATCAATGATTCACGTCCCGAATCTCTATTACGAACAAAAGAGAATATCTTCAATGCATTAGTTGATTTGCGCAAACAAATCACTGAAATGAATATCAAACTTTTTAATATTTCGTACAGTCGAGAGATAGAAGGTATCAACTGGGTCGAAATTCGTAATTTACTTAAGTTAGTCTTCAAGGACTCTGACTTAAAGGTTATTGTTTGCAAAAATTCACTGAGATTTGTGCCGATAGAAAAACGGGATGAAATATTCAACGAATTACACACACTACCGATTGGAGGTCATTGAGGGGTATCGAAAACTTACAATAGAATTAGACAGGAATATTACTGGGAAGGTTTAAAAGACGATATTCAAAGAAGAATTCAGCAATGTTTACCTTGTCAACTCAAGAAGTTAGTTAGACTCAAAACGAAACAACCTATGATTATCACTGATACACCGGGAACTACTTTCGATAATGTAGCCATGGACATCGTTGACCCCCTAACGAAGTCGCGAAATGGGTGTGAGTACATACTCACTATTCAAGATCAATTTTCGAAATTTTCATTAGCCGTACCCCTGCAAAATACTTTAGCAATTACAATAGCTGATGCATTCATCAAGAAGTTTATTTGTGTTTTCGGTGCACCGCGAGTGTTGATCACCGATCAAGGTCAAAATTTTCTGAGTAAATTCATGCAACGAATCTCACGTCGTTTTAAAATCAAACGTATCCGTACAAGTCCATATCATGCAGAATCAAACGGATCTTTAGAAAGATCACATCAAGTCTTGAAAGAATTCCTGAAAATGTACACAGATCAGGATCATGACTGAGAAGAATGGCTGGACATCGCCATTCTGAACTTTAACACCTGTATTTCCGAATCCACAAAATTCACCCCCTACGAGGTCGTGTTTGGGAAGTTAGCTAGACTTCCATCAGGTGATCCGTTGCAAGAAGGCGACCTCGACCCTACTTATAATGGATACATCAAGGATCTCGTGACACGACTCAACGGGATGAGAACTCTCGTTTATGAGAATTTACTTGATTCTAAGAATCGGTCCAAAAGATATTTTGATCGGGTGCTAAATCCTCGTAATTTCAAAATTGGAGATTACGTGTTTTTACTGCGAGGTGGTAAAATAAAAAAGTTTGACGACCAATATGAGGGACCTTATAAGATCATAGAAGTCCTCGACAAAATGAATGTGAGAATTCAAATGGGCAAGAAGAGCAAAATTGTCCATATTAATAGACTCAGGATTTCTCATATTCACCGAGAAAAACCTAATAAAAAGAAAAAGAAGAAACAGTCGAGTGACTGATTTCTGACATTACTAAAAATAACTAACCATGACTACCCGTCACTACTAACCAGATTAACCAATCGAACCATGATTCGCCACATCCGTGTCCTCGCGATAACACCACCGATAGGTACTAAAGTCATGAATCTTTTTTTTTTTTTTTTTAAGTGGAATATAAGGAAAAATCTGATGACCTTCTGCTCTCAGCCCTACGATGTTGGCAAGCCATCATTGCAGAACTGGGGCAGCTAACCACTATCTAACCAACCCACCCCGGAACCGCGTTAGCATTACTTCAGGGTGGGAGGCGTATCGCGCGCCATGAGGCGTCCCTCTCCGGTGTGTCCGCTCTTCTGTCTTCTCTCTTCGTCGTCAATGATCACTCTTAAAGTCGTCGTTGTTCGCTATGCAGCGCCCCTTGCTTGACGCTGCAATGCCCGTTCTCGCTCTTCTTTTCGGGTGATCGCCGTCTTGATATAGGTGGCGATCTTATCCCATGTCTCTTTGTTGCGGAGCATGAACGGCAATAGATTCTCAGGAGTGATCTGATTTCCAAGCCAGTTTACGAGCTCCGCTCTCTCCGTAGCTGTGTTCATGCAATGGAAGAGTGCATGCTCCACATCGTCCCAGTCTGCCGCACACATCTGACAGACCGGGGTCTCCCTCTTCTGGAACCGCTCCAGGTACTCTCCGAAGCAGCCATGCCCACTAAACGCTTGCGTCAGCCAGTAATCCAGCTCTCCGTGAGCTCGATCGATCCACCTGGCTATGTTGGGGATCAGCCTTCGCGTCCACTTCCCTTTCGTTGAGCTCTCCCACTCTTTTTGCCACTCTTCGACGGTCTCCCCCCTCTCGACGTCTCGTATGAGGGCCTTGCGAGTGGGGTTGAGCACGACTCCATCGCTCTTGAGGAATTCTTGGCGTTTCCATACCCGCACTCTCTCGGCTACAAGCAGTCGAATGGGTGGTGTACCCGCAAGCTTACAGGCTGCGTAGTCAGACACCGTGCAATAAGCACTGATCGTCCGTAGCGCAAAACGCCGCTGGACTGGGCCTAGCTTTGCATCGATTACGGACCCTCTAGCTACCTGCCCCCAAATTGGTGCACCGTACAGCATGATGGAATAGCTCACGGTGCTGAGTAAGGCTCTTCTGTTTGGCTTGGGGCCACCAATGTTTGGCATGAGCCGCTGGAGGGCGCCACCGACCCTGTCTGCCTTCAGCGCTGCTTCTCTGGCTTGTGCCTTGTAGCTCCATCGGTCATCAAACCAAACCCCGAGGTACTTAAGTTCCCTCTTGAGTGGAATCTCGTACCCGTAGATGGAGAACACGGGAGTTTCGAAACTCCTCCTCTGGGTGGCTAGCATCGCTTCGCACTTGTGCTCGGCAAGCTCCAGCCCGTTCTCAGGGAACCATTGACCAATGCGGTAGAGAGCTTCATTGGCCACACACTCCACTTGCCACGCGATTTCGGTGACCACGACTAATGCCGCATCGTCCGCGAAGCCAATGAGTTCTGCCCCATCTGGAAGACTCATGTTCAGGAACTCGTCGTATTGCGTGTTCCATTCGAACGGTCCTGACACGGATCCTTGAGCTATCCCTGCAGATAATTCCAGCTCAACCCTTCCCTCATCGGTGTCACATACGAGGACTCTGTCACGCAGTCCATCGCTGATGACTGCGAGCAGGTAAGGAGGGACTCTTCCATCTAGGGACCTATAGATCCGTTCCCAGCTTGCTGTGTTGAAGGCGTTCTTCACATCCAAGCATATTATGGCACAAAACCCTCCTCCTGGTTGGGGAGCCATTGTATGCGCTCTGTGAACTCTGTCTTGTACGCTTTCTATTGCGTGCATTGTACTGGGCCCCTTGCGGAAGCCAAAGTGCATCGGGGACATCCCTCCGCTACGCTCATACTCTTCCTCCGCCCGGTTTAGGATCATGCGGTCATACATCTTCCCGATGTTGTCCAGCATATTGAGTGGCCGATTTGATGATGGCTCCGCTGGTTCTCCACCCTTCCCCTTGGGGATGAGGACTTGCTTCTGCCGTTTCCACACTTTCGGGAACACTCCCGCAAGGAGACACTTATTGAACAGCTTCAATAGTAGGTTAGGCTGCTCTCGAGCCACTATTTTCAGGGCTTCATTAGGGATACCATCCAACCCCGGGGCCTTACCATTCGCCAGTCTTGTAGTGGCTCGTCTTAGCTCTTCTTCGGTGAAGAGGGGGATTGGGTCGGAGATGAACCCAGGGAATGTGAGTCTGGGCTCCCCTCTCGGGTAGAGTGCCCTGGCAATCCGTAGAACTGACCCTTTGTCAGTTGGCGCTGTTGGTCCGTCTCTCAATCGCAGTCTGCTCATGACCACCCGGTACGGTGGGCCCCACGGATCTTGATCGACCATGTTGCATAGCTCCGACCAGCATTTTTGTTTGCTGCGACGGATGGCATCCCGAAGAAGCTTCTTCGCCTCTTTGTAGGCCGCTTCGTCTGCTGCCGCTGATGGACGTCCACGTTTGCGCGCTCGCTTCGCTCGCCTCCTCTGAGCGTTTGCGCTGCGGCGAAGATCCCTGATCTCATCGTTCCACCAGTATACTTGCCTCTTCTGGAACCGGGGTTGCTTCCTCCTCGGCATGGAGGCGTCGCAGGCTCGGGTGATGGACCGGATGACGCTCGATACCGTCTCCTCCGGCGAGAGCTCTTCTCCGGGGTCCTCTGCTCTCAGGATTGATTCTCTGAAGCTTTCCTCGTCCAGTTTGCGGACTTGCCATCCCTCGATCTGCCGTGCTATGCCTGCATCTCGGTCATGATCTATCTTGAAGAAGATATGGCAGTGGTCGCTGAGCGTTTCCGAGTCAAGGACCTGCCACTTCGTGACTCGTCTCATGAGAGGCGCGCTAACAAACGTTAAGTCGAGCACTGAGGATGATGCCCCTCTGTGCCATGTCGCCTCTCCTACCTCGTTGAGGCAAACCAGGTCCAATTGGGCCATGGTTGTTTCCAGCGCGTTGCCTCTTTCATCCTCTGGCCCTCCACTCCAGGCTGGAGCTTTGGAGTTAAAATCCCCCGCTACTATGGCGAGGCCTCTCCACTGTCTCAGACTATCCTTGAGTTCCCGCAGTTCCCGAAGGAAGACATTCATCGGTGCGTTCGGTGAGTAATAGCAGCTATACACCGCAATATCGCCGATGACTCTTCGGGCGAAGCCCGTCCCTTCGGTCGGTCTTTTTGTCTCTGTAAGGCTCACGTTCCAGACTTGGATGGCCGATCCCCTCCCAAGGTTTTCCGTGGTTCGTGGTCGCTCTTCTCGGAGATACTGCTCGGAGATGATGAGGACGTCTGCTTCCAGTCTTGAGGCCTCTGCTTCGAGTAGACTGTGAACATCGTTGCTCCTGCAGAGATTCGCTTGCAGGAAACTAGCCATCTTTGCGCTTCTTCCGGCCCTTCCATGCTGCTCGCGCCTGCTGGTAGGCCTTGCAGCACTGCATGCCCGACCTGTGTTTGTGGTCCTCTTTGAGGGCCTCGCAGCTCAGGCATTTCTGCTCTCCGGTAACACATACCACTGCTATGTGGCCTTCTTCCCCACAGTTGAAGCAGCGTTTTGCCTGCCTCACTTGTGGCTTGTCGCACTTTGCGGACAAATGCCCGTATTGCAGGCAGTTGTAACATCTCGGGATTCCGCCCTTTTTCCGGACCCGCGCGTTAACGAAGTCTACCCGGACTTTCCCTTTTGCCAGCTTTTCTTTAGCGAGCCGCTCTGGCAGTGTGATCACCGCAATCTGAGTATCCCTGTATCCTGGGCGGATGGTCCGGGTCGTGATGCTGCCTGCATGCTCTGCTCCGAGTTCCTTCACGAAGGCTTCCTTAACTTCCGGGAGTGTGCTCACGTCGTCGAGGTCAAGCACTTCTAGCGTGATCGTTGGGGAAAGCCGTCGTATCTCTCCGGCGTCTTGGATCGCCCCCTTAAGGGCATCCTCAACGACCTCTGCCTTCACCCCCTTCTCGAGCTCGATGAGTAGATGACCCTCTTTCGTCTTCCGGAGTTTGGAGACTTTTGAAGCCACTTGCCTCGTTTCGTCTCCTTGCTTGACTCTCTTGATCATGTCCGCGTAGGACAAACCATCTTCCTTCACTTCTATGAGGAGTGCGTCGGGTCTAGTCCTTCTCCTATTTCCCTTGTTCTTCCTCTTCTTTTTCTTCTTTTCGGCTCTCCCCTGATCCTTGGGACGCCTCTCGTTTCCCCTACGTCCCCTGTTCCGTCCCGCAAGTTGCCAGCCGGAACCAGCGTCCGAGAGCTGACCGTTATCGGACCAGGTTGTCATTGGTGTCTCTGGCGTGGATGGGGTGTCCTGAACAGTCCAGCCCCTTGTCCTGCAAAATTGAGCTGCTCCGGTTTGAGGGCTGCTCTCTTTGCTCTTTTGGTATCGGCTTCCTGGTCCCTATTGATGGGGCTTGTGCGGCCTCTCTTCGTTTGGCTCCCCCATCCCGCTCTTTGTGGAGGTGGGGCCAGCGAGGATGTTGATCCAGCGGAGTCCTCGGCCATTATCTCTAGGCTGGAGCTGATTGCCTGTCTCATTTCTGAAGCTCTTGTACTAGCAGCTTCTAGCCCTTCACGTAGGCTGCTGGCCTTCTGTACAAGCCTCTTGGTCGACTTCTTTGCTGTCGCGTGCTCGTTGACTTCCTTGGTTATGTCATCGAGTACCTTGAGGATTCTCTTCAGGAGTTCTTCCTCTCTCGTGTGAGCCTCTTTGAACTCACCCCAGCTCGTTTTGAGGTCAGCGGAATTAGTTCTGCGTAACCTCTGTTGGCTGGCGCCAGGCGTCTTTCCTTCGCCAGTTTCCATCTCTTCTGCATCAACTCTCTCCTTGTTTGATGTTGATGGTTGTGTTTGGGTGGGACACCCAGTTGGCAGATTCGCTCTGAAAATTTCCAAATTCGTTGTTGTTTCTGCCATTTTTTCCCTCCTTCTCTCCTATCCCCCTCGGATTACTGTGTCTTTGTTTGTGTTAGTGGTCCCACCTACCCCCGCCCACCAGTCCGAGTACCCCGTTCTTGGATCCTCCCACTTGCCGACCGCGCCTACAGTCCGGTGGCGTCAGATGACGTTCCAACCCCCGCACCCTGCAGCATGGTCCCGTCCGGTCACCAACCGGCACTACCACAGGAGCGGGATTTGGGGTATCCCCCCTACCGTTGTGCGGGACTGCCTCCCCTCGTGGTTAGCGTGGGGTTCGGGCCCCCCTACTACCGGCGGCCCAGGAGCGATCATTGGTTTAAACGCGGTACCCTCCAGAGTTGGCACGGACACAGCAGTGGAAGGATCCCCTCCCGGGGACGGTTGCACCGGTGGCGTGAGTGGCGCGCTGTGTGTGTGGTGTCAGTGTGATGTCAGTCTCGCCCGCGTTTCACCCGGAGTCCCGACCAACGGCCATGCCAGCTGGTACCGTGGTAGCACTCCCTAGTTCGGCCGATCTCTATCCCCCTGAGGGTTTTTGTGTTTCCTTGGGGAAGATCGTGTTACCACTCAGCGAGAGAATGCCCGACTTGATTCGGGCCCTCGCGTCACTCTTGTGATCCGATGCATACACGATAGAGATACCCTGTATCGACAAGGTCACCGCGTTGCTTCTCACCAACTTTCGGTGTGCCCCTCGAAGCCAGCAAGGCCGTCGTCGGTCGGCTCAGAATGTCCACGCGGGTTCACTCATTTTGTCAGTGTGATGTTGTATTGTGTATCTGCGACTCCTTGTCTGCGCTCGCTTATTTTGCATACTCTGCATATTCACGAGTAACCAGAGATACTGAGGATCGTATCAATCCCCAGTTACTGTGGCCGTGCCACTATCCGCACCCTGTGGACGCACCCAGTAGCATGGAGAATGCTCTACCTCAACACGGTTCCTGGGAAAGTCATCAATCTGAATACAGATGGAATGGGCAAGAGTCATCTTGCTGATTGTAATTATCAAATCAACTCATGGACTCATCGGAGATGATTGTGGGTCTCGGAAACTTGACGTCACCACGTTATCGTTGAAGTACATTGGAGAATGCGAGATCCCAGATAGCAACGTAAATACAACCCAACAATACATGCAGTTATTACAAGTAAATGAGTTTGCCGAGACCCACGTCATGCAATGCAAGGTAGAAGTCCGCAGACATATATATAGATGTGGAATGTTCAGCCACGTCTCCACGGTGCACAACGGAGTAAATGAGTACATTTACGAAATTAACCGGAGTACATGCGAAGAAGCTCACAAAACGGGCACGTTCAACTTCGGAAATCAAATTATCATTAGAGGTTTAAAACCTAATAGTACATCTTCTCATTCTATAACACTGGCGGGAAATATTGATTCCGACGGAACATGTGACGGAGTGTCTTATGCTGATCCTTTTGGTAGTTGGAAGGAAGTAGTAGTCCAAGGTTCTCTTAGAATCACTTTGCAAGATTACAGCGGTCAAGTCAGTATCGAGGATAATAAGATACACCTGGCATCCGGTACAACGTGTTCCCTCGGAAACAATAATTGTCTCGACCTAGATAGAGGCTATGCTTTCTGGGATTCAATTCCCAAAGAAAGTTGTAAGTTTGATCGCTACGGCGTATTATATGAAGGTTTTGCTCACAAAATGGTAGGTTATGACGTTGGTCAAGGTCAAACGGTCTATTCATTAGCGACTCAAGATGTAACTTTCGCTCTAACGGTCAAGGGAAAATCGAATATCTGTGGTTATACTATCGTTCTCACGGTCCATCCGAAACTTGTCATATTCGAAACGCGAAGGGGAGAGACGGTTCTCGTTCGTAGCAACTCTGTCGCGATCGCCAATCTCGACATATTCGCTTATGTAAACTCCAAATTTGTTTATGTGGAGAAGCACATTCGGTCGCAAATAAAACAGCTGTATCGCGACGTCCTCACCCAAAGATGCAAACTCGAACGTCAAACTATCAGGAACCCTCTTTCTATCGCCACCCAGGCACCTGATGAATTCGCGTTCGACCTCATGAAAGGTCCGGGTTACATGGCCGTGACCGCTGGAGAAGTGGTACACATTGTCAAATGTGTCCCAGTAGAAGTTAAAGTTCACCACAGTGAATTCTGCTACGCAGAACTCCAAGTATCACGTAATAATGAAACTTCCTACCTCACGCCAAGAACACATATCCTTAAGTCTAGAGGGACTGAAATGCCTTGCAATACTTTATTGCCACCATATTACCATATCGACGGAACTTGGTACAAATTATCACCTCGTCCAGTGGAATCAATCCCTCCCACGGTCATGAAACCCGCATCTAAAGCGACTTGGTCATACACCAATCCCTCTAACTTGGCAGTCAGCGGAATTTATACCGAGTCAGATATCGAGCAACTTCGAGAACGCATCATGTTTCCTTTCGAAAAACCAGCGTTGTTAAACGATTTAGCCAGAGAAATACGAGGCCATCCCGTCGAAGACAAAGATGGTACTATTCTCAAACTCCTTAACGAAGAAGCAGTAGAGCGAATATGGATTCAACTTGGAACCGCTTATGGTCCAAATTTATGACTTTCGGTAAAGTCAGTGCCGGAATAATAGCGGTATTGATGATATTCCAAATCATCAAATCAGTAATTGAGATACTCATACATGGCTATGCCCTCCACTCGGTATACGGTTGGTCAATCCATCTATTGGGTGCCGTATGGTCATCATTGGCACATTTACTCATATACATGGCTCAAGCTAGACCACCAGGCGAACCAATCCCTAGCGAGGAATTGGAAGCTATTCATGTGAATACTGAAGAAAAAACTGAAATAAGCCGAGAGCCTTCAGCTCCAAAATTCAACCTCTACCCTACAGCCTCAGTTCATGAGGGACTGGAGGAAATGAGACAAAACAAAACCTTTTTCCAAGTCAAATAATCCGCTCTATTTCGAAAAAAAGGGAGATAATTATTCCGAAAACACACGTTCCATATATATATTTCTTTTCTTTTCCTTTTTCTGTCCCCATTTTCTTCAATTTTTGAACAATGAACAAGACAAACACATCCACCGAATAATCAGGAGAACACTTGTTGTTCGCGTGATCTCCATCAAGTGTTTTTAGGGTGGGGGTGTGATGTCGAAGCCATCATCAAAAAATTTTAAATTTCTTTTCGCCCACAAGACAAGAGAGATCCGTCCGTATATTTCTCTTGCCTCGCTGTCGAAAAGTGTCCCCATTTAAAATCATTTTTATCGTCGGGCCACGGCCACTTCAATTCTCGGGTATCTAAATTCACGGCATAAGTGACAGAGTTGAGCAACTGCGTATCGTCTTTTCCATTTCGTAACGGCGTAGCCTCATATTGAGGCAACACGCTGAAGATAGACAACACCCTTCGTGACCCCGATTTCATTCAATTTCCAGATTGTATGGGAATCGAATAAAAAGCGGAGCCCGAAGCGTGATTAGCTTTCAACATCGGGCGCAGCTGTGAATGATAAAATATACCAATAGCTCTCGATATCACATGTGCCGCATCTACTCTTGCAACTCTTAAGCAAGAGCGACAAGAGATGGATGACGGAAGCCTCGTGTTACAAAGAGCTCACGGATATGCATTGGGCCGTTTACGACTTTCGGCGCCGACAAGCGGCGATAGTAAATAAACGGGCCTACTGGATTTGACTTTTCCGGGAAGCGAGAGAACCCGAGACGCAAACGAATGACCGATAAACAACTGCCAACGTTTAGGAGGCATCGGTATATGGTCATTGAACCTGACCTAAAAAGAGGAATTCTGTAGGAATAAAATGAATACTTTAGGCTTTACAACGAGAATTACTATAAAATTTGGGAAAAGAAGATAAACTATAGAAGCACCATAATCATGTAACAATCAGCTTCTAGAAAAAATTATATCCAAACAAAAGAAAAAATATTTGCATGAAGATCTTAATTAAGTATATAGACTATAAGAAAAGAGGGAAAATTATAATCGAACCAAAAAAAAAGAAAGATTACAATATTGGCATTATAAATCAGCCAAATTAGTTTGAGTTATATTCATGTAAGAATGAAAAGAATATCCAGCTGAAATTCCATTTTTTCAAATCAAATTACAAAAGGAAACAAATGTATCACCTCTACCTCACAATAGGAGACTGACATACTGAAAAATAGTACAATAATTCTACAATCATTAAGCAGTAAGAAAAATATATGTAATAGCTTAAAAATGGAACCCGTGCCTCCATCTAGTAGACGTAAGAGTGAAAATGCTTTTCCCTCTCTTGGGAAATGCATACGTTCCAGCAGAGACGCCCGAGAGAAGATAGTGAAAAATTCAGGCGACTCTGGCGGAGCGGATGATTATCGCCCCCTCCCCACGAGAGGTTATATATGGGGCCATACCTCCAAATTCATTGCACTTCGGTCTCGGACGTAGACAAGAAGTTATATCAATCTTGTAGTAAGTTCAAATTTTCAATAAAGTCTATTACTATTTCACTTCAATTTTTCTCTTCAAATAAAAAAATCCAAAAGTCATTTAATTTCCATCATTCTCACGATACAACCGATTCGAAAAAATTGTGATCGAGAAATCTTGGAAATCGCCAAGCAGCATCAGCAGCAGCAACAACAGGAACAGCACCAGAAAGGGACGGAGATACCATTTAACTGAACGAGGTCAGTTTTTTCAAAGTTTTTAACTAACCAAAATATGGAATTCTAAATGAGCTATAAAAGAAATTACGACGTACCCTACGCACGCAATAGCTATGCCACAGTTTGCCTGAGGCTAGAAATTAACGGGCAAGGAACGTTAAGAACAATTTTCTTAGAATAACGTAATGCGACGAATCGTTGCGTTATTCTAGAAATGTTTCCTAAAACAATCAAAATTCGCGCCATAGATTACTAACAATTTCCGAAACAGCATTCTTCTGGGTTACTTACCCGAGTTATTCGCGGAGTCCCGCGAGACTCAAAAATAGTAAAAATCACCGCGGCGAAGCGAGGACGAGTCGAAAATCGCGCTTCCGACGTAGACAGCTAGAAAAATGGGATACGATCGGGTTGCGGACGAGGATTGATCGAGCACTCGAACCTCAGTCTACTACTGCTGCAGGGTCGGCTCGTCATCCTAGAAAGGAAAGCGAAGATAGGATAATTGGACCCGCATGACATCCTGCAGTCCTTATTTCCATAACAAAGCACCGTGAAATCGGAATCGATCGACTGCATCGACTGGAAAGATTGTCAAATCATGTCTTCTACTGCTTGAGGGTTGGAAAATCGGCTCAGACGTCAAAAAAACAGTTCCAGGAACGTAGAAAGATGTTCATGTGCTGGGAACACGAGTGAAAGAAATTTGCATTAAAAATTACTCTTCAGCTGAATAATCGTGGAGCTTCTGCGATCGTTGTTCGTTGATTGTTAGTGGTAAACCTAGTAAATTCATGGGTATAGTTAACGATCGATTTAATGAGTCAAGGGTTCTTCTAAAAGTGGCACAACGTTTCGGCGGCTGTTTTCCGCCCTTATCAAGTGCCTGTAAATTTATTATAAATAACATCACAAATTGGTAACATCTCGTCAATGGGTGTCCTTCAAAATACAAACCTTACAGTTACTATCACATTAATCACATAAGTGATAAGTCAGTCTCATAAATCCTTATCTTTAACCTGTTACAAAATTATTATGTTGAGATGTAGGCATTTATCGATATTCAAAATGAGGTTATGTTACAAGAAATCTCACCATACTCTGTACATACTTTCGACTATTACTGAACACAACATGACTATTGCACATATCACTTCATAATATATCGATCACTAGTGGGTTATAATACGTATTTTTCATGGTTCTTTGGGGTGTTAAATAAACCATGGAGATGCATGGTTTCTTGGAGGTTGCACTCTCATTAGTGAGTTGATGTTTTGAAACTCTCGTTGTCGTCTGCAACCTCTAGAAACAGCTGACTACTTGATGCGCATGATCGATATTCAGGGCATGCTAGATCAGTATAGATGGCTTGCATCACTTAAGGCGCGTAGATTCAAATCATGAGCAATGAGATGGACACATATTGCACAACTATAATACTACCCAAATTCTAAAAATGTCAGTAATAAACCAATTTGCTGAAAGGGAGAGTTTACATGGTTTTGTTTTTCATCTTTTGGATCAATGAACTATACACTGCTTTCAAATTCTTCGTATCAGTATTAACATTAATTGAATTGTTCTGTAAATTTATATGCAACATTTCTGAAATGTTGCGTTTAAGCCAATGAGTTTCTTTATCTAAAATTTTGGGTTCTTTGAAATTGAAAGCGTGATTGTTATTCTTCATATGATCATGTATAACATAGTTTTGCTTAGTAGGATTTTTTGAGCTGCGTATATGTTCTGTGATCCTATCTCCCATTTTCCTTTTCGTCTGACCTACATATGTAGCATCACAGTTATTGCACTCAAGTTTATAAACTAAATTAGTTTGCTCAAATGGATCAGTACAATCTTTGCCTCTACGTATGATATTCAACTTATTGTGGATTCTAGGTACTGTTGCTATGTTGACATCTCGCAAGCTCTTTGATACATTCTCATAAAATCCTCTGATGTACGGAACACAAACCACCATTTTTTTATTGTTATTGGACGTGTTTTCTGCAACTGTGTTATTGGGGTTGAACTTGGTCAAAAGTCTTTTTTCAATATGGAAATTGATGAAACTATGTGGGTAACCATTATCTGTTAGAATCTCTCTGACTAACTGAAGATTCTTATTGTGGAATCGTTTCTCTGAGAGTGAAATAGCTTTGTCCACCATGGAAAATACCATTCCTCTCTTTTGTGAAAACGGGTGGTTGGAATTGAAATTTAGAATCCTACCAGAATAAGACGAAAAGGAAAATGGGAGATAGGATCACAGAACATATACGCAGCTCAAAAAATCCTACTAAGCAAAACTATGTTATACATGATCATATGAAGAATAACAATCACGCTTTCAATTTCAAAGAACCCAAAATTTTAGATAAAGAAACTCATTGGCTTAAACGCAACATTTTAGAAATGTTGCATATAAATTTACAGAACAATTCAATTAATGTTAATACTGATACGAAGAATTTGAAAGCAGTGTATAGTTCATTGATCCAAAAGATGAAAAACAAAACCATGTAAACTCTCCCTTTCAGCAAATTGGTTTATTACTGACATTTTTAGAATTTGGGTAGTATTATAGTTGTGCAATATGTGTCCATCTCATTGCTCATGATTTGAATCTACGCGCCTTAAGTGATGCAAGCCATCTATACTGATCTAGCATGCCCTGAATATCGATCATGCGCATCAAGTAGTCAGCTGTTTCTAGAGGTTGCAGACGACAACGAGAGTTTCAAAACATCAACTCACTAATGAGAGTGCAACCTCCAAGAAACCATGCATCTCCATGGTTTATTTAACACCCCAAAGAACCATGAAAAATACGTATTATAACCCACTAGTGATCGATATATTATGAAGTGATATGTGCAATAGTCATGTTGTGTTCAGTAATAGTCGAAAGTATGTACAGAGTATGGTGAGATTTCTTGTAACATAACCTCATTTTGAATATCGATAAATGCCTACATCTCAACATAATAATTTTGTAACAGGTTAAAGATAAGGATTTATGAGACTGACTTATCACTTATGTGATTAATGTGATAGTAACTGTAAGGTTTGTATTTTGAAGGACACCCATTGACGAGATGTTACCAATTTGTGATGTTATTTATAATAAATTTACAGGCACTTGATAAGGGCGGAAAACAGCCGCCGAAACGCTGTGCCACTTTTAGAAGAACCCTTGACTCATTAAATCGATCGTTAACTATACCCATTATTGTTAACATGAGTGACCAAATCCAAAACTAGTAAATTCATGTTACACTACTGGCGCCTTCTATCACCAAGTCAAGGGCCGGGAAGCTCCACGATGTAACATACCACCGATCAGCTGCTTATCAGTCCGCGTGAGCACCAAGACCCTTCCGGGTCCACTTGGAGACAGAAGCAGCTTGACCCGACACTCCTCCACGACCTACAAGGCATCACAACGTAACCGCCCATACGGAAACGCAATAAATGCACCCATCGATGACGAGCAACAGTGCTTGCATTGTTCGGGTCACTGGGTGACTAACCAAGTACTACGACGATCATTTAAGTGATTCTGGTTCCATGCTTTTGGAAAGTCACAAAGCGCACATAACACTGGCCGAGATTTTGAGTTGTAAACAGTACATGAAAAGAGCAATGATTTACTTGTATTTATTCCAATATAAAAACTGAATTCTAGCCCAAATGTATGCCCATGAGTCGGGATTTATTTTTTCAATCTACGAGTTCGATTTTGGAAAAATGTTGATTTTGGTAATACGTTGCGTTTTATAGAAGAGCCTATGTAAATGTGTTGACGTGCGTGTTTGACCCGCTTAAAGCTATCCCGGTAGTTCAATAAGCTAATTAGTATACCTAGTATTTGGTGGGGAAATCCAAAATGCAATGAAGTTTCAGAAAATCATGAAGCGAACTACACTGAGAGAAAAAGTTCAGTCGTACGGCCTCGCGTTTTGCCGTACGATCAAAAAGTGGTATAGCCAGGAGAGCAATACCGATTTTGTCATCACCCTAATCCATCAGATCGGTTTGACGCAGTCTGGCATTACTGCAAGAATAAATAATCGTGGCCCATATATTTCAAATGCTCTGATACTTGATGGATTCACAGTCACATTACGGCTATTTTGCCACAAAAGCTACCAATTTTTTTTGCACGGAATGGTGCCGGTAAAGGAAAAAATATAATCGAAAGATTTTTAGGTTATTCGCATGCAATAACAGAATCATTTTGTTGTGGTGACAATCCAGTATTGGTCTGACGGCAATACCACATAACAATACAATTGTATTGTTCTGACGGCAATATTTTATTCTTGGTGTAGAATAGACAAATTTGAAATTTCGAGAACGCATCTCCCTCGTTTCGTTGTGTACTCGAGAGGAAAAATTTACCGATACCCGTAAAGGGTGCAGTTTGATATCAGTAATTTTTTTTTAAATTACTTGTTTCTGCAATCATCTTTACTGTGTTAAAATCTTCTTTAACAATGTCTTCCCTTGCACACGATCTAAAAAAACGAGTTACTCGCGTTCTTTCCGATCTCTAGACTGGCTGATTGAATTTTTAACGGTGGAACCAATCAGAATTTCTTCATTTGACTTTGGAGGACGTGTGGGCGCATTACCAGAATTATCTGAATGGAAAACTTTAAGATTTTCAAATACGAGAGGCTGATAATACATTTTCCTTGATCGGAAAAAACGATTTACTCGGCTCCTTTTCGATCTCCAAAATTTTTGATTAAATTTTGAATTGTGGAATCAATCAGGGTACTTTCCGTCGTCCAGGAGAACGTATGGATACTTTACCAGAACTATCTGATTGGAAAACCTAAAGACTTTCAAATACGGGAGGCTGATAAGACATTTTTCTCGATGGAAAAAACGAGTTTCTCGCCTTCTTCTCGATAACAAAATTTTTTGATTGAATTTTTGATGGTAGAATCAAACAGGATACCTCCCTTCGACCCTTGAAAACGTGTGGACGCATTGCCAGGATCATCTGAATGAAAAACTTGAAGATTTTTAAACACGAGAGGCTGATAATACATTGTTGTCGATCGAGAAAAACGACGTGGAATCGATCAGGGTACCTTCCTTTGACCTTGGAGAACATGTGGATGCATCACCAGAATTATCTAATTGGAAAACTTGTGGATTTTCAAATAAGAGAGGCTGATAAGATATTTCTCTTGATCGAAAAAAACGCTGCTAAAAGAGATTAGCAGAATGCTTTCTCAAATCGAACTTATGAAATCAACAATCGATCTATCGATTATCTGAAATTGTAGCAAACAAAGAAAACGGAATAATATGGATTCATAGGTAACGAGAAAACTCAAGAACGCTTAGATAGATTTATTCTTAAACTCTGTGAGTGGATTTGGAAGACTCTCACGCTGAGGCCAGTGAATTTTGAGCATTATGAGAGCAGTATTTCTGGACTTATAGATTTTTTGATGACAAATTTTTGATTTCTATTGAAAAAAATATCTTGGAAATGATTTTTAATTCCTAGCCTACTTGAAAAATTTTGAGAGAAGTAATTTTTGATGTTTTTTGAGGTGCTGAATCGATTGGTAGTTGCGGAATTTTGTTAAAATGTCATTATCATGATCTTAGAGACAAATGTAAAGGAGTACACAAAAGCTAGAATAAAATTGGAAGAAATCAAAATTGTGTATTAACCAATCGATTCAGCACCTCAAAAAAATTTTATATTGAAGGACTCATATTTTTCAAAGGAGGAAAATTTATAGATAGTTTTCAAGATATGGGGGGAGAAAATTTTTCAGAAAAAAATTTTCTAATTCGGGGGATAATGGTCGGGGGATGCTCAAACTGTAGCGTTCCCATCTACAGATGACAACGAACATGTGTGCAAAATTTGGAGGGGATTGGTGAAAACAGTGAGGAGTTTTGCTGCGACATAGAAAGGGAAATACATGTACACACACACACAGACACGGTCAGAGGGCTCGGAAGATAGGGTGATTGTAATTTTCCAAGGCGTTATCAAGGAAAACTGTTACCCACAATCGATAGATCTCGGGAAAACGAAGAGGATAGTTCAATTTTCATGTATCCAAGAGCCTTCTGGGAGGAGAAAAAAATTTTCTACAAAGGAATTCGAGGAAAAATCTACTACCATCAAATGAAAGCTTTCTCTTTTGAGAAAGCAAAACGAGTTACTCGCCTTCTTCTCGATCTGTAAAATTTCTGATTGTATGTTTGATTAGAGAATCAATTAAGATACCTTCATTTCACTTTGGAGGACGTGTGGATGCATTACCAGGATTAGATTTTAAAAGACGAGAGGCTGATAATACATTTTTCTTGATCGAAAAAAACGAGTTACTCGCGTTCTTTTCGATCTCTGAACTTCCTGATTGGATTTTTAATCGTTGAACCAATCAGGGTACTTTCCTTCGACCTTGGAAAACGTGTGGAACCATTACCAGAATTATCTGATTGGAAAACTTTTTCTCGATCGAAATAAACAGTTTCTCGGCTTCTTTTGAATCTCTAAATTCTTTGATAAAATTTTTGATTGTGGAATCGATCAGGGTACCTCCCTTTGACCTTGGAGAACGTGTGGATGCATTACCAGAATCATGTAATTGGAAAACTTGAAGATTCTCGAATATTCTCGTATTCATTTATCAGCCTCTCGGCTGATAAGACATTCTTCTCGATCGAAAAAAACGACTTCCTCGCCTTCTTCTCGATCTATAAATTTTTTGATTAATCTTTCGATTGTGGAATCGATCAGGGTACCTTCCTTTGACTTTGAAGAACGTCTGGATGCAGTACCAGAACTACCTGATTGGGAAATTTAAAGATTTTTAAATACGAGAGGCTGATAAGACATTTTTCTTGATCGAAAAAAATGAGTTTCTCGCCTTCTTTTCGATCTCTAACATTTCTGATTGTAAGTTTAATTGTGGGATCAATTAGGATACCTTCATTAGACTTTGGAGGACGTGTGGATGCATTACCAGGACTATCTGAATGGAAAACTTGAAGATTTTCAAATACAAGAGGCTGATAAGACATTCTTCTTGATCTTAAGAACGAATCACACAGCTTCTTCTCGATCTCTAAATTTTTTTATTAAACTTTTGAGTGTGGAATCGATCAGGGTACCTTCCCTCGACTATGAAGAACGTGTGGATGCATCACCAGGATCATCTGAATGGAAAACTCAAAGATTTTCAAATACGAGAGACTGATAAGACATTTTTCTTGATCAAAAAGAACGAGTCACTCAGCTTCTTCTCGATCTCTCAATTTTTTGATTGAACTTTCAATTGTGGAATCAATCGGGGTACCTTCCTTCGACACTGGACAACGTGTGGATGCATTACTCGACGGTTCGATAAGGTCTCTTGGACCATCTACCGATTCTCTGGTGGCTGTGGGTTCCAACTCATATCTTCAAGATAATTTGAACGATATTATACAATTTCTCGTCATAAGCATCCAGGAAATTTAATACGGATCAAGGTATAGACGAGGATCGCTCGAGCACTTGAACCTCGGTCTACTACTGCTGCAGGGTCGATTCGTCATCCCCAAAAAGGAAAGCGGAGATCGGATGATTGGACCTGCATGACATCCTTCAGTCCTCATGCTTATAACAGAGCACTTCGAAATAGAAATGGATTACAGTGCATCAACTGGAAGATTTGGGGAATCATGTCTACTACTGATCGAGGATGGGTTATTCGGCTCTCGGACCAGTTACAGATTTCCCGGCAGCTGTGGGTTCCAACTCACAATTTCCCAAGAATCCGAGTGATATCATACGATTTCTCGTCATGATCATGAAAAAATTGGGATACGATCGGGGTCCGGACGGGGATTGCTCTAGTCAAGTAAGTAAGCCCCGATAAGACGCTTCCTTTTAGGAGCAACCGGCAAAGCTCTTCCAAACCCTCCAAATTTGGGCTCAAATGATAGGTGGCACATCCAATAATCAATGTTGATAAGAATTATTGTTCAAAAATTGGGGCAAGGCATGAATAAACAATAAAAACATGCATTTTCCCGTCCTTTTTCCGGTTTTTCCATTATAAGTCGGAAAATATTGGTTTTTCGAGAAAACTTGTCCAAAAGTAATTTGTAGATCTTCAAACTGTCTACAAAATTTGTTCATACACTTTTTTCCCGTAAAATGCGTATTTTTGGAGTTATTCTTGATTTAAGTTATAGTCGAATTTGTTTGAATAAATTTGCCAAAATTGTTTATAACGGGCACAGATTATTTTTCCTAGGTATTTGAGTCAATTATGAATAGAAAAGGTCTCTTGGTATTTTTTCCCGAGTTTGATCGTTTTCGAGTAATGAGAAAAGCAAATTTCGCGACTTCTAACCCTCAATACGGTGCTTTCATGACAGCACTTTGACTTGGAAGTTGCGAAATCTGCTTTTTCTCATTACTCGAAAACGATCAAATTGAAGAAAAAATACCAAGAGATCTTTTCTTCTCAAAATTGACTCAATTACCTAGGGGAAATAATTTGAACCCGTTATAAGCAATTTTAGCGAATTTATTCAAACAAATTCGATTATAACTTTGATCAAGAATAACTCCAAGAGGATGCATTTCACGGGAAAAAAAAGTGAACTAATTTTGTAGATCGTTTAGAGATCTACAAATTACCTCTGAACAAGTTTTCTCGAAAAACCAATATTTTCCGACTTACAATGGAAAAACCAAAAAAAGGACGGAAAGATGCATGTTTTTATTATTCATTTATGCCTTGCCCCAATTTTTGAACAATATTTCTTATTAATGTTGATTATTGGATGTGCTACCAATCATTTGAGCCCAAAACTGGAGGGTATGAAAGGATTTAGCCGGTTGGTGAACGAATTCAGGAGCTTACTTACTCGACCACTCGAGCACTTGAACTTCGGTCTACTACTGCTACAGGGTTCGCTCGTCATATCCAAATAAGATTGAATGTTGAATGTCGAGTGGAGGGAATCGCGTGCCACCTCCCTCCCCAGTCCTTACGCACGTAATGGAGTATATTGGAATCTAAATCGATTACAAAATCATGTCTACTACTGCTCGAGGGTTGGTTGTTCAGCTTTCGGACCAGTTATACGGATTGTCTGATGGCTGTGGTTCGCAACTAACATTTTCTCGGAATTGGGGCGATATCTTATTTTTCCCGCGAGCGATAAAGTCTCGATCGTTCATATCGATTGAGACAAAAATTCATTCTAATTGTCACCGGTTGTCGGCGAATACACAACCGAGATGAAAACCTTTCTCGCGAGTGGCTGCAAAAGCCCTCGTGTAACATATAAGCCCGATCAAAATCATGACCATCAAGCCACTTTGGCTAGGTGACGTCGGGGGCCAACCTCTACTCGGATCTCTTCAGCCCCCCTGAAGAGTCTGATCCGGAGAGGAAAGACGAAACGCACCAACATCTAGCGTAGAATCAAAAATTTTTCGTTCCTCATCTCATTTTTCATGTATTTGAAATTCCATCAAAATCCTTCAAGTTGCGACACTCGAATTGCGAGGTGCCTTGAAGGTACATAGATCGAATTGGAGTAATCCAATATCGATCTGTGTCACTTAATCAACAGATCCGTTGATTAAAATTAGCTTGCATTAGCCGAGTCATGTAATAATATGATTTGAAATTCCCGCGAGCGATAAAGTCTCGATCGTTCATATCGATTGAGACAAAAATTCATTCTAATTGTCACCGGCTGTCGGCGAATACACAACCGAGATGAAAACCTTTCTCGCGAGTGGCTGCAAAAGCCCTCGTGTCACATATAAGCCCGATCAAAATCATGACCATCAAGCCACTTTGGCTAGGTGACGTCGGGGGCCAACCTCTACTCGGATCTCTTCAGCCCCCTGAAGAGTCTGATCCGGAGAGGAAAGACGAAACGCACCAACATCTAGCGTAGAATCAAAAATTTTTCGTTCCTCGTCTCATTTTTCATGTATTTGAAATTCCATCAAAATCCTTCAAGTTGCGACACTCGAATTGCGAGGTGCCTTGAAGGTACATAGATCGAATTGGAGTAATCCAATATCGATCTGTGTCACTTAATCAACAGATCCGTTGATTAAAATTAGCTTGCATTAGCCGAGTCATGTAATAATATGATTTGGGGCGATATCCTTCGACTCCTCTCCATGATCATAGATCGCGCAATGTTCATAGAGGAAATTGAATGAGGATCCATGTGTGGAGGAGGATCGCTCAAGCACTTGAACCTCGGTCCTGCTAATAGTGCTGCACGGACGGTTCGTCATCTCGGATTTGTAGATTCAATATCGAATGAAAAGGAATTCGAATCCATCCCCCAGTACTTAGAAATATTTCGAGGCAGAGATGGGTTGGAATCATAAGTAACCTAAATCTTATATAATTTGTAAAATAAAACTTTGCCTCACAGTATTATATTGTTGGCAGTTCAGAGCAACACGTTCTCCACCACAGAAATAATCTTTACACTGTGCCTCTCAAAATCATGTCCTCGAGTTGAAGCATTAGATGAATTGATACTTGCTAATGTTTGGAGAAATTAATCAGCGAATGCACCAGTTGTTAGGCTCAGGAATAGTCAGTTATTGATCAACTGATACAGCATCGCAATCAAAAGTTCACAAGATGTAACTGGCACCAGCACTATGAGCAGCGAAGAAAAATAATAAGCATTGATTAACTGAATATGACCATCCTGGAATGCTATTTGTGGTTAACTGAAAGAGAAAGTAATCATGCACAGTTTTAGCTTGGCAAAACAATGAAGAATATACCATAAGACATCCTATAAAAAAAGCCAAGAGTATGCGTACCTGCATTGGAGAGGTTTCACACAACATGCGGATGGAAGATTTGTATTGATGATAATAAAATCCTTGGTTGCAGCCATTTGTACCTGAGCAGGCATCCACATTGGCTCAGATTCCACACTGGCAAGGGTTTCACATTCGCTGGCTATAAACTGCCCAACGGTACACATTGGTATAAAACTAAAATCAGTATCCCAGGCCTCTAGAGCAACCACGGTCTCAACCCAATTGCTCACAACCTAGTTTGCGCTGTTTTGGATATCTGGAACACACGTGAATATGAAAAATGAAACTATAAGAAACTATCAACAACATCTTGAGAAGATGTGACAATTTGACAATGAGGTCATTCTTGATGCATAAGAGAAGACAAAATTGTGACCCTTATTTGCTCACTAACGACATGAACAATGAATTCTCAAAGGTTCGCTTAAAATTGACAGAACTTGGTGATTTTAAAACTGAGAGATCCAAACCATAATGTAACATTATAACAAACAAGAGTAGAGGCTGGTTCGAATAAAATTAATTGAGCATTTCACTAGCTCTACATCAGTTTACGTTCGAAAGAAAGGAATTCTCAATGGAGCCTGACAACACTCGCAAATCTTCACAAGGGTTATAGAACAGCAATAAGATACATTTTGGTTTTTGAAGAGATTACTCACAAAGTCTTGGAGGTTTCCAGCATTGTAGATGCATGATGGCTCCCACACACAATGCACAACCAAACCATCATCAGCCATACCTGAACTCGCTGTACGGCATGAAAAAACCTAAAATGAAAACAGCACTACAAAGAAATACATTCAAAAGCAAGAAGATAGGGTGATTACTAGTAAACTTTATGAAATAGTACTAATCTGAGAATTAGAAGATGATACACTGTTGTACTGCTGGGAGTTGCTCAGCAAGCAGGTGGCGAGATGCTGAGTATGTTTCAGTAGTAAAAGCAATAAGCTTCTGCTGTAAAATTGATACATCTGGTTCAGTTGCTATGACAAGGCTCCCTCATAGCAGCAAATTGATGAAATAAAGATTGGAGCCCGCTATGAAGCATGACAACACGGATAGCTGTAGGTTTCACCCGATTCCGCGACACACTCGAGCTCGAGGTGAGAGCACACCTGGTTGAGGAGATTTTGATAATGTGACACAACACTCACACTTAACTTGTTCTTGAAGGCAAAATGATTATTTACGATCTGGAGCACTGAACCTGCGATGCTATTGCCGACAACAAACGGGGTACAATCACCCCTGTCGACTGGCACGGCGTCAACAATGCCATTATTTACCGCGATAATCGACGAAAATTCGGAGACCCATGTATTATTGAATAATCAAGGTTCTTCGATTCAACAAAAAACACGCTAATTGGAAAACTACACTACTTATTAATCCACCTGCAATGCGCGAGGGTTAGAAATTAGTAAATGTAAACATACAGGTTGACCAAAAACAAATCCCCCAGGGAATACTAACCTTCACGACACTTACGGCAGAATCCCCCCGCCATGACTGGAAAATTCAAATTTTTGGTATTTTTGGATGCTTGACAATCGATTTTGGATCATCCAAAAAATACCACTCGACTCATCCCATATCCAAAATTCCACGATCTTCACGATCCCACCACCCAAATGTATTTTTTCGCATTTTTTGGAAAAAAATTTTCCAATTTGCATCGAATTTTCCATTTCCTGAATTTGTTCACCTCACCTTCCAAGACAAATGGTTGAAACATTCAAAAATCATTTTCGATCGAATTTGTACCCCGCGAGGAAAAAAAATGCCAAGGTGCGTCCACTATGGATGGGTCATACGAGGGGTCATATAGTGTGGTTGATCAAGGGAATTTCAAGACCAATCACGAATCTAGGGATTGATGCTGGCGGGTCTGACTTGGATTCTTCACTAGAACTGATCCTTGAGAGCTTTGAACATCAGTATATGACTGATTCTACGTGGGATCTTGATATGCTGCCAACTTGAAGACAATTCAAGTCTTATCTTGGGTAATTCATACCGTGTTTTGCCTATTATAAGCCACTCTTCAAGTATAAGCCACCCTCCAAATGTAAGCCGTACGGAGCCAAATGATGGAAATATAGACCACCCTCTCAATATAAGCCGGCCCCGGATATAAGCCATCTCCAAATATAAGCCAGCCCCAGATATAAGTCAGTCTCCAATAAGTCGCCCGAATGAAAGCCAGTTATTGAGAGGAATATGTACGTTTAACGATAAATAATGCTCGGTCCTTGCTTTAACAGCAGCTGCGATAGCTTTTCGTTACAGCTAGATTGTCGATCCGGCGAGTCATCGCTGATTATATGTCAAAAAGTCAACAGTGGCTATAATTCACATGGTCGATGAATATTAGTGATGGATGATCTTTTGATTGTGGACGAAGTGCTGAAAACTTTTTCAGTAATATGTGAAACCCCATGTATGCAGTAATGTGTGGAAACCGTTCTTCAATAACATCTCATCATACTTGGTCGATATTTCATTTGTGGATTCGGAGGAAACTTGGTCTTTATACCTGATTCGAATAAATCTATATATTTGAAGATGAAATATTCGTCTGAGAATATAAGCCACCGTCCGAATATAAGCCACTGTCCAAGTATAAGCCATGCTTCAGAGCCAGAAAAAATATAAGCCGTGGCTAATGATAGGCAAAACACGGTACCGCATTTCGACCCCAGCCTCGAATCTAGGAATCGATGCCAAAAGATAAAAAGCCCGTCTTGAGTTGGAAATTACATTTGGAGTTCACATCCGATTGCAGATATTTGATTTCAACTGGGAATTCAATATGCTGCTAACTTGGAGACGATTCAATCACAAATTTGATTGATTTTACAGAATTTACAGCCCAAGCATATGTTTGGAAATAGGTGCTGGGATCCTCGTGGCCGATTCGTGTCGACGATGGAGTATTAAACTAGAGGGATCTCAACTAAACGACGATTTTCAGGTGGTCTGTGATTATGCTGACATCTCGTAGCAGCTTGCAGTGTATAGTGTTGTTGATCAACAGGATCTCAAGCCCAATCACGAGTCTGGTGATTGATGCTAATGGCTTCTATATCAATTTTCAGACGAACTGACCCTTAAGTACTCTAAGTCTATCTACACCCATATATGACAAAGAGGATATATGGTTTTGGAGATCGTCTCATTGGATAATAATAATACTAGCGGTAATGTCTTACTCGCTCACGCTCGCTCGGCTTCACTCTGTTTGGTGCGTTCGATTTTTTGAAAATTTCTAAATATTTCAATTCGAAGTTTTTTATAAAGTCACGATGAAATAAAATTTCGTCAGATAGAATTGGAGGAACATGGGACGGGGTTCCTCATGTTTGATCGGTATAACAGATTTCTTCATTGGTGAAAGCCTAATTATGCAAGTAAGCCCCGGAAAGCTGCTTCCTGCGGGAGAAAGTAACCAAACTATTGAGGATCGTGAAATGGTCTCAAGTAGTAGGTAGTGCATCTAGTTTGGATTAGCAAAAGGTTTCTTGGTTAAATATTCAATAGGACGTATGGATAAAAAATGGAAACGTGAATTTTTTTGTGTCTCTTTTTTGTTTTTTCGTCATAAGTCGTCATATCAAAAGATTTGCCGATTGTATCAAGTATGATTCTATGAAAGTTGAAGATTTATTGTGAATGTATCAATGAAAATTCAACTTGTCTTCCATTGTAATTCCAAAAATTTATTTCCTCCACTGGGAGCAATTTCTGTATTCCTCTTATCGCTGGGAATGTTTATTGAAAATGGGAAAATATCGCTCAAAATTAGTGAAATCGACTTCACGAGTCATTATTCGAAACATTAGATGACTGCTATGAAGTACACTGTTATTTTTCCATTGATGTTTCTACAACGTATTCCAACTCAGGCTCTTATCTGTTTTGTACCTTTCTTGCGATCGATATTTTCTATCCTTAAGGTGAGTGCGCGTCCAGTTCTAGAGTCTAGACTCAAAATTCAAAGGGGGCTGAAGAACCAGATCTAGAAGAATTTTCTTGATTTAAAAATGATAGTGCAATCAGTTTCTCGAAGAATCAGTCACATGTCCTTACTATTTTCAGGATTGCACCCTGAAATCTTCTTGCAAGAGGCCTGGAAATGTGCTGTTTATCAAACCGAAATTACAACATCTTGAATAGCTCTAGAATGTTCATACTTCCGTGTTTTCCTCAGCACTACTTACTAAAAAACGAAACCGGAACAGTTACATGACAACTCAGCTGTATTGCAGAAGTTCACATAAGTAGAGTGTGATATGTACAGTACTCGAAATCATCCTTATATCCCACATTGGGGCGTGGAATGACAATCCTGTTTCTGCCAATAAAATTCACATTTTGGGACAGTCCTGGCAAACATCTGCTTGAGAAGGGCAACTGTGTGACTATATATATAGTCACATAGTTTCCCAAAAATAAGGCTACGTCGCCTGAAGAGACCATACGATAGAGCAAGAACATATGAAGGGTCAGTCGGCCTCAACCTACCGTAAGAAGAGGTCGACACGCTCCAGAGTGGAACAGAAATTTTCAAGTATGATCCCAGGAATCAAAAGCAGGGTCAAGGATCATCATATTGCTGGATTGGTGAGTGAATAGAAATACACTCATTTCAATAAAATCCTAGAATATAGAAAACGTTCACCCATCAAATATCCGGTGAACGGCCTCCTTAGACTTACAAGGGGGGACCACGGGGCCCGGATCGCCAATCATTCCCAAAATTTTTTCACAGTTTGATATCACCCAGGATATGAAGAATCCAGAGTATCTCCGTCAAATGCGACCCCTGTACAAAGATACAGACACCGAGATTAACATTGCCCATATAGGCCCATGTTAAAAAGTGACATATATAGATATACTGGTAACGCTAACGTTTTTGCTTGTAGCTCTGGACAGAAGGCCCATTTGACGCAGTTACTCGAGATTCTTCATATTCCAGACGGTACCTAACTGTGAAAAAATTTTGGGGATGATTGGCGATCCGGACCCCATGGTCCCCCCTTGTTAGTCACCCGATCACACATCAGGGTGCAAGTGAGCCACCCCTTTCAGGGTTCAAGTGAACCACCCCTTCAGGGTGCAAATATCATTTCAAGAGACCAAGACTAGACTGAGTAGTTTCATTGTAAAATTAATAAAATCAATTTGGGGTTTCTTGGCCACCCTACAAAGACATGGCCTTTCGTTTCTCTTAGAATCATATTATAACATAATTCAATGAAAATATCACACAAACTATATCCATATATAACTATGAAGTCACTTAATAGAAATATTTCTTCAAAATTGAATATAATTCCCATTTAGGGACACTTCAGGCAAACATCTGCTTGATAGAGGCAACTGTCTGGCTATATATATATGGGTCAGATCATTATATTTCGGCAAATCCGTCCGCACGACTCCCGCGGATCTTTTCGCCAATTTTTTACATGGAAGTAGGCACCAATAATAGTACTTTCCCAGAGTTTCAAACCCCTAAAAAATATTTTACGCCCGCTAGAATTTTTTGAAGTTTCAAGAAGGCCTTTCTCAGCGTTTTCGGAAAGAATCGCCATTTTGACCAGAAACATCGTAACGACGCGTGCGAGATCGCATTTTCTTTCTTTCGACGTCAACTTTTAGAAAAAAGAATATGCAAGACTCTCAAAACCGAATGCGTTCAGTCTACACGACAATACATAATGTCACTTTTTTCGATATTAAGCCCATTTTCAAATGGATGGTATTCCGACGCATCTGAATTTCTTTCTATCCAATTCGACTCGTTTCTTTTGTCTTGAGGAACCCTACAATTTGCGCTTTTGCACGTCCAAATTGGATGATTTTGACCCGAGTTATGACCATTAAAAGATGGTGAGTTATCGAAAAATGACCGATTTGTCAAGCTTGCCAAAACTATCGACCTCCACCAATCGACTTAAAACTTGACACAGATATTCTTTTAAGTGTCCCAAACATGTGGAGAAAATTTCGCGCTGTGTTTCGGCCTTCCGTTAGACCTACCCCTGTGAACCTGGCTCGCCAAATTGGGCCAAAATATGCTTGTGGTAGGCCGAAATTCGCTGTAATTGCTTGTCCAAGTCTCGAATTTTGGCCCAGCTGCGTTTTTGAGTTACCAGCCCTCAAAGTAGCCCAATTCCACCCCCACTCCTCCCTCCGTGCACTTACAGAAGTGCCCAGATCTCCGCGAATTCAACTGCTGGAGGGACGCATGCGGGCTCGAATTGAAGCTTGAATTTTGGCCCACCACAAGCAATTATAAAAAGATCGAAGTAACAGAGTTGAAGTACCAAAAAACTGCTCGCAGTGTCCCCGTGTATAAGCATACGAGCGGGTGGTCGGCGGAGAGGGGAGAGTCGAGGGAGAAGAGGAGAAGCCGCGCGCAGACGCATCATCGTTCGAAAAAACTTGTCTGCTGCGCTGATGTGATTGTCGTCGTCGTGGTTATCACGTTGTGTTTACACCGGTACTGAGGTCGACGAGCACCCTGGGCACTGGCCATGGAGTCTCGGTACTCTTTGGATGAATGCGTGTGTTACAGGAAGAAGCTGCGTGTCATCCTGGACGACGTCGCCAATATGTGCTGTGTGCCTGTGTGATGAGGTGTCGACGCGTCCTCGAGGACGCCCGGGGCACGCGTGAGCGGTTTCACTCCCAACCTGGTGCATCGGCGGTGGTCTTCTTGCCCGGTCCTCTATCACGCTACGTTCTTTCATGGACCTCGCGCTCTAAGCCAATATTTGATGTATGTAGATTGAACAAAAAAGATTCAATTCAAAGGTCTGGGAGCTTCAGAGTCAAATTCTCAGCTTTTCGATATTTGGAAATTATCATCCAAGTCCCTGGTGTTAGAGCTCTGTTGCATACTGTTCCAAACAAGGGGGCAGGAATTCCATCACTTAAACCTGCCATCTCATCATGCATCTATAGCATTTCAATGAAAAGAATAACCCACCAGTTGATCGTTCAATCACGTTGAAGTGTTAGTGATGCGAAACTTGAGTGACTCAATATTTTCAGAAGCGCTTTGACTCCTACAATCCCCAAGATGAAGATCTGTTTGGAGTTTTGTCAAAGCTTGAAAACGAGAAGTTGTCATTGTTAGATAGAGATAAGATCATCCTGCCAAATTTGGATATTCTGATATTCTTTAACTCAACTCTACAGTAAACGCTATATCAATTCACTCACAGTTCTCATTATGAGTGTCTCATATATCATTTTGTAAACTGATATCCGAGTCTACACATGACCAACAGTTCAAAATCTTTTCACCTAGCAGCGATTGCCTAGAAGTCTTGCAAGTAGACTAACATTGTTGCAATGAAAAGACCTCAAAGCAATTACACAGCACCACATAAAAGTCAATGAATCTAAGTTGATGTCACGATTCTACCCGTTTCACTCTCAAAGTCAAGGGTAGAGTATTTCTTCACCAATTCCAAAGGAGTATTATTTTAACAGTGTGGGTATGGACAATTCAATTTAGACTTTGCATGATTCAAACATGAGATATGTAATTAGCCATAAATGATTGGCAGTACTTTAAATGATCACTAGCACAATATGTGACTTTTGATTGTGCCTCTATTCTCACTGAAGAGGCTCTGAGTTGATCAAGCTCTGCACGTCATAGAACTGAATAAGCTGCAAGCCCTGCGCTGGCATAGTGCTGAGATTCCACTGATGTAAAACGATTACTCCATGAATGTCAGTCGCATGAAAAAGCATAAGATTAGTTTATATCATACAATGTCTTCCAAGAATGAATGAGACAAGAGAACCATGAATCAAGATAGTGAGACTCAATTTCCATTCATTATGATCAACTCAATGTACGAAAACTTAACACATTCAAAGTCGAGGAGGAATAGTTTTTCGGGTCTACATATGAGGAGCAGCTTGAAGCAGTAAATCCTAAAACTATTGTGTAAAAATATCTCGGCCTCAAAGTATTGCTAAGAAAAAATGCAGATAAATCAGAGGCACATTCGCTATCACGGTAAGTAATTTTGTCTAGTCCGATTCAAGCAAGAACGTGAAAAGGCGTAGCTTGATAGAGGACTGGGCAAGAAGACCACCGCCGGTGCACCAGGTCGGGCGTGGAGCCCCCGGCGTCGTGGTGCACAGGTACACAGCACATGTTGGCGACGTTGTCCAGGATGACACGCAGCTTCTTCCTGTAACACACGCATTCATCCAAAGAGCACCGAGAGTGCAGGGCCAGTGCCCAGGGTGCTCGTCGACCTCGGTACCGGTGTAAACACAACGTGATAAACGGTGACGACGATCAGATGCACATCATCAGCGCAGCAGACAAGTTTTTCGAACGATGATACGTCTGCGCGCGGCTTCTCCTCTTCTCCCTCGACTCCCCCCTCTCCGCCGACCACCCGCTCGTATGCTTATACACGGGGACACTGCGAGCAGTTTTTTGGTACTCCAACGTTGTTACTTCGATTTTTCTATAATCGCTTGTGGTGGGCCAAAATTCAAGCTTCAATTTGAGCCCGCGTGCGTCCCTCCAGCAGCTAAATTCGCGGAGATCTGGGCACTTCTGTAAGTGCACGGAGGGAGGAGTGGGGGTGGAATTGGGCTAGTTTGAGGGCTCGTAACTCAAAAACGCAGCCGGGCCAAAATTCGAGACTTGGACAAGCAATTACAGCAAATTCCGGCCTACCACAAGCATATTTTGGCCCAATTTGGCGGGCCAGGTTCACAGGGGTGTTAGACCTATGAATTTTACAATTACCCTCATTTTTGCGGATTTTCATGTAATCTTTGGAGCGGTTGCCGCTCTCTTCCTGCGCTTGCGCACATCTGTACTGCTCCGGGAGTATCCTCAATTGATAGCCCTTGCGATTTTCTTCATAATCACCTCTTGACAAAGTCTTTTCGATGCAACTGAAGCAGAAATCCTGGTATTTTAAGGCAGAAAGAGATCACCACTACCCAAATGGCAAGCCTCGGCCAATCCTTGTCACCCTGAAAACCTGTGAGTTGGGATACTTTCGGCACTTCGAGTTTTTCCTGCCTTAAAATAGCTAGATCTCTGATTCAGTTGCATCAAAAAGACTTTGTGAAGGGGTCATTTTGTAGGAAATTGCTAGGGCTATTGATTGAGAATACTCCCGAAGCAGGGGGCCAATTACAGTAAATTCCTGAGATGCGCGCGCGCGCACGTTAGAATTGCGCGGGCACTTAGGTCACGCGCAAAAATTTTTGTCTCGCGTCCTGGGTATTAGTGATTGATCACATAACCACAATAATTGTCGGGTCAACGAAAATGGTGTATGCACAAATTAAAATATCTAAGGCACGTAACTCTGGTGGCCATTTGTAGCAAAGCCAAAATGCTGTTCATCGGCTCAGCATCAAGATAGTCATAAGCAATGAATTGTGGTATATATACGCTCATCAATCTCAACAGATTTTGAAATTCAGGAAAAGCGAGTGACATCAAATCGCTACATCTAAAGAATCTCTCCGGAGATCTACGAGAGATGCATCTCAACGTTTGAGGAGCATTGAGAGAACTATAGCACAGAAATTATCAGAGAACTCCGAAGCTGCGAGGAGATTCGGTAACTTTTACTTCAGATCAACTCGCCACTAAAATTTGATTTAGATCATGATGCATCGAAATGTTCCCTTGATGCTGTGTTGGAATGAGATTGAATCACATTTCTTTCCATCACTCTTGCTTTACCCTCCACTTCTTTCATACTCTTCGTATACTAATAAATAGGATAATTCGTATACAAATTATCCTATTTATTAGCATATCAACAGCGGTGATGAAGTAACAGGGATGAATTTTTGGTGTTAGTAGTAGCGATGATGCATTTGCATGCTTGAAATTTAATCGGTCGAGGAAATTATCATCATCAGTTTTCGATCAACTGACTCGCATTGTAATGCATACAAGTAGTGTGTAAATTTCACAATTCATTGCTTATCACTATCTTGATGCTGAGCCGATGAATAGCATTTCGGGTCTGCTACAAACGGCCACCAGAGTTACGTGCTTTCGATATTTTACTTTGTGCACACATCATTATCGTTAACCCGACAATTATTGTGGTTATGTGATTAATCAATAATACCCAAAACGCGAGACAAAAATTTTTGCGCGTGACCTAAGTGACCGCGCGATTCTTGCGAGCGCGTGCGCGCATCTCGGAAATTTACTTCAATCGGCCTCCAGTACAGATGTGCGCATGTGCAGGAAGAGAGTGACAACCCCTCCAAAAATTACACGAAAATCCGCAAAAATGAGGAAAATTCATAGGTCCAATGGAAGGCCGAAACACAGCGCGAAATTTTTTACACATGTTTGGGACACTTGAAAGCACATCTGTGTAAAGTTTTAAGTCGATTAGTGGAGGGCGATAGATTTGGCGAACTTGACAAATTTGGTTATTTTTCGATAACCCTCCATCTTCTAATGGACATAACTCGGACCAAAATCATCCGATTGAGACGTGCAGAAGCGCAAATTGTAGGGGTTTTCAAAAAAACACTAAATGAGTTAGATGGAAAAATCTCCAGATGCGTCGGAATAGCATCCATTCGAAAATGGGCTAAAAATTGTAAAAAAGTGACTTTATGTATTGTCGTGTAGACCGAACGCATTCGGTTTTGAGAGTCTTGCATATTTTGTTCCTAAAAGTTGACGTCAAAACAAAGGGAATGCGACCTCGCATGCCTCGCTACGATGTTTCTGGTCAAAATGGCGATTTTCTCAGAAAACGCTACAAAAGGCTTTTTTTCCAAACTTCAAAATTTCTAGCGGGCGCAAAAAATTTTTCAGGGGGCTGAAACACTGGGGAAGTACTATTTTTGGTGCCTACTTCCATTCAAAAAATTGGCGAAAAGATCCGCGGGGGTCGTGCGCACGGATTTGCCGAAATATGCTGATCTGACCCATACATATATATATATATATATAGTCACATAGTTTCCCAACAATTCACCGACGTTGCCTCGTCAGATCATATCATAGAACAAGGACATGTGAAGCGTCAGTCGGTCTCAACCTACCATGTAAGGAAATCGACGCGCGGGAGGACGGAACAAAATTTTCTCAGTATAATCTCAGGAATCAAAAGCAGGGTCAAGGGTCATCCGATTGCAGCATTCGTGAGTCAATGAAATAACATATCTAATCAGATACTCACTCATGAAAATCGTTCACCCACCAAGCATTCGGTGAACGTCCTCCCTAGAGTTAGTCACCCCATTGTACATCCGGGTACAAGTGAGCCATCTCTTCAGGGTGCAAATGTCGTTCTAAAGCACCAAGACTAGGCTGAGTATTCTCGTTTTGAAGTTAATTAAATCAGTAAAATCAATTCGGGGTTTCTTGGCCACCCTACATAGACATGGCCTTCTGCCAGTTCTGAGAAATATATCGGTAGCATCAAAAGCGAGTAAGAGGCAATTGACCTACTGTCAAACCTTGGTCGAATGAAGGCCCCCTGCCAAAACTTGCAAGTTAAAAGCTTCCAGTAATCAGAGATGGCCCTCAGCCACAGTCTCCAAACAATCAGGGAGCCCATTCCACACCACCACTCGAACTTATCCATCAACACATGTATAAAATATTCATAAAGATGTACAAATAAACGAATAGAATAGAACGATTGTCTACACACAAGCTACAACGCTATTATCCGGAAACTTCAAGACGTTCCTTGTCTTGAAGACTGACTGTTCTTGAAAGTGGATGCCGAAAGAAGTAACACCATAAAATTCAATATTATCATCAATCCAAGCAGTATTCATTAGTTTTATAAACATAACTTGTAATAGTTTATGTGTGTATATATATGTATATATATATATATCAATAAATGATGATACAGTGAATATATGCAATATGTAGGAATCCAGAATGCGAACAATAAAAATCATGAGGAGCGGGGAAATTAGCCGTCCCCTTCCTTGTGTTATTTCATTTCAGATATAAAATAGAATTAGCGACAAATTCCAATTCAAATTTATAATCCAGTGAAAAAGTTAGAATCATCCGGAATTAATATTACTCTTACGAAAATTCCGATTTTCTCTAAAAAAATGTCTCAAAACCTCAAATACGTTAAGAGAAACGTTATTCCACTCTTCTACCTTCTCTCAAGACCACGGCGATAGGACAGATAGATATTCATTGTAAAACATTCAATAAGTCTTCTGAGATCAGAAAATTACGATTCATTGAACATTTCAATCCTCAATTGACATGACACCTACAAACGAAGAATCCAATAATTGACAATCGCCTGCGGAGGGGGGCCTCACAAAAGTGCTGAGGTATTGACAAGTATTAGGTGTTCTTAATAGCTGACACACGGATCCCAATATAGAATTTCAGCCCAGTAGAATCCCTATGATCCTGAGTCATTCTACACACATCTTTTGAAGGTTCCCTGTTAGCGATGACTCATCCATAGGATTATATATTCTATTGTGAGTTTGGAATCATGGGCTACGAACAGACATACACAGACTGTTTTATATAAAATGAATTTGATATTCTATCAGGAATAACTCGAATTTCTTCTCATCTATCATTCCATTCATATTTCTCACAATCAATCAGAAGTAGTCGGAATATTTATCGCAATTCAATTCTCAAATATCCTCAAAGAACTCTCTTCAAATCATATTACATGTTAATACTACATAGAGTAGAGATATATATCACCCCAATATATATATAAAAAAAATACTCAAACGCATACCTAACAGACTACATGACCGAATTCTCACTTATCACGTTCGCTGCGACGGGTCCCACCGGTGGGACCCGCGATTTTTCACCTTTCAATCTTTGCCGACTCGGACTTGCTCGAGAAATTTTCCCAAAAAAATCCATCATGCTGGTTAACCTTGCCAAGAACGTAAACAATGAGATGAGAAAGAGTCTAGAACCATATGAGCGTTTTTACCGAAATACGGGGGTTTAGTTCATGATCAAAACGAAATTACGAAAAAACGGCGTCGCAGCGAACGTGTTAAACTACACTTTACGCACATCCACATACAAGTTCGAAAGCGTAAGAAACGAGACTGTTAGGTGATTTCCGTTTAAGCCTTGAGCACAAGGATGACTAACTCCACTGTGTACGACCGAACACGGAGAGAACCAAATTACGGAATCGTGACCATATACAGAATTATAAAATACACACACACGTTGACACACACACACAAACACTCATATTCTCGAGCCGGCCCCAGCATGCAGGCCAATATGTGAATGTATTGATGCGGTAAGTTTTAGTGTATGGACTGCCTCATATAGGGATCCGCATTCACGCAGTTACACAACATATAAATTAACATGATTGAGCCACGGGGAAATATAAATACAGGTTGTCCGAAAAAGGGGTACCCCCCCCCCCCCCGGTTTCTTTCAGGAATGGTTGGGAATCGGGAAAAACCCCGGAACACGTGTCCCCTTATTTTGAGGGGGACATCCGTTGGTGGTCTTGTTTTTTACCTTGAAGGTCATTTTCGAGGTCGATTGGAGGTCAACTGGATTTTTTCAAACGGGAACACCCACTCCCGACCCTGGTTCTGAATGAACATGGAGAATGATGAAACTTTTGTTTGAGACTTTTTTGACCCGACTTGACCTTGGCGAGATAAACAGACGTTAGCACGGGTTGACGGTAACCCCTGTCGCTCCAAGAGTCAGCATTTTATCGAAGAATGTGTGGGATGAGAGTTGTTGATGTACACAGTAGAAAAGACCTAATGACCTTGTTTCCGATCTTGGAGGTCATTTTTGAAGTGATTTGAAGGTCAACTCGATTTTTCCAACGGAACAACCCTCTTTTGACCTCGAATTCTGAAAGAACACGAATTCTAAAAGAACATGAAAAATGATGGAACTTTTGCTCGAAATTTTTTTGACACGACTCGACCTTGGCGAGATGAATGAAGGTCAGTACGGGTTGACGGTAAGCGCTGTAGCTCCGAAAATGAGCGCTTCGGTCGGAAATTTTTCCTCCGAAGGGGTTAATGATCACAGCAAAAATGAGTTTATATCCTTGTTCTTGACCTTAAAGGTGGGAATGACCTCCAAGGTCAGAAACAAGGTCATTAGGTCTTTTCTACTGTGATCATGAACAACTTTCATCCCAAACATTTTTCGATAAAATACTCACTCTTGGAGTTACAGCGGTCAACGTTGACACGTGCTAACCTTCATTTATCTCGCCTAGGTCGAGTCATGTCAAAAAGAATTTCGAACAAAAGTTTCATCATTTTTCATGTTCTTTCAGCATTCGAGGTCAAAAGGAGGTATTTCTGTTGGAAAAATCTAGCTGACCTCCGAATCACCTTAAAAATGACCTCCAAGGTCGGAAACAAGGTCATTAGGTCTTTTCTACTGTGATCATGAACAACTTTTATCCCAATCATTTTTCGATAAAATGCCCTCTCTTGGAGCGACAGCGGTTACCGTCAACCCGTGCTGACCTCCATTCATCTTGCCAAGGTCAAATCGGGTCAAAAAAAGTTTCATCATTTTCCATTCTCCTTCAAAATTCGAGGTCAGAAGTAGGTGTTTTCATTTCAAAAAATCCAGTTGACCTCCAAATGACCTTGTAAATGACCTTCAAGGTAAAAAACATGTCACCATCGGATATCTCCCTCAAAATAAAGGGACACATGTCCCGGGGTTTTCCCCGATTCCCAACCATTCCTGAAAGAAATGAGGAGGGGTGGGGGGGGGGGGTACTTACTTTTCGGACATCCCAGTATATATCTGAATTTATAAATGAGATCGCAATCGAAAACCAGAATCGCCAACTTGACGTACACCCAATTTTATATCACATATATATTTTATAGCCATATATACACACACCCACATATATATATGGGCCAGATCAGTATATTTCGGCAAATCCGTGCGCACGACCCCCGCGGATCTTCTCGCCAATTTTTCACATGAAAGTAGGCACCAAGCATAGTACTTTCCCAGAGTTTCAGCTCCCTAAAAAATTCTTTACACCCGCTAGAATTTTTTGAAGTCTGAAAAAAGGCCGTTTTAGCGTTTCTTAGAAAAATTGCCATATTGACCAGAAACATCGTAGCGAGGCGTGCGAGGTTGCATTTTCTTCGTTTTGATGTCAACTTTTGAAGAAAAAATATGCAAGAGTCTCAAAACCAAATACGTTCAGTCTACACGACGATACGTGAAGTCACGTTTTCTCGATTTTTTGACCATTTTAGAATGGACGCTATTCCGACGCATCTAAATCTTTTTTCATCGAACATTGGTTTTGTTTGTCTTGAAAACCCCTACAATTTGCGCCCTTGCACGTCCAAATCGGATAATTTTGGCCCGAGTTATGTCCATTAGAAGATGGTGAGTTATCGAAAAATGACCAATTTGTCAAGCTCGCCAAATCTATCGCCCTCCACCAATCGACGTAAAACTTGACACAGATGTTTTTTCAAGCTCCCCAAACATGTGGAGAAAATTTCGCGCTGTGTTTCGGCCTTCCGTTGGACCTTTATAAACACCCTCATTTCTGCGGATTTTCGTGTAATTTTTGAAGTGGTTGTCGCTGTCTTCCTGCGCATGCGCACATCTTGACTGTTCCGGGAGTATTTTCAATCGATAGCCCTTGCAATTTTCTTCAAAATGACCTCTTGACAAAGTCTTTTTGATGCAACTGAACCAGAATTCTAGCTATTTTAAGGCAGAAAGAGATCACCACTACTCAAATGGCAAGCCTCGGCCACTTTTTGTCACCCTGAAACCTGTGAGTTGGGGTACTTTTGGCACTTCGAGTTTTTCCTGCCTTATAATAGCTAGATCTCTGGTTCAATCGCATCAAGAAAACTTCGTCAGGGGGTCATTTTGTAGGAAATTGCGAGGGCTATCAACTCAAAATACTCCCGGAGTAGTACAGATGTGTGCATGCCCAGGAAGAGAGCGGCAACCGCTTCAAAAATCACTAGAAAATCCGCAGAAATGAGGATGTTTGTAAAATTCATAGGTCCAACGGGAGGCCGAAACACAGCGTGAAATTTCTTCCACATGTTTGAGACACTTGAAAAAACATCTGTGTTGAGTTTTGAGTCGATTGGTGGAGGGCGATGTATTTGGCGAAACTCCAGGATACACTCAGAAGAGTAATTCTTTGCCTCAACTCCGCGGGCTTCACCACAACGCCGCGAGGGCTTTCCGGCTATTCCGTGGCTATTTCGCAAGCCATGGCGTTGTGATAACTCCTTCAGCTGTGGAACGTTTTGGCCAATGTGATTTATATATCTTGATATGGAAGGCTTCTAGATTTTGATTCCTTATTATCTACAATTCTGGGAAGTATTTCCACATGTTCTTGCGTCGGTAGAATAACAAAAAATATCCCTAATACCGCTGTTGTTGCTTAGTGTGCGCTTATCCTGCGCGTAACCTCCACAGTTTCTGTTTACTTCCTGCTCGCGGCGGACTGCGCGGGTGAAGGCCTATGGCTTTACAGTGCTGCTTCGCGCGATTGAATCGAATGCATACTTATTCTCTTCGTTGAAGCGACCAAGAAGTTGCCGTGAAGAATTACTTCTTTGAGTGTACGACTGCATTGTCGTTAAGTTGCCAGCGTATCAAAATCCTACCGAGAATTGGTCATATATTGGTGTTTACTGCGTACTTGAGGGCCAGTTAGGCTGAAAATCGATGTGAAACCTGGTAGCATCAATTTCCAGACTCGTGATTGGGCTCGGAATTTCGTTGATCAACCACACAATACGCCACAAACTGCTACAAGGTAGCAGTAGAATTGCAAACCATCCGACTGGACTTTTTATCGCGTCTATCGTGCAAGATGGCTCCAAATGAATGTATCGTAACGCAAAGGCGCGGAAGTACGTTCTAAAAATGTGTAACAAGTTCTGTCTCCCCGTTCATTATGAAGGAAATTTGGGAATCTGTATGCTGAAGTTGTTTCTTGTGAAAAGAGTTTCGAATGTCTTCCCTCGTCATCTTCCGATGGGTTCAAAAATCACACACACAATTGTAGATTTACTTACAGCTATTGGATGTTATCATCCAATATTCATTGTGATTCTTTCAATTGAAAATCAATAGAAATCTATCACTACTGTGCAATAATTTTACTCTTGCGTTTGGATCGCGATGAGAATAGATAATATCCGAGACTGGCTCTACAAAATCGAATAAATTCGTACAGACATTGTGAAAAAAGCTTACAGCAAGAGTGAGATATATGAGGAAATCCAAGAAACTTTCGACTTTTGCTATTACTCCTCGATCATTTGGGCTGTACGACGACTCATGAGGCCTAACCAGTCAAATTTTCTTCGTCCAGATGTCTTGAAAGTGGACACCAAATTTGGGATCGATTGGTGGATGCGGATAGATACTAGAGAAGGTCATGTGCGAGAAAACACTCGAAAATCAAGGAATTGACGTGTCACTCAAACCGACTCCCAAAATTCGTTGAGCTCTCATGGTTCTAGCGTACCACAGCGGGGTCTGTAACTCTGCGGAGATGTTTCTAATGATCTAAAGTTGTGATTTTTCTTTCAGTGGGAGATGTACATCGATGTACTGAGCCGTAACAGGCATTGGACGGTCTGTCACTCCGTTTCGATAAGAAATCATTATTCCTGTTCTCGAGCTCATACACTTTTTAGCGCATTCTAAAGAGACTCTGCAATGAACTGATTGTCTTACTCACGCGAAAACAAAGAAATCGATCAATTGCACATCTATGTACATTAATGGGAGAATCAAGGGATTGCGTTCAACCGAAATGAAATTAGTGTTACTCGTGGTATATTTACGCCGTTCTCGGCGGTGTACACTTGCTGTGATCAACGGACGGACTCCTAAATACCGAAAAATAGTAGGTAATAGTATCAGACAACCATATTCACTTCGCTACGCTCAGACTCTGGCGCGTTTGAGAGTGCCATCTGTTTGAATGGGGACAATTGACAATTTTATAGAGACGAAATCGTCTCGGAATGTTGTATCAAATCTTTCGAAGTGTTCAGGGACATTCCGGATAGTATAAAAATGACTAGGATTGTATTTGATGTCTGTATTTGTCACTCTCCACGAATAAAAATTTTTCCCGAGACACTTATGAGAGATGACCACTCATCACGAAATTTTTGTCCTAGCAGCATTTTATTCTCGAAACAATCAAGGCTTACTGAATTTGCTACAGACTTTGCAACAACTCGAACGAGTCATGAAACAACTCGATTTTTCCTATTGCTATCCTTCACGCTTCTACAACGCCAGGGCTTGGAGCCCCGTGGTACCCGGGGTTCTGCAAATCTACTGCTGGATGCTGTTTCCACGTAACAGGTGGAACAAAAAACTATGTGAAAAATTTTTGAATGAACCGAAGGAGAATTTCATCAATCATTAACCGCACTTCAATGTCAACTTCTTCAGGAATGACTCGAAGAATGTTCTCCTTGTTTCTATAAGGGCGAGGGAGATGATCTGAGTATTCATAAAACTTTTCCCTATCTTCGGATTTTGAGCCATGCACTCGTAGAAATCCTGTCGGTGGGAAAGATCAGCCCCCAAACTTGGTCAGGCAATCAAACCCGCAAATCACCGCGTACACTCACACCAAAAAATTCTGTCCGGAGGAAAATCACCTGCAGAACCTAGGAAGGAAATCAAACCCGCAGATGACCAGATGATCGCACAAAAAGTTCTGTCGGTGCAAAAGTCAACCTCAAAACGTAGGGACGCAATTTAACCCGCAAATACCCGGATGCTCGGACTGGAAGTCCTGTCGCGAAGAATCAAACCCCAAACCTAGGAAGGGAATGAAGTCCGGATATGACCAGATGCACTGACCCAACATTTTTTCGGGTAGAAAACCAACCCCAAAACCCAGGAAGGCAATCAGACCCGCAAATAACCGGATGCCTGGACCGAAAATTCCAGCAGGGAAAAATTAACCCCACAACCCAAGAAGGCAATCAAACCCGCAAATAACCGGATGCTCGGCCCAAACCTGGGGAATATCAACTACAAAATTCAGGAAGGCAATCAAACCCGCGAATAACCGGATGCTCTGACCAAATCTCTTGTCGGGGAAAAAGATCAACCGCAAAATCGAGTGAGGCAATCAAACCCGCAAGTATCACCAAATATTCGCACCGAAAATTCTGTCCGAGGAAAAGTCAACCTCAAAACGCAGGAACGCAATCACACCCGCAAATATCCGGATGCTTGGGCCGGGAATCTTGTCAGGAAAAACCAACCCCAAAATCCAGGAGGGCAATCGAACCCGGAAATAACCGGATGCACGGATCTAAAATTCTGTAGAGGGAAAAAAATAGACCCAAAACCCAGAAAGCCAATCGAACCCGCATATAACTGGATGCTTGCACTAAAAAAATCTGTCGGAGTAGAGTCAACCTCAAAACCGTACCGTCAAATTAGGTAACTTTGGTACATTGGGTGCAACTTCAGTACACCCCTGAAAAATGACTTTCGGAGCTGCTTTCGGCGAGGTATATCATTCTATCGCTCTGAAACATATCGTGGAAGTCAGCCGGGGTAAGTTATCCAGGGTCAATTATTTTCCCACAAAGAATCTATCTGGTGCCTTGTCCACCGGGAAAACCGACTTGTCAGCTTCCGGACACATTCGATGGACCCCTTGCGGTATTTTCAGTCATGCCCGAGCGTGTACAAGATGGGCATCTCATGTTTTGTGGTCCATTCCACGATTTTTCTTGCAATTCAAGGACATTCAGTGGGAATAGCGCATCGGAAGGACTGTGTCCACACCTAGAATTGGTCAAATGACGTTCGAACATCAAATAACTAGCCTTCCGCAGTATTTTTAAACACTTAAGTGTATGCGCGAGTGAGAATTTACCCACTTTTTATCCAAAACGATCTATTTTTCGATGGTTCCATCACATTCTACAAAAGTGAGACTATCGTGAGGCCCCGTCTACCCAAGAAAACAGTTATGAAGTATAATGACATCGTTGAACTACGATTTCCAATAGTGTTGAGACCTGACCTGATGGGTCCAGCCAACAAATATATTTATTTGTGTGTGGGTTGAACATAAGGACCAAACTGCTTCGTTGAACTTGCTTATACTTACAGTCTCTTCTATATATATCTATATAGATATATTTCTGTCTATTTCGAAATCAGATAGATGTATATTGATATAACAAATTTGAACCATAGAATGTGAATAGAGACTCTGAATAAGTTTCTCTAAAGATAATGAAAATATGTATGCATCTGTAAGAGAATGAATCAGATATATATGTATATTTTTCGTAAAGAGCCGACTCTGTTTTTATTCGAGAGAAAATAGAATTAATTCGAGATGGAGTTCATTGAAATACATAAATGCAACCTTAATACTATTTCGAATGATTAGTTTCCACAATAATGGCTTTTGACTTACAATTTATCTCCTTAAGTCTACTCTAGGAATCCAATGACTTCTCTAGAGGCTGGTCTTCAATACAAATGGTAGGATGAGTTCTGGTCCGTTGAGTGTTGAAGGTTTATTCTGCGCTGTCCCTTCTGCAGCTCGATTGAGGACTTATTGTGGTGCTGGTCCTTCTGCAGCTTCTAGGTGTCGCCGTATCCCGAAATGCGGGATCAAGTCTTGTTTGAGTTCACTACTCGAAGAACATCGCTTTGTTGCGCGGTTCCTACACGCGCGTGGGTGATACCCAAGTAAATACTCAAACACTCTGTAGCGGTTCTATACGAAGACTCAGATCAATTAAGAGCTGTTAACGCTCAATTTTTATAGCTTTGTGATTGTGAAATTTGGCCTGTTTTTGGACGTGCGCGTAACTCGGAGTTACTGTGAGTTACGCGTTCGGCGAAAACAATGCGCTGAATCAACCTGTCTTTATAATTGCTTAATTGAATGGAGGTTACTCGACAAGCAAATCGCAGTCTCAACTCGGCAATTTACTTTTCTTCGGGCAATCTGGGTCACCCCGGGATGGCGGGACGCCACAACTCCATCCTCCCCTACTTCATTCCCGTCCCGGGAATGCATCCAGCGGGGCGTAGCGGTCCAATATCCAAATGATCTGATTACCCAAAGCTGTCAGGGTGTATTTTGTGTGATGTGTGTAACGTGATTCTTACGACTTGTGCATTAGAATCTTCTTATATTGTTCTTCTTTAGGCATGGAATATCTGCCCTGGCTTTGCTGCAAGTTCTGCATTCTGCCCATTCAATCGGTGATTTCACGTGAGCATGCTTACACAAGCAGCACCAGTTCTTACTTGTCTCCCCTGCCCTTTTTTGTTCTCTATATATTCTGGCTCGTATCCTAATTTGTTGTCTTTTCAAAATCTTTTTTCATGTATCAATATCAAAATCCCTACCATTTCCTTCCGATGTAGCTGACACTAAATCTTCTTGTTCACGTCCTGTGGCTTCTTCCTCTTCGGCGTGACTTGAAATTGACTCCTGACCCAATGAATCAAATGAAATTGAATTTATGCTCTCTTCTGCCCTGGGATCCTGAGATATGAGTTCATAATGTGGCCCTGGTGCGAGTGTAATCCATTGATCTTGTGGAAGTTGTACATCACTCATTACTTTCATGGAGGGTTTCTCTTTTGATGACGAGGCCCATTGCTCGATGTGTGGAGTCGCGTTGAAAATAGGTAATTGCACATTCAGTAGTTCATTCTCTTGTCGGTAGTTGGCTTGGTTCCCCGTTATGCATGACGGGCTTGATGATGAGATATACACCAAGTCGGGGAGAATAGGTGTGGCGAGTGGTGGCCGGTTGACGGAAAGCTTGTCCCACAATGGCTCACTATCTTGCGTGTCGTCTGCTGGGTTAGCAGTTACGCGTGATGTGGCTGGTGGCGAAAAGAAGGTTGGAGAGGGAACACCGAGTGATGCATTGATGGCGTTATGCGGTTGTCCGTTTCTCGCCTCGTGCGTTTCATTACCTGTTATGCGTGATGCAGCTGGTGGTGAGAGGAAGCTAGGGTAGGGAGCATCGAGTGATGCATTGATGGCGTTATGCGGTTGTCCATTCCTCGCTTCGTGCGTTTCATTACCTGTTATGCGTGATGCAGCGTGCTCGGTGTCGTAGTGTACCACAATTTGAACACGTGAAACAATGGAACTTGTGGCGCTTTCTTGTGGTGCAACTCCCACGTGCGATGCATTATTACGTGAAAGGCTGTCGTGGTGATTCAATGGGGTATCGTCGTTCACCTTTTCATCAGTAGGATTGTTATTTTTGCGAATACTAATGTATTTATATGGTTCGAGAATTTCACAGTTCGTTAGTAGGACCGCTGATACACTTACATCCCTCACTTTTCTTGATGTTTTAGTTTTCACATTGCACTTTTCCTCGGATGGCACCACGATGGTCTGTGTCCCTACTGATTTTGTTAATAATACTATGTCTAAATCTTCGTTAAAATTTTCACCACACCGCTGCAAAAAGTAACTATATATTCTAACAGAGTTCTCTTATTTCTTCCGTTTTATGAGCACATCCTGTTTTGCTGCATCACATAACTTTTGCGCTACCCGACACTCCTCTATGACACTTGCAATTACACTTTCAAAATTGGTATTCAATGATACCAAGTTTTTTTCCATGGCAACTCGGCTGTATAGTTCCGCTGTAGTTCCGCTGTAGTTCCGCTGTAGCAAAAAGTTCATGATACAAGCAGAGATGGGCGCATTGGAGTTTGGAGATTGGCTGGCACCAGGTATATGGGATCATATAATGCATAAATCCCAATGATTTCGATTTGTGATTGTTTTTTGGAAGGAATTTTCATATAAGCCAGTTTACAATCAGGATTGAGATATATGAGCGTTTCTCTGGAACTTTTGCACTTTGCTGAAAATCGTTGAAAAACGAAAAATGAAAACCGCTCAACGCACACCTGGGACCTTTTGCTCACATATTTGTGTAGTATTGAGAGTTACAAATCCACTATTGAAACTCATATAGAGTAAGTGGCATCGCCAAAATCACGTTAATGAGTCGAAGAAAAAGTAGTTTTTCGCCGATTTTCCAGAATTTCCTAAGCAATTATTTGGCTAGATTGACAATTCCAACGAATGCCTTGGCCTTTTTGCAGCTCTGTAGGGTCAGGGTATTCGATCACAATTGGTTCCATCAACATAGAATTCGATCCGCCAATGTGGGATCAGAGAAACTGAATTTTTTCCGTAAGTCACATTTTTTCAATTTCACTTCAGAACGGTCGTATTCTAGACAGAAATATCGCACCTACACAAGACTCGTCGCAGAATCTTCGCAATTGCATCTACTTTGGATATGCATTCCGAAAATTGAGTTCAGAGTCACGGCAGGAGCTTGGCGTAATCATCTTTGAGTTGAACGAGACATGACTGATTTTTTATTCCCAATTTTGAAAGTCATACTGTTTTGGCTGAATTGGTAGCACACCATCGCGCTTCTGGATCATTTTTCTTCAATATATTATCCACCAAATGCAGCTTGAATCAACCCGGAAAGTTGCGCGGCATCACCAAAATATCCGTAAGACTGCACGAAAGTACCAAGTATTTCCACAGGATCTTGCCCACATTTTCTCTCTTTGAGTGAGCTAGAATGAATCAACTTCCTCTGATCATACAGAGGCCAAAGATATGTCATTTTGAGACTCGGATGATGATATTTTCACTTCAAATGGGGCCGATAGATTCGATTGTTCTCTTATATCATCATCCATAGCTGTATTCCAGCCGGTGTAAAAGTTCCAGAGAAATGCCCATATGTCCGCTCATTTTGGGACGATTCCCATGCAAATCGATTCGGGTTCTTTCAGAACTCAAGTGACTTGTTTCGGCACGCGTTATTTCTTCAAATTTTACCGCAACATAATCAATATTCCAACCCATCAAAAATACACGTTGATTTTCAAGCAAAGCTTGTGTTCTCACATAGACTCAATTTGAATCATCTTTTGAGTCTCAGTGAGGGCTCGCTAATATAATACTTGTAGTTATAAAAATCAAAAAACATCTGTTCATTGACAATGTGCGTAGAAAATAAGCTCACAAATTGTATGAGAAAGGCGTTACAACTTCTCTTGATCTCAAATTCTCACTTTGGTTCAGTCAGCTATGAAGAATTTCTGGCAACTATGTCAGGATTGATACGCAAAAGTGTTAGATGGAGTATAATTATGATAATGGTGAGTATTATTATTCACTGAAAGAAGTCTCTTTACTGTTGTATAAGGCCTGTAGGTATTCCCACATGAGTTTTTGATGAAAATGAGCCCTTCCTAGTTGAGGAAGGTTTTCTGAAGGAAGTTACTGAATTTTGTTAGTGAGAACAAGCCTAAAGTAAGTTAGGTATTTTTAAGGATTTGTCTCTTGAGAAATTGACTTCCTAAACAGAATGCCAAGCTGAAGCTACATGTGCAAAGTATAGTGGAGCTCACCCATAAAAAAAGTAGGATCATTCAGTAGTTTACGCGGTGTCCACCTGCATCTATGACTGACTTAAGCCTTCTTGGCATAGAATCTGCCAAATCTATAAACATTTGTTGTCTGTTCCGGAGTGCAGCCCAAGCTGCCTCGACTCTTGCAGCCAGCATAGCTTCATTAGCACCAATTTGCGGTGTCCATTCTTTGGTCATTATTGACGAAACGTTTTCAATAACATTAAACTCAGATGATTGGGGTGGCATGTTGAACCTCACCAGGCGAGGATGATCTGCATACCACTGCCTCACTATCCTTGCTGTGTGGATTGGACAATTGTCTTCCATGACATAAATGGGGTCTTCGTCATCAGGAAACTGAGCAGTGGCATATGGATAGAAATGATTATTGAGAACAAGGAGATATATCGCTGCATTTATATTTCTCCCGACATAAACCAGCACTCCTGGACCATTAGCTGACACTGTTCCAAGATATGCTCTGGTCACTCTTCTTCTTTCATTTGTGAGTATGAGGTGATCATTGTCGTATCTGTGAATTCGAAGATTCTCTCTTATAAATTTGGGAAGGTTAAGCGAATGGCAGCTTCCACACCTATTTTTGAATGCCTGTATCTATATATATATATATATATATATAATGGTCAAAGTGCAAAATATAGTCATTCTTCCGACTATGAATGTCTTCTGAATTTAGTTGATCAGGTGCTACTATGAAAATAAGTTGTAGTGACTCTTGTTATACGATTTGAGGACGGCTTATTTTAGTCGTCGTAGTGAACTCTTCGCGCGCGTATGCAACAATTAGATTTAATCAAAGCTAACGACAGTCATTGTATTGGCGAGCAACCGGTTCGAAAGAGCCCGATAATTATTCTCCTGAGATAACACAATCTCTTACCAAAACATCGTGTATTCTTAATTTATTGAAATATTAACTCAGATTTGGAAAATTTTTGAAAACATAACGCGTACCGGAACGCATAACGTTATTTTTGAGTTTCCACTAAATTCATTGGGAAATAGTTATGAGCAAGCATTTTATCTTCCTGTCGGTTATAAGAAAATTGATCTGGAATCGTCCACGTTAAGTATTTAGTAAAGGTCAACGTAATTTGTTCATCACAATATCACATGGTATGAATCAAATAAAATATAATACGGCCGTTATAACAAAGTTAGAATTTTTCACGCATATCGCCAGTCTGTTCCATATATAGTAGATCATTGTGAAAATCATGTAGGCCCCTGCTGAAAATGATTCTGACGGATCCCATGGGGTCCCATGGGGCTTTGTGGGACCAGGCACTGGGAAAATTTTGGAACGGAGTTCCTTTACGCTCGTCCGAGGAGTAAAATCGCGCGCGATCAGCTGACCGACACGGCTCCGTAGAACGAGATTCGATGCAATCCCCATGCGATGCAACGAAAAAGCGACACTTTTGCGATATAGGTATACTGCTTGCGCTGAGCAGCCACGCGTACTCATTCTCATCAATTCTCATCAGCTATATGTATATCGCATCTTCAGGATGCCGGATGCCGAGATCTGTCTGCTAGGCCCCCTTTGCTGCTGTCTCATTGCTGATTTATGCACGGAAATGTAAGGATTGCCAGTATTGGTGGTGATGATGAATGCAAATCTCGATGCAAATAGTATTTATTACACGTGCGTGGTGGAACCTATTCAATATTGCTGTTTCATTCCCACATAAAGAAGAATTGATTGAACATGATGGTGTTTTTTGTTCTGAGCCCTAAATGTGAGAAGTGCTTGTTGAGATAACCAAATAATTACTAATGATGGAATCTTTAACCAAGAATTTTTGTTATATCCGGCCCATTGCTCTGCATCCAAACGTTTCCAAAGCTGTATCTCAATCTACACAAAACGAAGCATGGAATCGAGAAGGAGAGCCATACAATGTGGTGATTTGTTGGCTGTCTTGACTTTTGTTGTGAAATCCACTACTTAGTACTTAGAGTTCACAACAAAAGTCAAAATTCCCTCAGATCTCGTTGATGTATCAATGTCAATTTTGGTCTAGCCTCAATTTGAAAATCCTAATATATTTTGCTTAACTTTTGAAAGCATGGACCTGTCGGGACGAGGTGTTCTTATGGAACCTCGGGGCCCATACTAGTGTGGATCGATCGCATGAAAGGAAAAGGGTTTCAATTAACACTCACTTGATATGTGATGAAAATAAAGTATCACTATATTGTCGACAAAAGGTATGGAACAGAAGGTAAAAAGATGAATCGCGGAGAATCGCGTGCGCGGCGCAGGATTGAAAATTGAGAGTAAAAACTATTGAAAGAAACAAAGGATTAATTGTCGCGGGCGGGCACCGGCGTGATCGCGAGAAAGATTGGACGCGACGACGCTCGAGCCGTACATGTTGCGTACTCGCAGATCAACGGCTAACTAACGCATGCCGAGCAATGAGCACAGCTCGGCAAGAAGGACTCGAGTCTTTGCACTGGTCGCCTGATTTAATTTCGGCCAATAAGGTGAAAATATTAACTCGCGTGAGAACAAGGAGAAGAAAGGCAACGACCGAGAACGTCAAGCCGAGCAGTCTCTATGAATATATATCTATGAATATAGATATATAATTGCTCTAATACTCAAACATACGAACAGGACCAACTTGATCTGAGTTGTAGCAGGTTGTTGAGATCTCAGCTTCAACTTGTGAGATACAAATACTTGTCGTCAAATCCCATAATCTGTTTCGATCAGACCAGTGTCATATAGGCAAACTGTGACTGCGCTTACCAATATCACACATTCTTTGATCCCATCCATTAAGTGCAGGATTGCATCTAGTAATGAAAAACCACTTTCAACCTTTAATCGTATTTCCTTAAAAGTTGGAATAATGGGTTACGTGTATCATCTCACTTTCACTCCACACATTTTGCAAGCACTTCCCACATTGGTATATACTCAATTCTCATTAATTATAAGTAGGAAATACCTACGAATGTCTGCTATGACCCTAAAATAGGGCAAAATCAAGACGAATGATTAGATCACTCCATACAATGTGGTGACTTGTCGTAGGAGAGTATTTGTTCACTCAGAGATTTGAGACAAAAGTCAATTTTTTCCTGTAGCTTGTAGTCATCACTGTCAATTTCACTCCTGATCTATGAATTTGTATGATTCATATCGACTTTCTAGAGCTTCAATTGAAATGGAATGAGTAGTGAGATCCAAAGACTATGGGAAAATATCACAATGCAAGTTAGATCAAAATACACATTCATCGTCAAAAGCCCCAATCTACCCAGAAGTCATACTTGTGTGCTTCTCTGGGCAGAGTATCAAGTCTGAATGAATAAGACATTGCTTCCATATCTGGAGTTTACAGAGATTCATTGGTTCATGACATCCTCAATCCAACAATTCAGTGAATTTCAACAAAATTGTATTCCTATTCCACTGTGATGCACTTCATGAACCTCAAGTATTGGTGAATCCGAGTCAAATTTGAAATCTTCTCATGTCTTCCACCGTATCCTTCTGAAAAAGTCCATCCAAGGCCAAGAACTCATCATTCAGATAATAGTGCTTAATACTCAAAAAATGATGCGATTGCAGTTTAAACTATCTCAATTACTCAGGGGCTTATTGGCGTATATCTTTATCGGTATGGTTATATGGTGAGCTTTTAGTAACTTGAACCTCGATTATAAGTCAATCAAAGTTTCAGTTAGTACTTATCAATATTTCCATATATCACACCAAAAACAAACTTGGAACTCCGTTCCTTACGCGTTTTTCAAATGCACACGAATTTTTTAAGCTACATTTTTGCAAAATATATCATCGGAAAAGTTTAGCATACAAATTCGACCATCATTCCTTCGAACAGTGTCGACTTTGGCCGAAATTTCTATGCTGCACGTCTTCGATGCCAAATTTTGCAAATATCAGGATAAAACATTCTCCCAGGCCCAGGTCCCACGGAGCCCCATGAAGTCTCGCGAAATTATTCCTCAGCAGTGGCGTAGCATCCGCTTTTCTCCTTTGAGCTGTACACAGTGTAAAACAAACCGCGATGCATAACTCGTACTTGGCGACAGACCGATAGCCTTTCGCGAGTACATCGATTGGTAGATCTGCTGCACAGGCGTGCGCTGAGTGATTAAACCATGAAAGGTGATAGTGAGAAAAGACAATAGAGATGCGTGGTCTGTTTGCCGTCATAAACGGACATCTGGTCCTATCCTAGATGATCCCTAAGCTTTAGTATCTCATAAACCTTTATTGCAGTTTTCGAGAGTTGTTGAGGAGAAAATATGATGCCTGCTCAGTTCTGCACATCTGGCAGTCCTCTTTTTGGATTTCACCTATTATAGCATGTCCAATCCGGCCATACTCTCTCTACCTCCGGAATGAACTTTGAATTGCACTCACTGTCTGTTAGTCATGTATCCCTTCCTCTTCGCACCTCAAGATACTTTTGGGGTTCCTGAGGGTTTTCGTCGGTTTTTCCAGTTTTTCGCGAGCAGCCAACAGGAACACCTCGTGTGTCTCCTTCGCGACGAGATTTTCACGTGTGCAGAATCAGTTCTTGGTATTTCCGCGATTGATACTGCAAGCAGAATTGGGATACGACCATGGTCGTATACACGCAAGACCAATACGCTTTGATGATTGAATATTACATACGTGCAGGGAACAATGCATTGGCTGCATCTCGACTGTGCCTTGATCACCCAGTGTTCCCAATCGGACAAAGACCAAGTGCTGGAACTATTTTGAGAGCAATTCAAAGATTACGAGATCCTTTGCAGGCAATTCATCCGAATCGTCGACCAGGCTATCGGGATCGTCCAGTTCTCCATGACGCAGCAGAGGACAGGATCATCCATTATTATCAACAAAATCCAACGCACAGTTCAGCTGATGGGGAGAGAGATCTGCACATTTCAGATTCAAGTATCCAGAGAGTTTTGAAAAAGCGGGGATTCAAAGCTTATCACTATGTCAAAGTGCAAGAATTGATCCGCGCAGACCTAGAGAGAAGAATCATTTATTGCCAAGAATTAATCAGAAGGATCAACAATGATCGCAATTTTTTGAGTCTGATATTATCCTCAGATGAGTGCATGTTTACAAAAGGTGGGCTGCAAAATACCAAGAACTTTGTGACTTGGGCCCGTCGAAACCCGTACAAGACTTGGAACTCCAAGTCACAGTTCAGGGTAATGTAAATGTGTGGGCTGGCATGCTGAATGATATTCTCGTAAGTACACTAATTGATTGAAATCGGAGAATTCATTGTCAAGAGAAAAAAGAAACTAGATTCCGGGTGCTTTGCAGATTGGACCTGTGTTCATTCCCATTCTTCAAAATGGAGATGTATATCTAGACCTTCTACGAGATCTGCCAAGACTTCTGCGACTAGCTGGTGTACCGGAATATTTTATCGATTTGATAATCCCCATGCAAGACGGCGCACCTGCTCATTACAGAAGTATGAGCGAATTAACGTCCAAATTCATGATGACCACGCTTCGAGCATTCACCATGCTCCGAAATTATGAGGAGCGATTAGTCGTTGTTCTTGGAAGTATCTTCCCTCTTTTTACAGGGTCAAAGTTAAAGAAACCCGCATATTCATACGTTTTCGGATGTTCCATTCGTTTTTTAAAATTTTCCGTGCCAAACAATCTCAATAATCGATTGAAGAGATTATCAACGTTCGATTAGGTATTCGTGTCTCTAAATATTTTCTGATGATAATTTTACCTTTCTACTTCTGATCAGTTAAAGATTAGGTAGATATCTTAGACATATTTGGACCAGCTAATGAACACAACTCCTCACAATATCTCAAACATTTTATTGTATTTTCGTCTAGTATGTCTACATTTTTTTATTCTCTTATCATTTCTTGAAGAGCTCGGTCCAAACAATCTCAATAGTGGCTTTAAGAGATTATTAAGGTTTGATCAGACATTTGTGTCCCTAACTTATCCTCATGATATGACACTAGACAACAAAGTTCTGAATCTCAAATGTCCATCTAGGAAAAACCTGATTTTCTTATGTATTTTTCGACGAACGAACAGAATCGGGGGCCGGTTTTGTACTTACACGTCACGTTTTTCTTTAATGACAAAGAACTGCTTCGTAAACTGACAGTTTTTTTGCATTTTTCCCTCACTCCCGAATTTGATGGCCATTCAGCCAAGGAGTATCGATTGGTACGAGTTGCAAGCTCTACAAGGTCAAAGTTGCAGGTTCTTACTTTTATCGATAAAGATCATTTTTTGGAGGATTGGGATTGGTCGGAATGCATATCAAAATATGTTCTCCTACGTACTTTGACCCGCTGAACGGTCACTTCTAATGGACTTCTATTCACCACCAATCACTCATTCCATGTTCCTCAATACAGAACCATTGGTCAAAAAACGCGTTGACCAAAATTTATTATTTTCATTATAGCTGACGTCCGAGCGCATCTCAATGAAGCTTTCCCCGGTCGATGGATTAAGAGAGGAGGTTCAATTGAATCGCCAGCGCGATCTCCTGACTTGACGCCATGTGATTTTCATCTCTGGGAAAAAATCAAATCGAAAGTATACAGTGTCCCGATCACCACCGAGGAGCAGCTGAGAGAAAAAATTGTGAATGCATTCAGACAAATCACTCCGGCAGAGGTTCAACGCGCAACCAGCGTAGTTGCTGAAAAACTGGAACAATGCATTGCAAACGAGGGCGGTCAATCCCAGCAAATACCAAGACGCAGGGTTTGATCCGTTTTCGAAGCTATTCGGGGCTTGCATCGAACCTCAATCATTCTCACGAGACAGATGGTTTTAGTGGAGCAAGTAAGCCTCGAAAAGACGCTTCCTTGTGGGAGTAATCAGCTAAACTCTTCCAAACCATCCAGTTTTGGGCTCAAATAACAGGTGACACATCAAATAATCAATATTGATGAGAACTATTGTTTAATAATTGGGGTGCGCCATAAATAAACAATAAAACCATGCATTATTTGCCTTTTTCGGTTTTCCATTATAAGTCGAAAAATATTGGTTTTTTGGGGGAATTTTGTAGAGAAGTAATTTGTAGATCTTTGTGCGATCTACAAGAATGATCCCCACACTTTTCCTTGGAAAGTGCATCCTCTTGGAGTTATGCTTGATCAAATTTATCATCGAATTTGTTTCAATGAATCCGCTAAAATTGTTTATAAATTCGAATATCCAAACGAACTATGAGAAAATCAAAAGAAATATTCAAACTATTTTCCTAAGATGTTGAGTGAGTTTTAAAGGAATTGGTCTCTTTGTATTTCTTCCTAAGTTTGGTCGTTTTCGAGTAATGAAAATAGCAAGTTTCGCGACTTCCAACTCCAAGTGCAGTCATAAAAGCACCGTATTTAGGGTTGGGGATCACGAAATTTGCTATATCAATACTCGGAAACGATCAAACTTAGGAAAAAATACCGAGATACCTTGTTCCTACTAAATTGATTCAATTATCTTAGGAAGATCATTCGGACCCATTATAAACAATTTTAGCGGATTGATTCAAACAAATTCGATTATAATTTTGATCATGCATAACTCCGGAAGATTCATTCTCCAGGGAAAAGTGTGAATATCATTATCGTAGATCATCCAAAGATCCACTAACTACCTCTCCATGGTCAATTCAAACAATGATTAGGATGCATCTGAGTTTTGGAATATTTTCGTTTAGAAATTGAGATGTCTCGAGACTAATTACTCTGATATGGAACAAGATTCTCACACCTGACGTGCAAATCTGACCTAGCAATAAGATTTACCATAATCAACTTGACCGATTGTTAACAAAGTGTTTGTATCCAATCCGAACAAGTCATTTTCAGAATATCTGAACTTTTTATATCGATATGACACTTTGGAAAACTCCCTGTTCTGTTTGATTAATTTTCATTGAGGCCGATACTTTCTCCCACAATTGTTCCAAATTCAGTTCACGATCCTAGAATTACCGAAAAATCTTGACATTCAACGAACGAATGAGGATGATTGTTGTCGAATATACAGACTGAGTGAGTGATCTATCAATCATTTAGAATGAGAACTTCGAGGGTGATTGAAGTGAGGAACTCAACGATAATACGATGTACTTACAAATCATTCGAGTATTCTCCTTGTTGGTTCATATTTTTTCCTAAATTTAGATCATGCACAATTTTGATGGTATGAATATTTGGAGAAAATATTCTGGGTTCTGTTATTTCCAGCATAGATTTCCCATCGCAAGATCAGAAATTCTATTCAAACAGATCGATGATTTGTATTGAATACTGCAGTCTTTTTGGCTTGTTCCAATAAAATGGATTTGGTCGCACCGACCAAATTTGGGAGAAATTTTGTTGTAACATATTTGACACTATCCTCAATAACATTTGGTCTACGGGCACAACTCAACAAAAATCATCACGCAAATGATTTCAGAGCCCTGTAATATTATTTTGCTTTGCAATGTTATTTTGATGATATTTCGGCAAAATTTGAGGGGCGAAACTCGCTGATTGTGATCACGGATCACAGGTCAGCGGGTCAGATCATCATATGACAATTGATGGCACCAAACAGACCATGCGTCTCTCACCACCACTTTTTCTGGCTTAATCACTCAGCGCACGCCTGTGCAGCAGATCTACCGATCGATGTACTCGCAAAAGGCTATCGGTCAGTCGCCAAGTACGAGTTATGCATCGCGGTTTGTTTTATACTGTGTACAGCTCAAAGGAGAATAGCGGATGCTCTTACCTGCGGACCGTTTTTTTGCACGCAAGGCCCTTTCTCGATAGGCTCACACGTGCGAGGTCAGAGCCGATCGGTAATGAATAGTGCTGGAAGAAAAACTGTCTTCTTATTACTTCTCCAGCATGTCTTCGGTAAATCAACCAGGAGTGTGGCTTGTCGGAAAGTCAGCTCCGCCAAAGACCTCCTCTGCGCCACTGTTCTCGATGGAAGCATTGGTCCCATGTATTTCCAATGGAAACATTTTTGATCGATAACTTGCTTAATCAGTCCGATGGAATTTTTCCAATAATTTTCCGGGATCCCCGATCGAACAATAATTCTAATTCCGAGAGCTTTTCTATTTGAGCTGGGGGACCCTGTATATCCACATATATATTTGGAGGCGATTTTTTCTTCAATCAAAAGGCGAACAAAAATTTTTCAAAAGTTTATGAAATAAAGTATTCATATTTGAAGAGAAATTTTGTGAAAAATATGGCAACCTTATACAATATACATATATTCTTTTCATTTATTCATTCATTTATTCATTTATTTTTCTTCTATCATTTTCTCGCTCTTATTTTTTTTCGTATACATATATTCCCTTGAAATTGAAGGCAAACTTATCCAAATTGTTTGAAGTTCAAAATTCATGGAGGAAAATAGCTACATTCGAAAATATCTTGTAAAGTTAAGGGCAAACTCATAATATTTCTTTTCCTTTTCTTTCTCAAGCTTGAAACTATATTTCGTTAAGTTATCTTGAAGAGAAAGATCTCTCATACCAATTCTACATCATGCATCGTAATGGTACTACTATTAATATTCTAAACTACAGGCATAACAAATATGATCTGAAGGGAGTGCAGAATTTCATTTTCTCCGTATGCATATTTCATCTTGAAAATTCCTCAGAAAGAAAGAGAAAGAAATCGAATATATACATTCTGGAACATCGCACTTTGTCACTTCAGTCGTCTTCAAGTCACTTGGGTGTTGAATTATTCCGTATATGCGCATAACTCATGCGGCCAAGTGGTCCGCATGAGTTATGCGTTATCGACATGGGTCCAAGATCTTAAAGATAGTCTACGTGTTGCGTCGGTAATGAAGATAATTGTGGGTGCAGTTAGGGTGAAACATGTTTAAATGACGTTTCTTGTTGATTATTCTCAGGAAGGGTTGGGTGTAATGAGGTCACTAATGGTACCAGAGCTTTGGTCACAGGAGTTGACTCTGGATTGGCGGGAGGTGGCGATAGTGGTCTTGCTACTATTCTGTGTACTGTGCTCCTCTGTGATAGATGCTGTGGGTTGTCTGTTTGGATGATAAAGGGTGTGTTCGGTCTCTTTTTTCTCGGTTTCAGGCATATCTCTATTTTTCTAATACATACGCAGAAAACATTTGCTACTACAACAGTTGAGCATAGTGTTGCTTCCAGATAGCTATGGAAGGTATCTATTACTCTCTTTTGTTTAGCCACTTCTCTATATTGTTTCTCTATCTCGCCTAGTACCACTGAATCGCCGTTTGATAACCAGGCGTCGAGGCTTTTATAAATTTCGTGATTCACGTCTTTTAGTGCTGACCGAGTATCTTCAGACAAAAGGCTCGTGATATCCAGCTGAAATTCTGGTTCATATGAAAATAAATAATCCATATTAATTTTAATGATTCCAAAAAGTGAGAAATTACTAGCGTGCGCAGTGCATAGTCCGTTAATTGAGAGAATGCCAGTTCCGTTCACTACAATTTTGGTTCTGGATTCATCAGCGCAAATAAGTCTCATATGTATAGCCATGGTTGTAGAAAACAGCCACTCATTTGTAGATTGTAATCTCTTGAAACAGGGAGTTTTCACTGATAATATCGCGTAATTACATGATTTTAAGTTGCTGGGTGAGGTTTTGGCTAAAAGTTCAAACTCACACGGATCTCCAGCGTGACTAACTCGTATCGGTTCTCCAGCGTCACATAGTTGGGTATGATTCCCGTCTATGCAGTCTTGCAATTGATTCTCTCGGGGAAGAATGTATGTACAAAAGTTTTTTGATACAAATATGTCTGGTAATCCTGGTATGATAGAAATGAACGAGTTTTGAGTTCTTACTTCTTTTGTCGGGGTCGGCAAACTGTGGATTTTATAGTGCATAAATTGGGTAGCATCGGCTATTGGGAAGGTTAGGGTTACGGCAAGCTTTTGGTGTGTTACATGCATGCAAGATTTTGATATGGAAAAAATGTATTCTGGGGTGATTTTCTCTTTGTCCTACGGTAGGACATGATTAGCTCTGTAGTTGTTGATGTTATGTAGAATATCTTGTCATTGCTCGTGATTGAACAGCAGTTGCTGCAAGTGCCCCCTTGCTGTTACCTCAATAGCATTGACAAGTGTTTTGTATGAAGAAATAGAATGCTGTAGGGCCATCTCAAATTCCGCCACCCATAACTCTAAATTCTCTCTGAGAGTTAATTCGTTTAGAGTGTTTGATGATCAAGCCAAATCCTTTGATAATTTGTTGTGTAATATATCTACTTCATTTCTCTGTGAATTCATGAATTCGTGGATTTTATCCAACTCGGATCTCAAAATATGTGTGTCCTCTGATGCAAGTAATGATATGTTCTGGTTCCTGTCATATAAGTCAATTACTTGTTTGGCTATCAAGTCACGGTCGTCAGCGTCCATAGTTCCAAATAATTTGCGATTCACCCACCCCACTACTTCTAGAGGGGCGCCTCTCTTTCTTATATTGTGTCCTCTAACTAATTCGGGTTGTGGCACTGATGGGATGGAAAAATATTCTGTAAGGTCTGATTGTAAGGCGTCGAGGGTCTGTAACATAGTCTATAACCTTACAAGAGGAATGGGCCCGTCACAATCTGCTAATTTTCGAATACATCTTTCTCTAACAGCCTTCAATTGTTTCTCCCTCCAATCATCTTTTTCTGAAAATTTATCACAATTTATAACTATCGAAAGTTTCCACTCTGATCCAATTATTCCTCTTCCGCTGAAATATTCGAAGTAAATGCCTGGGTTATTCGAAATATGCGTTAGTCTATGAGTTATGTTTATACTACCCGATATAATTCTGAAATAAAGGGCACCAATCCACAAGAAAATCAGAAGTATCATTCTGCTTCGTGTTTCGCGTGCGCCTGTAACAATAAAATAAGAATAACTATCAATGATATACGCGTTTCACCTTGTCAACATGCTTCAAGAAGGTTTTCCCGGTGGAAGTTTCTAACAAAACATTATCGTTTCGGTAGACTTCTTCGATTTTGAATTTCCCATTAGAAAATTCGTCCAATCTGCCTTTTCTTGGCTCCTTAAGAACATATACCTCCATCCCCACTCTGAGGTCTTGAGGCTTCTTATTTTTATCATATCGACATTTGGTCTGATTCTTAGAATCAATTGAATTTTCTCTAGCTTTCCGTTGAACATCAGCAAGAACTTCAATCAGATTGCACAGACATGAGCTGTATGTTTCGAGTTCAAAGTCGTCAGGATATCTATCCACCGTTCGGGCTTTGCGTCTATAAATGATCTCAAAGGGAGTGAATTCCGTGGAGGCGTGAACCGAGGTATTATACTCAAAGCTCGCAAAGAGCACGATCATATCCCAATCTTGTCTTTGCTCAGCCTTAGTTCTATTGTAGCTGTCTAACATGGCGTGACTGCGTTCGAGAGAAGAGTTGCCTTGGGGTGATAAATCGTGGTTGTAATCAGTTTGATGCCAATAATTGTTACTAATTCTTCGAGAAGCCGATTCTTGAAACTAGTGCCTCTGTCACTCAAAATTATTCTGGGCACACCAAAATTTGCTATGAGGTGTCTAGCTATTGCATCTGCAATGGTAACAGCACGGATATCTGGAATAGGAATGGCAAGGCAGAATTTTGAAAGTTGACACTGCATGGTTGAAATATGACGGTTACCCGAGGGAGTGGTAGGCAGAGGGCCTACAGTATCTATAGCGATTTTTGCAAATACATCCGTAGGTCTGTCTGAGATGATCATTGGGACCTCTGTTGAAATTCCTATTAGTTCCTGTTCTTGACAGACGGAGCATTTATTCACAAAATTTCCTATGTCCTCCCTCATACCTGCCCATGAAAACTTCTCTCGAATACGTCTATATGTTTTCCCTATGCCTCGGTGTCCTCCGAATGAACTCGAATGAAATTCTTCGATGATCTTTGCCGTTTGGGTGGCTATTGGAACGACACAAGTACCATAACAAAAGGTTATGGTCAGAGAAAAATCTCGAAATTCAGTTTGGAATACATCTTTTATAAAGGACTTTGGAAGTTCATCGGTCAGCTCTCCAACTCGTGCAATGCAAAAAGGTTCTACTTCAGACTTCTGTATCAATTTGGAAAGCTTTGGAAGGGTAAGTTTCACATACCCGGAGGTAATAGGACTGCTTCCCTTGTCACGAATCACAAGACTATAAATGAACCTGCTCCGGTTCTTAGTTACTAGAACCTCGCCAATTTCAGGATCCTGTGATTTTAATTGAGCGTAATCAATCGTTCCAATATCAGTCTATAATTCATTATTAGGAGAGCTTAAGTCTAAGTCTGCGGTTATGAAATGGACTATAATATCTTTCAGGAATGTGAGGCATTCGCGTGTGGTGCATACCTTCAGTGTCGTTGGCCGTTTATCCTCAAGGTCAGATTGTATAGTTGATCCAAAGTCAAATCCCTCTTTAGGGAGTGGAATCCCTCCAGTGGGACTAGGCCGCGTTTGACTATTGGGAGGTTTCTCCGCTTGAGGTGAAAGGGACCTGGAATTCAATCTAATCGGTTCAAGGTTGTTCATAGTTTGTGCTTTTTCACTTCGGGATTTGAGGGAAGTTTTGAAATTCTATAGGGGGATTCATTATCTTCAGATTCGCTACGTTCTCGCGCAATAGTACTGAGCGCTCTCCAAAAGCTCTGGAGTCCACTTCTCCTGCTTCCAGTCAGAGGAAGGGGTGTTGATTAGGCAACTATCTCTGGAAGGAGACATTTCCGTCCTTTTAGCCTCCGTCGTGGGAGTAGTGTCTGGGGGTATGAAAGAGTGTGCTATCCAATCCTCAAGAATTTCATTTGATACCGGTTCCGTGCCCCAATAGGCTGGTAAGGATGCAGTAGATTGATTCAAGGCAGAGTTTGAGGAGTCTAGGTTCGGATCCGAAAAGATCAAATGGGTAGTGTCTTTACTCACAGGTTGATTGTCCCGCCAATAGGTTTCACTTCTGTCAGGTATCGAAACTTCTGGAAGATTCCTCGACCATATCTTGGTAGATTGTGCGTCTGGTAAAAAACTTTCATCGGATGAAGAAGAAGAGTCCAGGTCATGACATGGTATGTTGTATCCTGCTTCTGAGCGTGAGCTGGAATTTGAGACGGTGCAATGATGACGAGTGGCCCCTTTTCCTCTGGTGTATTAATATTTCCCTCTTCCTCGGTGTCTGATCGCTCAGATGATGATTCATGTGATTGGATCCTTCATTCTTGTCCAAGAGATCACGGAAAAATGATTTATTTTTCTGGGGGACAAGTGGCGCTTCAGATTCATCCATATCCTCAGATTCTTCACTTGGGGTAGAAGAGTCAGACGAGCTCTGCATTGTTTCTCGCGAGAGTCCGGGATTGAGGTCTTGCGTTCTCCCACCCCTTTTCCTGATTCTGAGTCTTTTGGCGATGGTACTGCCGTCCAGATCCCCTTGTCCTCCGGACATGTTTGGGGATCTTTCAGGTGGCTCAGTCTTAGAACCATTTCTCTTTCCTCGTTTAGGCGGAGCTCCGGATGTTGTCGATGATGACCCTGAAATCGATTGTTTGCGGGCATTCTCAGCTCGCTGCTGTGTAGTCTTTGTCGGTCTAGGACGTAACGGTAGCATTTTTACTGATGCTACGGATGAATTAGAGTGATAACCTTCTTCAGACTCAGATGATAAGCAGAAGCACTCTCCATTATTTTTGAACGTAGGTGCAGGATGATCAGAGGGCTGGGTTCAAGTTAGGTTGCGGGAAAGGGCATCTGCGTTGGTATTCCGTACCCAAGGCTTATATTTGAAGGTGTAATTATACCCGCTGAGTTTAGCCCTCCAACGGTCATGTCTACTCATGGGATCTTTCTTGATGGATTCGATCCAGGCTCGTGATCTCCGTAGATAATGAAATGGCGTCCGTACAAGAAGTGACGGAAGTGTTGAACGGAATGAACGACAGCCAGATACTCTCTCTCTGTTGCAGGATAATTTCTTTCTGCTTCCGATAAGGATTTCGACATGTATGCGATGGGCTGGTCTTTGCCAGGTTCTCCCTGAGAAAGTACTCCTTCTGTGGCCCCCTTGGGAGCATCACATGTCAAAATAAAGGGTTCGTCGAAATCAGCAGGAATCAGAACGAGGGCCTCACACAGGGCTTGTTTGAGAGTTTCGAAGCTTTTCTGTTCTTCCTTCCACTCGAATTTCGCGCCCTTGGAGAGGAGGTCATTCGTGTGTTTCGCCTTCTTCGAGAAATCTTTGATCAATCGGCGGTAATAGTTCGCGAGGCCTAAAAATGATTTGATGTTGCGCGTCGTTTCAGGCGTGGGCAAATTCCGAACGGCAAATAGTTTCGAAGGGTCAGGCCCAACTCCGCGTCTGTCGATGATGTGACCAAGGTATTTCACCCCCGGCGTCAAGAATTCACACTCATCTGGCTGGAGTTTCATACCAGCATTCAACAGCCGTTGAAAGACTTTGTGAATTTTCCTATATGAGCATTTAGCGAATCTGAAAAGACCAGTATATCTTCCATATAACCGGGCAGTTGCGGGTCAATTCGCCTCTCGAGATTTTGAGACGAATTATTCCCCGACAGAATTCCGGGTTGGAGCACCAGGCATTTGCGGGTTAATCCGTCGTCCTAGGTTTTGAGTGGTATCTTTCCCCCGACAGAAATTTCGAGTTCGAACATCCGGGCATTCGTGAGTTGATGTGCCTCCCTAGGTCCTGGGAGGAATTATTCCCCGACAGAATTTCGGGTCCGAGCATCTGCCTGGACATTTGCGGGCTAATTTGCCTCCCTAGATTCTCGGTGGGAATCGTCCCCTTGACAGAATTTTGGGTCCGAGCATCCGGGCATTTGTGGGTCAATTTACCTTGCTAAGTTTCGGGTTGACTTCCTCCCCCCGACAGAATTTTGGGTCTGAGCATCCGGGATTCGCGGGTTGATTTGCCTTCCTAGGTTTTGGGAGGGGTTATTCCCCGACAGAATTTCGTGTTCGAACATTCGGGCATTTGCGAGCTGATTTGCCTTTCCAGGTTTTGGGTTGACTCTTCTCCCTTGACAGAATTTTGGGTCGGGGCATCCAGACATTTGGGGGTCAATTCGTCTTTCTCGGTTTCGGGTTGACTTCTCTCACCCCGACAGAATTTTGGGCCCGAGCATTCGGGCGGATTGTCTCGCCTTTCTAGGTTTTGGGATGGATAATTCACCGCCAAAATCCTGGGTCCGAACATCTGGACATTTGCGGGTTCATTCGCCTCCCTGAGTTTTGGGTTGAATTTTTCCACCTGACAGAATTCAGGGTCCGAGCACCCGGGCATTTGCGGGTGAATTCGTCTTCCTAGGTTGTGGTTCGAATTTTCTCCCGCGGCAGAACTTCAGATCCGAGCATCCGGGCATTTTTGGGTTCATTTGACTCTCTAGGTTTTGGGATGGATTATTCACGGACAGAATTCTGTGTCCGAGCATCCGTTCGTCCCCGAGTTGATTTGCCTCCCTGGGTTTCTGTTTGAAATTTTTCCCTCGACAGAATTTTGGGTCCGGGCATCCGTGGGTGAATTCCCCTTCTTAGGTTTTGGAATGGAGTATACCTCGACGGAGTTTTGGGTCCGAGCATCCGGACATCCGGGGACTGGTTCGCCTTCGTCGGTTCCGAAGTGAAATCTTTCCCTCGACGGAATTTTGGGTCCGGACATCTGGGAATCGTGGGTTAATTTCCCCCTCCAGGTTTTCGAACGGAGTATACCTCGACGGAATTTCGGAACCGAGCATTTGGGCATTCGTGGGTTAATTCGCTTTCCTATGGTCTGGGAGGGGTTATTCCCCGATAGAATTCCGGGTTCGAGCATCCGGACATCGGGATGTATTATTCACCGACAGGATTTCGGATGCGAGCATCCAGGCATCTGCGGGTTAATTTGCCCTTCTAGGTCCTTAGAGGGATTATTCCCCGACAGAATTTCGGTTTTGGTGCAAATCTTTCCCTCGACAGAATTTCGAGTCCGAGCATCCGGGCATTCGTGGTTCAATCCACCTTGCTGGGTTTCGGGTGGAATCTTCCCCCCAGACGGAATTCTGAGTCCTAGCATCCGGACATTTGCAGGTTCATTCGCCTTCGTAAGTTTTGGGTTGAATTTTTCCACCCGACAGAACTTCGGGTCCGAGCACCCGGGCATTTTCGGATCAATTTGCCTTACTAGGTTCTGGTTCGCGTTTTCTCCCGCGGCAGATCTTCGGACCCGAGCATCCGGTCATCTGTGGGTTAATCTGCCTTTCTAGGGACAGATTTCCCAGTCTGAGTTCATTATTCTCCATTCTCCAAGCATTTTCCATTGAAACCACTCGATGAATGATATTTAGGAAACCCGAAGTGTCTTTGTTATCAAAAACCAATCAATATGAAATATCCATAATCCTTAGAAATACTCTTCTTATCATAACTCAACCAATTCATTATTTCATTCTATCAAGATACTGTTATCACCAACCAGCTGGTGAGTGATAATAATAAGGAGACCGAAACGTGAAATTTTCCCACGGCCGAATTCTTGGTCAGAGTCTATTATTTCTCCTCCTCTAAGGATTTTCATTGAAACCACTCTATGAGTGATTTTCAGGAAATCAGAAGGATCCTTGATATTGAAAGACAATCAATCTGGAATATATTCATCCAATGAATCGAAATATCTCTATTTCCACAACACCAGTATCAATTCATAATTCAAAACTATCCAAATACTTTTATTTGCAACCAGTTGTTGAGTGATGATAATGAGGGAAGGACCCCGCCATTAATGATAGGATTTTGGGTTTCAGCTAATTTCGCTAAATCGGGGACCAAATGATAGAGCTCGACGAGCTGATCAAAAGTCTCTATTATCGTTAAGCCTGAAAAATTCTCATTCGTGAGTTATTCGATGTAAAAGTTGTCAATTTTACCAAGTGAAAATAGGGTTATGGCATCGATCGAACAATAACACACGTTCGAATTGGCTCGGCAGTCGAGTTTTCCCCGGCATAGTGAATCTGATGGGGTAAGAATATGTGTTTGTCGCGCAATCCATCGATTATCCAAGAGAATCTTTCGCCGCTACAACTTTCGCCGATCATTTTTCCAAATACAAAAGGGCGAAACGTGCAAGAAAATCTCATCAGCTCAGACAGTCTATATGGCATATAGTAATCCGAGTATGCAAGTGCAAATAACGCGTTTCGTGAGAAACCGTCAATATTTCGAAGTTTGAAATGCGCCCTCTTCACGTGAAAAGGCGGAGGCACATCGTCCATGTATTGAGAGCAAAATAATCGTATTAGCCGTGACTCTTCATCAGCGCAGTTTACGTGGTTCCTTGTGATTCTCTTTGAATTCTCAGAAAGCTTCTCATAGAGACATTTGAGAAAATGTCTGTATGAGAAGCTTATGTTACTTTAGATATATACTTTCTATTTCAGCTCCAGCTTCAAAAAAGGCTTGGCTTCGAATGAAGCCAAACTGTTCATCACTGTAGATCACGAGACCCCCCCCTCCCCCCGAAATTGCAGGGAACTTTTGCGGAAGTCCAGAAATATGTATATTGATTCTTGGAGGGAGTTCGTATTCTACATTTGTTGATATTTTACACAGTGCAGATTGAATTCTGCGTCATATTGATTTCGGCTTGTGTATATTATAGGCATCGGACGGAAATAAACTTCTCATCAATGCAAGTCACAAGAATCTTCCTGATACTATCTGAGTTTGCCAAAGGCCCAAGATAACGTTGATTGATTCTCAAGAAGATAGTCGCCTTGCTCGAAAGAAAGTTGAAAATGGACAAGTCAGTTTTTCTGACAAGAGGAAGCGAAGCATCGAATTATTTCTCGTGGCAAGGTCGCATTTCAAACTTCAAAATATTGACGGTTCCTTACGAAACGCGTTATTTGCACGTGCATACTCGGATCACTATATGTCATATAGACTGTCCGAGCTGATGAGATTTTCTTGCGCATTTCGCCCTTTTGTGTTTGAAGAAATGATCGGCGAAAGTTGCAGTGGCCAAAGAGTCTCTTGAGATAATCGGTGGATTGCGCGACAAACTCTTATTCTTACCCATCAGATTCACTATGCCAAGGGAAACTCGACTGCCGTAAGCAGCCAATTCGAACTTACGTTATTGTTCGATCGATGTCATAACCTTATTTTCAATTGGTAAAATCGACAACTTTTACATCGAATAACTCACGGATAAGAATTTTTTAGGCTCAGCGATAATAGAGAATTTTGATCAGCTCGTCGAGCTCTATCACTTGGTCCCCGATTCAGCAAAATTAGCTGAAACCCAAAATCCTATCATTTATGGCGGGGTCCTTTAAGCGTGAAATGTTTGAAGAGAGTTTGCAATTAATTTCGTTCATTCCTCTTATAAGTTCTAGGAATTCAGAAATAGTGTACCTCTTCGACATTAATTGAGTTCGGTATAACTTGTCCCAATTATTTAAAATGTCGCAAACCACATACCTAGTCCTGAAGCATGAAAGCTCAAATCAGTGATCCGCAGAACGGAGAAGATGGGTTATGGGTCGCGGGTGCAAACTGGCGCCGATGAATGCACTCACAGCTCACTATAATTATAAAGGCAGTATAGCTGCGGCCGCTGTGGCCTGGCCTATGCTGGCTCCAGCTGGTTCAGGCGCCCATGCGCGCGTTGCTGCTGTACACTGCTGCGCGTCGTGTTACTGTTAGAATGGGGCTGAGTCAGGCCACGCACGCGATGGCTGTTGACACATTTTTAGCCGGAGTCGACGAGCCCCGGACCTGTTCATCTATACAGGCTATATTCGTTGACACCGGTGCCGAGGTCGACGAGCACCCTGGGTACTCGCCCTGGACTCTGGGTGCTCTCTGGATGAATGCGTGTGTTACAGGGGGGAGCTGCGTGACATCCCGGACGACGTCACCAACATGTGCTGTGTGCCCGTATGAGGTGTCGACGCGTCCTCGAGAACGCGGCGCCCGGGACTCGCGTGAGTGGCTCCACTCCCAACCTGGTGCACCGGCGGTGGTCTTTTTGCCCGATTCCATCGAGCGACGTCTCTTTTCACGCTCCTGCTGGGATCGGCCCAGACGAAATTACCACGATTGCGGATATGCTTCTGACCCATGTAAATTTTCTTAAGCAATATTTCGAGGCCGCGCTATATTTACATGATACTCAGGGTTCACTGTCTCCTGCTGCTTCTTTTTAGTAGATCTGGAAGTTGATTTCCTCAACTCCGGATGTGTCAAGTTCTCGTACATTGAGTTGATCATAATGAGTAGAAATTGAGTCTTACTATTTCGATCCATGGCTCTAGCTTGCCTCATTAATTTGTTGAAAAACATTCCATGATATACACTGATCCAATCCTTTTTTATTATGCGATTAACATTCTATGTGTAATCGTTTCACATCAGTGAAATCTTAGCACTGTGCCAGCGTAGGGCTCACAGCTTATTCGGTTATATAAAATGCTATGTGCTCGGTCGAGTCAGCGACTGTTGAGTCAGGATAGAGGGACGATCAAAAGTCACATTGTGCTAGTGACTATTGAAAGTATTGCCTAATCATTCATGGCTGAATATATGTATATACAGTACCTTTCATAAATAATGGATCATACATACCTGCACTATTTCGATGATATCTCCGGTCCCCTTGGGTTTACAGAAATTCTGGAAAAAGCATCTTGAAGGTCTTGAAAAAACCTTTCTATCCATGTGGTGCAAAAGAATTTTTTGGATTTTTTCATGCCTCAAAATCGATGATGAAAATTGAAAGATTTTTCACTTCAATCAATCACCTGTCATTTCTAAGGAAGTGTCTCGATCGAAAAAATTCTTCCGGCATCTTGTAACTCTTTTCAAGACCTTGAAAATCCTTCTTTCAAAATTTCTCTACGATCTTCCTGGTCCAAATTAGAACCATATTGCGATTGACATGTTACGCGTGCGAATGCACATAATTGATGAGAGACGAGTAGGCCTGATATTTTCATTTTTCCATTCACCAGTCAGAAAATCATCATTTGAAACTGTGGTAAAACATATTTTCTATGTGAAATTGTCTGAATTTTCAGAAAATGAAGTCAGAATCCCTCTAAGGGGTGACCGAAGCAAGTTATAAGTGATTTTTCATCGAGAATTTAGATTTTCTCGGGTAATTCTGTTTTTACGAGCTTTTAAAATTCGCCATTCACTACAAAACTCTGATCTCGGCATGATGGATGGGTTTTGTGGATCGATATCGATCATATGGTATGTGGACAAAAACGATTGCAACACAAATACTGGTTACTGGCCGTACTTGAGTTGAAAATGTGGAGTATTGAGGCTATTTGATCGCTACCAACCAACGAGGTGAATCTATTTCATACAAAGTTCGTTTTTGTCCACATACCATATGATCGATATCGATCCACAAAACCCATCCATCATGCCGAGATCAGAGTTTTGTAAAGAATGGCGAATCTTAAAAGCTCGTAAAAACAGAATTACCCGAGAAAATCTAAATTCTCGATGAAAAATTACTTATAACTTGCTTCGGTCGCCCCCTAGAGGGATTCTGACTTCATTTCCTGAAAATTCAGACAATTTTACATGGAAAATATGTTTTATCACAGTTTCAAATGATGATTTTCTGACTGGTGAATGGAAAAATGAAAATATCAGACCTACTCGTCTCTCATCAATTATATGCATTCGCACGCGTAACATGTCAGTCGCAATATGGTTCTTATTTGGACCAGGAAGATCGAAGAGGAATTTTGAAAAAAGGATTTTCAAGGTCCTGAAAAGAGCTACAAGATGCCGGAAGAATTTTTTCGATCAAGGCACTTCCTTAGAAATGACAGGTGATTGATTGAAGTGAAAAATCTTTCAATTTTCATCATCGATTTTGAGGCATGAAAAAATCCAAAAAATTCTTTTGCATCACATGGATAGAAAGGTTTTTTCAAGACCTTTGAGATGTTTTCTTCAAAATTCTTGTAAACCCAAGGGGACTGGAGATATCATCAAAATTGTGCAGGTATGTATGATCCATTATTTATGAAAGGTACTGTATATCTTGTTTGAACTGCGCCAAGTCCAAATGGGATGATTTATATCCACCCTATTTAGACAATATTTTTTTGGAATTGGTGAGGCTGAACACATTGCTTTCATTAAACTCTGGAACGAATAATTTCCACATCACCCCTGTCCTTGAGAGTGGAATGGAGTATCAACTTAGATTCATTGACTTGTATCAGATGATATTAATACTCTGAGGTCTTTTCATTGCAACACTAGTAGTACATGCAAGACTTTGAGGCAAGCGCTGCTCAGTTGGAAGATTCTGAACTGTTAGTCATGTATAGACTCTGATATCGATCTACAAAATGATTAATGAGTCACTCAAATGAAAACTGTGGTCGAATTGATAGCGTTTACTGTAGAATTAAACTCAAGTATAGCAGAATGTCTAAATTTGGCTGGATTATCTCATCTCTATCTAACAATAACTAATTCTCATTGTCAACATTTGATGAATTTCTAAACAGAAGTTAATCTTGGAGACTGTCAGAGTCAAAGCGCATCGAAGAATTTTCAGCCACTCAAGTTGAGCATCTCTGATTCTTCAAACTGATTGAGTGATCAACTGGTCTGTTATTCTTGATTGAGATACTTGATGCATAATGATATGGCCTGCAAACTGGAATTGTTAGTGATGGATTCCCTGCCTCCTCGTTTGGAAAAGTATACACCAGAGCTCTGACACCAGGAGGTTAGATGACCATTCTCAATGTTGAGAAAGATACATCCTGACTGTGCAGCTCCAAGGCTTTCAAAACTGGATCTTATGTGTTCAATATCCGACACTTCACACGGGCACACAGCACATGTTGGCGAAGTTGTCCAGGATGTCACGCAGCTGCCCCCTGTAACACACGCATTCATCCAAAAAGCATCAGGAGTCCAGGGCCAGTGCTCAGGGTGCGCGTCTACCTCGGCAACGGTGTAAACACAGCGTGATAAAACGACGACGACAATCGCATCAGCGCAGCAGACAAGTTAAGCGAACGATCATGCGGCTGCGCGCGGCTCCTCCTCTTCTCCCTCGGCTCTCCCCTTTCCGACAACCACCCGCCCGTATGCTTATACATAGGGATTCTGTGAGGCGTTTTTTGACGGTTTAACACAATTATTTCGGAGTTCTGATAAATGTTCGTTGTTGCCCGAAATTGGAGCTTCAATCCGAGCCCAGGTACGTCCCTCTAGCAGTTGAATTCGTGTCGATCTGAGCATTTTTGTGATGTGCATGTGGGAGGAGTGGGGGGGGGGGGGTGAAATCGGGCTACTTTGAGGGCTCATAACTCAAAAACGGAGCTGGACCGAAATCTGGGACTTGGACGAGCATCCTGAGCATATTCTGGCCTACCACTAGCATATTTTGGTCCGATTCCGCGGGCCAGGTTCACAGGGGCTTGGCGAATGTATTTTGTTGTGGAGATGATGCCTCGTCTGCATCCCCGTCCTCATTTTTAGAGTTGGGATTCCTTTCAGGACAGGATAATATTCCCAATAATGTAAAATATGGAGGACAGAGTAATATTCAGAAAAAAAAAATAGAACATACTTGACCGCTTATATTTCGTTTCTTTCAGATCATGGTACGAAAGGAACAAGCACATATTCCCTGCAAGCCGGTGGGAGCCATATGATCCTACAAAGATATACGATAAGTATACTGTTTCTGACAAGAAGAAAAAGTCATAGCGATGATCTAGCTCGAACTTTGAGAACCAGGATCAAACTCGTACGAAAACTAGTTCGTCTATATCAAGGCGTGATCAAAAGAATGAATCTTCGCGTTGGTCTATCTAACAACCAATAATATGGCAATATGTTTGAAGAATTTTAGTGAGATTATTGACCCGTATCGATGGGATGGATGCCATTGATATTCTGGAACTCTATTTCTCTAGTGGCGGCTTATATGAAATATTTCATGTAGATCTGCCTCATGAACGATATCTGATATATACTTATTTGAATAAATTTTTTTTCCACATATGAGTTTGTGAATAGAATGTTAAGACGTGAGTTGATATTTCCTCTTTTGCAAAGTATCTTAGCAATCGGCAACTTTCGAATGAAAGTGCTACAGCGCATTTAGAAATATTCCTCTCTGATCCATCAAAAGTGAGATGATTGCCAATCTAATACTCGAACAAGATAGACCATGTTCATGATTGCTCATTTCCCTTGCTATTTCTAGGATTTTCTGTGATTTATAGGGGGGGGGGGGAAGTTGATGGATAACTTGTATCCATGATCAGATCTCTCCAGGAATACCGAGACAAATGACTGTGGCACATATTTTTCAAGCGTCGTTTCACGGCCTAGTAGCCCTTCACCAATGCGATTACACACTAAGGAAAAGTTGCATTTGGTACACTCTACTGAGGTCTGTTCTCTCTCATGTTCGAATTTCGGAAAAGTAAAAAATTTCGTTCTCAATATATTTCCAATCGGGAGGTTATGGACCCCTACGGAATCTTCAGCTTCTCTTCGATATAAATGAATTACGGGCCTTTCCTGAGAACCAAAACAGCTACCTTTCCAGAAACTTTTGGGACCAAAATATTTGGAGCGGGTCTTGACCTACGTGGTTATGTGGTATAAGGTCCTTTAATCACTTCTGACTTGTACATTTTTGGAGACTGAAAATTAGTTCTTCGAATTTTCCGGCCTCGAAAACTTGAAGGCACTCTCCGTTTCCAAAAGGATCCAGCACAAGAAAAATCTCACCATGATGAACTTTTTTACGGTATCAGTGGATCGAATACATGGTCAAGATTTCTCATTCCCGTGATGAATTTGTGAACTACTCAAGTCATTCAAGAAACCATGTCAGATTCAAACGGTTTCTGCAACAATTTTTTAAAATTCCCATACCATCTTATTCGATGAGGGGTACCAGGATGAGATATTTCCCATAGTTTGTAGGTCCAAAGAATTTTTTTGTCCCAGATAGGCCTACAAGAGTGATTTTACCGAAAAATCAAAAATTGAGACTATCCCACCGTATTTTGCTCGCAACTTCTGATTGCTTCGACCAATTTGGATTTTTCGGAGAGCATTTGAAAGGTGACTCCAAAACCTATCGATTGATCTTGAACAAAATCTCCCCGAGTTGTTTTTTGGGCAGCTGGTGGTAAAATACTTGAAAATCACGGATTGGCTCATAACTCTTTTGACGTATATTTAAATTTCTTTTATTCCATCATTTTCGATTCCTCCAGTAATGAACTACGTGTATGAGAATTTTTAGTCATTATTTTTACTCCTGGAGCCTCCTAGAGCTCTTCTAGTGTGAAAAAAATCTCAAAAACTCGAAAAATGCGTTTTTACCACGTTCGACTCCCTCGGAGGATCTCGCAACTCATTTCAATGTGTTTGCGAGACTGTTTCACCTCAGGATGACTGTTTTGAGTATCTCTTGAGTGTAACAGATGCTCAAATTCGTAGAAATTCATTTCGGAAGCAAATTTTTATTCAATAGTTAGCATCTCCTACGCATGCGTTGTTTTCTGAGTAGTTCCGCGCGAAACAGTACTACGAAAAAGAGTCATGTCTTAAATTATTCTTTTGACTTTTTCATTCGATTCTGTGGTACAAAATATGAACTTTTCACTACCTATGGAGCCCCAAAAGAATTTTCCAGGTACATGCAACGCTCATTTTTTTGTTCTTTTGAACTGTTTTCAACGAAAAAGTAGGGGTATTTTTTCAATGAAATGAATTTTTCTCGAATTCGTTCAGAGATACAGAGATGCGGTTTGCGGAATTCGAAAGGTCTTGAAAAAAACCTATCGAATCGGTTTTATAGAGTTGATTTTGATGTCTTGGAAGGTTTTCTCGGGCAAAAGAGTGAAACACTTAGAAGATCCAATTTCTCGAAAACCCAATTCCCTAAAACCTTGAAAATTTGGTATTTCATGTAAAATGTTGTATTCTTTCAGGAAAAAGTAGTCCCAAATTCCTTCCACACGTTTCGACGCCTATTATCGCCAAATATCACAAATCCATATTCCAGACTTTTGGAAATCGTTTTTTGTGAGAAATTTGTATCCTTGAAACCAATTCCATTGGAAAGCCGAGGAAATTTCCTTCAAAATGACCTTCTGCCGAAGTCAATTTCATACATTTGAACCGTATTTACAACGTATGAAAGATGAACTGCCAGCTCGAGTGCGACACGTCGATGGACGCCATCGAACGGGGGGCAGGCGTGCATTTTCCTTACTGCTGTCTCCAGTACCTCCGACCCACCTCTGAAGAACTATCAAGATTCAGTGGTGTTTTAAACGTTGCAACTCTGGTTCAAATGCATGGAATTGACTTCGGCAGGTGGTCATTCGAAGGAATTTTTCTTGCCAATGGAATCGAATCCAAGGATCCAAATTCCTGCGCATACCTAGAAAACAGACGGTTCCCAAAAGACTGGAAAATGGATTTGTGATAATTGGCCAAAGTAATGATCAGAACCCAAAAAAGGGATTGGGGGCTATTTTTTTCTGAAAGAATACAACATTTTACATGAAATTCTAAATTTCTAAGGTTTTAGAAAATTGAGTTTTCGAGAAAATAGATCTTCTATGTTTTTCACTCTTCTGTCCGATAAAATTACCCCAGACCTGAAAATACCCAAACTTTTTGGTTGGAAATAATTCGAAAGAGCAAAGTTATGCACATTGGAGATACCTGGAAAATTTTTTGGGGTCCCAGAGGTAGTGAAGAGTTCATATATTGTACCATAGAATCGAATAAAAAAGTCGAGAAAAAATCTAAGACATGACCCTTTTTCGTAGGTCTGGTCCGCGCGGAACTACTCTTCTACGTTTTTGAAAGTATCTTCAATCGATAGCTAGTCCAATTCCCTCCAAAAAACCTCTTGCTGGAGCCAAGTTCATGCAGTAGAACCGCAGCTACAGCTGTTGAAATAAAAATAAATGTCTTGTGTATCAAATCCGTGAGCCTGGAGAAACATCGTCGGTCTCGACTGCCGGTTGAAGTCGAGTCAGCTACCAATTCGAATTGGTTTTGAACCACCAAAGTCATTCGCATGCACGAAAAATCTGAATTTAACGAATCATTGCCAGCAATTCGATCTGACTGATCAGATAATTGTGAAGTTCCTGCGCATGCAAATGACTTTGGAGCTTCAAAACTAATCTAAATCGGCAGCTGACTCGAATTCCTTCAGGAAGACCTCTCGGTGAAGTCGACTCGATGGATTTGAAGCGGAAATACACGCTTCAACTGGCAGGGGAGGCCGAAAATCCTCCTCCAGGCTCACGGATTTGATACCTGAGACGTTTTTTCCATTTCAACAGCTTACTGCTGGTTTTACTGCATAAAATTGACTCCAGCAAGAGGTTTGTTTGGAGGGAATTGGTCAAAAAAAACTCGAAACAGTCGTTCCTGAGGTAAAACAGTCTCGCATACACAATGGAATAAGTTGCGAGGTTCTCCGAGGGAGTTGAATGAGGTAAAAACGCATTCTTCGAGTTTTTTAGATTCTTTTCCGCACTAGAAGAGCTCAAGGAGGCTCCAGAAGTAAAAATAATGACTGGAAATTTTGAAACACGTAGTCCATCACTGGAGAATTTGAAAAGAAACGGGATAAAAAGAATTAAAATATACGTCAAAAGAGTTATGAGCCACTCCGTGATTTTCAAGTATTTTACCCACCAGCTGCCCAAAAAACAACTCGGGGAGATTTTGCTGAAGATCAATCGATAGGTTTTGGAGTCATCTTTCAAATGCTCTCAAAAAAATCAAAATTGCTCGAAGCAATCAAAAGTTACGAGCAAAATACGATAGGATAGTCTCAATCTTAGATTTTTCGGTGAAATCACTCTTGTGGACCTATCTGGGACAGAAAAAGTTCTTTGGGTCTACAAACTATGGGAAATATCTCATCCTGGTACCCCTCATTGAATAAAATGGTATGGGAATTTTAAAAAATTGTTGCAGAAACCGTTTGAATCTGACATGGTTTCTTGAATGACTTGAGTAGTTCACAAATTCATCACGGGAATGAGAAATCTTGACCATGTATTCGATCCACTGATACCGTAAAAAAGTTCATCATGGTGACATTTTTCTTGTGCTGGATCCTTTTGGAAACGGAGAGTGGGAGAACTATGGGAAATATCTCATTTTGGTACCCCCACATCCAAAAAAATGATATGGGAATTCTGAAAAAATGGTTGCAGAAAGTGTTCGAATTTGACATGGACGTACTATCAAAACTATGAGCATAAGGGTTTCAGATCGAATTGTCTCAGCCAGGCTGTCAATTCTCGCCTACCTGATCCAAATCCACGATCCTCTTCTTCATAGTCGCTAGGAGAAGATCATAGTATCTCCTAGCTGCTCATTCCATTGAATTTTTTCTCAACTTCTGGATGAATCCAAGTTAATCTCAGCACGCCGTACCTATTCTCACTCATGCTTTCGTCATATTCTTTACGTAAGCTTCTTCTCGACTTCCATCTTCCGGGGCCATGCATGACTTGGAGAATTTTGAGTGCTTGCGTTTGTCGTACGTGGTCAGAAAACTGAAAAACAGTGAGTTGTAGTATGATACTGTGTTAAAACTGGACTCTGCATGTTGTGTGCGCGTAGATCCAAATCCAATTGGGTGTATCTGAGTGTCTGAATGTGGTCTCCATCGATGGAAACATAACTCTTCTTCAAAACAGTGGGCACGTATCTCATTCTCATTTTTGAGATCATAGAGACCAGCAAAATCGGTCCACGACAAATTTTTGCAGACGAAATGATAATATCTCGAAATTGAGCCTAGCTCAAGCTCAATCGGGAAATCTTCGGGGAATTTTCCGTAGTCGCTAGATGAGGATGTCTCTGGAACTTCTGACTTCTGGTGTCTCGCCAAGCTGCAATGGGCTACGGAAAGTTTAGTTGAACCAAATTCGTCTGATTCCTTTCGTCCGAATGTCCTGAGAGTGTAAAACAAGTTAGAGATTGATTGGTAGATGTGGGTAGATACTAGAGTCAATCATGTGCAAGGGAGCACTCACAAATCAGAGAATTAAGCTCCGTAACTTCCCAGATGTATCTTAGACGGTCCGTAACTATGGTTCTCATATTGAGGGGGGATGTGCTTCAATTCCTTGTTCCCACTTCCACCCATGATACGTATTAGGTGAGCTCTACAAAGGAAGAAATTCGGAGCTCTACGAGAAGTACCGGCTCCATGAAAAGTTATTTTGTACTCTTTTGACATTTTGGCGCTCACTTGATCCCAGGGATGCCTTATCTCAGAAGAAATGCTTCAAAATTGTCACTAGTGTAGATTACAACAATGCCAGTTGGAGGGAAAAATTGAAGAATTTCCTCCTCCCGAAACGTAAGAAAACATATGGGCGTTTCTTTGAAACTCCACACCCTGCCGAAATACAGCTATGATCGATGATATAAAAGAACAACTGAATGTATCGATACCTGCTGGTGACTTAGCTTGAATCCAGAGGAACAATTAGAAACGATTCGCAAACTTGAACTCCGAGAAGATGAAAAGGAAACCATCCAAATGCGAAGGCTTAAGCGCTGCCTGTTAGGTGATCATACCGAATCTGACTTCATTTAAAATGATGAATTCGAGAATGATGAAGAATTAAAGCTATATGATGGATTCCACGCCAAAGCGACCTACGGAAAGGGGTCATCTCTCAGATTCTTTTTTAACCTTTTTCATTCGATTCTACGGCCCAAAATAGGAACTTCGGACCACCTATGGGGCCCAAAAAAAATTTTTTCTCTCCGTTGCACGCACATCCGTCAACAGACCGAAAATTTATCGTGTAAAAATCGATGCTCTTTTATTCACGAAAATGGGAATATTTCGAGTTTTTGAATAGCTATCGATTCGCGGGTTGCGGCATCTGAAAGGGCATCAAAAAACCTATCGAAAACGTTGTCGGAAATTCCTTCTCTGTGATTTGGGGGCCTCCTGGAGGCAAAAGAGTGTTTTTCACTAAAATGTTGATTTCTCAAAAAGCCATTTTTTTTTATTTTTTTAAAACCATATATTTGACGTAAAATTTTGCGTTCTTTCGAAAAAAATGGGTTTCAGAGAAGTTTGGGGCGATCCAAGTGACTTATGAGCCATTTTTTGAAAATTCGATTTTTTCGGTTTCAGAAAAAGGCGATTTTCTGCGCATGCGCAGAAACGTAGACTTTCGGCGCCACTTTCAATGGAAAGCTGACAAAATTTCCTATAAAATGACCACCCGCAGAGTTGAAATTCATGCACTGACACGCGATCTGCAAGGGTTAATTATGTCGAATCAGAATCACATGAAAATTCAGCCCATTAACGCCTTTGTGGCGCCTGCTGAGATGACACATTCACGAGATCTTTTCGGGACTCAATTTTGAGTACGAAATTGACCTGGAAAAAATTCGGACCACATGATTTCAACGTAAAATTGTATGAACTTTCAAAATATGCGATGAAAACCCCCGTTTGAGGCGAACCCGAGGTGCTACATCCAATTTTTCGCAATTTTGAATGTGAAATATCGTATTTTCTGGCAAAAAATTGGATGTAGCACCTCGGGTTCGCCTCAAACGGGATTTTTCATCGCATATTTTGAAAGTTCATACAATTTTACGTTGAAATCATGTGGTCCGAATTTTTTTCAGGTCAATTTCGTACTCAAAATTGAGTCCCGAAAAGATCTCGTGAGAGTGTCATCTCAGCAGGTGCCACAAAGGCGTTAATGGGCTGAATTTTCATGTGATTCTGATTCGACATAATTAATCCTTGCGGATCGCGTTTCAGTGCATGAATTTCAACTTTGCGGGTAGTCATTTTATAGGAAATTTTGTCAGCTTTCCATTGAAAGTGGCGCCGAAAGTCTACGCTTGTGCGCATGCGCAGAAAATCGCCTTTTTCTGAAACCGAAAAAATCGAATTTTCAAAAAATGGCTCATAAGTCACTTGGATCGCCCCAAACTTCTCTGAAACCCATTTTTTCCGAAAGAACGCAAAATTTTACGTCAAATATATGGTTTTAAAAAAATAAAAAAAAATGGCTTTTTGAGAAATCAACATTTTAGTGAAAAACACTCTTTTGCCTCCAGGAGGCCCCCAAATCACAGAGAAGGAATTTCCGACAACGTTTTCGATATGTTTTTTGATGCCCTTTCAGATGCCGCAACCCGCGAATCGATAGCTATTCAAAAACTCGAAATATTCCCATTTTCGTGAATAAGAGAGCATCGATTTTTACACGATGAATTTTCGGTCTGTTGACGGATGTGCGTGCAACGGAGAGAAAAAAATTTTTTTGGGCCCCATAGGTGGTCCGAAGTTCCTATTTTGGGCCATAGAATCGAATGAAAAAGGTTAAAAAAGAATCTGAGAGATGGTCCCTTTCCGTAGGTCGCTTTGGCGTGGAATTCATCATATAAGATTAGATTGCGTAGCGAATTAGTTTAAAATGCTTGTAAATCAGTTCGCGGAGACCACTACGTCGATGAAGATAGCAACGTCAACGCAATGGAAAGCGGAAGATTGACATCGTCATCAATACAAGAAGAGGACAATGACATTTTTCTTACAATAGTCAGCAGGTCAACGACAATTACAACAACATCAGTGCCCATTTCGACATATACAGGCCCAATGCCCCGACAAACCATTTCCTCTGCGGCCGCGATGGATAACAGGCATATCACTAGTACTACAGGTAGTCCTACTGACCTTGATTTAGTGCCATACATCTTTGATGATGGTACTGTACAACAAATACTACGAATGGTCGCTAATCAAATGAAACGATTGACTGATGCTTGAAGGCAAGTCGATGCACTACAATTAAATTGGACCAAGAAGAATCGTGAGCTATAAGAATCACAAAAACGTGCGCAAGCAATTGAAACTTAATTAATCGAAAAATCGCGCAATTTTGATGCTCGCGGATTTGCAAATATCACGCAAGTGCCTGTAAGTCAAAGGACAGTCATACCAACGAGCGTATTGAGGCCTACGAGTAATGCACCTCGAATAAGAAGCGTCAATCTGCAAGATACATACGATCTTCGGTATTTCAATGCGAATGAAGATCAAACCAGACAATCTGGCCAAACGGTCATTCAATCGACACATGTGAGCAATAATCTGCCAGCACCGCAAGCTGTGCGAAGTGGCCTCAACGGAACCTATGAGAGGAACACGTCAATTTGCAGCCAACCTGTTGATATCGGAAAAATAGAAAGTCAATGGAATTTGACTTTTTCTGGAGATTTAAAAGATGGCAGCATAGAAGAATTTTTATAACGGGTTGATGAATGCAGGACCATATCTAGTATTGCGGATGAAGACCTCATGAATGCACTGACTGAATTACTCACCAGCCCAGCTTTGCGGTGGTTCAGACAATCGCGGTCTAAATGGACAAATTGGGCAGCATTCAAGACAGGTGCTCGAATATGTTTTGGTCGAGATAAACAATTTCAACAACGACTCAGACGGGAAGCAGAGTCCCGTACGCAAGGGAAAGAAGAGCGTACAAGGGACTACATTGTCTGTCTTTGAACAATACTTAACGAATTTGATACACCATGGAGTGATGACCAACAACTTGAACTTCTTTATCGCTATTTGCATCCCACAATTCAACAATGGGTCCCTCGCGATAAAGTCAAAACGGTCGACAACCTCTTTACGCGTACTTGAGAAGCAGAGCATATTCGAGATAGCAATAAATTCTATCGTCCGCCCCCCCAATCCTGACCAGTCTCTCTTGCCTGGACTGGCGTATAAACCGCCCGAGACTAAGAAATCAGAAGATGATGAATCTCAACCTAACCTGGCAGCGACTTCAGTTGAACCACTGGTTGAAACAACGAAATTGATCGAAGATTTGATTCGGAAAGGATTAAAATCACTGACGCTGCCTACCGTGCCTCCAGTGCCTGGACAAAATCAAACGACAAGTGCGTAAACCTCAATTGCGCGAATGCCAGATGCAATGGTAGGAATGATTGATGAAAAAATCAAATCATTAAAATAGCAGAATACAAATACGCCTGCAAATGAACCTGCATCGAGTCAACAACGAAATAATTGAAATAATGACAAACCTAAAACTAATACGGTCTCTAGACCTAAGCCGGTTATTGAAAATGACAACAATAAGGACGAAGAACCTGATCCTGGTCCAAAAAACAGATTCTGTTGGAACTGCTCTTGGCCTAGATACACGGAAAATGACTGTCCTGAATGTCAAAAAAGGAGGAGGAGGTGACTAGGTAAGGCCTCTACCGCCTCTCTAGAGGATGTGGCCTCTAGTAATGGGTTGGTCACTGACCAACAGCAAGCCACGAAACCAGGACCATATTCCACGGTTTCTCTGAGTCCATCAACTGATTGTAACAATGAAAAACCACTCGGCGATCAACCTCGCTGGTGGCTCTAAACAAATTTAGGAAACGCTCGTGTTCGCGCTTTTACGACACTGGCGCATCTTGGACTGCTGGTGGACCAATCGGTCTACAATTACCTGCTGCAATCGCAGCTCGTGTGTTGCCCTATCGAGGCCCACACTGCCGTTTAGCAACTGGTGAATTAGCGCAACTGGTGGCGCAAACCAAATTGCCAATTGAGGTTGCTGGTGTAAAGAAAGACATTGCAATGTTCATTTATTTTTGGGAGCAGATTTCGCATATCCTTTCAATGCAATCCTTGTTTCTGAAGAGAGTATTATGACAGTGAGAGGCGAGGAGGGCCCATCAGACCCTCTTACTGTTGATTTCGCTACTCAGGGCGATTTAAGGGCGTAACCTCGGTACCGCCTGAGTCAAATAGATCGACTTAATTCAACTTTCACAAATTCGCTTACATGTGTGTCTTATGGGTTAATCAGATCTCAATACACCCTTGCATGAACTTGCATAAGCATCCGACTCACAAATCATGAAATCTCAATCCCTGATTATGGGCGAATTTGTCTCTATTGTGACTTATTCGTGACTTTACGCTGAGAATTAATCAGAACCTAAGCTACTCAAAGCTTGAAAAAAAGTTCGAGCACCTTCTTTGTATTAAGATTTATAAGTGAGCAAGATTTGAACAAAAACTGATAAGTCAGTCTTTCATAGTCTAATAATCATCGCGATGCCCCATAAAACAGCGTGCATAATTTCTATGAATGTTTATGCTGACGGTTTGACTCAGGGGTAGCCAATGCTCGTGAAATTTTGACTGTGTCTAATTGACACGCAAATACATCTCTCTGCCAAGTTTGATCAAAATCTGATCGGTGGATCTTCTACCGAGGTTACTCCCTTCAATACAGCCAACCTCGCATCAGTCGGCATTGAAGATCTCACTGATAAGCAGCGCAAATTGTTAGATGGCGTGTTAGACCGAAATATAGTAGTTTATGGTCCTAGTATTGGTTGCACGGACCGGATTGAACATGAGATCGTCGTCGAGTCTTGTCGACCGATCAAACGAAAATATTACCCCGTATCCAAACGGATCGAGGACGAAGTGCATGATCAAATCCGGAAAATGCTTCAACTCGGAGTGATCAGAAAATCGACAAGCGCATGGTCTAGCCCCGTAGTGATGGTTAGGGAATCAAATGGCGAATACCGCTTCTGTGTTGACTACCGGGAATTGAATAATGTGTCACGCAAGAATGCATATCCTATACCGCAAATGGATGCAATTCTATGGAAGCTTCAAAATGCTAAATATATCAGTACTATAGACATTAGCTCCGCATACTGGTCTATTCCACTTAAAAAAGGCTCAGAACCATTTACGGCATTTACAGTGCCCGGATTAGGCCTGTTTGAATTTACAAAGTTACCGCATGGGGTCTGCAATGGTCCCGCGACCTACCAGGCCTAATGGACGATTTAATCAGCCCTGAATTAGAACCATTCGCGTTCAGCTACTTACATAATATTATGATGATAACTGAGACGTTTGGAAAACATCTTGAAGTACTCGAGCTAATCTTGAAGAAAATTAAAGATGCCGGTCTAACAATTAATCGTGAAAAAAGTCTTTTTTGCAAGGACGAAGTCAGGAACCTCGGAGTCCTAGTCAATCGTGATGGCTTTCGACTAGATCCAGGGAAGATCAAGCCAATTGTGGGATATCCAGCTCCAAAGACTTCGAAAAAATTGCAGCGCTTCTTAGGCATGGCGTCGTGGTATAGAAAATTCCTTAACGATTTCGCCATGATTGCCGAACCGCTCACTCGTCTAACCAAGAAGGGGACAACTTTCTTATGGACAGATGAGCAACAACATGTCCTCGAGCAGATAAAAACTATGCTTGTAATGGCTCCAGTCTTGAATCGGCCTGATCACAATCTCGAATTTCAAATCCAGACCGATGCGTCGAATACGGGCTTCGGAGCTCTGCTTGTTCAAATAGTAGATGGTGAAAGATGCCTTCTAGAATTTGCTAGCAGAGGACTTACGCCCGAAGGAAGGAATTTGTCTTGTACAGAACGAGAATTTCGACCTTATATTGAAGGATATCCATTCGAAGTAATCACTGACCACAGTGGTCTGGGTTGGTTATTTAACCTACGGAATCCCACAGGACGTCTAGCCCGCTGGGCACTTGAATTACAAAGCCATGACTTCACCATACAACATTGGGCAGGAGACAGAAACATCGTACCAGACTGCTTGTCTAGGATGTACGAAGACAAAGAAACGCTCTAGGCACTTAGTCTTGCGACCATTAGTGTAAGAAAATCCACGCAAGATGCGTGGTACATTGAGAAGTTCAATGAGGTCCAGAATCGACCAAAAGAATATCCAAATTGGAAGATCGTCGGTGAAAATCTTTACCACCATAAGCCTGACGATGTGCTTGACGATCTTGGACTAGACAACGACGCGTGAAAATTAGTAGCACCGCAAGAAAATCGTTTACAAATCCTAAGAGAATGCCACGAAGAAGGAACAGCAGGCTACTTTGAGCGATTTAAAACACATCAACGTGTTATACTCCATTACTTCAGGCCAAATCTATACCACGACGTTGCAAATTTTGTGAGAAAATGCACAATTTGCCAACAATGCATAGTGCAACAACGTGCACCAGCCGGCCTCATGGGTAAACGGTCAATCACACGACCATGGCAAGTTGTAGCAGCCGACACTTGCGTGTTTCCTCGCAGTGTCTATGGCAATGAATACATGATAGTCTTTATTGACTCATCTTCAAAATGGATGGAATGTGTGCCAGTTCGCAAAGCGAATGCACTGACTGTGCGTAAAGCACTGGACACTAAAACACTTCTACGATTCGGTACTCCCGAAACTTTTCTGTCCGACAACGGACCAGAGTACTCAAACAAAGTGATAGACTAGTTCGTGGAAGAGCGTGGGATTGTACATATGACTATACCACCTCACGCCGCTCATTGCAATTGAGCAGAACGAATAATAAGAACAACTGAATCGTCCATTATTGCATATTTAGAGGACAAACATAGTCACTGGGACGAACACGTGACCGAACGAGCAGTAGGTCTTAGACCGAAGAGTGGGTCGACGACCGAAGATACGTGGTCTTTGACCGATCAATAGTTTACTGACTTTTGATTTTCTTCGCGTTGGTCTACGACCATTTAGTTTATATTCTTCCTTTTTTCAAGGTCAATTGACCAGATTTTGATAGTTATGAGTATTGAGGTCTACGACCTAATATCTTAGAAAATAGTCCAAATACTATTAATACTTTTCCAATTTTCATTTCATTACGGTCATACGACCAAATTTTCGTTCGTCTAGGTTAGAAAAAACTTCCACGGTCAATGACCAATACCATTGGACTGTTCCTGAAACTAGTATGTTCATTTTCTGAATGTTTGTACTTACATGTCAAAAGACAACTTGTTCAGTAATTTTGATTCCTAGTGCGAAAGAACAAATTATGTTCAATAATTTAGGTCTACGACCAAACAATCATGTGACAAAATAGTCAATCAGTATTTTATTTTCATAGATCCGAGCGCTATTCATGTAAGAAGTATGGATTGAGCGATGTATGGTATGATCTGAATGCACCAGGCTTGAATATGGACAAATGTCCTAAGTATGATCTGTGTACTGTGTACGATGAATGTTCACAGTGCTGTATGCCTAGTATGATCCAATAGTGACGGTCAATTCAAGAGACCAAGTGATTCAGTGAAACCAAAAATGATCCTCTCTATGACACGCATGTGCAGAATAGTGCAGTCAAAGACGCTCTCCAGTGCTCTATGGTCTAAAGTCTATATGAATAGTTGCCCATTCGCTCCGTCCACCTCCATTTGGCGGCAAAAAATCTGACTGTAGCGCTCGCGGTGGTCAAACGCGATACGAAAACGCGGGGGCCAGCGACAGGGAAGCAGCGCCTCAGTTGTGTATATGTAGGTATACAACTCCCGTGTCGATGGTGTCTGCTGCTGTCTATTCTTGTCACATCAACTCCGTCAATCGACTAATCATTCTGAATAAGTTGTCGTGAGATCGACGTGAGTTCATACAGATCATTGTGAGTATCGAACACGGTGTCGATGATCTAAGTCCACCTCTGATATTCTCCGGACACACCAAACAACAACAAACGCATGCTCGGCCATAGACTGGTTCTACTTCGGCGTCGCGGGATCATGTTGTGACATGTTCCACGCTCTGATCGACCTATAGTGTATTGTATTCGGCGATAAAAGTGGATAAAAGTGTAATGAGAGTGTAAAATAGCAAAGCCTGTCGCAAATGAAGAGATATAAGTTGTATTATCTGCTGTGTTCGTGGGCTCGGTGTCCTTGTGAGAGTGCACGTACGGCCTTTTCACGTTTATATATACACCGGTGGTGCTGCGCTCGCTTCGCCATACTTTCGAGCACAGCTACCGCCGGTACATTAATGCGCAGCCGTGCGTGCATGCCCCCGCTTTTCAATTCGCGATTCAGTCGTAGGAGGCGCCTTTAAGCAACTTGGACATAGCGAATAGAGTAGATATTAGGTCCGCATGTATGATATCCCCACCGTTCTTAAGGAATTACATGTACATTTTGTAAAATCAATCTCGTATCCCAGAAACCCAAACATGATGCAATCATTGTAATTTCCATCCCGATTTCGTGACTACAGTGGTCAATTTTTCAGTTAATTTGGCCCAGATTCAGAGAGAATAGGCTTCGAGCAGGTACGCCAGTCGGCTACCCAGCGTCTGGGGGAGGGGTGTGACGGATGAGTAATATCCATCTTGCCTCTCTCCTGGGCCAAGTAATATAAAATTATAATCTAATCATGTAGTTATTGTTTCAGTGAGAGCCGAGCGAAGGAGAGGACATTCTCAAGGTAAGATAGAGAAATCGATTGATTCATTCATAACCTTTATTCGCCCGACGGCAAAATTAAAAAAGTACAGTAGCATAATTCACATATGTTACACCTACGTGATGAATGAATGAAGATGTATAAATATTTGTCTTTTCGGTCAAGGAATATTAAAATTATCACAGAAAGTGACTAGTCATTTTAAGGCATCGAAGGATGCATAAAAGTCAAGTAAGAGAATGATGAGATACATTTTTATATACAAATATCAGTCTTTATAAGAACAATCGAGGAGGAGAAAACATTTTCATGTAGAAAGGCATATAAAAGGCTTGGGCCAGCAGAAATATCCCAGGAATTACAATTTAGTGACGAAGTAGCCACGTATGACTCTTTTAAAATAGGAAACGCTGATTGAAAAGAGCCCAAACCTATCGTAGTTTAGAGATTAAAATAATGCCTCCTCTCCACATCAATCCTCTGGGAAGATTGGGTCAGAAGGAAATCTTTTGATGCCTCTTTGAACACTGATATTTTCCCTAGCTGCCGGAAGCCCGGAGGGGGAAAGTTCCACAGATGAGCACATTGAACCTGGGATGATCTTCTTCCGTACTCAAGTCTCATATTGGGGACCTTGAGTACCCGCTCTTCTGCATCACCACGTGCGGGGCGTTCGGATTGGTACCTGGTAAACATCGCAGCTAGGTAGCCAGGTTCTCGAAGATGCAAGATCTTATGCATTAAAAGTGCTGCGAAGTACATTCTCCGCGAATCAGTACGTAACCAACCCAAACGTTCCCTAAACGGGGTGATGTGCTCGTCTCTCCTAAGATCAGAAATGTACCTCACACATGAATTGCTCAGTCGCTGTATCCGTTGCCGCTGTTCGTCCGTGGCGTCGAGGTACACGACTGTGCAATAATCTAAATGCGGTTGAACTAATGACTCGACTAGGCGAATTCGGAGAGGTCTGGTGATACACGCCCTAAAAAACCGCAATCCGTAAAGGGCTCTGTTCACTTTCTCAGTTACTTGGTCGATGTCCGGCTTCCACGTCAGTTCACTATCAAGTGTGACACCAAGACTCACGACCGTATCGCTAAACGTAATAAACTTTCCTTCCTGTATCTCAACCCCTGGCAAGTCCATTCTTTTCAGATCTTTGATGTTCCTCTCAGAGCTAAAGAAGATTGCCTTGGTCTTGCCAGCGTTGAGACGCAGGCCGGAACGTCTGGCCCAGCAATTAGTCGTCCTACTCCTCTCAGCCGGGTGATGCCTCCCTTGATCCTAGTTTTCTCGACTTGGAGATGAATTTGGAGATCATCCGCACAGAATAGATGATATACCGACTTTCCGTCTAGCAAACCAGGTAAGTCATTAACATATGAGCTGGAGAGTGAAGGCCCGGGAACGGATCCCTGTGGAACAACCGGATTGGTTTCGAGCCAATCAGAACTACCAGATTTTGAAGTAACTATTTTTGGGTGCGGCCTTGTAAGTATAATTTTATCCACAGGAGTGCCGATCTTGAGAATCCAAGGTTTCGGAGCTTCCTCAACAGCTTTGACGGTGTTATTGTGTCGAAAGCCTTTTTAAAGTCGAATAGTAGGTGTAAGGTGATCTTCTTCCTATCAATGCCTACTCTGATGTCATCCGTCAACTTTAGTAAAGCTGTCTGGGTGCTATGGTATTGCCTGAAACCAGTCTGGAAGCGATCAAGAATTTTTTCTCCTTTTAAATACTCCGTGATTTGGTCATGTGCATTTCTTTCCAGAACCTTGGAAAGGAAGCACAGCAGCGCTATGGGATGGAAGTCCGAGACCGTTGATGGAGCTGCAGTCTTCTTCAATGCAATCAGCTGCACTTGCTTCCAAGCCTCGGGGAAAACGCTATTAGCGAAAGAGGAATTCAAAATATGTACAATGAGATCACCAAATGCCGGAAGAGCCTTCGCAATCACGCTCTGGGGGATCCCATCCACCCCGCGGGCCTGGGAGGAGAAATGTTCAATAGTAAGGACTACATCACTCAAATTTGTGGGCTTAAATTTAAACCCCTCCTCCGAGGCAGAGTTAATATCGTCCATTGCTTCGTTGATATTTTCGTGAGGCGAAACGGAAACACCCGCAAAGTGAGCGTTCAACTCATCTGGTGTGAAACCGTGAAGTTCTTCCTCTTTGCTCTTGGGCAAGAGGCCGAGATTGCGCATCTCCTTCCAAATATTCTTGTTCTGATCAAGAGCGTCTGGAAGATGGTTTTGAAGGAAGGAATCACGCTCTTGCTCAATGCGCAGATCGACTTCTTCGCTGAGCCGAAAGTACTCATTTTGAAGCTCAGGACACTTGCACTGGTTGCGTTGCATACGCTCCCAACGCCTGCGCGTCGCGTCTCGCTCATTCATGAGCACCCTCGACTCAGGACCAATCCAAGGAGCATCATTTTTACGCGGGTTTATAGTTTTTCCTGGTGCTGATTCATCTAAAACGATCATTAAATTTCCATTCAAGCAGTGAAATGCGTCTTCCAAACTGGTTTCGGCATTTTCAAGAGCTGTCCAGTCACAGCGGAGCAGACGGTCATTCAATATCTCCGGAGTGATTTTACGAAAATCCCTATACTTGAAGGAATTTTTTGGCGGAGTAGGGGTGAAGACGTTGATGGTGACGTCAATGACCGAGTGCCCACCGAAACTGGGCAGGTGTCTGTTGTGAAAGTCAGTAATGGTGTCGTTGTCATCTACGTAGATGTGATCAATCCATGTATGAGATACATTGGGGTTGTGTTGATGAGTCGAGCCATGCTGCACTATCTGCAAGGCTAGTCCTTCTGTCAGTGCAGTCCGTGTCTTGGTGTCGGGATGAGCAGTATCCAACAAGTCATCGTTCAGATCACCCATAATGATTTTGTGACTGTAATCACCACACAGCCGGCGTAACGAGCCAAACAGCCCATCATCCTTCTGCATGGCAATTTTAGGGGGTCTATAGATTACCGCGACTAATATTGGGGGTGAGCTGCCTTGCTGCACGCTACAATAAAGGAATTCGGGCACGCCAGGTTTCCCCGGCCCAAAAGTATTCGACGAAACCAACTTCTCAACTTTGAAGTCATTGCGCACATACGAGGCAACTCCTCCACCCTCTGTGTTGCGATCTTGTCGCAACAACGAAAAACCTGGAATCTGAACGAGACTGTCATCCACATACTCATCTAGCCTTGACTCGGCCACCCCAAATAGATGATAGGGGGGATCGTTAGCAACGAGCAAGCGTAGATGCTCAATCTTATCTGTCAGGGAGTTAAGGTTGATAAATCCCGCTTTTAAAGAATTACCCCTCCCTCGTCGCTCTCCAGCAGCCGTATCCAGTCAGGGAGTTCTTGCTGATTCTGTTGCCGGAACTTTATTTTGCTCCGGAACGATGGTGCAGCTCTGGGTGTTATTAGAGGACGCACAGGTGCGTTCCGGACCACTTCGACAGGTCGTTTGAATGACCTGCAGATCAGCAAGGGATTCGAACGTATGTGCTCGCTCACCATTTTTCCGTCTAACCCAGAAACGCCCATCACTATGCCAGACGTATTTAAGACCCAAACCGCGTGCAACCGACCTTAAACGTATAAATTCTTCGTATTTTTCACGGTGGAGCATCTCATTTATGAAGATTCTACGGTCTGGCACATGAGCTTTCGTATCTGGGTCGAGTAAGTCAGGCTGGATATTGTTGGCCGTGAAATAATTATTGGTGATTGAACGTTTAGCCCGAATCACTTTCCCGACTAGTCGACTACTGGAGAGTTCCAACTACACATGATGGTAAATTGCGCGTGATAGCAGCTGAGGCTCGGGAAGATAGAACCGAGTCACGATTACGTATGAGAGTCCTCTCCCCAGACGCACGCCCCGGTTGCAGAACACGGACATCAACAATGTCTGCCCTCTCCAGTGAGGGAAGAATAGACTTGAGCACTGCATAAGAAATATCAGATATGTGTGCTGGTGAGGCCTCAGGATCTTCTTTTAAAACACCATCAATAATTAGTTTACAGCGCTCAAGTCCGTCATTGCCTAGTCCCTGCCCTTGCTTCCGAACGTATGGGTGGGGGGACTCGTCCATCCTAGGGGCAGTGTTAGGAATCGAGGATTGATGTGTCGATTCAGCATTACTATTCTCCTCATTACGAAATTTACTATTTTGCAGAGTACTCTGGAAGCCTGACAATAGCTCCGTTAAGGTAGAAATTTGGCCTGCCATGATAGAATTTTGCTCCAGAAGAAGCTGTCGATCCAAGCGAAGCTCCTCCAGCTGGGAGCTTTGCTTCTATAAGTCCCTCGAGAGAAGATACACGTGCCAACAATCGATTATCCACCTCACTTTCTGCTGGTGTGCAAGATGGAGCGGTAGTGGCAACGTTTTGTCGGATCACGAGGGATTTTATTTCGTCAAGCTGGTTCTGAAGCAAAGCATTTTGGTTGTAGAATAGGTCCAGAGTACTCTCCCGTATATATACCCACTTTGGTTCCGGAGAATTTGACGAGGTCGACGTAGTTGTTGCTGCAGGTTGATCCGAGATGTTGAGGCTATTGCTTTCCACCGATCCGACGGGGTAATCCACGTGTGGTGTTTTGAGCAGCGACGGAGAGGCAGTAGTGAGCCGCGCATCAACTTGTTGCTTTCGAATATTCGCGGGCTCTGTTCTGCTGGACTCATAGATAGTGGCGCCACTTAACGGGGGCGAAGCAGTAGCTGGCGGAATACCCCCTGCTTGCGCGAGCTGTCGACTCTAGATGGCTTAAGAGGCACTGGTGGTGGGAGCTCAGCGCTGCTGCCCGTGGTGGTATGTTGCGGGGCGAGGGGAGACTTTCCTGACGCGCCACGCGAGCTGAGCCGCATGTGTGAGATCGGGTGATTACTCACACGTCTTCCTGAGCTTGTTTTCTCCTTCTCTCTCTCTCTCTCTCTTGACCAAACCAGTAATTGACTGAAACTATCATCATTATTTTTGTTGTACATATATTATATTCATTCTTATACGTGTTATTACATTTTAACGGGCATATGTAGGTGTATGCAATTGTATTTTTTGTCTTCGGACGAATAAAGGACATCTATCTATCTATCTATCTCTCTCTCTCTCTCTGGCTGTTTGCGCACTGAGGCAAGAAGTCGAAGTCGTCTGCTTCGTCGCACTTGATGTTAATTTCGCGGCTGGAATCTCGCTCACCTGCAGATATCTTTCGCATGTCACTGCTCCTCTGGATGTTCTCGAGCACTTGACATGTGCTGATTTTTTGCAGATGTCGCATACTCTGCTGCCTGCACATAAGGTGTCGTTGCAGACACAGCAGATATTGTCGCTCATCGTGCAGCAGACAGCAAGATAACGGGGCAGGCTAGCGTAAAAGACGACTTCCGAGCATGCGCAGGAAGCTCACATTCGGCGCCAAGCACTGCCAACTCGATGTTGTTGTTGGAGAAGCAGAATTGGAATTATTCCTCCCAGGCTCTAGCAGGAGCCATGCAGTGATGGTCCAGTGGTATGAGCCTGCAGGGGGAAGTGCAATCTGCGAGAAAGTGCCACTCGGGACGACGTTTTGATGGATAATTCGATGTTCGGACACGGAGCGATATTACATGCGTGTGGGAACACTTACCGCCAGAGAGAAGAGAGAGAGAGAGAGATAGATAGATAGATAACCTTTATTCGCCCGAGGGCAAAATTGAAAAATACAGTGGCATATGTCACATATGTTACACCTACATAATAAATATATAAAAAGTATAAATAATTGTCTTTTTGGTCAAGGAATATTAGGATTATCACAGAAAGTGACTAGTCATTTTAAATTTTAAAATTTTTTTAAAATTAAGAGAGAGAGAGAGAGAGAGAGAGAGAGAGAGAGAGAGAGAGAGAGAGAGAGAGAGAGAGAGAGAGAACAAGGTGGGCTAAACTACGCAGACATGCTGCGCAGGATAAAAACGGATGACCTCGATGAAGAAGTGGGCTCGAAGGTCACGGGCATCCGCAAGACCCAAGAGGGCCAAGTTCTTCTTGATCTCAAGAAGGGCACCGATGTCGCCACCGTCAAGGCAGCCTTGGCACCAGTCGTCGGGCAAGAAGGAGCTGTCCACTGCCTAGCAAACAGCACGACCCTCGAGATGCTCGGAGTCGACTACGATGTCGACATAATCAAGGTGCGGGATGACCTCGCGAAGGCCCTACCAGAAAACGAGAAGGATGCCGTTGTAGTCAAGTCCATCCGGAGTGGCTACCGCGGCACCCAAACCGCTGTTGTCTCGATCGCAACGAGACTGGCCCACCATCTCCTCGACTGGAAGGAGCCAAAGGTTGGATGGGGCAGAGTCAGGATCCGCGAGAAGGGTGGCATCCCACGGTGCTATAACTATTTGAGTACGGCCACAAGGCCTCGGGGTGCAATAAAAAGAAGGCAGGGGAACGGAAACCAAAACTCTGCTTCCAATGCGGCGAACCAGGGCACCTTGCTGCGATTTGCAAGGAAAAACCAAAATGCCTAAGCTGTGCGGCGATCGGGTCCAAATCTGACCACAGATCTGGGGCCAGCAACTGCACTGCGTACCAGAGGGCAAGAACCACATATAGACGCAGGAAGGGAAGAAATGGCTAGCTTCATCCAAGCCAACCTCAGGAAGAGCGGGGACGCAGACGATCTCCTACACGCTGTCGCCAAAGAAGGAGGGATCGATGTTCTGATTATCTCCGAACCGCCTCGGAAGCGCGAATTCTCTCGATCCACATTCGATCACTGGAGGACAGCCGTAATCCAGATCATGAATCTTGCGATCCGTGAGACTGGACCAGCTGTTAGTGGCCGCGGTTTCGCTCGAAAGACCATAGGGGGCACAGCAGTCTACAGCTGCTACTATTCGCCGTCGCTCAAGACGCACGAATTCGAAGACGAGCTCATCGACCTAGAAGAGGATGTGAGGCGATGGGGGGGCCCAGTTATTTTCGCGGGGGATTTCAACTCCAAGGAACCGACTTGGAGCGGGAGGCCGCTCGATAGACGAGGGGTAATACTTGCTGATGCCATGGAGGCATTGGGATTAGTGCTCGCGAACGAGACGGGGGTTATCACCTACTACCGACACGACACTCGGTCCAGGGAGGGAGGTTCGTCTTCGGTCCTCGACCTGACGTTCATGAGCCCGTCGCTCATGGGACGTATGACATCGTGGGAGGTTCTGGACACGGGAACATTGAGTGACCATCGACATATTCGGTTTCGGCTTAGGACTGACAGACAGAGACAGACGACACGCAGACCGCGACCGACGGGGTGGCAGGTACGCAAGCTGGATGAGGGTAAATTCCGGGAATCGATAGGAACAGCCGAAGATCTCCCGATGAACATCACCGCGGACGAGGCTGTGGATATGGTGACGACAACCATCACAAGAGCTTGTGACGCATCGATGCCTCGCAAGACAACATCATGCTTTTGGAGGAAACCAGAGTACTGGATCACCGACGAGATAAAAGACCTACGAAGAACGAGCAATAAGAAAAGGAGAACCACGTGGCGATCAAGGAAACTAAAACGACCATCACTGGCAGAAGATGTTAGGGCGTACAGAGGAGCAAAAAAGGCTCTCATTCTAGCCATCCGGAGAAGCAAAGAGAAGTGCTGGGGTGAATTGTGCGACATGGTTAATGGAGACCCGTGGGGTACGCCATACCGCGTGGTCATGTCCAAGGTCCGACCCCGGAGGGGCAACCCAGCACCGACTGATGCAGCTACCTTGTGCAACATCGAGGAAGACCTCCTCCCAGCAGGAGAACCTAGAGTCACATTCCCTCAAGAGAGCGACGACCCCATCCCGCTCTTCACTATGCAAGAACTACTCATAGCGGCGAAGAGACTGCCAAACGGCAAGGCCCCCGGCCTGGACGGCATTTCAAACGAGGCTCTGAAACTGGTCTTCGAATATAAACCAGATTTACTCCTCGACCTCTTCAACATCTGTCTGAGCGCGAGAAATTTCCCGGATAAGTGGAAACGCCAGAAGCTGGTCCTGATACCTAAAGGTCAAGGAGGTCAACGCCCTCTCAGCATGCTCGACAATATCGGGAAAATGTACGAGATGATGGTGCTCAACAGGGTGGAAAAAGCCCACGAAGAGAGCGGCGGGCTATCACCAATGCAGTTTGGGTTCCGGAAGGGACGAAGCACTGTGCACGCGATCGAGGAGGTCCAAGAACGGGTTCAAGCGTCGGTAGGGAACCCATACCAAGGAAGAGGAGGATTCTGTGCCATTATTGCGTTGGACATAAAGAACGCGTTCAACTGCGCGAGCTGGGAGCGAGTCTATCAATCCCAAGCAGGTAAAGTGCCGCCCTATCTACTAGCCATTACGAGTGACTATCTGCGGAACAGGACACTCGTGTACGACACCGACGAGGGACAAGAGATCCGGAAACTGTCCGCCGGAATTGGACAGGGATCGGTTTCCGGGCCGTTCAACTGGAACACCCAGTGCGACAGTTTACTGTCTATTGAACTGCCCGAAGGAGTGATAATAGTGGCTTTCGCGGACAACGCGGGACTCATAGTCTGGGCCGACAACGAGGAACTCTTGGGTAGACGCGCAAACAAGGCGCTGGCCCGAGTCTACGAGTGGATGATCAGCAGGCTGCTAGAGCTTGCTGTCAAGAAGTGCGAAGCAATCATGGTCACAAGACGCAGGAAGTTTGACTTGCCCCACTTTTACATCAACGGACAAGAGATCCCACGCAAGACAGAGCTAAAATACCTCGGCGTATGGCTCGACGACAAGTGGTCGTTCAAGAAGCACATCCAGGAGGCCGCCCAGAAAGCGAGCAGGGTTGGTGTGGCGCTTCAGCGGCTGATGCCGAATATCGGGGGACCCAAGAGAAAGAGGCGCGCACTTCTCAACACCGTCAGCACCTCTATCATGCTCTACGGTGCACCCGTGTGGGGGAAGAGAGTAGAGAAGACCATCATCGAGAAGAGGATGGGGCCTGTCCACCGGAGAGCGGCCCTGAGAAGTATCCGTGCCTACCGCACCGTGTCAGGAGATGCGGCTTACATATTGGCGAGTACACCGCCCATCCACTTGCTCGTCGCGGAGCGAGTGAGAATCTGGGACCGCCAGAAAGTGATCGGAGCCGAACGAGTACTCACTCCAACAATGAAGGAGATCATCCGCGACAACGAGAAGGAAACCACCCTTGAGCATTGGCAAACTGAGTGGGATTCGCCATTTGCGAATGGCAGATGGACGCACCGGCTGATCCGTGACGTAGCCAAATGGATGGAACGCACCCACGGAGAGATAGATTACTGGACGACGCAAGCACTGAGTGACCACGGTTGCTTCGGTGCCTACCTGACCCGGTTCAAGAAGAGGACATCCCCAGCATGTCAGTCATGCGGGGACAACTGGGATGACGGTGAACACGCCCTGTTCACGTGCAACGACACACAAAGAGAGCGCGCCGAGTTGAATGGATGGCTGGGTGCTCAACTGACACCTGAGAACCTCGTCCCGTACTTACTTCGCAACCAGGAGACATGGGATAGAGTCACCGGATACATCAAGCTGGTGATGACCCGTAAGGAGGAGAAAGAGAGGGAAGTGAGGCGCCTCGATGCCGGCAAATTACAGTAAACCTGCCGATTCAAACAGAAGAGGTCCAAATGGTTCCAGGAGGAATATGATGGACTGAAGAGGGAAGGAAGAAGAGAGAAGAGAGAAGATCGAAGATCGAAGAAAGAAGAGAGATCGAAAGAAGAAGAAAGAAGAATGAAGAATGAAGAGATGGAAGAAGATCGAAGAAGGGGAAACAACACCTACAAGTCGTGAGAAGAGAGACGCTCGACCCTGAGCGCGAGACGCCACCGGCCCTGAAGTAATGCTCACGCGGTGCCGGGGCCGGATTTGTAAGTTGATGGATCTCTCCCTTGTCCAATGGCCGGCGCCAACGGAGAAGGGAGAGAGGGTTTACCCGGTTCGGATGGCCGTATCGCTGCGCATTCCAGCCCGGGACTGTTGGGGAGGTGCTGGCCAGCCGTGTTTGGCTGACCGGTGCCTCTCCTTCGTACGCCGCAGCGTATTCGCCCTACAACCACCTTAAGAAAAAGAAAGAGAGAGAGAAAGAGAGAGAGAGAGAGAGAGAGAGAGAGAGATTGATTGATTGATTGATTAATTGGTTTATTGAGAGCGGGGGGAGATATCCCCATTTGCTCAAAACGCAAAGTTACATGTGAGGTACAGATAATTTTCTGAACTAGTGATGCAATAAAGAGGTAATAAATATATAACAAAGAGTGGTAGTAAAGTTCTTCTGGCGGCGATATGTGAGTGCGGCAAAATTTCGTGCAATCGGTGGATAGTGGAGTGCGGATAGGCGTAATTTGCAGCGTTAGATGGTAATCACTACGCTAACTCACCACTTTACAAATGCTCATTGAAAGAAGCAAAGGCTTCAGAAAGTGACGGGGGTATAGCCACGAGGTGCTCACGCTTTGCACGAGAAAACCACTCATCTCTGTCTACGACGAGCAGGTAGTCTCGCATGAAGTTTTTAATGTGTGGTGTTGATGACGCAATGAGATCAATCTGGGGGAGCGAATTGAGGAACCGAGCCGATGCAAACGCGAAGGATTGTTTGAGTGCTTCTGTCCGGGGAGTCGAGTAAATAAGCTTGGGTTTGTTACCTCTCTCCGATTGTCTTAGCCCAGGCCAGTCTTGGGTTCGGACAAAGCGGGGACGAAGGTATAAGGGTAGGCCTGTTTTGAGGATGTTGACCACGAGTGAACCCATAAGGTACTCCCGTCTTTTCTCAACTGATAACCAGCCTAAGCCGATGCGATAGGGCGTTACGTGTGCTCTCCAGGGGATATTCCCGTACACAAAGCGGACACAAAGATTGAGAAGTCTCTGGAGATTCAACGCTTGGCCCTTTTCTAAGCCCGTGAGAAGTATGGCCGAATAGTCAAAGTGAGGTAGAATGAGGCTTTGCACAAGGTGCTGTCGCAAGGTACGGGGCAAGGCGCGACTAATCGCGCGTAGGGTGTAAAGTGAGCCATGGATCCGTTTGGAGAGTTGATTTATTTGAAGTCCCCAGTTCAAGTCCGGGGATACTTCTATTCCCAGGATTTTCATATGCGAAGAGTAAGGCAAGGGGGTACCAGCTACGATAATATTGGGAACTGTGTGCGGTTTGAGCAGTGTGGTGTAGAAGGTACTACCCAGAATCATAGCGACTGTCTTCTTAGTGTTTAGAACTAATTCGTTACTCGTTGCATAGCATGCTATGGCGTTGGCATCTTGGGCGATAAGGGCGATCTTGTTGTGTATCTCAGATGGTAATGCATGAAGATAAATGTAGGTATCATCGGCAAAGATTTTATGGTGGGAATGACGAAGGACACTTCCAAGATCGTTGATAAAAATGAGAAACAGTAAGGGGCCCAAAACACTACCTTGAGGTACACCAGCATTAATCGGGAGCCATTCCTCATGCTTCCCGTTCTCAAGCCGCACCGATTGAGAACGTAGTCGTAAATAGCTTGCAAACCAGCGTATGGTACGGTCGGAGCAGCCAATCTGGCGGAGTTTGCGTAGTAAAATCACATGCGAAATGGTGTCAAACGCCTTCGAAAAATCGAAAGATATCAGGACCGTGACCATACGCTGATCGATAGCTGTGCGGACGTCTTCCAGGATACCGAGAAGGGAGGTTTGGGGAGAATGATGAGCCCGAAAGCCTGATTGGTGAGGATCGATAAGATCATGGCTGATGAGATGCGTCATGAGCTGGTCGTGGACTAATCTTTCAAGGATTTTGGAAGGTTCGGGAAGTTGGGCAATGGGTCGGGTGTCAGAGGGAGATTTAGGCGAGGGTATTTTTGAGAGTGGTATTATAGAGGAGCGCTTCCAGCTGGTTGGGAAGTGGCTCGATGACAGGGAGTCGTTAAATATATTGAGGAGCGAGGTCTCGATTGCGGGAAAAGCTAAGCCAGTCATGGTGGATGAGAGTCCGTCAGCACCTTGGCCCTTAGACTTTGATAGAGAGAAAGCTCGGCGGAGCGATTCGGTTGTGATAGGGTCAAAGTCAAATTCTGGAATGTTGGAAGGGCATGGAATGGAGCATACGTACTCTATGTCAGCATCGGATAGTGGTTGATGGTTGGCTGTAACTTGGGCATAGTGCCTATTGAGGGACTGGCTACTGAAGAGAGTGAGAGGGGACGGGGTACGGTTCGATGCAATGCCAAATTTGCGAAGCTCTTGCCATCTAGATTTAACATCAGGAGCAGAGGTTATCTTCTGATTCATGTACGTAAATTTTGCGTTGTCTAGTGACGATTTGACTTTGGCGCGAGCTTCGCGATATTGTTGGTGTAGGGAAGCAGAGTGGCTGCGGCGAGCTCGTTGGTAGATAGAGTCTCTCTGGGCCATCAGACGCCTAATATCAGCAGTCACCCATGGTTTTTTTGAGGAGGAAACAGTGAGGTGGGTTGTGGGTGAAAGTTGATCAAAGGCGGCCAGTGTAGTAGAGGTGAGAGCGTCTACTGATGAGTCAATGTGTTGGGTAGCATCGGAGCGACGCAGAAGGAAGTTTTGGCCAGTTTCGGACAGTGGTATTGTATCTACAAGGGGGCTGCTGGTAGACAAGCTGTGTATATCAGGTAGAGGGTTGGCGTGTGATTGCAGAGCAGGCACACAATACTGCCTTAGTTGGTCATTTGTAGGGTCTGAAGTCGAGCCTGCCGCTGAGGTGTTTGCAGTTGGAGTGTGTAGGGTTGCAGCAATTAGCCCATGCAGCTGATCACAGTTTATGCTATTGAGTTTACGGAGAGCTATTGTTTTGGGTTTGGTAGAGGGAGGTTTGAGGCTGTAATCAATCTCGATAAAGTCGTGTCCGTCGGTGAATGGGGCGAGAGATCTGCGGTGTGACAGGAGGGCTCCATTTTTACGAACGAGGAAAATATCAATACAGGTGTCGTGGACAGAGTTATCGTGGTAGATTACGTGATGCGTGGGTTCCGTAGAGGCGGGTTCAAATAGGTAGGAATCGTATAGGTTGAAAAACGAGGTGGATGCAGATGAGGTTGTTGCTATGTTGATGTTGAAGTCTCCTGTAACAATTGCATGCTGATATTTGGGTAGAAAATGTGAGATGGTGTTGAAAAATTCGTGTGGATAAGCCGCAGAAGGACGGCGATAGACTGTGGCAAGAAGAACAGGTGTGGATCCGATTTTTATCTCGGAGATGAGGAACTCGGGTGTGTTATCAAAGTTGGGGTCAGACGTGCAGAGAATTTTTACTGCGTGGTCAGACTTGACGTAGATTGCGACGCCACCACCTTCTTTGCCACGTCTATCGTTGTGAAAGAATGTGTAACCAGGAATATGAAAAATAGATGGATTGGATGTTTCGTTGAGAAAAGTTTCGGAGACAGCAACAGCATCATAGTGCTGAGAAGTGAGCTGAAGTTCGAGAAGGGAAAAGTTAGTTTTTAGGCGATTAATGTTGATATGGCCGATGGAAATGTGAGGGCGCGAGCAGGGTTGGAGCGACAGACCAGGTATTTCTCAGGCACTGTTAGGATTGGTACCACTCGTTCCCGGTGCTTGTGAGGGTGGATTTGCAGGCTGGCGGGGAAGGAGCTTGATAAGGTCTTCTTTAGTAATTATAGGGATGGTAGGGGATTTGAGATCAGGTCGCATTACTACCGTCATATTGTGAATTTGGGGTCGCAAGTAATTCAATTCTTTGGCTTTTGAGAGAGCGGCGCGCCATATGGGATAGACAGAGGAGGGTAGCACGTGGGAGACGTACATTCGATGTTGACCTCCGAAGCCAAAGATTGAGTTGACGGTGGCATCTTTTAGATGGACAGATTTTGACAGGACATAGTCGCGTACAGTGGGAGAAGAGAATTTGACCACTAGAGATGTGGTTTTCTCGTGCGTGATGCCACCTGGAGCGGCCTGACTTGGAGTCGGATTTACGGCATTAGAGGCAGGGGGTCGGTTTGAGGGCAGTGCCCAGCGTCTGACAGAAAGGAGGGGGCCAACACGATCAACACATCGCATTTGAGTAAGGATTTTAGTTGCAAGTTCTTCATCAGGTATAGGAGAATCCTCAGGGACACCGGAGAAACGAAGCTCACAGAGATCGACCACCGCACGGGAAGAGCGAACCTCTGCTTGCAGATTTGAAATAGCACGTGTGTTATCGTGGCTAGAGGTGGTAAGATCGGCAAGACTAGAGCCGATGCTGGTGAGATGTGTATGGTTAGCGACCTGGGAGTTATACATGTATTCACCGAGAGCTTTCGCAAATTCGGGCATGGTTGGATCGTCTAAGAAAGCTGGTCGTATGGGTGCAGACATTTTTGGGTTGTTGTCGCAGGTTGAGGTCGCAGCTGGAGAGAAATGGGCCCGCGGAGTCTTGGTGCGGGGACTGGATATGGATGGAGGAGAGGTTGCAGATCGCTTCCGAAAAGTAGGTCTGGTGCTTCCTGTGCCGGTGTTGTTGGGGGAGGAATGAGGGGGTGTGGTCAGAATCAGAGGGGAGGGAGTGGGGCAATCAGGGGGAGGGGCTAGGCCGTGTATGGGGGGGCACGATAATGGCCGTGTGGGCGTGGTGTCGTTGACAGATGATGCACAGCTTGTGCAAATGTACGGAACAGATGCAGGGGAGTTTGAGCAAGTAAAGTGAATGAGACTAGCGCAGCGGAAACACTGCAAAGACGACTCACCACGTTTCACTGGTAGTGCACACACTGGACATGAAGTCTTTCCAGGGCCGACTGCTGGGCTCATTATTCAGAGCAAGAGTACATAAGACGCCATCTGACAGTAGCTGTAGAAGTTCCGGTGGGTTGATAAGGCAGAACGACGTTGAAGTAAAAGAGGCTGGTGTTAGAGGGCACTCCTATCGACGAGCACGCGGTGCAACTTGGTTCCAACTCCGAGCGAGCAATAGCTAACCTCCAAATCCACTCATCGCATAATCGGGACCCTGACTCAAGAAGATGAGTCGGCTAGGTAAGCCTATTACGTAGGAGAGCCAAGGGGTCGCCGATTTATGCGAAGAAAGTCACCTCGAGCAGAAGAGTGAAAAAATGGTGAGTGCACTGCACATAAATGATGGAGCGGTATGTAGACAGATGGTTGTATACTCACAGCGCCAGAGAGAGAGAGAGAGAGAGAGAGAGAGAGAGAGAGAGAGGGAGCACACTATGGCGAGACGGGCCTGCGCGGGTTATAGCTGCAGCTACAGCCGTGCTTCCCTCCACGCTTCCTCCACTCGCGCTCCATTTCATCTTCGCCACACCACCGGCGGCAGACTTACGTCGTTCGTTATAGAGAGAGCACTTACCGCCGCTCGCTCTGATTTTTGCTCCGTTTTGCCTTTCATATTCTCGTCGCCGTCGCAACAAGTCTCGGTACTCGCGTGCCCCGGGTATTCGGTGCAGTGGTCCCGCGACAGGTCTTGCCGTTTCGTGAGCTCCAGGACGAGTCCGGACGAGCGACATCCCCCTGACCAAGCAAAGTCAAATCGTCGACCGCACCAGGTCAAAGTTGAGCGACCGTCTCAAGTCCGACTTGCGTCTCGTGGCCATCCTGCGCCCAGTAGCCGACGTCGTCTACAAGACCGATTCTCAACAACTTGTGAGTGCTAGCTCGGTTTCTATCTCTCTCTTCCTGTGGCCAGTAGAATGTATTCCTTTTTGCGCCCTCCGGACCTCATGCTCGAGCTTGCTTCCTCCTCGTCCGGTGGCTATATGAGGATATCTCTAAAACTTTTGACTTTTGCTGTCACAGCTCAGCCAAACTGGTTGTAGCACGTTCCTTTAGATCTTACCTGTCAAATTATCTTCGTTCAAATGTCTTGGAAGTGGTCGAACAAGTGAGATGTTGATTGATGGATGTGGGCAGATACTAGATTCAATCATGTGCGAGAAAACGACCGAAAAACGAGGAATTAACGTGTCACAGCGTCAGACTCTTGAAATTTGGCAGGCTCTCGTGAGTGGAGCGTTTCTCATCAAGTTCTGTAACTTCTTAGACTGATTTCTGATGTTCCAAAGTTACGATTCCTGTTGGAGGAGGCTGTGCCTTACTGTGCTCAGCCGTGACACGTAGAGATGTGAGTGTCACAGATTTTTGGGAAAAAATTCTTGACTCGCCTTAGACGTTACAGCTTGTGCAGCGTGATCCAGAGACACTTTGGAGGATACTTATCGTATTCTCCACGAAAAAACAAAGAAATTGAGCTACTGTAGACCTATGTGCGTTGACGGAGAAGCCAGGGAACCGGATGAAACGGGAAAGAGAACGTGCGTACATGATGTCTCACCGCACAGCTTTTGGGAAGGCTCGCGCGCGGTAGGGGGGCACAGACCTCTCAACACTGTGAACATGTTACAAATACCCTCGATATATCATACCAATTTCCACCCACCGAGACTTTAGACGCTCCACGAGTACCATTCGTTTGAACGAGGGCTGTGCAGCCGCGATTTTGTGAGAAATACATTAAGAAATAATGGAACCATTGGTGGAGCCTTTAGTATATTCTGATTTTGACTTTCGTTGCTACATTCCAACCTTCGATTGCATACAATTCTCATACTTGAACCATTATGCTTGCTCAATAATAGGCTCTAGCCGCATAACTCGATTTCCACAGCTGTGACACTTTTTTAGGCCGAAAATCAAAAGTTTCAGAGATATCCTCATATACATTATTAGATATCTTTCTTATCAACTTCTTCGGACAATGAGAGCCTGTTCAGAATGACTCTAACATGCACAATATGATGTCCTCTACAAGGAACGCTGTACGCACGCGTGGCTCGCGTGCCACGGCCTCATCTCAGCTGGCTCGTTTGCGAGCTCTCGTCCGGGCTACCTGTAGCAGCAGCACATTCGAGCGGCACATATGACCGCTTCATATGTACATAGTTATTCAGTTTTAGTTATGGCACAATATATAGATTCGATTAAATGAATCTTGTGGCCTAATTATTCCAAGACCTTGCACATCTCCGCCATCCCACGCCTTCAGCGTATATTACAAACATTTGGTCCTTCGAGCATCGGAGTGCAGCGGCATCGAAGTCGGAGCACCGGATCATCGTCTCATCAGCCGACTTCGCAGTATTTCCAGACGACCAGCTCCTGCTGTGATGATGTGCGGGTGAAAGTGTCTTGTGAAAAACGGTGTCGTGCTCGCCGAGTGGTGCTCCTCCCTGCAACGTCTCCGCAGTGCGAAGGACAATTCCATCGATGTGCTCAGTGCATTTGAGGCATCGCAGTGAAACGGGGTTTGCTTGAGCCATATTGGAGCAAGCCGGTGCCGCGATTTATTTCGGCCGCCATTGTGTGCATCTCCGGTCTCGGTCGCCTCGTGCTCATCAGAGCAAAAAACTCAAGTGTGTGTTATGCGCGTGTACGTGATTTTACTGATTCACGTGTGTTTTTAGGTGGACGAGCTCATGGTCCGATCGCGATCTTGGTGCCGTGGATGAATCTCTCTCGCAGCCACGTCGTCGTACAAGCATCAGCTGTAGCGTAGTATCATCGAGGGCGGCTTCGCGTCCCGGTCTGCAGCTGCACATCGGTGCACGGCTCATCGCATCATCTCCAGGTCGACGCCCATCACCGTACGAACGAGAGAGACAGCGGCATCATCAGGTGATGCTTACGTCACAGCTCGCGCCACATCACGCCATCTCACCGACACACACGCACACATCTGCAAGCATCGACGGCTCGTCTCTGCAGAGTGTAAACATTGGTGAGGTCGTTCTGTTACCTTGCTTTTTGGCATGGGCATGAAGTTGTACATGCGAATCCATCGTGTATAGCTCATGTATCTGTGCGTATCAAAATCATACGTCCCTGCTGACGACGATATTATAGTCGTACAGTGGATGATTATCTGATGTCTTATTGATGTCATACTCTGAGTTATGGGTATACCTGATTTATCGTAGCTTTAATTATATGGCATACCCTCTCTGCAAGAACTATCGCAAGAGGGTAATCGCACGTTAGAAAATCAAATTCGTTATTGTTACGCAATCAAATCATCTCGTGACGACTTCCAGTCACTTCAAGGTATTTAGAATCTCGATTTGTTTTGCTCACAACGAACTTAAGCCACGTACGTTGAGCACGCAGTTGCGACTCTCAATTCATACTTCATGGGCTTTCTCCCCTCGTCATTACGGACAAATTGTATGAAGCGCAACAATCGCTGCAGAAGAAAATTTCTGGCACCTATGCTAACTTCAAAGCTAGAGGTCAGGAAAAATTGACTGAGGGTACTGCAACTTTGCGTTTAGATGGGTTGGAGGATAATTTCCGGAAATTCCGAATTAATCATGAAAAAATCATGGATTTGGAGAAACTTGATAAATCTCATCTTTATTTCACGACATTCTTGGAAGACATAGTCGAGGATAGTTGATACGAAAACAAGGGTAAACTTCGTGATTTTATTGAAGAAATGGAGCTGCAATTGGCAGCTGAGGCGCGTCGTGACGGCCGAGATGGGGCGCCAAACAATCATGGACCTGCTCAACTCAATCCATTACAACACTCAATCCCAAAAATTGATCTTCCTCGTTTTTCGGGGGCATATCAGGATTGGGGAAATTTTCGGGATATTTTTCGAGCTCTCGTGCATCGCCAAGATCACATCGCGCCTTCTCTCAAATTCCATTTTTCACGCACTCACATTGCTGGTGAAGCTTTGGATGAGATTGAATCCATTCCACTGACAGATGCCAATTGCGTAGGGCATGGAATAAACTCGTGCAGTATTACGATAACTCGCGCAGATGGGTTTCTTTGCGAATCGCTGAATTTTTAGCCGTCGAGGCGATGAATTCAGAAACCAGCAGTGAGTTGAAACGTTTGAAAATGGAAACTTTCAATCCTCTCGAGTGTCTCAAAAATCTTGCAAGGCCAGTAGATACGTGGGATGACCTTATCGTGGCTATTACTGTTAGTCGCATGAATGCAAATATTCGTCGTCACTGGGAAAAGTTTTTATCAGATGCGATTGAACCTTCTACTCAAGCGCAACTCATTACGTCCATGAAAACTACCATTGCCACTCTGGAATCCATTGAAGCTGGTAGTGAATCGAGCCTTTTGGCAAATAATCAGACATCTCATCCTAAAAAATCAGAGGAGAGTAATGCGCAAAACGTGCACGCTCATCAAACTAACGGAAAAGAGGATTCTAAGACTGTCACAAAATGTTCTTGTTGTGATAAAGATCATTACATTTCAACGTGCAACGTTTTTAGGGCTAAATCAATTTCGGAACGTAAAAACTTTGTGACACATAATGAGTTGTGTTACAATTGTTTGGAAAAGCATGGGGTTGAAGTATGCAAATCTGAAAAACGATGTTTTACGTGCAAAGGCAAACATCACACACTTCTTCATTTCCCCAGAACTGCTCATTCGAAGAGTGAGACGTCACCGATAAATAGTGCTGCTTCGTCGACGAAATCCAACGATTCACCTAAGTCATCAAGCCACGGCGAGGGTTCGTCATCAATCAACGCTCACGCCAGCAACGTTGCTGGACCGACAGTTGATTTGGGACTTCTACCCACGGCATAGGTCTACGTTGTGGCAGAGAACGGAGCACGCCTCAAAGTTCGAGCTTCCATTGATCCAGCTTCTCAGTTTTCGTTCGTATCATCCTCGTTATGCCAAAAATTACATCTGGAATCTAAACTGATTCATGCACCAATTTCTCGTGTCGGAGATGAGTTAGTTACAGTTTCTCGCACATTAGCAACTTTCATTGTTAAACCGCGCTTCGACTCTGAATTCAGTTTGAATGTCGAGGCACTTGCATTGCCAAAAGTGACTTCATATCAACCTCCGAAGTGTATAGCTGCTTCTAAGCTCAAAAATCTGAACGGTTTGAATCTCGCTGATCCTCAATTCTCAAGTAGAACGCGAATTAATGTCATTCTGGGTGTCGTAGTATGGGGGGAAATTGCGCAATCGCAAGTAGTCAAGGGTGACAGGAATCAACCGATTGCTGCAGAGTCTTTGTTGGGTTGGCTAGTTCTCGGTTCCGCAGGTATCACGGCGCATTCAAATACCATATCTCTGCGAGCATTTCTCTGTACGGCAGAACAAACACTCAATGAAACTCTTCAGGAATTTTGGAAAGTCGAGGAAATTCCCAAGAAGAATATTCTATCCATAGATGACCAAGCATGTGAGGATCATTTTGTCTCAACACACTATCGTGACACTTCTGGTCAGTATGTTGTTAGACTACCCATCAAAAAATCAGTAGGAATTACTGAAGCCAACTGTGGCGATCCATATACTTTGGCACTGAATATGTTGAAGCGTATGGAAGTCAAATTTTCAAAAGATCCCAAGCTCAAAGAAGCTTATCATGATTTTTTGGATGAATACAAAGCCTTAAGGCATATGGTCCCATTAAGTGAGTCAAATAAAAAATCAGTAGATGATTTGTTCTTTTTGCCGCATCACGGGGTATAGAAAGAATCCAGTACTACTACAAAACTCCGTACAGTTTTCAATGGTACAGCTAAACAACGTTCGGGGAAATCACTCAATGATCACTTGTACTGTGGTCCCAGTTTATTGCCACTTGTAGTTGACTTAATATGCAGATTTCGGAACTACAAATATGCATTCACTGCTGATGTAGAGAAAATGTATCGACAAATTCTGATTGATCCTTAAGATCAACATCTTCAATGTTTATTATGGCGTGATGATCCCACGCTTCCATTGATTATATTTTTACTCGTCACTTTAGTTCATGGGCTCAAATGTTCGCCGTTTTCGGCTATTAGAGTGATCAAGCAGTTAGCCAGCGATCATGGTCAAGAATATCCCCTTGGTGCTGAGGTAATTGACAAAGAAAGTTATATGGATGACGTGGCTTCAGGGGAACATACACTTGAAGGGGCCATGAAAAAACAGCAGAAACGATTCAAATCATGGATAAGGGTCAATTTCGGTTGCGTGAATAGTTGTCAAATGCTCCTGAATTGATGAATCATCTCTCAGCTGATTTGAGAGCTACTGAAAAATGTTCTGTCCTAGGTTCCAACCCTGAAACGTCGATTCTAGGTCTTCTGTGGGACTCCAAAACTGACATTATGAGTTACAAGGTAGACATCTCACCTATATCAGGTGCAATCACCAAACGCTCAATGCTGTCCGAAATTGCTCAAACTTTCGATCCCATGGGCTGGTTGTCGCCTGTGATCGTCGTGGCCAAAATTTTGATGCAATCGCTGTGGTTGCTCAAAATCAATTGGGATAGCGAACTTCCCATCGATATCGTGAACAGATGGAATTCGTGGAGTCAGCAGTCAGCTCATTTACCCAGAGTCAAAGTGCCTCGTTGGTCGGCCTATACACCATCGGCGCAAGTAATTGAACTTCATGGATTTGCGGATGCTTCGAAACAAGCTTATGCAGCTGTGCTGTATTTGCGAGTTGTTGCAAATTCTCACACCACAGTCACGCTTCTCTTGTCGAAAACCTGCGTTGCTCCTATCAAAACACTTAGTGTACCACGGCTAGAGCTATGTGCTGCGCATCTTTTAGCCAAGCTCATTCAACACTATTTGGAAACAATCACTATTTCAGTTCATTCGATTCATCTCTGGTCGGACTCCACTGACGTACTATTTTTGTTGGAAGATCATCCTGCTAGATGGGAGACATTTGTGGCTTATCGCACATCTGAAATTTTCTCGTCTGTACCTAACGCCATTTGGCACCACGTTCGGTCAGAGGATAACCCTGCGGATAAAGCTTCTCGAGGCTGTGATCTCGATGAACTTCTGAAACTTGACCAGTGGTGGCATGGCCCTAAGTGGTTAACTGATAGTATTCTACCATGGTCTAACTCAAACATTTCTTCTGATGATTCAACAGCAGAACAGCGTCTTTGCGTTCATTTAGCTGTGCATGAAAATGTCCCAGATGACCCCACTCTTCCAAGTGGTGGAATTTGGGAACTGATAAAAAAGTATTCAACTACGAACGTTCTCATAAGAAATACAGCTTACTGTTTACGTTCCATTGTTAAAATCCAACAACGCATTTTGCTGAGAAAGAATATGATGAAGCTACGTCTATTCGAGATCAAACTGTTAGAGGTTGCCTACAATCCTACTGTGAATATTGATTATGTTGTAAATATTGTAAATAGCTATCTAGATCATAAGACTAGTTTTAAATCCATGCAATTCTTTGATGAAGCTGCCTGTCTGAATGGGGAAAATTTATCCTCCAATGAGATGGGAAATGCTCGTCTCCTTTGGACTCACATTACACAAGCAGTATATTTTCCAAGTGAAATCAACCTCCTACAGTCGAACAAACGTTTGACTCCTCGGAACTGCTTGTATAGTCTCAATCCTCTCATCTCCAAGGATCTACTTCGAGTGGGTGGGCGTCTATATCATTCATATTTGAATGAAGATGCTAAACATCCTGTGATCTTACCTAGAAATGCCCTTTTACAAAATTTGTCATTCGACAGGCTCATTGGCGTACACTTCATGGTGGGACTCAACTCACACTCAGCACGATTCGTAGTCAGTATTGGATTATCTGTGGTCGGCAAGCAGTCAAAAGTGTTATCAAATTTTGTACGGTTTGTATAAGGTACGCTGCATCGAGAAACCAACAACTCATGGGGGATTTACCATCAGCTCGGGTGGCTCCAAGTAAACCTTTCCTACGCTCAGGAGTTGACTACGCTGGGCCTTACGCTGTACGCTTATCAAAATCAAGAGGACGGGGAACTCTCAAGGGGTATATCGCAGTTTTGATATGTCTCAGCATTCGTGCCATACATCTGGAAGCTGTGGAAGATTACACAACCTAGGCTTTTCTCTCAGCTTTCTATAGGTTCACAGCACGACGTGGGCAGTGTCAGGAGCTTGTGAGCGATAAGGCGTTGAATTTTGTGGGCGCTGATACAGAATTGAGAGACATGTTTCAGGAAGCATCTACCCACATCCAACAAATCGCTTTCGATCGCAGGATGGTACTGTGTGGAAATTGAACCCTCTAGCCGCTCCTCACTTTGCGCACATCTGGGAAGCAGCAGTGAAGTCAATGAAGCATCACATCAAGCGAGTCATTGGTGATCGAGTTTTGACATTTGTTGAACTCTCAACTCTCTTGAGCAGGATTGAAGCCTGTCTCAACTCAAGACCTCTTATGCCTATTTCAGATAATTCCTCAGACTTGAATCCATTGACACTTGCTCATTTCTTAATCAAACGTTCGTCTTTTCTAGTACCGGAACCTGATATCACCGAGAAAAATGTGCCAGCAAATCAACGGTTGCAAGTCCTGACTCAAATGTTGCAGCATTTTTGGTCGAGATGTTCCACTGAGTATCTCACATCATTGCAACGACGCAACAAATGGAAGGCACCGACTCATTCTTCGCTGAGGGGGAACTGGTACTCATTCGCAACGAGAACACGGCTCCTGGAAAGTGGCCCCTAGGACGCATAGTTGCATGTCATCCTGGACACGATGGTCATGTTCGTATGGTCACAGTCAGGACGGCAACAACTGAACTCCAGAGGCCCATCGTAAAATTGATTCCTCTACTCATAACCGACGAGTGATCGTCAGTCGTTTATTTTTTCAATTTTTGGTTTTGATCATGTTTCAGTTCATCATTTTATTGGCCATACTGGCCAAAGTGGGCGGAATGTTTAGAATTACTGTAACATGCACAATATCATGTTCTCTACAAGGAACGCTGTGCGCACGCGTGGCTTGCGCGCCACGGCCTCATCTCAGCTGGCTCGTTTGCGAGCTCTCGTCCGGCCCACCAGTAGCAGCAGCACACTCGAGCGGCACATATGATCGCTCCATATGTACATAGTTATTCAGTTTTAGTTATGGCGCAATATATAGATTCGATTAAATGAATCTTGTGGCCTAATCATTTCAAGACCTTGCACATCTCCGCCATCCCACGCCTTCAGCGTATATTACAAACAGAGCCAATATTACGATAATGAGAGGGATCTTGTGGCATCAACTTGTGTATCCCATGCGCACAGTGCAGAGAATCAACGATGTAAATATTGTCAGTGGTTCTGCAGGTGCGTGTTGAGAGGCCAAGTATCGGAAACCACTCACGCCTCATATCGTGATCAGGATATATCACGATATCAGGATATATTTTACAATCACTCAAAGGGAAGAGCAACTGTTTCGCCCTTGTCTCTCTGCTGGGCTCGTCAGTTAGACAACAGAGAGACTTGTCTAAGACAGAGAAATATTGGGGAGAATGATACGTTGGGAAATGTAGGTGATATGACCATTGCTTCTATATTCTTTTTGTGGTCTGCGAAAATCGCAGGCCGCCTGGGTATTCAAACAAGTCTCTCTGTCGTCTAACTGATGAGCCCAGCAGAAAGACAAGGGCGAAACAGTCACTCTTCCCTTTGACTCATTGTAAAATATCCAAATCTTGAATAAATTCCCTTCCTTAGTTGCCTCTCATATATCCTGATCACGATATGAGGCGGGAGTGGTTTCTGATACTTGGCCTCTCAACACGCACTTGCAGAATCACTGACGATATTTACATCGTTGATTCTCTGCACTGCGCACATAGGATACAGAAGTTGGTGCCACAATATCCCTCTCATTATCGTAACATTGGCTCTAATCGTTCGAAGAAGTCGATGAGAAAAATATCTAATAATGCAGATTTCAGCACGTTCCTCTAGTCGAATCTGGCCCACAAAGGACAGTACTACTGCTCATGAATTTTCAAATTCTCATGTATCTCCAAACTGAAACTGCGAGCCCACGCAGATCCCGCGATTATGATCGCACCAGATAACTGTCCCAAATTAGAATGATCATCTTATATCGAAAATGTGTACATTACTCTTCCAAAGAACCTATCCGCGGTACAAGACGAGAACGCTTTCAATCAAAATTTGTGATCTTTTCCAGTGCTAAAGATGAGTCTCGAAGCATGCATTGTGTAATACGATTCTTGCCGAATATTGCCTTGCAAGTGTATGACAGCGACATTCCGTTCCTATTGCTTAAATCCATATCGGAATGCTTCAGTTTGAACTAAAAATTCCTTGAGGGGACTCCCTCACTACGATATCACTACGGGGCTATTCCAGTTGAGACTGTCCAATGGAGTAAGGTCAAAAAAATTAGATTCCCTCCGGGATGAAGTACATGTTTCTCGAGCCAAAATGAGGTGACACGTGTTCTTTCGTTTAGCCCAGATTGACTTCGCATGGGAGCTATGCAAATTTCCCATTTGGAGTCGAAGATTGAGATTGGCACTCTGAAATTGGTAAGAATTCCACAACTTCGCTTCCCAATGGGTCTTTTGGATCGGGGCTTGGTGGGAAAAATCAAACACGACGTATCTCATCGGAATAGAATCCTATGGTGCTGAACATTCCGCATAGAGTCCCAAAAAGCGACAATTTGAAGAAGAATGAAAAAATGCAATTACTCAGAAATATAATTTCGTGTCTTTATGAAAATTCTTCGGAGAGTACTTCGAACGATGCCAAATATGATGTTTCTAAGCCAATAGACGCTGAAAATTAGTGGGAGGCGCTAGAAAAAATTTCTGTAAAAGAAGTTCAAAAACCAGATTTTTGTTGATATTCGGTAACAACTATTGCGAGAAAGGTCTATTTCCTCTCCCGAGAGTGACGGGAGTATCCCAAGATAATTGATTTCGGGAGATGTCGCTAAATTCCGTGCTTGAATGATTAGTGCTCAATTTAGCGCTGGATCCCAAAACTGATCATCTTGGGACACTCCCGTGGGATTACGATACTCTTGGCAGAGGAAACAGACCTTCCTCGCAATAGTTGTTACCGAATTCCAACAAAATAGTACATTTCGATACAAGGGCGTAAAACATTTTATTCGCGTCCGAGTGATGGGGTTCCGGCCCGAGCCGCAGGCGAGGGTCGGAATCATCACGAGGATGCGAATAATAGGTTTTACGGCCGTGTATCTAACTATACTTTTCGATAAACTGTGAGTAAAAGTCGACAAACTGTGCGCAAAGTGCACTTTTACGCACAGTGTATCGAAAATGTGGTTTTTGAATTTTTTTAGCGCCTCCCACGAATTTTTAGCGTCTACTGGAGCAAGAGCATCATGTTTGGCATTGTTCAATGTTTGGCATTAAGGGCATGCGATAGCCGTGCAAGCTAAATTTTGTTCCCATTTCCCTCGAATTCTCTTTCGATTTGGGTTAAATGACGAGAAGGCGCACATTTGTTATCACCTAATTTGCACGCGTCTTCTCGTTGTTTAACCCAAATCGCAAGATGGTTCGGAGGAAATGGGAACAAAAATGTGTGTATGTTATAGGTTAGGATGTGCCAAACGCCCAGTGGTCTTCACTTTCCTGCAATAATCTAATGATTTGGGCTGAACGTTGAGTTGTCGAGAATAAATCGGACCTTAACAATCACTAGCCAACTCATATCAACCTTTGTACCATTAAAATGTTCACATGAGTGTTAAATGGAAGTTTACAGCCGTGCTGTGCGGCTACCGCATGCCCTTAAAAGAAATTTCAAAGAGATACGAATTCGTGTCATTGAGAATTGCATTTTTTCATTTTCCATCAAATTGTCGCTTTGAGACTCTATGCAAAATGTTGAGCAACATAGGATTATATTCTGATGAAATACGTCGTGTTCGATTTTCCCCACCAAGCCCCGCCTCAAAAGACCCATTGGGAGCAAAGTTGTGGAGCTTCTAACAATTTCAGAGTGCCAATCTTCATCTTCGACTCCAAACTAGGAATTCGGATCGCTTCGATGCAAAGTCGATCTGGGCTAAAGAAAGAAACACATGTCAGCTCAGTCCACCTCTAGAATCATATAATTCATCCCGGAGGGGATCTATTTCTTTAACTTGACTTCGTTGGACGGTCTCAACTGGAATAGCCCATAGAGCCCAGACTGAGACGATCAAATTTTCATTTGATGTCATAAGATCTTGCGAAGATGATGTTTGGACCAATATTCAACTGATGATCGATGCTGCTCAATTCGAGTTGATCAACTCGGAGTGAAGGGAGATTTTATATTCTGGAAGGAGATGCGCGATCAATAGACAGGTAACATCGCAGATACACCCGTGGAAATGTATCTCACGTTGAACGCACATTTTTATTGCGTTGAAATCAATTTTATCGTGAATGAGATGATGAACTTTGATTCAACATTGGAAATCACGCAAAGCCAGACGGTCTTGGATATTACTCATGGAGTCCACAGCAACTGTAATGCCTAAAATGGACGAGAAAAATGTGGTAGAATTCATTTCATGGCGGAAGAATAATACGCTTCGACCTACTGGATGTCTCTCTACCTCAAAAATGATGATGGACTCGGATTCAGGGTGGAATTTTACGTGAATCAAGGTGGTTTTGACTGTCACTGATCAAGTCCACACCGACCGATATACCCGAAACAGACGAGAAGAACGTACCAAAATTCGTTTTTGGCGAAAACAATGAGTTTTGACATACTGGGTATCTCTGTACTCTAAAGATAACGATGAATTCGGGATCATCGTGAAATTTTACGTGAATCATAATGGTTCTGGCTATTACTAATGGACTCCACAACGACCGATATACTCGAAACAGACGAGAAAAACGTACTAGAACTTGTTTTTTGGCGAGAAAGATGAGTTTTGACATACTGGGTGTCTCTCCACCCCCAGAATGAGGATGAATCCAGTTTCAGCGTGGAAATTTACGTGAATCATAATGGTTCTGGCTATTACTAATGGAGTCCACAACGACCGATATACTCGAAACAGACGAGAAAAACGTACTAGAACTCCAAGAATGAAGATGAATCCAGTCTCACCGTGGAATTTCACGTAAATCCAGATGGTTTTGACTATTACAAATGAAGTCCATAGTGACCCCTATATCCGAAACAGACGGGAGCAACGTGCTAAAATTGGTTTTTCGGCGAAAAAAATGAGTTTTGACACACTGGGGGTCTCTATACTCCAAAAATGACGATGAATTTCGATTTAGCGTGGAATTTTACGTGAATCGTGATGGTTTTGACTATCACTGATGGAGTCCACAGCGACTGATATACCCGAAACTGCCGAGAAAAACGTACTGAAATTAAACATACTGGGTATCCCTGTACCTCGAGAATAACAATGAATTTGGATTTGGCGTAAAATTTTACGTCGAATCATGTATTTTTGATTGATAGTTAGACCCAAAACACTACCTCCTACGAGCTCGAACATCAGGACAAGAAAGTCGTGAAAAACGTATTTTTTGAGTCAGAATTCGAAACTTGATACTGTGTGTGGCACTATTCAATCCATTCCTAGGGGTCTGGAAAAATTTTCGCCCTGGTTTTTTGCCCATATGGAAGACTTCCAGAGGTGGGGGGGGGGGGGGAGAAAGGATTGGCGGAGTTTGGGAAATAAGGGACACCCTAATGTACATGGACTTGCGATAGATCGATCCCTCCATTTTTGCAAGAGTAAGACAAGTACCTCTGGGATACGCCAACAAGTGTATGAGCCTAAGAACAGGAGTAATGATTTTTCATCGAAATAGGGTGACAAACCCCTAATGCGTGTCACGGCTGAATACATCGATGTACATCTTCCTGGAAGAATCGAATCATAACTTTGAATCATGAGAAACATGCCTGCAAAGTCACAGAACCTGTTGTAACATGCTAAAATCATGAGAGCTTAATGACTTTTGAGAGTTGGTCCGAGTGACACGTCATTTTGTCGATTTCCGGATATTTCCCCGCTTTTGATCAGCCCTGCTATCTATCCACATCCTCTAATCAAGTTCAAATTAGGTGTACACTTCAAGGACATCAAAACAGAGGAAATCTGACTGGTTAGGCTCCATTACACGCCACACAGCCCAAATGATGGTGGTATGACAGCAAAAGTCATAATTTTCTGGAATTTGGTCATATGTTCACTGATTTTCGTAATTTCGTTCAAAATTCATTTGACTGAATACCCTAGGACTTCATACCACTGGTTTTATTCTTAATCATGAACTGATCTTTGGAATTAGCATTGTATTTTGTTGAATCTACGCAGTGTTTGGCTAGAATAACACATATGCCTCCACCTTGTTATAACCCATACACCTCCACCACTTCAATGCCAAATCTCTTCAGATCTATTTGGTGAAGCTCAACAACAAACATTTATTAATTTCACGATTTACACATGATTGAAGATTATCTTCCTCTCCAAACAAATGAGATCAACGACAAAAGTCTATTACATTGATAATTCGGGAAAATATACCATTTCCAATTATATGAACATCTTGCTGGTACAAACTCTTTCGTCCCAAATATCCTATGTGTCATAACATTACTCGATAAATCTTGACAATTCCCGATCTTGATGGAATACTCAAAGCCAGTCGGGAGTTTCAACAGAAGAGCAACCAGATACGCGCCAGGTTTTCCAACAATATCTCATTTTTCAGCGTCAAGAGTTCCTGCCGGTGAGACGCGTTGAGACGACGCTCGATCTCGTGATGAAAACTTAGCAGAAGTGTAGAATTGCGGAGAGACCGTTCGTCTCTCCTCTTTCTCTTACTGTGAAGTGGCATCCAAGTAATCCAAGGTGGGGGAAGGGGAGGGGGAACATTGCACTCCCTCTTTATAATACGGCTATCAACAGGCTTTCAAAGGGACCGTTTGAAAATGTTCCAAAATTGAGAGTCCTCTATTTATGTCGATGGCCGTTACGGGGCGCTTGCGTTAACGTTGCGGGCGGGTCCATTGTATACTGGACCGCGTCTACTGTTTGCTCCGAACCGTGTCTCGAACGAGTCCAACCTCTATTCACGGTCAAGTTAGCATCTGCCGCGTCGATTTTACCATCATCTTGTTGTTCTCTACTCAGTTCAGATAGATAATGATTTTCAGTCATATCAAAAATAAACAAGTCGAGAGAAAAAATCATAATTCATGAAGATGGTTCTGATGAATGTAACGAAGATAACCGTGTTCTTGATCGTGGTGACGAGATCCCTCGAGAAATTTCAAGCGCTGCAGAGGAAGCCCAAGGAAACACACTCCCATCAAGGTCGAAGGGATATTATGGAGAAGTTTACGAGGATTTTGTAAATTGGGAAAGAAGCAAGGAGACAAGAGTTACCAATAGAGTGGTGTTATTAGCTTATCGTAACGAACTCGCGAAAGAATATGCAGCATCTACTATGTACAATAAGCATTCTATATTAAAGACCATGATACAGAGAAGAGAGGAGATGAATATTGGCAACTACATCAAATTGAACGAATTCTTGAAGGCACGAAGAAACGGTTTTGAACCTACCAAAGCAGCTGCATTAACCACCGAAGAGATGAGATATCACATCAGCAAAGCCGACGATCGAGAATTTCTGTTTGAAAAAGGTTAGTCCTATTCCATGACTTCTCGGTATAACATTCCCAACTATGTGATGATAACCCTCTAGTACCTTTCTGAGGCTATATTCAATTATTATTGATTTCTGGTTAGAAAAGTTTGGATGAATACTTGGATGATGAATGTGATTGGAATTTTGAATCATCGGTCAACCCTGTGATCAATTTTGTGATGTTACGTTGCCCCTCATAAACATAATTATTGTCTTGAACTATACGCAGACTCTTCAACATGTTGTTCCTGTAGGTGGGCTGTTGCTGTGTTGGCAACTTCTGGGACATACAGGCGCCACAATATCACGGATATGGCTCCTGGTGATATTAGAAATGCTGGGACTCATTTAGTTGTCCAAATTCCCAAGACGAAGACCAAAACTAACCGAGTTTTCACCATAAACAACCCATTCAGAGAAATTGTGTTGCGATATGCTGCATTGAGGCCTGATAAAGCGCGAAAAGATCGCTTTTTTTTGTATTACCATGATGGGAAATACACCCGTCAACCAGTAGGAATTAACAAGATGGGCAGTATACCAAAGAAAATTGTCATTTGGTTGGGGCTACCTCAACCTGAAAGGTATACGGGTCATTCCTTTAGATATTCATCAGCAACATTTCTTGTTGGCGCTGGTAGATCCATGCAAGATTTGAAGAGTCACGGAGGATGGAAATCTGATTAATCTGCGGGTGGTTATTTGCAGCACTCTGAAGTAAAGAAACGTAAGACTGATAATATGATCATGGGAGCATTGCTGGTTGAAGAGTCAAATGATTCATTTGCTGCGAATTTGATGGGGGAAGTAACATTGATCTCTTCTTCTCCTGAGAATAGAACATCAGTATCTAACCGATGTGTCAATTTGCATTTCCATCTATAGTACTCAATTCATGAATCCATGGTTACATGCATCGAAATCATCAGACTTCATTTTTTTAGTTCAAAACTTGATTGTAAATTTTGAGGCATAAAATTTATGATACCTCTTTGGTTGGGACGAGAAATGGAATCAAATAGTTTCTGGTCAGAGTATTTGATTGACTGATTAGTGAGATCAACTTCTATCTTCGTTTTATGTTTACGAGAAGAAATTATAACTTAATGTACAAACAGTTTCTGCCAAGGAATTTCCTTCTTTTTAAACTCAAAAGCAAATCAAGTATCTTGGCAGAATTCAATTTCGAAGTATCGATGGTATTGATTCCATTCCATTATGTTTGTGACATATACTTAGATGTAAGGTGAATTTTTAGAAGACTGATTATTGTTTTTGCAGTTGAATAGATGATCCTATGTTCGACAAGACTCATGGTGATGAGTCCAAGCTTATTCACATTCTGAAGAAAATTTTTTGTTAATTATTACTCTAATGATTAATTTATGTTGATCCAAGACCATTTCAGTTGTAAGTATGGACATATCGTCCAAAGAAAAGTCCTTCGAGGGAAATGACCAACTTCATGCTGTATAAAAGAAAATTCAAGAATTGTTCCAAAAACAGGCATATGTACAACTATTTACTATTCTATGGACTATATTTAATTCTTACGTAGCTCAAAAAAGTTGCAGCGAACACTCCAGTCTCAAGTATGATTTGGTGGTTTAATTTGTAGTGTATCTTGAACTCATCGTACCATTACATCAGTATGAGATTTAAGAACTGAGCTTTGAAATTTCATGGTAATCCATCACTCGGAGTTGTGCCACCTTGAGTGCTAATTATAACTATTGAGTTCCTGTCGAGTTAGTTTTGTGCTTATTTCCAAATGCTTACATGGCAAGAGATAATGTACTTATTGTCTATTGATACTCTTCAACCTTTGAACACAGATTTGTGAAGTATTGAATGATGAAGTTTAATAGAGAATTTTATTGAATCAGAGAATTTCACTTCGAAGTAGCTCTCGAGAAAATGAGGGTTTTTCGATTTTCACTATGAGTAGAGCAACGATGAAAGTACGAGTGGTCATTCACGTGCTGTTTAACTTTCGCAGGCGTTCTGGGCCGTTTAATTTGATGCAGGAAATAATCAATCGAGGCATTTTCGGCGTATTTTTATCTCATCTTTCCGATGAAGAACTTCGTTAACTTTCAATATGGTTCAACATAACCTCAAGAAACGGAAGTTATACGTCGGAAATGTTTGAACTCAAACTAACCCATTTTTTCGTCTTCTCGATAGCCTGATTCGGGAAAATGGACAATTCTCAATGTAATTGATGGTCCTTGGCGTGATTCACAATCTCTAGTGATGAAATTGAGTCTAGATGACTAGATTCCTGCTTGTACGAGGAACGAAGCAGTAAATAACTGAGTCCTCGGCGTACGCGTGACATACGGAGTGCTCCTCTTCTTCATAATCTCATTCTCCATGGGGGAAGTCCAAAAACCAATCGTAAAACACTATTCCATCATGAACATGAAAAGACGAAAATGTGGGTTGAATAGAGTTAAGATTCTTTCGATGCATGATTACCGTGCTTGAGGTCCTGTTGAATCAAAATGTATAATCTGAGCCCTCCATCGGAAGAATGAGATGAACATACGCCGAAGATACCCCGATTGATTATTTTCTGCGTTAAATAGAAGGGCCTAGAACGCCCGCGAAAGATGAACAGCACGTGAATGATCACTCGTGCTTTCATCGTTGCTTCACTCCTTGTGAGAATCGGAAAACCCCTATTTTTCCGAGAGCTAGTTCAAAGTAAATTTTACTGAATTTCCCTGATGTTTCGATTGGGGATATCAAAAAACCTATGAAAAGGGGTAATTTTGAGTTATTGCCATTTCAAAACTTTATTGCTAATTTTTGAGGTAATGGTGGCATAAAACCGAAAGTTTGTAGTACTTTGATATATGTCCGTGCTTCTGGATATAACTGACTAGATGAATTTATGGGTTGAACGAACTTTATGCTAGACCTAAATGGCCGACGTTTCGCCAACTTATGTGTTGGCCTCTTCAGGGCTGTTATAAAAATTTATACATATGAAAAAGAGCACAAATGAGTACATAGTCAGTAAATTAAATAACTCATCATGATTGAAGTAATTTCTTGTACATACTGCTATACGCAGTGTCGTCTGACAAAAACCTGGGCAGAATCTACAAATATCATGATAACAAATCTACCTTTCAAAAAGAAATTACGAAAACGAAAGGCAAGAGGAAAGGGAACTTACAGGTTGCCGGGTAAGGGTATGCATTCGGCCGACCGCAGATGCATCATCGCTGAGATAAGGTGTTGGACGCTCAGCTGACAATGTGGATCATCGCAGCCGATCTCAAAATTCATACTCTAAACCGAACAACTAGCTCATGATGCATCGGAAGTGTGTACCATTGTCGCCAAACTGTCAGGGTCGCATATCGCGCGAGGAGGTGGATCAACAGACCACTCGTTGCGGTCGTGGCTGCAAGCGCATTGAGGAATCTCCGTTGTGAGCATGTCGCCGATCGGATGGAATACCTCCTATGCTTACGTACAGGCCTGATACACGGGGCTGACAAACCCGGTTCTTGGCTTGACGGTGGCATTACAGTTTCTGATTCGAGTGCGAAGCAAGTATGGAGTATTGTTGTGTGCGTCTGTTTGTGTCTTGTGTGTGTTGCTTTGTAGAAGTTTTAAGATCATCTAATGCTCCTTCATACGAGTCTTTGAGGCCATCAAGGTAAAATTTCCTAGTGATGTTATTGGAATTCCAGTAAATGTGGAGCTTTTCCAAGAATTCTCTACGGAAACGTCTCTTCTCTGAATCTGAGATCTCAATATTCTCAAAGTCGAACGTGTGATTCTTTAATCGAGAATGTGAGGCTGGAGCTGATCCTCCATCATTGTTGGTGGCGTCACGCACGTGCTCGTAAACTCGGAATTTCAGGCAGTGAGACGTCTGCCCCACATATACCTTGGTACATTTTTCGCAGGATACTCTGTACACCACACTTTTTTGTCCATGTTATCGAGTTCGTCTTTGCCAAGCTTGACGATATGGTTGAGATAATGGTTCAACTTGTACGTGGTGGATACATTGTATTTGCGCAGAATATCCTGTATGTGAGACGAGACGCCCTCTATGTATGGTAAAACAATTTTTGCCTGTTTGGCCTGAGCCTCTCGAAGCTTTTTTCGTTCACGTGCGTAATTAGAGTAATTAGCTAATACAGAAGTACGGCGCTTAATGGCGGTTTCAACGAATGATTTTGGGTAACCATCAGCAGACAGCAAAGATCTAACGAGTTTGAGGTTCGTATCATGAAATTATGGGTCTGATGACTGGATAGCTTCCTCAACAATATTATAGACGATAGCATTCTTCATTGACATCGGGTGATGTGAGTGGAAATTTATATATCTGCCTGGAAAAGATTCTTTGCGGTACCAATTGCAAGATGGTGTGCCATTTTCAATCCTGGTAATCGGTAGATCAAGGAAATTTATACAATTATCTTTTTCCAACTCCGAAATGAAGTCTAAACATTCATTGAACTTGTTGAAAGCATTCAAGACAGATTGAATTGAGGATTCTGGAACAATGAGGAAGCAATCGTCTACATATCGTCTGTAAAACAAGATTTAATTCTTGAATTCCTTGATGCCCTGGGTTTCCAATTGTTCAAGAGCAATCTCAGCAAACCACGGGCTACAATTGCCACCTATGGGTGTGCCAACTTTTTGTTTATAAAATTGCCCATTGAATTTGAAATATGTTGAGTGGATAAGGAACCGAACGCCATCAAGGAATTCTTCCAAGCCTAAGTATCTGCTAATGGTTTCTCAAAAGTACCACCATTTGCGTTTCAAACCCGCAATGATGAGATCTATGATCAGATCGGTAAAAAGTAACACAACGTCAAATGAAACTTTATTAAAAAAATTTGAGAGGGCTTCATCAAACTGAGCTCAAGGGTCGTCAGGAGCGGAAACTATTGTCCGGGCAGGGATATCTTTTTTGTGAGTCTTCAAATTACCATAAGTTCTGGGTAGAGTCGTATTTTCTACATTACAGTTTATGTCTGAAAAAACGAAATCGGATTCAAAGACACCTCTCTCTTTCCAACAGGTATGAAAATTGGTTGTGGCATTCTGCAATTTTTTCAAAGGGTTATAATCAAGTTTTTCGTAATGTATGGTGGATGCAAGTTGTTGTTCGACTTTGGCATTGTAGTCATCTTTGAGAATAACTACTGAACCATTACCCTTATCAGCTCGAGTGACGGAAAGCTGGTTGTTCTCCTTGAGAAAATTGCGTGTGTTTTTTACCTTTTCTATCATAGATATCTCGTGAAATGTGACGTGGCGACCAGATTGTGAGATCCTATTGATGGGGTGGAGGATTTCATCGCGAATATGATAATCGTCAGCGTGATTATAGGATTGAAAGAAGTTTCCCATGCATCTGTATATTTCGAAAATCGATTGTCTATCAAGCATGGACTTGTTTGAATTTTTCTCCAAGAGCAACGATCTCTTGCACATCGTGTGGCAGCTCTACTTGTGACAAGTTTGCTATCCATTTGTTGTGGGGAGGGTCATTGAACTCTCGGGAGGGCTCATTTGAGGAGCACGTGTTTACATGTAAGTTGTATATGGCATTGAATAGAGCATCGAATTTCCGAGATACAGTGTATAAATTGCGAGAGTGAATCCAGTCAAGAGAGCGTTGGTAAAATTCGAGAAAAGAACTATGTACTCAATTGTACTCTTTTTCATATGTATGAATTTTTATAACAGCCCTGAAGAGGCTAACACACAAGTTGGCGAAACGTCGGCTATATAGGTCCATAATAAAGTCCGTTCAACCCATACATTCGTCTAATGTTTTATAGAACCGAAAGACAAACCCCGCCATCGGGAAGCTGATGCAAAAATACGTCGGAAATGGTGTCATTGACTTCTTTCTAAGTGGGATCTACGGCCCTCACAGATGGCTGAAAATGACATGTTTTACCCTCCAAGAAACAAACCTAGGACAGTTGACGTGTTTTGCCCCACTCACAAACAAGGACAAAGATCGTGGAAAATGAATTTCTTGTGGGCTGGGAATGACCTTGGAGGAAGGATGGTGACCTACAACCAAAAGATATTGGCGAGGAGAACAAAATGGTGGATTTCGAGTCTGTGTGAGCGACGATTTTTACAATACAAAGGGACTAGGCGGTTAAGCATGGTGAAGTGGACCTTGTCAGGTATGGCCCTGAAAGTATTCTTCCCTACTTTCTAACCCCAAATTATGACGAAAGCGAAGGTTTGTAGGTCCCAAAATGACCCCTGTTTCCTACGGCACCCTAGGAATCCTCTAAAAAAACCCTCGAAATCGATGTTCCTTCTATCAAATCGCATTCTGATGCATTTCAACGAATCGATCTGAAATTTTTTTGACATATGCATTCTTGAAACTCCACCAAATAGAAGAAAGATATTTGCATACTGACAACCTTGGGCTTAGGCCCCGAAAAAATTCTTGAATATTGAAAAACGATTCTTCTCATAGAGGTTGGGGATTAGCACGGAATTTGAACGTTTCATCGTGTTTGTCAGGTGATTTTACATCGAAATTTTGCCTTGAAACATATAACTTTAGGTGGTGGAAAGTGGTCAAAAAAGCCAATGAACATTTTTAAAGCAAATTTTGATTCAGTAATTCGCATTTTCTGCGCATGCGCATCCTTCTACGTCTCTGAAAGTATTTTCAATCGATAGCTGATGCAATTTCCTTTGAAATGACCTCTTGAGGAGGTCGATTTGATGCAGTAAAACCTGAGATCTAGCTGGTCCAAAAAATGAAGAAATCCAAGGTATCAAATCCGTGAAAATGTATGGGGGAGGGATATTACGTGGTTTTCTATCACGTGGTGGAGAATTTATGATTCCAATGATTGAAATGAATGACGATGGGAGGTAAAGATTATCGAAGTGAATGAGAATGGCGGAAGAATCGGTGTTTGATTGACAAGAAATTTGATATGAGGATTGTGGATGGAAATATTTCTGAATGCTATAATGAAATTTCGGGAAAGGTTAACAATTTCATTGTTGAACGTGCATACGTCAAAAACTCTTCGATATAGTTACGTGTGAATCCGTTCAGCACATGCCAGGGTGGTTATCTATCACTCATGAGAATTCCAGAGAAATCGATCAAAGGGTGCAAGAGAACGTCTGGACAACATACACACAAGCAGAGACAATGATGGTCAAAGATCAATGTTTAGCATGGAGGGTATAATAGTGGAGGAGAAGATGAAACCTACAATCGAACGATCCCAGCGAGATGGAAGAAATGGTTGAAGCTGACTCCCTGGCAGTAAAAGTTTTTCGGATGAAAAATGGATTTTCCCCCTCCCGGCACGAAAGTACGTCCTTTCGCGACTCGTGTTGGTCACGAAAGCTCGACTTTTGCTGCCGGCAAGGGTCAACTCGCGCTCTGATTGGCTGCCAATTCATACTGCATCTTTCGCTGCCTGCGCTGTTTCGCTGTGCAGAGAGCGCATGAGACACGCATGCGAAACATAACCTATCGAGGTTATGTTTATCAATGTGTTTATTTATGATTTGTGTGTGCACTTGACAGGCGGTATTCTTTCATAAATACTGCTGCTTGGACAGAAAGCTCTTAGAAGCCGACAATAGAGCAGAATTTCTAATGCCCCATGACAGAATTTGACAAGGCACACAAAATACCCATCGTAAGTGACAAGAGCTTAGGGCCACGATGACTTGGTGCGGACACATCGTTGTATCGAATTCAAGGCCCAAATTGGATCATGTGATAATATATCATTCAGTTTTCACCCACAACACATTTCAATTTATTATTTTTTTGCTTACGTCCGCCCCGACCAGCAAAAGCTCGGCTGACGCCTCGCTTTCGCGAAAGTCGGGCGGACGAGTACATCACGTCACAAGTATGCAGCAAAAGCAGTGAGTAAAAGCTGTGAGGTCGTCTGCTTGTACAGCCCACCCCTTCAAAATTGTCAACAACTGCAGAGTGAGGTTAAACACGTATTTTTGTACTAATTAATAAAATTTCGACTTACTTTCGGGCCGAGAGGAGAAAAACTAGTATACAGCACTCGGTGGAGAAGTGGGATGCCCATGACAGTCTGACGTCAATGCCTCGGCTTCGCCTCGGCATTATCATCACACAGTCACGGAAATCCAACTTCCCTGCCTAGTGCAGTAATGTACTATTCAGTGAAATGATTGGATGAATTTCTCGTCACGGATACAACTCTTTTTCTTTGAGGAATCAAGGAGAAATCTATATTATAGTGATAGGATTATAACAATGAATCAATGGGGTGGAGCCGATTGTAGGCGGCGGCGGAGGACGGATTTTAGGAGGTAATGTGGGCGGATCATAGGAAGAAATGTGGGGCGGGCATTGAAATGGGGATTGGAGAGAAAGAAGGAAGTGTGGCGCAGTTTCGATTAGGCAGTGTGATAGGATTATAGAACGAGGCGTGGAGCGGATTTCAGAAGGCAGCGTGGAGTGTACTCTGAACGGCAGTGTGGGGAAGACAATATGATGGAGATTGGGGCGGATTCTGAGCGGCAGTATGGGGCGTAAAGTAAAATTGAGAGTCAAATTATGAAGATGTAATTTTATCGGTATTTGCGAGTTAAAGTCAGCAAATTTTGCTGGATTTTGAGCATCAATCGAGAATGGATTTTTTTCCACTCTCGATCAATGCTCCTTTAGAGCCTCGTATGGTTCCGAGGATGCATCTAAAGGATTTTGATGGAAAGGATTATGCATCCTCGGAACCATACGAGGCTCTAAAGGTGCATTGATCGAGAGTGGAAAAAAATCCATTCTCGATTGATGCTTAAAATTCAGCAAAATTTGCTGACTTCAACTCGCAAAGACCGATAAAATTACATCTTCATAATTTGAAATTCCCGCGAGTGATAAATACGATATCCGATCATATCGATCGAGTGTCAAAATTAATTACATAAAATTGAGAGTGGTGCAGATTCTGAATGGCGAAGTGGGACGGACAATAGGATGAAGAGTGGGGCGCATTTTGGACGGCAGTGTGAGGCGGAAATGGGCGGAGTGGGGGGGGGGGCATTGTATATGTTATGTGGGGTGTATTTTGCGTTATCCGACTGAGTGGGTCGGAGTTGGGCGATTTGTAGAATGCAGTGTGATGCGGTGTGGGGTGGTGTGGGGCGGAAGATTCAAAAAGAACTATATTGTATCGGGATATATATATATATATATATATCCCGATACGATATCCCGTGTCCCTTATTTCCCAAATTCCGCCAATCCTTCCTCCCCCCATTTGGATGTCTTCTATATGATAAAAAACCGGGGGACAAAATTTTTCAGACCCTTAGGGAGTATTTGAATAGTGCCGCACAGAGCATCAAGTTTCGAATTTTGACTCAAAAATTACGTTTTTCACGACTTTCTTGTCCTGATGTTCGAGCTCGTATGAGATAGTGTTTTGGATCTAACCAACAATCGAGGGTACATGATTTGACTTAAAATTTTGCGCCAAATTCAAATTCATCGTTATTTCTGAGGTACAGAGACACCCAGCATGTCGAAACTCACTTTTTTTGCCAAAGAATTGATTCTGGTACGTTTTTCTCGTCAGTTTAGAGTATGTCGGTCGCTGTGGACTCTATCAGTAATAGTCAAAACCATCATAATTCACGTAAAATTTCACGCTGAATCTGAATTAATCGTTATTTTTGAGATACAGAGGCATCCAGTATGTCAGATCTCATTTTTTTCGCCAAAAAACGAATTTCAGTACGTTTTTCTCGTCTGTTTCGGATATGTCGGTCGCTGTGGACTCCACCAGTGATAGTCAAAACCTTCTTGATGAACGTGAAATTTCACCCTGAATCCGAATTCAGCAATATTCTTGAGGTAGAGAGACATCCAGTAGGTCAAAGCGTACTTCTTCGTCAAAAAACTAAGTTTACCACGTTTTTTCGTCCATTTTGGATATTACGGTCGCTATGGACTCCATCAGTAATATCCAAGACCATCTGATTTTGCCTAAGATCTCACGTTGGATCAAAGTTCATCGTCTCATTCACGATAAAATTGACCCCAACCCAATAGAAATGTGCGTTCAACAGGAGATACATTTCCACAGATGCTTATGCGATTTTACCAGCCTATTCATCGGGTATCTTCTTCCAGAATACAAAGTCTCCCTCCACTACGAGCTGATCAACTCGGAGTGAGCAGCATCGATTAGCAGTTGAATATTGGTTCAAACATCACCTTTACGAGGTCCTATGACATCAGATCAATATTTGATCGCCTTAGATTGGACTCTATGGTTCATGAAAATTATATCGAAGTAAGGGACCCCCTCAAGAATTTTAAGTCCGATCTGAAGCTTCCCGATATGGATTTATGCAATAGAAATGAAATGTCCGCTGCCATCAGCTTGCAAGGCAGTATCAGGCAAGGATCGTGTTACACAATGCATGCTCCAAAAGTTGTCTTCAGCACTGAAAAAGATTACAAATTTTGATTGGAAGCGTACTTGTCCTGTACCGCGGATAGGTTCTTTGGAACTGTACGGCCAAATTTTCAATTCAAGATGATTCATTCTAATTTAGGACAGTTATCTAGTGCGACCATAATCGCGGGATCTGCGTGGTCTTGCAGTTCCAGTTCGGAGACACATAGGAATTTGAGAATTCATGAGCGGTAGTACTGTTATTCCTGGGCCATATGAGACTAGAGAAACGTGATAAAATCTGTTTTCACGCAAAAAAAATGAGTTTTGACATACTGGGTGTCTCTGTAGCTCAGGATCGAGGATAAATCTGGATTCAACGTGAAATTTCACGTAAATCTGATTGGTTTTGACTATTGCAGATGGAGTCGACAGCGGCGATATACCCGAAACAGACGAGAAAAACGTACTGAAATCCGTTTTTTGGCGTAAAAAATGAGTTTCGGCATACAGGGTGTCTCTGTTGCCCAAGAATGAGGATAAACTTTGACTCAGTATGGAAGTTCACGAAAATCCAGATCGTTTCGACTATTACAAATGGAGTCCACAGCGACCGATATATCGAAAACAGACGAGAAAAACGTACTGAAATTCGTTTTTTGGCGAAAAAAGTGAGATTTGACATACTGGGTGCCTCTGTATCTCAAAAATAACGATTAATTTGGATTCAGCGTAAAATTTTACGTGAATTATGATGGTTTTGACTATTACTGATAGAGTCCACAGCGACCGACATACTCTAAACTGACGAGAAAAACGTACTGAAATTCGTTTTTTGGCGGAAAAGTGAGTTTTGACATACTGGGTGCCTCTGTACCACAAAAATAACGATGAATCCGGATCCAGCGTGAAATATTACGTGAATACTGATGGTTTTGACTACTACTGATAGAGTCCACGGTGGCCGACATACTCTAAACAGACGAGAAAAACGTACTGAAATCCGTTTTTTCGGCGGAAAAATGAGTTTTGACATTTCGGGTGTCTCCGTACTTAAGAAATAATGATGAACTTGAATTCGGCGCAAAATTTTACGGCGAATTATGTATCCTCGATTGTTGGGTAGACCCAAAACACTACCTCATACGAGCTCGAACATCAGGACAAGAAAGTCGTGAAAAACGTAATTCTCGAGTCAAAATTCGAAACTTGATGCTCTGTGTGGCACTATTCAATCACTTCCTAGGGGTCTGAAAAATTTTTTCTCTTGGTTTTTTATCATATAGAAGACATCCAAATCGGGGGAGGAAGGATTGGCGGAGATTGGGAAATAAGGGATACCCTAATGTACATGGACTTGCGATAGATCGATCCCTCCCTTTTTGCAAGAGTAAGACAAGTACCTGTGGGATACGCCAAAAAGTGTATGAGCCCAAGGACAGGAGAAATGATTTTTCATCAGAATGAGGTGACAAACCTCCCATACTGGGGGGGGGGGGCAAGCCCCCCCTGCTCGCTCCGCTCGCCAACCCCCACCTGGATCAGAGAAACTTATAGCCCCTTCCCCTCCATAAAATTTACTATCACGATGAATACTCATTCTGGAGCCCTGTGCTTGGCCACTTAGTGCACCATCCCAGCAGACTTTATGACTCGGTGCACGGTCTTACACGAGATCTTCTTATAGTTGACTGGCAGGGTTTTTAACGAAACGGAACAAAACGCGATTTTTAATTTTGTTTCGTTCATTTTAGCAAAAACAAAACGAAACAAAATTATTTTCAATTATGTTGAACGAAAAAAAAACTAAACGAAAACCGAATCCGTCTCTCTCTTCATAAACGAAACTACACAAAATGATCGTAATTTAGTTTCGTTGAATATTGTTTCTCAAAATTTATGTTTCGTTTAGCTTTGTTTATTCACGGGATAAACAAAACTCAATAATTCTGTTCAGTTCCGTGAATAAACCGAATTCAACAAAACTATTTTCTGATGAATATGTTTTGTTTCGTTTCTTAAAAACAAAACATAAACGAAATCATTCGTAATTATGTTGCGATAAACGAAACCAAACAAAACTCTGTATGATTATGTTGACGGTAAACGAAACTAAACATGAACAAAATGTCATTAAACGAAACGGAACGAAAATATTTTTGTTTAGTTTAGTTTATCGAGAACTTTGCCCCGACGAGATCGTATTTAAACGCGACATTCTTAGGTTAGAGTAATCGAAAAAAAAATTCAATACGTTGTGCGGTAATAGTTTATTAAGCAGCAAGGGTGCCAACAGACATTTGCGCACGAGTCAACGCAACGAGTGTGCAAATGGTCTATTTGTGCACGCTAGTGCGCAAATAATCATCAGCGCATGGCGCAAACGAAGAAACTGTGCGCAAACAAACCATTTGCACACGAGTGCGGGGACGAGAGCGCAAATGTCGGCACCCGAGTTGCTTACGATATTATTTGTTATTGCTGTGAGCAAAAATGTAACTCGCCAAAACCCTCCAAATAAGTAGCGGAGGTCGCGAAAATTGACCATCAGTTAGATAGTTGTTCGATTTTCCTTTTGTTTTGGGGTGATAGGATTTCATGGATCTTTGTTCTCGTTAATCAAATTGTGTGTTTTGAGAAATCGATCTATAGATCTATCAAAGCGCTTACTCCATGTCTTTATTGCCTTGAATTGAGCAGAGATATTATCATTTTTATTCGAAATACACATATTTCGGATATTTTCACGATGTTTAGTGGAATTCGGAGTGCGTCGTCTCATTCATGATATTGGGTAAATGACTCTTCTGATCAGAGATAAAGGTAGGGCGTCAGGAAGGGGTCAGGGTGGGGTCCAGGGGCGGCAGGGAGTGAAGCCCCCGCCGGGGGGCTCGGGGGGCGGAGCCCCTGGACTGAAAAAAATTCTGAAAAATGTATCAGAAAGAAGACTTTTGCCCTCATAGTATGTTTCCGCATGGCTTGAAATGTCTTCAATCATCTAATGTATACTATTTCTGACGTTCGGTACGTGCACCGCTAGATGATCAATTTCGAATTCCGTAGTGCTCAAAACGATACCTTGGTTAAGTAAATACTATCTGAGTATATGATTTTAGAAATGTTGATGTGGGGGTGATCGAATGGTTCGCCTCAGATAGAACTGCAAGAAATGAAAACATTTCGGGTAATAATAACCGTTATTTTGAGATTAAAAAACTGCACCAATGGATAAAAAGGGATCGGTGCAAGAGAGACAATTTCAGGTCAATTTCAAGGGTTTTCAAGGAGTCAAATGACTAGATTTCAAGGAATTTCGTGCGATTTCACATGAAAGACGGTGACGTCGTGTAGCTATCAAAACAACATAGCTCGCTCAAATTGTCCCACGAGACATTCACGTTAACCCTTAGTTACCCTGGTGCCACGTCACGCCGTGCTAATCAAATGGGGGTTGTGCCAAAATACTATCACCAGGGTAACTAAGGGTTAATGAACAACGGTGGCGCGCTCTTCGCGGGGGTCTTTCAAATCGAATGGACATCAAACTTTCGGATCGAGCATATGATCATGGGGATTCCTTCGCGAGTCGGGTAGAATTTCAAGGCTAATCGATAATATGACGAGAAATTCAAGGATTTCCCACGATTTCAAGGATGAAAAAAGGATTTCAATGATATTTCAAGGATTTTAAGCAGAGTAGAAACTCTGTGTGTGTGATAGTATAACTCCAACGTTGTGGTCACTTTTCTCATTCGATCTGACTGCTTAAATTTTGAATTTCATATTTTCAAATTCATTGTCCTAGAAATTAGATCGAAGATCGTGAAGGTCATTGACAGTCCATTCTACGCAGGCTTTATATTTATTCTTCGGGGAATAAATTACAGCCTCAGTTAACATAACCCTCTCGAGTAATATCTTAATTAATCAGATGATTTTTAGTACGAAGTATTTTTTCTGAGAGTCAACAGAGCAATGATTGCAATTTCGAATTGAGGAGGATCGTTTGAATTTTGAATATCCTACCGTTACCGGACTTACCCTCCGTATATAGTTATGCGAGAGAACCGTGACGCGGCGCTTCTCGATCGTTCGTTTTCATTTTTTAGTGAATATAGGATGATCAAAAATCAACTCAAATTTGTTAAGCAAACTGTGGTTAAATGCCCCATTTGCATACTGTTTCATCGTTTACGCCGTGCGCAAATGGATATGGCACGGTGCAAACGCAAACCCGTGTCTAGATGAGGCATTTGCACACGCACACTTGCGTTTAAATGGCCATTTTTGTGCACAGACTAACAAAAAGTGTCTTTCCCACACTGATTTTCCACTTCCACGGAAAGTTTGTCGATAAACACAGTTCGATACACGGATGTAAAACCTATTTTTTGCATCCTCGTCTTGATTCCGATCTTCGACCACGGCTCAAGCCGCAAACCCATCACTCGGACGCGAAGAAAAGTTTTTCCACCCTTGTATCGAAATGTACTATTTTCCACCCTTATATCGAAATGTACTATCTTTGCATGAGACATGAAAATGAGGACCTCATTGTGACTGGAACCACGTGTAATCTAATTTCTACTTCAACAGAAACGTATGTAAAAATCGCCTCTGTCATACATCCATCTCAGGAGTAATGCGAGGCTAGCAAAAATTAAAAATTCACAAAAAACGTACATTTCAGTAGGTGAGGAGTTCCTTTGTTTTGTAACAGAGACTATTGGGAACCCCTATAATTTGTTGTAATCCCCCCTGTTCACTTTTCTGACGCGCCGAAGACAGCTCATCCCTAGGACGAAGTGTACTCATTAGAATAATTGTAATACGAGGTTCTTATTTGAGTACGTGAGAATATCCGTTATTCGACCGCTTAGGCGCGGCAAAGCTGCAAAATGGATCACGTGAGTGTCATACCAATGTTTGAGTCCTAATTAATCGATGAAAAAGTTACCCGGAAATATCGTATCAAATTGGAATATCTCGAATTTGCCAACCAGTATCGCTCACATGCCGAGATTCGCTCATAAGACCCTCACCCAAAGCACAAGAGCTTCTGCGAATAATGATACGTATCGAATGAAGTGTGCTGTTGAGGCGATCGAGCACTCATAGTTTCCACCTTCAAACAATGATAGATGTGAGCAAATGAAGTGAACTAGAAAAATGATGAAAAAAGAAAAAAAAACATTTTGTTTTGTTTCGTTTAGTTTTGTTTAAGGGAAAAACAAAACAAGATAATGCAATTTCGTTTACGTTGACGATAAACAAAACTAAACGAAACGATATGAATGAGAGAACTGCATATCAACAAAACTAAACGAAATTATGCGAGTTTTGTTTCGTGTTATATTACGTTGAGCCCTTCTGATTACGTTTAGTTTAGTTTCACTCCAACATAATCAAAAGTAATCTTGTTTGAATATCGTTCCCGAAAAACAAAATTCAACCTATTCAAAATGCCAGAATTTCGTTTAGTTTTGTTTATTGATATTAAATATTACTAATGTTTTGTTTAGTTCCGTTCATCATCAACGTAAACGGAATTATTTCGTTTCGTTTCGTTTATTTGCTAAGCAAAACGAAACAAAACGAATATTCCGTTAAAAACCCTGTTGACTGGACAGGGCCTTGTGAGCAACAACTCAACAACCATGCGTCAAATCTATGACCATTGTCGTGAGAAGTAATATGATGAAGCTTCGTGGAAATCAATGAATATATCATGTCAATCAGGAATAGGGGATTCGTACACCCAAGAGACGGTTGCGAATTCAGGAATTTGTACGTGCAATTTCAAACGATGTTAGAAGGAATCTTGGTGGGTCAATGGTCTGAGGGAAATACTCGATTCTTTTAGTCCCACTTATACCGTATCTATCCGAATATGAACCGCACTTTGTTTCATTTATTGCAGAATTCAGAAAATCGGAGTGGGGATTATACGCGTGTGCGGCTTATACTCGGGGCTGCTGACAATTCATCATAAACGTGAACAACAAAACGCACAAAACTATTTGACTACCCATAGCAAAAATATTGTGCATCGATTTCCTAAATTCTGTTTAAAATTTAGTCAACTCTGTATGAGGGGACCACAGGAACTTTTGACTTTTGGGCCCTAGAAGTGAAAATGCTGGAAAACGCTGTGTACATGTGTAGTAATTCCTAGATAACTTCTTTGATGTCCAGAAAAGATAATCTCCCCCATGTGGATCATTTGGGAAAAACCGCTAGACGACTTATATAACAAAGTCTTGCGGCACATGTTGGGGCTTTTCTAAAAATTGGGTCCGGAATTTGCATTGGTTGGATGAGGGTCGGTCGTTGACCGACTGGAGATGTCTTATAGGATATTCAAATGAATGTTAAAGATTCTCAACTTTTAGAGTTCATGATTAGGATCACCTAATGGTAATGATAAAGGCTTTTGACCTATCGAGAGGTGTCAAAAACATACCAAGTAACGAAGAGTGTCGGTCCTACCAGATCCAATCATCCATTGGCATACGAGATGCGAATGTTAGAGACCACCTTAGTCACTGTTATACATTCACGGAGTATATTTGAATCTTTTGAAAGATTTCATGAAACGTTTCATGACGACTCCGTCTATGCAAGATCCTCAGTAGCCCCCACTCGTACCGATGGTACTTCAAAACGCGCTAGAGCCCGAGATTAGCGAAGTAGATATTGTATCTTGATACTATAATCCATTTTTTCTCGGTAATCTGAAGTGCGTTTGTTGATTACAGTGTACACCGCCAAAAACGGCGTAAATATACCATGGGTGGCACTAATTTCCTTCCGGTTGAATGCGATTCCTTGATTTTCACGTTGACGTACATGGACTTGCGATAGATCGATTTCTTCACTCTTGCAAGAGTAAGGCAAGTACTCTGAGATACGCTGAAAAGTGTATGAGCCTAAGAAAAGGAGTAATGATTATTCATCGGAATAAGGTGACAGACTGTCCAATGCATGTCACGGCTGGGTACATCGATGCACATCTTCGTGGAAAAAATGAATCATAACTTTGAATCATTGGGAAAATGTCTGCAGAGTTACAGAATCTGCTGCAATATGCTGAAACAATGAGAACTTAACGAATTTTGAGAGTTGGTCCGAAAGACACGTGATTTTGTTGATTTCCAGGTATTGTGTTGCACTTGATGAGCTCTGCTATCTATCCACACCCACCAATCAAGTTCATCAATATGTTGTTCATATTATGAGTGATAATATCATCCATTAGAATTCGATATGTTGACGAGTTTTGATCCTGAAGAAGAAATTGAAATGTTTCATCTCGAAAATTTTGAAGGAGATATTTTTTTCGAAAACCCCACATGGGCGATTCTAATTCAATTTGAAGTACCATTTAGAACAAAAATTGATAGGGGGTGTTGAGGTTCATTAAAAGTTGGTTCAGGAACACCGTGGGGTTGAATTGTTGCCGGGTAGGCAACGGGAGTTGCTAAATTCACCGTTAACCTCGTCATTTTGAGGTATTCAGAATTGTTCTGGCCAAAGAATGACGATTGACCTATGTTTGCGGAGTCATTTTCTATGATTCAGGATGTTGAGATAATAAGGTTGACTTGCGAGTGGACCAGAAGAATAGAGTACGCAGAATATCGAATGTTGCGTGAGATGACCTATGAATCAAATAGAGGGGGCATTGTATCTAGTTCCAATTTAGATGATGGAGAAATTCATGATTCGAATGTAGGATAAGATAAGTATGCGGGTTCGGTATTTACGAATCAATGAGAAATCGCGAGGAACTTTTCATGTAGGTGGAGACAAATTGGATGAGTGAGATTCGGGGAAGATATTTGTAGTAAAATAGTCAATTCATCAAAATTCTGACATTTCGAATTTTTGAGACACATAAATCGGAAACGGTTTGATATATTGAACTGTGAATCTTTCTAGCGCATTCCTAGAAGGCCGTCTACCGTCCATATCAATTTCGAAGAGATCGGTTAAGGGGTTGATGTGAATGCGCTGAACAGAAAAGACACACCGACAATCGACACACGTCTCAATAGCAACGTCGATTTTCTAATCTGAAAATCTTCACTAACACAGATTCAGGTTCCACGATTTTCTTCCTCGCCCTGGGGTCTTTCGATTGTAGACAAAATTTTTCGCTCGATGATGATTGGAGGTAAAAAAGATGGTTATTTTCTATGGTTATTCATGTAGGTGGTTGGTTATTTATGAAAGGAGTCGATAATTTGATGTGTGTGGTTTCCTTCGTCCACGCGTTCTCCTCATGTGTGTAGTAGACGATCACCCAAGAACATTCTGAAGGAAGGACCCCGCGATAAATGATAGGATTTTGGGTTTCAGCTAATTTTGCTGAATCGGTGATCAAATGATAGAGCTCGACGAGCTGATCAAAAGTCTCCACTATCGTTAAGCCTGAAAAATTCTCATTCGTGAGTTATTCGATCAGAAAGTTGTCGATTTCACCAAGTGAAAATAGGGTTATGGCATCGATCGAACAATAACATACGTTCGAATTCGCTCGGCAGTCGAGTTTTCTCCGGCATAGTGAATCTGATGGGGTAAGAATATGTGTTTGTCGCACAATCCACCGATTATCTCAAGGAATCTTTGGCTACTACAACTTTCGCCGAACATTTTTTTAAACACAAGAGGGCGAAACGCGCGGAAAAATCTCATCAGCTCGGCCGGCCTATGGCATATATAGTAATCCGAGTGTGCAAGTGCGGATGATGCGTTTCCTGAAAAACCGTCAATATTTCGAAGTTTGAAATGCGCCCTCGCCACGTGAAAAAAACGGAGGCATATCGTCCGTGTATCGAGAGCAAGAAAGTCGTATTAGCCGCGACTTTTCATTAGCGCAGTTTACGTGGTTTCTTGTGAGGTTGCCTTTCCATGGCAGATGGCGCGGGTACCCTCTCAATGTGTAAGAGAGAGACACCAAAGTCATGCCATCTCTCTCGCACTCATTGTTAGGTTAGGGGTTTTCAAATCAGGCGGGCAGATTCTGACAAAATTTTCGTCCCATGGAAAGGCAGCCTGATTCTCTTTGAATTCTCATGGACGATATGCCTCCGTTTTTTCACGTGGCGAGGGCGCATTTCAAACTACGGAATATTGACGGTTTTTCAGGAAACGCATCATCCGCACGTGCACACTCGGATTACTATATATGCCATAGGCCGGCCGAGCTGATGAGATTTTTCCGCGCGTTTCGCCCTTTTGTGTATAAAAAAATGTTCGGCAAAAGTTGCAGTAGCCAGAGATTCCTCGAGATAATCGGTGGATTGCGCGACAAACACATATTTTTACCCCATCAGATTCACTATGCCGGGGAAAACTCGACTGCCGAGCAAATTCGAACGTATGTTATTGTTCGATCGATGCCATAACCCTATTTTCACTTGGTGAAATCGACAACTTTCTGATCGAATAACTCACGAATGAGAATTTTTCAGGCTTAGCGATAGTGGAGAATTTTGATCAGCCCGTCGAGCTTTATCATTTGATCACCGATTCAGCAAAATTAGCTGAAACCCAAAATCCTATCATTTATGGCGGGGTCCTTTACAGTTTCATCGATCAAACTGTTTTTGCATCATGCGTCAGAAATAAGAGAATGTGCCACTTTGGAAAAAAGTTAACAATATCCGAAGAATATGTTCTACAGATAGTTCCTGGAGAAATCCAGAGTAACCTGGTGTAATATTTATTTTCGACAGAATCGATCAATTGGTTGATACGAAATTGCTTATTGATGAATAAAACATGATTGGCACGCGATTTTCCGTTGAATGATGCAGAATGTATGTTTCAAAATATGGGAATGGATGAATATGGATCATTCATATGAATCAGGTCAGGGAGAATCACCGAATGATGTTAGTTATGGTGACACAAACTTTGGTAAGAAAATCGTGGATGAAAATATTTGGGAATGAAATTGTCAGGTTCTCGAAGATATTGACTCCTCCATATCACAAAACGCGAATATCGGAAGTTATCTAATGGATTGAGCTGCAAATCCCATTTCAGTACATCGTCGGGTGGTCATCTACCAAACAGATGAAGTCTATAAAGATCAATTGAAGGGTTGGGGAGAACTTATGGATGGCAAAGAACAACATACGCACAAACAAGGCCAAAGACCGCGAAAGATGGATCCCTAGTGGGCTGGGAATGATCTTGAAGGAAGAAAGGTGCAACGATGCAAAATTCCTTGCTTTCTTTTTATTTTCCTAGAACTGTTATACTTTATTCAAAATTCAACTGTACGTCAACTTGGCATGACTTACCTTGCCATGATCTCAGAATTTCTTCGAGTTCTGTGAATTCGTGCCAAGAATTTCATATTCATTTCAAACAATCAAAAGATTTTTATTTAATCCATTAATTTATGACATATTTGATCGTAAGAAAATTTTACGGTGAATGGATGCTAATAGCGAATTTCCAAGAGAGTAAATTGTGAAATGAAAATATTAGTGAATTCAAGAATAAAGTCAGCAAAGGACTCTCACTTTTTAAGAGAAAATTTATTATCATGTAATGATATTATATTATGTGTGGTTTTTTGACTCTCATTGGGGATAGCATTTGGGTGGGTCAAGAAATAATCACAAGCATAAATGCGAATTGCATTTAATCACTGTTTATTTAGAAATTCATCACTCAAATTAGCGTATTTTTAGACATGTAAACGGGCATCTATTTTGACCGTAAATCAATTCACTTGATAATATATGAAAAGAGAAACACTGATTTTACAATACTCAAATTATTATATTACGAAAAATCACTACTAGAATTTTTACTGATACATCGACACTTGTAACCGAACGGAGAAAAATAACGACCATTAAATCAAAGAAATTATCTGAATATCTGAAAAACGAATGTCACGTCAAAAGAATATAAGACGCCGGGAATCGTCAAATAATTATTAGCAATAATAGCTTCAAAAAGTCGCACGATCGACCTTCAAATCGAAAGGGTTGACGCGACGCGGTAGATAATTCATCCACCTGCAAGAAACTTGTATATGCATATATGTCACAGAACTCCCCCACTGGCGCAGCGATTCCGATTCCAAGAAAACGGGGCATGTATTAGAGAGAGATAGGCCCGTGCGCCGCGTACAGAGAATTTGCTTGCGCGCGCGGGGGTGCATTTGCACTTGATCTACTGAGGAAATAAAACTTGGGATAATCCTCAAGTGATGCGGCAGCAAGGCTCTACGTACGTGATATTACGATTAGATCGCCATCAGCACACGAGTCAAGCGTCTCCTCCGAAAATCTAGTCGGGGATATTTTCACCGCTAACACAAGAGGGCGAGGAGACCAATCACAGGCATTTCTCATCACATTACCGCAAGAGCCATGACTCGAAAACAATTGCCTTTCTCGTCGATCAAAGATCTCGGAGGAACGTGATAGTTTGATCAAGGTAGGAAAAAACGGATGAGGTATTGGGCATCCGAATGCTACGATTTACCGGTACGCCTAGCTCCAGGCATCAGCGTGTTTTCTTTCGTTACGAACGCCTGTTGCGAAGAGCATGGTGAGTCGAGCCGTGGAACTCCAAGAATGGATGAGTCCATCTTCTTCGACTCGAGAGTCGGACCCTGGAGAGCTTCCAGGTGTTGATCCTTGGATGAAATCGACAAGAATGCCGCTCCGCTGCAGCTTTCTCAAGCACATAAGCTCGGTTTCCGCGAATTAAGCTTCTCTCCCCCCACTCCTGGTACGCTCGACCAATCAGCGTCGAGGTCAAAGAAAAGCTTCGATTTTTCAAATTTCCGATTGTCGAGTGGTAGGGTAAAATTACTAAAAATAGTGATTTCCCCTCATATCGTAGTTGGAATAGGGATGAAAAATGTACATATTTACAAGTTATTATAATTATTTACACTGATTATTAAAATAAAATATGATACAAGTACTGTAGCATGTAAATTTCAAAGCGGCGCGCATCTGCGCACGCTGATGTAGCAGCCAAGCATGCTATACCGGCACTCAAAATGGCCGCCACCAGCCCCTTGCAACAGGTTGTTTACACGGCTTCCTGGTGCTCGCGCTACGTCGTGGAGTGGTGTTCGAGTGTTCCGGGTGTGTAATTGTGTGCTGTGGACCATTAGAAACCTGCAGCATCGTCGCCGAGGCGGGACACGCATCGGGGCGTGAGCTATCAGCAAGACAACCAGCGTCTGCTCGAGCCAGCAAAACCGAGGTGTTTACATCGTGAGTAATTTTTTAATTGATAATTTTAATCATCAATTACTGGTCGTAGCACCTGCGCTAGGCCTTTTTTTCAACCTAAGTACCCTGGGAAAACTGGGAAAGTCATACTCACAATGTATTCTGTGTTGCAACAGGGCACTGTTTTACCATGTATTAGCATGGGTTGCATGTAAACAAAGATTAATTTTTTGATCAGTCCCATTAATTTGGGACTGGGTGTGTAACTTTTTTGTACTCAAATGACTATAAAAAATCCAATCTTTCTAATGAACTAACCCACATGTAGCTGGCTTAATTATATCTAATATTTTCCTTGTTGCAGGTACTGCGGAAACTAAGAAACGGAGGCTGGGCTATACCACGAACTTAGTCTGGTGGTGTTCAGAGGTGGGGTAATGAACTCCACTATTTTTACCTGTCTCCAGCAATGATGTAAGGCCTCTTTTATACCTATTTAGTGATATTTTATTTTAAATTGCCCATATTCACTATGGGGAACCTCTACTTGGAGTGGTCTGGGTTTCGGTTTTATAAGAAAGTCTCTTTCGGATTTGATCAACATGAATGAAATAATATACCAAAATGATTCTAATTAACTTTGTGTTTTTTCTAGGTCTACCTTGATACTCAAGGAACACCAGTGGGGCAAGTCCAGATGTGGAAACCACCTCCAGGGGTGTACCAAGAGAATCCGTCTTGGAGCAACCAACTTCAGAATTCAAGGTAAGACTTTTTCTTGAAGTAATATTACTTAAACTTAGTGGTTAATGATAATGATGAGAATGATTTCCCTTTTTAGGAGAATATAACCTAATTCACCCTTTTTTACAGATTATGGTCTTGGCCAATTTTGTGGCAAAGACTGAAATGAAAATAAGAGTCCTAATTCTTTTGATTTTTACAGGACTTGGAAAACAACACTTGGAAATCTTGGTCATTGGACCTGTTGACCGACCAATAAAGAAATGACTGGCCTTCGTCGAGGGATCAAATCAATCCAAAATCTGTGTGAGTTTATTATATCTCGCACAACCAAGGTATTTTGCCAATTAAATATTCTTAATTAATTTCCATGATTGAACTCAACTATTTGTTATCTTTCTCTTGAACTCATAGATTCCTTTTCCTTTTTTCAGGACTTTGACTCTCATGGCTCAATTTGAAAAATTTATTGTTCAATTTTATAAAAAAAATTAATAAAAGCCAATCAAACAGAACAACTGATTATTGTTTTGTTATTTCATAATAACTTAACTTTTAACAAAAGAAGACTTCATTCAGGTAGAAACATAATTGAATCTAACAAATTAGACTTCATAAGAATAATCTGAATTTTGAGAATTTTGTGAAGATTTTGAACCGTTGCAAAGGTGACCTACAATCAAGAGATGTCAGCGAGGAGAACAGGATGATGGATATCGACTCTGTGACGATTTTTACGATATAAATTAATTTGAGTTACAAGATCCGAGAAAAATGTCTCGTCACGAGTACAACTCTTACTATCTGAGGAAGCGAAATAAAGAACTCCTCTGTCAATGCTCATAGGTAGCAGAATAGAATTGCATTTCAGCTGGTAATTGTAGTAGGAGATCGTTAGTGTGTATACAAGTATGAGAGTTCTTCATTTGAGTGTGGGTATAGGATATGTACGAGAATAATGAGAGGATTATCTCATCAGATGAATTTTTCATCGTCAAAATTCTCAGAGAGAGCAATTTGGTTTTTACCATATTGTTCCTCTCAGCGAGATCTCCAGACTGTAGATGACAATTTCTACTCGAAGATAGTCAGTGTTCAAGAAGAATGATGACTCGCAAATGAACATATGAGAGTATAATCTGGGAACTTCATTCTCAGAAGAATTTTTTATCCTCAGAGTATCAAGAGAGAGGTTCCCACCATTTCGTTCTCGACGTCGAGATCTTTCGATTTTGGGTTGAATTTTTTTTGTAGGTATACGGTGGTTACGGAACATGATGATTTGCAGAGGAATTCAATGCTTTGACATGTATATTGTTCTTCCTTTCGTTCACAAGTTCTAGTCAATCCTCCAATCGATCTCTCTACAATGTTCATGAGTGATCGATGACGACGTCGAGGTGTGCTAGGAGGGTTCAAAGATGATTGCATTAAACAGCTCTTGACATTGTGACGGCTGCTAGTTAAATGCCTAGGAATTAGCCGCACATGCTGGGCAAGGTGCAATGCCCAGCAGATTTGATTAGATTGAATATATGCTGCAACTCTGCATGCTGCTGGATCTGCTGCTGCTGCTTTGCGCGCGGGAGAGATGGGGAACCGAGCGCCAAAATGATCACACAATAGTTAAACGGGAGCCAGATGGGCATATTTATTTAACTCTAAAAAGAACATGGTGCATAAAGTGCACTTAATCGCACGAACACGGAGAGAGCAATTGAGGGTGAAGTCCAAAGAGAGAGAGAATAATTATCGTCTAGCACTTACAGGTGTATGGATGGCGGCAATCGCACGCTTGCTGATCGGCCGCTCCGAATAACGTGGTTGTCCGGATGATCTGGACTCGATGTCGTCCGCAGGACACGTCGAGGACAACGGCCAGGAAGTCGCACGGAAGCACGAAAAAGAGCTCGTCCAGGTGTCGGGAAGCTGGTGACACACGCACGATGAGGGCGCAAAAAACTACACACTTCGGGTGCAAATTAACACGCGGGACGTCTGCTCTCAAGCGCAGGCGAGAGAAGTCTCGATTCATGGCGCGCGCAATGCCGGCTGATTGATGATGATGGGTGCGTGAGGGGAACGGTGCGGTGAAACTACCAATGACTCGCGCTATCTCTCTCTCTAACGCAAAACTACTCACAACTCTCTCCTCGGATGTTCTGCTACAGCTGAATAGGGCTATCAATGTATTATTACATGATGATCGAACAGGAGAGAGAAATGATGGTTGAGAATATCCTCTCAACAGTCACAACATATGCGTCTTTGAAAACAAAAACGTCAGAAGTTCCCAAAATTTGATTCAATTTTTGGAATAGTATATTATATCATCCAGTGCGAAAACTGCTATTTTCGAGGCCTCGCCGACGTCTCGCACGAGGCCTCGGAATTAGCGGCTTCCGCACGTGATATATATACTATTTTATATTACGATTACTGGAAAGTGCGTAACCAAGTATTGCCATTAAACCATTATTTAACCCTTTTTCACGTGTAAAATTCTTCTTATCTTCCTCGCCCTACCGTACTGCTAGCAGACGTCTGCGGCGCGTGCATCTTCACTTTAGCATCGTTGTTCTATATCTATTCTCTCTATACCCTCCCCTACTTCTCTACTATTATGATCAGCTGAAGCTGGAATTCATAGTTACCGGTATTACAGATATCTGTCTGCCGTGCGTGCATTTCACTTTCGCATCGTTGTTCTATATATATATATATATATACTAGGGGGGGCAAGCCCCCCTGCTCGCTCCGCTCGCCAACCCCCGCTACTCCTGATTATTGATTCAAAGGAGTGAAGAATCAATAATCCATCCATAGCAACTTAAGAAGTGATGAAAGTCTAGTCAGTTTCATTGATGGTCCTGGAGATTGTGGAAAAACTTCCTTGTAAAGGTCTCTCATTTAATATTTTTCATCCCAAAAGAAGAAGATTCTGTCAATGGCGTGGACGAGTATTGAGTCGATTTTTTTCACCACAAGGTATGACAAGTCATAGATACTTCAGAATACCCTTGGATCTAGAAAGTATTGAGAGTATTTTTTTGAAATCTGATGCCGATGAGGAGAAATTCAGGGAAGCAGGTGTTATCATCTCGGGTGAAGCATCAATGATTTCCAAAGAAGCGTTGGAGGAGGTGGATAGAACACTCCGTGACGCTTTTTACAATGACTCACCCTTTGGTCGAATATTGGTGATTCCAGGCGGGGATTTCAGACAAATCCTGCCAGTTTTGACCAATGGGAATAGACATTCTATTATCCAGGAAACTATCACATCGTCAGCCTTATAGCAATTGTTTGATGTAATGAAGCTGACTAAAAATTTGAGATCTAAGGACCTGATTTTTCCAACATCCTTCTGGTAGAGGTGAGGGTAGAATTGATGAAGTGAAAAAGAGCCCTGAGCGGAAAAGTAATGATGTACGTAGAACCCATATCCAAAGACATCAATGAAGATATTGCTACGAATAGAGTTGTTCTGTCATCTCATGAAGAAAATATCATAAAATTGAATAAGAAATTCTTGGAAATGTTCGATGGTCCGACTTCATCTTACTAAGCGGTGATCATGCGACTCACAAAGGTGTAGATCGAACCGAGGAGCACACTCATCTGAAATATCCAACCGAGTTTCTGATTAGAATTAGAGACGGTTTGACTCCACATGGACTTGATTTGAACGTAAATGCTATTGTGATGTTGATTTGGAATCTGATGACTCGGAATCTGAGAGTGGCGAAGGGCTTATGTAATGGGGTTCGATTAAAGATTAGGTGATTGTACACGCATGATATTGAAGCGGAAGTGAGAAGTGGGGAGAATATGGGGACAATAGTTTCCGTACCCAAGCTAACACTAACCGAGGGTGAGTCTTCCCTGCCGTTTGTAGTTCACAGGAAACAGCTCCCTGTGGTCTCGGTATTGGCAATGACAATTAATAAGTCTCCACGTGAAAGTTTAGATAAGGTTGATATTTATATAAAACGGCCGATTCTCTCCAATGGACAGCTTTACGTTGCTCTACCTCAGTAAAGAGATCAGAAGAATTCGCTTATTGAAAATAGATTTGATGGTTCAGATGAGATCGGAAAAGGTTGTTTGGGACGGGGTATCTGATGTTTGATATTTTCGTCATATATGATTGGAAATTCAAGTATATTGTTCTCAAATTCCGTTAAGATGGAGTGAAATCTGGAGTTGGGGAAAACGATACAAGTATATGAACTGAGGGCGCAGGTAATCTTGTGGTGTTTGAGCGAACAGTTCGAGAGAAAAGGTTGGAGAAGAATACGGCAAGTGCTCAAAATAATCAGATCGATCTACAGGAATTGAGTGTTTGGATGAAATAATAGCATTGCATGAAACAGAGAGTATTTATTTTGAGAGTTCACAGCGAATGTGAAAAATTCCTGGACTCAATTATTCGAAGGATAGAGTCCAAATTGGAGATGAAACAACGTGAGTGATTCAGTTAATCGATATGTATATCTATGATTAGAGATGTTAATGACATTGATATTACAGAACTATAGTTGCGTATGTTGACAAAGTATTTCGCGAATCTGAGTTCCAGAAAAAGGGCGATGGGAGTGAATTAGTGAGGTACGTACAGAATGGTTAACTTTGAACGGAATTGAGAATAATATTAGCAAATTAATCATCATATCAAATTGAGTATACGTGTATAAGTGATGATGTATGGAGAACCATATTCAAAGACATGACTGGAGATATTTCTATGAATAGAGTTGTTCTGTCATCTCATAACGATAATATCATCGAATTGAACAAGAGAATCGCGAATATGACGTTAGAATATACAACAAAATGAAATTTGAAGATATACCTTCGAAAGAAGGAACAATAAGTGAGTTGAATTGGTGATGTTTCGACTATATGACACGATTTTCACACAAATCTTGTCGATTCTCCAGAGATAGAGGTTTATCTGAAGGATCAATGCGTTCAAAGGAATGGAAAGAATAAAAGTGGAATACTGGGTGTACACAAATATACGTCACAAACTTGATGTTATTGTTGTGAAAGATGGAAACGGTCAAATCGAATCGTACGATCGTGGAGTGGAGTTAGAAGTTTGCGGTGACTTACAAGAGAAGAGTTAATTTCCTGATCAATCAGATAAGAGTGGAAAGAATCGTTTCGAAATCGATTTCATTGAGTGGTCTTTACAGGTTCAACGTACATGTGACAGTGGAGGCTGTAGATGAATTGAAATTGTTAGTTGGTGAAAAAATGGAAATTGAGAACTCGATTCTGGAAAATGAAGTTCATGTTGTGGAAGAGTGTTCCGTCACACAAAGATTTTGGTTATTGATTCTTGATTCTCGGATATACTGTAAAATTTTTCTAATTCACATTTTTTTGGAAGAAATATACATCTTCTTTGTAATCCAAGCCCACTTTAAATGTTGTAATGATTGAATAATGAGACGGAAAATAATGATGATGAGAACGAGATCATTTCTAGAAGGCTGCAGAGGGAAATTGAGAAGACTAAGGGACCTGCAGGGGCTCTGAAAAATTGACGGGCCCTCAGGGGCCCTCGGAGGCCCTCGGAGGCCCTCAGGGGCCCTCACAGGCCCTCAGGGGATCTCAGGGGAATCTCTCAGCCCCTAAGGTAAATATGGAACGTAATTTAGGTTATTTGGTCAGAGGCACTCGGGGCCCTCAGGGGCCCTCGGGGGCCCTCAAGGGACCTCGAAGGACCTCAGAGGCCCTCAGGGGCCCTCCTGGGCATTCAAGGCAGTCAAGGGAATTCAGGGGAGTTCAAGGGAATTCAGAGAAATTCAGGGGAATTCAGTGGAATCTCATTCTTACTACTATATATTAGGGGGAGATATATATATATATATATATATATATTTGTATAGCTTCAGATTCCGGGATATTTCGTGCGATACTTTTCCAATTTCTGGGATTTTTTCTAATTTCCGGGACGTCCCAGAAGACTTCCTTGAATATTATCATTTTCCAGGACGTCCCAGTATTTGAAAATATTTGCTATATTCTCAATTTCCGGGACGAAATAAATATACGAAAATATATTTCTTAAATATATATATTTCGTCCCAGAATTTGGCAATATATGGTTAAATATAATATTTCGAGCGTTCTCGGCCTTTTTTAATATATATTCTCTATTTCCGGGATTATATATTTCTCTCAAATATATATCCCAGAAAATGGAAGTATCAGTCATATATCATATATAAAGCGTTCCTGGATTTTTTTCATATATATTTCCAATTTCTGGGACGCTATATTTCTTTCCACTCATTCTCAAATATGGATCCTAGGTCAGCGATTTATGATCTATGAATTTGGTTTCATTTAACCTGTTTTTGTCCATCTGGAGCCAATTTTTAACAATGATTCCCAAGATTGTTGATATTTCAATATTTCTCCTTTTTTGAATTTCATAGAACTCAGTGAGTAACCTCAGGATCAACAAGAGCTCCAACTAATGAAAATCTCCTGACAAGCCCTTCACCAAATCCTGGAGAGGACTAAATGCAAATTTCACAAACAATGATAGAAATCACTGATTGAATCAATAGATATTTCAATTTTGAATCATGCAACTTCTGCATTGACTCCAGATTTGATGAATTGGGTTTCTCAAGCTCAGGATTTTGGTATGGGCAGTCTTGGGTGCTGCAGGGATGAAACATGCTAAGATTAATCGCTACGATTGGATAAGAAAGGGAATTGCCTTCGCCACTGATGATCATATTTAGTATCAAAAAATATTCAACAAATGAGAAAATTATCAGAGCAAGGCATGATTCAATTTTAAAAATATTTCAGCATCTCTTCAAGGGTTTGCCTGTAAGTAGAAAGAGTGAATTATTAAAATGACAATTGATTCCACATGGATCAGAAGAAATTAGACCAACTAGATGAGAATTCATATACAAAAATTGATCTTTGAAAATTTCCAAGTTCCGCATCGCTCTTTGATCCTCTATTCTCATGTACTGATTTCTGAGGATATGAATCAATCTTCTGATAATTATGGTATACTGATGGAGCATGTGGAGCATGATTCCGTTCTTGCCTGTCTCAACACAAGCTTTGTATGCACAAGTGAATACATCGAAATTTTCCATTTTCATTCCTATCTCCATGGTTTCGATTGCAGTCCTAGATCTTATACCATGAAGCAATTTGCGAAGAGCTTTCGCATCTTGTGCTAAGTACATGTACATGTCTATGACAGTATCAAACCTAAAGTACCGATAACGACTCTCGATGTACAACCTGATGGTTGCATTAATCTCCTCGCCCCGGAAGCAAACATTTTTCAACATCTCCATCACACGAGTTAGTTCTGGTCGTATCATTTAAACTTGAATATTTGAACATTTGAACTTTGATATTCGCCGTCTCTACTTATTTCCAAAGCTTAAGTATCTAATGTTATGATCACTGATGGCCACAAACGGAAACGAACAAAAGGTTTATTCGATTATGCAGTTCGGGGCGCACTGGGGCGCTCCAGAGCGCTCTGGAGCGCCCCAGTGCGACCCAAATCGAACGAACGTTCGGACAGTTCGCACCAGTGCGCTCTGGGGCGGCTCCGAAATATTTCAAGCCGTTCCTATGGTTATGCGTGTATGCTGAGGTGAAGAATCTGTCGGAGCGCCACCTATCACACATGCATAACCATAGGAACAGCTTGAAATATTTCTGAGGCGACCCAGAGCGCACTGGTGTGAACTGTCCGAACGTTCGTTCGATTTGGGTCGCACTGGGGCGCTCCAGAGCGCTCTGGAGCGCCCCAGTGCGCCCCGAACTGGATAATCGAATAAACCTTAAGCTTTACCCCGTGGAAACTGGGGGAAAAAAAGTCCGAGGAAAAATCTGAAAAAATTTGCCCCAAGTAAACCGCATTTTGTCAACCTAATGCGGTTGTAAAAGATGTTTGCTCACCCTCCAATTTTTTATAAATAAACATTCGAGTTATACCACCTAGTATTGCCCATTTCTCCGTATAGAAAACTGATACGAGGACAAAAACATTTGCTCATCGTTGCTTTTACCTCACTTGTATTTGCTCAGCCCTCAGAATTGGATGAATCATCATCAATTTCGAATAAACAATCAAAAACACTTTCCAACCCCAAGTACTGTACAATGCGCAGTGCGCATATGGCATGCGGGGCACATGCGCACTGCGCTTTGTACAGTACTAGGGGTTGGAAAAAGTGTTTTTGATTGTTTATTCAGAATTGATGATGATTCATCCAATTCTGAGGGCTGAGCAAATACAAGTGGGGTAAAAGCAACGATGAGCAAATGTTTTTGTCCTCGTATCGGCTTTCTATGCAGAGAAATGGGCAATACTAGGTGGTATAACTCGAATGTTTATTTATATTGCAGGGTGAGCAAACATTTTCGACAACGGCATTAGGTTGACAAAATGCGACTTACTTAGGGCGAATTTTTTCAGATTTTTCCTCGGACTTTTTTTTCCCTAGTGTCCACGGCGTAACTAAAGCTCATCACTAGAGACCCTAGGGTCTCTACTCATAGGGTCTCTACTCATCACCTTGAGTATACGGTCGAAGTGACGATCATCGGGCTCCGCTTGAATTGAGAATACGGTCATAATACTAGATTACGCAACGAAGTGCATACGCGTTTTTATAGTCGCCCGGCTTCAATGTAGCCCATTGCGGGCGATCTACGCGGCCGTCAAGGCCACGTAGATGGCCGCAATGTGCTCCATTAAAGCCGCGGCGGCTATAGAAGAAAGGTCTGCTCACTCCAAGCCACACACCCGTGTCTCTGGTGTGGAACGATTTCCCCAACTCTGCCAATATGGCGGTGCACGGGCGCCACCAGTGGCGCTACAGTCTACTCCTTAAACCTTTTCCCATATAGCACATTTAAGTCAAATATTCACGTAGTTCATACTGTCAATTTCTCTCTACCCTCCCTATGTCAATTTGACATACATTGGTTTTCTTCCTAATATTGTTTCACGAGTACTGAATAATATCGGGTAAATCAGAGTCAATTCGTTAGGGGAAAGATCTAGGATATTGGGTGTAAACAATTTCCATCTTGAAAAAATCACTAATATCCGTACTATCCATTGAATTTCATAGTGATGGCAGAGGACAAAGACCAAAGTCAGGCAATCCATCCTCCTGAAACTAGGCTGAGAGACTCATTGCTGTATGTGGCAGTGAAACAACGAGATATTCCAATTGCACTGCAACTTGTGCAGGGGGGAGCTGTTTACACATTACAGAATGATCGTGGTCAAACACCTCTTCATTATGCTCTTGAAAATAACCTAATGTGTGTTGTTGATGTTGATATAATGATGTCACATTATCTTTATAATCGAGCCAACCCAATCGACTGCAATGGTTCGTCATATTTTCATATTGCATGCACTTGTTCAGGAGATATCGGAATCAATTCTATCAAACACTTTATTGATATTGGAGAAAATGTGAACAAAGTTACCAATCTTGACTCTGAACTCTGGCCTGGATTTTCCACACTTCACTTTGCTGCAGCATTTGGGAGGGTCAACAATATCTCTTTACTATAGTCAGTCATGGAGCCACTTATTCTCTCAAAGATAAATTGAACTATACTGCATCCGATATAGCTCTGGCAGTGGCTCAAACCAGCCGCGCTGAGATATTCATAGATATAACGCGTGACATTTTGTCATGTCATCTAATCCACAAGGACTCTGAATTCAACGACTTTGGATTCACTAGATTACATCTCCTCAAAAGTGATGACTGTGCAACCAAGATAAGAGGCCTTGTTTCCAACCATAAAATCGACATAAACAAGAAAATCATCAAGCCTGGCTCCAATTTCCATCATTTTACTCCACTGCATTTTGCTGTGGAACTTCAATATAATTCAGAGCTGATAGAGATTTTGATCAAATTGGGAGCAGACATGTTCGCCAGAGACAGCAGAGGATACACTCCTCTCCACTTGTCATTGGATCCAGTAGGTCCAGCCTTGTCAAGTCTTAGAGGTCCCATGAGCCTTGGTGCACGCCCGTCAGTGTTAGAAAATTTTGTTGCTCCAGATGGACTCAGTCTCTTTGATATAGCTGTCATTTTTGGAAATATTGAATTAGCAAAAGATCTGGTATGCAGTGGTGCAGATGTCGACTCACTTATGGATGGAGATGACGAGGGTCCAACCCCGCTGCACCTTGCAATCATCTATGACGATAATGACTCAAACTATGAGATTGTGAAGTTCCTTATAGAAAATGGTGCATCAGTATTGTCAGTCACTGAAGGTGGGAACACCCCTCTTCATCTTTCGATTAATCCTGGAATGAAGGCCACTGCAATTGCGAACTTACTCATAGAGAACGGAGCCTCAGTATCTGCAGTCAATGATGAGGGCAAAACCCCCCTCCACTTTGCTATGGGTTACCATGATCATACTTAATGTTTGACTTTAGATACTCCATACTGTGTTTGCATCTATGATTGACAATGTACCTATGCTCATGTGTTGTTAACTAGAAAATGATTTTCTGGAGTTCTCTGTCATTTCTGCAGTGAGATACGTTGAATGATGATCCTATTTAACCATGAACCCTTTTGATGGGTCTTTCTTTCAAGAAAAACATTTGAATCATCATTAACATACTTGTTGAGTCTTTTGATTGTTAATGAATATGTAATCAATTCATGACCTTATTCGTGCATATAATGAATAAATGTTGAAATGAAATTTAGGTACTCTCATCATATTCTGAATCTTATCTTCATCAGATATGAAACAAAGCACTATTACTATTGGAATTGTGCGCTCTTAGGTAAGAAAAATGATTATTTCAAAGGATAATTTATGAAATGTTCGTAACTGGTTTACTGGACTCATTGTTAGTGCTACCGATAGTATGAATGTGATTTATTCTGATCAGAAGAGATGAATCATTTTTATTGAATAAAATATAATATCTTGAGGCAAATGATATCAGTATTTCCATTATTACTGCTCATAATACAGGTCTAAGAAAATAGATAGCCTGTACTATATGTTCAAACTGCTGTTGGCGAACAATGCCTGGAAACCTTTCATTTCTCAGCTGCAAAATTAGGTCTCCAATCACTGTTAGTTACACTGGAAGTCAAGTTTCAAACACAATTCAATCGATTCAGAGTGGCAAGCATGACTAGCAGATAGTCTATTACAACTGGACTTTTTGAGAAATCAATATTTTTCCACTTACAATTAGTACAATCATTTCTTCTTATCAAGATCAAGATAACTACCTCTAATAGAGAAACATGAAGCAGTGATGTCCTCAGCATCTTTTTGACGTTAAAGAGTCTCAAACAAAGTTATTTTATGTTCTATAAAACGAAATTTAATTTCCGCACCTCGGATTCGGGAAGATTATATTTAACCCTGCTGAAAATGATTCAATATGCAGCCTACAAATTTTGACCAAATTCGATCATTTTCGGAGGAGTAATGGTCGAAATTTGTATGTTGCACGTCTCCGAAGCCAAATTTCGCGAATATCAAGATTAACAATTTTCCCAGGGCTAGGTCCCACGAAATTATTTCCAGCAGGGAAGGCGATGCTGTCACCGCGCACGCTGAGAAATATTCGCACTTTTATACGATTCTCTTGCGATTTGGGCTGAACAACGAGAAGACAAGTACTTATTATCATCTAACTCGAATTCGTCTTCTCGTCGAATTCCGAGCGTGGGAAAACTGGAAAAAAGTAAGAGATTTCCGAGGGGACAGGTATTACCTTCTTTCAAGGTGAGTATTTTTATACCACAAATGTCTTCTTTGACGCTAATGAGCTTCGAATCGATCGTGTCGACTTTCATTTTTTTTGTGAACACCTCTGATATGGGTTATACGGCTTGATGACGCCTGCACATCTGGCATTCTATTACCTCGTTCATTCCACATCGATGTTTGTACTGCCTCGGAGTCTCGGCTAGTTCGTTGTTTCGGCGATGAAGAAGTTCCCTTGTATTCCAAAAATACCGCAGATGATCATCCAATCGTTCGTGTCGACTTGTATCCTCTTCTGTGATCTTTCCCCTATGAGGGAAACGCGACGGTGACACGATATGTCGGAGTAGAGACTTAACAACTGAATGGAACAGTAAGTGAGGCTGATGCTCGAAGTTCGTGACCGAGGAGAGATATAGGCCCGCATAACCCGTATAAGAAGTCAAAAAAGACTCTTATCTCCCGTTTTCGTGACCCGGTTCAATCTGCAATGAGCCTTGTACCCCCTGGAGCTCTGCGAAGTCCGTTTTGTCACGGATGTGCAAGGACCCCTGTGTGTTTCCTCGACCACAGGAGAGCACCGAGTCATTCGTGTCAGCTTGTATCTTGTTTCGGGAACTTGTCTCATATGGGGTATACGATTCAATGACCCCGCCACATCTGTCGTTCCGTTACTTTATTTGTTCCCTATGAAGCTCCGTACTGTACCGGATTCTTGTGAACCCCAGAATGGGAGTCCTCCTGTATGCCTCCAGCACCGCCGATAACCATGGGATCGTTCGTGTCGGTTGGTTTCTTCTTCGGACATTTTTCCTACTGTCAGAGGATTAACCCAATGACACCTTATGCTGGAGTAGGGAATAACGAACATATGGAACAGTGAGTGAGGCTAACGCTTGAAGTTCGTGGCTGAGACGAGAGATAGGTCCAAGAATCTATATCGGGAGTACGGGAAGACTCACAACTTCCAGTCTCGTTACTCTGTTCGTTGCACAATCAGCCCTGTATAGTCCCGGGGTCTGCAAAGGTCTTTCTTCCACAGATGTGGAGATACCTCAGTACGGCTTGTTTACCACAGATGAGCTTCGAATCATTCGTGTGGACGTTCATCTCTTCTTGTGAACTTCTCTGATATTGGTTATACACCTCAATGACACCTGCACATCTGGCATTCTGTTCCCTCATTCATTTCAAATTAAGCTTTGTACAGCCCAATTTCTCGGCTTGTTCGTTGTGTCGGCGATGGAGGAGTTCCCTTATATGCCGAAAGTACCGGAGATGACCATGAAATCGTTCCTGTCCACTTGTAACCCCTCCTGTGATCTTCCCTTCCACGAGGGGAACGCGACAGTGACTTCACATGTCGGAGTAGGAACCTAAGAACTGAATGGAACAGTAAGTGAGGCTAATGCTTGAGGTTCGTGACCGAGACGCGGGATAGGTCCAAGAATCTATATAGGGAGTACAAGAAGACTCACATCTCTTATTCTCGTTACTCTGTTCGTTTCACAATCAGCCCTGTACAGTCCCGGGGTGTGCGAAGGTCTTTCTGTCACCGATGTGGAGATACCTCCGTATCTCTTCTTTACCGCAGATGAGCTTCGGATCATTCGTGTCGACTTTCATCTCTCTTTGCGAACTACTCTGATATTGGTTATACGGCTCAATGACGCCTGCTTATCCAGCATTCTGTTACCTCCTTCATTTCACATCAAGCTTTGTACAGCCCCAAATCCTCGGCTAGTTCAGGTTTCGGCGATGAAGAAGTTCCCTTGTATCCCAGAAGTACCGCAGATGACCATCGAATCGCTCGTGTCGACTTATATCCGCTCCGTTGATCTCCTCTCCTATGAGTAGAGCGCGACGGTGAGACCACATAACGAAGTCGGAACTCAACAACCGAATGGAACAGTAAGTGAGGCTAATGCTTGAAGCTCATTACTGAGACGAGAGATAGGTCAAAAAATCTATATAGGGAGTACAAAAGAACTCACATCTCTCATTCTCGTTACTCCGTTCGTTTCACAATAAGCTCTGTACAGTCCCGGGGTCTGCGGAGGTCTTCCTGTCACCGATGTGGAGATACCTCCGCATGTCTCCTTTCACGCAGATGAGCTTCGAATCATTCGTGTTGACTTTCATCCTATTTCGTGAATTCCTCTTATATGGGTTTCACGGCTTCATGACGCCTGCACATCTGGCATTTGTTACCTCATTCATTCCACATCGAGCTTTGTACTGCCTCGGAGTATCAGCTAGTTCGTTGTTTCGGCGATGAAGGAGTTCCCTTGTATCCCGAAAGTACCACAAATGACCTCCGAATCGTCTGTGTCGACTTATATCCTCTCCTGTGATCTTCTCTCCTATGAGAAGAACGCGACGGTGACACCACATGTCGGAGTAGAAACTTCACAACCAAATGGAACAGTAAGTGAGGCTAATGCTTGAGGTTCGTGACCGAGACGCGGGATAGGTCCAAGAATCCATATAGGGAGTTCAAGAAGGGTCACATCTTCCAACCTCGCTACTCCGTTCGTTTTCCGATCAGCCTTGTACAGTCCCGAGGTCTGCGAAGTCCTTTCTGTCACCAATGTGGAGATGCCTCCGTATGTCTCCTGAACCGCAGATGAGCTTCGCATCATTCGTGTCGACCTTCATCTCTTTTCGTGAACTTCTCTGATATTGGTTAGACACCTTAATGACACCTGCACATCTGGCATCCTGTTCCCTGATTCATTTCTCATCAAGCTTTGTACAGCCCAATTTCTTGGCTTGTTCGTTCTGTCGGCGATGGAGGAGTTCCCTTGTATCCCAAAAGTACCGCAGATGACCATCGAATCATTCGTGTCGACATATATCCGCTTCTTTGATGTCCTCTCCTATGATGGGAGCGCGACGGTGACACCACATAACGAAGTCGAAACTCAACAACCAAATGGAACAGTAAGTTAGGCTAATGCTTGAATCTCGTCACTGAGACGAGAGATAGGTCCAAGAATCTATATAGGGAGTACTAGAAAACTCACATTTTTCATTCCCGTTACTCCGTTCGTTTCACAATAACCCTTGTACAGTCCCGGGGTCTGAGAAGTTCGTTCTGTCACCGATGTGGAGTTACCTCCATATGTCTCCTTTCACGCAGATGAGCTTCGAATCATTCGTGACGACTTCCATTCTATTTCGTGAATTCCTCTAATATGGGTTTTACGGCTTTATGTGGCGTGCACATCTGGCATTTGTTACCTCATTCATCGAGCTTTGTATTGCCTCGGAGTCTCGGCTAGTTCGTGGTTTAGGCGATGACGGAGTTCCCTTGTATCCCGAAAGTACCGCAGATGACCATGAAATCGTTCCTGTCGACTTTCATCCTCTCCGTTGATCTTCCCTCCTATGAGGGAAACGCGACGGTGACACCACATGTCGGAGTAGGAACTTAACAACTGAATGGAACAGTAAGTGAGGCTAATGCTCGAAGTTCGTGACCTAGGCGAGATATATGCCCATAACCCATATAAGAAGTCCAAGAAGACTCACATCTCCCGTTCCCGTCACCCGGTCCAATCTGCAATGAGCCTTGAACCCCCTGGAGCTCTGCCAAGTCCCTTCTATCACCGATCTGCATGGACCCCTGTGTGTCTTCTCGACCACAGAAGAGCACCGAGTCGTCCGTGCCGGCTTGTATCTCGTTTCGGGAACTTCTCTCATATGGGTTATACGATTCAATGATGGCGCCACATCTGTCGTTCAGTTGCCTGATTCGTTCCCTATTTAGCTCCGTACTGTACCGGATTCTTGTAAACCCCAAAATGAAAGTCTCCCCGTATCCCTCCAGCACCGCAGACGACCATCGGATCGTTCGTGTCGGTTGGTTTCTTCTCCGGTCATTTTTCCTACTGTCAGTGGATTCCACCGATGATACCTCTCGCTGGAGTAGGAAATAACGACTAAATGGAACAGTGAGTGAGGCTAATGCTTGAATCTCATCACTGAGACGAGAGATAGGTCCAAGAATCTATATAGGGAGTACTAGAAGACTCACATTTTTCATTCCCGTTAGTCCGTTCGTTTCACAATCACCGTTGTACAGTCCCGGGGTCTGAGAAGTTCGTTCTGTCACCGATGTGGAGATACCTCCATATGTCTCCTTTCACGCAGATGAGCTTCGAATCATCCGTGTCGACTTTCATTCTATTTCGTGAATTCCTCTAATATGGGTTTTACGGCTTGATGACGCATGCACATCCAGCATTCTGTTACCTCCTTCATTTCACATCAAGCTTTGTACAGCCCCAAACCCTCGGCTAGTTCAGGTTTCGGCGATGGAGAAGTTCCCTTGTATCCCGAAAGTACCGCAGATGACCATCGAATCACTCGTGTCGAATTATATCCGCTTCTGTGATTTCCTCTCCCATGAGTGGAGCGCAACGTCGAGACCACATAACGAAGTCGGAACTCAAGAACCAAATGGAACAGTAAGTGAGGCTAATGCTTGAAGTTCATGACTGAGACGAGAGATAGGTCAAAAAAATCTATATAGGGAGTATAAAAAGACTCACATCTCTCATTCTCGTTACTCTGTTCGTTTCACAATAAGCTCTGTACAGTCCCGGGGTCTGCGGAGGTCTTCCTGTCACCGATGTGGAGATACTTCCGTATGTCTTCTCTACCACAGATGAGCCTCGAATCATTCATGTCGACTTTCATCCCTCTTTGCGAACTACTCTGATATCGGTTATACGGCTTAATGACGTCTGCACATCCAGCATTCCGTTACCTCCTTCATTTCACATCAAGCTTTGTACAGCCCCAAATCCTCGGCTAGTTCAGGTTTCGGCGATGAAGAAGTTCCCTTGTATCCCAAAAGTACCGCAGATGACCATCGAATCGCCCGTGTCGACTCATATCCGCTTCTGTGATCTCCTCTCCTATGAGTGGAGCGCGACGGTGAGACCACATAACGAAGTCGGAACTCAACAACCAAATGGAACAGTAAGTGAGGCTAATGCTTGAAGTTTATGACTGAGACGAGAGATAGGTCAAAGAATCTATATAGGGAATACAGAAAGACTCACATCTCTCATCCTCGTTACTCTGTTCGTTTCACAATAAGCTCTGTACAGTCCCGGGGTCTGCGGAGGTCTTTCTGTCACCGATGTGGAGATACCTCCGTATGTCTCCTTTATCGCGGATGAGCTTCGGATCATTCGTGTCGACTTTCATCTCTCTTTGCGAACTACTCTGATATTGGTTATATGGCTCAATGACGCATGCACATCCAGCATTCTGTTACCTCCTTCATTTCGAATCAAGCTTTGTACAGCCCCAAATCCTCGGCTAGTTCAGGTTTCGGCGATGAAGAAGTTCCCTTGTATCCCGAAAGTACTGCAGATGACCATCGAGTCGCTAGTGTCGACTTATATCCGCTCCGTTGATCTCCTCTCCTATGAGTAGAGCGCGACGGTGAGACCACATAACGAAGTCGGAACTCAACAACCGAATGGAACAGTAAGTGATGCTAATGCTTGAAGCTCATTACTGAGACGAGAGATAGGTCAAAAAATCTATATAGGGAGTACAAAAGAACTCACATCTCTCATTCTCGTTACTCCGTTCGTTTCACAATAAGCTCTGTACAGTCCCGGGGTCTGCGGAGGTCTTCCTGTCACCGATGTGGAGATACCTCCGTATGTCTCCTTTCACGCAGATGAGCTTCGAATCATTCGTGTTGACTTTCATCCTATTTAGTGAATTCCTCTAATATGGGTTTTACGGCTTCATGACGCCTGCACATCTGGCATTTGTTACCTCATTCATTCCACATCGAGCTTTGTACTGCCTCGGAGTATCAGCTAGTTCGTTGTTTCGGCGATGAAGGAGTTCCCTTGTATCCCGAAAGTACCACAAATGACCTCCGAATCGTCCGTGTCGACTTATATCCTCTCCTGTGATCTTCTCTCCTATGAGAAGAACGCGACGGTGACACCACATGTCGGAGTAGAAACTTCACAACCAAATGGAACAGTAAGTGAGGCTAATGCTTGAGGTTCGTGACCGAGACGCGGGATAGGTCCAAGAATCCATATAGGGAGTTCAAGAAGGGTCACATCTTTCAACCTCGCTACTCCGTTCGTTTTCCGATCAGCCTTGTACAGTCCCGAGGTCTGCGAAGTCCTTTCTGTCACCAATGTGGAGATGCCTCCGTATGTCTCCTGAACCGCAGATGAGCTTCGCATCATTTTTGTCGACCTTCATCTCTTTTCGTGAACTTCTCTGATATTGGTTAGACACCTTCATGACACCTGCACATCTGGCATCCTGTTCCCTGATTCATTTCTCATCAAGCTTTGTACAGCCCAATTTCTTGGCTTGTTCGTTCTGTCGGCGATGGAGGAGTTCCCTTGTATCCCAAAAGTACCGCAGATGACCATCGAATCATTCGTGTCGACATATATCCGCTTCTTTGATCTCCTCTCCTATGATGGGAGCGCGACGGCGACACCACATAACGAAGTCGAAACTCAACAACCAAATGGAACAGTAAGTTAGGCTAATGCTTTAATCTCGTCACTGAGACGAGAGATAGGTCCAAGAATCTATATAGGGAGTACTAGAAAACTCACATTTTTCATTCCCGTTACTCCGTTCGTTTCACAGTAACCCTTGTACAGTCCCGGGGTCTGAGAAGTTCATTCTGTCACCGATGTGGAGATACCTCCATATGTCTCCTTTCACGCAGATGAGCTTCGAATCATTCGTGTCGACTTCCATTCTATTTCGTGAATTCCTCTAATTATGGTTTTACGGCTTTATGTGGCGTGCCCATCTGGCATTTGTTACCTCATCCATCGAGCTTTGTATTGCCTCGGAGTCTCGGCTAGTTCGTTGTTTAGGCGATGAAGGAGTTCCCTTGTATCCCGAAAGTACCACAAATGACCGTCGAATCGTTCGTATCGACATATATCCGCTTCTGTGATCTCCTGTCCTATTAGTGGAGCGCGACGGTGACTCCACATAACGAAGTCGAAACTCGACAACCAAATGGAACAGTGAGTGGGGCTAATGCTTGAAGTTCATGGCTGAGACGAGAGATAGGTCAAAATATCTATATAGGGAGTACAAGGAGACTCACATCTCTCATTCTCGTTACTCTGTTCGTTTCACAATCAGCTCTGTACAGTCCCGGGGTCTGCGGAGGTCTTCCTGTCATGGATGTGGAGATACCTCCGTATGTCATTTCTACCTCAGATGAGCCTCGAATCATTCATGTCGACTTTCATCTCTCTTTGCGAACTACTCTGATATTTGTTATACGGCTCAATGACGTCTGCACATCCAGCATTCTGTTACCTCCTTCATTCCACATCAAGCTCTGTACTGCCTCGGAATCTCGGCTAGTTCAGGTTTCGGCGATGAAGAAGTCTCCTTGTATCCCGAAAGTACCGCAGATGACCATGAAATCGTTCCTGTCGACTTTTATCCTCTCCTGTGATCTTCCCTCCTATGAGGGAAACGCGACGGTGACACCACATGTCGGAGTAGGAACTTAACAACTGAATGGAACAGTAAGTGAGGCTAATGCTCGAAGTTCGTGACCTAGGCGAGATATATGCCCATAACCCATATAAGAAGTCCAAGAAGACTCACATCTCCCGTTCCCGTCACCCGGTCCAATCTGCAATGAGCCTTGAACCCCCTGGAGCTCTGCCAAGTCCTTTCTATCACTGATCTGCATGGACCACTGTGTGTCTTCTCGACCACAGAAGAGCACCGAGTCGTTCGTGCCGGCTTGTATCTTGTTTCGGGAACTTCTCTCATATGGGTTATACGATTCAATGATGGCGCCACATCTGTCGTTCAGTTGCGTGATTCGTTCCCTATTTAGCTCCGTACTGTACCGGATTCTTGTAAACCCCAAAATAAAAGTCTCCCCGTATTCCTCCAGCACCGCAGACGACCATCGGATCGTTCGTGTCGGTTGGTTTCTTCTTCGGTCATTTTTCCTACTGTCAGTGGATTCCACCGATGATACCTCTCGCTGGAGTAGGAAATAACGACTAAATGGAACAGTGAGTGAGGCTAATGCTTGAATCTCGTCACTGAGACGAGAGATAGGTCCAAGAATCTATATAGGGAGTACTAGAAGACTCACATTTTTCATTCCCGTTAGTCCGTTCGTTTCACAATCACCGTTGTACAGTCCCGGGGTCTGAGAAGTTCGTTCTGTCACCGATGTGGAGATACCTCCATATGTCTCCTTTCACGCAGATGAGCTTCGAATCATTCGTGTCGACTTTCATTCTATTTCGTGAATTCCTCTAATATGGGTTTTACGGCTTGATGACGCATGCACATCCAGCATTCTGTTACCTCCTTCATTTCACATCAAGCTTTGTACAGCCCCAAACCCTCGGCTAGTTCAGGTTTCGGCGATGAAGAAGTTCCCTTGTATCCCGAAAGTACCGCAGATGACCATCGAATCACTCGTGTCGAATTATATCCGCTTCTGTGATTTCCTCTCCCATGAGTGGAGCGCAACGGTGAGACCACATAACGGAGTCGGAACTCAACAACCAAATGGAACAGTAAGTGAGGCTAATGCTTGAAGTTCATGACTGAGACGAGAGATAGGTCAAAAAAATCTATATAGGGAGTACAAAAAGACTCACATCTCTCATTCTCGTTACTCTGTTCGTTTCACAATAAGCTCTGAACAGTCCCGGGGTCTGCGGAGGTCTTCCTGTCACCGATGTGGAGATACTTCCGTATGTCTTCTCTACCACAGATGAGCCTCGAATCATTCATGTCGACTTTCATCTCTCTTCGCGAACTACTCTGATATCGGTTATACGGCTTAATGACGTCTGCACATCCAGCATTCTGTTACCTCCTTCATTTCACATCAAGCTTTGTACAGCCCCAAATCCTCGGCTAGTTCAGGTTTCGGCGATGAAGAAGTTCCCTTGTATCCCAAAAGTACCGCAGATGACCATCGAATCGCTCGTGTCGACTTATATCCGCTTCTGTGATCTCCTCTCCTATGAGCGGAGCGCGACGGTGAGACCACATAACGAAGTCGGAACTCAACAACCGAATGGATCAGTAAGTGAGGCTCATGCTTGAAGCTCATTACAGAGACGAGAGATAGGTCCAAAAATCTATATAGGGAGTACAAAAGAACTCACATCTCTCATTCTCGTTACTCCGTTCGTTTCACAATAAGCTCTATACAGTCCCGGGGTCTGCGGAGGTCTTCCTGTCACCGATGTGGAGATACCTCCGTATGTCTCCTTTCACGCAGATGAGCTTCGAATCATTCGTGTTGACTTTCATCCTATTTCGTGAATTCCTCTAATATGGGTTTTACGGCTTCATGACGCCTGCACATCTGGCATTTGTTACCTCATTCATTCCACATCGAGCTTTGTACTGCCTCGGAGTATCAGCTAGTTCGTTGTTTCGGCGATGAAGGAGTTCCCTTGTATCCCGAAAGTACCACAAATGACCTCCGAATCGTCTGTGTCGACTTATATCCTCTCCTGTGATCTTCTCTCCTATGAGAAGAACGCGACGGTGACACCACATGTCGGAGTAGAAACTTCACAACCAAATCGAACAGTAAGTGAGGCTAATGCTTGAGGTTCGTGACCGAGACGCGGGACAGGTCCAAGAATCCATATAGGGAGTTCAAGAAGGGTCACATCTTTCAACCTCGCTACTCCGTCCGTTTTCCGATCAGCCTTGTACAGTCCCGAGGTCTGCGAAGTCCTTTCTGTCACCAATGTGGAGATGCCTCCGTATGTCTCCTGAACTGCAGATGAGCTTCGCATCATTCGTGTCGACCTTCATCTCTTTTCGTGAACTTCTCTGATATTGGTTAGACACCTTAATGACACCTGCACATCTGGCATCCTGTTCCCTGATTCATTTCTCATCAAGCTTTGTACAGCCCAATTCCTTGGCTTGTTCGTTCTGTCGGCGATGGAGGAGTTCCCTTGTATCCCAAAAGTACCGCAGATGACCATCGAATCATTCGTGTCGACATATATCCGCTTCTTTGATCTCCTCTCCTATGATGGGAGCGCGACGGTGACACCACATAACGAAGTCGAAACTCAACAACCAAATGGAACAGTAAGTTAGGCTAATGCTTGAATCTCGTCACTGAGACGAGAGATAGGTCCAAGAATCTATATAGGGAGTACTAGAGAACTCACATTTTTCATTCCCGTTACTCCGTTCGTTTCACAGTAACCCTTGTACAGTCCCGGGGTCTGAGAAGTTCGTTCTGTCACCGATGTGGAGAAACCTCCATATGTCTCCTTTCACGCAGATGAGCTTCGAATCATTCGTGACGACTTTCATTCTATTTCGTGAATTCCTCTAATATGGGTTTTACGGCTTCATGTGGCGTGCACATCTGGCATTTGTTACCTCATTCATCGAGCTTTGTATTGCCTCGGATACTCGGCTAGTTCGTGGTTTAGGCGATGACGGAGTTCCCTTGTATCCCGAAAGTACCGCAGATGACCATGAAATCGTTCCTGTCGACTTTTATCCTCTCCTGTGATCTTCCCTCCTATGAGGGAAACGCGACGGTGACACCACATGTCGGAGTAGGAACTTAACAACTGAATGGAACAGTAAGTGAGGCTAATGCTCGAAGTTCGTGACCTAGGCGAGATATATGCCCATAACCCATATAAGAAGTCCAAGAAGACTCACATCTCCCGTTCCCGTCACCCGGTCCAATCTGCAATGAGCCTTGAACCCCCTGGAGCTCTGCCAAGTCCCTTCTATCACCGATCTGCATGGACCCCTGTGTGTCTTCTCGACCACAGAAGAGCACCGAGTCGTTCGTGCCGGCTTGTATCTTGTTTCGGGAACTTCTCTCATATGGGTTATACGATTCAATGATGGCGCCACATCTGTCGTTCAGTTGCCTGATTCGTTCCCTATTTAGCTCCGTACTGTACCGGATTCTTGTAAGCCCCAAAATAAAAGTCTCCCCGTATCCCTCCAGCACCGCAGACGACCATCGGATCGTTCGTGTCGGTTGGTTTCTTCTTCGGTCATTTTTCCTACTGTCAGTGGATTCCACCGATGATACCTCTCGCTGGAGTAGGAAATAACGACTAAATGGAACAGTGAGTGAGGCTAATGCTTGAATCTCGTCACTGAGACGAGAGATAGGTCCAAGAATCTATATAGGGAGTACTAGAAGACTCACCTTTTTCATTCCCGTTAGTCCGTTCGTTTCACAATCACCGTTGTACAGTCCCGGGGTCTGAGAAGTTCGTTCTGTCACCGATGTGGAGATACCTCCATATGTCTCCTTTCACGCAGATGAGCTTCGAATGATTCGTGTCGACTTTCATTCTATTTCGTGAATTCCTCTAATATGGGTTTTACGGCTTGATGACGCATGCACATCCAGCATTCTGTTACCTCCTTCATTTCACATCAAGCTTTGTACAGCCCCAAACCCTCGGCTAGTTCAGGTTTCGGCGATGAAGAAGTTCCCTTGTATCCCGAAAGTACCGCAGATGACCATCGAATCACTCGTGTCGAATTATATCCGCTTCTGTGATTTCCTCTCCCATGAGTGGAGCGCAACGGTGAGACCACATAACGGAGTCGGAACTCAACAACCAAATGGAACAGTAAGTGAGGCTAATGCTTGAAGTTCATGACTGAGACGAGAGATAGGTCAAAAAAATCTATATAGGGAGTACAAAAAGACTCACATCTCTCATTCTCGTTACTCTGTTCGTTTCACAATAAGCTCTGTACAGTCCCGGGGTCTGCGGAGGTCTTCCTGTCACCGATGTGGAGATACTTCCGTATGTCTTCTCTACCACAGATGAGCCTCGAATCATTCATGTCGACTTTCATCTCTCTTTGCGAACTACTCTGATATCGGTTATACGGCTTAATGACGTCTGCACATCCAGCATTCTGTTACCTCCTTCATTTCACATCAAGCTTTGTACAGCCCCAAATCCTCGGCTAGTTCAGGTTTCGGCGATGAAGAAGTTCCCTTGTATCCCAAAAGTACCGCAGATGACCATCGAATCATTCGTGTCGACATATATCCGCTTCTTTGATCTCCTCTCCTATGATGGGAGCGCGACGTCGACACCACATAACGAAGTCGAAACTCAACAACCAAATGGAACAGTAAGTTAGGCTAATGCTTGAATCTCGTCACTGAGACGAGAGATAGGTCCAAGAATCTATATAGGGAGTACTAGAAAACTCACATTTTTCATTCCCGTTACTCCGTTCGTTTCACAATAACCCTTGTACAGTCCCGGGGTCTGAGAAGTTCGTTCTGTCACCGATGTGGAGATACCTCCATATGTCTCCTTTCACGCAGATGAGCTTCGAATCATTCGTGTCGACTTTCATTCTATTTCGTGAATTCCTCTAATATGGGTTTTACGGCTTGATAACGCATGCACATCCAGCATTCTGTTACCTCCTTCATTTCACATCAAGCTTTGTACAGCCCCAAACCCTCGGCTAGTTCAGGTTTCGGCGATGAAGAAGTTCCCTTGTATCCCGAAAGTACCGCAGATGACCATCGAATCACTCGTGTCGAATTATATCCGCTTCTGTGATTTCCTCTCCCATGAGTGGAGCGCAACGGTGAGACCACATAACGGAGTCGGAACTCAACAACCAAATGGAACAGTAAGTGAGGCTAATGCTTGAAGTTCATGACTGAGACGAGAGATAGGTCAAAAAAATCTATATAGGGAGTACAAAAAGACTCACATCTCTCATTCTCGTTACTCTGTTCGTTTCACAATAAGCTCTGTACAGTCCCGGGGTCTGCGGAGGTCTTCCTGTCACCGATGTGGAGATACTTCCGTATGTCTTCTCTACCACAGATGAGCCTCGAATCATTCATGTCGACTTTCATCCCTCTTCGCGAACTACTCTGATATCGGTTATACGGCTTAATGACGTCTGCACATCCAGCATTCTGTTACCTCCTTCATTTCACATCAAGCTTTGTACAGCCCCAAATCCTCGGCTAGTTCAGGTTTCGGCGATGAAGAAGTTCCCTTGTATCCCAAAAGTACCGCAGATGACCATCGAATCGCTCGTGTCGACTTATATCCGCTTCTGTGATCTCCTCTCCTATGAGTGGAGCGCGACGGTGAGACCACATAACGAAGTCGGAACTCAACAACCGAATGGATCAGTAAGTGAGGCTCATGCTTGAAGCTCATTACTGAGACGAGAGATAGGTCAAAAAATCTATATAGGGAGTACAAAAGAACTCACATCTCTCATTCTCGTTACTCCGTTCGTTTCACAATAAGCTCTGTACAGTCCCGGGGTCTGCGGAGGTCTTCCTGTCACCGATGTGGAGATACCTCCGTATGTCTCCTTTCACGCAGATGAGCTTCGAATCATTCGTGTTGACTTTCATCCTATTTCGTGAATTCCTCTAATATGGGTTTTACGGCTTCATGACGCCTGCACATCTGGCATTTGTTACCTCATTCATTCCACATCGAGCTTTGTACTGCCTCGGAGTATCAGCTAGTTCGTTGTTTCGGCGATGAAGGAGTTCCCTTGTATCCCGAAAGTACCACAAATGACCTCCGAATCGTCTGTGTCGACTTATATCCTCTCCTGTGATCTTCTCTCCTATGAGAAGAACGCGACGGTGACACCACATGTCGGAGTAGAAACTTCACAACCAAATCGAACAGTAAGTGAGGCTAATGCTTGAGGTTCGTGACCGAGACGCGGGATAGGTCCAAGAATCCATATAGGGAGTTCAAGAAGGGTCACATCTTTCAACCTCGCTACTCCGTTCGTTTTCCGATCAGCCTTGTACAGTCCCGAGGTCTGCGAAGTCCTTTCTGTCACCAATGTGGAGATGCCTCCGTATGTCTCCTGAATCGCAGATGAGCTTCGCATCATTCGTATCGACCTTCATCTCTTTTCGTGAACTTCTCTGATATTGGTTAGACACCTTAATGACACCTGCACATCTGGCATCCTGTTCCCTGATTCATTTCTCATCAAGCTTTGTACAGCCCAATTTCTTGGCTTGTTCGTTCTGTCGGCGATGGAGGAGTTCCCTTGTATCCCAAAAGTACCGCAGATGACCATCGAATCATTCGTGTCGACATATATCCGCTTCTTTGATCTCCTCTCCTATGATGGGAGCGCGACGTCGACACCACATAACGAAGTCGAAACTCAACAACCAAATGGAACAGTAAGTTAGGCTAATGCTTGAATCTCGTCACTGAGACGAGAGATAGGTCCAAGAATCTATATAGGGAGTACTAGAAAACTCACATTTTTCATTCCCGTTACTCCGTTCGTTTGACAATAACCCTTGTACAGTCCCGGGGTCTGAGAAGTTCATTCTGTCACCGATGTGGAGATACCTCCATATGTCTCCTTTCACGCAGATGAGCTTCGAATCATTCGTGACGACTTTCATTCTATTTCGTGAATTCCTCTAATATGGGTTTTACGGCTTTATGTGGCGTGCACATCTGGCATTTGTTACCTCATTCATCGAGCTTTGTATTGCCTCGGAGTCTCGGCTAGTTCGTTGTTTAGGCGATGAAGGAGTTCCCTTGTATCCCGAAAGTACCACAAATGACCGTCGAATCGTTCGTGTCGAGATATATCCGCTCCTGTGATCTCCTCTCCTATGAGTGGAGCGCGACGGTGACTCCACATAACGAAGTCGAAACTCGACAACCAAATGGAACAGTGAGTGGGGCTAATGCTTGAAGTTCATGGCTGAGACGAGAGATAGGTCAAAAAATCTATATAGGGAGTACAAGGAGACTCACATCTCTCATTCTCGTTACTCTGTTCGTTTCACAATCAGCTCTGTACAGTCCCGGGGTCTGCGGAGGTCTTCCTGTCACCAATGTGGAGATACCTCCGTATGTCATTTCTACCTCAGATGAGCCTCGAATCATTCATGTCGACTTTCATCTCTCTTTGCGGACTACTCTGATATTTGTTATACGGCTCAATCACGTCTGCACATGCAGCATTCTGTTACCTCCTTCATTCCACATCAAGCTCTGTACTGCCTCGGAATCTCGGCTAGTTCAGGTTTCTGCGATGAAGAAGTCCCCTTGTATCCCGAAAGTACCGCAGATGACCATGAAATCGTTCCTGTCGACTTTTATCCTCTCCTGTGACCTTCCCTCCTATCAGGGGAACGCGACGGTGACACCACATGTCGGAGTAGGAACTTAACAACTGAATGGAACAGTAAGTGAGGCTAATGCTCGAAGTTCGTGACCTAGGCGAGATATATGCCCATAACCCATATAAGAAGTCCAAGAAGACTCACATCTCCCGTTCCCGTCACCCGGTCCAATCTGCAATGAGCCTTGAACCCCCTGGAGCTCTGCAAAGTCCCTTCTATCACCGATCTGCATGGACCCCTGTGTGTCTTCTCGACCACAGAAGAGCACCGAGTCGTTCGTGCCGGCTTGTATCTTGTCTCGGGAACTTCTCTCATATGGGTTATACGATTCAATGATGGCGCCACATCTGTCGTTCAGTTGCCTGATTCGTTCCCTATTTAGCTCCGTACTGTACCGGATTCTTGTAAACCCCAAAATAAAAGTCTCCCCGTATCCCTCCAGCACCGCAGACGACCATCGGATCGTTCGTGTCGGTTGGTTTCTTCTTCGGTCATTTTTCCTACTGTCAGTGGATTCCACCGATGATACCTCTCGCTGGAGTAGGAAATAACGACTAAATGGAACAGTGAGTGAGGCTAATGCTTGAATCTCGTCACTGAGACGAGAGATAGGTCCAAGAATCTATATAGGGAGTACTAGAAGACTCACCTTTTTCATTCCCGTTAGTCCGTTCGTTTCACAATCACCGTTGTACAGTCCCGGGGTCTGAGAAGTTCGTTCTGTCACCGATGTGGAGATACCTCCATATGTCTCCTTTCACGCAGATGAGCTTCGGATCATTCGTGTCGACTTTCATTCTATTTCGTGAATTCCTCTAATATGGGTTTTACGGCTTGATGACGCATGCACATCCAGCATTCTGTTACCTCCTTCATTTCACATCAAGCTTTGTACAGCCCCAAACCCTCGGCTAGTTCAGGTTTCGGCGATGAAGAAGTTCCCTTGTATCCCGAAAATACCGCAGATGACCATCGAATCACTCGTGTCGAATTATATCCGCTTCTGTGATTTCCTCTCCCATGAGTGGAGCGCAACGGTGAGACCACATAACGAAGTCGGAACTCAACAACCAAATGGAACAGTAAGTGAGGCTAATGCTTGAAGTTCATGACTGAGACGAGAGATAGGTCAAAAAAATCTATATAGGGAGTATAAAAAGACTCACATCTCTCATTCTCGTTACTCTGTTCGTTTCACAATAAGCTCTGTTAAGTCCCGGGGTCTGCGGAGGTCTTCCTGTCACCGATGTGGAGATACTTCCGTATGTCTTCTCTACCACAGATGAGCCTCGAATCATTCATGTCGACTTTCATCTCTCTTTGCGAACTACTCTGATATCGGTTATACGGCTTAATGACGTCTGCACATCCAGCATTCTGTTACCTCCTTCATTTCACATCAAGCTTTGTACAGCCCCAAATCCTAGTCTAGTTCAGGTTTCGGCGAAGAAGAAGTTCCCTTGTATCCCAAAAGTACCGCAGATGACCATCGAATCGCCCGTGTCGACTCATATCCGCTTCTGTGATCTCCTCTCCTATGAGTGGAGCGCGACGGTGAGACCACATAACGAAGTCGGAACTCAACAACCAAATGGAACAGTAAGTGAGGCTAATGCTTGAAGTTTATGACTGAGACGAGAGATAGGTCGAAGAATCTATATAGGGAGTACAGAAAGACTCACATCTCTCATTCTCGTTACTCTGTTCGTTTCACAATAAGCTCTGTACAGTCCCGGGGTCTGCGGAGGTCTTTCTGTCACCAATGTGGAGATACCTCCGTGTGTCTTCTTTATCGCAGATGAGCTTCGGATCATTCGTGTCGACTTTCATTCTATTTCGTGAATTCCTCTAATATGGGTTTTACGGCTTGATGACGCATGCACATCCAGCATTCTGTTACCTCCTTCATTTCACATCAAGCTTTGTACAGCCCCAAACCCTCGGCTAGTTCAGGTTTCGGCGATGAAGAAGTTCCCTTGTATCCCGAAAGTACCGCAGATGACCATCGAATCACTCGTGTCGAATTATATCCGCTTCTGTGATTTCCTCTCCCATGAGTGGAGCGCAACGGTGAGACCACATAACGGAGTCGGAACTCAACAACCAAATGGAACAGTAAGTGAGGCTAATGCTTGAAGTTCATGACTGAGACGAGAGATAGGTCAAAAAAATCTATATAGGGAGTACAAAAAGACTCACATCTCTCATTCTCGTTACTCTGTTCGTTTCACAATAAGCTCTGTACAGTCCCGGGGTCTGCGGAGGTCTTCCTGTCACCGATGTGGAGATACTTCCGTATGTCTTCTCTACCACAGATGAGCCTCGAATCATTCATGTCGACTTTCATCTCTCTTTGCGAACTACTCTGATATCGGTTATACGGCTTAATGACGTCTGCACATCCAGCATTCTGTTACCTCCTTCATTTCACATCAAGCTTTGTACAGCCCCAAATCCTCGGCTAGTTCAGGTTTCGGCGATGAAGAAGTTCCCTTGTATCCCAAAAGTACCGCAGATGACCATCGAATCGCTAGTGTCGCTTTATATCCGCTCCGTTGATCTCCTCTCCTATGAGTAGAGCGCGACGGTGAGACCACATAACGAAGTCGGAACTCAACAACCGAGTGGAACAGTAAGTGAGGCTAATGCTTGAAGCTCATTACTGAGACGAGAGATAGGTCGAAAAATCTATATAGGGAGTACAAAAGAACTCACATTTCTCATTCTCGTTACTCCGTTCGTTTCACAATAAGCTCTGTACAGTCCCGGGATCTGCCGAGGTCTTCCTGTCACCGATGTGGAGATACCTCCGTATGTCTCCTTTCACGCAGATGAGCTTCGAATCATTCGTGTTGACTTTCATCCTATTTCGTGAATTCCTCTAATATGGGTTTTACGGCTTCATGACGCCTGCACATCTGGCATTTGTTACCTCATTCATTCCACATCGAGCTTTGTACTGCCTCGGAGTATCAGCTAGTTCGTTGTTTCGGCGATGAAGGAGTTCCCTTGTATCCCGAAAGTACCACAAATGACCTCCGAATCGTCCGTGTCGACTTATATCCTCTCCTGTGATCTTCTCTCCTATGAGAAGAACGCGACGGTGACACCACATGTCGGAGTAGGAACTTCACAACCAAATGGAACAGTAAGTGAGGCTAATGCTTGAGGTTCGTGACCGAGACGCGGGATAGGTCCAAGAATCCATATAGGGAGTTCAAGAAGGGTCACATCTTTCAACCTCGCTACTCCGTTCGTTTTCCGATCAGCCTTGTACAGTCCCGAGGTCTGCGATGTCCTTTCTGTCACCAATGTGGAGATGCCTCTGTATGTCTCCTGAACCGCAGATGAGCTTCGCATCATTCGTGTCGACCTTCATCTCTTTTCGTGAACTTCTCTGATATTGGTAGGACACCTGAATGACACCTGCACATCTGGCATTCTGTTCCCTGATTCATTTCTCATCAAGCTTTGTACAGCCCAATTTTTTGGCTTGTTCGTTCTGTCGGCGATGGAGGAGTTCCCTTGTATCCCGAAAGTACCGCAGATGACCATCGAATCATTCGTGTCGACATATATCCGCTTCTTTGATCTCCTCTCCTATGATGGGAGCGCGACGTCGACACCACATAACGAAGTCGAAACTCAACAACCAAATGGAACAGTAAGTTAGGCTAATGCTTGAATCTCGTCACTGAGACGAGAGATAGGTCCAAGAATCTATATAGGGAGTACTAGAAAACTCACATTTTTCATTCCCGTTACTCCGTTCGTTTCACAATAACCCTTGTACAGTCCCGGGGTCTGAGAAGTTCGTTCTGTCACCGATGTGGAGATACCTCCATATGTCTCCTTTCACGCAGATGAGCTTCGAATCATTCGTGTCGACTTTCATTCTATTTCGTGAATTCCTCTAATATGGGTTTTACGGCTTGATAACGCATGCACATCCAGCATTCTGTTACCTCCTTCATTTCACATCAAGCTTTGTACAGCCCCAAACCCTCGGCTAGTTCAGGTTTCGGCGATGAAGAAGTTCCCTTGTATCCCGAAAGTACCGCAGATGACCATCGAATCACTCGTGTCGAATTATATCCGCTTCTGTGATTTCCTCTCCCATGAGTGGAGCGCAACGGTGAGACCACATAACGGAGTCGGAACTCAACAACCAAATGGAACAGTAAGTGAGGCTAATGCTTGAAGTTCATGACTGAGACGAGAGATAGGTCAAAAAAATCTATATAGGGAGTACAAAAAGACTCACATCTCTCATTCTCGTTACTCTGTTCGTTTCACAATAAGCTCTGTACAGTCCCGGGGTCTGCGGAGGTCTTCCTGTCACCGATGTGGAGATACTTCCGTATGTCTTCTCTACCACAGATGAGCCTCGAATCATTCATGTCGACTTTCATCTCTCTTCGCGAACTACTCTGATATCGGTTATACGGCTTAATGACGTCTGCACATCCAGCATTCTGTTACCTCCTTCATTTCACATCAAGCTTTGTACAGCCCCAAATCCTCGGCTAGTTCAGGTTTCGGCGATGAAGAAGTTCCCTTGTATCCCAAAAGTACCGCAGATGACCATCGAATCGCTCGTGTCGACTTATATCCGCTTCTGTGATCTCCTCTCCTATGAGTGGAGCGCGACGGTGAGACCACATAACGAAGTCGGAACTCAACAACCGAATGGATCAGTAAGTGAGGCTCATGCTTGAAGCTCATTACTGAGACGAGAGATAGGTCAAAAAATCTATATAGGGAGTACAAAAGAACTCACATCTCTCATTCTCGTTACTCCGTTCGTTTCACAATAAGCTCTGTACAGTCCCGGGGTCTGCGGAGGTCTTCCTGTCACCGATGTGGAGATACCTCCGTATGTCTCCTTTCACGCAGATGAGCTTCGAATCATTCGTGTTGACTTTCATCCTATTTCGTGAATTCCTCTAATATGGGTTTTACGGCTTCATGACGCCTGCACATCTGGCATTTGTTACCTCATTCATTCCACATCGAGCTTTGTACTGCCTCGGAGTATCAGCTAGTTCGTTGTTTCGGCGATGAAGGAGTTCCCTTGTATCCCGAAAGTACCACAAATGACCTCCGAATCGTCTGTGTCGACTTATATCCTCTCCTGTGATCTTCTCTCCTATGAGAAGAACGCGACGGTGACACCACATGTCGGAGTAGAAACTTCACAACCAAATCGAACAGTAAGTGAGGCTAATGCTTGAGGTTCGTGACCGAGACGCGGGATAGGTCCAAGAATCCATATAGGGAGTTCAAGAAGGGTCACATCTTTCAACCTCGCTACTCCGTTCGTTTTCCGATCAGCCTTGTACAGTCCCGAGGTCTGCGAAGTCCTTTCTGTCACCAATGTGGAGATGCCTCCGTATGTCTCCTGAATCGCAGATGAGCTTCGCATCATTCGTATCGACCTTCATCTCTTTTCGTGAACTTCTCTGATATTGGTTAGACACCTTAATGACACCTGCACATCTGGCATCCTGTTCCCTGATTCATTTCTCATCAAGCTTTGTACAGCCCAATTTCTTGGCTTGTTCGTTCTGTCGGCGATGGAGGAGTTCCCTTGTATCCCAAAAGTACCGCAGATGACCATCGAATCATTCGTGTCGACATATATCCGCTTCTTTGATCTCCTCTCCTATGATGGGAGCGCGACGTCGACACCACATAACGAAGTCGAAACTCAACAACCAAATGGAACAGTAAGTTAGGCTAATGCTTGAATCTCGTCACTGAGACGAGAGATAGGTCCAAGAATCTATATAGGGAGTACTAGAAAACTCACATTTTTCATTCCCGTTACTCCGTTCGTTTGACAATAACCCTTGTACAGTCCCGGGGTCTGAGAAGTTCATTCTGTCACCGATGTGGAGATACCTCCATATGTCTCCTTTCACGCAGATGAGCTTCGAATCATTCGTGACGACTTTCATTCTATTTCGTGAATTCCTCTAATATGGGTTTTACGGCTTTATGTGGCGTGCACATCTGGCATTTGTTACCTCATTCATCGAGCTTTGTATTGCCTCGGAGTCTCGGCTAGTTCGTTGTTTAGGCGATGAAGGAGTTCCCTTGTATCCCGAAAGTACCACAAATGACCGTCGAATCGTTCGTGTCGAGATATATCCGCTCCTGTGATCTCCTCTCCTATGAGTGGAGCGCGACGGTGACTCCACATAACGAAGTCGAAACTCGACAACCAAATGGAACAGTGAGTGGGGCTAATGCTTGAAGTTCATGGCTGAGACGAGAGATAGGTCAAAAAATCTATATAGGGAGTACAAGGAGACTCACATCTCTCATTCTCGTTACTCTGTTCGTTTCACAATCAGCTCTGTACAGTCCCGGGGTCTGCGGAGGTCTTCCTGTCACCAATGTGGAGATACCTCCGTATGTCATTTCTACCTCAGATGAGCCTCGAATCATTCATGTCGACTTTCATCTCTCTTTGCGGACTACTCTGATATTTGTTATACGGCTCAATCACGTCTGCACATGCAGCATTCTGTTACCTCCTTCATTCCACATCAAGCTCTGTACTGCCTCGGAATCTCGGCTAGTTCAGGTTTCTGCGATGAAGAAGTCCCCTTGTATCCCGAAAGTACCGCAGATGACCATGAAATCGTTCCTGTCGACTTTTATCCTCTCCTGTGACCTTCCCTCCTATCAGGGGAACGCGACGGTGACACCACATGTCGGAGTAGGAACTTAACAACTGAATGGAACAGTAAGTGAGGCTAATGCTCGAAGTTCGTGACCTAGGCGAGATATATGCCCATAACCCATATAAGAAGTCCAAGAAGACTCACATCTCCCGTTCCCGTCACCCGGTCCAATCTGCAATGAGCCTTGAACCCCCTGGAGCTCTGCAAAGTCCCTTCTATCACCGATCTGCATGGACCCCTGTGTGTCTTCTCGACCACAGAAGAGCACCGAGTCGTTCGTGCCGGCTTGTATCTTGTCTCGGGAACTTCTCTCATATGGGTTATACGATTCAATGATGGCGCCACATCTGTCGTTCAGTTGCCTGATTCGTTCCCTATTTAGCTCCGTACTGTACCGGATTCTTGTAAACCCCAAAATAAAAGTCTCCCCGTATCCCTCCAGCACCGCAGACGACCATCGGATCGTTCGTGTCGGTTGGTTTCTTCTTCGGTCATTTTTCCTACTGTCAGTGGATTCCACCGATGATACCTCTCGCTGGAGTAGGAAATAACGACTAAATGGAACAGTGAGTGAGGCTAATGCTTGAATCTCGTCACTGAGACGAGAGATAGGTCCAAGAATCTATATAGGGAGTACTAGAAGACTCACCTTTTTCATTCCCGTTAGTCCGTTCGTTTCACAATCACCGTTGTACAGTCCCGGGGTCTGAGAAGTTCGTTCTGTCACCGATGTGGAGATACCTCCATATGTCTCCTTTCACGCAGATGAGCTTCGGATCATTCGTGTCGACTTTCATTCTATTTCGTGAATTCCTCTAATATGGGTTTTACGGCTTGATGACGCATGCACATCCAGCATTCTGTTACCTCCTTCATTTCACATCAAGCTTTGTACAGCCCCAAACCCTCGGCTAGTTCAGGTTTCGGCGATGAAGAAGTTCCCTTGTATCCCGAAAATACCGCAGATGACCATCGAATCACTCGTGTCGAATTATATCCGCTTCTGTGATTTCCTCTCCCATGAGTGGAGCGCAACGGTGAGACCACATAACGAAGTCGGAACTCAACAACCAAATGGAACAGTAAGTGAGGCTAATGCTTGAAGTTCATGACTGAGACGAGAGATAGGTCAAAAAAATCTATATAGGGAGTATAAAAAGACTCACATCTCTCATTCTCGTTACTCTGTTCGTTTCACAATAAGCTCTGTTAAGTCCCGGGGTCTGCGGAGGTCTTCCTGTCACCGATGTGGAGATACTTCCGTATGTCTTCTCTACCACAGATGAGCCTCGAATCATTCATGTCGACTTTCATCTCTCTTTGCGAACTACTCTGATATCGGTTATACGGCTTAATGACGTCTGCACATCCAGCATTCTGTTACCTCCTTCATTTCACATCAAGCTTTGTACAGCCCCAAATCCTAGTCTAGTTCAGGTTTCGGCGAAGAAGAAGTTCCCTTGTATCCCAAAAGTACCGCAGATGACCATCGAATCGCCCGTGTCGACTCATATCCGCTTCTGTGATCTCCTCTCCTATGAGTGGAGCGCGACGGTGAGACCACATAACGAAGTCGGAACTCAACAACCAAATGGAACAGTAAGTGAGGCTAATGCTTGAAGTTTATGACTGAGACGAGAGATAGGTCGAAGAATCTATATAGGGAGTACAGAAAGACTCACATCTCTCATTCTCGTTACTCTGTTCGTTTCACAATAAGCTCTGTACAGTCCCGGGGTCTGCGGAGGTCTTTCTGTCACCAATGTGGAGATACCTCCGTGTGTCTTCTTTATCGCAGATGAGCTTCGGATCATTCGTGTCGACTTTCATCTCTCTTTGCGAACTACTCTGATATTGGTTATATGGCTCAATGACGCATGCACATCCAGCATTCTGTTACCTCCTTCATTTCGAATCAAGCTTTGTACAGCCCCAAATCCTCGGCTAGTTCAGGTTTCGGCGATGAAGAAGTTCCCTTGTATCCCGAAAGTACCGCAGATGACCATCGAGTCGCTAGTGTCGACTTATATCCCCTCCGTTGATCTCCTCTCCTATGAGTAGAGCGCGACGGTGAGACCACATAACGAAGTCGGAACTCAACAACCGAATGGAACAGTAAGTGAGGCTAATGCTTGAAGCTCATTACTGAGACGAGAGATAGGTCAAAAAATCTATATAGGGAGTACAAAAGAACTCACATCTCTCATTCTCGTTACTCCGTTCGTTTCACAATAAGCTCTGTACAGTCCCGGGGTCTGCGGAGGTCTTCCTGTCACCGATGTGGAGATACCTCCGTATGTCTCCTTTCACGCAGATGAGCTTCGAATCATTCGTGTTGACTTTCATCCTATTTAGTGAATTCCTCTAATATGGGTTTTACGGCTTCATGACGCCTGCACATCTGGCATTTGTTACCTCATTCATTCCACATCGAGCTTTGTACTGCCTCGGAGTATCAGCTAGTTCGTTGTTTCGGCGATGAAGGAGTTCCCTTGTATCCCGAAAGTACCACAAATGACCTCCGAATCGTCCGTGTCGACTTATATCCTCTCCTGTGATCTTCTCTCCTATGAGAAGAACGCGACGGTGACACCACATGTCGGAGTAGAAACTTCACAACCAAATGGAACAGTAAGTGAGGCTAATGCTTGAGGTTCGTGACCGAGACGCGGGATAGGTCCAAGAATCCATATAGGGAGTTCAAGAAGGGTCACATCTTTCAACCTCGCTACTCCGTTCGTTTCACAATAAGCTCTGTACAGTCCCGGGGTCTGCGGAGGTCTTCCTGTCACCGATGTGGAGATACTTCCGTATGTCTTCTCTACCACAGATGAGCCTCGAATCATTCATGTCGACTTTCATCTCTCTACGCGAACTACTCTGATATCGGTTATACGGCTTAATGACGTCTGCACATCCAGCATTCTGTTACCTCCTTCATTTCACATCAAGCTTTGTACAGCCCCAAATCCTCGGCTAGTTCAGGTTTCGGCGATGAAGAAGTTCCCTTGTATCCCAAAAGTACCGCAGATGACCATCGAATCGCTCGTGTCGACTTATATCCGCTTCTGTGATCTCCTCTCCTATGAGTGGAGCGCGACGGTGAGACCACATAACGAAGTCGGAACTCAACAACCAAATGGAACAGTAAGTGAGGCTAATGCTTGAAGTTCATGACTGAGACGAGAGATAGGTCAAAGAATCTATATAGGGAATACAGAAAGACTCACATCTCTCATTCTCGTTACTCTGTTCGTTTCACAATAAGCTCTGTACAGTCCCGGGGTCTGCGGAGGTCTTTCTGTCACCGATGTGGAGATACCTCCGTATGTCTTCTTTATCGCAGATGAGCTTCGGATCATTCGTGTCGACTTTCATCTCTCTTTGCGAACTACTCTGATATTGGTTATATGGCTTCATGACGCCTGCACATCTGGCATTTGTTACCTCATTCATTCCACGTTGAGCTTTGTACTGCCTCGGAGTATCAGCTAGTTCGTTGTTTCGGCGATGAAGGAGTTCCCTTGTATCCCGAAAGTACCACAAATGACCTCCGAATCGTCCGTGTCGACTTATATCCTCTCCTATGATCTTCTCTCCTATGAGAAGAACGCGACGGTGACACCACATGTCGGAGTAGAAACTTCACAACCAAATCGAACAGTAAGTGAGGCTAATGCTTGAGGTTCGTGACCGAGACGCGGGATAGGTCCAAGAATCCATATAGGGAGTTCAAGAAGGGTCACATCTTTCAACCTCGCTACTCCGTTCGTTTTCCGATCAGCCTTGTACAGTCCCGAGGTCTGCGAAGTCCTTTCTGTCACCAATGTGGAGATGCCTCCGTATGTCTCCTGAACCGCAGATGAGCTTCGCATCATTCGTGTCGACCTTCATCTCTTTTCGTGAACTTCTCTGATATTGGTTAGACACCTTAATGACACCTGCACATCTGGCATCCTGTTCCCTGATTCATTTCTCATCAAGCTTTGTACAGCCCAATTTCTTGGCTTGTTCGTTCTGTCGGCGATGGAGGAGTTCCCTTGTATCCCAAAAGTACCGCAGATGACCATCGAATCATTCGTGTCGACATATATCCGCTTCTTTGATCTCCTCTCCTATGATGGGAGCGCGACGGTGACACCACATAACGAAGTCGAAACTCAACAACCAAATGGAACAGTAAGTTAGGCTAATGCTTGAATCTCGTCACTGAGACGAGAGATAGGTCCAAGAATCTATATAGGGAGTACTAGAAAACTCACATTTTTCATTCCCGTTACTCCGTTCGTTTCACAATAACCCTTGTACAGTCCCGGGGTCTGAGAAGTTCGTTCTGTCACCGATGTGGAGATACCTCCATATGTCTCCTTTCACGCAGATGAGCTTCGAATCATTCGTGTCGACTTTCATTCTATTTCGTGAATTCCTCTAATATGGGTTTTACGGCTTTATGTGGCGTGCACATCTGGCATTTGTTACCTCATCCATCGAGCTTTGTATTGCCTCGGAGTCTCGGCTAGTTCGTTGTTCAGGCGATGAAGGAGTTCCCTTGTATCCCGAAAGTACCACAAATGACCGTCGAATCGTTCGTGTCGACATATATCCGCTTCTGTGATCTCCTCTCCTATGAGTGGAGCGCGACGGTGACTCCACATAACGAAGTCGAAACTCGACAACCAAATGGAACAGTGAGTGGGGCTAATGCTTGAAGTTCATGGCTGAGACGAGAGATAGGTCAAAAAATCTATATAGGGAGTACAAGGAGACTCACATCTCTCATTCTCGTTACTCTGGTCGTTTCACAATCAGCTCTGTACAGTCCCGGGGTCTGCGGAGGTCTTCCTGTCACCGATGTGGAGATACCTCCGTATGTCATTTCTACCTCAGATGAGCCTCGAATCATTCATGTCGACTTTCATCTCTCTTTGCGAACTACTCTGATATTTGTTATACGGCTCAATGACGTCTGCACATCCAGCATTCTGTTACCTCCTTCATTCCACATCAAGCTCTGTACTGCCTCGGAATCTCGGCTAGTTCAGGTTTCGGCGATGAAGAAGTCCCCTTGTATCCCGAAAGTACCGCAGATGGCCATGAAATCGTTCCTGTCGACTTTTATCCTCTCCTGTGATCTTCCCTCCTATGAGGGAAACGCGACGGTGACACCACATGTCGGAGTAGGAACTTAACAACTGAATGGAACAGTAAGTGAGGCTAATGCTCGAAGTTCGTGACCTAGGCGAGATATATGCCCATAACCCATATAAGAAGTCCAAGAAGACTCACATCTCCCGTTCCCGTCACCCGGTCCAATCTGCAATGAGCCTTGAACCCCCTGGAGCTCTGCCAAGTCCTTTCTATCACTGATCTGCATGGACCCCTGTGTGTCTTCTCGACCACAGAAGAGCACCGAGTCGTTCGTGCCGGCTTGTATCTTGTTTCGGGAACTTCTCTCATATGGGTTATACGATTCAATGATGGCGCCATATCTGTCGTTCAGTTGCCTGATTCGTTCCCTATTTAGCTCCGTACTGTACCGGATTCTTGTAAACCCCAAAATAAAAGTCTCCCCGTATCCCTCCAGCACCGCAGACGACCATCGGATCGTTCGTGTCGGTTGGTTTCTTCTTCGGTCATTTTTCCTACTGTCAGTGGATTCCACCGATGATACCTCTCGCTGGAGTAGGAAATAACGACTAAATGGAACAGTGAGTGAGGCTAATGCTTGAATCTCGTCACTGAGACGAGAGATAGGTCCAAGAATCTATATAGGGAGTACTAGAAGACTCACATTTTTCATTCCCGTTAGTCCGTTCGTTTCACAATCACCGTTGTACAGTCCCGGGGTCTGAGAAGTTCGTTCTGTCACCGATGTGGAGATACCTCCATATGTCTCCTTTCACGCAGATGAGCTTCGAATCATTCGTGTCGACTTTCATTCTATTTCGTGAATTCCTCTAATATGGGTTTTACGGCTTGATGACGCATGCACATCCAGCATTCTGTTACCTCCTTCATTTCACATCAAGCTTTGTACAGCCCCAAACCCTCGGCTAGTTCAGGTTTCGGCGATGAAGAAGTTCCCTTGTATCCCGAAAGTACCGCAGATGACCATCGAATCACTGGTGTCGAATTATATCCGCTTCTGTGATTTCCTCTCCCATGAGTGGAGCGCAACGGTGAGACCACATAACGAAGTCGGAACTGAACAACCAAATGGAACAGTAAGTGAGGCTAATGCTTGAAGTTCATGACTGAGACGAGAGATAGGTCAAAAAAATCTATATAGGGATCACAAAAAGACTCACATCTCTCATTCTCGTTACTCTGTTCGTTTCACAATAAGCTCTGTACAGTCCCGGGGTCTGCGGAGGTCTTCCTGTCACCGATGTGGAGATACTTCCGTATGTCTTCTCTACCACAGATGAGCCTCGAATCATTCATGTCGACTTTCATCTCTCTTTGCGAACTACTCTGATATCGGTTATACGGCTTAATGACGTCTGCACATCCAGCATTCTGTTACCTCCTTCATTCCACATCAAGCTCTGTACTGCCTCGGAATCTCGGCTATTTCAAGTTTAGGCTATGAAGAAGTCCCCTTGTATCCTGAAAGTACCGCAGATGACCATGAAATCGTTCCTGTCGACTTTCATCCTCTCCTGTCATCTTCCCCCCTATGAGGGGAACGCGACGGTGACACCATATGTCGGAGTAGGAACTTCACAACTGAATGGAATAGTAAGTCAGGCTAATGCTCGAAGTTCGTGACCTAGATGAGATATATGCCCATAACCCATATAAGAAGTCCAAGAAGACTCACATCTTCCGTTTCCGTCACCCGGTCCAATCTGCAATGAGCCTTGAACCCCCTGGAGCTCTGCCAATTCCATTCTATCACCGATCTGCATGGACCCCTGTGTGTGTACTCGACCACAGAAAAGCACCGAGTCGTTCGTGCCGGCTTGTATCTTGTTACCGGAACTTCTCTCATATGGGTTATACGATTCAACGATCTCGCCACATCTGTCGTTCAGTTGCCTCATTCATTTCCTATTTAGCTCCGTACTGTACCGGATTCTTGTAAACCCCAAAATAGAAGTCTCCCCGTATCCCTCCAGCACCGCAGACGACCATCGGATCGTTCGTGTCGGTTGGTTTCTTCTTCGGTCATTTTTCCTACTGTCAGTGGATTCCACCGATGACACCTCATGCTGGAGGAGGGACTTAACAACTGAATGGAACAGTAAGTGAGGCTGATGCTCGAAGTTCGTGACCGAGGAGAGATATAGGCCCGTGAAACCCGTATGAAAAGTCAAAGAAGACTCACATCTCCCGTTTTCGTAACCCGATTCATCTGCAGTGACCATCGAATCGCTCGTGTCGACTTGTATCCGCTCCTGTGATCTCCTCTCTTATGAGTGGAGCGCGACGGTGAGACCACATAACGAAGTCGAAACTCAAAAAACGAGTTTGCTTATAACAATCCAGCATAACTTTGGATTAGGAATCAAATTATTAAAAATAAATATGCCTCTCGGGTTATTATCTCATTTGAAATAGAAGACCCATCATCCCTTGAGCAATTGTCGATGGGAAGGAGAAACCCAGCGCATGTCATGAATCGAAGCGTTCAGAGACGATTGATGGCATGCGCTGGGTTTCTCCTTCCCATCGCCAATCGCTCAGGGAATGATGGGTATAGAAGAAAATGTCTGGAATACTTTCTTATTTCAAGGAACAGAATAGCTCGAGTGACGAATTGGTTTTTAATCATTTGACTCATGATATAAAGTGATGCTGAATTGTTATGAACAAACTCACTTTCTTCAACGGAATATGTGAAATTCAACAATCTATCGCATAAATCACGTGGACTATGTCAGATGCAACATTTTTTGTTTGAAAAAAATTTCCTCTCCGATCACAACTTCTCTACTTGTGCGCAAAAAACCATGAACTTTGCAGTATTTTATTACTGATGACATCACTGCTATTAGCAAGACGATCGATCCTGAAATTGAATTGGCTCCAAATTCCCAGAACATTTTTCAGTTACTGTGGACGAATGAAACCCCAGATATTTTACATCTTAACCGTTTGTCCTGCTCGGTGTGTGAATAGATTCCACCATGCTCTCACTCCGCTCTGACGCCCGGAACCTGGAAAGTTGAAAGTGCTGAACCCAAGGAATCAAAGTTGAAGTTGAGAGATATTTCGAAGGGAAAGCACGTTCAAGAGATGATAATTTCGAAAAAATTGATAAATGTAAAGGGAACTAAGACCCGGTCTCGTTATGTTAAGCCGAAGGATCAGGCCTCATCAAAGAAAGCTGAGTTTAGAAGCGCATTCTAAGTCAAATCGAGTCTGAGGAGAGGAGTTTGTAGGAAGTCCTCGAGACTGAATGCATCATTGGGAGATAATTGATGAAATTGTAAGATTGATTTTCTAATCATTACGTTACTAAGAGTATTCTTGATTATTATATAATGATGTATTTTCTGGTCATTACTGTACATTCATGTTAATTGTTATGAGAGTTTATGTTCATCAGGGGGCGGTTTATTTTCTAATAATAAATTATTCAGTTGAGTGCAATATCCACCTGGTTCTTATATTTGAATTAGATAAATTAAACAATTCATAGTCAGGCTGATTTGTCATCGCAAACACTTCCTGAATTTGGAGTTGTTTCTAGATATGTTGATTTCAGTTTCGTGCGGGTTGGTGCGGAATAGGTCAAATGGGTATCCTGATGAGCGACCCGAATAATCATTATCGCTGCAACCATCTGGGAGATCAAATATTACAGGCAGCATTGAGAACCCATTTCAAGATCTACTATTCGCATTCTGAGACTTTTCTTCATGTTATCCCAAATTCTGGGACGTCCCAGAAAATGGAAATAAACAAGAAGAAAATCCCAGAAATTCTAAAAATTTCTGAAGACAGCATTGGGAATCCGTTCATTAATCTTTTATAAGTTCTGGGCCGTGTTTTGCAACATTTTCTCAATTACTGGGACGTCCCGGGAAGTATAAAAAAATGAATAAAAAGGCCGAGAAAGTGATGTGAATTTTGGCCATCCAATGCGTGAAACTTTCTTATATACTGGGACTCCCCACAGGTATCGTTTTTCAAATTCCGGGACTTTTCAGAAATATTTTCGAGGCCGAGAATTTTATAAGGAACAAATTATGCGTCCCGGAATATGAATATATATGACGTATATTTTGCATCCCAGAATCTGAAGCTATACAAATATATATATATATATATATATATATATTAGAACCTACCACGAGCGTCGTTGTGTCTAATATGCTTTGCGAACGAAGTCTCATGAGTAGATACCACTATGAATTTAAATATTCAATACGGATCAACGAAATTGTCTGTACCAATATTCAGTATATTTATGATGATTATTTACTGGGTGAACGACTTCCTTGATTGAAGATGAGGAAAGGGCACAGGGCGGGGTGTGGGGGTGCAGGGGGCGAAGCACCCGCGACTGAAGAAGAATTCTGAGAAATATATGAAAAAAACGACTCTTAAAATTTTTCAAACGAGCCCCTTGACTGAAACAAAATTTGTGATAGATGTATGGGAAGAAACTACTCTTTTCTAAATAGTTTTACTGAAAAAAAATTGTGAGAGATGCATGAAAAAAACGATTCTTGTCGGAACAATGGCATTGCTCGAAATTTTCTTCAAAAGGGTTTGACTTTATCTCAAATGAGGATTAATGAGATGCTCGAAGAATGGATGAAACTGAAAAAAATTGACTCGTGTCTGTATAGCTTTTCATGACATTGCTTGGAAAATGTCTTCAAAAGGGTAAGATTTCATCTTGAATGACAATCACTGAGATTCCCGGAGAATGTATAAATGAACAACTCTTCTGAGATCCAAAAACATAGATGAATACTTACGCAGCACACGCATATTATGAAGAGATAGCACACGACTCACGATATCGTCGAATATTGTCGAATATATTTTAGAACAACGATGCGGAAGTAAAACACCCAGGCGGAGGCCGCGGCAATAGAACAACGGCTCTAAAGCAAGATGCGCGCGCAGCATATACGCGCGGTTATTTTCATCATCGTTCTCTGTTCGACACGCACGGGAAGCATGCACTTTAGATGTGTGGTCAGTACCGCCACGATGCGTCTAAAACGCGCACTCTCAAGTACGAGTAATATAAAATATGTTCTAGAATGAGTTCCTGGAAAAATTCAGAGTAGGGTAATGGAATGTTGATATTGGCATGATAGACCGGTTGGTTGATAAATAGTTCCGTGAAAGTGTACGGAAGAGGTATATTACGTGGTTCTATATAACGTGGTGGAGAATTTATGATTCCAATGATTGGAATGAATGACAATGGGAGGTGAACATTGACAAAGTGAGTGAGAATGGCGGGAGAATCGGCGTTCGAGTGACAAGAAGTTTGATATGAGGACTGTGGATGAAAATATCTCTGATTGCAATAATAGAATTTCGGAAAATGTTAACCATTCTATGGTTGGAGATGGATACGTGAAAAACTTTAATATAGTTAGGTGTTAGTCCGTTTAGCACATCTCAGGGTAGTTATCTGTCACTCACGAGAATTTCAGAAGAATCGATCAAAGAGTTGAGGAGAAAGGCTGGACAACATACATACAGGCAGAGAAAATGATGGTCGAAGATCAATGTTTAGCATGCAGGGGATAATAGTGGAGGGAAAGATGAGACTCACAATCGAACAATCCCAGCGAGATGGAAAAAATGGTTCAAGCTGACTCCCTATCAGGGAAAGTTTTTGGAATAAAAAATGGATTTCGGTGAGATAATTGCAGGAATTTCTCGTCACGGATACAACTCTTTTTTTTTGAGGAATCTATATTATAGTGATAGGATTATAACGATAAATCAATGGGGTGGAGCCGATTGTAGAAGGCGGTGTGGGACGGATTCCAGAGGGCAGTGTGGGCGGATAATAGGGAGAAATGTGTGGTGGACATTGGAATAGGGAGTGAAGCGAATTCTATAAGGAAGTGTGGCCTGGTTTCGAGTAGGCAGTGTGTGGTGGATTATAGAAGAAATACGCTGCTAAAAGTATTTAACAGAATGTTTTCTCACGGCGTTATATGATAATTATCATAACGATTGAGGAAATATCCTATATTTTGAGTTATTCCTCTGAGGAAGCATTTCACAGAGATTTGGGTCATCTGAAAACAGGGTTTCCCAACAATATCTATTTGGTTGAGAAGAAATTTCGATACAGTTGGTTTAAAGATGATTAAACTGAAAATCTTGGTAAAAATGATTTTTTCCCGGAAAAAACTACATTTGGATAATGTCTTACGGATTTTGAGAGAATTTAGTATCAACCAATCGATTCAGAATGGCGCATAAATGAGCCTTTAGGTCATTAAAATTGAGATGAATGAGTCGTGGAGGAATGGTACGAGGGAAAAAAGTATATTAATAAAAATGTTCTACTATTTTTCGAGTTTTACTTTTGAGGAAGCTTCTGAGAGAAATTTCGGCTTCCTAGATTGAGATTTCTCTAACAATATCCGTCGTTTGGTTGAGATGGAATTTCGATGCAGCGGGTTTGAGAATGATGAAGAAGAAGTCTTTGGTTGAAATTTTGATTTTCTGGAAAATTTGGAATTTGTAAAGGTTGAATGAGAATTCGGTATTACCCAGAAGATAGATCATGCAGGAAAATTTATAATTCAGGTGACTCAATTCACGGTGGGATTGTGTTAGGAGAAGATATTTATGTATTAAGAGTCGAAATTTGAGCGATCTGCTTCAAAAACGCCATGGATCAAATTTGATTGAGAGAGGAAAGCTGCCAAGTCACTGGGCTATCAGAAATTGGATTGTGTCCAACATGTCGAGAGCCGAAAGTTGACAAGGTGAACAGTAAAAGAGAAAGCGTGTCCGGTATGAAACAACGGTTACACACACACGCACATACAAACATGGACAGAGGGGATCAAAGATAAGTCCTTAACAGATTCGGGGGGCCGTTAGGAGGAAAAGTGTTACCCACAATTGATAGATTCTGGTGAGAGGAAGAGGATGGTTTGAGGCTTTTTTAGATAAGAGGAATTTTGTCGAAGGATATATTGGTTTGGAAGAAAAATTTGATCAAATTTTCATTAGGGTGAAAACAAAGCTTTCCTTTTGGAGGAAGCAAAAATGGGGCGGATTTTGAACAACAGTGTGGGGCGGACTATGCATGTCAGTGTGGGGCGGACAATAGAATGGAGAGTGGGGCGGATTTTTTATGGCAGTGTGAGGCGGATTATAGAAGGAGGTGTGGGGCGGATTTTGAACGTTAATGTGGGGCGCATTTCAGAAGGCAGCTTGAGGCGTAATTTGGACGGCAGTGTGGGGCGGACAATAAAACGAAGAGTGGGGCGGATTCTGGATGGCGATGTGGGGCGGACGATAAAATGAAGCGTGGGCCGGATTTTGAACAGCAGAGTGGGGCGGCGTGGGGTGGTGTGGGGTGGAGTGGGGCGAAGTGGGGCGGAAACTCAGATGTTATGTGGGGCGGTGTGGGGCGGGTTTTGTATTATCCGACAGTTTGGCGCGGAGTGGGGCGGTGTGGGGTCGCGTGTGGGGTGGAGTAGGGCGGTGTGGGTCGGATTGTAGAATGTAGTGTGGGGCGGAGTGGGGTGGCGGTGGGCGGTGTGGGGGCGCTGTGGGCCGGAAGATTTGAAAAGAACTATATAGTATAGAGAGATATATACAAGTGAGGTAACATCGGTTCGCAGGCTCACAAAAGGTTGAGAGATAAATATATGGGTAATTCCGCCAACTGAAAAAAGACGTGGTATGCAAGGCTATACGCTCCGTCTGTACCAGAATGCTTGTCCTCAATGCTCAAACATGGTCCAAATAGTGACAAGATTCAGTCTCAAATATCACTGAGCGCCTACCTATTCACTAAAGATTTCAGAATCACGCAATGATAGGCTTTTCGCAAGAGTAAGTGCGTGGTATTCACAACCATCGGCAGCATTCTTCAGCGTGTAACTCAAAAGACCTTATCATAAAAAATTTTTCTAAATCATCGAACACCATCCCATTATACCAAACTATCACAAAACCAGATGCAGATACGTGTGCCTATCGATAAAGAAGTCTCAAGGAGGTGTTTCTAATGGGAACCCGTGATTTGATCTTTTTTTAGTTTTCGCATTCACGCAGCATTACCCAAAAGACCTATCCTCTTTTCCCCAACGGAATCACGGGAAATCCATCGTCTGAGTGTCACAAACAAAATGCCTTGAGCCGTACGGGTGTGCCTATTGTAGAAGAAAACTAATCGCAACCCTGACACGAGGAAAGTGTTGCGTGAATCGGTTGGAAAACACAATAAAATTGGTGGCACAACGCAATCTGGACAGATGGCTCTTTCATTTATCTTTTGAAAGTTGGTTTTCATAGTGATGGATGATATAGATGAATGTGTCTTTTCAATTTCGATCCTGGGGATCCTGGAAACTCACGGATATGGTGAGATTTCATACGATCACGTACGTCTTTGAAGTACGCGAACAAACTCTTGTCACCCGAGGATGGGATTTTGGTTGGATATGTATACGAGTTCAATATTTGGTTGGATATGGTCCTAGGTATCTGTACTTACAAAATCTGACAATAATTGTGATTGTAACCTCTGAAACTTTCCAATTTTATTAAAATAAGTGCTTCTCTTCGAAATTTTCCAGTGTTCTTCCTTCGATAACTCAAAAGGAATGCATTTTATCGTAAAAGTGTAGAGCAACTCCTTGCAGATCTTTGAAAAATGATCAAGAAAGATATCTAAAAATTTTCCCGTATAAGACGTTCTATTTCCGTAATGAGAGTATTTTCATATTTTTTTGTTATTATTCTCGGTTTTGGTTCCACAACTTCAAGGAATTGCTATGTTGATATGAAGTTTTCTTTCGGAGCTCGTAAGTCTGACGGAAAGGACCGTACAAAAATCTCACAGACGACCAAACTCTTAGATTTTTGAACGATTTACAAGATCCTGTGAGTATTCTTGTGATCGGATCACTCCCGTCAAAATTGTAGGTGTGTGATTGAAGGAGAATTTTTCCCGATTTTCAATAACGTGTACGGGCACTTAAAAAGCACGTAAAAAATTATCAAAACACATGAATTGATGGATTTTTCGTGCTCTTCGAAACCCCTTCTCCAGAATTACGACCAATCGAATCCGTACGACCAATCCATACGACCAATCAAATTGGGAATATCACTGTTTGAGTGAGACCCTTTGTGTTCCATCATTTATAGTGGGGACTGTATATTCGTACTTTCGTGTTATTTTTCACGCTTTTGGCCCCCTACCACGATGGGAACGCATTTGATAGAAAAATGTGTAGATCAACTTCTCAAAGATCTTGAAGAGATACATTTTTTGTTCGACACACACTCTTCAATAGGAAGTATCATGTCAACGTTACTGAAGTCACCTTCTCCAGCATTACCGTAGTGTTGGAATTGCGAAAAGTGACGAAAGGAATATCGATTACTGTATACACAAAAGTTTTATATAGAAAGATGTATGCAGACTTCTTTTGTTGTCTTCTAAGAATCTGTTGAATAGGATTTCCTAGTACAGGGCGACTAAAGCGCCTTTTCCAGTCCCGGCTGCAAACAAAAAGTTAGTGAAGTACGATTATTCCCTCTCGTGACATTCGAGTAAAAACTATCCCCTCAAATCGATCAGCCAGCCATAGGTTCTGTACCAAAAAGGAGGTTCGCATGCAGTTTTTCTTGTAATCGATTAGTCTCGACTCGTTAATTACAAATATATCTCAATTTCGGTGTGAAAATCCGGGTGAATTTTTTTTATTAACGAGATACTGCAAAATTTGTGGATTTTGCGCACAAGTAGAGAAGTTTTGTTCGGAAAAGAAGAATTTTCAAACAAAAAATGTTGCATTTGACATTTACTACATGATTTATGCGATGGGTTGTTGAATTTTACATATTCCGTTGCAGAAAGCGAGTTCGTTTATAACAGTCCAGCATAACTTTGGACTAGGAATCGAATTATTGAGAATAAATATGCAACTCGGGTTATTATCTTATTTGAAATGAAAGAGTATTCCAGACATTTCCCTCTAAACCCATCATTCCTTGAGCAATTGTCGATAGAAAGAAACCCAGCGCATGGTATGAATCGAATCAAAGAAAGCTGAGTGTGGAAGCGCATTCCGAGTCATATCGAGTCTGAGGAGTGGAGTTTGTAGGAAGTTCTCGAGACTCAATGCATTATTGGGAGATACTTGATGGAATTGTAAGATTGATCCTCTAATTATTACGACATACCCGTGTTACTAAGAATATTCCTGATTATTATATAATGCATCTTCTGGCCATTACTGTACATTTATGGTAATTGTTATGAGGGTTCATGGTCATCAGGGGGCGGTTTATTCCCGAATAATAAATGATTCTGTAGAGTGCAGTAACTGGATCTGGTTGTGATATTTGAATGAGATTAATTGAACAACTCATGGTCTGGCTTATTTGTCATCGCAGACACTTCTTGCCTTTGGAGTTGTTTCTAGGTCTGTTGATTCCAATTTCGATACAACAAGGGTACGGTTCTCGAAGCTTAGAGTTCATGGATGATATCTTCCGAGATTCTGAATTAGCCATCGGCTATTTTCATTGTAATGTGAGACGTTGAAAACCCATTTTTCGTATTGAAATTGATTGTTTTGCTAGAAAGTAGCTCAGACATCGTCGGGATCTCATTCCACGGCATTTTGAATCACATATTCTGAAAGTTCAGCCAGTTTTACGTCGATTTCATTTAGTGAAATATCTTCCAAATCATGGTTTCATGCTGAGAAATGAGATAAAACGAGAGTAGAGGGAATATTTTCTCTAGCCTTGTTCGATTGATGAGATGTGGATTTTCCAAAAGACCCTATCATGAAAATCGTGCACTCAGGGGTTTTATTACTTGTTTCGGCACATGGAACGCAAAAAACTATCGCTGGGTGATGTGCCTCAAAAAAAATTTCTTCTCCTCTAAATCTTAAGTAGGCGGAATTACCCATATGTATCTCCCCCTAATATATAGTAGTAAGAATGCGATTCCTCTGAATTCCCTTGAACTCCCCTGAATTCCCTTGACTGCCTTGAATGCCCAAGAGGGACCCTGAGGGCCCCGAGTGCCTCTGACCTTTTAATCTAAATTACGTTTCATATCTACCTTAGGGGCTGAGAGTTTCCCCTGAGAGCCAGTGAGGGCCTCCGAGGGCCCCTAAATTTTTCTGAACCCCTGCAGGTCCCTTAGTCTTCTCAATTTTCCTCTGCAGCCTCCGAGAAATGACCTCGTCCCCATCACCATGATTTTCCATCAGATCATTCAATTATGACAACATCCAAAGTGTGCTCGGGTTACGAAGAAGATGTATACGTCTTCCAAGAAAATATGAACTAGAGAAATTTTACAGTATATCCGAGAATCAAAAATCAATAACCAATATCTTTGTGTGACGGAACACTTTTCCACAACATGAACTTCATTTTCCAAAATCGAGTTCTCAGTTTCCATCTTTTCACCACCTATCAATTTCAATTCATCCACAGCCTCCACTTCCACATGTACATTGAACCTGTAAAGACCACTCAATGAAATCAATTTCGGAACGATTCTTTGGACTCTTGATTGATCAAAGAATTAACCATTCTCTTGTGAGCCACCGCAAACTTCTAACCCCACTCCACAATCGTACGATTCAATTTGACCGTTTTCGTCTTTCACAACAGTAACATCAAGTTTGTGACGTATATCTGTAATTACACCCAGAATTCAACTTTCATTCTTCTCATTTCTTTGAATGCATTGATCCTTCAGATAACCCTCTATCTCTGGAGAATCGACAAGACTTATGTAAAAATCATGTCATATAATCGAATTATCACCAATCCAACACACTTATTGTTCCTTTTTTCGAAGGTATATCATCAAATTTTATTCTTTTGTATATCCCAACGTCATATTCGCGGTTTCCTTGTTCAATTCGATGATATTCTCGTTGTGAGATGACAGAAAAACTCTATTCGTAGAAATATCTCCAGTTATGTCTTCAAATATGGTTCTCCATACATCATTACTTATACACGAATACTCAATTTGATATGATGATTAATTTCCTGATGATATTCTCAATTTCGTTTGAAATTAACCATTGTGTACGTACCTCACTAATTCACTATCATCGCCCTTCTTCTGGAACTCAGATTTGCGAAATACTTCGTTAACATACGCAACTACATATGTTTCTGTAATATCAATGTCATCAACATCTCTAATCATAGAAATACATATCAGTGAACTGAATTACTAACGTTGTTCCAACTCCAATTTTGACTCTATTCTTCGAATAATCGAGTCCGGGAATTGCTCACATTCGCTGTAAGCTCTCAAAAGAATACTCTCTGTTTCATGCAGTATTATTATTTCATCCAAACACTCAATTCCTGTAGATCGATCTGATTATTCTAAGCACTTTCGGTATTCTTCTTCAACTTTTTCTCTCCAACTGATCGTTCAAACACCACAAAATTACCTGCTTCCTCAGTTTTTATACTTGTACTGTCTTTCCCAACTCCAGATTTTACTCCATCTTAACGAAATTTGAGAACAATATACTTGAATTCCATATTATCGATGACAAAAATATCAAACATCAGATACTCCATCCCAAAAAACATTTTCGATCTCATCTGAGCCATCGAATCTATTTTCAATGAACGAAGTCTTCGGATCTCTTTACCGAGGAAGAGCAACGTAAAGCGGCCGTTTTATATGAATACCAACCTTATCTAAACTTTGACGTTGAGACTTATTAATCGTTATTGCCAATACCCAGACCACAGGAAACTGTTTCCTGTGAACTACAAACGGCAGGAAAGACTCACCCTTGGTCAGTGTTATCTTGGGTATGAAAACTATTCTCCCCATATTCTCCCCAGTTCTAACTTCCGCTTCAATATTATGCTTGTACAATTACCTCATCTTCAATCGAATCCCATTACACAAGCCCTCTGCCACGCTCAGATTCCGAGTCATCAGATTCCGGATCAACATAACAATAGCATTCACTTTCAAATCAAGTTCATGTGAAGTTAAATCATCTCTAACTTCATTCAGAAACTCGGTTGGATATTTCAGATGAGTGTGTTCCTCAGTCTGATCTGCACCTTTGTGAGTCGCATGATCAACGCTTAGTAAGAGGATGTAGGACCATCGAACATTTTCAAGATTTTCTTATTCAATTTTATGATATTTTCTTCATGGGATGACAGAACCTTTCTAATCGTAGCAATATCTTCATTGATGTCTTTGAATATGGTTCTAGATTTTCATTACTTCTTATGTTGCTATGGATGGATTATTGATTCGTCACTTCTTCAAATCAATGATTAGGCATAATAAAAGGAAAAAAATCAATAATCAGAGGTAGCGGGGGTTGGCGAGCGGAGCGAGCAGGGGGGCTTGCCCCCCTAGTATGTATATATGTTACAGTAAATGTCCGAATTCAGTCAATGCCGGAGGCCAGTCGATGCTAAGATTGACTTGTAAATGTCCAGTATTGACTGGGAGTTCTAGTCAATGTTGTTGAAATGGCCGCATTTCGGACATTCACTAGCCAATCTTAGGATTGACTCACAAGCCTCCGTAAATGTTCGAAACGTGATTGGTCACGGAAAATATACTTCGCACATTGACTTGATCTTTTGAAGACATCGCGCCGAGAAACAAGCTCCTGAGGTACATCTCCTGAGGAATGATTATCAACGTCGTGGATGAGGACTTCTACAGAATTGGAACAGAAGCTGGTTCAATTAAGCAGCTGTTCACGAGGAGTCAGTTTGTTGTTTGCAAAGAGAAGTTCCTCGATCACAACGAAATTGACCAGGCGCAAACTGTGTTCTTAAGAGCAGCAGCTTCAAACATTTCGATTACAGGTGACCAGGGGATGACGGAATGCAATTGTAAAGCTAAATGTTCTTCAAATAGATGTTCTTGTGAAGTGGAAAAAATACTGTACAATTCAGGATCCCATAATAGCCAGAGCTGCTGTAACAAGTAGCTTTGATATTATCGAATTTTTGGAAAAATTCAACTCCACTTTGATCATGTAACGTGCTATATTATTTGTCGGTGAAAAATTCGTAAGACTCGGATGACATTATCAATGTAAGGAAGATGTGAACTCGGTTTAGTGTGAACGTAAGAACTAACAGTATGTGCAGCTGTGATATATTTACGCTGAATATCATTTTGCATGAATAAATTTTGCTCATCATACATTATCATTTCTCTGCTCATTATATGTTTCGGAAATTTACGGGGGTCAGTCAGTCAATCTCAAAATTGTCTAGTAAATGTCCAAAATTTATTCTTACGAATCAGCATTGACTGGTCCCACTAGTCAATGTCAGCAATAACTAGTCAATCCTAGGATTGACGGATTTCGGCCATTCACTGTAACATATATATTAGATAGAGGCGTCGTGAAGTATCCTCGACATTCGTGCTGTGCTGAGTGTATGGCTGTATACAATAGCGAGCAACTGCGAATACTCGCAGGATGCTATAACGATGCACATATGGAGCCGTGGCCATCTCCTATGACACGACTTTGTTATTCTTCGTAATGACAAAAATTTGGCTCAGGGTCGTGAAAAATGTCATGTCGGAGCAGCACGAGGCCTTTTGGAACCGAGCGAGACCAAGAGAAAACCTGCATTGTGTGAATTTGTAGCGTGAGTGATGGTATATTGCAGCATGTTTTTTCTAATATCTTATTGCATGTACGTGCTTTTGCCAGTCATTAAATTCCCCCCCAAATATTGATTCAGAGACGGTTTGAAGAAATTTTTCCATCCAAGATGGTGCGATAAATATGATGCATTATATGCATGTGGAATGGAGTAGATTAGTTGTCGAGAAGGTATTTTGGTTGCGTAGCTTAATATCGTGTCCCAGAATCCGCAAGTAGCCTCAATCTCGAATATCGTCTCTGGGCTCGTTATTGGTCTCTTGCTATTTGCTGATCGTCTCTGAACCATGTAGAACTATCCGAGAACTACATATCCCATCTCCACAGCTCTCCAAGATGCATTATAAGCATGCACTCATAGCGAGGAATCATAGAATTAGATTCTCAACTGTGAGCAGCAGTTCCTCAGACTTTCAGAAATAAGCTAAATTACCCTCCATACTGGAATGATATCATGGATAGGAAGCTATTCATGAATGCTTTCCTAAAATCAGACAGTTACAGCGACACGTTATACATTGTTGGAAAAGACCATGGGTCAATTAAATATCTGTCAACTCAATTCCCCAGATCCTTGATGACGCAAGAAAATACTTAGTTTCAATTCCAAAGTTTTGATACGAGAACTGTGATGAATTTTTTGGTGACTTTGAGAAAATGACTAATGAGTGGGAAGCTGCTGGGGCGAAAGAAGATGAAAAGGAAAATGTGAATTATATATTGAGGACATTGCCAGAAGATTCGAGTCATATTGGTGATTTGATAGATGTATTGTCACAAGTAGAACGCACAACAGAGTATGTGAAAAGCAAGATTAAAATGAACAATATGATAAAATTGAAAGACGAAAGCGCGGGCGCAGAAGTGAGCGCATATACAACAGTGAAACAAGAACCAACTCGCTCCAAATGTGGTAAGCCCGGCCACATAGCAAGAGACTGCAGAACCAAGAATTCTCAGAACTCAAATCAGAGAGAAAGAGGCACACCGAGAGGGAATGTGAATCATCGTGGTGGCCGTTCCTTCGTCAGAGGGTGACTGCAACAATACCATCAAAGGAGCCCAGGTCAACAACGAGGCGGATACCATGAAGGTGGCGATCATTATGCTGGCCACAATGCATCATACGAATATCATAATCAACATCGAGGTGGTGGAGGGGATACTCAGAGTTCGCAGCAGCCGTACGAGCAATAACCGTACCACATGGGTGTCAATACGTTTAATCTAGAAGTTCATGTAAATGCACAATTATCCACTTATAGTACAGGGACAGATTTCAATAATGACTCACGAAAAATTGATTGGCTTTTAGACAGTGGTTGCACTGATCATGTGATTAATAATGGAGAATATTTTCAAGATTTTGAAAATTTACTCGAGCCAGTGGAAGTAAAAGTTGCAGATGGAACATTTTTAAGAGCCACGAACGTAGGAATATTACTAGGTGGATTCCAGGTATATAATGAGCTTGTTTTGAATGACAAATGTAATTTTGGTCAAAGAGTTGGATAAAAACTTGATCGGCTACGCAAAGATCACGATCATAATAAAATAGTTCTATTAGGAAATGATTCTAAGATTCATAACAGACAGAGGAACTTGATTGCGATTGCATGGAAAGAGAATAGACTTCAGAGGATGAATAGTTTCTTTGGAAAGAATAATGTCCAAGCTACTACAGTGAATACAATGACTAACAAAGAAAAATGACATAGAATTCTCGGCCATGAGAATTTCAAATATTTGAACATTTTGATACTAGAAGGATTGCCAGAACAGTTAGAAGCAGATTATATGAAGTGCAGAGCGTGTATAGAGAACGAGATGCACAATACTCCTTTCTTAAATAACAGAACCAGAGCAGAAGAAATTTTAGAGATTGTGCATCCAGATGTAAATAGACCACACGCAACTACTGGTTTAAATGGAGAGAAATATTTTGTGAGCGTTGTTAATGATTATAGTGAAGCGGCCAGAGTCTATGTTATAAAATCTAAAGATGGAGTTTATGATTGTTCTGTTACTTTTGTGGATGAAATAGAGAATCAGACGGGGAGAAGAATCAAAACACTAAGATGCGACAATGGATAAGAGTATTGGAATAAGAGAGTTTTTGATTCCAGCAGAAGTAAAGGCATAGTGTTAGACAGATGCCCACCTTATTTTCATGAATTGAATGACTGCTGAGAGATACAGTAGATCTATCATGGAAACTGCAAGATGTTCATTAGAAGAAGAAAAACAAGAGAGGAAATATTGGCCTGAAGTAATTTTGACAGCGGCAAACCTTAAAAATGGAGCATTGGCAAACACTCTCGAGAAGAAAACACCTTTTGAAATCATGTTTGGTATAAAAAAAGATGTGAAACATTTGAGAATGTATGGCAGTAGAGTTTTGCTTAGAATGCCAGAAGCAAAAAGAGTTTCCAAGTAGGATAAAGAGGCAGAATTAGGAATTTTAATTGGATACACGAATGTTGGATACAAAATTTCAATTGATATCAAATCAAGATTGCTGGCCATACTGACATAATTGAAAGGGATACTATTTGCATTGGTTTGAATGAATCAGACGATGAGCCTAACTCAAATTGACGAAGAACTATGACGAAGAGCTGTCAAGTGAAAATGGTAATAAAAACAAAAACAGATCAGCTGATAATGTTCAAGAGTTGAGGAGATCAACCAGGCACAGAAAGCCAAATTGGGATGAGAATCTTATGTACAATAATGTGATTTACGTGACTCGTTGTAGCGCTGATGTACCAGTGAATTTTGAGGAGGCGATGAGCTGTCCTGAAGCTGAATCTTAGAAAGGGGCAACAGATAAAAAAATGTCTTGTTTAAAAAAGAATGGAACCTATAAATATGTTGAGTTACCAGAGAATGCAGAAGCTCTAGATGTTGAATGGATATTCACAAAGAAACCAGGAAATGTGTACAAAGCAAGGTTAGTTGTTTTAGGGTACCAATAAATAGAGATGATGGGAGATATTTATTCACCGGTAGCTAGAATGAAGACTTTGAAAATCCTGTTATCTTATTGTTGTCAAAATGGATCGTATGTTGGAGAAATGGATGTAGAGACAGCTTTTCTAAATGGTAAAGTTACTTCAGAGGTGTAAATAAAGCAACCGAAGGGTTACAAAGATGGTACAAATAGAGTTTGTAAGCTTATCAAAGCTCTTCATGGATTGGAAGGAAGTCCTGGGGAGTGGTATGATTGTTTTGATGAATACTTGCAAGAACAAGGTTTCATGAAGAGTAGATATGATTCCTGTTGATATTATATGATTTTGGAAGATGTGACAATTTACATAATAATTTTTGTGGATGATCTACTAATTTGCTGTAAGAACAAGACTGAAATCAGTAGAGTCAAGAACCTGTTGAGTGGGAAATAGTTTAAAATGAAGAATCTAGGTCAAGTCAAAAGTTATTTGGGTATCAATATTGAGTATAATGTAGAATCAGGAGAGATGACATCGGATCAGGGAAGTTATATTGAATCCCTGGGTAGAGAGTATAGAATTCAGTATGCTAAAAGATATGCAACACCGATGGAACGAAATTTGAAATCACATCAAGCAGAGTATGAAGTGAACAACATTGGATATAGAAATTTGATGAGTGCTTTGACTTATGTAAATCCTGGGACTAAACCAGACATGAGTTTTAGTGAAAATCATTTGAGTAGATTCCAAAACTGTTGTGACGAGACACATTTCAAATATGCTCATTGAGTTTTAAAATATCTCTATCGAACAGAAGGTCTGAAACTGATATTCACTAGAAAAGGAAGAGGAAAAATCCTTGATTGTTATGTAAATGCAGACTGGGCAGGAGATATATTGGACAGTAAGTCTACGCCACGTCATACTTTGAGATTTTATGGTAACGTCATTCATTGGAAATTCAGGAAACAAGGGAGCGTCACAAAAGCTTCTACTTATGCTGAATATGTTGCTTCATCAGAAGCAGTTAGTGAGTTCAAACTTGTGAAAGGAACATGGAAATATTTGATTGCAATAATGATGAGCCAGCAAACGCATATGAAGATAACACATGTGCTATGAGTAGAGCTAAATTTGGTAACTATACTAAGAATTCTAAGTACATAGAAATTCATTACCACTTTGTAGATGAAGCATACATGGATGGTATGATTGATATGGAGAAGATGAATTCAGAAAATTACGTTGCTGACATTCTCACTAAAGCACTTGGGAGAATCAAGTTTGAGAAATTCAGAAATTCATTAAATGTGAAATAGAAAAACTAAGAAACGATTGTGAGCCAGCTGTAACAGTATGAATGTAAGGAAGCTAGTTGAGATATGTGTACATTCAGCTGTGACACTGACATTAGCAGAAGCTACTGGGTAGTTGTGTGAGGAAACTGCCATACCGAGTTTGGTGACAGCGCCACGAGATGATGAATATGAATATGTGCGAGGGAGAAGCGCTGCGCAAAGTGTGGCAGATCGGATAAGAATGTTGTAAGAGAAAGATGTATAAGGAAGCGTGGAACTTGCAGCAAGTATTGAATGAATATTATACTTACAATTAGTGGAACAAGTGTTATTGAATCAAAGAAGACCACAACGATCCACGGGAAAATACCTCTTCCACCAACACTCTCAATAGTGGCTCATGTGAGTACTCGGTGTGCGAACTTGGAAATGTTTTGATGCATGTGAATTCGCACGCTTTCATATGTATTTTCTAATGTGTGAATTGAATTGATGCTGGTGAATACTGATGGTGATGACTATCCACTTGGGAGGATTAACCTGCTTTCCAAGGAAGCTGTGGATCCATTCTCGTTTCTGAACATAAATTTTGGAATTGACGGATGGTAAATCTCAAGGAGAATCTGTTCGGGAGGGTCAACCTGCTTACCAAGGCAACTCTGGATCTATTCTTGTTTCTGAACATGAAATTTGCAATTGACGGATGGTGAATCTCATGGAGGATTTATTTGGGTGAATCAACCTGCTTTCCAAGGAAGCGCTGGATCCATTCCTGTTTCTGAACATGAATTTTGGAACTCATGGATGGCGAATTTCAAGGAGATGGATCTTCTGCTTTTGATCAGGAATCCTGAATCACTGATTAGGAATCCCATCTTTGTTGAAGAATGAGTATACCCTTTTCGTCTACATGAATCTTTGAGATCATCTCGTTTTGGGGAAAAAGAGATGAGTTTTTCATTTTCAAACCATTCACATTTGTGAGCGTGAATATATTGGATGCAGGGGTATAAATCGTGGATCCATTATAATTTGATGAAATATGGAATAATCTCAAGTCATTCACGTTTGTCACCGTGGAAAGATCGAACGCTGAGAATCGCTGTTCTTGAAGAGTAACTCCAATCGTTCACACTTGAGATTGATCTCGTCCCAGATTTTCAGCGCAGATTCTTACTCTAGCAATCGTCCACTCGCGCGCCAAAAAATCGGTGCTGCCAACAACAAACAACTACATATGAGGTACTTGTAGGCACCAGCATAGACACACATACACACACTCACACTGGCATGCGCACACACAGCCACACATGCGGTCTCTGAGCAGAGAGAGAATAGAGTGAATATAACGCTAGGTCCCACTGGCGATCACGCACCGCGGAATCAGCAGTTTATAGCTCGACCTTGTATGAACAGGTAGCTTCGTGAGTTTGTAACACGTTGTAACAATATTTAATTGGAGTCAGATAAACAAACGCATTGTAAATAGTTAAGATGAGTGTCATCACTCCATCAGACCCGTCCGGGTTACCACAAATTCACCTCGTGGGGGTAGTAGCTCCCTACAACGTGATGACCCCGGACACGTAAAAATCATCCAGAGGACGACGGAACATATCAACCCCTGGTGCAGCAGCAACCTTAAGCTTGGCCAGAGTCGAACCACATGGGCTGCCGCAGTGACGAGCTGGTGAGCACATCATCATCGGCATCATCAGGGTAGACATTGTCGTGCCACTCACCTGTCGCCGAGCGCATCCGCGCGAAATCATCGTCATGCCGCAACGAGTGCCCGCTCGCCGCCATCTTCTCCACAACATTTTGGAGCAGATCGTGCTCTTAACTCCGAGGCTACAGGAAGTACTCGCAGACGACGTCCATCAATAAGCCGTCTCATCAACATCAGCTGAATATTGTTGCGGGGCAGCAACAACGAATAGAATTACGCTGCTAAAAGAGATGAGCAGAATGCTTTCTCTTAGCGAGATTGTCTAATATGACCACTTAAACTAATGATAAATTCGGAAAACTGTTCAAATTTTAGAATCATGATTGGAATTCCCCCAAAATAGTTTTATTTTCACTGTGTAGTTCCATTTCCACTTCATTCGGTCCTCATATTATACAAATATATAACATACAAAATCAATCAATTGGTTGAGGCGGAGTTTTGATACAGTTGGTATAGATGATAAAAATAAAGTTATTTGAGGGAATTTTGATGATTGGAAGGAACATTGAAATTTATCCGGCTCCAAATGTAGTTGAATCAAATTCGGTTTCAACCAATTGGTGTAGAATGCTGGGAAAGCATCTCTCTGGTTTATTGAAAGGTGGATAGATTAGTTGTGGAGGGAGATCTGAGCGAAAAATGAATTTAAGTTGACATTTTTTCATCATGTTTTGAGTTATTCTTACAAGATTCCCTTTCAGAGGAATTAAGATGACCTACACTATGGTTTTTTGTTCAAGATATATCGTTTGGTTGAGGCAAAATTTCAATATACTTGGTATGAAGATGATAAATACACTGCTAAAAGTAATTAGCAGAATGCTTTCTTACGGTGCTATATGATAATAATCTTAACGGATGAGGAAGTATCCCATATTTTGAATTGTTCTTTTGATGACGCATTCAAAAGAGATTTGGGTCATCTAAAAGCAGGTTATCCCAACAATATCCATAGTTTGTTTGGAATAGAATTTCGATACAATTGGTTCAAAGATATTAAACTGAAGCCCTTGGTGAAATTTTCTTCTCCCGAGAAAAAACTCCATTTGAATAATGTTTCATGGATTTTCAGAGAATTTGGTATCAACCAATCGATTCAGAATGGTGCATAAGTGAGTCTTTATGTCATCAAAATTCAGATCGATGACTCGATACGGGGAAAAAATGAATATTAATGAAAATGTTCTACTATTTTTCGGAATATTCTTTTGAGGAAAGATTTTAGAGAGATTCAGGCTATCTAGACTTAGGTTTCTCCAATAATATCTATCGTTTGGTTGAGACGGAATTTTGATGCAGTGGGTTTGAGAATAATTACAATAGAGTTTTTGGTGAAATTTTTCATTTTCCGAAAAAGAACTTTATTTGAATAATGATCTACGGATTTTAAGAGAATTTGGTATCAACCAACCGATTCAGAATGGCGTATAAGTGAGTCTTTAGGTCATTAGGATGGAGATAAATGGGTCGCGAAGGATAATACGAGGAAAAAATGGATATCAATAAAAGTGTTCTACTCTTTTTTGAGTTATTCTTTTGAGGGAGCTTTTTAGAGAGATTCAGGCCATCTCGACTGAGGTTTTTCAAACAATATCCATCGTTTGAGTGAGACGGAATTTCGATGCAGTGGCTTTGAAAATGATCAAAATAGAGTCTCTGGTGAGAATTTCAATTTTCTTGGAAATTTGAGATCTCTAAAGATTGAATAAAATTTCGGTATCAACCAATCGATAGATCACGCAGAAAAAATCATAGTTGAGGTGACTATATCGTGGTAAAACTGTGTTGAAACAAGATATTTATGTATTATGAGTCGAAATTTGAGCAATTTTCCTTTAAAACCCCCATGGATCAAATTTGACTGGGAGCTGGAAGCAGCCAAATCACTGGGGTCTCATGAATTGGATTCTGTACAACTTCTAGGAAACCAAAAGTTGATAAGATGAATAGGAAAAGAGAAAGCGTGTCCGGTATGAAACAACACACACACACACGGACAAAGGGGCGCAAAGATGAGTCTCTGACAGATTTGGAAAATCGTTAGGAGGAAAAGTGTTACCTACAATCGATAGATTTTGGCAAGAGGGAGAGAATGGTCTAAGGCCTTTTCAGATAGAAGGAATTTTGTTGAAGGATATGTTCATTTTGATGAAAAATTCGATCAAATTTTCGTTGGGGTAAAAACAAAGCTTTCTCTTTAGAGAAAGCAAAATGGAGTCTTTCGAACATTTTTGTATTTTTCGAGATCAAATTCGATTTTGACTGTATTAAAACGAATTTTGGAAGAATTCTGCATCAACCGATCGATTCAGAATGACGAGAAAGTACCAAATCAGTTCATTGAAATTTTAATGGATTAGTTCTGGGAGGCACATATGAAGGAAGTATGAATATTGAAAAAAATATTTCGGTATATTCTGGGTAATTCTTTGAGGAAGCTAGATAGGGGGATTTGGGCTATCTAAACTGAGGTTTTTTTGGCAAAGTCCGTAATTTGGTTGAAACGGAATTTCGATAGAACTGGTTTCAATATTCTCAAAATGCAGTTTTTGTTAGAAATTTTCGTTTTTTTCCAAAAATTCACGATTATGGAGATTAATGGAATTTCGGTATTAACCAAAAGATAGATTGAGCCAAAAAAACCATAGCCTAGGTAATCCAAATTGGGGTAAGATAAAGTTAGGAAGAGATATTTTACTATGAGAGTAGACAATTTTAGATTTCGCCTCAGAAAACGTCTAAATCGAATTCAATTGGGAGAGGAGAGCAGCCAAATTACTGGTCTCATTTTTGAGTGATTTTCTACAACTTGTAGAAGAGCAGAAATCGGTAGAGTGGAAAACGTGGCGCAAAAAAACAACATACATACACATACACATACACACACACATGCGGAGGGACGGAGAGATGAGTCCCTGGGAGGTTTTGGAGGGTTGTAGGAGAGGGAGTGTGACTTACAATCGTTAGATTTTGGCGAGGGGAACAAGATGGTTGAAGCTCTTCTTTGAAAGGAGGAGTTCTGTTTGAGAAATATTCAGTTAAATGGAAAAATTGATCAAAAATTTGCTTTGCCGAAAACAAAGCGTTCTCCTCAGAGAGAGCAAAAAACCACAGTGAAGAAGAAACTCAAGCCCGCCAAATCGCGCCGAGTGAATTTCATCATCCCCCCCCCCATAACCAGCGTCGAGATTCATCGCAGAGATGAATGAATTTGCAAGATTTGTACAGTCAATGTCAACAAAAACTGCTCTCACTGAGCATACGGAAGCCTGCACCTGTCACCACAGTACCAGGCATGTATAAGCAGAATATCCTGCCGCCCAGGGCGCATCGATAATGAGTAGCAGCGGCCATCAAGAGGTCTTATAAGGAGCCACCGGGCAAGCAACATTGTCAAGAAATTTCCTCTCGAGATAAATCGAATTTTCATGCGCGCGATAATTCTCAAATATGCTCAACCGCATAAGTTAGATCGCGCAAAATCTCAGTGTGACCTTGATCACGCAGATTAAAACAAGCTCAGCGCTGTTGATCTTTCCCCATGCTAATAGGCTATTGAACTTTCCTCCTCAGGCAGCAACAGTGCTGACCTTCAAATCGAATACAGGCTTCAGCTAGTCTTATTCTTGCGACTCGACACGAGACATTTCATTGGCAAATGTGTAGATAATGTACGTCTCGTGATCGATTCTGCAATCTGAATATTAATGCCTGACATAGATGAGCGAACTCCTGAATTGCTGCGTAGCGGAAAGCCATGCGCTTCATGGAAACTTTTTCCTTTGAAAGATAAAAACTCAATTTCGTCGTCAAAAAGTTTTCGACAAAGTCCACTCGATCCCATTGTAGAAACCGAAGCTCCTCAGCGAATTTTTGACTTAGGAAATTCAATCATAGCTCACACGATGACTTTAGAAGAAGATGAGTTAGCTGGACAAACCATTGCTGGGAAGGTCAAAAAATCAATAATGAATAAGATTGATGGAAAAATCGACATATCACGTGAATCATCAATTGATAGTATGGAGGATTTATTTGAAGAGCAAGCTACGGCTAATGGAGCCCAACTGCTTCCTCGATTACTGAGAGTTTACAAAATCTTCCACCTGAATTTGGAGTTCAATCTCATTCTCAGGATGGAGAAATTCATAGTGGAACAGTTGATTCAATTGATGAGCAAAATGACAAGCGGAACAATGCGAATGTTGATAGGACAAAAAAATCTAATAGTTATTCCATACAATCAAAAATTAATTTAGTAAACATACTGAGATCTCCAAATTTTTAAATCCCTGGATTTATATAAAATGATCCAAGCACATGGTTTGTTCAACTTGAAGCTCTTTCCGGAGGTTATAACAATGTTGCTGATGAAAGAATCGAAGGGAAATTCAATCATTCCTGTTTTTAAAGTCGAAATAGTGACTTCATCAAAGATTCATTAATGGAGGAATTACCTCCTGATATTCACACTCAAATCGAAAGTAGAATACTCAAAACATTCGCAGAATTAGATGAGCAATCTTTAGACAAATTACTCCAAGGCAATGGAGCAATAGAAGACAAGCCTTCACAAATCCTCTGGCGTCTTGCAAATCTCGATAGTTGGAGAAAGTTAGATGATGAAGTTCTCACTACCGACTGATTCCAGATAAGATTATCCGGTCAAAATGGCAAAAGAAATAGATTTTCTTGGCTCTTACATATATGATTCTAGAGACAAAATGAGAAGACACATATTCTTTTGTTTTGCCCCAAACAATTTTCTCCTCGAATGCCACCATATTTTTGTTTTAAGCCTAAAAATCAATTTTTATTAAGAATAACGCTCAAAGTTGAAAAACTCACCGATTTTTCCAAATCTTGCGCTAAATCTCATCTAGTATGATCAAGTACACTATAGTCCATGAAAAATCACAAGAATAACCTGAGAATATCAAGTGGCCTTCTCAATTTTCAGTATTTCATGAAAACCGCTTGGAATCCGTTTTCTCAAAAACATCATCTTCATAGTCGATGAAGAATTTTTTGGGTGCACTCTGAAACAAGACAAATATAGGAAAGTTGATCTGGTTGGTCTTACCTTGTTCAAAGTAGACATATGGAGCAAATTCGAGGGAAAATGAATCGAAAGTCCCTTGTTAGTGAAGATCATGCTGATGTCACCTAGAATATATTCCAATTTTCTAGAAGTACATCCAAATGTCCAAATAGTACAGATTCTTACTAAATCTGATATCAATCGAATCAATTCGGCCTTCTTGCATTCGTCAGTGTACTCCAGATACTTCTTTTACGAGAGGCTGCATTCGGATTCTGCGTGAACCACACTACGCCGACAACTGAAATAAATATGATTGTTGGGTTTTGAAGACATTCATCCCCTCTCACCCGATTCATTCGCGATGAAAGCACATACCTCGAGTCCGATTTTTTGAAACTGGGCCCGGGTTTGGTTCGCATTAGTACATGACATCCTCCCATGGATGCTTAGCAGTTTGGGCAATTTGGAGCCTGGGTTCGTTGTCTTCTGAAATATGAACTTTTCAAGCATGGGAACTGTGAATACCACTTGACTGCAGGTTTTTTCCGAATCCTGTTATTTTGAGCTCGGAACTTGGCCAAGTCCGTTGCCTTACATTCAAGAAGGACTATGGCTGTCATGTAATTTGCTACTTTTCCACGGAAGAACTTGCATTATCGATAGCCTCTAAATGTGAACTTCGAAGATTGTGCATAGAGTTGTTGCACAGAGTTGCAGAAAGTTTCAATAGCCCGTTAACACCATCACATGCTCCTTTCCCGTGACTCGTTGCAGAGAAAATCCACGTTTCTTCAAGAAATAATGCAAGAGTTCTCAAGCTTGGAATCGGTTTTTGAGATGTGCGAGTGCTTCATCAGAAACAATCACCAGTTTTTCAATCGATTCCAAATGGACCTCATCCATGAGATGATCTACTACACCGGCACACAAAATAAAATGAAGTATCTGTACTTTTGACCAGACCTACTTCTCTTGATGTATTTTGGCACGCTGAATCCGAATCCGAGGTCGGTTTGGCCCGGCTACCTCTTGTTTTCGAGAAAATCCTGAAAAATATGGAAATAGCGCAGAATAGCACGGTTTTCTCGAAAACAAGAGGGTTTCGGGCCAAACCGACCTCAGATTCGGATTCAGCGTGCCAAATTACATGAAGATAAGGAGGTCTGGTCAAAAGTACAGATACTTTTTTTGTGTGTGTGCCGGTGTTATATTACACCCGCATACAAAAAAACAAAAAGTATCTGTACTTTTGACCACACCCACTTTTCTTCATGTATTTTGGCACGCTGAATCCGAATCCGAGGCCGGTTTGGCCCGGCCACGTCTTGTTTTCGAGAAAATCGTGAAAAATTCGGTGGAAATCGTAGAAATAGCGCAGAATAGCACGATTTTCTCGAAAACAAGAGGTAGCCGGGCCAAACCGACCTCGGATTCGGATTCAGCGTGCCAAAATACATCAAGAAAAGTAGGTCTAGTCAAAAGTACAGATACTTTTTTTTATTTTGTGTGCCGGTGCTATTATTCGAATTGCCAGGAATGCATGAGATCAATCATGGCTGACGTCGTCACATACAACCGAAAAGCTTTTTTTTATTCCTTGATAATAGCAGACTGCGGTGAATATTGACACTTGTTTAGAGAGCCAATAATTACTTTGAACAGCACCTTGAGTTGGAATCGACCAGCTCTGCGCGAAATCACCATGTAATACAAGTAGTTTTGGATTTTCTTGCGTCATGTGTTCATATTCTCTGATGACCTCTTGTTGGATCCTTTTAATATACGCGTGGGGGCCGACCTTAGCTACTATTTCGGCAAACTCTTCACCAAAAACTCGAGTGCTGGTAGATTTTTCCTCTAATTTGCCTTCATCCCACATGGGAAATTCTATATTATCAGCACCTTTTTCTTCTGGAATTTCAAGTGCTTCAAGAGTCAATCCTGATAATTCAGGACACTCTTCGCAATCTTGAGACTTACACCTTTCCCTTTGAGTCTTGCACATCAATGAATCGATTAAGTTATCTTTCAAATTTGAATTTATGTTGGGATGGAGACCCTTCATTTCGCACAGTACTCCTAATAAAAGGTCAATATTCGCACAATAAATACAAAACCAAACTCCTTGAGGGGGCTCCAACATAATGTGTTTCGGCCTGAGAGAATAAAATACGGTCCTACTCATTTTGATGTAGGGATTATCCTCTCGAAAAAGAAGGTACGCCTCACCTATACTGTGAGTCATGAATCTCTTCACTTTTTTCACTTCGACTCTGTTCTCGTAAATATTCTTAACATCAGATTTATTGAGACTCTGATGCGAACAATCATAATCATCTTCTACATAGTACTGCAAGACTTTCTCTTCGTCACAGTCTTTGATACCAGGGGTGTCAAGCGTAGTAGAGTCCTTCCCCTCAAGCCCCTCCAGTCATGTGTAGAGCGCGCCGCGGCGTCGCAGGGGAGGGGTTCCTTCGCCGCGAGCCACGACGCTCTCTGCACTTGACTGGAGGGGCTTGAGGGGAGGGACTCTACTACGCTTGACACCCCTGCGCGGCGCGCTCTACACATGACTGGAGGGGCTTGAGGGGAAGGACTCTACCACGCTTGACTGCTCTGTTTGATACCTTGGAGAGGGAGGGGGGATGAACGGACAGCGAGGTGAGTGAATTTCCGTTAAACGTTTCAGTTTCCTGAACTCCTTGATAATATACACTGTAAAAAATTTTTTCGAAAAACTTCAAATTGGTTGGATGAAAAGTTCAACCAGGTGGTTGAAAATTGGTTGAATTTTCAACCAAATTGGTTGATTTTTTCATTCAACCAAGTGGTTGAAGTTTTCCGAAATTTTTTTTACAGTGTATTCTGTCAATCCGGGGAATTCTTGTGAAATTCTCGTCATGCTGAAGCTATTGGTCAACAGGGTGACTAGGCAGATCTGCTCTAATTTGTTTGTGCAATTTGTAAGTGCCTTCGAGAAATTACTAATCCATTCTCCACATGGCTCACATTTAATTTCTTCTAGAGATACGTCATGAATTTTACAATTTTTTTTATTGGTCTGCTCAGCGTAACTATCGAGAATTTGCTTTCTTTTTCTTGTCGCGTATTGTCCTACGGGAACATTCAACTGTCGAGAAGGAACTTTCAAAGGTGAAACTACCGCGTCGAACTTAGCTATCACTTGATTCATTTCGTCACACATACTCTCTCGATCGAGCTCATGATCAGAGCTTTTGTCGTCGTCATTAAAGAAGGCACATTTTCTCCAAGATCACAGTCATCAAAAACACACCCACTATCATTACTCAACATTCTTGTATCAACTGAATTTTCGTGTGAAGGAAAAAAACGATTGTAACAATTCGTGCACACATATGTTTCACTATTCACAATTATGTCCGGATACAAAGACTGTACGATTGGAGCAAGACCGTCCAATTTCAGAAGGATAGTTTTATCTTCTGTTCGTAAACTGCTTTCCGGTGCTTGCCCGGAAAATCAGGAGATTTCACGCGGATTGGAAAACTGCTCTCTCTTAGTACTCCCATCGCAAATATTTGAAGAAGCAAGTGCTTTCTTTCGTCACTGTCTGAATCGTACTAAATCATATCCAGCTTGAACTTGAAAGTTCAAGCAAGTAGCGCGCGACACTCTGTGAAGGTGTTCATGCGTGTAACTATTTTCTAGGAACCTCGCGTGAACACAGTCTCTCGGTACCCGACTACATTCTTTTATCTGTCTGGAAGGAGTAAGAATTCAAGTTTCTGACATTTACTTCTATCATGAATACTTATACATACAGCACCACTGAAAAAAATTATATTGTGACGCTTTCCCTCATAATGCTCCATATGTCTACTTTGAACGAAGTAAGACCAATCAGACCAACTTTCCTATATTGGTCTTGTTCCAGAGTACTACCAAAAAATTTCTCATCGACTTTGAAGATGGTGTTCCTGAGGAAGCGGGTTTTGAGCGTTTTTCACGGAATACCAAAATTTGAGAAGGCCACAAAATATCCTCAGGTTATTCTTGTGTTTTTTCATGTACTATAGTGAACTTGATCATACTAAATAAGATTTAGCGGAAGATTTAAAGAAATCGGTGAGTTTTTCAACTTTAAGCGTTATTTTCAATGAAAGTTGATTTTTAGGCTTCAAACGAAAATGGAGCGACATTCCAGAAGGGAACGGTTTCAGGCAAAACGAAAAAATTTCATGTCTCCTCATTTCATCTCTAGAGCCATTTATGCCAGAGCCAAGAGAGTCTATTTTTTCCATTCTGGCCGGGTGATCTTATCTGGAATGAGTCACCATTTCTTCTAAACGTTTGGATCAAGGCTGTAGAGAAGCTCTGCTTCTCAGTGACGTCACAGACTTGAACAAGTTGGTCCAGTCAGCTGACAAAGTATATCAGAACCCGGATATTTAAATCAATTCAATAACAAATGAGTCAGAGTCTGAAAAGACAACAATGATGAAAGAGATCAAAACAGAGCTCGTTGCAATGCGAGCCGAAATCAATGCTATCAAAAACGACCATTTACGCAATTGAGAAAGATCCCGATCAAATCAGCGTTACTCAAGCCCAAGCTCACGCACGCCTGCGCGTATTCGCGAAGATCAACTTGGAGGCAAGCAATACCTTTGCCCTATTCATTTAATTCATGGCAGTAACGCCTATTATTGTAAACAACCCGGCACTCGCAAGTGGGTGAGCAATCGCGATGGCAGTGGCAATTCTAGAAATAACGATGATAAAGGGGGAAGTAAGAATGACAACAATGACAACGGGAATAACAACCGGGAAAACTAGATACTTTGCCCAATTTTCGAGACACGGTAATGGGGCCAAAAAGCAAGCGTCTCCACATAGTAGATCAAACTTCTCGTAAAATATTTTCAATCGATTGTGGTGCTGATACTTCATTACTTCCAAAACCAGTCCACGCAACCAAGCCCACAGACTTTAAATTGTATGCAACAAATGATTCAGTCATCGCCACTCAGGGTGAATCGATCGGAAAAGTTGATTCGGGTTTACGTAGAGAATCCCGCTGGAATTTTTGTTACGCAGACGTAGCGCAACCAATTTTGGGCGCTGATTTTCTACACCATCGTGGTCTTTTAGTTGACATGAGAAACAAAAGACTTCTTGATCCATTGTCAGGTCTGAGTATATATTGATTTATTGAACCATCGTGTTTATAATGGGCTTTACAATCTATCATCTTTCACAAGTAGTTTCTAATGTCTAAAAATGAACAAAATCTTTTTCTTTGCTATAAAAGTCGAATAAAAGTTTTCTTTTTCTTCTTTTGATTGACACTCGTCGCTTTCTGATCCTTGTCTGAGCCTTCCCCTCTTTCCTAACATCTTTCCTTATTGACCATTCCTCCGTTGTCTTCTGTCGTGTATGTCCTGCTTTTCTCCCTTCCCTTTCTTTCCATATCCTTTCCCATTCAACTCCTTTGAGCCATCTCAGTTTTTTTCGATCCCTTCTAAGGATATTCTTCCACGGGCTTTCCTTTTTGGTCTCGACTCACTCCTGAAAGATATGTCTTATCGTCCCCAGGCCTCCTTTGCACAATATGCACCTCTTGAATTCCTCATCCCTCCAATATTGATTGTTCCTTGGCTCATTGCCTAATCTGAATCTCGCTATTGTGCCTATAGTCTCCTTTATTTTCTTCCATGTGGAGTTCACGTACGTCTCCATACTTCCCTCCATCAGACAGTTTTTCAGCTCATTGCAAAATTTGGATTCACGTCAATTACTGATGGCTTTTCGTCTGTCCTGATCTCTTCTTCTCAGTTCAGTGATGCTGTACATTTCTGCCTATCCTTCGTCATTGAACCATTCCTCTCTTCTTCCTTGGAGTGTTCCATCTGCCCTGCCTTCTGTCAGCTTCCTCCAGAGTTCTCTGTTTATCTCACTCTCTTTCCTCTCTCTCTCACTGTGTCTTCATACCTCGGGCAACTTGTTTCTAGCTCTTACAGCAATCTTTTCCCTTCCTACTCCATCAAGAATCAGGTAGCTGGGAGTGTGTCTCTCCAATCCAAAACCCATTCGATGTATCTGATTTGTACATTTTCCACTTCTTGCCATTCCTTCCATCCCCATATCTTCACCCCGTGCATCATTATGCTGACAATGAGAGAGTTTAGGAGCTTCATCTTTTTTCTCCACTCATTATTGAACAGCCTCTTTCCCAAACTCCTGACTTTTCCTAGTGCAGCGTTAGCCTTTTTTGTGATAAATCTCACATGGCTTTCATCTCCATTGTTTTTATTCAGCACATATCCTGCGAGGTTGGGATATTAGTATACTTATATAACTAATGATTTGCCGAGCAAACAAGTTGCATAGCTTACCATTTGCAACTACATATCTATGTGATACCGCTCTGCTACTCTGCTTGCGCTGGAACAGCTACTTACGTGTTATTCGGATCGATCGAACACCTCGTATTTTCGATCGATAAATCGGGGATGTTGCTGTTGGGAAAATCTGCATTCGAATTATACTAGTCGAAAGGGCATGCTATGGCCACATGTTATTCAAAAAAAATTATTTCAAACATGAATATATCGTTTTATATAAGCAAGATAAGCTCATAGGTGAATTATATCGAAATTTCGTATTTCTACATTTCAATCGATGCGCACGCCTGTACACAGGCAATTTTTGCTATGGCTATATGTATGTGGGCTCAAATTAAAGATATCAGATTATATTATATTCCCAAACGATAATATAGCCCAGAAAAATCGGCTTACCCATACGTGTACCTGATCGAACCTTAATTTTATGAAAATTCTATCTTTAAAACAAGCATGCAGGATCTCGTGATATCTTGAATATATAATTGAAATCTATTGATCTAATACTACTTTCTGATCGATATTATGTATATCTAAGTGGCACTTTAGGCAAAAACTTTGATTTTAAACGGGAGGACCTGAAAATATTTAAAATAATATTGGAGAAGAAAATTATCTGTTTCCTACCCAATTTCCTATTGATTTTGTGTGTAATAAATTATTATATGACGGTGTTCGGACCACCGCAAAGACTCGAATACGCGTGATTTTTGGCTCATCGCACAGAGTTGAATTGTGAAAGGTCGATTTTCTAGCGCGGACACGATAAAATTTCCTACTTGTGAAAACCTACACGATCCATAAGCATTGGGTAATGCGGGTCGGTCGTGAGTCAATTCCCCATCCTGGGTGAAGAGACGGCCGACTCACGCTTGGCAGTGTGCCTGGATTTTGTTTTATGAGCCACCGTGAACTAATATAATGCCCAAGTATTTCGTCCCTGTCTATGCAGGTTTATTCATACCGGGGCCGCGATTGTTGCCTAATGCCATTCCAAATACATCTCGAGGATGCCATATGGTGGGATTCTTTATATTCTAATATAATATCGCATCCGGGCGATGACTTACTTGTATCTCGGGGAGACCTGCTCGTTCGTGGGTATAGATTTTCGGAAGTATTGCCACTTTGGTTTTTCACGAGCAAGAGAGCGAGCATTGCTCGTGCATCGATTCATATACCCTCGGACGGCCAGAGCCCCACTTCGAGACGCTTTTCGGCGGCTTGAACCCTGCGTCGACATAGACACGCGTAATTACAATTACATGCAAATATCTTTCCGAATATCGGGATCGATTGGTTGAATTATAGCATAAGTGAATCGATGAGGAATTGATTGGAAAGGGTATGGATCTATATCGGCTTTATATATATGTTATGACGAGCGACGCGATGGAATTGATCTAACGTGCATATATATATGCACGATGGTTAATACACAAAATGGCAAGCATACATAGGTTAGTATTGGTTTTACCGACACCAACGTATATGATTCTACTTACACGACTGGTCTGATGGTCATCTGCACAAGTGGCTGACTGAAAATTCTTATTTTTAAAATTATCTGAAAATTGCAGACGTTGCATAGTTCCCCCAATTTATTGGAGTCGAATCTCATTCATGAAGATTGATGGAGATAAATTAAAAAAGAAAACGAAACAATTTTCAGATCAGACCATCGGATAGTGTAACAAAAATTCCCGTGATTTTACTATAAAATGTTAACATTTCACTATTGTTTGGGTCTTAAAATGATATGATGCACAATAATTCAAGCAATAAAAGTACATCCATTTGGTGATTCCCGGATGAACGATTCAACTACCCTAATTATGGATCGATAATGTGAAGCAAAGTGCTTCGAATGTATGAGAATGATGAATAAATCATTACTGAAAATAACTATGAACGATCTTGGGTCATCAATCAACCTACCTCTCATACGTATATGATATATAAAATGACGTTATATTCGTATACAAGATAGAAAAGAATCTATTGTTATACAAGGTTGTGAGTTGGCTTTGGTTCAAAGGACTAGAACGAAGAATGATTTGCTATAATCTTGAGCAATTTTCTTGGAAGGATTCCATAATTCCCAGTATTTAGGGTATTTATGATTCCAAAACAGGATTTATACTGATGATCACAACAATAATACCTAAAACTCATTACCAATAAAAAGAATAAGTGGGCCTGATTTGATCCTATAGAATATTTCCGAGCTTCAAAAATGTAATTCGAAATGTCTCTATTCCAAGAAAATTTGATTTTTGTCGACTCTAAATATTCGCCATCACTCTTTATTAGCGGGCAGGTATTAATTCATAAAACTGGAATGAAAAAAATTTGGAACTTGGGTTCCCCCAGCCCGTAGTGTGGCTGATAAGACAATGCACGACTATCATCAATGGATATATATTGAAATGATATACCAAGTTCGGTGTCAAAAACTGAAATCTCAAGTAAATTCCACAATTTCACGTATAAGCACTAACTCATCAGCTGACGAACCATGCTTCTGGATACAGATCCATAGCTAGTAGATCGACTGTCAAGCTCTTTTGGGTTGTGCCATTTTGGCGAAATTTTCTGGTTTCGAGATCCTCTCCGGAATCAGCATCGTAAGAGTTCTCTAAAAAAATGTGTTGTGGTCTTACCGAGAATAAATTGATTCTACTTGCCAATGATTAGACGAGTTCTCATTATGAATATCTGATCGCAGGGATGCGGTTAACCACCTAGAACTACTCCCTCTAGGCTCAATAGATTCGATGTTCTCAGATACCGTCTGAAAATCCGCGTCCATCTTGCATGCTCGGCTTATTTCATAATTCACCGACAATTCGTTGTCTACGCAGTCTGTATGAACCGACTCCAATTTCACCGACAATTCGCTTTCAGCGCAGTCTGTATGAAAGGAACTTGACTTCACCGACAATTCGTTTTTAACGCAGTCTGTATGAACCGGACTCAAATTCACCGACAATTCGCTTTCAGTGCAGTCTGTATGAATTGAACTCAAATTCACCGACAATTCGTTTTTAACGCAGTCTGTATGAATTGAATCCGAAATAGCCTCACATATAAGTATTTCTTCAGGATTACTCTGGACCTGATTACTAACCGAATCGATTTCCCGGGTTTTATCACAAAGGCGGGCCTATCGATCTGCCCCTCGAGACATACACATGATGGCTCGAATTCATCTAAAGCTGTTTCAATTTAACTCTCGGTGACACGAGATTTCCAATTTATTCCAAATTTCAGCAAATTAGAATGTGGTCGGCGTGACGGACATCTGATGAGTTTTGCCTGTATTACCACTCGAATAATGACAGTGAGCTGATTTCACAACATCTCGAAAAGATTTTCGAAAGTACCCCTTACTGGCAGTGAGCTTCTGCTACTGCGTTCATGAGTCACGGAAAGTCCCTGGCGGAATAAACGCCTGGTCACTAGGCCGCGTGGAAATGGTCGTTCTGTCCATCAAACAGAGTGACAAAAATGTCTAGACTAGATCAGCTGTCAGCCTGTGGCCTTCATGATTTTAATTTACTTTGTTCATATTTGTTGTAATGTGCACCTATCAAGATTCTGCCGTGTACCGATTACGGGGTTAGATTTATAGTCTCCATGACTCGTGCTAACGTTCTATTGAATGTATTGTTTGAAGATCCAGGTAACTATATTTCCTTGAATTTTTGGATGGGAAATTCGCAAAAATAATGGCATATCCATCTCAAAAATACTCAAGTTACGTCAAATTTCATAGACGTGACGATATTTTTACACAAACGCTACCATTATTCGCAAAGCTGAATGAATTTCTATCAAATTGCACCAAAATCGTTACAAGTAATTATGCCTTTCAGTTCCCCCGGACTATACTCCGAAAATACTAAAATGCGTACTAATCGCAAAAAGACGACAAAAGAATATTGATCAATAGTTCCCCCGGCCTAAGCATGGGGTATGACAATTTGCGAAAAATTGTTATGTATAAGAAATAGCCTTTCATTTTCCTGACTGTCAGACATTGCCTATTGATACTTCTGATCTTGCAAGTTCAATCACTTGCTTGAGCCTGAATGCGTAACATTCATTTGAATAAGTGTAAGAAAAACAGAAGTATACTATCTGTAATGTGAGTAATAAGGTATAGGCATTGTGTGTGTATTGTGTAAGCTATATGTGCGGCAACGAATGATAGAAATCGATGGACTGACCGATAACTCACTATAGTCTATATGTGCTATATAAATATGCCTTCAAAATCGATGTACTCGACTTTGATGCATGAATCAATCGTAATATTTTTGTTTGCAGCTCATGGAGATGAGCTGGTTGTCGAGATACACGCGTGACTTTCCTCATTTCGAGTCGGTACACCGTTTCCACGAAAGAGCTTATGCACAGCTTTCTGAGAAGTAAACAAACACGATGTATCTCGGCACTGTCCCTGTACAAAATCGATTCTAGTGCTCAAACTTTCGAAATGCAGAGTCAATGTACTTCGACTGTTCGAGCTTTAAAAGTATGATTTTGAGTCTACTATGTTACAGATAGACGCTTGCGATTTTCATATCGCACTAATTTATATATGGTAATGACGAATTTTTCATGAGAAATTCCCCTTTTCGAATGATTCTTCAATCAAAATCGAGTAACTTTAGTCAGATTTTCATGCAAACTTTTGCTCTTGAGGAGAGCTGATTTTATTATAGGTCCGTGTCAGGGTTAAAGTACCACCAGCTGGGTACCATTTGCGAGGTTGGGATATTAGTATACTTATATTACCGAGCAAACGAGTTGCATAGCTCACCATTTGCAACTATATATCTATGTGATACCGATCTGCTACTCTGCTTGCGCTGGAACATCTACTTACGTGTTATTCGGATCGATCGAACATCTCGTATTTTCGATCGATAAATCGGGGATGCTGCTGTTGGGGAAATCTGCATTCGAATTATACTAGTCGAAAGGGCATGCTATGGCGACATGTTATTCAAAGAAAATTATTTCAAACATGAATATATCATTTTATATAAGCAAGATAAGCTCATAGGTGAATTATATCGAAATTTCGTATTTCTACATTTCAATCGATGCGCACGCCGGTATACAGGCAATTTTTGCTATGGCTATATGTATGTGGGCTCAATTTAAAGATATTGGATTATATTATATGCCCAAACGATAATATAGCCCGGAAAAATCGGTTTACCCATACGTGTACCTGATCGAACGTTAATTTTATGAAAATTCTATCTTTAAGGCGATGCGGTCACCGTGCAACCCGGAAATTATATCTTATTTGGATGTAAATCAAAAAATTTCCACGAAACGAAGTCGAAGACGATTTGTCCATTACGTATCACCACCTGAGTCGTGGTGGACAACTCATTATTTGTCACCAATCACAAGACTATCACTAATAAACGAGAATAACTTGCCCGCGGGTACTTTCTAACCTACAAATTGGCACATTTTCGTTCACAAAACTCTCAAAATCTAGTCCGATTTGGGCCAAACGAAGAGTTATCCAGGCCAAGTTAGATGATAATAAAGCCTGGATAATTCGTCGTTTAGCCCATCATGGAAAAGATTTTGAGAGTTCTGTGAACAAAGTTCAGCGTGCACGGTGACCGCATCGTCTTAAAACAAGCATGCAGGATCTCGTGATATCTTGAATATATAATTGAAATCTATTGATCTAATACTACTTTCTGATCGATATTATATATATCTAAGTGGCACTTTAGGCAAAAACTTTGATTTTAAACGGGAGGACCTGAAAATATTTAAAATAATATTGAGGAAGAAAATTATCAGGGTGATCTCTCATGAAAAGATTGTCGTTCGATTAAATTACTCATTTATTGATTGTAACTATATTTCAAACCACAGTCTCAACCATGGACATAGAAATATTAGAATTTGTCCATATATTGGTATTTTCATGATTTTATACGATTTTATATGCGATATTGGTATACTAACTGCCTCGTCTATCTGTAACATATAATAAGTGTGATCTGTTTCCTACCCAATTTCCTATTGATTTTGTGTGTAATAAATTATTATATGACGGTTCTCGGACCACCGCAAAGACTCGAATACGCGTGATTTTTGGCTCATCGCACAGAGTTGAATTGTAGAAGGTCGATTTTCTAGCGCGGACACGATAAAATTTCCTACTTGTGAAAACCTACACGATCCATAAGCAATGGGTAATGCGGGTCGGTCGTGAGTCAATTCCCCATCCTGGGTAAAGAGACGGCCGACTCACGCTTGGCAGTGTGCCTGGATTTTATGTTTTATGAGCCACCGCGAGCTAATATGATGCCCAAGTATTTCGTCCCTGTCTATGCAGGTTTATTCATACCGGGGCCGCGATTGTTGCCTAATCCCATTCCGAATACATCTCGAGGATGCCTTATGGTGGGATTCTTTATATTCTAATATAATATCGCATCCGGGCGATGACTTACTTGTATCTCGGGGAGACCTGCTCGTTCGTGGGTATAGATTTTCGGAAGTATTGCCACTTTGGCTTTTCAGGAGCAAGAGAGCGAGCATTGCTCGTGCATCGATTCATATACCCTCGGACGGCCAGAGCCCCACTTCGAGACGATTTTGGGTGGCTTGAACCCTGCGTCGACATAGACACGCGTAATTACAATTACATGCAAATATATTTCCGAATATCGGGATCGATTGGTTGAATTATAGTATAAGTAAATCGATGAGGAATTGATTGGATAGGGTATGGATCTATATCGGTTTTATATATGAGTAATTCCGCGCAAAAGCGGACCACGAATTGCAGACATATCTCAGATTGTTTTTACACTATTCTTAATCGATTCTATGGTCCAAAAAATGAACTTTTCACCCTCTATGGGCTGAAAAAAAAATTTTTTGTTTCCGTGGGGAATATCTTTGTGATAGTGTTTTCAGGAAAAAATACCAATCTTTTTTCAGTAAAATGGGTGTAGTTCCGACTTGAGGTAAGATACGACCACGCAAATAGCGGCATTCGAAAGGTTTTCCAAAAATCCATCGAAATATGTCTCGAAAAATTTTTTTTGAGGCTGCGGACGCCCCCTATGAGCAAAAAGGTGAAAAACAGAAAAAATTCATTTCCTCAAAAACCTAACATTTTAAAAATCTGGAAATCCTTATTTCGATGTAAAATTGCGTGTTCTTCCAGAAAAAAGTGGTCCCGATCTGTGTTTTTGGGTTCTACGCTGTTTTTTTTACGTTTTATCAATATTCTCAGCCTTTTCGGTTGAAAAATGAATTTTTCTGCGCATGCGCAGAAATTTAGACTGCTAAAACCAATTCCATTGAAAAGCCAAGGAAATTTCCTTTAAAATGACTACTTGGCGAAATCAATTTTATCTACTTGGCTGAAAGTTACATCACATTAATGATGAAGAATCCTCAAGAGGGGTAAATTCAGATCTTGCACGAATTTCCCATTACTATCGTGACTCGAGTAGAAGTGCCATCATTTTTTAGACCTTCTAACTTTGGTCCTACTACATCGAATCGACTTCACCAAGTATAGTCATTTTGAAGGAAATTTCCTTGGCTTTTCGATGGAATTGGTTTTAGGAGTGTAAATTCCTGCGCATGCGCAGAAAAATTCATTTTTCAACCGAAAAGGCTGAGAATATTGATAAAACGTAAAAAAAACAGCGTAGAACCCAAAAACACAGATCGGGACCACTTTTTTCTGGAAGAACACGCAATTTCACATCGAAATATGAATTTCCAGATTTTTAAAAAATTAGGTTTTTGAGGAAATGAATTTTTTCTGTTTTTCACCTTTTTGCTCATAGGGGGCGTCCGCAGCCTCAAAAAAAATTTTTTCGAGACATATTTCGATAGATTTTTGAAAGACCTTTCGAATGCCGCTATTTGCGTGGTCGTATTTTACCTCAAGTCGGAACTACACCCATTTTACTGAAAAAAGATTGGTATTTTTTCCTAAAAACACTATCACAAAGATATTCCCCACGGAAACAAAAAATTTTTTTTTCAGCCCATAGAGGGTGAAAAGTTCATTTTTTGGACCATAGAATCGATTAAGAATAGTGGAAAAACAATCTGAGATATGTCTGCAATTCGTGGTCCGCTTTCGCGCGGAATTACTCATATATGTTATGACGAGCGACGCGATGGAATTGACCTAACGTGCATATATATATGCACGATGGTTAATACACAAAATGCCAGCATATATAGGTTAGTATTGGTTTTACCGACACCAACGTATATGATCCTACTTACACGACTGGTCTGATGGTCATCTGCACAAATAGCTGACTGAAAATTCTTATTTCTAAAATTTTTAAAATTATCTGAAAATTGCAGACGTTGCAATCCCAGATACTTGGATTCCTTCACCTGCTCAATCTCTCCCCCTTCTAGCAAGAATCTGTACTTCTTCTCTCTTCTTTCCCCTGCCTAGCATATCATCATCATTGCTTTGGTCACATTAATCTCCAGCCCTTTTTCCTTGACGTATTTGCCATCTTTCCTTAGTAGTTACTTAAGCTCTTCCTCGTTGTTTGCAATCAGGCAGATGTCATCCGCATAGCTTATGCCGCATATCTTCATCCTTTTGCATATCCTGCAACCTCCCTCTTGAACTCTTTCCAACCTTTGAAATAAATCTACTGGACCGACGTTGAATAAGATTGGGCTCAGTGGGCATCCTTGTTTCATTCCATCCGTTGTGTAGAATTCTCCAATCTCTTCTCCGTTAATAACTATTGCGCACTTGCTTTCCTGATATATCTCTCATATTCTGGTTCTCTCAGTTGCTTACTTACTTCCAGTTTTTCTAGATTCTTTCATATGCACTTCTTCTTCATTCTGTCGAAGGCTCCCTTCAAGTCTATGGATAACAGACATGCCTGGCCTCCGTTGCTCTCTATTTCTCTCCCCATCAGTCTTTTGAATGTGTATATGGCACCAACTAACCCTCTTCCCTCTCGGAAGCCCATTTGCTCATCTCTCAGCGCCCCTTTCTCTTCCAGTTCCTTTTCCAGCCGGTTCCTTAGTATCTCCACATATATTTCATATACAGTATCCATCATTGTCAAAACTCTGTGATTTTCCGTCTCCCTCTTGTCATCTCCTTTGTGCAATGGAATTACCTTCCCTTTTCTCCATTCTTCTGGGAATTCTCCTCTCTTCCATATGCCGATGAATATGGCCCTCAAACTCTCCTTGGTCTCCTGTGTTGCGTTGATCCACGCCTCATTTTTAATCCCATCTGAGCCACTCGCTTTTCTCTGTTCCAATGTTGATCTCCTCTTCTGTAATCTTTCCTCCCTCCTCCCACATTTTTTTGCTCTTATAATTGTGCTCTGGTTTCTGGTCCTGCCCTCTGAATCGTTCTGTGAAGTTCTCCACCCATTCTTCTTTCTTTATACTTCTGTCAAGGCCTCCTCTCTTCCTCCTCTTCCCATCCACCATTTTCCAGAACTTGCTCTCCGACTTGTTATTCAGCATCTTCTCAACTTTTCTTTCTTCTTCTTCCCTTTCCTTCCTCTCTATGAGCTTCCTGTACTCTTTCCTCTTCTGAAAGTATATATGTCCTCCTATGTTCCCCTCTCTGGCTTCTTTGAAGAATTCTATAACTTCTAGTTTCTTTTTCCAACATTCCTCATCCCACCATTTTCGCGAGTCAGACTCTCTATCCTCGATTGCTCTGGTCTCGGTGGCTAGGCCTGTTGTGGATTCAAGATCCTCCCATTCTGTGATTAATCCCTAATCCTTCCGTGCGTCCATGTACTTCAGACAGGCTTCCTCGTCCCAAACCCGTACTATCTTTCTCTCGGGCTCCAGTTCCATTCTGTCCTGTTTGAGGCATATCTCAATTGGCATATGATCAGATTCAGTCTTCTCTACTACTCTCATTGACTGTATCTTTTCCTCTCTTTTTGGGTTGCTAATCACATAGTCTATCACCGTGATACCTCTGGCTCTAATGTATGTGTGATCTCCTTGCTCATCTCCTGTGATGTTCCAATTCAATATTGCCAAACCTTGGATCTCTAGACTTCTTAGCATCTTGTGTATTCCTGTATTCAATATAGGATCTCTTGACTCCCTGCTGCCGCGTCCTGTGCTGTCTCCTCCTTTCCTGCCTGTTCTTGCATTTATGTCTCCTATCAGGAGCAGATTGCCCGCCTTCCTCTCCTCTGCCTCCTGTTCTATCCTTTCCCAGTTGTTGTCCTTCTCTTTGTTCATGTATGCTAAGATGATTTACCATTTCTCTCGCCCTATTTGTAACTCGCTTTTCATTATTTCTTGGCTCAGAGCTACAGACCTTGTCTCCAGGTTCTTCTTTATGGCTACCGTTAGGCCTCCACTCGCCCTTCCTTTCTTCTTTTCTTTTTTTGCTTCAATCGTGGAACAGTCGAAGCCTTCGAGCTTATTCTCTACCCGATTTCTGTCTTTACCTTCTAGCCACGTGTCAGATATGCATACTATTTCAAATACTCTCAAATAATTCCATTGCTTGCCGCTCAGAGTTTCCTCGCCTGCTATGTTCCATGACAAGATCCGCATCTTTCCCTTCTTCCTCTCTCCTCTGCTTCTTTTTTCATATCTTGTCCGTTGGAAAGGGTTTGTTCTCTCCCTCATTCCATCTCCAGATTTGTCCTCCAACTATGGCATGTGTGTCTCCTGCTGAGGCTTTTTTGCTTTCTTGTGTCTGCTCCTTAACAAATTCTCTCAATTTCCTTCTTACCTCTCTCTCTTTCCATGTGAGATCCTTCTCTCCCTCTAGCGGCAGATACAGGAATTTTCATTCTTTAAGCAGGCTTTGGAAGAATTCATTCTATCGCAACCCTTCCCAAATGATTGACGTGGACAAGAGACAATTTTTCGATCTTTGATACGTCTGAGCTCTTTTCTCTGGTACTTCATTTTTCTTCTTTTTAGATTGAATTGTTAAGAATATGTGACCTTTTGTCACTAGACTGAAGTACTCTGTGATATGTAATTGGCCTCCTGACTGCAAAAAACTGTTTAAATTCTAGTTTATTCACATCTTTGTGGATTTCTCGCGCACTCTGTGCAATCTGACTAGTCACGAATTGTGATATATGTATGATAAATCCTTGACCAAATATATACGATTTTATAATACATCAGAATCCGGTTATAACGAGCTCCAAGGGACCGAAGGAAAATGCTCGTTGAAACCGGACCTCGTTATAACCGAACTCCGTTTTATCTGGTCAAATTCATATGATTTCGTTATCACTACCCCTGATGAATGAAAAAAATTAATCTTGAGTTCGTAAAGTATCTTTTATCAAGAAATCAAATAACTAATGATGAACAATCACAATGCGATGACTGGGCGACAATGACGTAGATGTGCATAATACCTTTCAACACGTTCGCTGCGGCGGGACCCACCGCACACAAAGAAGGAACTATGATTTTCGCCGCCGCAGCGAACGTGTTAATGATATGGACATACAATATTGAGAAATTCGTATTTGTCATAGCAAAATGAAAACGACCAGATACACATGATGGAAAATTGTAACTATGAAATTTCAATGTTGCTTCAGAGTTAAGGAGGTCGCACTCGTCATGAATTTTGTCTCTTCTTTGTATTCGATCTATCCATTTCGCTCACTAGACTCGTACTGTATGTGTATTCACATTGATACTCGTATTACCCTCGAGTCTCAAGCTCCCGAACTCAGTATTGTTCGGCATTCACATCGATTTGCTCGGTATAGACGGTGCCGAAACCAAATTTTGACAGGATTTTTGCTCGTTATAACCGAATTCTCGCTATATCCGGATCCCCATAGCCGGACCTGTTTGCACATACATTATATGGCGGCCAACCAAATCTTCCAAATTTGCTCGTTATAACCGGATTCTCGTTATAACCGGACTCGTTATAACCGGATTCTACTGTATATGTACTTGCGACGCGCGTCATATGTAACCATATGCAATTGGATATTCTTTGTCTACGGGCAAATGAAAAGGAATCAATCAATCAATCAATCAATCAATCTCCCTCTCGATATATATATATATATATATATATATATGAGTAATGAAAATCTAGTCTACTTCATTGATGGTCCTGGAGATTGTGGAAAAACCCCTTGTAAAGGTCTCTGATATATGATTTTCTGTCCCAAAAATAGAAGGTTCTGTCAATGGCGTGGACAGGTATCGCGTCGATTCTTTTCACCACAAGGTATGACAAGTCAGAGATACTTCAGACTACCCTTGGATCTAGGGAGTATTGGAAGCACCTTCTTGAAATCTGATGCTGATGACGAGAAATTGAGGGAAGCAGGTGTTATCATATGGGATGAAGCATCAATGATTTCCAAAAAAGCTTTGGAGGTGGTCGTTAGAACACTCCGTGACAATTTTTTCAATGACTTACCCTCTGGTCGAAAATTGGTGCTTTCGAGTGGGGATTACAGACAAATCCTACCAGTTTTGACCAATGGGAATAGACATCCTATAATCCAGGAAACTATCACATCGTCAGCCTCATGGCCATTTCATGAGACTGACTAAAATTTGAGAAATAAGGACACTGATTCTTCCAAAATCCTTCTGGTGGAGGTGGCGGTAGAATTGATGAAGTGAAAGAGAGGCCTGAGCAGAGAAGTAATGATGTACGTAGAACCATATTCAAAGACATCAATGATGATATTCATACAAATAGAGTTGTTCTGTCATCTCATGGAGAAAATATCATAAAATTGAATAAGAAAATCTTGGGAAATGTTCGATGGTCCGACTTCATCTTACTAAGCGTTGATCATGCGACTCATAAAGGTGCAGATCGAACTGAGGAGCACACTCATCTGAAATTTCCAACCGAGTTCCTGAATGAAATTAGAGTTGGTTTAACCCCACATAAACTTGATTTAAAAGTGAATGCTATTGTTATGTTGATTCGGAATCTGATGACTCGGAATCTGAGCGTGGCAGAGGATTTGTGTAATGAGATTCGATTGAAGATGAGGAAGTTGTACAGGCATAATATTGAAGCGGAAGTTATAACTGGAGAGAATATAGGGGGAATAGTTTTCATAACTTAGATAACACTAACCAAGGGTGAGTCTTTCCTGCCGTTTGCAGTTCACAGGGAACAGTTCCCTGTGGTCTGGGTATTCGCAATGACGACTAATGAGTCTCAACGTCAAAGTTTAGATAAGGTTGGTATTTATATTAAACAGACACAGATCTCCCATGGACAGCTTTACGTTGCTGTTTCTCGGTGAAGAGATCCGAAGAATTCGTTCATTGAAAATAGATTTGATGGCTCAGATGAGATCGAAATTGTTGTTTGGGATGGAGTATCTGATGTTTGATATTTTTGTCATCTTGAGTTGCTATGGATGGATTATCGATTATTCACTCTTTCAAATCAATAATCAGGGGTAGCGGAGCTTGGCGAGCAAAGCAAGCAGGGGGCTCGTCCCCCCTAGTGTATGTATGTGTGTATATATATATATATATATATATATATATATATATATATATATTTAACCTTCAGTTCACTCTTCATCACCATAACTTTTTTCCATTCTAGTCCATTTTCGCATTCTATCCCAATCATCTCCTCTTCTTATCCTCTCACCCTCCGAGCTCTTATGGTTTTGCAAGAGACCTGTAGCTCCTTCTCCATCCATTGCTTAATTCTTTCCTTCAGTCTATGTGTTTCTATCTTCAGTGCTGTTATCATGAGATTGTTAATTCCTTGCTCTCCTCTCATCCTCCTCTAATCTCCTTTCCATCCCTGTCCATTCTTTATCTGTCTGGCTTGGTGTCTCTTCTCTCTCCTATATTCCTGTTCCTGGGGCTTGGTTCTTCTTTTCTAGAGCCCTCACTCTGTTGAGTAGCTCTTTATACCTCTAGTCCTCTTCCTTATCCCTTGACTCCAGGTCAGAGACTCTGGCATCTAGCTCACCTGTCTTCTTCTCATTCTCTGCCCTTATACCTTCTATAAGCTTCTCCATCTCTCTTAACATCCCCTCCCTGAGCTCTTTCGAGTCCTCCTGTAATCTGGTATGGGCGAGCAGAGTCTCAATCCCTTCTCCTATATATTTGGTTTCACTCAGACAAATACGGCTGAAATTAGCCTCCTTTCCCAGATTTTTCCCAACCTCCTCTGCAAATTACTTCTTGACTGTTTTTTCTAGCTTACTATCTGGTGACCTTCCCTCCCCTTTCTTTTTCCTCCCCCTTTCTGGTTCATGTAACTCAAAAAGTCTTCATTGCTAACCTCTAATGAGACAACTCTCCTTCTGATGTACTTGAGGCTGCTGGCACGGCTTGTTTCTGTAGCAAATATGCCCTTGCAATTAGCACCCTATATCTTATGCTGTGCGCCCTAACCTCAACTTTTCCCCAGCCTTCGTGAGACGATTCTTTAAATCTACATGCTTGCTCCTGCTGCAATTCATGTTTCTAAACTCCCTTCAACTCCTCAACTTCACTCTTAACCACTTCCTTTATCTTATCTCCTAACAAATCACTCTCCGTATTGACATTCTCCCCTACTACTGTAAAAGACTACTATTCACCATGGCGGCCATTTTTGGAAAATCTCCTGACAGGTCTGAGTAGAGCTACATATGTAAAAAGAGTAGGAGCAATCTACATAAAAACTGTCAGAACAGGCTCAAAGTATGAAGATCTCTTGAAAAAATTTGCAGATATTACAAAACTAGCTCAAAATGCTCACGTGACCCAAACCAACATCTCTCATCACATCACAACAGAGGGTAATATTCCAGTGGACTCTAAGCCAAGGCGACTATCGCTAAAAAAAATAACAATTGTGAAATGAGAGTTTGAATATCTAAAAGAATTGGGTATATTGAGACCTTCCAACAGTCCTTGGTCAAGACCCATACATGTTGTTGGCGAACGCTCAGGCATACGGAGAATTTGCGGAGATCCTAGAGGTTGGGATAATGTTACGGTACCGGATAGATATTCACTTCCACACTTAGTCGACTTTACGGCAATGCTCAGTGGAAAAAACATTTCCAGCACAATAGAATCATGCAAAGCATTTCATTTAATCCCAATGTCATGAGAAGATATAGCAAAGACGGCAGTAATTACTCCATTCGGTCTTCTCAAATATTCATCTATGCCCTTCGGCTTGAAAAACGCTACAGCAACGCTGCAAAGATACCTTGATTTAATTTTTGGAGATCTGGACTTCGTTTTCATATTTGGAGACGACATTTTAGTTGCATCACCCTCTCCAGAGGAACACGGAAGCCATTTGGGAGGAGTATTTGAACGACTTAGTCAACACAACCTTAAAATCAATGTAGATAAATGTGTCTTTGGTGAATCAGAAATAACATTTTTAGGATACACCATCAACAAAGATAGAGCCCGACCTACCACGGAAAAAGTCGAGGCAATTTGAAATTTTCTCAAACCGAAAACGGTCGTTGAATCGCGCATATTTCTCGGTGTTATGAACTTTCATCGTAGAGGTCTACCACAAATAGCAGCAAAACTCGGACCACTTGGAACATTATTGCCCAGAGAACGCAAAAATGATGAACGTAGAATTAAATAGTCTAAAATAACAATAGACGCATTTGAACAAGCAAAACTTGCTTTAGTGAATGCGGCTATTTTGGCTCATCCAGCTGCAGTAGCAGAAACCCGAATAGTCACTGATGCCTCCAACAAGATGTATGGGGGTGTCTCTGAGCAAAAATCAAAAGATGGACTATTGAAACCACTTGCCTTCTTTTCAAGAAAATTCAATCCAGCACAGAGAATTCACAGTACATACGATCGTGAACTACTTGCTATATATGCTACAATTGTATACGTCCAGTACTCCCTCGAAGGCCGGAATTTCGAAGTTGTCACTGACCAAAAAGCACTCATGTACGCATTCATGCAGAGAGCAGATAAATCTGACCCTCGCAGGATCCGAAACTTACCGTATATCTCGCAATGGATAACAGAAATAGAATACTCATCTGGAATTGCCAATGAAGTAGCCGATTCTTCATCACAAATTGATGCAATCGCAGTTAGAGGTATAGAAACACTTGCATTACTTCTAGATATGGATCTGTCAGCATTAGCTCAAGCTCAGCTTGATGACGATGAATTGAGAGGAATTGTGAAGTCACCAGACTACAAAAATGAGTACGAAACACTCACATGGGATCCACGGCAAACCCAGATTGTAATCAAATAAACTGGTGAAGCAATTAGACCATATGTACCTTTGAAATTGCAACAGCACATTTTTAATGTATTTCATAATCGCGCTCATCCAAGTGCCAAAGCAACAGACAGGCTAATTCAACGTAGATATTTTCGACCAACCATGAGTCGCGATATAACCAAGCTTGTCAAAAATTGCATGGATTGTCAAAAATTTCAGATGACACGTCATGTAAAAACCAATCCGGCATCTTTTGTCATGCCAGACAGTCGTCTTGAGCATATCCATATGGACATAGTTGGTTCTCTTCCAGAATCAGAGGGATACAAATATTTACTCACGATACTTGATCGTTTTTCACGTTGGCCTGAAGCCATACCTCTGAAAGGTATTGATGCAAACACTATTGTACGCGCATTTTATGGTCACTGGATCTCTCGCTATGGCTGTCCCGTAACGATAACGAAAGACCGAGGATCTCAGTTCGAATCAGTGCTCTTCGAAGCTCTTTTATCGCTCATTGGAGTGCAGAGAATCAGAAAAACAGCAAATCATCCTCCATCTGATGGTTTGATACAAAGGTGGCATATAGACTTGAAAGCCGAATTAATGTGCCATAGCAATCAGCGCTTATGGTCCAAAGAACTATCTACTGTCATGCTAGGATTAAGACATAGGTTGAGGCTAGATACAAATGCATCTCCGGCTGAACATCTGTTTGGAACACAATTACGTTCACCACAAGAATTCGCCTCAGAAGGTGATTTCACACCGGATCCTCAGATATTCTTATAAGAATTTAGAGAATACATGCGCGAAATGAGGCCAATTCCCCTCAGTCATAAGTACAAAAGACGCACATTCTTCTTTAGAATATTTATAGTTGCACACACGTCTTACTGCGTGTTGATGAAGTCAAAAAGCCATTAGAACAACCTCACACTGGTCCTCACAAAGTATTGCGTAGAATCAATGACAGAGTTCTTGAAATGGAAGTTAATGGACAATCTGAATTTGTCAATATTGAGAGATTGAAGCCAGCCTTTTCCATAACTGGGAAAGAAAATCCACCAATATCTCCTGATGTCGAAAAAAAACCTAGAATTCCAGTCAGATTAGAACAGCCTAGAAGCCAAAAAATCATCGATTTAGATAGTGTAAAAAACTCATTACTCTTAAAGCTAACACAGACAAAAGTTCAAATCAAAGTTCAAATGCAAGTCAATTCCGAAGTCCAGTAGAAGTGCACAAAGCTCTTTCAGCTGTAACTCATACTCATGACCCAGCTGTACCTTTGAAAACTTATTCTAGGGAAATAGTAACATTTGCAAATAGCAATACTGATACAAATTGTGAAAAACATCTACATCCTTGTAATTATGATCATACCTATGCTAAAACGCGTTCAGATAGTATAAACATGGATCAACTGGCAAATAGAGTTGAGTCTTTGTTAAGAAAGATCAATGCACTAAATGTGGAATGAATATGAAAGAAAACTGTAAAATTCCATGTTCCAAGAAACTCTAAAATTTTCAGAAATTTGGTTTCATGCGGAAAAACCACGTTGCTAGTGAAGCAAGGATAATTTTCAATCAAATTGAGAATTGATAGTCAATATTGAATGTGAAATTAACTCAGTCAACGCAACCTGTTCTAGGTGAAAAACACTGATTTTGAATTACAAGATAATGATTTCGACACATCTTTGTAAATAGATACTCGATTTTGTCAGCACTTTATTATGTGCAATGGTTCAAATCCCTCTCCTCAGTAACGTAGCATACATCTGCCGGTGGAAGTAGTCAGTTCATCAAAACGGCTTCTGGATACGCCTCCAGGATGATCATTTCCTTTTGGGGTACCTTACGGTATTTCTTCCCGGGTGGTCGGAACATTCCCTTTTCAATTAGCAGTAGGCGAGAATTCATGGGCAAAGCCCAAACTCATGGCGCTCAGGCGTTGATTTGGATCAAAAAACTTAGCATTGATGCTAAACAATTTCACGATTTAAAATTGTATAATTTGTCTCAAAGTGAAATGGACCTGTGAATACTCGTAAATTTTGTGAATAGCAGGATTAGATTGAAGGAAAGCTCATCTCGCTCCATACATAAGCTGTTATCTAGTCTTAAGGAAATGATTTTGAAAAATTGCTTTCAAGCAAACTTTGATTCCAAAACCAACAATCAACTCTGATCATATTTATTCAGATACTTTGATCGTACATATTGATCCGACACTCTTGATTTATTCACATCGCAAAACGCAAAGCTTCCAATACATTGGATACGGATAGTTCCGCGGAAATTTTGGAATAAGGTGTGCCAGCTTGTACGAACCCTTGTAACGCTTGAGGAAAACATCTCGAACGTCATTTTTGATGTATTTTCTGTGCTCTTTTCGGCGCAATGGTCAGTTATTCGATCTGGGGCTACCGAAGAAAACTATCAATAAAATACACTGCTAAAAGAGTTTAGCAGATTGCTTTCTCATTGCGATTGGAGAAGTCAACAAATCACATATATTTCATTCGAAAATTCAAATGTATTGATGTGTTACAATTACAATGATCAATTCTCCTTATGAAATTTGTACTAGAATATTCATTCATCCAAAATATCAATATGATCAAATGATGAACTTTATCAAATAATTATTTCAATGAATAATGAATCATTCCTCTATCATTTTCATATACTCTTTCAACGCAAATTTTCATATTTACCGAGGATACTCTTCGAAAATCCCAGTCAACAATATTTGCATTAATGATTCCGCAGTATTTTTTCATCAGTACAATAATTCCTCATCGGCGGATCTCTACCAAAACAGATTGTTAATGCGTATGCTGCCGCTAACAGACCGCAAGAACTAGAATCAATCTGTTTTGCACGTTCTTAAATACTACGAAATCATCTTCCAGTACAGGTTACCGTTTTGTGATGAAATCCATTCCTTTATTCTAAAAAATGACTCAAAAAATTAGACGAAATACTAAAAAAGAGACACAAGTACTAAAGGATAGAAGGAATATTTGGGAAATGGATTCTGTTTCCTGCATATAAACAAATCAAAATGATCAGAAAGTGCAGAAAGTTGATTATAGAATATAAGAATAACAGAAAGAATATGTCATATATTTAGTTTACTAACATATGAATCAGGCATGAGAATTCTGAGCTGTAAATGATACTTGAATTGAAGAGGAATTACTTATGGTGACTATATTGGAAATGGGATGAATCGGTTCTCAGAAAACCAAGTAAAATTGAGTATTTTTCTACAAATTCATTATTTGAGAAATGGATTATGGAGCATAAATTTTAATTTGCACTCGGTGGAACAGAGTAAAAAGAACGTGAAGGTTGTTATTGATTTCCATTAACGCGACAAATTGATTGGTTGATAAAGAATTTTGGTAAAGGGATGTTGAGATTAGTAAAGGAAGCAATTATCTGTCGGTGAACGTAAAAAGAGGAATAACAATGATATGATATGATATGATATATGTTGTATTGAGGCTATGGGGTGAAACCCTATGTAGCCCTGCAAAGTAAAATACAGTTTCAATCAGAATTATCGACGAGTTCTTATGCTAGAGTGAGTATTACGGTATAATATTTCGAACAGGAAATATAATGAGATTTCTGATCGCTTTGTATACACGATTAGCAAGTACAACTAGTATTACTATCATAAGCAGCATAATTTTACTTGGTACAGACGACTACCAATAATCAGCTCAAAATTCATCTAATCATGATCAAAATTTGCTAACTTCAATGACTGTAGAATTTGCTCAGGTATATACAGATCGCGGCCAAATGCAAAATCATACAAACTTAACTGAACTAAACTAAAGTAAACCGTCTCACCGAGTGATGACTCTGTTAAGGTATGGGGAGATAGAGGAGGGAGGGATTAACTGGAAGTCCATCTCTTGTAGCTCTGTCACGCCAGTGATCGATCTCATCAGATGTGAGTTTCTCTCGGATTCTAATCTTGAAAGCATTTAGATATTTGAGTAGAAAATCAAAATCAGCTGCAAATGTGTTGATCAGTGCAGATCCCATTATGTGGAACGAATCTTTTAGGGTGTCAGTACGGGGCGTTACGTAGAGCAGGGGTGGAGGGGTATTCCTGGTAGAAAAGCGTTGAGTTTGGGGGTCAATGCGTAATCGAAAGAGATTTGCCAAATAAGAGGGCTGTTTAGACGATATCACACTGAAAGCTAGCGATGCTAGTAAGTAGATCCTCTACTGTGAGCCAACTTAACGCGAGGCGATACGACGAGACTGGGGTTATCCACTGTATATTGCCGTGAACAAATCGCACACATCCGTTCGAGAGGCGGTGAAGCTTGAGGTTCTGGTTCCTCGAGACATCGTTGTACACAACACACGCGTAGTCAAAGTATGGAAGAATAAATGACTCGACGAGTTGTTGTCTCAGTTTTTTGAACAGAGCACGCTGGTGGAAGCCTAGTTTATAGAGGGCTCCATGAACACGACTAGATATTGAATTCACGTGTCTGTCCTAGTTTAATGTCTCATTTGGAACGCAAATTTTCTGGATCTATTTGACAAACTCTTTTGAGACTTCGTCGGTGTATTTTGGAGACTGTGATGATGATACCAGTGAATTTTGACCATGATCGTATGAGTATTTTTCGAATTGTGAATTTTTTAATGAGAAATTAGAAATTTTTCCGAAAGAACCACATCTCAAAAATAATTCGCACTTCATTCTACTGTGTGAAAAAAAAGTCAAGAAGGTGGTTTAGGTGCTTCTCGGCGTGCTGAATCGATTGGTCGATACGGAAATTTGTTAATTTGTGATTATAGAGGTCTTATAGCCCAATATCAGAGAGGTATGAAGAAGCTAGGATGAAATGAGCCCCAATCAAAATTCCGTATTAACCAATCGATCCAGCACGTCGAGAAACGTGTAGATTAACCACCTCAGATTTTTTGGGGGGACAGTAGACAATATCTTTAGTTTCGAAGATGAAAAAAAATTACTAATGAATGAGGGAAAATTCATAAGTATAAAAGTAATCATCGGGGTGCAGTTAAAATCTAGCGTTCCCATCTAGAGACGCCTCCAAACATGGCATAAAAGTTCAGGACGATCTATCAAACCGGTGAGGAGTTTTGCTGAGCGATAGAAAACAACATACATACACACAGACACGGACAGAGTGCTCGAAATATGGGGTTGTAGTAATTTTGTAAGAGCTTATAAAGAGAAACTGTGACCTACATTAGATAGTTCTTGGCGGAAGGAAGAGGATTTTACGAATTTCATGTATTCAAGATCTTCACCGAAGGAGAAAAAAATTTTTCTAGAAAAAATTTGCCGAAAATTCTCCTGGCACCAAATAAATGCTTCCTCTTCTGAGAAAGCAAAAAGGATCAAAATGTCAGGTCCGTATGATGTGGTTTTCCCATTTTTCGGCTTTTGTGAGTGTGTAGCACCATCTCGTTAGGGATTCGGGCAGGCAAAGTGAACTTTTCTCGTTCCGGGCTCCTCCGCTCCAGTTTATTCTTAAAGTCAATCGTCAGGCGCTACTTTTCCAAGCCCCAAAATATCAAAAAAAGTTCATTTTCCCACTTCGCAGAGCAGTTTTCCCACCAAAATCTAGTTTCGCTAAATTTGCATGTCAGGTCCATGTGCTACTGGTGCGACCCTTCATCGCGAGACTACAGAGGTCCTAGTCACTTTTTTCCGAAGTATTCAATGGTCACATCAAAGTTTCAAAAACCTACAGCTGTAGCTCAAACCGTTTGGCCGTGGGATCAATTTTGTAGCGAAATGTCAGTTCCGTGTGTTGTTTCAAAATGTCAGGTCCGTGTGACGCTACCGCGTCTCTCCATGGTATCCTTATGGTACTGATGAGTGAGAAAATTTACATTCAAGCGCGAGTTTATCCATAATTTATATGTTTCTAAGAGTCGAAAAATACATCTTAGAATCTTCGGAAGTGGGATTCAGCGCTGGCTCACTCTCGACCCCCGCATATCAAAGTTTCCGCGGAACTACCGATATACATCGTTGTAGAAAATTCCTACATTCAAAATGTAATCATGATACCTATTGATTCAGAAGAAAACCCTAGAACTTCGTTCTTTTGGGGGGGGGTGATATGGCACCAGCACAGACACACATACACACACTTACACTGACATGCGCACACACAGCCACACATGCGGTCTCCGAGCGGAGAGAGGAAGACAAGAAATATAACGCTAGGTCGCACCGGCGATCACTTACCGCGGAATCAGCAGTATATAGCTCGGCCATGTATGCGCAAGTAGCCTCGTGAGTTTGTAACACGTTGTAACAATATTCAATTGGAGTCAGATGGATAGATGCATTGTGAATAGTCAAGGTGAGTGTCATCACTCCATCGGACCCGTCCGTGTTAACACAAATTTACCTCGTGAGGGAAGTAACCCCCTACAAGCTCATTCTAAGTATCGCCATCTACACTTAGAATAAGTTACTAGTCTGAGCCCGCTTAATGATCGAAGAGAGTACCACATCCTCTGAATAGGGGAAAATATAATCGTAACATTTCTTGAAATATCGAATGAGTTTTCTCAGAAGGGATTGATTATTCTAATATGAGGTTAGATTCTCGATTTCTTGAATCCAAGACATTCAAGATGGAGGAACGAGTATCTTCGAAAACTCCTTGTTTTAGCTCAAAATACTTTCCTCCGGGGTTTTTGGGGTCGCTGGTCGCGGAGATGACATTAGAAATGCAAAATCTCTCAATCCAAGATGGCGGAATGAGATTCTCTAGAACCTGTTTTTGAGCTCAGGGATGCTTCTCGGGGGGTTTTGGGATTATTGATCACGCAAATGGGATCAGGAATGCAAATTTCCCACATTCAAGAATGTGGGCCGGAAGTATTGGGAGATGATCTGGTAAATTCAAATTTCGGAACTCTTTCCAAAGGTTTTGTGGATCGCTCAAATGACTTTAATACCATGATTTTTGAACTCAGAGTGACGTTCGTGTTGCCATTTGCCACGTGTGTGTCCGTCTGTTTTTTCCTCGTTCGCCCTTTTCCAGATCTGCGATGCATGGAGATCACAATTGAGGTGGCTTGTTTGAGGCTGAGAAGCCAGTGTCGTTTCATATCGAAATTTTTTTTGTGTTTGTGAGTGCCATAACCCCAAGATTTTAATTTTTCATTCATCAATCTCTAAAATACACGTACTAATAAGTCTGTATATAAGATTCAAATCTTCGCGCGTATTATAGCCGATAAGGCAGATGTTTGCTATCCTTTTAGTGTCACGCGAGGTGAATAGACATACACTAAGACGTGAATATGTATATACTAATACATAGAAACTCTGGAATATTCCATGAATTTCTATGAGGAATTTTCTATATAAAACTTCATAAAATGATAATCTTTCTTTTGTTACGATAAAGCTCATTTTCTGAGCTACAAGATGTATATAGTCACTCTTTGGGACCAATTAACTTTGCACGTTTATTTTATTCTGCAAACAAAATGTTCTTGTAAAAAAGAGAAAATGAAATTTTTTGTTCCACTTTTCTAATGCATGATTCCGTTTATGTTCTAAAAAATGTAATCTATCTTCAAGTTCCCCATTTAAAAGGGAATAAGCTCAAAATTAGACATGTTGTAAATATTGTAAATATTTATTGTAAAATGAATTTGTGAGAGAAATAGCCTGTTCTCACATGAAAGTATGGATGGGAAAAATAGCTTAGTATGAAAGGAACTAAATTTTTGGTTGATTTTCATCAATTTTCGAAATAGATGAAAAGCCACGTGTTTCTAGAAAAATCTAAAAATTTATCTTTTTGTTTCTGGCAATGAATAAGAAATAAGTCTATCTGAATTTTGCATTGAATTCATTTCCTTTAGAGATGAAGAATCGAATTGTGTATGCAGATTCTGCAAGATTGCTCCATTTGTATTATTTTTCCAATGAAATAGTGGTTCTTAGAATGATCGATAATCTATTCATTCATCTACCATACTATACAGATATATTGTACAGCCAAAAGACCAGGTATAAATACAGGCTCATCAGGCCATTGAGGCCGGCTTATGCTCAGTTGGATGTCAGAGTTGTATCGAGCTTGGTCTCTTGGCTATCGATCCATAGTGCTCATGTATATGAGATTATCAATAAATGCTATATGATTTCAATATATTTTGAGTTTCAATGTGTACTCAAAATTTGTAGAATCTCGATACAGCTCAGAGACGCGATTTGGGTGGAGGGACGGCCCTAAGTACCCGTCCTCACGAAAAATCAGCCATCTCATCCAACCACTACGCAGATATCCTGGATTGGTGAGTCGGTGGCCCTAAGTACCCACCACCCCCATCTACGTGTCTCTGCGATATCCAAGTCGTATGATTTTCGAAGGATGATATGTGAGTGGCCCTAAGTACCTACTCCATTCACCTTCTAAAATCATTAAATTTCTCTCATCATATTTCATTTCATCCAAGGGCCTAAGTACCCAAGAATGGGTAAAATTTGATGGAGGGATGAAAAATTGATCACCCCTAAAGACCATTATTATCTCATGAATATACGCACACCTATATCGAGGTATCCCCTTTACGATCATTATGCTCCGGCTCTCTCCCTAGATCCAGAGCCCATATTTGTACCCTTACATGTTTTGCAATTAGATAATGATGTGAGTCGCGTAAAAAAACAGGGGTGGCGTATCTGCGGTTGTCGGCTGCTATCGAACATCACTTGCATTCTCGTTGGAGTCGCTGCATTTCAGTTGCATCATTGAGTGATTCCATAGATAGTATTATGAGTGATAGTGTAGAGTAGTTCTTAGATGGAGGGAACCTACGGATTTGTTAGTGAGTGCCCTGCCAAATCCCGTGCGTTGCGCATGCGTTGTCTAAATTGCGGAGTCGCCTTGATGCAACGTTGGTATCAGGCCGTAGGTTGCTGTGGCGTCGTGGATATGAAGACAGCATACTTGGTGATGATTGGGTTGTTCGCAGTCAGACGAGAAACTTCCAATCTGGATGAATTAGAAGGAGAAAATGACCAAATCCTCGGTGGTGAGCGCTTCACTATCAAGTCAGCCTGTCACGCTCATCAGAGGCAACTGATGAGTATCAGTTGTGCTTCTTCTTCATACGAGTATAACGTGGATCTCCATTCGGGATCGACATTTGGCCTGTGAATTAGCCGATTCGATTGATTCAAAGATCAGTTTCATCCGAAATCTAACAGTAAGTAATGCTGATCGCGAGCAATGTCACTCTCGAGTCGTTCTGAATTTTGGTCACTGTATTCGATTTTAGCACAGTCTAGACATGGCGAGCTTCACAATCTTACTACTGTTTCGTTGAAGCTGATGTTGCGGTCTCTCTGACGTGAGTGCGAGAGATCAGCGTTGTCGAGGTGGGTAAATGCAGTCAATACTCGCGTAAGCAACGAGCTCCATACCAAGACCCACAGTTTTTCGTGCGAGTACAGTTGAAAATGCTTGCGTTAGCAAGAAATTGTCCATATCTTGTTACTATCTCGAACACGAGCTCTGTTGTTATGCGTTTGTTTGCTCATTTGCGTACGAGTCATTGAAGATTGTTTGGGTGCGCAGAACAAATGAATCTCTAGCCTAGTAGGACTAAAGTACGTTCTCTAACCACTACCTTATGACAACTAAACCGAGTCTTTTCCTCCCGGCTCCTTTCACTCTAGTCTCGGTGACGAAGTTATTGCGGAAAAAAGCCAAAGTAAAAATTTGCCGTCGGTGGAAGTCGAGCCCCAGCCTTCCACGTTGCAGACGAGTACGCTCTCGACTGCACTTTGGAGGGAGATGGTTGAGGTACACGTATACGTCTACATAACTCATACATGGTAAGACGATGTATTCAAGATCGATAAGACACCAACTTCAATATTTATCATCAAGGACGAAAAATCCACAATATCTCTCATGTGATGGAAGGCGCCTGAAATGAGAGTTGATCATGATCAAATTTCTGCCGTGCTGCAATCCGCGATCTTAGACAGGTTTGTGTGGATTATCAGTACATACCTTTCAGACAACAATACGATACTCATTTTACAGACTATTGTTATGAACGATACAGACAATTCGCCTCATTAGAAGCCAGACAATTCGCACACAGTAAGACAATAAAAATTACAATCCTCTTCCAAGCGTCCAACACAGATAGGAGTATAGGAATGGAGCAACTCACTAGCTAGGGTCCCACATAAATACTAGTGACAACACGCGCATTTCGAATAGTGCAAAGTTCAAAGTACAGAGTAAAATAATCAATACTCAACACCCCTCCTTAATTATTTCATTGCGCATGTCAAAGAATATTCTCCCGGTCAGTGGTTTGGATAAAATATCTGCGAGCTGATCTAATGTTCCTATACGTTCCAAAAAAGTTGTTGCGCCAATATGCAGTTGTATAAACTTTGGTGAGATCCCAATATGCTTTTTACCTTTCATTACTTCACCCTCTTGAGTAATCTGAAGCAAATGAACAGCAATTCGATTGTCAACTCGTAGTACTGTTGGCTTACTCACATCTACACAACCAAGTTCATTTTCAATACGACGTATCCAACATAAACCATCAATTCTGTGGCGGTCGGACTGGAGGGCGTAAGTCCATTTGAATAAAAATCGAGAAAAATGCGTTTGAATGCTATCATTATAATACAGGAGAGTGGACTTACGCCCTCTTACGAATGGAATTTTTTGCCAGCAATCCAACATTTTGGTCTGGAAGGAGTTTCAAGTGATGAAGATGATCCAGTAGAACATGGTAGATGCCTTAAGGCGATGCGGTCACCATGCAAGCTGAAAATCATACCCAACTTTCTCCGATTCTGTTGCGATTTGGGCTAAATGACGAGCGCACAAATATTTGTTATCATCTAACTTAGATTTGTCTGCTCTTCGTTAAGCCCAAATTGCAATAGAACCGGAGAAAGTTGGGAATGAAAATGTGCGTATATTATAGGTTAGGAGCTCCCTGCGGCCGAGTTATTCCCACTTTTCTCCGATTCTCTTATGACTTGGGCTAAGCGACGGATTGAGGAATACAAGTTTGACAATAACAAGTACTCGACAACTCGATTCACACTTTGAATCATCAAACTTTTTATGTAAGGTGTATTTTCAGGGTCCGTGGTCACAGTGCACGATGACCGCATCGCCTTAACTCAAATTTTATGAAAATTGGACTTACGCCCTTTAGTCTGACCGACACAGAATTGTCGAGACAGCTGCTCTATATTCAGCTTCTGAAGCCGAGTTCACAACTAGACGCTGTTTTTGTAAGTACCAAACAACTGGTCCACCCCTGACCATAAGAACTCTACTAGTTGATTTGCATGACACCAAATCTCCGGCATAGTCACAATCTGAATGAGCTAAGAGTTCTGAATCCCCATTAAAATGTATGCCATAATTCACAATTACTACCAAATATTGAAAAACACGCTCAAACATTCTCCAGTGTCTCAACTCAGGTTTATCATTAAATCGACTGAGATAACTCACAACGAAACTAATTTTCGGGCATCAGATTGTTGCCAAAAAAAAAGGAAACTACCGATGGCTTCTCGATAAGGCACCGACTCGTCTAAATGTGAATCATTCTTCAAATCCGCAGACTCTGTAAACATGACCTCTTCAGCAGCTGTAGAAACAGGATTGCTATTTTCCATCCCAAACTTTCGAAGGATTTTGTTCGTGTACATCGACTGGCCCACAAAAATATCATCCAAATGATCGTGAATCTCTATTCCAATGTATATGACAACCGATTGTTCGGAGCAGGATCAAGAGTGGTCTCAAATTTTTCATTGATCAAATCGTTTATCTGGAGCATACGTATCTCATCTTTTCCAGCAATGCAGCCGCGATCGGCAAATGAAATTATGATAATATTACCGTCATGACTATAATATACGGGCCATTTCGGGGCATTTCGACGAATGCCTGCACCAGGGGGTCTGGGAAAAATCCATTAAAATTTTTTTCCGTTAGTACTATATTAATGAAGTACAAAAAAAATTTTTTGGATTTTTTCTACTGCCCCCGTGGGCCCTGGGGTCTATGAAAACCCCTTTTTAGGCACCTTCTAAGCCTATTTCTAGAAAATCATAACTCCGACTAAAATCAACATTTTTGGACGTACGTAGGCACATTTTCTTTCTCTAGACTAGTACCTTTGAAAGAGAATTTGTCCATGGTCGATACTTGAGCCTAGCAACTTCTAGAAGCTATTTGCCGAGAGCACATTTTAGCGATTTTTGGGCTTGCTTCAAAGTGATGTAGCTCCCACGAGACATGTGATAATCGAATTTTACAAGAAGTCATTCTTAAGGTCTTGGGGGAATCTACAATTTGACCACTGGTAAAAGTCGATTACTCTACTCTCTCTAGGAGTTACAGTCATTACAAGCTGAGGAAATTCGTAAAAATGCCAAACCCTGAGCTCAATTTAAAAAAATCATTTTTTTTCTTTCGACCCCAAACCTGTGCTACTATGTTTTTCGATACGAATACTACTGATTAGGACAATAATCTGGGTGGGATATTGAATTGCCGATTTTATTCAGCCAATTCAAAACACCCTTTTTTGACTCTTTGCTCAAAATGACCTCAAAGGTCTGGCTCGCATATGCTTCCATCTAAACTAATGTGCACCAATCTGTGTGGGATTACTCCCTAATGTACCTACAAATATGTGTGAGAACCAGGGTTTGACAAATAACGCTAGTTTCGTTATGGTGCGTTATCAACGAAACCTTCGGAGATCTGTTATGATATTCGTTATTTCGCTAAATAATGGGTAGAATTTCGTTATCTTTTTCGTTACGTTACAAGAATAACGTTATAATCATAACGAATTGAATTTCGTTTCGTTATGAGTTTCGGTATTTTCAACGAAATGTATAACCAAATTCATGTGGATAACGTTATTCGAAACTAACGAAACTAATAACGAAATTGAGTAACGTAATTTCCAAGACATTACGTTAATGTTTTTCGTTACGATAACATAACGAAATTCTTTTCCGAGCTTCGTTACGTTATTTTTCTCATTATATTCACTGCCGCTCATAAATTCTGAGTGATCGCAATATCACCCTCTCTGAAAATGACGGTATCTCGGGTTCTATGCGTCGTGGGAGAATTTTGGAAAAATTATCTCTGGATACTCGGTCGTACCCACCAACCTAGTCTATTTCTGGCGCATTAGGAATCAGTAATATCCGATCTTCTCTATCTAAGGCCTTCGTGGAGCAAAACTTCGTCCTGATCACTTGGCGTAAGGGAAAAAACGAAACAAAATACAATTTCCATTTCGTTACGTTACTCGCGGAAGTAACGTAACGAAATCAATTATGATGTGAATAACGTTACTCGAATACTGTAACGAAACTCCTATACTTGAATTCCGTTTCGTTATTAATAACGTTATGCACATATAACGTTATTCACGTAAGAGTCGAGTTTCTTTACTATAGAATAACGTTATTATTATAACGAAACGAAGTTCCGGTATTGGAGTTTCGTTACGTTATTGTATTACGTTAGTGACATTACGTTACGGTACTTGGTTATGTTATTCTGACGTAACGAAATTACCTCTTAATTTCGTTTTCTGTCATAATAACGTAACATAACGAAAGTGATAACGCAATTTTGTTATGTTACTTGTCAAACCCTGGTGAGAACTTCCGAAGGCGAGCCTAGAGCTAGCTGCGAGTAGGTGGTTCTATTTCACGAGTTGAAAATGGGCATTATTTCGTCTATTTGGACGCAGGCAATTATGGATGGGATCTCACTCATTCTAGCTCACAAATGAGATGAACAGCTGAAATAGGGATACAAACATGGTTTTCTGACTCAAAATTATCATCTAAACACGGTTTCGGGGTCAGTTCGGCTCTCAAATATTGATACTTGCTCTCAGACTAGAAAACACTTTAGTTACATGTTTTTCGATGAAGTGGCTCCAGACGTTGGATAGAAGCCGAATTGACCATGAGAACGTGTTCAGATGATCATTTTGAATCGAAAAACCATGTTCGTATCCCTATTGTAGCCGCTAATATCATTTGTGAGCTAGAATGAGTGAAATCCCACTCGCACTCGCCTGCGCCCGAATAGACGAGATGATGCCCATTTTCAACTCGTGAAATAGAACCACCTGCTCGCATCTAGCTCGAGGCTCGCCTCCGGAAGTTTTCACACATATCTGGGGGTATATCGGCGAGTAATCCCACACAGATTGGTGCACTTATAGTTCAGATAGAAGCATGTGCGAGACATACCTTTGAGGTCATTTTGAGTGAAAAGTCAAAAAAGGGTGTGTTTTATATTGGCTGAATAGGATCGGCAATTCGATATCCCACCCAGATTATTGTCCTAATCGGTAGTATTTGTATCGAAAAAGATAGTCGCGCAGGTTTTGGGTCGAAGGAAAAGAACGATTCTTTTAAATTGAGCTCAAAGTTTGTCATTTTAACGAATTTCCTCAGCTTATAATGACTGTAATTCCTAGAGAAAGTACAGTAATCGACTCCTACCAGTGGTCCAACGACTCCTACCAATGAGAGCCAGGTTTGTGGCACGCCGATGAGATAAGCACGCACGGTGTATATGTATTGTACAGTGGTTTCTCCCTCGCCGCAGTATAGCTATATTGAGTACGTCTATAGTTCTCACACGAGCGGTGCTTGCCATTTGTCATCCGGATGGGTCCACTTCCGTGGTGGAAAGTAACGGTGGAGAAGATCCCGTCTTCAAAATTCTGAAAACATTCTTCGGATTCGAGATGCGATATCTGCGTGATTATGATGAACGACTTACATCCATCGTGAGGTTCTCCGAACTTCTATGAGATCTATGGACGGGGAATATTCTGGAGAATCAATCATCTTGTCATCTTGTATAGAGGGAAAAAATCTAGTTGCATTCGAAAGTCATCGATTCATTAATTCCATCTAAGGTCATTAGAGTGCAGTGCAGTTCGATGTTACATGGATTGGATACCCATAGAATGATGAGACACTTTAAGGAATCTAATGAGAGAGGTGTACAAAGGGGTCGACACGTGATGACCAGATCAATCACCAAAGCCATACTTGTGCAAATCTGAATCTATTTATAAATAGTACAAGATCATGGAAGAAATCTTCAGATCACCATTCAGCACTTAAAGGTGCCTGATAGAACATACTCACACGAGCACTTCTTCTGATTATAGATTCACTGGATTCCCTTCTGATTTTCTGATCACTGTCAATGGTCTCACCGGCTGATGATTTGCCTGATATATTCTTGGATGAGTGAAGCTCCTTCGAGGATTTTGACGCATTCGCTGGTGATAGTGAGTTCTGAGTCGGCGCTGAATCCCTAAATCTTTTGTCTGCTCAGGCTGTGAACATATTGAGAGGTACTGTTCAGATATGGTGTAATTCGAACATCAGCCCTCCTCCCTGGCCCGGAAAAATTCGAGGAATCAAAAGCACTGATAGAGTTGAAATATCGAGAAGTCATGCAGGATTCCTTGGTGAGTATATCGGGATCAGGATGAAGGTTATTCATTCATTTTCCCGCAGCGGATCTTTCTCCCCCCACCCGTCCTCCAAATCATCTTATGTCAACCTTTCATCGAAGAGAGTAGAAGATGATTGGCATCACTTCGATCCTCCTAGAGATAATTAAGTAATTGAAACTCGGTGGAAGATTGATGACAAGACCCATATGAGATCAGGCGATGGAAATGATCGAAGTCACGAACTCTTCTGAGGAGTTTTGATACGATTCTGAATGCAGGATGGAGGGACACGTTTTTTATCCGGCCTAGACTCGTTCTGTTGTGGAGTTATATAATTTCCCAGTCGTCGATCGGAATCATGGATTTCTAAAGAATCGTCTATTCATATATAATGAAATGTGAAGTATTCACGCGTGTATTCATGAAGATCTTGATATGTACCATTAAGTGTCAGATGTTACACCATAATTCATCGCTATTAAGTGGAAACTCGAGGGATCCCTCTCGAATCTTCAGAGTTTCATTTTCGATGAGAAATGCAGAAAGTTCAACAGGTCCTGCCACAGAATAACTGCCCAAGAGGAGGATGAGTCCAACGCTAAGTAGAGGTAAGAAAACGAGTGCTAGCTAGCACGGCGGGTGCTTTCCCAGCGCTCGTAGTAGACTGGAATGAAATTGCTTGCTAACATGTACACTAGCTGGGAGCGCGTGCGTGACGGCTGGCCACGCTCAGCTGGGGACCATATCGTGGGAGGGAGAAGGGGGAGTAATTGCATACGAGAAGTTGACGATTTGGATCCATTGTCGAACTAACCGAAGCGGAACAGCAGATGTGAGCGAGAGAGGGACGAGGAAGACGCAGGAAGAAGAAGGCCGGAAGTACGCTCGCAAGTAGCCTATTAGACTAAGCAAAATTACCGCCGTTCATGGAATTTTCTAGTGAGATCCTCTCCGGAAGACCCCACTCTAGCTAGTAATGCATGTTTCCAAGCCGAAATCAGGTGCAAAATTGTGATAAGCGAAATCGTTCCAACAAATTTTCAAAGCCACTAATTTTGTTCCGAAACGGTTCTCGTTAGATAATTTGAGGTATTTTGGACAAAAACACACTCTTGTCGTTTTTCTCTAGAAACCATCATTCCCGAGCTATGAGCGTTCTAAAGTTGAACCAACTTGAATTTTAGTATTTTTAACGTTAATAAAAGTAGGGTAGGTCATGAGGATTGAGGACCGCTAACTGTGATTCTCACACTCAGAGGCATTGAGCCCATTGTGATAGCGGAGACCTGGGTAGGACGGGCACTCCTCATTGAATTGAGCCTCATGCTCCCAAATTTAATATTTCAGACTATTTGAAATAGGGAATCGGTAGGGCTTTGCCTCTAGAATAGCGTGAAGATTTTTCGAAAATTTTATCTCTCTTGAGTTATTCGCAGTTATGGAAAGTTCAAAAGAGAAGAACCGGGGTAGAACGGGCACTCGCGGGGTAAAGAGGGGCACCCGAGCGGGGTAAAAAGAGCACACAAAATTGAGGGCTACAACAAGGTTATATCCATTCAAATTATTGATTGTAGCTATGCTCAGTGCGTAGGTATGCAAACTCGTACTTGTAAATAATGATAAAGATGAATTTCGAGTAATCTTTGATTTTGAAGGGTAGAGTTCTTCCACTTTGGTTCAACTCTGTCTGCTATCCACACTCGCGCGCTAGCATCGACCGACGATTCGATTCCCGGTTTAGGCCCGGGAGCCACCACCATAAGTTTTTAATAGAGCTCACCTTCGTTGAATTCACTCCAAGCACCCCTGTGGAAATTATCACCGGTTGCATCAACAGGTGGAATCACCGGTTCAAGAACCACAAGGAAACCCGCAGTGGTGCACCATGGGAGATTTGAAAGAATAAAGCCCGTGGCGAGGCCGCGGTGATTCCCGCGGTTTTTTCGCACGGCCCTCGGGGCCAAAATTGTATGGTTGGTACAAGCAGCATCTCGAGGAATGGGGAACCAGTGGCAGTGGAAACCTGTAACGTTCATACATTGTCACCGGTATCATGGAACAGATAACCGGTGGGAATTTGGAAAAAACCGGTGATTAGGGACAGACTTTTGAACCAGTGCAGTATCGAAAATATCGTAACCGGTGGAAAAATGCGTGATAGATTTTACCGGTCACCCACACGGAGAAAATGTGACCGATTCCGTGTGGTGGCGACGAGTATATAGTACAAACCCATGGGAAGGTAAGTAAATTCCGACTTTTGATTTCACTCTACGTAACTGTGAGAAAAGCAATGTAGTGGATTGAATGGTTATTTTGAGATCGTATCTTGCAGTATGAAGTAGGGCTTCACAAGATTCGAGATTTCTTCAAGATGGAACGAGGGATCTCGATCGAGATCAAGTCAAGATCAGAAACTTCTCTCGAACTCAAGATTCCTGACAAGATGAGATTCTTGAAAATCTTGAATTCTTTAAGTCATTTGACTGGATTTCGATGATTGTAGGTTTTGATTAGTCAATATAAGTTGAGTAAGCTGTATAATTGTAAACTTCGTCCACTCAAGAAACAACAGATTGACTGCAATACGATAGAATTATCTACACAATTAAAATATGTTGGATACATCAATTGATTCCTTCATACACGTTCATCTTCAATTCAAATTCTGTACATGTTAATATACATTAAATGAAAACCATTTCTCAAAAATTTTCGGAACAAAGATTAACACTGCCGCATAGCCATGAACTTGATAATAACATTAATACCTGTATAACATGATATGAACACGAAATTTTACATTAGTACTCAACATTCAAATTCAAATCCCAACCCATTGAATGAGATCAAACGTTTCCACCTTATGCCCTGGATCTAAAATGAGAGACACGCAATATAACCAATTACATTTCGTAAAACACTTCACAAGCTTATCTCTGGCAACTGTGTGAGCTAAGAGGAAATGCTGATCAGTACTGGACTTAGCTCTTCTTTCCATCAAAGATATATTGATTTCCAATTTATCGAGGAGCATGTTGAGTAATATCACAGCTGTGAGCAGAACAACTTCATTTTCACTCGATATAATTTTTGAGGCCCGGTTAGAATGTTTCAAAGTTTGCAAAATTGTTGCATCCAAGTCCCACTGCGTTTCATTCATCTTAATGTTTGCTAAATCCTTCTGTCTCTCACACAGCATATTAAGAGGCGCTCTTAAATCATAACATGTCTTCAACATTTCATATGTGCTGTTACATCTGGTCCTGACATCGAGTATTGGTTTGATTTGATGAATATTTGCCATCTCGCAACAGCTCGCGAATTTCTTAGCTTTTGGCTCAGATTTTCGGATCTTCTTGACTAGGCGCCACACGTTTGCGATTGTTTGGGGCAATGCTGACTTGTTGCCATCATTTTCATCAAAATCAAAAATCTTGACGAGAAATCGTTATCTCGTTGAGATGAGATAAGATATGAGTTTTCTAATCTTGTTCAAGACAAGATGAGATTACTCACTTTTTATCTCGGCCGAGACTAGAAGAGATTGATAAAAAATCTCGCTCGTCTTGATCTCGTGAAACCCTTGTATAAAGTGGACATTTTGAGAGAAAGTAAGTGAATTTTCGTTTGTCTACTGAGGAGGAATCGAACTTCACCAAGAAAAATTCACGAATGACTGAAAATGGGTGAAATGTAGAGGATGATGATTGTTGAGATTTTTCAATTGTAATTCTCGTCGGATTAATAGCGTGTGAATATAGATTCATGGCATTTATTCAAATATCCATAGCAATGATACCTGTACGATTTTTCTATAAGTTTTCTACACGTGAGAGAATCATGTTGGAACCATATTCGGAATAATTGAATATTCAGAGATGTAGCACGTTGAATTTGAAAAATAATCTTCGGATTTTGATCACATATCTATACTGAAAAGATATACTACGTATAGTTTTCTTAGGATTATACAACTCATCCACATACAGCGCACATTTTTGATAGTGTCAAGATTGCTCACGAGATTCAACAAAATGAACATGGTCAATTCGAGCACGGAAACATGTAAATTTGAACATATATCGACTTTCAGATACCAGATCACACATTTTTCCATGAGTGATGAAGCTTGGTTCACAACTTGAGCACATTTTTTGCATTGTGAGCCTAAATAGACATCTTACAGTCGAGATCAGCGATATAGACAATAACTCGGTGTTCATAAATTACGTCTCAACTAATTACACTCATTGATTATATACATCTTAAAGAAGAATTGTGATGGATGCGAAACGAATCACTACAGAGCTGCTCAGATATTTGAGACATTTGAGCGTGAAACATTTGAGTGAAACGGTGAAACATTTGAGCGATTTACTCTTCATTCGCTACTACACTTCGTCGATAACGTGCTCATGTATGGTGCTTCATGGGCTAGGTCGGCTTTCGGCTTTGAAAACTTTTGCAGCATTGCTGGCGAGCTGATACATGGGACCTGAGATATCGCTCAGAGTATGTGCAAAATGGCCACGCAATCGCAGTATGTCAACAGCCTAGCCCACGTTTTCTCGTCAAACAATTGCCATCCAAAAGCTCGGGATCTATATTTGAGAACCATGAGTGAGTGCAGAATTAGTGACGTTATTGAATTTGGAGATGATTTGCGTGTTTTTGGATTGAAGAAATCATCAGTGTTAGACGCAGTCCAGAAGTACGTGATCGAAAATTATTTGAAGGATAGCGTGAATTCTGAATACGAGTCTCACGAGAGGTTTGCGTACAAGAAGATCATGCTCACATCAAATGTTTACAAGAGTGCGGAATGTCGAACCAACCATACAATATCGACTCAGGATAATTTTCTGATGAGTATACACTACCTTCTCCGTGTAAGTTTGAGCTCATCTCTACAGAAACGATGGGTGCTCATTGGGAATAAATTAGAAATTTCGAGTCATGAGAGGCTAGTAAAATTCAAAGCTTTTGACTCGAATGAGATTTCGGCTGTATCTCGTTATAGCAACGAGGTTGTGTGCATCGAATTTTCATCGATCAAAGACAAATGTCAGTACATACCAATGAATGATGGGAAAAATTTCATTATTCCAAATCTGAATCGATTCGAGACAGACTGAAACTGCTATGATGTAAGACTGACAAGGGGGGACCACGGGGTCCGGGTCGCCAATCTTGCCCAAGATTTTTTTACAGTTTTTTATCATCGAGAATATGAAGAATCCAGAGTAACTCCGTCAAATGGGCCTCCTGCTCGAAGATACAGCCACTGAGATTAGCATTGCTCATATAGGCCCATGTTAGAAAGTGGTATATATAGATATACTGGTAATGCTAACGTTTTCGCTCGTAGCTGTGGACAGGAGACCCGTTTGACAGAATTACTCGAGATTCTTCATATTCTGGACGGTACCAAACTGTGAAAAAAATTTGAAGATGATTGGCGACCCGGACCCCGTGGTCCCCCCTTGTGGGCGTGAACCAGGGTGACTTCGGGCACTTGAACGCTTCTGGTCAAATCACGTTACGATTTTTCACCCATAACTATATGTATCTGTAGTATTGTTCGACGCGCCTTAACGTCTTCTTCAATAAAAATGATGTGCTAAGAATTCAATTTTACCCATCTGATCCCTTCAGAATTGTAGATTAAAGGTTGGCTGAAGTCATCTCGGCATCCGGAGTGACTTTGGCCACTTTCGTTGAATAATCACGAACTCCTTTCCTTCCCAATACAGAAGCAGGTATTCTCTCCTCAATTCGAATTTTCTGATCGCGAATCAGCCCAAAGACAAAACATGGAAATCGTATAAAGTTATACACACATATTCGAGACTTTCATTCACCCACGAATTCGAGACTTATTGACTTAGATTGAACAACGAATTTTAGTCAACCTATCCGGGGTGGCACCTCGGACGACCAAATGTCCTCAGAAGAAGAAAAATGACAGCTGGTGGTTGCCGAAGGTTGACTCCAGCCATCCCAATCAACAAGATAAGTTTCCGTTCCCATGGTCGCCTAAATAACCGTCACACCTGAATTCAGTTGGCAGAAGTGCAAATTATTGAAGACGTTATCGCTGATTCTGAGAGAATCAATGAGAAAAGGACAGGTTGGTCTTGTGGCTTACCCAGGAACATTTTTGAGACAGGAATATTTCACTCACAAATCCTAATTCCATCCCAACGGGAAGAAGAGGAAATGGAATTCATTCCAACACGAATGGATTGGCATATCTTGAAAACACGAATCCTGAAACTCAGAATGAGCCTCAAAACATCCTTCTAGGTGCTGTAAGTTCGGAGATGGAACGATAACAATCTGTTTCTGGAGAAGTGGCTATCTTCATCCCGGTTTACGGTACGATAATTTGCACAATTTGTGGCGAAACTTCGTCTGATTTCTTGATCTCTCAATCTGAGGAAGTGAATAATTTGAGCCAATTGAGGGGGTGGGTGGAAGAAGGGCCTAATTACAAAACGGCCATTTCGAGAAAAACGATAAAAACTAGCTATATCATTCCCGTGGCATGATTCGATGCGCATACCTGGCTTATTTCAAAGGTTTTGGCATCCCCAAAACAACCGCACAGGATTTGGAAGGTAGCTGTCGATTCTGAGAGGTATACAGCCATTCGAAAAAATGTAATTAGGCCCTTTTTCCCAATACTGGGTCAATTTTTGGGATAGTTGGTCCACTAAAAGTTGGATAACGTTGCGAAATCGAGTTCAATGGCCTCCAAATTTCATCAGTATATCTATGGGTGTGTCACACAAGATATCCAACTGCGATTCAACGTCTTAATGCATTTTCATCGATTCTGCACGTGAAAGATGGTTCCATTGAGTGTGTGAATTGATGTCACTCAATATTCACTTAGCAAGCATGAAGATACATTTTTTGAAGGCCAAAGAACATGATTTGATAGCCAGAATTGGTAGAAAAGAGATATGGAGGTCATAAGAATTTTTTTAAAATTTTTTTGTAAAAAATTAGGCCCTTTTTACCAATACCCCACCACTTAGGCCCTTTAACCCGATATCGATAGTGGAGTTAGGCCCTTTTGAACGAGTTTTTCCGGTGACTTAGGCCTTTTTTACCAATATTGTTGCACTTAGGCCCTTTTTACCAATAATGTTGCACTTAGGCCCTTTTTACCAATACTGTTGCACTTAGGCCCTTTTTACCAGTACTTCTACGTTGAGGCTTTTTTTAACAATGCCCTTGCACTTGGGCCCTTTTTCCGAAAAAAATTTTCTTGTTGTTTGGGCTCTTTTAGAAAATCCTCGAGGTCTTGGTGACTTTGTGGGTACCTCTCTCTGCAGTGATAAGACCCTTTTACGTAGTCACATTCGTGCTGAGATTCGATTCCTAAACAAAACTCTCTTCCGGAGTCTCATTGTTATAATCTTTTGAGGGGAATCCGGAGGTGTCTAGTTTCCCCGGTCAAACAACGATAAGATGAGAAATCCAATCTGTCGGAGTTATGATTTTCCAAAAAATAGCTATGTATGAAGAAATCGTGCCCGTGAAATACACTTACGCTGACAAGAGTCCGGAGGGTCCGGGTCACCAAATCTCACCACACTTTTTCCACAAGCTCGTACCACCTAGAACATGGAGAATCCAAATTAACTCCATCAAATGGGCTTTCATTTCAGAGCTACAAGCAGAAACGCTAGCATTGCCAGTAAACCCATATATATATATATATATATATATATATATATATCACTTTGACATGGGCCTATATGGGCAATTCTTACGTTTTTGCTTGTAGCTCTGGACAGAAGGCCCATTTGAGGGAGTCACTCTGGATTCTCCATTTTCTAGGTGGTACGAGACTGTGAAAAAAGTTTAGTGAGGTATGATGACCCGGACCCTCCGAACTCCCGTTGCGAGTCCGATTTTCGGGCGCCACAGTGAATGGGGCCCAATCAATTTCTCACTTGATCTCGTTTCTTGAACCTACTTTAGGGTATCTTACTCCATTTGAGCCTACCAGATAATCCTGAAGGTTGGGGACGAAACTGACCACGGATTCGGTTTCTACATCAAAAAATACACGAAAAACACATGTTCACGTCTTGGGAACGATCCGACTCAAAATTCGCATTCTTGGCGTTCATTGGAGGAGCCGCGGGTTCACGGACTCGATACCTTGGAGTTTTTCATTTTTTGGACCAGCTAGATCTCGTGATCTAACGCGTCAAACCGACTTCCTCGAGTGACCATTCTGAAGTGAGTTACACCAGGCGGCTATCAATTGAAATCACTTTTAGAGACATCAGAGGACGCGCATGCACAAGAGATGCAAATACTGGATTGAAATTTGTTTCAAAGATAATTTTTGCATTTTTGACCACTTTCCACCGCCAAGACTGATAGTTTTCGAAACCGTTGTCGCTGTAACATGACCCGGCAAACACGATGAAGCCGTTAACTAACGTCTTGATTACAGGTAACATGGTTAGAAATCAATTCTTATGTTTTATCAATTTTCTTAGAGGCCTCAATCACAGATTGTCGATATAAGAATACTGCTCTCCTATTTGTCCGAGTTCCGAAGATATGTTGAAAAAAAATTAGGTTGTTTCATCGAAACCCATCGGAACACGATTTTACTAATGGAACGCCGATTTTCAACTTTTTTGGAGGATTACTTAAAACACCGTACGACACAGAGATGACCTCGGGACGTTAGAAAGCTCTTTCCCCACTCAAAGCCTATGAAATAGTGAGGTCATGCTTTTCTCTTCAAAATGGTTGGCGAACCATTCGTGTCCAATGGTGCAGCATCGTAGTTAGGCAATTCGTTCTTACCCATCAAAACTGTGCAACTAGCTGTCCAAGGAGTCTAGCCGGTTCTAACTGCCTTCAGATAATAGACAGAGGATCTAACTCTCATCATACAATCGATAAAAGGGCGTAACTCCCATCGTATAATCGACAAAAGGGCCTAAGTGCACTGAGGCCCTTTTTCTCATCTATGGGGTTTTCGGAGTTTATGAAAAAACAACTTTCATGGGGTGATAGATCATGGTTCAAGGATTCAAAAAAGCGGTAGGCCGGAAAAAGGGCCTAAGTGCACTTAGGCTCTTTTTCCACCCACCCCATCAATTGTTATCGATGTGAAAGTTCATAAAATTGGGAGTTCTAACTTATTCCTCAGCTACTATAGTCATCCCCCGGGGTTGACAAAAAATATAGTCTGTATTGGTTACTCTTGACTAATTGATATATTATTGTGCATGCATATGGGACTCGTGTGTGACTGTAGTGACCTGAACAGTTTGATAGAACTCTTATCCAAGAGAAAGCTCTTATGTGACAAAATGATTATATTTCACAGTGGTACCACTAAATCCTTTGGAGCGCAATACGTCGTTGGAAGTTCAACTGTTTCCCATTACACATGCGCAATGACCTCGACTCTCTGGAATTTGATACTGCTTGAGATAAGAATTACACAGGAGAAATACTTAGGAATATTTGAATCCGCGAGAAAATTGCTCAGTAATACCACCACTTAATCTGCAACAGCTACTTTGCATACGATGTCAGTGATATTTATCGTATGAATAATTCACAGCCAACTGGCGGAGGAGAGCAGACAACAACGGAAGAAGCCCTGTCGGGATTTCTTCACTGCAAGGACGATGAGATCGCTCAGCTCAAACGCCAAATTGCTGAGATGACGAGACCACAAAGCTCGAATCAGCCGCCTAACGAGCTCGCTGGCCCATTACGTCAGAACACACTCAGAAAAGAGACATTAGGGCAAGTGAGGCGGCGCATAGATGGTGACAACGACGCTGGCGGGAGTTTGGATTCTGGAGACAAGGACTTGATCGGAGAGAACGAGGGCAAAAATGGAGGCAATAGAGCACCGGCACGAGGCACTGGAGGTCTAAGTAGTGATGTGATCATGCCCGATGGAGACGATTCTGGGCTTGGCAAAAGTGATGCTGAGCCGCCTCGACATAGTGACAGCCTAGGTGAATCAGGCGCTGGTCTGGCTTCGGGTGCCATTGTCATGGCTGAAGGTGGTGCAGGACTGGCTGGCGCTGGTATCGCACTAGCTGAAGATAGCGCTGGACAATCTGGGAGTGCAGCTGGATTAGCTTCAGGTGGTGCTCGACGGGTTAGATGTGGCACTGTAGTGCATTTGGGTACTATGGTATTGGCCGAAGGTGGTGCTGAGCTGACTGGACTTGACGTTGCACTTGATGCCCATGGCACTGGAAAGTCTGGAGGTGAAACTGGATAAGCTGCAGGTTCGATCGGCTGGAGGTGGCGCTGAATTTGCTAGAGGCCTTGCTGGACTCCTCGGAGCTAAGCATAGTGGCCATGAAGGACCGGCTAATCGTGATGGAATGCAGCATGAGAATATTACGAGAGAGGGCAATCCCCAGGTAGACGGTGCTGTCCAAGAAAACGGAGTCGATTAGCGGCTCATAGACGACCGAAGAGAACATGAACAAGCAGTCGAGCACCAAGGAAATCGTGAAAGACAGGGCGCTCTTCCCGAGCGAGGATATGATATGGTGTAAGATTGTGAGTATACATTTCTCATCCTTTGACCGAATCGTTCTTCACCTCGTCCATCTTTCGTTAGTTTTGAGAAAACTCTGATCCAATTATGAATCTCACAGTTGCGTATGACTGATGGATTTTGCGCCATTATTTCAAAGAGGAGTGCCATTCCCGCTACCGACGGGTGATTATGTGCTACCTGACGATGTCGTCGATGCAAGTCCAAAATCATTGGTTGCGAGGTTCACCAACTTCATCCTCCCCAGGATATTCAGCTGACACGAGTTGTCAAAATCTTCGCTCTCCGGCAGAGTCATGACCATCAATGGAGTGGCGATTCCTACGTTGCCTGGGCTTGGTGACGACAAGACTAACGCAATAATGAATGAGTCATGCATTTCACAATCTTTGTTCAAATCTACACTCTCATACAACAATGTATTATTCCCAAATCCTCCAAGGTTTCTAAATCCCTCTTTGACATGTGTTTAATTGAAAATTATTCCAGATGTGATTCGGAAATCCATTGCGCTTCCTTTTCTTTTTCTTTTTTTCCCCCGATTGAAGTTTCAGATGAAATTGATCTCATGACAATCTGATTTCTCTTTTACCGATCTCTTATGTGAGAGGTTCGGGAAGAAAAAACCGGTATCATTCCAGGGTGAATTCGGATCCGTTAGCCGCAACAAATTGAAACATGCAAGGAGGAAGCACGAGAAACTCGTGAGAACCAACCAATGCTGCGAATCCTGAATAGAGTCCGATAAAACGGAATTCAATGGATCTTCACAAGCTTGGATATCAAGACGACTCCAACAATTACCGACCGTCTCAAATATTCGAGCACCTCTGTAGTGATTCGTTTCGCATCTATCACAATCCTACTATAAGATGTACATAGTCAATGTGTGTAATTAGTTAAGACGTAATTGATGAACACCGAGTGATTATGTATATCGCTGATCTCGACTGTGAGATGTTTATTTAGGCTCCTAATGCAAAAAATGTGCTCAAGTTGTGAACCAAGTTTCATCACTTATGGGAAAATGTGTAATCTGTTTTCTGAAAGTCGATATATGTTCACATTTTCATGTTTCCGTGCTCGAATTGATCATGTTCATTTTGTTGAATCTCGTAAGGAATCTTGACACTACGATATCTTCTGAAGTTCACGCCATCAAAAATGTACGCTGTATGTGGATGAGTTGTATAATCCTAAGGAAACTATACGTGATATATCTATTCAGTATAGGTATGTGATCGAAATTCGAAGATTATTTCTCAAATTCAACGTGCTACATCTCTGAATATTCAATCATTCCAAATATGGTCCCAACATGATCCTCTCACGTGTTACAGGTATCATTAATATGGATACTTGAATAAATGCCATGAATCTATATTCCACACGCTATTAATTCGACCAGAATTACAATTGAAACTCTTAACATTCATCATCTTCTACATTCCACCCATTTTCAGTAATTCTTGAATTTCTCTTCTTGAAATTCGATTCGTCCTCAGTAGACAAACGAAAATTCACTCACTTTCTCTCAAAATGTTTACTTCATAATGCAAGATATGATTTCAAAATAGCCATTCAATCTACCACATTGCTTTTCTCACAATTACGTAGAGTGAAATCAAAAGTCGAAAAATACTTACCTTTCCATGGGTTTGTACTATATACTCGTCGCCACCACACGGAATCGGTCACATTTCCTCCGTGTGGGTAACTGGTAAAATCTATCACGCGTTTTTCCACCGGTTACGATATTTTCGATACTGGACTGGGGCCTTATTCTAATATATTTTTCCCGCGGCGAGGTGGGAGAAAATCCAGCAGTTTCCAATTTTTCCTACTCTACATTCAGTAAACAAACTAGTTTTTAACATTCATTTTCACAAAAATAGCATCAGGATATACTTGATAGCGTATCCTTCCGAACCCTCAAACATTTTTTAACATCACACAATCGTAAAATTGGGCCAAAAGTCATCTCGACAAGAAATTGGATCACTTTTCGATCACAATCAAAGTGACAGGTTAGTAAGTGGAAATGTCATGGTCTAAAAATGATTCAATCTCATGTTAAGATGACTTTTTGGCCAATCTTAGAATTGTGTGGTGCTAAAAAATGTTTGAGAGTTCGGAAGGATACGCCATTAAGTATATCCTGATGATATTTTCATAGCCATGAATGCTACAAACTAGTTTGTTTACTAAATGTAAACTAGGCGAAAATATGAAAGTGTTGGGTTTTCTCCCACCCCGTCGCGGGAAGAATGTATTAGAATAAGGCCCCTGGTTCAAAAATCTATCCCTAATCACCGGTTTTTTTCCAAACTTCCGCCGGTCATCTATTCCATGATACCGGTGACAATGTATGGACGTTACCGATTTCCACTACCGCTGGTTTCCCATTTCTCGAGATGCTGCTTGTACCAATCATACAATTTTGGCCCCGAGGGCCGTGCGAAAAAACCGCGGGACTCACCGCGGCCTCGCCACATGCCTTATTTTTCCAAATCTCCCATGGTGCACTACCACGGGTTTCCTTGTGGTTCTTGAATCGGTTATTTCACCCGTTGATGCAAGTGGTGATAATTTTTACAAGGGCAGGAAGAGCAGACATGCTTTCTCTGTTTAATCTATCAGCTAATAATGATATATCATTCGACAACAACCAACTGCCCATGCTTCACATGCTTCCTCTCTCTCGCTCTCATCGCAAACATACGAAGCCAACAGGTTAGGTTGACTCATTTTTTACCTCGCGCAGCCGCGCTGGCGTCAGTTTATTGTGCTCGTTTCACCCCGATCGCTGTGCCCGTCTCACCTCAAGCAACACGCTCAATTATTTCTTCAATTACTCGAAAACAACGCAACGTAGTGCAATGCAGGAAAAAAGGAATTAAAGCTTAAGGAATCCACTATCAGACTGAGCCAAGGTCCGGTCCCAGAAAGGATGATTGTATGCTCGTGCAGGCAACTGAACATAGCTATGACATATGGATTTTGAAGCCGAAATTTCAAATCTATTTTTCTTATCGTAGACGTACGGGAAGCTCGTGGAAATTTGTAGGAAAAAACTACACGGTATAGAGATTCAAATTCAGGGATAATCAGAATTTTAAATATCATTTTTGTATTCTTCGCGAGGTCGCTCAACTTTGCAAGGTGCCCGTCTTACCCCGATCTCCCTTACCCTCATTCTCTGTCCTGAACCACTTTTTTAGTGATCATTAGTTAATTCCTCGTTGGATTGCTTTTGGGTTCTTCTTAGAACTACTTGACTTCAGTCGACCGACGACGAGGGGCTGTAAATTAGGGTGGGCCGAAAAACCACTTTTTTTCGATTTCGATACGCTTGGGGTCGAAAAAGTTGGGTTTCAACTGGTACACGTGGAAATTTCTTCGCTGAGCGCTGAGAAACCACATCTCCACTTGCAGCAAGGACCGTGAAGGTTTTTTTCCAAATTAACACAGGTTTGAACGGGAAAGTACCTTTTTTGCTCATTTTTTCTTCACTATTTAGCACGTATTTCTGACGGCTCTTGACATTTTTTGACGGACCTCAGCTTATTTTGAAGTTTGTTCCAAACACTTCAAAATGAGCTGAAGTGCGTTCAATTTTGTGTCATCGAAGCCGAGCTATCTCAATTTTTCTAAAAGTTCTCACTCACAAACACCAATTGAGGTCACATGCACCAAGTCCTCCCAAGAAATCCAACAAGGGTATTGAGATGATCGAGTCCCAGGACTGATAGCCAGAGCATGGTTTTCGCGGACTTGGGAAATAGAGGCCAGTTCTATGTGGAACTTGATCGTCTGCTACGGACCTCTCAGACGGTATCTATCACCATAACAACCCCTCCTCTTTTCTTGTACGGACTTGAGATCGACAATGGCAAAGTTACGTTTTTTTGTTTCTTCTCATTTTTCATTTTTCTTTCTGGATTTTGTATTTTCTGATTTATTCTGTAATTTTCTCATTTTCTAATTCTTATCTCATAATTATCTTCATTCTATACTCACATTATATTTTCGATTATTCCCTTACCTCTTTGGAAGATATCCCATACTTTCAATAGATTTTGGAATCATCTCACAGAGGATTGAAATCTTTCTTCGAATCGAACTTCGGCAACGAATGCCTAGATCGAAGCGTTGATAATATATAGTTTCCTCTATTTTCCTCACCATAAACTTTAGAAAATGACTCCGTTATCAGTTTCAGTAGCGGTTCATTGAAGACCGGCATCCACCTAGTGGTGGCGCGCCGAACTAGCGGAGGAGATGCTACGACAAAGCCCGTATGAGAAAAGAGGAGGGGTTATTATGATATCAGATATAGCCTGAGAGGTCTGTGGCACATGATCTGAGGGAACTTTCAAACATAACACTTCATGTGCTGTCCAATCAGTCGGAGCTTCGATCGTTCAGCAAGGTTCACAAGGTCAAAATCGCAATTTTCCGTTTTTTTCGTTAAAACTCAATTTCTAGAAAAATTGAGATAGCTCGGATCCAATGATACGGAATCGAACGTACTTCAACTCATTTCAAAGTATTTAGAACACGCTTCAAAATGAGCTGAGGTACGCCGAAAAATGTCAAGATGCGTCAGAAATACGTGCTAAATAGTGAAGAAAAAATGAGCAAAAAAGGTACTTTCCCATTTAAACCTGTGTCAATTTGGAAAAAACCTTCACGGCTCTTGCTGCAACTGAAGATGTGGTAAACCAGCGCTCAGCGGGAAGATTTCCACTTGTACTAGTTGAAACTTAACTTTTTCGACCCCAAGCGTATCGATATCGAAAAAGGTGGTTTTTCGGCCCACCCTACTGTATATAGATTCTGGCGGTTCCGGGTGAAGGTGAGGACGGTATCTAGGTAGATTTCGTCCTCATTGCCATTTCCGCAGCGGTATACACAAAACTGGCGCGAGTCTCCCACTGAAATTTGTGCAATCGAAACGGGCTCTCAACTTTCCCCTATAGAAGAGATGCAATTTCTCTTGGCGACATAGCGAGCGCATTTGCATCTCCACTGGACCTACGATTTAATGTGGACTCCGAACCACCGGAACCACCGTAAAAGCACATGAGAAAAAATCCCAGTGGTGCCAGCCCCAGGAATCGAACCCAAGCCTCCTGCGTGGAAGCCCTACTATATTCACGTGGCCACGACGGCTCCTGAATAAAATTAAGAACAAAGCCAAAAAGCAATGGTTCTAGTGGGCAAATCTATTCACTAAGATGCTGTCTACAAGATCCAATAGCAATTATTGATATTTCCGGCCGGAAACCACTTGTTTTTGGGAAATGTTCAATGCACTGTTTCTAGGTGCGACAGTATAGCTATGAATACTGCGGACCGATATATAAAGTACACACGAGCTCCAATGGGAAACTGTACATTGTACATTCTCGAAAAACAAGTGGTTCCCGGATGGAAACATTGATTATTGATGTAGGATCTTGTAGGAGACATCCTAGTGAACAGATTTGCTCACAAGAAGCATTGCTTTTTGGCTTCGTTGTTGCTTTTATTTGACGTTAAAAATAGCAAAATTCAAGTTTTTTCAACTTTAAAACGTTGATGTCTTGGAGATGATGGCTTCTAGAGGAAAACGACGAGAGTAACTTTTTGTTTAAAATACCTCGAAAAGAAACGTTTTTGTCTGAATTAAGGCCTCAAAACAAATTTTGATTCAGTAATCAACAATTCTTGCACATGTGCGTGCTTCTATATCCCTGAGAGTATTTTCAATCAATAGCCAGTACGATTTACTCTAAAATGACCACTTGCTGAAGTCAATTTGATGGAGGAGAACTACAGTTATGGCTGCTTCTAAAACTCAAAAAATTCAAGGTACCAAATCCGTGAAACAGGGTTTTCCTCGAAGAAACCAAAAAATGCGAATTTTGAGTCGGTCTATTTTAAAGATGTGAATATGTGTTTTTGATGCATTTTTGAACGTACAAACAGAATTCGCGCTCAGTTTCACCTCTAATTGTCTGGATTTTTTACTAGACTCAAAAAACCGACGAAACAAAGAACGGTCGTTTTCAGTCACTTTTATGTTCTTCAGGTGGATGATATGCGAGTGAGTGGGCTATCTCCGATTCTACTGTATCGAATTGAATGTTTCAGGTAGTCATTTTGAAGGAAATTGCACGTGCTATCGATTGAAAACACTTTCAAAGACATAGAAGCAAGTGCATGCGCGGTAAATGCGAATCATTGACTTAAATTTTTATTTAGAAGGGTACATTTCAAATAAGAAAGGCTCTAGGTGGGGCAGCACTCAAACTTTACCTAGGTCCCTGGAAATTTTTTTCTCGCAGTATCTCACCAAATGATTAGGTTGTGGGGGGTGGTATGGGTGATCGGGAGAACTTGGGAAATGACGGATACCCTAATGGTTATGTATCAGCTGCCTGGATTTTTCCTGGCTGCGAAGAATTTTAAATCGCTTTTACGCCTATATCTGCCCGCGCACCGATATTCTTTGAGCCTTGCCGCAACGCGCAGACACGGGGAAATCCCAGAAACTTCTAACTTCTGCTGTCACTCCACCATCATTTGAGCTGTGTGATTCCTGGTAAAATTTTTGAATGAGTTCCACATGCGTACCACATGGTATCCCATGCGTATGAAAAACGATACTAATGAGATATCATGAGATACCATGAATTTATATGAAAGATGAAAAATCGTCTATTTCATGACTAAAAATTCCAAACGGAACAGAAAAATGACTCCCCTGATCATCGGTACACTCGGAAAAGTATGATACTGTACGATACTCCGTGGGATTTATATACTCATGCGATACCATGAGACCCTTCCCACCTGAAAATAAACGCGTATTGGGACATGTAATGGGATACGTATTGGGTCACGCGTTGAGATACGGAATGGCGCGCGCATTCTGATGCGTAGAATATACTGCGAAAAAGGCACGCGTTCCAATACGTAGTAGAGTTGTGCAGTATAAGCGAATGTTTTGAGCGGCGAGCAGTGTAGGTATTCCGCGCATGCGTTCCTCGCGCGTGGCCCGATACGTATCCCAATGCACGTCTCGACTCGCGGCCTGATACATATCCCAATACGTGCCTCAACATTTTAAAACAAGATGTTCGGATGGCATATTATGAAAACTCCTATCAGCGGACTCCCATAACTTCATCACTTGCACTACTCGCACTCTATTCCAAACACTCTCACAACTCTCACTCATATTCTCCACTGAGTCTTGAAAATCAGAGTGGCTAAATGGCATCAGAGCTATTCATTGCAGCACTACTCACAGATTTCGTGTGGGTAAATGGGAAGCTTTATTTAGTCCCACTATTCTAAGTTATTTTTTGGGATATCCCGCATATATATATATATATATATATATGTATATAGCTAAGATGAAAGCAAGATCAATTGCGACCTGTAAAACTGAAGCAAATGGATGATCACGTAGAATAAGCTGCAGTAAAATCTGAAATACTGATGCATCGCACTCCGCGCAATTGTGCTAGAGCGTCTTCTGCTTGCCCGCAGCATCAGCTGGTCTTCGGTGCCGTGAGCATCGGTCTCGGTATGGTATGAGAGCGAAATTACATGACCGGGAAGAGTTGAGAAAAAGCCGTACGGAACAGCAACGGAGCTCTCTGATTGGCTAGCCTCGTGACTTTTACCGGTCCGTTCGATATTTTTTCGTCCGTGTAATTTCACCCTAACCCTTCATGAGATCTCACGTGAGACGATCAGACGAGAGAGACGTGCCTGCGCACCGCGGTGGCGCAAGAGTCGCCCTAGCTAGGCCAGCGGCACATATGCCATGATGAGTAAAGTTGTTAATTAGACTCCGATACATTGGTTAGCCATGGGCAAGATCCTCGGCGGCTGTTATATATGCCAAAATATGCGTTTCAAATCATGTCCTCACGTGATATCTCACGTTGTATTATGGCCCAATATCACGAGAGATCTCACCTGTCTAACGTGAGATCTCACGTGAGATGTTGTTACCGAGCGATATGTGCTATTTTTGTCATCGACCGCTAGCTGGATCCTAGTTTTTCGTATGTGAATGAGACTTTTTCACCATTTCATACATGTTGGGGCGGGGTGTTCTAATGGAACCCCGGAGCCCATTCTAGTGTGGACCGATCGTGTATGGAAAGGAAAAGGGTTGAAAATCACCACTCACAAGTTATGATGAAAAATAAACGTTTCACTATATTGTCGTAAAAAAGGTGTGGAACAGAGAGTATGAAAGATGAATCGCGGAGAATCGCGTGCGCGGCGCAGGAATAATATTAGAGAGAAAAAAACTATTGAAAGTGGAAAAAAGTGAATTGTGGCGGGCGGGCACCGGCGCGATCGCGAGATAGATGGTCGGACGCGACGACGCTCAAGCCGCACATGTTGCGTACTCGCAGATCAACGGCTAACTAGCGCAAATCGAGTAATGAGCGCAGCTCGGCAAGAAGGACCTGGGCGTTACACTTGTCGCCTGTCTCAATTTCGGCCAATAAAGTAAGAATCTCACCTCGCGTGAGAACGAGGGGAAGGAAGGCAACGACCGAGAACGTCTCGCCGAGCAGTTTCTGAAGTATAGATATATTACGGGTTTGACACGCATACGCACGAACATACCGCCCCCTTCGCTTGCTCAAAGCAAGCAAGATCAAAAAAAATCAAGATAAGTATAAATTCCAGAAATATATGAACAAGGTACGAGACTGTGATATATTCGTGCATTGAGCGAGCTCAAAAGAAATGAGTCATGGAGAATTATCAAATCACCTAACTAGATTCTCAGAAGGAGAACATGAATCAAACTAAGATTTGATATTCAACTTGACAATAAACAATGAACAACAATGATTCAAAACAATTACAGCAAGTATAGCTGAATTAAACTTCTCATAAAGTTTATACAAATCAAACAATGGATATTGAAAGACAACAGAGCAAAAAAATATATCCATTATGGCCACTGAATAGTGCCATCAAATTACGATCAACAACCATTGAAAAAAAGTCGATGCGCTTACAATTCCCTAAATTCTCGGAATGAAACGTAAACATAATGTAATGTGACTGTGTCACGTTTGGCAATCAATCCCAATCGTTGATATCAATTAGTATCAATTTTGATGATATACTAATAATCTATCGCATAACAAATAACAGAGAAAAGGAAAATCAAAATCGAGGTTATAGAGATGCAGCAGGTTTCTATTGCGAATAACTGTTATAACAGCGAATTAATGATCACGATTCACAATATGGATGATATTAACTCTCCTGCGCATTCAAGCAACGTTCCAAGAAGCTCAATACTGATGATCAAGAAAACTATGCTTACACGTTGGAACGGCTAGAAGAAAAAATTTAGCCTGAGAAATTCGACTGTCCATCGCGCTTCAAAATCCACGAAAAAGATCGAGAATATGAAATTCTGATCAAGTAAGCGTTGAATTTTTCAAAAACGTATGATTCCACCTTCAACTGTTACATTTACTGAAATAATGTTTGAGATTTTATTCACTCAAGTTTGACGCACGTCTTGAGAAATCTGGTATACTATCAAATTTAATCAACTTTTAACAATCAGTCCATTATCAATTAAGGTACGTTGTTCTGACATTGTCAAACTTGATTAGTGAGCACAATTCCGTTGAAAAACTCGAATGATCATCTATCAACATGAGGTATATATAAGTACGACTTTGAACGAGATCAAGTATACAACTCAAAGACAATAAAGAAAATTACCGAGGGTTACCAAATTTTATGGATTTTTACAATAATGTTTGTTGCAAGGCCAGTTTTCGCTAAACTAATAGTAGTGACGCGTGCATACACACATCTATTCTTCCCGTCAATCACATTGTTTTCCGTGTGTATCAATTAAAATCATACTCATATCATTTCCAAACATTTGTAACGCAAATTCCACATGTAACGACTCTCAGCGTTACGTAACGCACCGGACCATTACGTAACGTTCCCTTTCGATACGTAACGCAGTTCTGCGTTACGTAACGTAACATCGCATTACGTAACGCCACCTACCGTTACGTAACGGCGCTCGCCATTACATTATACGAGTAACGCTGCTTATCGTTACCACTAACACCGCCTATATAAACCCGAGCTGTCCAAGCTCTAGACACAGTCTACAGTCTACTTTCGAATCGCCGTCGCGACGCATACTCCACGATACTTGGCCCAGCCGTGGCCACGCTGCTCTGTTACTCCGACGTATCCTGGTGCCGTCAGGAACGTCGTCACCGCGACCTAGTCAACATTCCATAATTGTTTTACGCACTTTGGTTCCTGTGTCAGAATTGTGTGCAAATATTGTGTGTGAATTCACTCAACCTCAACTTCATCAACCTCATCCACGAAGCTCAACATCCTTAACGTCCGAGTTGTGCCGAACGTGACCCGTGACAAAGGATCCTTAGGGGGCACCACCAACGCCCCGACTCTTCATCAACACTAGCCCCCACCTTCGTCAGTAGTTTCATGAAGTTATTCGAAAATTGTGGCAGCCACCATCAGATTTTAATCTTAGCATCCAGAATACGAATTATGCATCTTTGGGGGGAAAAACGCGAGTCAGTAAGCGATGTTTTGATGCAATTACAAATCAGGAGACAGGATTGATAACATGTTTTGCATGGGCTAGAGCCTCTCTTACTTTGACGCAATAATGCAAATTTTCTAATGAGAGTGGATTAACGTGCGACGCTTCTACATCACTTCACTTGACTTCTATATTTATTATAAAAAGTCGCACTTCAATTTCTCCGTGACTGCCATGTTTTTCATTTTTTTTACTCCAAGCAGTGAGGGAAGAAAATTGAGAGACCAAGCCTACGTGAAATTATTAAACTACTGAGATTGGGCCAATTTGAGCTGTTGGTAGCTCTTGAACCTCTTTTTTTGAATGAGTATGATAGAAGTCAAAAATCTGCAAACGCTTCAAATGGCCAAATAATTCATGGATCTTTGATTTTTTGAAATCTTGAAATGCAGATCTGCACAGCAAGTGAGCCCCCCCCCCCCCCACACATACACACACAAAATTACGTACTATTATTTAGCGATCTTGAATCAAATGAAATATCTGACCTCGCTACATATGAAATAATTCATAAGTAATGAAAGTTATTCATTTTTCCATGGTTATTTCAAAAGTCAGCGCGCTTCGTCAGTAGTATTCAACGCGTCTACCTCCATGTTGAGACGCGTTGAATGCTACTCTAATTTTGTTGGTCTCTCGACGAAAAACTGGGTGGTGTGGCAGGTAAGCTACTGGACCAGATGATGTCGAATCGTCTGCAAGCTCCATGTGCTCAAGCTCCTCATACTCCTTCATGAAGCCCTTGTAAGCTGCGTCAAGACTCTTATCACGCTGAAGTCGTCGTTCTGACCGTAACAAGCAAGCGATGGCGATGTCCCTCGAATCGGGAAACGGTGGTATCTCAATATTTTGCTTGAATGGAAGCCTAACTATAATTCGTCCTTCGGGTGTAGATGACACCGTGGACGTGAAGTAATTTTCACAATATTCATCATCTTGGGACTTGGGTGCTGAAGCTTTAGGAAGTTCCTCGATCTCCCAGAATTTCTGCAAGTTTTCAGACAGAGACTCATCAGCAAGAGCAACATGAAAAGCAGCGCAAGGCCAAGTGCTTGCATAGTTTGAATGCGAATTTCCAGTTATAATCCAGCCAAATACCGAATTTTGCGCCACAGGATCATCATCCTTGCCTTTTCGCAAGCCTGGTAGGATAATAGCCGCATAAACATCGGCAGCCAGGACGAAATCAATTTCGTCAGGTGATGCAAAACAAGAATCAGCGAATTGAAGATTTTTCAAGTGAGCGCAAGAACTCACATCGACTTTACGAGCTGGCAAAACTCGAGTTAGTTCAGATAATACTAGAGCTGAGAGATCAAGCTTGAACTCCATGCGAATAGGTGAGCGTATGTGTATAAATGCTTCTGATTTAAGAGTAATTCCAGATTCGCCGCCAAGAAAGGTAATCGATACGAAAGATCTCTCAGCTCCAGGGTCGACAAGAGCTCTAACTTCCAGTGATTCACCCGATTCCGATTGTAAAATGATTCGCGTTGTAGCATGTAAACAAGTTCTCCCAACTACTGCAGTATGTGCAGCAACCTTTGCAGATGTCGAGGGGTTTTCCGAGTCTTCCGATTTATCAACGGATTTTTTCGAGTCAGCACTGTTGTGCAGTTTTGTGTGATGAGACCCTTTGCAGACTGAGCAGCGATATGGAGATTTACAATCCTTGAGATAATGACCTGGACGCAAACAGTTTATACACAAACGTTTTTGTCTAGCAAGTTCATATCGCTGTTGAACACTCAAAGCTGCAAAAGACTCGCAAGCGTTAAGCTGATGTTTCTGTTTGCAACAATAACAATCAGCTGATTTTTTCGAGGATACTGTGGATGGTTTGGGTGTTTCACTACTTGATTGAACGTTCGCAACATTTACAGCCAACGAGCTTTTCGAGGACGAGTTTTGTGACGAGGAACGAGGTTTAGACGAGTTTTGATTTTGATTCGAGGACGATTCAAGTGTGGCGTAAAGAGACACCGATTCAAGTGCACGAATGCGATTTTCGAGGAATTTTGAAAGATCAGCGTACGTAGAAAATCCCTCAATATTCGATTGATCATCCCAAGCTTCAAGAGTGCTAGAATCAAGTTTACTAACAATGCAATATACAAGAACACAATCCCAGGATTCAACAGGACATTTGAGATCCTTAAAACCTTGAACTGCTTGCCCAGCTTTATTCAAAATTTCATTTAGTTTAGATGCCGATTTTTCGGTGAGAGATTTCAATGATTGTAGCGCGTGCATATGCGTAGTCATTCTTCTACGACTATTATCATACCGGCGAGACAGTTTATCCCAAGCTGGCTTGAAATTCGTGCCATCAGGCGTGATACCCTTCAGTAACTCTGCTGCCGCCCCCTGTACAGCATCAAGTAAATATTGGATTTTGAGTGCATCAGAATATGGTTTGTTCATGACAACAGCTTCAAAACGAGGTTTAAAAATGTCCCAGTCTTCTTGCTCGCCTGAAAAGGTAGGCATTGCAATAGGAGGAACCGATTGTGTTTCAGAAGTTCTCTTCAAAAAACGTTCAAATTGATGTGCTTGCTGTGCCAATATTTGAGACAAAGTCATTGCATCTGAGCTTAGATTTGATGCTGATGCACTTTTTTCCGATAGTACAGGGGTAGGCAGCCAGGATTCTATAGCTGCATAATGCCTCTCTACCGCGTCTTCAATTTCGAGAAAACAATCTTCTCCGAAAAAATTCATGATTTGGCAAAAGGGATTTGTTTGTGTGAGCAAACTCGTGATGGGTTTTGAATTCAAACCAATAATCTGTTAAACTAGCAAGTTTTTCCGTCACGTACGCTGATTGCTTTCGTTTTTCAGCTGTAGCTGATTTTTCAGCATTTCCTATGAAATTCAAAATGTAACCTTTCAACCGTTCGAGACGTTCGAGTTTCAAATTTAACTCAGCTGCGATGATCGTTCCCGTGATTTTACAAGTTGATCGATCTTAATTCGCAGTAGAAATGGTATAATAAAGTTCGAGGAACGTACTATGTAAACGTACTCAAAGTGCACATCAAGCGATGAAATTGACTAGATTGCGAAAAAATAGGATAAGGTTAAGAGGAAAAAAGACTGAGATCATGATTCGAACGAAGGATTTTGGATTGGACAACACACGGGACAGAGACATAGAACAAACATAGTTGTAGCTAGCCGTGAGCATCCAATATTCGAGGGAGCAAGTATAATCAGCTGTGCGCGACTCGTGTGGTGATTTGCTGCATGTATCAAGACGCTCGCCACTACGAGCCTATACTGCAGCAGCCAAGTCTAGTCGAGCGATGAGCGAGAGAGACAGACTGAGAACAGCTGTTGTAATAGCAAGGTAATGCTATAGACTCGTTAAGCGAACCGCGCAGCGAGGGGAATAGTACTATATAGCAAGCACACAATCATATGTGACAGGGGCAATGCTGTGCTGGGATGCGGCAGCAACTATAGCTGCACCAATTATGGGCAGAAGAGAGGGTGGGCGGGCGGGGACAAGTGCGAGAGCGCGCAACTGATCGCCTCGCAAGATTCAAATGGGGTGATATATATGTATGTAAAGGAACGATACACTCACCGGCCGCGGCTCGATTGCCGCGGCTTCCCCTTTCCTCTCTGCCCTCCTCGCTGCTCCCTAGGATGCTATGGAAGGCGCCCGACGTCGCTCGATGGTATGGACGTCAGGACGGCAGCAACGTCGACCCAAACGCCGATGATGATGCGTGAAAAAAAATTCCGGGTCGACTGCTCGCTGTGGCCAATGACTGCCACAGGGCTGCTGCCTCCTTCTTCACAGCTCGCCTTTGAGCGAGCAGATCTGCTCCGTCGTCGTCGTCTCGACGCCGGTGCCGTGGAGATTTAGTTAGGTTCCAGTACTGGTGCAACGAGGTACACAAAACTGGGTGCGAGTCGATGATGATTTCGCCCGCACTTGCACTCAGCACTTCACAATCACTTTGCCCGCGACACTCTCGAGTTTCCCGCGCGCGCACCAATTTTGCGATTCTCGCACGCGACTCGATTTTCGCGAGATTCAAAAAACGACACGATTCCACCAAGCTCTGCTACCAAATGTTGGGGCGGGGTGTTCTAATGGAACCCCGAAGCCCATTCTAGTGTGGACCGATCGTGTATGGAAAGGAAAAGGGTTCAAAATTACCACTCACAAGTTATAGTGAAAAATAAACGTTTCACTATATTGTCGTAAAAAAGGTGTGGAACAGAGGATATAAAAGATGAATCGCGGAGAATCGCGTGCGCGGCGCAGGAATAATATTAGAGAGAAAAAATTTATTGAAAGCGGAGAAAAGTGAATTGTCGCGGGCGGGCACCGGCGCGATCGCGAGATAGATGGTCGGACGCGACGACGCTCGAGCCGCACATGTTGCGTACTCGCAAATCAACGGCTAACTAGCGCAAATCGAGTAATGAGCGCAGCTCGGCAAGAAGGACCTGGGCGTTACACTTGTCGCCTGTCTCAATTTCGGCCAATAAAGTAAGAATCTCACCTCGCGTTAGAACGAGGGGAAGAAAGGCAACAACTGAGAACGTCTTGCCGAGCAGTTTCTGAGGTATGGATATATTACGGGTTTGACATGCATACGCACGAACAATACGTAGCATTTTCAGAACCCCTCTTCAAATCGGGATCACTGGTCCTCGCCATTCCGGGGAAAATTGTAATCCTCCCATTTCTAAAAGCTCATAAACTACTATTTATGAAGAAGTAAAAAAGTCTCGTGCAGATTCAGAAAACTAGGAGCCACCTAGCAGTTGATGACAAGAGTAGCACATATCGAGTCATATATATATATATATATATATATATATATATATAATGTTGAGGCACGTATTGGGATACGTATCAGACTGCATGTCGAGATGCGCATTGGGATACGTATTGGCCACGCGCGAGGGACGCATGCGGGGAATACCTACACTACTCGCCGCTCACAACATCCGCTTATACTCCAATACTCTACTACGTATTGGAACGCGTGCCTTTTTCGCCGTATATTCTACGCATCAGGATGCGCGCGCCATTGCGTATCTCAACGGGTGATCCAATACGTATCCCGATACATGTCCCAATACGCGTGCATTTTCAGGTGGGTTTCACATACGGAAGACGAGGAAAAATGGTCTTTGTGACATGGACAGTATGGTAAATCATCGATATTATGGAAGGGTGCATCAGGAACATCGATTCTCGGGTTTGGGCTCGGCAATAGATGGAATTTGTGAATGAGCATGATATCGTATGATATCTCACAAGTATTTGGACTATGAGCCGAGGAGAACCTACAAGATACCACGGGATACTATTCAGTAATCACTCGCAGGAACGGAACTATATGAAAGAACGACACTATTACGATTCACGTAATCCTACGTGATACTACTGAGATATTATACGGAATTCAATTGATTCCATGCTACAATCATGAGATCCCATCCGATGCTAGTCCGATCTCATGACATAAAAATTGGGTACCATAGGATACTCATCCGATTCCATGACACACCACTGAGATATTGCACGATACTCATTCAATACCATGGAATACACATCAGATACTGTACAGTAATTGCCCGGAAATGTGAGGCACTGATAAGATACCATACGATACTCATCCGAATCCACAACCTGCCAATGCAATACTGTACTATACTAATCCAATGATAGAATAGACTAATGAGATACCATCCGATACTCTTCCGATTACATGGGATACGCAGTTTCCGGTGTTACATATATGATTTGATTTCACACTGTCACGCTCCCAGCAGATGCCAGTTTGGGAACCGAAGAAACCGGAATATGTACGGGAACCTTCCAATTTCGATGCTTATCCTATTCCATGCTTCACGCTCGATATACTTATTCGTATTCGATCCCATGACATACGAGATTCTATGGAATACCAATGAGATATCATAGAATACCTGTCTGATACTATGACGGACCAATGGGATGGGAAATTGATACTCCATCTGATCCCATGACCTAACAATCAGATACCATAAGGTACACGTCCGATTCCATGTCTTTATTCATGATATTGCGTCCGATACTCTTCCGGACTCATGACATCTTAATTCCGTACAACAAGAAACTCGTCCGATCCCATGACATACGTATACGATATTGCACTTACGTACAGCTATGAAATATCAATAGAATACTATTCAATACTTGTCTGATGCTATGAAGGAACAATAATAATAGCAACACGGAGCAATAATACGATACTTATTTCATCCCATGACCTACCAATGAGATACCATACGGTACTCGTCCGATTCCATTCCATACTCAATATGTTCCTTCCGATACTCATCCGGTTCCGTGATGCACCAATGATGTATCATGCGATACTTATCCGATCCCATGACATACCATTGTGATACCGTGCAATACTCATCTGATCCTATGGTACTCGTCCCAATCCATCCCATACTCAAAATGTTCTTTCCGATACTCATCCGGTTCCGTGATGCACCAATGAGGTATCATGTGATATCCATCCGATTCTACGAGGTACCAATGAGATACTGTGCGATACTTATCCAATCCCATGACATACCATTATAATACCGTGCAATACTCATCTGATCCTATGAAAAATCAATTAGATACCCTTCGATACTCATCCGATCCCGGAGGCATGACCACCAATGAGATACCATACGCTACTCGAGCGATCGAGAGTCAAGTATCTTTCGTTGTCCCCAAGATTTGTCAAAGTACAGTTCTCGTATATCCCTCGTGGATCTCTTTGGTCTTATTGATCTCTATAATTTTTGCATCTTTTCACGTATGTCCCACGACTGATCTCTGCTGTCAGCTTGTCAAAGAATTGCCGGGAAGGAGGAGCTACTTACACTGACCAGTCGGAGTGAAGCGAAGATTGGGGAAGACAAGTGAAGACAAGCGCGAACAACGAAAGACGAACGGGATCAGCGTGGGACCGCCAAGAGGAAGCGAAAGAGGCCATTCGCTCTTCCGCGGTATCGCCCTTCTGCCGTGCGCTTAACACGAAGCGCACCTGCGCGGTTGCGGCAATGCATGGGCTTGTCGTTCAATCAGTTGACTACGAGGGGCAGATATCCAAGTGAAATACCTGAAGAAATAGCTTGAAATAGTTGGAAATACTTGGGAATACGGAGGCAGCGGGTGCACGGTTGAGAGTGGGCTTCTCGCTATTTCAAAGTATTTCACGTGATCGGTGGAATACTTGCGTAAGTGCGGTGGCGGTCGCGCAGGGGCAAGGACGGCGCGCGGCAGATCCGCAGCATCAGCACTGGATCATCATAGGATCTGAGTATAACGTTATCCTAACACCACTTGTTCGCAATATAACACTTCCCACGAATAGAATTGAATGATTTCGCTGAGTAGACACTTGTAACAGCCAAGGAGGTACAATTTAAAAGGAGGACACATTTTACTTGTGAATATGGGGTTTTGGAGCGACCTAATTTGTTAGGGAGTTGGGTGCTTCGGAAAGATGATTTCTTCTAGAAAGACTAGCTGAGAGGTTTTTACACCATCCCCCATATACGGACCTTGTCACATGGAATTTGGGAGTTGTGATGAATAATGTTGATTTTTATGGGTTTTTGTTGAGCTGAAAATTCTGTCGGGGGAATAACCAACCCCAAAACCAAGGAAGGCAAATTAAGCCGCAAACGCCCGGGTGCACTGGCAAAAAGTCTGTCGGTGGAAAAATTCACCCAAAAATCTAGGAAGGCAAATTAACCCGCAACTGCCCGGGTGCTCTGACAAGAAATTCTGCCGGGGGAACAATCATCACCTGAAAACCTAGGAAGGCAAACTAACCTGCAAGTGCCCGAATGCTCGGACCGAAATTCTTTTGGGAAAGAAATCAACCCCAAAACCCAAGAAGGCAAGGTAACCCGCAAGTGCCCGGATGCTCGGCCCAGAAGTTCTGTCGGGGAGAATTATTACCCCAAAACCTAGGAAGGCAAGTAAACCCGCGAATGCCCGGATGTTTCGACCAAAAATCTGTCGTATGAAGAATGATTTTCAACACCCGGGAAGGCAGCCAAACCTGTAAATACCTGAACGCTTGAAACAGAAATTCTCTCGTGAACGGAATCATTTACAGAACCCACGATGGCGATGAAACCCGCAAATACCTGAGTGCTCGGACCAAAAAGTCCTGTTCCGAGCATTCAGGCAACTACGGGCTTAGCCACCTTCCTGGGTTTGGGGAGTGATTCTCCTCACGAGAAAATTTTAGATCTGAGTATCCAGGTATTTGGAAGTTTGTATGCCTTCTTGAGGTTTGCTCTCTAGAAGTATTTAAGTGAAATTTCACCCGAACCGAGTCGTTTTCCGACTCAAATTTCGAGTAACAACCCGGCTTCGAGTGGATTTTTGCTCAAAGACCGAGTGAAAATCTCACTCGAAGCGAGTTGTTGTTTTTTCACTCGATCCTCGAGTTCTTCATAATTCACAGTAAAAATGACTAACTATTATACAATTGTTAAACGACATTGAAACATAATGCTAAATAAGAACAATGAAACTGCATTAGAACAAAATTTAAAAAATACTCCCAACAATGTTTTGTATCAATTCATAATTGGTTGTACGCTTGGATTATGGCATCTAAGATTAAGTGCTCCTACTAAGGTTTTTACTGTGACTCTGAGTAAGACCACTCTCCACCTTTTCTTGTGAAGGAGCCTGAATTATTGATACTTCGTGTAATACGGTTCCAAAATCCGAAATGAGGATACATAGACTAGGCGAAACCACCTACATCGCTGAAAAAATCATTTCCATGGAATTTTTTGCGAGATCCTCACCGGAAGACTCTTTTGAATCACACAATCCATATGATCAGTTGAAATTTGAATGCAAAATTGTTTAAAATGGAATTGTTTGAACAAATTAGATAGGATATCCTATGCTATAGCATGCGCAACAACCTATTGTTAACATTGGAGAAAGAAAATGTTATCGCCCGGAAACATGAATTTTTGCTATTGGATATTATTAAGGAGATCCCAATTAACAATTTTCCGCTCTGACCACATGAAAATTTTGCACTTTTCGTACTGTTTTCAGTCGCTGAAAATCGCAATTTCCGCGTTTTTCCAACTTTGAAACGCTTACAGCTCAAAAACAATGGATTTTAGAGAAAAATGACAGGAGAGACTTTCTGTTTAAAATAAGCCAAATAATCTCAAAGATTTGCTTTAGGACCAAAAAAGTTGATATGGATAATTTGTTCGAACAATTTCATTTTTAACAATTTTGCACTGACACTCTCGAAGTACCAGGCAATTTGAAATATTCATCCCTTCGACTATTAAAATCTTGGAATCAAAATCCACGCAGCATCTACTCTCCACTCCGCGAACATCACCCACCTCGTAGACCGGAGAGATAATGGTCGAAATTTGTATGCTGCACGTCCTCGATGCCCAATTTGGCAGAATATTAAGATTGGAATTTTCCCCAGGGTCAAGCTTCATGGGTCCCCGCGGTTAACCACGCAATAATTTTCAGCGGGGGCGTGTGGTTGTATTCCTGGGTTCTGGGGATGATTCTTCTGACAAAAGAATTTTTGGTCCGAGCATCCGGGCACTTATTGTGGATTAGTTTGCCTCCCTAGGTTTCGGGATTGATTTTTCCCCCAAAAGAATTTCGGTCCGAGCATCCGGGCACTTGCGGGTTAGTTTGCCTTCCTGGGTTTTGGGTTTGATTTTTCCCCCAAAATCTTTGATGGTTTCCCAGACCGATCGCGGTGAGACCCACGGTATCTCTTCGACTTCATCAAATGTGATAGCTTTCTCTTTACAGATGATGTTCAAAGGCATAACTGATAACGCCAAAAATCTTGCTGCAAACGCTAAAATTGAGGACATGTCGAGGATTTTCAAGAACCATATGTCGGGAAAACCGGATGTCAAGAATGCTTTGAGTGGAGTCATGGTAAGAATGGGATCTTCCATCAAGTAAATCTCAGTATCACAGATCATCTTCCAAAGGGGATTCTCACAGTAACTGATGCCTCAATTTCTCGGTCCTTCCATTGCAAATCTCAAAGTCAGCAACTACCCTTCGATTCAATTCATAGCGTCATGGAATTTGGTGCGATTTCTAAATAATGTAGCACGATATCATTAGAGTAGAGAACTTTGATAGGGTTGATAAAGCTGGATGGTGATGCTTGGTGTACTTTTCTTGTAACCTCCCAACAGATTGTATGTGATCAGCTCCCCCCCCCCCCACCCCTCCTGTCATTTCGTACTCAACGGACGGATTCCGCAAAGGATGATTGTACAATATCACAGATTCATCATTCGATTGTTTCATATAGCCTCTTTTCCCCCCGATCCATTCTAATATGGTGAGCCTTCGATCTATCCACAATCCCTTGTCAAAAAGATTTCGATGAGGGAAGGATTGATTAATCGATTCTTATAATATCTGAGCAGAGTTGTTAAAATCCACTGCACGTGCATCACACGCGCGTGTATTACACGTGCATCCGTGCATCCGTGCATTGAGCCTTCTGCTCCGAAAGGTTACGTAGTCTGCATGTTTACTTTCCAGAAGTCGAGTTTTTCGAGTAAACTACAAAGTATCGCAAGATTACGCCACGCGAGATGCTGGGTAGCTGTCACTTGCTTCCCAAAATGATCGAGATCGAAGTCCAGATTGATAATCGAGCTTTTGAAAATGAGATAATTCCTGTGGAAATTGAGGACACCCAACCAAAATAATACGAGCTTTCCTTCCCGGTTCATTGATTCTGGAAAGTTTAGGTGTGCTAAAGTTAGAAAATCAGCCCCCTCTATTCGTCATTATGCTAGAAAGATTAATTTTCACCCTCACAAAAGCGATTACAAGAAAGTGAACAATCTAACTATGTTGCCTTGAGCAAACGAAATTCTACGTGTTTGTTGTTTGCGAATCGAGCTTTTATGATGAAAAGCAACCGTCCCTGAGTAATGACTGATAAGATGATCGATCACTAGACCTCTGCCCACAAATTTTGACGAGAACTAAGCCAAAATCTGTAGCTTGCGACAATCGACCGAGAAAAGAGCATGTGTTGTCTTGGGTGTTGGAGCTTTTGGAGACATCACCTCGCTTTGAACAGCATGATCATCGCTCTGGACCCCAATATCGACTATTTTGGGTTGCTAGTGACAGTTATCCAACTTCTCCGCGCATCATAATCTTGAGATAATTCGTAGTTCATTAGAAAAACTTGATTTCCAAGAATAAACATGCAGAGTACCTAACCTTTCGGAGCAGAAAGCTTGATACATGAATGCACGAATGCACGTGTAATACACGCGCGTGCAATGCACGAGCAGTGGATTTTAACAACTTTGACGTGGGGTAAAGATCTCATCCGCCCAACAAACGAGGATACATAGCAAGGATCACACATTCATCCACTCATCATGTGCGATCCATACAAGTGATACTCGAGATGCGGAATGATAGTGAATGACTCGAGAGGTATTCACGCTATAAAGTCTTATGAAGTATATGAGCTTTCCTATCGAAATATGGACTAGTAGATTTAGCAATATGCTAGAGAGCTTTCAATCCACGGTGAGAGTCAGGTTGGCTGAAGGAATTGTTTAGAGATACCGACGAGAGAAGTAGGAGAGCCTCCAAGTTGGAGTTGATTTTCCCCCCAAAAGAATTTTGGTCCAAGCATTCGGCTTCTTGCGAGTTAGTTTGCCTTCCTGGGTTTTGGAGTTGATCTTTCCTCCAAAAGAATTTCGGTCCGAGCATCCGGGCAATAATATAATGATTTGGTCTGAATGTTGAATTGTCGAGCATGAGTCGGACAATAACAATAACTAGACAACTCATCCCAAACATTGTACCATTTGAATTTCCGCATAAAAAATTGAGCAAGGTTCAACTCTAACAAGACATTCTCAATTTTGATTCCAAGCAAGAAAATATGGACATTTGTTTCCCGCGGAACAGATTCCAGTATCCCTCATTTGAGACGAAAGGATTCCGAAACAGCGATTATTCAACCAGTATTATGATATGTTGGAATAGCGGCTTCTATCGGTCGAGTTATCGAACGACAGCGCTACCAAGCACCTGCTGCAAGAAAAATAGCGCGCAAAATCCAGAGCTCGATCCAAATGAATAACTATAGCAGTAAGAAGATCGGATTGATCTTTCGATGATTTCCGGCTTTGGTATTCAAGGGCATGCGATAGCGGTGCAGCACGGCCGTGAAGTTCCATTCACCATTCATGCGAAAATTAAAATGGTCTAAAGTTTGGGATGAGTTGTCTAGTTATTATCATTGTCCCACTCATACTCGACAACTCAACGTTCAGCCCAAATCATTAGATCATTGCAGGGGAGTGGCAACCACTGGGCATCCAACAATTCCAACTTTTCTCGAATTCTTATGCGATTTGAGCTAAACGACGAATTGGGCCATTCAAGGCTTAGTCGCCCATTTGAATTACAAGCCCCTGCATTGCCGCAACCACGCAGGTGCGCTCCGTGTTGATCATTCTTGGCTTTGCTCTCTCCGTTGTTCTCGCGCTGATCCGCAGCTGTCCCGCTTGTCAAGCGTTATTCTCGCTTGTCTTCTCTGATTTTGCGTTGGTCTCTGTCTGAAGCGCCCCACTCATCGATATCTTCCGTCACCGTCAACTGCCTCCCTTTTTGCTTATTTTGGCACTGGTCAATGCAGTTTCCGGTTTATCTTTCGTTGTTCTCTGGAAGATCTTAGATGTTCTTTCGGGATTTCCCAGAGAACAACAGTTACTTCCCCCCCGCGACCGATTCTGCGTTATACCCACAATATTCCGTCTGATGCTCACTCGGTCTCGTATTGCACCAATGAGGTATTGCGCGATACTATCCGATCCTAAGACTTATCAATCAGATACTGTACGATACTTATCTTCTGGTCTCATGATAAATTGCCGAAGTACCTCGCGATACTCATCTGACCCCATGACCCATCAATGAGAATCCATACAGTACTCATCCGATCGTGTGACATTCTAATGAGATACTATCTGATACTTAACCGATTCTGGAACATAGCAATGACATACTTTCCGATACTCAACTGACCCCACAACCTGCCGAAACGATACTGTACTATACTCATACAATAATAGAAGAAAATGATGAGATACCATACGGTACTCTTCCAATTACATGGCATACGCTTTTTCCGATGTTATATATATGATTTGATTTCACACAGCCCCGCTCCCAACAGATGCCAGTTTGGGAACAAAAGAAATCGAAATATGCACGGAAGCCGTTCAATTTCACCACTCATCCCATTATTCCATGCTACACGCTCGATATACTTATATCCAAGTAAGTAAGCTCCTGAATTCGTTCAATAACCGGCTGAACTCTTCCAACCCCCCAAATTTGGGCTCAAATGATAGGTGGCACATCCAATAACCAGTATTGATGAGAATTATTGTTCAGAAATTGGGGGTAGGCATAGTTGAACGATAAAAACATGCATTTTTCCGTATTTTTCTCGGTTTTTTCATTATAAGTCGGAAAATATTGGTTTTTCGAGGAAACTCGTCCAGAGGTAATCTGTAGATCTCTAAACGGTCTACAAGATTGGTCTTCACACTTTTTACCGTAAAATGCGTCCTTTTGGAATTATGCTTGATCTAAGTTATGATCAAATTTGTTTGAATAAATTTGCTAAAATTATTTATAACGGATTCAAATTATCTTTTCTAGGTAATTGAGTCAATTTTGAGAAGAAAAGGTCTCTTGGTATTTTTTCTAAGTTTGATCGTTTTCGAGTAATGTGAAGAAGTAGATTTCGCAACTTCCAAGTCGAAGTGCTGTCATGAAAGGACCGCACTCGGGGTTAGAAGTCGCGTAATTCGCTCTCCTGATTGGTTATTGGATGTGCCACCTATCATTTGAGCCCAAATTCGGAGGGTTTGGGAAAGTTCATCCGGTTACTCCTAAAAGGAAGGATATTTTCGGGGCTTACTCATTCGACCATATTCGATCTCATGACGTACGTATATATAGGATATTGTGCGCATAGTATACGCATCACATAATACACGATACTCATCCGATTCCATACCATACGCATGAAATACCATCCGATACTGGCCCTATCCTATGCCACGCGAATGATATACCATAAGATACTGATCCGATTGTAAGGTCATCCCATCCGATACTCATCCGATAAGCCGCAGACATCACCTTGTGTGGCAGCGTGATTATCACCGCAGTCCACTACTGATCAGTTTCGCGTAACAAAGAATTATATGGGTAGGAACAATCCATTTCTCCATCCGGATAGGGAACAGCAAATAAAACACTATTGATAATCTGTACAGAATCTATCTTTGCGATCACTCGGTGTCAAATTCACTGCAGTACCGTTGCAGCCAGTCCGAGACATCAAGTCTGTTACATCGCTGTATGACGTACTCCGGTGATTTCCTGGGCCGAGGGAATTTGTTGTAGATTTTCTGACGTGTTTGGATGTTCTTGCACACTTTCTGGAGAGATTACGCACTCTTGACGTGTTAGGAACAGAGGCCAACACGCCTCAAATTCACTGGGATGGACAAGTAACCTCTGTCAGAATTGACTCAATTGGAAACACTCAGGATGTGACTTGTGCATCAGATGAGTTTGTTCATCAAAGAATTACGTTGAATGTTAATGAACAGAGAACTTGGGCCTTTGTTGAGAAATAAATATTCATTTTCAGGGGCTCTGGTGTATCCGAAGGTGGGTAAAGTCGTTGTGACAGAGATAGTTAAACAGCATAACCTGTCATGCACTGCAATCTTGACTTTCGCCACAGTGTGAGTTACTCATTGGACTCCTTGTTCCAATTGTGAGAATTCTAGTGGTTAGATTCCATCCTCAACTTCATAATATTTGGAATTGGTTAACATGTGCCATTGATTTTTCTTCGTCGTGATAACTCAAATGGTTGAGAGGTAGAGGTTATTATTCAGGTAGATGACGCTTCTTACAAATCAAAACTGCAGGTCATCATTGTGGTCCACAAGTCACTGTCCCTCATAGGGTGCAAGAGTATATTTGTATCATATGCATTGGTTTGACCAACTCCTGCTTACCTATGCCGCAAACTAAATCCTTTCTCACCCAAATTAGAATCGGAAAGATTGAATATCTATCGAGAGATAGGACCGGCTCAGTCATTAGACCAGGGCATAATGGATTCATCTATGAATCTGATGTGAATACTTGATGATTGAGCAACAACTATTTGGAGGGGATGTGAATGGAATTTGAGAGCTATCGATTCCTGATATGCATGATCCCAAGAGTATACTGTTCTATAACTAATGAATGTACATTGAATCACATATGGTTTTTCCTCCTATTATTGATTCTGTCCAGATGACTTTGGCTGATAACAAAATCAAGTGATATACGCTAGCTTTGTTCAAATACACCATTACAGTTTAACTACTCTTGAACTTGAGCACCACAAAGATCAGATTTTTGCATTTTCAACAATCTCATTAGAGATTCATGATGATAGATGTTCTAATGTACGACCATCTTTGGTTCAACCATAGGTAAATTCAACTTCAATTTTGGTCATGCACTAATTCATATTTCCATTTTTCTCGTTTCATCCATGAATATGTCTTGTTTTAGAATGTCCACAGTTGAAACATCTCTAGCTCAAGAGAATTCCGGCTGAACATGTTTTCCCCTCTCACAGTATCGTATAAGAGTCCAATGCCAATAATATCTCATGCGTATCGGGTCACTTATATCGTTCCGTATCTCATGTTATCGTGAGCTTATATTCCAACGAACTAGTCACGTATCGTACAGTATTTCACAGTTTTTCACAGAATCCAGCAGTATCGTTTGATATCTCGTGGTATCGCATGAGACTACAGACCATTTCTACGGTGAGTACCGTATAGTATCTCATTAGTATCAGGTCAAGAATATCAATCAGTATCGTATAGAATCGTAAGCGTATACTCTGCCCAGCAAGTCGCGTATCGTACATGCAGTATATTACAGTGTTTTACAATATCCAATGGTATCTTTCGATATCTCGTAGTATCGTATAAGAATACAGAGCATTCGTAGGGCGAGTATCGTATAGTATCTCATGAGTATGTCACTCCATATCGGATGTTGATTCCACATGAGTATCGTATGGTTCCCCATGCGTATCTGTGAAAAAGTATCGTATAGTATCTCTCGAGTACGTATGAGTTCGTATTGCAAATATCGTGAAATATCTTATGAGTATCGTATGGTATGACATGGTCGTATCGTATGGTATCTCATACGATATCATACGATACTCATTAAAAATTCTCACCAGAGATGTGTAATGAGGCCTCACCAGTCAAATTTTCTTTGATCGGATGTCCTGAAAGTGGACACCAAATTTTAAGTGGATTGGTGAATACCGATAGATACTAGAGCCGATCAAGTGCGAGAAAATACCCGAGAATCGACATGATGCGGTCACCATACAAGCTGAAAATCATTCTCATCTTCCTCCGATTCTGTTGCGATCTGGGCTGGACGATAAGCTCACAACTATTTGTTATCATCTAACTTAGATTCGTGTGGTCGTCGTTGAGCCCGGATTGCAAGAGTATTGGAGAAATATGGGAATGGAAGTGTGCGTATATTAGACGTTAGGAGGTTCCCGCGGCCGAGTTATGATTCATTTTCAGTGCATTTGGGTTAGTTTCGGGCTCTGCGGGTTTCAACATTGTATCAACGCAAAATAGGTTACTGCGCAGCGTCGGACCTCTCTCTTCTTCTCATTGCATATTTATTCGCGCGATCAGCATGAGTATGACCGTGAGCAAGAGCCTCGCTTCAGAATACCACAGCAGCCGACGCAACTCGTCAATCCTTCGCATACCCTAGAAATTTCACTCCTTCTAGCTTTGATTAATCAAAACATAATGATTATTAACAAATAGGAATGAGATGCCTATAACGAGTAAAACAACTGCCTGTCTAGGACCCATAACCTCCTCAAAACGTTGCCACTGCCACGCGATGCTGTCCTGTCAAGCCTAACTGCTGCTGTCTGCGTTGCTGCTTTTAGTGCTGTTATTGTGATGATTTGATGTTTCTCAGTTTCCAGCAGTTTTCAGAGTGCGGTCAATCTCACTCAACTATTGCATTCTTACAAATTTTCTGCATGCGACCTTGCTATACCAATGGTCTTATCAAAAGTTCCTCTCCACCACGCGTGACCAACAAGTTTGTGATTAGTGTCAGCAGATAAAAAAGAATAGGGACCTCTAAGAGTAGAATGGTCTCATCTTTTCGCAAGCATTGTGAGGAAGTTGAGACCTCAGTGTGCAATCAAATTTTGTGGTGTATGTGCAGTAAGCGCACTGACCCAAACTCCTGGTCTCCAAGTTATGAAGCACAATCAAGGTGATGATTGATATTTCAGGAGACACTGTGTGCTTCTTGATTTGTCATCGGAATCAGACTCTCTCCTCACTGTTAGTATTGTATGCTTCAAGATGAATGACGGAATGGACTACATTCAATTGAGATAGTCACAGTGGCTCTATGCGTTATGAATTTGTTTATTTGAACCATTGAGAATGCTCCCTATCATTTCTTGATGCATCACAGAAATTCAACAGTCTTTTTTGGTTAAGTTTTCATGGGTCCAACCATTCAGGTATTGCATACCATATTATATTGGGTTCAAGATTTATTCCAATCCTTATAAACTTTACTCTACTGATTTAGAAATATAATCATCCATGTTCGAGCTTTGTCATGTGATGTATCATGTGATCTTTACGGATGGAGATGTGATGATAAATTAACATATCATTGGATGTCTTCATATTCTAGTAATAAGGGTAACACAGCCTCTTAAATGTGATTCGACTATAGCTTGTGAATCAATTCAGAATTATCGGTATGCTCAACATGGGATGAGGAATTATTTCTGGTGAACCATAGCTGACTGATTTATTCCACTTTTTATCAATTTGCATTCTGAAGCGCTTGAGCAAAAATGAATACCCAAGGAATTCTTAGAATAATATCTCAAGATTCTGGCTGATATCAATATCCTTCAATCATGTTCTATATTCCAAGCGATGAGGAGTGAATTAAAATTGTGAAAATGAAAAGATCGAAGAAAAAAAATTTTAAAATTCGCTTTTATGTGAACCGTTAAGCATAGCATGTCAAAATTCGAAGAAAACGAAAACCATTATCTACGTTTCTGTCATAAACAAAGAATAAGTCAGTTGACGTCCAGCTTCACGAATTCCATGATGTCAAGACATCAAAATGGTAAAAGCGAGGGTTGTAAACTTGATACATCGAGAGTAGTTCTCACCAATCGACCCGCGCTTTCATTATTTTGATGTCTTGACATCATGGAATTGGTGAAGCTGGAAGTTAACTGACTTATTCACTGTTTATGACAGAAACGTAGATGAGGGTTTTGATTTTCTTCGAATTTTGACATGCTATGCTTAACGGTTCACATAAAAGCGAATTTTTAAAACCTTTTTTTAAAATCATTTCATCTCCGATTCTTTTGTGATTTGGGCTAAGTGATGAATTGAGGAATACAAGTTGGACCATCACAAGTATTTGACAACTCGTCTCACACTTTGAATCATCAATTTTTTATGGACAATGTATTTTTGAGGTCCATGGTCACAGTGCACGGTGACTGCATCGCCTTAAGCTCTCATGGATTTAGCATTATACAACAGTTTCTGTAACTTCACGGACATGTTTTTTGTGATCCCAAGTTATGATGATTTCTTTCCAGGAAAGGGTACATCGATGTAAGCAGTTGCGACACGCATTGAACAGTCTGTCACACCATGTCGATGAAGAATCATGACTCCTGTTCGTAAGCTCACACACTTTCAGCGTATTGTAGTAGTACTGCAAGTAAGCCCTCGAAGTCGATCACTAAATGACAAACTCTTGATAGCCACCTAGTTTTGGGCTTGAATCGTAGATGATACATCCAGTTTGAGATCGCGAAAGGTTTTTTGGTTGAATATTTGGTGGAACATATAAATAAACAATGAATGAAGGTCGAAACCGGCATTTTTTCGATTCTTACAGTATGACTCGGAAAATAAGGGTTTGAGCGGAGAATAACTTTAGTATTTTTTTGTAGATCTCAAGAAGATCTTTAAAAAAGTATAGGATCAACTTTTCCCTGAAGTGCGCCAGTTTTGAGTAATGAGCCGAGATAGTTGAAAAAGTTCCGGGTCGTCTCGATTTTTCTTATTTAAATTGAAAATGACGTGGTTGTCATGGAAGTAGTCCGGGATCTTTTTCGTAGATCTTTTAAGGATCTATAAAGAAGGTCCATATCAACTTTTTGAAAGAATGTATTCTTCCACCAGTTATAATCACAAATGGGTGAAAAATTTTCCTGGCAGCCCTTTTTTCAATTTCTCCCCTTAATACATTGATTTGCGATCACGGTAATCATAGAGAAATGTTTGATGACTAATTTGATGTCACTTGAGTGGAGATTTTCTTTGTAATTACGAAAAGGTTTACATTTCAAGAGCAACATTTTCGAAAATTCGATGTTGTAGTTCTTGACCTTCTTCCTCCGACGCAGAATTACCCCTCATGATGTTCTCCTTTGTCGACAGTTGCATCTAACCTTAGAGTGATGCATTCGTCATTTAAACTCTTACAATAGTGGCGGAAGAGAGTGGAGTATAGACACAACTTCCTCATTCTCTCCAAGTTTTTTATTTCATGACGAGCGATGTAGTCGACTCGAAGTCGAGGTGAGTGAGTCGGAACGGCCTGATAATAATTACAGCTAGTCAATCCATGCAAACGTCCGTTTGGACTGTGAAATAATCCAAGTGACGTTGAGGTTATGGTGCCTGAGCTGATCCATGAATAACGTGATCAAACTTCGAACAGAGATAGATATTGATTTTATAGTTTGATTATCGACCAAATATGACATGGTTGCCATGAACTGGGGAAAATTGTTCACTTCTTGCAGTAGAATTGAGTCATATCGTTGATTGCTATCAATAAAACTATCATGAGCCAGGAACGCTCTCCAGATCCTGATGCCTGCAGTTTGCCAACGAAGAAAGTATTGATACGAGAGAACGAGACATTTCTGTGGAGAGAAAATTATTTCTTGTGTGGAGATGAGGCCATTCCGAAGAAAGAACAGTTTTTGTGGAGTGTCTCTGAGAATTTTTCAAGGAAATATGTTTGCGAGCTCTCGAGTTGAAAGATGAGCAAACTGTGTTGGCTAGACTTACAAAACAAAACGATCTTGTTGCCCTTGAGGCTTAATACCATAAAACTTGCTATTCAAGGCTCATATCTCCTGAAAATCGCTCTCAGTCCAATGTGGAAAAAACCAGGGAAAAAACGGAACCAGTTTCGATACATCACGGTGTTGCTCAATAGGGTGCCTGCATGGAAAATAAAAAATCAATTTTCATATCGCACCTGAAAGTCCTCATTTTTCAATGGATTGAGGGGAAAGTATTGGAATTTCAGGATGCATAGGGACAGAAAAATTATTTTCCGTGAATCGCAGTTTGGTGGCATCCATTCAAACGACTTTAGTTACGCGCCACCAACACATGCATAACACATACATAGATTCGTGACGTCACAGGTCAGCGCTGCAGATGAGCAGTGCGAAAATTCGCATGGGAGTCGGCGTTTTGTCGAACTATCGCCCGTAAAATTGAGTGATGGAGGAAAAAATTGATGATGTGCCTTGGAATAGTGATGAATTGAAGCCTGGCGAGTGACTGCATCGTGAATAGTGACCATGTTGAGTGAGGAAGAGCAGATAGTTAGCGGTGTTTGAGGCGTATTGCGTCTATGGTATTACTCTAGAATTCGATTTTGTTGTAGACCGATGAACGCTACACGACCTTTCTGAGACAGAGATTACACCTTTAAGATGAAAATACTCGTGTCTGAGAGGAGATCAACACTCATGTAGCTCGTTGAATCAGGTACACTTCACAACCAATACATAGCCTCAAACGCTGCCGTGTTCTTTCCTTTTACACTCAACACGGTCACTATACACAACGGAATTACTAACCAGGTTTCACTCGACTACTGTATCGAAGCACATCGTCAACATTTTCCTTCTTCTTCTTCTTCTTCTTGCTTCATATGGCATCCAAGGTGGGAGATCAATATTTTCTCTCTCCACACAAATTTTTCGCACAAAAATTTCATAGATCACGGATGCGCTGGGATGACCGTGCTAATCTCCTATTCCGACTCGTCAGCACCTGACCTGTGACGTCACGAATCTATGTGTGTGTTGGTGGCGCGCAAATCGGAGCGTTTGAACGTGACCCCACGTGGGCTACCAAATCGCGATTCTCGAAAAATTATTTCTCCGTTCTCATACATCCTTAAATTTCAATTCTTTTCTCTGAATTCATGAAAAAATAAGACCTTTTAGATGAGATATTAAGAAAATTTCATGCAAGGACCCTGGTGGTTCTTGATGAAAATGTTGATGAGCTCAAGGGAGGTAAGGCTATGTTCTTGTCCGACCTTTGTGAAAGTTATGGAGTGAAATTACTCAAAAAAAGGATGGCCGGACTCGAATACTGGAAATAATCGGACATCGTTCATCAAAACACACCTGATGGAAATATTTGGAGATGAATTCACATTTTATCCAAGGAAAAAGAAACCTGATATTCTGTTTTCAACAGGCTTGGAGGATGCTGACAAAAATGATATGGAGTATGATCACTTATCCAATTTGATAGCCATGCGAAGTACCAGTGATATGGGGTGCCTTGCCAGTGGTCTTAATATACAGGTCGACATGAATCTGTCTGAAAAGCAAATTCTACATCGGGTTGCTTGTTTTCTCCAGGAAAGTATCAGAGAAATTCCTCAATGTAGATTCTATCCCACACCTTGTGAGACTTTGCAAGAAAAATCAGAAGAATTTATGCCAGAACTTTTGAAGAATCTCATGCCGTATTACTCGATAATGGAGCGATTAAGAGTGCAGACGTTGAAACGTCACAAGTGGTTCGACGTCGCTCAACGGCTTGAGTCGAATGTCTTATCTATGCTTCCAATACAAAACAACACTATGTAGTTCCTCCTCTGCACCATGACTTGATGGTTGAGTTCAACAAGATTTCGGTAGCCGATCCTTGATTGAAACTCTGAACTCTTATGGTTTTTGAGCCAGTTATCACGAGCTCAGCTTATTTTTGACATCAGCGGCCGTAACTGGAATAGAGCGCAGTCAGCAAGCTTATGTTCCAGCTAACATCATCCCCCGCAGTAAAGAGGGGGGTGATCCAGGAAGCAGATGACAACGGGGATATAACGGTGCACCCAATCGATGGTAGACATTCTTATCACAGTATGGGCCGGACTCTTTTTCAAAGACAAGCGGAGCACTCTCAAAGGGGTTCCCTCAGAATACCTCGATCACAGAAGACCACACTCAATGTCAAAATCTCAGGTGCGCAGTTCCAACTTCTACCATTAAACAACCCAAAAAAAGGCATGAATCGCCACGCATTGAAGGAGTGGTTGCAACTATAGAAAAAGAATTCAAGGGAGAATTGCAAATGAATCCGAAAGATTTGCTGTGGGATTTTGCTTGTCGTTCCAACCGTCTCAAATTCTCCGGTTATTTAGACGAAGGTCAAATATTTCATTCTTGGAAAATTTATAATGCTCTGTTTTGGGAGAAGGTAAAAACCAAAACTTTAGTTTCGATCTTACCAGCCATAAATGCAAGACCAACAGAAATAAGCACTGTATATACAACTCTGATGAAAGGTAAAAGTACTGCTGCAGCCTGTATCCAAGATTATCATATCCATACCGAGGATCAACATCTCTATGCACTATTTCAAATAGTCAAATTTGCTTTTCCAGAAACGTTTCCCGGGTGCACCAATCAGATGGGAGGTTTCCACACGTGTAATGTTTTCATAGATTGTATCAATAAACTGTGGGGAGATACTCTTTATGATATGTTAGTCGAGTCTGGAGTAAACGCACCTAACACTGCTCAACATATGTTGGAGGGCAAAGAATTTCAGGAACACGGGGCCTCACACTGTGTTACGAAGTATTATTGAATTTGCTATCGGATAATTTTTCATTTGATTAGAAGAAACAGACAGTGTTGCTGTCCTCGAATCCGTGGAGGATACAATCACAGATTCTTGTAAAAATTTTCTGCTGAGAAAATGCCAAGAGAGACTTTGGGTAACTACTGTAACTCAGTGAACGACATGATTGGAGGGTCGCTATCGAAATTCAGACCCGAAAATCATTCGCATCGCCAAATTTTCATCACTGGAACATGTGCATTGATGATATACATCTAAAACTTTCATTCTTCAGGGCAGAAAGAGAATTCAATTGGCCTCTACATGTCCACTGCACATCGCGCATGCTACCCTATTTTTTCGCGTGTGACGAACCAAATTACTTCGGCTGGGCTACGTCGTATGTATCAGAAATGACTTGTTCACTGTCCGAAAAAGTGAAACAATAATTCTTTCGCTGTCATTCCGTGGTGAGTTTGACCGAAGACATTTTAAATGGAACATGGTCTGACATGGCTATGGAGATGTCTACAATCAAAGACAGCAAAAATGATGGTGGCATTATAGAGATGACAGAAAAGAAGGATGCTTTGCTGCGATGGTCACTGACTCGTAATTTGGCTGGTTTTCACTCTTTTGCAATACGTGGACGGAGTGGAGAAAGTGTCAGTGATTATTCTGATAGAGATGAGGCACAAGTAAACAAGAAGGATAAAAAGCACGTAAGAATGATATAAGAGAATACGAGAAACCGCATGATTGATCCTTTCCATGACGACACACGTTCAGACAAATTGATGAATATTTCAAATGGTTCGGCAGCCCCTGATGATGTTTCCACATATCCCTTGAATATTTTAAGTACCGGCAATATGAAATTGTTTCACTTTCTGGAATCTACATTTGGGAAAAATATTCCCAATCACTAAAGTTCTTTTTGAAGAACTTCAGCACTGTCCTTGTTAAACGATATAAACATAGAGGTTTGAAATCAAAAGCTGGAATGGGATCACCAGAACTGATCTATCAAAGAGCTTTAGCGATTTCCAACATGGGCGGAGGAATAAACCTTGGATTACTTCCAAGTTATCCAGTATCACCATATCCTTCCATTTTTTTCAAACCAGACGGATCCCGTCGGACGAATACGAAATCAGATCTGCTGCACGCGCTTAAAAAAGAGATAGAACATTTTATATCAAAAGAAAAGCCCCAAGGTGACAGCTCAATAGTAATTATTGAAGAAATGGCAGTCTTGCAGTCTATGAATACAAATGGTCTGCGAACATTCGACGATGTTGCGATGAAAGTTATGGAACATATCGCTCACCATTTGATAACCTCCGATGAAGTACATCGCGTCTTCGATAGATATGACATTGTAACCCATCATCCTAAACAAGATGAACAAGCACGTCGCTACGGAGTAGAAATTCAAGTGTACGACATCAAAGATGGACCACCACTACCTGAGTTTAAGAAAGTATTGGCCAATAACACGAGTGAATCTGCGCTTACAGAGTTGTTCTGTCAGTATCTAGAGCGCCATTTACCAAGGTCAGCAGTACAGGCGTCCCTCGTTCAAAGGGATTTTACTCAACGCAATTTTGGTTATACGTGGTTTCAGAAATGCCACCCTAATTTCATTCAACGCGGTATGGGACTTGTTTAACGCGGTTCTGAAAATCAAATTTTCGAAGAAAACTTTGCGCGACTCTACAAAAAAGACGTGAACCCGCAAATATGATAAACAATTCGCATCAAAGTGAGTCCGCGAGACTGTCAACCAAACTCTGACAAACCCGAATTCGACCCTTGAGAAATGAATGTGAGGACCCAGCTTGTAGGACTTGATGAACTCGCACGCATCCCTAGGGAATAGTACAGGTTTGATCTAGACTTCTATATTTCTAGTTTCAATCTGACGAATCCTCGAAATATTGGCAGTGAATGGCAATTCGTGCGCGCGACACTCGTTACGCTCTTTTGTTGCAAACTTAGCAATTGCGGAGTTGAAAATTGAAATGTTCCAAGCCAGGACGTTACTGTTGTGGATCATGAATCCAAATCATCCCGCTGAGGTCGTATCGTATCCACTACTTGTTTTATTGGTGTTAAAATACGCAACGGGTGTAACACCCTCCTTGCTCTGCATTCATTCACAAGTTCCGGTTACCCCAGATCAACGATAATTTTATGATTAAAAAGACTCATATCAGATATTAAATCAACGAAAGGTTTGGTTTTGAAGGTGGGTCAAGAGTCTTGGTACGCATCGCCGACTTTCCCATAAGAGCAATGCTTTGTTTAACGCGGTTTAGTTAAACGTGGTAGTTTCCCGGAACGTAACCCCCGCGTTGAAGGAGGGACGCCTGTACTCGCATCTGGATCAGGGAAGAGATTGATCGTTGCCAGTGGTTTTGAGCCCCGAGAATACGGTGCTGTAATTTCTACCTCGCCCATAATTAAACGTTTGGACCTGCACTGCAACCACATTAAAGCAGATACAAGGCTGATCTCCCACGCATTTGTTGTATCATCGCTAGCGAAGAACGTCGATAATGTTCACATCTATATCGAGTCACTGGATACAGATGTATTCTTGGTGTCAATCGCTCATTATTGTCTACGGTTTAAAACGGGTAAAATTGATCGTCTCGCCGACAAAAGATATTTCATTCCTGTTCACATGCTTGCTAACCGCATTGTCGGAAAAATTTCTCGTGCTCTGATTCCAGAACATTCTATCACTGGCTGTGATACTGTCGTCTCATCTATCGCGGGATTTGGGAAGAAAACTATTAATAAGGTGCTGAAGAACATGTCCGATGGAGGAATGAGATCTCTATCAGGAATGACTGACTTACCCTTTCAGAATGCTTTGGAAAGTGCGATGCTCTGCATGGCTGATCTTTTTGATCCCAAGGAGAAGTCTAAAGCTTGTAGGAGTTCAATCGATTCCCTGAGATATCATTTGACTTTCAAAAAGAATTTACCGATCGCAAGATGGCCTCCTTGTGAGTCGGTTTTGAATCTACATTTGAGAAGGAGTTTGGGGCAAACTAGAGAATGGATGCAAGCCATTCCATCACGAATCGAGAACGTAGATCCCCTTGAATGTGGATGACGAGCCGAAAATGATGAGCCGATGCCTATTCACTTTGAAGGTAGTACTGCAATTGACTTGTTAGACACATGTATTTGTTCTTGCCGGGGGGTCACTTGTTGCGAAACCGAAAAATGTCCAATGCATAATTCCGAGCTCACCTTGCTCTCCACTCTGCAACTGCTCGAAAAGTTGTCGCGCTGAAGGAGAGACAAGATCAAAGATTATTGAAGAAGATACCGATCCAGAAGTATTGTCAGAGAACTAGTTGGTCTACCTATTATCTCATAAATTGTGATTACCTTTAATGTATTGTACTCCGTTCATGTATTAAATAGTTCATATGTAGTTCTCATGTTATTGATCGAATGAAACAGTTTTTATTTTTGTCGAATATAACTGCCCGAGTAATTCCACTCCATTTCTCATAATATTCTTATTTTTATCTTTATTAATTAATTAACATAATTAAGCCGCGGGCAAAATCCCGTCCGTCCGGATCCCCGCGGGCAGGGCTGCTAACGTAAAATCGTAAGCAGGGCTGCCAACTCAACGGAAAAAATATGGGTATGGTTTATAAGAGCGTCAATAGACCTTATGTGTCGTGAATATCTAAAGACTTATTATCTAAGTTTATCCTACATCTAAGATCATCTAAGATCATCTAGGATCATCTTGTAGTTATCTATTGATCATCTTTTTATCTGAATGTTACCTTTTGATCATCTTCTCATCTTTTAGTTGAGAAGATTTTGCGACAATGTTATATATACATATATAAGATGAAGTTGGTTGCTCCAGATTTGTATTCTGATTATTGTTATTGTTTTGTGAGATAGAGAAGAATAAACACCTTTCTGGATACTACATTTTTCAGGAGTGGGATCGAGTTTCGTTCTGATATCTGTCGTAGAGCTTCGTGCGTCTCATTGTGGAGCTTTTTGCATCAATTTATCAGAATCGATTGTGATCTCTGAATTTACTATCGGCCGGTGTGAAATTTGAGCCCGGATCTAGGTTATGGCTAACCCGCAAGATTTGACTGTTCTCGGGCTCAAAGAGATTCTTCGCAGTAAAGAACTCTTGGCTACTGGGAAATAAAGCTGAGTTGATACTGAGATTAGAGGAGGCTAATCCTGATCGGAGCTGGATACGTGAGTTCTGTCAAACGAACAACCCGTTATTGCGAGATGCTTTGGAAGAGTCTCGGCGCTTGAATGAAGAAAAGCAAGAGATGGCTCGAAAAATTGCTGAGTTACAACGCCAACTCACTGAAATGGCTCAAAACCGTCAAGGCATTAACTCTAATGAGAACAAGCAAATACGAATTGCTGAGATTGGTGACGGCGGCGGCGGTGTTGATGGTGCGGATACCGGAATTGCGAATGGTACGGAAGCGCCTCTTGGCCAACAAGTCATGATACGATGCGCGCGCTGCGACGCGATGTGACGTGATGCGAGGCGCCGGAGGCGAAACAAACGCGACTCATCGCATGGAGACCGGTGGAGACCGGAGCTATAACGAAAATAGTGAAAACGGAGGATTAACTTGATAGCTCATAGATTTTAATCATTAGAGGTTGCTCTGAGGAAGTTCATTCGTGACTGAATAGACATCGTTTCTCTACTATTGTCTCTACGTACAGGTAACTATCAAACAGATCTTGTAATTTCTTGATGATGTGTATATTAAACACATGGTTCAACGAGTTAGGATAGGTTATGTTGACATTCTCATTCCAATAGTTTTTTCTGTAATAGTCAGGTGATGATGACTTTCTGTAATAATAGTGCATGCAATTTGATGTGAGACATCAAAAATCAATAATTTAAACTGAGTTGTAATCTGATCGACTGTTGACCATTTGATTTTTTGCAGGTGGAATGTAGCAGGAGATGTACAAGTGGTTCTTCTCACGTCCAATTTTTGCCAGGCAGTGAATGACTTTCATTTGAGAGTTGAAAAAACCAGCCGAGAGCTTCCTTCTAACAGCTTGAGTATTCTCAAACTAATTTGACGCCAATGATTTGAATTGATATATGGACACCTAAATCAAGGTCGGATTTCATACAAATGAACCATTCATCATGTGAATATTAATGATTTAATAATGCTCATACATCTTGATTATTTTTTTGGTAGTTGACCATGGAAAATGTTAATTCGAGGCCTAAGAAAAGAAAAGTGACAGTGATCCAAGATGGATGCAGAGATATTCCTTTACTGGTAGAGGATGACATGGTGGAGAAGTCGACCATCCTGGAAAATTTTGGCAAAGGTCGTTCAACTTTCAACATGTTTGGTGATGACTTCCTCGTGAACTCAGATGATGCTTACTATGAGAAACCTCAAGATGTGAATCAACTGCATTTTGAGCCAGTGATTGATCGAGTTGCTCCTGGCTCGGTTGGTGCTCCAAAGCGAAAAAGATTTGAGGACATGATTGCAGCACTTACAAAAAAGACTGAAGAGAAAAGATCTAGGAAAATGATCAATGTAAGTAGCAAATTTAAAATGGATGACATCATTGAGTATCGCATCATGATCTGGAAGTTTTTTTCTCTTTCATTGAAATGATCTGAAAATTATTATGATATTCAAGAAAAAAATTTCCTTATAAAACACAAAGGATTGATCAATCGTATAATAATGTATGTGAAATACTTGATTCTATCTTATTTATATTCAAATAGTTTATAGCCCATGTTTCAAAAATTCAGGAATTTGCCATTTTTCGATTTGTGAAATTTCAAGAGTTGGTTTCTAATTAGTTAAGACTCGAGATACGGAGTACTGGAGATTAAGAAAAAATTTGTATAATCCTCAAGATAGAATTATTGAGTACACTGACTGATTTTGTTCACTGCATTTCTTATAGATATATGCTTTATTCCTGTTTAGGCCTCCAATGAAAAGGTTGTCAACAAAAAATGTGCCAGTGGTAGTGCAGGTTCAACGAAGAGTGGTAGTTTAAATGAATTATCAGATCTCAACCAACTGATTCCGCCTGTCAGAAAACCATTCAAAATGGATTCCAGAAACTTGACGTACGTGAGAAGAGTCATCAAAATTCGGTGCCTCTACAAGTCCCACCTTTCAGATGATTTTACTGTAAAAGGATTACCAACTACTGTAGAACTGAATGGCAATAAGGACTTCAGTATTGAGTCTCTCAAGATCATATTTCAACGGAGGTTTATTCAAGAAGGATCATTAACTCGTGATGAAATCGGACCTGAAGGGTACATAATTCAAGTTGGATTGTTGAATGGCTCGCCTATCGAGTATTACACTGACGAGAAAGGCAATCAATGCGATTTGTGGACGTTTTCTAAAGGTTTGCGTGACAAGCGTCATGTTTTGAGACTCGCTCTTCTTGTCACAAAGATAGCAGAATCTCCAGTTCAAAATGAAGCTGAGCCAGACACCAAACACAATTATGAGCTGTCCCCCCTTCGCAATTCATGCAATGCAATGCTTAAATCTCAAAGAAAAATGAAAGTTGACGGCGCGAAGAGCATCATTCTGAGTGATGAGGACGAGAATGAGGATCAGAATATCATCAGCACAAACTGTACTTCCAAGGAGAAAGATGTGATAGAGATCCACAGTCAGAGTGGAGATGAATCAAGCCGCAAGAAGGATAGTGCGTCGTCCTTTGAATTTCCAGATTTCAATGACAAATTTGAAAACTTTAACAGTGGGGGAAGTAGTGGAAGCTGCTCAAACAAAATGAATTCTACCCCAACTTCATCGCACCTGAAGAGTCCTGATTTTCAGGATTGGAGTCAAAGTAACGATGACATGGACAAAGAAAACTATCCAATCTATAATGAAGAACACAATGAATCGTATAAGCGTGAAACGTATGTGGCTCCATCAAATTCTAATAAGGCGACACCATGTTTTTCTAGCAAAGATCGTTCCACTCTTCGATTAGACAAATCAGTCGGAGAAGCCACGTCCTCATTTGGTCGACTATCTGAAATCAATGAGAAGAGTCCTCATATTTGCAAGACAGCTGAGATCTAGTACAATTCACACTCAAAGGCTTCGCTGTCCTCTCTTAATAGTTCTGGTCGCGAGAGCTCACAGAAAGAAGCGTCAGATAAGCTCTCTAATCAGCATGAGCAGCCTTTGCAGTCAAACATTCCTAGAGCTAGTAATGATCCTCACAGAAATACAGCAACTCTTCTAGAGCAGTTTGAAATTAATGAGTCTGAAATTGATTTCACTTGAAGAAAACTTGGAGGTGGTGCTCAAGGCATTGTGATGGAAGGATCCTTTAGAATGTCAACTGTAGCTATCAAAACCATGTTCCGGGGTGATCTAGATGAATACAGCAAAAGAGAGATGACGCTGCTTATGAATATTCGTCATTCCAATGTTATCCAGATGATGGCTTGGTGTCGCACTAAAACACAAATCCATATTGTGATGGAGTATTCTGAAGGTGACAACTTGTGGACTGTAATAACTAGGGAAGATAAAAGAAGAAGCTACAGTTTTTCGTCAGTCCTGGTGAAAAATTTTGCATCTTTCCAAATTGCCCTTGCTATGGCTTTCTGCCACTTGCAAAAACCTGATCCTGTTGTCCATAGAGACTTGAAACCCGGAAACATAATGATTAATAAAGCTCTGCAAGTCAAAGTGTGTGACTTTGGATTTGCTAAATGCAAAAGCTTTAGTCAAAGCTTGAAATCATCCTGCCGAGGCAACATTTATGGCACATACAGTTACATGCCTCCCGAGGTGATACTGGATCATGGAAATGGATCCACGGAAGGTGATGTATGGTCCTTTGGCTGCACTCTTGTTGAAATATACAACGAAGGCTATATTTGGGGACAAAGAGGGAACAAGCATGAACTAACACTGAAAAACTTGAGAGTACGCCAAGTTCCCAAGTTCATCAAAGTTCCAGGATTTCTCTCTGAAATGCTAACTCAGTCTTTTGGCTATATGCCTCCATCAAGACCTACGATGAGAGCGTTTGTTGAGCTGTTTGAAGAAAACCGAGATACGATGGTTTCATCAGCTCACATCAATTTCAAAATTTGAAAACTAGTTTGTTATTGACTGAGATTGTAAGTCATTCATCAAGAAGGCTTGAGTAAGTGAATCAAGAGCAGCCCGGATGATGTCAGTGAGTTGAGCAGAACTCGTTATTCGTCTACAGTTCGAATGATTCGGAAAAAAGTGCTCCTGGTGTCGGATATTAGTAGCTTCTCTCGAAACAATAAGTTGTAATTGGTACTCATTCTCTTTTATTAGTTCTTCAATTTTATTCTTCAGAATTCTGTTCAATTTGTGAGTCAATAGACTCCTTCCGATACCATGAGGCACTTTATTTTTGAAATTATTAATATCCACTCTTCGAGTTATGAATCTTTCTTCAAGATTCTCTCTTTTATCAAAGAAAGTTTAAAGGTGTTGTTATTTGTGATGACTAGGCTATCTGAGGCAACTGATTTGAAACTTGATTTTGCAATAACTGTGGATGATTCTATTCCTATATTCTATTTTTAAAAATTAACCTTAGCAGCATCTATAACAATGCAGCAATACTGGGATGGGGCATGAGTTGGACCCTTTGGAACACCAATTTTCTTGAAACACTAGGCTATGTATTTTTGGTATCAAAATATGAAAGAATTTGCTCTCACTCCTCACCGCTGATTTTATCAATCATCAGAATCATAATGGTACCTTTGCGTCATATGTCTTTAGCACCTATGTGTTAAAATTCCCAAATATTCAGACTCTCCAAAGCTTTGTCATGGGTGAATTCTGTGAGCAAGGGGAATTCAAATACTTTCAATGATAGAATCCATCGAGATGAGTCAAACCTAATATGGTATGATCAGTATTAGTTCAAATAATTCATTGAAATTCAAGGAAAATTTAGAGAACCACAAAATCTGGCAATGTTTGATACCATCATTAATTCATTTTCATTCAATATAATTAGCAGCATTAAACCGAGAGAGTAATGACTGGTTGGAACCTTTAGCAATACCTTCCAATTGATCCAAAAAGAATAGATAATTGACTTCAAGGCTGAATTTTCGATGAAAAAATGTTGTACCAAAACAAGCCCACTGAATAGAGTCCCTCGTTCCATCAAGTTTTAATCAGTTGAAATTATTACAATGATCCTATTCCCAGTTCGTATATTCTCATTAATCTCTGAATCAGTACATTGACGTGGATAGCAACTAATTACAGAGTATAAAATTTCATTCATCTCAAGTAGATACAGTTATTATGAGATTGGAAAAATTATGCTTTCAGCGCATATCAGATTTTATGATACTTAGATTCCCCAGGTCTCTCAGAAAAAGTTTCACTCATTCTTTGATTCATGCATCTTTCTTCATCTGAATTTTCGAGTGATCTAGAGGTCCATCAGCATAAATCAAATGCGAATCGCAATAAGGGACGAATCGTCCCTTATTTTAGTACGATTTAACACACCCCAAAAATTCCTCAACAGGATTGGTGTTCGAAAGATCCAAAACTCTCCTTGTGGTCGATAGCTGACCTGAGATTTAACAAAGCCACTGCAGCTGGCCAAGTTTACTTTGTCTACAGTATTAATGTAAACAAATGACTTCGAGAGAGACATTCCAAAAATTTTCTTGTCACAGGCAGCAATACGTATCTTTTTAGATTTCCTGGTCAACTGGATTCTCTCGTATTGAATCCATATAATTTCAAAACAAGTTGATAGCCAGCGAGTGCCTGATTATATAATTTCTATCCAAATTTATCTAACACACAGGAAAATGAGTGCATGTCAGATGAGGCTTGATCTACTGTTACCATAAAATTGTTTATTCGTTTGATGAAATATTTTGACCAATGTTATACAAAAGATATGATCTGATCCCACTATGATTGTTATGTGTATCAGAGCCTATTTTCTATCATGTTAACAAACGTTTCAGAAAAATATAAAGCCTTGATGTCTACATCACATTATTATTTTTGTGCTGGCTCATCAACAAAGCCAACAGCAGGACTTTCACGCTATACATATTTTTTGGAGTCATTGTAAATATTTTCGAATTTTTTCATGAGACTCTCCGTCTATTGATTGTGGAATCGAAAAGAGTTTGGAAAACATTGAAGTTTGGATGAGTGGAAGAGCTCACCTTGTCAGGACTCTATTCCACTGCAATATCTGACATACAACTGAATGAATAGATCCTTAGTCACAAAACCAAGCAACAAAAGTTACCAACCAAATTTCAAACTGCGCGATTTTTTAATAGATGAAGCGCTAGTAGCGAGATTGATGTCATAAATCTCTGTTGATAATGTCAGTTGAGCGCAAAAACTCGAGCTCTATAATAGTCACGACCGTCTGATGAAAACTGAACTCCGAATGAGTAACTCAATCTCTAGTCAAGTGAATTCACTGAATGACCGCAGTAAGATCACAAGAATGTATGCCACGTCTTACTGCAACAGGTGGATGCACCGTGTGTAACGAGGAATCACGAATCATTCTCTTATGCTTCAATCATTTCCAGTATATCTTGATACAATTCGAATGCTTCTTCTGCAGTAGCTGGAGACTCTCTGCCAGGCATCTGAGATTCAATAAATTCAACGAAGACAGGATCGCAGAGCTGTGGGACTTCAGCATAGTCCAGGAAGAGAACTTCGGCATGTTCTACATTGAGTGTTTTTCTACAATCGACAGCATCAAAATTTTCAGGGAGATGATACAATTCATTAGGCTTGCCAGTTATAACGTTTCTGTTATTCTGCCGACGAATTGTATGCTCATTCCATTCTTTGACAGTCGTGCGAATTTCATCTTTCAGAAGGTCACCGAAACAGTACCGCAAGCATTCAATGTGGATGGCGTTTCCAATATTCAGGACACCCTGATTTTCCATCTCCTTGAAAAAATCCATATGAAATTGGCCCAGGTGTTGCTTAAATTGCCTCCAATAACACTCAATTCGTTGATTTTTGGTACTTTTACCACGAAAATAACTTTTTTCTCCAGCCATTTCATCAGCGTGGAATGATCTGAGAGCCATTTGCATAGCTCCCATGATCACAGCTTCTGTTCCGTTATCAGTTCTGAGCATGGCTGGAAGACAATTCATCTTCATGACTGTTATAATGAAGAAAAAATGCAATCACTTCAGGTTTGTTATTGGTAGAGGCAATTTCGAGTGACAAGACTTTTCTTGAGAAGCCATCAATGATCCCGTAGGCGGCAAAACCAAATTTTTTTCATTTGTCATGGTTGTCACCATGCCACAAATCGTTAGGTCCTGACACTTCATACTCCCTGCGTCTCAATCTGTACCTCAATCGATTCTCAACTCCCTCTGGATCCATCTCCCTCAAAAGCTGCCACACAGTCTTCTGTCTCACTCTAAGACGATAAACTTTTCTAATCCTTTGCCACATAGCTCTGTAGCCAAGAATACGCCCGCTGCCATCTAATTCTATAGCCAACGCCACAATTACATGCTCTAAGGGGCTTTCTTCAATGTTCTTCCTCTTTAAGCCCAGCTCTGCAGTGATTCTTGAGAGTGTACGTTGAGATATAGTGATATTGTATTTTCTATGCAGCATTTTGATTATCGCAGCATGGCTGTAGTCTTTGTGAAAATATTTCCCAACAAGTTGGTTGACTTCGTTATTGTTTCTCTCCAGAAACATCTGTAAACAGCAGTTTTTGTGAAGTAAAATGTTGTTTTGTGACGCGAATGAATTATTTTTGGTGAAGTTACTCGTAACGAATAATGATAGCTTAATCAGTGTTATCAAGTCAGTAATTACTGTTCGAGAAAATTGAGATGCTTTGACTTCTTTCAGCTACGTGTATTTCACAGAGTAGGTTTGAGTTATTTTCAAAGCTCCTAAAACAGATGATTTTGCTCTTCGCACCTTCTCATGCGTAGAGAATTTGTAGATGAAGAATTTCCAAACAAAAATTTGATTCTAGTTCATTTTATCGAATTATCGTTTACAGTTCATATTCAGCGGGAACTGTGACACGAAACCGAATCATTATGATGAAATGAGCATTGAAATTATCAATAAAATTCCAAAAATTCAATGAACTGGGAGCAGATAGAAGATATTAAATTTTTTAGAGAAGTGAAAATTTGAGTGAGAATTTGACCGAACATTTATTGATTGAGTATGGTCAATTAGTGAATTAAAGATTGCCACTCACACTTTTGATTATTCAAAGATACGCTCAAACTGCAACCCACAAATTGTCATTAGATACAGTCGAGAGGATGAAAACTGAAGTAAGTATGCACACTGATTTGACATTCGCAAAAGTGGTTATAGACGATTTTGAAGTTTGTTTACGCGTGAGCATCGATTATTTTGAAATTTTGCACTGCGCGCCTCGCGTCGCAACGCATCGCGTCGCAGCGCACCCATCGTATCGTGACATGTTGGCCAATACGCGCTTCCGTAGAATGGTGATGCTTTGCACGGTGCAGACGAAATCAATGGCGGTGGCGCAAGTGGAGATATCGACGCTGGATTGGTCGCGGATGTTGTTGGGAATATCGAGCCCGTTCGTGGAGAGGTTCGCGAGATTGATGGCGGTGTATTCCGAGTCGGCACAGGAGCTGCGTCCGTACCTGTGGCACCTGATTCTGCCCATCGGCAGCGAGTTGTGTCGTCGTTACAAGCGGGTGTGCCTGCGTCTGCGGCGCGTATGCTATCGTCTCGAAATGATATAGAACAGGGACAATTATTGGTGGATGGACGTATGCATGATGAATCTATTGCTCGAAGAGTTATGAATAGTCGTACCAGTGAATCATCTTCGATGAAAAATAATGAGCTTAAAGTGTTGAGCACTTTGAGAGATTTGTTGAGCGATTTTGACGGGTCTAACGATAATTTTGAAAGTTGGGAGAGGCAAGTCAAGTCTTTGATTGGATTATACGATTTGTCCGATGAACTTTCAAAAGTGCTGGTTGCTACAAAACTGGAAGGAAAAGCTCTTGCTTGGTTTCACTCAAAACCAGAAAATATTGAATTATATACCAGAGATTTGATGAATGCTTTGAAAAGAATGTTTTTTCGGAGAGTTGACAAAGTGAAACTTCGTAAATAATTTGAGAATAGGATTTGGCAAATTAATGAAAATTTCAGTGAATACGTTCACGACAAGGTTATCTTAGCAAATAAGGTGCCTATTGCTGATGATGAAATAGGAGATCATTTGATCGACGGAATACCTGATGAGAATTTGAGAAACCAAGCTCGTATGCAGAAATTCTATTCTCAGACTGAATTGTTAGATGCATTTGATAAAATAACTTCAGAGGTCAGAAAAGTGGCTCAGTATACTGATGAATCTAGGAGTCAAAATGCGAGTGAAAATGCTAATGAAATCCCAAAACCCGAAAATCTGGAAAATAAACCTAGGAGAAAGTGTTATAACTGTGGCGATCCGAATTACTTGTCTCATGACTGTCCAAAAGAAAAACGTATCAAAGGTTCTTGTTTCATTTGCAGCTCATTAGAGCATACGATTACTAGCTGTCCCAAGTATGCGAAAAAGAATGATAATGCCGAAGTGGCTACTGTTGAAAATCAGTCTTATGACGATGAATTTTATAAGGTTCTCGAACTTGAATAGCAATGTGATGATGTAGACTATTTGATGAAAGCTCGAGGTGAATGAGACTCTGGCAGTGCAATCACTATGATAAAAAAGTCATTGGTCAACGAGCAGTTTATCAAACCTTTTGAACAGGAATCGCAAGACTGTCGCGGAATAAATCAGTCGAAATTAGAAATTATTGGAATGGTTGACGTGAAATGCACTACACGGTTGGCCTGAATTGACTTCAACCCAAAGATGCTTGCCCCTCAGAATCGATTTTTCTCACTTCAAGTACATGATAAATGGAAGTTTTTTCCGCAAGAATAAAAATCTTTCGTCGAGCCGTTTTTGAAAAATGTGAAATTTATAGTTTTTTATTGGAATTTCCATAGTAATCTATCCATGCACGATTAAAATGCAGAATTTGTTCCTTCGCCAGAGTAACATCTAATGATTGACGTAGTCAATTTCATTCTCATGCATATGATGAAATATTTTGGAGCAGAATCTCTGGATTGGGCAAACGCTTGTCACGTTCAACGTGAGATAACTCGAGTTTGTCCCGCTTTCAAAGGAAATTCTTGCAAGAAATTGCTGGAAAATGTTGATCTACTCCAGACTCCGAATCATCACCGCATCAAGAAATTCGCTCAATCATTCAAGGATTTCAGGGAAGTAGTGAGTTCGTGTTTCGGGTATGAACTGGAAACAAGTTATAGATCGTGTGTAGGAACCTTTTGAAGAAGTTATTTAGAGTTGGAGATTCCAGTTTCCCCGAAAGGTCACGCGGTATTCTTTCACCTTGAATAGTTTTGTGAGATGAAGAGGATGGGCCTCGGATTCTATAGTGAGCAATTCATGGAATGAACAAATTTTGACTCCTACTTAACATGAAAAAATTGCATGAAGCAAAAATCCTCAATATAACGAGAAACTTGTTACAGCTTTGTGTGTGTACAACAGTATGCACAATCAAATTGTAATTTATTATTCATAAAATTGTTCCTCTTTGAAGTGTGTTCTTTCTCATGAACCTCCAGGCATTGATTATTGTTGATCTATACTTTCTGGATAATAATGATACACGCAAATATGTATCTAAGGTCGATTTCAAAGCTCATCCGTGATTATCCTGGAAATAATGTTAAAATCAAGATTCAAAATATTTCAATTCCACTTCTTTCGATTGTGGCTCCGTCGGATGTTCTCATTCTTGCGGGAGATAACTACCACTTATCACGTACTTAGAGGCAAAAGGAGAAATCTGAGTAGCAAGGACCTTTAGGCTAAAGTCAGTTTAGGCCGGACGTGCGACATCATTGCTTGTCTCTCGACATCGTCGGATCATGGATATTCGCCTGTACTATGGAATCGTTTCTAAAAACTATCCTTTTGATGGATTTCAACGTATTTTGGTGTGATTAAGAATAAATTTCAGGGGTGTCGGCCGACAACTGCATTTTAATCGCGCATGGATAGATTAGTATGGAAATTCCTATAAGAAACCATAAATTTCACTTTTTTGAAAAACGGCTCGACGGAAGATTTTCATTTTTGCGGGAAAAACTTCCATTTATCATGTACTTAAAGTAAGAAAAATCAATTCTGAGGGGCAAGCATCTTTGGGTTAAAGTCAGTTCAGGCCAACCGTGACTATGAATCGTGTGAAGAGAGGATTAAATATGGTCATGGTTCCAGACTATACAATGAATTCTAATATTCTATTGAAGGAGGATTTTTTCAGATTGTTCAACTTGAAAATTGTCGAGGTTAAGGAAAACGTGTTAGAAATTTTGAATATTGATATCTCAGATGATAAGCCTGATGCATCTCATGACATTGTTATAGATTGTGGTATGGCTTACGATATACAAACGGAGCTGAGGGGCATTTTTCGAACTATTCACATTGAGTCTGCGAGACCAGAGGAGCCTCAAACTTTGGCTAAGCTGGTGATCAAATTGAAAAATGAACAACTTTCTTTTTCAAACCTCGAAGATTATCATATGCAGAAAAAATTGAAGTGAGAAAAATTACTGATGAGCTCTTAGATAGTAAAATTATAAGGCCCAGTGAATCTGAATTTTGTTCTCCCATTGTTCTAACAAAAAAATACGCTGCTAAAAGTGATTAGCAGAATGCTTCCTCACGGCGTTATATGATGATAATTTTAACGAAAAAAAGAGTACCCTATATTTTGAGTTTTCCTTTTGAAGAAGCATTTCAGAGAGATTTGGGTCATCTAAAAAGAAGGTTTTTCCAACAATATCTATTATTTGATTGAGAGAAAATTTTGATATAGTCGGTTTAAAGATGATTAAACTGGAGTCCTTTGTGAAAATTTCCTTCCCCGAAAGAATCTTCATTTGAATAATATTTTACGGACTTTATGAAAATTTCGTATCGGCCAATTGATTCAGAATGGCCCATGAGTAAGTTTTTAGGTCATTAGAATTGAGATAAATGAGTCGTAAAGAATGATACGAGGAAAAAATGAATATTAATTTCAATTTTCTACTATTTTTTGAGTTATTCTTTTGAGGAAGCTTCTTATAGAGATTCAGGCCATCTAGGCTGAGGTTCATTTAACAATATCTATCGTTTGGTTGAGATGGAATTACGATGCAGTGAGTTTGAAAAGGGTTAAAATGAAATTTTTGGTGAAAATTTTGATTTTTTCGGAAATTTGAGATTTGTGAAGATTCAATTGAAGTTCGGTATTAACCGATCGATAGATAATGCAGAAAAAACCATAGTTTAGGTTATTGAAATTGAGATAAATGAGTCATAAAAGAAGGTACGAGGAAAAAATGAATATTAAGAAAAATCCCCATCATTTTTCGAGTTATTCTTTAGAGGAAGCTTTTTAGAGAGATTTGGGCCTTCTAGTCTGAGGTTTTTTAAACAATATCCATCGTTTGGTTCAGACGGAATTTCGATGCAGTGGGTTTAAAAAGGGTCAAAATGAAATTTTTGGTGGGAATTTTGATTTTTTCGAAAATTTGAGATCTGTGAAGATTTTATAAAATTTTGGTATTAACCAATCGATAGATCTTGCAGAAAAAATCATAGTTCAGGTGACTCAATTCGTGGTGAGACCGTGTGAGAAGAAGATATTTATGTATTAAGAGTCAAAATTTGAGCTGTTTTGCTCTAAAAACCCCATGGATCAAATTTGACTGGGAGCTGAAAGCTGCCAAATCACTGGGATCTCAGAAATTGGATTCTGTACAACTTGTAGAAAGCCCAAAATTGATATAGGAAACAGTAAAAGAGAAAGCGTGTCCGATAGAAAACAACACACACACACGGACGAAGGGGTGAAAAGATGAGTCTCTGACGGATTTGGAAGGCCATTAGGAGAAAAAGTGTTACCTACAATTGATAGATTTTGGCGAGAGGAAGAAAATGGTCTAAGGCTTCTTCAGATAAACGGAATTTTATTGAAGAAAATATTCGTTTTAGTGGAAAATTTGATCAAAATTTTGCTGGGGTGAAAACAAAGCTTTCTCTTCAGAGGAAGCAAAAGAGTGGTGAGACTAGAATGTGTGTCGATTGTAGAAGTTTGATTAAACGAATGGAGTCGAGTAACTACCCTCTACCATTGATTGAGGATAATATCGATCGTTTGCGAGGTAAAAAATATTTCAGCTTAGTTGATCTCAAGGACGGGTTTCACCATATCAGTGTTGACGAGGATTCTATTAAGTATACATCATTCATAACGCCTCATGGCCAATTTGAGTATTTAAAAATGCCGTTTGGTATCAAAAAAGGACCTGCTGTATTCCAAAGATTTTTGAACAATGTATTGAAGGATTTAATAAACTCAGGTGATGTTGTAGTTCACATGGATGATATTCTTATTGCAACTCGAACGATTGAAGAACATTTAAACGTTCTGAGAAAACCATTCAAATTGATGGTAGATAACAAACTAGAGATGAAAATCGAAAGATGCAAATTTTTATTCCAAGAAATTGAATACTTAGGTTACATCGTTTTTGGCGTCAGGAGGGACGAACACATCACCCCGTACAGGGAGCGTCTGTGCTGGCTACGATTGGACTCTCGTAGACTATATTTTGCAGCCATTCTCATCTACAAAGCAATTAGAATGAAAGAGCCCGAATACTTGGCTGCAATGTTCACCAAGTACCAGCATAGATGCACCAGTCGGAGTGATGAGAGAGATCTCAACATCCCCAGAGTCCGGCTCAAAGCCACTGAATACTCCTTTCAGTATCGTGGTGCCAGGCTCTGGAACTCTCTACCGCCCCTTCTGCGCAGCTCACCCTCATTATCATCATTCAAACTCGCTTTAAAGTCTCATTTCTTCATGCTTGACTCCCGGGGCTCCCCGATCATCCCAGATGTATTGGAATGAGCATTCTCAGCAAGATAGAAAAAGGTATATATTTCATTAGTGCAACCCTGTCTTTTTTTTTATATTTATTAAGTGACGTGTCATATCTGTGATAAACTAAGACTGCTAGAAGCGCTGACCAAATATCTATACTTATTATATTGTAGCCAGAATTTTTCTTATTTCTTTGCAAATGGTATTTTTAATGTGTGCATCTAGTAGTGAAATACTCTGACAATATGTTTACATATGTGATGATTATCTGGTTTTTGCCTATTGGCAGAATAATAAACGTATCTATCTATCTATCTATCTATCTCAGATTGGAATCTCAGTAACACCAAAAGGTGTAGAAGCTTTGACCAAATTCAATATACCGAGAATTGTTCATGAAGTTCAAAGGTTGATAGGTCTCTGCTCATATTTCCGAAAATTTATAGAAAACTTTTCAATAATAGCTAAACCTTCATATGATCTGATTAGGAAGAATGTTGATTCCAAATTTGGCAAATCTGAACTTGAGGCAATGGAGACTTTGAAGAAAAAATCGATTGAAGCTCCGATTCTTGCAATTTACAATCCTGACTCTGAGACTGAGCTCCATTGTGATGCAAGTTCTCATGGATTCGGAGCGATACTGATGCAGAAAAGTAAAGACTTGAAATTGCACCCTGAATTCTACTTTTCAAAAAGATCGACAGAAAGAGAGAGTCAATTGCATAGTTTTGAACTTGAGATGCTTGCAATCATATATGCCGTAAGAAGATTCAGAGTGTATTTACAAGGGATAAAATTTAAAATCATAACTGATTGTAATTCTCTTGCCTTAACATTCAAAAAGAAAGATATATATCCTAGCATCTCAAAGTATATTTTGGAATTACAAGCTTATGATTATGTTACTGAACATCGAGAAGGTAGACGGATGATGCATGTCGATTGTCTCAGTAGAGTGCATGATGTTAATGTTGTGGAAGACAATTCAATCGAATCAAATTTGGCAGTAGCTCAAAATTTGGACGAAAATATTGTAAAATTTCGAGAAAAATTAGAGAGTCAAGAAGACAAATTTTTTGAAATGAGGAACGGCATTATATATAGAAAAAATCAAGATTTGCTGCTATTCTATGTACCGATTCAAATGTCACGATGAATTCGGACATCTAGGAATTGAAAAAACTTATGAAAATAAGCTATTGGTTCCCTAGCATGAAAGAAAAGGTCAGTGAACATATAAAGAATTGTTATAAATGTATTGCCCCTAACCCTTCGACAGGCAAATCTGAAGGATTCGTGAACGTAATTCCAAAAGGAGACCAACCATTTCAAACTATACATATAGATCATGTATGCATATCTGACTCACGAGTTCCGTCAATGAAACATATCTTGGTTCTGATTGATGGTTTCTCGAAGTTCACGAAGTTATACCCCTCTGAATCAACTTCATCAGAAGAAGTGATTGCGCATTTGAAAAGCTATTTTAACAACTACAGTAAGCCACATACGATTATAGCGGATAGAGCTTCTTGTTTCTGTTCCAAGGAATTCGATGATTTTGTTACCGAAAATGACTTAAAATTGATAAAAATTGCAACGGGATCGCCACAAGCTAATGGTCAAGTTGAACGGGTAAACAGGACTCTCAGGCCAATGCTTGGTAAACTGTCTAATCACGAACTTGGCAAAAAATGGCCTAGCATTATACCAGATATTGAATTTGCTCTCAACAACAGTATTCACAAAAGCACTGGTCAGAGCCCAAGCATGCTTCTTTTTGGTGTGGAACAAAAAGGGAAAATCACTGATTGTATCAAGGAATTCATGGACTCAAATATTAATGACTGTGAGAGAGATCTTGTTAGTTTGCGAAATAAGGCTAAATTAGTCACAGAAAAATCACAAAATAGTTATAAAATGCATGCAGATATGAAGCGGAAAGAGGCTCATGCTTATTCTGAAGGAGATTATGTAATGATCAGAAATTTTGAGTCAAGTCCAGGGTTTTCACAAAAATTGTTGCCTTGTTTCAAAGGTCCGTATGAAGTAGCGAGAGTTCTTCGAAACAACCGATATATTGTCAGAAATGTAGGAGGCTTTCAAATTTCTAACAGAAAATACGAAGGTGTGTGGGAAGCCAAACACATGAAATTGTGGAGTAGAAAGTGGAAATTATATTGACCGAGGACGGCCAAATGTTAGGATTGGCCGAATGTGATATGTATGTACGTAATTGATGCGACAATGTTATATATACATATATAAGACGAAGTTGGTTGCTCGAGATTTGTATTCTGATTATTGTTATTGTTTTGTGAGATAAAGAAGAATAAACACATTTCTGGATACTACAGTTCGTCGTTTTTTGATAATTTTCTCTATTATTCGTCATTTGTTTGATTTCCCTTTATATTTTCCAATTTTTGGCTTATATTTGAATGAAATCTTTTCCTTCATTCATCATGTGATCCTTCGAAGCTGTTATTGTTTGACTATGAGCAACTGATGATTTTTTCGAAATTCCTAGTGATTTTACTATGAATTTTCAATTTTCAGCTAATATTTGTATAAAATCGTTTTCTTCATCCATCAAGTAATTTTTCATAGCTATTATTGTTCGACTATGAGAAACTGATGATTTTTGAGTGAGATTTCTAGCGGTTTGACTATAAAAGGAGTCGATTGTTGGATATTTTTTCAACTATGTATTGGAAACACATTAAAAATTTGATAATTATCTGGAACGATGTTATTGATGGATATGAATGAAACTTCTATTGTTGCATCATGGAAATTGTTAGATTGTCTGTTATACTGTTTTGATTGTGTAATTATGTTGTGTGTGAAGTATTGATGATTTTGTTGTGGATTTTCGCATCGGTAGCTCTCAGCGGAGTTAATCACTCTTGAGCCATGGCCTGGGCGAGTAACCGCAACGTCATTATCAGTGTAATGTTAGTGTCTTAGTAGTAACAGTTGTAATAAAATGTTTGCATTGTGGTCTATATGGAAAGAGCGTAGTGTTGAGGAGATTGTTGTGGATTTTTCGCTTCGGTCGCTCTCAGCGGAGTTAGTCACTCTTGAGCCATGGCCTAGGCGATTCACCGCAACGTTCTCATCAGTGCAGAATTGAAGTGTGGTAGTTGTAATTGATGTGATCCATTGTTTGTCTTATATTATCAATGTGGTTGTAGGAGGATCTCTCATTGTCGTTCGGTGTAAGTCCATTTTGCGACAATAGATTTTGAAAATTTGGTAATATTTGTTATTCATTATGGATTCAGTATAAAAAAAACACCGGAAAATTTGATCTCTGACGACGATCTCAATCGATTGCAAGTTCATCTAGAAGTTATTACGGGGAAAATTCTCCTCCTATTTTGTTCATTCATTGATTATTGAATGATGCAGTCAGAGAATGTTTGTTCGTAGCCCAGAATTTCAGGAATCCAAAAGAATATACAAATCTATGGATGAGTCATTCACTAACAGGGGACCTATCAGGGTTCTGTGTAGAATGACTCACAAATGTAGGGATTCAGTTGGGCGGAAATTCTTTGATGGGATCCTTCAGTCAGCTAATAAGAACACCGAATCCTTGACATTACCTCAGCACTTTTGTGAGTCACCCTACCGCAGGCGATAGCCAAGTATTGGATTCTTCGTATGTGGGAGTCACGTCGATTTATTATTAAGAAAAATTCTATTATGATGTTGAGTTTACTCATTCTGGAAAACTCTGTCCTATCGTCATGGTCTTGATTCTAAGATGATTATAATTTTGGACTCCACCCAAGTGTGCCAGCCGAGGGTAGAATATTATTAGATTATTTGGAATCACCTGGAGTACGTCTCCTATTCAACAACGATGGCATCGTCATTGCTCTTTGATTCCCTGTTGAGTTGAATTGTCCAATTGGTTGGCGAGAGACAGTCCTTCTTGCCCTTGAAGGTGCTGTAGGATAAAAAAATCATTATAGCAGATTATTTTTCTATGATGATATAATTGAATTTGTTTGTGTGTATGAGTGTGTATGTGTGTGTGTGTGTGTGTGTGTGTGTGTATAGATATTGCATATTGGAATTGTTCGTGTATGTGCATGTATAGGTGGGTGGATGAGTGAGTATGTGTTGGAAGAGTTATTACACACTCAATGATTAATATATATTCTATATCGATAATCATTGATTATTCGAATGTTATTAAAATAACTTCCCAGTGCAGCCTTTTAGTGGCAAAGTCATCCTTTGCCATCCTTTGAATAATCAGCTGCTTGCGGATTGTCTACTAATCTATATGCTGGAACTGAATAACACAAGAGTTATATTATAGTTCATGTGATGATTCAACTTGTTGGTGTTAGTGAAATTGTGTGATAATTATATTTGTAAGTGGATGAATGAGCGTGAATGATTGTGAGTGTGTGTGTGTGTGTGTGTCTGTAGCTAAGTGCGTCCGTATGAGTGAGTTTAAGCGAGTGTGTTAGTTTAAACTTTTCATATAATATTAAATAAGTACTAAATGTTTTATATTTAATTACTCACCTACAAACCTTCGTCTGATATCCCTCGATCGAACCTATATCTCCTGGGAGTTGACTCTTGAGGTGACTCCTCAATCATCAGGAGCGGCATCGACTTCACCCTACGATGGGGTGAGACAGACTGGCCCTACTCGACGCTTTAGCTTCATATATATTTCTGTTAGTTCCCTCTAACGACTTTTATGATAATCGATGTCGCATGTATCTAAACACTTATTGTATCCCCGACCATCTTATTATCTAAGTTCATCTTGAAGGTATCTTTCAATTATCTTCTTATCTGAACGCCATCTTTGGGTTATCTTTTCATCTTTCAGTTATCTTTTCGTTATCTTCAAGTTATCTCATCACTTTCTTTATTTTCTTCCCACTAGAATTTCATTCGATGGTCTTTTTTGAGATGATTGATTCAATTGAAATGGAAGAATTGACATTGATTGAAAACTTCATTGATGAATTCAAAAAAAGCGAATGGTTTTTTTAAGAATGTGAAAACAACAGTCTCATCAAACATTGTAAAGTTTATTTTCAACAAATTTTAGAAATCATTCGCAATTCCTTTGCAGATGCTCGTATTTCGTGAGTGAGACTTTATAAAATCCTGAAGAACATGTAAGGAATCCTGGATTTTTTCCTTTATATTTTTAGGATGCTCAGTTGTGGGAATTTCAAAATTCTTTTTATAAATATCTTGATAGAAATCATCAACACTTAGCTAGAATCACTTCAAAAAATGATTGAGATTAACACTGAGAGATGTATTCAACTATTTTGAATGAAAATATTGTTGTGAGAATTGTGAATGAATTTGTTTGATATACTTTGAACGGTTGAACGAGAATTTTTTTACTTTTTTTGTTGAACACAACGATTATTTCAAGAATCTACTACTCTCTTCTTGTAATTTGTCGAGGAGTATTGGGGTAGATCTCATGATCAAATATCCCTAAAGTATAAATCACCCATAACCCATCATCCAGAAGAAGGTATCAAAGTAGAGGCGCATTTAGGACTTCAACTGAGTGACGACCGGAAATTCCAGTCAAAGGGCCGAAAAATTGGTGTCTTCATAATATGAAAAATGATTGTTAGAGAAACTCGTGACCTTAATTATTATTAGCGTCAAAATTTATCTATTAATCGATAATCTTAGTAGTAGATAGGCATATTAGAAACCGACTTCATCGAATTCCTGGAAATTTTAAAATGATTTCAGAAATCGCAAAACTTTTGATTTTTCCGAATAAAGTGAATCCGAGCGAGCGTTAGCGAGCAAGGCAGTATCGCTAGTACATTACTATCCCTGGGGAAGCATCATTCCACAACTTCATCAAACAGAAGTTCCTGATGATGAATCGAGGTTGGCCTTGTATGTTTCGAATTTCTGCGGATATCTCATTCAATGATAGATTCTCAAATTAACACCCACGACATATCTCACAGATCTCGGGAAGATTCACGCGAGTATGCCTCTCAACCTTCATGAGACAACGTGTGCGACAAAATGAGACTGAAAATCGATTTGACCAGAGATAAATTTCATTTTCTTCCACTCATAACTTGAATACGGTACATTTATTCGAAAAAATGATATGAACCTTTTTTGTGGATCTTTGGAAGATCTACAAAAAGGTCCCAAGCTACTTCCTCGAGAACCGCGTCAATCTCGATTTGAATGAGAAAAATCGAGATGACCCGAAAGTTTTCCAACTGTTTCGGCTCATTACTCAAAACTGTCATACTCTAGGGAAAAGTTGACCGAATACTTTCTTCAAGACCTTTTAAAGATCTACAAAAACTTACTGAGATCATGTTCCGCTAAAACCCTTTTTTTCCGAGTTCTACTGTGAGAATCAAAAAAAATGCTGGTTTCTACCTTCATTTATTGTTTATTTATATGTTTCACCAAATATTCAACCAAAAAACATTCCGCTATCTCAAACTGGAAGTATCACCTCCAATTTGAGCCCAAAACCAGCCGGTTATCGAGGGTTTAGTCACTTACTCCCACAGGAAGCGTCTTTTCGGGGCTTACTTGCAGTACTATAGAGGGACTCTCCGATGAACTCATTTTCTTACTCGCACAAAAATGAGGAAATCGATCCATTGCAGGTCCATGTACATCAACGGGAGGATCAGAAAATCGCCCCCAACCATAAAAAAATTAGTGTTACCCATGGTTTATTCACGCCGTTCTCGGCGGTGTACACTCGCTGTAATCAATGGGCGGACTCCAGATTATAGAGAAATGGTAGATTATATCAAAAGATCTCATCCACTTCGCTACTCCCAGACTATGGTGCGTTTTGGAGCACCAGCTACTGACAATTTTATATAGACGAAGTCGTCATGAAATTCCCCATGAAATCTTTCAAAAAGTTCAAAGACACTCCGGATTTGTATAAGAATGACTTGGATTGTACCTCATATCCGTATCTCGTATGCCAGTGGATTATGAGATCTGGGAGGACCGAGACTCTTCAATATTTTATGTTTTTTGCCCACCTTCCGATAGGTTAGAAGCCTCCATCATTACCATTGGGTGATCCTAATCATGAGCTCTGGAGGTTGAGAATCTCTAACATCCATTCAAGTATTTTATGAGAGATCCCTGTCCGGCCAACCCCCGACGCTCACCCAATCAATGAATATTTCGGACCGAATTCTCAGAAAATCCTCAAAATGAGGCGCAAGGTTTTGTTCTGTAAGCCATTCAGCAATTTTTTCAGATGATCCACATGGGAGATGATGTTTTTGTATCCTTCAGAGTTGTATAGGAATTTTCAGACATATGCACAGCGTTTCCCAGTATTTTCGCTTTTAGGGGCCAAAAGTCGAAAGTTTCTAGGATTTCCTCATATACATACGCATGGTAGTATATTTTTGGTGTATAATACGGCCACCCAATTGCATTGTGATTTAGATGGCTCCGAGACAGAACGGTATAAGTCTATTTTCTCCATATCCAGCAAATTAGCTTCAAAGTTGACTTGCAATGGCGATTTCAATGTGTCATTTTTAGTACTCATGTTTCATTCATCATGTAATGAGTGTAATTTAACGACAGTTTGACTTGCGCATACACACTCCTTTATTCATCTATAGGCATTCATATACATTTTCGCAGCATGAGTAAGCTCATCCAATAGTGCATCATCCGTCGTGACCGGGACTGCCAGACCCGTCTCAGAACAGTGCAGTGTATGGCCTTATACCGTGAGTGACAGAGTATGTGTTGCGTTCGTGTTTCGCATCTCAAACACCGAAACGTAATGAAACCTTGAGTGCGTACGTATCATCCGTTGCTCCAGTCGACCACCCACTCCTACGTCTGCTTGAAGTCATTTTCGGAGGCAGTTAGATGTTACAGTGTGCTCCTTGATAGAATCATTGCTAACTGTCCGCGCAACCCGAGACTGCTCAACCCACGAGAACCTCGACTCCGGCCAGCGAGACACGGGAGCAAGCATCACCCTCATCGACAAGGATCCCGAGGGGTTTGTCATACACCCAACCTTCCCAAAGGGTCTAGTCAAGGCACTGTCTACTTCCAGGTCGGGGTTAGTGATTTTCGATTGCTTAAATTTTTTAATCGGCTTTCACCGTTCTGGTCCGCAAATTCTCTCGAGTTTTCCCTGGACCAGAACGGTATGAAAGTGCAATTCTCCCTTAAGTGAACTCACACCGTTCTGGACCGAGGAAAGCTGAGGAAAGAGTCGAATCTCTCCGTATTGAATGAGAAAATATTCCAAAACTGTGGATTCACACCGCTCTGGATCAACGAAGGTCAGAACACTGTGGACTTAATGGTTCTCTGCGGAAACATAGATTGAACAAGTCTAGGGGCCAGGTATAGAAGTCCATATTTTTTTTTGATTCGTTGACCACGGGCTCCTATGGGTGTCGACGAAGGCATCTGCTAGTCCTCATGAATTATGAAGTCACATAGACAACAACTCTGTAAAAGTCAACCAGTGGAACTTACTGAAAAACCAGTCCAGATCCGTTCATTGGATGGCGCTGGACTGCATAATCGGTTGAAATTGACGGCATTTCCCGATACTGGCGGGACTCGGCCAGGTTTTTCAGTGCCCTGAACTCGTAGCGTTCTCTTCTTCTCTTGTGCACATATAAGCGAAGGTTGGGTTTATCGACCCAATATATAGTAATAGTGGGCTTATTCCACAGTTGGCCGAACCAGGTGATAATGGTGATGACCACACTCTATATATTTGATATTGATAGGTTCATTGGTGAGGTTGGATACAAGTGTTACAGAATCAATGATTGCTCTCGTGCACTCACTCTCTCACTCATAATCAACAAGGGCTATCTGTTCAACCGATGTTCGGTGTATAGTACCGTTCCCCTGATAGTAATACTAGGTCAAACAATTAAATCAATCTCATTCAATAATACTCAACGATTCTATAACTTATTTTCTAATATCCCCTAGTTTTGAGGCAATAGCGGAGCTAATATCCTCCGGGAGTAAGGGAGTGAAGAAATCGATTTTTAATTGACGATGGTCAGAATGCACGACATGAATTTGAGACTAATTGAGGATTGTCAAAATCGAGTTCCTAAACGAATTCTTATCAGTTCATGAATTGTAGTATAAGTTACAAATTTGGCGAGTTTCGAGTTGACAAGGGTTATGGGTTATGGGTTATGGGTTATGGGCGTGAGGCGGGAGAATTGGTACGACAGGATATTGAGGGTTACGTATTACGTATTCAGTCGAAACGTGATTGGTAAATTTGAAGAACTCGTATATGATGTACCTTCTTCTGTCGAGTCACTATTTAGTAATCGATACCTTTCGTTGTCTAAATGGAGTATATTCTGATGATAAATCATTCGGACGTTGGTTACTCACCTTACTCGGTCTCTGCTGATGGTGATGGCAAATACGAAGTCAATAAGGGAAACTGCTTCAATCTCTCTTGATGTGGTTTATTTATGGTTTATATGTTGAATGTTGACAATATCAGCAGGTTAACTGTTCTCGGTGATATTTAAGATCTTCGATAAATCAATTTCTATCTCCAAAATTCCGATCACTGAATAATAACGGTCTCGAATTCACAATACACGAGTATCGATCTTGATCCTTTGGACGAGATAATGGTCTCGATATTTCACTTGCTTCACACTCAGTCGGATTCGGAATAACACACATATTGATTCAAGATCACTTGAATTCAGTATCGATCTTGATCCTTTGATCGAGATATTGGTCTCGATATTTCACTTGCTTCACACTCACAAGAAGCACCCAGGTGTTGTGGACCACGGATTTGGCTGAAACTCAAGAATTAGTCTCTTTTCACCACCAAAAGGTGAAACCCAGAGCCGCACTTACAAATGCCCAACCGTTTTCGAGCTATAGCCCATGACACTAGCATTGCCCATATGGGCCCATGTTCAAAAAAGATATATATATAGATATACTCATGATGCTAATGTTATGAGCTACAGCTCGTAAACGGTTGGGCATTTGCAAGTACGGTTCTGGGTTTCATCTTTTGATGGTAAAAGGAGACTATCCCCAGAGATTCAACCAAATCCGTGTTCCACAACCCCTGGGTGTTCCTCGTCAGTCGGATTCGAAATAACACAGATATTGATTCAAGATCACTTGATATCAGTATCGATCTTCATCCTTTGATCGAGATATTGGTCTCGATATTTCACTTGCTTCACAAAACGTTCAACCTCGCACAATCACAAGTAAACACAAATATTGGTCTCGTTTCCTGATCGAGATCACACCAGACACACACAACATTCAGTCTCAAGACGATGAGAGAATGGCACAGAATCGAAAAAACTGACCGACGAGTGGACCGACACCGAGAAAAACTGATGGAGAACTGAGCTGCTGCGCCCTTCTGCAGCCCCTTTTTATACCCAATTTAGGAATGTTCGGAATTCGGTAGTGGAAGGGTTTTTATTCGACAATTCGAAGCATTTGAGGTGTTTTTTGGTAGGGAAAATCAATAACTTAGATCCCCGGGGGTCAAAAGGTCGATGCGCAGCAGATGCGTGTACTGAACATAGACCGAGCCAAGACTGACATAACTGTCTAGATGCATAGCATGTAACACTTCATTGCGAGGAGTTTAGGCTCTGCGCGGTTCATCTTGACCGTGGACCCGCGATGTTTTCTTCGTCCCTTGCCTAGTCCGTTACTGTTTTTTTACCCTTCGGTCCCTCGTCATTCTGTTGCGCTTTTTGCATATAGATATTACAGATAGAGGAGGGAAGGGGTGGGCCTCTCTGTAAGTGGGATTTCCTCTGCGAAAGAGAGAGAGAGAGAAGACAAGAAGTCCTCTTTCTTACTCCCTCAGACCTGAGCGGCGCAATGCGCAGTCGACCCCAAGACACAGAGGCGCGTCGGAGAGGGGGTAACGTTGGCGGTGAGCCGGTGAACCGTGTCTTGATGCCGACTGCACAATGCGCCGTACAGTTGCGAGAGAGGAAGACAGAGGACTATTCGTCTTTTCTCTCACTCTATTGCGAAGAAACGTGTAGGCTGCGCTTCCATCCTCTATCTGTAATATCTCTATGGCTTTTTGTCTACTCGCTATCACTTGACCGTTCAACGTTCAAGCGAAAAAAACTGCATTACATTCATCTCATCTTCTCAACTCAAAACTTGCACAATATTCATATATAACATAGTACATTCATACAGTACATTCACTAGTTACATACGTTACATAATTACATTCATTCAGTACACACACTACACAATCACATTCATACATTACGTTTATTCAACACGCATACGATGAATTCCACACCAAAGCGAACTACGAAAAAGAGTCATCTCTCAGATTCTTTTTTAACCTTTTTCATTCGATTCTATGGCCCAAAATAGGAACTTCGGACCACCTATGGGGCCCAAAGAAAATTTCTCTTCTCCATTGCACGCACATCCGTTAACAGACCGAAAATTTATCGTGTAAAAATCGATGCTCTTTCATCCACGAAAATGGGAATATTTCGAGTTTTTGGATAGCTATCGATTTGCGGGTTACGGCATCTGAAAGGGCATCAAAAAACCTTTCGAAAACCTCGTCGAAAATTCCTTCTCTGTGATTTGGGGGCCTCCTGGAGTCAGAAGAGTGTTTTTCACCAAAATGTTGATTTCTCAAAAAGCCATTTTCTTTTCATTTTTTTAAAATCATATATTTGACGTAAAATTTTGCGTTCTTCCGAAAAAAATGAGTTTCAGAGAAGTTTGGGTCGATCCAAGTGACTTATGAGCCATTTTTTGAGAATTCGATTTTTTCGGTTTCAGAAAAAGGCGATTTTCTGCGCATGCGCACAAACGTAGACTTTCGGTGCTACTTCCAATGGAAAGCTGACAAAATTTCCTATGGAATGACTACCCGCAGAGTTGAAATTCATGCACTGAAACGCGATCTGCTAGGATTAATTATGTCGAATCAAAATCACATGAAAATTCAGCCCATTAACGCCTTTGTAGCACCTGCTGAGATGACACATTCACGAGGTCTTCTCGGGACTCAATTTTGAGTACGGAATTGACCTGAAAAAAATTCGGACCACATGGTTTCAACGTAAAATTGTATGAACTTTCAAAATATGCGATGAAAAACCCCGTTTAAGGCGAACCCGAGGTGCTACATTCAGTTTTTTGCCAAAAATACGATATTTCACATTCAAAATTGCGAAAAACTGAATGTAGAACCTCGGGTTCGACTTAAACGGGGTTTTTCATCGCATATTTTGAAAGTTCATACAATTTTACGTTGAAACCATGTGGTCCGAATCTTTTTCAGGTCAATTCCGTACTCAAAATTGAGTCCCGAGAAGACCTCGTGAATGTGTCATCTCAGCAGGTGCTACAAAGGCGTTAATGGGCTGAATTTTCATGTGATTTTGATTCGACATAATTAATCCTTGCAGATCGCGTTTCAGTGCACGAATTTCAACTTTGCGGGTAGTCATCTTATAGGAAATTTTGTCAGCTTTCCATTAAAAGTGGCGCCGAAAGTCTACGATTGTGTGCATGCGCAGAAAATCGCCTTTTTCTGAAACCAAAAGAATCGAATTTTCAAAAAATGGCTCATAAGTCACTTGGATCGACCCAAACTTCTCTGAAACTCATTTTTTTCGAAAGAACGCAAAATTTTACGTCAAATATATGATTTTAAAAAAATGAAAAGAAAATGGCTCTTTGAGAAATTAACATTTTAGTGAAAAACACTCTTTTGCCTCCAGGAGGCCCCCAAATCACAGAGAAGGAATTTTCGACAACGTTTTCGATAGGTTTTTTGATGTCCTTTCAGATGCCGCAACCCGCAAATCGATAGCTATTCAAAATATTCCCATTTTTGTGAATGAAAGAGCATCGATTTTTACACGATAAATTCTCGGTCTGTTGACGGATGTGCGTGCAATGGAGAGGAGAAATTTTTTTTCGGCCCCATAAGTGGTCCGAAGTTCCTATTTTGGGCCATAGAATCGAATGAAAAATGTTAAGAAAGAATCTGAGAGATGACCCTTTTCCGTAGGTCGCTTTGGCGTGGAATTCATCATACATTAATATACATTCAATACACATACTACAATATTAACATTCAAACATTTCATTTATTCAACACGCATACATTAGTACACATTCAATACACATACTACAATATTAACATTTGACACTACTTGATATCCACGTACTTTATCTATTCAAATGCACACACCATACATGCATACATTACATTAATTTTATACAATATAACATGATTGCATTTACGCATTACATCTATTTAATACACACACGCTATACAATCACATTCGGACACCACATTCATTCGATTCTCACATGACATTAACACAACACGCGCCACATTCATACAACACGCGCATTTCGCTTCCCTGAATCACCATTCATACACCACACTTACTCAATACACACATGTCAATGTTTCAACGCCCGCGATACACTCACATACTTTCCACTCATCGTTTCCCGGGGCGCAGCCGTTACACCTCCCCCCTTAAGACCGGACATTGGGGGTTGAATAGCCCCGAATGTCCGTTACAATATTTTGCAAAATTTCAGGCTGTATAATTCAAAATCAATGAATTCTTATTCCTTCTAGTGTTAGGGATCAGATATGGTTTTCAAAATACTCTATCTATTTGAATGCCTTTACGAATATTCATATATCGCCGAGATAACAAAATTTTATGATTACATATGGTAAATTTCAAAAGTACATATTTGAATGGGTTGTAGTTGGAGCGAATTTTCTTCATTATTCTCTTATTTGTTAATGTGAACAAGTTTATGAATGATATTCCTATTTCTTTCTTAACATCTAGATGGTTTCATCGATAGTGATAAATCGAGGTAGATTATAATATGAGGGTGAATATTCGGTGAAACATTCGAATTCTTGATTTCGTAATAAAGTAGCAGTCTTATCAACGATGATATTGAGGTAGAAAGGCAAAAATCCTTGTAAATATGATATCCTTGTAAACTAACAGTCTTATCAATGATGATATTGAGGTAGAATATAATTGAGCTGAATTTCGATTACATATTGATAAATATTGAGTTTCCTCATTCCTTTTTGTTGGCTATGGACATTTTAAAAATCTTTGTAAATTTGATATTCTTGTAAGTTAACAGTCTTATCAATGATGATATTGAGGTAGAACATAATTGAGCTGAATTTCGATCACATATTGATGAACATTGAGTTTCCCCATTTTTTGTTGTTGTCGATGGACATTTCAAAACCTTTGTGGTGAACTAACAGTCTTATCGATGATATTGAGGTAAAATATAATATGGGGCTGGATTTCGATTAAATATTGAGTTTTCTCATTTCATAACCTTTGTAATAACTAACAGTCTCATCAATGATGATATTGAGGTAGGGTATGATACTGAGATGGAATATATACTAGTCATAACTCATCCAGTTGAATATTGGAAAACCTTGTTCTTTTCATTGTCGAAAGACGTTGTGACTGACGCAATGCCTCGGATGATTAGGACGGAGGCAATGCGTAGTCCATAGGCTCTGGATCTTGGGAGAGAGCCTATGTTTTAGGATTCATGACTTGATCGGAAATATGCAATGCATATAGGGGGTGATGAATGAAAAAATATAGGATGCTCCAGTGAAGATTTAGTTATCTCTTATCGTCTCGTGAACCATACCAACGGATTAGGACGTTGATGATGGGAGACGATAATGAGATCAATTACTTGCGAATAGTTTTTTATCGGGAAAATGTATGGATTAGGGCACACAGGTAGCCCAATAATAACCTATTCAGATTATATCACGATATACTGACGCAAGCGAGTGAATCAAGGGCACCCTCTCACGCTGCATATACGTGACTTGTATTTTAGAATTCACCCACGGTAACAAGAGGGGAGTAGGGCCCTCTTATATATCGCAAGTGGCTTCTAATATTCATACAAATTTGAGGTACGGATATGAGCAGGGCTTATCATGCTCAATCACAAATAATGTACACCAGAGATGCGAAGTATTGGAGATTTATTCAGGAAATTAATACAATCATATAGATTATTATTAGAACCCTGAGGACCTCGTAATTCTCACTCTATGAGCCAATTTATGACTGAGAGACATCATACCTCGATTGAGAAACTGTGGCTCTATTTATACCCGGTCCTCAGGATTCTAGTACAATCGATAGATAATCTTGAGTATCAGGATAAATATTCATAGAGGCTGCAACCTTCGGCATTATCTAATATGTACATATTCACACCGATGCTGAAATGCATTGATTTTGATAAACATTATGAAATGAAAGTATTTCGATTTGTTGTTACACCCAAAAGATAATTTTTAGATAACTCCCTGGAACTTTCTCGAAACACATAGGAGACACGTGCTAATTAAATGTACTCGAGATTCCATTCTAGAATATCGGGAAATGATCATGTTTTATGTGATATCCGTCAAAAATGATATAAATTATTGAAATGCCATCTTAGATTGACAGAATATCATTTTTTCATTGTCATTTACAATAGATTTTCGTCAAAAAAGTATCAAGTTTTTTATGAAAGATTCGAATTTCATCGATATAAAACCAAAATAACTATACTCTGAATTGATTTGGTATTAGAATCATTAGTTAGTCTGAAAGAATCTATTTTACATACAATTTTACAAAAGCTTGAACTTTGTAAAATCGAATATTGCGAATAATACATTGAATTTTAGGATTTTTTCATAAGTACTATGAAATTGATGAATCATAGAATAAGACGGCAGAAAAAACTTCCAGAATTGATTAAATAAACTTCACAAAATTTTGAATAGAAAATCATAGAATTTTCTATGTATAATCGTATACATATATACATGTCTTCCTATATATATCTTCTATATATGAGTCAAGTGAGCTCGCTAGGCTCAGCTGGACTGGGGAAAACAGTGAGTGATATTATCGGCTTGTAGGCGCGCATATTCAATATTACTCCATAGAAACTGGCACGAAATTACTGTTTAAATTTTTAAAAATAAATATCGAAATTTTGGGACTATGGTTGTCACATGCCCCCCATTAAAATTTGAGTCTCTTCTAGGAAGGATGAAAATTTTAATCAAAAAGTGAATAATCAGGAACACAAAATTTCGACTGAGCACATGGATGCTTATTTCATTCACGTCTCTCGACTTGTGAGTGTGATTGATTTTGATCCCGTGAATGTTTCATTCAAGTTTGTGCCCCCCACTGCCCTTTCAAACCGAGTATGCTTGCGGAATTGGTCGATCTCCGTCTCTTCGAGCACATGGCTCCGACCCTCCTCATGCTGCTCGAAGTTTCCAGTGGGTGGTGCAAATGGGATCTGGATGCCTTCTCCTGAAGATAATTCATTTTTGCCTGCCTCCGGGATGAGTTTTGAGATTTCGGATTCACTTTTACTATGAATTTTTTGTGTTTCAACCTCCCGATCCTTAGGATCGTTCGAGGGTGATTTTTCAAAAGCAGAGCCTCCATCTAGTAGGTTGCTTGGGTGAGGCGAGACTGCTTCGTTATTTGAGAGCGAGTCCGTCTCGGTTGCATATTTTGTGCAGGTTGTATCACTCGATTCCTGAGTTTGATACGGATTCTGATATTGATTGAATTCCTCAATCTCTTGAATCTGAAGTGTAATAATTGGTTGGGTCGGGGATCTGGTTTTGTATCCACCGCCCTGTAGTTTTTTGGGGGGACAGGCGTTTGGGGTGGATTCTATTTCTCCAGTTGCACCTTGCCTCTTGTCAGATTGACAATTATGTTTTGAACCCGAGAAACAAGATGCAACTACTGCGCGTTTCCCGGATCCGAAGATTCATTTCTGGGGACTTTGTCCGATTTTTGATTCTCCTTGGACTCAACATCCAACTTGTTCGAGGACCAAGAAGAGTTCAGGTTGTGTCGGCGACTCTTGTTCGATGCATCATCGCAGTCGAAGTCAGCCAAAATATTGAAAAAAGTTGTTTTTGTTTCTTCAGATTGACAACGGAGGGTCGTTTTTACTTCTCGTTCGAAATGATGACTGAGTTGACTGATAATATCAGCATCATCTCGCCCCCCATCAATTTCGAGAGCGGTATTGAATAGTTCCATGGCGTACTGAACCCTCGTCAGTTTGCCATCGGATCTGAATTTTCCCAATTCTAATTCCATTTTAAATTTTCTTCGAGTATTAGAATCCTGAGGACCTCGTAATTCACACTCTATGAGCCAATTTATGACTGAGAGACATCATACCTCGATTGAGAAACTGTGGCTCTATTTATACCCGGTCCTCAGGATTCTAGTACAATCGATAGATAATCTTGAGATATCAGGATAAATATTCATAGAGGCTGCAACCTTCGGCATTATCTAATATGTACATATTTACGCTGAAATGCATTGATTTTGATAAACACCATGGAATAACAGTATTTTGATTCGTTGTTACACCCAAAAGATAATTTTTAGATAACTCCCTGGAACTTCCTCGAAACACATAGGAGACACGTGCTAATTAAATGCACTTGAGATTCCATTCTAGAATATCGGGAAATGATCATGTTTTATGTGATATCCGTCAAAAATGACATAAATTATCGAAATGCCATCTTAGATTGACAGAATATCATTTTTTCATTGTTATTTACAATAGAATGAATTTTCGTCAAAAAAGTATCAAGTTTTCTATGAATGATTCGAATTTCATCGATATAAAACCAAAATAACTATACTCTGAATTGATTTGGTATTAGAATCATTAGTTAGTCTGAAAGAATCTATTTCACATACAATTTTACAAAAGCTTGAACTTTGTGAAATTGAATATTGCAAATAATACATTGATTTTTAGGATTTTTTCATAAGTACTATGAAATTAATGAATCATAGAATAACATGGCAGAAAGAACTTTCAGAATTCATTAAATAAACTTCACAAAATTTTGAATAGAAAATCATAGAATTTTCTATGTATAATCGTATACATATATACATGTCTTCCTATATATATCTTCTATATATGAGTCAAGTGAGCTCGCTAGGCTCAGCTGGACTGGGAAAAACAGTGAGTGATATTATCGGCTTGTAGGCGCGCATATTCAATATTACTTCATAGAAACTGGCACGAAATTACTGTTTTAATTTTTAAAAATAAATATCGAAATTTCGGGACTATGGTTGTCACAACGTTTTTAAAATTTCGGAATAACTAAATAATCTTATTGTAATAAGATGCAATATTGGAGTATAATATTATACTAGCAAATGTTGGATTAAACGGACGGGATCAGTTCTCTATGGGGTCATACATCGAGTTGGAATTCAGTTCGATTGAAATTGAAATTCTTAAAAAATGGGTGATTCTACTGCGGCATCTGCTACAATTTTTCGATTGTATGGAACACCTGCTGCACGCGACGCAATGACGACATGGCAATAACGCTATCTCTATTTCATCATCGAAACAGATTTTACACGTTAAGGAGCTCGGAGTGTCCGCTAAAGTTGGTTCGGGTAGAAAAGATCTTGTGATTACCTCTCCCTTTGAGGTGTTCGACGATTCCAGTCCTTCTATGGTGGCCTTGACGAATGACTCCCCCTTTGTTGTGATTACGAAGTTGCAGTTGGGGAACCAACGGATATGTTCGATCCATACGTTATCAGTAGTTTCCCATTTCTTTAGAGTAACACCGCGATGAAAACATGACACGATGTCTCCTCGATTCGTATAGAAGAAGCCCGCTGCATCCAGATCTTCCTTTGATTGGTGCATGCTCAGTGGCCAATTCTTGTAGGTCCGTAATCTATTCTCGTAAGTAGACATCCCCTTGCTTGCAGTGTCGGCGGTAATTTTGTTGATTGTGTCTGACAAGTTCCGGCAGTTTATGGTTGAGCTGGGTTGATCTATTTCTATAATAAGACGACATTCCAGTTGAGTAATGGTCAGCTCGATAAGTTGAACTCATCCATGTAGAATTGTGCTAATTCCTCGTATTCTGGTGCTGAGATCGTGGGAGGTGATTCGGGTATGGTATCCCGGGAGTCAGTATCTGTTGTTTCTTCGTGGTACTCCGGAGGGGGTTTTAGCTTATGCTTATGAGCAACCAATTCGATAACGGTTGAATCATCTTTAACAAAGGCGTCTAACAGGGGTTCCAACGCATTTTTATCTGATGGGCATTTCACCCATAAGCGTTTCTTGCATTCTGTACATTTCCATTTAGCGGCATCTGAAGCGATATTTCGTACGTAAAAGTGCATCTCTCCTTGTTTGGTGTCGTTTCTCTTATCGTTGCATGATTCACAATAATTCCTCTTGCGAGAGAGGGAACCAAAAGTTCTCGTTACGTAGACGGGGTAGGTTCTTTGTTGCTCTATTTTCCTTGTTCTGTAATGAGAGACAACTGGAATATATATATATATATTTCTATTATATATCTCCCTATACTATATAGTTCTTCTCCAATCTTCCGCCCCACGGCACCCCACAGCGCCCCACTCCGCCCACAGCGCCCCACACCGCCCCACACTAAATGTTACAAATCGCCCCACTCCGCACCACACGCCGCCCACTCCGCCCCACTCCTGCCACACGGTCCATTTCGGCACACCTCAATCGACATTCTTCCCCACTACTCCCCACACACTTTATCCTTTAAACTACCTTCCCACTCCACATTATATTAAATGTCTCCCCCCTACACTACATGATATGCAATTTACATAAATTACTTGTGAAAACAGTGCCGATTCTCCCCTTTCTGGAGCAACCTGTCGAATTGAATATCATTTTACCATTCTTGTTCCATTCGATACTCCATACTCATCATTATAGATCACGAACGGATTTCCTGACTACTTTATCATCAATGAATCATCGTATTCAATTGATGAGTTGAGGTACCGCTCAAAGCCCGTTTCTTTTTTTTGTCGAAATAGAATAATTGCATTTTTCAATATTATCATATTTAAATTCAATCAAAATCAAACCATCAAGAAAAATCTTCCAATTTCATGCATATTTCGAAATATATTGGAAATGAATCATTAAAAAACATCTACGTCATTTCATTAATTTTTTGGTATGATAATTTAGAACAATATAGAGGAAAAGATCGCCAGGAGCCCTATGAAAAACATCTATAACTTCTACAAAAACTTTGAGAGATTGAAAGGAATCTACGAGAACTTAATGACAATCTTACAATTTTTGATTTATCGGTTGTTAATATATCCTCCAAAACAATATTATTCATCACAATACTACCTCACCATTTACCATACTGATCAATTCTTCCAAAACTTATCCATTTATTCAACCAATGATATCTTCACTTTTCACCTATGATAAACATAAACGAATTTGAATCGAGCATAATAAAACTGATAGATTCCCATGGATTATCTGGAATTTACCGAAGCGAAGAATGTTTTAGTCACTGAGAGCATCTCCTCCATTCCCATCTTCGCATCATCCAATAATTTTATACTCCCAACATTTTTAATTTTGAGTATGTATGTTTCTCCTGAGCAACATGAATATGATGTATTGATATATATTCATTAGAATCAAAAAATCACCTCATAATCACAATTTTCTTCAAGATCACCAATAATCTCTAATTTAGATCCTCTTCCAAATGATAATGATTCCTCATCTCGGTAGATCAACAAGAGCTCCAACTTGTGATTCCCGTCTGTCAACACTCCGAAGTATTCTGAATCATTTTATTTCGTCTTCAGAATAAACGTACTCCTCAGATAACCTGTAATTTCTGTCCGGGGAGAAAATTCGTCAACCGTACTGCCCATCATGGATACTCAACAATAATCACTCATTACTTATGAATCCAGTTTTTTTGGGAATGTCCTTGAACTGAATTATTGAGGCCTTTCTATTCTTCAATTCATCTGGAACCCCACAAGAGATTATCTTCGAGTAATGATTTAGTGTACACTCATATCCCACATTTTCTTTGGTATATGATTTAGATTTTTGTATTGTAATATTCTCCAAAATAATTTCCTGAAAAACTCGTAATCCATCAATAAATGACATAGTTCTTAATTCATGACAATATATTCCGTTTACTCCTCAACTTAATTCATTCAACTTTAGTTTGTCACTGAATTTTGCAATATTTTGTTATAAATATTACATTGAGTCTTCGCACCAGAATTGTTGTTCACGATGAATTTGAATATATTGAACGTATTGTTTGTTTCCCTGTTTGAGTACGTTTCTTCTCCGATAATTTCCTCTACGTAAGCCACGATTACTCTATAATATATCATACCAATTGAATTCAATTTTCTCATCTCATGTACCATATTGAAAAAACATCAATGTTCATACGCAGTTTTGTCCCCAACACTCATTCTATTCTTCAAGATATCAGTGTCAGAAAAAGATACATCCCTTGTTTTTTTTAGAGTGTTCTCATGAGAACTCCCATCTGAACACCTCTTCTTCGATTTTTCCATTTATACTGAAATTTGTGTCGTATTAATTCTTATTCATTCCTTTTTTGTGTATCAATGAATGATGCCTATGAACAGGATCAATTCTGAAGAAAGGTTCCCCGCAATCTTCACAAATGTGATCTCCATCTCCACAATGACTCAGTTTATGACGTGTGAGATGTCTACTCCAGTTGAAAGATTTTTTGTATTCATTACATTTGAATTTTCTTTCATTGGAATGTGATGACATATGATCTGTGAACCTCTTCTCAATCATAATCATCCCACATATTCTGCATTTGCAAATTCGATTCTTTTTTTTTTAATCAGGATTGTGTTTTAATGATTTATGATTTTCCAAAAATCAACGTCCCCAAAAACTGCGGAACCATTTGGACATTTCATTGTAATCTCATCTTTACCAACGTACAATGGCTCCCTGGGGAATATTTAACTGATCAATTAAGATATATCAATTGACGTTTAATATACATAACAAATTCTAGTCCCTTTCATCAATCTCCATATCATCCATGATCTAAGAATTTTGAAATCGATTTCTTACGATTTGGTGATCAATTAAATAGTGCAGATCATTAACGTTCATGACAATGATATACATAAATATTGATGACATGATTATGCTATATAGATCATAAGCGATTAAAAACCAATACTATTTTCTGTCATTGTGTTATATGTGAATCAAAATGTATAGCTTCCTCTCAAAGTCCATGATTTTCGAATATCCACGAATAATATGAACCTTCCTATCATCAAGAATGGATACACTTTGATTACGTCACTCTCAATTCATTTTTTTTCAATTCGATTTATTCCTGTCATGACATCTAGGAAGTTGTCACCTACCGCCAATACCGCACAAAACTAATGACACTAAATGTTGCTCGTACAAAACTGCGCAAATGATCACGCATGCAATTGATTTGTCAATTGCTTCATCTTCAACTCAAGGAGAGGTACTCCCTTAACTTTGTAAGTCTGACCTGAAAAGCCATGGCATGGCGGTCCTGAGGATTTACAATTATATGTATTTTTTCGATCTAAAAACGCCGGCGTGAGCAGTTTTTTTACAAGAAAGTTCTTCTACATATTTATCTTTTCGTCTGCATTTCTTTCATCGGATCGACAAACCCATACGATATTCTTTTCAAAATCATCAAATATACCCCCAAAAAAATTCACAGATTGATCAATCAAATCATGTGATACTTATACATTTTCTCGGGTTGCGAAAAACTTTACACAAAAATCTGAATTCCAATAAACGTTACATGAAAAACAAAATCAGTTGAATTTTCCATACAGATTCTTCTTACACAGCTTTTTCCCGGAGGAATTCCAAATTCACTCTCGGTTCTCATTGTCTAACTTTTATCAACAAATATGTCGAAAATGAAGCGACACGCAATTCAACGGCATACCATCATTTGTTCAGTTTTGCACGGGCAATTTTCTGCTCTAATTACTTTTGTGCGATCTTGACCGGAGGTGCGAACTTTCTGTGTGTCTAAAACCACAAGAAACTGAACCCGATTTGACCAATTACAGATGAATTGCGACTACCGTAATCGAATTCTATTTTCCCTGAATGACAGCAGGTTTGATATTATCTGTGAATATTATATGTTCTCATTTTTTCATTCAGAATGAAGAGATTCTGAGTACGGTACTCGCAACTCGTCAGTGATTGGTTGAATCGGGTCAAGTTTCTTGATAACTTAGATATCCAGGAAGTTGTAACCCACGGTCAAGATCGTTCAAAACCATACAATTGCCCATGCAAAAATGTTCAGATGATTACGCATGCAATTGAAATGCCCGTCGCTTCGTTTTGGTTTTACTTGCAAGAAACGTGAAACAAAAATGGAAATCAGTTGACTTTTCTTAACATATTCTTCGTAAATTTCGTTTTCGCGAGCAATCCCCGATTCGACTCTAGAATGAAGATGTCTCACGTTTTTGGCCAATAATAATCACAGCCCCACAAAAAAAAGTTCTGACCTAACTCCCAAACTATGTTACCTTTATGTTTTGGGGGTCGCTGAATCCGAATCCAGGGTCAGTTTTGTCCCAGCACGTCGAAATTTCGACATAACCTCAAAACAGCATGAGTTGACAAAATTGCTCCAAAATCATAATCAAACCGTACTGAATCCACTTTTGACCACCAATCTGATTTTTTCGGGGTTGCTGAATCCAAAAACGAGGTTAGTTTGGCCCCAACATATCATCGTTCTGACATAACCTCAAAAAATCATGATTTCCCAATGATATTCGGACCTGGTGATCAAACCATACTTTGTTTTGCCCATACTATATGTTTTTGGGGTCGCTGAATCCAATTTTGAGGCCAGTTTGGTTCCAGCACATCATCATTCTGACATAACCTCAAAAAATCATGATTTTCCAATGATATTTGGACCTGGTGATCAAACCATACTTTGTTTTGCCTATACTATATGTTTTGGGGTCGCTGAATTCAATTTTGAGGCCAGTTTGGTTCCAGCACATCATCATTCTGACATAACCTCAGCGACATCAGCACTCTCGGGAGATACTGATTTTTTGAGGTTAGGTCAGAATGATGATGTGCTGGAACCCAACTGGCCCCAAAATTGAATTCAGCGACCCCAAAAACATGAAGAATAGGCAAAACAAAGTATGGTTTGATCACTAGGTCCGAATATCATTGGGACATCATGACTTTTTGAGGTTATGTCAGGACGATGATATATTGGGACCAAACTAACCTCGTTTTTGGATTCAGCAACCCCGAAAAAATCAGGTTGGTGGTCAAGAGTGGATTCAGTACGGTTTGATTATGATTTTGGAGCAATTTTGTCAACTCATGCTTTTTTGAGGTTATGTCAGAATCTCGACGTGCTGGAACAAAACTGACCCTGGATTCGGATTCAGCGACCCCCAAAACATGAAGGTAACATAGTTTGGGAGTTAGGTGAGAACTTTCTTTTTTTTTTGGGGCTGTGTAATGTCCGAGTTATCGATAAAGCTTATGCAACTCAACGAATCACGAATAAATTGCAAGTGCCCTCATCAAAGTCTATCCCTTCTGAATGATAACATGTCTGATATTATATGTCAATATCATAATTCTATATGAAATTGGCTAAATAACTGAATACCCAATGATTTCTTAACAACATAGAAATACAGGATGTCCGAAAAGTAAGTCCCCCTCCCCCAATTTTTTCAGAAATGGTTGGAAATCGGGAAAAACCCCGGAACACATGTCCCCTCATTTTGAGGGGGACACCCGATGGTGGCCTTGTTTTCTACCTCGAAGGTCATTTTCAAGGTCATTTGGAGGTCAACTGGATTTTTTAAAATGGAAACAACTATTTTCCACCTCGAATTCTGAAAGGACATGAAGAATGATGAAACTTTTGTTCGAAACTCTTTTTAACCCGACTTGAGCTTGGCAAGATGAATGGAGATCAGCACCGGTTGACGGTGACCGCTGTAACTCCAAGAGTGAGCATTTTATCGAAAAATATTTGGGATAGAAGTTATTCATGATCACAGTATCAAAGAGCTGATGACCTTGTTTTCGACCTTGGAGGTCATTTCCAGGTCATCTGGAGGTCAACTCAATTTTTTCCAATAGAAATACCTAATTTCAACCTCAAATTCTGAAAAAAACATGAGAAGTGATGAAACTTTTGTTCGAAACTCTTTTTAACCCGACTTGAGCTTCGCAAGATGAATGGAGGTCAGCATGGGTTGACGGTAACCGCTGTCGCTCCAAGAGTAAGCATTTTATCGAGAAATGTGTGGGATAAAAGATGTTCATGATCACAGTAGAAAAGATCTAATGACCTCGTTTCGGACCTTGGAGGTCATTTCCAAGGTGATTTAGTGGTCAACTCGATTTTCCCAACGGAAACACATAATTTTGACCTCCAAGGTCGGAAACAAGGTCATTAAGTATTTTCTACTGTGATCATGAACAACTTTTATCCTAAACATTTTTCGATAAATAGCTCACTTTTGGAGTTACAGCAGTCACCGTCAACCCGTACTGACCTCCATTCATCTTGTCAAGCTCGAGTCGGGTCAAAAAAAAATTCAAACAAAAATTCCATCATTTTTCATGTTCTTTCAGAATTCGAGGTCAAAGATAGGTGTTTCCATTTCAAAAAATCCAGTTGACCTCCAAATGACCTTGAAAATGACCTTCGAGGTAAAGAACAAGGCCACCATCGGATGTTCCCCTCAAAATAAGAGGACACGTGTTCCGGGGTTTTTCCCGATTAGCAACCTTTTCTGAAGAAAATAAGGGGGGGGGACTTACAAGGGGAGGTCATGGTCTGTGGGTCGTGGATTCGGCTGAAACTCTGGGAATCATCTCCTTTTGGCACCAAAAGATGATATCCAAAACGGCTTACTTGAATGCTAAAGCGTTTTAGAGCTACAGCTATAGAGATTATCATTGTCAGTATATCTATATATGCGACTTTTTAACATGGGCCTATATGGGCAATGCTAATGTCATGGGTTGTAGCTCCAAAACGCTTCAGCATTCAAGTAAGTGGTTTTGGATATCATCTTTTGGTGCCAAAAGGAGATGATTCCCAGAGTTTCAGCCGAATCCCCGACCCACAGACCATGACCTCCCCTTGTTAGTTTTCGGACACCCTGTATGAGTTATACCATCATCAGCTACCATGAAATATTATTAATCATATTCGGCATCTTGAACAATTTTTCCAAAGACTAGTATGATAGCTTATCGAATATTTGCATTCAAAGCTCAAAAACTTCTTTCCAAACAACATTCTCGATTTCATTATTCTGAGTCAGTGAATTCCTTATGAATATTTTATCTGGGTTCCTACATCTTGAGAGAGCAATATACGACTGTCCATGGGCGAATAACGGTCTTCTGATGTATAACCCAACTGTTTCGAAACTCTGACCTTGCGATTTATTTATCGTCATTGCAAAAGCTGGTACTATTGGGAATTGTTTTCTGTAGAGGATGAAGGGTAACGAAGAATTTCTCGTATTCAATATTATCCTCGGAAGTAAAATCATGACTCCAGCTTCATCCCCTGTCAGTATTTCAGCTTCCACATTATATTCATATAACTTCGAAATTCTCAGTCTCGTACCATTGCATAAACCATCAGAGGTACTTAAATTTCTTATCAACATCACAATACTATTCACTTTCAACTGTAGCTCATGAGGTGGTAGACCTTCCTTTATATTATTCAGAACTTCCATGGGATAGTCCGAATATATATTTTCATCAGTTTGATCACTGTCTCTGTGAGTTGCATAGTCAATGCTATAGTAAGTTGTCGGAGACCCTGTTAGGAATGTAAGAATCCTCTTGTTCAACGTCAAAATGTCCTCATAAACTGGTGCCAAAATCACTCTGTCTGTTGAAGGGTTATCACTGATCCCACCAAAAACTTTTGAGCAAACATCATCACACTGCCATTTTTCCGGCACTGATAGTGGATTTATCTCTCCTTCCCCAATTTTCAACAGAAATGATGAAAAATATTTGTCCTTGCTTCTCATGTTTATGCTCAGTTTTCTCACATTGAACAAATGCCAGAGTGGTGAACATTTCATCGTTTGTTCTACAATTGAGCTCCTATGGAGTTTCTTCATCACAGGAAGTATTTGTCTGAAATCTCCCTATGAAACGAACAATTTGTTACCAAAGGGAATGTCCATATCACAAACATCTCTCAAAGTTCTGTCAACTATTTCAAGAGCTTTTCTGGGTATCATAGATGCCTCATCCCAGATGATTACATCAACTTCTCGAAGTTTTCTCTCATCGTACTTCGATTTCGAAAAGACTGTCTCCACATCTTCTAAATTCAAAGGCAGTTTGAATTGTCTATGACTTGTCAGCCCTTTGGGTAGGAGTATCGGAGCAATGCCAGTCCATGCCATTGACAGTACATTTTTGCGCTCTGATAGGAAGTAATAGATTAAAGCTTTGTAGAGGAATGTTTTTCCAGATCCTCCGGGACCATCTATGACCCAATTGTTTTCCTTCATCTCTCTGATTTCTTCGAATATTGACTTTTGATCAATATTCAGAAGGCTATACAACTGCTGAAATGTGGAAGAACATTCTGTCACGAGATCTTGATCAATGGGATTACTGGAATCTATGAGATCAGCATCTGGACAGGGTAATCCAAAATCTTTGAGTTGTCTACCTTCAGCTTCAAGAATTTTTTCTATGTGTTCCAGAGCTAAATTCTCTCCATTATCTTTGAAATCTTGAATGAATGAGCTCTTGAATTTCTCCCAAATATCTTTGGCTCGAATGTCATCGGAGAGCAAAAACCAAGAGAAGAACTTCCTTAATTGATTGGGGAACATGATTGCACATGCTTCCTCGAATATTTTGTATATTCCTTCATCATTCGAAACAAGACCCATGGCAACTGCAGTTTCTCTGAGAGTATCATAAGTGACACCTTCCCAAGTTTTCAAATCTCTATACCTTGTAGCCCCTCTCACTCTGTTGAGAATGAGTTTCAAGAAAAATCTTTCAGGATCTTTAGGTGATACTACACTGATTTTACCTATCGTTGGATATCTTTTCATGTTTGCCCGCTTGATCCATTTCTTCTGAGAATAATCAAATCTATAATGTATTGGTATATCCACATACTTCAATTCTCTTGCAAAACTATCGACTTCATTCAATTCGAACCACTCTGTAAGAGTTGTTTTTGATTTGTTCAATGCATGCTTCTCTTCGTTCTCTTTGAAGACTATTGATTGTTGATTCTCTAAGTGAACCGCCAACCTTTCTACTTTATGGCTTCTACCACATAGGGGGAACTTTTGCAATCTCCATGCACTCTCCATTGGACTTAGATAACGTCCGTCTATGGAATCTGAAATTTCGTCTCGGATTTTCTCTTTTCTTTCTTTTCCATGTTCGCTCAACTTACAATAAGCTCTATCAGATCCTTTGTGGAGATAGTCGAAAATATATTTTATACTGTATATTGATGCGCAATATCCTACATTTATGTGACACCTGTATTTCTTCAGAAGGAATGGATTATATGGAACTATCATCGAATTATCAAGAGGGATGCTCTGATTGGTATCTTTCTTGTTGTATATATAGCCCCCTGTACTATTATCTGATCTCTTGTACTCCGGGTAACCGTCTTTTTCCATGGTTGTGACTGATTTGAATGGCCTCGGGAATTTTCCAAAAGATTCTTTAGTTTTTTCATCGATGTAAGGTGATTTATTCATGTGAGGACCGTGTATCATATGTTTGATAACCAATTTCTGAGTTTCACCGTCTTCTTTCCCTGGTATTTCTGCTGGAATATGCTTGTCAATAGCTTCAGATGTGAGGAGTTTATGATTGGGATGTAATGTCACTAGAGGATGTATGTGTGGAAGATCTCTTTTCTGGCACTCAACTGTCCAAACGCAAGCTATTGCTTTGCCGAAAATTTCATAGTCCATAACATCTTTGATCAAACTGTCCATTTTCATCTTGAATAGTCTGAAGGTTATGTTTGGAATGTCATTAGGAGTTGTTCCATGTGGGAACTTCTTCAAAACTCTCTTCAACTCCTTCCATTTTGGATTGCAAGTCATTATAATGAATAAATCTGGTCTACCCACATTTCTCATAATAGCCATCGCATCCTGATAATTCTGTTGCATGTATCGAGGACCACCTATGTAGGTCGAAGGCAATACAAACAGATTAACCAACTTTTCCTTCGTTTCGAAATTGTTCGGGGCATTCAATCCACTATCCTTCACAGCGTCCAACAATCCTTGATAGCATTCCATTCTCAATTATTTTTTATTTTTCCGGAAGAAATTCATCCTGTTACTTTCTACCATTATGTACGAATGGATTGAGTATTGTTGGGTCAGTCTACCTCCATAGAGTAGAGGACTAAAATTAGCTGAATGAGGTCTGTAAGCCAACCGATATGAATAATATTGTAAAATCGTCAGGTCTTTGTTTTTGATCCCTTGTTTGTCTGGACTCTTTGGATAGCCGGTACTGCATCCAAGGTCGCCACCGGGGAAGAATATGGGGAATACCATAGGATCAACATGGTGAGATAATTTACTCAAAAATGTTTGCTCTGTAAGAGAATCCCCTTGTTTAGGATAAACGCACAAATCGAATTCCTTTGGGACACCTGATTTTGAAACTATTATTGCACCACATTCTGATGTTAGAGGTTTATTATAGGTATGCTTCTATTTACCTGATTTTCTTATAAAATGAAGTTTGTAATTGTCAAGATTTTTCACGTTTGATAGAAAGTTGAGATTTTTATAATTTTTTGCATATGGATTCTTATTCATTATACTCGTTAATTTTGTTATATGATCTTCAGTTAAGTTCTGCTTAGCTTTTAGTCTTTTATCCAATGCAGTATCATTGTCATATATATAAAGTTGTCCACACTTAGGTTCCTCGTCGCCTTTAGTAACCAAAGTATTTGGAGCTACATGACAGACCTGACCTTGGATTTTCAAGTTATATATAACTTTCGTCTTGATTGACTTGACTTTAGCACTCCAGGAAGCGAAACTGAAGATATTATTGTAATATCTTATGAAATATCTGAAGCATTGCTCACCTAGAAGTAATCCTCTCAAAATTTCATCATATTCGGTCAAAGGTGAAAAAGATATTGTTCCACCATGACAGCACGAAGATTCGGATCTCTCTGATTTCCAATACACAGCTGAGCAGTGGGGACATCCATAATCCATCTCACCAAAATCGGAGGATGTTGTTAATTGGGACTTGAAATTTTTCTTCCTTTGTACAATCTCGTGGAGAACATAATCAAAATTATCTAAATTGTCGCTCGATCGTTCGTTGCATTCAACAGTCACATTTTTCAGATTTTTTTTCTTGCTTTTACGATGAGATTAAATTTCATTCCCATCAGAGTATGAAGATGGTTGATTTTCTCCCTCTGATTTATGATACTCATTTTTATCCACCAATTTTATATTTTTAGGTATGAAAATGTCAAAATAACCTGAATCGTGATTCGTCGAAAAGAGTAGAGTCAATTCTTCACTATATCTGGGATTATAGAAAGTCAACTCTTCGCTGGAAATTTCATGACTCAATCGAACATTGGTATGATAGATATCATTGAAAGCTTTCATTTCTACCTCAGTACCAGATGTTCCAGCTTTCGACATATAATCATAGTACTCGTCGCTATTGGGAATATTGCGTTCGAGACAATCGTCTTTTATTTTATAATATTTATGACGACATATCAGTACTTGAAATTTCTCCCAATAATCCACGATATATCTCACAATTACCATTCTTATCGTTCTGTGTGAATTTTGACTACCAAATACCTTGTGAGAAAAACAACGGAACAAAGAATTTCTGTCTTTCAATGTGAGAATCATTTTATCTGAATGGTTTGATTCACCAGTAAGGGATGATTCACTCATTCTCATCTTCTTTTGGTTTTCGATACTACTTTCATGGACATTCAGTTCACTCTTGTTTTTCGAAATTCCTCTGAATTGTCCATTGTCCAAATTCAACAACAGGACATCGTAATGACCTGCATCCATAGTCCCTGATAATAATATTCTCACACTGTCATTATAAAATTCATTTACGAATGGTAGTACGTTTTGAGTATTTTGCAAATGTACATAAACATTCATATGATATAAATCTTTGAAAGCTTTGATTTCTATCTCATTGCCGAAAAGATTTTACAAGGGGTGGAAAATTAAGAATTCTAGATAAAATTAACCAATGTCAGGGTTGTGTTATTACCAAGCTAGTTCTTGGAATTACATATAAATTGTTTACAGTGCAGTGGTGGAGAAGAGGAGGGGGGCCAGTAATCCAACAAGTCTAGACCGGGTTTCGGCCTTCATATACATTTTAATCAAACACTTTAACGAGGAATTTGCTAAAAGTATCATAGAATAGCACTTGAAAGTGGCCATTCTTCCACCAATTCGGCGGATATCGTCACGGGCCGATAGGGATATTGAATTTTCTTAAAGAATGGTTTGGCAAATTGGAGCATATCGAGATGGGTAGGGTGCAATTGGGAAAAGAATTACCAAAAATTGTTTTCATCTAGCGCAAATTGTTTGAAATTTTGATGATTTGAGCCGTGTGACGTCAATTTTCTTGATCCCTTCAGGGAAAGGTTCGGCAAATTCGAGAAAATGGACATAAGTATTGTGCAATTTGAAAAAAAATTCCCAAAAATTTCATTGGTCTTGCGCAAATTGTTTGACAGAAAGATAAGTTGCAGCTTGTGAGGACTATAACCACAATCGTCTTACTTTCAAACAATTTGCGCAAGATGAAAAGTATTTTGATAATTCATATCCAATTAGCACCTACTCATCTAAACATCATCATTTATCAACAAGAGGCTGGAACTTGATTTTACTCGGCCAAGACATAGAAACAGCATTACTCGGCCTCTTGTTCGTCTATAAATTTTTTCATCATAGTTTTGATCATAGAAAATATAGGGATTCTACTAGATCACTTGGGGATATAAAAATTATGAAATAGTACATTCTTTAAGTATAACTGGACAAGGTGGGGGTTGGCGAGCGGAGCGAGCAGGGGGGCTTGCCCCCCCCCCCTAGTATATATATACATATACATATCGTCGCCCCCGAAGAAGAAGAACATTGCATACTATCAAGCGACGAAGACTAACACTTGCGTGTTAGTCACCGACGAAAAGTAACACGATATGTATCAAGCGTCGAAGAGTAGCACTTCTCCCGTACCCGCCTCGAAAAATAACACTTGGTTGTGATCACCGTTGAAAAGTAACGTTTGCTGGATGCCCGGACGAAGAAAAACACCTCCCGTAAGCCCGGACGAAAAAGAACACCTACCGTATGCCCGGACGAAGAAAAACACCTGCCGTATGCCCCGACGAAAAAAAACACCTGCTGTATGCCCCGACGAAAAAAAACACCTGCTGTATGCCCGAACGAAAAAAAACACCTGCCGTATGCCCAGACGAAGAAAAACACCTGGCGTATGCCCGGACGAAGAAAAACACCTACCGTGAGCCCCGACGAAAAAAAAACACCTCTCATTATCGTTCAGCAAAGAGAACATCTAGGGGTTTTTTATACTGTTAGGAGGCGCTCCACTCATATTTGGAGGAAGAATTATGTCTGGGCGTTGCAGCAGCAGAGAGCATCATCACCTCGGCCCCAAGCCAAGAACGTCTCGTAAATATCACCCATTGCATGATTCTTACTGCTCTTATTCATCAAAACTACATACTTTTTCTTGCTCCTGAAAATCTGTACGATAATTCTAGTCCATTATCATTTTTCTTTAACTAGAGATGCCCCCGCAATTATTGCACGGTGTGAGGGAGCTGTATCTTCTTCTTCATTTCCTCTTCTTAATTTTTTCTTATCGAAGGACGTTCAGTTCACGGTATACTTTGTCAATCAAATTCCTGAACTCGAGATCAAATTTAGGAGGTCCCAGAAGTTATTTAGTTTTGTTCTTGTCTAGATTTGTTATTACACTCCAAATTCATTAATCTTCGAAAAAGGCCGTGTCACGGTCTAGTCTGTATATGAGAGAGCTTCACGTGTCGCTCAAAAAAATCATATCTCAGATTCTTCTCTTGGTTCCAAATCAGTTCAAAGGTAGACGATAAGATTGCTTTTCTTACCTGTAAGATTATATGATTCCCTTCAAACGTGCATTCGCGTATCGTTCTGGACTTACAATAAGTATTTCTGACAAGGAAAGGGGTTTCTCGATACGGTGCGTAAACTTCGATCTTAGTTACAAGTACTGACAGGATCATTGCGTGATTTAAAATGTCTATGGCAATATTGCTTTTGAATGAAGTTTTCGATTTATAGCTGCTTTCTATAGGGGGAAATGTCGAATACATGAAAAACTGATTTTCGAGGAATCTTATTCTCAACATTGTCTTCGAAAGTATGTTTTATTGTAACATATTATGTTCGCAGAAAAAAACTCAAGTTCCCAACGTTTTCTTGTCTTCAAAGTTTTGCTTTCATCATTCTTCGCAGATTCATTGTTGGACTACTTATTTGTTGTTATTCGTTATTAGATACACTGATATTCTGTGATAGAAAACATTGAAATTAACATTTTTTCAGAGATAACTCCGGTTATCACCACCAGGTGTTTTTCTTCGTCCGGGCATACATTAGATGTTTTTTTTGTCGGGCCTACGGCAGGTGTTTTTTTTCGTCTGGGCATACAGTAGGTGTTTTTTTTTCGTCGGGGCATACGGCAGGTGTTTTTTTTCGTCGGGGCATACAGCAGGTGTTTTTCTTCGTCCGGGCATACAGCAGGTGATTTTCTCCGTCCAGGCATACGGCAGGTGTTCTTCTTCGTCCGGGCTCCCGGCGAATGTTACTTTTCGTCGCTACTACGGGCAACGTGTTCATCTTCGCCGGTAGTTACGAGCGGGTGTTACTATTCGTCGGAAGCTACAGCCGGGCGTTATTTTTCGTCGCTGGTTAAAAATACGAGTTAATCTTCGTCCTGGGATACGGATGGTGTTTCTCTTCATGAATGCATCCAGAAGGTGTTACTCTTCACCGGTGATCCAGAAAGTGTTTTTCTTCTTCGGGGGCGACGATATATAGGTTGGATAACGAGAAATTCACGAGACTAGAAGCAGCGCTGTTACAACATTGGGTCACCAGCCTGCTGGCCAGATCAACGAGACTCTTTTATGTCACGTCGACATGCAGCTGCCGGGGCGCTTTCCGCTGTCATCCCTGAATGGCGAGTCAGGACTGACAATCCGGGAGTACTCGATGTGCCCCCAGCTCCTCTGCCTATGCTGAGGTAACGTCTATAACGAGCCGAACGCCAATCTCCGGTGCAGAATGATGAGCAACAACAGAACGGGCATGCGAGACAACAAGTGCGACGTGGACATGCGGCTTGAGGGCGAGGCCGAGATGTGATAAACGCACGAGTACTGATCCCAGATGAACGTCAAGTTGACTCGGACGAGAATTTTGACGAGGTTTCTGCTGCCCTATGCCTGCACAGCGCGGGCGTACTGTTACACAACAGCCTCGTCGGTATCCTAGTGTAACAGACGAAGTAGCTCCACGAGACGTAGCTATACCTGTGTGGTGAGGCCGTTCAGCCGGCCAAACCTGCGGGGCTGTAGAGAACGCTTCACTATCCATAGAATCTGTCGCACTTCCTCTATTCCAGCACGCTCATCACGAAGTTGATAGAAACAGGTTAGGGGCAGCTCCTACGCAACACGGTCGTTCTGCTAGGCAACGCCAGCGAGGTGCACGAGATGCGCACTCACAGCAGAGAGATCGTGCGCAATCAATTGCGAGACGGCATGATGAGGTCGACTCATCATCCTGATCCGTGGAAGAAGAAGAAGACACTCTTGAATTGGCCGAAGAAGGAAATGCTGACGGACGTTCACAGGTTGAAGACCATCATTTACCATCTCAAAATCGACAACGAATGTTGGACCAGAGAGTAGCTGCATCCTCTTTGAATGCATCTAATATCGAGAAAACGCTTCAAAATTCATTGAGTGCCTTGCAAGAATCGGTTACAGCGAGTCATTTCAAGTTGGTAAATCGTCTGTCCTCAGCTAAGACTTTGCCAATATTCACTGGTGATCCGTTGGAATTTTCGCTACTTCAACAAACATTTGAGGTATCTTCGGAACTGGGAGAGTACAATCAAAAAGAGAATTTTCTACGTTTGGTTCAGTCACTCCAAGAAGAAGCTCGAATGTTAGTTGAAAATCCCTCTGTGACCAGAAATAATGATACAAAATCAATTATGGAAACCCTCAGAATGGAGATTTTAGACCGGGAGCTAGCTGACATTTTTTGGTAGTTATTCCTACCAGGACAGGTCATTAGCTAATAAGTCATTTGTGGTGCGGAGAGGACGACTATGCAGTGACAGACGGGTGAGCCGTTCCGTTTTTGTGCAATTAATAAACCAACATGTTGGGTAATTCGATGTTTCAGAACTATTCTCTACACAAAAACCGAACAATATTCCGTCGATTCCGTTGAAAAAAAGTCAACGCTGATCAGTTGGCATACTAATCAGACGATTCCTAGTGCCTACCATACTCGATCAAAAATGTCAAATTTTTCGAATACTCAGAAATATTTTCTACAGTATGGCACTTTGATACTCGGATATATTGCATAAAAATAATCCATCGGAAAAGCATCGCCATACTGATAGGGCGATTCCGAATCATTCAAAACTGCGATCGAAGTTGCGTAAAATGCATGGAATTCCACGTGGCCGAGAGACTCAATCGTTCCTCAAGAGATGGCGTAGCGGAGCAGTTGAATTTGATCCATTTCACGGGACTTTGATCGCGGTTTTGATTGATTCAGAATCACCCCATTAGTATGGCGATGCTTCCCCGATGGATTATCCCCATGCAATCTATCCGAATATCAAAGTGCCATACTGTAGAAAACATTTCTAAATATTTGAAAAATTTGACATTTTTGATCGAGTATGGTAGGCACTAGGAAACATCTAATTAGTATGCCAACTGATCAGCGATGACTTTTTTTCAACCGAATCGATGGAATATTGTTCGATTTTTGTGTAGAAAATAGTTCTGAAACATCGAATTACCCAACGTGTTTGTTTATTAATTGCACAAAAATGGTACGGCTCACCCGTCTGTCACTGCATAGTCGTCCTCTCCGCACCACAAATGACTCATTAGTTAATGACCTGTCCTGGTAGGAATAAGTACCACAAAATATCAGCTAGCTCCCGGTCTATTTGGCAATCAGAGCGTGGTCCTTGATAAAATAGTTCCTAGTTTGAGATTGTTGCCAAATGTAGAGTCTGGCCAGGGTAATATTGTCGAGCTTTCTACTAAATTACGTAATGCAGCTGTAGCAATAAGGAGTTTGAAGGGTATCGGGTATTTGCACAATGCAGATTTGATCAGAGAAAATTTAAGGAAACTACCTATGAATACGATATCCAAACTACCTATGAATACGATATCCGATTATGTGAAATATGTATCACGTCAGATGGATAGATTATCAAATTTAGAGCACCTTGCCGAATTTCTATATGAAGAAGCTAAGATATATGCTTATCCGGTTTCATAGATCTATGAGAGCCGTCAGTTGCGACTTAAATCCAAATAAGTAAGCCAGACACTTGTCAACCGGAGCCGCTAACCGAGATGCAAACGAGTATTTCAGCAAAAGTCAATTTGCTTGTTTCGGATTCATCACAATATCGAAGTCGTGATCAGTCGAATACACCAAATATCCCATTATGTTTGCGATGTAAGAACGGAAATCATAGATTAGGACATTGTCAAGAATTCAAAAACGATACTCCGAAGCGTAAACAGAATCTAGCTTACAGTCGTATGCTATGTTTTGTATGTTTGAGTCCAGAACATTACAGGAATGATAGCTCGAGGAAAGGTTGTTGAAGGTGTCAGCAACGTCATCACGATTTACTTCAGGACAATTTTGGAAGATTCCCTTCAGGTAGTAATCAGTTTGGAAACAATTCCGATTCACGTATCATACAAACAACGACCGACCAAACACGAGGAAATCATACACAGAGTTGACTGGATTCGGCAGTACATTTGAAACTCATACCTGTCACGGTGATTGGTCCGAAAATCTCTTTGAGCACTCACGCCTTATTGGATGATGGCTCTCCCATATCACTGATTGACTCAGACTCTGTGTAAAGACTTGGGATTGACGGAAATCGATCGACAATTAACTCGAAGAGGTTCAGAGATGAGGGTCCAATAGAAGTTGAAAGTATGGAAGTAGCTGTAGAAATACGAACGTGAACCGGGAAATTCTGTTTGCAGAAATTGACTGCAATTGGGAAATTTTCTTTACCTACACAAACACTACCAACTAAAACTGCATCAGCAAAGGCTTAAGCAACGATTGAATATTGGCTACATCGAGGCACTAGAGATATTCCAGAAGTAAACCTGGAAATGGCTGAAATAATGTGGGAACATGAAATTCAATCATCGTGTTTTGATGAAGATATTAAAACATTAAAACGGATGAAACGTGTAAATGTAGACAGTAAAATTGCAAATTTAACTCCCTTCATGGACGAACAAGGCACTCCGAGAGCAAATGGTCGATTCAGTCAATTGCCGAGTGGATATTTTGAGAATACGCCAATCATTTTGGATAGCAAGCATTACGTGACTAGATCGATAATCAAACATCACCATGTCAACATTTTGCACGCTAGTTTCGATGCAGTAATGAGTGAAATTTGTAGGAAATTTTGGATAAAAGGTTTGAGGGGAGCACTAATATCAATATCAGACAAGTGCTGTGAATGTAGAAGAACTCATTCTCGCCCTCCCAATTCTTTAATGTCTGATCTTCCATCGGGTCGGTTAGCTCTCCTTGTCTCATTGCAGGATCGATTATTCTGGACCTACGCTTGTCAAAATTGGTAGACGCAGAGAAAAAAGATGGGGAGTCTTGTTTACATGCTTGACCTCTCGTGCCATTCATCTGGAACTTGCACAATATGTAAATACAGATTCTGCTATAATGGCAATTCAGCAAATGGCTCGAAGGAGGCGCAACTTTCCCTCTGTGATGTATTCAGACTGTATTAAAAATTTTAGAGGAGCAAGTGAAGAGTTGAAATTAGCAATATCACAAATTAAAGATGAGCAAATTCGGGAATTCGGCCTGAAAAATCAGTTTGAGTGGCGTTTCAATCTAGCCGGTTCTCCGCACATGAGAGGTATATCGGAAAGAATGATCCGTTTCGTCAAGATTGCTCTCATGACGGCGTTGAAAGATGCTGTACAATGCAGAAGAGTCCTGTACACTCTATTAACTGGAATTGAGTACACAGTCAAGTCGTCTCGTCCTATACCAAAGTCATCAGTTGATCCGCGTGACACTGAAGCATTAACACCAAATCATTAGCTGTTTGTTGGTCCACCTGGAGGGGAAATCGTTCTTCAGAGTGCTGATGGGCTCAATTTAAGAAAACAATGGCGTGTTGTTCAACATCTAGCTGATGTTTTCTGAAAAAATGGCTTCGAGAATATGTGCCACTGTTGTTGTTCCGTCAAAAATGGTTATTTAAAGAAAAACCGAACAAAGTGAATGATCTTGTTTTGATCGAGAATGATCAATTACAACGGAATTTATGGCGTAGAGGGCTCGTTAGTAAGGTATCCCGTAGTGAGGACAATCAAGTTAGATCAGTCGAGGTTAGAACAGTAATGGGAACACTATCACGAGTTGTTCGGTATATAATAAAACCGTCAGATGAGAAATGTGAGTAATGATAATCATGTTGATTCTCGGAGTTTTAGGAGAATACTTGCATAGTCCGCACAAAATTGTTACATGAGAATGCGGTTGCCACTTGAAAAATCTTGGACAGTAGAAATATTTTAGATCACATCATGATTAGGGCGAAGCCCCTCCTCTTACCGCGACTCGAGCCAGCTTCTCCGCACCTTCATTCGATGAAACTACCAAATCAATAACCACCAAATTCTGCACACATGCTTGCGACATACTCAAGGGTGCGAATCTCCAGAATCATGTAGATTCATTGAGTCAAAGCTGATTACTGAAGATTATTCCCAGAGATACGTCAATTCTATAGGTTTATGCCATTATTGGCGTCTCCTTTCTCTCGTCTTCGCTGCACCACACCACTCACGACGTACACGTGTCGGTCCTACACCCCTAGACGGCGACGAGTTTTGCCACTACCAGAATCCTAGCGCCGGATGTGAACACGGAAGAAATCGTTTCCGTAGGGTGTGACATTTTCAGTGCAAAATTATGGTATTCATCTGAAACCTCAGGAAATCCCAAGAGATCAAAGTTGTAGAACGCAAATTCTCCAGAAAGGAAGTTCCTACAAAATTCCGTGGAAACCCAAAACTGGGCCGGGAAAATGCACTCAAACCATTCCTCACGTTCAACATGGGTTTGAATGGGGCGTCTGACGCAGCGCTACTAATCTCCCTGCAAATTTAACAGTTCTCAATTTAGGGCTGAGCGATCAAAAACATTCCGAAGAGGGCAAAATTTCCTTCTAAATAGCTTAAGTCGTACCTTTTACAAAGCGAAACCCTCCGAGTACGTGTTCGATGAAAGAGACATGAGTATGTGTTGGAATGCTATGCTCGCAGCAAAACTGACAGCACGTAACGCTCAGGATCTGCACCTTTTCACTTTCTGCTACTCCACACCGGAAAATTTTTGTACTTTTCGAGATACAACCTGTATCATTTTGGAGGAAATTTCATCTTCTTTGGAATGAACTAGGTCGCTTCACCAGGGATTGAAAACTGTCAAAATGGCAGCGCATCTAACAATGCAACGGTGACGGTCCCATTCAAACGCATGTGAACAACAACCCCGAACGCTTTTCGCCCACTTTCCGACTCGGGTTTCCATGTCCCAGGAAACTCGTGATGACATCCTCTGTGAAAGATTCTATGATCCACAAATCTGGCCAGGAGTGTTTCCTCCGGGAAATCCACGAAGCTCAAGATATCGACAAAAAACCATGATTTTGCACTGAAAATTGTTACAGCAACAAAATTAATTGGAATTCGTGAAAGCAACCTCGACTACGACATTATTGCCCTGGGCACGGACGCCCAGTTCGGGCGCTAGGACAGTTCATTTCCCGGATGAAGCGAGGGGAATAAATCATCCGCGCCCAAAATGGGCCTGCGAGCACAGAGCAATTAATGATTTTTCATCATGAGAACCCCAAAACCGCATTTGAACAGAGCCTTTTTAGGTTAGAATGATGAAAAATCGATTCAGCGTTCTAATAGACTCATTCTACGATTCTCAGGATTACAATCAATGATCATTTGCTTTTGCAATGATTTTTGCGGTGCTAAGAAAGCGATAGCAAATTTCCCAGTCCAAACAGTGATTGTTCCATAACACCTAGATGAATGTAATTACTCCTGGGTGTTGAAATTGGAATTATTCTTCAATCTTAACTTTGTGATCATGAACAGTCTCGGAACTTTCATTACGGATCCAAGTTTGTAAGGATTCTTGAACTCAGACTGTAAATTGAGTCCTAGTCAAAATCAAGTTAGTTTCGAGCCCCAACCAGTTTGCAGCTTATGAAATCCCGTTTGTCCGATGGTAAGGTATGTGGGTCATTTCGGAGCATTTCGAAGAATGCCTACACCAGGGAGCTCTGTAAAAAATCCTTAAAAATGTTTTTTCCGTTCAAACTATATTAATATAGTACAAAAAATTTTTTTTGGATTTTTTCTAAGGCCCCCGTGGGCCCTGGGGCCTATGATAGGTCCTTCCAGGCCCCTTTTTAGCCTATTTCCAGAAAATCATAACTCCGACTGAAATCAACATTTTCCGACGTACTTAGACGCATTTCATTCCTCAAGATCAGTACTTTTGAGAAAAGATTTTCCATGGTCGATACTTGAGCCTAGCGACTTCTAGGAGCTATGTGCTGAGAGCACATTCTAGCGATCTTTGAGCTTGCTCCAAAGTAATGTAGCTCCCACTAAACATGTGAAAATCGACTTTTACAAGTGGTCATCTTGAAGGTCTTGAGAAAACCTACAATTTGACCACTGGTAGAAGTCAATTACTGTACTTTCTCTAGGAGTTTCAGTCGTTACAAGCTGAGCAAATTCGTGAAAAGACCAAACTTTGAGCTCAATTGGAAAAAATCATTTCTTTCCCTTCGACCCCAAACCTGTGCGAATATATTTTTCGATACAAATACTACTAATTAGAACAATTATATGGGTGGGATATTGAATTCTCGATTTTATCCAGCCTATTTAAAACACCCTTTGGTCATTTTGACTTTTTGCTCAAAATGACCTCACAGGTATGACTCGCATATGCTCCCATCTGAACTAATTGCACCAATCTGTGTAGAATTACTGTCCAATGTTCCCCCAAATATGTGTAAAAACTTCCGGAGGTGAGCCTTGAGCTAGATGCGAGCAGACGGTTCTGTTTCACGAGATGGAAATGGGAGTTATTTCGTCTATTTGGACGCAGGCGAGTGTGAGTGGATTTCACTCATTCTAGCTCACAAATGAGATAAGTGGCTGAAAAAGGGATACGGACATGGTTTTCTGACTCAAAATGATCATCTCAACACGTTCTCATGTTCAATTTGGCTTTTATTCAACGTCTGAAGCCACTCCATTGAAAAACATGTAACTTGAGTGTTTTCCAGTCTGAGAGCAAGTATCAATATTCTGGAGTCAAACTGACCCCAGAATCGTGTTCAGATGGTCATTTTGAGTCAGAAAAGCATGTTTGTATCCCTACTTTAGCCGCTTATCTCATTTGTGAGCTAGAATGAGTGAATCCCCACTCACACTTGCCTGCGTCCAAATAGACGAAATAATTCCCATTTTCAACTCGTGGAACAGAACCGCCTGCTCGCATCTAGCTCAAGGCTCACCTCCGGAAGTTTTCACACATATTTGGGGGTACATTTGGGAGTAATCCCAAACAGATTGGTGCACATCAGTTCAGATGGAAGCATATGCGAGCCATACCTGTGAAGTCATTTTTAGCAAAAAGTCAAAAGAGGGTGTTTTAAATTGGCTGGATAAAATCGAGAATTCAATATCCCACCCATATCATTGTTCTAATTGGTAGTATCTGTATCGAGGAACGTATTCGCACAGGTTTGGGGTCGAAGGAAAGGAAACGATTTTTCTAAATTGGGTCCTTTTCACGAATTTGCTCAGCTTGTAACGACTGTAACTCCTAGAGAAAGTACAGTAATCGACTCCTACCAGTGGTCAAATTGTAGGTTTTCTCAAGACCTTCAAGATGACCACTTGTAAAAGTCGATTATTTTATGTTTAGTGGGAGCTACATTACTTCGAAACAAGCCCAAGAATCGCTAGAATGTGCTCTCAGCAAATAGCTCCTAGAAGTCGCTAGGCTCAAGTATCGACCATGGACAATTTTTCTCTCGGAAGTACTAGTCTTGAGGAAGAAAATGCGCCAAGGCACTTCCAAAAGTGTTGATTTTAGTCGGAGTTATGATTTTCTGGAAAGAGGCTAAAGAGGGGCCTAAAAAGGGCTTTCCATAGGCCCCAGGGCCCACGAGGGCCTCAGAAAAATCCAAAAAAATTTTTTTTGTCCTATATCAATATAGTACTAACGGGAAAAAATTTTAATGGATTTTTTCCAGACCCCCTTGGTGCAGGCATTTGTCGAAATGCTCCGAAATGGCCCATGTACATTTTCTCTTGGATTTGATTCTAGATTTTGGTGTCAAATCATGATTTGACTCGAGTCATGAGTAGTTTTTAATTGTTTATTGCTCCAATGAACCTCTCAATTCATATTAATACAAAAATTAAATCAATTCTCGGGGGTGAGGAATGTAGAATTGACTTTAGTTCAAATCGTTCGAATTGAAAAGGGCCGGTTGCCTATCGACAGGCGGAAGTTGGAGGAGTGTTTGTTATGAAGATAGTTTTGATTGTTGTCCGCTATCGAATAACACGATCATTGTTTGAAGTATTGTATTTGACATGAATATGTTGGAAGTATTGAATATTACATTTGTAGAGACCAGATTGAAGCAGCAGATAATGAAAAGTGGTGGTTATAAAGGGTATAGCCGGGTAAGATGGTGAAATCGGCCCCAAGCTGCATCGCCAGGAAAATTATGGGGTTTAGTTGGTACATGTAAAACATACCTCCAGAAGAAATTTCAGACCTTTAGACCCCTCCAGGCCGATATACGCTCAAGAAAGCTGAAAATCGGTATTCTTTTTATTGTGGCGAGACCAATGGTCGAAAAAATCTGAAAAAAACCACAAGAATCTGTCATAACGCAACCAATATGAAAAAAATATTCCCAGGATTCTTAATTATCACACAGTGGCTAGAAAAAAATTTCAAATTTCCAAAAATTCACCGAAAAAACGGGTTGACAGGTGCAGGCCGGAAAAATTTTTTTTCTTTTGTGTTTTTGCATATTCCACCAAGGAAGAATTTTTGACCCATTTTTAGGTGGTACAACACCTCGAAAAAATTGGAAATTGCGAAAAACGCTGTTTTCCACGTAAAAAGCTATTTTCAACGTATTCAGTGATTTCCACAGGAGTGAGACTATTTTTTTCGGAAAGATCGTTGAATTTGACATGACAAACCATGTGTTGACGGTTGATTTGGTGATACTAGGATCAAATCTAGTCTCAGAACAACCGAAAATTCATCAATAATTAGATCGCCCACGCTCTCAAGACGGTCAGAGCTTTCTCCATTCCGTAGAAGCTTTCAAAATTCATTGAGCAGTCTATTGCAAGACGGGACTCAGTATCAAGCCCCCCCCCGTCCCCCCTCCCTGACCCGTCGAAAATCATACAGAAAATCCCCAGAGATTCTTGGTAGAGTCTGATCAATCTCATTGAGTGAAACATTTTGATGACCAGAGAACGATGATTTGCACCACCAGTCCATCCACAATCCTTGAGCCTAGAACAAACTCAGGGAAAGTTGGAATCGAAAAAATATTTGTCTACCTTCATCCCGTTCGGGATACGAGAGTACCATCACAATGGCGAAATCATTGGCAAGAGTGCGAAATGAAAGCTTGCTGTTGGATTGCTGCGTTCGTTGCACTCTTAGCTAGGATATATGATGAATTCCACGCCAAAGCGACCTACGGAAAGGGGTCATCTCTCAGATTCTTTTTTGACCCTTTTCATTCGATTCTTTCGCCCAAAATAGGAACTCCGGAGTGTCTGAAGAAAATTTCTCCTCTCCATTGCACGCACATCCATGAACATGTGATTTTGATTCGATATCATGTGATTTTGATTCGATATCATTAATCATTGCAGATCCCGTTTCAGTGCATGAATTTTAACTCTGCGGGTGGTCATTTTATAAGGGATATTGTCAGCTTTTCATTGAATTTGGCGCCGAAAGTCTACGTTTGTGCGCATGCGCAAGAGAACGCCTTTTTCTGGAATCGGAAAAATCAAATTTCCAAAGAATGGCTCATTAGTCACTTGGATCGCCCCAAACTCCTCTGAAACCCATTTTTTCGAAAAAACGCAAATCTTTGGATCAAATATCTGACTTTCAAAGGATTGAAAGAAATAGCTTTTTGAGGAATTAACGTTTTAGCGGAAAACATTTTTCTGCCTTCGGGAGGCCCCCAAATCGTAGAAAAGAAATCACTGACAACGTTTTCGATATGTTTTTGATGCCCTCTCAGATGCCGCAACCCGCAAATCAAATAGCTATTCAAAAACTCGAAATATTCCTATTTTCGTGAATGAAAGAGCATCAATTTTTACACGATGAATTTTCGGTCTGTTTATGGATGTGCGTGCAATGGAGAGGAGGAATTTTCTTTAGACACTCCGGAGTTCCTATTTTGGGCGGAAGGATCGAATGAAGAGGGTTAAAAAAGAATCTGAGAGATGGCCCCTTTCCGTAGGTCGCTTTGGCGTGGAATTCACCATATATCCTAGCTAAGGGTGCAACGAACGCAGCAGTCTAACGCTTTCATTTCGCACTCTTGCCAATGATTTCGCCATTGTGATGGTACTCTCGTATCCCGAACGGGATGAAGGTAGACAAATATTTTTTCGATTCCAACTTTCCCTGAGTTTGTTCTAGGCTCAAGGATTATGGATGGACTGGTGGTGCAAATCATCGTTCTCTGGTCATCAAAATGTTTCACCCAATGAGATTGATCAGACTCTACCAAGAATCTCTGGGGATTTTCTGTATGATTTTCGACGGGTCAGGGAGGGGGGACGGGGGGGGGGGCTTGATACTGAGTCCCGTCTTGCAATAGACTGCTCAATGAATTTTGGAAGCTTCTACGGAATGGAGAAAGCTCTGACCGTCTTGAGAGCGTGGGCGATCTAATTATTGATGAATTTTCGGTTGTTCTGAGACTAGATTTGATCCTAAAATCACCAAATCAACCGTTAACACATGGTTTGTCATGTCAAATTCAACGATCTTTCCGAAAAAAATAGTCTCACTCCTGTGGAAATCACTGAATACGTTGAAAATAGCTTTATATGCAAAAAACAGCGTTTTTCGCAATTTCCAATTTTTTCGAGGTGTTGTACCACCTAAAAGATGGGGCAAAAATTTTTCCTTGGTGAAATATGCAAAAACACACAAGAAAAAATTTCTCCCCGGCTTGCACCTGTCGCCCCGTTTTTTCGGTGAAATTTCGAAAATTTGAAAAAATTTTCCACTCGCTGTGTGACAATTAAAAACCCTGGGAATATCTTATCATATTTGTTGCGTTGGGACAGATTTTTGTGATTTTTTCAGATTTTTTGTCCATTGGTCTCGCATCGATTTTCAGCTTTTTTGAGCATATATCGGCCTGGAGGGGTCTAAAGGTCTGAAATTTTTCCTGGAGGTATGTTTTACATGTACCAACTGAACCCCATAATTTTCCTGGCGATGTAGCCTGGGGCCGATTTCACCATCTTACCCGGCTATACCCTTTACTTGCTCTCTATCTCGGATGAATATAAACGTACATCGTTCCCGTTTCCCTGGTTTTGGGTCTCGCTTCAGCATCCAGCAAAAGTCCGCCAGCATGTTGTCATCACATCTTTCTCGACAACGATCCTCCAATACTCTGATATCTTGATGGAAGCGTTCGCCTCGCCCCTCACGGATTGAGCGATCACAAAAACATGTAGTATAGGGAAAACAAAGAATGGTTTCATCACCAGATCCAAGTACCTTTGGAAAATCACGATTTTGCAAGGTTATGTGAGAAAGCTGATGTGCCGGGACGAAACTGACCTTGGATTTGTATTCAGCGAATTTTTGAGGTTATGTCAGAGTGATGATGTGCTAGGACCAAACTGGTCCCAGTTTCGGATTCAGCGATCCCAAAAACATATGGTAAGGGCAAAACAAAGAATGGTTTGATCACCAGATCCAAGTATCTTTGGAAAATCACGATTTTGCAAGGTTATGTGAGAAAGCTGATGTGCCGGGATGAAACTGACCTTGGATTTATATTCAGCAACTTTTTGAGGTTATGTCAGAATGATAATGTGCGGGAACCAAACTGGCCCCAAATTCGGAACCAGCGACCCCAAAAACATTTAGGGTAGGCAAATCAAAGTATGGTTCGATCTACAGGTTCGAATATCAGTGACCCCGAAAATATGAGGTTGGTGGTCAAAAGTGGCTTCAGTGCGGTTTGATTATGATTTTGGGATAATTCTGTCAACCCATGCTTTTCTGAGGTTATGTCAAAATCTCGACATGCTGGGACAAAACTGACCCTGGATTCGGGTTCAGTGACCCCCAAAACATGAAGGTAATATAGTTTAGGAGTTAGGTCAGAACTTTCCTTTGTGGGGTTGTCTTATGGACCGTGGACGAGAGTCCACCTGTACCCATTCCCTTCGAATCGGAAAAGATCCTCTATCATCCTCCTCTCCAAAGTTTCGTCACCAACATCCCCTAGAGGAACACGCCCCATGGCACAACTTTCTGAGCCTTCCAAATTACTGGAGAGAGTCGTTTTCGATCAACTCATGAAACATCTTACCTCCAATAACCTGCTTGGTCCCTTCCAATCTGGATACCGCGCAGAACACTCTGCTGAAACTGCACTCCTGGGCGTACTTGATGATGTGCGTACTGGTATTGAGCAACGTATGCATACAAGACTTGTTTCTTCTGATTTCTCCAAGGCGGTAAACACGATTCCTCATGCACGACTACTGTAAAAGCTCCGCCAGATTGGATGTTTAGATCGAGTAATACGCTGGTTCACCAGCTACCTTCGAGGTCATACGCAGGCTTTCCTACATGAGGATGGTACCCATGAAAATTGGTTACCAATCAATGCTGGAGTACCTCAGGGGAGCGTTTTCGGACCCTCATTATTTCTCATATTTATAAATGAAACGTAAAAGTACTGCAACGCACCCGACACATCATCTTTGCTGATGATAGTCAAATTCACATCCATACACGACCATCAAATCTTCTCACTCGAATAGCTCTCTTAACCAAAGACGCAAATGCCATCGCATCATGGGCGTCTGAAATTGAACTCTAACTCAATGCTGCGAAAACAGTTGTAATGTTGTTAGGCAGTGAGATCTACCTCTCAATGATGGAATCGAATGAGTTGTCTCGGATAAATTCGATCGGGATTGAAATAGAATACTCTCCCTAGATGGAACTATTGGGTATTAGCATATCTCCCTCGTTTAATTGGGATTCAAACAAATCAGCAAACGCGTGCATTGCTCGCTATACTCCTTGCGCTATCTACGCCGCAATTATCCATGCCCTCTCCATCAGCGACTAATACAAAGTCTTGTTCTTCCCCACTTCGATTACTCACTCATGTTTTTCACTGGACAGACTGTTGAACGCATCCTCGCGCTTTGTGTACGGCCAAATACCATGGAAAGCTCAAATAACAACCTTTCGCATCGCACTTGACTAGTTAACTGTTACTGGGAGGGGAGATTATCTCCATAGGTCACTTGCCTTCTCTGTCTTGAAGACAGATTCTCCCCAATATCTTCGACCCCGATTCATAACAACCCAAGGACTAGGCATCCGCCAATCCGAACGTCGCACCAAAGCCATGTTCTCATACCAAGCACCACGAGCCGAAGCGTAGAACCAATCTTTCATAGTTCATTCAGCACATGCGTTGGATAGAATCCCATCTATTGATATTGAAGACACTTCGTGTACTATCCTCAAGAAACTACTCCTTTATGAGCTGGAAAATGAAGATAGAGAAGAGTGGTCCAAGCGTGCATACAAGAAATGCACGATATTTCGATATAATATCGATATAGATGTCGATATCAGTCTTACTAGAGCCACTCGATATCGATACGAAAGGGGCCGATATATCGTGAATATCGGAATATCGGTCTCACGCTTCAGCGGCGGTGATTGTGTCATAAATTTATTGTAAATTGTCGAATCATTGATTCATTATTTACATTGTTAATCAGAAATTTCCGAAATCTCTTCACTCAAGTGACATCCCGACCATGAGTTTTATTTCCTTGCTTCATTTTCATTCTCTTCTCTACTTACTTAGCGTGACACAACGAGCAGATTCCGATTTTTTCATCATTCGTGTCTTTTGAATACACATGATATGAAAAACTTGATACAACTTAGTCCACCGTTTTCTTCATTACTCATTCCAGTCATAATAATACTGACAACTTTAATATATAATACTAATAATTTAGAATTATACTGACAACTTTGCACTGACAATTTTACACTGAAAAATTTGATCCGAAAGTGTTCCAGGAAAATTATTTTGATCCAGGTTAGAGAGATTACTATTTATAAACAATATCAAAATATTCTACTACTAAACAGTGCAATACGATGGCAAACACGCGGTCAAGAACGAATTCGTGTATACTTTGGTTCCTAATAGATGATTGAGAAACTCATAGAAAGAAAATTTCCGACATGGATGTTGCAACTACTTATAACGGGAGGGTGAACGTATCTTTTTGGACACGAGCCCATGATCTCCAAATTCTACTACACGGCAGGGCTGAACCAATTTCGGATGCAACTGAAAGGAACTCCCGAGATTCCAACGGGATCTTGAAATACATATGAGAATACGTTGGCAAAAAAAATGGTGTGCGTCCGGAGAACATGCGGTTGATGACGAAGTCATAGGAGTTTTTTCAATAAAAGTACTATAAGTAGCTAAATTGTTTAATTCTCTTTGCTACGTAATATTTATTGGGGAGTATCATATTGCACGGGAAATGAAAGTCGTTTGAACGACATATCGAAGCACGGGAAAATAATTTGATGGAACGGGGAAAAAAGGCGTACGCACGGGAAAAAACTTTCTTTTGCACGGGAAAGAAAGGTCATTGTAACCGGATTTCAAGGTTTGCCCACGGGAGATCGAATTATATAAACGACAATCATGATCTTGTGATGGACAAAGTTAGTTCGACCGCGATATAATTGTCTACTTAGCTGCCGATTGTAACTACCTCTAAAGGCAAATACATACCAACAAGATAGCAAGTATAAACAGCAGCAGAATCCAAGACAGTATGTTTATCGCACGATCAAGGCGAGTGGAAAATTTTAAATAGCTGTAAGGTCTGGCGCTCGAAAATGTGGAAAATCGAAGTCTACTAATGACGATGTAACGTGTACTTGTCATAGCAATATTATAATCGTTACGAGAAACGGACAATGTGAGCACTTACAAGGCGAGCCTGGAGGGTCCAGGTCACCAAATCTCACCAAACTTTTCTCACAGTCTCGTACCACCTAGAATATGATGAATCCAGAGTAACTCCGTCAAATGGGCCTTTTGTTCAGAGCCACAAGCAAAAACGTTAGCATTGTCAGTATATATATATATATATGTATCACTTTCCAACATGGGCTTATATGGGCAATGCTAATGTCATAGGCTGTAGCTTTGAACAGAAGGCTCATTTGACGGAGTTACTCTGGATTCATCATATTCTAGGTGGTACGAGACTGTGAGAAAAATTTGATGAGATTTGGTGACCCGGACGCTCCAGACTCCCCTTGTTAGTTGGCATGATGATCAAGCACGAGGTGGTTGTTCCAGATGAGGCTAAGAGTGTACACTTGGTGACAACAAATGCTTACTTTCTGATAGTGTCGAATCCTACGCATCCCAACTGATGTTTTTCACCAACACAACCTCACACCTACCCTATTTCAGAAGCGTAAGATTCGACATCTTCGAAAAGTATTCGTTGTCAGCAAGTGCACCACTTGGCCAACAACAAAAGAAAGTTCGATCATCGAAAGCCAAAAGAGCTATGGGCGATGCGGTCACCGTGCACGTTGGAAGTTATTTGCACTTTTATCCGATTCTCTTGCGATTTGGGCGAAACGACGAGAGGGCGAGTGTTTGTCATCATCTAACTCGAGTTCGTCTTTTCGTCGTTTCGCCCAAATCGCAAGAGGATCGGATAGAAGTGTAAATTACAAAGTATCTATATTATAGGTTAGGAGGTGCCTGCGCTCAAATTATTCGCACCTTTATCCAGTTCTCTTGCGATTTGAGCCGAATAACGAGAAGACGAATTCAAGTTGAATGAAAATGTATAAGTATTCGTCTTCTCACCGTTTAGTCCAAATCGCAAATGTATACGACAAAAATGCGAATAACTCTCAGCGAGCACGGTGCACGGTGACCGCATCGCCTTAATAATACATTATATCTTTTGATCTGCTCAAATTTTTTGACGTATGAACCATTATTATTTATTGCATCTTTCTGTAACTGATTTAATTCTGCTCACATTAGGGGAAAATATGCGATTTCAATGAGTTTCAATTAATAGTACTTCATCTGATAATTTTTTGACTGATTCGATGTCTATTTACACATGAATTCGAGGAAAAATATTTCGTGCTGGTATACCATATTTACCGGGGCGAGATAAGTTTATTTCCTGTTCGTTATATTATTTTCCCGTTTATATACCTTCTGATCCCGTTAACTATTTTCTCCTCCCGTGCATTACATTCTTTTCTTGTGAATTATTTCTTTTCCCGTGCGAAGTATAAATATCCTGTTCGTTCGCCCCAAATATCCCGTGATTTTTATTTTTTTTTTCGCGTGCCAAAAAATCATACACATCTTTATTTCCGTTGATTATGGGGTTAGATGACTGAGTCGCTCAGAATTTAGTGAGACCAACAATTCCCCAAATTCCAATCTCACGTTGCCGGCTCATATTCGCTTCGAAAATATTCCCAATGATTTTCTTATCGTTCGTGACGATTTATTTCTCCAACAGTATAGATGATATATGAAAGAAGAATTTACACCCGTACAGACATTTTTCCAGAATACGGTAGTTCGGTTCATGGCTCGAATAAAATCACGAGAAGTTGACTTGCAGTGAACGGGCTAATCCTACCACATTTTTTCTCGATTATACTAAATGAGCTACCTTTACAACCAGAATCACAATCAGGAATACTAACAGGTGTGCTGAATTACACAATTAATTCAATCCAATTTCTGACAATTTTTGCTGTGCTTATATTGAAAGTCGCAAGCACCACAGCAGGAGTTACGATACAAGGGCACTGCTAGCTTTTTGGTCTCCACTTTGAACAATACCATCATGCCAATGTTTGCATATCATCTTACTCATACTACATAATACTACTCATACATAGCTGGGCTATAACACGCACGACGCATGGGGAGTTATTGCGCGCGCACCCGCGTACGAATATTCGTGTCCACATGTTGGTCAAAACTCAACGCGCGAAAGACGACTTCGTCATCAAAATTGTCGTAAGTTATGAGGCCAATTTCGAGAAAAACGATCATTGAGTCTGGAGAATCGGATTTTATTAGAGAAATGTATAAACTTGGGCGGTTTTGAGTCATACGAAGGGATTCTGTTTTCATATTCTTAATTCTATATTCTAACATGAGGAGAATGACGAAGAAAACGTTGTAAGGTATTGGAATATATTCAGACCAAGGCCTGAAAGTAGACGAATGGTCGAGCAGAAGAGTTTTCACGATGACGCGGAGATAAGCACACAGTTGTCAAGTTCTATGCGTCGTTGGTTTGTAGAATCGGATTGAATACATATTAAAATAGTCAATTCCAACGCTCATCATACTGAGATACACGATATCCATATCAGAGAGCTCGAATATCGATCTCCCGTGTAAAAGCGAGCGTATTGAAAACATGAACAAACGAATTTGCGAGTTGATATTAGGCGTAGTATAGCAAACAGGAGAGAATGGGGAGGGGGGGGGGCGAGACACGTTGGTCTCGCTGATTCTCGCGAGTTTTCTACAGACAGTACTTCTTGATATTGAGAGCCCTGAATATGTGTTGGAGTGAAATATTGCCCAATGGATTTTATTAGGTGATGAGAGAAATTATGAAGGATATAGGTTATCATCGTGAGTACCGGCATAATCTTTTAACTTTGTGATTTCTCATCACTTGATAGAATTCGTTGGGCATCATTGCCAACCACTCCCGCCAAAGTTGTAGGTGATTGATAGAAGGAGAAATTTTTTAGATTTCCATCGTTGACTACGGGCGATCAAAAAGGACGCAATGAATGTTTTAAACACATGATTCGATAGATTTTTTTTGTGATCTTTCAGATGCTTCCTTCAAAATTCCCGTACGACAAAGTATATTGGAAATATCACTGTATTAGTGAGACCCTATTTGATCCGTTATTTATGAAAGGTACTGTACGACGCGCGGAAACTTTTATAATTCGAGCAACACGAGGCATTATGCTAGTATATGAGGATATCCCTAAAACTTTCAAGATTTGCTGTCACAGCTCGGCCAAACTGGTTGTAGGACGTTTCTCCGAGTCTAACCTGTCAAACTACCTTCGTTTGGATGTCCTGGCAGTGGTCAACACGTTAGAGCTTGATCGGTGGATGTGGGGAGATACTAGAGTCAACCATGTGCGTGAAAACACCCGAAGAACGAGGAACTTACGTGTGACAACGTCAGACTCTTGCAATTTGGCAGGCTCTCGTGAGTGGAGCGTTTCTAATCAAATTCTGTAACTTCTTAGACTGATTCCTATTGGTCCAAAGTTATAATTTTTCTAGTGGAGAAGGGTGTGCCTCACTATGCTCAGCCGTGATACGTAAGGATTTGAGTGTCACAGATTTTTGGGAAAAATTTCTTGACTCGCTTTGGACGCTAAAGCTCGTGGAGCGTAATCTAGAGATACTGTGGAGGATCTTTATCGTATTCTCGATGAAAAAGAAACGAAAAATTGAGCTGCTGTACACCTATGTGCTTTGACGGGAAAGCCAGAAAACCAGATTAAAAGAGAAAGATGACGTCCGTACAAGATGTCTAATCGCACAGCTTTTTGGAAGGCACACGCATGTTAGGGGGGGGGGGGGGGGCGCAGACCTCTGAACATTCTGAACATGTTACAAATATCCTCAAAATAGCATACCAATTCCCACCCACACAGACTTTGGATGCTCCACGAGTACCATTCGTTTGAACGAGGGCTGTGCAGCCGCATTTTCGTGAAAAATGCATCGAGAAATGGTGGAACCATTGGTGGAGCGTTCAGTATATTCCAATTCTGACTTTCGTTACAACATTGTAACACCTAATTGCATACAATCCTCATATTTAAACCATCGCACTTGATCAATAACAAGCTCTAGCGTAAATCTCGATTTCCACCGCTGTTACACTTTTTGAGGCCGAAAATAAAATGTTTCAGAGATATCCTCACATATCAATCTATGAAGTTATATTCCTTTTACACATTCATCTCAAACTCCCTTAAAATCTTTCATCAACACATTCACGAACACACACACTCTCTCTCTCTCTCACACACACACACACACTCTCTCTCTCTCTCTCTCTTTATCGGAATATTTATTAATTTCATATATATATATATATATACGTGACACATATGAAAATATGTAGGTGTATTTTGTCGCATGACGAATAAAGGATATCTATCTATCTATCTCTCTCTCTCATATATACATACATATGCAGTTACACACCCTCGCAAGGGAATACACCTAACTTATGCATTTACCCATAATTTTTCACTTAATTGACACGATCCATGTAATTTAATCCTTCTCATTCCATTCCCTCTTATATCTTCATCTGGAACCCTCTCTCTTTTCTTCAATCTCCCTAACTAACACACACACACACACACACACACACACACACACGGGAACTCTCAGTGATGGACTTACGTACAAGAATACTCCCTTGTATGCATTTGACCACAATTTTTGATAATACAATTGAGATGATCAATCTGATCTAATTCCCCTCTTTTGATTTGCTTCTACACATGCGTTTTGAATTCCTCCCCCTCCTGACGCGCGCGGATACACACATAGATCATTCATACACACTTACAAACACACGCACGACCACTTCCACCCACACACACATACCCACCCACTCAACCGCTTACCCAATAACACACACTTACATGCACTTACACACTTGCACGCATACACATATAAACAAAGAATATAATATGCGACCAATCACCCACGGCATCATATCACCGTCAGGCGAAATCATTGGGACCAATGAGACGCTGAATTCTAATTATCATATTGACAGACATGTCGGGTCATTCTCCCCCACGGAATCGCTATATCAGGCTTGCCAACATGAAATCAAAATCAGTGTTGCCAACTTGACGGCGCGAGAAGCCCCCAGGTTTCTGATGCTCGTGTACAAATATTCACTGATGGGTTGGTGTGTGTGTGTGTAATCCTCATTTGTGAGGCAGCCCCATAAACGGAATACCTTATGTATCCTTCTTAGTACATCAATATTGACGTCTTTATTGCGTGGGGTACTGGCTCGAGGATAAGGTTTTGAACGTTTGTGTATGAAATCCTCTCTCGTGAGACAGCCCAATACACGGAATACGTTCCGTATCCTTATATATATATATATATATATATATATATATATTTCTTTAACTGCAGATTCTGGGACGCGTTCTGAATTCTGGGACGTCCCAGAAGTCGTCCTCCTAGATTCATAAATTCTGGGACGCGGCGAATAATATATTTTGCCATTCTCTGGGACGCGTGAAAATTTCGTGATATTTGGAAAAAAACCACTTTCTAAGCAAAATTCTGTTATCTCCTCGGCGGTTATCTCCCACGAGGGATGGTTAGTGTTTTGAACGCAAAACGAAGTCTAAGCACACGTCTGTTATCTCCTCGGCGGTTATCTCCCACGAGGGATGATTTAGTGTTTGAATAAAAAAATACTTTCAACCCAAAATTTTCATTTTTACGCGTTTTTGGAAAAGTCCCAGAATTTGGGGAAATATATATGTTGACGTCCCAGATTTTATGGATCCGTATCGGCGTTCCAGAATTTGGAGCTAAGTGTGTTTATATATATATATTGGTGATATATTTTGGTGCAGTAATAAGTATATGTAACGTATTCCGTGTGTGTATATATATGTATACGTTTATACATCGAGAATTGTATGAAATTCTATCTGAAATTCTGTGAAATTTATTCAATCAATTCTGAAAGTTCTTTTTGACATCTAATTCTATAATTCATTAACTCCATAGTACGTATGGTGAAACTCTAAAATTCAATGATTTACTAGCAGAACTGCCTCGCTCGCGTGCTCGCTCGGCCATATGTACAGAAACTCATTAACGATGTAAAAATGTCAATGTTTCCTCCAATAATTGCCAATACATGAGAATGATTCTATTTTTTTGAATAAGTCAATTGTAGGACTTGATTCTTTCATCTTTTCTTTGAATTCATTCAGTTTGTATCTTCATTTCAACAAATTCTGTATATGCGTGATATTAGTGAATCAGTTATGCATGATCGAATTTATAAAATCACAACGTTCTGAAAAGTAGAGCTCCTAAGAGTCTAACAGAGCCTATGGTGACTGGGAGGAACATTTGTTCTGCGAATTGAGGATAGGCATTCGATTGGCGAGAACAAGTTGAAAAATCCGACGTAATCAACTTACGTCGGTAACCTTCCTTGAAACCAGATATGCTATTGTAAATTTTATTGATGAAACGGAAGGGCTCGGGAAATTTTTCATAAAAACCATTATTTTGATTCTCAAGATATTGTTCTCGTACTACAACGGGGTATCGAGGTACATATATTGATTCAGAATTGTACCATCAGCGATGGAGCTGAAGCCATTTAAAAGAATGCCAAATGGATTCTGAACACATAATCTATGCTCATTCGCTACGATAACGAGGAAATATTCATCTCTGATCAATTCATGATGCTGAAGAAATGCGACATCGGACCAAGATGAAATTTCCATGGCGTGTACTTTATTCAATTTAGGTATTTAGCTTCAATGATGACTAATATAGCTTCTCTGATTGATACTGTTCCACTGTTCATCACTGATTATCAGCCGGCCATCGACGGGGTTTGAAACTTGATTACTCCTGATTTGAATCTTATTCCGAATCCAAATAGGAGGGTAAGGCGCCCAAATTCGACTTATTTCAATTCCTTTAGTTTCATTCTCTCATCTCATCCCATTACATTTCTCATCTAATTCCACTCTCTCATTCCTCTCCATTTCATCATATTGACTCACCCAGTATCATTTCATATCATTCACTCCGTGTCTCACGTAAAAAAGCATTCATTCGTCTTTCATACTCCACTTTTGCCACACGCCAATGATCGCCTACTCGGCGATGAATTCTTCTACGCAGGTGAGCCGCCCTCGGATGCAGATGTTACATCCCGATTGATCACCAAATAGAAGGATGAGGCCGAGTTCATGATTCACCATTATTTTTATTATTTCATTTAATATATTTCATTTCATTCTTCACTTCATTTTCTCATTCTTTTCATATCGTTCACTCATCCAGCATCGTTCCCAATCATTGACTTCACATCCCACAACCAAAATAATTTTATTTCTCATTTCATCTCATTCTCTCATCCAGCATTATCTTTCATCATTCGCTCCATATCTAACAGGAATAAATCATTCATTCATCTTCGAGATACACTCGTCACGTATGCCAATGATCGCATACTTGGCGATGAATCCTTGTACGCAGGTGAGCTGCCTCCAAGTGCAGATGTTGCGTTCGGATTCATCACCAAATATAAGGGTGAGGTAGATTTCATACTTCATCACATTTTCTATCATTTTACTCATTTTATTTCATTTCAATCTTCATCTCCATCTCATTCCATGCTCTCACTCCAATTCATATCATTCACTCATCCACACAGTGCTCCTGAAGGAGTCATGAGTCTCTCTGAACTGTTGACAAAACGGGTTTCGCTAGCTTGTAGTGTTACGCGGGTACATACAAAATATGTTTCAATAAATGTTGCAGCTGATCATTCACCAAAACGCAAACCAAGTGTGAGAACGCCATTCGAATCTATTCCTCTCTATTGGTATATGCGGAGCAATCAACTGATATCGGCAGCATAGCGGCTGACACAACATTTCCAAACGGGTTACAGAGGTGTCAGTACGCAGTTTCATAGGAAATTCCCCGTAAACCACGCTGGTGCATTTCACTTTTTGAGATCTAGCATGGTTCTTGAGATGCGAATAAAGTAGAGCAAGAACCGTTAGCAAATGCAATCTCAGAGCATCGTCTGGTTTTGAATTGAGAAAGAGGGTATGTGAACCAAGATGAAGTATTGATTCATGATTTCTTTTGTATTTGTTGAGATATGTGTACATTCAGCTGTGACACAGACATTAGCAGAAGCTATTGGGTAGTAGTGTGAGGAAACTGCTATACCGACTTTGGTGACGGCGCCACGAGATGATGAATATGAATATGTGCGAAGGAGAAGCGCTGCGCCAAGTGCGGCAGATCGGATAAGAACGTTGTAAGAGAAAGATGTGTAAGGTGGCGTGGAACTCGGAGCAAGTCTTGAATAAATATTATTTAGTGAAACAAGTGTTACAGAAATTGAAGTCCACAACGATCCAAGGAAAATTACCTCTTTTCCCAATATGGTAGCAGTTGCTAAGCTTATAAATGTGGAAGAATATTATAGATCAATCGATGAGAAGCGGCATTGGTGAAGAAATTGAAGATACGTCGCAAAGTTAATAAAAAGTGAATAATCGTTAACAAGTGAAACCGAGTTCCAAGAAAGTGAAGAAGTTGGAGAATTAAGTGAAGAAGCTCCCAGTGAAAAAACAGAAGAAATAGCAGGAGATTTTACAGTGCCAGTGTTTGACGAAAAATACTACAGTAGTTGCAAAGAAAGAACTGAAATGCTCTTGAAACTGAAGAAATGCCACAAAGTGATCACAAGAGCAAAAACGAGTACTTATGGAGCAGATTGGGATGATCAAGATCTCAAGGCAGCGAATTACATTGACAGTGGGATAAATAATAAGCAATTGGAGTTTGTGAGTGAATTTGAAACAGCCTACGATATTATAAAAAAATTTGATGAGTTATATTTGACCAAATCAACGGCGCTTCAACTTTTCGTAAGGAATCGAATAGAAAAGTTACGTTTGAAAGACTATGAGAACTGTGAAGAATTTTTTGGTGATTTTGAGAAAATGATCAATGAATTAAAAACTGCTGGGGCACAAGTAAATGAAAAGGAAAAAGTGAATGTGGAAAGTAAGATTAGAATGAATAATTCATTAAAACCGAGTGAAGAAAGCGTGGGCGCAAAAGCGAGCGCATATAATACGACAGTGAAACAAGAGCAAACTTGCTTCACTTGTAGCAAGCCCGGTCACATGGCAAGAGATTGCGCAAGCAAGAATTCGCAAAACTCTATTCAGAGAGGAAGAGGCGCATCGAGAGGAAACATGAATCATCACGGCGGCCGTTCCTTTGGCAGAGGGCACGTCCATTAATACAACCATAGAGGTAGAGGACAACAACGAGGCGGTTATCGCGGCGGAGATGGTTACTATGCCAGCCACAATCCTTCTTATGGATACTACAATTATCATCGTGGTGGTGGAGGAAATACTCCGAATCAACATCAGCAGCAGCAACAGCAACAGTATATGGGCCTCAATACGTTTAATGTAGGAGTGCAGGTGAACGCGCTAGTATCGACTTATAGTGTAGAGACAGATTTTGAAAATGAGTCAGGTCAAAGAATTGATTGGCTTTTGGACAAAGGTTGCACTGATCACGTGATCAATAATGAGGAACATTTTTACGATTTCAAAAATTTGCTAAAGCCAGTAAGAGTAAAAGTTGCTGATGGGAAATTTTTGAGAGCCACAAAAGTAGGAACAGTCCTAAGGAGATTCCCAGTATACAATGAGTTAGTTTTGATCAGAATGACTGATGTATATTTTGTCAAAGAGTTAGACAAAAATTTGATGAGTTACGCCAAAATAACAGATCACAACAAAATAGTTTCACTAGGGAATGATTCAAGAATTTATAATAGAGAAGGAAAATTAATAGCAATTACATGGAAAGAAAATAGGCTTCACAAGATGAATGTTTTCTTCATGAAGAAAGAAGTTCAAGCAAATACAGTGAGTACAATGACTGATAGAGAAAGATGGCATAGAATCCTTGGCCATGTAAATTTCAAATACTTGAATATTTTGAGCAGAAATGAATGACTTGGAGGGATACCAGAAAATTTAGAAGCAGATTTTTTGAAGTGCAGAACTTGTACTGAGAACAAGATGCATAACACTCCTTTTCTGAATAACAGAACTAGAGCTAGAGAAATTTTAGAGATTGTGCATTCAGATGTAAATGGGCCTCATGCAACTATTGGTATAAATAGTGAGAAATATTTTGTCAGTTTCATTGATGACTACAGTAAAATAGCCAGAGTCTGTGTTATAACGACTAAAGATGGAGTTTTTGAATGTTTTGTGACCTTTGCGAACGAGGTAGAAAATTTAACAGGTAAAAAGATAAGAACTTTGAGGTGTGACAATAGGTTAGAGTATTTAAATGAAAGAATCTATGATTTCACAAGAAGCAAAGGTAAAGTAATAGATAAATGTCCACCTCATGTCCATGAATTGAATGGGGTTGCAGAGAGATATAACAGATCCATCATGGAAATAGCAAGATGTTTGTTAGATGAAGCTAAACTAGAGAGGAAATATTAGCCTGAAGTAATTTTGACTGCAGCAAATCTTGAAGATAGATTGTTGGCAAACACTTTTGGAAGGAAAACAACTTTTGAAAATATGTTTGGTATAAAACCAAATGTGAAACATTTAAGAATGTATGGAAGTAAAGTCTTTGTTAGGATACCAGAGGCTAGACGAAGGACCCCGCACCGAATACATTGTTTTTTTTCACCGTAATTTTTCACGAGATTCTGCCGACCGAAAGATCAAAATGCGCTGAACAAATGTTCAAATGAGCGCAAAGTCCTATCAATTACTGTTTTGGAGATATTTATCTGAGAAGTAGCGCAAGATGCAGGTGATTGTATAGGTTAGATTGCTGAATCGAACGTCAACAACGGTATGTACGATGCGCCCGCTACTGTATGTATCTTGCGCGTCTCTTGACTTGAGTCTTTCATGGAAAATTATTTTGGTGACATCTGAGCCTGCATTGAAGAGATTTTTGAAAATCGAAAATCCGTCGAGCACTGAGAATGGGTATTTTTCCGATGAAGGCTCAGTCTGAATCATCTTCCGCTTGTTCATTTGAGATGAGCCAATATTATTAAAGTGTATTCGTTTGCTCAATTATAGGGCAGTTGGACCTAACACAGAAGATCATGGAATCAAGGACGCTCAGCTTGAATTCTTTGATGCATAAGACACTAAAAAATGTCGAATTTAGGCGAGAGTCCCATCATCTCCGAAAAAATTCAATTCTACCTCTACGAGCTAGCACGTTGTTTGCATTGGCCCTCTAGATAGACACACAGCAGTGACATCGGGGCCCAAAGACGACGGCAACCCTGTGAGAACACATTTTGCGCCCGTCTGGCAATTTTTGCGTAGAGGTAGAGATGAATTTTTCTTTAAGATGTTGCGACACACGAAATTCGACATTATTAGTGTTCTATGCGTTAAAGAATCTAAGCTAAGCGTCCTCGATTTCATGATATTCTGTGTTAGGTACAAATGCCCCTTAATTGAGGAAACCAATATACTCCGATGATATTGGCTCATCCCAAATGAACAAGCGGAAGATGATTCAGACTGAGCCTTCATCGGCAAAATACCCATTCTCATTGCTCGACAGATTTTTGATTGTCAAAAATCTCTTCAATACAGGCTTAGATGTCACCAAAACAATTTTCGATGAAAGATTTAAGACCGTTGTTGACGTTCGATTCAGCAATCTAACATATACAATCACCTGCATCTTGCGCTACTTCTCATATAAATATCTCCGAAACGGTAATTGATAGGACGTTCCGCTCATTTGAACATTTGTGCAGCGCATTTTGATCTATCGTTCGGCAGGATCTTGTGAAAAATTACGGTGAAAAAAAACAATGTATTTGGTGCGGGGTCCTTTCCAAATGGGACAAGAAGGCTGAATTAGGAATTTTAATTGGATACACAAATGTTGGATGCAAAGTTTTGATTGATAACCAAATTAAAATCGCTGCCTTTACTTATATTGTTGAGAGAGATACAAATTGTATTGGTTTGGATGAGTCAGAGGAAGAACCTTTGTCAGATTCTGAGAATTATGATGGAGAACTGTCAAGTAAAAATGAAAACAAAAACGAAAACAGATCAACTAATGATGTACAAAAGTTGAGGAGATCAACCAGGCAAAGAAAGCCAAATTCATATGAGAGTATCATATATAATAATGTGATCTATGTGAAGCTGAATCTTGGAAAGAGGCAACAGATGAAGGAATGTCTTGTTTAGAAAAGAATGGAACTTATGAATAATGAATTGCCAGAGAAGTCAAGAGCTCTAGATGTTAAATGGATATTCACAAAGAAACCAGGAAATGTTTACAAAGCAAGGTTAGTTGTTTTAGGGTACCAACAAAATGAGATGATTGAAGATATTTATTCACTGGTAGCAAAAATGATGACTTTGAAAATCTTATTGTCTTATTATTGTCAAAATGGATTGTATGTTGAACAAATGGATGTAGAGACAGCTTCCCTAAATGGTGAAGTTACTTCGGAGGTGTATATTAAGGAACCGAAGGGTTACCAAGATGGTACGAACAGAGTTTGTAAGCTTATAAAAGCACTTTATGGATTAAAAGAAAGTCCTAGAAAATGGTATGATTATTTTTATGAGTTTTCATCAGAACTAGGCTTCAAGAAGAGGGAATATGATTTCTGTTTGTATTATTTGATTTTGGAAGATGTGGCAATTTATATAATAATTTTTGTAGATGATCTGCTTATTTTCTGTAAGAACAAGGGTAAAATTAATAGGGTCAAGAACTTGTTGAGTGAAAAGTTTAAAATGAAAGATTTGGGTCAAGTCAAAAGTTATTTGGGAATCAATATTGAATATGGCATAGAATCAGGAAAGATGACTTTAGATCAGGGAAAGTACATTGAATCTATTGGTAGGAAAGACAGAATTCAGGATGCTAAGACATATGAAACACCGATGGAAGGAAATCTCAAATTACTTAAAGCTGAGTATGAAATGAATAATATTGGATACAGGAATTTGATAGGTGCTTTGGCATATGTAAGTGCTGGAACTAGACCAGGTATAAGCTATAGTGTAAACTATTTGAGTAGATTTCAGAACTGTTGTGACGAGACACACTTCAAGTATGCTTTGAGAGTTTTAAAATATCTCTATAGTACGAAAGACCTGAAGCTGACATTCACCAGAAAAGAGAGTTGTGGAGTTTTAGGTTGTTATGTAGATGCTGATTGGGCAGGCGACTCAACAGACAGAAGGTCTACTACTGGTTACGCTTTAAGATTTCATGGTAACGTCATTCATTGGGAATCCAGAAAACAAGGAAGTGTTACAAAAGCTTCTACTTATGCTGAATATGTTGCTTTTCAGAAACAGTTAGTGAGATCAAACTTGTGAAAGGAATTTTGGAAATATTTGATAGCAATAATGATAAGCCAGTTAACGTATATGAAGATAACTCGGGTTCTATACAGAAAAACCTCCGTATTCGCCCACGTTGCGTTTCGGAGGAGCTGCGCGAATACGAAAAACGCGAATACGGAAGCGTTAGCCTTATGGGATTCCAGGGGTTACCTTCCGGCGATCCAAAATGTTCACCTTTCGAAATTTTTCTTTCAGAAAGAAGGACTAATCAGTAAGAAAATATCGATTATTTATCCGTCTTATCAAAATAATTGGTCAGCAAAGGTTGTTTCAATCGACGGAGAATATCCTTGTCGATTTCTTTGTAAGAATACAGCGCCGCCTGACAATCGTGTTCGAATTTCGAACTCCGCGTTAAAATTGGGTTATGCTCCATTGCTTCATCGATTGCTTCTTCTAGAAGTTTGATGATTTTGACGATCGATTTTGAGCTCAGAACAGGATCAGTAGCTCCTGCAAATTCTTCTGGATCATCCGGCTGATTCAAAATTTCTTCAACTTCTTCTACAGACAGTCCTTCTCTTTCAGAGTTGACGAGTGCAGATACCTCGTCTTGAGTGATATCACTGAATCCTTCGCCTCCTACAGCTCTTGCGAGAAGTGTGACATCCTCGATCACGTTGGACAAAGGTGGCTCAGTAATGTCCTGAATTTTTCCTGGCAACAATTTCTTCCAACTTTTAGTGATAGTGGAAGCTCGCACCTCTTGCCAAGCCTCGTCGACTGTGCCATTCGAATCAAGGATTCCAAATTCCTTCCAAAATTTTACCACTTGCTCTTTGGGATCGTGTTCCATAGATTGTGCGTGATTGATGACTTCCAACATCTTATTCAACACTCGCCTGAGGTAATAAGACTTGGTAGTGGTGATGACTGTTTGGTCCATTGGCTGTATTAAAGAGGTTGTATTTGGTGGCAGAAAGATAACGCTAACATCAAGATGCAGACTCATCGAGCTTCGAGGATGGACTGGAGCGTTATCTTATATGAGCAGAACTTTGAATGCCAGATGCTGCTTTGATAAAAACTCTTTCACTTGGGGCACGAACGATTGCAAAAACCAATCCTCGAAAATTAGTTTTGTAACCCATGCACTCTTGTTGGAGTTCCAAACTACTGGTAGATGTGATTTCACTTCACCCCTCAGTTGTCTAGGAGTCTCCGAACGGTAAACCAACATCGGTTTACATTTACAATTGCCCAAAACGTTTGCACAGAACAAGAAAGTGTACCTATCTTTAGCAGCTTTGAACCCCGGGGCTGATGATTCTTCTTCTGTGAGATACGTCCTCTGAGGCATTCTCTTCCAGAAAAGACCTGTTTCGTCGCAGTTGAATATTTGTGCCAAATCAAATTCTTTTTCGAGTATGAATCGAAGAAGGACCGCCGCCGGAAACTCTCGGGCAGCCTTTTCATCCGCCGAAGCACTTTCTCCAGAAAATCGCACGTTATGTAGTGAAAATCTGAAGTCAAAGTAGGCTGTTAAAAGTCGAGATACATTTCATCAACAAACGGCACATCAATCAGCTATCCACCTGTTTTTGAATTCGTTAAACCATCTAGGGCTGGCTATGAACGTTCCAGCAGATCCCGAAGCATGTTCTTCTTTCATATGGTTGTAAAAAGAGAGTGCCTGCTCCCGTATCATGTAGCCAGTGAGCGGAACTTTCTTCTGCATCAAATCTTGAATCCGAATGATCATCATGTTCTCATTCTCTTCGACGATTGGATTTCGACTTATTTTGCACACTTTTGAATGAGAGCCAAGGGTTGCGGCACTTTGACGAATTTTCTGCTCGTTGTCTCGAATTGATCGGATCGTGGATTCATCGACCCCAAACTTTCTTGCCAATGCGCGAACTTTTTCACCTTTCCGGATGAGATTCAATATTTGAAGTTTTTTCGCCCAATTCATTACTTTTCTATCACGTTTCTTCTTCTGAGTTTGAGTTATTGATGGAGCCATGTTGTTGAAGAGCGGTCGTATAAAATAAACCAGTATCTCGAAACTAAACTAACGTATCAAAAAACGTTATGGCGAACGTGAATAATAACCCTATCAAAACATTGAGACCAGCATGTAAGAATAACCTCATCAAAAACAACAAAACAATAGCTATACATTTATCGATCCAAAATTAAGTTTGTGTGCCATTTCAACGCCAGCCTCGAATGATGAGATTTGACCACCAATTCCGAACCATCGATTTCCTAATCGCGAATAAGCGAATTTGTATGCGCGAATGTGGAAAACGGGCCGCAATTGCCAAATCGCAAATGAGCGAGTTCGCGAATACCGAATGCGCGAATACGGAGGTTTTCCTGTAAGTATAGCTAGATTTGGTAACTATACTAAGAATTCTGAGTACATAGAAGTCCACTATCACTTTGTGAATCAAGCATTCATGGATGGCATAATTGATATGAAGAAGATGAATTCAGAAAATAACATAGCTGATATTTTTACTAAAGCACTTGGGAGAGTCAAGTTTGTGAAATTCAGAAATTTATTAAATGTGAAACAGATAAACTGAGAAATGTTTGTAAGTCAGCTGTAACAGCATAAATGTATGCGGTGTGTTGAGATATGTGTACATTCAGCTGTGACACTGACATTGGCAGAAGCTATTAGGTAGTAGTGTCAGGAAACTGCTATACCGACTTTGGCGATGGCGCCACGAGATGATGAATATGAGTATGTGCGAAGTAGAAGCGCTGCGCCAAGTGGGGCAGATCGGATGAGAACGTTAAAAGAGAAAGATGTGTAAGGGGGCGTGGAACTCGGAGCAAGTCTTGAATAAATATTATTTAGTGGAACAAGTGTTATGGAAATTACCTCTTTTCCCAACAGTATCAACTCATGTAGACTTCGAATTCGAAGCCAGTTGTTCTCGGACTAGTCAGATTTCCATTTAAATCACGGAGAACTGTCGCAATCCTCCAGAAACTTCCAAAATTCATCCAAATTCTCCAAACAACACAAAGGATCAATTCAAAGTTGTTCCCACAAAGTCAGGCAAGAGCCTTACTGATATACCCGTTCAATGTATTCCAGTCCACTTAATATAGTGCGGAAGGTGCTATAGTATGAAAACGCACTTAGGAATACACCTCGAAGCTAACTGGATCTAGTTTTTATCCGCCGAATCAAAGTGGACTATGGAAAATCACGACAGTTCTCCGCGATTACAAGAAAAACTTGACTTGTAAGGAAGAAAGTGAGCTCAATTTCGAATTTCACACGGGAAGTACAATGGAAATCATGAATCAATGCCCCATCTTGGTCCCCATACCCGCTTTGGCGATGCAATCCACACAAGAAGACATTGCTGTGAGATTGCATTTTGCTAATGGCTCTTGCGCTACTTCGTGAGCATACCAAAAACGATACTCAATTTGGAAGAAATGAATGCGAATGAATGCTTAAGGGATAATTTTCTAAGAGAATGCATAATGACACCCCTCGAAGCCATTTGGAGACGTTGTACCAATCACTATGCCACTGATACCCGACGACTGCTCAACATGAGCGAATGGAAATACATGGAGTTACTCGCTCGCCAAGCTCGTTCGACTCTAGTCAATCAAAACAGTCCAAGAAGGCAAATCCCAAGAAATTATATTAAAAAAAATAATTCAGATGAAAAGAATAATATTGTTCCTAACTTTAATCCTGATGATACACCATTGTGACCGTCGGCATATAAATTCTAGACTATTTTCCTAAAATCGTCCCGACTCCCTGAGATTTCAAACTTTTCAGAGACCCAGATCAAATGCCCTGAGTGCCAGACTTTTCAGAGTTTTTCGGAACGTGGGTACAGGCGAACCCCGTTATTCGCGGATTCCGTACTCGCGGATGACCCGTATTCGCGGATGATGAAAAGATACCGTTTCTCGATATTCTCGGATGGAATCACTCGTATTCGCGGATCGTGCAACGCATAGAAAAATTCCAAGAATTTTCTGTTCTCAACCCTGACAATACACAAACGCCAAATCTCGGCAACACATGTGACAACATTCAATCGACTGACTATTCTCAAACATAAACATCAATAACCTATTTTGGCTACCTCAGACGTGTCATCGGAGAAATCCTCCAAGTTGCAAATCAGCAAGCGGTCGAGAACACTGGAGTTAGATCTCAGTCTGTGCGCCATTTCTGGAAGGATTTCAATATTCTCCATTCAATTGGATTCGTAGAGGAGAGTTGGAATGAAATCAAATCCAGCACTCTCAATGCAAGTTGGAGCAAAATTTGGCCTGAAATCGTGACGGCTCCGTCTCCATCAATTCACGACGTTGTGCAGAGAGTGACCCACGCTGCAAGAGATGTTGGAGGAGAGGGTTTTGATGACATCTCAGAATCCGAGATGGTGCAATTCATCTCTGATGAAGATGGCCCACTGACTCCTGGAGACATGGAGAAATTGCTGGAGGAGGCTAAAAGTGGAACTGAGAATGATGACGAAGAGCCAACATCTGTTGAACCGACACTCACCGTCGCGATTGTTACTAAAATTATCAATCATTTCCATGCAGGAGCTGATCTAGCATTTCAATACGATCCCATCGTATCACGTAGTTTGAAATTACGTCGAGGCTGTGGAGATCTACTACAAGATTATCAAGAAATTCAAAAAGACCTCATTAGACATATGAAACAGAGTAAAATTACCGATTTCTTGAATCCAAGTGTTTTTGAATGAATTTTATTTTGTGATGGTTGTACATTTTTGAGAAAAATATACTTGTCATGGAACGTATCCCCCTCTTTCCCACTTGACCAACGCTTCCGTATTCGCGGATTCGGTATTCGCGGAAGTTTTCTGGAACGCATCCCCCGCGAATAACGGGGTTCGCCTGTACTCTGATTGTGGGACATTGATGGGGCTTGAAACTTAACTGCTCGCAATTTGGGATTTATTACGTATTGTCATTCAAACTTCCACTATCATCTCATTCTACATACATTTACCACCTCACTCGCCGGAATTCCCGCCTCATTTCTGACCCTCTAGTCCTAACCCTACCCCAATGCAGATTCATTCATCTCATTTTACTCGACGAAACCGATCAAATAGTACCCCTATACATCCCACATCTCATGTACAGCGCACTTTGTGAATTTGATGAAACTACACGTTGTTTACATTTCTATGTACGTGTGTCTGTATATTGTCTTTCCTCTGTCATGCGAGTTCTCCTGAACCCCTGGAGCAATCTTCTTAAAACTTTGAGGGTTTATTCTCAATTGATCAGAAATGAGCCCGGTCCATTGATAGCTCCACACTCTCAATACTCCTTCTTCCACATCAAATTGATTACCTGAAATCCAATACAACTCTCAGAATGTAGTGGATAGTGGTCAAAACGTCCTGGTATCTGGAGGTTCATTCGATTATGCTGGTTTAGACCGTTTGGAGCGCTCCGAACCAGCATAATCAAATGGATCTCAAGATTCTCGATACAAATTGTCGCCTAGTGTTGCCCAAATAATTTTCGATCACTCTGGAGAGATTGGTTGGTACTAAATCTTGATCAGTGTTTCCATTTTCTGCTGAACATTTCTTCATTTTTCGTTCTATGTCACTCGAAATTTCATGAGCACTTCGACCGATCCCTTTAGAAATTTGAGGCATTGCTCGAGCTCCTTCGTTAACGAGCCTAGTCCCTCTGAAACATTATCTACCGATTCATTTTGGCTTTATGAATTGTTTAAACTTGCATTTGAGTTCCAATTTTCTCTCCTTTGCCAAAAAAATCACGAGTCTCTTATTTTTGACACTCTACTCCGTGTTACTCACTCTACATCGTAACACTTTAAATCGTGTTAAGATGGTCATTTTGAGTCGAAAAAACATATTTGTATCCCTACTCTAGCCACTCGTCTCGTTTGTGGGCAAGAACACAAGAAACCGAGACCTCGGTCGCCTGCCCAAAATAGACGAAATAATGCCCATCTCGGATCTGATGGTTTGAGCCTCCAGCTCGCTTCTGGCTTGAGGCTCGCCTCCGGAAGTTCTTATACATGTTTGGGGGTACTTTGGGGAGTAATTTCACCCAGATTGGTGCACGACAACTCAGATGGAAGCATATACGAGCCATGCCTATGTTGACGTTTCAAGCTAAAAGTCAGAAAAGGTGTTTTAAATTGGCTGAATAAAATCGAGAATTGAATGGCCCACCCAGGTTATCGTTCTAATTGATAGTATTTGTATCGAAGAACATATTCGCACAGGTTTGGGGTCGAAAGAAAAAAAAACGATTTCCTTAAATTGACCTCAAAGTTTGGCATTTTTACAAAACTGCTCAACTTGTATCGGTTATAGCTCCTATAAAGAGTACGATAATCGACTTCTACAGGTGGTCAAATTGTAGGTTTTTTCAAGACCTTCAAAATGACCACCTGCAGAAGTCGATTATTACATGTCTAGTAGGAGCTAGATCGCTTTGAAGCAGGCCCAAAAATCGCTGGAATCTGCTCTCAGTAAACAGCTCTTAGAAGTGACTAGGCTACATGATTGATTTTCGACTATTTTTTTTCAAAAGTGCTAGTCTTAACAAAGAGAATGCGCCCAAGTACGTGAAAAAAGATCGAGTCTAGTCAGAGCTATGATTCCCCAGAGATAGGCCAAAAAAGGGCCTAAAATAGACCTTCTGCGGGCCCTAGGGCCCGTGGAGGGCTTTGAAAAAATCCCAAAAGAAATTTTTTGTACTCTTTAGACATATTATTTATGGGAAAAAATTGTTTGGAATTTTTCCCAGACCCCCTGGTGACGCCTCTGGCCGAAATGCTCCGAAATGACTCATACTCTCTTCGTGTGCTTATTGACATGGGTAATCCTAAGTGCCCCAAGTGCATGATGGACACCAGAGTGTGACTAGATAGTTGGCATAATCAAATGATTTGATCTTGCTGGTGATATATGGCAGGGCCCTGATACCCTGAAATCGTTATCAGCAAGACCCACCGAAATAAAAGTTACGTGTAAAGCAGGTCAAGAAGGTACCCTGACCCACTCGATGGCTGTGCTCCAACGTAATAACAAACTTATAGGATTTTCTTGGAATTAATGGGTGCCCTGATCCATTCATTAGTCTGAGAAAAAACTATAAAAATGCAGAGATTGTATTATTGATTCCCAAGGAGGTGCCCTGATCCACCAAATTGGTTTGAAAATTGATAGTAGGTCACGTAACCCTTAGAATCTTATTCTATCCTTTGTAGCATTCCATCACTCCCGATCAAGTCATGAACTCTGATATCCGGCTCTCCTCCTAGATCCAGAGCCGGATAGACTACGCATACCGTCGCCCAAATCATCCGGGGTATCACGTCGGTCATAACGTCAGTCTGAGCGGGAATCGGTAATACGGATCAATGAAAGATCCTCCAACGTGGTTGCTCGGAGATGGAAACGATCCCATCCTCTTCATCGCCGATCTACTATATCTTAAATGATAGGGGTAAGGTGGGTATACCCTCTCGCAAATCTTCGGGATTCACCTCTTGGGAACAGCTCCTGGATTGGAAATAGCTCCGGGATTCACCTCTTAGGATAGCTTGTATTCGGTTAATCGAGATCGAATTCGCTGTAGTCATCTTGAAGAACTCGAAACATGCTTTCGAAAAACCTGAAAGACATCAAAAAATATCCAAATAGACCAAGACTATTGGGAAAACGGCTCAAAGAGGGCATTTTGGACAAACTCACCATATATGCTCTTAGAGGAAATCGATTGTTTGGTATTGGTTTGCCGATGTATCTCAAGTTCTTGATTCTCGGAGAAGGAAGAATGTCAGCGTTTCGAATCTGAGATTGCAAGAAAGTAAGCACTCAAACACCATGATACCAATGTTTTCATACTGGCATCTTCCACATTCGTGTAGCCTCCTCGGAACGAATCTATCACGAATAAGGAGTTGTGCTTATATCTTAAAAAAACGGAGGGGTTGCGCTGAGCTATAAACTCCACTCTTAATACACGAAAAAATTGCAAGAGACGAGGAAAAGGCCAATTTCATGAGGTCCAACCTCTGTGATTTATGAAGATCCTATCTTGCACACGTGAGACGGATCATGGATTCGGATCGTACGTTCGGGATATACACGAGAACGAGTTGTAACTTAATTACAGACGTCGATCATGTTGTATCCCAAATTCTCTTCCCGGTTGTTATTGTCAACACGACAACATAGCGTGCTGGGTTCACCTGACTAGACCGGGTTTAGTGCTTCGAGCTCCTGGACCACTATCTCCTAATGCGATGAATAAGAGGAAGAGGGAGGGAGAGAGAAAGAGTGGGATTCGAGAGGTCCAAGCACTCCAACTTGCATAGCCGAATGAACCTCTCATCTGTGTATTTATCTAACTCACTTGTGACCTAGTCTTTGAGAAACGTTAGATAAGATAAGATCGATAAGATGAATAACAGAACTCTTAGATAACGTCACCGATGAGATAAGATGAGCAATATCATCATTCGTTATTCCACTACACATGTTGATGTACGGCTCCTCCAATGCGCCGAGATAGATATCAAAGTGGCCTGTAATTTGATGAATAGCTAACGAGAAAACTCACCCTTGATAGATTCTTCAAATCTTCTAGTTGCCCCACCAAGTAGTTTCCTTCAACATCTAATCTAGTTGATACACTCGAAGATCCACTCAAACCGTTCTCGTGGTTGATCTGCATCCACGGGTCAGTCTTTGTTTGATTCAGGGAATTTTCGTTATTGGTAATCTGAAGAATTTGAATGCGGCGTTTGACTTCTCCATAATCCCGCATCTTCCACTTATGATTTGATTCAAGTGTAGAGATATCTGATACGGCGATGACAGCATCGTATTTTCTATGCCTACGACGACCGACTCGCAGATCTGATGGATCGGGAACGACTCTGTGATACATGAATTTCTTCTGTTTGGGATGCCACATGCCGGGTGGTGGAGATTCTATCGTCCAATCACTAGGTGCTTCGGTTCTGACCCACATTCCTGCATCTGATCTTTGCTTGACAAGAACATCCCTACTCCACACTTTGATATGACCTTTCGTGGGGTCCAGAACCTCAAAATTCTTTCGCAGTATCAATTCAGTGAGCCCCGCTCGCTGATGCTCGTTAGTTCCAATCCAGTTATTGATCCAGTCATTGGAAAATTTTGGACTGAGCGAAACTTTTGCATGGCTGTCATAATTGATATTATCACTCAATTTCAAACTATCATGGTCATGGAGACTCATTTCTCTGAGAATATCTCCATTGAGATTGACAGTATTTCCTTTCCCATCTCTCGGCCAAGCGTAGGACCCTCTCAATTTGGAGGGCCATGTTATGGCATCAGACGCCAAGCTATTCGAAGCTGGTCTCATTGATAGTTTCGGTAAAGTTGTCGGATATCCTTCCCGGTGGGACTGGATGTTTGTTATCGATGGACGACAAGTAGCTTGGTAATGGTTGGATTTATATTCAACTTTAATACTCTGTGACCGATCATGCGGATCATTTTCATTTATCGTTATGCTTCTATTCCTCAGCCACTGTAGCAAGAGTTCCTGTAAATTCAACATCAACATCGAGTGAAAATTGTGAATGATAGACGAGTTCATCATAGAATTGTTAGCATATCCCACTACAGTGATGAATTGACTTGCAGCAAGTTGCGTTTGATTATCATGAGTCGAATGTTCAGCTCCGTGTTCTTTGATCAGAAGATTCTTCAGAGGATACCTAACGATTGGGTTTCACTCCAATGGCACGAATGGGGATGGAGTATTTAATGTACTATCTACATGACCCATTCTCTCTAGATCTCAAATTCTTCAGTAATTACATTCTCACAGTACCGGACAAGCTACTTGGAAACTCAGCAGCTCTTCGCGGCCGACCCGAGGTCTGATTCCACAGGACAAAACTCGGGAGTGGGAGTGTCTCATTGACCGGACTACGATCCTTTTGTTCATTTCCACAGCTACTAGCCGGATCAGTAGCCAGTGTTGCGCCTCCACGTCAGGGCTTTTTTCATCGAAGGAAACTGATCTTCCGAAAATCGGTCTCATTTTGCATTATTCCCTCGTTTTCAAGTGCAAAGGCCACTTAGCCAAAGATCAGATATTGGTCGGAATGCCTATCAAGATATGTTTCCCCACGTACTTTGACTCGCTAAACACAACCTCGGTGGTTAAAGAGATGGTTCGAGGAGGGGAGAGACCGATTTTGTAGTAAATTCTCAAATAAGTCATGGAATCTTATAGAGTAGACTAACTTGAACGTTCAAGATAGCATTTTCTACGTCCCGAAACATTTTTCTGAGGAAACAGTTGTCCGGTACACGTATTATCTTCCAACCTTTCATTAACATTGTAGAATTTTTGGCACATCTCAATCTCATTCTCCTGCAGAATCTACTCAATCAAAGAAACATCGAATCCAATCTCTATGATTTTGACCCTAGGATACCACAAAAGTAGAAGTTACAACTTACTACCTCGTTTAAATTATTCACGATTCTCAAAATCATACATATATCACAGTGTTAACTAAGGGTTAACACCCTTTTAAAATAATTTTTGCTGGGTTGACATTATGAGAGGAGAAATTTTCTCGTGCACGGGGTATCGGAACATGATCATTCAAGGCACAATGACCACTCGAACATGGTCCGTGGCCAGTTCTGAGCAGGTTTCCACAAGTGAGATAACAGAATTGGGGTATTGTTTTCGTAATGTTACGTTATCGCGACGAAGAACGAAATGAAGGAGTGATTTCGTTACGTTAAAATTGGATAACTAATTAACGCGACTCAATGTTCACGGTGAGCTTGAACCAAGTTTCGATCCGACTAAAAGAAACTCCCGGAATTCCAACGGGATCATTAAGTGTTGGTCGAAAAAAGTTACCAAAAAAATTTTAGCTCCAAGCCGTTGGGCGAATTTCGAATCAGACGACTTCTAAGTCTCTAAGATCGAAAAATGTGGTAAACGGGCTCAATGATCATGACATGATCATCACGCAACTCATCACACGATCTAATGATGCTTAATTACTCACAGAATACTCTCATTCCACGAATTCTCCCACGAAAACATACAGAACAAACACGTTGTTGAGTCTTGAGATGCCCAAAAAGGAGGAGTTTAGATATAAATCTTCATAAAAGGAATGTTCTGATTGTAACGTAGTGAGTCTCGAGCCTCCGGCTCGCGCCTCTCCCCGTCACCTGACGATGCACCAGCTACACAGTCAGCGTTTCTGACGGCTAATCGCCCGTTTCCCCACCAAGTGCGATGTCGTGTCACGGACCCATCGTTGCGGACGACGGACCACGCCGCGGACAGACCGCTCAGACCAACCTAACTATCCACACACTCTCTCTCAACCATCAATTATCTTTTGTACATAAAAGTCACTCTTCAACCCAATCACTCGTGTTCATCCTGGAGACTGAACCACTCACCACGTTACATCTCCTTTTTGGTGCTAGGTGGGGTAGTTTCCCGCGAGTTCAAATTTTTTTTCGAAGGGGTTAGAAAAATTTCCTTTCAAAAATTTTTCGGATTCTGCAATTTCGCGAGAGTGTCGTGAAAAATTAGAAGTGACCAAGAGAGAATATAAGGAGTTGAGGAAAGCAGAATCCAGCCAAGCTGATCATTGTACCTGCCCACCCGCCCGCCCGTCAGCAGAAAATCATCGCCAGGGCTTATCTCTGAGGCAGCTGCACGCGTGGACGAGTAATGCAGATAGCTGTGATATACATCGTCGTGGTGTGCTGCAGCTTCGTAGCGTAAATACTAAACCATTTTTCTTCCTTATCTCGTTCCACGGAACGACTCGATCAGAATCGCATTTATACTCAACCAAGTCTCTTCGAATTATTAAAACCAAAATGGCCAAAATGCTCGGAATTTTTGGGAAATCAAAAAGCGAAGAAACGGTGAGTTCAACTGGCACTTAGCTGAAACCTACTCATAGTCGATCTGAAATGTTCGATGAAGATGGACAAGAGGACGAAGAAATTTTGGACAACCGAGATCAATTTTATTCGAACATAGATGAGTCAAATTTTGAATCAAACAGACAAAATGGAGCTTGGGGTATGGATGCGAATTTGACAAATAATGGGGAAGATGGAGATGCATATGTGTATATGAGCCGGTGCAATAGTCCAAACGGACTATTTGCTGGTCAAGCTTACCAGCAGTGGCGCACAGCCTCACCGATAATAGAAGAATCACCGATCCGCGTGCACCCGATCCGGGTGAACCAAATCAGGCCCCCTTCACATGCAAATGTGCAGGTGACTTCTCACCCAGAAGTATTTCGTAGACCAGGCCCAAATGGTCAGCTATCCTTAAACAGGTAACAGCAGCCTCACGAACCTACCATTAAAGTCAATGATTTTTTTTCTCTTAACCCAGAATTCCAAAATATGCAAAGTGTTTCCATCATAGGAAATAATGGAACTGCCACGAATTACTGTGATAATGTGGATGCTAAACGGAGTCAGAATAATAGCCCAAGGCCAATCACAGCGGTGGTTGCGGCCCAAAGTCCACCGATCCATAATCCGACTCCATGGGATTTCCCACAACAGCGCCCCCATAGCTTCACAGGTGATAGATTTTACACCTGGAGTGAACGGTTTTCCACACACTTTGCCGAATCTAATCCCAATGTAAAGATTCGTGAGAGTGCTGCGCCTACGACGAACTCACTGCCGGGGCAGAATATGCATCCTTTCGAAAATTTCCTTCGGTGGATGAGTTCTTCACAAATGGCTGAGTTATAGAAAGAATCGAATTTGGGTGAAACACAACAGAATTTCAATGTACAGGAAATCCCAAGTTATTATATAGAGGTCCCACATACCGCACAATATACTACCAGAGTACACTAAAATTTCCCCCAACGAAATGTGCCTCAACAGAATAGTAACGAACAGAATTTTTCCCAACAGAATGGATTCCGACAGAATCCTTACCAACAAAATATTCAGGAACAGAATTTTCCTCAACCAAATACCTATCAATAGAACCTTCTTCATCAAAATGTGGGCAGCCCACTGAGAGTTCATTTCCAGAATACGCAAACGCAACCCAGCCAAAGTGGAACTCATCCACAAGAACAACTATTAGTAACGCAAAGAGGGATGGATGTCCAACTATATCATACTTTGAAAGATGTGGGAAAATTCAATGGAGAGGCAGACTCACTCTCTGGATTCTGCTCGGCAGTACGATCGACAAAGCTGAACGGTGGAACGAGATCGGACCGTATAATTCTAATGAACGTCGCGCGAAAATTGGAAGGTACAGTGAGATCATTATTCAGCTCAACAATATTAGAGTTCCAAACAGTTGGACAATTCCTGAAAAAATCAATAGAACAATTCTCACCGATAGAATCGCTAGACGACATTATGTCTAAGTTGAAATGTTGTGCCAAAAGGAAAGACGGAACATTAGAATCATACGGAATACGCATTCAGAAAATATTACGGAGATTTCAGAGCACCGCAAGCTCAAAATCACAGTACACGCGCTCAGAGATAGACTCTCGAACGCGAGATGCTAACGAAGCAGCATTAACACGATTCACTATAGGCAGAGGCACGGAGCTGGAGGATGCGGTGCAAAGCCGGAAGCCAAGTAGCATTTGCGAGGCGGTACAATTCGCGCAACAGGCGGCGTTGCAACGTGAAAATTACCCGAATTCGATTGATGAGGCAACACCGTGTACAACCCATTTGTAGGTAGTCTGCACATATTGTAAACTCTCGGGCCACGTGGAAAGTCATTGCTACGAAAAAGAAAACGATAATAAGAAGTGCCAATATTGCGAATTGCGAGGACATGACGCGAAAGTCTGCTGAAAATGAGAGGCCGATTTTCGAGGGGCCAACGTTTATATAGACCGGTCGAGCACCAACCGCGGCAGAGGGGGTTATCGCGGTAGAAGGAGGTGGGAGTCCAAATAGAAATTCCAACGGTCATAAGAGCGGCCCGGGAAATTCTCGAAATCATTCCCCACCAAGGGGAAATCAAAATCAATCGCCCGCGGATAATTATGCCGAGACCCAAAACCAAACCCCATCGCAAGTGCGGCAAACACAAGCCCAAAGCCCGCAGCGCCATAATGATGTCCAAAACGCCCGAAATTCCGCTAAGAATTTGAACTAGAAGCACGCCCATCACGTTCCCCGAGCGATGGGCGCATCAGTGACGGCACCGTTACGCCATTGATAAATCAGGAAGTCGACTCATCTTCATTAGAAGAGTCACCGTCCACAGATGAGTCAGATTCGATAGAATCGGACGGAAGTGATAGTGTTGAATAATCTTCTACATCGTCCCAAGTAAACATCAGAAAGACAAGTATGTCAATCTTGATAGCCCAGAAGTGAGTAATGAGAAATGTGAATTATACATACAGTACCCTCCAAAATTAATGGATAATGGCTAGTCTCAGTCAATCAACGAAATCTTCAATGCAATTCGTCGTATGAAAATTTTGAGGAAATCATCTTGAAGATCACGAAAGAATCTATCGATTCATGTGTTTCAAATATTTTAAAAGTATTTCTTGGTTGGTCTCAGTCGACGTTGACATTTCTAAAAGTTTATCCATTAATCAATCACTTGTATTTCTGACGGGATTCATTCGATTGTAAAAATTCTCACGGGATGTTGTAGATCGTCTAAAAATCTACAAGTTTGGTTCTCTGTAAAATTTTCCTGCGACCCTTCCTATCTGACATATGGGCTCCGAAAGAAAATTTTGTATTAACATGGGGTGTTTAGGGAGATACTGACGCTGGCACTGGTTCCATTCTCTCTCGCTTTATTCTGGTGCAAAATTGAATGAGAGAAATACCATAGCACATGATTTCGACGTGGAATGATCTCATCTTCTAGAATATTTGATTAGATTTTGTCTCAGATTCGAGGTAACAACGATTCCTTAAGTTTTATTGTCAATATAGAGTAAATTCATGTTTTGTTCCCATAGGTCACACTTGAGACTCGATCTGATGAAATATTCTGAAAGATGAGATCATTTCACGTCGAAATCATTTGCTATAATATTTTTTCTATTCAATTTGCACCAGAATAGAGCGAGAGGGAATGGAACAGGTGCCAGGCTCGGTATCTCTATAGGCAGCCTGTGTAATACAAATTTTTCTTTCTGAGCTCGTGGCTCCGGCGGGAACGATCGTAGGAAGATTTTACAGAGAACCAAACTTGTAGATCTTTAGACGATCTACAATATTCAGTAAGAATTCTTACAATCGAATGAATACCGCCAAAAATACAAGTGATTGATTAATGGATACATTTTTAGGAATCTCAACGTCGACTGAGACCAACCAAAAAATACTTTTGAAATGTTTAAAACACATGAATCGATAGATTTTTTTGTGATCTTCAAGATGCTTCTTTCAAAATTCCCATACGATGAACCACATTGAAGAATTTGTTGGTTGACTGGGACCATTCATTATCCATTCATTTTGGAGGGTATTGTAGATTCTGGTGCCGATGTATCCATTATAAAATCAAGTAGAGTTAAAAATCTTGCAGAGATTGATAAATCAGAAATACTGAGTATAAATGGCGTTGCAAAAGAGAATTTGTCCAGAGGAGATGATCTTATCAGAAATAAACATGATGCAGTGGCAATTTCATATTGTCCCTGACTCTATTTTGTTAGACTGTGATAGTCCAGTCAGTTGGGATTTTTCGACAGAATACGGTGGTGAATTGAGCCCCAAAGCCCGCTGCCTCGAGTTCGAAGAACTTTCAATCCCTTTCATATACAATGAAAGAATGAAAGTGCCGCCTAGAATGAGAAGAGTCATTAAATTCAAGATTTTGAACGATACTCAAGAGGCCTGGGTCTACGCAAACATATGAAAAATGGAATTTTCTTTGGAAAATTCATCGCCAAAAACCACAACGGGTATGGCATAGCAGAAGTCATGAATATTTCATATGAAACTATATATATTGACACTCCGGCAGCCAAGTTGAGAAGATTTGCAAAAATAATTCCTTGAGACAATGTAGAAGAGAGAAGCATCATTGGGGATGGTGCAGTACATTATATTCGCCGATTATACACAGGCGCTGACCCAGCGAATGAGCAGCTTCGCGAAAATTTGCAGAGTATAGATAAGAGCGCGCGTGACGTAGCCTCTGCAGAACGCGTAGAAAATTTAATGCAACACGTTGATATCGAAGGTTGCTCGCCGCAGGAGATTGAGCACGTACGCATGCTCATTAGCAACGACCCTTGGCAATTTGGGCTGAAAGACAAACCACTCCAAGCAACGCTGGTTATGGAACATAAAACCAAGTTAAAAGCGGTCAAACCGTTCAAAGCCAAAAGATATCGCTCACCTCCAGTCTTGAAAGGCCCTTTGATCGATATAATAGGTATTGGCAGAGGAGTGAAGTGATGAATATGGCTTGCAGATTGTGTTTGACATTACGCACGGAGTTTATCCATGAAGATGCCACAGTTCGGATATTAATTCGCATCTGTTTCCAATTCGGACTCGTCACATCACAGTGGCGTGCTCGTGGGGCTATCGTCACGCTACTGTGACCCGACGAAAAAGAGCAACGTATGTATATAAACTCTTTGCTCGATTGAAAGTGCATACATAGAGTGGATTAAAAATGCATTAAGAATGCAAAAGAATAAAAAAAACACATTCAACATATTATCGTTGATTTCCCAACTTTGAAATTTTCGGCCGGCACTTGGGCACGAACCCACGACCTTTCGATCCGTGGTGCCATAAATGGCCTATTTGATGTTGAGGTTGTCGTTTTGTAGTATACAGCGTTTCCCCACCTATTCACTCATCCAATGATGCGCTCATCCAATGATAATGTTCCATGTTCTCTCACGCAGGTAGTGACCAGTCGGTAATACGCCATATACGTCAACCTCAACTCCTAGTGAGCCAGATATTCAAAAAAGCATCTCAAAAAACAGAGAAAATACTAACTTTGGGTTGGTTTGAATGATTTCAATCGAATATCCTTGAAGGTCTTACACCTCGATGGAATGATAGAAAATCTAAACATTTTTTACTTTCATTGAGACACTCGCAGTTTAAATGCGAATAAAGATACGGCAATTCTGGGAAAAGCATCTTGTAGAGCGAAAAAATGCTATTTGTAACCATTTTTTTAACTCTCCTTTACGTACCGCGTGTGAGAACGTACGAGCAGTCTAAAAGCCCAAAATGACTGTTTATCACCGGAAATGGCACAGAGAACGGAGAAGAACCATCGTTTTGGGGATTCGGACAGTTCGCACATATCCATAAACGGGACGTAAAAAATGATCAAAAAATAGCTACACATAGCATATTGTCCGCTCTACAAGATGCTCTTTTCAGAATTGCCGTATCTTCATTCGCATTAAAAATGCAGGTGTCTCAATGAAAGTAAAAAATCTTCAGATTTTCTATTTTTTCATCAGCGTGTAGGACCTTCGAAAATATTCGATAAAAATCATCGGAACCTATCAATAGTTAGTACTGTTTCTGTTCTTGGACGTGCTTTTTAAAAAATTTTCGTACGCCGCATGGAACTCGATTTATCGCTGTTGCAAGTCAGGGTACTTGAGGGATCACCCTGCGAGAACTTTTGAACGGTACTGTAGGTCGTCCACAAGATGACGTAAAAATTGCTAGAATTTGCTCTCAGTGAATAGCTCCCAGAGGTGGCCGGGGTCGATTACCGGCCTTGGACAATTTTCCTCTTGAGAGTACTTGCATTCACGAGAAAAATGCGCTGAAGTACGTCGAAAAATATGGAATTTCGTAGGAGCTGTGACTTGTCCAAAATAGGCCAAGAAGGGAAGCAATGATGCCGCCTTGCGGTGGAACTAGTACATTGTAGATAATTCGTTGATTGAACTATTTCCAATCGATACGAATATGAAGCCCGAGCGAAAAGTTATTCAGTCGATTTTGATGATAGTTTCATCGAGATTGGTGCAACATTGGGTGAGTGGAATAGCGAAGATTGAACAGATTTTGAAAATTTGGAGGATTACTCCCCAAATTTTCCCCTTGATTATGCACCAATCTCGATGAGTTTTTTTGGGAATTTGCGAAAAATCCCCCGCTTTTGAAACGACATCGAAAATTTTGGATGAAATCGGTGGATTACTAAACTATTCAACATGATGGAGAATTTACAGAAAAGTCCAAAAATGATCAGGATGTTTCCGCGAGAATACTGAGCTGAGTTTCACACGATCTTAGTGAAATCACTTTTCAAACTCACTGGGAAATATCGTGATGCTGACGATGCATGGTAAATCGTTTTTGATTGTCGGACTGATTTCATGGAGCATGTCGATGTGGTAGTGCAGTGGTCCCCGATGAAAGTAGATCTGCCTCTGTAGCAGCACTCGGCGATAGTCGATACAGTCCCGTACCGGTCCTCTGTGGGTGTCGATTTGGTCCTATACCGGTTATCGCCTGGTAACGAAGTGGTCCCATACCGGTTCACGGCGAGTATCAATGTGGTCTTGTAACGATCCCCGGCGAGTGTCGATCTGGCCCCGTACCGGTGCCCGGCAAGTGTCGATCTGGTCCTATATCGGTCAACGGCGCGTGTCCATCTGGTCACGTACCGTTCTTTTGCAAGTGTCGATATGGTCCCGTATCGGTGCCCGGCGAGTTCCGATCTGGTTCCGTGCCGGTGCTCGGTGAGTGTCGACCTGGTCCCGTATTGCAGGGTATCTATAGATCCTCGGAATCCTTGAAATCCTTGAAAACTCCTTAGATACTCCATAAAATCCTTGAAATCCTTGGAAACTCCTGAAATGTTCCGCGACATCCTTGAAAATTTTTCTTGGTCTGTTTTTCCGAATGATAGACAACGTAAATCAATCGATATGCGCGGCACTCCTTGAATTTTCCCGGACACAGGCATCCTCTATGTGAAACGTCAATGTCTCGGAGATCAGATCTCTCAACTGAAGAATACTTTACAAAAATAACGGTCTGAGAAAGGTGGTACCTATCCTTCTCTAATTTATGGATTGTCTCGGAGATGGCAAGAAGTCGAATATCAATATTCATCTATAAGATCGATTGTTTTGTCTCTCAAGCTGCATTCCTAGTTTTCATCTTCCTTTTAGATCATGATCTTGAAGAGCTTTCAAAATGTTTGGTCTTCTTTGGAAGAGATGTATCCCACGTCCTCCATTTCGATGATTTTTCGTTTTTTCCGTTGTTCGAGAGCGGAGGGCTTTCCCTTTGGGTGCTGCTGCATACAAGGATGAGGAGGCTGGAGCAAGGGGCTCAGGTGCAGCCAGTGTAGAATGCGTCGTGTAATGCTGACACAAAATACACTTCATTCAAATTCACTTACACCTAATTACACAAGTTCACTCGCGTTATCAATAATATATTGTGCACTTTGCACTGAGAGTCACGGTCCGCGTGCTCGGGTAACTTGGATCGTTCGATCGAGGTACTGTCTTTAACTTGGGGCACTATAGAAAGGTCCGCCGTGGGCCAGTGCATTGGCATAACTGATTTCCGGAGCAGCGCGAGCTGCCGTCGTTGAGAAGAGATCTACACATATGCGCGCACAGCGGTGTGATAGAGGTCATGTGACCATTTCCAAACTACAAACTAAACAAGCGCTCCTCGCTCTACTATATCATTCCTGAACATATGCCCGGTCGCGAGATAGAAGATCTCGCGAAAGAGTGATACAAACAAAATGAGAAACTTCAAGGATATGATAAATCCAAAATTTAATAATTGGTCATTAGACCTAAACATAAATGCTATTCTTGGTAGTGTTCAGAATTCGAATATTTGTACAGCGAGATGCGCTCGCCGTTTTCTCCCGAAATAGTTGTATTATATTGAGTTCGATGTCACCAATACTACAATAGCCGTGCGTGTGCCTTACCTCTTCTCTAGAGCTCGCAAAAGCTCCAAATCAGTTCAGCCTTGAGCAAGACCCACGGCGGATCTTCGTTTGCTCCGTACACGCGACGATAGCTCATTATATATATATATATCGACTATCGGTCGATCATATCGACCAAAGTACCTTTTGTGTGCGCCCGCGGATTGTGAGAAAAGTGCATCCTCGCACGGCTGATTTAGTGCACTGAACGCGAGTGACAAACTGTGTATTTAGATCGTAAGCTTTAGTGAATAAATGTGATTTTCTGTGAAGTTACATGAAATCTACAAATCACTGGCTTGGATCACCAACCCCGCTCCAGACTCCTCATCCCCGTGTTCCAATCCCAAGGGAAGCGCCTCAGCTCCCGAACATTGGTCCTTCGAGCCGGATGAGGAGCCGGCAGGAGCAGATTTTCACCGATCTCATGGTGAATTTCAATCACTCGCAGTAAGTTGAGGATCGATTCTCGCGATTTCCCGCGCGGCAATCGCGCCAAATTTTGGCGCATTCTCCCTCGCTCTTTGCTCATCATCAGCGAGCTGAGCGACGTACAAGCATTGTACGAAAAAGTGACTGCACCAACCTCGCGTGCAAGTCAGAACCGCATCGTCGCGCGACCCATTTACCCTGTGTAAGCTTGCAGCTACACGTAGGAATCATCTACGGGAGAGATCTTCTATCTCTCTCGCACCGCTGTAACGGCCGAGTTGGTAAAATTTTCATCGCGCCACACGTGACGTCACTCAAGTCCGTGTGAGCTTTCATTGTAGAGCAGTCAATCACCTGATGTGCTGTTCGAACTGCCGTTGACGCGTGCAAGTCCCTCTTGCCGCGCCGCGCACCTCACCTCATTGTCTCTCTCGCGAGTCTTTCTCGCGAGTCTCTCTCTCGCTGAGTACCCCTACCTCAGCCGATTGGACATTGTCCGCTTCGGCCATATGTTCGAGTAGTGCACTGTACACTGTGTGCGCTGTCTCACTCACTCTCTCGAGTCGCTCTCTCTTGCGCTCGAATTTTCGCGAAGCTGGTAATGTGCGCTATGCTTATGCGTGTGGGAGCGTGTTACTTATCGCTCGACCCCACCTCACCTCGTGAGCTCGAGCTTCTGCCCGGACTTGCAACTTGTGATTCGATCGCAATTCCAGAGCGATCATCTCCCGCGCTCAGCTGTTTATCGGCTATCGCTAATTGTTTCAACCGCTCTCGCTACACTTTCTAGCCTGAGCGCACCTCAAAATTTGAATGTAAATCGTACAATATTACTGATTTCTGTAAATTTCATACAGAATCAGCCTCAAGATGTCGAGTAAAGAGTACGTCAAGCTCTTTGCAAAACAAGACATCATTACTGGGTCGATAGTTAACACACTCGACCAAGTGCAGAAACACGCACATTCTTTTTAGCAGCTGTTGAAGGGAAAATTGTCTAAACTGGACGAAGAATGGAATACGTGCCGGAACTTGCACGCAGAGCTGTATGCTGAAGCCAGTCCCGAGGACCTGCAGCACGACTACTTCGTGAATAAAAATATCACGGTACTCGAAATGGCTTATGATCAAGCCAGAGACTTTATCCTCGAGAGGCTGCAGGAAGCCGAGACGTCTGCGATTGCTGCCGAAACTCACCGTCACGCCCCAGCGCCGGCTCAAGTGCAGCCAGGCGTGGGGTTCCACACTGAAAGAAGGTCCGAGCGCCCGATGCGGTTAAGCTCGCGATATCCCTTGGATGAGAGAGTCGGTGCGCCAGGCGTCGTGACTCGGGCACGCGCGCTATTGCTTGATTCGTTGCTTGGTGCGCTCTCGACGATTTGTAATGCGTGTAGCGAAGTCGGAGCGCCAGATAGCAAAGTTCGCATTCATATCTTGCCCCGAGATTTGCGAATAAGGCGCACCCGTTCGAGGCATTAAATGTCTCCTGTATGAATGCCTTCCCTTCGCGCATGGGGTTTCAATCCATTGAACAATTGGATTATGAATCTCATGCTTTTTATGATATATATATATATATTTTTTTTTACAATGAAAATTCTGAAAATCTCACTATCCAAAGAAAAGTTTAAAGAAAACGTACATGTATATAGATATATAATTACTACAACTACCCGAGTTTAGTCTTGCTAAATAGAATTTCATTGGATTTTCATCAAACTTTCCACCAATTCTCACATTGAGTGGAGAGACACCTCTTATTTTGAGATCTGGTTCCAAAATAACGCGGTGCTGGAAATTTATATTTCTATGTATCTTTTTCATCTAAAAACGATGGGCTAGACGGTTTTTGGAAAAAGAAACTTCTCGAAATACTCATTTCTGGTTCGCGTCCGCTTCGTCAGATCACCAAACCCATACGACATTTTGTTCAAAATCATAGTAAAAATTCCCGAGAAAATTTACAGACCAAGTAATCGAATTTTGTGAGGCTGGGTATATTTTTTCAGTTCAAAAACACTAATTTTTGCACTAAATTGCCTCAAAACTCAATAATATCTACTATTTTGAAAAACCACGAGAATACTTCTCTATTAAGACTGAAAAGTTACATGAAAATAATGAACAAATATTCACAAAAGTCTAAACCTTTTTTTTTTAATAGACACTATTGTATACTTTTTTTATGGTATTTTTTCTCGGTTTTTGGAATGTTTTGTTCACTATTTTATGTGAATTTTTGAACTAAAAAAGTACCCTTGTGATTATTTGAATTGATGGATATTTGCCGGGTTCTGAGGCATTTTAATAAGAAAACTCAGAATTTTGACACAAGAAAATTAATATATTTAGTCTCAGCGAATTTGATTAATCGACCTGTAAATGTTTTTGGGGGCATTTTTCATGGTTTTGAACAAAATTTTTTGAGGAATTTAAGATACAACAAATTTGAAGTTTGAAAATTCTGAGAATACTATTTCTAAAAATTCATTTCTCTTCCTGGTAGGAGGCATTTTGTGTGTATTTTGTTTAGGATGGGTATTTGAATGAGATATTCCACGAAACACTGATTAAATACCCAAATTCTATTAAATCGACCGTTCCATAGATATTTTTCAACCTGTGTGCAAGACATTTCCATCAAAATGCTCGCGACATTATGAGTAAAATATATAAAGCCAGTATAATCAGCGAAGTGAATATTCCTATGACTTATACATACAGAAAAATTACGGCAATGTTGGATCAAACTCTTGAATAAGTATACTTCATTTACTTTTAGAACAGCGGGGCTCTGGGTGAGTGAAGGATTTTATTCCGTTTGACTTGATCTATATTGATCAAAACTCATGCTTCACAGGAATATACATATCGAGCGCCTAGATACCATGTTTTGTAGCGATAAATGACTGGCCATTACTTATTACAAACAAAACAGGAGGAAAAATTGGTAAACATTTGACATTGACTAATCTCTCTTCCTTAGTCTTTTCAACCGAGTAAGCATGGACGTGCGAATCAAAAAACTGTTCATCATACACTCGAAGAGAGAAGAAAATTTCCCCATCAACTGAGATGATTTGCAAAATTTCACCAAAATGAGCATGACAATATTCGTTCGAATTTCCCAGAAATAAAAACATTCCAAGTTTGTAATCAATACCATCAATAGTCACATCGTTATAGCACAAGTAAGACTTATTCTTCCATTCATTTTCGAAATACGACTTACGGTTGAAGAACAAGTGTAGTGAGCCAAATTTGATGGACTTAGAGAAATCTAGTGTATGTGTGAAGTACAACATTTGTAATGCCATCTTTGTTACGACGGTTTTCAACAAATTCTTCGAGGATCTCGTTGACGTTGCCACATTTTTGATTGGCTGATGAAATGATTCGAATCGCATAGTCCAGTAACAAGTTGCAGGCCCGTTTTTTAATAAAATTGCAGGATAGTGTATGAGGAAATGCATTTTTGGCTTAAGGCGACCATAAAATTCGATATACAGAGAGTTCATTTTTCGTATAAACTCTGCCAAAACGATGGCATCGGCTTTGATGAATCGAGGGGAGAGCAGAATATCCAGAATTCTTCTCAAGTAACGGTACAACTTGTAATGGGCATCATTTTCTGGAATGAACTCGCCCATAATCAGTCCAAAAAAACGAACAAAAGTGAGAGCTTCAGAAGCAGACATTTTCAGTTCATCATGTTTCAATACTCGATCAGGTACTATTGTTGGAGGTTTGTTTAATGCTTCACTGGGCCCATAATTGAATGCAGCTACTTTCGCATTCAAGGTTTCTAAAGTGAAATACTCTTTGACATAAACGAATGTATAGATCAGATTGTGCATCACAAACATGCATACTCCCTCTAAAAAATCATGCATAAGATCTACAGAAATATTTTCAGTGATGTGAAAATCATCTACATTGTGTAGAGTACATTCTTCTTTAATACCTGTTTCGGAAGCGTTATTACGTTGCACGTCGTCATCATAATTTTGCCGTTTTCGTAATTTGTTTTCCTCCTCCATGCACAATTTTGATGCTTCATCTTTTGAACATTTGCATATTCGACAGAAATAATGACTTATGAATGATTCGTTGAATCCAAAAATGGAGTTTAGTCCTAGATTATCTCCCACGAATAACACGAGTTTGAATTTGACGTTCTTCAGTACCCCGTTCACATCAATGTTTATACCGACACGGCTCAGGAAGTTCAATTCATCGATTAGTGTTTTGTATGCTCCTTTATTACTTGTGTTTTTCTTATCGGATGACCGAAAGAGCCCGTAAAATAAGATACAATTCATCAGAGCTGAAAGATGTGGTGGTAAACAAGCAAGCATAGCGTACATAGCTACAAATTTGTTGACTCCAGCATGAGCTCCAAGTGGATTACCACATTCCAATTCATCGCAGAAGACATATAAAGGTAGAACAATTTCATTGAGACAAAGAGGAGCGTACTTGGATTTCCAAAGACTTCCTTGCAATATGCTCGAAATTATGTGAGTTTCACTATTCAATCTCGTTATGTGAGTCATTATACTGTCGAATATGCCAGGAATTCCTAAGAACATCTTGAGGCTATTTTTCAATGGTATACATCTTCCATACAAGCTTTCCGGAGCAAGGACAATTTCGTTCCCTACAATTTTCTTCTTGAAATATGAACCTATTATGAATTCTGTTGATTTCGGGAGACCTACTTTTTTGAAGTGAGTGAATCGCTTAGATTCGGTATTCATTTCATCGCAGATTGCGCTATGTTTCTCAAAGCATTTCTCTATGTCTTTGCGAGCCCCAGCAGATATATTTTCTCTAGCCAAGATTTCGAAAATATCTGATTTGAGTGAAGGCAAAAAAGTCTTTTTAAGGAAATCGTCAATGAATGAAACAACGGAGTCAACGAGATTTCTCGGTAGGTTGGGATCAGCGGAAAGCTTTAAGAAAAAAGTGAGTAGGACATTGAAAATGAGCGCATACTCCATCTCTAATCTCGGATTCAGAACTAAAAAATAGAAGAGTTACTAATTCAGCTCTGATCCATAGGTGTGGTTTCATCAGAACTTCTCGAATCTGATTGGATTGTAGAATCCCCGGGATTTTTCCGGATCATTTGAACAAAATCTTTGACGTTAGCGTTTGATTTGTAAGGCTCCAGTCCGTATACCAATAAGTCAATGGTAGACCATGCAAACTCAGTCACTGCCGGGAAATTCTTTGTGGCAACCAGGCATTTGTAGCAAGTTTCTACTGCTTCTATAGGGTCATTGAATGAGTATTGGAATCCATTCACTATGAGGAAGAATTCCACATTAGGCAACTGACCACAGCAAATCAAGTAAGGGTGGACTTGCTGGTTGTAACTTTTGAGCCACTGTTCATGGGACTCTCTGCTTGTTTGCTTTTTTCTAGAATCCTGCAATCGGAAAATATGACAATTGTAATCGGTAGCAAGTTAGATCAACAACAACATATTTCATCAAAGAGCTATGTAGGATCGTATGACGTGTTCACGAGGGAGAGGATTAGTTTAACTCACCTCTACATGAAGTATAAAACAATCAGAGATCTTTTGTTTTTTCAAACATTCAGGTTTTTCATTTCCGATTTTTTTTAATTTTTTCAAAACTTTTGGACTGAAAGATATCAAGAACAGAGCGAGTATGCCATCATAACCTGCAAAAGAATTGCCGTTAATACTAAAATTGTTATAATGACCCAATATCCTTGAATTCCAGTGCTTACCACGATTCAGTAGATTTTTATTCTTCAACAAGAACTGGCGAATTTCCACACATTTTGATGTTCCACAGTGTTTTACAATTCTTGTGGACAATTCTGGCCAAGATGTCGAGAGCAAATTGTTATAATTCAATGATTTGTCAATTTTTTGCGCCACAATCAAACTGTCAATATTTGTTTTATAGTCATTCTTCAACTGGGAATAGGAAACAGTTAGAGACCTTTAACGAGCATGTTTTATATGTCGAGGAATTCTTACCAAAATGAGTACCAATGACTCTATGAAACATGGAAAAGTATTGAAGTACTTTTGTAGCGTCACCGGCTTTTTTTTCTTATGGGGTGTGAGTAAGCCCATCCGCTTGAAATAAGCAAGTGCCCAGTCTAAGATGACTTCATTCTCTGTATACTTCTCAGCATCATATGGACTAGTTATCCTCACGAGTGCCTGGGATTCATCTGGAAATTTTATTCAAAGTTCAGAGTCTCCCATGAATGTATGGACAGTAACTTCAGTTAAAGTCCTTCCTCCCAGACACCGTACAGACTAGGTGTAGATAATACCTGTTTCAGAGTTCTGAGTATGAGTATCAACAACGGTTGGCGTTTCTTCTTCTAATTCTGACTCATCACCAATATCAAAACCACAGAGATAATAATACCTTCTGCGCCTGACATAGAAAAAGTAAATATATCCTCTGGGTCCCACGTGTTGTCCCTCTAAGTTCGTATATGCCACCTCGAACACAACCCTTTGTTTTTGACACAGAAACAGTACAAGGAGTTGAGATTTAATCCTCAAAAAAACGTCTCTTGTTATCCTGCAAAGTGTATGAAAACAAATTGATAACTTTGAGAAGGATGTTTCATTACCATACCAGTACCGAAACTAGACGTGAAACTGATTCAAAAAGAGAGGAAAAGTATCATGCATCACGACTAAATCAATTTATGCAGGCAAATTATTACACTTTCTTCTATCTACATCATGCGTCTTGCTAGTCGAAAATGTATGGTGAATGCGTCAAGAATGTTTTGTGTGGGAATATTCATGACGGTTAGGATGTTGGAGAGATTGAAAGAGATTGAAAAAATGAATCTAGTGTTAGAGAAAAAAAGATGCGGGATAACTTACTTAAAGTATAAATCGGGGTCTAAGTAATGTTCGATAATGATTTTCTTCAAACCTTTCTCGTCGAAATAACCGTCATTTTATATCTTCTAAGTATTGCTTTACCCTCTTTGGTGCTATATAATAATATGAAAAGCTCATTGTTCTCATATTCTGGAAACAAACGCGCATTATAATATCAAGAGAAAACAGGGCAATAAGAGGCATGTGCAATATGTGAAATGGGTATAAGACCTCCTTTCAAAAATTCACAGCAGTTGCTGTTTTTCCTAAATATTATGGTTCCATTCGGTGCGGTGACTTGAGAAGTTTGACTTGCTGCAGAACCATTATTTGTCAACTCAGTCCTACTTCGATCAATACTATCATCTGGGATTCCTGATGGGCTAGTGGTCAAGTTGTCGCTCTCCAAAATTTCATTCACCACTACAACTTCGGCTACGGAGGGAAAATGGAGCGCAGAATTGCATGTGAATGAGGATATCATGGCGTATAATAATTTAGGAGGAGATGTATTGATTCAGGAAGTGAAGAAAGGAATGGCCAATGAGGATGACTAATGTGTATTATCACCGGGTAACATTTTGACGCATTGGAAAAAGTGCTCCACACAACCAAGTACCTCGGTGCTGTTGATTCGGAACTACGCTAAATTGACAGGATGAGGTCACGATTCAACACATTTCACACTCAAAACTCAAATCTAATCGAAATATAGAACACACGTATCAATATTGGATGATTCGGCAGTCTATGAAAAAAGATGGAAATTGCACTTCCTGTCAATATGGTACCACCATATACTTTTTCCAACGGAGAGATGGATGGAATAGAGTTCTCGTATCCTAAAATTCTAAGATGGAAGTTCAGAGAATATGATATTGTACCAGGAAGTGAGAAAAAGTACGCTAAACAAAACTAGATCCCATGTACATAAACAGGTGATAGTATCGTTTTCACTTAATGTATAGAGTTTTGTACTTCCCGACACCACAACTCTATGAATCTGTATTATAATTGAAACGATTCATTATAGTCTCCACATAATGTCTACAGAGAATGAACGAATTGGTAAGAATTCTTGAATGCCGTCACCGAAGAGCTGATCTATTCTCGGTGAAGATTTCGGAATATCGCGCTCGGAATAAGTTGAATGAGCAGTAGTGAAAAGAATGATCGTATTAGTTCTATCACAAGTGTACATTCAATCAGACTCTGACATCCAACTCAAAAAGCTTATATAGAAGATATATTATTGGGATTAGATATTAGACAAATTCAAAAATGTTAAGCGATTACGTGGATGTGGCGGTTGTTGAGTGACAATTGAAAGAAAAACTCGAGAAGTATTCATCTTTAACATGAGCAATGCAGCGCATGTTTGGCATCAGTCTCATGATCATTAGTGCGTTATAGAGCACAGTAAGCTGGGCCGTGCGTGGACATGTGTAAAAATGTATAAAGGATACAGGGGCCCTGCAGCTCAAGTGGGAATCTCCCGGCAGCGTATGCACATCAGGAGGGAATAGAATGGAGAATTTTTTTGTCAGACTAACTTTTTAGCATGAAATTTTCATACGGTTTGGTGTATGATTTTTTTCTTGAACTGAAAGTGATGAATATATGTTCCCCAAGACTGCGAGAATCGATTCTAGTGATTTTTATGAATGGAATCATCGAATTCGATTCGCGTTGCACATCAGAAGGAAATAAAATGAAGAAATTTTTTTTGTCCGACTAACTTTTCAGCCTAGAATTTTCATCCGGTTTCGAGTATCATTTTTTTTTCAACCTGGAAGTGATGAAAATATGTTCCCCAAGAACATGAGAATCAATTCTTGCATTACTTATGATTGGAATCATCAAATTTGATTTGCGGGGCACATCATAAGGGAATAAAATGAAAAATTCTCTCTTGTCCAACTAACTTTTGAGCCTAAAATTTTCATCAATTTTCGAGTATGATTTTTTTTTCAACCTGAAAGTGATCAAGATATGTTCCCCAAGAACATGAGAATCGATACTTGTAGTTTTTATGAATGGATCCATCAAATTTGATTCGCGTTGCACATCAGAAGGAAATAAAATGGAAAAATTTTTTTTGTCCGACTAACTTTTCAGCCTAAATTTTCATCCCGTTTCGAGTATGATTTTTTTTTCAACCTGAAAGTGATAAAGATATATTCCCCAAGAACATGAGAATCAATTCTTGCATTACTTATGATTGGAATCATCGAATTTGATTTGCGGGGCACATCATAAGGGAATAAAATGAAAAATTCTCTTTTGTCCGACTAACTTTTCAGCCTAAAATTTTCATCAATTTTCGAGTATGATTTCTTTTTCAACCTGAAAGTGATCAAGATATGTTTCCCAAGAACATGAGAATCGATACTTGTAGTTTTTATGAATGGATCCATCAAATTTGATTCGCGTTGCACATCAGAAGGAAATAAAATGGAAAAATTTTTTTTGTCCGACTAACTTTTCAGCCTAAAATTTTCATCCCGTTTCGAGTATGATTTTTTTTTCAACCTGAAAGTGATAAAGATATATTCCCCAAGAACATGAGAATCAATTCTTGCATTACTTATGATTGAAATCATCGAATTTGATTTGCGGGGCACATCATAAGGGAATATAATGAAAAATTTTTTTTTGTCCGCCTAACTTTTCAGCCTAAAATTTTCATCCCGTTTCGAGTATGATTTTTTTTTCAACCTGAAAGTGATAAAGATATATTCCCCAAGAACATGAGAATCGATTCTTGTAGTTTTTATGGATGGAACCATCAAATTCGATTCGCGTTGCACATCAGAAGGAAATAAAATGAAGAAATTTTTTTTGTCCGACTAACTTTTCAGCCTAGAATTTTCATCCGGTTTCGAGTATCATTTTTTTTTCAACCTGGAAGTGATGAAAATATGTTCCCCAAGAACATGAGAATCAATTCTTGCATTACTTATGATTGGAATCATCAAATTTGATTTGCGGGGCACATCATAAGGGAATAAAATGAAAAATTCTCTCTTGTCCGACTAACTTTTGAGCCTAAAATTTTCATCAATTTTCGAGTATGATTTTTTTTTCAACCTGAAAGTGATCAAGATATGTTCCCCAAGAACATGAGAATCGATACTTGTAGTTTTTATGAATGGATCCATCAAATTTGATTCGCGTTGCACATCAGAAGGAAATAAAATGGAAAAATTTTTTTTGTCCGACTAACTTTTCAGCCTAAATTTTCATCCCGTTTCGAGTATGATTTTTTTTTCAACCTGAAAGTCATAAAGATATATTCCCCAAGAACATGAGAATCGATTCTTGTAGTTTTTATGGATGGAACCATCAAATTCGATTCGCGTTGCACTTCAGAAGGAAATAAAATGAAAAAATTTTTTTTGTCCGACTAACTTTTCAGCCTAAAATTTTCATCCCGTTTCGAGTATGATTTTTTTTTCAACCTGAAAGTGATAAAGATATATTCCCCAAGAACATGAGAATCAATTCTTGCATTACTTATGATTGAAATCATCGAATTTGATTTGCGGGGCACATCATAAGGGAATATAATGAAAAATTTTTTTTTGTCCGCCTAACTTTTCAGCCTAAAATTTTCATCCGGTTTCGAGTATGGTTCTTGTTTCAACCTGAAAGATAAAAATATGCTCCCCAAGAACATGAGAATCGATTTTCGTAGTATTCATGATTCGAATCATCAAATTCGATTCGCGTTGCACATCCTAAGCAAATAAAATGAAAAATTCTCTTTTGTCCGACTAACTTTTGAGCCTAAAATTTCCATCAATTTTCGAGTATGATTTTTTTCTTGAACTGAAAGTGATGAAAATATGTTCCCCAAGAACGTGAGAATCGATTCTAGTGATTTTTATGAATGGAATCATCGAATTCGATTCGCGTTGCACATCAGAAGGAAATAAAATGAAGAAATTTTTTTTGTCCGACTAACTTTTCAGCCTAGAATTTTCATCCGGTTTCGAGTATCATTTTTTTTTCAACCTAGAAGTGATGAAAATATGTTCCCCAAGAACATGAGAATCAATTCTTGCATTACTTATGATTGGAATCATCAAATTTGATTTGCGGGGCACATCATAAGGGAATAAAATGAAAAATTCTCTCTTGTCCGACTAACTTTTGAGCCTAAAATTTTCATCAATTTTTGAGTATGATTTTTTTTTCAACCTGAAAGTGATCAAGATATGTTCCCCAAGAACATGAGAATCGATACTTGTAGTTTTTATGAATGGATCCATCAAATTTGATTCGCGTTGCACATCAGAAGGAAATAAAATGGAAAAATTTTTTTTGTCCGACTAACTTTTCAGCCTAAATTTTCATCCCGTTTCGAGTATGATTTTTTTTTCAACCTGAAAGTGATAAAGATATATTCCCCAAGAACATGAGAATCAATTCTTGCATTACTTATGATTGGAATCATCGAATTTGATTTGCGGGGCACATCATAAGGGAATAAAATGAAAAATTCTCTTTTGTCCGACTAACTTTTCAGCCTAAAATTTTCATCAATTTTCGAGTATGATTTCTTCTTCAACCTGAAAGTGATCAAGATATGTTTCCCAAGAACATGAGAATCGATACTTGTAGTTTTTATGAATGGATCCATCAAATTTGATTCGCGTTGCACATCAGAAGGAAATAAAATGGAAAAATTTTTTTTGTCCGACTAACTTTTCAGCCTAAAATTTTCATCCCGTTTCGAGTATGATTTTTTTTTCAACCTGAAAGTGATAAAGATATATTCCCCAAGAACATGAGAATCAATTCTTGCATTACTTATGATTGAAATCATCGAATTTGATTTGCGGGGCACATCATAAGGGAATATAATGAAAAATTTTTTTTTGTCCGCCTAACTTTTCAGCCTAAAATTTTCATCCCGTTTCGAGTATGATTTTTTTTTCAACCTGAAAGTGATAAAGATATATTCCCCAAGAACATGAGAATCGATTCTTGTAGTTTTTATGGATGGAACCATCAAATTCGATTCGCGTTGCACTTCAGAAGGAAATAAAATGAAAAAATTTTTTTTGTCCGACTAACTTTTAAGCCTAAAATTTTCATCCGGTTTCGAGTATGGTTCTTGTTTCAACCTGAAAGATAAAAATATGCTCCCCAAGAACATGAGAATCGATTTTCGTAGTATTCATGATTCGAATCATCAAATTCGATTTGCGTTGCACATCCTAAGCAAATAAAATGAAAAATTCTCTTTTGTCCGACTAACTTTTGAGCCTAAAATTTCCATCAATTTTCGAGTATGATTTTTTTCTTGAACTGAAAGTGATGGAAATATGTTCCCCAAGAACGTGAGAATCGATTCTAGTAGTTTTTATGAATGGAATCATCGAATTCGATTCGCGTTGCACATCAGAAGGAAATAAAATGAAGAAATTTTTTTTATCCGACTAACTTTTCAGCCTAGAATTTTCATCCGGTTTCGAGTATCATTTTTTTTTCAACCTGGAAGTGATGAAAATATGTTCCCCAAGAACATGAGAATCAATTCTTGCATTACTTATGATTGGAATCATCAAATTTGATTTGCGGGGCACATCATAAGGGAATAAAATGAAAAATTCTCTCTTGTCCGACTAACTTTTGAGCCTAAAATTTTCATCAATTTTCGAGTATGATTTTTTTTTCAACCTAAAAGTGATCAAGATATGTTCCCCAAGAACATGAGAATCGATACTTGTAGTTTTTATGAATGGATCCATCAAATTTGATTCGCGTTGCACATCAGAAGGAAATAAAATGGAAAAATTTTTTTTGTCCGACTAACTTTTCAGCCTAAATTTTCATCCCGTTTCGAGTATGATTTTTTTTCAACCTGAAAGTGATAAAGATATATTCCCCAAGAACATGAGAATCGATTCTCGTAGTATTCATGATTCGAATCATCAAATTCGATTTGCGTTGCACATCCTAAGCAAATAAAATGAAAAATTCTGTTTTGTCCGACTAACTTTTCAGCCTAAAATTTTGATCCGGTTTCGAGTATGATTTTTCTTTTAACCTGAAAGTGATAAAGATATATTCCCCAAAAACATGAGAATCGATTCCTGTAGTATTCATGATTCGAATCATCAAATTCGATTTGCGTTGCACATCCTAAGGAAATAAAATGAAAAATTCTCTTTTGTCCGACTACTTTTTCAGCCTAAAATTTTGATCCGGTTTCGAGTATGATTTCTTTTTCAACCTGAAAGTGATAAAGATATATTCCCCAAGAACATGAGAATCGATTCTTGTAGTTTTTATGAATGGAACCATCAAATTTGATTCGCGTTGCACATCAGAAGGAAATAAAACGAAAAATTTTTTTTTGTCCGACTAAATTTTCAGCCTCAAATTTTGATCCGGTTCCGAGTATGATTTTTTTTCCAACCTGAAAGTGATGAAAATATGTTCCCCAAGAACATGAAAATCGATTCTCGTAGTATTCATGATTCGAATCATCAAATTCGATTTGCGTTGCACATCCTAAGGAAATAAAATGAAAAACTTCTCTTTCGCCCGATGAGCTTTTCAACCGAAAATTTACATGCTGATTCGAGAATGAATCTTTCCATAAGATAATCCGCATCAAAATTCGCACTACATGAACATGGAAATCGATTGATGCTTTGTGTCTGAACGGAATCATTCAATTGGGTTGATGATGCGCATCAGAAGGACACGAAACGGGATCTTTTTCGCCTACCTGATGGCTCGCTGGCCTTGAGCTGGAGCACCCCGTATGTATACATGTATGTGCTCCTTATTAATCTAAGTGCAGCTATTTTCCAAAATCGGAATAGGTACACTCACCTGTTGTCAATTCCGATAAGGTGCTGTCATCGAATGATTCCATGCTCCCATCCATCATGAGAAAGAATTATCCCAGCAAATGAGCCTCTCCGTCGCACCACTCGGATGTACACGCTAGCAACACCGCTCGTTCTAGCATCCTCCGACAAACTCAAAAAACTCCCCTCGAAAACATGCAGCACATCGCGGTAGACAATCCTTGTGAATACTATTATTTATAAGCAGCAGAAAATCGCGCGCGTAAATGCATGTAACTCCGAGCAACTTTTGGCGGGACGAAACCGCATAGATGAAGCATGCACGTGCCGCTCGATCTGGGTCGATCACCTCGAGTCTCCGCTGCTTTGTCGCACGATGCTCATGAATTCGACGCAGACGATGAAGCATATGTACGAGCGACGCATGCGCGCTCTCGCAACAGCTCATGATGCGAGTGGCTGCATCGGGCGCACCGACTCTCTCAACTCGATCCATCGCGCGATCCGGCACAGCATGTATAGCGAGCGATACATACGACGCTCGGACCTTCTTTCAGTGCAGAGTTGCCGATGCCGACCTTCGATGGAAATCCTGCTGAGTGGTTCTCATTTAAAGACATTTTTTCATCCACTATTATTTCACATCCTCATTTATCCGATGCTGATCGTTCGCGATATTTAAAAGCCGCTCTTATTGGTGACGCCAGTAGAATCCTCTCCAATGTTTCAATCAGAAATATCAATTTTGCATCGTCCTGGCAAACTTCGATTGATAGGGATGAAAATAAGCGTACCCAAATTCACTTTCATCTCGAATCTCCCATGAATATTCCCGATATTACGTCCGATTACTTGAATTCTTTGAAATCTCTGCGTGATGAATCCAATTCTGCGTTGAATGCGTTGCGTGACCTCGTGCGACCAGTTGACTCGTGGAGTGATTTGATAGTTTTCATTTTAGTTTCAAAATTAGATGAAGTTTCTCGTCAGAGTCGGGAACAGTATACTTGTGAAATTTTAGATTATCCAACTTATGACGAATTCAAATCCCTCCTTGATACGAGAATCCGTACGATGGAAAATATGTCCGAAGTCAAAAAACCCACTAGTCAACAGTCGACTAACCCCACTATGCGGACGAGTACTCCAATTAGATCTAAGCCTAGTCAGTCTAGTACTCATGTAGCTAGTAACCAGGTTACCAGCCCCGTTTGCCAGGGCAAGCATGAAATCTATAGTTGTCCAAAATTCAAAAGTTTGACCATTGACCAGCGTGAGCGATTTATTTCTAAAGACTCTAGATGTTTTAATTGTTTAGCTCAGGGTCATGGAATCAAAGATTGCAAGAGTTTACATAATTGTAGAATTTGTGATGGGCGTCACCATGAATTTCTCCATAAGGAACCACCAAAAAGTGATTTGGAAGCCCCTACGGCAAAAGGTGCTAAGACCCCTATAAAACCCATTGACGGATCTGGCAATTCGGCTAATCCTAGTGATGATACAGTGGTGAATAATAGTGATCTAACAAATACTCATACCTCTAGTGCTTATGTGACAGAGCAAAAATGCGCAATCCTCCTTGCGACAGCGCGTATGATTGTAATATCGCCTTATGGAAATTTCGTTAGCACTCGCGCGTTAATTGACCCGTGTTCGGAGCGATCCTACGTGTCCGAAAATTTAGTTCAGACGTTGAAATTACGAAATATCGATGCGATTCATCAATCGCTGGTCTTGGTGGCGAGCATTCATGTAATGCCTCGCACGTGAAGTCGTTTGGAATAAGTCGTACTGCCTCGTGTGATAAGCGAATCTCGATCCAAGCGATAGTGCTGTCCCGGATTACAGCTTATAACCCCCCAAAATTCAATATCCGTGACTCCTCCCCTCAATTGCAGAAGCTTGATTTAGCGGACCCCAACCCCTCAAAGTCGCACAAGATCGAAGTACTGATAGGTGCTGACTATTTCACGAGCATTTTGCTTGGAAAAACTCGTCACGGACGACCTAATGAACCGGTCGCCCAAGAAACTATCTTCAGATATATCCTCACTGGACCACTTCCTCGGGTCAAATCACCCCAAACCCTGGTGCATACCCATCATACTGCTACCGTAGAGCATCAGGAGATTTCGAGCTTTTTGGACGCCGAACGCATCCGTGCCTCGCCAAAGCTCACCCCAGAAGAGCTCGACTGTGAATCTCATTTCCAGTCGACACATACCCGGTTACCAGACGGCCGATACATGGTTCGACTGCCATTCAAGCAGCCACCTAGCTCTCTCGGCGACTCGCGCACTCAGGCGCTCAAAAGTTCCCAGCGGCTGGAAAAACGCCTTATCAAAAATCCAGAGCTGATGATCCCTTATGCCGATTTTTTAGAAAAATATGAAAGTTTAGGTCATATGGTAAAATTACCCCTCGATCAAGCGGGCGATCCTTCGCTCCATTTCATCCCCCATCACCCCGTGCTTCGAGCAGATAGCCTCACTACTGCTCTGCGCATTGTGTTTAACGGTTCATCCCCTACTAGAAACGAACGTTCATTGAATAAATTTCTTCATCCCGGTCCTAAATTACAAAAGGACATAACCTATATCATGTTACGCTGGAGACAGCATAAGTATGTAATGTGTGCCGACATTGCAAAAATGTTTCGGCAAATTCTTGTCCACCCGGACGACCGACATGTCTAAGCTATTCTTTGGAGAAATTCCCCTGAGGAGCAATTGCTTGTTTATATCCTCATAACTGTCGTGTATGGACTAGTTTGCTCTCCTTATCTAGCTTTGAGAGTCTTCGCACAACTAGCTTCAGATGAAGATCCCAACTACTCCCTTGCAGCTCCAGTCTTGCAAAATGATACGATCGTGGATGATTCATTCATGGGCGCTGATAACCCCAATGAAGCTATCGCTATCCGTGATCAGCTGATCAACCTCACTGCGGCTGGTCAGCTTACCCTTCGCAAGTGGGCAGGCAATTCTCCCGAGCTATTATCAGGTCTCTCGACCGATGATCATGGCGTAGCTGTTGATATAGCAAGTCAGCCCGAGACTGATATGAAAGTCCTCGGTATTTCTTGGTCACCAGCCCAAGATATTTTCAAATTCAAAGTCACTGTCTCACCTGTGACAAAGGTCACCAAACGAACGATATTCTCGTCAGTTGGTGAACTTTTTGACCCGTTTGGTTGGCTAGCACCCACTATTGTTTGTGCGAAAGTACTCATGGAGTCCCTTTGCCCCTCAAAATTGGCTGGAATCAGACCGTCCCCGAGAATATTAGCAGCCAGTGGCGGCTACTTGAATCTCAACTTCCTATGTTAGAGAGAGTATCAATCCCTCGCTGGACCCGATTTCGTCCGAATATGATCACAATCCAACTTCATGGATTTGCGGATGCGACCCCCCAGGCCTGTTCAGCTGTTGCGTATTTGCGCATAGTCACAGCAGCCGACGAAATAGTGATCAACCTGTTGATGGCTAAAACCGAGGTTGCCCCACTCAAGGAGACTACATCCTCTCAACTCCATTTGTTGGCAGCATTGCTACTCGTGCAGCTGCTAACACATGTCACGGATTCTTTGGAAGGCGATGCTTTCAAACGTGGGGATGTCTTCTGTTGGATGAGTTCTGTGACCGCTTTAGTTTGGCTCAAACAAGACCCCTCAACATGGAAGAAATTTGTATCAAATCGAGTGTCAAAAACCAATACTTTGCTACCCAAAGCTCAGTGGAGGTTACCTCCTCCTGAGGCAAACCCCGCGCACCATGCAGCTTCTGGTCTTTCTGCGACCGATCTGGTCAGCACACAACTGTAGTGGAATGGGTTATGGCTCCATGCGCCAGAAGAAAATTGGAATTGTGATACCCCCATACCCGAAGTCGACGAAGAGAAACGAAGAGTGAGTTGTACACATTATTCACAGCCCATGGAAGAGTGGGAGTCACTCACGTCAACGAACGCTTGGGCTCGTCTACTTAGAATCACCTCACTTGTGATGAAATCCGTCCAAGCATTAAAAATAAGGAGGCCTCAACGACCTCGAGAAGATCTACTTTATAAGTACGCCCCCCTTACAGCTGATGACATTCGAAAAGCCAGCGACTTTTGGATCAAGTATGTTCAAATTCGAACGTTTCGTTTGGAAATTGAGACTTTGAGTCAGAAGTCAGAACTTCCAAGATCATCAAAACTTGTTAAGCTCGCCCTTTTCATCGATCAAGATGGCATTCTCCGAGTTGGAGGCCGATTGAAGCACTCGAGGCTGCCTTTTTCGCAAAAATATCCTGCGATCCTTCCCCGTCATCGTGATACCGATCTAATCATTGCCCAATTGCACCTAAATTTGTTGCACCCGGGCACAAATCTGGCACTCACTGTGCTGCGCCAACAATATTGGATTCTTGGTGCACAAAACCTTGTCCGATCCTATTCTCACAAGTGCGTCATCTCCGTCAGATATCGTGGGAATCTCATAAACCAGATGATGGCGAACCTCCCCGAGGCTCGGTGTACTCCTTCGAGTCCGTTCACTCATACAGGAGTCGACTACGCAGGACCTTATTACGTCCGAAATCATTCTGGACGAGGATCGAAATCACACAAGGCGTACATTTTGAATTTTGTTTGCTTCTCGACGCGTGCTACTCACCTGGAATTCGTGAATGACTAATCCACCCCAACCTTTTTTGGCGCGCTTGATCGCTTCGTATTACGTCGTGGACTACCGTCCGACATATATTGTGACAATGGTAAGAATCTTGTAGGCGCGAATCGAGAACTGCGATCGAACTACGAGAAGATCATCCAAGATCCGTCCTTTCACGTCCGTCTGGCTGCCGACGGAATCAATTGGCACTTTTCACCTCCTTCAGGCCCACATTTTGGTGGTCTGTGGGAGGCCGGTGTGGAAAGTGTGAAATTACACCTCAGAAAAATTATTGGTACGCATACCCTCACAATTGATGAATTTCGAACGATGTTGTGTAAAATAGAATGCTGTTTGAACTCGCATCCAATAGCACCTCTGGATGATGATCCTGAAAATTTTTCTGCTCTTACAGCCGGGCATTTCTTGATTGGCAAGCCACTGAAAGCTGTGCCCACTCGATCCCTTCTGGATACCTCAGAATCGAGACTTACTCGATGGCAGTTGGTGCGTCGATTAGCCCAACAGTTTTGGAAAATTTGGTCGAGCGAATATCTACATTCGCTCCAAAAACGTAACAAATGGATCACTCCACAGCCCGAAATTTCCATCGGCGATCTAGTCTCAATTGCGGATGGAAATGTGCCTCCCGCTCACTAGCTGTTAAGTCGTATTATTGAGCGATACCCAGGTCCAAATGGACTAATTCGAGTTGTACGTGTGAAAACAACAAGGTCTGAGTACGACCGATCAATTGCAAAGTTATGTAAGTTACCCATTAGCGATGATGGTTCAAGCTAAATTTGAGGAAAGCAATCTTTATTTCCATTCTTTCTCAGCATTTTGAATTTATATTCAATTTTCACTTTTTTTTTCAACTTGTCTCTTTCTTCTCAGAGAAATAGTCACCTGTTCAAAGCATTTATCTGCGAGATCTTCAATCTCGCACCCGGGCATATGTTCAGAATTCGAATATTTGTACAGCAAGATGCGCTTGCCGTTTTCCCTCGAAATAGTTGTATTATATTGAGTCCGATGTCACCAATAGTACAATAGCCGTGTGTGTGCCTTACCTCTTCTTTGGAGCTCGCAAAACCTCCAAATCAGTTCAGCCTTGACCAAGGCCCACGGCGGATCTTTGTTTACCCCGTACATGCGACGATTGCTCATTATATATACATATATTGTATATATCGACCATCGGCCGATCATATCGACCAAAGTACCTTCTGTGTGCGCCCGCGGCTTGTGAGAAAAGTGCATCCTCGCACGACTGATTTAGTGCACTGAACGCGAGTGACAAACTGTGTATTCAGATCGTAAGCTTTAGTGAATAAATGTGATTTTCTGTGAAGTTACAAGAAATCTACAAATCACTGGCTTGGATCACCAACCCCGCTCCAGACTCCTCATCCCCGTGTTTCAACCCCAAGGGAAGCACCTCAGCTCTCGAACAGATAGAGAAGAGTTACTTACAAGTTAGAATCATTTTCACTGATTGGTAGCTTCCACAACTTTGCTATGGGTCGGTCATAAATAAATTTTGCCGTTTTGACTCTAACAACTCGAATATGTCCATCTAAACCGGGAAAGCAATCAACAGCACGACCAAGTTCCCGTGCCGAGGGATGCAAATTATCATGTGAAATCAAAACCAAGTCTCCTGGGGCAATCTCAGGCTTTTGCTTTAGCCATTTACTTCGTTTTTTAAGTGAACGTAGATAGTCATTTGACCATACTTTTCAATATTCATGACTGAGTCAGCGTATCAACTGCCATCGAGAAAGTCTAGACTCAGATGTACCCAGGAGGGATGGACTAGGCGCCGCCTTGAGTGATTTTTCAATTGAAAAATGCCCGGGTGTGAGGGCTGAGAAGTTTTCTGGGTCATCGTCAAGAGATGCAATGGGCCGTGGGTTCAGACAACATTCACGTAAGTGAGAGTGTTATTCCCAAGAATTTTAGTGAGATGCAATTTAACACTTTTCACTCCGGCCTCCCACAGCCCTTCAAAATGAGGAGCTGAGGGAGGGGAGAAGTGCCAGTTGATCCCATCAGCAGTCAGACGGGCACGTACTGATGGGTCTTGGGTGACAGATTTGAAATTTTCTCTGAATTCGCGATTTGCACCCTTGAAGGTCAATCCACAATCACTATACATGTCAGAAGGTGTACCACGTCGTGCTGCAAAGCGATCTACCGCGGCCAAAAAAGTCACAGCTGAGTAGTCATTGACCAATTCCAAATGCTGGGCGCGGGTCACAAAACAAACGAAAACTGCTATCCACGCTTTGTGTGATTTAGAACCTCGACCAAAGTGGTTTCGGACATTATACGGTCCGTATTTGTTATGGGAGCAGGTGAACTCAATAACTTTTCCTTGACACATAGTTTAAACAAATAAATAAACTATATTCGAAGTGCTCATGATACAGAGCGAGGTGGTGCGGTCGGTGGTCGAGCGGAAACTGGCGCAAGCCGCGAAAGGCGACGAGTGCGCTGGCAAGAAGCAGAAGAGCGCGAAGTCGTTACGACAAAATGGTGGCTGCGCGCAAAAATTCAAAAGCAACTAAAACTTGATACAAATTTGGATGAACATAATTCAGAATGAGAATGATACTAAACATTCCGCCCACCTCGATTGATTACACATTAGAAATCAATATCTTAGATAATTGCATTTGACAATAATAATCAAATAATAGGTGTTGAGGATCAACAAAAAAGTATGGAACATCAAATCTCAAATTCTCAATTACCTTAGAAAATAGTTGACTTTTCAACAAGAATTTGTTAACCAGAATTCAATGCTGAACCCATTCGGGTTTTTAATCAAAATAAACTGAGAGAAAGAGTAATTATGCAATTCATCTCAATTAGAACGGATCAGAAATCAATCAATATGGACAAAAAAAGGCAGTTGAATCTTCAAACACAATTCAATCAACTCCATTGAAATTGAAACAATTCAAATTGAAGCTATTAGAGCTGAAAACCTAGTCGAACCCTTAGACCCGCCTGGGCAGAATATAAAAACAAGCTAAGTTCCGGCCACTCGGGAAGGAGTCCCAAAAGGAGGTACGTTCATTCCAGCGGGATATGAACGACCTAAGCAACCGCGCAAATGATTCTAAATTTCGTATCGTGCTCGCACGTAGACAAGATACTAGCTCTAGTACTCGAAAACGAGAAAGACATCCATACTACTTTGAAAGGACTCTAATTTTGTCTGAGAGATGGTCTAGGGTTCACCGATGTCTCGAAACGTAAATTAACTAAACTAATCTAGAATAAACTAATCTAGAATATCACTTATTGTCCATACTTGAGAATTCAATTCTCATCGTTATCTTCATCTGAGGATTCGGGTACCAATAACACGAGCTTCACAATTGGCCGTCTGAATGTTGATGTAGCCGTGCGGACTTCTACTACCTGGATTCTGCCATCATTACCGAGAAAAACTGTTGTGACCACAGCCAAGGGCCAGACAGCTGGAGGTTTACAATCGTCGCGTAGCAGAACCACATCACCTACTCGATAGGCCCTGGAAGGCCTTGACCATTTGTGCCTTTCTTGCAGGGCTTGTAAGTAGTCACTGGACCACGATTTGCAGAATTCCTGAGTCATCTGAGTGATCCACCTCCATCGTTTATTGACTGGAATGGGTCCTGATGGAATTGTGGGCTCCGGAATTATAAACGATGGTCTCTGTATGAGAAAATGCGCGGGCGTCAGCGCCGACAAATCAGAAGGATCATCTTTCGAAGGTGAAATAGGCCTTGAGTTTAAACATGCTTCAATTTTTGACAATAAAGTGGACATTTCTACGAAAGTAAGAATATGGTCACCAACTATCTTTTTTAAATGATGTTTGGCCGATTTGACTGCAGCCTCCCAAATCCCTTCGGAATGCAGTGCCGATGGTGGGTTGAATCTGAATTCCGTCTTCATCTTGCTCAGATCTACAGCAATTCCTTGGAATTCAGCCGAAGCTCCGTCGAAGCGACGTTGGAGCTCAGCACCTGCTCCAACAGAATTCAGAGCGTTGTCGCACTCCAAGATGCTGCAATGACCACGCCTTGAAGTGAAGCGTTCAACCGCAGCCAGAAACGCTCCGTTCGAGTAGTCCTCCACAGCCTCCAAGTGTGTAGCTCTTGTACTAAGACAGATAAAGATACAACCGTAAGCCTTCATCGTCCCTCTGCCACGACTTTTTGATAATCGAACTTCGAATGGACCTGCAAAGTCCATTCCCGAATGCTCAAAGGGATAAGCAGGTGAGACTCTAACCTTGGAAGATCGCCTATCAATTGAGTTGACATTTGTGCTGAATATCGTAGACATACCGTACACTGGTTAATCAGAACTTTCACCGCTTGTCGACCCTTGAGGATCCAGTACTGATTCCTGAGACTGGATAAAGTGAGCTGCGTACCGCCGTGAAGAGAATCCAAATGAGCTCGTCTTACAAGCAGCACTGTCAGAAGGCTTCGGCAGGGCAGAATCAGCGGGTACTTGGCAGCATAATCCAGAAGCGCATGCCACAGTCTGCCTCCAACTCTTAGGAGACCTTGATCTGAAAATGGCCTCAACTTCAACAAGTTTGAATCTTTTAGTTCCTTATCGTTCTCCAGCAACCTAAAACTGTCACCAAAGCTGTTTTTTTGTTCTATATATACCCATAACAATTCAGCATTCTTCAACTTCCCAGGTCTCAATAAACCATCTGAAATCACTTCCAAATCAATGAATTTCAACTGCAGGAATCCTATTTTTCTTCTAGTGTTAACGCTGAGACGAGAGCTGAGCTTCGTCATAAAGCGAATACAGAGAGCCGTAACACGAAAGAGCTTCATTGCTGTAGAAAACCTTGTCAACAATTCGTTTTGAAAGGAGTCATCCGGATACTGTAACGCAGTAGCATGAGAAGCGGAAGAATTTCCCTCTTCGAGAGGCTTAACTTGCACATTCTCTGCCTCAGTAGTCCACGGATAACTCGACTCTGACAAAAACGACGGACCTTTCCACCAAAGTTCGAGCGACGACAAGAGTTCCGGACTCAGACCACGAGAAACCACATCCGCCGGATTATCTTGTGACTTGACGTGATGCCAGTGAGCTTGCAGATTCAACTCTTGAATCAAGGAACATCGATTTGCAACAAAGGTTTGCCACCGATTTGGAAGAGCTCTAATCCAATATAGAACGTCCTTTGAATCCGACCATAAATGGACAGATGCTATTACCATTGGCATGATTTTAACGAAGCGATCAGTGAGTTTTGCTAATAATAACGCCGCGCAAAGGTCTAGATGAGGTATGCTAATTGTTTTGATCGGAGCCGCTTTTGACTTGGAGCACTGCAACGATACAACTACCTGTCCATTCCTGATCATTCGTAAATAGATAACAGCACCGTATGCTTTTGAGGAAGCATCCGCAAACCCGTGCAACTCAACCTTCAATTCTTGGCTCGAATATCCTATCCACCTAGGTATTCTGATCTCTTCTAAGTTTGACAATTTACAATACCAATCTGACCACTGGGTTGAATAGTCATTCGGGAGAACATCATCCCATTCGCATTTCAACAACCAGAGCGATTGCATAAATATCTTTGCCCAGATTACAACCGGCGCTAACCAACCTAATGGATCAAAGATTTTAGCCGTGAGAGACAAAACCGTTTTTTTTCGTCAACTTTTGACTATCAAAAGATTGAGATTTAATACTGAAATGAAAGTAGTCCTCTCTTGGAGCCCAAGATAGACCAAGTATAGAGGTACAATCATCAGAATCGAAAGTAGCCGAACTGTGAATCCTATGGTCGACTGGGATGTGTTCGATGAGTTGAGCATTATTAGCCACCCATTTTCGCAGCTCAAACCCGCCCACCTTGAGAATCTCGATCAATTGAACCTGTTTCTTTCGAGTTCCTTCTACTGTCTCTCCCCCCGACATCAAATCCCCTATATATGATTCATCCTCGATGATTTTAACAGACGAAACAAAGATATGTCCATAACCCTTCGCTAATTGACTCAAAACTCTAATAGCAAGATAGGGAGAACATTTCAAACCGTATGTGATAGTTTTGAGAAAATAAAGCAAGACTTCCAAATCCGGGTTTTCTCTCCATGAAATCATTTGCAAGTGTCGATCTCTGGGATCCACTAAGACTTGCCTAAACATTTTCTCGATATCAGCCACGAAAACAAATTCATAGCGACGCCATTTCATTATAAGATCAACCAGCTCTGGTAGCAAATTCTCTCCAGTGTATAGGGATTGTTCAATGAAGTTCCATGAACTTTGCTTGAATCGTTGAAAACTGTCCGTAATTTTTTGGAGCCTTGGAGTACTCCGTGATCAGGAAGAATATAGCAACGATTCCTATTATCAGCTGTTGAGTTTGGAGCTTTTTCCATATGCGAAAGACTCTCATACTCTAGCATGAATGCCATATATTTAGCATCAAAATCCGAATTTTTCGAAAATTTCCGTTCCATGGAGTAAAGTGTTCTCAGAGCTGAGTTGTAAGATTCTCCGAGATTGAAATTCAAACTTCCAATCAAGTCTTGTTTCACTGGCAACCAAACCACATATCTACCGCTAGGGTCTTGGGAATGGGTTTTCTGGAAGTGTTCCTCGCATCTACGGTCTTCCTCAGAAAGCTTTTTTCCGACTGCTATGTTTGCTACAACTTCTTCTTGCTTCCACAATTTCTCGAGAATCGATTCTAGCATTGTGTTATCGACCAAGTGAAAATAAGAGGAGGAAACATCTGAGTTTCGACCGACGCTAGAAGAGACTATCCAACCCAATTCAGTATTCGTTGCGATAGGCTGATTAGAAAGATCCACGTTTGACTTCTTCACGCCCTCGAGCACAATTTGGGCGTGAACTTTGGCACCGAGCAAGATATCAATCGATCTTGTTTTTAGGAAATTGGGATCAGCTAGAATGAGCCCCTTAAGGTGATCCCATTTATCCACACCCGCCGGAATCGAAGCTTTATGACCAGAAACCTTAGGGATTATAAAAGCCTGTACTTCGCAACTGAAATCAGGGGAAAATCTAGGACGCACTGTGAAATTTGCTAAGCCTCTCGAAGCTCTAGTGTTAAGGTCGCCAACTCCCTTGATTTGAACTTTGGATTTCGTTCTTTTAATCCCTAATTTTTGGCAAGCATTTTCCGTTATGAAAGAGGATTGTGAGCAGTGGTCGATCAAAGCTGTGAAGTAAAACTCAAACCCATCAGCTGGTATGAGTTTCACTACTGCGGTGGGCAAAAGCACAAAGCCCGAATTGTCTACCGGATTTAGACAAGTGGTAACCATTGAATTTATATTCGAGGAAGATTTTTGATTCGCTTCCGAACCCTTTTCTTTGCTCGAAGGACCCGAACCCGTCTTTCCATCAGCTTGAGGATCGGTTGGTGGCTTAGGAATATCCGAATGAAGGAAGATGTGATGTCTCCCGTTGAACTTTCTGCAAAATGTCTTTGATCGACAAGATCTAGCGCTGTGCTGACCAAAACAAATGAAACATAACCTCTTCTCGATCATAAACAATTTCCTATCGGCCTTACTTTTCGCCTTAAAAGCATCACATTGGGTTAAATGATAGTTTTCCGAACAACAAGCACAAACCTTCTTTGATGGCTCAGAATCCGAACAAGTAGCCATAGAATTAGTTTTCCCTGAATTGGAATTTTTTCCCGATTGGTTACTAAAGCTCGGCTTAATGCTGCTCTCGATTGACTCTAAGGTAGCTAGCTTCTCTTTTAAAAAAGCTTCCAATTGCTCAATGGATGGAGGATCATGGGAGACGCCCAAATGCTCTTCCCATTCTTTCCTCGTAACTAAGTCAAATTTCGAGACAGTCGTGAATACGAACTGATCTTCACCATTAGTTTTCACTGGACGATCTAGACTTTTCAGAAAATTCAAAATTTCAAAGGTTCCAGAATGAAGTTTTTTCAATTCAGCATAGGATTCATTTTTCATTTGCTTTAGAGAATAGAACGAACTCAAAGTCAAACTGACTAGTCGCCGCTTATTCTCATAAGAATCACAGAGTTCCTTCCAAGCCCGTGGGTATTCCTCTGCAGTGAGGTCAATGGATTTTATAAGATCTAACGCCTCGCCCTGTAACTTAGACCGCAGATGATAGAATTTTATCACTGGCTGAATTTCCTCTCTCGTATGCACCAAGTTCTTGAATAGATCCCGAAAATAAGCCCATTCGCTAAATTTCCCAGAGAAAGTAGGCATTTCAATTTTAGCTAAGGAATACGACGAGGCGGGAGCTACTATCGTTTGTGCAACCAATGCTGTGGTAGTGTTGGCCTCATGCTGAGTCCTATCTAAATCGGCAATCGAATCTAAGAATTCCTGGAATTCAGCCTTATTATCCATATAAGACTCTTCAACCAAATCAGCAATCTTCAATTTGAAATAATCTACTTCCTTGTGTACACCAAACTCTGCTATTATCTTACTATGATTCAAGCAGAAAGTCTTGTAATGAAAGGAGAGATTTTCCACCGGCACAAGCGCATTGGCCTTGGTCATTTTAGCTTGTCCCTTACTCTTGAAATTTTTGTAAGCTAACGAAATTTTCTCCTGCAAATCGAGTTGCTGATCGTAGAGAGCCTCCATGGTTATTCAGAAAAGAAGTTCTAAGCAACCGTACAATAACCGTACCGATGCTCAACCGACAAACCGAAATCCAAAAGTGAATGCTTTGATACAGCCCGAAATGCTAGTATCTTTGCAGCAAACCGATAAAAAATGCCAAAATTCTAGCCAGAATTAGGCGAAACTAACCGAAGAATGAGGAATTTCTCAAATCTAAGCAAAGATTTGATGGAAGCACTGATCCAAAAATCCCCCTAACCGTACCGAATAATATTTACAATTATTTACAATGCAACCCAAAACGTAAGACAATCTCTTGAATTCAACATTTTGGGGTTAGAAAGCCAGAAACCATGAGTTGAGATATCTGAAATTGATCTAGCACCCAGTCAAGATTCAATGCGACAATCTCATATAATACATATGACTCACTCGTACCGCTGTAGAATCAGCTGAAGCACGACGAGTATCCGCCGAAGCCGAAAACGTGGTGCGCCGCAATGCTGCGAGGTATCACGCCGAAGAACGTCGGAGCCAAAGACGCGGTGCGCTGCAAAGCTGTGATGAACACCGTTGAGCTGGCTGCTAGACTGCACGGCGACACGATGCGGTCGATGCAGCGATTACGATGCTACGCTGAGTACCGACGAACAGCAGCGCGCAGCTGATGAACAGCTGTGGATGACTCTGGTCAGCTGTGTTGCCAGATGTCGAGCTCAGCTCCGGGCAGCACACACACCAACGTCGGCTAACACACACGACGCTCGTCCGATGATGCTAAAAAGGCCGTCGACTTTAGCATAGAATCAAGGTCATCATCATCGAGAATGCTCGCGATTATGGTGGTAAATTACGCCGAGCAATGCCAAAAAAATTGCGACGAATCGCAAAGAATATCTCTCTTTGAATCGAATAATCAATGAGAAATTGATCTGAATTAATTTCTAAGCGAGAGAAACCAGCCAAGAATTCTATAAATCATTGAAAATTTGAGAAAAAAACAATGAAAACAGCTCATCCTAAAAATCCGACGATGAACCTCCTCGTTGCCCAGAGACCCTCCTGGATCCCCAGGTCGTTTCCGCCGTCTTCTCGGAGTGCGCCGACTGGAGACCTCGATGCGCTTCTCTGGTTAGCCTGTGTCCTATCGGAACGATGTAGGCTGCCCTAACTTTGCGCTAGCTGCCGGTGAACCAATGCTCTGGAACGAGCAATCGAGAAATAATCCCCGTTCTCCGGCAGGATATCAACACTGCACTCGCTGATAGGCCTCGTAGACGCCGCCACTGGTCGCCCGAGAAGACATCCGACCGCGCACAATCACCAAAAAATTCACCTCGTGTCGATGCGAATCCATTCGCATCGACTTGAATTTCACTCACTGGCTCCAATCCGGCTCGAAGGACCATATGTTTGTTATGGGAGCAGGTGAAATCAATAACTTTTCCTTGACACATAGTTAAAACAAATAAATGAACTATATTCAAAGTGCTCATGATACAGAGCGAGGTGGTGCGGTCGGTGGTCGAGCGGAAACTGGCGCAAGCCGCGAAAGGCGACGAGCGCGCTGGGAAGAAGCAGAAGAGCGCGAAGTCGTTACGACAAAATGGTGGCTGCGCGCGAAAATTCAAAAGCAACTAAAACTTGATACAAATTTGGATGAACATAATTCAGAATGAAAATGATACTAAACAGTCCGGCATAGTTCACACCTGTATGGGAAAAGGGACTGGAGGGTTGTGAGGGGTAAACCATCACAGCCAAATTTTGAAAATCTCTCGTCGCCGTCTCGAGCCAGCAAACTCAAAAGAATGAGTATTGACCCGAATACTTCTCTTTTTTGTTGGGATGCAGGCTCGAGAGGATGATGACTACAAGCGACGAGGAAGATGGACGAGTTGCTGTGGTGCAGGCATACCTACGCGTAGGCAGCCCTTCCTGCACTCCGGACAGCAGCTGTAGCCGCACACTAGGCTGCCACTGGGACGCACAGCCAACGGACCGCGATCTTGACAGCTGGGTGACCCGGAGGGCCTTTCCAGGGCCCCGGAGCCCTGTTTGGCCCCTACGCCAGCCCTCCTCGGCTCATATCCATGCTGCTCCTCGACATCATGCCCCGGGGCATGTGTGTATACACGGGGGTGCGGACGACGGTGACAATGGCAACGGACGAGGCCCTCACTCGTGGGTGAGCGAGGGTACGGAATCCGCAGCAAGACGCGAGGAGACGGCACGGACGGCACGCGGGGCCCGGGTGACACGACAGCATGCAGCAGACGGGTGGCGTTCATGGTGATGCGCTTCCCGGGCTGCCAGACATCCAGGCAGTCGCCCCATCCACTGCAGCCCGGGGCAGCGAGCACGCCTGCAGCAATGGGGTTATGTACCCACGTACCACCTGTTACACAGGTGCATCGTGTACCTGGTGTATGAGACACCCGCGCACCATTGAAATAATGCTAGGATGGCCACCCACCGCACGGGTGACCATCACATGGACACGGATGGGCCCGGGTGACCCAGCGGAAGACGGCGATGACGGACAGGCCGGCGCACGCAGCACGAGCAGACAGCTGACTGGCGGTGAACAAGATGTGGCGGCGCTGCGGCCATGTAAATCCGGGCCACACCCGGGCGCTCGTGGCTACAAAAATCCGACGGACGACTACCTGGACAACGGCCACTGGGCAAATTTGGACTTGCGGATGACATTGACATGTACTTAGGGCTATGCACACATGAGTATGTTGCACTGGGACTATGTACAGCATATACACAGAGATACTGCCGCCATGCGGGCTCGATATCATCTCACTACGGACGGCCGCGAGTACATATAGATATACTGCTGCAACACGGACTAGATATAGATATATACGGACATGTATAAGGGCTATACGAGGTGAAAGCGTGGAGTTGCGGCAAGCGCGAGTGTGCGATGCCTCCGCGTGTATTTCAGCGGTGCATGCGCGTGAGTGGGACAGAATACTCTCTGGGTGGAGGCATCAGGACCGTATATACTGCAATTGATGGACTTGAAGCGAATTTCGTAGAATCTGAGCTACGGCATGGAACAAGTATAGTGGACTGGAGTTGAATATTTGGCACGCTCAGCCGCTAGCTGGCGCTGCCAGTGTTCCGGTGAAATTGGACAGACCAATCAGAGAGCTTCTCTTCGGTGAAGACGAAGGCGAGGTTTTGGTGAAGATGAAGCGGCCATTGTGCCACTTGTGGATTTGACCTCGTGCAGTACACACGTACTTGTCTCGCTCGCGCTTTCAATTCGGAGCACGTGCCCAGCCGCGAGTCCCCCAGGAGTCCCGGCTGCCCAGGACGAGTAGTAGCTGCTGTGATTGGACTCGCTCAGTTGTAGGGCGATATATTTGGACGGAGCAAGGAAAATAATCAAGCAACGGACAATGGCATCGAGAGGTGAGTGGTCTTGCTATTTCTCTTAGATCCTCTCGTCGGGTGTGCGGAGAGCCTCGCGCGTCACGGAGGGCAATCGTCGTGCCCGCGGACAGACCGGACTCGTGAGCTGGTGCACCGCGTTCTCGTGGACAAGACGTCCCCAAGTGACATACGCGCGTTGAGAAATTGCACCGGCGGACCCGGAGCAGCAACCGCGTCGCGTGTGGAAATTCGGAGTAACGATTTAGTGGAGTTTTAGCGCGTGCTCGTGGACAAGACGTCTTGGAAAGACGTGCGCGCGATAGGAAATTCGTATCGGGGACAGATCTCCTGGAGGAGGCGCGCGTGAACGAGGACATAGTGAACTTCGGACGAGTTATAGCTGGACTAGGAGCCAGGTGCCTGATCGTGCACCTGTTGCTCGAGCGCGTGGGACAAGCGAGCATCTGAGCACAAGCCATTTTGGGTGCTTGCCGTTGCGCGCGCGTGGTGAGAGCCGTTGAGCGGCCGTTTTGGACGATAAGATTTTGGAGTTAATAAATTGTGGGAAAAATAACGGAGCAGGTACCGGACAAGCTGCACTCTACGGAGTGCAGGTAGATTTTCGCAAGTGATTGGACGGAGTGTGACCTCTTCGTGTTTAGTGAACCTTTATTGTATTTCACAGGTAAAATTGAGAGTCATTTCCGATATTTGACGTGATTGATTGATATTTTTCGGACAGATATTAGATTCACCCGGACAAATGTCGGTTGTGAATAATATGTGAAAATTCACTTATCGTCCGCGTAGAAGCAACCTAAAGAATAGAGGCCAAGTTATTTATTTATAAATCAAACTGATCATTTATGAGCGTGCGCCCTCCCTCCCCCTCCTTATTTTCAAGGGTAGAATCACGGTAGGTGTTGCTGAGTAGCAGAGAAGCTGAATTTGACGGAGTCGTTTCGCCATTCGCACGCGTATTGCCTGCGATTTTAGGATAAGAGTCCCGTTGAATATAAATGAGTTGTGATGGTTAAAATACCACGTCACAGGGTGTACAACGTACTTTGGGCAAATCTGACATGACGTGAGTCATGAGCTCTCCGCGATATCTAACGCAGACCACACATCCATGGGAGATCGAGCGGACCATGTTTCGGTCAACGGTGATCCAGTGCTGCTGACGCAAGATAGTCAGAATCAGACTCGTGCCCGGGTGTAGTAAGTTTTGGTGGAGTTGAGCTATTATGAGCTCAGATACATGGTGTCTGGGCAGAATCGCGGGGTGTTTCTGTGAGTAGGGAAGCTGATAGTGTCGCAAACGACCTCCAACTCTGAGGATACCATCGTCATCTAGGAACGGGGTCAATTTCAAGAGCCTTGACTGTCTTGGCAATTTTGACTCATCTTTCAAGGCTTCGAGTTCTGAGAAATATGTTAAATTTTGAACATATTTCACCCAAAAATCAGTGGCACGACGAAGGTCATCGGCATTGATTGGGGACTGTTCATAAGGTCGAATTTACCGCCTGATTTTTGAGGCCTCACGAAATCTCATCACAAGAACTGTGATGCGCAGAAGAAGAGCCCAAGACTTTGTTGAGTTCAAGAAAGCCCACTCTTCTGTGGGATGCGCATGATGAGCAGTACTAACCTTTCTCTTTTTTGCTTTAATTATAGAGGGAGGGGCTTCTTCAATCCACTCGGTTTCGGGCATAGAGAGCCAAATCAGGCCACGCCACCACAACTGATTCTGAACTAAATCAGGGGCTGACAGCCCAAAAGCTGCGTAGTGTGCAGGGTTCATCTCAGGAGGGATGAATCTCCAATGAGCTTTGGATTGAGAGGTTCGGATCTGGGAAATTCTATTCGAAACAAACTGTTTCCATGTGGCATGGTCCTCTATGACCCAACCTAGAGCGGTCGTAGAACTCATCCAACAATAGATTTCCCCACGTTTGAAAGGCTCGTCTTTCAAAGAAGTTTGGGCGTGGGTGAGCAAGTGCGTAAGGAGCACTGCTGCTAGAAAATGCAAACGAGACAAGGTCATCTCTTTGAGAGGGCTAACTTTGGTTTTAGCCATTAAAAAACTGACCACTATTTCATTAGTTGTTGTGATGATGCGCAAGTACGCAACGGCTGAGCAGGCTTGAGAAGAAGCATCAGCAAAGCCGTGGATTTGAACACTCACGACAGCTGGACGGAATTGTGTCCAACGGGGAATAGAGATTTTCTCTATCTCAGAGAGTTCAGACTCAAATTGTCTCCATTTTGAGATCAATTCCGGGGTAAAATTTTGGTCCCAATGAAATTTGAGGGGCCAGAGGGATTGCATCAGCGCTTTTGCGCGTACTATTGTGGGCGCTAACCAACCGAAAGGATCAAAAAGTTTACCTACTGAGGGAAAAATAGATTGTTTGGTCACATTCACGACCGGAGCTACGGTTACTTTGAACTTAAAGGTGTCATGGGATGGGAACCAAGTGATCCCGAGGACTTTCATATAAGCTCCTGGCTGACTGGCGATGTCTACAGCGACACCATGATCTTCAGTTAATAAACCTACAAGTAACTCGGGGAAACTACCTGCCTACTTACGAAGTGTCAGCTGGCCAGCAGCAGTCAGTTTGATCAGCTGATCAAGGATGCAAATGGTTTGCCCAGGGTTGTCGGCCTCCAAAAACGTGTCGTCGACAAATGTGTCTTCTTCGAGTACAGGAGCTGTGAGGGGGTACTTCAGACCTTCGTCTTGAACAAGTTGTACTAATACTCGCAGAGCTAAATATGGTGAACAGGCTAAACTGTACACGAGTGAGGTCAAAATATAGATGCAAAGCTGCTCTTCGGGGTGAGATCGCCAGGAGATAGCTCGAATATGCTTATCATCGGGGTGAACGAGGATTTGGCGAAACATTTTCGCGATGTCTGCACACAACACAAATTGATGCTGTTTCCAGCGGAGAGTTATCGAGGTGATGTCCTTTTGCAACTTTGGACCAGAGTGTAATATATTATTCAATGATTTTCCATTACCCGTCGGAAATGAACCATTGAAGACCACTCGCAGAGCGGTCGTGACACTATCTTCGCGGAGTACGGGGTGGTGGGGAATGAGATTGATCAAAGGGTCACCCATTTTATCGGGAGGACATATTTCCATATGATTTAGCTGTTCATATTTGTCCATAAAATCGACGGAGGGCTCTCGCAGCTTAGAATTGCGAGAAAGTCATTTATCCAAGCGATGGAACGACTTTAGCGCCTGCGTTCGTGAGTCCCCGAGGGTGTGGGGGGATTGTTTGAAAGGCGAACGAACCGTATACGATCCGTCAAATATGGTCGATTGGATGACTGGCTCATTAGGTCGTCCTTGACGAGTTTGAGGCAGTATGATACTTGAGAAATAGTCAGCACCGACGAGCAATTCCATCGCAAGCGACCGAGGGGGGTTTGGATCTGTATGATCTAACTTTTTGAGAGGAGTAGAGAAATCAGCTGAATTAAACTGTGGGAGTTTATATGCAGTGATACGGAGCAAAACCATCGCCTGGACGGGGAGTTTGTCATCACATTAAGCGGTTCCGCTGATTTCGAAAGAGGTGCTAGGTGAGATATTACACGAGCGCGTACCTCCAAGCCCGGCGATTGACGAATCGCAACGGAATTTTCGTAATTCAAGGGTTTGCACGAGATTTTTGGATACGTAGGATCGCTCCGAAAACGGGTCAATCAATGCACGCGTGCTTACATAATTTCCATTAGTGGAACTTAGTACTACGCGCGCAGTAGGTAAGAGGATTGCACATTTTTGTGCACATACATTTGAGGTGTGAGTATTGGTTAGATCACTTTCCACTATAGTCTCTTCACTTTTTTCACTGGGGTTAGTCACTTTCTTAGCATTCAACTGAGTCAATTTAGGTGCGTTAGTCGCCCCTGGATGATTCTCATTTGAATCGCAGTGTGAAAGCTTGTGATGGCGTCCAGAACAAATTTTACAATTTATGAGGCTCTGGCATTCTTTCACGCCATCGTTTTGAGCTAAATAATTAAAGCATCTTGAATCTTTGGTGATGAATCTCTCACGTTTATCCACATTGAGAGCTCACAATTTTGGACAAGAATGAATCTTATGACCAGCCTGGCAAAAGGGGCAAGTAAGCTTAGAACTAGCTACATGAGTATTCGAGGGGTTAAACCTAGATTCGAGAGAGTTACTAGTCTTCATAGACGGGGTAGTCGACTGTTGACTCACTGGTTTTTCGACCTCTGACATGTTTTCGAGTGTGCGGACTCTCATATCAAGAAAAGATTTGAATTTATCAAATGTGGGGTAGTCCATGATTCCATTTGTATATTGTTCCCAAATTTTGACGAGAACCTTTATCAAGTTTTGAAACCAAAATAAATACAATAAGGTCACTCCAGGAGTCAACTGGTCGTCTCAATGACCGTAGGGCGTTCGCATTAGCATTTGTCTCATCACGCAAGGATTTCGAAGAGGTCAAGAAATCAGACGTTACGTCAGGAATATTTATAAAGGATTTCAAATCAGTATGAATTAGTAGACGCTTGTTTTCATATATATTCATCAACTCTTGCCAGACTGTAGCAAAATTATCATTTGTGAGAGGAACGCTCCGAAGTATACTACTGACGCCATCTACGAGAGCAAGTTTCAAATACCTGAGACGTGTAGAATTATCGATATTGGGGTGATTCACTACTGCAGACGTAAACAAGTCCTCAAAAGACGGCCACTCTGCTGGATCTCCCTTGAATGTAGGTAGCGGCAACTCTGGAAGATTGGCCCCGCCACCATACTCGCAATGAGCCGGCGCGCCAGGGTGACGGGCTGTTTCAGCAGCGATAGTCGATGTTTCAGCTTCCTGAAGACGTTCCAAGATGTAGTCTCTGGCCTGATCATAGGCCACCTCGACCACGGTGATATTTCTGTTGACGAAGTATTCATGTTGAAGGTCATCTGGACCAGCTTCAGCATACAGTGCACCGTGCAACTCTCTGCACTTGTGCCATTCTTCGTCCAGCTTGGACAATTTATTCATCAGCAGCTGCTGAGATGGGTGGTCACGTTTACGGACCTGTGCAAGGGTGTTTATGATCGATCCTGTGATGATATCTTGAGTGGCAAAAAGTTTCAAATACTCCTTGCTCGACATGTTGAGGTCGTGCGGAAATATGCACCAATAGAGGTTAGCAAATGTGCAAAGAATGCACCACAAGGGGGTGAGCTAGTGTGCGAGAGATGCACCACAGAGGTTTAGCATGTGTGCAAAAAAATGCACGAGAGAAATTTGGATGCACTACACATGCGAATCCGAACTTGAGGTAATGAGTAGCGCCCGCTGAATGAGCAGGCTAGCGCGAGGCAGAAAATTTTACGCAATTCGCGCGAGAGTTGAGTCCCAAGTACGAGCAGTAGCTTGGACACACGAATGGGGTTTAGAGTGAACGATGATGTAACACTCACACACTTAAGGTAGTATTAGCGGTACTGGATGTGTCAAGTGCAGAACATACCCGCGCTTGACTCCCTTTCGCCCGCGATATAGGTATAGTGAGTGCACGCAGCAGACGACGACCTAACCCCGAAACCGCAGAAATGAGTGACACTTGGGCTCAGATCTTCTTTTCTAGGCTCTGAATCGTCAATCTGATCGCTCCTGAGTGTTTTTGTGCATTCTTACATCTGTGTATTCACTGCCATGGAAATCTGTGCGTCAGGTATCACTCTACTGGTGATTTTCCATAAGACGCCGTGTTAAACGGCTTTTACAAAAACGCTCATAACTTTTTTCCCACACTCTGAAGGCTTCTGAAATTTCAACTGAAGCACTTTGAGACCCTAATATACAACTGTGCCGACTTTCGTGATTTTCTGAGCGTCAATTCGAGTACCGCTAATACTACCTTAAGCGCAGCACACGTTGCTAGCTTGGAGGTTTTCGAGATATGTCGATTATAACTCGAGCGAGAGTGAGAAAGGTAGCGATCGCGAGCACTTATGCGGCGCAAGCAGAATTTTGGAATGACAATATATAGTCAAATTCGTATATGGGGCTTATACTCGACGAGAGAGACTCGCAAGCATTCACAGCTATGAAGCGTGCTACGAAAGAGACACGCGAGTATAGCAACTATATATAGGTCGAGGGTGACCGAGGCACACTAATACAGGGTCGCACGCACTATATCGTTATGTGCTGACAAAACTCTTGCACGGAAGACGGAACGGCACGCTTGATGTCCGAGTGAGGCTTGGCTCAAGATGAAGGCCCGAGAGAGACAGAAATTCTCTCTCGGCGATGATCCCCATGTGCACGTTGATGCACGCTGCAGGCCAACCGGAATCGTGCCAAATGTGGGTTGACCTACTCTGAGTGTGGTCTTAAGATGTATAGCTCAGCTCGGAGATATTGAGCAAAAAGCGAGGGGAATGCGTCAGAGAAAAATGGCGCTCGAGCCACGCGAGACACGTGTGAATTTTAGACTTACTGCGAGTGAACTTTTCAGCGTTGAAAATACTCCAAGCCGCTCCTCATCCGGCTCGAAGGACCAAATGTTCGAGAGCGGAGGGCTTTCCCTTTGGGGGCTGCTGATTACAAGGATGAGGAGGCTGGAGCAAGGGGCTCAGGTGCAGTCAGTGCAGAATGCGTCGTGTAATGCTGACACAAAATACACTTTATTCAAATTCACTTACACCTAATCACACAAGTTCACTCGCGTGATCAATAATATATTGTGCACTTTGCACTGAGAGTCACGGTCCGCGTGCTCGGGTAACTTGGATCGTTCGATCGAGGTATTGTCTATAACACGGGGCACTATAGAGAGGTCTGCCGTGGGCCAGTGCATTGCATAACTGATTTCCGGAGCAGCGCGAGCTGCCGCCGGTGAGGAGAGATACACACATATGGGCGCACAGCGGTGTGAGTGAGGTCATGTGACCATTTCCAAACTACAAACTAAACGAGCGCTTCTCGCTCTACTATATCATTCCTGAACACCCGTGAACAAGCATGTAGTCATGATTCAAAAACTCTAGCGACATAATGTATGATTATTCGTGTAACATTAATGAGTATGTAGTTATCGGTGCCCGGCGCGTTCCGATCTGGTCCCGTAAAATTTCCGAGGGGCTAGGGGTGCCGGACATTTCCACCCGGACGCCGGAAGCGCCACCTAGCGGCCCCCTTGTGAAGCATGCGTTCTAAAATGAAAAACGAGTACGGCCTCTTGGCTCCCCACACCGGATGGAAGTTTTGTTCAGGAAGTACTCAGGAAAATTTTGCAAAAATTCATGTGGATAGCTCTTACTTTCCTCCACTCAAATCTGCTATTCGTTTATTCTCCTCCACCTTTATTTATTTATGAAGAATTGGTAAACAATAGCCAACTTGTAAGTGCGATATCTCACTACAGGAATTGACTTCAGCCTCCGGAGATGTCTCAAATAATTCCTTCACGGCTATTTTAATTTCCTCCACCCTTACCATGACTGGAGCATCATTTGTTCATTAGTAATTGATTAAAAACATATCAAACGCTTTCGGGGCCACCGATACACTTACTGCGCATGCGCTCTGCAATCCATGCATTCCATGGCAGGGGCAACACGGGAACGCCAGAAAAGAGAACCGCGCAGTGGCGGCTTTCTTGAAGAAGCGAGGAAAGTTCTCAAAGAAGGAAGAGTCGGGGACAGATAATATATGAATATACGCACACACAACCATTTACACAGACGCGATTTAGAGCCGTGATTCGGAGTGAGTCATTGCATCGGTGCCAACAAAATTTCCTCTACCCTTACATTCTACGAAAAATCATCAATTCTGTTTATAACCGATCAAAAACGTCTATAGTCAGATGGCTAAGCCTACCCAGGAGGCAGGACCGCGAGGTAAGCACAAGTTGGCACCAACTTTGTCAGGTACAGAAATCCTAAAAAGTGATTTAGATACAAAAAAACACCTTATTCCGAAATCGCGTTACAAGAAACTCCTTATTCCTGTATTTTTCATAATTAATTGATGACTATGCGCATTGCATTCAAAGCTGTGTAGCTTCCCCGTAGCTCGTACCGACACGCAAGTAGACTTGAAAAATTCTGATCCTCCTAATAAAAACTCCATCTTCACAATTTTGGGATCCGATAATTTGTTGTTTCACAATTCATATAATAATTCATCTCATCTGAGGTCCAGATCACCACAATGACCACGCAAATTAGTATAGCTGGTGATCTGAACTTCAGATGTGATGAATTATTATATGAATTGCAGAATAACAAATTATCGAATCCCAAAGCTCTCACGAAAGAGTTTTTATTAAGAGAATTGAAATTTTTCAAGTCTACTTGCGTGTCGGTACGAGCTACGGGGAAGCCACACAGCGTTGAATGCAATGCGCATAATCATCGATTAATTATAAAAAATACAGGAGTAAGGAGTTTTTTGGAACGCGATTTCGGAATAAGGTGTTTTCCTTGTATCTAAATCAATTTTTAGAATTTCTATATCTAACAAAGTTGGTGCCGACTTGTGCTTGGTGGACCGCGATAGTAAAAAAAAACAGTTCAGACACTTACACGGAAGCCCTACTCGAACCGTGCCCTATGTACGTATGGTGTTCGCACACTAACCTAATTGACTGAGAGCTATCCATAGAGGTGTTACAGATAGAGCAAACAAGGTACAAGCCTGCCCGTGAGAGGCGCAGAATCGCTGCTAGAGTGAGACAGACGATTAGAGGCCGTGGGCCTTGGCCACGTGAGGTATACCTATACATGTTGCGCGGTACACATCTGCGGAGAATGCAGCGGACGGCCTCTTATCCCCTGTCTCACTCTAAGAGCGATCCTCCTAGAAGCCGCTCTTCCACCCTCTATCTGTAATGCCTCTATGGAACCATCTCCAAGCGGTGGCGCCGTAGGCCCGCGGCCCGCCCTGGGCCGGGCGGGAGCGTTTATGCGCGCATTTGTCACCAGCGCGCCATCAGGATCTTCCAGGTGCAATGATATGACCGTGTCCAGGAGACGCCGCACCTCAGATATGCGGCGTCTCCTGGATTTCCGCAGATTCCGGCCACTTTCGTCATCATCGTCGGTGCGCCGCGTCCGCGATGCAGCTGATTCTCGTTTGGCGACTTCCACGTCAACGTCGGGGACCTGGGCTGGGCTCCGTGGCCGGTCTAGATAAGGGCGCCCACTGCATAGCGAGCTGGCTCTGCTGACCTCCCCAAAAGGTAAATGTTATTGATGCTAGGGAACTTTAAGTCTCTCAGTACGCATACTCTGGTATGGAAATTTTTAGAACCATTCATTTGGCTGTGATTGCATTTGCTTGTGGGATAATATGTACTCTCTTGCTCGAGTCTTACATCTTCAAGAATTATACGGAAACTGTAGCCAAAGCATCGCTACCAAAACATTCAAATTTGCCTAGTCAGGAGCAATTACTTGAGGAGCTTGTCAATCAGATTGAGGATGAAGAGCCAAGCTTCACTGGAGGCTCGCCTAGGCACGGTTTGGCCCAAAGCAATGAGAATTTAGCTATTAATCTAACTCTGCAGTTCCTGTTCAATAAGTTGAGAAATGCAGAACGAGTGAGACTGATGTGGTTGTATCGTGAGCTTAATAACGAATTCAAGGAACTCTTCCGGTCTACCACAGGGAGACTTTCTGATGGTATACAGGTGAGTGCAACTTCGTGGTCCTTAGGAAACGAGCTGTCAGAAAAATAATGAACTGATTGTGTTCCACAGTCATGTGTAGGGATATGAATCTTGGCAATCATTTCCGCACTATGAAAAATTTGGAAGTCCCAAATACTTTTACGTCGATAAAATCTACTTTCAACACCTGCTGAGAGAAAGCGGTCCGAAATTGCTCTCTTATCACTGCGATGACATAAAAGGGACAAACTAATGATTGTGCCGAAAAGAATACTAAACAAGCATCGAGATCACTGGTGTTGTTTTTCCAAAGGCACTCATCATTTGAAAGTTTCCGCGGAAGCGCTCATACAAAAATCTGTATCTTACCTTCGATTCCATTGTTGTTGCTGCAAACACATCAACCAGCTACTGATTTGATCAGTCCGCAAATTCTTCTATCAGGTAATTCACCCACGTCAAAAATCAGTGCGGTGAGGGATATCCACGAGGAAGGATCTCCAAAGCTGGTAAATAATGCTTCATCATGCCTACCCTGCTAACTCTGTAGAAACTGGTTTCCTTCGTCATTGTTTTTCCATTCTTGTTTTTTGAGTATTGACGGTTATTTCATGAGCAATTGCATCCAACCAGGAAAAATCTGTTGTCCTGTTCTGTCTCTGTAGTATATTTTTGAGGTGAATAGATCTTTTCTAAGTATATTTCGACGAGTAGGTGATGAACTTATGAGATTTGACTCAATTCGTCCAGAATAGATACAATATCCGATATTCGACATTTGATATGCATGGAGCCATTTATTCGTTCATTTTTATCTATCTATATATGGAAGTAAACGGGCAGTACTGCCCTTTTACGTGAAATTTACAGATAAAGGACTCACAATTGGACCAATTGTCTAATTTTTGACGTTGTTGCAAAAAATCGAGAAACGTTATAGCTCTTGTCTCCAGGTGGAATGTCTTTTTCGTGTACACGCTGCCTCAAATTTTTTGTAGACTGCCTATGCAGTAAGTATGTTACACTGTGAGTATGTAAATACGTTCCAATCCAAGATCATGGAGTAAATAGAAAATATTTTAACAGAATCCTCAGTTTCGACGAATCTAAAAAAAGATTCACGTAAAACAAATTTGAGATTTGATAACTCGAGAATGAATTTGATTGATCAGTGCAAGCGAACGTATATCTTCACGTACCTCCAATGGATTCGTAGTCGGATATAGTAAGACTATACGCAAGAAAATGCCAAATTTGAGTATTGTAGTTTCGATCAGTTAATTCTTTTCGATTGATATCATTATTAATAGCTATTCAATATTTGACACGACTTAATCCGATTCAGATGAATACCACTATGACAATTAGACGTTATATTAGTAGCTAGATATTGATATGTATGATACTGTTTTAGGTGGAAAGTGATCCGCATTGCAATGTACACGCCGATGATGAATTCAAGATATTGAAACAGTGCCTGAAGAAAATAAATTAAACCCGCCGTCAAAAGCTCCGAGAACAGCTTCTCCACTCTCTGAGCAATCTTCTCTTGGATGGAATGGCGGCCTCGCATTCAACAATCAATATCCAAATTCCAAAAATAAATGAAGCGGTGTGTTGCGGTACCAACTCATCAACGAACTCTACTGCTCAAATCATCATAAGTAAGAATTATAGTAATAAGGCCGGTCGGCCCTCAAATGTTAGCGATCGCGAGATCTTGAATGTGATAGGATTAGGAGGTAGTAGCATTTATCGTGACACGAAGAAAGCAATTTCACATAGCAAAAGTCAACCTATTTGGACTAGCCAGTCGAAAGTTAGGAGGCGTGCTGAAAGCTTCTTCTTTATATCATAAATTTTCTAAAGATGAGAATCAAATTCACAGCATTCACAGACAAGAAAGGAATTTATCGCCTGTAAAAAAGAAGGAAAAGAGAAAATTCACCAATTCTTCAGATTCACTCATTGGGAGTCCCCCGAACAAGAGAATAAAATCTCCTAAAACTGGCTCTGACCGGTCTTTTGAAATTGAGTTTTCGTCCGAAGAATGGGATCGTTTCAAACCCACTTCGTCTAATATCGTAGGTAAGCAAACTTTGCCTGAGGGGTGAAGCAGTGTTGTATATGATAAGTTATATGAGACCAACAAAATTCTGTGCGCTTTAGCATTTAGAAATGAAAAAAAACTGAGGTAACTACGTTCCTCCAATTCCCTGCAACCTGCTCTGAATGTAATGGTAAAGTGGTAGGCAAATGTTACCAAGAACCCTCTGCGGGTCAATCAGCTACTTTCTATATAGAATCGACAGCCAAAGTAGACTTTCCTCAATATAGAAAGAGACAGTGCAAAGGCACTGGAAGAGATAAAATGAAAGAAGCATGTTTACTCACAAAACCAGAAGAATAAAGACAAAACTTAGCACGTAACTGGGTCCATCGTGAAAAAAATTATACGGGTGAATGGCGTCAGCCATCACATTTTTCTTACAACTTGAGTCACTCACATTGACAATCAAGTTGTTCCACTTGCTCAAATGTTATCTGAAAAGAACGATATAAATTTTCTTGGGTATTTTTTGGATACATGGGAGCAATGGGAAGCTAAGACTCCAAAAATGTTCATATCTGATCAAGGTAAAGCCATTCAAGGAGCGGCGAGCAAAAGTTTCAATGGCTGTGATTTCAAAGAATACAATGAGTTGTGTGTGAGGCATTTGAGAGAAGAAAAAGAATTGAAAGAATTACAAAGAAAAACTGAAGGAAATTTGGGAAGAATCAGAGTAAAGAATGGCGAAGGTTTTGAAATCCTGAGTAAAAAGATGAATAAAAATTCAAAGCTAAAATGTCAATTGAAAACAGATGTAGCTCATCTTCTACATTTCGTTTCTAAATGGACAAGCGTGCGTAAAGCTCCCCGAGTGGCCAAAGACTTTTATAAGCGATGCATCGGATTCATGACCACTATCAATAATCTGGATCTTTTCGAGACATTTTTGGGCCGCATGTTCAATATTGTGGATACCAAAACATCCAATAGCAGCACACAAGATTCTCTTGAATATTTGGTCCAAAAAATTCGTACTTTTAAACTAGATGACACGGCAATAGATGATGTATTCTCTGAGAATCAGGGTGAAGAGATCGTAAAGAATGCATGTGAAACTGCTGGCGAGATGAGTGAAGAGGGTGAATGTGGATTTGAAAAAGAGAATGAAAATGGAGAATTTGAGGTAGATGATAGTGAGGACGATGAGTGCGAAGTTGCAGAAACGAGTGTAAATGATTGTAAGTATCGGATCTGTAATTTTAGGATGAGAAAATTGCTAAAGATTCGCACGTCAAATGATATGCATCTTACTTTGCATATCTATTTAATTTTATCAATGACGAGACACCGGTCCGGTGGAAAACTCGGCGATTCACTTACTTTTTGTCAGCAACGTCTCGAATCAAGCTGCTTCTCTCTCCAATAGAATGAAATGTTGTAACCGGGGATTGCTGTACCACTGACAAATGCTTGCCAGATTATTCTAGCTACCACACCAAAGCAATAAAATGTGCGAAAAAGCAAGATCCAAGCTTGTGAAAATTATTACATGCAACAAAAGCTAAAATTCTACGTGTTATCAGGTTTTTACGGATCAATAGCTTGATCTGTTACTGTATCGTCGAATCTTGATCGATTCACGTGTTCCAAAGCTTAAACTGTTTGTAATAGTTACAGCTAGATGACCCAATAATTTATTTGGCAGAATCAATCGTCTACACGAAGTTATAAACAAATTATGGTCAAAAAATCATATTTTGGATCTGAAAATTTCGAATAGGTCAACGCTCCTACGTGTTGACCTGTGTGGTAGTAGATTCTTCTTATGAGTGATTTTTGATAAAAATATAGTATACCTAAGTGTCTAAATACTTATATACTCGGAAATAAATTCTCAAATAATTTTTCTTGGAATTTGAAAAATGAAGATTTTCTATGGTTGAAATATTGTTATATTCAGATATTCATGAGGATATAGGGTTCATAGTTGAAATGATAATTAACTAGGAATATAGATAAAATGGCATAGCCGTATATTGTCCAAAATTGAATTATAATACTTGGAAAATTTGTATGTTTGATATCAAAAGCTTCTAAGCATCTCCAATCCCACCGTGTGGAACGGCGTACATAGGGTATGCTCAGAAGGAGCTAATTTTCTTGATTCTGATATCCTTGTCGGCCAGCTGAATTCACTGTACGTGAATATGCCTCTGTACCTTGCAATGTGAATCAGATTACTCTGCGAACATTCCAAAGCGAAAAGAGATTATCTATGGGCTGTTTTTACATAGATAAAAGCCCTTGCTGCTGATTTGAACTTTTACTGATTTTAAATGACTCTGATGATTTAATTGACTCTAACCGCGATCCAACCCATTGATTTCAAGCCCTAACACGGTACAAATACCAAGTCTCTTGGTACCGTTGCCGGTTGCCTGCACAGTGTTCTTTCTTTGAAGAACTGGTTCAAAATTCCGTTAATTTTGCTTGAAAAATTGAAGAAGAATAAATCGATCGATCGTCGATTTTATACGGAATTTCGAGCCTGGCTTGTACAACTGTTGGTAGGTGGACTGGTATTATCCCACAGTCACGACGCGGATGAATTTACTGTCTCTAGATATCACACCCAAGTATTGGGTCGCGTATATCCAGGATGATCTTAAAATGTCCATTCACCTCGGAAATCCAGAGGTGAAGTGTGCAGTTATAAATTCACTGAAAATTCACTTTTATTCGATATCACTTTACTTACGTCACAAAATTGATCTAATCAACTCTAGTTCGGTCAAGTGGTGGTGCTCGTGATTGCAAGGACCTGGTGCGACGTCGGTGATGGATGGCTAGAAAACTGCGTGCTCTATCAAGCCAAGAGTCCAGGTGATGGCTTCTGCGGCAATGTGTGGCAAGCCTTGCGGGAGCCCTGGAGATCTGGTTGCTTCCTTGTTGGACTTTAGAACGAGAAGTACCTGTCCCACCGGGTCCTCGCTGCTGCGATACCTTAGCCGTTTGACGAGCATCCCCACTTGACCCATATATTAGGCGGCTCGAACTTTAGCGGCCTGTATATTACGCGACACATATATATCCGATATGTATTGAACTATCGGTGACTTGAAAAACTACGAAAGTGTGTGCTTGCGTGCAAGTATAGGATTGTCTGTAAACATGACTCCAACGGGGGGTAATACCCTACTCTACAGCTTTTGCTATATATACATAGATCTATATGTCCATTACAACAAAAACCCATGCGTGCGTTAAGCAAATAGAATATCAAAATGCAATAAAAAAGCAGCAGTTCAAGCTGAGGGTTAGTTCACAGAATAATGATACATGGGATTATTGTTTTCGTGACATGATAGATGATGATTGATTCTACTTACATGGTTGATCTGCATAAAAGCTCTGGAGAGCGACCGTTATATATCTATATAACTGAAGTTTAAAATTAACAGCGGGATTCCATACCTTACATGATGACTGTCGAGATGATGCCGAAGCATTTGGTTCACTCAAGTGCGACGGCAGTGAGAGATGTGATGGGAATTCTGTGAAAGAGTGCAATACGGAGATGCAGGAACCCAAGAGAGGTGCTAAGATTCCTTATGTTAAAAAGTACATCGGTGACATTAGATCTCAAAAAAATGGAATTACTTTTATGAATAATAGTGAGTCTCAGTTGAATGGCAGTGCATCAAGATTTTTAATTCAAAAAAATGAATACTATTCCCAAAGTTACGGAAATGATCTGACGAGGCTCTCTCAAGAATTTGTTTGTTGGACAAACGTCACGAATAAAACTTTCAAGAATCCAGATTCTCCATCCTCATCTGCTCGCGTGGAGAATCATATAGGTAGAATCAAACGAATCCTCGATGAAGGAGTCCCTATAAGAGTTGATGCTGCTTTTTTAAAACATTGTCACCTCATAGAGGCTGGAGTAATCACTGCTCGGAGCAAATTGAACAATCACCAATTTACGGAAAAATTGCTCGAAGAACCAATGAATGTCGAGGAAGTGGAGTCAGAAACGTACCCGAATGATGATGAATGTTCGATTGCGTACGAAGATTGGAAAAAAAGGGATGGTAATCACTCGTGCCTCAGGGCCTTTACATTCCAGTGAGACTTTGAACTCTAATGATCCTGTCAATTTTGATGAACCTTCCACCTCTCATGATCCTACAGTCGTAACCGATGAGTTAATTGGTTTTCACGATGATCATTCTTATTCTCTGCCTGTGAGCGATTCGAGTTCATTCAATGATTCTCATTTTCATAGTACTTCGATGGAAGTTGGATCGTCATCGTCGCCTGTAAAAACGAGCATCGAAGTCGTAGATCGACCTCTGTCAACGAATGATACAGACGTGATACCTAGTCCAGTAGTCCAATCAGCTATCCACACAGTAGCTACGACTTACGCCAAAGATGAAAATATTACCATCAAAAAGAGGAGTTTTTGTAAGGCCTGAACCTAACTATGGTGTAATCATGCAAAGATCAAACTCCAAGAGAGCAAGAATCAAAGACAATATAAAGAATGGGATTTTTTGTCCTGAAATCGTTACTGCAGAGGGAACCTTCAAATTAGAGTATACTTGCCCTGTAGATCCTTTGACAGAGATTTTGAGTAATTCAGGCATGTTGCAACCTTTCAAAACTTCTATCGCTCTCAATTCAGATTCAGCAAAATCATGCTTTGCAAGTGCTGTGCTTCAACACTCTAATGAAGTATCTACTCCTGAATTTCATAGAAGAAGATTCAAAATTTGTAAAGATTTGTTCCATAAACATTTTTCAGGTTTCAAGATTGATTGTTATGAGAATGTTGGTCGAGTGTTGGAGATCTTGATGAGTAATAGTCAAGCACCTTTTGAAGAAATGAAATGTGTAACTTGTAAGGTTTGGAGAAAAAGAAAACAAATAGTTACTGATCTTCCAAATTTGAATATTGCTTGGAATGGCTACAGGAATTGAAAAGAAACTCTCAATAAGCATTTTTTAGATTCGTGGGGAACTTGTAGCACTACCGGGTGCCACTCTAGAGTCTTGTATAAACATAATACTGGACCTTATTTAGTGATCGATACTAAGAGTTCGCATGCCAAATCACATTATGCAACTTCTCAAGGAGTTGACGGAGCATTATTCAAATCCAATCTGACTGATATTCCAGTGCATTTAGTCGTCAGAGGTGAAACTTTTATACTGACTGGTGTTGTTCAGTACCATCCATCAAAATTGGGAGACAAGTCAGCACATTACTCTGCTCTCTGTAGAACTTTGAGTAATGACTGGTATCTAAGAGATGATTGTCATGTCTACTCAGAAAAAATTACCGCTAAAAGTCCAAGTCAAATAGCAATGGTAAGAGAAATCTAGGTTCTTATCGGATTTACTTGTTAGTATATGTTGAATGCAATCCTTTGATAAGTTAGAGTTTAGAAACAATTTGTGACCAAAGCTTGATGCTTCCAATGCTTGATATCTGTTTAAGTTATGGTCTGTAAGAGTACTGTAATGAATTGAAAGCGAGACCTAGAATATTTATTTTATGTCAAAATTGAATGTCTAATATTCTTCTGGTAGTGATTTTGTACATAATAAACGAAAGCATTGTTAACAAATCTTGGCATTCGATTCTTCAACTAATGATATTTGGTTAGATACCTGTAACTGATAGAGAGATTTTCCTATCAATATAATTCCTGTAAATAGCAAATGCTCGTGTTCTATCTATTATTATTCGAGATACCATGATCATAACACTAAAGGATCAAACTCATTCGTAATAGAATAAAGGTGCCTATATCTTAACTGTTATCTAAATTTATACTTACAGGCAATTCCACTTGGTCCAGTCGGAAATTTTGATAATTTTCCCCACTTTTTCAACTCATTGTGGAAGTATCATTCGACGCAGGCGTGCTTTGCGCGAAACCAAGAGTGATAACTATTCCACGCGCTACGCAACACTGAGGACAATTGCCTAGAAAGTGATTCTTTATTCAACACTAACCAATCGATCACATACTCTTCTATGATCAGAATCTTGTCAGTGAGAACCAATGAGCGTAAATAGAGTCAGCAATTACGACATATTCCTGAGGATCTAGGGCCTACGTGTACTTTCATTTTTCGATATAATCTTTTAAATGGACCAAATACAGAAAATTCGATGAAATTTCTTTCTTCAAAATGTAGAAAAAATGAGAACCCAAAATTCATCATTGACAAAAGTGAAAATATTTATTTTGGACAAAGTTCTTTCAAATCCAGAGCCAATAATGATACAGTAACCGATACTGAGACACGATATAAGGTGATTTTCTCGTGTCTCTCTTGACGTAAAATGGGTGAAAGAATCTCAATTCGAAAGACAGTTTGAATAAAGAGTTTGCGTAGCATCTGATGAATATTCATGTCAGTAACGAGCCAAGCTCTTAGGTTGAACTGACATTACAAAGTTTGATTTCGTTGTTATTTAACCCCTGTAGCAAATATTATAATTATTATCAATTATGACTTTACTTCAACCTACGTATGGCACACTTTCCTATCACTCTTTGATTTCGGCAATTTTTATGTGGAAAATGACAAATAAAAATTATTTTTATAATCTAAAGATGGCTGCGGAGTGCTAACATCAATAAGAAACTCAGCACTTGGCAGCCATAGTGGCTGGTATAGTGGTATTCTAATCAGAGTAGGTTCCTTTTACAACCCTGCATAGGTGTAAGAACTAAATTCAAAGTAAAAGGGTGAAACGCGTTGAAGGTAGAATATAATGGAATAGAATATCATTTTATTCGCCCGTAGGCAAAAAATATAGAAATGATTTACATAACATGTACATATACATATATATTAGTTAATTGCATTTTGGTCAAGGATTTATTATCACAGTCGTGACTAGTCATTTGAGAAAAGCGGAAAGGGAGGAAAGAAGAGTAATTTACAAAGATGTCATCAGTAACAAGGGCTGGCAGTTGATTATAATACAATTTGGCATGAAAGTTGTGTCATTGGGAGAAATCAGAAATGAAATGAACAGACAAAACAGTGAGAAAGAGAAATTACACATCACTTTCAGAAAGCCCTCAAAGGTTGAAAAATTGCCCTATGTCCACATTAATCCTCATAGGGAGGAGGGTTGATAGAAATTCCTTCACTGCCCCTTTGAACAGGGAAACTTCCTTAACTTGCCGGAGTCCTAGGGGGAGGAAATTCCAGAAACGTGCGCATTGACTCTGGAAAGATCTTAATCCATAATCCAGGCGCATTCTCGGAATTTTGAGCTCCTGAGCTCCTGCCTCACCACGCTGAGGGCGCTCGGATTGGTACCTGGTAAACATCGCAGCTAGGTATCGAAGGATTTCGCGTGAACTCGAAAAAGAGAACACTTGATGCACTGAGTGCAGTGTCTCGATCCCGGGAGATGCCATGCCGACAAATGGGCACGAACGTCTCGACCCGGGCGTCCAGGGCGTCGCGCACCCGAAGTCAGCTTAGTTTACGGGACGGCCTCAATACGGCAGCCGTGTTACCGCCTGATGTCTTGTACCCCATCAATCCAGTAGGCGCATTGGCGGCTGCGTGAGCGTCGAATATTTTTATAAGTAACAATCTTCCATTTATATCCAGACTTTCCAGACTTTTATTGACAAAATAGATGAATTTCATTCGAATAGGAATTTGAATTCAGCCCACACGGCATGAGAATCTTTTAGAAACCTTCCTGCGAGCTTTCAGGGAAACCCGGGAATCTTTGATTTCACTGAAAGCTCCCCTCACTAAAGATATGTCCCACTTCAGACACCTTTCTGCAAGATTTCATGAAATATTGCCGGGAATATTTCGGGAAGCTTTCAGAAACATTTCATTGAAATATTTCAGTGAAATGTTTCTGCAAGATTTCATGAAATCTCACAAAAATATATGCGTCAATGTTCTGTCTGTGGAATCCATATTTTGCTTGATAAGTTTCTCAATCATTCTAATGCATGACTTCATCATTCTGACTCGTACTTCAACTACATTGTGACGTTGAATCTAAAGCTTCACGTTAGATTCATCCAGGTTTTACTCTTCGATGTACGCGACACTTAACCGATAAGCCGTCCTCCTGTCTTATATACTAACCAGCGTCTATTATGAACGCTTGCGAGAAAGCCTTTACGCATCTTCAAATAATCCTCACGTATCATTTTCAGACCATTATGCATAGCTGGTCCTGGGTATGTTATCACTCATGACAGATCATTTGATACTACCATCGAATTTCCTGATAGATAGTTTCCCAAAAACCATATAATTTAAGAGAACGAAATTTGAGAACTAAAGTGTGTTATGCGACATCTATCGGGAACAGAATCTTCCAATGAAATATTCCTGGAAGATTCCTACAATCATTCACTGCAATCTTACTGAAAGATTCCCAGAATGTTCCACCGCAATATTTATGTGTCATATCCCACAGATTCGAGTGGTTAAGAATTACTCCTCGCAATACTTCAACATTATAATATGTTGTTACCTCCCCTGGTAAAATTTTTGAATGAGTTCCACATGCGTACCACATGGTATCTCATGCGTATACAAAACGATACTAATGAGATACCATGAGATACCATGAATTTGTTTGGAAGATGGAAAATCGTCTATTTTATGACTGAGAGTTCCAAAAAAAACTGAAATACGACTCTCCTGATCATCGGTTTACTCGGAAAAGCTGAGGGTGGAAATTTGAGAACCCGAGAGATACTATAAGATACTGTACGATACTCCGTGGGGATTTATATACTCATGAGATACCATGAGATTCTTTGAGATACGGAAGACAAGGAAGAATGGTCAATTTCATGACTGAGAATTCCAGAAGGAACTGAAAAATGACTTCCCTGATCATCGGTACACTCGGAAAAGCTGAGGGAGGAAATTGTTGAACCCATGAGATACTTTATGATACTGTACGATACTCCGTCATAATTCATATATTCATGAGATACCTCGGAGATACTTTGAGATACGAAAGACGAGGAAACATGGTCATTGTGACAGGAACAGTATGGAAGATCATCGATATTATGGAGGGGTACATCAGAAATATCGATTCTCGGGTTTGGACTCGTCAGAAGATGGCATTTGTGAATGAGCATGATATCGTATGATATCTCACAAGTATTCGGACTATATTGGGGAGAACCTATGAGATACCATGGGATACTATTATTGACTATTGAGTCATTCGCAGGAACTGAACCATTTGGAATAACGACACTATTGCGATTTACGTGGCCCTACGCAATACTACTGAGATATCATAAGGTATTCATCTGATTCCATGTCACAATGATGCGATACCATCCGATACTAGTCCGAGCTGTTGACATACGAATTGGGTACCATAGGATACTCATCCGATTCCACAAGACATCACGGAGATATTGCAGGATACTCATTCGATACTAGGGAATACACATCAGATACTGTACATTACTTGCCCGAAAATGTGAGGAAGTGATGAGTTACCATACGATAATCATCTGATTCCACAACCTGCCGATGCGATACTATACTATACTAATGCAATGATAGAGGAGACTAATGAGATACCATAAGATACTTTTCAGATGACATGAGATACGCATGTTCCGATATTAACATGATTTAATTTTACACGGTCACGATCCCAGCGGATGCCACCTTGGGAACCAAAAGAACCGGAAGATTTATGGAATTCATCCAATTTCACACCTCATCCTATACCATGCTTCACGCTCGACATACTTATTCGTATTCGATCTGACATACGTATAAGATATTCTACGATAATCTTGAAATTTCATGGGATACCAATGAGATGTTCGAACGTACGACCATCTTTGGTTCAACCATAGGTAAATTCAACTCCGATGTTGGTCATGCACTAATTCATATTCCAACATTTCTCGTTTCATCCATTAATATGTCTTGCTTGTCCACAGTTGAAGAATCTCTAACTCAAGAGAATTTCAGGAAAGCACGTATTCCCTCTTGTAGTATTGCATAAAAATTCAATGCCGTTCTGAGGTGAATATCGCATAATATCTTATGCGTATCGGGTCACTTATATCGTTTCGTATCTCATGGAATCGTAAGCTCATATTATGACGAACTAGTCACGTATCGTAAAGAATCTCGCAGAATTTCACAGAATCGCGTAATATCGTTTGATATCTCGTGGTATCGTATGAGAATACAGAGCATCTCTAGGGTGAGTATCGTATGGTATCATATAAGTATCAGGCCATGAATATCAATCAGTATCGTATAGTATTGCAGGCGTATATTCTGTCCAAAAAATCATGTATCGTACAGTATATCACAGTATCTCACAGAATCCAACGGTATCGTTTGATATCGCATGGTATCGTATAAGAATGCAGGGCATTCCTAGAGAGAGTATGGTATGGTCTCGTATTAGTAATCAGGCCGAAAATATCAATCAGTATCATACGGTAGTGTAAGGGTATATTGTATTCGAGAAGTCGCGTATCGTACAGTATATCACGGTATCTCACAGAATCGAACAGTATCGTTTGGTATCTCATGGTATCATATAAGAATGCAGGGCATTTCTAGAGAGAGTATGGTATGGTCTCGTATTAGTAATCAGGCCGAAAATATCAATCAGTATCGTACGGTATTGTAAGGGTATATTGTATTCGAGAAGTCGCGTATCGTACAGTCTATCACGGTATCTTACAGAATCGAACAGTATCGTTTGATATCTCATGGTATCATATAAGAATGAAGGGCATTCCTAGAGAGAGTATGGTATGGTCTCACATCAGTATCAGGCCGAAAATATCAATCAGTATCGTTTGTAAGGGTATATTCTACTCGAAAAGTCGCGTATCGCACAGTACATAGTATCTCACAGAATCCAACAGTATCGTTTGATATCTCATGGTATCGTATAAGAATGCAGGGCATTCCTAGGGTGAGTAGCATATGGTATCATATTAGTATCAGGCCAAAAATATCAATCAGTTCCGTATAGTATCATAAGGGTATATTCTACTCAAAAAGTTGCGTATCGCACAGTGTATCATAGTATCTCACAGAATCCAACAGTATCGTTTGATATTTCATGGTATTGTATATGAATGCAGGGCATCCCTAGGGTGAGTATCGTATGGTATTATATAAGTTTTTGGCCGAAAATATCAATCAGTACCGTATAGTATCGTGAGAGTATATTGTACTCAAAAAGTTGTGTATCGTACAGTCTATCACAGTATCTCACAGGATCCAACAGTATCGTTCGATATCTCATGGTATTGTATAAGAATGCAGGGCATCCCTAGGGCGAGTATCGTATACTATCTCATTAGTATATCACCGCATATGATGTTGATTCCACATGAGTATCGTATGGTATCCCATGCGTATCTGTGGAAAATTATCGTATAGTATCTCTCGAGTACGTATGAGTTCGTATTGCAAATATCGTGGAATATCTTATGAGTATCGTATGGTATCACATGGTCGTATCGTATGAGTATCGCATGAGTATCGTATGGTATCTCATTCTATACGATACCATACGATACTCATTGAAAATTTTTATCAGGGTCGGTTGTAACGGTTTTCGGTATTAATATGCAGTACCCCGTCACATAGTTTCGCTCTGAAAGATTTTAGGGAGCTTGCGAGAATCTATCAACAATATTTCAGTGCGAGATTCCTGGGAGATCACCTGTGGAATGTTCCCAAAGAATATGTACGGAATCAGTCAGAGAGCTTCCACAAACCTATTATTATAATGGCTGTATTTATATGCGATGACTCGTGATAAGCATAAATTCAAAAGAGATTTAAACAAGTTGGGAATCGAATGAGCCTATATCACAGCGGAAGCTTGTAAATCTTCCAGAAATATCTCAATGAATTGTTCCAAGAAATCTTCCAGAGAGCTTTCGTGAATCTTCCAGAAATATTTCAGTGCAAGGTTTCCGAAAGATTGCGTGTGAGGTTCTTTGAAATATTTACGGGAGCTTCCGGAGAGCTTTCTCCGAAATAATGCCACGGAACACTTTGAAATATCACCTGCAATATCCCTGCAAGGTTCCTGGGAGATTGTAATGAAATATTTCATTGATCTCAATATCGTACAAAAATTTCGCGGAAATTCTTCCTAAGAATATTGCATTGAAATCTTCCAGAAAGCTTTCGTAAAGATTTTAACAATATTTCAGTGCAACGTTCCTGAAAGATTACCGGTGAAATGATTCCTATAAATATTTTTGGAACCTTTTAGAAGGTATTCAGAAATTTTTCAATTTCATCAGGTGCAATTGAGTGGCAGAGAGCTTACTTATAGAAGAATTCCTTGAAATGTTCCCGAAATCTATTGATTCAATGAAAACCAGAATCAAATTGATTTTCCAAGCTCAATCCAAAGTGGTACGTTTCATATCGTGAGTTAGAAGGATAACTCACAGACACAAAGTGCTCTATATAGAGTATCAGAACGTGGTGATTTTTGAAAATCCATCATATAATTTTTGAAGATTTCCCAGCCTAAAAGAACTGCAAGCACGATGTTATTTGAAACTGGTCTCAAAAGGTAGCCCTCCGTAGAAGCTAGCAAACCCTCCAGAAAATTTTGGGGCCTCGTCCTGATGAAATATTATAATCAATATCGGTGAAACATTTCCGTGAGATTCTCCCCATAGCAGTGAAACCTCACAAAAGGCTTTCGTAACTCTTCCAAAACTTCTCCCCAAACAATTGCACTTACATCTTTCAGAAAGCTTTCGATAATCTTTCAGAAATATTTTAGTGCAAGGTTACTGAAAGATTGAGTGTAAGATTCTTTGAAATATTTACGGGAGCTTCCGGGAAGCTTTCTCTGGAATATTGCCACGGAACATTTTGAAATATCTCCTGCAATATCCCTGCAAGATTCCCGGGAGATTGCAATGAAATATTTCCCTGAATCGTTGTTTGAAATATTTCCATGCTGTGTGGGAGATGTATATCTTAGTGACAGAATGATCTCATTCTGAATTTGTCAACACACTATTTTGGGAGATCATGCTCAGAGTGGATTTTTACCTCTGTATCAAAATTGTTGAGCAGAGCTCACTAGAATGACACTTAGGGACAAGTTTTGCGACTAAGTGGCACTATCAGTTTCCTTGTGAATTAGCAACTATTGGAAAATCTGTCAGAAGCTCTTGCATGCAGGCAGAGCCTCAGAGTGAGCACTATTTGGCTCTCGCTTCATGAATGTGTAGCCTCTCATGCTCAAAGGTAAATTATTTATGCAATCGCTATCCATTTCAATATTCATTCTCTTCAATCTCAAGATGTGAGCAATTAATAAGAGAATATCTTCGTAATTTCAGATTATCATCTCACTTCTTGTACAGTTTCCATATCCACCACTGTTCAGTGCTCGATTGTTAGATCAAGGTGTCAAGAGTATGCTTTGGAGCTCTTCATGGATAGAAGATTCAGGAAATTCACTTCTAATGCATTGGCAAGGAAAGGAACTGAGAATAGGCTGTTGAAAAGTTTTTCCATGTCTGAACCGGATGTTTTGTGCCACATGTTATGCTTCTTTAAATTCCAGTTTCCAGATCAAGGGTCAGATATTCATGAATTGATTGGTAGAGGTTGAATGCACTAACAGCATCCTTTCAAAAACAGCAAGATCAAAAATTTAGTTGGCCCATTCAAATGGGCAGTAATGGTCTGATAATTACTTTCCTAAAGACAGGTGTGTTGAGTATCTCACCTCACATAGCTTTTTGTGTAAAGACCAATCAAATTTTCTTTTCCACGTTACTCTGCACTCTGGTTTACTCAGACTTATTTTCTTTTGCAGAGGTTGACAATCAAGCAGATTCAAATCGGACAATGAATGTGTCATTCATGCTAGCACTAGGGAGTCTGCAAGGATCTCCTAAAAATCAGAGTTGGTTAACTGTTGGGGAATTTCTCAGTGTTGGTCGGATGAGTTCTGTCCCACATGATACTTCTTCAGATTCCAGTTTTCAATTCAGGAGTCGGATATTCATAGATTGATTGTAATATTCGGGTTCACTGTCAGCAATCTTTTAACAATAACTCGATAAGGAGATTTGTAGGCTGCTTCAAATGAGAGAAAATGGTCTAAGAATCACTTCTCTGAATTGAGGTACGTTGAGTCTCTGACCTCATAGTTTTCTTTATGAAGATCAATCAAATAATAACTTGCACGTTTTCTCTTCACAAGTTCACTCAAACTTATTCTTCTTTTACAGAACTTCAGACTCAAGCAGATTCAAATATTGAACATTGAAATTGGATATGAGTATTTTTCTCACGCACTTATGGGAAGAAGGGATGACTTCATCGTAAGAGTATTGCTCAGCAGTGCTCTGTCCTTATAAGTGATGTGTATTGCAGTCAATATTGATAGTTATTTACGTATGTATCTGGATTTCACAGAATGAATTTGTATGTATAAAATGATGAGGGCCTTATTTAAACAATAGCATCTCGTTGACTCGTGTTGATTTCCATTCTCTAGTTAAATTATCCCACAGACGTTTATAATTGTGGTGATATTCAATGCATACTAATAATCAACGAGGCAGCCTGCATTGTTCTATCATCAAAGCCCATTTATGCCTGTCCCCGAATTTTTTTTCTTTGAGAACTTTTCTCGCTTTTTCAAAAAAGCAGCCACTGCGCGGTTCTCTGTTCTGGCGTTCCCGTGTTGCCCCTGTTACGTCCCAGAAGGGTATTCTACAGAGAGTTACTTTACCACTGGAATGGGTTCGAAATGAATATACAAAGTGCACTTGAAACTGAAGGGCAGGATTGTGAAATGATTAACTTAGTAATTAAACTAATAAATGATAATATATTGTAATGGCTTTAACACAAATTGTATGAGCGAATACAGAATGATGTGAATATTCAGACGGTCGCGTGGGCTCTGCCGCGCTCAGCTTCAGATCGGAGTGTTGCTCTCTCGTTGCAGCGACGCGTCCCCTCTTCGACACCCACGCATCTCGTTGCATCTCTTTCTAACTGCAGTGCCGCTGCATAGTAAGTTGTCGTCTCTTTCGCTCTCGTGGTGGCTTGACCCCCAGCAAAGCCATGGCGGTGGCCAGGGCAGAGCAGCTGTTGGCTATGGTGTTGTGTGTGTAGCTGCGTAAGTGTGAGGCGCGCTCGTTGCTGGATGTTGGTGATGGATGATGTTTGGTCCATGTTGTTGGCAATCTTATGTTCGGTTAATGATTATGTTACATATTCTTATAATAACTAGCGCATTGTCCAAATGTGATGACCATAGTATATACGGCAAGATTTGATATACGCGCGAGCCTTACGGTTAGGCTAGGTCGATATTTGGGTAAAGTTAGGTTATTCATCCGTCACACCTCCACCCTTAAGAAAAAAAAGTTGTTTACAACTTTTTTCGAAATTCTCACTCAACTGTTTCTTTCATACTTCATCACTTATTATCTAGTACTCGACATGGTAAATCTATGGGATAGGGATTAAGAGGTTGAGAGCCGCACGCATGGAAATCAGACCGTTGATTTTTCAGCGAAAATGCTCATATTCTTATGCTATATCAATATTACTATGGAATCATGCATATACGTAAACCAACTCATCAGCTGTCGTTTTCATGCAGTGACAGCGAGCAACTCATACTGGATCATCTATGCGAATTGTTGCTCGTTTAATCTTATTCTTATGCACTACTTTTACGTTATTGTTCATCTGAATTTTAACATTTACATCCCCAACCAGTTCGATTATTTCAAATGGACCTAGATATTGTGGATCAAATTTGTTTGTTATGGGTTCTTTGAGCAAGTATATCATATCACCTACTTCAAATACTTGATTATTCAAAATCTTATCATATCTCTCTTTGCATTCTTGTTTACTTTTCTCAAGATTTTCAGCTGCCTTAGCGTGAGTGTAAGCCATTTTTCTAGCTAGATAGTCAAAGTCTGTGTCTTTGCTGTGTTGAAGTTTTTCAGGTGCAAATGCAGAAGGCTTGTTTGCTTTTCTACCATAAAAAATCTCATATGGAGTCATTTGGTGGCTTTCGTGGACCTGGGTATTATAAGAAAACATGCAGAATGGAATCCACGAGTCCCAGTCGTGCTTAGTGCAATAGTGTTTCAGATATTCGACAAATACATGATGTGCTCTTTCTAAAGATCCTAGTGACTGTGGATGCCAAGCTGAGCTTGTGACTTTTTGGATTCTGAAGATTTTACATACTTCTGCCATGACTTTACTCAAGAAATTTTTACCTTGATCAGTATGAATCACTTCTGGACAACCGTGTCGTGCAATGTAATTTTTGGCTAAACAAACTGCCACTGAAATTGAATCTATTGCTTCTAGTGGGAAAGCTTCTGCATATTTAGAAAGACCATCTTGGATTGTAAGTAGGTATCTGTAATTTGTCTTAGTTAATGGTAAAGGCCCGACAATGTCCATTTGGACTTTTTCAAGTGGTTTTCTTGGTGTGTCTGTTATCACCATTGGAACCTTAGTCTTCACTCTGTTAAGCTTTGTTTGTTGACAACTGTGACATGATTTTATGTATGCTTCTATATCTTTCCTCATGTTTTTCCAGTAAAATTTGTCTCTGATTGCCCGATATACTTTTGTCATGCCATGGTGGCCTGCTGCCACTGAATCATGAAACTCAGCTAAAATTCCATTTATTTGATGCTCTTCTGGGAAAATGAGCTTATTGGAGCAAATTATAAACTTGTGATCCTCCTCAGCAAAGGTAGTGAGTAGCATGTCTTCGATTATTGACCATTCAATGTTTAGAATGTTGTTATTATTGTTAGAAATTCTTGCTTTACTACAACCTAATATGTTCATGACAGTTTTCAGTTTACTAAAACAAGTTTGGAGATCTTCAATGTTGACCATCATCATAAGCGGAGGCTTTTACAAAGAGGTTGAATATACGTCTGCTTTCAATTCCATCATAAGTCATTACTTGACCAACTACTGGCTTCAAAGCTATTAATTCATCTACTTTCAGAATGTTTTGGAGCTCATCGCTTCCTGGGCAAGAAAGGTCACAGTCTGCTGACATGAAGTGTATTATGTCATCTTTGTCCATTAGGAGGTGGTCATTTGTGTATGTCAGAATATTGTGGTGCATCAGTAGAACAGTTTCATATCCATTCATGCTTTCTCTCGAGTCATCAGTCATATTTTCTCTCGAACAACTTGTATCCATTTCATCATTTTTCCTGTTTCTATCATCATCATTTTTCAAGTTCTCACCAGCTATCAAGAAGGTGTCCCCGATACGCCAAGGCATCCTAGAGAGCGAACTTTCAATCGTGTTATCATATTTCTCTGTACTTTGTTCATCTTTGTCCTTTCCATCAATCAAGAAGGCCTCCCCGATACGCCAAGGCATCCTAGAGAGCGGACTTTCGTTTTCATTTTCATTTCCGTTTCTTCTATCATAACCCCCTTCAGTCAAGAAGGCCTCCCCGATACGCCAAGGCATCCTAGAGAGTGGGTTGTCATTCATTCCAGTTTCTTTGTCATTCTGAATCATACTCACATTCTCTCTTTCATCATTTTTTACTTGTGATAGTCCACAGAAAAAGCGTACTTCAGTCTTGTTTGTTGGAGTGTATAGGTGTTTTATGTGTAGGAGGAGTAGATCATTGGGGGTTGTGTTTTGCATTATTTGAACTTGTTCATCAGTATTTGGGGTTGATGAGACATCAGCGCTGACATCCATCGCCTCCACACACTGATGCATGTTAGTGTTGTTGAGTGGGCTATTGATAGGATTTCTAGATAGGCTGTCGGCATTGGAGTTATGTTTACCCTTTTTGAAAACCACCGTAAACGTGTATTCTTGTAGTTGTTGTTTCCAGCGTTGGAGTCTAGCAGACGAACTATAGTTCTTTTGTAGCCATACAAGAGGCATATGATCAGTAATGATTGTGAACATTCTACCATAGACGTAAGGTCTGAATTGACTAATTCCAAACAGAATGGCCAATAATTCAAGCTCAGTTGTACTATAGCGAGTCTCTGCAGGTTGAAGACAACGTGAGGCGTACGCTATTGGCAAATCATAACCTATTTTACCTTGTGACAATATAGATCCCAGCCCGGCCAGGCATGCATCACTACTTATGATGAACTCAGATTTTTCAAAATTTGGAAATACAAGTATCGGTGCAGTGCAGAGTTTATCTCTAAGTGTTTCAAAGGCAATTTGTTGTTCTTCGGACCAGTGAAATTTGACATCTTTTTTCAATAATTCATACAGTGGCTTTGCAATCTTTGAGAGATCTTTGATGAATCTTCGGTAGTAACCAATGAGACCTAGAATTTGTTGTACTTTTTTCTTAGTATTTGGTACTGGAAATTTTTGTACGGCTTCAACTTTCTTCGGATCAGGCTTTATACCTTTTTCAGAGACAATGTGACCAAGGTATGTAAGTTCTCTATGTAAGAATAAGCATTTTTCTGGCTTTAGCTGAAGGCCTGCATTTTTCATAACTTTTAGGAATGCGTCTATCTTATTGAAGTGCTCTTCTAATGTTTTTGAAAATATTATTGCATCATCCATGTAAATCAGAATTTGAATTCCTTGGAGTCCAGAGCAAATTTGGTTAATTAGATTTTGAAAAACTTGGGGGCTTGTACGAAGACCCATAGGTGCTCGAGTGAATTCCCAGTGCTGATAACAACTTGAAAAAGCAGTTTTGTGTCTCGACTCCTCATCAAGAGGCAACTGGTGAAATCCAAAAGCCAAATCAAGTGTTGAAAAGTATACTGATTCACCAAGTTGGTCTAAAATATCTGTGATGTTAGGTAATGGATATGAGACATTTACAACTTTTTCATTCAGTGCTCGATAGTCGATGACTAGTCTCCATTGCATCTCTCCAGAGTCATCAACGTTTTTAGGAACAAGAAAACAAGGTGCATTGTAAGGAGAATTTGAAGGGACTATTATTTCATCTTTAGCTAGTTTATTAATCTGTCTTTCTAATTCTCTTTTTTGAGCTTGAGGAATTCTAAATTATTTTTTATAAACCGGAGTCCCATCTATTGTAACTATCTTGAGTTTCATAAAGGTAGTTCCTGTAAGTTTGTCACCTGGTAGATAAAATTGATATGGGTATTTTTTGATGATTTCAATCATTCTATTCTTTTCTGCTCTGTTCAAGTGGTCTAATTTAATGATCCGTAAAAGTTTAGCTATTCTCACACACTCTTGTCTCTTGTCTGGTAAAATTTCATCAGCTACTTCTGCAGAGTTGGAACTATCACCCGAAGTCCCTAGTCCTGTAGAGTCAGAACTCTCACCAGGAGTATTCGGAGAGGCAGAACTCTCATCGTCAGGGATTTTCTCCAATTTAGGGATGGGAAATGTTGCAGTTATATGATCTTGAGTGGTATTGTGAATTGGTAAAATTACTCTATTGTTGATACAATTGACAGCAGCTTCTCCACAATAAATACCTGGACCGAGATCAATACGAGAGATGAAACCTTGACTCAAATTGCAATTTTGGACTGGTATGTCAACATAAGTGTCAGCCCAAGGAGGCAGCTCAACTGTGATCTGTTCAATAAAATCATAAGATTGTGAATTGAATTTCAGTTGGCCATTTCCATCATTTGCAAAATCTAATAGAGCTTTCTTATTTTTTAGGAAGTTTATGCCAAGAATACCACTAGAATTGATTGGGAAATCATCTGGAACTATGTGAAATTGAATATTAGCATTGTGAAACTCTAAATTCGTTTTCCCAAGTGTTCGAATAGAATTTTTTCCAATTCCAACCAATGAATAAATTACATTTTTGTCAACAATTGAATGTTCGTCCATGAATTTTTCCTTGATGAGATTCAGGCTGCAACCTGTGTCAACTAGAAAGGTAAGGTTTTGGGTCGATAAGGTGGGTGTTTGGATAGAAACGACTGGCGAATTCATTTTTGGGGTGGAGCAGTGAGCTCTGAGGATTCGGGGCCTTTTGGTGGGGTCAACTGACTCGGTACTGGCCCGGTTGATCGAGTCGGTAATTCGTTTAAAGCCTGCTCGTTTTTTAATCCGGTCTGTCCGTTACCCGCTGTATTTGGCATTCGATTTCCCTCGCCGTTGGGCCTACCCCCTTTGATATTTGGGTACTGCCCGCGACAAACTGCGGCTGTATGACCGTTTTTGTGGCACCTTTCGCATTTAACTCCCGCATTTTCGTTTTTTATCCAATTCCCTGTATTACTGTTCAAACGCGTACGACAGTCCTTGGCATTATGCCCTCTCGCCTTGCATCTATCGCATTTATCTAACCTCTCTAGCGGCGTCCAGCAATCCTTCGCGATGTGTCCCCTCCCTTTGCATCTATCGCACAGAAGGTTTGATGCATCAGAATTTGGGCAATCTCTCCGAATGTGTCCGCTCTGACCGCACGCGAGACAAGTACTCCGAATCACGTTTCTTTGATGAATGTTCGGTACATGTTGTTGCCTCGAATTTTGCATATAATTTACCTGTAGTTTCCGCGGTACATATTCCTCTTCCTGATTTATGTAATTTACTTGAAGTTTTCGCGGAATATACTCTGTTTCTTTGGAAGTTGCAGCTTCGCTCGGTTCTGTTTTGATTGTAACTTTATTCTGCCCGTGCAATTCTCTTCGAAATTCCGCGTTTCTATCCGCGTCTAGCGCGAGTTTAATGGCTTCGTCTAAATCAAACGCGTTACATGTTTCGATTTTGTCGCCAATAGAACGATCAGACAACCCGTTGATGAAATTTTTAATCGCATTTTTCCTAGTTGATTCAATCAATCCAACACTGAGCCGGGGCTCGTACTCTCTTCCAATCGCATCTACAGTCTTACCAAGAAGATCCCTAACCCTCATTGAAAAATCACAGACAGTTTCATTCGGCTTCTGCACAACACGAGCTAGCATTGAAATCAATTGGTTGTAATTGTCGCGTGCTCCAAATGCGCGACGTAGATCGTCCAATAAACTGTTAACGTTGAAATACTCTACACCGCTTGACAAATATTTTTGTGCTTTGCCTTTACACTTCGAAATAATGATTTCCAAAAGAAGATCGCGTTGTCTTTCATTAATTTTATTATTCGCGCGCGAACAAGCTCGAGCGAAATGGTCGAAGCTATCCGTGTCACCCGTGAACTCTGGTATGAGCGATGCCATTAATTTAAGATCTGTCATGCTATTCTGCGAACTAATCTGCGAATTATTCTGCGAATCATTCTGCGTACTATTCTGCGACGCAGAATTACCCTCCGCGCTCTCGCTGCATTCCCAATTCATTACCAACTTAGAACTGCATTTCGGGTTCTTCGGCGCCATCTTGTATCGCGACTTTGGTTTGGTTTTCCCCCCAACGAGGTTCTGCGGCGCCATCTTGTTTGTCGACTTTACTTTGGTTTTCCCCCATCGTCTGTTGCCTCTGCGTTCGTGACATGGTTCGCGACGTAATATACACCATCGTCCATTGCCTCGACGTTCGCGGCACGATTCGCGACGTAATTTACACCGTCGTCCATTGCCTCAACGTTCGCGGTACGATTCGTGACGTCATTTACATCCTCGTCCATTGCCTCAAAAATCGCGGCACGATTCGCGACGTAATTTACGCCTGGTCTACGCGTCATACTCCGCGAGTCTCGACCGCTCGTAGTTTGCTGGCCTCGCCCTCTTCCGCGTCCCCTGCCCACGGCATTCTCTCCCCTTACTCCCTTTCTCGTTGACAGGCTGCGCGGGCGATTTGCAGCGAGCGGCGCTTTCCGCGCTGCAGAGTTTGAACGGTTTCGCGTTGCTGGCATTTTCCGCTGGTGATGAGTCACGAGTATATGCTATTCACTGACGCTGCTGTTTACGCGCTTGATGCACTTTCACTTTTCTCTCCTCTCTCTCTCTCTCTTTCTTTCTCACGCGCAGATGCTTGTCTATGCTATGCTATGAGTAATGGCTTACACTCGCGCTATATATATATATATATATACATACGGCTATACTCTCTCGCTCCGAAACACGCTCGCACACTGAATTTATTTCAAATATTATTTGCACTATGAAATTGATCTTGAAAATGGATATTTGAATAATATTTTACCGCGGTGGTCATCGACAAATGGACTTACTTTGTATTCTCGCTCCGATGCTCGTGGACGCGCTCCTGACGCGCTCCGATTTTCGTTCAGCTCCAATTTGCTGCTTGGCTCCAAAATTCAGTCCGCGATTATTATGCACTAATTTTCACACACCTGCACTCCAATTTCTTGCACTAAACTAGCAGGATCGCCACTTGTTACGTCCCAGAAGGGGATTCTACAGAGAGTTACTTTACCACTGGAACGGGTTCGAAATGAATTTACAAAGTGCACTTGAAACTGAAGGGCAGGATTGTGAAATGATTAACTTAGTAATTAAACTAATAAATGATAATATATTGTAATGGCTTTAACACAAATTGTATGAGCGAATACAGAATGATGTGAATATTCAGACGGTCGCGTGGGCTCTGCCGCGCTCAGCTTCAAATCGGAGCGTTGCTCTCTCGTTGCAGCGACGCGTCTCCTCTTCGACACCCACGCATCTCGTTGCATCTCTTTCTAACTGCAGTGCCGCTGCATAGTAAGTTGTCGTCTCTTTCGCTCTCGTGGTGGCTTGACCCCCAGCAAAGCCATGGCGGTGGCCAGGGCAGAGCAGCTGTTGGCTATGGTGTTGTGTGTGTAGCTGCGTAAGTGTGAGGCGCGCTCGTTGCTGGATGTTGGTGATGGATGATGTTTGGTCCATGTTGTTGGCAATCTTATGTTCGGTTAATGATTATGTTACATATTCTTATAATAACTAGCGCATTGTCCAAATGTGATGACCATAGTATATACGGCAAGATTTGATATACGCGCAAGCCTTACGGTTAGGCTAGGTCGATATTTGGGTAAAGTTAGGTTATTCATCCGTCACACCTCTGTAACGAGCTGATATGTGGATAAAGTAGATAACTGACGAATATGGTATAAGACCCGCGCCCGACTCAAATCACCGATTATAAATGGTCACTACAGCTGGCAGCGTAATTAGTTAAGAATAATTGAATCCAAGCTATCCCATTTTGAAACCTATGAAGATCTGCCTCCAAAACATCGGTCGACGCTCTCGCTAGCCAAGCAGCCACGAGTGCGAGAGAGACAGCAACAAGGCCCATCCAAAGGGCCCGACGCCCACGCCACCGCCGCATCGACGAGCCAAGCGGCCCACCATCAGAGCTACACTAGCCTTCGGCTAGATCACATCATTTTGTCAAAGCGCTTCACGCTTCATCTATTTCTCGAGTCTTTGATCATTCTGAACAATATAGCTCGAATAATTTATTCATAACTCTGTGTATAAGTCATTCATCCTTCTCCCTACTCGCGTCGGCGAACCAAAAAGGTAAATTCAAACATAAAATCATTGTTTAAAACGGACCATTCGAGCTAAACTCATTCTTATTCATTCTTCAATTCAAATATCGAATACGTACTATTTCCCTAGATTTAGTACGTAACACCCCTGACATGGAATGCATGGATTGCAGAGCGCATGCGCAGTAGGTGCATCGGTGGCTCCGAAAGCGTCTGATATGTTCTTAATTGATCACTAAGAAACAAATGACGCTCCAGTCATTGTAGGGGTGGAGGAAATTAAAATAGCCGTGAAGGAATTATTTCAGACATCTCCGGAGGCTGGAGTCAATCCCTGTAGTGAGATATCGCACTCACAAGTTGGCTATTGTTTACCAATTTTCCATAAATAAATGAAGGTGGAGGAAAATAAACGAATTGCAGATTTGGGTGGAGAAAAGTAAGAGCTATCCACATGAATTTTTGCAAATTTTTCCTGAGTACTTTCTGAACATAGCTTCCACCCGGGGTGGGGAGCCAAGAGGCCGTACTAGTTTTTCATTTTACTATGCATGCTTCACAAGGTGGCCGCTAGGTGGCGCTTTCGGCGTCCGGGTGGTATTGTCCGGCACCCTAGATTGAGACGTGGTTGATCCCTGGCACGAAGAGGTAGGTGCATTGGCTCGAACGGCATTCGAATTAGCTGTGGAAAGGAATGAACAGATTGAGAGTCAAAATCATGATCATGAATAAAAGATGTAATTTGCCATGTAAATTATAAATCCATTTTTTCATTCAAATCAATTTTTGGAATATTTCTTCAGTAATTTTCTTATGTTGATCAATTCGCAATTTAACATCACTGAAGATCGTTTGATCGTTGATGATTCTGAAGAGTAGAATTGAGCATAAGATAGAATTTGCTTCAGAAATATCATCGTGACCTTCATCCAGAAGACTATCACATTCTCCAGAACTCTCGATTTTGTACGGTGTAGCATCGAAAACACTCGCAATCAGGGTGGAGTTGATGATATTCCCACGCTTATTTGCGATGATTTTTTCCGAGTTTATCCCTGTCGTCTGCCAAAAAATCATCATAATCAACAACATCAAAGAATGGACTAATGTCAATGACTAATGGAAACTTCTCAGTAGAAGAGTTTCTATGATAAGCTATTCTCTCGATACATTCATCAAAATTTCAAAACAAGACACAATTATAGTGTTATTGGTGTTGGATTGATTATACATGTACTACGGGACATTCAAAGAAAATCACTAAGAGCGATTGCCGTACTGATAATGTACATCACATAAAAATATTCTTCAAGACACAATAGGGAACTTGCATGAAAAATAATTCCTATTTTAATCGAAAGATCACATCAAAATAAGCAAAGTTACAATACAGTTTTTTATTTCATGGCCATTAACTATTTATTTATTAATGTTAAAATTCGCCCGCGAAAGATCCCCGATTCAAATCGATGTCACGTGACTCCTACGTCATTGGGGTAGTCGCCGATACACACACGCAAACCCGCGCGCGCGTTGGTGTTGCATACGTGTGACGGCTGCAAAATAACAAATCGGACCCGGCTTGTATTTTGCTCAAAACAGATTTTTGAATAAATTGAGGGTGAATTTTCCCCATTAGCAGTTGCTCCTGGCCTTTTACTACAACTGAGGTGCAGTGAGACCGCCTGTTATCACGTTTTTTGTGCATAGTGAAGTGGAAAAGGATGCAGGTTAGTGGGCTTTTGGAGCCACAATTTTGAGATGGGAAATTGTCAGATCATCGCTGAAAGTTTTATCTGGCTCATGATATGAAGCAATAGTGGCATAATATATGTGACTGTGGTGAATAATTTCCACATTGAATCATCCATTTCTCCTTTTTCACCTTTTTATCTGAGAATGTTGATTTTCCTCGACGATGACCAATGAAACTCTTTTTGGATGGATGCATCAGACAGAATCAAATTGAGCGTACTCTATCAAACATTCAGTGGAGTAGTAGTTGTAAGCTGTTTGATGTGCTTGCAATGATCCAAATTGAGAGTTGGGCCCTGATGTCGACATCAAAAATGAGCACTCACCACTTATAGCTTCCCAGCACTAGATGATTATGCTGTGGCTGTGTTAAATAATTGGCTCAGTCAGTAAGAACCACAAAAGGGATACCAAATGATTACCATTCATTCTTAATAGAATTGATGTGCAGGTTTATGATTGACTAAACCAGTAACGCAGCCTCAGCATAATGAGCTAGTACTGGGAAGCTAGAAGTGGTGAGTGCTCATTTTTGATGTCGGCACCAGGCCCCAACTCATTATTTGGACGCTTAGAAGCAGGACACACCGCAGACAACTACTTCAATGAATGTTGGATGGAATACGCTCAACTTGATTCTATCTGATGCATCACAAGAAGAGTTTCATTGGTCATCGTCAAAGGATGTCAACATTCTCAGATAGGAAAGTGAATAAGAAGGAAACGATGATTCAATGTGGAAATTATGCACCACAGTCACATATATTATGCCACTATTGCTTCATTCCACGAGCCAGATACTTATACCACTTTGAGTGATGATCTGACTATTCTCTCTCTCAAAATTGTGGCTCCAAAAGCCCACTAACCTGCATCCTTCTTCACTTCACTATGCACAAAAAACGTGTTGACAGGCGGTCTCACTGCACCTCAGTTGTAGAAAAAGATTAGGTGCAACTGCTCATGAGGGAAATTCACCCTCAATTTGTTCAAAAAATTGTTTTGAGCGAAATACAAGCCGGGTCCAATTTGTTATTTTGCAGCCGTCACACGTATGCAACACCAACGCGCGCGCGGGTTTGCGTGTGTGTATCGGCGACTACCCCAATGACGTAGGAGTCACGTGACATCGATTTGAATCGGGGGTCTTTCGCGGGCGCATTTTTAATTATTTATTATTAATCGAATATTGACCCTAAAATTATTCTGTTTTGACCAAAAATCCTCTTCTGGTCTGTGCTATCGATTGCATATTCTATATTGGCAAACGCTCGACCATGCAAGTTCCCTATTATCAGAAAACAGAGATGTATTGAATTGAAAATCTTCAAAAAAGCGGAAAATTGACTGTCATGAAGAACTTGTATACTTACCATCGCTGGCAATAACCTTAGCCTTGTGAAATTTTCCATGCCATTTTACTTTTGTCCCCTCCATCTCGGGTACCAGATCGCCGTCGCATACTATGCTGGTGGTTTCATCACTCCACAGTACGAGATGCATCATGATGGAAGACTGAAGAAATTGGTTAATTTTGCCAGTAAGATACGTCTGACAATTGATCATTAACCTTGTGCTCTCAAGAACAATCCAGCGCTGGAATAATCTGAACTTATCTCATGTTTTTGAATCTAACCAATCGGGTTAGGCGATATATTATCATAAAAAAAATCAGAGATCATTCAAGAGTGTTTCATCAGTTCAGACCGCTGTTGAGTGTATGTACAGTATTGACAGGTTTGCAAGATTTACGAGCGAAATTTGCGAGCTATTCGAGAATTTCACCGAGATTCCACAAAAATTTTGATCGGAAAAGGTGAACTGAGCGGGGAATGATTTCTTCATACACTTTCTGGCATAGAACATATAACATTCAAATTTTCGCGCCTACGAATCAGATTTATAATTAATTCAATTACTAGAAATATCACTTTTGAACATTTTCTCAAAAAAAGCGCTTGTACAATTTTTGATGATGATAAAAATTTCAATTTCTAGTGGATCATCTTCTTAGTGGTCCAAGCGCGCTGGCTGTTCAGAATCATAATGTTCCACGAACTTATCCCCGCTGAACACAACAAATTTTCTCCTAGTAATCTAGGATGCATAAGAACGAGTGACAAGCTGATTTTTCATGTAATTATCAGTAACATGTAACAGACTTTGCGTTAGATCTGAAAATGACCATTAGAACGTTTAGGGACATAACTATAGGAGACCTGTACTTTGACAATGACCACTGATATACGATGACGAGGCAATCAAACGTATCCAGGTCAACTTCGGCAAGAATAGTTTTTCACAGAAAGCAGACAAGCTTTCAATTAAAAATAGGACCAAAAATAGAGAAGATGAAGCTAGTTCCTATGTATGATCGTGAATGGTATCTTCTGCGATATATTGCTGATTACCGATGCCAATTTTTCCAACTTCCCTTCGTCACATTCAACTGAGATCCTCCCAATAACAAAAATGCCTCGAGTATGTGAAAATCATAATTTCGCTATAGGTATGTGAAGTATAGAAGCTCAGTCCTCTTGATTTAAATGTTGTCCATGATATAGGGCGCTACGGTAGAAGTGTGACCTGTTCCAACTCCAGCAACACAGTAAGAGATGAATTAAAGTGAAACTTGAGCTTTTGAAATTGGTGGAGACATTATTGAAATGATAGATTCACAATATCACAAACGCGAACGGGACGAACGAAAACATATTACGTTTTGAATGTTATAATATTGAGCTGATTTTGTTCAATAACCAGGAAAATCTGAAGTACAATAACGATATCGCAAAGGATTCATAAATCAAACACAGAGCAAGCGATTATGTTAGCCTCATCAGCGCAGAAAGAAAGACATTGTGAGAAACACTATAATGTTGGAAATGTGATATCGGCCTGTGAGAATCGATCTCATTTGTATTTCTATAATGAAGGATAAATCCGGGAGAATTGAGTAATACATCTCCAGGAGATGATTGGAATCGACTCCATGTATGCACAGATTAATTACAGAAAAATCAAAAGGATCAATATACATCCTAGTTCGTCACAAAGTCAAGAAGAAAAGCTGATTATCAAGAATTGAATGGAATTAACTATTTTTTAGGATTATATCGTGCAACGAGTTTCACAAGAAGAACCAGAGAACAGCACACAGGCCTAACTTCACACTTCATAAGGAAACTAAAGGTTAGTTGCGTGACACGATTATCAAACTAGGCGAGATACAATAGCGAAGGCGTGATTCAATGACACAGAGTTCTACAATATAGGGAAGTAAGTGTGGTGGAATGATAAATATTCTGGATCTGGAATATAATATCCTTATGGCTTCGAAAATGATTAAAAAATTATAAGAATAGTATATCACGCGTCGTGTATTGGGAAAATATTGGACAATTTGCCAGCAGTAATCACGAAGTACTGGGAGGATAGAAGGAGAAAACTGCAAGGAGGTGGATTCGATAACGACCAACTCTGTTGGGACATGAAAAGAGAGCTGTACAATCTCGTCATTCAGAATAACCAACCAGTCCCAACTTGTGAGTTATACATGAGATTAGATGGAAGTCGGTAGATACGCGTTGCTAGGAAGAGTCGATTCACTTTAGCGATAAAAGATGAAAGACGTTGTTTCACTGGATGAAGATTCTCTTCCACGATGGAGTACATCCATATCAGAATCAAACGGTTGCTGCAACCATCCTTTGAAGGAATATCTAACAACGTCTCTCCGGGTTGCGAAATTCAAATATGATACACTTCACCGTTTTTGGGCTCAAAATTGTATCTTCGTTCAAGTTAGTGCTGTAAGTTTGTTGGGAACTTTGGACTACCTCGACTAATTTTGAATCTCCATAAGCATCTGAAATGTGATGACGAAACATATGGATTGACTACTCTTGAATTTCGTGAGATTCTTCTTTGAAATACCAAAATATCTAAGGTGTGCTTCTGAATCTTTTCACAAATATTTCGATTGTCATTACACTATTCTTCCAAGATGGTAACGCGAAGAACTATTTTCATGAATATATTCAGCCAATATTTTCACATCTGTAGCTTCCTAAGAAATTTTTAGTGCACAAAGAACTGTCAAAGACACAAAAAATAAATTTCAACATCTTGAAAATCCCTTGTATGCTTGCGTGACCTAATTACTTGTATCTATGAGAACATTTTACATCCAAGATGACTTGCCTGAGAGTTTTTCCAAAAGTCGTAGATGCTGGGTTTTATAGAGAGTTGATTCAAGAACAAATCCCAATTTTGTGATGAGGATATCCTGCGCTCGCGCTGTTTTTCCATTGTTAAGCGCAAGGCTCTTGAGCGATCAGATTAATTTTGAGTGGAAGCGATTTGTTGCGGATCCGGGAAGACGAAATTATCACTCACTGTTATTAATTCGAACACTGCTCTCTAATCAGTTAATAAGTGTGAGAACACGTGTGGAAAGATGAAGTCGCGAGGTCACGGCACTAGGAGAAACAACTATAAAGTGAATTCAAATGATGGAGAAAACCGAGTGGTGCGACAAAGACATCGGCACCGGTGCGAGGCGCAAAATGTGGTGACTGCGTAAGCTGGATGAGCTGCGGCTAGCTCGGCGATCCAGCGCAAAGTGCCGGAGCACACGAGATCATGGCGTAAAGAGAGCATCGAGACGTTGGCTTCTCGAATCTTCGAACGGCTGAACTAGATACATATATCTCCCCCTAATATATAGTAGTAAGAATGAGATTCCTCTGAATTCCCCTGGATTCCTCTGAATTCCCTTGAACTCCCCTGAATTCCCTTGACTGCCTTGAATGCCCAGGAGGGCCCCTGAGGGCCTCTGAGGTCCTTCGAGGTCCCTTGAGGGCCCCCGAGGGCCCCTGAGGGCCCCCGAGGGCCCCTGAGGGCCCCGAGTGCCTCTGACCAAATAACCTAAATTACGTTCCATATTCACCTTAGGGGCTGAGAGATTCCCCTGAGATCCCCTGAGGGCCTGTGAGGGCCCCTGAGGGCCTCCGAGGGCCTCCGAGGGCCCCTGGGGGCCCGTCAATTTTTCGGAGCCCCTGCAGGTCCCTTAGTCTTGTCAATTTCCCTCTGCAGCCTTCTAGAAATGATCTCGTTCTCATCATCATTATTTTCCGTCTCATTATTCAATTATTACAACATTTAAAGTGAGCTTGGTTTACGAAGAAGATTTATATTTCTTCCAAAAAAATGTGAATTAGAAAAATTTTACAGTATATCCGAGAATCAAAAATCAATAACCAAAATCTTTGTGTGACGGAACACTCTTCCACAACATGAACTTCATTTCCCAGAATCGAGTTCTCAATTTCCATCTTTTTACCATCTAACAATTTCAATTCATCTACAGCCTCCACTGTCACATGTACGTTGAACCTGTAAAGACCACTCAATGAAATCAATTTCGAAACGATTCTTTCCACTCTTATCTGATTGATCAGAAACTAACTTAACTCTTCTCTTGTAAGTCACCGCAAACTTCTAACTCCACTCCACGATCGTACGATTCAATTTGACCGTTTCCATCTTTCACAACAATAACATCAAGTTTGTGACGTATATTTGTGTACACCCAGAATTCCACTTTTATTCTTTTCATTCCTTCGAACGCATTGATCCTTCAGATAAACCTCTATCTCTGGAGAATCGACAAGATTTGTGTGAAAATCGTGTCATATAGTCGAAACATCACCAATTCAACTCACTTATTGTTCCTTTTTTCAAAGGTATATCTTTAAATTTCATTTTGTTGTATATTCCAACGTCATATTCGCGATTCTCTTGTTCGATTCGATGATATTCTCGTTATGAGATGACAGAACAACTCTATTCCTAGAAATATCTCCAGTCATGTCTTTGAATATGGTTCTCCATACATCATCACTTATACACGTATACTCAATTTGATATGATGATTAATTTGCTAATATTATTCTCAATTTCGTTCAAAGTTAACCATTCTGTGCGTACCTCACTAATTCACTCCCATCGCCCTTTTTCTGGAACTCAGATTCGCGAAATACTTTGTCAACATACGCAACTATAGTTCTGTAATATCAATGTCATTAACATCTCTAATCATAGATATACATATCAATTAACTGAATTACTAACGTTGTTTCACCTCCAATTTGGACTCTATTCTTCGAATAATTGAGTCCAGGAATTTTTCACATTCGCTGTGAATTCTCAGAATGAATATTCCCTGTTTCATGCAATGCTATTATTTCATCCAAACACTCAATTCCTGTAGATCGATCTGATTATTTTGAGCACTTGCCGTATTCTTCTCCAACCTTTTCTCTCGAACTGTTCGTTCAAACACCACAAGATTACCTGCTCCCTCAGTTCATATACTTGTATCGTTTCCCCCAACTCCAGATTTCACTCGATCTTAACGGAATTTGAGAACAATATACTTGAATTTCCAGTCATATATGACAAAAATATCAAACATCAGGTACCCCGTCCCAAACAACCTTTTCCGATCTCATCTGAACCATCGAATCTATTTCCAATAAACGAATTCTTCTGATCTCTTCACCGAGGAAGAGCAACGTAAAGCTGTCCATTGGAGAGAATTTGTCGTTTTATATAAATATCAACCTTATCTAAACTTCCACGTGGAGACTTATTAATTGTCATTGCCAATACCGAGACCACAGGGAGCTGTTCCCTGTGAACTACAAACGGCAGGAAAGACTCACCCTTGGTTAGCTTGGGTACGAAAACTATTGTCCCCATATTCTCCCCACTTATCACTTCCGCTTCAATATCATGCTTGTACAATTACCTAATCTTTAATCGAATCCCATTACATAAACCCTTCGCCACTCTCAGATTCCGAATCATCAGATTCCAAATCAACATCACAATAGCATTTACGTTCAAATCAAGTCCATGTGGAGTTAAACCGTCTCTAATTCTATTCAGAAACTCGGTTGAATATTCCAGATGAGTGTGCTCCTCGGTTTGATCTACACCTTTGTGAGTCGCATGATCAACGCTTAGTAAGATGAAGTCGGACCATCGAACATTTCCAAGATTTTCTTATTCAATTTTATGATATTTTCTTCATGAGATGACAGAACAACTCTATTCGTAGCAATATCTTCATTGATGTCTTTGGATATGGGTTCTACGTACATCATCTCTCTTCCGCTCAGGTCTCACTTTCACTTCATCAATTCTACCCTCACCTCTACCAGAAGGATGTTAGAAAAATCAGGTCCTTGGATCTCAAATTTTTAGTCAGCTTCATCACATTAAACAATTGCCATAAGGCTGACGATGTGATAGTTTCCTAGATTATAGAATGTCTATTCCCATTGGTCAAAACTGGCAGGATTTGTCTGAAATCCCCGCCTGAAATCACCAATATTCGACCAAAGGGTGAGTCATTGTAAAAAGCGTCACGGAGTGTTCTATCCACCACCTCCAACGCTTCTTTGGGAATCACTGATGCTTCACCCGAGATGATAACACCTGCTTCCCTCAATTTCTTCTCATCGGCATCAGATTTCAAAAAAATACTCTCAATACTTTCTAGATCCAAGGGTATTCTGAAGTATCTATGACTTGTCATACCTTGTGGTGAAAAAAATCGACTCAATACTCGTCCACGCCATTGGCAGAATCTTCTTCTTTCGGGATAAAAAATATTAAATGAGAGACCTTTACAAGGAAGTTTTTCCACAATCTCCAGGACCATCAATGAAACTGACTAGACTTTCATTACTTCTTAAGTTACTATGGATGGACTATTGATTCTCCACTCCTTTAAATCAATAATCAGGAGTAGCGGGGGTTGGCGAGCGGAGCGAGCAGGGGGGCTTGCCCCCCCTAGTATATATATATATATATGTATGTATATATATGGACATCAGGTGATGTCCACCATAGCTCTGTCTCTGTCACTCTCGATGCCTCGATCTTCGTGCGACTCGAGGCCTGTGATATACAGATATATACACAGAATTGAACATGCCGCCCACTTTCAACGGTCCAAGCGGTCAAACAAACAAATTCAACATTCACAATTTAATTTAATTACTGTGGGTCAACATATAAATTTAAGAATCTCTCATAATCAAATTCGATAAATCCAATAGACACAAGATTCATTCCGATATCGAATTTCCTAGACGAAAAAAAAGGAAAAAATCAAAATTCAAAGATCGCAACAGTCTCCACTAGGAAAAATCAATATAGCCATCTGAATGATTACAATTTGACTTAAGCATCTAGCTCAGATTTAGCAATAAAAATTCAACAGGAGAATTAAGAAGAAAAGTCGTACTCCGGGCAAACTCTAAGTTGATACAAATATGGGAACCCAATTGACAATCAAAGTTTTCTCCACCCGGTTGATCGCAATTTGGCTTCAATATGGAAATTGACATGATAACAAGACTCGAAACGGTAGTACGACATTACAATAACCATATGACCAGAAAGGGAACGCAATCGAACATCAGATACTTCGAGGTGTAACGCTCGAGGAGAGTTGTGTAGTGATTTATCGAAACGCACGCGAAATAAGTGCAAATCATAATCAATCTGGAGCTCTTCTTGATGATGTTGATCCTCGAGTAATCCGACCTTCTTGATAGGCCTCATCCACATCTGGCTCGGTAGGCAATTTGACCAGCTTGACTATAGGTCGACGGAACTCTGACGTGGCTGATTTCAGTGGAACTACTCGAGTGATACCATCTGGTCCAGGATGGCACTTGATGACTCGAGCTAAGGGCCATTGGGTGGGTCAGCTCAGCTCATCGGAAACCAGGACAATGTCTCCTCCCTTGATTGGTGCTTTGACTCTCAACCATTTATTTCTTTGTTGCATCTGATGTAGAACTTCTTTCCTCCAGCGCAACCAGGAATCATTACGCATGTTCACAAGTAATCTCTACCTGCAACGTATGGAGGATGTAAGATCGACATTACGATAAGGTTCGGGCAAGGCGTTGATGGGACGCCCAATCAAGAAATGGCCTGGAGTCAAAGCAACCGGATCCGACACATCACTACTCAAAGAACTCAAAGGCCTGGAATTCAAGCATGCCTCAATCTGGCAACAGACTGTAGACAGTTCTTCGAACGTTGGATGCTATCACCAACAACTCGTCTAAGATGATATTTGAAACTGCGCACCGCAGCTTCCCAAAGCCCGCCAAAATGCGGAGCCCGGGGTGGAATGTGATGCCACGTCACACCTTCCCTTGTGAGGTCAGTAGTGAGTTCTTTAGACTCAGCAGAGGCTTGAGAAAATAATCGTTTGAGCTCTTTTTCTGCACCTTTGAAAGTTTTTGCATTATCACAGTACACGTGAGAGACTTGACCGCGTCTAGATGTAAAACGTCGAAAAGCAGCTAAATATGCTTCTGAAGTCAAGTCTGACACTACTTCAAGATGTGTAGCTTTGATGAACATGCAAATTAAAAAAGCAATAAATCCCTTGGCACTATTCGCACCACGACCTCGAGAAACAAGAATGGATACAGGACCTGCGAAATCGACGCCGGTGGCCTCGAAAGGCATCCGTGGTGTGAGTCTCACTGCAAGAAGAGGGCCCATTTGCTGCTGTATGAGTTGACCATTCTGCCTCGTACATGCGACACAATGCCTGTAGTCTGATTGTACCAGACGTCCTATGTGCGTAATCCAATACCTCCGGCGTAGATAGCTCATCATGAGGCAAATTCCCCAGGGCAACGTGTCAGCATGGACCTGTTCCACTAATCTGCGGACCAAAGGATCTGTATGAGGCAAAATAATTGGATGTTTCTCATCATGAGTCAAAGATGCATTTTGGAGGCAACCTTGGACCCGTATAAACCCTTTGTCGCACAAGAATGGCAATAACCTATGCAATGGACTTTCGATAGGCAGTTCTTTGCCTTTTTTGAGACAATCTACATCAGCACTAAAGTCCCTGAGCTGAACTCCTCTCCAAACTTCATCTTGAGCCTCAGAAAGCTCTTTCCAGGTGAACAGTCCATTAATTCGCTTATCTCGACTAATTTTAGCATGAGAAATCCAACGATACAGATACGCAAGCCTGCGCACAATTGTGGACGAAGAACTACTTTTTTCCAATCTCGACAACACAAAATACTGAGGGTCAGATATATGTTGAGACCTAGCTGTTTGGACTGACACACAAGCAATCTTATTAAGAGTAACCAACGCAGTTGCAGCAGCATGCTGCTCTGCACTCAGGACGGATCAGGCCAATTTTGAGCATCTAAAAGTAACCATTCAGGACCCTGCCTCCACGAACTACTCTCTTTTAAAACCTCTACTGTAAGACCTCTAGTGGCTAAATCTGCTGCATAATCTTGTGATCTGACATGTCTCCATTCTGCCTGGGGAAATTCTACAATAATTTCAGACACTCTATTCGCTACAAAAGTCTTCCAACGAGAAGGATGACCTCTTAGCTAATTTAACACAGTTTTACAATCTGACCAACAACAGACTGCCGAGGGCTCAGAATCGAGTTGAGACAATACATGCTTCAATAACTTCACAAGTAAGACAGCACCACATAGTTCTAATTTAGGGAGAGTTTGAACTTTGATAGGGGCTACTTTGGTTTTCGACATGATCAACATAGATGATTTTCCTGGCACAACCAAATAAGCAGCAGCTGCATACACTCTTTTGGATGCATATGCAAATCCATGGACAACCCAGCTGGAACTCTGTGTCGTCTGCAACCACCTAGGAATATGAATTTTCGACAAGACAGGCAGCTGATTACAAATGACCAACCAACGATCGAATAATTCTCCAACTAGAGGAGTGTCCCAGTCAGCTTTAGCAATCCATAGATCCTGGATCAGGATCTTTGTTTGAGTCAAAAATGGGGATAACCAGCTCGGGGGATCAAACAACCTCGCAATTTCAGACAAAATGGATGGCTTAGACACTATTAAAGCTGCTTCTGGGACATTCACCCTGAAGAAAAAATAGCCCTCTGCTGGTAACCATTTGAGACCCAGAGTAGAAACTGTCTCTTCAAGATCGACAGACACAACCTCCTTGGTTTCATCGGCCAGGTCTTGTAACAGGGATGCATCATTCGCCACCCACTTGCCGAGTGGCATGCAAGCTGCTTGCATAACCGTAGTCAGCTGTTCCCTAGCTTCCAACGCTTTGTCCACTGTGTCTGCTTTGCCAAACAGGTCATCCACGTAGCTCAGCAACCGTAGAATTGTAGCAGCTGAAGGGTGCGAAATATCATACAAGTCTGCTGGATAAAACAACACACAGATAGCTGAAAACGGAGCACATGCAGTGCCATACGTGACAGTCATCAACATGAAGGCATTAATGATGTCAGCATCCGACGCCCGCCACACAATGCGCTGGTAGTTAACACCGTCTGGGTGCACTGAAATCTGCCTGAACATTTTCACAATATCTGCGACAAAGATAAAACGAAAAAATCTCTATCTACTGAATACCAACGTGATATTATTCTGGAGCTTTGGTCCGGACAACAAACAGTCATTGAGTAATAATCCGTTACCTGATTTTTGAGAGGCATTGAATACCACCCGAATTTTCTCATTGAGGAAGATAGCATGGTGCGGTATATAGCAGCACCCTTCACATCCTGAACCATTTGGAGTCGCCACCATGTGACCAATTTCCTTGTAGTCTGCCATAAACTTGACGTAAGCAGCGTCCAGCTTCTCGTCCTTCTGCCAGCGTCTTTCTGACCGTCGCAGGCAAGCGATCGCCGTACTCCTAGAATCTGTGAAGTTAGCTTCGGTAATTTTTTGAGAAAAAGGTAACCTAACTATCACCCTCCCCTCCGGCGAGCGTGAGACTGTTGAAGTAAACAGACGTTCGCAATACTCGTCGTCGGGAGATAATGACTTTCTCGAGGAGATCTCCTCAATTAGCCAAAATTTTTGGACAGACTCTGACAAAGAAGGAACGAGAGCTAGATGACAGATCACAGGACGTACAAAAAAACTGTCTACCCCAGATATTGTGCAATTTCCGGTTAGAATCCACCCGAAAACTGTACGCTGTGCGATGGGTGTATCAGCTGACCCATTGACTATTCCCTCTAACAAGACTGCGCCAAATACATGCGCGCCTAACAAACAGTCAACGTCTTGAGGAGTGTCGAATTTAGGATCAGCTAACCCTCAATCTTTGATATGTGGCCAGTCTTGCCAGTCGATTGGCGCAGCTGGCAGTTCCCGAGTGAGATCTCGAAGGACCAACGCGTCAAAACTGCAGAGGAAATGCGCATCTCGCGGCAATTTTACCCATAAAGTGACTTCACCACGGACGACAGCACTCGCACCGCCGCTCACGTCACTAACTCCGATGTCAACGGCTCTTTGAGTAAGCTGTACAATATGCGCGACTCTGTTCGAATCGAACGAGCTCTGGGCACACGGATCAATAAAAGCGCAGGCACGCAATGATTCTCCCGACGGAGACTCTAAATCTACCACAGCTGTGGCTAATAATTGCGTGTGCTTAACAGTTGCAGCCTTAACCTGCACTGTTGCGGTATGAGCTGAAGTCGAGCCTGATGCACTAGCATCACCTTCACCTGAACATGAACTAGGCTTATCCTCGTGCAATAACGTATTGTGAGAGCCTTCATACGTTTCGCATCGGAGAAAGAGCCGACACTGTCTTACAAAGTGTCCAGGTTTCAGACACTTTATACAGCAGTGCTTTTCGCGCGCGAATTCGACTCTCTCAGTCACAGGTAACCCGGCGAATTTTTCACAATTGTAAATCGCGTGCTCACCATTACGAAACAAACCCGAGCTGGATTTGTTATTAGACGAATTATTTGCTGTATGAGCAGGAATATTTTTGCTCTGATTATGTCCTTGTCCGAGATTTGCACTTGAAGTGCTTCTTGTCTGAGAGCTGGGATTTGAATCTGCAGAAGCAGCTGTTTCTCGAACATGCGCGGCCGTCCAGGTCTGCATACGTTTCTCGAGAAAAGCGTTTAAATCTATATATTTGGAAAACCCTTGCACGCTTCCCTGCTTCTACTCCCAAGCCTCTCTAGAAGACACATCTAATTGACGACAAATACAATGAACAAACCAGTAATCCCAATTATCCGTCGGACAATCTAAATCACGTAGACCTTGTATTTCTTTCTCGGCTTGATTCAAGGAATCACCGAGTTCCTGCGCATTTTTACCCTTCACCTGTTTGAGGTTAATCAAAGCCTCCAAATGCAAGAACAGGCGAAGACGAGGATTATCGTACCGACGACAAAGTCTATCCCACGCAACATCCAAACTCGTATCTTTTACTCTCACGCTCGCAAGAGTGCGAGCGGCTGCTCCTTGAACCAATTTGAGCAAATAAGTAAGTTTCTCAAAATTTGAAAAAGGTCTATCTAAAATCACCGCTTTGAATTGCTACTTGAACGATTCCCAATCGGATTGTTTCACGGAGAATTTAGGGGGATCTATTTGAGGAACTTGATTGAGTGAGGCTGACGCTCGGGAAAAATTTTGGGACAATAGGTCACCGGACATAGCGCCCATACCCTGGCCGAGATTATGACCTGACATATTCATTGTCGACTGAGTGAATACGGAAAGTTGCGCGCACGCATCAACATAATCTTGTTGAACCGTAACATAGCAAGACGACTTGTAATATTTTTCTTCTTCAAGAAGATGCGCGAATAGTCTAAGTTGCTAATGCCGGTCATTAAATTCTTTCCAATATTCCTCAAGGAGCTAAAGGCTTGATTCTGCAAATGCCGCTGTCATATCCTCGGCGCTTTGCCTAGCGAAGGTATTAGTGATAAAAAAGTGAATCATCCCGCCCACATCGAGCTGATCCCGGATCAACACCAGACCCTCATTTTTTCGCGCTTGATCTTTGGCGGATAACTGGACCGGATGCGTTGGTGTGGCATCTTCTGGATGCTTACTATTGCTATCCGATGGTTTAGACTGGCTATTATTCGAGGAAAACATCTTTAGAACCTAAAATCAAGCAACCAGAAAAATCAAATAAAGCTCAAGCTCCAGCTCAGAGAAATAAAAGCAATGCCATTGATTCAGTCGGCAATCGATTTTTTAAAGCAACACAAAAAAAACACACACATAAAACATAAAATCAGCTTGTCGAGAGCAAGACAAGGAAATTCCTCCCACTCCACTGAGTGAGTAATGAATCTAACTAGAAGCACATACTGCAGCCACCAAATCATGAAATAAGCACTGGAACGCTTCCAAATTTTAAGTGCTAACATGCACCCACGCGTGTTTTTTTCACCAATAATGTGAGAATGAAATGAATTTGGCCCGCAAAAATTCCGTGCATGCTCCGAGAAAATAAGCTGGTGTTGGAAACATAAAAAAAACAAACACAAACGATGAAACTTAAGCTGATAGTCGAGCTAAGTAGCAACGACTCTGGATCGCATCAGAGTCATGCATCAATGAAAACTCAAAAAACATAAGCCGTGCACCTAGTAGGGATATTTGCGTAGTGAACTTCCACAGCGGCAATACTTGGCGGAATACTCGGAGAGATACTCATACGAGACCGAGATGGAATCGGTGTACAACACAAGCACGCTGGGATCATTAAACCATATGTTCACTCATGCATATACCACCTACCTGCAGCATATATATAGCCACGAAGATCGTGTGAAGCCGGATGAGGCAATAATAGCTATATGGTGTACTCATCGTTATCAGCCGCGCATAAACGTTCGCGGCTTACCCACACTCCGACAATTAATGACGTCCCTTCGTTGGTGTGAAGAAGCCCCAGAGCTGCAGCACGAAGATGGCTGCTTCGCTGCCAGTTGGAGAGCAAAATAGCCACCGGCCCGCCAAAAGTGCCTCCGAGCACGGCTGAGACCGGAAAATGGCGCGCTCACCCAGCCGCATGATGCTCCGGTCGCTCACCTCAGCAGGCGCTTTCCCACGGCTTGGCTTTGCTCCGAGGACCTCCTCGAGCTGGTGCTGACTGGTTTTGGAGCTTCTGTCCAGGTGATGCTGCTGCCTCGCTGCAGCTGATGACCGCTGCTCCAATGCAGCCGATGCGCACACCACACCACATTAACGAGGAATTTATCGTCGCCTCCCAGTGCACATACGCGACCCGCACCTCCACGAACCACACTGCAGAGATCCAAGCTCTGCTACCATGTAACCGAGGGATTTACTAGGGTCAGGAAAGTTAGGGTTTAGGTCCATTTAAAGACTTTGGAGACAGCGTTTGATTCAGTGGAATAGATATATTGAAACCATATTTACGAATAGTGATGAATGATGAATAGTCAAGAAGGAATCTGATATTCATTACGAACGTGTGTATTACAAATGCGGTCTAGCCCAATGAACGGTGGATACAGGGTATATGCTGCTAATACGGAGTACTATAGAGCCACGAAGGAGCTCCCTCCGGATCAAACGCGGGGGCATAGCCGGTGAGTGGGATTCGACTCCTGGAGCTCCCAGGAAGCCGACAAGAGTGTACGATTCTACTGCCACGAAGGGGCTCCCTCCGGGCTAAAAGTGTGTGTCCGAGTGACGGTGTCGCGGTCACGGACTAGTGCGACTCTTGGCGCTCCCAAGAAGTCGTCTACTGGATGATCTCATCTGTCTATAGAGCTCCTATGAACCGCGGGGAGTTGCCAGCTATCAGACTCTAGAGCCATCTCTTGGACCAGAGCTCCTGGTGTCGAGAGAGGCGCGTGAGTCCGCTGCTCGGTGCAGACTGATTTGATCCAAGCGGTCGTCGGGTGGTTATCAATGCTGGCAGGTGCTTTGCTTGCGAACGGTGTACTAGAGACAGCCATCTGGCGGCGAGAGGTCGAATTACGCTGTCTGCTCGATGAATTGCGCGGGTACAAGAGCTATACTGATAACATAGCGAAGGGGCCCGTCGCAACCAAAATATTGAGCGCAAGGCTCTTGAGCGATCGGATTAATTTTGAGTGGAAGCGATTTGTTGCGGATTCGGGGAGACGGAATTGTAACTCACTATTATTAATTAGAACTCAGCACTTTAACCACTTAATAAGTGTGAGGACACGTGTGGGAAGATGGAGTCGCAAGGTCGCGGCACTGGGAGGAAGAACTATGAAGTGAATTCAAATGATGGCGAAGATTGAGTGGTGCGACAAAGACATCGGCACCGGTGCGAGGCGAAAAATGTGGTGACTGCGCGAGCTGGATGAGCTGCGGCCATCTCGGCAATCCAGCGCTAAGTGCCAGAGCACACGAGATCACGGCTCAAAGAGAGCATCGAGACAATGCACTATCTTTTGAAAAAATCAACTTTGCTAGTAAATCCGCTTCAATCGGCTTCATCAGCTATCGGAATTATTCAAACGGCATTCCCTTCGAAATTCTCTCAGCTACACGACGCGCGATGCTTTTTCGTCCTGAACTCGAGGGGGAGGAGTGGGGGCGATAAACGCCCCCTCCCCCAAAAAACAACGATATTCTCCCGAAACAAAACATACACGTGACGAGTCCCTCGTTCTACTGCTAACTTGAATATACTCGGAGTACATTCTAGGAACCTATAGTTGAATTTTGGGCCTATCCTTGGACCTGAAAATCACTGCTATGGATTTGAAGAGCGATTTTTAGCCAGAAACATGTTATAGACACTGTATATTTGACCAAAATCGTTGATTCTAGGTCAGTGACCGTCCTGCTGCCTCCTGGAAACAATAGCGATGAATTCTGGGATTATTCCACGAGATTTGAGCTAACTCCCAAATTCAGAAATTGCTGTTGAGATTGTTGCGATGCGTTTTGAGCTAAAACGGTTGAAGATGCCCTTCCGCCTAATCAAAGTCATGGATGGTAGCTCGGATTTTCTACTACTGCCAGCTCAAAAACACTTGGAGTGCACTCTACAATGGCTGAACATGATTTTGACATCAATCCCGAGTCTCAGAACTACTGCAGGATGATTTATGACCGATATCAGGCCAGAAAAGCTACAAAAAATTGACGTTCGGGAAAAAACTATGAACTTTGGATGGAGAAAAACTCTAATTCTTACAAGTTAAGGGTCGACGTACATTTCAGTCCTCCCTCACGAAATTTCAAGATCAAGCACGAATCTGGGAATTGCTGCTGAGAGCTCTGAGATCGATTCTGAGCCAAAACCGTGAGATGAATCGAGCAAATGCATGCGTAATTATGAATCATAGGTTGCAAACCACTCTACTGCCACATAAAAAATGGTCACATCACAATCCAGGGTTATTCAACAAAATTTCAAGCATGATCTGAGATCTGGGGATAGCTTCTGAGAGTACTGGGATCGTTTCTAATACGGCATGTGACAGGAGTGTGTCACTAGCGTTGCAAATCATCCCGATTGGCCGGTTTTAGCTCGGAATTCCTGTTGCTGCCGGCTTAGAAATACTTGGAGTATACTCTGTGATCACTCGGCGGGATTTTGACACCGATACCGAGTCCGAGAACTGCTGCAGTGAGATTCAGTACCGGTATTGGGTCGAAAAAGGCTGACAGATACGGCAATTTAGGGCGCGAAATGATGATATTGAGGTGAATAAAAAAAGTACTGCCAACTAATCAACAACTGGAATCAATTTTGGATCTTTCTCACAGAATTTTGAACCCAATCTCACACCCGAGAATCGCTGCTAAGAGCACTGAGATCAATCCTTATCCAGCAGCATTCCAGAAAGGTAGAGAATTCTCGCATAATCGTGGATTATAGGGCGGAAATCGTCCTACTGCCACCTGAACAGCAATCGAGATACATTTTGAGATCATTTGACCTGATCTTGAACAGAACTCCGATTCTTTATATATCTGCTGAGAGCTTTGAGATCGATTCTGAGGCAGAAATTGCGAAGTGGCACTAGCAATGGACCAGATCTAATGATTCTAACTCCCAATAAGTACTACTGCTACCCCAAGAATACACACAGTGAAATCTAGGATCACACGAGGGAATTTCTAGCCAAATCCTGCATCTGATGATTGCTGCAAAGGAATTTCAGATGCATATTGAGCTCAGTATTGTCGTAGATTACAGTCGATCTGATGAGGAATAGTTGAATTTCTTTTCTTCAATTGTACTACTGCCGAGGTGAGTACCATTCCATCTCGTTACAACTCCAAAAAAGAATATTTGGAGCCCGGTGTCATGCCTCCGAATCACTGCAGTGGGATCTGCAGTCAAGATTGGGCCAAAATCATCGGAAAACCGTGCAGATCCAACGGTGAATGACGAGTTTTGAGAGGGAAATCATACTATTGCCAACTCGAGAATGATCTTATCGAGTTCCAAGTTCGCCGGTGAATTTTGTGGCCACATTCCCGTGTCTCAAAACTACTGCACTGCGATCTGTGGCCAATATTTGGATCAGAGAACTCGCAAATCAGCGCGGGTTATATACAAAAAGATGATTCCTGGGGCGTAAATCCTACTCCTGCCAACTTGAGAATAGATCCAGGACATTTTGAGTTCCGCTAGAAGTATTTTGGGCCCGGTCTCGTGTCTGACTATTACTGCAGTGCGATCTGCGATCGGTATCGGGCCCAAAATTGTGGGAAACTTCCGCGGATCCTAGAGGAAATGATGATTTCTAGGGGGTGAATCCTACTACTGCAAATTCTATGAGGGACCCAATACATTTTTGAATCGACTAGAAACATTTCAAGCCCAGCTCCGTCGCTCAGAATCACTGCATTGCGATTTGAAACCAGTATTGGGCCCCGAAACGTCGGAAATCCGTCCGGATTCCACGAGAAATGGTGGGCTTCAGAACGGGAATCGTAATACTGCCAAAACGCGAGCAATTCCATCGGATTCCATGTTTGTCAGTGGATATTTTGGGCCCGGTCCCATGTCTCAGAGTCACTGCAGTGCGATCTGAGATCGGTATTGGGCCCAGAATAATCGGAAATATTCGCAAATCGTATTCAGAATCATGAATCCTAGGGGGTAAATCCTATTTCGGCCAACTCGATGAGGAATCCAGTTGATTTTTGGATCAATTAGAAATATTTTGAGCCCAGTACCGTCACTCAGATCCACTGCAGTGCGATGGAGAACCAGTATTAGACCCCGGATTGTCGGAAATCCGGCGGATCCCACGGAAAATGATCCATCTTAGGATGGAAATCGTACTAGTGCGACCCTTGAAACCGACCCAGCACATTCTGAATCGGAAGAGAAGTATTTTGTGCCCAGTCCCGTGTCTCGAAATCACTGTAGTGTGATCTGCGATCGGTATTGGGCCCAGAATCATCGGAAACTTCTGCGGATCCTACAGAAAATGACGATTCCTAGGGGGTGAAATGTACTACTGCCAACTGCATGATGAATCCAGTACATTTTGAGACTGACTAGAACTATTTTGGGCCCAGTTCTGTGGCTCAGAGTCACTGCGGTGCGATCTGTGATCGGTATTGGGCCCAGAATCATCAGGAATAACCGCAAATCGTATTCAGAATCATGAATTTTCAGGGGGTGAATCCTATTCCTGTCAACTCGATGAGGAATCCGGTTGATTTCAGAATTGACTCGAAATATTTTGAGCACAGTCCCGCCACTCAGATCCACTGCAGTCCGATGTGAGTGACGGGAAACCGAGACGTAAGATCATTATTGTTATGAGCAACCTCGTGGACACAGTTCTGATATCCGCGTGATTCCCCGTACATCTCAGGCTCGAATTTATAGTCGTAATCTGGAGTCCGTATAAGCGAATTTGAGGCCTCACAATTGGTGCGGCGAGTTTGCTTATCTTTCAGAACTGGCAATTGTGGCACCTTGTATAAGCTTATTCGAACTCCGGATTACGACTATAAATTCGATTCTTAGACTCTCCATAGAATGGAGATGTGAAAATTCCATGGATGGACTCTCCCGTGATTTTTTAAATGCTCTTTGGGCTGATTGTATTGCTACTCTTCAACAATCGTAGTTCACTCACAGGCCTACTGAGATTCAATTGACATTAAAAGTCATGAATTTGCCCGGGGAAAGTATTTGGTCTATTAGAAAACGAGGGAAGTAATCTCAACACTGTTACATACAATGGAAGATGTTGTCAATAGTTAATCAAAGTTAGGTCCAAATGAGGTGTTATTCCACATCTTCAATTCTTACGAGGACGAGGTCCCGGGATTCGGGTTTCAAGTACAGGTCACAATAGGATTAATCTTTTTGTGCGATATCTTAGCAATGAATCTCAGATTTAAGTCCCAAATTGGGGCTGGGATGGAACATAACTCACGACTCATTCAGAGTTAACAGGAGAAAGTCATCCATTCAGATTTACTTTGATCTGAAATGGACTTGCGGGGGCTATCGAATTTGTCGAGTTCGAGACAGATGACGATTGACTGTCCGCCAATATTCAGAAACGGCACTGAACGAGACATATTCTCTCATGTGTCTGGAACAAGATCGAATTATTACCATGTTGACAAGGTTACGATCCCTCGCCAAACTTTTCATCATGCTCCAGTGGGATCCGCATGGATTTCCGATGATTTCGGCGCTTAATTTTTTTCAGATCGCACTGCAAGGTCTCTGAGCCACGGGACTGGGCCCAAGATAGTTCTAGTCAATCCCAAAATGTACTCGATTCATCATCTAGTTGGCAGTAGTACGTTTCAACCCCTAAGAATCGTCACTTTCAGTAGGATCCGCAAAAGTTTCCGAAGATTCTGGGCCCAATACCGATCGCAGATCGCACTGCAGTGATTTTGAGACACGGGACTGGGCATGAAATATTTCTCTCCCGATTCAGGATATGCTGGGTCGGTTTCAAAGGTCGCAGTAGTACAATTTCCATCCTAAGATGTATCATTTCCCATGGGATCCGGACGGATTTCGGACGATCCGGGGCCGAATACTGGTATTACATCGCACTGCAGTGAGTCTGAGCCACGGGACTGGGCACGGGATATTTCTTGTCGAGCCCAAAATCAACTGGACCCCTCATCCGATTTGCAGAAATAGGATTCTCCCCCTAGAATTCGTGATTTTGGATACGATTTGCAGTTATCTCGATGATCCTGGGCCCAATACCGATCACAGATCACACTGCAGTGACTATGAGCTATGAGACTGGGCACAAAATATTTCTTGTTGATCCCAAAATGTACTGGATTCATCATCTAGTTGGCAGTAGTACGTTTCAACCCCTAAGAATCGTCATTTTCTGTAGGAACCGCAGAAACTTCCGAAGATTCTGGGTCCAATACCAATCGCAGATCGCACTGCAGTGATTTTGAGACACGGGACTGGGCACAAAATATTGCTGTTACGATTCGGAATGTGCTGGGTCGATTTCAAGGGTTGCAGTAGTATGATTTCCATCCTAAGATGTATCATTTTCCATGGGATCGGCACGGATTTCCGACGATCCGGGGCCCATTACTGGCTCCACATCGCACTGCAGTGGATCTGAGTGACAGGACTGGGCTCAAAATATTTCTTGTCGATCCCAAATTCAATTGGATTCCTCATCGAGGTGGCAGGAATAGGATTTACCCCCTAGAACTCATGATTCTGAATACGATTTCCAATTATTTCCGATGATTCTGGGCCCAATACCGATCTCAGATCGCACTGCAGTGACTCTGAGACATGGGACCGGGCCCAAAATGTGCACTGACAAACATGGAATCCAAAGGAATCGCTCCCGGTTTGGCAGTATTACGATTTCCGTTCTGAACCCCACCATTTCTCGTGGAATCTGCACGGATTTCCGACGTTTCGGAGCCCAATACTGGTTTTAGATCGCACTGCAGTGATTCTGAGCAACGGAGCTGGGCTTAAGATGTTTCTAGTCAATCTCAAAATGTACTGGATTCCTCATCTAGTTGGCAGTAGTACGTTTCAACCCCTAAGAATCGTCATTTTTGTAGGATCCGCAGAAGTTTCCGAAGATTCTGGGCCCAATACCGATCGCGAATCGCACTGCGGTGGTTTTGAGACACGGGACTGGGCATGAAATATTTCTCTCCCGATTCAGAATGTGCTGGGTCGGTTTCGAAGGTCGCAGTAGTACGATCTCCATCGTAAGATGTATCATTACCCATGGGATCCGGACGGATTTCGGACGATCCGGGGCCGAATACTGGTATTACATCGCACTGCAGTGAGTCTGAGCCACGGGACTGGGCACGAAATATTTCTTGTAGAGCCCAAAATCAACTGGATCCCTCATCCGATTTGCAGGAATAGGATTCTCCCCCTAGAATTCGTGATTCTGGATACGATTTGCAGTTATCTCGATGATCCTGGTCCCGATACCGATCACAGATCACACCGCAGAGACTATGAGCTATGAGACTGGGACCAAAATATTCTTTGTTAATCCCAAAATGTACTGGATTCATCATCTAGTTGGCAGTAGTACGTTTCAACCCCTAAGAATCGTCATTTTCTGTAGGAACCGCAGAAACTTCCGAAGATTCTGGGTCCAATACCAATCGCAGATCGCACTGCAGTGATTTTGAGACACGGGACTGGGCACAAAATATTGCTGTTACGATTCGGAATGTGCTGGGTCGGTTTCAAGGGTCGCAGTAGTACGATTTCCATCCTAAGATGTATCATTTCCCATGGGATCGGCACGGATTTCCGATGATCCGGGGCCCATTACTGGCTTCACATCGCACTGCAGTGGATCTGATCGATAGGACTGGGCTCAAAATATTTCTTGTCGATCCCAAATTCAATTGGATTCCTCATCGAGGTGGCAGGAATAGGATTTACCCCTTAGAACTCATGATTCTGAATATGATTTTCAATTATTTCCGATGATTCTGGGCCCAATACCGATCTCAGATCGCACTGCAGTGACTCTGAGACATGGGACCGGGCCCAAAATATCCACTGACAAACATGGAATCCGATGGAATCGCTCCCGGTTTGGCAGTATTACGATTTCCGTTCTGAACCCCACAATTCCTCGTGGAATCTGCACGGAATTCCGACGTTTCGGGGCCCAATACTGGTTTCAAATCGCACTGCAGTGATTCTGAGCGACGGGGCTGGGCTTAAAATGTTTCTAGTCGATTCAAAAATGTATTGGATTCCTCATAGAATTCGCAGTAGTACGATTGACCCCCTAGAAATCATCATTTTCTTCAGGATCCGCATAAGTTCCCCACAATTTTGGACCCGACACCGATCGCAGATCGCACTGCAGGAATAGTCAGACACGAAACCGGGCCCAAAATACTTATAGCGGAACTCAAAATGTCCTGAATCTATTCTCAAGTTGGCAGGAGTAGGATTTACGCCCCAAGATTCATCTTCTTTTATATAACCCGCGCTGATTTGTGAGTACTCTGGCCCAAATATTGGTCTCAGATCGCACTGCAGTGGTTTTGAGACACGGGAATGTGGCCATAAAATCCACCGGCGAACTTGGAACTCGATAAGATCATTCTCGAGTTGGCAGTAGTATGATTTCCCTCTCAAAACTCGTCATCCACCGTGGGATCCGCACGGTTTTCCGATGATTTTGGCCCAATCTTGACTGCAGATCACACTGCAGTGATCTGGGGGCATGACACCGGGCTCAAAATATTCACTTCTAGGCTTGTAACGAGATGGAGTGGTACTTACCTTGGCAGTAGTACAATTGAAGAAAAAAATTCAACTATTCCTCATCAGATGGACTGTAATCTACGACAATACTGAGCTCAATATGCATCTGAAATTTCTCTGCAGCAATTCTCAGATGCAGGATTTGGCTAGGAATTCCCGTCTGTGATCCTAGATTTCACTCTGTGTATTCTTGGGGTAGCAGTAGTACTTATTGGGAGTTAGAATCATTAGATCTGGTTCATCACTAGTGCCACTTCGCAATGTCTGCCTCAGAATCGATCCCAAAGCTCTCAGCAGATATATAAAGCATCGGAGTTCTGTTGGAAATCAGGTCAAATGATCTCAAAATGTATCTCAATTACTGTTCAGGTGGCAGTAGGACGATTTCCGCCCTATAATCCACGATTATACGAGAATTCTCTACCTCTCTGGAATGCTGCTGGATAAGGATTGATCTCAGTGCTCGTAGCAGCAATTCTCGGGTGTGAGATTGGGCTCAAAATTCTGTGAGGAAGATCCAGAATTGATTTCAATTGTTGATTAGTTGGCAGTACTTTTTCTATTCGCCTCAATATCATCATCTCGCGCGAAAAGTGCCGTATCTGTCAGCTTTTTTCGACCTAATACCGGTACTGAATCTCACTGCAGCAGTTCTCGGACTCGGTATCAGTGTCAAAATCTCGCCGAGTGATCACAGAGTATATTCCAAGTCTTTCTAAGCTGGCAGCAATAGGAATTCCGAGCTAAAACCGGCGAATCGGGATGATTTGCAACGCTAGTGACACACTCCTGACACATGTCGTATTAGAATCGATCCCAGTACTCTCAGAAGCTATCCCAAGATCTCAGATTATGCTTGAAATTTTGTTGAATAACTCTGGATTGTGATGTGACCACTCTCATGTGGCGGTAGAGCGGTTTCCAACCTATGATTCATAATTACGCATGAATTTGCTCGATTCATCTCACGCTTTTGGTTCAGAATCGATCCCAGAGCTCTCAGCAGCAATTTCCAGATTCGTGCTTGAGCTTGAAATTTTGTGAGGGAGGACTGAAATGTACGTCGAGCCTCAACTTGTTGGCATTAGAGTTTTTCTCCATCCAAAGTTCATAGTTTTTTCCCGAACGTCAATTTTTTGTAGCTTTTCTGGCCTGATATCGGTCATAAATCATCCTGCAGTAGTTCTGAGACTCGGGATTGATCATTGTAGAGTGCACTCCAAGTGTTTTTGAGCTGGCAGTAGTAGAAAATCCGAGCTACAATCCATGACTTTGATCAGGCGGAAGGGCATCTTCACCCGTTCTTAGCTCGAAACGCATCGCAACAATCTCAACAGCAATTCCCCAATTTGAGAGTTAGCTGAAATTCTCGTAAAATATTCCCAGAATTTATCGCTATTGTTTTCCAGGAGGCAGCAGAATAGTCAACGACTTAGAATCAACGATTTTGGTCAAATATACAGTGTCTATAACATGTTTCTGGCTAAAAATCGCTCTTAAAATCCATAGCAGTGATTTCCAGGTTCGAGGATAGGCCCAATATTCAACTATAGGGTCCCAGAATGTACTCCGAGTATATTCAAGTTGGCAGTAGAATGAGGGACTCGTCACGTGTAGGTTTTGTTTCGGGAAAATATCGTTGTTTTTGGGGGAGGGGGCGTTCATCGCCCCCCCCACCCCTCCCCTTCGAGTTTGGGACAAAAAAAGCATCGCGCATCGTGTAGCTGAGAGAATTTCAAAAAGAATGCCGTTTGAATAATCCCGATAGCTGATGAAGTCGATTGAAGCGGATTTACTAGCAGAATTGAGTTTTTGGAAAGATAGTGCGTTGGATTCTCGAATCTTCGAATGGCTGAACTAGATATTTTCTCGATATCGATATGCTTGGGGTCGGAAAAGTTGGGTTTCAAGTAGTACATGTGGAAATTTTTTCGCTGAATGCTGAGAAACCATATCTTCAGTTGCAGCAAGAGCCGTGAAGGTTTTTTCCGAATTAACACAGGTTTAAATGGGAAAGTACCTTCTTGCTCATTTTTTCTTCACTTTTCAGCACGTATTCCTGACGCATCTTGATATTTTTCGACTTGACTCACAAGGAGAGGTCATGGTCTGTGGGTCATGGATTTGGCTGAAACTCTGGGAATCACCTCCTATTGGCACCAAAAGATGATATCCAAAACGGCTTACTTGAATGCTAAAGCGTTTTAGAGCTACAGCTATAGAGATTATCAGTTTCAGTATATCTATATATGCGAATTTTTAACATGGGCCTATATGGGCAATGCTAATGTCATGAGTTGTAGCTCCAAAACGCTTCAGCATTCAAGTAAGCGGTTTTGGATATCATCTTTTGGTGCCAAAAGGAGATGATTCCCAGAGTTTCAGCCAAATCCCCGACCCACAGACCATGACCCCCCCTTGTCAGCTCATTTTGAAGCGTGTTTCGAACACTTTGGAATGAGCTAAAGTACGTTCAACTTCGTGTCATTGGAGCCGAGTTATCTCAATTTCCCTAAAAGTTGAGTTTTAACGAAAAAAACGGAAAATTGCGATTTTGACCTTGTGAACCTTGCTGAACGATCGAAGCTCCGACTGATTGGACAGCACATAAAGTGTTATGTTTGGGAGTTTCCTCTGTATCCTCACTCACAAACACCAATTGAGGTCACATGTAGTCACACATAGAACGTCGGTAGTAGGTCACACATAGAACGTCGTCTAGTACCTCAACGGTGTCAAAACCCGTCGACAGAATCTAAGTTCTTAAGGGGTAGAGGGACGACTATTTAGAGCAAAACTGACCTCGGAATTGTGTCCAGATGGTCGTTTTGAGTCGGAAAAGTATGTTTGGATCCTCATTCTAGCCCATTATCTCATTTGTAAGCCAGAACAAGCAAAATCATGCTCTCGGTCGCTTACGCTCGAATAGCCTAAATAATGCCTATTTTTGACACGGTAAATAGAACCCACAGCTCGCTCCTGGCTGGAGGCTTGTCCCCGCAACTTCTTACACGTACTTGGGGGTACTTTGGGGAGTACTTTCACACAGATTGGTGCACATCAGTCCAGATGGGAGCATATGTGACCGTGGTCAAAGATGCCGTTTTTGCTAAAACCACGAAATCCGGCATTTCGTAACGCTCGGCAAAAAAAATCAAAAAAAATAACCTCCGCCAAATTTTTTTTGCTGAAAGTAGATGTCTAAAAGAACATTTTTGCCTAAGTTTGGTGGAAAAAATTAAGATATATTTTTGGAATCGAGTCCTGAATTTTTGACTCTTTTGTAAACACCAAATTTGGTATCTCTTCTAAAATCCGATACGTAATAAACTCAAGATCGTCAATCAACTCCTGCGGAACTAGTCCTCTCCGCTCATGATGTTGTCACGGATCGCGGCGTACATTCTCATCATTCTATTGACTCGATCAAAAACCAAAAGAAAAAAACAGAATTCAGTATCATTACGAGTTAGATAACTGATGAAAGTATATCAATGGTCATTACAATCTTCATAGAAGAGTATGATTGCTGAATCACTCATAAATTCAAGACGAGCAGAATCCATAAACGCAAGAAAAACCAAACCGGAGGATGCTAGGTGGAAAGTAATCATAGATGAAGAGAAATCCACATGATGACATTACATCGGCTCGGAATGAGATCGAAGTGAATAGTGATTTGTTCTCTCAGCAGTAGATTCTTGTAGAGCACGATAAGAACATTTTATGGCTGAACTGATCACATGATTAGATATGGAAAAATCGAGTATGAAAGAATGTAAATGAGACAGATAGAGATGGAAGGCATCAGTATAGAGAATTGTGGAAAGAATTGTGCATTTACATCCAACTACAGCGAGACTCGAGTTCCTGGATATGACCATATTATATAACGTATATTATATATAATATGACCATATTATATATCTTCTGGAAATATGTGTCGTGGATAATTTTTTTATTGGGTTCCATACTGGTGAGAAATCAATCAGAAAGTTGAAAAATCGAATTTTTCACGAATTTTGAAAACGAAAATAGGGCGCCAAATTCGCGCGGATGACTTTCGGGACCTAAGAACTGTGCTTTCCATCTTCTTTCATCATATACAGCATGTACCTAAAGTTACAGAAAAATCCCTGACCCCCCGACACAAAACCTGGCGATATTAAAAAGAATGACTCATAGATATACTGATAATGCTAACATTTTTAATTGTAGCTCTGAACACGGAGCCCATTTGACGGAGTTACTCTGGATTCTTCATATTTTAGGTGGTACGAGACTGTGAAAGAAGTTTAGTGAGATTTGATGACCCGCACTTCGCGGGTACCCCTTGTTAGTTTCATGGACAGGCACTGATTGCTTCAACGCTTCAGGTGTTGCATCAGTTTCTTGGAGTTCTTTCGATGCAGCCGTTTGGATATTATCTTCCTCTTCCACACGAGAATTGATAGAGCTACTACTTCTTCTTGATTCCAATTTGATTTTCTTTTTGCGTTCTTCCCTTCTATCTCGCTGCAGACGCGATGTTTTCTCTATTTTGGCCCTCATTTTTGGGGAGTCTTCAAGTAAGCATTCAATCACTCTAACCTGGGAGAACCAGAAATATAAAATAATTAGGCTATACATGAACTGTTGATCGCAGAATTATTGATGGAATCATTGAGCATTAATCGTATTGGATCAATGATGAGCAGAAATCTCATTATTATCAAGATTATTCGGTTGAGAAACACTAACCTCAAAAGTTGTTGAAGTCTCTGTTTCTATTCAGAAAATTGTATCTGGTTAACATACATCTATAGAAAAGCAACTAAGCTCAACTCACGCTGATATGAGATGTAGAAGTAATGTTTACAGGATGATTTTTCATTTCCAAAACGATAACAACCATTTGCAGCACGGAAATGCGTAAATTTGCTTCGTTAGGCAGACAATAAAGCATCCAGTGAATATCAAGAGAAAGGTCAAGTTTGATCTAGTAGGAGTTTTTCTTCTGGATCAAATCTTGATGAAGAACTTGATCAAGTTTTGATAAAACCTTCAAGCCACTTGGACATATTTCTAATCGGGCAGGGAGAAGTATGTATGTGACAACCCCTGCTGGACGAGCGAGTTTGAGATCTCAGGCTCAGAGACTTGGAGGCATCAGGGGTGCCACAATGTCACTAGGGCCGATTCAATATAGCGCGGGCCTACCTCCTCGCCTTGATGTGCTATGCCCGTATGATTCTGCTTTCTACGCGTCGCACGTTGGTGGAAAGAATCGGAAGTTGGCACAATTATGCGTTACTATTAGCATGACGATGTCGGGGTGTCCCAAGCAAGGAAATTGTAGCTTCTTCATGAGGAATCCGAATCTTTTTCCCGTGAGTATTGTCTAGAGATCGTACGATGGGGGGATCCATGAAAACTTGAAAATTGACCAAAAAACGCAGTTTTAAGGATTCAACTTGGAGGTGAAGCAACTTACGTCGATTTTGATGGGGAACAAATTTGTTGCATGTTTTGAAACACATTCTTCCCAACCCCAAGTTGTTTGAAAAACAGCAAGTTTTTGAGTTTTTTGGCTTTTTGAGGGTTTGTTGGCAGATTTTTGAAATTCTGACCACGGCAATTGAGAGAACAGAAAATTTTACATCAAGATATGTGGTCCCAAAATTTTTCAAAAATTGGTCCTAACATTTCTACAGCGGTGAAACTGACAAACGGGACCCATGAAGTGCGGGTCACCAAATCTCACCAAACTCCTTTCACAGTTAACATTATCAGTATATCTGTGTATATAACTTTTTAACATGGGCCTATAAGGGCAATGCTAATGTCATGGGCTGTAACTTCGGACAGAGGGCCCATTTGACGGACTTACTCTGGATTCTTCATATTCTAGGTGGTACAAGACTGTGAAAAAAGTCTGGTGAGCTTTCGTGAGCCGCACTTCGTGGGTCCCCCTTGTGAGACATAGCCCGTGAAATGAACGGGAGCGCTCATGAAGCTCATAAAACTCCAAGGGAGAGCGATTTACAGCAGTTTTGATAGGGAACAAAGTTGTTACATGTTTTAAAACAAATTTTTTCCTACCCCGAGTCTTTTAAATTTGGGTTCTTTAGCCTTTTGAGGGTTTTGTTGGCAGATTTTTCGAATTTTGACCACGTCAATCAAAAGAACAGAAAATTTTCCATGAAAATGTGTGACTCAGAATTTTTTTTTCTCTTATGTAAGGCTCAAAAATTTCTCAAAAATTGGTCCTAAGATTTCTACAGCAGTGGAACCGCGACATAGCCCGTGAAATACACGAGAGCGCTCAAAAAGCTCATGAAACTCACGGGGACGCAATTTACAGCATTCTTTATGAGGAACACAGTTGTTGCATACTTTGAAACAAATTTTTTGCAACCCCCAGATTTTGAAGAACGGCAGTTTTTTGCCTTTAGAGGGTTTCGTTGGCGGATTTTTCAAATTTTCACTACGCTAATGAGAACAATCGAGAACTTCACTCCCAACTATGTATTTCTCATTTTTTTTAATCGACTTAGAGAGTTTTACAGCGGTTGATGATATATCTAAGGTATGGAAAAATTTGTTTTGGAAGATGCAATAACTTTGTTCCTCATCAAAAATGCTGTAAATTGCTGTCCCTTGGAGTTTTATGAGCTATTTGAGCACTCTTGTACATTTCACGGGCTACGTCTCGGTTTTACTGCAGTAGAAATCTTAGGACCAATTTTTGAATAATTTTCGAACCACATAATTTGATGTGGAATTTCCTGCTCTTCCGAATGGCGTGGTTAGAATTCCAAGAATCTGCCAACAAAACCCTCAAAAGGCCAAGAAACCTAAAAGATTGCCGTTTTCAAAAAAACTTGGGGTAGGAAAAAATTTGTTTTGGAAAATGCAACAACTTCGTTCCACATCAAAAATGCTGTAAATCGCTTCTCCTTGGAGTTACATGAGCTTTCTGAGCGCTCCCGTGCATTTCACGGGCTATGTCTCGGCTATGTACCACTGCTGTAGAAATCTTAGGAGAAATTTTTGGATAATTTTTGAACCGCTTATTTTGATGTAAAATGTCTTGTTCTTTTGAATGGTGTGGTCAAGATTCCAAGAATCTGTCACCAAAACCCTCAAAAACCCAAAAGACCAAAGAACTGCCGTTTTTTAAAAAACTCGGGGTAAGAAGAAATTTATCTCGAAAAATGCAACAACTTTGCTCCCCATCAAAACTTGTAGTTTTATAAGCTTTTTGAGCGCTCCCGTGCATTTCACGGGCTATATCTCGATTTCACCACTGTAGAAATCTTAGGACCGATTTTTGAAAAATTTCCGAAGCACATATTTCGATGTGAAATTTCCTGCGATTAGCGAGGTCGAAATTCCAAAAATCTACTAACAAATCCTCAAACAGCCAAAAAACCCAAAAATTGCAGTTTTTTAAAAAACTTGAGGTAGGAAAGAATTCGGTTTGAACAATGCATCGACTTTGTTCTCCTTCAAAATCGACGTGAATTGCTTCACCTCCAAGCTAAATCCCTATTACTGTTTTTTGGTCGATTTTCGCGTTTTCATGGATCCCCTCATCATACGATCTCTAGACGATACTCGCGCGAAAAGGACCCAGATTCCTCATGAAAAAGCTGCAATTCCCTTTTTTGGAACAACCCGATATCGTCATTCTAATAGTAACGCATGATTGTGCCAACTTCCGATCTTTTCCCCCACCGTGCGCCGTTAGCGGTCAAGTGTATGATGGAAGGTTGTATCTGTTCATACGAGAGTAACATTGTTCTCACGATCAATCCAAGTTTTCTTTGTCCTACCTCACCCCGCTTCATAGAAATCGGTCATGTGAGTTGGTTTGAGTCCTGAATACCAATAGTTGAGAGTATGTAAAGCCCGAGTGATGTGCGCTGAAGAGAATATTCGAAATTCCTTGCTTCCAGATTCACTACGTTTTCTAGATTTGCTCATGAACTCTCTAATCCTGCTGGGGTTAAATTTCACTCCAAGGGAGTGAAATCGGACTCAAAACTATGAGTCAGTTTCGTGCGTACCACCTTTGAGTGAATCATCACTCCAAACTGAATACGAATTTCACTGAAACTTGAGTCAATAACCACCCTTAAGGTTGAGACGAATAATTTAAAACAAAACCACTCAAAATCTCAAATATTACAATGAAAGAATTATTTTACTACGTGCACATATATTTAAATTGATTTTCTGGTATTACTGATTATTAATATTCTATGAAAAATGCATTTAACGTGAATTTTGGCCATCGTTTTGACTCGAAGGAAATTTGAACCCGTACCCTCTTGATTAGCAGCCTAGAGTCTTAACTAGTGTAACAAATGTTACTTTGTTGTCTTATAGTTAAGAAAGCGTATGTACGGTTGTCAATGGTCGATGAGAGTCATTTCAAATATACCCAAGAAGTATTTCGAAGGGATGCTCGGAATTAAAAGGCTTCACCCAACACTCTGGAAGTTCTCTAACTTTCTTCAGAAGTAGTCCCTCGAATCCTCCTGAGATCATACCCTAACCTATAAAATCCATTTCACTCAATGCGAGGAGTCAATTTTCACTCACCCTTGGATGGGAATTGATTCAAGCTAAGAGCAAACCAATATTTCTGTGGTTTCACTTCATATGAGATAAATTTTCACTCTAATATTAGTCATTCTCGGTCATTCCGAGGATCACTTAAAGCTTTGAGTCGAAATTTCACTCCAACAGGTTCAGAGAGTATGTGTATCATTCAATTCGAGTAATCTATACCGTCGTCACCAGGTCATTCGAGTCAGATTCCAATTCTTGCCACCATTGAGATGCATATTTGCTATCTGAAGCACCGAGCAGAGTCTTGCTCCCTCGTATTCCACGAGTGTTAAGAGGCTGTGCCTACACAAGGGCCATCGGAGCAATCTGGTGGTGGCCTCTGTCCGAGGTATGCAGAGGAGACACTGAATAAGCTCTGAGCAATAAGCACTGAGCACTGAGTAAGCTCAGAATACTGCTCTGAATGATAAGCTCTGAATGAGCACTGAGTAAGCTCTGCATACTGTTACGAAAACGCCATTCCCATTTTCAATTCCCCTAAACTATTTGAACACTACCGCCTTAGAACATGCCCGCACACTTGTACAGAGGCCAACTGGATCGCTCTATCTGGATATATGGGTCTTATGCAATAGGAGTCATATACCGAATAGGAGTGGAATTTTCCATGTCGGCACTACCTGAAATATTGATTAGTATCCTTCTCACCAAAAATATTGCCTGTTCAGCTGTTGGTGGCCGTGAGAGCTCATCCGTTCCATTGACTGTGAACAAAATTGGAGATGTAAATGAGGTTCGACTCTTCTGATTTTCTGATTTGATGATTTTATCGAAGAGGGAGATTGGCAAAATCAACTAAGGTGACGAGAAATTCTTGAGTTCCTGTCCGATATCTTGGAATATGGAAGGCAAAGTATCTTCTTGATTCAGAGTGATTTCCGACTGAACGTCCCGAGTTTTTTAGCTATGACTAAATGAGCCCAACGGAATCTCTTTCGTAATTGACTACGCTTAAAGATGTGCTATCTTGCTTTGTCCTAGTTCCGATGGAGTTGTATGGCGTTCGGAGGAGCTGGATGCAGGAGATATAAGAACTTCGATATTTTTCCCCGGACCGCGATCTAGCTACACACTCGCTCTAACACCACCTTGAGAAGAGTCAGAGTCCATTCCGTGCTGTACGTTCCCGGAATGTTTTCTAAGCATTCTCGGGATAATAATTAAACAAATATATTATGAAATGTCCGTTTTTGTCCGAGAAATAGAAGCTTTTTGTTTTTTTGAGCTAGCTACCCACGTCGTCATACCAACTCTCCGTGCCTGGGATTGGATCAGGATAACACATCTCTCAACTCAGTCATCACGGATGGAATCCCGTTGGACTAATCTCAATAGCTGAGAAACTCGAGTGAAGCGATTTTGTACCAGAGTTGGATTTCACCAATAATAGTGTGTCAGTAGCAAAATATCCAGCAGCAGTCGATATAGTCTCTCAAATTATGGAGATAGTTCATCAAGAAGAGACAAATTTTTGAAGATAGCTCTGGATACTGTTGAGATTAAATGGGAGCCCCCAAAGAAGAAAATATGTTGATGTCTCCCTCCCCATCACCGACCCCCTCCCAGAGAGAACTGGTAGAGGGAGTAAGAGGTGATGGAGAGTGTTCAATAAGGAACATCCCCAACTCTCAAGAGTTTATCTGCTTTCTTGGAGAAGGGAATTGATGAGAGAGCTCATAGTGAGGGAACTGGTATAAGTACGAGCTAGTCGCTCTGGAAATCATTTAATCGCCTACTCAGCTTAAGAGCAGTTGCATATTCTGAAGAACAAGTGCAGTAGCTCATCTACAAAGTCATTTAGTCGAAGATGTTGGGGTACAGTGAGCTCCAGAGTCATTCTTAGAGCAAGTTTTTCAGTCCGGGGAACAATCTTCAAGTCTAGAAGGTGAGAGTCGACATCGGGTTGTCTTAGATCTCGAATCATCTGCTACGATGTCAACGTTTGCTGATTTTACAAACGAGCCACGCAGCCGCGAGCTATGTTTGCTAAAATCGACGCGCCGCCAGGTGGCCAACTTAGGAACCCCAACTGGTCACAGTAGCGGACCTACCCCCACCAGGGGAGTTGTTAGACCTGTGTATACGACAGTGCTAGCGAGGTATCAACTGGTTAGGGAAATCGAATTATCGCTTAATCGAATTCGGACTCCCGAGTGTTTCCACCCAAAGTTTGTCCACGGTCATTGCCATTAGTGATCGACGGACCATGAATCTTATGATTAGTGCCGCTATATGGGGGGAGCTGGGATTGGAATTTCTTAATTTTTTCACAATGGAGTCCATCCCTGATAATGGAAAGCAATATCACGCATTGTAATCAATCATGATCAAGATGACTCTTCTATTCCATCATATCGATGAAATGTGGAGAATTAGGGTGTATCTATAAATGAAGCGCATGAGCCGTGAGCCGGCCTACGCCGAGCGTGCGCTGGCGCACGGCTCATGCGCCACTCACCAAATTTGAGCCAACTTGAGCGTTTTCCATGTTACCAGCTGATCCAAAACAGAACTAGAGTTTAGATATCAAAAACAATAGACGATCTCGTAGCAAAACAATGCAGAAATACACAAACGGGCTCAAATTTGGTGAGTGGCGCATGAGCCGTACGCCAGCGCACGCTCGGCGTACGCTGGCTCACAGCTCCTGCGCTCCCTTTGTGGACGCACCCTTATGTCGACATAGTTAATAATTGACATATGACCTAACTTACTCGGAACAATGAGGAATTCATCACATTCTATCCACTATGGTTACAAATGCACCTTATGAGCGTTTCTCTGGAACTTTTGCACTTTGCTGAAAATCGCTGGAAAAAGAAAAATGGAAACCGCTCAACTCACACCTGGGACCTTTTGCTCACATATTTGTGTAGTATTGAGAGTTAAAAATCCACGATTGAAAAACATATAGAGTAAGTGGCATCGCCAAAATCACGTTAATGAGTCGAACTCAAAGTAGTTTTTCGTCGGTTTCCCAAAATTTCCTAAGCAATTATTTGGCAAGATTGACATTTTCAATGAATGCCTATGGCTTTTTGCAGCTTTGTAAGGTTGGGATATTCGATCACAAGTGGTTTTATCAACATAGAGCTCGATCCGCCAATAAGGGATGAGAGAAACTGAATTTTTTCGTGAGCCACGTTTTTTCTATCTCACTTCAGAACGGTCGTATCCTAGACAGAAATATCGCACCAACACGAGACTCGTCGCAATTTCTCCGCAACTGCACCTACTTCAGATATGCGTTCCAAAAATTGCGTTCAGAGTCACGGCGGGAGCTTGGCGTAATCATCTTTGAGTTGAACGAGACATGATTGATTTTTTATTTCCAATTTTCAAAGTCATACAGTTTTAACTGAATTAGTAGCACACCATCGCGCTTCTGGGCTATTCTTCAATATATTACCCACCAAATGCAGCTAGAATCAACCCAAAAAGTTGCGCGGCATCGCCAGAATATCCGTAAGACTGCACGAGATTACCAAGTATTTCCACAGGATCTTCCCCACATTTTCTCTCTTTGAGTGAGCTAGAATGAATCAACAATTTCTGATCATACAGAGGCCAAAGATATCTCATTTTGAGACTTGGATGATGATATTTTTACTTTGATTGGGGCCGATAGATCAGATTGTTCTCTTATATCATCATCCATAGCTGTATTCCAGCAGGTGTAAAAGTTCCAGAGAAACGCCCATGCAGGAAATACGCTCCTAGTAGAAATCAGCAGAATGCTTTCTCGCTGCGTTATGGATAACTATAACGAGTATCGCCACCATGATCCACGAATTTAAAAGAGATTTATCATTAACCGATCTGTTCAAACTGCTGAAAAAGTGTGTCTCGTAGTCATTGGAAGTGCATTGAATGAGTTGTGGAGGAAAATACGGAAGGAAAATGAATAGGCAGGCCACAGAGACACGGAAACGTACGGCAGAAGGTCCGATTATTCCACGTTTCGGCTGCGTTGTGTATATATATATATATATATATATATATATATAGGGTGCGCGCAGCTGGACGTGTTTACATTTGTTCATGACACGCGTGCATATACCTATATGTATGGGTATTAGGAATTCGTCTGATGTTATGAGTTATGGGCTGGAAACACTGGGAATCATGTTTGCTTATGATAACAAAGTTTCTAAGTAGTGTCTATGTCAATCTCGAAGTTGAATAGAAAATGTATACTTATCTTTTCAAAATTGAGTACATAATTTGAATGAGTATAAAATTGCCGATAAAACCAGGGTTGAGGGGGCTGCGAGATTTTCAAAATTGATTGGAACATCCATGTTTTTAAAATTGAGTAAATAATGTAAGTTAGTGAAAAACGCCGGTAAAACCAAAGGTGAGAGAGTTGCGAGAATTTTGAAATTGATTGGGATATCTATTTCATAAATTGAGTAAACAACGTAAGTTAGTAAAAACGCCGATAAAATCTGGGGCGAGGGGGCTGCGAGATTTTAGTGAATAAAAAAAGATTTACCCCAGCGGAATTTGAACCCGGGCCCATGAGACTGCAGGTCGACTTGTTAACCACTCGGATATCCGGACAGTTCACTTCGGAGGAACAAAAAATGTATATGAACCGCAAACATCTACATAGACTTGCGAATTCGGATTATATATTGGAATTCTCGTGACATCTTTGCAATTATGAAATTGAGCGCGTAGGTCTGAAAGGTAAACATGAATTAGGTTGAGAGGAGCCACCCAGGACGGCGCGTATAGGGCGCTCTGTATATAAAGCGCTCTCGCGCTCTATATACGAACGCGGAACGATGGGACCTTCCGTGCCTCTACTGTCTGCCTTAAAATGCCAAATGAATATTTATCCGAATAAGAATCGTATATTCTGGGTTATTTTTCTGAGGGGGCATTTGAGAGATTCGGGCCATCTGGAGTCAAGTTTCTCCGGAAATATCTATCGTTTAATCGAGATAGAATTCTGCTTCAGTCGGTTCCAAGATAATAATCAGCTAGCCACTGGATCTCTCGCGCAAGCAATTTGACCATAGCAATTAGCTTTTTTACATCATTCATGGGATGAGAATCTGAGATTCTCTGAATGAAAAGATTGACTGATGTCCTTTATTTGTCCGAAGACAAAAAGAGTAATTACATATGGCAACATATGTCTGTTATAAATTCATGGTATATACATATAAATGCACGTTGAATATAAATTCTACTAACTACTAGTTTGGTCAAGGACTAAGATCATCACAGCTTGTGATTAGTCAAGGTGTAACAGAATCAGGTACAAATGGAGTACTACTACAAATTCAGTGAAGTAAAGTAGATGGAGTAAGGACTCTCGGTCATATCACAGAAGATCAAAAGTTATGCATTAGTCTTATGACGAAAGGTCACATGTGAAAAAATTACTAACTACTGACTACTGAGAACGTGACTAGGCGCAATCACCGAGTGCGAAGAAGCTCATTACGCGATGAATTAGCGGATGTGCAAGAGAATGCACAACGGCGATCGGCGTTAGTTCAAAATGACGCGCGCCCGGAAATCCAAAAAGCTAACGAACCGCCAATTAAATGTATTACGTTGCGAGATGAAAATGGCAGGTTATATGAAATTCCAATGCAGATCGCGGATATTTGGAAAAATTCGTCGGACCGCGAAAATGCTGAAAATCAAACATCCGCGAGAATATTTTAGATCAGACGGTGCGTTTTCAGAATAGTGCGAGATCGAGCGCGACATTACAATCGAATACCCAACGGCAAGCGAAAGAGCCAAGTGCCGAGCCACACAACAACACGCACACAAAAACAGATTCAAATAAACCCAAACGGCGCAGTCAAATTTTACGCGAGCAATCACAGCAAGCGTTATTAGAAGAGGAATACGAATTGTGCGGCGTTATAAATAAATCATATAAAGGTAATGAAACGGGGCAAATCGAGAATGATGAGGGAATTTCTTCTAGCGATAGTGAGAATGAATTTCCTCAGAATCAAGGGGAGAATCCGAGGCCCTCTTTGCCAAGACTCAGCGGCCATTCGCGCGTGAGTTGGGCAGCGGACGTAAATCAGGCACCGCAGCCGAATAACACGCAACAAACACAAGCAGCGCGTTCAGATTTTCACACGAATACACAAAATAGAAACGATAGAAATACAGCCGAGACGAGAGATCTCACGCGCACAGTAAAATCATGGAACCTTAGATTTTCAGGTTCAGCAAACCAGAGTTGAGAAGAATTTTTGATTAAAGTCGATGAACACAGAATGGTGTCAGGCATGTCCGAGAATGATATTTTACGCGCAGTAGCGGTGCTGTTGAGCGGCCCAGCGTTAAATTTGTATCGGTTACGCGGTAGTAGCTGGAATTCTTGGAAAGATGCGGTTACTTGTTTTCGCGCGCATTACCAGGACGAAAAGTATTCAGAACGGTTAGCAGACGAAGCACACGCACGATTGCAGAAAGACGATGAGCCAGTTCACGAACACATCACAGCGATGCGTCTAATTTTTAACAGAATGCCGAAACCTCCACCCGAATCGAAACAGGTTGAACGCATTTATTATAATATGAAAGAAGATTTTCACCCTTTGATGCGTCGATATTTGCACGCGAGTATTGAGAAATTTTCCAGACAAGCTACCGAGCTTGGAAAAGCTTTTGATGCGGGCAAAAATCAAGCACTCGTTCAGGGTACTAAGAAAGATGATGAGAAATCAAGTTCGCAAAAGCCTAAAAATTCGAATCAAAATTCAAAAGAGACTCAAAATTCAAGTAAAGATAAGGAGTATCTGAAAAAGAGACGATAGATTTAGCAACCGTCGAGGTAACAACTATGGCAGATGTTGCAAAATTGATGAATATTCAAATTCAGAAATCACGAGAAGAACTCTTACCGAAGCCGAGCGGTCAAAACGCGAGTCAGAGCAATAACGCGCAAAATGCAAATCAGAATAACGGGCAAGGTCGAAATAGAAGTCGACGTAGAGATCGAGGCGTTCGGGGAGGCAATAATAACAACAACGGCAACGGTGGCAATGGCCAGCAGCAGGGTGCTCAAGCGGGGCCACCACCTCGAAATTTTCAAAATAATTATCCTCAGCAACAAAATTTTCAGACGCGCGAATTTTACGCGAATAACAATCAAAATCAAAGTCAAAATCAGAATCAAAATCAGAATAGAGGTTACAATGGCAATTACAATAATAATTACCAAAACAATTATCCAAGAGGAGGTTATAGAGGAAATCGAGGAGGTGGTTATCGCGGGGGTCACCGTGGTAGAGGTTATGGTGGATATTATAATAATGGCTATTATAATAATTACCAGGATCAGGGCCAACCACCACCAATACAACAACAAAATGCGCCGATTGATGCAGTGAATCTACAAGAAAACGCGCCCGCGACGAAACCATCAGCCGAGGCGGGAAACGCGAAACCAGCGGCGTGAATGAGACCATTGCGTTAGCTACGTCCGAACAGGTCTCAAAAGTTTGCGAAGCCAGTCAATCACAATCTCAAGAAACTGCGAATACTTTTCAAGTTGACGCGACTAGGATTTTCAAAGTTCCTGATACGACAAAACCGACAGATTATGCTCGATATTGGATCAACGTAAAAATCGGTCCAATAGAATTGAAGGGATTATTAGATTCGGGAGCCACACGGTCCGTGATAGGCAGAAAGTATCGAGACATCGCAGGGCAAATTGGTATTACGCTCCAACCCTCTAATTTTTTGTACGCTCAAATGGCGAATGAAGAATTAGAAGAGGTAGCTGGGGAATTGATCACTCTCCTGGAGATAGCTCGGATAAGCAAAAATATGCCGATTTTTAGCGTGCCATCATTACCTGTAGATCTCATTTTGGGACTTGAATTTATCCGTTTCTTTGGGATGCACATCTTAGGTGATAGTGACGAATATACATTCACAGACCTTAAGGACAAGCAAAAATTTGCATTTGAATTATTTTCAATCGAAGCACCAAATCAAATGAATTTAGAGTCTGGAATTCCAACATCATCGGAAGAGAGAATTGAGTCGAAATCTGAAGCGTCAAAAAACGCGCAAGAGCCACAATCGAGAGGTGAAGGTTTGAAAAAATTGAGTGATTATGAAGCTCACAGACTGAAAAGAGTTTTAGATGAATGTTTACCTCACCAGAATAAAAATGAGAAATTTTTGAAAGCAACTGATTTAATCGAATACGAGATTCGACTCTTGAAGAGTGCACGTCCAGTAAAACAAAGATATTTTTCGTTATCGGATAAAATGGAGAAAACAATGCATGCAGAATTTCAAAAATTATACGATGCAGATGTAGTTGAAAAATCAAACAGTCCTTGGAATAACCCAGCATTTTAGTAAAAAAAGCGAACGGAGGGCATAGATTGGTAGTAGATTTACGAGTAGTCGATTCATTAGCTGAAAAAGATGCGTATCCGACACCCTATATGGACACTATATTAAGGAAATTGAAGAACGCAAAATATATAACTACGCTGGACTTATCCATACCCTACCATCAAATAAAGCTTAAAAAGATTCCGAGGAATATTTGCGCCCTCACAATTCCCGGTAGAGGGCACTGGCTACCTATGGGCTTAGCTAACGCTGGAGCCTGCTTTCAAAGATTAATTGATTCAATTATAGAAGACCTAGAGCCTTACGCGTACGGTTATTTAGACGATATTGTCCTCGTGACAGAGACGTTTGAACAACATTTAGAGCTACTAGAGAAATTATTGAACAGAATCGTGGGGGCAGGTCTAACGATTAACAGAGAAAAGAGTAAATTTTGTTGCCAAGAAGTTAAATTCTTAGGATATATAGTGGACGAGCACGGTTTAAGAGTCGATTCCGCGAAAACAGAAGCAATCAAAAATTATCCGAGGCCTAACAATGTCAAACAAGTGAAGAGATCCACAGGTATGACATCGTGGCACAGTAAATTCATCAGAAATTGTGTGACGATTGTGGAGCCAATAAATCGGTTATTGAAAAAAGACGCGAAATTTGAGTGGAAAGAGGAACAGGTAAAAGCATTTCGTGCGCTAAAAGAAGCATTAGTATCTGCACCCGTGCTCAGTATGTCAGTACCAGACGCTGAATGGTTCTTGCATACTGATGCATCAGACACTGGGATAGGATCTATGCTTACACAGAAAGTTGATGGCAAAGAACGCGTAGTTTGTTACGCGAGTCGATCACTTTCAAAACAAGAAAGAGTTTGGTCAGTAACAGAACGAGAATGTCTGGCTATTAAATGGAGTATTGAAAAATTTAGGCCGTATATTGAGGGAGAAAAATTTACAGTTGTAACAGACCACAGCGCGCTACAGTGGCTGTTCAACAAGAAAAATCCAGTAGGACGCGTAGGCAGATGGGCCCATGACCTCGCGAGTTATTCGTTCCGCGTGATCCACCGCAAGGGAACACTTAGTGTTGTCCCTGATGCGCTCTCAAGAATGTTTGAAGACGACACGATGAATATCGGTTCAGTTGGAGTTCTTGAGAAAACAGCAGATACACGGTGATTCAAAACTATAGGTAAGCCCGGAAAGGGGTTGAAGATCTTGCTTGCCCGGTCCCAATCGCGTAGGCAAAATTAGGATTGGGGCCCTGGTCATTTTGAGAATCAAATTTGAATGCCGTCTTGTTTTGAAGCCTCGACCGTCTCGCGCACGCGTCTCCCCAGCTCTTGCGTTGGCGTCTCGCGTCTCGCGTCCGCTGCTTTTCCTCGATTGCATTCCGTCGCCGCGACGAGCAATCTTGCGAGAGTGAAAAGTAAGCCTAAGAGTCGCGTGGTCGTACCTAATGCGAAGATTACTCGTCGCAGCGACGAATTGCAATTGATTGCAATCGAGGAAAAGCAGCCGGAGACCCGAGACGCGAGACGCTTGTGTACTTATGAGGGGTTATGGTCCGCTTGTATTTTCCGTTCGTGGCTGCTGTATTTTTGTTCCAAGTCATTATGTGTAATGACATCTTTTCTCGCTTTGCCATGGGCATCGTGTAATAAGTGATGCATCTTTTAGTCGGCGGTTGAGGTGGCATCAGTTGTGCTGGGCGCTGGCACATGTCTCGACATTGGACACAGCTGTCTCGCGGGCCACGTGTACTTTAGCGGCAGTGCGGATTGGTGCGGATCATCGTACAGAATGTCGCACATCCAGCTAAAATTACAGGATGTTTCTGAAATAGATTTGTATTTCAGGAAACTGCTGCTGTACTTCGCACTGCCACCGAAAAAGTGTTTGGTGCGCGGGAGTGTAAGAAGGGCAAAAGCTCCAACAAATTTTTTTCATGATCAATATTCATACACAAGTTCAGGATTGAGTGCAGTTTCCAATAGTTTCAACTACCTTTTCAGGAAAAAGTGACCTCAAACATTGATCTGTGATTGAAATCATTTGTGCAGTCATATAGAACATCATTATACACCGTGTTTCAAAAGGTGTGTACATACCGTTACAGGGAGTTAGAAAAAATTTTGTATTTTCAGAAAAGTTTTTCAAGAAGTTTTGTAATAATTTTCAGATTTTGTAACTTTCAATAGAAAAAGTCAATTTTATCATTACATTTGTAATGTTTGAAATTTGGCGGCAATTGTTTGTTGTGTAATGATTTACCACTAATCATTACATAAACAATATGTAATGATTAGTGTAATGCTTTCGAGGTTATGTGTATTGAATAGTAAGGAGAGCTCGAAATTATCCCGGCAGCATAATACGGCAAAGTCGGCAACGGCAGGTCACGCATAAACCGGTCTATTGCTAAATCGTGTATTGATGCGCCTCTCATTTGCGCAGAAGTCGTACGAGTTAACCTCGACCCATGATCAGCGGCAATGCTGCAAAGCAGACGCCCGCAGAAGTCAAGGCTTGCGTCGTCGGCTTTGTTATTGTTGCGACCCGGTGTGCATCAAATTACAAAATCAGCTCGAGAACTCGGCCACCGTTTGCCTCTAGGTCGCGCGATGTGTATTCGGCGGCGATGAAGAACCAGAGTGTCCATCCTTCGCGTGGATTATCTGCGGATGTGTCGACAATTTTCCTGCAGGGACGAGAGCCCGGCATCATAGGAAAGTGATTTCTACGAGTGTGACGTGTTTGGTGATTTTTAATTGATAGTGTAGCCGTGACTAGTTCAGCAGCATGCCACAATCACTCTCGTCGTTGCTCATTTTTCCCTCGTCTGCGAGTACTGAGTGCACCCCACAACACTCATGGAGTGCTCACGTCCTTGCAGAATGTTTTTAGACATGTAGACCGGCCATTTGGAGAGGTATGGCGCTCTGGTGCATCATCGTCGTCGAGTACACATCGCTCATGCCGAGAGCTGGTGCACAGTACTCAGTTGGCAGCTAGCTGAGCCAATGACGCTAACATTTGGTGTCGTTGTCGTATGCTCTGCAATCGAATGCTCGTGATCACAGGTGAGCTTGAATGTAGTCGTGCGCAGTAATACTGGCTGGGCGATGTCTTCTCGGCGATGATGGAGCACCAAAGTGCCGTTTTTCTCCCGAATCGCCGGTGAAAGAGTGAAAATCTGCTTGAAGGGAAGACAGCCTGGTACATGTCAGGAAGTGCTCGGTGTGGAGTGCCTACCACGATTACGGCCTAATCAGCGCAGGCGAGACAGCCGTTTCGTGTACGCAAAATCCCATAAACGGGAAATAGACCTTCTCTCGAGAGAGCCCGGGTGGATTTCTCGCGTGCGCGAGGCCTAACACCAGGAGCTCTTTTCGGCCGTGGTGAATTCTCGCGTGTGCGAGTTTCCAACTTGGCTCACGCGAGACCACAGATCAGCCGGGGAAAATTGGCGCGCCCGCGAGAAATTTCCCAGCTTAGCATACGCGAGACCAAATTCGGGACTTAAATTCGACCATGGAAGAAATTCTCTCGCACACGCATCAGAAGCTTCTCTCGGCTGTGGGGAATTCTCGCGTGCAAGGAAAGTATCCCAACTTAGCCTACGCGGGATCCGACATCAGAAGCTCCTCTTGATCAAGGTAAATTTTCAGGTGCGCGCAAAATTTCCCAGCTCAGCGTACACAAGACCCAAATTAGGTACTTCATTTCGATCATGGAAATTTAACGCGTGCACGAGACTTTTCCGGATCAGCTTACGCGAGACGCATTATTAGGAGCTGCTTCTCTTGGCTGTGGAAAATTCTTGCGTGCGCGGGAAGATTCGCAACTGAGCGTACGCGAGACCGAGATGAGCCTCTGATGTTGGCCTCGCACCCGCTAAGTTTGGAATTTCTCGCGCGCTTTGAGCTCATGATTCCGGCCCTCGAGTACACTCAGTGTGCAATTTTCGTGCACACGAGAAATTCCCATGGTCGAGGTGAAATGCGAGGATTTTGATGTTGAGCCTCGCGCACGCTTAGTTGGGAATTTTCCGCTCACGCGAGAAATTTCTACGTTCGAGGTAAGCCTCTGATGTTGGGCCTCGCGCACGTTAAGTTGGAAACTCTTCGCGCACGCGAGAAATTTCCACGGCTGAGATACGATCATGTTCTTGAGCTTCGCGTGCGCTTAGTTGTAGAATGCCCACGCACGCGAGGGATTCCCTTGGTCGAGATGAACTGCTAAAGTTTTGATGTTATGCCTCGCGTACGTTGAGTTGGGAATGTTCGCGCACGCGAGAATTCCCCATGGCCGACATGAGCTTATGCTCCTGAGCCTCACGTACATTCAGTGTGGTCATCTTCGAGCACGCGAGAAATTCGTATCGTCAAGGTGGACTTCTGAAGTTTCGATGTTTAGGATCGCGCACGCCAAGTTGGGAATTTTCCGCGCACGTGAGAATTTTCTACGACTGAGATAAGCCTCACATTCTAAGCTTTGCACAGGTATTGTTCGGGAAGGCTCGCGCACGCGAGGAATCCCAATGGTCAAGTCGAACTGTTCGAGTCTTGATGTTGGGTCTCGCGCACACTAAGCTGAGAATTTTTCGCGCACGCGAGGATTTTTCACGCCCGAAGTAAGCCTTTTATGTTGGGCCTCGAGCACGGTAATTTGGTCGAGCTGAACTGTTAAAGTTTCGATGAGCCTCGCGCACGCTAATTTAGTGATTTTTCGCCATTTGATACTTGAGAGAAAAGAATTTCGCACGCAAAACAACCGAAAGGAGCTTCTGGTAATGGGTCTTACGCACGCGAGCAATTTCCTTGAGCGAAATGAATCCTGCACCTTGAGTTTCCCGTACGCTAAGTTGAGATTTCCTCGCGCGCCTCGAGCTTCTGATTTCAGGCCTCGCGTACAATTTGTGTGGTAATTCTCTCGTGCGCGGGAAATTCCCATGTTCGAGGTGAACTGCTGAAGTTTCGATATCGAGCCTCGCGCACGCTAATTCAGAATTTTTCGCACACGCGAGAATTTTCAACGTCCGAGGTAAGCCTCTGATGTTGTACCTCGCGTACGCGAAGTTGGGAGGATTTTCCATGGCCAACATGAGCTTATGATTCCGGGCTTCGAGTACACTCAGTGTGCAATTTTCGCGCACGCGAGACATTCCTATGGTCGAGGTGAATTCTAAAGTTTCAATTTTTAAGCTCGAGCTCGCGGTTGGGAATTTTCCGCGCACGTGAGAAGTTTCTACGACTGAGATAAGCCTCACATTCTGAGCTTCGCACACGTATAGTTGGAGAAGGCTCGCGCACGCGAGGAATGCCAGTGGTCATGTCGAACTGCTGGAGTCTTGATGTTGGGTCTCGCGCACGCTAGGCTGAGAATTTTTCCGCACGCGAGGATTTTTCACGCCCGAGATGAGCCTTTCATGTACCATGGATCTTAGTCGACGCTCGCTAAGATTCATACCAGACGTAAGAAATTGCGGATTTTGATAAAACTACCGACTAATTGACATTTCGTCTTTTCCATTCACACTATTTTGTCACCGGAGATGTCATAAAGTCAATGCTGATCGATATTTGATTACCGAAAATCGCGAGGAGATGACTCGATGCTCGGGCTGTAGTCGACGCTCGCTAAGATTGAGAGCAGACGCGTAAGAAATTGCGGATTTTGATCAATGTACAGACTAATTAACAGTTCGACGTTTTCACTCACACGATTTTGATGACGGGGATGTCGAATAGTCAATGCCGATCGATATCCAATGACCGGAATTCGCGAGAAGATGACTCGATGCTCGAGCTGTAGTCGACGCTCGCTAAGATTCAAAGCAGACGCGTAAGAAATTGCGGATTTTGATCAATGTACAGACTAATTAACAGTTCGACATTTTCACTCACACGATTTTGATGACGGATGTCGAATAGTCAATGCCGATCGATATCCAATGACCGAAATTCGCGAGAAGATGACTCGATGCTCGAGCTGTAGTCGACGCTCGCTAAGATTCAAAGCCGACGCGCAAGAAATTGCGGATTTTGATCAAATTACCCACTAATTGACATTTCGTCTCTTTCATTCACACGATTTTGTCACCGGAGATGTTGGGAAGTCAATCCTCATTGATATCCAGTGACAGAATTTCGCGAGAAGGTGACTCGATGCTCGAGCTGTAGTCGACGCTCGCTAAGATTCATATCAGACGTAAGAAATTGAGGATTTTGATAAAACTACCGACTAATTGACATTTCGTCTTTTCCATTTACACTATTTTGTCACCGGAGATGTCATAAAGTCAATGCTGATCGATATTTGATTACCGAAAATCGCGAGGAGATGACTCGATGCTCGGGCTGTAGTCGACGCTCGCTGAGATTCGGAGCAGATGTGAGGTATTTGCGAATTTATATAAATTCAAACACTAATAAACCATTTGTCCCTTTCATTCACACTATTTTCCCCCGGAGAAGTCATGAAGTCAATGCCGATCGATATCCAATTACAGAAATTCGCGAGGAGATGACTCGATGCTCGGGCTGTAGTCGACGCTCGCTAAGATTCGGAGCAGATGTAAGGTATTTGCGAATTTATATAAATTCAAACACTAATAAACCATTTGTCCCTTTCATTCACACTTTTTTCCCCCGGAGGAGTCATGAAGTCAATGCCGATCGATATCCAATTACAGGAATTCGCGAGGAGATGACTCGATGCTCGGGCTGTAGTCGACGCTCGCTAAGATTCGGAGCAGATGTAAGGTATTTGCGGATTTAGATCAAAGTACAGACTCATCGATAACTTGTTTCGTTCATTCACACGATTTTGTCGCCGGAGATGTTGGGAAGTCTATTCTCATTGATATGCAGTGACAGGAATTCGCGAGGAGATGACCCGATGCTCGGGCTGTAGTCGAAGCTCGCTAAGATTCAGAGCAGATGTAAGGAATTCGCTGATTTTGATTAAACTACACACTAATCAACCATTTGTCTCTTTCATTCACACCATTTGGTCCCCGGGGGAGTTATGAATTCAATGCCGATCGATATCCAATTACAGAAATTCGCGAGGAGATGACCCGATGCTCGGGCTGTAGTCGACGCTCGCTAAGATTCAGAGCAGATGTGAGGTATTTGCGGATTTAGATCGATTCAAACACTTATAAACCATTTGTCTCTTTCATTCACACTATTTTGTCCCCGGACAAGTCATGAAGTCAATGCCGATCGATATTGAATTACCGAAATTCACGAGGAGATGACCCGATGCACGGGCTGTAGTCGACGCTCGCTAAAATTCAGAGCAGATGTAAGGAATTCGCGGATTTTGATCAAACTACACACTGATAAACGATTTGTCTCTTTCATTCACACTATTTTGTCCCCGGAGAAGTTATGAATTCAATGCCGATCGATATCCAATTACAGAAATTCGCGAGGAGATGACTCGATGCTCGGGCTGTAGTCGACGCTCGCTAAGATTCAGAGCAGACGTGAGAATTTGCGGATTTTGATCAAACTACAGACTCATCGATAACTTGCTTCGTTCATTCACACGATTCTGTCGCCGGAGATGTTGGGAAGTCAATTCTCATTGATATCCAATCACAGAAATTCGCGAGGAGATGACTCGATGCTCGGGCTGTAGTCGACGCTCGCTAAGATTCGGAGCAGATGTGAGGTATTTGCGGATTTAGATCGATTCAAACACTTATAAACCATTTGTCTCTTTCATTCACACTATTTTGTCCCCGGACAAGTCATGGAGTCAATGCCGATCGATATTGAATTACCGAAATTCACGAGGAGATGACCCGATGCTCGGGCTGTAGTCGACGCTCGCTAAAATTCAGAGCAGATGTAAGGAATTCGCGGATTTTGATCAAACTACACACTGATAAACCATTTGTCTCTTCCATTCACACTATTTTGTCCCCGGAGAAGTTATGAATTCAATGCCGATCGATATCCAATTACAGAAATTCGCGAGGAGATGACTCGATGCTCGGGCTGTAGTCGACGCTCGCTAAGATTCAGAGCAGACGTGAGAATTTGCGGATTTTGATCAAACTACAGACTCATCGATAACTTGTTTCGTTCGTTCACACGATTCTGTCGCCGGAGATGTTGGGAAGTCAATTCTCATTGATATCCAATCACAGAAATTCGCGAGGAGATGATTCGATGCTCGGGCTGTAGTCGACGCTCGCTAAGATTCGGAGCAAATGTGAGGTATTTGCGGATTTAGATCGATTCAAACACTTATAAGCCATTTGTCTCTTTCATTCACACTATTTTGTCCCCGGACAAGTCATGAAGTCAATGCCGATCGATATTGAATTACCGAAATTCACGAGGAGATGACCCGATGCTCGGGCTGTAGTCGACGCTCGCTAAAATTCAGAGCAGATGTAAGGAATTCGCGGATTTTGATCAAACTACACACTGATAAACCATTTGTCTCTTTCATTCACACTATTTTGTCCCCGGAGAAGTTATGAATTCAATGCCGATCGATATCCAATTACAGAAATTCGCGAGGAGATGACTCGATGCTCGGGCTGTAGTCGACGCTCGCTAAGATTCAGAGCAGACGTGAGAATTTGCGGATTTTGATCAAACTACAGACTAATTTAGGACTTGTCTCTCTCACTCACACGATTCTGTTGATGGAATTAACGTAAAGTCAATGCTTATCGACATCTTATAATAGAGATTCGCGAGAAGATCACTTCAGATTCCTTCACGCGAATGTGAAGCTGATTCGCGTACACGTATGCCGAGCTGATTCGCGTGCGCGAGCGAGCCAAGATTCGCGTACACGAATGGGAAGCTGATTCGCGTGCGCGAGCAAGCCAAGATTCGCGTATGCGAATGGGAAGCTGATTCGCTCGCGCGAGCAAGCGCAGATTCGCGTACGCGAATGGGAAGGTGATTCGCGTGCGCGAGCCAGTACAGATTCGCGTACACGAATGCAAAGCTGATTCGCGTGCGCGAGCAAGCACAGATTCGCGTACGCGAATGCCAAGCTGATTCGCGTGCGCGAGCAAGCACAGATTCGCGTACGCGAATGCCAAGCCGATTCGCGTGCGCGAGCAAGCCGAGATTCGCATCGACTTCTCGACATCACCGTCGAGAGAATAAGACTCCATCGACTTGGAAAAATAATTCGCTCGCGCACGCGAGTCAGCTGCCCATCCGCGTACGCGAGTCTCGGCTCGCTCCCGCACGCGGAGTATCTCCACGTTCACGTACGCGAATCAACTGAGGTGTCGATCGCATCACATGGGCTTTCATGCACTAGTGAGATTCATATCCACGTACGCGAGACCTTAGAGGAGGAGATGCCGATCGCGCACATGATGATATCCAAACGTAGCATACGCGAGTTCCAAATTACTTGGGAATTTGAATCGCTCGCGCACGCGAATCAGCTTTACATTCGCGTACGCGAATCTCGGCTTGCTCGCGCACGCGAATCGGATTGGCATTCGCGTACGCGAATACGTGCTTGCTCGCGCACGCGAATCAGCTTTGCATTCGTGTACGCGAATCTGTGCTTGCTCGCGCACGCGAATCACCTTCCCATTCGCGTACGCGAATCTTGGCTTGCTCGCGCACGCGAATCAGCTTCCCATTCGCGTACGCGAATCTTGGCTTGCTCGCGCACGCGAATCAGCTCGGCATCCGTGTACGCGAATACATTCGCGTACGCGAATCTGAAGTGATCTTCTCGCGAATCTCTATTATAAGATATCGATAAGCATGGACTTTACGTTAACTCCATCAACAAAATCGTTTGAGTGAGAGAGACAAGTCCCAAATTAGTCTGTAGTTTGATCAAAATCCGCAAATTCTCAGGTCTGCTCTGAATCTTAGCGAGCGTCGACTACAGCCCGAGCATCGAGTCATCTCCTCGCGAATTTCTGTAATTGGATATCGATCGGCATTGAATTCATAACTTCTTCGGGGACGAAATAGTGTGAATGAAAGAGACAAATGGTTTATCAGTGTGTAGTTTGATCAAAATCCTTTAATTCCTTACATCTGCTTTGAATTTCAGCGAGCGTCGACTACAGCCCGAGCATCGGGTCATCTCCTCGCGAATTTCGGTAATTCAATATCGATCGGCATTGACTTCATGACTTGTCCGGGGACAAAATAGTGTGAATGGAAGAGACAAATGGTTTATAAGTGTTGGAATTGATCTAAATCCGCAAATACCTCACATCTGCTCCGAATCTTAGCGAGCGTCGACTACAGCCCGAGCATCGAGTCATCTCCTCGCGAATTTCTGTAATTGGATATCAATGAGAATTGACTTCCCAACATCTCCGGCGACAAAATCGTGTGAATGAACGAAACAAGTTATCGGGGAGTCTGTAGTTTGATCAAAATCCGCAAATTCTCACGTCTGCTCTGAATCTTAGCGAGCTTCGACTACAGCCCGAGCATCGGGTCATCTCCTCGCGAATTTCTGTAATTCGATATCGATCGGCATTGAATTCATAAATCCTCCGGGGACAAAATAGTGTGAATGAAAGAGACAAATGGTTTATTAGTGTATAGTTTGATCAAAATCAGCGAATTCCTCACATCTGCTTCGAATCTTAGCGAGCGTCGACTACAGCTCGAGCATTGAGTCATCTTCTCGCAAATTTCGGTCATTGGATATCGATCCGCATTGACTTTATGACATCTCCGTCATCAAAATTTTGTGAATGAAAGAGACAAACGGTTTATTAGTGAGTAGTTTGATTGAAATCCGCAAATTCGTTACATCTGCTCTGAATCTTAGCGAGCGTCGACTACAGCTCGAGCATCGAGTCATCTCCTCGCGAATTTCTGTCACTGGATATCAATGAGAATTGACTTCCCAACATCTCCGGCGACAAAATCGTGTGAATGAACGAAACAAGTTATCGATGAGTCTGTACTTTGATCTAAATCCGCAAATACCTTACATCTGCTCCGAATCTTAGCGAGCGTCGACTACAGCCCGAGCATCGAGTCATCTCCTCGCGAATTTCTGTAATTGGATATCGATCGGCATTGACTTCATGACTTCTCCGGGGGAAAATAGTGTGAATGAAAGGGACAAATGGTTAATTAGTGTTTAAATTTATCTAAATCCGCAAATACCTCACATCTGCTCTCAATCTTAGCGAGCGTCGACTACAGCCCGAGCATCGAGTCATCTCCTCGCGATTTTCGGTCATCAAATATCGATCAGCATTGACTTTATGACATCTCCGGTGACAAAATAGTGTGAATGGAAAAGACGAAATGTCAACTAGTTGGTAGTTTTATCAAAATCCGCAATTTCTTACGTCTGGTATGAATCTTAGCGAGCGTCGACTACAGCTCGAGCATCGAGTCACCTTCTCGCGAAATTCTGTCACTGGATATCAATGAGGATTGACTTCCCAACATCTCCGGTGACAAAATCGTGTGAATGAAAGAGACGAATTGTCAATTAGTGGGTAATTCGATCAAAATCCGCAATTTCTTACGCGTCGGCTTTGAATCTTAGCGAGCGTCGACTACAGCTCGAGCATCGAGTCATCTTCTCGCGAATTTCGGTCATTGGATATCGATCGGCATCGACTATTCGACATCCCCGTCATCAAAATCGTGTGAGTGAAAATGTCGAACTGTTAATTCGTCTGTACATTGATCAAAATCCGCAATTTCTTACGCGTCTGCTTTGAATCTTAGCGAGCGTCGAGTACAGCTCGAGCATCGAGTCATCTACTCGCGAATTTCTGTCATTGGATATCGATCGGCATTGACTATTCGACATCCCCGTCATCAAAATCGTGTGAATGAAAGAGACAAAAGGTTTATTAGTTTGTAGTTTGATTCAGAAAAGATGTCATCACGAATGACTTGACAAAAATACAGCAGGCACGAACGGAAAATACAAGCGGACCATAACCCCTCATAAGTACACAAGCGTCTCGCGTCTCGTGTCTCCGGCTGCTTTTCCTCGATTGCAATCAATTGCAATTCGTCGCTGCGACGAGCAATCTTCGCATTAGGTACGACCACGCGACTGTTAGGCTTACTTTTCACTCTCGCAAGATTGCTCGTAACGGCGACGGAATGCATTCGAGGAAAAGCAGCGGACGCGAGACGCGAGACGCCAACGCAAGAGCTGGGGAGACGCGTGCGCGAGACGGTCGAGGCTTCAAAACAAGACGGCATTCAAATTTGATTCTCAAAATGACCAGGGCCCCAATCCTCATTTTGCCTACGCGATTGGGACCGGGCAAGCAAGATCTTCAACCCCTTTCCGGGCTTACCTATAGTTTTGAATGACCGTGTAAGTGGTACACTAAAAGATTCTTTCAAATTTTGAATTATCCAGAACGATACAGAGATTGGAAAATTATGGATGGTAGAATTTATAAATATAGGCCAGATCACGAATTGAATGAGATAATTGATGATTTAGATGCGTGGAAATTAGTGATTCCAGAAGAAAACAGCGCAAAAATAATTAAAGAAAGCCATGACGAGCCATCAGCTGGTCATATGGGCAAAGAAAAACGTATAGAAAGGTCGCGCAGTCGTACGACTCGCCTGGTATTTATCTAGACGTCGCGAATTACGTGAAAAATTGCGATAGTTACGCGTTATATAACGTAGATCAACGCGGTCAAATAGGTATGATGGGTACGCGCACAGTCGACAGACCGATGAAAATTATTGCAATGGATTTAATGGGACCATTCCCAGAATCGAGAGAACAGTTTGAATATTTACTCATTTTCGAGTGTATTTCTAGCCGTTATATAGTCTGCGTACCATTACGTGAAAAGACTGGTCACGCGGCTCAGAATGCACTTGAAAATGTATTATGTACACATTATGGTACACCAGAAATTTTGATTAGTGATAATGGGTTAGAGTTCGAAAATAGATTAATGAGTAAATTCTGTGAGGAAAACGGTATAGAGCATGAATTCACCCCTAGTTTTCACCCCCAAGCAAATCCGGTTGAGAGGGTAAATAAAGATATTAAGACCATGATAGCGATCTTTGCTGATAACCACAAAGAGTGGAATAAGCATATTCAACAATTTCAATTTTGTCACAATTCGAATTTTTCAAGTTCGACCGGAAAATCACCAGCGTTCATGATTTACGGATGCAAAATTAAAGCGCCAAAATTATGGAGAAGACGCGAGGGAAATGTTCGGGAAAAGCTTGAAAAATTTCATGAAGAACGGTAATCAAGACGAATTGATAGAGTCATTACAAGATTCAGACGGAGCAGAGATTAGTTCAGAAATAAATTCAGAGAATAAGATAGAAAGCAATTCAGAAAATCAGAATTCAAGTCAATCAAATGAGCGCTCGCGAGTCGATGAGCCAAAGAAATTCACTATTCAACACGAAAAGTTCAAGTCAGATTTTATTGTCTCTCAGGAATCAGTAGAAAATTGGTCAGATCGTATGAATAAGTTACCCGAGGTACACGACTCTACCATAAGTAAAATTGAAAAAGCGAGCGAAAAGCAAAAATTGAATCATAATGTATCAAAGCGTGATGTTAGATTTAGGATAGGTGATAGGGTATTGAAGAAGAATCGACCATTGTCATCGGCGGAGAAGAATTTTACAGCGAAGCTGGCAGAAAAATTTTCAGGACCATTCGAAATTAGCAGGAAATTAGCAGAAAATGTCTACGTACTATCGAAGGAGGGAGCTGAATTACAATCATCTGTCCACGCCAAGGATTTGAAATATGCAAGCGTTGCATTAAGTCAGAAGTCAAGAAAAAATCCGCCCAAGTAATCATCAAATCAGCAGCAAACAGAAGATTCGGCGTCGTCGAGTCCCGGCGAGTCCGCCCGCCCCGCAGCAGCGCCACGCGCTCGGAGGAATAGCCGCCAGAAGCCGCGAGGAGCTGCAGGTGAGCAGATCACGCGCGAGACCGATCGACAACCCACGCGCACGACAGGTCCAGTTACGCGATCTAAGGCTAAAGCGTGTGACTAGAGTGTGGTAAAATAGTGGTGAAAACTCATACATCTATAGACTTAGGAACTAGTCACTACTGTGTATAACAGACTAGTGGGTGTATAAAACTAAGTGACTAGAGTGAAATTAAAAATAAGTGTATAAAAGTAGTGACTAGAAGATTGACTAGAAAATGATTGTAAGTGTTAAAATGGGACCTATAAAAGAGGCAGTGTTGAAGTGGCTAGAGAAAGACAGTAAAAATTAACAAGGAAGTGTAAATAATGACTCTGATACGCGCGTTGATAATGGTGGGGTACAGGACAATGACAGTGTAAATAATATGAATAGTGTGGAGGTAAATGTGCTTTTGGACGCTCAAAACCCCATAATAAATGAGGTGATAGTGCCAGCACAAAACAACCCCGTTGTACCCGTGATTGTGCCACCAGTGCGTCAAAAACAAGAAGGAATTAATGCAGACGACATCGCTGTTCTTCCAGAAAAAAGTAGTCCCAGACATTTTTTTGCGTCCTGAGGCCTGTTTTTGCTATCTCCTGCAGATGTATCTTCTAGGCAATTGAGAATTGTCTGTTTTCTGTGCATGCGCAAGAATTTGGATTCCTGGAACCAATTTCATTGTAAAGACAAAAAAATTTCCTTCAAAATGACCACATGCCGAAGTCAATTTCATCAACTACAATCGGAGCTGCAACGTATTATCAGTGCCATAACCCCAAAATTTTTATTTCATTTATTACTTTCTAGAATACACGTACTATTAGTCTCTCTATGTTATTTGAATCTTCGCGCGTATTGAAGCCGATGAGGCAGACGTTTGCTTTCCTTCCAGTGTCGCGCGTGGTAAATAGACACACACGAAGGTGTAAATATGTATATACTAATACATAGAAACTCTGGAATGTTCCATGAGTTTCTATGAGAAATTTCTCATATAAAATTTCATAAAATCGGAATCTTCCCTTTGTTGTCATAAAGCTCATTTTCTGAGATACGAAATGTATATAATCATTTTTCAGAACTAATTAACTTTGCACGTTCATTTCATTCTGCAAACTAAATGTTCTTGTAAAAAAGCGAAAGTGAATTTTTTTGTTCCATATTTTTGATGCATGATTTCGTTTATATTCTGATAAACGTAATCTATGTATCTCAAAGTTCCTCATTTGAAAGAGAATAAGCTCAAATTAGACATGTTGTGAATACTGTTGATATTTTTTAAAAAATAAATTTGTGGAAGAAATAGCCTGTTTTCACATGAAAGTATCGATGGGAAAAATAGCCTAGTATGGAAAGAACTCAAATTTTCTATCAATTTGTATCACTTTCCAAAGTGGATTAAAATCCACGTGCTTCTAGAAAATTCTAGGAATTTATATTTTTGTTTCTGGAAACAAATAAAAAATAAGTCAATCTGAATTTTGCGTTGAATTCATTTCCTTTAGAGATGAAGAATCGAATTTTGTATGCAGATTTTGCGAGATTGCTCCATCGGTATTATTTTTTCAATGAGATAGTAATTCTTCGAATGATCGATAATCTATTCGTTCATCTACCATACGATACAGATATATTGTACAGCCAAAAGACCAGGCATGAATACAGGCACATCAGGCCATTGAGGCCGGCTTGTGCTCAGTTGAATATCATAGTTGTATCGAGCTTGGTCTCTTGGCTATTGATGTGCTCATGTATATGAGATTTTGAATAAATTTCATCTGATTTCCATTTATTCTGAGTTTTAATGTGTACTCAAAATTGATAGAATCTCGATGCAGCTCAGAGACGCGATTTGGGTGGAGGAACGGCCCTAAGTACCCGTCCTCACGAAAAAGCAGGCGTCTCATCCAACCTCCACACAGATATCCTGGATTGGTGGGTCAGTGGCTCTCAGTCCCCACCACCCCCATCTACGTATATCTGCGATATCCAAGTCGTGTGACTTTCCAAGGATGATATGTGAGTGGCCCTAAGTACCACTCCATTCACCTTTCCAAGTCATCAAATTTCTCTCATCAGATTTCATTTCGTCCAAGGGCCTTAGTACCCAAGGATGGGTGGAATTTGATGGAGAAATGAGAAATTGATCACCTCTAAAGCTCATTGTTATTCCATCAATATACGCACACCTCTATCGAGGTATCCCTCTACAATTTTGATTATCCGGCTCTCTCCCTAGATCCAGAGCCCATATTTGTACCCTTACATCTGGCGCCCAGACAGGGACTCGATAAGTCTAAAAAGTGTGTATTCATGGAATAATATTATTACACGATCAGAGAACATATAGAAGCGATGCACTCTTCAAGTGTTATCGTATTTGACTATTAGGGACGTTAGGATTGTCCTATACCGAGTACGTTCAGATGGCTCAAAGGGCATCTCAGTCGCTGGTTCATATGCGAGCAAGATATGTAATATATATATATATATATATATATATATATATGTTGCCACAAAAAAGCGCGTTTAGCCGCTGTGGTATGACAATCGCTCGTACAATCAAGCATTACCCCCAATTCGCCTCTTATAGAGCGCGTTTAGCTCGCTCTCAGCCAACTACCTCGCTGGTCTAGTGGCCAGCGTATTCGACTCCCACGCGGAAGCATGGGGTTCGATTCCCGGACACTGACAATTTTTGATAACATATTATTGTTTTTTCGGATCCACCTAATCATAATAATGCATTACTATTTGAATGCAATTCAACTTTCGACGTAGAAGATAAAAAACTCATCCAAAGTTATTTCGTTCAGTAACGGCCTCAGCCAGGAGACAACCCAACATACTCGAGAGTGTATTTGACGACCAAAATGCCTACTACACGGCGATCAATCGCGGACGAAGACAGGGCTGATATATCAGCCCAAGCATTACTAGAGCGCATTGAGAATCCGGTAGACGATACACAAGTAAACACTCGAGCATGGACAAGGGCTGTTACTGGTGAATTGAAAATACTGGATGATAAACAAGCTCAGCTGTTCACCAGATTAAATAACCTCGAAAAATCACATGATGTACTACCCGAAATAAAGAATCTTGTTCAAGAAAACGAGAGTACCACGGAAACTTAGAAAGTCTCATTAAGGAGAAAGATGAATTTCACCAGAAATTCGATTCCATTTTGGGGAGACTGAAAGAAATTCCTGAAGAACATGCCATTTTGCGGCAAGAAAATAAAGCTTTCAAAGACGCCCTTGTAAAGTTGAACGAAAAGGTCCAAATCCTGGAAAGTGAGAAGAACGAACCAAACAGATTCGTTGTGAAATTAAGAAATGAAACCATTGCGGATTTGGAAAAAGATGTTACTTTCGATCAACAGGCCATGGAAGGCATTGAGGAGAGACAATTAGCAATCTCCAAACAAGTCAAAGATTGAAAAAAGACAATCAATGGGTTTCTCAGAACCCATGATTAGAAAATTAAAATCACCCTCTCCTATTTTTAACGGAGAATTAGGAGGAAAACCTGTAGGTTTTTTGCGAGATCTTTGCAGGTACGTGAATTTCATGGCTTTGGATGGACAAGAGTTCTCTCTTTTAATTTCTGAATCTCTACAGGGGACAGCTATTAGCTGGTTCCATTTACACGAAGAAGAGATCGTCTCTTTCGACGAATTTGAAATCAGATTCAAAGAGCAATTCTGGAACGAGAACGTGAAGCGTTCCATGGAGCAGAACTTTGAATTTGGAAAATATTATTCCGACGGGAAAGAATCCCGTAGAGAATATGCCATTGAACTATTTAACATCACTCTCGGAATAGACGAGGCGCGAGAAGGTACTGACATTGTAAATCAACTATATCAACATTTCGAAAGAGAAGTAAGGGCAGTCATTCGTGGCAGTGCTGACAAATCAAAAAGTGCTTTCTTCAATACTTTCGCTGATTTCGATGATGATGATGCAAGAGCTAGAACAAAACGCTCTCAGCAACAATCAAATCAATCAGACGAGAAGAAGAAACCTCAAGAGTAGCAAGCTCGAAGTTTGAGCTCGAGCACCACCGGAAAAGATCCTTAAAACCACCCCAAAAGCCAAAGCCTAAGCGTAGGACCCAGAAGCCTCTTGGGGCTGAAGAGGCTGAGAAATTGGCCAAGGCTGCGGCAAATAGTTACAAAAAAGACGTTGATGTCTTCAGCCTAGTTGAGGGTATTGAAAACTCGGAAAACTCCCAATAGTTGCATGCTTGTCCACGCAGCAATATGCAACTGAAGAAATCAACATGAGGTCGATTTATAACGATCCCCGAGAGGATCTGCTCTACGACATCGAGCCACCAGGGGAAAACTGTGTAAAGCGCAAGTGCCCCGAAATTATTATGAAAATCGAAGGTATTGATATTAGTATAGTATCCTTGTGGATTCTGGAAGTGAAGTCACTTGCATCTCGGAGGACTTTTATCTGCAACATCAGGACGTTTTTAAAATATGTCCAACTCTCCCAATCTCCGGGAAGATAATCCGCGGAGCAAACGGACAAAAGTCTACTCGTATCAAATACCAATGCCTGATGACTACTCACATTGGGTCGCTGGTTTTCTCTCTTGTATTCATTGTTGTTCCGAAATCGACGAAGGACTGCACATTGGTCAAACTAATATTTGTACTCGATCGATACGATCAAGCACTATATTTATCACTGGCGGGAATTACAAATGATGAATTTCAATTGATCGGCTTTTGCCAGTAGCATTTTGTCAACAAATTTCGCTGACTCATGTCATAGATCGGCAAAAGCCGATCAATTAAAATTCATTATTTGTAATTCCCGCCAGTGATAAATATAGTGCTTGATCGTATCGATCGAGTACAAATATTAGTTTGATATATATCCGACAGTATGCTGAAAATCTGTCGAGTCGATTTCATATGGAAATAGCGGGTTAAAACCACCTTTCTCGCAAGCGCTTGGGGGCTGTACATTAATTACGTAAGCCACTGGAGGGTGGGTGGGTGGTACTGGAAATCTTATGGTTTCTTACGCGCGGAAGGGTGGGTACATGGACTTGGATCTTACGTAAGATTTTTCTAGTACTGAATCTGACAGCCACTTCTGACATTGAGCTGGAGCGAGAGCTAAAGTGTCGAGTGTTTATAGCTCGGAATAATCGTGATAAGTCGATCTCATGATGATCTCGATGGTATCGCATCCTGTCCAGGAATTGGTATCCATAACAAACTCGAACGTTTTTCTGTCAACTCTTTTCGCAAGTCGAGGCGGCGCGATCACATAGGTACACGATGTCATTTGTTCACGAATAAGAATTGAGAGAACGATTCGGTGCTGCGAAAACGGCGCGTGGAGTATCCTATCATCACTGGTTTCAACCTGTCTCTTCGACACAACGTTGAGAGCTGAAATATCGTATCCGGGGTCAGTCTTCGACTTGCACTCGTGACGACAAGTTCAAGAGAATATCCCGAGCTGGAGTGTCCTGAAGCTTGTATACACGCATAAAGAATTGTGCACGTGCAGTGATAGTTTGCGATTTCTTCAATATTATCAACAGAGCCAAGAAGAAAAGGAAATATGCCAGTCGATCTCGATGAATTACACCAAAAGTGTTATAAAAGCTATCAGCTGTTTTATTCTGATATGAAAGGCAAAGACAGCAGACAGAAATTTGCCAAGAAATGGCATGATTTGAAGATTCGATATAAAGATCACGATCAATTGCAGAGAGTTGCGGATGAAGAAATGATGCGAAGGAAAGAAATCATCGGAAAGAGGAAAAATAAATTCAAGTCACGTTTCCAGCCGATTGTAAGTACAATCATATTCGCACATTTGGGGTTTAAACATTAGCAGATATTTTTATGCAGTTGGAAAAATTTTGATTTTAGTAGAATCCAAATATCGCATAAAATTGGTGGGACGATTCCATTCTCAGCTTGCGGCTCGCTACCCGATGTGCGCTAGATCGATTTGTGAGAAGCATTTGCTGGCAGGATTCAATAGCATTAAGATAGCACCTCAGAGCAATTCCTAATTTTTTATGATCTGTGATGCTTAGTGGGTTTTTATGTCGCTACAGAAACATATAGAGCACTTCAAATCTTGTGATCGACTTTTAATATGTCGTGACCTCATACCACATTATTCCCAAAATTCCATATTTCCTTTTATGAAACGACGGAGATTGAATAACGACATCTCCCACCAGAATCAATGCGTCATAGACAGTCCTAGTGTATTGACGATATTCCTAGAATGCTTCGTTCTACAGGATGTTATTTGAGTGTAGTATCAACACACAAGGCTTATGAAATAAGTTTTTCAACCCAAATGAAGAGTATCTCAGCAAAAATTTAGGAAGTGGTAAAAGTGAGATTCTTGGTCGATTATTGATAGCTACTTCTCTTGAATTGCGGTGATTGGAACGATCCAGTCTGAGTAACAGGCGAATTGACGTAAACAACTTCTGATCCTCAGTTGGACAGGATTCTTGTTGATCATTGTGATTATCTTGGAATTCTCATGGTATTAAGCGTTCCGAAAAGCCGTGAATTATTACTGTAACTACTCGTGATGTTGAATTTTGATTGACGAATGTTGTCACTTGTCTAATTTTTCTTGTTTAACGGAAAACATGAAATTTCCTCTTTTCCGACGTACGAATTTTCAACATTCTCTCAAGAATATCTTGCAGGACCTACGATTTGAGGGCTTGCGGTAGCCGTGCAACCTGGTCGTAGAGTTTCATTTACATCTGACGCGAGAATCTTGATGATGCAGTGTTTGAGATGAGTGGTCGAGTTGATGTTATTGACCAATCCATACTCTAGAGTTCGCTGTTTAGCTCATGCAGACAATTGTGTTTTGGCTGGGTGGCTAGTGCTTCCTTACCTGTACCACAGGCGAATTTTTGTTTGCAAATTACGCGAATTCTCTCTGAATTGACGAGCTGTCGCCTTCGAGTTAGGCAATAACAAAAGAGTGACAATTCGTCGTGTAGCGCAAATGCAAACGAATCTACGTAGTTTGGAAACAAAAATGAGCTTGCCCGGGTACTGCGTGCCCCCTGGTTGAGCTTTTTTAATGAGAATTCACATTGGTGCCGGCCGATTTTGAACCTAGAATCTCTATATTGAATACAAAGGATATCAGTCACAATAGTTGCAAAACTCAATGGAATCGTAGAGACTAGAACTTGAACTTATCATGACGGTTGATTGTCTTCAATTCGAGTCAACTCATGGATTCTTCTTTTGTATCTACACAGAACTCTGCTCAGAATCTCAGTCATCGTCCAGAAATTGTGGATCAGAATACTTCTTCGAAAGAAATACAAGTGAGTGTCCCATCTTCTGAGTGTCTGTTCACAAACCATCTATCTTTATTCCTTGAAAAGGCGTTTGCGATTCAGTTGATATCATCATGAGTATGAAATACGTGAAAACAGTTGATCATTCAACTCTTTCACTTTTGTTAGGTATCATTGCTCGAGACGAAATCTTCATGTTCTGCGCTACCAAACGAGCTGAATGAGAGTGAAACAGTCATTACTAATCAAAATTGCAGTATTAAAAAAAGGCACCCACTCCTGCTCAAGACAAGCAATCGAAAATAATCCATGCATTAGAAATTAGTCTTAATGCTCAGATGTTGATGCAAAATACTGGTCTCAATGCTAGTTCAGATTCTGCTAAGGAAATTGAAGAAACCAAGTTACAGTTAGGGAAAGCTAAGCAGACTTTGGTGTAAATGAAAAATAATGCAATACATCAGAGTACACGTAGGAAGAAGGTCAAGAGAGTGTTAAATACCATGGATGAGTCTTCAGGATCAAATTCTAATGAAAGGGCAAAAGTCGGCCGACCCCGATCAGAAGAAGAACAGCCACTTTTGAATGATACCATGAAAGAGATCGCTATACAGGCATCCCTCGTTCAACGCGGTTTTGGTCAACGCGGTTCTGGTTATACGCGGTTTTTGAATTGCCACCTTTTTTTTGTTCAACGCGATTTGGGACTTGTACAACGCGGTTTTGAAAATGAAATTTTTGAAGAAAGCTTCGAATGACGTCAGCAAAAAGACGCTATCGACCGCAAGAATAACAAACAATTTACATCGAATCTGTTGAATGCTAAAACTCGTGAATAATCACACATATAACAGTTCTGAGGAATTCTACTTTTTGATGCTGTCTTGGGTGAACGAATCGAGAGTGTATTTATTATGACGAGTCATTGATTTTCTTAGACAACTACGTCTGATTGTTTGAACCCCTAACCAAAAAATTCAAATTTTTGTTTACATGAATCTCGGCTGTATTTTTAGCAAAGTAAATTCTATCTCTTTCCCATAATGTCTGAAGAAAAAAAACAAGTATCACCTTGCAAAAGTTCTCCCGCTGCTAAAAAGTCTCGAAAAGTGATGAACTTGGAAAAAAGTCGAAAATTTTGGACCTATTGAAAACAGGTGTAAGATTTGCAGAAGTTGCGCGGAAATTTTGTGTGAATGAATCGCAACAATAAGAACTATTCGTGAAAGTGAACAGAAAGTCCGGGGAAGTTTTATGGTTTATCAGTACTAACGATATTTTCATCATTGAAAAGACTCTCATTTGATCCCAAATTCACAAAAAAAAATCGGTCATAGTTGGTCGATCATGAGTCTTGGTACGCATCCTCTACTTCTCCATAAGAGCAATGCTTTGTTCAACGCGGTTTTGCTCAACGCGGTAACCTGCCGGAACATAACCCCCGCGTTGAACGAGGGACGCCTGTATTTGGTAGTGCAGTCCGTGATAGACGCCGTACAGAGGAAATTCGCAGTTGCAAAACTTTAGACCAACTTCATAATGCCTTACTTGATCATGAATATCAGATTTCTCGAAGTGCAACATATTTGAGGCTGTTGCCCAAGAAATCTTCATAAATTAAAGGTCGTAGACACGTTGTAACAGTACCTGTGAAGTTACGTAAGGCGAACAATGATCGTCATAAGAAACATCGCGATCACGATTTTTGTCGCGTCAATTCAATTTGTAGAATTTGTAGCCTCCATGTTAGGACCAGGCCAAGTGGGATTCATTTCACAAGATGACAAAGCGAAGGTGCCGATCGGGCTCACTGCAGCAAAGAAGCAAGCTCCTCTCTTAATGCATGTAGAATACATGGTGAATTTACTTGATCATGACTTCGTTATCGCAGCCAGACATGAACTAATCCCTTCGGTCTCTGCTGGGATAGTGATAAAACCAAATGGACTAGGCTCACCAGAAGCTGTGTCGTACTCGGATCCCACATACATCAGTATCAGGAGTGGGAAACATTCATCCTCTACAGCTGCCTATCATAATCATGACAGTTGATGGTGGGCCAGACGGGAGGCATAACGATTGGTTGTTGATAACTTTTGTTATCAACAACCAATCGTTGTTGATAACAAAAGTTATGAATCATGGAAAATTGTTGCTGGAGCTACTTCGGGGATTACTTATTACGACAGCTCATACTTTTATGGCAACTTGAATTACACAATAATTTTTTAGCTCTGCAATAGCATCTATTTGTAGTACACTCAGTCTTACAATTGCACTTCGCCATTCTTTGCCCTCCTGTGAGTGGAATCTTTGATACTGCTCGCCTTACACTGATTTCTGCAGATGCATCGACCTCGTTTGCATCCAGGAACTTCTCAGCGCAAACTTCAAATTGATTCCTTGTGAATAGATTCTGCAGAGTACCAACTTTTGTACCGATCTTGTAGAATTGATCATCTGAGACGTTCACGATACCTCCGGTCAGGTTACAAGTATCAGTGCGTCCTCTGTCGACATCTGGGATAAGAATCATCACTATTCATGTGAGAAGACAGAAGAATAACCACCATTATTCTTCTGTCTCCTCACACTTCACAATCTTATTAATCCTTTTAATCAAAATCAAAACACTTCACTCGTTATGAATGTAATGCAAGTTCATAATCAACGTACTGATTGTGATGAAACGACTTGAAACTCTCTCGTCTGGCGTCAGCGGCACAGTTGGGTGCAACTTACAGCCGGTCAGGAGGTTTCCTAAGTTTCCAACCTTTATCTACTGAGGAAGTTGCCACCCGCAAAATTGGGAAGACAATTGTGTCAGCATGAGCAGTATGTCATGAATAGTCATAAGAGAAATGTTTATATCACTCAACTTTTGTCATTGACAACTATTCGCTATGAGGTATTTCTGAGATCGACAAGTATCTGACGAGACATTCAATTGACAACTTCTCATTTGATAGACATTTTTCCATATTCCAACCTGCCTCGGAAGCTCCGAATAATAAAACGTTGTGTCTGACATTTTATTCAACTTTTCAACTCTTCCGATCTCTGACATTCACTGGTTGATGCCCAGTGAATGCTAACAATCACTGGTCGAGACCAGTGAATGCTGACAATCACTGGTCGATAGCCAGTGAATGCTGACAATCACTAGTTAAAGCCCGAATTATGGCCTCAGCAACAACATCAGCTACGAATTCCGGGCTTTCACTAGTGAAATTCAGCATTCACTGACCTCGACCAGTGATTGTCAGCATTCATTATTGAATGCCCGGCAATCACGGATTTCGGGCTTTCACGGTAACACATACACTTGGTAGATTTTTATGGGGTCTCGTGGGTGGTGGAAAGTTCATGTTTTGTACCATAGAATCGAATGAGAAAGTCAAGAAAATGATCTGAGAATGACCCTCTTTCGTAGGTCTGTTTCGCGTGGAATTACTCATACCTCAAAAAATGGCTATGAGAATCGCCCGTACTACAGACTCATCTCGGTCATGTGCGAGGCTTGTGAGAATTGACAAATAACGGAAATGAGTGTTTTCACGGCTGAGGCACACCTTCATTTTGTACCATAGACCTCCAGAAGACATTGTTAACTATTAAACTCATTTCTTTTTCTCTATCCCAACACCGAGGATGCCATGTACTCACATGAACATGCGCCGATTAGAGCAATGGAAATATGAGTCTCCCATTCAAATACATGAGAAAATCTTCTAGTCCCTCTCAAATCCACGGAGGAGCCCCAAAGTAATTCATGCAAGTATTTCATCACTGTTTGCGCAGTACTTGGACCAAAGAAAAGTCCATGATAAGTGTGCTGCCATTCTGAAATTCTCGAAATTTTAAATTCGAAATCGCACAGTTTCTGAGATTTGCCCATATACCTCAATAATCGAAAAATTACTCCGAATACATTCGTTATTTTGGAGACAGGATGAAGTTCCAGAATATGACGTTACCTAAGTACATAAGGACAAAACTCTCCATCATCATCTTACGCGATTCCCTCATCATTCATGATATAGTTGATCGGTCTGCTTTGAATGGAGAAGATAATACTGACAGTGATAGATTGATTCTCAATTCTACTGATAACACAGCAATACACTCTCCCGAAGATGGTTCTCTTCTATAAGAATTCCACGTCTCGCTATTTCGACAAACTGATATGATGTGGACAAAGTTCTCTTTTGTAATGCCAGTGAGACTTACATAGTCTTATCCGATAGATCTCCATCTTCCACGTCCAATGAGCCCTCGTGGAACGATGATGGATAACTTGAGTGAGTATAAAATATTTGTACATGTGTGATGTGGTATTTTAACTATCACGACTAATTTATATTCAACGGGACTCTTATCCTAAAATCGCAGACAATACGCGCGCGAACGGCGAAACGACTCCGTCAAATTCAGCTTCTCAGCAACACCTACCGTAATCCTACCCCGAAAATAAAGAGAAGAAGGGAGGGCGCACGCTAATGAATAATCAGACCGATTTATGAATAAATAACTTGGCCTCTATTCTTCACGTTGCTTCTACGCGGACGATACATGAATTTTCACATATTATTCACGACCGAGATTTGTCCGGGCGACTCTAATATCTGTCCGAAAAATATCAATCAGTCACGTCAAATTCAAAAAAAGTCCCTCAATTTCACCTGTAAAATACAATAAAGGTTCACTAACCACCAAGAGGCCACACTCCGTCCAATCACTCGCGAAAATCTACCTGCACTCCGTAGAGTACAGCTTGTCCGGTCCCTGCTCCGATATTTTCCCCACAATTTATCTGTTCGTGAATTTTATCGTCCAAAATGGCCGCTCAGCGGCCCGCGCAACGGCAAGCACCCAATATGACTTGAGCTCCGATGCTCTATTATCCCACGCGCACGAGCAACAGGTGCGCGATCACACCCTGGCTCCTAGTCCATTTGTACCTCGTCCAAGATCCACTAGGTCCCCGTCCACGCGCGCCTCCTCCAGGGGGTCTGTCCTCAACACGAATCTCCTATCGCGCGCACGTCTTCCCAAGACGTCTTGTCCACTCTGCACGCACCAAAACTCCACTAAATCGCTGTTCCGAATTTCTACACGCGACGCGGTTGCTGCTCCGGGTCCGCTGGTGCAATTTTTCAACGCGCGTACGTCACTTGGAGACGTCTTGTCCACGAGCACGCGGTGCGCCAGCTCACGAAGCCCCTCCAGGAGCTTGTCCAGTCCGCGGGCACGACGATTTGCCCTCCGCACGCGCGAGGCTCTTAGAGCACTCCCGACGAGAGAATCCAAAAAGATTTAAAGAGACCACTCACCGTTAGCTGCCATCATCCTCGCTGGCGTATTTTCCCTCGTCCAAATTCACTGCTGCTCCAAATATTTTTGGGGTCCAACTATTACTTCCTTGGTCCACTCGGTCCTGAGCTCCTTGTCCTGGCAACACGGACTCCTGGAGGGAATCGCGTCTGGGCACGTGCTCCGAATTTTATTCGCGGGCGCGACTGGTGCGTGGGGCGGGCACAAGAGGTGATCCACAGGTGACACAATGGCTGCTTCTTCTTCACCAACTCCGCGCCTTCGTCTTCACTGAAGTCAAGCCCTCTGATTGGTCCGTTCGATTTTACTGGAACACTAGCAGCGCCAACTGGCGGCTAAGCGCGCCAAATATTCAAGTCCAGTCCACTATACTTGTCTCATACAGTAGCTCATATTCTACGAAATTCGCTGCAAGCGCATCAATTGCAGTATCTACGGTCCTGATGCCTCCACCCAGAGAATATTCTGTCCCGCTCACGCGCATGCACCACTAGAATACACGCGAAGGCATCGCGCTCTCGCGCTTGCCGCAACTCCACGCTTTCACCTCGTATAGTCCTCATACATGTCCGTATATATATATATCTAGTCCGTATTGCAGCAGTATATCTATATATACTCGCGGCCGCCCACGGCATAATGATATCGAGTCCGCATGGCCGCAGTATATCTATATATACGCTGTGCACAGTCCCAGTGCAACATATTCATGCGTGCATAACCCTAAGTACATGTAAATGTCGTCCGCAAGTCCGAATTTGCCCAGTAGTTGTTGTCGAGGTAATCGTCCGTCGAATTTTCCTGGCCTCGAGTACTCGGGTGTGGCTCGGATTTACATGCCCGCAGCGCCACCACATCTCGTTCACCACCAGTCAGCTGTCTGCTCTTGCCGCGTGCACCGGCCTGTCCATCATCGCCGTCTTCCGCTGGGTCATCCGGGCCCACCCGCGTCCGTGTGATGGTCACTCGTGCGGTGGGTGGCCATCCTAGTGTGATTTCAATGGAGCGCGGGTGTGTGATACACCAGGTACACGATGTACCTGTGTAACAGTTGGTACGTGGGTACATAACCCCCTTGCTGCAGGCATGCTCACTGCCCCGGGCTGCAGCGGATGGGGCGAATGCTTCGATCGCTAGCAGCCCGGGGAACGCATCATCCGGAGGGCCACCCGTCTGCTGCATGCCGTGTCATCGGCACCCGGGCCCCGCGTGCCGTCCGCGCCATCTCTTCGTGTTCTGCAGCAGTGTGCGTCGTGTGTGTGGCACCGGGTCCATAACCCGTCCAGCGTCGTGCATTATTTATATGTGCGTTATGCAACGCGATTTCGCGGAGCCAAAGGATACCCTCGCCCACCCGTGAGCGAGGGCCTCGTCCGTCATCATCGTCGCCGTCGTCCGCACGCCGGTGTGTATACCCCTGCCCCGCGGCATGGTGTCGAGGAGCAGCATATCCGTGGGGTGTGGGAGGGTCGGTGTAAGGGCCAAACAGGGATTCGGGGCCCTGGGGGAGCCCTCCGCGCCACCCAACTGTAGAAACCGCGACCCGTCGGCTACTTATCCAGCAGCCCCCTTGAAATCGGGCTGCAGCGGCTAACCTGGGAGCAGGGAGAGCTGCCCGCGCACAGGCATGTCGGTACCCGCAGCATCCACAATCTCCCTCGTCGCTCAAGGTCGTCGTCCTCTCGAGTCAGCCCTCAACAAAAAGAGAAGTATCTGGGGTCAATACTTATACTTCTTGCTTGCTGGCTCGAGACGGCGACGAGAGATTCTACAAATTTCGGCTATGACGGCTTGTACGTCACACATGTAATGGATGTAGGTGGGGAGGAAATGATATTTTGTGTGAAGACACACTTCTATGTTTCTGTCTCTCTTGCATTGCCGAATCTTGCAATGAACTTATGAATCGAGATACTTCCTCCTCTGACATCAGCGTATCTTCGAAGTCGGATTTCAGCGATTTTAAGACTTCATGATCCAGAAGATCACCCTTGAAGTGCCGCGGACAATATTTTGTGTTGTAAATGATTACAGCGTTCAGGCCAGAAAACACTCAGATATTGCCTGTTACGGAACAACTTTTAAATCTGTCTCCTACTTGCAGTTGAAACACCTGGAATGGCAATTCCGTAATAAGCCTGTGAATGATTGAGTAGCTAGGGGAATTCATTGAATGTCTGTTGTCGAGCAATTAATCGGACTCAGCAGTTCCAGGAGCATTGCAAGGCACACGTGAGGAATAGAAGTATGTGAAGTCGCCAAATTCGAGCGGTTGCTCGAAACAAGGTCAGCTGAGAACGTGAGCTTGTTAAAACACGTCATTCCCGTTCCCCTTGCCTTTCTTTCTCTCCCTCTCCCCCCCTCTCTCTCTCTCTCTCTCCCTTTTTTCCTTTAAGGTGGTTGTAGGGCGAGTACGCTGCGACGTACGAAGGAGAGGCACCGGTCAGCCAAACACGGCTGGCCAGCACCTCCCCAACAGTCCCGGGCTCGAATCCCCATCGATACGGCCATCCGAACCGGGTAAACCCTCTCTTCCTTCTCCGTTGGCGCCGGCCATTGGACAAGGAGGAGATCCACCAACGTACCAATCCGGCCCCGGCACCGCGTGAGCATGACTTGTGGGCCAGCGGCGTCTCACGCTCAGCATCGAGCGTCTCTCTTCTCACGACTCGCAGGTGTTGTTTCTCCTCCTTCAATCATCTTCGATCTCTTCATTCTTCTTTCTTCTCTCTTCTTTCTTCCCTCTCCAGTGCATCATGTTCCCCCTGGAACCATTTGGACCTCTTCTGTTTGAATTCGCAGACTCACTGTAATTTGCCTGCCTCGAGGCGCCTCACTTCTTTCTCTTTCTCCTCCTTACGGGTCATCACCAGCTTGATGTATCCGGTGACTCTATCCCATGTCTCCTGGTTGCGGAGCAAGTACGGGGCGAGATTCTCAGGTGTTAGTTGAGCACCAAGCCATCCATCCAACTCTCTTCGGGTGTCATTGCACGTGAACAGGGCATATTCAGCGTCATCCCAGTTGTCTCCGCATGACTGACATGCTGGAGATGTCCTCTTCTTGAATCGGGTCAGATAGTCACCGAAGCAACCGTGGTCACTCAGTGCTTGCATCGTCCAGTAATCTATCTCTCCGTGGGTGCGTTCCGCCCACTTGGCTACGTCACGGATCAGCCGATGCGTCCATCTGCCACCTGCAAATGGCGAATCCCACTCAGGTTGCCACTGCTCAAGGGCGGTTTCCTTCTTGTTGTCGCGGATGATCTCCTTCATCGTTGGGGTGAGCACTCGTTCGGCTCCGATCACTTTTTGCCGGTTCCAGATCCTCACTCGCTCCACGACGACCGAGTGGATGGGTGGCATCCCCGCCAACACGCAAGCTGCCCCTCCTGACACGGTGCGGTAGGCACGGATGCTCCTCAGAGCCGCTCTCCGGTGGACAGGCCCCATCCTGTTCTCGATGACGGCCTTCTCTACTCTCTTCCCCCACACGGGTGCCTCTTCTGTTTCGGTCCTCCGATGTTCGGCATCAGCCGCTGAAGCGCCGCATCGACCCTGCTCGCTTTCTGGGTGGCCTCCCGGATGTGCTCCTTGAACGACCACTTGTCATCAAGCCATACGCCGAGGTATTTCAGCTCTGTCTTGCGTGGGATCTCTTGCCCGTTGATGTAAAAGTGGGGCAAGTGAAACTTCCTGCGTCTTGTGACCACGATTGCTTCGCACTTCTTGACAGCAAGCTCCAGGAGCCTGCTGATCACCCACTCGTAGACCCGGGCCAGCGCCTCGTTTGCGTGTCTGACCAAGAGCTCCTCGTTGTCGGCCCAGACTATGAGTCCCGCGTCGTCCGCGGAAGCCACGATTATCACGCCTCCTGGCAGTTCGATAGACAGTAAACTGTCGTACTGGGTGTTTCAGTTGAATGGCTCGGAAACCGATCCCTGTCCAATCCCGGCGGACAGTTCCCGGATCTCTTGTCCCTCATCGGTGTCGTACACGGGGGTCCTGTTGCGCAGACAGTCACTCTTGACGGCTAGTAGATAGTGCGGCACTTTACCTGCTTGGGATTGATAGACTCGCTCACAGCTCGCGCAGTTGAACGCGTTCTTTATGTCCAACGCAATTAAGGCACAGAATCCTCCTCTTCCTTGGTATGTGTTCCCTACCGACGCTTGAACCCGTTCTTGGACCTCCTCGATCGCGTGCACAGTGCTTCGTCCCTTCCGGAACCTGAACTGCATTGGTGATAGCCCGCCGCTCCCTTCGTAGCCTCCCTCGACCCTGTGAAGCACCATCCTCCCATACATTTCCCCGATATTGTCGAGCATGCTAAGAGGGCGTTGACCTCCTTGACCTTTAGGTATCAGGACCAGCTTCTGGCGTTTCTACTTGTCTGGGCAAGTTTCCGCGCTCAGACAGATGTTTAAGAGGTCGAGGAGTAAATCTGGCTTGTATTTGAAGACCAGTTCCAGAGTCTCGTTTGGAGTGCCGTCCAGGCCAGGGGCCTTGCCGTTTGGCAGCCTCTGCGCCGATATGAGTAGCTCTTGAGGAGTGGACAGCGGGATGGGGTCATCGCTCTCCGGAGGAAATGAGACTCTAAGTTCTCCTGCTGGGAAGAGGTCTTCCACGATGCTGCGCAAGGTAGCTGCATCGGTCGGTGCTGGGTTGCCCCTCCGGGGTCGGACCTTGGACATAACCACGCGGTATGGCGTACCCCACGGGTCTCTATTACCCATGTCGCACAATTCACCCTAGCACTTCTCTTTGCTTCTCCGGATGGCTAGAACGAGAGCCTTCTTTGCTTCTCTGTACGCCCTGTCGTCTTCCGCCAGTGATGGTCGTTCCAGTTTCCTTGATCGCCACGCGGTTCTCTTTTTCTTATTGCTCGTTCCTTGTAGACCTGTTATCTCGTCGGTGATCCAGTTCTCTGGTTTCCTCCAAAAGCATGATGTTGTCTTGCGAGGCATAGATGCGTCACAAGCTCTTATGATGGTGGTCGTCACCATATCCACAGCCTCGTGCGCAAAGATGTTCATCGGGAGATCTTCGGCTGTTTCTATCGATTTCTGGAATTTTCTCTCATCCAGCTTGCGTACCTGCCACCCCGTCGGTCGCGATCTGCGTGTCGTCTGTCTCTGTCTGTCAGTCCCAAGCCGAAACCGAATATGTCGATGATCACTCAATGTTTCCATGTCGAGGACCTCCCACGATGTCATACGTCCCATGAGCGACGGGCTCATGAACGTCAGGTCGAGGACCGATGACGAACCTCCCTCCCGGGACCGGGTGTCGTGCCGGTAATGGGTGATAACCCCCGTCTCGTTCGCGAGTACTAATCCTAATGCCTCCATGGTATCAGCGAGTATTACCCCCCGTCTATCGCGCAGCCTTCCGCTCCAAGTTGGTTCCTTGGAGTTGAAATCCCCCGCGATCATAACTGGGCCCCCCATTGCCTCACATCTTCTTCTAGGTCATGGAGCTCGTCTTCGAATTCGTGCGTCTTGAGCGACGGCGAATAGTAGCAACTGTAGACTGCTGTGCCCCCTATCGTCTTTTGAGCGGATCCGCGGCCACTAACAGCTGGTCCAGTCTCACGGATCGCGGGATTCATGATCTGGATTACGGCGGTCCTCCAGGGATCGAATGTGGATCGAGAGAATTCGCGCTTCCGAGGCGGTTCGGAGATAAACAGAACATCGATCCCTCCTTCTTTGGCAACAGCGTGTAGGAGATCGTCTGCGCCCCCGCTCTTCCTGAGGTTGGCTTGGATGGAGTTAGCCATTTCTCTCCTTCCTGCGTCTATATGTGGCTCTTGCCCTCTGGTACGCAGTGCAATTGCTGGCCCCAGATCTGTGGTCAGATTTGGATCCGATCGCCGCACAGCTTAGGCATTTCGGTTTTTCCTTGCAAATCGCGGCAAGATGCGCTGGTTCGCCGCATTGTAAGCAGAGTTTTGGCTCTCGTTCCTCTGCCCTCTCTTTTTTGCACCCCGAGGCCTTGTGACCGTACTCTAAGAAGTTATAGCACCGTGGGATGCCACCCTTCTCGCGGATCCTGACTTTGCCCCATCCAACCTTTGGCTCCTTCCAGTCGAGGAGATGGTGGGCCAGTCTCGTTGCGATCGAGGCAACAGCGGTTTGGGACTTGACTACAACGGTTCCCTTCTCGTTCTCTGGTAGGGCCTTCGCGAGGTCATCCCGCACCTTGATTATGTCGATATCGTAGTCGACTCCGAGCACCTCGAGGGTCGTGCTGTTCGCTAGACAGTGGACAGCTCCTTCTTGCCCGATGACTGGTGCCAAGGCTGCCTTGACGGTGGCGACATCGGTGCCCTTCTTGAATTAAAGAAGGACTTGGGCTACTCGGGTCTTGCGGATGCCCGTGACCTTAGAGCCCGCTTCCTCATCAAGGTCATCCGTTTTTATCCTGCGCAGCATGTCTGCGTAGGTTAGCCCACCTTGGTTGGCCGTAACGAGGACGGCTTCGGGCTTCACCCTTCTCGGCTTCCTTTCCAGCGGCATCGTTCGATCTACCGCTCTTCTTCGCCCTTCTCGCTTGTTTCTTCGACACCACTTCCTTCCAAGGCCCATTCCGCTCGGGCCAATTGGGCGTTGATGTCGAGCGTGGCCGGAGGCTGCACATCCCCCCTTACTTTCTAGGTCTTCTCCGTTTCAAGGAACGTTGTCTCGAAAGCAGCCCGCTTCACCTCGTCTGTCGCGAGTAGGCCTTCGAGCGCGTGGCCTATCTTCTTGAGTTCGTCGATGTCACCCTTGGACCCTTGTAGATCGCTGGAAACAGACTCGGCTATCCCTTTAACCAAGTTGAAGTGCTCGAGGAGAAGATATGTCTTTTCCTCCATCTCTTTCCGGCACGTTTTCAGGTCTTCCCATTCCCCCATAAGATCGCCTGCCTCGTTTCCACTCTTTTGTCGTGCCGCATCTCCGGATGAAACGATAGGGTCAATCTCCATCCCATCAGACTCTTCATCGTGTACTCTTTTATCGAGCGCACCGATTCCGGGAGTCAGGATTGTTCCGTTCCCCTAGAACCCTATCGTGGAGTCGGACTCGCCCGAGTCTGAGCTCAAGTTGACGGCGTCATCTACCCCGTTGCTAGGTTGCGTAATCTGGATCCTGAGCGCGGGGTTGTTCCTCAGCAGCTTCTCTGCCGCCTCTTGTGCTTTTGCTGCAATCTTCGCATTCTTCCCTAGTTGGACCGGAAAAGTGAGCTTCGATTGCTTTAACACTCGTTCCGATTCCTCACCCAAATCCTTTCTCCCTTTGCTGTTTGGGGTGAGGTCTACCTCCCTTTTGCGTTGGTCCTTTGCTCCAACTCCTTCCGCCTGTGGCGTATTCCCATCGCTTGTAGCTTTACGCGTGAGTCCACCAGCCAAGTGTGCCACTGGTAGCGCGCTTTGCATCGTTGGGGGCCCCCCAAGATCCGAATGGGGCCCCGCTTCACTTGAGGAATTCTTGCCGTCAATGCTGGACATCATCTTCTTTCTTCTGTTTTCCAGGGCCTGGAATCGCATGCTCGCCGACCCTGGACCAGACCAGCTCGGGTGTGGTGTTCCGTGTGATGCGTGTTCTGTATAATGTTGGTATGTTTGTGTAATGCTTGAGCAGGCGTAAGGCGTAAGTATGGTGCATGCAGGGTGCAGTAAGAGAAGTGTAAGTGTAGGATTCGGGTCCGGAGGGGCGTCGCTCTCTCAAGATCCAAGTGCAACCCGAAGGTCACACCCAAAGCCCCCTCCTGGTTCTCTCTCTCTCTCTCTCTCTCTCTCTCTCTCTCTCTCTCTCTCTCTCTCTCTCCGGCGCGGTAAGTGCTTGCACACGCATTCAACATCGCTCTGTGTTAGAATATCGTTTTAACCCTTAGCTGGCGCCGCTCCGCCAAATAACATAGCTGGCTGACTGGGGTTTATTGCACCCCAGTCAAAAAATTGATGCTGTAGCTATTATATTGAATATTTAGACTTGGAAATTTTCTTGTAGCTTCTTTAATATGTTATTCATGAGCCAATATAGCCAGATAATCTCCAAGGTCAAATAAAAAATTCCAAAAAATACAAATGTCCAAAAAATGCAGAAAATCATTTTTTTCACAAAAAAAATTGTGAACGGCGCAATTTTCATCCAAATGAGCTGAAAATCCAACTGAGTCATTTCAAGATAAGGTCAAGTTAAGGAAAAAATAGCGCGAGGGTACATCTTGAAAAAAAAGGTATTGATTCCGACATATCTCGACGCATGAATTGAGAATTTTTATTCTCACCTAATATGCCGGAATGAAGACCTCCATTGAAAGATTGACCACTGGACTATGCTTTTCTCATATCTACTTGATCTTGAGATGACTCAATTAAATTTTCAGCTCATTCTTGACTACCAACAAATGTCACTCCGAGCTCGGGAAACTTCGAATCACGCGCGTGGCGTACTCATGAAGGAGGCCTGGGGTGTAATGCACCCCACAGGGACAGCCGGGGGTTAAGGCTAGTCCGTAGAGAATCCGAATATTTTGCCCGATAGATGGCGCTTTGGTCGTACTGCATGTGCGATGGGAGATTATAAACCACTTTTATGCCTCATAGTATTTCAACTACACATTCCCCACTCAAACGAGATGAGTCAAAAGAAACACCATAAAATTCCCAACTGAATGAGTTGTCAAACAACCGGAAATTTTTCCGATATCTCGGGAAAATCTTAGCTCTTCGGCCCGCTCGGCTAGGTATCCTGGTCGATGCTCTCACTAGTTCAAGGTTTTTGCGAGCTTGATTCAGAATTTTTGAACGTGGGAGGGCTCATTCAATAGGAAATTCCAAACCACAGGGGGCCTAGTATCTGATATTGGCCAGAACTGTTATGTTATTGAGGAATGAATCGGAATAGGTGAGGACGCGCTCTGTCCCACCAAAAAATTGCCTTCAAGTTTTTCTCGATTCCTAACGAATGATGTTTAGTTTCATTACGATCTATTGTAAAAGAATTGAATTTTCGCGCGCATCCGCCATTTTGTGTTCACGCTCGAGTCCCGCGCCGTCACCTTCCGCTGCTCCCGCCAGTTTCTGTCCAGCAGCCGACCGCACCACCTCGCTCAATACGTAATGAGCCACTTCTTTTTGGAATTTGATATAGTTGAATAGTTTAATTAAACTATGGTTTCAAAGTTATTATAGTGCACCCGCTCCCTTACTAAACATTTATGGTCCTTCGTGTACCGGATCGGAGCTAGTGGTGATTCACGGGGATGCGAACGGATTCGCATCACCACGAGGTGATTTCTTGGTGATTGTGCGTGGTCGGCAGTCTCCTGGGGCGTCCAGCGGCGTCTTCCTCAGGGCCAAACAGCATGTGAAAAGCTGTTTTCTGCCGGCGGAGGGGGATTATTATTTCCTCGATTGCTGAATTCGGAGCATTGGTCCACCGGCAGCGGAGCGCAGGCTAACCTCCAAAGCGGCCACGAGGACTCAAGTCGCCGCACCTCTTGGGGACGACGGAAACAACCTGGGCATCCAGGAGCGTCCTTGGGCAACGTGGGATTACTGGGCTAAGCTGTTTTCTTTGATTATTTTCATCTTTGACAGTGGTTTTTCCGAATTTTTGGAAAATTCTCCAATATTGATTTGAATTCAGAGCACTTTTGCTCGAGAATTGAGCTTATTTTGCACACCTTGGTGCAAATAAAGAATAGATTGTACCATTCGTACAATATTTTGTGTGTGCAATCTGCACCTTAGAGTTTCAGTGATTAGCTTTCTTGATGTCATTTGGTCATGCACTGAAATTATTGGATTTTATAGTGAGTCGTCCGTACGTGTGACCTACGTTGGTGTGCGTGCTGAGGCTTGGCGCTGACTCCGACATCTGGCAACACAGCTGACCAGTGTCACCCGCAGTTGCTCATCGGCGGCGCGCAGCTGTTCATCGGCACTCGGCGCAGTGTAGCGAGGTGCTTCACGCGGTGACGACAACATCGTGCCGTCGTGCAGTCTACCAGCCCGCTCATCGTCGTACGCACATCACAACGGCTCAGCACAGGACTACTTTGGTTTCTATCATCGTGAGTCAACTGCCTATACGGTCGAACGAGTGAGTTATAGTCTATGAATAAGATTGTCCTATTGAATTCGACTTGGATTTTAGAGAATTCATAGATTATCTCAATTCACTTTGGGGCATTCTAACCTATGAATGTTGAACGCAGGGGGTTGCTCATACATTCTTAGCTTATCTTGTGAATACTTGTAAATATTTTTCAGTACGATTAGGAGAATTTTTTGGATAAGCGATTTCATCAAATCTTGAGTTTAGGTTTGAAAAAATTCTTCATCTCTCGGTCGGGTTTGCCTAATTCTGGTGAAAATTTTGGCATCGGTTTGAATCCTTCTGCTAGATTTTGGCATTTCGGGCCAAATCAACGCATCATTTTGGATTACCAGGTTTTCGATTCGGTTTTCTTCCGGTTTTCGTCCAATTTTAGGATTTGGAATAAAAATGGACGCTCTATATCAGCTGCAGTTAGATCTCCAACCAAAAATCGCTAATTCGTACGTCAGTTTTAAGAAATTGGGCCAAGAGAAAATGACAAAAGCGGCGGCTACGACTAGATTCAATAATCTAGAAACAAACTCTCAAGCTTTCCGTCATAACCATAATAAAATTGTCGCGATGAAGCCAAAGGAAGCTGGTCACGATTACTTCATGAATCATCTCCCTGATTTAGTAGAAGAATCGTACCTTGCAAGCAAATCGGAGTTCCAAGAGATTTTGGATTCTTTTGCTGATTTAGAGAGGGCGGAAATGGAAGCCGACGCGACTGTCGCTCCGGTAGATCCTAGGGAGGTTAACTCGGAAGACTCTTACTCGTTGGCAAAATTTGATATTCCTGTTTTTTCGGGAAAGTTCAATGAATGGTCAAATTTTCGGGACCTATTCAAGACTTTAGTACATCGTAGGGATAAAATTGCTCCAGCTGTCAAATTTTATCATTTAAGGACAAAGTTGTCGGGTGAAGCACTAGATCAAATAAAGACCATTGAGATAAATGCTGAAAATTATCCAAAGGCCTGGTCTGATCTATGCGAATACTATGAAAATAAAAGAAGGCTAGTGAATTTGTCTCTAGGTTCTTACTTCTCATTGAAGGCCATGAGAAATGAGTCTCATGCTGAGATGAAAAAATTATATGCTGGCTCGTTTGACACTTTGAATTTTCTGAAAGGCTTAGATCGTCCTGTCGAAACAACGGGTGAGGACCTATTCGTATTCTTCACAGTTTCCAAATTTTATCCTTCTACTAGAAAAGAGTGGGAGAAGCATTTGGGCAAAACAAATGTTCCTCCTTCTGTAGGTCAGTTAGAGAATTTTATCAAAGACCAGCTTGCTACTTTGGAATTCATTGAAAGTATTCAAAAATTCCATAATAGTCAACCAGCTAAGCCATCCGGATCTGGAAAGACTCGCTCTATGGCTATGGATACGGATGCGAACACTGCCGAGAAGGTTTGTCTTTCATACTCGGAATCTCATCACCTCTCACAGTGCGATGCCTTTAAGGCTAAAAGTGTGGCTGATCGTAGGGCTTTTGTTACAGAGAAGAGGTTATGTTTCATCTGCTTCGGTAATCACGGCGCTAAATCTTGTAGATCAACGAAATTTTGTCGTAAGTGTAATGGTAGACATCATAGTTTCATACATCCGGTTTCTGCTAACCCTACAAGTGGCGCTCTAACTGAAGACAAAACGGGTTCGGGTTCTCAGAGTGAAGATAAAGGTTCAGGGGTGAATCAAAAATCTTCCTCGACCACACATTTGACGGTTACAACATGTCTAAATTCGGTAGACAATTCGGGTTTTGTGCTTTTGCCTACAGCAGTAGTAAAGCTAATATCAGCTGGCGGATTTAAATATTATTTCCCAGCTTTAGTCGATCACTGCTCGCAATCCTCTTTCATTACGGAGAATGCTTGCCAGAAACTAGGAATCAAAAGGGTGAGATCTAAGGTTCAAATCAAAGGAGTTGGCGATCTCAATACTCGAAATTCGAGGGGTTTAGCTAATTTTACAGTGTTTCCCCGATTTTCATGGGATTTCAGTTGCGAGGTGCAGGCTTTCATAATCCCCAAGGTTTCTGGCTATAAAGCTTTAATTTCGGCGGGTGTGGATAAATGTGGTTATCTCAAAGAGCTAGTTTTAGCTGATCCTAATTTTCTAAAAACAAGATCAATCGATATGTTGCTCGGTGCCAAAGTTCACGCTCAGATTGTACTTGATGGCGTGAAGAAGGCAAACTTTGATCTTTCTAATCAACCTATCGCTACAAATACTGAGTTGGGTTGGATAGTTTCTTCTAGCGTCGGTTAAAATTTGGAATCTTCTTCATCTTACTTCCATTTAGTCGATGATACTGCGCTAGAGTCAATTCTCGAGAAGTTCTGGATGCAAGAGAAAGTAGTAACGGTCGAAAAAAGCCCTCTGAGCACGATCTCAAATGTGAAGAACATTTTCAGAAAACCCATTATCAAGACCCGAGCGGTAGATATATGTTCCGGTTGCCAGTGAAGCCAGATTTGATCGGAAGTTTGAATTTCAATCTCGGTGAATCATACAAATACGCTCTTCAAACTCTGTATGCAATGAAACGGAAATTTTTGAAAAATTCGGATTCTGAGGCAAAATACAAGACATTCATGCTAGAGTATGAACAACTCTCGCATATGGAAAAGGCTTCAAACTTGTCGGTCGAGGAGAAAAATCGGGTGTACGTTCTTTCTCGTCATGGAGTCCTGCAAGGCTCTAAAAAGTTACGAACGGTCTTCAATGGTTCAAATAAAATTCACGGAATATCTTTGAATGATCTTCTCTACACTGGAGAGAACTTGCTCCCAGAGTTGATTGATCTGATCTTAAAATGGCGACGCTATGAATTCGTGTTTGTAGCAGACATTGAGAAAATGTACCGCCAAGTATTGGTGGATCCTCGAGATCGCCATTTGCAAACGATTTTGTGGAGAGAAAATTCAGACTCAGAAGTTTTACTCTATTTTCTCAAAACAACAACTTATGGTTTAAAATGTTCACCATACCTAGCTATTCGAGTACTAAGACAATTAGCTGAGGATTACAGTCACCTCTTCATTCTGGGTATTAAAATCATCGAGGATGAATCATACATGGATGATTTTATGTCGGGGGGAGAAACATTAAGTGAAGCTCTAGAGAAACAGGATCAGCTAATCGGGATTCTCGAGGTGGGCGGTTTTGAGCTGAGAAAAAAGGCAGCTAATGATGCGCGATTGATCGAGAAAATCTCTATTGATCATAGGATTCACGGCTCAACGACTTTCGATTCGGATGATTGTACTTCTATATTGGGACTTTCTTGGTCACCGAGAAAAGATTATTTTCATTTTAAAATCAAGCCTCAAGTATTCGACAGTCAAAAATTGACTGGAAGATCCGTTTTGTCACTTACGGCAAAAATCTTTGACCCTTTGGGATGGTTAGTTCCTGTAATAATTTGGGCGAAAATATTCATGCAATTTCTCTGGCTGTTGAAGTGCAATTGGGACGATATGCTTCCCGGAGAATATTCAGAAAAGTGGTCTGATTGGTATGAAAAGCTGATGAGTTTGGAAGAAATCAAAATTCCTCGATGGATAGGTTATTCGAGCCAGGGATTGACTATAGAACTGCATGGGTTTGCAGATGCTTCCTCTAAAGCGTATGGAGCTGTAATTTATTTGAGATTGATCAGAAACGGTGAAGTTGTTGTTTCATTGCAGTGTGCCAAATCAAAGGTAGCGCCAATCAAGACAGTTAGCATACCTCGACTAGAGCTTTGTGCGGCGTTATTGTTAACAAAACTTGCTGATCACTTCTTGAAAATTATGCCTATTAAAACAGTAGCAACTCATTTATGGTCAGATCCGGAAGATGTTTTGTTTTGGATCAGAGCCTTGCCTAATTGGTGGCATACATTTGTGGCAAATAGATGTTCGCAAATTCAAGAATTGCTTCCTAAGGCACATTGGCATCATGTCAGATCAAAAGTTAACCCAGCGGATGTGGTTTCTCGAGGTTTGAGTCCTGAAAGTTTATCTTCATTCGAACTTTGGTGGAAAGGTCCCGCGTTTCTCACAGAGTCATGTGATCCGTGGACCACTGAGGCTGAGAATCTGACAGTTAATCCTCTTGAAGAGAAAACTTCTTCTCACGCCATCACGGCGAGTCAATGTCCGGATTCCATGACTCAAAATGATCTTGTGAACAGGTATTCCACAGTTTCCAAACTGTTGCGAATCACGGCTCTCTGTCTTCGTTTTTTGACGAAGCTGAGCCTTCGTATGGATGAGAAAAAGAAGGGGAAAATCCAATTCCTGAAGCTGGAATTCATCGACATGGACGCGTTCTCAGGCGGTTTGCTAAATACAGCAGAGCTGAAGAACTCTGAATTATTATGGATCTATCGTGAGCAAATGCATAGCTTTGGTGACTGTTTCAGGTGCCTCGAGATGAGCAAGAAAATCAAGGATACCAATTTATTGAAATTAAGACCTTTTCTAGATCAAGGGCTACTCAGAGTAGGCGGTAGACTCCGTCATGCCTTGTTGGACTATCCGGCCAAATATCCTCTAATTCTACCCTGCAGTAGCCCGTTAACAGAACTACTTGTGAGAAGAGCTCATTTGGATTCTCTACACGGTGGTACGCAGCTCACGTTGGCCAGTCTCAGGAATCAGTACTGGATTCTCAGGGGTCGACAAGCGGTAAAAGTTCTGATCAACAAGTGCACGGTATGTTTACGATATTCAGCTAAAATGTCAACCCAATTGATGGGAGATCTTCCTAAGGTTAGAGTCACACCTGCTTATCCCTTTGAGCACTCGGGAGTGGACTTCTTACGTCCATTTAGAATTCGGTTGTCTCAAAGTCGAGGACGTGGTACGATGAAAGATTATGGTTGCATTTTCATCTGTCTTAGCACAAGAGCTATACACTTGGAGGCCGTAGAGGATTCTTCTAGTCCTGCGTTCATAGCTGCATTCGAGCGGTTCGAGGCAAGACGCGGCCATTGCAGGAAGTTGGAGTGCGACAATGGACTCAATTTCGTTGGTGCAGATGCTGAACTACAACGTCGTTTTGATGGAGCTTCTACGGAATTCAAGGACATAGCTGTGGAGCTGAGCAACATGAAGACTGAGTCCAGATTCAACCCACCTGTGGCACCACACTTCGGAGGGATTCGGGAGGCTACGGTCGAATCAGCCGAACATCATTTGAAAAGGATAGTTGATGACCATGTTCTTACTTTTGTAGGAATGTCCACTTTGTTATCTAAAATTGAGGCCTGTCTGAATTCAAGGCCTATTGCCCTTTTGAGAGATGATCCGTCTGCATTGTCTGCGCTGACACCCGCGCATTTTCTCATACAGAGACCATCATTTATAATTCCAGAACCCACCGTTCCGTCGAAGCCCATTTCAGTTAACAATAGATGGAGGTGGATGACTCAAATGGCCCAGGAATTTCGGAAATCATGGTCCAGTGAATATCTACAAGCTCTGCAAGAGGGACATAAGTGGTCAAGGCCTTCTAGAGCATATCGATTGGGTGATGTGGTCTTGCTTCGCGACGATTGCAGACCTCCGGCTGTCTGGCCTTTAACAGTAGTCACCGCAGTATTCCCTGGCCATGATGGCAGAATCCGAGTCATAGACGTTCGCACTGCTACATCAACATTCCGACGACCGATTGTCAAGCTTGTACTCCTTGTTCCGGGAACTTCAGAAGAAGAAAGTGATGAGAGCTAAACTTTCGTGTTTCGGAAAACTAGTGATTTAGTGTTAAGGTTGAAGTCTTTTCGAGTCTACGGTAAACTCAATTCCACTTATCAGTGAAAGGAGAGTCATTTTTCAAGTAGTATGGGTGTCTTATCAACTCAAAAGCACTAAGGAAAATAGTGTCTGGCGTGTATGAAAGCACAATACGAAAATTAGAGCCAATTGCGCGGTTGCCAAGGGCGTTCATATCCCAAGGGAATGAACGTTCCTTTTTTTGGGACTCGATCCCGGGTGGGCGGAACTTACAAGGGGAGGTCCAACCTTGCGGAACACGGATCCTTATGCAACTCTGGGAATCATCTTGTTTTGGTATAAAATGAAGGTATCTCCAAGGTTTTGATCCCATGGGCCTTCTATCCCGAGATATAGCTATGGAGATTAGCACTGCCAACATAGGCCAATGTTGAAAAACAGTATGTATAGATATAGTAACAATACTCACCTCCATAGCTGTATCTCAGAGTAGAAGGCCCATGGGATCAAAACCTTGGAGATACCTTCATTTTGTACCAAAACAAGATGATTCCCAGAGTTTCATAAGGATTCGTGTTCCGCAAGGTTGGACCTCCCCTTGTTAGTATATTTTTGAACCTGATCGTGAAATGATTTAACTAAAGCTCTGGCTTTATTCTTCTATTTTTTCGCTGTATTTCTAACAATTTAAGTTGATTGAATGATTTTTCTTTGATAATTCTGCTAAATCATCCCATTGTAAATAGCGTTTCGGATTATGGTTCTGCTTATGGACCTAAGTGATTTCATTTTGATCTATTTCTTTGGTTATCTATTTCACAAGAAAGGGAATGGGCTTTCACTGAATCTTTTTAGATTTTGTTGTTGAAGATTCTACAATTTATCAATAATTAATTAAGAGCCATACGAATTCGCATTGATTTTTGTTCGATTTCAGTTGGGAATTCAACTGTTAGGAACATCTATTACGATTTTTGGAATTTTTCATCCCAAATAGTTTTTCGAGCCTACTGCTCTTTATCCTCAACTTCAGATTCGGATATGACACCCTTGAATTGTATTCTCTTAGGTTCGAGTCCTTTTTTGATGCATTGATGTACAATGAAATTACCTAATTTATCGATTTTTTCAATAGTAATAAATCGAGTTCAAACTCAAACCGTTGGCGATAGCCCACGAGTGGATGGCATGTGCGTCTTCCTCAATTAATCTGAGTGTCTCATCAATCTCGTAGCGACGGCAACTCCTATAGATCTGTGTGCCATCGGCGTATATCATGTGCTTGGAATAACGCAAGACTCGAGGCAAGTCATTGATGAAGACGGAAAACAAGAGTGGACCCAGAACTGATCCTTGTGGGACACCTGCAGTAGTATTTATCCAGTCAGAGATTGTTCCACCATCATCAATGACCGCCTGGCACCGGTCAGCAAGGTATGCCAGGAACCGACGCACTGTATGATCACTAACTTGGAAAGCTCGTAATTTTTGGATGAGAATGTCATGAGGAATTTCATCAAAAGCTTTGGAGAAATCGAAAAGTACCAGAATAGTAAACATCGATTTGTCTATACCCTTCCGCACATCATCCAACACCCCAAGCAAGGCCGTCTGAGTGCTGTGGCCCTCTCGAAACCCGGCCTGACATGGGTCGAGGAGCTCGTAATCTTCAATAAATTGTTTGAATTGATTTGATACAACTTTCTCAAGAATTTTTGAGCACTCAGAAAGTCTTGCTATGGGCCTTAGATCAGACAAGTCCGACAGGTTGTTCGTTTTGGGGATAGGCGTGATGAGAGTACGCTTCCATAGATCGGGAAAGGAGGAACTGCTTATGCTTGAGTTGAGTATTTCCGTGAGTGGATCTATAATGGTTGGGCATGATGTGCGCAGAGTTTTCAGGGAGATGTAGTCGATCCCAAATGTCTTCGATTTCATTGAGTTAACTATGCGTACAACTTCGTCACCGCTGGTAGGGGATAGTGAAAATACTGGGATACTGGATAGGCGCGATTGGGAGATTGTGTGGGGAAGTGGGTAAGGCATATGTGTTGGCGACGGACAGGAGATGGAGGCAAAGTGGGCATTAATGGCTGCTGGGGAGAATGTTCTGAACGGGGAGGGAGGACGTGACGATACTATGCCTAGGTCGTTGAGAGAGTTCCATAATCGGTTTGAACTTTGAGCAACCTCAATTTGGTTAGCGTAGTATTGGTTCTTGGAAGCACGGAGTAGTTTTTGTACATTGGATCTGACAGACCGGTATTTTCGCATTAACTCGGCACAACGAGTAATTCGCGCTCTTTTGTAAAGATTATCACGTTCTTCCATCGCGTCACGAATTCCTTTGGTCACCCAGGGTTTGTTACGAGCTCGGATCTAATAGACTCTTAAGGATGCCGATTGGTCAAGAGCCTCGGTAATTGAATGATTAAGAATTGAGACCTTATCGTTAATATTTCCAAGGCTGGGAAGAAGTGTAAGTCTGGCCGAGAGATCACTGTGGTACCGGTCCGGGTCGAAATTCCTAGAGTCGCGCTTAGTGATAGTGACCGGTTGTCTGATGATTTTTTCAAACTTGAATATGATCTCAGTCCTGTCGTGTCCTATGGAAAAAGGAGCGTCGGTTTTTGTATATTGTACGACATGGTCGAGCGAGTTCACGATGAACAGGTCAATCCATGTATGTGCTATTTGGCTCTCAGCATTGAGGGTATGATGAGTTGAGTCAGATGGTACAAGCTCCAATGAATAGTCTTTCAAATATTTGTGAATGAATTTGGATTTGGAGTCAGAGATTGCCATGTTACAGTTAAAATCACCAGTGATGACAACGGATGTGTACTTTGGTAACAGGTGGGATAGATTGTTGAAAAATTCAGTAGGAAGACATGCATTAGGAGGCCTATAAACAACTGCAAATAGTAGGCAATGATCGCCACTCTTGATTTCACATATCAAGTACTCAGGTTGGTTAACGCGTGAAGAGTCAGATTTAATAAGAATTTTGAGGTTAACTAAGTTGTTAAAATAAATGGCAATGCCTCCTCCAACACGCCCAATCCTATCATTACGAATTAAAGAGTAATTTTCAATGTTCACACTGGCATCAGTGTCAACTTCTTCCAAACGACTCTCTATGACGGCAAAAATATCTTGAGGGTGATCATGGAAAAAGACTTCTACATTTGTATGGTACTTTGTGAGACTATATAAATTGACATGTGAAATTCTGAGGTATGTTTCAGTTACTTGCTTTCGCGTATCATTGTCAAACTATTTTAGAAATATCACCATCATGCGCGATCAATATTCTTTCAGACTGAGCATTCTTACGTACATGAATTGAGCCACTTCTAACCCATACTCTTTCGTAACCTTTTGACTTAGCAACAGACCGAACTTTGCCAAGCAGTTTGTAAATAACAGGAGGCAAAAACTCATTCAAGAACAATTTTCTCTGAAGTTGATCAATGAACTCCGGGAATATTTCCGAAGCAGGCAAGTTTCCATGGGTTATCTTACGGCGCATTATCTCGTCTCTAATTTGTACAGATTTACATCTGACGAAAAGGGTAAACATTCCATCTAGTGGTGGTCCCGCATTCGTCGGGCCACCTGCCGTTGGTTGGGTACGACGGTTAGTCCGAATAATATTGGGCACAAAATTCAGCGCGTCAATTTTTGAGAAGATGCGTTCTAAAATTTCTGAATCAGAAAGAGTAGTTGCCGTTGGTAAACTCGATATGGCAATGTCGGCATTGGCGCTCGAGTGAGTGTTCTGGGTCACATTCGAATTCTTCATACTCTCCAGCTGTAGATACACACGAGATAACCGATCTTCGAGATCCTTAAGACGCGTTTCTTGATTTAGAATCATTGTGGTAAAATTACTCAGCTTATCCTCAATAGCTTCGATGCGACTATTACTTTGTGTATTTTGGTCCATAATAGTGAGCAAATTATGGAATATGGCTGTCATTTTCTCGTCTGAGTTGAGTGAGGTGAATTTAGCAACAGTTTCATCCCGAGTCGAAGTTTGAGGCTGCACGTTTTGAGAGTTGACAGGGGGCTGAGTTGTTACTGAAGGTATACTATTGTTATTGTGAGAGGTTTGAATGGTACTTCCACTAAGCAAACCTGGAGTTGCGGAATTAGTGGGATTGAAAAACATGTTGTTTGAGCCAAGAGAAGTTGATAGAAAAGTGAATATTGGAGTGCTCGGACCGTTCATCACGTTGTTAATGTCAGAGTTCCCACGACGAGAGTTAACATCCACTTTTGTACGCAGAAAGTGGTTCACACAGCAGAGAGAGAGAGAGAGAGATAGAGAGAGAGATAGAGAGAGAGAGAGAGAGAGAGAGAGAGAGAGAGAGAGAGAAGAAGAAGAATACAAACTTGCAGAGACGTGTAAGCAATCAGCCCAACTGACACACGCGGCTCAGCACGCATGCTGCGTCTGGATTGTCCCCTCCCGCTCCGCAATATACCAGCGTGCGACGGAGCGCAAAGCTCCCAACCCCCAAGACTTCTCATTCCACCGGGAGTCCACAGCTCGCGCTAGCGGGGGGTATTCCGCAAGCTGCTGGCTCAACTCCATCACGCGGCGCCACCATTCACGACTCCAGCAAAGTAGAGCCCGCGAATATTCAAAAATGAGTCGATGCAACGTTGCCATTCCCCCTATATCTCTCGAGCCAGCGGTGGAAGAGGTGGATGATTGCCTGTTAGCACGTGTATCTTCTCTCGAGGGACTTATAGAGAAGCAGAACTCCCAGCTGGAGGAGCTCTGCTTGGATCGCCAGCTTCTTTTGGAGCAGAATTCCAATTTGAAGGGCCAGATTTTCACTCTTACTGAGCTGCTTGAAGGCTTCCAGAGAACTCTAAGAAATTATAAATCAAGAAATTATGAGAATCGCAATGCCGAATCGACACATCAACCCTCGATTCTTATTAATCCACGTAGGATGAACGAGTCCCTCCATTCACATGATGGGAAGCAAGGACGGGGACAAGGCAGTGATGGGCTTGAGCGCTGTAAATTGATTATTAATGGTGTTTTGAAAGAAAATTCTATGGCCTCACCGGCACAAATATCTGGTATTTCCTACGCAGTGCTTAAGTCCATTCTTCCCTCGCTGGAGAGGGCAGACATTGTTGATGTTCATGTCCTGCATCCAAGGCATGCGTCTGAGGAGAGGCCTCTAGCAAGTAATCGTGATTCGGATCCATCTTCACGAGCCTCAGCTGCCGTCTCACGCACTCTACCATCATGCGTAGTCCAACTCTCCAGTAGCCATTTAGTCGGGAAAGTGATTCGGGCTAAACGTTCAATCGCCATAATTATTCCACGGCTAATCACATCCAGCCTGATCTACTTGACTCAGATGCGAAAGCTTATGTGCCAAACCGTAGGATCTTCATAAATGAAATGCTCCCCCGTGAAGAAGTACAAGAAATACACACGTTTGAGATCGGTTGCACGCAATTTGAGTCAAAGATACGTCTGGCACAGCGGTGGACGTTTCTGGGTCAGGCGGAAAAATGGTGAGCGAGCGCATACGTTCGAATCCCTCGCTGATCTGCAGGTCATTCAAATGGCCTATCGAAGTGTTCCAAAACGTACTTGTGCGTCCTCTAACAATACCCATAGCTGCACAGCCATTCCGGAGCAGAGCCGAGTTCCGGCAGCAAAATCAGCGGAGACTCCTTGACGAAATACGGCTGCTGAAGAGCGACGAGGGGGTGGAGGTTCCTTAAAAGCGGGATTTATCAATCTTAACTCCCTGACAGATAAGATTGAGTATCTACGCTTGCTCGTCACCAACAATTCCTCCTACCATCTACTTGGGGTAGCTGAGTCGAACTAGATGAGTATGTGGATGACAGTCTTGTTCAGATTCCGGGGTTTCCACTGTTGAGACAGGATCGCAACAGAGAGGGAGGTGGGGTCGCCTTGTATGAACGCAATGACTTCAAGGTTGAGTAATTGATTTCGTCGAATACTTTTGGGCCAGATAAACTCAGAGTACCTGAATTTCTTTTCGGTAGCGTACAGCAGGGCAACTCTCCTCCAATATCAGTCGTAGTAATTTACAGACCCCCAAAACTTGTCATGCAGAAGGATGATGGGCTGTTTGGCTCATCACGTCGACTGTGTGGCGATTACAGTCACAAAATTATACTGGGAGATCTGAACGCGGATTTACTTGACGCTTTTCAACCTGACACCAAAACACTGACTGCGCTGACAGAAGAACTTGCCTTGCAGATAGTACAGCATGGCCCGACTCACCAACATAACCCCAATGTATCTCATACATGGATTGATCATATTCACGTGGATGACAACGACATCATTACCGACTTTCAAAACAGACTTCTGCCCAGTTTTGGCAGGCACTCGGTCATTGACGTCACCATCAGCGTCTTCTTTCCCACTCCGCCGAAAAATTCCTTCACCTATAGGGATTTCCGTAAGATCACTCCGGAGATGTTGAATGACCGCTTGCTTCGCTGCAACTGGACAGCTCTTGAAAATGCTGAAACCAGTTTGGAAGATGCAATTTACTGCTTGAATGAAAATTTAAAGACCGTTTTGGACGAATTAGCACCGGAGAAAACTATAAATCCGAAAAAAATGATGCTCCTTGGACTCGTCCGAAGTTGAGAGTGCTCATGAATGAGCGAGACGCGACGCGCAGGCGCTGGGAGCGGATGCAACGTAACCAACGCGAGTGTCCTGAGCTTCATAGTGAGTTCTTTCGGCTTGACGAAGAGGTCGACTTGCGCATTGAACAAGAGCGTAACTCCTTCCTTCAAACCCACCTCACGGACGCTCTTGATCAGAACAAGAACATCTGGAAGGAGATGCGCAATCTTGGCCAAGTGCCCAAGAGCAAAGAGGAAAAACTCCACGGTTTCACACCGGATGAGTTGAATGCTCACTTTGCCGGGGTTCCTGTCTCGCGTCACGAGAATATTAATGGAGCAATGGACGATATGAGTTCGGCACCAGAGGAGGGGTTTAAATTCAAGCCCACAAATTTCAATGATGTAGTCCTTGCTATTAAACATTTCTCGTCTCAGGCCCGTGGGGCGGATGGAATACCCCAAAGCGTGATCGCGAAAGCTCTTTCGAGTATTGGTGATCTTATAGTGCATATTCTCAATTCCTCCTTCGCTCATAGCGTTTTTCCTGAGGCTTGGAAGCAAGCGCAGCTGATTGGATTAAAAAAAACTGCAGTTCCATCAGCAGTCTCGGATTTCTGTCCCATAGCGCTGCTGTGTTTCCTCTCCAAGGTTCTGGAAAAAATTGCACATGACCAAATCATGGAGTATTTGGAAATTGAGAAATTACTTGATCCGTTCCAGGCTGGTTTCAAGCAACATCACAGTACCCAGACGGCACTACTGAAGTTGATAGACGACATCAGAGTAGGAATTGACAGAAAGAAGATCACTGTGCTCCTACTGATCGACTTTAGCAAAGCATTCGACACAATTCCACCATCCAAGCTACTGAGGAAGCTACGGCATCTCGGTTTCTCGAGATCGGCACTCCTGTGGATAAAATCGTATTTACAGGGTCGCACCTAACAAATCACTTCGAAGGCAGGTGAATCTGATTGGCTAGAAACCAATCTGGGTGTGCCACAGGGTTCCATTCTCGGGCCTCTTCTTTTTAGTCTGTATGTGAATGACTTGCCCGGGCTACTGAACGGAAAGTCGGTTAACCACTTATTTCATGGGGATGACCTCCAGATTTATCTACAAGTCGATAAGAAGAACATCGACCACGGGATTGCTCGACTTGGGGATATAAAGCGACTCGTTGCTGACTGGGCCAGGAATTCCGGCCTGCGCCTCAACGCTGGGAAGACCAAGGCGATCTTTTTCAGTTCCGAGAGGAACGTTAAAGACTTGCAGCGCATGAACTTGCCTGGGGTTGAGATACGTGACGGAGTGTTTGTCCCATTCAGTAATTCTGTCGTGAGTCTAGGTGTTACACTTGACAGCGAGCTGACGTGGAAACCGCACATTGATCAATTAATTAAGAAAGTCAACAGAGCCGTCTTTGATTTGCGGTTTTTCTGGGCGTGTATCACCAGACCACTCCGAGTTCGTCTAGTCGAGTCTTTGGTTCAACCGCATTTAGATTACTGTACGGTCGTGTACCTCGACGCCACGGACGAACAGTGGCAACGGATACAACAACTGAGCAATTCATGTGTGAGATACATTCTCGATCTTAGAAGAGACGAGCGCATCACCCCGTTTAGCGAGCGTCTGGGTTGGTTACGTACTGATTCGCGGAGAATGTACTTCGCAGCACTCTTAATGCATGAGATCATGCATCTTGGAGAACCTGGCTACCTAGCTGCGATGTTTACCAGGTACCAATCCAAACGTCCTGCACGTGGTGATCTAGAAGAACGAGTACTTAAAGTCCCCAATATGAGACTCGAGTATGGAAGAAGATCATTCCAAGTTCAATGTGCTCATCTGTGAAACTTTCTCCCTCCGGGCTTTTGGCAGCTGAGGAAAGTATCGCTACTAAAAGAGGCTTTGAAAGATTTCTTAATGACACAGTCTCCTCAGAGGATTGATGTGGAGAAGAAGCACTATTTTAATCTGTGATGGGCTGGGCTCTACTTTGTTTTGATATTTTTTCTTTTTTCTATATGTGACCTCCTGTCACCCGACTGATGAAACATAATCTGTGATGTGACTGTGAGCCCTTATTCCTCTTTTATTACAGAATTTTGTGGTGAGAATAATGAGTAATTTCGCCCCAACTAGTCACAAATTGTGATACTGAGTGTCCTTCACCAAAACAGTGATTCACTGAAATTATTATTATTATGAGTATATATATACATTATTTTCTATAAATGATATTATATTTTTAACGGGCATATGTAATCATATGTAATCAGATTTTTTGTCTGCGGACGAATAAAGGACATCTATCTATCTATCTATCTATCTATCTCTCTCTCTCTCGGTGAGTCTCATCACACGTTCTTCACACTGTCTCTCCGTATTTCGTCATCTTTCTCTGCCGCAAGTTGCCTCCGGGCTTTTATTTCACAGATTCTTGCACGCCAAATCTCGCATGCTTCCACATGATCTATAAATTCCTGTAGATCTGTGCATCTTGCGAGAATTTCACCTGATATTTCACTGGCACGTTTTGCATTTAGAGGTTATTCTACCCAGTGCTTGATCTGCCGATCTGACGAATCTTCGAGCTTCTATCATCAGCCGCTAGATGTCAGCAGTCTCTATTAGACCTCTGCCTTACCGATTCTGAAGCCCGATTCACACGTGATCCACGCAAAACGCTCTTTCCAAACACGAGCCTGACAGCTGATTCCATCTTGTGTTGCAACCATCATTATACTACAAATTATGGCACCAAACTTCACTGCAGCAAGTTCCCCTCAACAAGATCAACTGACTTCGTGTAACTCAAGTGATTTAAGTAATACTAAGAATAGCTCAGAGATTGCTGATCATGCAGGTGACATGCCCATTTATTTCAAACTCTTTATTTCTCATTTCAATGCTTCTCAAGAAAAAATCCTCTTTAAATTGAACGAAATTGAAAACAGAATGGCCAAACGAATTACTGCAGTTGAAAATGATATCTCTGAGATTCGTCAAAATTTCTCTCAATTGTCTCATCAATCAACAATAGTAGATTCAGCTGAGATGATCCTTTCAGACATTCCTCGTGATTTAAATCTTCTGAAAACTGAGATTGTCGGGAAAGTTTTTGATGCTATGGATCAACCAGAACTTCGAAATTCTGTGATAAATATTAGAGAATGGAAAGGTCCTCGTTTTCACAATAAATATCCACCAACTTCCACTTCAAACACGAATTCTGATCAAATGAACGATATTGATTCTCAATCCATTGTCATACAACTGTCATCAACGACCATTCGAGATAAAATCATCTCAAACTCAACTCGATTAGAAAAGAAATCTGTGCGAGATATTTTTGGCCTAGAAAATGATTCGAAAATTGCTTGTAGCCCATTGTGGCCCAAAGAAGTACATAATCTTTTCAAAAAAGCACACTTAGCTAGTGTTCGCTTGAAAATGCTAAAACCAGTGATAAAGAATCTCATTGTATGCATGAGACCCTCGAGAAATGGGCCACTTATCCCGATTTTCTCAGAAGTCGATCTCGTCAATTTTCAATCTCGACACAAAATTGTTTCCTGAGTAACATCTCATGTTCATATACTCTTCACTTGGTTTTTTCTTCTATCTAATATTTTTCTATCTAATAATGATTCCAGATTTCTGCAGTAACATGAAAATAGTGAAGGCTTATTCATATTCTCATACCAGTTGATCGTTTTATTCTTCCTCAATGTGCGATTCTGCATTTTTCAATATTTGTTTGTAAACTTTCTATGTACATTCTAACCATCATATTATATCTCTCGACCAAACTAGGACATTAGCAATATCAAATGCGCAATGAATTTGATAATGAGATCTATTTTCTATACTCATCTAAGATATTTTGTATTATTATGTAATCTGAACTTTGCCATTTGAACCAGATAGGGTTATACCCCAAGGTACCAAAAATAAAACCAATCTACAATCTACAATCTACAATCTCCCTCTCTCTCACTATTCGAGACGAATTATCGTATAGAATAGTTGGATCTTCTAGATTGAAGCATGTTGATGGAACAGAGTATCTTTTGGTTGAAGTCAAAAAATCCGGTGATGGAAAAATTCTGATTCGCTCTTTGAATCGTCGATCCAACGCACATGTACTGACGAAATTTTTTGCAGGTTTCCAGGAGATATCTCCTTATATAGAAACTTTGTTCTCGCTGGTGATTTGAACTCGAATTCGCTATCAAATAGCTACTCTGGAAATCATTTGCGCGAGTTCCCGATCAGAGAAGTTATTCAAGCTGCGATCCAGCCTTGATCGAGGGTCTTGATCCCTTGAGCCAAGATGTGTAATGCCGCCTTGACGAAGCGTTGATCAAGCCTTGATCAAGATCACAAAATTTTTTTGACATCGTGAAGCTCCCGATTCCGCTTAGCAGACGGCAAATCATGATTGAATGCCTGCATGATAATCACAAAAAAACGATTCAATGCTCATTCTGGTCGATTTTTCAGCGCTGAGCCTCCAATTTTCGTGTACTTTGGCATAACGGATCGATAGGTTAGGGCAAGATAAAGTGCGTGCCTATATCTAATCACAACCAGAAGCGATGCGCGTAATTTTTCATTCAAAAATCCAGGTGATATGTTTAAATGATGATGATGATCGGTAATGAATCATGGCATATGAGTTATAGGGTGGTCCTTATTTCCCAAGTTTCACAGATCCTTTCTCCCCCCCCCCCCTCTGGATACCTTCTTTGAGCCGAAAAAACATGGGGAAAATTTTCCCCGAGCCCCTAGAGAGTGATTTGATAGTGCCTCAAAGAGCATCTCGCTTTGAAACTCAAGTAAAGAATGACGCTTTTTGTGATTTTTCTGTCCCTATGTTCGAGCTCTTGAAAATTAGTGTTTCTTCGTGAATGTAAAAGTGGGGATACATGTTCCCACGTGAAATTTGATGCTGAATCGAATTTCATCGTGGAATTTGAACTAGGATGCCACCCAATACTCGTAGATTGCGTTTTCCGACGCGGAAAACATTTTTAGCGCGACTTTTTCATCTCATTCGAGTGTCTCAGGCGTCACTTACTCCCTCAAGATTAACCTGGATCCACCTATTTTCATGTAAAAAAGACGCTGAATTGGAATCCAACGTTATTTCTTAGGTATAATGTCGCCCAACGTGAGAAAAATGCGTTTTTTCACCGAGAAAGCACCTTAAGCGAGTCTTTCACGCCCGAATCGAGTGTCTCAGGCGTCACTCACTCTCTCGAGATCAATACGAACGACCTAATTTTATGTAAAAAAATACGCTGAATTAGAATTCATCCTTATTTCCTAGGTATAATGACGCCTAATGTGAGAAGAATGCGCTTTTCCACCGAGAAAGTACCTTAAGCGAGTCTTTCACGCCCGAATCGAGTGTCTCAGGCGTCACTCACTCTCTCGAGATCAATACGAACGACCTAATTTTATGTAAAAAAATACGCTGAATTAGAATTCATCCTTATTTCCTAGGTATAATGACGCCTAATGTGAGAAGAATGCGCTTTTCCACCGAGAAAGTACCTTAAGCGAGTCTTTCACGCCTGAATCGAGTGTCTCAGGCGTCACTCACTCTCTCGGGATCAATACGAACGACCTAATTTCATGTGAAAAAATCCGCTGGATTGGACTCCATTGTTAACTACCAGGTATAACGTCGACTACCGTGAGAAAAATGTGTTTTCCCACCGAGGAAGCTACCTAAGCTCATCTTTCACGCTGGAATCGAGTGTCTCAGGCGTCACTCACTTTCTCGAGATTGATCTTAACGACCTGATTCCATGTGAAAAACCACGCTGAATCAAAATTCATCGTTATTTCTCAGATACAACGACGCTCAACGTGAGAAAAATCCGTTTTTCCACTGAGAAAGCACCCTAAGCGCGTCCATCACGCGGGAATCCAGTGTCTCAGGCTCCACTCACTTCCTCGAGATTGATCTTAATGACCTGATCCCATGTAAAAAACCACGTTGAATCGAAATTCATCATCATTTCTCAGTAACAACGATGCCTTACGGGGAACAAATGCGTTTTTCCACCAAGAAAGCATCCTAAGCGCATCTTACACCCCCGAATTGAGTGTCTCAGGCGTCACTCACTCTCTCGAGACTAATGTGAATTGACCAAAATGTCTCTTCCGTTCGATTCGAGGGTCTCAGCAGTCACTGACTCACGTAGGAATGGTCAGAACGTTCCAAATCCATGCCAAATCAGAGTTCACCACCATTTCTGCCGTAAAATTGGTCCCTGTAAAGAGACCTAAGGGAGAGTTCCTGCCAAAATCGAAAATCTGTCTCACTTGGCCTCATATGGGATTTCCGGGATCCGTGACAAACTCTCTTCGCAACCATTCCAAAAGGCGCTCACTATCGTATAAAGATCTAGGCTGAATCGAATTCGTCAATGGCGTCTTGTTGAAATCACCTTCAATCAGCGCGAGATAGGAATATCTCGTACGAAAACGTCTATGCACTCCGGCCGCCTAATCCGGAGAGAGATCAATCGGGCTTACTCTAACCCAACCCTCACGGGTAAGGTCCCTATCTCACGCGAAGATTGTAGCGCCCCTTGCTCGTGCGTTGCGGCCGGTCATCGAACCAAACCTTACACGCTTCGCAATCCTAGCATTTTATGTGAAAATGGGATCCTATGGCCGCTCCAATAGTCCAGGCCCTGCTCCCAGCCTTTTGTCAGCGTCGATTCACGTCGGTCGTTTTGGCAGTTAACGACGAGCAACGTCAAGCTGTCATGAAATTTTAGTGAGTTGCAAATGAGCAGGTCCCTGGGGAACCGATCGAGATTCTGGAATCACAATGCTTACCAAAATTACTCTCTGGTATACTTTCAAGTCTGAATCCATGTCGAATCTGACTATACAAAATAGTCTTCTGCTGTGACCATGATTTCCAGAGCCAAAATATACCAGAATAGTATATCATGATACAAGGGCGCAAACGATGGTTTACGCAGTTCGAGTGACTTTTTAGGCCCGAGCCGCAGGTGAGGGTCTAAATAGTCATGAGAAGGAGAAAATCATTGCGCCCGAGTATCATACTATGTTTTTGGATCTTCTGTGAGCAAATGGAAAGCGAAAAACAGTGTGCAAATTACTCATTTGCGCACAGACGATCAAAAACCCAGTTACATTCTATACAGCTAAGTTTGACAAGGGATAAAAGACAGTATCCAGATGCAAGTAAGATGACCGTTCTGAAAAAGATGAGGGTCGAAGAGGAAAGATCTTCATAATTTTATGAGTCGAGGACTCGTGTTATGTTGTTAACTTGAGTCACTCGATATCTCCGCTCTTGTTCATAAATGAATCTCCGTAGTCAAAGCGTGATAAAGAGTATCGACTATCCCATCCGAATCAGATGTCGTACATTTTTTTTCCAATGGATGTCTGAGGTGTGAATCCTTTTGACTCATGATATCCCTATTCGTGTCGAGTGTCAAAATGTTCTGGTGGAGAATGATGACTGAGTTCTTTAAGAATCACAATGGTTTGTAGGGACTTTGAGCTGTCTCTCAAATTGACTTGGTTACTTCCAGACTTTTTATGAATTTTACCCAGGAATTCGTCATCTTTCGTGGATTTCGGTGCATTCTGGAGGGAAAACGGATTTTCTCACGTTAAGCGACGTTGTACCCGAAAAATAACGATGAATTTTGATTCAGCGTAGATTTTTACATAAAATCAGGTCGTTTAGATCAATCTCGAGAGAGTAAGTGACGCCTGAGACACTCGATTCCCGCGTAAAAGATGAGCTTAGGGTGCTTCCTCGGTGGGAAAACACATTTTTCTCACGTTAGGCGACGTTATACCTGGTAATTGGAGATGGATTCCAATTCAGCGTGTTTTTTCACATGAAATTAGGTCGTTTGTATTGATCTCGAGAGAGTGTGACGCCTGAGACACTCGATTCGGGCGTGAAAGACTCGCTCAAGGTGCTCTCTCGGTGGAAAAACGCATTTTTCTCACGTTGGGCCACATTATACCTAGGGAATAACGATGGATTGCCATTCAACGTCTCTTTCTACATGGAAATAGGTGGTTTAGATTAATCTTGAAGGAGTAAGTGACGCCTGAGACACTCGAATGAGATGAAAAGGCGCGCTAAAAATGTTTCCCGCGTCGGAAAACGCAATTCACGAGTATTGGGTGGCATCCTAGTTCAAATGTCACGATGGAATTCGATTCAGCATCAAATTTCACGTGGGAACATAGGGACAGAAAAATCACAAAAAGCGTTATTTTTTACTTGAGTTCCAAAGCAAGATGCTCTTCGAGGCACTATTAAATCACTTTCTAGGGGCTCGGGGAAAATTTCCCCCATGTTTTTTCGGCTCAAAGAAGGTATCCAGAGGGGGGGGGAGAAAGGATCCGTGAATCCTGGGAAATAAGGACCACCCTAATGAGTAATTCCACGCGAGACAGACCGACGAAAAAAGATGACCCGAGACATGACGTCTCGGGTCTTTTTCTAAGTATTCTTAATCGATTCTTTGGTCCAAAACATGGTTTTTCAACTCACTATGAGGTCCAAAAAAAATTTTTTGGTCCCATGGCGAGAATCTTTGAAAATGATGTGAAATCCTTCTTTTCAAAATTCCAGCAACTTCTTCTCACTAAAATGCAAATAAGTCGAGTTTGCTTGCAGATAGAGACATGCAATTTACGGCTTTCGGAAGGTCTTTAAAAAATCTATCGAAATGCATGCTAGAACTCGATTTAGATGTTACGTACACTATTGTCGAGTGAAAAGTCGAAAAACACAAAAACATTGATTACTCGAAAAGCCATCTTTTTTTATTCCTGGAAATTCAATATCTGATGTAAAATTATGTGCTCTTTCAGAAAAGGATAGTTCCGACCATTTTTTTTGAGTCCAGAAGCCTATTCTTGCTACTTTCCACAAATCAGTTTTTCAAGCGATGGGAAATCGTGTGTTTTCTGCGCATGCGCAGGAATTTGGGTTCTTGAAACCAATTCCATTAGAAAGCCAAGAAAATTTCCTTCGAAATCACTACTCGACAAAGTCAATTCCATCAATTTGGCTCAGAGCTACAACCGTATGAAAGATGAAGCTTCAGCCCGAGTGCATCGATAGGCAAAGGCCATCGTCCACGGATCTCAGTCACTGCTGTCCCCGACCACCTCTTGGTCGTTGCCGACATTCAGTGGTCTTCTGCACGTTGTAGCTTCGGTCTCAATCGATGAATTGATTCGTCAAGTGGTCATTTTGAAGGGAATTATCTCGGCATTCTGATGCGATTGGTTCCAAGAACCCAAATTCCTGCGCACGCGCAGAAAATAAACGATTTCCCATCGCCTCAAAATCTGATTTGCGAAAAATAGCAAAAATAGGCTTTAGGACTCAAAAAAATGTTTGGGACCATTTCTTTCCTTGAAAGAGCACAACATTTTACATCAAATATCAAATTTTCAGAAATAAAAAAAATTGTTTTTCGAGAAAACAATGTTTTCGTGTTTTTCGACTTTTCGCTCGACAATAGTCTACGTACTCTCAAAATCAAGTTCTAGGAATGTATTTCGATAGATTTTTTAAAGACCTTTCAAATGCCATGAGCCGCGTGGCTTTATCTGCAAGCAAACTCGATTTATTCGCGTTTAGTGAAAAAAAGTTGCTGGAATTCTGAAAAAAAGGATTTTACATCATTTTCAAAAATTGCCGCCATGGGACCAAAAAATTTCTTTTGGACTTCATAGTAATTCGAAAGTCCACGTTTTGGACCATAGAATCGATTCAAAATACTTGGAAAAATATCCGAGACATGACCCTTTTTCGTCGGTCTGTTTCGCGTGGAATTACTCATATGTAGCATTTGTCGAAGCGGCACTAGAGGCGTGAGCTGAAATCCGAACAGGGACTGTATTGTGTATCGAAATGATCATCATTCCTTTGGCCAAAAGAGATACGAGTACTCTGTACAAGCCAGTGGCCAAGAACAAGAAAAAAGGAGAAAAGCAGCAAGTATCCGTGAAAAAATAAATTTTAGAATCATTTATAACCGAAGAGGGACAACAGTGCTTTTATTACAACTAGACAATCATCATCATTACAAAACACTGAATAAATCTCTTAACGTTTACACCGATCAGGGACTAGTCGAAAACTTTGTGCTTTCTATATCACAATCATTTTGCACGAAGTGAGAAATTATTAACAATACAATATTGAATCACATTCAACTCGTCATGTACAGCACTTTGAGACTAGTGAATGATCCTTGCCATATTGCAATATTTGGATAAGAAACTGTCGTACTCTTACAAAAACAATTTTCCTCATTCATCGGTAGAAAAGTTACCTGTCTTGACAATTTATGTCAGTTATAATTTCAATCACATTGGGAAATTGAAACTCTACAATTGAAATTATTTCCATCAGGAAGAATTATTATTCATTACAGGACTTTCTAAGCTTTCGTCGGAAGTTGTCCAAGTTCTTGCCGCATTGAAAACCGAAGGAATAGTTTTCTTGATAGCTGATTCATTCAGTTTTCACACATTGTTCACATTATACACTTACAGGAACGAATCTAAAAAGATTTTACGACTGTAGAGTATCTATATTTCAGGAATATAAACAAACACAGCATTTGCACATACCTCTTGGAGCTGGGTAGAATGCAGTTGTCACGTGGGAATTTATGGAAGGTCGATAAACTCGTGAAAAAGTAAGCGATCGATTTTACATGAAAACCGCGGAGATTCGAACCCAGGACCTTCGACTTCGCGAAACCCATGTGTCCCGGAAACCAAGCATCCGAACCACTGGACCACGACCGCCTATTCTTCCGTCGTCTCATCGACTTACACCTCCAGAGACAGGATCCGAAGATGCCCGCGTTGCATTTATTCGAGGCTCGTCGCGTAGTGACATTCGTCACACAGTATTTGTAAGAATGAGTTTGTCGGTTTTGGCGCTCGGCTTCTGACTAGTGTACAAAGCAAGCACTACTTTATAGAAGAATTTTTTGAAGACGAGTCTTATGCTGTCTACTGCGTCTATGTCTTTGGAAGTTGTAGCAATAATGTATCGCTCCTGGAGAATAGAACAATATCAATTCAGCATGTGATGAAAATTGCAAAAAGACGATTAACAACATCCTCCATGGCTCACCAATTTCGTTCTGGAATCTCTCACATTATTGGCCATAAATGACTCAAAACAATCGAAGTGATCTGCAGTTCTCGTGGGAAGAGTCAATGAAACTCAGCTTGTAATTGCTCTATGGGGATAACATTGCTCACATTCAACTTGCGGAAATAGTTCAATGTAATATGCTTGATGGTTTTGACATCGGTTCCGGTGGTACCTAATACTTTGACACCTTTTTTCGAAGCAAGAAGGAACTGCACAATGGACCACTTCTTCATCTACATCATAGAGTCAATACAAAACTCCGGAAAGGAATTACGTAACTGATTAATGATCCAGTGAGCACTAGAAAGAAACTGTTTATGTTGGCGTTATGGGAAAATATGAGACCCCCCCCCCCTCTAAAGCTTGAATGTAATTGAATAACGGCCCATAAGACTCACCATTGAAATCTCTCTTTATAACCAAGGTTTCGAGGTTATTATTGAGCACTATTCCTGAAGTCGATGCTGATGAACAAGCAGAAGCAGACATATTAGTCTGAGATGAGTCTTTCGACAGATCATTCTTATCTTCATCCATAACTGTAGAGAGTGTGGTAGAATCTGGAGATGATATATTCATGAGTTTTTTTGCACAGACCTCCTGAATGGCCATAGTATTTTGTATAAAATACCATTGATGCGTGGAGCTACAGAGGTTGAGGTTCCTATAGTTGTTTGAGTAATAACATCTTCTTATCCATCAACTATTCCATTATTCATTCTTGAGTCCTGTATTGAGCAGTCCTTATTCAGCTCACGACCTTGCTCAAGAGTACTAAGTGGCCGAGTAACCCATGACAAGCCATCTGGATCGAATTCAATCTCTTCATTTGTGTTCTCTTGATTTTGATCATCGTGGCCTGAATTTGGGAGCCCAGTATCTTCTAGAAATGAAATAATTCACTCTTGATGAGATACAGCTTGTATATTGTGATTCTTTTAACAAATTCTAAAAACTTCATCAAGACAATATTGGTAATGAATTTCTCCTCACCAAATGTTGGCAAAGGCTCCATCAAACTTGGAACAGAAAAGAGTGCCTTGTGAGTATCTTCATTTCGCTCCATAACATTTTGCTGATTCATCGGTACTTCAGATAGTGGTTCAGGGTTTCCTACTTGTTTGCCGACAGTGGCAGCAACAGCTATAAGCTCTTGAACATTAGAACCAGTTCATGATGCTGGATTGATAACCTCTAAGCTTGTCGCTGGCAGTACTTTACTCTGGACAAACTCATGAATTTGCATCACGCCAATATTTCTGTGCTCCGGTCTGGACCTGCCAAAACAACCGCACATACTCAAAGCACATATACACAGCCACGCACGCTGAGCGAACCAACCTGACCCAACACCCATGAAAACCACATGCATGCCGAAGATGTGCCTGATCATCGGGAAAATCACCTAATATGATGACTGTGAGATGAATTTGAGTTCGGGATATCAAATGAACATATTATTCACTTCGTGGGACAGGATTTCAGTGATACTAGTGAATTAAATTCAATTTGAAATGTTTATTGTTCAGTGCAGCATAGGAAGAGCAACTGTCTCTTGAAGATCATTGGATAATTCATATATATCAAATACAATAGCCTTGCATTTCATATTTTTGAGGTGGATCTGAATGATAGCTGCATCATTGCCTTCGCTCACTCTATATAAACCTAAATGTGTAAAGCTCGTTCGATACTGATAAGCGGGTCCCAGTAATTTAAACCTTGTACCTAATATCAACTCTTGGTCAGAAGTTGGAGTCACAGATAAGCTGATGAAGTCTGCTACTTTCATCACAGATCCATCCACCAAATAAATACAATCGTTAGGTTTCTTCGAACTCATTTCAAAACCTCCGTAGATGAGCTTCTGCACATGAATGGTGCTATCGATTGTTCTTGACTTCAAGATCTGTAACTCTGGTGGTATAGAAACTCTCTCTTTTGGAGATTCCTAGTCTCTCTCAACTTTCTTACACAGCTGAGCTATGGGCTCATACCCTTTTTGATGTGCTTTTTCACAAACCACATCTCGTCTTCAAATGGAAAAGCATCCATTTCTGAGGCAGGACAGTCCATGTTCTGTGTATCTTCAAGAAGATGAGTGAAGCTATGGACACTCAGAGAGACAAATTCAAGTCCATATATCACCTCTCCTAAAAGAGCAAATCTGTCAAAATAGACCTGGGCATGAGGTCCATACTTTTTGTATAAATTTTTACTGCAGATAATTCTTAGAGCCACATGTAGCAATAGAGAATGGTTGTATTCATCTTCATCTAGAACATACTTGAAGACAAAAAGGCCAACATGCAGAAGAATCAATCTGAACTCCTTAGCTGTATATTTGCCAATGTCACACAAATATCTAGTAGTTCTCTGGAATTCACAAGGGGATCGATTGGACATGTTCACCAATCCGAGAAAGACTTTGAGTTGGTTCTCTCGACAAATGTTTGAGATTCTAGAGAACCAGTGATCTCTCAAGAGGCCCTCAGTGACCCCTAAGAAACCTAAATGCATGAAATAAAATATGAAGAGCAACACCAAACTTATAGGTTTTTTGAGCTTGGTCAGTGGGCTGATGCTGTTAAGGTGCTCTATATTCTGCAGCATGGTGAAGGATGTATCTGTCCTTTTCTCACGATCGCCATTTAAGCTTCAAGCGTTTCACCTGGTAATGGCAGGAGGGCAGCATAATGTGGCAGCCCGTCGCCACACAAGAGAAGAAGAGGAAGCTTCATGCGTCAGTTCTATGCACACTAAGAATGAATAATTTGATGTATTTCTCAAGTTATGAAGCAAAGATTTCGATTGAAAATGATAAATTTACTCAAGTCTTCTCCAAATGGATCAGTGGAAATGATGGATTTGGTTTATTACATTGGGAGAACCCGACACGGTGGGCTGGTTGGTCGAACAGGTGGACCGAAAATGTAAAGAAAAACGGTTGACGAGGTTTTCTCCGTTATGCTTCATAGATTCAGGATCTTCTTCGACCAAAATTCTAGCTGATTCGAGGTCAAAATGTGAGCAAAAACCGTGGAAACGCCTCTGAACTCCATGTATTTTCTTGGCATGTGTTAACCAGTCAGTAGGTATCAAAAGTACATTGGCTGACCCAACGTCTGCGAACGGGCTGAAGGGGTGTCAACATGTACTTTTATGAGAAATTTTCCACAGAACATGCTGGTGGAATCCGTTTTTCGATATCTAGTTGTAGTTTTTGAGGCGCGGATAAAATAGCACAAAAACCATCAGCAAAGTGCAATTTCGTAGCAACGTCTTGTACAGAGAATTGCATCGCCAAAGAGGATATGGAGGTCGAGATAAGAAATAGATCTATGATTTCTATTGTATTTTCAGATGTAGAATACAATAGAATATAAGGTTCTGGTGCTATTCCGTTCGCGCTTCAAAAACTACAACTAGATATGAAAGAAACGGATTTCACCAGGATGTTTTGTGGGAAATTTCTTATAAAAATGCTTGTTGACACCCCTCTAGCCCGTTCGGAGACGTTGTGTCAGCCACTGTACTCGTGATACCTATCGACTGATTGACATATGCTGAGAAAATACATGGAGTTAAATGGCGTTTCCACGGTTTTATCTCGCATTTTGACCTCGAACCAGCTAGGATTTTGATCGAAAAAGATTCCGAATCTATGAAACATAACAAACAGAACCCCGTCAACCATTTTTATTGATACTTTTGGTCCACCTGCTCGACCTTCCAGCCCACCGTGCCGTTTTTGATGAGTTATTGCAGTAGATAGATAGATATTTATTGTCCAGTTCAATACACATAGTAATTTATAAGTTGATTATTTGGTCTCATCGATCTTGAAGGACGATGGGGAGCATCAACTTATATATTAAACATCAAGGACGAAAAATCTACAAAATTACCTAGGATACATAGTAATGATTACATAATAGTATCATGTAACCTGCAAAGGTTAACCAGTTCCCCGCGTGCAGGACTGGTGCACTTCATCACTATAAAGAGAGAAAAAGTAGTAAATGAATGAATGACAGAAATATAGCATAAAAATAGAAAGATACAAGAATAAAAGAATTTGCATGAACTGTTATTGAAATTAGGTCTTGCGTATCAGACTGCATCTATTCAGCATATTATGAAACGATTCCATTGTATTGTAGCCAATGTTCGATCAGTTTTTTGAGCGTTTCCTTTTTACCCCGACTAGTCTTAATGTGCATAGGTAGCTGATTGAAACACTCTCTAGCACTGTGGGTGATTTTTTTTCTTCAGCATTCAGCTTTGTTTTGGGTATAGGCAGAGCTCCATATCCTGTACAACTTTCGGAATCTATTAAATTCTCTTTGTAAAGTTTCAAATTTCATTGATAGAACGTTTATGACATGAATTTTCCTGATTCCTAAGTGATTTGGAAGTATTTTGCAAAGTTGCTGCAAAGCATCATATGTATAGTAGGGTGGGCCTAAAATCCATTTTTTTCGAGAATTGCTTTGCGCTAGTGAAATCTCACTGTCTTCTAATGAGAAAATATGAGAATTCTTTCGCTGTGTCCTCAAGATTGAGTTTTTCAGGTGGAGCAAGAGGCTTGAAGATTCGAAAGTATCGAGAAAAATGTGTTTTTTTGGCCTTTTCTGTCACTGTTTTGCATGTTACTTTGGCGCATTTCAAAACTTTGACACGTGTCTCAACGCACCTCAAAGCTCATTTCAAAACCTACAAAATGAACTGAGGTACATTCAAATTGAGTCACTTGAACCAAAGTTGTTGTAAATTTACGGAAGATGGTTTTCTGGCCATTTTTCTACGTTTTTCGCTCGCAATCAAGGGGAGGGTATGCGTAATTTACCGGACCAACAAAAGAATTGTTTTCCAAATCATTACCGTGGGGCTTCCACAGTCTCTACTATCTTACGTAGAAATGAAGAAAATTGACTCCATAGGTGCCAAGAAACGAAATTTGGGGTTGAAGCGAGGGCCTATAGGCCCTTGAAGATTTTTGAACACATTAGGGAGGCTCCGTCGTGGGGTAACGTATCACGAGCATTTGGGGCCCCGCGCCTACTAACACAAGCGTCAGGCTACGAGACGCGCTCGCTCACCGACACACATACACCACCCGAGCTCGCACTCGCGCAAGCGTGCAGCAGTCGGGCAGCTACTGCACGCTTGTTTTTCGACAGTTTTGATTCTTCCGAATGTTTTCCTGTCTTTTAGACGTCAGCAATATGCATGTTTTCGAATGAAATCTCATTCATTCATAAATGATCTATGCTTGGACGATTGCTCGTCGCGGTAACACTCAAAATTGGAAAAATTCTCATTTGCATCAATCATCGATCATTTATCGGGAAATTACGATAGCGCAAAAATTCCTGCGGGATGTTGTAGCTCTTCTCAAGACCTTCAGAATCATTTTCTATACATTACTCTACGGTTTTTTCATACCCGAGTTACGAGCGATCTCGTACAAAGAATTTTGTACGGGTTATGTGTAACAAAAATACGAAAAAGGTCATAATCTACGGTTTTGACGTAAAATCTTCAGAATTCTATGTAATAATTGCCAGGTTCATTCCAAAGATTGGTCGAAAGGACTTCCGCCTACCTCAACTAAGAAAAACTCATGCCGCCATACTCTCGATACTCTCAACTCTTACGAAATTCTTTGTACGAGATTGCTCGTAACTCGGGTTTAAGAAAACCGTAGAGTAATATATGAAGAAACGATTTTGGAGGTCTTGAAAAGAGCTACAACATCCCGCAAGAATTTTTACGCCATCGTAATTTCCCGATAAATGATCGATGATTGATTGAAATGAGAAGTTTTCCAATTTTGAGTGTCAATTAAAGGCATGGAATTTTGATGAAAAAAAATTTTAAAAAACACATAATTTGATAGATTTTTTTCTCATTTTTCACGTGCTTTTTGGAAAATTGGCGTAGACCAAAACGCGTCGGAGTAATAACTGTTTTAGTGAAGGTATCCGTGTTCCATTTTTTTGCAGGGTACTGTATGAATTTCAGAACTTTGAAAAAAAGCCGTATAATAAATTATTCACATTCGTACCCGTGAGGGCGGCAATATTGAATGAATTCCCTCAAAGAGGAAAATGATTTGAGAGCTTGGAAATTGGAATATGAGAATTCAAAATTTTTCACCCGAAAATAAGCAATAAGCCGACCCTTGGCCTTTGATACGGAGCTCACATCGCCAATTTCATTGATATCTTCATTATGAACATTCATTGTCATGACAAAACTAGTTAGTTACTCATGTTAACCGTTATATAGAGCGTTTGTTGTATTAGAAATTCAGGATTGGCATTGTCCAAGGGAAATCTGCATCTATTTAGTCAAATATCATTGTATGCGCAACTATCAGGATACCACTCATCCAACCCAAATTTCTGAACGGAACTTGCTAAACATGTACATGTTCATGAGTACTTGGGTTCAATCCAGAAGAATCCAAACTCACTCGAGAAAGGATCAGACTTCCCGAAAGTTTGGAAAATTCACAGGTACGTAATAGACGTATATAGTAACCTTTACAGAAATTAATAATTTGTTACAGTGTTGAACTACCAATTTTGCGAATTTTACTCTGTAACTCGACAGATACCTTCATTGAAATATGCAGTACTCATATCGAGAGTGACCGGCACTGAAAAATGGACCAACTCGTCGCATAATACAATGATCCACCAGAAAAGGCACTACGCGAGTACTGAAAATACTGACTGATAAAATTACGATGAGTCCACAAATTTCCATCCGATCTGTATGTTGCGGATTATATCGTTTTTTGAACACGATTCTATCATCAATATACATCTAAATGAGTATCGTTTGTGAATCATGCAGATGTAGATTGATTTCAAATTTCTGAACAATTAGAAAACGTTTTCGAATTCAAAGCGTTACCAAGGCAACGGTTGGTTGTTGAAGGCAGATCGAAGAAAATATTGTATCTCTCGTCACTTTTGATCATCGCTCACTGGAAGACACAACGTTATGTATTATTTCACTGTTCAGTATTGTACATTGTTTGAATTTTCAATGAATAGCTCTCTTTTTCAAAGTGCAAGTTCTTGACTGTCTGCAAATCTACGTAATTATCGTCATCAAGCGGTGAACACCGTACATTCAAAAACTAGAATTCAAGCTCTTTCTTAGTGGAATCCAATCAAATCGATAGGATAGCCTGAAAGATGCAGAAGCATTGATAAATTCTGAGATCAAAATTTTTCGACTGCAAGAGCGTGAAATAACTACTCCGCCCAATTCCCGAGCTGACAAATGAGCCATAAACACGATTATGATTACGATCATCATGATCATTCTTTGATTATTATGATTATCATTTTCATTGTCATTATTATCATTATTATTAGCATTATTATTATGATGACCAATACTATTATATGATCTCTAATGGGCATTCACGCGTATAGTGGATTTTTGGGGAATTTTTTTTTAAAGATATGCAATCTCGATACTTATAAAGAATATACAACCTAACGTCCATCGTAATTTCTATTAAGGTAGTACCCGCACTTTCAAATAAATATGTTTCGCGTCGCAAGAGTTAGCTAGAATTGAAGCTAGAACTCTGAGTTTTCCATATCTACCAAGAAAAAAGGAGGTTGCCGATATAAATTCTGAGGAAAAAGCATCGGCATCTGACGCGCTTATACACGCGGTCTTATGGGAGCGTCATTGTTTATACCTGCTCATGCGGAAATAAATATGTTGAGTTCTGTAAAATTTTAATATGCGTATAAATGCGGTCTTGGCAATCCTCTTGGCAGCAGAAGAAATGTGGCTGGCCGATCAAAATCTTGAGCAAATTCATTCCAAAGTCGGCCGGTGGGGCATTTTCGGGTTCAACGCCATGCTTTGTGGTATGCGTCGTCTGCTGCGCTCACGCGGCAACGCTACACTCGAGCTCCGGCGCCCTCTCATTGATACGGGCCTGCACGCGGGTACCACCTTTATATCACTACTATTGTTATACAGTAGAACCTCGCAATACCGGACACCTCGGTGCACCATGGAAGTGTCCGCTATCCCGAGGTGTCCGCTATTCCGAGGGTTGCCAAATTGTGGGTCTTGCGTAGAAATTTTTGCAACGTTTCGAGATTATCCATTTTGAGTCTGAATTGTCATTTAATATGAAAATGCTGGTCAATCATTCATTGTTCAAGTTCAGATTTTTTCATCAAAGAAGGGAATTGAAAATCGAGTATACAATGTCTTATGATACAACAGCTAATTATTATTAGCTGTAATAGCTATGTAATAGCTGAGTCATGAATAATATCAATTCTCTTCCGATAAGAAGAAAACCCTCGTCATTTCTTTTTTTTCTCCCTCAAAATTGCGTTTTGGAACTCGGAGATTATTGACGAAGATATACTTGAAATATTTTGAGCAAAACATATCCGCAGTGTAAGCAAGCATTCTTCAGCGTGTCTCATTATGAACACTTCTCGAGTCAGACTCGAAATTTAAGTGTCCGGTATTTCGAGATGAATTAACATGGGATGGATCAAATCGAGGGCGGAAAATGTGTCCGTTATGCGAGATGTCCGCTATTTCGAGAGTCTAGTCCTATAGAAATCGAATGGGAGTCTAACAAATCATCTTCGAATGTCCGGTATTTAGAAGTGTCCGCCATCCCGAGGTGTCCGTTAACCGAGGTTCTACTGTAATTTCTCTTATGACAATCGAGTTTAATGGAATATTCTTGTTACAAGTGGATTTTGGGAAAATATAAATCGATCAATGATTATAAACTAATTAGATTGTTATATCAACTCATGAGAAATGCTCTGAAGATTGAGAAAAGTTATAATGTCACTTGATTTTCATCGAGGATATCGCAACAAAAGCTTATCGTAAAATTGAATCACGATTGGTTATTAAACGATTGTAATCTGAGAGAGAGATCGAAAGGAGAAATGTCATCGCGACCCACACGAACACCGATACTCTCGCTCAGTCATGCCAATACATACATGCACACGTGCGTACATAAAGAAGCACTAACCACCTCAGGAGACGCGGGGTGAGCCAGCTACGGACGATTCATGTCACGTGGGTAGAGGTGGAGATACGTGCGTGATCTCACATCTCTCTTTCGTGCCGCGATAACGTTGCACTTGCGACGACTACGCGGCCGCGCAACGTTTTTTACCGGTTTGCGGGCTGTCATGGATGCACCGTCAGCACTCCGGCGGAGCGGAGTACATCCTCACTGCATCGGTCTACGCTGCAGCATGGACCGTCATCGTCGATAACGAGCCGTGCAGCAGCCAGACCGCTCGTACCGACCACTCATTGAAAACACACAGTCTCTCTCGAGTCTTTCATTTCCATTATTAAAGTACAATCTCAGTCGACTTGTTTGTGATTCATCCAAATCACCCCTCCTTTTCCACGTAACACATGCATACGTGCGCATATTGACAAGTGTGTTTCCAACAAAGATACATGTACAAAATTATCTTTGAGATGGAATCCACAGTTGTGAAATTCAGAAAAGCAGTATCTCGGCATCGTAAATCGGGCCGCTGCTGAATCTGCTGACCTTGGTCGACTCAGCTCCGGCCGAAATCATCACCATTAGGCTTGTGCAGCACATACAGATTGCGTTGGTGGTCCCGCCAATCCATAAATCGCGCCGGATTTGACCTGCGAACAATGTTCTTATTTTTTATGCTCACAAAAATCAATTCCAAGTGGATACTCATATCGTTCCTCGAACCGATGAAATATCGCTCAGTTGACTCGGAAATATGAAATTTCTCCGTCGATTTTAGCAAATATCCAGGACACTGGAACTGTATGGGTAAAGGGAAGGCTATTTTGAGGACCCATGCCAGAAACACGAGTGAAATGGAATAATTTTTTCACTGATACCAGCAGACCCACAAAACCATTCGTTTACACGGATGATATTCTTGTGGCTACAGAAACTGTTCAGGAACATCTAGGAGTACTCAAAAAGTTACTCAAAATGAAATTTGCAAATGAGTTTGAAATTAAACTTGAAAACTGTAAATGTTTGTGTCAAGATATCGAGTATTTAGATTACAGTATTACAGAAGATGGTATCGCGATAACTAGACGTGGTATAGAAACTTCAGTCCATTTCAACGTTCCCAAAAATGTCCATGAAGTTCAGCGACTCATGGGATTATGCTCTTATTTCAGGAAATATAGAAAACTCTTAAGATATTGCAAGACCCCTGTATAATTTGATGAGATGGAATGCTGATTCCATATTTGGCACAAAAGCATCAGAGGCAACGTGAATTTTGAAGACAAAACTTGTCGAAGCTCCAATCCCATCCATTTATGATCCATGCGCTCACACTGAATTACATTCTGATGCTAGCTCACACGGCTGTGTAGTAATCCTCATGCAGGAAGGTAAAGATTTGAAGATGTGCCCAGTGTTTCATTTCTCTCGAACAACTACTGAAGAAGAAAGTCAGTTACATGGCTTTGAGCTTGAAATATTGACAATTGTATATGTGATCAGGGAATCCCGGATTTATTCGCAAGAAATGAGATTCAAGACAATAACTGATTGTGATTCTCTAGCTTTGGCTTTCAAGAAGAGAGACATACACCCAAGGATACCGAAATGGATCCCAGAGCTTCAAAGTTTTGACTATGTGACCGAACACCGTGAAGGTAAACAAATGTTTCACGTGGACTGCCTCAGTAGGATTCACTGTATTCATGTAGTAGAGGATAATTCATTCGAATCAAAGCTCACAATGGCTCAGAATTTGGATGGAAATATGGTAAAAATACGAGAACAGTTAAAAAGATCAGAGGATAAATTTTTCGAAATGCAAAATGGAATAGTGTATGGGGAACAAAATGACAAACTATCATTTCACGTGCCAAAAAGAATGAAGAAAAATATTCTATTCGAATACGGTAGAACCTCGAATAGCGGGCACCCCGAAATAGCGGACACCTCGCAATAGCGGACAATTTTTGGAGCTCGATTTGATTTTCATTGGTTCTTATGGGACCAAACCCTCGGAATTGCGGACAGAACAATAGCAGACACCTCGCAATAGCGGACAATTCTTGTCGGTCAAATGGTCCTGTTACGGGAAATTTCACCTCGCAATAACGGACATACTAAATTGTCTTCCTCCGTCAATGCAAGAATACAGTGACGTGTAAAGGAGACTGTCGTCAGAACTAGTGAGGCTCAGAATAATGTACAGTTTGAATAGTGGCCAATACAAAATTTGTATTCTATGTTAGACAGCCGTGCCGCAATTGACAGATACGATTCGTTTTGAGTCGATCAAGGTTAATCTGCCTGAAAATTCGAGTAGATGTCCCTAGTATCTTTCTCGTTCCGACGCAAAGACCTATTCATCTCCATCGGAAGCTTCTTTGAAGAATAATCAATGTCTTGCTCGTCTAAAATTTCAGAAATCAAGTGTGAGTTTGACAATGCTATCATTTGGAAGCAAATGAGACAAGCATCTACTGTTGACTATTTTCCAACGAAGTGATTCGACGATCTGTTTATATTTCTGATGGCTTCGATCAATGATGGCGATGAATTGAATACACTCTGATTTGCAATAAAATGCCCGAAGTCATTTTTTCATTGATGCATTAATAGATGAATGATGACGAGCAAAATTTTGGAAAACCCTTGGAATAGCGGACACCTCGCAATAGCGAACACTTTGTGCGGCGCAAAAAGGTATCTGCTATTCGAGGTTTTACTGTACCACGATGAATTTGGACACGTAGGCACTGGTAAGACATATGACCTGATAAGAAAAAGTTATTGGTTTCCTGAAATGAAGGATGAGACCTCTGAGCATATTCGTCACTGTTATAAATGCATTGCCTGTAATCCGACGGATTATGCTAGGGGTCTCCGAAGTCGACTTCGGAGACCCCTAGCACGATGTCATTTGGAGTACAATGAAGGGGGTAGATTGTAGAGAAAGTAACTTTGGGGATGTGAGGAAATACAGGAAGACGGATATGGAGAAGGCACGAAAATCTTATAAGAGAGATGGAGATAAGAAAAAGTAAGCTCATCATGTATACTCTGGAGAATATTATGTGCTGATAAAGAATTTTGATACAACTCAAGGTCATTCGCCAAAATTGATCCCACGATTCGAAGGTCCTTACGAAGCTGTCAAAGTTTTACAAAACAATAGGTATATTGTCAGAGATATTGATGGTTTCCAAATTCCAAATAGAGCTCACGAGGGTGCTCGGGAAGCGAGAAATATGAGAATATGGCATGAAAAGGATCAAGTGTCCGGTGAATTGCCCGAGGTCGGTCAAATGTCAGGATTGGCCGAAATGTAGTATGTAGCTATTAAATAATCGATATGACTACGAATTGAAGTTAAAACAGACGACTATTTTTATTGTTATTGTTGTTGTGATTGAAGAGAGAGAAGAACAAATAGAGTGATTCTAATTCGATCAGAGTTGAGTTATCGTGGATATTATTCTTGCGAAGCGATAATGATACGTAGGACATAAGATAAAAGACTCATCCACCACAACAATCACAATACTCGGATGAGGTGTCCAGTATATATGATCAGATAGTCGGGATGATAATCAAAATAATATTATTATCCGCTTCACAGAGTAATCTACCCACCAATTTCTATAATTTCGGCTGTAAGAATTAATTCTTGGGTAGTAAAAATTGATGCCTAACATATAAATAATAATACTAAAAAGTGTGTCGCACATCTGTAACGTAACTCTATAATAGTATGTTTTGCACCAAGTTCATGAGATCGTAGATCGCTCAAAAGCGAAGAACCTCAAGAACGAGGTGCAAGTACTATATGATGCAGTTTTACGAGCACCCAAACATCGGAGAATTGTATAAAAATTATTCCCGAGTCTATAACCTCTGTACAGAAAGTCTCTCAGTGTGGTTGATTATCATTTCAGTTCATCTTAATGGTTCTGGGACAAACTTCGAGATGCAGTCGAGGACGTTAAGGTATGTCACCAGGTTTTTCGATCTTTGAGAATCTTCCGGGGATTAGTATGGTGGTTCAACTATCCATAACACACCTTCTGCTGAAATTTCAAGGAGCCCGTCCATTTTATTTTTGAGCATTTGCTATTGAAAGTTTGAACTCGTCATACGTGAAGGATAGGAACAGCGCAGCAGAAGGCAGTTTTAGGCCCTTCTCATGAGTTCTTCGACAATCCTTCATGTAACTTGGTGGAAAATTGATCTTTCCCCCTCCCACTTTACTTTTTCCAAATTCTAACTTGGCGAGTATCACAATCCTTTTCCCTGATAACTCCATCTGGAATCAAAATATGAATTTCGACTCTTGAGAGTCATGAGATCAGGGAAAGTATGTCGAGTAATTGTTTTGGAAAACCTAAATGTGAAATGCATGGAAAATGATTGATTACATTACAATCTGATTATTTCTGTAAGTTTGACTCAACTTGAGTCACTCACCATCTCTCTTTTCCTTCAAATATATTGAAAGAAATAATCTATTCAGACCAATGAAAGAGATACAGGAGTGAGAAAATTTAATCCAGCATCGATCGTTCCACTTTGGAAATCAGTAGAGATGGTGAGTAACTCAAGTTGAGTCAAACTTACAGAGATAATCAGATTGTAATGTCATCAATCATTTTCCATGCATTTCACATTTAGGTTTTCCAAAACAATTACTCGACATACTTTCCCTGATCTCATGACTCTCAAAAGTCGAAATTCATATTTTGATTCCAGATGGAGTTATCAGGGAAAAGGATGGTGATACTCGCCAAGTTAGACTTTTGGAAAAAGTAAAGTGGGAGGGGGAAAGATTTCAACACTTGGCTGTGGTAATGATTGAAAATTCTAAGATTGACAAATATAAGCTGTGAATGGTAACATGTAGAAAAACTGATATCAATTATTCATATCTTATTCCTAAAAATCATCCCACCAATGAACAGCAGTGTGCTGCGTTCCAAGATGAATATTTCTTAATCCCAAGCAACAGAATCTGGAGCAGTACAACTTTTTGTTTTAGATACCAAAACTTGAAATTAGTTCATGAAATTCAACTTGAGTTGATACAAAGACTCTCAACTCTACTTGTAATAGTAGGAGGTATCCAGTTGATGAGAGACTTCTGGACTGTGAAAATTCCCTACACGAGTTGGCTCATCCACTCTTCAAGAAGAGAGGATCCCAACTACCAAAATGACCAACTAATGGGTGACTGACAAATGAAACATGGAATTATGACAATACATTACATCTGTTTCTCAACACTATTTGAAAACCAAAAACTTGAACAAATTTCAACTAGTACATTGATTACTTGTGTCACAGTAAGAAGCTGAAGTACTTTGTGGAACTCATTTTAAGAATGATTATTCAATAGCGTTCTGTGAGAAGTGCTTCGACTCCAGACAAAATGATCCTCAAAGTACATCCAGATGAATGGATGGATCCAGTTTCTGTGTTGATTTACTTTTCCGCCCTAAATTTTTCCAAGTTGAACCTACCATTCGCTCTAAGAGCGTGATGTGCTAATCTCTCTCAATGATAATTTTGATGAATCAGATGATCCCTGAACAACTCTTCATTAGACCTATTTGGGAATTGACGTTATGCCTGTTAGCTCTTGATGAAGTCTTTAGCAAGAATGTAAGTGGCACGTCAAGACAGCTTAGACCCATAAATCGAGATTAAAAGTCTAGACAAGACTAGGTTGTACTCGCGATACTCCTGCAGAGAAACACTCGTCCGGGACAGAATATCTGGATTGTGAATATGGTCTGCTAGCTTGCGTTATTACATAGCGTTTGTATTATGCTTTAGTTGTTCACGCACACAAGGCCGATTCTGTCACACCGATGCAGTGTTGACTTCGAGATGAGTCGAAAGTTGGCCGATCGAGGTCGCAAGACAAAAATCCACGATGAATTTCGTCGGGGAGGGTCTCAAATTTGTCGGTCGTCGAACGATGATATTAGTTCATACATCGACAAAAAAAATAGTATTTGGATGGAGAAATGACCAAGCTCGCGGTTATTGGGGCACATCGTGGCTAATAAGCGCAAGAATCCATAATAATGTATGGTCGAGGGAGAACGAAAGGTTGAAAAACCCGAATTTGGCGTATATGAGGCTACGGCAGCACTGCGAGTTTTTCTTCTATATATACTTGCCAGCGAGGCGCTACCGCGCCTTTTGATATATAATCCATTTAACTGTTATCTACATCCTTGACAAAAATAGAGACCCACGCCAATTTATTTTGTTGACACGAGGGCTCGAATTGTTGTGATGTGTATCTCCCAATGATGATTTCTCTGCTGCGCGGGGAGCGTGCGTGTATAAGTGTATACATACATGAGCTGTTTTTTGTGTAAACGCGAGTGCTCACAATATACCGCGAGATCGCAAGCGTTGCTATGAAAACAACACGGCTCGCTTAAGCTTCTCATCCTGATTGTCCCAGGAGATATACCTCAAAGAATATCGAAGCGAGCAGAAATCATTGGCAAAACGGCTTGAGAAAGGAGGACATGTTGGGTACACTCAATCTAGCCAAACACAGACTCGCATTTTCTGGACCCATCTCAGATTCTGGGTTGAATTCAATCTGTTTAAACGAGTAATGGATCCCTTCGCTTCCCGAAACTCGATTCAGATCATCGTATTTCAACGATTAGTGCAGGTTGAAGCAACTAGGAGGCTTGATATACTGTAGCAGAATCTTCACCTCCATGAATGTACCGTGATTTTCCTATTATAAGTGAGTCACCCTAGAATGTTAACTATCCCCTCCTAATCTCTCCATGCATGCATCAGAGCCATATCTTGAATGTACGACGATCCTATAATCAGTCTCTGAATCAAATTACAACTTAAGGCCAGTCCGTAGGCCCTGCAGAACCTCAACCAGACACGAACCGGAGTACATTCAAGTTTTCTAACAATATCTAATTTTTGAATAATTGCGAACACTTTTCGGATTAAATCATTGAGGCAGCGCGCTTTCCGATGAAATTTCCAATCATTTGAGCTTCGTTGCGTTCCAAAACTTGCGATACACTGAGAAGAAGATACGGTTGACTGTACCGGCGTACAATATCTATTACTTGCGCACGGTAACTATTACCGTGCAAAATCAGGGTTTGGCCCAACTGTAGGCGAAGGCTCGACTCACTCCGATAATTTCCTCGCTTCGGGCTCTGTGAATCCTTCAATACTGGTCTGATTGACGAGGCAAGACAGCTCAAAATCTTCACAATTGAAATACCAAGAACTTCTTTACTCATACTTACAAATGTTGAGGGATGGTTTTCTTGAAAATGAAGGTCAGTAATAGTTATCGTCGCGAAAGTATCCATCACCTCCGCGCACGGTTGAGGCTAGTGTGGCGCGAAGGTATTCTCAATCGATTCGTTTCCTCAGTGTATATTTTGAAGAATTTGGAAATCTGCAATCTTGAGCTGCGCTGCCTTATCATAGGAACCACAATGTCATGCAAGACTGCCATTTTCCAAATCTCGCAAGATATACCACGAGTTTTGAGACGCAACAAAGCTCAAATGATTGGAAATTCTATTGGAAAGCGCTCAGACTCAATGATTTGGCCTGAAAAGTGTTTGCAACTATTGAAAAATTAAATATTGTTTGAATTACGCTATGCAAATCACCGTGGCGCCATCTGTGGAGTAGTGAGCAAGTAGTAAGCAGTACGGACTGGCCTTAATAGATAGTATCCACTCAGAAGACTTCACAACTCTTGCAAAAATCTACAATTCTTCGAAATAGCCCCAAAACAATGAATGGTGCTGTTTCCGTCAAAGCACCGGAACTTGACATCCACTCTTCCAGCATCAATAAGCTATTATATAGTAATAGCTGAAATATCAGCTATTACTCTCATGGGTCGTCAACCTGCTCATCAAATCAGCAAACACTAAAATCACATTTAAATCGACAATTTTGGCAAAAAACTCCTCAAATCCGGGTTCTATTATCGCCATGTCCACATTAACGACTTTTCCAGACCAAGTCGCGACGAATTAAGGCGTATTTGTTCGATATTAACTCACTTTATGCCATGAGAGGCCCTATGTAGCTGAGTACAATCAGCTATAAATCAGTGATTGCAGCTGAAAATCAGTTAATGTAAACCAAATTCAGCTACAGTAGCTATTTGTGTCAGTAAGAATCCGTCGACTGAAATATCAGCTCATAATAGCTGATTCAGTCGGCTAACATAGCTGGAATCTTAGCTAATATAGCTGATTTTCTAGCTGAACGATATTCGTGTTGTGCCGTATACAGTATACAGTGTCGTGATCAGATATCAGATACCACCTATCCTATTATACTCCTTTCACATAGGTAACCCGATATGCGAGAACCGCACAGACAGATTGTGGCTGTGCATTGAACTGTTATTATAATAATCCACAGTGGTTGAGTATAGAACTCGTCAGACTGGTTGAAGTCTCATTCAACCAGCTGGCTGAAGTTTTCGTTCAGCGCTTTCGTTCAACCAGCTGGCTGAAGTTTCCCGGAAAAATTTTTCACGGCGCGCAGATGGCGCGCTGTTTATATGATGCGGTGGTTCCGTGGGTCAATTTTAATATCCACTTTTTATACTGATAAATTGAGTGATTTTATTGAGCCAAAGTACAAGGCCCGAGGTGGTGGAGTGTGTCGGCTGCTGATCCGCATCGCACGCGATCCACAGGGAGACTGGCTTATTCAACGCCGATCCGACGGCAGAGGGCCGCTCGGCGCGCACTATAGCAGTGCGCAAGTATGTGTGTGTGAGTGTGTGTAATGTTCGATGACAATATAGTAGTTCGGTGTATATATGAACATCCTCCCACTTCAGCAGAAATTATAGCGATGAATAAAAAATCGTAATTGTAATAATTTCATTGAATAACAGAGAGATGAAAAAGTGTAAAATCGTATAAGGGAATCAATTTTGAGTCGATCAGCTGTGGAAGAGAAAAATTATAATTCATCTAACGAGTAGAGCAATAATCGATATCATAGTTTTTGGTGGAAGTGTCAGAGCATCAAAATGCACTGGTAGTTCTTCACTTCACCTTCAAACCACATCAAGACACCATTCACTCATCTTCTTCTGACGGTCGGAAAAGCTTGATAAGCTTTACGATCGGGCGATCCAAAGTAGTTGATGCTGTGCGAACCTGCACAACTCGAACCTTGACATCCTGACCTGGAAAAGTCTTGATTATGCAAGCCAGAGGCCATCTCACTGGAGGTATGATCTCGTTTCTGAATAGAACCATGTCACCTACGGCGAAGTTGGGTTGAGCAACGGTCCATTTGTTGCGCTTATGGAACGTCTGTAAGTACTGGTGGGACCAACTTTCCCACAACTGTTGGACCATTTGTGTAGAGAGCTTCCAGCGTCGAAGAGGTGATATTTTGTCATCTGTGATCCTGTTCTCAAGGAGCAAGAGAGATGGTTCTCTAATAAGAAAATGCGCAGGCGTGAGCGCTGATAGATCTGTAGGATCGTCACTTAAGGGCATAAGCGGTCTTGAATTGAGGCAAGCTTCGACTTGCTCAAGAACTGTCGAAAATTCCTCGAAAGTGAGCAAGGTTTCTCCCACTACCCTCTTCAGGTGATGTTTCACTGCCTTAACCCCAGCTTCCCAAATTCCTCCGAAATGTGGGGTGGCGGGTGGATTGAAACGCCACTTTGTATCCAACTCACTAACGGACTGGGAAATGAAATTGGAGTATGGTGAATTTTCCGTGAACATTTTCCCAAGCTTTGCATCGGCTCCAGCTAAATTTGAGTCTTGATCACTCATAAGCAACTTACAGGGACCTCTTCTCGAGATGAATCGTTTGAAAGCAGCTAGAAAGGCTTCAGTAGTGTAGTCTGAGACTGCTTCTAAATGAATCGCTTTTGTTGCTAGGCAAATGAAAATAATGGAATAACCTTTGAAAGATCTCTGTTCCCGGAATCGAGAATCTAACAGCTGGAAAGGGCCTGCATAATCTACGCCGCATTTTGCAAAAGGACGCGATGGAGTGACACGTTCCCTAGGCGAATCACCCATGAATTGACATGGCTTCGAAATTTGATATGTGAGACAACGTTGACAACCATTAATTGCAGTTTTTACAGCAGATTTTCCCAAAACATCTGTCCAAATCCAAAACATCTGTCTGCAGATTGTGAGCGTAAGCTGTACGCGCTTATGCAGTGTGATGTGGTGAAAATGCCTGATCGACACGAGCGTCAATTGAGATTTACTCGGTAAGATCACCGGGTATTTCTCGTCCTCGGAAATATCCGAATATTTTAACTTACCTCCGACTCTCAAGAGACCGTCTTTCAAAATAGGATTCAAGGATCGAAAAGGGTTAGCTTTTGGCAGAAGTTCACATTTTTGTACTATTTTATACTCATCTGAGAAATGAGCTAATTGAGTTAAGTAGCCCCATAGTAGCTGAGCGTGACGAGTTTCATTTCTCTGAATGAGCAACTCAGAATTGGTAGGAAATCTACTGATTACGATCGAGATTTTGTCTTTTATATAAGTCTTACGTACTATTTTAGGAATGAATCTGTTTATATATACAGTGATTCCAATCAGTTTTGAGAAACAAGAGAATCTCTTCACTAGATCCCAAATTCCAATTTTTGAAGAATCTGTGTTGATAGTATTTACACACAGCTCAACTTCTTCATCAAGTGATTTTTCAACTATTTTGGAAAAATTCAAATCAATATGACCAATCTTACTCCACTCGTGATTATTTTCACGCAAGTCTGGAGGCCCCTCCCACCACAAACTATCGGAAGCAAGCTCGGTTCCAAGACATCCTTGAGAAGCTACATCGGCAGGATTTTTAGCTGATTTTACGTAATGCCATGTAGCATTAGGTTTGAAGTCCAAGATTTCAGCACATCTATCAGCAACAAATGGTGGCCATTTTGAAGGTTGCTCGTGAACCCAATGTAGAACCACTTTTGAGTCGCAATGCACGTGAATTGACGAATTGTCCAACTTGAGGGATGACGCAAATCGCTTGAGTAACTGAGCGGCCATTAAAGCACCGCATATCTCTAATTTTGGCATTGATGGGATTTTTATTGGAGCCACTTTAGATTTCGCACCCAATAATGTGACTTGACAGTTATCATCTAAAACGCGTAGATATACTACAGCTGCGTAGGCTATCTTAGACGCATCAGAGTAGCCATGTAACTCATATTTTTGAGCTGTGGAGGGAGCTGCAATAGAAAATTAAGAAGACTGAGGGACCTCCAGGGGCTTAAAAAAAAATTAGGGGCCTTCAGGGGATTTCAGGGGAATCTCTCAGCATCAAAGGTAAATATGGAACGTAATTTAGGTTAAATGGTCGAGGCCACTTGGGACCCTCGGGGTTCCTCAAAGGCCCTCGAAGGACCTCAGAGGCCCTCAGACGCCCTTCTGGGCATCCAAGGCAGTCAACGGCATTCAGATGAGTTCAAGGGGATTCAGAAGAATTCAGGGGAGTTGAGAGGGATCTTATTCTTAAGGAGGCTCGCGCGTGTGGTGCCGTGCCTAGCGCGGGGCCCCGCGCGCAAGTAGTCAGACCCTTCTTTTTTCCAACCCGCTCCTGATGCTACGTATAGGTATACTCACAACGCAAGCAGTGCGGCGCAGCGCGCTGCTCCACTCTCAAAACTCACTTTGAACTCAATTTACTCAAAATCTAAGTCGTCAACCTATCAATTTTCTTACACCATTGAACGCGCCAATGAATTAACGTCGATTTATCATTTCATTTTCAATAATGAAGGTTTAGTTGACGCGTGTGCTCTGTTCAACTTGCCTAGCCCATAAGGATACGTGTATGAGGATTTTTTTTGCCGAATGGTTTTTCTCGCGAGTTTTATCGTCAACCCCTTTTTTTCTTGGTGGATTATGATTCCTCATTAGTTTATCTATCAATATAAGTCACTTTTACGGAAGCTCACAGTTTAGTTAAAACTTGCGCGAGCCTCCTTGAACGCTTTTATTGCACTTCACCGAGCTCATAGTTCTTACTCTAATAACATCTAGTGAACATCTTAGATCCGGTCCACCATCCAGTCCGCGTTACTGCTCTCATCAGATGTATTAGATCCCCTGCAGTTCACCGTTCCGTCCACCTTACTGCCCGTATCAAATGAATGTCGTCGTGGACGTAGCCATGAATTTGTATATATGTGTATCCCATTGTTCAATTGCGACGTAGGGACCCTAATGCATACTACTCTAACTAATCTATACTGCGTGATCGGAAATGTCGTCACTCATCGAGCTCGCTCGGATTCATGAAACTGTTGCAGGCTGCGACATGTTTTCTTGATTTGCCCGCACCTCACCCCGGGTCACCGGAGTTTCCATTATCGTCTGCTATCGCCTATGCACCATCAGTCTTCTGTTGCCGCTGCCATTTAGTTCATTTAGTACGTATTTGCATTTTTCGATTCTTTGTGGTCAGGGATAACGATTTCCAGTGGAAGAATTTGTCATTTACTCAACTGCGCGTGTTTCTCGCGCAGTTGAGTAAATGCCAAATTTTTTCACTGAATATCGTTATCCCTCAGTGCCATTTAATAAGTTCAAGTACCTTGTGGCGACCATGCGTTGGATCTAGTGTTTGGAAGAGCTGGCGCGTACCCAGGTTATCTGTGATCGCTTGCATGCGTGTATGATGAAGGATGAACCGATATCAGCGATCGAAAACCAATGTTTGTCATATTGTCTACACTGTCTGCTGCATCCGAAGATGAGTGTGACTCGCGACATAATAGTGGTGACATATTTTAATACGAGAAGCCTAATCAATAATTATTAGCTGCAATATTCGCTGCCAGCACACGTGTTTTCCCCATAGTTCCTCATATACGTCGGACAATTTTTCCCATGTGATTTACATCGATCTACCAAAATCTATCTGCACCACACCGGACAAAATCCTCTCGCGAATTACAACATTTTTTGAAAAGTGAATAAAAGCGTTTTCTAAAAATTCTTTCCAACTCTTATTTATTACTACTATATATCAGGAGGAGATGAATTGAAATTTTCGAGGACTTGAAAACTTTTTCTGAGCACACGTCTGTTATCTCCTCGACGGTCATTTCCCCACGGTGTTCTTGAAATACGCTTATATTCCGTTGACGACCACCAACGAGATTTTTGTGGGATGAGCTTTTAGGGCCCATGGAACTCATTTTCTGGGAAGAATCATGATTAGCACTTGGGCCATTTCCTGTAAACGTGACAATCACATATTTTCCATCCTATTTTCAATCTTTCCCCCGAATCATTCGAAAAGGACTTCTCTCGACGAAGAATGTGTGGAGGCATCTATTGTAGATCCTCAAAAACTGCACTGAATAGGTTCTCAATGTTGGATCCGGAAAACACTCTTCGTTCGAGATATCCTAGGGTTTTCACCTCGTGATCATTAAGTTTCCATAAAATCTCAATTCTATAGCTCGAAATAAGCTCATCACATCGAAAACTGTGTATAACGTTCGTATCAGTGCTCAATGATGATATAGTTCCTAGGATTCTCTAATATTTTTCCAATTGAGTAATTAGTGAGCAACAGAAATGTTGGGATTGAATTCACAATGTCAGACATGAATTACGTATTCAATGAAATCACAAATATCTCTGAAATGTTCTCCTAATCCACTGGAGACGATCATACTTAAACATATCAATTACCATTCCAAGAATTTCTCATTTGGAAAGTGAATTGACCTTCTTTCTGTCGGGAATATGATTCTAGTCCGAAACCTTCTCTGATGCTCACCTGTTACCAAATTGTAGAAATTACAGAGAATCCTAGGGAGAATATCAGTTCTGAGCACTACAACGAAGGTTATACACAGATTTCCATGTAACAAGCTCGTTTAGAGCAATGGGATTGAGATTTCCCGAAAAATGTATGATCACGAAATACACTCGAGAACAAAGTGAACTGCAATGGGATGACGGTCAGCGGCCATTCGAGATCTTCCGTCTCGCTCGCACCTGATGGGTTATCTCACGAGTGGAAGCGAGAAGACAGATCTCGAACGGTCTCTGATGGTCACAGTCATTGTGGTTCACCTTGTTCCCGAAAGTACTAATCCTATGGTATCTTGAACGGAGAGTGTTTTCCGGATTCAAATTTGAGAACCTTCAAGATGGAGTTCGTCAAGATCTACAGAAGTTGCCTCTACATATTTCTCGTTGAATTGAGTCATTCTCGAGTTATTCGGGGGGGGGGGGGGATTGGAAACAGGATAAAAAACACGTTTTTGGACTCCTTTAGAGAACGGTCCAAGTTATGGTTTTGATTTTTATGAGAAAGTGAGCTCATCTCATAACAATCCCGTTGGTGATCGTCAGCGGAATATGAATGTATCCCAAAAGCACCGTGTCCCACGCCGGATGGTTAGTGTTTTGGACGCAAAATAAAGCCTGAGCGCTCTTTTTACCTACTTGGTGGTTATTCCCCCCACCAGCATGATTCAAATGCACCCAACTGTTTAAGCCGACAGCTGTTATATACTCGGCGCTTTTGGGATTATTTTTCATATTATTCAATCTTCGAATCAAGATTCATCTCCACACAAATCCCATGGGAATTCATTGATGGAAACGCTACATCATTCCAAAAAATGACAATCCTATATATATATATATATATATATATGTGTGTGTGTGTGTGTGTGTGTGTGTGTGTATTTCGTAGCCGGTTTATAGAATCCGCCTTTCTGGTCAGTCTATAGACATCGCGCGGATGGAAGACTCGATGGTGTGAATCAAAACGGGGTATCTATATATATATATATATATATATATATACATGTGTGTGTGTGTATGTATTTCGTAGCCGGTTTATAGAATCCGCCTTTCTGGTCAGTCTATAGACATCGCGCGGATAGTACACTCGATGGTGTGAATCAAAACGGGGTGTCTTTTCTAGAAACAGAGTATAGTTTCGAAGAGTCAAGCAAACCATCGAGCTATCTAGATGAATAAGACTTCATTCCTCATTCAAAAGTCAAAATCATATCAAATATGACAGGAATTGTCTGATTATTCCAATCTACTGAAATCTGAAATGCTCGGAATACTGCAATGAGCGAGTCATTCATTTCCTCAAGTACTAGACTCGTGGCATCGAGTATTGCGTCGTAACCACGTTTTGGAAGGAAGACCAACGTTTGGTGCGACATCGACTACCAGCGGGCTGAAGTTTCTATCAAGAAATAAATGGATATCATGAGGTATATCTTTCCGGTGCTGGTATCCCATATTTGTACAGCTTTTCGAGGGATCCAACCCTCGAGTATAGCATCTTTGGTTCCATCCTGATATACTGCATTTCTTGTCTCGAAGCAGAGTTGCAATATAATTTTTGGTGTCATTACTCCTGTAATTGTGAAAATCAATGACTCGCTCACTGCAGTATCCCAAGCATTCCAAAAACGATCCATATTTTTGGATAGTGGATTTTAATCATGATCTATTCAAACAAACGTGATTTCAGTAGATTGAAATAATCAAACAATTTCTGTCGTATTTGATATGATTTTGACTTTTGAATGAGGAACGAAGTCTTATTCATCCAGATAGCTCGATGGTTTGTCTGACTCTTCGAAACTATGCGCTGTTTCTAGAAAAGACACCTCGTTTTAATTCGCGCCAAGCAGTCTACCACCCGCGCGAGCGCAATTGGTCAGTTTATAGACCGGCTGGATCATTCAGCCAGTTTATAAACTGACTAGTCGGTTCATAGGCAGATGCGTGTCTTCACGTAGAGTCTACTATCCGCGCGCTGTCTATAAACTGACCAGCCAGTCTATAGACGAGCGGATTCTATAAACCGGCAACGACATATAATACACATCTGTAGTTGTAAGTTTAAGGATCCTTATATATATATATGAGGAATGTGATAATAGTATGGGTCATCTTTTGAATGTGAAACTGACTGCAAACAGACTCGAAGGAATAGTGAGATGCGCCTCGCAATAGGGGGAACATGGTGTCTGCCCGGAGAGAGCGGAAAAAACAATAATTTCAGCGAGAGCTGTTTGGATTTCTCCTCAAGTTCGAACTCTCAGTTCAAACTTCAAAGCCTAAGCACTCATGTAACCTACTCGGCGATTATCTCCCTCATCAGCATGATTCAAATGCACCCAACTGTCTAAGCAAACAGCTGTTATATGAGCGTTTCTTTGAAACTTTTGTACTTCGCTGAAAATCGTTGGAAAACGAAAAATGGAAACCGCTTAACGCACACCTGGAACCTTTTGCTCGCATATTTGTGTAGTATTGAGAGTTACAAATTCGCTGTGTAGTATTGAGAGTTACAAATCCATGAAACTCATATAGAGTGAGTGGCATCGCCAAAATCACGGTAATGAGTCGAACTCAATGAAGTTTTTCGCCGATTTTCCAGAATTTCCTGAGCAATTATTTGGCAAGATTGACAATTTCGATGAATGCCTTGGGCTATTCGCAGCTTCGTATGGTCAGAGTATCCGATCACAATTGGTTTCATCAACATAGAGCTCGATCCGCTGATGTGGGATGAGAAAAACTGAATTTTGTTCGTGAGTCACGTTTTTTTCTATTTCACTTCAGAACGGTCGTATTCTAGAGAGAAATACCGCACCAACACGAGACTCGTCGCAAAATCTCCGCAATTGAATCCACTTTAGATATGCATTTCAAGAATTGCCTTCGGAGTCATGGTAGGAGCTTGGCGTAATCATCTTTGAGTTGAACGAGACATGATTGATTTATTCTTTCCAATTTTCAAAGACATACAGTTTTGGCTGAATTGGTAGCACACCACTGCGCTTCTGGGCCATTCTTCTTCAATATAATATCCACCAAATGCAGCTTGAATCAACTCGAAACACCAGAATATTTGTAAGACTGCACGAGAGTACCAAGTAGTTCCGAGGGATCTTCCCCACATTTTCTCTCTTTGAGTGAGCTAGAATGAATCAACTTCTTCTGATCGTATAGAAGCCAAAGATATCTCATTTTCAGACTTGGATGATGATATTTTCACTTCGATTGGGACCGATGAATTTGATTGTTCTATTACATCATCATCCATAGCTGTACTCCAGCAGGTGTAAAAGTTCCAGAGAAATGCCCATATACTCGGCGCTTTTGGGAATCTTTCCCACATATTCAATCTTCAGATTAAAATTCATCCCCACACAAATTTCATGAGAATTCATTGACGGAAACGCTATATTATTCCAAAAAATGAAAATCCTCCAACTAACCGCTACAGATCTATGTGTACACACACACATGTGTGTGTGTATGTATATGAGTAGTTCCGTCGAAACTTTGATATTTGAGGGTCGAAAAAATGCCAACCCCAAATCTCACTTCCGAGGGTTCTGAGATGGATTTTCCGACTCTTTGAAACATATGAAGCATAAATTGACTCGCGCACGAATGAAAAAATTTTCACTGATGGGTACTATAAGTATAACAAGAATAACGTGTTAGTGGGCACGGAACCTGACATTTGGCCCTAAAATTGATCTCACAGCCTAACGGTTTGAGCTACGGTCTTGAGATTCTGGGGTTTTCATTTGGCCATCAGATACTCTGAAAAAAGCTGACTAGGGCCTCCGTAATCTCGCGTTTAAGGGTTGCACTAGTAGGGCACGGAATTGACCAAAAAATTTAGCAAAATCAGATTTTCGTGGGAAAGAGCTCCGCAAAATATGAAAATCAATTCGTTTCGAAATTCTAAGGCATGGAAAGGTTGCGCTTGACAATTTTCTTCAAGGATAAATTGGTACGGGAAGGCCTGGAATGACGCAAATACACTTATGTCGAGGGAAACTGAGGGAGTGAAATTTTAAGTAAAATCGCACCATAAAATGTATGTGCTCAGCAAACACACAAAAATTAGTCTTTGGGCTTTTTTAGAAGTAGCATCTGGTGCTTGATAGCATCATATTTGATGTCTCTGCCAACCCGAATCTCGAATGAGCCCCACCACGACGCTTCACACTCACTAAGGTCAAAATGATGGAAAATCACAGGGCACGGAACTGAAATTTTGACCTGTTTTATGATAATAACTTTTTTGGGAAGCCCTGTTTCGAGATACTAATAGTTGCGCCAAAAAAGCATCAAAAACTACATCGAAAATGACCTTTCAGGTTTTTTTGTCAAGCGTTTTTAGGGTTCGGACAAGCAGGTACACATTATTCCAGAGTTTCCACGGAACTACTCATATACACGTCTGTAGTGATTAGTTTGAGGTTCCTTATATATATATATATATAAAAGAAAAGTGATAATATCATAGCCCATCTTTCGAATGTGAAACTGAATGCAGACAGACCCAAAGAAATAGTGAGATGCGCCTCGTGATAGAAGGAGCATGGTGTCTGCCTGAGCAGAGCGGGAGAAACAGTAATTTCAGCGAGAGCTGTTTGAACTTCTCCTAAAGTTCAAACTCCACAAAAACATAACGGAAAGTATCTGGAGAAGTTTGAAACACTCCCTGAGAACTCTTTCATGATGCTGGTGGCAATAACGAAACTGAAACTTTGAGGTCCTCTGCAAAGTATCCAAGCCCACCGTAGCAGCTCTCGGCTACACGATCCGAAAGATTTCTTAAATGAAAATTTGCTCGCTGGTGTAGTTAAAAGTAGGAGAGAGGGGGTTGGGAAGGGAATCACCTGAGTATATATTGAATGTTGCTTCAAGTATGTTGGTGTATGTGTCAACATTTTACATAGCAGGATTCTCCTCCGCCACCTCTCCTCAATCCTAGCCCCAACCCACCCTGGTGATATATTCAATGTGATGGATTCTGACTCACCGATTAAAGTAAGTAGAGTGAGTGTTATTAGCGACGATTGCTGCAAAAATGATACAGGAGATGCCAATGACCGGAATGTCATGATATAGAATGCGCACAAAAATAAGTGGGGACCTCAATAGTCCAATCCTGAGAATACTATCCTACGAACGGAAAAGGCTGACTTTCTAGTGGGAACGATAATATTTGAGTGAAAGTAGCCTTGCAACCCCACTTAATGTGCGCGCGCAGTTACTCCAATTCCTCGACAAGACATTCCTAGTATGCTACCTACTACTACCTACCGTATATAATGGATCAGGAATGCCTCACTGAAACAGTGATATTTTCGATATACTAACCGGGGGAGGACCAGATGTCCGGATCACAAATTTTGCCCAAAATTTTTCACGGTTTTGTACTATCTCAAATATAAAGAATCCAGAGTAACTCTGTCAAATGGGTCCCCTGTCCAAAGATACAGACACTGAGATTAGCATTGCTCATACCATATTAAAAAGTTATAAATATATATATGAGTCATTCTGGGGCAAGCTGGACAAAACCGTCACTAAATTCTGCGTCATCTTGTAGGAGACCTACATCCAACTAGGGAGGAGATAATTGACTCTTATCAGTGGTCATTCTGAAGGTCTTGAAAAAAGCTACGATTTGTCTACTCGTAAAAGTCAATTATCACACTTTTTGTTGCAGCAACAGTCGGTACAAGTTGAGCTATTTTCGAAAAAGTCGAAAACTCAGGACTCAATTCCAAAAATATATTTCAATTTTTTCCCACGAAATTTATGCAAAAATGTTCTTTGAGACATCCAATTTCAGTGGAAAAAGTTTGGCGAAGAATACTTTTTTTTAATTTTTTTTTGCCGAGCGTTACAAAATGCCGCGTTTCGTCGTTTTAGCAAAAATGGCATCATGGACCACGGTCTTTTATGCTCCCATCTGGACTGATGGGCACCAATATGTGTGAAAGTACTCCCCAAAGTACCTCCAAGTACGTGTAAGAAGTTGCGGGGACGAGCCTCGAGCCAGGAGCGAGCTGTAGGTTCTATCTACCGTGTTAAAAATAGGCACTATTTTAGCTATTTGGGTGTTCGCGACTGAGAGCATGATTTTACTTGTTCTGGCTCACAAATGAGATAATGGGCTAGAACGAGGATCCAAACATACTCTTCCGACTCAAAATGGCCATCTAAACACGAACCTGAGGTCAGTCCACCCCTAGAACGTCGTCTAATGCCTCAACGGTGTCCGAATCTGTGGACAGAGTCTATATTGTTTTGGGACAGGGAGATGATTCTATAGGGTAAAGCTGATTGCTGAATAGTGTTTAGATGGTCATTTCGAGTCGGAAAAGTATGTTTGGATCCTCGTTCCAGCCCATTATCTCATTTGTAAGCCAGAACAAGTAAAATCATGCTATCGGTCGCGTACTCCCAAGTAGCCAAAATAATGCCTATTTTTGATACGGTAAATAGAACCTACAGCTCGCTCCTGGCTCGAGGCTCGGCCCCGCAACTTCTTAGGGGCCGTTTATAAACTACGCAGACCGCTTTTGATTATTTTTGACCCCCCTCCCCCCTCCCCCCGTAGTCAATCGTAGTTTTTTGTCCAATCTGACCCACCTCCTCCTAAAAAATGACGTACCTTTTCCAAAAATAATACATATTTTATTCCATCAAAACGAACCACAGACGTGGACGGTTTATCTGCACTAGTTGGAGAAACATTCAAATTCGAAGTTGAATAAATTTGGAAAACATTTAGTACCTGGGAAAGGATCTACAAGTGAACCATGCTCAAGTGTGAAACCGAATTACGAACAAGTATCAAAACGTTTGAGTTCGAAACTTCAAACGATACACAAGAGGAGGCCTGGGAACAAGCTGTTTCTGCGTACAGACGTATAAAACTGCATACGCGTCTCGTGCGGAAACATTTTTCCTTCGGAAAAACCAAGCTGGACGGTGCCATCGCCCACGTCCAGTTTGGTTTCCCGAAGGGGAAAATGTTTCCAACACTCGACGCGTAATGTACTATTCCTCATCCCATTGATCTATCTTACGCTGTGCATTATCTGGGAACGATTTGTCTGATTTCAAGGAGTGCCACAATTTATTGCATCCATCCTGTAATTCCTTTTTTGAAGGTTCATCTGCATAAAAGCTCTGTATGTGTCGTAGAATGTCGTATATAAAGGCTTTGGAACTTCCATGTCGATTCACTATATCACACACAACGAGATAATCACTATTTATGCTACAACTTATAAAACAATTACACTTGCACTTCGCGACGAATATTGCTTCAATCATTTGTAAATCTTGAAGATTCGTATCACGAATATAGCAGGTCACCTGGATCATGATCCATGATGAAAATCGTAACACACACACACACACACACACACCCTTGAGTCTGGCAGATGATACGGTTCAACATATAATATACAGGTGAGTCATTCTGGAGCAAGCTGGACAGAACCGTCACCAGGGGGGTCTGGGAAAAATCCGCAAAATTTTTTTTTCATTAGTACTATGGTAAAGTAGTACGAAAAATTTTTTTTCAGATTTTTTCGGCCCCCCTGTGGGCCCATGAGAGGGCCATTTTAGGCCCTTTTTAGCCTATTATAAGAAAATCATAGTTCCAACGCGGTTCAATATTTTTCAACGTACTTGAGCGCATTTCTCTCGTCAAGACTAGTTCTTTTGAAAAAAAATTGTCCGAGGCCACTTAGTGAGCCTGACGACTTCTGCAAGCTAATTGTTGAGAGCAAATTTTAGCGATTTTTGGGCCTGCTTCAAAGCGATCTAGCTCCTACTATACATGTGATAATCGACTTCTGCAGGTGGTCATTTTGAAGGTCTTAAAAAACCTACAATCTGACCACCTGCAGAAGTCGATTATCGTACTTTTTATAGGAGCTATAACCGATACAAGTTGAGCTATTTACGAAAAAGTCGAAAATTCAGGACTCGATTCCAAGAATATATCTTAATTTTTTTTCACCGAACTTGTGCAAGAATGTTCTTTCAGATATCTACTTTCAGTAAAAAGAATTTGGCGGAGGTTATTTTTTTTGATTTTTTTGCCGGGCGTTACAAAATGCCGCATTTCGTGGTTTTAGCAAAAACGGCATCTTTGACCATGGTCACATATGCTCCCATCTGCACTGATGGGCACCAATCTGTGTGAAAGTACCCCCCAAAGTACCCCCAAATACGTGTGAGGAGTTGCGGGGACGAGCCTCCAGCCAGGAGCAAGCTTTAGGTTCTATTTACCGTGTCAAAAATAGGCATTATTTTGGCTATTCGAGCGTAAGCGACCGAGAGCATGGTTTTACTCGTTCTGGCTAACAAATGAGAAAATGGGCTAGAATGAGGATCCAAACATATTTCTCCGACTCAAAATGACCATCTAAACAAAATTCCGAGGCCAGTTTTGCTCTAAATAGTTGTCCCTCTGCCTCTTGAGAACTTAGATTCTGTCGACGGGTTCTGACACCGTTGAGGCACTAGACGACATTCTAGAGCTGCACTGACCTCGGAATGGTGTCCAGATGGTCATTTTGAGTCGGAAAAATTTGTTTGGATCCTCATTCTAGCCCATTATCTCATTTGTAAGCCAGAACGAGTGAAATCATGCTCTCAGTGGCTCACGCTCGAATAGCTGAAATAATGCCTATTTTTGACACGGTAAATAGAACGTACAGCTCGCTCCTGGCTGGAGGCTCGTCCCCATAACTCCTCACACGTACTTGGGGGTACTTTGGGGAGTACTTTCACACAGGTTGGTGCCCATCAGTCCAGATGGGAGCATATGTGACCATGGTCGAAGATGCCGTTTTTGCTAAAACGACGAAATGCGGCATTTTGTAACGCTCGGCAAAAAATCAAAAAAAAATAACCTCCGCTAAATTTTTTTCACTGCAAGTAGATGTCTGGAAGAACATTTCCGCACAAGTTTGGTGGAGAAAAATTGAGATATATTTTTGGAATCGAGTCCTGAATTTTCGACTTTTTCATAAATAGCTCAACTTGTATCGGCTATAGCTCCTATAAAAAGTACGATAATCGACTCCTGAAGGTGATCAAATCGTAGGTTTTTCCAAGACCTTCAAAATGACCACCTGCAGAAGTCTATTATCACATGTCTAGTAGGAGCTAGATCGCTTTGAAGCAGGCCCAAAAATCGCTAAAACTTGCTCTCAATAATGAGCTTGCAGAAGTCGTCAGGCTCACTAAGTAGCCTTGGACAATTTTTTCCTCAAAAGAATTAGTCTTCACAAAGAAAATGCGCTCGAGTACGTTTAAAAAAATTGAGTTTAGTCGGAGCTATGACTTTCCTAGAATAGGCTCAAAAGGGCCTAAAATGGCCCTTTCATGGGCCCTGGGGCCCACAGGGGGGGGGGGGGGGGCTGAAAAAATCTGGAAAAAATTTTTTCGTATTATTTCAACATAGTACTAATGGAAAAAAATTTTTGCGGATTTTTCCCAGACCCCCCTCGTGATGGTTTCGTCCAGCTTGCTCCAGAATGACTCAGGTAGAAAGAGAAGGAGGCGAAGAGCGGGACCGGAGCGCAGGCACTTCGTTGAGCGCGCAATTAAGAAATATGAGTCTACGTAGCAAAGCCGATGACCCCCCCCCCCCGTAGTCCAACGTAGTTTTTTTCATAAAATTTTCACCCCTCCCCCCTGTCCGCCTACGTAGTTTATGGACGGCCCCTTACACGTACTTGGGGGTACTTTGGGAAGTACTTCCACACAGATTACTGCACATCAGTTAAGATGGGAGCATATGTGACCGTGGTCCATGATCCCATTTTTGTGACAACGACCAAATGCGGCATTGAGTAACGCTCGTCAGAAAAAATTAAAAAAAATAACCTCTACCAAATTGTTTCCACCGTAAGTAGATGTCTCAAAGAACATTAATGCATAAGTTTCGTGGGAAGAAATTGAAATATATTTTTGGAATTGAGTCCTGAGTTTTCGACTTTCTCGAAAATAGCTCAACTTGTGCCGACTGTAGCTACAACAAAAAGTGTGATGATTGACTTTTACAAATAGACAAATTGTAGGTCTTTCCAAGATCTTCAGAGTGATCACTGGTAAGAATCAATTATCTCCTCTCTAGTTGGATCTAGGTCGCCCACAAGATGACGCAGAAACTACTAAAATTTGCTCTCAATAAATAGCTTGCAGAAGTCGTCAGGCGGACTTATTCGTCTGCGACAATTCTTTACTAAAAAGTATCAGTCTTTATGAGAGAAATGCGCCCAAGTACGTTGAAAAGTGTTGGATTCTGTTGAAACTATGATTTTTCTAGAATAGACTGAAAAAGGGCCCAAAATGGCCTTTCATGAGCCCTAGGTACTACAGGAGGAGCCGAAAAAATCTGAAAGATTTTTTTCGCACTATTCAAACAAAGTACTAACAGAAAAAAAGTTTTGCGGATCTTTCCCAACTCCCCCTGGAGACGGTTTTGTCCAGTTTACTTCAAAATGACTCATATAGAAGTCGTCTTTGTGACGTGGTATTTCAATTACGGGTCACACTCATTTATATTCGACGGACTCTTAGCCTAGGATGCGGGTTTCGCGCAATGGACGGCGAACGCAATTCTGGAATTCAACAGCAACTCAGCTTCACTGCATCACTTACCGTGATTTTCCCTGGAAATCGGAAAAGGGGGTGGAGAACGCTCGCACACGCACTCTAATTAATGATTCAAATTTGCAATAAATATTCGGCCTCTATTCTGGAACGCTGCTTCTACGCGGACGATACACGGAATTTGACATATTATGGTTATATTCGCGACAATTAACGGTCAAAATTCAGAATAAATCAGCCATTAGTAATTGTCTCTTTCTCAAGAAAATGTCTCTCAAAATTCCCTGTAAAACACGAAAATTCACTGCACAATCCTGAAAATGTTGAGTATAAAACACTTCACTAACGGCCTGGGCAATTCACTATCGGCCTAGTCAATTATTCAGCGGCCTAGTCGACTTCGCTCACGATGGACTCCAAAATTCAAGGATCACGCTGCTCCGAAATTCACCCAAAATGGCCGCTCCACGCTACGAATAATTACCACGTTGGGGTAATGGCCAACTGCTCCAATTTATGGAGCATGAGCTCCGCGATTACCGGATTTTACTGGACAAGTATTCCGCGATTGCTCAGGGTGGCGATCCACCGGGGGTACGGCCTTGCTCGTCGTCGTCCGGACGACAGCAACACTGAATTCCCACGCGACGTTCTCCCCCCAAAGCACTATATGCTCCGCGCACTATGTCTTCACGAGGGTTCACCTCGACTTATCGGCCTCTGGGCACAATATTCACGGCCCCCGGGGCGTGCTATTATTTCCCCACACGGTTCGGCCTTAGCACGTGGGCCCCCAGGAGTCCGGATCGGCTGGGAGTCGGCAGGGGTACGCGCGCAGCTCGCATTGCCTCCACTTTTGGCCTTTCACTGCACCCGATATTCGTTACATGGCCTAGTATACCTATATCTATCCGTGGCCTGTATTACTATAACTATATAGTACTCCCCATCCGCCAGTATATCTATCTGGGCCTGTGCACATTCACAGCATGTCCATATGTACGTATTATACTACTATCTAGTGGTATCTCGGCCTCACACACACATATACATATGTGGGTGTCGTCTGCAGCATCATCCTCTACCCAGAGGCCGATGTCCGGGTCGGCATCAATTTCTCTATCGGCCTATCTCAGTAACGGCCTGCCCTGATGTCGGTACGCCGTCGGGTGGCGCCATCACACCGGTAGCAACAAGTTGCTAGTACGTCGTCTGCACGACCACGCGTCAACATCGGCTTCATCGTTATGCCTCCTGGTGAGCCACCCGGGCTCACCCACGTCAGCCCGCGTGTCACCGGTGCCGTGGGTGGCCGCCCCAGGGTCTGTGTACTAGTGCGCGCTTGTGTGTGTGGCCAGGTTAGACGAGGGAATCATGCAGCATGTGCCGCGTGCACTCCTAACCACAACACGAAGCAGCTGATACCGGGCAGCTGTGTATGGGACCGTGGTCCGGATGACAGCCAGCCCGGGGGGTGTGGCACCAAGTTGGCAGTATCATCGCCAAGCCATTGCCGCCCGTGCTCATCATTTCAGCATACGTCGCCCTGAGAAAGGCGCCCCGGCCGTAACATCTTCGTCGTCGTCTGGTGCGCGATGTGCATGCCCGTCTTGATCGATTGAATGCGGATTCAATCATCAAGACGTGCACTTTCGACTAAATGCCCCAAAACTCGTGTATGCTCACCAGGGGGGACTGGTGGATGCAACACGGGGTCTGCGGACCCCGGTTGTTACCACCAGTATCCTCTGTTCGGCCTGTATCCAGGTGTACCATAATAGGTACACCCTGGATACATCATAGTGGTGATTGCGGCGAGGTGGATATACGCGGCCTTGTATGTCCGGGTAGCCGACCCGGGTCATATTTTCCCCAAGTTGTTGTCGTCGTTGACCACCGGCCTCCTATGGTGTGGTGCCCGCGGTGATCAGCGGTTCAGGTGGGGTTGCCCGCCTGCAGGCACGGCCGTGGTAGCAGCAGACCGTTGGCTCGGCTGTCGTCGTCGTCGTCGCCTCGAGCAGCAGCACCTCAACAAAAAAAAGAAGTAGACCCCGTGAATACTAGTTATGGAGGCTGCTGCTCGGGGCTCGACGAGAGATTCACTCTGCGTTTAATTTTTTAACGTCAAAATGCTGTTGCTTCGAACAAAATGCCCATTTAACGGAATCACTTTGGATTCTTCATATACTGGGCGATACAGAATGTAAGAAAACCTGGACAAGATCAGTGATTCGGAACCTGGTCTTTCCCTTCTCAGTCGTACGAGAATTTTGGGAGAAGGATCTTGAAAAGCTCGAAAAAATCCATCGGTTCACGTGTTTCAAACATCTTTCACGTGCTTCTTGAGTGGCCGTGATCAAAATCGAAAATCTAGAAAATCCCTCCTCCAATCGATCACTTACAACTTTGACGGGAGTAATCCGATCAAAAATATCCTCACGGTATGTTGTAGGTCGTTTCAAATCTATTTGCTTTGGAGTTTTCTGTACGCCCTTTCTTGGCCACGTTACAAACTTGGGAAGGAAACTTTGTAATGCATAGTTCTGCTTATGGGGATACCGAAACTGACAACTGCTTTAACCTAGTGCAGAAACTCGTCAAAAAATATCAGGCCACATGATTTTAACGTGAAATGATCCCATCAATAGGAATATGCTATCAGGTTTCGTCTCGGATTGCAGGTAACGATGGTTCCTCAAGTTTCATCGTGAAAATTGATTAATTTCATGTTTTGTCCCTGTAAGTCAAATCTGAGACAATATTTGATACCAGTTTCAGCGAGATGAGATCATTTCACTTCAAAATGACGTGTCTCAATATTTTCGCAATAAATTTTCATACTAGGATAGGGCAAGAGGGTATGAAACAGTTTCATGCCTCGGTATTTCCATGAACAGCCCATAGAATGAGTAAGAGTGAAAAGAATTTCTAAGGAACGCTTTTATGGACTGCGTCAATAAATTTTTTCAACCTTGGCATGGTATTGAAGACATGGAATTTGGTAGAACGACCAAAATCATCTGGAAAGAAGTACGATGTAAGAGGATGCGGTGCTTGGAGAAGAATGATCATTTGGTGTCGTATGTCGTCATCAACTTTCGGCGCCAATGAAACGGGTGATGAGCTTTGCTCACTCCAATCGCGTCAATATCGATCTCCCCATATTGGTATTGCTAGTAAGCCCCGAAAAAACGCTTCGTGTGGGAGTAAGTGACTAAACTCATGATAATCGCCTGATTTTGGGCTTAAATGACTGGTTGTACATCTAGTTTGAGATAGCAAAAGTTTTTTCAGTTGAATATTTGGTGGAACATGTGTAACCAAACAATAAATGAAGGTGAATATCGGCATTGTTTTCAATTTTTACAGTACAACTCGAGAAATGAGGGTTTTCTCAGGAAATAGCCTCAGTACTTCTTTGTAGATCGTCAAAGAATCTACACGAGAGTATCCGGTCAATTTTTCCCTAAGAGTAATGACCCGAAATAGTTGAAAAACTTTCGGATCGTCTCGATTTTTTTCATTTGAATCGAAAATGACGCGGTTCTCGTGGAAGTAGCCAGGGACTTCGTTGGTGAATCTTTCAAATATCTACAAGGAAGTAGCCAGTCAATTCATCCCTAGAGTATGCCAGTTTTAAGTCATGAGCCAAAATAGTTGAGAAACTTCCGGATCGTCTCGATTTTTCTCATTTAAGGAGGCTCGAACACTATTTAATAAATCATTTGTTTTCGGCGCAAGTGGGCTTAAACTATAGCTAAAACTACCAGGAACGTAGAACCGTTGGGAAACATGGGGTCAACCACCAAAATCGTGAGCAAATTGTCTACAAAAATTGTTTCTGACTACACGTAACCTTATGGGTCAGACGCGTTAAGATGAGCTTGCGTGCTAACTATTCACATGATTCCTGTTCTGACCGAAAGAAACGGTTCTTTTATCCATTCCTTATGAATCGATACCAGGAGAACCATGGGTCAACCATCAAAATTTCGAGGAAATGAGAGTGAAAGTAAAAAAGTTAGCGTTGCAGCCAGCGCTTGCGTTGTGAGTATACCTATATACAGCGCCAATGACGCGGCGGAAGGGGAAAAGGCGCGCGGTGCCCCACGCGCAAGTAGTCAGGCCCTTCTCTTTTCCACTGCACTCCTGACGCTACATATAGGTATACTCACAATGCAAGCAGTGCGGCGCAGCGCGCTGTCCACTCTCAAAACTCACTTTGAACTCGATTTATTCTAAATCTAAGTCGTCAACCTATCAGTTTTTCACACCATTGAATGCGCCAGGTTTAATAACGTCGATTTATCATTTCATTTTCAATAATGGAGGTTTAGTTAACGCGTGTGCTCTGTTTAACTTGCCTAGCCCATTAGGATACGTGTATAAGGATTTTTCCTGCCAAATGGTTTTTCTCGGGAATTTCATCGTAAACCCCCTCTTTTCTTGGTTGATTATGATCCCTCATTAGTTTACGTATTAATATAAGTCACTTTTATGCGAGTTCATAGTTTAGTTAAAATTTGCGGGCTAGTCCGGAGAGGATCCGGATATTTTGCTCCATAGATGGCGCTTTGATCGCACTGCTTGTGCGATGGGAGATTATGAAGCAATTTTTCGCCCACAGCATTTCAACCGCACAATTCCCACTCAAACGAGATGAGCTCAAAGAAACACCATAAAATTTCGAACTGAATGAGTTGTCACACAACCGGTAATTTTTCCAATATCTCGAGAAAATCTTAGCTCTTCGGCTCGCTGGGCTACTCTCTCAGCGCGAATCAGCTAGGGTAGCTGAAAATCAGCTATTGATAGCTGATTTCGTCAGCTAACATGAACGGATTTTCACTGATTGAATCAGCTAATACACAGGGTTATGAACGATGATATACACTGTTCGAGAATGTTTTTCTCTGCGCACTGGGTGTCACGTGATGAATTTTTGGCTCTGGTATTCTAGAATCGTTCGTGCAGTGCACGGCGATCCATTTGATTACCCGATTTCTAAGTCCCAAGTAGTGCGTCAATAGTGGGCCACCTGGATCGAAAGTGGGCCACCTGGATCGAAAGTGGGCCACCTATATCGAAAGTGGGCCACCTGGATCGAAAGTGGGCCACCTGTATCGAAAGTGGGCCACCTATATCGAAAGTGGGCCACCTGGATCGAAAGTGGGCCACCTGTATCGAAAGTGGGCCACCTAGATCGAAAGTGGGCCACCTGTATCGTAAGTGAGCCACCTGTATCGAAAGTGGGCCACCTAGATCGAAAGTGGGCCACCTAGATCGAAAGTGGGACACCTGTATCGTAAGTGAGCCACCTGGATCGAAAGTGGGCCACCTGGATCGAAAGTGGGCCACCAATATCGAAAGTGGGCCACCTGGATCGAAAGTGGGCCACCTGTATCGTAAGTGAGCCACCTGTATCGAAAGTGGGCCACCTAGATCGAAAGTGGGCCACCTAGATCGAAAGTGGGTCACCTGTATCGTAAGTGAGCCACCTGGATCGAAAGTGGGCCACCTAGATCGAAAGTGGGCCACCTGTATCGGAAGTGAGCCACCTGTATCGAAAGTGGGCCACCTAGATCGAAAGTGGGCCACCTAGATCGAAAGTGGGCCACCTGTATCGTAAGTGAGCCACCTGGATCGAAAGTGGGCCACCTAGATCGAAAGTGGGCCACCTAGATCGAAAGTGGGCCACCTGTATCGTAAGTGAGCCACCTGGATCGGAAGTGGGCCACCTTGATCGAAAGTGGGCCACCTAGATCGAAAGTGAGCCACCTGGATCGAAAGTGGGCCACCTGTATCGTAAGTGAGCCACCTGTATCGAAAGTGGGCCACCTAGATCGAAAGTGGGCCACCTAGATCGAAAGTGGGCCACCTGTATCGTAAGTGAGCCACCTGGATCGAAAGTGGGCCACCTAGATCGAAAGTGGGCCACCTAGATCGAAAGTGGGCCACCTGTATCGTAAGTGAGCCACCTGGATCGGAAGTGGGCCACCTTGATCGAAAGTGGGCCACCTAGATCGAAAGTGAGCCACCTGGATCGAAAGTGGGCCACCTGTATCGTAAGTGAGCCACCTGTATCAAAAGCGGGGCACCTTGATCGAAAGTGGGCCACCTAGATCGAAAGTGGGCCACCTGGATCAAAAGTGGGCCATCTGCGCGCCGTAAAAAATTTCTCCGAAAAACTTCAGCCAGCTGGTTGAATGGAAACTTCAACCAGTCTAACTGGTTCTATCTGTGGATTATGAAAATAACAGTTGAATGCCCAGCCACAATCTGTCTGTGCGGTTCCCGTATATCGGGTTACCTATGTAAAAGGAACATGATGTGATAGGTGGTCATATGGGTGGATGGGAATGGGTGGATGGATGGATGATGGGTAATGGGTGGATTGCGCATATATAGCTCTCACGCCGTGCTGAATTTTATCGCAAATTCTGCACATTTTCGCGGCCAGCGTACAAAAGTGTTCTCCAAAAGTTCTTTTAAACTCTAATTTATTCCATGCTGAGCAATGAAGAAGCTTCATCAACGATTTAGAAAGAAGTATGGATGAAATGAGGTTCATTTGCGAATTTTTAATGTTTCAAGTTGATTTTTATTGCGTAACGAAAATATAAGGCAAAACTAGCCCTGGAAAAGTTTGAGTGATTGCATCAAGCATAAGAAGACCGAAACCCGCACTATAAACCCGTTCGACTGCTCCCTCCCGTGCGGCGTGCCATGCCACTTTCCACCGCTCGGAGGCGCTGAAACTCATACTTCCCATAGCACGTTACACGCCACAACCTCATCTTCCGAGCATGAAATAAAGATCTCTCGATCTCGATATAGAGTACGTCCATGTCAAATTCAAACGGTTTCTGCAGCTATTTTTTTAAAATTCCCATACCATTTTTTTCCGACGTGGGGTACCAAAATAAGATGTTTCCTATAGTTTGTAGGTCCAAAAAAATTTTTTTGTCTCAGATAGGCCTACAAGAGTGATTTTACCGAAAAATCAAAAATTGAATCTATCCTACCGTATTTTGCTCGCAACTTTTGATTGCTTCGACCAATTTGGATTTTCCAAAAAGTATTTGAAAGGTGACTTCAAAAGCTATCGATTAACCACTAGTAAAACCTCTCCCAGTTGTTTTTTGAACATCCGAAAGCTGAAATACTCAAAAATCACTGTTTGGCTCATAACTTTTTTGACGTATATTTTGATTTTCTTTATTTCATTTTTTTTCGATTTGTATAGTAATAAACCACCTGCAAAAAAATTTTCAGCCATTATTCTTACTCTTGGGGCCTCCTAGAGCTGTTTAAGTGCGCAAAACCATCTCAAAAACTCGAAAAATGCGTTTTTACCTCGTTCAACTTTCTCGGGGGACCTCGCAACTAATTTCATTGTGTTTGCAAGACTGTTTTACCTCAAAAATGACTATTCTGAGTATTTTTTTAGTGTAACAGATGCTCAGATTCGTAGAAATTTATTCCAAAAGCAAATTTTTATTCAATAATTAGCATCTCCTGCGCATGCGTTGTTCTCTACGTCTCTGAAAATGTTTCCAATCGATAGCTGGTTCAATTTCCTTCGAAAAAACCTCTTGCTGAAGTCAATTTCATGCAGTAGAACCGGAGCTACAGCTGTCAAACTAAAAATAAATGTCTTAGGTATCAAATCCGTGAGCCTGGAGAAAGATTGTCGGTCTCGTCTGCCGGTTGAAGCGTGTATTTCCGCTTCTACTCCATCAAATTAACTTCAACAAGGGGTCATTTTAAAGGAAATTGAGTCAGCCACCGATTTGAATCGTTTTTGAAGCACCAAGATCATTTACCTGCGCAGAAACTTCACAATCGTCTGATCAGAGTCGAAAAAAATTGCTGGCAATGATTCGTTAGATTCGAATTTCTCGTGCATGCAAATGACTTTAGAGCTTCAAAACTAATTTGAATCGGTAGCTGACTCAATTTCCTTCAAAATGCCCCCTTGTTGAAGTTAATTTGATGGAGTAGAAGCGGAAATACACGCTTTAACCGGCAGACGAGACCGACAATCTTTCTCCAGGCTCACGGATTTGATACCTAAGACATTTCTTTTTAGTTTGACAGCTGTAGCTCCGGTTCTACTGCATGAAATTGACTTCAGCAAGAGGTTTTTTCGAAGGAAATTAAACCAGCTATCGATTGGAAACATTTTCAGAGACGTAGAGAACAACGCATGCGCAGGAGATGCTAATTATTGAATAAAAATTTGCTTTTGAAATAAATTTTTACGAATCTGTTCATCTGTTACACTAAAAAAATACTCAGAACAGTCATTTCTGAGGTGAAACAGTCTTGCAAACACAATGAAATTAGTTGCGAGGTCCCCCGAGAAAGTTGAACGAGGTAAAAACGCATTTTTCGAGTTTTTGAGATGGTTTTGCGCACTTAAACAGCTCTAGGAGGCCCCAAGAGTAAAAATAATGGCTGAAAATTTTTTTGCAGGTAGTTTATTACTTTACAAATTGAAAAAAAATGAAATAAAAAAAATCAAAATATACGTCAAAAAAGTTATGAGCCGAACAGTGATTTTTGAGTATTTCAGCTTTCGGATGTTCAAAAAACAACTGGGAGAGGTTTTACTAGTGGTTAATCGATAGCTCTCGAAGTCACCTTTTGAATGCTTTTTGGAAAATCCAAATTGGTCAAAGCAATCAAAAGTTACGAGCAAAATACGGTAGGATAGTTTCAATTTTCGATTTTTCGGTAAGATCACTCTTGTAGGCCTATCTGAGACAAAAAAATTTTTTTGGACCTACAAACTATAGGAAACATCTTATTTTGGTACCCCACGTCGAAAAAAAATGGTATGGGAATTTTAAAAAAATAGCTGCAGAAACCGTTTGAATTTGACATGGACGTACTCTATACTCATGTTGTCGTCATATTAGGCTTCCTCTCAATATATCCTCCTTCGATCCAATGTTGATTACGACAGTGTATAGTGTATATGGCACAACACGAATTCGAATATCGTTTAGCTGAGATTCCAGCCATGTTAGCTGACTGAATCAGCTATTATAAGCTGATTTTTGAGTGAACGGTTCCTCACTGACACGAATAGCTACTGTAGCTGAATTTCGGCTACATTAGCTGATTTTCAGCTACAATCACTGATTTATAGCTGATTATAATCAGCTATATAGGGCCTCCCGTGGCACAAAATGAGTAGATATCGACCGAATACGCCTTAGTTCGTCGTAACTTGGTCTGAAAAAGTCGTTAATGTGTTCATGTCGATATTAGAACCCGGATTTGTGGAGTTATTTCATCAGAATTATCGATTCAAGCGTGATTTTTGTGTTTGCTGATTTGATCAGCAGTTTGACGACCCATAGCAGTAATAGCTGATATTTCAGCTATATATTAGCTGATTGATGCTGAGAGAGTAGGTATCTTGATCGATGCTCTCACTAGTTCAAGTTTTTTGCGAGCTAGATTCAGAATTTTTGGGCGTGGGAGGGCTCATTCAATAGGAAATTCCAAACCACAGGTGGGCTAGTATCTGATATTGGCCAGAACTGTCATGTTATTGAGGAATAAATCGGGATAGGCGAGGACGCGCCCTGTCTCACCAAAAAATTGCCTTCAAGTTTTTCTCGGTCCCTAATGAACGAAACGCCATGAAACTTTGCATGGTGTCGTGTTATGAGATTTCACAGGTGGGCTACTATCTGATTAACACATCCAATACCAATTAAAGCGTATAAACAATAATACGGCTCTCAGAATCATTGCATACAGCCGCAACCTGAAAGTACGCCGGGTCGTGTCTGGTTGCAGTTTTGCGGGGACTCCGGCCTAGCCTTAAATAGAAAACGATGCGATTTTCGTGAACGCAGCCCGGGACTTTTCTTGTAGATCTTTTCAAGGCGATACGGTCACCGTGTACCGCGACCATGGACCTTGAAACACACCTTACATGAAAATTTTGATGATTCGAAGTGCGAGACGAGTTGTCAAATACTTTCTATTGTCCAACTTGTATTCCCCAATCCGTTGCTTAGCCCAAACCACAAGAAAATCGGAAAAAGTGGGGATAACTCGGTCGCGGGATTCTCCTAACCTATAATGTAAGCACATCTCCATTCCCATCTTCCTCCGATTCTCTTGCAATTTGGGCTTAATGACGAGTGGATGAATCTAAGTTAGACGAAAACAAATATTTGTGCACTCGTCGTTTAGCCCAAAACGCAAAAGAATTGGAGAATATGAGAATGATTTTCAGCTTCTATGGTGACCGCATCGCCTCAATGGGAGGTGCACCCCTGATTTCGAAGTCTGGCCTGAAAAATTATGGAGGCTAAAGATCTGGATTTATACGTACATTTCCGATCTAAAAACAGCGGCGCGCGGATTGGTCAGTTTTTCGGAGAAAATAATTTTTGATCGGTTTTGTCCACTTGTTTGCACCCCCTTTGCCCTATCGCCGAACCCATACGACATTTTGTTTGAAACCATGGAAAGTACCCCCAAAAAAATTTACAGATCGATCCATCAAAGTCTGTGCGACGATAGATTTTTTCGGGTCAAAAATTTGCATTTTCTTGCTAAAATGCCTCGGAACTCGAAGAATATCGATGATCTTGAAAAATTACAAGAATACTTCCTTGTTCAGATTGAGAAATTATGACGGATTAGGCGAAAACATGAATCCGAAGTCGAAATTTTTTTTTGGAAAACTGGACACTTATAATTATATAAATTTCTGGTGATGTTTTCTTGCGATTCTTGAAATATTTTGTTCCCTCATCCGATGTAATTCTTCAATCGGAACAAAAAAGTATTCTTGTGACTTCTCGAAATTATCGGTATTTTTCGAGTTCTGAGGCATTTCAGCAAAAAAATTCAGATTTTTGACCCGAAAAAAATCTAGTCCCACAGAATTTGATGGATCGGTCTGTAAGTTTTTTTGGGTGTTCTACTTGTGTTTCTGAACAAAATGTCGTATGGGTTTGGTAATCCGACAGAGAGGGTGCGAACCAGAAAATAAATATGGTCGAAATTTTTTTTTTTTTGAAAACCGACTACGCCATCGTTTTTAGATTGAAAAATTACGTAAAAATATGAGTCTCCAGCCCCATGATTTTTTAGGCCAGACTACAAAATCAGGGGTGCACCTCTCCTTGAAATCTATAAAGAAAGTATCTGGTCAACTTTTCCCTAATGTAGTTGTATACCAATTTATAGTGAGTATAGAATCATGTCAAACACTTCTTAATATTATTGAATCAATTTCCAGGTGATAATGGCCAAATGGCTCAAAGTTATTGACAAGAATGATCTTGGACACATTTCTTTTGGTAATACGAGCAAAGCTTTTAGAATGACGAATATCTCATTAATCAAAGTGGTAGATTTCACTGGTCAGGAATTACCCGCAAAGTCAGAAAACGAAGAGATTGTTGACAGTAACATTGGCAATGTGATACATTCCAATGGACCAGTTCGTAAGTGTTATGAACATGTATGATTTTTTCATGGAAAATATTATAGTCCTCGTGATAAGTTATCGGATTTCCGGAAAAATACCATTCCACATCCCAGACCACAGAAATAAGAGCGATTATCTTTGTGGAACAATGACTGATGAGAACAAAATTATTGCTGTCAGGATCAAAGGCAAAGACGTTCAAACAGTATCTATAGGGGTCACCAGGTGGAGATCATCGGAAAATTATTACCGAATGAAGAAAGTGACAAACATCATTTGCTCGTAGAAAAATTGGATCATGTCAAATTAATATCTGGACCAAAATTGTCATTACATGTAAACAAGAAACCAATCATTCATGTCTGATTATCTGATATGCATCAAATTCCTTTTTGTACTTCTTTTTTTATAATGTATGACAAATAATTTCAAGTAATAAAGGTTGAAAACAAAGTTCACTGCTCCTTGCTATTGGATTCTTTTTTATCGAACCAGATTATTCGTGAATTTCCGAGGATGACTAAAATACTGCAATTATTATAAAGGTGGAACAGTGGAAAAGCATCGAATTTATTGTAAAAGTCAACTGTTATGATAAATATAACAAATCCATATTATACGTGGTGGATTGTAATGCACTCGTGAATCATATCGTCACCCCCGAAGAAGAAAAACACTTGCACACTATCAAGCGACGAAGACTAACACATGCGTGTTAGTCACCAGCGAAAAGTAACACGATATGTATTAAGCGTCAAAGAGTAGCATTTCTCCCCCTACTGAAAGAGGCCGAGTCGGTGACCGAGACGGTTGACCGAGTCGGTGTACGGAGTCGGTGACTGTTTCAGTTTCCCGACTCGGTCACTTTGCATGGAATGGCCCCAAATGCCACGAAACGAACAATAAATGATAAATTATCGTCAGAGGTTGATAGAAGAATTAAAAAAAAATAGAAAAAAACATGCCCGGCTATTTTCACAATTCTGACGCGAGTGGGGTTCGAACCTGCAATCTCTTGATTACGAGTCCAAGCACATGTGCCCCGGGCCAGCGAGACATGTTACGAGAGAGGGCTTGGTGAGCGTACTTGGAGTGTGACTCATAGGAAGTACCTAAGATCTGTTTATCATCAGTTTTATCATGAGTTGATCATAAACTCTGGCGCCAGAGCACTGAGTCAAGCCGTAGCTAGGATGGGACTTGGAATATTTCTAGATCTGGCTGCTTGACCGAGTCGGTCAACCGACTCGGGGTCAACCGAATTCAAATTTTCGCGGGAAAGCAACACGCATAAGGCTAGGAAAATTTTCAAAATTTGACTGGTTAACCGACTTGGTGTTACTTTCCGTGAAAATTTGGATTCGGTTGACCGAGTCGGTGTACCGTGTCGGTAGTTAACCAGCCAAATCTCGGAAATTTCCAAGTCCTATGCGTGTTGCTTTCCCGTGAAAATTTGAATTCGGTTGACCGATTCGGTCAACCGACTCGGTCAAGCAGCCGGATCTGGAAATATTCTAAGTCCCATCCTAGCTACGGCTTGACTCAGTGCTCTGGCGCCAGAGTTTATGATCAACTCATGATAAAACTGATGATGAACAGATCTTAGGTACTTCCTATGAGTCACACTCCAAGTACGCTCACTAAGCCCTCTCTCGTAACATGTCTCGCTGGCCCCGGGCACATGTGCTTGGACTCGTATTCAAGAGATTGCAGGTTCGAACCCCACTCGCGTCAAACTTGTGGAAATAGCCGGGCATGTTTTTTTCTATTTTTTTTTCAATTCTTCTATTAACCTCTGACGATAATTTATCATTTATTGTTCGTTCCGTGGCATATGGGGCCATTCCATGCGAAGTGACCGAGTCGGGAAACTGAAACAGTCACCGACTCCGTACACCGCCTCGGTCAACCGTCTCGGTCACCGACTCGGACTCTTTCAGTAGGGCCCGGAGTCTCCTCGAAGAATGACACTTGATCGCGTGATCATCGCCGAAAAGTAACATTTGCCGGAAGCCCGGACGATGGGAAACACCTCCCGTAAGCCCGGTCGCAAAAGAATACTTGCCGTAAGCCCCGACGAAAAAAACACCTGCCGTATGCCCGGATAAAGAGAAACACCTCCCGTGAGCCCCCACGAAAAAGAACACCTGCCGTATGCCCCGGCGAAAAAAAACCTCCCGTAAGCTCCGACAAAGAAAAACACCTGTCACTATCGTTCGGCAAAGAGAACATCTGAGAGTTTTTCACATTGTTGGCAGGCGCTTCAACCCATATTTGAAGGAAAAATTATGTCTGGGCGTTGTAATCAGCAGAGAGCATCATCACGTCTGCTCCAAGCCAAGAACGCCTTGTAAATATTACCCATTGCATAATTTCTCCTGCTCACATTCATGAAAACTACTCTTTCTCTCCTGAGAATCTGTACGATATTTCTAATCCATCCTCATTCATCCTACTAGAAATGCCCCCGCAATCATTGCATATTTTGAGGGAACTGTATCTTCTTCCTCATTTTGTCTCCCTAATCTTTTCCTATCGAAGGACGTCAAGTTCACAGTATACTTCGTCAATCGAATTCCTGAACTCAAGACCAAATTTGGGAGGTTTCAGGAATTACTCGGTCTCGTTTTTGTACAGAGTTATTAGTCTTCAAAAATTTTAAACTCCGAGTCAGGCCGTACCACCATCTAGTCTATATTGCAGATGTTCACGTGTCGCTCACGAAAAAGCATCGTATCTCAGATTCTTCTCTTGGTAGATGAAGTCAATTCAAAGGTAAAAATTAAGTTTGCTCTTCTTGCCTGTAAGGTTCTGTAATTCCCTTTTGAGACTCCTATTCGTATACCGTTTTGGGCTTGCAATAGGTCTTTCTAACAAGAAAATGGGTTTTTCGGTACAATGCGTATACTTCGATTCAGTTACAAATAATACTAAAAAGATCTTTGCGCCATTTAAAATGTCTATGGTAATACTGTTTTTGGATATAGTTTTCATGTTATAGCTGTTTTCCATACATAATAAAGTTGAATACATAAAAAATCGATTTTCCAGGAGTCCTGTTCTCAAAATTTTCTTCAAAAGTATATTTTAGTGTGAAATATTATGTCTGCAGGAAAAAACTGGGGCTTTCGTCTACAGTATTGATGGATGAGAAGAAACATATTCTCTGACAGAAAACGTGGAAATCAAAAATTTTTCAGAAATAGCTCCGGTTATTATCATCACGTATTTTTCTTCGTCCGGTTATACCGCGGGTGTTTTTTTTCGTTGGGGCTTAGGGCAGGTGTTTTTATGCGTCCGGGCTTACGGGAGGCGGTTTTCTTCGTCCGAGCTTCCGGCAAATGTTACTTTTCGTCGCTTCTACGGGCAACGTGTTCATATTCGCTGGTAGTTACGAGCGGGTGTTACTACTCGTCGGTAGCTACTGCCGGGCGTTATTCTTCGTCGCTGGTTGAAAATACGTGTTAATTTTCGTCCTGGGATATGGATGGTGTTTCTTTTCATGGATGCATCCAGAAGGTGTTACTCTCCATCGGTAATCCAGAAAGTGTTTTTTTTTTCTTCGGGGGCGACGATATACAGGCACAATGCCTCGGTCAACCATAACCTTTGCAACCGCAACGAATAACAGGCCTATCACTAGTACTACAGATAGTCCTACTGGCCTTGATTCAGTGCCGTGCATCTGTGATGATGGTACTGTACAGCATATAACAAGAATGACCGCGAATCGAATGAAGCGGTTTGATGATACGCAAAAGCAAGTCAATGCGTTACATTCAAATTTGGCCAAGAATAATCGCGAGATTGAAGAATCCCATAAACATAAGCAAGCACGTGTTATGAACCAGGGTTCTTGAGGTTCATATGCTATGGGTTCTCTTCTGTTCTTACCGGGCCGTGTGGACTCAGCAAGTTATAATTGCAAGGTATTCTCTGAATAATAAATTGATGATATTGGATGCAGCTTAGATTTTATTCAAAGGTAAGTTATAACTCGGAGAGAGAGACTGTTACAATTGCTGATTATTCTACTGAAGCTACAATGGTACGAGAGTATCAAGTGCTGAAACTACTCGTCCTGGAATGCTGCTACTCGCGGAGTCTACGACAAGAGTACACGTGATCGACTGTGATTCTAGAAGCTTGATGTACGCGGTGAGTGTCCGCGGTCGACTGTTAGGACAGAAGCCTGGCTGCGTGCTTTTGCACCGCTTATATACTCGTTCTTGCGCTTAGCGCTATGTGCATCGGCGCCTCTATCTCATGCTTTTCCCACGCCTAAGCAGTCGTTCTCAAACATTCTTGGCGACTCTATAGGCTCGCATATACACGCGTAAGCGGATGATCACGCTCTCGTACCGTGTGCATACGTCGTAACATTGACATATATCGTAGCTTAGAGTTCATTGTCATGGAGCTAGACTTGATCCATGACACGTTCATTGGCGCGCATCTGATCCCCGGATCAGAGAAACTAAAATTCATTACACAATTTTTTTTCTTTTTTTTTCCATTTTTGAGATCCACGAATATTGATGATTTAGCCTAGAAATACGGAATTGATACTACTCTTTGTCACTCTGAATATGAAATAGTTGATCCTAAAATACGAGAATGATCTAAGCCGAGCTTAAATATTGACTGAATAATACATAGAAATGTGAGTGGGTATCAAAGATGACAAATACACTTATACTTATTCATAAGGTAACATATATCTAAATTAGCGTTATTTTCGACTCGAATTACTCAGTATTGTTCACGTACATGATCATTTAGTGATTTTCCAGTGTGAATAATTCCTGATTGAATTTATAAAAATATCAAAGAATCTCCAACGCACAGTAAAATGATCATTCCGGTTGCGTGTGTAAGTCATTGGAGTTTTAAGTCTCAAATTTACTCCAATATCTGAAAATCAGTCATTCGAGCAATTCAAAAACATAGTGAATTCGGTAACTCAGAGAATATTTTTCGGAGAGGTTCATAAACAATTCAAGCAATAGCGTGTAAGTATATCTTCTGTCACATCTCAAAACGAATTGGATCTGGTAGCGTGAGGATATTGTGTTTCAAATCGAGAAAGAAAAATCCTGATCGCACAGGGTGAACAACAAATTTTTGTCTTTGCAAATGGTAGCGTGTCCTCAGAATGTTCAGCTAGGATGGTTCTGTGACCGAGCGATTACTACCGAAGTATTATTTGACAAGGGAGGATATTGATAATCTAGTTTGTATGCTCTCTCTTTTTAGATTTTATCATCTTTTTAGATTTTATCATTTCGTGAAATTATTCCAAAATTTCTTACTGGAAGAATAAATATTCCGATCTCGTCCTCCAGAGTTACAATTTCCTTAATCTACCTGGTCTCTCTCTCTCTCTCTCTCTTAAATAAGAAATTGTCTCAAAATTGGATCACGAAATTTTGATGCTGAGAATTTGACGTGCCGGCATACTCTTCGAGTTAGTTATTTAAATTTATCTTGTGTTGTCCTCACACAATATTCTGTCATCGTATTCTGTATCTGATCCGCCGCTATAAGTCTCAGTTATTCCAGACGAAAATTCCATCGCTGTTCGGTATTTTCGATTCTTCTATCAGGGGTGATATTCTCCGTGGTTCAAAAATTGTATCTTCATTCCATCAACTGGTTTCCATGAGATTATTCCGATCCACCTATGTGGCTTCCTACGTCCTCTGATCGAAAATGAATTATCAAGTGCCAAACTCCTTGATTATGATCCTAGTTGCACTATCAGTGCCAAATTTTGTATGATAGTTTCCAATGTACGATTTCCTCTTGATTGTTCCTTGCGTCTATATGACATCCAACCTAGAACAAGTCTTCTCATAATTAGACTAAGGGACCCCCCAGGCAAAAGACTCTTACGATACATAGAACAATCATGGGAATCAATAGGTAATAAAGTCCTGGATAAATGAGGTGGGAAAATAAGTTGTCATATTTTGTTGGTACTATTTTTGGTTGATGACCCGTAATAGAAGCTTTATAAATGATTTGAAAAGTACGTCCCCGCCTATCCGTATACTTAGTATGTCTTCTGATTACTGAATTTGGTCGTGAGGAGTTTTGCAGCCTCATAACATTCGAGTGTACTGTAAATCTACGTTCAGGATTTGATCCAATGGTCCCGTTTGATTCTGAGCATCTTTGTGGTAAATGCATCCTTTATTTATCATTTATTGTTTCTCATGTGAGGTTTCCACTATTTGTGAGATGTATGCAAATGTCCTATTTCTTAAAATTTTTAAGTAGTGATTTCCCTGATATCCGAAAGTTTACAGAAATTCAATGTGAACTCCCGGTTCATTTTGACGAATGACATCACTTCCCGCGACCTGCCACTCTTAGATTTTGATAAAAATTCCATCTACCAAGTTTCTATGGCTTGTTTTATTCATTGACGCCTCACAATTCCGTTTGCTTTGGTCTGGAGAGCTGATTTGAGTTACTGAAAAAAAGTTTTTCCCGCTTAAGTCAAGTTAGGTTAGTTTTCATGAAAATTTATAGGAGAGCAAAAAGACGTATCGTGTAAAGCTCTATTTGCGCACCCATCTTCAATTCTTCGATTAGAGGCACGTAACTCGAGTTATCGTCAAGTCTTTCAGAAAAAACCCCCTAATTTTGCCGAAAATAGGTCCCATAATGAAACTTTTCCAATTTGAGATCTTCGACCTGATTTTTTGGGTATGCCTTCCATTCATGCTTCATAAAAATTCCACATGACTTCAAAAACCGCTTGATGAAGCTTTCTTGGAACAACAATATTCATAAGTGGTGCAAAAAATTGTTTAATCTGTGTTGGAAGGATAATTTTCATCATCCAAAAAAGTTTTTTCCATCTAACTTAGGTTAGGTTGGTTTTCATGAAAATTCATAAGAGAGCAAAAAGACGTATCGTGTGAAGCTCTATTTGCGCACCTATCTTCGATTTTTCGATTAGAGGCACGTAACTCGAGTTATCGTCAAGTCTTTCAGAAAAAAGCCGCTAATTTTGCCGAAAATAGGTCCCACAATGAAACTTTTCCAATTTGAGATCAGATTACTGGGAAATCTTTTATTGCTCCGTATTCTACCCTGTATTATCAGTTTTTCCATATCATTTTTGGCCGTTTTAATATTGTTTATAGTGTATGGCAAAAAGGGTCCCAGCATTTTGCTTGCAGCTTCTAGAATCTCAGGACTTTATCTCGGTGCCTCTTTTTTCTGTGGCTATGGTGAGTAAGGTGAGTAAGTTAGATATAGAGAGCCCGCGACCCTTCAGCTCAGCTGATTGTACGTTACCTGCTGTATTCGCGAAATACACACAGTCCCGTTATTCACGCATGCGCGTTACCAAATTAAAACCTGTTGTCACTACGCATCTATCGCATTGAGAATTGCTATAATTCGCTTTCTGTCGTTTCTCGCGATGATTTTCCCACTCAGACTATCTGTTTTTCCCATAGAGATATAATACTAACTGGTACTGGTATAATATCTCTATGGTTTTTCCGCCTTTGCCCCTCAAATATTTGTTTCTGATTATTGTGTATACATGTGAGAACGCGACCAAACGCACTCTGGCTATGATCCTGTTACTGTAGACTTACCAGGCTAAATATGTCAATTGATGCAGACAATTGTCAGTGTTGAGTGTATCCAGTTTGGCAGAAAAAGTACTTCTATACGACTGATTTCTGTCTAATATCTGTCAGATATGTATTCTCACATTGGTTTTGCTTCTGATTGTCTTGTTTTTAACCATTGGCCTCAGATACTTTGTGTTTTGTTATAGGCATTCATCCACATGAAAGTGATGTTTTGATGGTGAAATTTCCAAACTAATTGTTGAGTGTTTTGCTGCTGGTTGGATCATATGCATTAGAAAGTCCATATTCTGACTACTTTGGTGAATTCTAAAGCGAGCTTCACCAAAATTTATTAGTAAGCGACAAAGTGCCCAAGCATCTGTTCAGGTAAGAGTCGACTTGGGAGTTTATATTTTTGGACTACTTTTTCTGACTAAGTGTTATATTGCTCTGTTTTGATGTTTCAGTTTACAAATCAAAAGAAGCGAAACCCATTTGAATAGTGTTCTGACTTCTTTGGCCGATGACGGATATTTATACCCTTTTCAAAGTTTCATGAAAACCAAAGATTGGGAAGTTCCACATAGGTATGTTGACCATATTGCTTGTTATTTTGAGTAAGATAAAATGAAATGGATCAATGTTTAACTTTACTCTTCCAGGTTTTTGACGTCTCACCAGATAAGAGTCCAGCTATACCTTTGCTAATTAGGGTCTGGGTACCCTTGGCATATGTCCTGCATATGTCATTTGACTCCACATGGAATGCCTCACATTAGTTTGTTGTGTATCAAATATTTCTGAAGTGTGATCCATAAGAAGTCATTACTTGAAAATATGAGTTGAGCGTTGACTCGACATTTTTATTCTCCAGGTCTATAAGAAGTGATTTGAGTGCCATGTCTGAATATATTCATTATTGATGGCTGAATTTATGCTTTTGGGACTTGATGAGATGAGTTTCAGCTGTGAATCGAGAAATGTTGTTGTGATTCCACTTTTAACCATTTACCAGATTCTTTTCATGTTTAGCCACACAATTGTGTTGACATGTGTTCTATGTGGCTTAGATTTGTACATTCTTTTCTATTAGCTTTTTGGTCTTGTGATTGCTGTCTGAAGTGTAGCTAATATAAGGGCTGGACTACAACACCATATCACATAAGCGTAGGTTGAAATTCTGAATGATGCTAACCTTTTGCTGGTTTGAAATAGTATTCCTTCTTAATTCAGAATTTGTGTCATGAAATGGTGGTGATTTGTTTGTATAATCTGATGTTTGTTATTTGTCATAGTTGGTACCTTTGTGATGGATGAGAGACTTTATTATTAGTTTTGAATCATATCTGCCATCTTATAATGTACATACTGAATTCTGATTGGTATCCAATAAATTTTTGGAATAAGAATGTTCAAAGAAGATTTTTCAGGTCCACCAGTGAGTAAGTAGAGTCACCCCAGAAAGGTGATATAAGGTTATTGTGACTCTTCTGTTGAGAAAGATCATAATTTATAGCCTATCATTGTATTCCATGCATCTGCTCCTCTTGAAGGCCTAATATAGCATCTAACTCCTATCTCATTCTTTGTTGGATTATATTATGTTTGAGGTTAAAATTCCAACTTTTGTTTTACTTTACCCTTTTTAATGGAATATAGGAAAATCATTCAAAGAGGCTTTGTTTTCCTTGACATTGATCTATTCTTGAATTAGCAATCCTCTGAGAAAACTTGATCAAGAGGCGCGATAGCGCTTCGCTGGCGAGTATGAGCAGACAAAAAATCGAGCGAGGCGCTGTGCCTTATATACTTTGAATTGGGGGTTTTCTAACCTCACACATTTTTCCCACCTTACATATTTCAACCAACCGGGTGCACAAACATCTCCTCCCTCTCTATTCAGCGCTGTTTTAATACGGACTCTCTATTAGTGTCATCAATTTTCCGATTCTGACCGCTGGGACTTTTATTTCGCTTCGCCAATTTTCACCACCTCAAAAAAATTATCCATTCGATTTGTTTAGACCTCGAATGCAGCTTCGATTTGTTTAGACCCTCGAACGCACAGCTTCGATTCGAGAGTTGTCGACGAGCGAGTGAGAGAGAGGAGAGAGAGAAAATCCGTCTGCTTTGTTTACATCGCCATGCATCGCGGTGCCGCACACTCAATTAGTGCATGCATTATCTTATTCGGACAAAATAGATGCAAAATGTGTATGTTTTCATGGAAAGAGCAGCTATTGGGAGTTAGGTATTCTTAAACGCGGTATATTGTGGAAACCTGTGCAAGAAGTATGCTGGGATTCTTTGCCTCATCAGATTAGGAGTTTATAGATGCAACTTTGAAGTCTTGTATGTGATGCAGTACTAAATCTCTTCAGAAGAATCAAGGAGCGTTTGCCAAGTACATGAGAATATGGCTTTGAGGTCCAATAAGTCACTTCATCTGCGTTAGTACTTGTGATATTGCTTTCCAGGTTATTTTTTCTAAACATTCAGTCAAAAGTTGGATGGGAAGTTTCAGTGATTGATTACATGCATACACTGAATAATCTCAATGAATAGAGATTGAGCGGGCATTACTTTACTCTTGGTTGACTGATATTACAATCAAGAGTCGATATCACTGTGAGGACCAGACAATACATTTCATTATTTTGACTGCTTCTGGGCTGATTTTGAGTTCTATTCATTGGTGTCATCAAGTAAGAAGCTTGTGAGCTGGTATGTGACAATAAATATTGGCAAGTGGTCAAGCGCATTTGATAGAACTACCACACACTTCCACAATCTTTCAGATCCAGATTAATCACTCTGTCATCGTCACAATCATACATGCAACTCATGGGTCCATTTAGTATTACTAAAAAGTTCTAGCAGAGTTATTGCTGCTCCAAGAAAGTTTGAAATCATGTGTTGTAATTCATGAGTTGAGATGTGATGTAAAGAAGATATTCAAGCGCTCCGTAAGATGAGAATATGGGTTTCTGGACTTTATAGGAGTTGAAGCTTGAAATTCTGCTCACAACTTTTGACTATCAGAGAATCAAATATTTATATAGGGTAGCAAAACCTATGTCACTCAAATTTTCTTGTCACCAAAGTTGACTTGAAGCGGCTTTTGCTCCTCTTGTATTATTCCTCAATACTATTTCACTCCAAATATTGATATCATGTTTGTAACCAGGGATATGTTAATCTTCTGGTTCTAGAACATATCTTGAACAATGAGGAATCAGGAGATTCCTAACCACAATCATAACATCCCAACTTTTTCTCAGAATGAGGAATGTCTAATATTGTTCAAGCATTGATGTTATAATTGCAATAAGGAAATTTTCTAATTTCTTATAAATGAGGTATCTAGAATGAGATAAAGAGAAATGTCTCGTTTAAAAATATAGAATCAATACTTGGGTGGAATAATATTGAAGAATTTCTCAAGTAAATCAAGAGCCGCTCCAAGTCAACTTGATCAAAAAGATGATCTGAGTGAAATAATTATTCATATTCTAGAGGGATATGTGATTAACAGATTCTCAAAAGCTGTGATCAGATGAGGAAGTTGATTTCTTCGTTTTGATTTTCATAAGAAAGAAATTAGATCCTTCCCCCTCAATTCACTTTTTCCAAAAGTATAACTTGGCGAGTATGAGTTTGTTCCTCAAAATTTATTGATTTTTATCAGGTTTTCAGAGTAAAAATGATGATTGATTCAATTCAGCTGTATTACATAGTTTCAACTCTTGAAAGGAATGAAATCAAAGGAACTATGTCGAGTATTTCTGTAAGTTTGAGAGACCAACCATTTTCCGGGCAAAATACTTATGGCATTGTTTCAACTCGTGAAAGGAATGAAATGAATAAGAAACCATGTCGAGAGTTTTTCGAACAAGTTTGATTGTATAAGGTGATGGATTTCGGAAATTTTGCACGGTCTTTCTTATTCGTTGATTATTAAAACCAGAACTTGAATGAGAAAAATTGAAGAAGTCAAGTATAGTTGATTAAAGAATCACGCTAATTATTTTCGAACCTGTAGATTTTTCTTTGAAAATGTGGAGCGAATAATCACTCGTCGCTCTTATATGATAGTTCATATAATACATGAGAGAGCAACGAGTGATTATTCGCTCCACATTTTCAAAGAAAAATCTACAGTTTCGAGAATAATCAGCGTGATTCTTTAATCAACTATACTTGACTTCTTCAATTTTTCTTATTCAAGTTCTGGTTTTAATATTCAACGAATAAGAAAAACCGTGCAAAATTGCCGAAATCTATCACCTTATACAATCAAACTTGTTCGAAAAACTCTCGACATGGTTTCTTATTCATTTCATTCCTTTCACGAGTTGAAACAATGCCATAAGTATTTTGCCCGGAAAATGGTAGGTCTCTCAAACTTACAGAAATACTCGACATAGTTCCTTTGATTTCATTCTTTTCAAGAGTTGAAACTATGTAATACAGCTGAATTGAATCAATCATCATTTTTACTCTGAAAACCTGATAAAAATCAATAAATTTTGAGGAACAAACTCATACTCGCCAAGTTATACTTTTGGAAAAAGTGAATTGAGGGGGAAGGATTCTATTCTTACTTGACGTTTGAATTTTTCCTAGTGCCCCTAGATATTTGCGCGCTCGAATATTACCAGCCTCAAGAATGTGAAATTCTGAAGCTAGTGATCATGAGTGAGCCTAAAGTAGTGAGATGCAGATGATGAAATCGCGCGCTCATTGGCTGGAAACCAAAAAGATCAATACAGAAGACGACGTGCTACGCATACGGCTTTCCGCTGGGCCCTTTCACTCGGCTGCCGCGACCAATGAGCGCGCTCGGATTTTTGATCTTTTTGATGCATCTGCATCTCACTACTTCAGGCTCACTAGTGATCATTGACGGCAACTCGTTTACATCATGCAGACGTTTGCTGTGTAGTATGTAGTGCTGGCTACTCAGTTCTTTTTGTCTTGAATAGCTTGAAAAGAGTTAGAATAGTTCTGAGTGGCTTTATTTGGACGTTGGTTAATTTGACTAGATAGCTCACAGTATTGAGTCACGTCGTTCTTATTTGCACGACAGATCTACAATCTAGGGTCTCTATATATATAAAGACGACGGAGCCTACAGCGCATGCGCAGCATGCGCTGCGCCCTTATGTACACTTTTTCTTCACTACATTGCAAGCAGTAATCATAGTCGAGTGGTTAGCGCGTCTGCCTTTAGTTTTGCCAGCCCGGGTTCGAATCCCGAGCGTGTCGATTTTTTTTTTTTTTTTTTCAATCAATAACGGATTTGTTTTTGCCTTTTTGATCGTGCGTTTCAATTAGAAAATTAGAATTATTTCCTTTTTATTCAAAAACCTTTTTAACACTCATTTTTCCAACCTTCATCTCGAATTTTCTTGATAACTATTTTGACATCTCGAGTATCGACTGAATTTATTTTAGAATTGATTTTTGGGGCCTAATTCTTAGAACCTAGTAACCCCCCCCTGGTTTATCAGCATAGACGGATTTATTTTATAATCAATTTTACAGAATCTATTCATCCCCCCCCTGGTTTATCAGCATAATATATAGACTTCGACATTCATTTCTTGATAACTATTAGGATAACTATATTTGCCATTACGTGTATCGACTGAATTTATTTTAGAATTAATTTTTAGAACCTAGTAACCCCCCCCCTGGGTTCATCAGCATAGACGGATTCATTTATTAGAATCAATTTTACGGAATCTATTCACCCCCCCCCCCCTGGTTTATCAGCATATTTTTTGATAACTATCAGGATAACTATATTTGCCATTATGTGTATCGACTGAATTTATTTTATGAAAGCTTCAATTTCTTTCAACTTTTTCATCTCAAACTGTCCTTATAACTATTTTGACATCTCGTGTATCGATTGAATTCATTTTAGAATATTAATTTTCATCATCTATTCACCCCCCCCCTCTCCCCCCTGGTTTATCAGCATTTGATGATTAAAATAATAAACCTTGGCTGGTTCTTTCGAAAAATGTTGCTGCCACGGCGCAGCATAATACACGAGGCTGATGTGCACGCAGTGACCTGTCACCCGCCAGTCGCCGCGTCAGTACATTGGAGCGAGAGAGACAGATATTCCACACGATAAACAAGCCATACACGTACACAACACACCCGTCAAAAAAGTTACTAGATCTGTCGTGCAAATAACATCGGCCATTGAGTCAGCTTTCCAGGCTCATTTTGTCATGACCCTTTTTTCATGGTTATGGCCTTCAATCAGTGAATGCTTGTTATTCAGAGACCTGAGTTTGTAGCATTCATGTGGGCAATGCAATTGTAACTGTGTGTGACAGCTCTTGCATCTAACCTCATTATTCTCTTTTGACAGTTTCTAAGTTCTAACTCCTTAGATATGTATTGATTCTGATCTATTCTCTCCAGCTATGTAAACAGTTTGATGCCTGCTAAATGATGTATGATCCTCCTCACTGGTAATAGATCTAGCCTAAATTGATGTGTTCAGGCCTGTATGTGCTGATAGTATTTTGTTTAGTACATTGGTCGACTGGCTGATTTATAGGGTAAGAATGATATATCTTCCCTGCGAGTAGAATGTGAAAGCACATTGAACTTTCCCTACTCGCTTATACATGGATCCATACACTGTTCAGATAGTTCAATACCTATTTTTATGAAACTTTGATTTTTAATCTTTGCTCCCTTTGGTGTCACAACATTGTCATTCCTGCAACCGCTTCTACTGTGATATTGGTGATATTAAAAATTTGAGATGTGTGCTCCAATGTTGGTTTTATTTGTGGATTTGAATGACATATGTTAATGGATCTTGTTAAATGTGATATTTTGGCTTGTATTCAATGAAGTGACTGGGATGAAAATCTTTAATAAAAGTTTCCATATCAACAGGTGAGTTAATGCGACAACTTGTCATTCATAGATATTACTGTGTAGCTTTGCTGTTTCTGAATTATTGTAATCACTCTGAACAGTTAAATAGTTCATATGCCATATTTTGGTCTAGCATGTGAGTACTTTGTCAACATGACTTGAGTTTGTACTTGAATGATTCTCAGAACATAATGGTGAAAATAAAAAATGAGGGGGTAAGGGAAAAGTAGCATTTGAAGAAAGCCTTTTTTTCCTCTTTGAGACTCTAGTCTAGGAAGAGATTCAAAACGCATTTGTGTTTGAAAACCACCTGTGGCCTTATTATGCATGCAAGAGAGCGCAGTGGCTGTGCGCTCTCGCCTAGTGTCCCTACATGGCTGCAAAACCCCCGACCTCAACTCGGCCGCTTCTCGATCTCGAGGGATGGATTGAGTTACGCACGCTTGCAGCTGTAGGTCGGTGTATACCTATTGGCTAAGGGACATGCGAATCCCAGCGCCTCCATCAAATTCGGGAATATCTTGTTTCTTTTCAGTTGGGGTCAAGTGGAACGGGGTGAGGTTGAATGGAACTACCTCTAAAATCGATTAATTAATACTACGAACTCGATATCTACTAGTTTTGATCTGTATTTCTCAATTTTTCCATACATTTCCCCCAACTATCAACTGCTTCTTTACGATTCTACTCAATTTTGTTTCTGCGATCGAAATATTTCATAGTTCACTTATGATAAAAACTTCCGACAGATTTTTTTCCGCCCAGTTTACATGCAAGTAACTTAGTTCTCATCTCCACCTCCATTCATTATGGTTATTATGTATTTCTTTTCCTTTCAACTCTAATTGTTGTGCTTTGGAAGCATATCAGTGAGGGTATTTTTCGTCGATCTTTAAGGACTGGATGTTGGAACACTGCCAGAAGAACCAGAATTCCATGAAAGAGAATCATTTATTCTCAACGTTTCGTCTACCAGGGTTTGTAGACCTCTTCAGGAGTAAATATCTACACAAACAAATTGTCACAAGTAGGTTACAATCGAAGTACTCACACGTTACAATTAAGAAATTGTGAAAGTTTAAGGCTAAAAAATCACTTACATTTTTCTTTTTAAAACATTTACATTTTAATAAATAGATCGAGAACAGACGAACTCATCGTGAGATACGTCTGTCTCTTGTCAAATATAAGCGTTGGACTGGCTCACTGATGTCAGAACAGCTGGTATATTGATGCTTATTACTTATATATAACACAACAAATCGAGCGATCACATGTTAACAGAGTATTGTAATAAGTGTCTATATATATGTATGTGTAGTGTTAGAGTGAATTTAACAACGGAATATATATTCTGCTAAGCTTATGTACGTCTTCTTTTTTATTGATACCAGTTTTTTGACGATTGATGTGAATCATTTCTGAAATAAGACGCTTTCTATAGTTAGGTTCAAAATCACAAATTTGAGTATTGCCCCAATCGAAGTCATGTTTATACTTCTGTTTGTGAAGTGAAACGACGGATTTTTTGTCTTTATTCTTTATGTGGTCATTCAACCGAACTGATAAAGCTCTCTTAGTTTCGCCAACGTAAGTGGCGGGGCAATCTCTACATTCGAATTTATATACTACACCCGTATTTTCGGTTTTTTCTAAGCGATCTTTACCTAGTCTAATGAAATTATTCAGAGATTTTGAAACTTTGGGCAAAACTTGAATTGAATGTTTTTTGAACAAAGCAGTACATCTTTCAAAATAATCTACGTGATAAGGGATACATACTATAGGTTTGTGATTGGAAATTTTGTCGGAACAGTTATTATCTCGTTTGTGATGGTACATACGTTGTTTTATGCACTTTTCCACGAACTCCCGAGGATATCCATTATCGAAGAGAGTTTGTTTGACTATCTTGACATTTTTATTATGGAATTTTCTATGTGAAAGTAATAGTGCACGATCAATTAAGTTGAAAATTATGTTTTTCTTCAAATTTAGAGTGTGATTCGACTGGAAACTAAGGATCCTACCTGATGCAGTCGGTTTCTGGAACCAATCAGTTACTATTTTATTTCCCTCTCTGATAATGGAGGTATCTAAAAAGTTTATAGCGCCATCTTTCTCTAACTCGTAAGTAAACTTTAAATGTGGGTCAAAACTATTGAATGTATCTATTACTAGATTTACATGATTTTTATGAATACAGAGCAAAGTATCGTCCACATATCTAAAATAAGACAGAGGAGCACATTGATGTTTTTCTTTTAGTTCTTTTAGACAAAAGGTTTCTAAATCTTCCATCACCATATCTGCGAAAATCGGGGAAATTGGTGAGCCCATGGGGCTACCAGAAATTTGTTGATAGTACTTTCCATCAAACTGAAAGAAGGTATTATCAAACAAAAATTTTACACATTTCCGAATTTCATCAAATGGTATACGTGATTTGTTGTGGATTTCAGAAAATCTTTTATCTAAACTCAGCAGAACTAAATATAAAAGGATGTTCGTGAAAAGAGATATCACGTCTAATGAAAGTAAAATGTAATCGTCAGGAATCTCAATACCGTTCAGTTTTTCTTTCAGTTCGAAACTGTTATTTACATGAGAAGCTGGCTTGTGGATAAGACGCTTCATTTCGTTATAAAGAACTGTAGCTACTGAATGAGTTGGACTATTTATGCATGAAATGATTGGCCTAAGTGGTACATTATCTTTGTGGATTTTTGGTAAGCCGTAAGCTCTTGCTAATATTGTGTCTGTTTGTGTGATCGAATTTTTGTGAACTTGTTTAGGTAAGTACTTTTCATCATTCCAAAATTTTAATATCTCATGTACGTTTTTTTGAAGCTGTTGCAGAGGATTTTTCGTTATTTGTACATATGTACTTTCATCAGATAGTAACTCGATCATCTTTGCTTTATACTCTAATCGATCCAAACAGACAGTGACATTACCTTTGTCGGCACGGGTGACCAAAATTTCAGGATTTGATTTGAGAAAGATTTGAGTGGCTTTTAGCTTCTTGTTGAAAGATTTTTCTTGTATAGAGATGTGTCGCGGCTTATTCTTCTCAGTTTGAATGATATACGTGATTTTTTGACGCAAAAGTTCTTTTTCGGATGAGTTTAGATCTGTGAATTGGAGACTTTGTTCTACATTTTTTATGCTGTTAATAATATCACGCTCATCAAGAGGATGCTTTATACTGAAATTTTGACCCAAAGAGATAATATCAATAACATCATCAGGCAAATCTATACCACTGAAATTTTTCACCCAAGTGCTTCTATCTACGTGGTCGACAATCCGTATTGGGCAGATTTTATTAAATTTCTTAGCATGTATATTGTTCGAATTTTTCCTCTGTTTTTTGGTCTTATCCACTGTAAACTTTTGGAACTGTTCAAGAATATTTCTATCCAGATTGGATGTTTCTAATAGCGATAAACATTTCGATAGATTTCTATTAATACTATGAATAACATTGTTAATATCTCTTATTTCATTGTTCAAAAGTTTTTTGCAGAATTCTGAGTTTTGACTAGTAGCATAATCACGACAAGACTTACTATAGAATTTGATGTTATTCAAACGGTTGTTGATGTTGGCAATGTGTGGTGGTAGGAGGTCATTGCTCCGACAGCGTAGAAGGAAAACTCGTTGGGATGATGTTTCAGCTATTCTGATGAAAGTACATATGTACAAATAACGAAAAATCCTCTGCAACAGCTTCAAAAAAACGTACATGAGATATTAAAATTTTGGAATGATGAAAAGTACTTACCTAAACAAGTTCACAAAAATTCGATCACACAAACAGACACAATATTAGCAAGAGCTTACGGCTTACCAAAAATCCACAAAGATAATGTACCACTTAGGCCAATCATTTCATGCATAAATAGTCCAACTCATTCAGTAGCTACAGTTCTTTATAACGAAATGAAGCGTCTTATCCACAAGCCAGCCTCTCATGTAAATAACAGTTTCGAACTGAAAGAAAAACTGAACGGTATTGAGATTCCTGACGATTACATTTTACTTTCATTAGACGTGATATCTCTTTTCACGAACATCCTTTTATATTTAGTTCTGCTGAGTTTAGATAAAAGATTTTCTGAAATCCACAACAAATCACGTATACCATTTGATGAAATTCGGAAATGTGTAAAATTTTTGTTTGATAATACCTTCTTTCAGTTTGATGGAAAGTACTATCAACAAATTTCTGGTAGCCCCATGGGCTCACCAATTTCCCCGATTTTCGCAGATATGGTGATGGAAGATTTAGAAACCTTTTGTCTAAAAGAACTAAAAGAAAAACATCAATGTGCTCCTCTGTTTTATTTTAGATATGTGGACGATACTTTGCTCTGTGTTCATAAAAATCATGTAAATCTAGTAATAGATACATTCAATAGTTTTGACCCACATTTAAAGTTTACTTACGAGTTAGAGAAAGATGGCGCTATAAACTTTTTAGATACCTCCATTATCAGAGAGGGAAATAAAATAGTAACTGATTGGTTCCAGAAACCGACTGCATCAGGTAGGATCCTTAGTTTCCAGTCAAATCACACTCTAAATTTGAAGAAAAACATAATTTTCAACTTAATTGATCGTGCACTATTACTTTCACATAGAAAATTCCATAATAAAAATGTCAAGATAGTCAAACAAACTCTCTTCGATAATGGATATCCTCGGGAGTTCGTGGAAAAGTGCATAAAACAACGTATGTACCATCACAAACGAGATAATAACTGTTCCGACAAAATTTCCAATCACAAACCTATAGTATGTATCCCTTATCACGTAGATTATTTTGAAAGATGTACTGCTTTGTTCAAAAAACATTCAATTCAAGTTTTGCCCAAAGTTTCAAAATCTCTGAATAATTTCATTAGACTAGGTAAAGATCGCTTAGAAAAAACCGAAAATACGGGTGTAGTATATAAATTCGAATGTAGAGATTGCCCCGCCACTTACGTTGGCGAAACTAAGAGAGCTTTATCAGTTCGGTTGAATGACCACATAAAGAATAAAGACAAAAAATCCGTCGTTTCACTTCACAAACAGAAGTATAAACATGACTTCGATTGGGGCAAAACTCAAATTTGTGATTTTGAACCTAACTATAGAAAGCGTCTTATTTCAGAAATGATTCACATCAATCGTCAAAAAACTGGTATCAATAAAAAAGAAGACGTACATAAGCTTAGCAGAATATATATTCCGTTGTTAAATTCACTCTAACACTACACATACATATATATAGACACTTATTACAATACTCTGTTAACATGTGATCGCTCGATTTGTTGTGTTATATATAAGTAATAAGCATCAATATACCAGCTGTTCTGACATCAGTGAGCCAGTCCAACGCTTATATTTGACAAGAGACAGACGTATCTCACGATGAGTTCGTCTGTTCTCGATCTATTTATTAAAATGTAAATGTTTTAAAAAGAAAAATGTAAGTGATTTTTTAGCCTTAAACTTTCACAATTTCTTAATTGTAACGTGTGAGTACTTCGATTGTAACCTACTTGTGACAATTTGTTTGTGTAGATATTTACTCCTGAAGAGGTCTACAAACCCTGGTAGACGAAACGTTGAGAATAAATGATCCTCTTTCATGGAATTCTGGTTCTTCTGGCAGTGTTCCAACATCCAGTCCTTAAAGATCGACGAAAAATACCCTCACTGTTATTTTTCAACGACGAAAAACTACCATCACTATTATTTGGAAGCATATCATTAGGTTTACATCACGACAGTGCGAATGGAGAATAGAAATTGGGAAATATTCATGCGCTGCGTTCATTGGCAGCGCTAAATAGATTTGAGTATCATGACGTGGAGAAAATTCGATTACTATGGGAATTTACTGTGCTAAAATTGAAATAGATTGTGCATAACTTAGAGTCAGGATAACTACTTGCATTCATTCGCTCTCCTTTGATAAGACTAAATTTGAGAAACGAAACCGCGCAACGAAATATGGAAAGTCTCTAAAGGTATATTCAGATATACGCGTTCAAAATTATCTCAAGAATAAGCCGTAGATCAAGTGAAGGTTGAGCAAAGGACTATTTCTCACATTTCATGGTTGAGAGAAAAGCAAATACGAGGTCCGTGAGGCAAACGCATTTGGTACAGACAGATGAGCATGAATCATTTGGTTCTCCGGGCCAGCTCGCGCTGCCATTTGGAGCAACCACATCAATGCGTATACTCGTCATCTTTTTCGAGTCAAAATATGTATATTTCTACGCCCATCAACATTCTCTCAGTTATTTCATTCCTATTCTCTGATTTCTCAAGCCCAAAACTTCGTGAACGATCGGATCTGATATTGGATAGGGTTTGGATGGGAAAGATTTGTTTGTATCCAGTGTGTCTCCTCCCGTCATTCCTTTTTCGTAAATTCGAGACGATGAAATCAGCTGAGATACGCTTCACTTTGCTCGAAACAGCAAAAATATGCTGGGTATCTAATTGTCCCCTGAATTACTGTTGTCTGCGTGATAGAGCCGGTGTTTTGAAGATTCTGAAAAAGCCACCATCGGGATAGATTGAGTTTGGTGTGTTCTTGGATCCAATGAACTCACACTTCCTAAGTCACTGTGGTCTCTTATCTTATTCCAATTGCATTTGCATTCTCCTCACGCTTTCCAGTTTGCAGTGAACTACAATCATCGATTGTTGTCTGAGAATCGCTAGTGAACCTGGATTTCCATTCTCTATGCTTTCTCTGCATTAGCAAACTGGAATTCTGGATCATATGCGAGAACTGTGAATGGAATATGTTTCTCGAACTTCCTCCACACTCTACTCCTAGTTTGATCAAGCTCTTAATACCTCGAACTTTTCTTCTAGAGCTTCAGTCTCACTTTCTCGCAGATAACAGCTTTGTCCTCCTGCTCCTGCACGTTTCTTTCTTCTTTTGGGACATACCCGTGAATCCTTGTTCGTAGAGTTGCAATGGTTGACGAAAGGAATTCTCTGAGCTGATTCAATCTGAATCTCTTGGAGCTCATCATTCACTTCAGTGCTGGGCTACGAACACCTTTTTCGCAGTGAACGAATGCTTGTTGTTGAACATTGCGTTTTCTTCCTGGTATCTCCCCTTTTTTTTCTTGTTTGTGTCGGATTGTTGACGCAAATTTTGTAACTTGGACTGTTGGGAAACTGGGAGAGGATAGAACCTTTCGTATGAAACTCCTGGGCTTGTAAGGGCATCATTCAAAAGTTCATCTAGACACCTCGATGTGGATATAGCAAATAAATTTCTACCCTCTGCGAGACCAGTAGGGTCTACTTACTATGAATCATTCGACGAAGCGCGGATTGCCCCACGTTCACCATCTTACTGGCTTAGATTAGCACTCCGGACTTCGTGCTCTATGATTTTTATTTGACGCTCTTATGTCACTTGCGAATGAATACGCGCATCCTCCAGTGACTCTCTGATTTGAGGAAATATGATTCTCTTCTAAAATCCACTCTTAGTAACGCATTCTAGATCAATGGTTCAAAGCAAGTTACATCAATCTTCTTCATGTCTAGTCGTTTAATCAGACAATTGTGATTCTTAATATATTTAGATAAGACTCTGCTCGTCATCATTTGTTGCGAAATGCAGTGTTCATCGATATTACTGCTCTGAAGACTGGTCCTATTTTTGCACGGCGAAGTACGTTCATTGGCCGCGCAAAAAAAATCGAATGTGCATCTATTCTCCTGAAGCACTAGTCTTACTGCGGCTTGCATAACACGTTTAAATGAACAATGGATTCCTAGCTGAAGTTTTCCTCGTCTGCAAAGCTTGGATCCTTGAACATATCTGATCATATTATCAAAATTCTCACCTTCGGGTGAATTTCGACCACTAAAATGTCTTCAATTCATCAATATGAATTCGTGATTACGCTTATTTAGATAATGAAATAACTCCAACCGAATAAAGGTTTCAAATTTGAGGGCTTTAACCTCGTATGTGATATCTCCTTCGAGGTGTACTTAATTATTTATATAATGAACTTGAAATGTGGATTCCAAGCATGAAATTCTGAGTTTAAGGAGATTCAAATCCGCTAAATAAATTCGATCATTCGGGGGACCAACCCACTAAAGCTGACTCCTTTCACCCAAGTTTCATTTTCGTAAATCTAGATTCCAATGAATCTTAATTACATGAAAAATGTTACAAGTCACGTGGGTTTCATAGTGGACTTGAACTACTATAATAATAATCTTTGGAGTGCATGGGTTTTGACCATCCAAACAATTTGAAAAAAAAGCGTGGGTTCTAACCACATTGCTATCTGGCTAAGTGGGCTCAAACCACTTCAACATTCGGCAAAGAAAATGCGTGGGTTCTAACCACATGACGCTCTTGTAAACAACATTTTAACCGCCTTAGAAATTACCGAGAGATACGTGGGTTCTAACCACATTACGCTCTGGTGTAGTGGGTTCTAACCATCTTAGAGATTACAAAAGATACGTGGGTTCTAACCACATATAAAACGTTGAGATGAAGCTAACTGATTCAAATGATTGAATACTGTATGTGGGTTCTAACCACGATGAAATTCTAAATTTGCGGGTTCCAATTGCTCTCTAATAAGGAACATTCATGCGTTTTCTACACTCTCGATATCTCTATGATCGTAATAACGTAGTTCTAAAACACTTTGGCCATTTCCCGAAATGCGTGGGCCTCAGCCATATATAAATTCTACTACTCAACTGGGTTTTCAACCATTGGAATGAACATTTTCCGTATTTTGAAAATCAATAAGTTCTTCTTGATGCTGTTCGTCGGGTACTAGTGAACTACCTCTCACGGGATTCTTCGTAAAATGATCATAATCTTCATTAAGATTCGAAAAATTCGCCTTATCTATATTTAGCGGGTTTCGGTCATCTCCCTCATTATTATCGTGATTTGGGCCGTAGTTTTTACTCTGATGTCTGTAGTTTTTTGGATATCCTTGGGTGGTCCAATTGTTATGTGAGTTATTATTGGCATTCTGTGGTGGTCCTAGCACATGATTCCCACTACTACCCCCGTAATAATTTTGATTGGGACCCTCATAGTCGTGGACGAAATTTTCATGTCGATTAGTGCCATGATTCCGATCAAAGTTTGAGTTATTACCACGAGAATTGGAATTTCTATTGCTATGATTGCTCATACGGCCTTCAAAATGACGGTCGTTGTAGTTACGTGGTGTGTCGTATCTAGAGTTGTCTCGCTTGGCATTGTATCTTCCTCCTGACCTATCAGGTGGGAAGTCGTATTGCATTGGAATGTTTTGCCCTTTCCGTGCCCTCTCTATTCGATGTTTAGAAATGAAGCCCAGTTGTAATGCATCTTCTAAAGAACGGCATTCATTCAAATCGTGCCCACGTATAGAACAATAATTACAAAATTTTGAATCCCGGATCCTCTTAGAGCAGTCTTCTTCAAAATGTCCCTCCCCGAGACAATAGTTACATTCGATCCGTATCCGAGATAATCTCCTGGCCGAGGTTGACGCCATTATGTTGACGGACGCATCCGTATGATTGTCGTGTCGACTTATGCTTCGATCTCGACGTCGCGCTTGGTCTTGGGATAATTTGCCTGAGTCGATTGCTTCTATCAGCGATCGACAGTTATTCAAATCGTGGCCATTTTTCCTACAATATCTGCAAAGTTCGCAGTTTTCTGGGCATACCCGTTCCAAATGTCCTTCAACGTGACAATATCCACCTTTGTCTGATACTATGGCTCGATTTACCGTCACTGATTCGATTGGTGGAGATGTATTTTTAGCGATTTCTTTCATTTTTTGTTCGACCAGTGAATTCACGAGGGCCATTATTTTGTCTCCGCTTATTTCGGAGTTACTAATATTTGAAAAGACAACACGAGCGCTTGTCTTGTTTTCAAAGCTCACTGCTTCCGAGATAGCTTCGCGTAAAGTTTTAGGACTCGTCGATCTAACCTGATGCTCTAGTGCTCCTGATAACCCGAAAATAAATTGTTGCAAAGCCTCGTTGTCCGCGTTGTTCTTATAAGTCTCCCGCTCCCAATCTTTGAGTGTTTGGTCCGAGTCGTATGTATTAAGTAGCCGATTGTGGGGCGTTTGAACGCGTAGTCCGTAGTCTCCGGCGCCTTCATTTTCTCTCTGTTGTACTAACTTCAATTCGGCTAAGACTCTGTCCGCTCCACCGACGCCACTATATTGAGTTGTCATATCTGACAGCAATTTTTCGATCGATGTATATTGTGTCAAACGTGCAGTGTAACCCTCGGCAGCCCTGCCTTGGAGTTTACGAGCCAAAGTTGCTAGTATCCAGGGCTCCGCGTCTGGGCCATATTCTTCTACGATATATCTCACGGACTGACAGAAAAATGCCAGCATATCAGGGTTACCATCGTATGGCATGATGTTATTCAAAGCTTGATTCAACGTTAGTTTGAATTTGGATGCGTGACGTCGATCCACTAGAGCTTTGCTGTCTGATTTCTTTACGAAAGAACGTCTTACTTTGATACTTGCATTTGAATCGCGATCGCTCTCTCTCGATGCTCCGCTATGATTGCGTCTAGAAGGTCGATGCCCTGAGCGACTGCTTCGGTTAGCTTGCGCGTCGTAGTCTGAGTGTTCGTTACGCTTCTTATCGTCTCTCAGCTGATACGCGTTCCTGTCGGGGTCGCTATGCTGCGCAAGGTCGTCGTCATCGGATATCTCTGGGTCAGTAGTAGACAGTCCGTCTGTATACCGCGCTTTATTCAGATAACGATCTCGTCTCGATCGGTTCAAATGGTGTGGTTTTTCAAAATTTTGCTCATCATCGTACGAGTCTTCAAAATTTTTCCTATTATTGTGTCGCCTATGTCCACGAGATCGTCGATCGGATCGGTAACCGTTCGGCGAATATTCGCGCGCATCGCGTGGCTTTTCATTGTCAACTCGATATTGGTCGCCACTCTTCATCGGGTTAGTACGAGAGATCTTATTGTCGCTCGACTCAGGATCAAGATTGTTAGGTATCCGATGCTCTGAGTGGCTAGCGAATCCAGCGTCCATACTCAAAAGTCGGGGGCTTTTCGGATTCTGCTTTCTCGTTTGATTATTGAACCATTTTTCGCTCAACTCGGCGTCAAGACTCTTGGTCTGACGAATTGAGTGGCTAGTGAGTACTGCGTCCTTACTATTCAGTCAGCGGCAGAAACTCTGGTTGTGCGAAGAATGACCAATTCGAACGTTTCCACTCGCAACTCGAGGGTGCGAATTTCCACTATTGGCGTTAATGAGAGGCCACGGATCAGTTTCAGCCATTACGTATTCGTTTTCCGGGGTAGAGTGATTGGTCCACTTGTCAGTAATTTGTTCCGTCATTCGAGCCTCTCGAGCAGAAGACCCGGCTGGATGAGTCGGTTGCTCCAAGCGCGTAGATTCCGCATTCATGCGCGATTCCCCGAAACTCGCGTGGTTTTGGTAATAAATCTCTTCGTCGCTTTTTGGCGATTTGGGTCTTGCACCGGTCGCTATCTGAGAATTTTCGAGATAATCTCTCAAGCTCTCTAATAAGGTCACTTCGTTATCCGAAAAATATTCCGGGTCGGTTGTCAGAACTCGGCTTAGATCGCGAATCGCGAATTCCGCGTGCATCCCCCCTGGCTGCTCTAAACCGATATCCGCAGTCATGAGCGCTACATAGGTATCGCGAGCCGTCATATCACCTCCTTGCATTCTACCTAGATATTCTGATTTCAGCTGACCGATATCTTTGAATTCGGTATCGTTTTGGGTTTCGTCCCCTCCTACAGGTCCCTCTTGCTCCTCGGGAATTTGTTTATTTGCGACCTGATCGGGATTATTTTCTGCATCGTCGGAGATTTGATTTGAGGATTTGCGCCCTCTTGCCATGATTCTGGTGTTCGTTGGATATTTATATAATTGTATCGCTGACAATTTTAGTCGAACTAAGCCCAGTATACAGAGTTGTGTACAGCGTGAGAATTTATCGCACAATTTCAATGGGTCAATCTCAACTGAGCGCGACCCGTGAATGATACGAGAATTTTCGAAAAGTGTCACAATTTGGGGACCACCTCCTCTATTCGGAAATCGGGAATTGTAGTATACTAGAGCTTGACTTTTCTTCTCTCTTTTTTTTTATTAGTATATAGGTTGTAAAATCGAAATAGCTAAAGTAGTTCAAACCTGGAATAACTGTTATTTTGGCCTCTAGATGGTTTGAAAGAAAATGAGTCTTTGCCTCGCGACTCTCCCCACGAAGGACAAAAATTGGGATAAATAAATTTTCTTACCCAATAGTAGCGACAACTGCAATGGCGTAGATCCAGATGAACATCCTTCCTGTCTTTTGGCAGTTAGAGATCCGTTAGTGCTGTTCGAATGCTGGTAGATTAAAAACGCGGCGCGATTTTCCTGGAATCCCTAATCGGAGAGGTTTGAATAGTAAGCGAAATTTCTGTACTGCTCCGCTCTAAACCTTGCAACAGAAGACCACCCGCTGTCACTAGTCTGTTATGAACCAGGATTCTTGAGGTTCATATGCTATGGGTTCTCTTCTGTTCTTACCGGGCCGTGTGGACTCAGCAAGTTATAATTGCAAGGTATCCTCTGAATAATAAATTGATGATATTGGATGCAGCTTAGATTTTATTCAAAGGTAAGTTATAACTCGGAGAGAGAGAGACTGTTACAATTGCGATTTATTCTACTGAAGCTACAATGGTACGAGAGTATCAAGTGCTGAAACTACTCGTCCTGGAATGCTGCTACTCGCGGAGTCTACGACAAGAGTACACGTGATCAACTGTGATTCTAGAAGCTTGATGTACGCGGTGAGTGTCCGCGGTCGACTGTTAGGACAGAAGCCTGGCTGCGTGCTTTTGCACCGCTTATATACTCGTTCTTGCGCTTAGCGCTATGTGCATCGGCGCCTCTATCTCATGCTTTTCCCACGCCTAAGCACTCGTTCTCAAACATTCTTGGCGACTCTACAGGCTCGCATATACACGCGTAAGCGGATGATCACGCTCTCGTACCGTGTGCATACGTCGTAACATTGACATATATCGTAGCTTAGAGTTCATTGTCATGGAGCTAGACTTGATCCATGACACACGTGAAGCTCAATCAATTGAAAAATCGCGCAATTTTGATACTGGCGAATTTGCAAACAGCACGCAAGAGCCGGCGAGTCAAAGCAAGGTTATACCAACGACTGCGCCAGAAGCGACAGGTAATGCACCAAGAAGAATAGTAAACCATGGAGATACATACGACTTTTAGTATTTCAATGCGACTGGAGATGGAAAAAGACAATCTGACCGAACAGTCATTCAACCAACGATCTGCCAGCATCGCAAGCTGTGCACAATGGTCTCAACGATACCTACGGGAAGAAAAACTTAATTCGCATCCAACCTGTCAACATTGGGAGTATAGTACGTTGATGGAAATTGACTCTTCCCGGAGACCCTGAAGGTGGCAGCATCGAAGAATTTTTGCAAAGAATTGAAGAATGCAAAACGCTGTCGAATATTGCAGACGAAGACCTTATGAACGCACTGACCGAATTCATCGCTGGTCCAGCTTTGCGTTGGTTTAGACAACCGTGATCCAATTGGACGAATTGGGCAGCTTCCAGAACAGACGCCCGAATATGCTTCGGTCGAGATGAGCGTTTCCAACAGCGACTTATTCGCGAAGCAGAATCTCGTACGCAGGGAAAAGAAGAGCGTGTGAGAGACGACATCGTTTGTCTTTTAACAATCTTGGACAAATTCGATATACCATGGAGCAACGACCAACAATGAGAACTTTTATATCGGAATTTGCATCCCACAATTCAACAATGGGTCCGTCGCGATAAAGTCAAAACGGTTGACGACATCTCCATGCTTACTCGAGAGGCAGGGCACATTCGAGATAGCAATAAATTTCATCATCTGCCCCCCCCCCTTATCCTGATCAGCCTCTCCTGCCTGAACTGGTATATAAACCACCCGAGACGGAGAAATCAGAAGATGATAAATGTCATCCTAACCTGGCAGCAACTTTGGTTGAACCACTGGTTGAAACAACAAAATTGATCGAAGACTCATTTGAAAAGGATTAAAATCACTGACGCTGCCACAAAATCGAAATACGAGTGCACTAGCCTCAATTGCGCAAATGACAGATGCAGTAGCAAAAATAATTCATGAAAAATTGAAATCATTAGAATTGCAGAATACAAATACGCTTGCGAATAAACCTGCATCGAGTAAACAACGGAATAATTGAGATGATGAAAAACCTAAAGCCAATACGGTCCCTAGACCTGAACTGTTCATTAAAAGTGACCACAATTAGGACAAAGAACCTGGTCCTGGTCCAAAAAGCAGATTCTGCTGGAACTACTTTTGGCCTGGGTACACGAAGAATGACTGTCCTGGATGTCAAAAGAAGGAGAAGGAGGCGACTAGGTAAGACCTCTACCGTCCTTCAAGGATATGATCAACTGGTTGTGACGATGAAAAAACCACTTGGCGATCATCCTCGCTGGTGGCTCGAAACAAATTTAGGAAATGCCTGTGTTCGCGCTTTGTACGACACTGGCGCATCTTGAACAGCTGTCAGGCTAATCGGTCTACAATTTGCTGCTGCAATTTGAGCTCGTGTGTCACCCTATCGAGGCCTACACTGCCGTTCAGCAACTGGTGAATCAGCGCGACCGGTAGCGCAAACCAAATTACCAATAGTGGTGGCTGGTGTAAAGAAAAAGATTGCAATATCTATTCATGAAAAATTGGCCTGTGACCTAATTTTGGGAGCAGACTTCGCATATTCTGCCAATGCAATCTTTTTTCCTGAAGAAAGTACTATGACAGTGAAAGGCAAGTAGGGCTCATCAGACCCTTTCACTGTTGGGTTCGCTACTCAGGACGACTTAAATACAGCTAACCTCACATCAGTTACTGATAAGCAGCGCAAATTGTTATATTACGTGTTAGACCAAAACATAGTAGTACACAGTCCGAGTATTGGTTGCACGGATCGGATTGAACATGAGATCGTCGTCGAGTCATGTCGACCAATCAAACAAAAATACCACCACGTATCCAAACGGATCGAGGACGAAATGCATGATCCGGAAAATGCTCCAACTCGGAGTGATCAGAAAATCGACAACCGCATGATCTAGCCGCGTAGTAATGGTTAGGAAATCGAATGACGAATATCGCTTTTGTGTTGACTACCGGGAATTGAATGGTGTATCACGCAAAAATGCATATCCTATACCGCAAATGGATGTAATTCTACGGAAGCTTCGAAATGCTAAATATATCAGCACTATAGACATGAGCTCCGCATACTAGTCTATCCCACTGAAAATCGATTCAGAACAATTCACGGCATTTACAGTGCCTGAATTAGGTTTGTTTGAATTCACAAAATTATCCTATGGAGTCTGCAATGGTCCCGCGACCTACTAAGCTTTAATAGGCGATTGAATCGGTCCTGATTTGCTTCTTCCGTGGAAAATTGGGAACGATGCTTCGGTAGAAATAAGGTATTCTTGAGTTCAAGCCGAGCTTCAATGATCATCTCGTTGCACCCGAATATTGAGCCCATAACAATCCTTCCTCTATTTGAGAATGAATATAGTTATTTTCGATCTTTGACGCGAAAGGGACGCAGAAAAATGGACGTATGTTATCATGAGACTTACTAATTGATCCACAGGAATATAGGCGTCATTATTCGTGCCATTTGCATGATACGGACCGTAAACGGATGGAATGTATCCAGTTGAACTTATCCATATCATCGGTTTGACTAGCGGTCGATTCTTATGGAGGAAGTATGTCATACGTTGAAACTTGTAGTTACGACTCTTCTGTATGTAACAATACTCTGCGTCTACTGTTATGATAGTTTCTTTATCTGTATCCAACAATTTCTGAGCAAGGTTTTTTGTATGGTTCCTTACAAAGGTTTCATGATCAATGTGTGAAATACCTAAGTGAATTCGGGAATCAGCTCGGGCTTTTGGACTATAACCATGATAATAAGTATGTCGCAATAACGTAGAGAGAAAGATCATCAACGTTACCATACCTCGGTGTATGGGGACAAAACTCTCCATTAGCATTTGTCGTACTTTTTTCATCGTTCTAGACACAGTTGATTTGTGTGCTCTGAATAAAGTGGATAATACAGTCATAGATAGATTCGTCCTCAATTTGACCAACAATATAGCAATAGATCTCCTCAATCGTGGCTTCATCTTGTGTGATTTGAATGTATTGCCGTTTTCGCAGACGGACATCACTTGATTGAAGTCCTGCTTAGTGTTGCCAGTAACATTGATGTAACCCTGATCCGATAAGTTCTCATCTTCCAGATCCAAGCATTCTTCTGATGATAAGAAGAGTTGAGGGTTAGTAACTCATAAAAAGTTAGGAAAAGTATATTGAAACGGATAGGGACTACCTCTCTTCTTTTCGCTCTCTTTCTGAGCCAAATCTCGCAATGAGCTTATGAAACGATTCACTTCTTCCTCTGACATCAACATATCTTCTAAATCAGGCTCGACAGATTGTCAAGCTCCAGGGTCGATGGAATCGCCGGTGAAATGTTGTGAACAGCACTTTGTATTATGTATGACAATCGTATTTCTTTCGGAGAAACACTTAGCTATGGCGTCATATGGCACAACCCTCAAATTATTGCTTGACTTGCATATGGAACATCTGGAATGTTGAACCCATCATATAAGTGTATGTCACGGGGATATTTCAACATAATCAAGCCACGGACAAAACCCTGTCCGTCCAGATACCCCTGAGCAAAGCTGCTACCGTAAAATCGGAAGCAGGGCTGCCAACTCAACGGGGAAAGATATGAGTTTAGATTGCGAGAGCGAGAATAGACCTTATGTGTCACGAGTATCTACACTGTACACTTATTTCCGAAAAGCTTCAACCAACTGGTTGAATGAGAATTTCAACTTTTTTGTTGAGAATTCAACCAATTTGGTTGAAAATTCAACCAGTTTGATTGAAAATACAACTAGTCTATTCAATCAGTTGGTTGAAGTTTTTCGGAAAAATTTTTTACAGTGTATGCGATCATTGCTGGAGCTTATGACTCAATCGGTAGAAGTTTCAAATAAGATTTGTAGTCATTACGAAGACGGAGAGTTTGAGCTCGAGTACTTCCATATAAAATGGAAAGAGAGTCCAAAATCGATATGGAAGATAATCTACGCATCGCGGACGAGCTAACGCGTGGTAAGCCTTGCTCTCCCCCCCTGCCACAATCCGCAGCCGATCTTCCATATTGATTTTTGGACTCTCTATTCAACTTATGCGAACGTACTTTGCCTTAACCTCTTTGTCCTCGTGATTCCAACAACTTTTATTTGAAAAGTTTTCTGATTAAGTCAGCAGCGCTAGCGATAATCGCATAAAACGCACTTTCTTGAACTTCGACACCGTAGAAAAAACGAATCCGACAACATTTCTAGTCACACTATCCAGATTAGATATGAACTTGACTTTTCCTTTCTAAATCACTAACTCGTGTCTGGGTATATTTTTCATAAATGTTTTCTTATGGAAGTCTTCTAGGTAGACCGGACTGTGCTCGGGTCACGACTGGCAACGCGGCAGTGGCAATGACCGATGTAGCACCTCGTCTGCATTCATGCTGTGGCCCGTGCTGTGTACGCAGACTTTGTCATTTGATGAACTTCATCGTCGCGCATCTGCATGATGCTCACCTCGAGACTCATGCACTCGTTAACCACAGACGTCACGTTCGACAAGGGTCTTACACAAATCTCTCTATTTCGATCAATCCTTTCTCACGCGAAAACTACAATACATCGGAAAGGTTATATATTGCAGGATCTCGTGCAGGATGGATGATGTATGTGATACCACGCGTGACAGTAGGAGTACACGGTGAATTGCAGAGAAGCAGTGTGCGTTGCAGTATCTTATAAAAATTTCTCAGAAGATCACTGACTCTAAAATCAAGATCTGTGGAAATCCCGTTAAGTTTTGTGTAATTCTCGTTATTGATATTGGAACGCTCTACCAGCAACAAATATGAATTCACAGCCTGAGAAGACCGAGAAAAAAAAGTTTCTCGATCATTCAAGATTTTTAGAACGGAGTTCCTTTACGCTCGTTTGGGTGAAGGGTGAAATCGTGCGACCGACACCGTCCCGCGTAACGAGATTCGATGCAACCTGCTGTACAGATGCAACGAAAAACCGACATACGATATAGGTATACTGCATGGGCTGAACCGCGTGTATTCTCAGCATAACATATATGCCAATGCCAAAATCTGTCTGCTGTCGGTTCTGCTCCCCATGCGCACACAGCACGACTGACAACAACATATGATTCTTATTGCTATTTACTATTATTGCTGCATATATGCTGGAACGAGTCATGCCAACAAATATATTCGTTGATAATGCCTTCATCGCTGATTTTCAATTGCTTTACGGGTTGTATACGGAATTCAGATCGTGAGTGTTTGGTGGTGATAAAAAGTGTGCAGTGATGTGTGTAGTGGTCCTCATTATGCTCTCATTGCGTGGGTGATGAGGGTTTCCTGAATTTGAACAAACGATACATAAACAAAACCCGTACTCCAAAACGAGAGTTTTCCGATCTCTGTTTTGTCCTACTTCATTTTAATTCAAAGTATTCAGTAAGATCATGTTTATTCGTTCTGAACCGTAATTTGGGGAATAATTTGTTATGCATATTTGAAAGGATAGGCCAAAAACAGCATTAAAATCACAACCACCACTGTTTTGGTTGAATATGGGGTCTTAATCAAAGATAAGGTTATTCGAGTACCACCATTCTTACTCCACACATGCCACTGTTCCATATTCAAACATATTCAAATCTCCATCTGAATTCACACAACATGAAGCATGATTTCACAAGGGAATGCATACAATGCTGTAACTTATTGAGATAAGCACTGACTCACTTAGACGTTACAACAAAAGTCTAAATTCTCCGAGACCTCATTGTCCAATAATATCAATTTTAGTCGAACCCAAATGCATTTAACCACCACTGCATGCAATACAATTCTCCTCATGTTTTTAGAGCATGAACCAAATTTATCTCAATTGAAGGAGGTTGTTCAGAAGCATCTCAGCTTCAACTTGTGAAACTAAAATTGTTTTCATCAAATCCCATTATCTGCTAAGATCAAATGAGTGTGTATTCTGAAGGTAAACTGTTATCTCGCTAACCAATAGGATAATGTCTTTCATCCTATCCAGTAATTACAATATTGGATCAAATCATGAAGAGATACTCCCAGTCCTTCATCATCTTTGACCGAAAGCTCAAATATGGGTTACGCGTATCATCACTTTCACTCTACAGATGTTGTTAGGCACTCCTCACATTGACATACACTGAATATATATTCAAAAGCGAACAGAAAATACCACTTGTGATCTCCTATGGCCCTGAAATAAAGTGAAGAAGAACTAAGAGAGTGGATCACTTGATACAATGTTGTAAGTTGTTAAATAAGATCATCAATTCAGTCAAAAACTTGAAACAAAAGTCAAAATTCTCCCGTGGTAAGTAGAGATATCATTGTCAATTTTGATCTTTGTACTCAATTAATGGGTTCAAATAGATTCTCATCATTTTCCTAGAGCTTTAATTCAAAAGTAAAATGAAGAAAGTGTGGGGAACCATCACAATCTGAAGTTGTTCAAAATACACATTCATCGCCGAAAGCCTCAATCAGCCCAAAGAAGATGTTCGTCTTTCTTTGGGCAAAGAGTAGAGTTTGAAAAAAATAAGATGTTGCTTTCCACTTCATTAAATGAGTACACGGATCCATTGAATCATCACATTATCCAATCAATTCCAATGAAATTAACTCTTCCACCAGCTTTGATGCCTTTTATGAACGACTTAGTGTTGATTATTGAGAGTCACATTTGCTAACTTCTTTTGAATATATCTCCTATCATAAACTTTGAAGCAGTCCATCTCAAGCTGAAGTCATCATTCTATTTGAATAATGCATGGTACATTATATTCGGGCTTTGAAAAACTTGAATGTCAATTATAACTCATCCAAATTTCCAGATCATATCGATATTTATGTATCACACCAAAAACAGCCTTGGAACTCCGTTCCTTACGCGTTTCTCAAACGCACACGAATTTTTCTATGTCACTTTCAATACTGTACACCGAAACATTGCGCGGGGAGTTAAAAATTAGCATGATGTAGTTCAGGGATAATTTTCTCACGGGTGCGGCGACAAGTGGAGGGTAAGTCAGAGAATGGTAATCATTTGATAGGAGTCGTACAGAAAGCAGATCACAATAACTTCAAGCAAAAGGGTGATGTCGTGGCCCTGGGACGTGGAATACCTTATTGTTCATGACAACTCCCTATTTCTGCTCCAAAAGTGTTTCGGAGCAAGCGTAAATCGCAAGCGCGTCGTGATCAAATGGCTACGTAAAATTGCCTTGCGTGCTGATGCATTCCCTCTTCCTCATTGCATACCGAGTCGTCTACTCTATATAGAGTGAACTCCTTTAACTATAAGCGCGTGCGAAAGCCGCTACGCACAGTGGGGTGAAACATCGATTTTGGGCCATGAAGTACATCCGCGCGAATTTTTGACCGATTGACTTGATCCAAAATAGATTTTTTCCGTTTTCAAACCCTCCACCACGTGGCACTGCAACAATTTCGATTAAAACCATCCTGGAGTGTGGAGAAGGCACTGAAGTTGCACTGAATTCGAGACGGGAATACGCTGATTTCTTGGGCACCCGGGTTGTATTTAACAGCTTGACATCGTCCAAAATGACCTATATGGTACTTGGAATGTGTACACTACCCTCAAACACTTTCCTGAACCATTCAATCGTTTGTGATGGGTTTAATGTGCTCAGAAATGGTGGAAATCGAACCTATGTTGATTCACACGCTTTCTGGACCCCTTTGAAGAAAAATTGATCGAGTTGGGAGTGATAAACGACTTGCGGGCTCTGGAAAATACTACAGGTATCATCTCTCATGATTTAATCATCGAATTCTCCAAAGCAGGGGTCAAAAAATTGCTGCTGGGATTTTATAGAATATTTTTTCGCCAGGAAGAAATGGCAAATGATGAAACGACCCTGAAAATCGAGGAATCTAGGTGTCTTTTGGAACTTGCGGGATTTGAAAAAGACTACAGACACTATCCTATTTGGGTAACTCATCGAATGCTCCAAAGCAAGTTCCATAAAATTGCCGCTGGAATGTTTCATGGCCCTTTTTCGTCGGAAAACCCTCGAAAATCATAGAACGACCACCGGAATCTTATACAAGTTGAACATTTGGTCTCGTCGATCTTGAAGGACGGTGGGGAACTAAATGAATTCCCAAAATTTCATGATGGAAATTTTATTGCAACGTTTCGTCCACTAGGTTTTGTGGACCTCATCAGGCTTCAGGTTTCTGTTTCGACATAGGTATAAAGATAGAAAATATGAAAATTTTTTACAAATGATGGATGTATAAATATTTAAGATGCGCAACTTACGTTATTCTTTAGATCGTCATGATATTTTGGACGATCTTGTAATAGAGCACAGACATAACGTCTGGCTCCTGTCAATACAAGTAAACAGAGTGACTCATCGGTCTCATTTTTCACTCATATTTATATTAGCGCGATCGCAGTGTACAGCAGGTGACATATATATGAAAAGTAGTGCATGTGGGAGAGAGAAAGAGAGCGGGGGGTCAACGAGCTTTGTGAGCCGTTGCCCACAACGGGTTATATACTTGACTGAGATTTTGAATATCGTCTTTTCTATTGATGCAATTCTCATCGAATTTTATATGGATCATTTCAGAAATCAACCGTTTTTTCCAATTTTTCTCTGTGTCTAAAATTTTGGTTTGATCCCAATGGGAATCGTGTTTATCATTTAGTCTGTGAACAGAAACTACGGACTTTTTATCTTTGTTTGTAATATGATCTTTATTGCGTGTACCTAGTTGTCTTTTTGTCTCTCCCACATACGTTGCTGGGCAATCTTTACACTGAAATTTATAAACAACACCAGTTTTGCTAAATTTATCTAGTTGGTCTTTACCTAATTTTACTATTGAACTTAATGACTTGGAAACTTTTGGAAGAGTGTGAATATCGTTATGTTTGAACAGAGCATTACATTTTTCGAATAAGCGTTCGTGGTATGGAATACAAATTTTGTTCTGGCCAGCATATAGAATTTGGTTGCAACGTATTCTTTCTGCTCTGTTCATGAGATCTTTTGAACGATGTAGTCTGGTTTTTATACATTTGTCAGTGAAATCTTCAGGATAATCATTGTCAGAAAGGAGTTGTTTTACAATTGACAAGTTGGAGGAATGAAATTTTTTATGTGAAAGTGACGTGGCTCTGTCGACTAAATTGAACACTATGTTCCTCTTTTGATTCATGGTATGATTGGATTTGAAATTCAAGATCCTGCCTGATGACGTTGGCTTTTGATACCAATTGGTGATGATTTTTTCATCCTCTCGGATCAGAGATATGTCAAGGAAATTGATGGTATTGTTGTTTTCAATCTCATGTGTGAACTGTAAATGCTCATTATAGCTGTTGAAAACATTGAGGACTACATCTACCTGTTCTTTCTTCACACACATTAGAGTGTCATCGACATATCTATAATAGAATATAGGAGTGCAATCGTGATCATTTTTCAATTTACGTAAACATGAAGTTTCCAAGTCATCCATAACAATGTCTGCGAAAAGTGGAGAAATGGGTGATCCCATCGGACTACCAAAAATTTGTTGATAAATTTTATTATTGAATTGAAAAAATGTGTTGTCAAAGAGGAACTCGGTGCATTTACGAGTTTCATCAAATGGTATGTTAGACTTATTATGTATATCTGAAAATCTGCGGTCAAGCGCCTCTAGCACTAACCAGCATAGGATGTTTGTAAACAGAGAGCTAACGTCGAGAGAAAGGAGTATATGATCTTTTGGGATCGTTAAAGTCTCCAACCGTTTTTTCAATTCAAAGCTATTGTCAATGCGTGATGCAGGCGGTTTAATACATTTCTTTAGCTCTTCATATAAAACGGAAGCAAGAAAATGAGTAGGGCTATTGACTGTAGAAATTATTGGTCTGAGTGGAACATTTTCTTCATGAATTTTTGGTTAACCATAACAACGAGATAAGTTGGTGTCCGTCTGTGTGAGAGCATTATTATGATATTTTCCGGACCACCGGAATCAATGGAATCTAGGTGTTCTTTGAACCTTGCGGTGTTTTGAAAACAGTACAGATACCATCTGACGCGATGAAACTATCGCACGCTTTGAGGCCAGAATCATGAAATTGCCGCTGGATTGTTCTATGGTCCTTTTCCACGGGAAAACACTCGAAGACCGTAGAACTACCCATAAACTCATGAAATCTAGGTGTCATTCGAGACTGGCGGGATTCCGAAAAACCTACAGGCACCATTCCACAAAACCAACAGATAGGATGCTTCAAAGCGGGTGTCATGGAATTACCGCTGGGGTGTTTTTCGGGCCCTTTTTCGCCGAGAAACGATCGAAAATGAGAGAACGACCCAGAAAATCATGGGAGCCAGGCGTCTTTTGAAACTTGCGGGATTCGAAAAACACTACAGACACTATTCTATTCGGGTAACTCATCGAATGCTTCAAAGCAAGTTTCATAATATTGCCGCTATAATGTTTCAAGGCCCTTTTTCATCGGAAAATCCTCGAAAATCGTAGAACGACCACCGGAATCATGGATCTTGGTGTTTTTTTGGGACTTGCGGGGCTTTGGAAAGACTACAGGAACCATTTCACGCAATGGAACCATCGCACGCTCTCCAGCCGGTATCATAAAATTGCCGCTGGAATGTTTTATGATCCCTCTTCACGGGAAAACACTCGAAAATCGTAGAACGACCCCATTAATCATGAAATCTAGGAGATATTTGAGACTCGTGGGATTCGGAAAAACCTCCAGGCACCATCTCACAAGATGAACTGATCGAATGCTTCAAAGCGGGTGATATGAAATTACCGCTGAGGTGTTTTTGGGCCCTTTCCGCCGAGAAACGATCGAAAATGAGAGAACGACCCTGAAAATCATGGAATCTAGGTCCCTTCTGGAGCTTGCGAGATTTGGTGAACTCTACAGATACTATTCTATTCGAGTAACTCAATGAACGCTTCAAAGCAAGTTCCATAACATTGCCGCTGGAATCTTTTATGACCGTTATCCACCGGAAAACACTCGGAAATCGGGGAACGACCCCCGATTCATGAAATCTAGTCGTCTTTTGAGACTTGCGGGATTCTGAAAACACTACGAACACCACCTCACGCGATAAAACTTTCGCAAACTTTCAGGCCGGTATTATAAAATTGCCGCTGAATCGTTTTATGGTCCTTTTTCACGGGAAAATACTCGAAAATCGTAGAACGACCCCCAAAATCACGGAATCTAGGTGTTCGGGTAACTCATCGAATGCTTTAAAGCAAGTTTCATAAAATTTCCCCTGGAATGATTTATGACCCTTCTTCACCGGAGAACCCTTGAAAATCGTAGAACGACCCCCGAAATCATGGAATTCATATGTCTATTTGCACTCGCGGGAGCTGGAGAACGCTAAAGTCACTATCTCACATGATAAATATCCATCGAACGCCCCAATACAGGTATGGGAAAATTGCTGCTGGAACTTTGTGAATTTTTTATCGCTGGAATACTCATGAATGACAGAGCACATCTCAAAATCGTGAAATGTAGGTGTCCATTCGGGATCGCGGAAACTCAAATACACCGCGGACACTATTCCACACGATTGATCTATTGAAAAATGGATTTTCATGTTTGTAATGCAGGATGATAGAGGTATGAAAGCTGCCCTTAGGATCTTTGAGAACACTTTCGCGACCTAATACATATATGGAACTGTCTCATGTTTCGCAAGATTATGTGCCATCCACCAGTATTTTTCGGCGAAAAAAATCCACAAACTTCCAGCAGGAATTTTTTCATCTCTGCATTGAAGCGTTCGATAGATATTAGTCATGTGAGATAGTGTTTGTAGGATTCTCCAGCTCCCGCAAGTCCAAATACACACCTAGATTCCATGATTTTGGGGGTGGCTCCACCATTGAGAGGTTATTCCCTGCATAACAATATTCTTGAAATTTTGGGTGTCTGTCTTCCAACCCCTGCATTGAAGCGTTTGATGGATATTCATCATGTGAGATAGTGTCTGTAGTGTTCTCCAGCTCCCGCAAGTCCAAAAACACACCTAGATTCCATGATTTTGGGTTTCTTCCACCATTCAGAGTTGAATACCGGCGAAGAAAATAGTCTAGAAAATTTTAGCAGCTATTTTCCAACCTCTGCCTTGGAGCTTTCGATTGACATGATATGTGGAATGGTGTCGATGTTGTTCTCCACGTCCCGCAAGTCCAAAAAGAGATCCAAATCTCATGATTTTGGGGGTCGCTGTACGGTTCGGAGGGAATTTTCGTCGAGAAGATATTCTAGAAATTTTCAGCGGCAATTATACAATCCCTGCATTGGAGCATTCTGGTGATATATCACGTGGGACAGTGTCTGTAGTGTTCTCCAGATCCCGCAAGAGCAAATAGACGCCTGGATTCCATGATATTGGGGGTCGTTCTACGATTTTCGAGTGATTTACGATGAGAAAGAATCATAAAACATTTCAGCGGCGATTTTATGAAACTTGCTTTGAAGCATTTATTGAGTTACCTAAATAGGATAGTGTCTGTAGTGTTTTTCAGATCCCGCAAGTCTCAAATGACACCCAAATTTGATGATTTTGGGGTCCGTTATACGATTTCCGAGTGTTTGCCCGTGAAAAAGGGTTATGAAACATTCCAGCGGCAATTTCATGACACCCGCTTGGAAGCATTCGATGAGTTATTCACATTGATTGGTGTTTGTAGTATTCTCCAAATCCCGCAAGTTCCCAAGACACCTAGATGCCTTGATTTTCAGGGTCAGTTCATCATTTGCCATTTTTATCCGGGGAAAAATATTCTAAAAACTCCCAGCGGCAATTTTCTGACCCCTGCTTTGAAGAATTCGATAATCAAATCATGTGAGATGGTACCTGTAGGGTTTTCCAGAGCCCGCAAGTCGTCCAACACTCCCAAGTTCATCAATTCTCCTCAAAGGGGTCCTAAAAACGTGTATATCGACATAGGTTTGAGTTTCACAATTTCTGAGCACATTCAACCCATCACAAACGATTAAATGGTTCAGGAAAGTGTTGGAGGGTAGTGTACACACTTCAAGGACCATATAGGTCATTTTGGACGATGTCAAGCTGTTAAATACAGCCCGGGTGCCCAAGATTTCAGCGTATTCCCGACTTGAATTCAGTGCAACTTCAGTGCCTTCTCCACACTCCAGGACGGTTTCAATCAAAGTTGTTGCAGCGTCACGTGGTGGAGGGTTGAAAAACGAAGAAAATCTATTTCGGATTAAGTCAGTCGGTCAAAAATTCGCGCAGATGCACTTCATGGCCCAAAATCGATGTTTCGCCCCGCTGTGCTACGGTGGTGTAGAGCCCACAGAACAGGAACTTAAGAGAAGCGCGGGTTCCGTGTTACACATTATAAACAAATTCAGCGCCGCCATTACTGCCTGGTGAACCCCTCCTCCGCGAGAAATGAAAATCGCGGGCTGCTCCATGCAGCTCGTTTTACTAACAAGGGGAACATCAACCTTGTGGGTCCTGGATCTTAACCAAACTTTGGGAACCATCTTTTTTCGTTAAGAAACGAAGGTACCTAGAAGGAGTCCTTCCCAATGGGCCTCCCATCCCGAGATACAGCTATGGGAATTAGCATTATCCATATAGGTCCATGTTGAAATGACACATATATAGATATACTGACAATGCTAACCCCCATGGCTGTATCTCAGCGTAGTAGGCCCATTGGACGAAACCCTTTTGGGTACCTTCATTTCTCACGAAAACAAGAAGATTCCCAAAGTTTTGTCAAGATCAAGGACCCGCAAGGTTGGTGCTCCCCTTGTAAGTGTCGCGGACAGATGGAGAGACAGAGAGAGAGAGAGAGGTGAAGAGAGAAAAAAGATCAGGCAGGTGACTCAGCGTGCACTGGGGGGCAATTAGGGTGCACCGTGGGGCGCAGGGTTATAAAAATGAGGGATTTTCGTAGAGATATGGATCGCAAAGTTTCGAACATTTTATTAGAGTACAATATTCAGTTGTGCGAACTTTCATTCCTTCTTCTTATATATGAATTGGGGCCCGTTTTAGCCACTTGCGAGAAAGATTTTACTTTTCCCAAGGCTGTCCCTTAATGAGTTCTCCAGTCACTCGCCACCGAAATACAAAATTCTGAACCCGGTGGTATATTATTATTAACTGTAGATTGTTCATTTCAGCCGATTTGAATTGAGAGTGTTTTTTTCGTGGATGATTTGGGATGAATTGGGAGTGGGTTTAGCAAGCAGATATGGTTTGTCACTATCACTTGAATTATACTGGCTCTGTCATGGATTCGATTGATTATTTTCTAACTCTGAGCACCTTCGAAATGGAGTCAAACTTTTTAAATATATTCGATTGGATCTGTGACATAGCCATCATAATTGAACTGATAGTGACAAGCCATATTTGCTAGCTGAAGCTGTTGGGCGTTGATGTTGAGGATGGTGGTTCGGGGTGTTGATTGAAGAGAACGCATCGGGTAATACTAGGGAGCACCGAAGCTTTATTGCACTTTTAATACACAACTCAAAAACTGATATTTTGGCGATATTCAATGTTCACATGGTGAACGAGGGAGCGAGATGTGTGTCAGGTGGCGTGCGAGACTATACCAACTGAACTGGCTGCACGGCGCTCACGCAGCGAGAGCGAGAGCGCCACTGAAGTGAAAAGGAGTACTAACCGTGCCGAAAACATAAGCTGACTCCACACATTCCGCCCACCTCGTTCAAATCAAATAATAATATGGAGATTTGAACGATAATAATTCTTCATGAATAATGCAAATTAACGCGTGACAATTTCCTTTGCGCAAACTTTACTATGAGATTTCACCATCATTTAGAAAACCCATGAGTAGAAAGAAAATGAATAGACAATGCTGCAAATCGATAAGTAGCTCCTTGATACATCCTTATGAACTAGAAAATTTGACAATGTAAATAGAATGGATTTAGCTCGAAAGAAGTTTTACAAATATTTTTAGTTCTTCCAAAAATATCCAAAACAAATAATGTGATTCTGTCTTGAAGACAACTGAGGAATGATAATTTGGCAACTTGAAATTAGGAATTTCACCGTAATCAAATTGATTCGAAATATACTACAAGGAATTGAAATAAAATAAATAAACTAATCCTACTAGTCTTCTTGGCTGCTGCCGAGAAGCTTGACAAACTTCACGATTGGCCTCTTCAGAGTGGTGGTGGCGGTACGCACATCAACCACGCGGATGTTTTGACCACTCGAGCAAGGGGCCACTTGGTGGGCGCCGTGTGCTCGTGACGAATGAGAACTACGTCTCCAACTTGATATGATGGTTGCTCTTCTTTCCATTTGCTGCGCCTTTGCAATTGCATGAGGTAGTCAGCAGACGATTCGTCCCAAAAATGTTGAGTGAGCTGCGAGATCAGACGCCAGCGCTCCAATGGGTTCAGCTTGCCCGTATTTCTGGACTCTGTGAAGAGGAATGAGGACTCTCCGATGAGAAAGTGAGCCGGTGTCAAGAAGCTTAAGCCAGCTGGATCGTCAGTTAATGGCAGTAGTGGTCTCGAGTTCAAAACTGCCTCGATTTGGCTGAGTAGAGTTGAGAACTCTTCGTAAGAGAAGATTCGATCTCCTACTACTCTCTTCAAGTGATACTTTGTGGAGCGTACTGCGGCCTCCCAGAGGCCACCAAAATGCGGCGCTGTGGGAGGGATGAACTGCCACACTACTCCTCTGCGAGACAGGTCATTGCGTACTGAGTTCATGAAATCCGAACCATCTTTAAAAATTCTGCGTAGCTCTGCTTCGGCTCCGATCAGGTTAGCGCCCTGATCGCAGTAAATCGCTTCAGGTAGACCTCGACGGCTAGCAAACCGAGTGAGACATGCGAGGAAAGACTTAGTGTCGTATCCAGACACAACTTCCAAGTGTGACGCTTTTGTAGCCATACACACAAAAATAACAAAATATCCCTTGTAGGATATTATCCCTCTGTGACGCGATGCAGTGAGCAAATAAGGGCCTGCTAAATCCACACCGGTGGGTTGAAAAGCTCTGGATGGGCGCACTCTTTCTGGAGGAAGATCTCCCATTCTTTGAGCTGAATATTTTGCCAGAAATCTTTGACATTTCGTGCAACTCTTGATGAAGGTGCGTACTTTGAGACAACCTTTGAGGATCCAAAATGCGTGTCTAATCGAAAAAAGTGTAGCAGATTCCTGACTATGCATTGGGATTAAATGGTGATGCAAGACGACCATTTCAGAAGAGTGACTGTTATAGGGAAGAAGCACCGGATGCTTTTGGTCATAAGAAAAAAGGGAATTTTCCAAACGACCGCCCACCCTGATTACTCCGTCGATCAAGATCGGAGATAAGCTCTTCAGATAATGATTCTTGGGGAGTTCCCCCAAGAATCATTATCCCAATCAAGAATCATTATATTGAAGAATTATTATTATCAGGACTCCCCCCTCTCAAGGAGTGCTACTTCTTCACTGAAGTGCACCTTTTGAACTATTCTTGACAATATTAACTGGGCTGATTTGACTTCGTCAGATGAAACTCCGAGTTGCGATTGAATTGGGCATTTACGTATGAGAGCAGAAATCTTTGTTTCATGCCTCGATTTTCTGGCGATTTTTCGGATGAATCGCACAATGTATATTATTACTCGACTGAACTGAGCGAGATTTGACTTGTTCTTGATTACTGGCTACAAAGCAGATTCGTCAGATTGTGGCTGAGCAACAATCATGGACGTGAAGCAAGGAGAAAATTGTAGCTCTTTCTCCAGAAATATAGCGAGGTTTTTCACAATTTTCGGTTTTTCGTGATCCAAGTCGTGAGAACGAGGATAATTATCCTTGAGGCTCCGCAATTTCTTAGGGCCGTGCCACCAAAGCTCATCATTGAGCAGTTCTTTGGCAGTCCTCCCTCTTGAAGCGATGTCAGCGGGATTCTGTACTGATTCAATGTGATGCCAATATGCATCAGGTAGGGTTGATAAAATATCAGCGCATCGATTTGCCACAAACACAGGCCAATTTCCGGGCGCTTTGCGAAGATAACAGAGGACGTTCCGACTGTCTGACCATAAATGAACAGTGACGTTTTTCAATTTCAATCCATCTAAAACATGTTTAGTGAGCTTAGTCACGACTTGAGCAGCATTTAACTCTAGTTTGGGAATTGATAGCGTTTTTATCGGAGCTACTTTGGTTTTCAAACCGAGCAGAATCAAGTCCGCTCTTCCGACTATGCGAAGATATACAACGCCCGCGTAGGCGATTTTCGACGCGTCTGCAAATTCGTGTATTACAACAAGACCGGAGGAAGAGCCAGCGTCTATCCATCGTGGTATGCTAATCTCAGCGACTTCAGCTAGAGATTGATAACAATTTATCTAATACTGGGCTTGATCAGCAGGGATTTCGGCGTCCCATTCTTTGCTGATGAGCCACAAGGATTGGTTGAAAATCTTCAAAGTGGCGATGACCGGAGAGATCCATCCTAGAGGATCGAAAAGTTTTGAAGTTTTTGACAAAACGTTGCGACGAGTGATTTCAGCTTCCATGGGTTCTAAAGTAACATTGTAAGCGAAAGAATCGGATTTAGGGTCCCATACTAAACCTAAAACCGAGAATCCAGTCCCGACCTTCAAATTGGCTGCGGGAGCTATGAGATTTGGATCGAGATATCGCAACAAAATATCGTTATTAGCCATCCAGTTACGTAAGGGAAAGCCACCTTTGCGTGTGATGCTGAGCGCTTGCTGTTGCTTGAGGAAGGCTTCCTTGACGGTCCGCCCACCAGAGACCACATCGTCCATGAAAGTCTCTTCGCGAAGAATCTCTGCCCCGAGAGGTAACTCGGCCCCTTCGTCGTTCGCCAATTGATGAAGGGATCGTGTGGCTTGGAAAGTAGACGAGGCGTATCCGAAAAGTACCACGTGAAAAAAGAAGATTTGGAGGTCATCTGCGGGGATTTCTCTCCAAACGATAGCTTGGAGATGCTGGTCGCACTCGGCAACTTCAATCTGTAAATACATTTTAGCACAATCGGCAGTGAATACATATTGGTAAAGTCTCCAGTGGGAGAGCAACTGTACAAGATCGGGCAGAAGGTTTGGCCCTACATGTAAGAAATCATTCAAGGAATACCCAGTATTTATTTTGCTTGAAGCGTTGAAAACAGGGCGTACTTGAGTGCTAGTGCTACTTTCTTTCAGCACTGCGTGATGAGGTAGAAAATAACATTTCTTGAGATCGATAGGAGCAACTTGGCGCATATAACCGGCCGCTTGGTATTCTCGAAAGACTTTGATGTATGCCTCTCGGATTTCAAGATTACGCTCGAAGCGTTTTTCCAGCGCAAGCATGCGTTTGACTGCAATTTCATATGAGTTTCCCCAATCTGAAGGGATAGATGGTTTCAAAGGTGATCTTACCACGAATCGCCCATCCGTCTTGCGTGTGTGAGTGTCTCTGTAGAAATTCTCACAGTGGTTTTCTTCTTCCGTGCGATGCTTGGGGGAGCCCGGGGGCTCCTCAATTTCCCAAAAACGTTGTACCAACTTGTTCAACTCTGCATCTTCCACCGACACGTGGAGGGATACAGAGGATGGAATATGATCTGATGACGTAGCTCCTGACAGCGTCCAGCCAAGGGTAGTTTTCAGAGCGATTGGAGTTCCCGTTTTGCCAGAACGACGAACTCCTTCTTCAACTATAGCGTCATGCTCAGCCGCGCCCAAAAGCACATCAATGTTGCCAGCTTGATGATACTCAGGATCAGCTAGAGTGAGATCTCCGATGTGAGTCCACGGTAAGGATTCTCCCACAAATAGTTGATAATTTGTAATTTTTGGTATTACAAAAGATGATACAGACAATTCATAATTTGACTAAAAATGCGGTTTGACCACAAATCGAACCGTGCTGCGACAAATAGCGTTTTTCTGTCCGCCCAGTCCAGAGACAGGCATGTGAACACTCGTTCTCTTCAACTTGAGAACAGAGCCAAGTTGTTCCGTGATGAAAGATGATTGTGATCCAGGATCGATGAGAGCGCGTGCTAGCACAAACCGCCCGTTTGTACCATGGACTTGAATGGCTGCGGTAGAAAGTAGCACACTCGTGGCCGACGTCTTGTTATTCTTCACTTGCAGACATGCTGCGGGGGCATGTAGTGATACTGTGTGGGATGCGGATCCAGATGTAGATTGTTGAGCTGCTGGAGCAGAGCCGGCAACCTTCTGCTGCTCGTTCAACGTCGGACCCTGAGGTGATGTAGAATGTATAAGTGTGTGATGTTTGTCATTGCAAGACCTACACCGTTTAACATTCTGGCAATCTTGACTTTTATGTCTAGAAGAAAGACAATTGAAACAGAGATTTTTCGAAACGACGAGTGTTCGCCGCTCCGCTGGTGACTTGCTGCAAAAATCTTCGCATCTGACGATGTAGTGCTCTCCATTGCAGAGGTAGCAAACATCCGGATTTTTGTTGGTGGGCTTCTGCTCTTCAGTTTTGGCGACGTGTGCCGTCGTCCTCTTAGGTTGGCCACTCTGGATCGGTTTAGTTTTGTTATCCGTTGCGGATTTGGTACTGCTCGTAGTACTGAAAGTTTTAGCACTTTCCAATTGCGTAAGAGCCTTGCGCTCTGTTTCCAAGAAGTTTTCCAGTTCGTTGAATGTGGGTGATCTTTGTGGATCATCTGAGCTTGCAACATGCTCTTCCCACTCGCGTTGAATTTCTGGCGTCAACCTGCTAACTGTCAGGAATACTGTGATGTGATCCCGAAGCTCAATGGGACTGCCTGAAGCTTTGAGAGCTTGTAACATGTCATGAGTTGCTGTGCGCACGCGGCACACTTCTTTAGCTGACATATTGGCCATGCCTTTGATGGTCAACAATTTGGACACCAGTTTCGTGATTTGCAAGCGATGATTGTCATAATGATCTTTGAGATCTTTCCAAGCTTTATCAAAATGCGTACCAGTGTGAGAAACTTCCTCGAGTAGATCAGCTGCTTCGCCTTCGAGCGCCTGGCGAAGGTAATGCATTTTGGCGATGGGTTGCAGGTCGCGCTTGACGACCATTTCCGTGAAGTAGTCCCGAAATTTGGTCCATTCAGAAGGTTCTCCGGAGAACGTTGGTGGTTTGATCTCAGGTAGTTTGCCGAGCGTTAGAGAAGGAGCTTCCGCATCTCCTCCCATATGTGCTGCGGGTGCGCCCAACACCGCTTCCTCCCGCTGCAGCTGCAGTGCGTGGTCGTTGTAGAGACCGAGGTTGGTGTAAAAAGACTCTTCCACTTGTGAAAAGACGTCATTGCCGAAATAATTGTCTGCAGGATCGATGTCTTCATCGTCCTCCAATAAGTTGTGATTTTCTTCGAAAGTCTTCCATAGTTTTTGCAAGGCTTCCATGCGAGCCGAGCAGGTGCCTAGCGTCATACTCGCGCGTCCCGTTTTCTTGAAATTGATGAAATGATTGGTGATCCTTGTCTGGTTCTTCAGCTGTCTCTCTATGGTCGCCATGTTGACCAGCGAGCGTTGCGAAAAAACGCACAACAGCCACAAGTTGTGTAGTTGTACACTGTTTTATCTCGTTGACTTATTCGTTTGGAATCTCTATCCGTCCAAACGAATAATTCAGACGAATTGGGATTGCTACGGCGTGAGGAGAACTCGACAAAATGATACGAGCACTCCAGATAATGTCAATAAGACTGCCTCAGTTAGAGCGTTCCGGAAAATGTCGATGACATTCCGGATTATGCGAATGCGATTGGTTTAGCTAGAGCATTCCGGGAAATGTCGATGGCATTCCGGATGGTGTCGATGAGACTGGTTTAGCTAGAGCATTCCGGAAGATGTCGATGACATTCCGGATGGTGTCGATGAGACTGGTTTAGCTAGAGCATTCCGGAAAATGTCGATGACATTCCGGAGAATGTCGTTCCGTTAAGTGACTATGACATTCCGGAAAATGTCGTTCCGTTAAGTGACTATGACATTCCGGAAAATGTCGTTCCGAAAAGTGGCTATGACATTCAGGAAAATGTCGTTCCGTTAAGTGACTATGACATTCCGGAAAATGTCGTTCCGTTAAGTGGCTATGACATTCCGGAAAATGTCGTCCCGAAAAGTGGCTATGACATTCCGGAAAATGTCGTGACGAAAAGTGGCTTATGCGAGCCGGGGCTGTATAAACCTGTCCAAGAAGCTTGATATGATGAGGTGCAGAGCGCAGCACATGCGCTTGACCTGCCGATATGCTAAGAGAGTGAGTAATGCAATTACTCCCTATAACGCTAATTCGTACATGAGGATGCTGCAAGCAAGCTCATTGTTTACAAATTCCAACAAAAGAACGAACACACCTTTTGTTGGAGCACCTTGGTTAGCGCTACTGGCGGCGCAGCTCGATTCGTCGACGAGAGCGCATTTGCATCTGATGATGCCCCTGACATGCAGCAACCTGCCACACTTGCTGTTGTCGTCGTGGTAGCGCTTTGATTCTGGAACGCGTCACCGCTAACTGCCACTGATGACGACGCCACTGTGTACGTGATGCTGAGCGAGTCCAAAATGGCCGCTCATCCGTTGTTGATGTCTTGATTCCCAAATGCACCGGCGCCAACTGCCACTGACGACGACGCTGCGATTTACGTGACGGCGAGAGATCTCAAAATGGCGTCTCAACCGCTTCGGCTCTGCGACGAGGTCAACTTTCGCACTGCTGCGATGCTCCGATTTGGTCCTGTAATCATCATTCTAATCGAATCACTGTGACACTGTCGCATTTTTGACTATGTTCTGAAACATTCTGTCACTGCACTAGACACATGAGCATTTTTGCTCCACTGTCGCTTCTGCCACTCGGAGCAACCGAATTTAGCTCCTTCCTCTCCACTGCAATATTTGGCGCGTGGATGAGGAGACTAACATTTTATTTGTTGGCCTGTGTAATGTGTAGTGTAGAGGAGAGGACTTAACAAATGTCTGTCCTGCACTGCGCGTTTAGCATGAGGCCAAGATGGCCACGCCACGCCGCGACTTGCTCCGAAACGCGAGCACTATCCCTGCATACCCGTGCGTTCTTTCCCGGCCGATGCACCAAAATGTTGGGCGTTGATGTTGAGGATGGTGGTTCAGGGTGTTGATTGAAGAGAACGCATCAGGTAATACTAGGGAGCACCGAAGCTTTATTGCACTTTTAATACACAACTCAAAACTGATATTTTGGCGATATTCAATGTTCATATGGTGAACGAGGGAGCGAGATGTGTGTCAGGCGGCGTGCGAGACTATACTAACTGAACTGGCTGCACGACGCTCACGCAGCGAGAGCGAGAGCGCCACTGAAGTGAAAAAGAGTACTAACCGTGCCGAAAACATAAGCTGACTCCACACAGAAGCCACGTCCAATTCATACCGAAAAATTTGAGTCTATCACGCAAACGACTACAAAGAGTAGTATTGTAATATTCGAAAAGGTACGCGAGCCGTCTTATCTGTTTGGAAGAGCACGCGCGTTGAGTCTCTCAACCAATGAGCACGGAGAGAGTTTACAGGACGAGCGGATTGGCCCCTCGTGTTTGTTTCCATCTCTTCTATTTAGAGTTGCATACCCCTGATGGTAAGTCCCCGCGACGGACCCAAACTAAACTCGTATTTTTGATCCAGCGATCTATCTTCTTTCGTTCTGAAATAGAGCTCTCGGACAGCGAACGCAACGAGCGCCTCAGTATGAACGCCGACAAATGTGTCTTGTTTCGCCGAATGCTGAGGGATAGAAACAACCAGGAGTACTTGGACGACTGCTTGGAAATCAGATACGCTAGCTTTCTCGGACGTGAAGATGCGGATGAGAGGAGCATCATCAGCGGGATCGACATGGGCATATACTTCGAAGTCGGGTGGCCAAGGGACGTCCGGGTCTTCTCATTCTTGCGGGAGATGAAGCCGCTGCTGGAGGAAGCCGTCTTCGAGTCCATAACGATACGGATATACAAATACGGAGGTGAGTGGCAGTGAACGCGAAAAATGTTTGATAAGTCCTTTTCGTTCAATAAGTTGTGCTATTCGCAGAAATGATGTTTCTCACCTGCTCTTCGAGATTTTCAGTTCAGTTTTGCATTACTTCGAGTTAATCGTCAAAGTTCCTCATTTTCTGATAACATACAGAGTTCCACGAGATGAATAGTCTCGGGGAGCGTAGAGAATTCTTCAGAATAGCTTCTTGAAGATTTCAAAATTTTCAGATGGAACGGTGATGCTTGATAGTAAATTTATAAAGTAGCTTTGTAGGAGACCCGTTCGCATGTCAAGGTCATTTTGGATCTGTCCATGTTTGCACATGATTCACGCCTCATTTTCTACTAGCGTTATTGCCGCACTCGCTACCGCTCTTTCGGCTTCTAAATGTCCTCGATGAGTCAGCGGCTCCCGAAGTGCTTTTGTAGTCTAATGATAATGGTTGTGAAATGATGATTGGTGATTGGTTGAAGATGCCAGGTATAAGTTTCTCATGAAGTTTGTAATTATGGTATTATCTTGAATTATACCTGCTGAGAGATATATAGAATTAAAAAATTCGAATATATCGTTCTCAATTTTCGAAACGGCTGTCTTGGCTAAATTGAAGGCCCAAACTATCAATACTGGTATTAATAGTCATTGGTAACCTGAAGGTTGAGAGTTCATCCGCGAGTTGGGTGCTCTTGTCTGTATGGCGTAGGAATGAATTAAAGACCCTGCATAAGACCAGAGACTCGGACTGATTCTCAGCCCACGGCTACAGCATCATGACAAAGGAGTATTGATAGCAGTGTAGAAGATTTTACTGATGAGCTAGTTTTAATTATACCGAACTAAGTCGAATTAAACATAACTAGATCGCAGTAGACCGAACTATATCGAACTGAACTTAACTACACCGAGCAAGACCAAGCTCGTCCAAATCATCTCAAACTAGATCAAACTAGATCGAACTACGATGAACTGGGCTGAGCTGGATCAAACTGAACTTGATCAGACATAACAGAACCGAATTGGATTGAATTTTACCGAACTATACTTGACTGCATAGAACTAGACTGAATAAGACTTATGTGGAAGGAACTATGACCAAATAAAAGAAACTAGTTCGGACTAGAGCACACTAGATCAAACTAGACCGAATTAGACCATTCTGGACTAACCTACACCTAATTTGACCAAAGTAAACCGAATGAGACCGAATTAGACCGATCTAGATCCAAATATACCCTACTCCACCGAATTAGACCAAATGAGACCGAGCTAGACCGAGTAGGACCAAATAAAACTTAACTAGACCGCACTAGAACAAACTACACTGAATTAGACCAAACAAGTTGAACGAGATTCCAGCACCTCTATTCCCAGTGCCACAGCTTGCAACGTCTGCAATTTTCAGATAATTTTAAAGTTTTGGAAGTAAGAATTTTCAGTCAGCCGCTTGAGCAGATGACCATCAGACCAGTCGTGTAAGTAGAATCAGACATGTATGGTGTGGTAAATACTGATACTAACAACTGTATATTTGATCATTGTGAATTAATCAAGGCACTCATACTAGAAGCCATTTTTACGCGACGATTTTGAGATACGAAATATATATATATATATATATATGTGTGGTCAGCTATATTTCACACCCTTTCCACGATGAACGATCACCGATATATCAATACTAATAGCTGACCAATCAATTCAAATTTGCGGTGAAATTTCTATTAGTATGCATGAATACGCGTGTCTATGAAATCGTCCAGTGGAGCCGCCGAAATTGGTCTTGAAGTGGGGATCTGGCGAGCTCAGGCATATAGTTAGCCGACGGACGAGTGCGCGGTCACTTGCGCTGGAACAACAGCAAAACTACCAACCTAATACTATATACGCCTTTATCGAGAGCAACACCAGGTCTCCCCAAGACCAATGTAACTTCAATACTTAGAATATCCAAGTGGTCCGCTTCGGCGAGCACGCGGATTAGAATATCGCGACCCTCTTTGGATCGGGATAAATAGTCAACCTGGCGACTATTTACGATCCAAGGCGGGACAGAAAGTAATATTTTTTCTACGTGAACGTGGGCAAAATTCAATGCATCAGACCCAATTGGGCAAGCCGGACCGATCGTCTCTGTACCCAGGATGGGGTTCAGACTCACGAGAAGCCGACATTACGCAGTGGTCTGATGCCAGTTCGGTATTGAAGTAAAATCACCCGGTATACGCGTCGAAATCCAACAATCGAACGAATAAAATCTGTTCGTTCGGCCCACAATAAATATGCGCGATATTAAAATCTTTTGTGTCTTAAAAATACAAGACACACGCGAATAGGGTTCCATATCCATTTTACATGCGTACTAATGCGTACTGATTCAAAAATGTTACAGATAGACGTACTATTTATCCATTCCGAATGAGCCAGACTGAGGATGAGAGTCACATCGTCGGCCATAGGCAAAATAAGCACGAATAATTTCCAATTCTATGTACACGATCGAGATCGTGGTTTTGAATTGTGTAGAATCAAATTTCGAAGTAAAAAATCAAATCATTATATAAATTAGAGAAATAAAATCATGGTCGAACGAACCAAACTCTTTTCATGAGAAAATACCCAATACTTTGATTCCCAGAATACATTTTTCAATATTTTCAGGCCCTCCTCTGGCAATCAAGTTTTTACACATAGAGCCACTTATATACGTAGAATACGCACTATTCTAAGTAGTTTCGCCATTAGGTTAAAGTTTATTGCACCAGCAACAGTAAAAACCTGCATGATATATTTTGGCTGTCGATTCCATAAAAATCGACCTTCAATCGGTCAAATACTTGTCTCAGACGACGGCGTTATTCTGTTTTACGATTAAATCGAGTGATAGACTCAATTACCTATAATTTAAGCCAAGGTACGTGTAATTATCACATACCAAACCTGAGAACAAGCGATCTGATAGATTGAGTCGTTAGATTCAGCAAAGTAACTAAAATATAGCTTTATTCGTAGATAATTCAATCTATGTGCATTTTTCGTTGCTTATAGTTTTTAATATAAGTAACTTGTGGCCGTAGTATGCTCTTTTAGCATTGGACAGCTAGAGTGCAGTATTCCCAAAGATCCAGTCCCCGATTGATCGATTGAAAGTACGAGGATTTCAATCGATCTAAGCAGTAAAAACGTGAGTATATTTGGATGTTCGAGAGGAAGCAGCCAAGCTGAGATCCAGTACCGAATAATATTTTACGACACTCAATTGCTCGGATAGATATAGATATATTCATAGATTCACAACCTCGCAAGCTCGCTCCTCATAGCTCGTTCCTTACACCCCGTTGCTCATACGACGTTCCTCGATACTCATTTCTCACAACACGTTCCTCATAAATCGTCACTCATAACTCACTCTTCATAGCTAATTCCTCATGACTCATGACTCATTCCTCATAACTCCTTTCTCATAACTGATTCCTCATAACTCGTTTCTCATAACTCGTACTTCATGACTCATTTCTATAAACTCGTTCCTCGTGACTCATCCCTCATGACTCATTTTTCATAACTCGTTCCTCATGACTCATTCCCCATTCCTCATGACTTGTTCTTCATGACTCATTCCTCATAACTCGTTCCTCATGACTCCTTCTCTCATTCATCCATCGGTTCACTCATCCATCCATCTGACCACTAACCCATTCATCCACCCACCAACCCACTCACCCATCGACCCATCCATGACCCACACGGACACCCATCACCCTTCACCCTCTGCTGATAGGCAACCCAAGACACGAGATGCAGACGGACAAATTTTGGCTGGGCTTTTAATTATTCTAATACACAGTGACTTCGGTGTAGGTCATGCGCAGAAAGTGCAACTTATTTCTCATTCCAAAATTCGAGAAATCCACAGATAATAGCTTAGAACATTGACAGGAGTTCTGGAAATTTTATTTCTCGCGGATAAGGATTGGTTATCTGAAAAATTCATTCTTTAATCTGATTTTTTTTTGATAGACTAAAAGCTTGAATTCAGTTTATGACGAATCATTCCATATTTTGGGATCCAAATAGAGCACATAGCGATAAGCAACTGAATAAATCGAAGAATTATTTGAATTCTAATTCCACCTGAAATGTAATCTTCAACTTTTGCTCCCTCTAAAGAGAAAGTTTTGTTTTCGTGACAGCAAATTTTGGTCAATTTTCTCATTCAATTGCATATTTTTCCCAACAAAAGTCCTTGTATCTAAAAAATGCTCAGACCATTTTGTTTCTCTCGCCAAAATCTATCAATTGTAAGTGATGCTTTCTCTCCAGGAAGCATTCCAAACCTAGGAGAACCCCATCTTTGAGGCCCTTTGTCCGTGTCTATGTGTGTGTGGGTGTGTTGTTTTTTTCGTCCATGCTTCCTCTTTCACATTTAACCTGATCAATTTTTGCTCTCCTACAAGTTTTAGAGAATCATTAGAAAAGAGCCCAGTGATTTGGCATCTCTATCCTCCCAGTCTCATCCGATCTAGAGTCTTCTTAAGCAAAAATTGCAAAAATCTCGTGCTTCAATAGTAAAATATCTTTCTCCACCAAGGTCTCACGGCGGTTCGGGTTAACTGGAATATACTCATTTTTACTCAATCTATCAATTGGTTGATACCGGAATTCCATGTTATCGCCGCAAACCTCAATAATCTGAGATAAATCGAAATTTTCACCAAAAATTACATTTTAATCGTCCTCAAACCAACTGTATCAAAAATTTTGTCTCAACCAGACGATGGATTTCGCTGAAAATCACTAGTTTTGATGCTCCAAATTCTTCTCATAAGCTACCTGAAAAAAAACATGAAATATAGTGGAACGTTTTCTTAAATATCCATTTTTCTCCCATATCTTCCCCTACAAGTGATTTACCAAACTGTCAATGACCTAAACAGGTATTTTTCCATTATTTCACATCGACTGGTTGATACTCAATTAGAGTTGAACCAGTAAGCCATTATTAAAATGGACTTTTTTCTCTAAAAAATCGAAATTTTCACCAATAATTACATTTTGATCATCTTCCAACCAACTGCATCAAAAGTCTGTCTCAACCAAGCGATAGATATTGCTGAGAAACCTCTAGTTTAGAAGCCCCAAATTCCGCTCAAGAGCTGTCTCGAAAAAATAATTCAAAATATAGTGAAACAATTTTTTGAATACTCATCTTTCCCCTGTATCTTCTTCTACAAATAATTCACCCCACTTACAATGATCTGAATAGATATTTTACCATCATTTTCGATCAATTGATTGATACCGGATTGTAGTTAAACTCGTAAACCACTATCAAAATCAAGTTTCTTCCTCGAACAATCGAAATATTCACTAAAAATTTCATTTGGATCACCCTGAAATGAACTGTATCAAAATTCTGTCTGAACCAAGCGATAGATATTGCTGAGAAAACTCTAGTTCAGATGTCCTAAATTGCGCTCATGAGATTCTTCGAGACAATAACTCAAAATCTAGTGAGACCATTTTCTCAATATTCATTTTTCTCCTCTATTTTCCTCTACAAGTGATTAAGCCAATTCTTAATGACGTAAATAGATATTCCACGATCATTCTCCATCGATTTTTAATACCGGATTTGAGTTGGACTTGTAGACCATTATGAAAATTAAGTTCCCTCCCTGAAAAATCGAAATTTCCACTAACAATTTCACTTGATCACGCTCAAACGAGGTGTATCAAAATTCTCTCTCAACCTCACGATTCATATTGCTGAGAAAACAATAGTTTAGATGACTGGAACATAATGGTAAACTAATTGATGAGTGAAGAAAAATTGGAGGCTCGGAAATATCAATCGTTGAATGTATGATGAAGTATATGAGGAATGTTTTCATGACAAACAGTAGAATTTTATACAAAATGGAATCAATAGATAGATGGGTGGGAAAGGAGAATTGTTAAATTGAAGGATATGGAATTTGGATAGTTATCTACAAAATCTGGAGAGGCAAAAGCTGATGAGGTAAACGTAAGGAGACAAAGAGTAGGGGGAAAAAGACATACAAGCATAATATAATGTATATTATACATTTACAAGGAGAAAGAATATGATGATACCGCACGGTGCGCTTCTGAGAAGGATGAGTTTCTCAAAATTTTCAAAAGGAAATAAAAAGTGGATGTTTTTCTACGAAACTCCAGGAGCAGAATCTGATTTTGAGCGAATTCAGATCAGCTCCTTTTTGTGAGTAGTTGTCAAATTGATCATTCCCCATGTATTGCTTATGGAGAAATTGGGCGACTTAATGTTTTCTTTGTATCTTCGAAGTTTCTTTGTAGTTACTCAGAAAAGGTGCATCGTGGCAAAAAATCTCAGGAATATTTTTCTATAGATTTTTGGAGACCTACAAAATAACGTGGGTAGATTAATCATGAAACTCGAGAGGATTGTGATATCACGAGGAGAAGTTCAAGTTTCTCACGAAAAACCCCGCACCTTCTGCTAATTATCTACTATTCCCTCCAACACCATGGAGGGAGCCTGAGTGTCTCGATTGATCACATTACATCTACTTGTTGTCGTTCGAAAGAATTCCAAAAAACTATTCATAGCATTTTGTGCTATGACCCATCTTTTCTGAGTAATTACGAGAAAACCTCGAACATGCAAAGAAAACGTTAAGTCGCTAAATTTCTCCGTAAGCAATACATGGGGGATGATCAATTTGATAACTACTCAAAAAAAGGAGCTGATCCGATTCCGCTCAAAATCAGGTTCTACTCATGGAGTTTCTGCTCATGGAGTTTTGTAGAGAAACATCCTTTTTTCAGTTTCTCTCGACAATTCTAAGAAACTCATCCTCCTCAGAAGCGTACCGTGACCGGTTGTAATCAAATAACGCGCAGAGGAAGCATTCTGCTAATCTCTCTTAGCAGATGTAACGTGGTGAGGGGTTCAAGTCTCCAGATAGAACACGAGTTTCAGTTAAGGCGTGACTTTAATATAAGAGATAATTAAGAAGTGAGAGAGAGTGTGTGGATGGGTAGATTGGTCAGAGCGGTCTGCCGCGGCGAGGCCCGTCGTCCACGACGATGGGTCCGCGACGCGACATCGCACTTGGTGGGGAAACGGGCGAAGCTCCGTCAGAAACGCTGACGGTGCACCTGGTGCATCGTCAGGTGACGGGGAGAGGCGCGAGCCAGAGGCTCGAGACTCACCACGTCACAGGCGTGCCTGGCCGGAGACCCGCATCGTCCCCGATGCATGACCCATATCACAATATGAATCAGCTGTGGCCTCTTGAACGGCCTTCGAGTCATATGATTTGAAAAATCATATGTGTTGCTGAGCGTTCGCGCGAGCGAACGCGTGTTAGTATATGTGTGTGTGATATTCTTGGTAGAGCGAGAGTGTCGTTGTTCGTGATTGTCGCGTATACATTTCATATTATATCGCGAACTCTCTCTCGGTATAATCGTTTAGACTTAAATACTTTCATTCTCTTATCTCTAATTTTACAAAATGGGATTTTTTTCACAATTATTATTATTAGAAGTATGAGAAATGTTTTACAAAAGTTTCCAAAATTATGGAAAATATTCGATAAAAATTTCAGAAAAATTATTAACAATAAATTATTTATAAACAATATTCTCTAAACCTATTGTTACTCATATGAGATTCTATATCTCTAATCGATGAAAAATTTCCCAACAAGGTTCATTTTTAAATGAACAATTCCCTGAATGTTATTACTAAATTATACAATAAACGTTTAATATAAATAATGTAATCGTTCATAGTTGGTATTTTTCTCAAAAGTGACATTCGTCAAATTCGAACGTGTCGATTTCAAGTTGAGAAGAGGCCGATTATTTCAATCGGTCTCTCTTACTGTTTCTCCTTCCTTCTTGGTATACAATGGGTATACTGTACAAGTATGTATGTATATACCTAAGGTCTCTGTTGACAGGGACCGTCGTAAAAATTTTATCGCTTGCAGCTGTGGGATCATTTTCCATCAGCCTCAAGAAATACTTTCTTCATCATTGATTATTTTAAAGTTTCAATTCCAAATCACGATTGACGGTAATGTGATGAATAATCCATGAAAATTTGGTCGTTTCGTGTGCCAAATGGTTCTTTCGGACGGTAAAATTATACACTTTGAACTATGATAATTTCCGAAATTTTGGTTTTTCTGAATTTTTCAATCAAATAGTCAGATAGCTCTTGGGGAGACCTTTAATTTAAGCGTTTGAACGTTATCATCGGGTCAAAATTGACCGAGCTATGACCGTTTTTTGTGTACCCACTTTTACGTACGAAAAACTGTAATTCATAGGGATTTTCACTCTACTGTGGTAAATTGGAAATTTTTGGGTAGTCTGTCGATTTTGATTCTACTGATATACAATATAAAGAGTATTCATACCAATTTTCAAGTTGATCTCATCATAACTTCTCGATATATAACAAAGTACGCACTCATATTTAGTGCCGACGGTAAGTTTTCGAATGTAGTTTGGAAAAAGTGTGGTCTCAAAATTTTTCTATTCACACATGGGTTTCTGTCGTTGGTCTTTTTTAAGTTATTACATCAATCAATCTATCTTTTACAATTACACTACGAAGTTTGAATTCTGAGGTGAGAAATTTGAGTTTTCGCATACTGGCCAATTTCGCATCGAAATCCTACAGTTTTCCCTTTAAAATCCTGTGATCTCATTTTTAAAGCTTCTAATGGTGTTTTTAACGATTGGAGTACTTAACTATATACATTTGCCATAATAATAACTATCTATAAAGGTCCTTTGATCAATTTTTCGTGATGCACTGGTTGTTTGATGGGTAAAAATGCGCATTTTCCGTGTACTCTTGACGAAAAATTCTCAACATCACAAACTGAGATTTTCACCTCTCTAAACTTCTTTTGACATAGTAAATGATGGGAATATTTACTTTTAGGGGTAATTCATGTTATCTAATTGCTATATGCCTCAGTTTTTGAGTTTTTCACTTTTCTTTTTCAACATTCTGGACTCGACTTTTTCGAATGATTTTGCTAAAATTTTGGCCGTTTTTTCGACCTTGGGCCAGGTGTGGGGTGTAAAGTGACCCTGTATGTGTTTGTGAGGGTACCTGTGTAGCCGACTGTGTATTTTCTGTGAAGATTTGAATTTGATTTTAATACTTCATCATACTAATGTGGATTTACAAGTTTCATTCTATTAGTCGTTAAATCTGATATACAATTTTCATCACTGGCTCGTCCCTGGGCCGGAGTATTTCACGACGGCTAAGGGAGAGTCACTGTACATACATCTCGCATATAATTTTCGACAAACACAATATTCATTTTTGCGAAATAATAGTAACTCTATGATTTTTCTCATAACAAATATTGGTGTAGATCATAAAATTCACCAATGCCTCGTCCCTGGGCCGGAGTATTTCACGACGGCTAAGGGCGAGTGCATTGCAGGATTTCTATCTATCCTTTCATTCGCACACCATATAACAATTTTCATACCATATTCTGAAGTCGGTTCGTATCTACATAATATTCAAACTACTTCCTCGCAGTTTCGAGGAGTTCCTAAACAACGAAGACATGATTTACTTATCATAGAGAAAACCCTCACAGATATTACATTGTTTTGTTCAAACAATATCTGATTAGGGTGTATATTCAATTATACTTATGGCTAGCTGATCCTACGGGCATCGGCTCCAAAACCGTTCAGAAATCTTCAAATTTTTCTCGACTAAAGAAAAACGATCCGCAAAATTTTCTTTGGGATCACGCGATACTCCTTTGTGAGTTCGTAGAGAGATAGGAGTTTCTCTCAAAGGCGACAGGCCACGGTGGTTTCTCGCGAGGCGGCCGGTTTTTGAAGTGAATATACTCACTATTCTGTGATTCGAGGAATTTTTGAATATTTTTCATTGCGAGTTGAAATACAATTAGCTCCTGCACAATCTGTATTGCACATCTCGTCTCCATCAATATTCGGTCGATCGTCAATGCAATCGCGAGCGAATTATTCGATGACCCAACCTTATCATTCCGCTCGCCGTTCTCACTCATTCTGCTTTCTCGCACTTTCTGCTGACTGTACATGACTCTTTCATTCCCTACGCCTGATATTTTCTTACACGTCGCTCGAGCTTGGGAGCCTAGTTGAATTTCGCTCATACTTGTGACGGTGCTCGAATTTTTGTCGACTTGAACTTGTGGAAGATTCTCGACTCCTGTTTCGTGCCCTGACTTTTCCAGCGAATAAGACTTGTCAACTTTAGAAATCTGAAACACTCGCGATTCTTGCTGATCTTTATTGACGCGAGCATCAGCAATTCTCTCACATTCGTTCTCGAGCCGAGGGTCGCTCAATGTATCATCTTTCAATTTTTCAGACCTTTTAACGCCGATGTTCTCATGCATTCTTTCACTTTTTCCTTTAAAAATCATTGCCTCTACAATTTTCGGAACCTGACATTGCATAGCAATTTCTTTCAAACCTTCAAAAATGATTTGACACTGCTGGCTGTATGGTTCTTCTACGATTAATTCCTGTACTTCGTCAAACTCAGTATTTTCAATTGAATTGCAAGCTTCTTAAATATTTTTTGGTGCAGCTTCAGCATTCCTACTCGCAGCAGTTTCAGTTTTATGTGAAGTTTTTGGTAATTGTCCAACGTTATAAATAGCTGTTTTTGTGTCGTATTTTGAGAAAGTTGACGGATTTTGATTAGAATTTCCACCATTATGGTGGACTAAGTGAGGATCCTGACAACTTCTTATGATAACATCATGTGGCTGTGAATTTGATTGAATTTTATTACTTTCTGGCGAATGTTCTCTTATGTTGTTGCTTTGCAAAATCTCTGGTTCCGGACAATCATAGATCACAGAGAACTCGATGTTCACGAGCTTTCTAGTTAAAATCCTCGCATCTTGCCAGTTTTTTGGGCAATTCACTTGGATTATCCATGCTGAGTAAGGTCTCATATTACTCAAGTATTTTTCCACTACAATTTGTTCTAGGCCGATATTAAAAGACTCTTCCTCGGCGAGATCTCGGAACCTTTCAATAACGGGTACATAACGAGTCAGTTTGTATAGATTGTCTAATTTTTTCTCAAAATCAAGGAGCGTTTCTCTTGGTTGTCTGTGCAAATGTTTAATTTTACTCAAACTCTCGTTTAACGCAGGCAGCTCTTCAATTTGAATGCTAATATCCATTAAAAATGCATGTACCGTTGAGTACTGTACCATAAGCGGTTTGAAAATATCTCTTGCTCTGCCTCTTAGATTATCAGAAATCGCTCGTAGTATAATTTGATGATTTTTCCATTCACAGTCTTTAGCAACTTGCCGGACATTAGAATAAAATAACCCAATTTGGTCTAGTGAGCCGTCAAATTCTATGAAGCGATTGCAGTATGAATCACAGTATTCCTCCATGTTCCCAAATATTGGGTCTCGAAATCTTGTTTCGAGGTACTCAGCTAACACCTTTTGATTGGGAAATGAGGTTGCATCTCAACTCGCAATCATCTCGACAATGTAATCAATTAGACGTGCCTCAGATTTTGTAAAATCATTCGACGACTACTCATAATAACATAATCATTTGGTCACAGCGGAGTCATCTCATCGGTCCTGTGCTATTATTAGTGACTCGAAGTCATACACAATAAATTCAGTCGTCTCCTCTAACATTCAATCGGACACGCTGGTTTTATCAAATCAGCGACTGCAATCGAGTCGCATATATGCTACTAAACAAATTTTCCCAATCAAATGGTTCAGCTCAACAAGACTATTTATTTTCTGCAATCACTGGCTCTACCGGCTATTTCGTAAAAAATTCCACTACGGCAATATAAGCAAGAAAAATCATGGCTGATTCAAAAATTCATATTTGGCAGAGATCATGCTTATAATTTGGTATCAGTACTTTACTCGTTCTAATGCTGGTTCTGCTTGCTGCGAAGAGTTTCCATGACGTGGCTGGTCGTCCTCGAATTTTCCAAGTCCATCACGTGTTGGTCGGGGTCGACGAAGACGGCCAGTTTAGCCATCTTCGGGCACTGATGGTACTCCAGATGACTCATTGCGGGTCGGCTGGATGCGGAGATGCAGCTCGTGCGATGGTGATCGACGGGTGGGTCGGGCTGGGCACTCGCTGTTGTTCCATTTTTCTTCGTTTTCGGTGGATTTTGCTCGGCTGGATTCTGATTTTCTCAACTCCTGTTATCTCTTCGTCACTTTTTATTTCCACGACACTCTCGCGAAAATTTAGCAGAATCCGAAAAATTTTTCACAAGAAAACTTTTCTTACTTTTTCAGAAAAAAAAATTTTAACTCGCGGGAAACTACCCCACCTAGCACCAAAAGAGGGATGTAACGTGGTGAGGGGTTCAAGTCTCCAGATAGAACACGAGTTTCAGTTAAGGCGTGACTTTAATATAAGAGATAATTAAGAAGTGAGAGAGAGTGTGTGGATGGGTAGATTGGTCAGAGCGGTCTGCCGCGGCGAGGCCCGTCGTCCACGACGATGGGTCCGCGACGCGACATCGCACTTGGTGGGGAAACGGGCGAAGCTCCGTCAGAAACGCTGACGGTGCACCTGGTGCATCGTCAGGTGACGGGGAGAGGCGCGAGCCAGAGGCTCGAGACTCACCACGTCACACAGCGTATTCTTCTTGCGTATCCTAACATGTAAAGGTATCCTACGATGCCTACACCGTGCAGTTATGTGCGAATCAAGATGAAGTTCTTCGAAACCTCAATATTCTGTTCACATACCGTGAAATCGGGCAACTTTGGAACATGAAGGGTGAGTTTGGTAAACCCTTTTTAAGCTGACAACGTTTCCTTGGAGCAACGAATGGGATCTCTTAGTGTCAGAACCCATAGCAAGTTTCGATTGCAGAGCTGCGAAATTCTTCTAGTTGCCACTGAAGCTCTGTACAAGCGTTGCAAAGGTGTACCAAAGTTATCTCGCGTGTACCAAGATTACTCAATTTGACGGAACATGTTGAATCTCTGATCTACCTGGGAAATCGTTGGAAATCTGGTTAGCTCAAAGGCGTAATAGCCGAATATTCATCGCGCATAATTAAAAGTCCTTAACTCTATTGAACACTTGAGACGCCCTTAACAGAATTGATGGATGCATTTAAATGTAAGACCAATTCCATGTAAAATCAGACGGTCGGAAATTGCTCAAGTCTCAAATCTCTTCCAGAATGGAATATATGTTTCTTTGGACAAATGAACGAGACACGTATTTTTGCGTTCTGCCCTATCATGCTCTGACTCGAAGGTATCGAATTTTTTTCATTCAATGGGCATTTCGTAAAACTAGCAACATTCTATCGATAAGGATGCAATTTTCCGTGTGTAATGGCCTTCGTGAAGATAAGACTTGTTCAAGGGGGTCAAGTAAGTTATATTGCACCAGGAAATCTTGAAAGAACAACAAAATTAGTGAGCAGGGTTCACAAAAACTGATTCTGGCCGGAATCGAGGAAAGTTGATTAACTCAAAATAATCATCCTCAATTTTGATGGGGAATTTTCTGTGAACTCGTTGAAACATGAGGAACAAAATGTACTTGGTCCGGTTTGCGCGACGTCGCGCAGAGTGGCGCTGAAGACCATTTTCTGGATTCAATCGTTAAAACTTTCTCCTCATGATCGTTCGAACAAATTGAGTTCGTAATGAGTCTGTGAAAAGCTCCGTCGACACTTGGACGCTTCTACCCACGCTAATGGCTGTTGAAGACTGATTTCCTCGTTTCACATTGCATTCATTTCATCTGAAAGACAGGATATACTCCACGCCGTACTTGTGTCGAATAACAACACAAGTATGATATCATAGAGGAGTCAAACTTCAATTTGATAGCATCAAAGCATCATAGTATTACATTCACAATAGTAAAGAACAAGTTTTAACGATAAAATCCAGAAAATGATTTTTAGCGCCACTCTGCGCCACGTCGCGCAAACCGGACCAAGTACATTCTGTTCCTCATGTTTGAACGTGTTTGCAGGAAATTTCCCATCAAAATTGAGGAAAATTATTTTGAGCTATTCAACTATACTCGATTCCGGCCAGAATTAATTTCTGTGGATCCTGCTCACTAATTGTGTTCCTGTACCAAGATTTCCTGGTGCAATATAACTTATTCGACCCCCCTGAACAAGTCTTGTCCCCACGAAGGCCATTACTCACGGAGAATTGCATCTATATCGATCAAAAGTTGCTAATTTATCGAAATGCCCATTGAATGAAAAAAATTCGATACCTTCGAGTCAGAGCATGATACGGCAGAACGCAAAAGTATGTGTCTCGTTAATTTGTCCTCAGAAACATACATGTAATCCCGGAAAAGATTTGAGACTTGAGCAATTTTCGACTGTTTGATCTTACATGGAATTGGTCATAAACAACAATCATTAGAATTTTTCCTGACTCGTAACAGCAATACAGATCGAATCAATGAGCGTTGGTAATCGTGTCTAATTGGTACCATCATTTTTTACCCAATGAATGTAGGTGACGTTTTCTGATCGACTGAGTCTGCAGGGGCCACGCTTGAAGTGCTTTTTGAATTTCCAGAGTCTACTCTTAGCCTTGTGACGCGAGGATCGACTTCCATAAGACATAACTGATATATAGTAAGAGTCTAATAGCAGAGACTGCGAATAAGAAATTGAGAAATTTGACGAGATACTGGCGGTATACAGCATTCTTATAGAAAAATGTTCTATCTTTTTTGCGCCGTGCTTGCGTGACTTGATAGAATGCGTTCCAAAGTATGGTTTCAGGAGAGAACAATGTCGGATCTCGTTGGCCAATTTCACATCAACGAAATTAGAATGAAGATAGAAGTTTCTTGTCTGCAAAATTTGTCCAAAATTTGTCAAAATCCTCTTCGTTTTTGAAGGTGGGAACGGTCTTCGAAACTGGATTGCTGGTATTCAATTATAACGAAATACTGACGATCCATACCAAACTGGTTTGAGCATCGTCAATGTTTTGAGAAGTCGTTTTTGCGACTACAAATTCAGATAAAAATGATTGAACCCATTAAGAATCCGTTGACATGGGCTAGGTGATTGGGGAATTTAGAGTCTGGCAATCTTTCAGTGGAATCAATATTGCACAGCAAATATGAGAAAATGCCGTACTATAGACACCGCGGATTCTGCGGGAGTCTGGAGATAATTTGTAGTATAGTATTCTTCGAGTCGGTATCTGTAACATAAGGCATGGTTGTATTCATTTCTCATGCACTCTGAAATCTCATGGTCGTACAAAATGAGAAGTTATGGAATTGGAATGATCGGCGTCTGCGAATTAGAGGAAATAACCGTACCGGAGTTCTATGTACTGACAAATATTTATTTGCCCAAAAAAAAACTTAGAAAACGTAATCGTACACTTCAAGCACTCAATCGTAACGCGTGTGTTATCAACTCGAGTGAATAGAAAAAGATAAACGAGTGGAGCCATCGCACTATCTTCTTAAAAACTCAATTTTGCTACTAAATCCGATTCAATCGGCTTCATCAGCTATTGGGATAATTCAAACGGCATGCTCTTCCAAATTGTCTCAGCTGCACGATGCGCCCCCCCTTTTGCCCTAAACTCGAAGGGGAGAGGTGGGGGCGATAAACGCCCCCCCCCCCCAAAGAAACAACCATATTTTTCCGAAATAAAGCATAGACGTGACGAGTCTCTCGTTCTACTGCCAACTTGAATATACTTCGAGTACATTCTAGGACTCTATAGTTGAATTTTGAGCATATCCTCGAACCTGAAAATCACTGCTATGAATTTGAATAGCGATTCTTAGCCAGAAACATGTTATAGACACGGTATTTTCGACCAAAATCGTTGACTCTAAGTCAGTGACCGTTCTGCTGCCTTCTGGAAAACAATAGCGATGAATTCTGAGATCATTTCACAAGATTTTCAGCTAACCCTCGAATTCAGGAATTGCTGTTGAGATTGTTGCGATGTGTTTTGAGCTGAAAACGGTTGAAAATGCCCTACCGCCTGATCGAAGTCATGGATTTTCGCTCGGAATTCCTACTACTGCCAACTCAAGAACACTTGGAAAGCACTAAAAAATGACTGAACATGGTTCTAACATCAATCTCGAGTCTCAGAACTACTGCAGGATGATTTATGACCGATATCAGGCAAGGAGAGCTAGGAAAAAAGTTGACGTTTGGGGAAAAAGTATGAATTTCAGATGAAAAAGAACTCTACTACCAACAAGTTGAGGCTTGACGTACATTCCGCTCCTACCTTACAAAATTTGAAGCTCAAGCCCGAATCTGAGAATTGCTGCTGAGAGCTCTGAGATTGATTCTGAGCCAGAAGCGTGACATGGATCGAGCAAATTTATGCGTAATTATGAGTCATAGGTTGAAAACCGCTCTACTGCCACATGGAAAATGATCACGTCACAATACAGGGTTATTCAATAAAATTCTGAGCATAATCTGAGATCCGGGGATAGCTTCTGAGAGTACTGGGATCGATTGTAACACGGCATGTGCCAGGAGTGTGTCACTAGCATTCCAAATCATCCCGATTGGCCGATTTTCGCTCAGAATTCCTACTGCTGCCAGCTTGGAAATACTTGGAGTATACTCTGTGATTACTCGACAAGATTTTGACACTGATACTGAGTCTGAGAACTGCTGCAGTGAGATTCAGTACCGGCATTGGGTCGAAAAAGGCTGAACGATACGGCACGTTTGGCGAAAAAATGATGATATTTAGGTGAATGAAAGAAGTATTGCCAACAAATCAACAATCGGAACCAATTCTGGATCTCACTCACAGAATTTTGAGCCCAATCCCACATCCGAGAATCGCTGCTGAGAGCACTGAGATCAATCCTGATCAAGCAGCATTCCAGGAGGGCAGGGAATTCTCGCATAATTGTGGATTATAAGCCGGAAATCGTCCTGATGCCACCTGAACAGCAATCGAGATACATTTCGGGATCATTTAACGTGATTTGTAACGGAACACCGATACTTCATATATCTCCTGAGAGCTCTGAGATAGATTCTGAGACAGAAATGGCAAAGTGGCACTAGAAATGAACCAGATTTGATAATTCTAACTCCCAATAAGTACTTCTGCTACCCCAGGAATACATACAGCACAATCCAGGATTACAGACAAAAATTTCTAGCCAAACTCTGTAATTGGGAATTGCTGCAGAAAAATTTCAGATGCATATTGAGCTCGGCATCGTCGTGAATCACAATCGATCCGAAGAGGAATAGAAGAATTTTTTTCTTCAATCGTACTACTGCCAAGGTAAGTACCATTCCAACTCGTTACAAGTCCAATAGTGAATATTTTGAGCCCGGTGTCATGCGCCCGAATCACTGCAGTGTGATCTGCAATCAAAATTCGGCCGAAACCATCGGAAATCCGTGCGGATCCCACGGAGAATGACGAGTATCGGGAGGGAAATCATACAACTGCCAACTCGAGAAGAATCTTATCGAGTTTCAAGTTTGCCAGTTAATTTTTTAAGGCCAGTCCGTAGTCCCCGCAGAACCGCAACCAGACACGCACCGGAGTACATTCATGTTTTCCAATAATATCTGATTTTTGATTAATTGCAAACACTTTGAAGACCAAATCATTGAGTCAGCGCGCTTCCTAATAAAATTTCCAATCGTTTGAGCTTTGTCGCGTCTCAAAACTCGTGGTATATTTTGCGAGATTTGGAAAAAGGCAATCTTGAGCTGTCGCTGCCGCATCATAGAAACCACGCGGTCATGCACTCTGCCATTTTCCAAATCTTGCAAAATATATGACGAGTTTTTAGACGCAACAAAGCTCAAACGATTGAAAATTCCATTGGGAAGCGCACTGACTCAATGATTTGGTCCGAAAAGTGTTTGCAACTATTGAAAAATTAAATATTGATGGAATTACGCTATGCAAATTACCGTGGCGCCATCTATGGAGTAGTGAGCGAGAGTGAGCACTACGGACTGGCCTTAAGCACATTCCCGTATCTGAGAACCACTGGAGTGCGATCGGGGACCAATATTTGGGCCAGAGTACTCGCAAATCAGCGCGTGTCTTATAGAAAATGATGGATTCTAGGGCGTGAATCCTACTCCTGCCAACTTGAGGATGGATTCAGGACATTCTGAGTTCCGCTGGAAGTATTTTGGGCCCGGTCCCGTGTCTGACGATTACTGCAGTGCGATCTGCGATCGGTATTGGGCCCAGAATTGTGGGAAACTTCTGCGGATCCTAGAGAAAATGATGATTTCTAGGGAGTAAATCCTACTACTGCCAATTTCATGAGGGATCCAATACATTTTCTGATCGACAAGAAACATTTTAAGCCCAGCCCCGTCGCTCAGAACAACTGGAGTATGATTTAAAACCAGTATTGGGTCCCGAAACGTCGGAAATCTGTGCGGATTCCACGGAAAATGATGGGGTTGAGAACGGAAATCGTAATACTGCCAACCCGCGAGCGATTTCATCGGATTCTATGCTTGTCAGTAGAAGTTTTCGGCCTGATCCCATGTCTCAGAGTCACCGCAGTGCGATCTGAGATCGGTATTGGGCCCAGAATCATCGGGAATAATTGCAATTCGTGTTGAGAATCATGAATTCTAGGGGGTAAATCCTATTCCTGCTAACTTGATGAGGAATCCAGTTGATTTCCGGATTGACTAGAGAAATTTTGAGCCCAGTCTCGTCACTCAGATCCACTGCAGTGCGATGAAAATACAGTATTAGGCCCCGAATCGTCGGAAATCTGTGTGGATTCCACGGAAAGTGATACATCTTAGGATGGAAATTGTACTACCGCGACCCTCGAAACCAACTCAGCACATTTTGAATTGGAAGAAAAATATTTTGTGCTCAGTCCCGTGTCTTAAAATCACTGTAGTGCGATCTGCGATCGGCATTGGGACCAGGATCATCGGAAATGATTGCAATTCGTATCCAGAATCATGGGGTAAATCCTATTCCTGCCAACTGGTTGAGGGATTCAGTTCATCTTGGGATCGACTCAAAATATTTTGAGCCCAAAACCGTCCCTCAGATCCACTGCAGTACGATGGGAAACCAGTGTTAGGCCCCGGATCGTCTGGAATCCGTGCGGATTCCACAGGAAATGATACGTCTTAGGATGCGAATCGTACTACTCCGACTTTTGAAACCAACTCAGCACATTTTGAATCAGAAGGGAGATATTCAAGTTTGATTTTGTATGAGAGTGCATTCGGTGATATTTGACTTCTTCCTCTAGAGACCTAAGGCTCATCAATTCCATAGTTAGAGAGACCATGACCCGTCTGCCGTTAAGAAAATTACGGGTTAACGGGTTTTTTCCAAGAACAAATCATTTAAAAACTGGATCTCTAACACACGTCTTATGTCCATATAAACTTTTCTCACGGGGAAAGACGAGACATTTTCCTGGAAACATCGGCTCTCTTGATAGTAATCATCAGGTTTTCCCTCATCACTATCGAATCAAAGCTTCCTACATCAAGTATAGAGCCGTGACTTACATAAATTCTCATGAATTGACAGGAATGGGATTCTGTTACACAATTGAGAAATAATTCTTCGTAGAAATGGGGTATGCGCTATTTGGCAATGTGATTGTCGTACTGATATATCGTGGATTACTCACAAGGTTTCAACTAATGAAGACGTATTTCAACGCCTACTCCTCAACTCAGATCCGCGGATACCAATGATGAGGAAGGTGAAGAAACAGAAGAAATGTCCATTGACGGATGAAATGCTGTCACTGATTCAGCCATGAGCGGATGGAACAATAGACATAGTGAAAGATGCTGATCAGTATCTCATTGATGGCTCACTATTTGCTTATGACAGGTCCAATGAATCGAGAAATGATGATGATTTTGAACACGGTGATGATGACTATGATAGTAGCCACACTGACGATGGTGTTAGCTCAAATAACGAAGAAGATGTGGAGAAAAACCCTGAGTACATTGATTATGACTGAAGAAATCACTTAGCATTCCCTATGGTCTTGTCTAGTACATACTCGTGATGTACTCCATACTGTTCTGCCTGCGATTTCTTTGATTAAAAGATGGGTGTCGCATAGGACTCAGCATTTTGGTATCATCCAACTAATATTCCCGCGATGACAGGAAGACATCATGTAAAGATGGAGGGCGGTATTTGAACAATATCGCAGGTCCGTTCAAATCAAGTACGGCACAAGAGGGGGGGGGGAACTACACGTCTTTCAGTACATTCCATATCGGTCGTCAATAATCATAACAATTTATGAGTCACAGCTAGTGGACCGTGTCATATGATGGATCGAGAGTACCTCTACGTGGAAGGATGAATCGCACACAATATTCCTTTCAACATCTGCACCATCCATTATTCCTCTGTATCCCTATTGGTTGGAATGCTGCATCGAACAGAATGATTTAGATTCGAATCGACCTAGGATTGATCAGAAATGATTCTGAGATATTGGACAGGGCCCAAGACATACCCAGGAGAACTCAAAATGTACCGTGATTGTTTCCAGATTGGCAGTGGGAAGATTCATCCCATGAAATTGACCTTTCCCTACCCCATCAGCAGCAATTTCTGACCGTTCCAGGCCCAATACGAATCGCAAACTGCTCTGCAGTGACTCTGAGACACGAGACCGGGCCCAAAATATTTCGAGGGCACCGCAGTGGATCTGAGTGGCAAGACTGGGCTCAAAATATTTCTAGTCGATCCCGAAATGGACTGGATCCCTCATCCAGTTGGCAGGGATGGGATTAACCCCTAGAATTCATGATTCTGAATACAATTTGTAGTTATTTTCGATGATCCTGGGCCCAATACCGATCTCCGATCGCACCGCAGTGACTCTGAGCCATGAGACTGGGCCCGGAATATTCTTTGTCAATCCCAGGATGTACTAAATTCATCATCCAGTTGGCAGGAATAGGATCCACCCTCTAGAACTCGTGATTCTGAATACGACTTGCAGTTATTTCCGATGATCCTTGGCCCAATACCGATCTCAGATCACACTGCAGTGACTCTGAGCCACGCTACTGGGCCCAAAATATTTCTTGTCAATCCCAGAATGTACTAAATTCATCACCCAGTTGGCAGTACTACGATTCGGCCCCTAGGAATTGTTATTTTCTGTAGGATCCGCAGAAATTTCAGACGACTCTGGGCCCAAAACCGATCGCAGATCGCACTACAGTGATTTTGAGACACGGGACTGAGCACAGAATATTTTTCTTCTGATTCAAAATGTGCTGAGTTGGTTTCAAGGGTCACGGTAGTACAATTTTCATCCTAAGATGTATCACTTTCCGTGGAATCCGCACGAATTTCCGACGATCCAGGGCCCAATACTGGTTATACATCAAAATGCAGTGGTTCTGGGTGACGAGACTGGGCTCAAAATATTTCTAGTCGATCCCAAAATGAACTGGATCCCTCATCAAGTTGACAGGAATAGGGTTCACCCCATAGAATTCATGATTCTGGATACGAATTGCAATTATTTCAGATGATTCTGGGCCCAACACCGATCTCAGATCGCATTGCAGTGACTCTGAGACATGGGACCGGGCCCAAAATATTCACTGACAAGCATGGAATACGGTGGGATCGCTCGCGGTTTGGCAGTATTACGATTCCCATTCTGAACCCCATCATTTCCCGTAGAATCCACACGAATTTACAACGTTCCAGGGCCCAATTCGGGTTTTTAATCGCACTGCAGTGATTCTGAGTGACGAGGCTCGGCTTGAAATGTTTCTTGTCGATTACTCGCGATTTGGCAGTATGAGGATTTCCATTCTGAACTCCATCATTTCCCGTGGAATCCGCACGGATTTTCGACGATTCGGGGGCCCAATACTGGTTTTTGATCATACTGTAATAGTTCTGAGCGACGTGACTGGGCTCAAAATATTTCTAGTCGATCCAAAAATGTATTGGATTCCCCATCAAATTGGCAGTAGTAGGGATTTTCCCCCAGAGATCATCATTTTCTGTAGGATCCGCAGAAGTTTTCCACGATTCCGGGCCAAATACCGATCGCAGATCGCACTGCAGTAAATGTCAGACATGGGACCCGGCCCAAAAAAATCCTAGCGGAACTCAGCATGTCCTAAATCCATCCTTAGGTTGGCAGCAGTAGCATTCACGCCCTAGAATCCATCATCTTCTATAGGACCATCGCTTATTTGCGAGTACTCTGGCCCAAATATTGGTCCCCGATCGCATTGCATTGGTTCTCAGACACAGGAATGTGCCAAAAAAATTCACTGGCAAACTTGGAACTCGATAAGATCGTACTCGAGTTGGCAGTAGTATGATTTCCCTCCTGATACTCGTCATTCTCCGTGGGATCCGCACGGATTTCCGATGATTTCGGCCCAATCTTGATTGCAGATCACACAGGAGTGATTCGGGCGCATGACACCTTGCTCAAAATATTCACTGTTGGACTTGTAACGAGTTGGAACGGTACTTACCTTGGCAGTAGTACGATTGAAGAAAAAAATTCGACTATTCCTCTTCGGATCGACTGTGATTTACGACAATACCGAGCTCAATATGCATCAGAAATCTTTCTGCAGCAATTCTCAGATATAGGTTTTGGATAAAAATTCCCATGTGTGATCCTAGATTGTGCTGTATGTATTCCTGGGGTAGCAGAAATACTTATTGGGAGTTAGAATCATCAAATCTGGTTCATTTCTAGTGCCACTTTGCCATTTCTGTCTCAGAATCGATCTCAGAGCTCTCAGGAGATATATGAAGTATCGGTGTTCCGTTACAAATCACGTTAAATGATCCCGAAATGTATCTCGATTGCTGTTCAGGTGGCATCAGGACGATTTCCGGCTTATAATCCACAATTATGCGAGAATTCCCTGCCCTCCTGGAATGCTGCTTGATCAGGATTGATCTCAGTGCTCTCAGCAGCGATTCTCGGGTGTGGGATTGGGCTCAAAATTCTGTGAGTGAGATCCAGAATTGGTTCCGATTGTTGATTTGTTGGCAATACTTCTTTCATTCACCTAAATATCATCATTTTTTCGCCAAACGTGCCGTATCGTTCAGCCTTTTTCGACCCAATGCCGGTACTGAATCTCACTGCAGCAGTTCTCAGACTCAGTATCAGTGTCAAAATCTTGTCGAGTAATCACAGAGTATACTCCAAGTATTTCCAAGCTGGCAGCAGTAGGAATTCTGAGCGAAAATCGGCCAATCGAGATGATTTGAAATGCTAGTGACACACTCCTGGCACATGCCGTGTTACAATCGATCCCAGTACTCTCAGAAGCTATCCCCGGATCTCAGATTATGCTTAAAATTTTATTGAATAACCCTGTATTGTGATGTGACCATTTTCCATGTGGCAGTAGAGCGGTTCCCAACCTATGACTCATAATTGCACATAAATTTGCTCGATTCATCTCACGCTTCTGGCTCAGAATCGATCTCAGAGCTCTCAGCAGCAATTCTCAGATTCGGGCTTGAGCTTCAAATTTTGTAAGGTAGGACCGGAATGTACGCCAAGCCTCAACTTGTTGGCAGTAGAAATCTTTTTCATCTCAAATTCATACTTTTTCCCCAAACTTCAACTTTTTTTCTAGCTCTTCTTGCCTCATATCGGTCATAAATCATCCTGCAGTAGTTCTGAGACTCGGGATCGATGTTAGAACCATGTTCAGTCATTTTTTAGTGCTTTCCAAGTGTTCTTGAGCTGGCAGTAGTAGGAATTCCGAGCGAAAATCCATGACTTTGATCAGGCGGTAGGGTATTCTCAACCGTTTTTAGCTCAAAATGCATCGCAACAATCTCAACAGCAATTTCTGAATTCGAGGGTTAGCTGAAAATCTCGTATCCCAGAATTCATCGCTATTGTTCGTCAGGAGGCAGCAGAACGGTCACCGGCTTAAATCAACGATATTGGTCAAATATACAGTGTCTATAATATGTTTCTGGCTTAAGAATCGCTATCAAAATTCATAGCAGTGATTTCGAGGTTCGAGGATGGGCCCAAAACTGAACTATAGGGTCCTAGAATGTACTCCAAGTATATTCAAGTTGGCGGAAGAATGAGGGACTCATCACGTGTATGTTCTGTTCCGGGAAAATATCGTTGTTCTTTGGGAGGGGGCGTTCATTGCCCCTCACCCCTCTTCCTTGAATCCAGGGCAAAAAAGGGTTGGCGCATCGTGTAGCTGAGACAATTTCAAAGAGAATGCCGTTTGAATGATCCCAGTAATTGATGAAGCCGATTGAAGCGGATTTACAAGCAAAGTTGAGTTTTTAAAGAGATAGTGCGTCGAAAGTGCGACTGAGTAGTCAAGCTAAGGCATTAGTCAGGCCATGTAAGAACCTGCTCGAATACATGAAAGCTGAGCCGTGTATAATCTTGGCAAAGTTTGCGGTAAAATAGCCATGTGAAAGTGCGCAAGGTTCCATTGTTTCATTCGATTATTATTGCGCTCAGTATGAGTCATCACAATTTCTTGAAGGGCCCACTCATGTGTGTTCATCAATGTAAGATTCGACTTTTCACGTAAAGATGTTAAAAAAGATTCAAATTTCAGAATAAGTCGATTTTTGCAAGGCCTACGTCAAATTCTTCCTTTTCAATGGATATCTTCTGGATCGTAAAGTTTCCAGCATTGATCAATAAGTGAGGGATATCAGTTCAGATCACAATTGAGGGGCCGCGTGGAAGAAGGGCCTAATTGCAAAAAGTCCATTTTGAGAAAATCAATAAAAACTTAATAGAAGCCGCTAGAGACATAATTGGACGTGTTGAGCTGACTCAATTCGGAGAAGATAACTTTCTCGGAATAGCCCAACTCGAGCCGGGGGATGAAATTTGATTCTGAGCTTCCTTCAGAAGAAAATTTGTTCATCTACAATTCATCATCAGGCCCGTAACCTCTCCCAGGACAACCCCCGTATTTTGTCCGAATATGGCCACTGCAGTCGCCGTGCCCTTGATGTATGTCTACACCGGGTCGAATCCCTAGGGAAGCTCGAAAAAGAACCAATACCCCGGTGTTCACACGGGGCGACGAGTCCATTCCCATTATGAAAATTTTTCCGTGGTGAATACCCCGGAGGCAAAAAGTACGAATGTTTCCCGAAGCACTCACCGATTTTTCCTCGGGATATCCTCGAGACACTCACCGGGACTCACGCCAAGGATATCCTCGGCGAATTTGTCGGATATTATTTCCGTGAGGGTATGGCCATCAAGCCTATTTTCACTCTCAGATTGGTTTTTCATACATAATTGATGAATGAAACTAGAATCCATGAATCGGTGCTAACTCAGAAAGAAGTTATCATGTACAGATGCGAAATGAAGCAGCTTTCATACTTTTGAATGCTGGATATAATACCTTCAGAAAAATACTCACCCACAATGATGAAGATTTTCAATCTCTCATACGCCAAAACCTATTATACCTATAAAATACCGCTCTAACAAAACGAAATCATTCAAAATCATCTAAACCATACAAGGGTGAGGATAGGCCTTTGAAAAGCATCAATTTATATTGAATTGACCACCCTGCTGGTACTTATCAGGTTTCTGTGCATAAGTAACCGAATTATCTCGTAAAAAGTACTCTGATTATATTTCATCTGTCGAAAATAATCTGAGAAGCAATTTGCGACATTTCTGGTCTTATACCAAAAACTTGAAGGAAACGAATAGTTTCCCTAAGTATATGAGATATGGAGATGAACTAGCGTGCAATGGTCAAGATTTAGCTAACATGTTCTCAAAATACTTTGGCTCTGTATATAGGAATGTAGAACTTGAAAGTTTAGATCGTAATGATATTCGTGATTCCATTCTGGACTCTATTGACATCTCTATCGATAAACTCGATACCTTAGTAGTTAGCCTGGATGAAAACGGCAAACCAGGTCCAGATGGAATTCCCGCTTTATTTATAAAGAAGTGTTGGCCTAAAATCAGGGAATGTGTGTTCGAAATATTCAAAAAATCATTGAGTCAAGGAGTCTTTCCATCTATATGGAAATCTGCGTACATCCAACCAGTACACAAAAGTGGGGATCCCCATCAAACTGCAAACTATAGACCCATCTCCGGTCTAGGCGCATTGGCGAAACTCTTTGATGCTAGTGTTTCTGAGTTTATCACAGATTTTATTTCCAGCAAAATCGTTCAGTCGCAACATGGTTTCGTTCGTGGGAGATCCACGATTACAAATCTATTACTTTATCACGATTTTATATCAAACGCCTTTTGTTCAAATACTCAAGTTGACTCAATTTATGGAGATTTTTCTGAAGCTTTTGACTCTGTAAACCATGTTTGTCTTATGGAAAAACTATGGAACTTTGGAATTAGAGGAATACTGCATGGATGGATAGAGTCATATCTTAATGGAAGAAAACAAGCAGTGAGGGTCCTTGGTTGCATATCAGAGTTAATCACGGTTACATCCGGGGTGCCCCAAGGATCTCACCTTGGTCCCCTTTTCTTCATTATTTTTATTGATGATTTGAGAGCGCACATTCCCGAGGCCAACGTACTCATTTATGCAGATGATGTGAAACTTTTTTCTGAGATTAAATCTCCCAGAGATGCTTCACGTCTCCAAATAGCACTCTCAAAATTAGTCATTTGGTCTAAAGTAAATGGTTTGTTATTGAATCTGGATAAATGCCATGTCATCTCCTTCAGTAGAGCCAATGATAAATTCCTATTTGATTATAAAATCAATGATACGACTCTACATAGAGTTGAATCTATCTCAGATCTGGGTATAATCTTTGATTCTGAATTAAATTTCAATGAACATATTGACAGTGTCACAAGTAAAGCCCATAAATTGGTAGGATTTATTAAACGCTCAACGTTTGACTTTAGGAGCACAAATGCTATCTTACACTTGTTCAAGACGTTAGTAATACCAGTTCTAATATATGGCTCAATAATATGGTCTCGCTATCAGTTACGAATCCAAAAGAAACTAGACAGTGCTCAACATAAAATTCTGTGATATCTGTGCTTCAAGTCAAAAACTCCAATGAAATTTACAGACCATGACTACACGCAGGCCTTAGAAAAATTTAGATTGACTCAAATCTCTCACCTACATACTTATCATGATTGTATTCATGCATTTAAAATCAAAAATCGTCTTTTCTCAAGCCTCGAGGTTAATAACCTATTCGAAGTGAGAAACCTGAATTATGATCTCCGTCACCCAAGACATATCTCAGAAACTACAAGTAGAAATAACTATTCTTTTTTTGCCTCGGCCAACAGATTGAGACACTTCTGGAATCTCCTCCCACCCTTCCTTCAAAATGTACCGACTGTCAAGAGCTTCAAGCCTCAACTTCTAGAGGCAATAAGAAACACAGATCTACATAATGTCCTGCATGACCTCATTTTCTGATACTTCTTTTCATCGTATGTTCATTACAAAGCATTTGGTTCTAAGATACTTTTCTAACAACAGTTCATACCTCTTTTTAGGTTTAAGATTAATCTGAAGCATTATTATTCATAATTGTAAAAGGGCAGTTACTGCCCGTATAATTTCATAAAATAAAAAAAATGAAAAAAAAATAAGAAAAAATAAAAAATTATAATATTCTTATTCTTGTAACAAGATCCCAATAATCGTTTGGGAAAATACCCATTGCTCCATCCAAATTTTCACTCACACGTTGGTAAACATGCAAGTCTTCTGTCGTGATGGGTTGAACCATCACAATCAGCATTCTTGATGGATGCCAGGTTAGACCTTCAATTGAATGTATCATTTCCTCACATCATGCATAGAATTAGTCACAATATTTCACTGATGTATGAGTAAACTATAGGATTACAGACCAATGATTGTGTAAGGATCACAAAATCTTACTAACAAAAGTCGAGCGATGCTCACTCAATGTTTCAAGTCAATATTTTTTTGAAGACCCTGTAGATGTGAATCACATACATGTGTAAACCACCACAAACTAATGGGATCATTCAACTAGCATACCTATTATCAATTTATCATGTCAGCAACTGGTGTAGAAGAATCTTACAAGTTGACGCATCCTCACTGCTCATGAAGTTTCTGCTGCCAATGCCTATCAACTTACGGCTAATGATAGAGACACGGAAGGTCTGACGTCCCACCGTTTCGGACTCTCATATGAGTAGTTCCGCGCGAAACAGACCTACAAAAAAAGGTAATGTCTTGAATTCTTTTCTTGACTTTTTTATTTGATTCTATGGTACAAAATATGAACTCTTCACTGTCTATGGGGCCCCAAAAAATGTTTTCAGGTACCTCCAACGTGAATTATTTTGTTCTTTTGAATTATTCTCAACAAAAAAGTTAGGGTATTTTTTTCAATGAAATTCCATTGAAAAACATACCCTCACATTTTTGTTGAAAATCATTCAAACGAACAAAGTAATGTACGTTGAAGCTACCTGGGAGATTCTCTTGGGGCCCCATAGACAGTGGAGAGTTCATATTTCGTACCATACAATCGAATGAAAAAGTCAAGAAAAAAATTAAGACATGACCCTTTTCCGTAGGTCTGTTTCGCGCGGAACTACTTATATAGAGCGCTCTCGCGCTCTATATACACAGCCACATAGAAGGCGCGCAGCGCCGCCTAGGCGGCTCCTCCCCCACCTGTCTCTACTTATTCGCGTTTACCTTTTCCACCTGTGAACGCTCAATTGCATAATTGCAAAGATAATACGAGTATCAATTCCTATATATAATCCGAAACTCTCTTTGGATTTTCGCGTTTCATATACACTTTTTGTTGCTCCCCGGTCAACTAGTTGAATAGCCAAGTGGTTAGCGAGTTGGGCTGCAAGTCAGCAGGCTCGGGATCGATTCCCAGCGGAGGTAAATTTCCTTTTTTCAATTACATTTCTCCCTATTTGTACGACGAAAACGGCTACTTATGGCTCCATTGGCGCATGAAAAATGGATTTTCTACTCAACTTTGGATGGAGTAGAATTATTAAAATACACACGAATGCTCATTGGCGTATTCACTCACTCAGAATATACAAACTCGAATATATGCGAATGCTTCTCAGATTCCCCTCACCCCTGGTTTCATCAGCGTATTTGCCAACTCTCTATCTACTCAATTCTAAAATCAAGAGCACGGATTTTCTGTTCAATTTTGAAATCCTCGCACCCCCTTACCACGGGTTTCATCAAATTATGTACTCAATTTTGGGAACATGAGTATAGATTTTTCTCTTTCTATCTACTCGATTTTGAAATCAAGAGTATGGATTTTCTGTTAATTTCGAAATTCTCGCAGTCCCCGCACCCCGGGTTTTACCAAATTATGTACTCAATTTTGAAAAAATAAATATGGGTGCTCTGTTCAACTTTGGAATTGGCGTACGTCAGATAGTATGTATCTACTCATTTACATTATCGTCTCGATTTTGAAATTATTAGTGAATTTTAACTGCAGTAGTGAACAACAAACTCTCTCCCTCTCATTTCAAGTTCACATAAATATGCACTAGAAACTTTGTTGCTATCATCAAACATGATTTTCAAACCATATAACAGACGAATTCCTGTTAACCCATGCTATGCGCGTGTGTCACGAGTAAAAGTGAACACCGCGCACCCGTCTGCTCGAGCGAGAGGGATTGGAGGAGCAGAGTGAAACCGCACAAATGACACGTATAAGAAACAGCGGAGCCAGCGTTCCCAGGTCACAGGGTGAACGGGGCGTCTGCGCAGTGTGCCTCGCTCTGATTTGTCATATATGTTCAAATCACTTCGCAGCGGCCGCTTGACACGAGACACTCATGATACGTGAAAGACGATGAAAAAGAAGAAGTCCCACCCTTTTTTATAATGAATGTCCACGAATCATACCAAAATTAATCCAAATGAACGGTAATTACAACCCAAGCCCCCTCCGGGGGCCCGCGGCTTATATGCAACCTTTAAGTAGGCTCGCGCGCGTAGTGCCGTACCGAGCGCCAGGCCCTACGCGCAGGTAGTCAGGCCCTCCTATTTTCCGTTGCGACCCTGACGCTACATATAGGTATACTCACAGTGCAAGCTGAGCGATGCGGCGCGCTGCTCCACGCTCAAAACTCACTTGGAACTCAATTTACTCAGAATTTAGGTCGCCAACGTATTAATTTTCTTACACTATTGCACGCATCATGCAAAATAGCGTCGAACAATTCCTTGATTATCGATTTTGGTCGTTTAGTTACACCGTACTAGCTCGTTTTAACGTGTTCATCCCATAAGAGCACGTGTGTGAGGATTTTTCCTGCCAAATGGATTTTCTCGAGATTCTCATCGCCAACCCCTACTTTCTTGATAAATTATAATTCTTCATTAGTTTATCCATTGATATAAGTAACTTTGATGCGATTTCTTCGTTCAGTTGAAATTTGCGCGAGCCTCCTTAAGGCCAGGCCGTAGTCCGCCGCCATATTGAATGTAGCCTTGAATCCGTTCGGAGGATAAGTCAAATTTTACTCGACCAAATGACTTGAAATTTTACATACATCTACAGAATGCATGTCTCAATCGCGCTACGAGGCTAAATATGTCAATTTCACTCGAAAAAGTATCCAAACGAGATGTACACAAACGTCGTCTGCTAGAGAGCGGCAACCTACGACATCTCGAGCAAACCTCATCTGGACGACACTTTTTTTTTTAGTGAAATTGACATATTTGGCTTCGTAGCGCGATTTAGACATGCATTCTATACATGCATGTGAAATCCCAAGTCATTTGGTCAAGTAAAATTCGACTTATCCTCCGAACCAATTTACGTATATTCAGCGGACTACGGCCTCACCTTAACGCAATGGGATCGTGGCTGCCGTGGTAGCTCAGTCGATTGCATTGCCGACCAGTGTTTTGCTGGCCCGGGTTCGATCCCGGCCCGACTTTGTTTTTTTTAGATCAATGTACTTTTTTGCCATGCATCAATAGATATGTAAGCAATTATCCTCTACCCCCTCTCTAATTATCCATTCTTTTCCAAACAAATTCATGTATTTCTATAGTAGAGAGATGGAAAAAGATACTCTCTTGGAAATCATACAATTGATAATATTCTCATTGATAAATCAGAACAACGTAGTGTTGTTTTGGGTAATATCATGCGTTCGCAAGCATATTATGAAGGGAAGTACCGAGAGAATTGAATCTTTGGATATCTATCAAGCTCGGATGCACACTTTATGCGCAGAGCTTTGCGTTTTGAGTTGGTATCATTGTGTGTAAAAATCTCGACGAGAGCAGAGGGATGGAGCAGTGATGATGGAGTTTGTTGTTTAACAATTGTTAAATAGTGTCTTAAGTACGTTTTAGTGTGAAATATCTGAGCTTGTGATGACTGCAAGAGATGAGTAAGTAAAGCCTGTGTGAAAACTGCATGCATTCATCACAGTCATGTACTGCTTGATTTGCCGAGATGGCGAGGTTCCGTATACGAATATTGGTGCGGATCTCGTGCTATTTGTGTGGATCTAGTGCCCATAATTGTGCCCGTAGAATTAATGATTTCATAGCTGTATTGAAATTATATCGCGAGTGAAGTAAAACATGAACTTGCGGTCGATATACAATAGACTAGCACAATGTAAACAAAGTCGACGAGCCAGCATCTCGCGCGCTTTTCGTCGGGTTTCGCGGAAGCTTTGCGACCTTTGCATTCTCGCAGCCTTGCTCACAACTTTTACCCTAATTTTCAATAAATGTGCGAAATACACGCTTCTGTTATCAGTACACGGTCTCTTTTACGGTTTCACCCGGTTGGTGAAGTCTCAAATTCCTTGTTCAATTTCTGCAGAAGGAAAATGTAGAATATACTCATATCTGATCTCACACGATCGCTCGTAGAAGCACACCTGTTCAACTCTTTGCTGAATCTTATATAGAGGAGATAACTCTTGTGGTAATTAAAGTACTCGTTGCCAAACGTTGTGTTGAAGTTGAATTTAACGGGAAGATTTCATACTGGTCGGTTGGGGCTTCGGATATTTGTCCTCGGTTAATTGCGTGATGAGGAGTAGGGACATCCTTCAAGTTCATCCACTGAGAGTGTAGAATGTGGTATTAGCGACTTTCTCTCATTAGTGAAACCAAAAATTACTGGAAAAATATCATCAAATGTTTATGGTCATATTGCGAAAACTGACACATTTTGCGCCCAGTAATGTGTAACTGGAGATGTGAGTCTCCTGTCTGTAACTTTTCTCATTCGTTTTGCATATCAAACGATAAGTTGTCATAGAACTCATGCAGAGGTATGATAACATTTTCTGTGTGTTTTTCCATGTCGAATATCCCAGGAAGCAGCTTAGGGGTCCACGAAACTGACATCTTATCAATAAAATCGACCGCAAGAATAATGGAATTAAATTTAAAAATCTTCCCGCGGATTTCTTCTTCATCCACTATAAATATATGGACAAAGATTTTTGGCTCTGAATGCTCATGCAATGCTTCGAATTTCGATTATAAATTTTTTTCTCGCACTTTCATCCGGTTTCCGCGATAATGCGCGTACTCTGATTGATCGAGTTTTCATCAATATTCCCTCTGATTGCACCAACCGAAGAAACCACTCAAAATCAGGAAAGGGATGCTGAGAGAATGGGAGCGTTCACTAGAAAGCTCTTATTGATCACGATGAAATCCAGTCGAAATCTCCATCCCGTTGTAGTAAGTTAGATGAATCACTCATCGCATCAATTCGTGGGACGGAACTTTTCAGCATCTCAAATTATGTTGCATCCCTCAATAGCCATGTTACCCTCTCCTTCATTCCATGTACGAATCTTGGGAAAAAATGTAGGTCTCCACTCAGTTATTCTTCTGGAGTCATGGAATAATCACACCCAAGATAATATCTTTTCAGCTCCACTTAATCTATTCTTTCCTTCAAGTTTGCATCATGGAGTTAATCAGATTATTGTTAGGCTCTCTCGTTGTTATGATTTCTTTGCTATTTTTCTTTGGAGCGAGTTACGATACTCGAAAATATGTACAAACAAAACGTACTGTTTAAGATGTTGAGGCTGCCAGGCCTGCGAAGAAATCGAGAATTGTTCCATGGGAGACGAATTGGCAACGCGATGTAGACTTGAAGAACTGGGTACAAAAACACCCTACCGATTCTCAAACAGCGTATTGTAAATACTGTCGGAGGAATTATAAATTTAGTCATAAAGAATGTTTACGTGAGCATGCTATTGCTAAGACAACGAAACATGAAGATGATATAAACGATGCCAAACTTGCGGGTACATTTGTTGAAGATGTAGTGCAAAGGCCTAGTTATAAAGGGAGAGTTCATTCTCACAAAATGGAATTAGCGATGATTATGGCTAGTCATCAAGTAGCTTTGCACTTTATTGATGACTTGCTTCCCCTCATAGAAAATTTAAACGAGGATCCCGAGGCAGTCGGAGGTATGGAAATGAGACGAATCAAACTTATTCAAGTTATTCATATGATGTGTAAAGTCGATTTTGAGGCATTGATTCAAATTTTGAACTCGACTTTTTTCTCTCTGCTCTTGGATGAAAGTACTGATATATCTGGTATCAAACTACTTTGTGCTCCCGTTCAATACGTTCACCCTATTACCAAAGAAATAATGACTCATTTATTGCAACTCATTGAAATCAATGCTAAAAACGCCAATGCCGGAGGCCTATGGGATGCTTTGGTAGAATTTGCGCGACTTTGCGGCTTGAATATTCGTAAAGCAGTTGGCATGGGCTGCGACAATGCTTCAGTTTTCCTCGGCAGTGATAATGGTTTTAAGGTTTTTCTCCGCAAAATGGTTCCGCATCTGTTTGTTTTGAATTGCATATGCCATACTTCTGCCATTATCTCAAAGGGGAGTTGCGAAAAGATTCCGAAAGAAGTCGATGAGTTGTTAAGTTTCATTTATGCCTGGTTTCCCGTGAGTCCCAAACGGTTCGAAGAGCTTAAAGACTCGCTCGAGTTATATCGAATCGCTACACAGAGGATTAAAAGGATATCAGGCACTCGATGGCTAGAAGCTCAAAAGTGTTATGCTCAGATGATAGAGCTTTGGAATGGTTTGGTGAATTATCTCGATTCCGAAGTTTTCAACATTGATTCAACTGCTCACAGAAAAAAGTTTGATAATGAAACAAATGTCGAGAAACGAATCAGAAGGATACCAGTATTGCTCCACGATAAGTCAGTCCACGCATACATTTTCTACTTGCAATACATTCTAAACTTCTTTAATTCTTCCAATGCTCAATATCAGACTAAGAATCTAGCCATTCACAAGCTCTGGAGATCCATAGAGGAGCTATTCATCGATGTAGGTTCATATGCGATCACACAAGATGGCCTCACCAATATTATGTCTCCGAATTTTTCAATTGAACAGAATAAGAGGTATCTTAATGACATCAATTTAGGTAACTCTCGTCATCAGATGTTGGCTCCAATGCAACCCCTTGATGTTTCAAAGGTAAGAGAAAACTGTTCCAACTTTTTTGTCACAGCAATAACAGAAATGAGAAAGCGGCTCTTAGAACATAGAGATTTCTTGGGGAAATTAATCTTTCTCGAGCCTACCTATGCTCTTAATGATGATCGTCAATTGGACATGATGTTAGCTCTGTGTCGTACGTATTTTCCACGAATAAACGTCGATATTTTCATTGTTGAATGGACGAACTCACCTTGTCAATTCCAAGGCCCAGAAGCTGAATATCATGCTCAATTAGATGCGCAAAGGCTTTGGAAAATTGTTATGCTGATGAAGGATGCAGAAGGAAAATCAATTTTTCCAACTTTGTCACAGGCTAAGGAATGTATATTCTCTCTTCCACATTCGAATGCAGAGCCCGAAAGAAAGTTCTCTCTTGTCAATCCAATGAAGGATAAATAGGCAAATAAGACTAAAACAAGGCTTCTCATTGCTCGTTGTTGCATCCGTTCTTACGGACTAGCTTACAAACAGAATGCAATCAGCTTTGTACCGAGTCCAAAACACTTTGAATATTCCAATTCTTCAATGTACGGAAAACCGCAAGACCGGGGTGATCGGGGGCAGGTCCAGCGATCCGCATACAAATTGATTGATTGATTGATAAGCTTCTAGCCCGAGGGCAAAATCAAGAAATACAGTAGCATAATCCCTATATCTTACACCTACATAATAATTATATAGAAATGTATAAATATTTGTCTTTTTGGTCGAGGAATATTAGAATTATCGCAGAAAAAGACTAGTCATTTTAAGGCATCGAAAGATGCATAAGTGTCAAGGAAGAGAATGATGAGATAAATTTTCATATACATATATCAGTCTTTACAAGAACGATCGAGGAGAAGAAAACATTTCCATGTAGAAAAGCATATAAAAAGCTTGGGCCAGCAGAAATATCACAGTAAGTACAATTCAGTGATAAAGTAGCCACGTATAACTCTTTTAAAATAGGAAATGCTGATTGAAATTAGCCCAAACGTACCACAGTTTAGAGATTAGAATAATGTCTCCTCTCCACATCAATCCTCTGGAAAGACTGAGTCAGAAGGAAATCTTTTAAGGCCTTTTTGAATACTGATATTTTCCCCAGCTGCCGAAAGCCCGGAGGGAAAAAGTTCCACAGATGAGCACATTGAACCTGGAATGATCTTCTTCCGTACTCAAGTCTCGTATTGGGAACCTTGAGTACCCGCTCGTCTGCATCAACACGTGCGGGGCGTTCAGATTGGTACCTGGTAAACATCGCAGCTAGGTAGCCAGGTTCTCCAAGATGTATGATCTTATGCATTAAGAGTGCTGCGAAGTATATTCTCCGCGAATCAGTACGTAACCAACCCAAACGTTTCCTAAACGGGGTGATGGGCTCGTCTCTCCTAAGATCAAGAATGTACCTCACACATGAATTGCTCAGTCGCTGTATCCATTGCCGCTGTTCGGCCGTGGCGTCGAGGTACACGACTGTGCAATAATCTAAGTGCGGTTGAACTAATGACTCGACTGGGCGAATTCGGAGAGGTCTGGTGATACACGCCCTAAAAAATCGCAATCCGTATAGGACTCTGTTCACTTTCTTAGTTACTTGGTCAATGGGCGGTTTCCACGTCAGTTCGCTGTCAAGTGTAACACCAAGACTCACGATCGTGCCACTGAACGGAATGAACTCTCCTCCCTGTATCTCAACCCCTAGCAAGTCCATTCTTTTCAGATATTTGATGTTCCTCTCAGAGCTGAAGCAGATTGCCTTGGTCTTGCCAGCGTTGAGGGGCAAATCTCACGAAGTATGCGGTTTGGCCGAACAGGCCTATTTTCACGTTGTCAGAACAACAGTCGCGTTATTTCCGCCGCTCGCATTAGATCATTTTGAAGATCTACTCATATTTAATAGTTCTGCATCATTCAGAAGTCTAAAAATTGCTATAGAAAGGTACTGGGAGACGCTTCTTCGTGACAAAATCACAATTTTCGACCGAACAGGGCCATAGTTCTCTCACGCCTTAGCTCGCCACAGGCGGGGCGGTTCACCGATCGGTCTGAAAATTGGATATGTGATGGATTATAATACATAGAAACATATAATTTTCGCCCGAGGCTGTGCCTATCAATGCGTCGGAGTGCCGATGATTCGTTGGAGCGAACTCCGATTCTACATTTTCTCCTGTATCGCTCTTCTAATGGATGCAGCACTCGGGGCGGTGAATATTTCGTATCTGTAGAAACGACATATTATTCTACATCCAAAAACCTACAAATCTAGCCCAAGAACGATAGTGTGCTCGATTCCGCACGACGATGCGGCTTGAAATGAGAAAAGTTATTTTCGCGTAAATGGGGTCAAAAAAATCGTTTTTCGTGTAGCACACGAAAATTTCGATTCCGTTGGGATGGAAACCACGTGTAAACTGATATTTGTACCTCAAGAAATGCCTATGAGAATCGCCCCTACTACAGCCTCATATCGGTCGCGATGCGAGGCTTGTGAGGATCGACAAATGACGAAAATGAGCGTTTCGACGGTTGAGGCACATCTACATTTTGTACCACAGACCTTCAGAAAACACTGTAAACCATTGAACTCATCTCTCTTCTTCTATTCCAACACCAAGGATGCCATGTATTCACATACACACGAGCCAATTAGAATTACGAAAATATGAGGGTCCCACGCAAATACATGGGAAAAACTTCTACACCCTCACAAATCCACGGCGGGGCTCCAAAATGATTTACGCAAGTATTTCATCATTGTTTGAGCATTACTTGGACCAAACAAAAGTTTATCGGAGATGTGCTGCCATTCTGGAAATTCTCGAAATTTCAAAGTCGAAACCGCATAGTTCCTGAGATTTGCCCTTGAGACGCAGGCCGGAACTTCTGGCCCATTCAGCAATTAGTCGTCCTACTTCTCCCAGCCGAGCGATGCCTTTCTCGATCTTAGTTTTCTCGACTTGAAGATGAATTTGAAGATCATCCGCATAGAATAGATGATATACCGACTTTCCGTCTAGCAAACCAGGTAAATCATTAACATATAAGCTGAAGATGAAGGCCCGAGAACGGATCCCTGTGGAACACCCAGCTTGGTTTCGAGCCAATCAGAACTACTCGATTTTGAAGTGACTATTTGGGTGCGGCCTTGTAAGTATGATTTCATCCACAAGAGTGCCGATCTTGAGAATCCAAGGTTTCGGAGCTTCCTCAACAGCTTTGATGGTGTTATTGTGTCGAAAGCTTTGCTAAAGTCGAAAAGTAGCAGTGACGTGATCTTATTCCTATCAATGCCTACTCTGGTGTCATCCGTCAACTCCATGAAGCTGTCTGGGTGCTATGGTATTGCCTGAAACCAGTCCGGAAGCGGTCAAGAAGTTTCTCTGCTTTCAAATACTCCGTGATTTGGTCATGTGCAATTTTTTCCAGAACCTTCGAAAGGAAGCACAGCAGCGCTATGGGACGGAAGTCCGGGACCGTTGATGGAGCTGCAGTCTTCTTCAATGCAATCAGCTGCGCTTGCTTCCAAGCCTCGGAAAAAACGCTATGAGCGAAAGAGGAATTGAAAATATGTACAATCAGATCACCAATTGCCGGGAGAGCCTTCGCGATCACGCTCTGGGGGATCTCATCCACCCCGCGGGCGTGCGAGGAGCAATGTTTAATAGCAAGGACTACATCATTGAAATTTGTGGGCTTAAATTTAAACCCCTCTTCTGGTGCAGAGTTGATATCGTCCATTGCTCCATTGATATTTTCGTGAGGCGGAACAGAAACCCCCGCGAAGTGAGCGTTCAACTCATCCGGTGTGAAACCGAGAAGTTCCTCCTCTTTGCTCTTGGGCCAGAGGCCGAGATTGCGCATCTCCTTCCAGATGTTCTTGTTCTGATCAAGAGCGTCTGAAAGATGGTTTTGAAGGAAGGAATTACGCTCTTGCTCAATGGGCAGATCGACCTCTTCGCTAAGCTGAAAGTACTCATTTTGAAGCTCAGGACACTTGCGCTGGTTGCGCTGCATGCGCTCCCAGTGCCTGTGCGTCGCGTCTCGCTTATTCATGAGCACCCTCAGTTCAGGACCAATCCTAGGAGCATTTTTATGCGGGTTTATAGTTTTTTTCCGGTGCTAGTTCATCTAGAACGATCCTTCAATTTTCATATAAGCAGTGAATTGCGTCTTCCAAACTAGTTTCGGCATTTTCAAGAGCTGTCCAGTCACAGCAAAGCAGACGGTCATTCAATATCTCCGGAGTGATGTTACGAAAATCCCTATACTTGGAGGAATATTTTGGCGGAGTAGGGGTGGAGACGTTGATAGTGACGTCAATGACCGAGTGCCCACCGAAACTGGGCAGGTGTCTGTTGTGAAAGTCAGTAATGGTGTCGTTGTCATCTACGTAGATGTGATCAATCCATGTATGAGATACATTGGGGTTGTGTTGATGGGTTGGGCCATGCTGCACTACCTGCAAGGCTAGTTCTTCTGTCAGTGCAGTCAGTGTCTTGGTGTCGGGATGAGCAGTATCCAACAAGTCAGCGTTCAGATCTCTCATAATGATTTTGTGAATGTAATCTCCACACAGCCGGCGTAACGAGCCAAACAGCCCATCATCCTTCTGCATGGCGATTTTTGGGGGTCTATAGATTACCGCGACTAATATTGGGGGTGAGCTGCCTTGCTGTACGCTACAGAAAAGAAATTCAGGCACGCCAGGTTTCTCCGGCCCAAAAGTATTCAACGAAACCAACTTCCCAACTTTGAAGTCATTGCGCACATACAAGGCAACTCCTCCACCCTCTCTGTTGCGATCTTGTCGCAACAACAAAAAACCTGGAATCTGAACGAGACTGTCATCTACATACTCATCTAGCTTCGACTCGGCCACCCCAAATAGATGATAGGAGGGATCGTTAGCGACGAGCAAGCGTCGATGCTCAATCCTATTTGTCAGGAAGTTAAGGTTGATAAATCCCGCTTTCAAAGAACTACCCCTCCCTTGTCGCTCTTCAGCAGCCGTATTCAGTCAGGGAGTCCTCGTTGGTTCTGCTGCCGGAACTTTATTTTGCTCCGGAACGATAGTGCAGCTCTGGGTGTTGTTAAAGGACGCACAGGTGCGTTCCGGACCACTTCCACAGATCGTTTGAATGACCTGTAGATCAGCAAGGGATTCGAACGTATGCGCTCGCTCACCATCCTTCCGTCTAACCCAGAAACGTCCATCACTGTGCCAGACGTATTTGAGACCCAAACCGCGTGCAATCTACCTTAAATTGAGAAAGAAGGAGAAGCATAAAAATCTGGGTATTCATGTAAAATGTGCCACCCTCATCATTCTCTACATGCTATTTCTTCATGATTTAGATTCCAAAAACGATTTTCGTACTGTGTTTTGGCCTGTTTCATTTTAGTTCGAATCATCTATCTGATCCTGTTTGTTTAGCTCGCTCGAACGTCTACTGTATACAGGGTGTCTAAAAAGTAAGTACCCCCTCCCTTTTTCAGAAATGGTTGGAAATCGAGAAAAACCCCGGAACACGTGTCCCCTTATTTTGAAGGGAACATCCGATGATGGTCTTGTTTTCCACCCTGAAGGTCATTTTCAAGGTCATTCGGAGGTCAACTGGATTTTTTGAAATAGGAACACCTACTTTTGACCTCGAATTCTGAAAGAACATGAAAGATGATGAAACTTTTGTTTGAAACTTTTTTTGATCCGACTTGACCTTGGCGAGATGAATGGAGGTCAGCACGGGTTGACGGTAACCGCTGTCGCTCTAAGAGTGAGCATTTTGTCGAAAAATGTTTGGGATAGAACTTCTATTGGGAACAACTTGTTCATGATCACAGTAGAAAAGACCTAAAGACCTTGTTTACGACCCTGGAGGTCATTTGAAGGTCAACTCGATTTTTTCGAATAGAAACACCTAATTTTAACTTCAAATTCTGAAGAAACGTGAGAAGTGATGAAACGTTCGAAACTCTTTTTGACCCGACTTGACCTTGGTGAGATGAATGGAGGCCAACACGGGTTGACGGTGACTGTTGTCACTCCAAGAGTGAGAATGGGATAAAAGTTGTTCATGATCACAGTAGAAAAGACCAAAGTACCTCGTTTCCGACCTTGGAAATGACCTCGTTTCCAACCTTGAAGGTCATTTTTACTTCCATTTATTTCGCCAAGGTCAAGTCGGGTCACAAAGAGTTCCGAACGTTTCATCACTTCTCATGTTTTTTCAGAATTCGAGGTCAAAATTAGGTGTCTCTATTCGAAAAAATCGATTTGATCTCCCACTGATCTCGAAAATGACCTTCAAGGTCGGAAACAAGGTCATTAGCTCTTCTCTACTGTGATCATGAACAACTTTTATCTTAAATATTTTTCGATAAAATGCTCACTTTCAGAGCGACAGCGGTTACCGCCAACCCGTGCTGACCTCCATTCCTCTCGTCGAGGTCAAGTCGGGTCAAAAAAAGTTTCAAACAAGAGTTTCATCATTTTTCATGTTCTTCCAGAATTCGAAGTCAAAAGTAGGTGTTCCCATTTTAAAAAATCCAGTTGACCTCCAAATGACCTTGAGAATGACCTTCAAGGTAACAAACAAGGCCATCATCGGATGTCTCCCTCAAAATAAGGGGACACGTGTTCCGGAGGATTTCCCGAATTTCTGAAAAAAATGGGGGGGGGGTACTTACTTTTCCGACACCCTGTAGATCTTAATTTAATCTCTTGTATTAGTTCTGACTCTCATATAGTGTACTTCTGGATTCACTGATCATCTCAGGTTGGATGAAAGACTCAAGTTCCAACACATAGTCTTTGATTTCTGATATTCTGACTTTTATGTGTGCGATCCATAGAAATGATATAATCTGATTCAAGATGTATTCTTTGGGGTATTACTATCGACTCTGATTTATAGTAATTTCATTTTCTACGTTGCCCAAGTAATAATGGAACATTTTTCGTTCTGTTACATCGTAACAACTCTTCTACATACACTGAGAAAATTTTTTTCGAAAAACTTTCATGTACTGGTTGAATGAGAATTCAACCAGCTTGCTGCATGGAAAATTCAACCATTTGGTTGAAAATCCAATGAGTTTGTTTAAAAAACTGGTTAGATTTTCAACTAAATGGTTAAATTCCTCATTCAAATAGCTGATTAGATTTTCCATTCAACCAGTTGGTTCAACTTTGTAGAAAATGAATGTCTGCTATCCATTTCGTTTTGATGATCATTATTATATAGACATATGATCTTTCACCAGCGCCGAGGTATTAATATAACCTCATTGCAATAGGCATCACATTTTCTGATATGTTCAAGATTGGTTCTTGTGTATCGTCGATGTTGTAAGCGCGTGTTGATTGCAGAACTCATCCGCGATCAGTATGTCTACTCCATTCATTGTTTGTTATCCAACAGATTCAGGGAATTCCAGTAGGATTCAAAGTGAGAATGGATCCGATAATTCAATAATAAGTCCTCGCAAATCTCACGGATGATTTGATCAAACCAACCGAAGACCGAAGGAGACATTGTTAATCCAGTGATTTGTGTGCGTAGGCCATCAGTATTCGATCCCATTCAGATAAACACCATGATGTATTAAAATATATAAAAGAATAATAATAATAAAAAGAATAATGATAATAAAAAAATAAAAATAAAATAATAATAATGAAATAATAATAATAAAAAGGATAATGTGTTTAAATTCTCACAATTATAGGGAGTAAAACAAGAACAAGTCATCAATGTTCGTTTATGAGGATCTATTATGTTTTCAAATGGCAGGCGTCATCACAATATCGAAGGAGATATCCCACGTACATAATTATCTTCATAAGACGTCATCAAGTACTGGTTCGTTTTGGATTTATTTTGTGAAAATTCATGTATCAGATGATCAATGTTTCATTCCAGGAAGCGCAGCCGCATCTATTCATTCGAGTTTGTCTCAAGGTCGGTCTTGTCTCACTCGTTGGGAGGCCGTGACATTCACTGTTTTGTCAAGAATGCATCCTACAGCAATGATGTTTTCAAACTTCATTTTCACGTTGCAAGATCACATTGGAATGAATCGATACAGGTGAGCCTTGGCGGTGGTATGGCTACTGGCGCTGGGACCCGGAATCACCTCTCTTCATAGTCATACTTAAGTTTTATTTTTTTCAGTCGTAAGACTCGTTTGTTTATGAATGTCTGATAAATGCTAATAAGAAGGTGTATAAATTTATTTCAATCAAAAAAAATGACTATGAAGATGGATGAGAAACAAAATCCCAACCCGCATGGGCTATCACCATTCAGTATCATGACAAACTCTAGGAGAAATGATCATATCGCCTCTTATATACTGGTTTTTCGTATCCTGAATGATGATAGCGCAAGGGTAGTACCTCTTGGGTTGCGTGGAAATCTACCCCATTCCACAATCTAGAAGTGAGGTTGGCTCACATTCAGATTGTGGAATCATTCAATAACTATATTAGTTTTGATCATAGAGTATCCGAATCGATATTCTAGGGTCGAAACAGTGTGTAATGAATCAATTCCTTGTTATACGCTCCATCTACGTCCCAAACGCAAATATTAAGATTGCCCGTGTAAAAAAGCCACAATGCTTGAGGTTTCGGGTGTGTTCTTCAGAGTGAGAATTTTTACAAGCGCATCGTGTCAACTACTCATGTCTATGCAACTCATCCAATAACATAATTAAAGATGATCGATCAATTTTCCCCATCATCCAAGTATTCAAGTACGTAAGTATATAATGGTTGGAGGAAAATGGATGATTAGGGGGGGGGGGGTGGGGAGGGAATAATTGCTTACATATCTATTGATGCATGGCAGAAAAAGTACATTGATTTGAGAAAAAAAAAATTCGGGCCGGGATCGAGCTACCACGGCAGCCACGATCCCATGGCGTTAAAGGTTGCATATAAGCCGCGGGCCCCCAGAGGGGGCTTGGGTTGTAATTACCATTCATTTGGATCAATTTTGGTATGATTCGTGGACATTTATTATAAAAATGGATGGGAATGCTTTTTTCATCGTCTTTCACGTATCATAAGTATCTCGTGTCAAGCGGCTGCTGCGAAGTGGCTGCTGCGCCGACGCCACATTCTCCCTGCGATCTGGGAACGCTGCGCGGAACCATGGACATCTTACGTACGTTTCAGTGCCTCTATGACCGGCCTCAACTTACACCCATAATTTCCAATAGTGCTCCACTCATCGTATGTATACCACAAACACTACTTCAGTACAACACAAAACTTGCACCTTGTGATTAACATTGGTTGGATTTGAGCCGAACGAGAATACTTCATAACTACGATAGATATTTGAATAAACATCGCATGCAGTTCTGTGAGAATGGCATGTGTGGAGCTAGCTCGTTAGCTGGATCATTTGGCATCTTAGTTCGGTAAAAAATTCAATGACTTTTGTCCAATACCATGAAAAAAGCATTACCAAAGGAGTCAAATTTATCAAACGTTCATGTTCTGGACTGTCTGACTAGATGGTAGACTATAACACCATAAGCATAGTCAGCATCACTGTCAAAACACTTAACGCCTCAGAATAATTCACAATGAGTACTGCCTTCAAATACTCATCAGATCAGCTAAAAAGGGCCATTAATGTCATGCATGAGTGAGCCCTCAAAACAATTGCCTTGCAGATGGAAAAACATTGATATCTGATATACCGGTAAACATCAGACATGATTTAAATGTTTTCAAAATTTATAGACTTTCTTAACTTTTCAATTTTCATATTTCATATTTTCAATGTTCATATATATACTAACGCACCTAGACTGATGTTATATCACCAAACGCGCAAATCGAATAATCCATTTACTTTACTTGTTTATTGCTATAATTTTCTTGAAGACTAGCGTGATGCCTCGCGTTGCTCGGCTTGTAAGCGTTTCCGAGAGGCGTATTAGTTTCTCAAAATACTTTTCGAAATCAAATGAGAATATGTTTCTAAAAATTTTATATATTTAGTTGAGCGATAGTTTTTCACGTGGTTTTGAACTCATGGAGACCATAAAAAATGCCATCAGTTAACTCAATATATAAAATTGATGCAGAACATATTTCCATTTAAGAGCATTTTGGGGATTTAATACGCCTCTCGGGAACTCTCACAAGCAGAGCAACGCGAGGCATTACGGTAGTATTTTATAATCTATCAATTTTTTTAGCACACTCACTCACATATACACACACACGCTCAAATATACATACACACCCACACACACGTTCATACACACACGCACCCCAACCCCTCTCCTACATACCCACTGAACCGCTTTCCTAGTAACAAACATTTGTATACACTTACACACATGCACGAACACACACATGAACAAAGAATGTGATACGCGATCAGTTACCCGCGGCATCATATAACGGACACATGAAATCATTGGCGCTAATGAGGCGCCAATTGATGGTACGATATTATGATATATACATAAGAAAGTGAGAAAAATGTCCAATGGTACGCGCTCTTCGCTAGCTCTATACATGGTGTAAAGGAGATACGATGTGCTCATACGGAGGACGCATTTTCGTCTCCTTCTGCGCCGACCCCACCGTCAGCCATATTGTCTGTTCACTGTAGCAGCCGATATGAGACAGCCATATCTCGCCTGACATTTCACGCGATAAATTTATATTTTGTAGTACTCAGGCATCAACATGTGGTGCTAATTAGTAGTATTCCACCGCAAAATATAAGGGACTCGAGTAGAACTTGGAATCAATGAAATCTCAAGGCCCCATCTGGGGGCTGCGATTTATATACAACATTTATGGAATTAGCTGATGAGGCCGCTCATGGCTTTGTGGTCAGCAATTTTGCTTCATAATCCGATGATCCGAGTTCAAATCCGATCAGATCCGAAATTTTTTTTCTCTTTTTCTTTCGACTTCCTTCGTAACCATAATAATACATTCAGCAAATAAATGTTTCATATTGAACTAATGAATTCACGCGAAAAAAAGTTGATCCGCGCAGTGAATATTCGATGAATAAGAAAATTTTCATATAAAATTCGGAAATATTTTGCTAATCTTTCGTCGAAATTACTTTCCTACTGTTAGTTTCAGAAAGATGAAGTGATAACTTTTTGAAACAATATTCTGACAATAAATCAAGCTGTCGGCTTGGCACGACGGGCCTGAGCCAATTTCTAATGCAAACACAAAATTCACCTAAAAAATTCTAATGTAGTTTTGCAAAACATAATATCAAACTTTGGAGCCTAAAAAGACATTCTGTCGTGATTTTTCGACCGGTTTTCACATGAATGCGTTTTTTACATCTAATTGAGAATTTACGGCTTCTATATAATGCAGGGTTCTAAAGTATATAATATAGGAGATTTGATCTACATTTCATGGCTATTTTGGGATTCAAAGGTTAGTTTGTCAGCTGTAATTGGACATCTAATCTTTTCGAAAAGCTGACATGGAAACACAGAAGCACTGAATGGAAAAACGTCCAAAACGCATGAAATCAAAAATAAATCCAGATAGAATTTACATAATCTAGAGACATACGTTTCCTTCAAACCAAAAATTCTCGATTTCATGTACAAAATCGCATTTCTTTGAAAACCGGTTGGAAAATTACGACCAGAGTTTTTAATAGACTGAATTTGATATGAATTTCAAGACTGCATCGGAATTTCGGAGGTGATTTTTCTGTCCCATCTAAAGCTGGTTCAGGCCCGCCGTGTTCGTAATTTGAAACTGGATGAGTGAGTTCATGTTTGAATGAATGAATGAATAAGGTGACCCAATGAATGAATTTAATAATTGAGAAGAGACGAATAGAAAAATTAATTGCCCAAATGAAGGATCAGGATAATACAAAAATACTAAATTGCTGATCAAGCTCTGAAACATAGACGATTCAAGAAGAAAGAAAAAGCTCACTTGAATACATCTCCCCCCCCCCTCCCCGTCTCGAGTTGTTTTTGTAACATTTCGCTGTTTGTAAGATAAATTTTAAAGAACTCTAGGTTATTGGTATCATCACTATCCAATTTATAGGAAGATATATGCATTGGAGTATTTTTTATTCGAAGTAATATGTCCAATCCTTACCTCGAATTTCATCAGAGCACAACGGCACTTCTCAGTATAAAGTGTTAACAGAAAGAACCTTCTATTAAAGAAGATTAGTTAGTGAAACAGTCACATTCTTCAACTGTGGGGCATTTTTCTTAGAATGTATGAGTTTTCCAAAACATTACTTGCATTGAAATTGCTTCACAGACTTGAGAGTGTTGTAAACAAACGGTAAATTCTTGTTGCTATCGAAGCTCCCGACAATGTAGCTCAAAATGCATAAAATACGACTCAACGGGGCGTGAAAATAGGTGTGAACTGCAAAAACTGAAGCCAAGAGTCAAACCCTGCCCGAGTTATCTTTTAAACTCTGCCGATTCCCGCTCGAGCTCTGATTGGTCGAGCGCTCGGCTGGGGTCAAAACCTGATTGGCCGAGAGCTCACGCTGCGCGTGAGCACACCATATCTCCTTTACACCATAGCTCTATAGTTAACCTTTCTCTCTCCCCCAACTCACATCACCGCATACCAATATGCTGTAGCGGTTGAGATGAGGGAGAGGATGAAACATATTATACTGGGCTCACCAACTGATGAGCTTAGTCTTCTACTTGCTTTCCTCGCGGACACACGGGTGCGTTGAAAATTTGGAGAAGATTAACGAATGCAGTATTATATATAAGGTGAGTGACATGCAAAATATTCACTCATATTTGAGTTAAAATAAGATTATAAAAATAATACTCTATACATGAATTGAATTTTCTTTCTAGATTTATAACATGATGACACTGCAATAAGCAGCTCAAATGGAGAAGAGCCACCAAATGGATCAGTAAAAACTAATTAACCAATACTTCACGGATCTAATAGGTGAGTTGAATCTTCAATATCATATTTCATCAAATGAAATGCCACAAATATAACCATATTATTATAAGTATTCACTCTATAGGTGTAATAAATATAGAGATGTATCAAATATGATAACTTTTTATAATTCACAGGCAATCAAGGAGTTGAACCAGCATCAAAACGAAGTCGGTGAAACGGAGCAAAGATGGGAGACAACATTCATTCATCCTAAGGTAGAAACAAGGCGACAATAGGATTCATGAAACGGATTGAGGGGTGAGTATTATTCTGATTATAATTCAGATGCATGCATTTGACATTACATTCCGCCTTTGGGATATCTTCACAAGGCGATGTAAACTTATGAGAATGTAGTTCAACGAGAATCATAAACAATGCAAAAATATCTCCCGAAAGACTAACCAATTGGTTGAATGAAAGATTTCCTGATTGGTTGGATGGAGAATTTAATTCTTTGATGGCAATTTCAACGAAATGGTTGGAAAACTCAGTGAATTTTCAACTAAACTGGTTGAATTTTCAACCAATAGGTTGAATTGCTTCTCAACCGGCTGTCTGGATTTTTCATTCAACCAATTGGATGAAATTCCGGGAAATTTTTTATAGTGTATATTCAACGCAAAATTGATATACATTTGAACTATCAAAACTTTTTATCATTCTTCGCTACGCGACATGTTCATTTGATATTCTCAATCTCTCAATTTTTCTCTTCTTTTGTGAATTTGATTAGTTCTATCAAAAGGGTAACACACATATATATATATATATATATATATCTAGATTATAAATCTCATGAGAGAAACAGCAAATATCATACATCACGACGAATTATGGAATTATGTTCAAGTAACTAACGCAATAGACGTAAGATGTTATAAAGAATAATATTAATAAGAAGAATTTGTGCAAGCTTCCATTCTTTCAGAATACTAATATATTATAGATGCCACGAGAATCATGAAGACGCAACATCACTATCAAGGTTGCCATTCACCACAGAAGATAATTCCAAAAAGAATGAATAAGTTTTGACATTTTTTAGAGACAATTGTTGATAATCCGTAATGAAAATAATGAAAGATTTTCCCCTTTCCCATCCTATCATCTTATCTCATCCCAATGACATTTCATTGATATATACAATTCTATTATATTAAGTTATTGGTATCAAGAAGCAAGAAAACAAGATTAGGAGAAATAAGGTCAGTAAAAATCTAGATACCACCCTCAGAATCCCTGGAATCGCTCCAATTGAGAAGACAAAAACAGAAAGTCCTGTGACGACGGAAAAATCCTCACTATATCTTATGAATCTTCTCTACGCCCCATCGGTTAGTACACGAGTATGCTTTATTCGCATGATAGTTTAATCGTATATTGTCTCCAAAAAGAATTTCTAATATTTTTCACCAATCGATATTGAATATTATCCATGATATTAATCCAATCAAGTAAACTTTATTCATCTTTTCCCAAACAATGTATCCCTAAACATGACGTTACAGAAACTCGACACTCGGTAACCACCATCTTTATATTTTTAAATGACTTGAAATACCACATCAACAACATTGCACACTGACACTACTTTTCAAGATCACACTGTTAGATTCCTGTGATCTGAACATCGCCCCTTGGCCCGTTTAGGATAACCAATACGAATAAGGTTCATTTGACCATGAGTCTCTCAGTCACTATGACATGAAGGTACACCTACCCGAAATACATTTCTCAACACTTATACTATTATCATGGTACACTCACCAACGAATAACGAAGATCTAAAAATTCACCATCAAAATCATTTCAGCTTTTATTCAAGAAACAATAGAGAAATGTGGAAAGTATTAGAAATCCTCTGAAAGATCTTCAACGATTAATATATAAGTATTTACATTTTAATTCATCAAAATATTCAGAATGAATATCTCTATTTCATGGATATGATATATGTAGTAGGTTGTAAGTTTATGTATATGAAAATTATGTGGAATTCTGAATGTGTTACGAGGTACAATAAACAGTATTTTTGGTTGGGAACATCATCCCAATCAGTCTCCCTGTGTCAATTTACTGCCTCTAACATAAGTTGCTAATAACATTTAGCAAAATTCGATTTTCATACAACAATTTGAGCATTTTCATCTATCCAACGTTGACATAATTCAACAAGTAAATTATTCCAAAAGTTTCCAATTTCTTATATCATAATGAGATATTTAAACTTTCAAAATCCCCATATTTTTAAATAAATTGAATATAATCCTCATATTTACCACCATCCTCATATTTTTAAATGGCTTGAAATACCACATCAACAACATTGCACAGTGACACTACTTCTCAAGATCAAACTGTTAGATTCCTCTGATCTGAACATCGTACCTTGGTCCGTTGAGGATAACCAATACGAATAAGGTTCATTCGATCATGAGTCTCTCAGTCACTGTGACGTGAAGTTACACCTACTCAAAATATATTCCTCAACACTTATACTATTATCATGATACACTCATCAACAAATAACGAGGATTTAAAAATTCATCATCATGATCATTCCAACTTTCATCTCAAATTCAATTATGCGCAATGAGAAACAATGGAGTAATGGCAGAAGTATTAGAGATCCTCTGAAAAAGCTTCAACAATTAATATGGAATATTTACATTATTATACATCAAAATATTCAACATTGAAATAACTATCCCATGAATATATGATATATGTAGTTGATCATAAGTATATATATGGAAATTATATGAAATCCTAAATGTGTTAAAGGTATAATAAAAAATATTTTTGGTTGGGAACATCATCCCAACCAGTCTTCTTGTGTCAATTTACTTCCCCTAACTCAAGTTTCTCATAACGTTTATCATCGTTCAATTCTCAAACAACAATTTGAATAATTTTATCCATCCAACGTTGAGATGATGGAACGGGTAGATTATTTCGAAAGTTCTAAAATTCTTATATCATAATGATATATTCAGCTCCTTATCATATTTCGAATATACTTCACGTATTACAATATTCATAGAAAGTATCTGAAATTCTAACATATGTTGGAAAATATGATTCGATTTGGACCATTATCCCAAACAGTCCTTTTGTGTCAATTTACTCCTCTTAACATAAAATTCCATTCAAGTTTTTCAACTGTCAATTCTCATACAACAATTAGAGCAATCTCATTCATTCAACTTTAAGATACTGAAACAAGTAAGTTATTTCAAAAGTTCTAAAATTATTATATCACAATGATATATTCAACTCCTCAAAATATTTCAAATAAACTTCAAGATGTTGCAAAATGGATAAATACTTCGTGTGTCGTACACGACACCTTGACAACATCATACTTGACATAGAGGATGACGTTGCGGTGACTTGCTTAGGCCATGGCTCAAGAGTGACTCACTCCGCTGAGAGCGACCGACGCAAAGAAATCCAATACTGATTCTTCAATAACTCACACTTCACGTTATTAACTACCATACGCAGATAAACATACACATCCGCCACAAATACAACACTCACATGCAATACTGATGATAACGTTGCGGTGACTTGCTTAGGCTATGGCTCAAGAGTGACTCACTCCGCTGAGAGCGACTGACGCAAAAAATCCAATACAATATCATCAACACATCATGAACAACATAATAATCCATTCAAATAACTCCTCACAATATCCAAAATTTACAGGAATATCAAAAAATCCGGTTCGCAACATCTGAAGTCTTAGTCAAATTCGATAGAAATATTCAAAATCTTCATCTGAAATACACATTTATTCATGCACTGTTTCACTAGAAATAATATTTCGTGGAGTCAACGCGAATTATCGAATAAGACTCAATTAATAATTTTAAAACGACATATGGAAATATTCAATAGAACATATTCCAACATATGTTGATCTCCAATCTTGAATCACTTGTTAAAAAATTCCAACTGATCACCATCACCTAGCTCCATGGAAAAATGATTATAGTTCCAATCTTGTTAGATCTCAATATCCTAAAAACAACTTATAACTTCCCCGATAACAAATACAAAAACTTGAAACTCATACATCTTCATCCTGATGCATTTCACATTAAGGGGACGTCGGAGCCCTATCAAAATTGTACAGTTACCGACATGATCGAGTTTTTGTATTTCTCGATGAATTTTTGAGATATCAGAAATCTAACAAATAACGCCGATTCTATGAGCCATACAGAATCAGCGTTACTTAGTAGAATCCCGATATCTCGAAAATTCATCGAGAAATCCGAAAACTCGACAATGTCGGTATCCGACATCCTTTTAAACAACATTGTACACTGACACAACTTCTCAAGATCAACTCGTTAGATTTCCTCTGATCTGAACATCGTCCCTAGGCCCGTGAAGGTAACCAATACGCGTCAGGTTCATCTGATCATGTCTCTCTCGGTCCCTGTGACGTAAAGTTACAACTACTCAAAATACACTTCTCAACACTCATACCACTACTATTATCATAATATATATACTCAACGCTATATATCAGGGATGATAAATCATTTTCAATAGTATTTCATTTTTAATTCCAAATATATATCATATAGTATTCAAAAAGACGAATATCCTCAAAATTCTTCCGGAGTTATATGATGGTGATACAGTAATAAACACGTAATATGAGTGTATGTATCATAGGCTGCCTCACAAGAAAGAATTCACAAACAAAAGAAACAAAAATAGACGCACACACACACAAACATAAAACCTCGAATCTATATCCTCGAGCCGGTTCCCACATGCAGTAAAGACGTCAATATATACGATATATGTTGGTGCGGTAAGGAGGATACATAATGTATCTCGTGTACCGGGCTGCCTCACAAAAGAGGATTCTTTTCACACTCACAAACACAAGACACAAAAATAGACAAACACACACACGCGAACACAAATCCATATCCTCGAGCCGGTGACAGCATGCCATAAAATGTGGATATATTCATTATATTCGTCTAGTAGGTGTACGTGTACTGGACTGCTTCACAAAAGAGGATTCTACACACATTCTCACAAACATAAGACACAAAAATAGACACACACACCGACTCACCGACCTACCGACACATCCACCTATCTACCAGCCTATCAATGAATATATTACAAACAATCTAAACAAATCTAGGGACATTTACACTCGCCTAGGGACATTTGTCTCGTCAAGTTGGCAGCCCTGATTTGATTTTATGTTGGCAAGCCTGGTCTAGGGATTCTGTACGGATAGAAGGCGCTCTGTCGGTTAATATTGCTAATTAATCAAATTGATTCAAGAGAGCAATGACCTCTTTCTACTTTTCATGTTCCATGATGCCATTCAAGCAATATCTGATCTTTGTTGAAATTCGAACCAAATGTGAATCGAATATTAATTTAAGTGAGCTACGATCTATTTCTATTTTATATGTTTCCATCGTTATTTATGCAAAATTATGTTCTATATTGTAATTGGGCTCTCGAGCCCGTAAGATATTGAATGAATGAATAAATACATATTCCATCAGCATGGGAGAGCAATTTCATCATGATCATAGCTTATTGTTCAATAAACAAACATTTGTGAACAAACATATAACGTCAAATGAAACAAGCTCATAATCTTCTGATATGGATAATTCTTCTAACATTTTGACCATCTCATAGCTATTTTTAACTCGAGATTCAGGCATTGGAATATGTTTGTTGTAAAGAAGAGAAAGGCATTTATCTATACTATGTGTGGGACTGTTAACAGCAGACACGATGATACGAACAGGACAACTAGTTAGCTCACAAAAAAGGTTATCCTGTTCGTATCATCGTGTCTGTTGTTAACAGTCCCACACATAGTATAGATAAATACCTTTCTCTTCTTCACAACAAACATATTCCAATGCCTGAATCTCGAATGAAAAATAGCTATGAAGCTATGAGATGGTCAAAATGTTAGGAGAATTATCCATATCAGAAGATTATGAGCTTGTTTCATTTGACGTTCTAAGTTTGTTCACAAATTTACATCTTGATTTAATCATAGAAGCCTTGAGAAGAAAATCGAAATATCTGAAAAATACAGTAGGCAGGCACATGAGTAGGGACGAATTCCTTTCGAAAATTAGAATACTCCTCAATTCAACATTTATTCAGTTCAATGGAAAATTCTACAGACAAAAAATAGGTTCTCCTATGGGCGGTTGCACGAGCCCATTTTATGCTGAAATAACACTGGAACTCTTGGAAAATCATAGCTTAAATATTATGAAAAGGAGTATTCCGTTCTACAAGAGATATGTGGATGACTGTTTTTTGATTGTTGGAAAAGATATGATCCCCCAATGTTTGCAAACCTTCAACAATTTTGATGAACACCTTCAGTTCACACATGAAAAAGAGGTAGATAGCTGTATCAGTTTTCTGGACCTGCAGATCATTAGACGTCCTAATCAAACGTGTCTGACCAACTGGTTTAGAAAACCAACTGCGTCGGGGCGTTACATCAATTTTTTATCACATCATCCTGTATCACAAAAAATAGCTATTATTCATAACCTGGTAGATAAAGCCATCAAGCTTCCTGACAGATCCTTTCATGTTCCAAACCTAAATCTTATTTGAGATCTCCTATTGTCCGACAATTATCTAATTAAATCCATCGATAAATACATTAACAAAAGAATGCACGCAATCCATAGCTCATGGAATTCTGATATCAGTATCGAATCAAACAATAAAAAAATTGTCATTAAACTCACCAAAGGTGATTTTTTCCTTTGTGAAAAATCTCACGCCCTCTCTCAACGCAATAGCAAAGAAATTTTTCTTCATTCCCATCTCCTTCAACTGTAATCAGCTCAATCGTTTTATAAAATTAGGAAAAGATTCTTTACAAATTTTAGAAAAGCATAACTTAGTATATAAAATAAATTGTGATATGACATACATAGGTCAAACCTTAAGAAAAATGAAAAAAAGAGCGTATGAACATGCACGAGATATCAGGATTGGCGAGGAAACATCAGTCATAGCACAACATGCGAAGAATTTCCAACATTCCTTCGATTTTGATAAGATTGAGATAGTTGACTCTGAAAATAGATATAAATCTAGACTTTTGTCGGAAATGCTAAATATCTATTACCACTCCAACACTCCTAACAAACGAGAAGATTTAGATGGGTTGAAAAATACTTATAAATATTTGTTAGACCAATTTAAGATGTCTCTGTCCGGAACATCAATACGATACGATAAATCTCTGTAAATAGCCGATGAAACAGGGTTCTTCTCATCCTATACTTACAATGTTATTGATCTGTCAGTCTTCCTTGGGGATCGATCGACACAATATCTAGTCGATCGACAAGAATACCATCCCTTGTCATCCCATGAATGAAGGATCAACAACAAATTACCAAACATCTCATTGTAAGTGAGAAGAACTCTCCATTTTCCCTTCTAGTTTTATGAAAAAAAAACCTGGTAAAATTGTCCGATTCTTCTTATATTGTCTCACAGAAATGGAGAGTTGCCACCGTTACGATATATCATTCTGTGTTCAAAGAAAATAACGACTCCGAGATTTTTTCGGATGAAACAAGTGATCCTTCGCATGTGACTGTTTGAATATTTATGAAGATAAAATATTGTGTGTGCTCTTTTAAAAATGTTACTGTGATTGTTTCTGAGTATTATAATTTTTATTTTATTTTTCATTTTATTTTATTTAGGAAATATAACGGGCCTTTACGGCCCAAATTACAGTGTTGTAGAAGTACATCATATATATAATATTCATACAATTATTTCGACAATAAATGGGAATTAGGAAATCAATCAACGACAACTTAGAAATGGTCATAATGATTCAATAGTGGCACATACCAAGGATGCATATCAACTTGAATATACAAACGCGAATAGCTCATTTTTAATGGTTCGCTTAAAAATTTCACCATCATTTATTGATGATGTAGAAGGCTGTAAACTATTCCACAAGACAATGCTCCTTGGAATGATGGAGCTTGAGCCTCTTTTGGATTTGTACTGACTGTGCGAAGGGCAATAGATGATCTAGTTTCATATGGTTGAATATAGTCTATTAATTTGTTTGCAAGATAGGAAATGTCATATCTCAACTTGAGCAAAGAATGCATTAACAAAATGTCATTGTAGTCGAACAGTACGGTCAGTTGGGCAATTTCGAACTTTTCATATAATATGTTATAGTTATGGTTGAATTTATGGAATGAAAAATTACTTTTGAATGCTAGGTACCTAAGAAGCTTGTGTTGAATCAACTCATAATTCAAATAATCAACATGAGGTCTCCAAATCGGATAGGCAAAACTAATTTTAGGCCTAATCAAAGTAGAAAATAAGTATTTTATACAGTCTGGATTACGAAAATCCCAAAATAATTGATTTGAAAAAAATTTTTTAGCCTGAAGAGGATTGTACTCTCACAATCGAAACGTTGCATATTTGCAATAAACATACTAGCAGGAAAAACCAATCGCATCAATTCAACTTCGGATTATAATACTGGTGAATGATTGAATCAATCTGATTTTTGATTCAACATTTAGTATGGCTTCAGGTCAGTCTGCGATAACAGTGAGTTCCATTCTCAAGAAGCGATGCATGTGGAAGCAAATGACTGAATTGCAATGCTTAGGAAATACTGACAAAAGATAAAATCTTCACTAATTGAGGAATGCTCGCAATGAATTTCTGGAGTTTTTTTGGATTCCCCAAGGATCATAAATTCGATGATTTTAATCTAGGCAGCCTTTCGTTCACTTTAAAGTATATTTGGAACTCCCTTTCACAGCATCTGGCTGCTTGAACATTATTGGCAGGGTCATGAAATGAGTTGGGGAAGCAAAAGGAAACTTTTTTTCCAAACAGAGGGACTAGGCGGGTAAGCATGGTGAATCGGCCCTTATCAGATAGGTTCCCGGTCAATCGCCCGATTCCATTCGCCCGATTCCACGTGCCCGGTGATCCACGCGCCCGACGAACGTTTGCCAGATATACAATCGCCCGATCCCTTTTGCGCGACGCCATCCACCCGATTGGACATTTGCCCGATGGACTTTCGCCCGCCGGGACCATCGCCCGATTGAAGAATAGAATAGAATAACTGTAAAATGCAAATTTATTGAATGCATAGTCAATTATTACCATCCAGACTCAACAATAACTGTGACTTGTGGCAGGGCATGAATAAAAATCAATATGGTACATTGTAGTATCAATAAATATCAAAATCATTGCCATATAGCATAGTCAAATAGTAATAAGTTTCAATGTATTGACTCAAGCAATGGTTATATTGTAGGACATTGCTTCAAGATATTGCTGTACTCGCCCATCATTTTTATATTCATTATAGTCGTGTGCGATAGCACGAAACCTCTCTTGCACCATGAACCATCGTCATTTGGGAGCAGCCCTCACATTCTTACCAAGACCAAGCTCAACCAAGCAAGTTTCTGTGTCTCGCTGTTCCTTTTGCAATTCTTTCAAACAAGAATAGAAATCAGGATGTTTCTTGCCCACGACCAGTGCAAATCTGTGATTCCATCCTTCACTTGAATTGTTCGTCTTGTGTTGGCCATGAATTACAGCTTCATATTGATTCCAGAGGCTGATGGGATAGAGAGAAGGGAGTTGCTCTTGCACGTCCACGACGGGGCTTACCCCGAACGTACGTGTGATCAAAGTAGTCATAGATCGGATACAAGTCTTCTGGTATGTGCTCTCCCAACAACTCAAATACCTGAACTGCATCCTCAGAAGGAACAAGCGCTACTGCTAAGATCATGTGCGTGAATTTCCTGAAACTGTCGTCTTCTGGATCTTGATAGTCAGACTGTAATCCTTCTTCTTGCATGTGCCGGTAAACTGATCGTCCCAAGTGGAAAAAGCATAAAGAGATTTCAGTAGTGGGATCATCAAAAATAATTTGAACAGCTTTGAGCATGGGAAACTCGAAATCCAATAATATCCGTCGTGGTCGACAGTCTCTGATTCCATACTCCGTAGCACCTGAGGTCACAGCTGTTAGTGCAGTTTCATAAAGTATTTGACTCTTGCCGGATGGGAGAAAAAACACGAAAGGGAAAGCAATGGTTTCAGCACCGTTTTCGTATCTCCAAGCTTTGTTCACAAACCCAAGAATCGTGAATATCTGGAACAAAATATAGTTAGGAGATTTGAGACATCAACTTAAAACTCATTCAAAAATTTCAAAATAAAGAATATGCATGTATAAAATATATTCAATACAGATCGAATCTAGGAGTCATAGATGAATTTCAGCATTATTTCCCACCTGCGTGAATATTTCTGGAGCAAAGCCAAAAGAACCATCAATACTCCACGTATCGCTTCTTGCAAGTAACTCCAAATTTCTTCGTGTTCCGAAGACAATAACCCTGCCGAGCCTCTGGTCAAAATTCTCGTCTTCGTGAGAATCATATATCAAAAATTTCTCTTTGTCCATCGTTTTTTGAAAACGCTCGGGAATAGTTTCGATCTCATTCAATGATTTAGGATTTGACGGCATCTCACGACGTCGATGTCTTCGTAGGGCTTTGTTTACATTTGGTCTTTCGGGTAATTTACTGAGCACACCTGCACTCATGCCTGCGAGCTGAGTGCGCATGATCTACGGGAGGAATATATATGTATATAGTGACTCATACAGTCACAATTTGTGTGAATGTCCGAGGAATCCGCACAAATAAGGAGGGACAATCGCAAACGAGCGGTTAAAAAATGAAAAAATATACTTAAAATTGATTTTGAATTTTACCTGAGCTGGCGGTAACTCCGAATGTTCTTCAGCGGTTCTCTTTGAATTAAGCTTGACGATTTCAGCTTTTGCTTCATCGGGAGCAGCGGGATGGCTGTGTTTGGATTTATCTGGGCCTTTGATGATGGTGATACTCTCACCCTATTGCACTGTCACTGCACGGGCTGAACATTCCCCTTTGCGCAATCTTTGACATGCCCAGTGGAACTTTCCATTTTGACCAGCTTTCGATCGAACGTAAATGAACCCTTTAATCACCAACTTTTAACCGACTATTTTTGGGTCACGCACATCAAGATTCATTGTTATTCGCTCGTCGATTGAGCACACCTGTAGAGGTGCGACTGCCAAACTAGCCGGTACAGCGCAACTGACTGTGCGCGATCTCAGCTATCATGTGTAATTCATATCAATATTGGTTCGAACTGTGTGTGCGTGTATCTCTATACATGTCATCAATTCAACCAGCTAAATATGTGCCGTTGATTTGGTGCGGGTGTTGACAAAAAAAAGTTTTCGGATGAAAAGGCCATACGGTGAGAGGGCATCGGGTGAAAGGGCATCGAGCAAATGTCCAGTCGGGCGTTAGGATTCGGGCAAATGGCCTCGGGCAATCGGATTCGGGCGATTGTATATCAGGCAAACGTCCGTCGGGCGCACGTACCATCGGGCGCGTGGAATCGGGCGATTGTACGGGAATCTATCAGATATGACCCACGGGGTAATTTTCCCCAGTTTCTGACACCGCAATGAGTGAGGAAAGATGTTCCCGAGATCCCGAGGTCGTCCTCATTTTTCCCTCCGCCCTAAAACAACTCTAAAAAACGCTAAAAATCGATGTTCCTTCGATCAATTCGTGTTCTGACACATCTCGATGAATCGTTCTGAAAATTCCTTGGCATATTTTTGAAACGTTGGCGAATAGAGGAAGAATATCTGCGCGTCGAAAACTTTCCATTTAGGCCCCGAAAAAAGTTCTTGAAATTTGATAATCAATTTTTCTCATAAAAATTGACCGGGGAAACAGGAAATTCTTGTTTCAACGGGTTCGCCAGAAAATTTCACATCGGAATTGAGTATTTTCAGCATTCTCAAGTGGTGGAGAGTGGTCAAAATCCCCTAAAATCATTTCCAAAGCAAATTCTGATTCGGTAATCTGCAACTCCTGCGCTTGCACGTTGATCTACGTTCTGGAAAATATTTACAATCGATATCTAGTGTGATTTTCTTCAAAATGACCGCTCGCAGAAGTCAATTTGATGTACTAAAACCCGAGATGTAGCTATTTTTAGAAGGGAAGAAACCTAAGGTGCCAAATCTGCGAGCCACCGGTAAGTGTGATGAGTCCAATGATGATGGGACGTTCATATTTTCGGCCCCAGTACATGGAAACTTCTTAAGCAAGGGGTGATTTTTGCGAAAATTGCGCGGGCTATCGTACAAGAATAGCTTTAGAACCAAAAAATCACGCGCATGCGCAGAAAATCTCGCTGCGTTGCCTATACAGGGAGCTCCCTTGGTCTTCACGAATCTCCTACCATACTTCGTTGCTATATTCATCAAGGTTATAGTGCAAGAAGACTGAAATTCATATCATCATATTCAACATATATTTTGCACGGAATGCGACCACATTAGTATCGTGGAAAGTATCAGAGCAAGTGATGGATGGAAACCATATCAAAAAGAAGCAAAGATCGTAGAGTTCTGCATTGAGAGAATCTTGAAGTACACTCAGTCTTCATATTCACTATCGTCTATTATCACTCGTTCTAAACCTTCATGTTCGAAGATTAGTCAAAGTATTTGAGCTGGTCTAATGATCTGCGATAAATACCTGGCATTTGATAGGTAATAAACGATAGATGGCACGTGAGAGCAGCACCTTAGGGTGCGCAGTCCATTCGCACATTCACAGCAATACCCTAGAATGGCGCGAATATCAACGTATTGGTCGCCATATTTAATGAAACATTCGTTAATTTTCCTGTTTATGTGGCGCGACCTCACTTCGAATTTGATTGTGACTGGCGAGTCTTCCACGTAACTGAGGGCTGTGTTGCCGTCATCGCCATAGATCTCGGCAGGATAAGAGATCGCTTAGCATAGTTGATAGGATCCAGTAAACAAGATTTCCAAGTCATTTTATGTAAATCCTGTATGTCATGTGAGTTTACCTTCGATAATAAGGAGATCATCTGTCCCATCGCATCTCTTCAACTTCTAGAGCAAGTTGATTATTATCCCGAACGTCTTGGGTCGTCGCAAAGATAGCATCTTCCATTCCTGAGTCACTGTCCAATCTTCTCCCATAATCGTTATGGAGATAGCAAGCTATCCCAGCATAGATCCTAATCTAGGAAGTAGAGGCCTTCCATGCCATCATAGATAGAGAGAGTGAGCTATTGCACAACCAATTGGACAACAAGCTACATCCGAAAATAGGACTCTATACTCGGATTGTTAGCTATCTCCATAACGAATGTGGAAGAAGATTGAACAGTGACTCCGGAATGGAAGATGCTATCTTCGCGAGGATGACCCAAGACGTTCAGGATACTAATCAACTTGCTCTAGAAGTTGGAGCGATGCGATGGAACAGACGCTCTTCTTTATCGTCCAAGGTGACCTCACATGACATACAGGATTTTCCTGTAATGACAGGAGATGAACTCTGATTGTTGATTCCTCGTGCCCAATTGTTCAATAATGATGGATGATTCTCGATCTTGGAAGACTAAGTTATAGAGAGTGAGAACACTCTTTTATAGATGATGATAAGAATCAATCATAACAACTGCTTGCAATGAGACAGCTGACGAGACATGGACGTTTCCCCATGTCAAAAACCAAACGTATTTGATATTGCGATGTGACTATTGTTCTGTGAAGATTAGCCTGATGAGGTCGACAGACGGAGGTCGACGAAACGTTGCAAGAATAAAGTCTTATCACCATCTATGAGTGAGTGTCATTCCTCTTTACAATTTAGTCCTCCAAGATCAAGAGGAATCCATCATCATTATATGACAAAAGATGAATTGGAAATCTTATTCACTGGATCCTATCAACTATCCCAAGCGATCTCTCATCTGGCCGAGATCTATGGCGATGGCGGCAACATAGCCCTCAGTTACGTGAAAGACTCGCCAGACACAATCAGATTCGAAGTGAGGTCGCGCCACATGAACAGGAAAATTTACGAATGTTTCATTAAATATGGCGATCAATACGTTGATATTCGCGCCATTCTAGGATATTGCTGTGAATGTACGAATGGACTGCGCACCAGTGTTCCTATCTCGTCCAGGTAAAACTTTTCGGCGGAGAGCGTGCGCAGTTGCGCGAGTCACTCATTGGCTCTCTATAAGCGGGCTGTTCAAAGGCCGCGCTACCGGGCGTCGCCTATACGGAGGTTCGCCGACTTTATAACTGTGATTTCCAGGGCTTAAATAACTTTATAACAATAATGCAAAACATCATTATCGATGTAATTTTCAACGTAGATCATGAATCCGTTGGTTATTTTTGTGTACGGATCGATGTATGCTCGCAAATTGCGAATTTGGGGCAAAAGTACATGATAAAATTATTTTATAAAAAAATTGATAAATACTGGAGCTGAATACAATAGTACGTTCGATCATGCGTCTGATTCTTTAAGGTAGAATTTGCGGAATTTCTTTGTTTCTTTCAAAAACCCATCTTTCAAAAAGAATCACGCAAAATATTATATAGGGATCCTCCCAATAATAAATTGTAATTCATCACCCTCGAAAATTAAGGAACGTATGAAGCAATCAATTAGTAAAGCGATAAACCCATAATAAAAATGCTAAAACCCAAGCCCCGCAGGGCCCCGACGAACATGTGTAACGTTTAGTCCACATCTCGTAACCAGCTCAGTGGTCGAGTGGTACGCGCTCCGACTGTAACGCGGGAGGTGGGGGTTCGATTCCCGTGTGGGGCATTTTTTTTCCTCATCTGAATTTTTTCCCCTTTGCATGTTCAAATCTCTTTCACTTTTTTTTACTCTTTTTCAATAAAGTTTATCAGTATTAATGAAAATGTTAAAATAAGAGAGTTTATAATTTCAATTACAAAGTTGATATTTATTGCAGATAGAAAAAGAAGAGAGTTTATAATTTCAATTACAAAGTTGATATTTGTTACAGATAGATATTGTTGTAAAGTTTACTAGGCGTTTCATTCTCCATGGAGTGATTAGTGGAATTTTTTCATTTCACAAATGCAAATCTGAAAAAAATTGATTCAAAAAATTTCATTGTATGCTTTCCAACAGTGAATTTCGGCTTATCATCCTCGAGAATTGACGATGGTATAAATGCAATAAAGTGGGATGCAGTACTTACTGGTGGTACGATGATAAGCCCGTAATGAAGATACTTAAACCCAAGCCCCCACAAGGGCCCGACGAACATGTCTCACGTTTAGTCTTATGTTCGTAATTAGCTCAGTGGTCGAGTGGTATGCGCTTCGACTGAGACGCGGGAGGCTAAGATTCGATTCCCCGTGTGGGAATTTTTTTCTGCAAAGTGGGAAAATTAATTTTTTGCGATACTTTGAGGCATGGAAAAGTTGCGCCTGACGATTTACTTTAAGAATAAACTGGTGCGGAAAAGCCTGGAACGAGACAAATTCACCTTTACCGAGGAAAACTGAGCGAGTATAATTTTTAGTAAAATTGCGCCACAAAATGTATGTGCTCAGTGCACACACAAAAAGTGGTATTTGGGCTCTCATAGCAATGGGATTTGGTGCTTAATACCATGATATTTGATGTATTAGCTCGCCCGAATCTCGAACGAATTCTACTGCGGCGCTTCACGCTCACAAAGGTCGAAATAATGGAAAACCACGCGGCACGGACCTGATATTTTGACCCTTCTTTCGACGCTATTTTTTTTTGGGTCACCCTGTACCAGCGAACTAATGATTGCAACGAAAAGAGAACAAAAAATACATCAAAAATGACTTTTATAATTGTTTCTTCAAGCGTTTTACGGGTTCGTATAAGCTGGCACACGTTATTTCAAAGTTTCCACGGAGGTACTCATATGTATAAATATTATCGTTCAATACTGTATTTCAAGACTAAAATCTTGGCGAACTCACTATATTGATCACCTCGACGGTAGCATCCACAGTGTACTTGGAACTATTATTATCATAAGGTCAGTGTACCTAACTTGCCCCCATTGAGCCATTTTCTTAATAATTCTGGCTAATCTCAATATTTTCCAACGTACTTTAACTCATTTTGAAGCTTGTCTCAAGACCTTTAAAATGAGCTAAGATACGTCCAATTTGGATGGAGTGGAGCCGAACTGTTTGAATTTTCCCAAAAGATGATTTTTGAGAGTTTACAAATGTGTGTACCCAACTTGCCCCCATCATTTAAAACAATGTAAATCGGCGATGAAGTGAATAAAATCGCTTTGATCCATTTTGATTACCGTGCAGCGACATTTGTAGCTTTTAGCTGGCCCCAGACATCGTTTCCGACCTATTTTGACGTGATAAATACGTTCTGAGTGGTAAAAAAGCCATACTGTACGCCTTTCCGTGATAACCATATGGGGGCATGTTGGGTACACTCCGATGTCGGCTTTCTTGATTCTCAAATCATCTCCGTGTTTTGTCCATAAAATTGCTCCAAATCAGAGTTTCGCAACTTTGAAGAACGGATTTTGAAGGTATTGAGACAAGGAATCGAATGCGCTAAGGTACGTCAAGATTGGTCGAATAAAAATGAATTGGCACCGGTTTTAGTGAACGTGATTTCCTCGGTGATTTCTTAGCCGTGCAAACACGAAAAATGGAAAACTCGGTTAATATTTTCTGGAGAACGCAGAAATGATCCGGGGTCGTTGAAAACTACGTATTTTCTCATATTTTAACATAACAAACGTAAAAAAATTGCGGGAAGGTCAACGAGCGCCCATTCCTGAGATCGGCATACTTAGGTTTGGGAGAACAAAATGCCAAGCTTTTCCCAAACAAACGCCTCACAGCATATACTCTACGCGGGGGTTTCGACAACCCTTGAAAACAGCTCTCACGATGTGACGCAATTCGTGACTGCAAAAATCGGGTCGAAAATAGGGGAAAGCCTGGGTCTAACGACGTGCAACTTATCACCACGGCTGCTCATCTACGCAAGCTTCATTCATGCAGAGTCGAGCCGAAGATACTCTCTGCTTTTTGCCTGCAACAAACAAAATTCACCACAAAGTATCGCGTCGAGGGTGAATGAGGAGAGGTATTTCTAAGAACCAGGAACGGACTCAAATATTTCAATACGAGGAAACGGTTTAGATTAAGAGGACACTGCGGTGTATATTTTTGAGATATTTCTGAATGAAAAAACCTGGAGTACTCATCTGAACAAGAGCAGTTGTAGTCATGCCATCACCGAACTTTTGTCCGCACCGGGGTTGCTCTGTTTACCTGAAAATTCATTGAAATTTTGTCATTAATTTCTGGTGCGAAAATTTGCAAGAGACGACGGCATCAGCCACTGTTGACTAATGTCACAGGTTACACCTTGACAACGTTGTTGGTTACCAACAGAAAAATCGATATCAACGGTCGTTGCCACCCGACAATATTATCGGCGTACCCTCTTCAACAGTGGCTGATGCCGACTCGTGCAAGTTTTTCTCACCAGAAACTCGTGGCAAAATTTCAATGAATTTTCAGGTAATCAGAGCAACCTCTGCGCGAACAAAAGTTTGGTGATGGCATGACTACAGCTGCTCTTGTTCAGATGAGTACCCCAGGTTTTTTCATTCAGAAATATCTCAAAAATATACACCGCAGTGTCCTCTTAATCTAAACCGTTTCCTCGTATTGAAATATTTGAGTCCGTTTCTGGTTCTTAGAAATACCTCTCCTTATTCACCCTCGAAGCGATACTTTGTGGTGAATTTTGTTTGTTGCAGGCAAAAAGCAGAGAGTATCTTCGGCTCGACTCTGCATGAATGAAGCTTGCGTAGATGAGCAGCCGTGGTGATAAGTTGCACGTCGTTAGACCCAGGCTTTCCCCTATTTTCGACCCGATTTTTGCAGTCACGAATTGCGTCACATCGTGAGAGCTGTTTTCAAGGGTTGTCGAAACCCCCGCGTAGAGTATATGCTGTGAGGCGTTTGTTTGGGAAAAGCTTGGCATTTTGTTCTCCCAAACCTAAGTATGCCGATCTCAGGAATGGGCGCTCGTTGACCTTCCCGCAATTTTTTTTACGTTTGTTATGTTAAAATATGAGAAAATACGTAGTTTTCAACGACCCCGGATCATTTCTGCGTTCTCCAGAAAATATAAAGCGAGTTTTCCATTTTTCGTGTTTGCACGGTTAAGAAATCACCGAGGAAATCACGTTCACTAAAACCGGTGCCAATTTATTTTTATTCGACCAATCTTGACGTACCTTAGCGCATTCGATTCCTTGTCTCAATACCTTCAAAATCCGTTCTTCAAAGTTGCGAAACTCTGATTTGGAGCAATTTTATGTACAAAACACGGAGATTATTTGAGAATCAAGAAAGCCGACATCGGAGTGTACCCAACATGCCCCCATATGGTTATCACGGAAAGGCGTACAGTATGGCTTTTTTACCACTCAGAACGTATTTATCACGTCAAAATAGGTCGGGAACGATGTCTGGGGCCAGCTAAAAGCTACAAATGTCGCTGCACAGTAATCAAAATGGATCAAAGCGATTTTATTCACTCCATCGCCGATTTACATTGTTTTAAATGATGGGGGCAAGTTGGGTACACACATTTGTAAACTCTCAAAAATCATCTTTTGGGAAAATTCAAACAGTTCAGCTCCACTCCATCCAAATTGGACGTATCTTATCTCATTTTAAAGGTCTTGAGACAAGCTTCAAAATGAGTTAAAGTACGTTGGAAAATATTGAGATTAGCCAGAATTATTAAGAAAATGGCTTAATGGGGGCAAGTTAGGTACACTGACCTTATAATAATAATAGTTCCAAGTACACTGTGGATGCTACCGTCGAGGTGATCAATATAGTGAGTTCGCCAAGATTTTAGTCTTGAAATACAGTATTGAACGATAATATTTATACATATGAGTACCTCCGTGGAAACTTTGAAATAACGTGTGCCAGCTTATACGAACCCTTAAAACGCTTGAAGAAACAATTACAAAAGTCATTTTTGATGTATTTTTTGTTCTCTTTTCGTTGCAATCATTAGTTCGCTGGTACAGGGTGACCCAAAAAAAAATAGCGTCGAAAGAAGGGTCAAAATATCAGGTCCGTGCCGCGTGGTTTTCCATTATTTCGACCTTTGTGAGCGTGAAGCGCCGCAGTAGAATTCGTTCGAGATTCGGGCGAGCTAATACATCAAGTATCATGGTATTAAGCACCAAATCCCATTGCTATGAGAGCCCAAATACCACTTTTTGTGTGTGCACTGAGCACATACATTTTGTGGCGCAATTTTACTAAAAATTATACTCGCTCAGTTTTCCTCGGTAAAGGTGAATTTGTCTCGTTCCAGGCTTTTCCGCACCAGTTTATTCTTAAAGTAAATCGTCAGGCGCAACTTTTCCATGCCTCAAAGTATCGCAAAAAATTAATTTTCCCACTTTGCAGAAAAAAATTCCCACACGGGGAATCGAATCTTAGCCTCCCGCGTCTCAGTCGAAGCGCATACCACTCGACCACTGAGCTAATTACGAACATAAGACTAAACGTGAGACATGTTCGTCGGGCCCTTGTGGGGGCTTGGGTTTAAGTATCTTCATTACGGGCTTATCATCGTACCACCAGTAAGTACTGCATCCCACTTTATTGCATTTATACCATCGTCAATTCTCGAGGATGATAAGCCGAAATTCACTGTTGGAAAGCATACAATGAAATTTTTTGAATCAATTTTTTTCAGATTTGCATTTGTGAAATGAAAAAATTCCACTAATCACTCCATGGAGAATGAAACGCCTAGTAAACTTTACAACAATATCTATCTGTAACAAAAATCAACTTTGTAATTGAAATTATAAACTCTCTTCTTTTTCTATCTGCAATAAATATCAACTTTGTAATTGAAATTATAAACTCTCTTATTTTAACATTTTCATTAATACTGATAAACTTTATTGAAAAAGAGTAAAAAGAAGTGAAAGAGATTTGAACATGCAAAGGGGAAAAAAATTCAGATGAGGAAAAAAAAATGCCCCACACGGGAATCGAACCCTCACCTCCCGCGTTACAGTCGGAGCGCGTACCACTCGACCACTGAGCTGGTTACGAGATGTGGACTAAACGTTACACATGTTCGTCGGGGCCCTGCGGGGCTTGGGTTTTAGCATTTTTATTATGGGTTTATCGCTATACTAATTGATTGCTTCATACGTTCCTTAATTTTCGAGGGTGATGAATTACAATTTATTATTGGGAGGATCCCTATATAATATTTTGCGTGATTCTTTTTGAAAGATGGGTTTTTGGAAGGAAAAAAAAAAATTCCGCAAATTCTACCTTAAAGAATCAGACGCATGATCGAACGTACTATTGTATTCAGCTCCAGTATTTATCAATTTTTTTATAAAATAATTTTATCATGTACTTTTGCCCCAAATTCGCAATTTGCGAGCATACATCGATCCGTACACAAATCAACCAACGGATTCATGATCTACGTTAAAAAATACATCGATAATGATGTTTTGCATTATTGTTATAAAGTTATTTAAGCCCTGGGAATCACAGTTATAAAGTCGGCGAACCTCCGTATAGGCGACGCCCGGTAGCGCGGCCTTTGAACAGCGCGCTTATAGAGTGTCAATGAGTGACTCGCGCAACTGCGCACGCTCTCCGCCGAAAAGTTTTACCTGGACGAGATAGGAACACTGCTGCGCACCCTAGGATGCTGCTCTCACGTGGCATCTATCGTTTATTACCTATCAAATGCCAGGTATTTATCGCAGATCATTAGACCAGCTTAAATACTTGGACTAATCTTTGAACATCAAGGTTTAGAATGAGTGATAATAGACGATAGTGAATATGAAGACTGAGTGTACTTCAAGATCCTCTCAATGCAAAAACCATCAGCAGTTCAACTCTACGATATTTGCTTCTTTTTGATATGGTTCCCATCCATCACTTGCTTTGATACTTTCGACGATACTAATGTGGTCGCTTTCCGTGCAGAATATATGTTGAATATGATAATATGAATTTCAGTCTTCTTGCACTATAATTTTGATGAATAAAGCAACGAAGCATGAAAAGAGATTCGTAATGACAGAGGAAGCTTCCTGTATAGGCAACGCAACGCGATTTTCTGCGCATGCGCGTGATTTTTGGGTCCTGGAACTATCTTTGAACAATAGCCCGCGCAATTTCCTTCAAAATGACTCCTTGCTGAAGTAGTTTCGATGCATTGGAACTGAGAATATGAACGTCCCATCGTGATTGAGCTCGTCTCACGGTGAGCCTGATCTATTTTCTAATGATGCGAAATACCACCCGAAAAAATCTTGTGGGGTATGATTCCCGAATGTTTCAGGATCACTTCCCAACTGCGAGTAAAGTCGTAAAACTAGCCGTTTTTCATTTCCTTTACTCCCGGTGTTCTTCGGAAATAACCATCTGTTTTTCCTTGAGAAGTAAAAATGTCTGTTACCGCGGTTGATGTATCGATAGATGTATTGAACCGAGCGCACCATCATTAATTTTAACAATGATTTTCATAAGAAATCAACTCCAAGATTCATATTTCGGACGACGAATAATCTCTCGAATTGATTTGATGTATAGGTAGAGATGTAATGGCACAGAAATTTTATCGCATGAGTTGAGATTGAAATTATTTGGACGAAAATTCGATCCCTTGAAATGAAGAAAAAACGATCATCCCCTGAGAAAAACACTGAAAATGAGGGAAATGAAAAGTGATCAGTTTCACGATTTCGCTCGAAGTTGGGGAGTGATCCTGAATCATTTAGGGATCGTACTTCACGAGAAATTTTCGGGTGATTCGCAACATCAAAAATAGCTCAGGCTCACCGTGACGTACATTGAATCAATCCGAGAATTTGCTCGTCGTTCCGAAATACTGATCTTGGAGTTGATTTTTTATGATATCATAGTCAAAAGTGATGATGGTGCGCTCAATTCAAAATATCTATTAGTACATGAACCGTAGTAACAGACATCTTTACTTCACAAGAGTGAGAAGACAGTTATTCCCGAAGACGAACGACGAATATGACGGAAATAGAAAGCTAGTTGACGGCTAGTGTTACAACTTCACTTGAAGTTGGGAAGTGATCCTGAAACATTCGGGAATCATACTCCACAAGGATTTCTCGGGTGGTATTTTGCAACATTAGAAAATAGCTCAGGCTCGCCGTGTCTCGCTTACCAGCGGCTCACAGATTTGGCACCTTAGATTTTTTCCTTTCTAAAAATAGCTACATCTCGGGTTCTAGTGCATCACATTGACTTCTGCAAGAGGTCATTTTAAAGGAAATTGTACTAGCTATCGATTGTGAATATTTTCCAGAACGTAGATCAATGCGCATGCGCAAGAGGTGCTGATTACTGAATCGGAATTTGCTTTGGAAATGATTTCAGGCGGTTTTTACCACTTTCCACCACTTGGAAATGGCTGAAAATACTCATTCCCGATGTAAAATTTTCGGACAAACACGTTGAAACAAGAATATCTCGTTTCCCCGGCCAATTTCTGTGAGAAGAATTGATTTTTGGATTTCAAAAATTGTTTTATCGGCCTAAATGAAAAGTTCTCGACACGCAAATATTTTTTCTCTATTTGCCAATGTTTCAAAAATATGTCGAAAAATTCCCAGAATGATTCATTGAGATGCGTCAGGACAAGAATTGATCGAAGGAACATAGATCTTTAGCGTTTTTTAGAGTGGTTTCAGGGAGTAGGGAAAAATAATGTTGACCTTGGGATCTAGGGGACATCTTTTCTCACTCATTTTGATGTCAGAAACTGGGGAAAATTACCCCGGGGGTCGTACGATTCACCATGCTTACCCGTCTAGTCTCTTTGCTAAGAAAATCGGCAAGTATGCGTAGTTTTTTGAAGTTGAGGGCAAATATCTCGTAAACTATAACTCTATTTGCAATTTGACATCAGATCAAAGATACTCTACTTCGAAAGCTAAGTACCTTTATCTTGGGGCACACCTTCGAAGAACCTACCGGTTTTGAACTATACCTGACGGAAGTTCGACCCACCCTGAACCCGGGAAAATGCATAACAGAATTTTTCAATTTTTTTTGTCTCAATTCTGATGGATGAGCAGAATGAAAAATGAAAACATATATGAATAGATTGGATTCTTTGATATTTAAACTGAGACATGAATGAAAATCAACATCATTAAGCCACGTGCAAATTCTTTTTCGTCCGGATCCCCCAAGCAGGGCTGCCAACCTAAAATCGCGTTCGAGAATCAGTGTTGCCAACTTGACGTAAGATATGGATATATATACATATATATATGTGATATAAAATAGTGTGTACGTCAAGTTGGCAGTTCTGATTGTCAATTGCGATTTCATTCATGAATTTGAATATACATACATATTTGCCCGTGGCTTGATTATGTTAAAATTATATGTTGTGGAACTATGTGAGTGTGAATCCTCTATGATGAATTCCACGCCAAAGCGACCTACGGAAAGGGGTCATCTCTCAGATTCTTTTTTAACCATTTTCATTCGATTCTATGGCCCAAAATAGGAACTTCGGACCACCTTTGGGACCCAAAGAAACTTTCTCCTCTCCATTGCACGCGCATCCGTCAACAGACCGAAAATTTATCGTGTAAAAATCGATGCCTTTTTATTCACAAAAATGAAAATATTTCGAGTTTTTGAATAGCTATCGATTTGGGGGCCTCCTGGAGGCAAAAGAGTGTTTTTCACTGAAATGTTGATTTCTCAAAAAGCCATTCTTTTTATTTTTTCTAAAATCATATTTTTAACGTATGATTTTGCGTTCTTCCGAGAAAAATGGGTTTCAGAGAAGTTTGGGGCGATCCAAGTGACTCATGAGCCATTTTTTGAAAATTCGATCTTTTCGGTTTCAGAAAAAAGCGATCTTCTGCGCATGCGCACAAACGTAGACTTTCGGTGCCACTTTCAATGGGAAGCTGATAAAATTTCCTATAAGATGACTACCCGCAAAGTTGAAATTCATGCACTGAAACGCGATCTGCAAGGATTAATTATGTCGAATCAAAATCACATGAAAATTCAGCCCATTAACGCCTTCGTGGCGCCTGCTGAGATGACACATTCACGAGATCTTCTCGGGACTCAATTTTGAGTACGAAATTGACCTGAAAAAAATTCGGACCACATGGTTTCAACGTAAAATTATATGAACCTCCAAAATATGCGATGAAAAACCCCGTTTGAGGCGAACCCGAGGTGCTACATTCAATTTTTTGCCAGAAAATACGATATTCCACATGCAAAATTGCGAAAAATTGAATGTAGCACCTCGGGTTCGCCTCGAACGGGGATTTTCATTGCATGTTTTGAAAGTTCATACAATTTTACGTTGAAACCATGTGGTCCGAATTTTTTTCAGGTCGATTTCGTACTCAAAATTGAGTCCCGAGAAGATCTCGTGAATGTGTCATCTCAGCAGGCGCCACGAAGGCGTTAATGAGCTGAATTTTCATGTGATTTTGATTCGACATAATTAATCCTTGCAGATCGCGTTTGAGTGCATGAATTTCAACTTTGCGGGTAGTCATCTTATAGTCAATTTTATCAGCTTTTCATCGAAAGTAGCACCGAAAGTCTACGTTTGTGCGCATGCGCAGAAAATCGCCTTTTTCTGAAACCGAAAAAATCGAATTTCCAAAAAATGGCTCATGAGTCACTTGGATCACCCCAAACTTCTCTGAAACTCATTTTTTCGAAAGAACGCAAAATTTTACGTCAGATATATGATTTTAGAAAAAATAAAAAAAATGGCTTTTTGAGAGTTCAACATTTTAGTGAAAAACACTCTTTTGCCTCCAGGAGGCCCCCAAATCACAGAGAAGGAATTTTCGACAACGTTTTCGATAGGTTTTTTGATGCCCTTTCAGATGCCGCAACCCGCAAATCGATAGCTATTCAAAAACTCGAAATATTTTCATTTTCGTGAATAAAAAGGCATCGATTTTTACACGATAAATTTTCGGTCTGTTGACGGATGTGCGTGCAATGGAGAGGAGAAAATTTTTTTTGGGTCCCATAGGTGGTCCGAAGTTCCTATTTTGGGCCATAGAATCGAATGAAAAAGGTTAAAAAAGAATCTGAGAGATGACCCCTTCCCGTACGTCGCTTTGGCGTGGAATTCATCCTATATGAGGCAGTCCATACATGAAAACTTACCGCATCAATACATACACATATATTGACCTGCATGCTGGGGCCGGCTCGAGGATATGAGTGTTTGTGTGTGGTCGTGTAAACGTGTGTGTGTGTATTTTATGATTTTGTGTATGGTCTCGATTCCGTAATTTGGTTCTTTCCGTGTTCGGTCGTACACAGTGGAGTTAGTCACTCTTGTGCTCAGGGCCTAAACGGGAATTACCCATCAGTATCTTTTCTACGCTTTCGAACGTGTATTCATGTGAATGTGTATAAAGTGTAGCGTAAGTGAGAATTCAGGTATGTAGTGTATTCTGTATGCGTTTGAGTATTTTTGTATATATATTGGGGTGATATATATCTATAGTTCATGTAGTATCATCATGTTATATGATTTGAAGAGAATATTTGAAAATTGAATTGAGATAACTCTTCCAGCTACTTTTAATAAAACATTCTGATTTTATAAAACAGTCTGTGTATGTCTGTTCGTAGCGCATAATCTGAAGCTTACAATAGAATATATAATCCTATGGATGAGTCATTGCTAACAGGGAACCTTCAAAGGATGTGTGTAGAATGACTCAGGATTACAGAGATTCTACTGGGCTGAAATTCTATATTGGGATCCATTTGTCAGCTAATTTGTCAATACCTCAGCACTTTTGTGAGGCCCCCCTCTGCAGGCGATTGTGAAGTATTGGATTCTTCGTTTGTAGGTGTCATGTCATTTAAAGATTGAAATTTTTATTGAATGGTAATTTTTTGATCTGAGAAAACTCATTAAATGATTTTTGATGAATATCTATCTGTCCTATCGTCGTGGTCATGGAAGAAGGTAGAAGATGTATATGAACATGTACACAATGTATTTGAAATTTTTGGAAATTTTTTAGGAATAATTGGAATTTCCGTAGAAGTAATAGTAATTTCGAATGATTTTAACTTTTTCATCAAATTTTGAATTGAAATTGAAATTCGCGCCTAATTCTATTTCATATCTAGGATGGAATAACACAAGAGGAAGGGGACGACTAATTTTCCCGCCCCTTATGATTTTTATTGTTCGCATTCTGGATTCCTACTTATTGTACATACTCATTATTATCATATAGTGATATATCCATATATATGAATGAATACATAGACTATTACAAGTTATATTTATAGAAGTAATGATTACTGCTTAAATTAATGATGATCTTGAATTTCATGATGTTTTCCTTCCATCATTCACCTCCAAGAACAAGAACATCTTGTAGTTTCCGATTAATAGCGTTGTAGCCTGTGTGCAGACAACTGTTCTACTTTATTCATTTATTTCTACATTTTTATCAATATTTTATACATGTTTTGATGGATAAGTTTGTGTGTTTGTGAGGAATGGGCTTCCTGATTTATTGCAGACCGTGGATGAGTGCCGTCTTTGACTATGGGAGCTTTCAACTTGCAAATTTTGGCTGGAGGCCTTTATTTGACTAAGGTTTGACAGAAGGTCAATTGCCTCTTACTCACTTCTGATGCTATCTATATGTTTTCCAGAAGTGGCAGAAGACAATGTCTATGTAGGGTGATCAAGAAACCCCAAAATTGATTTTACTGATTTGATTGGTTTTAGAATGACAATATTCAGTCTAGTCTTGGTCCTTCAAAATGATATTTGCACCCTGAAAGGGTGGCTCACTTGCACCCGGATGTATGATGGGGTGACTAACTCTAGGGAGGCCATTCACCGGATGTTTGATGGGTGAACGCTTTCTATAAATGATGATTTTATTCGAATAAGTGTACTTCTATCTACTTACAAATGCAGCAATATGATGATCCTTGACCCTGCTTTTGATTCCTGGGATTATACTCGAAAAATTCTTGTTCTACTCTGCAGCGCGTCGACCTTCTCTTACGGTAGGTTGAGACCGACTGACGCTTCATATATACTTTCTCTATAATATGGTCTCACCAGACGACGTCGGTGATTTTTTGAGAAACTGTGTGACTATATATACGTATCTATAGCCACACAGTTGCTTTTTTCAAGCAGATGTTTAACAGAACTGTTTCTAAATAGAAATTTTATTTAATTCTAGAGAAATATCCATATTCAACGACTTTATAGTGATATATGAATATAGTTTACGTGACATTTTTATTGAATTATGGTATAATATGATTCGAAGAGAGACGAAAGGCTATATCCATACAGGGTGACCAAGAAACCCCAAATTGATTTTACTGACTAATTGCTTTTATAATGACAATACTTAGTCTAGTCTTGGTCCTTCAAAATGATATTTGTACCTTGATGGGGTGGCCCACTTGCACCCGGATGAGGGATAGGGTGACTAACTCTAGGGAGGCCGTTCACCGGATGTTTGATGGGTGAACGATTTCTATAAATGAGGATTTTATTCGAATGAGTGTACTTCTATATACTTACCAATAAAGCAATATGATGATCCTTGATCCTGCTTTTGATTCCTGGATTTATACTCGAAAAGTTCTTGTTCTACTCTGGAGCGCGTCGACCTCCTCTTACGGTAGGTTGAGACCGACTAACGCTTCATATGTTCTTGCTCTATGATATGATCTCACCAGGCGATTTTTTGGGAAACGATGTGACTATATATATGTATCTATAGCCACACAGTTGCCCTTTTTCAAGCAGATGTTTGGCAGAACTGTCCCAAAATGGGGATTTTATTGGCAAAAACAGGATTATTATTCCACGCCCCAATGTGGGATATTAGGATGATTTCAACTACTGTACATGACACATTCTACTTATGTGAACTTTGCAATACAGCTGAATTTTCATGTAACTGTTTCAGCTTTGTTTTTTACCAGGTAGTGTTGAGAAAAACATGAAAATATTCCCTTCCTACAGTTCACTAATTAAGATGTTGTCATTTTTGTCTGATAGACAACACATTTTTAGGCCTTTTCCGAGAGAATTTTAGGGTGCAGTCCAGAAAATAATAAGGACATGTAACTGACTCTCTGAGAAACTGACTGCACTATCACTTTTGAATCAAAAAAATTCTTCTAGATCTAGTTCTTCAGCCCCCTTTGAATTTTGAGGCTAGACTCTAGATATGGACGCGCACTCACCCTGAAGATGGGGAAAATCGTTCGCAAGAAGGATAACGAAACAGATAAGAGCCTGAATGGGAATACATTGTATAGACATTCATTGAAAAATAACGATGTATTTCAGAGAAGTCATCTGATGTTTCGAATAATGACTCGTGATGACGATTTTACTAATTTTGACTGATATCTTCCCATTCTCAATACACAACCCCAGCGATAAGGGGGATTATATTTATTACTCCCAGAGGAGAAAATGAATTGTTGGATTACAATGCGAGACAAGTTTAATTTTTATTGATACACTAGCGGTATCGCCTTGCTCGCTAACGCTCGCTCGACTCCATTTTATTCAGTCCGATTGATTCTTGAGAAGAATATCATGTTTCCCCTTAATCCTAAATCAAAGACTTGGTATCAAATGATTCCGAGTGACACCCTTAAAGCTTCCGTACAAATCCATCCGACAATTGCGGTATTGGTAGAGTTGGTACTACAACCAATCAACTTCTAACGAAAAACTGACGAGAGCTGAAATAATTAGAAGTCAATCAAAACTTTGTATTTCCGGATCCCGCATACCGGGTCGCTCACGCGGGGTGAGTAAAATATCATGCTTGTTATGAGTGGTCGCGTGCATGGATTGGTGGATGGAAGAATATTCGGATGGGTGGTCCGGTCCGGCCTGGAACGGTCGAGTACGGCTTGAGACGTTTTTCACGGTATTGTTCGGTCTGGTTCGGTCTGTTGCAATCTTCCAAGGTTTTGTATGGTCCGGTACGGTCTAGTACAAGACCACTCAATTCAAAGCCAAGTGTTCAATTCCACAAATGAACATACTTACATACCTTATACAAAGAGCAAGATGAGTACCGAATTCACGATGCCACTCAGAGACAATTCTGAACCACCGTGCCAGACCGTACAAAACTGAACAAGATCGTAACAGACCGAACTAGGTCGAAAGAAACCATAGTAGACCTTTTACACCGTACTCGACCGGATCAGTTTAGACCAGACCATCCATCCATATACTCATCCATCCACCAAAATTCATGCGCCCACCCAAGACACCCGTTATATTCTACCACTTCCACGTAAGCAACTCAGTATGCGAGATCCGGAAATACAGAGTTTTGATTGGCTTCGAATTATTCCAACTCTCGTGACTTTCTCATCGAAGTCAAGAGGGAGGTGTAGTACCTACTTCACCGATTCCGCAAATGTTGGAATGATTTGTACGGAAGCTTCGAGGGATCCAATTGAATTAATTCGATGGTATTTCTTGGATTAAGATGAAGAGGAAACATGATATTTTCGTATCAAATCGATCGTACTGAATAGAAAGAAGCCGAGCGAGCGTTAGCGAGCAAGGCAATACCGCTAATGATAAGTTGAGCGACAGACTCGATTCCTCCATAGTATTGGAAATTTTCACACGAAGCGTGCTACAGTACGAAATTACAACAGAAAAGCTCACTGAAACCATTCTGTTTGGCATGAAAAGTACATTATACCCGCGGTTTGTTCCACCGTCAATTCTCGTGAATACGAGAAATACAGTTCTCGCAACTGTCAACGACGCTGAGTGTCCAGAAATTGGGGAAAATGATCCTGTTCCAGAGCTTCTAGGAATCCCCGATCTATCTATCTATCATGTTTACTTACCCAAAATTGTTGTACTATGTACGGTTATCACTTCTAGACCGCATAAATTTCAACCTCTATGAGGCACTACCTGTGCCTGTTCGTCAACTAAACACTTCAATTTTCGCTCACATTTTGCCAGATACCGTTTATACTGCAATCAGTGTGGAAGCCGGGATCCAAGTATCTTCCAGTGCAGAAGCACTGAGCGAATGTAAACGATTATAGGAAACTTACATCTGCGAAGGTGCTACCGCAATCTATAAAATTAGTAGTACTTCACCATGCGAAGTCGCACTTGTGGCAAAAAGATTCATAAAGGATCTATCGAATTGCGAATTGAAATTAGCTAAGATCCGAGGAACTTTCTGGGCAAAATTGGAAGAAGAAAATTTGTGGGTATTCTCCACTAATAATGCAGACTCGATATTTGAATCATGTCCAGAACGAATGGATACTGAAATAAGTAAGGAGGAATTGAAATGATGGCATCAAAGAGAAACAGAAAATTTTCAATGTGATTGTAATACTATTGATAGATTGCATAGAAATTATTCATTTTGTACTATGTATATTTCATTTTTATAGTTAGTATTTAGCCTTAGATGTCCTTTCTCCAGTTCTGCGCACAGGTAATTCATCACCTTCAGCAGATTGTTATTTGTATGACAGTTGTATGGACTGGGGTTTTGAAATACATAGAGAATTGAGAAATTGAGATTCATTTACCTTCAAGTTGCTCAGCTCGCACAGAAAATGTACAGCTCACAGCATCACGGAAAATTACAGTTACTTCGGAAGTACTTGTATTCGAAGATAAAATTTTGGATTTATCACAATTATCGAACAATGAACTCAAACAGATCCCTGATGACTCAATGAAAAGCGTAGTGTAAAAAGTTGAAAGCCTCCACAACCCATCCGGTATCATAGAATACTCACTTTTATTCGCTTTCGTGGCATTCGTCGTAGGAAGAGACGGTTGCCTAGGGAGGTGTCTTTGTCTAGTCCGAAGACTTGTTTTGGGTTTGATTCCAGGACAAAGAACACACAATGTAGCATCGGAATATGGACAAAATGATATCTTAACCTCCCATACAATTTAATTCAGCCTGAGATTCAGCACATGATGCCCACCCAGAATTTGGGAAGAAGCTTGGGAAACAGCGAGACATGAGTATGAAGAATGAAACGAATGACGTTTTCATAAAAATCATTTAATACCCAGGAAGATTACAGGATGCAACAGAATTGAAACCACAACATTATGCTATGATGATAATGGAGGAACCGATCAACGGCGATACGGAATAAGGAATGAAAGCACATCCATCAAGCGAGACACATCATTGACTCGAAATCCATTCGAATGACTAAATCTAAGTTCCAGAGAGAGAGAGAGAGAGAGAGAGAGAGAGAGAGAGAGAGAGAGAGAGAGAGAGAGAGAGAGAGAGAGAGAGAGAGAGAGAGAGAGAGAGAGAGAGAGAGAGAGAGAGAGAAATACGAAGAGGACGCGACGCGGACATCCATCGGGAGCCCTCGAAACACCGCGCTCGACATCGACTCCTAATAGGCCCAAGCAGGACGGGCCTTGGCAGGAAGTGGTCTCTAAGAGAAATACAAAGAGGGCAAAGAAAAGCGGTCGATCAAGTGACACCGCTGGAAAGAAGGCAGAGATGAAGCCAAGAAGAGCGAAATCCGACGCCGTTCTCGTCACGGCAAACCAAGGTGGGTTAAGCTACGCAGATATGCTGCGCAAGATAAAGACGGATGACCTTAATGAAGAAGTGGGCTCTAAAGTCACGGGCATCCGCAAGACACAGGAAGGACAAATCCTCATTGAACTGAGGAAGGGCACCGACGCTGCAGCCATCAAAGCGGCTCTGACACCAGTCGTCGGGCAAGAAAGGGCCGTCCACTGCCTCGCAAATAGCATGACCCTCGAGGTTCTCGGAGTCGACTACGATGTCGACAAAACTAAAGTGCAGAAGGACCTCGCGAAGGCCCTACCAGAAAACGAGGATGGAGCCATAATAGTCAAGAGCCTGCGAAACGGCTCCCGAGGCACCCAAACAGCGGTTGTGTCCATCCCAGCGAGGCTCGCTCACCGCCTCCTGGACTGGAAAGAACCCAAGGTGGGATGGAGCAGAGTGAGAATCCGCGAGAAGGGAGGCATCCCACGCTGCTATAACTGCCTAGAGTATGGCCACAAGGCCTCAGGCTGCAAAAAAGAGAAGGCAGAGGAACGTCAACCGAAACTCTGCTTCCAGTGCGGTGAACCAGGACACCTCGCCGCTACCTGTAAAGAGAAACCAAAATGCCTCAGCTGCGTGGCTATCGGAACCAGATCTGACCACAGGTCAGGCTCCAGCAACTGCACATCCTACCAAAACGCGAGGGCGACATATAGACGCAGGGGGGGAAGAAATGGCTAACTTCATCCAAGCCAACCTCAGGAGAAGCGGGGACGCTTGTGACCTCCTACACACTGCCGCCAAGGAAGGGGGTATCGATGTTCTGATCATCTCCGAACCGCCTCGGAAGCGCGAACTTTCCCGTTCCACGTTCGATCACTGGGGGACCGCTGTAATTCAGATCACGAATCCCGCGATCCGCGAGACTGAACCAGCTGTTAGTGGCCGTGGTTATGCTCGAAAGACCATAGGGGGCACAGCTGTATACAGCTGCTACTACTCGCCGTCGCTCAAGACGCACGAATTTGAAGACGAGCTCCACGACCTAGAAGAGGATGTGAGGCAATGGGGGGGGGGGGGGGGGCCCAGCTATAATCGCGGGAGATTTCAACTCCAAGGAACCGACTTGGAGCGGGGGGCCGCGCGATAGACGGGGGGTAATACTCGCTGATGCCATGGAGGCATTGGGATTAGTGCTCGCGAACGAGACGGGGGTTATCACCTATTACCGGCACGACACTCGGTCCCGGGAGGGAGGTTCATCATCGGTCCTCGACCTGACGTTCATGAGCCCGTCGCTCATGGGACGTATGACATCGTGGGAAGTTCTGGACACGGAAACACTGAGTGACCATCGACATATTCGGTTTCGACTTAGGACTGACGGACAGAGACAGACGACACGCAGACCGCGACCAACGGGGTGGCAGGTACGGAAGCTGGACGAGGGAAAATTCCGGGAATCGATAGAAACAGTCGAGGATCTCCCGATGAACTCCGCCTCGGACGAGGCTGTGGCAATGGTAACATCCGCCATCACGAGAGCTTGCGACGCGTCGATGCCTCGCAGGACAACACCATGTTTCTGGAGGAAACCAGAGTACTGGATCACCGATGAGATCAAGGCTCTCCGAAGAACGAGCAACAAGAAAAGGAGGACCGCATGGCGATCAAGGAAGCTGCAAGGACCATCGCTGGCGGAAGATGACAGAGCGTACAAAGAAGCAAAGAAGGCTCTCGTTCTAGCCATCCGGAGGAGCAAAGAGAAGTGCTGGGGTGAACTGTGCGACATGGTTAACGGAGACCCCTGGGGCACGCCATATCGCGTGGTCATGTCAAAGGTCCGACCCCGGAAGGGCAACCCAGCACCGACCGATGCAGCAACATTGCGCACCATCGTGGAAGACCTCTTCCCAGCAGGAGAACCCAGAGTTACATTCCCTATGGAGAGCGAAGACCCCATCCCGCTCTTCACTATGCAAGAGCTACTCATAGCGGCGAAGAGAATGCCGAACGGCAAGGCCCCTGGCCTGGATGGCATCCCAAACGAGGCTCTGAAACTGGTCTTCAAATACAAGCCAGATCTACTCCTCGACCTCTTCAACATCTGTCTGAGCGCGGGAACTTTCCCGGACAAGTGGAAACGCCAGAAGCTGGTCCTGATACCTAAGGGTCAAGGAGGTCAACGCCCTCTCAGCATGCTCGACAATATCGGGAAAATGTACGAGAGGATGGTGCTCAACAGGGTGGAAAAAGCCTACGAAGAAGGCGGTGGGCTATCACCAATGCAGTTCGGGTTCCGGAAGGGACGGAGCACTGTGCACGCGATCGAGGCGGTCCAAGAACGGGTTCAAGCGTCGGTAGGGAACCCATACCAAGGAAGAGGAGGATTCTGTGCCATCATTGCGTTGGACATAAAGAACGCATTCAACTGCGCGAGCTGGGAGCGAGTCTATCAATCCCAAGCAGGTAAAGTGCCCCCCTATCTACTAGCCGTCACGAGTGACTACCTGCGGAACAGGACCCTCGTGTACGACACCGACGAGGGACAAGAGATTCGGGTACTGTCCGCCGGAATGGGACAGGGATCGGTCTCCGGGCCGTTCAACTGGAACACCCAGTATGACAGCTTACTGTCTATCGAACTGCCAGGAGGAGTGATAATAGTGGCTTTCGCGGACGACGCGGGACTCATAGTATGGGCTGACAACGAGGAACTCTTGGGTAGACGCGCGAACGAAGCGCTAGCCCGAGTCTACGAGTGGATGATTAGCAGGCTTCTGGAGCTCGCTGTCAAGAAGTGCGAAGCAATCGTGGTCACAAGGCGTAGGAAGTTTGACTTACCCCGTTTTTATATCAACGGGCAAGAGATTCCACGGAAGACAGAGCTGAAATACCTCGGTGTATGGCTCGACGACAAGTGGTCGTTCAAGAAGCACATCCAGGAAGCCGCCCAGAAGGCGAGCAAGGTCGGTGCGGCGCTCCAGCGGCTTATGCCGAATATCGGAGGACCCAAGGAAAAGAGGCGCGCACTTCTCAACACCGTCACTACCTCCATCATGCTGTACGGTGCACCCGTGTGGGGGAAGAGGGTAGAGAATACCATCATCGAGAAGAGAATGGGGCCTGTCCACCGAAGAGCGGCCCTGAGGAGTATCCGTGCCTACCGCACTGTGTCAGGAGATGCGGCTTACGTATTGACGAGTACTCCGCCCATCCACTTGCTCGTCGCGGAGCGAGTGAGGATCTGGGACCGCCAGAAAGTGATTGGAGCCGAACGAGTACTCACTCCGACGATGAAGGAGATCATCCGCGACAACGAGAAGGAAACCACCCTTGAGCATTGGCAAACTGAGTGGGATTCGCCATTTGCGAACGGCAGATGGACGCACCGGCTGATCCGTGACGTAGCCAAGTGGGCGGAACGCACCCACGGAGAGATGGACTACTGGACGACGCAGGCACTGAGCGATCATGGTTGCTTCGGTTCCTATCTAACCAGGTTCAAGAAGAGGACGACCCCAGCATGTCAGTCATGCGGGGACGAATGGGATGACGCCGAACATGCCCTGTTCAAGTGCAGCGACACCCGGAGAGAGCGCGCCGAGCTGGATGAATGGCTGGGTGCTCAACTAACACCTGAGAATCTCGTCCCGTACTTACTCCGCAACCAGGAGACATGGGATAGACTCACCGGATACATCAAGCTGGTGATGACCCACAAAGAGGAGAAAGAGAGGGAAGTAAGGCGCCTCGAAGCAGGCGAATTACAGTGACTCTGCCGATTGAAACAGAAGAGGCCCAAATGATTCCAGGAGGAATCTGATGCACTGAAGAGGGAAGAAAGAAGAAAGAAGAGAGAAGAAAGAAGAAAGAGAGGGAACAATGAAGAGTGAAGATAGAAGATGCCGACAAGTGGCCGAAGAGAGAAGATGGAGAAGAGGAACGCTCGCAATCGAGCGCGAGACATGCCGCTCATCCTGAAGTAATGCTCACGCGGTTCCGGGATGAGATGGTAGATGCAGGTGGATCTCCTTCTTGATTGCCCGATGCCCTAGGTATCGGACATCGAGGGGAGAGGGATATTACACGGCCGAGCCCACCTCTCGGTGGGCCCCACCCAAACCCGTGTCCCGCCTGGTATGGCCTGCGTGGGCTATGCGTAGTCCGCGTAAGCTGAACCAGTCCGGTGTCTGGGGACGGATCCGAGGGATCCTGAGGCAGATTTTGCCCTCTAACCACCTTAAAAAAAAAAAAAAAAAAAAAAGAGAGAGAGAGAGAGAGAGAGAGACAGAGAGAGAGAGACAGAGACAGAGACAGAGAGAGACCTAGGTAGTTTTGTATCGATCGGTTAGCATAGATCATCATCTGGTAATCCAATCACGATTTGTCTTTGGCTTCATAAATACGTCATTCGAAGTTAGTTGTACCGATAGCTTTGATGTGAGCGAATTGATCTGTTCAGACTCTCGACAAATGAGATTGTAATCACTTTTTTTGCATTCATTCACGTCAATGTTGCAGACTTTCTGCACGATTTCATGATGATGTATTCTGTGGAATTCTTCTGTGAATCCGGAGTTGAATAGATTGTCCAACCCCTCGGGCAATCACCAACCTAGTTAGTACAAATTTGAGCTCCCGTGTATTTTCAAGATCAAATTAATATATCTCACTTTTTATTGCTTAGGATCCATGTTGTTTAGTTCAACCAACCTAGCTTTTCTGTAATTCGAACTCTCATGTTCATGATTATAGTTCTATTTCATACTTTGGCGCTTCATGCACATGACTATAGTTACGTACATTGTACATACTTCGACCACGCGCTCGCGTGTACTGCCCGTCCTGCGCAATTACTCTCATCCATTCTCACTCACTCTCGCTTCATGCTTATATTCGTGTCAACTACGGACCAGCCCACCTCGCGTTACTTTTGTGCGCTTCACTTTCAATAAACGTAGGTTATTCATTAACTTTAGTGACAATCATTTATAGCCTCCACACTCTCCACCGTACAGTTTTGGTCCTTCGAGCCGGATGTCAGTGTGGGATGGCTGAAATTCGCAGTGATTTTCGTGGATTTCAAAGTGAGCGAAATGTGGTCGCGAGAATTGAGAGTGTTGTCTTCTCGTCATTATGCCGAGCGAAATATCTCAATCACGCGCGTCATATATCATAACTCCGGATAATTTTGAGCTATGATTATTTTGCTTATTTAATGCAAAATTTTGGGAAGTGACGCGCGCGAGTGCCGTAATTCATCCAGGCACATCATGGCATACATCTACATCGGCGAGGAAAACCAAAGTGGTTGACTACACATCGCACAAGGAGTGCGACAGAGAGAGACGCAGAGCGACGGCAAGGAGAACGGAAAAAAGGAGGTAGCCGAGAGCCAATTCAGCGACACTTCGGGCGCCCAGCTGATGCAGTACAAGCTCGGGACACACCAAGCTGAACATTGGGCTAAGAGATCATTTTCATTTTGTTATCCTCCCTGGAATTTTGCAATTCGCTCCCCTACTAAATTTGTCGTTCTGTCGTCTTGATACTAGCTTCTGTTGCATATGTCTATCATATCGTTTGATCAGCTAGGAACTTCAATACTCGGTTCTAAATTTTCTTGAACTTCTAGTTCACTTGGAAATCGGCTGGAGCGGCATACCACGTATTCGAAGCTGCATACCAACCACATTGTCGGAGAGGCAACGGAACAGCGCATGTACGAGAATGCCGAGCAGGAACCCACTGCAGCTCTTGCACCATGATGACATTCTTCTACTACTCGTCGAGCAGAGCGTGAATTTTCGGACCTGCAAGCACCGGCATCTCGTTTCATCAAGCACACAAAGATAAGCCACAATTTTATTGTTCCTTGCTATTGCCATATCTCCTCGATTTGCAATCCGGCTACTTTTTTGGAATCATTCATGACCTCGATCTTCAAAGATTGAGCACGTCAACGACTCTGACCTTCTTCTTCGCAAATCCTCTCAGAAAGCGTGACGTAGAATCGGATTGGATTACACGACTCATTGTCGCATTGATTGGATTTGCCAGTCATCGACTTGTGTAATCATCTTGACCAACGTCTTCAAAGGTTGAGTGATTTGTAAAGATGGAGAAAGTACTTGATGATCAACTCAATATACGAAAAAGAATTTCAAACATTTCTTCTAATCCCAAATCAGAGGAAGAGTATCAAACAAAGTCTCAAGCCACTCTAGTTCCACGTATAACTGAGATCGATGAGTACTATCAAACTTCCCTGTCGAATCATGCAAAACTCATGAGTAGTAAACACGATTGTGTAAAAACTTACGTAGAGTCAGGGATGGCTGACGACATTGAAGATTTTTATTTTTATAGAAAAGGTTGCTTAATGGAATGGCTCGATGATTATGAGGGAAACCTCAGAGCACAAAGAGCAGTGGAGGAACAAACTGGTGCTAACGGCCGAGCTCCCCCTCTGCCCACCCCACATTCAACCAATTCTCATGGTCAATGCCTAAAATTGATATTCCTGCATTCTCGGGTGAATCCCAGGATTGGCCTAGGTTTAGAGATTTTTTCAGATCTATGGTCCATAGAAATTCGGATTACTCCCCTATCGCCAAGCTGTACTATCTAACAATTCATATGAAGGAGGTTCAGCTGCTATAGTCCGTCCGAGACAACAGACGAGTCTCTCTGCGCTATCAATGGCCGCAAGCCGTTAGCGGTCCGTCTCTATGTTCTACGTTCGCCGTGTATTGCTATAGCGTGCTATTGACACGTGCCAGTCGACACTAGAATTTGTCGTAAACTTTACAATATTCCAACACTCACAAGTAACCAACTCAACTTTTTGTTTGCTTGAGTGTTTCCTTTGTGTTTCATCTATCACTTGTTGATCTCTCATCAAAAACTCTCTGTTAAGTCAACCCGAAAATGATGAAGCAAGCTCAGAGAGCACGCATTTCCCATAAGACGCCGTGTCAAATTCGCGAAAAATCAAACGTTGATTTCTCGGCTCACAGGTCACCCCATGTCTCAAAAATTCAGTATAAATCTCACATCAGCATTATAAACGAGTACTTTGAATTTCATCAAAATCTCTGTTAATTCTCGACCAGCTGAACCTCCTCAAGGGCGGCGCCCTCTCGAAGCTTTCTGATGTTGGTTTCACAGCTGAAGATTATCCTATAGCGTGGGGAAAACTAGCTGATTATTATGATAACCCTCGGAAGCTTGTAAATCGTCACATGTCTGATATTTTTCATATCGGAAATATGAAAAGTGAATCAGCTGCTGAATTGAGGCGTGTGTTTTCTGGCACGTTTGACAGTCTCATTGCTCTGAAAAATATGAAACGCCCAGTTGAAGAATCTGGTAATGACTTGATAGTATTTTTGACAGTCAATCGCCTTGATCCAGCAATACGCAAAGATTGGGAAAAATATCTTGGTAATACTTGTGAGCCTCTCTCAATTGATAAACTCAAGTCGTTACATTTGAATCACTTGAACACAGTACAACTACAGCGAGTTCCAGTTCGAATAGAAATCATACAAGTCACTCAACTGAATCCATATCACATGCCCAATCTTCCAGTAATGCAGTCAAAGTCTGTCATTATTGTAGTGGCGATCATTACTTGAGTAAGTGTGACGCTTTTAAAGCACTTACGGCTGACAAACGGGAAGAGTATGTGGATGGAAAACAGTTATGCAAAATGTGCTCCAGTAAGCACGCAACAAAAATTTGTGGTTTCAAGTATAATTGCAGAAAGTGCAAAGGCAGGCACAGTTAGCTGATTCACGTTTCAAATCAATCCGCATCTGGCGAGTCTGCCAAAACAAATGAGAAGTCGCAATCTGCTCAGTTTACAAGTATCCCCGACGACTCGATACAAGTAAACACTCACTGCTCAAGCATCAGATCGGGACCTAATAATTTTATTCTTCTAGCAAAGGCACAGGTTTACGTGCAATCTACTGACGGTTCCTAGATTGTAGTCCGTGTTCTGATTGATCAGTGTCCTCAATCGTCTTTCATGACAGAGTACTTGTGTCAGAGATTGAAATTGAAAAGACAACGTGGAACGGTAACAGTAGGAATAGTTAACGGAACTAAAACTCAATCCGGTAAGGGGGTCGTTTGTTTCGAGTTCAAATGAAATGTAAATGATACTGCTTCATACGAAGCGAGTGCTTTCATCGTGACTTCCGTCTCGCAGTATAAGTCCAAACTCGAAGTTGATGAGGTTAGCTGGCAACATTTAACAGGCCTTGAGTTAGCCAATCCAGATTATTTGTCAGACAAGCCGATTGAGTTGTTACCAGGGGCGGGAGTCCATGGTAGAGTTGTGCTAGGTCAGGTTGTCAAGGGTACACAATTAGAACCCATCGCGACAAATACCCCCTTAGGTTAAATCATCTCTGGTGGAACCTCGTCCTTGCAAATCAATCCGAACTCTGTCTCAGCATACCATTATCATTTACTGTTATTTTCAGTTGTTACTAACGAAAGATTGGACGATCAACTTCAGAAATTTTGGAGGTAGGAAGAGGTTATAACAAAGACGAAATTCTTAACCCCTGACGAACAAGAATGTGAAAATTTCTTCGTTGAAACTTACTCGAGAGCGCCAGATGGGGAATATATTGTTCGTCTACCTCTGAAAAACTCTGCAGCTGACCCACTGAGTGAATTGACGAATACACGGCAAGTTGCAGAAAAATCTATGCTTGCTCTCGAACGTAAGTTTTTGAAAGATCCAACACCAAAGGTTGAATACTCTGCTTTCATGAAAGAGTACAAAATTCCTGGGCACATGGTACAGACTGAAAATTCCGACACTTCCAAAAACTCAAGACAGTACTGCTTCCTCCCGCACCACAAGGTGTACAAAGAATCTAGCCTCACCACTGAATTACGCACCGTCTTCAATGGTTCTTGTCAAGTTGATGATTTGTCTCTGAATGATTTGCTACATAAAGGGACCAATCTTCTCCCTGGTTTGTTCAACATAATTTTGAGATGGCGTAGGTACAAATTTGTATTCACCTGCGACATCGTAAAAAGGTTTCGGCAGATCTAAGTGGACCCTAAGGATGTTTATTTACAGTCGATTCTTTGGAGAGAAGATTCTCAGGTACCCTCGATTATTTTTCATTTAGTAACAATTGTCTATGGCATGAGTAGCTCAGTATACTTAGTCATCAGAACTTTGCGTCAGCTAGCCTTAGATCACAGTATGGAATTCCTCGTCGGATGCTCAAATCATCAATGGAGAAAGCTACGTGGACGATTTTCCGTCTGGTGGCCACTCAATTGAAGAGACTCAAACCAACATGTATCGACTAACAGAGTTGCTCAAGGTGGGCGGATTTTCCTTGAGCAAATGGGTTTCAAATTCAATAGAGTTGGATACCTTCATTGAAAAATGGAGCCCTGAGCCCCTATCTTTTCATGGTAATCTAGATACCACTGCTGTTCTAGGAATTCAATGGCAGACAATTGACGATTGCTTTTACTTCAAAGTTGGACAAGAAGCTCTTCGTCAGAAATTGACAAAGAGGTTTGTTCTGTCCCAAATTTCTCGGCTATTTGACCCCATGGGCTGGCTAGCTCCGCTAGTTGTACAGGCAAAAATATTCATGCAAAAACTTTGGTTACAGAAAATCTGTTGTGACGTCGAAATACCACACGAGCTAGCTCTCGAGATCAAAGAATGGCGCTCAGACTTACCAAATCTAGAAAAATTGAAAATACCTCGATGGATTGACTATGCTTTAGATGGTGACATTTTAGAAATGCATGGATTTCCCGATGCTACATCTCTGGCATGTGGTGCTGTGCTAAACTTGCGTGTGATACGCCATGGTCAAGTTTTTGTCTCACTCCAAGCAGCAAAAACCAAGGTAGCACCAGTGATAAATGTGTCTACGCCGAGATTAGAACTCATAGCTGCTCTCACATTGACTCAATTGGCTCAGAGGTACTCTGAAGTTATGAGCCCCATGAAAGTTGAAGTTCACTTTTATACAGACTCACTAGACGTTCTATACTGGTTAAAAGATCACCCATCGCGTTGGAACACATTTGTTGCAAAACTTTGTTCACTTATCGAGACGATTATGCCGCAGGCCTACTGGCATCATATCAGATCGAAAGGTAATTCAGCAGACTTAGCTTCTAGGGGAATGTTACCTTCAGAACTGTTGAGTTTTGATCTGTGGTAGAGAGGGACATAAATGCTTCCAACATCTTTGGATGCATGACCGACTGATGTACTTAGTATTGAAGTCGAGCCAAAGGAAGAACGCTCATCATTTGTTCATGTTGGTGTATTGGAAAAAACTCAAGTTTCTTACGACGGGGAAGAGTGGTATCTGATTCGTCGATTTTCAGTCCTACGAAAGCTTCTCGAAGTAACAGCAATATGGATGAGACTCATCATCGAATTCGCTCAAAAGCTTCGGCCGGAGCTGAGACAGAAAATCCAGTTGCTATCTTACGAATTCCTCCATCGTGATTTCGACCAGTTGCCATTTTCTGTACACGAAATCGAGAATGCTCGATTGCTCTGGGTGTATCGTATACAAAGAGAAGAATTCAATCATGAAATCAGAATACTAACCAATGGAAAAACCTCGAAAAATTCTCAGATCACCAAATTGACGCCTTTCCCAAATAAGGGATTGATTCGGATTGGAGGCAGACTGTCCAACACTCTTCTAGACTACAGTGAGAGACATCCTCTGGTTCTTCCATCTCAAGGGCCATTCGTTGATCTTGTGGTGAGAGCCATGCATATCAAATTGTTTCATGCTGGGGTGCAGACCACATTAGGTAACCTCAGAAAATTGCACTGGATTGTATATGGCCGGAATAAGGTAAGACGTATAATTTCTCGATGTACTATTCGCACTCGATATAATGCCAAAGTCTCATATCAATTGATGGGCAACTCGCCCAAAGAGAGTGTGACACCAGCATACCCATTCGAACATTCTGGCGTTGACTATGCTGGTCCTATGAAAATTCGATTGACGAAGACTAGAGGTTAAGGGACCATGAAAGGTTACATCGCTTTTTTTGTATGTCTTAGCACACGATTATCGCATCTTGAGCTGATAGAGGACTACACTTTTGCGGCCTTTGTCGCATGCTTCAAACGTTTCACAAGTCGCAGAGGACATCGTGCGAAATTACGGTGCGACAACGCACTCAACTTCGTTAGAGCAGCTGCCAGATTGAGACGGCTTTTTGAACAGTCTTCGGATTTCGCTCAGCATGTCACCCAATACCTGGAGTCTGAAGCCACCGAGTTCAGGTTTAACCCTCTTGCAGCACCACACTGTGGAGGTATCTGCGGAGCCGCAGTGAAATCGCAAGATCATCGGAGAGCAAATCTTCACGTTTGAAGAACTCTCCACCTTCCTGTGTCAGGTGGAGGCATGCCTCAATTCTCGCCCTTTATGCCCTCTCAGAGATGATTCCACTGACCTTGATGTATTGACTCCTAGTCACATACTCATACAACAGCCCTCACATATGATTCCAGAACCATCTCCAATTGGCAAAAAATTCCCATTGATCGGCGTTGGGATTGGCTCACTCAAATGACTCAGGAATTTTGGCAACGGTGGTCCAGTGAGTACCTGACCGAGCTCCATCGTCGGAATCGATGGTCACACGAGACCAAAAACTTTCAAATCGGAGATGTTGTGCTGCTCAGAGATGACTGCCTCACCCCTGCTAAGTGGCCGTTGGGCCGCGTGATTGAGGTCTACCCTGACAGAGATGGACTCGTGAGGGTCGTCAAGGTCAAGACTGCTCACTCCATATTTGTGCGTCACATCGTGGAACTCATCAAGCTGATTAACAGCGAAGATGAAGGATTTTTCAAATTTGAAAATTCTCTAAAATTCATTCAGTATGATTTACTTAAAATTTTCATTTGCATCACTAATGTTCATTGTTCAAAGTTCAAACTAAGTTCCTTCTTTTGAATAGTTAGTGTTGTAATTAAATCGTTAGCCTTACCGGCATCAAGTATTCTCTTATTTTCTAACGAAGTCTCGCAAATTATGAGTTAACTATATTATACTTTATTGGTTGCAATGGTTTTGATGATAATCGTTATCAGCAAGGTCAAATCTTGATTCAAAATCGATCGCATTTTCTGAGAATGATGTATATCCCATGTTGGTTTTTCGTTCTTAAGATTGTAATCAGTTATGATGCAAAATTGTGTGATCTTGATAACGAGGTGGGTGGAATGTTGACGATTATAGTTCTATCTCAGACTTTGGCGCTTCACGCACATGACTATAGTTACGGACATTGTACATATTTCGACCACGCGCTCGCGCGTACTGCCCGTCCTGCGCAGTTACTCTCATTCATTCTCACTCACTCTCGCTTCATGCATATATTCGTGTCAACCACCGAACAGCCAACTTCGCGTTACTTTTGTGCGCTTCACTTTCGATAAACTCAAGTTATTCATTAACTTTAGTGACAATCATTTGAAGCCTCCACACTCTCTACTGTACATCTCACAAAATATTTGATACTGATAATGATCACATTCCTCAAACAGTTATAATCAATTTCAACAAATTTACCATAGCCAATTTAGTTCATAAGCAAACTGAGCCCCCGTAGAATTTTTTCAGGCGCTAAATCGAATACATCTCACTCATAAGGATTTAGACTGATGATATTGATTGGAATCATTAGCTAAATAACTCAGAATGATAGAGATTTGTAGCATAGACAACTTAGAACCCACGCAGACTGTGCTCCTATGAATTTGTAGTTGTTGAGAACGATCTAGAATCTCATTGTTGAGAATGTGCACTCCATATTCACTAGGATCGCCCTATGCATAATGTGAACCATTTCATACATACGCCACCATTTGGACCGATTAGTTTTTCTCCCTGAAAGATATGTGAATTTTGATGAATGGCAATATGTACACTAGGGTGGGCCGAGAAATGGGAATTTTCGAAAATCGTTACGCCTGGGGGCCAATTTTCTGCTATTTTGCACGTAGATAATGGGAAAATTTTGTGCGGATTTTTAGAAAGAACTTTTAGGTTCTGACAAAAGCCTTCAAGATTCTCAGAAAATAGAGTGAAAACGTCATTTTTACGCTATTTCTAGAAGCAAAGTTATAGCGTGCAGAACCTACGCGGTGGCACCAAACGGTGATCGAACAATGTTTTCTTACGTATTTTTGACCGTAGGAACCGAAAATCAGGTTCGTTTGAGCCTCAGAAGTTGAGGGCCTTTGTAAATTGCGAGATACCGATCAGAGTGGGAAAGTGGCAATTTTCCGGGAGACGCCAGATTTCTGTGAAGTTGAAAACGATCCTCCAAACTCGATTCAATCGACCAAAAATCATTACACACCACATTTTCTTATGTATTTTGACCTGCTGAAGACGGTCTTGGTGGTTTCAGGAGGCTAGAACGCGTCAAAATTTAGCTATGAGCAAACGTATCCGGACGATTTTCGTAGGGCTCACGAAAGGGCTCGTCGCGGCCAGGGCATAGGTCACGGACAAGAGTCCTCTTTCACTCGATGCGTAATCCCCAATATCATCATTAGTTGGGGCCGAGTGGGCGCCATCATTGAGAAAACTATTCCCACGAGGTTTTGCTCCGAGATCCCCTTCAGAAGACTGTCCTGATTAAGGAAACCCATGTTACCAAGCCGAGGAATGGTCACAATTTGTTTAAACTGAAATTGTTTAAACAATTGATGAAAATTGATTTTCCGAGATGGAAACCATTTTATCAAGGTATTTTGGGTGATTCTCAATCGAAAGTTACTCCTGTCATTTCTTGCTCAAATCGATTCTTTTTGACTTATACGCACTTTTAAATTGAAAAATCACGATATTGCGATTTTTACTAGTGGGAATCAACAACAATAAAGTAAATAGTGACTTTTCTGGCGATGGGAATCTATTCTCCTAACCTTTATCGGCAATATTCAATATCAGGAAGTAATGTTCCTGGTCCAAAACCTCATTTTTAAACTAATTGTTTATGACAAGTCCGCGTGTGTTGGAGTATACTTGATCGACTTTTAGTGTCTCCTGACGCGTTAGTACTCAGGTATACTCCAACACACGCGGAAGCGTCATAAACAATTAGTTGGAAAATGAGGTCTTGGACCGGGAACATTACTTCCTGATATTGGATATCGTCGATAAAGGTTAGATGAATACATTCCCATCGCCAGAAAAGGCACCATTTACTTTTTTGGTGTTAATTTTCACCAGTGAGAATCGCAATATCGTGATTTTCCAATTTAAAAGTGCGTATAAGTCAAAAAGAATCGATTTGAGCATAAAATGACAAAAGTAACTTTCGATTTAGAATTACTCAAAATACCTCTCAGAAATAGTATTCATATAGGAGAATCAATTTTTATCAATTTTTCAAACGATTCCAGTTTAAACAAATTGTGACCATTTCTCGGCTTGGCAACATGGGTTTCCATAATCAGGACAGTCTTCTGAAGGGGATCGTGGAGCAAAACCTCGTGGGAATAGTTTTCTCAATGATGGCGCCCACTCGGCCCCGACTAATAATGATATTGGGGATTACGCATCGAGTGAAAGAGGACTCGTGTCCGTGACCTAGGCCCTGGCCGCGACGAGCCCTTTCGTGAGCCCTACGAAAATCGTCCGGATACGTTTGCTCATAACTAAATTTTGACGCGTTCTAGCTTCCTGAAACCACCAAGACCGTCTTCAGCAGGTCAAAATACATAAGAAAATGTAGTGTGTAATGATTCTTGGTCGATTGAATCGAGTTTGGAGGATCGTTTTCAACTTCACAGAAATCTGGCGTCTCCCGGAAAATTGCCACTTTCCCACTCTGATCGGTATCTCGCAATTGACGAAGGTCCTCGACTTTTCAGGCTCAAACGAACCTCATTTTCGGTTTCTACGGCCAAAAATACGTAAGTAAGCATTGTTCGATCACCGTTTGGTGCCGCCGCGTAGGTTCTGCACGCTATAACTCTGCTTTAGAAATAGCGTAAAAATGACGTTTTCACTCTAATTTCTGAGAATCTTCAAGGCTTTCGCCAGAACCTTAAAGTTCTTTCTAAAAATCCACAAAAAATTTTCCCATTATCTACATGCAAAATAGCAAAAAATTGGCCCTCAGGCGTAACGATTTTCGAAAATTTCCATTTTTCGGCCCACCCTAATGTACACGTAGAATAATCTCCCAGTATCAACCAATATCTTGTTAGGATAATCTACGAAACGTAAGGTGCTCATACGATTCATCAATTCAGCATATTTAAGAGATATTTACCATCTCATGGTATACTTCCATTTATACCCCCTGGATCGTCCAAGAAGGAATTTTCATGAGAAGTCTTATTTTAAATACACGAGGAGGGAATAATTGTATGAAATTTGAAAGAAAAATCTTTTTTTTTCCATGTACAGTCCCTACCATAAATGATGGAACACTTAGAGTCTCACTCAAACAGTGATATTACCAATTTGATTGGTCGTACGGGAATTCTGAAGAAAGGGTTTTGAAGAACACAAAAAAATGTATCGATTCATGCATTTTGATGATTTTCCACGTGCTTTCCAAGTGCCCGTACACGTGGTTGAAAATCAGAAAAAAATTCTCCTTCAGCCAATCACCAACAATTTTGACGGCAGTGATCCGATCACAAAAATACCCACAGAATCTTGTAGATTGTTCAAGAATCTAAAAATTTGATCTTCTGTAACATTTCCGTACGAACTTTCCCGTCTGACTTACGAGCTCCGGGAGAGAACTTTGTATTAACATAGGGTGCTCGTGGAGATACCGAGCTTGGCACCTGTTCAATTCTCTCTCGCTCTATTCTGGGGTGAAATTGGATTCATAAAATATCATAGCACATGATTCCGATGTTGAGTGATCTCATCTTTCAAAATATTCCATCAGATTTTGTATCAAATGTGACCTATAGGAGCAAAACACGAAATTCATCAATATTCACATCAAATTTCGAGAAATCGTCGATACCTCGAATCTTAGACAAAATCTGATCAAATATTCTGAGAGATGAGATCATTTTACGTCGAAATCATGTGCCATGATATTTTTCAAATCCAATTTTGCCCCAGAATAGAGCGAGAGGAAATTAAAGAGGTGCCAAGCTCGGTATCTCCTTGAGCATCCTATGTTAATACGAAGTTTTCTTTCGGAGCTCGTAAGTTAGAAGGGAAGGGTCACACGAAAATTTTACATGGGACCAAATTTTAAGATTTTTGAACGATCTTCAAGATCCTGTGAGTATTTTTTGTGATCGGATCACTCCCGTCACAATTGCACGTGATTGATTGAAGGAGAATTTTTTCTGATTTTCGAACAAGTGTACGGGCACTTAAAAAGCGCGTAAAAAATCATCAAAGCCCATGAATTGATAGATTTTTTTTGTGTTCTTCAAAACCCTTTCCTCAGAATTCCCATAGGATCAAGCAAATTGGAAATATCACTGTTTGAGTGAGGGACTGTACATTATTTCCAACATTGCCCAGGAGAGCAATGAATGCGGCTATGGGCGTGTCAGGAACCCATATAGGTTCCCAACTAGCCCTACATATATTACTGTATACGCACTACATATAGAACTATCATGTATATATATGAGGGTTTCCACGGAACTTTTGACTTTTGTGTTACTGCAATGTTCCCGGAGTATTCTGAACTATGAGGAGTGCGCAGGAGTGACATTGTATAGTATTTGTCATCATTCAATAAGGCCTACATTCTTTCTTGTTGAAACATACCCTGATTTGTCAATAGACGACCGCAAGAGATGATTCTTGGGTAGTTTACAAACGAATCAACGCAATTTTTTAGATTGGAGAGGCTGTAAGTTAAATACCTATGCCTCAACTACTTTGCTGGAACGACATATCCATCTGCTAATCTCATATTTTGCAGGGTATCTATAGAATTTTCAAAATTCCATTCAAGGAGTTTTCCAGGATTTCAAGGAGGAAAATTCGGGAAATTCGAGGAGTTTTAATAACTCATCCCAAATCAGTAAAAATAATGACATTAAGTCACTATCAATGCATTCTGTCGCGGATGGATCTACAGTACCCGTCGAAATTAATAGAACACGCATATCTTCACTAAAACAGCGATTACTCGGACGTCCTTGGGTCTACGGTAATTTTACAAAAAGCGTTCGAAAGATGGGAAAAAATCTATCAATTCATGTTCTTTAAGATATTTTTTGCCGCGAAATTCATGGTTTTGATTGGCTCCGAAAAACGAAAAATTTTCCATCTCAGTCAATCATCGATAATACATCGGGAAATTACGATAGCGCAAAAATCTTTGTGGGATCTTGTAGCTCTTTTCAAGACCTTCGAAATCGTTTCTTAAACATTATTCTACGAATTTTTCCACCCGAGTCACGAGCGATCAAAAGAGAGCAAAGTCACACGTGTTGAGGGTAGCGGAGATACAAAAAAATACGTAATCCATGATTTCGACGTGAAATCTTCTAAAAATTATACAACATGAATCAGTTATGTGTTTTAGAACGCACTCGAAACGACCTCAGACAGTTTGAAGAAGAAAGAGCTCATACCTCTAGATCACCAGTACGCTCGACCCGCGGCAAGGATTTTTGCGCTATCATGATTTCCCAATGAATGGTCGATGATTGACTGAGATGGAAAATTTTTCGTTTTTCGGAGCCGATTAAAACCAAGAACTTTGCGGCCAAAAATACTTTAAGGACATGGATTGATAGATTTTTTGCTCATCTTTCAAATGCTCTTTGAAAAATTGCCGTAGACCCAAGGGCGTCGGAGCAGTCGCTGTTTTAGTGAAGGTATGCGTGTTCCATTAATTTCGACGGGTACTGTATGATTGAGTAACCATAGTCGTTTCAAAATGCAATACAAAACCAAATCTGGACTAAAAAGTACAGCTCCATATAATACAACATGCATCGAAATAGATTACACTTCTAGTTGAAAGTTTGATACACCTGAGAATGAGGAACTCAATTAAGGAAGATCGATTCCCTCGGACTCTTTTGACCAAAAACTTAGCTCATTTTCTAGCCTTTTCCGAAGTATTCTAAGGACTGTCTGAGATATTTTTTGTGCGTCACAACTGACTTTTTCTAGGTCAAGTCCGAGGCCGCATCCATGAGAAAATTCATAGAAATTGAATTAAATGTCAAAGACAGCTGGAAGTAGGATCCGATTCCCTTCAATTTTCTCTCTATCATTGGAAGAAACCAAAAATAGTAGTTATACCGCTTCCTGTGTGAGTCGCTCCATGAATTTCCGAAGACTGGCCAATTTCTCCAGACAAATCTTCCTTCACAAAACAGTCACATCTGGGACCAAAAAAGGCTCAAGATGAGGTTCTAGGATGGATTTTGAGTCTCTCGACTTCTACTTTCAAACAACTCTTGAATCATTTTGATACATCAGTTTCTGCCTGACTTGCAGAGGTCTAAGTTCCGACGCAATTTTTATGAATTTTTCCAGGAACGCAACTTGACCTAGCAAAAATATGTTGAGTTGCACGTTAGAATCTCAGAGGATCCTCTGAAATATTCGAAGAAAACTACAGAATGAGCTAAGTCGGAGTCGCATTGAACCGATGAGGCTGGAGAAATCGGATATTCTAAACTGGGTTCTTCATTTTCGGGTGTATACAAAATGTCAATCAGTGATGTATAATGAACGAGCTGAGATACTTGGAAGGACAGAAAAACATGGCTCAAAACATACTCCGAGGTATCAATCCGCAAAAGATAACCTCTTACTCGAATCAAGAAAAAGGATGTATCGAACAAATATGAAAATAGAGTATTGAACAGAATAGATTATTGAGCATTCTCAATACCAATCTAACCTGTGAGAGTGAGTTAGTGAAAAAACAAATTTTGAGGCTATTCCAGTTAAGACCCTCCAGTGAGAAGGAATTAAACAATTGCATTCCCTCCGCAATGAAATATATGGTTCTAGAGACAAAATGAGGTGACACCTACTGTTTTGTTCAGCCCAGATCGACTTTGCATCGGAGCTATCTGCGGCCGAAAATTGGATTTGGCATTCTGAAATTGATATCAAACTCCACAACTTCGCCACGAATATTGAGTTTTCTGAGATGAACCTCGATGGATTCTTTCAAACACAAGTATCAATGCAGAGAAAAGGCTTCCAGTGCTCAAAAGCATGAATATTATCTTCAACAGGGGCTAAAAAATCGTGGGAGGCACTGAATAGTATATTATGCGTCGAGTGCCAGAAATTCTTGTTCTTCGCGAAAACTTTGTTAGACGTCGGCTTCGCCACGTCCTGCGCGAGGAAGCGAGGTAACACGCAGTTTCCGCGTCGAGTCGTATAAAAGTTTCTTAAAAAAGATGTTGAATGCTCAATTACTGTTGAAATTTGGTGACAACTTTTGTGGAGAGATCTAATTTGCTTTCTCGAGAGGATCATAATTTCATGAAGATATACCCAAGATGATAGATCTAAGACCCACCACTGAATCCAATTCTAATCACTTAAAGAATGGATTTTAGCGTCGCGATAGGTCCCGAAGATTATCATCTCGGGATGGTTCCATGGGATAGAGATATTCTTGAGAGAGGAAATTAGATCTCTCCACAAGAATTGTTACCAGAGGGTCCGGATAAGATGGTAAAACCAGCCCCAGGCTACATCGCCAGGAAAATTATGGGGTTCAGTTGGTACATCATGTGAAACATACCCCCAGAAAAAATTTTAGACCCCTAGACCTCTCCAGACCGCCATACGCTCAAAAAAGCTGTTTATCGGTATTTATTCCAGTGTGGCGAGACCAATCGACCAAAAAATCACAAAAATCTGTTTCAACTCAAAAAATATAAAAAAAATATCCCCAGGATTTTTAATTGTCACACAGCAGCTAGAAAATTTTATGAAAATTTCCAAAATTCACCGAGAAAACGGGGCGATAGGTGCAGATCGGGGAAGATTTTTTGGAGTGCTTTTCTGTATTCTACAAGAAAAAAATTTTTGCCCAGTCGTTGAAGTGGTACAACAGCTCGAAAAAAAATCAAAAAGTGTCAAAAACGCTGTTTTTTGCGTAAAAAGCTCACTTGAACGTACTCAGTCACTTTTCACAGGGATGAGACTATTTTCTCGAAGAAGATCGTCAAATTTTACGTGGGAAACTATGTTTTGAGGGTTAATTAGGTGATCTTTGGACCGAATCTAGACTGAGAAAACCCGAAAATCCATCAAAAATCAGACTGTACACGCTGTCAAGACGGCCAGAGCTTCCTCCATTCCATGAAAGCTCCCAAAATTTATTGAAATATAGAAAATTGAGCAGTTCTTCCCCAGATGGGATTCAGTATCGAGCCCCCCTCCCCTCCCCACAACCCATCAAGAACCATACAGAAAATCCCCAGACACTCTTGATAGAGTCTAATCAATCTCATCAAGTGAAACATTCGGATGACCAGAGAATGACATATTACACCATCAGTCTATCCATCATCCTTGAGCTTAATACAAACTCGTGGACAATTGGAATCAAAGAATAACTGGCTACCCTCGTTGTATACGTACGTTGTATTTAAAACAATCTATCGAAGTTTATCTCGAAAGACCCATTGGTGGTAAAGTTGTGGAGTTTTTACCAATTCCAGAATGCCAATTTCAATTTTCTGCCACAAACTGGGCATTTGCATAGCGCTGATGCAAATTCGATCTAGGCTAAACGAAAAACACGTGTCACCTCAATTTGCCTCTAGAACTTTCCTATTTCATCGCGGAGGGAATCTAATTTGTTGACCTTCCTTCATTGGACGGCCTTAACTGGAATAGCCTTTTGATGTATTCCAAACGCTCTTTCTGAGCATCAGCCATCGCGTCATGGACTATACGCTAAATGGACTGCGCTAAGGACAAGTGCAGTCGAGTAGATACCGACAGTTTACTTAAAACTCTCTAATGTGCAGATTATCCTCCAAAAGAGAGAGTTTGTTATGGAAATTTCAAGGATTGGAAATTGATTCAAGGAGTATTCAAGGGTTTCAAGGATTTGCCATCAAATTCAAGGAGATTCCAGAATTTCCAGGAATTCAAGGATCTATAGATACCTCAAAATTTTTGAGAAAATGTACGATTCAGAGGTGTGCACTAATTTGGTTATGATATTAACTCTCATTTATCGATGTAACCGAGTTTTGTGGGGAAACTTTCTCTGGCTATTGTTTACCAAAATGATGAAATATCTTGTGCAAAACGGGGAATGTACCAACGAGTTTTCGAAGTTGAAAAGAAGACGAATCTAATCCCGTTTGGTTTGTGAGTGTGCGTTGATCCGGATAAATTTCATAAAGCTTCAAAGCTCATAAAGATATCGCGCCACTTGCTTTGAAAATGGTCATTTTTTGGTGGCGCACTCAGGAGACGTGAAGCACAGGATTGGAATGTTATGCTCTTTTCCCTTCATCACAAAAAGGATATAACCGCATTGTTTTGAGTTGCAATTGTCGACCGGTATTTCTGTGAGAATCTAAAGAGAAATATTTGAACCCCGATGGTAAGCTAAATAAACCTCCAAATGTGATGGTATCGCGAATTTCTCGATTTCTACATATTCTACGGCTGAACTATGAACAAAATAACACCACAGCATACTCTGGAAACTGAAATGAGACTCATTGGTCGTGACTCAATTTTGGAAATTTACATCAAATTTCGGAAGAATCAATGATAAAATTTATCTTCAAGTCAAGTCAGGCGAAATATAATCCCTATCAATCGTCTAGACAATGTTTTGAATCGAATCTATTCGATGAGAGTTGATTCAAGAATGATCCGAGAGTGAAATTCCGTACATGTCGTTATGAACCAGATACCTTGGCTTGGAAGAGAGTGGCACCACTTTTTTTTACATGTTTTCAAGATCTAGGAATCACATAGAACCCATTTCCAACTGGTGGGATGAAAAATTTTTTTCTCTATTTCGGAGGGTCAATAGTTAAAAGTTCCATGGAAACCCTCATATATCTAATGCGAATACCTGCAATGATGCATGCGTCTCTCACGATCATAAGTGGGACGCGATCTCGACCCTCCGATCACAGCACAAAGACGCTACGATCAAAGACCCTGAGTTAGGGCTACCACGATACGATGAGTACCGATATTCTGCAGTTAGACCGGGAGCTGGTGAACTTTTTTCGTGCGAGATTTGATAATACCTAGAAGGGTGCTAAAATTGTTGAAGGATCTTTATAGATCACGAAAATCACTTTCCGCACGCTCTATAGTGAGGCAAAACATTTTTTTTCGATTCTTGAAATGATTATTTTTACGGGTTGATGTGTCATATTTGATAAAAGCTGAAACTTCCAGGAATGACAGATTATAGTCTAGAATCACCAAAAAAATCTCTAACCGACCCGCCAGAGCGATTTTCAAATCAAATTCCTGGCCCAGTTTTCAGCCTTTCCTGCCCATGCGCACAGTTATATGCTTGTGGAAGTATTCTCAAACGATAGCTGGCAAAATTTCCTTCAAAATGACCTCTTGATGAAGTCGATTCAATGAATCATAACCAGGGTTATGACTGTTTTTGGGAAATGCAAGATTCCAAGTTGTCAAAGTACGCTGTCGTTTGACTCACAGATTTGACACATAGGACTCTTCCACTTTCGAAAAACAGTCATAACTCTGGTTAAAATGCATCAAATCAACTTTATCAGGGGGTCATTTTGGAGGAATTTTTGCCAGCTATCGTTTGAAGGTACTTTCACAAGCATAAAATTACGCGCATGATCAGAAAAGGCCAATAAATGTGCAAGGAATTTGATTTAAAAATCGCCCTGGCGGGTCGGTTAGAGATTTTTTTTCGGCCGCCTCGCGGTTAGAACACTATTTTCTAGTCATAAGGATGTAAGAAAACCGTGGAAAAAGTCGAGAAAGAGAGTTTGGGAAATAAGGACCACCCTAATCTACGGGTATCTGTTTTGATGAGCTAACCTCAAACTGTCTCGCTTTTGAAATTATGATCGAAGAATTAGTTGCGAAATATTAGAACTCAAGAACACTTGACTCCAAACCTGTTCGTCAAGGAGAGATGTAATGAGGAGAGAATAATTTCATGCTCGGTCTCTACAAGTGTGTGGAGATTTCAAGACTTGGTTTTATCATTGGTGGGCTATTCCAGTTAAGACTGTCCAATGAAGTGAGGTCGAAAAATTAGATCCTCTCCGCGATAAAGTATATCATTCTAGGGCTAAAATGAGTCGACACGTATGTTTTTGTTTAGTCCAAATCGAGTTTGCATCGGAGCTATGCGAATTTCCAGTTTAGAGCCAGAGATTGAGATTAGCATTTTGAAATTGGTAAAAGCTTCACAACTTCGCTCTCAATGGGTCTCTTGAGATGGAGCTCGATGGGGTTATGAAACACAACATATTCAATCAGAAAAAAATCCTGTGGTGCTTAGAATTTTGCATAGAGTACCAAAAAGCGACAATTTGATGGAAAATAAAAGAATGCAATTACTCAAGAACATGAATTTGTATCCCTTTGAAATGTTCCTTAGAGTTCTTGAAACGGTGCCAAACATGATGCATTCGCTCCGCTAGGCGCTGAAAAAATTTTCTGAAAAAATTTTAGAAATCCAATCATTGTTGGTTCACGGTAACAACTATCGTGGAAAGGTCCATTTCCTCAGCCAAGAGTATCGTCATCCTATGGAAATGTCCCAAGATGATTAATTACGGGATCCGTTGCTTAATTGAGCAGTAATCACCCAACAACGGAATTTAGAGGCAGATCCCGTGATTAATCATCTTGGAACATTTTCATGGGATGACGACACTCTTGGCCGAGGAAATAGACCTTTCCACAATAGTTGTTACCGTATTCCAACAATAACTTGGTTTCTAGAACTTCCTTTCAGAAAAATTTTTTGGACCCTCTCACGAATTCGCATAGCTTCGATGCAAAGTCGATCTAGAATAAACAAAAAAAAACACATCTCACCTTATTTTAGCTCAAGAATCATATACTTCAACGCGGAGTAAATCTGATTATTCGACCTTCCTTCATTGGACGGTCTTGATTAGAATAGCTCTGCTGTGATACACATTTGTTTGTTTCCAACTGGTTCACACGTTTTCCAGTGGCTATTATACCAAGCTAGACCCGTGGACTTTGATTTGGGGTTGCTGAGACAGTTTTGGGAAATGATAAGCATGAGTCATAGTCAGAGTGTTATCAAAATTCTCTCAAAACTTTACCGATTGGAGTTGAAAATTGTGTGATCTAAAACTCCATCCATCAGGAGGAAAACAGGTAAGAGTCAATTGATTCGGAATTTATGACACCCAACACTAGAACATCAACATCTGACAGCAAAATCTCTGGTTTGTGTAGGGAAGATTTCATATTCATTGGGCCTCTGGATAATCCCTGATAACCATTCTGTCCAAGATTCCAGTTTCAACATCTTAATATGTTTGGTCAGAATGGCGTCACCACATCATTCACAGAGCTAAAGTCAACACTAGAATATTGCATTGAAGTTTGATTCATATCTGCTGAGATCCCTGTATATCAGAGGGATGATTCCATCTTGAGTAATCTGAATCCATTGGAATTTGGTTGATTTCTCAAGTTTCTGTGACCAAGAGCTAGAAAGTTGAATCGTAATATCCATTATCCTCAAGATGTTATGATGAAATACAGAATGTAATTGTTTTGCTTGGGCCTCTGAACCATTGATCATTTTCGTTATTCTATCTAAGGTTCCAGTTCCGATATCCCAGAATACTTAGTCGAGATGGCGCATCCGGGTCATTTTCAAAGATAAAGTTAATCTTGAAATATTGAATTGGGTTTCAAATCATGTCTGTTGAGATGCCTGTATCTCAGAGGAATGATCTCATCTTGAGTTATTTAAATTTGTTGAAATTTGGTTGATTTCTCAAGTTTTTGTGACCAAAAGTTAGAAATTTATATTGCGAATTCCATTATCCTCATGATGTATTGATGAAATACAGAACATAATCGTTTCGTCTGGGCCTCTAAACCATTTCTAATTATTCTCGTTGATCTATCTAAGGTTCCGGTTCCAATATCCCAGGATACTTGATCAAAATGGCGCATCCGGGTAATTTTGAGAGATCAAGTCAGTCTTGGAATATTGGATTGAATTTGAATTCATGAATTCTAGGATCCTCGTATTTCAGAGGGATGATCCCGTGTTCTGTGATCAAAATCTATTGAAATTTGGTTGATATCTCAAGTTTTTGTGACCAAAAGTGAGAAAGTTATATTGTAAATTTCATTGTCCTCAAGATGTATTAATGAAATATAGAATATAATTGTTTTTTTTGGGCCTCTGAACCATTTCTAATCATTCTAGTTATTTCCTTCAAGGTTCCAGTTTCATATCCCAGGATAAGTGATCAAAATAGCGCATCCGGGTCATTTTGAGAGATCAAGTCAATTTTGACATATTGAATTGGATCTGAAATCATATCTGCTGAGATCCCTGCATCTCAGAGGGATGATTTCATGTTCAAATTTTGGAATTGGTTGAGAATTGATGAGTTTGTATGAATATTTTCATGATCTGAAACTGACATATCGAGCACAAAGTTCTATAACTGCACGAAAGATAAGTTTTTTTTCATTTTTATTTATTTAACGACTCTGTTGAGCACTCAAGGTGCTATTTAGCGTCCAGATCGGAAAGATAAGTTATTCCTCGAACATTCCTGGTCTTTGGGAGTGAGTCTCGAATCCATCGGGGTATTTGAATGATTTGAATAGGAATCCACTGTACTCATGTGGTACTCATACATCATCTGCCCATATCCTTGAAATAGAGGCCAATGGGACCGAGTCCATTAATCAGAGTTCAGAATTTCTGGTGTCGAGTAATCGCTGAGCAAGACAAGTTTGAGAGTCTTGATTCATTATCTGCTTCTCATAGCCACAAACATACACATAGATGTTGTATCTAATACGTGTGTATGTGTGTGAGTGTGTGTATATATTGTAACTGAGGAATTTACTAGGATCAAAAAAGTTAGGGTTTAGGTCCGGTTTAAGACTTTAAGGACAGCGTTTCATTAATATAAATATATATATTGAAGATAAGATATTATATACAAATGGTCATGGAAGATAAATATGTCTAAGGAATCTGATATTCATTACAAACGTGTGTATTACAATTGCGGTCAAGCCCAATGAACGGTTGATACTGGTTACAATACTACTACGCTTCACTCTGGTGCCGCGGAGGAGCTGCCTCCGGGCCACAAACGGGTGTGACGGTGTTGCGGTGAACCTCGACTCTTAGCGCTCATGAGAAGTCGTCAACTAGATGGTCTCATCTGTCTAAGAGCTCCTTAGACAGAGAAGAGTTGCCAGCTGCTATACTCTAGAGCCATCTCTTGGATCAGGGCTCCTGGTGCCAAGAGAGGCGCGTGAGTCCGCTGCTCGGTGCAGACTGGTTCGTTCTGGTTGGGCATTGTGTGTACATCGATGCTGACGGGTGTTTCGCTTGTGAACAATGTTTTCGAGACAGCCACCTGGCGGCTGAGGCTTGAGTTACTCTAGCTGCTCGATGGATTGCGCGGGTACCGGAGCTATACTGGTGTCATAGCAAACGGGCCCGTCGCAATATACGTTATATCCAAGAAGTGCCGGACCCCTCGAATCTCCCCAGGGTTACGTCGTGCAAAAAAATGTTGAATACAAAAGTTGTTGGATATTCGATGACGGATCAGATGTGCCCCCACAAACCCCACCAATTTGCCCTATTGTGTCTAACTTTGAATTTTCGAATAGGGACCCCCATTTTTGACCTCAGATCCTGGAACAACGAAAAATTTCATGTCCAGATAGGTCTTTGTGACATTGGTCATGGTGACCTCCAGGGGTGAATGGGGTTCATAATAACCCACGAAGTACGGGACACCCCTCCGTATCTCCCCAGGGTTACGTCATGCTAAAAAATGTTGAACACAAAAGTTGTTGGATATCGGATCGAGGTTCAGATGTCACCCCCTCCCCCATTTGCCTCATTGAGGCAAACTTTGGATTTTTTAGTAGAAACCCCCATTTTTCACCTCAGATTCTGGGACAGCAAAATCTCTTACGTCTAGATGGGTCTTCATGACATTGGTTAAGGTGCGCTCCAGGGGTGAATGGGGGTCATGATAACCTACGATGTACGGGACCCCCGGTATCTCCCCAGGGTTACGTCAGGTAGAGAAATGTTGAATACGAAAGTCGTTGGATATCAAATATAAGTTTAGATGTGCCACCCCGCCCCCCCCCATTCACCCCATTGAAGCTAACTTTGAATTCTCCAACGAAACCCCCCATCTTTGACCTCAGATTCTGGAAGAACGGAAAATTCTACGTCCAGATAGGTCTTTATGACATTGGTCAAGGTGAGCTCCAGGGGTAAATGGGCGGCATGATAATCTACAAAGTACGCCCTCCCCCCGCTCCGCATCTCACCAGGGTTACGTCGAGCGAAAAAATAGTAGGTAAGAAGTTTCTGGATATCAAATGAGGGTTCAGATGCACCCCCGCTCCCCCGAATTACCCCTAGACCCTCCTAATTAGGGATGACGCGATTTTCGAGATTTCTCGCTCTCGTCTCGATCTCGTCTCGCAATGGCGAGATGAGATCGAGGCGAGAGGGTATCAGTAATTTATCGCTCGAGACGATAAAAACTTTTGTTCTCGCCGAGGCTCTCGTCGAGATATCGAAAAAAAAACACTCTAAATTGTGGCTCATCATATTTCATCATATCTATTCGATCAAAATAACATATTTGTTCAGTTGTCTTTCTGACAACCGACAGGAATATTTGTTTTGAAGCAAGAACACTTCATTATTCCTATATATTAATCTTACAAATGGCCGCTTGAAAGTTTGATTTCATCCATGAATTTAGACATAAGGACGCTCTGACACTCTGATGGCTCAGTGATTTCTTAAATACGTCATTATCGATGAAACATCAAAAAAGCGTGTTCGACTGGCACTGACGTAGCTTGTATGTTCAAGATATCTCTAGCCATTCGGCTTAGTGATGACGTGTATGAGTGGTCCTTCCACGATAAAAGGCTGTCCGTTGTTCCTTCAGTAGCTCTGGCAGCTCTCAAATACGCATTTATCTCTTTCTTCCAACTTAGGGACTCATAGACGTATCAGTCTTAATCCATAGATATTTCAGATTCAACAAGTATTCAGATTTCTGAGTTTTAACTTGAGTTGTGGTATTACAATCACTTGTTGGCTATTTAGCGCATATGAAGCCGAGGAGTAATGATACATAATCATCTTTGAACAACTCTCGTCGAGAGTCTCGCTCGATAACGAGACAAGACGAGACGATAACGAGACGATAACCAAATTTTTTAAATTTTTCGAGAGCGAGACGATAACTCCCAATCCCTCGTCTCATCTCGTCTCGCGGCATCCCTACTCCTAATCCTTCGCATTGAGGTCTACTTTGAGATTCGAAAGTGAGCCACACTGGGGCAAAGGGGGGGGGGCATCTGAATCTTCAACAGATATCCAAGAACTTTTGTATTCAACATTTTTTTTGCACGACGTAACCTTGGGAAGATACGGGGGGTCCCGTACTTCGTGGGTTATTATGACCCCCATTCACCCCTGGAGGTCACCTTGACCAATGTCACAAAGACCTATCTGGACGTGAACTCTTCCGTTCTTTCAGAATCTGAGGTCGAAAATGGAGGTTCCCATTCGGAAATTCAAGGTTAGCCACAATGGGGCGAATGGGGGGGGATGGGGAAGAGCACATCTGAGCCTTCATCCAATATCGAACAACTTTTGTATTCAACATTTTTTCGCACGATGTAACCCAGGGGAGATACGGAAGGGGTCGGGTACTTTTTCGACATACTGTATAGACTATCCATAATCCAGAGTCTCTCTGGACCAGATATTCTCTCACATACATACATCCGACCAATAACATATACACATACACGAGATACAACAGCGAGGAGTATATGGTTACGTGGCCTTGTGGTGACCCCCGCTAATCGCAAGTTGAATAATCGGTGATATCAGGGATTCCACCATGTGACTAGGGCCGATTAAGGCGATGCGGTTACCGTGCACGCTGAACTTTGTTCACAGAACTCTCAAAATCTTTCCCATTATGGGCTAAACGACGAGTTATCCAGGCTTTATTATCATCTAACTTGGCCTGGATAACTCTTCGTTTCGCCCAAATCGGACTAGATTTTGAGAGTTTTGTGAACGAAAATGTGCCAATTTGTAGGTTAGAAAGTACCCGCGGGCAAGTTATTCTCGTTTATTAGTGATAGTCTTGTGATTGGTGACAAATAATGAGATGTCCAACACAATTCAAATGATAATACGTAATGGACAAATCGTCTCCAACTTCGTTTCGTGAAAATTTTTTGATTTACATCCAAATAAGATATAATTTCCGGGTTGCACGGTGACCGCATCGCCTTAAATATGGCGCAGCCCTATTCCCTCGCCTTGAGATGCATCAGAATGCGATTTCATAGAGGGAGCATCAATTTTCAGCGTTCTAGAGGATTTCCATGGTTCCATTTGAAATGAGGGCGACCTCGAGACCTAAAAACACCCCTACTCTTAATATTTAGGTGTGAGAGGCTGGGCTAAATTACACACGGTGGCATACCTCACACGGGCCATTTCACCAAGTTCACCCGTCCGGTCCCTTTGACTGATTCCACAATAGATCTCACGATGCTCAAAAAGTCGACTACAGACATCAGTTTGATACTCACGTGGGTGCATTTCCTTCGTTTCAATATGTGAATGCGGAGAAAATGATCTCCAATAGCCCATAAATAGGTACGTAGGAGTGCAGCAATTCGTTATACTCGGATGGGCGTTTGGAGAATTTTGCAAAGTGACCTGGATCCGGCCTTTGATGCAGCGAATCTTGGAATTTTCTGACTATACTACCTTCTCGAATGCAATGATTCTTATACATTGCCATAATATGATATACTCAGCTTCGAATGGCTACTGTCAATCGCCCATGACGCGGAGCCAGTGAACATCTCTCCCGAGCTCATAACGAAGGAGGGTGTATACTTGATTCTTCACATTGAATGATAGATCAAGAAGAAATCGGAATAACCAAAGTATGCGCTTCTGTGACTTCAGATATCAAGTCATAGTATCATAGGGAAACTATATCGATAGTTTTGGGGATCCATGAAGCACAACAGTTTCATATCTAAATCATAACGATTAGGTGAATCTCATTGATATATCAAATTCAACGCTTGATTTGATGATTTACATTTGATGAATGGATTTATCCTCCTTTCGAGCCACTTAACACGTTCACTGCGAAGGAAAAATCGCTATTCCGGTCTAGATTGCGAGAGAGTGCAAATGCGCGTTTGAGCAGTTACAGAAGCCAAACCTTTTGGAGAATCATCAGTTTGGCATCTATTCATAGTATTTCCATAAAATTCAGTGGGCCCCACCGGTGGGTGTAATGTTTGGGTGATGTACGAATGATTGGAGTTGCTCGTTACTATAACTAGATTAGTTTATTATAAGTTGAGGATCCATTATTGGTTCACATATTACTCGTGAGCTCACACTGTTCGCGCCTTCGCTAGTATCACCTCGCTACTCGATTAACTCTATACGCTCACGCGTGGTGGCAGCACCTACTGGTGCACATACATGACATCTCCCGTTTTTTATTAAGTAACAAAATCATTCAAGTACGTAGGGTTTTTCACAACTCTTCCGTATCTACTAACAGGTCTGTTGACTTCGGTTTGGTTAATGGCACTTTGGTTTGACGGATAAATGGAAGGTTGATCTAGATCATCGCGTGCGATGTCGTTTTGGTTGTTCTGATGTTCATTTGGTTCTACATTTTCATAACTAGTAAATTTTGGTTTTATTCTGAAATGCTGCCTCTTGTCTGTATTCAACTGAACTCTATTTCTCGTTATTACATTTCCATGTTCATTTTTGATTTTATACGATCTTGGGTTTTCTCCTTCTCCCATTATTATTGCCGGTTCCCATGTTTTATCATTTCGGAATCTCACCCAATCACCCTCGCTCAACTGCGGCAAGTCTTTGCTGATCACGTCATGGTACTTTTCCTGTTTCAGTTGTCTCTCTTCTAGTTTTTTCTTAACTCTGGGCAGCTTTTACTAGTTTCGAAAAATTGTGGTAGGACACCTCTAACATTTCTACCAAACATGGTCTTGTTAGGTGATTGGATCTCATTTGATACAGGCATGTTTCTTAATTCAAGCAAGGCTAGATAAGGGTCTTTGTTATCATAATAGGCTTTCTCCATTACCTTTTTCACCGTTTGTACACATCTTTCTACCATACCATTACTTCTTGGGTATCTTGGACTCGACGTGACATGTTCAAAATTCCAACTTTTACTGAAATCTCTAAATTCTTGAGAATCGAAGCAAGGACCGTTGTCCGATTGTACAATATTTGGTACTCCTAGTCTGGAGAAATACGACTTTAGTGCTAGTATCACTGACATAGAGGTTTCATCTTTAAGACATTCAACTTCAGTATACTTCGAGTAGTAGTCTATAACAACGATATGTGCTTTTCCATCTACGTAGAATAGGTCTACTCCTACTTTTTCCCAGCTTGCATTTGGTATCTCACTTGGAATCAAGCTTTCTTTGGTGTTTTGCCTTTGAAATTTGGCACACGGGTCGCATTTGGCGATCATGTTTTCAATGTCTCGTGTAATACCCGGCCAGAATATGATTCCCCTAGCTCTCATTTTTGTTTTTTCTATACCCATATGATTATAGTGTAGTTTTTCTAAAACTTCTCTCTTCAAGCTATTCGGAACAATTATTCTGTCATTGTTATATAAAAGTCCTTCATGCTCAAAAATATAACTTTGATACGTATGAAATGCTTTGCAAGTGTCAGGCACATCTTTTATTTCAGAAGGCCATTTTGCTCGAATCAATTCTAAGACTTTTTGCGATTGTGTATCGGCTTTCGTTTCTGCTATGTATTTTTGTTTCATCTTATCGTCCATGTGTCCTGCTAAAACAACATTTAGAATCTGAATATTCATATCCTCACACTCGCTTGCTTCTCTTAAGTGTGCTCTTGATAACGTATCTGCTATGAAAAGTTCCTTACCCGGTGTATACTGTACTGTCAGATCATATCTTTGAAGACGCATGCGCATTTTTTGCAATCGAATTGGTATGCCACATAAGCTTTTACTGAATATTGGAATTAATGGTTTATGATCGCTTTCTACTATCGATTTACCTCCTACTATGTACTGATGAAATCTTTCACAAGCAAAGACAATTGCGTACATTTCTTTTTCAATCTGCCCCCAGTTCCTTTGACTTTGAGTGAATGCTTTCGACACATATGCTACCGGTAAGTTACGTTGCAATAGCACCGCACCTACTCCTGTGCTGCTTGCATCTACGCTTAATTTACACTCTAAATTTGCATCATAATATTGCAACACAGGTGCTATTGATAAAAACTTTTTGATTTCTGGGAAAACTTCATCATGGACCTTTGTCCATTCGAACTGTATGTCTTTCTTCACTAGCTCTCTTAGCGGAGCCGTCAAAACTGACTCATTCGGTACAAATTTAGATATATATGTGAGCATGCCAAGCAATCTCTCTACATCATTTGCGTTTTTTGGTTCCTCCATGTTTTGAATTGCTTCTACCTTTTGATTATCAATTTTCAATCCTTCTGCTGTAAAAATATGACCCAAAAGTTTGATCGATGGTTCCTTAAACTCACACTTCTTTAGATTGAACTTTACATTCGCCTTTCTTGCTGCCTTGAATACTTCCTCTAAAGTACGATCATGTTCTTCTTCGTTATCAGCAAAAATCATCATAACATCTCTAAAGATCTTGACTTTCTTAATATGTCCGAAAATTTCCTGGTATTTTTCATCAAATGCGTCAGATGCAACTGATGTACCTGGAGGTAGTCTCAGCCATCTATATTTACCGTAGGGCGTTTGACACGTTGTCAACTTTGAACTTTGAAGCGCTGACCAAATATCTATACTTATTATATTGTAGCCAGAATTTTTCTTATTTCTTTGCAAATGGTATTTTTAATGTGTGCATCTAGTAGTGAAATACTCTGACAATATGTTTACATATGTGATGATTATTTGGTTTTTGCCTATTGGCAGAATAATAAACGTATCTATCTATCTATCTATCTAACTTTTCTCTGTTAAAGGAATTTGTAAAAATGCATTTGAAGCATCGATCCTACTGAAAACTTTTGCACCCTTCATTTCTGTAGCCAGTTCTTCAAACTTTGGCGATTGGGTGGGGTGTCTGAGTAAATTTTCATTCAAATCTACGGGGTCAAGCACAATACGAATTGATCCGTCCGGGTTTCCTATTATTAAAATTCGGTGCACAAACTCTGTGGGTTCGGTTTCTTTCACCATTATTTCACTTTGTTCCATAAAGTCTAATTGATCTTTGAGCTTGCTTAGTCATTTGAATGGTATTCTACTTCCACTACATATTTTACCTTTATAATCTGGCTTCAAGCGAAATTCATATTCATCGTCAATTTTTCCTATACCCTCAAAAACATCATGAAAACTCTTTGTCAACAAGGCTGTTCCATCACTGTTTTCTTTTACCTCGTGTATTCTTTGTACCAAATTTAACCTCTCTAAGGTGGGTCTTCCGAAAACGGGTACTCCCGGATTTTCTGCTATGTAGAATTCAATATTCCACTGCTTGTTTTTTACAAGACAATCTAGGTGAACCCTTCCTACGATTGGAATTGGATCGTTTGTGTACAGCGTTGGGAACGTGTTAACCGAATCGAGTTTACAATTGAGTACTAGTTTCGAAAAATCTCGCTCACATATGACATTCACATCTGCTCCACTATCCAAGTTAACATTCACATTTTTGCCCGTCTTCATTATTGTGATGGTTTTCTACCAATTATCAGTGATACCTAATATTCTTGATTTTCTATGTCTCTAATTACTCCTACATGGCCAAGCCACGTGGCTTCTTTCAATTCTTCACTTTGATCACGACTCTGATCCACTACCACATTCACTTGCTTTGAACCACACGCTCTTTGAAAATGGCCCATTTTATGGCACAAATTACACTCCATGTTGCACGCTGGACACTGCCCGTATTTGTGGAGCCATCCAAATCGGCCGCATGGCCTGCGCTGCTGCTGTGAAGAAGCTGTCTGCTCCTCAGCCCGTTGTGCACGCAACTGCTGCGATGAGTCATCACCACCCTGCCGCTGCTGCTGCTGGTTTGGCACAGGTGCGTTTATCCTTCTGTTGATGCCTCTGCTGGTTCGCACGCCATAACCTCTTTTTCCTCTGATGATATCCACCTGTTGAATCGTGTTCTTTTTGAGGGATCTCTCTTGCTGCCGCACCATTTCTGCTATGCGACACTCATTTATACATCGCTTGAGATCAAGCTTTTCTATTGCAAGTAGTTTCGGCCTCAGCTCGTAATCTGTTATTCCATCGATAATTCTATCTCTTATGAACCCATCCTTCAATCCACCAAACTCACAATTTAGGCTCAGCTTTTTCGAATCTGTGAGAAATTCATTGAACGGTTCATCTGTACTTTGCGCTCTTGTGAAAAATTTATGTCTACACATGGTTTCATTTTTTCTTGGGGCACAGTACTGAGCAAATGCTTTCACTACTTCATCAAATTTCTTCTTATCATCATCTGATAGTTCGAACGTTCTGTATCTTTCTTGGGCTTCTTCCCCCAACAAGTTCAGTAGAATTGCAATTTTTACTTCATCTGCTTCTTTATCACTCTTTGAAGCGATCATGAATATATCAAAACTATTCTTCCATTCATTCCAGTTCTCTGAGATATTACCACTGAATGATAGGCGCTCTGGCGGCTTCAAATTCATTGCTTGTGATGGTGCCATTTCAATTTCTGGTTGCTCTATTATTTCGTAAAATATCTCGTCTTCTCCGTCTGTCGAGGCCTCGGAGATCTCGTTCTCGTCCGTGATGCTGTATGTGCCTTCTAGCACGTGCTGTTATAACCTCCCATGGTCGCACGTTTTTCTTATTCTCACAGTATATTGTGTATATCACCTCCAAACATTTTAGTTTTCACTCGACGACTGCGCCATGTAATGTTTGGGTGATGTACGAATAATTGGAGTTGCTCATTACTATAACTAGATTAGTTTATTATAAGTTGAGGATCCATTATTGGTTCACATATTACTCGTGAGCTCACACTGCTCGCGCCTTCGCGAGTATCAGCTCGCTACCCGATTAACTCTATACGCTCACGCATGGTGGCAGCACCTACTGGTGCACATACATTACATCTCCCTTTTTTTATTAAGTAACAAAATCATTCAAGTACGTAGGGTTTTTCACAACTCTTCCGTATCTACTAACAGGTCTGTTGACTTGGGTTTGGTTAATGGCACTTTGGTTTGACGGATAAATGGAAGGTTGATCTAGATCATCGCGTGCCATGTCGTTTTGGTTGTTCTGATGTTTATTTGGTTCTACATTTTCATAACTAGTGAATTTTGGTTTCATTCTGAAATGCTGCCCCTTGTCTGTATTCAACTGAACTCTATTTCTCGTTATTACATTTCCATGTTCATTTTTTATTTTATACGATCTTGGATTTTTTCCTTCTCCCATTATTATTGCCGGTTCCCATGTTTTATCATTTCGGAATCTCACCCAATCACCCTCGCTCAACTGCGGCAAGTCTTTGCTGATCACGTCATGGTACTTTTTCTGTTTCAGTTGTCTCTCTTCTAGTTTTTTTTTTTAACTCTGGGCAGCTTTTACTAGTTTCGAAATATTGTGGTAGGACACCTCTAACATTTCTACCAAACATGGTCTTGTTAGGTGATTGGATCTCATTTGATACAGGCATGTTTCTTAATTCAAGCAAGGCTAGATAAGGGTCTTCGTTATCATGATAGGCTTTCTCCATTACCTTTTTCACCGTTTGTACACATCTTCCTACCATACCATTACTTCTTGGGTATCTTGGACTCGACGTGACATGTTCAAAATTCCAACTTTTACTGAAATCTCTAAATTCTTGAGAATCGAAGCAAGGACCGTCGTCCGATTGTACAATATTTGGTACTCCTAGTCTGGAGAAATCCGACTTCAGTGCTAGTATCACTGACATAGAGGTTTCATCTTTGAGACATCCAACCTTAGTATATTTCGAGTAGTAGTCTATTAAAACGATATGTGCTTTTCCATCTACGTAGAATAGGTCTACTGGGGCCCAAAAAATTTTCTGTAACGCTGGGAATATCTATCAGGGTGATGAGGGGTACCAACCGAATCGTCAGAGTCTATGTTATCAGCCTCTAGAAAGAGTTGCGCTACAATGTTTCCTCCAGGCATATAATAATCGTGACCATGGTTCTGCCGCGCTTGCAACTCTCATGCTTCGCCAAGCCTCCTCCGAGGCTGCGGTTCATTGACGTACTTCAAACTTTTGCAGTGTTTCAAGCCAGATATTCAAATAGAGCAATCTCTCCTCTAGTTTGAATTCCGAGAGTTACAGTGTATGATGGTAACAGGTAAAAATGGAGCGAAGGCTGTACTTGAAAGAACCCAACGATTTTCGATTTTCCCGAAACGTTTCTCTCGCGTAAATTAAATATTGCCCTAGTAGGGTTCTACATTCTTCAACGTATTTCGACTCAGTTCGTAGGTCTTAAAATGAGCTCCCAGACGAGCTAAGACACGTTGAAAACCGCCGACCTCATAGGGAATGATCTGTTACTCATCGATTGATCTCACTCGATTAATCAATAACTATGTAGAAAACGGAGATCAAGCAAAACTCATCGAAATCAAGTCCGATACAAAAACTGCTAAGTAGACATATTCATTACAACATAAACCTCCAGAAATAATCACGACATAGGCCATTGGATATGTCTCCACTGTATAATGGAGGCTGCAACTCAATAAAAAGTGGGCCCCACGGGTGGGGCTCATCGCACACAGGGAAGGACGCGTGGGCCCCACCCGTGGGGCCCATTGCAGTGAACGTGTTGAAATCGCCACGCTCAGGTGACGATCACAGTTTGACAAATGTTAAACTGCGATCTTCGCGGCTCCACTTTCAGATTAGTGGCTGCATCACGAAGGGGTTTGTTATTTTTTGAGATTTTTCAATTTTTCATTGGAAGATTGACCGAGGGATGAGAAAATTCTTCCTCGGGTCGGACTTGAACTTTGCAATCTCCGGTACTTCAGACTGGCGCCTTAATCACTCAGACCACCGAGGCGATTGCGTATTCACTTGCTCGGGGAAATCTCCTCTCATCTCTGTGTCAATCTTTCCGATGTGGTGAATCAAGGAACCATGACCATTGAAATATCTGAATTATACCGACAAGGTAGATCTCATCGATATGTCGACTTGATCGCTCGATTTGATAAGTTATAATTGATGAATGAATTTATCGTTCTTTCGGGCCACATATAATTGCCACGCTAAGGTTGCAATCACAGTTTGACAAATGCCGAATTGCGACTTTCGTGGCTCCACTTCCAGATTATAATTAGTGACTGCATCACGGAGGGATTTTTCGTTTTCCTCTTGGATTTTTCCATTTTCCATTGAAACGACTGAGCCACGATCAAAGCCACGAAGGTCGCAATTCGACATTCGTGAAACTATGATCGCCACCTGAGCATGGCGATTATATGTGGTTGAACGATGAATCCATTCATCAAATGTAATCCATCAGAGCAAACGATGAAGTCAATACATCAATGAGATCTACCTCATCGGTATAATTTAGATATATCAATGGTCATGGTTCCTTTATTAACTGCATAGAAAAAAGTGACACAGAGATGAGAGAAGACTCCCCCGAGCGAGTGAATATGCAATCGCATCGGTGGTCTAATTGGTTAAGGCTAGTCCGTAGAGAATCCGGATATTTTACCCGATAGACGGCGCTTTGGTCGTGCTACATGTGCGATGGGAGATTATGAACCACTTTTTTGCCTCATAGTATTTCAACCTCACATTCCCAACCCAAACGAGATATGGCAACTAAAACACCATGATATTTCCCATTGAAAGAGTTGTTCCACACCCGGGGATTCATTCTATATCTCCAGAAAATCGTGGTTCTTTGGCTTGCTGAGCAAGTTATACTGCTCGATGCTCACACTAGTTCAAGGTTTTTGCGAGCTAGATTCAGAATTTTCGGGCGTGGGAGGGCTCATTCATCAGGAAATTCCAATCTCCAGATGGCCTAGTATCTGATTTTGGCCAGAACTGTTTTGTTATTGAGGAATAAATCGGGATGATCGCGGACGCGCTCTATCCCACCAAAAAATTGTCTTCAAGCTTTTCTTGATTCCTTATGGATGAAATGCCATGAAACTTTGCATGGTATCGTGTTATAAGATTTCACAGGTGGCCTAGTATCTGAGTAACACATTTTGTACCAATAAAAGCATATAAACTATAATACCACTCTCAGAATCATTGGATGCAGCTGCAACCTGAAAGTACGCCGGTGCGTGTCTGGTTGCGGTTTTGCGGGGACTCCGGACTAGCCTTAAGGCGCCGGTCCAGAGCACCGGAGATCGCGAGGTTCAAGTCCCGCCCGAGGAAGAATCTTCCCATCTCTCGGTCAATCTTTCAATGATAAATCGAAAAATACCTCCGTGATGCAGCCACTAATCTGAGAGTGGAGCCACGAAGGTCACAGGTTTGACATTCGTCAAACTGTGATCGCCACCTGAGTGTGGCGATTATATGTGGTTCGGAAGGAGTTCAGATTTGACTCATTACGAGAAGGCTCCAATTTACCCCAGGAGATGTTCGAAACGGTTTCTTTGGAATAACACATGTATGTTCAACCCATTCATTTTTCGGCTATCAGGTTTGATCCCCCCCTCAATGTATACATAGGAACGAAGGGAATGCGTCTCCTTGAGCTCGAATAGGATGTACCGGATTAACTTTGTGAACATTTCGAGATACATCACGAAATCAGTCGAATTCCGCCGAAAATGACTCGACAAATCTGCCCGTCACTCATTTTGAACGCATCCTAGCCTTCTTAAACCATCGACAACGTGCTCAACAATTCAGCATAGGCATGATCCCGGTTTGCTCTTTTACCACTAAGGGGATGCACCACCTCAAGGATTAGTTCACAAAATTAGCAAAGAAGGCGGAGAACGCTAATTTCGGAGGAATAGATTTTTTAGGGTCAAAGAAAAATCCTGATGCATAGGCGCTGAACAGGCTGTGGATTCGGTTTCTAACAAAAAAAAAAAAAATTGATCGTAAGGAATCATGTGATCTTTGTACACTTTCAATCCCAACATCTTGTTGACCAGTGCAACTGATCCCATTCACCCTCCATATTTTTATACATCAGCGAAACCAGTGACTGATCCATCCCTTAGAACTGTCTTTGCACTTAGAAGATACGTTTTGTGTGGTAACAGGATGTGATAAGAATTTCATCTCTTGTTCATGAGACTGAAGTCATCGTTGCGATTCCTTCGACTCGATCCTTCCCTACGAGTAATTTCTTTGGTAGCTGTGTCCTTATCAGAAATGCGCTCTTCATCTCGATAACAATCAGATGCATCAATCTCTAGCAAAGAATTCTGGCGGCTCTTGCTCTTCAGATCTCGAGGATCCCTTTTTGGACTTGGCGAGTGGCACGATGAAGAATCCGATTCTGAATCACGTTCTTCGTAACGATGTCTCCTTTCTCTTTGCCTGCAAAAATAGAATCATTAATGATACGGATTTTGACTTCAATCATGCGTATTCAACGTTCAGAAAAATTTTGCATGCGTCCATCTCAAACTTTGAGCCAACGCCTGGATACCTCCTCACTCGCCCTAGCGCCCAGCGCTATGAAGTAAATACCACGATTTTTGCTCTGATTCCACTCATATTTTTCTCCATTTTGTGGCATGATTGGAACTTTCTGTTGAAAGGGAACGATTTCGGGTGCACGCTCATCCAGAGCTGCAACAAGACCTACACTGAGGCATCACCTTCGGGACAGATACGAAAATCTCTCTACTACTGGACGCAATAGGCCCATCCATCATAATCATCATTGGTTCAAGTGAGTATTCATAGCTCTATGACAACGATGGAGTGGTATCATTGAAGTATTCCGGCTTACAAGGGAGGGCAGGATCGATGATCTAGACAACTCTCAAAACTTACTGTTGAGATACCCTTGGAACCAACCGATGCTCCCACAAATCTGACTCAATTTGCATTGATAGAGAGCTTCGTCTCTCTTTCTGAATTGGAAGGAGAGGGGTTATGTGACGATCCATAAGGAGCAATCAAGGTCAACTTTCGAGACCTGCATTTTACTCTGCATACAGTTCCTTCTAGTGCTTTGGGATCCCCTATCCTATCACATGTGCGATTGGTCGATTCATTTCTCGAAAGAATCAATTTGTAGCGCAGCTCCGTTCACGTTGGTGAAATCTCCATATCTTCAGAGTTGAAAGCTATCGACCACTACCTAAAGAATCGCCATGTATTTACGCATAGCATATGTATACCCTCATATACCCTATTCCATATCAATACCTATAAACATATATCCATTGACCTCATCAAATAAACTCATCAAAGCACGAGACCAGATCCTTTCTTTGTGTAACTTCCCTCTCTACCATTCTCTCATATTCCTCGTTGATGCATTTTTATCTTTTCATTCTTTCAGGTGGTAAGCGAAATCCCAAAAGAGATCGCACTGCTGAAGGAAATAATCCATTTCAAAAAATCAAAATAAGAGAGGATGAGAAGACTCGCCGGCGAATTCGTCTAGGAATGGTTTTCAATCATATGTCACGCTTCCGTCGATTTGACAACTTGACTATATTTTCCATATCATCAATTCGTTTTTCATGTTCACAGATATCGCTGGAGATCATACAATGATGCTGTTGCAGGAGGATGATAGTGATGGGGTATGAAATCCGACCTACACTTCCTCGTGGTATTCGCTCAGCTCACCATTATTTGGTGGCAAAAATTCTGACTGCAGCGCTCATGTTGGCCAAAAGTCACACGAGAACACGGGGCCCAGCGACGGGGGCAGCCGTGGCGAGTCGTATATATAGGTATAGATATAGGTGTAGAGCTCCCACGTTGACTGGCGTCTGCTGATGTATTTGAATACTTCTCATAAGATCAACATCATGACTCCGTCAATAAGCCAATCACTAGACTAGAGTTCCGAATATACAGTGGCGGTGGTGAGGATTTACTGTAGAGATATAATACTAAATTATATCTCCATTAAATTTACTGGTTGCAGTGCGAGAGTCTCTCTCATATTCGCTCATCACAACAAAAGCATGCTCGACTTGAGCTGATGCAGCCATCGGCCCGGCTTCACTTCGTCGTCGCGGGATCGTGTTGTGACGTGTTTCACGCGGGTGTATTGCGTGGTCGAGTGGACTCGACCTGTAGTGTATCTTTTGGCGATAAAAGTGTAATGATAGTGTGATGTTCGGAGTACTACGCTGAGTCTGTCATGAATTAGATGTTTGCTGGAGCAATTGTATATGCTGTGATGTTCATAAGCTGAACGTGTTTGTGTGTGTATTTGTATGTGAAGCCGTGCGCGCGTGCCCCCGTTGTTTAATGCGTGGCTCGGTAATAAGAAGCGCCCTGAAACAACTTGAGCGGAGCGAATACCTTGGTTTGTTAACATCAACGTCGGCGGTAGCTCCACGATAGTCTATCATACTCTAATAGACCTCTTCTGAATGGTCATAGGTAACACGAAGGAACCATTTCACGTGAGGCAGGTTTTATCATATCTCATGAGAATGGTGAGCATACGTTTCCTTGAGCATCTCAACAACTCAAGCATGTTAAAGAAAATAAAGGCGATGGTTGGTGGGGTACAAAAAACCGACCGACACCTCCTCGTGGTGTACACTGATCGAAACCAACGTTGGTGGTACCTGTTTCAATACTCTTTCTAACAAAAGGGGTAACTCCACGAGAGAACGATATATGGTCGACAGTTGAGTCTCAGATTTCTTTCTACGTGAACTTTTCCGATTTTATAGGTTGGAATATGAACTTCCGTCACCATGAAGAGAATAGTAAATTTTTCTTCGGACCTTGGTACACAAATCAGAATTGGGTTTCCACCTTTTATGCAAAATTCTGACTCAAATCGTTATAGCTAATAACTTACTGCAGAATAAGGGACGCGGCTTAGCGCATCTGAAAAATGAGCAAATAAACTATCAAAACTCACTCTGGAGTTCTGGTTCTCATATGACCTCGATTATATATGGATTATTCCGTGAAAACTATCTTTTATTTTTTTTCAAGAAGCTATTTTTCGGAAGATTCAAAAGTACATTCTTTCATGTAAAAAGTTGTGTTTTCCACGAATGAAATATGTGACGCCATAAATGATTGCCCTTGTTAATCAATCACTCTGTCGTCGGTTCTGCAAGACCGATCGCTCGATGCATACCGCGAAGAATGCATCGCGCGATCACGTTTTGCTGACCTTTGCACTTTTACACTGTGCGACACGCGACGAGTCGAGGGCATATAAGCCACGACTCGCGCGCGCCGCATCAGACCGCTCGGGGACTCCCATTTCGGGAGTGCCCATCACTCACTCTCAAATGTCACGGTTATTATACTCGTGAATTCATTCAATAACATATATATTCCTATCTATATTACGTGAGTCTTCACTTGTCGCCGACACCCCACATCACAAATATTTTCACTCTGCATATTTTGGTTATGAGTTCTTTTCTGGGCATTTTTTTGATTTCGATGGTAGAAAACCTCAGTTCCCTGCGCATGCGTGAGATTCAAAGATTTCGAAACCAATAACTCTGAAAAGCTGAGGAAATTCTTGCCAAAATTTGACATGTCCCACGACTCAAGCGCCAATTTCTCCGTAAAGAATTTCATGAGGCGGTCAACGCGTGAACTAGAATCATGCCTAGTAGCTATATCGTGAACATCGATAAAGGTTTACTTATGCATTGGGCATGACATTGGGCATGATTCTAGTTGAGCAGAGAATCCGTTACGAGCGTTACGGTCGTAGGACACCTCCAATTACCACTTGTTAAGCGTGAATCTGTTGACTCAAACCAAAGATACAGTGACTTCTGACAACCATTACAGAAAGCAGCTTGGTGCGAGGCCCCATATTTACTTCAGCCATTGCCTGAAAGCCTTTATATTTTTGGTCCAATCATTCCTCATCATTCGGGCGCTGCAACTCCGCTTCTAGTTGATGAAGTTGAACTCAACAAGAGGTCATTCTGGAGGAAATTTTCTCAGCTTTTCGGAGAAATTGGTTTTGGGATTCTTAATTCTCGCGCATGTGCAAAAAATTGAGGTTTTCTGTCGTTGAAATCGAAAAAGCGCACAGAAGCCAGCTTAAAACCCAAAAATGCAGAGTGAAAATGTTTTCTTCGTGGAGAACACAACTTTTTCCATGAAGAAATGTACTTCTGAATCTTCCAAAAAATAAGCTTTCTCAGGTAAAAAATAGAAGATGATTTTCACGGAATCATCCATATATAATCAAGGTTCTATGAGGACCAGAACACCAAAGTACTTCTTGATAGTTTTTTGCACTTTCAAATGCGCCGAACCGTGTTTCTCTATCTAACGTTATTTTGGAGCTATAACGGTTTGAGTGTGAAGGAGTTACCGAAATTTTGCAATCGTATATTATGATACAAGGGCGCGAACGATGGTTTTCGCACTTCGAGTGACTTTTTTAGGCCCAAGCCGCAGGCAAGGGTCTAAATAGTCACGAGAAAGCAGAAACAGTTGCGCCCGAGTATCATACTATGTTTTTTGATCTCCTGTGAGCAAATGAAAAGCGACAGTGTGCAAATGACTCATTTGCGCACAGAAGATCAAAAGAAAGATTGAAGACATAATTCTGATTTGTATACCAGGGTCCGAAAAAAATTTTGCAATTTTTTCTTATCGTGACAGATGGTCTCATTTCAACCCATAGAATCGAAAAAATTCACTCACAAAGAAATCTGAGACCCTACCTTCGACCATAAGTCGTTTTCTCGTGGAATAACTCAAATATCTCCTCATGTTCACAGGTAACACAATTTGGAGTACATATACTCATTACAAATGAGACATTATACACGAATAGTACGATTGACTTGAAAAGTAGTTGATACTCTCAGAGAGAAGATCCACCAACGTAGTCTCAACGTTGGTGATTCGGGCGGCGGCGGAGAATGGTGTCAGGTGGACTGAGAGTGTCGGGCGGTCGCTTATTTAGTCCTCTCGGCTCTTCTACATACCATCCTCCAAGCCAAAATTCTGACATAGCTGTCGCAGAATCGGCGATATGTGGCAAAACCAGCGTCTGCGAAATGTTGCAGAACTGGCATTACCACCATCTGGAGAAAGTGATGGCCTCTACTGAGACCATCACTTTCTCCTCCATGGTTCCGAATAGTTTCTACCGCTAAGAACGTTCCGGATGAAGGAGTTCAGTGTAGTGCAGCTACGTTTACGTTGGAGGGATATCCATATCTTTAGAGTTGAAAGCTATCGACCACTGCCTAAAAAATCGACATCGTATTTGTCCATCTTGGATTGCTCCGTATGTATGTAGATTAGGGTGGGCCGGGAAGGAGCTTTTTTCGAAAATCGATACGCCCTGGCGTTGAAATGTTGTGTTTGTACATATAGATGTGGAAAAAATTTTGCTGCACGCTGAAAAATGAGATTTCAGGTCCCAGCAAGAGCCATCAAGCTTTTATCAAAATTAACACAGGTTTAAAGGGAATGTGCCTAATTCGACACTTTTCTCTTGCTAAATTTGCTTGAATTTTTGGCGCATCCAAGCATTTTGCCACGTACTTTAGCTCATTTTGGAGCTCGTTTAAAATCCTGCAAGACGAGCTCAAGTACGTTTAATTCCGAGTGACCAGAACCAATCTATTTTAGATTTACCAAAAAGTGATCATTATTAGAAATTACAATAAAATAATTCAAAAAAACATTTTAAAAATTCGCTTTTATGTGAACCGTTAAGCATAATTGCATGTCAAAATTTGAAGAAGATGAAAACTGTTATCTATGTTTCTGTCATAAACAAAGAGTAAGTTAGTTGACGTCCAGCTTCACGAATTCCATGATTTCAAGATATCAAAATGGTAAAAGCGTGGGTTGTAAACTTGACACATCAAGAGTAGTTTTCACCAATCAACCCACGCTTTTACCATTTTGATATCTTGAAATCATGGAATTCGTGAAGCTGGACGTCAACTGACTTACTCTTTGTTTATGACGGAAACGTAGATAACAGTTTTCATCTTCTTCAAATTTTGACATGCAATTATGCTTAACGGTTCACATAAAAGCGAATTTTTAAAATGTTTTTTTAAATTATTTTATTTTCTCAATTTTAGTTTTATCCTAATCGCTTGGAATATAGAACATGAATAAAGGATATTAATATCAGCCAGAATGTTGAGATATTATTCTTCAGCTCAGAATGTTGAGATAAGATTCCTTGGGTATTCATTTTTTCTTAAGCGCTTCAGAGTGCAAATTGATAAGAAGTGGAATAAATCAGTCAACTATGGTTTACGAGAAATAATTTCTCATCTCATGTTGAGCATACCGATAATGCTGAATTAATTCACAAGCTACAGTCACATCACATTTAAGAGGCTGTGTTACCCTTATTACTAGAATATGAAGACATCCAATGATATATGAATTTATCATCAGGACATCTCCATCCGTTAAGATCATATGATACATCACATGCCAAAGCTGGAACATGGATGATCATATTCCTAAATCAGTAGAGTGAAATTTATTAGAAATGGAATGAGTTTTTAGCCCAATATAACATGGTATGCTACACTTTAATGGCTGGACCCATGAAAATTCAACCAAAAGAGACTGTTGAATCTCTGTGATGCATCAAGAAGTGACAGGAAGCGCATCCTCAATGGTTCAAATAAACAAGTTCATAACGCGTAGAGCCACTGTGACAATTTTACTTTTGAATGTAGTCCATTCCGTCATTCATCTGAAGTTTCTTGAAGCATAGAATACTTAGAGTGAGGAGAAAGTCTAAATTCAATGACAAATCAAGAAGCACACAGTGTCTCATGAAATATCATTCATCACCTTGATTGTGCCTCATGATTTGAAGACCAGGACTTCGGCTCAGCGCGCTTACTGTACATACACCACAAAACTTAATTGCCTCGACACTGAGGCCTCAACTTCCTCTCTGAGCTTGCAAAAAGATGAAACCATTCAACTCTTAGGGGTACCTGTTATTTTTTATCTGCTAACACTAATCACACACTTATTGGTCACACATGGTGGAGAGAAACTTTTGATAAGACCATGGTATAGCGAGGCCGCATGCAGAAAACTTGTAAGAATCCAATAGCTAGGCGAGATCGACCGCACTCTGAAAACTGCTGAAAACTGAGAAGGATCAAATCATCACAATAACAGCACTAAATAAAAAGCAGCAACACAGCCAGCAGCAGTTTAGGCTTGACAGGACAGCATCGCGTGGCAGTGGCAGCACTTCGAGGAGGTTCTATGGGTCCTACAGGCAGTTGTTATACTTGTTATAGGATAGGCATCTGATTTCTATTTGTTGATAATCATTATGTTTTGATTAATCAAAACTAGAAAGAGTGAAATTTGTAGGGTTTGCGAAGAATCGACGAGTTGCGTCGGCTGCTGTGATATTCTAAAGCGAGGCTCTTGCCAGTCTTGCTGATCGCGCGAATAAAACTCTACGATAAGTATGCAATGAGAAAGAGAGAGAGGTCCGACGCTGCGCACAAACCTATTTGCATTTACACAAATATTGAATCGCGCAGAGCTCGGAAACCCACACGAATACACGCGATACCACGCAATTCCACGTCAGTGACACACTCACACGAAGAATTCGGTGGCGCGGCCGCGGCCGAGTTCAATAAAAGCGAATAAAAAAAGGTCAATTTTCCCTTCTAACTTTGCTTGTGTTTCTGGCCCATCTGAACATTCTTCAACGTGTCTGAATCCATCCCTATGCTTGTCAGAAAACCTACAAAATGAGCCAAAGTACTTCTAATTTCGACTAACCCGAGTAATTCTTCCAGAAAGTGATTAGTTTTGAAGGATCCAAAAATAAGCGACTTTCCCCTCCCACCTCACTTCTTCCAAAACTCGAAATGGGAAAACTGAGATAGATTGGCTCGGCTTAGTCGAAATTGGACCTCCTTCAGCTCATTCTGTAGGTTGTGTAACAAGCATAAGAATGGATCGAAACACGTTGAAGAATATTCAGATGCATCAAAAACACAAGCAGAGTTAGAAGGGAGGCTCGCCCTGTTTTTGGAATTTCTAATAATGATCACTTTTTGGAGAAATTAAGATAGGTTGGTTCTGGTCACTTAAAATTAGACGTACTTTAGCTCATTTGTAGAATTTGGAACAAGCTTCAAGATGAGTTGAAGTACGTTGATAAATCCTCGGATGCGCCAGAAATGAAAGCAAAGTTAGCAAGAAAGAAGTGTCAGATTTGGCACATCCCCGATTAAACCTGTAATTACCCGATCAGAAAAATCAAAAGGTCCCACGCGGGGGCCACCAGTGGCGGCCACGGGTGCGCCCAGCGTGGCATGTAACGCCTTCCCATCGTGTGCCCACCGTGGCTTTGGCTGGGCAGCCCAGGCTTCGGAATTTTTGAAGTTGTTCATTCTTTATTGATAACTAGCTTAGCTTAACGAATCTGAGAGTACAGCTGTGGTATTAATCCTCTAGTGATTGCCTTTTTGATCAAATTTGATTAAGAATGTTGAATCATAAATACGATAAATGCCACAAAAGAACTTGTATCGAATCCTCTCCTTTCGTCCTTTTGAGGAGCATTCTATCGCGGCATTTGAACCAAATGAAGAGATCCTTGCTTCAATATCATCAAGTTCATTGAAAGACTGGGTGCACTCATTTTCACCAACAATGCTCATCTTTTTCTTTTTCAAGTATATCTACTCCTCTCAATTTTTGAAGACCACCATATCATGTGTGATTTTAGGACTGATGAGAAATATTTCAGAAAAATTCATTTCTATACAATGTTTATTACACAAATTAGAAAATTGGTCAATCATGGGTGCCCAGAATGAAGCCCAGGTACTCAAGGTGTCCAACGCAACCTCAAAAAGGCATGAGCATGAAATATTGATTCAAAATTACAAAATTCAATATATTATCCATGGGTCCTACAGGACCCACCGAATTATAAAAGGGTTTAACTATGAGTTCTGAGAGGAGCTAAGAGCACTAATAAACTGATGAGATTTATTAAGCGAATCACCTTTCGAGATGAATTTCACCATTATCTGAATGAAAAAAGTTGCTGGATCACCCTTCGAGTGCATACCCCCAAGCTCAAACATGTCCTTCGAAAGACCATCTGCCAACTTGAATTTAGATTTCCAGAGCTTGGGCTATTTTGAGGTTATGTTTCATATGCAATTATCTGGGCTATAAGTTCAGCCACTTCACCACCAATATAATAAGATATGAGCATTTTCATTGAATATGAAATATTTGCCACAGATGGTCAGAATTTCGGAATGTTAGCGCTTACCTTTCAACAGAAATGCACTGTGTTCGCTCTTGGATTCCCTTGTCAACCACAATTAGCACTGACCACAATATGCATAAAAAACTAAGAGGTAGTCATGTAAGATCTTAGCTTATATAGTATATTGAGGGCAATCAGTAGTTGACTGAACTCTGGAGGAAAGCTCTGTACACTGAATCACTGAATGTATCTATACAACTTAATCTGGTAGATCAGTGCACAGGAATTTTGCTAATGCCTGGCTGAATATATACTTGAGCACTTGTGAATACAATAAAGCACAAATTCTGTGACACTTTGATATGAAGTTGCTGGCTATAATTCTACCCTTCCTAGCTCCACAACAACAATAAAACATAACCCCACGAGTTATGAAGATGTAATTTTATCGGTCTTTGCGAGTTAAAGTCAGCAAATTTTGCTGAATTTTTAGCATCAATCGAGAATGGATTTTTTTCCACTCTCGATCAATGCACCTTTAGAGCCTCGTATGGTTCCGAGGATGCATCCAAAGGATTTTGATGGAAAAGAATGAAAAGTAAAGATGAGAAATGAGAAACTCGATGAAAAATTTTGATTCTACGCTGATATTGTGCGTGTTTCGCCCTTCTCTCATTGCTCGGGCTTTTCAAAGTGGTGGAAGAGCAATGAGAGTTTACCACTGACACGCGGCTCAAGTGGCCGAATGTTCGATGGTTTGAACGCCCTTATATACGAAAGTTCATCTTCGTTATGCGCTTGCGAGAAAGGTCAATTTAACCCGCTATTTCCATTTGATTTCTCAACATTTTTACTTTGGCAGCTCTTCGGCCTCCTGCCGGAGATATATGTAATTAATTTTGACACTCGATCGATATGATCGGATACCGTATTCATCACTCGCGGGAATTTCAAATTATGAAGATGTAGTTTTATCGGTCTTTGCGAGTTAAAGTCAGCAAATTTTGCTGAATTTTTAGCATCAATCGAGAATGGATTTTTTTCCACTCTCGATCAATGCACCTTTAGAGCCTCGTATGGTTCCGAGGATGCATCCAAAGGATTTTGATGGGAAGGAATGAAAAGTAAAGATGAGAAATGAGAAACTTGATGAAAAATTTTGATTCTACGCTGATATTGTGCGTGTTATCCATTCATATCGATCGAGTGTCAAAATTAATTACATATATCTCCGGCAGAAGGCCGAAGAGCTGCCAAAGTAAAAATGTTGAGAAATCAAATGGAAATAGCGGGTTAAATTGACCTTTCTCGCAAGCGCATAACGAAGATGAACTTTCGTATATAAGGGCGTTCAAACCATCGAACATTCGGCCACTTGAGCCGCGTGTCAGTGGTAAACTCTCATTGCTCTTCCACCACTTTGAAAAGCCCGAGCAACGAGAGAAGGGCGAAACACGCACAATATCAGCGTAGAATCAAAATTTTTCATCAAGTTCCTCATTTCTCATCTTTACTTTTCATTCCTTTCCATCAAAATCCTTTGGATGCATCCTCGGAACCATACGAGGCTCTAAAGGTGCATTGATCGAGAGTGGAAAAAAATCCATTCTCGATTGATGCTAAAAATTCAGCAAAATTTGCTGACTTTAACTCGCAAAGACCGATAAAATTACATCTTCATAATTTGAAATTCCCGCGAGTGATAAATACGATATCCGATCATATCGATCGAGTGTCAAAATTAATTACATATAACACCACGAGGTTATGTTGTAGTTTCATCTGGATCATGCATTGTGGCATAGCTTGCATACCTGCTAATTTTGGTGAATTCATTCATATTCACTAGTAAATTCAACAAAAAGTATCATCACAGGTTGAAACTACCCGCAGAAATTAGTAAAAATGTGTAAGTTTGATGCCGGGAGCCAACTCGGTAACGGTATTTGCCTCTGACAGTACGAGCAACGAGCTCAAGCCGAGGCAGTAACAAACAATCCGGGGCCGTGACTTTTCGTTACAGGCCAGGCGCTCGCCCCACTGGGCAGGCATTACATTCCGGTTTTTGCCACGCTGGGCCACTGCGGGGCGACCCCAGTTTGCCACGCGTGGCCCACGCGGGGGGCCTGGGCGCAGGCTGGGCGATTTCTGATCGGGTATTTTGATAAAAGCTTGATGGCTCTGGCTGGGATCTAAAATCTTATTTCTCAGCGTACAGTAAAAATTCTTTCACATCTCAACATACAGACACAACATTTGTACGCTAGGGCGTCTTGTTTCTCAAAGAAGCTCTTTCTCGGCTCACCCTAATGTAGATGCCACATGTGTTACCGATACGCGGTTGTCTATCAGATGAGTATGTTGGGTTGCCTGTTTTCAGGATGACTGAATGATGGTCCGACCCTGTGATTGTGAGCTGCCTCCTGTTTTCTGTGAGAGTTATGAGCATAACCTGGTTCCTCTCGCTCGGTAAAATAATCGATAGTCCTGCGTTTGTTCATGGTCTTGTTGAATGAAGATAGTTTGTTCAATAGTAAAAAAGTTTCTTCACGGTCTTGTTGAGTAAAAATGAACGCAATGGAAGTGAGCCTAGAAAAAATTATGTGCATGCTTTGAACCTTCAAAACAGATCTGAATCCTGTTGACGAATTGAATCTGAGGGATTCTCAATCGTATGAAACGTTCAAATCTTCCAATATTCATTGCATTGAAGCATTGAGGAATATTGAGGGCACTTACAAGGGGGGACCACGGGGTCCGGGTCGCCTATCTCTCCCAAGATTTTTTACAGTTTTGTACTATCGAAAAGATGAAGAATCCAGAGTAACTCCGTCAAATGGGCCTCCTGGCCAAAGATACAGCCACTGAGATCAACATTGCTGATATAGGCCCATGTTAAAAGGTGATGTATATAGATATTAGGGTGGGACGAAAAAGGGCTTTCTTCAAAAATCGATACGCCCTGACGTGGAAATGTTGTGTTTGTACATATAGATGTGAAAAAAATTTTGCTGGACGCTGGGGAATGAGATTTTAGGTCCCAGCAAGAGTCATCAAGCTTTTATTAAAATTGACGCAGGTTTAAACGGGAATGTGCCTAATTCGGCACTTTTTTCTTCCTAACTATGCTCGCATTTCTGGCGCATCCAAGCATTTTTCAACGTACTTCAGCTCATTCTGAAGCTTGTTCCAAAACCTACAAAATGAGCTAAGGTACGTCCAATCTCGACTAACCCGAGCACAATCTATCTCAATTTTTCCAAAAGGTGATCATTATTAAAAATCCTAAAAATAGGGCGATTCTTCCTTCAAACTTTGCTCGTATTTCTGGTGCATCTGAACATTTTCCAGCGTACTTCAGCTCATTCTAAAGCTTGTTCCAAGACCTACAAAATGGGCAGAAGTACGTCCAATTTTGACCAACCCGAGCCAATCCATCTCAACTTTCCCATTGCGAGTTCTGAATAGAGTGAGGCGGGAGGGGGAAGTCGCTTATTTTCAGATTTTTCAAAACTAATCACTTTTTAGACAAATTTAGATGGATTGGCTCGGGTTAGTCGAAATCGGACGTACTTCAGCTCATTTTGTAGGTTTTGGACCAAGCTTCGAATGAGCTCAAGTACGTTGAAAAATGCTTGAACGCGCCAGAAATGCGAGCAAAGTTGAGAGGAAAAAAGTGCCGGATTAGGCACATTCCCATTTCAACCTGCGTTTATTTTGATAAAATCTTGATGGCTCTTGCTGGGACCTAAAATCTCATTTCTCAGCGTCCAGCAGAATTTTTTTCACATCTATATGTAGAAACACAACATTTCCACGCTAGGGCGTATCGATTTTGGAAAAAAGCCCTTTCTCGGCCCACCCTAACAGATATACTGGTAGAAGCCACCGCGGCCTCGTGGATAAGGTCCTTGCCTTCGACGCAGAAGGCTGGGGTTCGAATCTCGGCCGGCACCAATGTGAATTTTCATAAGTGCTTTTCTGTGGTTTCGGTGGTTCGGAACCCACCTCAAACTGTAGGTCCCGCAGAATAACCTCGAAAAGAGGTTGAAAAATGCGTTGATAAAAAAAACAGATATACTGGTAATGCTAACGTTTTTGCTCGTAGCTCTGGACAGGAGGCCCATTTGACGGAGTTACTCTAGATTCTTCACATTCTAGGTAGTGCCCCAAACTGTGAAAAAATTTTGGGGATGATTGACGACCCGGACCCCGTAGTCCCCCCTTGTTAGTAGAAAATCGGTGACAATTGTGGTTCAGATTAAGTTCGTGTTCATCGTATATCATACGGTTATTGGAGAGTGATGAGAGCCTCATATGATTATGATAATGATCACGGAATATTTGGCATGTATTTGAGAAGCACAAAACTCATTTGTGTTCCGACAAAATTCATGTTCTACAGATGTTTTCAATAATCAAGAAATTTGGAATTTCGTCTCTAAGAAGGGCTTGTGAGTCGGTATATAGCTTCAGTGATGAGCTGTAAATTGTGTCGGTGATGCATGTTTTTGAGTCCTCGGAACACTCTAATACTTGGAAAATAGCCGATAAACCGAAGAAGACCCACGCACTCGCGCGTGGTGTATACTTAGTAACTACTTATTCCACTTGGGATTGGATCAATATAGTCGTTCTCGATGAAATTTCTTCTCATCTCCCCAATATTTGAGTTAGTTTTCCAAATTTCGAAGTTTCGGAGAGCCATAACTCAAAATTCAATATTTTGATATATTATTTGCAACTCTCGATCGGACAATCAGACGATGTTACTTCGGGAATACGAATAAAAGAATATCATTCTCCGAATATTCCTCGGAAACTAGGCGACGAGTTCAACTACCCCGTCATCTGGAACCCATTCAGTATCGCCCAAGGTTGCTACTAAACCCTATGGAGTTTCATCGAGTTTCAAGATAATCATTATCAATGTAGCTTTTCCTCAGCTTTCTGATGGTCGAGTCACTCTTCCAAGTTTCGGTCAACATAACCTCAAAGTCGAAATTTGACAGTGATATAAGTCGGAATTGAGGGAGTGGGTGGAAAAAGGGCGTAACCGTCATTATGCTCTTTTTCCGGACATCGCTCTTTTTGAGCCCCTATACCAAGATCTGGCACCCCCCGAAATCCGTTTTTCGTAAGACCCCAAAAACCGTCTGGCAGATAAAAAGGCGTTACTGTCATTACGCCCTTTCATCTAGTCGATAAAAGGGCGTAAGTGCAAAGATAGCATGTTAAAAGGACGTAACTGCTATGATAAGATGTTAAAAGGGCGTAACTGCTGTGTTATCATTTCAAAAGCAGGGCTTCATTTTTTGCTCAGCCCAACAGTATTTTGGGTAAAGGGCTTAAGTACCTGACTGAATCGATTTGAACGGGCGTGATTACACTGTAACAGGGCGTAAATGAGGGCGGATCTGGAAAAAGGGCCTCATTACCGAGGAAAAATTTTATCAAAATTCTCCAGAGCCTGGAAACGCTTTTTCACCTGATATAACGATGAAAATATGTTTTTCTACCTTTAAATTAAGTGTTTCTACCCTTCTCTAGTGAAGAAAGTGTCTCGTCATTTTCACACGACTGATGGAAGCTTTTCGTGTCCATATAACCGTGGAGCATGATTCGAACCACTCCCTAGCAATCAGATATCTTTCAAGACATGCCCAGGAACATTCTCAAGGAATTTGGAGATGATTGGACTTGATCTCGAGATTCAATTCCACTTTTTGTGAGGATGGAAGATCGCAATTTGATCCTGTATTCGGAAAAAGGGCGTAACGGCATTTTTTGGAATTACTGAAAAAAGCTCGAAATCAAATTTCATCCCCCGGCTCGGGTTGGGCTATTTCGAGAATGCTATATTCCTCGAAATAAGTGAGCTCAACTCGTCCAATTATGTCTCTAGCGGTTTCTATTAAGTTTCATTGATTTTCTCAAAATGGCCGGTTTGCAGTTACGCCCTTGTTCCACCCACCCCGTCAATTTCTATTTTGATTCCTCTGGTGGCATTTTCCATCGGAAGATCAGACAATGATACTGCGGAAACACGAATAGACGATAAGTTTCCTCTGATTTTGTTAAAAATTCGGGCAGAGAACTAATAGCGCAAGGACCCCTGTATGTTCTGAGGCTGCCGCGGGCTCGTTCATATCATCCATTGTTCGTTTCATAGTTCACTGAAGGTAAATTCACGATGAGGTGATCGATATTTTTCAGTGAGATGATCGAATTACCGAATCTGTAACTTTTGGATCGCCCGAGAAAAAAAATTTTTTCTCCCCCTTGTCGCTCCTGAAACCAATCCCATAGTGTTATGGTACCCCTAAAATGTGAAAAAAGTCGTGCCCGCCATTTTTGCAAGATGTTAACCCCTGAGAACAATGAGATGGAATTCTTCCATTACGTTTTCATCACTATTAAAGGCTTGCCGAGTAGATGGATCGCTGTTTCCTAGTTGAGCTGTGGTATGTCGTGCAAGCTCAACTCATTCATACTCGAAATGAACGAATCTGAAGCGAAGTAGGTCAGTTCACTGTCCACTTCCATGATAGACGGATTGTCAGCACACAAGGATCCAGTGCGTGAACACAACTGTGGAGAGAGCGGAGCTCGTGAATTGGCTTGGAAATCAGATCACCCCTGAGACCCTAGTGCCGTTGCAGCGAAAAGACGTGGGATAAGATCGCCACCTATATCAAGACGGCGATCACCCGAAAAGAAGAGCGAGAACGGGCATTGCAGCGCCAAGCAAGGGGCGCTGCATAGCGAACAACGACGACTTGAAGAGTGATCATTGACGACGAAGAGAGACGACAGAAGAGCAGATACACCAAAGAGGAACGCCCCATGGTGCGCGGTTCGCCTCCCACCTTGAAGTAATGCTAACGCGGTTCCGGGGTAGGTTGGTTAGATAGTGGTTAGCTGCCTCCAGTTCTGCAATGATGGCTTGCCAACATCGTAGGACTGAGAGCAGAAAATTTTAGCTCCCAGGGCACACGGGCGCTGGATTCATGTCCATCCGGTTTACTGGGTGGGCAAAATGAAAGCGCTTATGGTCCGCCGGTGGGATATCCATTAGGGATATCCTGTCATCAGATTTTTCCTTATATTCCACTGAAAAGAAAGAAAAGTACACAAGGATCATTCGAGAGCGCTGAAATGTCCCAATTTTTGGTGTACATCGATAAAAATCTATGAAATGTGAAAAAACAATTAATTCGTGACGCTAGGGTCTCTGGCTGAACTTCTGAAGACATCGTGCCCCGATAAACATATGGACTCGAACATGTCCGTATGCAAAAACTGTTACTCCAAATTTATATCCATGTTTCTAATACCTCCGGATCTGCTGATATTACGTGAAAAAAATTCTGAAGATAGTGGTCTTCTTGATAATCAAGGAAAAATTAATTCAGTCTTTCCAATGGATGAACAGTCTGATTTGGATGAAAATAATGATGTCATAGGTCAATTAGAGAAGGAAATGTTTCGTCAAGAGATGAATGAAGTTATTTAAAAAATGTTTAATCTTTTCTATTCAGTTATTTGGAGACGCCGTTGAGCACACAAAGTGCCATCTAGCGTCTATTATTTCGAAATTCATTTCTCCTGTATCACCATAGAGAATCTCTCTAAATGAATCGGAAGAAGTGAGAAATACTAACGCAAACAAGAAAATGGAGCAGATGATGCATCAGTATGGAGAGGTGAGTACAAATATAAGCTTTCAACAGTTCATGAGGTTCCGCTTCCGAGTCAAGAATGTAGTTCATGCGATGATTGGACCAATAATCTCGTCGCAGCTCCATCTTATTCCCAACATAAGTCGGAGAAGATTAATTGAAATTAACCTGAACACTTCGCAACAGATATGAGCATGAAGAAATTTTCCAATATCACTGAATACGTGATAGATGAAGCCAGGGAATTGGAGCATCCTGGAGGTATTTATTCGGTTCGAGAACCGTTCAGTCGTCAATGTATCAAGGTCGATGATTTGAGAGACGCTTCGCAGTACTGTTCGAAGACAACTTCGATTGTCCAGCCGAAGGCCCAATAAACTTGTCGTGAAAAACATCATTCTAAATGGTCAATAAGTACCAGGGTTTGTAACGAGATCGATTCCCAATTACGTTGAATTTCGTTATTTTGAGGTTTTTATCCGAATCCATGCTCGAAATCTATCTGAACCTTCTTCTTTTCGATAATCATAACGATTATTATCATCATAACTGCTTGACCCAGGCGGGAAATGGTACTCAACGAAATTCAACGAAGTTCAAGATTGATTTTGTTACAAACCCTAATAAGTACAGAGAGTCGAGAGAGTAAAGATATATGATTCGAAGTATAAGTGAAACTTTCCAGGTTTTTCGAGATGATAATCCGTCTTCGAGTATGGCTAGAAGCAAGTTCCACTCTCTCGGACCAAAATATGTGGTGATCGATTCTCCAAAATGAGTATGTCTGTCTATTTTTTGCCCCAATTCAGACCTCCTTTTGAAGACACTATGCAAGATGAAAAGAGTCCGATACTTCTCATAGAAGAGATACGATGATTAGTGCCTTGATGTGTGGGGATCCAAGTGAGCTATTTCGATTACAAATATGTGGAATGTATCCGGGTTTATCCGGAATAACTGCTGATTCGATTGGGATTCCTGAGGATGATTCAGAGGACAGTGTTGATTCCGCAATCTGGAAGAAAGGAGAACTCGAGAAGAGATCAACAAGTAAGAGAATTTTCATAGTCGAACCGTCCAAATCAATTACCAAAGTAGGTCCCCAACAATTCGTAAAAAAATTCATCAAGAAGAGATCAGGAGGTGAGAAAAGTTGGCCCAGGGGAGTGGAACGATACATGTCGGCTTCGCACAAAATTGTCCGATGATTTTGGAAGATGAAATCCAGAAAACTTATTGGAAGAAAAACAAGTGCCAATCTTCACAGCTGTGTGCTATTGTAATGGTACTACCAGGAGTTTCGCTATTGTGTGCGACGACACTTCTTACGATTCAGCTCATGCTTTATTCGCACACAACGAGATTTAGAGAAACTTAGGAGGAGAGATCGACTTTTCAATTGATTGGATATATGATCATAATTCTTGATGGAGCATCTGCTTATGATATATGATCATGATTCTCGATAGAGCATCTGCTTATGAGAACCGAATTCGAGCCTAAGAACTCTTGAATCCGTTGGTCAAGAAATCTTGGATTTTCTCTGCCTCAGGTTACGGCAAGGAAGCTTGTGACGAGGTAGGCGGTTTGATCAATCACCATGCTAGTGCTCATGATGTGAGGAATCTTCCTTCAGGACCTATAAATGACGCTCGTTCATTCGTTGAGAAAGTTTTGGCGTACACTGAAGCAATCACACTCATAAATATCACAGCCACGGAGCTGTCCAAATGTCTATTGGAGAAAGATGAAGGATGGCAAACATTACGAGCTTCCAATGGGATCCGAGACTCACGCATAGAAGAGTGCCATTTTCGAAGATTATGTGAGGAAGTTTAATTTGTCAAAAATGGCCCAATATGCGTGGATGGAGGTTATAATTTGATGTTATTGAATAAAAAAGACACATTGTGAATTGACAAAGTTTGGAAACATCTATTATAAAATCCATGAAACAATTCTCCTACTAGGAAAAATGAGAAAGTTCACTGTTCTCTAACCCCATCTGTATGATAGAGCTATTATTTTGTGCGGAGCATATCTTCTCTCACACCGACGAACTCTCCGACAGTTATATTTGGCAATGTACATTGATCGGAGTAGAAACATTCATAACTCCAAGAGATGGAATTGACCTGGTCAAGTAATCAGAAATTCCAGATCGGATTCTGACTGATCTATGATGTGAAAGATATATTAGTCAGGAGTGTGACCCTCCCAGAAACGCTTCTGGTTCGAGAAAGTGGCTAAACTCGGTACTTCAATACGATCTTGGGTTTGAATGATAGGTGTCACATCCAATAATCAATATTAATGAGAATTATTGTTCAAAAATTGGAGCTTGAAATTAGCACCCAGATGTTGACGGACCGCCATCGAAGGTCACGTAATACAGTGCCGTGTAAGTTCTCCATCGCGGAATTTATATGAGCTAATTTTTGTAAGCCTGACACCTTTCGATCGCAACATCTAAAACGTATTGGCGCGAACGCTTGCCGACTGTCATTACGATAAGAATCAAATCGTTGCGTCAAAACCATCAGATATAACGATGATAACATGATCAGATGATGTTATGGAAACTCGAAATCCATAGCACAACAGTGGCGTACCAAACCCAGCGCCGACGAAATGATCTTCGTCACCCTTTTTGTCTGTAACTATTATCGAATCTCACGTTACGTTTCCATTTTCGTAGTCTCTATGGAGCATGGAAGGTAAATCTCGTTGGTCGTGACGATACCCCACTTGCGCTCTCTGATTGCAGGCTTTTGTATAATCACTGAGGAACAAAATTTTGGGTCCGGAATAACCCATTTGGGGGAACATGATTTCCTTGTGTATTTTTCGACGTAGACTGAATCCGTTGCGAGGTTTGCCCCTACCCGTCAGGATTTTTTCGATTTGCAAATCACCGATTTTTCAAAAAACAGTGATGTTAACGTTTTCTGATGATTTTGTAAGCTGATGCCTCTGGTTGCGGATCCTTATTATGAGCTAAAAGCTCACCGGAACTGTGGTTTTTTTACGTATTTTGACCCGCTAAACACGATGGCAGTGGTTTTAGAGGGCTCAAATGCGTCCCAAACGAGTTACAAGCTAATTTTCCGAGTTGCTTTCAGCAGAATTTCACCGATTTCGCAATAAATCTTCAAATGCTCACAGAACGAACCAAAGACATCTTTTTTGAGCTCACGAGGGTGCAAATTCCTTTGTTTTCATGTGTACATTGAAGAAAGGATACCAGCGATAGACGTGAGGGCTTGAGCAAGATTGAGTGTCATGGCTGATCGATTCAATTTTCACATGAGTGGCTCTTACATGAGCCTCTCCTGAAGTCCTGAGTCCTCACTCACATTATCCCCATAATATTGTCGAATTTGGATCTTCAGATACCCATGCTCGTACAGAACAATTATGAGATGATGCGAGATCCAGATTATCAGATTTGTGTTATATTTTCGAACATCGACCACTAGATGGACCCCAGTATTTCAGTATCTCTTATCGAGATCATCACAATGAGATCTAAAGGTTGGCTCGGATGGACTCCTCCACCTTGATAGTCACAATCTCATCGTTCTGTCTTCACGTGTTGTGCCTTTATCTTAGGATTTGGAGATCGAATCCTTATCCAGTGAGATTCACCCGAAGATGCCACGAATATATGATTGTCGTACCAACTCAAACAAGTTTTGTTACGTGTGCAGAGAGTGCATTCCCGGGGATGGTTCCCGTAATATAATGGACACATTACGTACCGCATACGAAGATTATTTCGGTCTTAGTATGGTCGATCTAGACAAGCCATGGCTTACCACCGTGATGTGCACAGCTTGCTCTATCAGGTTGAGAGCTCCACATCCCCAATGTTTGAACTTCGCAACGCCTGCAATATGGAGAAAACCCGAGGAGCAAGTCACCGACTGTGACTTTTGTGTTACAAATACAAAAGGGTTCTCTGCCAAAACGAAACACTTGATAGAATATCCGGGAGAATTATCGGTTACGAAAACTGTACCAGGGTTGCCACCCTATCTCTCCACCCCCGCAATGCAAGATGTTGTGATGCAAGGCTACGAAGAATCCTCTGAGAGTCCATAATTTGGTTGACTTCTTACACCCAGCTTTTGAGAGAAATCCAGATCAAAAAAAACACCTCCGCAGCCCAGACTCTTCAACGAAGAACGCCTGAACGACCTCATACGCAGGGGGCAGCTTACTAGGAAGTAGCCGTGGCCAATTCCAGCTAATACGGCTAGTTTTGCGGCAAATGCGCGCTACTGCGAGAGACCCACCACAGGTGCAAATAGAGAGAAGTAGCCAAGAGTAGCCTCGCTGAGAACTGAAAGAGTAGCATTTGTGGGGGTATGTTCTACTATATGTCCTACTATATGTTCTACTCCAAACTACTTTACCACCGCTGGAAGCTACTTCTGGCTACTGCAGAGCTCGTGTTGCGGACCCAACAAGCGACCAACGGTAGTCAGATAGTAGCTCGAAGTAGCCACGAGTGGTCCGTACAGGGTGAGAGTAGTTGGAAGTAGCCGATATTAGCTGTCATTGGAACCCAGGGCAGGACAGCGCTACTCCCTTCACTCTGTACGGACTACTCGTGGCTACTTCGAGCTACTGTTTTACTACCGTTGGTCGCTTGTTGGGTCCGCAACACGAGCTCTACAGTAGCCATAAGTAGCTCCCAGTGGCGGCAAGTAGTTTGGAGTAGAACACGGCCCCACAAATGCTACTCTTCTAAATCTCAGCGAGGACACTCTTGGCTACTTCTGTCTACTTGCACCGGTGGTGGGTCTCTCGCAGTAGCGCGCGTTTGCCGCAAAACTAGCCGTATTAGCCGGCATTGGCCACGGCTACTCCCTAGTAAGCCGCCCCTTGCTCAAACGTGATATGAATATTCCCAAGAAGGAAGCTGACTTACTCGCTTCACATTTGAAAGAATACGATATGCTTGAACGAGATGTGCCTATCACTTATTACCGTGACCGGCAGTCAGTATTCTCGGACTATTTTTCGGAAGACGGCGCCAATCTATTTTGTCATAACATCGACGGTTTGTTCTCAGAACTACGTTATGTACATGAGCCGAATGAGTGGGGCCTCTTCATCGATTTGAATAGAACCAGCTTGAAAGGCGTACTCTTACATAACGGCAATGAAAAGCCATCCATTCCGATATTTCCTGGCGTGCAAACCAAAGAATGTTATAACAACGTGAAGTGCTTACTGTTCAAAATTGAATGCAAGAATCCTGGATGGAGCATTTGTGAGGATTTTAAGATTATTGCAATTCTCTCGGGACTTCAGCTGGATTACACAAGATATATGTGCTTTTTAAATGAATGAAACAGTCATAGTAAGGACGAACATTATGTCAGGAAGATATGGCCAACGAGACAGGGTATGTGACTCGGTGAGAAAAATGTCACTGTGGAACCCCTGGTTGATTGTGAGACAAGATTGCTGCCCCCACTGCACATAAAACTGGGCTTGGTTGAGAATTTCGTTGGAGAAATGGATCAGATGGGTGAAGCATTTTCATTCCTGAGGGAGACATTCCCTAGGACAAGTGATGCAAAATTGAGACAAGGAGTTTTGATTGGCCCGGATATCAAGATACTAATGCTTGACCAAAGTTTTCATGATAAGATCCAAGGTATTGAACGGGACACGTGGAAATCAGTGAAGGATGTCATCACAAATTTCTTGGCTGTAAAGAAATCGGATGGCTACAAAGAATTGATTGAAATAATGTTGAACGATTCCCGCAAAATGAAAGTGAACATGTCTCTCAAGATCCATATACTGGATTGTCATCTGGATTTTCTCCCCGAGAATCTTGGAGCTGTGAGTGATGAGCATGGTGAGAGGTTTCACCGGGATATAGCTGTCTTAGAATCGAGATACAACTCTTATCGGGGCATCAACATGTTGGCTGACTACTGCTGGTCCGTCATATCCGAGAGCTATGACGAACACAAACGGAAATCAACAAGGAAGAGTTTTTGCGTTAAGGACGTCGGATAAGTCATGGTTTGCACTTATGACCTGAGATTCACCGAATTCGTAATAAGTGTTTCGTGAATGAGTGTCTGAGGGGGAAGATGTTGAAACATCAAAATAGGCTGATTCCGAAGCCACTCATTACAGGGCACAAAAACTTGTAAAAATCAAATCAATCAGCGTTGACACCCAAGCTTGCTCAGGCCTCCACGTCTACCGTTGGTATACATTTTCAATGTACACATGAGAACGAAGAAAATGCAACCTCGTGTGCTCAGAAAAGATGTCTCTGGTCCATTTTGTGAGCATTTCGGGATTTATTGCGAAATCGGTGAAATTTTGCTGATAGCAACGCGAAAAATCAGCTTGTCACTCGTTTGGGACGCATCCTGGCCCTCTAAAACAACTGCCATTGTGTTGAATAGGTCAAAATACGTAAGAAAATGAAGCTCCGGTAAGCTTTCGGCTCATAACAAGGATGCGCCACTAGAGGCATCAGTTCACAAAATTAGCAGAAAACGTTCCAATCACTCCTTTTTGAGGGATCATTAATCTGCGAATCAAAGAAAATCCGGATGTGTAGGGGCAAATCTGGCAACGGATTCGGTTTTTACGTCGAAAATGACACGAGGAAATCATGTTCCCCGAAATGGGTTATTTCGGGCCCAAAACTGTGTTCCTCAGTGTGATTCTACTCATGAGCACCATGCTCTCGAGCACTATCACGTTTGGAATCGTCGTTTGTAGTTTCAAACTGATATTTCGTGTGAATCTCATGCCATCGTATTCCTCGCAGTAAGCTCCATAGGAAAAACATGCTAATATATCAAAAATATTTAGCGTTTTTCATGAATCAATGTCATTCAAGTATCAAAGTAGGGTATCTAGGAGAGTGGAAGTTCTCTTTCTAATTACAGTCATGACACGACAAGAGAACTCTTAGTATTAGTATATCTCATCATCCCAAACACTACTCTTATACATTTATCTTGTTGTTTGTCTTAGTATCATGCATTCAATCAAATCTCCGGAGTCAGTCTCACAGTCTTTGATTTGTGTCCATTTTTATTGCAGCCGTGCGAAACTGTTGGTATGGATTGAGGGACAGGCACCGTGTTGAATGTGCAGGAAGATCACATTCTGGGCCGTCGGAATTATATCAGCCCCATTGTACTACAATACAAAGAGAGTGAGTTCCTCCTCCATATAATGGTTATTTTCATCACTTCAATATTGAAGAATTAGCTCATGTATCCAATTCACATGAAATCCCTGGACCAGATCATCCTACATCACTTTTGGATCCACATCACTTATCTGATACGTATGGGAATAACATTGGAGAATCAATGACATAAAGAGTACTCATATCACTGAACTTTCACTCGATAATATGTATCACATGGTTCTGAAAAATTCCACTTCCACATGGCGAAGCGCTGAATAGCAAATCCACAGGGCACTGCACCAAGCATCCAAAGCATCCAGAGCAAGCATCCAAATGCACTGTAGACTCGACTGGTGATTGTAACCTAGGTAAAAGTTTGTAACTCATCTCAAGATGTATTTCATCCTCAGATCTAAGAGAATCCTTATCCGGATTTCTTCTTTCTTCCCACGCAAGGAGTGAGGTCTCCGATACTAATCACATTACCGGGAATCGTGAAAAGACGATAGACTCAGCTGATGACCTCAATAAATCTATCAACGCTGACGAGCACGATTCCCTAACCAAATATTAGAATGAAATTCATCGGATGGGGATGGAAATCTTACAAAGTAGTGAGTACACTCAGCATACGAGAAAGAATGGAAGAGACGACAACTATACTGTCTCATCTCAAGATGAATATGAACCAGATCATCTATCGAATTCTCCTAGCTCACAAACTCAAGGTGATCGTTCGTCCAAAAAAACGACAGGAATTCTGTTATTGACCAATGCTTGAAAGGTTCTTAATGTAGTAAAATATTTTGAAATCTCATTTCGATATTACTCACAGCATAACCCAACTCATAGCGAGTACAGCAAATGATGTACCAAGGAAGTAATATCCTGCTCTCCCCATGGTTTTGTCCAATAATAAACAACCTCATTCTATGCACGGAATACAAAACTGAAAAACCGCTACTATGACTTCGGAGCAGGTCCAGAATGTGAATTTCAAAACACTTATGGGTAAGTATTGGACGTTATGTAAATTGGTGAAATTTATCACTAACTTCTGATGAGTGATAATATTTTCGGGTATTCTGAATGCTGGGATGGGTAACACACATATTAATAAAATACTTCCAGCTTTGAATATTCCCAGATCTGGGTATACGAGTATGAAGACGTATGGAAGTAGCAAAAGTGACTGAAGTGGTAGCAAGAGAGAGTTGTGATGCTGCTGCGTTAGAGGAGAGGAGACTTACCATAGTTATAGATATTATGTTGAACAAATGATCCTATCATGAATATTCTATAAATGGAATTGATTCTGCCTCAATTTAATGCCAACAGATATATCATCAGATTCATCTAGAAAATCATAAAATGTAGTGTACTATGTAGTGCAATTACCACTCATTTATTCATGATTTCAGAAACTTTTTTTGCCTCAGGATTGTTTCGCTCTCTCTTCTGAGTATCAACTGAATCATTTCCTCGCACTTTTTTGCGGATAATTTTTTCTATCAGAATGCATTCATATTTTGAGCTGTGGTGAGCGACTGATTAACTGGCTACTCCGCAGTTTATGTATTTCGAATTTTTGAATGGTTCTCATAAATCTCTGTATTTTGGGGCGTTTTGGTCAAACAGTGATCGTATCTATACCTGTGTGATTTTTTAGATCATCTCAACTAGACTTAAGCTATATACTAGCGGAATTGCTGCGCTCGCTTACGCTCGCTCCGCTTACAACTTTTTGAAGGGAAATTCAAAAATCTCATGGGATGGATAAATACAAATACGAAAAATGAAAGAATACGAATTATTGTTGGTACTCTTACAACCAAATTCATTATTTCTGGCCATCATAATTGTCTGATTGAAAATACTCGAAGGTTATGAGGAAACTGAAAAAAACGACCATATGAGGGAGCCAATAAGTTATTTTGTGAATCTAAAGACAACTCTATGTAGCATTATTGCGTGTTACGTCAAGAGCGAATCTCAAAGTGTTTCTCAAAAAAAAAACAATTTACATGATACCAGGAAAGAAAATAAAAAAGAATATTTACTCCCATTCCGTACTAAAAACGTGGTATACCAAGAGGTATTCGATGATTAAATTTGAAACTTTTAGATGCATGTACGTATAATTTTTTTCTGATTTCATCAGCGACTCACTTTCGCTTATGATTTATCAATCTCAGTAAATCTATAACTAAATCAGCTAATGTTCATTATCAAACATCATAATGCGGGCGTTCTTTTGATGCATCGTTGTCATTGATAAGATGATAAGTCTCAACCCTGTTAACGTAGAGAGTGACCATCATATCGGATTTATTCGATCTTAACTTCATTCAACCCCATCATCTTTCATACAATTCCCTACTTTACCGCCATCTCATCCCCTTTTTCACATCATTCTCCCCACCTCATAACATTTATCATAAATACGCCAATGATCGCCTACTTGTATGCGAATTTTTGCACGCAGGTAAGCCGCCTCCGGGTGCAGAGGTTGCGTCCGAATTCACATACAAGTAGGAGGGTGAGGCAATCATTCATTCCATCACATCACACTCATCCATCCCATACATGACATACATATTCGTCATTTATTGCATGTCTCATCTCATTTCTATTTCATATTTCATCTCATACTCTTCATTATCATCATCTCATTTTCTTACCTACTCCTTTTTCATCGCTTCCCTTTCTCTTCCCTCATTCTATCTCATCTCCATTCTGTCTCTTCATTTCTCATACCATTTTCTAGTTCATCTCATCTCATTTTCTACATAATTCTCACTCCATCATTCACTTCATCCGAGACATCCCATTAATCATGTCCATACATCACATTCCATCTCTAGACTAAGACAGAGGAACCCAAACTCCCACCGTTGAGACAATCCGTATTTCCGCACTTGCGACATCATAATACCTATGTATGGTGAGTAAGTCCGGAAATCGGTGCGAATTCAACGGTGACTCGGGGAAGGGTTCAACAGACAAACTTGAGACAGTTTCACATCATAAATAAAATAGATTCAGACAGAAACAGAGGGACCCACAATACGCTTAGAAACATTGCAGTAGCCCATGTTCCTGTAGCTGACATCACACGGAAGTGTGGTGAGCGGGAGCTTTAAAGAACTTGGTGCGAAAACAATGATGACACGAGGCAAGGGTGCAACGAACAAACTTTCGACTAATTTATCATATTTTAGAAGTTATTTCGTTCTCATTAATCATCCTTAATCATTAAGATCATAATTAGAGGGGGGAGGGTAGTGGGTCGAAAAGTAATCGGCTTGAAAAGCCGTATTGAGCGAAAACAACAAATAAACAATACTGATGAATTACGGATCAAAATCAGGTAATAGAGGGGCCAAAACCAAAATCAGGTAAAAAACCTATATCGTGTAGTATACAATTGCGAAATCACAAAACTGTATACCGAGGTAAGTGCCAAACTCTCAGAAGACAACGCGAATAGTAACCGCACTACGCGCCAATTTTTAGTCAGGTAGAATTAGGAAGGTCAAAACCGGAATCAGGTAAAAAAACCTGTATCGTGTGATGAACAAGTGCAAAATTAAAAAATTATAATCCAAGGTAAGTGAAAAAATCTCAGAGAAAAACGCGAATAGCAACCGCGCAACGCGCAATTTTCCCTTCAGGTAAGGTTAGGTGAGCGAAATCTAGGTATATTCCATCTTAGGGGTAAAATTGGAGAAAATTAATTTCATCGAAAGTAATTCCATCATCCATGAGATAGTTAACACAAATCCACTGATCAATCATGTATTGCCTGAAGTTCACCAAATTAACATTTCACTTCTTCATCGATCAATTTTTGGAAACGATTGAAACCCATTGTGGTGTTTCGATAGCATACTTTTCAATATTTATTTCGAACTAGACAGGCACATGCAGATGTATTTATTTCATCTTGGTTTCAAATGAGAGCCAAGAAGGCCAAGAAGAGTGGAATCATTTTGATCTTCTACTATCTGAATGTTTATTGGAGCCAAATCGTTTGAACTTACAGAGGATCTATCGAGAGTCCATTGATCTCCAACGTTTTCCCTGTTGTTTTAGAGAGCGTAAGTGTGATCCGTATAAAATTCGTTGAACAGTTACTGGAATTCTCGCAACTTGGCCATTGTTTAGACCCGTTTATGGAGTTGAGACATCAATGATTATCTAAGTTTGTGTCTTCCTACAATAAAACACGGCGGGTCGGAATGGTGAAAAAGTGTTAGGTATGTGGTCATGAAAAATACCGATTGGATATGTTTCGGGTTGGTCTCCAGATCATTTCCCAGGAAGAATCAAAATCATCGGTCAGGGATTTCAAAAATAATCGTCATTCCTGTGTTATTCAAATTCACGCGTTTTGATACTCACAATGATCCTTTTTCAATCACTCGAGCTATGACCTTCCAACTCAAAATCACTCTGAGGGCTGAGCAGACAACAGTTTTCCCACGTATATTTGTCCATATCATTCGTTGGTCTGTCCTAGATCCGCCAGAGATGAAGCTGCAGTGATGTACATCAGAATTTAGAGAGGAGGTATACCTACGTTATTCCGATCGAAAGTCGTTCAAAACCAACATTTGATCAGGATTCAGTGTCATTCAAAGACCAATATGATCCATATTAGTTACATCACATTCACCAGTACACGCGTATGTGATGTCTATGCATGTTAGGCAATATGCAGGCAGACTCACTGGTGAGCGAAATATCTAAAATACTCATGAAGATTCACGCAAGATATAAAAAAGACTAGACCTCTCTATTTCATCTTTCTTGAATGACTCAGTTTCATCACATTCACAAATGATTAGACTCGATTCCGAATCCCTAAGGTTGAGAGCAATTTCGAGAGTTAATTACCAGTGCCTAGTACTTGTGGAAGTTTGGATTCCAATTTCGTAAAAGCGCCGAAATTCGGCATAGCGAGCAGACTTTTGAATCTATACATCACATTGTTTTCCAAATGTCAAAGGAAAAGGTTCATCACAATCATCCCGAATGCCCAATTCGCATACTACGAGTTGTATGAGGAGTTCAATAAATCACATTTGACGGGGTGGGTGGAAGAAGGGCGTAACTGCAGTCTTTTGGAATTCACGAAAAAAGCTCAAAATCAAATTTCATCCTCCGGCTCGGATTGGGCTATTTCGAGAATGCCATCTTCTTTGCAATGAGTCAGTCAGGTCAACTCGTCCAAGTACGCCTCTAGCGGGTTTTTATCAAGTTCTTATTGATTCTCTCGAAATGACCGTTTCGCAGTTACGCCCTTTTTCCACCCACCCCCTCATTTGGAATTGATTATCTTCTACTTCTTGTTTTCCTGATCTTTCTCTTATCGAGGTTGAGGAGATGTTGTCCGTGCACTCTTGATTTGAGATTTTATCTAGAAAAATGTGTAACGATCGAAGAGGAATTTCAATTTCATATCCCGGGTGCCCGGTTTTCGCCTCCACCCCGGTTGCCCCCATGGCGGCGTGGGGTAGGGATACGCCCTGCCAGCGCGTCGGTTTGGAGGCCGGCCATCACCAATCTACGAGTGGTTCGGCAATGACTCGGGCCTCCTCCCCGACTACCGAATTCCGGGCTTGGCCCCTAGCACAAGGCCAATGCCCACCCCTCGGGAAGGGGTTATAGGGCTCATCTGGGATTCCTGAGAACCCAGGGAGCCCCTCGCGATGATAGATGAGTCATCCAGGCTCGCATTGTTATCACCCGAGGGCGATTCCGATGCAAGTCCCTACACTCACCCACACCCGTGGTGCCGGATGAAGATGTGCGGTCTCCACGCCCCGGCGGGTGCTGGCTGGAGCCGGGAACTCGTCAGACTCCAGGGATGAGGCACCATGCCCCAGCCCCCCTTGCGGGTAGTGTAATGATCGAACAGGGAGAGTGATATGATTTTGTTTCAATGAGGTTGTGAACTCAGCCCTATTCGCTCTCTCAACCTTTACGAGTGAACCTTTCCCCCGCCGCGCCAGTGCTGGCGACTTGGAAAAGAAGAGTTTTACTCGAGCATGAGTGGAATTTTCACCCCGGAAGAGTTTTGGAGTTGCCACAGAGAAAGGGGGAGGGGAGAACTGGGGAAGGTCGAGAGAGCGCTCACAACAAAAGGAGGAGACGCATGGAAATTTCTAATATCCGGCGATCGGAGGATTTCATTGATGCTCAACCTTGACTGTGGGATACGACCAACACCTGACTGAGTTCAAGAGTAACATATAATTTGTTCGATATGTATAGATCAGTTGTAAATTCACCTTTTGGGATCCCTTTTTCCAATCAAACGAATGTTCGCCCGTGTCTGTAATATGCATCGCTCTCCAGGGATCCTGACATCACATACCCGACCGAATGTACACGACTATTCAGGTGTGGTGTTACAAATATGGATCATCTTGGAATGGCTCTGAATCCAGACTGAATTTCCGTTTCGAGCGGTTCCTGATCCAAATAACGTACTCCTCCTCGCTATATCTCAATTCATATCACCACAGTGTCATTTCTGGTGGGTTTAGGCCAGACCAACGAATGATACGGACAAATATACGTAGGAATTCCGTTATTTATTCAGTTTTGAGAGTTATTTTCAGTTGAAAGATCGTGGCCCACATTCGGGGCATATAGTCTTATGGAAGGTGGCCCACATTCGGGGCATATGGTCCTATAAGAGGTGGCCCACATTCGGGGCATATAGTTTTATAGAGGGTGGCCCACATTCGGGGCATATAGTATCATAGAAGGTGGCCCACATTCGGGGCATGTAGTGTTGTAGAGAGTGGTTCACATTCGGGGAATGTTGAGTTTTAGAGGTCGGCCCACATTCGGGGCATGTAATTCTGTGGAGGGTGGCCCACATTTAGGACATATACTTCAGGCGAAAAACCGTAGTAATCTGTATCTTCATATCATTACCATTCAGGAAACTCCATTATCGATCTAGAAAGTAGTGCTTGAAATACGATTTATTTGGGACCTATAAATTGATTGTTACTGTGATGAAAATATTAGTCTAGAACAAGTCCTGGAGTGATTTGAGTATTTGTATAGACTAACACTGTATAGTGTGTACGGCACAACACGAATATCGTTTAGCTGAAAAATCAGCTATATTAGCTGAGATTCCAGTTATGTTAGCTGACTGAATCAGCTATTATAAGCTGATATTTCAGTCGACGGTTTTTTACTGACACGAATAGCTACTGTAGCTGAATTTCAGTATCAGAAGCCCTATATAGCTGATTATAATCAGCTATATAGGGCCTCTCATATCACGAAATGAGTAAATATCGGACGAATACGCCTTAGTTCGTCGCGACTTGGTCTGGAGAAGTCGATAATGTGTTCATGTCGATATTGGAACCCGGGTTTGTGGAGTTTTCCCGCCAAAATGATCGATTTAAGCGTGATTTTAGTGTTTGCTGATTTGATCAGCAGTTCGACGACCCATGGGAGTAATAGCTGATATTTCAGCTATATAATAGCTTATTGATGCTGAAAGAGTACCTAGCCCGATCTATAACTTAGGTCAAGGGGGGATGCGAGGCGCGGGAGCGGGGTCCAGGGGTGGCAGCCCCGGTGAATGTGCAGGGGGCGAAGTCCCCAACTGAAAAAAATTAGGAGAATAATTTTGAAAAAACAATTTCATGCAATTTTCTGATGTTTGCTTGCTTGCGGAATTGCATAATCTAGTATTCGTTTATGCGAGTATTCGATTCCGGGCGATTATTTCGACCTCCACCTGAGGCTCGGGCCGAAAACCAATTGCTCAAAAACAAGCTACAACTCCATGAACTCAGTGCAAAATATATGATTCCCATGCCTCACGGACTCATCAATCCCGGGCAAGTGCAGAGGCTTCTACACCGACTTGTACATGCTTTATACACACAACACGTACTGAACAAACCTGCCAAAGATCCCCGTAGAAAAATTGAAATTGGGTTATGGAAAAGAAAAAAAACCTAAATTTCAATCTTCAGTTCAAAGATATCGTATTCCCCGTGCGTAAACGGAAATTTGCGCACGAGATCCTTCCCGCAGCATGCGCAAACGGCCGATTTGCATACAGTTTGACGATTCGCAGCGTGTGCAATAGTATGTATTGCCCCAAGTTCATGAGGATGTAGCTCGCTCCCGAGCGATTGGTTTTCGGCCCGAGCCTCAGGCGAGGGTCGAGATGATCACATGGAAGCGGGGAACCACAAAATCGAGGTGCAAATACTATTTTATGCAATTTTACGAGCACCCAAACATCGGAGAATTGCATAATAGTATATTATGATACTGCACGTAGATGGGTAGTTTTGTACAAAGGTCTGTTTATGGCACGAGCGTAGCGTGTGCTATAAGTCCTTCGTAACAAAACTACCCATCTGCACGCAGTTTCATGTGATACTAGCAGAACTGCCTCGCTCGCGTGCTCGCTCGGCCATAATGTACAGGAACTCATTAAAGATGTAAAAATATCTATGTTTCCTCCAATAATCACCAATACATGAGGATGATTCTATTCTATGAGTTGATTGTAGGACTTGATTTTCTCATCGTCTATTTGAATTCATTCAGTTTGTATCTTCATTTCAACAAATTCTGTGTATGCGTGATATTAGTAAATCAGTTATGCAGGGTCAAATCTATAAAATTACCACGGTTTGAAAAGTAGAGCCCCTAAGAGTCTAACTGACCCTATGGTGACTGAGAGCAACATAATCAACTTACATCAGTAACCTTTCTGGGAACAAAATATGCTATTGTAAATTTTATTGATGAAACAGAAGGGCCCGAAAGACTTTTTATAAAAACCATTATTTTGATTCTCAAGATATTGTTCCCTTACTACAACGAGGTATTGAGATACATATATCGATTCAGAATTGTACCATCAGCAATAAAGCTGGACCCATTTAGAAGAATGCCAAATAGATTCTAAACACATAATCTCTGCTCATTCGCTACGATAATGAGGAAATATTCATCTCTGATCAATTCATGATGCCGAAGAAATGTGACATCGGACCAAGATGAAATTTCCATGGCGTGTACTTTATTCAATTTAGGTATTCAGCTTCAATGATGACTAATATAGCTTCTCTGATTGATACTGTTCCACTGTTCATCACTGATTATTAGCCGGCCATCGACGGGGTTTGAAACGTGATTACTCCTGATTTGAAACTTATTCCGAATCCAAATAAGAGGGTAAGGCACCCAAATTTGACTTATTTGAATTCATTTAGTTTCATTCTCTCATCTCATTTCATTTCATTTCTTATCTGATTCCACTCTCTCATTCTTTTTCATTTCATTATATTGATTCACCCAGTATCATTTTATATCATTCACTCCGTGTCCCACGTAAGAAAGCATTCATTCGTCTTTCATATTTCACTTTTGACAAAGGCCAATGATCGCCTACTCGGCGATGAATTCTTCTACGCAGGTAAGCCGCCCTTGGGTGCAGATGTTGCGTCCCGATTCATCTCCAAATAGGAGGATGAGGCCGAGTTCATGCTTCACCATTATTTTTATTAGTTCATTTAATATATTTCATTTCATTCTTCACTTCATTCTCTCATTTTTTTCATATCGTTCACTCATCTAGCATCGTTCCCAATCATTGACTCCACATCCCACGAACAAGATAATTTCATTTCTCATTTCATTTCATTCTCTCATCCAGCATTATCTTCCATCATTCGCTCCATATCTCACGGGAATAAATCATCCATTCATCTTCAAAATACACTCGTCACGTATGCCAATGATTGCCTACTTGGCGATGAATCCTTGTACGCAGGTAAACCGCCTCCGAGTGCAGATGTTGCGTTCGGATTCATCGCCAAATAGTAGGGTGAGGTATATTTCATACTTCATCACATTTTCTATCATTTTACTCATTTTATTTCATTTCATTCTTCATTTCCATCTCATTTCATGCTCTCACTCTAATTCATATCATTCACTCATTCACACAGTGCTCCTGAAGGAGTCATAAGTCTCTCTAAACTGTTGACAAAAACGGATTTCGCTAGCTTGTAGTGTGACGCGAGTATATACAAATTTGTTCCAATGAAAGTTGCAGCTGATCATTTACCAAAACGCAAACGAAGTGTGAGAACGCCATTTGAATCTATTCCTTTCTATTGACATATGTTGAGCAGTCAAATGATATTGGCAGCATAGCGGCTGACACAACATTTCCAAACGGGTTAGAGAGGTGTCAGCACGCAGTTTCATAGGAAATTCCCCGTAAACCACGCTGGTGCATTTCACTTTTTGAGATTCAGCATGGTTCTTGAGATGCGAACGAAGTAGAGCAAGAACTGTGAGCAAATGCAATCTCAGTGCATCGTCTTGTTTTGAATCGAGAAAGAGGGTATGTGGACCAAGATGGAGTATTGTCATGATTTCTTTTGTATTAACTCATGTGGACTCCAAATTTGAGGCCAGTTGTTCTCGGACTAGTCAGATTTCCATTTGAATCTCTGAGAACTGTTGGAATCCTCCAGGAATCCCAGATTTCATTCAAATTTTTCAAACAATACAAAGGATCAATTGAAGAATGTTCCCACAAAGTGAGGCAAGAGCCTTACTGATATACTCGTTAAATGTATTCTAGTCCACTTAATATAATGCGAAAGGTGCTATAATACGAAAACGCACTTAGGAGTACACCTCGAAGCTAACTGGATCGGGTTTTTATCCGCCGAATCAAAGTGGACTATGGAAAATCACGACAGTTCTCCACGATTACAAGGAAAACTTGACGTGTAGGGAAGAAAGTGAGCTCAATTTCGAATTTTACACGGGGAGCACAATGGAAATCATGAATCAATACCCCATCTTGGTCCCCATACCCGCTTTGACGATGCAATCCTCACAACAAGACATTGCTGTGAGATTGCATTTTACTAATGGCTCTTGCGCTACTTCGTTCGCATCCCAAAAACTATGCTAAATTTTGGAGAAATTGATGCAAATGAATACACCATCATGTTTAAGGGGTAATTTCCTAGGAAAATGCATACTGACTCCCCTCTAACCCATTTGGAGACGTTGTATCAGTCACTATGCAACTGATAGCCGACGACTGCTCAACATGAGCCAATGGAAATGCATGGAGTTACTCGCTCGCCAAGCTCGTGCGATTTTAGTCAATCAAAACAGATCAAGAAAGCAAATCCCAAAAAGTTCTATTAAGGAAAAAATTCAGATGAAAAGAATAATATTGTTCCTAACTTTAACCCTGATGATACACTGTTGTGACCGCCAGCAGATGAACTCTAGACTATTTTCCAAAAATCGTCCCGATTCACTGAGATCCAAAACTTTTCAGAGACCCATATCGAATTCCCTGAGTTGCCAGACTTTTCAGAGTCTTCGGGAATGTCGGCACTCTGACTGTCGGACATTGATGGGGCTTAAAACTCAACTGCTCGCAATTTAGGATTTGTAAGGTATTGTCATTCCAACTTCCACTATCATCCCATTCAATATACATTTACCACCTCACTTGCGGGAATTCCCGTCTCATTTCTGACCCTCTAGTCCTAACCCTACCCCAATGCAGATTCATTCATCTCATTCTACTCGACGAAACCAATCAAATAGTACCCATATACATCCCACATCTTATGTACAGCGCACTCTGTGAATTTAAGAATTTTTTAAATGAAACTACACGTTGTTTATATTTGTATGTACGTGTTTCTGTATATTGTCTTCCCTCTGTCACGCGAGTTCTCCTGAACCCCTGGAGCAATCTTCTTAAAACTTCGAGGGTTTATTCTCAATTGATCAGGAATGAGCCCAGTCCACTGACAGCTCCACACTCTCAATACTCCTTCTTCCACGTCAAATCGATTACCTGGAGTTCAACACAACTCTCAGAATGTAGTAGACAAAACGTCGTGGTATCTGAAGGTTCATTCGATTATGCTGGTTTGGACCGTTTGGAGCGCTCCGAACCAGCATAATCGAATGGATCTCAAGATTCTCGATACAAATTGTCGCCTAGTGTTGCCCAAATATTTTTCGATCACTCTGGAGAGATTGGTTGATACCAAATCCTGATAATGACTCCCATTTTCGTCGGAAAATTCTCTTTTCCAACCTTTCTATGACGCTCTAAAACTCGTAGACACTCTCAACAATCTCTTTAGGAGCTCGAATCACAACCACCTCACACAATGGGTCTGGTTCCTTTTGAGCTACATGCACCAATTCATTATGACCTTACGAAGTTTTAACTTAGAGCTCAACTTTTACTTCATTCTGACTCCTGAATTTCTCTCCTAATCTCGAGAACTATTCTACTGATCTTCATGAATTCTCCATATACTGTTCCCAATCCCATATTGATTTACTTAACGAATCTTCAGCTCTACATATTCAACATTCTCTCGAAATTATCAAATCAAAATATGACCATCCATCAAAATTCTTGAAAAAACTCAAAAAAAGAAAACAATTCATTCTTGAATTTTGATCGTTTGATAATTTTTCGAATGTGATTAGAAGAACCTAATTCACTAATGTATTTCCATCTAAACCGTAGAGATGGGTTTCAAGTCCGAATGAGATGATGATGGGTGGAAGTCTTCCATGTTTCAAATATTCAAATAGTTGATAGCAGATGAGAAAGCTTTTTGCAATTGTCTTTTTGTAGAGTGCTTCATTTCGTTCCATTCTCTCATTTCTTCCCTTTTTATATCTTCGACTCACCCAGCACCATTTCATATCAATCGCTCCACATCTCATACATGTGCATTATTTTGATAAGTAGCTTTTGTTAGCACTTTATACACAATTTCTACTTTTCATCATGAATCGATATTGTATATTTTGAGTTTTATCTCTCAAACCATTCTTCTGAGCACTTCGACTGATACTTCGACCGAGAGATCAAGCTCAATATGTTTATAAAATCGAGATTTGGAAATTTCCTTACGTTAATTTGAGGTTGCTGAAAATCAACATATTCGCTGAGCACTGAATCCTTATACTTTCCGAACATGTGCATTATTTTATCGAGTAGCTTTTTGTTAGCTCTTCATACACAATTTCTACTTTTGATCATCAATCGATATTGTATATTTTGAGTTTTATCTCTCAAACCATTCTTCTGAGCACTTCGACTGATACTTCGACCGAGAGATCAAGCTCAAAATGTTCATCAAATCGAAATTTGAAGATTTCCTTGTGTTAATTTTGAGTTTGCTGAAAATCAACATATTCGCTGAGCACTGAATCTTTATACTTTCCAAACACGTGGATTATTTGATCGAGTAGCTTTTTGTTAGCACTTGATATACTAATTCTACTTTTGATCATCAATCGATATTGTATATTTTGAGTTTTATCTCTCGAACCATTTCCCTGAGCACTTCGACTGATACTTCGACCGAGTGATTAAACTCAAAATGTACATAAAATCGAAATTTGAAATTCTCGTGGTGTTAGTTTGTTTTTGCTGGAAATCTAAATACTAATGATCTTATAACGCATCATAACTCAATAGAAAGTGATACCATGGGTCCTGATGTTTGATCTTCTAACCCCTTCTTTGAGCTTTTCGACTCCAACTTAGACCCGAAGATCAAGCTCAGATTGTCCAAGGATCAAATATGGAAATACTGAATTAAAGTTCTAAATTCTTATCAAATCTTCATAGTAACACTTCAAACATTTCTTGATAATGTAAGATATTGCACAAGTTCTACTATTTGTAATGCGTATCTGCAGAAACTCTGTAGTCTGTCGATTATACTATCATGCTATATGTTCTTCAGTACATGCGATTATCTTTAACATTATTTTTATATGCTCTTTTGTTAATTCGTAAACACCAGACGGGGTCCTACCCCAAGGTGTAATAAAGTACTATACATACATACATACATACATGGAATTATATCATTTACTCATCCTGCATCCTTTCATATCATTCACTCCATGTCTTACTTAGAAAATCGTTCATTCATCTTCGGAAGACACTCTTCATATACGCCAATGATTGCCTATTTGGGAATAATCTCCGCGCGCACTTGAGTCAACTCTGTCTGAAAGAGTTGCGTCCAGATTCATTCCTAAATTGGAGGTCGGGGTGACCGAATTTGACTAATTTCATTTCACTTCATGTTCCATCCCGTTCCATTCTCTTATGACTTTCATTTCATTTTCTTTTTCTTGCCATTTCATATCATTCACCCATTCAGCATCATTCCATATCATTACCTTCATATCTCATTTACAACATCATATCATGCACTCTTCCATCATCATTTCATATCATCCACTCTACATCTCATGTACAAAATTATTCATTCATCTTCGAAATTCACTTTTCGCACACGCCAATAATCGCCTACTTGGCGATGAATCTTTGTATGCAGGTGAGCTGCCCCCGAATGCGGAAATTGCGCCCGGATTCATCACCAAATAGGAGGGTGAGGCAACTGTCGTACTTCATCATCATACTTATCGTATGACTTATTCTATTTCAATTCATTATTCATCCCGTTTGATTCTTGCGTTTCTCTTAATTTCATATCATTTACTCATTCAGCATCGTTTCAAATCATTCACTCCACATTCCATGTACAAAATCATCCAATCATCTTCAAAATTCCCTCTTTGATCACATTCCAATTCATCTCTCATCGTGTTCGATTCTCTTATCTCATTTTATTTCATCTCTCATTCTATTCTCTCACTTTCTTCCATTCATAACATTCACTCATCCCGTTTCATTTCAAGTCATTCAATCATTCACACATATCTCACGTGGAAAATTATTCATTCGTCTTCAAATTTTACCCTTCATTCACGCCAATGATTGCCTACTTGGCGATGAATCGTTGTATAGAGTTGAGCCGCCTCCGGGTGCAGATGTTGCGTCCGGATTCATCACCAGATAGGAGGATGAGGCAACTCTCATACTTCATCACCATTTTCATTATTCGATTTATTTTATTCCCTTCCATTTTTCATTTCCTTTCATTCTTCCTTTTCACTCCATTTCATGTTCCATTCCTTTTTTTCATATTGGCATTCATTCGATACCATTTACTCATCCGGAATTATTTCATATCATTCACTCCGCATCCCATGTACAAAGTCATATATTCATCTTCGTTATTCATTCTGTGCGCACATTGCAATTGATTTCTCATTCTCCGTTTTATTCTATCATCATTTCATTTCCATTTTTTTTCTCATTTCACATCATCGCCTCACCCAGTATCATCCAATATCATTCACTACATGTGTCACTTGAAAAAGCATCCACTCGCCATCAAACTTCACTTTCCATACACGCCAACGATCGTTTACTTGGCGATGAATCTTTGAACACAGGTAAGCCGACTCCGGGTGCAGATGTTGCGTCTTGATTCATCACCAAATAAGAGGGTGAGGCAACTTTCATGATTCAGTACCATTTCTATCATTTCACTCATTTTATTTCATCTCATTCTCCATTTCATTCTTTCATTCACTCATCATACATTCCAACTCATTCATCGTCATCATTTCATCAGCTCACATCACTTCCTTCATTCGTTCACTCCATTTTCATCATCACCATTCATTCATCATCTCCTTTACCCACTTTTACTCACCATCATTTTCATTTTCATTAAACAATTCATTAATAATCATACAATGCCAATGATCGCCTACTGAGAGAACAATCCTGCATGCACATAAGACTTCTCTAAGTAGGAGGGTGAGGCATTCATTCTCTCTTATTTCATATATATCCCATCTTCATCATTCATTCATCATCTTCATCATCTCATCAGCTCACAACTTATCAACATCATTACTAATTCATCAAGCATTCATCAATGACTCATCAATCATTCATCAAACATATCATCATCATCATAAATCATTCATCACTACTTTTCGTTCATTCATCAATACGTCATTATTTATTCACTTTTCAAGGCTCAATTCGAAGAATATCTATTCATTTCAAAGGTCAATTGATTCGAGAGATGCAACGAACGCATGAAAAACATTCTCCCTTATACGTTCCTTATATCTGCAACCAATTGATCTTCGTTGTGAATATATATTGGGAGAATTGATCTTGTAGATTCAGACGACCGACAGATCCTCGTGAGCCGAAACTATGGGGCTTGACTCTTAATCTGCGCCTTTGCAACATTCCGGTACGCATGGTGGTGACTCTAAGGATTGAGAGTCATTCATTCATAGAAAATGAGGCGATCGAGGATGACGTACAGATAGACAGACAGACGAATCCCATAAATCATTATTAATTGTAACGGATGCGACGAACTAGACAAAAACCACACTAACACAATCACCATATTATGAATAATGATAGATAATAGATAAAATATCTTGGAAATAAAAAATGAATCAAAAATAAAATAGTCAAGACTGTAGAATTAACATAATAAAAATTGGACGTCGCAAGAAAATATTTTCAGATTGGAAATTAGACTAATAAGGTCTAAATAAGGTTCAAATGAAGTATGCGTAAATACATTGAGAAGGCGAAAATCTAGTGAAGTAAGGTCTAAATAAGGTTTAAATGAGGTCTGTATATTTGTATGTATGCGTGAATACATTGAGAGGGCAAGAATCTAGTGAAGTAAGGTCTAAATAAACTTTAAATGAGGTCTGTATATTTGTATGTATGCGTGAATACATTGAGAGGGCAAAAATCTAGTGGAGTAATGTCTAAATAAGGTTTAAATAAGGTCTGCATATTTGTATGTATGCGTGAATACATTGAGAGGGCAAAAATCTAGTGAATTAAGGTCTAAATAAGGTTTAAATAAGGTCCGTATATAAACGTATATACATATAGATCGCAAAAATCTGGTACCGCCGGACGCTGCAGGCAGATTATATTATTAATTTTATAGCACGAGAATTCAAAAATCATGTTCAAAGTTGCGATTTTTAGGTTAGAGTGCTATAAAAAAAATTTGCGCACAGTTGGCACATTTGCGCATGCTACTCAATATTTTCGCACGGCTTACAAGCGTCTGAATGGCCATTTCTAACCAATCTTCCGCACAGAATAGCATGATAGTACATCCGATACAAGGGCGTAAAGCGTTTCATTCGCATTCGAGGGATGGGTTCCCGGCCCGAGCCGCAGGCGAGGGTCGGAATCATCACGAGGATGCAAATAATAGGTTTTACGCCAGTGTATCCAAAAAATATTGACACCTCGAGAAATTTTGGTATCCTGGCTCCAAAAAGATTCGGTAATTCCTTTGACTGAGATAATATCAAAGCATATTTAGTTGCGGCCATGATAAAATTTTTTCGAAGTCGATCGGATGATAACTGCTGCTGTAGCTGTTATCAGAATGTAAGAAAACGCAGGTATAAGGCCTGTTTCAAAGGTAGCTTGACTTTCGGATGCTGTAGCTCTGCCAGAAAAAATTTCAGCGCACTGCAAAAAATTAAGGTAATAGATATCCGATTTGAATCGAGCCATGCGAAAAGGGACCTTCGTGCAAATGACAAATTGTCGGGAAAACGAAAACAACTGTGTTGTATCTCTACCATTCACAATTCTCCAACGCCAATGTACATACACTTACTTCTCATCAGTATGTACTATGATCTCCTCCATTTTTTGACCGAGGGTAGCCTGCAGAGTTGTTTTTTCATGAGAACTCGAGTGGACTTGGGTCCCTTCCAGCATGGATTCCTTTAAAAAGCTATGATTCCATATCAAGACACTACAAAACTGGAAAATATTGAATTAAAACAATATCTCGATGATTATCATAGATTCATAGCGGGATTTAGGTACTTTTTTGCTCGGATTGACTGAAAATACTTCGGATACAATAATGAAGTTCAGTACAACAAACAAAACCATTATAACTATCTAAATCACGTAACATCAACATCCATAAGATCTATGAATCTATGAATGTGTTCATTTTGGCTAATTGGAAAAGGCTCGCCACACGTTTTCGATCTTTTCCTCTCATCCCGTGCCCAAGATGAAGGGTCGCTACGACTTTTCCGTTTTTCGCCATCGTTATTACTGTCACAATCCATATTCTAGATTTTATACACTATGAGACAGACAAGATCAACGTCTGCAGAGCTATCGGACGATACACTAAATACTACAGCACTTTTCGATCATTTCAAAATTCAAGTTGAGTTCAGAGCCGAGAGTATACCCCTATATGCCTATACATCATTCGAGGCGTGGCAAGATGTAAACATTCAGCTCGTCGACCAACCAGCGCCAAGAATCACAGCGATCAATTGTGTGAGAGATAGATGTGATGATACAGTGCGTAAGTATTAGTGTTTGTAGGTTCTTTTATCAATCCATGCAAAAAGGGCCCCATATCCTGTACTTGGGTCCCTTTCTGCATGGATCGGGTCTCAGGGATTGGTTATAGCGGAAAGATTTCATATGCAGGTGATAAAGGAATGTTCAAAGAGTGCAAATATCACCTTATCTCAATTTCGCAGAAAATGGCGCTCAGGTCCCCTTTTGCATGGCTCGATTCATTTATCAATAACCTCTAACAAGGATCAGCCGAAAAAGTTTATAACTTTTGGAGATAATCCAGTTTTTGGTAACTCGAGATCCACTGGAGATAGAGACTCGATTCAAAAACAGAGAAATCATGGAAAAATTCTGGATATCAAAAATGATAACGCAAACGAGAGGCGGGGTCAGGCTCATTGTGAATCCTTTATTGCCCTTTTTGGCCGGGGCCCTTCAAATCGCTGATGGGCGGGACTACCTGACCGCGAACGATAAAAGTCATAAACTTGCGGTCCCGGAGTCAATTGGGGTACCATCAGTTTGCTGCAATGAGTCTGAATTCTCTACAAAGGGGACAATATAAGTACTTCAAGCACGATTTGGGCCTTGCGTCGATAGCAAATAAATTTGATCATCAGTGCGGAGATTATTATCAGCGATAGACAAGATTGACGATAATCCACAGTTGTCCTTTGCATCATCAGAGTTCCACGATCACTGCTCATGAGTATTTTTTCCGAGGATCCTCCATGAACGAATGATAACATATAACCAACCCCTATTATCCGTATCATCTCAATATGCTACAATTGGATATCATTTAGACTGTTAAGATGACAATAAATGGTTATATGATTTATCTATTACAGGCAACCCCCGCTATTCGCGGTTAATGCGTATAAATAAAATGCCGCGAATACCAAAACCGCGAATACCGGGACCTTGGGCTTATGGGAAAAGGGGGGTTACGTTTACATACGTCGATTGTAAAAAGTGGGTAAGTAAAAAATCGACACATCATCTTTAATAAACAAATTCATGTAAAAAGCCTAGCAAGTTGACTCAATATGTGGAAGATACGAAGTAACAGTATGATACGATTGAAAAACCACTGGAATTCACTCGAAAATCTGTTGGAAAAATCCGTCCACGAGCGTGCGGGTGAAGAGCTCTGTCACCTTTGACTAGCGAGATTGACGACCATACAATCTCTGGTGAGTGACCATTGGAAGTTCTAAGAATTTCGGCCATTCTTTCCTTTAGTGGCAAGCAAATTTGACATTTCGAATTCTTTCGAAAGGCTCACAATTCATTATTACGTTTTCTAATTGACGAATATGCGTTCTTTCTAGGCACGGTGCCATGATTAGAATTGAGATAGTACACAGGTACACGAATAACTGTGCCGTATAACCAATTAATCAGTCTTGGAAAACAATAACAATAGCTACACCCTCGAAATGATGAACACTCAATCACAAAGTTGGTTTTGAAGAACACATTCGGATGAAATTCATCGAAAATTCACGTTTCATGAGCTAAGCTACCTCGAAGATCTAGATCCAAACCGCGAATAAGCGAGTCAGGGCACCGCGAATACCGGGGAATACCGCAAATCAGAAACCGCGAATAAGCGAATTCCGCGGCAACCGGGACCGCGAATAGCGGGGGCTGCCTGTATCTTCTTCGATAAATGATTGGTCTCCACTAATTGTTGACAAAGCTTTATCACACGGAGATACATCCATGATCATCATGTTATCAACGATCTATTGAAATCATTTGTTGAAATTATTTTATTTTTAAAATAGATCGTTGATAACTTTTTCGGCTGATCCTTGTTGGAGGTTATTGATAAATCGGATATCTATTACCTTAATTTTTTGCAGTGCGCTGAAATTTTTTCTAGCAGAGCTACAGCATTCGAAAGTCAAACTACCTTTGAAATAGGCCTTATACCTGCGTTTTCTTACATTCTGATAACATCTCCGGCATCAGTTATCACCCGATCGACTTCGAAAAAATTTTATCGTGGCCGCAACTAAATGTGCTTCGATATTATCTCAATCAAAAAGATTACCGATTTTTTTGGAGCCAGGATACCAAAATTTCCTCGAGGTGTCAATCTTTTTAACCGATAGTATACTTTCGATAAACTGTGCGCAAAGTGCACTTTTACGCACAGTGTATCGAAAACATAATCTTCAATTCAGAAACTGGCGGCCTCTCAAAAAATTCTAATATTCTCCAAATCGGTGTCAAAAGTGAGCACTCTCCTTTTACCGTGTACACAAAATCAACTCAGAAAATTGATGAAACCGCTAGTCGAGTGCACGGTTTGGAATGGAATGGACAGCAGCTTCTGTACCATGGCATTCCTGTCCAGCAATCACACTTGACGAAGCAGTACTCGTTTCATACGAATTTTCAGGTTCCTTTGAAAGAAAAGTATTACTGATATCCCATAATTGTCGTTTTGATTTCCCCAGGCTCCTGATTGCCCTACACTAAGAGAAATTATCTAATAAAATTTGTTACCCCGGGAACAATTCTTATTAATCGAGTCAATACCAGAGCACCAGCAGGAATCGCAATGGATTTTTTTCCTGAATCAACAGTTTTTACTCACTCGTCAACAATTTTTGTTGATCCCGTTCAAGAACTTTTAAGAATCGCTCGTTTATAGAATGTATTGATTTCTCAATAAAAGTTATTGATTCGCATGTAAAATATGTGCCGAGTTGGGAAGGAGGAATCGTTGAATTTCCGCGATTCCTGTATCTGCCACCAGGTGGCTCACGTCGTCTTTGGCATCGATGTGACCACCAATATTTATTTATTACGGACAACAAACTAGACGAATAATAGTCAATGCAATGTCATCGACACCAGATTTCCATGAATAACTGAGAGTGTATTTTATTTTCCGCGTATTGTGTCTATCGGCTAGCAATCAGCTCGTTTATAGGTGGATTGGGCTTACTCGCAAGCGGTCAAATTTGACATGGTTTGTATATATACGAGTTCCAAAATCTCCACATGAACATAAAATGTTTGCGTGAACCCGTGTATGCGACATCGGTAATACGTAAGATAATGTATAGTCATATGTGTGAACATATATGTAAGAACTTATAACATAAACAATTTGTAAGAAGATGAGTCAATTCTAAGTGCGTGAATGTATACTGTATGTAATTGAGCGTGCTTCGTACTTTAAAACTGCATATGACTCAACAAACATTGGCTAACTACTACTTCATATATAATATAACAATCTATCATTTTGAAATTTAGTTTGGCGCCAAGTATTAAATTTTGTGTCATCGTCAACAAAATTTGTAAACTGGTTAATAAAATTTACTTCCGCATTATAATATTCTGTTACTGTTTCAACAAAAACTATTGAGGATCTTGCTGGTGCCACGGTATAGACGTCTTTATAAAAATTACTCCTCAGTTAATGGAAACTATTAGTAAATTTCTCTCAGTGAAAGAAAAATTCACATGGAAGAGCATCTCAGTAGATTGATCGAGGGTTTCTATGATACTTTTCAAATCACCAGGATGGAAACAGGTAAGAGGGGGGAAGGCGATCATAAATTGAAGAATCTGGCTCAGGATTCTGGAATTGATTGCGATAATGCTCATGAACCATTGTATGATTGCATTGTGCTGGAAAAAGTGATTGAGCAGCTGAAAATTCTAAATGCTGACTTGGAAAAGACTTATCAGTTGGACAGAGGCTCTAAAAAGAGTAGGTCCGTCATCAAAACTGATTCCTGGTAGGAAGGAATTGAGCGTGCTCAGTACATGTACAAGCAAAACAATGAGAGATAAAATGATTGCCACTGGTTTTCCCTATGGAACGGCGCACAGTGGGGCCAAAAAGTTCTTGAATAATTCGCCATTACGTGAATTTGCAACCAATCGACATATGCGCAAACAGAAGACTTTTGGATGAATGAGAACAATCTCCTGCGTCTGCGCATATGTCGATTGGTTGCGAATTCGCGTAAAGGCGAATTATTCAAGAACGTCTCGGTCCCACTGTGCGGCGCTTCGAGTTCACAAACAAAATGATTCCAAGGGGTGAGAGAACTTTTTGGCAAGGATGAAAATAGTATTGTTTAAGTGTCGAAGTGCCAAAATGTTATCAAAAAAATACGCAATTCCTTGGGAGATACGACCGAATAGAATGTTTAGGATAAGTTTCTCTAGCATATGTTTTTCTTTGCTAGTCGGGCATGCACGTGAACTTTGTACATGCAGCATTCGCCATATGGAGAAATCCCAGAAATTTTCGACTTTTGGCCTATGAAGGTGAAAATATAGAGGAACGCCGTGTACATGTCTGGAAATTTCTATACAACTTCTCTGAATCCTCCGAAAACATATTCCCCCATGAGGAAAATCTGAAAAAATCGCTAAACGACTTACAGAATGAAGTCTTGCGGCATATTTTGTGAATTTTTCAAAAATTCATTCCTAAATTCTCATTGATTGGGTGAGCGTCAGGGGTGGCCGGCTGGAAGCTCTGCTATGAAATGCTTGAATAGATGTCAAAGATCCTCAACTTTTGGAGCTCATGATTAGAATCGCAAAATATTGTAATGATGGAAGCTTGTGACCTATCGAAAGGTGGCAAAGACACCAAATATTGACGAGTCTTGGGCCGACAAGATCCCATCATTCACTGACCTACAAGATGCGAATATAAAATACGATTCTAGTCATCCTTATACAATGTATAAGAATATCCGACATGTTCTTGAATTTTCATGAGTGACGTGACGACTCCGGTATGGAAAATTCTCAATAGCCCTGATTCAAACGGATGGTACTCTTAAACGCGCGAGACTCTGAGCGTAGCGAGATAGCTATAGTATCTTGATAGTATTATTGGATATTTTTCGGTATTTTGGAGTCCATCTGTTGTGCACCGCCGAGAACGGCGTGAGTATTTCATGAGTGACACTAATTTTCCTCTGGTTGGACGCGATTCCTTGATTCTCTCGTTGATGTACAAGGATGTGCAACAGGTCGATCCCTTCATACTTGCGCGAGTGAGACAATGAATTCATCGGGCAATCCCTCTAGAAAACGCTAATGAGTATATGAGCCTGAGAACAGGAGTGATGATTTTCCATTGAAATGGAGCGACAGACTGTTCATTGCGTGTCACGGCTGAGTACATTGATGTACATCTTCTTGGAAGAAAAAAATCATAACTTTGGATCATAAGAAACATGCCTGAAGAGTTACAGAACCTGCTGTATTATGCTAAAACCATGAGAGCTTGACGAATTTCAAGAGTTGGTCCAAAGGACACGTCATTTTGTCGATTTTCGGGTATTCTCTCGCACTTGATCGGCTCTAGTACCCATCCGCATCCACCAATCCACTTCAAATTAGGTGTCCTTTTTCAAGACATCCCAACAAAGGAAATTTGATTGGTTAGGCCTCATTACACGTCACACAGCACAAATAATGGTGATGTGTCAGCAAAAGCCAAAAGTTTCTAAGATTTTCCCACATGTTGACCCTCGTTTTAAAATACATACCACTAAACGTACTATCTCTGTCCTACGATAACAGTCATAAACATCTCGTTTCATAAGTATCAATTACCTATTTGGTGTGGGTACTTATTTGACCACCTTTCGTTATTTCGGATCCCTGGTAACGTTCGTTTTGGATTATCTGGCGTAGACCGCGCATATTCGCTCGGTGGCACACCGACGACACACCACTTCTCATCCTATACTGCACACAACTAACCCCGCGCGCGACGTTGCCGCACTTCAGTCAAAGCTGTCTGTAGCAACCGAATTATCACAGTTCCATAAGTATTTTAATTTGAATCTTTTCTTCTAGGCTCTAGATTGAGGAACTAGCTTCCTAGATTGAGGAACTAGGAACTAGATTTTTATCCCATTTTCTGGTACTGTTTCTCCAGTTAGCCGATCCTTGAAAAGATCTGTGCGTCAAATTTGAACATATTCATGATTCCTCATGAGGCACCGTGCTGATCGAGTTTCCAGAAAAATGCAAAAAATCCTTCCCACGGGCTCTGAATACTCTCAAGATTTCAACCGAAGCTATTCGAGGTATAAATTTACAACTGTGCGAAAGTCCAAGAATTTCTGTGCGCCATGTCACTCAGAGGACCACTAATACTACCTCAAGGCCATGTCGGAGTCTCGCGGCAAAAACGGGGTTACAACTAACGCGATGGTTTTGACACTGATCAAGACGGGCGGGGGAGGGGGGGTGGACACAAATGACCCAGAATTGCTCCAGCATTGTGACTCTGGTTTAATCTGTGAGGATGAACGTATCTGACTCTTGGGGAGTAATCATTGAATCGCGAGATATTCCAATTCTGTTTCGGAGAGAGCGTGAGCTCGCACCGTACATCGAGTTTTGAGGGAGATAGAGACGTATGTTCGCATTGATCGTACCAGAGCCATATGAGAAAATTCGTCGAGTGATGATCAAATTCGCTCAAATGTTTGATAAGCGAAATCAAATTCGATCAAATTGAGTAATGATGAAATGATCAAAGTACCCCGCCATAAATGATAGGATTTTTGGTTTCAGCTAATTTTGCTGAATTGGGGATCAAACTATAGAGCTCAAAAGGCTGATCAAAAGTCTCTATTATCGTTAAGCCTGAAAAATTCTCATTCGTGAGTTATTCGATCAGAAAATTGTCGATCTCATCAAGTGAAAATAGGGTTATGGCATCGATCGAACAATAACATACGTTCGAATTTGCTCGGCAGTCGAGTTTTCCCCGGCATAGTGAATCTGATGGGGTAAGAATATGTGTTTGTCGCGCAATCCACCGATTATCTCAAGAGAATCTTTGGCCGCTGCAACTTTTGCCGAACATTTTTTTAAACACAAAAGGGCGAAACGCGCGGAAAAATCTCATCAGCTCGGCCGGCCTATGACATATATAGAGATCTGAGTATGCAAGTGCGGATAGATCGTTTCGTGAAAAACCGTCGATATCTCGAAGTTTGAAATGCGCCTCCGCCACGTGAAAAAACGGAGGCATATGAGCGTTTCTCTGGAACTTTTGCACTTTGCTAAAAATCGTTGAAAAACGGAAAATGAAAACCGCTCAACGCACACCTGAGAGCTTTTCCTCGGATATTTGTGTAGTATTGAGAGTTACAAATCCTCAATTGGAACTCATATAATGTGAGTGGAATCGCCGAAATCACGTTAATGAGTCGGACTCAAAGTAATTCTTCGCCAATTTTCTCGAATTTCCTAAGCAATTATTTGGAAAGATTGACAATTTCGACGAATGCCTTGGGCTTTTTGCAGCTTCGTAAGTTCAGGGTATCCGATCGCACCTGGATTTATGAACATAGAGCTCGATCCGCCAATGTGGGATGAGAAAAACTGAATTTTTTTGGTGAGTCACGTTTTTTCTATTTCATTTCAGAACGGTCGTATTCTAGACAGAAATATCGCACCAACTCGAGACTCGTCGCAAAATCTTCACAACTGCATCTACTTTAGATATGCACTCCAAAAATTGCATTCAGATTCACGGCAGGAGCTTAACGCAATTATCTTTGAGTTGAACGAGACATGATAGATTTATTATTTCCAATTTTCAAAGTCATGCAGTTTTGGCTGAATTGGTAGCACACCATCGCGCTTTTGAGCCGTTTTTGTTCAATATATTGCCCACCAAATGCAGCTTGAACCAACCCAAAAACTAGCGTGACATCACCAGAATATCCGTAAGACTGCACGAGAGTATCAAGTATTTCCACAGGACCTCCCCCACATTTTCTCTCTTCGAGTGATTTAAAACGAATCAACTTCTCCTGATCATACAGAGGCCAAAGATATCTCATTTTGAGACTTAGATGATGATAATCTCTTTTCGAATGGGGCCGGAAGATTCGATTGTTCTCTCATCACGGTTCGCCTGAACTGACTTTGACCCGAAAGTGCTTCCCGCTAAAAACAGCTTTTGCTCTCCAAAACTACATGAAAAATGGAAGTTTCTCCGACAAGAATCAAAATCATCGCCGGAACCGTTTTTGAGAAATATCGATTAGACCATTCTTTCACAATTATTTCAATTTTTCTTGATAGAATTGGTCTAATACTCCGAATCTTATGAACTCATTCCATCAAAATATGCTTCATGTTATTCGGAAAGTAACGAACAGGTATGAGCAATTTTTTGTATGGAGCCAAAGGGGTTTCTAATAGACTGCGCATACCGCTGTGTAGAATAATATGATCGAAAATCGAGCACATTTTACATTTCTTGGGTGTTTGTCATGGCGTCGATTACGGGAAGATATGGAGGTTGAAATATCGTTCATGATAGAATAGTATTGACAACGGGAAATTAACGAACCCCACTCCCACTCTCGTGCTGAAGAGGGAAATGGGTCTCGGTTTTTTGAGTGAGCAGGCCATGGAATCATCCTATTTTGACTTCAGTCTGACGGAGGAAAACCACGAAGTTGACAAAAAATCCCAATTATCAGAAAAAATTTCGGCGGGCTGTGTGCGCTTATAACAGTATGCATATTTAGAATGAAGGATCAATCATCAATGAAATAATCCCACTCGAATTCATAAGTGATAACCTTATTCCAACTACCCCATACATCAATCGCTGATTACTAGTGGAATATTATGCAATAATTAGGGATATACAAAACTCACACGAAGAGTGACATTGCGCTCGCTATGGTTAACAAAAAATACGAACTCGAAATATTTCAGTTCGACGGTTCTCTAAAACGGCTCCAGCGATGATTCTGATTCTTGTTGGAAAAACTTTCATTTTCCATGTAGTTTTGGAGAGCAAAAGCTGTTTCCAGCGGAAAGCACTTTCGGATCAAAGTCAGTTCAGGCGAACCGTGTTATATCAACATGCATAGCTGTATTCCAGCAGGTGTAGGAGTTCCAGAGAAACGCCCATATTGTCTGTGTATCGAGAGCAAAAAAGTCGTATTAGCCGCGAGTTTTCATCAGCGCAGTTTACGTGGTTTCTTGTGATTCTCTTTGAATTCTCAGGGACGATATGCCTCCGTTTTTCCACGTGGCGAGGGCGCATTTCAAACTTCAAAATATTGACGGGTTTTCAGGGAACGCATCATCCGCACTTGCACACTCGGATTACTATATATGGGCGTTTCTCTGGAACTTTTACACCTGCTGGAATACAGCTATGGATAATGATAGAAGGGAACAATCAAATCTATCGGTCCCGATCGGAGTGAAAATATCATCATCCGAGTCTCGAAATGAGATATCTCCGGCCTCTGTATGATCAGAAGGAGTTGATTCATTCTAGCTCATCCAAAGAGAGAAAATGTGAGGAAGATCCTGTGGAAATACTTGATACTCTCGTGCAGTCTTACGGATATTCTGGTGATGCCGCGCAATTTTTCGGGTTGATTCAAGCTGCATTTGGTGGGTGATATATTAAAGAAAAACGGCTCGAAAGCGCGATGGTGTGCTACCAATTCAGCCAAAACTGTATGACTTTGAAAATTGGGAATAAAAAATCAATCATGTCTCGTTCAACTCAAAGATGATTACGCCAAGCTCCTGCCGTGACTCTGAACGCAATTTTTGGAATGCATATCTAAAGTAGATGCAATTGCAGAGATTTTGCGACAAGTCTCACGTTGGTGCGATATTTCTGTCTAGAATACGGCCGTTCTGAAATGAGATAGAAAAAACGTGACTCATGAAAAAAATTCAGTTTTTCTCATCCCACATTGGCGGATCGAGCTCTATGTTGATAAAACCAATCAAGACCGGATACCTTGACCTTACAAAGCTGCAAAAAGCCCAAGGCGTTCGTTGAAATTGTCAATCTTGCCAAATAATTGCTTAGGAAATTCTGGAAAATCGGCGAAAAACAACTTTGAGTTCGACTTATTAACGTAATTTTGGCGATGCTACTTACTCTATATGAATTCCAATAGTGGATTTGTAACTCTCAATACTACACGAATATGTGAGCAAAAGGTCCCAGGTGTGCGTTGAGCGGTTTTCATTTTTCATTTTTCATCGATTTTCAGCAAAGTGCAAAAGTTCCAGAGAAACGCTCATATGCCATAGGCCGGCCGAGTTGATGAGATTTTTCCGCGCGTTTTGCCCTGTTGTGTATAAAAAAATGTTCAGCGGGAGTTGCAGTGGCCAAAGATCCTCTTGAGATAATCGGTGGATTGCGCGACAAACACATGTTCTCACCCCATCAGATTCACTATGCCGGGGAAAACTCGACTGCCGAGCGAGTTCGAACGTATGTTATTGTTCGATCGGTGCCATAACCCTATTTTCACTTGGTGATATCGACAACTTTCTGATCCAATAACTCACGAATAAGAGTTCCTCAGGATTAACGATAGTGGAGATCTTTGATTAGCTCGTCGAGCTCTATCATTTGATCCCCGATTCAGCAAAATTAGCTGAAACCCAAAATCCTATCATTTATGGCGGGGTCCTTCGATTAAATAAGAGAGATTTTCTTGCAGAGCTTGAGACTTTCAACGGTGAAATGGAGGAGACTCTCGAACTCTTCTGAGAAACACTCAATATGCCAATATTAACAAATTTATCTTCAATTAAGAGAATAACTCACATGTGACAAGATTCTGGGGAAAACTAAGGTTTATTTTAATTCACTTTAATTATATCTCGACCAGATTGATTGAGTAGAATTCGTCGGTACAATATTTTATCAGTGACTTCATAGTATATCATCATACAAGGGCGCAAACGATGGTTTTGGCGCTACTAGTGAATTTTTCAGTCACTAGAAGTGCGTCACTAGAATGCCCTGGATAGTCACGAGAGAGCGAGAAACGTTGCGCGCGAGTATCATACTATGTTTTTTGATCTTCTGTGAGAAAATGAAAAGCGACAACCAGTAAGCAAACGACTCATTACCACACAGACGATCAAAAAAAATATAAATACTCCCAAACAGATACGATCGATTTAGTCAGTCATCAGATCCGTATTTGGCACAGTTGACCGACTTGCATTTCTTTCATCTCCCTGTTGAATAGGGATGGTAGATGTAGTTTCAGTTTTCGTCAGATTAATCAAGTCTCCTACATAACTTGCCAGGTATGACTCATCCAATATTTGTTTCCCATTCCTGTTGTGGATGGGGAATTAAGCACCTGAAAGTGAATAAAAAGTGAGTGCAAATTCCGATTGTAGTATGCTCAGTTACATTGTTATGTAATAGCATATGTTTTTAAAAATGTTATCATTCGTTGTGAATATTTTATGAAATTGAGAGGAAGGCTCAAAGATCGGCAAAGTATCTCATCTAATTAACAAATGGCCCTTTAGAAATAGAACCTCAACTTACCTAGCATGCATGAAATGAATCGAGTATGTTTGAGAATAGGTTTATGCCTCTCGATCTTGTAGTAGTAGAACTGCAAGTAAGCTCATCTCTAAGAAACCTTCTCATGATTCCTGTGCAGTTATCATAAGGTGTAACCTCTACGTTATAGGTAGTATTGATGTGCTTTATCTGGAACCAAGTTATTGATAATCAAAACACATGTCTGACAAAGCGAAAGTAAGAACCAACAAAATGTGGTACACCATACCAAGTTGGATCTCAGAAAATACGCATTTTCTGACATCTGGGATAGACTATTTGGGATTGACCTTATTATCAAGATTTTTTCCTTGTATGGCAGCTTCGAATCTAGTAAATTCATCATAAGTGGGGAACTTCTAACTAAAATCATAAAGGTTGGTAGAACCATCAAATGTCAGGATATCTTCGTTCTGTGCATGGCTTCCAACGAAAGCCAGTATTCCGTCTAGTTTCGGATCGAAGTCATGACTCGACCCTTTATTTGAGGAAGTTTTGAACCTATGTAAGCCAGTATTTTGTTCGAGTAATCTACAAGATTGATGAATGTTTCATGAATGATAACTATGATTAACATATATGGAGCTCAGAATATTAGACATGTTCGCTTGACTTACCGAGTAAATCATTTTTAGTACAGAGAAAATTGAGCTCATCCTCATGTGTAACATCTGCTTGTTCAATTGCCGCATTGGGTGTTCCATTGTGTTCTAATGTATCGAGGGTATTCAAATCAGTTTCAGTATCAACAAGAGCAGAGGATACAATTTCTGCTGCAAGGCAATTCAAAACATTACTCAACTTCTTTCAGGACTAAATATCGATGAGATGCAAAATGCACTGGATACTTACTCAACGTTGACACATCCTCCATTGAAGAATGACCAGAAGGTATAGGAAGACTTAGAGCACATGAGGCAAGTGCTTCTGACATTTGAAAAAGTTGCTCCTTCAGCTAAGTGGTCAGAGAGTTTTCGGGTGGGTCATTGTCAACTGCCTCAGGACTAATCGCAAACATGGATAATGCACATCTTTGTGGCTCAGTACCAGTATTATTAGAAATGTCAGATGAGACTTGTATTTGATCAGTCTTGGCAGGAGAAGGATCTGATTGTAGAGAAGCACTCTTCTTCTGCAGTTTAATGCGCTTAATGTTTTTGGCATCACGTGCAGTCGGTTTCAACTTTTTTCCTCCTTGACTCGGATTGCTTCTTTCTTTTGACTGCTTGTCAACCCTTGCTTTAATAGTCACTGCTAGCATCTCACGGTGGTCCTGAACCAAATCTATCCTCCGCTGACGACAGCAAGTGGGATTCTTGTTAGATATGGTTTGGGACATCTGTGGGATCACAACCTACTAAGAATCAAAATCGCCACTTGGGCCATTCTTTTAAAAAGACGAAAAAACGTGTTTTTTCGATGATTTCCTCTTTTTCACCCTCAAAAACTCAAAGGGACGCATTTTATCGAAAAATATGTGGAGCAACTTCTTGTAGAACTTCAAACGATGAACAAAAAAGGTCTGCACACATTTTTCCATGTATGACTTCCTGTTCCTGTAATAAACGTATTTCGTCTGAGACTCAGTATATTATCTGTCATTTTTCACGGTTTCGACCCCATAACTCGAAACGAACACATTTCATCGTAAATATGTACATTGAATATTTTTAGATCTTCAAAGGATAAACAAGAAATGTATGTACATGAGTGATTCTGGAGCAAGCTGGACAAAACCGTCACCAGGGGGGTCTGGGAAAAATCCGCAAAAATTTTTTTCCATTAGTACTATGTTGAAATAGTACAAAAAAATTTTTTTCAGATTTTTTCGGCCCCCCCTGTGGGCCCCAGGGCCCATGAAAGGGCCATTTTAGGCTCTTTTTTAGCCTATTCTAGGAAAATCATAGCTCCGACGCAATTCAATATTTTTCAACGTACTTGGGCGCATTTTTCTCGTCAAGACTAGTACTTTTGAGAAAAAAATTGTCCAAGGCCACTTAGTGAGCCTGACGACTTCTGCCACCTATTCATTGAGAGCAAATTTTAGCGATTTTTGGGCTTGCTTCAAAGTGATGTAGCTCCCACTAGACATGTGATAATCGACTTTTACAAGTAGTCATTTTGAAGGTCTTAAAAATACCTACAATTTGCCCACTTGTAAAAGTCAATTATCGCACTTTTTGTTGGAGCTACAGTCGATACAAGTTGAGCTATTTACGAAAAAATCGAAAATTCAGGACTCGATTCCAAAAATATATCTTAATTTTTTTTCACCAAACTTGTGCGAAAATGTTCTTTTAGACATCTACTTTTAGTGAAAAAAATTTGGCGGAGGTTATTTTTTTTAATTTTTTTTGCCGAGCGTTACAAAATGCCGCATTTCGTGGTTTTAGCAAAAACAGCATCTTTGACCACGGTCACATATGCTCCCATCTGGACTGATGTGCACCAATCTGTGTGAAAGTACTCCCCAAAGTACCCCCAAGTACGTGTAAAAAGTTGCGGGGTGGAGCCTCCACCCAGGAGCGAGCTGTAGGTTCTATTCACCGTGTCCAAAATAGGCATTATTTTGGCTATTCGAGCGTAAGCGACTGAGAGCATGATTTTACTTGTTCTTGCTTACAAATGAGATAATGGGCTAGAATGAGGATCCAAACATATTTTTCCGACTCAAAATGACCATCTGAACACAATTCCGAGGTCAGTTTAGCTCTAGAATGTCGTCTAGTGCCTCAACGGGTCAGAACCCGTCGACAGAATCTAAGCTCTTGAGGGGCAGAGGGACGACTATTTAGAGCAAAACTGACCTCGGAATTGTGTTGAGATGGTCATTTTGAGTCGGAAAAATATGTTTGGATCCTCATTCTAGCCCATTATCTCATTTGTAAGCAAGAACAAGTAAAATCATGCTCTCAGTCGCTTACGCTCGAATAGCCAAAATAATGCCTATTTTTGACACGGTAAATAGAACCTACAGCTCGCTCCTGGGTGGAGGCTCGTCCCCGCAACTTCTTACACGTACTTGGGGGTACTTTGGGGAGTATTTTCACACAGATTGGTGCACATCAGTCCAGATGGGAGCATATGTGACCGTGGTCAAAGATGCTGTTTTTGCTAAAACCACGAAATGCGGCATTTTGTAACGCTCGGCAAAAAAAATAAAAAAAAATAACCTCCGCCAAATTTTTTTCACTAAAAGTAGATGTCTAAAAGAACATTTTCGCACAAGTTTGGTGAAAAAAAATTAAGATATATTTTTGGAATCGAGTCCTGAATTTTCGACTTTTTCGTAAATAGCTCAACTTGTATCGACTGTAGCTCCAACAAAAAGTGCGATAATTGACTTTTACAAGTGGGCAAATCGTAGGTATTTTTAAGACCTTCAAAATGACTACTTGTAAAAGTCGATTATCACATGTCTAGTGGGAGCTACATCACTTTGAAGCAAGCCCAAAAATCGCTAAAATTTGCTCTCAATGAATAGGTGGCAGAAGTCGTCAGGCTCACTAAGTGGCCTTGGACAATTTTTTTCTCAAAAGTACTAGTCTTGACGAGAAAAATGCGCCCAAGTACGTTGAAAAATATTGAATTGCGTCGGAGCTATGATTTTCCTAGAATAGGCTAAAAAAGGGCCTAAAATGGCCCTTTCATGGGCCCTGGGGCCCACAGGGGGGGCCGAAAAAATCTGAAAAAAATTTTTTTGTACTATTTCAACATAGTACTAATGGAAAAAAATTTTTGCGGATTTTTCCCAGACCCCCCTGGTGACGGTTTTGTCCAGCTTGCTCCAGAATCACTCACATATTCTTTCATGTAAGGCCTTCTGTTTCTAATACGAGTCTCAGGCCGAAATACGTTTATTACGGGAACAGACGACCTTGTATCGAAAAATGTGTTGAGACCTTTTTGATTTATTTTTCGAAGATCTACAAGAAATTACTGTACACTTTGTTCGATAAAATTCGTTCCCTTTGAGTTCTGGAGTCGAAACCGTGAAAGATGACAGATAAAATACGAGTATCAGACGAAAATACATTTATCACAGGAACAGGAAGTCTTATATGGAAAAATGTTTGGAGATCGTTTCAAGTTCTACAAAAAGTTGCTCTACACATTTTTCGATGAAATGTGCCCCTTTCGAGTTTTTGAGGGTGAAAAAGGGAAGAACATGAAAAAACACGTTTTTTCGACTTTTTAAAAAAACGGCCCAAGTGGCGATTTTGATTCCCACTAGGTTGTGATTCCACAGATGTGCCGAACCATATCCGACAAGAATCCTACTTGCTGTCGTCAGCGGAGGGTAGACTTGGTTCAGGACCACCGTGATCTTTGATGCATCTTCATATGACACTAAAAGGACCAATGACGCTGGAACTAACTGTTTTGAATTTGGATTACGGAGGAGGAATATTGATTCGATTTTACTTGTCACATTTTCGATGACGCACTCCTTAGCTTCCCAAACGTTCGGAGGAGTCACTTTTCTATTAATGGAATCTTCGATCATATTTTTAGTATCTGATTAGTGAGGCATACATGGGTACAATACAGAGGGAGCTTTCTGTTTCATACCCTTGTACTTTAGGAAACATGAGAGCATATGGCATAAGAAATAGGGTTCCATCCCGCGCTGGCTCATCTTGGATTTTGGACAATCCAATGAGGCAAGAAATCATCTAAATGAGGTCAGTCATACAGGAACCCTCCACAAATTGGCATATTCAGCACACATGAGCTGAATAATGATATAAGAGCGGACACTCTGAATAATCAATCAGATCCAATCACAAAATTTTTGAGAAGAAAGGTCTAAGGTTACCTTCGAGTATAACCGTTCGTCCAGTTCCGTGCGAAGACTAAAATTCATCCCCAGCAATACTTAGCCACACCCGGAATCAATGAATAACTGGAGCAAAACGTGACGTGATTCTTTGCCGAAATAATTTAATGAATCACTCATGAAGAGGCCTGCATTCTCGAGTCAAACTGTTTGGTGGGACGATGGAATCACACACAGTCATTTACATTTGGGAGTTGTGTAATAGATAGATGAGGATATCTCTGGAACTTTTGACTTTCGGGCTCAAAAAGTGTTACAGCGGTGGAAATCGAGATATACGGATACAGCCTGTTATTGAGCAAGCACAATGGTACAAGTATGAAGATTGCATGCAATCAGGTGTTAAAATGTCGTTACAAAATCCAGAATTGAAATATACTGAACGCTCCACAAATGGTTTCATCATTTCTCGATGCAGTTTTCACAAAATTGCGGCTGCACAGCCCTCGTTAAAATGGATGGTACTCGTGGAGCGTCCGAAGTTTCGGTGGATGGAAATTGGTATGATATTTTTAGGGTATTTGTAACATGTTCACAGTGTTTGAAGGTCTGTGCCCCCCTACCGCGCGTGTGTCTTACCAAAAGCTGTGCGATTAGACATGTTGTACGGTCCTTCACTTTTTCGCTTTATTCGGTCCCCTGGCTTATCCGTCAAGGCACATGGGTCTACGGTAGCTCAATTTCTTCGTTTCATCATTTTTCACTACTATAAAGATTCTTCGGAGTGTCTCTAGATTATGCTCCACAAGTTGTAGCATCTAGAGCGACTTAAGAATTTTTTCCCAAAAATCGGCGACACTCACATCTCTATGTGTCACGGCTGAGCATAGTGAGGTACACCTTCTTCCACCAAAAAAATCGTAACTTTGGAACATTAGAAATCAATCTAAGAAGTTACAGAACTTGATCAGAAACGCTCCACTCACAAGAGCCTGCCAAATTTCAAGAGTTTTATGCCGTGACACATGAATTCTTCGATTCCCGGGTGTTCCGTCGCACATGATTGACTCTAGTATCTCCCCACATGCACCAATCGAGCTCTAACTTCTTGACCACTTTGAGGGCATCCAAGCGAAGATAGTTTGACAGGTTAGATCTGGAGAAACGCCCAACAACCAGTTTGGCTGAGCTGTGACAGCAAAAGTCAAAAGTTCCAGAGATATCCTTAGATATCGATGAAGTAGAGAACGTTGTATATATCTGAGTCGATTTTTTATATGCAAATGAAGCAATTTACAAGCAATCGAGAGGATTTTTTTGCAGATCTTCAAATTTGTCATTTGAGCAGACAGAAAATACAACATGTTATATTTCACGTCTCACATGGAATACAGAATTGATATGAATTGTGACGTAAACTTTTCGAATAATGACACTGCAAACATTTGTCCAACATCAGATGACAGTTCATATATTTCACATAGCATTATTTGCTAGGAAGATTGCTCAGTGGGAATTTTGATATCTGATGATCATTACCACGTTTCACAGGAAAAGTGTGGAGAGCTGATGGAGAAACTAGATAATTGTGAGCAGGTTCAATTTTTTCCAATTTGTCTCCCAAGACATACAACTTAGAGGTATCAGCGTCCAGCGATGAGTATACGAGGTCTTGAATTGCCATGATAGATCCATCAGTTGTGAGGATGATATTGTGTGGATTCGTCAGTGTCAATTCAAAGTTGAGGAAGTTGAGAATTGATACATGATACCCATCTGCATCTCTTATGGCCTCCAAGATTAGCAAATCAAGACTTGTACTAATTCCGTACAGAGTTGTGCCAAAGGCTTGTTACCACTGCGGATCGAAAATTTTAATTCAGACAGGTAACCTACAAAGAAAGCATTCAACTCGTTGATTGGACACCCCATGTTTACTACATCATCATAAATATGACTCAGAATATGTGGATTCAGAGGAACAAATTCTGAACCATAGATCAGTTCACACAGCGGAACAAATCTATTCAGGAGCATCTTTGTGTATTCCACAAATACCCGCAGAAAATCTCTGCTGTGCAGAATCCTGCAAACTACATGGAGGAACATGAAGTGATTGTATTCTTCTTCAATAACGATGCTCTCAAGCACAAGAGGTCCAGAATATAGGTGGAACAACCCCAACTTCTTCGTCTTCCATAAACTCAACTTGTGTGGATCTCTTGCCGTTCCATGCAATTTTTTTGGAATTTGACCAGCGAGATTGACTAATCTGAGAGGAACCAACATCATCTTTCCTCTGGTGATTCTTGTCTTGTCTGAGAACCACTGTTTCCATGATGCCAAGTGGGCCTGCATGCACGAATTCTCGCATGAAGATCAGATTCACATCTAAAGATTCATCATCCTTATCTTTCAATTGCAATAATGCACTTCCGCCAATGTGGTGTTCAGGATTGTCTTTTTTCGGGAGGTATCATCAGTTCTTGGTTCGCAATCTTTGGGAGGATACACTATTCTTTCTAGATAATAGAAGCCAGGAACCCAGCAGCGCTCACAAGCATAGCAAGCTCTATGGTTGACAATTTTCTTCAGAGAAGTTCGAGCAGGCCTATCACAACAAAAACACCTCACTCCCACTTTAATTCTCCTCGCACAAAATGTTATCCCATTTTGACCCAGGCAGTTGAGTTCCTTGATGAACCCATCTTGGTAGAGATTCACTGAGGAAGGTTTGCTTTCTCCATAATAAGCAGCAAAGTCGAAGGGCTTATAAAAGTCATACTCGCGGTGTACCAATCCCAGAATTAGCCAGAAATTCAGTGGGCTTCATCTAAATGGAGTCATACCATGGAAAAAATAAGTCATTCGATCTATGCAGGGCTGCGTTGACTGTCTTGATTGAGTAACACGCAATGCCAAAATATACATATCCAGACTTGTCTAACGGATTCAATACATTGAATTTCCTAATCTTGCTAGATAAATGGAGATCAGTTTTTAATAATGTTCTTACACTCTTTGGGATTTCTTTATGCTGTTTATGAAGGATACCTGAAAGTTCAGTCATCTAGGATAGAGCTACAGCTTTGGACGCCCACTTCCTGATCTCCATTTCAAAAGGCAGAGCGCCAGCACCATCACCATTCAAGTATTCACAGTCTAATTCAAAAAAACTTAGAGCCATGACAAGCATCATTCTTATCACCATTTACAACAGCCAACAAACCATCATCTGTACTGACACAAACTGATGCCTCACTTTGACAACTTTTGTTTGAGTTTTGGATTTGCAGGTTAACTTGTGATGGTTCAAGAGGCACAAAATAAAAATCCTTGCTCTGTGATCCATCAGAATCATGACTCTTTCGAGTTCTGATGAGGTGACCTCTTTTCCTTTCGGTGGAATTGGGGTGTCGAGTTTTTGCCTTTCATTTCGTCTGTGATTTTGCACTTTCATCCGATTGAGCATAGCTTCCTCCTCAAATCTTGGATCCATATTTGAGAAATACAGTGGAACTTCGATATAATGAAACTCTCGGTATAACGAAGTAGAGCTCTGGTCCCTTGAATTTCCTATCTCCGTTTGTGTTGAATTACCTCGTTTTTACGAACTTGAACCTCGTTATAACGAAGTTTTGTCTGAAAGATAGAGTAGAATTTCGAGAAGAGATCGAGTGCGAGGTGGTCTCTGAGAAAGAATTATGACGGTCGCAAAGTTGAAAATCTTATTCAGGGTGTCCTCAGTGACTTATAAGTCAACAAAATCCTCAAATATTTCGGTGGATCGAAAGCCAATGAGAGGCTCACTGATGACCGATTAAATTTCGAGATTCGAAACCACCGCTCGAATCTCTTTTGAAGATATCAACCCGGATTTTTCCCAAGATTGCGAAATCTCCGCTGAGGAGTTGAAAGAAAAATGAACAAAAGACAACAAATTTCAAAATTCTAATAAGAATTAAGCCTATACCCACAAATCCAACCCTGTCCAGAGCCAAAAATGGCTCTTTTCAGGTACAACGAAACTCTCAAACGTCGGAACGGGTTATTTGACGTACTGATCCTGGATATTGAAGATTTTTTCAATGGCAAAAGCGTGTTTCTGCTGTATTGAACTCTATGTAAAACGAACATCCAAAGATGGCCCATTCCGTACTCAAATGGCACACAGAAGGGCTTCCTTATAAGGTTTTGGTACAAAACTTTGATATAACGAAACCTCGATATAACGAAGGCGGGGGCTGGTCCCCTCATGTTCGTTATATCGAAGTTCCACTGTATAAGAAACCGTGTGAGCCCAGAAATCTGAGAAGTTGATGAGATCATATAAAATGATTGTTTATATGTAATCACATAACCTTCAACACACAAGTTTTCGTCAACTGTAATTACCTATGAGCTTCATAGATTTGAGATATATGGCTTGGACGACAAATAACACCGTACACTTTTTGAGAGGAGAGAACAATCCTGATGACATGCAGTCATCCATGAATTATTAACCATTTAATGAAATGACAATCAGCTGCTGTCTGCGGAACATTCGAATAAACCTATATAGATAATTCCGACTCGCGGCGTCAGCAGCCCAAATCAAATATTCGATTAAATTTGACCAAAATATCATTACTTTTAGATTATATTCGATTAGGATATTTGATCAAATTTGATGAATTGGTCAAATTATTTGAGAAAATTCCTATACGGGATACACATCCCTGAAGCAATCCAAAGTCATTTGCGACAAACCCGTCTCAATTGATGGGGAAGCCATTGCGAAAAGTGTTACGCCGTTTTGCGCGAGACTCCGAAACAGCCTCGAGGAACTCGTCTTGTAGAATCATTCACATATTGTACAACCTCTCTTTTTTCATTATTATTCGGATCATGACCATAAAAGAAAGGTCTGCTCACTGCAGTGCTCGGACTTGACTCACGAATAGCCATTGGATTCCCTCACCCTGCCTTCCGAAGTCCAATATGGCCGGCAGATAGAAAAGATTTACTTTATGAGTATTCTCCCCTCACAGCTGATGACATTCGAAGAGCCAGCGAATTTTGGATCAAGAATGTCCGAATTCGGACATTTCGTTCAGAAATCGAGATTTTGAGTCAGAAGTCGGAACTTCCAAGATCATCGAAACTTATCAAACCCACCCTTTTTATCGATCAAGATGTCGTTCTCCTAGTTGAAGGCCGATTGAAGCACTTCAGGCTCCCGTTTTCGCAAAACTATCCTGCGACCCTTCCGCTCATCGTGCTACCGAGCTGATTATTGCTCAGTCACACGTGAATTTGTTGCATCCTGGCACAAATCTGGCACTCATTGTCCTGCGCCAACAATATTGGATTCTTAGTTCACAGAACCTCGTCCGATCATACTCTCACAAGAGCGTCATCTGCGTCAGATATCGTGGAGATCTCATGAACCAGATAATGGCTAACCTTCCCGAGGCTCGGTGTACTTTCTCGGGTCCGTTCACTCATACAGGAGTCGACTACGCAGAACCTCACTATGTCCGGAATAATTCTTGACGAAGATCGAAATCACACAAGGCGTGAATTTTGAATTTTGTTTGCTTCGCAACGCGTGCTACCCGCCGCGAATTGGTGAATGACTATTCCACCCAGACTTTTTTGGACGCGCTCGATTGCTTTGTATCACGTCGTGGACTACCGTCCGACATATATTGTGACAATGGTAAGAATCTTGTAGGCGCAAATCGAGAACTGCGATCGAACTACTGGAGAATCATCCAAAATCCGTCACTTTACGCCCGTCTGTCTGCCAACGGAATCAATCAGCTCTTTCTACCTCCTTCGGGCCCACATTTTGCGGGTCTGTGGGAGGGCGGTATGAAAAGTGTAAAATTACACCTCAGAAAAATTGTTGGTACGCATACCCTCACAATTGGTGGATTTCAAACGATGTTGTGTGGAATAGAATGTCGTTTGAACTCGCGTCTGATGGCACCTCTGGATGATGATCCTGAAAATTTCTCAGCTCTTACACCCGGGCATTTTTTGATTGGCAGGCCACTGAAAGCTGTACCCACTCCATCCTTCCTGGATACCTTGGAATTGAGACTTATTTGATGTCAGTTGGTGCGTCGATTAGCCCAACAGTTTTGGAGAAACCAGTCGAGCCAATATCTACATTCGCTCCAAAAACGTAACAGATGGATTACTCCACAGCCTGAAATTTCCATCGGCGATCTAGCATGAATTGCGGATGATAATGCGCCCCCTCCCCCCGCTCACTGGCTGTTAGGTCGTATCATTGAGCTTCACCCAGGTCCAGATGGACGTATTTGAGTTGTACGTGTGAAAACAGCAAGGTCTGAGTACGACCGATCAATTGCAAAGTTAAGTAAGTTACCCATCAGCAACAATGATTCACGATGAATTTGAGAAGGGCAATTTTCATTATCAACTTTTCTCAGCATTTTGATTCTGTATTCAATTTTTATTTTCTCAATTTGTCTTTTCGTTCTCAGAGTAATACTCACCTGTTCGAAGCATTCATCTGGGAAATCTTCAATCCCGCACCCAGGCATATGTTAAGGAATCGGATATTTGTACAGCGAGATGCGCTCGCTCGTTTCCCTTCGAAATAGTTGTATCCTTTTATCTTATTCTATCCATGGAAGTATACGGGCAGTAGCTGCCTTTTTACAATTGAATTGAGTTTATATTGAGTTCGATGTCACCAATACCACAATCGCCATGCGTGTGCCTCACCTCTTCTCTATAGAGCTCGCAAAAGCTCCAAATCAGTTCAGCCTTGACCAAGGCCTACCCCGGGTATTTTTTAATCCCGTTTACGGGACGATCGCTCAGTATATACTTATATATCAACTCTCGGCCGATCATACCGGCCAAACTCCTTCCTGTGTGTGCCCGCGGATTATGTGAAAAATGTATCCCCGCACGATTGATTCAGCAGACTTCGCGCGAGTGGCTAACTGTGTATTTAGATCCTAAGCTTAGTGAATGAATGTGATTAATTGTAAAGTTACACAGGATCTACAAATCACTGGCTAGATTGCCCACTCCGCTCCGGACTCCTTATCTTGGCGTTTCTATCCCAAGGGGAGCACCTCAGCTCCAAAACACTGAGGAAGCGGGAAAAGGAAGTTTCCCAATGAGTATTCTATCTTGACTTCCAAAGTAATGGTAGAGGCGGATGAGAGAGTTCGAAAGATTTGCTCAACGAGTTGCTACTTACTCGCGAAAACTGGAAGCTGGAGTAATTACAGACACGTGAACGAACAAATCGACCTCCTGCTATGGTCTAGCAATAAATGAAGGAATGTCATACAAATTCCGATCATTGACCCACTCAGACAACGTCGCACAGTCGGGCCAAAAACGAAAACTACCAAAAAAATCACCTCTACGCGAATTTTTGACCGATTGACATGATTCAAAAGAAATACTCTTCGTTTTTCGATGCAGTAACAGCTGTGTCTGTGCGAAATTTCATCAAAGCTTTTCCGGTGCCTCAGGATCGTGATAAGCGCAAATGTGAAATAATGCAAGATGTCGCAAACTGCACGTTTGCAAGAATGTACAGTGCTCTGCTTGGGCTTAAATGACAGGTAATCGATAGCACTATAGGTTAGAATGATTGTCATCACTGCAGAAGTCACGATACTTAGCTTTAAATCAAGATTTTCATCGTATCCGTGATGCGAATCCGTGTGAAATCGTGGTGAATCGTCTGAAACTCGATCTCTCATATGTGCTCATGTGACAAATACTCTGGTGATTGCACAGGAGCGTAGAAATGATATTCATGACCCAGAATTACGTTACATCTCGTTGACTCACCTTATTTTCGTTTATTCCTTATATTACCGACCAAGAAAGGATTGAGGCAAAGGAGCTTTCAAAAATCATTCGAAAGAGTTTCCTAATCTTCTGAATATGCTCTTCAGTCATTATTGATATAATGTGATGCAACATCATTCGGCCAGGAATGGATCACCAGTGAATCAATTCGAATACTCGTCATTTTGCATCATTTCACATTTGCGCTCATCATGATCCTGAGGCACCGGAAAAGCTTTGATGGAATTTCGCGCAGACACAGCTGTTACTGCATCGAAAAACCAAGAGAATTTCTTTTGGATCATGTCAATCGGTTGGAAATTCGCGTAGAGGCGATTTTTTTGGTAATTTTCGTTCTTGGCCCCACTGTGCGTCGAGACCAACTGATATGAATCTGTTCCGCACGTGTATTGTTTATACTTCCGGATTGAACAGATTGAGGAATTTATTGATATTCGACCAAATATATTGAGGAGCTGTACACATGTAGCTCACTTGCACTGTATACTATGCGATGCAAGACTCCTGCTCCAAATGACTTGTTCTCTAATGTATGTAAACATCTCCACGAATGGCGGACTTGAGTGTTGAAATTTATAAGCACCGCTGTATACTTGAATCTCGCGATACAGTGTATAGATATCTCTGCCAGTCAAGCTCACTGTACAGAGTATGAAGAATCTGTTGGTGGCGCTTGCTGTACAGAGTACAAGAAATCTGTTAGTGATGTTCGCTGTACAGTACCCCGCAAAAAAATTATGTACGTAGATCTACGCGCGCGAGAAGCTGGAACCTGGGGAGAAGCATCTGGAAATGATGCCACTGGTGAAGGTTTCTCGATCGACTGCTATCCAAATTCCATCGAAACAGAATGAGGGATAAAAAGAGCACAACGCCTCATGATATTCATACATTGGAATCAGTTGGGAAATTCAGTATCCATTGATGATAGTGTATCTTTCATTGATCTATTTCCACTGTGAATATCATATTCCTTGTGAATAAAGGGGGAAAAAACTTTCTCATGCATCCAAAACCATCTAGCGGAAAGTGGGATCGTGGGGATGATTTTTCAAGTGAAGATTGGAATACAGCACAAAGAGTCACTCTTGAACCTCGTGCGACTGAATATCAAGCGCTGATCATCTACAGCACCTTCCAAAATCAATGGATCATGCATGGTCTGACTAAATACATGATAACTTCGAACCTCTTCACTGTATGGAAATTTTGAAAAGAAGATCTTGAAGATTACAAAAAAATCTATCGATTCGTGTGCTTCAAAGATTTTTCAAGTGCTTCTTAAGCGCCCGTAATCGACATTAAAAATTCTCGCGGTATCTTGTAGCTTGTCTCAAAACCTGAAACTTTCTCTTTTCATATTCCCTGTACGGCCATTCCTGGCCGAGTAACGAGTTTGGAGTGAAAAGTCTGTATAACATAGGCTGCTCATGGAGATCCCGAGGCTGGTCCCTATTCCGTTCCGTCTTGCTCTATTCTAGTGCGAAAACTCATCAAAAAATTATCACAACACGTGATTTTGACGTAAAATGACCCCATCTTTCAGAAAAATATATCAGATTTTGTCTCAGATTCGAAGTGATAACGATTTTCTAAGTTTTGTTATAAAAATGGATTCATTCCATGTTTTGGCCTTCCGTATTATATTTGAGACAAAATCTGATAGAATGTTCTGAAAGATGAGATGATTTCACGTCAAAATTACGTGGCGTGATATTTTTCTGATGAATTTTTGCACTAGAATAGATAGTCCGGTCTCCACAGGACCTTTTGTATGTCCGTTGGCCTACAGCGAGATGAATATTTCAAGAAATAGTATGAAAAATTACAAGAATTCATCAAAAAAGGTGGGCACCGTAAGTGTAGGAGAAGCTGAGCAATAGTATTGATTAAATAATTATTTTGTAAGCAGTACATGACTATCGACCTACAGTGCTCACCCTATGTTCATTCGGAAGCTTATGGACCATATATTGAAGAGCAAACAAGGTGGGCACTCTGGGTATGGTCAGTATCGCCGAATCGAGGGGTCAAAGGTCGAAATTCTGACCAAAAACGATAAAAATTGCGAATTTTACCGTTTAACTCGAAACTGACGGCATTTGTCGAAATTTTACAAGAATACTTTTTTGTTCATTTCTTTACGACCGTTGAATTAATACTCATGTGTTTTCTTTCAGAATCGCACCGTTTCTGAGATAATCACGATAGAACGTGCGGATGACATGCATCCCACCCGCTCTCATCTAAGCATGAGAGCGGGTGGGATGCATGTCATCCGCACGTTCTATCGTGATTATCTCAGAAACGGTGCGATTCTGAAAAAAAAACACATGAATATTAACTCGAGAAAGTTCCCTCAAATCGATATTTTGCATCAATACTACTTCATTCATCTTTTTTAGGCTGTAAAATAAGTATCAGGCTGTTTTTCCTCAGAACCGCGCCGTGTCTGAGATATTTGCAATGGAACGTGCGGAGGACATGCGTCCCAACCGCTCTCATGCTAATAACTCGAGGGTGTTTGGTTAAATCAATATTTTGCATCACCTTTTTTTGGTTAGTCTTTTTTAGGCCGTCAAAGAAGTGCCAGGCTGTTTTTACTCAGAATCGCACTGTACCTGAGATATTCGCGATGTAGCGTGCGGAGGACATGCGTTCGAACAATATCGCTGGTAACTCAAAGGGCGGTTATGCCGGATCAAATCTCCGATAAATTCTGTTTTACTCGTCGTTTCGTGATCTTATTCGTTTCTACAAGAGCATCATTACTGTGATATTGTGGATAGGAATTGTGAGTAATCTTGGTTCGGATGCAACTTCCAGATAAACCAGCAATAATTAAGACGTTGAAAAGCTTTCAGTGGGCTTGAGAGCATCACTAAATAACGAAGAAAAGAAACTAGCAAACAAGTTGCAATCTGATATTCCATAGATTGAGCCACCGTCAAATTGAGTAATTTTGATACGGTTTAGGTACTTGGTATTTTGTTTGGCTTAGCATTCCCGAATACAGTGACAAAACCCACTCCTATGAGTAGCCAATCGAAAGTTTATAGTCTCATCTTTCGATTGACGAGCTACAAAGTGCAATTTGATGTGTCTTAGCAGGAGCTGTTAGCATATTTTCAAGTGTACCAAAGTGAGACCCCGATGGGGCAACTTTGGTACACTTACAAAAAATTTCAATCTTACCCACCACCATTTGAAGGAATCAATTTTGAACATTCATTTTTCATGTTCTGAGCTATTGAAAACATTTTAAGACTTCATAGACCATCACTCGACTCGAGATGAGTTGAAAAGAAGCTGTCATACAGAATCCAACCAAAGTCACCCTGCCGTAATGCTTCATACGGCGAGTGGGGTAACTTTGGTACGATCTTTTAATGATTTTTCCCCGAGTTTTCATTCGTTAGGATTCCAAATGCAGTAAATACACCAATGTAACGATGGTTCCTCCAATATGGTGATATATGAGGTAGAAATGTAGCATTTTTCATCCATAGATAGTTCCGGAACAGCTTTTGCCAGGTACACTGAGTGGACTACCGGCGTTTTGGTGCTAAATCAGCCTTTTCCGAGAGAGCACCAATGAACGAGAACAATCATTCACGCGTGATCTACGGAGGCTCAACACATTGTTTATGTGTGTGCCGAGAAGGGAGGATAGGCTTCGGAGCGATAGAATCACTCACCTCACCGAATGCATCTTTGAAAGTCATTTTTCAGGGGTGTACCAAAGTTGCACCCACTGTACCAAAGTTACCCAATTTGACGGCAACTAAATTCTTGAAAAACCATGCAGTAATTCTAGCAAATATCTCAGAAACGGCGCGATTTTGAGGAAAAACAGCCTGGTACTTATTTGATGGCCTGAAAAAGACGAACGAAAAGTATTGATGCGAAATATTGATTTAACAAAACCCCCTCGAGTTATTAGCACGAGAGCGGCTGGGACGCATTTCTTCCGCACGCTCCATCGCGGATATCTCAGAAACAGCGCGATTCTTAGGGAAAACAGCCTGGCACTTCTTTGACGTCCTAAAAAAGACTAACCAGAAAGTGTTGATGCAAAATATTGATTAAACGAAACCCCCTCGAGTTATTAGCACGAGAGCGGTTGGGACGCATGTCCTTCGCACGCTCCATCGCGGATATCTCAGAAACAGCGCGGTTCTGAGGAAAAACAGCCTGATACTCATTTTACGGACTGAGAAAGATGAATGAAAAGGTATTCATGCAGAATATTGATTTAAGGAAACCCCCTCGAGTTATAAGCATAAGAGCGGGTGGGATGCATGTCACCCGCACGCTCCATCGCGAATATCTCAGAAACAGCTCGATTCTGAGAAAAAACAGCCCGGTACTTATTTGACGGCCTGAAAAAGACGAACAAAAAAGGATTTATACAAAATATTGATTTAACGAAACCCCCTCGAGTTATTAGCACGAGAACGGTTGGGACGCATGTCTTCCGCACGCTCCATCGCGAATATCTCAGAAACAGCGCGGTTCTTATTTTACAGCCCCATACTGATACTTATTTTACAGACCCAAAAAGATGAAGAAAAAGTATTGATGCAAAATATTAATTTGAGGAGACCCCCTCGAGTTATAAGCATGAGAGCGGGTGGGATGCATGTCATCCGCACTTCTATCGTTATTATCTCAGAAACGATGCGATTCTGAGCAAAACACATGAGTATGAATTTAACGGTTGTAAGAGAATGAACAAAAAAGTATTCCTGTAAAATTTCGATGAATGCCATCAGTTTCGAGTTAAACGGTAAAATTCGCAATTTTCATCATTTTTGGTCAGAATTTCGACCTTTGACCCCTCGATTCGGCGATACTGACCATACCCAGAGTGCCCACCTTGTTTGCTTCTCAATATATGGTCCATGAGCTTTCGGATGAACATAGAGTGGGCTGTAGGTCGATAGTCATGTACTGCTTACAAAATAATTATTTAATAAATTCATTGCTCAGCTTCTCCCACACCTACGGTGCCCACCTTTTTTGATAAATTCTTCTAATGTTTCATGCTATTTTTCGAAATATCCATCTCGCTGTAGGCCAACGGACATACAAAAGGTCTTGTGGAGACCGGACTAAGAGCAAGACGGAACAAAACAGGTGTCATCTTCGGGATCTCCATAAGCAGCCTATGTGATACAAACTTTTCTCTTCAGACAGGAAACTCTGAAGGAAGGGAATTTCAGGTTTTAAGACGAGCTACAAGATCCCGTGAGAACTTTTGTGATTCGACCTCTCCAATCAAAGTTGTAGGTGATCCACTGAAGAAGAATTTTTCCAAATCTTCAACGTCGATTACGGGCACTCAAAAAACATTTGAAAAATATTTGAAACACATGGATCGATGGATTTTTTCGTGATCTTCAAGATCCTCTCTCCAAAATTCTCATACGATGAAGAAGTTTAAAGTTATCATGAATTTAGTGAGACTATGCATGATCCGTTAATTCTGGAAGGTAATGTATGTAAACAAATGAGATCGATGAGGAGATCGAGAACTCTCGATACAAGCAAATGATACACTGAGAGTATGGAGAAATCAGAACTAGAGTCGCTGCATAGCATCCTCTGCAGCAACTCGGATTTCACCATCTTCCCAGAGTATCATTTAGTCCTACTGAGGACGTTGAACTTTGTGATATAGTGATTGTTCTTCCCCATGAGAAGAGTGTATCAATCTATCCATATATTTCAACGAATAATGCATTCTGCACCAAACTATCACACATGGATCCTTCTGTTGCCTGTTTAGAACAAATTGATAGTCGTATAGTTGAATATTACAACCATGGTCGAACAGAACCACTGTATTCCTACCATAATTGGCTACAATTAACTGTAAAAAAAGAATCCTGTCCCTCGATAACTCATATATCTAGTTCCATGCAAAAGCGACCTACGTTTAGGGTGTCCACCGAAGTCTGAGTTGTGGATTTACTGAGGATTCCCTGTGTTTTTCAGAGTGATATCGCTAAATTCCAGAGCCTAGCGAACAAGGTTATCATTGAGAAATCCCACCGGAGTTTTATGGGAAATCTTAGGGAGTTTTTTGGAAATCGTCAAACTAGCCACATTAATTTCCTCATAAGTCAGAAAACGGATTTCTGGGAGGCCTTGCGACGACTCTGGACAATTTGCACAGGAATCTCGGGGAACTTTGAAGCTTCCAAGAACCTTTCAGTAAAGCTCCTCGCTTATGTGAGCGGTGCTATGAGACAGACGCAAGAACCGGGTCATTGTCAACGTGTCTACTGCTCCTTGGAACCCTAGAAATGTTCTTGAATTCGAGTTTCAATCCTTAGATGCTTGGTATGTCCTTGATTTAGATGTATAGTCTTTAAAAATTTCTCAAGCCAAACCCAACGTTGAAATTTTTTTTTAAATCATTGATATGAAGATAATCGATTTTAACCTTCAAAAATGCGTTTTCGAATCGAAAAACAGCTATTTCTAGAAAAAATCAAAAAGATCTACTGGCAGTGAACTGAGAGAGACGCATTACAGAAGCTACTTTCAGTGTTAATGGAGTAAAACTTTGACAACTCATGTCTGACTTGCAAAGGTCTCAACGTTGATCCAAATTTGATGAAATTTCCGGGAGATTCGACTCGACGTAAAAAAAATCTGTTGGTTGGAAGAAAAAAAATCCTAAAAAGTCTTCTGAATGCTTGGGAAAATCTACAAAATGAGATGAAATGATGTCGTTTTGGACGAACGAAGCTGAAAAATCGAATTCTTTAAATTACGCATCTCATTTTTGGGTGTATACAAATTTTTGACCGGTAAATGTGATTGAGAATTCATACGACTGTGAATGTGCGATGGATGTGGTTCTCAGAAAAACCCAAAAATATGTCTCGACAAAGAGCTAAATTGTTCAGTAAAATACAAGGCATCAGACGTTTTTCGCGTTTTGATCAAATAAATTCGCAAATTAGTCTGGGATCTATTACCTTCTCCCATGAAAATGTTCTTCGCGCAATTAATAGAATCACCTTTGACTCAATCGTGGAGTGCAATCCGACATTGCTGTTATTTCACTCGCTCTGAGTGATTCCACTCAAGTATGAGAAATGTTGAATTTTACTCTAGGTCTGGAGTTGGGATTTGACTCCAACAGATTCCGAGTGTCCGTATTTGAGTAGTTCCGCGCGAAACAGACCTACGAATAAAATAATTTAAAAAAACATTTTAAAAATTCGCTTCTATGTGAACCGTTAAGCATAATTGCATGTCAAAATTTGAAGAAAATGAAAACAGTTATCTATGTTTCTGTCATAAACAAAGAGTAAGTCAGTTGACGTCCAGCTTCACGAATTCCATAATTTCAAGATATCAGAATGGTAAAAGCGTGGGTTGTAAACTTGACACATCAAGAGTAGTTTTCACCAATCAACCACGCTTTTACCATTCTGATATCTTGAAATTATGGAATTCGTGAAGCTGGACGTCAACTGACTTACTCTTTGTTTATGACAGAAACATAGATAACAGTTTTCATTTTCTTCAAATTTTGACATGCAATTATGCTTAACGGTTCACATAAAAGCGAATTTTTGAAATGTTTTTTTAAATTATTTTATTTTCTCAATTTTAGTTTTATTCTAATCGCTTGGAATATAGAACATGAATGAAGGATATTAATATCAGCCAGAATGTTGAGATATTATTCTTAAGATTTTTTGGGTATTCATTTTTTCTTAAGCGCTTCAGAGTGCAAATTGATAAAAAGTGGAATAAATGAGTCAGCTATGGTTTACCAGAAATAATTTCTCATCTCATGTTGAGCATACCGATAATGCTGAATTAATTCACAAGCTACAGTCAAATCACATTTAAGAGGCTGTGTTACCCTTATTACTAGAATATGAAGACATCCAATGATATATTAATTTATCATCAGGACATCTCCATCCGTTAAGATCATATGATACATCACATGCCAAAGCTCGAACATGGATGATCATATTCCTAAATCAGTAGAGTGAAATTTATTAGAAATGGAATGAGTCTTTAGCCCAATATAACATGGTATGCTACACTTTAATGGCTGGACCCATGAAAATTCAACCGAAAGAGACTGTTGAATCTCTGTGATATATCAAGTAGTGACAGGAAGCATCCTCAATGGTTCAAATAAACAAGTTCATAACGCGTAGAGCCACTGTGACTATTTTACTTTTGAATGTAGTCCATTCCGTCATTCATCTGAAGATTCTTGAAGCATACGATACTAAGAGTGAGGAGAAAGTCTGAATTCAATGACAAATCAAGAAGCACACAGTGTCTCATGAAATATCATTCATCACCTTGATTGTGCTTCATGATTTGAAGACCAGGACTTTGGCTCAGCGCGCTTACTGTACATACACCACAAAACTTGATTGCACACTGAGGCCTCAACTTCCTCTCTGAGCTTGCAAAAAGATGAAACCATTCAACTCTTAGAGGTACCTATTATTTTTTATCTGCTAACACTAATCACAACCTTATTGGTCACACGTGGTGGAGAGAAACTTTTGATAAGACCATGGTATAGCAAGGCCGCATGCAGAAAACTTGTAAGAATTCAATAGCTAGGCGAGATCGACCGCACTCTGAAAACTGCTGAAAACTGAGAAACATCAAATCATCACAATAACAGCACTAAATAAAAAGCAGCAACACAGCCAGCAGTAGTTTAGGCTTGACAGGACAGCATCGCGTGGCAGTGGCAGCACTTCGAGGAGGTTATATGGGTCCTACAGGCAGTTGTTATACTTGTTATTGGATAGGCATCTCATTTCTATTTGTTGATAATCATTATGTTTTGATTAATCAAAACTAGAAAGAGTGAAATTTGTAGGGTTTGCGAAGAATCGACGAGTTGCGTCGGCTGCTGTGATATGCTAAAGCCAGGCTCTTGCCCTTGCTGATCGCGCGAATAAACCTCTACATAATTATGCAATGAGAAAGAGAGAGAGAGAGGTCCGACGTTGCGCACAAACCTATTTGCATTTACACAAATATTGAATCGCGCAGAGCTCGGAAACCCACACGAATACACGGGATACCACGCAACTCCACGTCAGTGACACACTCACACGAAGAATTCGGTGGCGCGGCCGCGGCCGAGTTCAATAAAAGCGAATAAAAAGGGTCATGTTTCAAATGTTTTTCTTGACTTTTTATTCGATTCTATGGTACAAAATACGAACTTTCCACGACCTATGGGGTCCCAAAAAATTTTCCAAGTATCTCCAACGTAAACTACTTTGTTCTTTTGAATTATCTCCGACAAAAAAGTTTGGGTATTTTCTTCAATAAAATGCATAAATCTTCAATCCGTTTAGAGATACAGAGATGCGGTTTGAAGCATTTGCAAGGTCTTGAGAAAACTATTGGAATCGGTTTTGTGGAGTTGGTTTTGAGTTATTGGGTGGTTGTATCGGGCAAAAGAATGAAGAACTTGAAATTTCAATTTCTCAAAAACCCAATTTTCTAGAACCTGGAAAATTTGATATTCCATGTAAAATGTTGTGTTCTTACAGAAAAAATAGTACCAAATTCTTATTTGCGTTCTAGAGCCTATTTTTGTAAATTATCACAAATCCATTTTTCAGGCTTATGAAAATCGTCTGTTTTCTGCGCGTAAGCAGAATTTCGGATCCTTGAAACCAATTTCATCAGATAGCCAAAGAAATTTCCGTTCGAATAACCTTTTGGCGAAATCGATCCCATGGATCTCCTTCAAGACGCCTTCTTGGTGAAATTAATTTCATGCATTCGAACCGTAGCTACAACGTATTTGAAAGATGAACCCTCAGCTCAAGTGGCAAGTTGATGGACGCCATCGGACGGGGGCAGGCCCGGGTTTTCCTTGCCTCCGGTACCTCCGACCCACCTCTGGGAAACTATCGAAATCCGGTGGTCTTTCGGTCGCTGCAACTCTGTCTCAAATGCATGAAATTGACTTCGACAAGCAGTCATGTGAAGGAAATTTTCTTGGCTTTGCAATGAATTTAGTTTCAAGGATCCAAATCTCTGCGCACGAGCAGAAAAAAGACGAGTTCCGAAAACCGGAAAAATGGATTTGATGGTAACTGGCAAAAATAGGTTTTAGAACGCAAGAGAGGAATTTGAGACTATTCCTCTTTGAAAAAAGAAAACATTTTACATAAAATTTCGAATTTTGAAGGTTCTAAAAAACTGGGTGTTCGAGAAATTGGATTTTCTATGATTTTCACTCTCTGGCCCGGTAAAACCACCCAAGCCCTCAAAGTCAACTCTACAAGATCGATTCCGATAGGGTTCTTCAACACCTTTCGAATGCCGTCAACCGCATTTCTGTATCTGTGAACGAATTCGAGGAATATGCATTTTATCGAAAAAAAGCACCTAAACTTTTTTATGATGTTGAAGTTTGAAACGTTTCAATACAACAAAATGGATAACCTTACGCCCTCAGATAGTTTTCAGAGCATGAATTGAGGTCTTTTTGTTCTGAACAACAGCAAGCAATGATCGGTGTGATAAATTCTACCAACGGTTGGTGATTTGAGTCTTAAAAATTCTTCATATTCCTGAAATTTCATTTTATCGTTGCAAAAAAATGTTCCAAACTTCAACACCATACTTTTTTGTCGGAGAAAATTCGAAAGAACAAAGTCACGTGCGTTGGATACCTGGAAAATTGTTACAAGGCCCCATAGGTGGTGAAAAGTTGATATTTTGTGCGAAAGAATCGAATGAAAAAGTCAAGAAGAAAGTTTGAGACATGAACCTCTTTCGTAGGCCTGTTTCGCGCGAAACTACTCATTTCCTTGAGTGCTTCTCTGTGGCATAGTCTGAAGATGTGCATTCGGGCGACCATAATGACAGAATCAAGGACCCCATTACATTATATGTATCGTTGAAATTTTGATTTTTCGCTCTTGTAGAGTCCTTGGAAGCCCCTTGAAGCCTCCAGGGAAAAGCCAGTAGACACCCTGATTGTTTTGATGCGATAAGATTCAAGATGGGAAACGCACGTCAGAGGCTGATGGAATCTGATATCTAGTTATAGATGTAATATCGAAGGCAAAGTACATGTCAAGAGCATGTCAAGAGGCAATGAGTATAAGCGTTGCGACTCCCGGATGGATGCTTGTTTACTTTTCAAAAATTCACGAAGGCAGCGCAGCACCAAGACCACGAGAGTGTGGGGTGTGGTTACCTTCATGCTTTCAGTACGATTTGCTTGTGATATTATACATCTACCAACAATTGTAAGATTCTGTACCGAATGTTGACATTGAGTGAAATGATGAGGTGATTTCATTCATGCAAACCGAGAAACGTATCAATTTCTCGAGTATTTCAGTAGATTTACTGAGATTTCCCTGTTTTTTCCAGAGCCTCGAGCATTTCCTGAGGATTCCCTGTGTTCCCTGTTTTTTCCAGAAAGTGGACACCCTAACGAAGAAGGGTCATGTCTCAGATCCTTTTGTTAACATCTTTATTCGATACTCTGGTACAAAATATGAACTCTCCACCACCTACAGGGTCCCGGAAATTTTTTTGGTACCATAGGGGAAATTTTCGAGAATGGAGTGAAATACAGTCTTTGAAAATTCTAGCAGCTTTTTCTCACTAAAATGCAAATGAATCAAGTTTGCTCTCAGATAGAGACATGCAGTTTGCAGCATTCAAAAGGTCTTCCAAAAACCTATCGAAATTGCTATTGAAGAGTTGATTCTGAGGTTGAGGGCGGACTGTATGAGCAAAAGTGTAGAAATCACTAAACAGGGAATTCCTCAGCTGCTTATTTCTTCTTTTTTTTTGATTCCTGTAAATCACATATTCGATGTAAAATTTTGTCTTTTTTCAAGAAGAAAGTGGTCCCGATTCCCTCTTCCACTGTGTGAGGCCTGTTCTTTCCAATTTTTGCAAACCTATTTTCTAGACAGTTTGAGATCGTCTGTTTACTGCACAGGCGCAGGTTTTTGGATTCTCGCAACCAATTCCATTGAAAAGCCAAGAAAATTTCCTTCAAAATGACTACTTGACAAAGTTGATTCCATCGATTTGGCTCGGAGCTACAACGTTCGAAATACTAGCGGATCTCGATAACCACCAATAGGTCGATCGGAGCCACCGCGGCAACACTAAGAAGATCCGGTCAATATTATATATCGTTTGCCCATTGACGCACTTGAGCTGAAGCTTCATCTTTCGTAGGCGGTGACTTCGAGCCAAATTGACGAAATTGACTTCGTTAAGTGGCCATTTTGGAGCAAATTTTTTCGGTTTTCCAATGAAATTAGTTTCAAGGATCCAAAAACCTGCGCATGCGCAGTAAACAGACAATTTCAAAGTGTCTAGAAAATAGGTTTGCGAAAATTGGGAAGAACAGGCCTCAGACAGCGGAAGAGGGAATTGGGACCACTTTTTCCCTGAAAAAACACGAAATTTCACATCGAATATGTGATTCTCAGAAATCAAAAAAAATAGGAAGCTGAAAAATTCCCTGTTTAATGATTTCTACACCTTTGTTCGTACAGTCCACCTATAACCTCAAAATCAACTATTCAATGGCATTTTCGATAGGTTTTTGGAAGACCTTTTGAATGCTGCAAACTGCAAATCTCCATCTGTGAGCGAACTTGACTTATTCGCATTTTATAAAAATAGCTGCTAGCCTTTTCAAAGACTGTATTTTACTCCATCCTCGAAAATTTTCACCATGGGACCAAAAAAATTTTTCGGGACCTCATAGGTGGTGGAAAGTTCATATTTGGTACCATAGAATCGAATGAAAATGTTAACGAAAGGATCTGAAACATGACCCTTTTTCGTAGGTCGCATTCGCATAGAACTACTCATATGAGATGACTGTTAAACATTACACCTGAAATGTGGGTTCAATATCATCTTACTCGCATCTGAAGGGAGCTCATTGACGAAGAAGTGGAGCTATCCAATAGCCACCCTACTCGAGTCTGACACATAATATCAAAATATCTTATAACACTCAGAGACCATTCAACAAGACCATTGATTCAGTGCTAGCAAGGTTTATGGATCATATATTATGTGAGTGCTTTTCCATGGTTCATAGTTTTCTGGTTATGAAGTTATGAATACGAATAGCGACAGGTGGTGAATCATCAACCGATGGCTGTAATTCTTCACTGAGCATCGACCGCACTCTAGAGTACCCTCTCACATTGGATGGGAGCCTTGAATATTCTCAAAATTGTAGGGTCCACTAAGGACTGACAGACATGGGCTCAGTGATTGCTGTCATATAATTAACACGAGTACCACATTAGAATAATTCAAGTTTTTGTGTGACAAGGAACATATCATGAGTACATTTTACCACTAAGAACATATTCATCTCGTAAGTCGATATACTCGAGCAGGCATGTGATATTTTGTAATTGGTTGGTATGGGGTAGAATCGGATGGGGTGAAATCGGATAGGACGAGATGGTTTGGGTCGGGATGGGATGGGGTGAGATACGATGGATTGGTTCGGAATGAGATGGGTCGGGTTGGGATGCGATCGGCATCGTCAGGATGGGATTAGTTGGGTTTGGATATGGTGGGATGGGATAGAATGGGGAGGGTGGGGATGCGATCGGTTGGCTCGGGATGGATTGGGTTGGGGTAGGATGTGATGGGATGGGATGGGATGGGTTGGGATGTGACGGGTTCGGTTGGAGTTGATTGTTTGATTGATTGATTACTCTTATTCGCCCGAGGGCGAAAAGTTGAAAATAAAGTTTTATATGGAATATACGTCACTGGCATGGCGAATATATGAAAGTTGATGAAATTCAACATTTTTGGTCAAGGCAGTCTTCTCAGCCCATATTTTGGGAATTTGAGGGTCAATAGGGGACTTTTGGGCGGAAAATAAGGGACAAATAAGGGACAAGATAAAATCTGTTTGGGGGGAAAATGTGATTTTTCGGGACTGAGTTTTATCAGGCATCAATGAACATTTGTATACTCAGCTCATAATAGGAGGTGAAAAGCGCCGAGACATGTAACTACAAATCATTCTCTTTTATATCACCAGGTTTTGGGTCGGGGGTCAGAGATTTTTTTCCAACCCTTAGTAGAATTAGATACATATTATGGAAAAGTGTGAGGTGCACATGAGTTCCAAAGCCCCGAAAGTAGTCCATGCTATTTTTGTTTCTGAATTTTGCAAGACAATCGATATTTTCATTTTCTGATCAATTACTCATCTATACAGGACCCGATATAAAAGATATTTCCATACTTTGACTCAGGAAGAGCTGTTCTACGAAATGTATATTCAAGTTCAGCAAACGTCGATATAACTTGAAAAGAAAACTTTTCCTCGAGGAAAACTGGAATTTCCAGGCATTTTTAAGCTCTACTTGATTTGACATTGGACATTTTCAATTTTCATCAGACAACAAGTTTTCCAACTGACTCATCATTTTTCGCATCATATTTATGTCCACTTTATGATTTTATTGCTTCCAACGGAGAAAATGCCATTTTTGAGCCGCTGCGCGAGAACGGCTCAAAAGAGCATTTCCACCTTTCCGAGCTATAGAATACCATATGTTTCTCGTTTGTGGAAATTGACGCTTTTCCACAACAAGATACAAAATATCAAGCATAACATACTATTTCATCATATCTGACAACGCGGTTTGTATCTGATCTCGGTGTTTGTCAAATCTTCTCTCTGCTTCCTCAATCGCAGTCGGAAGAATGAATGGAACTATATCCATAGGGATGAAGCGATAATATTTGTGTCATCTTGTTAGAAAAAAGAACAGGCGCAAAATAAATCTGTCCACTCTCTCAAATTTCACACTGACGCCTTCAACTCAAAGACTTCAATGTGACATTTGAAACCTACAAATGCAATCTGATTCAAGGTCACGCCTTATCCACATACTCCTTGATCAAGAAAGTGCGGAGGCCTAACTCAGCCGGCCTGTTGGATTCTGACTTTTAAATTTCCACTTCTCGGGCGAGCTCAAAAATAAGGGAAATAGGGGACAAAATCAGATTTTAGGGTAAAATAAGGGACGAGAGCTTAAAAAAAAGGGGAATAGGGGAATAAGGGATATGGCTTAGAAGACTGTCAAGGTAATTGCCATCACCACAGGAGGTGACTAGTTCTTCTAAGCATCAAGAGATGCATAAAAGTCTACAAAAATAATATTCCATCTACATATGGGCGAATCTCAGGATTCGGGCGACTTTTTGATTACGAACTATTTTATGTCTTAGGAGACATGGTTTCCGACAAGTGAGGTCTTCCACTGGAAATTTTCGAGGGAAAACTCGTCCTCAACACTTTCGGATGCTTTTGAGGTCCATATTTTGCTTTGGACCAACGATATAAGATACTCTGTGCAAGAAAACTCGATTTTTCGGCTGTAACAACGATTTTCAGGTGCACGCCTTAGCTTGTAGGTCTAAGGGCGATTGATCAACCATCCTGGGAATTGTATGGGTGATTAGTTACACTTTGAAGAATTGAATTATCTTTGCCTCACGGCCGTCCTCGTCGAGATGCGAGATCTGATGGAGGTTATTGGTGTGTCACAAAATTTTTGTCATTTTGAAGAATCGCTCTTGCTTACGATCCTGTCATCGGGGCGATAAAAATAATGAAATTCTGGAGACGGGATCTGATTCAACACGAAGAAACCTATGAATCTAGCCAAGTCCCATCGATGTCATCAAATTCTGGTGGCTGTTGTCACGATGGAAAGAAAAATTGCTTCTGCGTGATTTAGCCTTGAAAATGACTTTTTCTTATGGGACAAGAAAATCTGGACCCCTTTCCACCTGGAACCACGTGTAATTTGATCTCTAGGATAACATAAACGTATATACAAACTGCCCCAATCTTAGACCTACCCCGGGAGGAATGCGAGGCTCATAAGAATCGAGAATCGACGGAAACGTGCATTTTGGTGAGTGTAGAGTATCTTTATTCCGTTACAGAGGCCATTGGGAAGCGTCGTATAATGTTAATCATGACTTTTGCTCACTTCTCTGATACCAAGGTCACCTCATTTCTGCGAGAAAGTATTCTCATGAGAATGATTGTGACACGAGGCCACCATTTAAATGCATATGTACAATCGGTCATGACAAGAAACTGGAACTAGAGCTGAAGAAGAGAACAAGAAGGAAAATTCCCATGAATAAAAAGGAAAATGGACACACAAGGATATCACAACATGTCTCAGTCCAGTGACAAAAGAGCCACTCATAAATCATCTAGAAGTGAGAGCGAAAAAAATAGTTCGAAAGGGCCCAAGCCTATCACAGATCGAAGTAATGCCTTTTCTCCACATCAATCTTGTGGGAAGACTGAGCCAGTCAGAAATTTCTCAAGGCTCCTTTGAATAACGATGCTATTCCAGCTGCGAAAAGCCAAAAGGGAGGGAGTCCCACGAATGAGCACATTGAACCTCGAAGGATCTTCTTCCATATTCAAGTCTCATTTTGGAAACTTTGAGTAACCACTTTCTTCGACCTCCGCGTGCGGGGCGTTCGAATTGGTACTTGGTGAACATTGCAGTAAGGTAGCCAGGTTCTCCAGAATGCATGATCTTATGCATTAAAAGTGCTGCAAGGTACATTCTCTGCGAATCAGGACTTAACCAACCAAACCACTCCCTAAACGGGGTGATGTGCTCGTCTCTCCTAAGATCAAACTCATATATCACACATGACTTGCTTTGTCTCTGTATCCGTTGCCGCTGTCCATCTGTGGTGTTGAGATACACGGACGTACAATAGTCTAGGTGTGGTGGAAACAAGGACTCGACTAGGCTAGTTCGAAGAGGTCTGGTGATAAAAAACCGCAAACCATGAAAGGCCTTGTTGACTTTTTCAGTAACCTTGATCAATGTGCGGATCCCACGTTGGTTCACTGTCAAGTATAACACCAAAAATCACGACAGAATCACTGAATGGCACGGATATTTCATCCTGTATCTCAACCCCTGGTAAGTTCCTGCGTTGCAAGTCTTCAACGTTCGTCTCAGAACTGAAGGAGATTGACTTGGTCTTCCCAGCGCGCAGGTGGAGTTCGGAGGTCTGGGCCCAATCAGCAACAAGTTGCCCTGAATCTCCTAGCCGAGCGACCTCATCCTCGATGTTTTTTTCATCAACTTGGAGATAAATCTGGAGGTCATCCGCGTAGTATATATGGTTGACTGACTCTTCACTCAGCGGCCCGAGCAAATCATTCACATACAAGCTGAAGAGGAGAGACCCAAGAACGGACCCCTGTGGAACACCCAGATTGATTTCGAGCCAATCGAACGTACCTACTTTAGAAGTGATTCGTTGGGTGCGACCCTGTAAATATAATTTTATCCACAGGAATGCTGATCTTGGGAAGCCAAGATGTCGTAGCTTCCTCAACAGCTTGGATCGTGAGATTGTAACAAATGCTTCGCTGAAGTTGAACAGTAGGAGCAGAAGGATCTCTTCTCTGTCAAATTCTACCCTGATATCGTCTGTCAACTTGAGCAGTGCCGTCTGGGTTCTGTGGTGTTGCTTGAAACCAGCTGTGAAGGGATCGAGTAAGTTTTCAGTTTGTGAATACCCCGTGATTTGGTCATGTGCAATCTTTTCCAGAACCTTGGAGAGGAAGCACAGCAGCCCTGTAAGACAGGAGTCCGAAACTGTTGGTGGAGCTGCAGTCTTTTTCAATGCAGTTAGCTGTGCTTGCTCCCAAGCCTCAGGAGAAGAGCTATGAGCGAAAGAGGACTTGAAAATATGTACGATAAGACCACCAATAGCCGGAAGAGCTTTCGCCATCATGCTCTGAGGCATCTCATCGAATCCACGGGCTTGCCAAGAGGAATCTTCTGTAGCAAGGACCATATAATTGAAACTCGTGGGCTTGAATCCGAACCCTTCCCCTGGTGCCGAGTAATATCGTCAATTGTTCTATTAATATTTTCGAAAGGTAAAACTGAAATCTCAGCAAAGTGAGCGTTCAACTCATCCAGTGTGAAACCATGAACGTCTTCCTCTTCGCTCTTGGGCAAGAAACCAAGATTGCTCATGGGATGGTATAGGATGGAGTGGGATGGAAAAGGATAGAATGGGATCGGTTGTGTTGGGATGCGATGGGTTGGTTCGCGATGAGATGGGCTGGGTTGCGACGTTGTGAGACAGTTTGGGTTGGTACGGAATGGGATTGCATGGGTTCAGGTGGAATAAATGGAATGAGATAGGATGATATGACATGATTCGTAGCGATGGGATGGAACTGGATGGGTTGCAATCGGTAGGGTTGGGATCGGATGTCTTAGGAGGGTTGGGATGTGACCGGTTCGTTCCACATGATATGTGATCGGATAGGATTGGACAAGATGTTATGGGTTGGGATCATATAAGATGGGATAGGGTGGGAATGGATGGGATGGCTAGGGTTGGGATGGGGTTGGATCGGTTCGGTTGAGAAGGGTCGGATGGATTCGGTTGAGTTGGAATTGGTTCGATTGGGATGGGATCGAGTTGTTTGGAACAGGATCGGTAGGTTTGGCATGAGATGGGTTGCGTTGGAATGCGATTGGTATTGTTAGGATGGGTTCGGATGGGTCGGATTGCGAAGGGATCAGTTGGGTTTGGGTAGGATGTGATGAAATGAGAAGTGTTGGGATGGAATCGGTTTGCTTGAGATGGATTTGATTGGCTTGGGATGGGATGTAACACGTTTCTCGGGATGGGATGAGTTGGGTTGAGATGGGGTTGGTTGGCTTGGGATGGGTTGGTATAGGTTGGTTCGCGATGAAGTTGGTTGGGTCCGAGTCGATCGGTATGGTTGGGATGGGATACGATGGGTGAGGTTGAATTGGGATTGGCTGAGTTCGAATAGGGTGGGACGGGGTGAGATGGGCTTATTTGGATGGGCTGTGACAGGATGGGATAAGTTATGTTTGGATTGGATCACGTGAGTTGGGATGAAATGGGAGGAGTTGGGATTGAATAGAATGAATTGGGATGTAATTGGTTGGGTCGCGATTACATGGAATGGGATTTGATAGGTCTTGATGGCATCAGATGGGATGGAGTAGGTCGAGATAGGCTGGGATGGGGATGGTCGGATTGGATCGAGATATGATGTGATGGGATGGGATAGGATGGGATGGGACGGGTCCGGTTGGGAATGGATTGGTTGTTTCGGGATGCGATGGGTTAGGTTGCAGTGAGATGGGTTTGGTTGGGATGGGATGGGATGTATTAGGAGAGGATAAAGTGGGATGAGATGGGGGAGGGATGGGATGGGAAAAGATCTGTTGGTGTGGGATCAGATCGGATGGGTTGAGATGAGATGAAATGACATAGAATGGGATGGAGTGCGACGGTTTCGGTTGGGTTCGGATGAAACCAGTTGGTTCGGAATGCGACGTGTTGGGATGAGAGGCGATTAGTTTGGTTGCGATGGGATGGGTTGAGTTGATATCGCTATGGTTGAGATGGGATGATTTGAGATGGATTAGGTGAGGTGGGAATGGATGGGTGGGTTGAGTTGCGATGGGATCGGTTGGGTTGAAATTGGACGAGACGCGTTGGGTCGGGATGGGATCGGTAGGGCCGGAACGGTATATGACAGGTAAGTTGGGAGAGGATGGGTTGCATTTGGATGAGATAGTTTGTGTTGTTGCGGGATCGGTTGGCTTGAGATGGGATGGGATGAGATGGGCTGTTTCGAGGGGAGAGGAGTAGGGTTCGGGTGGGATTGCTTGGCTTGAGTTGAGATTGGTGTGTCGGTTGGGTTAGGATGCGATGGGTATTGTTGAGCTGGTAAGAGATGAAATGGTTCGAGTTGGGATCAGATGGCTTCAATTGGCTTAGGGTGGGATGTGATGGGTTGGGTCGGGATGGGATAAATTGGAATTTAGCTGGGTTGAAATCGGATGGGGTGGATTGGGGTGGGCTGGAATCGGTCAAGCCGGGATGGGACAGATAAGGTGGGTTGGGAGGTCGTGAGTTGCGATGGGATGGACCCGGTTCCTCCTGGATGGTATGTGATGGGATGGGATCAGACGGGAATGGATGGGATGGACAGGGTCGGGATGGGATCGGTTCAGTTGGGACCGGATGGGATGGGTTGGGATGAGTTGGGATCGCATGGGTTGTGCTGGGATTGGTTGAGTTGGTATGGGATGGAGTGGGTCGGAATGCGATGAGTATCGTTGGGTCGGGATGGCTTGGGTTGGGTTGAGTTGGGATCGGTTGGGTTCGGATAGAATGGGATGGGTCAAGTAGGAGGTCTACTTGTGCTGGATTCAATTGGCCTGGGGTGAGATATGATGGGTTGTATCTGTCTGAAATGATCTCGCTTGAGAAAGGATTGGTTGACTTGAGATGGGATCTGCTGTCCTGGTCGAGAAAAACCGTAGATGACGTTTCGTCGAGAAAAAGAAGAGAATACCACGTTATAGATCTCAACGCGACCTATCCAATGATGCTCGAATCATCGCGCTATCAGTCATAGTTTCTTCTTGATAGATTGAAAAAGTTTCCAAATTCCCATGGAAGCACAGAAATACCTGCACGTTTCCATCAATATCTCAGTTCCAACTTTCTGCACTCACTTTTTGATGACGAAGTCATCTTCTCGCGCGTTGAGTTTTGTCTAACAATGTGGACACAAATATTCGTAACGCGTGGATGCGCGCGCAACTCCCCATGCGTCGTGCGTGTTATATATAGTGCAGCTATGTGTGAGTAGGAATATTACGAAGTAGTAAGATGATATGCAAGCATTGGCAAGCATTGGCATGATGGTATTGCAAGTCAAAGTGCAGATCAAAAAGCTAGTAGTGCCCTATTGTATCGCAACTCCTGCTGTGGTGCTTGCGATTTTTAATATAAGCACAGCAAAAATTGTCAGGAATTGGATTCAATTCATTGTGTAATTCAGCACACCTCTGTTAGGATTTCTGATTATGATTCTGGTTCTAGAGGTGGCTCATTTAGTATAATCTAGGAAAAATGTGGTAGGGTTAGCCCGTTCACCGAGCCGTTCACTGCAAGTCAACTTTTCGTAATTTTATTTGAGCCATGAACCGAACTATACCGTATTCCGGAAAAATGTCTGTACGGTTGTAAATTCTTCTTTCATATAACGTAAGTGTACCCAATTTGCCTCTGTACCCGACTTGCCCCCCAATGCCGATCTCGGGGATGGGCACTTCTTGGTCCCCCGGAAATTTTTTTTCGCGTTTGCTATGTTAAAATATGAGAAAGTAAGTAGTTTGCGTCGACCTCGAATCATTCCTGCGTTCTCCAGAAAATTTGAAATGATTTTTTTATTTTTCGTGATTGCTTAGATAAGAAAGCACCGAGGGAATTGCGTTCAGTAAAATTATTGCCAAATATTTTGAGTTCAACCAACCTTAACGTACCTTAGCGCATTTGATTCCTTGTTTCAGAACCTGTAAAATCTGTTTTTCAAAGTTGCAAAATTCGGATCTAAGCTAATTTATGTGCAAAATACGGAGACGATTTGTAAACAAGGATGACAACATCGGAGTGTACCTAATATGCCCCCATATGTTTATCTCGAGAGGGTGTGCAATACGACTTTTTTACCACTTAGAATGTGTTTATCACGTCAAAATAGGTCGGAAAAGGTGTTTTGGACCGGCGATTAGCTCCAAATGTGCGTGCACGGCGATAAAAACACTATATCGCCGATTTCCATCATTTATTTTGGAAGAATTGAGACAGTTCGGCTCCAATCCATCAAAATTAGACGTAACTTAGTGCATTTTGAAGGTCCTAAAACAAGCTCCAAAATGAGCTAAAGCACTACGTTGAATATCGTTGAAGTAGACCAAAGTTATTGAGAAAATGGCTTAATGGGGGCAAGTTGTGTACACCATTTTGTAAACTCTAAAAAATCACTTGAAAAAATTAAGACAGCTCGGATCCAGATGATTGACTTTGGACGTAGGTATTTGAATTCATTTTGAAGGTCTCAAAATAAGCTTTAAAATGAGCTAAAGCACATTGAAAATTGTTGAGGTAGACCAAAGTTATTAAGAAAATGGCTTAATGGGGGCAAGTTGGGTACCCTGACCTTATCATCTATATTGTTGGAGAAGTAATCGTCACGAAAGATGAGAAAATCATCGGAAATATTTTTGAAGCAAATATGAGCCGGCGAAAGATTGAAATTTGGAAAAGTGTTGGTCTCACTAAATTCTGAGTGACTCAGTCATCTAACCCCATAATCAACGGAAATAAATATTACGTAGCAAAGAAAATTGAAAAATTGAGCTACATATAGCAAATTTATTGAACAAACTCCTATGACTTCGTCATCAACCGCGCGTTCTCTGGACGCACACCATTTTTTTCTTACCAAGGACAGCAGGGATGAGATGCATTTTTCCGAGATAAGATGGGTTGGGTTGGGATGGGATTGATTGCTCCGAGATGCGATTGGTTGGTTTGAGTTGGAATCAGTTGGGTTGACATAGGATGGGAGGGGCTGGGGAAGAATGGAATGTAATGGGGAGGATGAGGACAGGATCGGTTGGCTTGGCATGGGATTGATTGATCCGGAGTGGGATGTGATGGGTCGGGTCGGGATGGTATGGATTGGGATGGGACCGGTTGACTTGGAATGGGGTGGGATTTGTTGGGCCGGGATAGCATTGGATGGGGTTGAAGAGGATGGGATCCGATGGAAGGTTTGGGTCGGGATAGAATTTGATGTAAGAGATGGGAATAGACGGGACGGGCTCATTTGGGATGGGACTGGTTTTCTTGTGTTGCGATGGGTTGTGGACTACGCGTGATCTCGATGCGTGAACATTTCGGGACCTGTTAGGCACTGCAGCATCGGGTTTGAATGAGAAGTCTCTGGAGGAACTGAGGCGATCATCATATAGTCCCTCCACAATATCAAACGCGTTCTCGAAATGATCATCTGCGGCATCAAAATCGACGTCATTGATGAGCCCACCATGATCGTCCTAGGTTTCCTTCAAGTTCGCTTTCAGTGTTTCTATTCGCCGAGGCAAGCTATTTCTGTCATTTTGGCTCGGCCAAGCTTCGGAAAATTCATATATGCGTTAGCAATGTAGGCTTGCAACCAAAAATGTCTCTCGATCATTGCCATGAGGTGTGATTATATAGGCGGCTGTGGAAGGATAAGGAAACAGAGCCATGGGCACATCCATTCGAGCATTGAGAAAGCGTCACTGGGCGACAGTCATCTAACCGTCTCTGCGATGAAGATTAGAAAGGAGGATCATCTTCAAGCAACGTTACCTAGCAGAGCATCTTTGTGGTGTTTGAAGTATTCACGCAGCTATATCTTCGGCAAATGAGTACAGCATTGGAGGAATCAGAAAGTGACCTAGGGTCCCGTCACAAAGAATTAGGAATAGATTATCCAGCAGAAGTTTGGGATGACCCGAAGGGAGCAGTTCGGAGTTTGACAGTGGAGTCCTTTCCTGTGGAAACGCCACTATGTAACAAGAAATAATGACCAGTTATAATAGCAGCTTCAAAAGTATTGAAGGACAGAATCTTGAAATTGAGATCTTCATTTTCATTCATGAATTCGTTATAAACATCAACTCCTCCATCGTGACGAAGTGTACTTTCCAACTTGGATAATGATCAAGGTACATGAGACAAGGCTTCTTCGGGCTTGAAATCGATTGAGGCAAAATATGCACGGAAATTTTCCTGTCTCATCGCTTGTGGAATATTGCCCTCGTGGTGATTTGTAGAGTGAGCAGCTTGCACCAAGAGTCGATTAGAATCTCTGACAATACCAAGGTATAGATTTTCAGTCGTATCTAGATTCCTATTGGCAGAATATCCATGGTCGAAATCTACCGTGGGCTCTCTCTTGTGGTTATCCTGGAAGTTTACGGTATGTTTGTAGCTACCTTAATCGAGTTCCAGCTTCTCCGCGATTTACCATTTCACCAGCTCTGGCGTATTTTGTTCAAGAATTAGGAATTTTCTCTTCCGAGCTCTACTACTCATTGACAAGTTTCTCTATTTCGAGACTTGGACGAGCATTGAGGGCATTTACAGGCCTACCAAGAGCGATTGTTGGCCAAATTCGACGGTCCAGATTTACAGGGGTGGTATGGATATACATATTCGCATCGGACACTGCTACCCCTTCTTCGGAGATAATTGGGAGGAAATCTGAGACCCCGGCACTACTGAATAATTCGTGGATAATCCTGGACTCCTGATCAAATCCGCGACCAATACTCCTTGGGCGTCAATACAACCTAGTTTGCTAGGGCTCAATGGTGTCGGGTATAAGGGTACATTCTAGGGCTGCCGCGATAATCGATATTTTATCGATGTGGTCTCGCGATATAGATATTTTCGACAACGTCATCGATACGATATGACTCAATTATCGTGAGCTCGAAATCGACATTAACTTGACGATAAATGTTATCGTTCGACAATTTATCGCGAGATATTGCGATATTGTCGTTATCGATGGTCATTTTTCCGTCTGTGAGTGGAGATATTCCAAGTCCCCAAGGAATAAATAAGATGCGTTTTGTTATCATTAATTCATGGACTAGATAAATCATATTGAACAAAAACGTTGAAAGAGTACAAAGTGGAGAATTGATATGTAAAGCACTTTAATCCTTCAATTCACGCATTCAATCTTCGCCCTTACTGAAGATAAAATATTGCCGTCCGAACAATGCCATTGTATTATTATTACATGTGCCAAGCATATTAGGCTCTCTAATCATTTGATACATTCGACTCACAGCCAACGTGGAAAGGATCGAACCTTATGGAAGTCAGCTTCATTTTGTGCCCCTATGAGATCATTTTGGTGTGGATTATCCACTGAATATGATGCATAATATTTCATTCTGTGTATCTGATCAAATTTTTTGACAGTATCATCTTTGAGTAATGTGATGTCCCAATGTTCTAATACGTACTTCTACGTTCAACTTAATTCACCCTGACTAACAAGGGGAGGACCAGGCCTTTAGATCACCAATCCTTTCCAAATTTTTTTCTACAGTTTCGTGCCACCTAGAATATGAAGAACCCAGAGTAACTCCGTCAAATCAGCCTTCTGTTCAAAGCTACAAGCAAAAACGTTAGCATTGGCAGTATATCTATATCGATATTTGGGGGTCGAAAGTGTGCCAACCCCAATTCGCATTTCCGGAAGTTCTAAGATGTATTTTTCGACTTTTCGAAACATATGGAGAACGAATAAACTCGCGCACGTATGTAAATTTTGAAGCAACACATGGACCTGACATTTCGCCACTAAAATTGATCTCACGGCCCGGTTTGAGCTATAGTTTTGAGGTTTTGGAATTTCGATTTGACCATCAAATACTTTGAAAGAAACTGACTAAGACCTCTGTCGTAACGCGATTAAGGGTTGCACTAATACCACACGGACCTGACATAAAAATTTAGCAAAACTGGATTTTTTCCGAAAACTACTCCGCGAAGTGTGAAAATCTATTTTTTTCGAAATTCTGAGGCATGAAAAAGTTGCGACTGACAATTTACTTGAAGAATAAGTTGATGCAGAGAAGTCTAGGATGAGGCAGATTCACTTTTATCGAGGAAAACTGAGGGAGTAAAATTTTAGGTAAAATTGCGCCACAAAATGTACGTGCTCAGCGCACACACAAAAAGTGGTTCTTGGGCTCTCATAGCAATGGGATTTGGTGCTTAATACCATCAAATTCGATAAGTTTGCCCGCCCAAAACCCGAGCGAGCCTCTCAGTGGTGCTATACACTCACAGAGGTCGAAAAAATGGAAATCCATAGCTCACGGATCTGACATTTTGACCCCTTTTTCGATGATAACTTCTTCTGACAACCCTGGATCACCAAACTAACGATTGCGCCAAAAAGAGCACCAAAAAGACGTCGAAAAGACCTGTACGAATTTTTTCCCAAGCATTTTAAGGGTTCGTACAAGCAGGCACACATTATTTCAAAGTTTCCGCGGACCTACCCATATACGTCACTTTTTAACATGAGCCTATATGGGTAATGCTGATCACAGTGGCTGTATCTTTGGACAGGAGGCCCATTTGACGAAGTTACTCTGGATTTTTCATATTCTAGGTAGTACCAAACTGTAAAAGAATGTTGGAAAGGATTGGTGATCCAAAGGCCTGATCCTGCCCTTGTAAGTGTCGCACTTGCCTGAAAAAATAGAAAAATTGAAGACGATATCGATAATGTCGACGACATTATCGTTCGACATCGACACGACAACGACAATAGATCCACGACATTTCACTACATCGATATCGATAACGATATCATGCTGGAATCACGACATCGACATCGATAATTGTAAAATGTCGTGTCATCTCGTATCGCGGCAGCCCTAGTACATTCGAACAATACGTTGAATTCATGCATTCCAGGTATCCAGCCATAGTGCAACGAATCGATAATTTGTGATCTTGGGCTCATCAGAATAATCCGGTCGATCCAGGATTCTGACAATGCTGCTAACGGATATCATTCCACATCATGATTGATGATTTGTTCTCTATCGCGTCGATACCAACTGTCGCAGACGATGAGGAACCGTCCCATCACCCTTTGTCTGTTCATACCCTATCAAGGAGGATTTAAAAGGAGCTATCTTGGGGAGAGGCGAAAATCGTCAGCTACGTACCTTCTCCTTAATTTCAGCGACATCTCACGTATTTCATCCTCCCTATCCTGTCTTTGTTGTTCTAATTTTTCTACTCTAGCTCTTTCGGCTTTCTTATCTGCTTTGTCTAGATCAAGAAATAATACTTAGGATTTTCCATGATGATTCCGTATTCCTCACATGTTTCCGAGAGAAGGATATACTCACATTGGCGATTAAGTAGGGTTTGCATTTTTTTCTTGAGACGTTCTTGGGGCGTGATTTTAGAGTCCTGAAAAATCAAAGTCGGCATAAGTTCCCTGCAAGTGAGTAGATCTCGGCGTGAGAAAGAACTATCAATGGAGCGTTGATGATGAGCCGGTTCTAGGAATTGTCGGGTAAGGAGATAGGCTAGATCAGCAGATTTCATTCATATGGAAAGAGATGTTAGAATTAATGCCTCCCTAGAGTTCCATCCAAGGAAATTGTCACAACCAGAAAAATTGTGAAATTTGGGGGAGGGTCTCCCCCAGCATTCTTTCCAAAAATGTCCGGATCAACCAGCAACATCGTAGCAAGGTTTCTGGTAGCACGTTTTCTTCGTTTCGGCAAAAATTCTCAGAGTAAATCACAAAAAACCCAAGGGTGAGATGAACTCACTCCCTACACTCAGAGAAGTGATTCTTTGCTCCAACTCCACGGGCTTTACCACAACGCCGTGAGGACTTTCCGGCTATTTTGTGGCTATCCCGCGAGCCATGGCATTGTAATAATTCCCTGAGCTGTAAAACGTTTCGGCTAATGTGATCTATATATCATGATGTATGAAGCTTCTAGGTTATGATTTCTCGTTATCTACAATTCGAGGAGTATTTTCGAATGTTATTGAGTTGGAAGAATAACAAAAATCATCCCAGAGAGCTGCTGAGTGTGCACTTATTCTGCGCGTAACCTCCAAAGTTTTTGTTCATCTCCTGCTCGCGGCGGACTGCGCGGGTGAAGGCCTATGGCTTTACAGTAAAGCCCGCGGAGTTACCTCAACTGCTTCGCGCGATTGAGTTAAATGCATATCTATTCTCTTCGATAAAGCCTCCAAACAGTTAGCGTAAAAAGTTACTTCTCTGAGTGTACGTTAAAATGTAAAATGCCTTCTTTACCATTTTCAGACCATTCTCAGATGGATGTCATCTCAACGCATCTCAATAATATTGAATCTAGATCTGCTGGTTCCATTTGGTCCTGTTCAATTTGCAGATTTGGACGTCCGAAGAGGTCGAGTCGGGCCTGAGCTACGTCCTTTATGAGTTATTAAGATTCCGAATAATACGCAACTAGCGGTCAGAACGCGAAGCGAGCGTGCGTAAATATGTACTTCTGGGTGTGCGAGATGTTTCGAAGTGTGCGTGAATGTTACTTCTCGCGCGAGTTGGCAACGTGTGCGGAAACTTCTCGCACGTGTTGCGTATACTATTTTTTGCAACTGTGCGCGAAGTTGTAATTAAATGCACCACTGTCCGAGCAAGATTATCTTGGAAACGAAGTTTTCAAGGAAGGCCAAATTCAGAGGGATGACGGTGACATCATATTTTGGAATTGTGCGTGAATGGAAATGCATTAGAGCGAGAAGTTACATTCACGCACAACTTCGCGCACTCAGTTGCAAAAATTGATTTTCTTCAATTGAGCTCAAAGTTTGGCATTTTTACGAATTTGCTCAGCTTGTAATGACTTTAACTCCTACAAAAAGTACAGTAATCGACTTCCACTAGTGGTCAAATTGTAGGTTTCCTCAAGACCTAGTAAATGACCACTTGTTAAAGTCGATAATCTCATGTCTAGTGGAAGCTACATCACTTCAAAGCAAGCCCGAAAATCGCTAAGATGTGCTCTCAGCAAATAGCTCCTAGAAGTTGCTAGGCTCAAGTATCGACCATGGACAATTCTTCCCCCAAAAGTGCTAGTCTTAAGGAAGAAAATGTGCTGAGGTATGTCCGAGAGTAATGATTCTAGTCGGAGTTATGATTTTCCAGGCATAGGCTAAAGAACGGGCATAAAACGGACCTTTTATAGGCCTCAGGGTCCACGGGAGCCTTAGAAAAATCCAAAAATAGTACATTTCGATACAAGGGCGTAAAACGTTTTATTCGCGTCCGAGTGATGGGTTTCCGGCCCGAGCCGCAGGCGAGGGTCGGAATCATCACGAGGATGCAAATAATAGGTTTTACACCCGTGTATCTAACTATACTTTTCGATAAACTGTGAGTAAAAGTCGACAAACTGTGCGCAAAGTGAACTTTTACGCACAGTGTGTCGAAAAACTTTTTTTGTACTATATTAATATAGCACTAACGGAAAAAAATTTTCATGGATTTTTCCCAGACCCCCCTGGTGCAGGCATTCATCGAAATGCTCCGAAATGGCCCATATTCTTTTGGAATCGTGAAATTCTGGGCTACGAACGCACATACTCTGACTGCATTGTTCATTATTCAATGGGTTGAACAGAATAGAAGGGGAATTCTCCCAATAATAACTTTAAGATGATTTTGCAATCAATTGGAGTCGCCGTTAGGGATCAAAGTTTTCCTTTTCTTCATTTTACTCACAGAAATGGAATAACGAATAATAATAAACTTCCTAAAAACTATTTTTGTAGAATGGACTCTACACTAAACAACAGTAACAGTTCCTAATACAACACCATTGATGATTTAAAACAAATAAGAAATCACATCAATCACAATTAAGACACTCCGATTCTACACTGATGAGAACGTTGCGGTGACTCGCCTAGGCCATGGCTCAAGAGTGACTAACTCCGCTGAGAGCAACCGAAACGAAATATCCAAAACAAACTCATCAACCCTACACTCATCACATATATAGATCATAATACAAACATCTGATCACAACTATCACTACTAAGACAGTCACTTTACACTGATGATGACGTTGCGGTGACTCGCCTAGGCCATGGCTCAAGAGTAATTAACTCCGCCGAGAGCGACCGAAGCGGAAAATCGAGAACAAATTCATCAACACTACATTCATAACATATATAATGTATTTCGGCCTTCCATCACATAGTGAGGCAGATGAGATTTGAGATAAAAAGTTGTTCTCCGGTAAATTTGCAACTGATCGACACATCCAGGAACGGTAGACTTTTGGATAAATGAGAATCCCCTCCATCGTTGGCGCATATGTCGATGAGTTGCTGACTCACATGGACACAAATTATCCAAGAACCTCTTCGACCCACTGTACGCCAGATCTACGAATTTCACGAATTCCATAATTACTGCTATTCCTCGTGTAATTCTTGGAGCTCATCTCACTCTCAAGTTGAGAGTCTCAACATTTGTGTGATCTTGGGAGTATTCTTTATAGATAGAAAATAGCTCTTGCAATTTTTTATTTCTGGAGATAACCCCTTGACAAAGTCAGATCAATGCAACAGGATCAGGGTTGTAACTATTTCAGAGCAAGTATCATTTACATCATTTCCAGGGCCCAAGATATTGAAATAGATCCCCTAATGATCTATACACGGTAACAGGAAGCCCAGTTGAAAATTGGCGATGAGTGCATGAATCGACATCAAACGATCTGGTGCATAGATATAATCATGTTATCAACAATGAAGGCCTTCGGGTGTTTTCCAAATGTATTAAGTCAATTTGTGACTCCGAGAGCTCAGACTCGAAGAACTCATCAAGGACCTGTTGCAAATGAGGTCAAATCTGCTCCAGGGATTTGGGGGGCCCATATTGCGCTGGGATGCGTGTTTTGGGTGTCAAAATATGCCAGTAAAATTTTTCCCCTTGAAACTCAAGCGTTTTCCAGTGGTGGGCTAGAGAGTCTCCCGCTTAAAATACACGTGGAATGTGTTTTTTTGCATACTACTCTGATCCACGAACATGCACCACTCTGAATCTTGTTGGATCACGTTCTTGGATGAAAAATACAACTTCTATGGGTGTTTTGGTGGATGGAAAATGAAGGCCAGGTATCAAAAAATCGCTTTTGCTGTCGGGTTTCCGTAAATTTTGAACTACAAAGGATGATTGGTCGAGCCGAGTGGGGTTTAGCGGAAAATTGATGGGGAATAAAAATGTTGCTCTCCCCTTGTACTTTCATTTGGTGTCGATCACATCAGCATTTTGTTCACGGAATCTCTGAGAAAAGCTCAAAAATAGCAAGAAATCACGTTTGTTCACATTTTCTGACTCGCCAAAACCTGTCTTGAAAAAATAAATCAATATTATCGATAGAATCTGATGAAATAAACATTTTTTATTCCCATCATTTTTGCCCTAAAGTGCTTCAAATTCGAATTAAAAGCCGAAAATGGTGAAAAATTGGCACTCCGCCACTTTGAACCGCGAAATACTCGAAAAATTCAAATGGAAAGCATAATTCAAGTTAGCATAGGAAGATAGGAAATTTTCTGTACTTTCAAATGAAGAAAGAATTCACCCGATTCCATCGCTCCTACGCCGAGGAATCTGCATTTTCGTCATCTAATAACATTTTTTATCGTCCAAATGGACAGGTACACTGAGTAATCTGAATTCTTATGTACATAAAGCCGTTGACACATTGATGGGATGCACTTTGGCACCAAATCGTGCTTTCCAAGCGAGGTATACGATATAGGACCAATCAATACATAATAATCTGAGCACAGCCATGAGCCGAGTTCCAACATGGAACAGAAGGGATCATAATACTGATTCATTATTCTAATATCTCACGAGCTTGAGATTGTGGTAGTAACATCCAGTAGACTTTAGTGTGGAAGATTCTTCATCGGGGACATTCACAAGCTATTATAGATGGATCGTATCTACAGAATGAATATAGTCATATCTGCTTTGTGTTGGATTCGCTTACATCTTATGGAAATACTCCTCATTAAATCGTCAACACGAAAAGATTCCAAATCGAAGGTTCGTACTCCTGGAGACGTTACATTGAGATGGGTTTTCAAACATTTCCTACCATCACAATCTCGGTCATGTGCCTCGTTATTTTCTCCGTATCTCTCTCTCTCTCTCTCTTTTTTTTTTTTTTTTTTTTTTTTTAAGGTGGTTAGAGGGCAAAATCGGCCTCAGGATCCCTCGGATCCGTCCCCAGACACCGGACTGGTTCAGCTTACGCGGACTACGCATAGCCCACGCAGGCCATACCAGGCGGGACACGGGTTTGGGTGGGGCCCACCGAGAGGTGGGCCCGGCCGTGTAATATCCCTCTCCCCTCGATGTCCGATACCTAGGGCATCGGGCAATCAAGAAGGAGATCCACCTGCACCTATCATCTCATCCCGGAACCGCGTGAGCATTACTTCAGGATGAGCGGCATGTCTCGCGCTCGATTGCGAGCGTTCCTCTTCTCCATCTTCTCTCTTCGGCCACTTGTCGGCATCTTCTGTCTTCATTCTCCATTGTTCCCTCTCTTTCTTGTTTCTTCTCTCTTCTTTCTTCTTTCTTCCCTCTTCAGTTCAGATTCCTCCTGGAATCATTTGGGCCTCTTCTGTTTCAATCGGCAGAGTCACTGTGATTCGCCTACTTCGAGGCGCCTTACTTCCCTCTCTTTCTCCTCTTTGCGGGTCATCACCATCTTGATGTATCCGGTGAGTCTATCCCATGTCTCCTGGTTGCGGAGCAAGTACGGGACGAGATTCTCGGGTGTTAGTTGAGCACCCAGCCATTCATCCAGCTCGGCGCGCTCTCTCCGGGTGTCGCTGCACTTGAACAGGGCATGTTCGGCGTCATCCCATTCATCCCCGCATGACTGACATGCTGGGGTTGTCCTCTTCTTGAACCTGGTTAGATAGGAACCGAAGCAACCATGATCGCTCAGTGCCTGCGTCGTCCAGTAGTCCATCTCTCCGTGGGTGCGTTCCGCCCACTTGGCTACGTCACGGATCAGCCGGTGCGTCCATCTGCCGTTCGCAAATGGCGAATCCCACTCAGTTTGCCAATGCTCAAGGGTGGTTTCCTTCTCGTTGTCGCGGATAATCTCCTTCATCGTCGGGGTGAGTACTCGTTCGGCTCCGATCACTTTCTGGCGGTCCCAGATCCTCACTCGCTCCGCGACGAGCAAGTGGATGGGCGGAGTACTCGCCAATACGTAAGCCGCATCTCCTGACACAGTGCGGTAGGCACGGATACTCCTCAGGGCCGCTCTTCGGTGGACAGGCCCCATTCTCTTCTCGATGATGGTCTTCTCTACCCTCTTCCCCCACACGGGTGCACCGTAGAGCATGATAGAGGTGCTGACGGTGTTGAGAAGTGCGCGCCTCTTTTCCTTGGGTCCTCCGATATTCGGCATCAGCCGTTGAAGCGCCGCACCAACCCTGCTCGCTTTTTGAGCGGCCTCCTGGATGTGCTTCTTGAACGACCACTTGTCGTCAAGCCATACGCCGAGGTATTTCAGCTCTGTCTTGCGTGGGATCTCTTGCCCGTTGATGTAAAAGTGGGGCAAGTCAAACTTCCTGCGTCTTGTGACCACGATTGCTTCGCACTTCTTGACAGCAAGCTCTAGGAGCCTGCTGATCATCCACTCGTAGACTCGGGCCAGCGCCTCGTTTGCGCGTCTACCCAAGAGTTCCTCGTTGTCGGACCAGACTATGAGCCCCGCGTCGTCCGCGAAAGCCACTATTATGACTCCTTCGGGCAGTTCAATAGACAGTAAACTGTCGTACTGGGTGTTCCAGTTGAACGGCCCGGAAACCGATCCCTGTCCAATTCCGGCGGACTCTCTCTCTCTCTCTCTCTCTCTCTCTCTCTCTCTCTCTCTCTCTCTCTCTCTCTCTCTCTCTCTCTCTCTCTCTCTCTCTCTCTCTCTCTCTCTCTCTCTCTCTCTCTCTCTCTCTCTCTCTCTCTCTCTCTCTCTCTCTCTCTCTCTCTCTCTCTCTCTCTCTCTGATCTACTTGATCCAGATGTGAAAGCTCATGTGCCAGACCGTGAAATCTTCATAAATGAAATGCTCCCCCGCGAAAAGTACAAGAAGTATATACGTTTGAGGTCAGTTGCACGCGGTTTGGGACTACGATACGTCTGGCACAGCGGTGGACGTTTCTGGGTTATGCGGAAGAATGGTGAGCGAGCGCACACGTTCGAGTCCCTCGCTGATCTGCAGGTCATTCAAACGGCCTGTCGAAGTGTTCTAAAACGTACTCGTGCGTCCTCTAACAACAACCAGAGCTGCACAGTCGTTCCGGAGCAAAACGGGGTTCCGGCAGCAGAATCAGTGGAGACTCCTTGACTAAATACGGCTGCTGAGGAGCGACGAGGGAGTGGAGGTTCCTTAAAAGCGGGATTTATCAACCTTAACTCCCTGACAGATAAGATTGAGCATCTACGCTTGCTCGTCGCCAACGATCCCTCCTACCATCTATTTGGGGTGGCTGAGTCGAAGCTAGATGAGTATGTGGATGACAGTCTCGTTCAGGTACCGGGTTTTTCTCTGTTGAGACAGGATCGAAACAGAGAGGGTGGTGGGGTTGCCTTGTATGTACGCAATGATTTCAAGGTAGAGAAGCTAATTTCGTCTAAAACTTTTGGCCCAGGGAAACCTGGTGTTCCTGAATTTCTTTTCTGTAGCGCACAGCAGGGTAACTCCCCTCCAATTTTAGTCGTGGTAATTTACAGACCCCCGAAAATCGCCATGTAGAAGGATGACGGGCTGTTTGGCTCGTTACGCCGACTGTGTGGGGATTATAGTCACAAAATTATAATGGGAGATCTGAACGCGGATCTGTTAGACACTGCTCACCCTGACACCAAGACACTGACTGCACTGACAGAAGAACTTGCCTTGCAGATAGTGCAGCATGGCCCGACTCACCAACACACCCCCAATACATCTCATACATGGATTGACCACATTTACGTAGATGACAATGACATCGTTACAGACTTTCAAAACAGACTCCTGCCCAGTTTCGGCAGGCACTCGGTCATAGACGTCACCATGAACGTCTTCACTCCCACTCCGCCAAAAAATTCCTTTACTTATAGGGATTTTCGTAATATCACTCCGGAGATGCTAAATGACCGTCTGCTTCGCTGCGACTGGACAGCTCTTGAAAATGCCGAAACCAGCTTGGAAGACGCAATTCACTGCTTGAATGAGAATTTAATGACTGTTATAGATGAATTAGCGCCCGAAAAAACTATCAACCCGCGAAAAAATGATGCTTCTTGGATTGGTCCTGAGTTAAGGGTGCTCATGAATAAGCGAGATGCGACGCGCAGGCGCTGGGAACGAAATCAACGTAACCAGCGCAAGTGTCCTGAGCTTCAAAGTGAGTATTTTCGGCTTAGCGAAGAGGTCGACTTGCGCATGGAACAAGAGCGTAACTCCTTCCTTCAAAACCATCTATCAGACGCTCTTGATCAACATAAGAACATCTGGAAGGAAATGCGCAACCTCGGCCTCCTGCCTAAGAGCAAAGAGGAGGAACTTCACGGTTTCACACCGGATGAGTTGAACGCTCACTTCGCGGGGGTTTCTGTTCCGCCTCACGAAAATATCAATGGAGCAATGGACGATATCAACTCTGCACCAGAAGAGGGGTTTAAATTTAAGCCCACAAATTTCAATGATGTAGTCCTTGCTATTAAACATTGCTCCTTGCACGCCCGCGGGGTGGATGAGATCCCCAGAGCGTGATCGCGAAGGCTCTTCCGGCAATAGGTGATCTTATTGTACATATTCTCAATTCCTCTTTCGCTCATAGCGTTTTTTCCGAGGCTTGGAAGCAAGCGCAGCTGATTGCATTGAAGAGGACTGCAGCTCCATCAACGGTCTCGGACTTCCGTCCTATAGCGCTGCTGTGTTTTCTCGCCAAGGTCCTGGAAAAAATCGCACACGACCAAATCACGGAGTTCTTAAAACAAGAGAAATTACAAGATCGCTTCCAGACTGGTTTCAGGCAATACCATAGCACCCAGACAGCTCTACTAAAGTTGACAGATGACATCAGAGTAGGCATTGACAAGAAGAAGATCACCTTGCTCCTGCTTTTTGACTTTAGTAAAGCTTTTGACACGATATCACCATCTAAGCTGTTGAGTAAACTTCGAAATCTTGGCTTTTCGAGATCGGCACTTCTGTGGATAAAATCATACTTACAAGGTCGCACCCAAAAAGTCACTTCAAAATCTGGTAATTCTGATTGGCTTGAAACCAATCTGGGTGTTCCACAGGGTTCCGTTCTCGGGCCTTTACTCTTCAGCTTATATGTCAATGATTTACCTGGTTTGCTAGACGGAAAGTCGGTACATCATCTATTTTATGCGGACGACCTCCAAATTTATCTCCAAGTCGAGAAAACTAAAATCAGGGAGGGCATCGCTCGGCTGGGTGAAATAGGACGACTAGTTGCCGAATGGGCCAAGAGTTCCGGCCTGTGTCTCAACGCTGGCAAGACCAAGGCAATCTACTTCAGCTCTGAGAGGAATATCAAAGATCTGAAGAGAATGGACTTGCCAGGGGTTGAGATACAGGAGGGAAATTTCATCCCGTTCAGTGATACGGTTGTGAGTCTCGGTGTTACACTTGATAGTGAACTGACGTGGAAACCGCACATTGACCAAGTTACTAAGAAAGTTAACAGAGCCCTATACGGTTTGCGGTTTTTTAGGGCGTGTATCACCAGACCTCTCCGGATTCGCCTAGTCGAGTCATTAGTTCAACCGCATCTAGATTACTGCACAGTCGTGTACCTCGACGCCACGGACGAACAGCGGCAACGGATACAGAGACTGAGCAATTCATGTGTGAGATTCATCTTTGATCTTAGGAGAGACGAGCACATCACCCCGTTTAGGGAGCGATTGGGTTGGTTACGTACTGATTCGCGGAGAATGTACTTCGCAGCACTTTTAATGCATAAGATCATGCATTTGGGAGAACCTGGCTACCTTGCTGCGATGTTTACCAGGTACCAATCCGAACGCCCCGCACGCGGTGATACAGAAGAGCGGGTACTCAAAGTTCCCAATATGAGACTTGAGTATGGAAGAAGATCTTTCCAGGTTCAATGTGCTCATTTGTGGAACTTTCTCCCTCCGGGCTTTCGGCAGCTGGGGAAGATATCGTTGTTTAAAGAGGCCTTAAAAGATCTCTTGATGACACAGACTCCTCAGAAGATTGATGTGGAGAAGAAGCATTATTTTAATCTATGATAGGCTTGGGTTCTTATTTTTAGCTTACGATTAGTTTTACGTGACCTTCTGTCACCTGACTGAAGCAAACTGTGATATTTTCTCTTTGTGAATCCATGCTCTCAGATTTTAGACATACGCGAATTCGCAATTGTAATGACTAGTCACAATTTGTGATATGTACCTGTCCTTGACCAAATCGCTTGTGTTATATATATTTTACACCTTTTCTTTTTATTTTTGAATTTTTGAATACTCAATTATTTCTAGAATTATGCAACATATGAAAAAATATGTGGGTTACATTTTGTCTTATGACGAATAAAGGACATCAATCAATCAATCAATCAATCAATCAATCAATCAATCTCTCTCTCTCTCTCTCTCTCTCTCTCTCCTTTCAAGCTCCCTTCTCCTCTCTTTTTCGCACACTAGAGCTTGCAGACGCTCGAAAACACGAGCTTACTCAACATAACATAAGAGGTCAAGGCCGATGTTCGGTGTTCGTCACGTACCGAACAAGTGAAGCATCCAGAGGTGTCGAGAGTTGAGAATTGACATCTCCTTGTCAAGGTCCATCCAATTTCCAATGTGATTTTCATTCAATAATTGTACTCTATATATGATGGGTAAAAAGTGGTGTTTGAGTGCGTTAATTGTGATTTCAAACATAAGAAAAAGAGACAGTTTCGAAAGTTCGGGGACTCAAATATCCGTTTGAAGTGCTACACTCTGATGAACAGAATCATCAAGTCACAGTTAGTTGGTGAAAATAGCGAAGCTAGTAACAATCGAACCGATTCTCACAATGATGAAGAAGACGATTGCCATGGGGATCACGTGATTGTTGATTCCGAGGATGAAATTGAGGCCGAGATCCCACAGGATGGAATTGAGGCTGAGGTTCCAGAGAATGGAGTTGAAGCTGAGATTCCAGAAGATGTGATGGAAAATAAGGTTATGGAAGATGAGAGCTCAAATGATCATCTCCCTCAAGATGGAGTGCATCTTCCCTTGAAGAAAGTGAAACTATCATTTGGGAGATTCAAACAATCAACATCGAGGTGAATGCTATATCCATGTGCCGATTACCTCACGAATTCCCCCCTATTCATGTGGAGAAGTGTATAGAATGCGAAATTCCATACTCAATTCGTATACCTTCGTAAAATAAGTTGTGAGGCTCTGATTGAATGACTTCACCGAAGTTTCCGGTTCACAATCTTCACAAATTCTCGCGAATATGGTTTAGGCAGAGGTCATTGTGCATGAATTGATCCGATATTCAATTAACAATGAAGCAGCAATGTAGGTTTGTGTTTCGAAAATACGGACGTGGATTCTTTTATGGGGTGTGAGAGAGAGGAAGAGAGAGAGAGAGAGAGACAGAGAGATGGAGCAGGTAAACAGAAGAGGTCCAAATGATTCCAGGAGGGATATGATGGACTGAAGAGGAGAGGAAGAAGAGAGAAGATCGAAGATCGAAGAAAGAAGGAAGAAGAATGAAGAATAAAGAGATGGAAGAAGATCGAAGAAGGGGAAACAACACCTGCGAGTCGTGAGAAGAGAGACGCTCGATCCTGAGCGCGAGACGCCGCCGGCCCTGAAGTAATGCTCACGCGGTGCCGGGGCCGGATTGGTAAGTTGGTGGATCTCTCCCTTGTCCAATGGCCGGCGCCAACGGAGGAGGAAGAGAGGGTTTACCCGGTTCGGATGGCCGTATCGATGCGGATTCTAGCCCGGGACTGTTGGGGAGGTGCTGGACAGCCGTGTTTGGCTGACCGGTGCCTCTCCTTCGTACGTCGCAGCGTATTCGCCCTACAACCACCTTAAAAAAAAAGAAAAAAAAAGAGATGGAGCAGGAGTGAGACCCGCAAAGGTATTTCAAAAACATCGCAGAGAACGATGCTCTGCCAATACAGGTTGAGAATATATAGGTGTACTACCAGGTATAGCATCATATGCGAATTACTTGTTCTGATCGTGGTGAATACTCTATATATGTGAGTATAATCTTGTGTGAGGGTGAATCGATGATCAATAGTGTATACTATATTATACGTGTCATCCTGTATCGACCATCCGTGCATGAAAAGCGATCGAATGAATTCATGAGATTTCCTTATTTTCAGATGTTTCATCTGCAAATCTGGGAAGAATCTGAGAGTAGTTCCATACCGTGCTATAGCTAAATGTTTCTTCGACCATAACACTATAATTATACATAATACGAGATGCTGTGAGAGCCATTTCAGTGGCGATCTTCTCGATAACGAAGCCTTGTCATCAGTCAAACCAGATTATGAGGACACTTTGATGACAGAAGAGGAAGTATCTCGATTCATAAGTTCCTTACGAGATTTGGCAGTGAAAAATATGAAGAAAGATAAAGGTCCCGCTCTCGCAATATGCTCTCAACTTTTCGGAATTCTTCAATCGTTATAAAGGACTGCTTCTCGTGATTCTCAGGACTTCTGAATCTAGATGACGAAGACATGGCAGATCAAGACTATATTAATCTGACCGGTATCACGAGGTAGAACTCTGACTATGTCATGGATGTTTGTGAGAACAATGAAACATGGAAATCGTACCTGAGAGGACCCGCCTCCTTGAGGAAATGCATTGCTATTTTGTTAGTGAAATTGAGAGCAAATCTATCCCTCGGGATTTTATCCTAAATCTTCAAACGTGATAAGTCAACTATATCAAGAATCGTGAGGAGAGCGCGTAAAATACTCATGGAGAGTTTCGTACCGTTGTATTTGGGTAATGTACCTTTTTTGAATCTTGCGTTTGTTGGACATTCGGTTTTCGATTCTGATCAGATTCCACAGAGTGAATAATTGGAAACTCTCCATTAGGAACATCACACATAATTCATGGAACTTTCGTGAACAATCACACCAGGCTATTTGCTCAAAAATTGTTGGAAACAGATGTAGAAGCCATCCTGATAGCCGACGCTACTTACTGTTATATTCAGAAGAGCGGAAACTATACGTTTCAGAGAATGACTTATTCTGTTCATAAAAATCGACCACTTGTGAAACCAATGATACTAATTAGCACAACAGGATATATTTTGGCAGTCTTCGGACCGTATATCACGAATGGGAAGAATAACGATGCTAACATCCTCGTCGATTTATTGGTAAATCAATAATGCCACTCCATTCATTGAACCCATATATTTCCTGAGGATTTTCTATTCAAGTAGTTTTTTCTTCTTCAAATAAGTGAAATCGGTATTCTCAGCAGAGAGACTGCGTGGGACTACGGCCATGGCTGCGACCCGGAGACTATTTAATTGTGGACAGGGGTTTCAAAGCTGGTGAAGAGTTCTTCAAAAGTCTTGGATTGAACACCATGATACCTCATTTCCTGGCCAAAAATAGAGCACAGCACTCCACTGAAGAGTCCAATGAGTCCAGAATCGTAACGTCGATAAGGTAGTCCTATGAATCCCAAACCTTCTTCCGAAATCTCCTTATCTCAATCTCTTAATAACTACCTAGTTATAAAATGAATATCAAGGCAAACTATCATTGCGGTGAATTGCGATTCGTTCTTATTCCTCATGGTAGGAACTTGTGTCCCCCAAAATTGATTTAATGCCTCTGATCTCCGCTTCAGTCTGCACTCGAGCAACAGGAGATTCCACAATGCATGGGAACTCTTCTTTGTTATCTTTTTAGGATGCACGTTTACATTACAGGTGTTCATAGTCCACAACCATCACAGGTGGGTCATCGAAGCGGTGAATGGTATACTGAAGAAATGGAAAGCGATAGGGAGCGTGTTTCCTAATCAGGAGATACCCAATATTGGGGATTACGTCAAGATTGACTCTGCACTTCGTAATGCGTTTCGACCTCCGCGCGTATTTGATACAAGTATTGATGTACAGAAGGCAGAGCTCATGCGTCAGCGCTTCAGCAGATTAAGGGGGTGCCGAAGCTCTACTTTTACCGACCTCGGTTCTCAGCACGAAAAAATTCATTGCTCGCTAAATACTCAATCGTTTGAGAAATCTCGTCTACAGGCATTTCCGTAGGGATCAGAGCCACCTTCTCCTTAATTTTCAGGTTGATTCCTTCCATTTTGGAAAAATGCCATGGAACCTTCGTCTACAAAATGGTAGCTGCCGTACGCAGGTTCCACCATTTTCCCTCAAAACCAAAATCAATTGACCCCAAAATCTATTATTAGGTTAGATTTGATCCACATGAAGACGCCTGTGGGGTCCTTTTCCACTCAATTATCTTTCAAGAACTATGAAAAATCAGTTTGTATCAACACTGCATGGAGACTCAAGATGTAAACAAACGCGTGCGAGCTGGGCGTCTCGCCTCCCGCTAAACAGCTGATTGCAGCTCATTGAGATATTTGAAAGAGACACGCCTTCATCAAGTGAACTAAAAGTCTCTTGTGAAAACATGTAAACTGTCTACCAGCAAAAAATTGTCTTGCCGGCTTAGCCCTCGTGTCCGTGTGGCTTGCGTAGCAGCCGACGTCAGCAAGCAGCTTGCTGCTGCTGATTGTTCATCCTCAGCTGGCATCGCGTAGATGGTTTAGAGCCTCCGGGTGCCCAAGCGAGTGTCCCGGATGTGTTGGCTAGTGTATACGAGCACTCCGGGTCGCGGTGATTGTGTATTGAGCCAGTGGAAAGTGAAATTGTAAGACCATATCGGCTCGTATCAGTGTCACCCATGCAACCATCAGCAGCGTCCGGTCGGCGTCGACTGCTTGCATCATGCATGCCGGTTTCTTCGCACGTGAGTTTCAAAATAAATCGCACATTTTTTCTGAAAATGATGCACGTCGGTCATGCCTGAAGTCATTGTGAATCTATTACGCCCAAAACCAACTAGCTAGGTAGTATATTTTACTCATGCGCGAGGTTATAAGTCGGCTGCTATTGCTGTATGTTCGAATGGGGCTAGATGCCAACACTTCCAATTTTGGAGATTTTCCTCATGGATCAGCCCTCAACTAGGAGTTTTTGTATTCAACAGATCATGAAAATTATGATCTTCCTGATAGAATTGGTTTGAGTTGTCATTGAAGACATTTTCATAATTTTTTGTTATTCCCAGGACCTCGGAGTTTAAGATAAAATTCTACCTTCTGGCTCGAAACTCATCCAGAGTTTCTGGAAGTCTAACTGCACTCTTAAGGAAATTAGTGTAGGCTCATAGCAACTTTTTGAGCAGTCCTTGGCCACCCTTGGAGAATTTCAATGTCCATATGGTGTGTGTGTCCGATTAGACAATTTGCTACATTCAGTATGTACACTCAGTAAGAGTATACATCGAGTTAGCCAATCAATTCATGCTCTGAACTGCCCATGTATGATAAGATTGACCTGATAGTTGTGTTGTAATAAGCTTCATGGTTTTCAGTTATTCTCTGAAGAATATCCTTGAACTTGATTATCAGATTATGTACTACAAAAGTTGCAGGACCATGCACGACTGAATACTTTTAGCTTTTATGAATCATACTGAGCCTGACTCATGCCTTCACCCTATTATGTATGAGAATTAGTTATTCGAACCTTGAGAAAATTTCTGCTTCAAGGTGTATGGAGAACTTGATCTCCCGTGTCCACTCTTGGCCTCACATAGGTGCTTCCTTAGAGGTCAATCTATTTCTCTCCACTGTCCCTAATACTTACAGTATTTAGGAATCATACAACTTTTCAAGTGTTCAGATTGGGTAAGTATCAGATCTCTAATCTACATTTTGAGGTCTTATGAAGAGGCCCAAATTTAAATAGTTGGAAAAAATCATGTCCAAAATTTGACATTTTCCAGGATCTAACAATAAATATGTTCCAAAGTGATGCAGAATTCACCTCTGCGAAACGATGTGGGCTGGATACTGTTCCTGAATATTATCTATTACATACTTTCAGATCCTTGTCTGTTGATGATGGGATGCTTCATCGATGGAAGCAACTCTACTCATTGTCAGTATCTAGAGCTCAACTGCTTTCTTGCCTCAACGGATACCAGATCCTGGCATCTTTTAGGTATAGGAGTGAGCAGTAATGAAGATTCTTCTCTCCTGAAATCTCTATCTGGACAACAGCAGTGTTTGCCTTCCCTCCGCTCACAGTCGAATGTCCTGGTTCAGCCATCTGTTTGTTCATATCACTGCATAACAAATGCGACCACTCTTTAGGTGCATAAAAAATGCAAGATATTCAACTAGAATACCAGGTTGAGCAGGAATGAAGATTCATCTGTTCTGAATTCTCTATTTGGATAACAGAAATGTTTGGCTTCCCTCCGCTTACAGTCGAATGTCCTGGTTCAGCCATCTGTTTGTTCATATCACTGCATAACAAATGCACCCACTCTTTGGGTGCATAGAAAATGCGGGATATTCAACTAGAATACCAGGTTGAGCAGGAATGAAGATTCATCTGTTCTGAAATCTCTATTTGGATAACAGAAATGTTTGGCTTCCTTCCGCTCACAGGCGAATGTCCTGGTTCAGCCATCTGTTTGTTTATATCACTGCATAACAAATGCACCCACTCTTGAGGGGCATATAAAATGCAAGATATTCAACTAGAATACTAGCTTGAGCAGGAATGAAGATTCATCTGTTCTGAAATCTCTATTTGGATGACAGAAATGTTTGGCTTCCCTCCGCTCAAAGTCGAATGTCCTGGTTCAGCCATCTGTTTGTTCATATCACTGTATAACAAATGCACCCACTCTTTCGGTGCATAAAAATGCAAGATATTCAACTAGAATACCAGGTTGAGCAGGAATGAAGATTGATTGGTTTTGAGGCCTCTATTGGATACCAGAAATGTTTGCCCTCCCTTCGCTTAAAGTTGAAATGTCCTGGTTCAGCCATCTGTTTTGTCAATATCACTGCATGGCAAATGCACCCAATACTTGGGTGCATGGGAAATGCAATGTATTGAAGTAAATTAACACATCTAGGCATGTCAAGATACACATTTCCAGTGAATTTGTGAGAAAGATGTGTATAAACAGCATCCAAAGTGGAGTTCTGGACAGTACGCTGCAGTATTGTATTTAGGAACTTAAATCTCCACTGATGCTTGCAAAATGCCTGTGATTGCATATAAAATGCTGAATATAACATCGCATCAATTCATACAGAGAATTTTCAGTTCCTCTGCATAAATTTTCGCACTTAGAAACACACACTCATGTGTGTAACAAACAGCAAAGAAGTTCATTCTAAGACAGTGACCAGCTGTGACAGAGATGAATATCAAACCTCAGAGATATTACACCAAATCTCTATGGAACAAATTCATCTCTACTCATGTCAGACTGGTGCTTGAGATAGATGTCTACGAATAGACACCACCAAGTCACGTATCAGTCACTAGACCCAGCTCACATGCGGTTCCCTAGGTCGGTAAAAGTAGAGCTTCCGAACCCCCTTAAATGAACTGCAGACCATTGTAGAACAAAAGAAATTGGCGGGGGTTAAAGCAGTTTGGGAAGAGATCAGTGACGAATCACTCACAGAATTTCCTCGTCTATCAGTGAGAGATACCGCAAGGGGGACACCATGTCCTGGGGTGTGACGACCCTCCGGCCCCAGTTACTGGGACACCGTACCTGGGCTTAGGCCCGAAGCCGGTAAGGAGAAGACTGGCTCCGAGACTGGTGCTCGGCGCTTTGACTTCTCCCGGAAACCGCAAGGGGGGTTGGGGCATGGCGCCTCATCCCTGGGGTGTGACGACCCTCCGGCCCCAGTTACCGCCCGCCGGAGCGAGGGGACCGCACATTTCCATCCGGCACCACGGGAGTGGGTGAGTCTAGGGACTCAAATTGGGATCGCCCTCGGGCGATAACAATGCGAGCCCGTAAGACTCATCCATCATCCCGAGGGACTCTTTGGGCTCTCAGGAAGCCTAAAAGAGTCCCAATACCCCCCACCGAGGGGTGGGCATCGGCCTTGTGCTGAGGGCCGTGCCCGAAAGTCGGTAGTCGGGGCGGAGGACTGAGCCATCACCGAACCTGGCTCGTTGTTGGTCATCCTCCAACCCGACGCGCTGGCAGGGCGTATCCCTGCCCCGCGCCCATGGGGGCAACCGGGGTTGAGCCGAAAGGCAGGGACCCGGTATACAAAAGCCAATATTCCTTCTATCAGTGAGAGATCTACGCAACTTGACACTCGACGTCTATCAGTACGAGGATGAACATACACGCATTTCAGATCCCCTCAAACTCTCAGCGGGAAAAATGATTCCAAGTCCATATGACAGATATTGAAGAGTGGCTACATATCCATCTCATGTGTGCTGAGGAGATCTTTCGTCTCAACGATGAGACTGAACTAAAATAACGCATTGACTTGTTTTTTTCGCCCATACAGCTGAAACAGGCAAGCTCATACACAGATGAACATCTGGATGATGATGGGCTCTACACATTATTTTATCATAAAGATGATGAAGACATATTACGAATCAAAATCCAGTCACGTCACACATCATCCTGAGTCTACTCTCTTTGGATTAATTATGACGAAACTGAGGAATCAGTCACTGGATTGTACTGTCAATGCAGGACTGGAGCAAGGACTATCGGCTGCTGCGCCCACATTGCTTCAGTTTTATGGTATCTCGGATATGACAGGTACCAGGAGAAGGTTCGGGAAAGGTTAAGCCAGAACTACTTACCTTATGTCGATGACGCTGAGCAACCAAATCCATGCGGAGAAGAGTCAGCTTGGCATGAGGTTTTTAAAACAATGCCGAGAGACGCAGAGGATTCTGACTCAGAATCAGACTCTCTGTGATTTCGTATGTCAATGCTAAAGGCATGAGTACTCATCCAACACTAAGCAGATATGGATATGATTGTTCATTCTGTGGATACGATCCATCTATAATAGCTTGTGAATGTCCTCGATGAACAATCTTCCACACTAAAGTCTACTGGATGTGACTACCACAATCTCAAGCTCGTGAGATATCAAAAAAATGAATCAGTATTATGATTCCTCCTGTTCCATGTTGGAACTCGGCTCATGGCTGTGCTCAGATTATTATGTATTGATTGGTCCTATATCGTATATCTCGCTTGGGAAGCACGATTTGGTGCCAAAGTGCATCCCACCAATGTGTCAACTGCTTTATATACATGCGAATTCAGATGACTCAGTGTACCTGTCCAATTGGACGATAAAAAATGTTATTAGATGACGAAAATGCAGATTCCTCGGCGTAGGAGAGATGGAATCGGGTGAATTTTTTTTCCATTTGAAAGTACAGAGAATTTCCTATCTTCCTATGCTGAGATGAATTATGCTTTCCATTTGAATTTTTCGAGTATTTCGCGGTTCAGAGTGGCGGAGTGCCAATTTTCCACCATTTCCGGTTTTTAATTCGAATTTGAAGCACTTAAGGGCAAAAATGATGGGAATAAAAAATGTTCATTACATCAGATTCTTTCGGTAATATTGATTTATTTTCCCAAGACAGGCTTTGGCGAGTCAGAAAATGTAAAAAAACGTGATTTTTTGCTATTTATGAGCTTTTCTCGGAGATTCCGTGGACAAAATGCTAATGTAATCTACACCAAATGAAAGTACAAAGAAAGAGCAACATTTTCATTCCTCATCAATTTTCCGCTAAACCTCACTCCGCCCGACCAATCGCCCTTCGTAGTTCAAAATTCACGGAAACCCGACAGCAAAAGCGATTTTTTGATACCTGGCCCTCATTTCCTATCCACCAAAACACCCATGGAAGTTGTATTTTTCATCCAAGAACACGATCCAACAAGATTCAGAGTGGTGCATGTTCGTGGTTCAGAGTAGTATGCAAAAAAGCACATTCCACGTTTATTTCAAATGGGAGACTCTTTAGCCCACCACTGGAAAACGCTTGAGTTTCAAGGGGAAAAATTTTACTGGCATATTTAGACACCCAAAACACGCATTCTAGCGCAATATGGGCCCCCAAATCCCTGGAGCAGATTTGGCCTTATTTGCAACAGGTCTTTCCTGGGATTGATGAATCGATGCATTCAAAGCAAGTTTTGTTACGGGATGGATTTGAAATTTTGTTATTTTAGGGATTTTATCTGAATCCATCCTGGAGGTCTATCTCATCCTTCTTCTATCCGATGATCAAGAACATTATCATCACCATTACCACTCGATCCGCGCAGGGAATAGGACTCAACGGAATTCAAAATTGATTTCGCTACAAAAATTGATCCAAAGACCTTCCTAGGTCTTAAGATTCGAGAATCGGCAGGCTAAGCGGCTTCATGAGCACACAAAGAGTTAAGGAACGAAGTATGATCTGATCATTCGCCCAGAGCATTTTCGTATACTCGCGGTTTCTTGAGACTATGTGAAGATGTATGGGACCGAACTCAACTCGCATTAGGATTCAGTCACCTCAGTGACATAAAAGAAGTATAGTTGCAGAATTAGAACAGAACTTTCCTTTGGTGTGTCTGTGTTAACTTTGGATTCTGGGTATTCACTATGGTTACGAATGTGCTATATAAAAAAGAGTAGACTGTAGCGCTGTGGGTGGCAGAAAATAACCTCAAACTGTGGTAATCCCGGCCAGTCACGTGATCGCTGCGGTGAGAGAGCGGAAAGACCGAGATCACACGGACATGGAAACGTTGCCTGTCTGTGTGAGGAGCCACCATGGCGTGACGCGCGAGCTTGTCGCTAGATGTTTCGCGCAAGCAATTACCATAGCGAATAGATTCAATGATGATTGTAAGCGCTGAAAGGAAATGAAAGGACTTCGGAAGGATTCGAAACGCCACAATTCCGAGGAATACTCCATTATTTCTTTTGGAACTGGATCGGCTATATGATGCGCGGTGACGAGAAATTTTCGCTAAAGATTTTCCCGAAAATCCGCTTCGAGATAGCTTGATCTCTGGTCCTGTTGTCGGATTGACTATTTGGGGTCATTTTGGAGATCATTGTATGAGCTATCCATTGATGCTGCTTTCTAAGCCATACAGAGGTGCGCATGCGCAGGCCAAGAGAGTAAATCGCTTTCATAATCACACAGAAGGTAGCAGGAATCATGATGTTTGTAAGATCTACAAGTTCGACGGGAGGCCATGACACAGCCCGGAATTTCTTACAAAAGCACTTGGGAGAGGTGTAAAGGGAATCAGGATTGCCTCGAATTCTCGTGATTAATTATTTTCGGTTTCAGAGGCCAAATACGCGTAATTCCGGGTTTAAAATCGGAGAATGTCCAAGAACCTTGGAGTTGTATAGCCAGATTACCAGTATATGTGGCCATAAGACGTCGATTCAAACGTGCTGTACTGCACTACAAAAAGAAATCCTTACTCTCAGCTTGCCGGAGTGTCTTACTATTGCATCTTGAAATCGTTCCGAGCCTGACCACCAGACCATGGGAACAGCTCCTTCTCTCCGTAACAGAAAGACAAAATGAGATTGAGAACGTTCGCTTTCAATGCAGGTTGATGGTCTGAGAATAAGAAACTTTATCTTAGCCTTAGGACCGCTTACACCTTATGCTCATCTTTTTGTGCTATATTTTTCTGTTGAAATACTCTAAACTGAATACTCAATTGTAGCACAAATCATTTTGTATATGATTGGGATTTGCGGGGGTCCATGAGTCGTAGAAATCTTCATCGGGGATCTATTTTTGAAAATAGATGCGATTTTTTCCCATCAATCGCAAATTTCGAAGTATGATCTCACCTATTCATTCATGTTGACAAACATGCACCAATGAGACTGAGGGTTCTAGAGGCCAACTATGAATAATGCGTCCTGTGAGATAAGATCTCGCTTCAGATGCAGCGATGGTTTATTTTAAAGATTTTTTCCCTTGCATTTGTTGCATCTTGCTCTGAGCACAAAATTAATCTGAGACTAAGGGTTCCTCTTTGTAGTGTGGGAATGACGTTTAAGGTGATTGGCTGGGAAGATTCAAAGCGATCTGTAATGCAAGGTGGATCGGCATACTAATCATGCAAACCGAATGGAAGGGTGTCATCCTTTTCACCCTGGGTGGCCAGCTTCTGACTCCATCTCGGCTTGGCCCCGTAGACGTGGGATAAATATCAGTAATTCCACGCACTACTGAAATTGACAGACGACATCTGAGTAGGGATTGACAAAAAGAAGATCACTCTGCTCCTACTGTTCGACTTTAGCAAAGCATTCGACACAATTTTTCCATCCAAGCTACTGAGGGAGCTACGACATCTCGGTTCCTCGAGATCGGCACTCCTGTGGATGAAATCGTATTTACAGGGTCGCACCCAACAAATTACTTCGAAAGCAGGTAAATCTGATTGGCTAGAAACCAATCTGGGTGTTCCACAGGGGTCGATTCTCGGGCCTCTCCTCTTTAGTCTATACGTGAATGACTTGCCCGGGCTACTGAGCGGAAAGTCGGTTAACCACTTATTCTACACAGATGACCTCCAGATTCATCTACAAGTCGATAAAAAGAGCATCGATCAGGGGATTGCTCGACTAGGGGATATAGGGCGACTGGTCGCTGACTGGGCTAGGAATCCCGACCTGCGCCTCAATTTTGGGAAGACCAAGGCAATCTTCTTTAGTTCCGAGAGGAACGTTAAAGACTTGCGGCGCATGAACTTGCCAGGGGTTGAGATACAGGACGGAGTGTTTATCCCATTCAGTGACTCTGTCGTGAGTCTAAGTGTTACATTTGACAGCGAACTGACGTGGAAACAGCACATTGATCAATTAATCTTTAGCTGGCACACCTCCGCCAAATGACATAGCTGGCCAACCTGGGTCTATTCGACCCACGCCGAAGAATTGATAGTGTAGCTATTATATTGAATCTTTTGACTTGAAAATTTTTTTGTGGCTTCTTTGACATGCTTTGAAACGGCCGATGTATCGAAATATCCTTCAAGGTCAAATAAAAAATTCCAAAAAATACAAATGTCTAGGAAAATGCAAAAAATCACCTTTTTCGATAAAAAAATTGTAGACGGCTCAATTTTCATCCAAATAAGCTGGAAATTTAACTGACAAGGAGAGGTCCAACCTTGCGGGTGACCAATCTTGATGAAACTTTGAGGATCTTCTTGTTTTGGTGAGAAATGAAGGTATCTCAGAGGGTTTGATCCCATGGGGCTTCTGGCCTGAGATACAGAATGCATAGTCATGCCCATTTTGAAGCTCTTTTCACTGGTTTTTGGTCATAATGAACTTATGGCCAGTCACCATACCCTCGCTCGAGCTCATACCTTCTAGTTCCACTGAACTGTTTATCATCTCAGAGAGCTTCTGACACATCCCAAATCACCCAAGACAGATATTTCACTTTATGACATGCCCCTGGAACCAAAGAGAATAGACATCTTTTACTGTTCCATCAAATTTCCTTAAGATAACTCTTGGCTTGTCACATCGTCTTTGGACCTTCGGACCAATTCTTTCACTGTTCCAAGCTTCTTCACAACTAATCTGACTGCAAAAGGATATTTTCAGGGTCAAGTATGGTGAGAGCGATGCACAGAAAATAGCACAGAAGGTAAGGATAGCGTGTACATCCCAGCACTAGAGTCCTCAAAATGTTAGCTTTCCATCATTATTGCACTTACTTCATGGTTCTGATCAAATGTTGACACTTACTGATCTTCAGGGGCTCTCTTGCACATTTTTGTCAATGATTGACAGAGTTTTCAAACAATTCTCTGTGGTATAAGCCTTGATGCAGGCCCAGGTAAGCATGGAATATGTAAGATTTCTATAGGCAAATAGAAACAATCCCACATATCTCTGCATCGATTAACTCTTCAACTATTCAACTCTTCAACTCTCAACAAATACATTCTGATACTCACAATCAGATACACTCCTGCGGGTATCTGAAAAGAGAATCCACAAAGTATCATGTTGCTTGAGAGTATGGAATGAGAGAAAATTCTCCACTTATCTGACAATTCACAGTTGTCAGCGAATCCAGGAATTTACAAGAATTTCTTCACAACTCCAGCAGAACACACAAGGAATGTCAGGCAAACAGGATCAAATAATATGGCTGCATGTTTTATAGTGAATGATAGTAGTGAATCATCAATACAATCAATACTCACGAGACCATGAGATCATAGGCCATGGGTCAACAGCTGTGCGGGAGCTCAGCAGGGAATTTTTTCTGAAGTTCCAAATTTTCAATCAATCATATCGGAGTGATACTGCGAATCACTGAAAAATTGCTCGACCAACTGCAAACATTTGGATGATGAGCACTTCTACTCAAACCCTGTTTATTGACTATCAGTTATGACTGTACTCGTGGCCTCATGATAAACGTTGTGCATGCGCGTGACTCTTGAGCCTGCTGCGCATGCTCCATATTCGACTCATCGATGAGATTATAGTATTATAGCTCTTTGTAGTACCTAAAGTGGTCTTTTCCAGCATATAAGGGTGACTAAAGCGCGATTTTCAGTTTCTGCCACGGACAGGAAATCGTCGTTTATTCGCTCTAATTCTAGAAAATAGCATATGTACATACTTCACTCACTAGACCTTTCTGTGGCACGAGGGTTACTTCCCCTTGGTTATTGCACTCAAAGAAAGCACTATCCTCATGCCTTGAAACAGCTGTACCTTGCACCGAGAGCAGTATAGTATTACCCAAAGGTTCTCAGGATAATCGAGATCTAGACCAGGAAGAACGGTACCTCTCCGAACTCCTTGACTTCTGCTGTCCAGTATATTTTTGATGATTCTCAATAAGGCATTGATATAACCATCGGAAAAATCTATAAACAGGAATTTTCTTGGACATTTTTGGAGATGTTGGCATAAGAATCAAATCTTAATGGTGGATCACCTTTAAGAAGAATGAGAATCGAAGTTCCTTGATTTTGAATGTTATTCTCTACGGCCTCGCTGATAATAATTCCGTGGGATCCTGTTGGACCTTATGGGGTCCCATGAGACTTCGTGGGACCTGGCTCAGGGGAAATATTTTTATCCTGATACCTGCGAAATTTGTCATCTAAGACGCGCAGTATACGAATTTCGACCATTATTCCTCCGAAAATTGGCCAAGTTGGTTGGTTATAGTCGAAATTCGTAAGCTACACATTCTCTGATGCCAAATTTTGCAAATACCATGATCAAAAATATTCCCAGGGCCGGGCACCACGGACTCCCAAGGGATCCCATGGAGTCCCGCCGTATGATTCTCAGCAGGGGGTTTCGGCACTATACAGTCTTCGAGGTTCTGACCATCGAAGAGCAGTTGCGACCGCTGGGAGTCTTTTCTACAGTTAATGGGTCGAGCGCAAGATAATTATGTTAAGAGTGAGACCTATCGGAATGAAAGATTTGGGAGGAAATTCAATATGAAGGTTCTGTTGAAAAAATGTCAATCCTGGTGTTAATTTTCTATATTAGTCATTTCCACAATGGTCATGAAGATCAAAGCTGATTGCTACAAACAAACGCATATAGGCACTTTAGTCGTTAAGGAAGGAAACGAGTCAGTCACATCTCTTAGACTATTCAATTCTTTGGTCTCGTGAAATTCGATTTACTCTGATTAGGTCGATGAGTTCATGTAATCTATATATTTTTGACAATTTTTCGGATGATAGATTACAAAAGAGCATTCAAAGCATAACTTTTCCTCGCACCACGAACATATAATGTACACAGTTTTCTGACAGATACACTTGGATGCTCTAGCTTTTGAGGGAAAGCAGACTTGTCTTACATTTTTGAAAGATTCCTTCTGTGGCAACATTCTGCTTGCGTACCATGCGTATCTTATCATAGGTTCGAAAGCTGGCGCCGACAGCTGGTTATGGACTAGAGACTGGAGTTTTAATATATCACTGCTAGCAGTCAATTGCTGTTGAGATTCCAATAAATACGTGGCATTATAAATTTCTTTTATAAGAATCTTGGCTTGCCGATGAAAGTATACATCCAAGGGTTGTGCCATGGACGTACAGCCTGGAGGTATTGTTTTTACTTCGCAAGTTGATGTACCTTCAGCATCAACGAACATGTTGTAGAGATCAGGATTTTGCTGTCCACCCCAGCTGTCCAAGAGGGGGTAGAATTTGTTATCTCCCACGTAGTCTTGGACAACCTCAGTCAGATAGGATTCAAAAAGCCGCCTCGACAACTTCCCGGATTTCGAACAGACCACCACGATGTTTCCGTAGTCAGCACACAAGGCTTCAATTTGGGCTGAAATACGAGGGCCAAACACGCCATCTGCTTCTTGGAGGCAAATGAATAACTTCCCCAACAGCTTGCCGAGTGCACTGATGGTAAACTGTGTAGTGTAACTATGGGATACTTTATTCCTATCTCCAAAAAAGCGTTGACTATCTCAGTACCAATAAATTCCATAGTTCTCTGAATATCCACCCGATACTGGCAGCCCAATTGATCCGTGTTCAAGACAAATATCTTATCGTAACCTTCAATATCCTTGTAACACTCATCTTGGAACTCATGAAAAACTTGTTCGATTGTTTCTATAGTCCTCATCTCGGTTGGTTTTACGAATCTGGTTATTTTCCTCTGCTTGATCCTGTACTTGGTCTTGAAACGACCAATCCACGATTTCGATGCATAAAACTTTTTCCTGGAGTTTGTGTCTGCCTCTGAACCATTTCCTGTGGAACCTCTTCCACTTGAACCCGAAGCATTTACTTCAGCATCGTACTCGAAGTCTGCTTGCAACGCCCACTCCTGACAATTTCGGAAAAGCACTGGTTGTCGTTTCGATCGAGCCTCTTTAAAAGCTTCGAAAGTTTTCTCATTAATGAATTCTGATCGATCAAATTGGGTACCTTTCTTTGCTATGTCAGCTCTCCATCTAGCTAGTGTGTCCATATGAGTAAGAGCTGCACATCCGTTGTTTTGCAGTGTCCTAAGACTCCAATTGGGATGTGCATCTGCTATAGCAACCATTTTTACTTCATGTTCAAAGCTGATAGGATCACTCTTGAATTTCTTTGGTGGCTGATATGCTGGAGAATTCTGACTTTCGGAGCTAGGTTCTGAAATTCGGAAATAAGCTGTAGACTTTTTTTGAAGCAAATTATAAAACAAGATTGTTATGGATCTCTTGTGAGAAGACTGACAAATTACGCAAGGAAAATACCAACGGCCGACGCTTATAAGGACGGACAGCTCAACTCGACAAAATTCCTGCATAACAAAATTTTCAATTTGTGGTGTTGAGTATTTATATTTGCTACAACTTTCAAGTCCGAAACGAGCAAAAGGGGTATTAAGGAAAATTATCGAGTATTGTTGCAGAGTTGACGTTAACGTCCTCTTTTTGCGGCACCAAAAAGAGGACGTACTCTCCCTATAAAGTCGTAGGTATAGCAGTTAGGAGTATGCTAGTTTGAGCAGCGCTCAATATAGCATATCTCATCATAGCGAAGTAGGTTGTATTCCCAAGGCTATACGGAAATCTCTTTTATCAACGCTCGAGAGTTTGAGTTGAATGGCTTCAAGAAACTTGAGAAATCTAATTTAATTGCTACCCGCCTTCAAAACTTGCATCGCAATTGTTTTACACTCTACACAAACCAAATTGGTTTGTGTAGTGAAAAATGATGTGCAAATTGCACATTATTCTGATGATGAGATAGTACGTTCCGATACAAGGGTGTAAAAATTTTTTCCGCGCCCGAGCCGCGGGCAGGGGTCGCATAATTGTCATCGAGGATGTGAAAAATAAGTTTTACACGACCCGTATATCGAACTACGCTCCTTTACAAACCGTGAGTTGAAGTTGGAAAACTGTGCTCATGGTACATTTTCACGCACAGTATATCAGAAAGACTGATATTTACAACAAATGGTAATGACTATAGTATCTCACCAGTAGAAGTTTCTGTGTCTTGACTATTGGTTTGATTGCTATCTTGACTAGGAGTGTGAGCAGAAATGGGACTCTCTGATTGTTCAAAGGGCTGATTGTTTTTATCACTGTTACCATCATCAAGGTTCAAATCACATACCAATGAGTCAAACTCTCCATCCGGTAAACAAAGTTATTCCTCTTCAACGGCTGTCAGATTCTCAAAATATTGGGTGATCAAAGTTGACATCTGATGCCCAATTTCTATAGCATTCCTTGAAACAGGACTTGATAATTCTTTTCTTATCAAGTTTTTTTGGATGAGTATTTTTAAGCAAATATGTACAGCGTCACTGAACAAGTGATTCAAACTCAACTCCATTTCATTAAAACCTTGTGAAAGTTCCTCCATATCTGAACAAATAGATTACCAAAGAAGATTTGCTTTAAAAGGAGCAGAAAACCTAGGGAAAATGTCAAACCATATGTATAAAAAGAACAACACGCAAGTTTCCACAAAAAGCACTAGAAAAAATCATAGCCATGAATCCAAACTTACAAATTAGAAGGCTAAAGACTTATAAGATAGCAAGTAGATACAGCGAATACTGGTAGTATGCTGAAGACTTTGATGCAGAATGCTCTACCAGTTGTCGCTCTTGAGATGACTTCTCTGAGAATTAGTAGTTTCATCACATCTTGAATTCCTCTTGCACAACTGTAGACCAGAGGGAGATATCTGACCAATATATAATGGGGTGTGCGAGGAGTGTTCTTGCTCAGAAATGATACAACAGAAGACAAATTTGTTCTGTAGTCTACAGTATCAATATCATCACATGATATCAAGTATCGAGTCCCAATGAAGCAGAACTGCATCTACAGATGAGACAATGGTGTTTAATGAGAGCAAGTACAGAGACGCTAATGATAGTATCAACAATGGGTGTATTACTAATTATGCCAGTGTTACAAAATTGTCAACATCAATTTGGTGAGCTATTTATCATTAGGCAACATTATACTAATCATCAATATGGATATTATCTTGGTATTAATAAGATCTTGAAACTCTGCATTGAAGTGAAGATGAATGAAGAATGGTTCTAGGATACTGCATGGAGATATTGCTATTAAGGGATGTTATTCACTCTCAAGTTGACAGACACTCATTCAACACCATAGAGGAGTATAAGCTTATGGAAGCTATTGGAAAAATCAGAGTGCATGAATTCAGTTGTCAACATGGGGAGATAAGTACATCGATAGCAAATCCAGTACACTGTTAGTATTACAATAGAATGTATCCTAAGAGGACACAAGGTGAAACTCACTCCTCGAATTGGAAGAGTTGTTTATCTATGCTTCAACGGCTAATGTTTCACAAAAATCTTACTCCACCAAAATGCAGCAAAGACACGGCACTGTTTAATGTTTTGCGTAATTTTTGTGGCGGGGTGGAATGTCCTTCTTGGGTATCACCAACGAGGGTATCCGGGGAAGCCGAAGCTTCCAGAATGGAGTCCTCTATTTTGAAAAACGCCTCGAGTAATATGGTGTGCTCCAGCGATTTCAGCAACAGGTGTGATCAGGTGTCTGATGTACCTATACCTAACCCACCTATGTGCACCTATGCTTACACTTTGTCGCTGCGTGAATCGTGAGGGAGCGAAACAACGATTAGAGTGTGATTAGAAGTCAGACCTAGCGTCACCTAGCGTCAGACCTGTTTGGGATTGGGATGAAGAGCGGTCGAGTGACGAGTGACGAGTCTGCATCAGTGGCGGTCCCGTTCCAAGCATGCGCAACACGCTTGCCGTTTATCACGGAATTATGGCTGGCACGAGTACAGTCATAACTGATATTCAATAAAAAGGGTTTGAGTAGAAGTGCTCATCATCCAAATGTTTGCAGTTGGTCGAGCAATTTTTCAGTGATTCGCAGTATCACTCTGATATGATTGATTGAAAATTTGGAACTTCAGAAAAAATTCCCTGCTGAGCTCCCGCACAGCTGTTGACCCAGGGCCTATGATCTCATGGTCTCGTGAGTATTGATTGTATTGATGATTCACTACTATCATTCACTATAAAACATGCAGCCATATTATTTGATCCTGTTTGCCTGACATTCCTTGTGTGTTCTGCTGGAGTTGTGAAGAAATTCTTGTAAATTCCTGGATTCGCTGACAACTGTGAATTGTCAGATAAGTGGAGAATTTTCTCTCATTCCATACTCTCAAGCAACATGATACTTTGTGGATTCTCTTTTCAGATACCCGCAGGAGTGTATCTGATTGTGAGTATCAGAATGTATTTGTTGAGAGTTGAAGAGTTGAATAGTTGAAGAGTTAATCGATGCAGAGATATGTGGGATTGTTTCCATTTGCCTATAGAAATCTTACATATTCCATGCTTACCTGGGCCTGCATCAAGGCTTATACCACAGAGAATTGTTTGGAAACTCTGTCAATCATTGACAAAAATGTGCAAGAGAGCCCCTGAAGATCAGTAAGTGCCAACATTTGATCAGAACCATGAAGTAAGTGCAATAATGATGGAAAGCTAACATTTTGAGGACTCTAGTGCTGGGATGTACACGCTATCCTTACCTTCTGTGCTATTTTCTGTGCATCGCTTTCACCATACTTGACCGTGAAAATATCCTTTTGCAGTCAGATTAGTTGTAAAGAAGCTTGGAACAGTGAAAGAATTGGTCCGAAGGTCCAAAGACGATGTGACAAGCCAAGAGTTATCTTAAGGAAATTTGATGGAACAGTAAAAGATGTCTATTCTCTTTGGTTCCAGGGGCATGTCATAAAGTGAAATATCTGTCTTGGGTGATTTGGGATGTGTCAGAAGCTCTCTGAGATGATAAACAGTTCAGTGGAACTAGAAGGTATGAGCTCGAGCAAGGGTACGGTGACTGGCCATAAGTTCATTATGACCAAAAACCAGTGAAAAGAGCTTCAAAATGGGCATGACTATGCATTCTGTATCTCAGGCCAGAAGCCCCATGGGATCAAACCCTCTGAGATACCTTCATTTCTCACCAAAACAAGAAGATCCTCAAAGTTTCATCAAGATTGGTCACCCGCAAGGTTGGACCTCTCCTTGTGAGTCATCTTGAGATGAGGTCAATTCAAGGGAAGAATAGCACAAGAATGGATCTTGGAGAAAAGGTATTTATTCTGACATATTTCGACCGATGAATTGAGAATTTTCATTCTCACCCGAAATGCCGGAATGAAGACCTCCATTGGAAGATCGATCATTGGACTATCCTTTTCTCATATCTACTCGGTCTTGAGAATTGTTGGGTGCAGAGAAACCTTCAACTATCAGTACGAGACCAGTGCTCTTCGAACATTTTTGAAACACTGCTTGAACATCGCCTTCCCTCAAACAACGCTCGGAAGATATGAATATAATAACTCGCAATGATCCACACGCCCGCGAATGATACTTGGTCAAATTTTGCTCCGAGTGAACGTCCATCATCCTACAGCAGACTGTGTCTGGCTTGCGTTTTCTAATGCTGATATAAATCTTCGACTATCAGTGTGAAATTGTTCACTTCTCAGTCCAAGTAGGATATTTGTGCCCTCAATGTTCTTACTTTGCAATCTTTATACTGTACGTTCTTTATACTTTCTTTTGAAATGGTCAAAGCTGACGTTAGGATTTATTAATATGTATAAAATCTTATGAAGACCCGAACCAGGTGGACATTGAATCACAGGATTTGTCCAAAATTTCTGATTATGATACTCCTTACGATTATTGTACAAAAATGAAGAGTAATTCATACTGTACCATGATGATAACTCGCGAAAGGGAATTTTATATGTAGACCAGATCCCGTTATCTGTCGGTTTTATCGATAATAACAACTTCCACGCTAGGAAATCACAAAAGTTCCGGAGAAAATGTGATATCCTGTCGTCGCTGTGAAAACATATATCCGTTGCTATTTACAATCGAGGATCATCAAATTTTTCCATGTGGAATTATGAGAGAATCACATGATAGATTCCATTAAAAAACCATACATGAAAAATATTGATATCCCAGAGGGTTCCTCGTAGTTTTGATTGGATTCTGTGGTCCAAAATATGAAGTTTGCACCCACTAGGGGGTCCCAAAAAATTGCGGAGACGCCTACTGAGCTATTTCTGTTTCGCTTTTTGATTCCTCCGGAGCATCAAAATCATGATCTCTTTTACAAAAATGGATATATCTCAAATTTGGCTCAAGATGATGCTGCGTAGTTTGCACCATTCGAAAGATAACGAAAAAACGTATCTATTTCAGGCTCTGATCAGGGGGAATTCGGAAAATCAGGCTCACCCGATAAACTTAGGAAAAAATTTTTTTCAACTCTTCAAAAGTATGATTTATGTTGCAAAATTGCACGACCTTTGCGACGAAACTAGTCCGAAGTTGTTTTTTTACTGTTTTATGCGTTTTCCGGTCAATTTCTGATTTTTCATTCTCTGACAAATCAGTAAACAGGGATTTCTGCGCATGCGCATGCTTTGCCGAATTTCAAAGTAGTTTCGATTGAAAGCTGAAGAAACTCACTTCAAGATGACCTCTTGCGGAACTCGATTTGATCTACTGGAACTGAAGATACACGATTCTCTAGATATCAAGATTATCAACACCACTGACAGCCTGGATGGAAGAGAATGTCTCAAGGCTCTGATTCACGATAGATGGGTCATCTCGCTCTGGCCATCCTTCTTTTTCAATCAATCTGCTGTAGTTATTTTGTTTTATAAGATGGATTCTTCAATCGATCGATGCTGTAGTTATTGACTGGCGACATGAAATTGCCTTCTGCGAAACGTAATTTTCAATGGAATTTCCTCAGCTTTTGATTGGAACTACTTTGAGATACTGAATTCGGCCAGTATTGTTTGAGAAATTGTTGGGACGCCAATTCAGGCCGATCAATTCGTTGCCGTTTCTCACTTCACGCGGATCGAAACGGGGCTCGGTTGCGCGCGCGAAAATTTCGTCTGCTTTGTTATGAAGACATTGCGGCGATCGTAACATGTCAAAGGATACTCTTCAACTGAAGCCTTCGATTTTGATTGTGATTCGGTAAAATTGATCAATCCCCGATAGTGAAGCCTGTCGCGAGTGATGCTCTGTGATCAAAATGAAAGCCCGATAAATTCGAGATGAGAAATAACCACATCGGATCTTTATCACGCGATGCTACTGTATTTTTCTAACCAATTACTCAGTAATATGATGTGATCCACGGTTGACAATTTTGAAAACTCGCCTCTATCCTTTCACAATTGACCAAAAACCGCATAAAACAGTAGGAAAACATTTTCGGACTAGTTTAATCGCAAAGATCGTGCAATTTTGCATGAGAAATCATACTTTTGAAGAGTTGAAAGAAATTTCTTCCTAAGTTTATCGGGTGAGCCTAATTTTCCGGATTTCCCCTGATCAGAGCCTGAAATAGCTGAACGAAAATCGTCAAGATCATTTTCAATACGTTTTTTCGTTATCTTTCGAATGGTGCAAACTACGCAGCATTATCTTGAGCCAAATTTGAGATATATCCATTTTTGTAAAAAAGATCATGATTTTGATGCTCCGGTGGAATCAAAAAGCGGAACAGAAATAGTCCAGCAGGCGTCTCAAAATTTCTGAAAAGTAAAAGAATGAGCTTTTGAGATTATCAGGTTAGCCTGATTTTTCCGGATTTTACCTGATCAGGGCCTGAAAAAGCTAACGAAAATCTCCAAGGTCATTATCGATGTGTTTTTCCAAGATCTTTCGAATGGTGCAAACTACGCAGCATTATCTTGAGCCAAACTTGAGATATATCTAATTTAGTTAAAAGATATCATGATTTTGATGCTCCGGTGGAATCAAAGAGTGACAGAGAAGTAGCTCCGCAACAACGGCGGATACAGGATTCGGGTTGGGGGGGGGGCGGTCTCGCTCGTGAATATATATATAATATCAATCTCAAGTCCATTAGAAACTGTGCTTTGAAACTTTCGAAAAATGGAAGGTTTCAAGCGAGAACTATGGATTGTTGCTATTACAGCTTGCAGAACACACCCCAGTAAACAGGTTCCGTCAATCAAAATATCAATTGTTCCTTAGTAGTTGCTTTTATTTAACGTTCAAAATTGCAAAAATCGTGCTTTTTCAATCTAAAGACGCCGATAAGCCAGAAACAATGGCTTTCAAGGAAAAACAACAAGAGTAACTTCATGTTTACAATGGCCCAAATTATCTTGGAAAAACGGTTTGGATAAAAAATGAACAATTTTATTAATTTGTTTAAACAATTTCGGTTCAAACAATTTCGCACTCGGGTTTTTTTTTGGGACTGGAGATCTGGAACAACGGGGTCTTACGGAGGCGATCCCACTAACATATCCATGAGGGTATTTTTTGCACACGATCGCGGTAATTTTGGCTTAGCCCGAGATCGATGCGGTACACTCGCTCTCAAATTTCCTTCAATATTCTCACGGCTCCACGACTGGAGAGACTCGCATCCCACTACCGAGGCTGCTGCGCTCCCCAAAACGTGGGCTGCAGCGGCCCACATCCCGAGAGCTGCACCGCTCTCGGTCTCTCGGTGGGGGGAGAGCGGCAGCCCAAGCAGCCGAGAGCGCAGCAGCCTCGCGACGCGTGGGCCACCGCGCTACCATATTTCTCTCCGTGTGGAGCCGTGAAAATATTGGAGAAAATTTGAGAGCGAGTGTACCGCATCGATCTCGGGCTAAGCCAAAATTACCGCGATCGTGTGCAAAAAATACCCTAATGGATATGTTAGTGGGATCGCCCCCGTAAGACCCCGTTGTTCCCAGAGATCTCCAGTCCCAAACAAAACCCGAGTGCGAAATTGTTTAAACCGCAGTTGTTCAAACAAATTAATAAAATTGTTCATTTTCTATCCAAACCGTTCTTCCAAGATAAATTGGACCATTGTAAACATAAAGTTACTCTTGTTGTTTTTCTGTAAAAGCCATTGTTTCTGGCTTATCGGCGTTTTTAGACTGAAAAAGGACGATTTTTGCAATTTTGAACGTTAAATAAAAGCAACAACGAAGGAACAATTGATATTGCGATTGACGGAACCTGTTTACTGGGGTGTGTTCTACAAGCTTCAATAGCAACAATTCATAGTTCTCGCTTGGGACCTTCCATTTTTCGAAAGTTTCAAAGCATAGTTCCTAATGGACTTGAGATTGAAATCCAGCATTACGATGACACTTTCGTACGAAGGTGCGGACTTAGGGTGACAAAAACCGACTCGAGACGACTGCCGTCATGAGTGAACGTATTTTGCGTACGGAAAAATCGACTTGTGATGACTGTCATCCTAATGATGAAAATACGGGATACCCCACGTGTGACGACTGTCGTCCCAATGCTGACTTGACGTATAGAAGAAATTATATATAAGTTCATATAAATTTATTCATATAAATTTATATATACTCATATAAATTATATATGAATTTATTCAAGTTCATACAAACTTAGATGAATTTAAGAGTAACCTCCCTTGAGGCAAGTGATCTGGGTGGACAAAAAACTGGACCTTTCATGAATGGTACTTGTTGCATAGATGGTGAGCAATGCTTAAGAGCTGGAAACACTTTAACACTACTGCCTGTACACAAGGAGATGCTCACTTTCTGGTGTGATGACTAAAACTAAACTAGACTAAAATCACACTCAGAGAAATAAAAGGTAGCAGGTGCCTATTATTTTCAGTTTATTGACCAGAACCAAGCACTTGTAGAATAATTTGATGGAAGTGTGTAGCCTCATTGAATTTGAGGATTACATGTAGGTAGTTCAAATTACTAGCTGAGCTTGCTTACTTTACTCATCAAACATTCGCTCCCCAAGTTTGGACTTGGACGATGGATCCCAGTAAAAGTGGAAGATCGGAAGCTTGGTTCGGAAGAGGAAATATCTGCAGCCAGCTCTTGTGAGATGGCAAGTTTCAGAGCAAAGACCCAAAGATGAACACGTTCACAGAATTAGTGAAGATTTGGTGAGTTTATTTAGATGTACCAAGGAAAACACGCTCATAAGAAGCTGTAATCTCTCGCATTGACAATTCTAAGCCTATTGAATCTCTCAAATATTCACATGTATTCCTCATAAACCTCCTATTATGAGGCATTCAACACTTTCTTCTTCAACCTGTACTCATGTATGAGATGAATCAAGAGAAGATTCAGTGAAGCTTGTATTCATCTTCAATAAGCTTTGTAGACTCTAAAATACAACAGATATGTAGGCCCTTGACATATAATGGTGCTTTGCCCATGTACCTGGCAATGTACACTGTGCGAATTTTTTAATGCTGTTTCAGTGACTCTACTTACCAAATACTTTCCTGAAATTGAATTTTTTTCATTGAAAACAGGTTGTGGTACTGAATGTGAAGTCCAGATTGTAGGATCGGATATCTCACAAGTTCATTGCACCATTCAACAAAACAATGATTCTGGATTGTGGTCATGAACAAATGTGCTACATTCTGAGACATATGTCAGTAGAAAACCAGTAAGGCAGTATAAAAACAGATTGTTAAAATTTGGAGTTATCGTTCAGCTCAGTACCAAAGACATTTGAACTAACAGTTTTTATATCTCGTTGGAAGACGAGATGAAGATTTCCCAAGCCCTCCTAAACTTCAGCATTTTATGATGATATTAGTAAGATAGTTGACACTGTTATAGGTACTCTTTCGTCGCTTCAGTACCAAATAGAAGAATTAGATATTGAGTCCATTGACCATGAGAAGGATCATGGTTGTCTTTTGGCAAGGTTACGTTATTTGGAAGAGAAGCAGAGTATGCTCACTTGCCAACTACAGGATACATCAGAGGAATTAACTTGCACTTATCGCTCGATTGATGCAACTGAGAAAAGTTTGCAGACCATTGAATCTGATTGTAAAAACTTATACAAGAGTATGAAACTGCAAAGTGAAGTACACGTATGAGAGGAAGAAGAGTTGCCATATCTGAAAAATATTGGAAAGTGGGCAGACGTGAAGAGTGATTTGGCGAAGGAGTTGCACAATACTGAATTGAAGTTTGAAAAATTGAATGGAATTCTGAAAGATAATAAATCAGCGGATGAGCATATTGATAAATAATGGCACACATGATTGTTTCCGGATTCTACACTTTTGCATAATGAGAATACGACTGAGTGTACGCTTGTTGATTCCTTGAATATTCAAAGAAGTTGATGAGCACGGTAAACGGATGAAATTTTCTAATGAGAGAGGTGTAATTTTATGCATGTCTACAGTATGTTCAAAAAGTACCGGACCCCCCATATCTCCCCAGGGTTATGCTGTGCAAGAAAATGTTGATTACAAAAGTTGTTGGATATCGGATAAAGGTTCAGATGTAACCCCCCCCCCCATTCCCCCCAACCCCCCCCCCCATTTGCCCCATTGTGGCTAACTTTGAATTTTCGAATAGAAACCCCCATTTTTGACTTCAGATTCTGAAAGAACGGAGAATTTCACGTCCAGATAGGTCCGTGTAACATTGGTCAAGGTGACCTCCAGGGGTGAACGGGAGTCATAATAACCTACGAAGTACGGGACCCCCCGTATATCCCCAGGATTACGTCGTGCAAAAAAATGTTGAATACAAAAGTTGTTGGATATCGAATGGAGGTTCAGATGTGCCCCCCAAATTCCCCCCAAACCGCCCCAATTCGCCCCATTGTGGCTTTCTTTGAATTTTCGAATGAAACCCCCCATTATTGACCTCAGATTCTGAAACAACGAAAAATTTTACGTCCAGATAGATCTTAAGGACATTGGTCAAGGTGACCTCTAGGGTGAATGGGGGTCATAATAACCTACGAAGTATGCCCTCTACCATGATGGCGAGGTCTGTAAGGATTTAGAATTGGATATTTTCAAATTAGTCGAGATTGGTCCCGAGAATTCATTTATATTAAAACTCCTTTTATGAAATTCACACGAGTCATAAGAATTAATATCTAATCATGCAGATTGAAATTGAGAAAAATGGTAGCTCTACGTGTCCACAGAGTACAACGTTAAGAGAACATGTTAAAATGGAATTTTCCTTTCATCCGTTACAACGAGCCAGACTGTCATGACATCCAGAGTTATATGAGAGATTTTTTACCGTGCTAGAATAGTATATTATGATACTAGAGCGCAAACGATGGTTTTCGCACTTCAAGTGACTTTTTTCTGAATTATCTAAATAGTCAGGAGGAATGTTCGCGTGAGAATTGGAAAAAAAAAATTTACTTTGATTTGAACCCGGGACCTCCAGATCCAAAAGCAAGCGCGCTATCCACTAGACCATTCTACTCATACATGTCATTAACTATAACTTGTATAGGTCTTAGTCTACAAGCAGAATTGGACGTTGAGTCATTATGCATTGTAGCATTTCGATACTGAGCGATCCCATTGATCTAGCAAGCAATCACAACAAGATCCAATCATGGAGAACCAAATTCACCTCAGAACTATATAAGATCGGATTTTTCCCAATCCTCGAAAAAGATATAATCCACCGAATACATTGGGTAAAGCGTGGCATTCTCATGCCATCTCATTGATCTCGCACACGAGAAATTCCGAACCTAATGGTTATGGCGGAAAAATGTTAGGGAAAGCTACAAGTGCGGTCCCAACTATAGTGCGATTACAAACCATTCGTCGAACGATCGACCCCGGTTCCATTCCCCGTTTTCCATCGGTCAAGTGGAAATATGTTATTGACTGCAGTCAGAAAACCCGTCCCAATTGAATATTGCATGTTGCCTGTCGGTGAGTAGTCGTACTGGAGAATCACATCTCCAGGGCCAATTCGGACTCCGCATCTTCCTTCACCGTTTCAGACAGGACGATGAATTCGTGGATACAGCTCAGTGAGATTTCCCGATTTCATCAACATAGCAATCGAAAACAGAGTTCTCCAGTTCTCGATAGTAGAATAGATCTGCGGTATTCCACTCAGGTAACCCGAGAATCCGTTATCAGAGGCCACGATCATTCCAAGGTGATTTTGCAGAGTAGAATTCCAATACTGACCGATTTCACTGATCTGGCAAGCAATCACAACGAGATCCAATTATGGAGAACCAAATTCACCTCAGAACTATATGAGCTCGACTTTTTCCCAATCCTCGAGGAAGATTTAATACACCGTATACGTTGGGTAGAGCGTGGCATTCTCAAGCCATCCCATTGATCTAGCACATGAAAGATTCCGAACCTACTGCTCATGGCCAGAAAATGTTAGGGGAAGCTACACTTGCGGTTCCCTACTATAGTGCGATTACGATCCATTCGTCAATCGATCGACTCGTGTTCCTTTTTCATTCCTTTCCGGTGGAAGGGTCGCATGGTGTTGACTGCGTTTCGGAAACCTAATTGGACTCCATATTATATGTTGCGTGTTGGTGACAAATCGAGCTGAAGATACGAGAATCCAGAACCAATGAGACGATCGCGTCTTCTTTCATGACTTCACCCGGACCGGTAAATTATCGGGAACAGCTGAGTAAGTTACTCCGACCTCATTCATGTAGCAATCAAATACAGAGTTCTCCAGATCTCAATAGTCGAATGGATCCGCGAATTTCCACACGGAGAAGCTGAGAATCCGTTATCAGAAGTCACGATTATTCCATGGTCATTTCGCAAGAATTTCGATGCTGACCGATCCCATTGTACTAGCAAGCAATCGCAACGAGATCCAATCATGGAGAACCAAATTCACCGCAGAACAACGTGAGATCGGATATCTCCCAGTCCTCGAAAAAGATGGAATCCACCGAATACACTGGGTACAGCTTGGCATCCTCAAGCCATTTCATTGATCTAGCTTATGGAAAATTGCGAACCTAATGTTCATGGCCAAGAAATGTTAGGGGAAGCTAGAACTGCGAATACCTACTATAGTGCAATTACAAACCATTCGTCAATCGATCGACTTGGGTTCCATTTCCCGTTTTTCATCGGTCAAGTGGGAATATGTTATTGACTGCAGTCAGGGAACAGGTCTCGATTGAATATCGCAGGTTGCGTGTCGGTGAGTAGTCGTACTGGAGAATCACATTCTCAAGACCAATTCAAACTCTGCATCTTCTTCCACCGTTTTGGACAGGTCGATGAGTTCGTGGACACAGCTCAGTGAGTTCCCCCGATTCCATCAACGGAGCAATCGAATACAGAGTTCTCCAGTTCTCAATAGTCGAATGGATCCGCGGTAATCCACACGGCGAAGCCGGGGATCCGGTATCAGAGGTCACGATCATCCATTGTCATTATAAAGTGTAGAATTTCGATACTGACCGATCCGATTGATCTAGCACGCAATCGCAACGGGATCCAATTGAGGTGAACCAAGTTCACCTCAGACCTACACAAGATCGGATTTTTCCCAGTCCTCAGAAAAGATGAAATCCACCGAATACATTGGACGAAGCGACGCATTCTCGAGCAATCTGATTGATCTAACACATGAGAGATTCCGAACCTACTGTTCATGGCCAAAAAACGTTAGGGAGAGCTACACTTGCGGTTCCCTACTATAGTGCGATTACGATCCATTCGTCAATCGATCGACTCGTGTTCCTTTTTCATCCCTTTCCGGTGGAAAGGGCGCATGGTGTTGACTGCGTTTCGGAAACCTAATTGGACTCCATATTGTATGTTGCGTGTTGGTGACAAATCGAGCTGAAGATACGAGAATCCAGAACCAATGAGACGATCGCGTCTTCTTTCATGACTTCACCCGGACCGGTAAATTATCGGGAACAGCTGAGTAAGTTACTCCGACCTCATTCATGTAGCAATCGAATACAGAGTTCTCCAGATCTCAATAGTCGAATGGATCCGCGAATTTCCACACGGAGAAGCTGAGAATCCGTTATCAGAAGTCACGATTATTCCATGGTCATTTCGCAAGAATTTCGATGCTGACCGATCCCATTGTACTAGCAAGCAATCGCAACGAGATCCAATCATGGAGAACCAAATTCACCGCAGAACAACGTGAGATCGGATATCTCCCAGTCCTCGAAAGAGATGGAATCCACCGAATACACTGGGTACAGCTTGGCATCCTCAAGCCATTTCATTGATCTAGCTTATGGAAAATTGCGAACCTAATGTTCATGGCCAAGAAATGTTAGGGGAAGCTAGAACTGCGAATACCTACTATAGTGCAATTACAAACCATTCGTCAATCGATCGACTTGGGTTCCATTTCCCGTTTTTCATCGGTCAAGTGGGAATATGTTATTGACTGCAGTCAGGGAACAGGTCTCGATTGAATATCGCATGTTGCGTGTCGGTGAGTAGTCGTACTGGAAAATCACATTCTCAAGACCAATTCAAACTCTGCACCTTCTTCCACCGTTTTGGACAGGTCGATGAGTTCGTGGATACAGCTCAGTGAGTTCCCCCGATTCCATCAACGGAGCAATCGAATACAGAGTTCTCCAGTTCTCCATAGTCGAATGGATCCGCGGTAATCCACACGGCGAAGCCGGGGATCCGGTATCAGAGGTCACGATCATCCATTGTCATTATAAAGTGTAGAATTTCGATACTGACCGATCCGATTGATCTAGCAAGCAATCGCAACGGGATCCAATTGAGGTGAACCAAGTTCACCTCAGACCTACACAAGATCGGATTTTTCCCAGTCCTCAGAAAAGATGAAATCCACCGAATACATTGGGTGAAGCGACGCATTCTCGAGCAATCTGATTGATCTAACACATGAGAGATTCCGAACCTACTGTTCATGGCCAAAAAATGTTGGGGAGAGCTACACTTGCGGTTCCCTACTATAGTGCGATTACGATCCATTCGTCAATCGATCGACTCGTGTTCCTTTTTCATCCCTTTCCGGTGGAAGGTGCGCATGGTGTTGACTGCGTCTCGGAAACCTAATTGAACTGCATATTTCATGTTGCGTGTCGGTGACAAATCGAGCTGGAGATACGAGAATCCAGAACCAATGAGACGATCGCGTCTTCTTCCATGACTTTATCCGGAACGGTAAATTATCGGGAACATTTGAGTAAGTTACTCAGACCTCATTAATGTAGCAATCGGATTCGAAGTTCTCCAGATCTCAATAGTCGAATGGATCCGCGATATACCACACGGAGAACCTGGGAATCCGTTATCAAAAGTCACGATCATTCCATTGTTATTATGCATTGTAGGATTTCGATACTGACCGATCCCATTGATCTAGCAAGCAATCGCAACGAGATCCAATCATGGAGAACCAAATTCGCCGCAGAACAACATGAGATCGGATATTTCCCAGTCCTCGAGAAAGATAAAATTCACCGAATACATTGGGCAAAGCCTGGAATTCTCGAGCCATCTCATTGATCTAGCACATGAGAAATTCCAAACCTAATGTTTTTGGCGGAAAAATGTTAGGGAAAGCTACAATTGCGGTCAAACTATAGTGCGATTACAGACCGTTCGTCAATCGATCGACTCGAATTCCATTCCCGGGTCTTATCGGTCCTGTGGGGATCTGTGATTGACTGTAGTCAGAAAACACGCTTCGATTGAATATTGCATGTTGCGTGTCGGTGGGAAGTCGTACTGGAGAACCACATCTCCAAGACCAATTCAAACTCCGCATCTTCTTTCACCATTCTGAACAGAACGATGAGTTCGTAGTTACAGCTCAGTGAATTCTCCCGATTTCATCAACGGTGTTATCAAATACAGAGTTCTTCAGTTCTCAATAGTCGAATGGATCCGCGGTATTACATACGGGGAACCCGAGCACCCGTTATCACAGGTCACGATCATTCTATTTTCATTTTGCAGTGTAGAATTTTGACGCTGACTGATCCCATTGATCTGGCAAGCAATCACAACGAGATCCAATCATGGTGAACCAAGTTCACCTCAGACCTACACAAGATCGGATTTTTCCCAGTCCTCGGGAAAGATAAAATCTACCGAATACATTGGGTAGAGCGACGCATTCTCAAGCAATCTCATTGATCTAGCACATGAAAAATTCCGAACCTGATGTTTATCTCCAAAGAATGTTGAGGGAAGCTACATTTTCGGATCCCAACTATAAAGCGATCACACACCATTCGTCAATCAGTCTATTCATGTTCCTTTTTTATTCCTTCCCGGTGCAATGGTGACAGGGTCTTGACTGCGGTCCGGGAACCTGTTGCAGCCGCATATTGTATGTTGCGTGTCGGTGACGAATTGAGCTAACGTTTTGGGAATTCAGAACATATGTAACAATCGCAATTTCTTCCATGACTTCATGCGGAACGATAAATTTACGGGTAGGGCTGAGTGACTTTCTCCGACCTCATCAATGGAGCAATCGAATACAGAGTTCTCTAAATCTCAGAAGTCGAATGGATCCGCGGTATTCCACTCGAGGAACCCGAGAATCCGTTATCAGAGGTCACGATCATCCCAAGGTGATTTTGCAGTGTAGAATTTCGATACTGACCGATCTCATTGATCTAGCAAGCAATCGCAACGAGATACAATCACGGAGAACCAAGTTCACCTCAGAACTATATGGGCTCGGATTCTCCCCGATCCTCGAAAACGATGTGATCCACCGGATACATTGGGTAGAGCGTGGCATCGTCAAGCCATCCCATTAATCTAGCACATGAAAAATTCCGAACCAAATGTTTATGGCCAAAAATTATTAGGGAAAGCTACAATTGCAGTTCCCAACTATAGTGCGATTACGGACCATTCGTCAATCCATCGACTGGTGTTCCTCTTTCATTCCTTCCCGGTGGAAGGGTAGCATGGTGTTGCCTGCGTTTAGGAAACCTTTTCGAACTGTTCATTGTATGTTGCGTGCCGGTGACAAATTGAGCTGAAGATCCGAGAATCCAGAACTAATGGGACGATCGCATCTCCTTTCATGACTTCATCCGGAACGATGAATCTACGGGTACAGCTGAGTGAGTTTCTCCGAACTCATTTAAGATAAAATCCACCGAATACATTGGGTAAAACGTGGCATCCTCAAGCCATCTCATTGATCTAGCACATGAGAAATTCCAAACCTAATGTTAATGGCAAACAAGTGTCAGGGAAATGCTTTCCTCGATCGCTCGCTTTTTGTGCAACTTGTACCACAGCCGCTATGTCTTCGTTGACAAAATTTGATTGCATCTAGCCTCAAGCCTGTTATGAACCAGGGTTCTTGAGGTTCATGTGCTATGGGTCCTATTCTGTCCTTACCAGACCGTAGGGTCAGTAAGTTGGGGTGCAAGGTATTCTCTGAATGATAAGTCCAGGATGTTGAGTGCAGTATAGGTTTTATTCAAAGGTAAGTTATAAATCCGAGAGAGAGACTGTTACAACTGTTCGTTATTCTACTGATTCTAATATGGTACGAGAGTATCAAGGGCTGAGACTACTCGTCCTGGAACGCTGCTAATCGCGGAGTCTACGCTACGAGTTTACGTGGTCGACTGTGATTCTAGAAGCCTAATGTACGCGGTGGGAGTCCGCGGTCAACTGTTAGGACAGAAGCCTGGATCAGCGTTCTTACGCCGCTTTTATACTCGTCCCCACATCGAGGTCAAATGCGCGTCAGCGCCTTTGTTCTCGCGCATTCTTGCGCCAGTGCGCCTGTGCTCGAACGTTCTCGAAGGCTCTAGGCTGGCGCCTCTGAGTCATGGCTATTAATTCTTGCACGCGCGGTTGGTGACGCCTAGTTGCACCGCATTACGATAAATACTGCAATAGCTGGAGCTCGTGTTTCTAGACTCGATCCATGACGCACAACTATAGATCCTGGCACGTGCGGCTATAGTTGCACCAAATTCCATTGAATCTCGCAATAGCCACAACTCGTAGGCATGAAGCTTAGACTAGCTCCATGACAAGCCTGCATTAGAAGAATTAAGTCACAAAGAATCATAGAGTTCGAACACAGTGGATCTTTTTCAAGGCTCCATAAGTTTAGATCGAATTATTCTAGGATGTGTAATCGATCGATCCGTCAACAAATGTTGGAGGTTATGCGATAGTAAACACAATCAAAATTAGCCTGTAATGACCAGGAATAAATTATTTATCTGAGATCATGGAGGTGCAGGATCTAAGCTGAGTTCTCGGCAATGATAAAGTATCAATTTACACAAAAGTCTTCTTCTCTTCCATTTCGACTCGCAAAAGTCCTCGAGTCGAGAATGTCGAGATCTCGGTAGAAACGCCGAGCGCTATTACAATCGGTATTTGAGAAGTGTAATTTGTAAGTGTATAGAAGTGACTAAAGAAATTTGATTCATCAGCTGTGATCTCGCGGCCAGCCGCCCTTGTTTGATAACAGCATAGAAGCCAGAGACGGCGGGCTAGATGCGTGTGGAGATGATGATGCAGTCCGCAACAAAATTATCTAGCAACGTTTATGGAGGATGCATGTTATATGCGATCGAGCCAATTCCATAAGCTCTCAAACATAATATGACATTAACTTCAAAGATAGTGCAATAGAAAACTCGGGGAAAATTTTGCACATTGACCACCATTATATCATCTACCAGTCCTTGGTTTGGAATTGAATATAAAACGTACTCACTCGCTGAGGCTTAGATACGTATGATGATAGCGGTCAGAAATTTCCGAAGAAAAATTTCGACGTATTCGTATCCACGAAACTGCGATAAGCCTGGGGGAGCTAATTGACAGCCAGCGCCACATCGGAGCTTTCAGGAAGATATCGGGGAGCTAGCAGAGAATTCCCGAGAAGATATCTCAGGAACTTCATGGGAGTATTTTAGGATCTCTCAGGATGTTGGGCAGTTAGTTCTGTGGAATCAAACTGACAATGGAAATTCAACGCTTTCTTTGAAGTTCCCCGGAGACTCTTATAAGAGCTTTGCGAACGTTTTTTCGGTACTCCTCGACAATTCTCAGGCAGTTGTGTTGCCACCTAGTCTGTCTTAGTCTGAAGAAAACCTTGATGGCTCTTGCCGGAACTTAGAATCTCATTTCTCAGTGACCAACGAGAGTTTTTTCATATCTACGTATAGAAACCCAACTTTTGCACCCTAGGGCGTATCGATTCCTAGAAAAGTCATTCTTCGGCTCACCCTAGTACACAGCCATTCATTTTCAGCGAATCATGTACGATCGTAGGTATACATATATCTGATTCAATTGAACGGGATATACAGAATGATAGGAGCTTTTACAAATGGAGTTTATTCTCCAAAAAGTGTCAACGTTTCGAGGACCTCTGTACCCTCCCATTCAGGACTGAAGTCCGACACCCAAATCACATAGTACTGAGAGTTGAGAACATGAGTAGTATCGGTGACCACATCGTCAATCCATGGCTATTGTAAGAACTTGTGTGATGGGAGTACAAAACTATCTTATTACTTTCTCTCTGCTCTCTTGACGAGAGTTGGAAGAGTAATATGTCTCTTTTTGAAGGGTGAACTTTTTTTGTGGAAGCTCGTATCATCATATACAGCCCAATCTATCGAAATCAGTTCTATGAATGGACAGCCCAGACTTCTCTGTGCCAGCTCAGTCAATCTAAGTTTGCTTCGGTGTATTCATGCACGAAGTATGCATAGCTCATATAAATCGTAGAGGAGACCGTATTTTGTTACAATAGAGTTCTGAGGCGTCACATTGGATGATATGACAGAGCAACGAATATGGATTGATTAGGTTGGAGTTCTGGAAGAGGATGAAAATCAAATCCCAAGCATCACCATTATTCCGCATATCCGCCCTTGTATCGTCGTGAGTCGTTTTCCACGTGAGAAGTGACGTCATAATCCCAAACAAGTCATAATTATTCTGTCCACCCTCCTTGCGGCGTCATGAATCGTCTTCTACGTAAGAGGAGTCGTCATGAATCTGAATGTGTTTTTTGTGACACAGTCGTCAGGAGTGTGCTCCGATGTGCTCGTGCACGAAGTACGTATATTTCCCATAAATAAGGGGAAAGCCTGTACTTTGTTACGAAACACACTTGCGAGGACCTCAGATTGGCCGATGTGTCTGAGCAACGATTTCAGATTGATCAGGTTGAAGTTCTAGCGGTAGAAGAAAGTTGAGTACGAAGCATCTCCATTATTCTGTACATCTTTTCTTGTGGCGTCATAATTGATCTTCCACGTAAGGAAAGTCCTCATTATTCCAAACGTATCTGTGACAACTCAGTCATCCTGAGTGTGCTTCGGTGTACACATGCATGAAGTGCGCATATCTCATATAAATGGTACATGAAACCGTATTATAGCGATTATGGATTGATTAGGTTGAAGTTCCGGCAGAGGATGAAAGTCAAATCCCAAGCATCATCATTATTCCGTATATCCGCCCTGGTGTCGTCTCAAGTCGTTTTCCACGTGAGAAGTATCGTCATGATTCCAAACGCGTCAACATCATTCTGTCGATTCTCCTTGTGGCGTCATGAATCGTCTTCTACGTAAGAGGAGTCGTCAGCTTCGAAGTACTCATACACGAAGTGCGCATATCTCATATAAATGGTAGAGGAAACCGTATTTTAACGTCTATGGATTGATTATGTTAAAGTTCTGGCAGAGGATGAGAGTCAAATCCGAAGCATCATCATTATTCCGCATATCCGCCCTTATGTCGTCTTGAGTCGTCTTCCACGTGAGAAGTGTCGTCATAATTCCAAACGCGTCATCATCATTCCGTCGATTTTCTTTGTGGCGTCATGAATCGTCGTCTACGTAAGAGAAGTCGTCATAATTCTAAACGTTTGTGGCATCATAAATCGGTTCCTACGTAAAGAAGTGACATCATAATTCCCAACATCTTTGTGAATGTCGTATCTGTGACAGCTGAGTCATCCTAAGTTTGTTTCGGTGTATTCATGCACGGAGTGCGCATATCTCATGTGAATGGTAGAGGAAACCGTATTTTTAACGATTATGGATTGAATGGATTGGAGTTCTGGTAGAGGATAAAAGTCAAATTCCAAGCATCATCGTTATTTCGTATATCCGCCCTTGTGTCGTCTCAAGTCGTCTTCCACGTGAGAAAAGTCGTCATATTTCCAAACGCGTCCTCATCATAATGTCAATTCTCCTTGTGGCGTCATGAATCGTCTTCTACGTGAGAGGAGTCGTCATGATTCTAAACGATTGTTGCATCATGAATCGATTCCTACGTAAAGAAGTTCCATCATAATTCCCAACATCTTCGTGAATGTCGTATCTGTGACAGCTTGGTCATCCTCAGTGTGCTTCGGTGTACTCATGCACGAAGTGCGCATATCTCATATAAATGGTAGAGGAAACCGTATTTTTAACGATTATGGATTGATTAGGTTGAAGTTCTGGCAGGGGATGAAAGTCAAATCCCAAGCATCATCATTTTCCCGTATATCCGCCCTTGAGTCGTCTTAAGTCGTCTTCCACGTGAGAAGCGTCCTCATAATTCCAAACGCGTCATCATCATTCTGTCGATTTTCCTTGTGGCGTCGTGAATCGTCTTCTACGTAGGAAGAGTCGTCATAATTCTAAACGTTTGTGGCACCATAAATCGGTTCCTGCGTGAAGAAGTGTCATCATAATTCCCAACATCTTTGTGAATGTCGTATCTGTGAGAGCTCAGTCATCCTAAGTGTGCTTCGGTGTACTCATGCACGAAGTGCGCATATCTCATATAAATGGTACAGGAAATCGTATTTTAACGAATATGGATTGATAAGGTTGAAGTTCTGGCAGAAGATGAAAGTCAAATCCCAAGCATCATCATTATCCCGTATATTCGCCCTTGTGTCCTCTTAACTCGTCTTCTACGTGAGAAGTGTCGTCATAATTCCAAACGCGTCATCACGATTCTGTCGATTCACCTTGTGGCGCCATAAATCGTCTTCTACGTGAGAGGAGTCGTCATAATTCTAAACGTCTGTGGCATCATAAATCGGTTTCTACGTAAAGAACTGTCATAATAATTTCTATCACCTTTGTGATGACATTGTCATCACAAGTGTGTTCGTCTGCATGAATAATTGCAACGAATATTTATCGTGATGGTGACATTTCACATAGAAATTCCTTGTATATGAGGTATCTGACATGCGAAACGATCCTACATATACATAAATTACCTGGTTCCTCGAGTGTCGTCAGAAGTCGGTTTATATGTATATATATGTAGCTATACTGGCGCCACGAGGAATAGTTCATTGGAAACTCTCAAAAAACGGAAGGTTCTAACCGAGGACCATAGATTGTTCCCATTGGAACTTGTAGAACACACCCAATTAAACAGATTCCGGTAATGGCATCAATTTTATCCTTTGTTGTTGCTTTTATTAAACGTTCGAAATTGCAAAAATCGTGCTTTTTCAATCTAAAAACGCCGATAAGTCAGAAACAATGGCTTTTACAGAAAAACGACAAGAGTACGTTTTTGTTTCAAATGATCCAAATTACCCTGAGAAGATAGTTTAAATCCAAATTAAACAATTTTATAAACAATTCCGGTTTGAACAATGATCTAAAAGTATCCTCAACTTTGAACATAGTCTATTCTACTCCCAAAATGTGTTACAGCTCAAAATCAGCGTTATGGTGAAGTTATCGAAAGAAGAAATATATATATCTCCGGGTGAGGATGTTATTTCATTGTATAACTCAATCCTCCCCCTCTCCATTCACTTTTTTCAAAAGTATAACTTGGCGAGTATGAGTTTGTTCCTCAAAATTTATTGACTTTTATCAGGTTTTCACAGAAAGAATGATGATTGATTTAATTCAGCTGTATTACATAGTTTCAACTCTTGAGAGGAATGAAATCAAAGGAACTATGTCGAGTATTTCTGTAAATTTGAGAGACCAACCATTTTCCGGGCAAAATACTTATGGCATTGTTTCAACTCGTGAAAGGAATGAAATGAATAAGGAACCATGTCGAGAGTTTTTCGAACAAGTTTGATTGTATAAGGTGATGGATTTCGGAAATTTTGCACGGTCTTTCTTATTCGTTGATTATTAAAACCAGAACTTGAATGAGAAAAATTGAAGAAGTCAAGTATAGTTGATCGAAGAATCACGCTAATGATTCTCGAAACTGTAGATTTTTCTTCGAAAATGTGGAGCGAATAATCACTCGTTGCTCTCTCATGTATTATATGAACTATGATATAAGAGCGACGAGTGATTATTCGCTCCACATTTTCGAAGAAAAATCTACAGTTTCGAGAATCATTAGCGTGATTCTTCAATCAACTATACTTGACTTCTTCAATTTTTCTCATTCAAGTTCTGGTTTTGATAATCAACGGATAAGAAAGACCGTGCAGTATTTCCGGAATCCATCACCTTATTTAATCAAACTTGTTCGAAAAACTCTCGACATGGTTTCTTATTCATTTCATTCCTTCCACGAGTTGAAACAATGCCATAAGTATTTTGCCCGGAAAATGGTTGGTCTCTCAAATTTACAGAAGTACTCGACATAGTTCCTTTGATTTCATTCCTTTCAAGAGTTGAAACTATGTAATACAGCTGAATTAAACCAATCATCATTTTTTCTGTGGAAACCTGATAAAAATCAATAAATTTTGAGGAGTAAACTCATACTCGCCAAGTTATACTTTTGAAAAAAGTGAATGGAGGGGGGAAGGATCTAATTTCTTTCTTATGAAAATCAAAAAGAAGAAATCAACTTCCTCATCTGATCACAGCTTTTGAGAATCTGTTAATCACATATCCGTCTAGAATATAGATGATTATTTCACTCAGATCATCTTTTTGATCAAGTTGACTTGGAGCGGCTCTTGATATACTTGAGAAATCCCCAAATATTATTCCACCCAAGTATTGATTCTATTGTTTTGAACGAGATATTTCTCTTTGTCTCATTCTAGAACTTACCTCAATCATAAGAAATTAGGAAATTTCCTTATCACAATCATAACATCAATGCTTGAACAATATTAGACATTACTCATCCAGAGTGAAAGTTGGGATGTTATGATTGTGATTAGAAATCTCCTGAGTCCTCATTGTTCAGGATATGTTTTAGATTCACAAGATTAACATATCCCTGGTTACAAACATAATATCAATATTTGGGGTGAAATAGTATTGAGGAATAATACAAGAGGAGCAAGAGCCGCTCCAAGTCAACTTTGGTGACAAGAAAATTTGAGTGACATAGGTTTTGCTATCCTATATAAATATTTGATTCCCTGATAGTCAAAAGTTGTGAGCAGAATTCCAAGCTTCAACTCCTATTAAGTCCAGAAACCCATATTCCCATCTTATGGAGCGCTTGAATATCTTCTTTACATCACATCACAACTCATGAATTACAACACATGATTTCAAACTTTCTTGGAGCAGCAATAACTCTGCTAGAACTTTTTAGTAATACTAAATGGACCCATGAGTTGCATGTATGATTGTGACGATGAAAGAGTTATTAATCTGGATCTGAAAGATACTGGAAGTGTGTGGTAGTTCTATCAAATGCGCTTGACCACTTGCCAATATTTATTGTCTCATACCAGCTCTCAAGCTTCTTACTTGATGACACCAATAAATAAAACTCAAAATCAGCTCAGAAGCAGTCAAAATAATAAAATGTATTGTCTGGTCCTCACAGCGATATCGACTCTGGATTGTAATATCAATAGACCAAGAGTAAGATAATGACCGCTCAATCTCTATTCATTGAGATTATTCAGTGTATGCATGTAATAACATATGATCAATCACTGAAACTTCCCATCCAACTTTTGACTGAATGTTTAGAAAAAATAACCTGGAAAGCAATATCACAAGTATTAACGCAGATGAAGTGACTTATTGGACCTCAAAGCCATATTCTCATGTACTTGGCAAACGCTCCTTGATTCTCTGAAGAAATTTAGTACTGCATCACATACATTTATACAAGACTTCAAAGTTGCATCTATAAACTCCTAATCTGATGGGGCAAAGAATCCCAGCATACATCTTGCACAGGTTTCCACAATATATCGCGTTTAAGGATACATAACGCTCAATAGCTGCTTTTTCCATGAAAACATACACATTTCGCATCTATTCTGTCCAAACAAGGTAATGCATGCACTAATAATTGACATTGCGGCACCGCTATGCATGGCGATGTAAACAAAGCAGACGGATCTTCTCTCTCTCCTCTCTCTCACTCTCACTCGCTCGTCGACAACTCTCGAATCGAAGCTGTGCGTTCGAGGGTCTAAACAAATTGAAGCTGCATCCGAGGTCTAAACAAATCGAATGGATAATTTTTTTGAGGTGGTGAAAATTGGCAAAGCGAAATACAAGTCCCAGCGGTCAGAATCGGAGAATTGATGACACTAAAAGTGAGTCCGTATAAAAACAGCACCGAATGGAGAGGTAGGAGATGTTTGTGCACCCAGGTGGTTGGAATAAGTAAGGAGGGGAAAATGTGTGAGGTTAAAAACCCCCAATTCAAAGTATATAAGGCACAGCGCCCCGCTCGATTTTTTGTCTGCTCAGAATCGTCAGCGAGGCGCTGTCGCGCCTCTTGATAACTTCCTTTCCAAAGCTCGAGTGCATGAAAACAGATAGAATTATCGCTACTGAGACCTTTGATAAGGAAATGAGTTCCATTTTTATTCGTAGATACAATGTGTAAGTTCACAAATACGCATTACTGTAGTACTACTCTCATAAAATAGCCGCAATTGACAATTCTTCATCGCATTTAGTATAAAAACAATATTCAAATGGTCATAGTCGTCCTAATCCATAACTGCGATGTCCATCGTTGCAAATTCAAAATAATTGCGAGAAAATTCCTAGATAATAATCATGAGTACATATAAGTGAGTAGTAAAATCTTCAGAATTAAATACAGAAATAGCAGCGACAGTCACTCACGTGTGACACATTATATACACATAAAAACCATGATAGTTCACTATTCAAAGTGGTACTCCACCTTGATATATATTGGTGAATTATATTATCCACTAGAACTCTAAAACGCGCGCGTTGCGCGCGGATGGTTACGATGACTTCAAATTCTGGAATATACGGCAAAAGCTATTGTGTTTGAGAAAGAAAATTATGCAGGTATATATAGTACCAAAAAGGAACAAATATGATATAGTATAAAAATTTGGGATGGAAATGTCATTTATCTAAATGTTTATCTGTCTAACATACCTCGAAATCGAAATTTATGAATTGGTGATTCCAAAAATCACGACTGTCTGAGGGATTTTTCGAGTGATCTCAAAAAACTATTCGATCTACGAAGTGCGCGCGCTGCGCGCCCATGGTTCAACCACCGGTATGGTGTGGGGTCAAAAAACTATCCAGTTTTCATAAAATATCATTGAAGGTGACCATCAAGGAACGAAGATCATTTTGAGAACTGGATCATTGAGCTCAAATCCAAAAGCAATGATTTAAATTTATGCAAGGCTTGTGCATGGAAATTTCAATTTTTACGTGAAGTATGTGGATTTCCAATTCGATTGAGATTTTCGAAGCTTTTCAATCATTTTCGGATGGAGACATATTCCTCTCCTCCTCCTTCTCCTCCTCTAAGTCGGCTATAAAGGAAAAGGGGGAAACATTTTTCAAGGATATGCCCAAAGATCAGCCAATCAGCCTTCGTAAAGCGAGGATTTCTTGAATGCTACTGTAGAAATCGTTTTTAGTCCACAAATGAAGAATTTTCGATCGATTATTCGGAATTCAATTGATCATTATCCAGAAATGGAAAAATTATTGAACCTCCTACAATTTGAAAAAATACATTATTCACAAATAAAAAATTTCTCAATCCATTCGGTCCAATTCAGTGCCATCCACCAACTGAAGAGTTGTTTTACGCATTAGAACTTGAAGGATTATATTTACACATTAAAAACTTTTTAAAAATGATGTAAGGATATTCAACATTCACAAAGAGAATTTTAGTTGATCTACCTCAGTCACAAAATTTTATACATGCAATTTAAGGATCATGTTGAAACATTCATTATTCACGAAAAAAGTTTTAGTCAATCTAGCCCAAACAAAAAACAATATAGATGCAACTTCGAAGTTTGTATGAATCATTTTGAGAATTTAGATAAGCGTTCCTGAGTTCTTTTTGATCGTTGAAGGAAGATGAAATATCAGAAATCAAATCTTCAAATGATTACCATTAACCTCATTATTACCCGGGATATCCGATATTCCTGTTGTCGGTCAAGCAGCAATCTACTTTTCTATCACTCATTCAGCGATCCGATTAATTCAAGCAGGTGGAATAAAACCCGATAGGATGCGCAGGCGCGACGATCACCTGCTCAATGTTGACAACGAAGCAGACAGAACTGGATAGAACGCTACAGTGCATGAGTTCAGATGCTGGAAACTCATCATTACTTTTCTTTCGATAAATTGGAAATAATCAACAGATATAATAGTTCGATTATGTAGATTGCATGATTGGATACTTTAAACTATATTGATCCACCTATAAATACATTCAGATGATACAATGTCATTAATTCACAGCAACACACATTGAGATGACTCGTAAGTAGCGCGCGAAATCTCGATCGGAACGCCTCGAATCTCGAATATCGAAGTTATCCATTAATAATATGAGATATCCGGGTATATGGTACATTCGGGAAAAGGTGGACTGGACCGCATCGAGTTCTACTATCTCACTCGCATTCATAGGTTATCAGCCTATCAGGGTGAGTGAGGCAGTATATCCCGATACAGTGCAGGTACCTTCTTCCAGAGTGTACATGCCAAGTTCATGGAGGGTACAGATCAAATCTCATAGCTACGTACCATTTACATTCTTTCTCTATATACACGCATGGAAGTATTTCGTATATATCTCTCAGATTCATCATCGTATCGGCAATATTATTATCTCGAACCTCATAGGCATGATAAATGGGCTCGAAGCAAACACTAGGAAGACTGCTTAAGTGAAGCATGATCTCATCCCCGACCTTATAAATTCTTTGCACTTTGCCAAATTCGGGTTCTCCGAAAGATTCATCTACTCCGATGAAAAAGACTGTGCCCTCGCTCAAATCATTTCCCTCGATTTCGACACTTCTATGACAAACCGAGATGGTAGATTCGTCTAACAATGGCATGATTCGCCGAACCTCAGCAGAGGCATCGTGATCATCTACCTGGCCTAACTTTATGTCAACTCCACAGCCTTTGTACATCTCTCTCATGTAACACAGTTGAAGAGCGCAGTGGATAGCAATTGTATACGTCAAGTTTACAGAAGAACTAGAGCTATTGGCATATTTTTTCAATTCAGAATTTTTCCTTTCAAATTTCATACCCCAGAAGTGAGTCAACGGGCCATTGTCTCTCATTACGCGAGGCATGTGTATCCCAAAAAGCCCTTTGGGTTTTTTTATGTCCATATAATTCAATGAAAAGTGCATCATGCTCAGCTATTATGGAAGTCAATTCATGTAATTCAGTTTCCCTGAACCGGGGGCAGTGACAATGCCGATTTTGCGCCTCAACAAGCAATAGAGTTTCCAGGGTTTGAAATCAAAAGACATAATATTACCTATCATCAAGATGAGATACCGAATGAGACACAACATTTCTGACGCGGATTGTTTGGCTCGTATTTTTTTTTACTCGCAGAATCTTCTTTTCTTCCTCAGAACATTTCTCTAGAGTTAGTGGTCTTGGCTTGTTCCCAGATTCAAGTCCACCATACGGAAATTGATCAATTATCTTATTCAAATCTCCCAAAGTTATCATTTCTTTCTCACAAACAATAGCAGTTAAAACTCTTTCGATAACATCTTTCCCTGTTCCTTCAATGATGGTGTGCATGAGATCAAATGAATTATTTTCGCCCATCCGGGGGCGCAGCTGATGAAATATACAATCTCCTTTAACACCTTCTTCTTCTTTTCGTTCGTGGCCATGGACTGCCGTCCCCTCCGCCATTACCTGGTTTTAATCCTTTAACACCATTTGTAAGGTATAAGACATCAAGAGCATGATTTTCTTCTGTCCTCAAGAGTGACACTTGTTCAAATATCATAGTTTTCATTTCCTCTGAATTAGCTATACAAATTATGCAACAACATGTATTGACAAAATTTTTTACAAGCCCACAAGCGGCGTTGACACCCAAATTGTCACCTACAACTAACGCACACTCAAAATATACTATGTACTCCTGACTATTTACAACCAATTTTATTCCTTCTCGAGAAAGTTGCTTCAGATCATCTATCACGCGCTGGAAAACAGCTCGATTACCGTACTTGGCTCTATGTTTAGCTATGAAGATGGTAGCAACGAAGATATTCGATAGTTTTGGAGCTAAATAAGGAGGCAGGAAAGGTAGTGACACGTAGACACCACCAAATTTTTGTTCCCCAGCGTGTGAACCTAGTGCATTTTTACTTTCGAAATCGTCGTAAAAGATAAAAAATGGAAGAATCAATTTCATCATATTCTCATATTTTGTTCGCCACATTCTTGCTTCAATTATGTTTGAAACTACGTCGGTCTCATTTTTCAATGCATTGATATACTCGAGAACAGTTTGAAAAATCCCAGGCAGGGTGTCCACCGAAGTTTGTGTGCTGGATTTACTGAGGATTCCCTGTGTTTTCCAGAGTCAAACCACTGAATTCCCGAGTACATTCATGGATCCTTCAAAGTATCGTCATATACGGTTTTCAAATCATCTGGGGCAGATTAGATCGGCCTGCAACCACAGTTGTATTGTGGACTATCTTGATGCACCTCTACTTGTACCTTTGAATCTATAGTTTGATTTTTATTTTAGTCGATGCACTTCTACTTGTACCTTTGAATCTATAATTTGATTTTTAAGCCTCTCACAATGCTCCACAATTAAAAATATCAAAGAGGCAGGGTGATCCGAATCAACTCACCTCATAGCATCGGACAATTTTATCACATGCTTGGTACTTCATAACTTTTGCTTCAATGACGTTTAGTGAATGGGGACATCCATTTTTTCATCGTCATCTAGATTTTAGTGCGTGTAAAATGCATAGTTTCCACCTAGATTTGAATGTATGGGAGTGTGAAAGAATAGTTCGTCGTCATGAAACGCACGCTGTTTTTCCCAATTTTAGAGGAAAAAAAGCATTTACTTGACATGTTACGCCACAGCCACCCCACATTCAATAAAATGTTTCAGGTCATACCTGGGTGATATTTTTTCTACTTGGGATAACTTAATTCCACTGCCCAGGATAACTTTGTGTCGATGTGCAGTGTAAATGAATATAAAGAGATAGATCAAAGGGCGGAAATGGAAAAAATTGTGCTGCATATAAGAAATTTTATTTTTTCTTTAATTCTTGGATTTCTTCATCAAGCTTCAAACAAAATCGCTTTTTCTCATTTTCTAGCATCTTAATACGTGATTCAAGAAGTCTTTTTTTCTCTTTCTTGTCGTCTTCTTCAACTTTCTTCACTTTTTGGCTCTTTAGAGCTTCTTTATAACGAGAACTTGCATTTCTAGCAGAGAGAATTAATGGCTTGGTGACTTCGAAATCTTTGAGACCACCTTTGCTCTTAACATGATCATATACTTGACGTTTTGCGATTAGAGATTCCTCTTTCATGTTTTCAAATAAACACTCGGAATTTACAGAAAAACCTCGTTCAACATTTGCGTTGCCATGATACAGACAACAAATTATCTTCACCACGTACATGAAATTCCCATATTTCTTACTAGCCAAATCTCGCCAAAAATGATCGAGGCGTTGTTCAGAGCGTTCATATACTTTACAGCTTTCAATCATAGTTGGAAGTGATATCATTTCAGAGAATTCCCTCATGACTTTATCAGCCATCGAGTCCAATACATGCTCCTTGGAAACCAGAATGAAGAGGAACTTTTTGAGCCTTTCTTGCGCCAAATTGGGATTTCCTGAGATTATTTTTGGATCGAGACAAGTAGCAGCGCAAGTCAGATCGTAAGATAACGGAGAGCGTGTTATCAACTTTGAAATGTAAAAAATCATTGAAGTTCTACAAGATGTGCGAAAGCTATCACTTTGTTCCTTGTTAAGCTTAATTTTACTCAATTGCTTAAGTGTTCCAAAACCCAAGTGCAATTCATCCAGGGGTAAATGATTTTTCACATCTTTAATGTCCGAGATTTTGACAGATTCTAAAGATCTCATACTCTTTTTGGTCATAAACCTTCCCATGATATTAGCGATGGTCTTAGTGAGAGTCGTATGCAAGAATGGTACCAACGGATCATCAGACTGGAATTCTCTTAGGAAGGGCTCGACTTCTGAAGCTAAAGATTTAATGAAAGATAGTTTAGCCAGCAACAACGGATCTGCAGAAGTCTTTTTTACCACCTTATAGCTTTTACATTTGGGTTCTGTTTTAGCAGTGACAACACCTGATACATATTTTTTGACGGAGGCATCGATCTCGATAGCTCTTTCAATAACTGTAATATTTTCGAGCCATCTCATTCCACAAAATTTCTTCGGAAAAGTCTCTGAACCAGAATATTGAATGAAAATAGCTCTTCTAGCTGGATAGTCCTTGAAGAGGTAATATAAACATCTGAGATATTGTACAATATCCCATCCTGTAGAATTGACACCATCTTTATACGCTCCGTGAACAACGTGGAGGCCACAGCTACCCATTTCGAGTAAATTAGGACATTCAGATTGTAATTCACCGAAAAATTTCCAATTTACATTAGGCCCATCCATTTCAACTTCCAGACATTTTTTTTTGATGTTCAGATGAGCAACAGCTTTGTCGAAAGATACCAACAGATCACAAGCCCTTGTACGTCCAAGAAAACATGACGTGAGATATCTTGTTTCTGCTTCGTTGGTCTCGTCATTCCAGCGCCTCACATTCACATCCATCTGAGATTTTTTTGCAACTTTATTCAAGGACTCGTCAAAACCGAGACTAAAAAACTCACATAGGTCGATAGATTTTTCCAAATCACACTGAAAAAATGGAGCTATTCCATATTGTATGAAGTAGCCTATTTTTGTTCTACCTAATTGAAGTTGATGCACAAGGTCATTCGTGTTTTCGCTCATCTTTTTCATAGCCATTATATCTTCTTCAGCTACCCGGAGTGATTTGTGAGTCATAACAGTTTCAATTGACCATATTATCTCAGCTCTTGTAGCCTGATCTTTGAGTAAGAAGGCATCCATTTTTTTCGACGACGATGAATTTTCTTTCGGCATGTTTCCTGAGCTGCATGCACTCAATGGGGTGCAATTTGGGCCCGTAGTCATTGCATGAGCTGCAGTGTTCAAAGTCATTTGTTGATTGAAGCTGCTAGGCATGATTGAAGCGGCAATCGTATGGTTTATGACAAGAGGGGGTGACAGGGCTAATGCACTCGAAGATTTTCCCGAATCAACGTCATGAATCATCATCTGTGAGTTTGCGGACATCGGAGCCACAGCTGATGACGAAGTCCGTGTGAAAAATGACTGAAGCGTGGGAGTTTTTCTCATCGAGTTGAGAGATTCTTTGTGCGAGGTGGAAGCAGCGTGGCTCTCAAGAGATCGCTTCCCCATATTACTCAGCGATTTGCTTTGATTGCATGCTTTACAGAAAAAAGCATTTGTGTTGTCTTGAACCTCTCCGACCCATTCGGAATAAAGAGGATCATTTTCCCATTTTCTCTTGTACCGTGATTTGAAAGTTGAGGGCATTCTGAATGCTGCTCAAATCTCTGAAAAGATTATATCTGGGATTCAGGCGATGGCCGAAGGGAAAATCTCCAACAATATGTACTAAATACTTAATAAGGCGCAAGTGCACTTCGATCAATAATAACTATAAAATGTAAGGAAGATAAATAGCAGGATGGTGATTTTAAGGGTTTGATTCCCTCGAACAAAATCAGAAGCAGTATTATTGGCAGATGTGAAATTTTCCTCGAAGCATGATCAAAGTTGATATTTGAAGCTCAGCTAGAGCCGGTTGTGCAAAGTTGTATCGAATTTGGCCATCGCGCCATTCAAATATCCTCAGCGGAATAAGACTGAGCTAAATTCAACGTTTGAAAAACTTCCTGCTTTTTTGGGCTCTTCTTGGTCTAACTTGCTGGTTCTCGGACTACACCGTAGTAATGTGATTCACGGGGCACATGCTCGAGCTTTTGCAATTTCCTACGAGCTTCCAAAGAAGCGGGTGCTGACAATACTTCACGAAGGTCAGTCAATTAATATATTTAAACATTAGTGAAATGTGGTGAAACTTGATCGAAGAAGCCCAAGAAAACAGGAAAACGGATGAATTCGAAGCAGGTCTTTCTTAGCTTCGTATTAGACACTCATATAAAAACGCGTGATACTATCACTCTTGTCGTTCATTTCGCTCATTTACCGGATTCGAGTCCTATGAACTTCCCATCCATATGGAAGAAAAAATTTTCATGTGTGATACTAGCACATTCACTTTCAGTGAAAATCGGTCATTACTCTGGTCCATCATATTCTTCAAATTCTAAAAAATGACACAATCATGCACATATTTACATACCTCCTAGATATCCAAATAAGACCAATCCTATAAGAACTATCCGTCGCTTCCTTTTTGGAAACTTTATTGTGATCGTCGTTTTATGGCAAAGAGATTGCACCTCGTACTGCACAATTGTTCTATTTGGCGAGAAAGAGATTGCAAGGAGTCCCTTGTGAAAGTTTAGGGGTTGGGTCTTGTGATTTTTGTGACACTAGAGCCAACAGTAGGGGTTTCAACGCAAATTACGCGCCGTACATGAATCTTTTCAGTAAGACATCAACTCTCCTCGAGCTCTGTCATCACACTGGCGCGATACCGGGCTCATTCCCGTCAGTGTGAGGACCGAACTGCTACCGATACATACGCACGCATATACATGTGGATCGGGTAATAAGGGGTTGATCGTCCAACACTCCGTCGCCAAACGTCAAGAGTGGGTGAGTCAAGTACGGCAAAGCAGTCTCACTTTTGAGAGTGGTGACATACATGAGAGAGTCGCAAGAACCGATTCATTGTTCTGGTGCGATAAAATTTGAAATGAAAAACGCAACCGAGAAACTGATGGAATATGATACCTATACTTATAGACTCGAAGGCGAAGGACCACAGCAAAAGGCAACGCGTTGCGACTCGGGTTTGGTGTATATGGATACTTGTTTACTTTTGGAGAATCCACCAAGGCGGCGCGTAGAACCAACATCACGGAAGTGTGGAGTGCGGTTATCTTAATACTTTCAGCACCACTCGCTCGTAATATACATTGACCAACGATTGTAGAATTCTATACCGACAATTGTAACGTGATATTGATGTCGAGCTCGAAGTCAAGTGAAAAATGAGGTGATTTAATTCATGTAAACTGAGGAACGAATCATTTTCCCGAGTATTCCAGCCGATTTACTGAGATTTCCCTGCTTTTTCCAGAGCCGCGAGCATTTACTGAGGATTCCCTGTGTTCCCTGTTTTTTCCAGAAAGTGGACACCCTGCCAGGTAAGCGCAGAAATGTTCCGAGCGTGTGTATTAATGACGAATGAGCGGCTGAGGCTTGTTTTTTCGAGCCCTTTGCTCTTTCAACTCCAGGGATATTCTGCTGCTCTAATGCGAATACTTCAGGCTTCATATAAACACTGTTCCGAGTGTATAATTTGAAACGATTGTGCTCAGTGAGAGAAGGACCTAAAATTCCTTTACTTCCATTGAGAAGAACATTCACTAGGCCACACAACTCGGGGTGAGCATTTCTCTTGCGCAACTCGAGTTCTATTTGATTTTGGAGAAGAGGAATGAAGAGTGATCCTATGAAATCATTCATAGCTTTAATAGCTTTATCCGCGGCATCACGATTCAAGCCTAGTTCACAGTAAAAAAATAACGTAAATTTCAGGAGCTCGAGTTGTACTGATTCTGGTGAGTAGCTGAGATTTGACTGACCCCTGAAGAATTCCATTATGCGCTAGCTCTGCCGAGACCTTGATGGAACCGCTCGTAAAGGGATTTTCGATCATCTATTGCGAGAATTAGTTTAGAGACGGACAATGGGCTAGCATTTGGCATACCAAATCCACAGTGCTCAATGAACTTCCATATGAGAGTGGCTGCTTTACAAAACTTTTCAGAAAATACGAGTGCACTCTTGAAGCATAGATCTACAGCAACCATGGGTGAATATGGTCCATCTATCCGGTGTCTAATGTTACCGAAGATCACGTTCGTGCATCGTATTTTGGTGATGTTCCCGCAAGCAACCAAATGAGGACCAACTGGAAGTTCATACTTGGCGTATTGAGCTCGTAGAGTTTCTTCTTCTGCCAACAGGAGAGGCTCGTACTTTTCTAAATTTTCATGGTCATCCTGTTGACATCAAAATGTATCTATCATTATCAAATTCCGTGATATCATTCACAAAAATACACAATGAGATAGTATGAATTTCATGAATCGATCTTGGAGGACCAAGGCTTGTGTGAATGATAATTTCACACAATATGATTTGGCAAAGACTGATGTATTTTGCTACGTTTTGTCGATCTGATCAAGTAATTTATACGTCCATACGTATTAATTTGAGTATGTCATATATGATACCGAACACTTGACGTGAGATGGGCGAGTTACACAGTCCATCACTTGAATTATCTAATAGAATGTGAATGAGATACTTCGATTACGGAAAATGCCTGATGAGGTCCACGAATCGGGTCCATGAATCGTAGCATAATACATCATTTTTTGCCAAATCATATTGTGTTTAGATATCATGCACACAACCCCTGATCTTACAAGATCTATTGAAAAAATCCATCGTATGGAACCACTGACGACGAATCAAAGAATTATGTATATATATACACAATGAGAATCTATACATTTCAGGAAATCATTAATATGCTGTAAGACTACGATCTCACCTTGATCCTTTTGAGAAAACTATCCGTAGTCTCATTGACTTGAGCCTTCCAGCCAGGAAGAGCATTTTTGATTTCGTAGCTCGGTTAGCAGTCAAACATTGATACGGCCCTAGGAGATGGGGGATGCAGTAAAATGCTAGTACTTGTTCCGCACAACCTGAAAAAGGATAGAATGATTTTTCTACAAGAGGTGCGCGCTAGAAATAATTCATGCTTCGGATTACTCGATTTTTGCATAAAATCTTAATTGATAAATATTATTATAAAGCATATGGTGCATAAAAAAATCAGATGCTCACCGATAACATTTACATCAATACTTGCGAGCAGTCCTTGAAGTTTTGCATTCCTTGTTTGTGTCCGTGAATGGGACACTATACATATTGCCAATACTGGCCATTTCTTTGTTAACTTATTCCAGTAGACTGGATATAAAAGCTTGAAGTCGATTCCATTCTGTGGGAACGGAAAGATGCATTATTTCAGACAGAGACTTCACATATATCATGACTCGGATAAATTTAGAGAAAGCTTTTCAGCATGTCTTCAACGATCAAATATAATTTTGAATTGACGATTAGTGATTAATAAGAGCTCACCAAAGTAAGGCCTTCGGGCTTTGTATAGATGGGCAACGTGGCAATGTGATCAAACGTGCTGGTCGAAAATAATTCTTTCCTGTCATGGAGAGCTTCTGGCCATTTCTCGCGCAAATCGTCATCCACACGGATTGCCTCCTTGAGCGACTCAAACACACTCGTGCAACCACTAAGGGAGCCTATGGAACAAATCCAGATCTATTACATCTCCTGAATTACTCTTGTATGAAGCTCTGATTAGACAGAAAAAATTATAGAAATGAATCAGTGTATTGTTTTATCAGAACAACATCTAGTGATTTTTCCATCGTGATCAGAGACCACGGTGGGACTGAACATTCTACCCAAAAATTGACGAATACAGGTACACAAGTGTATTATTTCAAAAACCGGTCAAATCGAGAAAATAATTTTCTATAGACTGTATTTTCATATTGTTGGAGTCATTCTTGATGCCATTAATAGATGGTTCAGACACACCGTGAGACGCCGATGAAGAATAGGAAACTACTGGCTTGGACTACATAGAGAACGTTATCAAAAATATTATTAGCATTTCATGCAGGTTGTTGAAGGCACATGCAATACATGCAAAGAAAATAAGGATATCCTTAATAAAATTCACTGGTACTTCTTCAGATCGTTACAATAATGCGTTTTGATTCAATACCTGCCAAGCCACTACAATGTTTTTTATTCGTCAATGTTATTGCACCCGTAGCTATCTCTCTGTTTCGTATGGTTCTATACTCGTAATAAAAAAAGCCTCCAGCAGCCGAATCAGTGCCCAATGAATCTTTTTCATGTGCAGAGGACCAAATGTTAGCCGGAATGCCTGTTATCTGCTCGCAGCATTTAGAGAGGTATTCGAATCTCGACTTAGCGATCCTTTTTTGAGAGAATGGGCAAATTAGTCAGAGAAACGAATACCATGCGCAGATTTCTTGATTCACAACTCACTCATAATCCGATTTCGTATTGATTTCGTTCCAGATGATGAATTGAGCGAGCGCGGCTGGATCGAAACGTTTGCGCCAAGCTTTGCGTTTTTCGTTTTTGTTTCTTCTCTTATTTTCTTTCTCATTTTTGTTCTTCGATTGCTCGTCGACATCGTCAAAATCGACTTGCATCTCATTACTGTCGTCATTCTTTCCGCCATCGCTGGTACTCTCGCCCTGTGAGTTTGGTTGTTTTCTTGCTGCAAGTTCCGCTAAGATGTGCTCTTCCTTCATCCGCTTATCATGCTCATGAGCATTGAGAGAAGATGTGCCCTGAGGCGAGCTTCTGAGAAGATGGTATACATAATTTGAATTTAAATCTATTTTTTCTTGTTGGGTTTCTACTTGCTGCTCAGACATTTTGGCGCTCATTCACTTGCGTGGGAATCACCAACGCTACAAAAAAATGCCCGATTTCAGATCAATACCATTCGGGGAATGAGATACTACGAAATCAAGATTCAACTCATGAAGTTCAGAACCTCGTGTGCCTGCTATAAATACAGACTAGCCCTCTTATTCGCGGAATCCGTATTCGCGATTTTCGACTATTCGCGGACAGGAAAAGAATCTCCTAACTCAATATTCCCATAAGAGTAACGCTTTGGCATTGGCGGAACTCTGAATTGGTAATAAATGTTGTTCGCATGAATTACTTCTGACCATCAAGTTCAAAAAGAGTTCATATGAACAAAATAATATATAATGATACAAGGGCGCAAACGATGGTTGGAGCAATATGGCAGAGGAATCGAGCTACGAAACGGGCCTACCTGGTTGTTTGGGATCATGATAATCAGAACTACGTTGCTTGTCGGACCCTTTTCACTCTAGAAATTTCACTTGTGGCACCTCACCAGCCGATATGAGAAGTTAAATATACGTTGTTGTCTTGACTCGATCTCGGAGGACAATGGGGAATCGTGCAATGATGTTACAGCAACGATATATTGCAAATCAGTATATTTGCTACGTTTCGTCAACTATTTTTGTTGACCTCATCAGGCTGGAAATATAATCCACACAATAACACACTGAATTTTAACAATCAGATGGTTCACAGATTTTTCATTTTAGAACTTATAACATAGTAATATAGTAATACCTTGATGGATAATTCTTTTTTAAAAAAGTTACATTGTATAAAACGTCTTTAATTTCGTAGACTAATGTTTGTAGTCTACTTGTCATACATCACACACATATTACATCTATCGAGAGTTATTCACGCAACATACAGGTGAGTGCCCATGGATAGAGAGAGACAGAAAATAGAAAGCGAGATAGAAAGATATATGGAGGAGAAAAGTGGGAACAGTGGAAAGGAGGGAGGGAGGGAACGGGAGTGGCGAGAGAGAGAGAGAGAGAGAGAGAGAGAGAGAGAGAGAGAGAGAGAGAGAGTTGGTGGTAAAGAGTGGGAAGGTAATGATATTGTGAGACATAGCAATCAGCTGTTCAAATGATTATCCCAAGATATCATGATAGATTCTATTGAGGTGACGGACATCACCTTTTAAATTGATGTTATTTTGATCTTGGTTCATGAAAATCATCTCTGATAACGTTCTTTTTGTAAAATTGAGATCTTGATTTAATATTTTCGTGTTCGACCAATCAAATTTATGATTCAGATTTTTCATGTGTAATGACACTACTGAATTTGGATTCTTCATTTTTTGATGTTCATCTATTCTGACTGACAACGCTCTTTTTGTTTCACCCACGTAGCTTGCCGGGCAATCTCGACACTGAAATTTATATACAACACCTGTCTTTTCGAATTTACTCAAACTATCTTTTCCCAATCGAATTATTTCTTGGAAGTTCTTATTTATTTTCGGTAGTGTTCGTATATTATATTTGCTCAGAACATATGAACATTTGTGGAAAAAACCTTCGTGGAATGGGATGCTCACTAAACCTAAGTTGGAAAAGGAACTATGAGTGTTTTGTGAATGTGAGTCTTGTTTGATTTTTTGGAGTCTAATTCTTGTGCATTTTTCTATGAGGTCTATGGGATAATCGTTCTGTATGAGAGTTTTTTCCACAAATTTCAGATTTTTCTTATGGAATTTTGGATGTGATAAGGAGATGGCACGGTCAACTTAGTTGAATATGATGTTCTTTTTTTGATGAATGGTATGGTTGGAAGAATGGTTGAGAATTCTGCCCGATGATGTCGGTTTATGGTGCCAATCTGTGACGATTTTTTCGTTATCCCTGATCAGCACTAGGTCTAGGAAACTTATCTTATTGTCAACTTTAATCTCGTGGGTGAACTGTAAGTTAGGATGGTACTCATTGAACGTTTTTACGACTAAGTCTACCTGATCTTTCTTGACGCATAGGACTGTATCATCAACATATCTATAATAGAACAGTGGCACACACCCATGGACTTCTCTTAATTTGTTTAGACAAGACGTTTCCAGATCATCCATGACCATAGCTGCAAACAAGGGCGAGATTGGTGAGCCCGTGGGGCTACCTTCGATTTGTTGATAAAACTTCCCGTCAAATTTAGGAAATGTGTTAGCAAAAATGAATTCAACACCTGTGCGAATCTCATCGAAGGGCATGCTACACTTATTATGGATATCATGGAAACGTCTATCTAAACTTAACAAAACCAATGCTAAAAGGATGTTTGTGAATAAGGAAATTACATCTAAAGAGATAAGTATGTAACCTATTGGGACTTTTACGTCACGTAGCTTTTCTTTGAGATCTAAACTATTGTTGATATGTGACTTGGGAATTTTGATACAATTTTTCAACTGTCTATAAAGTACCTTGGCTAAAGAGTGAAGGGGTGTATTAACCGCTGAAATAATAGGTCTTAATGGCACATCGGGTTTATGAATTTTTGGCAAACCATAGCAACGGGCTATATTAGTATCTGACTGTGAAAGAGCATAATCATGGAAAACTCTACTGAGGTATCTTCCATTGTTCCAAGATTTTAATATGTCTGACACTGATTCCTGAAGTATTTTTAGTGGATTTGAACTGATGGGTTGAAAGACTCTCACATCCGCTAAAAGGAGATTCATCTTTTCTTTATATTCTGATTTTTTCATGCAGACAGTGATGTTACCTTTATCTGCTCTAGTAAAGAAAATGTCATCATTCGATTTTAGAAAAGATTTGGTTTCAATGACTTTCTCCCTGAAAGAACGTTCTTCCCACGGTAAATGGACCTGCTTTTTCTTTTCAAAATCAATGATATTGCGCAATTAATGGTCTTTACCAACAGTATCGAGATCTATCTTTCGGAGGCAAGACTCTATATTCTTTACAGTTGTTAGGATGTCATTCGATTCCAAGCTCGATTGATTGCTATGATTGTGGCCTAGAGATACTACCTCGATAACATTTTCAGGGAGGTCAACTCCACCCAAATTATAGACCCATCTACTTTTGTCCACATTCGAAGTCTTATTTGGTGGCATCAATGCACGGAATTTCCGTTTGTAAATGAGATTCGCTCTGTACTGTACACTTGAGAATTTTTTGTGATTGGGAAACACGAACTTCTCATATATTCGAGATGGAAGATTGGAATCAAAAATATCCCAATCCGCCTGTGCGAGTTTCTTATTAAGAAAAAATAAGTGGTTATTTATGTCTCTAATCTCGTTGTTCAACAGCTTTTTGCTGGTTGACGATGAAAGATAATTATTGTATGAACGGCAAGACTCACTATAGAAGGTGATGTTGTTGATGCGACGTTCAATGTTTTGAAGATGTCTAGGTGTGACGTCGTAGCTTCGGCATTTCAACAAGAATCGTCGTTTTGAAACACTCTCAGCAATATGAATATTGGTTGTGATGTAATTCTTCATAGTAAATTTGATCTGTTCACCATATTCTTGACCAATGTGTTGGAGGAAACCCATTATAACGGTGGTGGTTTTAGTCTTTACTTGATCGAAGACTTTGACAAATTATCACAGTTTCTTGAATCGTCCCCTTTTTTTAATAAATATACGTTGTTGTCTTGACTCGATCTCGGAGGACAATGGGGAATCGTGCAATGATGTTACAGCAACGATATATTGCAAATCAGTATATTTGCTACGTTTCGTCAACTATTTTTGTTGACCTCATCAGGCTGGAAATATAATCCACACAATAACACACTGAATTTTAACAATCAAATGGTTCACAGATTTTTCATTTTAGAACTTATAACATAGAAATATACTAATACCTTGATGGATAATTCTTTTTCAAAAAAGTTACATTGTATAAATGTCTTTAATTTCGTAGACTAATGTTTGTAGTCTACTTGTCATACATCACACACATATTACATCTATCGAGAGTTATTCACGCAACATACAGGTGAGTGCCCATGGATAAAAAGAGACAGAAAATAGAGAGCGAGATAGAAGGATATATGGGGGAGAAGAGTGGGAACAGTGGAAAGGAGGGAGGGAGGGAACGGGAGAGGCGAGAGAGAGAGCGAGTTGGTGGTAAAGAGTGGGAAGGTAATGATATTGTGAGACATAGCAATCAGCTGTACAAATGATTATCCCAAGATATCATGATAGATTCTATTGAGGTGACGGACATCACTTTTTAAATTGATGTTATTTTGATCTTGGTTTATGAAAATCATCTCTGATAACGTTCTTTTTGTGAAATTGAGAAAGACCACATTCGTCGCGATATGCGCAATATCATTGATTTTGAAAAGAAAAAGCAGGTCCATTTACCGTGGGAAGAACGTTCTTTCAGGAAGAAAGTCATTGAAACCAAATCTTTTCTAAAATCAAATGATGACCTTTTCTTTACTAGAGCAGATAAGGGTAACATCACTGTCTGTATGAAAAAATCAGAATATGAAGAAAGAATGGATCTCCTTTTAGCGGATGTGAGAGTCTATCAACCCATCAGTTCAAATCCACTCAAAAAACTTCAGGAATCAGTGTCAGACATATTGAAATCTTGGAACAATGGAAGATACCTCAGTAGAGTTTTCCATGATTATGCTCTTTCACAGTCAGATACTAATATAGCCCGTTGCTATGGTTTGCCAAAAATTCATAAACCCGATGTGCCATTAAGACCTATTATTTCAGCAGTTAATACACCCCTTCACTCTTTAGCCAAGGTACTTTATAGACAGTTAAAAAATTGTATCAAAATTCCCAAGTCACATATCAACAATAGTTTAGATCTCAAAGAAAAGCTACGTGACGTAAAAGTCCAAATAGGTTACATACTTATCTCTTTAGATGTAATTTCCTTATTCACGAACATCCTTTTAGCATTGGTTTTGTTAAGTTTAGATAGACGTTTCCATGATATCCATAATAAGTGTAGCATGCCCTTCGATGAGATTCGCACAGGTGTTGAATTCATTTTTGCTAACACATTTCCTAAATTTGACGGGAAGTTTTATCAACAAATCGAAGGTAGCCCCATGGGCTCACCAATCTCGCCCTTGTTTGCAGACATGGTCATGGATGATCTGGAAACGTCTTGTCTAAAAAAATTAAGAGAAGTCCATGGGTGTGTGCCACTGTTCTATTATAGATATGTTGATGATACAGTCCTATGCGTCAAGAAAGATCAGGTAGACTTAGTCGTAAAAACGTTCAATGAGTACCATCCTAACTTACAGTTCACCCACGAGATTAAAGTTGACAATAAGATAAGTTTCCTAGACCTAGTGCTGATCAGGGATAACGAAGAAATCGTCACAGATTGGCACCATAAACCGACATCATCGGGCAGAATTCTCAACCATTCTTCCAACCATACCATTCATCAAAAAAAGAACATCATATTCAACTTAGTTGACCGTGCCATCTCCTTATCACATCCAAAATTCCATAAGAAAAATCTGAAATTTGTGGAAAAAACTCTCATACAGAACGATTATCCCATAGACCTCATAGAAAAATGCACAAGAATTAGACTCCAAAAAATCAAACAAGACTCACATTCACAAAACACTCATAGTTCCTTTTCCAACTTAGGTTTAGTGAGCATCCCATTCCACGAAGGTTTTTTCCACAAATGTTCATATGTTTTGAGCAAATATAATATACGAACACTACCGAAAATAAATAAGAACTTCCAAGAAATAATTCGATTGGGAAAAGATAGTTTGAGTAAATTCGAAAAGACAGGTGTTGTATATAAATTTCAGTGTCGCGATTGCCCGGCAAGTTACGTGGGTGAAACAAAAAGAGCGTTGTCAGTGAGAATAGATGAACATCAAAAAATGAAGAATCCAAATTCAGTAGTGTCATTACACATGAAAAATCTGAATCATAAATTTGATTGGTCGAACACGAAAATATTAGATCAAGATCTCAATTTTACAAAAAGAACGTTATCAGAGATGATTTTCATAAACCAAGATCAAAATTACATCAATTTAAAAAGTGATGTCCGTCACCTCAATAGAATCTATCATGATATCTTGGGATAATCATTTGTACAGCTGATTGCTATGTCTCACAATATCATTACCTTCCCACTCTTTACCACCAACTCTCTCTCTCTCTCTCTCTCTCTCTCTCTCTCTCTCTCTCTCTCTCTCTCTCTCTCTCGCCTCTCCCGTTCCCTCCCTCCCTCCTTTCCACTGTTCCCACTTTTCTCCTCCATATATCTTTCTATCTCGCTTTCTATTTTCTGTCTCTTTCTATCCATGGGCACTCACCTGTATGTTGCGTGAATAACTCTCGATAGATGTAATATGTGTGTGATGTATGACAAGTAGACTACGAACATTAGTCTACGAAATTAAAGACGTTTTATACAATGTAACTTTTTTAAAAAAGAATTATCCATCAAGGTATCACTATATTACTATGTTATGAGTTCTAAAATGAAAAATCTGTGAACCATTTGATTGTTAAAATTCAGTGTGTTATTGTGTGGATTATATTTCCAGCCTGATGAGGTCAACAAAAATAGTTGACGAAACGTAGCAAATATACTGATTTGCAATATATCGTTGCTGTAACATCATTGCACGATTCCCCATTGTCCTCCGAGATCGAGTCAAGACAACAACGTATATTTATTAGAAAAAGGGCACGATTCAAGAAACTGTGATCATGATATGAGAAGTTGTCTCATGCAGAAATATCACCCACATTCAGGTGAGATAAAGGCAGCGAAACTCAATGTGCACTAATTAACACTCTTCCACTAGCACAATATAACTCGTTGCTCCGATTTACGTGGAATTGGCGGGAACCACTCAGCGGCATCGTGTCCAGCTTGCGCCTGATGTCGCGGATGAATACAGAAATATTGAGCTTGGGCTTCAGAGAATTTGCGAGCAGCGAAGTATATCGGGACACGTCACACGGGGCGCACACGGTAAATCGATTCAATCGTTACTCTATTGATCGAAGATGTATCCCTCTAATCATTTTACAGAACATTTAGTCTAAAAATCGCAACTCTGGACATGATTTTTAGATTCACGCGATATGAAAAGTACCACGAGACTGCGTGCAGATTGATAGTTTTGTTATACGAAGGATTCATAGCACTCGGTCCGCTCGTGAACAGTCCTTCGTGGAAAACCACTCATCCATAGATGGGTAGTTTTCCACGAAGAACTGTTATAAGACTACCCATCTATGAATGGGTAAGTTTTACACGAAGGGCTGTTCATATATACTGTTTATTACGATACTGCAAGAAATTCCCTATATAATTATATAATTGTTCATATGTATTGATTATATCATCTTCGAATCAAAATCAGATGAATATTGTTGTTGAGCTCCAAAATGAAATAGCATCCTTATGCTCTTACCCAGAGATATATATAATTTTTCTTTCGATAACTTCACCATAACGCTGATTTTGAGCTGTAACACATTTTAGGAGTAGAATAGACTATGTTCAAAGTTGAGGATACTTTTAGATCATTGTTCAAACCGGAATTGTTTATAAAATTGTTTAATTTGGATTCAAACTATTTTCTCAAGGTAATTTGGATCATTTGAAACAAAAACGTACTCTTGTCGTTTTTCTGTAAAAGCCATTGTTTCTGACTTATCGGCGTTTTTAGATTGAAAAAGCACGATTTTTGCAAATTCGAACGTTTAATCAAAGCAACAACAAGGGATAAAATTGATGCCAATACCGGGAACTGTATAATTTGGTGTGTTCTACAAGTTCCAATGGGAACAATCTATGGTCCTCGGTTAGAACCTTCTGTTTTCTGAGAGTTTCCAATGAACTATTCCTCGTGGCGCCAGTATAGCTATATATATATATATATAATATCAATCTCGAGTCTATTAGAAAGTGTGCTTTGAAACTTTCGAAAAATGGAAGGTTTCAAGCGAGAACTATGGAATGTTGCTATCATAGCTTGTAGAACACACCCCAGTAAACAGGTTCCGTCAATCGCAATATCAATTGTTCCTTCGTTGTTGCTTTTATTTAACGTTCAAGATTGCAAAAATCATGCTTCTTCAATCTAAAAACGCCGATAAGCCAGAAACGATGGCTTTTACAGAAAAACAACAGGAATAACTTTATGTTTACAATGGTCCAAATGATCTTGGAAAAACGGTTTGGATAAAAAATGAACAATTTTATCAATTTGTTTAAACAATTCCGCACTCGGGTTTTGTTTGGGACTGGAGATCTCTAGGAACAACGGGGTCTTACGGAGGCGATCTCACTAACATATCCATTAGGGTATATTTTGCACACGATCGCGGTAATTTTGGCTTAGCCCGAGATCGATGCGGTACACTCGCTCGCAAATTTTCTCCAATATTTTCACGGCTCCACGACGGGAGAGACTCGCATCCCACTACCGAGGCTGTTGTGCTCCCCAAAACCTGGGCTGCAGCGGCCCACGAGCCGGGAGCTGCATCGCTCTCGGTGGGGGGAGAGCGGCAGCCCAAGCAGCCGAGAGCGCAGCAGCCTCGCGACGCGTGGGCCACCGCGCTACCATATTCCCCTCCGTGCCCGACTGGAGAGACTCGCATCCCACTACCGAGGCTGCTGCGCTCTCCAAAACGTGGGCTGCAGCGGCCCACGAGCCGAGAGCTGCACCGCTCTCGGTCTCTCGGTGGGGGGAGAGCGGCAGCCCAAGCAGCCGAGAGCGCAGCAGCCTCGCGACGCGTGGGCCACCGCGCTACCATATTTCTCTCCGTGTAGTCCCGGAGGACGCAGCAGCGCCTCCCGAGCAGGGCGACTCCATGGCCGCGTTCATACAAGCCATAAACGTCGAGAGGCCACCTCTCCGCATGGTCACTTGACACCGACCACAACCACACAGTAGCACCGAGGTAGCAGCGTCAGGATCCAGCGGTGTCGGGGAAGACCGTACAGTGCGTACAGCCGGATAATATGTCGATCGATTGATTACGTGAGTCCTCGTTGAAGGGTTTTACTGCGACCTCTCGTGGTTATTATTGTATGAATGACCCGTGACACGGATAGAAAAATTCTTAGGGGCCTATTGAATTTTCCTCCGGGCCAAAAAATTGTCACGCAGTCGCGCTCACCACCCTCAGCGGTTTACATCAATTCTTCCCTATTTGCCATCCACGAAACCTCGCATCAGCTTTTAACTTTATGAGTGAATAAATTCAGTTGTTATTTCAGAAGTTTGCACAATGTGTCACCGACATCACGAATCGACTGGCTTTGACATTGAACGACTGGCTTATTCTAGCGATGAAAACAATACTTTGTGAAAAGTCCACTCTTGGAGCTACGGCAATGTACGCTTACGCGTATTGACCTTTATTCATCTCGCCACGGTCAAATGAGATCGAAAGATGGTTCAGACAAGAATTCCGTAACTTTCTACGGGCTTCCAAACTTCGAGGTCATGAGTCGGTGATTTGATCCGAAGAAGGTCAGGTTGACTTTCAAATGACCTCCATGGTATGAATCAGAGTCACCCTTGATTGTCCTCCTCAAGATGAGCTGATCATGCACCGAGTAAAGAACGCGGCCACCGAGAAACAAACCGGCGATCGCTTCGAGAGTCTGACTTGCTGTGAACTGAGCTAGTTTAGCTGGTCACGCGGTGGCTCTTGCATGAGTTATCCCACGCAGAACAGACCTACGAATAAAAAAAGGTTAGTAAAAAATTAAGTTTTTACGATACGCTTTTATTCACGAATCTAATGTTCTTCTCAACAACTAAAAAGCATAAAATAATCTGAAATTTCATCGGCTAGCCCAGTTCATTTTGAGTAAAATCGTATGATATACAGTTGCTCGTGTCTCTTATCGTGAAAAATAGTTTCTGATCCTTGTCTTTATCTATCTTTTGGGGAAGTCTCTCGATCAATTATGATGAAGGTTAGAGAACATCTATTATACCATAATTATAGACGATGAAAGCGTGGTGTGCTGAGCTTCCGAGCAAGAATTGTGGAGAATTGCGTGGTCCATGGATACTTTCTCATTGGTAATCGTAAATTTCAAGTCCGGGACAATGGCACACCACGCTTTCATCGTCTATAATTATGGTATAATAGATGTTCTCTAACCTTCATCATAATTGTTCGAGAGACTTCCCCAAAAGATAGATAAAGACTAGGATCAGAAACTATTTTTCACGATAAGAGATACGAGCAAATGTATATCATACGATTTTACTCAAAATGAACTGGGCTAGCCGATGAAATTTCAGATTATTTTATGCTTTTTAGTTGTTGAGAGGAACATTAGATTCGTGAATAAAAGCGTATCGTAAAAACTTAATTTTTTACTAACCTTTTTTTATTTTATACTTTTTAGTGAGATGGGTTAGCGTACAGCATATCCATCTCACTAAAAAATATAAAATCGTGAGAACCGTGGTCATCTCTTATTCAGACAGCCTGCATGTGCGCGCGCCGCCAGCTGCCGGCCAAAATGCATCGACCATTCGAGCCATACCGCCCTGTTTCACCAAACGTTTGGTAGAGTTTGGTTTGGTTTAGTTGTTCAGTCAACCCTGATGGGTGTTCAATTTTTCATCGTGAGAATGACGTGCGCGGATAAACACTGTTATAGGTTAGGCATAGCAAGGCTGACAGATAGTGTGAGAGCGCGCGAATCCTGTCCATGTGTAAGAGAGAAACACAACTAGATCGTCGTCTTTGTTGCTCTCATCGCCGGTAAGGGCGTGTTCAAACTTGCCGCTGGTTCTCGCTGTTCTCGCTCTCCATGTGGCCGCACGAGCAGCGCGCGAAATATCGAAAGCGAGGCGCACTCATTGACTAACTCGGTACCGGAAGACAGGAATGTTGTCTCTCTTGCTCTCACAGCGAGAGTAGTGCCCGCCGAGCATTTGACTAGCTATGTACCGGAACACATTAAGGACCATCAAGATGGCTGAAGTGAAGTAGAATAAAAGCGTATAAAAAAGATCATGTCTCAGACTATTTTCTCGGTTTTTTCCATTCGACTCTATGGTACAAAAATGAAATGTCCACCACTCATGGGATCCCATGAAAATGTTCCGAGTATGTGGGGTACATATTAATTTATCGTATGCAAACATCTCCGCCAACCAAATTTTGGCATTTCTTCTCAATAAAATTCATATTCCTCGAATCTGTTCTGAGATACAGAGGTGTATTTTGCGGATATTCGGAAGGTCTTGAGGAAATCAATCGACACTATCCTTGTAGAATTGATTTTGAGATAATGATTGGCTTCAATGAGCAAGAGAATGGAAAATACAAAAATATCAATTTCTCGAAAAGCCACTATTTTTATTCCTCGAAAATTTGATATCCGATCTGAAATGTTGTGTTCTTCCAGGAAGGAGTCCCAAACACTCTTCTGCGTTTCAAGGCCCGTTTTCGCTATTTTCTGCAAATCTACAATCTAGGCGATTGAAATCGTATGCTCACTGCGCATGCGCAGGAATTTGGATTCATGAAACCAATTTCATTGAAAAGCCAAGGGAACTTTATTCAACATAACCACTCTACGGAGTCAATTTCATCAACTAGGAGCGGAGCTGCAACGTATGGAAGATGAGCCCTCAGTTTGGGAGTGGAGCATGGGTGTATGCCATTCTGCGCGGATTTCCTCTATTCCTTTCTCCGGTACCCCCGACGCACAGTGGGGCCCGCGCATCTTTCTAGGGCTCAGCGCCACGCGAATTCTCAACTTATTGCCATGTCCGGGAACGAGAAGTGTTGCTCTCAGTTATCAGAATACCGTCCGATCCCGGACACGGCGAAAAGTTGAGAATTTGCGTGGCGCTAAGCCCTAGAAAGATGCCCTGGCCCCACTGTGCGACGTACCTCCTGAGGTCCAGTAGTCTTCTGGATATTAAACCTCTAGTCCAAATGCATGGGATTGACTTCGCAAAGTGGTTATTTTGAAGAAAATTCTCTTCGCTTCTCAATGAAATTGATTTCATGGATCCAAATCCCTGAGCATGCGCAGAAACAGATGATTTCTAATCACCTAGAATATGAGTAGTTCTGCGCGAGACAGACCTACGAAAGAGGGTCATGTCTTGAATTTTTTTTGACTTTTTTATTCGATTTTATGGCACAAAATATGAACTTTTCACTACCTATGGGGCCCCAAAAAAATTTTCCAGGTACTTTCAACGCACATAACTTTGTCCTTTTGAATGATTTTCAACGAAAAAATTCAGATATTTTATTCAGTAAAATCAATTTTTCTCGAATTCGTTCAAAGATACAAAGATACGGTTTGTGGCATTCGAAAAGTCTTTAAAAAACCTATCGAAACCAATCTCGTGAAGTTGACTTTGATGGCTTGGGTGATTTTATCGGGCAAAGGAGTAAAAAACATCGAAAATTAAATTTCTCGAAAACCCACTTTTTTAAAACCTTGAAAATTTGATATTTCATGTAAAATCTTGTGTTCTTCCAGAAAAAAATTGTCCCGAATCCGTTTTTTGCGTTGTAACGCCAGTTTTTGCCAATTATCACAAATCCATTTTCCAGGCTTTTGGAAATCGCCTGTTTTCTGCGCACGCGCAGGAATTTGGATCCTTGACACCAATTTCATTGGAAAGCCAAGGAAATTTCCTTCAAAATGACCACCCGTTCAACGAATTCGAGATGTATGAATTTTATTGAAAGATTACCCAAATTTTGTTGTTGGAGATGATTGAAAGGGATGAATCAATATGTGCCCCATATACCTGGAGTTCTTGTTTTGTACCATAATATCTAATGGAAGAGCTAAGAAACTCATTTGAGACATGACCCTTCTTCGTAGGTCTGTTTCGCGTGGAATTACTCATATAATGTGATACACTCAACAGGCAAGTATTCGAGTGGCCGCACCGGGAAGGCACCTTCTGGGCGGAGTCAACGATGTCCTCATCGTCTGAGCTTTGTGTCGATCATACACTATGATCGTCTATGTCGATCGCGAATCCATATCGCCGGTGAAGCGGGTCTACGCTTGGATAGCGCCACCACCTGATTATCCTCGTGCAGTATCCTTTGAGTAAGCAGTCCACTTGTGAAAAGGTCCGTTTCATTTCCTGACACCAGTTGTAAATGATTCGATTTTTCTTAATGCATCGAGTGGAAAGAGCACTAAAATGAGTGAGATTTTTCACTCGGGGAATCCGAGTAAATCTTAATGTTATTTAGCTGAAACTGAATATGATCATTCAATCAATACGTGGCGGGCTATAAAGTTAATAAATTATTATTAATCATCCGAAGGTTGGAAAAAAAGAAAAAATCTACTCCGCCTGTGTGGCATGATAACTTTGATATTTTTGTCATTTGAGGAGTGCGGGAAATCGAACCGGGTCGTCTTGATTGTAAATCGGACTGCTTCTCCATTGAACTACTGCTGCTGTTGATATAGCTCTTTCTTATGGGAATGATGCACCATGTGACTCTGTACGTGTCGTATGCAGGATAAAAATATAGAAAACTAGCTATTGTTTCGAGAGAATAAATTACAAAAGTGGAGCCCGTATTCCCCCAGTAACCGAGTATTGCTTCTGGATTAATATAGAGTTGATAGATTCTCTGACAATATGTAGCACGATATAATATTGAGCTGTATATTTCTGAAACTCGTGGGAGAGGATATTGATATTTCTTCGCTCAGTACTGAACAAATATTGCAAGAAACCTACCATTTTCCGTATTGTAAGACACGCATTGATCCATGAGTAACAAACGAGCGGCGAAACATAACCTCAAATTTGATTTGAGCGTCTCAGTCTTGCATCGGAGTGAAATTTCACTCGAACTTCCGAGTGAAATTTTCGATTTTTCTGATATCTGACTCTTTACCGAGTCAGATGGACTTCACTCGAAAGCCGAGTGAAAAATCTCACTCGGAGAAGTTAAGAGAGGGGGAACGAACCGTCGAGCTCTCGACCAATAGTCTAACCCGCTGTTGTCTGAGCTAGTCTGGGCGCACCGCAGAGTGGATATGAGATGTGATATATTGGATGAGTGACAATTTGAATAGCTTGCGCCAGTGACATGGGATACATGTTGAGGGGTTCTTCGTAATTCCTAATTGGTTCGGAAGGAATTCAAGGGTTGGGAATGTACTTACTCTCCCGATACCCTGTATGTATACGTATGAAACGTAATTCGAATGAGGGAGAGCCCAATGATAATGGCGCCACCCTTGAACATAAACCGGAAACACAAACAATACGATCAACGTGATTGATTGATAAACTCTCCTCCCTGGATTTTAAGGAGAAGAGCAATTCTTTTCCCGAGAGATCAGACTTTTTGTTGTTTGTGCTCAATCTCTCTCTTGAACGAGTTTTGTCCCCCTCGACCCTTGAGCATCGAATGCAAGATGGTTCATCGGACAATTTAATAATCTCCGCTCATATTTGGATTCTGCCAATTAGAGATCCACTATACCGCAGGAATAGGGCAATTTTGGACGGATTTGGAACGCACCTATCTCCTCGCTCAGCGTCAAGAGTCATGTACAATTTCGGCGGAATCAATCCATGGATTCGAATCTTTTGATTGTCGAATTCCTGTTGGATTCGGCCCATTATAGTTCAAGCAAATCGTAGTATGATCGAGGAAGATACATTCCTCAATCAGGAAACCCCGTAGAGAAAGGAAACTCCACTGGGTGGTTGCCAAATATAACTGGGTCGCACGCACCTAGGCCTGCCAATTCTCTCTTCAGAAAATTTCTGAGGACATTGGATCATCGATAGTTAGATTATCGGGATAGTGATATAAGGGTGATGACAGACAACTCGCTACGACACGAATCTCACGACATGACAGCACCCAATACGACACTACTTTCATTCCTGCGAACCTTATCATCGATGAATTTGATTCATTTGTAAAGTCCGTGAGTAGCACTGTGAAAATGAACCAAATCCATCGATGGTTGGTCTCGGAGAAATAAATTCGGTATCATGTCGGGTGGTGTCGTGTCGTGAGATTTGTGTCGTATCGGATCGTCTGTCATCACCCTAATGCACTACATCTCATTTGGTTGAATTCTCTATGAGACTAATAACAATTATGTGAGTTTCTTACTGACTTTATGCCCGGCACCAGGATATGTACTAAACCCCGTCATTGGCTTATTCCTGCAAGAAAAAAGACACGGTGGAATGCGAGATTAGGATACTAGCAAGAATAGTGATGTAGTTTTACATATTTTGTGTGGAAACCGATGCTCTGGAACGACTCTGAGGATCCTGATCGTCTCCGTCTGATAATTCTATCTCAGAACTTGAAGATCTACCTCTCCGTCCGTAATACCTGGAAAACAAATGGGATTGTTAGTAGAGGGCTCCGCAGATAGCCATCGAACTAGGGCTGCCGCGATACGAGACGACACGTTATTTCACAATTATCGATGTCGATGTCGTGATTCCAGCATGATATCGTTATCGTTATCGATGTCGTGAAATATCGTGGCTCTATTGTCGTTGTCGTGTCGACGTCGAACGATAATGTCGTCGATATTATCGATATCGTCTTCAATTTTCTATTCTCTTAGGCACGTGCGACACGTAGTGAGGGTGAAGGGAGTTGGACGTAGAAGCATGTATTAGAACATCACATTACTCAAAGATGATGCTGACAAGTTTGATCAGATATACAAAATGAAGTACTATGCATCATATTCAGTGGATATTCCCAACCAAAATTGTCTTTTGGGGCGCAAAACGAAGCTAACTTCTCAGGTTTGGATCCTCCTTACGTTGACTGTAAATCTGGAGTATCCGGTGATTAGAGAGCCTAGAATGATTGGTATTGGGCATCTCCAAGGGAGCCTGTTGATACCAGAATTTCAGAATGGAAGAATATACATGTTGTAGGACATCCGATACTTGCAAGCATAGCCCGAGATATATAATCGATATTGCCGAATTCTATGTTAGCAGAGTGACTATTTTTCCATGCTGGAGCTGTGACTAATACCCGACTGGAGCTCCTTGAGTTATCAATGATCACGGGCGATTTTATGTTCTTACTCATGCGCTGGGAAAAAAATTTTGGTCGCACGGTCATGCGGTTCGCCGTATGACCAAAATGGTATTCTGCTAGTAGAATACCGATTTTGTCATCGTATCAAGTCATCAGAGAGGTTTGGCGATCTGGTCTCATTGCCAAAATGAATAAATATGGGTAGGCGATGAATATAAACCGTATTTTTCGAATGCTTCGATACTTGACAGAGTCACAAGCACATTACGACTACCTTGCCACGAAAGTCATCCAATTTTTTGCACAAAAAGATACCGGTGATGGGATCACTATAATCCAAAGATTTTTTGGGGTTATTCATACAGATTGCAGCCATTACAAAATCGTTTTGCCCTGGTAACAATCCCGTTTTGGTCTGACGGCAATACTACGTAATATTACAGTCGCATAGTTCGGACGGCAATATTTTATCCCGAGTGAAGGTAAATAGTTCTCACAGAGATTTGAGAATTTGATTGCTATGTACATCAATTCTCCACTTTGTACTCTTCCAACGCTTTTGACCAATATGCTTCAGTCCATAGATTGATGATATCAAAACGTACTATACTCATCCACTCATTCCTTGGAGACTTGGAATATATCCACTCAGAAATGGAAAACTGACCATCGACAACGACAACATCGCAATATCTCGCGATAAATTGGCGAACGATAACTTTCATCGTCTAGTTGATGTCGATGTCGAGCTCACGATAATTTGGTTATGTCGATATCGATGTCGTTGTCGAAAATATCTATATCGCGAGACGACATCGATATAATATCGGTTATCGCGGCAGCCCTACATCAAACTGGTTTGATATCGAATCTTATCTATACGCTCGATTAGACTCTCATCTCAGCGAGGAACGGCTCAGCTGAGGGGACGAAGATGGGAGATTGATGATTGCGATATGAGGGATATTCCAGGATCTCCGTGAAAAGCTGGAGAAATAAATCGATCATGGGGCTCCGTAATGCGATTACGTCTCATCCCATGACGTGATGTTGCACTTGCGACGTGCGTACCGTTTCGCGCCCGTTACAGGTGAGATGTTAGCATTTTGTATACCATCACGGCACATTTCCACAAAACCGCAACCCGTCCACGTCAATGATGAGCCAGGAATGCGTGAGACCAGTAATGTCAACCTGGAGCTCCGCATTTTTTGTTTCCTTTCTGAGTGGGATGGAGGAGAAAATCTAAAGCGGGAGGTCAGAAGCGCTACATCATGACCACTCAGTGAACCCATCAGGCATGGACACCGCTCAAGAGTGGTGATTGACCGACTGAGAACCACCTCTGTATGGTGCCTGCAATGTTGGAAAGCCAGCATTGCCAAACTGAAGCTAGCTCACCACACCGGCTACAATATGAATCAGCCAGAGTATCTACGGCCGTCAGCAAATGGCGAGTCTCAATTAGTTTACTACTAGTCCAGGGTCGTTTTCTTCTCTTCGTTGCGGATGGTTCCTTCTATCGCTGAGATGAGAACTGTCTCAGCTCCAATTCCTCTCCGACGGTTCCAGATCCTCACTCGCTCCACGATGAGTGGGTGGATCAGCGGGGTCCCTCATGAAACGCAAAGCACATCTCCCAACACGATTCGATGAGCACGGATGCTCCTGAGGGCTACTCTCTGGTGGATAAGTCCACCAGAAGGTAGCCCTTTCGATAATCGTCTTCGTAATTCTTCTTTCGATAATCGTCTTGTTTGCGCCTTCCCCCCTTATGAATGGACCGTGAAGAATAATGGAGATTCTAACGGTGTTGAGAAGTGTGCGCCTCTTTCCCTCCGAACCTTCGATATTCGTCGGTCGAGCGCCACGCCAACCCTCTTCACTCTCTCCTCCCATCTTTCCCTCTCCTGATCGTAGAGGAGACGAGCACATAACCCCGTTCCGGGAGCGTTTGGGTTGGTAGAGTACTCATTCGCGGATAAAGTACTTCGCAGCTTTATTGATGCATACGATCAACAATGTGGAAAGAAGCTGGCTTACTAGCGGCGATGTTCATCAGTTAGCAATCCAAACACTCCACACGCAGTGATGCGGAAGAGCGGGTACTCTTATAAAGTTCCTGAAATGAGACTTGAATATAGAAGATCTTTCCAGATTCAATGTGGTCATTTATGGAACTTTCTTCGGGCATTCAACAGCTGAGGGCGACATCGCTATTTGAAGAGGTCTTGAAGATTATTTACTGACACAACCTCCTCAGAAAATGGATGTGAAGAATGAGCATTATTTCAATCTTCGAATTTTAAGGAGCTTGAGCTCACTTTTCCGTTCCATTCGGTCTAGAATGAGATATGGATTATGTGTAACTTTCCAGCAATCAACTGAACTTTCCTGTGATATGACTGTGCGGCTTGCCATCTCCCTTCTCGTGATAATTTCTATAAAACTTATAAATCTTCTGAGCTCAACATGGCTAGTCACAGATGTTGATATATCCAAGACCGAATGACTTCATTATTTTCATTACTGTGCACTATTGATCGGTGATATACACCGTAACATGATTTCATGAAATTCAACATGCTCGGCGTGTGTAATTTGTAGAATCCACGCTGGGCAGATGGAATTCACATGCGCACATATGAATTTACTCAGCGATGGGAAGCTATGAAACAATAACAGTTCACAAAGTTATATTGGTAGATTGATGCATCAACGAGTCATCACACCTCGAAATGATTCACTCCATTCATAGATTCATCTCTCTATCAATCACTCAGGATCTTTGATTGGGTGTTGAAACAGTCCGAAACAGCGTCTATCTCGTGATTTGACTGAATTTCTCTCGAATATCACGCATATTACGCAGGGGCCAATTCACTCAGCCTGGCATGAGGCGCTCGAAACTATTGGGATGTGATAGCGTGATGAATTATAACATACTCAGTTCTGCCGTAAGAATGGAGCAAAACGTTTATTTAGTGTCTCGTTCCACTACATATGTTGAAGAAAATACCCGAAAGGAATGAGGGGTGGAAATTGGACGCGGAGAGGAAAAAGTCGCAATGGATTGCGATGGAGCTCGCGGCACGAAACATCAAGGGCATGATGTAGCCGTGCAGCCCGGCCGTGAAGTTCCATTCACCACTTAAGTGAACATTTTTATGATACAAAGTTTGAGATGAGTTGTCTAATTATTGTTATTGTCCGATTTATTCTCGACAACTTAATTTACAGCCCAAATCATTAGATTATTGCAGAAAAAAGGAATCACTGGGCGCCTGGGACATCCTAACCTATAATATACACACATTTTTGTTCCAAGGATTCTCGAATTCCTTAGCGATTGGAGCTAAACGATGAGTTGAGCCATTCAAGTCAGATGATAACAATTGTGGCATAACTCGTCATTTATCCCAAATCGCAAGAGAATTCGAGGATTCTTGGAACAAAATTTAGCTCACACGGCTACCACATGGCCTTAACGCGAGAGCTAGGCTCACAATTTTGCCTGGTCGGCGACCCGTGGTCAATTGTCGATTCGCCGCACTATTGTCGTCCAACTCCGTCCAAAAAGCGCTTCAAAATTGATTTCAAGCTACCAGGATAAATCAAACGGCATTCTCTTCGTAATAGACAGGGCTAGGAGATGTGCTGATCTGATTTCATTTCAGACAGAGGGGTAGGGATAGAGGGAGGGGGGTGTTAAACGTTAAACGGGGTTGGAGATCGATATTTTGCCGGGATGAAACTCACGCGTGGCGAGTCGGTAGTTCTACTGCCGATCTGCAATTACTTGAGGTACTTTCTAGAGGTAGATGGCAGTATTTTGAACTCAACCCCAATCCTGAGAATCCCCGAAATCAGCTCTGAGATCGAAACTGAGCTGAAAGAAGCTGATGAATGCTGCGAATTAGTCGATTATACTGGATTCTGAGTCGAAAATGATTCTAGTGCCAACTCTAAACCCTCTTCAAAACATTCCTCCATCGATTCTCATCAAGATGGAGTGGCCTAACTGCGCAGATCATTAGAGAAATCGGAATTCCTAAGTAGACAGAGAGTGTACTGCCAATCTGTAATAACTGAGAGTACTTTTTGCCAAAGGAAGGCAGTATGATGAATTCATCTTCGTGTATTGGAATCAACGCAATCAGCTCTGAGGTCGATTCTGAACCGTGGAAAGGTGACGAGCCTTGATAATTAGTCGAAGATAGTGGATTCTGGCTCGAATACAATCCTACTGCCGATTTAAAACTCGTTTCAACACATTTTCCCATGAATTTCCAGAATCTCGAGCCCGAACAGAGCTCTGAAAATTTCCGGGGGTGCATTTGATATCAGTTCTGATCTATTTTGTGTCAGAAATGTCAGCTCAGATATGACAGACATCCGAGAATGATCGATTTCGACTCAAAATTCGATATGCAGCCAGGTCAGGAACACTTTGAGTGTGATTCTAGAACATTGAATAATATTTTGAGCCTCATCTCAAGTATAGGAATTGCCGTAGGAGAATTCCAGATCAATATTCGCCAAGAGAAAGCTGCAGACCAGTGAAGATTATTCAAAAACCATCGAGTTCTAGGTGTCGAATGAGGATACCGCTGATCTACCATGACTCGGGGTACATCTTAGGGATGCAATCAATATTTTGAGCCCGACCTCAGATCGGAGAGCTGCCGCAATCGGCTCTCAGACCGATTCCAGACCGAGGAAAGGTGATGAGCGATGCGCATCAGTCGAAGATAATGGTTTCTAGATCGGAAACATCTCTGCTGCTACCAGAAAAAGCTCCCTCGTGCGTTCTATCTCCACTTACCAGGATTTTGAGCCCAAGCACGGCTCTAAAGATTCCCGTGGACGAATGAGGAATCTAATTCGATCTCTTTCGAGTCGGGAGAGTCTTTTCAGCACAGGATTCTATCAAAAATGACCGATTTTAGTTCAGATTATGATATGTTGCCAAGTCGAGCAAATTTGAAGTGAATTGGTCAAGTGCTGATCGAAATTTTTAGCCTAGTTCAATGTCGAGAAATTGCTGACGAGAGATTTGAGAACGATATTTGTCCAGGAGTGGATGTTCAGTGATGCAGATTAACCATGGAATGATGATTCTCAGGCGAAGCAAGAATTATACTGCCGATTTACCAAAAGTGGCAGTACATACGAAAAATGTTACGCAATATTTCAAGCCCAACCCTGTGCCCGAGAATCACTGCAATCAGCTCTGGATTGAGTTTGAGCAGAGAAAAGGCAATGAGTGGCGCGTATTAGTCGCGGATAATGGTTCATAAGTCGGGGACAGTCCTGCTGCCACCCCAAAAACCTGTTTGATGCGCTGTACCACAAATTCTCCGGATTTTGAGCCCAAACACGATTCTGAGAACAGCCGTGGTTGAGCTTGACATTGATTCTGATCCGATTCCCCTGTCAGGAGTGTCTCTCCATCACCAACATGATTCAGGGATAACTAATTTTAGCTCAGAAATCGATATGCTGCCGCTTCAAAAACACTTAGAGTGAATCTGCCGAGTATTCAGCAGAATTTTCACCTCAACCCGTAGAACAAAAATTGCCGCAAAAGAACTTGGGAATAATATTCGTCCAAGGAGAGCTGTTCAATGATGCAGATTACTCAAGGAATGATGATTTTGAGCGGAACAAGAAGTATAATGCCTATTCACAAAAACTTGCAGTACATGCGGAAGATGTTAAGCAATATTCCAAGCTGAACCCCGTGTCTGAGAATCACTGCAATTAGCTCTGGTTTGAGTCGGAGTAACGAAAAAGCAATGACTGAAACGTATCAGTCGCGAATAATGGTTTATCGGTCGACAACAGTCCTACTGCCACCCCAACAATTATTCGAATGGGCTCTGCTATAAATTCTCATAATATCGAGCTCAAACGCAACCCTGCGCATCACTGAAGAGACTTGCGAGATCGACATCGGACGATGGAAAGATGTTGAGTGGTGTAATGCTCGAGCTTTCGGGAATTTATAGCAGAGCCCATTTAAATTATTGTTCGGGTGGCAGTAAGACTGTTCCCGGCTGATAAACCATTATTCGCGACTGATACGCACCACTCATCGCTCTCCCTTTGCTCAGACTCAACACAGAGTCGATTGCAGTGATTCTCAGACACGGGGCTGGGCTTGAAATGGACGGCTTCCGACCAGATTCGCATGAGTCCATTTTTCCCATTCCTGGCAAATTAGCTTCAAAGTTTCCTTGCGATGGAGAATTTGGATTGTCATTTGCGGATATGATGCTATATTGATCATATAATGAGTGTGTTTTGACTAATTTTCTTTTGCAAGGGGCTTGATAATTTTCAATTATTCACACTTTTTACGCATCATTTCGCAATGAAAAATGGACTCATGCCATTCTGGTGCCCAAAATTTCTGCCCTCTTCTTCCGGACCAGGACGGTATGAGACCATCATTCCTCTTGAAATGGACACGTATCGTTCTGGATCGAAGAAAGTAGAGAAACGGATCGAGTTTGGCTGCGTTGGATCGAAAAAGTCGAGAAAGTATAATTTCACACCGTTATGGACCAAAAAACGTCGAAAGCATGCGGACTCATACCGTATTTGGCGAAAAAAAGTTGAAAATTTCTGGGTGTCAGAACGGTACATATCTATGTTCATTTTTGGAATTGTCAACTGGGAGCTTCTATGTCTAGGTGTTGGTGAAGATATTTGCTAGTGTTCATGAAATATAATCGGTTTACATCCACGGATCATATCAAACAGGTTCCATTCGAAGTACCACGACTGGAAACGATTATATTCTTGAGATTGCAGCTTACGGATGCGTATTCGAGGGTTTCAGTCGACACGTATCCATTCAATCAGCCTGATTTACAAGCTATAGTGTTTGGGAAGTAGTAAAGTGAAGAATTCCTCTTGGAATTTCTGCTAATAAATCCAAATTCGGAGAGCGTAGATCGAGGCGTAGATTCGAGCACCCATGATGGAAATATTCCAATTTCAACGTAGAGCTCGAATGAGTGGTCAGAATTTCGTTAACTAAGCAATCTGAGAGCACTGATGTTGATGAAAAATATATAATAATGTGGTTCAAATTAGTTGGAGGTTACTTAATTCGAGAAGTTCAGTATTTCCACACTTAGTATCTACCACAATAAGATGTATTGGTAACTAGCAGAAGAATGGAGCTGACAGTCGGGTAATTACGGATATCGATAAAGCAAGTTGATGATATCCAAAATGATTCCCCGGAATGATTAAGGATGAGGCATGTCTACTCGGCGAGATGAGTATAGATATTCTCCGTCATTCACATGGCTTCTAAAGGAAAAACTATGCATCTGGATCATCGAGCTTGTTTTGACCTCGAATGCAGTTACTCGGTCCTTTGGAAAGATCCTATCTCTGAAGATATGATGAAAAATGAGAACTATAGCTAGTTCAAGATCAATTGCTCTATCGAGTCAATTTCTTCGACTGACCCTGTATTCCGGTCTTGTCACTGAAGATGTAAGATGCTAAGAGTTCGATTCAGAGCCAGTCCCCTAACAAGGTCACAATATGCTTGCGGACACCGAAATATCCTGATCGAGGCTCTTCCGTACGTAAGGGCAAGAAAAAGGGGAGTTCAAGTGGCTAACACCTCAACGACTCGATGCAACCACGTCCACAACATAGGGTCCTTCATTTTCAGTTTCTGGAGGCTGCTACTACTCCACGTAGCCCACAGGAGCACTATGATGGAGGATACGAGGTGCGAGAGTGATGTTTTCGTGTTCGAGCATGGACTCATACTGTTCTGATCCCCAAAATGACTCGAAACTTTTTTCCACCAAAGACGCTTATGTCACTTGTGATGCGTCAGAACGCATTTTTACTCCCGCAGTTCCACATACATGTTTTCGCATCTATCCCCTATCATTTCCTGTTGGAAACTCAATTTTCACCAAAACGGACTCATACCGTTCTGTCCGGGAGCCGTCCAAATATTGCCTAACATCATCCGCATGTACTGCAAGTTTTTGTGGATCGGCAGTATACTTTTTGTTCCCTTAGGAATCATCATTCCTTAGATAATCTGCATTACTGAACACTTTCTCTTGGACGGATATTTTCCGAAATTTTCTTGCGGCAATTACTGGTTTACGGATTAAGGTCAAAATTCTGCTAAATATTCGACAGTTTCACTCCAAGTGTTTTTAAATCGGCAGCATGTCGAATTCCAAGCTGAAATCGGTTATCCCTGATTCATGTCAGTGCTCAAGAGACGCGCAGGATAGGGGAATCGGATCAGAATGAACGCCAAGCTCAAGCACGGCTGTTCTCAGAGGCGTGTTTGGGCTCAGAATCCGAAGAATTTATAGTACAGTTCATCAAACATATTCTTGGGGTGACAGTAGGACTGGCTTCAACTTATGAGCCATTATTTGGGACTGATACGCACCACTCATCGCTAATTCTTCGTTCAGACTCACAAGGGGAGGACCTGACCTTTGGATCACCAATCCTTTCCAAATTGTTTTTTACAGTTTTGTGTCACCTAGAATATGAAGAATCCAGAGTAACTCCGTCAAATTGGCCTTCTGTCCAGAGCTACAAGCAAAATTGTGAGCGTTGCCAGTATACCTATATATATCGCTTTTCAACATGAGCCTATATGGGCAATGTTAATGTCATGGGCTGTAACTTTGAACAGGAGGCCCATTTGACGGAGTTACTCTGAATTCTTCATATTCTAGGTAATATAAAACTGTAAAAAAGTTTTGGACAAGATTGGTGATCCAAAGGTCTGGTCTTCCCTTTGTCAGTCCAGAGCTGATTGCAGTGATTCTCAGGCACAGGGTTGGTCTTGGAATATTGCTCAACATCTTCCGCATGTACTGCAAGTTCTTGTACATTGGCAGTGTAACATTTTTTCACCTGGAAATCATCATTCCTTCCATGATCTGCATCATTGAACAGCTCTCCTTGGACGAATCTTGTTACCAAATTTCTCTGCGGCAAATCCTGGTCTATGGATGAAGGTCAGAATTCTGCTGAATATTCGAAAGATTCACTCCAAGTTCTTTTTGGAGTGGCAGCATATAGATTTCCGAGCTAAAATTAGTCATCCTTCATTCATGTCGATGCTAAAGAAACGCTCTTAACAGGGAAGTCGGATCCGAATCGATGTCAAACTCAACCACGGCTGTTCTCAGAGTCGTGTTTGGGCTCAAAATCCAGAGCACTTGTAATACAACGCATCAAACAGGTTTTTGGGGTGGCAGCAGGACTGTCTCCGACTTATGAACCATTATTCGCGACTAATACGCGCCACTCATCGCTTTTTCTTTGCTCCAACTTAATCCAGAGCTGATTGCAGTGATTTTCGGGCACAGGGTTGGGCTTGGAATATTGCGTAACATTTTTCGTATGTACTGCCAGTTTTGGTAAATCGGCAGTATAATTCTTGCTTCATCTAAAAATCATCATTCCTTGAATAATCTGCATTACTGAACAGCAACTCCTGGACGAATAGCATTCTCAAATCTCTCGGCAGCAATTTCTCGACATATGACTCGAATTAGGCTCGAAATTTTGATCAGAACTTGGAAAATTCACTCCGAATTCGCTCGACACGGCAGCATATCAAGATTAGAGCTGAATTCGGTCATTCTTGATCGAATCCTGTGCTGAAAAGACTTTCCCGACTCGGCAAAGATCGAATTCCATTCCAGACTCGTCCGCGGGAATCTTTAGAGCCGTGCTTGGGCTCAAAATCCTGGTAAGTGGAGATAGAACGCACGAGGGAGCTTTTTCTGGTAGCAGCAGAGATGTTTCCGATCTAGAAACCATTATCTTCGACTGATGCGCATCGCTCATCACCTTTCCTCGGTCTGGAATCGGTCTGAGAGCCGATTGCGGCAGCTCTCCGATCTGAGGTCGGGCTCAAAATATTGATTGCATCCCTAAGATGTACCCAGAGTCATGGTAGATCAGCGGTATCCTCATTCGACACCTAGAACTCGATGGTTTTTGAATAATCTTCACTGGTCTGCAGCTTTCTCTTGGCGAATATTGATCTGGAATTCTTATACGGCAATTCCTATACTTGAGATGAGGCTCAAAATTTTATTCAATGTTCTAGAATCACACTCAAAGTGTTCCTGACCTGGCTGCATATCGAATTCTGAGTCGTAATCGATCACTCTTGGATGTCTGTCATACCTGAACTGACATTTCTGCCACAAAATAGATCAGAACTCACATCAAATGCACCCAATTTCCAGAGCTGTGTTTGGGCTCGAGATTCTGGAATTCTTGGGAGAATGTATTGGAACGGGTTTTAAATCGGCAGTAGGCTTGTATTCGAGCCAGAATCCACTATCTTCGACTTATTATCAAGGCTCGTCACCTTTTCACGGTTCAGAGTCGACCTCAGCGCTGAATGCGTTGATTCCCATACAGAAGGATATATTTGTCATACTGTTTTTCACTCTCGTAAAAATCTCCAAGTTATCACAAATCGGCAGTACACTCTCTCCACCTAGGAATTCCGATACCTCTCATAATCTGCGCGGTCAGACCGCTTTTCTGGATGGATATTGCTCAGGAATCCTTTGCGACAATTCCCAGACCTTGGACCAGGCTGAAATGTCTGTTCAATGCTGTAGAGATACATCTGGAGGGTTTTTTCACTGTGGCAGCATATCGCATTCTGAGCTAACATCGATCATCTCGAATGTCTCTTCAGATCTGTAGAGACATTCCCGCCACAAAATAGATCTGAACCGATCTAGAAATTCCCCGCAGCAATTCTCAGAGCTGTGCCCAGACTCGAAATTCTGAGAATCGATGGAGAAATGTTTTAAACCCTGCCAGAGAGTGAGAGAGGAAATATCGCAGTGAAGTATCTTCGAATCGGTTATCGGGGCGACCAAACGGCGGTCGTCTCGGTCCCAACAAGACTGGCCCACCCCCTCCTGGACTGGAAGGAGCCCAAGATTGGATGGGGCAGAATCAGGATCCGCGAGAAAGGTGGCATTCCACGGTGTTACAACTGTCTTGAGTACGGCCACAAGGCCTCGGGCTGCAAGAAGGAAAAGACGGAGGGACGGAGACCAAAACTCTGCTTCCAGTGCGGCGAACCAGGACACCTCGCCGCAACCTGCAAAGTGAAGCCGAAAAGCTTGAGCTGTGAGGCGATCGGGTCCAAATCTGATCTCAGATCTGGGGCGAGCAACTGCACTGCCTACCAGAAGGCCAAGAGCACGTATGAATGGAGGAGAGGTCGAAATGGCTAATTTCATCCAAGCCAACCTCAGGGAGAGTGGCGACGCAAACGATCTCCTACGCGCTGTTGCTGAAAAAGAGGGGATCGATGTTCTGATTATCTCCGGACCGCCTCAAAAGCGCGAATTCTCCCGATCCACATTCGATCACTGGGGGACCGCTCTAATCCAGATCATGAATCCTGCGATCTGTGAAACTGGACCAGCTGTAAGTGGCCGCGGTTTCGCTCGAAAGACCATAGGGGGCACGACAGTCTACAGCTGCTTATATACGTCGCCGGTCAAGACGCATGAATTCGAAGACGAGCTTCACGACCTAGAAGAGGATGTGAGGCAATGGAGGGCCCAGTTAATCGCGGGGGATTTCAACTCCAAGGAACTGACTTGGAGCGGGGGGCCGCGTGATAGACTGGGGACAATAATCGCTGATGCCATGGAGGCATTGGGATTAGTGCTCGCAAACGAGACGGAGGTTATCACCTACTACCGACACGGAACTCGGTCCAGGCAGGGAGGTTCGTCTTCGGTCCTCGACCTGACGTTCATGAGCCCGTCGCTCATGGGACGTATGACATCGTGGGAGGTTCTGGACACGGAAACATTGAGTGACCATCGATATATTCGGTTTCGGCTAAGGACTGACGGACAGAGACAGGCGACACGTAGACCGCGACCGACGGGTTGGCAGGTACGCAAGCTAGACGAGGGAGGATTCCGGGGATCTTTCCCTAATCCAGTCCAAAATTCTCTACCTCCAGAATTGAAAAGTGTCAAGCCATCAAAATTGAACATGAGCTTCAAGACTTTATCCGGATGGAGTTCATCATTCACAGTTTTTATCAAGTGATCTTTCATGCCAAAATACACAAACTCAGCTGTATCTTCAGGGGCATCACCTGATGGTAGAACCTCAATACTGGGTTTTTCATGGTGTCCCAAAAGTGTTCTGGCAGTTAAAGGCAAAGTGGGATGGTACGGCTTGAATGTTTTCAAAATGATGTTCAAATGACTATAAGGTATCGATAGTCTTTTGGCCATTTTCCTAACATCCTCACGGATGTGAGACTCGTCTCTCTTGTTCTGCCCTTCTCTACAATATGCACAACAATGACATGTACATGAATTACCTTCCTTAGTCTGATGAGGTTGTTCAGGCTCAGTTGGAAGTCCAACTTCCCCATCATTGACATTTACATCTTTTGCACCTGGTCGCTCTTTCTGAAAGTACCTGCTCATCAGCAGGAGATGCACTAATATTGGAGTCTTGGTGTATCTCAGCAGAACCAGGCAATCCAGGTTGTTGTAATGAGTTCTCAGTATCATCGCACTTTGATAACTTTGGTGGAGAGATTTCGTTTTTACTCTGTCTCTCTTCTTGTATTCGCCTCTTAAGTCGAAAACGTTGGACTCTTAGAGTAGATGTGTTCACTTTCAACATATTAATGTTTATTTATAGCACTAGATCTACGAAAACAAGTAATTCGGCACTGAAAAATAACCTTATCTTGATCTCTCAAACACTGCACTTGTATCTAACTCGCGAGAAGAATGAGCGACAACCTGTTCAGTTCTTGACAAAGTAAATTGGCTACCCAATTAATTATTGCATGCGCATGCAATTATCGAAAATATATTGAAATTCAGAGAGATGCGAGAGATGAAAATGCTCCGTAGTAAACAAACACGTAGCAGACGCATTTGAGTGTCAGAATCTCCAACCAGGGGTAGGTAAGGCGGCGGCAAGGCATTCCCTTGTCAAGGCAGTACCCAGTGCGATTACCTTGGCCCTGAATGACCTCGCGTTTCATTACTTACTTTCGCATGGAGTACGCCTGAGGACTGACAAAGGTACGCCTGGTAAGGCCCAAACTTGTTGAGCTGTGTTAAGCAGGCGCGCCTGAATAGATTTTTACTCGGGGCGTATCACGCTCAGGATCAAGCGACTCTCTTTCCTCACGACTCTCGGGTGTTATTGCTCCTACTTCGATCTTTTCCTACTCTTCTTTCTTCGATCTTTTCTCTTCTTCCTCCTCTCTTCTCTCTTCTTCCTTCTTCCATCTTTCTTCCCTCTTCAGTTCTCTCTCTCTCTCTCTCTCTTTTTTGATAGGCTTGGGCCCTTTCCAATTAGTCTTTTTCTAGTTTGAGTTGAGTTATGCGTGGCTTCGCTGTCACATAATCCTTACATATGTGATAGTTTCCGGGCCCATGTCTTTTTCTATGTACTGATGTACCTTGATTAATTCCCTCATTTATTTTACTCGTGTGCATCTCTCGATGCCTTTCAATGACTGGTCACTTCCTGTGATAAATGAAATTTCCCTGACCCAAATGACAAATTATATAATGATGATATGTTGATTATGACCGTTATATACATTTCATGTGAATGTATTTTCACTTTTGCCTCCGGGCGAATAAAGGGAATAAATCAATCTCTCTCTCTCTCTCTCTCTCTCTCTCTCTTTCTCTCTTTTGTATGCCTCTGTCCAATATCATATGAGCTTAGATCTGAGCTCCTTACCGCCCATCCTAGTCAACGGTATTACGATCCATCAACAGCCCGTTGTGAAAAACCTAGGCGTAATATTCAGTCAAGATCTTTCGTGGAATGCGCGTATCGCTAGCATTTGTTCCCAGGTGAATGGAGTCTTACATCTTCTCCGGCACCGTGGCTACTTTCTGTCCCCAGATGTTGAGCGGATGCTCATTACTGCTCCGGACAGTCCACATTTTGACTATGCCTGTCTTCTATACAATGATATGTTTGGTTACCTCGCTACCAAACTTCAAAGGTTGTGCAATATGTGTGTGAGACTTATTCACCATTTAAGAAGAGATGCACCATTGAAACCTCATTACCAAAGACTTGAATGGTTATCCCTGGCATCGCGTCGGAATTACTTTCTGTGTGTGCAATTATACAGGATCTTCACAACATCACTGCCAGAGTACATGAATGAACTTTTCAAGCCACTCGACGAGGGAATGCGACGTTCAGCTAGGTCACAATCAACGCGTTTATTTATTCCCACATCGCGTACAAAAGCGTATGATGAAGCTTTCTCCCTACGAGCGTTGAAAGAATGGAATTCGATACCAGATAGTATTCGTCCAATCAAGCCCATTGAAGCATTCAAAGTAGCTTTACTGGAGCATTATCATGATAAAAAGGAACCCAATGGCCATGATTAAGAAATTTATCCACGATCGGTCTTAACCAGGCTACGGTTATATCTCCATTTGCCTGTTAGGAATCTCGCTCTCCCAACTGATATGAATTGATGTAAATTGAACCCAAATTGTATTGTAAATTGTACTGCACTTGTCAATTCATATGAATATCCTACGAATGCACTTGATTTTTCTTTCGCCATACGGTCTACCAAGACCTCGGCATAATAAAATTGTTATCAATCAATCTCTCTCTCTCTCTTTTTTTTTTTTAAGGTGGTTGTAGGGCGAATACGCTGCGACGTACGAAGGAGAGGCACCGGTCAGCCAAACACGGCTGGCCAGCACCTCCCCAACAGTCCCGGGCTGGAATCCGCGTCGATACGGCCATCCGAACCGGGTAAACCCTCTCTTCCTTCTCCGTTGGCGCCGGCCATTGGACAAGGGAGAGATCCACCAACTTACCAATCCGGCCCCGGCACCGCGTGAGCATTACTTCAGGGCCGGCGGCATCTCGCGCTCAGGATCGAGCGTCTCTCTTCTCACGACTCGCAGGTGTTGTTTCCCTTCCTTCGATCTTCTTCCATCTCTTCATTCTTCATTCTTCTTTCTTCTTTCTTCGATCTTCTCTCTTCTTCCTTCCCTCTTCAGCCCATCATGTTCCTCCTGGAACCATTTGGACCCATTCTGTTTGAATCGGCAGGTTTACTGTAATTCACCGGCATCGAGGCGCCTCACCTCCCTCTCTCTCTCCTCCTTACGGGTCATCACCAGCTTGATGTATCCGGTAACTCTATCCCATGTCTTCTGGTTGCGAAGTAAGTACGGGACGAGGTTTTCAGGTGTCAGTTGAGCACCCAGCCATCCATCCAACACGGCGCGCTCTCTTTGTGTGTCGTTGCACGTGAACAGGGCGTGTTCAGCGTCATCCCAGTTGTCCCCGCATGACTGGCATGCTGGGGATGTCCTCTTCTTGAACCGGGTCAGATAGGCACCGAAGCAACCGTGGTCACTCAGTGCTTGCGTCGTCCAGTAATCTATCTCTCCGTGGGTGCGTTCCGTCCATTTGGCTACGTCACGGATCAGCCGGTGCGTCCATCTGCCATTTGCAAATGACGAATCCCACTCAGTTTGCCAATGCTCGAGGGTGGTTTCCTTCTCGTTGTCGCGGATGATCTCCTTCATCGTTGGAGTGAGTACTCGTTCGGCTCCGATCACTCTCTGGCGGTCCCAGATCCTCACTCGCTCCGCGACGAGCAAGTGGATGGGCGGTGTACTCGCCAATACGTAAGCCGCATCTCCCGACACGGTGCGGTAGGCACGGATACTTCTCAGGGCCGCTCTCCGGTGGACAGGCCCCATCTTCTTCTCGATGATGGTCTTCTCTACTCTCTTTCCCCACACGGGTGCACCGTAGAGCATGATAGAGGTGCTGACGGTGTTGAGAAGTGCGCGCCTCTTTTCCTTGGGTCCTCCGATATTCGGCATCAGCCGCTGAAGCGCCGCACCAACCCTGCTCGCTTTCTGGGCGGCCTCCTGGATGTGCTTCTTGAACGACCACTTGTCGTCAAGCCATACGCCGAGGTATTTTAGCTCTGTCTTACGTGGGATCTCTTGCCCGTTGATGTAAAAGTGGGGCAAGTCAAAATTCCTGCGTCTTGTGACCACGATTGCTTCGCACTTCTTGACCGCAAGCTCTAGGAGCCTGCTGACCATCCACTCGTAGACTCGGGCCAGCGCTTCGTTTGCGCGTCTACCCAAGAGTTCCTCGTTGTCGGACCAGACTATGAGCCCCGCGTCGTCCGCGAAAGCCACTATTATCACTCCTCCGGGCAGTTCAATAGACAGTAAACTGTCGTACTGGGTGTTCCAGTTGAACGGCCCGGAAACCGATCCCTGTCCAACTCCGGCGGACAGTTCCCGGATCTCTTGTCCCTCGTCGGTGTCGTACACGAGTGTCCTGTTCCGCAGATAGTCACTCGTGATGGCTAGTAGATAGGGCGGCACTTTACCTGCTTGGGATTGATAGACTCGCTCCCAGCTCGCGCAGTTGAACGCGTTCTTTATTTCCAACGCAATAATGGCACAGAATCCTCCTCTTCCTTGGTATGGGTTCCCTACCGACGCTTGAACCCGCTCTTGGACCTCCTCGATCGCGTGCACAGTGCTCCGTCCCTTCCGGAACCCAAACTGCATTGGTGATAGCCCCCCGCTCTCTTCGTAGGCTTTTTCCACCCTGTTGAGCACCATCCTCTCGTACATTTTCCCGATATTGTCGAGCATGCTGAGAGGGCGTTGACCTCCTTGACCCTTAGGTATTAGGACCAGCTTCTGGCGTTTCCACTTGTCCGGGAAAGTTCCCGCGCTCAGACAGATGTTGAAGAGGTCGAGGAGTAGATCTGGCTTGTATTTGAAGACCAGTTTCAGAGCCTCGTTTGGGATGCCATCCAGGCCAGGGGCCTTGCCGTTCGGCATTCTCTTCGCCGCTATGAGTAGCTCTTGCATAGTGAAGAGCGGGATGGGGTCTTCGCTCTCCGGAGGGAATGTAACTCTGGGTTCTCCTGCTGGGAAGAGGTCTTCTACGATGTTGCGCAATGTTGCTGCATCGGTCGGTGCTGGGTTGCCCCTCCGGGGTCGGACCTTTGACATGACCACGCGATATGGCGTGCCCCAGGGGTCTTCGTTAACCATGTCGCACAGTTCACCCCAGCACTTCTCTTTGCTCCTTCGGATAGCTAGAACGAGAGCCTTCTTTGCTTCTTTGTACGCTCTGTCATCTTCCGCCAGCGATGGTCGTTGCAGTTTCCTTGATCGCCATGCGGTCCTCCTTTTCTTGTTGCTCGTTCTTCGTAGAGCCTCGATCTCATCGGTGATCCAGTACTCTGGTTTCCTCCAGAAACATGGTGTTGTCCTGCGAGGCATCGACGCGTCGCAAGCTCTCGTGATGGCGGATGTTACCATCGCCACAGCCTCGTCCGACGCGGAGTTCATCGGGAGATCTTCGACTGTTTCTATCGATTCCCGGAATTTCCCCTCGTCCAGCATCCGTACCTGCCACCCCGTTGGTCGCGGTCTGCGTGTCGTCTGTCTCTGTCCGTCAGTCCTAAGTCGAAACCGAATATGTCGATGGTCACTCAGTGTTTCCGTGTCCAGAACTTCCCACGATGTCATACGTCCCATGAGCGACAGGCTCATGAACGTCAGGTCGAGGACCGATGATGAACCTCCCTCCCGGGACCGAGTGTCGTGCCGGTAATAGGTGATAACCCCCGTCTCGTTCGCGAGCACTAATCCCAATGCCTCCATGGCATCAGCGAGTATTACCCCCCGTCTATCGCGCGGCCCCCCGCTCCAAGTCGGTTCCTTGGAGTTGAAATCTCCCGCGATTATAACTGGGCCCCCCCATTGCCTCACATCCTCTTCTAGGTCGTGGAGCTCGTCTTCAAATTCGTGCGTCTTGAGCGACGGCGAGTAGTAGCAGCTGTATACAGCTGTGCCCCCTATGGTCTTTCGAGCATAACCGCGGCAACTAACAGTTGGTTCAGTCTCGCGGATCGCGGGATTCGTGATCTGAATTACAGCGGTCCCCCAGTGATCGAATGTGGAACGGGAAAGTTCGCGCTTCCGAGGCGGTTCGGAGATGATCAGAACATCGATACCCCCTTCTTTGGCGGCAGTGTGTAGGAGGTCACAAGCGTCCCCGCTTCTCCTGAGGTTGGCTTGGATGAAGTTAGCCATTTCTTCCCCCCCTGCGTCTATATGTCGCCCTCGCGTTTTGGTAGGCTGTGCAGTTGCTGGAGCCCGACCTGTGGTCAGATCTGGTTCCGATAGCCACGCAGCTGAGGCATTTTGGTTTCTCTTTACAGGTAGCGGCGAGGTGTCCTGGTTCACCGCACTGGAAGCAGAGTTTCGGTTGACGTTCCTCTGCCTTCTCTTTTTTGCAGCCTGAGGCCTTGTGGCCATACTCCAGGCAGTTATAGCAGCGTGGGATGCCTCCCTTCTCGCGGATTCTCACTCTGCTCCATCCCACCTTGGGTTCTTTCCAGTCCAGGAGGCGGTGAGCGAGCCTCGCTGGGATGGACACAACCGCTGTTTGGGTGCCTCGGGAGCCATTTCGCAGGCTCTTGACTATTATGGCTCCATCCTCGTTTTCTGGTAGGGCCTTCGATAGGTCCTTCTGCACTTTAGTTTTGTCGACATCGTAGTCGACTCCGAGAACCTCGAGGGTCATGCTATTTGCGAGGCAGTGGACGGCCCCTTCTTGCCCGATGACTGGTGTCAGAGCCGCTTTGATGGCTGCAGCGTCGGTGCCCTTCCTCAGTTCAATGAGGATTTGTCCTTCCTGTGTCTTGCGGATGCCCGTGACTTTAGAGCCCACTTCTTCATTAAGGTCATCCGTCTTTATCTTGCGCAGCATATCTGCGTAGCTTAACCCACCTTGGTTTGCCGTGACGAGAACGGCGTCGGATTTCGCTCTTCTTGGCTTCATCTTTGCCTTCTTTCCAGCGGTGTCACTTGATCGACCGCTTTTCTTTGCCCTCTTTGTATTTCTCTTAGAGACCACTTCCTGCCAAGGCCCGTCCTGCTTGGGCCTATTAGGAGTCGATGTCGAGCGCGGTGTTTCGAGGGCTCCCGATGGATGTCCGCGTCGCGTCCTCTTCGTATCGTACTGTTTCCCTTGTCGCGATTCCGGTTTATTCGCCCCCCTTCCCTGTGTGCCGCTTCCCGACGCGGCTGGCCCAGAGGGCTGCGCACTCCTCTTCATTTTTAGGGTCTTCTCCGCTTCGAGAAGTGTGGTCTCAAAAGCCGCTCTCTTCCCTTTGTCTGCCGCAAGTAGGCCTTCGAGAGCGTGGCCAATCTTCTTGAGCTCTTCCATGTCGCCCTGAGTTCCTTCTGGGATGTTGGAGGCAGACTCGGCTATCCCTATGACCAAGTTCAGGTGGTCGAGGAGAAAATGAGTCTTCTCCTCCATCTGTTCTCGGCACATTTTCAAGTCCCTCCATCCTTCCATTAGATCGGGGGCCTTGTCTCCACTTCTTTGTCGACTGGCCTTCTCAGGTGTGGGGAACCGATCGATGTCCATATCCTCCGGTGTTTTTTGACCTTCTTCGAGTCCGCGGTCACAGTCCTTGGATGTCAGGGTGTCTTCTGACTTCTGGCACTCCGTGGTGGTGTTAGAGTCCCCTGAATCCGAGCTGGAATCGGCGGTATCATCTCCCTTGTTCTTGTCTTGCGTAAGCTGGATCTTGATCGCGGGGTTGATCTTCATCAGTTTGTCTGCCGCCGCTTGCGCTTCTGCAGCAACCTTCGCGTTCTTCTCTTTTTGGCTCAAGAATGTGAGCTTCGATTGCTTCAGCGTTCGCTTATCTACTTCCTCACCCAGACCTTTTCTCTTCCTGCTGTTCGGGGTGAGGTCTACTCCTGTCTGGTGTTGGTCCTTTCCTCCAACTATCTTCGCCAGAGGCGTATTCCCATCGCTTGTAGCTTTACGCGTGAGTCCACCAGCCAAGTGTGCCACTGGTAGCGCGCATTGCATCGTTGGGCCCCCCCCCCCAAGATCCGAATGGGGCCCCGCTTTACTTGGGGAATTCTTGCCGTCAATGCTGGACATCTTCTTCTTTCTTCTTTTTCCAGGGCCTGGAATCGCATGCTGGCCGACCCCGGACCAGACCAGCACGGGTGTGGTGTGTTGTGTGATGCGTGTTCTGTGTAATATTGGTATGTCTGTGTAATGCTTGAGCAAGCGTCAGTATGATGCGTGTAGAATGTAGTGTGTGTTAGTGTAAGTGTAGGACTCGGGTCCGGAGGGGCGTCACTCCCTCAAGCTCCAAGTGCAACCCTAAGGTCACACCCAAAGCCCCCTACGGGGAATCTCTCTCTCTCTCTTTCTCTCTCTCTCTCTCTCTCTCTCTCTCTCTCTCTCTCTCTCTCTCTCTTTTTTGATCTTAGGAGAGACGAGCACATCACCCCGTTTAGGGAGCGTTTGGGTTGGTTGCGTACTGATTCGCGGAGAATGTACTTCGCAGCTCTGTTAATGCATAAGATCATGCATTTAGGAGAGCCTGGCTACCTAGCTGCGATGTTCACCAGGTACCAATCTGAACGCCCCGCACGTGGTGATGCAGAAGAGCGGGTACTCAAAGTTCCCAACATGAGACTTGAATATGGAAGAAGATCTTTCCAGGTTCAATGTGCTCATTTGTGGAACTTTCTCCCTCCGGGCTTTCGGCAGCTGGGGAAAACACCCTTGTTCAAAGAGTCCTTGAAAGATTTTCTATTAACAAAGTCTCCTCAGAGGATTGATCCGGAAAAGCAGCATTACTTTAATCTTTAATCTTTGATGGGCTCGGGTTTTTGTTCTTTTTCTTTCTATCTCTTATTAATTGTAAGTGACCTTCTGTCACCAGACTGAAGAAAAACTGTGATATTTTTGTGAACCTATGCCCTTTATCTCATTTTCTTTCAAGTGAAATCGTAAAGTGTATGACTAGTCACAACTGTGATATATCTATCCTTGACCAAATTATTTCTCAATATGATTTTATCGGAATATTCATTAATTTTATATATATATATTTATATGTGACACATATGAAAATATGTAGGTGTATTTTTGTCGTATGACGAATAAAGGATATCATTCATTCATTCATTCTCTCTCTCTGGCGCGGTAAGTGCTTTCACACGCATTCAACATCGTTCTGTGTTAGGATATCGTTTTAACCATCAAAACGTCGTCCCGAGTGGCACTTTTTTGCAGATTGGGCTTCCTCCTGCAGGCTCATACCACTGGAGCATTACTGCATGGTTCCTGATCGAGCCTGGGAGGAATAATTCAAAATCTGCAACTCCAACAACAACATCGAGTTGGCAGTGCTTGGCGCCGAAAGTGAGCTCTCGGCGCATGCTCGAAAGTCGTCTGCTCCACTGGCCTGTCTCGCTGTCTCGCTGTCTGCTGCACGATGAATGACAACACCTGCTGTGCCTGCAACGGCACCTTACGCACGGGCAGTAGAGAATGCAGCGTATGCAAAAGATCTGCACATGTCAAGTGCTCAAAGTTATCCCAAGAAGCAGTGACATGCACGAGCTGTCTGCAGGTGAGCGAATTTCCAACCGCAAAATTACCATCGAAAGCAGTGAAGCAGACGACTTCTGCCGCTCGTCTCAGTATGCAGACGGCCAGAGTGAGAGAGAAGGAGAATATGAACTCGCAGAAACGTGTGAGTAACCAGCCCAACTCACACAAGCGGCTCAGCACGCATGCTGCGTCTGGATTGTCTCCCCCCGTTCCGCAATATACCAACGTGCGAAGTAGCGTGAAGCTCCCCACCACCAAGACCTCTCATTCCACCGGGAGTCCACAGCTCGCGCTAGCGGGGGGTATTCCGCGAGCTGATGTCTCAACTCCATCACGTGGCGCCACCATCCACGACTCCAGCAAAGTAGAGCCCGCGAATTTTCAAAAGCAGCAAACACAAGAGCGGCTCACTACTGCCTCCCAGTTGCTGCTTCCTACACCATCTGAGGACGGCCCTGCTGGGAAGGAGGAGAGAAACAGCTCCAACATCTTGAAACATCCTTCAGCATCACCCACATCGACGCCGTTACCTTCTCCGGAGCAAAAATGGGTACTTATAGCACAGAGTACTCTGGACCTATTTTACGACCAATATGCCTTGCTCCAGAACCAGCTTGACGAAATAAAATCCCTCGTGAGTCGACACAACGTTGCCATTCCCCCTCCATCTCTCACGCCAGCGGTGAAAGAGGTGGATGATTGCCTGTTAGCGCGTGTGTCTTCTCTCGAGGGACTTATAGAGAAGCAGAACTCCCAGCTGGAGGAGCTCTGCTTGGATCGCCAGCTTCTTTTGGAGCAGAATTCCAACTTGAAGGGCCAGATTTCCACTCTTACTGAGCTGCTTGAAGGCTCCCAGAGTACTCTGCAAAATTACAATTTAAGGAATTATGAGAATTCTAATGCCGAATCGACACGTCAATCCTCGATTTTAATTAATCCACCTAGGATGAATGAGTCCCCCCATTCACATGATGGGAAGCAAGGACGGGGACATGGCAGTGATGGGCTTGAGCGCAGTAAATTAATTATTAATGGTGTTTTGAAAGAAAATTCTGTGGCCTCACCGGCACAAATATCTGGTATTTCCTACGCAGTGCTCAAGTCCATTCTTCCCTCGCTGGAGAGGGCAGACATTGTCGATGTTCATGTCCTGCATCCAAGGCATGCGTCTAAGGAGAGGCCTCCAGCAAATAATCGTGATTCGGATCCATCTTCACGAGCCTCAGCTGCCGTCTCACGCACTCTACCATCATGCGTAGTCCAACTCTCCAGTAGCCATTTTTCGGGAAAGTGATTCGGGCTAAGCGTTCAATCGCCAATAATTATTTCACGGCTAGTAACATCCAGCCTGATCTACTTGACTCAGATGCGAAAGCTCATGTGCCAAACCGTAAAATCTTTATAAATGAAATGCTCCCCCGTGAGAAGTACAAGGAATATACACGTTTGAGATCGGTTGCACGCGGTTTGGGTCTAAGATACGTCTGGCACAGCGGTGGACGTTTCTGGGTCAGGCGGAAAAGTGGTGAGCGAGCACATACGTTCGAATCCCTCGCCGATCTGCAGGTCATTCAAACGGCCTGTCGAAGTGTTCCAAAACGTGCTTGCGCGTCCTCCAACAACACCCAGAGCTGCACAGCCGTTCCGGAGCAGAGCCAAGTTCCGGCAGCAGCATCAGCGGAGGCTCCTTGACTAAATACGGCTGCTGAGGAGCGACGAGGGGGTGGAGGTTTCTTAAAAGCGGGATTTATCAACCTTAACTCCCTGACAGATAAGATTGAGCATCTACGCTTGCTCGTCGCTAACGATCCTTCGTATGATCTATTTGGGGTGGCCGAGTCGAAGCTAGATGAGTATGTGGATGACAGTCTCGTTCAGATTCCAGGTTTTTCGTTGTTGCGACAAGATCGCAACAGAGAGGGTGGAGGAGTTGCCTTGTATGTGCGCAATGACTTCAAAATTGAGAAGTTAGTTTCGTCAAATACTTTTGGGCCGGGGAAACCTGGCGTGCCTGAATTTCTTTTCTGTAGCGTACAACAAGGCGGCTCACCTCCAATACTAGTCGCGGTAATCTATAGACCCCCAAAAATCGCCATGCAGAAGGGTGATGGGCTGTTTGGCTCGTTACGCCGGCTGTGTGGAGATTACAGTCACCAAATCATTACGGGTGATCTGAACGCTGACTTGTTGGATACTGCTCATCCCGACACCAAGACACTGACTGCACTGACAGAAGGACTCGCCTTGCAGATAGTGCAGCATGGCCCGACTCATCAGCACAACCCCAATGTATCTCATACATGGATTGATCACGTTTGTGTAGATGACAACGACACCATAACTGACTTTCAGAACAGACACCTGCCCAGTTTCGGCAGGCACTCGGTCATTGACGTCACCATTAACGTCTTCAGTCCCACTCCGCCAAAAAATTCCTCCACCTACAGGGATTTTCGTAACATCACCCCGGAGATATTGAATGACCGTATGCTTCGCTGTGACTGGACAGCTCTTGAGAATGCCGAAACCAGTTTGGAAGAAGCAATTCACTGCTTGAATGAAAATTTAAAGACCGTTATAGATGAATTAGCTCCTGAGAAAACTATTAATCCGCGGGAAAATGACGCTCCCTGGATTGGTCCTGAGCTGCGGGTACTCATAAAGGAGCAAGACACGACGCGCAGGCGCTGGGAGCGGAATCAACGTAACCAGCGCAAGTGTCCTGAGCTTCAAAATGAGTACTTTCGGCTCAGTAAAGAGGTTGACTTGCGCATTGAACGAGAGCGTAACTCCTTCCTTCAAAGTCATCTTTCTGACGCTCTCGATCAACAGGAGAACATCTGGAAGGGAATGCGCAACCTCGGCCTCTTGCCTAAGAGCAAAGAGGAGGAACCTCATGGTTTCACACCGGATGAGTTGAACGCACACTTTGCGGGGGTTTCCGTTCCGCCCCACGGAAATATCGAAGAAGCAATGGACGATATTGACTCGGCGCCAGAGGAGGGGTTTAAATTTAAGCCCACAAATTTCACTGATGTAGTCCTTGCCATCAAACATCTCTCCTCGCAGGCCCGTGGAGCGGATGGGATACCTCAAAGTGTGATCGCGAAAGCTCTCCCGGCTATTGGTGATCTTATTGTACATATTCTTAACTCCTCTTTCGCTCATGGCATTTTTCCCGAGGCTTGGAAGCAAGCGCAGCTGATCGCATTAAAGAAGACTGCCACTCCATCAACGGTCTCGGATTCCCGTCCCATAGCGCTGCTGTGCTTCCTCTCCAAGGTTTTGGAAAAAATCCCACATGACCAAATCATGGACTATTCAAAAATTGAGAAGCTACTTGATCTCTTCCAAGCTGGTTTCAAGCAACATCACAGTACCCAGACGGTACTGCTCAAGTTGACAGACGACATCAGAGTAGGAATTGACAGAAAGAAGATCACTCTGCCCCTACTGTTCGACTTTAGCAAAGCATTCGATACAATCTCACCATGCAAGCTGCTGAGGAAGCTACGACACCTTGGCTTCTCGAGATCGGCACTCCTGTGGATAAAATCATATTTACAGGGTCGCACCCAACAAATCACTCCTGAAGTAGGTAAATCTGATTGGCTCGAAACCAATCTGGGTGTTCCGCAGGGGTCCGTTCTTGGGCCTCTCCTCTTCAGCTTGTATGTGAATGATTTGCCCGGGCTATTGAATGGAAAGTCAGTGAACCATATATTCTACGCAGATGATCTTCAGATCTATCTTCAAGTTGATAAGAAGAACAACAAGGAGGGGATTGCTCGACTGGGAGACATAGGGCGACTTGTTGCTGAATGGGCTAGGAACTCCGACCTGCGCCTCAACGCTGGCAAGACCAAGACAATCTTTTCCAGCTCCGACAGGAACGTTAGAGACTTGCAACGAATGAACTTGCCAGGGGTTGAGATACAGGATGGAGTGTTTGTCCCATTCAGTGATACTGTCGTGAGTCTTGGTGTTACACTTGACAGCGAACTAACGTGGAAACCGCACATCGATCAAGTTACCAAAAAAGTCAACAGAGCCCTATATGGTTTGCGGTTTTTTACGGCGTGTATCACCAGACCTCTCCGAATTCGCCTAGTCGAGTCCCTGGTTCAACCGCATTTGGATTACTGTACGGTCGTGTACCTCGACGCCACGGACGAACAGCGGCAACGGATACAACGACTGAGCAATTCATGTGTGAGATATATTTTTGATCTTAGGAGAGACGAGCATATCACCCCGTTTAGGGAGCGTTTGGGCTGGTTACATACTGATTCGCTGCGAATGTACTTCGCAGCTCTCTTGATGCATAAGATCATGCACTTAGGAGAACCTGGCTACCTAGCTGCGATGTTTACCAGGTACCAATCTGAACGCCCCGCACGTGACGATGCAGAAGAGCGGACACTCAAAGTTCCCAATATGAGACTTGAATATGGTAGAAGATCTTTCCAGGTTCAATGTGCTCACTTGTGGAACTTTCTCCCTTTGGGCTTTCGGCAAATTCAAAAAATTTCACTTTTCAAAGACGCTCTAAAAGAATTATCCCGGAGGATTGATGTGGACCAGAAACAGTACTTCAATCTCTGATAGGCTTGGGCTCTAATCAATTAGTCTTTTTCTAGTTTTAGTCGAGTTTTACGTGGCTTACCTGTCACATAATTCTTGAATCTGTGATAGTTTCCGGGCCCATGTCTGTCTTTTTATATGTACTGATGTACCTCGATTAATTACCTAATTTATTTTGACTCGTGTGCATCTCTCGATGCCTTTCCATTGACTAGTCACTTCCTGTGATGATTGGAATTTCCTTGACCAAAGTGACAAATTGTATAATACTTATATGTTGATTATAACCGTTGTATGTATCTCATTTAATTGTATTTTTCCTCTTGCCACCAGGCAAATAAAGGGAATCAATCAATCAATCAATCTCTCTCTCTCTCTTTCTCTCTCTTTCTCTGTATGAGCTTGTGTACAACGTGCGAAGTACATATAGATGTACTTCGCAGCACTTTTAATGCATAGGATCATTCGTCTTGGAGAACCTGGCTACCTAGCTGCGATGTTTACCAGGTACCAATCTGAACGCCCCGTACGTGATGATGCAGAAAAGCGGGTACTCAAGTGTAACTGAGGGGATCTCAGGATGTCGGGAATTCTAGGTGGGGATGACAATCGAATACAACGAAGCTGGAATTAATAATATATATTAAGAATAATATGTACAAAGGAATTAATAATGATATATTCAATTGCCCTCAGGCCTTGGCTAATTCACTGCTACTCTAATACACTGTAATAACCCTAAAAACTGTTGATAGAGATACAATTCATCTGAAGTTACTTGAACGGAATAATACGGATACTGTTCTATTCATCTCAAGAGCTCCTTGCGATGAGCAGCACAGCGACTGGCTAGTGAACTAGTCTGTCAGTGGACTCCTGACAGCGACATTTGATGGAGCTCCCACCAAATGCCTTCACCCCGGTCGGTTTTCGCAGGCGGGTTATACAGGTTACAATATCCTAACTAATCTTACATATCTTGGTGCTCCCAGGATGCGAAGATCTAGGATGGCTGATATCCAGAGCTCCTGGATAACATTCCTGCCTCGGTGCTCCCGAGGTCTATCTATCACGACTCTAGAGCTCCCAAAGCCGAGAAAGATCGAGAGAGTTAATACTTGGAGCTCCCAAGATTAACTAGTGAGTTGAGCCCGAGCTCCAGGTCGACTGACTCTGCTTCTGCGGTTGGGCTGGTTCCCTTCCTATGGTCCTCTGTTCCGCTTGTGAGAGAGATCGGTGTCCACCTGGCGGTGACTGGTGTAAGCATACAGTTGGCCTGGTGCCTGTGGCGTTACTGCGCGGGCAAGCCGATGCTTAGCGGGTTGCGGTAGTGTAGGGGTGCCCGTCGCATCCCCCTCTTCCTCCGGAGAGTGAGTCTTATTCACTCTTACTAATTCTGCTATCGGGAAACTGGTTCTAGTTCTAGGGGCGACTAGCTGTAATCGGATTCTAGAGGTTACCCATCTGTTTACTGGGTTCTAGGTGTATCTTATCTTCATCTGACTCATCTGAGTCACTGCTTCGGTACGGGGGAAGGTCCTTGACATGAATGTGGGTGATTACGTTGCCCTCATCGTCTTCTAGGTCGAATATTACTGGTGAAGTCTTCTTCCGGATTCTGTACGGTTCACCTGCTTTCTTGTCTAACGCGGCGTTATAGTGTTTCGCTTTGTTTGACAGTGTGTGAAGTTTCTTAAGGACTAGTTCACCTATCTTAGGTTCCCATTCTCGCCGTCTTAGGTTGTAATGAAACCGCTGTTTCGTGAAGCTGCGTGCCATATTCGCCTTGGATAGTTCTAGAGCTTCATGCATTCGTTTGAACCTATTTTCTGCCCCCGTTCTACGACTACTTACCTCCTGGCTCAGGCTGCCGGGTGTGGATAGTTCCCTCCCGTGATTCAGGTACGCGGGAGAGAACCCAGTGGAGTCACTTGGAGCGGTATTGTAGGCAAACGAAATTTCTGAAATCTGCTCATCCCACGTTTGTTGTGATGACTCAATGAGCTGCTTGATCACTGTTTCTATAACTTTGTTGGTCCGTTCAACTGGATTGCACTGCGGTGCGTAAGCTGGCGTCCTCCGATGTGTTATTCCGTAATTATTCATCATCTGTTGGAATTCCTTTGATCTGAACTGTTGACCGTTGTCACTGACTATAGATTTAGGTACTCCATGGCGAAATATCACTTGTTCCTGCAGAGCTTTTATGGTCGCGGCGGCTGTGGCTTTCCGTAATGCCTTCAGCTCGATCCATCCCGTGAACCTGTCCTGCATCACCAGTAGATATGCGTTACCGTTCGTGGATCGTGGTAAGGGTCCGATGAAGTCTATGGATACCATTTCCCACGGATCGTTGACCGTGGTGGCATGCATGTGTCCGGGTGGTGCTTGTTGACGTGACTTATGTTGTTGACAGCTTCGGCAGTTCCGGACGTATTTGGTGGTTTCGCGGAGAATCCCTGGCCAGTAGTAATCCCTGAATATTCTGGTTAGTGTTTTGGCGACTCCGAGATGCCCCGCCGTAGCAGCGTCATGGCATTCTGTTAGCACTTTCGTCCGTTCATATGATGGAACGCATATTTTCCACTCCTCGTGATTCTCTGCGTCGTTGAAGTCCAGCGTGTGTAGTATATGGCGGTATAGACGTCCTCCTTTGATGCAATATTCGGGATTGTCTTGTGGGTTATCCATGACTTTCTTCAGCATGCCATTATACCGTTTGCATTGGATGAAATTGTTTACTTGGCATGATTCTACTGGTTGTCTAGATAGCGCATCGGCGACAATATTATCTTGGCCTCTTCTATATTTGAGCTCGAAGTCCCATTGGCTGAGTTCCAAAGCCCATCGCGCCAGTCGTCCTGAAGGGCTCTCTATGCTATCCAACCATTTTAGTGACTGGTGGTCTGTTAATACTCGAAAATGGTAGCCCTCAAGGTAGTCTCTCATTTTCCATATGCCCCATTTGACTGCGAGGCATTCGAGTTCTGTTGCCGAATAATTTCTCTCTGCGTTGTTTAATGACCGACTGGCATAGGCCACCACTCTTCCTTCTTCGCCTTCCCCTTGTGTGAGTACAGCTCCTAGTCCAGTTTGGCTCGCATAGGTCTGTAAGGTAAACAGCTTATTCCAGTCAGGGTATGCTAGCACAGGGGCGTTAGGCATCTGTTTCTTTAGCTGATCAAATGCTCTCTGCTGTGCGGATCCCCATTTGTACCTTGTTTTCTTTTTTAGCAGTTTGTTCAATGGGTCTGAAAGTTGTGATGCATTCTTTATGAATCTCCTATACCAGGATGTCATACCTAAAAATCGTCTCAGTTCTTTTGCGTTTTTAGGCGTATCAAGCATTTCTATGGCCGCGATCTTTTCAGGATCCGTCCTAAGTCCGTGTTCGTCTACAATATGTCCCAAATATTTGAGTCTTTCTCGTGCGAAGTGACATTTCTCCCAATTTGGTACTAGATTTGCCTTTCTCAACCTTTTCAATACTTCTCGTAGGAGTTTAATATGCTCTTCAAATGTTTTCGCTATGATGATGATGTCATCCAAATAGGCGAAGACGTGTTGTGCTAAATCCGGTGTGATTATTTTATCTAGGAGTCGTTGAAAGGTAGATGCTGCCGCATGTAGGCCGAACGGCATAACCACGAACCCGAATAGGCCACGACCCGGTACTGTAAACGCTGTGATCTCGCAACTTTCCTTGGTTAATGGAACTTGCCAATAGCCATTTTTCAAATCTATCGTTGATATATATAGTTTTTCCCCTTAGCTTGTCGATTGTTGCGTTTACCTGCGGAATGGGGTAGGCGTCTTTCTCTGAGTTATCATTCACTTTTATGAAGTCTGTGCAAAATCGATGCTTCCCGTTTTTCTTCTTGACGATTACAACTGGTGAATTCCATGGGCTATTTGAAGGTCTCACTACTTTATTCTCGAGCATCATATCTAGTTCTTGGTTCATAATTTCTTGCTTCGCTGGATTGCATGGTCTATGTTTTTGTTTGATCGGGTTTCTATTTCTCATACGAATGGCATGATCAATCAGTGGGGTGACCCCTTTTATTTCCGCGAATCGTCCTTTTTCCTCTTCGATGTTCTCTTGTAAGGTTTCCTCTTCCTCCGATGATAACTCCGCTAGTCCTTGAAAGTCTGTTACTGTGCAGATGTCCGGCCCCTTCCCATACCCTGGTTGCAATACTTTGTTATCCAGAATGATTTTGATCTTCAACCGACGCAGCATGTCCATACCCAGTAGTATATCGCACCCCAGGGTATTCATGATGTAGAATCGGTGGTGCAACTCACGTCCTAAAATCTCGATGTTGCCTGTTGCTTGGCCCGTGAGGGTCGTAACGGAGCCATCTGCTAGTCCTGCTGAGCTGTACCCGTCCGAGACCTGCCATTCTTCTTTGATGCATGTGTCTTTGACCTTGGCACTGATGTAGGAATGTACTGAGCCTGGATCCACTAAAGCTAGAAATCTTTTATATCCTATCCTTGCTTCAATGTAGTATCTGGATTCTTCTGGGGCCGGGTTGGTGGCATTCCGGCCCCTTTGTCGTTTTCCTGTTTCGGACAAGGACAATCTCTGCTCAGGACATTATCTTTACCGCACCATGAGCAAAATCTCTTTAATGGGTTTTTGCAGTTGAACCTTGTATGACCTCTTTGACCGCATTTCCAGCAATGTGTCTTGCCATCATAAGTTGGAGCTATGGTCATTGCACTACCCCTAGAAGGTAAGCGAGACTCTCTGGTATCTTTATTCATTTGTTTCAACGTTTCTTCCAGATCTTCTGTCCTCTGCATCAGCTCTGAAATAGTTGCAACGCTTGACCGCTGTATGTATAGTCTGTACTCAGCCTTCATCTGATAGAACAGAGTATCTAGTTGTCTTTCAGTGTCATACCCTTCTCGTCTTCGCATTAGAGTGAGCATTGAAGTTATAAATGACCGTACTGATTCCGATGATTCCTGCCGTCGTTCTGTTATTCGCTGTGTGAGGTTGCGCAATTCATTCGGTGATAAAAAATATGACCTCATGCTTTCCTGTATATTTCTCCAATCCATATCACTGCCATTCATGTTTCTGTACCATAGCTGTGCGTCTGCTTTCAAGAGTTCTGGCAGTCCCGAAACTAATGCCTCGTCTGTCATTTGGTATGCTTTTTGTAGTTCGGTGACCCGTTCCAGGAAAGAGTATAGGTCTTTACCATCAAAATGACAGTTCCACTTTCTCATAGTTTTCAGAGTATGTGATCGGGCACTGCTTGTTCTATGATAATGGTTCTTTCAGCTATGGATGTACTAGCGGATCCTGCCGTCTGTGAATTCTCTTTCGTATCCTCTGTTTTTGCCAACTCTTCATCGAAAGTTGCAGGATCTTCCGGTTTATCTGTAAATTCTTCGGGGTGACCTCGGATCAACTGTACTAGACGTTGTCTTGACATGGCCATACTGCCGGTCGTATCTAGCTGGTAGCTGTTCAACACTGCAATGAGTTCGACTTTCTTCAACTGGTAGACCCAAGAAACTGGTGCCATCTCGACTTCTTAATAAAGAACTAACTATTACATATGAAAATACTAGCCTAAAGTCAGCGAATTAGCCTGCCTGTTACAATTCGTCTGGGCGCCATGTAACTGAGGGGATTTCAGGATGTCGGGAATTCTAGGTGGGGATGACAATCGAATACAACGAAGCTGGAATAAATAATATATATTAAGAGTAATATGTACAAAAGAATCAATAATGATATATTCAATTGCCCTCAGGCCTTGGCTAATTCACTGCTACTCTAATACACTGTAATAACCCTAAAAACTGTTGATAGAGATACAATTCATCTGAAGTTATTTGAACGGAATAATACGGATACTGTTCTATTCATCTCAAGAGCTCCTTGCGATGAGCAGCACAGCGACTGGCTAGTGAACTAGTCTGTCGCTGGACTCCTGACAGCGACATTTGATGGAGCTCCCACCAAATGCCTTCACCCCGGTCGGTTTTCGCGGGCGGGTTATACGGGTTACAATATCCTAACTAATCTTACATATCTTGGTGCTCCCAGGATGCAAAGATCTAGGATGGCTGATATCCAGAGCTCCTGGATAACATTTCTGCCTCGGTGCTCCCGAGGTCTATCTATCACGACTCTAGAGCTCCTAAAGCCGAGAAAGATCGAGAGAGTTAATACTTGGAGCTCCCAAGATTAACATGTGAGTTGAGCCCGAGCTCCGGGCCGACTGACTCTGCTTCTGCGGTTGGGCTGGTTTCCTCCCTATGTTCCTCTGTTCCGCTTGTGAGAGAGATTGGTGTCCACCTGGCGGTGACTGGTGTAAGCATACAGTTGGCCTGGTGCCTGTGGCATTACTGCGCGGGCACGCCGATGCTTAGCGGGTTGCGGTAGTGTAGGGGTGCCCGTCGCACAAGATTCCCAATATGAGACTTGAGTACGGAAGAAGATCATCCCAGGCTCAATGTGCTCATTTGTGGAACTCTCTCCCTCCGGGCTTTTGGCAGCTGGGAAGAATATCAATATCCAAAGAGGCCTTAGAAGATTTCCTTCTGACTCAGTCTTCTCAGAGTGATGTGGAGAGGAGGCATTATTTTATTCTCTGAACTGTGATATGTTTGGGCTCTTTTCAATCAGCATTTTTTTTTTCAAAAGAGTTATACGTGGCTACTTCGTCACTGTATTCTAATTCCTGTGATACTACTGCTGGCCTTTTATATGCCTTTCTACATGAGAATGTTTTCCTCTCCTCGATCGTTCTTGTAATGACTGATGTATGTATATGAGAATGTATTCGAGTTGAGAAATCAAATGGAAATAGCGGGTTAAATTGACCTTTCTCGCAAGCGCATAACGAAGATGAACTTTCGTATATAAGGGCGTTCAAACCATCGAACATTCGGCCACTTGAGCCGCGTGTCAGTGGTAAACTCTCAATGCTCTTCCACCACTTTGAAAAGCCCGAGCAATGAGAGAAGGGCGAAACACGCACAATATCAGCGTAGAATCAAAATTTTTCATCAAGTTTCTCATTTCTCATCTTTACTTTTCATTCCTTTCCATCAAAATCCTTTAGATGCATCCTCGGAACCATACGAGGCTCTAAAGGTGCATTGATCGAGAGTGGAGAAAAATCCATTCTCGATTGATGCTAAAAATTCAGCAAAATTTGCTGACTTTAACTCGCAAAGACCGATAAAATTACATCTTCATAAATTTGAGAATGTATTTCATCATTCTCTTCCTTGACTTTTATGCAACTCTCGATGCCTTAAAATGACTAGTCACTTTCTGTGATTATTCTTATATTCCTTGACCAACGAGACGAATATTTATACTTTTTTATATATTTCTCATGTAGGTGAAACATATGTGAAATATGCCACTGTATTTTCTAATTTTGCCCTCGGGTGAATAAAGGTTATCAATCAATCAATCAATCAATCTCTCTATCTCTTTTTTTTTTTTTTTTATTCAAATGGAATATAAGGAAAAATCTGATGACGGGACATCCCTATCGGATGTCCCACCGGCAGACCATGAGCGCTCTCATTTTGCCCACCCGGTGAACCGGATGAGCATGAATCCAGCGCCCGTGTGCCCTGGGGGCTGGAACCTTCTGCTCTCAGCCCTACAGTGTTGGCAAGCCATTACTGGAGAACTGGGGGCAGCTAACCACTATCTAACCAACCCACCCCGGAACCGCGTTAGCATTACTTCAGGAAGGGAGGCGTATCGCGCTCAGGATCGAGCGACTCTCTTTCCTCACGACTCGCAGGTGTTGTTGCTCCTTCTTCGATCTTTTCCTACTCTCATTTCTTCGATCTTCTCTCTTCTCTCTTCTCTCGTCTTCCTTCCCTCTTCAGTTCATCATATTTCTCCTGGAATAATTTGGACATCTCCTGTTTGAATCGGCAGACTCACTGTGATTCGCCTGCTTGCTTTTCTTTCTGCTCCTTACGGGTCATCACCAGCCTAATGTATCCGGTGACTCTATCCCATGTCTCATGGTTGCGGAGCGAGTACGGAACGAGGTTCTCAGGTGTTACTTGAGCGCCCAGCCATTCATCTAACTCGACGCGCTCCCTTCGGGTGTCGTTGCACGTGAACATGGCGTATTCAGCGTCATCCCAGTTGTCCCCGCATGACTGACATGTTCGGGATGTCCTCTTCTTGAACCGGGTCAGATAGGCACCGAAGGAACCGTGATCACTCAGTGCCTACGTCGTCCAGTGATCCATCTCTGCGTGGGTGCGTTCCGCCCACTTGGCTACGTCATGGATCAACCGGTGCGTCCATCTGCCATACGCAAATGGCGAATCCCACTCAGTTTGCCACTGTTCGAGGGTGGTCTTCTTCTCATTGTCGCGGATGATCTCCTCCATCGTCGGAGTGAGTCCTCGTTCGGCTGCGATCACTTTCTAGCGGTCCCAGATCCTCACTCGTTCCGCGATGAGCAAGTGGATGGGCGGTGTACTCGCCAATTTGTAAGCCGCATCTCCTGACACGGTGCGGTAGGCACGGATACTCCTCAGGACCGCTCTCCGGTGGACAGGCCCCATTCTTTTCTCGATTATGGTCTACTCTACTCTCTTTCCCCACACGGGTGCACCGTACAGCATGATGGAGGTGGTGACGGTGTTGAGAAGTGAGCGCCTCTTTTCCTTGGGTCCTCCGATATTCGGCATAAGCCGCTGGAGCGCCGCACCGACCCTGCTCGCCTTCTGGGCGGCTTCCTGGATGTGCTTCTTAAACGACCACTTGTTGTTGAGCCATACATCGAGGTATTTCAGCTCTGTCTTCCGTGGGATCTCTTGCCCGTTGATATAAAACCGGGGTAAGTTAAACTTCCTACGCCTTGTGACCACGATTGCTTCGCACTTCTTGACAGCGAGCTTCAGAAGCCTGCTGATCATCCACTCGTAGACTCGGGCCAGCGCTTCGTTCGCGCGTCTACCCAAGAGTTCCTCGTTGTCGGCCCATACTATGAGTCACGCGTCGTCCGCGAAAGCCACAATTATCACTCCTTCTGGCAGTTCGATAGACAGTAAGCTGTCGTACTGGGTGTTCAAGTTGAACGGCCCGGAAACCGATCCCTGTCCGATTCCGGCGGACAGTACCCGAATTTCTTGTCCCTCGTCAGTGTCGTACACAAGGGTCCTTTCCCGCAGGAGTCACTCGTGACGGCAAGTAGATAGGGGGGCACTTTACCTGCTTGAGGTTGATAGACTCGCTCCCAGCTCGCGCAGTTGAACGCGTTCTTTCTGTCCAACGCAATAATGGCACAGAATCCTCCTCTTCCTTGGTATGGGTTCCCTACCGACGCTTGAACCCGTTCTTGGACCTCCTCGATTGCGTGCACAGTGCTTCGTCCCTTCTGGAACCCAAATTGCATTGGTGATAGCCCGCCGCTCTCTCTGTAGGCTTTCTCCACCCTGTTGAGCACCATCCATCCTCTCGTACATTTTCCCGATATTGTCGAGCATGCTGAGAGGGCGTTGCCCTCCTTGACCCTTAGGTATCAGGACCAGCTTCTGGCGTTTCCACTGGTCCGAGAAAGTTCCCGCGCTCAGACAGATGTTGAAGAGGTCGAGGAGTGAATCTGGCTTGTATTTGTAGACCAGTTTCAGAGCCTCGTTTGAAATGCCGTCCAGGTGCCGTTGGGCAGCCTCTCTGCCGCTGTGAGTAGCTCTTGCATAGTGAAGAGCGGGTTGGGATCTTCGCTCTCCGGAGGGAATGTCACTCTGGGTTCTCCTGCTGGGAAGAGATCTTCCACGATGCTGCGCAAGGTTGCTGCATCGGTCGGTGCTGGGTTGCCCCTCCGGGTTCGGACCTCTGTCATGACCACGCGATATGGCGTGCCCCAGGGGTCTTCGTTAACCATGTCGCACAGTTCACCCCAGCACTTCTCTTTGCTCCTCCGGATGGCTAGAACGAGATCCTTCTTTGCTTCTTTGTACGCTCTGTCATCTTCCGCCAGCGACAGGTCGTTGCAGCTTCCTTGATCGCCATGCGGTCCTCCTTCTCTTGTTGCTCGTTCTTCGTAGAGCCTTGATCTCATCGGTGATCCAGTACTCTGGTTCCCTCCAGAAGCATGGTGTTATTTTTCGAGGCATGGTTGCGTGACAGGCTCTTGTGATGGTAGTCGTTACCATATCCACAGCCTCTTCCGCGGTGGGGTTCATCGGGAGATCCTCAGCTGTTTCTATCGATTCCCGGAATTCTCCCTCGTCTAGCTTGCGTACCTGCCAACCCGTCGGTCGCGGTCTACGTGTCACCTGTCTCTGTCCGTCAGTCCTAAGCCGAAACCGAATGTGTCGATGGTCACTCAGAGTTTCCGTGTCCAGAACTTCCCACGATGTCATACGTCCCATGAGCGACGGGCTCATGAACGTCAGGTCGAGGACCGATGACGAACCTCCCTCCCGGGACCGAGTGTCGTGCCGGTTCCTTGGAGTTGGAATCCCCCGCGATTATAACTGCCCCCCCCCCATTGCCTCACATCCTCTTCTAGGTCGTGGAGCTCGTCTTCAAATTCGTGCGTCTTGAGCGACGGCAGATAGTAGCAGCTGTATACAGCTGTGCCCCCTATGGTCTTTCGAGCATAACCGCGGCCACTAACAGCTGGTCCAGTCTCGCGGATCGCGGGATTCGTGATCTGAATTACAACGGTCCCCCAGTGATCGAATGTGGATCGGGAAAGTTCGCGCTTCCGAGGCGGTTCGGAGATGATCAGAATATCGACACCCCCTTCTTTGGCGGCAGTGTGTAGGAGGTCACAAGCGTCCCCGCTTCTCCTGAGGTTGGCTTGGATGAAGTTAGCCATTTCTTCCCCCCCTGCGTCTATATGTCGCCCTCGCGTTTTGGTAGGCTGTGCAGTTGCTGGAGCCCGACCTGTGGTCAGATCTGGTTCCGATAGCCACGCAGCTGAGGCATTTTGGTTTCTCTTTACAGGTAGCGGCGAGGTGTCCTGGTTCACCGCACTGGAAGCAGAGTTTCGGTTGACGTTCCTCTGCCTTCTCTTTTTTGCAGCCTGAGGCCTTGTAGCCATACTCTAGGCAGTTATAGTAGCGTGGGATGTCACCCTTCTCGCGGATTCTCACTCTGCTCCATCCAACCTTGGGTTCTTTCCAGTCCAGGAGGCGGTGAGCGAGCCTCGCTGGGATGGACACAACCGCTGTTTGGGTGCCCCGGGAACCGCTTCGCAGGCTCTTGACTATTACGGCTCCATCCTCGTTTTCTGGTAGGGCCCTCGCGAGGTCCTGCTGCACTTTAGTTTTGTCGACATCGTAGTCGACTCCGAGAACCTCGAAGGTCATGCTATTTGCGAGGCAGTGGACAGCCCCTTCTTGCCCGACGACTGGTGTCAGAGCCGCTTTGATGGCTGCGGCGTCGGCGCTCTTCCTCAGTTCAATGAGGGTTTGTCCTTCCTGTGTCTTGCGGATGCCCGTGACTTTAGAGCCCACTTCTTCATTAAGGTCATCTGTCTTTATCTTTCGCAGCATATCTGCGTAGCTTAACCCACCTTGGTTTGCCGTGACGAGAACGGCGTCGGGTTTCGCTCTTCTTGGCTTCATTTTTGCCTTCTTCCCAGCAGTGTCACTTGATCGACCGCTCTTCTTTGCCCTCTTCATATTCCTCTTCGAGACCACTTCCTACCAAGGCCCGTCCTGCTTGGGCCTATTAGGAGTCGATGTCGAGCGCGGTGTTTCGAGGGCTCCCGATGGATGTCCGCGTCGCGTCCTCTTCGTATCGTGCTGTTTCCCTTGTCGCATTTCCGGTTTATTCGCCCCCCTTCCCTATGTGCCGCTTCCCGACGCGGCTGGCCCAGAGGGCTGCGCACTTCTCTTCATTTTCAGGGTCTTCTCCGCTCCGAGAAGTGTGGTCTCGAAAGCCGCTCTCTTCCCTTTGTCTGCCGCAAGTAGGCCTACGAGAGCGTGGCCAATCTCCTTGAGCTCTTCCATGTCGCCCTGAGTTCCTTCTGGGATGTTGGAGGCAGACTCGGCTATCCCTATGACCAAGTTCAGGTGGTCGAGGAGAAGATGAGTCTTCTCCTCTATCTGTTCTCGGCACATTTTCAAGTCCCTCCATCCTTCCATTAGATCGGGGGCCTTGCCTCTACTTCTTTGTTGACTGGCCTTCTCAAGTGTGGGGAACCGATCGATGTCCATATCCTCCGGTGTTTTTTGCCCTTTTTCGAGTCCGCGGTCACAGTCCTTGGATGTCAGGGTGTCTTCTGACTTCTGGGACTCCGTGGTGGTGTTGGAGTCCCCTGAATCCGAACTGGAATCGGCGGTATCGTCTTCCTTGTCCTTGTCTTGCGTAAGCTGAATCTTGATCGCGGTGTTGATCTTCATCAGCTTGTCTGCCGCCGCTTGCGCTTCTGCAGCAACCTTCGCGTTCTTCTCTTTTTGGCTTGAGAATGTGAGCTTCGATTGCTTCAGCGTTCGCTTCTCTACTTCCTCACTCAGACCCTTTCTCTCCCTGCTGTTCGGGGTGAGTTCTACTCCTCTCTTGTGTTGGTCCTTTTCTCCAATTATCTTTGCCTGAGGCGTATTTCCATCGCTTGTAGCTTTACGCGTAACTCCACCAGCCAAGTGTGCCACTGGTAGCGCGCTTTGCATCGTTGCCCCCCCCCCCCCAAGATCCGAATGGGGCCCCGCTTTGCTTGGGGAATTCTTGCCGTCAATGCTCGACATCATCTTCTTTCTTCTTTTTTCCAGGGCCTGGAATCGCATGCTGGCCGACCCCGGACCAGACCAGCACGGGTGTGGTGTTTGTGTGATGCGTGTTCTGTATAATGTTGGTATGTCTGTGTAATGCTTGAGCAAGCGTAAGTATGGTGCATGTAGGGTGCGGTGTGTGTAAGTGTAAGTGTAGGACTCGGGTCCGCGTCGCTCCCTCAAGCTCCAAGTGCAGCCCAGAGGTCACACTCAAAGCCCCCTACGGGTGTCGTTACCATATCCTCTCTCTCTCTCTCTCTCTTTCTCTCTCTCTCTCTCTCTCTCTCTCTCTCTCTCTCTCTCAACACGTACAACACGTACAACACGTACTCTGTATCGCTCTCCGAGGAAATACGACTTTAACCAGAAATTACTTTCCCGAGTGGAAAACTGTAGCAGGGTCGACCTCTCCTACAGGCTCTCGCACTTTGAGCATACACTGTTTGGCTCCACATTCGAGCCTGGGAGAATTATCCACCTCGAAAGGCTGCACTGGAGAATCATCATCGCCGAGAGTGACATCGTTGGCGCGCAAAGTTTTGTCGTCTGCTTCACTACTGCTTGCCGCCGATCACCACAGCTCCCAAACAGCTGAAATTTTCTAGCAGCTATCATATTGTGTATTGTGTTTCACAGTGCAAACGTGCGGAAGTACAGTCAATTGAACAATAACAGTGACAGTCAACCTGTAGGTCTGTAGTGTTGTGACAAACAATTTGGTCCATCAACATCAAATAATCTTGTTTGGTCGGTGGATCGCTGCGAAAATTTATGCTGCTGGCGCATGCGCACTTGATCCCCATACAAACTTGCGGCATTCAAACACCAGCTGCCCACCGAATGCCTGCGTGTACGAAGTGCCTGAAGCCTATTGAAGGTGAATTTATCTTTTATGACTCTGAGACCTGCACCAACACATTTCATCCGGGTTGTGCTCGTGCATACGCTGTTTATCGTTCTGCTAAACCCTGCTGCGCGCTATCCATTACCGGTTCCGAACACTATCGGAAGGGTGTCGGTATGGAAGGAAATAGTCAGAACCACGTAGTGCCATCTGCCGGTAATACTCCGAGCACACCAACCACGACTTCGTCGCTCTTTGGCAACGACAACGACGGCACCATCACTGCCTCACTGACAACCAACACACCTATACAGCCCCTGGATACGAATGATTCGCAATTGGCATCCATTTTAGAGCTCATTGAGCGCAAGCTCAATGCATTCTCAACTCGTCAGGAAGAGCGCTTACAAGTTTTGGAAATGCAGTTCCAATCATCTATCAGTGCACTGAATCTACGTGTCGATGACTTGAGTGCTATCAACAATAAACTGGTGGAACATGATAATCAAATTAATGATCTGGGAGATAGAGTGACCCAAGATCTGTCACAAATCAGGGATGAGGTACGTGCTGTAAAAGAGAATATTGCGGCTCTCCAAGTTCCGACACCCTATGCCCTCACTGCCAATGTTGCTGCTAATAACATCATTAAGGAAGAGGAGAAGCTCATCGTCCCTGGAATACCATCGGAAGTACAAGTCTCTCCACTGAATATGATCAAGTCCATACTGCTTGCCCTGAATCTGTCACACCTAGTTGGAGACGTGCTTGATGCGAGATTTTCCCTACGTCAACCTGCGAAAAGAGATAGAACTGCTCCTCCTACATCTACATCTACAGCATCTACATCTACAGTGCCGAGTGACTCTTCCAAGACCATCGTAGTAAAATTTGAGTTAGCTCAGGTACGGGACTACTCAGTGTCCACTCGCGTCGCAATTTCTCAATTTACTGCTGTCCAAGTTTTCGGAGAGGCTTCATATAGCAACAAGATCTTCGTACGTCCACTTTATCCAAAATCTGTTTTATTTATAAACTGTTCGAAAAAGCGAGAGATAAGGCAAAAGAACTCAATTATATGCACCCTCGCATCATAGATTATACCATTATCATGCGTAAAGATGCAAACTCTCCACAGATTCCAGTCAGATCTGAAGCAGACTTAAATTCCTCCCATTCCTGACAAGTGTGATTCTATCTTCCGTTTCAATTATGGCAACCCTCTTCTCAAAATTTCACACGCAAACGTCAATGGTTTGGTTACTCACTTTGATGAGATTGGATTGTTTTTGCATGATAATTTTAGACATATCTTTGCAATCTCTGAAAGTAAACTCTCCTGATAAGACTCTAGCACATCTGTTCATCTTCCAAATAACAGCCTTCTTCGCAATGATAGGGCCAACCGCCAAGGTGGTGGGGTGGCTTTATATGTCCACGAGTCGCTAAAATTCAAAGTACTTGTGAAGTCTGACAATTCTCGCCTTCAATTTTCTGAATATATCATAGTGGAGATAGCAATCGGAAATGATAAGCTACTTTTCGGAATCGTGTATCGTCCACCTCATGGCCTTTTGCCAGACGGATTGTTTAATGTTTTGTCCACATTTCTCCCTAAGTATGAGCAAATTATCGTCACTGGCGATTTCAACGTCAACATGTGTGCCAAAAACTCAGAAAGTGAGTTTATACTGAGAAATGTGCAAAATCTTGCACTAGAACTAGTCCAATCCGAGCCCACAAACCACGTATTAAATGTTCAGCGCCAACTAGCTCACCCTATAGGGAATCTGACGTTCCTTTCACCTATGGCCATGATAGAATAGATCTTGATGTGAAGTTCCTTTTTCCTAGGTCCCAGAAACGCTCATTCGTCCAGCGAAACTTGAAACACTTCGAACGATCCAAATATCTAGCGGACTTGCGGTCCGAACTCACTCATTTCGATGCAAACTCGTGTCTCGAGGACCATGTTCAATCTTTCACTGACTCATTGACTCACTCATTGGACCGTGCAGCTCCGAAGCGCGCGATCACAATATCAGACTCAAAAAACCGTGGGTTGATAAATGCATCATGCAGCGTATGAAACAGCGAGACAACACTCACAAGAAAGCAAAAGAGCTCGGTTCTTCTGTGATTATGGAAGAATATCGCATCTTACGCAGTGAAATCAAAACTGAGCTCAAGAAAGCCGAAAACAGTTATGACGCTAGTCAAATCAATGCGGCTAAGAGCATGAACAAGCTTTGGACTGTCCTGGATAGACTCGGTATGGTAAAATCGCGGCCAACGTCCCCGTTCATCAACTTCTAACCTAATATTATCAACACACACTTTGCATCTATTTCAGGTAATCACAGTTCAACCATATCTGGAATCATGTCACCTAACCACATCTCATCGCATGCAACATCCCAAGAGCCAGAACTCATTTCACTGCTGTCGCTCCACGAAACATCACCCGAAGAAGTTTACCAAGGAATGCTCGAAGTCAAATCTAAGTCATCTGGTCTCGATGGCTTTACAATCAAAAATCTCATTACGTCGTGCCCTGAGATCCTCTCATCCCTTACCAACATCCTCAATTTATCCATCTCAACTGCATCTTATCCCACGCTTCGGAAACGCACACTGATCACACCTATCCGTAAAATAACAGAAGTCTCTGATGTTTCCGATCTGAGACCCATTGCAAGGCTGTCTGAGTGCTCGAAAATTTTCGAGAAAATTGTTGCACGCCAACTAGGATGTCACCTTGAAAAGAACCACCTGCTCGACTCTCGTCAAGCAGGGTTTCGGCAGGGTCACAGCACTCAGACAGCACTCCTTGGTGTACTAGATGATGTGAGACAGGCGATTGATAAGTCACAATACACCGTTCTTGTGCTCTTTGACCTCTCTAAGGCGTTTGATAAGTTCCCTCACCATATCCTCATCCAAATACTTCGTTCATATCATATCAGTAACCATACTATTAAGTGGTTTCTATCATACCTTGCTGTCAGATGTCAAGCTGTCATCGATGAGGGTGGCACAGTATCAGACTGGCTCCGAACAACTGCAGGGGTTCCACAGGGATCTGTGTTAGGACCGCTGCTTTTTTCCATATTCATCAATGACCTCCCTAGGGTACTCAATTTTAGCCGATATATGATCTATGCAGATGACGCGCAGATCTGGAGGAGCTGCACGCACTCTGAGATTACTGATGCTCTAAAAGAAGCCGAAGCTGATGCCAACGCTATTTGCCAATGGGCTATAGCAAATGGACTGAGCTTAAACCTGAAGAAAACCAAGGTGATGATTTTGGGTAGCAAAGAGAATTTACGTCGTCTTGATAATAGCAAACTTCCAAAACAGATAATCTACGGCACTCCTACAGATTATGTATCTGAGGTTAAAAACCTTGGTGTATGGATATCTAACGATCTAAACTGGAAGAAGCAAGTCTCACACATCTGTCAGCAAGTATTTGGTAGCCTTCGTCAACTTCGCGCTCATCATCATGCACTCTCATTCCCAATCAGGAAACAGCTAGTCTAATCACTCATCATGCCATCCTTTGAGTATGCCTGCCTTGTGTACCATAGACTTACAAATGAGCTTGATCTCAAGCTCCAAAGAGCCCATAATGCTTGTACACGCTTCGTCTTTGGCAACATACCTCGGCGTGACCATGTTACACCTCATCGTAGGTAACTGGGCTGGCTCAGTATCAGGGCCCGCCGACAGTACTTCTTAGCCAGTCAAATCTTCCAGATTCTGAGAAATTCTTCGCCTTCTTATCTAGCCTGCAACTTCACTGATATTTGCAATACTACGCTTCACAGATCCTAACGTCTACTGACAGGGGACCTTCTCATGAAAAATGCTAGGACGGATTGATTCAAGAATTCATTTCAAATCTCGAGTGCCAAATACTGGAACGAGCTGCCTCAACACTTGACATCACTTCCTCGAGACACGACGAACATTGAAACTTTTAAAATCCATCTCTTAGCGCATTTACGTGATCTTGACTAGGACACTTCTACTTATGCACTTACTTAGCTGATGACTGCGTTTCTGGACCATGACTTAGAGAATAAGTTGTCCTTGTGAATAAATTCGTAAACCTCTAAGCAAACCTATTCTTGTTATCAGAACAATATAAGGTGTAAGCCTCAGACTCAGACATTTTACGAGATTTGAGATTTTATGCGACTCTCTGTTTTAACTCAAGCATTTATCGTTTTATTGTTACAGTTGGAGTTTACCTGCAGTATTATATGTCCTCATTCAATGTTTATGAAAAATTTATGCATTCTGTACATTTCAAAGTGCTTCATGAGACCCATCCCGGGCTGATAAATCAATCAATCAATGAGTCTCTCTCTCTTTTTTTTTTTTTTTTTTTTTTTTTTTTTTTTTAGGTGGTTGTAGGGTGAATACGCTGCGACGTAGCCACAGAAAGGTTTCGGACGGAGGTTTACGCCTGGCTGATACTTCACAAGGCTTCCGGGCTGGATTCCGCATCGATGCGGCCATCCGTACCAGATGAACCCTCTCTCCCTTCCCCTTTGGCGCTGGCCATCGGACAAGGGAGAGATCCACCAACTTACCAATCCGGACCCGGCACCGCGTGAGCATTACTTCAGGACCGGCGGTGTCTCGCGCTCAGGATCGAGCGTCTCTCTTCTCACGACTCGCAGGTGTTGTTTCTCTTTCTTCGATCTTCTTCCGTCTCTTCATTCTTCTTTCTTCTTTCTTCGATCTCTCTTCTTTCTTCGATTTTCGATCTTCGATCTTCTCTCTCCTTCCTTCCCTCTTCAGTCCATCATATTCCTCCTGGAACCATTTGGACCTCTTCTGTTTGAATCCGCAGGTTTACTGTAATTCGCCTGCTTCGAGGCGCCTCACTTCCCTCTCTTTCTCCTCCTTGCGGGTCATCACCAGCTTGATGTATCCGGTGAGTCTATACCATGTCTCCTGGTTGCGGAGCAAGTACGGGACGAGATTCCTAGGTGTTAGTTGAGCACCCAGCCATCTATCCAGCTCGGCGCGCTCTCTCCGCGTGTCGCTGCACTTGAACAGGGCATGTTCGGCGTCATCCCAGTCGTTTCCGCATGACTGACATGCTGGAGTCGTCCTCTTCTTGAACCTGGTTAGATAGGAGCCGAAGCAACCATGATCGCTCAGTGCCTGAGTCGTCCAGTAGTCCATCTCTCCGTGGAAACGTTCCGCCCACTCGGCTATGTCACAGATCGACCGGTGCGTCCATCTGCCATTCGCGAATGGCGAGTCCCACTCAGTTTACCACTGTTCGAGGGTGGTTTCCTTCTCGTTGTCGCGGATGATCTCCTTCATCGTCGGGGTCAGCACTCGTTCGGCTCCGATCACTTTCTGGCGGTCCCAGATCCTCACTCGCTCCGCGACGAGCAAGTGGATGGGCGGAGTACTCGCCAATACGTAAGCCGCATCGCCTGACACGGTGCGGTAGGCACGGATACTCCTCAGGGCCGCTCTTCGGTGGACAGGCCCCATTCTCTTCTAGATGATGGTCTTCTCTACTCTCTTCCCCCACACGGGTGCACCGTACAGCATGATGGAGGTAGTGACGGTGTTGAGAAGTGCGCGCCTCTTTTCCTTGGGTCCTCCGATATTCGGCATAAGCCGCTGGAGCGCCGCACCGACCCTGCTCGCCTTCTGGGCGGCTTCCTGGATGTGCTTCTTGAACCACCACTTGTCGTCGAGCCATACACCGAGGTATTTCAGCTCTGTCTTCCGTGGAATCTCTTGCCCGTTGATATAAAACCGGGGTAAGTCAAATTTCCTACGCCTTGTGGCCACGATTGCTTTGCACTTCTTAACAGCAAGCTCCAGAAGCCTGCTAATCATCCACTCGTAGACTCGGGCCAGCGCTTCGTTCGCGCGTCTACCCAAAAGTTCCTCGTTGTCGGCCCATACTATGAGTCCCGCGTCGTCCGCGAAAGCCACTATTATCACTCCTCCTGGCAGTTCAATAGTCAGCAGGCTGTCGTACTGGGTATTCCAGTTGAACGTGCCGGTGACTGATCCCTGCCCGATCCCGGCGGTCAGCTCTCTGACCTCTTGTCCCTCGTCGGTGTCATATACGAGGGTCCTATTCCGTAGGTAGTCACTCGTGACTGCTAACAGGTAGGGTGGCACTTTACCTGCCTGGGATGCGTACACTCGCTCCCAGCTCGCACAATTGAATGCGTTCTTTATGTCTAACGCAATGATCGCGCAGAAACCCCCTCTCCCTTGGTTATGGTCTCCCTACCGCCGTTTGGACCCACTCCTGGACTGTCTCGATCGCGTGAACAGTACTGCGACCTTTCCGAAACCCACACTGCATCGGTGACAGCCCGCCGCTCTCTTCGTAGGCTTTTTCTACCATGTTGAGCACCATCCTCTCGTACATTTTCCCGATGTTGTCAAGCATGCTGAGGGGGCGTTGACCTCCTTAAGCTTTGGGTATCAGGACCAGCTTCTGGCGTTTCCACTTGTCCGGGAAAGTTCCCGCGCTCAGACAGATGTTGAAGAGGTCGAGGAGTAGATCTGGCTTGTATTTGAAGACCAATTTCAGAGCCTCATTTGGAATGCCGTCCAGGCCAGGGGCCTTGCCGTTCGGCAACCTCTTCGCCGCTATGAGTAGCTCTTGCATAGTGAAGAGCGGGATGGGGTCTTCGCTCTCCGCAGGGAATGTAACTCTGGGTTCTCCTGCTGGGAAGAGGTCTTCTACCATGTTGCGCAATAGTGCTGCATCAGACGGTGCTGGGTTGCCCCTCCGGGGTTGGACCTTTGACATGACCACGCGATATGGCGTGCCCCAGGGGTCTTCGTTAACCATGTCGCACAGTTCACCCCAGCACTTCTCTTTGCTCCTCCGGATGGCTAGAACGAGAGCCTTCTTTGCTTCTTTGTACGCTCTGTCATCTTCCGCCAGCGATGGTCGTTGCAGCTTCCTTGATCGCCATGCGGTCCTCCTTTTCTTGTCGCTCGTTCTTCGTAGAGCCTTGATTTCATCGGTGATCCAGTACTCTGGTTTCCTCCAGAAACATGGTGTTGTCCTGCGAAGCATCGACGCGTCGCAAGCTTTCGTGATGGCGGATGTTACCATCGCCACAGCCTCGTCCGAGGCGGAGTTCATCGGGAGATCTTCGACTGTTTTTATCGGTTCCCGGCATTTTCCCTCGTCCAGCTTGCGTACCTGCCACCCCGTTGGTCGCGGTCTGCGTGTCGTCTGTCTCTGTCCGAGTCTCTCTCTCTCTCTCTCTCTCTCTTTCTCTCTCTCTCACCCCGGAGATATTGAATGACCGTCTGCTCCGCTGTGACTGGACAGCTCTTGAAAATGCCGAAACCAGTTTGGAAGACGCAATTTATGCTTGAATGTAAATTTAATGATCGTTTTACATGAATTAGCACCGGAAAAAACTTTAAACCCGCGTAAAAATGATGCTCCTTGGATTGGTCATGAGCTGAAGGTGCTCATGAAGAAGCGAGACGCGACGCGCAGGCGTTGGGAGCGTATGCAACGCAACCAGTGAAAGTGTACTGAGCTTCAAAATGAGTACTTTCGGCTTAGCGAAGAGGTCGGTCTGCGCATTGAGCAAGAGCGTAATTCCTTCCTTCAAAACCATCTTTCAGACGCTCTTGATCAGAACAAGAATATTTGGAAGGAGATGCGCAATCTCGGCCTCTTGCCCAAGAGCAAAGAGGAAGAACTTCACGGTTTCACACCGGATGAGTTGAACGCTCACTTTGCGGGGGTTTCTGTTTCGCCTCACGAAAATATCAATGAAGCAATGGACGATATTAACTCTGCACCGGAGGAGGGGTTTAAATTTAAGCCCACAAATTTCAATGATGTAGTCCTTGCTATTAAACATTTCTCCTCGCAGGCCCGCGGGGTGGATGGGATCCCTCAGAGTGTGATCGCGAAGGCTCTTCCGGCAATTGGTGATCTTATTGTACATATATTCATTTCCTCTTTCGCTCATAGCGTTTTTCCCGAAGCTTGGAAGCAAGCGCAGCTGATTGCATTGAAGAAGACTGCAGCTCCATCAGCGGTCTCGGACTTTCGTCCCATAGCGCTGCTGTGCTTCCTTTCCAATGTTCTGGAAAAAATTGCACATGACCAAATCACGGAGTATTTAAAAGTAGAGAAACTTCTCGATCGCTTTCAGACTGGTTTCAGGCAATACCATAGCACCCAGACAGCTTTACTAAAGCTGACGGATGACATCAGAGTAGGCATTGAAAGGAAGAAGATCACCTTACTCCTACTATTCGACTTTAGCAAAGCTTTCGACACAATAACACCGTCAAAGCTGTTGAGGAAGCTCCGAAACCTTGGATTTTCAAGATTGGCACTCCTGTGGATAAAATCATACTTACAAGGCCGCACCCAAATAGTCACTTCAAAATCTGGTAGTTCTGATTGGCTTGAAACCAATCTGGGTGTTCCACAGGGATCCGTTCTCGGGCCTTTACTCTTCAGCTTATATGTTAATGACTTACCTGGTTTGCTAGACGGAAAGTCGGTATATCATCTATTCTATGCGTATGATCTTCAAATTTATCTCCAAGTCGAGAAAACTAAGATCAAGGAAGGCATCACTCGGCTGGGAGAAGTAGGACGACTAATTGCTGAATGGGCCAGAAATTCCGGCCTGCGTCTCAACGCTGGCAAGACCAAGGCAATCCTCTTCAGCTCTGAGAGGAACATCAAAGATCTGAAAAGAATGGACTTGCCAGGGGTTGAGATACAGGAAGGAAAATTCATTCCGTTCAGCGATACAGTCGTGAGTCTTGGTGTTACACTTGATAGTGAACTGACGTGGAAGCCGCACATCGACCAAGTAACTAAGAAAGTGAACAGAGCCCTTTACGGATTGCGGTTTCTTAGGGCGTGTATCACCAGACCTCTCCGAATTCGCCTAGTCGAGTCATTAGTTCAACCGCATTTAGATTATTGCACAGTCGTGTACCTCGACGCCACGGACGAACAGCGGCAACGGATACAACGACTGAGCAATTCATGTGTGAGGTACATTTTCGATCTTAGGAGAGACGAGCACATCACCCCGTTTAGGGAGCGTTTAGGTTGGTTGCGTACAGATTCGCGGAGAATGTACTTTGCAGCTCTGTCAATGCATACGATCATGCATTTAGGAGAGCCTGGCTACCTAGCTGCGATGTTCACCAGGTGCCAATCTGAACGCCCCGCACGTGGTAATGCAGAAGAGCGGGTACTCAAAATTCCCAATATGAGACTTGAATATGGAAGGAGATCTTTCCAGGTTCAATGTGCTCATTTTTGGAACTTTCTCTCTCCAGGCTTCCGGCAGCTGGGGAAAACACCCTTGTTCAAAGAGTCCTTGAAAGATTTCCTATTAACAAAGTCTCCTCAGAGGATTGATCCGGAGTAGCAGCATTACTTTAATCTTTGATGGGCTAGGGCTTTGTTCCTTTTCTTCCTATCTCTTTTTAATTGTAAGTGACCTTCTGTCACCAGACTGAAAAAAAACTGTGATATTTCTGTGAACCCATGCCCTTTATCTCATTTTCTTTCAAGTGAAATCGTAAAGTGTATGACTAGTCACAATTGTGATATATCTATCCTTGACCAAATTATACCTTGATATGATTTTATCGGAATATTTATAAATTTTATATATATATATATATATATATATGTGACAAATATGAAAATATGAAGGTGTATTTTGTCGTATGACGAATGAAGGATATCTATCTATCTATCTATCTCTCTCTCTCGACCTCAAACTCCAAAGAGCACAAAACGCATGCACACGCTTTATCTTTGGCAATATCCCCTGGCGCGACCATATCACTCTCTATCGGAAACAGTTAGGATGGCTATCTGTCAAGTCTCGTCGAGAGTACTTCTTGGCTAGTCAAACATTTCAAATACTGAAAAGCGGCACCCCCAGCTACTTGGCCTGTCACATTACTGAAATATGCAATACTACCCTACACAGGTCAAAGCAATTGCAAACGGGCGATTTGCTTATCAAAACTGCTCGCACTAGCACATATGAAAAATCATTCAGAATCGCAGCTGCTAAGTTCTGGAACAAGTTACCTCAAGTACTTTCATCTCTTCCTCGGGACGCAACAACAGTTGAAACGTTCAAAAAGCATCTTCTACCTCATCTGCACAGTCAAGATGAACTCGTCGAATTGTAACACACAGCTTGTTCATATTCTCGTCGAAAGCGGTCCATACCAATCGTCAGACTCTGGTGTTTTTGCTACCTAAGCTCATTTACCGTCATCCCTCCTTACAGTCACGAGTTGATCAATGTACCTGTTACTGTTATTTAGTGTATAAGTAGTGGTTATATAATGCATCAAGGAGTACGATTGCTGAGCATATATCTGCCTATTTTATAAAATTTTATAAAATTTTATAAAATTTATGTATCCATTGTTTTTCGTTTTGCCCCATGGGACTCAGTGTCCCCGGGCTAATAAAGTTAAATCAATCAATCAATCAATCTCTCTCTCTCTCTGTCTGTCTCGGTAAGTGCTTCCACGCGCATTCAACATCGCTCTGTGTTAGAATACCGTTTTAACCATCGAAACGTCGTCCCGAGTGGCACTTTTTTGCAGATTGGGCTTCCTCCTGCAGGCTCATACCATTGGAGCATTCCTGCATGGCTCCTGATCGAGCCTGGGAGGAATAATTCTAATTCTGCAATTCCAACAACAACACCGAGTTGGCAGTGCTTGGCGCCGAAAGTGAGCTCTCGGCCTTGCTCGGAGGTCGTCTGCTCCGCTGCCCTGTCTCGCTGTCTCGCTGTCTGCTGCACGATGAATGACAACACCTGCTATGCCTGCAACGGCACCTTACGCACGGGCAGCAGAGAATGCAGCATGTAAAAGATCTGCACATGTCAAGTGCTCAAAGATATCCCGAGGAGCAGTGACATGCACGAGCTGTCTGCAGGTGAGCGAAATTCCAATCGCAAAACTACCATCGAAAGCAGTGAAGCAGACGACTTCTGCCGCTCGTCTCAGCATGCAGACGGCCAGAGTGAGAGAGAGAAGGAGAATACAAACTCGCAGAGACGTGTGAGTAACCAGCCCAACTGACACAAGCGGCTCAGCACGCATGCTGCGTCTGGATTGTCTCCCCCCGCTCCGCAATATACCAGCGTGCGACGTAGCGCGGAGCTCCCCACCACCAAGACTCCTCATTCCATCGGGACCTCACAGCTCGCGCTAGAGGGGGGTATTCCGCAAGCTGATGTCTCAACTCCATCACGTGGCGCCACCATTCACGACTCCAGCAAAGTAGAGCCCGCGAATATTCAAAAGCAGCAAACACAAGAGCGGCTCACTACTGCCTCCCAGTTGCTGCGTCCTACACCACCTGAGGACGGCCCTGCTGGGATGGAGGAGAGAAACAGCTCCAACATCTTGGAACATCCTTCAGCATCACCTACATCGACGCCATCACCTTCTCCGGAGCCAAAATGGGTACTTATAGCGCAGAGTACTCTGGCCCTATTTTACGACCAATATGCTTTGCTCCAGAACCAGCTTGACGAAATAAAATCCCTCGTGTGTCGACGCAACGTTACCATTCCCCCTCCATCTCTCACGCCAGCGGTGAAAAAGGTGGACGATTGCCTGTTAGCACGTGTATCTTCTCTCGAGGGCCTTATAGAGAAGCAGAACTCCCAGCTGGAGGAGCTCTGCTTGGATCGCCAGCTTCTTTTGGAGCAGAACTCCAACATGAAGGGCTAGATTTCCACTCTTACTGAGCTGCTTGAAGGCTTCCAGAGTACTCTGGATAATTTCAAATTAAGAAATGATGATAATTGCTATGCCGAATCGACACATCAATCCTCGATTCTTATTTATCCACCTAGGATGAACGAGTCCCCTCATTCACATGGTGGAATGCAAGGACGGGAACACGGCAGTGATGGACTTGAGCGCTGCAAATTGATTATTAATGGTGTTTTGAAAGAAAATTCTATGGCCTCACCGGCACAAATATCTGGTATTTCCTACGCAGTGCTCAAGTCCATTCTTCCCTCGCTGGAGAGGGCAGACATTGTTGATGTTCATGTCCTGCATCCAAGGCATGCGTCTGAGGAGAGGCCTCCAGCAAGTAATCGTGATCCGGATCCATCTTCACGAGCCTCGGCTGCCGTCACACGCACTCTACCATCATGCGTAGTCCAACTCTCCAGTAGCCATTTAGTCGGGAAAGTGATTCGGGCTAAACCCTCAATTGCCAATAATTATTTCACGACTAATAACACCCAGTCTGGACTACTTGACTCAGATGCGGAAGCTCATGTGCCGAACCGTAGAATCTTCATAAATGAAATGCTCCCCCGTGAGAAGTACAAGGAATACACACGTTTGAAATCGATTGCACGCGGTTTGGGTCTAAGATACGTCTGGCACAGCAGTGGACATTTCTGGGTCAGGCGGAAGAATGGTGAGCAAGCGCATACGTTCGAATCCCTCGCTGATCTGCAGGTCATTCAAACGGCCTGTCGAAGTGTTCCAAAACGTATTTGTACGTCCTCTAACAACACCCAGAGCTGCACAGTCGTTCCGGAGCAGAGCCGAGATCCGGCAGCAGAATCCGCGGGGACTCCTTGACTAAATACGGCTGCTGAGGAGCGACGAGGGGGTGGAGGTTTCTTGAAAGCGGGATTTATCAACCTTAACTCCCTGACAGATAAGATTGAGCATCTACGCTTGCTCGTCGCTAACGATCCTTCGTATGATCTATTTGGGGTGGCCGAGTCGAAGCTAGATGAGTATGTGGATGACAGTCTCGTTCAGATTCCAGGTTTTTCGTTGTTGCGACAAGATCGCAACAGAGAGGGTGGAGGAGTTGCCTTGTATGTGCGCAATGACTTCAAAATTGAGAAGTTAGTTTCGTCAAATACTTTTGGGCCGGGGAAACCTGGCGTGCCTGAATTTCTTTTCTGTAGCGTACAACAAGGCGGCTCACCTCCAATACTAGTCGCGGTAATCTATAGACCCCCAAAAATCGCCATGCAGAAGGATGATGGGCTGTTTGGCTCATTACGTCGACTGTGTGGCGATTACAGTCACAAAGTTATAATGGGAGATCTGAACGCGGATTTACTTGACGCTACTCACCCAGACACCAAAACACTGACTGCGCTGACAGAAGGACTCGCCTTGCAGATAGTGCAGCATGGCCCGACTCATCAGCACAACCCCAATGTATCTCATACATGGATTGATCACATTTATGTAGATGACAACGACACCATAACTGACTTTCAGAACAGACACCTGCCCAGTTTCGGGGGGCATTCGATCATTGACGTCACCATCAACGTCTTCACCCCTACTCCGCCAAAAAATTCCTTCAAGTATAGGGATTTTCGTAACATCACCCCGGAGATATTGAATGACCGTATGCTTCGCTGTGACTGGACAGCTCTTGAAAATGCTGAAACCAGTTTGGAAGATGCAATTTACTGTTTGAATGAAAATTTAAAGCCCGTTTTGGACGGATTAGCACCGGAGAAAACTATAAATCCGAAGAGAAATGATGCTCCTTGGATTGGTCCGGAGTTGAAAGTACTCATGAATAAGCGAGACGCGACGCGCAGGCGCTGGGAGCGGATGCAACGTAACCACCGCAAGTGTTCCGAGCTTCAAAGTGAGTACTTTCGGCTTAGCGAAGAGGTCGACTTGCGCATTGAACAAGAGCGTAACTCCTTCCTTCAAACCCATCTCACGGACGCTCTTAATCAGAACAAGAACATCTGGAAGGAGATGCGTAAGCTTGGCCTCTTGCCCAAGAGCAAAGAGGAAGAACTTCACGGATTCACACCGGATGAGTTGAACGCTCACTTTGCGGGGGTTTCTGTCTCGCCTCACGAAAATATTAATGGAGCAATGGACGATATTAGTTCGGCACCGGAGGAGGGGTTTAAATTTAAGCCCACAAATTTCAATGATGTAGTCCTTGCCATTAAACATTTCTCCTCCCAGGCCCGTGGGGCGGATGGAATACCCCAAAGCGTGATCACGAAAGCTCTTCCGAGTATTGGTGATCTTATTGTACATATTTTCAATTCCTCTTTCGCTCATAGCGTTTTTCCTGAGGCTTGAAAGCAAGCGCAGCTGATTGCATTAAAGAAGACTGCAGCTCCGTCAGCAGTCTCGGATTTCCGTCCCACAGCGCTGCTGTGTTTCCTCTCCAAGGTTCTGGAAAAAATCGCACATGACCAAATCACGGAGTATCTGAAAATTGAGAAACTACTTGATCCGTTCCAGGCTGGTTTCAAGCAACATCACAGTACCCAGACGGCACTACTGAAGTTGACAGACGACATCAGAGTAGGAATTGACAGAAAGAAGATCACTCTTCTCCTACTGTTCGACTTTAGCAAAGCATTCGACACAATTTCACCATCCAAGCTACTGAGGAAGCTACGACATCTTGGTTTCTCGAGATCGGCACTCCTGTGGATAAAATCGTATTTACAGGGCCGCACCCAACAAATCACTTCGAAGCCAGGCAAATCTGATTGGCTAGAAACCAATCTGGGTGTTCCACAGGGGTCCGTTCTCGGGCCTCTCCTCTTTAGTCTGTATGTGAATGACTTGCCCGGGCTACTGAGTGGAAAGTCGGTTAACCACTTATTCTACGCGGATGACCTCCAGATTTACTTACAAGTCGATAAGAAGAACATCGTCCAGGGGATTGCTCGACTGGGGGAAGTGGGGCGACTCGTTGCTGACTGGGCTAGGAATTCTGATCTGCGCCTCAACGCTGGAAAGACCAAGGCGATCTTTTTCAGTTCTGAAAGGAACGTTAAAGACTTGCAGCGCATGAACTTGCCAGGGGTTGAGATACAGAACGGAGTGTTTATCCCATTCAGTGACTCTGTCGCGAGTCTAGGTGTTACACTTGACAGCGAACTGACGTGGAAACCGCACATCGATCAATTAACTAAGAAAGTAAACAGAGCCCTTTACGGTTTGCGGTTTTTTGGGGCGTGTATCACCAGACCACTCCGGGTTCGCCTAGTCGAGACTTTGGTTCAACCGCATTTAGATTACTGCACGGTCGTGTACCTCGACGCCACGGACGAACAGCGGCAACGGATACAACGACTGAGCAATTCATGTGTGAGATACATTTTTGATCTTAGGAGAGACGAGATCTGTGGAACTTTCTCCCTCCGGGCTTTCGGCAGCTGAGGAAAGTATCGTTACTTAAATAGGCTTTAAAAAACTTCTTAGTGACACAGTCTCCTCAGAGGATTGATGTAGAGAAGAAGCACTATTTTAATCTGTGATGGGTTGGGCTCTACTTTGTTTTAATATTTCTTTTTTTTTTCTATATGTGGCCTCCTGTCAACCGACTGATCAAACATAATCTGTGATATGACTGTGAGCCCTTATCCTTCTCTTATGACAAAATTTTGTACTTAGAATAATGAGTAATTTTTTCCCTGACTAGTCACAAATTGTGATACTGAGTGTCCTTGACCAAAACAGTGATTCACTGAAATTATTATTATTATGAGTATATATATATATATATGAATTATTTCCTAAATTATTTTCTGTGTGTGCGCGTTCTTCAGGCATTCCTTCGTCGGTTAACCTGTCAGATTCTGATGCCATAAATGCCATTTTGCGTGCCATTGATTGCGCTGATCGAGTAGGGACGATTTTGTCGACGCGGCGATGGCCGACACAGCCGGCTCGTCCACGATCTCAACCTCAGGCCCCTCATGCTAGTTCCGCACCTCTTGGTGGGCGACCTCAGATAGATAATGCCAACAAAATTGCTCTCGTGGCCAAATTTTGCTCGTCTACCGTTCATGATTTTGTCATGTTACGTGGCTATCCTTCGAAAGACAAAAAGGCTCAAGATACATATTCGGCTCGGGTGGCGATGCCAAAATATACTTGAACCCTGTTTTACCAGCCCCGGTCTTCAAAATATGGCGTGCTGCGCTCGCGAAATCTGATGAGCTAAAATATTTACGCCCAGTTGTCCAGAACTTGACGGTCATGATGCGTCTAGCCCCCAAAGCTGAACTTATACCCATCCTTACGGTGGAAGACTTACTGCCTCTCAAAGCTAATACTGCCCCATCTCAGGCCGAGATGGACTATTCATCATGAGATGCCGCCGGTCTGCCCATCCACCATCGCCCAATTGCGAAGACCTTTTATTTCTATTGGGCACATAAATTTGAATCGTTTTTCCGCAAATTTCAATCTGCTCAAGGATAAAATGGCTGATGATTCTTACCACATCGTAGCCATATGAGAGACTTTTCTCAAACCTAGTTACTCTTTTGATCCGTACATAATCAATGGTTACACCTTTTATCGACATGATCAAAATGGTATGGATGGCGGAGGAGTGGGTTTCTATGATAGGTCTCATTTTATAATCAAAATATTGCATCATTCTGAAACTACTTTTGTCAATAAGCCTGAACATCTGATTGCTGAAATAAATTCCATGAATGTTGAGGTACTTTTTGCCACTGTTTATCGCAGATCTCCAGCCACCTATCCCCATGACTTCATGGACACTTTGTCCACCCTCCTCCATCTATATGAGCATACCATTGTAACTGGTGATTTAAATATTAATATGGCCGTGGATAAATCTCCTTCAAAATCTTTGAAGAGATTATGTGACTCGACTTTACTACACGTTGTCAGCTCAGCTCCAACTCATCACGCTATTGGAAATGATAAGATGTTGCATCATACATGCATAGACTTATTCTTTGTACGAAATTGTTCAGTTGCCGCGGATCACAAAAAGTCTGATTCACCCTCTGCTGCTGGGCATGACTTCATCGAGATCGAATACGGCTTAAAATCCCCGTCCATCCCACCAAAAACTGTCTCTGTACGCAACCCCACTAAAATTCAGCCCGAGCAGCTCTTGAACATTTCGAACTCGTCCCTGTCTCCTTGCCTCCTTAAACCAGTCGTGGCAGATCCAAGCAACATATTTATTGTTAATCCCTCTCTGAACTTTCCTTCAAGACAATTGGACTTGAGCGCACCGATATATAAAAGTCTTGCCAAGGGCGATATCGATGACGCTGTTCACACAATAACCCGAGTAACACTTGATGCGTTCGATCAGCTTTCACCCGTTAGAAAATTCAAAGTCACCTCTTCAGAGAAACCGTGGGTTACAGCTGATCTTCGACGCCTCATGAATGACCGCGACACAGTTTACCGTCGCGCATCTCGGAAACAGTCTGAATCGGATCTCACTCAATATCGTGCTCTACGCGCTGAGGTCAAATCAAAACTAGACACGGCCAAGAATGATTTCATAAGGAACAAAATAACTTCAGCTCCTGATACCAAGTCTAGATGGTCTCAACTTCGAAAACTGGGTATAGTTTCCCGGCCTCGAACTTCACCTCTGCATTTGTTTAATGCCAAGATCCTGAATAACCATTATGCAAAGGTAGCCGGACTGGGCGATCCACTCACCGACACTGACATCGAACGTGTTTGTTCCATACCACTTCCAGGAACCGTACCTACATTTGATTTTGTCCTTGCTACTGAAGTTGATGTCTCGCGAGCATTTGCTGCTGGTAAATCGAAAGGTGTTGGTGCAGATGAGATATCGTCGTCGATGACTAACCTCGCTTTTTCTGCCCTTCCACCTCACCTCACACGTCTAATCAACGACTCGCTGTCATCCGGGTATTTCCCCGACGCTTGGAAACGCGCTTCGATCGTGCCTTTGCCCAAATCAACTGCCCCAAAAACCCCGTCCGATACTCGGCCAGTCGCCCAGCTATGTGAACTTACGAAGACACTCGAGCGTATAGTCCATCGCCAGCTGCTCCACCACCTCTCTTACCCAATTCCAACCATAGTTCTGCCTTTTCATTTTCTGAGGAAGAATATTCATCGCCCTCCGTGATTTCCTAACGTTTACCATTCGAAACATCATCGTTGGCGTGGTTCGGAGTTCTCTGAGAATCCCCCTAAGAGGGTGCAGACTCTTATGTTCGAGTTATAGCATCTTCTTATAATTAATCAGATGTTGGCTCCTTTGGATTCTATGGAGTTTTCCCGGCACCAAAGAAATTTTTCTTGATAAATCACGGTGCTCGATGTGATACATCCAAATTCATCCCGAAAAATCTATTGATACTGAAATTGAAAAATCCTTACCGATTTCAGGATGCTTATTCCATCGAAACTCGTATTCTCCTCCCCAACTGCAAAGCGCAGAGCTTTGCAAAAGATCGAACTGGACTTGGCGAAGGAACATGTCACCTCATTCAATTTCAAAATTCATACGCTCCATTACAGGAAGAATGTAGTTTCCCGACCGTATATCATTGAACAGTCTTCATGGTAGTATAGTTCTTAAGCGTTAGACTCTGTGCATTTGGACATGATTCTTCGGCACCAGATGTGCACGATTTCCATAGTTTTGGGAAAAATTCATGACACGCAGACCAAGACTTTTTCTCGTAAACCCCACTAATCCTGATGGCACTGTTCTCGATTAATGTTACTTGACTACTTTCCTACTCACTAATCAACTATATTAATCTCACAAAAAATACCTTGGTACAATTGCCTTGTCATCAGAACTCTTAGACCGCCTGCTCCTACTGATCGATCGTGAGGGTCTTGACAAAGATCTGCTTCGAGTTTCTGTCTTAGTTCCGGAACTGATGGTAGGATTCGTGTATGTCAAAGAATTGGACGAAGACCTAGATTTGGATTCACTTGACGATCTGGATACTGCTGCACATTTATATCTACGTTCAGGTGACTTTGACTGAGAATGAGGGGAGGATTGCATCTTACACGCTGGCCGTTTACTGAGACAGTCGCTCACTTTGCTGTCAGTATCAGAGCTCGATATGGATGATGAGGGGCGTAGAACATGCGCTGTTCGAAGATGAGCACGTGAGCGAGACCGTAAACGCAATCTTGGATTGGGCTTGATCTTTGAATTTGAATGACTGCGACCACCCGATGCTGATCGTTTCATATGGAATTTGGAGCGATGCGATAGATCTCGACTCTCAGATCCGCGGTATCCTCCCAATTCAGATGTGTTTCTGCTTGACCTGGAACAGATTGGAGGACATCCCTATTACGAAGGTTTTTTGCGAGTTGGAGAGCTAAACCATGCAGTCAATCGCCCCTTGATCCTTATGATACAGGGATCATACATGCGAACTTGCTATCTGAAGCGGGATAATGGAATCATCACTGCTCTTGGTGGAGTTTCAGACGGACGGGATATTGATTGATTACACACTGAGAAACCTGGTCGAGTTCCGTCAGGATCGAAAAATGCTCTGCGTCAGTACCGCCTCCAAAGCTGCGGCAGATCGCGGTAATATACGTGCAGTTAGAACGCGAGCTCGATCTACCTGCACTTCTCAGCAGTACGTTCTCGCGTCTATGTTTTTGCTCTATTTTCCATTTTTATGGGACTCATTAGGCGTACTAGTATGTATAGAGCCTGCATCTCCAATAGTCAACATTGTAAACAACGACAATAGTGTCTATGCTCAAATATTCAGATGATGCCCAAATCACAAGACCCTCATGGGGAGCCGATGATTGTGAGGAGCATATGAGACCTCAGTTGTGACTAAAAGAATTAGCGCAGGGACAGCGTGTCTGCCTGGCACTCTCGGGATCCCAGGTTCGAGTCCTCTCTTACGTCATTATTTTCAAGTTCTTTCAAAATTCACACTCGTTGCACATTAATCTTCGTTAATATTTGAACGGATGAAATACAACTCTCATGCTTTGGCTGAGGCAATTGCATGAAGCTGGATAAGGATTCTCAATCAAATATTTTCTATAATGGGTCCCTCGATGGGTTCAAAAACGGTAAGTATTACACTTTGAATGGAAGCAATTTGGTTTCGAGAATAATACTTCAATCGAAGAATATGAATAATTATATCGATTAATTTGATTAAATTTATTATATTCTGATTATGATGAGATTTTCATAGACAAAACATTTGCAAAATATTTTGCAATTACATAATATTGATCGAACAATTTCCATATCACTGAAAAAAATTCGTGAAAAATACCATGAAAATGTTGAGCGTTCATGAGCTTAGTCGGTAGAGGCCTTGTGCCTTGAACGGGCTGAAACAATGCGCTCGAGGGGGCGTGGGTTCGAATCCCGGTCGGGTTACTTGGGATTTTTTCCGAGCAATTCAACCGAGAACGCGAATCCGTGCGCTCCGCCAGAAAAATGATAAAATGCCTTGAGTGCTGAGCGCTCGCCCAAGAAATTCGGAAGAACGCTTGGGCTTTGATAAGGGTTGGTGGTATCCTCCCGAAGCCGTATCCAGCGTCGAAATTGGCTATGACTGTCATTGACAGTCCAGGAGTTTCAGCGGAGGAACCGAATGGCTGTCATAGAATTGATGGAACCATTGATACTTGTCGAGCCTGATCAAGGCGGTGAGTATAAGCCTGCATATAATGCAGATCATACTCGGAATACACCGTGGTGGTGCTTGAATTCTCGCAGCAACTCTCTGATTGGGTCCGCTTGAAAAATTGCACTCACTTCATAGGAAAATTAGACAAAGAACTAGAAATGAAAATAACAATGGCCTCCGCGCGAAGGCGGTGGGGGTAACACGTTGAAACTCGAAAGAGTGTACGTTGGGAAAACGAATACAATACAATTACAATGCAATAAAATACCATGAAAATGTTCCGTTTATAAGGATTTTATCATAGTTAGAATATGATAAATTAAATCAAATTGATCTATATAGATGAATTCCACGCCAAAGCGACCTACGAAAAGGGGTCATCTCTCAGATTCTTTTTTAACCTTTTTCATTCGATTCTATGGCCCAAAATAGGAACTTCTGACCACCTATGGGGCCCAAAAAAAATTGCTCCTCTCCATTGCACGCACATCCGTCAACAGACCGAAAATTTATCGTATAAAAATCGATGCTCTTTCATTCACAAAAATGGGAATATTCCGAGTTTTTGAATAGCTATCGATTCGCGGGTTGCGGCATCTCAAAGGGCATCAAAAAACCTATCGAAAACGTTGTTGGAGATTCCTTTTCTGTGATTTCGGGGCCTCCTGGAGGCAAAAGAGTGTTTTCCACTAAAATGTTGATTTCTCAAAAAGCCATTTTTTTTATTTTTTTCAAATCATATATTTGACGTAAAATTTTGCGTTCTTCTGAAAAAAATGGGTTTCAGAGAAGTTTGGGGCGATCCAAGTGACTTATGAGCCATTCTTTGGAAATTCGATTTTTTCGGTTTCAGAAAAAGGCGATTTTCTGCGCATGCGCACAACCGTAGACTTTCGGCGCCACTTTCAATGGAAAGCTGACAAAATTTCCTATGGAATGACTACCTGCAAAGTTGAAATTCATGCACTGAAACGCGATCTGCAAGGATTAATCATGTCGAATCAAAATCACATGAAAATTCAGCCCATTAACGCCTTCGTGGCAACTGCTGAGATGACACATTCACGAGATCTTTTCGGGACTCAATTTTGAGTACGAAATTGACCCGAAAAAAATTCGGACCACATGGTTTCAACGTGAAATTGTATGAACTTTCAAAATATGCGATGAAAAACCCCGTTTGAGGCGAACCAGAGGTGCTTTATTCAATTTTTTGCCAGAAAATACGATATTTCACATTCAAAATTGCCCCGGATTGTGCTCGATCTTGTTGATATCCAGTTTGATTCCCTCGGCCCGCTCGTACTCTTGTATGTACCGCTTTTTACTAGCCTCATCGACGCATCCAGGCGGAAACCCGCTAGCCTGCTGTTTACTCTTCAACAACATATTCACATACTCGACAAACAGGCCTCCCTCTCCCGTGACGGGGTCAAACTGCGTGATCTCATATTGCCATATAACGTGTATCTCAATAATCCGGATAATCCGGTATCCGAGCTCGATAGCTTTCCTGAGTTCGTCAACCACCCACTCGTTTTCGAACGTACGCTGATCGGTGTTTTCGTGATTACAATCTTCTTGACGCATCTCCTGACAGCATGAGCGACACAATGCAAAGAGTAAGCGACCGTGCATCTTGATTGGAAGGAGTGGTAGGTACAAGTTGCGCGGCGGTAATACTCGACATTTGACTACGCCTTCGACTCGTGATAAATCATCGTTGTCTCCGCCCGTCAGAGCGTCACACTCGCGCCCGACGTATATCCTGCGCGGATGCCCGATGGGGTATTTACCTTTTTTGTTCACAGAGGGGTACAGCGAGGTTACGTCATGGTAGCAGATTATTTCATTTTCTTTGACATCGTAATGCGTCACGAGATTTTAGTGCGGCCACCGAAGAATGTACCCCTAGCATTCAGCGTGATCTTACTCATTAGGGGATGGCTTGAGACGTAATCTCGAATGCCGGGGTCGTTTTCTTTAATTTTGTCGAATTCGCATTCCCACATCTCGCGCACCGTATACCCAAAAGATTCCATCCGTTTGATTTTAGCTTGAGTGCTTTCATAGACCTCGTCGTGTGACCGCCCGGAAACGACTCTCCTGCTGCGATTACCGTTAAAGCATTCAAGACATCCGTGATAAAAGCACCCTTGATATTCAAACACTGTACCCTTACTGTTGTTGGGATCCGGGCTCGGTAAGTAGCCGTCGACGGTGAAACCTTCGGGTAATCTGTACTCTCTCGCTCGACCAGCGTGTATAATCTCTCTATTCAAATCCCGCTCGCACGTCAATAACCATTCCAAAGACTTTTGAGAATGCTTGTCACCCCTCCTATAACCGCCGCGTGGGATTATAGCTATCGTGTTTGGCTTCAAGAATTTTTTCCGGAAGAGCAGATTACACGCGGATGCGATCGTGACAGCTGAAGCGAACGGGTCCGTGTCACCTAGTTCGAGGAAGAATTTTCTGAACTCTCTGCATGCCCCACGCAGAATCTTGACGTCCATATTGCAGTATTCAACAATCTCATTCTTGAAAACGAAATAATAGTTTGGTTTCGTAGCGTTGTACCATTCGAAAAATTTCTCTCGCTCACCGGGTGACATTGTCCCAGGGGAATAAAATTTTTCGTCGGGCAGCTCTCCTTCATATATCCAAGCGTCGGGGCTAGTAAATGAATGCGGGAAGTAACCCTTCTTACTGCTCTCGGGCAAACCAAACGTCTTCGGACAGAGACTCAACCTGATGTGGAAAAAGTTCAGGCTGTCGATGAATTTTGTGTCTCGTACTTTCATACTTATAATTTTGTTCCCGCAGAGTATCACACTGGGTAGTGGGTGTTCCGAATCAGATACTAATCTTTTCAAAATGAACTGTCCGTCAAAATTACCGCTATTGTGCCCAATCACAATTATCTCTTTGACAGCCGTTTGCTTCCGCACTGTGAGATCAATGAGCTCTTTCACGGGATCTATCTTGAACTCAAAGTACCTCGGACCGCACGTATCGCAATCATTCTTTATATCATCACCGCGATCTATACAATCCGTGCATACTTGATGAGCGATTATGAGTACCACCTCGTGTTCGATTGTCGTCTCATGACCATTGTGTTTTTTAACCTGCTGAGTTTCGCAATCGTAAATCACGTAGCAGTACTTGTGAACAGTCGTATCCGGTTTGACAGGCTGGACGTAACACAGCTCGTTTGGGGAATGCGCTGTATGACATTGCTTACAATATTGAACACCGCACTCGTGCCTCCTATTATAAATATTTACAGTCCTGAAACAGCTCTTGCAAAGCTTGAGAACGTCACACAATTTTTTATTGTCTTTTTTGTAACTACCATCTGTTTTGTGTTTCTCATAGCAGTCGCGACCGTTGAAATATCTGTCGCAGTCATGGCACTTGACGAGTTCTGTATTTTTTGTCGGGCAAGCGGGTGATGAGAAACACCGCGGACAAGATTTCTTGCATTTGTGTTGATTGACTCGGAAATATCTAAAATTACAGTGCTCGCAAAAGAATTTTGCCTGTACAATACCCGTTAGATTGACAATGGTATCAAAGTGCCGCGCTCTGCTGTTTACAAAACACGCGCCCACGGGTACACAACGGATATCCACATATTTTGTGCCGTCGAAAATCGCCGAATCACCCGTGCCCATGTTCGCCTCGTCGAAAACCCTGATGACTATACCTTTTGCGGCATAGTATTTCTGAAATTTTCTGATTTCGCGCATTCCGCAGCCCCCTTTGGGAACGACTACGCCTGCTTCGATACATAGCAGTCGCGCGGGATCTCCCTGGAGTTGTCTACGCCCGTCACGGATCGCGTTCCACGTTCGGATGGATTCAGCTGTCCCGATGTTCTTTTTGTCCAAGTGGGCTTCCCCCACAACGAGAGCTCTGGGTAAACACAACTCGTCGTCATCGTTCCGAATCGCCACGACCGACTTAGACCTGACAACATCTATGGTGACTGGTTTCCGTTTCCCCGCGCCTGCGGTCATGTCGACGTATACTGCTCGCACCTCAAAAGTCTCGTCGAGCTCGCAATTATCGTTACTCTGACTCAGTCGCTGGATCAGATTCCACAAATCGGCGTGTGAAAAATCATTTCGCGGACGCAGGGACATTCCACCGGCACCACGAGCGAAGCGGTCACACCGAACCGACACACTCACGAGGTCGTTTTCGTTACCCATCAGCGAAACTAAATACGCGTGAATATCTCTCATAGCCATCTCGTACCAAATCAATGAATTTATATTCTCGTTGGGGCGTTCGTTTACCCGCATCGAAAAGTGTCTACCCATGACCCCAAATCTCCGAACGGGGCGATCGTTTTGACTCATGATTGTGAATCTCTCTCCCGGAGGACGAATGTCAATATTGGCGTCTTCGTCATCGTCGTCGTCGTGGTAACCCCGTCCCTCGTCACTGTCACCACTATATCTGTCACTATCGTATTCGTATTCGCTATCGTATCCTTCGTACTCGCTATCGGATTCTCTTTCACTATTGGAATCGGAATACTCGCCGTCAGCTTGTTCCCCGTTCTCGTCATTGTCGTCGTCGTCGTCGTCGTCGTCGTCGGCGTCGTCGTCGGCGTCGTCGTCGTCGTCACCGTCGGTCACGTTGTGCTCTCTATTTCTGTCGTCAGCGGTTTCGCCGCCGCCAAGCTGAATGACGGGTATTTCCCCTTGTGCAAACTGAATTACCGACGGTTTTACTTGTTGCGGCTGCTGAAAGGACTCCTCGGCTTCTCTCAAACCTTGTCCATCGACTTCTCAGATTTCAGGTGATAGTCTAACCCGGAGGTCGAGTGGCTCGTCTTGCAAAACTACTTGATTTCGCGTGGCACTCAGATCCAGCGGCGTATCCTGGGGATCACCACCCCACGCGAGAGCCGAGCGACCTTCATTTCTTTGAGCTGTGAGGAATGATATAGATGAAATTGGTTATTTATGAATTCATCAAATTTAAATTTGAACCGGAAAATTTATTGCTACTTCAACATAAAATGTTTACAAAAATACAAAATATCGTAACTCTATCGAAATAACAGATGAAATATATCGAGAAAAATACAATTTTCAGTCTTCGGGAATTCCATGAAGAACCTCGCGCACGGAATGGAGGAGATCTGACAAATTTTGCTCCTGATAGAGAGCCGAATTCGGGTCTTCCGATTGGTCATAAAACTATCGGATCTCCTGCGCTCTCGGAGCCCAAATGACTCTTTTAATACTAAACTCGAGAAAATCTTGATTAATACCTTGCAGCGGAGGCACTCCTTCGTTGATCCACTGACGTACATCTTTTGTCAGGAACGAGAACAGAAAGAGAAATGAGATATTAATAGTGATTCAACAAAATAGATGTTTTTGCGTGAATGAATGAAGTTGATACTCACATTTATTGAGGTTACGTTCGTTGATGTACTGCTCATGGAATGCAACCGGGTATGCCACACCATGTCTATGTAGATCGAATCGAGCTTGTCTGGGTGTAACTACGCTCTGAGCCCAGAAGCTCCTCAGCAGCTCACGATCCTCCTCGTTGTACCCAAAACGTGCCTCGCGCTCTCTGATCACGTTGTTGAGATTGATACGTGGCTCGACATATCCCTGTGCTGGGAGAAGTTGTCCGAGTAGGACTCTTTGCGAGAGGTGCCACTCGCGTGACCACATCGGGTGTTGGGTGTCGTTGGCGATGACCTCCAAGGCATCTGCCCAGTCCTGCTCTAAAGCTCGTGGTGGTTGGCGATTCAATTCCCCGATTGGTATCGCAACTGGGACAGGGCCGGGATTTGCGGGGTTGTCACCCTCATCCTCGCTGGAATCGCTGCTTTCACCAGCCGGGATTTGATGTTGACCCCTCATTCCTCCCACGGGCGCTGCAGGGCGTTCCCCTGATTCTTCTTCTGAATCGCTGCTATACCTTATCAACCCAGCGGCGGCATCCCGCAGAGAAATGGGGTAGATGTCGCGGACTCTCTCGTGGAATTGCGCTCTCGCAACAGGTTGTTGCGGGAGAGGTCGTTCCGCGGCAACCTGTTCCACGATTTGTCCATCCTCGTCGGGGCCACTGCTAGGCCGAGAGTCCGATTCGTCGACGACCGCCCCTGAGTCATCGTGGCGCTCCCGGTCCTCTTCATCTTCCGTGTCAACAACGAGCACGGATTCATTGTCGTCATCGTTGTCATTTTCACCTGCACCATCATGCCCCAGTTGTGCTGTAAAATAAAGGAAAATCACATGAGAAAATGCACGCATTATTTAAAAACGTTCGATAAGTCGGAAACTCACGTTCAACTTCCATCGGCTGTGGCTCGTTATCGTGAACCACACCAACTCCTTCGCCGACAACATCGACGTCCTCATCCTCGGAATCGGTAACGTCAATGGCCCCCTCCTCCTCATCATCATCATCATTATTATTATCCTCTTCCTCCTCCTCCTGCTCCTCCTCCTCCTCTATACTCGAGAGATCGGAGTCACCTCCGACCCCCGAATCATTCTCGAGACCCATCATCTCGTGGAGCTCCGCCACGGCCCTGTCAATGGCGGGCCCGTCCACCACGATAACTTCATCGTCATCGCTGTCGTCGTCGCTGTCACTGTTATTATCACCCGCGTCGGCATCTTGTAGGAGACGCTCGAGAGCTAGAACACAAAGGAAGAAAATCATTCACTAAATGCATAGAAGAATCTCATTTATATTCATAAAATCCCAAACGTTGAACATCCGCTTCGACCATGCGACAAATATCGACCATACGGGATTCCGTAAAAAACAAGCGCACGATGGATGGCCCTGACAAGTCTCTACAGGCCTCCGTAAAAACAAGCGCGCGATGGAAGGGCTTTGCCTGGTCTCTACGGGCCTCCGTAAAAACTAGCGCGCGATGGATGGGACTGACACGTCTCTACGGGCTTCCGTAGTCGAGTCTCTCTCTCTCTCCACCTTCTCCACCTCCATCTATCCCCACTAGCGCGCTGATCCCACCCGAGCAGACACTCTCTCTCTCTCTCTCTCTCTCTCGCCACGGTGTAACTACGTTGCGTAGTGGGGGCGCGAAAATTGAAAATATAAATATTGGAATTTTGGATTTCTGACACCAGTTTTGGATATGCCCCAAGTCAAAAAAAGGCTCGAACCGAAAGGTTATCTGCACTCAGAATTGCGATTGGAGCTCCAGGGACCGAGTTATGGCCCAAAATGTGATTTTCATCAAATTTTTCCGCGAATAAAAAGTAAAAATGCAATATGGTTGAATGCAAATGCATATACTCGCGCGTACACACACTCACGGTTCAAAATTGGTAGCGCGCGTTCGTTTATTATTGAACTGACGACTGACAGTCGCGGTTACTTAACTGACTAGGCAATTGAAAGACGGCACGTCTGAATGTACTTTCGTTAGCGAGGTCGCCGTTACTTATCGGTCTAGACCGTTTGTTAATAGAAGCATTCGAGTATATGGATATATATATATATATATATACACACCCTATCCCACGCGTGACACGCACACACTCACACCGGAAGCGCGGCTGCATTCGGAATGCATCACGCGCATTGGCTGCACCACAACTCCTTGTGCAACGCGGATTGGCCCCCGGAAAACTCACCCACCTATAACCGCACTCGACACTCGCGCGCGGGAGGTATCATCTAGTTTGTATGCTTCGAGCGCCGGGTCACTTTATCATAATTGGATTTTTCATAATAAAATTGTACTTACCGAGAGCCTCGCGGTACTCGTTCATCACCTCTTCGAGAATCGGCAGCTGCTCCATCCTCGCCTGGAGAATGTAGTCCCCGACGAGCATAAGGACGTACCGCGACCGCATAAATGTAGGATGCAACAGTCGGGCGATGCGCCTAAATGTGCATCGCCCCAGCAGCACCCGAAACTCCCTGAGGAGGAAGCTCAGCGAGACATCCTCTCGCCGAACTCGCTTTGTCCACTCGCGGTTGCACCTCCGCCACACACCCGCGTTATCATATCGTAGGCGTTCCGCCAGGGCGAGAACTGCCTCACGAAGCTCTTCTACAGGGCTTGCCATTTTCTACTAGCGGTGTCTTGCGTTCAAGATTTGTCACGAGACTGACCATTGCAGGGCATTTGGCACGTGTAGAGAATTACCCTGCTCGCGAAATCCCCGCCCACGAATATGCTTACTCAAAACAATAATCGACGCTTAGCCCAAGGATCGACACGTGCGGATCGTTACTCAAGGATATGACTCACTGAGATTTTGAAAAAGGTACACCGAGATGTATCATATACGAGAGCGAGAAGAGATTATTTTGGCATTCACATCCTGATGTGAAGGGTTATTCGAGAAATGCTCCATAAATTTCATCGCGATAAGGCCATACTGCCCATTCATTCATATGTACGGATACATAATACATATATTGCCGGGGTGAAACATGAGTATCGATAAGTCCCAACGGTTTCTGAGCAATGTGAAATATTTCCAAACAGAAAGCGATAGGATATTATTCCACTGTTCATATCCTGGCCGAGGCGTCAAATGATATGGGTAAGATGATCCATAATCTAGCATCCGATAAGCCTATCGGCAATTATTTTCTTCACGCACGTGTGCGAAAATATTGAGAGTATAATATCTTTGCCGCGTAAAATTCAGAGGGCCGGTAAGGCAGATTACGCGGTACCATGGGTGCATATGATTACCGATGCTCTATTATCGACAGAGGGGCGCTGCGATCGCTCTCTGGCCCAGGATTCAAATATTACAACTATTCACTCATATACGCTGGTATATGGACCAACAGCGTGAGAATATCACCTGACGCTACTATATATATATATATATATATATATATATATATATTATTATATTAAGAGACACAAGGTGCCTATTCCCCCACGGAATCCCTATATCAGGGTTGCCAACATAAAATCGAATCAGTGTTGCCAACTTGACGGCACGAAAAGTCCCTAGACCAGGTCAAATGTCCCTAGATTTTTCCGCGATGTATAGAACACGTGTTTGAGTGTCGTTTACGTATTTTTGACGTATTTTTGAGTTTTTTATATGTATTTCCGATTTAGTTTATATGTATTTATACGTTGATATTATATATTCGATTTGCTGCTAATTCTTGCCGTGAAGACGGTCGCTGATCGGTCTCACGGAGCCCTTTCGAACACTGCCCAAGCTTCCGAATCCGTTGGCGAAGGTTAGGAGCAATCGATTTTTATGTGTTTCGTTTATCTATTTTCGTATTAAGTGCATGCTGGGAGTCATTTTATGGCGTATTTTAGTGAAGCGTATTAGAAAATTCGAGACACCGCCATTTTCAACATCGAAGGTAGCCGAGTAACTTTATACGGTTGACAAGGCCGCCTCATTTTCAGATGTGAATTAATTTTGGTGTTCGAGTTAGCTTTATTTAATGGTTTTCATTTTAATTTTTTGTTAGAGATAGATCGATCCGCATGAGTATTGGTTGATTTCGAATGAAATAAGTGATAGAGTGACGATGAAGTCGAATCGTACTGACAAAGTGATGGAATGTTAAAGATCGAAAGGTTGTTATTTCGTTGATTTTGAATATATGATACATACGAATGGATTTCAAATTTTTGAAACTTTTTTTAATGAATTCGGGGAATTTTTTATTTGACTTTGAAGATGATGATTTTCGTATTTCTACTCATACCGAGTGTGAACCTTCGTAATACTTTGGAGTTTTTAAATTTATTTCTATTTGGAGGAGAAATTAAACGTTCTTCTGAAATTCGAACTTATGAAAATATGGAAAGAGAAGCGGTTCACGTCTATCTCGCATGCTGATATTAGAGGACGTCATTTCATATGGGGGAGTGGTTGAGAGAATTCTTTTGATCAGTTTATGATTCAAGTGATTTTCATAAGATTTAGGGATAGATAATTGACATTGAGGAACGGTATCGTATAGAGTATTAGAAATGACTTTTGTAAATGAATCCAATATCACTCGCTTGATGCAATCGTGAGGGGAAAATTGAATTGATGCATCGTTATGGTTTTTGCTACGCGATCATCAAGATTAATTATTGGGAATTCATTCAACAGGGAAGTTCTTTGTTTTCATATTGAGCATTTATGTCGCAAGATTTGAATTTTTGAGAAGTCTCTGATTGGATGGAATGACCTTGATATTCATCATCCTCGTTTTGTGTTTATGATGTGAAATTGAGTTGAAACTGGGGAGTGTTTTATGTTCAGAGTGAAAATGTAACTCTTCATCACAGAGGTTGAAGGAGACATGATCCGATGAGACTGACCCGTCGATTTGGTTTACCAGTGTCGGGACCAAAGCGGCGCTCAGATCAGAGGAAATCCAGCAACATGCTTCCGAAGAGTGGCGTTAGTATTGTGTTGTTGTTTTACAATAGCTGGGCAACAGGGAGTCACACTCTGTCGCACTCGGGAATGAGAAACCCAACTCCCATATGAGCCAAGGCATCATGTGCTGTTGCAACTCGTAAAAGTGTGGTGTGGTATTTTCGAGTGAGTATGACGAGGATGAGTTGAATATATTTCTCATCAGAAAAGCTTTGAATTGGATCCTGTTGATGAAAATCACGTGAATGTATTTACTTTTTGATGAAATTGGGACAATGACTTTATTTTGTCAAGTGATAGTGGATTCATATTTATTTTTCCAATATTTCGTAATTTGATTCAATTTGAGCTGGAATCGGTTTTTAAAATTTCCCAATCTATTCAAAAATTCAGTTATGCCCTTTCTGGAAATTTGTAGAAATCTAATGATGATTGGAATATTTCCTGACTTGAGATTGAAAGAATGTTCAATTAAAGATTGTATGCTTACATTAGAGGGCGTCATTTTATATTGGGGAGTGGTTGAGAGAATTCTCTGGACCAGTTTATGATTTAAGTAATTTTCATGAGATTTAGGGATAGATAATTGACATTGAGGAACGGTATCGTATATATATTAGAAATGACTTTTGTGAATGAATCCAATATCACTCGCTTGATGCAATCGTGAGGGAAGAATTGAATTGATGCATTGTGATGGTTTTTGCTACGCGGTCATTAAGATTAATTATTGGGAATTCATTCATCAGGAAAGTTCTTTGTTTTCATATTGAGCATTTACGTCGCAAGATTTGAATTTTTGAGAAGTCTCTGATTGGATGGAATGACCTCGATATTCATCATCCTCGTTTTGTGTTTATGATGTGAAATTGAGTTGAAACTGGGGAGTGTTTTATGTTCAGAGTGAAATTGTAACTCTTCATCACAGAGGTTGAAGGAGACATGATCCGATGAGACTGACCCGTCGATTTGGTTTACCAGTGTCGGGACCAAAGCGGCGCTCAGATCAGAGGAAATCCAGCAACATGCTTCTGAAGAGTCGCGTTAGTATTGTGTTGTTGTTTTACAATAGCTGGGCAACAGGGAGTCACACTCTGTCGCACTCGGGAATGAGAAACCCAACTCCCATATGAGCCAAGGCATCATGTGCTGTTGCAACTCGTAAAAGTGTGGTGTGGTATTTTCGAGTGAGTATAACGAGGATGAGTTGAATATATTTCTCATCAGAAAAGCTTTGAATTGGATCCTGTTGATGAAAATCACGTGAATGTATCTACTTTTTGATGAAATTGGGACAATGACTTTATTTTGTCAAGTGATAGTGGATTCATATTCATTTCTCTAAATGATTCGTAATTCGATTCAATCTGAGCTGGAATCGGTTTTTAAAATTTCCCAATCTATTCAAAAATTCAGTTATGCTTTTTCTGGAAATTTGTAGAAATCTAATAATGATTAGGATATTTTCTGACTTGAGTTTGAAAGAATGTTCAATTAAAGATTGTATGTTTACATAAGAGGGCGTCATTTTTATTGGGGAGTAGTTGAGAGAATTCTCTGGACCAGTTTATGATTTAAGTAATTTTCATGAGATTTAGGGATAGATAATTGACATTGAGGAACGGTATCGTATAGAGTATTAAAAATGACTTTTATAAATGAATCCAATATCACTCGCTTGATGCAATCGTGAGGGAAGAAATGAATTGATGCATTGTGATGGTTTTTGCTACGCGGTCATTAAGATTAATTGTTGGGAATTCATTCATCAGGAAAGTTCTTTGTTCTCATATTGAGCATTTACGTCGCAAGATTTGAATTTTTGAGGAGTCTTCGATTCGATGAAATGACTTCGATATCCATCATCCTCGATTTGTGTTTATGATGTGGAATTGAGTTGGAACTGGGGAGTGTTTTATGTTGAGAGTGAAATTGTAACTCTTCATCACAGAGGTTGAAGGAGACATGATCCGATGAGACTGACCCGTCGATTTGGTTTACCAGTGTCGGGACCAAAGCGGCGCTCAGATCAGAGGAAATCCAGCAACATGCTTCCGAAGAGTCGCGTTAGTATTGTGTTGTTGTTTTACAATAGCTGGGCAACAGGGAGTCACACTCTGTCGCACTCGGGAATGAGAAACCCAACTCCCATATGAGCCAAGACATTATGTGCTGTTGCAACTCGTAAAAGTGTGGTGTGGTAGTTTTGAGTAAGTATGACGAGGATGAGTTGAATCGATATGTAATCAGCAAAGTTTTGAATTGGATCCTGTTAATGAAGGTTACTTGAATGCATTTACTCTTTGATGAAATTGAGACGATGATTCCATCTTGTTAAGTGATAGTGGATTCATATATGTTTCTCTCAATGATTTGAAATTGATTCAAGATGAGCTGGAATCAGTACTCAAAATTCTTCAATGTATTAAAAAAGTCAGTTATGCTCTTTTTGAAAATTCGTATGAATTTCATAATGCATAGCATATGTTTTAACTCGAGATTGAAAGAATGTACAATTGAAGATTGTACGAAAATATCGCTTAATGAGTTGTACTTCTTTCGAATGCTTATTCTATAGTAAATGAATCGACACGGGGATGGTTGGGGCAATTTCCCCAACCATTTGATTTTATTTATCGAGTTTCAGGAGATTCAGATATTGATACAATCCATATTGAACATATTTACATATAGAGTATGGAACGTGATATTCTAAACAAAAGTTTCATCATACATTATTACAATTATAGGCTTACATCCTGATTACTTATAATAGAGGGAGTAATGATATACAATCGTATGGGAGGCGTATGTTGCCGTTTTGTTGATAAAATTGAGTCATCGTACAAATTGAATGAGAATTGTCATAACAAAAGATTGAATATTGAGAAACGTATATGGGAGTCACTACATTGATCAATGATAATCCTCAATCATATTCGATAACAAACGAATATATAAATGAAATTATGGATATTTGATATACGATTCTAGGAACGCACTAATTTTAACAATACCTTGATCTATATTTTTATAACCACTGGTGATATTTGCGGAAGATTTTATTGAAATGAACAGAAATATCGATCTATCATCTTCGTTGTGTGATATGGAGTGGAATTGAGTGTGAATCGGTCCGTGTATATCGTTTCAGTGTAAATGTAACTCTCCATCACAGAGGTTGAAGGAGACATGATCAGATGAGACTGACCCGTCGATTTGGTTTACCAGTGTCGGGACCAAAGCGGCGCTCAGATCAGAGGAAATCAACAACATGTTTCCGAAGAGTGGTGTAAGTGTGTTGTGTTAATGTTTTGGAAGAATACCCTACATTTACAGCAGCTTGGCAACAGGAGATTGTAGTATGTCGATCTCAGAGATGATAGTCTCGATCTCTATGTGAGCCATGGCATCATACAGTCCTGTTACAACTTGTAAATGTATTCGATTGCACTTGGATATGTAAGAGATGTGTATTGTTGGGAATCATTTGTTGAGATGTGTGACGAAGATGATTTGATTTTTTTCGTAATTAAAATTAGCCTCAAATTAAATTGTAAGATCAAGGATATATTTGTGAGATACCATGCATACCAATTTAGTAAAGAAGTAAAGGCTATTATGTGTTTACGTTCTCTGAAAAACTAATCAATCTAATGTTCTGACGACGATTTCATAGAATCATGATATTCGAAAAATTTCCATAGAGCTATCTCTAATTAAAATTCTATGCATATTTTAGAATAAGGAGTGACACGGGTTGATACATGAAACTCACATTTGATGTCTTCGGAAGTTGATTCGATTCCAGAGGTGTTATGGATTCCCTTGTTTTATGTGATTCTTGTCATTCTCTTGTGCTTGGATCCATGTCATCTTACTGTAGTTTTGATTTTGTTAATCTTTCTGGAACGGTTGTAACACGTTGAGTTGAAAACTTTTTGTAAATCCTCCACTGGGTGATTCTCACATTTGATATCTGGATGCCTGTGGGATGATAGACCTCGGTATGAAACTGAACTCCCCATTGGGGTCAATTTAATGGATGAGTTGTCAATTCGACTGAATTTTGTGATATTGCAAGATATCTCTATTGTGGAAAAACTTAATAATTGGAATCGTATAGCCCGGAAATTCTGTCTTTGGAGGTAACTCATCAGTTTCGATTGGGACTATGGAAATCTAATTCACTTCTCGATTTTATTTCGGAAAAAAATTGAATTTTTATTTATCATGTACATGATTTCATAAAATTTCGGAAAAGGTTTGTATTTTGATGTTTGGTTCTATTATCAATTTTAGAGAACATGGGAAATAATGTTTTGATAGATATTACTCACCTAACCATTATTGCGTGGTAGAGGTCAATGTTCATGATGGTATTTTATAAGTTCTTCTTATATATCTACATAGGATTTTCTTGGACTTGATTTCCTCTTTGGCGTACAAATGTTCGTGAAAGTGTAAAGGGCTATACTGTGGGCTGCTGAGAGAGCGCGTATCACCAATTGTCTTCTATTTTTCTGTTGACATGTTGTTTGATCTTACTCGTCGCCTATGTGTGTCTGTGCAGGCAGCGAGGAGAGAACTGGGGCTCCGGGAGAGAGCACGTACGCTTATGCGTCTTTTCCACTGGAACTGATTAGAATAAAGGCAAGTTCAGGAATTTTCTCAGAGTGGAGAATTTTGCGAATTTTTGGGAACATTTTCCGAAAAAAAACAATTTTTTATATTTTCGTTTTTTTAAAATCCCGGGAAAATTTCGAATTTCTATTTCTTTTATTTTCGTTTTCGAAGCCCTAACTATTCGAGGAAAAACAAGTAATTGAATTAATGATCGAATTACTCACCCTTCAGCCATTCTATAAAGGTTGTGTGTCGACGATGATATTCTGCAAGCTCACCTCATTTTTCGTGGACTCTTCTTATGATTGCCCAACCGCATAGAGTACGTGTGTTCGCGACGGGCTCCAGAGGATGACTGCGGGCCGTTGAGAGAGCGCGCATCACTCAGTATCCCCTCTCCTCTTCTGGTGTCATGACATGATCAGCGCGCGTCTGTGTATGTGAAGGCGGGGAGGTGGAGAATGCGGCTTCAGTAGAGAGCGCAAATGCCTGAGCGTTTCTCTAACTGAAACTGATAAGAATTAAGGTAAGTTCAGCATATGCCTCAGAGTGGGAAATTTTGGAAATTTTTGGGAAAATTTTTTGAAAAAAAAAATAATTTTTTTTATTCTTGTTTTTTCAAAATCCCGTAAAAATTTCGAATTTTTATTTTTTCTATCTTTGTTTTCGAAGCTTCGGACAAAATCTTAAAATTTTTTCAGTATATCTTCAATCTATTCAAATCACTAAAAATTCTTGACGTTTATGTTTTCATAACTCTAATGATTCAAGGAAAAACGAGTAATTAAATGAATGATAGAATTACTCACCCTTCAGACGTTCTATAGATGTTGATGTCCACGATGATATTCTGCAAGCTCATTCCATTTTATTCGACTCTTCTTATGATTGCCCACCTTCATAGAGTACGTGTGATCGCGACGGGCTCCAGAGGATGACTGAGGGCCGTTGAGAGAGCGCGCATCATTAAGTATCCCCGCTCTTTTTCGGTGTGACGTTGTCGTTTCTCGATGCGTGTGTCTGTGAGGCTATTTAGGGGAAAACTGCGGCTTCGGTCGAGAGCGCCTATGTTTGAGCGTCTCTTCCGCTGAAACTAATGAGAATGAATTTAAGCTCATGATGTGTCTCAGAGTGGAAAATTCCGAAAATTTTCGGGAAAATTTTTCGAAAAGAAATCGATTTTTTTATTTTCATTTTTTCAAAACCCCGTAAAAATTTCCAATTTTTTATTTCTTATCTCTTTGTTTTCGAAGCCCCGGACAAAATCTTGGAATGTTTCCATTAAATCTTTAATCTATTCAGATCATCAAAATTCTCGACGTTCACGATATTACAACTTTAACGATTTGAGGAAGAACGTGTAATTGAATTAATGATGCAATTACTCACCTTCTAGACGTTCTATGAATGTTGATGTCCACGATGGTATTCTGCAAGTGTATTCCATTTTATTCGACTCTTCTTATGATTGCCCCCCTTGATAGAGTACGTGTGATCGCGACGGGCTCTAGATGATGACTGAGGGCCGTTGAGACAGCGCGCATCATTAAGTATCCCCACTCTTTTTCGGTGTGACGTTGTCGCTTCTCGATGCGTGTGTGTCTGCGAGGGCAGCGAGGGGAACATTGCGGCTCCGATAAAGAGCGCGTATATCTGAGCGTCTCTTTCACTGAAACTGATGAGAATGGAAGCAAGTTCAGGAATTGTCTCATGGTGGGAAATTTCGGAAATTTTTGGGGAAAATTTTCAAAAAAAAAATCAATTTTTTATATTTCTAATTTTTATATTTCATATCTTTGTGTTCAAAGCCCCGGACGAAATCTTGGAATTCTTTCATTGTATCTTTCATCTATTTAGATCATCAGAACTCTCGACGTTTATGTTCTCGTAACTCTAACGATTCAAGGAAAAACAAGTAATTGAATAAATGATCGAATTACTCACCCTTCAGCCATTCTATAAATGTTGTGTGTCCACGATGATATTTTGCAAGTTCACCTCATTTTCCGTTGACTCTTCTTATGATTGTCCAACCGCATAGAGTACGTGTGTTCGCGACGGGTTCCAGAGGATGACTGCGGGCCGTTGGGAGAGCGCGCATCATTCAGTATCCCCTCTCCCCTTCTGGTGTCATGACATGATCGGCGCGCGTCTGTGTCTGTGAAGGCGGGGAGGGGGAGAATGCGGCTTTAGTAGAGAGCGCGAATGCCTGGGCGTTTCTCTAACTGGAACTGATGAGAATCGAGGCAAGTTCAGAATGTGCCTCAGAGTGGAAAATTTTGGAAATTTTTGGGAAAATTTCTTGAAAAAAAAACACTTTTTTATATTTTTGTTTTCTCAAAGTCCCGAAAAATTTTAGAATATTTATTTTTTATATATTTGTTTTGTCGAAACCTCGGAAGAAAATTTTCAAATTTCGTGTATCATATATTCAAATAATTTGAACTATTTTTTTGACGATAACGTTTTCTGAATTTTAACAATTTTGGAAAAAGTGAATTTCAAAATTTAGGTTGGAATCACTTACCTTCATGATGTCCTCTATGTATGTTGATATCTCCGATGCCATCTTGTAAGTTGACTCTGTTCCGCGTCGACTTTTGTCATACCTGCTCGACCCCATAGAATACGCGTGTTTGCGCTGGGCACAAGAAGAAGACTGCGAACTGTTGAGAGAGCGCGCGATACTAAGTATCCCCTCTCCTCTTCTGGTGTCGTGATGCTTCTCGACGCGTGCCTGTGTCTGTGAAGGCGGGAAGGGGGAGAATGCGGCTTCAGTAAAGAGCGCCAACGCCTGAGCGTTTCTCTAACTGAAACTGATAAGAATTAAGGCAAGTTCAGCATGTGCCTCAGAGTGGGAAATTTCGAGAATTTTTGGAAATATTTTTTGAAAAAAAAACAAATTTTTGTATCTTCGTTCGTTCAAAGTCCCGAAAAATTCTCGAATTTTCATTTTTTATATATTTGTTTTGTCGAAGCCCCGGAAAAAATTTTCAAATTCCATGTTACATACATTCAGATAATTTGAACTATTCGAATTCGCGACGTTATCGTTTTCTTAGTTTTAATGATCTCGGAAAGAATGAATTTCGAGATTTAGGTTGAAATCACTTACCTCCATGATGTCCTCTATGTATGTTGATCTCTTCGATGCCATCTTGTAAGCTGACTCTGTTCCGCGTCGACTTTTGTCATACCTGCTCGACCCCATAGAATACGCGTGTTTGCGCTGGGCACAAGAAGAAGACTGCGAACTGTTGAGAGAGCGCGCGATACTAAGTATCCCCTCTCCTCTTCTGGTGTCGTGATGCTTCTCGGCGCGTGTCTCTGTCTGTGAAGGCGGGGAGAGGGAGAATGCGGCTTTAGTAGAGAGCGCGAATGCCTGAGCGTTTCTCTAACTGAAACTGAAAAGAATTAAGGCAAGTTCAGCATATGCCTCAGAGTGGGAAATTTTGGAAATTTTTGGGAAAATTTTTTGAAAAAAAAAATAATTTTTTTTATTTTTGTCTTTTCAAAGTCCCGAAAATTTTTTGAATTTTCATTTTTTATATATTCGTTTTGTCGAAGCCCCGGAAAAAATTTTCAAATTCCATGTTACATACATTCAGATAATTTGAACTATTGGAATTCGCGACGTTATCGTTTTCTTAGTTTTAATGATCTCGGAAAGAATGAATTTCGAGATCTAGGTTGAAATCACTTACCTCCATGATGTCCTCTATGTATGTTGATCTCTTCGATGCCATCTTGTAAGCTGACTCTGTTCCGCGTCGACTTTTGTCATACCTGCTCGACCCCATAGAATACGCGTGTTTGCGCTGGGCACAAGAAGAAGACTGCGAACTGTTGAGAGAGCGCGCGATACTAAGTATCCCCTCTCCTCTTCTGGTGTCGTGATGCTTCTCGACGCGTGTCTGTGTCTGTGAAGGCGGGGAGGGGGAGAATGCGGCTTCAGTAGAGAGCGCCAACGCCTGAGCGTTTCTCTAACTGTAACTGATAAGAATTAAAGCAAGTTCAGCATGTGCCTCAGAGTGGGAAATTTCGAAAATTTTTGGAAATATTTTTTGAAAACAAAAACAATTTTTTATATTTTCGTTTTTTCAAAGTCCCGAAAAATTCTCGAATTCTCATTTTTTATATATTTGTTTTGTCGAAGCCCCGGAAAAAAATTTCATTCAATTTCCAAAAAATTTTTGAATTTTCATTCTCCACATTTTCTTTTTATTGAGGGTCCGGAAAAAATTCCGGATTTCTATCCAATATATTTTCGTTCTATATTGATTTCAGAAATAACGATTAATCAAATTATCCATGGAATTACTTACCCGTACGATGTTTTTTCAAGATGTCGATGTCAACGATAATATTCTGCAAGCTCACCTCATTATGTGTCAACTGTTTTTATACTCGCTCAACTTCTATGAGCACGTGTGTTCGCGACGGGCTTGAGAAGATGACTGCGGGCTGTTGAGAGAGCGCGCATCACTAAGAATTCCCTTTCCTTTTCTGGTGTCACGTTGTTTGATGCTTCTCGCGCGCGTATGTGTTTTTGAAGGCAGCGAGGAGACGACTGTGGCTCTGGTAGAGAGCGCGTATGTTTGAGCGTTCCTCTAAGTGAGACTAAGAAGAATGAAGGCAAGTTCAGGATGTGCTTCACGGTGGGAAATTTCGATAATTTCCGGAAAAATATTTTGAAAAATAAAATAATTTTTTATATTTTTGTTTTTTCAAAATCCCGAGAAATTTTTCAATTTTCATTTTTATATATTTGTTTTGTCGAAGCCCGGGAAAATTTCATCTCTTACATTTTCTTTTTTTCTGAAGGCTCGGAGAAAATTCTGTTTTTCTATTCATTATGTTCCTATTCTATTCGAATCACTCGAACACCTTCGACTTTCCTGTTCCCACAATTCTATCGATTTCAGAAAAACGAGTAATCAAATTAATTATTCAAAGGAATTATTTGCGCTTACGATGTTTTCTTCAGATGTGAATGTCCACGATGATATTGTGCAGCTCACCTCTTTCTGCGTCGACTGTTCTTACACTCGCTAAACTTCAAAGAGTACGTGTATCCACGATGGGCTCAAGCAGGTGACATTGGTGATATTGATCTTAGTACGAAGTAAGGCCCAGAATGAAAATTTTGAGTGTCACTTGTATATTTATCCCTGTAACCAACTGAGTAATTAATTCACGTCAAATCGATGTACATCTCTTTGGCCTACTAGAAATCACTTTATTTGAGCATAACGATATTTTACAACTCATATTCCTGAATTTCCGATAGAAAACTTCCGTATTTTTATAATTAAACACTAGCGTTATGTTTCGCGTTGCTCGGCCTGTAAAAGTCCCCGAGAAGCGTATCAGTTCACCAAAATGCTCTTTTAAATCAAATGAAAATATGTTCTGTACCATTTTCACATATCGAGTTATATAATGATAACTTTCATGGTCTTTATGAGTTCAGACCCATGTGAGAAACCGCCGCTTAACTAAATATATAAAATTTTTGAAAAACGTACTCTCATTTGATTTGGAAGAGCATTTTGGAAAACTAATACGCCTATCGGAAACATTTACAAGCCGAGCAACGCGAGGCATTACGCTAGTATATATATATACCGTGGCGTATATATAGCTATACACACGGCTACACCAGCGGGACCTCGCCCATTAGCTGTTCGGTCCCATATTTTGTTTACCACCCCCACCACCTGACCTTGACCACTGATTATCAACAATCTAAACATTGCGTGAACTCAGAGTACTACTCGGTCACACCGTAATGTGTATATCTATATATCGCGGTGATATACATAGCTATACACACGGCTACATCAGCGGGGACCATCAGCTGCTCGGTCCCACTTTTTGTTTATTACCCCCACCCCCATGACCTTTATTGTAAACAATGCGTAAACACCATCAGCTGATGAGATAACACCTTACGCCAGCCGCTCCCAATGTTATTACCCCCTCCTTATAGCCGTGACCCACTAACCGATAGAGATAAGGAAATACTACGCCACACGCTGGCCTTGGTGACGTCGGCGATAAGATAAGCCCCGATGCTCGACTCCCTCACACCACCGCGCTGATAAGATAAGAGATAAGATAAGCCACTCGGCGAGACTGCCCCACACCACCGTGACGTCACTGATAAGATAAGATAAGCGATGACGTCATTTGTTATGTCTCGCTATACCGGTACTCATACTACTACTGAACAGGAGGTAAACGTCTTTGATTATCACATGTGTCTGCAAAAACAAAACGAACACGATGGAAATGACAATCAAACTTCATATGAACGAAAAGTCAATGCCACAAGGAAACTCTTATCAGATTAGCCCCTCTTCGATTAACAGAGCATCATCAATTTCGTGATAAGTCTGAAAAGTTCCGTCATTGAGAATTGGGCTATTTAATGTTCCGAATGGCTTTTCAATCCTAACTGTTTTTGACACGTATGTAGAGCCAGCTTTCGTGAAACAGTTTGTAATAATAGTCTCAGGAACTGATTTTCACGATTGGGATATCCAAGAGATCGCTCGCGAAACGTTTGCCTTCTCTTTCATTTTCTCTATGGTGATCTTGTCATGGGTACTGCAACTACATGTATCAATACAAGTTGGCTATATTCCACTTTGAAATCCTCCATCACGCCCTCATCAAAAGTCTGAGAAGTCGCCGTGGAATTTCTCGGAGGAAAACGAGTTCAATATTTGAACGTGACATGAGAGGGTCTTGATGAAGCATCATCAAGAAAGAGCTCAATTTTCCTCCCTTCTTCATTTTACTTTGTTGTTTGTGGTGATGAGGATGTCAGTCATGATTGGGCGCATTATTCGAGCATTAGTATCGATGTATCACTTGACAGACAGGAAAATCAAGTCTAATTGTCCGATACATCGAGGTCGAGCAGCTTCTCCAATGATAATGAAATCCATCTTCTCACCGGTCATACTGACAAGGGCAGAGTCGTAAGCCTTCCTCTAGACGCTTATCTCAAACAGAACTTCCTCCTTGCGAAAGCATCGTTTCATCAGGAATTTGTTCGACAATGCAGAACAAGTTTATCTCCAATCCAAATATCTCCAAGCTCGTGCGATGCGATTGTAGCTGGCAAGCGATCCGTCCTATCAATTATTACAATTTTCGTAACAACTGCAGCAGCTTCACCAGGTATAGCTCGAAATGATATGTTGAATCTGGCGCGAAACTTTTGGAGCTGACCGTTAGAAGCTGATAAAGTACTTGCTCGATCCAATATTCATGAAACATCTCTAGCTTTGTTTCGGATCATCGGACCCGAGGCTGGAAAACCGGCACTTCAAACTCAGCACAGCCGCTCATACGGAATTTTATTTACCATCAAACCTTGTTTTGAGCCATAAGAGCCGCGATTCAATTCAATATCACTACTTTGGAATCGATGCAAGATTATACCTCCGTTTGTCACGATGTCCGCTACGGAATTTGTTCCGATCTGAAGATGAGCCGCAGCTGTATGGAAACTACACCTTTCTCGAGCGACATATTGTATAATATTGACTCATTCTTTGAATTGAACCACTGGAAGCATCTAGTCAACCACACAATCGGAAATTTAGTTGGAGCATTCAGCAAATCAAAACGAGGCACTGGCACGCAATATATTCCTATCCGCAATATATACCTTCTGAATTATATACAATTCTGAATTGTATACAATTCAGGAGGTACGATCACATAATATTGATGCCATACTCGTAAATGTGACGGTTTCCTCTCAGAGGGAGGTGCCCCCCTGATTTTGAAGTCTGACCTGAAAAATCATGGGGGGAGGGGCTGAAGATTCCTATCGATACATATTTTTCCCATCTAAAAACGATGGCGTAGTCGGTTTTTTCGGAACAAAGATGTTTCGACCATTTTCGTCCACTGGTTTGCGCCCCCTTCGCCTGATCGCCAAACCCATACGACATTTTGTTTAAAACCATGGGAAATACTCTTTGGGGAAAACTCACAGACCGATCCATCAAATCCTGTGTGATTAGATACATTTCGGGGCAAAAATCCGAATTATCTCGCTGAAATGACTCAGAACTCGAGATATATCGGTAATTTCGGAAAATGACAGGAATACTTTCTTGTTGAGATAAAGGGATTACATCGGATAGTGAACAAAAAATCAGAAGTCGAAGATTTTTATTTGGAGTGCCAGACATAGATAACTATTATTATAAATCATCAACATATATTAATCTGCGTGACCATTCTTCGTTCGGAATCACTAGGTTTTCCCCTAGAAGCTCTAAGCTCACCCGGTTGACTAACCCTACCTGGAAAATCACGAGATTCCTCCCTAGATGCTCTAACTTTAACAAGAAAATCACTAGATTTTCCCATACGTCGTCTTACTACCTTAAAATCACTAGTTTTTTCCCTACATCGATTACCCTTCTCCTGGAAATCACTAGATTTTCCTTATATTGACTAACCCTACGTTAAAATGACTGGTTCTTCCCTATATCGGTTACCCTTTTCTTGGAAAATCACTAGATTTTCCCGTATATTGAATAACCCTACCTTAGAGTTACTGGTTTTTCCCTATATTGATTATTACCCATTCTTTTGGGAAATCACCAGATCTTCCCGTATATAGGCTAATCCCACCTTGCGATTAATGTGTTTTTCCCTATATCAATTACCCTTCATTTTGGACAATCACTAGATTTTCCCGTATATCTACTAACCCTACCTTAAAATATATTTTCTCCTAATTTGACTTTTAGACCCTAGAGACATTTTGGGGGAAAAGATATTCTTCTCTCTTTCCAAATTCCCCATGATTAATTCTTTTGTTTTGTCCACTTTTGCTGAAAAATGTATACATTTATCACTTATAATTGAAATATGAGGACAGTCATTCCTCACTGTTTCAAGTTTACTGTCGAGTGCGTGTGCGCTTATCCGACTCTTTCCTTTTCATAAGGATTCGCCAAATTCCCTTAAGCGTCTGCGTATCGGACTCAGATTTAGTTCGTAAACTATACTAACAAGGGGGGACCACGGAGTCCGGATCGCCAATAATCCCCAAAATTTCTTCACAGTTTGGTACCACCTAGGATATGAAGGATCCAGAGTATCTCCGTCGAATGAGATCCCTGTCCCAAGATACAGCCACCGAGATTAACATTGCTCATATGGGCCCATGTTAAAAAGTGACATATATAGACATACTCGCAATGCTAAAGCTTTTGCTTATAGCTCTGGCCAGGAGGCTCATTGGACGGAGTTACTCTGGATTCTTCATATTCTAGATGGTACCAGACTGTGAAAAAATTCTGGGGATGATTAGCGATCCGGACCCCATGGTCCCTCCTTGTAAGTCTTCAAACATTCGCAGGAAAGTGATATCATCACCTGATCCGGTCGTGAGTTTGTTTTGTCTAATAGTTCATTGGTCATTGTATATGTTAATGCAATGTGATAAGTCAATGCGGTGGAAGATGGGATGGATTGTTGTTACGGGAATTTGCAACGTGGGGTTCTTTGATACTGTACCTGGGGAGTCCTGACTCTGAGGTAGAAGGATGGGAATTCGGGAGTGGAATTAATACAAAAGGAATCCCTGGAGCTGCTTCTATTAGTCTGGAGATACAAATATGAGAGAGAGACTTTACAATGTACTGGGTTTGATTTCATTTGAGTGGAGTCCGTCGAGGGCTCAGGTACTCGACTCGGAATGGCGTAAACGAATAATGTGGTCCAGTCGGTAGGTGAGTTCGTAGTGAGGCCTAGAAGCCCGGTGCGTGATTATAAGGACGAGTGTACACGACGGAGGCTCGTGACAAACTGCAATTCTGAGCTCGGAACGTACTCGACGGAGTCTCGCGGTAAACTGCAATTCTGATCTCGAAACGTACTCGACCGTATCTCGCGGTAAACTGTGATCCTAAAAGCCTCCTGCCAGGGCTTTTGAGCTCTGTTTACTTATACTCTTTCAGACCCCGTGTTCCTCCTCCGTTCGTGGCTAGAAGGAACGCGGGTGAGGCGCGGTAGCGCTTCGTCCTTGCACCCCTCGTCTAGACTCGCGGGCGCTAGAGACTGCTAACGGTTTCTTTGAAGCCCCTCCAAGTTTTCGTGGCTTGCCTATACTGTATGTCTATAAATTTGAGCCATAATATATGTACATCTGCAAGAGTACAAGGTATGTCTGAATGTTATACATCGGAGGTATATCTGTATGTTAGGCTACTCCCGTGCATAGTAACTCCGTTTACGAATAAATGTAGGACTAGTTGGGAACCGATTAGGTTCCTGATACGTCCGTTCGCTGCATTCATTGCTTCCCTGAGCAATGTTACAAAAAATTGTTTCTGAGAAAAATTTCCGTTGTTTTCGAATCCTTCTCTCATATTTCTAGATATCCAAATTGTAATCAAAGTACCTTCGCGAATTGGACTGTCGGTGGCAAAACCAACCCTTGAAACCTAAGAAGGCTGTCAAGCCGGCAAATTACCGGATGCTCGGACTGAAAATTCTGTCGGTGACAAGATCAACCCCTAAAATATATTATTGTAGATTCCAGACTTGGCAGAACAATCAATGGAATCGCCAACGAATTCGTAATGATGTCGTAACATATCAGTAAATACTCACCTATAGTCATTCCTTCTATAACTTAACTCTAGTTTATTATTTTTCACCGCAGTCTGACCCATTGTAAAGTTCATCTCAAGATCACTCAAATGAGTGGAGATATGTTCAACTTCAACCAAGCCAAGGCGAGTCAACTGAATTTTTAGATAAACAGATGCCTCATGATACTGCAAAATTGTGCCCTCATTTCAGTGCCGTTAGGTATGAGAGGCCTTGAACCGAAGGTAGGCTTCACAATCAGAACAATTCTTTGATTTTCCCAGCACAAAATCGGCAAGAAATCATTCCTGACGCGGATTCTCGCTTTTTGTGGTTTTTTCATCATAGGTCGAGAGGGATAAGTTTCATAAAAGAATGTGTCGGATAGTTTTTTGCAGATTTTTCAAAGATCTACGAGGTAAAGTGTCTCCATTCATAAAGGAATTATGAACCATAGCTATGAATTTCTCAGACAAAAGAGGAAATCGCAGAAACTTGATGAATTTCTTGAAATTCTTTCAGTTACGAACAACGGATGCAATTTCCCATATATGTGACTACATTATCCCGTACATACTTGAATTATCTACAGAATACTATTCATACATTTTCCGATGAAACTCATCCCTTCCGACCTATGATAGAGAAACAAGAAAAAAGGCGAGGAACTGCGATAGAGACGACTTCTTGCCTATCTTCTGTGAGGGATGATCGAAGAATCGACTTCATTTCAAAATCCACTGACGAATTTAGTTGATTCTCGATGAATACCATCGTAAAGACACCCAGAATCAAACCCAGAAAGAATTTCTTCGTTCCATCGGCTCTCGACTTTCTGTCCGTTGGGGCCCACCATCCCTCATCCACAATCATTTGTTTAAATCGATGAGCCCATGGTTTCGTGGAAACGCCACTAGAGGGAGTCGGGATTCTAACAACGACAACTTAGTTGATACGCTTAGATCAATAAATATGCAACGAATTCTCCATTCTCGAAACAGTGTGCCTTATCGATATCCTCGCAGAGTGCATTGTGCATCCAGATATCAGTTACGAATTGATAGTGTCGGAAGTGGTTCTGCCTGTGAGAAGAATTCAACAAACTCATCGTTTGCTACCAGTCATTGCAACCCTCATCATTCAATTATGGTAAGTATTCAAGTACAACATTGTTCTTAGTCTATAATCTCTATCGTCATCAAAGATTTCGTGGACGCGGCAAGTGTGGAGGATCTGCTACTTTAGACATTGAGATTTCTTTTCGAGTTCCAAATTTGTCGTGAGCAACTCAGTTCTACCGATCTCAATCTGTCAAATTGGAAAGAATGCATACAATCGACTGTCTCTCTTTGGACGAAGCTGTTGGTTGATGAAAGTGTATTGAAATCTCTCTCCCGAAGAATACCAAATGGTTTCAAGCTAACGGGTCATGACCATACTTCAATCATTTCACTGTAAACTTCCTAAAATCATCCAATGCAAGTTTTCCAGAATGAGTAAATGAATACTCCTGGAAATGAGTAGAGATTTGGATAGGAATGTCATCTTTATCTTCTCCAAAGTCAATCAGTTTGTTTTACTTCAATGAGGTCCTTTCTTAGTATTTTTCAAGGATCGATTCATGCAAAATTCATTGAAATCAAGTGTTTTTGTGGAAATGTGGAAAGACTGAAAAATGTTCATTTTCATCACATTTCGACGAACTCTAATCAAGCTGAAGATCGACCGATTGATGTAAATTGGCAGAAAAAGATCTCTTGAGGGCATCGCATATTAGAGAGATGAGTTGTGGAGGAGTATATGAGGGGAAGAAAATATTGGAAGATAATCCTCTCTTTGAGTTATCCCTCTGAGGAGGCTCATCAGAAGGATTGGGTTTATCCACACAAGGGATTTTTGCGCAAGACATATCGTTTGGTTGAGACGGAATTTGAATAGAGTTAGTCGAACGATGATTGAAATGGAGTCCTCAATAAAATATTTGTTCATCAAAGAAAAACTATGTTTTCACGAATTGAAATGGGATTCGATGTATTCGGTGTCAACCAGTTGATCCAGGACGCCGAAAAATCATAACTTTAGGTCATTTGAAGTTGGGAGGATTAGTTCTAGAGGAAGGTATGAGAGAACAATGAATAAAGAAAAATATCCTTCGATATTTTCATTCAGTTTTGGAACGAGTTTTTTGACATTCATATCCTGAACTCGTCTCCATTTGTGAAGAACTAGAAGTAACCAAATCAGTGTAAGATCTGAAGCGCAATTTTTGTATAGAGTCGGTTCGATTCATTTTGTCTGATGTTCTAGTCCTTATACATCCTCAGACGATTGATTTCACTCAGGCACACTGATTCATGGATTGTTCTGATTCTTCCTAGGAGTTGGTCTTGGCTTTTGAAGAAGAAAAGTAATTGGAAGAAGATAGATATCCATTTCGAAATTTTTCTCTTCAAATACTCAAAATTCAAAGAACTAAGATTGACCTCTGAGAGATTTTCATGAAGTCGTGTACGGTCGATATTGAAGTATCCATGCTGTACCCCCTGTGTTCTAGCTTATGCCAATGAATTCCCCGAAAATACAAGAAATTAAAAAAACTAGTTCATAGGTTATGATACTTGGCAAAAGTGTACTAGAACACCATGTTCATATCTGATAAGATTATCCTCACTTTTATATGGGTAGGTACACTCGCTCTTCCGCTTACGATCTAATGTCATCATTGGTCTTGAATTTGTTTATATGACTCGATTGATGCCGATAAAGCCATGTTATCTGTCATAGACTGATTCAATCACTATTTCTCACCAAGCTTACAAGGGGAGGTCCAACCTTGCGGGTCCTGCATTCGTCCCAAACTCTGGGAATCGTCAGGTGAATAATGAAGGTATCTCAAAGGATTTATCCCATGGGCTTCCTATCCTGAGATATAGCCATGGAGATTAGCATTGCCCATATAGGCTTATGTAAAAATCACATACATATGGATATACTGGCAATGCTAATCTCCAAGGCTGTATCCCGGATTGAGAAGCCCGAAGCCCATGGGACTGAATCCTCTGAGATTCCTCCATTCTCACAAAAACAAGACGATTTCCAGAGTTTGGGATGAATCCAGGACCCGTAAGGTTGGACCTCCTCTTGTTGGACCAGAACAGTATACTTCGATTGTTTCAGTATCAGAAGTAGGAAAATTTACCTGTCATCAAAATAGAAATCTGTATCAATATAAAAAAATTCATCTGTGAAATCGTTCGATCGAATACATTTCTTCGTCTCTTGTTACTGGTGCAAGTATGTCTCATCAGTAGCATAGAACTATGTCGCATCAGGGAACTGTTATTTTTAATTTATTTCCCTAGAAAAACAAGAAGAGGAAGTCAGATTCAAATGAGGTTATTCAACTCATTGCTGAGACAGTTGAGAATATCCAAGTTGCGGTTCAGGATCAAGAAGTTAATCGAAATCCTGTTGAAGGGGTAAAGAATAAAGTAGGTCGCAAGGCCAAAAAGGTGGAAGTCTTCAAAGAAGGAAGTAATGAAGGAGGTACACCTAGAAAAGAAATCTTTGTTGTGTAAGAGTGTTTTATTCAGAAAAATTAATTGAGTTTGAACATTTCATAAGAAAAACTCGATGATCCACAAATTCTCAAGAAACAAGGAGTTATAACCTGACATGCTGTTGAATCTCTCACAGATAAGATAAGATCAGCAGAAAATCCATATGAAAATAGTTCCCGACAACAGCTCCCATATAGGATCGCCCAAAACTATAGCTCAAGGAACTTTCAGAAACAGTGATTTTTTTAACATACTTATCGTACGGGAATTACAAAAAAAGGATCTCAAAATCACAATAAATCAATCAATTTATGTACTTCAAATATTTTCGTTAAAGTCACCGTGATCAACGTTGGAAATTTGAAAGATCTCTCCTTCAGCGGATCACCTACAACTTCGACGAGAGTGATTTGACCACCAAAATTCTCACGGGATGTTGCAGATCGGTACAGAACCTACAATTTCCTTTTTTTGAAGCTCCCTGCACGACAACTTCCGTCCGAGTAACGAGCTTGGAGAGGAAACTTTGTATTGCACAGACTGCTTATGGAGATAGCCAGATTGGCACCTGTCCCTTCTCCTGTAACTCTATTCCAGTGCAAAAATGCACCCAAAGATATCACGACACATGATTTTGACGTTAATGATTTCATCTTTCAGAACATGTTATGAGATTTTCTTTCAGGTGTGAAGTGACAACGATCCCTACATTTTCATCGAAAAAGTGATTGATCACATGTTTTGTTCCCACAGGTTACGTTTGAGGCAAAATTTGTTAGCATTTCCAGAAAGATGAGAAATTTTCACGTTGGAATTATTTGGCGCAATATTTCATTGATGCTATTTTACACCAGAATTGAGAAAGAGCAAGTGGAACAGCTGCTTGACTGGGTATCTCCATAAATAGTCTACGTAATACAAAGTCTTGCCTCCAAGCTCGTCTCTCGGACAGAAAAGGTCATATCGGGAAGTCTAAAAAGAGGAAATTATAGGTTCTGAAACAATCGACAGTATCCCGTGAGAATTTTTGTGATCGGATCTCTCCCGTCGAAGTTGTAGATTGATCTACGGAAGAGAAGTTCTTTCAGATTTTCAAATTTGATTATGACGATTAAAATTCCCGTACGGCGAGCTATATCAAATATAACAATTTTTGTGAAGTCCTACATGATCCATTACTTTTGATAGGTAGGCTACCTAAGAGAGATGAGTTCAGAGCTATGATAAATGAGTCGTGTTTTTGCTTCATAACATTTACTCAAGTCCTGTCACTATCTCAAATATCCCCTCCAAATCTGACACCTCTATGATGTTCATGGTTATCGTATATTAGGAAGTTATACAACTCATCAGTTCGAAATTTTTGAATGATTTCAACTCAAACTCTTTACAGTCTACATGTCTGAATCTGTAATTGTGAGGTTATGGAGGTATCAGTTGATGACTTCCCGAGCATGAAATCCCTATATTGTTTCATGATTTTTGAGGGGTCTATCGGAAAATATGATGTGTATGTTTCCTGCAGGAAAGCTTCACGAGAATGCTTGCCACCGTGAACGGTTTCTTCTAAAACAGAAGTACGACCGAGCCTCCAGGATATGCTCAATATAAGTGGCATGAGGTTGGTTTTGATGTTAATCCTTCATTATGGCTGGACACCAGAGGATGTGAGGAATCTCATACTCACCGTGGCTTGGGGATTCGACAGTTCAGCTGGCCACAATAATCCACATCAGAAATATCAAGACAAGACTCTAGAGTCCAAGAGTCCTCAAACTTCACTGTTGGTGACTAGTGTGACAATTATTGAATTAGCGTCATTAGACACTGGGAAAAATTGGTTGAATCCCACACCACAAAGCATACGATTCTGCCGTACTCTGAGGATGTCAATGAAGGGAGAGAGCAGTGATGCTATAAGAAATGAGTTCGATCGCGTTGAGAAAGAGCAGACTACTCTTGTTCCTTACGAGTTCAAAACTAAGGACGATTCAGATGTGAAAATCAGTTTTCACGTAAAACACACGCTCTTCGATGGAAAAGTGGTAAACGAGCTTGTTGATAACTCTTCGACGTTGAGATGTCCTATGTGTTTCAAAACGAATAAAGATTATAAGGTTTCTGGATCACCTTGTCAAGCACACGAAGAAAAATTCCTAAAATTCGGTCCAACACTTTTGCACGCAGAGTTGAAAATGTATCAACAATTACTGAAACTTGGTTATCTCATGAATATTGCGTACTCTGGGAAGAAAAACCAGGAAGAGAAAGGATGATTTCCTGAAATTATCGTAATTTTTGTACACAAATGAGCTAGCTATTCAGATTCCAAAGTCAGAGGCAACACGTGATTTCTTCGATATGAATTGCAAATCAATATGAGTGGAACTATTTTGATTGAATCTTGAGTAATCTTCAAAGCTGTTCCTGGAATATGATAACGAATTGAGTATGATATGGAAGCAATGAGGAGAGTAATCTTTTCAGAATGCGAAGATGGAAATCAAAATAATCCGATCTGGAAAGAACTCAGGGGGAAATAAGAGTCCAGCACTCATAGGGTTCGAATTTCATTTCGAGTATCCGCTCTCGAATCAAGTGTTATATCGTAGAAACTTTGAGAGCACTCTTCGCTGTTCTAAAGCTTCTGTTGTAGATGGATCGAGGACTATGGAATAACGTTAGTTGACCTCTCAATGGACACATTCACTATTATTTCAATTCTCGGTCCGAATATCCGCAGATTCGAGGGTTTGATAACCATTCTGGATTCTTATGAAGATCCATTCTCCAACTCGGGAAGATTTGTGGTTCAAACACTTGCGGTTCTGGGTGCCTTCCTAGTCTATTGGGATTCATCCCAATGGATAAATTTCGGTCCGAGCATCTAACCGATTGCGGGTGACTCCCTGAGTTTTGGGATCGGCTTATCTTCCGATTGAAGTTCTGGGCCGAGCATCCAGTTAGTAGCGGATTCGAGACCCTTCGTTTTAGGGATTGATTTCGTCACCGACAGTATTTTCGGTCCGAGCTTCCGACTATTTAGGGTTTGACAGCCTTCCTAGGTTCTGGGGGTTGATTGTTAAGCTGACAGAATTTCCAGCCCGAGCATCCGGTTATTTGCCAGATTGATAGCCTCCCTAGGTTTTGAGAGTTGACTCTTTATTGACTGGATTTCCGGTGAGAGAATTCGGTTATTTGCGGGTTTGATTGCCTTCCTAGGTTTTGGGGGTTGATTTTCATACTGACAGAATTACTATACTGACATAATTACCGCTTCGAACATCCGGTTATTTACCGGATTGATAGTCTCTCTAGTTTTGAGGGTAGATTCCTTTCATCCACAGAATTCCCGGTGCAGACGGTTATCTACCGGTGTGATAGCCTTCCTAGTTTTTGAGGACTGATTGTGATACCGACAGAACTTCTAGTCCAAGCATCCGATTATCGCGATCTTGAAATGTCCTAGCTGAATGATCTAACATTGAATAGATGATGTTGAAGTTACTACAATGGAGGTGCAATTGGAAATTCATGACAACTTTGGGGTTAGGCCTGACCGAGTTCTCCAAGGCCATAGTACCACCAACACTGGCAATCTGGCCAAACGGTGTTTTGCAGATCCGAAAAAGTTTGCCGAATGCCTGGAAGTTGATGTTGGACTAGTTGAAAAGATGGCCTTGAGCTTAAAACTAGCCAGATGCAAGAAACCATGGATTATCGAGAAGTATAGAGATCTGTGTCATGGAACACACAATCTACATTTTCAGCTGTATGAGTGGGCAAGTTTGAATCCAAGCTCTCACAGATTCTTGATGCATTCTTGAGAGGTAGCTGGAGTTTTTTCCTTACCTCTGGGATATTATGCTGAAGATGTTCAAGAGTCTTGGCATAAATTCCATAGAAAAACCTCACGGACCATGCGAGGCAGATTAATAGGAAGGATAGATTAAGTGATGCTTCCAATCGAGCAAATTTCATGAGTGATCCACTCATCTCCCTACAAGATATTGACCTGAGACTCGCTAGGCATGAAGAGCATTCTATAACGCCTGAGATGGAGGAGTACATCAAATAATCCCATTGTTACCTATATTACCTTGATTGAGATGAGTATGAAGAGTGCTAGTCATCATTCTACATTTATCATGACTAATTCCAAGGTTTATATTTTCTTCGTTGATTGTCGTATATTAGTCTAGCACTGTTGATTAGTTATGATGTTATCGATATATGCGATCTAGTCTCAGAGAATAGTACAAAAATGGATGATTTTCAAGAATTGGATGCTTGAAATATAAACCAATTTCTTTGCTACAAATTCCTCGCACTAGCTTCACTCATCTTCACCAACAACTTTGCTATCACTCCCATCTGGATCAACTGGCCATTCTCTCTTTTTCTTTCTAGAGGTTCATCGAGCAACACTACATGGCAGGTGAGCACTGATCCGGCGAATGCTTGAGAGAAATTGATTCAAAACCAAAATGCATTTTTTGAAAATTTCTGGGTTCTCAGGTTTTTCAAGATTTTCCGAATTTTCCGGGCCCAGAAAATCATTTTCCATGGAAATATATGGTTGCGGATTCTTGTATGACAGTGAAATTACATTCCAAGCTGGAATGATAGTCCACCTGATCTTCATACATAGGTAGTTTTCTCATTTCCAGCCCCTACAGGTTTTCCTGACCCGGAAAATGAAAATCGGTCGAGCAAAACAATTCCCACGTATGCGTGTGGGTCTCACCTTTCATTTCCTCTTTGAATCATAACAGAAGCTCATATCTATCAAAAGTTATGAGGTTTTGCTCGCGAAAAAGTGAGAAAAAATAAAAACTCCGATAGTGCGGCTCAGCCCACGCGTATTTAGAGAGTACATCGATAACAGTAAGAATGTACTTGTAATTTTTATTGAATTTCGCCTGGTCAATCATAACTGCAAGATCAATTTGCCATCGATTATTGACAAATTTTACCAGCACTCTGCGTCGAGGAAAAGTACGTCGTACTGGTGTGTGGAGTTCTTTCACAACTTGTCTTCTCTCTGCACTACAATCACCACTCATTGTCCTCAATTTCCTCTCAAATAATCGTCAGCTCTCTCTAATAGCGATCTATTCTCTGCAATCTCAATCTCATTTTCATAAAATTAAACGCTCTGCTCGAGCAACCTCCATATCTCGCTTGTATTTATCGGAAATGGGATCAATATTACTAGCAATATTCGATTTAATGTCATTCAACTGCACCTTCAACTCGACTATGGAATTTTTGTTCACCCTAATTCTCTAATCAAAAGTCTCATTAATGTATTAAAATCCTCGCTCAAAGTGTCGAGTTTGGTCTTGAGTGATTGTACTGTATCATCAATCCCTTTGTTGTTGGAAAGTGAATCATGTCTCCGACAAGAGAGATGATTCACATGGAAAGTCTCTCCGTCGAGAAATTCAGAGTTTCCAAACTTGTCGACATTCATTATCGCACTGACCATGTAAGAGATCATGTATCCCCTTATAAACACTCTCAATGAGCGAAGAGATTGACATCTGGTGGGAGGAAATGGGTTGGTGAAGGAAAGAGGCTGTGGATCTCATAAAAGTCTTCATTCTCAAGACATATGGAAGATATAATTGTGACATACGTCAGCCAACAAGTATGCAGTTCTTATAACACATCTGTAGCGCTCGTTATTATGGAACATGCATGTATCAAATTCATAATCAGTATAATTATAGACATATTCAGATATGGAGAAGACATTGTATATATTGAAGATCTCGACATTTGGATGAGTCAGGAAGAACGTCGGAGCCAGTTGTTTGATCCATATCTCCTTGTCATCCCCCGTCACGAATATGTACATCGATCGATCCATGTTGAGGCTGCTGGCATTAGATAGAGCCTCTTCAAACTTCCCACTTGTCTCCGAATACGGGATGACCCCTTGATTCCAAAGTAATCCATGATGATATTCTGTTTACCATTTCGTTGTCGCTCTATCTTTTTCACATAGATTCTCAATGTTGTATGGAGGCATGAACAGCCAATGATCAAAATGTGCTGCATTTGCATCGGCAATGAAAGTTTCCTCCACAATGAATTGTCCATCATTTTTGAATCCTTGTAGATCCAGAAATATGAAACCTGAATTACTGGCCGTCTCGTCAGCCGTATCCTGCAAGATCTTTAGATGACTTTATGAACAATATTCGTCATCGGATTGTATTCAATCATTTTATCGTGGAATATGAGACAATAGGCTGTAGTGTCTGCTGGAATATTGTCTTTGTATTCAAATTCCAGTCTGATATCCACATTTGAGCTCTTGATCGATTCAGTTTGACGAGAACAATCAATGACCACCATGAAATAGGTGTCTTCGAAAGTTTTTCGAGTGATGCATGGTCTGAGATCTGGGTGTGAGCTTTGGTAGTAAGATTGGGCGAATGATGCAAACATATTGTAAACAATGCTCGTATTCTCTTCAGTTGCTATTGCGAGCACGGCAGGGCTTTGAAGCAGGAGACACACACAATTTATATAAACTGATGACTCGTTTATTCAGGACTCGTTGATTCGTAGACTCGTAGATTCAATAGGCACAATAATCAATATATACAATAAGCACAATATACACAGCGGGAAAATTCGTTGAGGTTAACTGGCGGCGTGACTGCACTTGAACAGGGCTCACAACGAAGTGAAGACAGTCGTGGGGCGGCGTAGCAACCAAACCGTTCCGTTGTTCAACAAAAGACGCGCGCTCATTTGAATATATTCGTATGGTTCTATTTAGTTGTATAAGTATATTCCCAACACTCCCTCCCTTATACAAATCTTTGAATCCATATGAATGTAAAGGCCTCTGAATCTAAAGAAACATCATTAAAAAATCTTATAATTGAATCGTTGTAAACACAATGCTGTTTAACTGATGAGAGAAATATTTGAACAACAAGTAGTCAAGTAAAATGAAGAATCGTTTACATAGCCTTGAATTCTAATAAGCATATCAATACTCATTATGATAATTGTCAGAAGAACAAACTTAAATTTCTAAACACTTGAAAATATCTTCTTATTGTTGTTCGTCACCTGTGAACATATAAGAAAACAAACAACACATATTAAGATTCAATTATTTTGATTCATGATTCATAAAGATTCCAGATTCATTCCTAACGATTCCTTGGATTCTTTGTAATCTTACGAGTAAGATATTCATGTGATTCGTATGGCAATGGTTTAGTCATAATATCAGCAACATTTTCTTTTGTTGCAACCCATTTGACTATAATCTTTCTTTGTTCAACACATTGTTTTATGAAATCACCATGTGTTTCAGCCATATGGACTCTATTTCCAGATTTTTCTCTTTGATTCAATTTCTTAGTAATTTCATCAATTGGTTCGTCGAAAGTTTTTAGCTTATGACTGCCATCCATTTGAGTGCAATTACCGGCAGATTGATTATCACACCAAACTGTGACAGGATATAAAGTCTTTCCTAATGTATATCGAATCGATTTATCTATTGAGATGAGTTCTCGACAAGCTTCACTCATTGCTAGATATTCTGCTTCACAAGTCGAAAGAGTAACATATTTTTGTTTGTAACTTTTCCAAGCGATTACATCCCCGAACAATTTAATAAAATAACCTCCAGTTGAAGTTGAATCATCACAATCTCGGAAACTAGCATCAGTTAATGCCTCTAAATTTTCACCTAAAGATGTAAAAACGATTCCTAGATTCTTTGTTCCTTTGAGATACCGAAAGACTCTCTTAACATTTTTCCAATCAATTTCAGTTGGATTACTCTGTTTTCTAGCTAGAAAATATACAGCAAAAGCAATGTCAGGTCGAGTAGCTACTGATAAGTACATCAAACATCCAATAGCTTCTCTGTATGGTACTCTTTTTGATTCTTGATTCGTAATCGTAATTTGAGATTCGTTTGATTCGATTTTACTTTTCTTATTTTTGTTACTCACTTGTCTCGTTATCATAGGCGTATTTTGAGGATTGGAATCTTGCATATTAAATTTTTCTAGAATCGTTTGAGTGTACTGAGCTTGGTGTAATAGAATCGTTCCTTTTTCAATATTTCTTTCAATATTCATACCTAGGAATAGTTTGGGTTCACCAAGATCTTTCATTTCAAAAACTTTACTCAGATGTGATTCCACATACAATAATTTGTTTGAATCATTACTTGCAACTATCATATCATCTACATATAAGAGAACAAGTATCATTATTCCATTTTGCCTCCATGTGAAAAGACAAGGTTCATGTAAATCATTCTCTAAACCTAGTACTTTCATTTCCTTTTTGAATCGTTTGTTCCATTTTTTAGGACTAACTCTCAAACCATACAATGATCTTTCGAGTTTACATACTTGAGTCGACAGAATATTTTTATCAACCTCAAGACCTTTTGGGATTTCCATGTATACTTCTTCATCCAAATCTCCATTCAAGAAAGCTGTCTTAACATCGAGTTGACAAGCTTGAAGTTGATATTTATTTATGATAGCAAGAGTTGCTCTAACTAGAGATAACCTTGCTACTGGCGCGTAAGTTTCCTTTAGATCATGAATATTTTTATCTTTGAATCCTCTAATAACTAATCTAGCTTTATATCTGAATTTATCATTTGATTCTATCTTTCTTTTGAAAACCCATTTAGAATCTATAATATTTGCTCGTGTACCATCATTCTGAGTTTTAGGTCGATCAACTAAAGACCACACTCGATTCTTACGCATAGACTCTAATTCTTCGTTAATTGCTTTGATCCAAAATTTTCTTTCAGGAGAAGCCATTGCTTCTTCATAAGACGTTGGGTCTTTGTACACTGATGCAATGAGAATATGAGCTAAAATATCATCTTGACATCGTTTATCAGAATCATTATGAACCTCACTATAGTTAGCAAAACTAGAATCTTGTATTGGTTTCTGAGTTGAGGTAATTTTATTATTCTCAGAATGATCAATCTTTCTTTTGGCTTTACTACGAGTCAAAGGACCTTGAGATATTTGAATCGTCTCATCGCCTTGATGAGTCGTGTGAATTCTTTCGTTTTTCCGAGGTCTGCCTCTTTTTTTATTTTTAGATGAATCGTTTACAAGTTGTTTTTCTGGAATACTACTTTCATCATTGACACCATCAAAGTGAATCGAATCGTTGATGGTATCAACAACTTGTTTTGATGATTCAATCGTATCTCCATTTGTAAGTGATTTCTTCTTGTAAACATCACCATAAACTAATTTTTCATTGAATCTAACATTTCTTGATTCTAAAAATTTCCGTGAAGAGGGATGCCAAAATATGTAACTTGTTTCTTTGTATCCTACCAAATAAACTTTGATAGCTTTTGCTTCAAACTTAGATTTTGATTTGTTGACTTTGACATAACTCACACATCCGAATCGTCTAATTTGTTCCAAATGACAACTTGCATTTGGTGCGAATTTGTTGATTGGAATATCATATCCAATAGCTTTGTGAGGAGTCTTGTTGTAACAACTTACAGCAACTCCTGCAGCTAATTCCCACATTGAGTTAGGTAAACCAGAATCGATTAATAGAGCTAAAATTTTTCTTTGAATCGTTTTGTTGAATCGTTCTGCTGTGTCATTATGTTCAGGAGTATATGGAGGAGATAATTTTGATTCCATATTCTCCTTTTCTAATACTTCTGCAAAATGTCCTCCCATATATTCAAGAGCTTGATCTGATTTGATATAGCAAACTTTCACATTTTCACCTATCAAATTTCGACCTGATATCAAGAATGATTCTAACGCCTGGCCAGCTTGGCCTTTACTCTTCAAACAATAGACCATTGAGAATCTAGAATAATCATCTACAAACACTATAATAAATACATTTTGTCCAGGATACGACACAGGACTTATTTTTCCCATAATATCCGTATGAATGACTTCAAGAGGTCTTTGAGCTCTTGCTCGTACTTCTTTGAATGGTAATCTTTCCATTTTCGACATTATGCATACTTCACAGTCTAGAATAGAATCGTCAAATTTTACATTTTCTAACAAATTTGTTTTCTTCTGAAGAGTTCGAAGATAACCCAAAGATGCATGTCCTAACCTAGTATGCCATAGTTGTCCTAGATTCAAACTTTTGGAATTTTCACCCGTTTGTTTATCTAAATTCTTATCAATTGAATCATTTGAGTTTATCAACGATATCAATTCATCAGAGCTTATAATCAAATTCTTGAGTGAGCTATTACTGGAAATATTCGTGGTAGACTCTACTGGATTCTGCTGATTGTTGAGAGTTTTCTCTACTAGAACTACATCTTTCTCCCTGCCAATCGAAGAATCAGTATTTATAGATTCGTTAGTAGCTCCCTCCGAAGCTAACAACTCTTCATCGTTATGACTCGTGTTCGACTCTTCTGGTGATTCAAGATGTGATACTACTCGAGCATTACATGAATAATTTTTCAAAGTGGATTCTTTAGAATCATAACACTCATTATTTTCAACTTCAAATCGAATAATCCAATTCGGTTTCTTATGAGTACCTTTGAAAAGAATTTTATCTGTGAATTTATCGTAAACTTTGAAGATTTTATCATCTAAATGAATTGAAAACCCCGAGTCAGCTAATTTTCTCAAAGAAAGCAAGTTTTCAGATTAATCTTTAGTAGCAATAACATCAGTCAATCGAATCAATTTTCTATCAGATGTCTCATTTGCTAAACTGAGTTCACCTTTCCCATCTATAACTAAATTTGCAAATTCGTTCTTATTCGCACTCTTAATGATTCCATTTTCGAGTCTTTTAAAATTAGAAAGAACCATAGACTGATTCACTATATGATCAGTTGCACCAGAATCTGCGATAAAATTTATAAAATTTTGTGCTCGATATGATTTTGAGAATAATCTCTTAACTTCACTCTCACTTTCGCTTTCTTCATCTTCATTTTCGCTTGAATCTACAACCATTCGAGCAGCTCGTTTAAAATTCTTCTTACTCTTTTTCAAATTTTCTTTCTTACTAATTTTGCCTAGATTTTTCTATCCAGATTTTCTTTTTCGTAGATTCTTACTTTGATTGTTAGAATCTGAGTCTTTGTCTCTTATTCTAGATATAGAAGGACTCTTACCTCGTCTAGGATTTGGACAAAGTCCACCCTTTTTGTGTACTGTCTGGCAGCGATAATGTAGCCACTTGTCAGTGTTGTGGAGAGGACAATCAACACCAGCTCTGTGACCTCTCTGACCACACCTATGACAAGGATTTGAATCGTTCTCGTTGTAGCTGACTCTATTGACTCTTGAATCGTTGCGTTGATTGCGATCAGATTCGGACTGAAACATGAATGATTTCATTTGATCTATATTCATTCCGATCTTGTTATCGTTTTTCTTTATAAGATTCGTTTGTCTCACTCACTCCAGAGACTGCATGATAGAATAATGAACTCAATTCTTCATCATCCAAAGGTTTTGATTCGTTAGATAAATTATACTCTCTCACTAGAGAGTCGAATCGTTCGCAAAAATCGAATACCTTCTCGTTTCGTTTCATTCGAATTTCATATAACTTTCCTTTGATAGTTACTGGATCTAAATTCAACTCTTTCCTTCTGAGTTCTTGAAGTTTGCTCAGATATTCTCTTGGATCTTGAATGTTAGTGATTCTACTATGATACTTTTCATCAATTCTATTCATGATTATATCTCTGACTTGATTCTTTCTTCGAATTCTTTGAGTCTCAGTAAATTTTCTAGAATTAGGAGAACTATCATCAATAATATCTATCAAATCATAACTTCGTAATTCAGACTTGAAATAGTCCAACCATAAATCGAAATTCATTTTTTCAGACAGTTTGTATTTTCTGTCAATATGAATTTTTGATGTAAGTGAATCGTTCGCTAATTTCCCTACGAGAATTGATTTCAGAGTCTCTTCTAGATTCAAAGAATCATGAGTCGTGGTTAAATTTTGTAGGTTATTTACCTGTTCAGTTGGAGTCGTTTGATTCATTTGAATCGTTGATGAATCGTTGGTTGCACTCGTACTTGGTTGATGAGTGCGAATCGTTGTAGAATCTTGAGTTGCACTTGTGCTAGGTCTTTGATCAGTGCGAATCGAAGAATCTTGAGTTGCTCTCGTACTTTGTTGAATCGTTGTGGAATCTTGAGGCGGGCGATTTATTTGAGAATGTTGTTGACCCATGTTGAGTCTTTTCAATTCTTCAGTCTCCTTCTCAATTTCAGCTCGTCTCAAGCGCATCCTTTCAATATCAGCGCCCAACTTCAGACTTTCGTTTAATTTGTCGACAACTTCGCTGGATTTTTCGACCAATTTCTTATGAGTAGTGAGAGCAGAACTGAAATCCCTCGCTGCATCTCTGAATGTAAGTACGAAATCCGTAGAAACGTTGATCGTACCCGGAACATACGTGGTCTGTCTATCTCTTGACGTAGAACCAGTATTCATACTTGTATTTGGCGTTGACATACTCATAGGTCTCGAGTTCAATTCAGGTGGAGTCGTAAAATCTTCTTTTTGAATCTTAGGGTCCTTATTATTTGCTGTAAAAAAATATTCGTGAATCATTATCTGGATTTTTGATTCGTGTCAGGCCTGACTACTTTGATTCTTAGATTCTTCTTCATAAGTTTATTCATAATCATTTCAAGAAACTTAGAAATTCTTCAACTTTTCACAGCTTACAAAATTTATCAGATGGCTTGATCTAAGAACTCAATTTCATGAACACATCAACATTTAGATGAAATAAAAAGAAAGTTTTGAAGAAAGTTTTAAATATGAATCTTACTTTTCTCTTGATCATTTCGAGATTCGTCTACTTCCATCGTTTCAATTTGACGAACTTCATTTGGATCCACAATAACATCTAAAATGTTAGAGGATTGTTCCGATCCACTCAAGATCTCGTCATTTTGTTGAATTTCTTTATCAGCCATCTTAACCGGGATATGAAACAGAATTGAAATGATTCGTAAATATTCGTCCGAGATTCGTATGTTTTCTAGATTCTTTCAATTTGATTCTTATACCAGATATAACTTTCAATAATGTTTCATACTTCCAAGTTAATAGAAAATGCACTGCGATTTTCAGAAAAACTAAGAAGCAGAAGTTTTGGACTCATTTGCCGCATATGCACTCATATGTGCACCTCTCTAGGATAATACCAAGCACTGCTGTGATAAAATCCAGATTTGGGTTGCGCACACACATATGAGCACTGTAAGCAACTTTGTGACAAACTTCTTAATCGATTACAAAAATTCACCGAACATCAAGTTTCAATTTGTAACTGATCCCCGGAATCCAAATTTTAATTGAACCTAGGAAATTTTATTTCAAACTTCGACCATAATAAAATCTACCAAAATTCAATAAAATATTCGGATATTTGTCAAATTCTGTCAATTCATAGATTCTTGAATCGTAGACTCTTGACTCATTGAACCGGTTATATGATAACACGAACATCAATGCATCATATATATATTAACATAAACATGAGTGCAGAACATTTGTCTAGATATTTCACAAGAAATCGTAGCGATCGCCAATGTAAGCAGCAACATCCCCACGCAACGAGAATACACATCCGTGTGCCCTGGTTAGAAAACCGCGAACATCTACATGTCTTGAGATCAAGCAAAACATGCATCCTACGCGCATACGAGAGCATCAAGAAACAAGGTTATTGCAGCAAGCCGCATGCTCGATAAATCGTATTCAATGTCAACCGACGAATCACAAAGAATCCCCTTTGAGTCTGTTTACCGAATCGAATCGAGTCGCGATATAAACCTAACCCTAACACACGTAAACGAGAGAGAGAGAGAGAGGACGCGCGCGCGCGCGAGAGCGAGATAGCGCGAAAACACGTCGTTACCGGTTGGCTTATAGCGCGAGAATATACACGTGCGCGCCACGAGCACGCTGTATGATTCGCGATGCAACATGAACTGCAACCTTGATGATGATACTCCTCCGAGATGTCGATAACCCACTACAATGGCAATCCCACACGAAACTTGGAGATCTATCAAACTCTACACTCATACGACTCACCGCACTGTCGTATTTATTTATGCTATGCCGGCGGACCATTCATTGAATCTTAGAATCGTACTTGAACTCGGGCTAAATAAGCTCACCAATGAGACAACGCAATTTTGACTCTATTTGCGATCACACACTTTCACTTACCTCGAATCTTTATAGTGTATGAAATTATGCTGCTCCGAAGCTCTGCTCGGCGATGAGGCTCTGGATCTGTTGAAGATTCGCACTGTTTACGCAGTGGAAGCGTGCCCTGGGCCCATAACCTGCGAGCACGGCAGGGCTTTGAAGCAGGAGACACACACAATTTATATAAACTGATGACTCGTTTATTCAGGACTCGTTGATTCATAGACTCGTAGATTCAATAGGCACAATAATCAATATATACAATAAGCACAATATACACAGCGAAAAAATTCGTTGAGGTTAACTGGCGGCGTGACTGCACTTGAACAGGGCTCACAACGAAGTGAAGACAGTCGTGAGGCGGCGTAGCAACCAAACCGTTCCGTTGTTCAACAAAAGACGCGCGCTCATTTGAATATATTCGTATGGTTTTATTTAGTTGTATAAGTATATTTCCAACAGCTATATCCGAATTGAGATTCTCATACGGATAGACATTGGAGTTGAGGAATAGTTTTACATTCGAGAGTTTGCAGTGATCAAATTGGGGTCTTGCATTTTTTTTTGACCCCTTCAAGTAAAGGTTTGGCAAATTCGAGCAAATTAAGACAAGTATTGTGCAATTAGAAAAAAAAATCCCAAAAATTTTTTTTCATCTTGCGCAAATTGTTTGAAAGTCAGACGACTTGAGAGTGACCATAGTGGGTGAGCGCCGTGTGACGTCACACCGATACAGTCGTCGGCTACTGCTATTGTAAACGTATGGCTTGCCAGATTTTTCTCTTATCATCTCCAAATTTCTGAGTGAATAAATATATCGTCATGGCTAATAGAATAGGAGAAGGTTTCGTGAAAGCTGATTCAACGCCCCAGAAGTCAGAGGAGCAAAAGCACAGAGGTAAATCCTCAATCTCAAGAACAAAGCAAGTCTTATATGGTAGTTTTTTGGGCTTCTCAGAATCTGTGGTGGTAACCTCATTACTTGTGTGGGATTCAGATCCTAGATCAAAGAGGATAAAAATTAGATTTGAAATTGATATCAAGCAGTGATCATGACTTTAATTTCACATCATTTAGGAACATAATTTATGTAGCATTGGGACACTAACCTCTGAGTCCGTTGTTGATATACTGACGTTCTTGACTGATTTTTTCACCACTCCTAGACAGAATTAAGACGCTACAGCACACTCTTGCGACATAAGTCAGTGAATTATTCTCAAAAAATTGTAGTCCAAGACTATTTCATCAATCTCATACATTTGAGCATGGGACTGGTTTCAATTTGTATCGGTGTGACGTCACACGGCGCTCACCCACTATGGTCACTCTCAAGGCGTCCGACTTTCAAAAAATCTGCGCAAGGTGAAGAAAATTTTTGGGAATTTTTTCTCTAATTGCACATTACTCATTCTAATTTGCTCGAATTTGCCAAACCTTTTTTTGAGGGGGTCAAAAAAAATGCAAGACCCCAATTGCGTGACATTCTCTTTCTTTTGATTTTTCCTCTTTGTTTGGAGAGCAAGCACAACGAATCGAGGCTTTTCCAATTGATTTGTAGATTTGACGGGCCAAATATGCTTATTTGTCTGATGTAAGGTGAGAAATTCAAGCAATTCCCAGCTTCTGAAGCTGACTGGGAGATATAGCTCCCTCTCCAAGATTTGAAGCATTTGCAAACGAGCTCGATCATTGACATATACGTGGGGTACCCACCATTGAATTTTGGATAATGTTATGGTAGGATTGCTCGTATCTAGGAGAACACGTATGCAATTATCATCCGTCTTTGAACGGAGAAGAATCAGTTCATGTCTTGCATTCATTATGACTTTCTTGTAATCTTCGCAGAAACCAAGTAGTTGTTTGGGTGGTATGGATACGTTGAATGTACAATCTTTCCCCACGTTACTAATATGATCAAGAACCCAGCCCATGCTGTTTGCATATTCATCTTGACTATCATTCAAAGTCAAAGCATTTTTCAATGTTGTTGTGATGCCCACGTTCTTAGTCTCGTATATACACGCATCATTGATCTCATAGCGGATTTCGTCAAAAAGAAATGCCGGATAATTGTTCGTTATGCGAATTGATCTTTCCCCTTCAGCAGGTTCAAAGTTCACTTTGCCCTCAACGTAGAGATAACTCTCACAAGGCAGCAGATACTCGTCATTAGAATTTATGGCAATCCTGATTTCATCGTTATTCCCATAGTTTATCAGATTGTAAGGAACATAAGATCTTACATCTTTTCTGATGATTTGATCGTCACGCGTCGGCTCAGCGAGAACGTCCAGGGATTTTAATTGGCCATCTTTGCGTACTTTGAAGCCCAAAGATCGGAGGAACAGAATGCTCTTGCGAGTCAGAGAAGTTGACTCGTGTGAGACACGAAAACTTCTGTCAATGGGTGGAAGATGCGGTTGGTTATATAGAATCATCCTTTCTCCCGCAGATGCAGACGTATTGTTATTCCCTCTCCTCGAAAATTGACAAGTCACCCACTCTGGTCGCATATACGTAGAACTGAACTATCAATTGATCGATGCTGTACTGGTAAATATATCACGTTATGTGGTATCAGTGCTAGTTTGAAGCCAGCTGGAACGTGTGGTGAAAATTCAAAGACTGTATGACTCTCTTGTCCGTTGACGTGAGCTCCAGAAACGAGATTACATTCAATCCTTATAACATTGACTTGAATAATGTTGACCGGATAGGGCGAGCTGTGCCAGGTTTTTGCTTTGAGAACCGAACCACCCTGACGATTCTGATCGCAGAAACCGAGTTAATAGCCGATATTATTCTCTCTCTGAAAGTTAACCTCAAATTCACAATATAATTCACACTGTAGTGTGTTTCGGTTGCCACGTAATTGTATAAAGGTCTTCTCGGACTTTCCCAACGGTCCAATCTTCTTATCCAAGAATTCCTCAATGTCTTGCAACTCATAAGACCCAAGTGGGATGATGATGACTTCATCCTTTCCATAGTAGCATTTATCATCCGACGAATCAATGTTTGGTATGGAATTATATGTCTGAAAATCAATGAGTCCAATTTCAAAATCCGTATCAATACGTCGATGTTTGAGCTCGATTGGGGGAAGAAGTCGGTCTTCAGCACCGACGAATTGGCCGTTACGGTGAATGTACGAGACATAACTGATTCTCCGAGGCATGGAACATGAGCTTTTAAATATTTCTCGTTGTTGTCGTTGTTATTGTTGATTGCATCTCCCCTTTGAGGAAAGCAATACAAAGCTGCCCGCAGTTGCGCTGATTGTAGGTCTGATAAGAGTTGCGATTGTAAGTTATGCGATACTCGGGACCCAGGTATTCCAGCAGCTCTTGTGGTGGTCTCAAATTTTCAAAACTGTTGAAATAATGAGCTGATTTATCGTTTACAATAACAGCTGTCCAATGCGTCCGTTCTCCAGAATCAAGATTTAGAATGAAACATTCTCGACGTCTGGGGCCCTTGAGTTTTACAAAATCTGGTCGCATGAATACACCTCTGAAATACGGAATATCTTGAGCAGCTTGCAACAACTGGGCGTCTGTCGTTACATCTTTGTCGAAGGTTTTTTCCCCCTTCTCAGTCTTCTTCGTCGTTGTCCTCTCCTTCTTGAGTCCACCTCCTCGTTCCTTCTGATGTATATAGAGGTTGTAAGGATTCAAGTAAAGCCCTCGACCTTCCATAGCCTTATTATGACGGACCATTTCATTCAGTTTCCTCTCATTAGCACGAAGTTCATGAATATTCTTTGCAACATTGGTTACACCTCCAGCAAGCGTTGTGAGAGCATCCAATGCACCAGTGAGGAGAAGCGCTGCAACTGGTAACAATCCACCGCGTTTAGCCAGTATCAGCTCTCGATAGTTCTTTTTTGGTGATTTCTTGGGCTTTTTCGTCTTCCTTTTGCTCTTCAAACCCATACCAAGCTTGCGCTTCATTTCCATGATGTTTGACACACCAAATGCAGCAATGTTCTCAGAGACAGAAGCGTCTTTGGCTCTAACGCACTCACTTGCCCCCTCCTCGAGCTGTGAATCAGCAATATGTTGTTGCTTCAATTCTCTGTTCCGTCTGTAAGCAATATCATGGATTTTACAAAGATCATCCAATTTATTCGCACCTCGATCCCCGCGAGCCAATCGCTCATCCAATTCCGTCCCAGGACCACAAAAATTGTATCCTGGTAGATGTAGCTCAAGGGGTAGATGATTCATCAGACTGTTGACGAGTCCCCTACCTCTCTTCCGAGACATTCGCGCTATCTCTGACGATTGTCAAAGTACTGAATGCCCAACGTATAAAATACCTTTCATATACGATATTCATGTCAGTATGATTTGACTGTCTAAGCATGAAGCTCGTTGAAAAGGAGCAGGGTATCGACGTCTTGGATATCGACAAGGAAATTGAAGATACTTCTGGCTGCAAGATCTCACACGATGAGGCAACCAGCAGACATGGAAGACTCCTACCAAATACTATTCGATGCTTGATTTCGGGCCCTTCGGAATCCGGAAAGACTAATACGTTAATAAGTCTATTAATCAGTCCAAACGGTGTTGCCTTTCAGAATATACATCTCTACTCGAAAACTCTGAACCAGCCAAAGTATCAGTATTTAAATACAATCATGAAGAATTTGGAGACTGATGGAATGGAATTCCGCACGTTCTACAATGATGAAGAATTTATCGAGCCTGATCAGGCAAAGAGGGATTCTATCTTTATCATTGACGATGTTGCAACCGCTCATCAGAAGATAATCTCCATGTATTTCTCAATGTCACGCCATTTGGATATAGATTGTTTCTATCTCTGTCAGTCGTATAGCGCAGTGCCAAAGAATCTCATACGCAACAATGTGAATATGATCATATTGTTCAAGCAAGATTTCTAGCATCTCGAACATGCGTTTCACAATCACGTAGAACCTGACATGACTCTTGCCCAACTCCGAGACATTTGCGCCCACTGCTGGCGAGAAAAGTGCGGTTTTCTCACAATGGTGAAACAGTTCCCCCTGAACGAGGGTAGATATCGAAAAGGAGTTGATCACTTTATATGTCTCAAGAACGATTAGTATACATCGAGCATTCGTTGAAGAACGTACGATGGTGAAGAAGAGGAAGGAGCGTAAGCAGAGTACTGCGAAAAAGACTCGGAAAGCATCAAATACTATCAAACAGAAAATTGCAGAGGTGAACGATATCATTCGAAGGAAACATCGTGCTCCTAGAGTTGGTAAAATGGATGTGGAAATGGGAAATGTGAAGCATTTCAAACCAATTGTTGAACCACTGGAGAGGATTGCAAGCACTGGAGAGGGATGTTGTATTACAACCCCCAAAGGACGACGTCTTGCTTGATGATGAGCAAGATTTCCCCGAAGAGTCGATTGATTACAGGATCACAGAAACTCCAAAAACCTCTACACCCCGAGAGCTAGAGGCTCGGAAAATTTTTAATGACTCGGGACGTCGAAACGACTTGGAACGTTCTATACATCATATTGCAGAAGTCCCCGAACAGTGGAATGAAGTTCAAGAATACATTGCAAAGCAGCAATTTGGACCGCTCTCGAAAGCATACATGGAGAATTTCTTCCAGAAACACAATGAACAAGATTCAACGTATGGACCGTACTATGATGGGGAGATGTTCAAAATTGGAAATAAAGTATTCAGAGTCGTCCGGGAAACGGATGAAATTGTCATAGGGAAAGATTTGAGATTGCACGCAACAGTGGGTCTCTTTGAGCTATTATTCAAGAGAATCCCTCAGTCGGGTAGTTATACAGCTGAAGATTTGGAGAATTATAGACAGATTTCGATTGCTTCATCGGCACACAAGACGAACTATAAACCTGGGGGTTAACTCAAGTCTAGTCGCGCCGTCAAGTACACGAGGATAATCAAACCGCTATTTGAGGAAGAGTCGAGCCGGTTAACGCGACGCAGCAAGAAAGGTGCTGGTTTACATCATATTGGTGAGCTGTTGATGAACAAACATATGATCGTACATCGCGATAGCTATCCAGACTATCTCTACGATAACGATCCAAACGAACTGGTCGAACGATTAGAATTGCTGGTACGCTCTATTGATGCAGGAAATACGGGTCTCGAGAATGAGGTGAGGAAGCTTTCTATCCTCAAATAGACTGAAAACCCTGAGAATTTGGCATCTTACAGGTATTTGAGATTCTAGAGGAACTGCAGGAAGGCGGATATATAGTATAAGAGATCAAAACAACAGCGTCATCTCATCATTTGGTCTACAGCCTTCGATGAGAGCAAATCGTGCGTGTGTTTCTGGGAACTTAAGCGATGGATTCCATGGGGAGAAATGCAGCCAAAAAAGACGGCCAGCTTTCTGGTATATCTACTATTCCGTCTCTTGAGACTCCAAATCCACGTGATAGTAATATTGTCATCAGCGTCAACGATGAAGGAAGGAAAAATGCATAATCCAATAACGACTCATGGTGAGTCTCATCAGGATACATTCGCTTACGATGATTCTAATAATATTCCATTTCCATAGAATTTCTCGTGAAGAATGCGGTTGGCAAGGTCAAGCTATTTTTCCAGGCAGTGATTCAAACTCTTTCCGCAAAATATGGCGAATCCGAGGATTTGTCAGCAGAAATTAAACAAGATCGTCAAATCAATGACATTGCAAACAAGTTTCTCAACGATCTGAGTGAGAGTGAAGCCAAACTCGTGAGCGAAATCGGCGAGCTGATGAGTCTATCGATGGATGCTACCGAAGAAAATATGACCGTGAAACTTGATGAATGTACTGCATACTCTACGAAGCTGAATCAAGAAATGTCACGCTTCAAATCCGACATTCACAATGCTCGAGCTGCAATCAACTCACGTCTACACGAATTACAAAATATCGAGCGCGACTTTAAGAAAAAGAATGTATTCAACGAGAGCAAACTAAAGATCTTGAAATTGATTATCTCTTGACCAAGGATACGACGTCGAACGTTGCTCGATTGATGCGTGAGCACAACGAATCATCGAAGCAAAAGTTTTTCAATATTGAAGAACATCTCACTCGACTGGATAATCTTGATAAAAAATTTGACACGCTATTCAATGATTTTCTGCTTCAATTCAATAGAATGAAGAAGGATTTTGTCCATATCAAGTTTTGGGCGGAACAACAAGTTAATAGCCTACAGAAAGGACCTTATGCATATAGGCCGAAATCTGCTCCAAAAGTTTTGGCCCCAAAAGTCCTGAAAAAGATAGGCTTTTTGGGCCTCAAAATGGGTCCGTACTCCATTCCCATCGAAACTGACCTCGGAAGCCGTAGTAGCGCATAACCTCCCCATTTAAAATACATTGGGAACGCTATTTTTGGTTCACAGCTCGAAAATATGTACATCGCCCTGGCTAATTCTGATGGGATGTTGTTGTCCATCAGAAGATACAACTTTTCTGTACACTTTGGTGAAGGGAAACGATGGGCTAGTGGGTTGAAAATCGTGTTATTTCTAGGATTTTCGTGACTCTTGAGCTAAGATAGCGATTTAATCGGAAACAGAGAGGTTTAGCGGAAAATTACTAGGGATAAAAGTTGTTTATTTTCAATTTTTCTTTACAGAATTATTGATTTTATAAGCCCAACATTACTGACGAAGCCTCAGTCAATCAGAAAGTGTGGAAAAATGGTATTTTCTACATTTTTATGCCTTGAAACGTCAATATAGGGGAAAATTAGTGAAGAGTTTCGAAAGACCTTTAAAAGATACACATTTTTCATTCTTGTCATTTTTCCGAAAAAAACCCTTTCCCTTCGATTAGTAACGCAAGAAATGGCCAAAAATACGATTTGAGCACTTTAAACTCGCAAAAGCTCGAAAAACTCAAATGCAACCTCCCCAATATTTTAGCCTTAAAAGATGGCTTTTTTCCTATACTTTCGAATGAAAAAAAATTTTTTGCCGTAGAGCAAACCTATATCAAGTTATTGCGTTTTTAATGCAATAATGATACTTTTCGCTATTTTAGCTCAAGAGTCACGGAAATCCTAGGAATAACACGATTTTTAACCCACTAGCCCATCGTTCCCCTTCACCAAAGTGTACAGAAAAGTTGTCTCTTTTGATGGACAACGACATCCCATTAGAATTAGCCAGGGCGATGTACATAGTTTCGAGCTGTGAACCAAAAATGGCGTTCCCAATGTATTTTAAATGGGGAGGTTATGCGCTACTACGGCTTTTGAGGTCAGTTTCGATGGAAATGGAGTACGGACCCATTTTTGGGCCCAAAAAGCCTATCTTTTCCAGGACTTTTGGGGCCAAAACTTTTGGAGCAGATTTCGGCCTATATGCATAAGGTCCTTTGTCAAGAGTCATGTTATACCCAATGTCTCAGCAACTAATGCGAGATGCAAGCAGCTCGAAAATCGTTTCAAGAGAGAGATGGGCGATATAGACTTAACCTATCAGCTTGTACGCGCCGATTTGGATCAAATATGGTCGAGCATCAATTTCGCCAACAATGAGAGTGCTTTAACGAAGATCAATCCTATTGCTGAAGATGCTGGAATCAGAGAATTTCTCGATCGAATTGAGAAAAAAATCATCTTCTTGGAAGATACAATGAGAAGCAAGTCTCAAGATGATTCTCACATTATGAATAATCTGATTGAAAAGTATCGTGAGGGCGATGATAATGTTTTGAATAAGATTGAAATATTGATAAGCAACTTGAAGAAAAGATTGAAACATCAAATTGACTAATGTATCTTTGAATAATGAATTTTTTGCTGAACTATCGTGTGTTGAATATAAATGAAAACAACCTTTCTCAGTTTATTGTTGATTCATACTCTTGAAAGAGGAGGGTATTACAAATGTTTTGGGAACATTTCTATGTCCCCAAGGTAAAGTATCAATATTATTCTCCAAAATATATCTCTTGTGATCCACAGGCTGGAGAGCTCTCTTATACTCTGTAATGCTGAAAAGCTTGTGCGACTGACTTCTGATATGCTTCTGTTGACAGGCGAAAATCTCATGATTGAATAGACATGATTAATAGCTCTCGAAAGTGAGCCTATCTTGTAATACAATTCTCTTGACACCCTTTGCAACCTTAGGCTCATCATCGTCGTCGGTACGAATAGCATACATTTTAGGACACAATCCAACATATTCACTCAGAGGCTGGCCACCGTATTCATCCTTCATGAATTTCAATCTCTTCCCATTCATTCGTTCGATATTGGATGGATTCGCTGCAGGATAGTTTGATGTATCAAACTTCTCTGTGTTATCTCGTTTGATCAAATCAACGTAGACATCTCCACAGGTTAGCTCCAGCAAAAAAGAGTCAGTGTCTGAATATAGGAGCTCGCACGATTCACCCTTTTCCGGATCAAATTGTTTTTGCATTTAGTCGTAGTAGAATTCAAACATGAGTCTTTTCGATAGATCTAAAATAGCTTGGCCAATGATAATTGGTTTGTTGAGGGAAGCAACTCGCTTGATCCTCTCCACAGCTGCAAGACCCTCTCTAAAAATGACAATTCTCTTGAAAAGCGGGTCAGAGACTGCTCGTTCCACGCCTCGTGGTCCATCCCACTCTGAAATCAATTTGACATCTTTCCTCTTTCGCACATTTTCAATCAATTTTCCAAAGACACTATTATTCATGAGCTTGTAGAGATTTCGCTCGAATTCCGTGGTAGCTGCAGTGCGAAATGCAGTATTCAAGTCAATATAACTCTTTAGCCAGGCCGACTGATTGAACTGGAGAATTCTTTGAATTTTCGTACAAATTAGACCATGATCCAGCACCTGTTTCAAGTTCCTATAGTGGATCACATATGTCTCCTCGTTGTTGAGAGTAGTCATGAGGCGAGATAATCTATTATCAGTTGAATATGGCGGACACATCTCCTCCGAGCAGAATGGATAGTCTGCATGTAAATCGTCCAACTCTGATGGATACGTGAGATCAACTTCAAGCAAATATCCAATATCGGAATCATCTGGAATATTTCTCACGTTGAAATTTGACACATCGTTGAGAAATTGGAGATTACTGAATTTTCCCATGTTTACTCCCGTAAGGACACGTGTATAAGAGCGGAATGCTTATGGTTTTTTTACGCGGAAAAAAGGTTGGTGACCCCCACTTTCAAAAACGTATATCGATTCGTACACACGTTAAGCATACTTGTGAATGTTATGCGTCCTTAGGCTTGGTGGTTCAGGGCGAGAGAATGAAAGGACGCTGCGGGTTATACTCGGGAGCACCTTGGCTTTATTAAAACTTTTAATAATCAAAAATTCACATTGTGAACGAGAGAGCTATATGTGCGTCGGGCTGATAGCGAGACAATACTGAAGCGTTGGCGTGATGTGAGCGTGCGAGTGCCCGCACGGAGATATACCTATATATACAGCTCGTATATATATAGCGCGTGACTGTAAGTTTGCCCAATGCAACACATTCCGTCCACCTCGTTCAATAAAATAAATATGCAATAATAATTGAACGATAACAATGCAACATAAGGGGGCTATTTTTAACGTGAATATAACTTTAAGCTGATTGCAATATAAAGATCAAATTCCTTTGAAAACTCATCGAATCAGAAATTAGTGAGATTATTCAAAATTACATTGGATTAAATTCTATAGAAAATTGAAAAGAATGAAATGGAATATATGAAAAATGGAGTATACAAATATTTACAAAAAGCTAAATCTAGTGGTCATCTTCTTGGCTGGTGCTGAGGAGCCTGACAAGTTTTACAATTGGTCGACGCAATGTAGTTGTGGCCGTGCGTACATCCACCGCACGTACCAGTCCATCTTTGCCGGGGAAGCACTGTGCAGCACACAAGAGCAAGAGGCCACTTCGTAGGAGCCGTCAGCTCACTGCGTATGAGTACTACATCTCCGACTTGATATGAAGGCTGATTGTCCTTCCATTTGCTGCGCCTTTGAAGATGCATGAGGTATGAGTCCGACCATTCATCCCAGAATTGTTGAATCAGGTGCGATAGCATGCGCCAACGCTCTAGCGGGGTGAATTTTCCTTCGGTGCGAGACTCTGTGAACAGGAAAGAGGACTCTCCGATGAGGAAATGAGCAGGTGTTAATACATTGAGCCCTGAAGGATCATCAGACAGCGGCACGAGTGGCCGAGAGTTGAGGACAGACTCGACTTGAGAGAGCAGCGTTGAGAATTCCTCGTACGAAAGAATCCTGTCTCCAACGACTCGCTTGAGATGGTACTTGGTGGATCGTACTGCTGACTCCCATAGGCCACCAAAGTGTGGTGCTGCGGGGGGGTATAAAATGCCAGAGCACGCCACGTTGCGACAAGTTGTTCTTGATCGTTTGCAGGAACTCAGCATCTTGAGCAAACATTTTACGGAGTTCTGCTTCAGCTCCAATGAAACTAGCGCCCGGGTCGCTATGTAACGAAGCAGGTAAACCACGCCGGGAAGAGAAGCGTGTGAAGGCGGCCAGAAAAGATTTGGTGTCATAGCCTGACACAACTTCTAAGTGGCTAGCCTTTGTTGCCATACAGACGAAGATAGCGAAATACGCTTTGAAGGATGTAATACCTCGATGTCGCGAAGCAGTTAACATATAAGGGCCAGCTAAATCTACTCCGGCGCGGTCGAAAGCTCGAGATGGGCGCACCCTTTCAGGCGGAAGATCACCCATCTTTTGTACAGAGCTTTTAGCGATAAATCGTTGGCATTTTACGCAATTGTTGATAAAAGCACGTATCTTGATACGGCCCTCTAGAATCCAAAACGTGTGACGAGTCGAAAACAAGGTTGCTGTTTCTTGACCATGCATTGTAAGCAAATGGTGGTGAAGAATCACTATTTCAGTAAAATGACTATGTGGCGGTAGGATGACTGGGTGCTTCTGGTCGTAAGAGAGAAGAGAGTTCTCTAAACGACCGCCCACCCTGATCACTCCTCCTATCAATACAGGAGACAAACTCCTGAGATAATGGTTTTTGGGTAGTTCTTCTTTCCTTTCAAGGAGCGCTGACTCCTCACTGAAATGCAATTTTTGAACGACTCTTGATAAAATCAACTGAGCCGATTTGAGTTCAAGTGATGCGACTTCAGAGTTCGTTTGAACAGGGAAGTTCTGCAAGAGAGATGACAATTTCGTCGCGTGTCTCGAATTTTGAGCAATTTTTCGAATGAATCGCACGACGTAAACTGTGACTCGGCTAAGTCTTGATAGATTCGACGTGTTTTTGATTACGGACTATAAGTGAGATTCGGCTGGCTTAGGTATAGCTACAGTCATAGAAACAAGAGGTTGAGGTATTTTGAGCTCTTTTTCTAAAGAGATTATATGAGCTTTGACGGCTTTAGGTTTCTCGAGCTCGAGATCGTGAACGCGAGGGCACTCAATGCGTGAGTTTTTTAACTGTTTCGGACCAAACCACCAAAGTTCATTATCTTGCAGATCTGTGACAGAGGCTCCTCGTGAAGCTATGTCTGCTGGATTTTGTGAAGAACTAATGTGATGCCAGTAAGCATTTGGTAGAGTGCTCAAGATATCAGAGCACCGATTCGCAACGAACACTGGCCAATTGTCCGGTGGTTTGCGGCGATAATACAACACATTGCGACTATCAGACCATAGATGGACTGTAACATTTGACAATTTCAAGCCATCCAAGAAATGTTTTGTGAGCTTAGTAACAAGGTGAGCTGCAAGTAGCTCTAGCTTAGGAATGGAGAGAGTCTTTATAGGGGCCACTTTGGCCTTGGATCCGAGCAAGAACAATTTGGACTGGCCAATCACGCGAAGGTATACGACACCAGCGTACGCGCTTTTGGAGGCGTCGGCGAAACCGTGTATCTCAATAGCAGTTGATGAAGCGCAAGCATTTATCCATCGCTGTATTCGGATCTGAGATACACCTGCGAGAGACTGATAGCAATCAGTCCAAATTTGAGCTTGATCCACGGGGAGCTCCACGTCCCAGTCTTTGCTGATGAGCCATAGAGATTGGTTGAAAATCTTGAGAGTAGCAATTACTGGAGATATCCACCCAAGAGGGTCAAAAAGCTTGGCAGTCTTGGACAGGACGCTGCGACGAGTGATTTTACTTTCCATAGGCTCTAAGGCCACGTTATAAGCGAACGAATCTGTTTTCGGATCTCAAACCAATCCGAGGACTGAGAAACCAGATCCAACTTTCAAATTGGCAGCTGGAGCTACTAAATCAGGATCGAGATCTTTCAATAAAGCTTTGTCATTTGCCATCCACTTACGTAAAGGGAAACAGCCCTTGCGCGTAATGCCGAGTGCTTGTTGTTGCTTGTTGAGAGCCTCCTCGATGGTGTGTCCACCTGAGACGATGTCGTCCATGAAAGTCTCGTTGACCAGGATCTCTGCTCCAAGGGGAAAATCTTCACCTTCATCCTCAGCAAGTTGATGAAGTTGATGAAAAGAATATAGGAACAAATAAGAAAAGCCCAGGTCGCTTAAAGATTGAAATGTTGCATCCCGCTCACATCAATTCTCTTTGGAGGTTGCTCGAACAAGAATTCTTTGATTGCCTCCCCGAACAATGAAATTTTCTGAACCTGCCGTAGACCCGAGGGGAGGAAGTTCCACAGGCGAGCACATTGAACTTGGAACGATCTTCGGCCATATTCGAGCCTCATCCTGGGAACTTGGAGTTCTTGCTCTTCGGCATTACCCCGAGAAGCGCGATTGGACTGGTACCTGGTAAACATTGCAGCCAGGTAGCCTGGTTCTACCATATGCATGATCTTGTGCATGATAATGGCTGCAAAGTACATTCGCCGCGAATCAGTACGCAACCAGACTAATTTTTCCCTAAACGGAGTGATATGCTCATCCCTCCTAAGATAAAAAATGTATCTCACACATGCATTGCTCAGTCGCTGTATTCATTGTCGTTGTTCGTCCGTCGCATCAAGGTAAACGATAGTACAATAGTCCCGGTGGGATTGGACCAACGCCTCGATTAAACGAATTCGTAGAGTCCTGGTGATGCATGCCCTGAAAAATCGCAAACCGTATAGGGCTCGAATGACTTTCTTTGTCACTTGGTTCATTTGAGAGAGAGAGAGAGAGAGAGAGAGAGAGAGAGAGAGAGAGAGAGAGAGAAGAGAGAGAGAGAGAGAGAGAGAGAGAGAGAGAGAGAGAGAGAGAGAGAGAGAGAGAGAGAGAGAGAGAGATAGAGAGAGAGAACAGAAGAGGTCCAAATTGTTCCAGAAGGAACATGATGCTCTGAAGAGGGAAGGAAGAAGAAAGAAGAGAGAAGATCGACGATCGAAGAAAGAAGAATGAAGAGCAGGAAGAAGACCATGGAAGGAGGGACAAGACCTGCGAGTCCTGAAGAGAGAGCCGCTATCGATGCGGATCCCAGCCCGGTACTGTTGGGGGGGGGGGGGGGGGGGGGGCACGGACAAGCCGTATTGACCGAGACCTCACCAACCCGGAGAAGCAGAATGGACGTTTCCCGGAAGAACGTCGCAGCGTTGTTCGCCCTACAACCACCTAAAAAAAAAAGAAGAGAGAGAGGGAAGTGAGGCGCCTCGAAGCAGGCGGATTACAGTGAGTCTGCGAATTCAAACAGAAGAGGTCCAAATGGTTCCGGGAGGAACATGATGCACTGGAGAGGGAAGAAAGAAGAGAGTAGATCAAAGATCACAGATTGGAGAAAGAAGAGAGAAGAAAGAAGAATGAAGAGATGGAAGAAGATCGAAGAAGGAGAAACAACACCTGCGAGTCGTGAGAAGAGAGACGCTCGATCCTGGGCGCGAGACGCCACCGGCTCTGAAGTAATGCTCACGCGGTGCCGGGGCCGGATTGGTAAGTTGGTAGATCTCTTCCTTGTCCAACGGCCGGCGCCAATGGAGAGAGAAGAGAGGGTTTACCCGGTTCGGATGGCCGTATCGATGCGGATTCCAGCCCGGGACTGTTGGGGAGGTGCTGGCCAGCCGTGTTTGGCTGACCGGTGCCTCTCCTTTGTACGTCGCAGCGTATTCACCCTACAACCACCTTAAAAAAAGGAAGAAAAAAAAAGGGAGAAAGAGAGAGAAACAGAAGAGGCGCAAGCTGCTCAACACCGTGAGCACTTCCATCATGCTCTTCGGTGCACCCGTGTGGGGGAAGAGAGTCGAGAAGGCCGTCATCGAGAAGAGGATGGGGCCTGTCCACCGGAGAGCGGCTTTGAGGAGCATTCGTGCCTACCGCACCGTGTCAGGAGACGCAACTTGCGTCTTGGCGGTAATGCCACGCATCCACTTGCTTGTCGCGGAGCGAGTGAGGATCTGGGACCGGCAGAAAGTGATCGGAGCCGAACGAGTGCTCACCAAGAAGGATATCATCCGCGACAAAGGAAAGGAAACCACCCTTGAGCAGTGGCAAACTGAGTGGGATTCGCCATTCGCAGATGGCAGATGGACGCATCGGCTGATCCGCGACGTAGCCAAGTGGGCGGAACGCACCCACGGAGAGATAGATTACTGGACGACGCAAGCACTGAGTGACCACGGTTGCTTCGGTGTCTATCTGACCCGGTTCAACAAGGGGACATCCCCAGCATGTCAGTCATGCGGGGACAACTGGGATGACGCTGAATATGCCCTCTTCAAGTGCAACCACACCCAAAGAGGGCGCGCCGAGTTGGATGGATGGCTTGGTGCTCAACTTACACCTGAGAATCTCGCCCCGTACTTGCTGTGCAACCAGGAGACATGGGATAGAGTCACCGGATACATCAAGCTGGTGATGAACCGTGAGGAGGAGAAAGAGAGGGAAGTGAGGCGCCTCGAAGCAGGCGAATTCCAGTGAGTCTGCGAATTCAAACAGAAGAGGTCCAAATGGTTCCGGGAGGAACATGATGCACTGGAGAGGGAAGAAAGAAGAGAGTAGATCAAAGATCACAGATTGGAGAAAGAAGAGAGAAGAAAGAAGAATGAAGAGATGAAAGAAGATCGAAGAAGGAGAAACAACACCTGCGAGTCGTGAGAAGAGAGACGCTCGATCCTGAGCGCGAAACGACACCGGCCGTGAAGTAATGCTCACGCGGTGCCGGGGCCAGATTGGTAAGTTGGTGGGTGTCTTCCTTGTCCAATGGCCGGCGCCAACGGAGAAGGAAGAGAGGGTTTACTCGGGTCGGATGGCCGTATCGATGCAGATTCCAGCCCGGGACTGTTGGGGAGGTGCTGGCCAGCCGTGTTTGGCTGACCGGTGCCTCTCCTTCGTACGTCGCAGCGTATTCGCCCTACAACGACCTTAAAAAAAAGAGAAAGAGAGAGAGCTGGAAAGTGGAATAGAAGACGAGAAAGAAAGATACAGAGTCCTGAAACAGAGCAAAAGAGATCAAAATGAACAAAATGCAATCAGCAAGGTGAGAACTTCCAGGTACTGCCAGGAACTTGAAGAATGGCCGCTGAACAGTAGCGCAACAGGATACGTCGACTCTACAGAAAACTCAATCGAAAAGAACATTAGCACTTTAGGAAGATTCAACTTGGGGAATGAGTCAAGAAGGAATGAATATCGGATAGAAGAGGAATACAGAAAATGTAGATTGGGTAGTAAGAGCATAGAAACAATGAGACACATACTAAAGGAGCATGGAGAGACCAAAAAAGCAGGGAGACGAACAGAAATTCTGGAGGGAGCTGGGAAGAAAATATGCTGGCAAGAAGGAATGGAATTAATAAAGAAGAGGAACAACGTACAGGGAACACACGAGCAATAGCAGGAGGAGCGCAGGGCACTCCGAAGGAACGGGAACAGAACTAAGAACAATGGAACGGGAATGAGCGACATAGAGAGTCAGCGGCAGCAGAAGGATAAAGACGCACGAGGTTGATCAGACACGACTAAGATCAATGTGGGAGAAGAGCCAAAGTATGGAAGATAACAATAATGAGGTTAATCCAGAAGAGGAATAACGGAGGAAATTGAAGCGGAAAAGATGTGCAAAAGATTTTGGAACCAGAGGCTGGAGGCTGGAGGGAACCAGAAAGCTGTCAGGGAGAGTGTCAGAACTAGAAGCTGAGAGGTTAGGACAGTCAACAGGGGAAGGAGGTGAAAGTGAAGATAGTTCACAAGAGAGTGAAGAAGATGCACACAGAAGAAGAGTCAGGGTCCTGGACTGAATAGTTATAAGGAAAGGAGTAGCCAATAGAGGAAAGAGGGTGGATCAATGGTTCCAGGAAATTGCAGGAGGAATCGAAAGAGTGAACATATGGTGGGTAGGAAGCTTAGCAAAGAAAGGAGCCGTACAAAGAGCCAACGTATGAGTCCTTAGATCACATAGTCCAAATGTAATTGCCAAAATCTGGATAACCATGGATAGAGTAGGGAAAAAGGAATTCAGAATAGAAGCATCCAAAGGTGTGGAGAAAGGATGAGAGGAAAGAAAGATACTCCATGCAGTAGAAGAACTGGAAACAGGTGGATATGAAGTGAAGAGAGTTGGGTAAATTGTATATGATGAGAAGGAAGACAAACTGTTCAGATCAATCTGGAACGAGGAGCAAAAAAAATACGCTGGCGGCCCCGTCAGCGTTGCCATGGAGATGATTGGTTGATTGATATTGATTTTATTGAGGACGGGGGGTCAAGACCCCATTTGTCCAAATGACGAGTATACATAAAGCATGTTTCATATGGAATATACTAAAGCTAAGTAAATATCTAAAGTAAGTGCTAGGTGGCATAAGCAAAAATATTTCAAAATTGTTACAAGTACAGTGAAGATCTCGGGGACTTGTCTAAATTTTGACATCTGTTGGAACTCATAGCGAGAAGAGCTCGCAATACGAGAGATCAATTGTGTCCATTACGATGGTGGGGAGAGAGTATCGCGTAAGCATGGTGGGATGGCTAGTAGTCCTTCGCGAGAAGCGCGCTTAAACCAACTGTCGCGATCACGATCCCGTAGAAAATTAAGAAGCATCTCTTCCAGGTTGTTAAGGCTTATCGCAAAGTTTAGGCAGGGGAGATTATTCAATAGATACGAGGCACGGATGGTGAAAGATTGATTGAGGGCTTCTGTTCGGGGGAAGCGATACGTGAGTGAGGCTTTGTTCTTCCTTTCAGACTGGCGCAAAGCAGGGTTCTCAATCGCGAGAGAAAATTCGGATCTTAATTACCTTGGCTCATTGTATTTTATGATTGCAATTGCGAGAGACCCAAGAAGGTATTCTCTTCGACTCTCAGCGGAGAGCCAGCCAAGACCTAGACGATAGGGTGTGACATTTGCTTGCCACGGGATGTTCCCGTAGATGAATCTAATGCAAGCATTATGCAGACGATGGAGCTTCAGGTTTTGCTCCTTATTCAAACCAGTGAGCAACGCTGAGCCATAATCAAGATACGGCAAAACCAAGCTGCTCACAAGCTGCTGCCGCAGCGGGCGAGCCAAACTGCGGGCAGCGATTCTTAGAGAGTAGAGAGAACCATGGACACGCTGGCTTATCTGGTTGATTTGTTTGCTCCAGTCAAGTGAACGATCAATGATCATACCTAGGCTCTTGATCTGTTTTGAGTAGGGTACTGATGTTCCCATTATTTGCACTTGCGGCAACTGGTCAAAATTAATCTCTTTTAGGTAGAGCTTGCTTTCTAAGATCATCACAGCTGTTTGAGATGCATTGAGCTTGAGACCATTTTCTGCTGCCAGATGGAGGAGTAGGGGAGGATAAGAGAGAAGTAGGAGGAGAAGAGACAATCAACAGGGAAGTATAAGCAGCAGGAGGGAAAAGAAATAGCGAAAGCATTTTCAGTTAATCTTTAGTTTGCGCCACCAAATCAATTTACAAAGAGATGAGCTATGTACGGAGCCAGAGTGATGCTACTCCAATTTCTGTACTAAATAAATGATAAACTGCGAAGCCGCTAATTAAATGGTAGAACTAGGTTTGAGATGTAATAGTTATAACCAAGAAGTTCCACTGAACTAATGATCATATTCAGGTGTCCACAACCCTGTCAAGGCGCTATTCCCACTTGTTGTCGTGGAATTGTAGGAGAAGTCGTGTAATGACCACCGAAACATGCGATTCCCATCTTCAGCACACTCGGGAGTGATTAGAAATACCAAAAGAGGGTCAATCCGACAGCTCTGGATGCTGACGAACTGGTTTCCCTGGTAGATAAGGCACCAGAGAGCGTCAACGTAAGGGTGTAATTTCCCTCGGATAACTTCTCACGGACTAGAAAAGCTCAACACAGGTATCCGTATGCTCAGAGGTGGAGGGAAACTATTGGTAATGGTTGCTATACAATCAAAACATACTTTCTGATCAATTCCATGGGTGGACAGGATCTCATAATAGCCTGACATCCGTTCAATGTTACGGAATCCACGAAAAATCCATCATTTGGGACGAACAGTGGCAGATACTGGACACGTGCATACTCACAAGTGTGTAAAAATACTGCAGAAGATTAGGCATTGGATGTTCCAATACCATTTGACTATTTTTAGGTATACACACAAACCTGTCAGGGTGCTATTTCCACTCGTTGTCTCGGAATTGTAGGAAAAAATGTGCAAAGACCCCTAAAACATGCGATTCTCATCTCGTGCATGCTCGGGAGTGACTCCAAGTACCACGAAGGACCCTTTCGATGGCTCCGGATGCTCGCAAAATGGTTTTCCGATGGACGAAGCACCAGACAGCGTCGACGTGGGAAGATAATTCACCTCGGCTAACTTCTTACGCACGAAAAGCTTAATATAGGCTCCCGCCTACTCAGAAGTGGGGGGGGGGGGGAATATTGGTGATGGTTGCTATACGACAAAAACATACTTTCTGATAGTTTCCATGGGTGGACAGGGTCTCATGATAGCCTGACATTCGTACAATGTTACGGAATTTACGGAAAATGCATCATTTGGGACGAATAGTGGCAGATGCTGGATTCGCGCATACTCCCAAGTGTCTAAAAATACCATAGACATAGAAGTATAGACTGCTGGTCTCGTATACTCGCCGTTGTCATCGAGACATAGACCTTTGCATGAGAGTGAGAGAAAGAGACTGAGAAAAGGTCTCGGGTATATCAAATAGTAGTGGAACGCGTCACTATTGATATAGACACCCCTTCAGTATTGGTGAAATCCATGTCCCCCGATGACAAAGGATATCCTTGGATTTTGCGTAAATTTTTCGGTAGAAAGAGGGTTCCCTGCTCTATAAACCATTCCGAATTATCCAAATCCCATCTGGGCTCAATTTGGATCTCGTATTTCAAGAGATTGGGTCTTTTCACGTCGAATATAGGTACTTTATTATTTTTAATAGCCGATTTCAAAGCAAGAAACGAGAGTGAGTAATGAAATAAATAGACTATTTTCGGAAAATAGCTAGAAAAGTGGAAAAATCTACTTTATCCTCGAAACCCTACACCGATTTTCTCGATTCTTGTTGGAAAGTGATCTACTGATGACCCCGAAACATACTCCAGGAGAAAATCCCATGTTCATGCAACTTGACCTTTTTCGGCTGAATGACTCACCGTGGTCATGTTATGACCCCCAAAACATGCGATTCCCATTTCGTGCATGCTCGAGAGTAACTGAGAATACCACAAAAGGGTCCTTTGGACGTGACTGGATGCTAAATAATCGGTTCCCCCAGTGGACAAGGTACTAGTCGGCGTCTACGTGGGGAAATAATTCACCCTGGCCTACTTACCTTGGCTCACTTCCACGATATCAACCAGTCACAGAGAGCTGACTCTGATTGTTTTTTCTTGTCTTGATCTCCACTACGAGCCCTCAAATCTCACATATTTACCCGCGTTCGCAAAATGTCGAGATTCTGAATTCCTTTATGTATCATTGACAAGGACGTTGGACGTATTGACTAATTACGGATATTTCATACCTTGGCAAGAGGACGCTTGATTCCCTTGCATCGTGCCTTCGAAGAAATCTATTCCTACAGCAAGAACTACTCCTCGATCTTGATTTCCCTGACACTCTCCTACGAGCATGGGCCCTACTTGAACGAGGACTCAAGGACTTTGAGCTTGTATTACTCGAATGGCTCGATCTCGTCCGACTTGGAGTCTGACAAATGATGGCATCATCTCGAATCGTATCTTCATCACTGCCAAAGCTCGTAATGAACGTGATTTGACCAGAGTTGACTGGTGAAATGGAACGAGAGAGAGACTTGGAAGATGATCTGTCATGTACCTTGTACTCTGGACTCTCTCTCGCAGCATAACTGAAAAAAGTTGTTTTTAGAACCATATCACTGAAAAAAATAAAGCACGTACTATGCAGATCGGTGTTGGAGGCACAAAGCACTCATTCATGGAAACATGGATGACACGTGAAATATTCAGAGTCAGAGTGGACTAGCGAGACGAGCACTAGATTTGCGGGATACGGGTCTTGATGAGACTCTGCAAATCATCGTGATTCGGTGAGGAATAATCTTCGGAGGTTCAATCCAATGACTCTCTCACTTTGGAATACAGATACATAGATTAGAGTTGATATTACAGTGAATCATTCCATATTGGCTATCCACGATGCAGAGAAGTAGTAGCTAATACAGACAAATGACCAATGTACAGAGGTTCCCAGTGTAACGGATCTTACTGCACATGCGTGCGGGTGCACACACACACACACACAATCATCTTGACATAAGCCTATGTGAAGTACTCATCTTCACAGCTGCATCTCAAGGTAAGAAGCCCAGTGAATTGAACACTTGATGATACCTCCAAATCCCACCAAAAGTAGACAATCCACACGGGCTCATCAAGACCCGTCTTCCGCAGACATGGTGCTCCCTTCGTGAGTTCTTTTTCGACAAATCAATTCGATTGACATGCAAATTATCTTGGGAATATGATCTCATAGGAGATTTAGATTGCTCAAATGGATAGAGGGAATGATAATCTTCGGACTTATGATCCTGGTAACTAGTTTTGGTTGAGATCGATATATTATCATGGAGGTAGAGATTTTTCATGATTGCGGGACACTCTGCCAATACTGACTGGTATGGAGGTTCTAATCTCGGCACGAGGATGGACTTGGTGAATCATAGCCCTGGGGAATCAAGCCGAAGTTCAAGTTCCATAACGGATTCAAGTCGAAAAACAGCAAATGAGATGGACTCAGGCATACTTATGAAACTACGCACTCGAGTATTCTTCAGGAGGCACCCTCTCTTCCTGCGAACTAAATGTACCGGAGATCTCCAAAATTATCAACTAAGCGTTGGAATAGCATCCCCATAGACGAGCTTGTGTGCTACACTTATATAAATCGCATACACTGATGAGAGTCTACATGTTCATGCGAGGACATGCCCAACCAATTTGTCGAAATGTAGTGTTCTCGGAATGAGTACAAGAATATGATATCAGCTAGGGCTTCCGAGATGTGAAGATTTTTTGGAATTTTCCGAGATATCCCGATCAGGATCGAGACGAGATTTGAGGTTCGTCTCAAAATTGAGAGTCTCAACGAGATGTGGATCTCAACCAAAAGAACTCAAAACGACCCAAATTTTCGAAATTTTTCGATTGATATGGGTTAGTTACATATCCTGAATCGTGTAACGGATCGAAAATCCGTCTACTTATATTCTTTCGAAAAAACAATATATTAAACAGATAAGACACGATACCACAAGGATTTCGAATATTCCCTTCAAGAGCCCCCTTTAGAGGAAACTGCTAGCGAACAAATTATTTAAAATATATAGAAAATGAATATATACGCAAAATCCGTCGTATTAGCCGCGAAAGGATAATCCCCAGCGGAATTCACCAGAGTCAAATTGGGAGTACGCACTTTCCAAAAGTAGCTTCTCCTTTCCATCCAAGACACATAAAGCCCACCCTAACCTATTCATACTCCGTCGAATCCCCATCTTTCCACTGTAAACATGATGTACAAATATACACCATTGGATATAGGAGAAAAGGGACTGGAATAGATTCTGAAGAGCCAATTCTCCCAGTAGAGAAACGAAATAGAATAGAGTCAACAGGAGGGCCGTCCCCTCCGATACATCAATATTGTCACCTGGCTACCAGTGTTACAAGACGGCCACTCGAATGAAAAATCTCCAATAAGCTTTCACTCCCATATAATAGAGCGCGCTAACAAAAGGGCCTCAAAGTCAGGACTGATCAGTTGGCACGCCTTTGGGGGGACTCGTGGACCCTTAAAAAGGATTAACTTATCGATCAAGTTTCTGTCTCTCTGTCTTTCTGTCTCTTTCTTCCCTCTTCCCCTTCTATATTCGTGCGAGATTTTGGCATACGATAATCCTGTCAATGTCATTGTCCCATATGGGAATGACTACATAATGGGAAGACTGTTATGTCGGTGGAAATTTTTAGAACCCATATTTGCAAAATATAAATGATAGTTATATGTAGAAAGTTATACGGTCAAATATACCGAAATTCCACGAAACGCACGCGGAATACATTATCAAGAGCATATGAATTTCGGGAAGGATGACATGTAAAAATGCCAATTTCATTCGTTATTTTTCACAGATGATGAATAGAAACATCGCGTTTTGTGGACACTCCTTCAAATCAATGTAACTTCTTCTTGAAAGGTAGAAATCATCGTAATCCATCGTCAAATCATATTTTTGGTAATTCCATGTTAAAATCATCGTGAACTCAGAAATGTGAGTAGAATCTATTGAGGTCAGGCAGAAATCATCGATGTGTCCAGAGAGCCATTGCACAACGGAATTAATTCCCGTGTGCTCTACATTCCTCAATCCATCTCGATGCTGATAGGTGCACAGATTCACCATTGAGCAAAAGATGCAACTATACAAAACGAGAATAAACGAGCAGAATGGCGCGTTGCGGGCCACTGGCCGTTTCCTGGCAAAGGTACGCATGTATAATTTATCAATGGCGCGGGCCCATGGACTCTGTCGTATTATAATGTATACACCTCGGATAGCCCGGCGCATAGGCAAACTCATCGAGTACCAGTGTAAAGATGACACTTGAGAACGAGAATGACAAATTGCCTAGGGCTCGATTCATATCGAATTTTGCCCAAAAATATGCATGGCTCGGTCTCTTTCTCCGGAAAATGCATTTGCTCTTATGTGCGCAGATCGGTCGAGTTGACGTTTTGAGCAAACAAAATTTAAATAGAACGCGAGTATTGAGGACAATAATCAAGCCCACGTGATATATAAAGAGGGCCTTCAAAGGGCCCTCGTCGACTTGTTTTTTCTCAGTATAGTTTTGGAGTCAGTTCGCGACAGTCAGGTTTTCCGAATTTTCGTAAGCTTTTGGGTGTCAGTGAAATAATCATCAGATTATAATCGAAGTGAACTGTGCATCATCAAGAGAAGGCATTCTTATTTGTCGGAGTGCATTGTATCAAGAAGGGTCATTAAACAACAAAGAAAATCCAAACAACGTGGTTTATTTCTAAGTGCGAGTCTGCAGTACAGAGCAACCCCGGCAACCAGTCCAAGTAAGTGATCCAAGTGAATTATTTTTAACGTTAATATTAAGTTTGCACCATCCCCGATCGGTGCAACTCTTCGGATCTTATTCCTCAAGATAGTCCGGGGCACAGATATCTTAGCGGCGCAGGATCCCTATTCGAGCTTCGGTGACCAAAAAGTGCATTTTAGCCTAACTTTTTGAGTATTATCGAATCCCGCGCATAATTCTTCTCGGAGCTCATTTTATTAGGGTCAAGTGAACTTCGAAGAAGGTGCCAGTTTCATTCAACAATTATTTCAAGCCAACACAAGAGGCAAATATAAATTTTCCATCCGATTTTCGTGTCGCTCGAGTACTTTCAGAGTGCTCCAGAATCCGTTTCCCGTCAATTAAATCGGAGATTCTGCGTATACAGTCTTCTTGTTTGATGTTTAAGCTTCAAGATAAGCTATTGTTAGCTGCAATCCGAACTTTAGATTTGGAGTAATCGGCATTTGCCTCTTGATTTTTCGTGCGTTAAACTGCGATTGTTCACCAATTACAACTCGTATCTAATTCAGTTTTCATTTTTCAACTCATGAAAGTATTTCCATAGCTAGACGCATAGATAACCTACCTTTCAAAACATTAACGAGGTGTTTCCCCATGATATTTGATCCGATAGAACAAAATCATCCATTTTTCGCTAGCCGACTCGAGCGACGGAAAGTGCATTTTCCCCCTTCGATCCGACTATATCGCAAATAAAATCTATTTAGAGGGCTATTGAAGGTTTTCAAGAGTAGTTCAGAGGTACCAGTAGGTAGATAGTCAGATTTAAGCTCATCCCAAGTGTTTGCAGTGAAGATATTCAAACCCAACACCCATTTTGGCCCATATCGCTACCGTATCGGTCCCAACACAGGTTTTGTTCACAACTCAGCAATCATTGTAAAATTGACCAGTGACAGTTATTTGCCACGTAGGTTACTCTTTTTTGCGCATTTCAAGCTAAACTAAAGTCGATTCCACCCAATAGTCATCGAGTTATGAGCAATTCCGCTCGCGACTGAAATCATGCGTCGCATAGGTACATTTTGTCGAAATAACGTTTATCGACGTACCTACGGAATATTTGCCTCATTACACTGATTCGGCGAATCGTAGAGACCTCAAAGAGTAGAATTAAATCATAGAGTCAACCTCCAGGAGATAGGAACCGGGTACCGAGCTGACAATCCATTGAACCACGGTCAATCCCAGACGAGGGCCAGGTTCATTACTCAATATATATATATATACACACACATATACATAGAGTGTTGGGCCCGCAGCATTGCGAGAGCAGTGCGGTATCAAAGTAACGGGTGAGGACACTCTCTCTCCTACTTGCCCCACGCGCAAGCTAGTCTGCGCAGCTAGGGAAGACCTGAGCTAGATGAGCGCATTAAGGTAGTTGTACACTAAAGCTGAAAATACAGTGAAATCTGCGGTCGCACGGACACCTCTGGTAGCATCAAAACTGTTCGCTATCCAGAGGTGTCCGCTAATCAGAGGTTCATTTCTGTGATTATACTTCTGCTGGTCGCAAAAAATTGTCCGTTATTGAGAGGTGTCCGCTAATAGGAGGTATCCGTTAAGGGAGATTCCGCTAAATACCAGAAAAACACCAAAGTTGGGGAGGATTTAGTTCAAGTGTTAATGAACACCTGTGCGAAATTTCAGAATGATTGACCGTTTTGTTTCGGAGTGGTAGCCGAAAAAAATCCGCCACTTTTAACATTGCGTTTATATGGGAGTCGACGATCCCGCATGAGCGCGATGCTAAAAGTGACGAACTTTGATGACTACCACTCTGAAACAAAACGGTCAATCATTTTGAAATTTTGCACAGGTGTTCATTAAGACTTGAACTAAATCCTCACCAACTTTGGTGACATTCTGGTATATTTTGTATTTTAGTGTACAACTACCTTAAGGCGCATCCGACAGATACGCTCTTGCCATACTGAACAAGAGTGAACCACCGATCGCCAACAAGGAACCACCCACTTCTATTATCGAACAATTCCCTTTTCTTTCTCTTCATGCCCTAAATCCCGAGAGTATACTATCCAGTTGGAGGCTCAAAACTAGGCCTAGCACTGGGAAGGTATAGGCCATGAGATTACCATTGGCCACAATACACCGATGCAAATCATACCTTTCTAGAGCTTACAATCAATATAACCAGACGTCAAAAAACGAATATGAAAATCACCAGTAAGAAATTACGCGACACTTTCAACCGAGTTCAACAGAATAACGAGATGACACTATACGACTTGCAAATGTTTCAACATCATATGTGGATTCGAGAACAAAGCCCTCTCGAACTTTTCCTCAAATTTCGAGCCTTCCGCAAGCTCCTCCATTCCGATTCATCTTTTTTGATCGACACTTTTTTTAAATCTCATGCTGAGGGTTCTCTAGGGGCTTGGAGTGGGGGTGGTTTAATTTTTGCTCTTGATAAAGCTAGCTCGCAAAAAAGCTAGTTGGATTCGGCAGTCAGTCTCCAGAATTTGATCTCCTTAGACATGTTTTTCCTAGCTCTGAAATTTTGGGACTTACAACAATTTCTCACTATGAGAAGTATCTTGAGAGGTTGAAAGGAGGTGAGATCTTTGGAGATCATTGTGGTGTGGTTCGTCTTCGATCTATAATTGGATTTGAGGTGCGAATTATCAGATATAGTGTTACAGGTTATCAGAAAAATGTGGTGTAAAATGTAAGAAAATCCTGGTGCAAATGATCAGAATTTGTGCTACGGAATATCAGGGAATTGTGGTGTGGAATATTAAAAAACCTTCGAGAATATCAGAGACGATCCGAGAAATCAGGGATCATTATTAAGGAAAGAAATCCGAGGCTACTCGCATCATCCAACTGAGCAGAGGATCGCTCTTTGGATCAAAAAACAGGAAATAAAGCTATGAAGCACCAAAACTTTCAAGTTAGATCATTGATTTCTGTCAGCAGTACAGGGATTCCGTAAATATAGCACATACTAGTATTAAAATACATATATTCACTGAATTGATCCTTATTACTGCAGGTATACAGTACTTATCGAGTATTGACCCACCTCATTGTGTAATAGGGATATCAAACTATATTATTATCCCTCAGCAATCGCCGTTTCTCCAATGAACACCAAGAACCCAGACGAAGATCCATTGCAACTTAAATAGTTCCAATCCACAGTAAATATATGGGTCAGATCAGTATGTTTCGGCAAATCCGTGCGCACGATCCCCGCGGATCTTTCCGCCAATATTTTACATGAAAGTTGGCACAAAAAATAGTACTTCCTCAGAGTTTCAGGCACCAATGAAATTTTTTACGTCCGCTAGATACTTTTGAAGTTTTAGAAAAGGCCTTTTCTGGCGTTTTTAGAAGAAATCGCGAAATCGACGAGAAACATCGTAGCGAAGCCCGAAAAATCGCATTTTCTTCTTTTTGGTGTCAACTTTCGAGAAAATAATATCCAAGCCTCTCAAAACCGAATACTTTGGTCTACACGATAATACATTAAGTCACTTTCTTTCGATTTCAGCCCATTTTCGAATGGATGCTCTTCCGACGCATCTCACTTAACTAATTCCCTTTGACTTGAGAAACCCTACAATTTGCGCCCTTGCACGTCCAAATCCGTTGATTTTGGTCCGAGTTATGTCCGTTGGAAGATGGTGAATTACTGAAAAACGCTCGATTTCTCCAGCTCGTCAAATCTATCGCCCTCCAAAAATTGACTTAAAACTCGACACAGGTGTTCTTTCAAGTGTTCCAAATATGTGGAAAGAATTTCGCGTTGTGTTCCGGTCTTCATTTGGACCTATGAATTTTACAAACACCCCCATTTTTGCGGATTTTCAGGTAATTTTTTAAGCGGTTGCCGCTCTTTTCCTGCGCATGCGCACATCTGTACTGCTTTGTAAGTGTTCTCAATCGATAGCTCTTGCAATTTCCTACAAAATGACCCCTTGACAAAGTCAGTTTGATGCAACTAAATCAGAGATCTAGCTATTTTGAGGCAGAAAGATATCACCACTAACCAAATGGCAAGCTATTTGGCGGTCACTTCTTGTCACCCTGGAAACCTGTGAGTCTAGGTACTTTCGGCACTTCGAATTCTTCCCGCCTTAGGATAGCTGGATCTCTGGTTCAGTTGCATCGAAGTGACTCCATTGAAGGATCATTTTTTAGGAAATTGCAAGGGCTATCAATTGAGGATATTCCCGGAGAAGTACAGATATGCGCATGCGCAGGGAGAGAGCGGCAACCGCTTCGGTTATTACGCGAAAATTCGCAGAAATGAGGGTGTTTGTAAAATTCATAGGTCCAAAGGAAGGCCGAAACACAGCACGAAATTTCCCCCACATCGGGACACTCGAAAGAACATCTGTGTGAAGTTCTAAGTCGACTTTTGCAGGGCGATAGATTTGACAAGCTGGACGGATTGAGCGTTTTCCAATAACTCACCATCTTTCAACGGACATAACTCGGACCAACATTAACGGATTTAGACGTGCAAGAGCGCAAATTGTGGGGTTCCTTCAGACGGAAGAAGTTAATTGAAGTTCATGGAAAAGGATTGAGATTTGTCGGAAGAGCATCCATTTCAAAATGGTCGAAAAATCAGAAAAAAATGACTTCAAGTATTGTTATGTAAACCAAATGCATTTGGTTTTGAGAGACTCACATTTTTTCGCCAAGAGTCGACATCAAAACGAAGGAAATGCGACATCGCAGTCTTCGCTACGATGGTTCTAGTCGGTTCCACGATTTTCCTCAGAAACGCTCAAAGAGGCTTTCTTTAAAACTTCAAAAATTTCTAGCGGGCGTGAAGAATTTTATTGGGGTCTGGAACTCTGGGAAAGTACTCTTTTTAGTAACTAGAATACGAGCTGGGGTAGCCGCACTTAGATATGGGGAAATCTCTTAGCACAAATATGGGGAGACTCAAGCTAACTTTTTAGGCTAGCATCTCACACCTAGACAAAATAGCTGCTTCTGAGCGGTCAGGGATTATGTTTCATTCTTCACTCATTTCACTCAGAAAACAATCAACCTAGTCAACCCCGGTGTGATTTTGCTTTCCCAAAGAGAAAGCCTTGTGATGGTGCGGAGTTTCACGATTAGGAACTTCTCGTTTTCTTCAATCACCACCTTTCTATATTTTATTCCGACGAATAAAAGTCATTCAATCTTCTTATCCTACTCGATGTAATTCACCCATATATATTACCTCCACCACATGCAAGATCCGCAATAATTTTTTCACGAGTTTTGATCTGATCTTATACTTGAAAGAATCAGACTCGCGTGCTACAGGGACTACTCGAGAGAATAGGATTCCAGAGAGGATTCATGTACCGAAGAATGCTTTGCAGGGAACTAATGCTGTCAAACATGATGTCAAGAGCAGGTTTGATAGTGCAACTATGAACTCGGGTCAAGAAATTGGAGGTGTATTATCAAAAATTACGGATGGGGAGCCAAATTCGGGGTGTCCCCCGACTGTAGCGCACCTAGCGGATCATGTGTCGAAGCTCTTATACCCCTAATGTATAAGTATATCTATATCGATGGTGATTCTATTTATACTAGGGGTATAAGAGCTTCGCAAATCGACCACCCGTACTCCTTTTATACGTGTAAATTGGTGCTGGAGTCGGCAGACATCTTGAATTGCTCATGGGAGAACTCGAACGCTCATGCTTGTCGTACATGGTCAAAGAGTGAAAAAGATACGCTGTTAGAAGAAATTAGCAGGAAGCTCCTCCAAAGCGGTACCTGTTTGTTATTAGGGTGAATCCGGGGGTTGATCTAACAACCACTGTCATAGTCATGAAGAACCATAGACTAGTGCAAGGGGGAAATAGCTAATATTCCATACTGAAGATACTTGGCTTATAACTGTACGTACTTGCTCGTACCTGTCAATACTCGCAATAGTAATTCCTGCTACCTACACAGTACGGAATGGGTATGTGATGGATTTTGAAGAGGCGCTCCAAATGCACGCAACAGTAGTTGCAAGTATGTGACGGGTACTGAACAAGTACGTGACGGATTCTGGAGCCCTCGCTCAGCGAGCCGCATGGCAGTAAATTCGTGTATGTGCCAAGTACGGATCGAGTACGTGACGGACTCTAAGAGCGGGTCACGGGGTACCATGAGGCAGTAGTTGCCAGCACGTAATAGGAACGGGACACGTATGTGACGGACTCCGTGAGCGCAGCTGGTCTGATTCAACCTACCTTGAATGACGGTGTCTCCTGCTACGTAATTGTCACGTAGTGATGATTACGTAATTTGAAAAATGGCACTTTAGGACTGTTCATAGTTTCATAACGTACCTAGATTGTGAGGTCAAAGTAATGAGAAATTACACTTCAGGATGGGAGCATTGAGGATGTCATAGATGGCCAAAGGAGTTGGTTTTTTGAACTCTATGGGTAGGCAATTCTCCTTCGTGATGTGAGCTACATAAGTTTTTGCATTGACAAGTAATTGCATGGTCAAATCGTGATCGATAATTTCCTCATGGAAATGGCATAAATTTGGATGAATGAATGAATAAATGAAAGCTAAAGCAGAAAGAAAAGGTGGGTATGCAATGCTGTCCCGCGGATTTGATATCATAACTCTCCAATCATACTCCACAAAGTCTATTTTGGTTGATCCTTGGGGAAGGTCACAAAGTTCGCGAATCCACGTACCATTATTATACATGCAACTGGAAGGAATTGACCCACAAAGAGAGTCTCGAATTAAAATCGTCTGTATCTGATTTCATGCACATGAGTGTTTTGGCAAAATTTATGAGATAATAACCGAATGAATCATTGAGGGTACCTATACATACATTCTTGCTGTCTCAAATTATGAGCCTCTGAATGATCTGAGAGAGAGAGATAGAGAGAGAGAGAGAGAGAGAGATAGAGGTAGTGACGGTGTTGAGAAGTGCGCGACACCGTCACTACCTCCATCATGCTGTACGGTGCACCCGTGTGGGGGAAGAGAGTAGAGAAGACCATAATCGAGAAGAGAATGGGGCCTGTCCACCGAAGAGCGGCCCTGAGGAGTATCCGTGCCTACCGCACTGTGTCAGGAGATGCGGCTTACGTATTGGCGAGTACTCCGCCCATCCACTTGCTCGTCGCGGAGCGAGTGAGGATCTGGGACCGCCAAAAAGTGATCGGAGCCGAACGAGTACTCACCCCGACGATGAAGGAGATCATCCGCGACAACGAGAAGGAAACCACCCTTGAGCATTGGCAAACTGAGTGGGATTCGCCATTTGCAAACGGCAGATGGACGCACCGGCTGATAAGTGACGTAGCCAAGTGGGCGGAACGCACCCACGGAGAGATGGACTACTGGACGACGCAGGCACTGAGCGATCAAGGTTGCTTCGGTTCCTATCTAACCAGGTTCAAGAAGAGGACGACCCCAGCATGTCAGTCATGCGGGGACGAATGGGATGACGCCGAACATGCCCTGTTCAAGTGCAGCGACACCCGGAGAGAGCGCGCCGAGCTGGATGAATGGCTGGGTGCTCAACTAACACCTGAGAATCTCGTCCCGTACTTGCTCCGTAACCAGGAGACATGGGATAGACTCACCGGATACATCAAGCTGGTGATGACCCGCAAAGAAGAGAAAGAGAGGGAAGTAAGGCGCCTCGAAGCAGGCGAATTACAGTGACTCTGCCGATTGAAACAGAAGAGGTCCAAATGGTTCCAGGAGGAATATGATGGACTGAAGAGGGAAGGAAGAAGAGAGAAGATCGAAGAAAGAAGAAAGAAGAATGAAGAGATGGAAGAAGATCGAAGGAGGAGAAACAACCCCTGCGAGTCGTGAGAAGAGGGACGCTCGATCCTGAGCGCGAGACGCCACCGGTCCTGAAGTAATGCTCACGCGGTGCCGGGTCCGGATTGGTAAGTTGGTGGATCTCTCCCTTGTCCGATGGCCAGCGCCAAAGGGGAAAGGAGAGAGGGTTTATCTGGTACGGATGGCCGCATCGATGCGGAATCCAGCCCGGAAGCCTTGAGAAGTATCGGCCAGGCGTAATTGTCCGTCCGGAACCTCTCTGTGGCTACGTCGCAGCGTATTCACCCTACAACCACCTAAAAAAAAAAAAAAAAAAAAAAAAGAGAGAGTTAGATAGATAGATAACCTTTATTCGCCCGAGGGCAAAATTGAAAAATACAGTGGCATATGTCACATATGTTACACCTACATAATAAATATATAAAAAGTATAAATAATTGTCTTTTTGGTCAAGGAATATTAGAATTATCACAGAAAGTGACTAGTCATTTTAAGGCATCGAGAGATGCATAAAAGTCAGGAAGAGAATGATAAAATACATTTCCATATATATATATATATATATACCAGTGTTCACAAGAACGATCGAGGAGAGAGGACATTCTCATGTAGAAAGGCATATAAAGGCTTGGGCCAGCAGAGATATCACAGGAAATTACAATTCAGTGGCGAAGTAGCCACGTATAACTCTTTTAAAAAAAAAAGGAAACGCCGGTTCAAAAGAGCCCAAACCTATCACAGTTTAGAGATTGAAATAATGCCTCCTCTCCACATCAATCCTCTGAGAAGACTGAGTCAGAAGGAAATCTTTTAAGGCCTCTCTGAATACTGATGTTTTCCTCAGCTGCCGAAAGCCCGGAGGGAGAAAGTTCCACAGATGAGCACATTGAGCCTGGAATGATCTTCTTCCGTACTCAAGTCTCATATTGGGAACCTTGAGTACCCGCTCTTCTGCATCACCACGTGCGGGGCGTTCAGATTGGTACCTGGTAAACATCGCAGCTAGGTAGCCAGGTTCTCCAAGATGCATGATCTTATGCATTAAAAGTGCTGCGAAGTACATTCTCCGCGAATCAGTACGTAACCAACCCAAACGCTCCCTAAACGGGGTGATGTGCTCGTCTCTCCTAAGATCAAAAATGTACCTCACACATGAATTGCTCAGTCGCTGTATCCGTTGCCGCTGTTCGTCCGTGGCGTCGAGGTACACGACTGTGCAATAATCTAAATGCGGTTGAACTAATGACTCGACTAGGCGAATTCGGAGAGGTCTGGTGATACACGCCCTAAAAAACCGCAATCCGTATAGGGCTCTATTCACTTTCTTAGTTACTTGGTCGATGTGCTGTTTCCACGTCAGTTCACTATCAAGTGTAACACCAAGACTCACGACCGTGTCGCTGAACGGAATGAACTTTCCTTCCTGTATCTCAACTCCTGGCAAGTCCATTCTTTTCAGGTCTTTGATATTCCTCTCAGAGCTGAAGAAGATTGCCTTGGTCTTGCCAGCGTTGAGACGCAGGCCGGAACTTCTGGCCCATTCAGCAACTAGTCGTCCTACTTCCCCCAGCCGAGTGATGCCTTCCTTGATCTTAGTTTTCTCGACTTGGAGATAAATTTGTAGATCATCCGCATAGAATAGATGATATACCGACTTCCCATCTAGCAAACCAGGCAAGTCATCAACATATAAGCTGAAGAGTGAAGGCCCGAGAACGGATCCCTGTGGAACACCCAGATTGGTTTCGAGCCAATCAGAACTACCGGATTTTGAAGTGACTATTTAGGTGCGGCCTTGTAAGTATGATTTTATCCACAGGAGTGCCGACCTTGAGAATCCAAGGTTTCGGAGCTTCCTCAACAGCTTTGACGGTGTTATTGTGTCGAAGGCTTTGCTAAAGTCGAATAGTGGGAGTAAAATGATCTTCTTGCGATCAATGCCTACTCTGATGTCATCCGTCAGCTTTAGCAAAGCTGTTTGGGTGCTGTGGTGTTGCCTAAAACCAGTCTGGAAGCGATCAAGGAGTTTCTCTACGTTCAAATACTCCGTGATTTGGTCATGTGCAATTTTTTCCAGAACCTTGGAAAGGAAGCACAGCAGCGCTATGGGACGGAAGTCCGAGACCGTTGATGGAGCTACAGTCTTTTTCAATGCAATCAGCTGCGCTTGCTTCCAAGCCTCAGGAAAAACGCTATGAGCGAAAGAGGAATTGAAAATATGTACAATAAGATCACCAATTGCCGGAAGAGCCTTCGCGATCACGCTCTGGGGGATCCCATCCACCCCACGGGCCTGCGAGGAGGAATGTTTAATAGCAAGGACTACATTGTTGAAATTTGTGGGCTTAAATTTAAACCCCTCCTCCGGTGCAGAGTTAATATCGTCCATTGCTTCATTGATATTTTCGTGAGGTGAAACGGAAACCCCCGCAAAGTGAGCGTTCAGCTCATCCGGTGTGAAACCGTGGAGTTCCTCCTCTTTGCTCTTGGGCAAGAGGCCGAGATTGCGCATCTCCTTCCAGATGTTCTTGTTCTGATCAAGAGCGTCTGAAAGATGGTTTTGAAGGAAGGAATTACGCTCTTGCTCGATGCGCAGATCGACCTCTTCGCTAAGCCGAAAGTACTCATTTTGAAGCTCAGGACACTTGCGCTGGTTGCGTTGCATGCGCTCCCAGCGCCTGCGCGTCGCGTTTCGCTTATTCATGAGCACCCTCAACTCAGGACCAATCCAAGGAGCATCATTTTTACGCGGGTTTATAGTTTTTTCCGGTGCTAGTTCATCTAAAACAATTTTTAAATTTTCATTCAAGCAGTGAATTGCGTCTTCCAAACTGGTTTCGGCATTTTCAAGAGCTGTCCAGTCACAGCGAAGCAGACGGTCATTCAATATCTCCGGGGTGATGTTACGAAAATCCCTATACTTGAAGGGATTTTTTGGCGGAGTAGGGGTGAAGACGTTGATGGTGACGTCAATGACCGAGTGCCCCCCGAAACTGGGCAGGTGTCTGTTCTGAAAGTCAGTTATGGTGTCGTTGTCATCTACATAAATGTGGTCAATCCATGTATGAGATACATTGGGGTTGTGTTGATGAGTCGGGCCATGCTGCACTATCTGCAAGGCGAGTTCTTCTGTCAGTGCAGTCAGTGTCTTGGTGTCGGGATGAGCAGTATCCAACAAGTCAGCGTTCAGATCACCCATGATGATTTTGTGACTGTAATCTCCACACAGCCGGCGTAACGAGCCAAACAGCCCATCATCCTTCTGCATGGCGATTTTTGGGGGTCTATAGATTGCCGCGACTAGTATTGGGAGTGAGCCGCCTTGTTGTACGCTACAGAAAAGAAATTCAGGCACGCCAGGTTTCCCCGGCCCAAAAGTATTTGACGAAACTAACTTCTCAATTTTGAAGTCATTGCGCACATACAAGGCAACTCCTCCACCCTCTCTGTTGCGATCTTGTCGCAACAACGAAAAACCTGGGATCTGAACGAGACTGTCATCCACATACTCATCTAGCTTCGACTCAGCCACCCCAAATAGATGATAGGAGGGATCGTTAGCGACGAGCAAGCGTAGATGCTCAATCTTATCTGTCAGGGAGTTAAGGTTGATAAATCCCGCTTTTAAGAAACCTCCACCCCCTCGTCGCTCCTCAGCAGCCGTATTCAGTCAAGGAGAGAGAGAGAGAGAGGGAGAGAGAGAGAGAGAGAGAGAGAGAGAGAGAGAGAGAGAGAGAGAAGGAGATAGCCAAATGGACGGAACGCACCCACGGAAAGATAGATTACTGGACGACGCAAGCACTGAGTGACCACGGTTGCTTCGGTGCCTATCTGACCCGGTTCAAGAAGAGGACATCCCCAGCATGCCAGTCATGCGGGGACAACTGGGATGACTCTGAACACACCCTGTTCACGTGCAACGACACACAAAGAGAGCGCGCCGAGTTGGATGGATGGCTGGGTGCTCAACTGACACCTGAGAACCTCGTCCCGTACTTACTCCGCAACCAGGAGACATGGGATAGAGTTACCGGATACATCAAGCTGGTGATGACCCGTAAGGAGGAGAAAGAGAGGGAGGTGAGGCGCCTCGATGCCGGTGAATTACAGTCAACCTGCCGATTCAAACAGAAGAGGTCCAAATGGTTCCAGGAGGAATATGATGGACTGAAGAGGGAAGGAAGAAGAGAGAAGATCGAAGATCGAAGATCGAAGAAAGAAGAAAGAAGAATGAAGAATGAAGAGATGGAAGAAGATCGAAGAAAGGGAAACAACACCTGCGAGATGCGAGAAGAGAGACGCTCGATCCTGAGCGCGAGACGCCGCCGGCCCTGAAGTAATGCTCACGCGGTGCTGGGGCCGGATTGGTAAGTTGGTGGATCTCTCCCTTGTCCAATGGCCGGCGCCAACGGAGAAGGAAGAGATGGTTTACCCGGTTCGGATGGCCGTATCGATGCGGATTCCAGCCCGGGACTGTTGGGGAGAAACCTGGCCAACCGTGTTTGGCTGACCGGTGCCTCTCCTTCGTACGTCGCAGCGTATTCGCCCTACAACCACCTGAAAAAAAAAAAAGAGAGAGAGAGAGAAGGGGAGAGAGAGGGGGGAATAGGAATAGTAATGTTGTGTTAGTTTACCGAGCGCTTTCCAGGATTCCCTATAGCAATATAAATAGTTTTGCCGCGGTCTGCTCAATACATTTGCGTTGACGTGCAGTGTATATGTATATGTATCATATATATGAAATTTGCGTACAACATATTGGATGCATATGAGTAGTTCTGTGGAAACTTTGAAGTAATGTGCGCCTGTTTGTACGAACCCTTGAAACACTTGGGGAAAAATTCGCACAGGCTCTCTAAAAGTATTCGAGTGATTTTCATCACTTGAATCGCGAGTAACTAACCAATTGACTCACATTCGAGTGAGAATTGAGAGAAATGACTCGCCGTTCGAGTCATTTTTGGTCACCCGATCGATTGAGTCATTAAAATAAAATCACTCGATGATCGAGTGGAATCAACCGACATAATCTAAGAGTAATTCCACGAGGAAACGATATATGGTCGACAGTTGGGTCTCAGATTTCTTTCTAAGTGAACTTTTTCGATTTTATAGGTTGGAAAATGGACTTCCTTCACCATAAAAAAAATTACAAAATTTTTTTCGGACCCCGGTACACAAATCAAAATTATGTTCTCATTTTTTTTAGCAAAATTTCCGTAACTCATCCACACACAAATCGTTACAGCTCAAAAATTACGGCAGATAGAGGAACGCGGTTCGGCGCATCTAAAAGGTGAGCAAAAAACCTATCAAAAACCACTTTGGAGTTCTGGTTCCCATAGAACCTTGATTATATATGGATGATTCCGTGAAAATCATCTTCCATTTTTTTTCTCAAAAAGCTATTTTTTTGGAAGATTTGAAAGTACATATTTTCATGTAAAAAGATGTGTTCTCCACGAATAAAATATTTTCACTCAGCATTTTTGTATTTCAAGCTGTTTTCTGGGCATTTTTTCGATTCCAATGACAGAAAACCTCAACTTTCTGCGCACGCGCGAGATTTTAGAATTCCAGAACTAATTTTTTTGAGAAGCAGAGGGAATTTCCTTCGAAATGACTTCTTGGTGAGCTTGAATCCGTTGATTTAAAACATAGTTACAGTGACTTTTGACAGCCACTACAAAAAGCAGCTTGGTGCAAGGCCCCATGTTCGCTCCAGTCATTGCCTGGGAGCCTTCATGTTTTCGCTCGAATCGTTCTTCATCAATCGGGCACTGTAACTCCGCTTCTAGTTGATGAAATTGAACTTAACAAGGGGTCATTTCAAAGGAAATTTTCTCAGCTTCTCAAAAAACTTGGTTTTGGAACTCTAAAATCTCGGGCATGAGCAGAAAAGGAGGTTTTCGGTCATTGGAATCGAAAAAATGCCCAGAAAATAGCTTAAAACCCAAAAATGCAGAATGAAAATAATTTATTCGTGGAGAACACAAATTCTCACATGAGAGATTGTACTTTTAAATCCTCTGAAAAATAGCTTCTTGAGAAAAAAAATGGAAGATGATTTTCACGGAATCATCCATATATAATCGAGGTTCTATGAGAACCAGAACTCTAAAGTGGTTTTTGATAGGTTTTTTGCTCACCTTTCAGATGCGCCGATCCGCGTCCCTCTATTTGCGGTAATTTCTGAGCTATAACGATTTGAGTGTGAAAAAGTTACGGAAATCTTGCAAAAAAAAGTTGAAAACATGATTTTGATTTGTGTACCAGGGTCCGAAAAAAAATTTTGTTATTTCTTTTATGGTGAAGGAAGTTCATTTTTCAACCTATAAAATCGAAAAAGTTCACTTAGAAAGGAATCTGAGATCCAACTGTCGACCATATATCGTTTTCTCGTGGAATTACTCCTAAGTCAACATCATTATCTTGACACTCTTACTATCACGTTCTTGATACCAATTATGATGTGCAATTTGATGCAAACAGGACTTGTGCCTCAACTCTACCCCGCGTTTCATCCCAAACATTGAAGTTCAATTCGTAGATAGCAATCATTCATATCGAATCATTCATTGTAATCATGAGATTTGGATTTCATACGGGTTTCTATAGCCATATTACACGAAAAACAGTGAATCAGGCTATTTCACGTAGAGCAGTGGAAAATAGTCATACTCAGACCACTTTTGTCGGAAAATTTACGATTGGTTGTCATAACGGCCCTCATCACTGTTTTCTCAGTCTCTCTCGTCAATATCCCCGATGGCTCAGTTGGTTGGATGGTTGGCGTAATAAATAACGAACAGAGAAGATAAAGCAAGGGAACCAGGTTCAAACCCCAGCGACAACCGATTATGAATTCATACTAAACTTTGTTATAAGTGTTTTTTTCATTTTTTATGCAGTTCTATTGTTTTCATTTAGCATTTGAGTCTCAATATCGTTCCACAATATATAAATATTCAGTTTTTTTATACTGAAAATTGTAAGCAACTCGAGGATCGAGTGAAAAAACAACTCGATCCAAGTGGAATGTCACTCGAATACTCCCACAAAGGGTCACTTCCGACGTATCATTGGCGCAATCATTAGTTTGGCGATCCAGAGTCGCCAAAAAAAAATTATTATCGAAAGAGGGGTCAAAATTTCATTTCCGTGCGCTTTGTTTTTTCATTTTTTTGACCTTCGTGAGTGTAGAGCATCGCGGTGAGGCTCGTGTGAGATTCGAGCAGGCTAATTCATTAAGTAGTCAGTTAATTAATAAATTAGTTAATTCTCTGCGTGATAATTACGTAGCAGGAGACACCGTCATTCAAGGTAGGTTGAATCAGACCAGCTGCGCTCATGGAGTCCGTCACATACTTGTCCCGTTCCTATTACGTGCTGGCAACTACTGCCTCATGGTACCCCGTGACCCGCTCTTAGAGTTCGTCACGTACTCGATCCGTACTTGGCACATACACGAATTTACTGCCATGCGGCTCGCTGAGCAAGGGCTCCAGAATCCGTCACGTACTTGTTCAGTACCCGTCACATACTGGCAACTACTGTTGCGTGCATTTGGAGCGCCTCTCCAAAATACATCACATACCCATTCCGGACTGTGTAGGTAGCAGGAATTACTATTGCGAGTATTGACAAGTACGAGCAAGTACGTACAGTTATAAGCTAAGTATCTACAGTATGGAATATTAGCTATTTTTCCCTTGGACTAGTGTATTTCTACTGGATCACTCAATCGTTAATTCACATCATTCTCTAATGTATTTGTGTTAAATCATTATCAAGATATATCTAAGTAGTGCCCCCAGTGAATTTTGGGTATGACCTGATCCCTGCAAAGTTGCCTCTAATGTGTCTCGGCTTATTGCGGCGTCTACGCATTCTGAATCGGGTCGGCGAAACATATATATCGTGTATTTTTTTGGGCTCTTTCTCATTAAGAAGTCAGATTCGACCTATTTTGAGGTTGAAGCACCAAAAATTGGCGTTTAAGGGCACGGCGTGAAGATAGGAGGCTTCTCAACGCCTCCTCCACAAGAAGACGTCAGATTTGGGTATATCTCAAACATGTTTCCATATTTCAGAACTCGCAACTAGGTCGTTTACCCGCTCAGCGCTGTGTGTACATTATGTCTCTGATTTCAGGCGAAAATCACTGTTCTGACAAGATATCCTGCGCGAAAGCTTCTATCAATTCGGAAGCCTTTGCTGATAAGCACATTTTGATCCTCTTACTTCGAACTATTAAAGCGCTGCGGTATAAACACCCACCACTTTACTTCCAAGAATTGGTGGGACACTTTACTTCGAGAGAAAGCTGCGGTGAATAAGAGTGTCATTTCCGTGCGAATCTGCCAACACGTTGAAAAGATCGTCAATCGAGAGTCCCGTCCGACTTCTCGTAAGTATTTGGTATACAAAAGACTATGCGAAGCGTAATAAGCGATTCGTTAACTGCTCGATCCGGATTGACTTATCAGAGACGAAATGTCATCTCTGTACCTGTCATTTCCGTAGCATGCAAAATGATACCTCGCGTTCCATCTCGCGGCATACCGATGAGGGGTCGGATGTGCGAGTGTTGCACTGTTCGCGAGTTCGATTTGATTTTTTTCGCTTGCCCAAAATGATCATGAATGCTTCCCTCGACTCGAAGATCCAATGCCATCCAAAAATCCCATGAAGCGGAGCGGAGGGAAAAGCTGTTTGATAGGAGAAAACGGAATGAGAGAGCCATCAATTTGTTATGCGATTCCACAAGACGGCTATCGAGACAGGTACTATACAGCGTTCGTTTTTTGTTTTTTCGAGATCTTCTTTGAACGCATGTCTCATATTCGAGTGTGTATGTGTCACTAACACATAGACATACGCAGCAACTCATGCGCTTGCTCGACTATCACCATGTAACTGTGGTCACTTAACAGAGCGCACACGCGGGTCAGAGCAGAAGCAACAAGGAAGGTTTGAAAGTAATCGCGGGATGGTATCTAAGAGACGTCTGAGAATCAAAAACGATCCTGTGGCAAACGCAATAGCTTTGGAGCAATACAGACAGCGTGAGAAACTAGCTAAAGAAGCAGGATAATGGGAGAATATCGAAGAGTTGTGTGAACGAGACAGGAGGGCACGTAGGAAATATCAAAGAAATACGAAGAGAGCAGAACGAGCTCTGCGTAGAATTGGGGAAAATGAGGAGAATGGAGCAAATCTGGTTGATGCCTCAACATCTAATACCGGGACCGATGCTCTCAACAGTCATGGTAATGCCGATCCTGTATCTGGCAAGTCAACAGCTAACGCAAGTCGTGTCAGAGCTCTCAAAGATGCTGCTTAAGGGAGACGACGTCGGTGCTACAGGGTCAATGCCGAGTTGAACAATATCCACAATGATTTAGAAGCTTCCAATGAATCCCTGCATGCAAAAGTGCAGGCTCTCCAAAAACAGAATCCATGATTGAAAATTAAGGCTACAGAAAAGAAGATCCTTTGAGAGCAGAAGTTCGTAGATACCTACAGTCAGAGTATATTAAAGCTGAAGATATTGAAGAAAAATTGGTAGGTCTCACTCATCTTGACCCATTGAACCTGATTAAAAGTTGCATTCTTTTGCTGGGCATGTACAAATATCGATTATTTCATTGAACTGACGTTCATTCATGAATACCACGTCAAAGGCACGCGACTAAAGCGAATGCTTCCTCAAAATGTGAGGTGTCTAGATGGTCACTGGATTTGGCGGATTTTTCAAGCAATGTTATTTTCGCAGCAGGCATAAAAAATCAGAAAATGGCGAGAGTGCGCTGAGAGATATCCAGGGAATGAGAGTTGCGGGCTGGGCTGCGCATAGCCAGTTTCCTTCGACAGAACAATGAATCGGGTACGAATTCAGAGGCCCCAGAAACTATTAAATTCATCTTCGACAACTTGAAAACATTTGAAGGTCCAAAGACAGCGTGCAGTACGCCCAATGTGGAAAGTTCTGTAGAATCTCTCATATGAGCGAGACTTCAAGCTTACCCACAAGAATTATTTCGTCACCAAATTCTCCATCAGCCGATACACTGATTCGAGATTCGCAGAAGATCAATCTGGATAGATGCGCACCACAGGCGAATCACTTGCCAGGAGCAAAATAATCATGCTCGGAGATAGAAACCGGCAATCTCTGTACAATCCTCGCGAACACGTGGTTGGTTTTTACGGACAGCCTTGGCTCCAGCAATATTCACGTCGTCTCTGGCGATGCTCGAGAGCAACTGACGAGATCTTACCCGGAAGCCTTTTCTGGGCACGAGGTGAGTCATTTCTTGCTTTTGACTCCACAGAATAACCAGAGCGAAGAGCAAAAGTCATGGAAGAAAAATAATATCTGCTTCGAGTTTAGATTCAACAGTTTTGCTGCGACAAAGTGAGAAAAACTCGATATACCTCTGCGGTGTATATCCAGAGCTACAGGATTCCGAGCGCTGCCAGCTTATTCGCCTGCGAGACGATTGTCGTGATATATCTCGATAGTGAGCGGTGACAGCTAGTCGTAGAATCGCGAGCGTCAAGTGAGAAAAGCAGTATGAGTAGTAAAGGGGCCACTATGAGCCGTCAAAACATTCCCCCACCACGTACCTGCGCGGCGACGATTGTATGAATCATCACTGTACGGGCACGCGTGGAGGCCATGCAGATGACTCATAGTGACCCCCACTCTTTTTCATAATTGTGCAAAATATCCAAATCGGCCTTTTTAATCCCTATGCGCTCTTTCCACTATTCTTCCCACTGTTGTTCCCTCTGTTGTTGAATTATTCCCCGATCGAATTTATTGCTTTCAGACCATAAATCCTTGGAATGCGTTAAACGAAAAACCCGACTTTTCGCTCAGGATTTCTGCACTGAGGGTACAATTATCAAACAATCTCCACGGAAATTTGAGGGGAACTAACGAATACCATTGTTTTGCTGACCAGATACTTATAATTGAGGGGGTGGGTGGAAAAAGGGCGTAACCGCCATTATCCCTTTTTTCCGGACATCGCTTTTTTTGAGCCCCTATACCAAGGTCTACCACCCCCCGAAATCCGTTTTTCGCAAGACCCCAAAAACCGTCTGGCAGATAAAAGTGCGTAACCGCCATTACGCCCTTTCATCTGCACGATAAAGGGGCGTAAGTGCGATGGAAGAATGTTGAAAGGGCGTAACTGCTGTGATAACATTACAAAAGCAGGGCTTAATTCTTTGCCTAGCCCAACAGGATTTGGAAAAAGGGCCTCAGTACCTGACTGAAAAGGTTTAAAGGGGCCCAATTACTCTGTAACAGGGCGTAAGTGAGGGCGGATCTAGAAAAAGGGCCCAATTACCGAGGGAAAATTTTATGGAAATTTTCCAGGGCCTGGAAACGCTTTTCCACCTAATATAACGATGGAAAGATGTTGTTTTACCTTCAGATTGAGTGTTCTTAGCCTTTCATAGTGAAAAACATTTCTCGCCATTTTCACACGACTGATGGAAGCTTTTCGTGTCCATAGAATCGTGGAGCATGGATCAAACCACCCCCTAGCAATCAGATATTTTTCAAAACATGCCTAGGAACACTCTCAAAAAAATTTGGAGACGATTGGACTTGATCTCGAGATTTAATTCCACTTTTTGTGAGGGAGGAAAGCCGAAATTTGACCCTGTATTCGGAAGAAGGGCGTAATTGCATATCTTGAAATAGCTGAAAAGAGCTTAGGATCAAATTTCATCCCCCGGCTCGGGTTGGGCTATTTCGAGAATGTTATTGTCTTCGAAATAAGTCAGGTCAACTCATCCAATTATGTCTGTAGCCGTTTTCTATAAGGTTTTTATTGATTTTCTCAAAATGACCGTTTCGCAATTACGCCCGAATTACGCCCCACCCACCCCTTCAATCGTCAAGTGATGGTCATAATAGTGATTATTCGACGATCTCGATAGAAATATGTGATTTTGGGATTTTCGATAAACTGAAAAAATTTCATCGAGCAATCATAAAATTTCGGAAAATGAACCGATCAATCTAAGCTTTCTTACACAAGTACTCCCGTGTCTTGAGCGATTATCAAGCTTGACACCAGCGAATCGCTCAGTTTTTCCATCCTCGCACACTCGATGAAGATACCAACAAAAGCATACGAAAACTGCTCCGCCACGACAGCTTTAGTTCTCCTCAGCAAGCTTTAGGTCCGCGCCGCACTACCGGAGCTCGATGTTCACGATACCGCGTCCGACGATCGACTGCCATAATAACGCGCAAGTTCCTGGATCACAAGTGTCGAGATGACTAATTACCTTGTGAGTATCAATCGTTGGAGAGGGAGCAATGATGAATATACGGCGCATTCGCCGCCCTTGAGAATTGCTGAACAGTGCATATTACTCATTGTTTCCTACTGCACGAAGGAGACGTATTTCCATGCATTGACACATGACGGGTAACGATTTCATGCACAAAGCTGATTCGACAATTATGAGAAAAACATGTAACGCTTATGCCAAGTTCTAAGAATTGTTACATCTCTGCACATAGTCCCCCCCCCCCCCAGCGAGCCCCAGGTCCGAACCGCACTACGAGAGACCAATGTTCACGACACCCCGCCTGACGAGTGACTGCCATATTATCGCGCAAGTTACTGTATCACAAGTGTCGGGATGACTAATTACCTCATGAGTATCAATTGTTGGACAGGGGGTAATGATGAATATACGGAACATTCGCCGCTCTAGAGAATTACTGAGCATTGCATATTACTCATCATCTCCTACTGCGCAATAGAGACGTATCTTCATGAGCATACATTGACACGTGACTGGTGACGATTTTATGCGCAATGCTGACTCGACAATCATGAGAGAAACGTGTTTACAATTAAGTCAAGTTCTAAGAACTGGCGCATTCTTTTGCGATGACTAATATTCCTGTGAATTTCATATGGATGATCCTTGTTGTGCAATAATGGATGTACGCCCAACTCGTTGCTTTTGAGAATTGCAGAGTATTGCATATTGCTCATCGCTTCCCCCCTCTACTGCGCACAACAAAAGATGTATTTTTTTGTGCATGCATAAACACGTGACTGGTGACGATTTTATGCGCAATGCTGACTCGACAATCATGAGCAAAACATGTTTACATCGATGCCAAGTTCTAAGAATTGGCGCATTCTTTTGCGATGACTAATATTTCTGTGAATTTTATATGGATGATTCATGTTGTGCAATAATGACTCTAAATCTCATTCGTCGCTTTTGTGAGTTGCCGAGCATCGCATATTGCTCATCGCTTTCCCTTCTACTGCGCACAATAATTGACGTATTTTTCATGTGCATGCATTGACAAGTGACTGACGACAATTTTTTATGTGCTATGCTGACTCGATAATTTAGGCGTACGAGAAAAGTATGTTCACGTGGGTTTCAAGTTTCCAAGAATTGGTGCGATTTTTTGTCATGTGAATAAAATATATTTGTGAATTCCTTATGGATGATTCGTGGTATGCAATAATGAATGTACACCCGATTCGTTGCTCTTAATAATTCGATTTTTTCTCGATTGTTCTCGCTTAGACGAGAACCAAATTTCGTCAAGAAGCGAACACAAAGTGCAGTGATTCGAAAAAGCTTAGTAGCAGATGAATATCTGTTGAGCAGTTCGTTGTCAGGTAAGTCATCCGGACACTGTAACGCAGTGACATGAGAAGTTGTTCGCTCTTCGAGCGGTTCGATCTACACCTCCTCTGCCTCAGTAGTCCACGGATGACTCAACTCTGGAAGAAACAAAGGACCTCTCCACCAAAGATCAAATGTGGATAACAACTCAGGACTCAAGCCTCGCGAAATCATGTCAGCAAGGTTGTCCTTTGATCTGACATGGTGCCAGTGAGCCTGAGGAAGCAACTCTTGGATTTGCGAACACCTATTCGCAACAAACGTCTGCCAACGATTTGGCAAAACCCTAATCCAATACAACACATCCTTCGAGTCTGACCATGAATGAGTCGGTGCTATTTCAAGAGGCATAATTTTCAAAAAGTGATCAGTGAGTTTTGCTAGTAATAACGCTGCGCAAAGCTCTAGTCGAAGTATACTCATTGTCTTGATTGGCGCTACCTTTGAGTTGGCGCACTGCAATGACACACGAACCTGATCATTTCTGATCAATCTTAAGGTCGTACTAGCGCTCCTCGAATAACCGTACAGAAAATTACAAAATTCGGCACAGTGGTAGATTGATATCTCAAACTGCCTCGGTTAGAATTTCAAGAGCCGTCAGAGTCTGAGAGAAGAGTTCTGTTCAGTTTCGTGGGAGGAGATTCAACACGTTGGCTTATGGGAAATAAGGAGTAGAGTGAAATCTACCGTACAGATTTTCACGAGAGTCAGTCCACAAGAAGAAGAGAGCACGAAAATCATATAGAAACCAACAAATTAACGATCCAGAGCGTACAAAAGAATATCGAAGCCGAATTGTCACTCATTTCTGCGGTTTCGGGGTTAGGTTGTCGTCTGCTGCGTGCATTCACTGTACCTTTATCGGGAGCGGGACAGAGTCAAGCGCGGGTATAATCTGCACTTGGACTCATCAGTACCGCTAGTACTACCTTAAGTAAATTACTGCCCCGAATGCCTTGGAAGAAGCATCTGCAAACCCGTGAAGCTCTATGATTAACCCCTGACTCGAATCACCTATCCACCTAGGCATCCTGATTTCTTCCAAATTCGTCAGCTCCTTATACCAATTAGACCACTTTTCTGAATATTGCCCCGGAAGCACACCATTCCAATCACACTTCAGCAACCAAAGCGATTGCATGAATATTTCAGCCCAAATTACTACAGGAGCTAACTATCCTACAGGGTCGAAGATTTTTGCCGTGAGTGACAAACCGATCTCTTGGCCAGTTTCTGATTATCAAAAGCTTGAGGCTTGATCCTGAAATGGAAATAATCCTATCTCGGTGTCCAAGGAAGGCCCAGTATAGAGGTACAATCATCAGAATCAAAAGCCAGCGAACCGTGAATTTCTATGATCAACGGGAATATCTTCGATCAATCTAGCGTTGTTGACTGCCCATTTCCTCAGCTCAAAACCGCCCACCTTGAGAATCTCGATCAATTGGATCCATTTCTCCCGAGTTTCCTCTACTGTCCCCCCCCCCCCCCGACATAGAATCATCCATGTAAGATTCATCTTCGATGATTTTAAAAGCAGGGTCGAAAAGGTGACCGTAATCTTTTGCTAACTGCCTCAGCACTCTGATAGCTAAATACGGTGAGCATTGTTGGAAGGTGAAAAAAACATTCCGGACTGAATTCTGGACCATGGATCCGAGTGCAGGAAGACAAGATGAAGTTTTGTACCGTGTTCGACTCACAATATGGCATATTTCCATCTTGATACTTTGATATGAACTTTTCCATCAATTGGGAATGATGAAGATGTGATGTCTACGTCCATCAGAAGACATTCATGCGGAGATCTTGATCAGAATCTCGAATCTCGATCTGTGGATCAAAATGGAAGGGGTCAAACTGATTTGTATACGCATGACCCACTCGTCCGAGGCCCAACTTATGCAGCCTGACTTGAGTCAACATCTTCTTCGTCACCTGAGGAAGATGAAGATATGTTTTCTGTGGTAATAAGAGAGTAACCATAGAATAAATCCCTTACGGATAACGAATTTCGATTCGCTGATCGAAGTGCAAGGAGACGAAATGAAATATTTTTGTGTGCTCGAATCGCAATCCAACAGGAGATTTTTATCCTGACACTAGTATAAATTTTCTCATCTACTAAAACTGATAACGAGGTGATCTTCGTGTACAAAAAGTATCATTCGAACAACGACTTGGATTCGGACCTCGAATTTCGATCTGTGAATCAAAGTAGAGGAAGGGAAAATAAAAGTTTTCAGCATGATCGACTCGTTTCTTGGTCCAAGTTCCTCATCCTGACTTGAGTATACATTTCCTATCAACTGTGAGTGACGAATATGGAGTTTTGATGGAGATTGAGAGCCACCCACACAGCATTTCCCAATCAAATCATCAATTTCGATCAGTGAATCAGAGTACAGCGAGACGAAATGAAATTTTTCGGTATACTCGACTCGCAATCCGACCGAAGATTTCCACTCTGACACTAGTACAGATTTTTCATCTCCTGAATCTGATGGAGATGTGATCTCTATATACAGGAGGGAGTCATCCGAACAATGCTCTTGATACGGATCTCGAATTTCAATGTGTGAATCAAAGTGGAAGGAGAAAGAATGAAATCTTTCGCACATGAGCAACTCGTTTCCGCGCCCAAGTTTTTGAATCTTGACAGAAGTATGAATTTCTCATCGAATGTAAATGATGAAATATGTTCTCCACGACGATAAATAGTTATCCATACAATCATCTCCCATCGAAGCATGAATTCCGAGTCGTGGATCCAAGTTCGAGGAGACGAAAAGACATCTTTTTGAGTACTCGACTCACAAACCGGCCGAAGATTTTCATCCTGACACTGCTTGATATAAATTTTCTCATCAATCAGGAGTGATGAAGATGTGATCTCTGTGTGCATTGGAAGACATTCATGCGAAAATCTTGATCAGGATCTCGAATCTCGATCTGTGGATCAAAATGGAAGGGGTCAAACTGATTTGTATACGCATGATCAATTCGTCCCGAGGCCCAACTTATGCATCTCGACTTGAGTAGACTTTTTCTTGATCACCTGGAAGTGATAAACATATGTTCTTTGTGATAATGGGAGACTATCCGGCCAGCGGCTGAATACTCAAGTTCTCATACGCAGTTATGTCTTGGCAAACAATGGGTCAAGTTTCATTCTTCTCGCGTTCGCGTGATCTCTCCAAATTATTAGTTGGTGTTGAACACAAGATCACAGACGCCAAAGTAGTCAAATAAAAAAAAACGAGATCGAATTCGCGATCTTGACTCTCCGTGACACAACAACACGCGAAATATTGACGATGTTTCTCCCCGACCATTCGGTGGATGAAATAAGAACAATTCTTGGAGATCTCGAAAAAATATCGCGAGTGATGGAGTATCTTCAATCTGTCCGCGGAGAGATGAATTCAAATCCACCGAATAATTTGAGTACGATAAAATGGAGCAGGAAACAATTGCGGAAAAGGGGAATACACCCCAAGTGCAAAGTGAATCAGCATTGGGAGAATCAAGAGCGAAATCACCCGATATCCTGTGGCTGATAAGCAGCGACAGTGAAGACGGAGAAACCCAAACTGTGCCTCGACCTGGTGAGTCCGGATCCCCAATTTTCATTGAATAACTATGAGAGCTTGAAATTTCGGAATGATAATTTTTGCATAGAAATGTAGATGGTATTTCATTTTCCCTCAGATACACCAATGCCGGATCCAAAAAAGTCGTGTCCATCCAAATACCTAAAACGGCGAGTGAAATTATGCTCGGGGCTTTTCGATACAAAGTAAGTTTTCCATCAAAATGATTTATTCGTACCATCAGAAACAAATATTGATTGTTATACAATTAATTCCTCATAGATTTATGAGAAATCATGGCCCGCATGGACGGGTAGGCCTCATAATAGAGCCTCTGAATGTTAGAGGCTAAATGAATGAATTAGATGATGAAAAAATTGAGGCATTAGATGGGAAGCTCTTCGGACCGATCACGAGGTCAAATACACCTCCAGCGGGTGAGAATGCCACGGGTGATGTGCAGTTGGGCTCAATAGACTGATGCCATAGACTATACTCGTGAAAAAATCCAAAAAGATGTGATTGGTGATCGTGAGCGTGAATGTGAATGAGGTAAGAGCCGGGTATCATCATCATCCTTGTCTACATATAATTCATTAATCATTTATAATGTGTGATTCTTCAATGGAAATTCATGGATGCTATACCGACTTTTGCTTTCTCTGAAGAGAAAGCTTTGTTTTCATACCAGCAAAATTTTGATCAAATTTTCTACTAAATCCAATATTTTCTTCAACAAAATTCCGTTTATTTGAAAAAGGCTTAGACCATTCTGTCCCCTCGCCAAAATCTATCAATTGTAGGTAACACTTTTCCTCCTCATGGTCTTCCACATCAGCCAGAAGCCCATCTTTGCACCCCTTTGTCCGTGTTCGTGTCTGTGTGTGTTTCTTGTTTTATACCGGACACGCTTTCTCTTTTACTGGTCACCTTATCAACTTTTGGCTTTCTACAAGTTGTCCAGAATACAGTTCCTGAGAGCCCAGTGATTTGGCACCTTTCTGCTCCCAGTCAAATTTGATCCATGGGCTTTTTCAACCAAAAGTGCTTAAATTTCGACTTTTAATACATAAATATCTTTTTCTCACACACTCTCACAACAAATTGAGTCACCTTAACTATGATTTCTCCTGCGAGATCTATCGATTGGTTAATACCGAAATTTGATTTAATCTTTTCAGATCTCAGATTTTCAAAAAATCAAAATTTTCACCAAAAATTTCTTTTTGAGCCTTTCTAAACCCACTGTATCGAAATTCCGTCTCAAACAAACGATGGATATTGTTAAAAAAACCTCAGACTAGAAGGCCCAAATCTCTCTAAAAAGCTTCCTCTAAAGAATAATTCATAAAATAATGGGAAATTTTTCTTAATATTCATTTTTCCCTCCTATCTCCCTTCATGACTCGTTTTTCTCAATTCTAATGACGTAGGCTATCATTTTTTCTGCACGATCCATCGATTGGTTAACACCGAAACTATATTCAATCGTTACAGATCTCAAATTTTCCAAAAAATCACAATTCTCTCCAAAAATTTCATTGTTACCCTTTTTAAACCCACTGCATCCAAAATCTGTCTCAACCAAACGATAAATATCATCCAAAAAACGTCAGATTAGATGGCCCAAATCCCTCCTAAAACCTTCCTGTAAAAAATAAATCACTATACATTTATGACAGTCTCTATCGTGATGAACATGTATATGAAAATTTGGATCCAAGAGAAAAAGCGTTCATCAGAAATAGATATCCAGAACTAGACGTAAAAAAGTGATATTGAAAAAAGTACAAAAGCAACAAGACCAAAGTTCATGTGGTGTCTTCGCAACTGCTTACGCGGTCATCATATGCTTTAAAAATGATACCTCATTGACTATGTACTGCAGAAATCCAGATGTAATGAGAAGTCATCTACTAAAAATGGTAGAATCAGGAGTTATAGAAGAATATCCAAAGGAGATTTCCATAGAATGACATTTTTCTTTGATGTAAAGTTAGTCAAGTGATCGATGATTTTGATAATTTTGAATTCAATATGGTTATTTTCAGATTGTAGCATTCTTGAGGAATATCTGATTTATGATATTCATATTGATATTGATATAATAAAGATAGATAAAGAGTATAATATATTTTCATTTATTATGTCGACAGGAATTTAGGATTTTATTTTTCATACTCAAATTTTCTGTCAACCAAACTATATATCTTGCTCCAAAACTCCTATCTTAGATCACCTGAATTTCCTAAGAGCGAGTGTCTTTAGAATAAATCAAGAAAATAATATCCAAATTCCATTGTATGCTCATATCTCCTTTTACAACTAATATCTACACCTTGTTAATGAAGTAGAGAGATACTTTTTCAGCATTTTGAATCAATTGGTTGATACCGATATTTTCTAAATTGTTCGGAATATGATTTAAATTTGATCTATCCTTGAAAAATCATTAATGTTATAAAAAATTCAATTTTTATCATTTTTTACATAAACTGTTTAAAAATTCTGGATTAAGAAGAGGATATATTTTGCCCAAAAACCCTGATCTATATCATCTGAATTACCTTCACAGGTAATCTCGTAAAGATAAGTCGTCAAAATCCAATCTAAAACTGTTTTCATTCTCATATGTCGTACCACAATTAATACATAAGCTTTTCAATCAAAAAGAGATATACTTACATACGATTATACATCAATTGGTTGAAAACGAATTTGATCCTCTCAAAGTCGAAGTCGCTTCAAAAAGATGTATAGGAGAGTGAATGGAAAATTGTCACTAGAAAAATTACTTTATTGCTCAGTTATCGCAGATCTCGCCAAGAGAAAGCTTTCTGCTAATTTCTTTTAGCAGCGTATTTACGATTGTTTATGTAGCACCGATCAAACAATATCCGCGACAGCACACATTAGCTAAGCCATCAAGTGGCATTAGATGCTCAACCGGCAGTAGAACCGACTGCAGTATATATTTATAGACATTTAGCCACTCGGCTATAGGCCTCCCGCTCTGCTCCGGTTCAGTCAGTCTTCTTGTGGATCGCGAACAGTACGCACACTCTCCACCACCTCGAGCATGTATCATATTGCTCAATATAGTTTTGCGGACAGTTCAATTAAACCTCTCCTCTAGTTCATTCTGCATTCACCTGAATCCAACCCCGCATATAAACATTTGGTCCTTCGAGCCTTCGGATTAAAAATGCAGTGAATGGAGGAAGTCATCACGGTGATGTGTGAGAACGTGGTGCAAATACTGGTGCGGAATTTATTCGCCAAGTGCAGTTATATTGTGCACTAATTATAGTGCGATGACTCCCAAATACCGTGCGTAAAACTTGCGATCCACACAATGGTGGGAATTGCATGGCATCGTCATCGTTGTGTCAGCACCCACGCCAATGGACAGCCATTTTGTCCTTAGTGCTTCAAACGGCAAGTGACGCCAAGCAGACCATATAAAGAGAACGCGGCAGCCATCTTCATGAGCAAGCATGCTCCTTCTTCAACGTCGCAGTTAGCAGCAGATGAGCAGCGAGTCGGCGACATAGCGGCGCCACAACGACGGCGGCCTTCACATTCTTATACAACATAACAAGCGCGAAGCGTTCGCGACAAGAGGCAAGGTCATCGTTCGGTGAGTGAGTTGTTTACTCTTTCCTACGTTCTCTGGGGATGTTTCGCTGCCTGCCCTTGCCCCCTCCCCTCTCGTTAATCGGAACCGTACCATGCTACATTTTGCGATGAATATTTTGAGCTTCTCTTCGTGTTTGGGAGGGACAGTATCTAACTGATCAATATATTCTAACAATCGTTACATTTTCATGATTTTCCATTCATTGCGAGATCACCGGACAACGGCCGATCATTATATTCAACGAATAATGCATCGTACATTCGTGTTATTCGCGACACATAGTTAGTCGAATTAGTTTCGTTCTTCATGTCAACACTCAGTTTGAGCATTTGAGGAGATTCTCCATTATGAGCACTCAAGTTGACGCGCTGATAACACTCATTTTGAGCATTTGAGGAGATACTCTATTTTGGGCACTCGAGTTAATGCGCTGATAACACTCATTCTGAGCATTCGAGGAGATATTCCATTTTTGGGCACTCGAGTTGACATGACCACAACCATTTTTGGCCATCCACAGATCCTGTAGAGAGCAATTTTCGCCGATCCTGTTGAGTGCTATTCACAGATCCTGTAGAGTGCGATTCTCGTAGATCCTGTCGAGTGCAATTTTCGCCGATCCTGTTGATCGCTATTCACAGATCCTGTAGAGTGCGATTTTCGCCGATCCTGTTGAGTGCTATTCACAGATCCTGTAGACTGCGATTCTCGTAGATCATGTTGAGTGCGATTTTCGCTGATTCTGTTGAATGCTATTCGCACATCCTGTAGAGTGCGATGTAGTCACTCGGACATCGTCTGAAATTCTACTTCGTCTGAATTATTCGTTCAGACGAGTAAATCGGTGAACGAGTAATTCAACGATTATATCCATCCAATTATACACAATGGCTTCGATTGAGAAGCAACTCAAACTGCAATCGCGCATTGCGAACGCGTATATAAACTTCCAAAAAACAGGCCAAGCTAAGATGACAAAAGGCTCGTGCCTTACCCGGATGAAGGGGTTCGAAGATTACTGGAAAAAGTTTCAAGATATCCATGAGAAGCTATTAGACGATGATGATATTGACGCTTCAGATAACTACTTCAAGAATAATGTGTATGATAGTGTAGGAGAATCATATTCTGCTCCCCTAGGGCTATTCCAAGACTTCCTATTAAATCTCGACGCGGCAGTACCTACCGGTTCGCGAAATGCTGAAACATCTGAACAATCTGCTACATTCCAAGCCAAATTACCGCCAATTGAACTTCCCACCTTCTCCGGTGACATTCAGAGCTGGAAGAATTTTCACGATTCTTTTGATGAAATGGTGGTGAAGAAACATGGCCTTGCGGAAGTTTATAAAATTATTAGTGAGTTATTTGCGATCCCCACTTGAAGGGGAAGCCGCAGAAATCCTTGAAGAAAGCGCTTCCTCTGGCGAAAACTTTGATTCGGCCTAGACAAGCGTCAAAGAGTACTACAGCAATAATCGCTTATTAGTCTCTAAATTACTTTCAAAATTGATGTCCATGAATAAAATGGGAGCTGATACCACTTCAGAGATCAGTCGTCTTCGCAACGGAGTGAACAATGTTTTGAAAGCTCTGAAATCATTGAAATGTCAAATCGATACTTGGGACCCCATGGTCGTTTTTCTAGTAGTGATGCGTCTTACTCCTGCACTTCAAAAAGATTGGGAATCTCACGTCGCACAATCAGAAAATCCGAAGCAATCGTCGTCGAAGAAATCGTCCTAGCTACAAAATGCTCGATGATTTTCTCGAAACTCAGAGACTGGCTCACGCTCAATTTGAGAGTGCTAAGGAAGCAACTGAGCAGACAGAGGAAGAATCCAGATCTAGTGCCACCTCTGATTTAAAGAATCAAAACAAGAATCAGAATACTAAACCCAAAGATTCAAAAGCTGTCCACGTGAATCAAAAAGATAAATCAAAGCCTGGACGTGAGCGACCCGTGTGCATGATTTGCGAGGGTCCTCATTTTTTCACCTTTTGTAATACCTTCAAGGCAAAATCTGTGCCTGAGAGGAAAAGATATATAACCTCACTCAAGAGATGTTTCAATTGCTTTTCTTCCGATCATCTCTTGCCGGAGTGTCCTAGTGACAAACGCTGTGCGGTTTGTAATGGAAAACATCATACGACTATTCATGAAAGTGGTAAGCCCAGTATTCCGAATACCGCTGATCAACTTTCCAAATCGAATACGCCCGCCCAACAATCCAACAGTGCAGCATCTATGTTACAATTAGAATCGAACCACGTCAATAACATTATTAATAAAGATGACAATGATGGGGAGATTTTCATAGCAACTGCTCGAATCTTAGCTGAATCTACATTTGGTTCGTCACATCAAATACGGGCGATTGTGGATCAGTGCGCACAATCTTCATTTATTTCAGAAGGCTTATGCCAATTACTTCGGTTGAAGAAAAAACCCGTTATGGTACCTACTACGACAGTTGGCGGTAAAAGTGGCCCCGTATGCAAAAACGTAGTGGAGGTGACTATACGACCTCGCTTTACTTCCGATAAAAAATTCATAGTGTCAGCTTACGTGATTCCTAAGGTTACCCAATATCAACCCAACTCTCTATTCAATGGGGATTGGAAACATTTGAAGAAGCTGCGCTTAGCAGACCCTACTTTTAATAAACCTGGTGTTGTTGATATATTACTTAGTACTCAGATCCACGCACAAATCATACAACAAGGTTTACGTAAGATCCGAAAGGGCGATGTTCCTATAGCTATGAAATCGCATTTCGGCTGGATAGTTTCTGGTTCTTCGATGTCTCCAAAATCGTCGCGACCAACAATAAATTTGTGTCTTAATGACACTGATTCTCAACTCAATGAAAGTCTCCGTTCATTTTTCGATCGCGAGGAGATTCCAAAGGAACGTTTCTTGTCGGATGATGAACAAAAATGTGTTGAACATTACGATAATAATGTGAATCGCACCGAAACCGGCAAATATATCGTCAAACTTCTACGGAAACCCAACTTTCCAGAGTCAGGTATTCTAGGGGATTCTCACTCCAAAGCACTTCGAGTTTTTCTAAGTCTGGAAAAGAAGTTTGCAAAGACTCCTGAATTCAAGAACGCGTATGTCAAATCAATGCGAGATTACTAATCTCAAGGTTTCGTGCGCCCAATATTCACCACCAGTATCCCTGATGATCGATTCTATTTTTTACCTCATCACGGAGTTATCAAAGAGAATAGCTCGACGACTCCAGTGAGAACAATTTTCAATGCTTCAATGATCACTGATAAGGGTTACTCGCTCAATGACTATCTCTATTCAGGTCCGAATTTGCTACCTGAATTAGTTGATTTATGCACCCAATGGCGTAAGTATCCTCATGCTTTTGTGGCGGATATAAAACAAATGTTTTTACAAATTGGCGTCCATCCAGAGGATCAACACCTCCAAACTATTCTGTGGCGAGAGCACCCCAGTGATGCAGTAATGAAACTTTTGTTGACCGTACTGACATTTGGCTATACGAGTAGTCCCTTTTTAGCCATTATGACACTTAAACAGTTAGTCAAAGATGAAGGTGAACATTTTCCGAGCGCTATTGAAGTAATAAATGAAGAGAGCTACATAGATGACGTACTATCTGGTGGCTTCTCAATTGAGGAAATTTTGGCTAAGCAATCGGATACAACTAACCTCCTAAAATCTGGTGGGTTTGAGTTGAGAAAATGGCTCTCAAACACCCCCGAACTCATCGATAAATTACCAAAAAACGCGTTAGCTGCGGACGACCCTTTGCAAGAGGAGTCTTTGTTCTCAGTGCTCGGTATAAGCTGGTGTCCCGCTAATGACATTTTCAAATTCCAATTGTCAATTGACCCTTTGACGGTTCCGCTGACAAAGCGTATTGTACTTTCCAAAATTGCTAGGATCTTTGACCCACTGGGCTGGATAACTCCGGTGATCATCACCGGTAAAAATTTCATGCAGGTACTGTGGATAAAAAATGTACCTTGGGATTAGGTACTACCGGATGAATTCATCAAAAAATTTGAACAATGGTATTCACCTTGACTCACCTTTTAGACTTGAAAATCCCACGTTACTTGGGTATAGCAAAAAACGCTCAAAAATACGAGCTACATGGTTATTCCGACGCTTCCAAGATAGCGTATGCAGCGGTTGTATACCTACGAGTTGTAGATGATGACTGTAAAGTCATCTTGTTGGGTGCTAAATCAAAAGTTGCACCCATAAAAATCCCCTCGATTCCGAAATTGGAACTATTCGGTGCTTTGACAGTCGCCCAGCTGCTCAATCGATTCGCATCAAAGCTCAAATTTGATAATTTGTTGATTCATGTGCACTGCGATTCAAAAGTAGTATTGCACTGGATTCATGAGCACCCTTCTAAGTGGCCGGTTTTAGTTGCCAATAGGTGTGCTGAAATTAAGACTCTGATTCCCACTGCCATTTCGCATTACATCAAATCGTCGAAAAACCTTGCAGATGTTGCTTCTAGAGGGTGTTTGGGGAATGAACTCGTCTCGAATCGTCTGTGGTGGGAGGGACCCCCCGACTTGCGAGAACACAATCGCGATTGGAGTCTAACAGGTTATGTCGATTTGAATTCTTCCACCAATCCAGAGAAGTCGACTAATGAAAACATTCAAGTATCTGTGAATACCATAATTCCAGAGACTCCGAAAATTCAAATTTGGGATCTGATGAAACGGAACTCTTCTTTCACCAAACTGATTAGAATCACTGTATATATTATGAGATTTATTTCAAGAATCGTGAATAGAACGTCTCTCAAAGACAAAGTCTCATGCGTTATTAGCAAGTTTCCTGTTCGTTCAGATCAGCTCATAGACAGCAGTGAAATCCGGCACACTAAACTTGTCATGAGCTATCTTACTCAGTTAGCTTATTTTCCATTTGAATATAAAATGCTGCAAGAAGGTAAAATTCTACCCAAAGCGAATGCCTTGAAACCCTTGAACCCCGTGCTAAAGGACGATTTGTTGAGAGTAGAAAGCAGAATCAAAAATTCAGATCTATGTGACGATGAGAAATTTCCCGTTATCTTACCTACAAAATCTACTCTGACGGAGCTCTTGATTCGATATTTTCATCACATCACGTTGCACGGTGGTACTCAACTGACTCTTTCTACTAGCAGACAAATGTTCTGGATTATTCCAGGGAAAAGTGCAGTGAAAGTTATTATTGATAATTGCACCAGTTGTCAGAGATACAGAGCCACTCCGCAGTATCAAATGATGGCAGCTCTACCTCAAGAACGGGTACTGCCTACGCGTCCATTTAAGAAATCAGGTGTAGATTACGCAGGTCCATTTAAGTTGTTAGCTTCACGCATTCGCGGATAAATTTCCTACAAGGGTTATTTCATTATTTTCATTTGTCTTTGCACGAAAGCAATTCACCTTGAAGCTATCTCCGATTACACTACAGAATCGTATCTAGCCGCGTTCGACGGATTCACGGCAAGACGAGGACCTTGCCAGCTTCTCATAAGTGATCAAGGTCAGAATTTGGTAGGAGCAGATGCCGAACTTAGGAAAATGTTCACCAAAAATTCACCCTACTCCAATTTCATTTCCCAATCCCTTAGCAATTTGGGGACAAAGTGGCGTTTTAATCCACCATCCGCCCCACATTTTGGAGGAATTTGGGAAGCGGGGGTTAAGGCAGTGAAACATCACCTAAAGAGGGTAGTGGAAGAAACAATACTCACCTTTGAGGAATTCACAACAGTCCTTAATCAAGTGGAGGCATGCCTCAACTCTCGGCCTCTCATGCCCCTCAGCAACGACCCTTCTGATCTAGAGGCTCTCACACCTGCCCATTTCCTGATAGGAGAGCCATCCCTACCAATAGTCAAGGACAGAGTTCCCAATGACAAAGTGTCACCTCTACGACGCTGAAAGATCATCACACAAATGGTCCAACAACTTTGGGAACGTTGGTCGCACCAGTATCTCCATACGCTCCATAAACGAAATAAGTGGACCTCAGTACAACCTAACTTTGCTGAAGGTGACCTGGTTTTAGTAAGGAACGAGATCACACCACCATCCAGATGGCCACTGGGCCAAATCATCAAGACGCTCCCTGGAAAAGATGGGATTGTTCGAGTCGTGCAGGTGCGCACAGCTACCACCATCCTGGATCGACCGATTGTGAAGTTGGTGGAATTATTTCGACCACAAAGTGAAGATGAAGAGTGATCTGTGCAGTGTTGCTTAGAATCTATGGATTTTTTGTTTTTTTTTCTTGAAATCAGTGAACAGTTTGGATTATTTTCTCCAGATGAAATTGAATAATGACTCTATATTTTTTACTACAAGTGAACTCTTAATTTTCCACACTTTCATGAAATCCTTTGTTCATTTCAATGAAATCTATTCTTTTTTTTCTCGAGGTGGGAGGATGTTTATGTAGCACCGATCAAACAATGTCCGCGACAGCACACATACATTCACGCACACATTAGCTAGGCCGTCAAGAGGCATTAGATGCTCAACCGGCAGTAGAACCGACTGCAGTATATATATATAGACATTCAGCCGCTCGGCTATAGGCCTCCCGCTCTGCTCCGGTTCAGTCAGTCTTCTTGTGGATCGCGAACAGTACGCACACTCTCCACCACCTCGAGCATGTATCATATTGCTCAATATAGTTTTGCGAACAGTTCAATTAAACCTCTCCTCTAGTCCATTCTGCATTAACCTGAATCCAACCCCGCATATAAACAACGATTTTTCTCGTCAAATGAATGTAGCTATGCTTTGAAAAATATAACGAATTTTAAAATCATTCAAGACTCAAAATTTGAAAAATTGGTATAATGAAAATTATGAGTATACGAGCATTGATCCAATAGCTGAAAATGTTCTAGATTCTCATGCCGAGGCATCGGTTATAACTCGGGCTGCATACATATATCTACTCGCATCTATTTTGTACAGCTATATCTCGCTGCACATACTAGTATACCTATATCTGCTCACATGCATTGACTATAGCTATATCTCGCTACGCATTCTAGTATACCTGCGAGCTCTGTGTTGGCGCTCTGGCGCCATAGCGATACTTGAGCATGAGTAGATATTTTCGAGCTGCTGATCTGTCCTCGTATACTCATAGTTTAACGACAAACATTTAGCTGTTCATATCATTAAATGTCCTGAAAACTATTAAAAATATGAGAAATCAAAATACCTAAAGAATGAAAAATGTGGGAAATTCATCATTGAAGAATGTGATTGAGTGGACTTTGCTGTATCGTAATTGGGATCATATACTTCTGCATTCGTTATAAATATTGTAAATATCAGCATGACGAAATCACGGAAAGTAAATATGTTTTGGTGTTAAAAATTTAGTCTATACAATGCGAGACGACTGTGAATATCATTATACCAAAATTGATGTAATTGGGAAGTATAGCTGTTTTACGAATGAGAATATTATAAAAATCAAAATACCAACAAAAAATCTTAAACACGATCATCTCATCTAACTCGGAAATTGAATGAATGAAGAAATCTCAGGGCGTGCTCGCGTGCGAATGAATATTTGCTTGTATTTTCATTACAACCTCAAAATATCCTATTCCTGCTCGAATCAATATATGCTACATATTTCTTCAATTAATGAAATAGAGTCAACTTGAACGTCAATCAAAACGATGACTAGGCGTCCCATCTCGAAAATAATCGTGCAATATGAATATATATACATCCATATAGCTATAAATACTGGGACGCCGATATGGATTCATAAAATCTGGGACGAAAAAGAGTATATTTTCCCAAATACTGGGATTTTTCCAAAAACGTGTAAAAATGGAAATTTTGGGTTGAAAGTATTTTTTTATTCAAACACTAAACCATCCCTCGTGGGAGATAACCGCCGAGGAGATAACAGACGTGTGCTTAGACTTCGTTTTGCGTTCAAAACACTAACCATCCCTCGTGGGAGATAACCGCCGAGGAGATAACAGACGTGTGCTTAGACTTCGTTTTGCGTTCAAAACACTAACCATCCCTCGTGGGAGATAACCGCCGAGGAGATAACAGAACTTTGCTTAGAAAGTGGTTTTTTTCAAAATATCACGAAATTTTCACGCGTCCCAGAAAATAGCAAAATATATTATTCGCCGCGTCCCAGAATATATGAATCTAGAAGGAGGCCTTCCGGGACGTCCTAGAATTTAGAACGCGTCCCGGAATTTGGCAAAATATCGCTGAAATGACAACATCGCGTCCCGGAATCTCTAGTTAAAGAAGTGTGTGTATATATATATATATATATATATGTATATATTACAATATTTTATATATGTGGGTGATTCCGCCAACTGAAAAAAGACGTGGTATGCAAGGCTATACGCTCCGTATGTACCAGAATGCGTGTCCTCAATGCTCAAACATGGTCTAAACAGTGCCAAGATTCAGTCTCAAATATTACTTAGCGCCTACCTATTTACTAAAGGTCTCAGAATCATGGAATGATAGGCTTTTCGTAAGAGTAATAAGGGTGGTATTCACCACCATCAGCAGCATTCTTCAGCGTGTAACTCAAGACCCTATCATAAAAAATTTTACACCATCCCATTATACCACACTATCACAAAACCAGACAGAGATAGGTGTGCCTATCGATAAAGAAGGTTCAGGGAGGTGTTTCCAATGGAAAAACGTGATTCAATCCTTTTTCGAAATCATGTGCGTAAAGTTAGTGCGTAAGGAACATTTTTCCGTGCGTAAAGAAATTTTTGCGCACGGAATGCGTGAAGACCTGTGCGTAAAGTCACCAACAGTGCGTGAGGCATGTCTTTACACACCGATACGTATCTCTACGCACTGCCATATTTTCTTTCTAGCCTGATATTCTACGATATCTCTTGAAGTTTCTGCGTAGACTGGCAAAATGATCTCTGTCCTAATTCTCTAGTAACTGAGTGCTCCAATATTTGATTCGAAGCTGTCCAAAGCAGGTGTAATGACTCCTTTCACTCGATGGAATTAATACTTATGAGCTCTCTGAATTGTTATACTCAATTTTCTTCTCTCGGCTAGTTCATAGATCAAATATTCTGATTGGTCATCGAATTGTACATGGAAATCGGTCGCTTCGGTAGAATATGAGTTTAATTCAATTCGCAGTACAATATGTATATGAGTGATTCTGGAGCAAGCTGGACAAAACCGTCACCAGGGGGGTCTGGGAAAAATCCGCAAAAATTTTTTTCCATTAGTACTATGTTGAAATAGTACGAAAAATTTTTTTTCAGATTTTTTCGGCCCCCCCTGTGGGCCCCAGGGCCCATGAAAGGGCCATTTCAGGCCCTTTTTTAGCCTATTCTAGGAAAATCATAGCTCCGACGCAATTCAATATTTTTCAACGTACTTGGGCGCATTTTTCTCGCCAAGACTAGTACTTTGGAGAAAAAAATTGTCCAAGGCCACCTAGTGAGCCTGATGACTTCTGCCACCTATTTATTGAGAGCAAATTTTAGCGATTTTTGGGCTTGCTTCAAAGTGATGTAGCTCCCACTAGACATGTGATAATCGACTTTTACAAGTAGTCATTTTGAAGGTCTTGGAAATACCTACAATTTGCCCACTTGTAAAAGTCAATTATCGCACTTTTTGTTGGAGCTACAGTCGATACAAGTTGAGCTATTTACGAAAAAGTCGAAAATTCAGGACTCGATTCCAAAAATATATCTTAATTTTTTTTCACCAAACTTGTGCGAAAATGTTCTTTCAGACATCTACTTTTAGTAAAAAAAATTTGGCGGAGGTTATTTTTTTTTATTTTTTTTGCCGAGCGTTACAAAATGCCGCATTTCGTGGTTTTAGCAAAAACAGCATCTTTGACCACGGTCACATATGCTCCCATCTGGACTGATGTGCACCAATCTGTGTGAAAGTACTCCCCAAAGTACCTCCAAGTACGTGTAAGAAGTTACGAAGACGAGCCTCCACCCAGCAGCGAGCTGTAGGTTCTATTTACCGTGTCAAAAATAGGCATTATTTTGGCTATTCGAGCGTAAGCGACTGAGAGCATGATTTTACTCGTTCTGGCTCACAAATGAGATAATGGGGTAGAATGAGAATCAAAACATGCTTTTCCGACTCAAAATGACTATATAAACACAATTCCGAGGTCAGTTTTGCTCTAGATAGTCGTCCCTCTGCCCCTCAAGAACTTAGATTCTGTCGACGGGTTCTGACCCGTTGAGGCACTAGACGACATTCTAGAGCTAAACTGACCTCGGAATTGTGTTCAGATGGTCATTTTGAGTCGGAAAAATATGTTTGGATCCTCATTCTAGCCCATTGTCTCATTTGTAAGCCAGAACAAGTAAAATCATGCTCTCAGTCGCTTACGCTCGAATAGCGAAAATAATGCCTATTTTGGACACGGTGAATAGAACCTACAGCTCGCTCCTGGGTGGAGGCTCGTCCCCGCAACTTCTTACACGTACTTGGGGGTACTTTGGGGAGTACTTTCACACAGATTGGTGCACATCAGTCCAGATGGGAGCATATGTGACCGTGGTCAAAGATGCTGTTTTTGCTAAAACCACGAAATGCGGCATTTTGTAACGCTCGGCAAAAAAAATAAAAAAAAATAACCTCCGCCAAATTTTTTTTACTAAAAGTAGATGTCTGAAAGAACATTTTCGCACAAGTTTGGTGAAAAAAAATTAAGATATATTTTTGGAATCGAGTCCTGAATTTTCGACTTTTTCGTAAATAGCTCAACTTGTATCGACTGTAGCTCCAACAAAAAGTGCGATAATTGACTTTTACAAGTGGGCAAATTGTAGGTATTTCCAAGACCTTCAAAATGACTACTTGTAAAAGTCGATTATCACATGTCTAGTGGGAGCTACATCACTTTGAAGCAAGCCCAAAAATCGCTAAAATTTGCTCTCAATAAATAGGTGGCAGAAGTCATCAGGCTCACTAGGTGGCCTTGGACAATTTTTTTCTCCAAAGTACTAGTCTTGGCGAGAAAAATGCGCCCAAGTACGTTGAAAAATATTGAATTGCGTCGGAGCTATGATTTTCCTAGAATAGGCTAAAAAAGGGCCTAAAATGGCCCTTTCATGGGCCCTGGGGCCCACAGGGGGGGCCGAAAAAATCTGAAAAAAAATTTTTCGTACTATTTCAACATAGTACTAATGGAAAAAAATTTTTGCGGATTTTTCCCAGACCCCCCTGGTGACGGTTTTGTCCAGCTTGCTCCAGAATCACTCATATACAAATTATGATTATAATTTTCCACGTTCTTTCTATTGAACCGTGGATTCGTTGATTTACTTTTGCCTGTCCTTGGGACCATTCATATAACTCTGTAATGATTTCCCTCAAAATTCAAATTCATACTATCTTATGAACTTACATATCTCGGATCTTGTCCACTACTAGGACTTTTGAGAATTGAGATCGATATTTTCAATCTATGCGGTAACATATGATATATCGGACAAAAGATCTTTTTCTGATACATTTTCAAAATTTTTTTTCAGTCGGGGGGCTTCGCCCCCTGCGCCCTCTTCCTCCATCTGTCCCAATCGCGATTGTGTTTAACGTATGAGGTAACCGACAGAATACTAACTTTCCGCACAAACTTTCGAAAAATATCGTACGCAACTCTGTCGAAAGGTTTCCGCACTCGGAAAACCTTTACACACGAGATGTAAATCTTTACGCACACTCGTGTGTAAAGATTTTCACTCGTGCGTAAATCCAACTTTTCGACATCGTTGCGTAATATACTATTTTAGGTTCCGCATCCACGCAGCATTACCCAAAAGACCTATCTTCTTTTCGTCATCGGAACCACAAAAAATTCATGGTCTGAGTGTCACCAACAGAATAATTTAAGCTAGATGTGTGTGCCTATCGTAGAAGGAAACTAATCACAACTCTAACGCGAGAAAAAAGTTGCGTGAATCGATTGGAAAACACAATAAAATTGATGGCTCATCGCAATATGGACAGATGGCTCTTCCATTTGTCTTTTTAATGTTGCTTTTCATAGTGATGGATGATAGAGATGAATGTGTCTTTTGAATTCCAACCCTGGGGATCCTAGAAACCCACTTAAATGGTGGGATTTCATACGATCGCGACGTTTCTGAAGTACGTGAACATACGCTTGTCACCCGAGGATGGGATTCTGGTTGAATATGGTCCTGGGCATCTGCAATGACAAAATCTGACGATAACTAGAATTGTAACCTCTGAAACTTTCCAATTTTATTCGAAAAAGTGCTCCTCTTCGAAATGTTCTAGTCTTCTATCCTCGATAACTCAAAAGGAATGCAAAAAGCGTAGAGCAACTTTTTGCAGATCTTTGAAAAATGATCAAGAAAGATATCCATATATTCTCCTGTATAAGAAGTTCCATTCCCATAATGAGAGTATTTTCATATTTTTTTGTTATTGTTCTTGGTTTTGGTTCCATAACTCGAAGGTATTGCACTTTATGCAAAGAATGTTCAGGTATTTTTTGTAGATCTCGGAAAAACCAACAAATAATGTATCTGCACAATTTTACCGTATAAGAAGTTCCACTTGTGTGATGAGAGTATATTCGTACTTTCATGTTATTTTTCACGGTTTTGACCCCCTACCTCGATGGGAACGCATTTGATAGAAAAGTGTATAATTCAACTTCTGAAAGATCTTGAGAAGACACCCTTTTTGTTCGACACCTTCTCCAATAGAAAGCATCACGTCAACGTGGAGTATCTTCCACCAGGATTACCGCAGTGTTGGAATTGTGAGGAGTGAAGAAAAGAATATGGCCTACTATACACACAGAACGTTTATATAGGAAGATGTATGCAGACTCTTTTTGTTACCTTCTAAGAAACTGTCGAATAAAATTCTTCAGTGTAGGGCGACTGAATGGCCTCATCTTCCAGAAAAATGTATCAGATTTTGTCTCAGATTTGAAGTGACACCGATTTTCCAAGTTTTGTTATGAAAATTGATTTATTCCATGTTTTGGCCGTCCATATTATATTTGAGACAAAATCTGATAGAATATTCTGAAAGATGAGATCATTTTACGTCAAATACAAGAAGCGTGATATTTTTTTGATGAATTTTCGCACTAGAATGGAGCAAGTCGAAACAAAACAGGTGTCAGCCTCGGGATCTGCATGAGCAGCCTATGTTATAGAAACTTTTCTCTCCAAGCTTGTTACTGGGACAGGAAAGGCCGTACAGGAAACTTTAGAAGGAAGAAATTGTAGCATAAGTGATTTTGGTAGATTTTTTCGTCCTTGATGGTTGAGATACAAGTTGAACATTTGGTCTCGTCGATCTTGAAGGACGGTGGGGAACTAAATAAATTCCCAAAATTTTATGGTGGAAATTTTATTGCAACGTTTCGTCCACTAGGTATTGTGGACCTCATCAGGCTTCAGGTTTCTGTTTCGACATATGAATAAAGATAGAAATTATGAGATTATTTACAAATGATGGATGTATAGATATTCAAGATGCGCAACTTACGTTATTCTTTAGATCGTCATGATATTTTGAACGATCTTGTAATAGAGCACAGACATAACGTCTGGCTCCTGTCAATACAAGTAAACAGAGTGAGTCATCGATCTCATTTTTCACTCATATTTATATTAGCGCGATCGCAGTATACAGTAGGTGACATATATATGAAAAGTAGTGCATGTGGGAGAGAGAAAGAGAGCGGGGGGTCAACGAGCTTTGTCAGCCGTTGCCCACAACGAGTTATATATTTGACTGAGATTTTGAATATCGTCTTTTCTATTGATGCAATTCTCATCGAATTTTATATGGATCATTTCAGAAATCAACCGTTATTGGTATCAAAAGCCAACGTCATCAGGCAGGATCTTGAATTTCAAATCCAATCATACCATGAATCAAAAGAGGGACATAGTGTTCAATTTAGTCGACAGAGCCACGTCACTTTCACATAAAAAATTTCATTCCTCTAATTTGTCAATTGTAAAACAACTCCTTTCTGACAATGATTATCCTGAAGATTTCACTGACAAATGTATAAAAACCAGATTACATCGTTCAAAAGATCTCATGAATAGAGCAGAAAGGATACGTTGCAACCAAATTCTATATGCTGGCGAGAACAAGATTTGTATTCCATACCACGAACGCTTACTCGGGAAATGTAATGCTCTGTTGAAACATGATATTCACACTCTTCCAAAAGTTTCCAAGTCATTAAGCTCAATAGCAAAATTAGGTAAGGACCAACTAGATAAATTAAGCAAAACTGGTGTTGTTTATGAATTTCAGTGTAAAGATTGCCCAGCAACGTATGTGGAAGAGACTAAATGACAACTAGGTACACGCATTAAAGATCATATTACAAACAAAGATAAAAAGTCCGTAGTTTCTGTTCACAGACTAAATGATAAACACGATTTCCATTGGGATCAAACCAAAATTTTAGACACAGAGAAAAATTGGAAAAAACGGTCGATTTCTGGAATGATCCATATAAAATTCGATGAGAATTGCATCAATAGAAAAGACGATATTCAAAATCTCAGTCAAATATATAACCCGTTGTGGGCAACGGCTGACAAAGCTCGTTGACCCCCCGCTCTCTTTCTCTCTCCCACATGCACTACTTTTCATATATATGTCACCTACTGTATACTGCGATCGCGCTAATATCAGTATGAGTGAAAAATGAGATCGATGACTCACTCTGTTTACTTGTATTGACAGGAGCCAGACGTTATGTCTGTACTCTATTACAAGATCGTTCAAAATATCATGACGATCTAAAGAATAACGTAAGTTGCGCATCTTGAATATCTATACATCCATCATTTGTAAAAAATCTCATAATTTCTATCTTTATACATATGTCGAAACAGAAACCTGAAGCCTGATGAGGTCCACAATACCTAGTGGACGAAACGTTGCAATAAAATTTCCATCATGAAATTTTGGGAATTTATTTAGTTCCCCACCGTCCTTCAAGATCGACGAGACCAAATGTTCAACTTGTAAAAAAAATTGTAGGTTTTGAGACGAGCTACAAGATCCCGTAAGAATTCTTGTGATCCGACCTTCCCCGTCAAAGTGATCCACTGAAGAAGAATTTTTTTAAATTCTCAATGTCATTACGGGCACTCAAGAAGCACTTGAAAAATATCTGAACCACATGAATCGATAGATTTTCTCGTGCTCTTCAACATACTTCTTCCAAATTCTCATACGATGAAGGGGTTCGAAGTTATCATGGATTTAGTGAGACCATGCATGATCCATTGATTTTGGAAAGTACTGTATGTTAATTGTTATGAGAATTCATGTTCATCAGGGGCTGGTTTATTTTCGAATAATGAATGATTCCGTAGAGTGCAATATCCGCCTGGTTGTCATATTTGCATGAGATTAATTGAACAACTCATAGTCTGGCTAATTTGTCATCGCAGACACTTCTTGCCATTGGAGTTGTTTCTAGGTCTGTTGATTTCAATTTCGATACAACATGGGTAGGGTTCTCAAAATTTAGAGTTCATAGATGAGCTCTTCCGAGATTCTGAAACAGACACCGGCTATTTTCATTGCAATGTGAGACGTTGGGAATCTTTTTTTCGTATTCAAATTGATTTTTTGCTAGAAAGTAGCTCAGACATCGTCAGGATCTCATTCCACGGCATTTTCAATCACATTTCCTGAAAATTCAACCAATTTCACGTCGACTTCATTCGGTTAAAATTCTCTCAAATCATGGTTTCATGCTGAGAAATGAGGTAAGAGAAGAGTAGAGGGAATATTCTCTCCAGCATTGTTTGATTGACGAGATATGGATTTCCCGACAGACCCTATCATAAAAATCGTGCACTCAGGGGTTTTATTACTTCGTTTGGCACATGAAACAAGGAGAACTATCGCTGGGTAATGTGCCTCGAAAAAAATTTCTTCTCCTCTAAATCTTAAGTTGGCGGAATTACCCATATATATATTATTATTATGATAACTCTGTGCACAAATTTGATCAAATCTGCCTACAAGAAGTTTGAATCTGAGTTGATTTTGAAATATCATTTATTTTCGAAGTTACAGCATACAAATATATATAATGATCATGTTGCATAGACATCATGTCTACAAATAATGCACTTTCAATATTTCTAATTCGTCAATGTCATAATCTCTAAACAAGGAACATATCTCCATCATATTCAATTGAGATATGGGGCGATTTACGTCAACTCTTCAAGCGTGCTATTTAAGCGTCGAAAAAGCTCTTTCCTAACGTTCTGTCTCGGACTCAAATTCATACCAAAAAAATATCAAAGACATCATATCCGATGGATTCTTTCCTCAGCTTTCCAATGGCGTGGTCTGATTTACAAAATAAGGTCAACATAACCTCAAAATCTGTCTTCGAAAAATAAAAAGCTTTATAACTCAAAATTACCCCTTTTCTCTTTTTTTTTGATATTTTTGATGGAAAGATCAGACAATTTTACGTCGATATAGCTTGAGAAAAATAGACGTATTTTTGATCCTAACGAGATAGGGAGCAAGACAAAAGTGGCACTACAACAACCGTGCGCGCGCCATGTACCCGCGAGCTCCCTTGTCGGTGACGTTACGCATATGATGAAAGTATGAAATACATAATGATGAGTGATGATTTCGATGAAATAATTTAACGTTTAGCCTTCGACTTCTTCACTACTTTTTTGATTGGAAGACATTTCACTGGTTTTTGTTTTATCTGAGGACGTTTCGCTGTTTTTGGTTTTGTCTGAGAGTTTTTCTTTGCCGGGGTTTTTCTTCTCTTGGTGATTTGACTCGCTTCTTTCGGTGCCCTCTTTTTTTTGGGGAAGATGTTGTATTCAGAAGCCAAAGAGTACTTTTTGAACATCAACAAACCATCAAAGGTAGGGATGAAAGCATGGGACTGCAGAGTTCCAGGGATTGGATCAGTATTCATGTCGAATCTCGTTTTTAACTTATCTTTCACCTGCTCATAAACCTCCTTTCCACTGAAAAATACCTCGGTCTCCTAACAATACTTTTTCGCCCACTCAAACAGAGATTGTGATGTGAGGATATGGTGTTGAGGAGAGCACCGTAAGCTGGCTTGCTTAGCGCCTCTCTTCAAATTTGCACCAATCCCATCGCAGGCGCCCTTTCCGTGAGCAGTTGCATGGAAGTGCCATTCTGCTACGACCCCAAAATCTTTCTCATGTGCAACGAGATTAGCAAAATCACTCTTATTTCTGAAATGTTCGCTAGCTCCGTCAGTGACATAAAGAATCTTCGTAACTAGTTCAAATTTTTTTTTCAAATATTCAATTATAATCTTCTGGTATTGGTAAACAGAGTACGTGGCATGAGCTAAGTTGTCGGAAATGATAACCAGGCTTTTATGTTTCAATTCGCCATCCTCTACGTAGTAAATCACAACTGTGAATATTGTGGCTTGGTTATTGTTCCAGTGGAACGATTGAGCTGAGTTCTGGACCACAAAGGCGTAGTTTTCTGCGAAATCAAAACAAACAATTTACTGCCCAGGTTGTAGATTAATTTTCAGTTCTTTCACGAAAGCCGATTGTTGTCTAGCAATGAAATCGTGCGTTTTCAATTCATGAGCCTTTCGCATAACAAATCAAGGAACTCATGTGCGTTTAAGCTCTCAGTAACTATCGAACATCGGTCTGTGTGCGTCCATGTTTCAAACTTGATTACACTTATATCATTTTCCTCAAATTTATCAAGAAGAAAATTTCTCATTGGTCTCGGGTTTGAGCAGTTAAGACAATCAAGCAAGAAACATTTAGGCGATGGATTGGGACACACAATTCTTTGCAAACAGTCTTGATACTTATTCAATTACATCTGAGAGTTTTTCGTCAAACTTCCAGTATTTATGCTATCTAGCATGAGCTTGACATTTTCATGGTGCACACACACACAAACCACGTGCGTTCCACTACTGCCAGCTATAACGCAATGCTTTGGACGGAGTTGAGTGAATTTAGAAATGCCAATTTTCTTATCTGAATACTCTTGAACGAATTGCGAATAGAGTCCGTTCATATTGCAAAGTAATAAACGTTTCTGAACATGTTCCCGCTTTCCATCGCTGTTCTTTACTGAGATGTAATTATTCATCCCTGGCATAAGCCGACTGTTATCATCTCTGTTATAATAAGCTTTGACCGCATCTACAACATCTGGAGATAGGGTTTTCCCCCATTTTTTATCGGGCCAAGACAAGATTCCACGGTCTGAAACGAGACCTTTAGCTGTCCTCGCTTACCATTCTGTACACCCAAACTCTTTCACAAGATCATTTCGGCTCTAAAATTTAGGAGCTAAAGTAAGCAGAAGAATTCTTCCACGTTTATCTTCTGAGCTACTGAATTTTTCTTTCATTTGTTCAAGGACTGTCAAATCAGCAATATGATTTGCATCATTACATTCTACTTTTTCAAATTTACATTTCTTAGCATTTGTTGGTGCCTTTTGCTTGGTAAAATCCAATTTACAAGCGACACATATCTTAGAGTACTCGGGTATCGATGGGTACTTTTCGCTAATATTTTTGGGAACGTTCACTAAACCTTTGGTGACTTTGTGATTCTCCTCCTTGAAAGGATTCAAGCACCGCGTGTTCATTTTTGACTCGTGAGGTGCATAGTATCTCCAAACTATACGATTCAAAGAGATATCGAGCAGCAATTCACCTGTCTGTATACAATTTTCAATAATTTATCCTAATTAGTGCCGTGGACATCAGCTCAATTTATAAATCAAAGGCGACATCTCATGTTTGGGTAGTGAATTCTTGACGCCACCTATCGGGGTGATCCAGAATATGTCAACTACGGTACCCCATAAAAATCCTCGGTACTTTGTTTAAGACATAAAGATTGAGAGGTTGAGGTGAGCCCCCGATTGCGCTCGAGTATGGTAGTGCTACCTCTTGCTGGCTCTCTAGCTCGACAGGGTCGAAAATAGTTCTATTTTTGACCCTGTCGAGCAGGGTTTATTTTCTCTCAAGCTATATCGACGTAAAATTGTCTGATGTTTTCATTAAAAATATTGAAAGAAAAGAAAAAAGGGGTAACTTTGAGTTATAAAGCTTTTTATTATTCAAAGACAGATTTTGAGTTTATGTTGACCTTGTTTTGCAAAACAGACCACGCCATTGGAAAGCTGAGGAAAAAATACATCGGATGAGATGTCTTTGATATTTTTTTGGTATGAATTTGAGTCCGAGACAGAACGTTAGAAAAGAGCTTTTTTGACGCTCAAAAAGCACGCTTGGAGAGTTGACGTAAATCCCCCCCTATGAATATAGGATTATCTTGGCTGAGATTTCGATGATGATACCTATTCCTCAACATTGGATATATATGTTACGTACCAAACCCGAAATCGTACACTTCGCGAACGGTACAGCCGATTCTGTACCATTCGCGAATGGTACACCACCATTTGTACCGAGCCCGATATTCCGGGTTTGGTACAGCAGAGTCTTGTACCATTCGCGAACTGTACAGCCACCTTGTACCGAGCTCGATTCCGAATTGCGCCATATGGCTCGGATCGTGTTTACAAATGAGAATTGTCTGTAAATGATGATTAGCGTTTAGAATGATATGTATTGGACGAGTTCAGTCAAGTACAGGTAACGATCGAGCTTGCACAATGTATCCCGATAATACTATTCGTGCGATGAGTTCAACTCAAAATTAGGCGAACATCTGATAATTGTAAGTTCATAAAAAGTGAGACAGAATGACGAGACCTTGCGTAGCTAGTTAGTAAAATTGAGAAGAAATCATTCAAGACCTCTCTGGAATACAGAAGATTGAAACAGTTTGACATATGTATTGATTGTTGGCGATATTCCTCGTCTAATCTTTCCAATGAAGCACTTGAAAAGAAATTCTCAAAGTCGGTAAAAAATCGTACTAAATCACAACAAACCCCCTAACCTTGTAATTTTATTTTCCAGACAATGAGATTGATTCTGAGGATTTCTTCTTACAGTGAGACGACGAAGTGAGATATTACGTAGAAAAATCCGAAATCTACGATATACTGATGAAGTATATTAGATGAAGATAGATTCATAATCAAACTGGGCATGGTGGTGTCCACAAGATGTATTATGTCATCAAAATAAGATACACGAACCTACCCCGTGCAGTGATTCTAATGGTTATCAAACTGTGTGTCACGTGTGTAAGAATATTCTGTTTTACTTTTTATGAACTTACAACTATCGGATGTTTCAAGAACATCTAGTTTTGAGTTGATCTCATCGCACGAATAGTATTATCGGGATACATTGTGCAAGCTCGATCGTTACCTGTACTTGACTGAACTCGTCCAATAAATATCATTCTAAATGCTAATCATCATTTACAGACAATTCTCATTTGTAAACACGATCCGAGCCATATGGCGCAATTCGGAATCGAGCCCGGTACAAGGTGGCTGTACAGTTCGCGAATGGTACAAGACTCTGCTGTACCAAACCCGGAATATCGGGCTCGGTACAAATGGTGGTGTACCATTCGCGAATGGTACAGAATCGGCTGTACCGTTCGCGAAGTGTACGATTTCGGGTTTGGTACGTAACATATATATGCACATGTAAAGCATAATTCGCCCTCGGCGGAAGAGGGGGAATGCCTCGAACTCAATATGTTAGGGAGTATATGCGTCTATCTGAACATTCTCGTCCACGTATTCTTAATGCCTCGCATGAGCCCCGAAAACGTTGACTAAATATTATCCTCCTCATTCTGATTAAATAACTGAGGGAATCAATTACATCTGGAACAAGATTTTAAAAATTCATCAATTGATTATTATGCTCTGAAGAATATAATCGATAAACCTACCCTTCCCCATTGTCTCCAAGGCAACGTGAGAAATTATTAAACTACCCATGGTTCAAATCAAACTCAAAAAACGAATTTCAATTTTACTAATATAACAATAATCTTCACGATATTGCGAGAACAATCGGTGTAAAACACCTGATTTTGAAATGTCCCCGCAAAATTCTGCACAAGCGTCGGATTCTACATGACAACGCAAGGAAATCTCGCGTATCAAACGGAAATTATGTGTATTTCCTATCAAACTAATCCCACATCCCCAAAGTAAAGGCGATATTCATGAATCAATCAACATAAGATGCGACGCAGATGGAGGCCACACTGATCGAGGGGGGAGAGCTCTTACGGATCGAAACAGGCACGAAGGGGACAGCCCTCGAAAGCTGCTTCACGGCGCGAGGATTCTTATAGTGCAATCCGGCACTATCTCTCTAACAAGGGTCTGCACGAACATTATACCTAGTCGCATGATAGTATATCTATATCCATAACTCATACATCTGCAAGCTCGATGCAAGCTCGATACATAGAATAAGACCCTCATATATGTTTAGACAAAGCCCCGACATGTAGAATGAGAAATATATTTAGAGCACTCATATTCCGGGCGCAAAAACTTCTGCGCGACATGCTCGCGAAGCTTGCAAGAGTACAAGAAAACCAATTCGCGCACGTGGGAGCTACACGCAGAATTTTGCTCTACAAATTGCGAAACACGTGCGAAAACGTGCGAGTACTCACACAGGGCTTGCGTGAGGCGTGTTCGCTCCTCGCGAAAGCTTGCGTCGGCGCGAGAGTTGCTTGAATTCGCGAGTAGAAGTCCCCTTCGCTGTGGTATTTTTATATCTCTCATGCCGAATGTCTATGAAGACGCATGTATATGCGAGCATATATACACATACATATCATGCGATGTGTACATATGGCACGTGCTTGAGCTGATAATCGGTATGGAAAATTTAATGGCTTCAAAAGAAGCATCTGAAATTTGCATGTACATGTCGTACAAAGCAGAGCATGCGAAACTTGCACCGGCGCGAGAAAGCTTGGCGCGAGAAAGCTTGCCGCGAGCCGATGCGCGGGCGCGCTTGCAGCGGGATAGCCACAAGCTTGCGTCGGCGCGAGAGATTGCCATAAACAAGCCGCGAGCTTGCATCAGCCGATGCGCGCGGGAGAGCCGCGTGAATATATTGATCACACTCTTTGCGCTGTAGGCGCCCGATGCGGGAGCGTCTCTGCGCGCGGGATGATGAGGGGGCGGGAGGGGGAATATTGCTTTTTATATACCGGGTCCCTGCCTCTCGGCTCAACCCCAGTTGCCCTCATGGGTGAGGGCCAGGGATACGCCTTGCCAGCGCGTCGGTTCAGAGGACGGCCACCACCGAACCACAAGTGATTCGGCAATGACCCGCTCCTCCTCCCCGACTACCGAATTTTGGGCTCAGCCCAAAGCACAAGGCCGATGCCCACCCCTCGGTGGGGGGTTTTGGGACTCTTCTAGGCTTCTCGAGAGCCCAGGGAGTTCCTCGGGATGATGAATGAGTTTTCCCGGCTCGCATTGTTATCGCCCGAGGGCGATTCCAATTTGAGTCCCTAGACTCACCCACTCCCGTGGTGCCGGATGGAGATGTGCGGTCTCCTCACTCCGGCGGGCGATGACTGGGGCTGGTAGCTCGTCAGGTATCAGGCACCCTGCCCCAACCCCCCTTGCGGGTGGGGGGGAGGGGGAGGAGGATCCTGGTGCGGCGAGGATCCTCTCTTCCTGAGACATCGTGCTTGCCATCGGAATCCTACCTAAACCGGCATTCCGTCGCAGAATGCGAGAGAGTACAAATGCGTGATTTTGCACCTGTAAAAGTCAAACCTTTTGGAATCTCATCAGTTTGACATCTATTTACAAGATCCTCACAAATTGACGCGGAGCCCACCGATGAGACCCGCCGCACACAATTCAGTCCCAATCGGCGGGACCCGCGAGGATTTCTATAGTGCAATAGGGGATGGAGTAAATGATCGAACTACCAGAATAAGTGATCCTAAGATGTCATCTTTCACTTTTCGGGAGCATTAGTTGATTTCTTGGTACTATTCGGGTGATTCGTTATTATGGGCCTGGGCTGTAAGTTTTTCGACGGTACTCATTCACTGCGGAGCGCGATTGTGATCCACGCAAGTATGATTTTCCATCATCCGGAATCCACGAGACACCGGTTTCTATTCGAGATACTCTTCAATACAAAAAGTTCCTCGTACAAGGAGAGATGAAACAGATTGAGGAGAAAGGAAGTGCAATTGCCATGCCAATCATTTAGTCTGTTTGCGTCGTGGTTCTTCCGCATCTTAATTTTATTACCCGGCTCCACGTCACTCAACTCACGCGTATGCCGAATCATTGTGTAGCTTTTGACACGAGTTTTTGAGCGGGACAAGTTACGTTGTGGAGAAATTTAACGGTCTTGATGACTTCATAATTCACAGGCTATTATCATGTTGTTTATCGACATTTTCGCGAAAACTGAACTTTTATTGAATGACTTATACAAATCAAGTTTAATACTAAAACTGGCATGCTGTTGAAATTGTTTAACGAGTGCCTGCTCACGAAGGCGTTCCCGGAAGCGTGGAAGTGGGGCTGGTCCTCATACCGAAGGGGAAGGGTGGGGAACCAGCAGAGCCTCCTCCAAACCGGGCGATCAATATGCTGGACGATATCGGGAAGATGTATGACCGCATGATCTTGAACCGTGCGGAAGGATAGTACGAGAGCAGCGGAGGGATGTCTCCGATGCAGTTTGGCTCCCGCAAGTGGATTAGCACAATGCATGCGATCGAGTGTGTACAGAATGAAGTCCGTAGAGCGCACACAATCGAATCCCAACCAGGTGGCGGGTTGAGCGCCATAATCTGCCTCGATGTAAAGAATGCCTTTAATACGCCAAGCTGGGAACGTATTCGTAGGTTCCTGGAGAGGAGAGTCCCTCCCTATCTATAGTCATCAGCAATGGGCTGCGTGACAGAGTTCTTGTATGTGACACCGACGAGGTAAAAGTTGAGCTGGAGCTTTCTGAAGGGATAGCGCAAGGATCCGTGTCAGGTCCATTCGAGTGGAACATGCAATATACTGAGTTCCTATAAGCCTCCCAGAGAGAGTGGAGCTTTGCGGGCGATGCGGCATTAGTTGTTGTCGCCAAGACCGCGTGGGACGTGGAGTGTGTGACGAACGAAACCCTTTACCGCATTGACCAGTGGTTCCCCGAGAACCACCTGGAGCTCGCCGAGCACAAGTGCGAAGCGATGCTGGTTACCGAGGGAAAGAGTTTCGAGATGCCTATGTTCACCATCAACGGGCACAGGATTCTCCTCAAGGGGGAACTCAAGTACCTTGGGATGTGGTTTGATGACCAATGGAGCTACCAGGCTCAACTCAGGGAAAAAGCGCTGAAGTCGGACAAGGTCGTTGGCGCCTTCCAACGGCTCATGCCGAATATCGGTGGGTCCAAGCCCAATCAAAGAGCTCTAGTGAGCACCGTGAGTTATTCTATCATGCAGCACGGTGCACCAATCTGGGGTCAGGTAGCTGGGAGGCCAGTGATTGATGAGAAGCTGGGTCCAGTCCAACGACGCTCCGCGCTCCGGACGATCAGCGCTCACTGTACGGTGTCCGACCACGCAGCCTGTGTGCTAGCAGGTACACCCCCCATTTGCTTGCTTGTAGCCGAGAAGGAGCGCGTATGGGAACGTCAAGAAGCCCTTGAGAGCGACGGAGTCGTGCTCTAAACCGCTCGAAGGGCCCTCATTCGAGATGTCGAGAGAGCAGAGACTATCGAAGAGTGACAAAAGGAGTAGGAAACGTCAACAAAAGGAAAGTTGACACGGAGATTGATCCCCAACATAGCCAGGCGGATTGATCGAGCTCACGGAGAGTTGCAATACTGGCTGACGCAGGCGCTCAGTGGACATGGCTACTGCGGAGAGTACCTGGAGCGGTCCCAAAAAAAAGAGATTCTGGTCTGCCGAATGAGTGATGCAGATATAGACGATGCGGAGCAAGTACTCTTCCAGTGCGTGAATACTTTGACAAAGAGAGCGGAGCTCGTGGATGGGCTTGGGTCTCAGGTCACTCCTGAGAACTTTGTATCATCCATACTCCGCAGCAAAGAGATGTGGGATAAGATCGCCGCCTACAGCAAGACGGCGATCACCCGAAGAGGAGAGCGGGAACCGTCATTGCAGCGCCAGGCAAGAGGCGCTGCATAGCAAACATCGACGATTTGGAGAGTGAACATCAACGACGAAAAGAGAAGATAGAAGAGCGGACACACCAAAGAGGAACGCCTCAAGGCGCGCGATACGCCTCCCATCCTGAAGTAATGCTAACGCGGTTCCAGAGTGCGTTGGTTGAATAGTGGTTACCTACTTCCAGTCCGGCAATGCTGGCTCGCCAACACTGCAGGGCTGAGAGCAGAAGGTTTTAGCCTCCAGGGCACACGGGCACTGGATTCGTACTTATTCGGCTTACCGGGTGGGCATTATGGGAACGCTTATGGTCTACCGGTGGCACATTCCAATTCTTTAGGGATATGTCCTGTCATTATACTTTTCCTTATATTCCACTTATGGAAAAAAAGATACTTAGACAGATCTTCATTCCCCAGGAACCGTATGGCGGTAGGGCAGTCTCCTTGCCACTCGGTGCATCCACACCGAGTGGCATGGAGGCTGCGGATAGTGGCACGGCCAGAGTAAGATCGCTATGATCCTCAGTTCCTCTGGTTTCCCGTGAAAATGCAGAGTATGCAGAGTATCCCATTCATAAGTCAGAACATCTGGGAAGCGCGTTTCCCGGGACTCGACCCTGGGCTAGGGCGCTGCCTCCGTTCATAGGCTCTCAAAAACACTCTAAAGATTGATATTTGCAGGAGGCAGCCTCGATCCTGATCAAAACATTTTCCGCATCCATAAATCAGCCACCCGGTGGCCATCTCGCGATTGCATTTTTCGGCACTTAGCTCCTGGCTAGGGCGCTGTCTCCGTGCATAGGCTCTCAAAAACACTCAAAGAATTGATACTTGCAAGAGGTAGCCTTGACCCTGATCGAAACATTCTCCGATTTTTTTCGAGACTTGAGGAGGGGCTGCCAACCCCCAGACCCGGGGTTGGCTGTCTGCCTCAAACATTTTTGGGTTCATCATTGCTAAAACTATCATTAGAGAGAAGGTCCATCCTTGACCCTCATCACTGTCATTATTCTGGAAAACTCGAAGGCTTTTCCGGACACCATCCTTTCCTGTCCCGGGTTAGCGTACTAATTCGAACGGATTCAAATTCCTATGGACAATTTGCGCCATTTAATGTTGAGGCAGCCCTTGAACTCGATCATACCCTAAATTTCGAGCTAGCTCTTAGTCTACTACAACAGCGTCGGGCCCGGCCCCCCAGAGATCGTTGTGACAACCAACGCAGCACTTATGATCATCAGTCTGCCCAGCCTACGGTTCTATTGTAACAGAGTGACCGCGATGATGACTTCTCAGATGCACTCATAAAAGTTCAAGATCTTGCATCACTGCGGCCCAAGTCGATTCATGAGTCTGGAGTTGATGCAGATATCAGGAAAGCGTACAAATTGTGATAATCGGACCATATTGTATAGCCGGAGTGATATCTCGAAGAATTCCTCGATTTCATGTGGTATGTTGAATATGATCCGATTTTCACTATTTCAACGGGCTTTTGATACTGTAAACAGGTCTGAACTGACAAGGTGGCTTGTGCAGCAATAATGCAAGATTTGCACTCTTTCGATTTATCTGAAAAGCCATCAGCTTCACCACTCAGGTACAATGGAAATGTGGGCGTGGCACGCTAGTGATCCTTGGTGCTGAGCTATTGTTTGCGATGATTCTCTGGGACCGTGCCTCCCGCTGTTGTACGTCCAGTAATTGTCATTTTCGAACGATGGCGTACTGAAGTTCGACGTCAGGAGAACAGCAATCTCTTGGTTGCGTGAGAGCGTGCACACACTCAAATTCATGCTCCCCATTACCATTGATGTACGCGTGAAAACCTCACCACTATGTTCCAGGCCAGACGTTGGCTGCAGGGACAAACTGCTCTACAACTTTGCTGGTATTAAAACGATTGGATGATGGAATCTAGTGATGATGGACCAAGTTTATAACCTACGTCTTCACCATACGTATAATATATATATATATATTAGAATCATGAAAATTGTTCAATAGCACTCCCTGTAGCCAATATTATGACTGAAATAGATGACAAGTTTGAGATATCCCTACATTTCGCTTTTCCACTATGTTCGGGGTTCATAAGGAAGCGAATTGAAGTTTTCACTAAAATTATTCCATCTCCTTCATTTCAGTTTATACCTGATCATTTGGAACACTAGCCAGGAACGTGAGATGTTAGTCTCGAGCTACTCCAGATATCTATCCTTGCTGAAGCGCTTTAGTTTGCAAATAGATGGATGATGAATAAACGAGTTAATTGTGGTTGTTCAGCAATGGCCCCTTATCTTATGTACAGCCCACTGATGATACAGTGAAACTTCGACATAACGAACTCCGATATAACGAAATCCTCGGTATAACGACGAAGAGCTCCGGTCCCTTGAATTCCCTATCTACGCATGTGTTGAATTACCTCGTTATTACGAATTTGAACCTCGTTATAACGAAGTTTTGTCCGAGAGATAAAGTAGAATTCCGAAAAGAGATCGAATGTGTAGTGGTCTCTAAGGAAGATTTACGAAGGTCAGAGTTGAAAATCTCATGCAGGGTGTGCTCAGTGAATTATGAGTCAACAAAATCCTCAAATACTTCTTGAAGGACGGTGGGGAACTAAATAAATTCCCAAAATTTCATGATGGAAATTTTATTGCAACGTTTCGTCCACTAGGTTTTGTGGACCTCATCAGGCTTCAGGTTTCTGTTTCGACATATGTATAAAAATAGAAAATATGAAAATTTTTTACAAATGATGGATGTATAAATATTTGAGATGCGCAACTTACGTTATTCTTTAGATCGTCATGATATTTTGGACGATCTTGTAATAGAGCACAGACATAACGTCTGGCTCCTGTCAATACAAGTAAACAGAGTGACTCATCGGTCTCATTTTTCACTCATATTTATATTAGCGCGATCGCAGTGTACAGCAGGTGACATATATATGAAAAGTAGTGCATGTGGGAGAGAGAAAGAGAGCGGGGGGTCAACGAGCTTTGTCAGCCGTTGCCCACAACGGGTTATATACTTGACTGAGATTTTGGATATCATCTTTTCTATTGATGCAATTCTCATCGAATTTTATATGGATCATTTCAGAAATCAACCGTTTTTTCCAATTTTTCTCTGTGTCTAAAATTTTGGTTTGATCCCAATGGAAATCGTGTTTTCTATTTAGTCTGTGAACAGAAACTACGGACTTTTTATCTTTGTTTGTAATATGATCTTTAACCCCCGCTCTCTTTCTCTCTCCCACATGCACTACTTTTCATATATATGTCACCTGCTGTACACTGCGATCGCGCTAATATAAATATGAGTGAAAAATGAGACCGATGAGTCACTCTGTTTACTTGTATTGACAGGAGCCAGACGTTATGTCTGTGCTCTATTACAAGATCGTCCAAAATATCATGACGATCTAAAGAATAACGTAAGTTGCGCATCTTAAATATTTATACATCCATCATTTGTAAAAAATTTTCATATTTTCTATCTTTATACATATGTCGAAACAGAAACCTGAAGCCTGATGAGGTCAACAAAACCTAGTGGACGAAACGTTGCAATAAAATTTCCATCATGAAATTTTGGGAATTTATTTAGTTCCCCACCGTCCTTCAAGATCGACGAGACCAAATGTTCAACTTGTATATTAACCATCAAGGACGAAAAAATCTACCAAAATCACTTATGACCTCAAATACTTCGGTAGATTGAAAGCCAATGGGAAGTTCACTGATGACGAATTCGAGATTCGAGACCACCGGTCGACTCTTCTTCGAGGATATCAAGCCGGGTTTTCTTCTAAGATTGCGAAACCTTTGCTGAGGATTGAAAAGAAAAATGAACATTGAAGGACGACAAGTCGTCTCACAAAATTCTAACAAAAATTGAGCCCGTACTCATCCATGTGAGTGCCATAACCTCAAAATTTTGAATTTTTCATTTTGAAGAATACCCGATATAATACTGATTTCGTCTGTGAGTAGCATTTGAACGGTCGCGCTTCTCTCGAGCCGGTACGGCAGGAAACTTCTCCCCTCCCCGGCCGAGGGCGTGCAGTTCAATGGGTAAACTCACATAGTCTTACGTAAATACATATACGTACGAATACATGGAAATACCCAAAATTCTATAGGTTTCCATGAGGAATTTTTGATATAAATCATCATAAAATTTAAAACTCCTTTTCCTCATTAATAGGCTCATTTTCCGGGCTTTTCAGGGTATATATTTTTGTTTCATAAAACGTCCATTTTGGCATCATATTTAATTTTGCAAACTTTATTTGTTTGTCAAATTCTTTAGATTGACAGATACAAATAAATTCTGTTTTGGGATACATAAGACCGATTTTGAAAGGACTTCCCATCACTCATCTGTGGGAAAAATTACTCCATTTCCGAGAATTCGGTCTCGTTGTAGATATGTAAATAATGAGTTGTAAAATAACTTTTCAAGTAGAACAAGTTGTTTAAAGGACCAATGAATCGCCTAGAAGCTCGATTATGAAGAAAAAATTAAAGTATATATTGTGATTGAAGAGTAATTACAAAAAGATAGGAAACCACGTGTTTTTAGAATGTTCCAGAAAATTATCTTTTGTTCATTACTAAATAATCGAAGCAGCCAATTTCGAGTTTTTTCATCATTTGTAATATGTCTTGATGCGACTAATCCAAGGATAATAGAAGAATCTACCAATATCATCGGAAAATATGAATTTCCAAGAAGAATCATCGTTTTTCCATCATTCTATCATCTAAATCATCATCTAACGTACAATATAGATATACTGTACAGCCAGAGCACCGAGTATAAATACAGGCTCATCAGCCCATTGTGGCAGGCTTGCGCTCATTTGAATATTAGAGCTGTATCGAGGCTTTGGTGCTTTGGCTTCCCTCAAGCCTGTATATAGAGTTGAAAATAAATGTGGATATTTCATTGGTAATATCTTGTAGTGTTGATATGCCTCGATGCAGGTCCAGGACGATGCTGTGATGGCAGTTCGGGCCTAGGTCCCCGCACTTCTCCAGTATTTGTCTGATTCAAAATTACGCACCCCGGGAATCCATGTTTGTGTAGGAGCCTCAGTCCTCTCTACACTCTTAGAAACCCGGGTGAGCCAATCTCACATCTTTCATAAGTCGATATGCATGAGGGCCTCAGTCCCCTCGGCGTTGACTTATGAAAGAATTACATATTTTCTGAAAGTCGATGTGCATGAGGGCCTCAGTCCCCTCGGCGCTCACTTGCAAAAAATAGTTTAAGATATACAAAAATCAGCTTTCTAAGGTCGAATGAATCTGTACCTAAGTACCTATATAGTTCACCTTTGAAAGTTGAGGAAATCTTTAGCTCTTGCCGCCTCGTTGAAGGGCCTCAGTCCCCGGATATGGGTGAGCAAAGGCTAGGATAATCCGCATTACAAATCCCTAATATCCATAAAAAATAAGGTCAATCCACGAAAAGTCGTACACCTCTATTGGGGTATCCCTATATTCAATTTATTACCAAGCATCCGGCTCTCTCCCGAAATCCAGAGCCCTTTGGAACCTCACATCCATACGACCCTTACCGAAGCCAAACGGCTCTTTCCAGGGGCAACGAAACTCTCAAACGTCGGAACAGATTATTTGACCAACTAATCTTGAATATTGAAGAATTGTTCAATGGAAAAAGCGTGTTTTCGCTGTATTGGTCTCTTTGTGAAACGAATATCCAAAGCTGGCCCATTTCGTGATCAAATTGTCTGGCAAATTGTACATAGAAGGTCTTGCACATGCGGTTCTGGTACGAAACTTCGGTATAACGAAACCTCGATATAACGAAGGCGGAGGCCGGTCCCTTCAAGTTCGTTATATCGAACTTCCACTGTACTGAAGAATAAAACTTTTGCATCGGAATGTTGACGAGACGTTGACATTTCAGGTCAAAGTCCGTTGTGCAATGCTCTCTGGACAAAATCGATTATTTTAGCCTGACCTCGATAGATTCTACTCACATTTCTGTGTTCATGATGATTTTACTCAAATTTACCGAAAATATATTTTTACGATGGATTTTGATGATTTCCACCTTTCAAAAAGAAGTAATATTGATTTGACGGAGTTTCCACGAAACGCGATGTTTCCATTCATCATCTGATAAAAATAATGAATGAAAGTTAGCATTTTCACATGTCATCTTCCCGAGATTCATATCCTCTTGATAATGCACTCCGTGAAATTTGTGTTACAATTTACCGTATAACCTTCTATCTATAGCTATCATTTTTGTGAATATATATTTTAGAATTTTTACCGACATTACACCTCCCCTCTAAAACAAGACACTAGGGGTTCACTAAGACCCCCTATGTCTTTTAATAAGGATATCGAATTTTCTGAAATCTCATTGTAGAAATTGGGAGGTTTCATCAATTGTTATTATCTTATATATATCTCTTAAAATATTCTTCATTATGAGGTAGAGAATAGGCTTCTATGTACTTTGCAAAAATATAGGTTACTGAATTCGAATTTTCTAATCATGATTGTGGAAAATATATCATATGTTTGACTTACCCCTATCTTAATATGTATAAATGCTAAATATCGTCTAATCAAATCAAATATTTTTGTTACCGACTCGGTCACGGCTATCGAACAATTACTCTCCTTCATTGGTCATCATAAGATATATGTATCTTCACCTAACTTCGATAATTGGGTAACAGTATGTGATCTATATTAGTCTAAACCTAGCAGTGAACTGGCATCATCTACATCGGTAGTCTATGTTACTTAACTGAAATCTTATCACTAATACACTTATAAGGTGAATTCCCATGAATCAATTCTCAAATTTTCCGTTTTTCTCATCTGTTTCTTCTCATAATTCTCCCAAGATTAAATTTCTCATTCGATTAAATGAATTGAATTCCAATCAGCCTAGTTTAGGATCAAATTTCAACCAAACGTTCCGGAACAGGCTGAAAATGCAGGTAGTTACGCCATTCATAATAGAAAAAATGGGACATGGTTGAAGATCCGAATGTTACTACCCTCAATTGGCTTACAGAATGATATTATTATCTTGCTTCCGGATTCCTTTTCACTTTGAGGTCTATGGGGATAGAACATCTGAGATAGTGCGTTATTCTCTTCCGACATAGGCTGCATTCGGACAAAATTGCAGCGCATCGAGTACATGCTATAAGATGTGAGCATGGTAGGAAAACCACTTCTAATTTGTAATCATAACACATTTTACATGTGATTGAACTCGCGGGGTCTACATAAGTACCTTTGGGTTTCGGCGGAGGAGGTTCAAGTACCGTTGTTAGCTCTTGTTTCGCGTTTTCGATGAATTCCTGTGCCTTTTCTGCTTTCACGAACATACATTTCGGGAACCATTTGGCGTGTGCGTGCCATGGGCTGTCAGTCATGTTCGATCGATGAATTGTACCACCGCAATGAAAACAGGTGACTGCATCGCTCCTATTGGTGTAGAAGAATCCAGCATTGGCCATGAACTCTTTCGGTTGACAGATATTCGTTGGCCAATTAGTGAATGTCCGTAGTCTATCCTCGTAGCTGAGAATATCCCGGTGTATTGGGCGCGTTCTAACTAGCTCACTCTCCTCGATGTCTAGCAAAAGCCTGTTCATCCTCCGCATGTTAGCTTGCATGGTTGAGGGAAATTCCATTCCTGTGTTAAAATATAGCTTCAATACTAGCACACACCGTGTGTCAAACGATAGATTGTGCGTTGCATGATTGTCTCTGATCGTTTGGTTCATATGTCCTGGTCAGGGTTTATTGTCGGTCATATATCGGGTTCGATTGCTCCATTTCTTGACGGAATCTTCCTCGCGGGTCAATCGAAAGGTCTTCGGGGTCAGCTTGATCACCCGATTCGGAATCCGATCCCTTATCACTCCCTGATATAACTTCAATGTCCGAATCATCGCCATTCATCTCTCTCGCTTGGAGGTGGGCATTCGCGTCCCGTTGTTGTCTCACATTTATCAAGATAAGGTTTGAAAAATATTGATCTGAGCACATGCCACAACGGATCACAGGCCTTTCGACTAAAATTCTCGTTCCACAACGCTCACATGCGCAGTAAATCGAATTCCGGGGTACGATCATGTGTACCGTGTCGACTCGGCCCACCGGCTCGGCAATGCTGTAGTGGCCCCGCGTATAACATTGATCGCATTCCAGTATCCCTGTCCAGTAACTTACATAGTACTGTTCGATCCCTGGGTGTTTGGTGACGCAACTATAGCTCAAAAGGTCGTGATAGTTCTCTGGGTATTCTCCGAGAAGCACGCCATCCAATCGTGGTGCTCTGGCGGCCATGTTCTTCAACTGTGAATTACATGGTTCGTCAGTTATAATTTGTTCCGCTTAGCGGGTGAAGTGATACATAGATTCGGTTCTCCCAAGATACGGGTATAGGTGAGGTGGTTTTGGTCTCATTACGATCTCTACGTTTTCGTAAGTAGGATCTTGTTCAGTCTCGTTCTTTCCGTCGAGTGATGGTTTAGGTTGGTGTCCGCGATTATTTGAGACGTATTCTTGTTGTGCTGGTTCATCGTTGGGCATTCTACCCTTTTTCATTCTATCCATTTCTTCCACCTTGTAGTCTCTTCCCAGATGTATCAGAAGTTGTCTCATTGAGTTCCAAATTGCTCCTAGGACATGAATAGACCATCCGTACATACTGTACAGAGCGTAACTGTGAATGATCGTGTCAACACAGAGTTTAACAAATCTCAGTAATATGGAAAGGCCCATACATCCTGCGCTGATGGGTCCGAACGTCATGAATCGCATCCACATTTTTTCCCACGTTGTTGCCGCTAGTTGTTCCAAAGCACTTGCATCTAGGAGTCCCATCCCGGAAAGACTTCCTCCCAAGGTTTCTAGTCCTGCCTCTCCTAGAGCCACGGAATTCAGGACCGGACCTCTTTCTAATGGGAAAATTATGCGGTCTCGTAGTCTGCTCACATCAGCAGGTGAATACAATCCGCTGGTTGCTAGTTGTGCCGGGCTCATGTACTCGAAAGTTGGTGCTGTTTGAGGTTTCAAAGTTTCTGGGTCCCTTCCATAAAATATTTTTGGTGAAAATTGTGCCCAAGTGTCGTTGATGTAGTACATTGGGGGCATAAGGTGATTGCAAGGTACTTTCGTTCCCGTCAAGATAAGAATTCTTGTTCTAGGTGATAAGAAGTATTCTTCTGGCCCACGCCATACTGGCAATTGTTGATAACAGTCTTCGGTGGGTCTCAGTGTTACAGCTGTCTTAAGGCACTTCACGAGGTATACAACCTCTCCTACTAGAACTGCCATGTACCCAGGTGCGTCCATAAGACGGTATGCGAACTCATCCGGAGCTTGTGTCGCTATTGACAATGCGTTGTTTAGTACTTTCCTTTCAAGTTCACATTTATGTCGCAACAAATCGTAATACAAATTTGATATTTGTTTCTGGATGTATTTTTCAGCATACACAAATTTTGAATTTATATATGCAAACATATCTATATTTTCTACAGCAACTTCTTTTGTTTTGCAAAAAGGCGGATTGAGTTGGTTTTCCATAACAAACAGTCTGGGGTGTTTGGTCCTGATGAACCGATATCCGCATATTTGCTTTCCTCCAGAGGTTGATAAGGCAAAGGTTACATCCTGGGATTCTAAAATATAGGTTACTTTGTGTCTGCTATCCATTTCCACCGTCTTGCTCACGTACCCGTCATAGAGACTTGTGTAGCGGTTGAGTTCACAGGAATCTAATGGTTCTATGCTCCGAAAAGCGTAGCCTTGTGTCTGGTCGAAGCATTTTTCATCAGTGAATTTGCAAATTGCTCCTGTTACCATATGGATTTTGTTATCTTCTATGTCAACCGTAGCGTTATACGCATTGATGACGATCTCTGCGTGTCGAGCTACGACAGCTTTATACGAAAGTTCATCTTCGTTAAGTGCTTGCGAGAAAGGTCACTTTAACCCGCTATTTCCATTTGATTTCTCAACATTTTTACTTTGGCAGCTCTTCGGCCTTCTGCCGGAGATATATGTAATTAATTTTGACACTCGATCGATATGATCATATATCGTATTTATCACTCGCGGGAATTTCAAATCATGAAGATATCATTTTTTGGTCTTTGCGAGTTAAAGTCAGCAGATATTGCTGACGTTTTTTGCATCAATCGAGAATGGATTTTACTCCACTCTCGATCAATGCACCTTTAGAGCCTCGTATGGTTCCGAGGATGCATCTAAAGTAAACTTTCATTGCTCTTCCACCACTTTGAAAAGCCCGAGCAATGAGAGAAGGGCGAAACACGCATAATATCAGCGTAGAATCCAAATTTTTCATAAAGTTTCTCATTTCTCATCTTTACCTCATTCCTTTCCATCAAAATCCTTTAGATGCATCCTCGGAACCATACGAGGCTCTAAAGGTGCATTGATCGAGAGTGGAGTAAAATCCATTCTCGATTGATGCCAAAAACGTCAGCAATATCTGCTGACTTTAACTCGCAAAGACCGAAAAATTATATCTTCATAATTTGAGATTCCCGCGAGTGATAAATACGATATCCGATCATATCGATCGAGTGTCAAAATTAATTACATATATCTCCGGCAGAAGGCCGAAGAGCTGCCAAAGTAAAAATGTTGAGAAATCAAATGGAAATAGCGGGTTAAAATGACCTTTCTCGCAAGCGCTAAACGAAGATGAACTTTCGTATATAAGGGCGTTCAAACCATCAAACATTCGGCCACTTGAGCCGCGTCTCAGTGGTAAACTTTCATTGCTCTTCCACCACTCTGAAAAGCCCGAGCAATGAGAGAAGGGCGAAACACGCATAATATCAGCGTAGAATCCAAATTTTTCATAAAGTTTCTCATTTCTCATCTTTACCTCATTCCTTTGCATCAAAATCCTTTAGATGCATCCTCGGAAGCATACGAGGCTCTAAAGGTGCATTGATCGAGAGTGGAGTGAAATCCATTCTCGATTGATGCCGAAAACGTCAGCAATATCTGCTGACTTTAACTCGCAAAGATCGAAAAATTATATCTTCATAATTTGAAATTCCCGCGAGTGATAAATACGATATTCGATCATATCGATCGAGTGTCAAAATTAATTACATGTAATTATAATCGTTCATTTGTCTGGAAGATTGGCTATGAATGGGCATGGTATGCCAGCTGTCATGACCGCTTCTAGGAATATGGAGGAATCTGGGTTCGTCGTACCCCACTTCTGTTTCAAATGGAGCATTCATTCGTGATAAAGTGTCGAAATTACCGTGAGTTGATCTTTTAGCAGGTTTACTGTACGGAGGCTCTTCGCTCAAAATTGCTCTACGGTTATCGAAATAGAATTGGTAGAATATTTCGTCCGTGGGGACGTGAACTTCGGCTCTATTGAGATATTGAAGAGGTCCTGTTTGACAACTACCGTTCTTCAGTAAATTTAGTCGAGCTTGTCTGATCCAATAAGCCGTTGTTATAATGCTCAAAATTAAACCAGTTGCTATGAAAATGAAAACAAAGTTTGTTAAGATCAGGTTGAACAATTTTTGGTAGCTTTCGACATCTTCGACCTCATTTTTGATTTGATTTTCTATTTCCCAAAGACTCTCGAATGAATTATTGTGTATCTCTCGGTCACGAAGCTTTTTATGGATTCGAGATTGGATCTCTCTAGGTAATAGCTTTTTGATATTTAGTGAAACATCCGGTATAATGATTTTATTGTTATTTTGAGGACCCACTCGAGCAACGAGACGGTATCTGTTAGAAACGGCTCTACAGTTGGGGCTCAGTTTTAGGAGTCCCGTCCCATTCAATATTATTTGAGATTTCCTGCTTCGACCCTTACACGATAGAATTAAGCCTTCGATATCTGGCATTGAATATATCCAGTCATATTCTGAGTCTATTTTGACAAACTGAGGGGTATCATTCGAACTAACTCGAACATCGCAATGATGGTATGCGTCTTCGTTTGGTGTTTTCAATAAAGTATGTTCACAAGAAGTATTTGTTCCTAGGGTGGATAAAGATTGTTCCCAAAAACAGCAGATGTACTTTGTGAGCTTTTTGCATCTGTCAAATTGTTTGCTATCCATACCGTATTCCGCACCATTTGCATTTATCCCTATCAATTCCTTGCGGGGTCTTACAAAGGTTAATAATTGTTTGTGATCCACGAATTGTATGGAAGTCATTGACTGTATGCGATGAAATTCAAAGTCAATGGGTGCTACCAACGGAATTTCTAGTTCAAGAATGTAAAGTAATCCGACATTCCCTGCACAAAGTTTCATAAGATCCGTTAGGCGGTCTATCTGTGTTACGTTCGCGGTGGTTGGGGATTCATATGGTTCGGCCAGATGGTTGATCTGTTCTATTACATCAGTCATTTGATCATCGGAAATCAAGCTTGGATGAAGACGGTTATTTTTGACGGTAAATATAATGTCCAGGACTCTGTCGCAAATGCTATTAAACAGGGTTATCCCTTCTCCCATCCTGTAGAACAAGCTATCAACCGTTGTCGTGAAACTTCCACACTTCTCAATCTCTACGGAGTCATTCAGAAAAATTCGGAAATTGTTGAACAGTTTGGCTGTTCTATTGTGAAGTACCGTGACTCTATCTATTAGTTTTCCGAGATGCGAAATAACTATTAACGTTCGATTTTGTTCCAAACGCAGTGGATTTTCCTCAATTTCGTACATGTGCCTTATTTTCTGCATGTAAAATTTTTTGATATCGATAGGCATTGATTCCATTATTCTAGTGAAACTGTCATACACATCCATCCTAAACACCCGATTTTGTTCCATTTTGTAAGTTATATCGGCAATTTTACTCTCTATCCGAGTGCACTGTTCGTGGTTTCCGGAACACTCTTCTTGGATCTTTTTGAAAATATCCAAATACATCCCATAACCTTGCTCTATAGGTTTCATATTGATGACAATGGTGAGTTTCCAATGGCTCTCGGAAAAAATCTCAAATTTTGTAATTGCTCGGAATAAATTTCGGGGTTCCGATATATTTCAGTGAATTTGTAGCCATGGTCTGTGTGGTTTCCGACTGCACAACCGACGATGAGTAATAGGATATTTAAGGGCTTCATCCTTAATCTGTCTGTAAGTTGAAAAAGGAGCTGTTGCAAATAAGGCGAAATCTGGCCCAAACGGATTTGGCTGTAAATCACGTCAGATACTCGTTTTGGGTGTCAGAGTATGCATGTAAATTTTTTCCGCATGAAATCAACTTGCAGCGATTTGCCGAGCAAGAGTCGCCCCCATTTAAAATACACGTGAAACGTCATTCTTTGCGTCCCGCTCAAAATTGGCCACAGGAACCGCTACGGGACCAACGAGAATTTGTTCTTGAACAAAAAATACAACTTTCAGGGGTATTTTTGAGGACGGAAAATGCTGCGCTGATACCTAAAAATCACTCAGAAGATGGAGAATGCGGATTTCTCGCGCTAAAACCGGGAAATACTCGAAAGGAGTTGGGTTAATCGAAAAGTTGCAGAGGACTAAAGTTGTAGATTTTGTCCTAAACTTTCATTTGGCATTGGTATTTGATACATATATTAATTGAAAACTCCTCAAAAACGTCCAGAACTCATGAAAAACCATATTTATCGAACTTTTTGGCGACCTCGAGGTCAAAATGGATGAAACAAGAAATACATTTTATAGGTTTCATGATTTTCATTTTACACATTTTTACACATTTTTGGTATTTTACACATTTTTGGTTCTCATCATTTTTTCGATAAAATGCACCAGACTTGAGCTATTAGCAAAACAAAGTCCAAAAGTGGCACTTTCCATTTTTCAAACGTAAAATACTCGAAAAAATCAAATGGAAACCCTACATAATAATTGCGTGAAAAGTTGTATTTTTTCATGAACTTCAAAATGAAGAAAAAATTCATAGCATTCCGATGTCTTGGCTTCGAGGAATATGCATTTTCATGCCGAATCGCTCGTTGAGGTGGATAAATTGATGGTTCTGAGATGCTTTAGGTGAATTTACGTCAATAGATCATACCACAGTATGAAAAAACTCACCAAGGCTCATGTCCGATTTCGGTCCAGAGTCCCACAACATCCCAGATCGCAATCATATTCGTCAAAGTTCACCTGTACAGTAGGAACTTCTCGTTCCTGGAGATGCAATCACCCGTGGAAGAGAGAAAATACTCTACTCCCCGAATTTGCGCGCAGCTGGAAGCTCACGGAGAGGATATGTGTCACGACATTCACAAGTTTTCATCAGAATAAACTTCGTCAGAGATTCATATTTTACCATCAAAGGTTAGACTAGGAATAATCACAGAAAATAGAATTCCTCACTACAAACAACATGATATTGATACATACATGATGTATATCTCTCTCTCTCCCTCTCTCTCTCTCTCTCCACCCTTCTCCCCTCTCACTCTTTCCCTCCTCTCTCTCTCTCTCTCTCTCTCTCTCTCTCTCTCTCTCTCTCTCTCTCTCTCTCTCTTTTTTTTTTTTTCACGTGGTTGTAGGGTTAATCCGCTGCGACGTAGCCACAGAGAGGTTCCGGACGGACAATTACGCCTGGCCGATACTTCTCAAGGCTTCCGGGCTGGATTCCGCATCGATGCGGCCATCCGTACCAGATAAACCCTCTCTCCCTTCCCCTTTGGCGCTGGCCATCGGACAAGGGAGAGATCCACCAACTTACCAATCCGGACCCGGCACCGCGTGAGCATTACTTCAGGACCGGTGGCGTCCCGCGCTCAGGATCGAGCGTTCCTCTTCTCACGACTCGCAGGTGTTGTTTCTCCTCCTTCGATCTTCTTCCATCTCTTCATTCTTCTTTCTTCTTTCTTCAATCTTCTCTCTTCTTCCTTTCCTCTTCAGTCCATCATATTCCTCCTGGAACCATTTGGACCTCTTCTGTTTCAATCGGCAGAGTCACTGTAATTCGCCTGCTTCGAGGCGCCTTACTTCCCTCTCTTTCTCCTCTTTGCGGGTCATCACCAGCTTGATGTATCCGGTGAGTCTATCCCATGTCTCCTGGTTGCGGAGCAAGTACGGGACGAGATTCTCAGGTGTTAGTTGAGCACCCAGCCATTCATCCAGCTCGGCGCGCTCTCTCCGGGTGTCGCTGCACTTGAACAGGGCATGTTCGGCGTCATCCCATTCGTCCCCGCAAGACTGACATGCTGGGGTCGTCCTCTTCTTGAACCTGGTTAGATAGGAACCGAAGCAACCATGATCGCTCAGTGCCTGCGTCGTCCAGTAGTCCATCTCTCCGTGGGTGCGTTCCGCCCACTTGGCTACGTCACGGATCAGCCGGTGCGTCCATCTCCCGTTTGCAAATGGCGAATCCCACTCGGTTTGCCAATGCTCAAGGGTGGTTTCCTTCTCGTTGTCGCGGATGATCTCCTTCATCGTCGGAGTGAGTACTCGTTCGGCTCCGATCACTTTTTGGCGGTCCCAGATCCTCACTCGCTCCGCGACGAGCAAGTGGATAGGCGGAGTACTCGCCAATACGTAAGCCGCATCTCCTGACACAGTGCGGTAGGCACGGATACTCCTCAGGGCTGCTCTTCGGTGGACAGGCCCCATTCTCTTCTCGATGATGGTCTTCTCTACTCTCTTCCCCCACACGGGTGCACCGTACAGCATGATGGAGGTAGTGACGGTGTTGAGAAGTGCGCGCCTCTTTTCCTTGGGTCCTCCGATATTCGGCATAAGCCGCTGGAGCGCCGCACCGACCCTGCTCGCCTTCTGGGCGGCTTCCTGGATGTGCTTCTTGAACGACCACTTGTCGTCGAGCCATACACCGAGGTATTTCAGCTCTGTCTTCCGTGGAATCTCTTGCCCGTTGATATAAAACCGGGGTAAGTCAAACTTCCTACGCCTTGTGACCACGATTGCTTCGCACTTCTTGACAGCGAGCTCCAGAAGCCTGCTAATCATCCACTCGTAGACTCGGGCCAGCGCTTCGTTCGCGCGTCTACCCAAGAGTTCCTCGTTGTCAGCCCATACTATGAGTCCCGCGTCGTCCGCGAAAGCCACTATTATCACTCCTTCTGGCAGTTCGATAGACAGTAAGCTGTCATACTGGGTGTTCCAGTTGAACGGCCCGGAGACCGATCCCTGTCCGATTCCGGCGGACAGTACCCGAATCTCTTGTCCCTCGTCGGTGTCGTACACGAGGGTCCTGTTCCGCAGGTAGTCACTCGTGACGGCTAGTAGATAGGGGGGCACTTTACCTGCTTGGGATTGATAGACTCGCTCCCAGCTCGCGCAGTTGAATGCGTTCTTTATGTCCAACGCAATGATGGCACAGAATCCTCCTCTTCCTTGGTATGGGTTCCCTACCGACGCTTGAACCCGTTCTTGGACCGCCTCGATCGCGTGCACAGTGCTCCGTCCCTTCCGGAACCCGAACTGCATTGGTGATAGCCCACCACCTTCTTCGTAGGCTTTTTCCACCCTGTTGAGCACCATCCTCTCGTACATTTTCCCAATATTGTCGAGCATGCTGAGAGGGCGTTGACCTCCTTGACCCTTAGGTATCAGGACCAGCTTCTGGCGTTTCCACTTGTCCGGGAAAGTTCCCGCGCTCAGACAGATGTTGAAGAGGTCGAGGAGTAGATCTGGCTTGTATTTGCGACCAGTTTCAGAGCCTCGTTTGGGATGCCATCCAGGCCAGGGGCCTTGCCGTTCGGCATTCTCTTCGCCGCTATGAGTAGCTCTTGCATAGTGAAGAGCGGGATGGGGTCTTCGCTCTCCGTAGGGAATGTAACTCTGGGTTCTCCTGCTGGGAAGAGGTCTTCCACGATGGTGCGCAATGTTGCTGCATCGGTCGGTGCTGGGTTGCCCCTCCGGGGTCGGACCTTTGACATGACCACGCGATATGGCGTGCCCCAGGGGTCTTCGTTAACCATGTCGCACAGTTCACCCCAGCACTTCTCTTTGCTCCTCCGGATGGCTAGAACGAGAGCCTTCTTTGCTTCTTTGTACGCTCTGACATCTTCCGCCAGCGATGGTCGTTGCAGCTTCCTTGATCGCCATGCGGTCCTCCTTTTCTTGTTGCTCGTTCTTCGTAGAGCCTTGATCTCATCGGTGATCCAGTACTCTGGTTTCCTCCAGAAACATGGTGTTGTCCTGCGAGGCATCGAGGCGTCGCAAGCTCTCGTGATGGCGGATTTTACCATCGCCACAGCCTCGTCCGAGGCGGAGTTCATCGGGAGATCTTCGACTATTTCTATCGATTCCCGGAATTTTCCCTCGTCCAGCTTCCGTACCTGCCACCCCGTTGGTCGCGGTCTGCGTGTCGTCTGTCTCTGTCCGTCAGTCCTAAGTCGAAACCGAATATGTCGATGGTCACTCAGTGTTTCCGTGTCCAGAACTTCCCACGATGTCATACGTCCCATGAGCGACGGGCTTATGAACGTCAGGTCCAGGACTGATGATGAACCTCCCTCCCGGGACCGAGTGTCGTGCCGGTAATAGGTGATAACCCCCGTCTCGTTCGCGAGCACTAATCCCAATGCCTCCATGGCATCAGCGAGTATTACCCCCCGTCTATCGCGCGGCCCCCCGCTCCAAGTCGGTTCCTTGGAGTTGAAATCTCCCGCGATTATAGCTGGGCCCCCCCCCCATTGCCTCACATCCTCTTCTAGGTCGTGGAGCTCGTCTTCAAATTCGTGCGTCTTGAGCGACGGCGAGTAGTAGCAGCTGTATACAGCTGTGCCCCCTATGGTCTTTCGAGCATAACCGCGGCCACTAACAGCTGGTTCAGTCTCGCGTATCGCGGGATTCGTGATCTGAATTACAGCGGTCCCCCACTGATCGAATGTGGAACGGGAAAGTTCGCGCTTCCGAGGCGGTTCGGAGATGATCAGAACATCGATACCCCCTTCTTTGGCGGCAGTGTGTAGGAGGTCACAAGCGTCCCCGCTTCTCCTGAGGTTGGCTTGGATGAAGTTAGCCATTTCTTCCCCCCCTGCGTCTATATGTCGCCCTCGCGTTTTGGTAGGCTGTGCAGTTGCTGGAGCCCGACCTGTGGTCAGATCTGGTTCCGATAGCCACGCAGCTGAGGCATTTTGGTTTCTCTTTACAGGTAGCGGCGAGGTGTCCTGGTTCACCGCACTGGAAGCAGAGTTTCGGTTGACGTTCCTCTGCCTTCTCTTTTTTGCAGCCTGAGGCCTTGTGGCCATACTCTAGGCAGTTATAGCAGCGTGGGATGCCTCCCTTCTCGCGGATTCTCACTCTGCTCCATCCCACCTTGGGTTCTTTCCAGTCCAGGAGGCGGTGAGCGAGCCTCGCTGGGATGGACACAACCGCTGTTTGGGTGCCTCGGGAGCCGTTTCGCAGGCTCTTGACTATTATGGCTCCATCCTCGTTTTCTGGTAGGGCCTTCGCGAGGTCCTTCTGCACTTTAGTTTTGTCGACATCGTAGTCGACTCCGAGAATCCCATACACTGAAGTGGGAAATGTTGTCAGAGAAGTCTTGCGAGATGCTTAATTGATATTTGTCAAGGGTTCAATCAATAAAAAGTGGTTGGAACGTTTCAATTTAAAAACATGTTACAGTTTGTACACATCACAGCAAGTCTCACAAAGTAGTGTGCGCTCTCCATAATGTGGAACTCATCAAGAAATTTTTACAAGATCATTCTGCTAGTGAGTGGAGTGGGAGACTGTAGATGTGGTATAGATGGGGACACATCATCATTTCAGCATGGAGTGTGGAGGAAGTAAGGTCTCGGAGCCTGAGCGATCGCTCTACGGGGCTGAAGATAGAGCCACTCAGATTTCTTGTCAGTTGTGTCCCACAAAGCAATTTACGCTCAAAAGATAAAGAGTCTGCTGAGCATGAACCATCTTCCAGAGTTCAAGAGGAATATGATTTCATCACTATCATTTCCGCTCCGAACAAAGATTTCTTCGCTATGATTTTTGATTCAGGCCATCTATTACCGGAAAAAAATGGAATGAAGAGATATCGGAGCACTTGTAATTGAAGATATAAATTACGGGTGAAATGCTATACTATCTCACTCCATCATGGGTAACAGTAGTAGCAACTTCTCAGAGAAGCGCACACTCTTACTTGATATGGAAGCTGACCAATTCCATGTAAAATCAGACGGTCGGAAATTGCTTAAGGCGATGCGGTCGCCGTGCATGCTGATTTTTGTTCACAAAACTCTAGAAATCTTTTCCAACTTGGGCTGAACGACGAGTTATCCAGGCTTTATCATCTTCTAACTTAGCCTGGATAAATCTTCGTTAAGCCCAAATCGGAAAAGATTTTGAGAGTTTTGTGAACGAAATAGTGCCAATTTGTAGGTTAGAAAGAATCCGCGGGCAAGCTATTCTCGTTCATTGGCGATAGTCTTGTGATTGGTGACAAATAAAGAGTTGTCCACCACAAATCAGATGATAACACGTAAGGAACAAACCATCTCCGACTCCGTTTTCTGAAAATTTTCAGTTACATCGAAATGAGATATAAGTTCCGGGTTGCGCGGCGACCGCATTGCCTTAAGTCTCAAATCTCTTCCAGAATGGAATATATGTTTCTTTGGACAAATGAACGAGACACGTATTTTTGCGTTCTGCCCTATCATGCTCTGACTCGAAGGTATCGAATTTTTTTCATTCAATGGGCATTTAGTAAGACTAGCAACATTCGATCGATAAAGATGCAATTTTTCGTGTGTAAGGGCCTTCGTGAAGATAAGACTTGTTCAAGGGGGTCAAGTAAGTTATATTGCACCGGGAAATCTTGGAACAAGAACAAAATTAGTGAGCAGGATTCACAAAAACTGATTCTGGCCGGAATCGAGGAAAGTTGATTAACTCAAAATAATCATCCTTAATTTTGATGGGGAATTTTCTGTGAACTCGTTGAAACATGAGGAAAAAAATGTACTTGGTCCGGTTTGCGCGACGTCGCGCAGAATGGCGTTAAAGACCATTTTCTGGATTCAATCGTTACAACTTTCTCCTCATGATCGTTCGAACAAATTGAGTTCGTAATGAGTCTGTGGAATGCTACGTCGACACTTGGACGCTTCTACCCACGCTAATGGCTGTTGAAGACTGATTTCCTCATTTCTCATTGCATTCATTTCATCTGAAAGACAGGATATACTCCACGCCGTACTTGTGTCGAATAACAACACAAGTATGATATCATAGAGGAGTCAAAATTTAACTTGATAGCATCAAAGCATCATAGTATTACATTCACAATACTAAAGAACAAGTTTTAACGATAAAATCCAGAAAATGATTTTTAGCGCCACTCTGCGCTAAAAATCATTCTCGTCGCGCAAACAGGACCAAGTACATTCTGTTCCTCATGTTTGAACGTGTTTGCAGGAAATTTCCCATCAAAATTGAGGAAAATTATTTTGAGCTATTCAACTATACTCGATCCCGGCCAAAATTAATTTCTGTGGATCCTGCTCACTAATTGTGTTCCTGTACCAAGATTTCCTGGTGCAATATAACTTACTTGACCCCCCTGAACAAGTCTTGTCCCCACGAAGGCCATTACTCACGGAGAATTGCATCTATATCGATCAAAAGTTGCTAATTTGACGAAATGCCCATTGAATGAAAAAAATTCAATACCTTCGAGTCAGAGCATGAGAGGGCAGAACGCAAAAATATGTGTCTCGTTAATTTGTCCTCAGAAACATACATGTCATCCCGGAAGAGATTTGAGACTTGAGCAATTTTCGACTGTTTGATCTTACATGGAATTGGTCAGCTAAGAAGAAAGTTCCATCACAATTGAAGGAGAAAATTGAGAAATCATCCTCTCAAGATTCTAAATCTTATCAAGATTTCAAGTATGATAAGATGAAAAATTGTAAGAAGTGCGATAAAAGTGGGAATGGAAGAACTCGGTACTAATTTATCAAGATCTTCAATAGTATATTTCTGACTTGGACTATGAGCTCAACATGCTCATAGCGTTCCAGCTCATCTCGGCTTCTAGCTCAGTTGGGCTTCTACCTCAAGTTGAGCTGAAACATTATGAGAGACTTTGATCTCAATGGAAATGTGAGTCAGAACCACTATGGGACTTCCGGCTCATTTGAGCCGAAGGTCCCATAATTGATCTACTCTAGCACCGTTCTTGAGAGGCGAACGAAAAGCGCAAGAACCACCGTCAGGAAGAAATCTGACAACAACGCCCTGTGTTTCTAATTGAATGGAACAACAAGATACGGGGATCGCGATAATACTTAGGTTGATAATTTTCCAATGCGATTTCTCGCGTGAATTTCAAGCTTGAACTCAAATTCGTCCAAACTCTCCAGATTCTCTTCCAATTAGGATGGAACAGCCGTAATTGTTCCAGAATCATCACAAATTGGGCAGATAATAACTCGATAAGTTAGTTTGAAGTACTTTCCAGGAGCGTCATTCGATTATGGTGTCATCTGCATCATATCCAGCGAATGAAAATAGTTTTCGAATGAGTACATCAGAAGAAATTCCGTACGCGCAAAAAACAGCGATTGATCAATGACATTCCTCGCATTGGAAAAGGAAACCTGACGAGGAAAGATGATAATCAGATCGAAGTTAGATTCTACGTAGAAAAATACTTTGAAAAACCATAAACTAAAGTGTTGTTCCGACCTCCGTACCCTGTTGCTCAATTTAATTAAAAGCACAAGGCATCGCTGCCAGATTGCTCCCTGTTGGGGGTTTTTGCGCTATTTGGTTTGCCTCCCGAAGATGATGCTTTGCATATTCTTCTTTTTCTAACCCGCACAAAAACTTTGGATCAAGCAGTACGCTGTCGTGGTACGTCGAGTGATTTCCAGTGCTGATCAAACATATAGTCAAATAGGGTTTTCACATTCTTTGATCGCAATTCAATAATGTAGAAGATCTAATTTCGGTTAAGACAGATTCATGATCTAGGCTTCGAGACGGAAGTCATCACGTGGGCAGTTTTTCTCAACATTTTCATTCAACTCTGCGAAACCGCAAGGGGGACTCTGAGTCTCGGGGTATGACGACTCTCCGGCCCTAGTTGTCTAGACACCGTACCCGGCCCGAACCCGGTAGAGGGAGGCCTGGCCTCGGGACTTGTACTCGGCGTGCTTTGGCTCCTCCAAGAAACTCGCAAGGGTGATCGAAACATGTCGATGTCTCAGCCGTGGAGTCTGACGAACTCCTGACCCCATTCAGCCTCCGCCAGAGCGTGTAGACCGCAGATCTCTATCCCGTGCCCAGGCCTGGATGAGTCTAGGGATTCATATTGGTGTTGTCTGCGGATAGTCACTATATGGGCCTGAGCGACTCGTTCAACAGCCCGACGGACTTTCTGGGCTCCAACAAAGCCTAGAAGAGTCTCAAGCCCCCCACCGAGGGGCGGATTTCGGCCTCGTGCTGGGGGCCGAGCCCAAAATTTGAGAGTCGGGGAGGAGTTGCGGGCCATTGCCGAGCCATCCGTTACTCAGTAATGGCCGTCTTCCAAACCGACCGATGTCAGTGCGTATCCCTACCCCACGCCCATGGGGGTAAGCCGGGGTGGAGGCAAAGAGCCGGAAACCTGGGGTAAATGAGTTAAGTTCTTCAACTTTCTGGTTCTTCTTCCCTACCATATTCTTCCAGTGAGATCTTTTAGAGTCAATGGGTTTCTGTGAGCATTTGCTACTAAATGTGATGTGATGAGGCTCAGATTCACTTTTAGGGAATCGTTGAAATTGAATTGGAATGGTAAGAAAAAAGTTCGTTCAGGAGAGATTTTTTCCTCGCCATACCAAATCTCCAGAACACATTCTGAGGAAGTTGTGTGAAACGTCATGTAGTCTAAGTACCACCTAAGAATTTTGCAGTGGTACTAGAAAAGGTTATTCTGAGTGATTGGCTCTTCTCCATCTTCCAGAACCCAATCACAATATACACTCTATTCGGGTGAATTTGCATGCAGCGAACGGTATTCAGATGAATATTCAAAGGTGCAATGGAATTACTGCATTTGCACCGATCTTAGATCGAAAATCGGGTTATCTGCTTTTAATCTTGAAATCTGTGGAGCTCTGATAGGAAGTCGACATAGGCCGAACGAACGAGTACGTGTTCCCTAATTTCGTCTCAAAGGTGATATATATTTCATCACTGAAAAGATCTGACCCGAACTGATTCTGGCTCCTGATCATGAAAAGACATGATACCATCTCTATGATGTAACATACAGTTTGGTCAAAAAGTATCGGTGGTGGAACTACCTACCCCACGTCAACTTCGGAGTCAACTCACTGACGTTACCGAAGATGGACTTGGTCCGCTTTGATTTCGAACAACCGATACGGCCGGGTGTTTATCCCGTGGGTTGGATTGCTCTGAGATCAACCTTGAGAGAGGAATTTAGACGAATAACGAAAGAGTTTTTTTCCTTCATCATACCTTGGAGGGCTCATGACTCGTCCAACCATATTCTTCTCCCTGAAAGCACGTCGTTCTCTCCTGGATCGCCGACCCTGTGGTATGATCATGAATTTTTCCGTAGAATGATGAATATTTGAATGAATGAGGAGACTCACGGAATACATAGCTTTCTCTTCTTCCTGTTTCCTAGCCTGTCGAAGTGTTTCAGCTTCTTCGAAATCTTGAGTTAGGAAACTGAAATAGTCGGCACCTATCAAGCCGTACTTCTGAGCAACTTGGTTCATTTCATGTGCTTGCGAGGGTTCTATTTGTGATACATTCACGCACATATCTAAATCGATATCACTATCTTCATCCTCTTCTTCGGTTGGCGGGATGACGACATCGGGTGATTTCGAAGGGTCAGAGGCAGTAGCGTTACTTTCATAGTTATACCCAATTGCAGCTGTACTACAAGACTTTTTCTTATCTCTCAGCGTTTCGGGTCTACTTGAGCAGCCGAATTGTTCTTCTAGGTAGATTTGGTGGAGGAATTTCTCTTCAGGAACTGGAAAATATATCCCAATAAGACTTCTCAACAAGTTATCTGGCAATGGTAGAATAGTTGAGGATGGAGGTATCCCCGAGGAGTTGGATCCATGCGAAATTGAGCAATGTCATGTACAGGCAGTCTTAGATTCCTCCAAATGGAGAAATTCGTCTGTGGGATGAACTAAGAAGGTACGTGATTACCAACTCCGATTCGATCATATTGTGCTTGAACTCTCGATGATTGAAATTTCCCAAACCAGAACTCGAATCATGGTTTCTTGGAAAACGATTCGTGATTGCTCAAGATTTTGAATACCAAACTCTGCACTGAGGGGAATGGGAATGAGAAAGAGCTCGAGACTCTAGCAGAATCTGCTTGACTCGTCAGGTATTCAGTAGCTCTGCCCACCCGAGCGCGTGCTCTATACAAATCATACGATTACTGTGAAAGCACTCGATGAAATTATTGATTTTCGAAGTTCAGATCTGATGATGCGATTGGAAGGAAGTTACAGTAGTTCTTGTACTCGGCTCCTTAGCATCCGCCGAGTACAAATCTAAATTGACGATGCCTCGACAAACAATCCCAAAGAAATTCTCATAAATTTCCTCTTATCGCGTCAATCGATCTAAACCTTGAATTAACTTTGTTCTGACAATTTTGAGAAATTTCCTCACTTCGGGTTTCGGCACAGATAAAAACTGAAAAACTTCCTCGCATGTCGAAAATTATGCTTGTTATTGAGAATCCACGTTGATGAAAGCAAATCTCGATCCATTTTCCTGGAGCCGTTTTTTGGCACAAATCTCCCACAGCATGAAAGGAATGCTATTCAAGTTTGCACATGAGATTTTCCAGATCATCACATCGAGTGATTTCGCAGTAATCGTATGATTTGTACAGAGTATGCGCTCGGGTGGGCGGAACTACGGAATATCTGACGAGTCAGACAGATTCTGCTTGAGTCTCGAGCTGTTTCTACTTTTTACACCCCTCAGTGTGCTGCCTCCATGGGAAAAAACTCGTCAAGGCTGATGAGATACACAATGCCGCGCCATGGCATCATTCTACAGCAGAGTTGTCGAGATCCAAAGCAGGTGCATTCGTGCATTTGTGCATTCGAGCTTTCTGTTCCAAAGGGTTGAGTTGTCTGCATATTTACTTTTTAGAGACCGAATTTCTCCAAGTAAGAAAAGAATTATCCGAAGACTATGACACGCGAGGAAGTTGGGTAACATCCCCAGACAACCCTAAACGATCAAAATTGGAAGCCACACTGACAATCAAGCTATCAAGAATGGAGAAATTCCTGTAAACACTCGAACACCTAGAGAATCACAAGCTCTTCATCCCGGTAAATTGACACAGTATTGGCGAGCGGAGGTCAAAGAATCAGCCCTCCGTCTGTTAGTATACTGAGGCAGTTGATTTTCATCCCTGAGAAGCTCATTTCGAAACAGTGAACAATCAGAGCATGTTATCCGAAGTGAACGAGTGCTTACGTCTTAGTTGTTTGCAAAACGAGATTTTATGAAGGAACGCGATCGACTGTGAGTAACGTCTGATATATCCTATAAGAGGGTTAGATCCTGGACTGTTGCCCACCAAAACGTGAGACGAACTCGGCCAAAATCTGTAGCTCACGGCAATCAATTGGGGAGAAAACACGTATCTCACATTTTCACAGGAATTACCTCATTGTAACAGCTTGATTACCCGCCTGGACTCCAATCTTGATCATTTTAGGATGCTAGCGAGAATCCCGCTTGTCATCATCTTGAGATGGTTCAGTTCTTACTCGGAAATACTTGATCTTCAATGAGCAAACATGCAGACGACCTAACACTCCGGAGCAGGAAGCTCGACGCACGAATACACGGGTATTGGACAAGGGTGTAATGCGCGTCGAGTGCATTTTCATTACCATGTTCTATACTAACAAAGACGATTGCCGAGACAGTAAAATTGGCTTGTATGAAAATCAGAATTCGTCATGATCTCGAGATGGTTCGTTCACTTTTTATCCAAACATTTTCCCGGAAATTCATCCAAACAAGGGGAATTGAGCGAGTCATGTACTGTGCACAAAAAATTGTTGGAATTCTGAGAGAGGGATCCCGAGCAAATGAGTTGTATACGAGAGAAGGTTGGATCTCAGATTTTCAGCATCATTATTGCTTCCTCGAAGACAAAATATTATCTCCTAGTTCAAGCCTTATCCGAATGCAAAATCATCCATCTTATTCTACTCTTTGAGACCTTCCAGATGATACACCTCTACATTCTACATCTCATGTACAACGTTCTCTGTGGATTATTTTTAACCAAACGTTGTCCGTGTGCGCGCGTGTCTGTATGTTGTCTTTCCTTCGTCACACGAGTTCTCCTGAGCCCCTTATAGACCTTCAGCCAGCTGCCATTTTTCGGTAGTTATTTCTGCGTCGATCCGTCACAGCTAGATAGGTCATCGGCGGTGAGGAGGAGAAGACGGTGCAGTGATCGACGGGTGACCGTGGCCGTTCTCTCACAATAGCTTATTGAACATGTCCGATAATTAGATATCTCAGAATCATTCTCTACTCAAAAGTCCAACAATGTTCAATCAGTTCAGTCGAAAGAAGTCATCGCCGACCAGTTCGCATACTATTCTGGCGATTCCTAGTGCCTGCCATACTCGATCAAAAATGTCGAATTTTTCGAAAATTTAGGAATCACTTTCTACAGTATGGCACTTTGATATGCGGTAGTATTATCGAAAAAAAAAAATTCATCGGAAAAGTATCGCCATATTAATAGAGCAATCCTGAATCAATCAAAACCACAATCAAAGTTGCGTGGAATGCATCAAATCGCACTACTCCGCGGCGTTTTCTCTCGGTCAACATTCGAGTTTCTTAGCCACGAGGAAATTCCGTGCATTTTACGCGACTTTAATCGATTCAGAATCGCCTTGTCAGTATGGTGATGCTTTTCCGATGCATTTTATTTGATAGTCTCTGAATATTAAATTGCCATACTGTGAAAAAAGATTCTAAATTCTCGAGGAATTTGACATTTTTGATCGAGTGCGGCAGGCACTAGGAATCGCCAAATTAGTATGCCAACGGGTCAGCGATGACTTTTTTTCGACTGAACTGACTGAATATTCTTAGGTTTTTGAGTAGAAAATGATTCTGGAATATCGAATTATCGGACATGTTCAATAACCTATTGTGAGAGAATGGCCCCGGTCACCGAAGAACTCCTCGCCGCCAGTGACCATTCTAGCTATGACAAATCGACGCAGAAATAACTACCAGAAAATGGCAGCTGGCCGAAGATTTATTGAGCAATCTTCTTACAATTTCGAGCGTCGCTTCCAGATTGATCAGAGGCGAGGCCAGATCACTGTTAGCTCTATACCCTCAATACTCCCTCTCCCACGGCAAACTGATTCTCAAAGAATTTCTTCATTCTTCTTCATAGACGAAAACTCAGACACTTTCATCGATAATGAGTACAGTTGATGCACCATTGCCAGCGCTCAGTAGGGGAGAATATTGCAAAGTGGCACAATTATGCTTCCCCGCTAAAGCGGTGATATGGAGATTTTTCTAGTGATCCAATTCTAGGTTTTTTCATGCAGATGATGAATCCTATTCCCCCCGGGAGTCACCCAGAACTCACGTGATTGCATCCATCAGAACCCCAAAATCGGCTGAAAAACACAGTATTAGCACAGTTCAACTAGGAGGGAACGCAATTCGAGGCAATTCTCATGAGGAACAAAGTTGTAGCATTTTCTAAGACACATTTTCTGGTTGCCTGAGTTTTTCGAGAAACCGCATTTTTGGGATTTTGGTGATCCTTGGGGCCTATCTTGGGAGAATTTTGGAATTCTGACCTCGGCAATCGGAAGAGCACAAAATTTTACGTCAAAGTATGTGGTTTGGGAATTTCGAAAGAATTGATGCTATGAGCTCTACAATAGTCAAACAGACAAGTAGCCCGTGAATTGCAGAGGGGCGATGGAGAACCCCCTGAAACTCAAAGAGTGAGCGATTTCAGGCATTCTTCATCAGAAACAAAGTTGTTACATCTTTCAGAACGAATTTTTTGGTCACCTTGGTGTCTTAGAAGACCACATTCTTGGGGTTCCTGTGATTTTTGGGGCCTCCTCTCGAAAGATTCTAGAATTCTGATTTCGGAAATCGAAAGAGCAAGGAATTTTACGTCGAAGTATGTATCAATATGACGGTCCAAGCTAACTGAGAGCAGTCAATTCATTCATACATACGATTACTAACCTAGTCTAAGTTTCCCGTTGAATACCATGTACAATCCATTACTCGCAATACATGATTTAGAGGTGAAATATCCGTTAGTCAATCATATCATCAGATCCTCAAGATCGTGTCTCAGAATAATAATCCAAAATATGCATATGGATAGTCTTTAAAAAAACTAATCTCAGACCTAGACAACAGATCATCATCAAAAATACGATAACTCCACGAGTCCACCATATCACTTTGAGAGCATTATCCCAAATTCCTATCTGATAGTATTTGTTCCCGATCAGTTGATTTCTAGTTAGAGCAAACATTTTTGTTCTAGTTCAAAGTTAATTTTGAAAAATTGGTCTGATAAGTAAAAATGTTAAAAATGAATAATTTTGTTATCAAATGTTCAAATATTAATTTAATTCCTAAGAATATGTGAATATATATTTTTTGAATATTCAAATTTTATGATAAAAATTAATCTATAAAATCTATAAAAATCATTTATGAAATATGTAAAATGAAAATTGTAATTGAAAATTATGTGTTCGCTTCTAATCTCGAAAACTGTAAAATCTTTAATAAATTGCAATGGTTTTCTATGAATTACTTTTGCTAGGACGTGAGGGACGTGGTCCCGGTGTCCCCGGTCGTAGCATGGATTTTTCAATCTGTGGCTACCTTTCGCCTCTCGTGCATGAGAGGCCCTTGTCGCAGACAGTGTGTCTGTGGGCAATTGGCCAACAGTAAAAGTAATTCGATTCAACTGTTCAACAATTCCCTTAGCAACGCGTTGTTAACCAAACGAAAAAATTTAGATCGTTTGTTAGATTCGTTCAGGTTCTCGAAGCGAACACATCGAGTTCTAACCTAACGACATTCTCTCTTTCTCTCAGGTCATTTTCAAAGTTTAATTTAATCTAGAGTCAATAAAAGTCAGTTTCTTTTAATTTGGTTAATTCATTTTCATCTCCCTGCGCGATACTCGCAAAGTGCGAGCACATTTTTTGGCGACCGTGACAGGACACAAATTTGATCCTGTTTGAAATTCCGCGAGGGAGATCGTCTCGACCATAAAGAGAAAGAGGGCAGCCAAAACAGGCCCGAACAAGAACCGGCGAATTGAAGAAGCAGCAAACGACAACAAGCGAGAGCGAGCTGCTTCAGATAGTGCATTGCAGCGCGAGCGACCAGCGCCTGCACATAACCAACAAGAGCGAGAACGGGCATCGGGGACTGGAGCTGCTGTTCAAGGAGAAGATGGATTTGACGACGCCGACTTATCTGATGATCCAGATGGTGAGCAACAATTTGGAGCAGAAGCTCATACATCAGGTATTCAACAATTACCAGCAAGTTCGCGTTCGCGGCCCAGAGCACGCCCGTCGCAAACGCAACATCGACCGCGATCGCCGATTCACGACGGCGCCGCGCTTCAAGATCCTGGTGCCGCGCTTGCAAATCGATTGCCGGTTCCTCCAAAACGTGGCCGTGGACGGCCACCCGCTGCAGCACGACCTGTAGTCAATGTAGCTGTTCCGAACATACATTACCAGCCCCCGGTGCCCCGTAAGCGTCGAGTCAGAAATCAAGATCTCGCGCCCGCGCTGCAACTACAACCACCGCAGTTCGATCAACAGCATCTCCAACAAGTCGAAAGTCATCAGCTGCGCGAGCAATCCCTACCATCGCGGCTTCGCCAGAATAGACGCGGAGAGAGAGAGAGAGAGAGAGAGATCACTGTTCCGCAGCAACAAGGACAGCAGCAAGATGGCCGCGGCGCGAATGGATATGGAGAGCCAGAACCGATGCTGCCGCTGCCACCACTACCTCGCTAACGCAGACGCCGGCACACCGAATATGATGGTATGCAAGAGCCAGGTCTCGTGGCTTTCGAGCCGCTCATACAGCCTATGCAAAGTCGACCGCGGAGACGTGGCCCGTCTGCTGCTGTAGCAAATTTGCCTGCACAGCCTACACCACCGCAGATGCGCCAAGGGAGGCGCAACCAGCCTGCTGCTGTTACAAATCTGCCAGAGCAGCGTCCACCACGTATCCCGCCGAACCCACGTCAAGGTAGGCGCGGTGATGTTGCTACAATTCATAAGGTGCCTGTGCAGTCATCACGTGCTCAGCGCCGTTCAAGGCACGAAGAGCATGCAACTCTACGAGAAGTACATGATACACGCACGCTGCCTGCGCCGACGCATGATGGTGCGTCGGCTGCTCGACATGTCATCGCCGCAACACAACCATCTACTCTACACGTATCATCATCTGCACTTCGAGCGACAAGTCGTCAACAAAAACGTCAGCAAGGGCGACCGACCGCCACTGTAACTTCTTCAACTGCCAATCAACAATAGGTGCAACATGAACGTTTATTTGACAACGGAAATGTTGTATTTCCTCAACAAGATATTTTTGATGATTTTAATTATTCTAGTGATGAATCTGGATTTGATGAGGATATAGATCTACAAGTTGAACATTTGGTCTCGTCGATCTTGAAGGACTGTGGGGAACTGAATAAATTCCCAAAATTTCACGATGGAAGTTTTATTGCAACATTTCGTCCACTAGGTATTGTGGACCTCATCAGGCTTCAGGTTTCTGTTTCGACATATGTATAAAGATAGAAAATATGGAATTTTTTACAAATGATGGATGTATGAATATTCAAGATGCGCAACTTACGTTATTCTTTAGATCGTCATGATATTTTGAACGATCTTGTAATAGAGCACAGACAAAACGTCTAGCTCCTGTCAATACAAGTAAACAGAGTGAGTCATCGGTCTCATTTTTCACTCATATTTATATTAGCGCGATCGCAGTATACAGTAGGTGACATACATATGGAAAGTAGTGCATGTGGGAGAGAAAGAGAGCGGGGGGTCGACGAGCTTTGTCAGTCATTGCCCACAACGGGTTATATATTTGACTGAGATTTTGAATATCGTCTTTTTTATTGATGCGATTCTCATCGAATTTTATTGGATCATTTCAGAAATCAACCGTTTTTTCCAATTTTTCTCTGTGTCATGGTTCTCTCTTCGTGTTTATCATTTAGTCTGTGAACAGAGACTACGGACTTTTTATCTTCGTTTGTAATATGATCTTTAATGCGTGTACCTAGTTGTCTTTTTGTCTGTCCCACATACGTTGCTGGGCAATCTTTACATTGAAATTTAGAAACAACACCAATTTTGCTAAATTTATCTAGTTGGTCCTTACCTAATTTTACTATTGAGCTTAATGACTTGGAAACTTTCGGAAGAGTGTGAATATCGTTATGTTTGAACAGAGCATTACATTTTTCGAATAAGCGTTCGTGGTATGGAATACAAATTTTGTTCTGGCCAGCATATACAATTTGGTTGCAACGTATTCTTTCTGCTCTGTTCATGAGATCTTTCGAACGATGTAATCTGGTTTTTATACATTTGTCAGTGAAATCTCCAGGATAATCATTGTCAGAAAGAAATAGTTTTACAATTGACAAGTTAGAGGAATGAAATTTTTTATGTGAAAGTGACGTGGCTCTGTCGACTAAATTGAAGACTATGTTCCTCTTTAGATTCATGTTATGATTGGATTTGAAATTCAAGATCCTGCCTGATGACGTTGGCTTTTGATACCAATTGATGATGATTATTTCATCCTCTCGGATTTCAAATCCAATCATACCATGAATCAAAAGAGGAACATAGTGTCGAATTTAGTCGACAGAGCCACGTCACTTTCACATAAAAAATTTCATTCCTCTAACATGTCAATTGTAAAACAACTCCTTTCTGACAATGATTATCCTGAAGATCTCACTGACAAATGTATAAAAACCAGATTACATCGTTCAAAAGATCTCATGAACAGAGCAGAAAGAATACGTTGCAGCCAAATTCTATATGCTGGCCAGAACAAAATTTGTATTTCATACCACGAACGCTTATTCGAAAAATCTGATGGTCTGTTCAAACATGACAATATTCACACCCTTCCAAAAGTTTCCAAGTCATTAAGCTCAATAGTAAAATTAAGTAAGGACCAACTAGATAAATTTAGCACATCATGGTGTTGTTTATAAATTTCAGTGTGAAGATCGCCCAGCAACGTATGTGGGAGAGACAAAAAGACATCTAGGTACATGCATTCAAGATCATATTACAAACAAAAATAAAAAGTCCTTAGTTTCTGTTCACAGACTAAATGATAAACACGATTTCCATTGGGATCAAACCAAAATTTTAGACACAGAGAAAAATTGGAAAAAACGGTTGATTTCTGAAATGATCCATATAAAACTCGATGAGAATTGCATCAATAAAAAAGACGATATTCAAAATCTCAGTCAAATATATAACCCGTTGTGGGCAACGGCTGACAAAGCTCGTTGACCCCCCGCTCTCTTTCTCTCTCCCTCATGCACTACTTTTCATGTATATGTCACCTACTGTATACTGCGATCGCGCTAATATAAATATGAGTGAAAGATGAGACCGATGACTCACTCTGTTTACTTGTATTGGCAGGAGCTAGACGTTATGTCTGTGCTCTATTACAAGATCGTTCAAAATATCATGACGATCTAAAGAATAACGTAAGTTGCGCATCTTGAATATTTATACATCCATCATTTGTAGAAAATTTCATATTCTCTATCTTTATACATATGTCGAGACAGAAACCTGAAGCCTGATGAGGTCCACAAGAGGACGAAACGTTGCAATAAAATTTCCATCATGAAATTTTGGGAATTTATTTAGTTCCCCACCGTCCTTCAAGATCGACGAGACCAAATGTTCAACTTGTATATCAACCATCAAGGACGAAAAAATCTACAAAAATCACTCATGATATCCAAGGCCTAAGATCGAAGAGAGGCCACCACCACATTCTCCAAAAACATGGGTTTCTTTCAAAATATAAGAGAAGATTTCGGACATCGAACAGCACATCTAATGAAAGCCTCTACGAAATTACAACATCGTATAGCCGAGGCATCGTCGCACCGAGTCTTCCTCTTGAGATGCAGAAGCAACGATGTATTACCACCACACATCCAAAACATCAACAAGCGCCTTCAACGCATCAGTTTCTCGAGTGAGTCATGTTCAAAAAATTTTCGTTTACAAAACTCTGTTTACTTTTGAAGACTTTTAAATAATGAAATTAGGGACGTCCATAATCAAATTTTTTGACTTCAAAAGAACTTAGCAGTAACCTCACAATCATTATCAAACGAGAATATTGATCCAAATATTTTGAGCCAGTTCCGAAATTTCACAAATGCAAAATCTATCAAATTACGTAGAAAATGTGATTTTACACATATGGAAAAATTCGAAAAAATCGAGCCGTCCATAACACCTTGCACGATAGATAGAAATAATTGGGTAGAAAATTTCAGCAATACTCCTCTCCCTTCAGATGTTATTGACATATCCTCATTGGGTCCCAATTTCAGTCAGAAAGACAACCTCAGTTCAAATAATGTCATAGATACTGTCAAAAATGTTGAAAAGTGCATAGAGAACCTCGATTTGAATAATAGGGAGAAGAATAACATCCGTCACAAGATTACGAATATCCTATACACTGAAAATAATAAGCAAAGGCACATTTCTCCTGAAGACAGGGTATTGGCAAGAAAATTGAGCTTCACTAAGCACTTCTTGAAACAAAATTCAGATATTTTTCTCACACGTTCAGATAAGGGCAATGTCACCGTCTGTTTGAATAAGTCTGATTACACCAATAAAATGAACGGTTTGTTGAGTGACAAAAAAGTATACGTTCCGATCAAAAATAATCCACTCAAAAGTTTACAGGCAAAAGTACATAAAATACTAGGAAATTGGAATGATTTAAATTATTTGTCCAGAAAATATCATAATAATGCTCTCACACAGACGGACACCAACTTATCTCGTTGTTATGGTTTACCAAAAATTCATAAAGAAAATGTTCCACTCAGACCAATAATTTCTACAGTCAATAGCCCTACTCATTTCCTTGCTTCCGTTTTATATAAAGAGCTGAAGAAATGTATTAAACCGCCTGCATCACGCATTGACAATAGCTTTGAATTGAAAAACGGTTGGAGACTCTAACGATCCCAAAAGATCATATACTCCTTTCTCTCGACGTTAGCTCTCTGTTTACAAACATCCTATGCTGGTTAGTGCTAGAGGCACTTGACCGCAGATTTTCAGATATACATAATAAGTCTAACATACCATTTGATGAAATTCGTAAATGCACTGAGTTCCTTTTTGACAACACATTTTTTCAATTCAATAATAAAATTTATCAACAAATTTTTGGTAGTCCGATGGGATCACCCATTTCTCCACTTTTCGCAGACATTGTTATGGATGACTTGGAAACTTCATGTTTACGTAAAATGAAAAATGATCACGATTGCAATCCTCTATTCTATTATAGATATGTCGATGACACTCTGATGTGTGTGAAGAGAGAACAGGTAGATGTAGTCCGCAATGTTTCCAACAGCTCCAATGAGCATTTACAGTTCACACATGAGATTGAAAACAATAATACCATCAATTTCCTTGACATATCTCTGATCCGAGACGATGGAAAAATCATCATCAATTGGTATCAAAAGCCAACGTCATCAGGCAGGATCTTGAATTTCAAATCCAATCATACCATGAATCAAAACAGGAACATCGTGTCCAATTTAGTCGACAGAGCCACGTCACTTTCACATAAAAAATTTCATTCCTCTAACTTGTCAATTGTAAAACAACTCCTTTCTGACAATGATTATCCTGAGGATTTCACTGACAAATGTATAAAAACGAGATTACATCGTTCAAAAGATCTCATGAACAGAGCAGAAAGAATACGTTGAAGCCAAATTCTATATGCTGGCCAGAACAAAATTTGTATTCCATACCACGAACGCTTGTTCGAAAAATCTAATGCTCTGTTCAAACATGACAATATTCACACTCTTCCAAAAGTTTCCAAGTCATTAAGCTCAATAGTAAAATTAGGTAAGGACCAACTAGATAAATTTAGCAAAACTGGAGTTGTTTATAAATTTCAGTGTAAAGATTGCCCAGCAACGTATGTGGGAGAGACAAAAAGACAACTAGGTACACGCATTAAAGATCATATTACAACCAAAGATAAAAAGTCCGTAGTTTCTGTTCACAGACTAAATGATAAACACGATTCCATTGGGATCGAACCAAAGTTTTAGACACGGAGAAAAATTGGAGAAAGCGGTTGATTTCTGAAATGATCCATATAAAATTCGATGAGAATTGCATCAATAGAAAAGACGATATTCAAAATCTCAGTCAAATATATAACTCGTTGTGGGCAACGGCTGACAAAGCTCGTTGACCCCCCGCTCTCTTTCTCTCTCCCACATGCACTACTTTTCATATATATGTCACCTACTGTATACTGCGATCGCGCTAATATAAATATGAGTGAAAAATGAGACCGATGACTCACTCTGTTTACTTGTATTGACAGGAGCTAGACGTTATGTCTGTGCTCTATTACAAGATCGTTCAAAATATCATGACGATCTAAAGAATAACGTAAGTTGGGCATCTTGAATATTTATACATCCATCATTTGTAAAAAAAACCATATTTTCTATCTTCATACATATGTCGAAACAGAAACCTGAAGCCTGATGAGGTCCACAATACCTAGTGGACGAAACGTTGCAATAAAATTTCCGTCATGAAATTTTGGGAATTTATTTAGTTCCCCACCGTCCTTCAAGATCGACGAGACCAAATGTTCAAATTGTATATCAACCATCAAGGACGAAAAAATCTACCAAAATCACTCATGAGGATATAGATCCTTCTGATCTTCCAATTCCTGGTTATAATCAAACAAACTTCAATAATTCTTCCAATCAAAATCAATTGCCTACAGCTCATAGTACTGGATATCAATTCAATTCTAATTCAAATTTCCCAATTCAAAGTGATGATTCAAATCAGAATGATAATATTAATCGATTACCCAGTGTATTGGCGAATACTTCCTCGAATTTCCAATTAGACAATAGTGCTTTGAATAATAGTAATAACTGTGATGAAATTTTGAAAAAATTACCTGCATTTTCTGGAAGCTCTTCTGATTGGCTACACTTTAAAAATGCTGTTGATTTGATAATGAACGGGAATCAGTGTGATGACCGGAAAATTCTTTTGAGGCTATTTGAATGCGTAAAAGTCGAGGCACGTGCAAGTGTAAAAAATCTTTTCGCATCCAATAGCACAGCTCGAGAGATGATGTCATCTCTGGAACTTCGATTCGGTAATACTGAATTAATTTTGGAAGATATTGTTTCTGAAATCAAAGAGCTCCCAGATGTAGATTCTGGTGGTTTTAGTCTTGTAGATTTTTCCACAAAATTGAAAAATGCCGTTGTGGCAATTAAATCTTTGAATGATACTAGATATCTTCGTAGTCCTGAATTTATAAAGCAAATTCTGAGAAAAATTCCAACAAGCATGCATCAAACTTATGCTAGATATGCTACTGAATATAGCCATCTGAGTCCTGTTGAAAATATAGTCAACTTTATGATGAGAGAATCTAAAATAGCTGTTAAAGCGGGCATTATCAATTCGGGCAAATCGAATCAAAATCAAAATTCTAATAATTCAGATACAAGAAATGTTAGATCATCTCGTCCAAATTTTTCCAATCAAAAGGTTATTTTTGCTACTGATGCTACTATTTTGAAACAACAAAATCATAACTCAAATATTAATATAAAATGTTCTCACTGTGGTTATAAACGTATGATTGATGTCTGTCGAAGTTTTGCTCGTGAGACCGTTCCGGAGCGATGGACTATTGTGAAACGACTGCAATTATGTTTCAAATGTTCAAGAGATGATCATGCTCGAGATAATTGTCCTGTAGAAATTCCATGTGATCGGTGCAAACGCAGACATCTTAAACTTTTACATTTCACTAGGGATTTCGATTTGCCCAAACTTCCGCCTGGACTGCCACGCCCACCACTTCCAGGCATTCCACCAGGAAATATTCCAACCTTGCCTCCAAATCAAGATCCCAACAAAATTGGAGATCAGTCTCAAAATAAGACCACATGACTATATGATCTGGTCATTTTAAGGATAGTCCCTGTGCTACTAGTCGGTCAAAAATGTTCTCTGTTAGTTCATGCATTGTTAGATGGAGGAGCCTCTGTTACGGTTGTAAACAGAAAAATTGTGGATAGAATTGGATCTGTGATAGGTGACCATGCACGCACTGCTATTCGAATTGTGACTAGAGATGAACCAATTGCAATTTTCTCTAAGAAAACTACTTTTACAATTCAAATTGCCACTGCTTCGTTTACATTGAAAAGTGTCATTGTTGTGAATAATTTGGCTTTACCGAAACATTGTTTGCCTCCAGAAATTTCGAGTCTTTGCTATGAAAAAACTGGAATTCATGTCCAACCTTTTGAAGTAGTACCAGATATGATAATTGGTCAGGATAACATCAGTTTGATCGTGGTCAGAGAGTTGATTGAGTTAGCTAGGCCGAATTTCTTGTTATCTAGTTGTACTTTGGGCTGGTCTATACATGGGAAAATTCCCAAATTTCACAATAGCCAAATGCATTCAGTAGTGGTCAATTATCTAGAAGTAGATAGTGAACTCACTACATCAGAAAAATTTGATCGATTGTTCGAAGAGTTTCTGAAGCTAGACGTCATCGGAATCAGTTCTCAATCGCGAACTCATCCAGATGACAAATTAGCTCTTCAGATTTTGAACAATACAAGCAAACGTGTAAATGGTACTTGGCAGATCGGTTTGCTCTGGAAAAATGAACTAGATTTCATTCCTCACAGTCGAGCAACAGCTTTGAATCGTCTAAAATTGCTACTGGGGAAATTCAAACGAGATTCCGCGTACGCTACGCTATATCACAGTGAGATGCAACGTTTCTTTGATAACGGTTATGCCGAAATAGCTACCGCGCCCCCGCGTGACCCTCATTGGTATCTATCTCATTTCGGTGTGACTAATGTGAATAAACCTGCAAAATCTCGGATAGTTTTCGACGCTGCAATGGAATCCGGCTCCAAATGTTTTAATGATCTGATGCTTAAAGGACCTGATCTTCTCAAACCGTTGTTAGGTGTTTTAATGCGTTTACGCCAACGCTTGATAGCTGTGGTAGCAGATATTCGAGACATGTATTTGAAACTCAAAATTCGATCTGAAGATCAAGATGCACAACGATTTCTTTGGTTGAATGAATTGGGAGAAATCATCGAATGTGTGGTAACATCTCTGTTTTTTGGCTCTACATCCTCACCCAGCAGTGCTCTATTTATCAAAGATAAATATGAGTCATTCTTTTTAATATCGCCAGGTTTTGTGTCGGGGGGTCAGGGATTTTTCTGTAACTTTAGGTACATGCTGTATATGATGGAAGAAGATGGAAAGCACAGTTCTTAGGTACCGAAAGTCATCCGCGCGAGTTTGGCGCTCTATTTTCGTTTTCAAAATTCGTGAAAAATTCGATTTTTCAACTTTTTGATTGATTTCTCACCAGTATGGAACCCAATAAAAAAATTATCCAAGACACATATTTCGACGTGAAATGAGCTGAATTTTACGAAAAAAATACTCTCAGATCCGTCAAAGATGAACATAACCTCAAAAAAGTGGTTTTTTTCAGAAAAACCCAATTTTCAAGCCTTAGGCCCTATTTTATCTGAAATTTGACATTTTCATCGGATTCCTCGTCAAATTTTACGTCGAAAACCGTTTTTCAAAAATTGGGCTGAGGATGGGTTTGGCCACCATAATAATAACTTAAGTAGCAGGACCGTAAAAATAGCGCTAAATTGTTCGTTTCGGGAGGGACACTTATTACACTGGACAACAAAAGATTGGGTCAGAAATAGCGCATTGATCAAACAATGACTTTTTCGTGTATTTTTCGACGTAGAAACCGAATCCGGAACCAGTTTTGCACCTATAGACATCAGGAATTTTTTTAAACCGCGAAATACTGAGCTCCCAAAAAACTGCATTTTCAGCGTTTTTTGATGGTTTTGTAGATACATGATTTTGATGGTGCAACCTTGCAGCGGGCTTTGAGCGTACCCGGACTATGATTTCTCACGTATTTTGACCTGCTAAACACGATGGAAGTTGTTTTAGAGGGCTAGCATGCGTTCGAAACAAAGGCCAAGCTGATTTTTCGAGTTGCTATCAGGAGAGTTTGGACGATTTCGTGATAAATCTCAAAGTGATCACGGAATTGATCAGAAACACCCTCTGCAATACCACGAGAGCGCATTCTTTTTCTATTTGCACACACACTAAGGGAATGATGTTTGCAGTCGCCTGAAAGTAGATTAGTCGAATATACATGTATAATACCGAAACGAAACTTTTGATCTATTCCGAGATCTGTTCCTCGGGTTAGTTCAAGCCTCCTCGTATTGGATCAATGCTCGATTTTTGGACCTAGAAGCCACTCAAACTACTAGAACAATGTCATTTTGTTGCTAGGATACGGTATCAGAAGTCCCGGAGACCTAAACTCGGTTTAGGTTACGGAACGTACCTTGACATACCATGAACATGAAATCAACCTAGTTACATCGTTTTTCACCCTAAGCTAATGTGGGCACTCAAATGATTCTATTCCGGAGGCGAGTGAATAAGAACATTCAGCGTCAGATGTGCCATCTTGGGCTGGTTGCAAACGACTATCTATATGCACTCAGAAGTACATGAGACTAGGGAACTGCAAATTTGACTCATTACGAGAAAGCTTCAGCTTACCTCAGGAATAGATCAAAAGTTTCTTTTCGGAATTATACATGTATATTCAACTAATCTACTTTTAGGCGACTGCAAACATCATTCCATTAGTGTGTGTGCGAATAGAAAAAGAATGCGTTCTCGTGGTATTGCAGAGGGTGTTCCTGATCAATTCTCTGATCATTTTGAGATTTATCACGAAATCGTCCAAACTCTCCTGATAGCAACCCGAAAAATCAGCTTGTCCTTTGTTCCGAACGCATGCTAGCCCTCTAAAACAACTTCCATCGTGTTTAGCAGGTCAAAATACGTGAGAAATCATAGTCCGGGTACGCTCAAAGCCCGCTGCAAAGTTGCACCATCAAAATCATGTATCTACAAAATCATCGAAAAACGCTAAAAATGCAGTTTTTTAGAAGCTCAATATTTCGCGGTTTAAAAAAATTCCTGATGTCTAGGTGCAAAACTGGTTTCGGATTCGCTTTCTACGTCGAAAAATACACGAAAAAGTCATTGTTTGATCAATGCGCTACTTCTGACCCAATATTTTGTTGTCCAGTGTAATGAGCGTCCCTCCCGAAACGAACAATTTAGCGTTATTTTTACGGTCCTGCTACTAAAGTTATTATTATGGTGGCCAAACCCATCCTCAGCCTAATTTTTGAAAAACGGTTTTCGACGTAAAATTTGACGAGGAATCCGATGAAAATGTCAAATTTCAGATAAAATAGGGCCTAAGGCTTGAAAATTGGGTTTTTCTGAAAAAAAACCACTTTTTTGAGGTTATGTTCATCTTTGACGGATCTGAGAGTATTTTTTTCGTAAAATTCAGCTCATTTCACGTCGAAATATGTGTCTTGGATAATTTTTTTATTGGGTTCCATACTGGTGAGAAATCAATCAAAAAGTTGAAAAATCGAATTTTTCACGAATTTTGAAAACGAAAATAGAGCGCCAAACTCGCGCGGATGACTTTCGGTACCTGAGAACTGTGCTTTCCATCTTCTTTTATCATATACAACATGTACCCAAAGTGACAGAAAAATCCCTGACCCCCGACACAAAACCTGGCGATATTAAAAAGAATGACTCATATAGAGATGAATTTATTGACGAGTATCCAAAATCACTTAAAAGTATTAAAGCAAATTCATACATGGATGACTGGTTATACAGTTTTGATACAGTATCAGGAGCCAAAGAGATAGTCAAACAAGTAACTGAAATGAATAAGGCAACAAATTGGGAAATGCATGGGTGGGCTAGTAACGATCAAAGTGTAGTGCAACATTTGTTGACAGATGAAAATAAAATCAATTCGATGAGTCTTGTAGAGTCAAAAAGCAGTGAAAGAGTTTTTGGTATCCACTGAATGGTAGATATAGATGAACTCTGTTTCAAATTTAATTTTTCCAAATTGAAATCCGAAATTTACTCGGGTATTGTAGTTCCAAGTAAGCGTAAGTGTCTGAGTGTTGTTATGAGTATTTATGATCCTCTTGGTCTGATATCCCCCTTCACAATCCAAGGTCGAATACTAATGCAAGAAGTTGGTCGTAGCAAAATTGATTGGGATGAAAAGATTCACGAGAAAGAATTTGAATTCTGGAAATGCGAGGCTTGAAGAACTTTCAAAAGTAGAAATTTGTAGGACTCCACGGTGTTACAAGACAAATGATCAAGTTATTTCTACGGAAATGCACGTAACCTGTGATGCTAGCACAAAAGCTTATGGCGCAGTTGTTTATTGGCGTTTCAAATTGTTAGATGGACGTATTCATACATCGATTGTTCTAGCCAAAAGTGAAGTAGTTCCACTAAAATCCCATACTATCCCTCGTCTAGAATTGCAAGCCGCAATTCTAGCTGTTCGATTAGCCAGAACAGTTGCAGAGGAGCATAACATCTCGTTTTCAAAACGCGTATTTTGGTCAGATTCACCAATAACTCTGCAATGGATAAAATCAGATCCAAAAAATTTCAAAAGTTTCGTCTCAAGTCGTTTAAGTGAAATCAATGAAGAATCGGAGATGTCTGAGTGGAGATGGATCTCGGGATCTCTCAATCCGGCACGAAATGGTCCAGAGGCATTCTAGAAAATCATAGCCGATGGTTCTTGTGCCCTCCGTTTCTTCAAATGTCTGAAGTTAATTGGCCTGTAGGAAACAGTGAAAAAGTTTCAAGTTCTCGCGACTACGACCAAGAGATGTTGGTTACTTTAATTTCAAGTGATGTGATTGAAGAGATCTTTCCATTTTTCCCTCATTACAATAGATTTTCTAGTTGGATGAAATTATTAAAATCCACGTTTTATGTGCTCAAAAAATGTGATCAATTTATTCTGTCTTTGCCCAAAAATCACCGTGTAGAAGAATATAATGACTCGGAACAATGGGATTATGCAGAGAAATTATGGTTACGCCAGATTCAGAAATCCATGTTTGAAAATGAGATGAAATTACTATCAAAGGCTCAAAGTCTGTCCAAAGATTCAAAATTAACTGGACTCTCCCCTTTCTTAGATGAACAGGGTCTGATGCGCGTGAACGGTCGCGTAGAATACTTACCTCGAAGCACAGTCAAATTCGATCCCATAATATTAGACGCTAGTCATCCTGCAGTACGACTTTTGATGGAGCATCATCACGAAAAGGCTTTTCATAAGAATGACGAGATGGTGCTGAATGAGCTAAGGCAAAAACTTTGGATCCTCAATGCTAGGAGGTGTTTTAGATTAATCATTAACAAATGCAGTGCTTGTAGAATTTTGAGAGCAAATCCATATATTCCTAGAATGGCAAATATTCCAGACGTGCGCTTAGGATACGGTTTCAGAGCTTTCACATACACAGGACTAGATTATTTTGGGCCTATTATTGTCAAGATAGGCTGACGGCTAGAAAAACGTTGGGGTGCGTTGTTTACCTGTCTTACAACTCGCGCTATACACGTTGAATTAGTTCATACTTTGAGTGCCGATTCTGCAATCATGGCTGTCGAAAGATTTGCCGGACGACGCGGTTTCCCTCTCGTCATCAATAGCGACAACGCTACTTGTTTCCGCGGAGCAAGCCAAGAATTGCACAATGTAGTCAAAAACATAGACAAAACTAAACTCTCAAATTTTGCAATAGTAAACAGTTTTCAATGGAGGTACAATCCACCTGCTGCGTCACATATGGGCGGTGCGTGGGAAAGAATGATAAGATCAGTCAAAGAATGTATGACGAGCATTTTACATCGGCACACACCAAATGAAGAACTTCTCCGTACGGTTCTAGTTCAAATAGAGCACTCAATGAACTCTCGACCACTCACCCACGTATCACCTGACCCGAATGATTTAGAAGCATTAACTCCGAATCATTTCTTGATTGGTTTAAGTTCAGGAGCCTCTAGATCAGTGAGATATGACATTAAATCGTTTGATGCGAAAAAGCAGTGGCATTTTTCAGAACAATTAGCCAATGCATTTTGGAATCGTTGGATAAGAGAATATTTACCAACTCTAGTTCCTAGAAAAAAGTGGCATCACTCTGACGATCCTCTAGCAGTAGGAGATATTGTATTGTTGATAGAGAATGATATTCCAAGAAATGAATGGAGAGAAGGTGTAATTTGTGAAGTTCATCCAGCAAAAGACGGATGTGTGCGTGTCGTAGATGTAAGAACAGCAAATGGAATTTTGAATAGACCAAGTCATAAGATCATCAAGTTCGCTAATGTATAAAACGCATGTTTTCTACGGGGGGAGGATGTTCCCGATCAGTTGATTTCTAGTTAGAGCAAATATTTTTGTTCTAGTTCAAAGTTTATTTAGAAGAAATTTCCAATTTTGAAAAATTGGTCTGATGAGTAAAAATGTTAAAAATGAATAATTTTGTTATCAAATGTTCAAATATTAATTTAATTCCTAAGAATATGTGAATATATATTTTTTGAATATTCAAATTTTATGATGAAAATTAATCTCTAAAATCTATAAAAATCATTTATAAAATATGTAAAATGAAAATTGTAATTGAAAATTATGTGTTCGCTTCTAATCTCGAAAACTGTAAAATCTATCATTAATTGCAATGATTTTCTATGAATTACTTTTGCTAGGACGTTAGGGGCGTGGTTCCGGTGTCCCCGGTCGTAGCATGGATTTTTCAATCTGTGGCTACCTTTCGCCTCTCGTGCATGAGAGGCCCTTGTCGCAGACAGTGTGTCTGTGGGCAATTTGCCAACAGTAAAAGTAATTCGATTCAACTGTTCAACAATTCCCTTAGCAACGCGTTGTTAACCAAACGAAAAAATTTAGATCGTTTGTTAGATTCGTTCAGGTTCTCGAAGCGAACACATCGAGTTCTAACCTAACGACATTTTCTCTTTCTCTCAGGTCATTTTCAAAGTTTAATTCAATCTAGAGTCAAAATACATTTCTCAACACTCTTACTATTATCAACTAGTGTCAATTCACTTTCTCCAGCGTAAGCTCCTAATAACGTTCATCATCGTTAAATTCTCATACAGCAATTTGAACAATTTCATTCATCTAACGTTGAGATGATGGAACAAGTGAATTATTTCAAAATTTTTAAAATTCTTATATCAAATGATATATTCAACTCCTTAAAATATTTTGAATATGATTCAAGTATTACAATATTCATAGGAAGTATGTGAGATCCTAACATATGTTGGAAAATATGATTTGGTTCGGACTACCATGCAAACCAGTCCCCTTACGTCAATTGACTCCCTTCAATATCAGGATTCATCCAAGTTATTGAACTGTCAATTCTCATATCGGTAATACCGCCGAAAATGTGATTTTTTGCAGGGAGTGATTTGGGCCGAAAAATTATTTCAGCCCCAGACGAGTTCGGATGTTTCATAGCAGTTGATTCACATTTGTTTGGGCACAAAAAAGAGTATTTAGAGCTACGTATCTCGAAAGTGAAGTCGGATGAAGATATGTGCAGTTTAAGGGGTCGTAGAGGGGGCTGAATTGACGGGGACGAAATTGACATTTTGCCTTACAAAAATTCCCACGGCTCGCCAACAAATCGTAGACTCTTTTCCGCATAGATTTGATCCAATGCAACCAAATACTTCAAGAAAATGTGTTCTACAAAGCAATATAGCGCGTTGGGGAGGAGCACAACATGGGGACGGAATTGACCGAAGATTTTGTACGCCATTTGGAAAAAAACGTTTATGTGGTGCACTCGGCCGCGGATTCGAGTTTTCGGTTCATGTCGCGAAAGGATTAGGTGTGTTTGGGTATCTGAAAATCAACCTCATTGGTCAGAAAGGCTCAATAGACGATCAAGGACTTTGCCGACCTAGTTAGTGCTGTGCGAGCAATTCCGGTGCAAACCCGTCTTCAAAATGTCGGATGCCCGTGCGCGAACTAAGCAAGTAATTTTGACTCGCAAAGTGGTGGAATATGTTGTTTGGAGTATTAAAAATTGAAGTGTGTAGCTACACATAGGAGTTTTCGACTCTGCATATGCGCTGCAGTGAATGGAAGAGTCGAAGGTGGGTTTTCTACAGGGGATGGAATCGACATTTCAGCCCTTTATGAGGCACTACAAATTACGGGGACGTCGGAATCGTCTCCAAAACTGATAACATAGTAGATCACCAATAGAAGACACCCCAGAGAATTGCTACAATACACATTCCAACCCTTGGAAACTTGGAGGAACTTGGAACACGGAAAATCACACTTTCAACGGAATCACTGATATAACAATTAGAACAATCTTATTCATTGAATTTGAGATACTAAGACAAGTGAGTTATTCCAAAAGTTCTAAAATTATTATATCATAATGGTATATCCAACTCTTCAAAATATTCTAAATGAACTTCAAGATGTTGCAAAATGGACAAATACACGACACCTTCACAACATTATACTTGACATAGAGGATGACGTTGCGTTGACTTGCTTAGGCCATGGCTCAAGAGTGACTCACTCCGCTGAGAGCGACCGACGCAAATAAATCTAATACTGATTCTTCAAAAACTCACACTTTACGTTGTCAACTATCATACACAAAATAAACATACACATTCGCCACAAATACAACAGTTACATGCAATACTGATGATAACGTGGCGGTGACTTGCTTAGGCCATGGCTCAGAAGTGACTTACTCCGCTGAGAGCGACCGACGCAAGAAATCCAATACAATATCATCAACACATCATAAACAACACAATTATACATTCAAATAACTCCTCGCAAAGAAAGCGGAAACCGTTGCAGCCGAGTATCATACTATGTTTTTTGATCTTCTGTGAGCAAATGGAAAGCGATGAACAGTGTGCAAATGACTCATTTGCGCACAGGAGATCTAAAAAGTTTTCTTGGATCCTAGTGACTATTCAATCATCAAGGTATCTCATTGGTACAGAGTCACGAGGGGAAGAAGGAATAGATAGGCGAATAAACATGGAGTGCTCTATTTTTTCGCCCATCTATCCCACAAGGAACTGCTCAAGTGTTCTAGCCGATGAATTACTAATAATCTGGATATATTTCATCACTTAGTCACAGAAAATTCTACGCTGGAACAGGTGTCTATTCCTACAGAACCAGCTTTTGCATAACATTAGAAATGAGTCTTTGGAGAATTCTGTATGGATACATCTCCACATAAAATTTTTGGTTCTCTCGATTGCCGCAGTCGGAATTCCAGAATTCTGCAAAATAAACGCAAAAAAGCCCAAAAACCTCCAAAGAGCGCGGTTTTGAAAAAACTGGTTTCACTATCAAATTTGTGTGTCAAAATGCAACAACTTTGGTCCTCATCAAAATTCGCGTGAATCGCTTCCTTTTCGTCCTACGGGAGCTGTTTGAACGCCCAATTCGTTTTTCTGGCTTTCGCTGAATCTGACTGTTGCACAGGCCTCAGGGTGGAATTTAAAAAAATATTGAAAATACCTATTTCGACGTAAAACGTTCTGATCTCCCGCAAGCCGCAGTCGCTATCCCGAAATTCTGCCAAAAACCGCAAAAAAACCCCAGAAAACGCGTTTCTGAAAAAAACTGGTTATACTGTCAAATTTGTGTGTCAAAATTCAACAACTTTGGTCCTCATGAAAATTTGCGTAAACTACTCCTCCTCTGATACAAACCCTTAATACTGTTGTTTTTTCAGTGAATCTGCGGTTTTTTGCTATCCGTCAGCGTATGCATTGGAGAGGCTCCTTGGGGGAAAAAGATTCAGATACTGCATGTCAAAAGCTACAGTTTCTTTCCCTGAAACATTTCGAAATCGCAAGTTTTTAGGGTAATAATGATTGTGGTCTCTTCCGTGTTACGCAAGACTGTGTGCGACGTCATGTATCAGTTGAATCCAAGTATGTCAATACTAGCAAGTGAGCAGAAATGTATAAGGCAGGTAAGATGAGAACGGCTCAACTGGTTTCCGCAGAGTTCTCGAGGGCGAATTCGGAGCCGGCCCTTCAGCGGCTAAGACGGATGTCGTCGGTATTTTTAGACGGGATCAATCAGGCTCTGTGTCCGCACTCCCCCGAACTTTGATCTGTCGAGAAGTTTCTGGGCACACTTGGGCAAAACGTTGCGCGACCCAAAAACGTTCGAAGCTTTACTGTCCGATTTTTGGCAGTGATTAACCAAATAATTTATTTTGTTGCTTGAATTCATAAGTGCGAACACAAATCAGTTTTTGACGTGTAACACCCAGTTACCGGCTGATACTTTCATTCTGCCGATTCACTGACCTGCTTATACGTTCTTCTGCTGATCGAGTTAAGATAATATTACTCCATATAGAGAGATATTATTCCAACTGTTGCATCGTCTGGGACGCCACAATATCATTGCTTCATGTAAGAGAACGATTCAAATTCGAAGAGTGTCATTTGAATTCCACCTCGCGGCTGAAATAATGGCGCTAATGTATATGAGTATTATCGAGACAAAGATCTTTCAAGCTTTGGATAGCTCAATGGTAGGGTATTTTTCCGGCAAAACGAAAGTTCCCAGTTCGATCCTGAACCCAGGCATTCTTTTACGATGTCGTTCGAGTGCGTTTCTTCTTCGATTAACATCTCGACGATCAAACCCCGATCGATAATTTCTCTTTAATAATGGTCTTAGATCCAGGGTTAGTAATACAGACATAAAAATTAGTCCGATTCCTCCAATGCCGATTTACGAATTTGATATCATTGATTCATACAAGAGGACGACTCGAGTTCTAAAAGTATAATTTGACTTCTTCGAATCGTTCTCTTCCGTGTAGCATTTGGATTTTACATGCCCCAGCAAATCACAAGACAAGAAAATTATCCGCAAATCTGCACTCCTGATACCTGTGGATGCAGGCGCATTTCTGAATGCCGGGCCGTCCAAAAAGTTTGGATAATTTTCGCGCTGCAGCACTACTTGTTGCGCAAATTTCACAGCCTCGCGGATATTGCTCGGGCCTCACAGTAGGGAGGAAAATTGCAAGTTGGCACAATCATGCTTCCCCAGTAAACAGGCGATATGGTGAATTTTCAAATGGTCAGAATCTAGGTTTTTCCATGCAGAAGATGAATCCTTTCCCCCCGAGGGTCACCCAGGACTCATATGATGACGGCATTCATCAGAACGCAAAAATCGGCTGGGGAACACAGTATTAGCGGTTTAACTGGGAGGGAGAGCAATTTGAGGTATTTTTCATGAGAAACAAAATTAGTGCATTTTTCAAGATAAATTTTTTGATTGCATGGGCATTCCAAAAACTTACATTTTTGTCTCCTGGATTTTTCAGAGAACCACATTATTTGATGTTTTTGCGGTTTTTGGGGCCTTTCCCGGAAGAATTTTAGAATTCCGACTGCAGCAATCGAAAAAGCACAGAATTCCACGTCGAAATATGTGGTTTGGGGATTCCAAACAAAATGATGCTATCAGAATCCCAACAGTCAAACAGAGTGGCTAAGGAATGAGAAGCAGAACAAAGACGTAGCCCGTGAATTGCACAAGAGCGTCGGAAAATCCCCTAGTTCTCAAAAAAGGAGCAATTTGAGGCCTTGCTCATGGAGAACAAAGTTGTTGCATTTCTTGAGATAAATTTTTTGGTCACCTGGGTCCCTCGAAAACCAGATATTTGGGGTTTTTGTGGTTTTCGGGGCCTCCTCTAGAAGAATTCTGGAGTTTTGACCTCGGGTATCCAGAGATCGCAAAATTTCACGTCGGAGTATGTATTAATATGGCGGTCCAAGCTAACTGGAAGCAGTCAATTTATTGATACATACGATTCCTCTCCCAGTCTAAGTTTATCGTTATCCACCATGTACAATCGATCAGTCCCAATACATTATTCGAAAGTGAAATATCCGTTAGTCAATCATATCATCAGATCCTCGAGATCGTATATCAGGATCGTAATCCAAAATATGCATGTTGATAGTCTTTAGGAGATCGAATCTTAGAGCAAGACAACAGATCATCATCAACAATACAATAATTCCGAGAGTTCACCATATCATTTCAAGGACATACAGCATGCAAACTTTTCAGGAAGGAATTTCACAGGAACTGTTGATGAAATCCTTCAGGAACTATACAGGGACATTCAAGGGAAATTTTTCTTCATATTTCAATGGAAAATTTCAATGAAATCTCTAAGGAACCTCGCAGGAACATGCCAGGGAATGAATTTGTGATATTTGATTGTCATGTTGCATACATATCTGCCTAAAAGCTCCCGCGAGAATTTCATGGAATATTACCCAACATCTTCAACACGAATCCCTTCTAAGGTTGTGACGAGGTAAATCGCCACGCGCGCTGAAATCATATGATAAGATAGAAGCAGCCGAAAAAGTAGGAAGAGCGCAAAGAAAAAGAGAGAGAGAGAGAGAGAGAGGGAGAGAGAGAAGAAAAGATCAGCTGTCATCACCGGCGCCGTCGTCGTCGTCGTCGTTGATGGTCAGCTTGGCACGAGCCGTCGCATAGTGCGGCCAGAAATTGGATTCACGGCACGAATCAGCGCCACGCGAATACTCAACGGATCGATCTGATTCCAACGCGATTTTCTTCGTTTTTAGGAGCTCTACAAAATGCCTCTGCTACAAATTTGATTAGGAAGATCTCTCGCGGTCCAGGATCAAATGAGAGAGAAGTGGAAACGAGAAGGGGGTGAATAGGTAAAATATCGGTGCGATTGAGTGTGCAGTAAACGAGAAAGTACAACCTTTGATCCACTTCTCATACACCCGTACAGTATGGACCCATTGACCATTATGATCTAGGGTGTTGGGAATGCATGGAAAACATTTTTTAGGCGTCTTTGAAGTGCTTTATAGCCCAGAATGATGCTGAATACTACTTCCCAGTTCTTTCTCATTCGATCCTGGACCACGAGAGATCATCCTAATCAAAATTGTAGCAAGAGCATCTTGTAGAGCTTCAACAAACGAAGGAAATCGCGTTGGAATCAGATCGATCCGTTGAATATTCGCGTGGCACTGGTTCGTGCCTCGAATCCAATTATTGGCCACACTGTGCGTCGGGAGGGATAGCCGCGATCCGACGGGCGATGTAAACATCCGCGCGCGAGGATATGTGGGCATGTGAGTGTGTAGTACAACCGGCCCCGGTCGTCAGCCACGTGCGAAAAGTGCAGAGTGTGCTCCAGGGATGCAGCGTAGCCGAGAAGCCGATCCAACCGAGCCCTGGCCAGCGAGAGCGTGCACGGAGATTTGTCGGTTAGGATGCGAGGCCCCGGCCCGGGTTGTATGCGGTGTGGTGAGTCTCTCTCTCTCTCTCTCTCTCTCTCTCTCTCTCTCGTGCGTTAGGTAGAATTATAATTAATGCGCAATGAACGCGTGATATTTGTATATGTTTTGTATGAATCAGATCAATTTGAGTTCATGATAAAGTTTTCGAAGGTTAGGGAGAAGTAACTCACAGTAAATATAAAATGTCGTGTCTGAGCTCAAGTCATTTATTAGTAAGATATATGGATAAATACATTGAATTTACTTCTTAATGTTCCTCGTCTCTTCAAGACAAGATGCTGCTGATGAAGGTAGATTCAATTAGGCTCTTTACCGTATCGCATTGACACCCAACGTTTTATTAATTTTTGTGCTTTGAAATTTTTTGTAACGCGTTTCGGGCGTAAATTTTGGAGCAGAGAAGCTCGTAATTAGTCGTAAAAGCGTTCATAGAATGGAAAAGAGCATAGTAGTTGAAAATCCACCCCAAAATCGAGCCTAAAAATTCTAAAATGAGTAAAGTAGTCAATTTTCAGTTAAAATCGTTAGAATCTTCGAATACATGAGAAAATTTGGGCGACATGAAATTGATCGAAAGCGCGCCAAGGCCAAGCTTAGCCGGCGAAAGTTGGAGTCAAGTACCTCACGCGTAAATATAAGATTGCGTGATGCGTATATAGATATAGCAAGCTCCGTACCGTAAGCGTCAACACGAGTCGAGCGCAGTTTTTTTCTATCAGTGGGAATGAAAGTTTTAAATTTCAACAGCTGAATAGAGGCGTCTCAAAATTTACAGACATATATAAGTAATTACAAATATAGAGGTAGCATTTCAATTTTGCCTCGACCAGTTTTCACGCTTACGTCTGACCAATTTTTATGATATGAGAATATTTTGCATAATAGAATAATGAATAATTGCGGCGTGATTACCACACGTGTAATATTGAAGTGATGAAATTTTGAGGTAGATATTTCTGATTACTGGCCCGTCTGAATTTTCAATTGTGGTAAGAGAAGTGAAAAAAATTTTGGCAAAATGGCTGGAGCTCACATGCATAGCCACATAGTGGACGATTTCATTAAAAATATTGATGAAGAAACGTTAGATGAGGCTTTGGGTGAACTCTTGCTCTCTCGTGAGGGGAAATTTAGGGCTCGAGTAGAACGGTTGCGTAGACGCGTTCGCGGTGAATACAACGAGACAGATTTTGATCAATATCTATTGATGGATCTGGCCGAATTGGAAGTCGCGCGAATGGAGGCATTGCCGATATTTTTATGCAAGACCACACAGACAGCCCATGATAGGCGTTCAATCCTCAATAGATATGATATGAGGAGGACGACATTTCTGCGAGTAATATGAATGATGAAAATGTGACTAGGCGCAATCACCGAGTGCGGCGAAGCTCATGACGCGATGAATTAGCGGATGTGCAAGCAAATACACAACGGCGATCGGCATTAACCCGAAACGAGGCGCGTCCGGAAATTCAAAAACCTAGTGAGCCGTCAACCACGTTTATTACGTTACGAGACGAAAATGGTAAATTATATGAGATTCCAATGCAGATCGCGGATAGTTGGAAAAATTCGTCAGACCGCCAAAACGCTGAAAATCGAATTATACAAGAGAATATTTTAGATCAGACAGTGAATTTTCAGAATAGCGCGAGATCGAGCGCGCCATTACGAGCAGACACCCAATGGCAAGCGAAAGAGCCGAGCGCCGAGCCACACAACAACACGCACACAAATATAGATTCAAGGAGACCCAAACGGCGTAGTCAAATTTTACGCGAGCAACTACAGCAGGCATTATTAGAGGAAGAATATGAATCGTGCGGCGCTCGAAATAAATCATACAAGGGTAATGAAACGGGGCAAATTGAGGACGATGAGAGAATTTCTTCTAGTTACAGTGAGAATGAAATATCTCAGAACCAAGGGAGAATCCGAGCCCCTCTTTGCCAAGACTCAGCCGCCATTCGCGTGTGAGTTGGGCAGCGGATGTACACTCGGCGGTAGTTGATTCTTTCCGAGCTTGCGACCGCGTGTACCGATCACAAATCTAAATTGTGAGTGATGTTTTCGGTGCTTGCGCGCATCAGAACTAGTTTTGGGACTAGAATTTCGACAACAAGTCGCAAAGACGCGCCCGGGCGGCCGATGTTGTCCAGGTCGAGTCCCTTGAAAAGGGCATCCACGGCGGAGTATGTCCCGTCTTCCGAGTCCACCAGGTGTAGACAGGACAAGGTCGAAGTTGTGTTCAATTTCGCAGTCCAGATATGTGAACGAAGCGTGTGCGTCACAGCAGAACAGATGCCTAAAATCAACCACCGGTTTCTCCATTGTGTTTGTTTTCTGTCAGATTAGTATTCTACCAAGTAAAAATGAGGATATCAATTGAATATGCAGAAGAACTCGATTCTTGGTGAAGAGATGACTCTTTATTTTCAGGTTTCTGGTGTATCTGAATCCTGTATGGATATGATGGAACCGCATAGGTCTTGGTATCAACAAACTCACTCAATGCTCAAGAATATGTATTTAGAAGGTTGAAGTATGATGTTTTCACCACTTGATGTCCATACACTCTCATCCAGCCCCAAAATCCAGTGCAGCATTCGAACTCCCAAATACAGCAATAGAAAACGACAAGCTCGTGTGGACAAATTGGATATTCAGACAGGTATTTTTCATTCCATATAGTCCTCAAGGTTTAGATATAACGTGATACACTCTCCAATCGTGAATTGTTATTGCTGGGGAATCCAGACTCGCTTGAAATTACATCATCCTACATTGGAGTGATGTATACTGCCCTGAGTGGTGTGACGAATCATTGCCACTATATATTTTAAGGGTAAAAACACCAGCATTGTTCATCAACTGTACCATGACTAAAAAGTAGTCTCCATCAAGAATACCTTTCCTCTGCGTAGATCCAATCTGCAAATGAAACATGTCTTACTAAATTTCCCTAACTCTACTCACATTGTAATAAGCTAACCCTTCACTTACCACAGCAATTCTACTCTTCTAGTATATACCTCAGATCGGTAGGATTTTTTTGAAGGATAAAATTTACAGAGTGAGTATATCAACAACCTTAATAAAAAGGAACCAACACTCGTACACAAAATCAGTCCACACTGGTGCAATACAAAAGTATGAAGGATCTTCTAATTCCAATCATGTAACTGACCTGACCTGGAATATTACGGTTGAAAATTGAAAGAACGTTCCATCTTGAACCAATGTAGAATGATGTGATTTCAAGCGAGTCTGGATTTTCCAGCAATAACAATTCATGATTGGAGAGTGTATGACGTTACATCTGTAGTGTATGTTATATATATGAATGATGTTGCGAGAGGCTCGTACAGGCCTCGAGCCGAATGATCGCAATGGGAAAATTTGGAGCGCCCCTCCATCCATTGCGCGGTGCGACATCGGGGTCGCACCGATTGTATTTAAGTAACTGCAAGAGTTCAGTTGGAGCTCATTTTTAGGATAAGTAGTTGTTAGTATTAACTCGAGAGCTTACGGTCCGAGTCAGTTACGCGAGACAGGTAAACGCAGCCACGGATTGGCCCTGTCAGTAGAAGTCAAATCATTTGATAGGTCTCTTTACATTGAGATACTAGCCGGGGAATAAAGTAACAGTCAATCTTATTCTCGTGTCAAGATCATTCTATACATCCAACCCCTTCACAAACACCCAGCACGACAGCTTCGCGCTTGGGAGACTGAAAACCCAATACCCGAACACCAATAACGTAACATAAAAACTGGCGCCCAACGTGGGTTCCGTCTGAAGGGTTTGGAGTGTTTTTTTTCGGAGAATATTCGGTTGGAAACTTGCGAACAACGACATATATTCAACGATCAAGGACCCGCAGTAAAATTAACAGAGGACATCGTAAGGAGAGTGTGAGACGACCAAGGGAGATAACATAAAATCTGGTGCTTGGACGACTATAAGACGACATTCCATATTGAAGGAAGATTGATCATATCACAGCCTGGTCCAACTTTTAACTGTGAAATCCAAGAAAGAAGGATGTTCATCATTGGATATCTGTTGACGTTGATTACAGCATCTGGGTGAGTACTTTGATATTTTCCCTTTCCATCCCTCGTGGGGAAAGATACGCGGAGCTAGGACTTCCATAGATTTCTTAAATCAGATAAAAGTAACTTCTTTGTGAATTACGAAATCAGTTTTCTTATTTTCCTTTGATTATATTTGTTATATCATAAATTTCAAGTTACACCACTTGGCTATTCAGAAATAGTCGCATTCGAACATCACAGTACACTCTCGACCTCTAGGTGGTGCCATTCGGTCTGCGCTGAAATTGCTCGATTTTTTTGGGTCAAAGTTCGGTACTTCCTCAATTATTCCTAATACACACACTTACGGACACTCTACACCTTCATTGTTATATCGTCGTTCCGAAAACAGATTTCAATCGCGAACTATGGTTTGGCCAAAACGGAGTAGTTCAGTACCTCCCAGCGAACAAGCGCCCGGGTCGGCTTTAGGAAATATGGATAAAACCCCGAAAAGATCACAGGATGGCACAATTACGATGGATATGAGTGAGATGACAGCAAAGTATCAGCTTGCGATGCAGCAGGGCGTCAAATACGGGAGTGATGTCTTTAGAGCCTTGAAGCTAGCCGAGGGAGGGTTCCTTACCCCGGAAAAGGAGTTTCTGATAATCGGAATAAAAGCATTAAAAGAAGTGCTTGCTAGTAAGAGTGAACTATGCACAGAGGCCGACATCGCATGTCTGGAAAGTGTGGGTGATCGTTTGTCGCAACTGTTGAGTGAGGTAGAGAAACGGGATTCTCCCTTGATAGGTTATGGGTTTCCGGGTGCGATAGAAAGTCTTCATCAATCTCAAATCAACGCGGATTCATCGCGAATCTTGCAAAGGTCGGAGAATCCTTCAGGAACGAATCGCTTAATAAGTTTTGATGATTCCGTGGACAACGCGATGGATCCCCTGGAGAAATTCGCGACTCCCACTACAGATGTTATGTCGCCGCCTAACGGTAATAGTTCGAAACAAGGGTCGGATATGCAGACGGGAGAAAGGGTCGGAGTAGAACGCGGCGGTTATGCCCGGAACGATCAAGTTCCGGAATCCAATAAGAGGAATAAAAGTCATAGGGACGACAAAAGTTCGCGAAACGCATCGAAAGAGTCTCATCGTGAAAAGCATAAAATCTCGCAGAAGGGTCGAAAGAAATTGGTATATTCGGACTCGGAATCATATGACATCGATTCTTCCGATGAAGAACGGGATTACGAGGAGGAGCACCAAAATTCACGCTCAAATCGCGAAGAGAAAAATTCGAAATCAGCTAGAGACACTGGTAGACACTCGAATCATAGCTTGCACTATAAGAAAATCCGCGATTCAAGCTACGATAAGCATGATAAAAGAAGGAAATTGAGAGTATATTCGTCAGGAAGTAATGATTCAGGGTATTATAGTGATGATTCTGAAGACTCGCGATATACGTCGGACGAGCGTCAAAAGGACCACGGGCGGAAGAGTAATCGATTGGACAAGAAGGAGTCACGCAAAGATAGGAAGAAACGGGAACAATCGGAAGAGAGTGATCATAGCATCCGTAACGATGGACGCAAGCGACGCGAGAAACCGAGGAAGAGATCAGAAGAACGAGATCGTTATGAGCGAAAATCTAGATGCACCTTGCCACAAACCTTAGCCCTGATCCAGCCATTCGAGGGTGACGCGGAAGATTTGAATAGATTTAGTGTCGACGCAAGATATATTCGTGATCAACATAAGTCCGAACCAAAATCAAATATTCTAAGGGCAATTGGTAGTAAACTCAAAGGACGAGCATCGCAGGCTTTTCTTAGTCAAATAAATCAATATGAGTCAGTTGGGAGATTCCTGGATGATTTAAAAGCTCAATTCGGGACAACAGGGGGTCTGGCCAGTGTCAAAGCAGAGATGAGAGTAATCAGACAAGAACGAAACGAAAAAGCAGCGGCGTACGGTCATAGAGTTCAGAAAATGTATAATAAACTCCTCAGCGCGTACGATACTGATCAGGACTTAGAAAAATGGGAAAAGCGAAGATGCAAGTCGAGAGCGGCAACATTCGCTTTGGATCAGTTCATTTACGGTTTATTAGAGCCCTTACAATATCATGTTAAAGCAGGACACCCGGAAACCTTGTACGAGGCTATTTCAGAAGCATCAAAGATCGAAATAGAAACGGATGCTCGTCGGCAAATAGATGTAGCTGAACAATCACGGGATGCCGAAGGGGTAAAATCAGTCATCAGAGCTATCCGCGATAGTAGTGTCGAAAGTCACGTAACATCGAAGGAATGCGCCTCGATACGACTGGCACTGGTTTCAGATGGCTGTCGGTATTGCCACACACAAGAACATTTTGAAAGAGAATGCCCCAGAAAAATGCATGTGGCTGCTTATTGCGGTTATTGCAAAAAGACGAGACATTTGCAAAAGGAATGCTACTCGCTCGAAAGCGATATTGAGGCCAAGGTAGTTGCGAAACAACGAGGGGATCAATCTCAAGAGTCAGCAGAAAGTACAAGTAGGAAGGGAAGTCTCATCCCACCTCAGGAAATCGCTCGCGTTAGGTTATCCCGAATTCCAATTGAGTGCACTTATTGCCACCTTCAAGGCCATTTTCGGGAAGATTGCCCAAAAAGAATCAGGGACTCAAAATTTTGCAACTATTGTCGTATATACGGGCATGATTTGAATGACTGCCGCTCTCTAGAAGAAGCATTCAGGCTGGGGTTCCTTTCTAAATCAAGCATAGAGCGGGCACGGAGATTACAGGATACACCTCTCCGAAGCAATAACGAACCCCTGAGAGGGTACGCGGCTCGCTACCAAGGCGTTCCCCGGAGGAGGGATGATGAAACTGCAAATGCACACCCCCGCACGGAATATTCGAGCGTTAGGAATGAGAATAATAGTAACTCTAATTCTAGAACTCATAGTGAAAACCAAGCTTGGCAGAACAGAGACCCCGACAGGGCTGATCACGGGAATAGTTCACCACCATTCCCTCACACTACTGACAGTCACCACGAAATCTCGCGACCAGACAGGAGGAACTGAATGGATTACAAGGGTTTTATACATTGGTAGCATATTAATACGAAATTGAGCTCCCTCTATCATCTACGGTAACATTTTGCTCATGTTTTTCTCATGCCACGTGGTCAAGTTTCATGGTTTTCCGATCACGCAAGTGTAGAAATCAAGCCGAGTTTCCATATTCGGGTTTATCACGGGGAGACGAGGCTAAGACTCAGCAAATTCTTTAACTATCGAAACAGATTGCATATACGTATCAAAGCACTGCCTGCATAGTCATCAAAATTCATCACAAAACTCACGGACACGACGGAATCCATAATTTGGAAGTCCCATTTAACATATTCACGAAGAGCGAGCAGAAGCCTCGGGCCTTCTTATATAGGTTGGAACCCCCGTAAACCAATTTGCATGTGGTTAGAACCCACGGGGGAATGAATTATCATGTGGTTAGAACCCACGGGTGAATGAATTATCATGTGGTTAGAACCCACGAGTGAATGAATTATCATGTGGTTAGAACCCACGAGCGAATGAATTTTCACGTGGTTAGAACCCACGAGTGAATGAATTTTCATGTGGTTAGAACCCACGAGTGATTGAATTATCATGTGGTTAGAACCCACGAGTGAATGAATTATCATGTGGTTAGAACCCACGAGCGAATGAATTTTCACGTGGTTAGAACCCACGAGTGAATGAATTTTCATGTGGTTAGAACCCACGAGTGATTGAATTTTCATGTGGTTAGAACCCCCGAGTGAATGAATTATCATGTGGTTAGAACCCACGAGCGAATGAATTTTCATGTGGTTAGAACCCACGAGTGAATGATTTTTCGAATGATTAGAACCCACATGAGGGAACCTATGCTCTATGAGTGATTTTTCTTTTGGCCCATTAATATTTCAGTCCGGTTGAGGCAAACAAGTTGACACTGGTATAAGTGTTGAGACTTTCACTATTTCACAAAACAAGCAGAGAATGATACACGTAATCGAACAAGTAAATGAGAGTATTACGGATAGAAGTTGCCCGAGGAGGGCTATAGAAAGTTGAGTTGAGGTTGTAGTTGTTTCTAGTGATAGCATCAATCACATAAAGATCTTGAGACTCTGGATCGTGGATAAATTTTGTGGACACCTCGCACATGCGTTCGGGTAACAAGTGATCATCCCCTCACTCTTATACAGATTTTATGTACGTGCACGCATGATTCCACTTGGCCGACAGCAAAGAAAGATAATTGAGGCAATAAAGAGGCCTGACACGGAGTATACTTTCCGTGTCTGGCTATCTCAACGTACATTTTTCTTACAATGCTAAAGAGGCCTGACACGGAGTACACTTTCCGTGTCTGACTATCTCAACATGCAATTCTGATCAGAGGCAAAAATGAACAGGAGGTAGTGTCATGAATAAGAAAAAAAGGATCTATTTGGATATTGCGAATTCATCCCTAGAAAAAAAAAGTGAGGGTCTGAATAACAATTTTCAGAAGGCGATGCAAAAACTTGAAACCAAGTGTATTGCACCATATAATGGTCGATTCTATACGTGTATACCAAATTTCAGCTCTCTAGGTCAATAATTGTAGCCAGGAGATCAATATATATCATTGCCATTAGCACCGGGGTCTTCGTAGAAGACAGTATGAGTCTTGGGAGCAAAAAATTTTTTCCTGAAGCATTTCAAAATTTCTATATGGCAAATTCAGAGCTCAGTAACATACTCTATTAGATTCCAGAAGTTGGAGTAGATTGGGAGAATATTCAGAGACTTAGAGATAGTTAAAATTTTGCACACTCGTTCCCAGGAGGAAAGTAGTGCAAGTGTGAATGACAACTTTAGGTAAAACAAACAGTGGCTCAAAACCAAGTGGACTGCACCATATAGTGGTCAATCCTATACGTGTATACCAAATTTCAGCTCTCTAGGTCAATAATTGTAGCCAGGAGATCAATATATATATATATATATCATTGCCATTAGCACTGAGGTTTTCGTAGAAGACAGTATGAGTTTTGGGAGCAAAAAACTGCACGAAAGTCACTTGAAGATTGTTTAGGATAGAATGACCCACAATTTTCAGAACTGCAAGGTTGCAAGTAGTTAATGTTGCAATTTAGCCACATCGGTAGGCTGAAATAATGACGACTTTGAGGCGTTGAATTTCATCACGAACTGATAAATTGAATGGCTCAGCAGATTGCCTCAACTTCGGAGGTAGGATGCACCTCTCAATAAGACACTGATTTCGAGATATTTTTCATATATCGCGTAGCTAATGTACGCGATGATTACGATATCTTCTAATGTAGCAAATTTTGATCTTTTTAATACATATACGTCTAGGAGGAAATGGAAATTCGAATAAGAATAATAATTTGAGTAGTTTAGAAGGAATGAAAAAGCCATATTTTGATTTTTTTTTTCTCGCGTAGCTCACGGACGCGGAACTTGACATGGAATTGAATTATCAATGATAACTCAGGGTTGACTCAAACTCAGAGATAACAATAGGGCCATGCGTTCTCACTGATCAAATCTTCAATTCTACTGTAGTAAGAGTACCATTCCAAGAACGTTGTAATTTGAGAAAAATTGGGGCTAACTTTCATACTAACAGACAGAATATCCAGTATAAATCTTTTTTCTTTTCTTTCTTCTTTTCTTTATCGCGTAGCTAACGGACGCGATGACCCGAAATCGAACTGATGATGAAAAACCTGTATGAGGTACAATTTTAATGGTATGAAGAAGAGAACGTCGTGCTATATTTTAATAATGAGAACTTCATGCAAACAGTAAATATTCTATCATTTGTAAGATTTATATGGATCTATGAGATGTTTTTCTTTGGACATTTTCTTCCTCATTCTAAGTTTCATAACATACCAAAGATGAAAAGATAGTGAAATGAGTATCATGCTCAGCCAGAATTTTTGGAGTTAAAAGTCACTTAGAATCAACGTCCAGTGTAGTTGGGAGATTATTCGAGTGAACGACGAGACCGCGGGTGCGAACGAAGAGAGAATACTGATAGTTGATATGGTCATAAACAAATAATTCATTTTTATGGGAATTCTCAAGACGAAGGTTGGGGAACGCGTTCTAGATCTAGTAAAACACGATGTCTGGAGTGTAATAAGTGAGTTGGTGTGATGAAAGACGTAATGCAAGAATTTTAATCGAATGAATGCAAGTAATAACTGCCAATCCATTCGAATCGACCTGGAATGAAAATTTCGATGCCAGAACTGTCTCGGAATAGGATCGCGAAGTAACTCGGATGCGCTTGCTCGAAGGCCCAATGTTGAACATGAGTTACCGTTCTTGAGATCAACTCCAAAACCCTACTCTAAACCAAATATCTTATATATTATACACGAACATGAAAACTGACGCACAACTACACGGAGCAGCAACACTGAACGAGGAATCAAGGACCTTGCACGAGGAAAAAAATGAATAAAATAAGAAGAGACAATAAGGACAAGAGTAATCTACCCACAGAACGACAGCGACATGAGCAACAGTCTTGAGATGTCTGTTCGGTAGCACCAGCGGACATCAACGAAGGATAAGGGCACCAAGTACTCGGAAGAATCCTTGATTACAGGCACCCTTAGGATAAGAGGCAACTGAGTTGTTGATATCAACACCAGAAATCACGACAAGTTCTGATCTAAACTCTGTACATTACAAAAATCTATGACTGAATCATAGTAAGTTCTGGACAAAACTTTGTACACTACAAAAAATCCATGACTGAATCATAGTAAGTTTTGGACTCAACTCTGTACACTACAAAAATCCATGACTGAATCATAGCGAATCCGGGACAAAACTCCGGACTTTACAAAAATCCATTACTGAATTACAGTAAGTTCTCTACAAAACTCTGTACACTACAAAAATCCATGACCAAATCATTGTTAGTTCTAGACAAAAGTCATACACTCGAAAACCTATGACTGAATCACGAGCGTTTTTCACTCAATGCAAAAGAGGCCTGACACGGAGAAGGCTTTACGTGTCTGGCTACTTTAGCATGCGTTTTTCGCTCAATGTAAAAGAGGCCTGACACGGAGTGGCGTTTACGTGTCTGGCTACTTCAGCATGCGTTTTCGCGCAATGCGAAAGAGGCCTGACATGGAGTAGTCCTTACGTGTCTAGACATTCCAAGATGCGTTCTTCACTGTAACAAGGAATTCGGACCAAAATTCTGTCCACACAAGGGTGAAGAAGGAAATTCATCGAAGATAAAATCAAGTAAAGAATATAAAAGCATAAATTTGATTACTGATTGGAGAAGAAGAAACGAAGAAAATTGGCAGCAGTTCACGAAGAAAATTGTACCAATACACTGACACAATATACATTCTCACACTGTTGAATCATATCCAAATCATCCAGTCGTCCCATGATTTCAGAACGTGGAATCACTCAATCACAATGAGGGTTTTTGAGCTAGTGATATGAAGCTCAAGAGAGAGCAATAAATAGGCTTTTATCATTTGAGAGGAATAATAGTGCCCGATGAGCACAGTGAATATAAATATTCCAACGCAGTTCACTCAAAATGTGGGTGCATTGCACCAACTCGAGCATGCAGATCAAATTCATATTTCCCTGTTGACATCGAATGGATTGCAAACGCGTGAAATTTTTATTTCTCTCTCAGAACTATGCACAGAGAGGTCGAGGATTGCATCACCTCTTTCTGATCAATAGCTCAATTAGTACTACAATAAATCGAAATTTGAGCAATGATAATAGTAGAATTTTTACGCCTTCCTTTGGGGAAATCCCGATAAAGCAAATCCTTTGTTGGTTCGCCAGGTACGTCTTTCATATCGGAGGTCACGATGGACCTTAGTCTCCCATTTTTTCATTTATCAATCAGGATAATTTGTAAAATACATTAAAGAAAAAAAAAATCCGAATATTTTACGTCAATTCGCATAGGATCCAATGACGTATTTCCCAAACGTCATTTTCAATGTTTTTCTCAAGCATTCTTCCGGGAATATTCATTTTGATGATAAAACTATTTGAAAATGCTCAATTCGTATTACTCGAGCTGATTGACGCATCAATATTGTCAGAAATTTGAAATATACATTCAAATCCTACGTGATACAAATCCAGATCCGATTTTACAAAAAACAATATTCTATGATTTGAAATTCATTCCAAGGTAATGGCGTTCGGCTATTTCACCATTAATGCAAGTAATAGTATCAGATACCTCCATCTTGAGCCAAGATACATGTCCCTATCTTGCACGATGCCCGAGAACAAGGAATTTGATCCACTTATTCCCATGCGATAGAAAATCGTCAAAAATGCCCAATGAAATCGCGTATTTTTCTTTGAGACAAATTTTCATAGGTTTCAACTATTTTCACGCGTAACATGTAGCCACAGTATGCTTTCGTGCTATTTAAAAATAGGGAACAGTGATTTCCGCAATCAGAATGGCGTATTGATCCATGAAAAGTTCAGAGAAATCCCCGTGATATAATGAATCGAACCCACGTTACCACCGACAGGCTGATATAAGTACGGAGAACAACCGGATTCCCGACAATATATGCGCTGCGTCAGCATTCACGAGTTTATTGACCGTACTACGAGAGAGCAAAGTTGCTCATCCACAAAAATCCACTCTGCGTAGTAATACAAGCACGTGTATAATGGGTTGAATGCCGAGGCTACAAGTGCCACCAGACCTGCAAGATATATGAATGACGTAGTGATGATATAGAGAATGAATTTTTTGAAAATCAATGTCGGTGAAATTGAACTCGAGTTATAGGATCAAGTTGAGATAGAGTCCTCAAACATTTATATTGATTCATCGAAAAATGACTTCAGCACAAGAAAAACATCCATTCGTATGGATTCTTACGAGAAACTCAAAATTTCGTCCATCGCGAAGCCGATGAGCCGAATTTTTCAAAAAATCAAGGTCGGTCAAATTAAATATGAGTTATAGGATCAATTCGAGATAGAATCCTCAAATATTCATAATTATTTATCGAAAAATGACTTAGCACAAGAAAAACATCCATTCATATGGATTCTTACGAGAAACTCAAAATTTCGTCCATCGCGAAGCCGATGAGCCGAATTTTTCAAAAAATCAAGGTCGGTCAAATTAAATATGAGTTATAGGATCAATTCGAGATAGAATCCTCAAATATTCATAATTATTTATCGAAAAATGACTTAGCACAAGAAAAACATCCATTCATATGGAACATCACGAGAAACTCAAAAATTCGTCCATCGCGAAGCCGATGAGCCGAATTTTTCCAAAAATCAACTCAAATTAAATTAAATTTAAATTAAATTCGAGTGATAGAATCAATTTGAGATAGAATCCTCAAATATTTGGATCCAGTTATGAGAACACAAGTTCAGCATTTGAAAATCATCCATTCATATAGAACTTTGCAAAAAAATTAAAAAAAATTTCACCATTTCGAAGCCGATGAGCCGAAGTTTTCCAAAAATCAACGTCGGTCAAATTAAATTCGAGTAATAGAATCAATTTGAGATAGAATGCTCAAATATTTAGATCCAGTTATGACAAAACAACTTCAGCATTTGAAAATCATCCATTCATATACAACTTTGCAAAAAATTAAAAAATGTCACCATTTCGAAGCCGATGAGCCGAATTTTTCCAAAAATCAACGTCGGTCAAATTAAATTCGAGTAATAGAATCAATTTGAGATAGAATGCTCAAATATTTAGATCCAGTTATGACAAAACAACTTCAGCATTTGAAAATCATCCATTCATATACAACTTTGCAAAAAATTAAAAAATTTCACCATTTCGAAGCCGATGAGCCGAATTTTTCCAAAAATCAACGTCGGTCAAATTAAATTCGAGTAATAGAATCAATTTGAGATAGAATCCTCAAATATTTAGATCCAGTTATGAGAACACAAGTTCAGCATTTGAAAATCATCCATTCATTTAGAACTTTGCAAAAAAAAAAAAAAAAATAAAAAAAATTTCACCATTTCGAAGCCGATGAGCCGAAGTTTTCCAAAAATCAACGTCGGTCAAATTAAATTCGAGTAATAGAATCAATTTGAGATAGAATGCTCAAATATTTAGATCCAGTTATGACAAAACAACTTCAGCATTTGAAAATCATCCATTCATATACAACTTTGCAAAAAATTAAAAAATTTCACCATTTCGAAGCCGATGAGCCGAATTTTTCCAAAAATCAACGTCGGTCAAATCAAATTCGAGTAATAGAATCAATTTGAGATAGAATGCTCAAATATTTAGATCCAGTTATGACAAAACAACTTCAGCATTTGAAAATCATCCATTCATATACAACTCTGCAAAAAATTAAAGAATTTCACCATTTCGAAGCCGACGAGCCGAATTTTTCCAAAAATCAACGTCGGTCAAATTAAATTCGAGTAATAGAATCAATTTGAGATAGAATGCTCAAATATTTAGATCCAGTTATGACAAAACAACTTCAGCATTTGAAAATCATCCGTTCATTTAGAACTTTGCAGAAAATTAAACATTTTCACCATCTCGAAGCAAATGAGCCATATTTTTCAAAAAATGAGCGTCGGTCAGTTCAAATCCAAAGAATGCACGCCCCAAAAGAGATTTCGAAGGAGTTTCATTACTGAATAAGGAAAACTGAGACTACTGGGGACTAATCATCGATTGATCTAGAGTTTCAAAAAAAAAATCACCATTTTACTTAAATATTATGCTTTGGAAAGATTTTTATGAAAATTTCAGGGTCGGTCGATCAGGACGCGAGCAGTTTACGAGTCAAAAGACATGAAGATAAATTTTCATTACAAAAATTGAACGAATTGATAACAACAGCGACAAATGATCGATGAAATTCAGTGATTGCATTTTTTTACGAAAGTCCTTCGCCTGGGGGGTCCCTCTCCACTAATCATTTAAAGACTGTTTCAGGAAAACCCACGTCATAACAAAGGATATTCGAATCGTTCTGAAGATGAAAAATGATTATCCTGATGAAAACTATATCATTCGGAGAAAAAATAAACAATATTATCAGAAGAATTGGAGCAAAAATTGAATATATCCCAACGAGATAAGCAGTGAATGATGCGATCACTGGAAACATTGCAATTGAAATATTGAAAATATATCTGAGGAGATGACGGAGAAATCAAACACACAAGCCATATAAAATAGCCAAGCTGATTGAAAACTGACCTGAAGAATTAAGAAAACAACATCAAGCAGACTCACTTTTGTTTATTTACGCACGGAGTATAATTGAAGAAAGAGACCTATGGTTATTGTTATCGTAAAATCATTCAGATCGGGTTATTTTGTAGATCGTTAGATTTAGAGTTTAAGTCACGGGTACTTTTGTTGAATGTATACAATCACGCTAGAAGTAAGTCTTCGTTGTAAACAATCTAATTCACGAAGGATGTCATTTTTTCGTTAGGATTTAGAAGAGATGGAATGTTATTCTCACGCATGCTGAGGGCATCTAGGAATACGTAAATAGTTCTGAAATTTCACCAATTTTGCGCAAGTAGAGAAATTTTTGGTAACCTCTCGGCAAATTTTTGATTTTGTAATCACCACTCGGAGTTTCATCTAACCTAGCGTAAATTGATGTTTTATATCTAATTTCTCATTCACCTAGCCATCAAACCATGATTCCAGATAATTTAGCTGTAAAACATAACGAGAATTATTGTTGGATGAAAATTGTTTTGGCAAATTCAGTGTAAGCTGGACCAAGTCCTTTGAGTTGAATCATGAAAAATCGAGATTTATAGTTATGAAAAATTTACCCCGGAGGGTAAATGCGTAGCTTCGGACGTGTAGTGTATGTTATATATATGAATGATGTTGCGAGAGGCTCGTACAGGCCTCGAGCCGAATGATCGCAATGGGAAAATTTGGAGCGCCCCTCCATCCATTGCGCGGTGCGACATCGGGGTCGCACCGATTGTATTTAAGTAACTGCAAGAGTTCAGTTGGAGCTCATTTTTAGGATAAGTAGTTGTTAGTATTAACTCGAGAGCTTACGGTCCGAGTCAGTTACGCGAGACAGGTAAACGCAGCCACGGATTGGCCCTGTCAGTAGAAGTCAAATCATTTGATAGGTCTCTTTACATTGAGATACTAGCCGGGGAATAAAGTAACAGTCAATCTTATTCTCGTGTCAAGATCATTCTATACATCCAACCCCTTCACAAACACCCAGCACGACAGCTTCGCGCTTGGGAGACGGAAAACCCAATACCCGAACACCAATTACGTAACACATCTAAACCTTGAGGACTATATGGAATGAAAAATACCTGTCTAAATATCCAATTTGTCCACACGAGCTTGTCGTTTTCTATTGCTGTATTTGACAGTTCGAATGCTGCACTGGATTTTGGGGCTGAATGAGAGTGTATGGACATCAAGTGGTGAAAACATCATACTTCAACCTTCTAAATACATATTCTTGAGCATTGAGTGAGTTTGTTGATACTAAGACCTGTGCTGTTTCATCATATCCATACAGGATTCAGATACACCAGAAACCTGAAAATAAAGAGTCATCTCTTCACCAAGAATCGAGTTCTTCTGCATATTCAATTGATATCCTCATTTTCACTCGGTGAAATACTCATCTGACAGAAAACAAACACAATGGAGAAACCGGTGTTTGATTTTAGGCATCTGTTCTGCTGTGACGCACACGCTTCGTTCACATATCCGGACTGCAAAATTGAACACAACTTCGACCTTGTCCTGTCTACACCTGGTGGACTTGGAGGACGGGACATACTCCGCCGTGGATGCCTTTTTCAAGGGACTCGACCAGGACAACATCGGCCGCCCGGGCGCGTCTTTGCGACTTGTTGTCGAAATTCTAGTCCCAAAACTAGTTCTGATGCGCGCAAGCACCGAAAACATCACTCACAATTTAGATTTGTGATCGGTACACGCGGTCGCAAGCTCGGAAAGAATCAACTACCGCCGAGTGTAAATCAGGCACCGCAAGCAAATAACACGCAACAGACACAAGCAGCGCGTTCAGAGTTTCACACACGTACACAGAATAGAAATGATAGGAATGCGTCTGGAACGAGATGACTCTCGCGCACAGTAAAATCATGGAACATTCGATTTTCGGGTTCAGGGAATCAAAGTTTGGAGGAATAGTAGACGAGCATAGGATGTTGGCAGGCATGTCCGAGCATGATATTCTGGGAGCAGTAGCAGTGTTATTGAGCGGACCGGCGTTGAATTTGTATCAATTACGCGATAGTAGCTGGCAATCTTGGGAAGATGCGGTTACTTGTTTTCGCGCGCATAACCAGGACGAGAAATATTCAGAACGCATAGCAGACGAAGCACACGCACGATTGCAAAAAGACGATGAGCCAGTTCATGAACACATCACAGCAATGCGTTTGATTTTCAACAGGATGCCGGAACCTCCACCTGAATCAGAACAAGTTGAACGAATTTATTACAATATGAGAAAATATTTCCACCCCTTGATGCGTCGATATTTGCACGCGGGTATTGAGAAATTTTCCAGACGAGCTACCAAGCTTGGGAAAGCTTTTGATCCGGGCATAAATCAAGCACTCGTTCAGGGTAATAAGAGAGAGGATGGAAAATCAGGTTCGCAAAAGCCTGAAAATTCGAATAAAAATTCAAAAGAGACTCAAAATTCCAGTCAAGAGGAGGAAAAAGAATCTGAATCTGAAAAAGAGACGATAGATTTAGCGACCGTCGAGGTAACAACTATGGCAGATGTCACGAAGTTGATGAATATTGAATTCAAAGATTAAGGGAAGAACTTACCGAAGCCGAACGGTCAAAGCGCGAGTCAGGGTAATAACGCGCGAAATCCGAATCAAAATAACGGGCAAGGTCGGAATAGAAGTCGACGTAGAGACTGAGGCGATCGGGGAGGCAATAACAACAACAATGGCAACGGTGGCAATGGCCAGCAGCAGAGCCACCACCTCAAAATTTCCAAAATAATTATCCTCAGCAACGAAATATTCAGACGCGTGAATTTTACGCAAATAACGATCAAAATCAATGTCAGAATCATTATCAAAATCAGAACAGAAGTTACATTGGCAATTACGATAATAATTACCAAAATAACTATCACAGAGGAGGTTATAGAGGAAATCAAGGAGGTGGTTATCGAGGGGGTTACCAAAGTAGAGGTTATGGTGGATATTGTAATAATGGCTATTATAATAATTATCAGAACCAGGGCCAACCACCACCAATACAACAACAAAATGAGCCGGTTAATGCAGTGAATTTGGAAGAAAACACGCCCGCGACGAAACCATCAGTCGATGCGGGAATAACGAAACCAGCGGCGTAAATGAGACCATTGCGTTAGCTACGTCCGAACAGGTCTGAAAAGTTTGCGAAGCCAGTCAATCACAATCCCAAGAAACTGCGAATACTTTTCAATTGACGCGACTAGGATTTCCAAAGTTCCTGATACGACAAAACCGACAGATTATCCTCGATACTGGATCAACGTAGAAATTGTTCCAATAGAATTGAAGGGATTATTAGATTCGGGAGCCGCACGTTCCGTGATAGGCAGGGAGTATCGAGATATTGTGGGGCAAATTGGTATTACGCTCCGACCCTCTAATTTCTTGTACGCTCAAATGGCGAACGGAGAATCGGAAGAGGTAGCTGGGGAATTGATCACTCCCCTGGAGATAGCTGGGATAAGCAAAAATATGTCGATTCTTAGCGTGCCATCATTACCTGTAGATCTCATTTTGGGACTTGAATTTATCCGTTTCTTTGGGATGCACATCTTAGGTGATAGTGACGAGTATACATTCGCAGACCTTAAGGACAAGCAAGAATTCGCATTTGAATTATTTTCAATCGAGTCACCAAAGCGAATGAATTTAGAGTCTGAAATCCCAACAACACCGGGAGAAGAAATCGATCAAAATCTGAAGCATCAGAAAGCGCGCAAGAGCCACAATCGAGAGGTGAAGGTTTGAAAAAGATGAGCGATTATGAAGCTTACAGGCTGAAAAGAGTTTTAGATAAATGTTTACCTCACCAGAATAAAAATGAGAAATTTTGGAAAGCAACTGATTTAATCGAATACGAGATTCGACTCTTGGAACGTGCACGTCCAGTAAAGCAAAGATATTTTCCGTTATCAGATAGAATGGAGAGAATAATGCATGCAGAATTTCAAAAATTATACGATGCAGATGTAGTTGAGAAATCAAACAGTCCTTGGAATGACCCAGCATTTCTAGTTACAAAAGCGAACGGAGGGCATAGATTGGTAGTAGATTTACGGGTAGTCAATCCATTAGCCGAAAAAGATGCGTATCCGACACCGTATATGAACACCATTTTGAGAGGATTAAAGAACGCGAAATATATAACCACGCTGGACTCATCCATGGCCTACCATCAAATAAAGCTTAAAAAGATTCCGAGGAATATTTGTGCGTTCACAATTCCCGGTAGAGGGCACTGGCAATTCAAAAGATTACCTATGGGTCTAGCTAATGCTGGAGCCTGCTTTCAAAGATTAATTGATTCAATTATCCGGGACCTAGAGCCTTACGCGTACGGGTACTCAGACGATATTGTCCTAGTGACAAAGACATTTGAACAGCATTTAGAGCTATTAGAAAAATTATTGAATAGAATTGTGGGGGCAAGTCTTACGATCAATAAAGTAAATTTTGTTGCCAAGAAGTCATATTTTTATGGTACATAGTGGATGAGCACGGTTCAAGAGTCGATCCCGCGAAAACAGAAGCAATAAAAGAATATCCGAGGCCTAAAGATGTCAAACAGGTCAAGAGATTCACAGGTATGACATCGTGGCACAGTAAATTCATCAGAAATTATGCGACAATTGTAGAGCCAATAAATCGTTTATTTAAAAAAGACGCGAAATTTGAGTGGAAAGAGGAACAGGAAAAAGCGTTTTGTACGCTAAAAAAAGCACATTAGTATCTGCACCCGTGCTCAGTATGCCAGTACCAAACGCCAAATGGTTCTTGCATACTGATGCACCAGACACTGGGATAAGATCTATGCTTACACAAAAAGTTGACGGCAAAGAACGCGTAGTTTGTTACGCGAGTCGATCACTTTCAGAACAAGAAAGAGTTTGGTCAGTGACAGAACGAGAATGTCTGGCTATTCAATAGAGTATTGAAACATTTAGGCCGTATATAGAGGGAGAAAAGTTTCCAGTTGTAACAGACCACAGCGCGCTACAGTGGCTGTTCAACAAGAAAAATCCGGTGGGACGCGTAGGCCTATGGGCCCATGACCTCTCGAGTTATTCGTTCCGGGTGATCCACCGCGGAGGAACACTTAATGTTGTCCCTGATGCGCTCTCAAGAATGTTTGAAGCCGACACGATGAAAATCGGTTCAAAGCAAAGAAGAATGAATAAAGCGTGGGCAGGTGCGCATTTTCTACCAGGTAAAAGAGATATCGAATAAGCAAGAACAGCAGTCAACGAAGCAGAATCATAATCAAGAGTTAGCGTATGGTTAATTTTTCTTCTAGAGATCTTCTATTGATTTCCGTGAAATTTTAATTTTTTTTGCGTTCAATAAGTGGCGTTAGTTACAACAAAAGAGAGAGAGAAATAAAAATCATGAGAGAGACTCGTGTTGATAGGATAAGTTTTTGTATATGTACAACTAGAAATTCCTATTTACAAGATTATATTATATTATATCATATCATTTACAGGTTATTACAAGAGAAAATATTTGATATTATTCACAGGCTATATACATGAGAAAATATTAAATATTATTTACAGGTTATATGCAAGTGAAAAGATTGGACGTTATCATTTTGCAGCAGTGAAGTACAAAGTAGTACTATTGTAAATATTTAGTCATTAAGTTGCGTGATTATTAAGGAAAAAGTTACTTTTTGAACGTATATTTTGCGTACAGGTTACCTATTTCACGCGAAGTATAGTTTTTTCCTCTCCGTGTTGAGGTTATATTCAGTTAGTTTGTTTAAAAAGATTCAAGCGTGAGGATTTCAGTTTTTTCACGGGGCTCAAAACTTAGCGGGGGGCTCTGTGACGAGGTAAATCGCCACACGCGCTGAAATCATATGATGAGATAGGAGCAGCCGAAAAAGTAGAAAGAGCGCGAAGAAAAAGAGAGAGAGAGAGAGAGAGAGAGAGAGAGAGAGAGAGAGAGAGAGAGGGAGAGAGAGAGAGAAGGAAAGATCCGCTGTCATCACCGGCGCCGTCATCGTCATCATTGATGGTCAGCTTGGCGCGAGCCGTCGCTAGGGATAGCCGCGATCCGACTGGCGATGTGAATATCCGCGCGCGAGGATGTGAAGGCATGTGAGTGTGTAGGACAACCGGCCCCGGTCGTTGGCCACGTGCGAGAAGTGCAGAATGGGCTCCAGGGGTGCAGCGTAGCCGAGGAGCCGATCCAACCGAGCCCTGGCCAGCGAGAGCGTGCACGGGGATTTGTCGGTCAGGATGCGAGACTCCGGCCCGGGTTGTATGCGGTGTGGTGAGTCTCTCTCTCTCTCTCTCTCTCTCTCTCCTCGAGCGTTCTCTCTCTCTCTCTCTCTCTCTCTCTCTCTCTCTCTTTCTGGGTACTCATAGCGCAGACTACTCTCGACCTCTTTTATGATCAATATGCGCTACTCCAGAACGAGCTTGACGAAATAAAATCTCTCGTGAGGCGACAAAACGTTGCCGTTCCCTCTCCACCTCTCACGCCAGCAGTGAATGAGGTGGATGATCACCTATTGGCACGTGTATCCTCTCTCGAGAGACTCATAGAAAAGCAAAGCTCCCAGCTGGAGGAGCTCCGCTTGGATCGCGAGCTTCTTCTGGAGCAGAACTCTACCATGAAAAGCCAGTTTTCCACTCTGACTGAGCTATCAATAGGTCGTGAGAGTAGTCAGCGAGATAGCGAATAAAGTAGAATCGAGAATAGTAATGTCGAATCGACACATCAATCTTCGATTCCTATTATTACACCTAAGATGGACAAGTTCCCTCATTCACGCGCTGGGGAGCAAGGACGGGGACACGGCAGTGACGGTCTTGAGTGCTGTAAATTAATTATTAATGGGATTTTAAAAGAAAATTCTAAGGCCTCGCCGGTATAGGTATCTGATATTGCCTACGCAGTGCTCAAGTCCGTACTCCCCTCACTGGAGAGGGTAGACATTGCTGATGTCCGGGTCCTGCAAACTGGGCGTGCGTCTGGGGAGAAGCCTCCAACAGGTATTTGCGACTCGGTTCCATCTCCTCGAGCCCCAGCTGCCACCCCGCGCACTCTACCATCGTGCATAGTCCAACTCTCTCCAGTAGTCGACTAGTCGGGAAAGTGATTCGGGCTAAACGTTCAATCACCAATAATTATTTCACGGCTAACAATATCCAGCCTGACTTACTCGACCCAGATACGAAAGCTTATGTGCCAGACCGTAAAATCTTCATAAATGAGATGCTCCCCCGTGAGAAATACAAAGAATACATACGTTTGAGGTCAATTGGACGCGGTTTGGGTTTAAAATACGTCTGGCACAGTGGCGGACGTTTCTGGGTTAGACGGAAAAATGGTGAGCGAGCGCATACGTTCGAATCTCCCGCTGATCTGCAGGTCATTCAAACGGCCTGTCGAAGTGCTCCAGAACGTGCTCGTGCGTCCTCTAATAACACCCAGAGCTGTACTACCGTTCCGGAGCAGAATAGAGTTTCGGCAGCAGAATCAGCGAAGACTCCTTGACTAGATACGGCTGCTGAAGAGCGACGAGGGATAGGCAGTTCCTTGAAAGCGGGATTTATCAACCTTAACTCTCTGACAGATAAGATTGAGCATCTACGCTTGCTCGTTGCTAACGATCCCTCCTACCATCTATTTGGGGTGGCTGAGTCGAAGCTGGATGAGTTTGTGGATGACAATCTCGTTCAGATTCCGGGTTTTTCATTGTTGCGGCAGGATCGCAACAGAGAGGGTGGTGGGGTTGCCTTGTATGTGCGCGATGACTTCAAAGTTAAGAAGTTGATTTCGTCAAATACTTTTGGGCCAGGGAAACCTGGCGTGCCTGAATTTCTCTTTTGTAGCATACAACAGGGTAACTTCCCGCCAATATTGGTCGTAGTAATCTACAGACCCCCTAAAATCGCCATGCAGAAGGATGACGGGCTGTTTGGCTCGTTACGCCGGCTGTGTGGCGAGTACAGTCATAAAATTATAATGGGTGATCTGAACGCGGATTTGTTAGACACTGCTCACCCCGACACCAAGACACTGACTGCACTGACAGAAGAACTTGCCTTGCAGATAGTGCAGCATAGCCCGACTCACCAACACACCCCCAATACATCTCATACATGGATTGACCACATTTATGTAGATGACAATGACATCATTACTGACTTTCAAAACAGACTCCTGCCCAGTTCGGCAGGCACTCGGTCATTGACGTCACCATCAACGTCTTTACTCCTACTCCGCCAAGAAATTCCTTTACCTACAGGGATTTTCGAAACATCACTCCGGAGATATTAAATGACCGATTGCTTCGCTGTGACTGGACAGCTCTCGAATATGCTGAAACGAGTTTGGAAGATGCAATTCACTGCTTGAATGAAGATTTACAGTCCGTTATTGATGAATTAGCACCCGAAAAAACTATTAATCCGCGTAAAAATGACGCTCCTTGGATTGGTCCTGAGCTGAGGGTACTCATGAATAAGCGAGACGCGACGCGCAGGCGCTGGGAACGGATTCAACGTAACCAGCGCAAGTGTCCTGAGCTTCAAAATGAATACTTTCGGCTTAGCGAAGAGGTCGACTTGCGCATTGAACAAGAGCATAACTCCTTCATTCAAACCCATTTGTCAGATGCTCTTGATCAGAAGAAGAACATTTGGAAGGAGATGCGCAATCTCGGCCTCTTGCCTAAGAGCGAAGAGGAGGAACTTCATGGCTTCACACCGGATGAGTTGAACGCACACTTTGCGGGAGTTTCCGTTTCGCCGCACGAAAATATTAATGAAGCAATGGACGATATTGACTCGGCACCGGAGGAGGGGTTTAAATTTAAGCCCACAAATTTCAGTGATGTAGTCCTTGCTATTAAACATTTCTCCTCACAGGCCCATGGAGCGGATGGAATACCCCAAAGCGTGATCGCAAAAGTTCTTCCGGCCATTGGTGATCTTATTGTACATATTTTCAACTCCTCTTTCGCTCATGGCATTTTTCCTGAGGCTTGGAAGCAAGTGCAGCTGATTGCACTAAAGAAGACTGCTGCTCCATCAACGGTCTCGGACTTCCGTCCTATAGCACTGCTGTGCTTTCTCTCCAAGGTTCTGGAAAAAATCGCACATGACCAAATCACGGAGTATTTAAAAATCGGAAAAGATACTTGATCGCTTCCAGACTGGTTTTAGGCAACACCATAGCACCCAGACAGCTTTGTTGAAATTGACTGATAATATCAGAGTAGGTATAGACAGAAAGAAGATCACTCTGCTCCTACTATTCGATTTTAGCAAGGCTTTTGACACCATCTCACCATCCAAGCTGTTGAGGAAGCTACGACATCTTGGCTTCTCAAGACCGGCGCTCCTGTGGATAAAATCATATTTCCAGGGTCGCACCCAACAAATCACTTCTAAAGTAGGCAAATCTGATTGGCTCGAAACCAATCTGGGTGTTCCACAGGGGTCCGTCCTTGGGCCTCCCCTCTTCAGCTTGTATGTGAATGACCTGGCTGGCTTGCTAGACGGAAAGTCGGTACATCATCTATTTTATGCGGATGATCTCCAAATCGAGAAAAATAAGATCAGGGAAGGTATTGCTCGGCTGGGCGAAATAGGACGACTAGTTGCCGAGTGGGCCAGAAGTTCCGGCCTGTGTCTCAACGCTGGCGAGACCAAGGCAATCTACTTCAGCTCGGAGAGAAATATCAAAGATCTGAAGAGAATGGACTTGCCAGGGGTTGAGATACAGGAAGGAAAGTTCATCCCGTTCAGTGATACGGTTGTGAGTCTCGGTGTTACACTTGACAGTGAATTGACATGGAAACCGCACATCGACCAAGTAACTAAGAAAGTCAACAGAGCCCTATACGGTCTGCGGTTTTTTAGGGCATGTATCACCAGACCTCTCCGAATTCGCCTAGTCGAGTCATTGGTTCAACCGCACCTAGATTATTGCGCGGTCGTGTACCTCGACGCCACGGACGAACAGCGGCAACGGGTACAGAGACTAAGCAATTCATGTGTGAGATATATTTTTGATCTTAGGAGAGACGAGCACATCGCCCCGTTTAGGGAGCGCTTGGGTTGGTTACGTACTGATTCGCGGAGAATGTACTTCGCAGCTCTCTTGATGCATAAGATCATGCACTTAGGAGAACCTGGCTACCTAGCTGCGATGTTTACCAGGTACCAATCCGAACGCTCCGCACGGGGTGATCTAGAAGAGCGGGTACTCAAAGTTCCCAACATGAGACTTGAATATGGAAGAAGATCTTTCCAGGTTCAGTGTGCTCATTTGTGGAACTTTCTCCCTCCGGGCTTTCGGCAGCTTGGGAAGATATCATTATTTAAAGAGTCCTTAAAAGACTTCCTGTTAACTTTATCCTCCCAGAGGATTGATGTGGAGAAGAGGCATTATTTTAATCTGTAATGGGAAGGGCTCTCCTTTAATTTAGTATTTATACATGTGACCTCAGTCACCCAATTGGTGATCTATAGCTGTGATATTAGTGCGAGCCCTTACCCCTCTTTTTATACTTCTAAGTATGCACCCTGACTAGTCACGAATCGTGATAATTATTGTCCTTGACCAAACCAGTAATTGACTGAAATTATCATTATTATCTTGTTGTGCATATATTATATTCATTCTGATACGTGTTATTACATTTTAACGGGCATACGTAGGTGTATGCAATTGTATTTTCCGTCTTCGGACGAATAAAGTACATCTATCTATCTATCTATCTTTAGACTGCGGCTTATCGCACGGCGAGTTAGATTATGGTACCGTTTCGCTGCACAGTTTTCCATCATGATGTATGAATCGTTCTGTGCCATCATCATGCAGATTGCGATTTTGAACTTGCTCGATTACTGCATTCAAGACTAAAGGGCCTTCGTTGCCCTGCGCAATTAAATTACCGCTCACATCGCGTATTTGAAAATCGACGAAATATTCGCTGGTCTGCTCAACTGGGAGTGTCATGTTCACCTCTTGATTTTCTACCGTCACTTGGGGGTCGAATTTTGGATTTTGAATACCCTTGTGAATAATTCGAATATTTTTGATTTTCGGACGAGATTCAACTGTCTCAATATTTTGACTATTTTGATCATTTTTCATTGTGTAATCATGATCCAAAATTTGTTGTGAATAATTTTGGGTGCTTTCATCTGAAATGATTGGAATCGTAATGGTTTCAAGGGGTGAATCAGATGACATTTCCATTCTTGCTCCGGCTACGCACAGGGCATGAGCTCGATCAATTATGGACTCATGATTCGAGTTTTGAGTCGGCTCTCCGTATGTGTGCATATTCGCGCTTTCGCTCTTTCGAGGAGCTGCTAACTCGGATGAATGTCGCGCGCCAGCTCGTGTGCGATTGCCTGAGTATGTCGAGATGTGGATATCGGTCTTTCAAGCGCTGCGATGATCGCGTTTTTTGAAAAACTTTTCTCGGTCTTTTCTGTTTCTCTGGTTTCTGACTCGACTCAATTTTGGATTCGGTTTCGCGTGGACTCCCTACCGACTTTTCCTTCGCTGATTGCACTTCGGTACCCGTCAATTCTGTCTCGGAAATTTTCGATTTTTCGGCGCCAGCTACGCGGTGCGCGCGTGCTCTGAATACGCGACCGGGCGGACAATCGGCCTCGCACGACGGATTTTCCCTCTCTTGTCGTTCTGCTAATGCATAGAGCTCGTCTCGCGGTAGTTCCGGGTCAACTTCGCCTCCTTTGATGACGGAATTTCGACTCAGAGCATCTGCTGCCTCATTTGATCAACCAGCTCCAAGAATTGAGTCAAAATGGAATTCGCGTACTTTCGCTTTTTGACGGTTATACCTTGTGGCATTTTACGTTCCATGAAAAAGGCTCAATCGTTCGTGGTCCGTTGTCACTGTGAACTTTCTGCCATACAAATATGAACGGTAGGACTCGCACGCGTGCACGAAACACTCCATTTCTTTGTCGAAGATTGGCAAAGAGAGTTGGGCCTCTTTTAAAACTCTGGACGCGTAGGCAACTGGTCTATTTTTGTTGATAGTCCCAATAGCCAAAATAGATACTACTGCATAATCACAGCTGTCACAAAATACAATATGACTCTCATTGCCTGTCGCAGGGCTTGCGAGTAGGCTCCCTGAGCATAGAGCGTCGCGTAGACTCTCAGATGCGCGTTGTAGTTCCGGGCCCCATACAAAATCTCGCTCTTTTTTCACGAGATCGGTCGATGGTTTTGACTTTTTCGCATCGTTTTCGATGAAGCGCCTATAGTGCCTTGTCAATCTGAGGAACTACCTGATTTTTCGAATGTTTGTGAGTGGAGGATATTCATGGACTGCCTCCACTTCTTTGGGATCTGGTTTAATGTGACCGTTGCCAACTATATGGTCCAAAACTTTGGCTTCTTTTTTCAAGAATTGTCATTTCTTCGGTGAAATTTGCTTCAATAGTGCAGGCCATGAATTTCCCAAATTTGATTTCATGTTCTTCTAAGGTATCTGTCCAGATGAACAGATCGTCACAATAACTGGCAAATTCGTCGGGGGTGAGGGAGGAAAATGCCATAAAAATCGCCTCATTTAGGGTGTCTGGACCACCGACCATCCCTTGAGCCCTGCGCGCGAATTCCATTCCGCCTAAGAACGTGTCTATGGCTGAATAAGGTGCTGACTCCTCGTCCATTTTTATTTGGTAAAATGCGTCAAGTAAATCTACCACTGTGATGTAACGCGCGCCAGACAGCTGATCGATGATATCGGCTGTGAAAGATAACAGCTGACAAATCCCTACCGTATCCTCATTAAGGGGGCGGAAATCTACGACGAACCGAAACCTTTTCGTCCCATCTTCGTCTGGGTTTTTTGGAACTAAAAAGCAATTTGATCTCCATGGCGATCTGGTCGGGCGCAACACTCCGAGATCGCGTAATTTTTTCATCTCTTCAATCGAAGGGCCTTTCAAGGCTGGAGGTAAGCGATATCTTTTGGCTTTGAACGGTTTGCCCGATTCCAACTTGATTTTATGTTTCATAAGTGGCGTTGCTTGGAGTGGTTCGCTTTTCAGCCCAAATCACCAAGGGTCGATGCTAATGAGCCTGCGTTCGTGCTCAATCTCCTCCGGCGAGCAACCTTCGATATCAACGAGTTGCATTAATTCTTCTACGCGTTCTGCAGAGGCTATGTCACGCGCGCTCTTATCTATACTGTGCAAATTCTCGCGGAGATACTCATTCGCTGGGTCAGCGCCTGTGTATAGTCGGCGAATATAATGTACTGCATCATCCCCAATGATGCTTTTCTCTTTTACATTGCCCCAAGGAATTATTTTTGCAAATCTTCTCAACTTGACTGCCGGAGTGTCAATATATATAGTTTCATATGAAATATTTATGACCTCTGCTATGCCATACCCGTTGTGATTTTTGGCGATGAATTTTCCAGAAGACTTGCATCTTTTACATGTATGCGTGTGACTCAGCCCTCTCTAGTATCGTTCAAAATCTTGAATTTAATGAGTCTTCTCATTCTAGGCGGCACTTTTATTTTTTCATTGTATAAGAAAGGTATTGAAAATTTTTCGAACTCGAGACAGCGGGCTTTGGGGTTTGATTTACCATCGTATTTTGTCAAAAAAATCCCAACCGACAAGACCATCACAGTCTAACAAAATGGAGTCGGGGACAACATGAAATTGCAACTATATGCCGTTTATTTCTGATAAAATGATTCCCTCTGGAAAAAACTCTCCTTTTGCAATGCCATTAATGCTCAGTATTTCTGACCTATCAATATCTGCAAGATTTTCAACTCTACTTGATTCGATAATGCATACATCTGCACCAGAATCGATGTATAATTTACATTTTTCATTTTCCACTTCTGGGCTTTCAAAATTGACAATTGGTGGAATTCTCCCAGTCTTCAAGAACTTTATACTTGTCTTTCTGATGTTCACTTGGGACGATAAAGAAGACTGTTCCACACTATCACTTCCGTCCGATTCTGTCGACTCTGACTCATCTGTGGACGAGGATTTTTCTAATGAAAATGAGTCGATTTCCTGATTCATCAATGACGTAACGGTGCCATCATTGATGCGCCCATCACTCAGGGATCGTGATGGGCGTGCTTCTAGTTTAAATTCTCCGCGGGATTTCGGGCGTTTTGGGCATCATTATGGCGCTGTGGGCTTTGGGATTGTCACGCCTGCGGTGGGGTTTGATTTTGTGTCTCGGCATAATTATCCGCAGGCTTTTGATGCTGATTTCCCCTTGGTGGGGAATTATTTCGACAATTTTTCGGGCCGCTATTGTAAACGTTGGCCCTTTTGAAATCAGCCTCTAACTTTCAGCAAACTTTCGCGTCATGCCCGCGCAATTCGCAATATTGGCACTTTTTACTATTGTTTTCTTTCTTGTAGCAATGACTTTTCACATGGCCCGAGAGTTTCTAATATGGGCCAATTACCTGCGAATCGCCCATTCAAATGTTTGCCTGCGAATGGGCTGTACACGGTGTCGACTCATCACTCGAATTCGGGTAATTTTTACGTTGCAACGCCACTTAATGCGCAAATTTTACCGCCTCGCGGATATTATCCGGTCTCTGGCTTCTTAGGGCCTCGACAGAAAGTGCGCATTTGCTCTTTTTCCCCCTTTTTCCCCTGTGGAAGTAGCGCCATTGCGCGCCCGTGGCGGCGATTGCAACTACAGGGCCTATGCTCATACACGGGGGAAAAAATAGAGAAAAGAGCATTGCGCACTTTCTGTCCAGGCCCTTACCACTTTCTCAAGTTCCGTTCCGATACCTATAATAAAGCGAGTGGGGGCCGTTTCATCAGCGTCTCGCGTTCGTGATTCGATCTCGGCGCGGGTATACTGCGTTTTTGAGCCTGCCGTGCTCTTAAATCGCCTCAAAATTTTTTGAATACGCGTTCCGTACAATTCTAAAGATTCGTCTTTCTTCTTAGCACAGCCTCTCAATTCCAACATAATGTCGTCTAGTGACCTACCAATGAAAATTTTTCTTCAAGTTCTTTCAAAAATTGTTCCACCGGTTCAGACTTCAATACTGTAGAACCGAATAATGACTTGGCTGTGCCGCATAATTTAGTTGCGATATTCATTAGAATGATACAGTCCGATCCCATGCCTCCCACGCTCTTTGCAATGCGAACTACCATACAGAATGAATCGAGGGAATCCGACTCGCCATTGAACTCCCCTATCCTTTTCAAAATTTTGTGGAAATGCGCGTCTGCTCTTATTTGCGACATCGGTTACTCCGGCGGATGGATTTCATGCTGGATGGGCTGAGTACGTGAATTTCGGGTGTATAATGTATATGGCTGATTTATGTATGATAGGGGATTTTATTGAGTGAAATTATGAGAAAATGCCTGCGACGGTCCATTCATCCTGTCGCATTTGTTGAAAATGTTGCCATGGCACTTGATGTGCTCCCATACTTTGGGGTATATTCCTATTGTTTGGTACATTCATGAACTGTTGGGTGGCTTGTAGTACATTGCCACTGCTTGTCGGAATTTCTTGGAAATGCAGATCTCCATTTTGCTGTATTTCACGTGAATTTAGTTTTTTCCACAGCCATTTTTGTAAAACTCATTCCCCGGAGGAAGTTCTCAAACGATGATTCACTCGGTTTAGGGCTTGGTTTTATTGTAGGCGCCACATTCTGACGAATCGTACTGTATTCGGTTGGTTTCTGATTAATTCCACCGTGTACAAAATTATTCTGGACCGGGGCTTGATCAATCCCCTGTGCATTTGCCAAATTTTGTTGCATAATATCCCAAGGTGTTTGGCTTTTATGAGGGGGAATTTGCTCAGTAAGTTTTGAAGTGATTGGTCTTGGAGAGTTATTTTGACTCCTGCTCACATGTATATCATTCTCCAAATTTTGAGGGGCAATATTATTCACTAGATTGGGGGACTCTGAGTTTGTACCCCCTCTGGGTTGAGAGAAAAAGTATTTGCAATTCTTACACCCGATTCGTGAGATTGCGTTTGCCGACATGAAAACGTTTGTCCGTTCGGACCTGCCAAATAAAACATCTTTGGGTGAGATATCATTCGCATATCATTGCGCAAAGGGGGTCTTATTGGGTTCACGCGTATTGGGGACTCTCCTAGTATGGGTGGCCCTACACGCCATTGTTGGTATGCGGGCCTCATGAATTGTCCCATTCGAGGGCTATTAGCACGGCTCATATGAACATATTCATCTCCATCTTTCCCATTTATAACATCCACATTTATACCCCATGCTCCTTCTTGTCTGCTTGAGTCAAAGTATGGTTTGTCTATAATAGCGTATGGATTCTCTAAATCCTCTAAAATTTTTTGTTGGTCCACGAGGCCATTTTTTTCAAATATTTCCGGCCTATTATGGCTCGATTTCGGTTTGGTACCAGTTGAATTTAGTGTTTCTTTCCTTTTTGACTTGCCAAAAATACCAAGCATTTTGGACATTTTGATTTTATGCTCTTTGATATGAAAATATAAACAAACTGCACGTTGTAAATGCGGATGTGATGAGATCGTTCTTTAGAACGAGGTCAAGAAGAGAAAGTGTGCAGTATTTACGCTGAGAAGCTGCATTAGGCCCCGAAGATGGATAATGCGGCTATCTGCATTACTCGTCCACACGTGCAGGTGGCTCGAAGATAAGCTTTGGCGATGATTTTCTGCTGACGGGCGGGCGGGCGGGCCGGTACGATGTTCAGCTTAGCTGCTTGCGGCTTGGCTGGATTCTGCTTCCCTCAACTCTTTATCTTCTCTCAAGGTCACTTCTTATTTTTCACAACACTCTCGCGAAATTGCAGAATCCGAAAAATTTTGAATGAAAATTTTTCTAACTTTTTCAAGAAAAAAAATTTGAAGTCGCGGGAAACCACCTCACCTAGCACCAAAAAGGGGATAGGACGTGGTGAGAGGTCTAGTCTTCAGAATGAACACGAGTGATTGGGTTGAAGAGTGACTTTTATGTACGAGAGATAATTGATGGTTGAGAGAGTGTGTGAATAGTTAGGTTGGTCTGAGCGGTCTGCCGCGCCGTGGCCCGTCGTCCGCGACGATGGGTCCGCGACGCGACATCGCACTTGGTGGGGAAATGGGTGATTATCCGTCAGATACGCTGACGGTGCACCTGGTGCATCGTCAGGTGACGGAGAGATGCGCGGGCCGGAGGCTCGAGACTCACCACGTCACATATATATTTGTTACAATGATCAATTCTCCTTATGGAATTTGTATCAAAATATTCATTCATCCAAAATATCGATATAATCAAATACTGAGCTCCATCAAATAATTATTCGAATGGATAATGAATTAATTCTCCATCATTTTCATATACACTTTCAAATTTTCATGTTTACCAAGGGTACTCCTCGAAAAATTCCTTTCACCAATATTTTTATCAAATGGTCCCCTAAAATTATTCCTTCAATACAATAATTTCTCATCGACGGATCTCTACCAAAACAGATTTTTAATGCGTATGCTGTCGCTAATAAACCCCAAGAACTAGAATCAATGTGTTTTTGCACGTTCTTGAATACTGCGAAATCATCTTTTAGTACAAGATACCTTTTTTGATGAAATCCCTTTCTTGATCATGAAAAATGACTCAACAAATACGACGAAGTACTAGAGAAGGGAAACAAGTAATGAAGGGTAGAAAAAATATTCGGAAAATGAATTCTGTTTGCCGGAGATGAACGAATCAAAATGATCAGAATGTGCAGAGAGTTGGTTATGAAATGTAAGAATAACAAAGAGAATATGCAATATATTTGGTTCACTGATATGAATCAGGCATAAGTATTTTGAGGTGTGAATGATATTTGATTTGAAAGGTAATTACTCATGGTGACTATATTGGAAATGCGATGGATCGGTATTAAGAGAATCAAGTAAAATTGAGTATTCTTCTACAAATTTGTTATTTGAGGAATAAATTATGGAAAGTAAATTTTAATTTGCAATCGGTGGAATAGGATAAAAAGAACGGAGAGGTCGTTATTGGTTTTCTAAGACCAGGTAATGACGGAGGGGACTGCAGTCTGTGGCCACGAAAGAAAAGAAGAGGAAGAAGTAGAAGTTGTTGATTTTCATTAACGTGACAAATCGATTGGTTGATACAGAATTTTGGTCACGAGATGATTAGATTAGGAAAGGAAGCAATCAACTGTCGGTGAACGTAGAGATTGGGATAACGATGTCTCATTTGGAACGCAAAATTTCTAGATCCTTTTGACAAACTCTTTTGAGACTTTGTGAGTGTATTTTGGAGACTGTGATAATGATGCCAGTGAATTTTGAGCATGATCGCATGAGTATTTTTTGACTTGTGAATTTTTTAAGGAGAGATTCGAAACTTTTGCTAGAGAAGCACATCTTGGTTTGTACTTCATTCTACTGTATAGAAAATGTCAAGTAGGTGATTTAGATGTTTCTCGACGTGCTGAATCAATTGGTTGATACGGAGATAAATTGTGATTATAAAGGTCTTAGAGCCCGATGTAAGAGAGGTATGAAGAAGCTAGAATGGGATGAGCCCCAATCCAAATTCCGTATTAACCAATTGATCCAGCACATTGAGAAACACGTAAATCAACCGCCTTAGATTTCTTGAGGGGAAAGGAGGCAATATTCCTAGTTTTCAAGATAAAAGAAATTACAGATGATGGAGAAAAATTCATAAGTATAAAAGTAATCATCGGGGAGCAATTGAAATCTAGCATTCCCATTAAGAGACGCCTTCGCAAATGGCATAGAAATTTCACGACGATCTATCAAACCAGTCAGGAGGTTTTTGAGCCATAGAAAACAACATACTTACACACAGACACGGACAGAGGGCTCGAAAGATGGGGTTGTAATAATTTTGTGAGGGTTTATGCAGAATAAGTAAGAGTTGAATAGAATTCTCAAAATACGCTTTTATGCATCTTGCTTTTATTTCTAACGATTGCGATGCAATACATAAGCGTGTGCACTGGGCGTCGCGAAGATGAGCTATGCGTCTCTCGTATCAGGCGCCACTTGGAGTCACATACATGCAGCAGACATCAGACGCGGGATGGCAGCCACCGTGCTCAAGTGGACAACACCCTCACCTTCCACGAGGAAAGCTCGGGTTCGATCCCCGCCCGGCACCAATGTTATATTTTCTTCATCAATGAAATAGTTCAACACTTTTATAATTAAATCCTCGTCACTCCTCATTCACTGTCACCATGCAACGAGTGATTGCAGAATTCAGATATAACACGATATGTATTCTGTACAACTACAACTGAGCACACCCTCGAGATCAAATGAGTGTTTAGCCGGAAGTCAATTATCGGAAGTCGTGTGACATGACAGAGGACATGACCAAAATTACTAGATCTAGGACGGAGGATACACCAACTCGGTGAAGTGTAATGGAAGCGCATAAAAACTGTGACCTACATTAAATGGATCTTGGCGAAAGGGAGAAAACTATAAAATTCATGTATTCGAGAGCTTCACTGAGGAGGGAAACAATTTTTCTAGAGGAAATTTGACGAACATTAATCTGGCAACACATGAATGCTTTCTTTTTTTAAAGAGCAAAATGTGGTTTTTCGAGAAACTCAGATGACCATAAAATTTGTTTTGAAGAATACACCATTTTTGTTCCCCGTTAAAAAGGCCTCGAACTCTTTGCTCATCGATTTTCAAGAGGTTTTGAATGCGCCTGTGCAATTTACAGACTACCTCTCTGTTCGACTAACGTAGAACTCATAGCATCAACTTTTTCTGAATTTCCAAAACACATGATCTGACGTAAAATCTCGTGCTCTTTCGATTGAGCAAACAGAATTACAAAATTCTCCCAAGGAAGGCCCCAAAAACAACAATAGCCCCAAGAAATTTGTCTGGAAAATACAACAACGTCGTTCCTCGTAAAAAATGCCAAAAATGCCAGAAATATCTTCCCCTTCCAGTCAAACCGCTAATACTGGGTTTTTCAGTCCATTTCCGCCTTCTGGTGGATGCCATCGTCATATGAGTTCTGGGCAACTCCCAGGGGAGAAGGATTCATCTTCTGCGTGGAAGATCTATAACTTGACCACTTGAAGAATTGCGATATCGCCCGTTTAGTGGGGAAGCATAATTGTGCCGACTTGCAATTTTTTTCTTCCCACTGTGGGCCGTGGTTCCTCACCAAGCTTTTCAGCCCGTGCCCATATCCATAATGAAGCGCGTCAGCGCTGCTCTATCCGCGCCTCTCGTGCTAGATCCTATCTCGGAGCTCGTATACTGACTTTATGAGTTCACCGTCCTCTTGAATCTCAATATACTTTGGATTCGCGTCCCGTATGATTCTAATGTCTCGTCTGACTTTCAAACACATCTTCTCAACTCCTACATAATGTCGTCTAATGATTCTACTGTCGAAAACTGTTCTTCGAACTTTTTCAAAACTTGATCCACAGTTTCAAACGTCAGTTCAGTCGAACCAAAAAATGATTTTGCTGTGCCCCGTAATTTTGTTGCGACATTGATCAGAATTATACGATCCGTACCCGGGCCTCCTCGATTTTCGCAAACTGTACTGTCATGCAGAAAGCGGCAAGAGAGTCCAAATTGCTGTTGGACTCTCACGGTTTCTAATATATCATGCAGGTGGATGTCAGTTACGTTTTGCGACAATGGCTGCACCGACGAATGAGTTTCACGTTGAATTGGTTGTGTATGGACATTTTGGAATTGTACTGCATGTAGATTGTTCAAGTTCTGTTGTGACAAATTTTGCTGAGGGAAATATTGTTGCGGGAACTTTTGTCCCATCATCTGTGATGATCCACATTTTCCCATCTGTTTCTGATTTTCGGAAGATTTCTGTCGCGGGAATCGATAGCGAATGCGTTGCGGGTTTTGATACACAACTCTATGCAGATTTTGAGGGAAGATTCGTTGCTTGACCGCATTCTGAAATATATGCCTCGTCCGTAGTGCACTATTCACGGATCGTGTGGTTTGCGGTCCACAAGCATGACGTATTGGGATGGACAGCAAATTTAAATTTTGATTCAGTTGTATTTCATTTGGGTTTAATTTTTCCCACATTTCAACCATTTTCGTGGAATTCATCCTTCGAAGGACATTTTTTAAGGACGATTCGTTCTGTCTGGGAGGCACGCTCTTTGCAGGCATAGCATCTACACGGACAGTAATGTAGTTAGTTGAATTTTGATTTGGGAAATCTTCTGGGGAAATGCTTTGTACAGGTGCTGGATTTTGTACCTGCGAGGTTATGGATCTACATAGGCCGTCACATGGAGTTGAAATTTTTTGAAAAATAATTTGTTCCGTGGCCACCGTTGTGGTTGGTCTGGGAGTATCATTCGGAATTTTACTTAAATCTACATCGTTATCCAGATTTTGAGACTTCCCAATGTTCACTAAATCATTGGTATATTGTACCGACCCCGCGTTTGGGAGAAGCGAAAAAGTATTCGCAAGTTTCACATGAGGATCGTGGATCGGCTCTTGTCCAACTAAAAACGTACGTTTATCCTGGCCTCTCAAATGGAATACTTCCGGATACAGTGTCACCTGCGTGGCATAATGTAAGCAGGACCTAATCTGGTTCACGCAAATCGTGGACTCTTCCAATAAGGGCGCATTTACGCGCCATTGCTGGTACGCGGGATCCGTCAATCTTCCTCGCGGACTGTAGAAATGGCTGATACTCATATAGTTTAATTCCTCTGTGTTATTGTTTGTCCCATTCGCATTTTCATCCCATGCTCCATTCGGCTCGGTATTCCCAAAATTGGACTCGTCTACGTTAGCGCAGAAATCGTCCTGATTGTTCGAAATTTCTTGATCATTCCTTTAATCACTGTTTTCAAACATTTCCCGTCTTTGGTGACTCGGTTTCGGCATAGTGTCTGTTGAATTCTGAGTTCCCTTGCTCTCCAATTGTGAGAATTCCGAGAATTTTGGACATTTTGGAGTTATTTAATGTAATAGATTCGGCTGGGAGTATAAATGTGGACTTGATAGATTCGTTCTCCAGAACGAGATAAGAGAGAGAAATATGAGATTCAGTATCCACGCTGAGAAGCTGCAGTAGGTCACGATGATGAATAATGCCGCTATCGGCGTCACTCGTCCACTCGTTTACCTGGATACGGGCTGGTTACTCTACCTCCTACTGGCTCGGAGGTAAGTGACGTCGATAATTTTCTGCTGACGGAGTGGCTAGTGGATATGTAATACAGCTGAGTTCGGCTGCTTGGTTCAACTGTCTTTGTCTCTCAATCACTTTCAATTTTCAACGTCGCTCTTGCTAAATTGCAGAATCCGAGAAATTTTCAAGGAAAAAATGTTTCTCACTTTTTTGAATGAAAATTCGAATTGCGGTAAACTACCCCACGCCTAACACCAAGAAAGAGGTGTCACGTAAGAAGGGAGTCTCCAAGATGAGCACGAGTGTATGAATATTAATTAAGACGAGTTCGTAGTACTCTGTTTTATCGACAAGGCGTGAATCAAACAATTCCCAATTTTTAAGTACTTGCAGACACTTTTCTAATGAAATCATTGAATTAACGCGCTCCGCAATAACATTCCTGATAATTTGAGCTCTGTTGCGCCTCAAAACTCACGATATTTACTGAGTGTTTGAGGAAACTGCAATTTCAATTATTGCTGCTGCGTCATAGAACCACGAGGTCATGCACATTTGCCATTTCCCGAATAATTTAAAAAATATTGTGAGCTTTTAGATGCGACAAAGCTGCAACGATTGGAAATTGTATCACGAAGCGCCCTAACTCAACGATTTGATCCGAAAAGAATTCGAAATTATCCAAAAATGAGAAATTGTTTGAAGTAAGCTTTGCGGATTACTGTGGCGCCATCTATGAAGTAATAAGCAGTACGGACTTGCCTCAAGAGTTGAGAAAGAGTGTGTGAATCTGTAGATTGGTCAGAGCGGACTGCCGCGGCGAAGCCCGTCGTCCGCGACAGGAGATGGCACTTGGGTCGGGAAACGGGCGAAGCTCCGCCGGGAATGCTGACGGTGCCGCTGTTGCATCATTAGGTGACGCGGAGAGGCGAGAGTACGGAAGCGTACGGAAGCGCCTACGAGCCACCCCTCCCGCATGCCAGCAGGTGCCCCACTCTCACCCACTCTACACACGCACCGCGTGTCATGTATGTCACGCGACTGACGTACCGCACGTAACGCACATGATGCACCGCATATCACGCACATACCGCACCGCATATCACGCACATACCGCACCGCATACCACGCACATACCGCAACGCATGTCATGCACGTACCGCAACGCATGTCATGCGTGTACCACACGGCATGTCATGCACGTACCACACCGCATGTCATGCGCGTACTGCACTGCATGTGCTGCATATTGCACGCGGTCGAGTTGCGATGTATGTCATGTATGCCATGTGTGAAATTGTTGCGCTTGTGCCGCTAAATGTTTTTGGTATGTCGGGTATTATTATTACATTCTACGATAAACGGATTTACATCATTCTTGATCTCTGCCATGAGATGATATTGCGTGAAACAAAACAACAATTTCACACACAGCATGCATGACATACATCGCAACTCGACCGCGTGCAATATGCAGCACATGCAGTGCAGTACGCGCATGACATGCGGTGTGGTACGCGCATGACATGCTGTGTGGTACGCGCATGACATGCGTTGCGGCACGTGCATGACATGCGTTGCGGCACGTGCATGACATGCGTTGCAGTATGTGCGTGATATGCGGTGCGGTATGTGCGTGATATGCGGTGCATCATGTGCGTTACGTGCGGTACGTCAGTCGCGTGACATACATGACACGCGGTGCGTGTATAGAGTGGGTGAGAGTGAGGCACCTGCTGGCATGCGGGAGGGGTGGCTCATAGGCGCTTCCGTACGAGAGCCACAGGCTCAAGACTCAGCACGTCAAAACAGCGTTGCCGGGATAGGTGGCAGCTAACTACGGCAGCTTATAGATGACAACCGCTGGCCGCCCGGGGGCGGGGGGATTTTGCTGCTGAGCGGCGGACAGCGCCAAAAGTCACGGCAAAATCGAGGCGAAGTAACGTCCAGGCTGTTTTCCACTAGCCATATAGTCGGTATGAGAATTAACAGTATTATTGACTATAAGTTCTTGTGGTTTCGTCAGGTTTCGTGGTCTGCTGCGTGGCTTGGTAAGGTTAGGACATGGTTATAGCAGCAGCCAGTTATGGTGATCTAAAGATTGAAAGATATTTTCTGTTTTGGTTACCTGCTCACTGCTTATTACAGTGATATTAATTGAATTCAGTGTGCTTAAGTGTATAACTTGGTCAGAAGCCTGCAGAATGTCTCATCCGAGGTACTAACGATGAGATCTTGAAATCATGCTCATGAAGAGGGGACATTTTGGTAAAGCCTGTGCACAGAACTATTCACAGCTTGTATCATCTGAAACATATATATTTGATTATTTCATGAATTAGGAAAAGCGTCGATCATAGCCATGTGGTAATTTTTAATGCGGACGTATTACAAAAAGATTACATCAAGAGGCGCGGTAGCGCCTCGCTGGCGAGTATGAGCAGACGAAAAATCGAGCGAAGCGCAGTGTCTGTCTATACTTTGAATTGGGGTTTTTTACCCTCACACTTTTTTCTACTTGGATTATTTACCTCTTAACGTTGCTGATAGAGCTCTGCAGTGCTCTAGTTAACGCATTTCATAACAATTCTGAGTTCTGTGCAATTATTTTCTCAATCCGGGCCCTGGACGCGTTTTATTCAGCACCGCAAAATTCATGCCTTCTTTTACATCTCAGTTCGATTTTACCAGCCCCGTACTTCGACTCGAGCAATATCGAAATGTTTCTACTTCACGTAAATAAGAAAAAGTCGCTGCCAATAACTATGATACAATATAATATAATATATATATGATATATATATATATATATATATATATGTACGTAACGTGACTATTGAACACTTTCGGAAAATCATCTATATTGATCGGGAAAGTCATATATTGGCTTAAGAGGGTCTGATTACCCATCAGATCAAATATTGTTGCAGTATATGGCGTTTTTTCATATATAGATGCGATTTCAAAATTTTTTTGGAAAATTCGATCGTGACTATTGAACACTCTAGAAGTGTTGATATCCATGGCCTCCATTCCGATGGAAATGATTATTGAAGGGAGTGCTAGGTTTCAAGTTACCCGACTTTCCAACGATGAAGTTCATCAGGAAGCTGGAAAAAGGTTGAGCATGCCGATTTCGGTCGAAACAATGATGAGTAAATCTCACGCCAAGTTTTGTAACCGTCGATCACAATCATCGGAGCTCAGGAAATGGCTTTTGGGTTGCTTGGCAACTTTTGTTTTCCACGATGCATACTTGAAGTTCCGCTCATGAAATTACATACCCACGAGACCCTGTTGAAAACAAGGGGACGCTGAATCACGCATAAGGCATCATATTTGAGTTGCAAGCACCCGGCAAAACTGTTGATAATAATGAGCATAGTTGTAGCCAACCATGCGAGATGATTGATTGTAGCTATGTTAGCTTACCAGATTGATTGATGATGATTCGGTCCCGATCCGGTAGCCAACCTCCCAATCCAAAATTTCCACTCAACGACCCAGAGATTGTTCTGAACTCTCTTGTGCGAGCCTCGCTTCATCCCTGTTACCGGGACCTCGTCAGCTTCCCCAGACAATATTACTGCCTGTCCCGCAAGCGAAAGTGGTTTGGAAGAGAAAAACTTGTTTCGCGCTGGCGCATTACAAATCGAACATGAATCCGCACCATGGTGCGTGGTGAAGCGGCGCTCCACGCTGCGGTGCAAATCTGCACACAGTCCGCCAGCTCTGCACCACAGTCTGCCAGTTATGCACGACGAGGTCGGATAGCCATCCAGATGCACAACAGTGTAAATGTGCACCACGCCCGCTCGAGAGAAATACTGCGTATGTCCCTCCGGTGTAGAGTTAACGCGGGAGCGAGCAAGAAAGAAGAGAAAAATTAACAAACGCGCAATTTGGCAGCGCAATTCATTCATAATCTTGCTAATCAGGATTGTGAGCGCAATCACTTGATACACTGAACTTATTCAACTGGATAAAAGCATTCAAATAACTAATAACTGAGGTGTTATCTTCACACATTTGATGGATAACAAGTTGTGGTAATAAAGCTACAACACATGTCATAGGCTGGGAGAAGAGCGTGAAAGAATTATTTACATATAAATGACGAAAATAGCACTCTTCCTAACAGGAATTTCTACACCAAGAATTCCTCTTGATGTACTGGAATTGCAATTACGAGTAAAAACTAAATTACTGTAATGATACATTCTGAATAGAGTCATATTTGTCGAGATATATTTTGTAATACGAGAGATTCGCAAGCAAGAATCCAATCACAACTCCGATGAAGGGAATAAGGATTGTAGTAACCAATCAATTATGGAAATTGCGTGACGAATAGTTGTACAACTAACGAAATCTGAGGGTTCTTCGATTCATGAGTAACTAGAGTGATAAATGTATGAGTTGCAATATCTTCTCCTTTAGTTCTTAGGCTAGGAAACATCCCAGGAGCAAGAAAACTCTCTAAATTGTATCATTTACAAATGAGTTCAAGTAATGTTTCAACTACAAAATATTAGTGACAGTATACCTACATATGTTTGTCATTATTCCTCAATCTTTTTTCTCCGCCAAAGTTGACAGGGCGAGAACTCTCCAAGACAAATTTGACATATTTTTAGATGAGATGAAGAGTTTCTGAGTCATTGAAAAGCCACCACTGGGTTGGACTTGAAAATGTTCCAGGTACAGTTCGATTGTGGTGAGAGCGGTAACACTGACAAAGAACGTCGTCGTTTCCCGTAACACCATACTATTTTCGGAGTTATCATTCATCATCCAGATTCCTGTTACACAGTATTCCACCGTATCTCCCAGTGCTTCCCAGCAGCGGATGAGCCTGTGACGCGCCTGAGCTAGTTCCCCGTTAATGTCCAATATTCGATACAGTATTCGGATTTTCGTGCATGTTTTAAAGTTTCGTTATACAATATTCAGCGGTATACTACGCCCCCACTATGGAACGAATCGCGAAACACAGATAAACAGAGGAGATGAATTCGAGGGGTCGGTGAATTTGTTCCGTTGAGGCCGACGTCTTCGGGATCCTCTCCGGGAATAGCAGTCCAAATACCATGATCGATTCCGGAAGGAAGAGCCTCGAGGACGAGCTTGCTCAATGCGCATCTTCGTAGCTCAATACAGTATTCGGAGTCAACGAATTCGACTAGAACTCACATCATACAATAATCCGCCGTATCTCCTGGTGCCTTGGAGGGGAGAGAATCGAATCACGGATCATGGGTGAGCACAAAATTCAGGTTTAGGGAGATAGAGGAAGGGCTTGCTCGATATCCAACTCCGTAGTTCAATACAGTATTTGGAGTTCTCAAAAAGATTCAAATGCTCAACATACAGTATTCAGACGTATCTTAAGAGGCTCTGACCGGCGGAAGGGACCTCTCGACGAATCCGCAATAGATCGTCATAAGAACACGCAGTAGATCATCCATCACGCCGCGTCAGACAGTATAGCCTCGACAGTGAGCTTGCTCCACATCGATTCGCGTAACTCATTCCTGTATTCGGAGTTCTCGGATATCGGTTGAACTTTCATTATACAGCATTCGATGGTATCTCGGACTCTAAACAAGCAACGAAGTCGACTCACGCCCACGGATGAGCACAAGAGCTGTACTCAAGGGCATCATAGTTTCGTTCTATTTTTTGAACTGTTTTTTACAACCTCGTAGGAATCCTCCATGGGAGATAGCAATTGATGTACCACAAGCCGCTTCAGACAATAGAACCTCGAGGATGAGCTTGCTCCATGTCCATCTCTGTAGTTCAATACAGGATTTGGAGTTCTCAACAAGATACGAATGCTCAATATATAGTATTCAGACGCATTTTGAAAGGCTCTGACCGGCAGATGGGACCTCACAACGAATCAGCGATAGAAGGTCATGGAAACACGCAGTTGATCAACCATCACGCCACGTCAGACGATATGGCTTCCAGGTGAGCTTGCTTCACATCGATTCACATAGCTCATTGCTGTAAGCGGAGTTCTCATTCATCGTTCAAACTGTCATTATACAGTATTCGACGGTATCTTGGACCCCAACCTGGCAACAATGTCGACTCACGCGCACGGATGAGCACAAGAGATGCACTCAAGGTCTTCATAGTTTTGTTCGAATCAAAACATCCTCGCCGGAAACCTCCCTGGAAAATAGCGATCGATACCATCAGCCGCTTCGGAGATGAGAGCGTCAAGGATGAGTTTGCTCCATGTCCATCCCCGTAGCTCAATACAGTATTCGGGGTTCTCAAATGTGACTAAACCTCACTTCAGAGTATCCCGCCGTATCTTACGAGGTCCCGACGAGCGGATCAGACTTCAGCGTGATTCAGCGATGAATTGATCCGAGAATACGCAGACATTGACCACCAGCCATTCTACACAGAATAACCCTGAGAGTGAGCCAGCTAACGTCATTTTCCATAATTCTATACAGTATTCGGAGTTGTCATCGAACATTCACACTTTCGTTATACAGTATTCGACGGTACCTAGCCCAGAACCAGGGAACGAAATAGACTTACCAATCACGGATGAACTTACGAGTCGCACTCAAGGGAATCGTAGTTTTCATCTGCTCAAAACAACCTCGTCAAAATCCTCCATGGGAGATAGCAGTTAATGTACCACGAGCCGCTCGAGACAATGGAGCCTCGAGGCTGAGCTTGCCCCATGTCCATCACCGTAGTTCAATACAGTATTTGAAGTTCTGAATGAGATTCGAATGCTCAACATACAGTATTCAGACGGATCTTGAGGGGCTTCGACCGGCAAATGGAACCTCACAACGAATCAGCGATAGATCGTCGTTAAAACACGCAGTTGATCAACCATCACGCCGCGTCAGACAGTATAGCCTCGAGAGAGAGCTTGCTTAACATCGATCCACATAGCTCATTGCTGTGAGCGGAATCCTCATTTATCATTCAAACTCTCATTATACAGTATTCGACGGTAATTCGGACCCCAACCAAGCAACGAAGTCGAAACACGCTCACGGATGAGCACAACAGGTGCACTCAAGGTCTTCATAACTTTGTTCTAATCGAAACAACCACGCCTGGAACCTCCTTGGGAAATAGTAGTCGGAACCATCAGCCGCTTCCGAGATTAGAGCGACAAGGATGAGTTTGCTCCATGTCTATCCCCGTAGCTCAATACAGTATTCGGGGTTCTCGAAAGTGACTAAACCTCACCTCAGAGTTTCCCACCGTATCTTACGAGGTCCCGGCAAGCGAATCAGACTTCGTTGTGATGCAGTGATAGATTAATCCGAGAATATGCAGGGATCGACCACCAGCCGTTTCACACGAAATAGCCCGGAGAGTCAGCCAGGTAACGTCATTTTCCATAATTCTATACAGTATTCAGAGTTGTCATCGAACATTCAAACTCTCATTATACAGTATTCGACGGAGTCCTAACCCAAAACCAGGGAACGGAATAGACTCACCAATCACGGATGAACTTACGAGTCGCACTCTAGGGCATCATAGTTTTGTTCTGTTCAAAAGGACTTCGTCAGAATCCTCCATGGCAGATAGCAGTTGATGTACCACAAGCCGCTGAAGACAATGGATCCTCGAGGCGGAGCTTGCCCCATGTCCATCACCGAAATTCAATACAGTATTTGGAATTCTGAATAAGATTCGAATGCTCAACACACAGTATTCAGACGTATCTTAAAAGGCTCTGACCGGCAAATGGGACCTCACAACGAATCAGCGATAGAAGGTCATGAGAACACGCAGTTGATCAACCATCACGCCACGTCAGACAATATAGCCTCCGGGGTGAGCTTGCTTCACATCGATTCACGTAACTCATTACTGAATTCGGAGTTCTCACTTATCGTTCAAATCTGTCATTATACAGTATTCGACGGTATCTTGGACAACAACCAGGCAACAAAGTCGAATCACGCACACGGATGAGCACAACAGGTGCACTCAAGGTCTTCATAACTTTGTTATCATCGAAAAAACCTCGCTGGTAACCACCTTAGAAAATAGTAGTCGAAACCATCAGCCGTTTCGGAGATCAGAGCGTCAAGGATGAGTTTGCTCCATGTCCATCCCCGTTGCTCGATACAGTATTCGGGGTTCTCAAATGTGACTTAACCTCACTCCAGAATATTCCGGCGTATCTTACGATGTCCCGACAAGCGAATCAGACTGCATCGTGATTCAGTGATAGATTGATCCGAGAATACGCAGACATCGACCACCATCCGTTCCACACAGAATAGCCCTGATATTGAGTCAGCTAACGTCCTTTTCCATAATTCTATACAGTATTCAGAGTTGTCATCGAACGTTCAAACTTCCGTTATACAGTATTTCACGGTATCTGAGGCCCCACTCAGGGAACGAAATAGACTAACCAATCACGGATGAACTCTCGAGGTGCACTCGAGGGAATCGTAGTTCCTATCTGTTCAAAACACCCTCGTCAGAATCCTCCATGGGAGATAATAGTTGATGTACCACAAGCCGGCCAAGACAATGGAGCCTCGAGGCTGAGCTTGCCCCATGTCTATCACAGTAATCCAATACAGTATTTGAAGTTTTGAATAAGATTCGAATGCTTAACATACAGTATTCAGACGTATCTTGAGAGGGTTTGAGCGGCAAATGGATCCTCACAACGAATCAGCGATAGATCGTCGTGAAAACACGCAGTTGATCAACCATCACGCCGCGTGAGACAGTATAGCCCCGAGAGTAAGCTGGCTTCACATCGATTGAAATAACTCATTACTGTATTCGAAGACCTCACTTATCGTTCAAACTGTCATTATACAGTATGCGATGGTATCTTGGACCCCAACCAGGCAACAAAGCCGACTCCCGCGCACGGATGAGCACGAGAGATGCACTCAAGGTTTACATAATTTTGTCCTAATCGAAACAACCCCACCGGAAACCTCCTCAGAAAATAGTAGTCGAAACCATCAGCCGCTTCGGAGATCAGAGCGTCAAGGATGAGTTTGCTCCGTGTCCATCCCCGTAGCTCAATACAGTATTCGGGGTTCTCAAATGTGACCAAACCTCACTTCAGAGCATTCCGGCGTATCTTACGAGGTGCCGACAAGCGAATCGGACTTCATCGTGATTCAGTGATGGATTGATCCGAGAATACGCAGACAACGACCACCAGCCGTTCCTCACAAAATAGCCCTGAGAGTGAACCAGCTAACGTCATTTTCCATAATTAAATACAGTATTCAGAGTTATCATCGAACGTTCAAACTTCCGTTATACAGTATTCGACCGTATCTGAGGCCCCACTCAGGGAACGAAATAGACTAACCAATCACGGATGAACTCTCGACGTGCACTCGAGGGAATCGTAGTTTTTATCTGTTCGAAACACCCTCGTCAAAATCCTCCATGGGAGATAATAGTTCATGTACCACAAGCCGGTCAAGACAATGGAGCCTCGAGGCTGAGCTTGCCCCATGTCCATCACCGTAGTTCAATACAGTATTTGAAGTTCTGAATGAGATTCGAATGCTCGACATACAGTATTCAGACGGATCTTAAGGGGCTTTGACCGTCAAATGGAACCTCACAACGAATCAGCGATAGATCGTCGTTGGAACACGCAGTTGATCAACCATCACGCCGGGTCAGACAGTATAGCCTCGAGAGAGAGCTTGCTTAACATCGATCCACATAGCTCATTGCTGTGAGCGGAGTTCTCATTTATCATTCAAACTCTCATTATACAGTATTCGACGTTATCTTAGACCCCAACCAGGCAACAAAGTCAACTCACGCACACAGATGAGCATGAAAGATGCACTCAAGGTCTTCATAGTTTTGTTCTAATCGAAACATCCTCTCCGGAGACCTCCTTGGAAAATAGCAATCGATACCATCAGCCGCTTCGGAGATGAGGGCGTCAAGGATGAGTTTGCTCCACGTCCATCCCCGTAGCTCAATACACTATTCGGGGTTCTCAAATGTGACTAAACCTCACTTCAGAGCATTCCGCCGTATCTTACGAGGTCCCGACAAGCGAATCGGACTTCATCGTGATTCAGTGATAGATTGATCCGAGAATACGCAGACTTCGACCACCAGCCGTTCCTCGCAAAATAGCCCTGAGAGTGGACCAGCTGACGTCATTCTCCATAATTCTGTACAGTATTCGGAGTTGTCATCGGACATTCGAACTCTCATCATACACTATTCGACGATATCCTAACCCAGAACCAGGGAACGAAATAGACTTACCAATCACGGATGAACTTACGAGGTGCACTCAAGGGCATCATTGTTTTGTTCTGTTCAAAACAACCTCGTCGGAATCCTCCATGGGAGATAGCAGTTGATGGACCACAAGCCGCTCAAGACAATGGAGCCTCGAGGCTGAGCTTGCCCCATGTCCATCAACGTAGTTCGATACAGATTCTGGAGTTCTCAAGAAGATTCGAATGCTCAACATTCAGTATTCAGACGTATCTTGAGAGGCTTTGACCGGCAAATGAGACCTCACAATGAATCAGCGATAGATCGTCATGAAAACACGCAGTTGATCAACCATCACGCCGGGTCAGACAGTATAGCCTCGAGAGAGAGCTTGCCTAACATCGATCCACATAGCTCATTGCTGTGAGCGGAGTTCTCATTTATCATTCAAACTCTCATTATACAGTATTCGACGGTAATTCGGACGCCAACCAAGCAACGAAGTCGAATCACGCTCACGGACGAGCACAACAGGTGCACTCAAGGTCTTCATAACTTTGTTCTAATCGAAACAACCACGCCGGGAACCTCCTTGGGAAATAGTAGTCGGAACCATCAGCCGCTTCGGAGATTAGAGCGACAAGGATGAGTTTGCTCCATGTCCATCCCCGTAGCTCAATACAGTATTCGGGGTTCTCGAAAATGACTAAACCTCATCTCAGAGTCCCCCGCCGTATCTTACGAGGTCCCGATAAGCGAATCAGACTTCATTGTGATTCAGTGATAGAGTAATCCGAGAATACGCAAAGATCGACCACCAGCCGTTTTACACAAAATAGCCCGGAAGTGAGCCCGCTAACGTCATTTTCCATGATTCTATACAATATTCGGAGTTCTCATCGAACATTCGAACTCTCATTATACAGTATTCGACGGTATCTTGGACCCTAACCAGGCAACAAAGTCGACTCACGCGCACGGATGAGCACGAGAGATGCACTCAAGGTTTTCATAGTTTTGTTCGAATCGAAACAACCCCGCCGGGAACCTCCTCGGAAAATAGTAGTCGAAACCATCAGCCGCTCCGGAGATCAGAGCGTCAAGGATGAGTTTGCTCCATGTCCATCCCCGTAGCTCAATACAGTATTCGGGGTTCTCAAATGTGACCAAACCTCACTTCAGAGCATTCCGGCGTATCTTACGAGGTCCCGACAAGCGAATCGGACTCCATCGTGATTCAGTGATGGATTGATCCGAGAATACGCAGACAACGACCACCAGCCGTTCCTCACGAAATAGCCCTGAGAGTGAGCCAGCTAACGTCATTTTCCATAATTATATACAGTATTCAGAGTTGTCATCGAACGTTCAAACTCCCGTTATACAGTATTCGACGGTATCTGAGGCCCCACTCAGGGAACGAAATAGACTAACCAATCGCGGATGAACTCTCGAGGTCCACTCGAGGAATCGTAGTTTTTATCTGTTCAAAACACCCTCGTTAGAATCCTTCATGGGAGATAATAGTTGATGTACCACAAGCCGGTCAAGACAATGGAGCCTCGAGGCTGAGCTTGCCCCATGTCCATCACAGTAATCCAATACAGTATTTGAAGTTCTAAATAAGATTCGAATGATTAACATACAGTATTCAGACGTATCTTAAAAGGCTCTGACCGGCAAATGGGACCTCACAACGAATCAGCGATAGAAGGTCATGAGAACACGCAGTTGATCAACCATCACGCCACGTCAGACAATATAGCCTCCGGGGTGAGCTTGCTTCACATCGATTCACGTAACTCATTACTGAATTCGGAGTTCTCACTTATCGTTCAAATCTGTCATTATACAGTATTCGACGGTATCTTGGAGAACAACCAGGCAACAAAGTCGAATCACGCACACGGATGAGCACAACAGGTGCACTCAAGGTCTTCATAACTTTGTTATCATCGAAAAAACCTCGCTGGTAACCACCTTAGAAAATAGTAGTCGAAACCATCAGCCGTTTCGGAGATCAGAGCGTCAAGGATGAGTTTGCTCCATGTCCATCCCCGTTGCTCGATACAGTATTCGGGGTTCTCAAATGTGACTTAACCTCACTCCAGAATATTCCGGCGTATCTTACGAGGTCCCGACAAGCGAATCAGACTTCATCGTGATTCAGTGATAGATTGATCCGAGAATACGCAGACATCGACCACCATCCGTTCCACACAGAATAGCCCTGATATTGAGTCAGCTAACGTCCTTTTCCATAATTCTATACAGTATTCAGAGTTGTCATCGAACGTTCAAACTTCCGTTATACAGTATTTCACGGTATCTGAGGCCCCACTCAGGGAACGAAATAGACTAACCAATCACGGATGAACTCTCGAGGTGCACTCGAGGGAATCGTAGTTCCTATCTGTTCAAAACACCCTCGTCAGAATCCTCCACGGGAGATAATAGTTGATGTACCACAAGCCGGCCAAGACAATGGAGCCTCGAGGCTGAGCTTGCCCCATGTCTATCACAGTAATCCAATACAGTATTTGAAGTTTTGAATAAGATTCGAATGCTTAACATACAGTATTCAGACGTATCTTGAGAGGGTTTGAGCGGCAAATGGATCCTCACAACGAATCAGCGATAGATCGTCGTGAAAACACGCAGTTGATCAACCATCACGCCGCGTGAGACAGTATAGCCCCGAGAGTAAGCTGGCTTCACATCGATTGAAATAACTCATTACTGTATTCGAAGACCTCACTTATCGTTCAAACTGTCATTATACAGTATGCGATGGTATCTTGGACCCCAACCAGGCAACAAAGCCGACTCCCGCGCACGGATGAGCACGAGAGATGCACTCAAGGTTTACATAATTTTGTCCTAATCGAAACAACCCCACCGGAAACCTCCTCAGAAAATAGTAGTCGAAACCATCAGCCGCTTCGGAGATCAGAGCGTCAAGGATGAGTTTGCTCCGTGTCCATCCCCGTAGCTCAATACAGTATTCGGGGTTCTCAAATGTGACCAAACCTCACTTCAGAGCATTCCGGCGTATCTTACGAGGTGCCGACAAGCGAATCGGACTTCATCGTGATTCAGTGATGGATTGATCCGAGAATACGCAGACAACGACCACCAGCCGTTCCTCACAAAATAGCCCTGAGAGTGAACCAGCTAACGTCATTTTCCATAATTAAATACAGTATTCAGAGTTATCATCGAACGTTCAAACTTCCGTTATACAGTATTCGACCGTATCTGAGGCCCCACTCAGGGAACGAAATAGACTAACCAATCACGGATGAACTCTCGACGTGCACTCGAGGGAATCGTAGTTTTTATCTGTTCGAAACACCCTCGTCAAAATCCTCCATGGGAGATAATAGTTCATGTACCACAAGCCGGTCAAGACAATGGAGCCTCGAGGCTGAGCTTGCCCCATGTCCATCACCGTAGTTCAATACAGTATTTGAAGTTCTGAATGAGATTCGAATGCTCGACATACAGTATTCAGACGGATCTTAAGGGGCTTTGACCGTCAAATGGAACCTCACAACGAATCAGCGATAGATCGTCGTTGGAACACGCAGTTGATCAACCATCACGCCGGGTCAGACAGTATAGCCTCGAGAGAGAGCTTGCTTAACATCGATCCACATAGCTCATTGCTGTGAGCGGAGTTCTCATTTATCATTCAAACTCTCATTATACAGTATTCGACGTTATCTTAGACCCCAACCAGGCAACAAAGTCAACTCACGCGCACAGATGAGCATGTAAGATGCACTCAAGGTCTTCATAGTTTTGTTCTAATCGAAACATCCTCTCCGGAGACCTCCTTGGAAAATAGCAATCGATACCATCAGCCGCTTCGGAGATGAGGGCGTCAAGGATGAGTTTGCTCCACGTCCATCCCCGTAGCTCAATACACTATTCGGGGTTCTCAAATGTGACTAAACCTCACTTCAGAGCATTCCGCCGTATCTTACGAGGTCCCGACAAGCGAATCGGACTTCATCGTGATTCAGTGATAGATTGATCCGAGAATACGCAGACTTCGACCACCAGCCGTTCCTCGCAAAATAGCCCTGAGAGTGGACCAGCTGACGTCATTCTCCATAATTCTGTACAGTATTCGGAGTTGTCATCGGACATTCGAACTCTCATCATACACTATTCGACGATATCCTAACCCAGAACCAGGGAACGAAATAGACTTACCAATCACGGATGAACTTACGAGGTGCACTCAAGGGCATCATTGTTTTGTTCTGTTCAAAACAACCTCGTCGGAATCCTCCATGGGAGATAGCAGTTGATGGACCACAAGCCGCTCAAGACAATGGAGCCTCGAAGCTGAGCTTGCCCCATGTCCATCAACGTAGTTCGATACAGATTCTGGAGTTCTCAAGAAGATTCGAATGCTCAACATACAGTATTCAGACGTATCTTGAGAGGCTTTGACCGGCAAATGAGACCTCACAATGAATCAGCGATAGATCGTCATGAAAACACGCAGTTGATCAACCATCACGCCGGGTCAGACAGTATAGCCTCGAGAGAGAGCTTGCCTAACATCGATCCACATAGCTCATTGCTGTGAGCGGAGTTCTCATTTATCATTCAAACTCTCATTATACAGTATTCGACGGTAATTCGGACGCCAACCAAGCAACGAAGTCGAATCACGCTCACGGACGAGCACAACAGGTGCACTCAAGGTCTTCATAACTTTGTTCTAATCGAAACAACCACGCCGGGAACCTCCTTGGGAAATAGTAGTCGGAACCATCAGCCGCTTCGGAGATTAGAGCGACAAGGATGAGTTTGCTCCATGTCCATCCCCGTAGCTCAATACAGTATTCGGGGTTCTCGAAAATGACTAAACCTCATCTCAGAGTCCCCCGCCGTATCTTACGAGGTCCCGATAAGCGAATCAGACTTCATTGTGATTCAGTGATAGAGTAATCCGAGAATACGCAAAGATCGACCACCAGCCGTTTTACACAAAATAGCCCGGAAGTGAGCCCGCTAACGTCATTTTCCATGATTCTATACAATATTCGGAGTTCTCATCGAACATTCGAACTCTCATTATACAGTATTCGACGGTATCTTGGACCCTAACCAGGCAACAAAGTCGACTCACGCGCACGGATGAGCACGAGAGATGCACTCAAGGTTTTCATAGTTTTGTTCGAATCGAAACAACCCCGCCGGGAACCTCCTCGGAAAATAGTAGTCGAAACCATCAGCCGCTCCGGAGATCAGAGCGTCAAGGATGAGTTTGCTCCATGTCCATCCCCGTAGCTCAATACAGTATTCGGGGTTCTCAAATGTGACCAAACCTCACTTCAGAGCATTCCGGCGTATCTTACGAGGTCCCGACAAGCGAATCGGACTCCATCGTGATTCAGTGATGGATTGATCCGAGAATACGCAGACAACGACCACCAGCCGTTCCTCACGAAATTGCCCTGAGAGTGAGCCAGCTAACGTCATTTTCCATAATTATATACAGTATTCAGAGTTGTCATCGAACGTTCAAACTCCCGTTATACAGTATTCGACGGTATCTGAGGCCCCACTCAGGGAACGAAATAGACTAACCAATCGCGGATGAACTCTCGAGGTCCACTCGAGGAATCGTAGTTTTTATCTGTTCAAAACACCCTCGTTAGAATCCTTCATGGGAGATAATAGTTGATGTACCACAAGCCGGTCAAGACAATGGAGCCTCGAGGCTGAGCTTGCCCCATGTCCATCACAGTAATCCAATACAGTATTTGAAGTTCTAAATAAGATTCGAATGATTAACATACAGTATTCAGACGTATCTTAAGAGGGTTTGAGCGGCGAATGGATCCTCACAACGAATCAGCGATAGATCGTCGTGAAAACACGCAGTTGATCAACCATCACGCCGCGTGAGACAGTATAGCCCCGAGAGTAAGCTGGCTTCACATCGATTGAAGTAACTCATTACTGTATTCGGAGTCCTCACTTATCGTTCAAACTGTCATTATACAGTATTCGATGGTATCTTGGACCCCAACCAGGGAACAAAGTCGACTCACGCTCACGGATGAGCACGAGAGATGCACTCAAGGTTCTCATAATTTTGTTCTAATCGAAACAACCCCACCGGGAACCTCCTCAGAAAATAGTAGTCGAAACCATCAGCCGCTTCGGAGATCAGACCGTCAAGGATGAGTTTGCTCCATGTCCATCCCCGTAGCTCAATACAGTATTCGGGGTTCTCAAATGTGACCAAACCTCACTTCAGAGCATTCCGGCGTATCTTACGAGGTCCCGACAAGCGAATCGGACTCCATCGTGATTCAGTGATGGATTGATCCGAGAATACGCAGACAACGACCACCAGCCGTTCCTCACAAAATAGCCCTGAGAGTGAACCAGCTAACGTCATTTTCCATAATTAAATACAGTATTCAGAGTTGTCATCAAACGTTCAAACTCCCGTTATACAGTATTCGACGGTATCTGAGGCCCCACTCAGGGAACGAAATAGACTAACCAATCACGGATGAACTCTCGACGTGCACTCGAGGAAATCGTAGTTTTAATCTGTTCAAAACAGCCTCGTCAGAATCCTCCATGGTAGATAATAGTTGATGTACAACTAGCCGGTCAAGACAATGGAGCCTCGAGGCTGAGCTTGCCCCATGTCCATCACAGTAATCCAATACAGTATTTGAAGTTCTAAATAAGATTTGAATGCTCAACATACAGTATTCAGACGTATCTTAAGAGGGTTTGAGCGGCGAATGGATCCTCACAACGAATCAGCGATAGATCGTCGTGAAAACACGCAGTTGATCAACCATCACGCCGCGTGAGACAGTATAGCCCCGAGAGTAAGCTGGCTTCACATCGATTGAAGTAACTCATTACTGTATTCGGAGTCCTCACTTATCGTTCAAACTGTCATTATACAGTATTCGATGGTATCTTGGACCCCAACCAGGTAACAAAGTCGACTCACGCGCACGGATGAGCACGAGAGATGCACTCAAGGTTCTCATAATTTTGTTCTAATCGAAACAACCCCACCGGGAACCTCCTCAGAAAATAGTACTCGAAACCATCAGCCGCTTCGGAGATCAGAGCGTCAAGGATGAGTTTGCTCCATGTCCATCCCCGTAGCTCAATACAGTATTCGGGGTTCTCAAATGTGACCAAACCTCACTTCAGAGCATTCCGGCGTATCTTACGAGGTCCCGACAAGCGAATCGGACTCCATCGTGATTCAGTGATGGATTGATCCGAGAATACGCAGACAACGACCACCAGCCGTTCCTCACAAGCTAGCCCTGAGAGTGAACCAGCTAACGTCATTTTCCATAATTAAATACAGTATTCAGAGTTGTCATCAAACGTTCAAACTTCCGTTATACAGTATTCGACGGTATCTGAGGCCCCACTCAGGGAACGAAATAGACTAACCAATCACGGATGAACTCTCGAGGTCCACTCGAGGGAATCGTAGTTTTTATCTGTTCAAAACACCCTCGTCAGAATCCTTCATGGGAGATAATAGTTGATGTACCACAAGCCGGTCAAGACAATATAGCCTCGAGGCTGAGCTTGCCCCATGTCCATCACAGTGATCCAATACAGTATTTGAAGTTCTAAATAAGATTCGAATGCTTAACATACAGTATTCAGACGTATCTTAAGAGGGTTTGAGCGGCGAATGGATCCTCACAACGAATCAGCGATAGATCGTCGTGAAAACACGCAGTTGATCAACAATCACGCCGCGTGAGACAGTATAGCCCCGAGAGTAAGCTGGCTTCACATCGATTGAAGTAACTCATTACTGTATTCGGAGTCCTCACTTATCGTTCAAACTGTCATTATACAGTATTCGATGGTATCTTGGACCCCGACCAGGTAACAAAGTCGACTCACGCGCACGGATGAGCACGAGAGATGCACTCAAGGTTCTCATAATTTTGTTCTAATCGAAACAACCCCACCGGGAACCTCCTCAGAAAATAGTAGTCGAAACCATCAGCCGCTCCGGAGATCAGAGCGTCAAGGATGAGTTTGCTCCATGTCCATCCCCGTAGCTCAATACAGTATTCGGGGTTCTCAAATGTGACCAAACCTCACTTCAGAAAATTCCGGCGTATCTTACGAGGTCCCGACAAGCGAATCACACTTCATCGTGATTCAGTGATAGATTGATCCCAGAATACGCAGACAACGACCACCAGCCGTTCCTCACGAAATAGCCCTGAGAGTGTACCAGCTAACGTCATTTTCCATAATTAAATACAGTATTCAGGGTTGTCATCGAACGTTCAAACTTCCGTTATACAGTATTCGACGGTATCTGAGGCCCCACTCAGGGAACGAAATAGACTAACCAATCACGGATGAACTCTCGACGTGCACTCGAGGAAATCGTAGTTTTAATCTGTTCAAAACAGCCTCGTCGGAATCCTCCATGGTAGATAATAGTTGATGTACAACTAGCCGGTCAAGACAATGGAGCCTCGAGGCTGAGCTTGCCCCATGTCCATCACAGTAATCCAATACAGTATTTGAAGTTCTGAATAAGATTCGAATGCTGAAGTTACAGTATTCAGACGTATCTTAAGAGGCTTTGACCGGCAAATGGATCCTCACAACGAATCAGCGATAGATCGTCGTGAAAACACGCAGTTGATCAACCATCACGCCGCATGAGACAGTATAGCCCCGAGAGTAAGCTGGCTTCACATCGATTGAAGTAACTCATTACTGTATTCGGAGTTCTCACTTATCGTTCAAACTGTCATTATACAGTATTCGATGGTATCTTGGACCCCAACCAGGCAACAAAGTCGACTCACGCGCACGGATGAGCACGAGAGATGCACTCAAGGTCTTCATAGTTTTGTTACGATTGAAACAACCCGCCGGTAACCTCCTTAGGAAATAGTAGTCGAAACCATCAGCCGCTTCGGAGATGAGGCGTCAAGGATGAGTTCGCTCCATGTCCATCCCCGTAGCTCAATACAGTATTCGGGGTTCTCAAATGTGACTTAACCTCACTCCAGAATATTCCGCTGTATCTTACGAGGTCCCGACAAGCGAATCACACTTCATCGTGATTCAGTGATAGATTGATCCCAGAATACGCAGACAACGACCACCAGCCGTTCCTCACAAAATAGCCCTGAGAGTGTACCAGCTAACGTCATTTTCCATAATTAAATACAGTATTCAGAGTTGTCATCGAACGTTCAAACTTCCGTTATACAGTATTCGACGGTATCTGAGGCCCCAATCAGGGAACGAAATAGACGAACCAATCACGGATGAACTTTCGAGATCCACTCGAGGGAATCGTAGTTTTTATCTGTCCAGAACACCCTCGTCAACATCCTCCATGGGAGATAATAGTTCATGTACCACAAGCCGGTCAAGACAATGGAGCCTCGAGGCTGAGCTTGCGACATGTCCATCACGGTCATTCAATACAGTATTTGAAGTTCTAAATAAGATTTGAATGCTCAACATACAGTATTCACACGTATCTTAAGAGGCTTTGACCGGCAAATGGAACCCCACTACGAATCAGCGATAGATCGTCGTGATAACACGCAGTTGATCAACCATAACGCCGCGTGAGACAGTATAGCCTCGAGATAGACCTTGCTTCACATCGATTCACATAACTCATTGCTGTAATAAGAGTTCTCATTCATCATTCAAACTCTCATTATACAGTATTCGACGGTATTTCGGACCCCCACCAAGCAACGAAGTCGAATCATGCACACGGATGAGCACAACAGGTGCACTCAAGGTTTTCATAACTTTGTTCCAATCGAAACAACCTCGCCGGGAACCTCCTTGGAGAATAGTAGTCGAAACCATCAGCCGCTTCGGAGATTAGAGCGTCAAGGATCAGTTTGCTCCATGTCCATCCCCGTAGCTCAATACAGTATTCGGGGTTCTCGAAAGTGACTAAACCTCATCTCAGAGTCCCCCGCCGTTTCTTACGAGGTCCCGACAAGCGAATCAGACTTCATTGTGATTCAGTGATAGAGTAATCCGAGAATACGCAAAGATCGACCACCAGCCGTTTTACACAAAATAGCCCGGGAGGGAGCCCGCTAACGTCATTTTCCATAATTCTATACAATATTCGGAGTTGTCATCGAACATTCCAACTCTCATTATACAGTATCCGACGATATCCTAACCCAGAACCAGGGAACAAAATAGACTTACCAATCACGGATGCACTTACGAGGTGCACTCAAGGGCATCATTGTTCTGTTCTGTTCAAAACAACCTCGTCGGAATCCTCCATGGGAGATAGCAGTTGATGGACCACAAGCCGCTCAAGACCATGAAGCCTCGAGGCTGAGCTTGCCCCATGTCCATCACCGTAGTTCAATACAGTATTTGGAATCCTAAATAAGATTCCAATGCTCAACATACAATATCCAGACGTATCAAGAGGCTCTGACCGGCAAATGGGACCTCACAATGAATCAGCGATAGATCGTCATGAAAACACGCAGTTGATCAACCATCACCCCGCGTCAGTCAATATAGCCCCGAGGGTGACCTTGCTCCCCATCGATTCACGTAACTCATTACTGTATTCGGAGTCCTCACTTATCGTTCGAACTGTCATTATACAGTATTCGAGGTATCTTAGACCCCAGCCAGGCAACAAAGTCGACTCACGCGCACAGATGAGCATGAGAGATGCACTCAAGGTCTTCATAGTTTTGTTCTAATCAAAACATCTTCTCCGGAAACCTCCTTGAAAATAGCAATCGATACCATCAGCCGCTTCGGAGATGAGGGCGTCAAGGATGAGTTTGCTCCATGTTCATCCCCGTAGCTCAATACAGTGTTCGATGTTCTCAGATATGACTAAACCTCACCATACAGTATTCCGCCATATCGTACAACGTCCCGACAAGCAAGTGAGACTTAATCGTGATTTAGTGATCGATTGATCTGAGAATACGCAGAGATCTACCACCAGCCGTCTCGCACAATATAGCCCTGAGAGTGAGCCAGTTCACGTCATTCTCCGTAATTCTATACAGTATTCGGAGTTTCAACGATCATTCAACCCCCGTTATACAGTATTCGACGGTATCTTAGGCCCCACTATGGGAACGAAATCGATCAACGAATGAAGGATGGACGTACGAGTTGTACTTCAGGGCATCATAGTTCTGTTCTGTCCGAAACAACCTCGTCAGAATCCTTCATGGGAGATAGCAGTTGACGTACAACAAGCCACTCCAGACAATAGAGCCTCGAGGCTGAGCTTGCCCCATGTCCATCTCCGTAGTTCTATACAGTATCTGGAGTTTTCAAAGAGATTCGAATGCTCAACATACAGTATTCAGACGTATCTTAAGAGGGTTCCACCGGCAAATGGGACCTCACAACGAATCAGCGATGGATCGTCATGAGACTACGCAGTTGATCAACCATTACGCCGCGTCAGACAATATAGCCTCGAGAATGAGCTTGCTCCACATCGATTCACATAACTCATTGCTGTATTCGGAGCTCTCATTTATCGATCAAACTCTCTTTATACTGGATTCGACGGTATCTCGAACCCCAACCATGCAACAAAGTCGACTCATGCTCACAGATGAGCGCAGGAGGTACACTCAAGGTCTTCATAGTTAAGATCTCATCAAACCAACCTCGTCAGAATCGTCTATGGGAGAAAGCAGTTGATACCATCGGCCGCTTCAGAGAGTAGAGCGTTGAGGATGAGTTTGCTTCATGTTCATCCCCGTAGCTCAATACAGTATTCGGAGTTCTCGAAAATGACTAAACCTCATCTCAGAGTCCCCCGCTGTATCTTACGAGGTCCCGATAAGCAAATCAGACTCCATTGTGATTCAGTGATAGATTGATTCGAGGATACGCAGTGATCGACCACCAGCCGTTTCACACAATTTAGCCCTGAGAGTGAGCCAGCTAACGTCATTCTCCGTGATTCTATACAGTATTTGGAGTGCTCAATGATCTTTTAATCTTTCGTTATACAGTATTTGACGGTATCTTAGGCCCCAATCAGGAAACGGAATCGATCCACGAATCATCGATGTACATACGAGGTGCACTCCAGGGCATGATAGTTTTTTTTTCGTTCAAAACAACCTCGTCAGGATCCTTCATGAGAAATAGCAGTTGTCGTACCACAAGCCGCTCCAGACAATAGAGTCTCGAGGCTGAGCTTGCCCCATGTCCATCTCCGTAGTTCAATACAGTATTTGAAGGGATCAGAAAGACTCAAATGCTCATCATACAGTATTCAGCCGTATCTAAAGAGCCCTGACCGGCGAATCAGACTTCGGAACGAATCTGTCATAGATTGCCTCGAGAACACGCAATCAATCGACCATCAGCCGCTACAGACGATAGAGCGTCGAGAGTGAGCTGGCTCTACGCCAACTTACGTAACTCAATACAGTATTCAGAGTTCTTAAACATCATCCAAACTTGCGCTATACAGTATTCGGCGGTATCTTGAGCCCCTAACAGACATTGAAACAGTCACACGAGTCACGGATGAGCGCAGGAGGTGCACTCAAGGTCTTCATAGTTGTGTTCTCATCAGAACAACGTCGTCAGAATCCTCTTTGGAAAAAAGCAGTTGATACCATCGGCCACTTCAGAGAGTAGAGCGTCGAGGATGACTTTGCTTCATGTTCATCCCCGGAGCTCAATACAGTATTTGGTGTTCTCAAATATGACTAACCCTCACCATACAGTATTCGGCCGTATCTTACGGAGTCCCGACAAGCAAATCAGACTCCATTGTGATTCAGTGATAGATTGATTCGAGGATACGCAGTGATCGACCGTCAGCCGTTTCACACAATTTAGCCCTGAGAGTGAGCCAGCTAACGTCATTCTCCGTAATTCTATACAGTATTTGGAGTTCTCGATGATCTTTTAATCTTTCGTTATACAGTATTTGACGGTATCTTAGGCCCCAATCAGGGAACGGAATCGATCCACGAATCATCGATGTACATACGAGGTGCACTCCAGGGCATGATAGTTTTTTTTTCGTTCAAAACAACCTCGTTAGGATCCTTCATGAGAAATAGCAGTTGATGTTCCACAAGCCGCTCCAGACAATAGAGTCTCGAGGCTGAGCTTGCCCCATGTCCATCTCCGTAGTTCAATACAGTATTTGAAGGGATCAGAAAGACTCAAATGCTCATCATACAGTATTCAGCCGTATCTAAAGAGCCCTGACCGGCGAATCAGACTTCACAACGAATCTGTCATAGATGGCCTCGAGAACACGCAATCAATCGACCATCAGCCGCTACAGACGATAGAGCGTCGAGAGTGAGCTGGCTCTACGCCAACTTACGTAACTCAATACAGTATTCAGAGTTCTTAAATATCATCGAAACTTGCGCTATACAGTATTCGGCGGTATTTTGAGCCCCTAACAGACATTGAAACAGTCTCACGAGTCACGGATGAGCGCAGGAGGTGCACTCAAGGTCTTCATAGTTGTGTTCTCATCAGAACAACGTCGTCAGAATCCTCTTCGGAAGAAAGCAGTTGATACTATCGGTCACTTCAGAGAGTAGAGCGTCGAGGATGACTTTGCTTCATGTTCATCCCCGTAGCTCAATCCAGTATTCGGTGTTCGCAAATATGACTAAACCTCACCATACAGTATTCCGCCGTATCTTACGGAGTCCCGACAAGCAAGTGAGACTTCATCGTGATTCGGTGATAGATTGATCTGAGAATACGCAGAGATCGGCCGCCAGCCGTTTTACACAATATAGCCCTGAGAGTGAGCCAGTTTCATTTTCCGTAGTTCTACACAGTATTTGGAGTTGTCAACGATCATTCAAACCCTCGTTATACAGTATTCGACGGTATCTTAGGCCCCATTCAGGAAACGAAATCGATCCACGAATAAAGGATGGACATACGAGGTGCACTCGAGACCATCATAGTTTTGTTCTGTTCAAAACAACCTCGTCAGAATCCTCCATGTGAAATAGCAGTTGATGTACCGCAAGCCACTCCAGATAATCGAGCCTCGAGAGTGAGCTTGCTTCACATCGATTCACATAATTCATTACTGAATTCGGAGTTCTCACTTATCGTTCATAATTCTATTATACAGTATTCGACGGTATCTCGGACCCCAACCAGACAACGAAGTCGACTCACGCCCACGGATGAGCAAAAGAGCTGCAATCAAGGTCTTTATTGTTTTGTTATAATCAAAACAACGTCGCCGGAATCCTCCTTAAAAAATAGCAGTCGATACCATCGGCCGCTTTGGAGAGAAGAGCGTCGAGGATGGGTTTGCTCCATGTTCATCCCCGTAGCTCAATACAGTATCCGATGTTCTCAAATATGACTAAACCTCACCATACAGTATCCCGCCGTATCTTACAAAGTCCCGACGAGCAAGTGAGACTTCATCGTGATCCAGTGATGGATTAATCTGAGAATACGCAGAGATCGACTACCAGCCGTCTCACACGATATAGCCCTGAGAGTGAGCCAGTTCACGTCATTTTCTTCAATTCTATACAGTATTCGGAGTTCCAACGATCATTCAAACCCTCGTTATACAGTATTCGACGGTATCTTAGGCCCCAACCTGGAAACGAAATCGATCAACGAATAAAGGATGGACGTTCCAGTTGCACTCGAGGGCATCATGGTTTTGTTCTGTTCGAAACAACCTCGTCAGAATCCTCCATGGGAGATAGCAGTTGACGTACAATAAGCCACGCCAGACAATAGAGCCTCGAGGCTGAGCTTGCCCCATGTCCATCTCCGTAGTTCAATACAGTATCGGGAATTTTCAAAAGATTCGAATGCTCAACATACAGTATCCAGACGTATCTTAAGAGGGTTTCACCGGCAAATGGGACCTCACAACGAATCAGCGATAGATCGTCATGAGACTACGCGGTTGATCAACCATTACGCCGCATCAGACAATATAGCCTCGAGAGTGAGCTTGCTTCACATCGATTCACGTAACTCATTGCTGTATTCGGAGTTCTCAATTATCGTTCAATCTCCCATTATACAGTATTCGACGGGATTTCAGACCCCAACCGAGCAACAAAGTTGAATCACGCTCACGGATGAGCACAAGAGGTGCACTGAAGGTCTTCATAGTTTTGTTCTAATCGATACAACTCCGCCGGGAACCTCCTTGTAAAATAGCCGTCGAAACCATCAGGCGCTTCGGAGATTAGAGCGCCAAGGATGTTTTTGCTCCATAATCATCCCCGTAGCTCAATACAGTACTCGTGGTTCTCAAATGTGACTTAACCTCACCATACAGTATTCCGCCGGATCTTACGTCGTCCCGACAAGCGAATCAGACTCCATCGTGATTTAGTGATAGATGGATTTGAGGATACGCAGTGATCGACCACCAGCCGTTTCACACAATATAGCCCTGAGAGTGAGCCAGCTTACGTCATTCTCCGTAATTTTATACGGTATTCGGAGTCGTCAACGATCATTCAAACTCTCGTTATACAGTATTCGACGGTATTTTAACCCAGAACCGCGGAACGAAATAGACTGACCAATAATGGATGAACCCACGAGATGCACACAAGGGCATCACAGTTTTGTTCTGTTCAAAACAACCTCGTCAGAATCCTCCATGGAATAGCATTTGATGTACCACAAGCCACTCCAGACATAGAGCCTCGAGGCTGAGCTTGTCCCATGTCCATCAACGTAGTTCGATACAGTATCTGGAGGTCTCAAGAAGATTCGAATGCTCAACATACAGTATTCAGACGTATCTTGAGAGGCTTTGACCGGCAAATGAGACCTCTTAATGAATCAGCGATAGATCGTCATGAAAACACGCAGTTGATCATCCATCTCGCCGCGTCAGACGAAATAGCCCCGAGAGTGAGCTGGGTTCCCATCGATCCACGTAACTCATTAATGTATTCGGATCTCTCAAATATCGTTCAAACTTCCATTATACTGAATTCGACGGTATCTCGGACCCTAACAAGGCACCAAAGTCGGCTCACGCTCACAAATGAGCTTAAAAGCTGCACTCAAGGTCTTCATAGTTAAGATCTCATCAAACCAACCTCGTCAGAATCGTCTATGGGAGAAAACAGTTGATACCATCGGCCGCTTCAGAGAGTAGAGCGTTGAGGATGAGTTTGTTTCATGTTCATCCCCGTAGCTCAATACAGTATTTGGTGTTCTCAGATATGACTAAACCTCACCATACAGTATTCCGCCGTATGGAACAACGTCCCGACAAGCAAGTGAGACTTGATCGTGATTTAGTGATCGATTGATCTGAGAATACGCAGAGATCGACCACCAGCCGTCTCGCACAATATAGCCCTGAGAGTGAGCCAGTTCACGTCATTTTCCGTAATTCTATACAGTATTCGGAGTTTCAACGATCATTCAAACCCTCGTTATACAGTATTCGACGGTATCTTAGGCCCCACTATGGGAACGGAATCAATCAACGAATGAAGGATGGACGTACGAGTTGTAGTTCAGGGCATCATAGTTTTGTTCTGTCCAAAAAAACCTCGTCAGAATCCTCCATGGGAGATAGCAGTTGACGTACAACAAACCACTCCAGACAATAGAGCCTCGAGGCTGAGCTTGCCCCATGTCCATCTCCGTAGTTCAATACAGTATCTGGAATTTTCAAAAAGATTCGAATGCTCAACATACAGTATCCAGACGTATCTTAAGAGGGTTCCACCGGCAAATGGGACCTCACAACGAATCAGCAATAGATCGTCATGAGACTACGCAGTTGATCAACCATTACGCCGTTCAGACAATATAGCCTCGAGAATGAGCTTGCTCCACATCGATTCACATAACTCATTGCTGTATTCGGAGCTCTCATTCATCGATCAAACTCTCATGATACTGAATTCGACGGTATCTTGAACCCCAACCATGCCACAAAGTCGACTCATGCTCACAGATGAGCGCAGGAGGTGCACTCAAGGTCTTCATAGTTAAGATCTCATCAAACCAACCTCGTCAGAATCGTCTATGGGAGAAAGCAGTTGATACCATCGGCCGCTTCAGAGAGTAGAGCGTTGAGGATGAGTTTGCTTCATGTTCATCCCCGTAGCTCAATACAGTACTCGTGGTTCTCAAATGTGACTTAACCTCACCATACAGTATTCCGCCGGATCTTACGTCGTCCCGACAAGCGAATCAGACTCCATCGTGATTTAGTGATAGATGGATTCGAGGATACGCAGTGATCGACCACCAGCCGTTTCACACAATATAGCCCTGAGAGTGAGCCAGCTTACGTCATTCTCCGTAATTTTATACGGTATTCGGAGTCGTCAACGATCATTCAAACTCTCGTTATACAGTATTCGACGGTATTTTAACCCAGAACCGCGGAACGAAATAGACTGACCAATAATGGATGAACCCACGAGATGCACACAAGGGCATCACAGTTTTGTTCTGTTCAAAACAACCTCGTCAGAATCCTCCATGGAATAGCATTTGATGTACCACAAGCCACTCCAGACATAGAGCCTCGAGGCTGAGCTTGTCCCATGTCCATCAACGTAGTTCGATACAGTATCTGGAGGTCTCAAGAAGATTCGAATGCTCAACATACAGTATTCAGACGTATCTTGAGAGGCTTTGACCGGCAAATGAGACCTCTTAATGAATCAGCGATAGATCGTCATGAAAACACGCAGTTGATCATCCATCTCGCCGCGTCAGACGAAATAGCCCCGAGAGTGAGCTGGGTTCCCATCGATCCACGTAACTCATTAATGTATTCGGATCTCTCAAATATCGTTCAAACTTCCATTATACTGAATTCGACGGTATCTCGGACCCTAACAAGGCACCAAAGTCGGCTCACGCTCACAAATGAGCTTAAAAGCTGCACTCAAGGTCTTCATAGTTAAGATCTCATCAAACCAACCTCGTCAGAATCGTCTATGGGAGAAAACAGTTGATACCATCGGCCGCTTCAGAGAGTAGAGCGTTGAGGATGAGTTTTTTTCATGTTCATCCCCGTAGCTCAATACAGTATTTGGTGTTCTCAGATATGACTAAACCTCACCATACAGTATTCCGCCGTATGGAACAACGTCCCGACAAGCAAGTGAGACTTGATCGTGATTTAGTGATCGATTGATCTGAGAATACGCAGAGATCGACCACCAGCCGTCTCGCACAATATAGCCCTGAGAGTGAGCCAGTTCACGTCATTTCCCGTAATTCTATACAGTATTCGGAGTTTCAACGATCATTCAAACCCTCGTTATACAGTATTCGACGGTATCTTAGGCCCCACTATGGGAACGGAATCAATCAACGAATGAAGGATGGACGTACGAGTTGTAGTTCAGGGCATCATAGTTTTGTTCTGTCCAAAAAAACCTCGTCAGAATCCTCCATGGGAGATAGCAGTTGACGTACAACAAACCACTCCAGACAATAGAGCCTCGAGGCTGAGCTTGCCCCATGTCCATCTCCGTAGTTCAATACAGTATCTGGAATTTTCAAAAAGATTCGAATGCTCAACATACAGTATCCAGACGTATCTTAAGAGGGTTCCACCGGCAAATGGGACCTCACAACGAATCAGCAATAGATCGTCATGAGACTACGCAGTTGATCAACCATTACGCCGCGTCAGACAATATAGCCTCGAGAATGAGCTTGCTCCACATCGATTCACATAACTCATTGCTGTATTCGGAGCTCTCATTCATCGATCAAACTCTCATGATACTGAATTCGACGGTATCTTGAACCCCAACCATGCCACAAAGTCGACTCATGCTCACAGATGAGCGCAGGAGGTGCACTCAAGGTCTTCATAGTTAAGATCTCATCAAACCAACCCCGTCAGAATCGTCTATGGGAGAAAGCAGTTGATACCATCGGCCGCTTCAGAGAGTAGAGCGTTGAGGATGAGTTTGCTTCATGTTCATCCCCGTAGCTCAATACAGTATTTGGTGTTCTCAAATATGACTAACCCTCACCATACAGTATTCCGCCGTATCTTACGAAGTCCCGACAAGCAAATCACACTCCATTGTAATTCAGTGATAGATTGATTTGAGGATACGCAGTGATCGACCACCAGCCGTTTCACACGATATAGCCCTGAGAGTGAGCCAGCTAACGTCATTCTCCGTAATTCTATACAGTATTTGGAGTTGTCAATGATCTTTCAATCTTTCGTTATACAGTATCCGACGGTATCTTAGGCCCCAATCAGGAAACGAAATCGATCCACGAATCATCGATGTACATACGAGGTGCACTCGAGGGCATGATAGTTTTTTTTTCGTCCAAAACAACCTCGTCAGGATCCTTCATGAGAAATAGGAGTTCATGTACCACAAGCCGCTCCAGATAATAGAGTCTCGAGGCTGAGCTTGCCCCATGTCCATCTCCGTAGTTCAATACAGTATTTGAAAGGATCGGAAAGACTCAAATGCTCATCATACAGTATTCAGCCGTATCTAAAGAGCCCTGACCGGCGAATCAGACTTCACAACGAATCTGTCATAGATTGCCTCCAGAACACGCAATCAATCGACCATCAGCCGCTACAGACGATAGAGCGTCGAGAGTGAGCTGGCTCTACGCCAACTTACGTAACTCAATACAGTATTCAGAGTTCTTAAATATCATCCAAACTTGCGCTATACAGTATTTGGCGGTATCTTGAGCCCCTTACAGACATTGAAACAGTCCCACGAGTCACGGATGAGCGCAGGAGGTGCACTCAAGGTCTTCATAGTTGTGTTCTCATCAGAACAACGTCGTCAGAATCCTCTTCGGAAAAAAGCAGTTGATACCATTGGCCGCTTCAGAGAGTAGAGCGTCGAGGATGACTTTGCTTCATGTTCATCCCCGTAGCTCAATACAGTATTCGGTGTTCGCAATAATGACTAAACCTCACCATACAGTATTCCGCCGTATCTTACGGAGTCCCGACAAGCAAGTGAGACATCATCGTGATTCGGTGATAGATGGATCTGAGAATACGCAGAGATCGACCGCCAGCCGTTTTACACAATATAGCCCTGAGAGTGAGCCAGTTTCATTTTCCGTAATTCTACACAGTTTTTGGAGTTGTCAACGATCATTCAAACCCTCTTTATACAGTATCCGACGGTATCTTAGACCCCATTCAGGAAACGAAATCGATCCACGAATAAAGGATGGACATACGAGGTGCACTCGAGACCATCATAGTTTTGTTCTGTTTAAAACAACCTCGTCAGATTCCTTCATGTGAAATAGCAGTTGATGTACCGCAAGCCGCTCCAGATAATCGAGCCTCGAGAGTGAGCTTGCTTCACATCGATTCACATAATTCATTACTGTATTCGGAGTTCTCACTTATCGTTCAAAATTCCATTATACAGTATTCGACGGTATCTCGGACCCCAACCAGACAACGAAGTCGACTCACGCCCACGGATGAGCAAAAGAGCTGCAATCAAGGTCTTTATAGTTTTGTTATAATCGAAACAATGTCGCCGGAATCCCCCTTAAAAAATAGCAGTCGATACCATCGGCCGCTTCGGAGAAAAGAGCGTCGAGGATGAGTTTGCTCCATGTTCATCCCCGTAGCTCAATACAGTATCCGATGTTCTCTTATATGACTAAACCTCACCATACAGGATTCCGCCGTATCTTACGAGGTTCCGATCAACAAATGAGACTTCATCGCGAATCAGTGATAGATTGCCTCGAGAACACGTAGTAGATCAACCATCAGCCGTTCAACATAATATAGCTTCGAGATTGAGCTTCCACTACGCCGATTCTCGTAACGCCATGATGTATTCGGTCTTTTCAAATACCATTCAAACTTCCATTATACCGTATTCGACGGTATCTTTGGCCCCGATCAGGCTACGAAATCGACTCACAAATGACGGTTGAGCACAAGAGGTGCACTCAGGGTCTCCATAGTTTTGTTATGTCCAAAACAACCTCGTCGGTATCCTCCTTGGAAGATAGCAGTTCATACCATTAGCCGCTCATGAGGATAGAGCTTCGAGGATGAGCTTGCTACATGTCCATCCCCGTAGCTCAATACAGTATTCGGAGGTCTCAAAATGATTCATGCACTCATCATACAGTATTCTGCCGTGTTTTCAGAGGCCCTGACCGGCGAATGAGACCTCACAACGATCGAATGGTAGTTCGCCTCGAGAACACGCAGTGGATCGATCATCAGCCGCTTCTGACAATATATCATCAAGAGTGAGCTGGCTCTACGTCGATTTTCGTCATTCATTACTGTATTCTGAGTTCTCAAATATCGTCCAAACTTCCATTATATAGTTTTTCAGGGTATCTCTAACCTCAACCAGTCAACGAAATCGACTTACGCTCCCGGATGATTACAGGAGGCTCACTCAAAGTCTTCATAGTTTCGTTCTGTCCAAAACAACCTCGGCGGAGTTCTCCTTGGAAAATAGCAATGGTTACCATAATCGGCTCCAGAAAATAGAGCCTCGAGGATGAGCTCTCTGCATGTCCATCCACGTAGGTCAATACAGTATTTTGAGTTCTCGAATATGACTCAAATTCACTCCATACAGTATCCCGCCGTATCTTACGAGGTCCCGATCAACAAATGAGACTTTGTCGCGAATCAGTAATAGATTGCCTCGAGAACACGCAGTAGATCGACCATCAGCCGTTCTACACAATATAGCTTCGAGAGTGAGCTTGTTTTACGCAGATCCCCGTAACGCCATGATGAATTCGCTCTTCTCAAATATCATTCAAACTTCCATTGAACAGTATTTGACGGTATCTTTGGCCCCAACCAGGCAACGAAATCGACTTAGGCTCATGGATGAGCACAGGAGGTGTACTTATGTCTTCATAGTTTCGTTCTGTCCAAAACAACCTCGTCGGAATCCTTCTTGGGAAGTAACAGTTGTTACCTCAAGCGGCTCCAGAGAACGGAGCCTCCAGGATGAGCTTCCTCCATGTCCGTCCTCGCAGCTCGATACAGTATTTGGACGTCTCAAAATGACTTCAACACTCATCATAAGTATTCCGCCTTTTCTTTAAAGGCCCTGACTGGCGAATGACACCTCATAACGAATCAGTCATAGATCGCCTCGAGTTCACGCAGTCAATCAACCATCAGTTGCTTCAGACAGTTTAGCCTCGAGAATGAGCTGGCTTTACGCCAATCTTCGTAACTCAATATTGTCTTCGGAATTCTGTATTCGCGACTCAAAATGATTTTGACTTGCGAATGACGAAAGAGCACAAGTGGTGTACTGCAAAATTTCTCCGCATGATTGATGACAGATTATACTCTCTATGCAGAGACAAATGAATAAAATATGCATAGATTAGTGGGGTATCAATCTTCAGCTCCTGGATACTTTGATCTAAATCGTATTACTCTCCGCGATGATCGTCATATGTAAATGATATCGCGGAAGAATAATGACCGTTCCTAAGAAGGAGACATTCTTGTCACACTCTGTAAAGGATCTGATTTCTGCCATTCTTGATGAGCTGAAATTCTCGTTCGAGGGTCCGGAATATCCGGAGATATTCCGTGGAGCGTCCCTATGCAGCTTAGTAAACACCCTCGATTTGTTTTTGTCCAAGAAAGTTGAGAACAAACCTCATTCACAGCCTTCTCGATGTACCGTTCCTGTTATTGAATCGACTTCCATATAGAGTTCCACCGTGCCTGGCAAATGCAAAAAATACAATGAGTCAGACTCGTTGTTCAAAGAACATGCATGATTCCATCTCAGGTTTGCGTGGTCCCTTCAATTTACCATCATTGCAAGGTGACCAAAGTAATCCATTTCGGATCGTTGCCACCATGAACCACTGGAGACGATGGACTCAAACACTGCTCTTCGCTTCATGTCAAGGATTCCCGTCTACTTCAGTGGCGAGAAATTTCAATCACATATCGACACATCGTCATACAGTATTCTAAACATTCGTTCTGTGAATTAGTCGAGAGAATCAATTGCGATGAAGAGGTTCCTTCATTGCCGACGTGAACAGCTCAATTCAGTCTTCATAGTCCAATTTCGACACTCAATTGAACATTGTCTCACAGTATCTGGGAGTGGATCAAAAAGTATCGTGAAGAAAATGAACATTACCGGTTACGATTTTGCATGTGCTTCGTTGCACGGTTTTGAAGATTAATGTACTAAGTTGATCAAAACAATTGAGATCAAGGATACCCCAACGAGAAATATGGATTAGATAACGTCTCTGTTGTCAATCAATGGAGAGTGTTCAAAAAGTACGCTGTATATACTTGTTTTATTGAACACGTGTTCAATAGTAACGGTGCACGTACAGATTTATTGAACACGTGTTCAATAGTACGCAAAAGTTTTCAATAGTCACGGTAGGATGGGAAATGGGTGTTCAATAGTCACGATCGGTATATATATATATATATATATATATATACACACACGGTGGATAACATGCTCGGTGATGCTCGGCTCGGGTCGACGCCAGTCGACGCAACGAAGACGTCCTGGCTGAACTAAAAAATAATAAATACTCTGCCTTTTTTTCACCATTTGGATTGTGCAAGGAAAGTAAGGAAAAGTGTAGTGAGAAATGGCGAGCGCAAGCCACTGTTCTTTCTCAATCAAACAATGGCCAAATTGTCGTCGGCGCTTGTCGGCACGCAACACTCCTCGGTAAGCACATGCCATGTTCTCTTTTTATTCGCTTTTTTTCATACCTTCTTTTTACAGTCTGATATTATGACCAGCAACGTGATTGGAATACGACTGACGTTCCATCAATTCCACAATTAACATTCATTTAGCTCCTGTAAGAGTGATCAAAGCCTTGTGGGTTTGAGGTTATATATTTAAATTTCTGCTTCTAAAATGTTGATTATTCAGATCATTCAGAAAATAGAGATCTCATAGTGTTTGTTCACACTGTAGTTTTTTTTGCATATTCTTGATACCAATGATACTATATTTTATATTGGATTGTTAATCCGAATTTACAGACTCCCCCATTGAAAAAGCGTTGGAAAAAGTTTATGAGCGAAGATGCAGAATGCAAAGAGATCATAGCCGCATGGGTTCTACAAATGGAATCATCACCCTATATGATATATCTACCTCTATGATCAGTGATCAATTACAGACCGGTCACAGTGCCTCAGTCACAGCCGTAACCTGGTCTCCAGTGGCACGCTTATGTCCAGCTGCTGAAGGCAAACAAATCACTCAATGGGATCATCAAGAGAAAGCAGGAAAAGTGTAGATGATAATCTGGCACGGGGAAAGTACCTTCATTATTATCCGAAAAGAAAATCTTCATCATCAGGAGAAAAGACGATAAAATAGTGGGATCTAGAAACAAAGCAAGTTATTGAAACTTTCACTGGTCGTAATAGTGAAACTAAGTACTTGATCGGTTGTGCAAATGGAGATGATTTGTCATAGTCTGGTCCCTGAATGAGGGAGATATATTTAACAATTCTGAATCTACATAGCTTTACGTTTCTATGAAGTAACTTGATTCTTTTCAATGTTGGTTTTTTTTCAACTGGTGCAACAGTTTTAATTTCCTGAATTCGGATTTCGGGGCGAAAGTTATTATTTTTTATACAATCTGATGTACCTCTTATCCCCCCCCCCCATGATTGACTATTTCACAAGTATATAACTAGGCGAGTATGAAATTTTGACCAAGATCAAAATTGTTGTGTGTGCACGACATGGTTTAAACTAAGTTTCCACTCTCGAATGAAATGAAATCTAGTAAACCATGTCGAGTATTGTCTGGGCCAAATGTTTGTGTTCATGCCATTGTACAGAACTGAAACCATTTTATTCTGATCGTGTCTATTTCAAACACATCTCAATGGCTTATTTCACTCATTACCCATAATTAATCTAATCAATAGTTTGGTTGAGAGAGATAGTGAAAGAGTACTGAAATAGAGGGGATAAAGTTGAGTCAAAATCGCCAATAATAATACACAAGATTTTCATGATTCTTAACCTAATAGCGATACAAATCCGTCACCTTTTTCATTAAAATAGACATAAGTTTAGTATTCTCGAAATAATAGACAAATACTCATCACAATTATCTGAGGGCTGCTAATTTCAGATTGTTATTCATTCATCAGCAAATTCAAACACACAGAACTCGGATGACTGTGACAAGTATTTGTCTATTATTTCGAGATTACTAAACTTATGTCTATTTTAATGAAAAAGGTGACGGATTTGTATCGCTATTAGGTCAAGAATCATGAAAATCTTGTGTATTATTATTGGCGATTTTGACTCAACTGTATCCCCTCTATTTCAGTACTCTTCTACTATCTCTCTCAACCAAACTATTGATGAGATTAATTATGGGTAATGAGTGAAATAAGCCATTGAGATGTGTTTGAAATAGACACGATCAGAATAAGATGGTTTCAGTTCTGTACAATGGCATGAACACAAACATTTGGCCCAGACAATACTCGACATGGTTTACTAGATCTCATTTCATTCGAGAGTGGAAACTTAGTTTAAACCATGTCGTGCACACACAACAATTTTGATCTTGGTCAAAATTTCATACTCGCCTAGTTATATACTTGTGAAATAGTCAATCAGGGGGGGGGCGGATCTCACCCCATTCATATGAAAATTCAGAAGCGAAATCATGCATGTCTCTTCTGTTCACAGTTTTCAAATTCCAATAGAATCATATTCCATGGTGGAAAGAGAGATAGAGAGAAAAAAAGGATACAATGATGATTGCATCTAATTTTGTTTGGATTTTAATGGTTGAGTCGGAATGGCTATACTTCTGCTCCAAGAACTACCGAGTGCTTCTTTTCCAGGCATTGACATGATTGAATGGAGAAGGAAAGCCGCCAATTTGATGATATTGAGTCATACTCTCAATCCTTGAATCCCCCAGATCCTGACTATAGGAAATCAGTATTATCAACCAGCCACTACGAATGCTTACATATAAGAATAAGTTTCTCAAAGTAACTACAATTACAATCTAGTAGAAATGTACCAAACAATGTAGGATGTTATTCCTAATACCAGTGAATCAGCCTCCACTGTTTAAAAAGAATGAGTTTCATATATGGTCAAGAAGAAATGGGATGACCTTCTCAATACAGTGGAATGCGCGTTGAATCAACTCATGATTTAGTCATCTTCCAAATGTTGGGTGTACACTAATTCCTTGTTTCCCCACCATCATTGCTCTCACTAATCAAAAGTGGAGAATTATGCCAGCGACAAACTTAGATATTAGTAAATTGTCAGATTCAGATCATTCTGCAGTTGACCAAAGCATGAGTTGACTTGATGCGCATGTGTTCATGTTGAGAGCCCTGGTTGAGAGTATTATCCAATATCTCTGTTATCATGCATCCATACTATCACTGTTGATATGATAAAGTTATTTCACTAGTGCTAAGGATACCTCACAATGTCTGCTATAAATCTGTTAGATTCCAGTTGTGATTGCTTGAGAAGCATCTTGCTTTATATCTGAGCCTTTCCAGTCTTTGGTCGATAATAACACTGATAGGTGGTGTGACAAAATTCCTACTCATTATGACACGCGCCCTTATAAAATTATCAATAGTAGTTCAGCATAATGTTATTGATCATTGGATCCTATAACTTTGAAGATTATCCCCAACATGGTGGAAGACGCTATAACTCAACTAACTGTAGAACTAGGATATGATACTGTTGTTACATGTTCGTTTGCCAGTTAAGGCATAAGATGGTTTAGAGGTAGTGATTGTTCATCTTGGAAAGTTTAAGATATATATAAGTACAATGAACATTAAGTGAGATTTATTAATAGATGCCTAGGATTGGCTTCACCGATAAACAACACAAGTGTCACTTATTGATTCTTGATCCCTCTGAAATGAATCATCAAATCCACAGTAAGGAAATAGAATCTTTCTGGGAATAGTTGTTGCACTAGCACTAAATTAAATCTCGTTGCCAAAAGTACTGCTCCCAGACTGGTATTTGGTATAGTTTCACAGACACGAGAAATTGTCAGGACGTCTGTAATTTTAAATTATTCTCCATTCTATTATCACAACGAGACATAAAGTTGCGCTGATGATCAAAAGAATTAATTGATGCATGGGAGCAAAAGCCGACATAGCGAACTATTATAATAGTACAGTCTAATAATAATAATGTATACAGCATGTAAAGTAAACATCAGCTAGCGACTGCCTCTTGCGCGCGCACGTGCTTGCTCTCTCTCTCCCTCTCTCTCTCTCTCTCTCTCTCTCTCTCTCTCTCTCTCTCTCTCTCTCTCTCTCTCTCTCTCTCTCTCTCTTTTCATCTCTTTCTTCTTCTGCTCTGCATCTGCCCTGCATATTCCCGCACATGATGTATTCGAGATGTCTCGATCGGGATCTCTGTTTTCGATCCTTAGGAAAGAGTCGAAGCAGCATTTGATCCTTAGGAGAAAGTCGAACGGAAAGGAAATTGAACCCCCCAAAATTACAAACTGTTGTAGCCGCAAATAGTTGTAATCCGCCGGGTGATGTAACGGGAACCTATTTAGCATTCGTAAGAACTCGCCTAAGAAGCGTGAGCGTGTTTATTGAGCTAAATCAAGGGAATAAATCACGAGAGAAAAAAGGGAGAGGTTAGGAAACCCCAATTTGTTGTATATAGAGGCACGGAGGCGGCGCCTCGCTCGATGTTTTTTTTTCTTCTACACTTTCTCTTTCATACTCGCCAGCGAGGCGCTATCGCGCCTCTTGATTACAGGCTCAGAAAGATATTGTGCGTGTTGATACTTTAACCCTCCCAGATGAAGCTCTATCATTTTCTATAAGGAATACCTGTTACTGAATGTTATTCTACTATTTCATAGTCAAAAATACTAGTTTCTAGGTAGGTTATACTTATTACGTAGTTAATCCCAAAAGTTTGATAGAAAGCTGATGTGATAAGAGTGAAGAAATATCACATCTTTGCGGATATTCTTCAATTCTATCATCATGGAACCCACAACGAAAAGGAGCCAAGAATCTAAAAAGGGTCGATCAGTTCCTGATTTGAATGTGAGAATTCAGTCAATTCAGTTAGACATCTGACTCTTGAGAATGTTACTTATTGAGATTGTAATGAATTACGTATTTCCAGGATGTGGAATTTACCAATGCTCAATTGAAAGGGAAACTAAAAATATTAGCATCGGAAAGGAAGGATGCTGTCGACAGCCCTAGAATTTGAATGATCTCAAGGGATTATTATTGGAAAATAAAAATGTAAAATATGTGTATTTTGGAATGAAAGGTAAATCGATGATAGTCATCCATTCGAGGACACTTGAAAATCTTTTGGATGTCTTGGACACTAGACATCTGGTTGGATGGTATCATCGGGCAATGCAGTTGCAAGGCAGAGTGAATTATCTTCAGGGTAGCAATGCCGACCTGCGAAACCAACTACATACAGCAAATACAGTGAGTCCATGAAAATCCTTTGATATAATGACATAAGTATCACTGTACACACATTTTTATACGTCACTGGTAGTGTGCATGATCAAAATGATGGATCGTTTTCAATTTGATTCTCCGAAATAGAATATCCATTCACTAAATTACCAAGTACTTTTTTATTATTACAAGTAAGACGCACTTTCATTCATCATGTAGTTCTTTGAAATAATTCAGTGAAACACCAAGCTAAGGTCAAAGTACTGTGAAGATTTTGCATAATATCCTTGATTTTTATAATTTATTACATTTTAAAAAAATACGCAAAATCAATATTCCCTTTTTAATTTGTAAAATGGGTCAATCTGGCCCTAGTTCTTCCTCAGTTTTAAATCTTTTTGTTGAGTGTTTGAAAATAATACCTCTGGTGCTATCACTCGGGCGAGGGATTCGGCCCGATAACTTTATTTGCTGTTCAGAAATACAACATCTCCTCCTCTTTGTCAGATAGACCCATAGTGTAGTTCAAGTAGCTATTTGGACGATGTAGTTTACAGGTCAACCAGATACTTATTTTGCATGATAAAATTTTGCATTTATAGTCGAAATATCTCAATAATATCGACGTTTTAAATATTTATGACTAAACAATCAAATTTATTGCATTTGAAACGCCAGAAAGAGCCAGCTGCAGTTGAAACATCAAAACCGGGCAGGCGGCAGCGCCAAAGAGGGCGTGTGTTCAGTTGGGATGGGCGATCCGCCAAGGGGACAAGATGAGCTTGCAAGGATTTGTAATAAGACGGACCTCACGATGACTGAGGCGATGCTGAGTCCCCCAGCGACCTCGGCGAAATCAGTTCGTAGTTCGAGATCTCAAGTTCCAGATTGGGGAATGGCATCGGCTAAAGCTGCTGGAATTGACACTCCCGATGACGTAGATAATAGGTTACCGAGGTCACCAGACGATCACGATGAGCATGAAGATAGGAATCGACATTGTCTCCTGGTGGACGGGGGATCAGTGGCCGATATCACGGAAAGGGTGTACGCTATGTTCAAGGAACTTGTTCCTAGAGATAGTGAATTGAGGTATGTGTAAAGTGATCAGGATTACGAAATGTTTCTATATGCCTCGAGTACTTTTGAATCTTATTATCCTGATGGAAAGAAGAAAGTCTAAAATTCTATTTCACTTCTCGGAATAGCACTTTATTATCTCGGTATGAGTTTATACTAGGCCATCTCACCTCAAAGTCAATAATTCAGGAACTGGGACACTATATTGATCGATTGAGTGAAAAAATATCATGGAAATCAGGGAGCATTTGAGAAAGATCAGTATTTTCAACGACATTGAATAAGATAGATCACATGCAATCTTTTCCTGGTTGATTTTGCGTCATGGTTTTGAAATGAATTGTATTGTCAGTCAGAAATTCTTGTCAATTCGCTATTTGACTTATTTTGAAGGATAACGATTCAGTTTTTTCGCGAAAAAACCATTTCCTGAATCGAAACTCACCATCTTCTTAAGAAAAACCGAGTGTCTACGCATCTCAAAATTGATCCTCAAGCTAGAATTTTCTGTGAAAATTTCCATCGGTGTCTTACCCGCCAATTTTATGATTTACCTTGCAGATCTGCTCTGAACGACTCAGAGTCACGTCGCAAGCTCCTCGAATCCCAGCTCCTCGCTGCACGCAAAAAGATTGCTAGTTGAGTCCCAGGGTAAGTCCACGTCGACCTTCGACAAAAGTACCTCGAGCCAAGCATGCGTCTTCGTGCCGCTCTCGAGAACAACTCACTCCATCAACATCAGGCACAATCCGCTCTAGACGATTCAGCCGATGCATCATCGCCAAGCTCGGAAAGAATGATCCAAGAACTTCGAGACGAGCTTACGAATTTGCATTCACGCCTGTCTAATTTATTAGCCGGGGTATCGCACATTGGTGCATCAGATATACTATAAAATAGGGTGTTACAAGAAGACCTGGGAAATAAATATTCTGAGCTCAAAGCTGAGAATAAGAAGCTTGCGAGGGAGCTTGAGCTTGCAAAACAAGAGACCGAGACTCATGGGGCCATCGATGCTGCAATTGTGGACGAGCTCCGTGGAAAGTTGCGAGTTGGACAACGGGAGGTTGAACAAAGACCAGACACGATGGTGGAGTTGAGGATGTATGTGATAGAAGGATGGATCTCGAGGCGGAGCTGGTGCAAAGAAAACTCATCGAAGTGGAACTAAAACAGAGACAGAGGCAAACTTAAAGTGAACTGAAAAGAGTTAGGAAAGAGCTTGCAGAACTTGCGGATGGTGTTGATGGTCGGCTAGAGAAATTTACTGAATCAAATAAAATGCGGTGAGTATAACCTCGACACCTATACGAATATCTGCCTAAAATCTTTCCCAACCGTTCACAAACCTTGGCATGCACTTTGGACGAAGCTTAGAGCTTTTGAATGACGTCGCGATCGCCCGGTTGAATTTTGTTGTCGAGTATTCTCGACAAACGCTATATTGATGGAAGCTTGGAAAAAATCTACAAAAAATCAGGGAATTTCTGGGACATTGTAGGATTATATTGGCATAAGGATTAGGTCTCAGTGTCCGAACATTTTTGAGAAAAAAAAATATAAATCGATAAATTTTCGACTTGCTAATTCCATCATCTTTCACTGTTTTGACATAAGTGTCTGATATTTTGACAATCTGAAAGTATAGTTCCGAATGCCGGGATTAAGCTTCATTCGAACGAGGAGTCATTGCAAAGATGCCATACAGTATACAGTTTTCAAGTTTGATCATCGGAAGCTCAGTGCCGACACGATGTGATATTATTCATCCCTTTTTCTCGAGTGCTGAAAATTGAAATCGCATCATTCAATACGGCTATTGTAACATTCTTCTCCATCTACTCTCATATATGTTACGACTCGAGTCGTAAATTAGATTGGCCCACCAAGTTCGAATACAGTATATGTATTATTTCCGGAACAAAACTCAATTCCAATATTTCTCTATCGTACTAATCGCAAGACAAGAATGCGATGAGAAGAGTGATCCAAATAATTTTCAGGGATTATATCGAAATCATCGACTTTCTCCAATACCAATACGCTGGCTCGACTTCGCTTAGTGCGTGGGAAAGATACGGGGCGAATTTTAACTAGCTGAACAATGGCAGAAATGAGGTCAAGGAACTCGTACCCCAGGTCAACGATCAAAATGAATACTTAAAAATGCAATACGAGACTCTTGCAAATAGGCTGCAAATAGTTGAAAAGCTTAAGGATATGCTAGAACAGCAGATAGGTAGCAATGATATGCAGGTCATGAAAAAGTTTACTACCGAAACTAGACAAGCCTCGTCGGTAATGGAGATATCCAATTTTATCATCCACATTTTATTTAAAAAAAATTGGATTTGATATCAAAATTGATTTTTCATTTTCAGGAATCAAATCTGAAGATGCAAGTGAAGGATTAACAAATTTGGATTCTACGTGTCACACGATCAGGGCATGCTCATTTCTTAAGCTGGGCAAAAGACTCTGTTCAACGGGTCTCTAATATCATCGTGGCTGAGTTAGCTAAAGATGGAAAAATCACCCATCTGCTTCTGTACATCCATCATCTCTTTACCGGCAATGTCGCATTCTACTATGATTTGTCTTGGCAGAAATAACTAAGTCAGCTGTTCTATCCTATATAGATGAGTTGCATCTGAGTATGATTTGTCTCGACAGGGATGAATAGTTTTTTTGAAGGTGAATCATTCGCTTGAATTTTATAAGATGCAAGTACGATGTCCGGTACACGTGCGAGTGTAGACTCCCGTGAATGTTTTCTTCTCGGTTTTGTCACTTTGTTGAAAATGAAGATTTTTATATTGCATTAAAAAACATATGTCATAGTGTTTAGATTTCTAATAAATGCAAAAAAGAAATGAAATCGTGGCTTTACTCATTGTACATCGCCGAGTGTCGACCTTTCTTTCTAGGTTTCATTTTGTTCAGGTACCAATTAATTTCTGTTGATATTTCTAATGTTCAGATTGTGAACCATGTATCATCTAAATGGATCAGGTAAGTTGAAATACGTATTCCTCATTCATCTACTGTCAACATTTTTTTAAGGTATGTACCAGTGTTGATTCTTTAGTCACAAATTGACAGTGAATCATCATTATCTGAGAACACGTATCAATCACATATTACTAGTCATACATTGCAAAAGTTATAAATGAGGAATACGTATTACTCATCTATCGATTGTCAAGATTTTCAAAGGTCAGACATTGTACTTCGTAAAGACCAAAGCTTGATATTTCTAGAAATGAAACTTCGAGCTAGAAGGAGTGAATAACCACTCAATGTTTCCAATAATCATATTGATGATTTATGGGGTGACAATTCAGTTTATTTTAAATTATTCCATTATAAAATGGGCATGCATGATTCATAAAACAATATTAATTCAATTGAAATAATTTCTACCATTTCTATTCATATTTCCATTATTAGCATTATTTTGATTCTGATTCCTATCAGCATTATTCTGATATTGATTTCCATTACCATTATTTTCATACTGATTTTCATTAGCATATTCTGGACCGGAGAATTCCTCAGACACCACATTCATTGTCCGGATAAAATTTCTCAATCTCCTTCGCCCTTGTACAAGTCTGCCAGCTCGAACTCCTCTATAAGGGTGAGCTAGAAAAATCAAAGTGACATTTTCAATCAATCGATGGGGAAAAGAGAGATCTAGTACAAAATATTATTGGATGGGAATACAGAGCAGGTATTGGACAAAGGATGAGTATAAAGAGATCCAATTTATATACAAAAATTAATGTGACATGCATGATGATGGTTTCAAAACTTACGTCCATGAGCACCACCCTGAGCACCATCAAGAGCACCACCACGAGCACCACCATGAGCACCACCTTGAGCACCACCACGACCACCACCATGAGCACCACCATGAGCACCACCCTGAGCACCACCATGGGCAACATGATAAACACCATCATGAGCTGCAGCGTTGCCAAGAACTCTTCCTTGAACGCTGCCAAGAACCGCTGCACCAGGTTCAGGTTGTCTTCCAGCCTCATGAATATGAGCTCTTGGCTGGGCTTGAGGAGGAGCTTCAGCTTCATGTAGTTGTTTAACTATTGGAGCTGCAGGTCCTCCTGGTGGTACGTCTTCCAGAGCTGGCTCTGGCAATGGACCGTCAACTTCCATTATTGCCACTAGGGATTGCGAGGAGAGTTGAACCATTGTGAATCAGTATAAAAAAGTACTTGAGCCTTTTTGGATCTCAAATTTCAAACCAACCTCATGCACCAGGTTATTCAAAATGGAGCAATGTAGTTTAGAAGTATGAAAAAAGGATGGGGAAAAATAAGCTTAATAGATTGTAACTCCAAAAAATATAGTGTTCCCTGGCAAATTGGAATGACTGACAAAAATTCTACATATTCTGACCATAGCAAATTCGAGCGACTGACAAACATTCTAGAAACTCTAAAATTTGAATGAAGTAGGTACAAAATACTAATTTTTGTCCACAAACTTACTGTTTTCGTTCAGGTACCGGTTGATTTCGTTTAATGCATCCATGATACCTGGAATGATCGAGATAGTGTTCCCAAATTATTATAAAATCCTTGAACATTGAATAAACTTGAGAATTATTATTTTACGTCAAACTACTTTCACGAATAATCGAAAATATAGTAATTACAGGATTTTATTCGTAGTTGATAGTATTTACCTGTTGATGCCTCAGATAAAGCCGGATTCAATTTCCAAACGATTTTATCCGTTTGGTCCATGCCTACGATGATGGCGTCGCGTGCTTCCTCCACTTTGACCAATATAGTGCCTTCGACACCATAAGGGCTTTCTACAACTCGAGGCACGTATAAGATTTTCAATCTATGCAATCTTTAATTTCATCGCAAAATGCCACCGAAATTTCGTCTGAAGATGAAAGATGAATGCAGTTATCAATATTCCAATCTAATCAAATTTTTGAATAAATTTAAATTGATCTTCATTCATTCCTTCCAAAACTAGTTCCATCAGCTGCGTACAACTAGGACGCAATGTGCTCTAGCAGAGAGATCATCATTGTATAAGAACCTCTAGGTCCAAGCAATATTGCTATATCATCCTCAAGCATCAATCAGCGGTGTTTTGCAAGCTTTAGAAATCAAATAAAAAGTGTTGCTCATATTGAATAACGCCGGAATAAGAGGAGACTAATATTTATAATCATCCTCTTCGGAATTGATTAATGCGGATCGTACCTTATTATTAGGTACAAAGCCTCTTGAGATAATATAACACCTTGTAAGTGTGAGATTTGATTCACCATGTTACACAAGTGAATGACAGGCAAGCCCCCATTACATATCAAACTGTGCAAATTCTAAACTGGGTAAATTATTTTTATTATGTTATAAATACACTATCCAACAATATTCAAAGATCTTAGAGAACTATACTTTAGGTTAATCTAACCTATGGCATGTTTGAGAAATTAATGCTGATTTAGTCCTGTGTGCGATAAGTGTCAGAATTACTTAGGATATTGTGAAAGAGATGATGGTCTTAAGTCTCCATCTTTGAATACAGTCACCTGTACTTGACTGTAATTATTGCTGTATACATTCCAAGTTGATTATATAGCTTCATGCATGGTATAGGAATGAATGACAATCCACGAAGAGTACTAACAATGTTGGAGATATTAGAAATCCTTACATCCCAACAAGTGTAACTCTCTCCGTTTGCAGCTTCTGTGCAGCACACATTTTATTTCATGTTTTTGTGTAACAATCATTCCCAAATATCTTGAGTGACAGTAGTAGGAATAGTATGTTGACTTTGGCTTCCGCAAGGGGCGCAGTACAATGCACGCAATAGAAAGCGTACAAGACAGAGTTCACAGAGCGCATACAATGGCTCCCCAACCAGGAGGAGGGTTTTGTGCCATAATATGCTTGGATATGAAGAACGCCTTCAACACAGCAAGCTGGGAACGGATCTATAGGTCCCTAGATGGAAGAGTCCCCCCTTACCTGCTCGCAGTCATCAGCGATGGACTGCGTGACAGAGTCCTCGTATGTGACACCGATGAGGGAAGGGTTGAGCTGGAATTATCTGCAGGGATAGCTCAAGGATCCGTGTCAGGACCGTTCGAATGGAACACGCAATACGACGAGTTCCTGAACATGAGTCTTCCAGATGGGGCAGAACTCATTGGCTTCGCGGACGATGCGGCATTAGTCGTGGTCGCCGAAACCGCGTGGCAAGTGGAGTGTGTGGCCAATGAAGCTCTCTACCGCATTGGTCAATGGTTCCCTGAGAACGGGCTGGAGCTTGCCGAGCACAAGTGCGAAGCGATGCTAGTCACCAAGAGGAGGAGTTTCGAAACTCCCGTGTTCTCCATCAACGGGTACGAGATTCCACTTAAGAGGGAACTTAGGTACCTTGGGGTTTGGTTTGATGACCGATGGAGCTACAAGGCACAAGCCAGAGAAGCAGCGCTGAAGGCAGACAGGGTCGGTGGCGCCCTCCAGCGGCTCATGCCAAACATTGGTGGCCCCAAGCCAAACAGAAGAGCCTTACTCAGCACCGTGAGCTATTCCATCATGCCGTACGGTGCACCAATTTGGGGGCAGGTAGCTAGAGGGTACGTAATCGATGCAAAGCTAGGTCCAGTCCAGCGGCGTTTCGCGCTACGGACGATCAGTGCTTATTGCACGGTGTCTGACCACGCAGCCTGTGTGCTTGCGGGTACACCACCCATTCGACTGCTTGTAGCCGAGAGAGTGCGGGTATGGAAACGCCAAGAAACCCTCAAGAGCGATGGAGTCGTGCTCAACCCCACTCGCAAGGCCCTCATACGAGACGTCGAGAGGGGGGAGACCGTCGAAGAGTGGCAAAAAGAGTGGGAGAGCTCAACGAAAGGGAAGTGGACGCGAAGGCTGATCCCCAACATAGCCAGGTGGATCGATCGAGCTCACGGAGAGCTGGATTACTGGCTGACGCAAGCGTTTAGTGGGCATGGCTGCTTCGGAGAGTACCTGGAGCGGTTCCAGAAGAGGGAGACCCCGGTGTGTCAGATGTGTGCGGCAGACTGGGACGATGTGGAGCATGCACTCTTCCATTGCATGAACACAGCTACGGAGAGAGCGGAGCTCGTGAACTGGCTTGGAAATCAGATCACCCCTGAGAATCTATTGCCGTTCATGCTCCGCAACAAAGAGACATGGGATAAGATCGCCGCCTATATCAAGACGGCGATCACCCGAAAAGAAGAGCGAGAACGGGCATTGCAGCGTCAAGCAAGGGGCGCTGCATAGCGAACAACGACGACTTGAAGAGTGATCATTGACGACGAAGAGAGAAGACAGAAGAGCGGACACACCGAAGAGGGACGCCTCATGGCGCGCGATACGCCTCCCACCCTGAAGTAATGCTAACGCGGTTCCGGGGTGGGTTGGTTAGATAGTGGTTAGCTGCCCCCAGTTCTGCAATGATGGCTTGCCAACATCGTAGGGCTGAGAGCAGAAGGTTTTAGCCCCCAGGGCACACGGGCGTTGGATCCATGCTCATCCGGTTTACCGGGTGAGCAAAATGAAAGCGCTTATGGTCTGCCGGTGGGAGATCCATTAGGGATAGCCTGTCATTAGATTTTTCCTTATATTCCACTTAAAAAAAAAAAAAAAAAAAAAAAGTATGTTGACTTGGTTTAAGTTATTGATTGACTCAATCTCTATCTTGAGCTTCTTTGGACTTCACTCCTGATTGACAGCAAAATTCTAAGCTCAGAAGTAATAAAATATCAAGGATTTGTACAAAATAGCTGTATCGCTTGAGCAGAATCAGTTAATTGGAGCGTATAATGATTGGATTATGTTTATGATAGCAGGAAGTACTATATGATTTGGTTCTCTATAATAAGGAGTGCATGTTCAAAGTCATGTGTCATGACATCTTGCATGTAGCTGAGAAAAGTTCCACTACCACTCACAATGACTTTCTGTGTCGAATTCACAGTTTCCTTTCCTGACACTTCATAATATCTTTCTGTATATTTACAGTCATATCCGTAAACGGTATTTGTGTAATGTGACACTGCAATTTTCTTAGAAGATCTCAGAAACTTTCCAAAATTCTTAAGCGTGAAAAATTGTTAGAGAAATAGACGGGATATGTACGAGTGCTACTTTTGTGATACTAATCTGAAATCTTCTAGCATCAACTTGACTTTCATCATAAGAGGCCAGTCTGTACTAGTCACTACTTTATACCCACCAAACAGTGAATGTCACCTCAACGTTTTTGGGACGTTGCAATTGCAACCTTGGAACGTTCAATAAACAGTCAGAAACCCCGTAGGTGCCCACACAGCATGGAAACATTTCAGAAATGTTTCAGAAAACATTTCAGAAAATATTTCAATGAAACATTTCTGGAATATAGCTATGTCCGCGGTTTTGAAATGTTTCTGAAAGCTTTTATGGGAATTTTTTTGGAAACCTTTCAGAGATGTTTCAGAAATGTTTCAAAAACATTCCAAAAACGTCTCAGGAACGTTTCAGAGGCATCACATTGAAATATTTGCGGGGGTTTGAGATAATGAATATTGCGACGATCGAGCAAAAAAACTCATGTCATTTCGAAATCGCGGGTATTGACATTCAGATTTGATTTTTGATTATTAAATTTCTTGAAAAATTGCTTTTAGTACAGTCATCAATATTATGTGTTGATATCGTTACGTGAGTGTCGCCGGTGAGATTTAAACCTGCGATCTTGGGATTACTAGACTGCGACATTGTCCCCTGAGCTGTCGACGTATATTCACGTCTTAGCTTAAAATGTGTATTTAGCCAAACGCAAGTGTTTATGATGTGAAAACGAGTTGGCGGTTGAATTTCATCCGTTTCTGACGATTTGATACATACAAAGAGGATCGTAATCCAAGTTTTTGATATGAAAATGGTACTATGTTCGCTCAAGGATCTTGTGGGAAAGAAAATTGTCTACTGAAATATGGAACCAGGATTCCGTGGAAGAGAGAGGGGAAATGGAATGGAAGAAAATCTCGAGTCAGGGATCACGCGAATCTTTTCATCTTACCAAAACAAATCATGTAGATGCATCATAATTTCGTTTCTCAGGATTTTCTCATCAAACAAAATCGCACTGCCAACTGTAATATCAGGCGAAGAAAAATCTGACCAGGATAAATTCAAATATTCCAAATGGTTTCGAAAAAGGATTCAAACCGCTTAATGGATATCGCTAAGATATTGGCATTGGAGTATTTCAGGAAATTTTTTTGGAATTATATTCATACTCAAATCTCCCAAAAACATTCCAGAAACGTTTCAGAGACATTTCCGAAACGTTTCAGCAATATTTCAGAAATTTTCCAAATACGGTACAAAAATCTTTCAGAAACTTCTTGTTAAGTTTTCAGGAACCCTCCAAAAGCCTCTGCAAGAAGTTTCAAAAATTGTTGAATGCAAGATCGCTGAAGATTTGATAGTAAGGAATTACAACAATAATTCGAGGTCATATTTCTGATATCTTGCCCCGAAATTTGTCAGAAACGTCCCAGGAATGTTTCAAAAACAACTCATGGAAGTTCAGAAACTTCCCAGGAACGTTTGAAGAACCTTCTGAAACTTGTCAAGAAGCTGAGAGGTATCTCTTAGAAAGTATTGAGGGAACTTCCAAACATTTTCCAAAGAAATATTGTTGAAAATTCTCATAAGTGGAGTATTGCAAGAATAATTGGTATTGAAATTCTTAGAGCGTAGCACTGAAGAAACTATCAGAAATTCATCAAAGATCTCGCAGAAAGCTGAAAGTTTATTGTGCAGTATTTCACTATTGTTTCGAAGCCAGATTTTCGGAATTTAGCACCAAAATCTTCCAGAAACATTTCAGAAACGTTTCAAAAACGTTTCAGAAACATTTCAGAAGCATTTAAGAAACATTCCAGAAACGTTTCAAGAACATTTCAAGAATATTCCAACAGCGTCTCAGGGATATTTCAGTCCCGTCACAAACCTCTCAGAAGTCTTTCAGAGACTTTTTGAGAAGCTCTTAAGAATCTTTCGAAAAGACTTCGGGGATCCTCCAAGAATTTCTAAAGTTGGAATATCTCTCACATTTCTCTACGGGCACTCAAGAATCTTTCAGAATTCTTAAGCGCGAGGTTGCTGAAAGATTGTCAGGGAAATAATGATGGGATACTTAGAAGTCATGTATTTGGATTATTGCTTTGAAATCTCTAACAACCTTTCATACACCTTACGCAAATTTCTCCGAATCAAGATTCTTGACAGATTGCCGTTGGAATATTGCAGGGATTTTCGGAAATGGTATTCCCGGGTTATCGAACTGGATTGAAGTTTCCGAAGGAGCTTTCGAGAACCTTTCAAAAATCATTCGGAAAGATTTCAGTTGGTCCACAAAAGTCTCTTAGAACGAGATTGTTCTAGAATTGTTGTGCAAGATTCCAGAAATATTTCGACGTTGTATCCATGGAATATTGCACTCGAATATTTCAAAAACCTTCCAGATAAATATGTCTGGAAGATTTTCAGAAATGTTCTATGAAATGTTCCGAGGAGCTCTCCGAAAGATGTTCACGATATATTGCAATGAAATATTACAAGAACATTCCTTGAAATGTTTCTGCAAATTTTCTGGGAAATTTCATTGAACATTGCAATAAAATATCACAAAAACATTTCCTGAAACGTTTCTGCGAGGGTTCTGAAAGATTTCATTGGAATATTTAACTGAAACGTTTCCCTGTAATATTCCCATGCTGTGTGGGTGGAACGTTTGAGCAACGTAAAATGTCTAAAAGATGTCTGTTGTCTCTAAATTGCGCATATACATAAGTAAATGGAATGCTTTATATAAATTGTTCTCAATTTGCTATTGTTGCATTCAAGCACAATCCTACCGTCTTTCTTCTACTAAGTGGACATGTTTCTGATTGAGCTTAATCGATGGGATTGAACGGGGATGGAGCTCATAGCTTGCAAGAATTGAAATTTTAGAAACAATTTATTTATTATTTAACAGAAAGTTTTCTACGTATTGGTTGCACGAAAAACATCTCGAAATCCATTGTGCAACCTTTGAAAAACCGTTGAAACGTCCCAGATACGTGCTGGAAACGTTGGGACAACAGACATCTCGTAGACAATTTGCGTTGCTCAAACGTTACACCTACGGGGTTTCCGATTATCTACGAAACGTTCCAAGGTTGCATGGCAACTTTCAAGGAACGTTGAGGTAACATTCACTGTTTGGTGGGTAGATTGCGCCACGGTTGTCCGCATGGCTTAAGAAAGAATATTTGATTTTTGAATGATTGCAAACGCTTTCCGGATCAAGCATTGAGTCAGCGCGCTTCCCAATACAATTTTCAATCATTTTTTAGCTTTATCTCGTATCTAATCTCACGATATTTTTTGAAGGTTTTAGAAAACCGTAAACGCGCATAACCTCATGTTTTCCATGATGCAGCAGCGATAACTCGAGATTTCACTTTCTCAAAACATTAAACAACTATCGTTAGTTTCGAGATGGAACAAATCTCAATTGATTTGGATTTCCATTGGGTAGCACGCTGGTTCAATGATCAATTTTTCAGTAAGTTCTATCAAGAATTGTCAGAGCATTCATGGGAACGGCCCGAACAATTCGCCTTCTGCTGCGCTGTTCCTACCTTCACTTGTTACGAGCACGAATTATCAATATCAAATGCGCGAAAACAAAATGGACAGGCTCTTTCAAATTCCACCCCGAGCTGTGTTATGGATAAATAAACTACCCCACAAATCCCGGAAGATTCTCTAAATTTCAAAATACCCGCTGACATTCCTCAATTTTCATGACGCTGCTCTCATTTTAATTCCTCACTGAGATAAAATTTGGAAAAATGGGTTCTTTCTAATTCGATTTCGATGATCATAATCATTTTTATGAACCCCCAATGTATTAACTTGACTCAATCAGTGGAGCGAATTTTCGGTAGACGACTTCGATTCAAATAGCATAATATTTGGTACAGTATTGTCATTTAGTTTGACTAGCATTAATAAACTTTTTGTGTATCTCCCGATGTAATTTTGATAGGAAAAAGGGTTCGACCCGAGCTTTCCCATTTGGACCAAGTAACAACTAAAATATTCCATCATCATTGTTCATGGCCAACAATCATTGAATTTCTGAATCGAACGGCACACCATTGTCATATTTGATTTGCAGTTGGTGCTCCGATAGGTACGACCGTGTTCTGAGATAGGTAAGTATAATTTTTGCAATACTACTATTTTCCAAAGGAATACAGCAAATAGCTGCTCTAAGCGCTTTTATAGTGGCTGCAGTTTGCGCCCAACGCTGCCAAGGGCGCGTTACCCTTGCTGTAATAAAATTTCGATATTTCGAGAGTCGTTCCTTCTTTCTCGATTCATTTTCACCTCAGTATAGAGAAGTGAATTACTAAACTTTGCGATGCCGAAAAACCCGTATTTTCTCACAGATTCTGACAAAGATTTGGTATCTAAGGGAGAGAAATTAAAAGATCAGCACGTAGAGAAATTCCATCAGTTGATTCAAATTGCTACCTCTACATTGCCTCGTTCCATTTTGTTGGCCAATAAAACTGAGCTGATTCGTCCAATCGCTCGAGGTACACGCCATTTGCAAATTATTCATTGCTGTACTGATCAATGCAACGAGTGCCTCGGTGGCCACTGGATTTGTTTTTTCTATGATGGCGAAAACATTTTCATCTACGATTCATTGAATTTGAAGTCGTTGTACAAGAATGCTGAAGATTTTTTGAGGGCTTTATGTCCTTTCTTTGACGATGTCTCCATTTACTTACCAGATGTGCAATATCAAGCTAATGGGAAAGATTGCGGTCCACATGCAATGGCCATGGCCACGTCCGTTGTTTTTGATGAAGATCCAAGCACAGTCGATTACAATCGGGAACTTTTGCGAAGGCACATTCTACTTATGAATGAAAAAAACGTTTTGATACCTTTCCCGAAAGGAAATAATGGGTTCACGCGAAATCCATCATGGCCCTGTCCCACGCCGAAGTTAGCATGGAACACGATTCCCCGCGAACTCCAAAAATACCCTTTCCAAGCTATTTGTGTGGAATATCGAGCACTAGGTCGTTTGTTCTATATCAGAGGGCTGCCTAATCCTGAAGGTGTTTCATGCTACGCGAATGCAACATTACAAAGTATCATCCATTGTAAACCTGTGCGACAACATTTTTCCAGTGTGAGAGACGTGAATAATCTTCCTCGAGCGATCAGAGATTATCTGTCTAATTCCACAGTACCAATACGGGGACTTAGAAGCTTTGCTCACGAAATGTTTGAAGTCGAACGACAGCAGCACAAGATGTCAGTGAGTTTATGACATTTTTATTTGCCAAGTCCTTTGATCTCAGTTCAATTTTCAAACACAGCCTCATTACAATAAGAATATGTGCATGATGTGGATCCGAAACTAAAAATGAAATGGAGAATTACATTCTGAATCTCCAGCTACCCAACAATTACGAAAATTGCGATCTACAAATGATTCACCGGCACACAAAAAAAAGTATCTGTACTGTTGACCAGACCTACTTTTCTTTATGTATCTTGGCACGCTGAATCCGAATCCGAGGTCGGTTTGGCCCGGCTACTTCTTGTTTTCGAGGAAATCGTGAAAATTAGGTGGAAATAGTGGGAATAGTGTGGAACAGCATTACATTTTTGATGAATATCCGTGAATCTACATATTTTGAGCTGAAAACCTGTATTAGGGGGTTTTTGGGGCCGCTGAATACGAATACGGTGTCAGAATACCGATTTTCTCAAATCCAAGATGGCGGTCGGAAAATGGCGGAATGGAAATCTCCGACAACTGCTCAGTTTAACTCCAAAGACTCATCTCGGGAGTTCATGGTCGTGTTGAGAGATTTTCGGGGTCACTGAACATGAATACAGAGTCAGAATACTGATTTTCTCAGATCTAAGATGGTGGCTTCAAAATGGCGGAATGGTAATTTCCAAAAACTGCTCAGTATATCTTCATGGGTCTCCTCTTGGGGGTTTTTGGGGTCGCTGATCACGAATATGATATCAACATGATGATTTCGTGGAATCCAGGATAGCGGAGGAGGATCTGGCCCAAATCCTAAGGAGGCAACGGACCCTTAAGCTCCCAAATCCTCGGATCCGGTCTACCTCGAGCTCAGTACTCGGGTGAAGAGAAGCGGGAGGCGGATCTTGCCCAAATCCTAGGAAGGCAACCAACCCCCAAGCCCCCAAATCCTCGGACCCGGTCACCCTCGAGTTCAGTCTTTTGGTGAAGAGATGCAAGAGGAGAATCTTGCTCATATCCTAGGAAGGCAACCAAGCCCCAAGCCCCCAAATCCTCGGACCCGGTCACGCTCGAGTTCAGTCTTTTGGTAAAGAGAAGCAAGAGGAGAATCTTGCTCATATCCTAGGAAGGCAACCAACCCCCAAGCCCCCAAATCCTCGGACCCGGTAACCCTCGAGTTCGGTCTTTTGGTAAAGAGGAGCGAGAGGAGAATCTTGCCCAAATCCTAGGAAGGCAACCAACCCCCAAGCTCCTGAATCCTCGGACCCGGTCACCCTCGAGTTCGGTCTTTTGGTAAAGAGAAGCGAGAGGAGAATCTTGCCTAAATCCTAGGAAGGCAACCAACCCCCAAGCTCCTAAATCCTCGAACCCGGTCACCCTCGAGTTCAGTCTTTTGGTAAAGAGAAGCGAGAGGAGAATCTTGCCCAAATCCTAGGAAGGCAACCAACCCCCAAATCCTCGGACCCGGTCAATCTCGAGTTCAGTCCCTCGGTGAAGAGATGCAAGAGGAGAATCTTGCTCATATCCTAGGGAGGCAACCAAGCCCCAAGCCCCCAAATCCTCGGACCCGGTCACCCCCGAGTTCAGTCTTTTGGTAAAGAGAAGCAAGAGGAGAATCTTGCTCATATCCTAGGAAGGCAACCAACCCCCAAGCCCCCAAATCCTCGGACCCGGTCACCCTCGAGTTCGGTCTTTTGGTAAAGAGGAGCGAGAGGAGAATCTTGCCCAAATCTTAGGAAGGCAACCAACCCCCAAGCTCCTAAATCCTCGGACCCGGTCACCCTCGAGTTCGGTCTTTTGGTAAAGAGAAGCGAGAGGAGAATCTTGCCCAAATCCTAGGAAAGCAACCAACCCCCAAGCTCCTAAATCCACGGACGCGGTCACCCTCGAGTTCAGTCTTTTGGTAAAGAGAAGCGAGAGGAGAATCTTGCCCAAATCCTAGGAAGGCAACCAACCCCCAAGCCCCCAAATCCTCGGACCCGGTCACCCTCGAGTTCAGTCCCTCGGTGAAGAGAAGCGAGAGGAGGATCTTGCCCAAATCCTAGGAAGGCAACCACCCCCTAGCCCCCAAATCCTCGGACCCGGTCACCCTCGAGTTCAGTGTTTTGGTAAAGAGAAGCGAGGGGAGAATCTTGCCCAAATCCTAAGAAGGCAACCAACCCCCGAGCCCCCAAATCCTCGGACCCGGTCACCCTCGAGTTCAGTCTTTTGGTAAAGAGAAGCGAGAGGAGAATCTTGCCCAAATCCTAGGATGGCAACCAACCCCCAAGCCCCCAAATCCTCGGACCCGGTCACCCTCGAGTTCAGTCTTTTGGTAAAGAGATGCAAGGGGAGAATCTTGCTCATATCCTAGGAAGGCAACCAAGCCCCAAGCCCCCAAATCCTCGGACCCGGTCACCCTCGAGTTCGGTCTTTTGGTAAAGAGAAGCGAGAGGAGAATCTTGCCCAAATCCTAGGAAGGCAACCACCCCCTAGCCCCCAAATCCTCGGACCCGGTCACCCTCGAGTTCAGTGTTTTGGTAAAGAGAAGCGAGGGGAGAATCTTGCCCAAATCCTAAGAAGGCAACCAACCCCCAAGCCCCCAAATCCTCGGACCCGGTCACCCTCGAGTTCAGTCTTTTGGTAAAGAGAAGCAAGAGGAGAATCTTGCTCATATCCTAGGAAGGCAACCAACCCTCAAGCCTCCAAATCCTCGGACCCGGTCACCCTCGTTTCAGTCCCTTGCGAGAGGAGGATCTTGCCCAAATCCTGGGAAGGCAACCAAGCCCCAAGCCCCCAAATCCTCGGACCCGGTCACCCTCGAGTTCGGTCTTTTGGTAAAGAGAAGCGAGAGGAGAATCTTGCCCAAATCCTAGGAAGGCAACCAACCCCCAAGCTCCTAAATCCTCGGACCCGGTCACCCTCGAGTTCAGTCTTTTGGTAAAGAGAAGCGAGAGGAGAATCTTGCCCAAATCCTAGGAAGGCAACCAACCCCCAAGCCCCCAAATCCTCGGACCCAGTCACCCTCGAGTTCAGTCCCTCGGTGAAGAGAAGCGTGAGGAGGATCTTGCCCAAATCCTAGGAAGGCAACCACCCCCTAGCCCCCAAATCCTCGGACCCGGTCACCCTCGAGTTCAGTGTTTTGGTAAAGAGAAGCGAGGGGAGAATCTTGCCCAAATCCTAAGAAGGCAACCAACCCCCAAGCCCCCAAATCCTCGGACCCGGTCACCCTCGAGTTCAGTCTTTTGGTAAAGAGAAGCAAGAGGAGAATCTTGCTCATATCCTAGGAAGGCAACCAACCCTCAAGCCTCCAAATCCTCGGACCCGGTCACCCTCGTTTCAGTCCCTTGATGAAGAGAAGCGAGAGGAGGATCTTGCCCAAATCCTGGGAAGGCAACCAACCCCCAAGCCCCCAAATCCTCGGACCCGGTCACCCTCGAGTTCAGTCTTTTGGTAGAGAGAAGCGAGAGGAGAATCTTGCCCAAATCCTAGGAAGGCAACCAACCCCCAAGCCCCCAAATCCTCGGACCCGGTCGACCTCGAGTTCAGTGTTTTGGTAAAGAGAAGCGAGGGGAGAATCTTGCCCAAATCCTAGGAAGGCAACCAACCCCCAAGCCCCCAAATCCTCGGACCCAGTCACCCTCGAGTTCAGTCCCTCGGTGAAGAGAAGCGAGAGGAGGATCTTGCCCAAATCCTGGGAAGGCAACCAACCCCCAAGCCCCAAAATCCTCGGACCCGGTCACCCTCGAGTTCAGTCTTTTGGTAAAGAGAAGCGAGAGGAGAATATTGCCCAAATCCTAGGAATGCAACAAATTTCCAAGCTCTTAAATCCACAAACCTACTCCGTCTTGAAATGAATGAAAATCTCCGACAACTGCTCAGTTCAACTCCAAAGACTCTTCTGGGGGGTTTTTCGGGTCGCTGATCATGGATATGATGTCAGAATTATGATTCTGTCGAATCCAGGATGACGGATCCAGAATAGCGGAACGAAATCTCCCGAAAACTCTTCAATTCAGCGCAAAACACTTGGGGCTTGGGGGTTGGTTGCCTTCCTAGGATTTGGGCAAGATTCTCCTCTCGCTTCTCTTTACCAAAGGACTAAACTCGAGGGTGACCGGGTCCGAGGATTTGGGGGCTTGGGGGTTGGTTTCCTTCCTAGGATTTGGGCAAGATCCTCCCCTCGCTTCTCCTCACCAAGGGACTGAACTCGAGGGTGACCGGGTCCGAGGATTTGGGGGCTTGGGGGTTGGTTGCCTTCCTAGGATTTGTGCAAGATTCTCCTCTCGCTTCTTTTCACCAAAAGACTGAACTCGAGGGTGACCGGGTCCGAGGATTTGGGGGCTTGGGGGTTGGTTGCCTTCCTAGGATTTGGGCAAGATCCTCCTCTCGCTTCTCTTTACCAAAAGACTGAACTCGAGGGTGACCGGGTCCGAGGATTTAGGAGCTTGGGGGTTGGTTGCCTTCCTAGGATTTGGGCAAGATTCTCCTCTCGCTTCTATTTACCAAAAGACTGAACTCGAGAGTGACCGGGTCCGAGGATTTGGGGGCTTGGGGGTTTGTTGCCTTCATAGGATTTGGGCAAGATTCTCCTCTCGCTTCTCTTTACCAAAGGACTGAACTCGAGGGTGACCGGGTCCGAGGATTTGGGGGCTTGTGGGTTGGTTGCCTTCCTAGGATATGAGCAAGATTCTCCTCTTGCTTCTCTTTACCAAAAGACTGAACTCGAGGGTGACCGGGTCCGAGGATTTAGGAGCTTGGGGGTTGGCTGCCTTCCTAGGATTTGGGCAAGATTCTCCTCTCGCTTGTCTTTACCAAAAGACTGAACTCGAGGGTGACCGGGTCCGAGGATTTGGGGGCTTGGGGGTCGGTTGCCTTCCTAGGATTTGGGCAAGATTCTCCTCTCGCTTCTCTTTACCAAAGGACTGAACTCGAGGGTGACCGAGTCCGAGGATTTGGGGGCTTGTGGGTTGGTTGCCTTTCTAGAATTTGAGCAAGATCCTCCTCCCGCTTCTCTTCACCCGAGTACTGAGCTCGAGGTAGACCGGGTCCGAGGATTTGGGAGCTTAAGGGTCCGTTGCCTCCTTAGGATTTGGGCCAGATCCTCCTCCGCTATCCTGGATTCCACGGAATCATGATTTTGATATCATATTCGTGATCAGCGACCCCAAAAACCCCCAAGAAGAGACCCATGAAGATATACTGAGCAGTTTTTGGAAATTTCCATTCCGCCATTTTGAAGCCGCCATCTTGGATTTGAGAAAATCAGTATTCTGACTCTGTATTCATGTTCAGTGACCCCGAAAATCTCTCAACACGACCATGAACTCCCGAGAAGAGTCTTTGGAGTTAAACTGAGCAGTTGTCGGAGATTTCCATTCCGCCATTTTCCGACCGCCATCTTGGATTTGAGAAAATCGGTATTCTGACACCGTATTCGTATTCAGCGGCCCCAAAAACCCCCTAATACAGGTTTTCAGCTCAAAATATGTAGATTCACGGATATTCATCAAAAATGTAATACTGTTTCACACTATTCCCACGATTTCCACCTAATTTTCACGATTTCCTCGAAAACAAGAAGTAGCCGGGCCAAACCGACCTCGGATTCGGATTCAGCGTGCCAAAATACATAAAGAAAAGTAGGTCTGGTCAAAAGTACAGATACTTTTTTTTTGTGTGCCGGTGTTATTGATCATAATTTAAGAATCTGGACAGCGACGGAAATAGACTGTGGGGAAGAGCTGTCTGAGGAAGAAAAGCAATCGATGGAATGTGATCAAAACGGGCACTGCCCCGGGAAAGAAATGGAGAAAATGGATTTGACTACCAAAAATGATTATATTATAGTTTCCGTGAACATTTCTCGTACGACACGTTTAGGTGAACTGGGGAAAATAGATGATCTTTACTTGCAGCATTTATCGGAAAAAGACGTGATAACTGCTCGTACACGATATGAAGCGTGATCTTACATCGCGGTTCGAATATCTATCAGGGACATTATACAAACATACTCCGAGGAATAAATTCATGGGTCCGTGTAAATAGCATGGAACTTGAACAGGGTACACTTTTTAAGAGTCCTCAAACAAATCCGTACATCATAATCTTGAAGAAACAAAAAAACCATCGTCACACATTAACAAGCCACCCCTCCATACTTTCAAGTAATACGGAGGCCATTACATTATACCAAAAGATTGTAAGCACAGAGAAATCCGATCCCAGAAAGGTAATAAACGTGCCGGATTCTTTCAAACTGCCGGTCGAAGAAGATAAAAAGATATTCAGACTAGTAGAGACTATCGACTTAACTTCAACGGAAAATTCCGAGCACGCCGAGGGGGCTTTTTGTTTACCGAGAACAGAAGTACCGCAAAGCTCTACTAAATCCAGAGCTATAGTTCACAAATCATCATCAGATCTGACTGCTGTCACTGTTAAAAATAAAAAATTACGCACTAAAATTCGGAATTCCTACTTGCCACAGAAGAACCATGATACGAAGACTCACAAGCATTCGGATATCTCTCATTCGGAGGGTAACCCAAGTGGTTTCGATCTACCCAGAACCCGCCAGGTCCCAATTCAAACGGTGCAGATCGTAGACTCGAATCAAAAGGTTGTGAGCTGACAGAAAAGGGAAGTGGGAGATGGATATATCCACATTCCCCCATTACGAAGCACACCTATCCCCAAGTCATCGTAATGTGGCCCTGCAGTAAACGGGGAAAAACTGTCCCTAAATTATAAATCTGTCCCGAAATCTATCATGACCACTGACATCCAGTCATCAAATACCAAACCAACCGCTACTCTGACGGCGGATCCTGTCGCGAACGCGGGCATCAAGCGAAAATATTCCTTGCAAAATTTTTTTTTTCCTTCAAATGTTACGTCAAAGGTAATGGAAGCAAAGGCTACTTGTGATCAAAAGCTAGAGGACAATAGTTTGGCCATTAACTGTGCGCCGAATGAATCAAACAATTTACAGTTCTGCTCTGCAAAAAGAAAAAGCGAAATATCCGAAAAACATTCCGGTGATATCGGATTTCGGGATCGACACATTACCAATAACTCTAAATATATGAAACTAGATCAATCTCGGGAAATGCACATCGAGTCCAGTCAGATATTCCCCACGATCAGCGATCCAAAATCCCATACCCGGGTGTCATCGAATGATTACGAGCCCGGACTATCATTCACCGATCTCAATGTTAACGGGCGAGGAGAGTATGTACAAATTAGCTCATCAGAGAAGATGAGCGATAGTATTATCGACTGCTCTCAAACACTCTTAAGAATCTTGTCGCCCATGCAACTCAGCGGACCAGAATTGTGTGGTGAGAAAACTATTTGTCCTATTGAGAGCACAAAAAACATGGAAAGTTACACAGGTAGAACGTTCCCCATGACCAGTAAGCAGCTCAAGAATAAGAAATATCATTTTACAAATAGAGAGTCAATTCTTAAGAGACAGAAAGAATATTATCAGTGTCACAAAAATGAAATCCTAAAAAAATCTCGGAGGAGTGATCCCCCGAAGAGGGATGATAAGAACATGGAACATGAATCTCATCATGAAATCATGCACAAGAACGACTATGAAGTGGAATCATTTCGAGAAGCTCGTAAAGAATATCCCCCGATTCATGGCAAATCTACTGATGTTCTTCTCAAATGCAAGGAAAGATATATCACTAAACTCATAAAAAATTTGGATTCTCCGTGTACTGCGGAGAATAGAATTCAGGCTGATCAACTGGTCACAAGGTGTATTCATGTTAGGGGCGATAGAGTTCTGAAATTGAAACGAGTTATGAAAAAGCTAAGCACCAAATGTGAGCTCGTTGTTTCCAAGTTGGGCGATGTTTCTATTTTGGACAATGTAGAGTTCGGTACTTCACTTTTATGTGGAAAACCAAATCACCATTCTACGACAGCTCCATACTTCCTCGAAACTGCTTATGATACCAGTATGTTGAACCAGTGACGAGAAACGGATATTGATGGACTTGATGACGTATCGAGGGAGGTTCGAAAAGAACCGTTGATTCAGGATGAGGAGGGAATGGTAACCAATATTCTACCTTGTTACGTCAAAGCTGGAAAGTCTAGTTCAACGTGGACTTGCGATGATTACTGCAGAAAAGTCGATGTTGATATTTTGCGAGAAATTGGATCTTTGTTCGAAGAAATCATTGCACTGGGATATCCTGCCAGTGTAAATTTCTTTAGGAATGTTGATACGTGTACGTCGGAAACACGTAATACGGATAAACGAGGACATCCAATCACTTGTTACGTTGAACCACTGACTTGCGCATCGAAATTGTTGAAAATTGACATTCTTTCATGCCATTATCCTTCTTTGCGTACTGTAAAGAGGATGATTTACGAAGTGAAACATTTGTATAACCGGATAAGGAGTATTGAACTTGCTTTAGCTGAGGGGGATTTTGCGAGTTTACTTCAAATACGGAAAGAATCTGAAGATGTTCAGGTTCAATGCTCCAATACCGAAGGTGAAACATGTTTAGATGAAGTGGAACTCACCAAACGGTACCTGAAAGGTATTGAAGTGTTCACAAGGATAGATCAAGATCCACCTTCTATCCCGTGCATCTCATGCGAACGTCTCTGCACTTCTAGATACGTCGATCGCGTCGAGAAACACTTGACTGAGAATAATTCTGGTTATTTTGGCTTGAAAGGTACGAGTTTGATGTTTGACTTGATCGGAGGAAGCGAGAGAGATGTTGATAAGACACGGTGGGAGAAGTTACAGGATTTGTATGAGTCGCAATATTTTAGAGAAAGTTTTATTTGTCATTTTTGTATCGGTAAGCTAAAAAAAAATAAACTCCCATTCTTGAGTATCATGAACGGTCTCTTCACCGATGAAACACCGCCAGAGATTCAAACATTGAATAGATTTGAGAAAGTTCTCATCCAACGTGCTAAAAATTTTCAAACAATTGTCAAACTAGAAACCGTGCAAAAGAAAAATATCCCTCACTATATGATGCTAGATCAAGTCAAAGGTCGCACCTTCCACTTACCTCTTCCTCTTGAAGCAACTCTAGAGAAAATTTGTAGAGAAACCGACCCAATTAACATGAATCATGAGATGTTCATATTAGTTCGGAGTAATCCAACAAAGAGAAAAGTTGTTTGGGAAGATTACGTCGATATCACGAAAGTATGGACAGCTCTTGAATTATTGAAGAGTAGGAATCCTTTGTATGCAAGCATTCAACTCCCCCATTCACCGGCAGAATTGTTACAACACTTAGAACAAGCCGATCTAGAGTATGAGGAAGGAAAAGTTGACAAACAACCAGATGGGGTGGAGGGTGATTCAGATTTTCCACGTGATTCCAATCATGTTGAACATTTAGATGAATCAGCCAATGATGACTTCATTGATTATGACGATGGGGGGCAAATCCATCCTGAACCGAACAAGTGCCAGCCTGGAGCGAATGTTGATCATAACGATGTGATCGCAGATTCCTCGGGCACCGAGGGAGAACATGAAAATCAACAAAAATTGGTCGATAATGAATACGGTCACGATCAATCGGCAACATTCCAGGCTATAGCGAAAAAGCCTGCTCTCCTCACTTTCAAGTCCAAATCTGACCCCTATTATGAAGAATACACTATATACCCCCTATACAAAAAAAACTATGAATGAAAAAGATACTACAATATATCAGGTGCTGCAAGTATTTGCTTCGACTTTGGATACCCGTGCCATAGATTTGAATCTGAAATGCTTCCCTGATTTATTTCCTCTCGGGAGGTATGGACAGCACTATGACCGAGAAGTGAACGTGCGAGATGTCGACTTTTACAAATCGAGACTGATTTCTAGACATAATCAGTTCAGGTTGAACATACCCTATCTGTTTCATGCACTCCATAATCATAATATGCGACAATTGAGTGCCGGAATATTCCACAAATTGAATGTCGTCAATCCACATCTCAAGTATACAGCCAAGGAATTATTAAATTCGATGGGAAGTGAGCTGTTTCAGCAAAACTTACAAACTATATTCTCCAGACTACGAGGCACTGAAGCTTATTGGGTTCAAGTCAGAAATGAACTTCGTGTCATGGTTAGAGAGTATGGACCGATAACATGGTTTATAACTTTTAGCCCATCTGAGTGGATGTGGTCAGCCATGGCTAAATATATATGTACAGTTAACGGGTGGGACGAAACGAAACATACCATTAGCGAGTTGATGGCTCAAGACCCTACATCTGCAGGTAGGTATATAGAAAACAAGTTCAAAGCGGTAATGGCTTATATATACTCTGACGATGAACCAGTAGGGAAGGTTCGTCATCACCATTTCACTCGCGAGTATCAAGGGAGAGGCATACCACATTTTCACTGTTTTTTCTGGATTCTCGGAGCTCCAATCTTCGGAGAGTCTCCGGATTATGTGGTCGCTGTATTCATTCTTCAATATTTAACGTGCCGTATTCCACCACTTTCCAGTCCAGAGTTGCGAAGAAAAGTTTTAGCCAACCAACAACACAAGCACAATGATTACTGCATGCGCAGTATAAAAACGTCGGTCGGTGTCAAGAAGGTATGTCGGTTCAACTTTCCTCGAAAAATCACCGCAATTCTGCTTTTAAGATCTGTGGCACTCGCCATTGCGAATCGTAAAAAGTTAAAAAATAGCAGCAAATTCTATGACTTGCCACGTTCAGAAGAGGAAAGGAACATAAACGACTACATGCCTTCTCTCATGATAGTGTGGGAAGGAAATATGGATGCTCAATATGTAAATGAAATCTCATATTTACTCACTCGGTATGTAACTGGCTACGATACAAAAGGAGAGAAGAGTCATATAGATTTGAGTGATATAAAATCAAATCAAAGTCTCCACAGTCGCCTATGGTCTATTGCATCACGAGGTTTACAATATCGAAGTTGTGGAGCCATCGAAGCAGTCGATGATTTGCTGAGCCATCCTCTACATGGAACTGACCGCCAAACTGTTTTTAAATGGTTAGATGTGCGGCCAGTTCGTAATAGGAAATTGAAACCACACAATGTCATCAAATCTCTAGATCCGAATTCAACCGACATATTTTATGATTCTTTCATCGATACTCATTACCCCCAGTGGCCATCTGAACTTGACACAATGTGCTTATATGATTTTGCCTGGTGGTTTGAAGTCCAAAAATTTGAACCCAAAGGGAAAGAAGAAAAGGGAGGCGAGAAGATGTTTTATGAGATGAAAAATGGCCAGTTCTGTAAGAAACGCTCAAACCCTTATCTAATCAATCATTATAGAAATGATCCTGTCACTCAACCAGAAGCTTACTTTTATGCTCTCTTGCTCCTCTTCCAACCTTGGAGAGATAGTGATGAACTCTTGGGGAATGAGGAAACGTATACATATGCTTTTCGTGTGAAAAGTTTGAAGTTATCAGATGCCATGAAATATCATGATGAGGTTCAAGCTATTAAAACCGCTAAAAAGCATGCCGAAGAGCTGATTGAAGCAGAACTTTTCGCTGCTGAGGATAACATTGAATTTCAAAAAATTCCCGATGGCTGTGTGCCTATTGAAGCTGAAACTGCAATGAAAGACTTTGATGATATAATGAACAATATAGTCTTAGACGAGAACCATTTAAATAACTGCATTTTGAAATTGAACAGTGACCAATTAAGAATTTTCGGTAAAGTTGAATCTGCCGTTGAATCTCCGGGTCGGATACTCAGAATGTTTGTCAGTGGCGAAGGGGGCACTGGCAAGAGTTTTCTTATCGACACACTAGTTGTGTGGTCGGAACTGGAGCATCAAAAAGATACAGCCATTAGTGCACCAACTGGCATGGCTGCATGCGGTGTCAATGGCCTCACTATTCACAGATTGCCACAGTAACCGGTCGAACGCGACCTCACTCCGAAGTACAAAGAGCTCTCAGCCGCAGCATTGAAGAGAATTAGGCAAACGCTAGAAAATGTGGAATTGGTTGTTGTTGATGAAATATCTATGGTCTCGAATATCAATCTCCTGTATGTGCATTTGCGACTCTCACAAATCTTTGCTACAGGTAATGATGCCAACGGTTTTTTTGGTAAAAAACATATATTAGTATTTGGCGATCTCCTAAAAATTGCCACCTGTTGGCGAACTTCCTCTCTTTATAGAAGTATCGAAGAAAGGCTGGATGAATGTGGAGAGGCTATGGACGCATTCAATTTATGGAATTTATTTGAATATGATGAATTGACTATTAACGAAAGGCAAAAAGGTGATAAGGTTTACACTGATATTTTGAAGCGAGTCCAAGTTGCAGCTGTGGCTGAGTCTGACATATCTATACTAAATAAGCGCAGGATGGAATTTATTCAGAGTGACGCACCCGAATTGCTACAAGAGCTCTGTAATTTAATCAATTCACTCCCTCCTGATGCTGTGAGTTTGTTCCCTTCCAAGGCCATGTGTGAAGTTCTCAATACTGCTATGCTTGAGGAAATTGAAACAGATGAAATAAAATTAGTCGCCATCGATGTGTATAAATGCCCCAAGAATTGTGAGAAAAGTATTCTATATGATGATGAGAAGAGTGACTGCGGTATTGAGCGAGTCATAACCATGAAAATAGGTTCAAAGATCATGGTCAGGAGGATTATAGATGCTTCAATCAAATTGGTGAACGGCACCATTGCTCGCGTTTCGAAAGTTGATAGAGACAAAGATGATGTTGTGACTCGGGTCAGGATTGAGTTAGAGTCTGGCATAGAATATTCTTTGGACCGCTACGACTACAAATTCTTACTATCTGATAGAATTTTCATCCTTCGGAAACAGTTCCCGATAGCTCTGAGTTATGGGATAACTATCCATAAAAGTCAGGGATTGAGCTTGAAAACTGCTGCGATGGACGTGGGCTCTGCGATATTCTCACCCGGTCAAACATGTGTCGCTCTATCTCGTGTTACTTCATTGGAAGGGCTGCATTTGATTAACTTAAATCCATGTAAAATCTAAGCAGATGATAGAGCCATTCTTGAATATAATCGGTTGAGAGCCCTTTATCGGCCAGATCTCAATCCATATGCTATAACACACAGACTTGGTAACGACATGATGGTGGGTGATGTTGTATGGGCTCCATCGAAACAAGCTTCAGCTATCCAACGGAGACAAGAAACGGAGATGGTCGATTCCATTGACCTACGCGGGTTGCCAAATACAGATAACGCGTCATGCTATGTCAATTCGGTCGTGCAAGGTTTACTACATTTGAGAACAATCAAGCAACTGCTTGCACAACTGAAAACTACTGATCTACTCAAGACTGTTTTTCATGCAATACTACGCGAAAAATGAGGTCAATATAGCAGCTTTGAGACGACTCTCTGGTGAGAAGTATATTCGACCTGTCCAAAAAGACGCCGCCGAATTTCTTGATGACCTTATATCCAAATCATTAGTATTGAGTCAAGTCATAGGATATCGGTGGTCATCAGTGATAAGATGCAGGGATGAAACATGTCATGGGAGATACGAATCTCAACTCAAAGCTGACCATATTCTATATCTATCGTTACCAGTGAATCGAGATGCATTTGAATTACAAGAGCTTATAGATATTTACGTGGAGAAATGGAGAGAAATTACAGAAGTTCGCTAATCTGGTCGTAAAAAAATTGAATCCATCCACCTAGAGCTCCCAAAGCAGATTATCATCCTGAAATTACCCGTTTTTGTGTTGAAAGATGATCACATGGTCAAAATAAGAGATATCAAAATAAACGAGATACCTAGAGGCAAGATATCTATACAGGGTAAATGTTACCAAGTTATGAGTGGTATCTTCTTACCTCTCAATAAGAAAGCCGACTCTTTCCGTCACTATGTGAATATGCTCCGGGACAAAAATACTTGGTTTGAAGTATCTAATGAAGTAGTTGGAAAACGTTCATGGCCGAAGAGTGCAAAAGATGTATACATTCTATTCTTGGAGAGGATTTAAGGATGACGTGAATTCATAAAGAATCCCTCGTGATCCACTTAATAAGACTAAAAAATGAATCACGACCGTCGAAACACCATCCTTCACTCACAATCCCGTATCATTAGGGTTTAATCAGCTTCTCCTCAGATGGTATCCTGAATTTCACTGTCAATTGACGATTAAATGAAATATGGATGGTGACAGTTTTCATATTATGTTCAAAGATTATCTCAAACATCATAATCCCAGAATATTATCGTCAACTGTTTTATTCTATGAGATATGAGACAGCATTCGTGAATATCTCATGAAACGCATTTTTTCAGTTTATTCGACTGATCACAATTTGGGCGATGTCATGGATCCCTGAATGAATGTGAACAGGGAGGGTCGTCTGGATTTTCATATACAAGTAGTGAGATCCCATCCCCCCTCAGTTTCGACTAAAGTTCTCGAACAAGGTATCCCATCCCCCCACCCACTTCTCCAAGGAGTATAACCAGGCGAGGATGAGAGTGCCCTCCCGTCCGTTAATAGTTGAAACTATCTTTTAAAGACACTTATCTGATCGAGTTTCAGTTATTGAAGTCATAACCGAACTAAATTTTCTTGAAAATACATGTGTCTCACACTTCTGTGTTACATACATACTGATTAAGGATATCCTATCTGTGTGACGGTTTTGGTGACTCGTCACTTGCAGGCAAAGCCTGCTTTCATTTGAGAAGCTCAGGGAGTGAGCAATTGCTGTAATTGTTCAAGAAATCAGGAGAGGGGAGCACTGAATGAGCACACGCTCGATTAAAATGAGGAACAAACGGGCATTTATTAAAGATAACTATTTACAAGTCGGTCCGCTGACCGTTACGGTGAATCCATTCCGAGCACGATTATCGAGGGCGCGTTTAAGGAAAAATACAATCTATAAGTCCAGAAAGAGGAGAGAGAGATTTGCGAGAGGCACTTACAGAATAAATGGCCTTGACGCAGGATGATCACTCGACCTCAGCTCGGGCACCGGCCCTCGCAGCTCAAGTCGATCAGGCAGCTCGCAATTGTCCCAGACGATGGTGATTTTGGTCATCGACCACGGCACAGAGTATATAAAATGCACGCACCGGAGCCCCGGCTAAATCATGCCAAGGACGGGCTCCGGGCAGCGTGGACAACGCGCACGATAAGCTCGATAGGCGCGTGCGAGCGCTCCGAAACGTGACGACGGAATGTACAGTAAAAGGTTGCTGGCCGGAGCAGCATTGGCTTGCGCCAGGGAAGGCTCAAAATATGGGGCGCGCGGGCCCTAGTACGGTGCCATCTCTCTGTCTCTCTCCCTCTTACCTGCGTTTACTATGCAGAAACCCTTCACGTGCTTGGGCTATAACATAAAATATTATTAGTACAATATTCGGTCCAGTGAGAGAGGAGACGGACTGACTCGGCCGTCACATCTGGCGAAACAAATAGGATCATTACAACTTTTTTGAGCATTATATCTGAACAATCTGATCTAGAGAAAAAGATGAGATGGAAGTAACTTGTTGAGTACTATTTGGAAGAATTTGATCTAGTAAAAGAAATGAAATAAAAAAAATCTGTCGAGTGATATCTCAATGAATTAAATCTAGTGAAAGAAATCAGAGAAACTTGTTGAGTACTACCTGGAAGAATTTAATCTAGTGAAGGAAATGAAATAAAAAAAATCTGTCGAGTGATATCTTCAATTATTTGATCTAGAAAAAGATATGAGATCACTATAATTCAGTTCAGTGCCATCATCATCCATCGATATTCGAAAGTATCATAATAATACATGGATATGGGATTATCAAATATCAAGAGTTTGCTGTGTTCCACTCGCGCAAAATGTATAATTTACTCTAGACAACGGAGTGAAATAAGATAGAGATAGTCGAGTATCTCTCTTACATACATTCTTTTTCAAACATTGATAAATTAACTAATTTGGAATAAACGACGAATGTCATGATAGCCCATAGAATGAGACATATGAACGAGTCATGGACTCGTCTGGTTGGAACCGTGATACGATACACAGGCTTTCGAGTAAGTGCCTTTATCTGTGGCCACTTATGACAAGAATTTTTTTGCATACATTCTCATTTTTCCCACATACTTGCCGGAATCGTTGCAAATCAACTAACAGCCCATCAGTCAACCAGTGATGTCCATTCATTATTTATCTTTTGTAGTGTTCCATGTCTTCCAGAAGTGGCAAATATCCATGTCCCACGGCGTTCTAAAGAGCAATATGTGACCATCATGAGAATTCTCAGTCAGTGTGGTCGAGAATAATACCGTTCTTGTATATTACTTCAATTAATGAATTTTTTACGTATTTTCGAATAGCTGAGGATACAATCAATAACTTTTTGTATGTGGGAAATACTAATACCTTGTTTCTAGTGCTTGAGGTACATAGATACATTAGGGTCGGGTCATGAGAATCGGATTTTGTCTAGCTTAGATAATCTGTTTAACTGTCTACTAACTTACACGTGAGAAAGTCCTCGTATTTGAATCGGAAAATTCTCAGACTTCCTTGGACAACTTTGAACCCTGCATCTAGAAAGATTCCGGCAAGTGTGTGGGAAAAATGAGAATGTATGCAAAAAAATTCTTGTCATAAGTGGCCACAAATAAAGGCACTTACTCGAAAGCCTGTGTATCGTATCACGGTTCCAACCAGACGAGTCCATGACTCGTTCATATGTCTCATTCTATGGGCTATCAATGACATTCGTCGTTTATTCCAAATTAGTTAATTTATCAATGTTTGAAAAAGAATGTATGTAAGAGAGATACTCGACTATCTCTATGTTACTTTACTCCGTTGTCTAGAGTAAATTATACATTTTGATAATATATAGTTTCAATAAAGATAGTTTCAACTATTAACAGACGGGAGGGCACTCTCATACTCGCCTGGTTATACTTCTTGGAGAAATGGGTGGGGGGGTGGGATACCTTGTTCGAGAACTTTAGTTGAAACTGACAACAGGATCATCTAAGACCTGAAGACACAAGGAGATATCGAGCGGTGGATGATTATAACTGTATTCAATTTTACATCATCAACTCCGTGTTGTGTCAGTTGACTCCAATAGGTCTGCACTGCGAGTGATGGAGTTTATTCATGCAACCTGTCGAGTTGCAGAACAGACTTTGGGGTGTATGTACAAGGTTGATGGATGCACTAACATCTTAGAGATGCAAATCCCACACTCAAATATATGTAATAATCGACGGTACTGTTACATAAACTGCTGGATTTTCGGAATTTGTTCTGCACGTCTCATTGAACATGTGAGCGATACCATGACAGATTCTTCCTCTTGGGAAAAAATGAGCTACACGAGTCTGCCTACTTTTGACTATGCACTAATTTCCGCAGCGACGCAAACGATGGACCAAGTTATACACTCAAGCACACTGAATTCAATTAATATCACTGTAATAAGCAATAAGCAGGTAACCAAAACAGAAAATATGTCTCAATCTTTTGATCACCATAACTGGCTGCTGCTATAACCAAGTCCTAACCTTACCAAGCCGCCCTCGCAGCAGACCACGAAACCTGACGAAACCACAAGAACTTATAGTCAATAATACTGTTAATTCTCATACCGACCGTATGGCTAGTGGAAAACAGCCTTTACGTTACTTCGCCTCGATTTTGCCGCGACTTTTGGCGCTGTCCACCGCTCAGCAGCAAAAATCCCCCCGCCCCCGGGCGGCTAGGGGTTGTCATCTATAAGCTGCCGTAGCTAACCCATTATCTAACCAACCCCCCCCCCCTTAGAGCTACGTTAGCATAAGATTGAGGTGTGTGGTGTTCCGCGCGCTTCCCGGCGTTCTCCAATATGTTCGCTATTCCGTCTTCTCTTGGCGTTATCGACTATCACTCTTCAAGTCACTAATGTTTACTATGCAGCACCCCTTGGCCGACGCTGCAGTGTTCGTTCTCGCTTTTCCTAGTGCGCGATCTTGATGTAGGAGGCGATCTTATCCCATTCCTCTTTGCTGCAAAGAATGGATAATACGAGATTCTCAAGGATGATCTGAGTTCCGTGCCAGTGTGCAAGCTCCACTCTCTCGGTGGCTGTGTTTACACAATGGAAGAGTAAGTGCTCTGCATCATTCCAATCTGCCTCACACATTTGATGGATTGGGGTCTCTCTTCTGGAACCACTCCAGGTACTCTCCAAAGAAGCGTACATGTCCGCTTAGTGCCTGTGTCAATTAGTTATTCAGCTCTTCGTGTGCTCGATCGATTCATATGGCTGTGTTGGGGACCAATCTTCGACGCGAAGATTGACTGGAAGTGGACGCCACTTCCCTTTCATTGAACAGTCCCACTCTTTCTGTCACTGTTCGACAGTCTCACCCCTTCCAATGTCTGGAATGCAGGCTCACGGGTGGAGTTAAGCAACACTCTCTCACTCTTGAGAGTTTCTTGATGCTTCCATATACGCACTGTTGTGGATATCAGCATGCGAATGGGTGATGTGCCTGCTTGCACACAAGCTGCGTGGTCGGACACAGTGCAGAACGCGCTGATCGTCCGAAAATGCTGCTGGACTGGGCCTAGCTTCGCGTCAATGACAAATCCTCTAGATATCCATCACCTGATTGGTGTACCGTACAGCATGATGAAATAGCTCACGGTGCTGTCTAACTGGAGATTTCATCCTACTCAAAGCCACAAACTGTACTCCCAACAGATATAATATTGTCTCTTTCCGGTGACGCATGATCACTGTTTTAGAGGAAAAAATTGACGATATTCCTTAACCTATCACCGCGCAGTCTGACCAATTATGTTTTTCCGTGAGGCTTCTGATCCTTTATCAAAAAATTAAAGGATCTCGATGAATCAGGTCTATGTGCATCAAAGTATGTTCTAATGGCAGTACTCTCTCAGAAAACAAACGTAATCGCTCCACGAGATAATGTTTCTCGAGGTGCTCACGAAGAACGCGAGTCGTACCTATCTGGTTTTGCCTGTAATTGCTCACTATCATTGTACTTGATACCATATGAATGACTGAGTGAGCCAATATCTCGTTCACTTGTCCGAGCTACTCTTTCCGATTCTTTTCAAAAGATTTGGAGGATTATACTCTTGGTAAACTTTTGAACAATGTCCATACCGTACATCCAACGATCTCCTCGAGTTTTCTGGTGATGAGTTACATAATTTTCAGAGTCGTCAATGGTCAAGTGTGTGATGAGAGAGTGTATCCGTGTGAATGGGAATAGCATTGCTCTCGTGGCCATTTTCAGTTTCCTCTGTCTCACCTCACGCCATCAATCGAGAATCGTTCTTGCAAAAGGATTTGAGTCCTAGGTACTAATAACTGAGAGTGAGTGAGACCCCAGTTATGCGCGTTGAATATTTTTCCGAAATCTTTCTTCCCCCAGATCACCACGTATCGTGGATCTGCTCATATCACATATTCTACCGCTGACGGCATTAGCACTGAGGAGTATCTCACTCATCACCGAAAGAGACGATGAGATTGTTGGGGTTACGATGGAAACGCCAGTCGAAAGTTCATCGAGGTTTGATTCGCAAGTAACCGTGAAAAATCGGAAAAATATCTCGAGCAAGTCAGGAATGATATATCGGATCATGCCATCACTGACGAAACGTCATGAGTGATGAGAGTGTGTGATCACATGCAAGACTGGATCGATATGACTCGCGCTGCTCATATGTTCCTGGGAAAGCATATTTTTCCATGCTTTCGTGTTTCTTCTCAAGAGCGCAGTTCACTCACCAATGGGACATGATTCAATGCAGATAGACCGGATTCATCTTCATTCCTCGTATTCCTGGTACTGAATCTGATGCCACTTACGAGAATCTGGTTGGGGAGACGCCACGGCCGTAACATGAAAGATATCGTCGAATTTTTTTTCTTCTAAGAAGTGGCCACAGGTCATGAAAAGGAGATATTCCTACAAATTTTGGGAGCATATCTTTGTGCTTGGAGTGCGTTGTAGTCTCGAGTTGGGTGGTCATTCTACAATCAAAATCATGTTCATAACCCAGACTGTATGCGAATGCCGACCGCAACACTAAAGGTAACAAGCCACGACACACGCGGAATTTCATGATTTACAAACTCAATGGCTCCCGTTCATTCTCATTTTTACGCCTTGATCTTGTCACAACTTTGGGACCAAGTCCATATTATTAGATCAGGCAGCAAGAATGGTTCATCTCACAGACTCCTTAGGCGATAAACTATATGGTCCTCGATACAAGATGAGAAAAGTCGTATCTCTGTGTTCCGTTCCGTAGATTCGCCTTCTTCCGGAGCTACGTTCAATCCAAATTTTCGACGCAAAGTGGGAATTTCAGAAAAACGGACAACTTGAGATAGCTAGAATCGCAATAATTTAGTAGCAAATTAATGCATCTCCGAAAATTTCAATAGATATCATTCGCTGAGGGGACGACACCAAAATTTATCGCTATTGTGCAGGAATAGTCTCTCTCAGCCTAAAAATTCCGGTTTTCGTGAAATCAGTCAAGATCAAATATCTCAAAAGCGGAGAAAGATATCGAGGTGCGATGTCCCTCATTCGTCATATCAAACTCTCAACACTGAAATCACGAATGAGAGAGACTCAAAAAACGTCACATGCTCATTCCTATCGTTTGCTAAGAGAATTCTATCCATTTCAAAATCTCAGGAAGTGATATCAACCTTTTGCACTCCTCACCAGTATCAAAATGTATCGAATTGAATACAATAAGGAACAACATAATGGAGTCGGAATGTCTTATTGGCTCTCTAGCGCCTAACGTGTCAAGAATACGGAAATTATTTTTTCCCTCCACTCAAATATTTCCCATTTGAGTCCTAGATGGGCGTCTCGAACTGCAATTTTCTCAAAATAGTCGGATAATGATCCTTCTCGAGTGGGTCTTAGAGGACCCATTGAGCGTACAGGGTATTATATTATGTAGAATCCCTTGCTTATAACGGAATCATTCATATTCTTGGATATTCAGAGAAAATTAACGACAATAGAGGTAGGGAGCGTGGGGAACGAGAACATTATAAAATTACTTGGCCAATCCCCCCCTCCAATGGTATCTTTCAAAATTTCTGAAGATGCATGGATTCACCGCTCTATTATTGTGTATTCAGCTATCTCAAGTCGTCAAGTGTCTTAAACTTCACACTTTGTGAATTCAGAATTGAAATTTAATGTAGCTCTAGAAGAAAGCGAATCTAGACGGAAGAAATATGTATCCTCTTATTCTGTATCTAGAGTCATATATTTCATCGCCAGAAGGATTCCTGAGATGGACCATTTTTGCTGCTTAGTCTTATATGGATTCAGTCAGTCATGGCATCGTGAATAAGGTATCTGAGTTGGCGAGGAGTCGATATTAGGTTGGGCTGAAAAAGGGCTTTTTTCGAAAATCGATACGCCCTAGCGTGGAAATGTTGTGTTTGTACATGTAGATGTGAAAACAATTTTGCTGGATGCTGAGAAATGAGATTTTAGGTCCCAGCAAGAGCCATCAAACTTTTGTCAAAATTAACGCAGGTTTAAATGGGAATAGGCCTAATCCGGCACTTTTTTCTTCCTAACTTTGCTCGCATTTCTGGCGCATTCAAGCATTTTTCAACGTATTATAGCTCATTTTAAAGCTTGTCCCAAAATCCACGAAATGAGCTGAAAAACGTCCAATTTCGACTAACCCGAGGCAATCTATTTCAATTTTTTCAAAAGGTGATCATTATTAAAAATCCCAAAAATACGGCGATTCTCCTTTCGCACTTTGCTTGTATTTCTGGTGCATCTGAACATTTTTCAACGTACTTTAGCTCATCTTCAAGTTTGTTCCAAAACCTACAGAACGAGCTAAAGTACGTCCAATTTCGATGAATCCGAGCCAATCTATCTCAATTTTTCTGAAAAGTGATGAGTTGTGAAAAATCTGAAAGTAAGCGACTTCCCCCTCCCGCCTGACTCCTTTCAAAACTCGCAATGGAAATGTTGAAATAGATTGACTCGGGTTGGTCAAAATTGGACGTACTTTAGCTCATTTTGTAGGTTTTGGAACAAGCTTTGAAATGAGCTAAAATACGTTGAGAAATGTTCAGATGCACCAGAAATACGAGCAGAGTTTGAAGGGAGAATCGCCCTGTTTTTGGGATTTTTAATAATGATCACCTTTTGAAAAAATTGAGATAGATTGGCTCGGGTTAGTCGAAATTGGACGTACCTTAGCTCATTTTGTAGGTTTTGGAACAAGCTTCAAAATGAGCCGAATACGTTAGAAATGCTTAGATGCGCCAGAAATGCGAGCAAAGTTAGGAAGAAAAAAGTGCCGGATTAGGCACATTCCCATTTAAACCTGCGTTAATTTTGATAGAAGCTTGATGGCTCTTGCTGGGACCTAAAATCTCATTTCTCAGCGTCCAGCAAAATTGTTTTCACATCTATATGTACAAACACAACATTTCTATGCTAGGGCGTATCGATTTTCGAAAAAAGCCCTTTCTCGGCCCACCCTAGTTGATATACATCGATTGACACAAGGAATCCAAGCACCGTGTGCGAATCAGATGGATTACCACTTTTTGTGGATTCGTTCATACATAACATCGCAACATGAGCCTGTAAGAACAATGACGTATGGGCAAGTATTTTGCTCGCATCTCCAAAACAAGAGGCTCATTGATCAGATATTTTCGGGACTTCTCATATTCTAGGTGGGATAAGACCGTGCAAAAAACTCGCAGAAGCTTTGGAATGTGAAAGTCACGTCTTCCCCTTGTGAGTCAACTCAAGATATGTGATTGTCATACATGGGTAAGGATGTTTGGTGGTTTTCGTAGTTACGGCGAGAGCGAAGACTGGAATTTAATTTTGTATTACCTCCGAGGAATTCATTCTGAACAATTATCCTATACCGCTCATAATTCATCTGTCTATCTTCATTGGTCAAGGATATATCGATATCATTCTCATTATTGACTTCTGGAATCCAATCGAGGTGAGCTCTAACATCAAACCGATCGATCAAATTATCTGGATTTTCTTGCCAAGGCATCCTGAAATGAAATATTTTCCTAGTGAGAAACGTTCAAAACTCCGAAATATGAATCTGAAAATCATCAACTCACATATTAGCAGGGCTATCTCCAGCTGCTGCTATCACAGGATCAAGGTGTACTCTACAAGGCCTTCCATGGAGTTGAAGAAATTGTGTGGGATCTGATTTCTAAAACATGAAATTGAACCAAGATATAGATCAGTTCCGCGGGTGTAAGAGATGGAATCATAGTGAACAGCGCCCGTGAAAGAGTTTTGGGTACATTATCACACACGACGGCGTACCGAAAATGGCGGTACGTCGTCATGCATGAATTTTGCATAACCATCTATCGCATGAACTATTGAATATACCGTAATTTATTCGCTCCTTCGGCGACCACAAAAAGCTCTTGGGTTATGAATCAATCGGAAAAATTCTTCATTCTCTTTCCTTCATCGTATCTTGATTCAAGTTGACCTTTCTATGAATCAATCCAAAAAATTCTTCATACTCTTCCCTACATCATATCTTGATCCAAGTTGACCTATACTATCATTATGGAAACGAGTTTGTCAACACTTTCAGAACAAGATATATGAGAGTTTCCACGGAACTTTTGACTTTTATGTTACTGCAGGTGTTCCACGAGTATTCTGAACTATTGGGAGTGCGCAGGAGTGGCATTGCATAGTATTTGGCATCTTTCAATATGGACTATAGTCTTTTTTGTTGAAATGCATTCTGATTTGTCAATAGCAGACCGCAAAAGATGATCTTTGGGTAGTTTACAAACGTACCAACGCGATATTATGAATTGATAAGGCTGTAACTAAAATACCCATGCCTCAACTGCTTCGGTGAAATGATATATCCATCTACTAATCTCATATTTTGAGAAAATATTCGATTCAGAGGTGTGCGCTGATTTGGCTATGATATTAGCTCTCATTCATCGATGTAACCGAGTTTTGTGGGAAAACTTTCTCTGGCTATTGTTTACGAAAATGATGGAATACCTTGTGCAGAACGGGGAATTTAGCAATGAGTTTTCGAAGTTAAAAGGAAGACGAATCGAATCCCGTTTGGTTCGTGAGTGTGCCTTGATCCGGACAAATTTTATAGAGCTTCAAAGCTCATAAAGTTATCGCGCCACTGGCTTTGAGAATGGCCATTTTATGATGGCATACTCAGGAGACGCGAAGCACAGGGTTGGGACATCGTGCTCTTTTTTCTTCATCACAAAAATGATATAACCGCACTGTTTTGAGTTGCAATTGTCGATCGGTATTTCTGTGAGAAGCTGAGGAGAAATATTTGAATCTGGATGGTAAGCTAAATAAGCCCCTAAATATGATGGTATCGCGATTTTCTTGATTTTTACATAGTATACGGCTGAAATATGAACAAAATAACACCACAATGTATTCTAGAAATTGAAATGAGACTCATAGCTCGTGACTCGATTCTGGAGATTCACGTCGGATTTAGGAAAAATCAACGATGAAATTTATCTTAAAGTCAAGTCAGGCAAAATATAATCCTTATCAATCGTCTAGACAATGTTTTGAATCGAATCTATTCGATTGGAGTTGATTCATGAATGTTTCAAGTGTGAAATTCCGTACTTGTCGTTCTGAACCAGACACCTTGGCTTGGAAGAGAGTGGAACCACTTTTTTCACGCGTTTTTAAGGTCTAAGAATCACATGAAACCCATTTCAAACGTGTGCGATGAGAAAATTTTATTTTTATTTCGGAGGGTCAATAGTTAAAAGTTCCATGGAAATCCTCATATAAATGATACAACAAAAAGGATAACATCAATCGGAGATTAATAATATGGTAGCATTTTTGGATTGTATTTCACCCAAGAAACTAATCCAACCTAACTATTTGTGGAAGAAAAGACATACAGTTTTCATAATATGACACATTCATCACTATGAGATCCATGGTGTGGTTAAACACAATACTTTGCTGATTAATCTTAATACTAGCAGAATTGCTCCGCTCGCTGACGCTCGCTGCGCCTAAGAGTCTTTGGAGGGAGTTTGAATAGTCGAATCGTATTATTTTTCAAAACAAATATTTGATTTTGAATAAAATAAGAATTTCGTTCAAATGGCAACCATAATTAATTACAAATGCACGCTGTAACTATTTTCATACATGAAGTTCAATTTTCATAAATTCTACAAAGCTTCAGTCCGGTTACATAATCGAATTGACAATTTCAATCTTGAATATCATAATGCGGGCTCTCTCATCAACATTGCATTGTAGTTGATGAGAAAGACAGTCTCAACCCTGTCAACGCAGAGAGTGATATCTTTCCACTATTCACATCAATCTCACCAACTTATCCTCTTCTTTACCCATCCCATCTCACCTTCATTGAATCACATCATCTTTCATACCACCCCCCACTTCACCACCATCATATCTCCTTTCCTATATCATTCTCACCAGCTCATCACACATTCATCATTCATCATACATCTGCCAATGATCGCCTACTTGGAGGCGAATTCTTGTACGCAGGTAAGCCGCCTTCGGGGGCAGAGGTTGTGTCCGAATTCAAATCCAAGTAGGAGGGTGAGGCAATCATTCAATCCATAATATAATCATGCATCCATTTTAATAAGCACAACTTATTACATCTTCATCGCACGTTGCATCTTATTTCTACTTCATACCATTCTCTCCATTCATATCATTTCATTTCCATCCCTACTTTTTCTTCCTCTATTTCCCTTCTCGTTTATCATTATTTCATTCGTTACATTACATTCGTATATCCATCTCATACATTACAGCCTAATTCATCTTCATTGCATGTCACATCACATATCTATTTCATATTTCCTTTCTGTCCTTTCATATGATCTCATTTCCTTTCCTATATCTCCTGTCTATATCTTCTTCATCTCTTTCTTCACCTCCACCCAATCTCACCTCCATTCAATCTGATCATTTTCAAGATCATTTTTCACTTCACCGCCATCTCATCTCCTCCTCAACGTCATTCCCACCACCTCATCACATTCATCATGAATGCTATTAGTCTATAACATCTCATGCCTTTCCCTCTTCTTTACCCATCCCATCTTACCTTCATTAAATCACATCATCTTCCATACCATCCCCCCCCCCACTTTACCACCATCATATCTACTTTCCTATATCATTCTCACCAGCTCATCACACATTCATCATTCATCATACATCCGCCAATGGTCGCCTACTTGGAGGTGAATTCTTGTACGCAGGTAAGCCGCCTTCGGGTGCAGAGGTTGTGTCCGAATTCAAATCCAAGTAGGAGGGTGAGGCAATCATTCAATCCATAACATTCCAATCATGCATCCATCTCAAACATCACAAACTATTTCATCTTCATTGCATGTTGCATCTCATTTCTATTTCATACCATTCTCTCCTTTCATATCATTTCATTTCCTTCCCTGCCTCTTCTTCCTCTCTTTCCCTTCTCTTGGTTGGGGCACTAAGTAGAATAAGAGCCACCTATTGATGTGAGTACTGTGACGGCTGCTAGTTGAATGCCGAGGAATTAGCCGCACATGCTGGGCAAGGTGCAATGCCCAGCAGATTTGATTAAATTGAATATATGCTGCAACTCTGCATGCTGCTGGATCTGCTGCTGCTGCTTTGCGCGCGAGAGAAATGGGGAATCGAGCGCCAAAATGATCACACAAGAATTAAACGAGAGCCAGATGGGCATATTTATTCAACTCTAAAAAGAACATGGTGCATAGAGTGCACTTAATCGCACGAACACGGAGAGAGCAATTGAGGGTGAAGCCCAAAGAGAGCGAGAATAATTATCGGCTCGCACTTACAGGTGTAGATTTGGCGGCAATCGCACGCTCGCTGATCGGCCGCTCCGAATAACGTGGTCGTCCGGATGATCTGGACTCGATGTCGTCCGCAGGACACGTCGAGGACAACGGCCAGTGAGTCGCACAGAAGCATGCAAAAGAGCTCGTCCAGGTGTCGGGAAGCTGGTGACACGCACGATGAGGGCGCAAAAAACTACACACTTCGGGTGCAAATTAACACGCGGGACGTCTGCTCTCAAGCGTGGGCAAGAGAAGTCTGGATTTACGGCGCGCGCAATGCCGGCTGATTGATGATGATGGCCGCGCGAGAGGAACGGTGCGGTGGAACTACCAATAACTCGCGCTATCTCTTTTTTTTTTTTTTTTTTTTTTTTTTTTTTTTTTTTTAAGGTGGTTGTAGGGCAAATACGCTGCGACGTACGAAGGAGAGGCACCGGTCAGCCAAACACGGCTGGCCAGCACCTCCCCAACAGTCCCGGGCTGGAATCCGCATCGATACGGCCATCCGAACCGGGTAAACCCTCTCTTCCTTCTCCGTTGGCGCCGGCCATTGGACAAGGGAGAGATCCACCAACTTACCAATCCGGCCCCGGCACCGCGTGAGCATTACTTCAGGGCCGGCGGCGTCTCGCGCTCAGGATCGAGCGTCTCTCTTCTCACGACTCGCAGGTGTTGTTTCCCTTTCTTCGATCTTCTTCCATCTCTTCATTCTTCATCTTCTTTCTTCTCTCTTCTTTCTTCTCTCTTCCCTCTTCAGTGCATCAGATTCCTCCTGGAATCATTTGGGCCTCTTCTGTTTCAATCGGCAGAGTCACTGTGATTCGCCTGCTTCGAGGCGCCTTACTTCCCTCTCTTTCTCCTCTTTGCGGGTCATCACCAGCTTGATGTATCCGGTGAGTCTATCCCATGTCTCCTGGTTGCGGAGCAAGTACGGGACGAGATTCTCAGGTGTTAGTTGAGCACCCAGCCATTCATCCAGCTCGGCGCGCTCTCTCCGGGTGTTGCTGCACTTGAACAGGGCATGTTCGGCGTCATCCCATTCGTCCCCGCATGACTGACATGCTGGGGTCGTCCTCTTCTTGAACCTGGTTAGATAGGAACCGAAGCAACCATGATCGCTCAGTGCCTGCGTCGTCCAGTAGTCCATCTCTCCGTGGGTGCGTTCCGCCCACTTTGCTACGTCACGGATCAGCCGGTGCGTCCATCTGCCGTTTGCAAATGGCGAATCCCACTCAGTTTGCCAATGCTCAAGGGTGGTTTCCTTCTCGTTGTCGCGGATGATCTCCTTCATCGTCGGAGTGAGTACTCGTTCGGCTCCGATCACTTTCTGGCGGTCCCAGATCCTCACTCGCTCCGCGACGAGCAAGTGGATGGGCGGAGTACTCGCCAATACGTAAGCCGCATCTCCTGACACAGTGCGGTAGGCACGGATACTCCTCAGGGCCGCTCTTCGGTGGACAGGCCCCATTCTCTTCTCGATGATGGTCTTCTCTACTCTCTTCCCCCACACGGGTGCACCGTACAGCATGATGGAGGTAGTGACGGTGTTGAGAAGTGCGCGCCTCTTTTCCTTGGGTCCTCCGATATTCGGCATAAGCCGCTGGAGCGCCGCACCGACCCTGCTCGCCTTCTGGGCGGCTTCCTGGATGTGCTTCTTGAACGACCACTTGTCTTCGAGCCATACACCGAGGTATTTCAGCTCTGTCTTCCGTGGAATCTCTTGCCCGTTGATATGAAACCGGGGTAGGTCAAACTTCCTACGCCTTGTGACCACGATTGCTTCGCACTTCTTGACAGCGAGCTCCAGAAGCCTGCTAATCATCCACTCGTAGACTCGGGCCAGCGCTTCGTTCGCGCGTCTACCCAAGAGTTCCTCGTTGTCAGCCCATACTATGAGTCCCGCGTCGTCCGCGAAAGCCACTATTATCACTCCTTCTGGCAGTTCGATGGACAGTAAACTGTCATACTGGGTGTTCCAGTTGAACGGCCCGGAGACCGATCCCTGTCCGATTCCGGCGGACAGTACCCGAATCTCTTGTCCCTCGTCGGTGTCGTACACGAGGGTCCTGTTCCGCAGGTAGTCACTCGTGACGGCTAGTAGATAGGGGGGCACTTTACCTGCTTGGGATTGATAGACTCGCTCCCAGCTCGCGCAGTTGAATGCGTTCTTTTATGTCCAACGCAATGATGGCACAGAATCCTCCTCTTCCTTGGTATGGGTTCCCTACCGACGCTTGAACCCGTTCTTGGACCGCCTCGATCGCGTGCACAGTGCTCCGTCCCTTCCGGAACCCGAACTGCATTGGTGATAGCCCACCGCCTTCTTCGTAGGCTTTTTCCACCCTGTTGAGCACCATCCTCTCGTACATTTTCCCGATATTGTCGAGCATGCTGAGAGGGCGTTGACCTCCTTGACCCTTAGGTATCAGGACCAGCTTCTGGCGTTTCCACTTGTCCGGGAAAGTTCCCGCGCTCAGACAGATGTTGAAGAGGTCGAGGAGTAGATCTGGCTTGTATTTGAAGACCAGTTTCAGAGCCTCGTTTGGGATGCCATCCAGGCCAGGGGCCTTGCCGTTCGGCATTCTCTTCGCCGCTATGAGTAGCTCTTGCATAGTGAAGAGCGGGATGGGGTCTTCGCTCTCCGTAGGGAATGTAACTCTGGGTTCTCCTGCTGGGAAGAGGTCTTCCACGATGGTGCGCAATGTTGCTGCATCAGTCGGTGCTGGGTTGCCCTTCCGGGGTCGGACCTTTGACATGACCACGCGATATGGCGTGCCCCAGGGGTCTTCGTTAACCATGTCGCACAGTTCACCCCAGGACTTCTCTTTGCTCCTCTGGATGGCTAGAACGAGAGCCTTCTTTGCTTCTTTGTACGCTCTGTCATCTTCCGCCAGCGATGGTCGTTGCAGCTTCCTTGATCGCCATGCGGCCCTCCTTTTCTTGTTGCTCGTTCTTTGTAGAGCCTTGATCTCATCGGTGATCCAGTACTCTGGTTTCCTCCAGAAACATGGTGTTGTCCTGCGAGGCATCGACGCGTCGCAAGCTCTCGTGATGGCGGATGTTACCATCGCCACAGCTTCGTCCGAGGCGGAGTTCATCGGGAGATCTTCGACTGTTTCTATCGATTCCCGGAATTTCCCCTCATCCAGCTTGCGTACCTGCCACCCCGTCGGTCGCGGTCTGTGTGTCGTCTGTCTCTGTCTGTCAGTCCTAAGCCGAAACCGAATATGTCGATGGTCACTCAATGTTTCCGTGTCCAGAACCTCCCACGATGTCATACGTCCCATGAGCGACGGGCTCATGAACGTCAGGTCGAGGACCGAAGACGAACCTCCCTCCCTGGACCGAGTGTCGTGTCGGTGGTAGGTGATAACCCCCGTCTCGTTCGCGAGCACTAATCCCAATGCCTCCATGGCATCAGCGAGTATTACCCCCCGTCTATCACGCGGCCCCCCGCTCCAAGTCGGTTCCTTGGAGTTGAAATCCCCCGCGATTATAACTGGGCCCCCCCCCCATTGCCTCACATCCTCTTCTAGGTCATGGAGCTCGTCTTCGAATTCGTGCATCTTGAGCGACGGCGAATAGTAGCAGCTGTAGACTGCTGTGCCCTCTATGGTCTTTCGAGCGAAACCGCGGCCACTAACAGCTGGTCCAGTCTCACGGATTGCAGGATTCATGATCTGGATCACGGCTGTCCTCCAGTGATCGAATGTGGATCGAGAGAATTCGCGCTTCCGAGGCGGTTCGGAGATAATCAGAACATCGATCCCTCCTTCTTTGACTCGCGCTATCTCTCTCTCTCTCTCTCTCTCTCTCTTTTTTTTTTTTTTTTTTTTTTTTTTTTTTTTTTTAAGGTGGTTAGAGGGCAAAATCTGCCTCAGGATCCCTCGGATCCGTCCCCAGACACCGGACTGGTTCAGCTTACGCGGACTACGCATAGCCCACGCAGGCCATACCAGGCGGGACACGGGTTTGGGTGGGGCCCACCGAGAGGTGGGCCCGGCCGTGTAATATCCCTCTCCCCTCGATGTCCGATACCTAGGGCATCGGGCAATCAAGAAGGAGATCCACCTGCATCTACCATCTCATCCCGGAACCGCGTGAGCATTACTTCAGGATGAGCGGCATGTCTCGCGCTCGATTGCGAGCGTTCCTCTTCTCCATCTTCTCTCTTCGGCCACTTGTCGGCATCTTCTGTCTTCATTCTTCATTCTTCCCTCTCTTTCTTCTTTCTTCTCTCTTCTTTCTTCTTTCTTCCCTCTTCAGTGCATCAGATTCCTCCTGGAATAATTTGGACCTCTTCTGTTTCTCTCTCTCTCTCTCTCTCTCTCTCTCTCTCTCTCTCTCTCTCTCTCTCTCTCTCTCTCTCTCTCTCTCTCTCTCTCTCTCTAACGCAAAACTACTCACAACTCTCTCCTCGGATGTTCTGCTACAGCTGAAAAGGGCTATCAATATGTTATTACATGATGATCAGACAGGAGAGAGAAATGATGGTTGAGGATATCATCTCAACCGTCACAGTACTCTTGTTTGGAATAATTCAAAGATAATGGACCAAATTTCCAAATGAGCGTTATCATCTCGCTGTTGCGGAGTATCAAAAATTGATCTTCAAATATATTTGGAGGATGTGGCATTCGATTTTCAGAAAGTGTGAAAGCCAAATTAACCTTCATTTCAGCAATGTATTGGCTTTCAGGTTCCTCAATACTTCAGACAGACCGAACTCTGAAGATATAATTTGATTATGTCAGAGAAGTGTTCATAATCTACATCCGATGAAAAATCAGAATGCGACCAATGGGATATCTTTCGTGTTGCTTTTCATGACTCAACAAAAATCTGTTCATGCCTAACACAAGAGGGATTGTCTCTCATATTCAGATGCCTTGAAACTGGTCAGTCTTCTTGATAACTTCCCATAGACAGTGGCTGTGATATATGCAGTGATCTCTAGTCTAATCTAACTATTTTTGTGTAACATATTTCCATCACGTATTGCTTTAATGTAATAGTTCGAACTACACTCTAACTCATGATTTGTGAATCTTCATTTTTCTAACGTGCCACTCACATTTTTGCTGTAGACTTGATTGGGAGCTAGCTGGCATAGTTTAATCTCTAAACACGTGTAGAAAGATGGACAACTTCATCTGTTTCATCCGAAATATTACTGATAGAAAAAGAGTAGCACATATAGGTTTTTTTTTCTTTTTAGGAATTTTGGTAATTTCAACTTTGAAAAATTCTTCGTTGAGAGGTCAATCAATATAGAAAATTGATCCATGAGTCCATCTGTATGTCCTTTACATATGATTTTATCTGGAATCAAACTCCATCTCACATAATACTATTGAACCTTCATCCTCCTCAGAAAAAATGTGCACGGATTGGTCCAACTCCTTGATGTGTCACAAATGACCCATGTCAAAGTTGTAATTTTTTCTAGTTTCTGGTTCTCGAATATTGGGCAACAGATGTATCGCCGGGATTTTATGTTACATTTGTTAGTTACTCATGAGTTGAGGAAATCTAAGTGAAGAGATTTTGATATTCATGAAAGCGAATTATTGTGTATGATCACAGTATAACGACACCATTAATCTCACAGTGATGGATGTATCATACAATGAAAACTGTATGTCTTTTTTCCACATATAATCGAGTTAATTTTGTTCTTCGGATGGAACTCAATCCAAGAATCCTTATTATGTTATTGATCTCGTATCAATACAATCGTTCTTGTTGTATCATTCATATGGGTGATTCTGCCGGAAGTGGGATTTCTTTGGGGCCAAAATCGTCACGAGGAGTGATTTGGGCCCAAAAATTATTTCAGTCCCAGACGAGTGTCAGTGACTCGTAGCACTTGATTTCCACTTGTTCGAGTATAAGAAGGGAGTGTATCTGAAGCGACATACCTCAAGATTGAACTCAGAGGAAGATATGCCAAGTTTCATGTATCGTTGAGGGGACAAGAAGGGCAGCGACGGGATACTATATTGAGCAACAAGGGCGCAAAGGAATTTGACGCACGAGTTCCCAAAATGAGTGCGTGAAAGTGAACTTTCCGCACAGTTGTAACATTTGCGGAATGGGCAAAGTAATTTGCGCTGTGCACAAAGTACTCTTTGATCGTCTGTGCGCGAATGAGTCATTTGCACACTATTTGTCACTTTTCATTTGCTCACAGGAGATCAAAAAAAATAGTATGATACTCGAGCGCAACGGTTTTCGCTTTCTCGTGACAACTCAGACCCTTGCCTGTGGCTCGGGCCTAAAAAAGTCACTTGAAGTGCAAAAACCATCGTTGGCGCCCTTGTACCATAATATACTAACTTCGCGCACGGTTGTGCGTAAAAAGTTCACCTTCACGCACGAAAATTTCGGGAACGAGGGCGTGAAATTGCGCCCGAAATGCTGACGATTCTTTTTGATGTACCTGTGCGGATAGTTGGCGTCTGATTCATACCACCGACATTGGTGGAGGGCACGAATGGGGAGGGAGCGGGGTGCAGGGGCGGAGCCCCCGCCGCACAGTGGGGCCAAAAACGAAAATTACCAAAAAAATCGCCTCTACGCGAATTTTTGACCGATGGACATTATTCAAAAGAAATTCTCTTCGTTTTTCGATACTGCAACAGCTGTGTCTGCGCGAAATCCCATCAGAGCTTTTCCGGTGCCTCGGGATCATGATAAGCGCAAACGTGAAATAATGCCAAATTACGAGTGTTCGAATTGATTCACTGGTGATCCATTCCTGACCGAACGGATGCCACGTCATATCAATAATGACTGAATAGCACATTAAAAAAATTAGGAAATTTTTTCGAATGATTTTCACAAGTCCCTTCGCCGCAAACCTTTTTTGGTCGGTAATCTGAGGAATGCACGGAAATGAGGTGAGTGAACGAGATATAACATGATTCTGGGTCATATCTATCATTTCTACGCACCTTTGCCATCACTCGAAGAAGTTTCCTAATCTTTCGAATATGCTTTCCAGTCATGATCGATTTGATGTGACAATCATTCGGGCAGATACATTAATACACAATATTCTACCGATGATCAACATCTCTCATATTCGTGATTATTCACTACCTATGACTTGCAATTTCTCATTGAATTGCAGTCTGACCTACGGATCTTCGTGTATACTTGTGATCTTGTAGATCAAGACCCGATGAGGACAGTATCTGTCCTCGTGCTCACTCAAATTCTCTTTACATTTGAGGTAAGCGGCGAATTTTCGCACTCTTGTTGAATTTCTGACTTGTATGCGACAATGAGTCAGTTATCACAAATCCAAAAAGAACTCGCTCAAGTTGAGAACAAAAATGCACTCATAGTAAAGATTAGGAGGTGATCAGCCACTCAATCATTCTCAACGGCCGGGTTGCAAGGCTACCGCATACTATACTCGTGATTCGATTCCAAATTGCAACATCTTTCACTTCAACTTCGTGGGTACCAATTCACAAAGGGGCCGGGAGAATGAGAAGAGTGCCGGAATCATCGTTTGCTGCTCTGTGAACAGCCTTCCTTACCGTAAAAATCGAAATTGGAAAACGGCTGATTAATGTTTTTCCACGCACAGATTTTACTTTGCGCACAATTTTAAGAGCTTTGCGCACTGTGAAACTGTGCGCAAAGTTACTTTCACGCACAGTTTCACTTCTACGCACTAAAATTTGAACGTTAATGGAATCATAATCAACCTTACCCACCGCACACCCGCACCAAAATATATTTTTTCGCAATTTTCCGATGTTTGAGTGCCTACAAAATTGCGAAAAATAACTTTCGCGCCTCGCACACGAGGTTCCCCGCTTCCGAGCGATCATTTCAACCCTCGCCTCCGGCTCGAGTCGAAGACCGATCGCTCATAAGCGAGCTACAACTTCATGAACTCGGTGCGAAATATACTATTGCACACAACTCTACGCATAGTATATTATCGGGATAATAGTACATTTTGATAGAAGAACGTAGAACGTTCTATTCGCGTCCGAGTGACGGGTTCCTGGCCCGAGCCGCAGGCGAGAGTCGAAATCATCACGAGAATGCGAATGATAGGTTTTACGCCCTCGTTTCTAACTATACTTTTCGATAAACTATGAGCAAAATTGACAAGCTGTGCGCCAAGTGCACTTTTACGTACAGTGTATCGAAAAGGATATTTTGCCAGTGAAATTATTCCCACAGCTCGCTAACTGATCGTAGACTTTTTTCCGCAAAGATTGTCTCTAATGCAATCAAAAACTTCAACAAGATGTGTTCCACAAAGCGATACAACGCGTTAGGGAGGTGCACAACATAGGGACGGAACTGATCGAAAATTTTGTGCGTCATTCTAAAAACACGTTGATGTTGTGCGCTTGGATGATGTTTCGAGTTTTTTGCTAATATTGCGCTTAGATCAGATGTATTTGGGTTTCTAAGTAACAACCTCGTTGTTCAGAAAGGTTGCATGGACAATTGGCGACTTAGCGGAGTTGTGGTGGGAAGCCGTCTTCAAAATGTCGGGTGGCCTCGCTCGTGCTAAGGGTTCAATTTTTACTCGCAAACGATAGTGTTATTTGAAGTATTACAAATTGAAGTGCATAGCTACATATAGGGGTTCTTGACTCTCCATATGCGTCGAAGGTCAAAGTTGGGTTGTCTACAGGAGACGGAAGACACGTTTGGACCCTCTATGAAGCACTACAAAGTACGGGGACGTTAGAATCACCACAAAAATGATGAAGATAGCTGTGCATCAATGTAATACACCCAAAGGAATTGTTACAATGCACATTCCAATCCTTAGAAACTTGAGGGAGCATGACACACGGAAAATCCCACTTTCGGCGGATTAACTCATATATTTTGTTCTGAGTAGTATCGACTAACTCATTTCCATAGTGATACAGTACCGTTCATAAGTTCTCGATGGTCGATCCCTCGATTACCCTGACTTGCAACAGCGATAAGTCGAATTCTATGCGTTATGCGAAAATTTCACAAAGAGCATTCTAAAGAGCAGAAAAAATACTAACTTTTACTGGGTATGGATAATTTTTATCGAACATTTTTGAGCGTCCTACACGCTGGTGAAAAAATAGAGAATCTAAAAATTTTTTACTTTCATTGAGATACGTGCAGTTTCGATGAGGATGAAGATACGGCAATTCTGGGAAAAGCATCTTGTAGAGCGGAAAAAATGCTATGCGTAGTCATTTTCTAATTATTTTTTACGTACCACGTGTGAGAATGTACGAACAGTCTAGATACCCAAAATGACTGTTTATCACCGGAAACGGCACGGAAAACGGTGAAAAACCATGATTTTGGGGATTTGGACAGCTCGCACGTCTTCATACACGGAAGGTGAAAAATAATCAAAAAATGGTCACACATAGCATTTTTTCCACTCTACAAGATGCTTTTTTCAGAATCGCCGTATCTTCATTCGCATTGGAACTGCAGGTGTCTCAATGAAAGTAAAAAATTTCAAGATTTTCTGTATTTCATCAGCGTGTAGGACCTTCAAAGATATTCGATAGAAATCATCCAAACCCAGTAAAAGTCAGTATTTTTTCTGCTCTTTAAGATGCCTTTCTGGAAATTTTCGTACAATGTATAGAATTCGACTTATCGCTGTTGCAAGTTAGGGTAATCGAGGGATCGACCATCGAGAACTTATGAACGGTACTGTACATAGTAATGGGATGCCATCTTATATGGAGATATAATGAAGGAATAAAAGAGAACAATTTTTTTAATCGATTCACAATCCAAGATTTTATTGTGGTCGCCGAAGGAACGAATAATTTACGGTATATGAACGAGTTTATACGGTACATGATCATGCACGATTTATGCATGACGACGTATCGCCCATCCCGGGAGGGAGGAAGGGTGGATGATATTTGATGATTTCTAAAAATTTTGCAAAATTGTCAATCCACAGACAATTGGATACATCCGCAATTCAAGGGGGCACTTGGACCTGATCACGAATCTCCCGTCAGGACTTCAACGAATAAGGAAACGATGGTACACTGAAGAGTTCAAAAAACGTCCCTAGAGAATCGACATCAGTATGAGTATGGGATATCAAGAGGCGCTGGCGAGTATGAGCAGAAGGAAAGTCGAGCAAGGCGCTGTGCCTGTCTATACTTTGAATTGCGGTCTTTTAGCCTCACACTTTTTTTCTACTTGGATTATTTACCTCTCAACGTTGCTCAAAAAGCTCTGCAATGCTCTAGCAAATCCTTCCTAAAACAATTCAGAGTTCTATACAATTATTTTCTCAATCCGGGCACTGGACGCGTTTTATTCGGCACTGCAAAATTCATGCCTTCTTTTACATCTCAGTTCGATTTCACCAGCCCCGTACTTCGACTCGAGAAATTTCGAAATGTCTCTACTACACATGCGTCGGCTGTTAAGGAATTAGGCCGTCTCATGTCTGATACAATATGAGGCCACGTCGCGTCTGCAATAACGCGTTGCGACAATAGGCAGGCAGATAAAGTCACTCCGGAAATACACTACCGTCAACCGGGGTAACTTTGGAACAAAAATTGCATTTTTTTCCTCCAACTTCACGAAACTTGTACGTCTTACATCAGAAGTGCATTGTATCTGTGGTCAATCGAAAGCTTACACTTCCAGCTTTCGATTGCGATGCTCATAAGGTCCATTTGGACATATCTGGTTGGAGCAATAAGCGCTGAAAGTCGTGTTCCAAAGTTAGACACGGACTGGGGTAACTTTGGAACAGAAATTGTTATCATTATTGATTCGTCAATTAATTCATCAACTTGGTCACGCAATCGATTTTCACCATCAGTAATCAAAAGCTGAGTGTCGTAGCTTCCCATTGACCTAATATAGAAGTCCATTTGGTTGAATTCAACGTCTATAATCGAGCATAGACACCTCCAGCGTATTACCTGGCTGCCCGCGTCGCGGATAGTCTCGAGGAGAAAAATACCTTCACAGTCGGTTTTTGACAAAAACTGCCATAACTCGGCTTCCGTGGGTCGAAATGAGACGCACTTGGCTTATTCTGGAGCTCTCATCAACAACTACTCAAGTATGAAGAATTCGAAGATGATATAAATCTTGAGGAACGATTAAGAGTACGTAAACAAGTGTTCGAAAGTTACCCCGGTTTCTGAAAAAATACATACTTGTCAGTTTTTACTCTACAAAATTGAAAATTCGTGAAAATACTCCAATGTAGAATGGATTCGTCGAGATATGCGTACAGACAAGTGAAATCTAGCTCAGCTGCCTCGAATTTGACATACTAAAGTCAGAACCACACCACTTTGTTGGATCGAAAACATACTTTTCGAGAAGTCAGCTCATAAACGGATGAATAGTTGATGGAGGCCCTTGCGCCAATACTAAACATTGTCTATACTTCTCCCAAGTGGAGGGAATCGGTATTAAAGTCTCAGGATCATCTGGCTAGCCAAGCGTGCGTGATAACCACTCTTTCATGGGTTGTTCCAGAGTTACCCCCCCCCCCCGTGTTCCAAAGTAACTCCAGTTGAAATATCGTTTGATGAAAAGTACCACAACCAATATTGCGTGAGAGCGATCTGAAAAGCCTCGACCTTGTATCCGCCGCGCAGCATCGCACCGCACATATGTAACCTTGTTTACATCGCCGCAATTGATGACCCTGGCGAGTTCATGGACTTTCTTACGTGTCATTTTGATATTTTCAGATGCTGAGATCGCGGCAAAGCGATGCAGGTGATTTATAGGCCTACTTTCGTCTGAGAAGCATCACATACGACTGGATGTACATGCGTAACAGATTAAATGGTCGATGTCATATGCAATGACAACGTACACGCAAAGAAGGACGCGCCGCTACAGTCGGGGCGCCGCGCCGAAAGAGAGAGATTGTAAACAAACTCGAATTCTCGGGCGGCGCCCGAGCTGAGCCGGCGCGCTTGCCCCGATAAAACCGACGCAACACCCGAAGTTGAGTCGATCAGTCGCCACGGAAGATGAACAATTACATCTTTCGGTCGGCCATACATTCTGTAGCAAAGTCAAGATGGCTCAAATTTCTTTTCGTATTCGATTTCTCAATTGATGCCAATGATTTGCATATAATTATGAGCTCCAAAATAATGAGTAATCTTTTGTTATTAACCAGATAGTGCAAAATTCACCGTTTATTCCCCATAATTCGAAATAGACTGCAGTTACAGAAAAATTTTCAAATAAATGTTGTGCAGTTCAAAGCCACCCACAATATTATGCAGTTTTTTATTGCAATATTGTCATAGTTAATGCAAAAATGGAATTTGTTTATAACAAATTCACATGAGTAATAGGAAATTGCAAAACTGAACAAGATTAAAACTGATACGGATGAAATGTTGATTTTGAACAAACAAGTATTCTTGTCATTTTTCGTAGGAAAATCACTTTCCGAGTTACGCAGGGGAAAAGTGCCACAGTCTTCGTTTTCCGCTCTGCGACCGTCATATTTTAGACCATCCGAAATCATCGCCATAGCTGGAAAAATTAGTTTGACGGAATTTTCTCGCTGGATCATTCCGGAAAATCCTTTTGAATCCGAAAATCCGTGGTGCCAGACGAAACTTGGGTGCAGAATTGTTAGACTTGATTTGTTTAAACGAATTATCAATATCCACCAGGAAATAGCATTCATACAAAAAAAATAACGAGAGTACTTTTTTGTTCAAAATCAACATTTTCATCCGTATCATTTTTAATCTTGTTCAATTTTGCAATTTCCCATTACTCATGTGAATTTGTTATAAACAAATTCCATTTTTGTTAACTATAACAATATTGCAATAAAAAACTGCATAATATTGTGGGTGGCTTTAAACTGCACAACATTTATTTGAAAATTTTTTTGTAACTGCAGTCTATTTCGAATTATGGGGGATAAACGGTGAATTTTGCAATATCTTGTTAATAACAAAAGATTACTCATTATTTTGGAGCTCATAATTATATGCAAATCATTGGCATCAATTGAGGAATCGAATACGAAAAGAAATTTCCACTATCTCGACTTTGCTACAGAATGTATGGCTGACCGAAAGATGTAATTGTTCATCTTCCGTGGCGACTGATCGACTCAACTTCGGGCGTTGCGTCGGTTTTATCGGGGCAAGCGCGCCGGCTCAGCTCGGGCGCCGCCCGAGAATTCGAGTTCGTTCACGATCTCTCTCTTTCGGCGCGGCGCCCCGACTGTAGCGGCGCGGCCTTCTTTGCGTGTATGTGGAGGATATGCGCTGCTTTTCACGCGTTCTGAATTCGATAGATTTATTTACGCACCCCTACAACGCGAGAGATCACTAGCGCCGCATATTAGGCCCTCGTGACAAGTCTTGCATCACGCGCAATGGTTAATGGACTTGTCTGATGCGCATCAGCACTAACGCACATATGGTGCGCGGTATTTTTGGTCACATACTAGAGAACAGTAATGGATTTATAGACTTGTTTACTTCATGCAGCTGCATGAGAAATACAAGGTTTGTCACATTTCGTTTCCTTTCACATGGCATAAATGCTTGATTTCAAATTACTACCTGACTATGGCGTAACACAATAATGACCTTGTTGACTTGATCTTTTGACGACATACGCGGCTACGGCAGCTATTGTACGCCATATAAAAATCAACTAGCCACTTTTACGACTTGATTTATTAATTTGGATGGCTTTCAGCGAGAGTTTTTTGATAGCTATATTATAATGCTATTTACAACTTTGTAGTTGAATGACGACTCTGTTTACTCGAATTCTCCGCGCTATTACAGGGTTTTAGGGACCACATGAAGAGAACCGACGCCGCAACGACCGAGATGATTGACACATAGAGAAGCTGTGTTACAATAGAGAAGCTGTTGTCACAAAAACGTATATAAGGAGCAACGACGACGAGGCAGCACGCTCAGTCGTGTACCAGCGCTCGCTCTGATCACATCGCTGTACTCGGCAATAAACCGATTACTTTTCGCTGAAATTTTGCTTGTTTTATCCTTGTGCTTTTGCGCTTTATTTGACAAACGAATTTCGTGTCCAGTTTACGCAAGTTCCGGTTGCGCATCTGCGCAATCTTTGTAGACCAACCTCGGGACGTAACATGGCTATGTAAGATGGTCGAGGAAGAGAGAGATGCAGAGAGATTAGATTAGATTAGATTAGTTTATTGATGGTACCTTGGGGTATTACCCTATGTGGTACAGGTCGAAAATTCAAAATACATAATATAATATAATTTAGAAGAGTATGAAATATGGGTAACTTAATTAATATAAATAGGTATCATTTTTTACGCAATAAAAGTAGCAAGTAACAAAATTCCGAGCAAGAGATATGATATGCCCGGAGTACATGAATAAGATTCACGAGCGGAATTGAGTTGTATAACCGCGTATACATGAGGAATCAGTCGAAAAAATCATGTGAGAGAAGATACAGAATCTTGTTATGCTATGATATGGCAGTGGTCTAAAAAATAATTGATTAATTCAGTAGAAAATCTCAGTGAACAGCATATGAAAATCCAGTTATAACGATGAATCAACTCTGTGTCGATTCTGAAAATTAGCAAGATCGGCTTCTGAAAGAATTGGGATAAGAGGCCCATTTTTCAGAGGTCTCATACATACAATTAGGTTTTTTATTACTGGTTTTTGCATTTTCAAACGAACACTGACTAAGTGGGCCTTTTTGAGCAAGTTATGAACTTCTTTAGGCCCCAGTGGGCTACAGAAAATTTTCGAGTTATATTCATGACCAAAAATGTCTTTTACAGATTTCTCTTTGAATCTAGCTGAGCTTGAAATGAGTTTATCTCGGATAATTGTTGATGATAGCTGTATAACAATTGACTGAGAATCTGTAACATCCGAATTTTGAGAACTCGTGTTCGACGTTGGAGCTAGTGGAGATTCATTGCAAAAACGAGGGCCTTTCCATTCTCTGATATTTATCACAGAGTTTCGAAGCTCTGACTGATCAATAGCATCAAAAATTTTTCCTACGATCTCAGTTTTCAGAAGTTTTAAATCACGAGGAATGCCCGAAAGGATCATCTCAGCTGAGTCTACAAGAGTTGTTTGGTGAGTCAACTGAGAGAGATTGTGACGAATTTCGGATATATCTCTTTCAACTGCAGTAATGCGCTTGGACACTCTTTCCTCCATTTCGTTCAACTTTGAGAGAATTCTTTCTTGAGAGGCGTTGAAATGAGCAAGAAAAAGTCTAAAATAAATGGGCATGTCACCTGAATCGTCAGCATTTTTCGAGCTACTCTTTGGACCACTTGTATCACTTAAATCACACGAAATCAGTTGATCCTGTTGAGAGAGAGGCGCTGCAGTGAAATGTGGTGCCATGATGTAATAATGAACGCAGCACAGGATTAGATCAGTTGTCAAGCTCGTGGTAATGTCAGTTAGACAGCTCACTTTGGAAAGAGCGCTCAAGGTGGATCACGTGTGAATCAGGCTTGCTTTAAAATCGGCAAGGCAGGGATCTGGTTGGAGCAGCTGACATTTAACCGCTGATGCTGGAAGCTTGACGATATGGCGAATCGAGCACTGGATAGCATAACCTCCAAATGCAGAACGTGCTATGTAACATATGTATGTAAGATACTGATTGATATGAGTGGCCTGATACTGCTGAGATACTGTACGATACTCAGTCCAGAATAGCTCTGAATTCTTATACGATACTATAATATACTGAATGACACCATGGGATCTTATGAGGTACTGTGAGGTTTCATACTAACGCGATTTTCGAGTCGAAAGATACTCTTACGAAACTATAATCCACTGAACGATACCAGTAACCCCATACTACTGAGATACTATGCGATACTCACCCCAGAACTGCTCCGGATTCTCGTACGATACTATGAGATACCAAACGATACTACGCGATTCTGTGAGATATTGTGAGATTCTATACGAAACGCGATTAGTTCGTCAAAATATACGCTTACGATAACATGAGATACAAAACGGTATAAGTGACCCGATACGCATGAGATATCATGTGATACTCACCCCAGTACGGCATTGGATTCTCATACGATACTATGAGAGGGAGGAACATTTTTTGAGATAGAGATTCTTCAACTGTGAACAATCTAAAGCAAGACGTATTCGTGGATGAAACGAGAAAGATAGGAATATGAATTAGTGCATGACCAAAACCGAAAATGAATTCACGTATGGTTGAACCAAAGATGGTCGTATATTAGAACATCTACCATCATGAATCTCTATTAAGATTGTGAAAAATGTAAGAATCCAATCTTTGTGGTGCTCAAGTTAAACAGTAGTTAAACTCTATTGATATACTTGAACAAAGAGCTAGCGAATATCACTTGATTTTGTTATTAGCCAAAGTTATCTGGACAGAATCAAAAATGAGGGGAAAACCCAGTGATATATATCCAATGGATATTCATCATGGGATATTCATCAATGTTCGGGAGCTGAGGTACTTCCCTTGGGATTGAAACACGGGGATGAGGAGTCTGGTGCGGGGTTGGTGATCCAAGCCAGTGATTTGTAGATTTCGTGTAACTTCACAGAGAATCACATTTATTCACTAAAGCTTACGATCTAAATACAGTTTGTCACTCGCGTTCAATGCCCTAAATCAGTCGTGCGAGGATGCACTTTTCTCACAATCCGCGGGCACACACAGAAAGTACTTTGGTCGATATGATCGGCCGATAGTCTATATATATGTGTGTGTGTGTGTGTGTGTGTGTGTGTGTGTGTGTATAATGAGCAATCGTCGCGTGTACGGGGTAAAGAAAGATCCGCCGTGGGCCTTGGTCAAGGCTGAACTTTATGCCGCACGGGGCACCAGAGTGTAGGTCCGCCGTGGGCCAATATTGAGGCAAAACTGATCTCGAGCTGCGTGAGCTCTATTGAAAAGAGAGGAAAGACACACGGGCGGATGTCATTGTCTTAGTGAAATCGATCGCACGACAATACATATTAGAGTAAATTTGAGCGAGCGTTACTCGCTTCGCATACATAATTTCAATCCTGAAGAATCAGTTGGTAAACAATACACGTTCGGAATCTTGAATTCCACTCAAGAAACATAATCAAGGATCAGACATTTGTTTTCTTTCTTGAAAATTGAATGAGTGGAACAGAGTCAGCATTGGGAACGCAAAATAGGAAATTTATGTGAGATGATAGATTCATTACTGCAGTAGAGTTAGAATTGGGGGTAAGGAACGTATGGAGAGTTAACATCCACGGGTCTCACAAATAGCTTGAGCCATAGAATCCTCCCGAGTCTCCTTTCAAAAGTGAAATATCGTTCAAGTTCTACACACATGCATATCAAAAATAGACAGCTCTCAAATTCCATTCACGTCCCCTCCAAAGAGTTGTTGTTCAATCATCAAGTATTCACATCAGATTCACAGATGAATCCATTAGTCCCTAGTCTAGTGACGGAACAGGTCTCATCTCTCAATAGATATTCAATCTTTTCAATTCTCATTTGGGTGAGGAAGGATTTAGTTTGCGGCATAGGTGAAAAGGATTTGGTCAGATTAACGCATATGATACGAATATACCTTGCATTCTATGAGAGACAGTGACTTGTGGACCACAATGATGACATGCAGTGCTGATTTGTAGGGAGCGTCATCTACCGGAGTTTAATCCAAGATCTAACAATAAAAACCTTTACCTCTCAACCGTCTCAGTTGGCATGGTGAAGAAAAATCAACGGCAGGTGTTAACCAAATCCAAATATTATGAAGTTGAGGATGGAATCTGACCACCAGAACTCTCATAATTGAAATGAGGAGTCCAATGAGTAAATTACACTGTGGCGAAAGTTAAGATTGCAGTGCATGACAGGTTATGCTGTTCAACGATCTCTGTCACAATGACTTTACACACCTTCGGATATACCAGAGTTCCTGAAAATAAATATTCATCTCTACACAAAGGCCCTGGTTCTCATATTTATTCACATTCAACGAAATCATTTGATGAAGAAACTCATCTGATGCACAAGTCACAGCCTGAGTATTTCTAATTGAGTCAATTTTGACAGAGATTGCTCGTCCATCCTAGTGCACTTGAAGAGTGTTGGCCTCTGTTCCTAACACGTTCAAAGTATTTCTCCAGGAACTGAGAAAAAACGTCCAAACACGTCAGAAAATCTACAACATTCCCTCGGTACAGGAAAGCATCGGAATACAGCATACAGCGATGCAACAGGCCTGATGGCTCGGGACGGGTGCAACGGTACTCCAAAAAATTGGACACGGAGTAATCGCAAGGATGGATTCTGTACAGATTATCGATAGTGTTTCACTTGCTAGTAGTTGTCCTAGGATAAATTTTCCGATCCCAAACCATGTTCGGGCACTTTCCTCCGTTTAAATACATGGGGAAACCAAAAGTGCGAAAAGCATTGCAGGTATAGGCAAGAAACGCGCCGGTCACTTTTCCCCCTCTCTCTCTACTATGCTATTCCAGCATAGTATTGCTCTACAGATCTCGAGCCATACACCGTTTAGGCACTTTTCCCCATTTAAATACACGGGGAAACCAAAAGTGTGAAAAGCATTGTATGCATAGGTGAGAAACGCGTTGGTTACTTTCCCCCCTCTCTCCCTCTACTATACTGTTTCAGCATGCACAAATCTCAAGCCATACACCAAGACCGTGCATCCAAGGGCTCCTACAACATTGCTAAAACAGGTCCATATGCTGCTCGAGACATACATATATGCTTGAGACATATGCGCTCCTCCATATGCTAACATATCTGATATTTCGTTCTGCTCGAGGATCTCCGACTCTGTTGCTTCGAGTCCCGTTGCCACCACCACAGCATCTCCACAACGGGTTCCCACTCTCACTCTATACTCACTCTGTTGCCACCGCCCCCGCCCCCGCCGCCGCCGCAGTCAATATCATCGTCCTCACCTCCTGCACAACCAATTCCCTCTCTCCCTCTCGCTCTACACATAATATTCGCTCTACCACAACGAGTCTCTTTCTTCCTTTCGCTTTTACTCATTCTGTTACAGCCTTATTCTGATACATATATACTTTGTAAGCCCAACAGCTCGCTTAACTCTTTTGCTGTTGAATAGCAATGTATGAAAAACTTTGTAGCTCGACTGCAGGCAAAGTTTTATCTCATATGTCTCATGCGTATGTCAATGCCCTCATACAACATCCTACACTTTATTCGGGTCACGTTTGCTGGTAGTTTATCGTCCTCACACTGAGCATAGTCTAGCAAAGCTTCATTTTATAGTTTCAGTTGTACTGCAAGCTACTGTGCGAGTAGTTGTCACAGTCACCAAGCTTTCAATACAATCATGTTTTTCCTCAATTCAATTTTTAGCTTTGTTTTGTCATTAATTCAAACCGTAAACGAATCAAGTGAAATGCTCATAGATTATTTACTTATTCTATGTGAATTCATAGTTATGTGCAGTTTCACAATAGGTTTAATATTATTTGTTCTTAAGCGATGTAAATCATCAACACGAGCTCGATTGATTTTACTCCAAGATAAACTCGTAATGGAATCTACAAGTGGTACATCTGAGACTGTGTGTTCTCCCAAGCAATCGAAGGTTGGTGGAACTAAACAAGGAAAGTTTATGTTGAACTCTAAGAGTGAAAATGTAGTAGCTTCCAAAAAAGTGCAACTCGGTGAAACATGTGGAAGCGAAACACTTGATACCCATTCTACTCTCAAGGAATTGGAACATGAGGAACCTCTGCTTAGGGAGAATCCTGATAGATTCGTATTATTCCCCATCAAGTGGCCTATGATCTGGGAACTTTATAAACAACATGAAGCTTGTTTTTGGTGTGCTGAAGAGCTTGATTTCTCAAAGGATATAACTGATTTCCAGCTAATGAGTCATGGAGAACAGCATTTTATTTCACACGTATTGGCATTCTTTGCCGCGTCGGATGGTATTGTAAATGAAAATTTACTCTTACACTTTTCTCAAGAAGTTCAAATCCCGGAAGCAAGAGCATTTTACGGGTTTCAAATAGCAATGGAAAATATTCATTCTGAAACTTACGCTCTTCTTTTGGATACATATATTCAAGATCCTGTGAGAAAGAGTTTTCTATTTAACGCTATACAAACGATGGAGTGTGTTGCCCTAAAAGCTCATTGGGCCTTGAAGTGGATCAACGACTCATCTGTAGCGTTCGCTGAACGCTTAGTGGCTTTCGCTGCAGTTGAAGGAATCTTTTTCAGCGGTAGTTTTGCCAGCATTTTCTGGCTCAGGACGAAAGCAAAAATGCCTGGACTCACTACATCGAATGAATTTATTTCGAGAGACGAGGGCTTACACACCAAGTTCGCGTGTGTGTTATTTAAGTTGTTGAACAGGAAACCATCGCAGGACCGCGTTTATGAAATCATCCATGATGCTGTGAAGATCGAAAAAAATTTTGTTTGCGAATCTCTACCTGTAGCACTCATTGGAATGAATAATAAGTTGATGAGTGAATACATTGAATTTGTAGGGGATTTCCTGCTTGATGAACTAGGTTTTCCAAAGATTTTTCATACGGAAAACCCATTTCCCTTCATGGATGCAATAAGTATTGAGTCTAAGTCTAATTTCTTTGAGAAAAAAGTTAGCGAGTATCAGAAGTGGGGAGTGATTGGAGACACTTCAACGTTCAATATTGATGCTGATTTTTAAATATATTATGGAGTTCAAAGCAATACATTACTATATAACCTATAAGGTGGTGGGGGAAACAGTATATAAATGGGTGTTCATAGATATAAACTAATAGTACAGCAATGTATTCCGTAGGAAGAGACGGTGAGTGTTACTTCAAAAAAGGTTTGATCTCTCTCTCTCTCTCTCTCTCTCTCTCTCTCTCTCATGAAATTTTTCTTTTCTCCCAACAGGGCAACTAGAAATAATCAACGCTCTCATAAATTATGAGCGAGATTACGTTTACGGTGATTCATTCATCCACTATTGTATAGCATATCAATATTTGAACGTCTCACACAGATTTTCAATCGCGTTTGAGCTAACTGGTGGACATTCAATTCTATCAGTGTTCACTTACCACAGACTTGATGATGGAATTTTTGAGATTGATGAAAATACGAGTAACTATAATAGATGCTTACCGAAATCATACTACAAAATTGGAAACATTAAAGAAATTGCTGGTTTTATCTGGCATTGCAGACACCACCTCTCAAACATTCAAGTGGTGAACATCAAGAACAGGTAACTCGAGTGAATGGATTTTTCATTACTCAATGATGATTACAGTGATTGATATCTTATATTTCCCTCCAATTATTCTAGGTTACAGATTCAACAAGAAAGACAGTTGGAATAGCTCAGTGGGAGAGCGCATGACTGAAGATCACGATGTCCTCGGTTCGATCCCGAGTTCCGACAGTTTTTTTTTCCTTCCCAATCGTTGAATGAGTTCTACAAATAAGCTATGAGCTTATGGTTAATAATCATGCGGTCCTCGGTTCGAGTTTCGACAAAAAAATTTTTTTTTTTTCTATTTTTTTCTCTCCTAACATCTATTACAAGTGAAAATATGTGAGATACGTTTGAGTGGACAAATAAAATACTCTTATTCATTTTCAAAAAGTGTAATTTTTCTTTATTTCCCAAACAATTCATAAAAATGACTTCTGATCTATCCAACTATTCATGGATGAAGAAAGACCCCACCACTTTACGAACGATTTTCCACCTTTTCTTTTAAGTATTTTCTCCACTAAATAGACATTGGGATCATGCACTTTGGATAATTCTTGCGAGTAAAATTGACCCGATATTGGATCATTTTTATCATCCACCAAATGATATGTAACAGGCCATGCATTATGATTCACTCGAGCAATTTTAAAAATCTCAGCTGTCCAGTTGGCAGTATATCCTTTCGAAAAGATGGTTTTATACTTTGATACTCGCACATAATCACCCACTTTGAATTTAGATTCTTTCGAGAGATGTGGTTCACTAGCATAGACAGTTTTCAATAATCTCGATTCAATTTTCGACTGGTTGTCAGATCGCTTCCACACCTGTATGGGTTTCATACCAATAGTTCTATGCACATCATTGTGATTGTACTGGTATACCAAGTCCTGTATAATATCAATCCAACGATAGCTCCCTCTCAGTGAAAAGAAACGATACATTTTTCCCTTGATTGTTCTTATAAAACGTTCGACAATTGATGCCTTACAAACTGAATACGAGGAATAATGATTGATATTTCGATCTTTCATCAGCTGTGAAAATGTAGAGTTGTAAAATTCAGTGCCTTGATCACTCTGCAAGTTTTTTGGCTTTCTATGCTCCCTGTCCAAGATTGATTTAAATGCTTCAGTGACGTGTGAGGCTTGTTTTGACTTAATTGCAATGCACCATGCATACTTGGAAAATACGTCTATTACAGCGAGTATGTACTTATAATTTTTGTTAACCTTAGCATAATTGATCATAACCACAATATCAATCTGCCAAGTGTCATCAATCCCTCGTACATCTACTCTCCGACGAAGAAAATTCCTCCTTGCTGGAGCATGTAGCTCCTTAACCAAACGTCTTTTTTGTAAACTGTATTGATCCATAATTGTTTCAGAGATATGTATACTACCATCTCACTCCTTCAACTGAGCTCAACGTCCAATAAGATAGTTACTTATACCGTATTGTAATGAGAGATAGGGATGTATAGGAGGGGGGTAGGTTTAATTGAAAAAAAGTCAGGTTCTTCTCGTGTATATATATATATATATATATATTCATTTATATATAATCAAATTGTGATTCGGGTATATTGATAATGCTTCTATAATGTTTCAAACATGATTCTTTTTCGAGATGATACATATATTGTACCGTTCGCTTAGCACATCTATATTTTGAATTATCGTGGAATTCACATGGTGTATAGTTGAATTTCTCAGTAAAGTATCCATCCTGGTTAACGCGACAAGTTTCGAGGATGTTTTTCATCCAATATCTCGAATGTTTTCGGAAAAGATGAGGCAGTTGTCTGCTCAACCATCTTTGTTTTACATCACTCCCAAAATAAATAATATCCATGCGGAAACGTGAACGCGAATATTCAAGCTCATCCAGTAGAGGCGCGAGCATCTCACTCCATGGCACAGAGCCTGCAACCCATGGGATGTTGTGAACATATGTTCGATGATGAATCATTTGTCCCACATCACTAGCTGATGGTGTTCCGATCTCTGGTGGTGGACCCACTGTATAGTGAAGAATCTTGTATGATGTTGGACAACATTCATACATTTCTTGATTCAGAAGAGCTATTTCTTTTGGAAAAAAATCTCGACCAATTGTATAGCCTTGTATATCAAGATAAAATTTATTAGCAGCCATAGGACTTGCCGCCTCCATTCGACGTTTGAACTCATTTACGCTGACAACATTGAACCACCACATCTTTTTGGCTGCTGTCTCCTGCTCCTCATCCATCTCCTTCTTCTTCTTTTCCTTCAGCAGTTGTATTCTCCCTCTCTCAAAGCAATTGTCCTCCTCGAATTCTTTCTCAAATTGCTCCCACTCCTCCCGTGAAGGCTTGAACAGAAATCAAATCATCTTCTGAACAATATTCGTCAGTGGATTGTACTTGACAAGTTTATCGTGAATTATGAGACAGTAAGCTGTTGTATTCTTCGGAATATTTTCTTTGAACTCAAGCTCAACTCGAACATCCACTACTGATGATTTCACCGAATCAGCAGACTCACTAACATCAAATACGAGAATCGGGAATGAATCCTCAAAATTTTGTTTACTAATTGAAACATTGCCCTTGTCAGTGTGATAATAACTCTTCCTAAAGGCCTTAAACATCTCAAATAAGACAGAAGTATTCTTAGCCTTGGAAAAGTCAATGTGAAGATGTTCATAAGGATATGCTTCAGAATTGAGAAAGATTTTTGCATTGACAATCTTGCAGTGATCGAATTTCGACATGTCCTTCTTCTTGCTGTTATTCCTAGCGGTTTGGAAGGCAATAATAACGTATCGAGGTTTCTCCAGTTGAGTTGTGCTCTTAATAGGCCATATTAATTGAGAGGTATCGGGCATTGTTGGAAGTTCACAGAGATCCCAGCTTCGGTATGATAGAAACAAAGGAGTGTTCCTTTCTAGGATTTTGAGCAAGCGAAGACGAATCAGATCATTTGGATATATATGAGTCATGTGTAAAGTTACAGCAGTTAGATTGATTTGTGGAGCGCACTCGTCACCCGTTGTTATCACACAATTGTTTTCATTTTTCGATCTGAGCAGTACTATATCATGTTTTGCAAATGCTATAACCCGTCTAAAGTCTTCACAAAAACCAAATATTTTACTGAGTGGAATAGCAAAGTTGAATCCGTGACCAGAGTTCATGGTATAGTTTCCTATATGATGTCCTGCATTAGTCATAGACTTATCTTCATCCGCAGAAAGTGATACAAGATTTTTCAGACTAACGGTGATGCCAGGATTTTTTGTTTCATCAATAATCACATTGTTAATCTCATAACGAATCATGTCAAAGAGAAAAAGGAGGAAATCACTTATCAACAAAATACTCTGCTCTTTGTCGAATACAATATTGCCTTCAATGTAGAGATAACTCTCACTTGGAAGCAGAAGACTGTCAGATGAGGATACTGTGATCCGTATCTCATCATTCCGCTGTAGATTCTGAAAATTGTATGGTTGATACTTCCGTACCATTCGTCGTGAAATACTATCGTCCATCACCGGCCTCTCGGCAATATCGAGAATATGACTACGTCCAGCCATTTTTTCTCACTCTAAAGCCTTGTGATTGAAGAAAAAGTATACTTTTCTTCGAGAGAGGGATCCTTCTTCTCACAATAGGTCTGGTCGTGCGTCTCGTTCGAGTCACCCCGCTCAACTGAGCGGGGCTCGTGTTTACTGGTAGATTATATAGGTACATGACCCACTCTTTCCCGCAAGTGGAAACGCATAGTAATCTCTTCACCTCTATTATTGATCAAGTTACCGTCCTGATCCAAGAGTCTAATACATATATTACGTATATCGTTTGTACGCGTTTGTAGATAAATGATATTTTTCGGTTCGACGGTGTATTGTTCACCAATTGGAACTCTACCAGCACTATATTCAAATATGGTGTAACAGGGCTCTCCGTTGTAGAAGGTACCCTCAATCAGATTACACTCCACCCGTACAATATGAACTCGACTAATTTTCACAATGTGGTCAGACTTATGCCATCTGTAGGCTGGTAGAGACAACCACCTACCAAAACCCAAAAGTTGACCTATATTGTTTGAATTGTAGAAATTAATGTCGTGATGTGAGTAGATCTCACAGTGTAATGTGTTTTTATTAACGCGCAGAAAAATTGGTTTTCTCCTCAATTCTAGTGGAATAGATTTATCATCCTCTTCCTCAGCGTGTGCACTAGATGGAACTCTCAGAGGTATGTGTTCCTGCAAATAGCGTTCCAAATCTTCAATTTCATAAGATCCTGTTGGTATCTGGAGTTCCCGATCACCCCAGTAGAAGGTATTATTATTCCTATCAACATTGGGGATGGCGTGAAAAGTTGTTAAATCAACCAGACCAAGCTCATAGATCTTATTGGGACACAACTGCTCTCTAAGCCTAATGTTCTGATCAATGTGCGATGAGGTGCTTGAGACTGTAAACTGTTCAGACATCTTTCACAAGTGATTTGCAATAAGCAACTGGCTCAAAGTCAATCACGTAACACCTTTTATAGTAGATGTTCCCGCAAGAATTTCACACTCAGAGGACCGCAATTACTCTGACGAAAGGTTTGACGCTGACTTCTGTTGTAAACAATTTCACAATCTGGAGAGCTCTTCTTCCAATAATCCACCAACTCACGTGTTGGTCTCAAATTTCCAAAACTATTGAAGAAATGAATGAAACGATCTCTCTTTATGTAGGCAACCCAGTGTGCATTACCCAGATTCACTATTGCCGCTTCGTTTTCCCACGCAGGTGGAGGGGGGAGTTCAGTTAGTGAAAATACACCTCTAAAGTGAGGTAAGTTGTGAGCTAACCTCAATAGTTGACTCCCCGACGTACCTTTCACTTTTTTCTTCCCCTTCCCTTTCGTTTTTTTGAGATTTTTTTTTTTCCTCAAACCACCACCATACTGGTTGCTGCAAGACGATGGATTCAACCGCAATCCCCGACCTTTGGCCTCTAATGCAAGATTATGTCTCCTCAATTCAGCCAATTGCTTCTTATTCATGCGCATAGTACTAATGGATTTTGCAACGTTTGCAGCGCCCCCTGCTAATGAACCCAATGCTCCAAGTGCTGCTAGGGTGGGTAGGATTGCTGGTAAAAAACCTCCTCGTTTTGCCAGAGCAAGAGTACGCATATTCACCCCAGCAAAACCCCTCTTCCCCCTCCTTTTTACCCTCCTCAACACAGGCTTACGCTTCTTCAGACCCATTCCAAATCGTCGCTTGGCACGCATGGTTGCTGCAACTGCTTTCGCAGCTAACCTCTCCAAGAAAACTCCTTCCTTTGCACGTTTTTCAGCTCCAAGCTGAAGGGCAAGATCAGCAACGTTTCGATCCTTGATGTCTTTACTTTTTGCATAAGCTATATCATGTTTCATGCAGTAGTTGTCGAGCTCATTCCTACCCCTATCACCTCGTGCAAGCCTCTTGTATAATTTAGTTCCTGGACCACAAAATTGATAGCCTGGAAGATGGAGCTCGAAAGGGAGGCTGTTGATGGTGGAATTGACAAGACCTGCTCCTCGTAATGAATGCATTGATAACACATGTTCTCCATGTCAAACATGGAATGCAACTGAAGCGTTGTGGTGTTGGTGTGGGTATTTATACCCAACCCGAGAATTGATTGAGTCAGTAGTAGTGTGGAAAGACTCATGCAAACATGGAATTCATCAAACAACCCAACAACATTCACATAATTGATGTGGATGTTAACGCTCCAACACAGATTGCTAGACGTCATGGAAAGCTCTTACCCAATACCATCAGAGCTATAATATGTGGACCATCCAACACCGGGAAAACCCAGCTCCTGATTTCCTTTCTAGTCAGTCCCAATGGTCCCAATTTCAACAACATTTACGTATACTCAAAGTCTCTTGAACAGCCTAAATACAAGTTTCTTGAGAGTGTTATGAAACCTCTCGCTGCTGTGGGTATGAAGTATTTCACGTACAGAGAAAATAGTGATATAGTAAAGCCCAATGAAGCTTTGAAGAATAGTATTTTCATATTTGATGATGTCATCTTAGATAAGCAGAAAACGATTGAGGAATATTATAGTATGGGTAGACACCACCGAGTGGATTTATTTTATTTATGTCAATCGTATACGCATATTCCGAAACATTTAATTAGAGACCAGGCGAATTTAATCATTCTATTCAATCAGGATGAGGGAAACTTGAGGCATGTTTACAATAATCACGTTTGCGCAGACATGACGTTTGATAAGTTTAAACAGCTATGTTCAGCCTGTTGGAAAGATAACAAATACGGTTTTCTAACCATCTCAAAAGATGATCCAATGGATCTGGGTCGTTACAGACGTAATCTAAATGAATTCATCGTACTGAGATCAGGTCAGTCGTGTCTGAAACGTCATCATGGCAAGAGCAATGACAAGCAAGAGAGTGAAGAAAGAGGCGGTGCAGAAAGGGGAAGGGGGTCCAGAAGAGAGAGAAAAGATGTTGAAGGAAGATTAAAGATTCAAATTCACAAGGCTAGTCAGGCAATTAGAGCGAAGCACTTGGCTCTGAGAGAGGGTAGAATGGAGGAGCAGATGGTTAATAGAGAGCATTTGAAGCCTATTGTTGAACCTCTGGAAAAACTTTTGACTTTCAAAAAGAAGAGCGATGATGTGGAAACTAGTGTTAAAAGAGAGAAATCATTTAATGATTCAGAGTCTACATTTGGAGCAGGTGAAGATTCTGATGATGATGATGATGATGATGATGATGATGATGATGATGATGATGATGATGATGATGATGATGATGATGATGATGATCATAACCAACGGGTTGATGACGATGATGGTGATGATGATGATGATGAAAAATATGAAGATGTTGAAATTGAGGATGCTGAGGATCAGGATCGTTTATTGAATATACAAGAGATGCCCCGAAAGTCTAGTCATAATTTAGAAGAGTTGAACATACCGGTGATTGAAAGGAATAAGAAGAGAATTCTGGAGTCACCCTACATTCTGCAAGAACCTAAAAAGAGTAAAAAAAACACAAACAAGAGTTTGATGGGCTCTTTTCGCGAGCAAGCTCACACTTCTGCTATGGAAGTGGATGAACCTGTTAGTCTTGACCAATCAATAAGAGAAACCATTAGACGTCCAGAACAGTGGGAAACATATCTCGACTTAACAGAGGGTAATCTCCCCGGTCTAACCACCCAGTACATGACAGAATTCTTTAAAAATCACAAAGAAAATGACCACGTCTACGGTCCGCGATTCGTCATTGGAACAGATGGCAAGAGTGATCTTAGAGTCGGTAGAAGTTCTATAAGTTTTGCTAAACACATAGATAAGGTGTATTTGGACAAAATACACTCTTTTCCCGCTAGCAGAGGTCTATTTGAATTAATTTTCAAAAACAAACCACACCACTTCACCAACTCAGATCTCGTACACCACAAGAGATTTTTGGAAATCAGCCTACCACATAGAATAGGTAATGATCCTAAAGGCAGACTGATCGGTTCAATATCATGGAAATATAAAAATATCGTGAGAAACTTGTGTGGTAAGAAACCTCCACCACTAAATGAATCATCGTCATCGGAAAATTCCAATGATGAAATGCGAGGGAAAGGATTGGTGAAAGGAAAATTGAAGCGGGCCATGGACAGAGACGTTATGACACTTCGCAATAACGCTAACCTAGATTACGTATACTGGGATAACCCAAACGAACTGGTAGAAAGGCTTGATTTGTTAATGAGGTCATCATACATAGGAAATTCAGGTCTTGAGAATGAAATAAATAGTATACTCGAAGAGTTGCGGGAGGGGGGGGGGTACATTGTATAAAAGGTGTTGCACTCAGAGACCTCCATCATTCTGTGTTCAGAAGTCACAGAGCATAAAACCATTAAGTAGAAAAGGATGGAGTCGCTTCAGAAGGAACTTGAATCTGTGGGTGTGAGCAATGGGGGAACAGCTTCAGCAAGCACTCCATCTTCTCGTCCTGTTGAAGATTCTCAAGCTGGAAATTCATCTCATAGTGAAAAAAGAGTATCGCATGAGAAAACAATCAGCGGTGCAGGGAGTAGTGCAGGAGGAGGAGGAGGAGATGGAGTTAAATCAGAAACCAACATCAAAAAAACTAAAGAAAAAGAACAAATGTCTGTTGCTGTGAGAAGCGGTGAGTAGAGATTGACATTTTTTCCCTTTAATCATTTTGTTGTTGTTGTTGCTGTTTGAATGGATAAAAAAATTTTTTCTATGATGTTACAGATGGGCCTAGTGAGATAGCAGTTACTAGTGTCTTTCGCAATATGTTGAGAACCACTTCAATTGATGAGCAGCAACAGCAAGTGTTACTTCAAACTTTTAAGGAAAATTATGTGCGAGTTGATGCGAATCCAGATCTAATTTTCAAAGAGAAGATCACATTTGTGCTTGATGCTGTTGCAAACAAGATTACTGAAAAATTACCTGGGAAGGAAAAGGAATTGGTTAGCACTTTCACTAAGCTCTTTGACATCTCATTTGGTGAAATGAATTCAAAATTCGAAGAAAATGCAAAACTCTATGAAAATCTTCAAAAGGAAGTGAAAGTTGTTAAATCTAATTTGGAATTACATACTAGTTATGTTGATTTGAGGATGAATAGATATGGAGATGTGCAGAAAGCTATTTCAACTGAGTTGGCTGAACTACGTCGAGATTTTGCTGGGTTAGTTAAGGAGCATCATAAGTTGCTTGATGAAGTGATGAAACTCCGAGCTGATGTTGTGCTCTACAAGAGCGTAACGAATGAATTAGCTGAAATGTTAGCGAATCATGGAGAGATCTCTGGAAAAAAAATTACTGCTCTTGAGAAGTCGGTTGATCAACGTCTTCGGGTAAATGATGAACTTATTAAGGAAAATCAGGATTTCAAAACTGAATCAACACGTTCGAGTAAATTTGTAATGGATGAATTGAAGAAACGCGATGAGATCTATGATCGGATGCAGAGAGACCAGGCTGTTGTATTACAGCGGATCTTGGATTTGGAAAGACGAGTTCTTGACAATGCTGCTGCTAATGATACTGCTTTGGTTGATACACGCTCCTATATTGATGAACTCCACCAACAAATCACCCGTCAGAATGATCGTTTGACAACATTTAGATCGGAATTGGATGATGAGGATGATGATCAACAAGAGGTTATTGAAAGAATGGAGTCAAGGATGGATCAATTTGACAGAGACGTTCAAACAATCGACTCCAAAGTTGCTCATGAGCCCGAGAATAATCAGAGAATCTTATCAAGAGTTGAGGACAATAGCAGAACTCTAAATCATCTTGCTGAACAAATGCGCAGGATGCTTGACAGATCTTCGTAATAAACTTTAAGCTATCTTTCATGTATTCTTCCAATCATGTAAACCTTTAAACTTTAATCATTCAATAAGATAATATTTCAATTTGTATCTAGGAATGTTAGTATTCTCTCGCCTTACTATCATGTGATCCATTCGTTTTCTGTTTTAATACATGCAGTTTCAATCAATTAAGAATATGAGAAAAAAAATGATTTTTTGGGTTGTAAGATCTATTTGGAATATATTTTGAGAATAAAAAATATTTGTACTTTTTCAAAAACAATGGTTCCTTCTTTATTTCACAACATGTTGATAATCATGTACACATATTCATGTTTAATCCATATTCTTTTCTACTAGTCTACAATCACCATATGCAAGAGTTTCAATCCCATCCTCGAGACAAACTCTCTTATCATCAAAAGGACTGATAAATACTTTCTTCTCAGTAACTGAAAACACAATGTGATTGAGACTTCTAATACTTCTCTGCTCCCCCGGTAGAATGTCTTTGTTAAACTAACAATTCTTATAATCCTGGAAAGTAATTCTATTTTTTATTTGTACTCTACTAACACCTTTTGCACATTTTTTCTCCTGAGTGCCTGTCTCTGTTTGAAGCAAGAGACTGTATGATTTTGGTCTGAGAAAAACAGCTTCTCGAATGATGCTAGTAGGACATTTATCTGACATGATTCCAGGTACTTTTTTATTGAGATTGATTGGGATCCCGTATCTGTTGTTTGGTTGATACACAGAGGTATCAAAATGAGTATAGCAATCTCTCTTAATCATATCTGTATAAAAGTCAAATGAAAAGCTATACAGTAGTCCATCTGTGTCTACGTATAACAATTTACTCTGTTCACCCGGAAATTTCTCCATGATATAGTTATAGTGGAAATCATATAATGTGATCTTTGATATATCGAGGATTGAGAACCCAACATATGTAGGTTTTCCGATTTCTATACGAGTTTTTGCCATCTCTACAGCTGCAAAGTTTTCGCTAAAGACAACCATTCGTTTAAAACGATCAGATGCAATGAGAGCATTAAATCAAAATCGGCCATCCCATTTGTTTACAAGAACAATATTTACACGCTTCTTCATATTTTCAATACATTTTCCAAAAATACTGTTATTCATCATTTTGTATAGGTTTTTATCAAAGTCACTAGTTGACACCTGTCTGAAACTAGTGTTCAAATTAATGTACGACTTGAGCCAGGCTCTCTGTTCAAATTTTAAGATTCTAGAAATCTTGGTTAATATTAAACCATTGGACAAGCATTGTTTTAAATATTTATAATGTATGATGTAATCTTTCTTATCATATAGAGTTGTCATTAGTTTTTGATTTTTATGAGTTGCACCAGGTGGAATCATCTTTTCAGGTGCAAAAGGTAGATCAGAATGGTTTTTGTGAATCTTTGCGGGATATGTTGAATCTACCATAAGTATGTAACCGATGTCGGAATCATCAGGGATTTTTACAACATCAAAGTTCGGATCTTCAATCCATTCAAAATTTTTCACTGGTAACTTTTGTTGCATTGCAAAACCATAGAGATTGTTAACGTCAAAATAACCGATAAACTTCTGCTCCTTAGTGCTGTCATAATCAAACATATATGGGTTATTTGATTCTGCGTAATGTCTTATAGCACAACATATTCCACCTCTCACACCTTGTTCTAGGAACAATAACATGGTTGGACATTTAATTATTTCAAGTTCAACTTTAGTATGTAATAACATACACTCCCATGTGAAGCCTGGGAGTGTGAAGAAATGAGCTGGATCAGGTCTATAGCTTTTCATACAGCTTGAACGGAAATTTTGAAATATATCTGCTAATAATAAGATATCACATTTCATATATAGCAACGCATATTCACACAAGTCTTTTATACTAAACATACTCCAGATCTGTTTTACATGATTATAGTCTGTGTCGGAGATGGAGCTCTCTGTTAATATGTTATAGAATTCATCCTTAGATGGTATTTGAGTCTCAGAGAGTCTTTCTAGACTATCAACATAGTCATATGGAAAATTACCTTTCTTTGTTAACAAACCAAAAATCTCAGCCTGATCTAACCCCGTTTGCTGTGCAATCCTCTCAATTTGCTCTTGAAATTGGGCTCGCAAAATCAATTTGTTATCATCAGGAAGTAGTCTAGCAAGACTATCTAGACTGGCATTCAAAAATTTCAGTGAATCGATGAATCGGAGTTGAATTCTTGAGTTATTCACATACTTTGTGAAAGAAATATACTGTTCCATATTCTGTGGTATGATTGAAATTTTCCCCTCTATTGCGTTTGCTATGTGTGTAATTATGAAATGAGCATCATACCTGTGATAGAAGAATGAATGGAAAAAAATAAAAAAATTGAATTTACTTCATATAGTGAATTAATTAGTTGAGAGAGAGAAAAACAACTGACCGGGAAAGATTGTGATAAATAACTGGAATGATGAATGACTTGCGATATGAGAGGTTACACGATCGATGTGCCAAAGACCTCGGTCGACCTGTGTGATGGTCGTGATCGATCACAGGACTGTCATCTGGTTGGAACTCCTTCTCACAGATGTGGCACGTTTTAACTTGTTGTAAGGCCACTCGCTCCTCATCAGTCATATGAAGAGGGATTGGATTTGACAGCTCCTAAAAATCACATAATAATATAATTCCAAGTAAATCAGTAAAAAAAAAAAAAAAAAAAACTATAAATATATGATACTCACTTGTTCCACTTCCTGGGCAATTCTTTCAAGCTCCAAAGCGAACCATTTGGAGACATCAGCTCCAACGTGGTGAGCGTACACAGACTTTTCTGAATTATACTTACTATGTATATAATAGCCTATCGAGAATGGAATATGTCTCTGGTAGGCATTTTGAGCTAATTTTACGTTTGCAAGCTTACTGACATTTATATCATTTGAATTTTTGAAATATTCCGAATTTGTTTTAGTTAAATAACATTCATAGTCAGTATAAACTACATACGGAGCCTCCAACATCTTATGATAGTTCGTAAATTTAACAACGTCTTCCTTTGGAAAAGTTACAGTACATTGATCCTTATTTTTTAAACAAAGCTCTTTATGCATCACTAATTTTTCATCTGTGTAAAAATAATGCAAACATTTTCTACATGCAAAAACACTGTGTGTGAGGTTAGGTACTAACAGTTTGGATAAATTTTTAATATAAAGATAATGTCTATCAAGCAGGAGCAGATCAATATGTTTCATCTGTTCAGTTTTTGTTAAGTAGAGCGGGTAAAAATTCTTCTCTGAATGATCGACTCCATATACATTTATACTATAACCTTTATTCTGTTTTTCAAAATTTGGAATTGATTTCAATTGAAAGGGAAAGCTCATCCTAGAGAATTTAAAATGCAAACTAGGATCTGGATAAGCAATTTGTAAATGTTCACTCACCCGAGGAACATTAAATAATGCAGGCATTAAAGCCCAAAGGAAGCATCGGTTATCAGTTGTTTGAATGTTTATTACAGCATTTCTGCGTGCAATCCATTTGGGTACATCTACTTTTGAAAATCCACAAACAGGATTATATTTAATTAGGTTGATTTTTAAATTTAAAATTTCAGAGAGGGACCATCCACTACCCTCGCCCTCGTGTTCAGAAATCTGATCAATTATATCCTGGGATGAAGTGGTGTACCACTTTCTAGCACTATCCGACATAAGTAAAGTCTTATAATGTGTTTGGAAATATTTAACATTCGACGAAGAGTCGAGCAACTCAAATCGAGCTGTTAATATTAAATTCACTTTAATATTTTTCAACTCGCGAATAATTGATCTGATAAATCTTAAGACTTCTGGTTGTGCTTGTTGTAAAAATTCTTCAATGTTTTTACAACTAATATTTCCAACAAATCCAGTGCGAATCCGATTCTGGAATGCACTCTCACCTTCGAAGAAAATTAATTTATCCGAGCTTTTTTTATTCTGATTTGAATATTTATGTAATAGTATTTTTTTATTTAATCGACATTGATCAATATAAGATTCGTATTTAGCTTTGAATCCAGTTCTTTTCTTTTTGAATTCAGAAGATTTTAGAATGTCTAACATTCTAGTTTCTAATTGTGCAAATTTCCTCGCGAGTCTTGGAAGACGTGAAAAGTTTTTAAAATCACGATTTTTGTAGAAATTGAAACGCGTTAAAAGCGTCTCATAATCTAATTTAATCATATCAAATATTTTAATAGGTTTATATTCAGCCATGATTAGAGCTTACCCAAACCCGTCTGTGTGCGCTGTGGATCACGAGGAACTCTAACCAGAATGATTTCACATGCGTCTATTTATATGCTTCACCTCTACATCAAACTACCTGGGAATTTCATGAGAGTGTTAAGTAGAAGCCTGATGGAATGGAAAAAAATCTAAAAGGTTGCGCTAGCCTGATACAGGAGCCTTCTCATTCCCACATGAATGCTTCACAATGTCAGAGTAAATACCCATATAACACGCAATAGCTTAGGAAAGCGTTAACTTTTTCAAGAAAAAATCCAAGTAGAAGCTGGAGCGAGATATTTCCACATCAAATCTCTGAGAAATAAATGAGCTTCAAACTCTGTAGTTATAAACTGACACATGTGATGTATTATTGGAGCTTGAACTGTATTACCCAATGAATTGAAAGAGTCATACCTTTCAAGTTGTATATGGATTGTGTAAGTATTACTATGTACCGAGACACGTGTGATTTACGATAAGTTCAACGAAAGCGTGAACTTTTTCGAGAAAAAATTCTACTAGATGTTACAGAGGAGAGAGATTGGAAAAAATGATGAAGTAGTTAACATTGAATCTAGAGGGTATATGAGAGTTTCAAACTCCGTAGTTAGAAACTATGATATGCAATATACGATTAGAATGTAAGCTCTTAACATAATCAAGAGTAACACCTTTCAAATTGTGCAATGCATACATTGAGAGTGTGAACCATGATTTACGATAAGTTCTAAGAGAGCGTAAACTTTTGTTGAAAAAATTTGATTCAACGATTGAGTAGTTTGAAATCTCTGAGTATATGAAGAGCTTGAAACTCTGTAGTTTCCAGTCAGTCTACAAACAGCAATGGCAGCATTCAACAAAATTAATAAGTATAATCCAAACCAATATAATACTAAAAAAATTGTTGATCTTGACATCGAACATTTATACCGAGTAACTTCGGTAAAAAATATCAAAACTAAATACGGTCCAGCGATCGTTATTAGTCTTAGAGATCCAAAAAATTCAGAAACATTTGAAATATTTGCACCCAGAGGATTGGCGCAGTCAATCCAGGAGGATTTGGAGAAAAATTTAAAGTTGTTAAATCGAGACAATACTTGTCTTATAATTCAACTCGAGAAGGGCGAACGAAAAATTAGATTCAAAGAGACAGTCATTGAGCAGAAGAAAAGAAAAAGAATCATAGAGAGTGATTCGGAATCCGAAGAAGAGGATTCTGAGGAGGGAGAAGAAGAAGAGGAAAAAACACCAGCTCAACCTCTTCCATCACCACAGCAAAAGAAAAATGTCTCGGGACGATCGAGACGTGGACGAAAGTAGAGTTACTTCAACCACTATAGAGCTCTCAGACTATGAGAGCGAAGAAGAGGAGGAGGAGGACCCGGAGAGATGGATACCCCTACAGGACGAGTATGTGAGCAGTAGCACTGATGAATTTATTCCTCAGTGCCCACGAGGAGTCCCAATAAATGATGTTCTGATAAGCCTTGATAATCATATGAGGGAGCATAACATACCTATGGATATTGATCCGATGGAATTGTACTATGAACCATTGTATAATAATCACGAGATTCAAGAGCTTTTGAATGAATTTTGGTAAGTATTATTTCCCTTTCTTAGTTCTAAAAGTAGAAGAGAGAATTTTCTAACCTTTTTTCCAATTCTAATTCACAGATATTGGAGGAAAAACAACAGCATCAACAGCAACAACAATGAGAGCAGCAACAACAGCAACATCAGTTAGAGCAGCAACAACAACAGCAACAACAACAACAACAGCAGTAACATCAATAAGAGCAACAGCAGTGGTAACAACAACAACAACAACAACAATGAGCAGTAACAACGGTTGTAACAACATCAATGAGAGCACCAACAACAACAGCAGCAACAACGGTAGCAACAACAATGTCTTCAAAGCTCAATAATAATGAAATAAAAAAAATAAATATAAGGAAATAAATAAAAGGTGATGATTTGAATAATTGACTTATTCTTTAAAATTCCTTGATCATTGAATTCTTCAGAAAGAAGAAATCTTGAACTTGGAAAAAAATCATCACTCCATTCACAATTAAAGTTCTCAATCATACAGAATTCGAGAAAAGTTGAATTTTCACTTCACTTACAATTTAAAAAAAAACTTGAAAATATCTGTACAATCCGGTTGCCCAGTGAAACACCATAATGATCTTATAATCTGGCCGCTTCAGAAAGGAAAATCTTGAACTTGAAATACGCTGCTAAATGAGATTAGCAGAATGCTTTCTCGTAGCGAAATAGTTTAAGAGGTTCACTGAAACTAATGAGAAATTTGCAAAACTGATCAAATTCCAAAATGATGATTGGGATTCCTTCAAAATAGTTATATTTTTTAATCTAATTTAATTGCATTTCATATCACACTCACAATCCAATGATTGGATCCAACCAATCGATGTAGAATGAGGGAAAAGTATCTCTCTATAGTCCATTAAAAGGTGGATAGATTAGTTGTAGAGGGAGATATGAGGATAAAATGAATTTTAGCTGCAATTTTCTTCTAATATTTTGGGTTATTATTACGAGATTCACTTTTAGGGGAATTAAGATGACCTAAACTGGGGTTTTTCATGAAAGATATGTAGTCTGGTTGAGGGAAAATTTTGATACAGTTGGTGAGAAGATCATAAAAATGGAGTTTTTAAAAAAAAATTTGGATTTTTCGGAAATAAATTGGATTTTGAATGTATTTCAAAGGATTTTGGAAAATTCGGTATCAACTAATCGATTTAGAACGATGAAAAAGTATAAACTTAGTTGAGTAAAATTTGTATATATTAGTTTAGGGGGTGGGTAATAGCGGAAAATGAATTTTAGATGCGATTTCCTTCTAATATTTTGAGTTATTATAAGGAGATTGCCTTTTAGGGGAATTCAGATGACCTAAACTAGGGTTTTCCATGGAATATATGTAGTATGGTTGAGGGCAAATTTTAATATAGTTGGTGTAAGGATTATAAAAATGGAGTATTTTGAAAAAATTTGGATTTTTCGGGAATAAATCGGATTTTGAATGTATTAAAACGGATTTTGAGAAAATTCAGTATCAACCAATCGATTAAGAACGATGAAAAAGTATCAACTTAGTTGAGTAAAATTTGAATAAAGTAATTTAGAGGAGAGATATGACGAAAGTATGAATATTGAAAAAAATATTTTTGTATATTTTGAGTTATTTTTTTGAGGAAAATGGTTATCGGGATTTGGGCTACCTTAAAGTGAGGTTTTTTTAGCAAAATGTGTAATTTGGTTAGAACAGAATTTCGATAGAATAGGTCTAAACATGCTCAAATTGCTGTTTTTGTTGGAAATTTTGGTTTTTTTATAAAAATTTACGTTGATGGAGTTTGAATGGAATTTCGGTATTAACCAAAAGATAGATTGAGCCAAAAAAACCATAGCCTAGGTAATCAAAATTGGGGTAAGGTGAAGTTAGAAAGAGATATTTTAGTATGAAAGTACGCAATTTCTGCGATTTTACCTCGAAAAACGTTTAAATCAGATTCGATTTGGAGAGGAGACCAGACAAATCACTGGTCTCATCTCTGAGTGATTCTCTACAACTTGTAGAAAAGCAAAAATCGATAAAGTGGAGTGTAGAAGAGAAAGCGTGGCGCAAAAAAAAACAACACACATACACACACACACAGACACAGACAAAGGGCCGGAGAGATGAGTCACTGGGGGGTTTTTGAGGATTATAAGGAGAAAACTATTACTTACAATCATTAGATTTTGGCGAGAGGAATAAGATGGTTGAAGCACTTTTGTGATAAGATGAATTATGTTGAAGAAAATATTGAGTTGAATGGAAAAATTGATCAAAGTTTTGCTGTGTCGAAAACAAAGCTTTCTCTTTAGAGAAAGCAAAAACCATCACTTCATTCACATCTTAATTAAAGATCTCAATCATGATGAAATCAATAAAAGGTGAACTCTCACTTCACTACACAGTTTAACAGCTTTAAAATATCTGTACAATCCGACCACCCAGTGAAACACCATAACGATCTCATAATCTAGTCGCTTCAGAAAGGAAAATCTTGAACTTGAAAAAACCATCACTTCGTTCACATCACAATTTAAGATCTCAATCATAATGAAATCAATAAAAGGTAAACTTTCACTTCACTGAATCACTCACAGTTTAACAGATTGAAAATATCTGTTCAATCCGGCCGCCCAGTGAAACGCCGTAATAACGGATCACTGGAGTGTGAATGCTAAGAGAGTATACTGCTGTATTTGAAACAGCATCAACGTGAGCAGCAGCGAACGATTTTCGGTTTGAACGAGAGGAAGGAAGAGCGAGAGAGAGACTCGTTGTGGTAGAGCGAATATTATGTGTAGAGCGAGAGGGTGAGAGGGAATTGGTTGTGCAGGAGGCGAGGACGATGATATTGACTGCGGCGGCGGCGGCGGCGGCGGTGGCAACAGAGTGAGTATAGAGTGAGAGTGGGAACCCGTTGTGGAGATGCTGTGGTGGTGGCAACGGGACTCGAAGCAACAGAGTCGGAGATCCTCGAGCAGAACGAAATATCAGATACGTTAGCATATGGAGGAGCGCGTATGTCTCAAGCATATATGTATGTCTCGAGCAGCATATGGACCTGTTTTAGCAATGTTGTAGGAGCCCTTGGATGCACGGTCTTGGTGTATGGCTTGAGATTTGTGCATGCTGAAAGAGTATAGTAGAGGGAGAGAGGGGGGAAAGTAACCAACGCGTTTCTCACCTATGCATACAATGCTTTTCACACTTTTGGTTTCCCCGTGTATTTAAATGGGGAAAAGTGCCTAAACGGTGTATGGCTCGAGATCTGTAGAGCAATACTATGCTGGAATAGCATAGTAGAGAGAGAGAGGGGGAAAAGTGACCGGCGCGTTTCTTGCCTATACCTGCAATGCTTTTCGCACTTTTGGTTTCCCCATGTATTTAAATGGAGGAAAGTGCCCGAACATGGTTTGGGATCGGAAAATTTATCCTAGGACAACTACTCTTGCTCTTTCCTATCCGGACGAAGGAATGGATTGTTCCTACCTGATAATTTTTTGTTAGGTGAAACTGATCAGTAGTGGACTGCAGTGATAATCACGCTGCCTCACAAGGTAGATGTCTGCAGCTCATCGGATGAGTATCGGATGGGATGGCATACAATCGGATCAGTATCTCATGGTATATCATTCGCATGGTATAGGATAGGGCCAGTATCGGATTGTGTTTCATGTGTGTGGTATGACATCGGATAAGTATCGTGTACTATGTGATGGATATACTATGCGCGCAATATCTTATTCATATGTCACGAGATCGGATACGAATAAGTATATCGAGCGTGTAGCATGGAATACCGGAATAAGTGGTGAAATTGGACGGATTCCGTGAATATTTCGGTTTCTTTGGTTCCCAAACTGGCATCTACTGGAGCGTGACTGAGTGAAATCAAATCATACATGGAACATCGGAAAATGCGTATGCCATGTGATCGGAAGAGTACCGTATGGTATCTCATTAGTTTCTTCTATTATTGGATTAGTATAGTACAGTATCGTGTTGGTAAGTTATGAGGTCGGATGAGTATCAGATAGTATCTCATTAGAAAATCACAGGATCGGATGAGTACTGTATAGATTGTCATTGGTGGGTCATGGGACCAGACGAGTATCGCGAGGTACTTCATCAATTTGTCATGAGACCAGATGAGTATTGTACAGTATCTGATTGATAAGTCGTAGGATCGGATGAGTATCGCGCAATACCTCATTGGGGCAACACGAGACCGAGTGAGTATCAGCTGGAATATTATGGGTATAGCATAGAATCATTCGAGTAACGTATGGTATCTCATTGGTGGCCTTATCCCTGGGATCGGATGAGTTAGTCCGGGAGCTAGTGATCTTCTGATGTGTCAGATTTGATGAAACCTAAACGAGTGCTAAAATCGTTCTACTATTTGTATCGATCACGAAAGTGACCGTCCGCTGGCCATCCGACGGGACAATATTTTTTTGTGGATTTTGGAAATATTTTCCAAGGATGAGGTGACATAAATGATAAAAGCTAAAGCTGTCACGGATGATAGATAACAATCCCAAGAAGTCAAAAATGACCGTCAGCTCACCCCCGAATGGAACAAACACCGTCAGCTGAATTTTCGAAAATTGATATTTTTTGGGTTGAGGTGACATATTTGATGAAATATGCAAATTGGGGAGAAGGTTGATCTTAGGCTTACTAACAAGAAAATAATTGCCACCTGGCTCTTTAGTGGAATAATTTCGAAGCTGACGGTGATCATCTCTAAGCATGGTCAGATTCAAATAATTTTTTTCGGGGATGGGGTGACATAAATGATGAAAGCTGAAACTCTCAGAGAAGATAGTTAAGGCGATGCGGTCACCGTGCATCGTGACCATGGACCTTGAAAATACACCTTACATGAAAAGTTTGATGATTCAAAGGGTGAGACGAGTTTTCGAATACTTGTTATTGTCCAACTTGTATTTCTCAATCCGTCGCTTAGCCCAAATCATAAAAGAATCGGAGAAAAGTGGGAATAACTCGGCCGCGGGAACCTCCTAACCTATAATATACGCACATTTTCATTCCCAACTTTCTCCGATTCTATTGCAATTTGGGCTTAACGAAGAGCAGACAAATCTAAGTTGGACGATAACAAATATTTGTGCGCTCGTCGTTTAGCCAAAATCGCAACAGAATCGGAGAAAGTTGGGAATGATTTTCAGCTTGCATGGTGACCGTATCGCCTTAACTACCCCAGAAAGCTAAAAATGACCGTCAGCTGACTCCCGAATGGAGCAAATACCGTCAGCTGAATTCTCGAAAATTGATAATTTTTGGGTTGAGATGCCTATTTGATAAAATCTGCAATTTAGAGAAAAGGTAGATCTTGGGTTCAGTAACTAGAAAATGACTGTCAGCTGGCTCTAGAAAGGAATAGTTTCGAAGCTGACGGAAATCTATTACACATGCGTTTGGGCAGTTTCTGAGAAAGAATGGATATGAGGGCCTCGGGGAAGATCTGAAGAAATCCATATAGTTGCTGACAATAATGGAGAGATGAAAGAACTTACCAAGAAGAGAACTTAAAGAAGTATTATAGACTTTTACCGGTTCGCTTTCAGTGTCAATATGTCAGGAACCAGATGAAAATGTGTACTATACAAAATCGACTGAAGCACGTGTACATGAGTATCTTCTGAATTTCGCAAACTAGAAAGGGGCTCACGATTCTCTGCAGTTTTCAGACATCATGTATGCTTATTTATTGATTTCGAGTTATAAGTTGAGGAACAGTCGGTAGGTTAAGTGCTAAGTAATCATCAGCTGAGTGAATTTCAGTTTTCATCATTTATGTCACCTCATCCTCGAAGAAAATTGTTCCAATCTGCCCAAGCTCATAGATCACCGTCAGCTTTGAAATTGTTCCATTGAAGTGCCAGCTAACGGTCATTTTCTTGTCAGTACGCCTAAGATCTACCTTCTCTCCAATTTGCAGACTTTATCAAATATCTCACCTCAACTTAAAATATATCAACTTTTAGAAATTTAGCTGACGGTGTTTGTCCCATGTGAAGGCCAGTTGACGATCGTTTTCTGCTTTCTGGGATAGTTATCTATCTTCTTTGAGAGTTTCAGCTTTTATCATTTATGTCACCTCATTCCCGAAAAAATTATTCCAATCTGCCCAAGCTTATAGATCACCGTCAGCTTCGAAATTGTTCCTCTAAAGAGCCAGCTGGCGATTATTTTCTTGTTGATCAGCCTAAGATCTAACTTCTCCCCAACTTGCAGATTCTATCAAATATGTCACCTCAACCCAAAAAATATCAATTTTCGAAAATTCAGCTGACGGTATTTGTCCCATTTGGGGGTCAGCTGACGGTCATTTTTGACATCTTGGGATGGTTATCTATGATCCATGACAGTTTCAGCTCTTATCATTTATGTCACCTCATCCTTGAAGAATAATTATTCCAAAAATCCATAAAAAATATTGTCCCATCGGATGGCCAGCTGACGGTCACTTTCGTGATCGATACAAATAGTAGAACGATTTTAGCACTTGTTTAGGTTTCATCAAATCTGGCACACAAAAGTTCACTAGCTCCCGGACTAAGTACCGAAGGGTATCTAATTGATTTTTCATAGGATCAGATGAATATTCCACGGTATCACAATGGTATGGCATGGGATCGGATGAGTATCGCACAGTATCTCATTGATACGTCGTGCAATCGGATGAGTATCGGGAGGAATATCTTGAGTATGGAATAGATCCGGACGAGTACCGTATGGTATCTCATTGGTAGGTCATGGGATGAGATGAGTATCGTAGGCTGTTATCATTGCATAGTCATAGCATTACACGAGTATTGAATAATATTTCATTGGTATTTCATAGCTATACGTAAGGGTGATGACAGACAACCCGCCACGACGCGATTCTCATGCCATTTCACGACACGACACCTCCCGACACGACACGTAATTTATTCCGATGGAGCCAACCATCGATGGATTTGATAGAACTAGTCATGGGTTGTGAAAATGAATCCAATCCATCGATAGTTGGGTTCACTCAAATGAATTATGTCGTGTCGAGTGGTGTCGTGTCGTGAAATCGCATGAGAATCGCGTCGTGGCGGGTTGTCTGTCATCACCCTAAGTACAATATGGCATACGTATGTCATGGGTTTGGATGAGTATCTCGTGGTACGGAATTAAGGTCAGTGTACCCAACTTGCCCCCATTAAGCCATTTTCTTAATAATTCTGGCTAATCTCAATATTTTCCAACGTACTTTAACTCATTTGAAGCTTGTCTCAAGACCTTTAAAATGAGCTAAGATACGTCCAATTTGGATGAAGTGGAGCCGAACTGTTTGAATTCTCCCAAAAAGTGATTTTTGAGAGTTTACAAAAGTGTGTACCCAACTTGCCCCCATCATTTAAAACAATGTAAATCGGCGATAAAGTGAATAAAATTGCTTCGATCCGTTTTGACCATCGTGCAGCGACATTTGTAGCTTTGAGCTGGCCCAAGACATCGTTTCCGACCTATTTTGACGTGATAAACACGTTCTGAGTGGTAAAAAAAGTCATACTGCACGCCTTTCTGAGATAACCATATGGGGGCATGTTGGGTACACTCTGATGTCGGCCTTCTTGATTCTCAAACCATCTTCGTGTTTTGTACATAAAATCGCTCCAAATCAGAGTTCTGCAACCCTGAAGAGCGAATTTTGAAGGTCTTGAGACAAGGAATCGAATGCGCTAAGGTACGTCAAGATTGGTCGAATAAAAATAAATTGGCACCGGTTCTAGTGAACGCAATTTCCTTGGTGGTTTCTTAGCCGTGCAAACACGAAAAATGGAAAACTCACTTTATATTTTCTGGAGAACGCAGAAATGATCCGGGGTCGATGAAAACTACGTATTTTCTCATATTTTAACATAACAAACGAAAAAAAAAATTGCGGGAAGGTCAACGAGCGCCCATTCCTGAGATCGGCATATGGGGGCAAGTTGGGTACAGAGGCAAGTTGGGTACACTTACCTTAGTATGTCATGAGATCAGATGGAAATCGGATGAGTATCGCATGATACCCCGTCGGTGCGTTATGAGATCGAAAGAGTATTGGATGTAAAATCATGAGTGAGGCATGGAATCGGACGAGTACCATATGGTATCTCATTGTTAGGTTATGGGATCGGATGGAGTATCAATTTGCTATCCCGTTGGTTCGTCATAGTATCAGTCGGGTATTCCATGATATCTCATTGGTATTCCATAGAATCTCACGAGCATCGTACAATATCTTGTACGCATGTCATGGGCTCGAATACGAATAAGTATATCGAGTATGTAGCATGGAATGGGATGAGTGTTGAAATTGGACGGATTCCATGCATATTTCGGTTTCTTTGGTTCCCAAAATGGCATTCGCTGGGAGCGTGACCTTGTAGAATCAAATCACGTTAATATCGGGAAATGCGTATCCCATGTGGTCGGAAGAGTATCGCATGATATCTCATTAGTCTCTTCTATCATTGGATTAGTATAGTACAGTATCGCCTTGGCAGGTTGTGGGATCAGATGAGTATCGTATGGTACCTCATCACTTCCTCACATTTCCGGGCAAAAACAGTATCTCATGTGTATTTCATGGTATCGAATGAGTATTGTACAATATCTCAGTGGTGTCTCATGAGATCGGATAAGTATTCTATGGTACCCAATTCGTATGTCACGAGATCGGACTAGTATCGGATGGTATCTCATGAGTATAGCATGGAATCAACTGGATACCGTATGATATCTTAGAAGTATCGCCTAGGACTACGTGAATCGTAATAGTTCCGTTCTTCCATAGTTTCGTTCCTGCGAGTGAGTATTGAATAGTATCCCTGGTATTTCATAGGTTCTCTTCGACTCAGTCCAAATACTTGTAAGATATCGTAAGACATTATGCTCTTCCACAAAATCTATCTTCTGCCGAGTCCAAGCCCGAGAGTCGATGTCCTTCATGCACCCCTCATAATATCAATGATCTCTCATACTCTTCACAGTCATGAAGACCATTCCTCCTCATCTTCCGTATCTCGAAAAATCTCATGGTATCTCATTAGTATATAAATTCTCGCCGGAGCATCTTACAGTATCATATAGTATCTCATGGGTTCTAAAATTTTCCCCTCAGCTTTTCCGAGTCTACCGATGATTAGGGGAGTCGTTTTCCAGTTCCTTTTGGAATTCCCAGTCATGAAATAGACGATTTTCCATCTTCCATACAAATTCACGGTATCTTATAATATCTCATCAGTATCGTTTTGTATACGTATGAGATACTATGTGATACGCATGTGGAACTCATTCAAAAATTTTACCAGTGTGGGAATTACCGTACATCCTTGAATCGGGCTTTTTCAGTCTTATGAAAAATCTTGAAAATTGAGAACGAAACTGAATACCGATTCGGTTCCCACGTTGGAGAATGCATCGAACACATTAGAATGTTCCGAATAGTCCGACTCAACATCACATTTTTTAGGCCTGTTGATCGAGGAGCGACGGCTTCACAAATTTGGTAACTTGGATTTTTTCATTTTTTGGACCAGCTAGATCTTGAGTTGTGCTGCATCACATTGATTCCCTCAAGTAGTCACTTTGAAGGGAAGTACACTGGCTATCGATTCGGAATACCTGCAGAGACGTCAGACGTAGGACAAGTATGCGCAGTGAATGCAAATTACTGAATCAAAATTTGCTTCGGAAACGGTCTTCAGCATTTTTACCATTCTCAATCATCTAAACTGATATGTTTCAAAGCAAGTTTTCATGTCAAATTATCCGACAAACACACTGAAATGGTCACATCCCGCGCTCATCTTCAACTCCCATGAGAAAAATCGTTTTTCAATATTCAGGAACTTTTTTCGAGGCCTCCATCAGAAGTACTTGGTATAAAAATATTCATCTATATCACTCGTGCTGGAAACCACTCCGTTTCCAGGTTTCCTGACGCGGGTGGGGAAGCTCCCAAACTCGCGTTTCACCACGCGAAGAGACCTGGATCAGGTAAAATTAGGGAGTGCGACTATGGTGCCAGCGCGAAAGAGTGGGAGCCAAGAGAAAGGGCGGAGCGACGACACGGATTACGTGGCCACTCGATCTTTCTTTGGCAGCTCTACCTTTCTCTGTGGCGCGCTCGGGCAGCTTAGCATTTTTCTTGAGTCACCCAAGATTTTTGTGAGTCATTCTTGGACGCTCGGTGTTTTTTGCGCGCGACCATGGATCGTCTCAGGGGGCCGATTTTAAACACTGGTCGTGGCCACTCGACCACGGACACTGGCCGCGTGACCAGCGCGGACAGGTATATATGCGCGGAGAGACGCTCCGCGATTTCGCGTTCCTTGCATCCTGCGCCGTGATTAGGTTAGATAAACTGTAAAAGTCATTAGTGGCAGACGATGAAATGATGAATATCTAAGGAACGATCATAATTTTGTTATGGCTATTGCAAATTTTTCCAATTTATTGGTCTTCCCACAGGTGGTGATTTGAATTATTGCCCGTGCCTCGTATGATTGTTTTAAGCTTATCTCGAAAACGTGTACTGTTTTGCTGCAAAATCTGCTTATATTACAAGTTTTGTACTACCTAACCTAACCACGGCGCAGGATGCAAGGAACGCAGCGCGGAGCGTCTCTCCGCGCATATATACCTGTCCGCGCTGGTCACGCGGCCAGTGTCCGTGGTCGAGTGGCCACGACCAGTGTTTAAAATCGGCCCCCTGGCATTGATCTTGAGGCGATGCGGTCGCCGTGCACGCTGAACTTTGTTCACAAAAATCTCAAAACCTTTTCCAATTTGGGCTAATCGACGAGTTATCCAGGCTTTATTATCATCCAACTTGGCCTGGATAACTCTTATTTCAGTCAAAATTGGAAAAGATTTCGAGATTTTTGTGAACGAAAATGTGTGAGTGCGTGAATGCACGCGCATGTTTGAGGGTGTTCGTCAGGGAAGTGTGCTTAATTTCCCCCACTGTTTTTGTTTTGCTCATAATTTTGGCTTATCTCAACATTTTTCGATGTATCTTGGCGCATTTTAAAGCTTGTCTCACGACCTTTCATATAAGATGCGTTTGATTTTGACGAATTGGAACCGAGCTATCTTAATTTTTCTATAAGAGAATTTCTTGCGAGTTTTTGTCAGTGTGTTCCTAATTTCCCCCCACGTTTCAAAAATACGCTGCTAAATGATATTAGCAGAATGCTTTCTCACGGCGAAACGTGACTATCGGTGTAGACCAATAGATTATAATTTAGAAATTCTAGTATATTGGTAGGAACATAGAAATAAATTATATGTTTTTTCGTCAACGGTATCTCCTCATCCCTCTGAGTGATCGTTCTGAAATTCATGTGGGTGGTGGAGGACCACACAAAGATGTGCTGAAAGGATTTATAGCTCAATCTATTGAACGATTCTCGATTAATGTGTCTTCGAAAATTAAAATGTCAACATTTTCCAACAATTATCCCAAATTTCTCGAATTATCTCCTAAAAAAATTCATGAGAGAAATTGAGGTGACCTAATAAAGTCTTCATCTCGTCATCCTTGATCGATTGGTTGATACGGAATCACGTTAAAATATATGCCTAATTTTTTTTCCATCGATTGAAGATTCATGGAGTGATTGGTAGAATGGAAATTCCACATTAACCCATTGATGGAAATTAACGAAAAAATGGTTGTTTAGGTGACGCAAGACTTGGTTTGCTGTTTTTGAAAAAAGATATTTGAGGATAAAATAATCGATTTTTCGAAAGTTTTGAATTCTCTATCTTTGAAGACTCATTAATCGAGAACTATTCCATAGAATGAGGTATAAATCTTCCCACCATATCTTTGCGTGGCCCTCTACCACCCACATAAATTTCAGGAAGATCGGTCGAAAGACTGAGGAGGAACCGTTGTCGAAAAAAAACAGGTGTACGCACACATACTAACGAACATGTACACCGACAGAGAAAGTTAAATTCGTAGAGGACCAGGGATAAGCCTGGAGGAAAAAACGTGACTCACAATAGAAGAATATCGGCGAGAGGAACAAAATGGTAAAAGCTGATTGGCTATGAATAGTGATTTTTAGAATAAAAAAATGATTTGACTGGTAAAGTTAGTGAAAAATCTGTTGTCACGAAATAAATTCCATGATTATTCGTCCACGGTTTCTCCTCAACCTTCCGACCGATCTTTCTGAGATTCATGTGGGTGGTGGAGGACCACGCAAAGATGTGCTGAAAGGATTTATAGCTTCCTCTATTGAACGGTTCTCGATTAATAAGTCTTGGAAAATAAGAATGACAAAATTCCCAAGAAATTATTCAGGATTTTTCGAATTATCTTCTAGGAAAAATGTCTAAGGTAATTTGAAGTGACCTAATAAAATGTTCATCTTGCCATTCTTGATCAATTGGTTGATACGGAATCACGTTCAACTGAATGGAAAGAGAACTGTACTTGATTTTTTTTCATTGATAGAAGATTCATGAATTAATTGGTCGAGATAGATATGAATGAAAATTCCACATTAACCAATTGACGGAGAATAATGAAAAAATTGTTGCTTAGGTGACGCGAAATTTGGTGTGTTGTTTTTGTAAAAAGATATTTGAATATAAAATAATCGATTTTCGGAAAAACCACCAGAATAATAAAAAAGATTTTCGGAAAATTTTGAATTTTTTATTTTTAAAGACGCAAAAATCGAAAGCTGTTCGATAGAATTAGCTATAAATCCTTCCAGCACGTCTTTGCATGGTGCTGTACCGCCCACATGAACTTCAGAAAGATCGGTCGGAAGGCTGAGGAGGAACCGTGGACGAAAAATCACGTTGCACAGACACACATACACACGGACACAGACAACGACAGAGAAAGTCAAATATGGTGAAAACCGATTCGCTATGAATGAAGATTTTTAGAATGAAAAATTAATTTGAGTGGAAAAATTGAGCAAAAATATCTTGTCACGAATACAACCCTTTCTCTTTGAGAAAGCAAAAGACTATGGGGGCAAATCAGGAACAGTTTGGTAACTTTTTTTGGTAATATGCGAATAGAATTAGTTAGAAATTGAATCTTGCAATTCTGCAAAATAGATTTTGAGGTTGGGACAAAAACAAAAAAATGAGCTAAGGTCTAAGGTACGTGAGGATTGGTTATGCCAATAATCTCGAAATCTTTTTCAATTTTGGCTGAAATAAGAGTTATCCAGGCCAATTTGGACGATAATAAAGCCTGGATAACTCGTCGTCTGGCTCAAATTGAAAAAGATTTTGAGATTTTTGTGAACAAAGTTCAGCGTGCACGGCGACCGCATCGCCTCAAGATCAATGCCTGAGACGATCCATGGTCGCGCGCGAAAAACACCGAACGTCCAAGAATGACTCACAAAAATCTTGGGTGACTCGAGAAAAATGCTAAGCTGCCCGAGCGCGCCACAGAGAAAGGTAGAGCTGCCAAAGAAAGATCGAGTGGCCACGTAATCCCCGTCGTCGCTCCGCCCTTTCTCTTGGCTCCCGCTCTTTCACGCTAGCACCATAGTCGCACTCCCTAACTTTACCTGACCCAGGTCTCTCCGTGTGCGCGACGAGAAAACAAGCCGTTTCCACGCTTCGTGGAAGTCACCAGATATTACTAGACGACATCACACACACGCATACGCACACAGCGCTACAACTGGCGACTGCTACACCGTAGGTTATATGGAAAGGATAACAAATAAACATTTAAAAATGAACAAAAAAAACAACTTATGACTCCACCAAACTCCACGTATTGGTTCATGATGGGTATCCAAGCATGGCTTATTGGCATCGTAGGGTGAGATTTTTAATTGGCGTTAATTGTAAGCAGTTTCTGAGGCTCTCAGAAATGGAGTAAATAATCATCATCATTGATATTATCACCGATGGAGAACTATCAACAAATGCACTTCTATAATCATACAGTTGCCGCAGCTCATTATGAGTCTTTGCCAAAGATCATGGTTCAACCAAAAATGTGCCGACTCAGTCTAACAATTTTCTGACGACTCTCAACTATACTTAGTTTCAATTTCAAACTCTTGAATCAGGCAAGATATTGCAAGTTCATGAAGAACCCTTGGTTATACAAACAAACTTAAATCTTAAAAAGTTGATGTACACAGAAAGTTATAAGATGAAGTGGGAAAAAATTCTGTCAGATCCTACGGCGATACTCCTAGATTATGAGAAAGGGGCTGCTAAATGGGCATGCCCTGTTACCAATCTCAAAAGTTACTTGGCAATGAAGATATTAAAGAATTCAATCTATGAATTCATACAAAAGGGACTTGATCGAGTTTACGAACCAGTTGGTATTCTCAAAAATTACTTGTCATTTAAGATGACGAATGATTGGATAGAGAGAACTGATGATTGGAACGAAAAGTAACGAAATGAAATAAATGAATGTAAAACAAATAATTGTATCATAGCTTCATGATTGAACAATATTGAGAACTAAAAAATGATCCTCCCAGTCCATCTAATGATAATTTCCAGATCCTCCCTTGGAACTTTCCAACAAATGATCAATGATGCTGAAAACATCACCACCTCAAAATTCATAAGTTATGAAAGCGTGGGGTGGCCAAAAGAAGAATGCTGTACTTCTCCTTTACATGGTACTCCACGCTTTCGTTTCATATGAATTTGAAGGTGGTAATTTAGTATTTAGTATTTAGTATTTATTTAGGAAAATTCACGGGCCTGATGGCCCAATATGAACATATACATATACAATTGAAAAGAAGAATATATATATATATATATATATGGGCCATTTCGGAGCATTTCGACGAATGCCTGCACCAGGGGGGTCTGGAAAGAATCCGCAAAAATTTTTTTCTGTTAGTACTATGTTAATATAGTACAAAAAAATTTTTTTTGAATTTTTTCGAAGGCCCCCGTGGGCCCTAGGGCCCATAAAAGGCCTATTTTTGGCCCCTTTTTAGCCTATCTTGGGAGAATCATAGCTCCGACCTGGTTCAATTTTTTTCAACGTACTTGGGCGCATTTTCTTCGTCAAGACTAGTACTTTCAAGAAAAAAATTGTCCGCGACCAAAAATTCAGCCTAGCAACTTCTGCAAGCTATTTACTAAAGGCAGATTTTAGCGATTTTTAGGCCTTCTTCCAAGTGATCTAGCTCCTACTAGACATGTGATAATCGACTTTTGCAGGTAGTCATTTTGAAGGTCTTGAAAAAACCTACAATTTGACTACCTGCAAAAGTCGATTATCGTACTTTTTATAGGAGCTATAGCCGATACAAGTTGAGCAGTTTTGTAAAAACACCAAACTTTAAGCTCAATTTAAAAAAATCACTTTTTTTTTTTCGAGGTCTAACCTATGAGAAAATGTTCCTAAAAGCCCCAACTACCAACCCCAAAAATAATCTGAGTGGGATATTCAATTCTCGATTTTATTCAGCCAATTTAAAACACCTTTTTTTGACTTTTTGCTTAAAATGCCAACACAGGCATGGCTCGCATATGCTTCCATCTGAGTTTTTGTGCACCAATCTGGGTGGAATTACTCCCCAAAGTACCCCCAAATATGTGTGAGAACTTCCGAAGGCGAGCCTCAAGCCAGAAGCGAGCTGGAGGTTCAATCCATCAGGTCCAAAATGGGCATTATTTCGTCTAATTTCGGGCAGGCGAGCGAGGGCTCGATTCCTCGTGTTTCTGCTCACAAACGAGACAAGTGGCTAAAATGGGGATTCAAACATGTTATTCCGACTCAAAATGACCATCTAAACACGATGCCGGGGTCGATTTAGCCCTAAATCATCGTCATTTTGCAGTAGAGGCGCAAAACCTGTGATTACGGAGTTTAACGCCGTTTGAGGATTGGATGATATCCTAGGCACGAATTGACCCCGGCATCGTGTTCAGATGGTCATTTTGAGTCGGAATAACATGTTTGAATCCCCATTTTAGCCACTTGTCTCGTTTGTGAGCAGAAACACGGGGAATCGAGCCCTCGCTCGCCTGCCCGAAATTAGACGAAATAATGCCCATTTTGGACCTGATGGATTGAACCTCCAGCTCGCTTCTGGCTTGAGGCTCGCCTTCGGAAGTTCTCACACATATTTGGGGGTACTTTGGGGAGTAATTCCACCCAGATTGGTGCACAAAAACTCAGATGGAAGCATATGCGAGCCATGCCTGTGTTGGCATTTTAAGCAAAAAGTCAAAAAAAGGTGTTTTAAATTGGCTGAATAAAATCGAGAATTGAATATCCCACTCAGATTATTTTTGGGGTTGGTAGTTGGGGCTTTTAGGAACATTTTCTCATAGGTTAGACCTCGAAAAAAAAAAAGTGATTTTTTTAAATTGAGCTTAAAGTTTGGTGTTTTTACAAAACTGCTCAACTTGTATCGGCTATAGCTCCTATAAAAAGTACGATAATCGACTTTTGCAGGTAGTCAAATTGTAGGTTTTTTCAAGACCTTCAAAATGACTACCTGCAAAAGTCGATTATCACATGTCTAGTAGGAGCTAGATCACTTGGAAGAAGGCCTAAAAATCGCTAAAATCTGCCTTTAGTAAATAGCTTGCAGAAGTTGCTAGGCTGAATTTTTGGTCGCGGACAATTTTTTTCTTGAAAGTACTAGTCTTGACGAAGAAAATGCGCCCAAGTACGTTGAAAAAAATTGAACCAGGTCGGAGCTATGATTCTCCCAAGATAGGCTAAAAAGGGGCCAAAAATAGGCCTTTTATGGGCCCTAGGGCCCACGGGGGCCTTCGAAAAAATTCAAAAAAAATTTTTTTGTACTATATTAACATAGTACTAACAGAAAAAAATTTTTGCGGATTTTTTCCAGACCCCCCTGGTGCAGGCATTTGTCGAAATGCTCCGAAATGGCCCATATGTATATATATATATATATATATATACATCCATATAGCTATAAATACTGGGACGCCGATATGGATTCATAAAATCTGGGACGAAAAAGAGTATATTTTCCCAAATACTGGGATTTTTCCAAAAACGTGTAAAAATGGAAATTTTGGGTTGAAAGTATTTTTTTATTCAAACACTAAACCATCCCTCGTGGGAGATAACCGCCGAGGAGATAACAGACGTGTGCTTAGACTTCGTTTTGCGTTCAAAACACTAACCATCCCTCGTGGGAGATAACCGCCGAGGAGATAACAGAACTTTGCTTAGAAAGTGGTTTTTTTCAAAATATCACGAAATTTTCACGCGTCCCAGAAAATAGCAAAATATATTATTCGCCGCGTCCCAGAATATATGAATCTAGAAGGAGGCCTTCCGGGACGTCCTAGAATTTAGAACGCGTCCCGGAATTTGGCAAAATATCGCTGAAATGACGTCATCGCGTCCCGGAATCTCTAGTTAAAGAAGTGTATATATATATATAAATGACACCAATAGTAAACAAGGCGAGAACGAATATAATAGAATATAAAAATAAAAATTTCGGAATTGTAGAAAGGTAAGATATCACAGTTAGAGAGCTGAGAAATATGAGTCAAATATACAACTTAACATAGAAATCTCTGCAACATTTGTGAGCTAGGAGTTACACAGAATTTTGATCTTAGACTTGAATGTAATATCACTAATTTCACAGACATCGTCAGGTAGAGAATTCCACGCTTTTAGACACCTACAAAGGACAGAGTTTGATCCAGTTTTGGACTTGTAAGGAAGATTTCTGAAAAAATAAGTTTGCCTAGTGCTGTAATGAGATTGAATTCTTCCTAACTTAGAGTGAACATAGTCGATACTTGGGATCAATTTGATGAAGGATCTAAAAAAGAGTAAATCATTATAGTCGTGAAGACTTTGAATTGTATGGATATTAAAGTGTTCATACAGGTGATCATAATTGTGATCAAAGCGATCAAAGTTAATCCTACATTTGAAAGCAAGATACCTTAAAAATCTGTGATTCATTTTCTCCAAGTCATACTTCAAGTAATCAACGTGAGGACGCCAAATACTAGATGGAAAACCGAGTTTGGGTTTGACAAGTGACGAGAAAAGATATTTTATACAATTGATATTATTAAAGTCAGTGGTCATTCTCTTGATGAAACCCAAGGTTCTACTACCAGAATTTATGATATCCTCAACATGATCCCTGAAAGACAACTTAGAGTCAAAGATTACCCCAAGGTCTTTCACTTTGTGAACCCTAACAAGCTGTTCAGAACACATATCGTAATTGAAAGAAATGGGATTATGATTACGAACAAAGCTCATGACATGGCACTTTTTGACATTTAATTTGAGTTTGTTAATGCGAGCCCATTCAACCAAAACATCCAGATCTTTTTGTAGTTTGGAACAATCAAGAACACTCTGTACACGGATATAGATTTTGACGTCATCAGCATAGGACAGCACTAGACTAGGACAGAACAATATTTCATAAAACTTGTAAGATACTGGTAATGTTTTCGTAATCTTTGATCATTTGTTCGAAAGTTTCAAATGAGAATCTGGAGAAGACTGTTACGGACAGGGAGGATCATTTGTAATTTCTCAATATTGTTCAATCATGAAGCTATAATACCATCATTTGATCCACTTTTATCTATATTTCACATTTTAGTGAATAAAATTAAATAAAAAAAACTTATTGTTTAATAGTAGTTGTGTAATCTTGTTACATGGACTGGGATGAACACTTTCAAGTTCTCAATGTTGCTCAATCATGAAGCTATGATACAATCATTTGTTTTACTTATATTTATTAATCACTTTTTAGTGAGTTGAATTAAATACAAAATCTCATCGTTTATTAGTAGGTATGATCTTGGGCGTTATTGTTAAATCATGAACCTATGATACAATTATTGGTTTTACATTTATTCATCTTTCACTTTTTAGTGAGCTGAATTTTGTACAAAAACACTCATCGTTTAATAAAAATTGTGTAATTTTAAGGGTTATGTAGCGTTCCCTTGGCGATCTTAGCTAATGTAGCCAAATATAGCTCTAAACGTGGAAAATGTAACTAGAAAAGCAGCAAGCACGGAAACAATACCTAAACAGACGAAAGCAAGGCTGCAGCAGACGAAAAAATGTGGGTGCCGAAACATGCTAATTAATAACAAAAACAAGGGAAACAAGAGGGGGAGCACTCGTGATATGAAGTAGCATATGCGACTTGTGCTGGCCACTGCGTTTTTTCCGCGGAACTCGTGCTGGACGTCGGCTACGCGGACGTCCAGCACTCGCCGCGGAAACACGCAGTTTCCAGCACTCGCCGCATAATGTACTATTGTAGATTGATACAGTTCCGAGAGTAAAGATGAGAAATTAAAAGCCATTCACCAAGATGCGTCAGAATGCGATTTATAAGAAGAAACATCGATCTTTAGCATTCTTTAGAGGGTTCTTATATAAGGGTGCTGCACAAATAAACAAGGGTGACTCTGGCACCTATATCCTTTGCTTCCCCCATACTTTCGGGTTAGGTAGCGGGGAAAAATATTTCCGGGGTCATATCTGACAAAGTACACTTCATTATGCTAAAGCGCCTTGTCCCGTGAACTTACCACTAGGGAGCTTGAGCTCACCATGAAAAGAGCTCAAAATGCTTTACTCGGAATGATATCTGTATGTTTGATTTGTCTACTTCTGGGCTATGACGAATAATTTTCCTTTAATGAAGATATGATAACGAAGAAAATGAGCTCAAACAGAATGTTTCTAGTGTATTTCAAATGCGTTTCAAGATTTATTGCGAAATCCAAAAAATATGATTTGATCCAAAGTTACTATGTAATCACTTAAAAGTTTACTGAAATATTATGTTGCTTTGAGTTTTACGGATATCAATTAATATCATTTCTGATCAATTTATAGATATGAACTATCATTACTATATTGATTTAGCTTGAAGAAGCCCCGCCATGCGGCAAGAAGAAAAACTATTATACTTTTGTTGATTCTTGTAATGGGCTACATAGCCCGTATATCGTTAAAATGGAATAAAAAAAATATATGTGTAGATGTTTTGTGATCCTTTCCGTGTTACAATCTAGAGTAGGTCTCGCTTCTCATCTGTTGAAGAGACCTCCTTGAATGTCAGCCATCCTGCCGCGAGGCTTGTCACTTGACAAAGTACACTAATCCACTCACAAAGTGGGGTGAATTATTCAATGTAGTGAGAAATTTTTGTGTTTAATAGTTGAATAGGGAAAGATTCCTTGATTTCTGGCTTAGAAAGATTCGTTCTAGTCAAGTGGTGAGTCCAAACTGATCTTGCTAGGAGTGAATAAAATCTTGTTGTGAGTGAGTGGATATATGGGGAAAGTGGAGCTGGTAATTACTTCATCAGGGTTCATATTGCAGGAAAGTTCTGTACAATTACATGTAATATGAGTATAATACCTCATATGTAATCGGGTTGAGGGAGGAGAATAGATTGCATCTATGAACTTAATACAAATGCTAATTAGTTCCACCGATTATTCTTGATGAGAATATTATAGAAATTTGAATCTATCTGTGGAATCAGAGGGTGCGAAGCTCTATTCTTGTCAAATGTCTTGTATTGTATGATTTATGCTAAACTGAACACAAACCAAATGTTACATTATCTGATAATGGCAATGATATCATGAAAAGTCTCAGGGACCTCAATTCCATAGTTTTTAAGCTCATATGGGGATGATAGCTCTTGGTGGATTACTTTGAAGTACTCATTTTGTAACTCACAATTCTTTCATAGTAGTCCCGGCGCCTTTCAGCTCTCCGACGATAGTCAACAAGCATTCCCCTGATTTTTTTTTCTTGCTTGCGTGCTTCATGCCACATTCTTCCACCAGCCTTTTTCGATGTGTGACTCATGGTTGCTGTGCACTTTTAAGATGTAGGAAGAATCTGTAACCCTGATTGAAATGCTGATGTATCAAATGAGTAAAACACAGATGCTTTTTCAACTGATGTAAGTAGTTTAATGGAGCTTTGATGACATGGTAGAGCAGGCTCCGTGGCAGTAATTCAACTTCAAGAAAATCAAAAGAGATGATCAAGATGCAGATGCCTGCATTTGGAAAGGAGTTAGAGAAAGGTTAGCCAACACTGAGGTAAACAGTGTTGGATAGTTGAATTCTGCTCTCCAAAGTATGGTGAGTAAGAACATATTCTTGAACTTCCCGGAATTTGAAATCTTGTGAGAGCCCAGGAAATATCAAGATGAGTCTCATCAATAGTGAACGAAATTTCCTCTTTAGGACTGTTTTTGGATCTGAAGTCTGGACAGTCACTGTGTTGGTAACACCAAATAAGACAAAACCGCCGTCCACCCGTCGTCGATATACCATTTGGAAGACATCTTATCCCAGCTAACCCTTCACGATAGGTATACATTTTTCAAGACAGCGGATTGGAATAGGAGGTATAAAGTCTTCGATGGAAGTTAATACGGGAGGAGATCTATTGAAATATAGGTAAATGTATCCTCCTGTAAAATGATGGGCACGGCATTACTTGCCGCCGTGGTAAAACTTTTGTCGAGAAGGTCTCACGGTTCCTCATTAAAATTGTAATTTCCTTAAGGACCGACGAGAAACCATGAGGTATTTTGCAAAAGTATGAGTTGCGATGGCAATTTGAAAATTTAATATTCAATCTCTTGTATAGAAATCTAGACGGGCTTTCCCTTACACAAATTATTGGGCCCCGTGCAGGAGGGGGGGGGGGAGCCGCGGGCGGGGCTACCCTGCCTAAAAGAACCGACTCGGCTCGATCTAGTTTTGTCAAAATTTATGTCCAGATCGCAACTGAAAAAGCCAGTTGTATGAACAAAAGGTTTATTTATAAGGGTGGACCAAAATAAACCAAAAAACAACATCGGTGTGAGAAGGTCCGGCCGAGACCTGGGCGCGAACCCACGAACGTTTGAATCGTCCGATCCGAAGTCCGTCATGCACCTTGCCTCGGGGCCAGCGAAGAAGGTTAAGAGGTAAGCTGCAACAGGCGTACTTGGAGTGTGAGTCGCTATAGCTAGTACATATAGAAAATATTAGTAAGCGTTGCGTCGTTACTCATATAGGCAGGGCTCCGGACCAGAACGGTATAAGTCCATTTAGGTGAAAATTGAGTTTTTGATGGGAAATGGTAGAAAATGCGTGTGAAAACATGTACGTACAATTCCGGAAGTGAAAATGTGTTTTCGTGCGTCACAAGCGCTTCGACGATTTTTTGCCTGAAAAAAGTTTCGACTTTTTTCTGGACCAGAACGGTATAAGTCCACGCTCGAATACTGAAACACTGCTCTGACGCCTTCCATCTCCAACCATTGCACTTTTCTAGGTCTCGCGAAGTGGCAGTAGGCCTCAGAATATAGGATTTAGATACCCCATGTTCCTTGGGTGGCTGCATGATGTTTGCAAGCCTTAGATCGTCGCTACCCTCTTCACGATCTTGCATACAGACGAGCCCTATCGAAAAGAAACTCGCGGAACAACATTCCGTTAGGGTTCGCAAGAATATTGTGACTTTCCTGAGGCCTTTGAATTAAACTTTTGCCATCTCACATCGTCAATCTCGGCAAAGATACCCTGGCACCGAAATTGTGAGCTGTGGAAAATCCAAAAAGACAGATCGATGCACCGAAAATTCTACTTACCGAATCCGCAGCCGGAAAAACTCTACCTTTTTTCATTTTCTTAGAATTATCAAAAAACTAGCTCATTTCACCCATTCTGGTGCGCCTTAACCCTTGATCGTAGCGACACACTCTTGGTCTCAAAAAATTCTACTCGGCCCAACAAAAATTCTACCACCTCGGTTTTCCCAAATTTTCTATTGGGTTTTCCGTGATTAGCAGTAATTAGGCTTTGACTCGTGGTCAACTGCGGTCAGATGATACATTTACCGCGGTGTGGCGTATCTTGCTGGTGTGAACGTGGCCTAATGTAGCACGTTCACACAAAGGCTTGGGATAGGAAAATATTTCAACTGATCACGGAAAATCCAATAGAAAATTGTGAAAAACCGAGGTGGTAGAATTTTTGTTGGTCCGAGTAGAATTTTTTGAGACCAAGAGTGTGTCGCTACGATCAAGGGTTAAGGCGCACCAGAATAGGTGAAACGAGCTAGTTTTTTGATAATTCAAAGAAAATGAAAAAAGGTAGAGTTTTTACGGCTGCGGATTCGGTAAGTAGAATTTTCGGTGCATCGATCTGTCTTTTTGGATTTTCCACAGCTCACAATTTCGGTGCCAGGGTACCTTTGCCGTCAATCTCGGCAATCGTCGCCGGCGACGTCGCGAGATTGCTGCAATTTTCATCAAAATCTAGCTTATCGAGGTAAACTAACATGGAAATTGAGTGACTCCGAAAAACCCACTGGTTGAAAATTGTTCTGTTCAATGTTTTTGAAGACGCTGAACACGAAGACGAACTCTGTTCCCATTTAGAGTTAAAGAATACTTCTAAAAATCACCTTTGAATCCGAAAATGAGACGTTCTGGCTTCCAAGTCGATTTTCACGCATTTTCTCTGCCGTTGGAAGGAAATGAAGTACAAATTCGTGTTCAGCATCTCCAAAGACATTGGACAGAACAATTGCCAACCAGTGGGTTCTTCGAAGTCACTCCATTTCCAGGTTACCTCGATGAGCTAGATTTTGAATTTCGCGCGCATGAAAATTGCAGCAATCTTGCGAAGTCACCGGTGACGATTGCCACCGTGAAAAAGCAGCCTAAGGGTGCGGCCACATGAACAAAACATTCGGCGGGAACGCCTATACCAGCCGTGAGTGCGATAAGGACAGGCTATTTGGCGCCACTCTTATCTCCTTGTCGCACTCACGGCTTATCGGCGTTCGCGCCAATTGTTTTGCCTGCATGTAGCCGCACCCCAATGAGACCAGAATGACAGTGGCCCGAGCAGTGGCCACTCGAAAAAAACTGACAATGAGTCGATAGACCTATCGATGAACTCGCTATAGTTTTCGTTTTTTATCGCATCCTCAGAGATCTTTTCAGAAGACCGAATCATTAAACCTAAGATACAGGCAAGTTCAAATGATTCATATTGCTTTTTTTGAGAAAAATCTCAATGTCCGTGACTACCTATAGCTTCATCGTCGAATAGACACATCCCATTCACAATTAATCCAGAATACAATTTTGAAAATTACTAACTCGCTTCTCCAATATTAGTAGACACCTGACTGTTAACTCAATTCTTCTATTAGTTACAAGTGAACTTCACTGTAAAGGATATTGTGTTAAGAAATACTAGATTTCTCCAATTGATCCCCCTGCAACTAATTCGATTTACATCAAATTGTTTATCAATATCAGTGTTACCAGACTCATGAATTTAAGAAATTCTGATTATCCATTCGCACTCCATATTCAAACAGAGGTACTGGAAAGTGCAAATGTTGAACTTTCCAATACGACCTGTCTGAATCTGATACTTCAAGTAGAAGTTCTGTACTTTGCGACCTACCAAACATTATAAATTATAGACCAAGCTGATTGAATGAATACTTGTCGATGAAACCCTCTGTGCACCCGTGGACCCGCGATATCAAAAGTATAATCTATTACAGTCGTGGTACTCTAAATAAAACCTGTTCGGTAAAATCTGTCGATGTATCTCGACGATGATTCTTGAACATGAGTAAATGTCTTCATCGACACCTAATGGAGATACACCTATAGTCGACAATTTGGAAAAAAACGTGGACTTATACCGTTCTGGCCGGGGAAAATTTTCCAACTTTTTTTTTCTACCCAAAAGCGGACGTTTTTTGATTCTAAACGGTGTGAATTCACAATATCTCCACACTTTCCGATCTAAAATAGTGAAAGTCAACTTGTTTCTCCATCTGTTCTGGTTCAAAACGGTAAAAAGCAGAAGAAGTGTTTTTATACCGTTCTGGTCCGGAAAAAAGTCGAAAAATTTTCCGGTCCAGAACGATATAAGTCCATTTTTTATTGTAAAGTAATGAGTAATTAGAGTGAACAATTGAAAATCATTACCCCCTATACAACAATTATCGTGAAAACTTACCTACTATATGATAAAAAAGGAACTGAGACTCAAAATGATGATTCGAATTTTTTGTTGCAAAAAAACTTTGAGTTGAATTTCCCAGAGATGAAAAAATGGACTTATACCGTTCTGGCCCGGAGCACTTCATGTATACACTCATACACTCAGTGAGCATTGCTCGCCGTATCATATATGGTGAGTGTGTGTAATATATATATATATATATATATATATATATATATACACGCAGCTTTCCGGGCCTAGGATATTTCCGGGACTTATGAAAAAAATTCCGGAACTTACATATTCGCAACAGCTATATACGGGATTCCCGGAAACCAATGCATATATATGCCGTAGCCAGATGGGCAAATCAGCCAGTTACGTAACTGTTGTTACGGGCGCAAGCTATACAGGCGCCTGCACTTCAAGTGTATCGCATATAAGGACCGCCGCTTGGTGCGGCCGGACTAGCTCAGTCAACAGCGTGTCAGTCTCTTGATCAAGAGGTCGCCGGATCGTTTCCCGGCGGCCGCACTTTTTATCCAGTGCATGACGAAGAATAAAATCATAACAACTGGTGTCAGAAAGCGGAACGAACCCCGCCCACAAGTGGACTGCGTACTCGGAGGATAATCAACGATGATAATTAGGTGGCGCTGCCCACGCGTAGACCTGCTGTACCGACAAGATGGACTCGGGATCTACATAGACGACAATTAGAAGACAATGACATTAAGTTCAGACGATGAGGACATCGTCGACTCTGCCCAGGGGGTGTGTTACGGGCGCAAGCTATACAGGCGCCTGCACTTCAAGTGTATCGCATATAAGGACCGCCACTTGGTGCGGCCGGACTAGCTCAGTCAACAGCGTGTCAGTCTCTTGATCAAGAGGTCGCCGGATCGTTTCCCGGCGGCCGCACTTTTTATTCAGTGCATGACGAAGAATAAAATCATAACACTGTCTAGTCAGTTGCGTAACGGCACGCGGATGGGCAACTCATCGCGAACGCTTGCATTCAATTTTTATCCGCCTAGCCGGTAACGCAACTGGCTGGAATCGTCCGCCAGTTACGCAACTGACTGGAGCATCTCTCGCGGATAGGTTAATAAGTGCCCATATATGAATTTGGTATCTCGCTGTGTATCGCGCTCATGACTAAACGTTGTCCTGTGAACACATACATACAATATCGACCTTAGATCCAATAAACCAAAATAACCGTGAACATCGAGACACAGGTGTTAACAATTTCACGATCTATCCTCTTACTTGTCTCCTCAATTATACGATCGCTCGAGCTTGACAATGATGCCTTCGCAGTCGTTCAAGTAGATTAATTGTATTTCTGTGTCTTCAAGATTTTTATCGATTGTGGAGAAGACTGTGGTGAATCATTAGCTTTTTAGAAACAAATTAAGAGACTTATAGAGTAACACAATGGTAATCGGACGATTTGACTTAGTGAAAGCACCGCTATCGCTAAAAAAATTATTCTGATAGAATTTTCGTGTAGGACCCTTCTAAATCCGGAGGAACTTCTGAATCCGAGAATCCGTGTTGCCAGCGCAAATATCCATCATTAACATTGTAAAAACAATGGATCATCTCTCGGAAACATGAATTTTTGCTATTGAACACCCTTAAAAAGATCATAATCAAGAACTTTTGGAACTTTGAGATTTTCACGGTTTTCGTAAATGACAGGAGAGATTTTCTGTTTAAAATCAGCTGAATGATCTCAAAGAATCGTTTTTGAACCGAAGAAAATTGTTATCGACAACTCGTTAGAGCAGTCTCATTTTAAACAATTTGGAACAGGATTTTATATGGCAAGATGAATTTTCGGATTCAGAAGAGACTTACGTAGGGAATCTCGCGTGATATTCCATCGGGATAATTTTTTCCCAGCAAAGGTAGTGATTTTGCCTAGTCCGAATGTAGGATTGAAGCGATCTCCAAAAATGAAAGGATCTCTGAACGGGAAATCTCAAGAAAGGGCCAAACTTTTAACACTTTTTTCGGTTGTACGAATTATTGAAAGTTGGTACTGACAGCCATGTTGTCTTGAAAAGGACCAAAGATGGTGAAAATTTTTGTATTTATTATTTTTACAAAAGATTGTAACGAATTGTGGTAAATAGAAAGTTCATCGTGTCGAGATATTACAACAGGTGGATATATCAGTAAATGAGCATTCAATCAATCTGAACGAATACTGTTGATCCTAGTCCCCTTGTTCGTTCCCATTGATCAATACATCCCAGAGCTCACATTCAATTTCCTTCCCTTGATTATTCACGTATCCGCGAGAGATGCTCCAGTCAGTTGCGTAACTGGCGGACAATTTCAGCCAGTTGCGTTACCGACTAGACTGATAGAGATACAATATAAGCTTTCACGCGAAGTAGCCTATCCGCGTGCCATTATGCAACTGACTAGACAGTTACGTAACTGGCTGATTCGCCTATCTGGATACGACATATATATGAGCACCGACGAAACGCTCACTATACATTATATATAATTATACATAGTAGCTATAGCGACTCACACTTCAAGTACGCCTGTTATGGCTTGACTTCTAACCTTCCTCGCTGGCCCCGAGGGAAGGTGTCGGACTTCGAATCGGACGATTCGATCGTTCGTGGGTTCGCGCCAGGGTCTTGGCCGGACCTCCAAGCAACGGATGTTTTTTTTGTCCACCCTTATGAATAAACATTCTGTTCGTACAACTGACTTTTTCAGTTGCGATCTGGACACAAATTTTGACAAAACTAGATCGAACCGAGTCGGTTGGGTCGAGTCAGCGATCTGAGACAGCTGAGCCGACTCGACTCAGCCGAGTCGTCTGGGACGAGTTGGTTCTTTTAGGCAGGGATAGGGCAATAAGCACAAGTTGGCACCAATTTTTTCAGGTATAGAAGTAGTATAGGGGCCACTATAGGCCGTCACAACATTATCCTCACCACATACCCGCGCGGCGACGATTGGATGTGTTATGTACAGATAAGGGCATTCAAGATGGCCGAGAAATCATGACTTTCGATTGGCTCGAATACTTCGTGGCAAAAGATTAAGTGCGTATTTTGAATTCAATTATGTAGCTCAATATTTCTCCTGTGAGGGCTGATACTTCATAGGCGTGGGTTCTATCCGATAAAGAATAGGAATTCAAGAAGCTTCGGGTTGCATGAAGAGTTATTGATCGAATTTGCTGCGAGCACGTGAAGTATTGCAGGCAGAATCAGGTATTCGAGAAGCGGAAGATAAGATACTTGTATATTAGGAAAGGATAGGCGATGGGAAAATAGGAGATGCAGGAAGAAAAAATCATCCCAGACTGTTTCGCCCCAGTACCTCCGCTCGGGCTTGTCGATAAAAGGACGACCCTGCTGCAAAATATCGATTGGGATAGATTGAAAACCAATCGAATCCTATCGGGATGAATACATTTCAATCGGTCTTATGAGAGATTTATTATCCAGATCATATGTGTACCAGTATGCATGTGTGGGTTATGATAGAGGGCGTAAGCAGACAGGGTGAGTCGCACGCTCTCGCGCGTGATGTTGTTGAGTTGCTTCGGCAGATCGTGTGGAGCGAGCGAGCTGGATGGATGCTCGTGAGTCCGAGTCTCATGGTCGCGTTGCGACATGGGAGCTTCGGCGTCGGAGAGTGTACGCGTGCTTTCCTTTTAAGGCCCTCGTGGCGGATTGTATCTCTTTGTATCAATTTTTATCAATATACTTGACTTAATTAACAAGACGTGCTGTGAATGTAGCAATTCGGATCCTGACAAGCCCCCTTTGCTCACATTTCAGAAGTGGGATACCGCGTGTTCAAGTGTCTGTGAAAAATTCGTTTTTTTTTCTCTTGTGCTGGAAAACTTTGTAAGTTCTGTACGTTGTTTTTACGGTGCCGAGCAGCGCAGTGACTGTTCGACGTAATTAGTGGCTTGCAGCAGATTATCAGTATGTTGTCGTCGTCGAGGAAAATCGCGCGCCGAGCCGAGTGGCCGGGCCGTGCTTGCTCCGACTTCGTCAGGTCAAGATGCCATTGGACGGAGCTTTTGGCGGGCTGCCGCCGCCGCAAAACGATCCCACCGGGATGGATGCTCTTGCAAGGGTTGCCGCTCTGGAACGCAACCTCCAGGAGGCATTGCAAGGAATCGAAAGGCAGCGAGGACGGCGCACTATGGTCGTCACATTCAGATCTGGTCACATTCCATCTCTGACCGAGAATCGCTTCAAAATTGGTTTCAAGCTATCGGGATGAATCAAATGGCATTCTCATCGTAATCGATAGGGCTAGGAGATGTGCAAATCTGATTTTGTCTCAGACAGAGGGGGTAGGGGGGGGTGTTGAATGCAAAATGGGGTTGAAGATCGATATTTCGCCGGAATGAAACTCACGCGGGCGAGTCAGTAGTTCTACTGCCGATCTGCAATCACTTGGAGTACCTTCTAGAGGTAGATGGCAGTATTGTAAGCCCAGTCCTGAGGCTGAGAATCACCGCAATCAGCTTTGAGATCGATTCTGAGCTGAGGAGAGGTGATAAATGCTGTGAATTAGTCGATTATACTGGATTCTGAGTCGAAAATGATTCTATTGCCAACTCTCAACTCTTTTCAAAACATTCCTTCATCGATTCTTAGAATTTTGAGTCTGGGCACAGCTCTGAGAACTGCTGCGGGGAATTTTGAGATCGGTTCAGACTTATTTTGTGGCGAGATTGTCTCTTCAGATCTGAAGGGACATTCGACATGATCGATTTTAGCTCAGAATGCGATATGCTGCCAGATGGAAAAGACTTTGGGTGTATTTTTAGAGCATTGAACATAATTTTCAGCCTGGTCTCAAGTCTGGGAATTACTGCAGAGGGATTTGAGATCAATATTCGTCCGGAAAAGGCTATCTGACCGCGCAGAGTATTAGATAAATCGTAATTTCTAGGTAGAGAAAGAGTGTACTGCCAATCTGTAATAACTTGGAGTACTTTTTGAGAGTGAAAAACAGTATTTTTAGTTCATCCCCATGTATGAGAATCAACGCAATCAGCTCTGAGGTCGATTCTGAGCCGTGAAAAGGTGACGAGCCTCGCTAATTAGTCGGGGATAGGAAATTCTGGGTCGAATCTAATCCTACTGCGATTTCAGAACCCGTTTTAACACACTCTTCCACGAATTTCCAGAATTTCGAGCCGAAACACAGCTCTGAAAATTGCTGGGGGAGGATTCGAGATCGATTCTGATCTATTTTGTGGCAAAAATGTCTGTTGAGATATGACAGTCATCCGAGATTGATCGATTGTACCACAGATTTCGATATTCTGCCAGGCCAGGAACATTTTGAGTGGGATTTTAGATCATTTAATGGAATTCTGAGCCTAATCTCAAGTCTAGAAATTGACGTAGGAGAATCCCAGATCAATATTCGTCAAGAAGAAGCTGCAGAACAGTGTAGATTATTCAAGAAACGTCGAGTTCTAGGTGACGAATGAATATACTGCCGATCTACAATGACTCAGGGTACTTTTGAGGGATGCAAAACAATATTTCAAGCCGAAGCTCAGGTTGGAGAGTCACCGCAATCGGCTCTGAGACCGATTCCGGGCCGAGGAAAGGTGATGAGCGCTGCGTATTCGTCGAAAATAGTGGTTTCTAGATCGTAAAACTCTCTGCTGCTACCAGAATAAGCTTTCTCGTGCATTTTACCATCACTCACCAGGATTTTGAGCCCAAGCACGGCTCCGGAAATTTCCGTGGACGAGTTTGAAATCGAATCCGATCCCTTCCGAGTCGGGAAAGTCTTATTAGCACAAGTTTCGATCAAGAATAACCGATTTTAGCTCGAATTTTGATATGCTGCCGCGTCGAACGAACTTTCAGTGAATTCCTCAAGTGCTGATCAGAATTTAGAGCCTAATCCGATGTCAAAGAATTAATGCCGAAAGATTTGAGAACGATATTCGTCCAGAAAAAGCTGTTCAGTGATGCAAATCATTCAAGGAATGATGATTTTTTAGTGAAAAAAAAAAAAATTATACTGCCGATCAAAAAAACTTGCAGTACATGCGGAAGATGTTAGGCAATATTTCAAGCCCAACTCCGTGTCTGAGAATCACTGCAATCAGCTCTGGGTTGAGTCTGAGCGGGGAAAAAGCAATGAAAGGCGTGTATTAGCCGCGAATAATGGTTTATAAGTCGGAGACAGTCCTGCTGCCACCCCAAGAATCTGTTCATGCATTATACTACAAATCCTCCGGATTTTGAGCGCAAACACGTTTCTGACAACAGCCGTGGTTGAGTTTGACATCAATTCTGATCCGATTTCCCTGTCAGGAGCGTTTCTCCAGCACCGACATGGAACAGAGATAACCGATTTCAGCTCGGAAATCGATATGCTGCCGCTTCGAAAACACTTGAGGTAAATTTGTCGAGTATTTAGCTGAATTTTGGCCTCAATTTGTGGGCCAGGAATTGCCGCAAGAAAATTTCGGAACAATATCCGTCCAGGAAAAGCTGTCGAGTGATGCAAATTATTCAAGGAATGATGATTCTCAGGTGGAGAAAAAATATACTGCAGATCCACAAATACTCGCAGTACATGCGGGAGATGATCGGCAATATTTCAAGCCCAACCCCGTGTCTGAGAACCACTGCAATCAGCTCTGGATTGATTCTGAGCAAAGAAAAAGCGATGAGTGGCGCATATGTGTTGCGAATAATGGTTGATATGTTGGAGACAGTCCCACTTCCACCTCAAGCATCTGTTTGACGCGTTGTACTGCAAATTCTCCGGATCCTGAGTCCAAACGCGACTCTGAGAACAGTCATGGTTGAGTTTGCCATCGATTCTCATCTGATTTCCCTGCCAGGTGCGTCTCTCAAACACTGGCATAGATCAGAGATAACCGATTCTAGCTTGGAAATCGATATGCTGCCGCTTTGAAAACACTTGGAGTGAATCTGTCCAGTATTTCGCTGAATTTCGACCTTAATCCGTAGGCCAGGAACTGCCGCAGAAAAATTTGGGAACAATATTATTCCAGGAAAAGCTGTCGAGTAATGCAGATTGTTTAAGGAATGGTGATTTCTAGGTGGGAATATATATACTGCCAATCCACAAATACTTGCAATACATGCGGAAAATGTTAGACGATATTTCAAGCCCAACTACGTGTCTGAAAATCACTGTAATCAGCTCTGGATTGAGTCTGAGCAAAGTATTCACGGTGGCTGGCGCGTATCAGTCTCGAATAATGGATTATAAGTCGGAGACAGTCCTACTGCCACCCCAAGAATCATTCGAATGGGCTCTGATATAATTTCCGAAAATATCGAGCTTGAACGCAACTCTGAGCATCACCGTAGAGAGTTGCGAGATCGACATTGGACGACGGGAAGATGTTGAGTGGTGCATATCCTCTGAAGAACAATAAGTCGCATTGTAAAATACTTTTTATGCCATCCAAGATCATCTACGTTTCGATCCGGGACTGTCCAGCAGATGTCTAAGCTAGAAATACGGGGTGAAAATCGCCAGAGAAAGATTCAAGATGAATATTCAGTTTGGAAGAGCTGAAGAGCAATTTCAATCAAGTGGGGGTTGCCGAAGTCTTGGTCGACAAAATATCAGTGTTCAAAACACACAAGTTTACGCAAGAAATCGAGACTTCGGCCATGTTTCACAATAGTCCGGGAGCTGGATAGGCTCCCGTATGCACTGAGAGCGCCGATCATGAACCAAACGTTTTCTGACGTGATTTTTCCCGTAGGATCTGAATCCGTCGGTATTTTCACGATAGGAGGTGGATATCATCTTTCAAAATGCAACTTTTAACCTCAAAACTGCTTTTTCGCGCGTGCAAGGGGACCAATCCTCCAAACTACTTGGATGACCTCCGGAACATGGAAGTGTAAGTAAAAACGCGCCCTAACATCATATTCAGATATTTCGCATCCGATATACAGGGTGTCGAAGCCCCTGCGCGGTTGTTCAGTGTAATCGATGGGCCGGAAACGGATAAATTGCTAAATAATTCAGCTATTGGGTAAATACCCAATAGCTAAATTATTCATACAATCAGGTCATCGATGCCACTTACTTTTCCCACCTCTGGGCCCTACGGACCCAATGTACCTCGCAATGTACAGGGTGTCGAAGAGTTGCAATGCCCATCTCGATCGTATTTAAATGTTTAATAATTAAAAAAAATCGTATCTAAATCACTCCAACTCACGTAATAGAGTACTGGGCAGTGAAATTGATAACTCTCAATTCAATTTGATCCTCTGACAGGACATTCAGAGATCCTCTCTCGATTTGTAGCATGGAAAGGACCCCGCACCAAATACATTGTTTTTGGGTCTCTGTGATTTTCAACGAGACTTGGCAGAGAGATAGATTGAAATGCGCTGAACAAATGTTCAAATGGAGTCGAGTTCCTATCGGTTACGGTTATTGAGATATTTGTCCTGAAAGCTGTGGAAAATGCAGGCCATTATGGAGGTTAGGATAACGAATCGAACGTCAACATTGGCACAATGTATACATATAGAACTTTTGCACTCGGCGCTTTTGTGCAGTTTTTGGGTGACTTCGAGGCTGAAGTAGATAGATTTATGAAAAGAGAAAAACAATAAAAACCTCAAAAATTGAGCTTGAATGATTTATCAACGGAAACAAGGCCTGAATATCGTTTGCTAGCTGGCTCAAGGGAAGTCTAATATTCAAGCTTACTCGAATGCTGAAATTCGGGTCGCGTTACTCGGTCCTTGTGTCGTTTCTTTCTCAAGATGTCAAGGACTGAAATAAATCCATGTCTTACTGATAAGGTATAGATTCTTCTCATTCGAATGATGTCTAGATTATTGTAAGATGAAGCATATATATATATATTATTTATAGATGTAGCACACGCGAAAGACACCTTAAGCATTCGCAAAGTTCCAATTCCGACCTATAGGTCATGTGAAGATAGAATTTCGAATTTCAGCTGCTTGCGCACGCAGCAGGTGCCCCTATGAGTTTGTATTGAAGCGAGTATCAATTCCGCGCCATTGTCGCGTGTGCGAAATCATTGCGTACGCGAAGAGTTCCTCCTTTGCGTACGCGAGAATGTGCCTGTTCTCCATATTCGGACCGGCACCTTGCAAAGTTTTGGTGCACGCGAAACCATGGCCCCTTCGCGTACGCGAAGAATCTTCTAGTTGGCGCACGCGAAGACTTTCACGAGGCGGCTTTCCGAAGCTCGTGAAGAATGCGCCCTTTCGCGTATGCGAAGACTGGGCCCAGGGGCCGCAGTCTTTCGCGTACGCGAAGGATTCCCTAGGGATTTTTTCGGCGAAGACGTTACATGCGTCGTCCACCAGAACCCTAGTTTCGCGTACGCGAGTCCGGCCGTATAGACAAGGCCGTTTTATCATTCAACTAATCAACCAATCGGTCAATGGATCAACTTGTCTCTTCTTCCTTCCTTTTATAAGAACACGAAAAAGTGTATATTCAGTCCACGCACATGATGAAGACCTCGTAGTATTCAACTCGAATAATCTAGACATCCTTTGAATGAAAAGAATCTATACTTTATCAGTAAGACATGTATTTATTTCAGTCCCTGACATCTTGGAAAGAAACGACACAAGGACCGAGTAACGTGACCCTAAACTCAGCATTCGAGTAGGCTTGAATATTCGACTTCCCTTGAGCTAGCTAGCAAACGATATTCAGGCCTTGTTTTCGTTGATGAATCATTCAAGCTCAATTGTTGAGGTTTTTATTGTTTTTTTCTTAATCATAAATCTATCTACTGCAGCCTCAAAGCCACCCAGAAACTGCAAAAGAGCGCCAAGTGCAAAGATGCTATATGTATACATTGTGCCAATGTTGACGTTCGATTCGCTATCCTAACCTCCACAATGGCCTGCATTTTCCACAGCTTTCGGGACAAATATCTCAATAACCGTAACCGATAGAAACTCGACTCCATTTGAACATTTGTTCAGCGCATTTCAACTTATCTGTCTGCCAAGTCTCGTTGAAAATTGCAGAGACCCAAAAACAATGTATTTGGTGCGGGGTCCTTTCATAGAAGTCATCATTTTCCATAACAAAATGAATAAATTTACAACGCGATCACGTCGGAAAACCGAAATGTACAATCTGCATGTGATATTCCATCTCTAGTTGATGATTTATCAGATTGCGCCTATACTTCGGTAGCTCTGAGAGAAAACTGTATAATTTATGAACATAATTAATGCACCTTCGAACCAGGAATTCCTCTTATCATCTAGCCGTGACCATTGGGTCGTTAGAACTCATAACGTCTCAAAATGTATATACACATATGTCAGAATAAATTTGACTCCTGATTTTTCAGGTAACACGCTATGCCCCAAGGAAAATTGCAGTGCAAATTGATTTTGAGTCTTTCTGAGAAACTGAACGCGAATACTTCGATCTATAGATCGGGGTTTAGAAGTTTTGTCTTTGTTTTCGAATTTGAAAGTCTTGGATAGCTTATTTTTCAACGGTCATATTACTATGGATTATCTTAGTTCAAAAGCAAATCGAGCTCAAATGAATGAGACTCAGAGTAGGAGTGCAACTGGGATCACAGTCAGCCATATTGTTGTAGATAATGGTAAATGCATTCGTCTGACGTTTCCATCGATATCATACCTACACACGGCGAGCCGGAATCCCGGATAGGTGAAAGTTGCGTGAACCTGGGAAATGCTTGTGGGATATGTTTCGAAATATTTTGAACATCATTTTCCAATGACAACCAAAAAAATCCGCCGAGGGATTTTAAAATAAAGTTGATTCTTGCACTCTCCCACCCAATTTTTCGGGGGAATAAAACTTTTCCCTTTTTCCTCTTATCTCACAGCTCTGCATCGGCTCTGAAAGATTATCGCAACTCGCTGACTTGATGTAAGAAAGTTTGGTTCTTCATAATCTTGAATGAAAATCCAGACCAAATACAGTTTTCGTGATTTTTTTTCATCGGACCCAAGTGTATTGTTTCGATTGGCGATAAAAACATACAAAAATGTGAAATCCGGTCCCATCATCGACAAGTCAGGCTTACAAAATCTTCATGGCTCACAAGATCATCAGTTTTGCCATTCGTCGTTATAGACTATTCGTCGCACATGAGAAAAAAAATTGGTTACATTCGCAATGACGAGGATTTAACCCCCTTGCGCAGAGTTTAGATGGGGATCCCGTGTTATTAGGACGAGTTATCTCGGCTTTGTGCAAAGGAGGATCAAGTCGAGGTAGCTTAAAAAGTGCGAGGCAGGTCTTCTGTATCGGTCGGCCATCGTAACTTTCCCAGTGCATCACAAAAAGTTAGTACCTTTCTTGCCCAAAGAAGATAATGCAAATAAATACAGATCCAACAAAAAGGAATTAAATGATCTAACCAACTCAATAGGCGTTGAATATCCCAATGAATTTTGATTGGTTAGGACAACCAATCTATTTTTCCGTGTGATTCCTGCGATTCTGGCTATCATCTGTCCATTGCATGAATCGTGACCAATAGTCCATGGCATGGCGAAACTGATAGTTTTGTGAGCGATGAAGATGAAAGTCTATCTTGTCGATGATAGGACGAAATCTTCCATTTTTGTATGTTTCTATCGCCAATCAAGACAATATACTCGGATTGAATGGGAAAAAAATACCAGAAACTGTATCTGGTCTGGATTTCCATTCAAGATTTCTAAGGACCAAACTTTCTCACATCAAGTCAGCGAGTTGCGATGATCTTTCAGAGTCGATGCAGAGCTGTGAGCCAAGGGAAAAAAATGGAAGAAATTTCGCCCAAAAATTGGGTGGAAAAATGCAAAAATCAACAGCATTTAAAAATACCCCGATGGATTTTTTTGGTTGTTGTCGGAAAATGATGTTCAAAATATCCCGAAAGATATCCTCCAAGCATTTCCTAGGTTCACGCAACTTTCACCTATTCGGGTTTCCGACTCGCCGTGTACAGCTGTATCTTATTATCCATGTACTTTTTGGAGATATCATGAAACAGGTTCATACAACGATATTCTTCAGGAAGGGATGTGGATGGTGCGTTTATAATGCACATTCAGTTTTTTGAGCTTTGGAAATACAAGCAACTGAATGTTATTCCATATTCTGAATAGTGATAAACCAGAGACCACGCCTCACATAATCGTTTTTTGAATTCACATTCTGTTATGAAAACTCTTAGTGAGTTCTATGAAATTTCCATGCTCCAAATCGAGAGAGGATCTCTGAATGTCCTGTCAGAGGATCAAATTGAATTGAGAGTTATCAATTTCACTGCCCAGTACTCTATTACGTGAGTTGGAGTAATTTGAATACGATTTTTTTCTTCATTATTCAACATCTAAATACGATCGAGGTGGGCATTGCAACTCTTTGACACCCTGTACATTGCGAGGTACATTGGGTCCGTAGGGCCCAGAGGTGGGAAAAGTAAGTGGCATCGATGACCTGATTGTATAAATACCCAATAGCTAAATTATTTAGCGATTTATCCGTTTCCGGCCCATCGATTACACTGAAAAACCGCGCAGGGGCTTCGACACCCTGTATATCGGATGCAAAATATCTGAATATGATGTTAGGGCGCGTTTTTACTTACACTTCCATGTTCCGGAGGTCATCCAAGTAGTTTGGAAGATTGGTCCCCTTGCACGCGCGAAATAGCAGTTTTGAGGTTAAAAGTTGCATTTTGAAAGGTGATCTCCACCTTCTATCGTGAGAATACCGACGGATTCGGATTCTACGGGAAAAATCACGTTAGAAAACGTTTGGTTCATGATCAGCGCTCTCAGTGCATACGGGAGCCTATCCAGCTCCCGGACTACAATGGATTTTGGTGTTCGGGAAGGAATCATGTGATTAATAACATCATTTTACAGCTCATTGATACGTTCCCATATATCTATTTCGAGTTCCAATACATCAGTGAATTGCGGATTGAGGGACCGAGCTCGTACATAGGAGTGCAAGCTTACGGACATGAGCTGACTCAACTGTATGTAAGGCGTCATCAGCTCTCAAAGTACGTATATACTGGAACATAAACGTATATCCACATAAAATGTCATAGGTAAACTCAACACCGTATGAAAATTTGGTTCGGGCAGTTGGTTCCGTTGTATACGTCCCCGATTCTAAATATCAAATTTCCTTCAGTTCAGAGAGAACGTCGAATTGTTTCATCTCCATGTACTAGTGGAAGGAAAATGATAAGTATCGGGTGGATTTTAGTATAGTGCGACTATTTGGATCAATTTCATAATATTGCAGCACAACCTATAGTGAGAATAAAATTACCGTTCGATCAATACGACTCCATTGTTACGTGGTATTGCCGTCAGACCTCACATTGATGACCTTGTTATTATATCAATCTGTATAAATATTCTCTAAAAATTTTCGGACTGTTATAATCCAATCATCAGTGTCATTTCGAGCAGAAAGTCGGTAGCTTTCGTGGGAAAATTGGCGTCATGTGATGGTGACCCTATCGAGTATTCAGGCGTTTGGAACATCTCGGTTCAATTCATTCATTCTGTAAGTAATATCAAATCGTCATAACGTTTTGCTGGATTGATGCGATAACAAAATTGGTACTGGTCTGCCGGAAAGCTACCAGTTTCCGGCAGCATATCAATTTCCAAGCTAGAATCGGTTATCTTTAATTCATGCCAGTATTTGAGAGACGCGCCTGACAGGGAAATCGGATGAGAATCGATGTCAAACTCAATCATGGCTATTCTCAGAGTTGCGTTTGGGCTCAGAATCCGGAGAAATTGTAGTAATACGCGTCAAACAGGTTCTTGGGATGGCAGTGGGACTGTGTCCGACATATCAACCATTATTCGCAATTCACACGCGCCACTCATCGCTTCCTCTTTGCTCAGACTCAATCCAGAGCTGATTGCAGTGGTTCTCAGACACGGGATTGGGCTTGAAATATTGGTGATTATCTCCCGCATGTACTGCAAGTTCTTTTTTGATCGGCAGTATAATTTTTTTTTTCACTAAAACATCATCATTCCTTGAATGATTTGCGTCACTGAACAGCTTTTTCTGGACGAATATCGTTCTCAAATCTTTCGGCATTAATTCTTCGACATCGGATTAGGCTCTCAATTCTGATCAGCACTTGAGGAATTCACTGAAAGTTCGTTCGACGCGGCAGCATATCAAAATTCGAGCTAAAATCGGTTATTCTTGATCGAAACTTGTGTTAAGAAGACTTTCCCGACTCGGAAGAGATCGAATTCGATTTCAAACTCGTCCACGGAAATTTCCAGAGCCGTGCTTGGGCTCAGAATCCTGGTGAATGATGGTAAAATGCACGAGAAAGCTTATTCTGGAAGCAGCAGAGAGGTTTCCGATCTAGAAACCACTATTTTCGACCACTACGCAGCGCTCATCACCTTTCCTCGGTCTGGAATCGGTCTCAGAGCAGATTGCGGTGAATCTTCGACCTGAGATTTAGCTCAAAATATCGTTTCGCATCCCTAGAACGTACCCCGAGTCATTGTAGATCGGCAGTATATTTATTTGTCACCTAGAACTCACCGTTTCTTGAATAATCTGCACTGTTCTGCAGCTTTTTCTTGATGAATATTGATCTGGGATTCTCCTACGGCAATTCCTAGACTTAAGATTAGGCTCAGAATTCTATTCAATGTTCTACAATCCCATTCAAAATATTCCTGACTTGGCAGCATATCGAGTCCTGTGGTAAAATTGATTATTCTCGGATGACTGTCATATCTCAACAGACATTTTTGCCACAAAATAGATCAGAATCGATCTCAAATCCTCCCCCAGCAATCTTCAGAGCTGTGTTTTGGCTTGGAATTCTGAAAATATATGGAAAAATGTGTTGAAATGGGTTCTGAATCAGCAATAGGATTAGATTCGACCCAGAATTTCCTATCCCCGACTAATTATCAAGGCTCGTCACCTTTTCACGGCTCAGAATCGACCTCAGAGTTGATTGCGTTGATTCCCAGACATGAGAATGAACTCGAAATACTGTTTTTCACTCTCAAAAAGTACTCCAAGTTATGACAGATCGGCAGTACAATCTTTCTTCACCTAGGAATTACAATTTATCTATTATTCCGCGCGTTCAGACATCCTTTTCTGGACAAATATTGATCTCAAATCCCTGTGCGGTAATTCCCAGACTTGAGACCAGGCTGAAAATTATGTTCAATGCTCTAAAAATACACCCAAAGTCTTTTTCATCTGGCAGCATATCGCATTCTGAGCTAGAATCGATCATGTCGAATGTCCCTTCAGATCCGAAGAGACAATCCTGCCACAAAATAAGTCTGAACCGATCTCAAAATTCCCCGCAGCAATTCTCAGAGCTGTGCCCAGACTCAAAATTCTGAGAATCGATGAAGGAATGTTTTGAAAAGAGTTGAGAGTTGGCAGTAGAATCATATTGACTCAGAATCCAGTATAATCGACTAATTCGCAGCATTTATCACCTCTTCCCAGCTCAGAATCGATCTCAGAGCTGATTGCGGTGATTCTCAGCCTCAGGGTTGGGCTTATAATACTGCCATCCACCTCTAGAAGGTACTGCAAGTGATTGCAGATCGGCAGTATAACTCCTGACTCGCCACGCGTGAGTTTCATTTCGGCGAAATATCGATCTTCAACCCCATTTTGCGTTACACACCCCCCCCCCTACCCCCTCTGTCTGAAACAAAATCAGATTCGCACATCTCCTCGCCCTGTCGATTACGAAGAGAATGCCGTTTGATTCCTTCGGATAGCTTGAAATCAATTTTGAAGCGATTTTTGGCCAGAGTTGGAATGTGACGACCATAGTGCGGCGCCAAGAAGAGGCCCAGCATTACCAGGCGCAGATCGAACAGCTCCGGGCGGGAAATCCACCACTGGCAGTCGATCTTTCAGGGGCGATTAATGCTATCAACACAACAATGCAGCTTGGGCTCCAGATGCCACTTGCTGGCAACAGGCGGGATCAGCCGCCGATCATTGATCCTGATTTGCACACTGCAGTTCGTGATTGCTTCGGAAATGAAGGGCCGAGCAAGGCTGACCCTTGGCTCAAGGAGTTAGACGTTTTGAAGACAATGAACGGTTAGACAGATGCGATTGCATTCAGTATTGCGGAGCTAAATCTGAAGGGCTCCGCATATATTTGGTATTTATCGCGAGTTAATACTGTTTTGGATTACACGACATTCGTCGGGTCCTTCAAATCTAGCAAAAGTTTCATCGCGAAGTTCAGCAAAACAGAAAACTTGAGAGACATGTCGGATCGTATTCAAAAGCGAGGTGAGCTGATTCAGGACTATTTTCTTGAGGAAACTTGGCTGTCTGACGGGCTCGATTTGGGTGTTGGAGAAATTCGAGTTGAAGTTGCAGCAGGATTATTGCTCAAGGCGAGTTGAAGTTGCAGCAGGATTATTGCTCAAGGACCTAGCTAGCCACATTTTGGGCAAAAACTACGGGACAACAGATGCAACACTCCAAGATATAGTGTGAAATTTGAGAGATTGGAAAATGTTAAAGCGAAGCATTTTGGCGCTCCAAGGAGTTTATCATCGATGCAGGTAGGAGCAGGAAAAACAGCGAGCGGCGCGTCGGCTTTCAACAGCCCGCGCAACGCTCACAACAACAACATCAGCAGCGTGCCGATTCCGAGAAGCGGCTCGTCTTCTCAAGTCATCAGCAGCGGTTCAGCGAATTCAGCGGCCGATGCAGTTATCAAAGAAGAAGTTCCTGGAAGTGACAGTGTTAGTGATGATGTGCCAGTTGTGCGTATTTGTTATAAATGCAATCAACCTGGGCACATTGCGAGATTTTGTACTAAACCAGCAAGTTGTTATTATTGTGTGGTGAGCAGGGTCATCTTGCGAGTGACTGTAAGTTGTATAATGGTCCAAGAAAGGATGAGATGAAATTTGTATCTGATGTGAATAATACTGAATCAGGCAAGAAATTTTATCGGAATGTCGTGGTGAGTGGAGTCAAAATGCGTGCATTTGTCGATATGGGTGCAAGTGTGTGTACAATCCGTATGACCACCACGTTACGGGCAGGTTTACGGATGAGCGGAGTTCCTCGAACTTTAGAAGAGTTCGGTAACGGTGAAATAGTTTCTCAAGGGGTAGTTTCGGCTAATTTAATTTTAGAGAATTTGAAACCAAAATTACTTGAATTCCGTGTAGTTTCTGATGATGTGCTGTCTTGGGATATTTTCTTGGGGGGACCATTCACGGAAGCGCTCAATTCGATGTACACTCGTGTCGGGCTTGGTTTGATTTTTGCGAATGTGGATCCTAACCTCTTTTCAGCCAAGAACGTTACCAATTGTGACGAGGAACAAAATCTAGATGAGGGCAATTCCGATCCAGTAAAAATATGTTCCATTGATTTGAAAAATGTACCATCTGTTGCAAACGTGCAAAATGATGCAAAAATTCTCAGTAATGGTTATATTCTGAGTAATTCAATTTCGACTGATGAGAAGATGTCTATCGGCGAATCGTATCTAGACCCGTATGGGAATGTTGATTTGTGTGAATCTGTTGAAATTGAGGAAAAGTGTGACTGCGACAATACTTCAAATCGTGATTCAACCTGTTCCGATGCATGTAACGCTAATATGCGCTAGAATGCCTAGCCTCGATCATGATGTTTGCGCAAAAAAATTCGAGATTCAAGAGTGTGATGATACGGAGTTGATTGCTGAAAATGCGCCGAATCTAGTTTCGGATTTGAACGATAATCTCCCAGGAGAGACTTGGAACGACAAAAATTTGATCCCAGGGATTGTAGACGTTGAAACAATACCCGACTGTAGTACTGTTGATCTGTTTGACGAAAATTTGCGTACAACGAATGTTCTGGTAGACGTGGTAGTGAGTCCCTTGGTAGATGTTTCGCATCTGCGAGTGATCTTCGATGTACCAGATCTCGAGTTATTTTATTCGCTTATTTGCTGAATTTTTGGAAGGAGACTGATTTAATGAGTACCCTGTATATAAAAGCATTGAGTGTGAGTATGATTATGAGAGAAGAATCATTGACTGGTATTTGTTGGCTTGATTTTCATCAAAATGTATTAGACTTTCCGTATGAGATTGTAGGTGACAAATATGTGAAGGGAAAAGTTTTGAAGAATGATGCGTGTCATGTGAAACAGTACGCGCGTGTGCATTTGAAAAATTTGTATGAGCGCAGCCTGAACTCGCCGAAAACAGTTCGTTCCAAGGCTCTGTATTAGTGTTCAGTGGAATGATCTTTTACCATCTACTAATGCCCCAGTGGCTCTCAGTGACAATTTGAAACCCGTAAGCTCAGGTAGCTGTCAGTAACATTTCCTTCCTATTATTCAATGTGAAAGCCCCAGTGCTTTGAAGTGACGTGAGCCAAAGCGAGCTTGAAGAGCTTGGGCTGAACCAAGTGATAGCTAACTCAAGTGGATTTGATTGTGAAACATCATTTCCATGTAGGCTAAGTAAGCGTTGGAATTTTGAATTTTTCCTCCATTTTATTGTTGTTTTTGGATAGGTCATAAGTATGCTCACGTTTCGAGGACGAAACGTCGTTAGGATGGCCGAGTGTGAGAGATTTATTATTCAGATCATATGTGTACCAGTATGCATGTGTGGGTTATGATAGAGGGTGTAAGCAGACGGGGTGAGTCGTGCGCTCTCGCGCGCGACGGTGTTGCGTTACTTCGGCAAATCGTGCGGAGCGAGCGAGCTGGATGGATGCTCGTGAGGCCGAGTCTCGTGGTCGCGTTGCGACCTGAAAGCTTCGGCGTCGGAGACTGTGTGCGTGCTTCCTTTTTTAGGCCCTCGTGGCGTGTTGTAGCTCTTTTTATCAGTTTTTTTTTTTTCAATATACTTGACTCAATTAACAAGACGTGTTGTGAGTGTAGCAATTCGGATCCTGACAAGCCCCTTTTGCTCACAGTCCTATCATTCAACCGGCGAGAGCAGTATTGGATTTCAATGCAGATCAATCGAACAGAGACCTGATCTAGCTGAATCCTGAATTGTAGATTTGAGATCACAACTGCCAATCGAATTCTATACTGTTGATGAGGATTGACGTAAGCGAATATAACACTAGTCTACATATTTTGACACATTTGATGTAAATGGAGTTCTTAATATCGTTGTCGACGTAGTTTGGGATGCAGAATTCAAATCCGTTCTCGTAATTGCTCTATCACGTCACATTTTTGAGAAAATCGATATCAAAGTCGGAAAAAACACCAATTTGGCTGTGTATGAGGACTCTTATATCTGTTATCAGGATAGTTGTTGGAATTGTGAAAGGTCCACTCGGTTATCAAAAAAAATATCTTCAAAATGAGCCTACATAGATCAAAATCGATCAAGGGGTTCCTGAGATACATCGACATTTAGAAATCAAAAAAGGGCCCGAATCAGGCCCCGCTCACGCAATGCCTAAGCATAGGACAGTGGAGGGGGGAGCAATATGCGAAAACATACGATGGGTGGGTCCATTTTCAGGGACTTTTTTGACTTCTAAAGGTCGATGTATCTCGAAAACCCTTCGATCGATTTCAATCTATGTGGGTTCATTTTGAAGATTTTTCCTTTGACAGTAGAGTAGACCTTGCAGGAATTCTAAAACTATCTTGATAACAGAGATGAGAGCCCTCAAAAACAGCTACATTGGTGTTTTCTCTAACTTTGACATCGATTTTCTCAAAAATGTGACGTGATAGAGCAATTCTGAGAACGGATTTGAATTCTGCATCCCAAACTACGTCAAAAACGGTATTAATAACTCAATTCACATTTTCATGTAGACTAGTGTAATCCAATACTGGTATTCAGCATAGGATGGGATCCAGATGGATAGATGAAAGTTCTTTGCAGGTTCAATATGTTTGAATGAAGCAATACGGTATTGAAATCAATCTAATTGAATAATGAATCCTGTCTGTCACGACTATATCGAAATCATTGCTTCAAGAACTGGTTCAATTTGGAAAATAATACTAATTGTCTATCCTAACCAATCCCGAATGACAGGATTGGATTTGACTGATTGAACACAATTGTTTCAACATTCCTCGATCGAACCCAATACTTCTCTGCAGTACTGGTGAACGGCAGCCTTGCTCATTCCTATCTGTCTCAATCATGAATGGAGAGATTCGAGTCATCACGCCTGGATTGATTCCAATCATCCCCGAATCATTCATTGCGTCATTGACCAATTGAAATGAATAGTATAGGATGGGATTGAGATCGTGGGTGCATGATTATTCTACCACCCTTCTCAAGACTCACAATCAGTACTAAACTCCTCTAGATTTCACGTATTTGAATCGAATTCAATACCGCTGAGCAGGATTGGTAAGGCCTAAGGATAAGTTTCGCTATCAGTCTGAATCCTGCCAGACAGCGTTGTATCAACTGCGTCAATCGATTTCAATGATGACCCAATCACTCATTGCATGATTGACCGATCGAGATGAATACTACAGAATCGGATTGAAATCCTAGGTGCGAGATTGTTCTATCCTTCTCAATACTCACAATCAGTATTGAACTTCTCTAGATTTCATGAATTTGAATCGAATTCAATACTGCTGAGCAGGATTGGTAAGGCCTAAGGATAAGTTTCGCTATCAGTCTGAATGCTGCCGGACAGCGTTGTATCAACTGCGTCAATCGATTTCAATGATGACCCAATCACTCATTGCATGATTGACCGATCGAGATGAATACTACAGAATCGGATTGAAATCCTGGGTACGAGATTGTTCTATCCTTCTCAATACTCACAATCAGTATTGAACTCCTCTAGATTTCATGAATTCGAATCGAATTCAATACTGCTGAGTAGGATTGGCGAGGCCTTAGGATAAGTTTCGCTACCGGTCTGAATCTGACCAGAAAGCATTCAGTTGACTGCGTCAATCGATTTGAATGATGACCACATCACTCATTGCGTGATTGACCAATCGAGATGAATACTATAGAATGGAATTGAGATCGCGGGAGCATGGTTATCCTATCCTCCTCAATACTCACAATCAGTATTGAACTCTCCTAGATTTCATACATTTGAATCGAATCCAATACTGCTGAGCAGAATTGGTACGGCCTAAGGATGAGTTTCGCTATAAGTCTGGATCATGCCAGGCAGCATTGAATTGACTGCGTCAATCGATTTCAATGATGATCCAATCACCCATCGCATGATTGACCAATCGAGATGAATACTATAGAATCGAATTGGAATCCTGAGTGCATGGTTGTTCTATCCTTCTCAATACTTAGAATCAGTATCGAACTCGTCTAGATTTTATAAATTTGAATCGAATTCAATACTGCTGAGCAGGATTGAAACGGCCTGGAGATGAGTTTTGCTATCGGTCTGAATCCTGCCAGGCAGCATTGGATCGACTGCATCAATTGATTTCAATGATGACCCAATCACTCATTGCGTGATCGACCAATCGAGATGAATCTTACCGAACCGAATTGAAGTCGTGGGTGCATGGTTATTCTATCCGTCTCAATACTCACAATCAGTATTGAACTCATCTCGATTCCATATGTTTGAATCGAATTCAACACTGCTGGGCAGAACTGGAACGGCCTGAAGATGAGTTTCGCTATTGGTCTGGTGGATGGGTTATGAGGTCTGCAATGCTGAGAATCAGTATTGGAATCGATTGAAGCTGATTGAGATCTCGATGTTTCTAATACTGAAGGACAGTATTGGAATCGATTGGGGCAGATAGGATTTCGAGTCTTCAATACTGATGTTCAGCATCCGAATCGATTCAGGTAAATGTGATGTCGACGCCATCTCTCTATCCTGAATTTTTTCATTTTCCTTCTCCATACAATCACGCTTTTTCCATGTGGACACGATACTTTTTCTTGACTCTCGAGTCACCTAAAATTACGACATAAGATTTGAATACTACGACTTGGGGACGCTTCCTCTCTTCCCCCGGACCTATAAAACTATAAATACCACTATACCACACCGGAAAGTCGTTTTTGGTACTGTGAAGCAACCAACAGAAAACAGATGGAGATACGTTCTCAAGCTATTTTATAAGTATGCGATGACGCGATGGCATTAGAGATGATAAGAGAGTGCGCCTCTAGTAGGCAAGCGTGGAATGTATTGCAGTGTTGTAGTCCGTAAGTTCAGGTAATCTAGCGGGCATAGACCCAAATAAGCAGCCAATCAGAACGTGCCACATACTTTCTATATCTGGGACGCAGAGTATTGCATCTTCATCACCCAAAATCAGTATAGCCATGGAAACTCTGTACGTCTTTCCAGGCAGCAGTCTCTGACACGGCATTGAGCCGTTCAGTCGGGCTCGCCCGTGTGGGCGAGTTTTATTTTCTATCATTTCCAAATTTGATCCAAATTTTCAAGTTCATGTTGTAGTGGTTTTGTCCAACTGTTATTTTTCTCAAATTCCTTGAATAAAATACTAAATTTCATAACTTCTGCTTCATAGTCCATGAGATTATTCCCAAATTCGATCCAAAATCCAAGAAAATTACTCGTGGGCAGAGTTACAAAGACAAAAATACTAGGAAAAGTATTCAATTTGATTCATTTATTTCCATTAAAATAAGCGACAGCTTGCTATTTGGGAGTCTCTCTGTCACAAATACAACTGAGACGAGATGCCCACGAGTACAAGCAGTTACAGACATTTGTGAATAGCATTCATTTCGCACTTCATTCGGGGGAATGAGTGACTTTTCATCGAATAGTTTCACAAGAATCCTTTATATTCACTCTGAATCGTCAATTCAAGAATCTTTCACGATTACTCCTCCGCTAGGCTGAAGCCCAAACTATTTGTGCTGACACTAGGCTTAAAAACCAGTCATTACCATTGAATTTGAAAATCCGACGTGACATAAATATGATATGAGGTCTGCAATGCTGAAAGTAAGTGTTGAGATCGATTGAAGCGGATTGAGATCTCGATGTTCTCGATACTGAAAAAGAGTACTGGCATCGATTGGGGCAGATGGGATTCCAAGTCCTCATTACTGATATTTAGTATTCAATTCGATTCAGGTAAATACCATATAAAGTCTGCAATGCTGAATTCGGTATTGAAATCGATCGAAGCTGATTGAGATCTCGATGTTTCTAATACTGAAGGACAGTATTGGAATCGATTGGGGCAGATAGGATTTCGAGTCTTCAATACTGATGTTCAGCATCCGAATCGATTCAGGTAAATGTGATGTCGACGCCATCTCTCTATCCTGAATTCTTTCATTTTCCTTCTCCATACAATCACGCTTTTTCCACGTGGACACGATACTTTTTCTTGACTCTCGAGTCACCTAAAATTCCGACATAAGATTTGAATACTACGACTTGGGGACGCTTCCTCTCTTCCCCCGGACCTATAAAACTATAAATATCACTATACCACACCGGAAAGTCGTTTTTGGTACTGTGAAGCAACCAACAGAAAACAGATGGAGATACGTTCTCAAGCTATTTTATAAGTATGCGATGACGCGATGGCATTAGAGATGATAAGAGAGTGCGCCTCTAGTAGGCAAGCGTGGAATGTATTGCAGTGTTGTAGTCCGTAAGTTCAGGTAATCTAGCGGGCATAGACCCAAATAAGCAGCCAATCAGAACGTGCCACATACTTTCTATATCTGGGACGCAGAGTATTGCATCTTCATCACCCAAAATCAGTATAGCCATGGAAACTCTGTAAGTCTTTCCAGGCAGCAGTCTCTGACACGGCATTGAGCCGTACAGTCGGGCTCGCCCGTGTGGGCGAGTTTTATTTTCTATCATTTCCAAATTTGATCTAAATTTTCAAGTTCATGTTGTAGTGGTTTTGTCCAACTGTTATTTTTCTCAAATTCCTTGAATAAAATACTAAATTTCATAACTTCTGCTTCATAGTCCATGAGATTATTCCCAAATTCGATCCAAAATCCAAGAAAATTACTCGTGGGCAGAGTTACAAAGACAAAAATACTAGGAAAAGTATTCAATTTGATTCATTTATTTCCATTAAAATAAGCGACAGCTTGCTATTTGGGAGTCTCTCTGTCACAAATACAACTGAGACGAGATGCCCACGAGTACAAGCAGTTACAGACATTTGTGAATAGCATCCATTTCGCACTTCATTCGGGGGGATGAGTGACTTTTCATCGAATAGTTTCACAAGAATCCTTGATATTCACTCTGAATCTTCAATTCAAGAATCTTTCACGATTACTCCTCCGCTAGGCTGAAGCTCAAACTGTTCGTGCTGACACTAGGCTTAAAAACCAGTCATTACCATTGGATTTGAAAATCCGACGTGACATAAATATGATAGGAGGTCTGCAATGCTGAAAGTAAGTGTTGAGATCGATTGAAGCGGATTGAGATCTCGATGTTCTCGATACTGAAAAAGAGTACTGGCATCGATTGGGGCAGATGGGATTCCAAGTCCTCATTACTGATATTTAGTATTCAATTCGATTCAGGTAAATACCATATAAAGTCTGCAATGCTGAATTCGGTATTGAAATCGATCGAAGCTGATTGAGATCTCGATGTTTCTAATACTGAAGGACAGTATTGGAATCGATTGGGGCAGATAGGATTGCAAGTCCTCAGTACTGATATTCAGCATTCAATTCGATTCGGTTGAATATGATACAAGGTCTGCAATGCTGAAAAACAGTATTGAGATCGATTGGAGCGGATTGAGAACCCGATGTTCCCAATACGGAAAGACAGTACTGGAATCGATTGGGGCAGATAGGATTTCAATTCCTCAATACTGATATTCAGCATTCAATTCGATTCAGGTGAATAGGATATAAGGTTTCCGATGCTGAAAATCAGTATAGAGATCGATTGGAGCTGATTAGGATCTCGATGTCTCCAATACTAGGAAACAGTACTGGAATCGATTGGGGCAGATAGCATTTCAAGTCCTCAATACAGATATTCAGCATTCAATTCGATTCAGGTAAATAGGATATAAGGTCTGCAATGCTGCAAATCCAGTACTGGGATCGATTGAAGCAGACTGTGATCTCGATGTTCCTAATACTGAAGAACAGTAATGGAATCGATTGGGGCAGATAGGATTCCAATCCTCTAACACTGATTTTCAGCATTGAAATCGATTCAAGTAGATAGGATGTAAGATTCTAATGCTTCCCTTCAGGATCGAAATCGATTTAAGTGGATTGAGATAGCAATCTACCCAATACTAAGTGACAGTACTAAAACCGATTCAGGTTATTAGGATATAAGGGCTCCAATACTCACAGTCAGTATTGAGATCGATCGAAGTGGGTTGGGATCTCGATGTTCCCAATACTGGAAAACAGTACTGAAATCGATTGGGGCAGATAGGATTTCAAGTTCCCAATACTGGTATTCAGCATTTGAATCGATTTAGGACGATGAATAAAATCGTCAATGCTCATCGTCAGTATTGCGATCGATTGACGTGGTGTGAGATATCGAAATTCCCATTCATGGAAGTTTGCATTGGAATCGATTCAGGCCGATAGAATTCGAGTGGCTGACGCTAGGCGGCGTTTCGATGACCATCTCAGTTTGCATTCAAATATCATGGGATTGCTTTCTCGCAAGCGACGAACCATCTCTCATTTCCCTATATAAGACTGATGAGTGGCAGAACCTTCAAATAGTGTTTAGTTATGTAATGCGATGATATGATAATGCGATCATAATCAAAATAGGTATTGGATTGTATTGGAACCTTAGCTGTAATGTAAGTGATGTGTAGATTTGTAATAATGACTGAATGTCGGTATTGAGGTCGATTGAGGCGGATTGAGTTCTCGAAGTTCCCAATACTGAAGAACAGTATTGGAATCGATTGAAGCAGATAGGATTCCGAATCTCGAATATTAATATCCAGCATTCCAATCGATTCAGATAAATAGGATATAAGGACTCCAATGCTTCCACTCAGTATTGAGGTTGATTGAGGCGGATTGAGATCTCGATGTTTCCAATATTCGGAAACAGTATTGGAATCGATTGAGGCAGATAGGATTTCGAAATTCCAATACAGATATCCAGCATTCGAATCGATTCAGATAAATAGGGTATAAGGTCTCCAATGCTCCCAGTCAGTATTGAGGTCGATTGAGGCGGGTTGAGGATCCGTTGTTCCCAATACTGAAAAACAGTACTCGAATCGATTGGGGCAGATGGGATTTTGAAATTCCAATACTGATATCCAGCATTCAAATCGATACAGATGAATAGGGTATAAGGTCTCCAATGATCCCAGTCAGTATTGAGGTCGATTGAGGCGGATTGAGATTTCGATGTTTCCATTATTGAAAAACAGTGTTGGAATCGATTGGAATAGATAGGACCCTATTATAGCATGTCAATGCTTCTTTATGGCATTGACACAGATCGGAATCGCGATATTCTAGCAAGTGAATCAGCATTCATAGAGATAGAACATCGACTTCCGAACACTGGCAGTAAGTATTGAGATTGATTGGCAATCTCACTTTCAATGCGAAAAGTCTGCCTTGGTGAAGATTGGTCTATACTGTTCGAATCATGATCAACATTATTGATCGTTATTGAACTCCAATCTTTCTCAATCCTGAAAGTCATGTTTCAAATTCATCATAAGAATCCAGATTCGAAACTATTGGATGTATTTCAATCGAATCCAATCGAACTTTTGCAGTAGGGATTGCAATCCAAATACACTTGATTTTTCGCCGGTTATCTAAATCCGGCGGGGTGGGCACTGGTCTCAGCGCAACCTGTATATGGGAGCGTCCACGCTCCGCCAGCCACTTCGCTTCGAGTCCCGCGTTATTGCGCGAAACACAGCTTTTCCAATTCACTATTATGAATACACGAGATACCTGGAGAAATGTTTGGATACATATTCTTCAATATTTTTTTGCGCTCTCTCTTGTGATGTTATCTCAAACTGTGTAAAGTCGCACCTTGATGGTGATAACCCAGTCTCAAACTTTGCATCCAGTTCAGACGCACTTCGACCCTCTGATCATGGAAGAAAAAAATATCACGTGAAAGAACAACATCCTAAGAGATTGTCCTCGGAATTTGAGAAGGGAGAAATCAATACAACGAGAATTAAAAGTTCATGAAAATTGTATGTCGAGCGCGTGACCACATGGTTAAAGCTTGTTAACGATGACATCACCTCGCGGATGAATCAGCACCGAGTATGCAGGTGGGAAAGAACGTTGCAGTGCAGTCTATATCAAGGAACCTTGAAATACCGCATGAAATTGATATTCCTGGAATCGGGACCAGCTGATGTTGTTCCTTGATCTGCGTTAGACAGTAAGAGGATTGTAATAAAGACGTCATATGCCTCGCAACCAATCTTCTCGTTGCACACGATTACTCAGCAAAACTCAAAGTTCAGTAAGCTAACAGCTGGTAGTCAAGAGCAGAGGGATTTGTGGAAAGGACGGTAAAATGCAAAGCCATAATCTTTTCGAAAAATGTACCAAGCTCTTGAACATTGATTGCGTGTCACTGCAAGGATTGATATTTGAATATATGGCTGACTAAACGAAATAGTTCTTTACGCCAGGTACTCTAATAATAATGCGACCTTTCTCCGAAGATTCGCCTCGATACCTAGATCAGTCAACTCATCTGAAAATAGAGTTCCCTAAAGCATGCAATGCAGGTGCAACTTTTCTTGTTACGTACTACTAAGTGACCTGAGATTCTCAGGACTTTCATGACTCCATCCTCAGAGTATACTTCGATGAGAAATATGGACATGGATGGTATGGTGTATTTAAGATGGATTCTCATCAGTGGCTTCTTCATTCGAAGTTTAGCTCTCGAGAAGTTTGGGTCTTGTGTTTTCATTTTGTTCGAGCCTATGTTTGTGATTTCTTGCCCAGATGGAATGGTTGCTCATAACAACTGCTGTAATCCTCTCTAAGAGAGGATGTCGCCGCATTCTTCACCGCTACTTCGTGCGTTATGGCAATTTCTTGCGCTTTGTCGAAGTCGAGGTTTTTGTTTCAAAAAAGTTCACCCGTGTTTCTTGATCTCTCACTCCACATACCAATTGATCTCTCAATGCGGTCTTCAAGTCTTGAAATTTGCAATTTAGAGCGATTTTCTCGAGCCTTGCAATAAATTCTGCAATCGATTCTTGTGTGTCCTGTTTCGCTGTGCGGAAAGAGCATCTTTCCATAGCTTCCGAGGGTTTCGGATGCAAATGATCCGTCATTTTTGCAATTAATTCGTCATATTTTTTTGCAGTAATTTTATCTGGGAAAATCAGTTGTTTAAGCAAAGCGTGCGAGTCATCGCTTAGTTTAGTCACGAGAGTGGCAACTTTCATTTTCTTATCCGTAATCGACTTTGTCATGAAATAACATTCCATCTTTTCAGTAGAGATTTCCCAGTCCCCATCCGTAAGGTTGAATTCTATCTTGCCGCTAGTCGACATAATATCTTCGTCTGAATCACAATCTGTACCTGCAATATTTTCTTGAGAATTGTCGGGTGATACAACCCCGTCGCTCACGTGTCCTTCTTCTTGGATACAGTTTAAACTCTTAATGTTTTCCCTCAACCTCTCTCGAGGATCGTTGTACGATTCACTTTCCTTGAATGGACATCCCCGTGTTCGCAGCTCCTCAATTATTTGGGTTTTATTCAAGTTTTGAATCCCCGCTGTTGGCGGTTTCTTGTTCATTTCTTGTCCATGATCAAATACCGAGGTTTCACTTGTGGCACCAATGTCACTTGCACTTTACAGTTCCTCGTTCACAACACGTGGTTTTCACTTCATGCGCATGAATATATTCCGGATATTGGATATGGAAGAAAACCCAGCATTCAACCACTTTTCACTTTTATCCTCGTCGCCAGTTGTTATATCTGGGACTGGGCTATTTGCAATAATCAACTCTTCAATATTTACTCACAGGTGGTTATTTATTATCAATATAAAGCTCAAGTTATTTGAGTACAATTACGGCAATGCCAAAGTGCTGACATGTAGAGCTCGATACCTCACACGTAACTGACTCCTGTCCCATTCCACATCGACCACGCCGTGCCTCAGCGCAACGCAGTCTCTCTCACACACATACATGATACCCAGTCGGCACACAGGCACATTACTCCAACCACATACATCACAATGAAGGCGAGCACTCAACGAGCAGAATTCCATACACATTGTGGAGTCCTGAATAACAATAGTACATCTACCTTTTATGTTTCTGAAGTATTTGATGTACTTACTTGGAGTAATATTTACATAAATCAACGACTGATGTGTATGGTTGTTTCGAGTTTCCGCCACTCGACGAAACATAATGGATATTTGTTATTCCCTGACGACTACACTAGAGACAGTTACGCTTTTTGCGATTAAACTAGCCCGTAAATCAGCCTGTGATAGTTCACTTTTACCATTTTTTGTATGAATACTAAGGCTGCTTTTCACGGTGGCAATTCGTCGCCGGCGACGTAGCGACGCCACCGCATCTCGGTGGTCGCGAAATTCAAAACCTAGCTTATCGAGGTAACCTAAGATGGAAATGGAGTGACTCCGAAAAACCCACTGGTTGAAAATTGTTCTGTCCAATGTTTTTGAAGATGCTGAACACGAATATGAACTTCATTTCCTTCCAACGGCGGAGAAAATGCGTGAAAATCGACATTGAAGCCAGAACGTCTCATTTTCGGATTCTCATGTGATTTTTAGAAGTTTCCTTCGCCTTTAAATGGGAACAGAGTTCGTATTCGTGTTCATCACACTCAAGGAGATAGGGAAGAACAATTTTCAACGGGGTGGTTTTTCGGAGTCACTTCATTTCCATCTTAGGTTATCTCGATAAGCTAGATTTTGAATTTTGCGCACATGAAAATTGCAGCAATCTCGTGACGTCGCCGGCGAGGATTGCCACCGTGGGAAAGCAGCCGAAGAATGCATCATTGTCGAAAAAACTGATGGCTAAAAAATCACTGAACGAGCCTCGCCGCTTCGCGGCTCGGCCGTCCCGTGATTTTTGAGCGCGTCATTCTTTTTTCAATCGGTGCGCAAAGTATAGAATTCGCGCAAAGGCCAAGAACTAATCATCCAATGATCTACCCAGACTCCAATACACACACAGATGCGGCCAAGAAAGTTTCAGGAAGAAGAAACGGAAGAGTCCAAAAGTCGAAAAGTGTTTCGAAACGATCGTAAGATCGTCTTTGTATACAAAGACGTAAACAGTCCGCCTACTTTTGGACCGTCGCTATATATAGGATACCTGCGACGGCGCGCATAATGCCGCACAATACGCAGGTATACTCGTCAACCCTCCAAGAATATGGGTATTGGATGCGCAGCATAAAGGATAGTCGGTGCGTGCAGAGCGCGGCGATTACCGCACAGCCAGCCCGAGTTTAGGAAGAGCTACCGCCTTTCACCGCTTTAGGAACGGCGGCGACACCGTACTTTCCTAAACTCGGCTGTCTCGCCTCCACAGCACTGGTCTGGCAATTGGGATGTGACATCGGGCGTACGCACCCTCGTGGCAGAACGCCGGACTACTCGATGCCCCCCGATAGCATTGACAAGCATAGGCTTGAGCAACGAAAACTTGCTGATATTATTTTAAACAACTATTTGTCAGCAGTATCCACAAGATTTATATTGCTCTATCTCCTTCTGCGAGATAATTGGATCTGAGAGCTTTCTCAAAGATGACTTCCATCGTTTTTGTGTGAAAAGAATGAGAGTCAGTCGAGTCGCTGCGGTCATGCATGCGTCTTCTGCTACTGCGGAGGCTGTACGTATATATAGGTAGCATATGGGTAACTCGGTAAAAACATCTCACGTGAGATCTCACGTAAGACAGGCGAGATCTCACGTGAGATCTCACGTGAGATGGGTCATAATACAACGTAAGATATCACGTGAAATCGATGATTGAATATCGTTTTTCTGCTCTGATAATGATTGTTTTCGTGATTGAATGATCCTCAGGGGCTTCACGAGTAACTGGATGCCCCAAACCACTATAAATTCAGATATTATAATGTGAATTTTGAATCAATCGGTGGACTGCGGCGGACGATACAGCGAGCGCGGACGGGCGACTACCGCGCCACTGTGTTGCAGGCGTCCAACCTCTGATCTCTGATCTCCTCGATCTCACCTGGAATCTCACGTAGGATCTCACGTGAGATCTCACGTTGGATCTCACGTTGGATACTACGTGAGATCTCTGTATCATACTTTTTTTGTACACATGATTATCCCGAAATAATGATACAATACACATTTTGCGGTATGATAGTACCTCACTCGCGTTAATATATATCACGCGATGTGCAACCGCAGCCTTAGCAGAAGAAGTTTTCGAAGTGCAAGCTAAGGCCGGCCAAAATAGCCAGAAGCTCTGCTCATTCCAAAAAGTAAAGGCTCATTTCGCAAATCAAACTCGGTTTACAGTTTTCTAGAATTACTATTTTTCCCGTTGAGAATGGAAGCTTGAAAGAAGGTATTGCATTATTATATTGGGATAATACTGTGTACGAAAAAAATATGATACAGAGAGCTCACGTGATATTCAACGTGAGATCCAACGTGAGATCCTACGTGAGATTTCAGGTCAGATCAGAGATCAGAGGTTGCACGCCTGCAACACGGTGGCGCGGCAGTCGCCCGGCCGCGCTCGCTGTATCGTCCGCCGCAGTCCGTCGATTGATTAAAAATTCACATTATATCTGAATTTATGGTGTGGTTTGGCTTCTGGTTACTTATGAAGCTCCTGAGGATCATTCAATCACAAGAACAATCATTATTAGAACAGAAAAACGATATTCAATTATCGCTTCCACGTGAGATCTTACGTTGTATTATGACCCGTCTCACGTGAGATCTCACGTGAGATCTCGCCTGTCTTACGTGAGATCTCACGTGAGATGTTTTTACCGAGAAGTGAACAAGTTGGGCTGCCGCGAGCTGACGGCTGCTGCCCATGCAGCTGTGTTATGTTATGATGATTGTTGATGAAAGTGCAAGAAAATGAAATGTGAGGATCCAGATCAACTCAGAATAATGATTTTTGAGAAAAATGCAGTGCGTGACAGTGACTCAGCAGCACAACTAGAATTAACCTGTAAAGTATGTGGATAAAGTTCGGTGGCAGTATTTATTGCATTTTCTTCACACCACTTTGTCGCGAGCACTTTACTTTAAATATTCTTCCGTAAATCAATCCGTCATCGATTTCCTAGAGTTTGATCACAAGAAGCTGTGAAGTTGAATACTGCCGGATGGACACCGCGCGTCTGCTATTAGGTTGTAATGGTCCGAAGCTCTAGTGCGGTGGCGCCACGGTCTGTAACGTGAGCTTACGCACTCACTCTCTTGTCCGTGAGCTCACCGATCACTTTGGGGCACGACCATGTGTAAGTGAGACTCACACATGTTTGCGTCTGGGGTAGTACCGTGGTAGCGTAGATCGTCATGTGCGCGGTGCGCGCAACTCACTACTCACCGTCTAGGGACTTTTCGTGTTGGAAATGCGACCGTGAGTTGATGTTTTTAGCGAAGCAGACGACGCCAAATCAACGTTTGCAAGTAACATACAAGCTCATGTGATGGCTTGTTCAAAATCATCTTACTTTGCGGGAAAATATGTTCGTGAAGTATAAAAGAGGGAATAAGTATTGTCAGTCACGGTCGAGTTGTTATATAAATTTGAAGGCCGTTCAATTCTCTCGGATATTTTCGAGGCTCGAACAGCATCAACTTGCACCTTCTCCTCATGAAGATGAGCCGAATCATGTGGAGAAATAATCATGAAAAGAAAAACAATCGAGTCGGTGCCGTATATTATGACGACCACCAATATTACGCTCGGATTATGATCAGTAGCTCAAATCATTGAGACCCATTAACCCGTAAATCATTTAACAAATCTATGATTGTACCGAGGTACCAGTGATTCAGAATAGTCTTGAAAATATTGCTAAAGTTGATATTTTGGCAAGCATTTCTGTGATGGCAAGTAATTATGCAGTAACGGCTGCTGCCATGAGCGGCTGTCCACTCGGCGGTAGTTGATTCTCTCCGAGCATGCGACCGCCTGCTCCGACGACAACAATTCATTGTGGATGAGGTTTTTGATGCGCGTGCGCAGTGGCAGTAGTTTTCTCACAACCAGACCAGACCAGACGATGCAGCAGATGTTTCGGTGTTGTCCAGGTGTGTCCAGGTCAATTTTTCGCAACGCAGCGAATGATTTTCCGCCCTCCAAGTTCTCCGGGTGTAGACAGGACGAACACCACAACATCGGCTGCGTCATCTGGTCTGAAAACTAAGGCCACTGCGCGCGCGAATCAAAGACCGCATCCACAACGAAACGTTGCCGTCGGTGCAGGCGGTCGCACGCTCGGAAAGAATCAACTACCGCCGAGTGTACTTCAATTCGTAGATAATGCTAGAGAGTACGAAATACTGATACATTTGAAATCGACTCATTATTGAAGATTGTTATAGCAGCCCTTCTCGCATCACATCATTACAACTCGTCTATATAGATAGAACGTGATTTATCGTATGATTGATAGACGATGGAGGTTACCTCACCAACACCAAAATCCCTAGACGGTGAGAAGCGAGCCGCGCGCTTCGTGCGGACGACGATTTTGGCGTCCGTGAGCTCACAGACAAGAGAGTGTGTGCGTAAACTCGCGATACAGACCGTGGCGCCACAGCACTAGAGCTTCGGACCATTACAACCTAATACTTTCTTCACGATTCTTGCGTAACTCAGACACAAAACACGAATACAGAACAATTAAAATGAATTTTTGTCTCGATCGATATGAACGATCGAGACTTTATCGCTCGCGGGAATTTCAAATCATATTATTACATGACTCGGCTAATGCAAGCTAATTTTAATCAACGGATTTGTTGATTAAGTGACATAGATCGATATTGGATTACTCCAATTCGATCTATGTACCTTCAAGGTACCTCGCAATTCGAGTGTCGCAACTTGAAGGATTTTGATGGAATTTCAAATACATGAAAAATGAGATGAGAAACGAAAAATTTTGATTCTACGCTAGATGTTGGTGCGTTTCGTCTTTCCTCTCCGGATCAGACTCTTCAGGGGGGCTGAAGAGATCCGAGTAGAGGTTGGCCCCCGACGGCACCTATCCAAAGTGGCTTGATGGTCATGATTTTGATCGGGCTTATATGTTACACGAGGGCTTTCGCAGCCACTCGCGAGAAAGGTTTTCATCTCGGTTGTGTATTCGCCGACAACCGGTGACAATTAGAATGAATTTTTGTCTCGATCGATATGAACGATCGAGACTTTATCGCTCGCGGGAATTTCAAATCATATTATTACATGACTCGGCTAATGCAAGCTAATTTTAATCAACGGATTTGTTGATTAAGTGACATAGATCGATATTGGATTACTCCAATTCGATCTATGTACCTTCAAGGCACCTCGCAATTCGAGTGTCGCAACTTGAAGGATTTTGATGGAATTTCAAATACATGAAAAATGAGATGAGAAACGAAAAATTTCGATTCTACGCTAGATGTTGGTGCGTTTCGTCTTTCCTCTCCGGATCAGACTCTTCAGGGGGGCCTTGAAGGTACATAGATCGAATTGGAGTAATCCAATATCGATCTATGTCACTTAATCAACAAATCCGTTGATTAAAATTAGCTTGCATTAGCCGAGTCATGTAATAATATGATACGAATACAGAACTTTTTCTCCAAACACGTATTGGCTTTTTCTTGGATTTCAACTCGCATAATCATACGTATTTTGCTTATTTATTGACACACAGCTCAAAAACTACATATTATCCTATAGTACTCAATGCTATCGGGGGGTGGGGGGGGGGTATGCGGCAGCCATGACAGTCTCGCAAACCACGTGATTTTAGTCGGACAAGCCCCCATGTCACTTCCCAATCTCCCTACTATAGGTAGTTGAACTACTCATCTCTGCTACTAGCGCCGGGGCTCGCTGAACTCTGCCCGCTCGCCGGTCTACCAGATTACCACGCCTCGCTTGACCGTGGTGGCAGCACCGACTGGTGCACATATATTACAGTAGGGAGGGTAGAGAGAATTACAGCTACAAGCTGCCGTAGCCGCACGGTAGCCCTAGTGACGAGCAGTGACGAGGCACGTACACTCGGCGGTAGTTGATTCTTTCCGAGCTTGCGACCGCGTGTACCGATCACAGAACTAAATTGTGAGTGAGGTTTTCGGTGCGCGCGCGCATCAGAATTAGTTTTGGGACTAGAATTTCGACAACAAGTCGCAAAGACGCGCCCGGGCGGCCGATGTTGTCCAGGTCGAGTTCCTTGAAAAGGGCATCCACGGCGGAGTATGTCCCGTCCTCCGAGTCCACCAGGTGTAGACAGGACAAGGTCGAAGTTGTGTTCAATTTCGCAGTCCGGATATGTGAACGAAGCGTGTGCGTCACAGCAGAACAGATGCCTAAAATCAACCACCGGTTTCTTCATTGTGTTTGTTTTCTGTCAGATAAGTATTCCACCAATTAAAACTAAGGATATCAATTGAATATGCAGAAGAACTCGATTCTTGGTGAAGAGATGACTCTTTATTTTCAAGTTTCTGGTGTATCTGAATCCTGTATGGATATGATGAAACCGCACAGGTCTTGGTATCAACAAACTCACTCAATGCTCAAGAATATGTATTTAGAAGGTTGAAGTATGATGTTATCACCACTTGATGTCCATACACTCTTATTCAGCCGCAAAATCCAGTGCAGCATTCGAACTCCCAAATACAGCAATAGAAAACGACAAGCTCGTGTGGACAAATTGGATATTCAGACAGGTATTTTTCATTCCATATAGTCCTCAAGGTTTAGATATAACGTCATACACTCTCCAATCATGAATTGTTATTGCTGGAAAATCCAGACTCGCTTGAAATTACATCATCCTACATGGGTTCAAGATGGAACGTTCTTTAAACATTCAACCATAACATTTCAGGTCAGGTCAGTTACAAGATTGGGATCAGAATATCCTTCATACTTTTGTATTGCACCGGTGTGTACTGATTTTGTGTACGAGTGTTGGTTCCTTTTTATTGAGGTTGTTGAAATACTCACTCTGTAAATTTTATCCATCAATACAAACTTACCGATCTGAGGCATATTCCAGGATAATAGAATTGCTGTGGTGAGTATACTCCGCCGTGGATACCCTTTTCAAAGGATTTCGACCTGGACAACATCGGCCGCCCGGGCGCGTCTTCGCGACTTGTTGTCGAAATTCTAGTCTCAAAACTAGTTCTGATGCGCGCGCGCACCGAAAACCTCACTCACAATTTAGTTTTGTGATCGGTACACGTGGTCGCAAGCTCGGAAAGAATCAACTACCGCCGAGTTGGCTGATTCTACAGGGGTGTCGATTTTAGATTTCGGTCTAGACCAGTCGCGCGGGTCTAGTGACCAGAATTCGTCGAGGTAGCGTGCGACCTGCGCGTCGATTCGCGATTTCATCGTTCCTCGCTCCGCGAACCTTGGGTTAGGTTAGCTCGTATAAGTAGCTTCGTTTTGCGGTTTTGTGGTCTGCTGTACACATGATCGTTGTCAAATAAACATCAATGAATGTTGATTTGACAATCATGACCATTTTGTTATCCGGCGTGAGGTTGAAAAGTGTTGATGGAATGTCTCCATCAGTGAGAGTTTCATCTCTTTTTGATCCAATATGATTGACTGTTGTGATGCTGTATGTGACAGTGGAGCTCGCTAAAGAAAGTTTCATTTCGACAGCATCACGACAGTCAATTATATTTGATCAAAAAGCGATGAAACTCTCACTGATGAAGACATTTCATCAACACTTTTCAACCTCTCACCGGATAACAGAATGGTTATGATTGTCGAATCAACATTCATTTATGTTTATTTGACAACAATTACGTATACAGTAGACTACAGAACCGCAAAACGCAGCTATTCGAGCTAACCTAACCCAAGGTACGCGGAGCGAGGAACGATGAAATCGCGAACCAACCCGCAGGTCGCGCGCTACCTCGACAATTTCTGGTCACTAGACCCGCGCGACTGGTCTAGACCGAAATCTAAAATCGACCCCCTGGGGCCGGATTACGAACAAGCAAACGCACGAGCGAGCGCACGACGCGCACGATGCGCACGCCAAGCGCGAGAAACGAGCGACCGGAAGACACGGAGCGCGCGAACCGCGAGTACCCCCACTATACCTCCCCAATGTAAAAGGTATAGGGGCCGGTATAGTGGGGGTACTCGCGGTTGGCGCGCTCCGTGTCTTTCGGTCGCTTGTTTCTCGCGCTTGGCGTGCGCATCTTGCGCATCGTGCGTGTCGTGCGTTCGCTTGTTCGTAATCCGGCCCCTGACGCGCGTTTGACGCGACGGTCGACGCAGGATTCTCGTAGAGCTCAGCGACGCCAGCGCCATCGTCGAGTTTTGGCGAGTCGGTACGGTAGGCAGCTGGCGTGATGTGCGGAAAGATAATTTTGACGACTGGAAAATCAAATATAAACAACGGAGCAGCATCGGATTCGGGTAGATCCGGAAAATTCTTCCAAAAGCCAGCCAAAAAAGTTTGCATGTGGCAGTCTCGGTTTTTGGCAAATTTGAAGAACCGGTCGAAGTGCTAGCCGCCAGTGTCTGCTAGTCTTGTGTTTACCTGGGAGTTGTAAGAATAAACAATGCAGCAGCCTCAGATTCGGGCAGATCCGGGAAATCTTGGAAAATCTATCAAAGTGCTAGCCAAACAAGTTTGTTTGTGGCAGTCTCGGTTTTTGGCAAATTTGGAAAATCTGTGTCAGAGTGCCTGTCAGAAACGTTAGCATGCGTCTAATGCTGGGCTAATGTGTTTACCTGGGAGTTGTACCAGATTGATGATTTGAGTGGAGTGCTGGCAACATGTTCCTTCTTGACAAAGGAAATTGCTTGTGTCTGCTAAGCTTGTGTTTACGTAGGAGTTGGGCAGATTGTCAATTAAATTAAAGCGCTGGCCAAGTGTTCCTGCGGTATGAAACCATCTCAAGCTGATGCAATGTGAGGCAACCAAATGCCAATGGCACTCCAGAATCAAGATATTCCATTATATCCAAATCAAGTTTCTGAGCGCGCTCATCAATTATGCTTATAGATTTAGAAATCATGAAATTACAAACCGAGCTACTCGCAAAAGTCATTGGACATCCTAGACTCGGATTGAACAATAAAGTTTCCATACCAAGATATATCGTATGACCAATCTAAGGTGGACACCCCTTGGCATTTCTTATCTTTGCAAGGTACAAATTGGATCGAAGTTGATTCTTACATGGTTCGACCTTCTGCCTCGGATGGTGCAGTCAACAAATCGAGAAAATGGAGAATTCGATGCGAACGGGAAAATTTTTTTCAAAATATTAAAAAGAAATAATATTGCGATACGGCATCGTGTAGCTGATCAAATTTGGAATCCGAAATGACTTGTCCGATAATTTTTTTCATTGCTTGATTTTCAGGAAAATTGATGGGAAATTGCTCATTTTGAATTTGCCACCACAATTTTCGTAGAGGTTAGTTGCACCACGAGTTGAGTAATGCTATTGTTTTGGTGCAATGCCGCGGGCTTTTGTTATTCTTTAGTGTTTCATCTACGATCACGAATGTTGTTTTGTAGGTTATGCAGCTACGGCATCCACAGTAGAAACTCGTGGCCGAGTGGGAATGTCAATTGACTAAATTTCGAATGATGTTAGAAGCATCGAGCATGTACTCTTGTACCTTTTAGTACAAGAGTTCAACAAAGTGTAAAAAACTGTGTAGCAGTCATGCGATCAAAATTGCCAATACGGTTCGAATTTTAAACAATCCTGCATTCGAAACTCTTGGACAATAGTAGAGCCTAACAGATTCAGGTAGTGGTTTTCAATTTTGTACACTTCGTCGCCCAAATTCTGATCACTAAGTTTGGGAGAAGTTTGTACCATAGATGAGAACAATCTGTCGGTACAAGTTATTACAACGGTATCTCGTAGCTGGGAAAATGAAGAGAATCTTGAAAATTGTGGCTTCTCCACGTGATCAAAACCTTGTAAAGTGGGTGGAATTTTCGGAAATTACAAACGCGAACCCACAAGAGAATGGTAATGCCAAGCAGATTTAAATACTGCCTTCTAGTTCTGAATATTTTCTCAACGAGAATCTGAACACGGAGTTTGAAAAAAGTTTGCATCGTAGGTACACAGATCTCATAATAGGGACGTGGATGAATACACAAAGAATTCTGGCTTCGACCGTTCAGTTAAGAGATCAAAGTTCTTAAGGATGGTCAAGGTTTTGGAAAATTCTAAACAAGAACCTCTCAGACGTTGGTGATACCAAAAAGATTAGAGCTTTACTCTTCAAGTTTAGAAGTTCTGTCTACTAAAATTTTATTACAAAATTCGAAGCGTCAAAGGTGGATTATGAACTCGAATTGAAGCGGTATGCAGCAGCTGGGGAGTAGAAAAATGTTTGAAAAAAATTGTGGCTTCCGAAACTCACCTATGAGATCAAAATCCTGAAAGAGTAGGTGGGATTTCTATGAATCTCAAACGTGAACTTAATAGAAAACGGTAACACGGAGCAGATTCAAGTTCTGCTTTTTGATTATAAGGGTTTTGTAAGCTGAAATTTGACTACAAAGTTTGAAGAAAGTTGGCATCAACGGTAGACTATAAACACGAGTTGAATCATTACTCCCATAACTGGGGAGTAAAGAAATGTTTGCAAAAGTTGTGGCTTTGACTGCCTTACCTATGGGATCAAAATTCTACAGAATAGGTGGAGTTCGTGTGAATTTCAATCGTGAACCTAGAGAAGATTGGTGATATCAATCAGAGTCGTGTTTTGTATTTCGATTACAGAAGTTATGTCAGCTAAAATCTGACTACAACGTCAAAGGCACGATTTTTCTTGTTTTTCCAGCTATGAGATACCGTTCCAACAACTCGTATCCATCATCTGTTTACCGCCTACGGTACAAACGTTTCCCAGATTTGTAGTCAGGATTTGGGCTATAAAGTGAACAAAATTGACAAACACTACCTGAATCTGTTAGGCACTACTATTGTCCAAGAGTTTCGAATGCAGGATTGTTTAAAATTCGAACCGTATTGGAGAATTTTGATCGCATGACTACTGCACAGTTTTTTACGCATTGTTGAACTCTTGTATTAAAAGGTACAAGAGTACATGCTCGATGCTTCTAATATCTTTCAAAGTCTAGTCGATTGACATTCGCACTCGGTCACGAATTTCTACTGTGGATGCCGTGGCTGCTTAACCTACAAAACAACATTCGTGATCATCAAGAGGCGCGGTAGCGCCTCGCTGGCGAGTATGAGCAGACGAAAAATCGAGCGAGGCGCTGTGCCTATCTATACTTTGAATTGGGGTTTTTAACCTCACACTTTTTTTCTACTTGGATTATTAACCTCTTATCGTTGCTCATAGAGCTCTGCAATGCTTGAGCAAAGCCTTTCTGAAGCGATTTAAAGTCCTGTACAATTATTTTCTCAATCCGAGCACTGGACGCGTTTTATTCAGCACCGCAAAATTCATGCCTTCGTTTCACATCTCACTTCGACTCGAGAAATATCGAAACGTCTCCGCTACACATGTGTTGGGTAAGTAAGATGGTCGAGGAAGAGAGAAAGATGCAGAGAGAGAGAGAGAGAGATCGAAGCGCGTGCGCAAGATCTTCCTGTCCGGTTGACGGCAGTCTGCAATGAGGCTGTCTCATGCGTGCCGGGCAACGCGGGCACCGACCAGCTGGTTTGTTATCGCGGATGAATACATTTTCGAATCATCTGAAAATCTCGTTGCATCAGATGTGGATACTCGAAATCAGCCACGACTAGAGGTGACGTAAAGATCAAAGCGCCATGCGAGAAGGAAAGATTCGTCTGCTTTGTTGTGTTTTGTGTGTTCTTCGCGGCTCCGCAATATTGCTCTTGCCTGTAGCTGCATGGCTCTCCAGATTGAACTGAACAAAATATACACTGATAGTAGTGTATTTCTTTATGGAAAAAATGACGGAGCCGTCTGTAAGAAATTCTCAAGTGCGGTGGGGACAAGTGCTTGGAAAATTTGTGGTTACCCTTGGGTTTTTATAACCAAGGAGTGAGATCCCCCCCCCCCCTCATTCACTTTTTTTCAAAAGTGAAACTAGGCGAGTATGATGTTCAGAAAAGGACCATTCATCTCCAGTACATCAAAACTTTGAATTTTATACGACATGGTTTAAACTCTTGGAAGAAATGAGATCTAAAAAAAACCATGTCAAGTATTTTTTGAGCCAATTTGTCACGATCAACATATCATCACTGGTAGAGACTAGAGCCACTTTCCTCCAATCAAATCTTTCTCTCAATTATTCCTAATGGTGGTGGTTTGACAATTTCTTACTAGCTAATTGTCGCTGAAATGACCCGAAGTTTAGGTGAGTAGAAGAGGTACAGGGGAATATCCAAATAGAGAAAATATAACTGAGTATGATATGAGATTTTAGTGAATCATCATAAAAACCAAATTAAACTCAGTTATATTTTCTCTATTTCGATATTTCCCTGTACCTCTTCTACTCACCTAAACTTCGGGTCATTTCAGCGACAACTAGCTAGTAAGAAATTGTCAAACCACCACCATTAGGAATAATTGAAAGAAAGATTTGATTGGAGGAAAGTGGCTCTAGTCTTTACCAGTGATGATATCGTCACCCCCGACGAAGAAAAACACCTCCCATTGTGGGACAATATAACTTTACATTGGCCCACAATGGGAGGTGTTTTTCTTCGTCGGGGGCGACGATATGTTGATCGTGACAAATTGGCTCAAAGAATACTCGACATGGTTTTTTTTAGATCTCATTCATTCGAAGAGTTTAAACTATGTCGTATAAAATTTGAAGTTCCGATGTTCTGGAGATGAATGGTTCTTTTCTGAACCTCATACTCGCCTAGTTTTACTTTTGAAAGAAAAGTGAATGAGGGGGGGGGGGGTATATATTAAACTCTAAACAATAACAGAAGCCCGTGGCATTACACCAAAACAATAGCATTACTCAACACGTGGTACAACTAACCTCTACGACAATTGTGGTGGCAAATTCAAAATGAGCAATTTTCCTTCAATTTTCCTGGAAAATTGAGCAATGAAAAAAATTATTGGACAAGTCATTTCGGACTCCAAATTTGATGAGCTACACACACGATGCCGTATCGCAATATCATTTTTTTAATATTTTGGAAATAATTTTCCCGTTCGCATCGAATTTTCCATTTTCTCGATTTGTTCACTTCACCATCCGAGGCAGAAGGTCGAACCATGTAAGAATCAACTTCGATCCAATTTGTACCTTGCAATCACGAGAAATGCCAAGGGGTGTCCACCTTAGATTGATCATACGATATATAGCCCAGTGCTAGATGAAAATGTCATTGGATTGACTTGGAGCCTGTGTCAATCGACTTGGAACTTTGCTTATTTCAAGTGTGTGAGAAAAGATGTGCCAAAGAAAACACAATTAGCTCCATGAAGAAGTTGGGCTTGTGAATGAAGATTGCTGGTTTCCACTTGTGCCAAGATGTAGTGGTAAGAAATATTGTTTTAGGTACCCCCAATTCACCTGCAATGAATTGCATCCATTCCTGTCTAACCGTAGGACGATCGAGATATGAGCAAGCTATTGCCCTTGGTGAAAAGGTTATTCAAGATATCAGAGTCTCCAGGCATATCTACAGTAATCAGTGTCACTCAAACTTGGAGTAGTTTTAGAAGCAATTGAAAAACCAAAAAAAGTAATCTTGTTGAGAGATTTTAGAGATATATAATTCATACCTCATCAAAATTTTTCTAAACTTTGTTAATTCTTGTAGATCTCTTGAATAGTGCTGTTCAGTCAAACCGATGAAAAATTTATCATGGAGAAAGATGAAATTACCATCACTAATGGTTAACTGGTAGTGGGCTCAAACAAAATGAATATGATAGTCAATGTGAGAGCTGGTTGAAGATTGATGCATGAGATTCGACAGTTGGAAGTAACTACCAAAAAAAAATGTCAGTGAACTTGTTCAGAAATTTGACACATTTTGATTCACTAAATTTAGGTCAATGGAACGATGCATCAAATATGTAGATTTGCATCGAGTTCCAAGATATGAAAGTAGATCTCGTGTGCCATGAAGAGATCTATCAACGTTGGAAATTAAAGAATTAGACACTCTTCCAAATTCTCCATCAGCTTCCGATATTTCAATGTATTTGAAAGATTCTGTATTGAGAAGTAATCTCTCAAAGTTTTTGAACTTAAGACACGCAAATTTCGAATTGCCTGGTTATGAAAATGCCTATAGTGTATTTTTGGTTAACGTCTAGACTAATTGTATAAAAATGTGCTTTCATGCCCTTAATTCTAATTTGTTTGATACCTTACGGATTGGCACCCATCTGTTGGTCCTTTGTTATTAATGACGCCCATTTTCAATTGTGAAATTTGCAATGCTGAACCTCTGAAATGCACTACAATCAAGCGTATCTATACTGAGTCTACAGGCTAGTACTATTTTCTAAATCTCGATCATAGGCTCTTCATTTTTCATTTGAATTGACATATTAAATGGATGACGTTTCAGAGTCGATAGTACTATTTTGTGAGTCGAGTGATTTTGGCGATCGCGGTACAACAATTTACTGCATTCATGAAACTTGAATTACGATACCTATATCATTTGAAAATCGCTTATTTATTACTAGTTATAGTCACTGGTAAATCCAGTATCCGCCCTATTTTCCTTCAACACGCAAAAGTATCCAATAGTGAGTGCTAATAGGTGTTTACACGTCAAGTGCAAGGCCACGAAATTTCATATAAAAAATTTCGCAATTTGGAATGAGTAAGCGAGTATATCCTTTACATGCAAGAGTCGACACTTTTGATCTCGCGTCCCGACATTTTACGTTATGTATCCCTGGTCTGACGAATTCCGAGCGTCGCCAAAGTAGCATTCAATTTTTTTTCATAAGCTCAGACGAATCAAGTTCAGGCAAAGACTAATTAAACAATCAATTAACAACTAATTACACATGAGTTCTCGGCGTAGGAAACAGACACTCAATATATCCCGTTTCTCACATTCACATCAATATTTTTTCGTTCCGTTGCACGAATTTAGCAATTCTCGATTACGAGCTGAGACTTTTTGAATTATTCTGAAAAGAACATAGAGCTCCGTGACGATTGAAGATACTCCGTTAAAATAAAGATAGATATCGAAAACTCACCGGTACAGTTGCGAATCTGGAACAACAAGCCTCGCATTACATTCATCAATGCATAGATCATCCGTCGATGCGTTCCAAAAATCTCAACCCCGCACTAAAGTTTAACCAATCTAGAAGTTTACGTGACAAAATTATCTCAGAGTTTGAAGAATTTCACTTTCATGAGTAATTGTAAGTACAGAAGGGCACTGACACGAAAAAAGACCACTCTCACAGTGTGTGCGACGCGCTTTCATCTAACGGCCAGTGATAGTCAGAAGTGATGAAAAAAATGCCCAGTTATCTGGGAAATCCCGGAGTCTTACACCCATCGCGGAATGTCAAGTAGATCAAGTAATGAAGAGGGCAACTTTGTCGCTCATTTACGATCATTTCAAATCGTTGTCTTCCTTTGATGCAAAGATTGAAAGCTTGTTGTATTCATTTTAGCACACACGTAAGAGCTTTGAAATACCGCTGCACTTTTTAGCGTATAGCATTTCCCAATTCGTTCTCGCAATCTCTATTCATCCTGAAAATGCTATGAGGCACATCATCGAGCTACTCCTCGCGAGTCTTATTTCTTTTGGCAGGAACTTTCAAAAAGCCACAACTACCGCGTTTACACGTGTACTTTGAAAAGATAAAATTTACTTTCCTTGAGATTGAGCGGCTACGGGATACAAGCATCAGACTGACCTATGCGTTTACGAGTATTTGAGATAAGCTGACGTCGTGCTGGTAGTGATAACCGCTGGCTTTCGCGGTGTTCGTATCCCGAATCATGAAATATCTGCATCGATCTCTTTCTTATCAACACGAATTTATACTCTCAACCCCAAACGTCTGAACCCATGCTATCTTGGGGTACAAACGGAGAATGATGTTCTTCGAACCGAGATGAACCAAATTCTACGCAGTTCGTATGGCCCGCTCGAGCTTGCGGAGGTCGCGCCACGAGCCCGCACCACGGATGCTCGAAACACCGCGTGGTCGCTGAAGCTTCGCGCTTTAAACTCGTGTGATGAGAAGTGGGGATGAAATAGACGCTCTTCAGCATTGCAGCCATCAACGAGTTTAGCGAGATGCCCATCAATGGCAGTAGTACGACAGTTCTTGATGACAAACCAGAATGCGGGCCAGTTACCGAGGATTGTCGTGACCATTATTCATTAAATTATTTCCAAAATTTCAAACATGATCCGGGGGAAAATACTCTTCCAATCATTCCGAGGTGAATCTCGTCTCATTAGCTTGTCGTTAGTGCAGAAATATCCGCTCCTGTGGTCGGCAAAAAAGTGAGAGCGAGGCCTTTCTCACTCACACGGCAGTGCCAGGTGTGCAGCATCGCTGTCGCAGCCGCTCTCAGCCCCACGCCACCAGCTGCCATGTCGTTTCGTGTTGCTTGGTGTTGCTGTCCAGAGATGGTGAGAAGCCAGAAATTCCTTGAACTATTGTGAGCTGAGCATTCTGTAAATGATAACAAAGACACGCTCATGAGCAACAGAAAATGATTCCGTATTTGTAGCTTAGAGACTCATTGAATATTTGATTCGAGTAAAATTGAAGAAATTGTCATTTCATTCTATGGTACCAGGCTTAGAATCTCTTCGTGCCAAAGAAATTTCGGATTCTACGAGAAAATTCACAGCCAAGTAAATGATAAGCCTCTCTCCATACGATTTCTCGCTACGGTAAGATGCGTCCAACTCAAAAACAGCTTCTCCTGCGTTCGAAGTTGTAATACAATTCTATCCAAAATAGATGGATTTTATGTGTGGGTCCTATTTCAGTCACTATAGTCGTTATTACTTCAAACAATTCTCATTGAACCAAGTACGATTGACTTACTCTAGGCATGCATCAAAACTCTCCAATTAAGAGATTTCTTTGTAATCTACGTAATTGTAGAGAAGTGATCTACAGGAGTAAAAAACTGGATGAGTCATTAAGACTGCCGAGATAGATATGTTGAATGTTTTACATTTGGAAATAGTCAGATTCCTTAGTATCATTCTATGTGTAGTGATCAGTTCAATTATTATGGAAGAATATGTGTGCACTTGAAGAATTTCCCCATTTTACCTACAATACATGACAGTTCAGTATGCCTACAGAATCCTATCCAGGTACAATTCAAATGGCACAATGGTTTTTGCACTTTTTGCATTAGCAAAAATAGTCAGAAAAAGCCATGCGTACAAAACTTATTCCTCTTTCATAGGTACCGTATGTTTCAAACAGAAATGCAATCGAATAGCATACTTATTGTACTAGCATATCACATTTTCATGTGACTTTATATTATCTTGCACATCATTTAGAATAGCTACTCAATTGCACACCTAAGAGACGGTTCTCTGATTGGAACATCATACTGGCTCACTTGTACAATAGAAGCTACAAGGCTTTGGCTAATCCTCACCATGAGATTAGTTGATGTTATCATTTTTGGCACATCAACCAAGTGTGTTGAGAACAACTGATGATTTTACATCCACGTATACTTAAATATTTATTAAAACCAAGAAGTCACCAGAACCAAATCTTATGTTGATTACATGAGAGCAGAAAAATATCTAATTTCAATGATAGATGTTCAAATCTTGACAGGCCAGACGTTAAATTGGTGAATGCCTGTCTTTGATTTGAATAGAAGATAACTATGAAGATCCCATTCAGTGGTACTTCTGCATTATGCTAAGAATAGCTTGCAAAGCGATACTACTCTTATTGGAGTCAACCTTATCGTACAAGTCGCATATAGACCCACCAAAATAGTCAACAGTTCCAGTGCTTGCAAGTTTTTCCAGCTCATGATTTATCTTGGGTATTAACTCACCGATTGTATCTCCCTCAATATCGTTGAGTTCCTTGTTCTGTCTTGGCTCCTTTGGGGAATTAAGGGCATCACATAATTCATCAGTACCCATGTCAACCATATCTTGGTTTGTATCTGCAGCTTGTAATGCAAAGTTGTTTTCATCAAAGTTTGGTTCATGATTTTCCCTCTGATCCATATCTCGGTTCTGTTCCCTGATCCCTAAATTGATGTTGCCTTGATTGAAGCCCATGTTGTTTTCGAAGTTGACAGAAAATGTTTCAGCATTGTCGCCATTTTTTAGAATAATCATGTTCATTGGCATGAAAAATTATATTCTCATGGTCCATCTGAGTTTCTATGCACTCTTCCACCACCTCTTGTACATCTTCTGCCATAGAACTTCCTCCGATCACATCATCAAATCCACTATCAGACAGGGTGCAGCTATTATCTGAATGTGTGTCAGCTCCACAAGATTTTGATTGAACAATAGTCTTGTGGGAAATGTGCTTATGTGGAAATCCACACTGGCTATACAGCATCATCTCAGTTTGTGTAGGTTTTTTAGAACCTTTTGTAGATGTCTCCAATTTGAGGCTGCATCGCCCAACTCTGTCTCTGATATTCTTCTACTTTCTTGGAGTACAGCCTCTGCAAATGTTATTTTAAATCAAATATTGTGGAAATTCTAGGATGAAGATAGCCTTTGTTACAAAGAACACTCACCTCCAATGTCACATCCAAAGGCTTTGTTGAAATCAGAGATCATTTGCTTTTCCATCTTTGGCTTACTCATTCCATTAACAACATCTTTTCGTAACATATTTGCCTCATTTTTTCTGTAGAAATTTATGAGAAAGGTGTTCATAGAATCTCTCCAAACTATTTTTGTTTCTGCCATGCTGATCTGAACTAGGAATATATCATGTCCAATTCAATTTAGCAAGATGATGAATTTCACGAGGCAAAGCTGAGAGCACCGCAGCAATCATACCTGGGTAAGTATAGTTGTCTACGAGGAAACACCAACAACCATTCACGTGAATACACCGGGGTGAATCTGCCTGATGCAGAAATAGAATAAGTGAGCTGAAAAACCAGTTAAGGCTTGAGCACGCCCCAAATGCAAGTCACTTTCTCGGTCCGGACGCCGTGGAGCCCTCAAATTCTCCGTAATACTCTTCTTCGAGAGAAAATGCTTGCTAGAGCGAGCTTGCAGTACCTGCCACCTGGCCATCACCTGGCACGAGGTTACGAACAACGAACATTTCGAAATTTGAAACCTAGGGACCCTATTGAAACAGCAACAGTAGCGCCACGCAGCAGTTTAAAAATGTACATGTGAGCGTATAGTTTCTGCTGACGGTTAAGCGAATTTGTCTCGACAGATTTTTGCGAGTTTTGTCTGAATTCCCATATACTGTAAGGTTTTACTCCGCAAATTTCATTGCTCCCTTTAGTATCAGCTCTCTCACATCCTCATGGAAAGCCAAGTTTCCTTGCTGCGTCCTTTGTTGGAGTTACGGCAACTCACGTTTAGTACCCTACTCGCTGTACTCGTTGAACCTCATGTGTGTCTATATGACAAAAGGAGGAGATCTAGCCCAACAATGAACATAGATTCACAAAGCGCATACGAGACTATTAGTGAGCAAATTTTCGTCGTAAGAGGAACAAACCTTCCAGGTTGGTAGTGTCAACTACTTATCTTATGAAGCACAAGGCTATCCACATTGCCTCATTCTAACCTTATATTTACCAATTTGTTCATCCTACTCCCAAATTTCTGCAACTCTATCTTCAACTCATTCAATTTTCATCATCAAAAGTGAAGTCTATGTGGCAGAATATGGCCAAAAGCTGTAGAATACAAATGAGAGGTTCCGACAGCTCTACCACCGCCAAGGTCATACAAAGCTCAGCTGCTGCAAGCAGTCAAACCTCATCTGGGCAAACAAAGAATGATGATTGCTTGGCCTTCTACAAAAAACTACCCTTGCATCGAGCAACCCTAGCAACTTCAATTGATCAAGCCAATGACAAGAAAAAATCCAGAAAATCTAAGTTGAAGAAAAGTAAGAAAATCGCAGCCCCGAAGATGGACAATGCTGCCCACCGCAAAGCTGCACAAGGAGACAAGCTTGTCCAGACCTTCAGCGAAGCACAGCAAGTGTTCCAAGCAACAGAAGAATCTCTTGATAAAACCTCATCGAACAAAGACAACTCCTTCATTCACGGCCTCATCAAACAAGAATTCAAACTAGTCAAAGAAGATCAGCGTGATAGATGTGTCAATGAGATACTGGACACGATTGGGTTGATTAATATTTGTACGCCTGAAGAGTTAGCGGAACTTGCTAAAAGTTTTGAAGGATCACAGTGATTTGAGAGAGACGAAGGGTTGCGAGGGTAAAATTCTCTGCATAGGGTTCCCGGTGTCAAAATAATGTTCGAGCGGATAAGCAGAATATGTCGTACAGGGCGCGGCAAAACTCTTTGCCTATTTTTTTATATCAAAGATCGAAAATCCACGATGGTATCGTGGAAAATTGCAAGTTGGGAAGTAACGCACACCCCAATATATATGGTAACTTCACTTTTTCGTTGTATGAATGATCTCATTAATATGATACACAGTCGTAAGGATGAGCAGGTAATATTCGAATTTCAAGTTTTGCCTGGGAAAAGCAAGTGAGCTGAAATTGAATTTTTCTCAAAATGTTATTGGCGTCAAAAATCGTAGTTCGCTTGGTTTTGTCTATTTTTATTTTCCATCACGAAGCTCCCTCAATGTGGTACTCGTGAATTAATTCGGAACAAGGTGCCGGTAATAATCTACTGAAATGCCGAGTTCCTGATGATTGAAGTTCCGTCGAAAAGTCTCAAAACCCCCCGCATACGATTGCGTAATTGCATATGTTGAATATCCCGGAGCCCGTTTACTTGATTGCAGTCTACCTCAGTCCATTATGCAGCTCATTCCGAAGGTCTCTCTGAGTATTCTGTGCCGTACATGTACATTATTTTCATCGGAACCATCAATTCAAGCTCAGATGCACCTTAAACGATCTTTAAAAATGATTTTGTAGGTTGTTCACTTTGACTTTGAGAAAAAATTGATCCACTACGGTATCATGGTTTCCATCTCTGCGAATCTCACCATTTTTCGAGTCTTCGAAAAGACCTATCAAAACATTGGTAGGTTTGACGAGGATACTGTACAAGCGCAACTTGAGGTACTGTGCAAGAGGTTCAAAACGAGCTTAAATCAATTTCATGTCTCAGTCGCGGGTGCGAGATACCGTTATTTTGCGATTTGAATGGCAGAGTGTGATTCGCCTTCTGACTGGTAGTGCATCAATATGACAGTCCGCAGACAGCCATGAGACTGATACTGTAGTAACCCTTGAAATTAAAGAAAAATGCTCCAGAATGCGGGGGTCGTTTTATCCGGACTTGTTTTGCGTCTAAGACGCCCATTTATAGGACCATTTGGTACTTGTCATAAAATTCATTTGCTACCCTCATCCACTCTTCTGGTGTTGCAGGTAGCACCACGTACACATGCATGAGGTTGTCCACGATAGCTTGACAAACTTCCGGGATGATGGCATACATTGTGGACTCGCTTTTTCTATAAAATAGAGCGACTGTTTGGAGGTCTACGTTGTGCACGAGTACACTGTAACAATAATCGGTTGTCAGTGAAATCAGTATCATTAAGATAGAACATGATAAGATTGAATGTCCAAAACTGATTGTCATCAATGACCCAAAATGTTAATTATGCATCAGCATAGTATCGAGACTTTTTTTTTGATGAGATTGTGGTGGCCTGAAAATTCGTTTGTATCCCCGGAAGAACCAACCGCAGAATCGCTGGGTTTCATCCGTCTCGTAAGTTTGTGGATCGTGAAGTGACCTCGACTAAAGTCAGCATCCGCCACATTGATGCTACGAATGTCAGTACACGAACAATGTTGGCGAATTGCGTATGTTTGCCGTTTACCCACCAGATTATTGAGGAATTCATTCGATTGAAGATGATCGAATGGCAGATTTTGTCTATTTTCCAAAAGGAGGCACAAATTATGACACTCAAACTCGTGCAATGCATACCCAGAGAAATCAAAAATATTCGTCGCAGACTCATGGAATGTGAGGTGATGACGATTGCCCTGGGAAACGGATTTTGATTCTTGCAACCCACATGTATATATTCTGTTTGTACTTTTCGATGTAATTTCAATTAGGGCTTCACTCGACAACAATAAATTGGCGAATCTCGTCGAGCGAGTACGAGACAGGGCAATCGAGAAATTCCGAGCTCGCGATAACGACACGAGAGTGAAATGTTGACTCTCGATTATTCTTGTGATAATTTTATGGAGTGGACAATTTTGCTGGATGACGAGCTAGACGGTATTGAATTGAAACACTTTCCATGGGAGCATTTCAAATCATAGATTGATAGGAAGAATACGAATGATGTTCTTGGCGTTCCTCTAATATTTATCTAATAAAATCTAAATCTGAACGTTGAACGTTGAAACCGAGAATTTTGTTTTAGTCGAGCGAGATCGAGCAAAAGCGGGAAGGGGAGTTCGAGAAATCTTGCAAAGGCGACAACGAGGCTAGCTGAGATAAATTTTTTAACAATTTCGCAGCAGCAATCCAGATATCTGGCTTGCTGATATCGCATGGACTTTTAAGAATCGAGACGGGTCAGAAACGTCATGGTGTTTGTTTCTCGATAGAGTGAGGCTACGGATTCACAGATTTGGTCTCTATGCCAAAAATACTCTACTGAGTGTTATCTTGGAACTTCAGATTGATGTTAACATTTTCTTAGCATTTGACTGAAGAAGAAAGTGCTGCCCCTCAGTCTCTCCAAAATACTACAGTTTTCATATTGAATGACATCGTGCTTCGCGCTTTTTTGGATATCTATTCAGAAGAAATATCAAATTCTAAGCTACTTACTGCAAAACTGCTGCCAATTTCAGCTCTGGTGCCAGGGATCCTCTCGGTCTATGCTTTGTCAATTGCTCTCTAACGAGATCTAGCACACTGAATTGGTGTACAGTCATACCGACGAAATGGTAAAACTGTTCATGATCTTCCAAATACAAATAAAGAAAAATTGTCGAAAGAGCGCCAAACTGCTGCCTCAGATGCTCTCTCAGGTGAGGCCTCACCCACTACCTTCTAATTCTGATCAATGTGAACTGATGCATCAGCAGGGTCATAGCTTGCAGAGAGAGCAACATCACTCGGAGATAAGTGGCTATTCTTTCCTCACCCCCCATATTTCTACTGTGATCGGCCGATTTTCATAGACCACTTGCGATATATACGCTAATGACGTTATGAACTGTACAAAACACCTGGAAGAAATTCTACATAACCCTGGGAAAAATATTCAAAACGAAAAATTTTCGTAAAACAGCAATAGCTCTCACGCCACTTCTCTTGCGACTGAAAAGTTTTTATATAGAGCATTTGAAAGGTAACGAAAACTTTCATGAAATTATTTTGAGATGCTCTTAGTTGAAATTTCTTGCTTGCAAATGACATTCAGAATTGTTAAAATTTTCATTTCGATGAAACAATTCAGATTTCTACGAAAATCACGCTAGCGTACAACATCTTGCGGGATCCTTTAGTTCTTTCCGACACCTCCCGAATTCTTCCTCTTGGTACCTCTCTTCGATTCTTTACATCCGCGAGCTGCGAGTAATGGAAGAAAAAAGAGTTCGTGCGTGTATTACGGTTTCAGAAACAGGAATTGATACATAATTCAAAATTGGGATGGCGGATCTTGAGAATTTCATAAAATGTATAAGTCAGATGTATTCTGGAGAGTGATCCAAACGAATTTCGCATGCTATAACAAGTAAAGAACAAAATCATGCCCTAATATTGCAGTACCCTTGATCTCCGTCTGGACGCTTAAAGTTCAAGTATAAAGACATGGAAATAATTTTAGTAACATTCGTAGACAGATCTTCAACCGTCAATCACGTGAAAAATCAATACTTGGAGCAAGTAAACTTTTGGCCTTCGTTGAATTCATCCAATCAATTACCATGAGTTGGTGCAGAGGTTTAAATGAAGAAATTATTTTTGCGGAGCTCGGCGATTCAAGAAGTAGGATATAGATGTTTTCCCACGGTAGGAGAGTTCGTGAATTTCCCCGAAAAATTCCTTAATAACATTAGTTTAGAAAGTGTGGCTGATGAGTACTTTGGTGGAATTACGGTGAGGGCTAAGCAATCAAGTTCCAAAATAATTTTGCTATAATCATGTCTATCTTCAATGACCCACAAGAGTTACATCGTGGTGAATTTTTCAAAAAAATTCAAATTTTTGACATATCTTGTAGGAAGATTGTGGGCACTCAATTCATTCATCAATCAAAAGATGATAAATTCAAAAACTCTGGGAGCGTCACATCCGTATGAGAGACTGGCAAAATATCCATTTAAATCCAAGGTCGCGGAAACATTGATGAAATTTTGTAGTGTGACTCGAGTTTATCACGCTGGTAACGGGTTAAAAAGAAAGATTCGAAGGTCTTGGGAAGAGCTGTAAGAGCCTCTAAGCTTGCATGATTTGCTTAGAAATCAAGGGTGAGTGATTGAAATGGAATTCGTTTTTTTACATACAACATTCAATCAGATTTTCACACATTATTCGAGTGATATTCGTGATGTTATCGCTTACTCTTGAAGGCACCAGAGACAGCGCTATTTTGCCAAAGGTACAACTGTACGTGAATAAATTTACACCTTAAAACATTCATTTTATCGGCGGAAATGCTGGCAGAGTCAAGGTTTATGTAAGTTTGTCGAAGGTCCTTGCCGCGATGACGAGTATGAGTTTTATAGAAGAAACTTTGAAATAAATTCCCAAAACTGGTATCGGTTTGCTGATTACACGGTATATATTCTCTATGTTCTTAGACAAATTAAAATCGTATCGACTCACGATCACTTTTCAAGATCTCGTAACATACATTTAGATTTTGTTGTAAGTATGTACATCTTCCGCGCAGAGGTAGTCAGGCAGAGTATGTCTGCCTGTAATGCGAAGCTTTTCGGGACAATTGAATCCATAAAAATCTTAGTGACAGATTTAGGCAATGAGTGAATTCGACAGCATCCTTCGCAATGAAGGCAATACCAAAATATTCTGCTTGCTTGCATGCTTGGCAAACAATAAGTAACAATACGGTAATGATTCAGTTGTAATCGCGACCTGGAAATTACTACTGCCCGGGATAGTTTTGGAAGAACAATTGTGGAAATATCTAAGGATGTCGAATATCAACGGTGAGTGGTTTTGATCTTTTTAATCAGTGAGTGAATCCCCTCGCGCGTACCTCGAGAGCCTCGTGCGCGCGTATGCCATCGTCGGGCTTTGCCAGACCGAACTCCTGGGGAGGCTGACGGTGCTGGAGTGCACCCTGACCATTTGCCGAGACTCCAGCACACCCCAGCAGTCGCAGGCGTGTCGTGATCACCCAAATTAGGCGTGTGAAATTCGCGCGGGGCAATTAGACATTTCGCCTCGCGTCGCGAGCGTGGCGTGGGAATTGCCGCGGAGCAGCCATTTTGAGTGTGTTTCGGAGCAGCGTGCTCTCTCTCAATTTCGGAGTCCAAGTTTTGTCAGAGTTTGCCGAGACAGTGTGCCGAATTAGTGAAGTGAATTTTCGTGTATTTTCAGGAAATTTTGAGAGACATTTTGAGAACAATTTGATATTTGATAATTATGAATCTTTTAGCGAATTTTAGAGTCATTCTGCGAGTATGTTGTCGCGACGCATTTGATATGTAGATTCTTGTATCGACCGCGTAGAAGCAGCGTGTGCAGAATATATTGCCGAGATTATTTTATTATAAATTTGGATTGATTATTCAGTATTTGCATTCCCTCCCCTTTTCTTGCCCCTTTAGGTGAAATTACGGTAGGTGAACGAGAGTTGCAGAGAGCAGAGTGCAGAGTTCCTGAGATTTCGGAGTCGTGTCTCCATAGCGCGAGAGAATTTGCGTCTAGGATATAAGTCCGTCTAAATATAAATGAGTGTGATAGGTAATTTCATTTGCCACGTCACAATGGCACTGACATCAAAATGAGAAACATAACCCAACCACAACCCGATTGCTGCTTGATAAGTCATTGTACAATCAACCCACTCACCTTCAGATTTTGATTGAAGTTCTCTTCCAGAATAATAAAAAAGAGTGATATTATTGCTCGCTTCTTGACAGCCAGCAATTGCGTCTTGGAGAAATCATCAAGTGCAGGACTACACACTGGTGATAAGAGGCAAAGCAATCGAAGGACTCTTTCAAAAAATGCAAAAGGCACGGTGCGCACTGCCACCGTGTTGCCAAGTCTCGTCCAAGTTTGCAAGGGAGGGGGAGGAAGGTATCCATGGCATATCTAGTCCAAGAATAAGATTTCGTAAGGTCGAATTTAGTGAGGTCAGGATACTTGTTCCTAATAACAATGAGTCACGTTGTTCTGTGCACTCTCTCCAAAACCATATGTTTAGAAATTGGTGAGAACTGTTATCAAAAAGTGTTAAAAATTTGATGTATCGTAGCAAGTTCCAGCTCTTTTAGCACAAATATGTATAGCAGTCTGAGTATCTTGATATTTTTTAGAAATAGAATCTTGCAAGTTATCTCAGTTGCAAATAAACATTATTGGATGAGAATAGTGTCAGAAATGTCAAACTGAGAGTGTCTTTATTACATCTCATGCACAGTATAGTTTTACATTGAATATAAGTAGAGATACAAAATTAGTAAAAACTTTTAGCAAGTTCCGCTAACTCTTCGGGCTTACAAATATTGATCAACCCAATCGTGTCCAGTATCTCATTGACACATCTATTACGCTGGTCTACTTTGACTAGTTTAAATTCTTGTTTGATGAGGCCGTGAATGAAGTAGTTGTCTTTGTTCGATGAGGTTTTATCAAGAGATTCTTCTGTTGCTTGGAACACTTGCTGTGCTTTAGTGAAGGTCTGGACAAGCTTGTCTCCTTGTGCAGCTTTGCGGTGGGCAAAATTGTCCATCTTTGGGACTGCGCTTTTCTTACTTTTCTTCAACTTAGATTTTCTGGATTTTTTCTTGTCATTGACTTGATCAATTGAAGTTGCTAGGGTTGCTCGATGCAAGGGTAGTTTTTTGTAGGAGGCCAAGCAATCATCATTCTTTGTTTGCCCAGATGAGGTTTGACTGCTTGCAGCAGCTGAGCTTTGGGTGGCCTTGGCAGTGGTAGAGCTGCCGGAACCTCTCATTTGTATTCTACAGCTTTTGGCCATATTCTGCCACATAGACTTCACTTTTGCAGCTGGGAATTGAATGAGTTGAAGATAGAGTTGCAGAAATTTAGGAGAAGGATGAACAAATTGGTAAATATAAGGATAGAATGAGGCAATGTGGATAGTCTTGTGCTTCATAAGATAAGTAGTTGACACTACCCACCTGGAAGGTTTGTTCCTCTTACGACGAAAATTTGCTCACTAATAGTCTCGTATGCGCGTTGTGAATCTATGTTTATTGTTGGGCTAGATCTACTCCTTTTGTCATATAGACACACATGAAGCTCGACGAGTACTGCGAGTAGGTTACTAAACGTGAGTTGCCGTAACTCCAACAAAGGACGCGGCAAGGAAACTTGGCTTTCCATGGGGATGTAAGAAAGCTAATGCTAAAGGAAGCAATGAAATTTGTGGAGTAAAACCTTACAGTATATGGGAATTCAGACAAAACTCGCAAAAATCTGTCGAGACAAATTCGCTCAACCGTCAGCGGAAACTATACGCTCACATGTACAGCTTTAAACTGCTTCGTGGCGCTACTGTTGCTGTTTCAATAGGGTCCCTAGGTTTCAAATTTCGGAATGTTCGTTGCTCGTAACCTCGTGCCAGGTGATGGCCAGGTGGCAGGTACTGCAAGCTCGCTCTAGCAAGCATTTGCTCTCGCAGAAGAGTATCACCGGAAATTTGAGGCCTCCACGGCGTCCGGAACGAGAAAGTGACTTGCATTTGGGGCGTGCTCAAGCCTTAACTGGTTTCTCAGCTTACTTATTCTATGTTTGCATCAGGCAGATTCACCCCGGTGTATTCACGTAAATGGTTGTTGGTGTTTCCTCGTAGACAACTATACTTACCCAGGTATGATTGCTGCCGTGCTCTCAGCTTTGCCTCGTGAGATTCATCATCTTGCTAAATCGGATTGGACATGATATATTCCCAGTTCAGATCAGCATGGCAGAAACAGAAATAGTTTGGAGAGATTCTATGTACACCTTTCTCATGAATTTCTACAGAAAAAATGAGGCAAATATGTTAGGAAAAGATGTTGTTAATGGAATGAGTAAGCCAAAGATGGAAAAGCAAATGATCTCTGATTCCAACAAAGCCTTTGGATGTGACATTGTAGGTGAGTGTTCTTTGTAACAAAGGCTATCTTCATTTTAGAATTTCCACAATATTTGATTTAAAATAACATTTGCAGAGAGGCTGTACTCCAAAAAAGTGGAAGAATATCAGAGACAGAGTTGGGCGATGCAGCCTCAAATTGGAGACATCTACAAAAGGTTCTAAAAAACATACACAAACTGAGATGATGCTGTATAGCCAGTGTAAATTTCTACATAAGCACATTTCCCACAAGACTATTGTTCAATCAAAATCTTGTGGAGCTGACACACATTCAGATAATAGCTGCACCCTGTCTGATAGTGGATTCGATGATGTGATCGGAGGAAGTTCTATGGCAGAAGATGTACAAGAGGTGATGGAAGAGTGCATAGAAACTCAGATGAACCATGAGAATATAAGTTTTCATGCCAATGAACATGATTATTGTAAAAATGTCGACAATGCTGAAACATTTTCTGTCAACTTTGAAAACAACATGGGCTTCAATCAAGGCAACATCAATTTAGGGATCAGGGAACAGAACCAAGATATGGATCAGAGGGAAAATCATGAACCAAACTTTGATGAAAACAACTTTACATTACAAGCTGCAGATACAAACCAAGATATGATTGACATGGGTACTGATGAATTATGTGATGCCCCCCTGAACCTTGATTTCCCAAAGAAGCCAAGACAGAGCAAGGAACTCAACGATATTGAGGGAGATACAATCGGTGAGTTAATACCCAAGATAATTAATCATGAACTGGAAAAACTTGCAAGCAGTGAAACTGTTGACTATTTTGGTGGGTCTATATGCGAGTTGTACGATAAGGTTGATTCCGATAAGAGTAGTATCGCTTTGAAAGCTATTCTTAGCATAATGCAGAAGTACCACTAAATGGGATCTTCATAGACATCTTCTATTCAAATCAAAGACAGGCATTCACCAATTTAACGTCTGGCCTGTCAAGATTTGAACATCTATCATTGAAATTAGATATTTTTCTGTTCTCATGTAATCCACATAAGATGTGGTTCTGGTGACTTCTTGGTTTTAATAAATATTTAAGTATACGTGTATGTAAAATCATCAGTTGTTCTCAACACACTTGGTTGATGTGCCAAAAATGATAACATCAACTAATCTCATGGTGAGGATTAGCCAAAGCCTTGTAGCTTCTATTGTACAAGTGAGCCAGTATAATGTTCCAATCAGAGAACCGTCTCTTAGGTGTGCAATTGAGTAGCTATTCTAAATGATGTGCAAGATAATATAAAGTCACATGAAAATGTGATATGCTAGTACAATAAGTATGCTATTCAATTGCATTTCTGTTTGAAACATACGGTACCTATGAAAGAGGAATAAGTTTTGTACGCATGGCTTTTTCTGACTATTTTTGCTAATGCAAAAAGTGCAAAAACCATTGTGCCATTTGAATTGTACCTGGATAGGATTCTGTAGGCATACTGAACTGTCATGTATTGTAGGTAAAATGGGGAAATTCTTCAAGTGCACACATATTCTTCCACAATAATTAAACTGATCACTACACATAGAATGATACTAAGGAATCTGACTATTTCCAAATGTAAAACATCCAACATATCTATCTCAGCAGTCTTAATAACTCATCCAGTTTTTTACTCCTGTAGATCACTTCTCTACAGTTACGTAGATTACAAAAAAGACTCACAATTTGAGAGTATTGATGCATGCCTAGAGTAAGTAAATCGTACTTGGTCCAATAAAAATTGTATAAAGTAATAACGACTATATTGACTGAAATAGGACCCACACATAAAATCCATCTATTTTGAATAGAATTGTATTCCAACTTTAAACGCAGGAGAAGCTGTTTTTGAGTTGGCCGCATCTTACCGTAGCGAGAAATCGTATGGAGAGAGGCTTATCATTTACTTGGCTGTGAAATTTCTCGTAGAATCCGAAATTTCTTTGGCACGAAGAGATTCTAAGCCTGGTACCATAGAATGAAATGACAATTTATTCAATTCTACTCGAATTAAATATTCAATGAGTGTCTAAGCTACAAATTCGGAATCATTTTCTGTTGCTCATGAGCGTGCCTTTGTTATCATTCATGGAATACTCAGCTCACAATAGTTTAAGGAATTTCTGGCTTCTCACCATCTCTGGACAGCAACACCAAGCAACACGAAACGACATGGCAGCTGGTGGCGTGAGGCTGAGAGCGGCTGTGCCAGCGATACTGCACACCTGGCACTGCCCTGTGAGTGAGAAAGGCCGCGCTCTCACTTTTTCGCCGACCACAGGAGCGTATATTTCTGCACTAATGACAAGCTAATGAGACGAGATTCGACTCGAAATGATTGGAAGAGTATTTTCCCCCGGAATATGTTTGAAATTTTGGAAATAATTTAATGAATAATTGGTCACGACAATCCTTGGTAACTGGCCCGCGTTCTGGTTCGTCATCAAGAACTGTCGTACTACTGCCATTGATCGGCATCTCGCTAAACTCGTTGATGGCTGCAATGCTGAAGAGCGTCTATTTCATCCCCACTTCTTATCACACCAGGTTAAACCGCGAAGCTTCAGCAGCCACGCGGTGTTTCGAGCATCTGTGGTGCGGGCTCGTGGCGCAACCTCCGCAAGCTCGGGCGGGCCATACGAACTGCGTAGAATTTGGTTCATCTCGGTTCGGAGAACATTATTCTTCGTTTGTACCCCAATATAGCATGGGTTCAGACGTTTGGGGTTGAGAGTATAAATTCGTGTTGATAAGAAAGAGATCGATGCAGATATTTCATGATTCGGGATACGAACACCGCGAAAGCCAGCGGTTATCACTACCTGCACGACGTCAGCTTATCTCGAATACTCGTAAACGCATAGGTCAGTCTGATGCTTGTATCCCGTAGCCGCTCAATCTCAAGGAAAGTAAATTTTATCTTTTCAAAGTACACGTGTAAACGAAAAGAGTGCGCGATCGTGAAATCAATGAGTTTTCCCAGAAGCTCGCGGTAGTTGGGGCTTTTTGAAAGTTCCTGCCAAAAGAAATAAGACTCGCGAGGAGTAGCTCGATGTTCTGCCTCATAGCATTTTTAAGATGCATAGAGATTGCGAGAACGAGTTGGGAAATGCTATACGCTAAAAAGTGCAGCGGTACTTCGAAGCTTTTACGTGTGTGCTAAAATGAATACAACAAGCTTTCAATCTTTGCATCGAAGGAAGACAACGATTTGAAATGATTGTAAATGAGCGACAAAGTTGCCCTCTTCATTACTTGATCTACTTGACATTTCGCGATGGGTGTAAGACTCCGGGATTTCCCAGATAACTGGGCATTTTTTTCATCACTTCTGACTATCACTGGCCGTTAGATGAAAGCGCGTCGCACACACTGTGAGAGTGGTCTTTTTTCGTGTCAGTGCCCTTCTGTACTTACAATTACTCATGAAAGTGAAATTCTTCAAACTCTGAGATAATTTTGTCACGTAAACTTCTAGATTGGTTAAACTTTAGTGCGGGGTTGAGATTTTTGGAACGCATCGACGGATGATCTATGCATTGATGAATGTAATGCGAGGCTTGTTGTTCCAGATTTGCAACTGTACCGGTGAGTTTCCGATATCTATCTTTATTTTAACGGAGTATCTTCAATCGTCACGGAGCTCTATGTTCTTTTCAGAATAATTCAAAAAGTCTCAGCTCGTAATCGAGAATTGCTAAATTTGTGCAACGGAACGAAAAAATATTGATGTGAATGTGAGAAACGGGATATATTGAGTGTCTGTTTCCTACGCCGATAACTCATGTGTAATTAGTTGTTAATTGATTGTTCAATTAGTCTTTGCCTGAACTTGATTCGTCTGAGCTTATGAAAAAAAAATTGAATGCTACTTTGGCGACGCTCGGAATTCGTCAGACCAGGGATACATAACGTAAAATGTCGGGACGCGAGATCAAAAGTGTCGACTCTTGCATGTAAAGGATATACTCGCTTACTCATTTCAAACTGCGAAATTTTTTATATGAAATTTCGTGGCCTTGCACTTGACGTGTAAACACCTATTAGCACTCACTATTGGATACTTTTGCGTGTTGAAGGAAAATAGGGCGGTTACTGGATATAAGCAGTAACTATGCCTAGTCATAAATAAGCGATTTTCAAATGATATAGGTATCGTAATTCAAGTTTCATGAATGCAGTAAATTGTTGTTTCGCGATCGCCAAAATCACTCGACTCACAAAATAGTACTATCGACTCTGAAACGTCATCCATTTAATATGTCAATTCAAATGAAAAATGAAGAGCCTATGATCGAGATCTGGAAAATAGTACTAGCCTGTAGACTCAGTATAAATACGCTTGATTGTAGTGCATTTCAGAGGTTCAGCATTGCAAATTCCACAATTGAAAATGGGCGTCATTAATAACAAAGGACCAACAGATGGGTGCCAATCCGTAGGGTATCAAACAAATTAGAATTAAGGGCATGAAAGCACATTTTTATACAATTAGTCTAGACGTTAACCAAAAATACACTATAAGCATTTTTATAACCAGGCAATTCGAAATTTGAGAGATTACTTCTCAATACAGAATCTTTCAAATACATTAAAATATCGGAAGCTGATGGAGAATTTGGAAGAGTGTCTAATTCTTTAATTTGCAACGTTGATAGATCTCTTCATGGCACACGAGATCTACTTTTATATCTTGGAACTCGATGCAAATCTACATATTTGATGCATCGTTCCATTGACCTAAATTTAGTGAATCAAAATGTGTCAAATTTCTAAACAAGTTTACTGACATCATTTTCTTTGGTAGTTACTTCCAACTGTCGAATTTCATGCATCAATCTTCAACCAGCTCTCACATTGACTATCATATTAATCTTGTTTGAGCCCACTACCAGTTAACCATCAGTGATGGTATTCTCATTTTTCTCCATGATAAATTTTTTATCGGTTTGACTGCACAGCACTATTCAAGAGATCTACAAGAATTAACAAAGTTTAGAAAAATTTTGATGAGTTATGAATTATATATCTCTCAAATCTCTCAACAAGATTACTTTTTTTGGTTTTTCAATTGCTTCTAAAACTACTCCAAGTTTGATTGTCACTGATTACTGTAGATATGCCTGGAGACTCTGATATCTTGAATAACCTTTTCACCAAGGGCAATAGCTTGCTCATATCTGGATCGTCCTACGGTTAAACAGAAATGAATGCAATCCATTGCAGGTGAATTGATAGGTACCTAAAACAATATTTCTTACCACTACATCTTGGCACAATTGGAAACCAGCAATCTTCATTCACCAGCCTAACTTCTTCATGGAGCTGATTGTGTTTTCTTTGGCACATCTTTTCTCACACACTTGAAATAAGCAAAGTTCCAAGTCGATTGACACAGGCTCCAAGTCAATCCAATTACATTTTCATCTAGCACTGGGCTATATATATCTTGGTATGGAAACTTTATTGTTCAATCCGAGTCTAGGATGTCCAATGACTTTTGCGAGTAGCTCGGTTTGTAATTTCATGATTCCTAAATCTATAAGCATAATTGATGAGCGCGCTCAGAAACTTGATTTGGATATAATGGAATATCTTGATTTTGGAGTGCCATTGGCTTTTGGTTGCCTCACATTGCATCAGCTTGAGATGGTTTCATACCGCAGGAACACTTGGCCAGCGCTTTAATTTAATTGCCAACCCGCGTGAAAGCCAACGACTCGTGTATCTTACTCGTGCCACGAGTCGTGAAAATGAAACATTACATTATTGATTTCACACATTACTCGTGTAATGTGTGAAATCAAAATTTTTGTCTAAATTGCAATTGAAATTTCCAGATGTTTGAACAAAAAGCTTATTAATAAGGGTTGAGCAGAAAAAAAACGAAAAAGAAAAAATTCGCGCGTGGGAGATTACGGCGGAGTTCGGGGCACGAACCCACGATCTTCCGATTACGACTCGGGCACCTTGCCTCATGGCCAGCGAGGAAGGGTAAGAGATGTGTCGTAAGAGGCGTACTAAAAGTATGGGTCGCTATAGCTACACTTGAAGTATAGCGGGTCGCTATATGGCTATTGTTATGTATATATAGTGAGCGTTGCTTTGCTCATACACTATATATAATAAATGATGAGTGTATCTGCCACGGAACGTTCACTATGCATTCATAATAATAGCTGTATAGCGACTCATACTTTTAGTACGCCTCTTACGACTCATCTCTCAACCTTCCTCGCTGGCCACGAGGCAAGGTGCCCGACTCGTAATCGGAAGATCGTGGGTTCGTGCCCCGGTCTCCGCCGAAATCTCCTACGCGCGAATTTTTTTTTTTCATTTTTTTCTGCTCAACCCTTATTAATAAACTTTTTGTTCAAACATCTGGAAATTTTAGTTGCAATTTAGACAAAAATTTTGATTTCACACATTACACGACTCGTGACTCGTCAACGAGTCGTGTAATGTTTCATTTTCACGACTCGTTCCACGAGTCGTGGCACGAGTAAGATACACGAGTCGTTGGCTTTCACGCGGGAATCTGCCTAACTCCTACGTAAACACAAGCTTAGCAGACACAAGCAATTTCCTTTGTCAAGAAGGAACATGTGGCCAGCACTCCACTCAAATCATCAATCTGGTACAACTCCCAGGTAAACACATAAGCCCAGCATTAGACGCATGCTAACGTTTCTGACAGGCACTCTGACACAGATTTTCCAAATTTGCCAAAAACCGAGACTGCCACAAACAAACTCGTTTGGCTAGCACTTTGATAGATTTTCCTGGATTTCCCGGATCTGCCCGAATCTGAGGCTGCTGCATTGTTTATTCTTACAACTCCCAGGTAAATACAAGACTAGCAGACACTTGCGGGTAGCACTTCGACAGGTTCTTCAAATTTGCCAAAAACCGAGACTGCCACATGCAAACTTTTTTGGCTGGCTTTTCGATGAATTTTCCGGATCTACCCGAATCCGATGCTGCTCCGTTGTTTATATTTGATTTTCCAGTCATCAAAATTATCATTCCGCACATCCCGCCAGCTGCCTACCGTACCGACTCGCCAAAATTTGACGATGGCGCTGGCGTCGCTGAGCTCTACGAAAATCCTGCGTCGACCGTCGCGTCAAACGCGCGTCAGGCGCGAATGTAGAATCATCCAACACGTTACTACACGCGCGTACCCTTTTCAGCGGCCCGCACGTTCGACCAAAAGTGGCACATCTAGCGGCGAGGAAAAGAAACTCTCCAAGGTAGAAGTGAACAGTAAACAACCCATCACAGAACGGTCTGATGTCTGATACTTCGTCTACAACCCGATTTATTATATTCCTCTAAATGTTTCATCAACTCAAACACGTAAACTCTGACGATTCTGTCACTCGCAGTTGTTTAAATGACTCTATGCCAAATTTGTTTAAATTTTTGAACTTGCCTCTTGCATATCACGTGACTTTTTCTACCTTAGAGAGCTGACTTCAACGCCATCTTACAGGCCTCGAACATGCGGTAGGATCGTGGCATCCGTGAAATGAGCCCAAGGATGTCTATCATAACTTTTGGAATTTTAACAAGTAAGAGTCAATAATTTCACATAATTTCCATTGTTGATTATTTCTTTTGAATGTGTTGATACTATATTCCAACTTTTAGTTGAGACAAAAATGATGCCCTTTGAATAATAGAATTTATGTTTGTACAATGTCATCACAGTCAGTGATTCATGCTTTAGAGGTGAACGCTCAGATGAAAGTGGTCCAGAACTCAAACGTATGATTGAGGATTCAGTATTGAAGATTAAGGAATCACTCAGAGGGAAAGTGCAGTGTATTGCTGTCATCCCTGATGATGAATTGATGATAATGGTAGCTCTTCTTCATTGCAGTACACTTCTATATGCCCTCTCAAGATTTAATATTTTCTGATGTGGTACACAGGAAACTTTGATTAAATGGTCAGACGAACTGCAACTAAATGTGATAATGACAACAGGTGGAACAGGTTTCTCAACAAGAGATGTCACTCCAGAAGCAACAAGGAAAGTTATCCAACGCGAGACCTCTGGGATGAGCTTCATGATGCTATCTGAGACTTTAAAATTAACACCAATGGCAGCTCTGTCAAGGTAGAAATAATGATCATTCCCAAATGAAAAAGTGTGTACATAGAGTCCACATTATTGTGATGCAGCTAGAGCACCCAGTTAGATTAACAGACAAATCACATGCACCCTGTGGGGCTGATAATTTGATTTGCTTCCATGGTAATTTTGTGACTCTGCAACTCCCTTTATTTTCATAGATGGTGTGAGGTAGTGCTGCCAGGGAGAGTGAAAGTAGACCTATGAGAATAAACTAAAATCTTTGATATTTTTTCCTTTACAGTTCCTGTTTGCTTATGCTGTCTCTGGACTATAAATATGTTTCATGAGATTTATATTCAAAATGAACAGCATGTTTTGGACATCTGACTATGCCCCTCTTCAGATTAAATATTAGCTAATCTCTGGATGAGGATTTGTGATTAGAAGCTTAATAGGCTAAAGACTTATTAATGTAGATATGGTGTTTTGTTATCCCTTTGAGATGGAACTCAGCGCATATCTCTGCACTCCGAGGTCCGCAGAGACTTCATTGAAAATCAGCTGGATGAGCAGCAGGCTGATTGATTTCTAAAATGCACTGTCTCATCTCACAAGGTTTCTTTCACTTCGTTCTAAGATGTACTGAACTCAGTTTGTATAGCTATTACATTATTTTTGGTGAATCAAATAGCATCAGATTGAAACAGTAATTATTCCTGCTATAGGGGATCAAAGTCAATGGCCCAACTTTTCTTCTCCAAGTTGGGCAATAAGAATTTTCATGAGGAGCTTGCGAGTAAGGCAAAGGCCAACTTTCTTGAGTGGTGATCAGGAAATCCTAATATCTTGTTTGTCTCGTTAATCACCCTGCTGAAAATAATTCCGTGGTACCCCATGATGTATCGCAGAGAGGACAGAGGAGACACAAGATAGCGAGGGAAGACAAGCTCATCTCAATCATTCCAGCTTATGTGGCAACACACTCTTGGTGTGCATAGCTCCACTTACCCAGAATGACTTTCATATCACCTCTGAATCTCCTCCTTTTTTTCAATGAAGTATCCATGACCTGAGTCACTGTTGAGGTAGTACCAGCGATCCTTAAGGATACTGAAATTCCCTATCCCTATTGAAAAAAATCATGTAATGCGCATGACATAAAATCGTGATGTCACGTTTTCTAAAAATCATGAGTAATAAACTTGTCAATTCGTGACATGAATCGGAAGGAGTAACATGATATCATGAAACCTTGTCATGAACATTTGTCATGAAGTTTTGTCATGAATTCTCGTCACGATTTTCCGGATTTTCCGAGGCCTGGGTTATGTCATGGGCAGTTGTCATGGGACTTTGTCATAAACTTCTGTCATAAATTTACACATTTTTTACATGCTTTGATCCATGGCGTAAAGATAACAAGGTGCGGGACCCCGAGCGGTTAAAACGCATCAGCTACCGCGCAGACATGGCGGCCCACCAATGCCATCCATATTGGATTTCTAGATGTTGAATAGTTTGCATGTGTGAGTAACCGTGGACAAGCTGTCGTGCCGTTTTGCTCAAATTTGCATGTGGCTCCACAAGTCCCACATCTTACATCTTAGAAATGTTATATTTTTGTGTTGAGAATCAATGCAAAAATATAACAGAGCCAGTCTGCGATGGAAAGAAAAAGTAAATCTACCGATTTCCTCGAGCTAAAAATCCTCTGTACAGATGCATAAGGACGTGTGAAGCATATGTGAGAATTCTAAACTCCAATAGCGTCATTAAATAGTGACATTCATAGAGAAATCCAAATTAGTGATTAATGTGTTGATCTGAACATTCTCCACTCGTCCGTATGAATGATTGAAACCGTATAGTCGTGAAACCGGAGGCAAAACACCGTGCTACGTTCATTCAAAGGTCCCGCGACAAAATCTCATCATGGTGTCGGTCGGTGGGCTAGCGAAAACGTGCGCGGTCACACACCTTGTTATTTTTACGCCATGCTTTGATCCATGTCATGGGACCTTGTCACGAACTTTTGTCATGAATTAACCAGTTTTTTACATACTTTGAGGCATGTCATGTGACCTTGTCATGATCTTTTGTCATAAATTTACAAATTTTTCAAAATTTGTGTCTAGATCGCAACTAAGAAAGCCAGTTGTATGGAAAAAAAGTTTATTAATAAGGGTCGACCAAAAAAAACAAAAAAAATCATTCCTGGCAATTATATTCTCTGTTGATCATGATCTATTACTTTGTAAACTCCAGAAGTATGGAATACATGGTTCCCTCTTAATGTGGGTTCGCTTTTTTCTAAAAAATCGCACTCAAAATGTAAAAATCGGGTCTACGCTTTCTGATCCTTTTGCAGTTAACTCTGGTGTGCCACAAGGCTCACACTCAGCATCGCTACTTTTTAACATATTTACTAACGATGTCATCAATTGTGTAACTGAGTCAAAAGTCCTGCTCTTTGCTGACGACCTAAAATTATTCAGAATTATTAAATGCCAACAAGATGCGCTCACTCTCCAAGAAGATTTATCCTCATTAGCTGAATGGTGCTATAATAACTTACTGTGCTTCAACATTGACAAATGTAAAGTTATGTCTTTTTATAATGGTAAGAAGCCAATAGTAAAGCATGCATATAGCCTAGAAAACAACGAGTTGTCCAGAGTAAATGAAATAAGAGACCTTGGAGTGATATTTGATGAAAAAATGAAATTTCAGAGTCACATCAAAAATATAACAAATAAGGCTAATCGAATGTTAGGACTTATCAAAAGGAAAACTGTAAGTTTCAAAGAAGTACATTCTATATGTGCTTTGTATAATTCCTTGGTCCGCTCTCACTTGATTTATGCTTCGCAAGTCTGGAGGCCCCAAATTAGTAAAGAATTACATGAATTAGAAAAGGTTCAGCATAGGTTTATCAGGTTCTTATCATTTTATGACGGATGCCCCATGCAAAAATACTGTCATGATTACAGTGAATTAGCCAAGAAGCTAACCAGCATTAATTCCTTTCTCGAATACCAAGACGTACTTTTCCTTGTTAAGCTTATTAAAAATTTTGTCGATTTCAATGAATTGCTTGCTAAAGTTGACATCAAAGTACCTGATATTAGATTAAGACGAAGCGAATTACTGTTTGCACCAAGGAAAATGAAAAGTTTTTTATATGACAAATCACCACTAAATCGCATGTCAGCGATTGCAAATGTTTTCAAAGATGAACTAGATTTCTTCTGTGGCCCTCTTTCTAAGATAAAAAAAGTAATTAGAAATGGAATATTTAAATACGAATAACCTGCTAATTATTATAGATTTCTTTTTTGAATTAATTGATTTATTACCACGAGTACTATGATTTTCATTTCAGGAATATATTCTTGTTACAAGAATACTATTTATTTTGCTGTAATTGATGATTTATGAATGTATGAATGATCTTATGTGATGCTCATACTACTGTATTCTGTTAAAGGTTGAAAGACCGTTTATCTATTAAAATAAAATAAAATAAAATATTCATTTCAGGAAATATTGGCCGAGACCGGGGCGCGAACCTACGCACCGCCAAGCGCCTCAGATTCAGAATCCGACACCTCACCTTGGGGCCAGCAAGGAAGATTGGGAGAGGAGTAGTTGAAGGCATACTTGGAGTGCGGGTCGCTATAACTATATATTATATACAGTGAGCGCTTCGTTGCTCATACATACACTCATACATTCATCATATATGATAGCGATGATGATTGCCGCTCCAAACGGCGCTTACTATGTATAATATATTTATTATAGCGACCCGCCACTCTCTAAGTATAGCTATAGCGACCCGTACTCCAAGTATGCCTTCAACTACTCCTCTCCCAATCTTCCTTGCTGGCCCCAAGGTGAGGTGTCGGACTTTGAATCTGAGGCGCTTGGCGGTGCGTAGGTTCGTGCCCCGGTCTCGGCCGAAATTTCTTGAAATAAATATAGTTGTCAGGAATGATTTTTTTTGTTTTTTTTTGGTCGACCCTTATTAATAAATATTTTTTCCATAAAACTGGCTTTTTTAGTTGCGATCTAGACACAAATTTTGAAAAGTTTATAAATTCATGAGAAAGGATCATGACAAGGTCATATGACATGCCTCAAAGTGTGTAAAAAACTGGTGAATTCATGACAAAAGTTCGTGACAAGGTCCCATGACATGGCTCAAAGCATGTAAAAAACTGGTGAACTCATGATGAAAGTTCGTGACAAGGTCCCATGACATGGCTCAAAGCATGTAAAAAATGTGTAAATTCATGACAAAAGTTCATGACGAAGTCCCATGACATGACCCACGCCGCGGAAAATCCGGAAAATCGTGACGAGAACTCATCACAAAACTTCATGACAAATGTTCATGACAAGGTTTAATGATGTCATGTTACTCCTCCCGATTCATGTCACGAATTGACAAGTTTATCACTCATGATTTTTAGAAAACGTGACATCACGATTTTATGTCATGCGCATTACATGATTTTTTTCAATACGGTTGGATCGCTGTACAGAGAATTACTGAATTCGGCACAGTGGTAAATTGGCATCTCAAACCACCCCAGTGGGAGTTCCATGGACTTTTAGAGTTCGAGAGCAAAGTTTTGTGCACTAATGTATAAGTCGATTAATACGGTGGCTCCTGAAAAATGATGAGTAGAGTAATATGCACTGTACAGATTTATATGAGAGTTGGCCCTTAAGAGGAAGAGTGCACGAAAAATACTTCGTGACAGGAAGATTGGCAATTCAGAGTTCACGAGAGCAGATCTTAGCACATGTGCTAGTCGTTTCTACGGTTTGGGGGTGAGGTTGTCGTCTGTTGTGTGCATTACTACACCTACACTGAGAGGAAAATATGCCATGCCGTACCTCATCACCGCCAATGACCAAGGTGATCTCTACCTTGATTGGTCAAACAATCCGTTCATTAAAACAAATTCTGTCGCCATTGAAACATGACTCGATGGAATGATCTGAAATTTCGCGCGCACGTAGTTGAAAAGCACTGCTTCTATGTAGTGGAAGATTTGCGATAAAAAACATTCCGTAAAAAATCAGAATAATCATGCCATTTCACTGGTGTCGATGCCGAGACGCCCTTCAAGATGCCCACTGCAAGCATGATTTTGAACATGCTAGAAAGTTTTACAGTTTTCAACTACAGCAAAACTCAAATCGAGTAAGTTGTTCGGAGGAGTCCAAACTATATTAATTTTTCAGATTCAGATCGGATGATGGAATAAGAAAAAATTTAGAAGAGATTTATTGAGATTATGGTTTGGCGGGGCTCGAGGCGGAGCGTCGTCTGCTTGTTAGCCGCGAGTAGATTCACATACAGTACTCCAACTTTTTTGCTATTGCATCATTCGATCTAAATCTTGAATATTAATATAATCTAGACCCTCCCGATTAACCCTCTCGCTTTGAGTTTGGCTGTACTTGAGAGCTGAAGAAGTTTCTCGCATGTCGCAAATCATGCTCGCGGTGGTCATCGCGGCATCGAGACCCGTAAAAACGTCGAAAAGTAGTATGATGTATCTAATTTTTTTAGCAATGTTTTTCATCGCAGACCTTTCACTACTTCGAAGCAGTGCTCTTCATCTACAAGTGTGCACAATTTCACATCATTTCATCGTGTCATGTCCCAGTGGCAACAGATTTTGCTTTAGTGAACGAGTTGCTTGACCGAGCAAGGTAGTAATCACCTTGGTGGTAAGGTACGGCATACCATATTTCCTTCTGAGTGTATATAGGCGGACGGGAACTAGTCAGGTGCGTGTATGATCTGCCCCCCCCCCCCCCCATCAAAAACTTCGATACGCATCTGTATAATATGACACCTCTTTTCCATATGAGAAGAATCTGATCCTTTACAACTTGAGTAATCTGCCTACAATCAATTGAAAAATACGCTGCTAAATATAATTAGTAGAATGCTTCCTCACAGCGTTGTATAATAATAGTCATAACGAATGAGAAAGTGTCCTATTTTTTCAGTTATTCTTCTGAGGAGGCATTTCAGAGAGATTTGGGTCATCTAGAAGCAGGTTTTTCCAACAATATCTATTGTTTGGTTGAAAGAAAATTTTGATGCAGTTGGTTCAAAGATGAGTAAGGGAGTAACCTCGGTACCGTGTGAGTCAAATTGATCGACTTTTTTCAACTTTCACCAGTTTGCCTCCATGTGTGTCTTGTGTGTTGATTAGATCTCAATACACCTTCACATGAACTTGCATAATCATCCGACTCATGAATCATGAAATATCAATTCCTGATTAAGGACGAATTTGTCTTAATTGTGACTTATTCGTGACTTGACGCTGAAAATTAATCAGGAATTTTTTCCAAGCTAACCAAAGCTTGAAAGAAAGTTCGAGCACGTTCTTTGTATCAAGATCTATAAGTGAGCAGGACTTGAACAAAAACTGATCGGTCAGTCTTTCATAGTCTAATAATCATCACGATGCCACATGAGAATGCGTGTATAACCTCTAAAAATGTTTATGCTGATGGTTTGACTCAGGGGTAGCCAATGCTCGTGAAATTTTGACTGTGTTCAGTTGACACGCAAATACATCTCTGCGCCAAGTTTGATCAAAATCTGATCGGTGGATCTTCTACCGAGGTTACTCCCTTAAACTGGAGTTCTTAGTGAAAATGTTCTTTTCCCGAGAGAAACTTCATTTGAAAAATGTTTCACAAATTTTAATAAAATCTGGTATCAACCAATCGACTCAGAATGGCGCATTAGTGAGATTTTAGGTCATAAAAATTGGGGTACATGAGTCATGAAGGAAGATACTAGGAGGAAATGAACATTGAAAGAAATTTTGCACTATTGCTTCCTCTAAAGAGAAAGCTTTGTTTTCACCCCAGCAAAATTTTGAACAAATTTTCTGCTAAATCCAACATTTTCTTCAACAAATTTCCGTTTAGCTAAAAAAGCCTTAGAACATTCTCTTCCTCTCGCCGAAATCTAACAAGTGTAGGTAACACTTTTCCTCTTAATGGCTTTCCAAATCTGCCAGAGACTCATCTTTGCATCCCTTTGTCCGTGTGTGTATGTGTGTGTGTGTTGTTTCATACCGGACACGCTTTCTCTTTTACTGTTCACCTTATCAACTTTTGGCTTTCTACAAGTTGTACAGAATCTAATTTCTGAGAGCCCAGTGATTTGGCAGCTTACGGTTCCCAGTCAAGTTGGATTCATGGGCTTCTTCTAGCCAAAGTGCTTAAATTTCGACTTTTAATACATGAATATCTTTTCTTAACACGGTCTCACCGCAAATTTAGTCACCTAAACTAGGATTTTTTCTGCATGATCTATCGATTGGTTAATACCGAATTTTTATTCAATCTTTACAAATCTCAAATTTTCGAAAAAATCAGAATTTTGACCAAAAATTTCATTTTGACCCTTTCTAAACCCACTGCATCCCAATCCTGTCTCAACCAAACAATAGATATCATCCAAAAAACCTCAGACTAGATGGCCCGAATCCCTCTGAAAAGCTTCCTCTAAACAATAACTCAAGAAATAATGGGAATTCTTTCTCAATATTCATTTTTTCCTCGTACTTCTCTTCATCACTCATTTATCTCAATTTTAATGACCTAAACTATTATTTTTTCTGCACAATCTATCGATTAGTTAATACCGAAATTCCGCTTGATCCCTTCAAACCTCGATATATTGGTAAAAATTGAAATTTTCACCATAATTGTCATTTTAATCACCCTTAAACCAATTCCATCGAATTTCTGTCTTAACCAAACGATAGATATTAGTGAGAAAAATACAGTTTAGATTCCCCAATTTCCACTCACAAGCTTCCTCGAAGAGATAACTCAAAAAATAATAAAACATTTTATTCGAATATTCATTTTTCTCCTTTATCTTCCTGTACAAGTGATTCACCAACCTTTCATCGACCAAAATGCACATTCCTCGAACATTATTTATGAGTTGGTTCATACGGAATTTCAGTTTAACTTGTAAGTCACGATTGAAATGAAGTTTCTTCCCACAAAAACTGAAATTTTTACCAAAATCGTGATTTCACTCGTCCTCAAACCAAATTTATCAAAATTCTGTCTCAACCAAACGAAACATATTGTTGGAAAAAATATAGTTTAGATTCCCTCATTTTCACTAACAATCTTCCTCGGAAAAATAACTGAAGAAGTAATAAAACATTTGTTTCGTTTATCCATTTTCCTCCTGTATCTTCCTTCACAAGTAATTCACCAAACTCTCTACCCAAAAGCATACTCTCTACACGTTCCTCATGAATTGGTCCATACCGAAATCCACTTGAACTGGTAACTCGTTATTAAATTGAAGTTTCTTCCCACTCAAACTGAAATTTTCACTAAAATCGTCATTTTACTCATCTTCAAACCAATTTTATCGAAATTCCGTGTCAACTAAACCATAGATATTGGTAAAAAAACCCTAGTTTAGATCACCCAAACTCTCCTATCTGAGTTTTCTCGAAGGAATAACTCAAAATATGTTGAAACATTTCTTTCAATTATTCGTTTTCTCTCCGTATCACCCTGTATAAGTAATTTACCAAACTTCCGGAGACCTAGATTGAGATTCATCAAGCATTTTTCATTTATTGGTTAATACCGAATTCCAGTTGAACGAGTAAATCATGATTTAAATTACGTTCCTTCCAACAAAAACCCAAATCTCTACCGAAACCGTCATTTTAATCATCCTCAACTCAATTCTATCGGAATTTCCTATCAACAAAACGATAGATTAGGAATCTTCCTCGAAAGAATAACTCATAATATAGTGAGCCCACCCAAATCAACTTTCCAACTCTCAATAACCTACAAAGATATGTTTGTTACATTCTACATCGATCTGTTCAGGTATATGCAATTCCATCGAACTACCCAGGCAAATTTCGTCAAGAGAAAGCATCCTGCTAATCTCTTTTAGCTTTTTTTCTTGAGTTATTCCTAAGAGGAAGCTTTTTAGAGTGATTTGGCGTGTAGTCTGAGGTTTCTTGGATAATATCCATTGTTTGGTTGAGACGGAATTTCGATGCAGTGGGTATGGAAAGGGTTGAACTGAAATTTGTGCTGAAAATTTTGATTGTTTTGAAAAAGTGAGATCTGGAAAGATTGAATAAAATTCCATTATTAACCAATCGACAAATCATGCTGGAATATGATAGTTTAAGTGACTCAATCCATGGCGAGACCGTGTTAGAAAGAGATATTTATGTATTAAGAGTCGAAATTCCAGCAATTTTGCTCCAGAAACCCCGTGGATCAAATTCGATTGGGAGCTGAAAGCTGCCAAATCATTGGGCTCTCAGAAATTGGATTCTGTACAACTTGTAGGAAGCCAAAAGTACATGAGCTGAACAGTAGAAGAGAGAGCGTGTCTGGTACAAAACAGCACATACACACACACAAACACGGACAAAGGAGCGCTAAGATGAGTCTCTGACAGATTTGGGAGGCCATTAAGAGGGAAGGTGTTACCTACACTCGATAGATTTTGGCAAGAGGAAGAGAACGGTCTGAGGCTTTTTTGGATAAAATGAAATTCGTTCAAGGATATTTTATTCTTATTTAATTTCATTTTAATTCAATTCACGGCCCTTCAACCTTTAACAATGATTGATACATGTAGATGCTCGCATGAGTGTTCGCTCATAATGTTACTTATAGAGTACTAATGAGAAGAAGAAAAATAATAAACCATCTTAGTTTCTTAACAAAAATATCAATTTCATTATAGGAGTCTTAGTATATGAAAATAAATATGGGATAGGAATATAGTCCATGAATCATGTAGCTGTGGGGAGAAAAACTTATTCAATTCACCAAAAGAGATCAACGTGACTTAATCCAGTTGATTTGTAGCTTATTCATATTTTAGAATATTGGATCTTGGTGTAAATTTTATTCTAGAGATAGATTCACAGAAGAAATCGATTTCATTCTTATGATTATTAGCTATCGTAGCCATGCTATTCAAAGATGATTTCTCAGACAGGCTGCCTCTCAACTTCCTATTTGAGATTAGAATTTCAGTTTGTCTCAATCTTATGTCAGGTACTCGTATATTGACTTTACTAAGCAGCTCGTTGCAGTCGATAAAGTTTTTGATCAACTTGACAAAGAAAAGTAAATTCTGATAACGTAGGAACAATTTTAGGGTACTAATTCGGACTTAAGCAGCTATTTGGCTGTAGCCATGGCAGTTTTCCTCCATAGGTTGACCTATGTAGAAAGATATGAATCTTAGAAACCTATGTTGAACTTTCTCCAATTCATGCACATCTTTTGCAGTCTGCGGTTTCCAGACTTGAGTGGCGTGAATGATTTGGGACCTCACTAGAGAGTTATATAGAGCACATATAGATTCTACCTGTTTGAAGCTAGCTGTTTTTTGTTTTATATATCCAAGCAGTCGGTTTGCTTTGTTTTCTACATTCTTTATATGAGTTTTGAGATCTAACTTTTGATCAAATGTAACACCAAGATCCTTACTTTCATTTACTTTCTCCAATCTCGTGTTATCGAGAAAATACTCATATGAGAGTTTCCCCGGAACTTTTGACTTTTGTGTTACTGCAATGTTCCTGGAGTACTCTGAACTATGGGGAGTGCGCAGGAGTGGCATTATATAGTATTTGGCATCATTTAATATGGCCTACATTCTTTCTTGTTGAAACGCATCCTAATTTGCCAACAGAAGACTGCAAAAGATGATTTTTGGGTAGTTTACAAACGTACCAACGCGATTTTTTGAATTGATAAGGCTGTAACTAAAATACCTATCTCTCAAATACTTTGCTGGAATGATATATCCATCTACTAATCTCATATTTCGAGAAAATCTTTGATTCAGAGGTGTGCGCTGATTTTGCTATGATATTAGCTCTCATTCATCGATGTAACCGAGTTTTGTGGGAAAAATTTCTCTGGCTATTGTTTACGGAAATGATGAAATACCTTGTGTGAAACGGAAAATTTAGCAATGAGTTTTCGAAGTTAAAAAGAAGACGAATCGAATCCCGTTTGGTTTGTGAGTGTGCGTTGATCCGGACAAATTTTATGAAGCTTCAAAGCTCATAAAGTTATCGCGCCACTGGCTTTGAAAATGGTTATTTTTTGATGTCATACTCAGGAAACGTGAAGCACAGGATTGGGATGTTGTGCTCTTTTTCCTTCATCCCAAAAAGGATATAATCGCACTGTTTTGAGTTGCAATTGTCGACCGATATTTCTGTGAGAAGCTAAGGAGAAATATTTGAATCTCGATGGTAAGCTGAATAAGCCCCTAAATGTGATGGTATCGCGAATTTCTTGATTTCTACATAGTGTGCGGCTGAAATATGAATGGAATAACACCACAGTATACTCTAGAAATTGAAATGAGACTCATAAGTCGTGACTCGATTCTGGAGATTTACATCCAATTTTGGAAAAAGCAATGATAAAATTCATCTTAGAGTCAAATCAGGCGAAATATAACCCCTATTGATCGTCTAGACAATGTTTTGAATCGAATCTACTCGATTGGAGTTGATTCACAAATGTTTCAAGAGTGGAATTCCTTACTTGTCGTTCTGAACCAGATACCTTGGCTTGGAAGAGAGTGGCACCACTCTTTTTACATGTTTCGAGGTCTTAGTATCAAATAAAAACCATTTCAAACGTGTGCGATGGAAAACTTTTTTTTTCTATTCCGGAGGGTCAATAGTTAAAAGTTCCATGGAAACCCTCATATATAATCTGCGGTTGACTACTAATGTAAAATGATTTTACTTTGCACTTGGAGATATTGAGATTGAGGGAATTTCATGCACACCATTGTTCCAATAATGAGAGATCGTGTTTTAACTTTTCAGCGTCTGATTCATTCGTAACTACTCGGAACAACTTGGAGTCATCTGCAAACAATAAGACTTTTGACTCTGTAAAACATTTGATAACGTCGTCAGTAAAAATATTAAATAAAAGAGTCGCCGAGTGAGACCCCTGGTGTACGCCAGAATTCACTTCGTAAGTATCTGAGAACACAGATCCAATTCTTACACTTTGAGAACGGTTGGTCAAAAATGACTAAATCCATTCCAGTAATGATCCCGAAATACCATAATGATGTAATTTTTGCACCAGAACTACGTGACGTACAGAATCAAACGCTTTACTAAAATCTCTAAATATGACATCCACTTGTCCTCCTTGATTCAGGCTATCAAGTATATACTCTTTGAACGATAGTAAGTTTGTTGTCGTAGACCTTCTTGGCATAAAGTCATGTTATTGTTCAACAATGAATTTATGTAAATAACTAGCTAAATGTTCCTCTACAAGTGAGTCGAATATTTTAGGAAAGATACGGATTTTCGTGATTGGTCTATAATTGTTCACTTGTTGTAGATCACCATTTTTTGGAATAGGTACTACGTATGTGTTTTTCCATAGTTTTGGGAATTTACCTTGTGAGAGTGCCTTATTGAATAATGAGTGAAATGGAATCATCAAGTTAACATGGCAATGCTTTATGAATCTTGGATAAATCCCATCCGGGCCTACGCCAGCAGCTTCATTGCAATTCTGTAGTTCTTGATGAAGTGCTTCCATTTCAATTTCAATACTAGACATCATAAAGGCTTCATATGGTTGTCCCGTTCTATCACTGATATTCTGATTTGACTTATTATAGAAGAAAGAAAAATGCTTGGCAAAAATATTAGTTGCACTGTTACAATCGGATGCTAATTCATTTTTATATTGAATGTTCTGAGGGACGGACTTGGAATGACCTGAACTAGCGAAATTCTAGAAGCATTTAGGCTTATTTTGAATATCGCTCTCAATGTTTTTCACACATTTTGCAAAGGCTATATTAATACGTCTCTTGCTCTTGGCTCTCCGCTTGCTAAATTCCTCATAATCACATTCTAACATCGATTCTATGAATTCTGTATGTAATTTTTCCTTCAATTTCACTCCTTTTCTTGATGATTTATCAAACCATGGAGGATAAGTGGAAACAAACGTTCTTGTGTAAGGCACATTGCCTGCTATGATGCCAAATAGATAGGTGTAGAATTTGCCCGTCGCAATATCAATATCCATGTTATCACTTATAATGGTGTGCCAGTCTATTTTCTCCAATTCAGAATTTATCCGATTGAAAACAAGCAACTGACTGGATAGAAATATGGGAAGTGAGAGCTTTATGAAATTTGCTATTATCTACTAAGGGGTCAAGGCTAATTTCATTTTTAATGTCCATAGATGTAGAAAATATCGGGTCAAGTATGTTATAGTGATTGGGAACACCAAAGACACACTTTATACCACATTGATTGATCCCCAGCTCCAGCGCTGAGACTCCTTGTTCAACAGCCTTGATTGAATTTTCACCTTCAGCATAAACGATGTTGTTGTTGTCCCGCCACTTGAATCCAGGAAGATTAAAGTCTCCATACATTACTAGCTCAGCTGTCGAGAATTTGGTACAGGCTTCTTGTAGTTGCTCATTCACTTCTTCATATGCTTGAATAAATTCTTCAATTGTTGATGAGCTGACTGGGGGTATATACATATGTGGTAGAGAGCAAGATCACTATATGGCCAATGTTGATTTGGACTATGACTGATTCAAAAGACTTTGCAATTGATGATATAATATTAAATGGCAGATTGTCTTTTACGTATACAAGAATGCCACCTCGTCTAGATTTACCACTAACATCTAGGTTTCTGTCAACTCTAATACGACTGTAACCAGGAATCTCTATTCTTTTATCAGTAATACTACTATCACGCCAGGATTCTGTTAAACAAATTACATCATATTGTATGCAGGTGACCATTAGATTCTCTTTCAATGTATTCATTTTCTTCTTGATACTGCATATATTCTGGTAGTAAACATTTAGACCAGTTGATAGTTTTTTGATTGATAGTGAGATGGTTGATGCAGATTTCTAGGTCTCATGGAACTCTTACCTCCATTATCACTTTTCTGACTGCTAGATGGATTACTAAAGTCAGAGTTGTTCATTGTTCGTGGAGCTGTCGAAGCACTTGTTCTGTCATTCTGGTGGGTAGCATTAGTCTTGACTATGGATGGAATGCCTCTAACATACATGATAGCTATATTTTTTCACCTTCCTTTATCCTCTCTTCAAGACTTTGACCTAGAGGGAGTATTTGCCGCTGTTGAACCTGAGTCTTGTCACTTGCACATCTAATGTAGCTGCTACACAATTTCTTCTAGTTACGCAGAATCCATCACTAGCTGTTTGTAATATGAGTTTGACAGGTCTTGGTTTATCTACTGCTTCCTTTCCTATTCTATAATACTGTATGTCTTGAGGATTGAATGGTGCTCTGGCAAGCATACTGTTTATGACTTGAGATAAATACAGCGGGTCGTTACTTTCTTGTACACCAAAGATTATTACATTTTTCTCTCTGTATATTCTCTCTCTCTCTTGACCCATGAACTAGAGTGTCGCTCATTACAGATTTTTGGTTTTGTTCAGCAGATTCAAGCGCAGTTACTTTTGTCTTAAGGTCATTTAAATCATTTTCAATACTGCTAACTTTTTTGGAGATGACCTCAATTTGAGATGAGATGAAACTAGTCTTAGATTCAATATTTCGGTTGATGACAGCACTACTTATATTTAGTTCACTTTTAATTAGTTTTCTTATATCTGCCAGCAGATCACTATCTGGTAGTTTTGCTTCACTTGGCTTAAAAGGGGGGACCACGTGGGCTGGGTCGCCAATCTCCCCCAAATTTTTTTACAGTTTTGTACTATCAAGTATATGAAGAATCCAGAGTAACTCCGTCAAATGGGTCTCCTGTCCAGAGATACAGCCACTGAGATTAACACTGCTCATATAGGCCCATGTTGAAAAGTGATATATGAGGGTTTCCATGGAACTTTTAACTATTGACCCTCCGGAATAGAAAAAAAAATTTTCCATCGCACACGTTTGAAATGGTTTTTATTTGATACTAAGACCTCGAAACATGTAAAAAGAGTGGTGCCACTCTCTTCCAAGCCAAGGTATCTGGTTCAGAACGACAAGTAAGGAATTCCACTCTTGAAACATTTGTGAATCAACTCCAATCGAGTAGATTCGATTCAAAACATTGTCTAGACGATCAATAGGGGTTATATTTCGCCTGATTTGACTCTAAGATGAATTTTATCATTGCTTTTTCCAAAATTGGATGTAAATCTCCAGAATCGAGTCACGACTTATGAGTCTCATTTCAATTTCTAGAGTATACTGTGGTGTTATTCCATTCATATTTCAGCCGCACACTATGTAGCAATCAAGAAATTCGCGATACCATCACATTTAGGGGCTTATTCAGCTTACCATCGAGATTCAAATATTTCTCCTTAGCTTCTCACAGAAATATCGGTCGACAATTGCAACTCAAAACAGTGCGATTATATCCTTTTTGGGATGAAGGAAAAAGAGCACAACATCCCAATCCTGTGCTTCACGTTTCCTGAGTATGACATCAAAAAATAACCATTTTCAAAGCCAGTGGCGCGATAACTTTATGAGCTTTGAAGCTTCATAAAATTTGTCCGGATCAACGCACACTCACAAACCAAACGGGATTCGATTCGTCTTCTTTTTAACTTCGAAAACTCATTGCTAAATTTTCCGTTTCACACAAGGTATTTCATCATTTCCGTAAACAATAGCCAGAGAAATTTTTCCCACAAAACTCGGTTACATCGATGAATGAGAGCTAATATCATAGCAAAATCAGCGCACACCTCTGAATCAAAGATTTTCTCGAAATATGAGATTAGTAGATGGATATATCATTCCAGCAAAGTATTTGAGAGATAGGTATTTTAGTTACAGTCTTATCAATTCAAAAAATCGCGTTGGTACGTTTGTAAACTACCCAAAAATCATCTTTTGCAGTCTTCTGTTGGCAAATTAGGATGCGTTTCAACAAGAAAGAATGTAGGCCATATTAAATGATGCCAAATACTATATAATGCCACTCCTGCGCACTCCCCATAGTTCAGAGTACTCCAGGAACATTGCAGTAACACAAAAGTCAAAAGTTCCGGGGTAACTCTCATATAAATGGATATACTGGTGATGCTAACGTTTCTGCTTGTAGCTCAGGACAGGGGGCCCATTCGACGGAGTTACTCTAGATTCTTCATATTCTAGATGGTACCAAACTGTGGAAAAGTTTTGGGGATGATTGGCGACCCGGACCCTGACTATTTGTGCTCCTTCAGAAATATTGGAAGTACTAGAGCATGCTTCATTCTCAACACTGGGATTAGTGTGACCATTTGGGCAGCAAGCAGCGAATGAGCCATCATCTCTTGGTCCAGCCCTTTCAGCACAAGAGGGATGATATGTGGCCTCACAATTATCACACAGTTCAAACAATTCTTTTAATGACCCTTCATTAGGACAAGAGTTCCAGTGGATTTTGTCTCCTTCTCGAACTTTATACAGCTGCATTATACGCATAAGGAGTATATACTTCGTATAGCATATAGGTTAGAATATCGAATCAGCTTATTTTAAGCAGATCCTTTGAGTTGGACACCAGATTGAATCAAACTATAAAACCACAGCTCGATATAACTCAGCAAATCATTTGCTCCCATTAACTGTGGATAATATATTCAAATATATCGCCAATATATGCAAGTAAATAATTGAGCGAACATTCCCGTGCGCCACCTACTACACACTCCAGATGTTATGAGTATCTTGGTTGTGATGAAAAATTTGATGAAATTTCCGTTGGGGTAAAAACAAAGCTCTCTCTTTAGAGAAAGCAAAAAATGGTCAAGTGATCCAGAAAGTCTCGAGTCAAGCTTCAGAATTAGTTAGACTGCGCTAGATAATATGGGAATGCTTCAGATATAGAATGAGGGATTTCAGGAGTTCGGGTGGGCCTTAATAGGAATCGAAATTTGTGTGAAGCAGTGGCCTATGCCCCATGGATTGCACCCATTTACGAAATTTTTTTTCAAGTTCTCAATTCGAATTTGTTGGTTTGAAGGCATCTTGCTAAAGTTCTTTTACCAAACTGGTAATTTTCCAGTGCGACCGATTTAGATGCGCCTGGAAGTTATTTTACTTCCTCAACTTGGGTAATTCACCTACGTACGATTGAAATTGAATATGGTTCGAGTCGTCCGAAAAGTCTCGAGCCAATCTCCGAAGTGAGCTAAAGAAAAATTGATATTTAGTTAGGGATTTCAGAAGTTCGGTTGGGCTTTAATAGGTGCACTAGATTCACGTTACCCTCTACATGTCTGGAGCGATTAGGCAATTTCTTAGACAGGTTGTGAAACAAGCTGAAGTACGGTGGAAGATATTGAGATGCGCGTTACAGATTCCAAAAGTGTGGGCGGGCCTTCGGTACATCCTTCACGCGTTGACTTCCATCGATGAATTGATTCACTTACAGTAACTACCCGCGACGCACACAGTTGATGAAAACCCGATTTGCGACACAATTATTCTCACCCTGAAAACAAGCGAATTTGGAAATTTGCGAAAAGGGGGAAATTGTAGGTTTTTTCACGTAGATTATGAATCTTTTTCCCAATTGGAGCCTCCGAGATTCATACGCTAACGGCAAGCATAAAAACGCAAAATTCGCGGAAAAAACGCAGTTTTAGTGGTTTAACTTGATGGGGATGCATTTTACACAAATTTTTATGAGAACAAAAGTTGTTGCATTTTTCGATACAAATCGGATGATATGACCAGTTTTTCGTGAAACCGAATTTTTTGGTGTTTTTTGCCATTTTGGAGGGCTTTTAGTGGATATTTTGGAATTTGGACTACGGCAATCGAAAGAGCGGGAAATTTGACGTCGGAATATGTACTTTGAAAATTTGGAAAAAAGATTTTTGGAGGTGATCTAGGGAGTAAGAATAGAGGAAAAACTAAAAAAACAGACAAAAATGGGTAATTCGTGAATTCTCGAGGTCTAATCGTGAATGTCCCACCTTGTCCACAATGGGGTTACCTTTCTCCATCATCAACCAACTATTTGCCGTGATCCACAAGTGCGTAGATACACTTGCTGGACTCTGAGACCAGTTATAACGAGTCTTGGGGTCATATTCCGTGCAAAGCCCTATGAATCCGATCAAAATCATGAATTCTCGAGGTCTTATCGTGAATGTGCCACCTTGTCCACAAAGGGGGTACCTTTCGACATCATCAACCAACTATTTGCCGTGTTCCAGGAGTGCCTAGATACACCTGCTGGACTCTGAGACCGGTTATAGCGAGTCTTGGGGTAATATTCCGTGCAAAGCCCTATGAATCCGATCAAAATCATGAATTCTCGAGGTCTAATCGTGAATGTGCCACCTTGTCCACAAAGGGGGTACCTTGCGACATCATCAATCAACTATTTGCCGTGTTTTAGGAGTGCCTAGATACACCTGCTGGACTCTGAGACCGGTTATAGCGAGTCTTGGGGTCATATTCCGTGCAAAGCCCTATGAATCCGATCAAAATCATGAATTCTGGAGGTCTAATCGTGAATGTGCCACCTTGTCCACAAAGGGGGTACCTTGCGACATCATCAATCAACTATTTGCCGTGTTCCAGGAGTGCCTAGATACACCTGCTGGACTCTGAGACCGGTTATAGCGAGTCTTGGGGTCATATTCCGTGCAAAGCCCTATGAATCCGATCAAAATCATGAATTCTGGAGGTCTAATCGTGAATGTGCCACCTTGTCCACAAAGGGGGTACCTTGCGACATCATCAATCAACTATTTGCCGTGTTCCAGGAGTGCCTAGATACACCTGCTGGACTTTGAGACCGGTTATAGCGAGTCTTGGGGTAATATTCCGTGCAAAGCCCTATGAATCCGATCAAAATCATGAATTCTCGAGGTCTAATCGTGAATGTGCCACCTTGTCCACAAAGGGGGTACCTTGCGACATCATCAATTAACTCTCCCGCTGGAAAGGTGTATCATCAAATACGAAATGATAAAAACAATGATGGATGGAAAGGTGAGTGTACCCAACTTATTACGTCCTCGACCCTGCTTGAACAATTGATAATATACAAAAAATTTGCATGAGAAACATTCGTGTCAAAGAAATGATATCTCATCCAGGTTTTCCTCTTAATATCTGTATTATCTCAGCGGAAAATCGTTCTACTTTTAGAAATATTCAGGACGTTCCATATGTCTATACTCGCTGGATAAGTGTGATGCACATATCCCAAATACTTGGAACATCGTATCAGCTACTTTGGCATCCATAGAGAATTCTTGATGCAAACGTAAAATTCCGAGAGTATCAGACAGTGTATCTAAAAAAGCTCTTGGTAAATGGTGATTTTATAATGCACCTTGGAAAAAATGAATAAAACAATTACCATACAGTCTTGCAGAATCTGATCCAGAACATATCAATATAATATTATGCTTATTCCGTAGATCAAAAATGCACTCACGGAGACCTCGAGCCTTGCTTGCTTCTTTTGTGGAGAGAATATCTCACAATTACAGAATCTAGATTTGTTTGAATGCGAAATCCCGATTGAGCGACTTGAGTTCGGTATTTCTGTTCTCCATGCGAAGATAAGGATGATGACACTGGTCTTCAAGATATCTTGCCGTCTCGATTGTCAAATGTACAGAGGGGTGAGTCTTGTATTTTTCCCAGACTGGCAAAAACATTGTCTATTCTTATATATGATAATTCTTCATACGGTAAATATAATGAATCTTTATGGGTTAGTCGACAGGTGAAAAGTCTAAAGCGGGGGGTAGTAGCACCGAGACTGTTAGTAACATTATAAAGAAGAGGAAAGCTCTCCTCCAAGAAAAGCTCTATCCGGTGCTTGGAGTGATGATTGAGTCTCCCAAAAATGGTTATGGGAACACGCGATGGCAACACTGCTAGGAAATTTTTCGAAAAACATGAGGAAATCGCCAAAATCACAGGTGAGTCTATAGATATATTGATGTCAGAATATAATGAGCACCCTCGACCTTGACTTTATTAAACGACATTACCCATGATCGAGTATTCAATGAGGCTTTGGTTCTCATTTTAGTGACTCCATAGTTGCCCCCGTACCTCACTTGAAAGTAGCATTTTCCACACTGTATGACAGTCAGGGAACTAAAATCCGAATTATGAAATATGATGGTCTTTCCCTACTCTGTGTCGGACTCCGGTTCTATTAGTGATTGATCTAGTCTCGAATCTCTCATTTGATATCCACGGAGTGAAGCTTTATTTCATTGCTATATTTTTCGTAGGTCTGCACAGCAATTCATATCACATCTGACCTAAACTTTATGAATATTCCATCGAAATCATGGATATAGATGGCTTCGAGCGAGATGTTGACGTTCAAACTTAGAAAATAGATATTTTTTAGGACGAACTATCTCACAATGATCGGATAGCTGGTTGTCATTGTCTCTGTGAACTCGTGGCTGGCTCTTTAGTGTCCAAATTCTGTTAGTATCCCCTTCCATGCAACATCGCTTACCTAACAGTTGTTATCGTACCACGGGATTCAGAATATTCCCCACGAATCCTTTCCGTGCCGGAATAATCTTATAACTTTTTATAACTGGAATATTTTTAGCATCGATTCTCTGGATGTCCATTTTCGTTCACGAAGTCTTGAGTACTGCATTGTTGTAAGGTCAAGGCTTCCCTAATTCCATTGGGACAGAAAAATATAAGGGTGATTCCAGTCAGCAAAGATTTCTGCACAGGTGCTGCGATATAATTTTCTGATGAATGACTTCAAATCTAGTTTTTTTTATTAACTCTTCTGCCTTGTACGCTATCAATATCATGTACATACTGTATGGAGCCAAATCGAATCGAGATCACGAAAGATATAAGTATAACGTCAGTGCTCAGTTATAATCCATGGAATTATGTAACTGTGATACCGTGACGTATCATTGCTTTAATCTCTTGGCATGGATATATCGAAATGACCACAAGCCCAATGTAATCCTATAGATTGATTCGTCACGAATCAATCGTGATGATACTTGGAGTTATTCCAGTATGTCAGAGTTACGTTTGCGTGGAATACATCTCCTGAAATTTATTACAGGCTTTGATCCAGTGTTGCTTGAGCTTTTCACAACGATCCTGCAAGCTTTATCTTGTTCTTTTGAGATCGACCCTCTGAAATTTAAAGATCTGTGCATGAGGGCAACGGTACGATACTGTCAAAACTACTCATGGTACAAGCTTCCACCATCAATACATGCTATTTTGATGCATGCATGGAAAATGATGCAGTTTTACCATATTCCTATGGGAGTGTTATCCGAAGAGGCTCTCGAGACGACTCATAAAGTCGTCAAGTCCACCAGACTGAATCATACGAGGTAATTTTTCAGGTATGTACTTTTCATTTTGCCGAGATGTGGTAATTTTTTTGGGCAATAGTTGAATCAAGATTTCGTTTCAATATTCACGCAATCGTTTAGATGGGATACCGAGATGCATAAGGGGTACAATTCGTGTGAAAATGTACATTCTTCCAACGAATGAATCGATAAATGCTCAATCTTGAATGTGGATGAGATGTGAGCTTCACTCTTTTTCAAGTCGAAGCTCGGGATTCATGGCTAATTTCCCATAGTGTACTCATTCACCCTTAATTATTACTGTTACCTTTCGAACTCCTAGGCAATATACCGATGCATGACGATAATGAAAGCTAGACTCTTGGCTATCAATGATATGTACACAAATAATACATGTGAATAAATATCAGCTGAATGGAGGAAAAATTCCACTGAAAATATTGCTCGTGGAGTTATGCCTATCTCTAACTAGACTATGTATGATGTGTAATATCAAGGCGTTAATGAATTCTCGCATTATTTTCCAGGGAAGCGACCAATGAGGACCTATTCCATCGATTGTTCTTGTTGTCAGATCCTATCCTGTCTCGGACTCGCAAAATCAGGGAGAAGAGAGTGAATCTACTATCGCCTGAGTTGAGGAAGTTGATTGTTGTCAACAGTGAGGATGATGGTTAGAATACTATCTAGTTGTATTGTGCTTGATGTATTCGAGTTGGCGGAATGAAGATAATTGGTCGTTACCTTTTGGAGAATTAGTGGGAGATTCTACGATTCTTTCGGTTACTGTTGTGAATCAAGAACAGGCTGTGTTTTTTATAGGATAACTTTCGTTTGATTTTGTGGTTATTTTCAGTTTTTAGTCTGGATTCCCGATCGTGCTCAAGTCTGTCACATGAACCTTGTTTCCAATGCCTTACTATTTCAGTATTGTACCTGTTGGTTACGGACTTGGGCATGTTGCAGATGTTGCTTTAACTAACCATGAATGCATCCTAAATTCGTGATCATCTATGGAATCATGAATACCTGTATGTTGAAATTTTGCTGGACGGATGAATATTCGTGATCTTTTTTTTGTGAACCCAACTGAAAATTGCGAGATCCGCGCCAGTAAGTTGGGAAGTATTTCAATTTGGGTAATGAGGAGTAAAATTTGATGTGATAAGTGATGGGAACAGAAGACCCTGAACTATCCCTACACCCTTGGTCCCCTTTTTTGTTATGGAACCAACTGATTTCCCTGTGATCTGCAGTGAAAGCAAGGTCGCGGATTGGGTCATTCGGTTTTAACTCAATGAACATTCGAGCACCAACGTTTCTCATTCTTAATTCGAGGATTGGGTCGGTCGATTTGATTATTATCAACCTCATTAAGCATGAAGTATTCTTTTGATCCACTCCCACATCCTTCATTTTACATAAGAGAGATTGAAGAAGGGACAAGTGTGTGGAATTTCGGTCTAGTGAGTGCTACGGAAAGGGAGTCCCAAGATTGATTTCATGGTTCTCATCGGATTTGCCGGGCTGTACATTGACTCTGGCCCCAGAACCCTCAGAGTCCAGCAGGTGTATCTAGGCACTCCTGGAACACGGCAAATAGTTGGTTGATGATGTCGAAAGGTACCCCTTTTGTGGACAAGGTGGCACATTCACGATTAGACCTCGCGAATTCATGATTTTGATCGGATTCATAGGGCTTTCCACGGAATATGACCCCAAGACTCGCTATAACCGGTCTCAGAGTCCAGCAGGTTTATCTAGGCACTCCTGGAACACGGCAAATAGTTGGCTGATGATGGAGAAAGGTAACCCCTTTGTGGACAAGGTGGCATATTCACGATTAGACCTCGAGAATTCATGATTTTGATCGGATTCAAAGGGCTTTGCACGGAATATGACCCCAAGACTCGCTATAACCGGTCTCAGAGTCCAGCAGGTGTATCTAGGCACTCCTGGAACACGGCAAATAGTTGATTGATGATGTCGCAATGTACCCCCTTTGTGGACAAGGTGGCATATTCACGATTAGACCTCGAGAATTCATGATTTTGATCGGATTCATAGGGCTTTGCACGGAATATGACCCCAAGACTCGCTATAACCGGTCTCAGAGTCCAGCAGGTTTATCTAGGCACTCCTGGAACATCGCAAATAGTTGGTTGATGATGTCGAAAGGTACCCCTCTTGTGGACAAGGTGGCACATTCACGATTAGACCTCGAGAATTCATGATTTTGATCGGATTCATAGGGCTTTGCACGGAATATGACCCCAAGACTCGTTATAACTGGTCTCAGAGTCCAGCAAGTGTATATACGCTTTTGTGGAACACGGCAAATAGTTGGTTGATGATGGAGAAAGGTAACTCCATTGTGGACAAGGTGGCACATTCACGATTAGACCTCGAGAATTCACGAATTACCCATTCTTCTCTGTTTTTTCAGTTTTTCCTCTATTCTTACTCCCTAGATCACCTCCAAAAGTCTTTTTTCCAAATTTTCAAAGTACATATTCCCACGTAATATTTCCCGCTCTTTCGATTGCCGTAGTCCAAATTCCAATATATCCACTAAAAGCCCTCCAAAATGGCAAAAAACACCAAAAAATTCGGTTTCACGAAAAACTGGTCATATCATCCGATTTGTATAAAAAAATGCAACAACTTTTGTTCTCATAAAAATTTGTGTAAAATGCATCCCCATCAAGTTAAACCACTAAAACTGCGTTTTTCCCGCGATTTTCGCGTTTTTATGCTTGCCGTTAGCGTATGAATCTCGGAGGCTCCAATTGGGAAAAAGATTCATAATCTACGTGAAAAGACCTACAATTTCCCTTTTCGCAAATTTCCAAATTCGCTTGCTTTCAGGGTGAGAATAATTGTGTCGCAAATCGGGTTTCCATCAACTGTGTGCGACGAGCTGATGAGAAAAAAGAATTTCCAGGAGAGGTTCAAACCCTCGAAGAATCCTAGATTCAACATTCATGTCGAGTAAACGGGCGGACGCTAGCCGCGCGTGACAAGCAATTACTCATTTCCGCGCGCGCCGCTGCGGGAGAGAGTGCTTTGAGTGTCTCCGCGACGCTGCCCGCGCGATGTCCATACGGGCTTCCATAACCGAGCGGTCTTTGGTTCTCTAACTACAATGTGTATAACACAGAACAGAAACGTCCTCTTATGTTATGAAGTGAAAAAAATGCCCCTCCAGTTGTCCTGCCTCGTTAATCTCGCCCCCGAAAAGAATGAAATTTCGGATTTTTGATACTGCCAGCTCAAATGTCGAAATGTCAGGGACATAGTGAGAATGCAGGTCGGGAAGGTGATTAACCCCACACCGGGAAAGCGATTATGGCGGATTCCGGGGCACAGGGTTGTGAGAATAAAGGACGCTCGCAGAGTTTATATAGATCGCTAAGTTCGAGAATTCTATTAGAGTACAATATTCAGTTGAGTGAACTCTCATTTCTTCTTCTTATATATGAATCGGGACCCGTTTCATCCACTTGCGAGAAAAATTACATTTCTGCCCAAGCTATTCTTTCGTGTGTTTTCCAGTCACTCGCCACCTAGCGGTGAGTGCAGGGGATACTAAATTCTGAACCCTGTGTAATATCATTATTTGACCTGGATCATTTATTTCAGCCAATTTCAATTTAGAGCGTTTTTTTCGTGTATGTTTTGGTGTGAATACGGATTGAGTTTAGCGAGCATGTGTAAGGTTTGCCATTATCAGTTCGATTATATTGGCTTTAGCACAGGTTCGATTGAATGTATTTTGACTATAAGTCTGAGCACGTTCGAAATGAAGTTGAACTTCTCAAATATATTCGATTGAATCTATGACAGAGCCAACATAGTTGGCTCTGTCACAGCATATAGATTCCCAGCGTATTGGAAGTATATAAATGGCCCGCAATTGCATCAATACTTCCCTCTAAAAAGTAAATGTGTGACATGCGCCCGAAAAGTAGTATTCAAATATCCCAAAACCATCTATGGCACGCGCTAGGTCTTGTTACGGGCGCAAGCTACACAGGCGCCCGCACTTCAAGTGTATCACATATAAGGACCGCCGCTTGGTGCGGCCGGACTAGCTCAGTCAACTGCGTGTCAGACTCTTGATCAAGAGGTCGCCGGATCGTTTCCCGGTGGCCGCCTTTTTATTCAGTGCATGAAGGAGATACCCTACAACTAAATCAAGAACATCATATTTCTCGTTAAATTAATAAAAATTGAATCTCGTCACTGCTAAATGATGAGAATTTGATTGAACGAGGTTGAAAAACTATGTAACAAGACCTGAAGAGGATAGTAAAAAAACTATCGAAACATCGTCTTAGAATGACATCACTCATTCCTTTCCAGTTGAACGCGATTCCTTGATATTCCTGCTGATGTACATAGATCTGCAAAAGGTCGATATCTTCGTTCTCTCGTGAGCATTACAATGAATCCATTTCGGAGTACCTCTATGATGCGCTAAAAAGTGTATGAGCCTAAGAATAAGGGTAATTATTTCTCATCGAAATGGAGTGACAGACCGTCGAATCCGTATCATGGCTGTGTATATCGATGTAAATCTCCCATTAAAAGAAAAATCACAACTTTGGATCATTAGAAACATGCTCACAGAGTTACAGATCCAGCTGTAGTACGCTAGAACCGTGAGAGCTCAAGGTGAGGCCGTAGTCCGCTATAACCTCTAAATACATTCGGAGGATATGTCGAATTTTACTCAACCAAATGACTTGGAATTTCATATGCATCTACAGAATGCATGTCCAAAGAGGGCTACGAAGCCAAATGTGTTAACTTCCTACGAAAAAGTACCCAGACGAGGTTTGCTCGAGACGTCGTATGTTGCCGCTCATTAGCAGACAACGTTTGTGTACACCTCGTATGTATACTTTTTCGTAGGAAATTGACATATTTGGATTCGTAGCCCCCTTCAGACGTGCTTTCGTGAAATCCCAAGTCATTTGGTCTAGTGAAATTCGACTTATCCTCAGAACGGATTCAGGGCTACATTCAATATGGCAACTGACTACGGCCTGGCTTTCATGAATTTCGAGGTCTTACTGATTACTGTCTCGATAAGTACCTTACACTCCTGATATGGACTTGATTGGAAACTAGCTGGCATATTTAAATAGGTCTAAAAAGTTTTGTTGAGTTCGTAGACTTGATGGTGTAATTAGGGCTCGATGACAAAAAACAGAAGTGATAACGATTATTAGATCACTTCAATAAAAGCACGTGGATATTCGCCTGTACTTAGAAGGTGTAGTGTGCTCCGTATCTCCGCGACATCTGTCCGCACAGTTGCTTGAAGGCCAGAGCGTAGATTTGCGCATGCTTACACATACATATATACTCACACGCATACTTACGGAGTGTGAGTGCCCTAAACACTTCCCTTGTGGGATGAATTCACCTACTACGTGGGAATTATGGAATCAAAATTGTAAAGAGATTTGAAAAATTTATGATTATTTCAATTCTTTTGTAAATTGAAGCAGAAAATCTTTGTGTATGTGGGAATCATTTGGGGAAGGATATCAATCGACACTCGATGTCATGTAAAATTCGAGAAATCATTTGTAGTTCATTGGCATAATGGAAATGTTCACTATCCCCAGAAAACCACGACTTCTACCAGCAGACACAATTGTACCTCTCTGAATTTCTTTAGAAAATTCCCTGCAATGAACATGGTTGTATGTACTACAATCAAGCTCAAGCATTGACTTGGCTAGATGAAAAACAGCTTTGAAAAACAGTTGTGCTACGCGCAACTCATGGCACGGTTAAAATTAAGTTACAGACACACCTTATAAGGGTACAAGTTTTGAAAGTATGGTGATGCTGTTTCTCATGAAATGAGGAAAAATTCGCCTGAGTTTTTCTTACGAAATCGAAAGAACCCAGAGTATATCTTGCCATTTACCACTAGCAATTCTCACCAGTAACGAAGTGATTGATATCTAAATATTTCATTGCTCAAGTACCTATTGTGGATGGAAAAAGGAAGTACAACTATGTTGTCGAATTAATTTTGAATGATAGAGTGGGTGGTGTTGTGTCACGTGCCCTCAATGAGCCCATACATAGCTTGATATGATAATTAAACAACGAATTTCTTTCGAATCTCGATTAATATTCTCAGATACTCCGAGTAACGAGAGATGAAATTCTCTCTCAGCAGCTTCGAATCAATTGACCGTGGAGATTCGAAAGGAATTCGTTGTTTAATTATCATATCAAGCTATGTATGGGCTCATTGAGGGCACGTGACACAACACCACCCACTCTATTATTCAAAATTAATTCGACAACATAGTTGTACTTCTTTTTTCCATCCACAATAGGTACTTGAGCAATGAAATATTTAGATAACAATCACTTCGTTACTGGTGGAAATTGCTAGTGGTAAATGGCAAGATATACTCTGGGTTCTTTTGATTTCGTAAGAAAAACTCAGACGAATTTTTCCTCGTTTCATGAGAAACAGCATCACCATACTTTCAAAACTTGTACCTTTATAAGGTGTGTCTGTAACTTAAGGCGATGCGGTCACCGTGCACGCTGAACTTTGTTCACAGGATTCTCAAAATCTTTTCCATTATGGGCTAAACAACGAGTTATCCAGGCCTTATTATCATCTAACTTGGCCTGGATAACTCTTCGTGTGGCCCAAATCGGACTAGATTTTGAGAGTTTTGTGAACGAAAATGTACCAATTTGTAGGTTAGAAAATACCCGCGGGCAAGTTATTCTCTTTATTAGTGATAGTCTTGTGATTGGTGACAAATAATGAGTTGTCCACCACAATTCAGATGATAATAGGTAATGGACAAGTTGTCTCCAACTTCGTTTCGTGAAAATTTTTTGATTTTCATCCAAATAAGATATAATTTCCGGGTTGCATGGTGACCGCATCGCCTTTATTTTAACCATGCCATGAGTTGCGCGTAGCACAACTGTTTTTCAAAGCTGTTTTTCATCTAGCCAAGACAATGCTTGAGCTTGAGTTGCAATATATGGATCCCTTCGTTGCCGCGCACGGTATTCCATGAGATGATTAACCTGAACCGGTGTTGTGATCTCATCCCAATAGTTTTGGGAGCGGATATGAGCCTCACGTAGACCTGAGCTTACCAAAAGTGGTCAAAATGTCCTTACCGTGGCATGTCCTAAACTAGAGTTGCACATTTCAATCGAGTGGTTTACCGAGATATTCATTCAATTTCGGTTCCGTACCACTCAAACATCAAAGTTGTGTTATAAAAAGGCGATATCATGTACAAATCGAGTATCAAGTCTTACTTTAAAATACTTGGTACACAGCCGACATTTTGTCCTGGAATTTTGCAAATTTTCCGAATAGTTCCAGATGATGCGACTCCGGGCCTAAACCGCTCCAAACTGCTCTATAATGGCGGTAATTAATCCTTAAAACGACACAATTCTGATAGAGCTCCATTACAGCTCTTTTGGGCTCCCTAAGAATGAAAACGGAGCTCTTTCGGAGCTTTGTCGGAATAGCCTGATTTGACATCCATTGGAGCTTCAAAAACAATCATGAAGGAACTCTGAAGGAGCGTAAAAATTGACTAGTATCTCTGATGAAGTCTCATGTTCAAGGGTTGCACTAGTACCACACAGACCTGTTATAGAAATTGAGCAAAACTAGATTTTTCCCGCAAACTACTCCGCAAAGTGTGAAAATCCATTTTTTCGATACTGTGGGACATGGAAAAGTTGCGCCTGACGATTTACTGTAAGAAAAAATTAATGCGGAAGAGCCTGGAACGAGGCAAATTCACTTCTATCGAGGAAAACTGAGCGAGTAAAATTTCAAGTAAAATTGCGCCACAAAATGTATGTGCTCAGCGCACACACAACAAGTGGTCTTTGGACTCTCTTAGCAACTGGATTTGGTGCTGAATACCATGATATTTGATGTGTTAGCTCGCCCGGATTCCGAACGAATTCTACTGCGGCGCCTCACGTTCACAAAGGTCGAAATAGTGGAAAACCACGTGGCACTGACCTGACATTTTGACCATTTTTTCGATGGTAGTTTTTTGGGTCGCCCTGGACAAGAGAACTAATGATTTCAACAAGAAGAGCACAAAAAAAAACAGTAAAATGACTTGTGTGACTGTTTCCTCAAGCGTTTCAAGGGCTCGTACAAAATGGCACACTTTATTTCAAAGTTTCCGCAGAGGTACTCATTTAAATTTCTAGAGACGAGTTGAGGGAAGGATGAATACTCGTGGTTATAATTGAGATTCATTTGAAGTATTTTCATAGTAGACCTTATACACCATTTCTACGCTGACCTTCTGCAAGGTCATCTCCCAGTAGACGACGTTGAAGTCAACCCGAGGGTCCCCGATGATGTCCATCAGGGTTATCCTCGGGTTAACCCCAAGTCGAGGTCCTCGATTTCTGAGTCATCCTCGGTTGGGTCCCCGATGATGTTCAGAAATCGAGGTCTACCTGGAGATGACCTTGCACCAGCGTAAGAATGGTGCATCTACTATTGTGCGCGCGCGCCGCGATGTTACGTAATAGCCCCGATTAATTAGAAAGAGCACTTGTTTTTGGTTGTTGTGTCTTTATACCGTCTGCATTCATCCCTTAATACTATAGCACCACATTCATACCTTAATACTATAGCAATGGCGAGGGCGATGGCGTTGTAGGGTAAGAAACATGGTGTAATACTATTTCGCTATGTTAAAATGTGGATTAGTATGGGTACTAACCTGACGATGCTGCCTCCTAGTTCAAGGTCGTTACCTGGAGCGCAAAGTACGTGTTGTCTCGTTGGTGTTCGGCCTGCGACTGATGCTACTCTTGTGGGGAAACGATTGCGTATGGTGAGAGGTAGTTGAAAACCAAGTCGACCTTGTGAATAGCCCGATTCTGTAATTCATCTTACGCGTCTGTCTTGAGCTCAAAAAATATGAGTGAGCTCACCGCGCCACGTCAGAAATAATTTGAAATGTCTTTCGATTCTCTTCTGAAGCGGAAGTTTGTTATTCACACAAGGTTGTTTACAGGACGAGTTTGTTTTCTCGTAAGACCACATGTTGATATCACTGAATTTGGTTACCCAAAAATATTTCCATGAGCAACCCAGGAGTCTAAAATTCCGTTTCAGTAATACGTGCACCGAAATTGGGTATGCGTATGAGCTAATCGATTCACGACTGCCTCAATGAAAAAGAGATGTAATACTTTGAAAAAATTTATTCATTCCTTATACTATGCAGTTACTTAGGTAAATTGATAGTGTACACAGAATATTTTCATTCTATATTCATGTGTTGCCTCAACTTATCTTGTAGATCTTTCACTGTAGTCTCAATCTTTTCTAGAATTTCCTTATCGGAGTCATGAATCTTTTTCTCCAAATCTTGAAATTTATATGGTTGCTCGTTCAATTTCTCGTTCACACTATCAACGAATGATCTCACTTCATGGATCTGATGCGATAAATTATTCAAGTTATCAATCAAACTTTCGTCCTTAGCTTCGAGATTCATCCTCGTTTCATTCGTATTACCTTGAAGCTCTTGCGTGCGCCGCACCATATCCTCGATGAAGGCTTCAAGATGATAGTTCTTGAGATCGATCGATCCAAAATTTCGTCTCATCTGATCCTCCATCATTTTCTGTTTCGCTTCTATGCCTAATACCATAGGTATAATGCGTTGATCTAATGAGTTTTGGAAATGTTCAACCTGTTTTTCTATCCAAAATTTCAAATCGACTACATCGGTTCTTGTTTGATGGAATTGCTCCAAAGACTTCTTCTGTTGATCCTCAAATCGTTTCTCCATCTTTCCCATCTGATCCAAATTTTCAATTACTTTCTTGAAATTCTCAGCCGAAGATTCATTGTGCTCCCTCATTATTCGAGCAATGTTGGATGTTGTATCCTTCATGAAGAGATAGTCAATCTCCATATTTTTCAACTTTTCTCGATTATCTCGAATTTCGGTTTCGTTTTTCTTACACTTATTCTCATGATTTCTCATATATTCCGCTCGCTCTTTCATATTCATGTTGAATCCATGAATGTCAGTTGCGAATTTTCGAACGTCGTCACTCAGTTTCTTTATCTGAATCTCAAGGTCACTAACTCTCAAAATCAAATCACTATCCGATGAGTTCATGGACATATTTAGCATTTCACCTATTTTTCCAACCAGTTTCGCTTCACTTTCATTGAGATCGTCGATGAATCTTGTACCAACCTCATTGATAGTACCTATCATGGAATCATCGAGAGAATTTTTTCCTTTACCTTTGATGAGTGCAGCTCTGGTGATTGTCTGTATGATTGATTTGGCTCTTGCCACCATATTACGTTTCTCACTAGAATGACTATCCCGTTGAGGTGGAGCTGAAATAATGTGTGATAATTAGATCATGAAAATTTTCTATGTGAGCTAGATCATCGATGTACATGCTTACCACTCAAAGAAGTAGACATCTCCTTTTCCTGGAACGATACTCCTCCTGTTTGTGATTCATTCCCTCCAATCTGTTTCTTATTATTTCGCAATGAATCTGGATCTTGAGAATCTTCAAACGAATCAGTAAGTGAACGAGAAAGGTGATCTTCCGCTTGTTCTCCATCTCTTCTGGTACGGTACTTCACATTCATGTGCTCCATATTTATCTGATCCGAAGACTTCGTGAAGCACTGTCTGGGTGAGACGATACAATGAGATATCACCACAGGAGTCCCCACCTTTTATACCACGAATCCCCCCTCACGCAATTCATCTATAATCTCTATAATCTCATTTTCAAGGTTTGAATTACCAGCCTCCGTGGATCTAAGCAGAAGTTCAAGACGGTCGACTAACTCGTTTGGATCATCCCAGTAAACATAGTCAACATCATTATCTTGATGTAATGTCATCCATTTTTGTTGATTCAAACCCATGCCCGAGACTTCCGTAGATCTCGAATCCAAGACTGGTTCCGTATCCACTGGGAAGAGCTTTCCTATCACGTTCTTGTATTTCTTTCCAATATTCCGCTTGACTCGTCCACTAGGACTGTGAGATATTCTATGGGCTGAAGTGACCTGTAGTATCTGTTTATATACTTTGAGATCATCTTCCGTATACCCAACAGGTTCCTTCTTGAAAATAAGTTCAAAAAGACCCGGTGTACCCCGAACTTTGAGATTTTTCCCAATTATAATTTCACCAGTATCATTCACAAAACCGAGAGATTTACTCCCCAACATGAGTATTTCATCATAGTAGTAAGGTCCATATGTGGTATCCATTTCTGTCTGATTTCGGTAAGCTGTTCCGTGTAATATTGACTCAATGGCATCTCAGCTCCCTCATTCTCGATCTCCATTGGTACCAAACTATAATCAGCATCATCAACGTCATCGTCGTCGGGGAGAGGGATACTGGCAATTTCTTGCATCGTAGGAAGTTCGTGGAACCGTTTAATGTCATCATTGTGTTGCTTCAGTGGTGTGGACATCATATGCGGTATGGAAGTATCTACCAATTTCCTCTTTTGGACTCGAATTTGTTGCGTTGAGGGTCGGGATAGCTTCGGTGTAGCTTGATTCGGACGATTGGGTACAACCTCAGTTTTCATTGGTTCTATTTTTTCCTTCACGAGTTTTTCCAAAGGCTCAACTATTGGTTTGAAATTTTGAATATTCATCGACTCACGTTCTATCTTTCCAACCTTGAGATCTTTGTGTTTTTTTCGGATGTCATCACTAGCTCTCGCAATCTGGAGCTTGATATCATCCTTGCTTTTACGTTTCACCTGTTTCCTACTATATTTAGACCCTTTCTTAGGTTTCAATATCTGTTTCTTCTTCATCTTCTGAATCATTACGTAGATGTTGCCCGGAGGAGCGTTACGCATATACTAGTCATCTCCCATTACAATGAACTCATTAAACCCTCTACGATATCTCCCACCATTGCATTTACTCTCTTTGTCTATAACCATGAAACCATTTTTACTGCGCCAACACTCTGTACACAACTCTTTAAATTCATTGAATGACATGTCTGGATTAACGTGATTATCATAGATATGTTTCAAGTATGCTTCGTCTTGTCTGAAGATGATCAGTAGATTTGCATTGTCACGAATGAGATGTTTGGGTATACGAGGGTACGTCTGACAGAGATAGAAACAATCAACACACGAGTGCCTACCTCTGGAATAGTATGCAGCTATAATATTCTGTTTACAACATGCTACGTCATCGAATATGAATATAGAATTCGGTTTCGCTTGATTGGGTTCTAAGATGTCTTCGTTGTTGGAAAATGTATGATATCCGATTCCATCTCCTTCCAAATTGGACATTATAGCTTTCAAGAACCGATACTTTGGTTGTTCGAGCGATTGCGAGTAGACATAGATATTTTCGAAATTCAAACCCTGAGGACTTATAATGAGATTCAATATGGCATTCGTCTTACCGGATCCGGATGGTCCACATACAATACAGCGTATTTCATTTGGTAGGAGTCTTCCATGTCTCCATCTCGTATTATTCATATCCCCTCCAATCTCTCTGTCAATATCAATCAGTTGAATCCCTTGAGGTTGCGCCACGAATTTCATGATGTCGGGTTGATGGTATGGAGGAAACTAAGAGCCTTCTAATATATAGGTACCCATTTATACGAGGTACTCTAGTATTGATCACACCTTCGATCTTGAAACATCGAACAGAACGTATGAATCAGTCGAAGAGAGGTCGAGGCTTCGTAAATCGTGTCATCGATAGTCTCCCATTCGAGCTCCATCTCCAGGGTTATAATTACTGTGGCCCAGGAACAAAGTTAGGTGAACGATTGAGGAGGGGGGATCGTGGAATCAACCTCCTTGACGAAGCTTGCAAAAAACACGACATTGCATACAATCAGTTCAAAGATTTGGATCAACGTCACGCTGCCGACCTTGAACTACAACAAGAAGCTGATAAACGTCTGAAAGCTCGGAACGTATCTTTATCCGAAAGACTCGGAGCTCTTGGAGTTGTTGCAGCTATGAAGGCAAAACGAAAGTTTGGTATGGGTCTAAAAAAGAAGAGATCAAGTGTTAAAGTGAAGAAAATGAAACAAGCTCCACAAAAATTCCGGGAACTGATGTTGGCTAAACGAGGAGGTCTTTTGCCAGCAATTGTACCTGCATTATCAGCCTTAGGAGCTCTTGCTTCTCTATCAGGAGGAGTCACAAATGTTGTCAAAAGTATTTCCGAAATAAGGAATGATCGTAAGAAATTAAATGAAATAATCCGCCACAATAAGGCAATGGAGGGGAAAGGATTGTATTTAAACCCATACGGAGCTCCAAATTCGACCCATAAGAAACGTGGAGGATCGTTGAAGAAGCGTCAGCGTAAACGTAACTCAAAATCAGGAAGGAAAACAAAAAACTGAAGGAGTACGGTGCGACGACTGGTAAAGAACTATACGATGCTGCTAGGAATATTCCATTCTTCCGAGGAGTATTTACAGTTACACAGTTGAGTCATATTGGTGAACCAAGAACAAATGAGTCTATGATCATTAATTTGAGTGAAGAAGGTACACATTGGTGTGCCTTGTCTAAACGTGGTAACATTGTTTTCTATTTCAATAGTTTCGGGAATCTCAGACCACCAATAGAGGTGGTACGGTATCTTGGACCAGATTGTCGCATCGTTTACAATCGTTCGTCGCGTCAGAATTATAATCAGAGCAATTGTGGACAGCTCTGTATCGAGTTTCTGCGTAATTCGAGTTTTGGAGGGGAAGGTGGGAGACTCTGATAGTTCTCGATAAAAGAGGACGTATTGTCAGGGTTATATTCAGTTATGTCCCGATCAGTGAGCGTCTCGGGTACTGGACCAATCATCGAATCCCCACTCGATCTCGATGATTATATGAGAAATAAGGACCTTGAACTCGCGCTACTAAATTTTGTGGCCTTCCACGCAATACCAAATGTTCACTCGTTGAATAATAAATTCTATTACGATAATGACAAAGTTATAGAGATCCCACCAGGGTCTTACGAAGTGAAAGATATTGAAGAATACATTCAAAAAATCCTCCAACCACAAGACGAAGAAGAAGCCGACGGAAAAGTGAGACCTCTATTACGGTTAGAAGGTAACAGGAACACCCTGAAGTGTGAATTACGATGTGACTTTGATGTAGATTTCACAAAACCGAACAATATTGGAACTCTCTTGGGTTTCTCAGATCCTGTAACAGGGAAGGGAGAGATATTAAAAGCGAAAACGTGGCATACATCATCTCTACCCGTTAGAATCACAGAAATTAACTCTATCAGAGTTGAATGTAATATGGTCAGTGGGTCATACTTCAATGGACGTGAGAGTCATTCAGTGTTTGAGTTTGCTATCAACGTTTCTCCTGGGTTTCGATTGAACATCATTCCAACCCAACCGCTATACCTTCCAGTTCACACCAAACCAAACACCATCACCTTCAGAATTTTAGATCAGAGAGGGGAGCTGGTCGACTTCCAGGGTCAGGAAATTTCAATACGTCTACATCTACGAGTGAGGAGAGATGATCCTATATAATAGACCGGGGCTTCGGTCTTTCAGCACAGTCACTCGAGTTTCGAGAGAGGCAACTACACCGTCGAATCCACAACACCGAGAGACTAAGAAGAGGAGCAGGAAATCTTTGAGTCCGAAGAGTGTCCGATTTCTGCGGTCATTAGGGTTCAAGGTTCGCAAGAATGGCGCTGTACCAGGATCCAATCGACGTTCTGAGTCAACCCGTTAAAGATGAGCGCATCATCAGGAAAGATGTAAGATCATATACTCCTTATAACATCATCAACATCTCACCCAACGATGAAATCAGAATTCGTATAAACTCGAATGATTCATATCTTCTACCGTGTGAGAGTTTCTTGTACATGGAGGCTACTGTGACCGCTAACAATGCCGTAAACGAGCCTAACTTTAGACTGGAAAACTGTTGGCCATTTTTCATGTTCGAGCATACTCAATATCAAATAAACGGTCATGAGATTGATCAGACGAGAAATCCAGGTATCACAGCTGTTATGAAAAATTGTTTATCATTAACACCTGATAACGAAGAATCTGCTGGATCTTATCAATGGCACAGAACCCACGTGGCGACAGCAAATGTAATTAAATACAATACTTGTGTACCACTAAGCAAGCTTTTTGGTTTTTGTGAAGATTTCAAACGTATAATTCTAGGTGCGAAACATGAACTCATACTAATTCGATCGAAAACAGATGATAATTGCTTCAAAGTCACTTCAGATGCTACAAACCCGAAAATTTCATTGCCTAAAATCCAATGGTGGATGCCACACGTCTATTTCAACGATAGGGTTAAGTTAGCGATGCTCCAAATTCAGAAGAAGGGTCCGTTTCTCCCCATATCTTTCCGTACATGGGAACTGTTGGAGTTTCCTATGCTACAAGAGACAACGAAACAGATTTGGGCGATAAAATCATCAACACAATTGGAAAAACCACGATTCATTGTATTAGCTTTACAAACAGATAGGAAAAATAACAAGAAAAAGAATAGTTCGTGTTTCGATCATTGTAAGATCGCGAATATAAAGCTATTTTTGAACTCGGAAGTATACCCATACGAAAGTTTCAACATTGACTGGACAAACAAAACTTACACTGAGTTTGCCTTTGAGATGTTCAAGTCCTTCAAATATTCATATTACCAAGATGAGTTATTGAGAGATAAGTCCATTCTCGACTATGACGCATGGTCATCTTATTATTTCATGCTCCCCATTGACTGTTCACGACAAGATGAGGCGGTAAAAAGTACAAATGTAGACGTTCGACTAGAATTCGAAACCCAAGAGAATATACCAGCGAATACGTGTGCTTACTGTCTCATTTTCCACGATAAATTCATTGAATACAACCCACTAACGAATATTGTTCACAGAGTCACATAATAATTAATTTTCACAAGCAGGTGTCGTATTCATCGGGGGAAACACTATCCCTTGAGTCACTATCTCTTGAGGATGGGACAACAATGACAACTTTAGAACCAAAGAAGAACCCCAAAATTCTTCTCGTTGATCTACAGGGTTTCAAAGACCGAAATTCTTTCATTGTAAAAGAAGCTGTTATACTGAATGCTGCAGAATCAAAATATGATCAATGGTTATTTCTACCTCCATGTGATCTCAGTCATTTGACCCCGAATGATCAGAGACAGGTGAGATGGTTGATTAGACATCACCATGGTCTCTACTGGAATCAGGGAACTACCGAATACAACAAGGTGCATGAATGTTTCGAAGAAGCTCTCATGAGCGAATGCAGTGTCGATACGGACGTTCTCCTATTCGTCACTGGAGCAGAGAAAAAGATGTGGATACCACAACTAGCTCCTACATTCGCTAGAACATTCGATAATGTATACTTGTCCAATATTTATGACGTATTTGATGTACCTGATGGTTTCTATCAAACACCTGAATTCATTTACGACTCTTGTGAATTCCATAATAATCAAATCTTTGCATGTGCTCTCAAGAACGTATATTATCTGGCCTATGTGACATCAATGTGTGATTTCAAAGGAAATAAAGATGGTATATAGTTTTGAAAGATCGTGTCATAATTTCTAGTGAAACCTTCCCGAAAAGTATAAGAAGGATATTTGTAACGAGGTATAATCAGTACTACGATGAACGTCGACTTATTCGGAGGTGGTGTTGGAGAGGGTCTGAGCTACTTCAACGATGGATCACACATCGCATTAGATCGAAGGATGAGTAATAAGCAGAAAGAGTTGGAACATAAGCTTTTCCTACAGAAAGTCTCGGTTGGAGAAGTCAAGCAAAAAGTCTCCTCTTTGGATCGAATTACGAAAGATGGTTTCCAATCTTTGAATGATGAGCTGAAACATCTACGCTCTGACTTGGATAAAATTCGATCCGAGTTGAAGAGGGATAATGAAAATTTGAGGAAGGCAACAGAAAAAAATACAAAAACGTCAATGTCCAATGCCTCACATGTGTCCAACTGGAGTTCGTTGATGAATAGGTTACAAGCAAAAATCACAGACTTGGACGAGAGGGTTGAACGACAAGGTGTTATTCTTGCTGATCTATCTTTGTTGAAACCGTCGAACGTTTCGGGAGAGGAGACATGAGTGGTAAGTACAGCCATGAGAAAATCCAACTGGTGAAGGAATTACATGCACCAGCTAGAAAAAATTTCCCTCGTAGGAGGGTTTTGGTGAAAGATGTGAATGACTTATGGCAAATAGATCTAGCTATAATGATGAATTGGAGTAGATTCAACAAGAGTTACAAGTATATTCTGATCGTCATTGACGTGTTTTCAAAGTATGGATGGGCCGAACCAGTCAAGAATAAGACGGGGAAAGAAGTAACCAGAGCCTTTGAAAGGGTGCTTGATCGTACCTATAGTCCTCCAACGAATTTACAAGCTGATAAAGGAAAGGAATTTTACAATAAGGATTTTCTTGATCTAGTTCAACGCAACGGAATAAATTTTTATTCTACTCAAAGCGTACTCAAAGCTTCAATTTGTGAGCGTTTTGTTAGAACAATGAAAACTCGTTTATACAGGATATTCTCACTGAATGGTAATTACAATTGGATTGATATCCTACAAGATGTGGTGAATGACTATAACCGCACCAAACATCGTACCATAGGTTTGAAACCTATCCAAGTATATGAAAAATCTCCCCAGCAGAAGAAGTACATTGAAACTCTGAAATCTACGGTCTACCGTAACTTAAAAATCAAAGGGAAGCAAAAATTCCAAGTTGGTGACTTTGTGCGCGTGAGTAAATATAAGACAGTTTTTGCTAAAGGATTCACACCCAATTGGAGCACAGAAGTATTTAAAATTATTGAGGTGAAGAGAACAAACCCAGTGATGTACTTACTCGAAGATTATGAAGGAGAGAGAATTTTGGGTGGTTTCTATGAACCGGAATTGCTTCGAGTGAAAGATCCAAGTATTTATTTGGTTGAGAAAGTCATCAAAGAGCGAGGAGATCAAGTACTTGTTAGATGGCTCGGACTCGACAAGAAGTACGATTCTTGGGTGCACAAGAAAAACATCCTCTAGAGCATCTCCAGCAAGATATTGAGTGTATCCTCGTGATGAGTACATGATGGATGAGACAAATAAACCTTTCCATATTTTTAATATATGTATATTTATTTTCCCCAATCCCGAAATTGGATGATAAGATTACATATTACATATTCTTATAATGACCAAGCGCACGCGTTCTCACACCATCTTCTAATATGAAACGTTTATCATCATCTGCATTCAAGGCTAATTTCGTCTGCTTGATACTGTATACTTGATGTAAATGATTCCTTATGAGTTTTTGTTCACAATAATAATCAACTCCGTCGAACAAGCATCTTTTGTAATCATCAAATCGAATCTTTTTTTTCAGTACACATCGACATACACCTTTAGCAGCCTTTTTTTCTTCTAGCTCTTTTCGTTCATTCTCTTTGATCATTGCGTAAGCTTTCGGCCTGATACCAACAAATTCGAGTATAAGCTCACCACCATATACTTCCTTCATTTTACCGAGCTCTTTCATGTTCACGCGCGGTATCGAGTAAGGATTATTTTCCTGAAAATTCGAAGTATCGAATTTTTCAATACAGTCGCGTTTAATGAGGTCGGTAAATACGTCGTTAGTGTGAATCTCATAGATCAGACTGTCCGTATCTGTGTATAAAAGGTTGCAGGATCCGTCTAAATTGTTATAATTCTGTAACATGTATCCATAATGAAAATCATACATAAAAAATTTTGAGATATCCAATACAGCGGACCCGACGTAGATCGCTTTGTCCATTTTTATTTGACGTTTTTTCAACTCTATTGCAACAAACTCCTCATCAAAGAAAACGATTCTATGAAATCTTGGATTGGAAACATATTTTTCGACACCACTTTTCCGACGATCCCACAGAGTCTCCAGCTTGACCTCAATCCGATTACGAACGTTTTCCATGGACTTACCAAACACGGCATTGACCATCAATTTGAAAAGCTCTTTGCGGAAATCCGACGTTGCTCTCTTACGTAATTCAGTATTCAATGTGATGTAAGGTGCTAGCCACTCGGACTGTTGAAATTCGAGAACCCTGCGTACTCTTTTAAGCTGGAGGCCATTTGCTAGAGCCTGCTTTAACGCACGATAATGAATGACGTATCTCTTTTTGTCGTATAGAGTTGCACACAATTTCTTAACTTTTTTATTCTTAGCCCCTTGCGGGGCTATTTTTTCGGGGCAGAATGGATAGTCTGAGTGTTTGTCATGAAGATCAGTCGGGTATATCAAGTCCACTTCGAGTATGTAACCTAAATCCGAGTCATCGCTGATTTTCGATACATCGAAATTTTTTGGGTTCATCACCCATTTGAAAGCTTTGTAAGGGAGCTTTGTTTGCATTGCTGTTCCGTATAGATTGTTCATATCTAAATAAATAATGAAATTTGAATCTTGGCTTCCGTTGAAAGTCTTCATGTATTTATTATGAGCAACAGCATGACGCTTCGAACACTGACTCAGACCACCTCTAATCGATTTTTCTAAGAAAAGTACCATGTCAATGTCAGTCAGTAGCTCCATTTCAACTCCCGTCTTGAGAAGCATCACGTCCCAAGCGAAACCCGGTAAAGTGTAGTAGTGCGCGGGATCCAATGAATAGGTCTCTAGACAGCTATTCCTGAAGTCCTCGAAAATGTCTGCCAATAACATGACATCGGTCTTAAGGTAAAGATCTGAGTAGTCCCACAATGATTGACATCTAAAAACCCTCCAAACATCGATCGCATGCTTATAAGACTGAGAGTCTAACTCTGAATCTGTGAGTGAGTTATAGAATTCCCCGATTGGAGGTAGAGATGTTTCATCGAGTTTTGCTTCGCTATCTATGTAATCGTAACAAAAAACCCCTTTTTTTGTGAGGAGATCGAATGCTTCCTCATCATTCTCAGTGTTCAATAACTCTTTTTGGAATTGCTTCCTCGTTATGACCATATCCTTCTTAGGAAGTAAAGATGCTAATTTTTCGAGGCTCGAACTCAAAAATTTGAAGGAATCTATGAATGTAAGTTTCATCTTGGAATCACCAAGGTGTTTTGCGAAGGAGATATAGTTCTCCATGTTTTGGGGTATGACCGTCAGCTCTCCATCAATATCGTAATTTAATGCCCTTATCAAAAAATGGGCGTCATATCTCGCTAAGTTATGGAAAATAACGGGAATGATAAATTTCTCTTGGTACAAGAGATTGCAATGAACGTGGGCAGCGCCTCTGAACCGTCCTCTAGCATGATGTTCGTGATCACGTACCTTGATCTCATCCGGGTAGAATATCTTCTCACATATATGGCACGTTGTTGCTGCTTGGAATCTCTCTTCATCCTCCTCGCTCATGTTGAGAGGTGGGAAGTTGACAAACAGCTACGAAAAAAGCAGTAATACATTTCAATATATCATAACATCCATCATCACTCTATCAATCTTACCTCTTCCACTTCAAAGGCAATCCTCTCAAGCTCCTTGACAAAGTCCCGAGCACAGTGCTGTCCTCTATATCTCTTGTAAAAACATCGAGTCTCATCAAAACGATCATGAAAGTAGAGTCCAATACTATATGGTTCATGTTTTTGAAAAGCTTGCTCCATCAGCTTGGATCTGGCCTTCTTGAGATTTATTGAATGATGTAGACAATCTCCTTCATCGTCGTCATCAGACATCATCTGAACATCTTCGTCATCTGTATTTGAACCCAATTCTTGATTCATCTTGATGAGCAGGCACTCAAAATCTGCGTAAACAATATAAGGCGAGTCCTGTTTTTTCCAGTGATTGGTAAATCTCAGAACCGCTTCTTCCGGTCTTGGTAGAACGATTTTACATTCGTTTGCGGTTTTACAGTCTAATGAGTGTCTATTTAGTTTTTTTTCACTCGAAAACGAATGAAAACAAGTTTCACAGACGTACCTCTTGTGCATGTCCTTGTTGATCCCGCTAGAAATGAGCCTTGAGAGGTGTTTTATTGTGCAATAGTGTGCTCCATCTTCGTCCTCTAATAAGAGTAAATTGACATGTCTTATCCTCTTTTTTGTAGTACGGTATGAACCATATATGGTCTCTTCCTGTTCATCCACCTCATAGACATTTATTGAGATGTCATTATCTTTCTCAAACTGTGGGATGTCAGCATATGATATTGGGAAGTCCTCCTCACGCAATTTCAACCCCATTTCTTTGTTCTTCCAATGAGGATAGCTGTGGAGCTTATTTTGAGAGGATGATCCATTCTTCGCAGGATAAAGTCCTGCCATGACCGAATGAGCAAAACACTGATTTCCTCCACACTCGATGTTCACCACAGCATGTTTCTTCTTGATAAACTCTGGTAGTTCAATATATGATGCTCCGTTGAGGGGTCTTGTTTTGATTATATTTATTTTCAGACTGATAATCTCTTCTAGAGACCATCCACTACCAACTTCTTCAAACTCAGATAATTGATCATCTATTGTTTTCAAATTCTTCTCATACCATTTCTGCAGATCGGACGATATGAGAAGCTCAATGTACGGAGTTTTGAAATGCTTTATCTCTCTTTTCTCATCTTTGATACAATAATATGCATCGAAAATTAGGGAGACTTTGGCTGATTTATGTTCTTGTAGGAACGATTCGACGTAAGGAATGATGTGGAGAGCCGCTTCTTTCATGAATTCAGAAGGAACTATATGGTCTACATTACCCACAACAGCTGTCCTTGCCCGCCGCTTGAAAGCCGTCTTGCTTTCGAAAAATATGACGTTATTGAGCTGTCGTCGATGGCGTCTCTCATTCAAAATCTTGAAGATGCGTAGCATTCGATCTGCCTTACTCTCCAAGGCCTCCTTTTTCCCCGTCCATTCTGGTTTACTGTTCTGCTTTATTCGTTCCAAGACACCTTTGATTATCTCAAACAGATCGTATGCACCCTTCTCAATCTTCCTACTGTTCCGTATTCTTTTTCTTTCTCGGAGAGAAACGTTCTTTCTCGTGAGCTCTCGAAAAGCTGCGAGGATATCCTTCTCCATGAGACAAATTGTCCCGTAGATGTCCGCCATCCTCACGAGATTGTGCTCCCTGAGCACGACTGGTGAAGTGTGTGCCACCACAGGTCTATTTGTACCAATCCGTAGACGTGCGCACACTGTTCATGTAATGACAGAGAGTTTTTTCCTCTCCCCAGAGAACCCAAAATTCAAGCGTTATGCCACATCGAGTGAGATGCGGTGAGCTCTTAGTCTGTGCAATGATTATGAAGGCTTACCGGATGAGCTGATGAAATGGGTCTGAATGAGGTGGGCGAGGTCTCAGGCTAGTGGTAATGGATTGAGAGAGAAAATTCGTCAATGATCGTTAACATGAGAGTCAAGATCAGAGTGAGACTCACGCATTACATAGGCAGCTACGTCAAAAAGCGAGGAGATGTTTCGAAAGGGAAATCGCTTGTATATATTTGAAAGATCATTCAGATGCAGCGAGCCTTGCGTTATTGAGGTGAGTCCCGCTGACGAAATAATCTCACCGTCTCTTGAGAGATAATGTTCTGAACGCAATCAATACCACATACGGCCAGGAATCAATCAGTAGACGTATGCATACTGTACGCATATTAACAGAAAGAATTTTTTTGACACTAGTAATTGAATCGTCATCATATTACATCGAGGGACACACACCAATTTGCTAATCCACTCTATAATCATGAAAACTGGACAGATAAACCAATGTATCGGATCAGGAGAGAATGATGCGTGGTGAGGTCTCTGACTAAGAGCAATGAGCCAGGCGTGTATATTTGACAACGAATGTTCACATCAAAGAGAAGATGAAAGCGAGGTCTACGAATGACACGGCCGAGGCCTTTGGAGAGCGGGCGAGCGTTTCGAAAGGGAAATCGTTGTATATTTTCGGACGAGTTTTCAGGTGTGGTGAGCATGGTGTTATTGAAACGAGGCTGACTAATGGATTCTTCTCGTCACCTCGCGAGAGCTGATTATTTGAGTGCGATCATTGCCACATGCGGTCGAGGATCGTTCAAGATGACGTGGGCATAAGATACCTCTGTTGATGGGTAAATATAGGTCTACGCATGAATGTAGAAAAGAAATCGAGGATGCTAGAGGATACATCTCCAACTGTGTTGGAGTGACTGACCTTGCTTCTATTGAGAAATGTATCTTATGATGACATGTGGTTTCTTTTTCCTCTGAACGCTCTCATTACATGTAAAGGCGAGATTGATAGTTTTGAGGGTCAAAGATATCTCCCATGACCAAATGTCTCGGAGTGGAGAAACTACCATTAGGAAATGCATGCTATTTATGACGTGGAGTTTCTTTTTCTCCATGATATGATGATTCGTTTTCATTGCTATAGATTGGGGCCTCGGTCACCTCATCATGTTGGCTTTTCTTTCTCATATATTTTAGAGGTTACGTTTCGAAATTAGAAACTCGGAAAGATTAAGAGTTTCCCATCGGACGAGGGCACTATTACGCATCATTTTCAAACTCAAAGTGGTGGGCCAGGTGTAGGCTCTGCTATAAAAGGTTGAAACCACGTCTATAGTATCAGTTCAAAATGTTCCGGCAGTTGAATCAAGTCGCGAGTCTACCTCCCATCAGGAAGATCACGGACCTCAAGCAAGGATCGAAGTACCAAATCAAAGGCGGGAGGATAATCAATACCAGATTCGGCCCCGCTGTCGTTCTCGATCTAGAGGATAAAAGAGGAAGGTCTTTCCCAAGCTTCCTCCCCAAACCACTATCCGAACTTATCCGCTCAGATCAGCAGAGATATGGAAGGATTCTACGCGAAAACGGCGGAGCTTCTCTATTGTATAAAGGAAGCGGGAAAATTGAGTTCATCGATGGAGAAGGAGAAGAGCATGCGGATGAGGACCCAGCTTCGTCATCTGACGAGGATCAATGAGATGTTAATAAAATGTCTCTCCATCATCATTGAGAACAAGTTGGAGGGGAACGAACCCATCGAATTTAGGAAATCGAGCCGTCCCAAATGCTGGATCGATATTTGTACGGAGGATGAAGATGAGTTCGTGGACGTGTGAGTATTAATTTTCTTCTTCACTGTATGGGTGTATGTGTTCCATCCTATAAGAATCTTCCATCATGTATTTACAGAGAGACGTGTGATGATTCTGTTGTACCCGGTGCTGTTGTACCCATCGCGGTCAACTCCCACGAAGATGGGTCAGATATCGAAATGTGAGTATCATTTGTTGGTTCGGAAATCTAGGAGTGTGTAAGAATCAGTGGTGATATGACATTTTTACTTCCAGTCTAAAGAATGCAGAAACAGTTCGAGCCGAAGAAGAGCAAGAGGAGAAGCGTAGGAACAGACCACGTAAAACGTAAGTGGTTCATGCTGCTCATATATACCTCTGAAACAGTGGGTGATGTCGATAATTAACTTTTCCTTAATTTCTCGCTGTTTCAGGAAGCGTCACACTTTTGCGGAGAATAACACACGGATCCATTTTACGCGTCAATCTAAGAAGCGGCGATTAATTTAGTGTGTGTAAGTTTCATGTATTCAACCCAATTCTACTAACAGAATGTAAGCTCAATTCTCAATAAATATAACTAACACGTATACAAAGAGTAGTTCAAATTATTTTGGTACCTTTCCACACTATACTGATATAATTCTGATTTCTTTGTATACTACAGTAATGGAAAAAATTATTCGCAATCATTCAGTATTCATACAGATATAGATTAAATACTCTCATTCGACTCTGAATTTTACAAAAAAAATATGTTGAAATAATTTATTTAGCGATCAATAACGATCAAATAGTGTAGAGTCGGAACAGGAGATCAGGAGTATGAAAGAGGAAGCGTAAAGCCATGGTAGGTATGGCTTGTGGTGTATGGATAGAGACAACGAGGCGAGTCAAGCATAGTCAGTGGGAGTGCATTCTATTGCATAGTCCAGAGGTCTACATTATTTCCCGACTGTTATAAGACCGGTGTACATATGAATGGAAACGACGAGTCAAACTGGTGGTCCCTTTCACTCAGATAGTTGAACCATCCTATATTTTCCGTCTCGAGCGAGAATAGTATATGGATAAGCGGTGGCCACTAGTCGAACGGCAGATGACTTTCACTTGATCGGTGAGGACTGACTTGTATTTTGTATCTTGCCGGGGACTGATGTATAGATATACAGAGGGTACGAGTTCAGTGTCAGCTATCTTTCATTCGGTAAGCGGGACTCTCTTACATTTTCCATCTCTTACGAAGCTGATGAATTTTCGTTATGGTAAGGTGAGCCATAGTGAGTATATATATATATATATATATATATATATATATATAGAACGAGACAGAGATGAGGTGATGAGCTGTCACAATACAGCTGTGAGCATCCCAGTGAATACCATGTGGGGGGCGATCACTTAGCGATTATCTGTTTTTCATCGCTAAGTGATCTTCTTACCGATTAGTGCGCGGAGATCTATTCAAGTTCACTTCAAGTTATCTTACTGGCAAAAAGCGCGCGGTTTTTCTCACACGTATGCGCGTGTCGTTGCCAGGCGGGGTCGACGAGGATCATCTCCGCAAAAATTGTGTGTGCTCCACTGTTACCCTGGTCAAATCCACGTTGTGAGTCCGCAAATCCGTCTTTACTGTCACCGAGAATTCTAGGTAATAATGGTTCTGCTCCGCCGTGCACGCGCTCATCCTCGTCGTTGATGCCGGCTCATTTGTGAAGAGGTTATGTGCTGCTGTGTATAGTGATCAAGTGATTGACTGTGACTCAGTTCTATGTTTGTTATCAGAATCTTGATTTGCAAAAAATGATCAATTTTATTGTATTTTCATCAGATTGATCTCGATTATTTGTGAGTGAACTATATTTTACGATCTGTTATGAGTTCTTTCATTGGCTTAATCTCGATGATAAAATTTTATCGTGGGCTTTTCTGATGATAATTGAGGGGGTGGGTGGAAAAAGGGCGTAGCTACAAAACAGTCATTTTGAGAAAATCAATAAAAACTTGATAGAAACCGCTAGAGACATAATTGGACGAGTTGAGCTGACTTATTTCAAAGAAGATAGCATTCACAAAATAGCCCAACCCGAGTCGGGGGATAAAATTTGATTTTGAGCTTTCTTCAGCAATTTCAAAAAATAAAATTACGCCCTTTTTCCGAATACAGGTTCAAATTTCGGCCTTTCTTCCTCACAAAAAGTGGAATCAAATCTCGCGATCAAGTCCAATCGTCTCCAAATTTTTTGAGAGTGTTCCTGGGCATGTTATGAAAGATATCTGATTGCTCGAGGGTGTTTTGATTCATGCTCCACGGTTCTATGGACACGAAAAGCTTCTATCAGTCGTGTAAAAATGACGAGAAATTTTTTTCACTAGGGAAGGGTAAAAACACTCAATTTGGAGGTAAAACAATATGTTTTCATCGTTATATTAGGTGGAAAAGCGTTTCCAGGCTCTGGAGAATTTTTATAAAACTTTTCCTCGGTAATTAGGCCCTTTCCTCAGATCCACCCTCACTTACGCCCTTTTACATAGTAATTACGCCCTTTCAAATCTTCTCAGTCAGGTACTTGAGATCTTTTTCCAAATCCTGTTGGGCTGAGCAAAAAATTAAGCCCTGATATTGAAATGTTATCACAGCAGTTACGCCCTTTCAACATCTTATCATAGCAGTTACGCTCTTTTAACATTCTATCATTGCACTTACGCCCTTTTATCGTGCAGATGAAAGGGCGTAATGGCGGTTACGCCCTTACATCTGCCAGATGGTTTTTGGGGTCTTACGAAAAACGGATTTCGGGGGGTGGTAGATCTTGGTATAGGGGCTCAAAAAAGCGATGTCCGGAAGAAGGGGATAATGGCGGTTACGCCTTTTTTCCACCCACCCCTTCAATTGTGTTGATGGAAAGTATCAATAAAACACACGAATCCCTATAATAGACTCTTTCAATATACAAATTAATGAAAAATCTATCAATTGATATGGGATATTCCTGGTTCCCGAAAAGTAATCGCAAAGTGATCTTCTGTGCAATTATCGCACACGCGATGACTTCAAGGTGCGGTACAGTGATCTTAAAGTCAATTCAAAGTGATCTTGAAGTGTACATCGCGATTATCGCAAATGGTGAAGATTACTTGGAAAAGAGCACTTTAAGATCACTTCAAGTACACGCGGTGTTCACTGGGAGAGCACATATATAGCACATCAGCCGATCAGCCGGAGATGCTGAGAGATCCCCACTATCTCTCTAATTTGCGCATGATGAGTACGTTATAGTACTTCAGTAAATGATCATCAGTGATTACCGTGATGACGGTATAAAGGGCCATAAAGCAATGCTCTCGCCCGCCGGCCTGCGGAAATTACATACCCATAACCTCTACGATTCTTCACCACGTCATGTGATGCTGTTGCAGATTGCAGCTCAGTGCAGATATTTTGTGTTATGAAGTGATTTCATTAATGTGTTTCAGTTCTTGATTCCTCCTGCTATGAATCTCATCTTCATCAATTTGTAGATAGATTTGTGAACAGTGTCAAAGCAGATGATTGAGAAGAGTATTAGAAACAAATATTCAGACCAGTAGAATTACTGACAGGTGATTGATGATTCTATATTTTGTCATATAGTTGGGGGAGCTAAATTTTCTAGAACGCAATCAAGTTTTGGATACAGTGGAAAAATCAAGCAATACTTTTGATCAAGAGCTATAAGAGCGATGAATTGTATTTCATGAGACATTATGTGTCACTTGATTAGTAACTGACATCAATCTCTCTCCTAAATGTTAATTAGGTATGCCATTGTTCAGAACTCCAGATTAGTGACGGAATGGACTATTCATGTTGTGAACAGTTGCAATAGTTCCATGCGCACCAAGTGCTCGCTTGTTTACACTCTTGAGGATGCTTCCTAGCATTGACACATCCATTACAAAAATTGAGCAGTCATTTTCAACTAAATTCCACCACTCCAATGCTTTCTGTGTAGATGTTCACAATTCTGCAACACTAATACCAAAGTATTAGTGCGGTATTAGCATAGAGGGCTCAAGGATCATTCAGTTTCTTACAAGCATGAAGCATCGCTCGACTGATTAGAATAAGCAGATATCCCTATTCATGATCAAGCTCCGACTTGTGGAGTGTTGTGGAATACTCATTGATAGAGATATACTGATATTGTCAATAAGCTATATACAGCCGCCTGAATTTGATTTGACAATAACTTGGCATTCATCACAAAGTTACCGGTTCGCTGTACATGACAAGAGGCATAATTTGGGATCAACGGTGGGTAATCGCTCTACTCCTTACTAATCCATTTGTACTCGACAGACCTTCTTATCCCAATACTTATGCAGAAATGGACAGGACACATCTCTTCATTATAATCAGCCAGAGAAATTTCAAAGATTATCCAAAGCTTTTGACTGATATAAAATTTTTTGAATCATGGTCCATTTTAAATGATTAGATATGAACTAAAAATACGAAAATAAAATAATTAAAAAAAAATAATTTTAAAAATTCGCTTTTATGAACATAATAGCAACGCAAAATGTGAAAATAATCTTGAATCTCCTTTCTGCATCTAGCATAGATGTTGGCTGAGTTTACTGACTTACATGCTCCAAGATATTCATGATTTTAGGGATAAATATGATAAAAGCGTGGGTTACATCATGAAGACTACTGTTGATGAATCCATTTGATAACCCACGCTTTTATCATATTTATTCCTAGAATCATGAATATCTTGGAGCATGTGAGTCAGTAAACTTAGCCAACATCTGTGCTAGATACAGAAAGGAGATCCAAGATTATTTTCAGATTTTGCGTTGCTATTATGTTCATAATAGCGAATTTTTGAAAATTTTTTCTTAAATTATTTTATTCCTACTACATCCTCACCACCTCATTACATTCATCATGAATCCAACGTTGATCGCTTACTTGGAGGCGGATGCTAGCATGCAGGTGAGCCGCCTTCGGGTGCGAAGATTGCGTCCGAACTCACATCCAAGTTGGAGAGTGAAGCGATCATTCCTAACATTACATTACAATCATCCATCCATCTCATACATCACAGACTATTTCGTCATTCGTTGCGTGTTGCATCTCATTTCTATTCCATATATCATTCCATATTCTTCATTATCACCATCTCATTTCCTTTCCGACTTCTTCTTCATTTCTTGCCCTTCTCTCCTCCTATTTCACTTAGCTTCATTTAGTCTCATCATCTCTTATACCAGTTTCTACTTTACCGCCATCTCATCTCCTTTGCTACATCATTCTCGCCACCTTATCACATTCATTCAAAATTCGCCAGTGATCGCCTACTTGGATGCGAATTCTTGCTCGCGGGTAAGCCACCTTCAAGCGCAGAGGTTGCGTCCGAATTCACATCCAAGTAAGAGGGCGAGGCGATCATCACTTCCATTACATCACACTCATCTATCCATCTCATAGATCTCAGGCTATTTCGTCATTCATTGCATGTTTCATTTTATTCTCTCCAATATCACCATCTCATTTCCTTCCTACTTTTTCTTCATCGCTCTCTCTTCTCTTCTTCCAATCCACCTTACCTCCATTCAATCTCATCATTCTCCATACCATTCTTCACTTGACGGCCTTCTCATCTCCTCTCCTACATTATTCTCACCACCCCATCACACTTATCATAAATCGACCAATGATCGCCTACTTGGAGGCGAATTTTTGCACGCAGGTCAGCGGCCTTCGGGTGCAGAGGTTGCGTCCGAAACCACATCCAAGTAGGAGGGTGGGCAATCATTCATCCCCATACATCACAATCATCCATCCATCTCATTCATCACAGACTATTTCGTCTTCATTTTTTGTTGCATCTCATTTTTAATTCATATTCCATTCCATTCTCTCCATTCACACCATCTCATTCCCTCCCCAACTCCTCCTCCATCTCTTCCCCTTCTTCCCTTCTGATCCATCTCACCTTCATTGAATCTCATCATTTTTCATACCATTTTTTACTTTACGGCCTCATCTACATCACCTCTTCTACGTCATTCTTACCACTTCATGACATACATCATGAATCCGCCTGAATCTGCCTATGATCGCCCACTTGAATGCGAATCCTTGCAAGCAGGTGGGCCGCCTTTGGGTACCGAGGTTGGGTCCGAATTCACATTCGAGTGAGAGGATGAGGCGATCATCTCTTCCATCACATCACACGCATCCATCCATCTCATACATCACAGACAGTTTCGTCATTAATTGCCTGTTTCATCTCATTCCCATTCCATATTCCATTCCATTTTTTCCATCTCATTTCCTTCCCTACTTCTCCTCCATTTCTCCCCCTTCTCTTCTTCTATTCTATCTAACCTTCATTCAATATCATCATTCTTCATACCGTTTTTTACTCCACCGTCATTTTATCTCCTCTTCTACATCACTCTGATCACCTCATCACATTCATCATGAATACTATTGATTTATACCATCTCATTCCCGTACCTACATTTTCTCCATCTCTCCCTTCCTCTCCTTTCAACCAATCTCACCTTTCTTCGATCTCATTGACTTTTTTCCATTCTTCAAGCTTTAGAAATCCATTACAAGATTTATTAGCCTCAAAAATGACTAGAAAGATACCTTAACTGTAAATTCTGTGGTTACTAAAGCAATTCGCATGACTGCAAAAATTGCAGTACAAATCTACATGCATCAACCTTGGGCTTATACAGTAGTATTGACATTTTCATAGGAAGTTGTACAGACAAACTCTTCAGTCGCTCTTTTAGACCTACACGCTGTTCATCAGACAATGAGCATTGCCAGATAACATGGTCGAAGTCCTCATCACTTTCATCACATCGACATCTTGCACCGACTACGAAATTGACTCTAGCTAAAGGAGCTGCCAAATTATAATGACCAGATCTACAACGATTAATCATGACGATCAGATTTCGGGGAAGAATTGAACTGTGGAACCAGGGTTTCGACTCTAGTTCATAGTAGGTTTGAAAATATAATTTCCCTTTTTCTCCCGCTGACTTGTCAATGAAGCTATGTGTGTTAACGAACATTGAACTCTTGAATATGCGATGGAAATCAGTATTCGCTCCGAGATCCAGCGTAGCGCTGCCTAGTGGCGTCTTCTGAAGTTCCCAGTAGCGTCTGCACGCAAGAGTATTGGGGGACCATAGCATATGCAGCATCAGGTGCGGACGTGGTTTTCGTCTGTTTGTGAGAAAATCGTGGCTCAAACCCACCGAGAGTAAGCGAGAAAGTTTTTGGGTATTTGATTACGAAGAATTTAAGCTATTGTAGACATCAATCAGAGAAATATTGAAAGACTTACAAAAATCGAAAGTATTGGAGTGAGCCGGTGGCTTGAGCGGCGGCCACGACGCCCATGCAGACGACATAGGCCAAATCTTGATATCGCTCCAACTCACTCAATTTTGCTCGGATTTAGGATCACGACCTCTCAAACTCTTCATTTTTGAAAACCCTACAACTTCCTCGCATACTGTTGCCACTTCGGAGCTATGGTTTCTGAGCTAAACCTATGAGAAGAGCCACGCTGCATACTGCACTGCATAATGCGTCCCCCTACACTGCTTACAGCGTAGTGCATGCGGTGGTCACCTACAGCGCACGATCGCCCGTTTTGAATCTCAAAAGCGCGCGGCTCGGAGCGAATACGGTATGCAACTATTCATACAAAGATCTGTTACTAACAGGCTAGCTCCTTTAGCTGCACTATCAGCTTATTCATTGCCAATAATGCCGACATGTGAAGGTATGCAGTATAACTCGATTGTACAGCTTGTTCTACTGCAAAACTCTGAGTACTTCCTTTAAATTCCGTAAATAATGGGACTAACTTTAATGTTGATTTGGTTACTGCTGAGGGCTTGTAGAACGCTAAGCGAGTCAGTCAAAATGATGATATCCTTATCTAAATTGTCTAAAGCTATGTGGAGGGCAATATTGATGGCTATGCTTCCTGAACTGGAAATAGTGGCGATTTTATCAATGCTTTTCTATATGGATAGGTTCAGGGATGGGCAAATACACGAGCTTCCAACAGAGGGAGAGTTCTCGCTTCTGCTGCCATCCGTATATATAACACACTTGCTTCCCAAATTCATCAATGATTCAAGGGCAATATCAGGGTCGTTGCTACCCTTGACCATTTTCCCAACAACGCTGTCAAAAGGGATTGTTGAGACATGAAGCAGTGTGATAGTGGAAATCGGAATTGAGGAATTCAGAGATGCATTGTTCAAACAAACTCCGCCGTTTGTACTTCGGGTTTTCGAGAAAATTTGTAGAGAACTTTTTAATTGTATTGGAAACGGCAAGAGCGTTATTGCTCATAACTTTTGACAGATGCGACATACAGAAAAATCTAGTTCTCTCAACAATCTGAGGTTATTTACTCTCCGCTAATAGAAGATTTATTGGCGTAGTCTTCCTAAGGCCAAGAGCTGGCCGGATTGCTGCATACTGTAGGCGCTCTAGTTTTTGTGCTTTATCTTTGCGAGTAGGGAAGTAAATAAAGAATCCATAATCGATCCTGGAGCCTACAAAGCTTTCATAGAAAACGGGAAGGGTATTAGGATCAGCTCCCCATGAAATTCCTTGCTGATATTTGATCATATTTGTCGCTCCATACGAGTTCTTGATTACTTTGTTGATTTGGGATGAGAAATGAAGATTAAGTCAAACAAAATGCCCAAAAATCTAGCTTCTTCCTGAAATTTAATGACAAGATCATCAATCTTAATTTCTGATTCTCCGGAAAGATTACCTAGATTATTGAACTCAACAAAGACAGTTTTGTGACTAGCAAGCTCAAGCCCAAGCTCGAGAAGCCTTCTCCGTACTAAGCTTATGGCTCTTTTTAAGGACTCTTTATTGCTAGAATGAAAGGCGATGTCATCAGCGAATTCGGAAATTGAGACTGTTCTAGGTAGATCACTCACAATACCAAGAACATTCATAATAAATAGAATAGGGCTCAGAACGCCCCCTTGAGGAACACCTTCGAAAGGGAATCGGGGGTTTTCAGAAAAATGATTGTGAACTTCTCGCCCATGAGTGAGAAACTTGACAAATCTAACAAGCTAGGAAGGGCACCTGATTCCAGCCAGTTTTTTCAAGAGAACGTCGCTGAGCACGTTATCAAAAGCGCCGGATACATCGAGAAAAACCAAGTAGAGTGACTTTTTCTTTCTGAAACTTTCCTTCATTTTCATTTCCAAGTTTATCAAATTGTCAGTACATAATTGCCCTTTTCTGGAGCCAGTCTGTGTTGTTGGTAAAATTTTCTGCGTTTCAAGATAATAAATTAGTTTGTTCTTGATCATACATTCAAGCAACTTCCTGAGCACTGATGTGAACGCACTAGGGCGGAGATTTCCATCATTTTCCTTAATGAAATGGGTGAACGTTCTTCCCCGGTCCTCTGGAAAATCACCAGTTCTATACATTCCATTACATATGTCTAGAAGGGTGAGATGGTATTTGAAAGGGATTTTCTTGATGGCTTCATAATCAAGACCATCCATGCCAGGAGTTGATTTTGCCTTACGTGAAAACAGAGCTAGATTGAATTCTGCAAATGGGAATCTCATTATCTTCCATACCATTCCCTACTTTACTGCCGTCCCATCTCATTTTCCACATCATTCTCATCACCTCATCACATTCATCATAAATCCGCCGATGATCCCCTACTTGGAGGCGAATTCTTGCACGTAGGTGAGCCGCCTTCAGGTGCAGAGGTCGCGTCCGAATTCAGATCCAAGTAGGAGGATGAGGCAATCATTTATACCATCACATCACAATCATCCATTCGTCTCCTACATCACAGACTATTTTGTCTTCATTGTATGTTACATCTCATTTCCAATTCATATTCCATTCCATTTTCTCCATTCCCTTCATCCCATCCCTTCCCCTACTCCTCCTCCATCTCTTCCTCTTCTCTCCTTTCATTCTATCTCTCTTTCTTCCAATCTCATCATTCTTCATACCATTTTTTTACTTTACCGTCGTCTCATCTCCTTTCCAACATCATTCTTACTACCTCATCATATTCATCATAAATACCCTTCATTCAAACCATCTTATTCTCTTTCCTACAATTTCTCCATCTATTTCCCTCATCTTCTTTCAATTTATCTCACCTTCATTCAATCTCATCATTCTTCATACGATTCCCTCCTTTATCGCCTTCTCATTTCCTTTCCTACATCATTCTTACCACTTCAGCACATCCATCATAAATCCGCCAATGATCGCCCACTTTCATGCGAATTCTTCCACGCACGTAAGCCGCCTTCGGGTGCAGAGGTAGCGTCCGAATTCACATCCAAGTAAGAGGGTGAGGCGATCATCCCGTCCATTATATCACATTCATGCATCCATCTCATACATCACAGACTGTTTCGTCATTGATTGCCTGTTTCATCTCATTCCTATTCGATATTCCATTCCATTCTCTCCATTCATACCATCTCATTTTCTTCCTCACTACTTCTTCATCTCTTTTCCTCTTCTTCTTTTATCATCATCATCATCATCATCATCATCATCATCATCATCATCATCATCATCATTATCATGGCTCGAAGCGAAGGTTCAACAGACAGATTTTGAAACAGAAACTCACACATTAATTCGTGCCAGACAAAGACAGCGGTACCCACAAAACGCCTGGAAACATTGTAGTCGCCCGTATTCCTGCGCCTGACGCCATACGAAAGTAAGGTGAGCGGAAGCTTAAAGAAGGGAATATGGTGCAAAAACATGATAACACGGCAAGGGTGCAACGAACAGACTTCCGACAGTTCTATCAAATAGAACATTTGGAAGGGGTTAGAAATCTAAAGATACAGGTGAAGCAATACAGGTCGAAGAAAACGAATAAAGTCCAAAGTGGTAAGAAATCTGAGAACGGATGAAAAAACCGCGATAGTCAAGTTATGAAATGAAGTCGTTACAAACGACAAAACAGGTAAAAAATCCATGAAACAGGTAAAATAGACCCTAGGTGGAATTTAAAAAAAAAACCAGAGGAAAAGAGTAAATAATGGCCACGCTACGCGCAACTTCTAGGTGAGGTCAGGTTAGATTAGTAAATCTAGGGATATTTCTCTCTAGAGAATAATCGAGTCAGGTCATGGGTCAGGTTGAGTTGGATCCATTATAGGGACATTTTTAAAGGATTAGGCTACCATCTAAGGGAAAAATCTTGTGATTCCGGCCACCAAACAGTCGTCACGCGACTCAATATAATGTCATTCCAAGTCTGATTATTATTCATCCCTAAATACTAAAGCAATGGTGTAGGCGATAGTGTTTTATGGGGGTGAGTAGCGAGAGAAATGATAAGGTGAACCATTCTTAATCTATTTATATATCATAAGTTTCTTAGTGTTAAGGACGAGAGATGTATGATTGACGAGTTCTAGTAACTAACCTGACTCCACTACCTCCTGGTCCAAGATCGTTACCTGGAGCGTAAAGTACGTGTTATCTTGTCGATGTTCTGAATGCGACTGATCCAACTCTAGTTTTCGTGAAGGTGGAGTATCAAGTGCGTGTGATGAGACGTAGTTGGGAATCAAGTTGACCGTGTGAGTAGCTTAACACTAGAATTGGTCTGATGCGTACGTCTTAAGCTCCGAAAAAATATATGTATACTCACTATGGCTCACCTTAACATACCAGAAATTCATCGGCTTCGTGTGAGATGGAAAATGTAAGAGAGTCCCGCTTACCAAATGAAGGATACCTGACACTCAACTCGTACCCTCCGTCTATCTATACATCGGTCCCCGGCAAGATAGGAAATGTAAGTCAGTCCTCACCGATCAAGTGGAAGTCATCTACTCGACTGGTGGCCATCGCTCATCCATATACTATTTTCGCTCGGGACGGAAATTATAGGACGGTTCAACTAACTGAGTGAAAGGGACTACCAGCTCGACTCGTCGTTTTCATTCATCCGTGCACCGGTCTTATAATAGTCGGAAAATAATGTAGACCCTTGGACTATGCAAAAGAATGCACTTCCACTGGCCATGCTTGACTCGCCTCGTTGCCCCTATCCATACACCATAAGCCATACCTACACTGGCTTTACGCTCCCTCTTTCATGCTCCTGATCTCCTGTTCCGAATCTATACTTTTTGATCGTTATTGATCGTTAAATGAATGATTCTAACATTTTCTTTGCAAAATTCAGAGTCAAATGAGAGTATTTAATCTATATCTGTATAAATACTGGATGATTGCGAATAATTCCACATTACTGTAGTATACAAAGGAATCAAAATTATGTCAGTATAGTGTGGAAAGGTACCTAATGATCTGAACTACTCTTCGTATACGTTTTAGTTATATTTATTGAGGATCGTGATCACATTATGTCAGTATTCGTCAAAAACTGAGTTAAATACATGAAACACACACACTCAATTAATCGCCGCTTTTCAGATTGACGCGTGAAATGTATCCGTGTGTTATTTTCCCCAAAGGTGTGACGCTTCCTGAAACAGCAAGGAATTGAGGAAAAGTCAATTATCGATATCGCCAAGTATTTCAGAGGTATATGAGCAGCAATATCCACTTACATTTTACGTGGTCTGTTCCTACGCTTCTCCTCTTGCTCTCCTTCGGCTCTTACTGTCCCCGCATTCTTCAGACTGGAAGTAAAAATGTCATATCACCACTGATCCGTACACTCTCTTAGATATTCCAACCAACAAATGGTACTTCTATTTCGATATCTGACCCATCTTCGTGGGGGTTGACGGCGTTGGGTACGGCAGCACCGGGTACAACAGCATCGTTTCACGTCTCTCTGAAAAATATGTGATAGAAGATTCTTATACGATCGAACACATACACCCATACAGTGAAGAAGGAAATTAGTACTCACACGTCTACGAACTCATCTTCGGCCTCTGTAGAAATATCAATCCCATAACTGGGGTGGCTCGATTTTCTAAGTTCGATGGGTTCGTTCCCCTCCAACTTGTTCTCAATGATGATAGAGAGACACTTTATTAACATCTCATTGATCCTCGTCAGATGACGGAGCTGGGTCCTTATCCGCATGCTCTTCTACTTCCACATCAATGACTTCAATTTTCTCGCTTCCTTTACACAATAGAGAAGCTCCGCCGTTTCCGCGTAGAATCTTCCCATATCTTTGCTGATCTGAGCGAATTAGGTCGGATAGTGGTTTAGGGAGAGAGCTTGAGAAAGTCCCTCCTCTTCTATCCTCTAGATCGAGAACGACAGCGGGGCCAAATCTGGTATTGATTAACCTCCCGACTTTGATTCGGTACTCCGACCCTTGCTTGGGGTCCGTGATCTTCCTGATGGGAGGTAGACTCGCGACTTGATTCCGCAGTTTCAACCTTTTACAGCAGAGCCTACACCTGGCCCACCACTTTGAGTTTGACAATGATGCGTAATAGTGCCCTCGTCCGATGGGAAACTCTTGATCTTCCCTAATTTCTAATTTCGAAACGCCACCTCTCAAACATATGAGAAAAAAGCCAGCATTATGAGGTGACCGAGGCCCTAATCGATAGCAATGGAAACGAATCATCATATCTGTTCGGGAAAGTCAGTTGTATTAGGATATACTTCTAGAGCTTTCGAGACCGAGAGAGCCAAGGCAGAGCAATGAACTTCCCTTTCCTTGAAATCGTAAGATTTCAATGCCTGCTGATTGGCACATTCAACCGGCAGTTGACCACCGACCGCCACCGAGCAGGCTAAATATTGTAAGCCTAGCTCACCCTAGCGATTTTCAAGGGCCGCGAGTTCCATCGCATTTTTCGCGAATTTGATCTCTCTGCGCCGCGAATTCACCCCTCACTTCTCTCGCGCCTTTTTTCTATAACCAAATGTAGTGAAACGTGAAGTGAATGGATTCACACAAGTTCTTAGTCCAGATATCGAGGGTTATAATTTTCTGCTTCCACTGCCCTGGCCTCGAGCGCCTCATCGCGATCTCATTATACATATTCATATTCCGGGTATCACCCGTTCAATATCATTCTTGAGAAAAAGAAACTCCGCGTCAGAATAACATGCATTCCCTGATGATATTTCCTCCACTCCGAGACACTTAGTAATGAGAGATATCTTCGACTCCTCACCTTCACATTTAATAAGAGCGTTCACGGGAAGAAGAGACCACATGAGACACATCTCTCAATAGGAGCAAGGCCAGTCACTCCGACACAGATGGAGATGTTTTCCCTAGTATCCTCGATTTCATTCCTATATTGATGCGTAGACCTAGGCTACCCGTCAACAGAGGTATCTTGTCCCCACGTCATCGTGAACGATCCTCGACCGCACGTGGTGATGATTGCGCTTAAATAATCAGCTTTTGAGAGGCGGCAAGAAAAATCCATTAGTCAGTCTCGTTTCAATAACACGATGCTCACCACACCTGAAAACTCGTTCGAAAATATACGGACGATTTCCCTTTCGAAACGCTAATCCGCTCTCCGAAGGCCTTCGCCGTGTCATTCGTGGGCCTCGCTTTAATCTTCTCTCTGATGAGAACGTTCATTGTCAAATATAGACGCCTGGCTCATCGCTCTCAGTCTGAGACCTCACCTCGCCTCCTTTCTTGATCCGATACATCGGTTTATCTGTCCAGTTTTCATGATTATAGCGTGGATTAGCAATTCGGTGTGTGTACTACGATGTAAGATGATAACGATTCAATTCCTAGTATCTTGGGCAAAAAGAATTCTTTTTCTTAATATGCGAACAGTATGCAAACGTCTACTGATTGATTCAATTCCCTGTCGCAACGTGGTAATGATTGCGTTCAGGACATTGGCTCTCGAAAGACGGTGGGATTATTTCATCAGCGGGACTTACCTCAATATCGCAAGGCTCGCTGCACCTGAATGATCGTTTAAATATATACGAGCGATTTCCCTTTTGAAACATCTCTTCGCTTTCTGACGTAGTTCCCCATGTAATGCGTGAGTCTCACTCTGATCTTGTTTCTGATGTCAACGTTAATTGACGAATCTTCTCTCTCAATCCATCAACACTAGCCTGGGCCTCACCTCATTCAGGCCCAATCCATCTGCTTATCTAGTAAGCCCTCATAATCATTGCACAGACTAAGAGTTCGACCTATCTCACTCGATGTCATAACGCTTGAATTTCGGGTATTCTGGGGAGAGGGAAAAACTTTCTGCCATCACACGAACAGTGTGCGCACGTCTACTGATTGGTAAAAGTAGACCTGTGGTGGCATACACTTCACCAGTCGTGCTCAGGGAGCACAATCTATTGAAGATAGCTGATATCTACGGGACAATTCGTCTCGTGGGAAAGGATATCCTCGCATCTTTTCGAGAGCTTACGAAGAAGAGCGTTTCTCTCCGAGAAAGGGAAAGAATACGAAACAGCAGAAAGATTGAGAAGGATGCATTCGATCTGTTTGAGATCATCAAAGTTGTCTTGGAACGAATAGAGCAAAATAGTAAATCCGAATGGACGGAGAAAAAGGAAGCCTTGGAGAGTAAGGCAGATCGAATGCTACATCTTCAAGATTTTGATTGAGAGACGCCATCGACGACAGCTCAATATAGGATATTAAGTAACAAAGGCGCAAAGAAATTTCACGCACAAGTTTCTGGGAAGAGTGCGGAAGAGTGACTTTTGCAGACAGTTGTAACTTCTGCGGAATATGCAAAGTCATTCGAGCTGTGCGCAAAGTTACAACTGTGTGCAAAAGTCTTTTAGGGTGCGTCCCCAGATGATGCATATGCATGCATATGCAGTGCACACTACGAATACGCACCGCACATGTGCACATGTGCAACTCATCGAAGTTAAGCGAAAATTGAAGGGCTCGCACCAGAGAACTTCTGATATGAATCGGGTTTTGTCTTAGCTGCGTTACCGGCTGATCCACACCAGATCTAGACGAGTCCCATCTGGGTTTGGCTAAAATTCGATTAGCTGCACATGTGCAGTGTGCACTGCATATGCATGCATATGCATCATTCGGGGACGCACCCTTACGCACGAATTTTCAGAAACGAGTGCGGAAAATCGCGCCCGAGTTGCTTACGATGCTTTTTGATATTGCTGTGTGGAAAGTTGGGACTCTGCCTGTAATATATGTAATCGGAAGAAAGAAGGGGCCGGGCGGAGTCCAGGGGTGGTGCCAAAAAGTGATGCCACTCTCTTCCAAGCCGAGGTATCTGGTTCAGAACGACATGTACGGAATTTCACACTTGAAATATTCGTGAATCAACTTCAATCGAATAAATTCGATTCAAAACATTATCTAGACGATCGATACGGATTATATTTTGCCTGACTTGACTTTAAGATGAATTTCATCATCGATTCTCCGAAATTCGATTTAAATTTCCAAAATCAAGTCAAGAGCTATGAGTCTCATTCCAATTTCTAGAATACACTGTGGTGTTATTTTGTTCATATTTGAGCCGTATACTATGTAAAAATCAAGAAAATTGCGATACCATCACATTTAGAGGCTCATTCAGCTTACCATCGGGATTCAAATATTACTCCTTAGCTTCTAACAGAAATGCCAGTCGACAACTGCAACTGAAAATGATGCGGTTATATCCTTTGCGTAATGAAGAAAAGAGAGCACAACGTCCCAACCCTGTGCTTCGGGTCTCCTGAGTATGACATCAAAAAATGACCATTTTCAAAGGCAGTGGCGCGATAACTTTGTGAGCTTTGAAGCTTTATAAAATTTGTCCGAATCAACGCACACTCACAAACCAAACGGGATTCGATTTGTCTTCTTCTTAACTTTGAAAATTCATTGCTAAATTCTCCGTTTCGCACAAGGTATTTCATTATTTCCGTAAACAATAGCCAGAGGAAGTTTTCCCACAAAACTCGGTTACATTGATGAATGAGAGCTAATATCATAGCCAAATCAGCGCACACCTCTGGATCAAAGATTTTCTCAAAATATGAGATTAGTAGATGGATATATCATTGCACCGAAGTAGTTGAGGCACAGGTATTTTAGTTACAGCCTCATCAATTTGAAAAATCGCGTTGGTACGTTTGTACACCACCCAAAAATCATCTTTTGCGGTCTGCTATTGATAAATCAGGATGCGTTCCAACAAAAAGGAATGGAGTCCATATTGAATGATGCCAAATACTATCGAATGCCACTCCTGCGCACTCCGAATAGTTCAAAATACTCCTGGAACACTGCAGTAACACAAAAGTTAAAAGTTCCGTGGAAACCCTCATATCTGAGCGAGACTCCGCGAAAGTTCGAATTCTCAAATTATCTCTCGTGATACGTAATCGACTGTTATACTCGGGATAAAATTAGAAATGGTGAAACAATCGCTTAATGGATTTTTCGATACACTGTGCGTAATAGTGCACTTTGCGCACAGTTTGTCGACTTTTACTCACAGTTTATCGAAAAGTATAGTTAGGTACACGGCCGTAAACCCTATTATTCGCATCCTCGTGATGATTCCGACCCTCGCCTGCGGCTCGGGCCGGAAACCCATCACTCGGACGCGAATAAAACGTTTCACGCCCTTGTATCGAAATGTACTATTTAGACACAGAATCTAATTTTACGCACGTGTTTCAAAACTTTGCGCACACCGTAAATTATTTTGCGCACAGTTCTACTTTTACGCACCGGCAGTCGTGCGTAAAAATGAACGCTCCTCAACTTTGCTCACCGCACATCTGCCAATTAATGGACTTTTAGACCCAACTTTACGCACAGAATATCAAAAACGTCATTCTTTTCGAAAGCAAAATGGCTTTCAAGCGGCGGACAAGGACAGCTGTTGGGGGTAATGTAGACCACATCGTTCCTCCTGAATTCATCAAAGAAGCGGCTCTCCACATCATTCCATACGTCCAATCGTTCCTACAGGAACATAAATCCGACAAAGTCTTCCTAATTTTCGATGCATATTATTGTATCAAAGATGAAAAAAGAGAGATGAAGCATTTCAAAACTCCGTACATTGAGCTTCTCATATCGTCCGATCTGGAATAATGGTATGAGAAGAGTTTGAAAACAATAGATTATCAATTATCCGAGTTTGAAGAAGTTAGCAGTGGATCGTCCTTAGAAGAGATTAACAATCCAAAAATAAATACAATCAAAACAAGACTCCTCAACGGAGCATCATATATCGAACTAACAGAGTTTATCAAGAAGAAACATACTATGTCAATATCGAGTGTGGAGGAAATCAGTGTTTCACTCATTCGGTTATGATAGGACTTCATCCTGCGAAGAATGGATCATCCTCTCAAAATAAACTCCACAGTTATCCTCATTGGAAGAACAAAGAAATGGGGTTGAAATTGTGCGAGAAAAACTTCTCGATATCATATGCTGACATCCCACAGTTTGAGAAAGATAATGACGTCTCCATAAATGTTTATGAGGCGGATGAACAGGAAGAGACCATATATGGTTCATACCGTACAACGAAAAAGAGGACAAGGCATGTCAATTTACTCTTATTAGAGGACGAAGATAGAGCACATTATTGCACAATCAAACACCTTTTAAGGCTCATTTCTAGTGGGATCAACAAGGACATGCACAAGACGTACGTCTGTGAAACTTGTTTTCATTCGTTTTCGAGAGGAAAAAACTCAATAGGCACTCATTAGACTGTGAAACCGCAAACGAATGTAAAATCGTCCTACCAAGACCAGAAGAAGTAGTTCTGGGATCTACCAATCACTGGAAGGAGCAGGACTCGCCTTATATTGTTTACGCGGATTCCGAGTGCCTGCTCATCGAGATAAATTAAAAATTGGGTTCAAATACTGAAGACGAAGATGTTCAGACTATGTCTGATGATGATAACGGAGAGAATCGTTTACATCATCCAATAAATCTCGAGAAGGCTAGATCCAAGCTGGTAGAGCAAGCTCTTCAAAAACATGGTCGTTTTGATGAGACTCGATGCTTTTACAAGAGATATAGAGGACAGCTCTGTGCTCGGGGACTTCGTCAGGGAGCTTGAGAGGATTGCCTTTGGAGTGAAAGAGGTAAGATCGATATAGATGATGGATGTTATGATATATTGGAGTGTATTACTCCTCTTTTCGTATCTGTCTGTTAACTTCCCACCTCTCAACATGAGCAAAGAGGATGAAGAGAGATTCCAAGGAGCAACAAAACGTGTCATTAATATGAGAAAGTATCCTACCCGGATGAAATCAAGGTACGTGATTACAGACATCATGCTAGAGGACGGTTCAGAAGCGGTGCTCACGTCCATTGCAATCTCTTGCACCAAGAGAAATTTATTACTCCTGTTACCTTTCATATCTTAGCGAGATAGACGCCCATTCTTTAATGAAGGCATTAAATTACGATATTGATGGAGAGCTGACGGTCATATCTCGAAACATGGAGAACTATATCTCCTTCGCAAAGGACCTTGGTAATCCCAAGATGAAACTCACATTCATAGATTCCTTCAAATTTTTAAGTTCGAGACTCAAAAAATTAGCATCTTTACTTCCCAAGAAAGATATGGTCAAAACAAGAGAGCAATTCGAAGAAGGGTTATTGAACACTGAGATTTATGAGGAAGCATTCGATCTTCTCACTAAAAAGGTTTTTTTGTTACGATAACATAGATAGCGAAGCGAAACTCGATGAAACATCTTTACCTTCAATAAGGGAATTCTATAACTCACTCACAGATTCAGAGTTAGACTCTCAGTCTTAAAGGCGTGCGATCGATGTCTGGAGGATTTTTGAATGTTAATCATTGTGAGACTACTCAGATCTTTACCTTAAGACCGATGTCATGTTATTGGCAGACATCTTCGAGGACTTCAGGAATAGTTATCCAGAGACCTATTCATTCGAACCCGCGCACTACTACACTTTACCCGGTTTCGCTTAGGGCGCGCTGCTTCTCAAGACGGGAGTAAAATGGAGTGACTGACTGGAATTGACATGGTGCTTTTCTTGAAAAGTCGGGAAGAGGTGGTCTGAGTCAGTGACCGAAGCGTCATGTTGTTGCTAATAATAAATACATAAAGACTTTTAACGAAAGTCAAGATTCAAATTTCAATCATTATTCAGATATGAACAATCTCTACCGGACAGCAATGCAAACAATGCTCCCTTACGAGGGTTTCAAATGAGTGATGGATCCAAAAAATTTCGATGTATCGAAAATCAGTGATGACTCGGATTAAGGTTACATACTCGAAGGGGACTTGGTATATTCGACTGATCTCCATGACAAACACTCGGACAATCCATTCTGTCCCGAAAAGATAGCTCCGCAAGGGGCTGAGAATGAGAAAATTTCGAAATTGTGTGCAACTCTATACGACAAAAAGGGATACGTCTTCCATTATCGTGTGTTGAAGCAGGCTCTAGCAAATGGTCTTCAGCTCAAGGTGGCTCGAGCGGATGTACAACGATGTTGTTAAGCCAGCTGAAAAAATTCTCACATATACTTTAGGACTCAACAAATACATAGCCGTTGAGAAAATGTAGGGTTGCCCTCTATTTTTCGAAGAAAAATAATGTTGAAATTCCCTTCCTTATACACGGGCTCCTATGGGACCACACTCCAGAAAATTCAGTATTCTTTCATGATGTTGTCAAGAAATCTCAAAAAATTGATAGACTCGCATAAAATCTTGAAGAACATATTGACTTTGAGAGAAGTATATCGAGCCGTCAAAAATAATGAACTATTGCCGTGATGAACAATGCATCTCCGATCAACTACCAGCGACGCATATGCCCGTTTACGGTGTGCGTGCGCGAGGGCGCGCTTTGTATGTTGGTGAGCTCGGAACATGCATGTGTTGCGGTCAGTGCGTACCAAAGGAGTTGAGAAGCCTGAACTTTCAGCATGGGGCCCCGGTCTTGATACGTCACCATGCGCTCGAGCCACCTTAAAAGAGTACGCAGAGTTCGCAAATTTCAACAGTCCAAGTGGTTAGCAACTTACATCACATTGAATACTGAATTACGTAAGAGAGCAACGTCGGATTTGCGCTAAGAGCTTTTCAAATTGATGGTTAATGCCGTGTTTGGTAAGTATGAAAAATGTTTACAATCAAACTGAGGTCAAGCTGGAGACGCTATGGGATCGTCGGGAAAGTGGTGTCGAAATATATGTTTCCAATCCAAGATTTCATAGAATCGTCATCTTTGATGAGGAGTTTGTTGCGATAGATTCAGAAAAATGTCAAATAAAAATGGACAAAGCGATCTACGTCGGGTCCGCTGTATTGGATATTTTGAAATCTTTATGTATGATTTCCATCATGGATACATGTTACCAAATTATAATGATTCGGACGGATCTTGCAACCTTTTATTCACAGATACGGATAGTCTGATCTCCGAGATTTACACTTGAGACGTATTTACCGACCTCATTGAACGTGATTGTATTGAAAAATGTGATACTTTGAATTTTCAGGGAAATAATCCCTACTCGATACCGCGCGTGAACATGAAAGAGCTCGGTAAAACGGAAGAAGTATATGGTGGTGAGTTTACATTCGAATTCGTTGGTATCAGACCGAAAGCTTACGCGATGATCAAAGAGGATGAACGAAGAAAGCTAGAAGGAAAAAAGGCTCCTGAAGGTGTATGTCGATGTGTACTAAAGAAAAGATTCGATTCGATGATTACAAAAGATGTTTGTTCGAAGGAGTTGATTATCATTGTGATCAAAAACTCATAAGAAATCATTTACATCAAGTATACAGTATCAAGCAGACGAAGTTAGCCTTGAATGCAGATGATGATTAACGATTCATATTGGAAGATGGTGTGAGAACGCGTGCGCTTGGTCATTATAAGAATACATAAAGTGATATGAAGTGATAAGTCACTCAATCCATCATGTACTCATCACGAGCATACATTCAATATCTTGCTGGAGATGCTCTAGAGGATGTTTTTCTTGTGCACCCAAGAATCGTACTTCTTATCGGGTCCAAGCCATCTAACAAATACTTGATCTCCTCGCTTCTTGACGACCTTCCCAACCAAATGAATACTTGGATCTTTCACTTGAAGCAATTCCGGTTCATAGAAACCACCCAAAATTCTATCCCCTTCATAATCTTCGAGTAAGTACATCACTGGGTTTGTCCTTTTCACCTAAATAATTTTAAATATTTTTGTGCTCCAATTGGGTGTAAATCCTTAAGCAAAAACTGTCTTATATTAACTCGCGCGCACCAAGTCACCAACTTGGAATTTATGCTTCCCTGTGGTTTTTAAGTTACGACAGACTGTAGATTTCAGAGTTCTAATGTACTTCTTCTGCTGGGGAGATTTTTCATGTACACTCGACGGACATTGTATCTGCCCAAATCTGAAAATGTTCTCTCGTCCCTGCGCTGCTGTGTCAATCCAAATCAGACCGTTTGCGGTGTTCTGATGATCGTGACTGTATACTTAACCCATCAGAATTGAAAGCCGATCTTGAAATTCCAAATAGCAGCTCAGGGATAAGAAAGCTTTTTCAGATTTGGGCAGATATAATGTCCGCCGAGTGTACTTGAATAGGTTTCAAACCTATGGTTTGATGTTTGGTGCGGTTATAGTCATTCACTACATATTGTGGGATATCAATTCACTTACAATTACCATTCAGTGAGATTATCCTGTATAAACGAGTTTTTATTGTTCTAACAGAACATTCTTGAATTGAGGCTTTGAGTACTCTTTGAGTAGAATAAAAATTCGTCCCGTTGCGTTGAACTAGATCGAGGAAATCCTTATTGTAAAATTCCTTTCCTTGATCAGCTCATAAATTCGTTGGAGGAGTATAGGTACGAGCAAGCACCCTTTCAAAGGCTCTGGTTACTCCTTTCCCAGTTTTATTCTTGATTGGTTCGGCCCATCCATACTTTGAAAACACGTCAATGACGATCAGAATATACTCAAAAGTCTTGTTGAATCTACTCCAATGTATCATTATTAATAGATCTATTTGGCATTAGTCATTCACAACCTTCACCAAAACCCTCCTACGAGGGAAATTTCCTCTAGCCGGTGCATGTAATTCCTTCACCAGTTGGATTCTCTCACGGCTGTACTCACCACTCATGTCTCCTCTCCCAAAACGTTTGAAGGTTTCAACGGAGATAGATCAGCAAGGATAACACCTTGTCACCCAACTCTCTCGTCCAAGTCTGTGATTTTTGCTTGTTACCTATTCGTCAATGAACTCCATTCGGACACATGTAAGGCATTGGACATTGACGTTTTTGTATTTTTTCTTGTTGTCTTCCTCAGATTTCCGTTATCCCTCTTCAACTCGGATCGAATTTTATCCAAGTCAGAGCGTAGATGTTTCAGTTCATCCTTCAAAGATTGAAAACCATCTTTCGTAATTCGGTCCAAAGGGGAGACTTTTTGTTTGACTTCTCCAATCGAGACTTCCTGTAGGGAGAGCTTTTGTTCCAACTCTTTCTGCTCATCATTCATCCTTCGGTCTAATGAGATGTATGATCCATCGTTGAAGTAGTTCAGACCCTCTCCTACACCACCTCTAAATAAGTTGACGTTCATCATGATACTGAGTAAAGCCCGTTACAAATATTCTTCTTATACTCTTTGTGAACGTTTCATGAGAAATCATGACACGATCTTTCAAAACTATATACCATCTTTATTTTCCTTGAAATCACACACTGATGTTACATAGGCCAGATAATATACGTTCTTGAGAGCACATGCAAAGATTTGATTGTTATGGAATTCACAAGAATCGTAAATGAATTCAGGTGTTTGATAAAAACCGTCAGGTACATCGAATACGTCCTTCATATTGAACAAGCATACATTCTCGAATATATGCTTGTTCACTATGAAGGACGTATTCGATGTACCTGACGGGTTTTATCAAACACCTGAAGACACCTATGAGATCACATGGGGGTAGGAATAACCATTGATCATATTCCGATTCTGCAGCATTTAGTATAACAGCTCCTTTTACAATGAAAAAATTTCGGTCTTCGAAACCCTGTAGATCAACGAGAAGGATTTTGGGGCTCTTCTTCGGTTACAGAGTTGTCATTGTTGCCCCATCCTTGAGAGATAGTGACTCAAAGGATAGTCATAAGTGATTTTGGTAGATTTTTTAGATCAAAGGATAGTGTTACCCCCTAATGAACACGACACCTGCTTGTGAGAATTGATTATTATGTGACTCTGTGAACAATATTCGTGAGTGGGTTGTATTCAATGAATTTATCGTGGGAAACGAGACAGTAAGCACATGTATTTGCTGGTATATTCTCTTGGGTTTCGAATTCTAGTCGAACGTCTACATTTGTACTTTTCACCGCCTCATCTTGCCGCGAACACTCAATGGGGAGCATGAAATAATACGACGTCCATGCGTCATAGTCGAGAATGGACTTATCTTTCAATGACTCATCTTGGTAATATGAATATTTGGAGGACTCGAACTGCTCGAAGGCGAATCCAGTGTGAGTTTTGTTTGTCCAGTCAATGTTGAAACTTTTGTATGGGTGTACTTCCGAGTTCAAGAATTGCTTCATATTTGCGATTTTAGAATGATCGAAACACGAACTATCCTTTTTGTTGTTATTTTTCTTATCTGTTCGTAAAGCTAATACAATGAATTGTGGTTTTCCCAATTGTGTTGATGATTTTATCGCCCAAATCTGTTTCATTGTCTCTTATAGCATAGTAAACTCCAACAGTTCCCATGTACGGGAGGGTATGGGGAGAAATGGACCCTACTTCCAAAGGACCCCGCAACCAGAGATGGGATATTGGGTTGCGGTTAAATTTTTTGGGAAAAAAATATGTCATAGAGCGGAAAATTCTGACCGAAAAGTTCAATGGACCCGAGGCAAGATAATGGACAATTTCTGCAATTAATTGATCAAACATCGAAGAATGGGAGGTTATGAGGTTACCCACAAGAACAAGAACACCACGTGCTTGATATACTGCGGCATTCGAATTCAGGCCGTGAGAACGTTTTTCAGATGATTTCATGTAGAACGCGCATCTCCAACAGAATATCGAGATGATTCATTCGAGAATCTTGCGAAAAATGAGCTGGGTAATGTAAGCGAAGGAAATAGTATATTATATCATCCAGTGCGGAAGCGGCTACGTCCGCGGCCTCGGAAGTAGCGGCTTTCGTACGTGATATATATATACTATTTTATATTACGAGTACTGGAAAGTGCGCAACCAAGTATTGCCATAAAACCATTATTCAACCCTTTTTCACGTGGAAAATCCTTCTTATTTTCCTCGCTCTACCGTACCGCTAGCAGACGTCTGCGGCGCGCACATCTTCACTTCAGCATCGTTGTTCTATATCTATTCTCTCTACCCTCCCCTACCTCCCTAGTATTATGATCAGCTGAAGCTGGAATTCAAAGTTACCAGTATTGCAGATATCTGTCTGTCGTGCGTGCATTTCACATTCCCATCGTTGTTCTATATATATTAGAATCTATACCACGAGGAGCGTCGTTGTGTCTAATACTTATGCTTGCGAACTAAGTCTCATGAGCAGATGCCACTATGAATTTAAATATTCAATACGGATCAACGAAAATGTCTGTACCAATTTTCAGTATATTTATGATGATCATTTACTGGGTGAACGACTTCCGTGATCGAAGATGAGGAAAGGGCACAGGGCAGGGTCCAGGGGCGGCAGCCCCTGGTGGGGGTTTGGGGGGCTCAAAAAAACGACTCTTAAAATTTCTTAAACGAGCCCCTTGACTGAAAAATTTTTTTTAAAAATGTATGGAAAAAACAACTCTTTCCTAAATAGCTTGGAAAATGTATGGAAAAAAACCACTCTTTCCAAATAGCTTGAAAAATGTATAAAAAACGACTCTTAAAATTTTTCAAAGGAGCCCCTTGCCTGAAACAAATTTCTGAAAGATGTTTGGAAAAAACTACTCTTCTCTAAATAGTTTTACCTGAAAAAAATTGTGAAAAATGCATGAAAAAAACGATTCTCGTTGGAATAGCTTTTCATGGCATTGCTTGAAAATTTCTTCAGAAGGGTTCGAATTTATCTCGAATGAGGATTAATGAGATGCTCGAAGGATGGATAAAACTGGAAAAAATGACTCGTGTCTGTATAGCTTTCCATCACATTGCTTAGAAAATGTCTTCAAAAGGGTAAGATTTCATCTTGAATGAAGATCAGTTAGATTCCTGGAGAATGTATAAATAAACAACGCTTTTAAGATCCAATAACAAAGATAAATACTGACGCAGCACACGCATACTATATGTATAGAGATGATAGCACACGACTCACGATCGTCGAACATATATAGAACAACGATGCGAGAGTAAAACACACAGGCAGAGGCCGCGGCAATATATATAGAACAACGGCTCTAAAGCAAGATGCTCGCGCAGCATAGACGCGCGGTTGTTTTCATCATCGTTCTCTGTTCGACACGCACGGGAAGCATGCACTTTAGATGCGTGGTCAGTACCGCCACGACGCGTCTAGAACGCGCACTTTCAAGTACGAGTAATATAAACAGCCTTACCGAGTATCCACGATGACATCGCATTAATAGCCGCGAGAAATCGTGATTGAGTCAACGCTTGTCATGGGCAGCCGCAGAAAGCGGGTTGGAGAACTTGAAAGATGACAATATTATCTATTCCTGTGGGTGTTTCCAGGTCGGTGAACAAGAATATACTATCAGCCAGCCTCCGAACTTGCGGGGTGTAGGAGAGGGATGACCTCGGTTGAGTTGGAACAGTTGGGAAATGGTGCTTTTTAGGGTATTCCGACGTCGCTGAACCCGAGTCTGGCATCAACCAGCCTCTAAATACGATTGCGTAGGCGAATGCAAGGGTGTAGGTGCGCGATGACCTATATATCGAGTTGGAAGAATCGAGATATGGTGTTTTGTAGGTATTTTGAAGTCGCTAAACACGAATCTGGCATCAGCCAGTATCTACGCCTAGTTGCGTGGTTGGAGGCGCGGTTTGATCAGAATTAAGCTCTGCAACTCACAGGACATGCTTTTTAGGGTATCCCGAGGTCGTCGAACACTAATCCGGCATCATAAAATAAAAACCAAATTGTTTGAATAGCATCAAGTTTTGCGAAGATATTTCGGTTTTCGTAAACAAAGTTTCCATGGGGCGCATACTTGCAAATTCTCGCGTACGCGACAATTTTTTGGTGCCCATGTTTGAACACTTTTGTGCGAAAATTTCCCGGTTTCTATCACCAAGGTTTCCATGGGGCATATGCCTGTGATATCTCGAGGACGCGAGAAAAATATTCTTCGCGTACGCGACAATTTTCTGGTTCGCGTACGCGACGCTATTTCCGGTGCCCAAGGGTGAATATTTTTGGGTACGCGAACGGTATGTCCCTTCGCGTACTCGAAAATATTCCGGTATTCGTAAGCCAAGGTTTCCATGGGGCGCATATTTGCGAATTCTCGCGTACGCGACAATTTCCTGGTGCCCATGCTTGAACACTTGGGCGTACGCGAACGATACTCATCTTCAGGTTCGCGAACATTCTCCGGTTTGCAATGTGAGCCAAGGTTCGCATGGGGCGCTTACTTGTGAATTATCGCGTACGCGAAAATTTTCCGGATTTCATAAGCCAAGGTTCCCATAGAGCGCATACTTGCAATTCCTCATGCAGGCGGAAAAATACCTTCCACGTATGCGATAATTTCACAGTTCGCGTACGCAAAGCGATGCAGCCAAGGTTCCCATGAGGTGCATACATTCTCGCGTACGCGAGAATCCCTCGGTGCCCATGCTTGAACACTTCCGCGTACGCAAACGATACTTCCTTTCTCGTACGCGAAAGATCGGTTTTTGTTACCAAAGTTTCTATCAGGCCCATACTTGTGAATCCTCGCGTACGCGAGAAAAATGCCCTTCGCTCACGCAAAGATGTTCCTGTTCGAGTACGCGAAGCTGTTCGCAGTGCCCAAGCTCGAACATTTTTGCGTATGCGAACGATTTTTTTTCTTCGTGAACGCGGAAACCATCCGATTCACGTGAGCCAAGGTTTCCATAAGTCCCATACTTCTAAATTCTCGTATACGCGAAAGAAAACCTTTCGCGTACGCAAAAATTGTGCGGTTCGCGTACGCCACCCTTTTCCCGATGCCCGAGCTTGAATATTTTCCGTACGCGAACGATACTCTCCTCTGCGTAAGCGAAAATATTCCGGTTTCCGTGAGCCAAGGTTCCCATGGAGTTCATACCTGCGAATTCCCACGACGCGAAAGGATACCTTTTACCTACGCGAAAATTTTTCGGTTCACGTACGCGAAGCTATATAGCCAAGGTTCCCATGGCGCGCATACTTGCGAATTCTTGCGTACGCGAGGAGGACAACACCATGAATCATAGGAAATTGGCTTTCGGTGATTATTGATGAAAATGGGCTCAAACTATAGATCTCGGCGAAATGATCAAAAGATGTCATGGCCGCGAGCTCCAAGGAGATCCTCGTTTTGAGATATCTTGTCTGGAAGATGCCTCTTGATCATCAAGCTTGATGCTTCGAAAAATAGGGTTATGAGTCGGTCTCCATTGGACCCCCGGAGAGTGTAGAAGCACATGCATCCTTTTCGAGTGTAGATTAGTTAAAGTTGTCTTCTTTACATGGAATAGCTTTGTCATATTGCGTGATTTAGTGAAAAGAACTAAACAAGGAGTGTGATATGAAGATACATTGACAGGGAAGAGAATCAAACCTCAATCGTGGGGATCAAGTTATTGGATGATCATTCACCACGCTGTAGAGTCTCTGTTAGGATCGCACCTCCACCTACGCAGGTAGACGTGGTTACTGGCTGATGCCAGATTCGTGTTCAGCGAGCTCGACATACCTCCAAAACACCATATCTCGAACCTTCCAACTCGATATAGGTCATCGCGCACCTACACCCTTGCATTCGCCTACGCAATCGTATTTAGAGGCTGGTTGATGCCAGACTTGTGTTCACGGACCCCGGAACACCTTTGAAAGCACCATTTTCCAACTCTTTCGACTCATACCACGTCATCCCTCCCCTACACCCCGCAATCAAATTCAGAGGCTGGCTGATAGCATATTCGTGTTCAGAAACCTCGAAATACCCATAAAAATGAACAATATTGTCATCTCTCAAGTTCTCCGACTCGCTTTCTGCGGCTGCCCATGACAAGCGTTGATTCAGTCACGATTTCTCGCCGCTATGAATGCGATGTTATCGTGGATACTCGGTAAGGCTGTTTTTTTTTCGCTTACGTTTCCCAGCTCATTTTTTAAGAGATTCTCAAATCAATCATCTCGATATCCTGAAGAAGATGCGCGTTCCACATAAAACTATCCGGAAAACGTTCTCACTGCTTGAATTCAAACGCCGCAGCATATCAAGCACGTGGTGTTGTTGTTCTTGTGGATAACCTCATAACCTTCCATTCTTCGATATTTGATCAATTAATTGCAAAAAATGGTCCATTATCTTGCCTCGGGTCCATTGAACTTTTTGATCAGAATTTTCCGCTCTATGACATATTTTTCCCTCAAAGAATGTAACCGCAACCCAATATCTTATCTCTGGGTGTGGGGTCCTTTGGAGCATCGCCAACTTGGCCCTATTATCGAAATAGACGTGTGGCATCCACCATTGAATTTCAGTCAATGAAATTTTCAGGTTTGTAGCTTCTTAAGTGACTTTGAAGCTATCATCATCTGTTTTCGATCGAATTAGTATTAGTTCATGTTTTGCACCTATAATCATACGTTTGATATCTTCACAAAAACCAAAAAGCTTGCTTAGTGGTACACAAGTATTGTATTGAATACCATTTGCTGTTGCCACGTGGGTTCTATGCTATTGATAAGATCCAGCAGATTCTTCGTTATCAGGTGTTAATGATGAGCAATTTTCCATAGCAGCTGTGGTACCTGGATTTCTTGTCTGATCAATCTCATGACCATTGATTTGATATTGAGTATGCTCAAACATGAAAAATGACCAGCGATTCCCCAGTCTAAAGGTAGACCCGCCTGCGACATTGTCAGCGGTCACAGTAGTCGTCATATACAAGAAACTCTCACACGGTAGAAGATATGAATCATTCAAGTTTATACGAATTCTGATCTCATTGTTGGGTGAGATGTTGATGATGTTATAAGGAGTATATGTTTTTCCATCTTTCCTGATGATTGATTCACTCACCTTCAATGGATTGACTCAGAACGGCAATAGGATCTTGGAACAGCGCCATTCATGCGAACCTTGAACCCTAATGACCGTAGGAATCGGACACTTTTCGGACTCAAAGATGTTCCTCTCCTTGGTCTCTGAGTGTTGTGGATTTGACGGTGTAGTTGGTTTTCTCGGAACTCGAGCGACTGTGCTAAAGACCGAAGCCCCGGTCTATTATATAGGGTCATCTCTCCTCACTCGTAGATGTAGACGTATTGAAATTTCCTGACCCTGGAAGTTCACCAGCTCTCCTCTCTGATCTAAGATTCTGAAGGTAATGGTGTTTGGTTTGGTGTGAACTTGAGGGTATACCGGTCGGTTGGAATTATGTTCAAATGAAACCCAGGAGAAACATTGATAGCAAACTCAAACACTAAATGACTTTCTCGTCCATTGAAGTATGGCCCTACTGACCATATTACATTTAACTCTGATGGAGTCAATTTCTGTGATTCTAACGAGTAGAGATGATGTATGCCACGTTTTTGCTTTTGATATATCTCCCCTTCCTGTAACAGGATCCGAGAAACCCGAGAGAGTTCCAATATTGTTTGTAGTCGTGAAATCTACATCAAAGTCACATCGTAATTCGCACTTCAGGGTGTTCCTGTTACCTTCTAACCGTAATAAAGGTCTCACTTTCTCGTCAGCTTCATCCTCGTCTTGTGGTTGCAGGATCCTTTGAATGTATCCTTCAATTGCTTTCACTTCGTAAGATCCTGGTGGCATCTCTATAACTTTATCCTTATCGTAACTGAATTCATTATTCAACGAGTGAACATTTGGTTTCGGGTGGGAGGCCACAAAATTTAGTAGCGCAAGTTCAAGGTCCTCATTCTTCATATAATCATAGAGATCGAGTGGGTATTCGATGATTGGCCCAGTGCCCGAGACGCTCACTGATCGGAACATAACTGAATATAACCCTAATAATACGTCCTCTATCGAGGACTATCAGAGTCTCCCACTTTCCCCTGTAAAACTCGAATTACGCAGGAACTCGATACAGAGCTCCACAATTGCTCTGATTATAATTCTGACGTGACGGATGATTGTAAACGATGCGACAACCTGGTCCAAGATACCGTACTACGTCTACTGGCGGTCTAAGATTCCCGAAACTATTGATATAGAAAACAATGTTACCATGTTCAGACAAGGCACGCTAATGTTCACCTTGTTCACTCAAATTAATGATCATAGACTCATTTGTTCTTTGTTTACCAATATGACTCAACTGCGTGACTGTAGACACTCCTCAGAAGGATGGAATGTTTCTAGCAGCATCGTATAGTTCTTTACCAGTAGTCGCACCGTACTCCTTCAGGTTTTTGTTCTCCATCCTTATTTTGAGTTACGTCCACGCTGACGCTTCTTCAACGATCCTCCACGTTTCTTCTGGGTCGAATTTGGAGCTCCGTATGAATTTAAGTACAATCCTTCCCCCTCCATTGCGTTCTTGTGACGGGTGATTTCATTCAATTTCTTACGATCATTCCTTATTTCGGAGATACTTTTGACAACATTTGTGACTCCTCCCGATAGAGAAGCTAGAGTTCCTAAGGCTGATAATGCAGGTACCATTGCTGGTAAGAAACCTCCTCGTTTAGCCAACATCAGTTCCCGGAATTTTTGTGGGCCTTGTTTGCTTTTCTTCACTTTAATACTTGATCTCTTCTTTTTTTAGACCCATACCAAGCTTTTGTTTCGCCTTCATAGCTGCAATAACTCCAAGAGCTCCGAGTCTTTCGGATAAGGGTACGTTCCGAGCCTTCAGACGTTTATCAGCTTCTTGTTGTAGTTCAAGTTCGGCAGCGTGACGTTGATCCAAATCTTTGAACTGATTGTTTGCAATGTCGTGTTTCTTGCAAGCTTCGTTGAGAGGGTTGATTTCTCGATCCCCCTCCTCAATCGTTCACTCAACATTGTTTCCGGGTTACTGTCATTATAACCCGGGAGATGGAATTCAAATGGGAGACTATCAATCACGTGATTTATGGAGCCTCGACCTCTCTTTGACTGATTCATACGTTCTATTCGATGTTCGAAGATCAGAGGCGTGACCGATACTAGAGTACCTCGTATGAACGAGTGCCTATATGTTAAAAGGATCTTAGTTTCCTCCATACCATCGAGCTGACATCATGAAATTCGTGGCGCAACCTCAAGGGATTCAACTGATTGATATTGACAGAGGGATTGGAGGGAATATGAATAGTACGAGATGAAGACATGGGAGACTTCTACCAAATGAAATACGCTGTATTGTATGTGGACCATCCGGATCCGTTAAGACGAATGCCCCCATGAATCTCATCATAAGTTCTCAGGGTTTGAATTTCGAAAATATTTATGTCTACTCGCAATCGCTTCAACAATCAAAATGTCGGTTCTTGTAAGCTATAATACCCAATCTGGAGGGAGGTGGGATCATACATTCTTCAACAGCAAAGACAGTTTAGAACCTAATCAAGCGAAATCGAATTCTATATTCATATTCGATGACGTAGCATGTTGTAAACAGGATATTATTGCTGTACACTATTCCAAACGTAGGCATTCGTGTGTTGATTGTTTCTATCTCTATCAGACGTATCCTCGTATACCCAAACACCTCATTTGTGACAATGCAAATCTACTAATCATCTTCAGACAAGACGAAGCATACTTGAAACATATCTATGATAATCACTTCAATCCAGACATGTCATCCAATGAATTTAAAGAGCTGTGTACAGAGTGTTGGCGCAGTAAAAATGGTTTCATGGTTGAAGACAAAGAGAGTAGATGCAATGGTGGGAGATATCGTAGAGGGTTTGGTGAGTTCATCTTAACAGGAGATGGTTAGTATACATGTTACGCTGCTCCGAGCAACATCTACGTAATGATTCAGAAGATGAAGAAGAAACAGATATTGAAACCCAAGAAGGGGTCTGAATATAGCGAGAAACAGGTGAAACGTAAAAGCAAGGACGTTATCAAGCTCCAGATCGCAAAAACTAGTGATGACACCCGAAAAAAACTCAAAGATGTCAAGGTCGGGAAGATGAATATTTAAAATTTCAAATCAATAGTTGAGCCTTGGAAAAAACTCGTGAAAGAGAAAATAGAGCCAATCAAAACTAAGGTTGTACCTAATCGTTCGAATCAAGCTACACCGAAGCTATCCCGCTCCTCAATGCAGTAAGGTCGAGTCCAAAAGAGAAAATTGATTGATACTTCCATACCGCATATGATGTCCACACCACTGAAGCGACACAATGATGACATTAAACGGTTCCACGAATTTCCTACAATGGGAGAAATAGCCAGTGTCCCTCTCCCCAACGATGATGACGTTGATGGTGCTGATTATAGTTTGGTACCAATGGAGTCCGAAAATGAGGGAGCTGAGATGCCATTGAGTCAATTTCACATGAAACAGCTTTACCGAAGTCAGACAGAAATGGATACCACATATGAACCTCATTACTATGATGAAATACTCATTTTGGGAAGTAATCTCTCGGTTTTGTAAATGGTACTGGTGAAATTATAATTGAGAAAAATCTCAAAGTTCGGGGTACACCGGGTCTCTTTGAACTAATTTTCAAGGAGGAACCTGTTGAGTATACGGGAGATAATCTTAAGATATATAAGCAGACATTACAGGTCACTTCAGCCCATAGGATATCTCACAGTCCTAGTGGACGAGTCAAGCGAAATACTGGGAAGAAATACAAGGATGTGATAGGATAACTCTCTCCAGTGGATAAGGGACCAGTCTCGGATTTGAGATCCACGGAAATCTCGGGCATGGGTTTGAATAAAAAAAAATCGATGACATTACGTCAAGGTGGTGATGTCTACTATATTTACTGGAATGATCCGAACGAGTTAGTCGACCGTCTTGAACTTCTGCTCAGATCCACAGAGGCTGACGATTCAAACCTTGAGAATGAGATTATAGAGATTATAGATGAATTGCGTGAGGGGGGATTCGTGGTATAAAAGGTGGGGACTCCTGTGGTGATATCTCATTGTATCGTTTCACCTAGACAGTGCTTCTTGGAGGACGTCTTTGGATCAGATAGATATGGAGTACACGAATGTGGAGTACCGTACCGGGAGAGATGGAGAACAAGCGGAAGATCACCTTTCTCGGTCACTTACTGATTCGTTTGAAGATTCTCAAGGTCCACATCCATTGCGAAATAATGAAAAACAGATTGGTGGGAATGAATCACAAAGAGGAGAAGTATCGTTCCGGGGAGAGGAGATGTCTGCTTCTTCGAGTGATAAGTATGTAATCGATGACCTAGTCCACATTGAAAGTCCTCATGACCTAATTATCACACATTGTTCGAGCTCTGGTCATTCCAGTGAGAAACGTAATATGATGACGAGAGCCAAATCAATCATACAGGCAATCACCAGAGCTGAACTCATCAAGGGTAAAGGGAAGAATTCTCTCGATGGCTCCATGATAGGTACTGTCAATGAAGTTGGTACAAGATTCATCGACGATCTCAATGAAAGTGAAGCAAAACTGGTTGGAGAAACAGGTGAAATGCTTAGTATGTCCATGAACTCATCGGATAGTGATGTTATCTTGGGACTTAGTGACCTTAAAATTCAGGAAAGGAAAATGAGCGACGACGATCGAAAATTTTCAATAGACATTCATGGATTGAACATGAATATGAAAGAGCGAGCAGAATATATGAGGAACCATGAGAATAAGTGTCAGAAAACCGAAACCGAAATTCGAGATAATCGAGAAAAGTTGGGAAACATGGAGATTGATTATCTCTTCATGAAGGATACAACATTCAACATTGCTCGAATCATGAGGGTGCACAATGAATCTCCAGCTGAAAATTTCATGGAAGTAATTGAGAATTTGGATCAGATGGGTAAGATGGAGAAACGATTTGAGAATCAACAGAAGGAGTCTCTGGAGCAATTCTATCAGACAAGAACCGATGCGGTTGATATGGAATTTTGGATTAAGAAACGGGTTGAACATTCTCAAATTTCAATAGATCAACGCATTATACCTATGGTACTGAGCATAGGAGCAAAACAAGAAGTGATGGAGGATCAGATGGGGCGAAATTTCGGGTCGATTGATCCCAAGAACCATCATCTTGAAGCCTTCATCGAAGATATGGTGCAGCGCACGCAAGCGCTTCAAGGTAATACGAATGAATGTAGAATGAATCTTGAAGCTAATGGTGAAAGTTTGATTGACAACTTGAATAAACTATCGCATCAGATCCATGGAGTGAGGTCATTTGTTGATAGTGTGAATGAGAAATTGTACGAGCAACCATATAAATTCCAAGTGTTGGAGAAGAAGATTCATGACTCTGATAAGGGAATTCTAGAAAAGATTGAGACTACAGTGAAAGATCTACAAGATAAGTTGAGGCAACATATAGATATAGAATGAATATATTCTGTGTACACTATCAATTCACCTAAGTAACTACATAGTATAAGAAATAAGTGAATTCTTTCAGAATTTATTCAGTTCCCCACCGTCTTTCAAGATCGACAAGACCAAATAATCAACTTCTATATTAACCATCAAGGACGAAAAACCTACTAAATTACTTATGATTAATTTTTCAAAGTAGCACATCTCTTCTTCATTGAGGTTGCGGTGAATCGATTAGCTCATACACATACCCAATTTTGGATCACGTTTTACTGAAATGGGATCTCAGACTCCTGGGTTGCCCATGGAAGAATTTCTGAGCTTCCCAACTCTAGTGATTCCAACGTGTGGTCTTACGAGGAAACGAACTCGTCCCATGAACAACCTTTTGTGAATAACGATTTTCCGCTTCAGAAGAGAATCGAAAGACATTTCAGATCATTTCTGACGCGACGAGGCGAGCTAACTCATATTTTTTCCGAGCTCAAGACAGACGCATGAGATGAATTACAGAATCGGGCTATTCACAAGGTCGACTTGATTTTCAACTACCTCTCACCATACGCAAGCGGGTTGCCCACAAGAGTAACATCAGTCGCAGGCAAAACACCAACGAGACAACACGTACTTTCCGCACCAGGTAACGACCTTGAACTAGGAGACAGCATCGTCAGGTTAGTACTCACACTAATCCACTCTTTAACATTAAGGATAGCGAGATAGTATCACGCCATGTTTTTCACCCTAAAGCGCCATCGCCCTCGCCATTGCTATAGTATTAAGGGGTGAATGCAGATGGTATCAAGACAGGACAATCCAAAACGAGTGATCTTTCTAACGAGTCGGTGCTATTACGTAACATCGCGGCGCGCGCGCACAATAGTACATGCATCATTTTTACGCTGGTGCAAGGTCATCTCTAAGTAGACCTTAATTCCTGGACATCATCGGGGATCCAACCGAGGATGACCCAGAAGTTGAGGACCTCGAGACTTGGGGTTAACCTGAGGATCACCCCGGTGTACATCATCGGGGACCCTCGGGTTGACTCCAACGTCGTCTATAGAGAGATGACCTTGCAGATGCTCAGCGTAGAAATAGTGTATAAGGTCTTTTCGGGAAAAATACTTTTATTGGCTGAGAGACTTCTAATTTCTCCAGCAGGTGAGTTTTACGGGAGGAGGGAGGGATGTATTCAATTCGGTTTTTCAAGATCTACAAAGAGGTTCTCACACTTTTTCTCGAGAAAACGCGTCCTATTCGAGCTGTAGAGTGAGAAAGTGGAAGAAATATGATTTTTGCTGGAATAACCTCTCATTCCTTCAACAAGTGAGTTTTATCGGAAGAGAAAGGATATATCCTCCTGCAATTATTCAAGATCCACAAAGAAGGTTTCTACACATTTTTCTTAAAAATGCGTCCTGTTTGAACTATAGAACGGAGAAGTTCGAAGGGTGTCAAAAAACACGTTTTCTGGACTGTTTTCAAAAACTGCCCAAGTGGCGATTTTGATTCCAACTGGGATATGATCTCAGAAGTGCGCAGAAATATATCCCACATACAACCGAATGGTCTATATACAACCGAAACGTCGCTTTGACAAATTCTAAATAAATGGCAGGAGATACCGATAATTGCATCGTCTCTAAATATATCCCACAATAATCCGATGGGTGGTCTGCATCACGAATCTAGACCCAGTTCTAGAGACCCCTGCGTAGGAGGGGAAAGGGGACCACGCTTCTGAAATATTTTGCCCACATCTTTTCACTATTTTGTGAAAAATATCCCATACTTTTTATTTCTCAAAATGGAATGTTTTGCAAGTGGGATACTTTACGAAGATTAGATTGATGAGACTCATATGTGATCGAGCTCATGAAGTCACTTCTACAGAGTTGTAATCGTTTATTCGAATTTCAGGAACAGCTAACATATACCACAGAACCTTTTCTTCTCTTATAGGAGTTACTACAGACTCGACTTTGGTGGTCTTACAGCTGATTCTCTGAAAATACGGAGGGGATGCCAAAGCGTAAGACGAACTCGAGTGCTCGCACATGTCGTATGATTGAAAATAAAAAGTCAGTGAGGTACTATGTTCATTTGCGTTTCAGCTGGCCTGAGCGTGTCATTAGTATGATTAAGTTTCAGTAGGTTGCACCTACGTGTCTTCCAAAGGGTTCAATGTGGTATTCATCAATGAGGATAATAACATTCTTCCAAAGCAGTGGGCACATACTTTTCCTCTCATTTAGAAGGTCTTAGTAACCAGCAAAATTGGTTCCGAATGCGTGCAGTGAGAAAATTAATCCATTCTTCAGCATACTAAATGTTAAAGGTTCTGTGGATTCTCTTGTATGAGAACCAGAATGGAACCGAAATCTACTTTTGCATCTCGTTTCATTCCGTTATTGAAAGCTTTCACTTGGGATAGTCAGCGAATCTCATCACAAGTGTTCTGATTCTCTTCAAAACAATGACGTCACCTTTCTTGGATGGGGAATGAATGCGAACCGTGACACAAATTGCTAAGAATGGTATGGGAGTGATTTGGAAATTCAATTTTGGGTCAACTTCTGACAGAATTTGAGCCAAAGTATATAATACCTTATTAGAAACTCTTGACCCACTATTCATTCATAATTTGCTCGTGTCAACAGAACGAAATTTCGACGGAAAAAGAATCAGAACATATGTACTCCAAAAATGACACTTTTATCTATATTTCCAGGGCTGTATGCGGCATACGAGGGAGATCATTGATAATCAACCTACCAGGTTCGCTCAAAGCCACCAGAGAGTGTTTCATCGCAGTAGCGGGAATCATCCCTCATGCTGTAGACTTACTGTTGGATGAAGAGAGAAAAATATCTGGCTTCCACTCTAGCTTTCAGCAAGACACAAGACGTAATAGTTCTCATGAAATGGGTAGAGTGAAGGCAGTCAGGATCATCGATAGAGCACGAGATTCACCTTATCCCATGACTTCATTTGAAGAATGTCAACGGATTCTGAAGGAATGTGTTGAAGGTGAAAATTCAACTGTGAGGTTGAATATCTGGGACTCCCTTGGAAGGGTTCTTGCCGAAACAGTCTATTCAAAGTGTCATTTACCACCATTCAGGGCTTCCATCAAAGATGGCTATGCAGTTATTGCTGATGATGGGACAGGAAAACGGAAAGTTCTTGGAAGTTCTGTGGCAGGTCGTGAGGTAAGTTGAGAATATTTTCAATCATGAATAGAGAAATTTGTCAACATGTATCTCCAGGAAAGGATGATCGTCATGATATACTATCAAAGGTTACACTCAAAAAGAAGGTTTCTTAGGATTGCACTGCAACCCACACATCATGGGAACATTTCAGAAAACATATGAAAAATATTGTACTGGAACATTTCTGGAATATAGTTACGTTTGCGGCTAGCAATGTTTCTGAAAGCTTCCATGGAATCATTCTTGGAGACCTTTTAAAACGCTTCCAGAAATGTTTTAGGAACATTTTAGAAATGTTTCAGAGCCATCATATTGAAGTATCTGCGAGTATTCGAGATGATGGATGTTACGACGACTGAGCAAAAATATCATTTCATATTCGAATCGAGAGTATTCATATCCAGATATGTTCTTCGACTATTAAACACCTTGAAAAATTGTTATTATTGGAGTTATCGATATTATATGATAGCACTTCACACAAATTTCGCCAGTGGGGTTTGAACTTGCGATCTTCGGTTTACTAGACTGCGACGTTGTCCACCGAGCTACCGACAAATGTACTCGTCATGGCTCACAAAACGTCGATTAAACCGAACGCAAGTGTTTGTGATGTGAGAATGAGTTGATGATTGAATTTCATTCGTTTTTGACGATCTGATATATACAATTAGGATCGTAATTTAAGTTTTTGATATGAAATGGTATTTTGTTTCCACAAGGTCGTTGTGAGAATGAAGACTGTCTTCTGAAATACTTCATTCTACTGAAATATAGAATCGGAATTCAGAGGAGAAAAGAGGAGCAATAGAATGGAACGAGATTTCGAGTCAGGGGTGATGCGAATCTTTTCACTTTACCAAAACAAATCATCGAAATGCATCATAAGGTTGTTTCCCAAAATTTTCATCTCGAACAATTCCGCACTGCCGACGGTAATATTGAGCGAATCCAAGTAGAAATCTGCTCAGGGAACATTCAAATATTGCAGATATCTTCCAAAAAGGATTCAAACCGCTTGATGAGTACTGCTTAGATTGGTATTGGAATATTTCAGGGAAATTTTTTTGGAATGTAATTCATACTGAAATCTTTTGAAAACATTTCAGAAACGTTTGAGAAACATGACATAAATGTTCCAGCAATAATTCAGAAAAGTTCAGAAACGATACAAAAATCTTTTAGAAATTTCTCATAAAGCTAACACGGCCCTTCGAAAAGCCTCTCAAAGAACTTTCAAAAATGTTTGGAGGCAAGATCGCTGAAGATTTGATAGTGGAAAATTGCAGAAATATTTCAAAGTCATGTAACTGTTATCTTGCACCGAAATTTGTCAGAAATATCTCAGGAATGTTCCAAAAACAACACATGGAAGTTTCAGAAACATCTCAGGAACGTTTCGGAAATCTTCTGGAAACTCCCCATAAAGCTGTGAGAAATCTCTCAGAAAGCATTGAGGAACTTCCAAACATTTTTCGGAGCAATATTGCTGAATATTCTCATCTTCCCCCCCCCCCCCCCCCCCCCCCACTAAAATTTTTCCAAAAGTCTTACTTGGTGAGTATGGCCATCCTTTCCCCCTATCAATTCATCTGGGATCAAAATTTGAATTTCAACTCTTGAGAGTCGTAGGATCAGGAAAAACATGTCGAGTGATTTATCAGCATGATTTGTAGGGGGAACAACGAAAGGAAAGAGACTCGAGAATGATAATTTCAACTCTTGAGTGTAATGAGATCAGGGAAAATATGTCGAGTAACTTAAGTAGATATGAGGGCACTATGAGCCGGCAAAACATCCCCCCATCACGACCCTCGCGGCGACGATTGGATGAATCATCACTGTACGGGCACGCGTGGAGGCTATGCAGACAACTCATAGTGACCCCCACTCTTTTCAATAATTTTGCAAAATATCCAAATCGGCATTCTCAATCTCTATACGCTCTTTCCACCGTTGTTAAACTATTTCCCGATCTATTAATTTCGGACCATGAATCCTTGGAATACGTTATACGAGAAAGCCGAATTTTCGCCCAGGACTCCTGGAGGGTGGGTACAATTATCAAGCAATCTCCACGAAAATTTGAGGGAATCTAACGAATACCAATGTCGTGCTGACCAGATACTCATAATTGTCGAGTGATAGTCGTAATAATGATTATTCAATGATTTCGATAGAAATATGCAATTTTGAGATTTTCGATAGACCGAAAGAATTTGATCGATCGATCATAAAATTCAAAAGCAAGGCCGATCAGGCTGGTCTTTTTCAGGTGAGTACTTACGTGTCTTGAGCAGTTATCAAACTTGACACCAACGAGGCACTAAGTTTTTTCCATCCTCGCACACTCGATAAAGAGACCAAAAGTACACAAAAACTGCTTGTCCACGACCGCTCTAGCGCATCGTTCCCCCAGGTCCACGCCGCACTACCGGAGCTCAACGTTCACGACACCACGCTCGACGATCGACTGCCACATTAACGCGCAAGTTCCTGGATTGCGAGTGTCGGGATGACCAATTACCTCGTGAGTATCAATCGTTGGAGAGGGGGTAATGACAAATATACGACACATTCGCCGCTCTCGAGAGTTGCAGAGCATTGCATATTACTCACTGTTTCCTACTGCGCAGAAGAGACGTATTCTCATGCATCGACACGTGACTGTTGACAGTCTTATTCGCGACGCTGACTAGACGATTATGAGAGAAACAAGTTTACGCTTCTGTCAAGTTTCAAGAATTGGTGTATTCCTTTGCGACGACTAGTATATCTGTGAATTTCATATGGATGATTTATGTTGAGCAATAATGAATGTATGTCCATTTCGTTGCTCTTGAGAATTACTGAGCATTGCACATTACTCATCATCTCCTACTGCGCAAAGGAGACGTATCCTCATGCGCGCGCATCGACACGTGACTGGTGACAATTTTATGCGCAATGCTGACTCGACAATCATGAGGAAAACATGTTTACAATCATGCCAAGTTCTAAGAATTGGCGCATTCCTTTGCGATGACTAATATTTCTGTAGATTGCAAATGGATAATTTATTTAGAGCAATAACGAATATACGACACATTCGTCGCTCTTGAGCATTACTGAGCATTGCATATTACTCATCATCTTCTACTGCGCAAAAGAGACGTATTTTCATGCGCGCGCATCGACACGTGACTGAGGACAATTTTTATGTGCAATGCCGACTCGGCGAATTTGGTTTATGAGAAAAATATGTTGACGTGAGTATGGAGTTTCTAAGAATTGGCACATTCCTTTGTCATGACTAGTATTCCAGTGAATTTCATATGGATGATTCATGTTGTGCAATAATGGATGTACACCTAATTCGTCGGTTTCGAGAGTTGCGGAGCATCGCATATTGCTCATCGTTTCCCCTTCTACTGCGCACAACAAATGACGTATTTTCCTTGTGCATGCATTGACATGTGACTGAAGACAATTCTTATGTACTATGCTGACTCGACAAATTAGGCGCATGAGAAAAGTATGTTTATGTGAATTATAAGTTTCCAAGAATTAGTGCATCTGATTGTCATAAAAATAAAATACATTTGTGAATCTCTTATGGATGATTCATGGTATTCAATAATTAGTGTACACCCAACTCGTCGCTTTTGAATAATTGCTGAACATAGCCTACTGCTCATCGCTCCATCACTATCTCCTATACTGCCCAAAAATAAGAGGCGCATGTTCATACGCACGTCCAGGCGCATGGGGTGACTACCGATGATCTCCATACGCGTTTTGCTGACTCGACAAGTATGAAAAAAAAATATGTTTACACGAACATACAGTTTTGAGAATTAGTACAGTCCTTCCACGATGACGAGAATTTCTGTGAATTCCTCGCTTTTATGGACTGGATGATACGTTTGATTCATACTGCTGAAATTTTCCGTTCTTTCATGCAGAAGAGGATGGAGAGATATACAAGTTGGCTATACACGGAGCTCGGCGATTCACAAAAAACAGCAAATGTCCCATAGATAGTCATTTCTCTTCCTCCATCCGATGATGTCTAATACTCATGCTGTAAATAGTCATACCAACAATCGAAATCATTGGACGTGTATGCAAGGAATTCAGTCAATCGTCTCACTCATTGTCGAGAATATTGTGCTCAATTGATGTAGTTTGTGAGAGTGATCGCTCGACATCTTGGGAGACGTGTCCAGGATACGGCTTTTTGATGTTCTTAAACTCTTATCCTCTATCGAATGTGAATTTTCATCGGGCGAAAGTGGTGAAGATGGAGTTTTGATGGAGATGAGGAGCCATCCACGCAACGATTTCCAATCGAATTATGAATTTCAATCAGTGAATCAGAGAACAGCGAGACGAAATGAAATTTTTGCGCATGAGCAACTCGTTTCTCGACCCAAGTGTTTGCATCTTGACATCAGTATACATTTTTCATCAGGTGTAAGTGATGGTTAATGTTCTACACGACGATAAGTAGTTATCTATAGAATGATCTCTTACTGAAGCATGAATTTCGAATCGTGAATCCAAGTGTGAGGAGACAAGAAGAGATCTTTTACAGTACTCGACTCACAATCCTGCCGAAGATTTTCATCCTGACACTACTCAATATAAATTTTTCATCAATTGGAAGTCATGAAGATGTGATCTCTATGTGCATTGGAAGACATTTATGCGATAATCTTGATCGGGAGCTCAAATCTCGATCGGTGGATCAAAATGGAAGGGGACAAACTGATTTGTATACCCATAACCAACTCGTCCCGAGGCCCATTTTATGCATCCCGACTTGAGTAGGCATTTTCTTCATCACCTGAAAGTGATGATGATATTTTTATTGCGATTATGGTAGACTATCCATACAATAATTCCCCAACGGATAACGAATTTTGATTCGCTGATCAAAGTGCAAGGAGATGAAATGAGATATTCCGGTGTGTTCGAATCGCAATCCGACCGAAGATTCTCATCCTGACACTAGTATAGATTTCTTTATCTACTAAAACTGATGACGGCGTGATTTTTATGTACAGAAAGTGTCATTCGAACAACAAATTCGATTCGAACCTCGAACCTTGATCCGTGAATCAAAATGAAAGGAGGCAAAATGGAAGGTTCCAGCACGACCGACTTGTTCCTTGGTCCAAGTTTCTTATCCTGACTTGAGTATACATCTTTTATATCATTCGTGCTGGAAACACCACAATTTCTGGGGGTCTTGACGCGGGTGGGGGTACCTAGAAACTCGACGTTTTTCGCGAAGGTGGGTGCTGTGTTTCTACACGATTGAATTATCACTAGATTTCCCTAGACGACCCATAACCTCCAAAAGTTATAGATGTTAAAAAATGAATCCAAACTGGTATTTCAGAAACTATGTGATGAGTTTCAGTAAAACCAGTTCAAGAATGATACATTTCATTAATACCATTAGAATATTGAAATATAGGCATTACGCTTGGATATAGAATATTATTTCTGAACCGTAGGATTCTTCAGCAATGACCCAACTGTTACAACTTGAGCAGATTTGTTTCAGATTCAGTTTTTTCAGCAACACATCAATACTCGTCAACTATAAGAGTCACATCGTGAGCAATTTGTTTTGATATATCAAACATAGAATCAAAACTTGCACGCTTGGATGGGTCATTCGTTTGAAAGTTGTCTTTGAGAAAAGTTACCTCAGCAACATATCAGGCATAATCATCATTTTTTGGTGGTACAACCTGGGTAGATTTGTTTCGGATGCAGTTGTTTCAGCAACACATCAATACTTGTCAACTATAAGGGTTACATTTTCAGCAATTTGTTTTGATATATGAAACATAGAAGCAAAGATTCCTAATCCATCCATCGTGGATTTGGAACTTGCATGCTTGGATGGATTATTCGCTTGGAAGTAGGATAATCTTGAAAATAACATATCAAGACTCGCCAACTATAGGGGTTACATCTTGAGGAATTTGTTTTGATAAGCATACTTAGAATCAGAACATGCACTCCTCAGCTTTTGATGCCACATCGTTAGCACAGATTTCTAATCCATCCATCATGGAATTGAAATTGCACGCTTGAATGGATCATTCGCTTAAGAGTAGTCTAATCTCTGAGATAAAGTTTTCTCAGCAACATATCAGACATCATCATTTTTTGGTAGTACATCTTGAACAGATTTGTATCAGATTCAGTTGTTTCAGCCACACATCAATACTTGTCAACTTTTCACATTGATTACATAAATGAGGTGAATTGAAATGGATTCAAAACATTGTCTAATAATGGTTGCACGTTTCACATTGATTATAGGGGCATTGAATTGAAATGGATTCAAAATTTTGTCTAATAATGGTTGCACAAAATATGTCATTCTTGTTAGCGCGACGCGTGTGCATGGGTGAGCATGTATGTGATGGCATTCATCAGTATGAACCGATATATATATAGCACAACGCCCAGAAACAAAAAGCTATATGCATACAGGTCCAGAAACAAATGCGCGACGCGGGTGCATGTGTGGGCACGTACATATAAATCTAGGGATATTCAGAAAGAGATGATGAGTAGCACAATATAGCACAACGGCCAGAAACAAAAATATATAGATATAGTGCAGTAGAAACAAGAGTACGGCTCTTACCGACAGAGCTGCAGCAGACGAAAACCTATCAATGACGATTAAACAATAATAACAATAAATTGAGACGGGCAAACCGTGGTACAGCACTCATGATATAAAATATCTTACGTCACTCTTGCTGGCCACCGCGTTTTTTCCGCGGGACTCGCGGTTTCCAGCAATCGAGACGTAATATACTATTATCAACTGTGAGTGACGAAGATGTAATTTCGATGATGAGGAGCCATCCGCACAACAATTTCCAATCTAATCGTGATATTCGACCAGTGGATCAGAGTTTAGCGAGACGAAATGAAAAATTATCGGTATACTCGACTCGCTATCCGACCGGAGATTTTCATCCCAACACTAGTACAGATTTTTCCATCTCCTGGAACTAATGGAGATCTGATCTCTACAAATAAAAGGAGTCATCGAATTTCGACCCGTGAATCAAAGTGGAAGGAGAAAGAATGAAGTTTCTGCGCATGAGCAACTCGTTTCCCGGCCCAAGTTTTTGCATCTTGACATGAGTATACATTTTTCATCGGGTGTAATGGATGAAATATGTTCTTGACGACGATAAGTAGTTATCTATGCAATAATCTCCTAATGGAGCATGAATTTCGACTCGTGGATCCAAGTGCAAGGATATAGGATGCACTCTTTTAGCGTGCTTGACTCACAATATGGCCTGATATTTTCATCCTGACACTACTTCATACGAATTTTTCATCAATTGGAAGTCATGAAGATGTGATTTCTATGTGCATTGGAAGACATTCATGCGATAATCTTGGTCGTGAGCTCAAATCTCGATCTGTGGATCCAAAACGGAAGGGGACAAACTGATTTGTATACGCATGACCAACTCGTCCCGAGGCTCAACTTACGCATCCTGACTTGAGTAGATATTTTCTTCATCACCTGAAAGTGATGAACATATATTTTTTGTGATAGTGAGAGACTATCCATACAATGATTCCCTGACGGATAACGAATTTTGATTCGCTAATCAAAATGCAAGGAGACGAAATGAAATATTTTCGTGTGCTCGAGTCGCAATCCGACCGAAGATTTTTATCTTGACACTAGTATGTATGAATTTTTTCATCTACTAAAACTGATAATAATGTGATCTTCATGTACAAAAAGTGTCATTTGGACAATGATCCCGATTTGGATCTCGAATCTCGATCTGTGAATCAAAGTAGAAAGAGACAAAATAAAACTTTCAGCATGAGCGACTCGTTTCTTGGTCCAAGTTTCTCAACCTGACTCGAGTGAACATTTTTTATCATTTGGGAGTGACAGAGATGGAGTTTTCGATGAAGATGAGGAGTCATCCGCGCAATAATTTCCAATCCGATCACGATTTTAGTTCGATGAATAGGGTTTACAGCAGGGTTTGTAACTAAACTAAATTAAACGAAATTATTGAATATGTTTCGTTTCGTTTATTGGAAAACGAAACTAAACGAAATCAATCATAATTTCGTTTATGAAAAACGAAACTAAACGTAAACATTATATCCACAGAATTAGGTAAACGAAACAAAACATAATTATTCTGATTTTCATTTCGTTGAACAGAGATGAAAACATATTCAAAAGCAATTGAGTTTCGTTTCGTTCATTCAATAACGAAACGAAACGAAACGAAATTGATCCTGATTTCGTTGATGAGAAACGAAACCAAACAGAAACGAATCACGATTCATTAGTTATGGAAATTGATTCCAACCGAAATTTTGTTGAGATCAACGAAAATAAAAGAAATCAAAATTAATTATGTTTATGATAAACGAAACTAAACGAAATCAAAATTAATTATGTTTATGATAAACGAAACTAAACGAAATCAAAATTAATTATGTTTATGATAAACGAAACTAAACGTAATCGAAACAAATCAACATAATTCAAAACGTTGAGCCAAGCCAACCCTCCCTCCATCAAATCTGTGCAACACTTCGGCGCAATAACGGTAAAGAACAGTATATACGTGTCGTGTGATACAGTTTGATTTCGGCCAGATCGTATGAACAATGGGGATGGCCGAATGTGTGTTTGTGTGAGTGTGTGTAGGGAGGGGGGTGGATAGGGAGCACTGGGAGGCTACAGTGTGATAGCTGTGGAGTCTTTCCTCGATAAAGGCCTGGAGTCCTCGTGCTGATTTCGTTAGCACACAACTATTATTTGGGGGGCTTAGGTATGCCAAGAGAGGTCACCCAGGACCGAGCCGAGAGTTAGACAGCAATCCATTGACTAAGAAACGAAAAATATCGAAATTCCACGAAACAAATTTGACCGCACAGTTCCTTTCATAAACAGTGTATCATTCCAAAGGCCATTGAACCGGAGATTTTTTCAGGAGGTTTGGCATTAGAAAGAAATCTTGAGTGAAGCGTCCCACACATTGCAAGATATCCCATCGTTTGTGTATCCAAAGGATTTTCTTTGATCCATTTTAGGGTAGTCATAGGGTTCGACGATAAAGAGGAATCCCTTGGGGTGGGCCACTTCTAGATGCGACAAAAATTTTCCCATCCAATGGAATCATAGAAGATATTGTTGTTTGTTCCAAAATCTGCAGAGTTAGGTTCATGCGAATCATTTCAGGTACATTCTACTCCAAGTTGAGATCTCTCGGAAGAAGAGGGTTGAAGGTTCATTCGAAGAGCCATAACCACGCACTCCTGCGTTATGTAGGGGTCAATCTAGATAATGTCGTGGGAATTATGATTGATTTTGTATAACTTCACCGATTTCTCGTATTCATTTATATTCAATTGCTCTCAAACTTCTACAAGTACGATACATTTACAGTCAAATCAACATTTTCTGGAAGACAGAACATTGGGATACAGTACGAAAATAAGTTCTTCAACGAAAATACAAATATTGTTGTTACTGACCTCATAATGAAATTCTTAGAGCTGCATTACTGGTATCAGCTTGATGAATCCACCAATTAATAAACTCGTAGATCTGTATGTCAGTGAGGTTCGATATTGCTCGGATACAATTATTGTGCAGGAATACCTCAGTGGTATGTAAGAAACTCTTTATTGTAGTTATATCTACCTTGCTCGAGATTTGTGAGAATGTTTACAGTACGCATAGCTGGAGCTGCGACATTGTCAGTCTCGTTCTGCTGTTGACATCAAAGAATAAGTAATGTACACTATAGCACGTGAGAGCAAATGAGACAGCAAACTCTAAAATTCAAAACAATATGGAGGCCTTGATGTCAACGTTGAAGCAGATAGAGACCCGCAGAACACAATTCCATTTTTCGATGGAGTTTTGGTAGTGACTGTACTTACCTATCCAAAGCAAATCAGCAAATATCGTTTCTAAGAAATATCGTATAATCCTGTTATACTGATAGTTTTTTAAGCTATCGTCGCATTGCAGCGAACTCTGACAACTGGTGCCTCGCTCCGATGCCTCGAATCGATTTTACACTCAGGAGTTCACGGATTCTTCGATCATCCGATACTTTTGTATCCCTCAAAACTTTCAATTGAGGTAACGAGAGTCACGTAATCTGTCTGCAATTGACGAAGGCATAACGATGTGAGTGGATGCGAGTAGCACAGTAGCACATTGCGGTGGCCACCTGTGACACTGTCGGACCTGTGTCTTTGTGGCGTGCTGCGTATATGGCTTGTGAGAAACTGTAACACCAAAGTTACTAAAAGATTGATGGAACGATACAGACTAACTGATCACGTTGAGCGCAATCGGAAACCAAGTTTTTCATAATTTGTACACACCTGAGTTCTTTCAAAAAGAAATTGGGGAGTTTTTAGGTGCTAAGAAAACTCGGGCGATTTTTTTTGCAGCAATCGTGGTGTTACTATCCGTACGAGACTTCTGCTACCGTGAAGTAAGTTCTCTTATGTCCCCAAAATGATCATTATTGTATGAGGTGCTCGATAAAAAAGCTCGTTAGTTGCCGCGGAGCACGAAATCATACAAGGTCCAGTCAGGTGGTTTCACTGAGACCACAATCATATGAAGAAGGTCTGCTGCCTCCGGCGCTCAGACTCAGCTCACTTCCTCGCGCAGCCACTGGAATCCAACATGGCTAACCCGGAGGGCGCTCGCAGATTGGCCGGTCGCTTTCACCGTCTCTGCTCTCCTTCTTCTTTGCGTTATTGGCCTGTGGACTTCAATCCTCTCGCCTAGGGAGGGTAGAGAGACCCTCCCCATCACCAAGTGTTGTACCGTTACTAATGCAACGATCGAACGGAGATGGTGCAGTGGAATGCAAATTCGCGTAACTGCATTAATGCTGAAATAATAGAAATGTGTCCAATACTGATCCCATATCCTATCCTCACTGTTGGTTCCCAAAGCACTCAGGTCTGTGTGAACCCCAAATTCCCAAATCCAAAGACTCCTCTGGGAGCTGGCAGCTCATACGCGCTGTTGAAGAAAATTTCTGAGATTTCACCAATCATCACATTTACTTGACAGCCCTTGTTTGAATGGAATACTATTAGATAGTATACTAATCAGATAGTACATTTCCCATAATTTTTTTGCAAACTCGGGTGCCCACGTCACGAAGCCTTGTGGGTCATAGGGTTAGGATCGTTGCCACCATCGTCGTCTGTTGTTGGAAATTTTTCGGATGCTCAGACATGCACGTCGAGACATTTCGAAAGAAATTCCGATCGACTAGCATGGGTGTTGTCCATTACCTACCACTGTTCTGCCGAAGTCTTGCCGAATGCGGATGAGAGGCGGGGGGGGGGGGGGGGTGGAGGAGAAAATTTGCGTTCGCTCATGCAACCGTTCCTGTATCAATACGCTCGGCTTCCGTTCCAAATGATGTTTACTCATATTGATTACGTCTGATGTTTTATATCATAATTGAAATATATTCCGTTTAGTTTCGTTTATCATGAACATAATTCAAATCGATTTCGTTTAGTTTCATTCATAATAAACATAATCCATATCAATTTCGTTTAGTTCCGTTTATCATAATCATAATCGAAATTACTTTCGTTTAGTTTCCTCCCCTCAAACGAAATAGTTTCGTCTGATTTCGTTTGGTTTTCTGACGAAACATATCGATTATGTTTCGTTTCGTTTATCGTAACCGTAATTATGCATGATTAACGTTTTGATTCGTTTCTCTCACCGACATTTTTGTTGGGATTCGTTAAGTTTCTAGCTCAACCATAATTCGTTTTTGTTTAGTTTCGTTTCTCATAAACGGAATGAAAAACGTAATTCAAATCAAATTATTAAGTTTAGTTTCGTTTATGGAAAAAACTAAACTAAATTCTGGAATTTTGATTATGGTTATTGAAAAACGAAACGAAACTAAACATTATTGAAATTTCACCGAAATAAACGAAACGAAAGGAAACATAAGTTTCGTTACAAACCCTGGTTTACAGCGAGACGAGATGAAATTTTTCGGAATGCTCGACTCACAATCCGACCGGAGATTTTCATCCAAACTCTAGTACAGATTTTTCCATCTACTAAAACTAATGAAGATGTGATCTCTCTGTACAAAAGGAGTCATTCGAACGATACTCTTGATGCAGATCTCGGATTTCGGTCCGTGAATCACAGTGAAGGAGACAAAATGACATTCTTGCGCACGAGTAACTCGTTTCTCGGCCCAAACTTCTGCATCTCGACATGAGTATACATTTTTCATCAAGTGTAAGTGATGAAGATGTGTTCTCCACGACGATCAGTAGTTATCTATACAATAGTCTCCTATTGGAGCATGATTTTCGAATCGAAGATCCAAGTGCGAGGGGACAAGATGAACTCTCCTAGCGTGCTTGATCACAATATGGCCTAATATTTCCATCCTGACTTTACTCAATGTAAATTCTTCTACAAATTGGGAGCGACGAAGATGTGATCTCTATGTGCATTGGAATGCATTCATGCGATAATCTTGGTTCTGAACTCGATATGTTGATGGAAGTGGAAGGAGACAAAATGATTTTTTTTGCATGATCAACTCATTTCACTGTACCAAGTTTTTTCCATCCGGTTTTGAGAATACGTATATCATCAACTGATAGCGACAAAGATATTTCCTTACGGAGATAAGTAGCTATCCATACAATAATTCCCAATCGAATCATGAATATCGATTTGTCGTCCAAAGTGCAAGGAGGCAAGATGAACTTCCTTCGCGTGCTCGACTCGCGATACGTGAGAAGATTTTCATCCCGACACTAGTATACATTTTTCTATCTACAGGGAGTGGTGGAGATGCATTCTCTTTGTGCGTAAGAAGTCATTCATGCAATGATTTTGATTCGGATATCGATTGGTGGATCATAGTGGAAGGAGAAATAATGAATTTTTGCTAGATCAACTCGTTCCTTCGTCCAAGTTTCCAATCCTACCTTGACAATACATTTCCCCACCAACTGAAAGTGACGGAAATAAGTTTTTCACGCAAATTAGTAGCCGTCCATACAATACTTTTCCATTGAATCATCAATTTCGATTCGTGGATCCAAGTACGAGGATCTATATGATAATTCCTTTGCGAATCATGGATTTTCATTCGCGGATCAAAGTGCAAGGTGACCAAACGAGATCTATCCATGTGTTCGACTCACAATCCGGCCAACGATTCTTATTCTGACACTTGTATAGATTCGTTCTTCTACTAAAAGTGATGAAGATGAGATTTCTATGAACATAAGAAACTATTCATGTAATTGTTCTGATTCGGACCATGAATCTATTTCTATTGTTTGAAGTGGAAGGAGACAAAATGGAATCTCTCTTCATGCTCGACTCGTTCCTCAGCCCAGGCTTTTGCATCCTGACTTGAGTATACATCCACCAGCAACTGAATATTGCATTTTGATTCACGGCTCATGATAGAGGGAGGTGAGATACAATTTTGATCGCGTGTTTCACTCGGTGCTGGGCTCCCAGATCTTCAAAACTCCATCTCTCGAGGTGCGGCGAATCTATGAAATTCTATGCCTCAGCATCGCGGTGCACGTGAGCTTACTTTGGATGTCTCTGCAGTTGCACTGAAACAGGGCGTGCTCAGTGTCGTCCCAGGTTAAGCCAGATGATTGGTAACGCTGATTACGTGAATACGGTGATCACACATTAGTTTTACGGAACCCATCATGCTTGAGCGGGAGGGTGCTAGTTGTTGATATTGAATCGCCTTCTCTCTTGAGCATGACGATTTTCCGTAAAACTACTGTGTGATCACCTCACTCACGTAATCAGCGTTACCACGGGATCACTTTCGGAATATGGCCCCTGGAATTAGTCTAAGGAGGAGCCGTTTTCTCGGGTTGGTCATCTGGCTTAATCTGGGACGACACTGAACACGCCCTGTTTCAGTGCAACTGCAGAGACTATGAAAGGTCCTTTTTAGGCTCCTTTTTAGCCTTCTTCTAGAAAATCATAACTCCGACTAGAATCAACATTTTTGGACGTACTTTGGCGCATTTTCTTCCTTAATACTAGTGCTTTTGAGAAAAAAAATTGTCCATGATCGATACTTGAGCCTAGCAACTTCTGGTAGCTATTTGCTGAGAGCACATTTTAGCGATTTTTGGGCTTGCTTCAATGTGATGTAGCTCCCACTTCTGATTGTAGCTTCCACAAGTGGTCATTTTGAAGGTTTTGAGGAAACCTACAATTTGACTACTGGTAAAAGTCGGTTACTGTACTTTCTCTAGGAGTTACAGTCGTTACAAGCTGAGCAAATTCGTAAAAGTGCCAAACTTTGAGCTCAATTTAAAAAAACCGTTTTTTTCCTTCGACCCCAAACCTGTGCGACTATGTTTTACGATACAAATACTACCAATTAGAACAATAATCTGGGTAGGATGCTCAATCGCCGATTTTATTCAGCCAATTCAAAACACCATTTTTTGACTCTTCGCTCCAAATGACCTCAAAGGTATGGCTCGCATATGCTTCCATCTGAACTAATGTGCACCAATCTGTGGGGGATTACTCCCCAATGTACCCCCACATATGTGTGAGAACTTCCGGAGGCGAGCCTCGAGCTCAGATGCGAGCAGGAGGATCTCTTTTACGAGTTGAAAATGGTCATTATTTCGTCAATTTGGACGCAGGCCAGTGTGGGTGGGATTTCATTCATTCTAGGTCACAAATGAGATGAGCAGCCAGGATAGGGATACGAACATGGTTCTCTGACTCGAAATGACCATCTCAACACGATTCCGGGGTTAGTTTGGCTCCAAAAGATTGATTCTTGCTCTCAGACTAGAAAACACTTTAGTTACATGTTTTCCGATGGAGTGGCGTCACACGTTGAATAAAAGCCAAATTGACCATGAGAACGTGTTTAGATGATCATTCTGAGTCGAAAAACCATGTTCGTATCCCTATTTTAGCCGCTCATCTCATTTGTGAGCTAGAATGAGTGGAATCCCACTCACACTCGCCTGCGTCCAAATAGACGAAATAATGCCCATTTTATACTCGTGAAGTGGAACCGCCCACTCGCATATAGCTCGAGGCTCGCGTCCGGAAATTTCCTTACATATTTGGGGGTACATTGGGGAGTAATCCCACACAGATTGGTGCTCATTAGTTCAGATGGAAGCATGTGCGAGCTATACCTTTGAGTTCATTTTGAGCAAAAAGTCAAAAAAGGGTGTTTTAAATTGGCTCAATAAAATCGACAATTAAATATCCCACCCAGATTATTGTTCTGATCAGTAGTATTTGTATCGAAAAACATAGTCGCACAGGTTTGGGGCCGAAGGAAAAAGAACGATTTTTTTTTAATTGAGCTCAAAGTTTGGCATTTTTACGAATTTGCTCAGCTTGGTAACGACTGTAACTCCTAGAGGAAGTACAGTAACCGACTTTTACCAGTAGTCAAATTGTAGGTTTCCTCAAGACCTTCAACATGACCACTTGTAAAAGTCGATTATCACGTGTCTAGTGGGAGCTACATCACTTTGAAGCAAGCCCAATAATCGCTAAAATGTACTTTCAGCAAATAGCTCCTAGAAGTTACTAGGCTCAAGTATCGACCACGGATAATTTTTTCCTCAAAAGGACCAGTCTTAAGAAAGTAAATCCGCCTAAGTACGTCCGAAAATGTTGATTCTAGTCGGAGTTATGATTTTCTAGAAATAGGCTATAAGGGTCCTAAACAGGACCTTTCATAGGCCCCAGGGTCCACGGGGGCCTTAGAAAAAATCCAAAAAGTAATTTTTTGTACTATATTAATATAGTACTAACGGAAAAAGATTCTTATGGATTTTTTCAGACCCCTCTGGTGCAGGCATTCGTCGAAATGCTCCGAAATGGCCCATATACATATCATATGGTATGTTTCACTACAATTCCAGAAAATTTATCTTAATTTTATTACGTTGGCATTATTAATATGATGGGTAGCAGAATGACTACGATTTTGTATGATGGTTATGGATCATAAATTAACATAGAGAGCCAAGGACTCGGATTCAGCAATAATAGTCAGATTTATCGAAGAATTCAAGTTTCCTGTACATTGGGCACCTCCTTAAATTGAGCACTTTTTCTCGGAACGGACCGCGCCCAATTAATACAACTTTCACTGTAAATACATTGTGGATGGATGCCAAAATAGTATTGAAAGATGGAGCATAACATTGATGATGTAATGTTTCCGGTTCACGAATATAATTCCATCTCAGGAAGAAAGAACTAGAACGATATTCCATCTTCCTCGTCTCTGGAGAAATATTCAGGTTAACTCGTGATCATTTCTTCGGAAAAGTGATTCAAAGTTTGGGTTACACAATTTTCGGATATTCATCTCAATTGAAGAGCGTTGCAGAATCACGGACAACGAGCTTCCATACCACGAGATAGATCGAGGCACCTCTCTCAATATTTGGTACTTCCTGATTGGGACGTTTTCCTAATGTAATGGCATATATATTGCCACCATCATCACCCCTCGCCTCCTAATTTTCTGTGATCTAAGGATCCGTGTGAGAATGGTGGACATCATCGGAGTGCTCTCCGTTATCGAAGAAATTGAGCTGTTTTGGATATGGTGTGCAATAACAGTATAGTTGAGATGGAGATCAAACAGCACCACTGAATTTGCACAGAATGACAGAAAGTAGTCATAATAATATAATGGTTCTAGACCCCCGAATTGCAGGCTCAAGCTACGATGATCTACGTTAAACATTCCAATGATCACCATTGCTATCCTAGCAATCATATGGGCGAATCTCAGAATTTGGGCGACTTTGTGATTACGAACTATTTGACGTCTTAGGAGACATGGTTTTCAATAAATGGGGTTTTTCACTGGATGTTTTCGAGAATTTATTCGCCCCCAACACTTTTGAATGCTTCTGAGGTCCAAATCTTGCTTTGGCTCAATGATACGGGATGTGTTGGGTGAGGAAAGCCGATTTTTTCGGCTGTCACGACGATTTTCAGGTGCACGCCTTAGCTTGTAGGTTCGAGGGCGATTGATCAACCATCCTGGGGATCGGATGGGTGATAGATTACACTTTGAAGAATTGAATTTTCTTTGCCTCACGGACGTCCTCGCCGAGATGCGACAGCTAACGGGAGTTGTTGGTGTGTCATAAAATTTTTGTCATTTCAAAGAATCGCTCTCGCTTACGATCTTGTCATCGAGGCGATAAAAATAATGAAATTCTGGAGACGGGATCTGATTCTACATGAAGAAATCTATAAATCTAGTTAAATCCCATTGATGTCATTAAAACCTGGTGGCTGTTGTCACGATGGAAAGGAAAATTGCTTGTGCGTAATTCAGCCTTGAAAATGTCTTTCCCGTATGGGACATGGAAATGTGGACCCCGTTGCACCTAGGACCACGTGTTATTTAATCTCTAGGAGAACAGAAACGAATATACAAACTGCCCCGATCGTAAATCTACCCCAGGAGGAATGCGAGGCTTATACAAGTTGAGAACTGACGGAAACGTGCATTTTTGTGAGTGTAGCGTATTTTTAATTCGTAACAAAGGCCATTGAAAAGCATCGCATAATGTTAATTAAGGTAGTACTAGCGGTACTGATGAGTTCTAGCGCGGATTGGATCTTCGCTTGACTCGATTCCGCCCGCCTATATAGGTATAGTAACGCACACAGCAGACGACAACCCAACCCCGAAACTGTCAAGAGTAGTGACGTATTGGCTCAGATCTTTCTTTGTAGGCTCCTAATCGTTGATCTGTTGGTTTCTATGCACTTTTTGTGTACTCTCACACCTGTGTGCTCTTTCCTGTGAAAATCTGATAGTTAGAAATTAGTGTATCGATAATTTCCCATAAAACGCCGTGTTAATCGGCTTCCACGAAATTGCCCAGAACTTTTCTCCGCGGCTCCTAAAAATTCCGAAATTCCAGCTGTATCTGTTCGAGGCACTAATGTACCACTGAGCCGACTTTCGTAATTTTCTAATAGGTAATTCGAGTACCGCTAGTACTACCTTAAGACATTTTATGCAACGCTGTGCGTAAAACTGTGCGAAAAGTTAACTTTCTATGCAAGATACCCGTGCCGAAAGAAATGCGGAAAGTCATTATCGCACGGTTAAGTGTGCGAGAATGTAACTTCCTCGCTATGTTCGAGAAAACATAGCGAGAAAGTAAAATCTGTGCAATAATGATTTTCATGAAAAATTGAAAGTTTGGAAGAATATATCATTCAATCAGTTCTGTCGATGTATTAACCATTTGCGGAACCTCGTGTGATCCCATTGCGACGCCACTTTCGTTTACTCAGGACTGATAAATCATCTTGTTAGAAGTCAATATATTAGATGGATATAGAGATCCCTCGTTCTCGGTGAGTCCATTAATCGAAGATTCCGTTATTTACCCGCGGATAGTTGGCTCACTCAGATCTCATCGGATCCGTAGGTCAAATTTTGTTACTCTCGGAGCCATCTTTGTTATTCCCTGAAATTTCTCAAATTTTTCACAGCTTTACTGCTGGTGCATAGAATAATGTATCACGATTACATCAACATCTCTAGAATTACTCTCTCAGATAGTGTTCAGACAACATAATTATCGTTTTACCGACTATGGAATTCAAACTTGATCATCTCGCACTTCACGTATGGAACATTCGTATGAGTATACTTCTGAGACTTGAAGGTATTCTCAAGCTATGTGTTGACAAGCTATTTTAACAAGAGTCTTTCTTTTGATACATTTTCAGAATTCTTTTTTCAGTCGGGGGGCTCCGCCCCCCAAACCCCCCCGCGGGGGCTTCGCCCCCTGCCGCCCCTGGACCCCGCCCTGCGCCTTCTCGAGCGCCCGTCCCTTATCTTCGACCGGAGCAGTTATTTACCTAATAGAGGATGAACGAATCAATACGGACAGGATACGACTAAACATTCTTGGAGAACTAGACTATCAACATATATCTGATCATTGAATTTATGACAGTAACTACTCATAAGTATTTGTGATTCAGTTTCCGAAACCTTAACTAGCCAAGAAGGGTACTCGTTTGACTATAGATGAGAGGCTGATGATTCAAGCCAGTTCTGTCTCATCGAAGGCCTGATGCGTCAAATTCTTCAAATTCCATGGAGACACAGTTTTCCGCACAGGTTGCATAAAATAGTATATAAGCAACGCGGGCGAAAAGTTCTCGCACTCGTGTCCGGGACCGCGCGTGGAACTAACTTTCTCGCACTCTTGCAACTTTCTCGCATGGCTGTTGCTCGCACGGAGTTGCTATTATGTTGTTCTCGCTTTGCGAGAACAACATAATAGCCGTGCGAGAAAGTGACATCCTCGCACTCTTTCCGGACACTCGTGCGGGAATCTTCCTTTTCACCCATGTTGCTTAACGTACTATTCTCACTTTTCTGATACCAAAGTCACCTCATCTCTGCGAGGAAGTATTCTCATGAGAATGATTATAACACGAGACCCCCGTTTAAATGCATAGGAATATTCACTATTTGACCGCAAGAGCGCGGCGAAGCTACAAAATGAGTTACGCGACTATTTCATCATTGTTTGAGCACTATTTTACCCAAAAGATGTTTGCCGGGTATGTCCTGCCACGTTGAAAATTCCCAAATTTTCCAACGAAAGTCGCCCGAATTCTGAGATTCGCCCATATGGCTGTCATATCAAGGTTGGGGTGATGGGCAGTTTTCCACTCAAAGGTATAGTTGAGATTCGATACTGTTTCCTCGAGATCCTCCCTAGCTAGTGATTGGTCTTGAGTCTCGAGGTTGTGAGTGGAGTAAGGATGCCTCTTTGACATCAGAACATTATAGACTTAATCATATTGAAACAGGAATGATTGACTGAGACATTTTATTTTCGTAGGTTAATTTCGCGATTCCATTTCGTTTTTTAACTTCATATGTTCTAACAGTAACCATATAACTAGGAAAGGGAGAATTTGAGTTTCTGTTTCACGGTGTCGATTTTCTCAAATGACTCGAGATACGCGAATAGTAATGTGTGAATATATTCTCATGATTATCGCAGTGCTAGAGATTCTGTTAGGAGCAAGTTCATTCCTCAAGAAATAACTTTTTCATGATAAACGAAGAATGTAGTTCCAGCCCAACTCTGGATTCCTGATACTTTGGAATGCTCCTGTGGACTTGAAATTGTTTTGAAATGAGTGGACAGACGTGTTATATAGGTGGGGAAGTGATGAGGGAACTTTTCTCCACCCTACGCAAAAGGTATCAATCTTTGAATAGAGGGAGAATTTGCATTTGACCTCAAACTCAGATTTGATATGGAAATTAGCAGAATATCCAAACTGTGTCGAATGAACAAATTCGAGCTTGGAAAAATAGAGTGAATACCGTTTCAATCATATTGATCGGTCAAGATGCGCTGCGGAGAAAGATTCTGCCGGAAAGCATGTTTTCGGCCGCACTGTGCCCCACTGCGCTCTCCGTCTGTTCACACATGGGATAGCTTCTCAGAATACATAATCCTCAACAGTCAATGGATGGTCTGGAACGATTTGAGATTCTTGATCCGCAGTTGAATAATTTTATCAGTGCTTTGGATGGACTGCAGTAAAATCCAAATTCGTGACTCGAATCATAGCCCTTTCATGGGGAACAGGACGATGAACATATATGATATGATGGCACAGTGGTTGAGTGGTAAGGTATTTGCTTCTAACGCGCAGGATTTTGGGTTCGTGTCCCACGATTAGAAATTGCTCTTCATTCTTCTTCAGCGTTTCTATTAAGAATTGAGATTTACCCGGCTCTATTTCTTTTCGTCTCTTCATAACAATCCATATACCTACTATCGGGAGTATTGTTGTAGCAAGGATGAACAACTGTGACGCGATTTGTCAATATCAATGCAGTGACACTTTTCCGATGTAGTCGTGGTATTACAAATCTCATCAATACCTCGAAATTGAGAACAGTTGATCTCAAGTTTGAACTCAAATCACAAAATCCCTATGAAAGGCTGATGAACATATAGAGCATCTGGACAGATTATCCTATAGTTGATCGGTGGTCGAGAAGTACAGCTTTCACCTCTGACGCGAAAACCCGTAAGATGCCATCCCGTGTGGGAGAATTTCTCTTCTTTCTTGCGTCATCATCGATGATCATGTTGTCTGTCGGTATTATTCTGTTTCGATCTCAAGTATCCGTAATCCTTCAGTAGTGAATATTCTGGGTACCTGGAGCTAGCGAAGTCACATTTCGGGCCCAGACTAATTTTCCCTTTTGCTTTCTCTAAAGAGAAAGCTTTGTTTTCACCCCAACGAAAATTTGATCAAATTTTTCATCAAAACCAACATATTATTCAACAAAATTCCTTTTATCTAAAAAAGCCAAAGACCATTCTCTTCCTCTCGCCAAAATCTATCAAATGTAGGTAACACTTTTCCTCCTAATGCCCTTCCAAACCCGTCAGAGACTCATCTTTGCACCCCTTTTTCCGTGTATGCGTGTGTATGTGTGTGTGTGTTGTTCTCTATCGGACACGCTTTCTCTTTTTCTGTTCACCATATCAACTTTTGGCTTTCTACAAGTTGTGAAGAATCCAATTTCTGAGAGCCCAGTGATTTGGCAGCTTTCGGCTCCCAGTCAAATATGATCCATGGGCTTTTTCAAGCAAAAGTGCTCGAATTTCGACTTTTAATACATAAATATCTTTTTCTCACACTGTCTCACCACGAATTGAGTCACCTAAACTATGGTTTTTTCTGCAAGATCTATCGAGTGGTTAATACCGAAATTTTATAAAATCTTCACAGATCTCAAATTTTCGAAAAAATCAAAATTTTCACCAAAAATTTCATTTTAATCCTTTTCAAACCCACTGCATCGTAATTCCGTCTCAACCAAACGATGGATATTGTTAAAAAAACCTCAGACTAGAAGGCCCAAATCTCTCTAAAAGGCTTCCTCTAAAGAATAACTGAAAAAATAATGGGAAATTTTTCTTAATATTCATTTTTTCCTCGTACCTTCTTTTATGACTCATTTATCTCAATTCCAATGAGCTAAACTATGGTTATTTCTGCATTATCTATCGATTGGTTAATACCGAAATTTTATAAAATCTTCACAGATTTCAAATTTTCAAAAAAATCAAAATTTCCACCAAAAATTTCATTTTGACCCTTTTTAAACCCACTAAATCGAAATTCCGTCTCAACCAAACGATGGATATTGTTTAAAAAACCTCAGACTAGAAGGCCCAAATCTCTCTAAAAAGCTTCCTCTAAAGAATAACTGAAAAAATAATGGGAAATTTACTTAATATTCATTTTTTCCTCGTACCTTCTTTTATGACTCATTTATCTCGATTTCAATGACCTAAACTATGGTTTTTCCTGCATTATCTATCGATTGGTTAATACCGAAATTCATTTGAGTCTTCACAAATCTCAAATTTCCGAAAAAATCAAAATTTTCACAAAAAATTTCATTTTAACCCTTCTCAAACCCACTGCATCGTAATTCCGTCTCAACCAAACGATGGATATTGTTTAAAAAACCTCAGTCTAGATGGCCTGAATCTCTATAAGAAGCTTCCTCAAAAGAATAACTCAAAAAGTAGTAAAAAATTAGAATTAATATTCATTTTTCTCTCGTATCATCCTTTACGACTAATTTATCTCAATTCTAATGACCTAAAGACTTACTTATGCGCCATTCTGAATCGATTGGCTGATACGAAATTTTCATAAAATCCGTAAAACATTGTTCATACGAAAATTTTTTCGGGGGAAGGGAATTTCCACAAAGGACTCCAGTTTAATCATCTTTAAACCGACTATATCAAAATTTTCTCTTAATCAAACAATAGATATTGTTGGAAAAACCTCCTTTCAGATGACCCGAATCTCTCTGGAATGCTTCCTCGAAAGAAAAACTCAAAATATAGGATACTTTCTTTTTCGTTAAAATTATCATCATATAACGCCGTGAGAAAGCATTCTGCTAATCACTTTTAGCAGCGTATTCATTACTCTTCTATAACTAACATATCACTGGAGAGAAAGAATCATTACCAGTTGCAGGCCCGAAAAACGATAGTTTCCGCTAACGGGAGCTTCCGCTTGCGGATACGAGGCCGAGGATAAATCGTACGAAGATGTGCAATAGCTCATTTTTCATCACTTTTCCATTACTCTCAGGATATCACCTCAAGATATGGGTGTAATATGATTCAGCTGAAATACGATGCTTCTCGCTAGCATAGGCTTACGCTAGCAAACACCTTAAACTCAGAACTACACGGGATTTTATTACTTTTTAATCACCCTCGGAAGGAATCAACCTACTTACCAAGGGAGTTCTGGGTCCATTTTTGTTTCTGAATATAAATTCCGGAACTCACAGATGGCAAATTTTAAGGAGATGGATCTTCTGCTTTTGACCAGGAATCCTGTATCACTGATTGGAAATCTCATTTTTCCTTTTCGTCAACATAAATTTTTGAATTCAACACGTTTTGGGGAGAATGCCCTCTTATATTTAAACCTTTCACTTTTGTGAGCGTGGATGTATTAGGTGTAGGAGTATAAATGGTAGATTCATCATGATTTGATAAAATCTGACTCTTTATGTGGAGTATTTTCAAATCATTCACGTTTGTCAACGTGGAAAGATTAAACGCTAAGATTTACTCTTATTTAAGAGTAACTCAAATTGTCCACACTTGAGATTGATCTCGTTCTAGCTTTTGAGCGCAGATACCAGTAGATGCCAGCAGATGCTTATCCTAATAGCTAGTCTACAAGTCGTCCACTCGTGTGCCAAACATCAGTATTGCCATCAACGAAAAATTACCCATGTAATGCTCATTCTGAGTGTCGCCATCTACACTTAGGATAAGCTACTAGTATGAGCTCGCCTGATACACTAGAGAGAGTGCTACGTGTGACGTACACGGGCTTCGTGTACGTGTACATAACTGAGCATGTGTGGGTCTCGAGCATCGCGCGCCAAGTATGAAACGTATTTCCCACGTGAGCAAATCAATACTCATCACAGTATAACTTGAGATAGAATCAAGATTGAGGTCTCATTCTTTTAGCGCTGTAGAAGGGAATAATTCAGAAACACAGCAGTAGAAGCATCTCACACATGTCATAACATTTTGATTGTTTAGTGCAAGTTCCCACTTGAGATCTAACTAATCAAGCCCCGCGCTCATACTATCATAACCACCCAAAAACATGCATACAAATTGGCTACAAGGGCTATTTGATATGGCGAAACCGAATATGACTTCAACTCATTAACCAGTAAGATCAGAGTCAAAGATCAATAATTCATCTTATTAGAACCGGAATTCATATCTGACCTTGTACGTTCAATGTAACATACAATACACACGCTTATACGGAAAGTACAAGAACGAATTTTCACACCTCACATGTTTTAGATCAGCAAACCTCAATAAACTATAAAGTCATTAGCCATCAAGTTACAAAAGCTAGAATCATTATTCAGTTCATAAACAACAATTCGAGTTACATGGGATTCACTGCACGCTTTTCTCTTAAGAGAGAAGCCTATAAATACGGCCACTATCCGGGCGATGACACTCTAGTCTTGGCTTCTCAACGGACGACTTCTATATTTTCCGTAGCCACGACTACATCATATCACGGTATCCTCTCATTGCGAGTAGCTCTAACGTTGAATATTACCTCATTGTACTACCTCTACTCTTGTATACCTTCGGATGTGACGAAGATAATATCTCACTATTGTATCAAAGGGACTAATAAATCTCCAGTTATATTTACTCGCCGACTACAAGTTCCTGGATTTGAACCTACCGCCAAATGGGCACAACAACGCCATCTAACCGACCTCAGGGTCGTAACAACTGGTGACAGCGGTGTCTGGGAACTGGTGGAGTAAATACGAAAAGAAACTGGAGGAGGACATTGACACACAAATATTCAAGGAAGCAGTCAAGTCATTACACCGCCGACTAGAGAGGATCGTCAAGTGGGCTGCAATAAACGGCTACCACGTTAACATCAACATCTATCACTCGGCAAGGAAACTACCTGCGACCGAGGCACACAGCACCCACACCACAGGGGTCTAAATAGACACACCTCCAACGACGCCAACCACTCCACGCTACGAGAAATTTCAAGCATCGACAGCAACAAGTATCATCAGTCTCCAGGCAACAGCAACCTCCAAGCAGTGAAAGCCTCAAAGCAGCGACAATCTTCAAGCATCAAATATCTTAAAGCATCGACATCGAGGGATCAAATTCCAAGGGAAGATTAGCTTAAGCACTATTTGAATCATATAGAATTGATATGGGTAGATATAATATTTCAATTGTGAGGCGAAAATCTGGCAATTGGCATGGTTAACAAGAGACTTTTGAAAAGGGACATTCGGAAAGAGATCAAAGGAATTAGAAACGCGCTGAGATTGATAAAAATAGGAGGTGTAAAAACACAAAGTGATATAGATTGGACAGTTTTTCTGATTCATGAGGTAACAGACGTGAACGAAAGATTACTGCAAGTAATTGAGAGAATTATGAAGGATTGAGAGACCTAATTATATCAGGAATCGAGATCGGGAATTGGGAATCGAACGGAAAATCACTAGAACAAATAGAATCAACCGTGAATAGCCAAGCAAACATTTTACGGGAAACGACAAGAGACGTCGAAGATCTCAAGCACTTAGTGACAGAACAGGAGGAAATAAACGAGGAGTGTAGATCACGCTCAGAGGCACAATTCACCGAGATCGAAAATTTTCCGAGACCACTTGAGGAGATTTTGAATTTATTCAGGAATAGCGTAACTGCCATTGATGAGCAAATTACACGGTCAGAAAGTAAAGTAGAAATTCTGCAAAATATTTTGGATTTAGAGAGAAGCGACTGATTTGTATGACCTCACAATATAATGAGCAATACGGAATTTAGAGAGAAATTGGGAAAAATCGTTCGAGACCTTCGGAGTCAACGTCAACAAACTAAACGAATTCGTATTGAACTCAAAAAGGTTAACGCGTTCTTTAGAGAAGAATTTGACGAAAAGGAAACCAGTGTACTGAGATCGGTAGACAAATTCAGGCAAATCGATAGAGTGAAGGCCAAATTTTCAGATGCAGGGGGAATTTTGAAAGGAGAAACAAAACGCATAAACTGTCGGTATTGGGTTTTGTTGAAAAAGTTTGATAGAGTATGCGAAGCATATATAATTTGGGAAATGAGGTTTGAATAGAATATGCCACCATGAGACCTTCCGTCGGGAAGAGTCACCCACCAATCGAGGGAGCCGGATTTTAATCAATATTTTGAGATTGTTAGCCGACTTGTTACAACATATTGCATGTCACAGAGAATAGAAATATCAGAATTTTACATTGGAAACCTAAGCGGAACACACTAGTGCTTGGATTGCTTCGAGGAAGAAGTTTTTGAACCAAACGAAAGGATTATGGTCTATACGAACTTCCACCTAAACGTGAATAGGGATCAAGATATACTTTCGTGCGATTTGTGTGAAGTTTCTCTGGTATATAAACGTTTAGCGATCGATTGCAGAGAGTGCATACGGGTCACATCGAATCAAATCCGCAATTAAGTAGCTAAGGTTCTGCGTTCCGGGGTATGGAACTAAGAGTGGTAAATGGGAGAGGAAATAACGCGTGGTCCAACCGTTTCATCAGTTCATTCTTATCACGAAAGTTGTACGAATATTTATTAAGCAACAACCGACACATTCGACCACACGCGGATGACTGCATCGCTCAAACCCCACAGGATAGAATCAGGAACAACGGGGGCTAAAACCTTCCACGTTCACAAAACTAGATGTGTTACAAAAACATTTCACCTGATCTATACACAGGAGAGTCAAAACCTAACCAATTGGATTCACTTCTTTTGGAATTGGAAAATTTTATTCGTGTCCACAAATAAGATCGTTGTTATTATTCTAGGAACACCGGATAAATCGTACGTGTGCGAAAAGTGTTTCATAGACGACGAGTCAATGATAAGAAGAACAACCTTTTTCATTGATAGCAGCTTCCATAGCATCAAAGAGAGATTCAGTAACGTAACATTCACGTGTCAATTTTGCAAGAAAAACTTGACTTACGAGAGAGAGACGATCGGGTGCGAGATTTGTTTGAGAATAATTGATAACAACTTCACGTGATCAGATAAAATGTCAAGAACACGAGGAACGGGTAGGGTGCGAAAGTCACCGAGACTCAACCCCGGACTCAGAGCTATAAACGAAATTGAGACAGTAGAAAACGAGACAGCAACGGAGAGCGTTCCACAGGCAACAGAGCTGGCTATCGCAACCCCCATAAATCAGAGAGACCCAAGTAGCTCGGGATCACTGGCTACGGATAACCCCGAGACAAGAAGCACCATGTCAAATCTGAGTGTGAACTACACACAAGAAAATCAAAATAGGAGAATGCTTCCATACACAATTGCACAGACATAGAGATATTGATCAACCCGTGCGATAGATTTGTTTTCACAAGAATAGTAAACTCCAAGGTAGCAGGTCAAGCAGAGAAATATGTAGAAGCGAAAAATTGCGATGACTTACAATCTCTTTTTTCGGACCTAAAGCGAGCTTTTGATCCTTTCAAAAATGTTCTTGGATTACAACTTGAGCTATCAAAGACAACGAAGAAATCAGGAGAGTCAGTGACCGGTTATGGACTCAGAATTTCACAAATACAAAATAGGCTGATTGAGGCTACTTGTGGCACCAGGCGAGAAAAGGATTCAGGCGGAATGAGAGAGTCGACAATAAGAAACGCGATTTCATGTTTTATCAGAGGTCTGGGCAAGAATTATTGGTACAAGCTCAGAATCGAAGATTTTGGAAATCTCGATAGCGCTATTGACGCCGCAGTCAGAGTGGAAGAGGAAATGAGAGATATCGATATAATGCACAAACAAAATGAGAACCCAACGGTCATAGTGAATGCGATAATGAACAAGGATCATCAGGGTCAGGACCCTAGACATTGCTATAATTGTGGTAGACCGGGATACTTGGCGAGGGCCTGCAGAGACACGTCGTTAAGGACTCGCTCAAATAATACAACCTCGAACCAGAATCATCCGTATGAGGAGAAGTGCAACTGCTGCGGGGATATAGGTAATGTTCGTTGGGAGTGTCGATATAAGGACACGGTCTGCAATAATTGCAAGACGAAGGGACATTTACAGCGGGCATATGGGAGATTACCTCGTGATGACAACAGAATGGATACACGTCATATGAATAAACGAGAGCCAAACTCACGCGGAACCTCAAACAATGATTTAAACTCCAACCCAACTCATTGGAAGAGTGCACCAATGAGGAGGTCTTAGAATCTTTGTACTCAAATCAACAAGAAACACGCATAATTTTAACATGTTCCGTGAACCAGAGTCAATGTCCCACTATCATCCTAAAGAGTAGGGAACTCAAAGGAGAGGTGAAATTTTTGGTAGGTACTGGCGCTGAAGTGAACCTGTTGAAAATAAATTCCCTGAAGGATCACGTTTGGTACAACCCATCGGTAACAGTAAAACTAACGGGAATTGAAAATAAAATTGTCGACACTCTGGGATATGTGAAAATCTTTTTCGATAACTGCTCACCGTGCGAATTTTTCCTCGTACAAGAGACTTTTAAGATAAATTACGACGGATTTATCGGATCACGATTCTTGAGGAAACATGAGACGGATTTATCTTTCAAAACGAATATCATGAAAATTGAAGAGCGCGAAATCGACCTTGCACCAATTCACATAACTAACTGTCTGTTGCCCGCAAGATCAAAGAAAATGATTAACGTAAATCTTGAAAAAACGGATCTATCCGAAGGTTACGTGAGGAAGCTACAAGCAGGACCCGGAATTTTCATATCAATGGTGATTAAAAATGTTAACGGTAGGGGGAAACTCTGTGCATATAACACAAACAACAATGACATCTCCTTATCTATTCCGCCACTGAAATTAGAAGAATTTGAAGCTTTGCCAAAAAACATCAGATACATTGATTGTAAAGACGAATCGAAAATTGAGCAACGAATCATAGAACTAACAAAATCTTTGAACTTGGACGATTTGGATCAGGAGGAGAGGGATAGTATGATGAGGATCATCAGAGAGTTTCCGTTTCAATTTTTCTTACCTGGTGACAAACTAGGATATATGAAGGGAGTGGAACATAGAATCATTACGACATCTAAGGTACCAATAAACATAAAACAATATAGGAATTCGGTACATCTCAGAGACGAGATTGGAAGACAGGTGGAAAAGTTATTAGAACAGGATATCATAGAGAAATCAACTAGTGGGTGGAATGCGCCACTTTGGACTGTACCAAAGAAAGACAACGATAAGGGTGAAAAACAATGGTGGTTGGTCATAGACTTCAGGGAATTGAACAAAAAGACAGTCTCAGAGGTACACCCTCTTTCGAATATAACAGATATTTCAGACCAATTAGGGGGGGGGGGGCTAAATATTCTGGATTCTATCAGACATTAATTGATGAAAGAGATAATGACGCCACGAGCTTCTCCAGTAACAACAATCACTGGAAATTTAAACGCCTTGCTATGGGCCTCAAAAACTCACCAATTTGCTTTTCTCGAGCTCTCTCGAACGTTCTAACAGGAATAAACAACGTAGATTGTTTTATTTACGTCGATGATTTGATTGTTCATGCTTCTTCAATAGCTGATCACCATAGAAAGATGAAAAAACTATTAGCAAGATTCAAGGAGCATGGGCTCATTTTCCAACCCGGAAAATGCAGATTTTTACAGAAAGAAATCACTTATCTCGGGCATAAAGTAGGTCAAGACGGAGTGAACCATCGGCTGTTCAAGATTTCCCAAAGCCACGAAACGAGAAGAATATCAAACAATCCCTCGGACTAGCCGGTTATTATAGACGTTTCATCAGAGATTTCGCGAGAATATCGAAACCACTATCGATGTTAACGATAAAGGGCGTGAAATTCACATGGGGAAATGAACAGCAGGTGGCTTTCGATGAGTTGGAACAAATACTGTGCTCCGATGTCATTTTATGCTACCCAAAATTCGACGAATTATTTTTAATCACCTGTGACAGTTCGTCTTTTGCTGTGGGATGCGTGCTCAGCCAGATTGAAAACGGCGCAGATTTACCAGTCGCATACGCGTCGTGAGTACTTAATTTCGCGGAAATAAGGTATTCTACAATTGAGAAGGAGATGGTAGCCATTTTGTTCGCCGTAAAACAGTTTAGAACATATATTTTAGGCGAGAATTTACCCTTATTATCGATCATAGACCACTAGTATGGATGAACAACCGTAAAGATCCTTCATCACGATTAGTCCGCTGGAGAGTGACACTGAATCCGTATAATTTTGAGGTAAAATACAAAAGGGGAAGCATGAATTTGAACGCAGATGCGTTATCTAGGAACCCGGTAGAGTCAGCCGAAAATGACAATGAGCAAGAATATGATATCGATGATTATATGGTAAATGTCGTGGACAAATTCCAAAATAAGATAAACTGCAACTGCCCTTACTGCACGGAGACCTCGTCCTCAAAAAAATGACGACCTAGATACTCCTGAAGACAGACAGAGACAGAACGACCTACGAGAAATTAGGACGATCAGTGACTTGGAAGAAAGCACTGGAATCATAGAAAACCGCAGTGACTCAAGATTAAGATCTGGAATCATAGAAAACCGCAGTGACTCAAGAGTGAACACTGGAATCATAGAAAACCGCAGTCACTTGGAAGCAAGCACTGGAATCATAGAAAACCGCAGTGACTCAAGAGTGAGCACTGGAATCATGGAAAACCGCAGTCGCTTGGGAGCAAGCACTGGAATCATAGGAAACAGCAGTGACTCAAAAAGAAACACTGGAATCATTGAGAAAGAAAACACTGGATCCAAACGCCCACGAGAAGACGGCAATGAAGAAAGAATTAATGAAATTGAACTCAAACAGCCACGAAGCAACGGCCAAGAGGAAAAACTAGATAGGGAAACTATTAACCCAAGTCCAAACAGAGGTCTAGACGAGTCAGCAGAGGAGAGTGTCGGGGTAGCTCACATCCGGAATAACACTAACATGTCTATAAGCCAAACCCAAATCGCGAATCCAATCGAGATAACAAATAACACCTCAATACCTCAACATGATGACCCAAATCCTGCGACAGAGACTAGTACCAGAAGTGCGGATGAGAGGTGTAGTAAGAACGACGACAGAGAACGAGGTCACAGCAGTAAGGTAGTCAGAACATGCATGGATGTGTTACCGATCAGCTCAAACACTTTAAACTACAGTAGAGATCCATTATGGTTGAGGAAAGGCACACTGATCCATGTGTTCACAACGAATTGCGCGGTAAGATCAAGAGTTACAAAGAATTCACTCGAACGTGGACTTTTCAACGTACACGAAGTAAAAGCAAAATCACCTGATTTGAAGGAAATTGTCATAACAAAATCTAGTAGGTTGAGAATAATCCACTTGTTTGTAAAAAAAGAGCGTTGAATGTCGAACATCACAACTTGACAAACTGGATACCTTGATTTTGTTACAGAACTTAGTAGAAAGGAGGGGCATCAAATCAATGAGTATAGAAAAGACATACGATATTATAGAAGAAAATTTTTGGCCTACGATAACAGAATTCTTCAAATCTATCGCAAATGACAATCTCGAAATAAGGATTTGCACGGGTGAAGTCGTAATACCGGACCAGAATATCAGGGCAGAGATACTTAAGGAAAATCACGAGGCCTTGATAGGTGGACATAGAGGTATATCAACAACATACTCGAGAATGAGGGCAAATTTCTATTGGAAAAATATGAAGAGAGGAGTGAGAGAATTCATTAAATTTTGCGGGAAGTGTCAGAAGTCAAAGTTAGTAAGAAAGAAAACGAAATAACCCATGGTCATAACTGACACCCCAGGGAGAGGTCTTCAAAAGATTCAAATTGATTTAGTAGGCCCCTTACCTTTTGCTGAGACTGGAGAGAAATACATCTTTTTTTCGAAGTATAGAAATAGATGGGTGTGACGGACAGATCCTTTATTTTAGACTTTCGCCAACGTTTCGCCAGCATATGTGCTGGCCTCTTCAGGGCTATATGAATTTTTGAAAACAAATATAAGTACGTCTCTTCAATTAAGAGTACAGAGTCAATCTAAAAACTTACCAAATTATCAAAATATTTTTACATTATCCACTCATATTGAGTGGAAGTGTTATAAATTACTTGGCAAAATCTGGAGAAAATGGGGAGTGTAAATTTTTTTATCAAAATTGTTGTAGGAAAACAGAAGTAAAAGTAAGCTGATCACTTACAATAAGTTCATATAAGCCAAAACACAGCAGACCGCAGACACATTGCCGCCGGGCGGCGATGGTGATTACCCAGCTGACAGTGTGCCCGTGGCTGGATCTTGCCGATCTTTTGTATCCTTGCATAGTCGAATGCTTCGCGAAGTTGTCATCCGCGTGGCACAACGGCTCTAGTATTAGGAGCGCACACCACGTGAGTTGGTAATGCAGTGGGATGTATTGCGTGCAACCCGTGAGCGCAAACGTCTCAGCGACCAAGCATTCCCCGCCAGATCAGTTGTGCGGACTTGAGTGTGTGTGTTATGTATATTTCGCGCATTCATTCGTCTGCGCTCGCGATTGTTGTGGTTCCAAGGTTCATTGCTCTGTTTTTTGATGTTTCGTTTCAAAGAGAGTTTCAGATTGTCCAGAGACTTTTTGTACGTGCATTTTAAGTTATTTAAATCAAACTTGCGATTCACGTTATCGCTATTCCAATATATACGGAGCATCTCTGAAAACTCTCTTTTGAACTGAGCGCTCTCTGAGTCTAGTATCCGGATTTTCTCGAAGTCAAATTTGTGGTGTTTTGAACGGCAGTGTATCGCAAGTGCTGATCGTTCATCATCGTTATTGATTGCACGTATATGTTCATTCACACGAACTCGCAGACATCTTAGTGTCTGCCCTACGTAAACTCTTTTACATTCCTGACAAGTTATCTGGTAGACAACCCCTTTTTTCTCTTCATTTGACAACTTGTCTTTACCCAAACGTACGATGTCATTGAGCTTATTGGACAGCTTATAAATCGGGTCGATGTTATGTCTACGTAAAATATCGTTCGTTTGGGATGAGAGACCATTGACGTAAGGCAAAACCATTTTATAGCACTGCGTGACCTAAACCCGCGTTTTTTTAACGCATTTGCGGGACTTAAATGGCCTATTATTCAACTGTGAAATAATGCGTCCGCTCACTTCACAATCAGTTTATTTCACTGCGAGGTTACAAGGGCATTTTTGGCAATTTTTGCGCATACTACGTATGCAGGCATCGAAATTTGAAGAAAAATGATAAGAAATCTATGATGGATCATGTCTGGAGCAATTGTATCCGCATCAATGATTGTAAAGAGCAAGAAAATTAGTCATGACTGTAACACTCCTGCTCATGGTTATAAATCATGAGCAACATAAACATAAACATAAACACGTGGCTGAGTTCTGCACATGTACATACATACGTGCTAACCTTGAAACCTTTGACCATGCCGGATTTTGCATTTGATGCACCGTTGTGAAGGAATGACAACAGATAAATATCAAAATTAGAGACTGCATCAGTATGATGAGGGATTGTACCTCATTTGAAAAGATCAAATATGCATATTCGTCATTTTTGCGGTAGGGGTGTTACATTACACAGTTTTCCATTCTCAAACAGCTGTTATGAAATGTCTCAGAAGAATTAAACTCCAAATTATTCTGGGGTCTAGTTACTAGCGTAACAATAGAAATTGTTCTAGGATAAAAACTGAGAGGGAAAATTTTAGGTCTTGGCCGGGATGAGGCTTGCACAACCCCTATATTACTATAATAACCAACGATGATGCTCATGGATTATTTTAGGTACAAGAAACGTCTTCATCATCACTCGATGGGTTTAATCGCGGGTGTGTGATTTCTATTTTATAGGACCAGATTCTTAACTTTTTTTCAGTCGGGGGGGCTGCCGCCCCCCGAACCCCCCCGCTTACCCCCGCCCTGACCACCCACCGCCACCCTCGCGCGAGCGCCTGGGTGCACCATCAATCGCAGAAAGGGCGGGCTTATGTCACTCGATGCTATAAAATAGTGTACGATACTCGGGACCTAACAGCCTTGGTTATTACACGGCATGATTGGCACCCTCGCGCAAGCGCTCGGGCGCCAACTTCACGCCGTGTAATAATAAGGCTGTTAGGTCCCTTGTATCGTAAATAACTACTTGGGATCATTGATCTTACGCGATCCTTGTTTTTCTTATTTTTCACGTAGTCTGGATGATTTGCGAGTATGAACATACGGCTTTTCATCGAGGACTCAATAAAATCAATAGGGTAACTATTAGAAAGCAAGAAAGTTTTTACGTGGTTGATATACATGTCGTGGAACTCAGGATCAGAAAGTTTTACAGCTTTATCTACAAGATTGTAGATGATTGCCTTCTTTATCGTTCTTGGGTGGTGTGAAAAGTAATTTACATATCTACCTGAGAAAGTGTCTTTTCTGTACCAGTTGAGCGTGGGGATGTCATTGTTATTTCTGATGACGGTTAGATCAAGAAAGTTGAGCCTGTTGTTCTTATCTTTTTCAAGAGTGAATTGCAGGTAACGGTTAAAACTATTGAAGGTATCTAACACCGTGGGAACTTCTGATTCACGGACAACGAGAAGGCAATCATCTACATATCTTCTGTAGTATAGAACTCGATCTTGAAGTTTATCCAGGCACGTTTTTTCCAGCTGTTCAAGGACTATTTCGGCAAACCAAGGGCTGGAATTTTCGCCCATGGGAGATCCAATTTTTTGTTTGTAAAATCTCCCATTGAATTTAAAGTGAGTTGAGTTTAGGAGGAAGTCGATCCCGTCTAAAAACTCTCGTAATCCTAATTTTCTACCAATGGTATCACGTAGGTAGCGCCACTTCTTCCTCAAGCCTAACATGATTAATTCTTTAAGAAGATTTGTAAAAAGTGAGACCACGTCAAGAGATATGAGGACATAACCTAGTGGTATAACAAGAGCTTTTAGTTGGGATCCGAGTTCATAACTATTTTTTATAGAATATTTTGGACGAGGAAAATGGTGCTTGAAAATAAGTGAAATAGCCTTGTCTAGTTCAGAAAGTGGTCCGTCGATTGTCGAGACTATAATACGTGCCGGATGATCCTTCTTGTGGATTTTGATCAAGGCATATGCTCGCGGGAGAGTTGTGTTGTCCACGTTTGTGTGTATGTTTTTGAAAGCAAAATCAGACTCGAAGACACCCTTCGCCTTCCAAGCAGTTAGTAATTTTTCAGTAGCTAGTTGCAATTTCCTCAGGGGGTCATCATGAATTTCTCCATCATATTCGATGTTTTGAAGTTGACTCTCGACCTCGGAAAAGTAATCATCTTTGGCAATAACTACTGAAACATTACCTTTATCCGCTCTTGTGACAAGCAATGAGCTGTGCTCCTTAAGGAAATTGCGTGTACATTGGACTTTCTCCATCAAGGCTCTGTCATGATAAGGGATGTGATGGTCATTCCTGACTGCCTTGTTGATAGCAGTGAGAATTTTTTCCCTAATTTGATGTTCATTCTCTACCTCATTGAAGTGAAAAAAAATTTTCAACGCATTTATAAAACTCGAATGCTGTCTTCTGATTTAGTTTTGAAATATTAAATTTCTCGCCAAGAGCGATGACCTCTTGCACATCATTTGGCAGCTCGATAGATGTTAAGTTGACTAGCCATTTGTTGTGAGGAGGGTCAACGCTCTCGGACACTGGCGTAGTTCGACGGCGAGTGTTTACATGCGGACTGTACTTTGCGTTGAACTGAGTGTTGAATTTACGAGTGACAAAATCTATCTTCCGCGAATATATACCATGAAGAGAGATTTGATAAAATTCGAGAAAGCCTTGCAGAAGTATTTCACCGGTTGCTTGGCCGACGGAGGCTTTTTGCTGGCTTATGAGTTTTCTAAGGAATCGGATATGTAAATTGATATCGGCAATTTCCAATTTCAAAAGAGATTTTTTGAGCTTATATGAAGTGCGAGTGAGTTTTCTCTGATAGATTCTACTATTTAAACATAAGTTGTTGAATGAGTGAGTTGATTTGTCTATATGAGAAGGTAAAATATCATGTGACCTACATTGAAGTAGGAAGGCACGACTCGTTTTTGCATGGACTATTTTTCGGAGTGATTTTGCCAAGTTTACAAACGAGTTTTTTGTATCAATATCGAAAACTGACGTTATATGAAAGTAAAATTGTGACACAGAGTATCGACGATTATTCTTGAGGTTGTGCAAGATAAAGTCTTGGTCAAAACGTTCGTTGTCAAGAGAGTGAATAAAATTGAAAGGACGCTTATCTGCAGTCTGCCGGTGTTGTGGCAAGCTCCTCCAAGGTTTACAATTCGTTGGTCGTTGTGATGGAGGTGGATGGCTCGAATGGTGACGTCGAGCAACATAATTCGGCATATCATTCCCCAATGCCATTAAAATTTCCTTGTAGAATATTCAATAGATGTCCATGCGGCTTTGGAATTTCTTTCGAAGTATAGAAATGCATGGGTGTGACGGACAGATCCTTTATTTTAGGCTTCCGCCAACGTCTCGCCAGCATATGTGCTGGCCTCTTCAGGGCTATATAAATTTTTGAAAACAGATATAAGTGCGTCTCTTCAATTAAGAGTACAGAGTCAATCTAAAACCTTACCAAATTATCGAAATATTTTTACATTATCCACTCATATTGAGTGGGAGCGTTATAAATTACTTGGCAAAATCTGGAAAAAATGGGGAGTGTGAATTTTTTTATCAAAACTGTTGTAGGAAAACAGAAGTAAAAGTAAGCTGATCACTTACAATCAGTTTATATAAGCCAAAACACAGCAGACCGCAGACACATTGCCGCCGGGCGGCGATGGTGATTACCCAGCTGACAGTGTGCCCGCGGCTGGATCTTGCCGATCTTTTATATCCCTGCATAGTCGAATGCTTCGCGAAGTTGTCATCCGCGCGGCACAACGGCTCTAGTATTAGGAGTGCACACCACGTGAGTTGGTAATGCGGTGGGATGTATTGCGTGCAACCCGTGAGCGCAAACGTCTCAGCGACCAAGCATTCCCCGCCAGATCAGCTGTGTGGACTTGAGTGTGTGTGTGTTATGTATATTTCGCGCATTCATTCGTCTGCGCTCGCGATTGTTGTTTTTCCAAATCCGCACGGACATCTATTGAATATTCTAAAAGAAATACATCTTGACATGGCAATGCATTCTAACCAAATACGCAGGTGCAATCCCTCTCATGAATATTGATTCAGTCACCATAGCAAGAGCCTTCGCGTACGATTTCATTTGCCGGTTTGGATGCCCAGATGTTATTCAGTCAGATCAAGGAGCTAATTTGATAGCTGGAATAATGGGTGAATTTTCAAAGATATTCAAGATCACGCGTTTCAAATCAACCGCATTCCATCCCGAGAGTCAAGGAATGATTGAGAGGAGTCATCATACCTTGATTGAATACCTGAAGATTTACGGAGGAAAAGCTGAGTGGATTGACTTTTTGGGACCTGCCTTGTTCTCTTTCAATACCAGCATTTCAGAATCGACAGGATTTACGCCCTACGATTCAATCTTTGGTAGAGAAGCTAAAATATCGTCGTCTCCTGCGGATAACAAAGCCCCACGTACTCATGATAGTCTAATGAACGGACTAATAGATCAAATAAGTGAGAGCCAATCCAAAGCATCGGAACGTCTGAGATTATCGAAAGAAAAAAGTAAGGTACTATTTGACAGGAAAGCTCACGTTAAGGTCGTCAGAGAAAATGATTATGTTTACCTCTTGAACGAACCCAGATCAAACAAACTAGAAGATCAATATGAGAGACCATACAAAATTGCAAGGATATCGGATAGGGAGAATGTCGAACTTATCATGGAAAGGGGAAAAAAGAGGATAGTTCATGCAAATAAGCTGAGAATTGCGAGTATCCCAATCGTGTCAACGATGAAATTGTGGAATATCCAATCAGGATACGTGCAGTCGCTATAATATAGGCGTCAAAACCATAATAATTCACATAATTGTTGTCTTGGTCAGTAACAACATACGTAATAAGACATATACATAGCGCGAGCTTCTAGATCTGGCATCGGTCCCCGTGGCGCAGCCGCCACGGAGACCGAGAGTGCTCGCACACGTGTGTGTGTCTTCGCGGCGGTCCCTGTGGCGCAACCGCCACGGAGACCGAAAATCGTTCGACTTCAAACGAGTAGAATACCGGTCCCAACGACAGCTCAGTGAGAGTTCAACCGATATGAAATTAAACGCGAATTCAATTTTTATAGAACATTATCATATTACATTAGAAGTATAGTATTCAAATAATATAGTATTGAAATTGAATGCGAATTTAATCATTATATAACATTATCACAGTACATTGGACGTATAGTATTCAAATAATATAGTATTGCTTCTCAAACAAGATGAGAGCAGAAGAGTAACAGCATCGCAGATCATCATCTTTCCCCAGAAATAGAGTCGAGTACAATCGTATAGAACTATTAGTCATACAGTTTGTTTGCTGTTTAGGGAATATTAATTAGGTTGATTTAGGGGTCGCTGGACTGATGAGAAACACGTGAGAGCTCTTTTGAGCCAGTCCCCTTGGCACGGTCGCCACTGAGACAGAGAACGATCGCAGAAATGCATGTATATACATCATAGACGGTCCCTCTGGCGCAGCCGCCACGGAGACCGAGGATCGCTTGATTTGAGGATGGTGGGGTCTCGGTCCTCGCAGCGTCGCATGGTGGGTCTTGATTGATGAGAAGTTGAGATTGACAAGGCATTGAACATGTATATTGCATTCTGTCGGAAGTACAGGATGCAATCAATGATTACTCAATGTATATTTACACTCTCACAAGACGAAATCAAGAGTTATAGGACACAGTTGTTTAAATATCATTTCTTCTTCTCCAAACACGAAATCAGAATGAGTGCAATAGTACAGAATTACATGATAATGATCTACTCATTGATTAAGAAACGCAATTAAGTCTGAAGTAACAAGAAAGTGCAAAACACTTGTCAAGGTCGGGCGCTGTGGCGCGACCACCATAGAGACTGAATATGGTGAACTCAGCAACGGTCCCTGTGGCGCGGCCGCCACGGTGACCGAGAGTTGGTCAACTGAGAGATCATGGACTTCGGGTTCTTACGAATTGGGTAAAATCTTAGATGATCGAGTTGAAATTATTTAGATTACGTAAAATCTATTCATATTCCATTAGAATGTGGTATTCAATAGATAGATATCCTTTTTTCCACAGAATGATTCCAAGCAAGCTCGATGTCTTGAACTTGAGTGAGACTTTCATGCATATCTCAATAATTCGTAGTAATAGTAGCTCTGAATTTCTGTCTCGCGCTGATGAATGCAATAATAATTACAAGGAAAATGGATAAAGAGGAGAAGACTGCTCACCTCTTAAGGTCTCAAGGAAGACTTGACTATGAATTGGCTATTCAGGAGGTCGACGGGTGCGAACTCCGACTTTTTTTTCTTTCACGTTACAAGTGAGCAGGTCTTGATACTATTCAAACCGAAAATTGACCCATCACAGGGATGGTTCAAAGACCAAGGTCGAGAACAAGATACCGGGAGGTAATTGACTCAGATATGTCAATTATCGTGACTCATGATCATTTATTCATTAGCAATGATAATTTATGATGATAGATATAATTCGTTGAACTCAATTTAATAGGATATAACAAATTCGTTTTACATGTAGAGTAGATCGTAAATCAAATTTCATATCATAATATCTGAAAACGAATGAATGTATTCTCGAAACGATACAGTTGAGATTCAAACTCAGCGAGATCTTCTCTAGAATAGAGTATCGACAGGCAATTATAACATTCGTGACCTAAATGGCACAATATAGAAAAATATTATGAAGATTTGGGCAGTCCTGAAACCAAATAATGACAGAAATACTTAGATCAGTGTTATTCAACGTATTGAAATATTGATCAAGACTCACAATTAGCGTCGCGAGTATGGTCCAGCGGGATGTGCGGCTTCCATGTGCCTTCTTATGACCCTCTCACGCATGTAGGTGCGTGAACAAACAGCACATTTGAATGGTTTAGCATCACAACTAAGCTAGTGCAAATGCATTTCAAAAGAAGGGAAGAAACCGTCGCACAGGTTACACCGTTTTTTCTCGGAGTCCAAGATTGCCGCGAGATTCTCAGCATGGGCGAGAGCTGGAAGTGAGAATTCCACAAATCCATAAGAATACGTAAAGGCATTAACAACCCGTAGTCAAAGTTCATCAATGATTGCGATTAGGAAGCACAAAGCTAACGCAAGACATGTAGAGTAAAGTAACACAAAATTAATGAACCGCGCTGAAGCTCAGACGAAACGTTCTTTCTCTCTATTGAGACATACACATAGACTAAACTCAACTCGTGCAGATCAGAAATTGCTAAGAATCGAGCGAGAATGTACGTTATTTACAGCTTTACATCACAAAACAAAATATGAAAAATAAGCTCACCATCAAAAAAAAAAAGAAAAAAAAAATAGGTAGAGATATGAAACCAGGAACGGTCGATTGCAATTCATGATATTGAAGTTCATGTACATGAAAATGACTCTAACCTCTACGAGCGGCACCTTGGGCATGCTGTCCCAGATTTTTCACATACGTCTTGCAAAGGATGCAATATTTGTCGGCTTTTGGTGCCCGTGCAGGTATAACAGTGCCGTGCTCATCTTTGGCATGAAGAACGAGCCGAGATTTGTCCAAAGTAAACCAAGTACAGTTGTCCTCAAAACAATGATCTAATTTAGGCCTTTTAACGTCCACACTCAGATGTAAGTTATCAGGGATCGGAACCAATGTCATCCGCGAGTCAGAACTGCGACAATGACCCTTAGAGGCAGCCAGCGCCGCCCAAAATTTGTCGGCAAAGTTTATTGCTCCTGCACAGTTGGGGGTCACTTGAGTGACTTGGTGTATTGCTCCACAACGTAAATACAGAACATCACCAGGCTCTTATTGGAAATATTGTAGGCAATCCCATGCTCATCACAAAAATTCGGAGTAAGATGTAGATCCTTATCCTCCAAAGGGAACGGGCACCCAATACACTTTTGACCAGTAAAGGAACCAGCACGAACAGCAGACGTTTTTTCACTGCACTCGGCAGAATGCTCACCAAAGATATCATGTAACACCGCATATAATTTTTCCACATCTACGATTATCAGCCAGATTTTGCTTATCAAATCTTGAGAGTTTGGAGGCAAATTGAAATAAACCACGTTCACTGATGCTAAGTCGTGATCCTCCTTGTGACATTCATTCAGTGAACCAGCTCCTAGAGAAGAGAGAGAAAATACAAGGTTGGATGAGAGTATACACGTACGGACAAAGAAATAAACAAATAGTCGAGTGAACAATTCTCAAGACAACGAGATCTTCATAGATGAGTCCGATGACTTAGTTGATCATAACGATCCTATATAACACAGTACCGAAACTTTTAGCATTATCGAAATTTGAATAAAATTATTAAGTGATCGCTTAAGGATGTAGCTGCGATTCGTTGATCGATTACCGAGCTCAGACTATTGCTCATCTGAAACTATCTAACTTAAATTGTCTCAACAAACTGATCGTGACGTAGCTTCGAGACCTAGGACTATTGAAGTTTTAAATCCTCAGAGAATCTCATTACGGTGGTGGAAATGGGGAAAATGGTCAGATAATTTCCAGGAAAAACATTCTAGAGAAACAAGAAATTAAAAAAAATGAATCTCAGCTACACACAACTGAATTTATAAAAACAAGTTAACTGAAACACCAAGAAATCAAACGAGAGGATGAGATCTAACCTAACCCACCATTGATCACGTCGAGACACACAAGAATAGTCCGCCCATACTTGTACATTGACAACTGTTGGAATCAAGCCGTTAAAGTCACAATGGAAGGAAGAAAAGACCTCTGATTATCGATACGTACTCTTGTTCTCTATGGCATCATATCATGAAATTATTTGATGAAATTTCTTCTATATCAAGAAAATTGCTGGAACCATCATTCTGACACACTATGAATAGAAAACGATAATCTTGGAAAAGATGCAAACTAATAACTTACGATCTCTATATCCGTACCAGGACTAGCACATGTACTAAACGAAAAACCAGTGGAATTTGGACAGAATACTCACCACCGAAAAACAAAAATTCTGTATTTATACCAGGCATCTCATTAATAGTCGAATGCGAATCAACCGCTATGAGGTTCTTTCAAATTTCAAGACTCTGGTCCAAAGCACCATTCATGATGCCCTCAGTTGGCACGTTGAAAGCATAAAACGCGGAAGCACGGCGAGTCGACATGGTGTTCACAAGTTGTTTAGGAGTACACTTCACATGGCTTTACGAGGTGGCACGGAAAGTTCGGTTACTAACTCCGCATTACTTTGAAAAACCTGGTCATAGTTTACCTTGATGAGGCGAAAAAGGCCATCATGAGTAATTTTTTCACACTTGACTTCAAAGACAGGAACAAGTTCAGATTTTTTTTCCAAACTAGCCATGACTTGGGCACGAATTGCATCACTGGTGAGGTGCACACCATGACCTAAAATGACTTTGGAGTTGATGAACGAAAATTTACCGCGGCCCTTTGTGTTTTCCCGGAGAAATGTGTCGATGTTTTCAGTCTCACGGCCATCGAGTTCAGCAATAAAATTGCCCTCGGACATATTGACTCATCCTGACGATTCGCACAAGTTGATGACCCAACGACAAGGCACAACTGACACAACTAATGTACTGAGGCAACAAGGTAGAGGTATTCACGATACCGTGTTCATACCAATATGAGCTAATACACATCCAATCGATACATAAACATATATGTCGCACGGACAGAGGAAAAATCTTCATATAAGATCGAAGCAAAGAATGAAACTCAAAAGTAAAAAGCATCCTTCTAAAATGACTAAAATACGATAATAAACAGCGAAAAATGAAAAGCACGTCATGTATTATAGTCTACATAATTCAACATGTATAAATCGCGACGACAAACTCTAGTTTGTCGTCGTGACAAACGTTTTACGTGCTTATTATATGTTTTACGTTGAATTGCTCTAGCAATTCAACGTAAAACATATAATAAGCACAGCTTGAATGTCGATAACCGATACATGTGAAGCGCCGCAGTAGCTCAATAGATCACAAGAAAATCACGATCTCTCATGCCTCCTTAGGAAAAATTTATGAGAAAAAATCGAAATATCGAATATTTTCATTTGGTACAAGTGTATCAAGGATTTCTCATTTTATAGAGTCGATGATACAATTTTTTCAATTGATATATGGGGATCTTTCTATTTATTGAAGTATACCAAGAAATTCAGCTTCATTCAAAGGAAACGAGTTACAATCGATATACCAACGAATAAATCATTCATAATATAACATCATGCGACACATAGTACTAAACTTGGCTATTGGCAAGAGCTTGGAAAAGAGGGGAGGGCCCTGGGTCGGGTTTCAGCGTTTACAAATTTACGAATTTACGGATTTACGAATTTACAAATTTACAGATTTAGCGAGGCGCATACCCAGTGCGTTGCAACCAACAAGCTTCATTCACACGATTGGGCCCGTCGGATCGAGCCGCTGATTTGTAAACGAATTTGCACAAATTAATTTGGTCCAATACTTCCTAGTTCTGAATGTTGGAGTGGAGCAACAACTCAAAAGTGTATGAGCCCAAGAAAAATTAATCCAAAATTTGTCTAAATTCGTATACAAATCAGCGGCCCGATCCGGCGGGCCCAATCGTGTGAATGAAGCTTCCTGACTGCAACGCACTGGGCATGCGCTCTGCTAAATTTGTAAATCCGTAAATCTGTAAATTCGTGAATTCGTAAACGCTGAAACCCTACCCTGCGGACACCACTCGCTTTTACTCCAAAATCGCACAACCATCGAATACATCGTGAAGCCGCTTATAAAAGTAGACCCTGGAATGAATATATCTGTGGCGGTCAGACTAAAGGGCGTAAGTCCAATTTTCATAAAATTTGAGTTAAGGCATCTACCATGTTCTACTGGATCATCTTCATCACTTGAAACTCCTTCCAGACCAAAATGTTGCATTGCTGGCAAAAAATTCCATTCGTAAGAGGGCGTAAGTTCACTCTCCTGTATTATAATGATAGCATTCAAACACATTTTTCTCGATTTTTATTCAAATGGACTTACGCCCTTTAGTCCGACCGCCACAGATATATACATATATATTTAGAGATAACAGATGAAAACATCGGAACATTACGAAATACATCTTCACATCGCGACACACAAGTTCAGCTATATTATGCACGACTCAAGACGGAATTCACAATTACACTTACATTATTTTCGATTCTCTCCACGAATCTCGTTGACAACGGGAGGCGATAAAGAATCATCGTCTGGGGCTAACACCATCTAGAGCTTGCTTTGCTTCTGGTCGGAGTCGCTAGAATATGCGATTGATACCATCGTGAGCATTGACAAGGTATAAAATAACTCGGTATAACTTGGCAAGTAATTCATGTAGTAAAATAGTTCATTGTCACAACAAAAAGTTACTCTAGATGAAGTCACAAGATCTCTAAGTGATCATATATTTTTCTTTTGCACAAAATTTTTGCCGGTTGAGATATCCATTCGGCACCCATACAATGGTCATTCGTTCCGCAAGTGATGAATCGGGACAAATATTCGGATTTAACGGAGGAAATGATCGAAGAACACCCGAGCTGAGATTTATCAATGCAAAATAAATTGATGGGAGATTACAGATTATTTACACCTCGAGGTTCAGTCAGCCACGGCATCATATAATATCAATATAACAACGAAATAACATGACCAATGAGACCATGAAGTAAGAACGGTCCCCATGGCGCGGCCGCCACGGTGACCGACGTACTTGCGAGATTGATAACCGTAACGCAATAACCGCTACAAATGGAAGAGCGCGACTCGATTTAACGTTTCTAATCGTGCATTAAATAGCTCGAGGTATAGTGCAATGAGTCAAAAAAAACACATTTGTGTGTTCTCTACCTATCGTACCATTGCAAAATAGTCCTCAGGGCGGAACACAATAATCGATCAATCTGTAGTGTGTACACAGTGTGTAATCGACTATATGGGTTTGACGAGTCCTACCAAATGAGAGTTTGTGTGTTATACGCAGATCTTACCTTTCGCTCTCAGCAAAATCATATACATCTGTATCAATGTCAAAATGGATCACGTCACCACTTTCTTGAGAGATCGCATTCTTCATCTTTCCAACAAATTCATAACTACTTGATCATATACTCGCAAATAAATTATTCCCGCCGATTATTTCCCAAATTCTCGTATCTTTTCATCAAAACGTCTCTCGTAACGCCGAGCATGCGAAGTTCTTCATAGGTTTTGACACTCTCAAGGAAGAATATTAAATCAGTATGGACATTTTGTTCAAACATTTTTTCGAATTTCTCATTTGTCCCTATTCAAATGAGAGTCAACCAATCTCGTCGGAGTGAGAGATATTAGTTTCCCTTCTCTTCCAAAGATGATTAACAATGGGCACAGACATTGAGGACCGTATATTTTCAAAAATCTTGCATGCCATGTTGATGCAATAATGTGGTATTCAGAACTCTCGATGCGAAGTTATGATATTTCTCAAGTATCTCTCGACATTCCTGTGAGAATGGCTGAATTTTCATCGTGATTTCCATTTTTTCTCAAATAAATTCTTCTCGGGGTATTATACGGATCTACGTGAATCTCTCTCTGGCCAAGAAATAAGTGTTCATTTTCATGAATAATGAGAATTTCTCCTGCTCTTTCGAAGAATAGTAGATCTGTGCAGGAATTTAGCTGAAAAATCTCTCAAATTCTTATTGGTGATCCCTCACTTAATTCATTATACGAATGAGCCATTCACTGTAAGAAGATGTTGATAATATTATATCCAATTCTTTAAATTCCAAGCCAAGTTTGAAGTGTTGACTAAATGTGGAAAACCAAGATTTCGCGATATTGTTTGGATGTAGGAAATCAGCAGCATAATTTAAATACTCATGCTTATTGCCCTCTCTTTCTCTCTCTTTTTATAAACAGTGCAGGCTAGGGCAATCTATAAAATTCAAACTGCAAAATGATCCCGGAGGTTGATAGAGCTGGATTCGATGTCCTTGTAAACAATCGACTGAGCCATCTGGGGGGGCCTCGGGCTGGGCGCAAGAAAGATAACAGCACTCAGCTGGATTATGACACAAACTCTGATCACCCATGAACCTGGGAAATTGAATGAGGTGATAGGGAACCAAAACGTCTCGGGAGATATATAATTAAACTTATCAAATGTGCATAAGGTACAGGGAGAGTTTCTTGAGACGAAAAACGAAATTCAACGCGAGTACAAATACATTTGAGAGATTGTAAACGCTCGGTTGAGAATCGGAACAATTATTACATCTTGAGATGAATTGAATGCCCACGAGAGGGTGATAATTCGTCTCACACAAAACAATCACAACCTAACAGGATTTGATTTTCACAGCAATTTTGAATCCGATGAATGCTTGACTCATATAAGAAGGTTTCCATGGAACTTTTGACTATTGACCCTCCGGATTAATGAAAAATTTCTCATCACACACGTTGAAATGAGTTGCAAGTGATTCTTAGACCTCGGAAACATGAAAAGGAGTGGTGCCACTCTCTTCCAAGCCGAAGTATCTGGTTCAGAATAACAAGTAGGGGAGTCCACACTTGAAACATTCGTGAATCAACTCCAATCGAATAGATTCGATTCATAACATTGTCTAGACGATTGATGAGGATTATATTCTGCCTGACTTGAATTGAAGATGAATTCTATCATTGATTTTTTTGGGGAATTCGATGTAAATCTCCAAAATCGAGTCACGAGCTATGAGTATCATTCCAAATTCTAGAATACACTGCGGTGCTATTTTGTTCGTATTCCAGCCATATACAATGTAAAAATCAAGAAAATCGCGATACCATAACATTTAGAGGCTTATTTAGCTTACCATCCGGATTCAAATACTTCTCCTCAGCTTTTCACAAAAATACCGGCCGACAATTGCGACTCAAAACAATGCAACTATATCCTTCTTGTGATGAAGAAAAAAAAGCACAACATTCCAATCCAGTGCCATTTTCAAAGCCAGTGGTGCGATAACCTTATGAGCTTTGAAGATTTATAAAATTTGTCTGGATCAACACACACTTACAAACCAAACGGGATTCAATTCGTCTCTTCTTCAACTTCAAGAACTCATTGCTAAATTCCCCGTTTCGCACGAGGTATCTCATCATTTTCGTAAACAATACCCAGAGAAAGTTTCCCACAAACTTGGTTACATCGATAAATGAAAGCTAATATCATAACCAAATCAACGCACACCTCTGGATTAAACATTTCTCAAAATATAAGATTAGCAGATGGATATATCATTCCAGCAAAGTATTTGAAAGATAGGTATTTTGGTTGAAGCCTTTTCGATTTCAAAAATCGCGTTGGTACGTTTGTATACTACCCAAAAATCATCTTTTGCGGTCTGCCATTGACAAATCAGGATGCGTTCCAGCAAAAAAAGACCATAGTCCATATTGAAGGATGCCAAATAATAGACAATGCCATTCCTGGGCACTCCCAATAGTTCAGAATATTCGTGAAACATCTGCAGTAACACAGAAGTCAAAAGTCCCGTGGAAACTCTTACAAATGCATCAATGCTTCAGACCGATAAAACCACTCTCTGTCTATGGCGGTTGTGACTTGCCAAGTACAAATTCACGAAAATAAACATGTATATTCCTTTCTAATCGTGGTAAATTATACATGATGCAACGGAGTTTATAAACAAACGCAATATTGAAACTCGAGCAACTCTTTCTCTCGTGACATGAGACCTTGTGTGTCATCGATTCGGGAAAGAAATTTGATAGATGTTGGTGCTTCCTGTTCGCCTCTCCGCGTATTAATTTCTCTCGTACGCGGAGATTGAACCTCACACTCAAAACGATGGGTTTCGATCCAGGACTTTAACGGATACTGAATATCCATTTATGAGTATGTGAACGTAGGGAAATGAGTAGTTTGAGGGATCCTCTCAGTCATACACTGAACAGAGGAGTAACAAAGAGCTCTCAAAAATACAGACACCGAGAACAGTCGGGACGCATGCACATTGCTATATATTTCACTACCTGTCTCTATACCTCTATTGCATATCCTGTATTTGTCAAAAAAAATCGTAGATCAGGATGATCCTATTGAAATCGGACTCAAGACACAATCCATGGAAACTCGAGTACCGGTATTGGAAGTTTGGAAAAAGGAACAAAGACGATCACGCTTAGAAAACTGACACAGGAAGTGCCACTCTGGAGAAGACGAGGGAAATATATCGTACATTAATCGAAACAATACACATATAAAATCTGAGAAGAATAGGAAGGGGTGAGATTAGAAAAAAAAAACGAAACATCATTCAGATGCAATTTGAGATATCATGAGTGGTCCGCTTTAGGGTTATCGGAAAATTGACGTGACCTACCTGTTCGAAGAACAGCAGACAACACAAAAGATGGCATTTCACCGACGAGACAAGGATAACAGGAGATTGACTTAGATTTAGACCTCAAAATCACGAAAATATAAATACAAATCCTACAGACTCGGTTCTAAACGCTTGCTCGATGGCGGCAACATGTAGAGTAACGATAACACATGGTTAAAGATGGAGGTGGCGCGTGCGCATAGCAGAAGATAAAACGGAACGCGCGAAATAAGACAAGAGGCGTTGGACGAGAGAAACAAGTGGTGAATCGTGGCGCGGATATGTGACAGGCTCAAGCCGCGGAATCACACATAATTTATCCAACTAACATACAGAGAAATACAGTCTTCTTTCGGGATATTGGATAGAGGTACTTCGATTTCCGATTACTTCGATTTTCGATCGATAGATAAAATCGCTCTGTATTATGCGTCTACCATGGCCCAATTGAGGAATATGGGTCATTAGCAACGTAGACATATTATCACGTTTTAGGAGGGAATCAGGGTGCAATGAGACGAAGAAGATTGGTACTAGACGAAGGATAGAGTCGAATTTTGGAACAAGATTCGGAATCAAGTCTTAATTAGATGGGTTAGATGACCTACTGAAGTGGTTGAGATCATTCACGATTTAAGGAGATCTCGAATCATTCAAAAACCAAACGAATGAGAAGGGAGAGTGGAATGAATGACCATGCTATTTGCCAGTTTTAGTCGTAGATAACTAGGTAAGCTATTCTGTGTATATCGAGATTATATGGAAACATATGCATTGGGGGAAGGTTCAAAGCAGATGAAAGGGGGAGGAGCCCTCAAGCATACGAGGATTAGCTGAATACATAAATTTTTTCTCTTCTCTGTCTGGAAGTGCATAGAGCTGTGATATGTTTTTACGTATAATCCCAAGTGGCAGGATACATCAAAATACTGAGATGGGAATTCCGGGTGCAAAGAACCTCCAGCGAGAGTCAGATGCACACACGGCGGAAGCTGTCGAGTGGAGAACTTTACGACCATACTCACACATGCACAAACTTGTACATGAGCAAGTACACGTGTGAATTTTCTATGAAAATCGGCATCGTAATGAAATCTTAAAGCAGATGATAGAACTAAAAGGGCATCACCATGACAGATCATCAGTCGGGCCTGGTCCTTCTTGACGAACAGAGCTCCAACGGAATCAATCATGGATCGCGATCAAAGTGGGAATCGAGTCAATAAAAATCTCGATGCAGTGACAAAAGCACAGCTGTTGGACGACATAAGTAAAGATGAATGGGAATTCATTCAACAAATTTGCGCGCTACCAGAATTGGACATTACTATGAGTGACCAGCGCGAAGAACAATGTGAGACGCAAAATCTGGAAGTGAACACGGTCGAATTTGGTGGTGAGAGTGTAACAAATTCACTAAGTGCTATCATCGCAAATAGCGAGATGCCAAGCATTTTTGCCCACGCAGTGGATAATCAAGACTTGAGAGTACAAAGCATAGTGTTGGATCTTATGGAATGTGAGAAATCAAGATCTGCCCAGGGTCTCGATGAAATACTAATGGAGATAGGACTGGTCCCAAGTAACATGAACATTGTGAGCAACACGGCCTCCAGTGATAACACGTATGCAGCAACCGGAAATTCTGCCACAACAGATTTTCCCAGGTATAGTGAACCAGGAACGGTTGCAGCTAATAACTTTCCAATGGATGATCATGGTCCCAGTATCAACTTGCCGGCGTACGATGAAATCAACTCTACGGAAGCAATGAATCTTCAGGAATTGAATTACGATCCAATCAATACACCGGTACCAGAATACGGTGAAGTGATCGACAGTTATAACGACAACAAAGAGGAAAATGATGCCCATGGAATTATATCGCTAACCGAGGAAAAGAGGAACAATGGGGCTCAGATGGAGTTTTTACAGTGGTATGCACCCAGCCAATGCGAGAATACCGTGGCAACCAAACGAGACGAAATTCTACAATCACCAACGAAGCAAGACATCCAACTTGAACCAAATAACACTATCGTCACCGTCGAAATACATTCGGTCGAGGTGAAGAATGAACTCGTGGTAAATCAAGAATCAGGTTACCCCAACAAAAATTTTCAATCAGGCCAAAACACCGCCGACACATCCACAAATAATTGCAACCTAACTGAGGCACCAAGAGATGCAGCATCGGATACACCCAACATAAACGAGGCAGAACGTATACGAACGAGATGATCAATCAAGAATCAGCAGAACTGGAACAACATCAATACGCGAGAAGAAATAGCAAAAATCAGGTACCCCGATCCAGAGGATGTAAGGTACCAAGCAGATAATAATTGCCCCGATTCAGGAAACCCCTTCTGGGAGAATATTAAGCATTTTAGCTGTGAACGATCGGTATTTTATCGCAAGGATAAGTTGGGAACAATATGCCCCCTCTTGTTAGGGTCTTGGTCATTCTCTGTCTCCGCTAATTATAGCAGACGGGGGTGGAAGTGAATGCCAATAGAAGTAGATGGTTCCGTAGATTTATTCAATAGACGTTTATTCAATGAAAGAGTTGTATGAATACTTGAGAGAGACTTATTATGACATTACACAGCGCGGGATGCGCCTAGACTCTACGACTACAATAACTGGGTAAGGAGAGCGTCGCGAGTGGAGCTCGCGGAAAAGCTCGTTGTGCGAGAGGACGCAGATGGAAAGAACCACACAGTGCTTCCTTTGCGCCGTATTTATACTATTGTTGATAACCTAGATTTCCTAATCGCTCATCGTCGCTGGTGGGGTTTCTCCAGGACAAAGAGATGAGTTGCTATGTGCTCTCTTCTAACATATGACCATATATATATTGTAATAAGTATACAATAATATATGGAGCTCACTGTGCCCCTGGCACGTCCATAGTCGTGCTCATTGCTCCCCGGAGCAATGGAATTCATGATCATACATGTGTTAAAATGTATATGTATACTTTTCGTGGATTAAAAAAATTTTCGTACAATGAAATTTTCTGAAAAAATTTTCTATGGCTAGCGTTTAACAAGGCTCGAGCGGTCATGGTTTTGAATTTTCGGCTTTCATAATATATCTTATTCTGAATCGTGTGGGCAGATTCTTACAATTTTCAGTACGTATTTGGTATTTGCTGATTTCTCATTGGACATATAGCGTTGGTCAAAAAAAATTTTCTTTATTTCAGATTCGACATATCATTTTGAACTCGAGTCAATTTAAACGTTGAAGTTTGAAACATGTGAACTTACTGTTAGGTAATTCTACATCCATAAATATAATAATTATCTAGCTCGACAAGCTCTCCACTGTTGTCGCTATTTTATCTGTATGATAAAGCTGGCGCTAACATGAGATTTATTTCCTCCCTTTTCATATCTTGTTGGGTTGTGAATTCACGTGCATTTTAAAAAACCGATTTGAAAAGCTTACATGAACAATTTTTGACAGAATTTCGACAAAATATCATTTCTTAAAAATTCCAGTTAATTGAATATTTGTATAAATGCGCCTTCCAAACATTTTACCTCACAAGAATTATTCTGACTACGCCTTCCCTTATTCTAGTGTTTAATGATGATAGATACTTAATCTAAGTATATTGTTATCCTAAAAATTTTGACTAAATATGAATGATACATGGTTTTGGATGAAGTAATCTACTCAAGTCTCTCTCTTTGGTTATAATCAGGGTTACATTATGGATAACTTCTTTGCATTCTCTAATATTTCAAGTCATCATCGTAGAAGATTCGTTCTCTGCTGTCATCAATTTTATATGTGTGGCAGAGCGTTGATTATGGCGTATCTTTCATACCACATCTTGTGAAACCTTTGCTTTATTTCGCGCGTTGCTCAAAAATCAATCGTGATTCTTTCTATATATTAGAAAATTTGTCACACTTCCTTTTTCAAATCTTTTGGTATATATCTCAGCGTCATATTGTGAGTCGTGGGAAAGTAGTATGATTCATCCTTCAAATAAGCTCTGTGTATCTCTGGACCTCTCTTGGGGTCTTTGGTATTTCATATACTTCTGCTGTTTGTATCGAAGTCGTATTAGGCATCTCTGAAATCTCCTTTTGTTGTCCCATAACCTCAGTGATATGTGGTATAACTTTCATATTGATTATTTCTGGATACAAAGACGTCATTGGGTTTGGATTTGATTGCTTCTTTTTGGAACCTGAATCAAGTCTTCTCAAAATTAGACAAGGGATCCCCCCCCCCCCCCCAGGCAACAGACCTTGAAAACTGTGATCATGACTCCGAAAGAGATCATGTAAAATAAGCCAGAGAAAACGAAATATGTTTGCAAATGATCGAGTTTTTTTGTTATAATTTTGACTTGGCTCATGCTCCGTGCTACATTCATTATATTTTTCAAATCGTCTCCTCTCTCTAATGCCTTTGAGGAAGTGTTTCCATCAAGCTGCAATTTCGGGATAATTGTGGATTCATAAATGGGGTTATTTGGGTCTTTTGATAATTCATTACTTAGCAATGGCGATAGGTCTAGTTTTGTCTCTCGGAATACAATTATTTCCGATTTCGCTGTTACTCTTCGCGAAGCTACCAATTTCACAGATTCAGTTTGGGCAGTACAGCCTGCACGTAAATGTAATAAACCCAATCCATTTATTTTCGTTTTTCTTCTCGAATTTGACGTGCAATTTTCGAAAATAGATTCTGCATGTTCAGTAGAGAAGACCCACGTATTTTCCTTCTCTAATTTTGTCCAGAACGTTTCTTGCAATTTGGCTATTCTAATCTCACACGCGGGAAGATTGAAACCTCTCCCTACCGCTAATTTAACTTCACAGGGTGAAAAATCGTCAATGGACCTGAGTGGCCCTGGGTTTTCACAAATAAGAGCTCTTCTTAGGTGCCTACAGTCATTTAATGATTCGACATTAAATTGAATGTATGCCTCATTATTAGCGTTGATTGCGGTATAAATTGAATCTGGCCACATGTAGGCGGAAACCGATGAGTTCCACTGTTTTACTGGTACCGGATGGGCTTTATATAAGTTGTACTCATTATCATCAAGTAAAGGAAGTTTCATATAATATATGAGTTTTGGTTCTGCAAAAAGGATTGCTATGTCCACAATTTTCGATAATTCCAAAAGAGGTCCGTTTTCGTCGAGTTGTGGAAATATTACGTCTAGCTTACTCCTATTGATGGTATCTTTTGTGTGCATCCATAGAGATGGTGGCATGAATCTTGGGTGCATAGCGCCTTGAGGTGCAGATATTATGACATTTGTCAAAATTTGTGTATTGATCTCATATTGTAAGACACTTTCGACGAGGATTTCTATTGCGATTGAAAAATCGATGCGGTCGTTCAGTATGCCTTGATTTTTTTCTAGCTGTGACGTGAGGTTACTGAGGGTTAATAATTTTTCATGATGTATCCCAAATTGATCTAATATTATTTCCGTTTGGTTCGCCACGAGCTCTGCAAGTTTACCCGTCTCATTTGCTCTCTCCTGCATTAGTTCGATTAGGTTCGCTTCCGATTCTTCGTCTAATGTGCCATAAAGAAATTTATAAATGCTCCCTATTCCTGGCAATATTGACTTCTCTTCCCGGCTGATCTGAGTATCAGTTTTGGAGCCTTTCAATAATTTTATAAGTCTATCCGCGCTTTCCTGCGTCTCTTGGATCTTTTCCTTCAATTTTATTATCTGGCTACCGTGCTTGCACTGTTGTTCCAAAGATTCACATCTCGTTTGTATCTTTGACCAAGTTATATTAAGTTCTTTCCCTTGCGATAAGTATGGATGAAGATCAATGCTGTGAATAATAATTCTCCACGATGTGCGAGAGGTGTACAATTTATCCAATTTCTCCATAACCAATCCGGGATTTCGCGGGATTGGTTCGATGTTTATTCGACCCTCATGATCCGTTGAAGTTCTGCAAATTTCATAAGTTTCCGGCATATATTCATGAATAAATGGTACAAGGGCGGAATGATGATGAGAGAGGAAAAAAAGATATTGCTCCTCATGGGGAGAGTTATGTTCGATTCCGTTTCGATATTGTTTTGAGTAAAAATCATTTGTTCCATTCGATGTGTGTATTTTTTTTCTTAAAAAAAAATATTTTGGGCATATCTGAGGGGCTTCCAGTGTGAACCGTATATCTGGTCTTTATCAGAGTTGCTCAAGCTAGCTATAATACATAGCGTGCTGGTAAGACTAGGACCGGAAATATGACGTATGAGTATTTTTGATTATTATGTGGTGGGTGTAGTTTCTCTTTTGGCTTTCTGGCAGTTAGTCTGTCAGTCAGTTCGGCTATGTAGTCCCTTCAGGTTGGGTGTTCCCGTTCCGGCGGATGTCGGGTTAGGGATATGAAGCAAAAAAAAGTGATTCGTTCGACCGAGTTATTGGTCATATTCTGATTAACAAAGGTTTTGATAATCCGAGCTTCGTGTATTCTCCAATATTATTGAAGGAAATCATCGGATTTTCTCGCGTCCTACTGCGGAGAGGAATCTTTGCACGTGCAACGCCCTCTCCTTCTTGCTGCTCACTGATAGTATCGTCATTCATCAATAGACCAGGTATGTGATGAGGAAAAAAACTTCTATCTATTTTATGCCGTGCAAAGATAATTGGAATTTTTCGGGCGATACCGTAGATTTTTATTTACCTTATATAATCCCGTGCGCGTGTTATTCCCATTTCTGGTTTTAAGAAATATATAACTTTGTACCATTTGTGCATCCGCCGTTTATTCCCATTCTAATTGCGTTCTGGTTCTCTCGGCGATAAAAACGTTGTTACTTAGTACTTTTGTAAATACTTTGTTACTTAGTCCTAGTGTTCTCTGAAAGAAAAAGAACGAGAGAAAAAAAAAGTTTTCTGCAACCTTGTCTCACGTATTATCTTAAAAATTTTCGTCTTTTCTTCTAGGGTCCTGGATTCTATTTTCGAGTCATTGCTACAAATTATCTGATAGTCCATGAGGCTGTGGCCCGGCTCCCAAGCTGCCTCAATTCCCGATTTCTCGTTGCAGATCCACCCACTGTAGCTGGTGGTTTGACTGGATAAGGGCCAATTTCTGCTGGATGGCCAAAATTCGTGTTTGAATACGGGGATGTTTCTTGGGTCCGTATATAGGTTCCGGTAAATCGTTAATAAGCTGGAACGATCGAGAGTCATGGCACTCTAAATTCCGTAAGTTTTCGGAATTTCATCGTCCAGTTTTCTGTTTGACGAATTGAATTCAGCTCCCGAGGTTTTTCTTTTAATTAGTGGTCGTTTTCGTTGTGCAAGTTCCTTTTAAAGCGGATACTCCGTATTGTGTTGTTTTATCTGATCGAATTTGGGTATACGAACATCAATAATCAGTGGTTGCTGATTCTTACGATTATTCTTTTGGCTAGATAGGAAAAATTCCGCGGACTCGCTGAACTCAATGGAGCTTCGTATAAGTTGAACGTCAGTGGATGCTGACCTTTGACTTCATCTTTGAATTCATGTCCGGATGTATAACGTTCGTATATGATACTAATCTCTTATCTGAAACGCAGATTAATTGAAGAAAGAAAAAAAATATGCATCGAGATTCTCGATATTTTGTTCGTGAGTGGAGCATTGTAAATGTTGATGTACCTAGTCATATATTATGTTTCACTACGATTCCGGCACTGTATACGACAGGAGGTCCTGAATTCTGCTTCAATAAATAACTTTATGTCAATAATTTGTATATTTTCCTTTCTGAAGGTCCCCCTTATATCATTTTCCCATCGCTCAATCTCTTACGCTAGGTGTTTGCCATACCTGCTTCAATCAATATGCAGGCTAAGCTAAAAGTTAGTATTCCTTGAATTTCTCTGTTTTTAAGCTTCATTTTTGGTTCTGAACTCTGATGTTTTCCTTGTGGATCAATAATTGGTAACAGCTAATGATGATCGTGAGAATCATTTTGATTGAACTATGAGGGTAAATTTCACTGGTGAAGTCACCTTAGAATGAAATCACCCATAAAAAAAAGTGATCATATAAATAGCTACTTTACTACCCCTTGATCCAATGGTTTATGAACATTATTCACTCGCGCATTTGTCAAAATTTATTCAAGTATACGTACTTCTCATGAAGAAATGCTGGGATTTGTCTATTGCGTCTGTAATAGTTCACTGTGTGTGAACATTTTCCTATGCTATTCAATTTATCAATTTTGATCAATGTATCAAATTGCAATTTTTGATTCTACCTTTTCTCATTAGGGTTTTGAAGTCTCATATAATTCCATTTTGTCACAATTTGCTTTGTGGCACACCATATATAAGAGATTCTAATACTTATGTCCAGTACCGAAAAAAAATTTCTTTCGGTGCTACTCGTAACCTAATATTCTGGTTTTATGGCTACAATTCTCAACCAAATTCTTTGTATTCCTGTAAAAATATCCTTGGGGTCTTTTGGATGCTATGAACCATTTATCCTCCTGTATCGATCATTTTCAGCCCGTATCAGCTTGAAATTGTTATCTCTTTGATCATCAGGATGATTCACAATTTTCTCAAGAAGCAACTATCTGATACCTTCCAAACGTTATGATCTAATTTTAAATTCGATGAGCTCTTGAAATACAAATTTGCAAGGTTTCCTCTTACTCCTTAAAAAAAAATTCCTGATCTTCCCATTTACATCAACGACTTTGTTCAGAAACCTGCCATTTTTGTTAATTCTATTCTAATTTTTGTTCTCAGAAATTCAATTTTGATCCAATCTCCTCCATTCTTGGTATCGGAGTCCATGTGTCTATCTAGTTCAAGGTAGCTCATGCATGTATAGAGTCTGTTAACTGACTCCAATTTTGACTTTTCAAAGTTAGCTCATTTTTGCTCAAAATGACTCGAACTTATTCACCCCTGTGATATCAAATGTTTTTGATCTAGACCTCTGAATTTTTGCATGTAAAATCTGAATGATAACGTCAACAATTATCATTTGCAGATTTTCGTGCGAATTCAGAAAAATGATCCACAAATTGTTCTCCTAAAAGTTGTTCCTTTAAAACTATGTCCATTTTGTCATGGGAACGAATCAATAAAAATTGAAAAGTTTGTGCTTTCCACTCTGCTCTTTTGATCACTTTCAAACTTTGAAGTCTACTTTTGCATGTACTTAAGCAAATGTATGCACAGTTACAGGCCTGTGTATGTGGTAGTTCGAAAATGTGGTTCTTAGAACCTCGTTATTATAGTGTCTTCATGTGCTGTTATCTCAATTTCTAATAATGCTTGTCCTGCCTTTGTTTTGGAATTTAGCCGCTTGAAATTTTGGGAATGAAAATGTCAAAAACTCATTCTGGTGCTCATACTTTATATTGTTGTTTTCTGTGATCAAAATTTGAGATTTCTTTTTATTACTAATAAGAATTTGCTAGTGCAGCGACTCAACAATCCCGTGTGATGGAATTGATTTAAAATGACTCATAACAACTTCATGCAAGCTGAAATTTTTCAGAGTGATTTGATAAAAAGAGGTAGAAGAAAGGGGGGAAACGAAAATGTGAATCCATATTGAATAACAATCGTGTAGAATGGATAACGAGTCGGATCAAGACTGGGTAAAAAAAAATTGTCCGGATCTGAAATCTCTCCCATGAGAATAACACGGAGGAAAGATAAAAGCGCTTATCGCATATTAGCTCCCAATGCTGGCTGCATGTAACACACACAGAAGCACCCGGGACAAATTTTTCTTGTGCGTGAAGTGTGATTAGCGCTCTTTGCGCGCGTCTACTATGCTTTAACATGCAACTCTCACAGAAGCATCCCGGCCGGCGGCCCCAATGCATGCGTCCGTGTGACTCCGTTGGATATATACGCGTGGTTATAGGGTGGCCGTTCGAGTCACTGCTTACGCGTATGCTTATATGCTGCCGTGCTTGATGCTTAGAGATATATTTGCTATGCGATGCTTTACGGGTTGGAATTATAGTGCGGCTATATAGTGGAGTGTAAATCCCGTATACAGACGTGAATGTGCATTTCACCGCTTGACACCTCATCCACATTACGGATCGCGAAAATAAACTACAAGACACATTAGACCACCCTTATTACACACATAAGTGCCCGCACAAACACGTATTGAGTCACTTTATACTCCACACCCAGTCCGAAGTCGAGAAAACGGACGAAATTCGAGTAAAAGTGCCCCAAAAAGTCAATTCCAGAATTTTGAGGAATAAGGTAAAAAAACACAGAAATTGATGCGTATAGCTATGAAACTTCGTAGATAACCTCTGAAACTAACTATTTCTACCTATTTTATTGCCAAAGAGAAGTTAGTCAAGCGAGAGATTCAATTTTAGACATTACAAAATTTCATCGAAAAGTACATGGGAAATGCGTACTTCAGCCTTTGAAATTGTTACTAGGACATGAATTTTGAGTAAACCACCACTATAACTGTTTATCATCATCACAAATCTACATAATTATGTATAGCAATAGTTGTTCACGTGAATTTCAGCGTAAGAATTGAAATATGAACATTACAAGGGGGAAAATGCAAGTTTCCAACACGAAAAACAGTCGTATGCGTCATTCCAAATTTCTCACTTTGGAATTCAAAGGTACATATGGAATAGGAAAAGATCAATTGAGTAACATCATATCTTGAAGAGGAACCGATCGAAAGATACAGGAAACCAATAGAAAAATTTTTGAGACCAAGATATTATGTAATCAAAATTTCACCCAAAAAGTTGCCATCGGAACAAAAATCGAGTGCGTATTTGTTCATAAATCGAACAATTCTGATATTACCACGTCAAAAGTTTGTGTAGACACTCTTTAAAGTATACACTACTAGAATCAGAACCCATTAACACCTCAAAAATTTCCAAATCACCTCAGAGGAGTGAACATCCATTAAAAATTCAATTTTTCATGTGTAAAAGAAGGTACTCGAAAAATCATCATTACTTGGTCAATTTTCACCCCACTTGGGGCCTACAATAGCTTAAATTGAAGCTCTTTTCAAGGGCTATTAGCTTATTTGAATGGGGGAATTCAAGAAGAGCACAATTTTCCAAGAATTCAAAGTTGAAAATCGTCAATCTCTATAGTCGAAAGAGCCATCCGACGAGTAAAAACACCCAAAATTTCGATAATCAATCATGATAGAGTTTGTAACATCAATTGAAAATCCAGATGTTCAACTCATTTGAGAAAGAAAAATGTTTCCCATCGTTGATGAGAGATAGTTTCACAGTTGCAAGCGATAAAAATTCCATAGTACTATGCCGAACGATATATATATATATATACACATATAGCACGCTCATCGTATATGGGCAACGAAGGAGAGGCAGAGAGAGGAACCGATAGAAATAATCGGCCCCTCCCCGACTCGACTGAATTCTCCTAGTGTCTCTAGTGTGTGGATGTTTCACTCCGCATCAGCTTCTCATGCGGGGTTATTAACATAGCGTTTCGTATTCCATCCGCATATATAGCACATCTCGGATCTGACGCGTTCGTTGTGCCGGATATAAGCTGGATGACCGGTGGTTTCTCTTGTCCTGACAGATGCAAATATGGACGGTTGCACTATTCATATCAGTTGTTTATTGCATACCGATCATCATATAAACTCCCCATATTTAGCGCAAACATTCAGACAAAAACACTGACCGAAAACTCATCCATGTATCGACAGATTCTTATCGGTATTTTCTTCAAACGACCTCTGTAACATTCATTATTATAGCGAATTCATATAACTAAGTGTTTTAATAATTAATTGTAATTTAATAATTAATACAATTATTAATAACTATTAATATTGTATTTTTTTTTTATTTTTTTTATATTTGCTGAGCGTTTATTAAACTTTTGTGACTCAATGATGGAAAATGAAAGTTGGGGTAATCAACCCGAAAAAAATTTTACTTGTTACTGACATTGTTGTGCAAGTGCATCTAATTTTATCGTTTTGTGCCTCTTTTATCCAATTTTTCATTGTTTTATTGTATTTTCCTCATGGCCAATGTGTCATCTTTGAACTTTACATCTTTTCCCGTGGAGACGGAGAATTTTAAAACAAGCTTGTTATACATGATAGTTCTCAGACTGAATTTCTTCGATTCAAATTTTCTGCGTTCATTTTATCTGACACGCTTGTATGCACTTTAGATTTACTTCTTACACGTATGCTAAATGCACTAGTCATGTGCAGTGCTTTTTGAATGTGAGCGCTTGCAAGACCAAAATTTCCCTTATCTCATTGCCGATCAAAAAGCTAGCAGTTCCCTTGTATTGCAATCCTGCTGTGATTTTTGCCACTCCTAGTATAAAGCACCGAAAAAAAAAAAAATGTCAGAAATTGGGCCAATTATAATTGTAGAATTCTCAAGTGAAGAATCTACTGATGTGTGTTGTTGATTTGAGAATAATGGGCTTAATGCTAAGGTATGTCTCATTCCTAGCTACCGTTTTACAATATCAACAATGATGCCCAGATAAGTATATTTGGAGGATTCAGGATTTGGTCTCAAAATAATATGGCTGCCAGGAACTGTTTCCAGAATAGCAGTTTAATAACATTTCTACATATTTCCGCCAGGCCAAGCTTTCAAGATTAGCCCGTTCCCTGCAATCATTTTTCGTAATTTCATTTGAAGCGTGAACCGAACTACAGTGTTTACTTACGTGTTTGTTACCTTCATAAAGAATTATGTATTCTGGTCTTTTTTGAGATTTTTGTTGCTCAACGTGACGCAATGTGGCAGCCATTTGACCTTTGGGCTTGAACGTGAAAAAAAATGTTTCTCGTAATTTTACTGCTCAAATCAGCTACCTGACTAGCGAAGAGCCACCCTAATTAATTGACCTGATTAGTTTTCTTTTGTTTGATCTGCGATGCGGTTCATTGTGACCCGTGTTATGTGAACCTTCCACAATCTTTTGCTGAATTCGCCGATTACGCATTTCTCGGAATTTTGATAGTATTGTTCTTATCTTTATTCTACATCCTTCTGAACTTGAAAAGCTATTCTCGTTTTTGTTTTATCTCCCATTTCAGCCAGATGGAGTGCCGCTCTTCTGCTCCGCCTACATGGCTTTCATCTTTATTTCCCTAAAACTTCTTCCGTTTTCGTAACTTGTAGCTGTAACCTATAATGTACTTTTTACCCGAAGCTTAGTCTCATTCAAATCTTTGAGTGAACTACTCGATCACAGATCCTTTTGCTCTCGCTATTTCTGTATACCCGTATTTTTGTGTTCTTGAGTGATCTGATCCTATCAAGATGCAGCGTGGAAATAATAACTCCAACGTCAACAACAACAACAATAACGACCATTATCCATTCTTCATGTTCATGGATCCGCGGGTGAGACCTGTGATAGTGCCCAACCTTCAACCGATTGTTTTCCCTACGGAGAGCTTCCAGAGAATTTGGCCGGCATTCGGGTCTTTTGCTCCTAACCACTCGATTTGGGGTAATCGTCCGGGCGCAGTGATGGGTCCGCGCCCTAATTTGTCTCGACCACCTCCAGGGTTCCATGGTACCCCTGGAGCGATTGCCCAGGCTCTCTCCTTGGGTGTGATACAGCCCCCAGCCGTACCTCAACCTGCTATGAGAGACGGGGCTTCTGCCGTTGTGGTACCTTCGTCCCGTCCTACCTCTCGTCGTCGACGGGTGAGTTATTGTGATTATTGCTTCAAGTGATCCTCTATTACTTTAGCTCTCCCATCAGAAATGCCTATCCTTGTAAAATCACAGAGTTGATTTCGAGCTAGCTGTCTGTGCTAAAAAAATTTAACTCTACTCATGATCTTGACCAGTTTTCACTAACTATTGAATCCATTTGTCAGAAAATTTTTATGATTATTCATTCGTCCATGGGTCGATCAAAAAGGTTCGAGATTTTCCTTGCACATTGGCCCGAAAATCGATGTCGAGTTAATGTACCAAAATGAGCTTTAAATCGCTCGTTCGTTATTTTCGCACTTTCTTATTCCCGTATCTTTTTAGTCATCGCATTCAACGACGTGATTTTTCCCGTTATTAGAATATTACACCAGAGATCTTTCTCTTTCCTTCGTTTTCCATTAGCCCTTATTTTCAAGATATTATACCACTATGGTTATGATCGTTACCGTAGAGTTCCATCTCAAGATAAATCCGCCATCTGAATCACAACAGACCTCTCAAAAAAAAATTCTGCTTCAGAATTCGAGAAAGAGAGAGAGAACAAAAAAAATGTTGAAACTTCGGAACCTTTACTGTACCTTTTTTTTTTTTTTTTTTTTTTTTTTCATCAGTTTGACACCCAAAGGTGATACTCGGACAACTAATATTCATCACTTTTTGATATTTTTCTGATTAACAGCAGAAAGTTTCCTGACTAACCAGTTTTAAGAAGTTAAAATCGATTGTTTCAAAGCTTCACTATTGTTTGATTTCAACCGCGATTGTATTCATTTTCCAGGTTCGTCGTAGAGCTACTCGTACTGCGCCCACTATCGCTTCATCCCCAGTGGAAGCTGCTATGCCTGGGCCCTCTGGATCCGTGAACCGGGAATCACCCTCATTGCCACCAGTGGCTGTTGTTGCCCCCAATATCAATCTAGACAGCCCAGTAAGGAGAGAACGTGACTCTAATGCGTCATCCAGTGATGAAGGTGATTTGGCTGTTGAGCGTTTATCTGAGATTCCCCACGACGATGGGCTTTGGCGCTGCCCCTGCGGTTGTGACGTAGAACTAAATCTTTCGCCCCCAGATATTCATCCTGCTGGAATGTCTTGGCCGAGTTCACCCGATTCCTCGCGCGTTTCCCCAGTCGTGCGTCCCGAGACTCGATCATCGAGTCATTCTGAAACATCGAATCATTTTCATGGTCGCGCGATCCGTGACCGACCCTCGACCCCTATTGAGGCTCCACAAGTCGTGTCACCCGTGGCTCAATCGCTGATTAATGCTCAATCTGCCGATAACTTAATAATTTCTCGCGTCCGCGCCGCGCTTGATCGACTTCACGACGAGCTGACCGAAATAACTGGAGTGGAACCCCTTGAGTCGTTCTCCCATGATTTTGTTAGTTTCCCCTTAACTTCGCGCGGCCTATGCTCTGTTTCGGGGACTCCCGCTGCTGCTTTCCTCGTGACTAATCTAATGCGCGGCCTCCGTATTAATATTAGTTCTGCTTCTCCTATACGACCCAATAATGCGCACGGTGACAATCTTTTAGATTTGGATATTCCAGTGGGAGGCGATGTTGCAAGTAACGCCCCATTGATCGATTTGGCCACCGGGGCCTCTGATGTACCTAATGTAGTAAACGGTCGCCCGCTTCCATCTACATCTATAAATCTACCTCTTCATCCCAACCACTAGTCCCCTGAACCAGATGGCCGTGTTCGTGTCCCTATCTCCCTCGCCACGTCTTCCGTAAATGTTACACGTTCCATATATTCCTGTTGTCTTTGTGACGATTTAATTTATCCCCGTTTCTTTGAGTGTACTAACGGCCATGGTCTATGTCCAGTTTGCGTCAACAAGGTAGAGGTTTGCCCCCTGTGTCGCGGTGATGTAGCGCGTTATCGGAATATTTCTTTGGAACGAGAGATGAAAGATCTATCGTTCCCGTGCCGCTATTATTATCTCGGTTGTAGAGAGTATCCTAAGAGTCCTGATTGTTATGCTCATGTCAATTTTTGCAGATATAACCCGTCTTGACGCGAGAATGGAAGAGTTCAGCGTGTGAGGTCCCCTCCCCCCCCCCCTTTTTTTTTTTTTTTTGACTGATTGCGTTACCTATTATATTATATTCGCTCTTTGTATCTGCGTCGAGAAGTTGTACGATTCTCCATTTTCTCCCTGTGTATAAGAATATTACGAGTTTATGTACGACGAATTTGCACGCTTTTCCGCTTTCTTGTGTGCTTGAATATTGCTAAATAATTTTAGTTATAAAGCGATTTTTCCTGCCTGTTTTATGTGACTGTAGTGTCATATAGACCTTAGTATATATGTATTTGTGTAGCTGTGTTTCTGATTAAAAGCTTGTCTCTCCTATGGTTTTGTTTCACTCATTCCAGCCTCATCTCCTTCACTTGAAAAATGTTTGAGAAAGAGAAAAACGAGAAGAGAGGGAAAATAATAGTACAACTGTTCGACTTTCCAGACATTAAATATATCTAACGATCTGTTATTTTGCTTGTCTTTCAGATTCTTGGTGATAAAAGATTTCAAGGAGTTATATTCTCTATTTTCCATGATAGTTTGATTCTAGACACTCATGTACCTATTTTTACTGAGGCTTTCGGCCATGATAATTCAGCCTATCGATGTTTTTGAGCGAACGAAGAAAAAAAACTCTTTTAGGATTTTCCTTAAAAATGAGATGACTTTTCATTTGAGTCTCTTTATGTGCAGATTCGATTGGCCATATTTATCTGCGCCACAGACAATCATGTATCTTTTTGCAGTGATTCTAACTGATAATCAAAGGCATGAAGAAGAAGGGTAATCCACCAAAGGTATTGCTAGAATGGAGGCAGATTTTGATTGTGTTCTTGAGTGTTATTCTCAAATTTTTACGAACTCATTTGTGGCTATGTACCTGATACGCTGGAGGTAAGGTATTTTCTTTGTTCTTTTATTGAGTGGGGACAGAAATAATGTATGTTTCTCTAACCCGTTCAACAAGCTCAAAGCGTCACTCCTGGGAAGATTTGAATATTTCTGCATTCCGAAGTTGCTTGCTCAGCCAGTGTTCGGTTGATCTAGCAAAGCGTATACATCTCATCATTATTTTCATGAGATTTATTCGTTTAATTTATTCACGGTGCCGAAAGGATCACGTCTATTGTTCTCTTTTTCTCTAAGGGTGTAGTTATTTGGAAACATGAACTGTGGATTAGTTGTTGTTAGTATCTGAAATGTTGTCTATTTATCCGACTCTCAACCAATTCTTCGTAATAACGAAAGTATGGGAATTGCGTTCTTGGAATTATATCCTCCCTATTGCTTTACTGACCACTCACGTCCATCACTATCCAAAAGTACGTCCATGATGTCCTTGGGGGATGCTTTTTCCTTACTTGTACTCTAGAGCCGTTCTTTTTGGGAACGTTTCCGTGGCACTTTCGTGTCATCACCCCGCAAGTAGTCATGACCGTTCCAGAGGAATCCGTGAGTGTTTTTGATTTCGATTGTCCAGCTCATCGTACCGTACGACGTTCTGATTGACACTCTGAACGACTTGCGTGAGTCGAGAGAAACGCCAACCTTACAGATTTTTCTCTCTACTTTTTTTTTGACAGTTATATAGGAATGGTGATAGAGTATTGAGATTCCAAGACGTGCGCCTTAGCTGCATCATATCATTAAATTCTTTCGCAAAATTCTATGACCAACTTTGATGAGACTATTGCATCCACACTCGACCTCATTCCACGTATGACAAGGTGAGCTTGCTATTTGATTCGTCATGCTTGCGTGAAGATAAATTTGTTCAGCTTACGTCCAACGTCCTATGAGTTTCCTTTTTTGTAATGCTGAATAACATTCATTTGAGTGGACCAATTCCCTTAATTTCTCCATTCTTTATTATCTTTCTCAGTGATGTTTGTTTGTCATTATATTGTTAGTTCGACTCTATATAGCTCATCAGGCCGCTCTCTCTAGAAAAAAGGAAAAATTTTTGTCTTGATTGCAAGAAATGGAGCATAAACCGGAAATCTCTTCTCTATCTCATGATTCTGATATCTAATATTCCGAGTCGATTTTTCAGACTTGTAATGTTATGAGTGGACATAAAATTTTTCACGGCGTCCATGAGCCGTGCATTTTTGAGAAAAAAAGAGATACTTGGCTAGTCATAGGAATATTTCCCTTACCCTGAAGGAGAAGGAAAAGCTGATTGTTTCCATTGCAAGTGATTGAGGTGTGTCTGAACTTTGTACATCAATATATCTTTTTCCTCTGCAATTTCGTGTATTACGGATGTTATCAGGTCTGATGTGATATGTTAGTCTTCCCGGATATGTTTCGTGCAGCTGGAAGAGCCGATTGTGTAGTTCTCGGAAATCTGTTCATATAGTATTGTCGTATTCGTGATATGGTGTGCCTTTTTTGTTGTAAGTGTAATGGGGAGTTCTAGACGGATGCTGTTTCGAGTGAAGTTTTTATGTTTCGCTTTGACAGTCATTGACTTCAGTCGTCTTGGTTTGCCCTGAGCATAAGCATTTCCTCCGAACCCTCAACCTTTCGACTTTTCTCTCACATTCAAGATGTCTGACTTATTTCCAAATGAGAATCAAGAAATACCTATTCCAGCAGCTCGGTCTATTTCGAGTGCGCGCACGTCCAATCGGAATTCCGCACGTCGTGGGAGAAGTCACGATGTATCTTCGTCACGAGTTCGAACTACAAGGGGTGAAGGTTCCAACCCTTCATCATTTCAACGTGATAGGGATGGTAACAAATTACCTCCCCTTGCGCGTCGGAGGTCTGCACCTGCGGTTGATTGTGACTATGAATCTTGTCATCAATCCGACCATTCTCTTGGCGCCATTCCACGATCTCATCAGGTATGTACTTGTTATTTTCCGGATATAATTTTGTTTTTGCGTTTATTTGGCCGTTATTGCTCTACAGCCCCGTTGCCGTTCAACGCCTGAGCTAGCCATTGGATCAACCTCTACTCCTTCTCGGGAAATTTTCACTTTTATACCTGGAATGCATCGTCCCTTCGTTATTCGCACTGATACCACTTATCTTTCTTTACATAGAACTCAGCAAGTAGAACATGCTGTACCCCCGATTCATGAACCTATCTATTGTCCAACCCGCGGGCCTTTCTCCGAGTCTGAGTTTACTTTTGTAACGCCTGATCCCAATTCCTATCAATTCACGCGGCAGGCAATCCCCTGTAACATTCCAGACCCTTTTGTTCCGGTAGAGCCATCCGTTGACCATCAGACAGCACCCCCTCTTTCGCCTTTTGCCGACGATTATTTCACGGATTTTGATTATGCCCTCAACCTATGAAGGTGTGAATTTCTGCTTCTATAGATATTCTCCTTAATTTCCCCTCTTTCTCATCCCACTAAGCGAGAATTATATATCTCCATCTTTTTGTATAGGGTCATCATCGACCATCGATGAACCAAAGCTCTTCCCCGAAGAGGTCTCCCGTGCCACCTACAGCAACTCCTGTGTTTCAAGCTCCTTTTCTACGCTCTGAGGAAGACATGCGGTGCACTATCCTGGCCCTATCGGATATTTACCGATTACGTGAAATCTTCGTGACTGTTTTGCGCATGACGCGAAACGATGTTTTTGAGAATGTTATTCAGAGTCTCCGCATTAATCACATGGGTGGTTTTGGCCGAGGAGCTAACAGATCCTTTTTGTGCCCTGCTTCGTCAGGCCTGCGGCTGTGCCTTGACTCTATTGATCATCTATTAAAGTGCCCAAACGTGACTGTAAGAGATTTTATTGAGATAATTGAGGGTGAATTACCTCGACTTCGTGATAGGACTCAGCAACATTTAGCACAATTTTATTCCGATAGGGAGTATCTTACAACTCGGGCTAGAGAGTCCGCGCGTGATCCGCATCTTATCGTGGTTCAGCTACCACCAGCGCCTTCCGGAAATTTACTTTTTGAGTCAAACCGGGATTGTCGAGCATCTGGCACTTCTGCGGATATTCGATCGACTGATATTGATACAACTCCGACGGGTATCACATCTGATTCGACCCAGGCAACTCATACCTCTGAAGCTATCCCAGCTGCTTCTGAATCTCTACCCAATTTATCAAGAAATGCTTTATCACCCGTTAATGATGAAAATATTATCAGAAGACCTGCGGGGATGTCTTCGTCATCTTCTTCTTCACTGAGCGATGTGTCAATTCTCTCTCACGACGAGGACGAAGCTGAACGAGGCGATCGGGGTCTTTTACCCGTGGTACGGCGCTTAATATCTCATCGAAACCAGGCTTCTAGAAACCATGTTCGATTCCCCGAAGAAATTACCGCCCGTGATGCCGTAAATGAACTATTCGCTTGCCCCCTTTGCGAGGACATTATTCTGCCTGAGTGTATCCAGTGCCGTAACGGGCACTCTCTATGTGGGAATTGTCATCGAAAAAATTCCGGTCCGTGTCCTTTTTGTCGTGTCGATACCTTTTGGGAAAATATTCTATTACGTAATGTCGGTAACAAGCTATCGTTTTCCTGTCGCAATGATTATTTAGGATGTCCCCGTCGTATTCTTGCCCCCGAATGGCACTCTCATGTTGCCGCTTGTATGTACCGGCCCGAAGAACGCGTATTTCGTAGCCGTGTTGGGGCACCTATTGATCAATTGTCTGGTGTTTTGGCACAACTTCTAATTTAATCTGTTACTACCCGTGATGCTGAGATGTATCATCTCCATCAGTGTTTTGATCACATTCTTCGCCGTATTGTGGCCGTGTGCAAGAAAAATCAAGTGTATTATTAATCATATTCCAAGGTGAACATCACGTCTATATGTGCGTATTCTGATACATTGTGAATCCAAGCTGTACCTTATAATAATTTCCCGATAATTTCTTTGTCTCACCGTATGTATCCACTAGTTTATACTTATTTGAATATACATTTTATGTTCTAAGGCTTGTTCTTTTCTTCCCCTATCATCCATTTTGTCCTATATGTGTCCGAACTTTCTACTTTGGAATGTTGTCATCTCCTCTTTCCCAATGATTTTTCAACTTATCTATGTGTACTACTTTTGTTTGATCACCTTTCTGTATTTTCGCGTTATGTTTCTCATAATCAATCTCAAGTATTTCACATGGGCCTACGTAATGTTTGTCTTCCTCGCCATCTCTTGGCTCTTTAAGTAGATATACAGTCTCGCCTACTCTGAAAAATCGATTCGTAATTTTTTGATCGTAATAAAATTTTGATTTGACTTTACTTTGAAAGGTATTCAGAGCAGCTAGCGTTCTGAGTTGAGTATAGGCTTCCATGATATCTGCTAAATAATCGTCATAAGTTATCAATTGATCCCGAGGAGGAAAGCTGGATGGTGTGCGAGCCCTTCTACCAAAAATTATCTCATGAGGTGAGTATCCGGTCGATACGTGAGTAGCTGAATTATAACAGTACTGTGCCAAAGGTAAGAGTGAGTCCCATTCTGTGTTATCTTTCAAGTACATTGCTAGGTATTCGTTAAGAGTGTGATGCATGCGTTCAATACCGCCGTTTGAACTTGCCCTATGGGCCGATGTAGTAAACCTATTGATTCTGAAAATACGGGCAAATTCTTCAAAAACTCTTCCCATAAAATGTGACCCTTGATCCGTCAAAATCGTCGAGGGTAATCCAAAATATGAAACAAATTTATCTATCAATGTTTTCGCAACTGTCGTTGTTGTTGCATCGGGTGTAGCTGTGAGCACAATATATTTGCTAAAGCAATCCTGAATGGTAAGAATATAAACGTTACCGAGTTGTGTTGGTTTCTTTGGACCCACAAAATCCATCGAAATTTTCTCGAATGGTACTACCGGTGTATCCGTTATGACCATGGGTAATCTTGTTTTTACTCGCACTAGTTTATCTGTTTGACAGTCCGGACACGCTCTCGCAAATATTCTTACATCTCCCTGCATATTTGGCCAATAAAATTCACTCGCAAGTTTACTATAAGTTTTTGCTATACCTTTGTGGCCTCCGATTGCGGATTCATGATATTCTTTTATAATTCGGGCACGATCTCCGGTAGGTGGTACTGGTAAGTTATTTTCGAATAGTGTAATCGATATCTGACATTTCCGAAAGATACGGTTGCATTGCTCTACAAGGTAAGCCCATTCACTCTTGCTCAGCATGACGAGATCTCGAATTATTCTTACTGACTTTACTTCCATCTTACTGAGTAATGCTCTGAGAGTTTTGAGTGTTGCCGTAAGGTCTGGTCTTAGCACCTTTGAATACGGCGTACTTTTTATGACCATTCCGAAAATTTTCTTATCTCTGTAATCAGAAATTATGATTTCTCTAATTGCCCGTTGTTCGCTATGCAATTCGTCGTGACTTATATATTTTCTCGTGATGAGTGCGTTCAATACTTCTGTTTCAGTTTGCAAATCTGCCGCAATCGTGTAAACAAGGTTATCGACATGCGCGAATGGATGGTCATTTATAATCCTTACTCCCGTGAATATATCGATTTCATTCTCATCTATCACCCATGTGGGAATTTCTTGGGGTAGCCGTGCTTCTGCGACTAAATATCTAGTCATCGCATTGTTCTTACGAATAGTTGTGTTCTGTGGGTCCATAATTGTGACTTGAGATGCGGTATTTTGATTTTCATCAGATAATTCGTTTCGAGCAGTCATATCACCGTATGCGCGTGATATTGCTTGTTCAATGTGAGAGTGAGCTTGATCCTGATTCATGGAGGGTTCTCCTACAGACATATTCTCCTGAAAAGATTCTTTTGGGATTGATTCGTCCACAATACTTCCACTCGTTAGGTCCGGGTTTCCATCGATGTATGGGGTGAAGTGTAATCCATATAGGTGAGGATGTATGAATTTTTCCGAGGGAGTAGCTTTTATGTACGCGTACCTTATTCGATCTCGACATTGTAAATGGACGCAGATATTTTGTTGAAAATGTTGTGAAAAAATGAAGAGTGTGTCTGCATCACCATACTTATTTTTAGAACTGAGAATTTCTAGTGCTTCTAAGGGATTCGCGCAATCTGGTAAAAATTTGCTGTACAAGAGAACTTCTCGTAATTGTGCAGGTGTGGTTTTCCAACCGAATATTTTGATGAGAGAATGGAACAAGCAATTTCCATCACCTAAGATATTTACGTACCGTTTGTGGATTTTATCCGGTTCCGCGCATTCTTCATGTTCCTCGTAATTTCAAAATCGTACGATTGAACTTGAGTTTGAAGCTTGATCCGTACAATTTTCCGACAAGTTGAGAGATGAAATTTCTTTCACATCCAACATTTTTGAATTTTCTGGCGCTGTCATAGGAATGGGCGTTTCGTCCCTAGGTTTTCCAAGTTCGGACTTATTGTACCGTTGGGATTCAGATGACATCTCTTTCATATCGACATCGTTATCTAGCATCTCTAGCCATGTGCGATTCAAATTGGAATTTGACTTCGGGGTTTCAGTATTGTTTTGATTCATTTCATGCTCAGGAATTATTGGTTGGTGTTCCCTAAAATCCGATCCATCTATATTACCATTGCTTCCGGGTAATTCTAATCGCGTCAAGTCTACAATCGCTTGGTATCTCGCGCGTTTGTACTCTTCCCAACTAATTTCCGATTTGCTTCCTTCTCGTTTTTCATTACGTTCGGGATTGTCATTCTTTTCCGGCAATTTTTCTCGATTTGCATTTTGCCATACTAATATTTGTAATCTCGTTCGTCCTTCAACATCTATTCCATTTACCTTCCATGATAAAGGTAACGTCTTTTGAGGGACTTTCTCGATGAGATTTTCAGGACTACCTATCAAAATTTCCTGTTCCGATTCTGATTGCGGTGATTCAGGTAAATCAGGATATTGAGTGGAATCTTGGTTAGACATGCGCTCATTAAGTGGATCTGTTTTATCAACTAATTTGGCAGAACGTTTGCTAGTCTGTGTTTCTATCCTGGCGAATTCTTCTATCGAATCTAATGAATCATAGAAAGTTTTGCCATGTAATTGCTTGTTTCTTTGTGAGAGTGGTGGGTTCCGATCTATTACCGGTCTATCGATAGTTATTCCGTCTTTCGGCGAGCTCGTGATTCGAATTTTACTGCCTAAATTTTTCAAACCTCTATCTGATAAACGTGGGAGAACGTCAGCTTCATTAGTCGCTTGGCTGATAATACGCTCGGCCGCGGGATGATCTTCTATATCTCTCAACATTTGAAATAGGGGAAATCGTCCTCCTTTTTGAACTATTCGATTTTGGGATCTTATCTTTTGATCTGCCTTTTGGGTACCACTCCACTCTTCGTCGCTCCTTTCGCCGAGCGAAGAACTACTACTACTTATACTACTCGACTCACGCAATTTTTGATCATATTGAGTGGACTTATTCCATCCAATCGCGATTTCATCTTCTGATTTCTCTAACTCTTCTAATTTTCTCTTTTGACCTCGAGTGGCAACTTGAACTTGTGCCGTCTCAATTCGCAGAATATGAGCTCCGGGCTCGTCTTCTTGCATAAACAACTCGACTCGCGGGCGTTCTGGATTTTTTTCTCCTCCTTGCAGTACTGGATTCCTAGACAGTGAATCTGCGTTAGAATTTTTGTGTCCAGGTCGATATAAAATTTCGAAAGAGTGTCCTCTTATAGATGCTCTAAGCCTATCGAATCTCAGGTCTGGCTCCTTTGTAGTATGAAAGTGTTTGAGGGGCTCGTGATCTGTGACGACTGTAAACTTTTTCCCGTATATCCAAGGTCGATATTCTTGTATCCCGTAGCATATAGTAAGCAATTCACGATCATAAGTTCCGTACTTCGTTTCTGAGGGTTTTAATGTTCTCGATGCATAGGCACAAACGTGCTCTTCTCCTAATTTACCCTGGCTGAGGATCGCAGATATCGCCCAATCGGAACTATCGGTAATAATCAGGTATGGGAGGTCATGCACAGGTGGACGTAATACGGGGTATTTACAAAGAGCTTCCTTTAACTCTTCAAATGCTTTCTGTTGTTCCGGCCCCCAATAAAATTTCACGTTCCCCCTCAAAAGTAAATTTAGCGGATATGCTATGTTTGCGAAGCCTTTAATGAATCTGCGGTAATACGAAGCGAGTCCTAAAAATTGTCTGACTTTCTTGACTGTTGTGGGTACAGGATAGTTGCGAACAGCTTCGATTTTCTTGGGACCGGGGCGAATTTTACCGTTGCCCGCTATGTGACCTAGAAAGCTTGCCTCTTTTTGGAGAAACTGACATTTGCTTGGCTCTATAGTAAGGTTCGCGTCGCTTAATCTTTTCAAGAGTCTTCTAAATTTGACGCCATGTGTTTCAAGACAATCTGCAAACAGGATAATGTCGTCAAGATAGCTGTAGAGTTCAGTTCCAATCAATCCGGCGAGTGTGAGATCAATTAGTTTTTGGAAAGTACTTGGACTATTAGATAAGCCCATGGCGAAGCGCTTATAGCAATATAATCCGCCGTAAGGCCCTGGGAATGCAGTGAGATGTGCATCGTCCTTATGCATCCTTATTTGGTAGTACCCTTGTTTCAAGTCGATTTTCGTAATATATTTGGCATTTGCCACACTCTCTATTATTTCTGTGGGGTTAGGTAAAGGGTAGGTATCGCCCACTGTAATCTCATTCAATTGTCTGAAATCTGTAACCATTCGCCACCTTTTTTCACCGTTGGGACCTGGTTTCCTTGGAACTATCCACATGGGACTTGAATACGGTGATTCCGCGGGTTCGATAATGTCTGCCTCAAGTAATTCGTCAATTTGCTTTTGCATCTCCTTTTTAATCTCGGGTGGGTGCCTATAGCGTTTCACTCTTATGGGCCTATCAGTTTTTGTGACTATTCTATGCGTGATCAAGTGTGTAGCCTTCAACTTTTCCCCTGGTAATCCAAAAACGTAAGGATTCTCTTTTATGAGATCCTTTATATGTTGTATCTCTTCTTCATTCAGACCTTCCAATGTTTTAGGATCTATCCTATCAAAAACTTTCGCAGCGCGATCTTTCACTTCTTCCGTCGCGAATTTCAATATATTGACTCTCTGTTTTGTATTTAATTCGTTCTCTGAGTCCTCTTCATCAAAAATATCTTTTTTCATTTCTACTGTTTCGCACAATTCAAGGGACACTTCTGGGGGTTCTATTTCAATTTCCGTATCATTAATATTTATACAAATCGCGTAGGCTTTGCCGTGGTCATTCGTCGCGACAAAATTTCCGAACAGGATCCCTTGTCCTAGGTCCTGAAGTCCTACGAATCCTACTTTTACATCATTTTTCACTTTCGCGTAGATAACTTGTCTTGTGCGCGGGGGTATTTTAAATTTGACCTTTTCGACGAAAGGGATTTGCAACTCCGCAAATCTAAGACACCTTGCTTTGGCGTCAATCATTCCCCCATGTTTTTCGAATTCCCTCCATCCAAGGAGTCCATCCGTATTAATCGCGAAATCATCTGGCACAATGTGGACATCACAATCTAGCCCATTTAAATTCATCTTTATTTTCCCCAAAGTAAAACATTTCCCAGCGGTAACGCCACTGATTGATACAATATAGTCCCTATCAATCTTTATATCTTCTTTGACACATTTTGCTTTCAGCAATGTAATATCCGCCCCCGTGTCGGCGTAAAAATGGCATCTTTTATTCTTAAAATTGTCCCTGTGAAACTCAACCACCGGATGTTTTTGTTGGCTCGCATCGAGGAGAAGAATCGAGACATGCCGCTGTGGTTTCTTCGGTTGATTTAATTGTTCGTGCTCGACCCCGCGGCTTGATGCCGAGCATCTTGGAAGTTTAAAGGATTTTCCTGATTACTTGACGAATTTTCATTCGGAGCTACATTTCTCGTATTTTGATCCCATCTTTCGTTTCGTTCAAAATAATTACCGCCATTATTATTATTCTGTCCCTGGTTATTCCTACTACGATTACTATTATTGTTTTGCCAATTGTTCTGATAACGTCGCCCATCATTGCCTCGATTATAATAAGAATTGCTATAAGAATTCAATCCCTGGCCACGATAGTTATCGCGATCATTATTTGATGAATAGTTTCTGTTGCGATTCATGACATTATCGTAATTCCCTCTTCTATCGTTTCTATCCATAAAATTTTCGCGGTTTCCGTTTCTATATCCGTAGTTATTTTGCGGAAGATTTAGATATATATTATCACGATTCCTGCCATAAGCGTTCCGGTCGCGATTCATGTCATTCCTGAAATAATTTGGGTTCCCCGAATTATATTGCCTCAACGGTCCTCCATTGTAACGCTCGTTATCGCGGCGAGGCGGGCCATATCTTGAATTCACGCGTCTCATTCCGTCACGCCCACTCTCTCCTCGTGTTTCCATCATAAGCGGTGTATTTGGGCGACTATTATCCCGATCTGTTGTTGTGCGGTTCACTTGGCTTTGGAGAATTGCGTAAAAATCAATCGAATTAGAGTTTATCATCTCGTCCAAATCACGACAATCTTTGAATGTATGCCCTGGTTTGCGACAAACTCTGCAAAGCTTTGAATTTTGAATTTTGCGTGGGCATTCTCTCTCAAAATGGCCAGAGACATGGCAGTACCTACATTCATCCGAAACAATACCTCGTCTAATTGCGACATTTTCAATTGGTTGGGGCTCTGATGCACGTTTTTCCTGCAATTCCGCGTCGATTAGGGCATTTATAATCGGTGCCATTCCAACTGAGCTCAGATCAGGAATTTTCCCTGAGAAAAGTGTTCTGGCGCTCGTCTTATTTTCGAAATTCACGGCTTCCGCGATAGCTTCACGTAAGGTTGTGGGATTAGTGGATCTGACCTGATGTTCTAGTGCTCCTGCGAGACCGAATATGAATTGTTGTAATGCTTCATTGTCTGCATTATTCTTGTATGTTTTTCGCTCCCAATCTTTCAGATTTTGATCAGAATCGTACACGTTTAATAATCGATTGTGGAGAGTTTGAACGCGTAAACCGTAATCTCCTGCACCTTCTCCTGATTTTTGTTGAATTAATTTTAATTCGGCAAGAACCTTGTCTGCCCCACCGACTCCACTATATTGAGTAGTCATGTCGTCTAGCAATCTCTCGACTGAAGTATACTGAGTTAATCTCGCTATATATCCTTCCGCGGCTCGACCTCTAAGTTTGCTCGCCAATGCGGACAAAACCCATGGTTCAGATTCTGGGCCATATTCATTTACTATGTCTCGAATATTTTGACAGAAAAGGGCTAACATATCGGGGTTTCCATCATACGGCATGGTGTTATTTTGTGCTTGACTCAGAGTTAATCGGAATTTTGAAGTGTGCCTGCGGTCAGTGTTTGATTGTGTAGACATATTTCTTGAATTTGCGCGGCGAATGCGTGTACTCGCGTTCGAGTTTTGATCACTGTGACTATAGTTGGATTTTCTATTCCCATTCTGCGCATTCATTACAGATCGATTTGATTTCTTGCTATGATTGCTGCTGCTCTCATATTTTAATTCATCTTGCGTATCTGAATCAGTGGAAGATGATTCGGAATCGGAAATATTTTGAGTGATTTTGTGTTTTCGTGTCTGTTTTGTATATTTATTTCGGTGAGAACGTTTGGATTCCTGTAGTGTGTGATATAGCTCGTCATCGTACGAGTCTTCTGGATTTTTGTAGTTTTTGTCCCGCGTATTTCTACGAGATCGAACATCGAAATGGTATTTATTCAAAGTATCGAAATCCTCTGAGGATCGTGGCTTCTCATTATCTTCACGTCGTTCGTTTTGATAAAGCTTTTACTCTAAGTCTTTATAACTACTTGTGACATCCAAGCCCCTCTTGGACATCTTCTTATATCTAGACTCAGCACCGAGGCTCTGAAGCTCTCGCCTGGTCACCTTACTGTCGATTTTCTCAGCATCAAGATCCTGAGGATCTGACCTGGACTTGCGACTTCTAGCCACTTCAGTCTCAAGAGTGTGAAACTCTTGTCTGAACATGGGACGCATTAAATTAGCATCCAGGTTCGCCGACCTGTGCCTCTCACGTTGACCATCAAGGTCCTCAGCGCCAGGACTGTGAAAGTCCCGCCTGAATCTATGCGTAGCAAGATTTTCGGCGCCGAGATTTGAAGTATCTCGCCCGTAATCTTGCTCGAAACGAACGTGTGATTTATCACTAACGAGAGGCCACTCATCGTTTCTCATCATTTGATAATCATGAAATCCATCAGAATTTTCCGAAAAATTTTCCGTTAATTGTGTATGTGTGTGTGGGTATTGTGTAGGTATGTTCTCTAATCTCGTTGATTCCGCGTTAAATCTCAGGGTTTCAATATTTCCATTCAGTTCGGGTTCTAAATTATATCTAGCAAATTTGGGACGTGCTCCTGTTGCAATTTGGGTGATTTCTAAGTGGTCCCGTAAGCTTTCTAGAAGAACCATATCGGTTTCAGGGAGATCTCCTGCACTAGTAGCAAGAACATCGCTTATTTCTCGTATTGCAATCTCCATATAAATTCCTCCCGGTTGCTCTAATCCCTTATCAGCCGCAATAAGTGCAAAGTAGGCATCGCGCGCTTTCGCGTTTCCATTTTTCATCTCCGATTCATAACGAGTTTTCAAGTCATCAGTGCTAATATTTTCATTCGTTGGCTGTGAACAAGCCGCATTTTCCGCGTCTTTAAAATCATCCGAATTAGAATCGGTAAGGGTCTTCTCTCCTACTTTCATGCTATTTGGATTGTATGTGGGATTTTTCTTTCCTCTCGCCATTGCTTATTCTTATATATATATTTATATATTGATTCAATTAAGATATATGGGCTATATTTGTATTTGATTTGTAGAAAAAAAAATTTAGGTCTGTGCCTCGCGCTCTCCCCACGAGGGACAGAAAAAAGGGATAATTTTGAATTACTTACCCAGATGTAGCGATGATGAGGATTAAAAGTGTTTGCGGTTTCATGTCGTTCGACTTCCCTCCTTCAAAGTTGGATATCCCCAGCAAGGTTCGAAAAATTGCCTCCAGTTGTTGTCTTGCCCAGAGTGGTAATAGAGAAATTGGTATGGCTTCCTTCCACAACAGAGCCCAAACCGCTGTCACCAGTCTGTTAGGGTCTTGGTCATTCTCTGTCTCCGCTAATTATAGCAGACGGGGGTGGAAGTGGATGCCAATAGAAGTAGATGGTTCCGTAGATTTATTCAATAGACGTTTATTCAATGAAAGAGTTGTATGAATACTTGAGAGAGAGTTATAATGACATTACACAGCGCGGGATGCGCCTAGACTCTACGACTACAATAACTGGGTAAGGAGAGCGTCGCGAGTGAAGCTCGCGGAAAAGCTCGTTGTGCGAGAAGACGCAGATGGAAAGAACCACACAGTGCTTCCTTTGCGCCGTATTTATACTATTGTTGATAACCTAGATTTCCTAATCGCTCATCGTCGCTGGTGGGGTTTCCCCAGGACAAAGAGATGAGTTGCTATGTGCTCTCTTCTAACATATGGATATATATATTGTAATAAGTATATAATAATATATGGAGCTTACTGTGCCCCTGACACTCTCATATTTTGATAAAAAGAAACGAAGCCATGGGTTTCAAGGCAGACTCGAGACATATCTTGATTAAATCGAACAAAAATCCAGAAATGCCCATCTGCATGTTATGCCATTGCTGTCGATATGAAGTAAAGGATGCAATCAAGTGCGAATTTTGCGTGAGGGCATATTTCGAGCTCATGATTTCAGAAATGGGAGATCAAAGAGAAATCATTGATAAGTGGGAATAATGCTGATATAAATTCGAGATTTTACTGGAGCCACTACGTCGAAACTTTATGGAGTAATTTGTAAAGAAATAAAAAAAGAAATGGAGGGGAAAGAGGGGAAAGTTAGGAAGAAATGTGAAAGGAACACCCTTTTGGAATATAACTTGAGCCATTGGAAGATTCAGAATACTCCATATGATAGACTTTGCAAATTCAATCTCACAACAAAAATATTTGTATTGATTAATTATCACTTCAACCTCACAAATTAGACAACTAATTTGTTGAATTACGGTAAAAATAATGCCGATTTATATCTATACTCTGAATAATTTTGAATTTGACGTGCGGAAACCTTCGAAAGCAATAATGTCTATTTATATCTATACTCTGAATATTTTTGAATGTCAATTTATATCTACACTATGAATATCTTGAATTTGATAATGTTGAACTATATCTATGGATATTTGGAACCATATCTCTGGATACCTATACTCTGAATATTTTTTTTTAATTGATGTGTGAAAAATGTTGGAAGTAATAATGCCGATTTATATCTATACTCTGAATAATTTTGAATTTGACATGTGAAAACCTTTGGAAGTAATAATGTCGATTTATATCTATACTCTGAATATTTTTGAATTGACGTGTGGAAAAATTTGGAAGTAATGATGTCAAATTATATGCAATTTGAACCTTTGGTCTCATCGATCTTGAAGGACGGTGGGGAACTAAATAAATTCCCAAAATTTCATGATGGAAATTTTATTGCGACGTTTCGTCCACTAGGTTTTGTGGACCTCATCAGGCTTCAGGTTTCTGTTTCGACATATGTATAAAAAGTCTTCCTAAAGTTTCCAAGTCATTAAGCTCAATAGTAAAATTAGGTAAGGACCAACTAGATAAATTTAGCAAAACTGGTGTTGTTTACAAATTTCAGTGTAAAGATTGCCCAGCAACGTATGTGGGAGAGACAAAAAGACAACTAGGTACACGCATTAAAGATCATATTACAAACAAAGATAAAAAATCCGTAGTTTCTGTTCACAGACTTAATGATAAACACGATTTCCATTGGGATCAAACCAAAATTTTAGACACAGAGAAAAATTGGAAAAAACGGTTGATTTCTGAAATGATCCATATAAAATTCGATGAGAATTGCATCAATAGAAAAGACGATATTCAAAATCTCAGTCAAGTATATAACCCGTTGTGGGCAACGGCTGACAAAGCTCGTTGACCCCCCGCTCTCTTTCTCTCTCCCACATGCACTACTTTTCATATATATGTCACCTGCTGTACACTGCGATCGCGCTAATATAAATATGAGTGAAAAATGAGACCGATGAGTCACTCTGTTTACTTGTATTGACAGGAGCCAGACGTTATGTCTGTGCTCTATTACAAGATCGTCCAAAATATCATGACGATCTAAAGAATAACGTAAGTTGCGCATCTTAATATTTATACATCCATCATTTGTAAAAAATTTTCATATTTTCTATCATTATACATATGTCGAAACAGAAACCTGAAGCCTGATGAGGTCCACAAAACCTAGTGGACGAAACGTCGCAATAAAATTTCCATCATGAAATTTTGGGAATTTATTTAGTTCCCCACCGTCCTTCAAGATCGATGAGACCAAAGGTTCAAATTGCATATTAACCATCAAGGACGAAAAAATCTACCAAAATCACTTATGATGTCAAATTATATCTATACTCTGAATATTTTTTGAACTGACGTGTGGAAAAATTTGGAAGTAATAATGTCAAATTATATCTATACTATGAATATTTTGAATTTGATAATGTTGAACTATATCTATGAATATTTGGAACCATATCTCTGGATACCTATACTCTGAACATTTTTTTCAATTGAGGTCTGAAAAAACTTGGAAGTAATAATGCCGATTTATATCTATACTCTGAATAATTTTTTGATTTGACGTGTGAAAAATTTTGGAAGTAATAATGTCGATTAATATCCTTACTCTGAATATTCATGAATTTGACGTGTGAAACATTTTGAAAATAATGATATATTGGCTATCCAGGAAAATTTGATAATATTGAACTATATATATGAATATTCGGAACCATATTACTGGATGTTTGATAATATAGGGCAAACCACCCAGGTAGAGAATAAGAATATGTAGAAACTGAATTTACGCAATGAGAGATACACAAATTTCATCTGTGTAAGGGCGTTCGCCCTTCTGGAATAAGGAGGGAGGTGTGACGTACACGGGCTTCGTGTACGTGTACATAACTGAGCATGTGTGGGTCTCGAGCATCGCGCGCCAAGTATGAAACGTATTTCCCACGCGAGCAAATCAATACTCATCACAGTATAACTTGAGATAGAATCAAGATTGAGGTCTCATTCTTTCAGCGCTATAGAAGGGAATAATTCAGAAACACAGCAAGTGAAGCATCTCCGGCCACTTTCCGGGCGATGACACTCTAGGCTTGGCTTCTTAACGGACGACTTCTATATTTTCTGTACCCACGACTACATCATATCACGGTATCTCTCATTACGAGTAGCTCTAACTTTGAATATTACCTCATTGTACTACCTCTACCCTTGTATACCTTCGGATGTGACGAAGATAATATCTCACTATTGTATCAAAGGGACTAATAAATCTCCAGTTATATTTACTCGCCGACTACAAGTTCCTGGATTTGAACCTACCGCCAAATTGGCACAACAACGCCATCTAACCGACCACAGGGTCGTAACACACGTCCTCTTAACTGCGCGGGTAATGGCTCTAAGCAGGATTCTCCCCTGTTTTTAGCTCCATAGCCAAAGGTGCTGACTGGTGATAAATTCTTTGGGCATACTTGATGGTCCATATACACTCGATTTATAGTTCTGTGCAGTTCTGAATCCATTGGAACTTCTTACAGCCCACATGCACGTCTCAAGTGCGCGGATAATGTCTCGAAGTAGGATTTTGCTCTGTTTTAGGCCTTTATGGCTGAGTATGCTGACTGGTAATGAATTCTTTGAGCACCCCCCGATGGTCCACGAACATTGGATCTAGAGTTTGTGCAGTTCTGAATTCATCTGGTTTATTACATCTCACAGTGACGGCTTAACTGCACTGAGAAATTCTCGACATGAAAAATTGCTGCGATCGGCTCCATCCGGGGGACAGGATTGATTTTCATCAGGAAGTGTAGTATCCGCAGAAAAATTTAAAGATGCAACATCAAATTTCAGTGATCCCGCAACAAAATTTCTCTCCCGTCACACAGGCACCAAAAATTGTCGCGTGGGAAGCAAAAATTAGTGCTCAATAACTAAAATTTAGTGTCGACCGCTAAACCACTCAAACGTAGCAAACAGAGGGTACCATTTGTCATTAACGCCACCAGATGGATTCGAAGCGCTCTCGGTTTGTTCCTAGACTCAATAACAGCTCTTTCGAATCAAATTTCGAGTTCAATGAACATATTAGAATCCCCCTTTCACGTTAGAATGATAAATTGAGCGATAACGCATGTTAGTACATCAAAGGAAAACACATCCATATTCAGGAAAATTCGTCAACGACGTGTTCAGTCTTTCTCGCAAGCGGTCAAATCTAACCTCGTTCGTATATATAGCAGTTCCGAAATTTGGACGTAAACGAATACCATAGAGAGTGTGGTAGGAGTTGAGTAACTGATATCTATTTATATAGTGGCATAAGTATCAATCATAATATAAGTATATCATTATATAATGTATCACCATATATCAAACATTGTACGAAATCCGATTTGAACTTTAAGCAAATATAACTTCATAAGTCAGTGTAAATACTACCTGGGAAAAAACTTTCTTCTTTCCCAGTAAATTATATTTTAATCTATTATCGTATCCGGCAAGAAAAATTAGTGTCATGACATCAAAAATTGCAGCCCAGGTTTCAAAAATATCTAGTGTCCCTCAATTGCAGCGTCTTTCTCTAAAAATTAATTCCACATCTGTAAAATTTAATGACGAAAGTCTCTCAGTGTGCGGATAATGGCTCAAAGCAGGATTTGGCCTTGTTTTGGGCCCCATGGCCGATGGTGCCGACTGGTAATAAGTTCTTTGGGCATCTTCAATGATTCACGAACACTCGGTCTAGAGTTCTATGCAGTTCTGAATTCATTGGAACTTTCTACCATCCACAGTGATGTCATGACTGCGCGAATAATGGCTCAAAGCTGGATTCTCCCCTGTTTTGGGCCTCATAGGCGAGGGTGCTGACTAGTGATGAACTTTTTGGGCATCCTCGATTGTTCATGATCATTTGATCTAAAGTTTTGTGCATTTCTGAACCCATTGGAACTTTTCACATCTAACAGTGACGTCTCAACCACCCGGATGATGGCTCTAAGCAGGATCTCCCCCGTTTTGGGGCCCATGATCGATTTTGCTGACTTTTTATCGATCTTTCTGGTATCTCTGGGGACTCATGGGTACCTAGACCATCGTCACACAGGTTCCTGGATGCGATTGAATAATCTCCTCTCCACGTTATTGTACAGAGGGGACTTAGCCTACCCTATCACGGTGAGTCATTCAGCCGAAAAAGGTCGAGTTGCTTGAACATGGGATTTTCCTCTGGGGCATGTTTCGGGGTCATTAGTACATCATTTCTCAACAAGAGTCAGAAAATCGGTCGAGGGTTTTCATAATAAAGTCGATTTTGACATTTTTTAAGCTATTTTCCGAAAATAGCCTATTTACTTCTCTTACTCTCCTCTCTACTATATGATGATCTACTTACTCTCGTTTCTTGCTTTGAAATCGACTATTCGAAATAACCATAGTACCTACATTCGACGTCAAAAGACCCAATCTTTCGAAATCCGAGGTCCCCATTGAGCCCAGATAAGATCCGAATAGTTCGAAATGGTTTATAGAGCAGGGAACACTCTTTTACCGAAAAAATTCACGTAAAATCCAAGGATATCCTTTGCCATTGGGGGACATGGATTTTATTAACACTGAAGAGGTGTATGTACATATTTATCAATAGAGACATATTTCACTAGTATTTGATATGCCCGAGACCTTCTCATCATTTGATTGAAATTCTGAATGTAAGTAAGGAGCTATATCTGAACAGCTTCCTAACAAAAAAAGTGTTGAATTGTTTTCGAACTGTCGTTTTAATGCTAATTGAATCTTCAACGAGTACAATCTTGTTGACATATTAAAGACCCCTCTCACATGATCAGTTTCTATAAACAAAAGTCTCGCTCGATTATCATTGTAACAAATATCACGGGGTGCACTAACTAAAGAGATACACTTTCACATTTCATATTCTGTATCATTTAATGTTTAATCTCCATCAGAATAGAAAGATATCTTATATCCTTCTACAAATGGTTGAAAAAATAAGTCATACATGTAATCCATTGATTTCGCATACTGCGCGGAAAAGACGATCTGAAAAAGCAGAGTGAACTTTATATTTCTTCCAAATTTCACTGAATTCGTGATGAACTGACTCGAATGCTTGTTCGTTGTACTTTCCAAGACCAGTTCCAGTTCTACTACAAATGATACATAATTGCATGAGCTTTCGGTGTAACAAATACCCGAATTCAGATAGCAACTGCGAAAATCTTTTAGTTTATCAGCATATTGAGGATCGAGATTCGTGCTAAAACAAGCTCTCACGACTTCTTCGAAACTTTCCGAAATCTTCACATATTTATTAACAGAAGGTTTATCTCTGCTTCCGATGAGGTTTATGTTATTAAGTAGCTTGCTGCAATCGTTACCATCAGAGCTCTCACCACCGTGAATGATCTGGCGATTTACCATTCCAAATTATTCTGATCTAATCTGGGCTCAATTTGGACCTCGGATTTTGAAAGATTGGGTCTTTTTACGTCGAATATAGGTACTTTGGTCATTTTGAATAGTCGATTTTAAAGCAAGGAACGAGAGTGAGTAATGAAGTAAATGGACTATTTTCGGGAGATAGCTTGAAGAATGGAAAAATCGACTTTATTTTCAGAACCCTCGACCGATTCTTTCGATTTTTGTTGGAAAATGATCTACTAATGACCCCGAAACATACCCCAGAAGGAAATCCCATGTTCACGCAACTCGACCTTTTTCGGCTGAATGACTCACCGTGCTATACTCTCTCAGCGCGAATCAGCTAGGGTAGCTGAAAATCAGCTATTGATAGCTGATTTCGTCAGCTAACGTGAACCGATTTTCACTGATTGAATCAGCTAATACACAGGGTTATGAACGATGATATACACCGTTCAGGAATGTTTTTCCCTGCGCACTGGGTGTCACGTGATGAATTTTTGGCTCTGGTATTCTAGAATCGTTCGTGCAGTGCACTGGGATCCATTTGATTACCCGATTTCTAAGTCCCAAGTAGTGCGTCAATAGTGGGCCACCTGGATCGAAAGTGGGCCACCTGTACCGAAAGTGGGCCACCTGTATCGTAAGTGAGCCACCTGTATCGAAAGTGGGTCACCTAGATCGAAAGTGGGCCACCTAGATCGAGAGTGGGCCACCTGTGTCGTAAGTGAGCCACCTGGATCGAAAGTGGGCCACCTGGATCGAAAGTGGGCCACCTGTATCGAAAGTGGGCCACCTGGATCGAAAGTGGGCCACCTGTATCGAAAGTAGGCCACCTAGATCGGAAGTGGGCCACCTAGATCGAGAGTGGGCCACCTGTGTCGTAAGTGAGCCACCTGGATCGAAAGTGGGCCACCTGGATCGAAAGTGGGCCACCTGTATCGAAAGTGGGCCACCTGGATCGAAAGTGGGCCACCTGTATCGTAAGTGAGCCACCTGTATCGAAAGTGGGCCACCTAGATCGAAAGTGGGCCACCTTGATCGAAAGTGGGCCACCTGTGTCGTAAGTGAGCCACCTGGATCGAAAGTGGGCCACCTGGATCGAAAGTGGGTCACCTGGATCGAAAGTGGACCACCTGTATCGAAAGTGGGCCACCTGTATCGTAAGTGAGCCACCTGTATCGAAAGTGGGTCACCTAGATCGAAAGTGGGCCACCTAGATCGAGAGTGGGCCACCTGTGTCGTAAGTGAGCCACCTGGATCGAAAGTGGGCCACCTGGATCGAAAGTGGGCCACCTGTACCGAAAGTGGGCCACCTGGATCGAAAGTGGGCCACCTGTATCGTAAGTGAGCCACCTGTATCGAAAGTGGGCCACCTAGATCGAAAGTGGGCCACCTGTATCGTAAGTGAGCCACCTGTATCGAAAGTGGGTCACCTAGATCGAAAGTGGGCCACCTGGATCGAAAGTGGGCCACCTGTATCGAAAGTGGGCCACCTGGATCGAAAGTGGGCCACCTGTATCGTAAGTGAGCCACCTGTATCGAAAGTGGGCCACCTAGATCGAAAGTGGGCCACCTGTATCGTAAGTGAGCCACCTGTATCGAAAGTGGGTCACCTAGATCGAAAGTGGGCCACCTGGATCGAAAGTGGGCCACCTGTATCGAAAGTGGGCCACCTGGATCGAAAGTGGGCCACCTGTATCGTAAGTGAGCCACCTGTATCGAAAGTGGGCCACCTAGATCGAAAGTGGGCCACCTTGATCGAAAGTGGGCCACCTTGATCGAAAGTGGGCCACCTAGATCGAAAGTGAGCCACCTGGATCAAAAGTGGGCCATCTGCGCGCCGTAAAAAATTTCTCCGAAAAACTTCAGCCAGCTGGTTGAATGAAAACTTCAACCAGTCTAACTGGTTCTATCTGTGGATTATGAAAATAACAGTTGAATGCCCAGCCACAATCTGTCTGTGCGGTTCCCGTATATGGGGTTACCTATGTAAAAGGAACATAATGTGATAGGTGGTCATATGGGTGGATAGGAATGGGTGGATGGATGGATGATGGGTAATGGGTGGATTGCGCATATATAGCTCTCACGCCGTGCTGAATTTTATCGTAAATTCTGCAAATTTTCGCGGCCAGCGTACAAAAGTGTTCTCCAGAAGTTCTTTTAAACTCTAATTTATTCCATGCTGAGCAATGAAGAAGCTTCATTAACGATTTAGAGAGAAGTATGAATGAAATGAGGTTCATTTGCGAATTTTTAATGTTCCAAGTTGATTTTTATTGCGTAACGAAAATATAAGGCAAAACTAGCCCTGGAGAAGTTTGAGTAATTGCATCAAGCATAAGAAGACCGAAACCCGCACTGTAAACCCGTTCGACTGCTCCCTCCCGTGCGGCGTGCCATGCCACTCTCCACCGCTCGGAGGCGCTGAAACTCATACTTCCCATAGCACGTTACACGCCACAAGCTCACCTTCCGAGTATGAAATGAAGATCTCTCGATCTCGATATACTTATGTTGTCGTCATATTAGGCTTCCTCTCAATATATCCTCCTTCGATCCAATGTTGATTACGACAGTGTATAGTGTATACCGCACGACACGAATTCGAATATCGTTTAGCTGAAAAATCAGCTATATTAGCTGAGATTCCAGCCATGTAAGCTGACTGAATCAGCTATTATAAGCTGATTTTTCAGTGAACGGTTTTTTACTGACACGAATAACTACTGTAGGTGAATTTCAGCTACATTAGCTGATTTTCAGCTACAATCACTGATTTATAGCTGATTATAATCAGCTATATAGGGCCTCCCGTGGCACAAAATGAGTAGATATCGAACGAATACGCCTTAGTTCGTCGTGACTTGGTCTGAAAAAGTCGTTAATGTGTTCATGTCGATATTAGAACCCGGATTTGTGGAGTTATTTCATCAGAATTATCGATTCAAGCGTGATTTTTGTGTTTGCTGATTTGATCAGCAGTTTGACGACCCATAGCAGTAATAACTGATATTTCAGCTATATATTAGCTGATTGATGCTGAGAGAGTAGTTTTCATCTCACCTTGCTCCAGCTCTCGTCCAGCCTGGGGCCCAAATATCGGTTCCCCCTGGGTCTTAGAGTTATTCCGACTATACAATTCGGGAGTAATGAGAATAGTATATTACGTATCGAGTGCTGGAAAACTTTTTTCTTCGTGGAAACCTTACTGGACGTTGGCTTTGCCGACGTAGTATGGTTTTCACGAAGAAGAAAGTTTTCCACACGAGATACGTAATGTATTTTACATGCTAGTGGCGTAGAAACATTTGTTTCTACGCTACTCGCATGTAAAGTGATCAAGTCCCGTGTAGATCGGAGTTTCCTCGAAGCTTCGCTTATCTACTGTGTTCGCTAGCGTAAGCTTACGCTAGCGAGAAGCATCGTATTTGACCTGAATCATATCACACTCAGATCCTGAGGTAATATCCTGAGAGTAATGAAAAAGTAGTGTAAAATGAGCCATTGCACGTTCCCATACTATTAATTCTCGGCCTCGTGTGCGCTAGCGTAAGCTTCTGATGGCGAATACTGTCGTATTTCGGGCACATGTCTGGTAATAATTTTTCTCTCCGGTAATAAATTGGTAATGAAGAGTAATAACAAGTGAAATTGGTCCGGGCCCGATTTGTGAGTTAGTAGTGTTTACTAACTTCAGGTACCCGCTCTCAGTGCTAGGGATGCCGCGATATTCGAGATTTCTCGCTCTCGTCTCGATCTCGTCTCGCAATGGCGAGACGAGATCGAGGCGAGAGGGTATCAGTAATTTATCGCTCGAGACGATAAGAACTTTTGTTCTCGCCGAGGCTCTCGTCGAGATATCGACAAAAAACACTCTAAATTGTAGCTCATCATATTTCATCATATTTATTCGATCAAAATAACATATTTGTTCAATTGTCTTTCTGACAACCGATAGGAATATTTGTTTTGGAGCAAGAACACTTCATTTTTCTTATATATTAACTTTATAGATGGCCGCTTTTAAATTTGATTCCATCCATGAATTTAGACTTAAGGATGCTCTGATACTCTCATGGCTCAGCCGATTTCTTAAATGAGTCATTATGAATGAAACATCAGAAAAAGCGCTTTCAACTGGCACTAACGTAGCTTGTATGTTCAAGATATCTCTAGCCATTCGGCTTAGTGATGGATACGTGTATGAGTGGTCTTTCCACGATAAAAGGATGGCCGTTGTTCCTTCAGTAGCTCTGGCAGCTCTCAAATACTCATTTATCTCTTTGTTCCAACTTCGGGACTCAGACGTATCAGTCTTAATCCATAGATATTTCAGATTCAACAAGTTTTTGGATTTCTGAGTTTTAACTTGAGTTGTGGTATCACAATCACTTGTTGGCTATTGAGCGCGTATGAAGCCGAGGAGTAATGATACATTATTATTATTGAACAACTCTCGTCGAGAGTCTCGCTCGATAACGAGACGAGACGAGACGATAACGAGACGATAACCAAATTTTTTAATTTTTTCGAGAGCGAGACGATAACTCCCAATTCCTCGTCTCATCTCGTCTCGCGGCATCCCTACTCAGTGCCCACTGGTCATTTTTTGAGGGAGTTGGAGGGATCGTGAATGAGATATTCTCAACTCCGTCTCGATTAGAAAAAGTTATTGATCGTGTGTAATTGCAGTCCTCACTTTAAACGAGAATAACTGATTTTGTGTGATAACAAATTAAAAATTTTCATGGTATTTTTTCCAGTGCATTCAATCGAGTATGTTATGATCTGATGATCCAATTTGAGTGGATTGATTTCAGAATACATTATTTCGACGTCTCTTACGAAGATTAACACATCCGCTAACGCCCACGAAGACTAACACGGGGTCGAAGATTAGCATTTGCTTTGTTACGGCCACGAAGATTAACACTCACTGTGTACGCCACGAAGATCAACACTTACGCCTCAGCGCCACGAAGATTATCTCTTACTGCTTAAGACCACGAAGAGTAACACTTACTCCTCAACATTCGCGCATTTCTTTCTTGAAGGGACGAAGACTATAAGTATATCGTCTTAAGGCCACGAAAAGTAACACATTCTTAATAGCGGCACGAAAATTAACACATTCGTAGACTTCATGCTTGAAGGGACGGAGATCGTAAGTGCTTCGTCTTAAACAAAATATTTACAGTCTCCGTCCATCCATGAATGAAGTCTACGAATGCGTTAATTTTCGTGCCGCTAAGGAGAATGTGTTTTTTTTGTGGCCCTAAGACGAAATACTTGGTCTCCGTCCCTTTGAACGAGAACGTGTGCAAGTGTGTTATAGTCTTCATACCGTTCAGGAGTAAGTGCTAGTTTCATGGGCCGTTGAGCAGTAAGTGTTACTCTTCGTGCCACTAAGGAGTAAGTGTTAGTCTTCGTGCCCCTAAGGGGTAAGTGTTAGTCTTCGTGGACTCAACGAGAATGCGTTAATCTTCGTGCCCCTAAGAAGTAAGTGTTAGTTTTCGTGGACCTAAGGAGAATCCGTTAATCTTCGTGTTCACAATGAATAAACGTTAATCTTCGTCAGTCACAAGAAAAGAAGTGTTAATCTTCGTAAGAGGCGTCGATTTCATTAAGGACACTATATGTCGAGTGTCGTTTCAAAAAACTTCTCAACTCAGAAAATTCCCTAACTCGAATTTTCTGTCAGTTCTCTTGAGTTTTGAGTTAGAGAGTTTCTACTATATTGCATACTCAATTTAACCTCGTGAGGATTAGGCTGCCTTTTCACGACGCGAGAGTTTTCCCCCACAGCCCATCTCTTGCCGATGGAGTGAGAGAGACAATCCCCTGCCTCAGGGTCACTAGACCCACAGTCTTTCTCTCTAATGGCGAGAGATGGGCTGTGGGAGAAATATTTTGCGTTGTGAAAAGGCACCTTCATAGAGCGGCATGATCGTGGGATTCTGGCAAATGTCGGGCGTCTAACTGTTTGACAGTACGATTGAATGTTTTCACGGTTTTGTGTCACTTCGAATGTATTCTACTGAGTATGAATATCTGCCTACGAATTTTGTTGGACATTGCTAAAATATCTCCTAAAAGAGGATATGCCTGTTGATTTTTGACGAACCCTCCTGAAGTTATGAGAGAGAATCCCAGCAGAATCCAAAAGTTGCATAAATCCCCCACCCGGTGTCATGGAAGGAATTTATGGGAATTTGTCTTCACTGAGAATCTCTATCAGAGTACTATCTATGAAATATAATAAAAATATGACAATTCAATCTATTTCTCATCGTAAATCGTTCTCATCCACATAGCTGGGACAAATGAGGGTTGTAGCTGGGTCTTGCATCAGGATTAATACAGGAGCTCCCGTGCCTGATGGTAACTATACTTTTGTAGGCTGACACAATGTAATTGAGATGTAACTTCCTCTACTCGTTTCCAGGAGCTACGGCAGTTGTCCAAGTAGAGGATACAAAATTACTGAGAATAATACAGGAAGAAGATGAAGAGGACGAGATTGAAATCCTCGTAGAGCCAAAAGAAGGGCAAGATATACGGTAAATGCTCCATCTTTATCCTTCCTGCTCGGTCAGGGAAGACTTCTTGTCATCTGGCTTTTACATGATCCCATCATGGATTCTGATTAGGGCTTCACGAGATCGAGAAATCCGAGAAATTTACTTAATCTCGTATCGTCTCGGTTTTCAAGTCCGCGATCTCGTCTCGTATCGATCTCGGTCGAGAATTTTTGGCAACTGTATCGTCTCGCATCGATTCTCGTCTCGAAATCGAGACGATATGTGTTCAGATGGTGTATTCATTTCAAATAGAATTATCCTCCATTCACATAGCTCCTGATGATCAAACACCGGTGCTCACTGAAAGCAATGGTTTCTTCGTCAATTGAGATGAAAGTGGTCGCAAATGACTCGAAATTGCTTCAGGAATGAATCTTTGGTATAGTCTTTGAGGATAAACGTCTCAATCTCTCATTAATTTTGATACAAAGTGAACGGTCGTGCTGTCTGGGAATCAGAATCGTAGTATCTCGCAAATTTTCTCATTAATTTTGATACAAAGTGAACGGTCGTGCTGTCTGAGAATCAGAATCGTAGTATCTCGTAAATTACTGATTTCTCCTCAATAGCGAAAAATGTTGATCCTCACAGATCTTACCAAAGATTCATTCCTGAACCAATTCCGAGTCGTTTCCGACCACCCTCATTTCACTAGGAGAGTGTTTCACATCCGGGTCATGGATTTGGCTGAAACTCTGGAAATAGTCTTCTTTCAGCACCAAAAGAAGATATCCAAAATTATAGACCCTAGCGCTCAAGCATTCCCGAGCTACAGCCAAAGACATTAGCATTTCAGGTATACCTATATATCTATATCACTTTTTAACATGGGTCTATGGGCAATGCTAATGTCTTCGGCTGTAGATTGAAAGCGCTTGAGCGTTGGAGTCTAACTTTAGATATCTTCTTTTGGCGATGAATGGAGACTATTCCCAGAGTTTCAGCCAAATCCGTGACACGGATCTGAAACACTCTCCTAGTTAATTGATCAAGAAACCACTGCGTAAAGTGGATCCGCGTTCTCGTCGCGCGACTCCGGCATGGCATTTACAGGAAACGAAATAGTGATTTAAAGGGTTCAATATGATGAATACTTTCCGAAATTCATTGAGTCTACGCCCATGATTCCGATACATTATATGGTTTTCATTCAAGGTAATTCCATAGGCCTCATTCTTCAAAAACCAGTGGAGATTCATGTATTTTGGAGTGAAATAGAGAAAGGTTTGTTAGTATCATTCAGAGATTATGATACTCATGATATTGCATTGGAACTTAATTATTTTTGTAGTCGGTTAATAATCGGAATCAATGAAAACTAACATTGATAATAATTTATTACAACCATGAATAACAAAAACATTGGTACTGTCAGTAATTGAAAATACTGAAGATACTGATGAGATATACGTGAAGAAAATCCACGAGTTGTATCGGACATAGAAGATGGAGGCTCATATCCAAAATATTCTCATTTGATTATGATGAAAGGTATTTCTCTGCTCACCTTCAAGAGGGTTGTTTCTAACATCAATTTCCCGAGGGTGGTTACAAAATTCATACGGCTTGGACGAATTTTTTTACTCCAAGATTCATTATGAAAAATATCGATCATTTTCTTTTCAGATATGCATGGAGTGTGTCACCTAAAACCATTCGTGTGCACGATTTTCATGATAGGGCCTGTTGGGTCCAAAGTAAAAAATTTTGTGTCGAAAATACCGTGCGCGCGGTAGAATGACGCCTTCCGTAGAGGGTCGGATTATTACCACCACTACGCAGGAACTAGATTCACCGCCCGGAATAGTACTTCCACTCGCTGCACGGTCCAAAGACAGCTCGGCATGATGATTTTAGAGATTCCTCCACCACGCCAAATACTCATACGAAATCATACTAGCTGAGGCGTAAATTCACCGTGTGGCAGTGTAGTTTGACAGAGCACGATGATACAAATACCACACTGATTTGTAGTAAGCTACAGAACTGCGCTGACACAAGACGTGGCGCGGCGCACGGCCAATACAAAATATTTGGAAATTGCTGTCATCACGAAGTTGATCGATGGAATGATCCAGGAATTTTTATACGCGCCCTTGGATATCATTGCTTCCGCGCTGTAGAGGAATGGTGTTAAATAAAAGTCCCAAAAAATTCAAAGAAATCATGGAGTTGTTCACATTTTTACGGATTTTTCAATCAACAACATAATTTTTGACATGCGAGGAAGTTTTTCAGTTTTGAATCATATCAAAACTCAAAGCAAGAAAGTTGCTCAATATTGTCTAATTGATGTTATTCCCAAAACACATCTCAAAATATACGATGGAAGAATAGTTGCGGCAATAATATTAACATTGTTCCGAAAAACGTCGTGAACTCAGGATTAGACTTGGCAACCGATCGAGAGTCACATACAAAAACTCCCATAACTGTCCTTCTATTGCTTGATTCAATCTGAATTTTGACAATGACATCAATGATACACTACTAAACAACTTTCCCGCTTTGAGTTTTCATACGGTTCAAAATTCAGAAACTTCCTCGCAAGGCGAAAATTATGTTTGCCATGGAGTAATCTATGGAACCTCCAAAGAATGTTATGATTTTTGTAATTTTTTTTGTACCTTTTTTCATCACAAATCCTCCACTGCATGGAAACAATGATATCCAAGGATGCGTATAGAAATTCCCGGATCATTTCATCGATTAACTTCGTAGTCACAGCGATTCACAAATATTTTGTATTGGCCGTGCCCGCGGCTGGGCACCGCGGCTTGTGTCGACCCGACTACATTTTGCGTGGTAGATTCACCAGTCCGATCGGTACATTTACCGCGCGCATCGTATTTGCGAATTTGGAGACGAGGCAAACCATCGGCAAATGTACCATCCCGCACTGTAAATGTACCGATTCCATGGTGGGGTAATAATCCAACCCGCTGTAGTAGAAGTAACTCGACAAGCTCGCACGGTATTTCTACCGAGCGAGAGTGAATATACCACTACGGAATACGTATTTCAGAGGGACAAACTACTAGCCAGATGGTAGTTTCGACAAGAAATTTTTTACTGCGTAATGTCAACCTCTCTCCTGCCAAAGTCTGATATCTGACTGGTGAGGGGCTCATCTATCTTCGCGCTATTCTGGGTATCACAAGAGAGACCCACGTCGTTCGGGTCACCAAATATCACCAAACTTTTTTCAGTCTTGTACCACCTAGGATATAAAAATTCCAGAGTAACTCCGTCGAATATGCTTCCTGTTTAAAGCTACCAACAGGGACGTTAGCAATGATAGTATATCTATGGGTCATCATGGAGCGAGGTGAACGTTTTGAAAATCGACTGATTTTTAAAATGCCCCGAATATTTTATTTCGGTAGGTACTACTGGAATATAGTGGGATAGAGCTTTTTCAAGATTTTTTTGGGATCCTCGGCGGCCTCCACGAGTTGTCTCACCGTTTTCATTACTTTTGCCCCACTCTGTTCTAGTCTGGTGCGAGAGCTTGAATTCGATGGAGTGAGTCAGTATCACATGCCTATGTCTGACTGGCGATTTTAAATCTTTAATAACCGCAATGCTATCTATGACTACATTCAATAATTTACTTATGTGAGAGCTGGTTCCCGGCTTAGAGGCAGGTAAGCGAAACAACTCATGTATCTGGGTTGAAAATCGTAGCCAATTATTACGGTAGCGATTACAAAGCGCTTTCGACGCACAATTGAAGTCAGTTGGAGCACCAGTGAAAATTTTCAAATCATTCCTGCACCGCTCTCTGAAGCCTCAGAAAGATGATGAAATTTCAAGGATTCATCTGAGGTTTTATCTTCGACCAGGAGGGCCTCGAATCGCTCTTTCCAAAGATTCCATTCTAATTGATTTCCAGGAAATTTCGGAATTTTTATGCGTTCTCGTTGAAAGCCGAGGGACTGTGAAGAATGAACTCAAACAGGCTGCGAAGGTAAATTTTGATGGTGAGAAGGATGTACAAGCGCGGGGCTAGTCTTAACAGACGAGCGGGAACCCAAGATCTTGCATCTAAATATGCGTTGAGAGTGTCAGTAGGGACGTCCATCATATAATAGGAGCTATTCTTCTTCGAATCTTCGAAGAGCCTGAGTAACATATCCAGATCTCAGATTTATCCCAGTATTTGTCAAGAACTTATTGCCGGTTGAGATAATCAGCATGAAGCAACGGATTTTATTTTGACAGAGTTCTTGATATTTTCGGAGATGCGCACATGGCGCGAAACCTCATCTTTGAAGCCACTGTGCCCATTGCGAAATTGAACGTGAAGAATGTAAGAGATTTGAAGAAAGTATGCCAGCCGACCGTGCAGGAAGCAGACAGTGATCAAAACAAAGCGAATTCTAGACTGCAAGGGAGGGAGGGCGAGTACTTTCGTCGTTGCACGACGACGATTTGAAGATGAATACTTGAGCAAATCCACGAAACTCGGTGATTTGGGAGGAAAAAGATTTAGAAATCTTTTTTGATCGCACATCACTCGGATTTCACATGCTGAGTTATCAGTATCTAGAACTCAAATCCGGTCGCGTGATCGATATTCATGAAATGGCGTCAGGTGGGACAGAGAACACAGGAAATGCCCGTAAGAGCAATGCTATACCTACATACACAGATACACTCTTATATCATTCATTTGACCACTGACAGCGCTGGAAAACATTTGACTTATCACCAGAAAACTCGAGGAGATCATTGCAGTGATGATGTAAACATCATTCAAGAGTTCGCCAACAGTGTAATTCCCGAAAATCCCTCAAAAACCGGAGAAAGTAGCTCGTACGAGTGAACAAGGAAATATTGGCTAACGCTGTTACTTACTTGGTATCAAATACAATCAGAGTGAGAGATCACAAGCAAAACCGGATCGGTTTGCATCGTCTTGTTCGCCCGCGTCTCAAAAAACATGACTTCGCGAAGTGATCACGTTTTTTTGTTGAGAGCGTGATTTGCTTGCCAATCCGACATAATTCGACGCACATAGACCGGACTCATGTAGATTTCTTTGTTTTTTGATGGAGAATCAGATGCCATTTGCAGATATAAGACTGGTCAGACTGCGTTGACGTAGAGTGATAGATATCGTCGATTTTATTTTTTTTTCCAAAAAGTAGTCACGCTTTATCAACAGGAGATAGTTTCACTCTTATTGGAAGCACACTCTTGAGCTTCAAGGTGATTGTAACCTCCAGTTGAAGGGTCATTTTCCCGCAAGAATCATACCGATATCCCAGACTGCATCCAAATGCCGACCTTAACACTGAGGGAAAAAGCCAAGTCACGCACGAAATCTCGTGATTTTTCAAATTTGATGGCCCGCCATCCCGGTCTATTTTAGTTTTGAGTACTGAACTTGTTACAACTTGTTTGTAGGGTCTCAAAAAAGGTGTTCGCTTTGGGGCGGAGTTGATATATGGCCATCGGTGCGAAAAATTGGTGCATAAAATACGTAACGCACGAATCACCGCGTTTCATGGATTTTCTCATGTAGTACTCCTGCTAATGCAGATGAGCCACATTTGTGCCGTATGGAATGACAAAGGTTCACGTCTTTGCTACATTGTTCACTCACGCAAGTGAACCCGAAGACGTGTCTATGACTGCTGCACAGCTGTGGTCATTGAGAGAAAGCAAAGACCAAGTCTACATGAGAGAGCGAGTGCATAGCAAGAGCGCTCTCTTAGTCATAAGATGAGTGGGCGATTGCTCACGCGCTCATGCGGCATTGCATGTTTATATCATTCGTGTTTTGGAATATTGCGCGGTGATCTGACACCATGTCTCCGCGGTTTTGGGGCCTTCTTGGGTTTCGGGATTTATACCCCTTTCCCCCGTGATGATTTCTAGCTTTGATGTTAGAATTGTGTTCCTGGAGTGCGAGACTACCCCGTCAGTCTTCGCAAAATATTTTAAAACATCAAGAATTCTGCGCTATTGAGCGGCGAGAGCGAATGCACCCCGCGAGAGCGCTCTTGGCCGTTGCTCACGCTCTTATGTAAACTCGTCAACGGTGAGCATAAAAATGCGCTAGGAGCGCGATTACCTGATCATCTACGTTGCTGCGCGAGCGAGAATCGATGAGCTGCCGATGAACGGACTGGACTCGCTTGATGACAGAGTGTGCGGTGAGGTGACGATGCTTCGAAGGCGTTCCGCGTATCTCCTGGTGCTGGTGCCTGCCAACCGCTCCTCCAGAAACTTGTTGAGGACTACTCGCCTGATGTAACTCGTACACCTTCGCCAAAGACGTGACTAGATGCCTGAACACGCACTCAGGATGTGCTTGTATTGCAGGAGCACTGCTATCGTGAACTTTACACGAGCACCAGGAGTTCACTCCCACGATACTCGCGAATTCCACGCCGTAGCATATTTACGACGAGTGGGCACGATAAGTATAGCGCGCGAGTTTGATTCATCGGGAAATCGACACCAGGTGATACACCCAACTCATTTTGAACTGTGGGTATTCTTGGTCACTTGTCATACAACTGACACATTATATTGACCACTAGGGGGGGCAAGCCCCCCTGCTCGCTCCGCTCGCCAACCCCCGCTACTCCTGATTATTGATTTAAAGGAGTGGAGAATCAATAGTCCATCCATAGCAACTTAAGAAGTAATGAAAGTCTAGTCAGTTTCATTGATGGTCCTGGAGATTGTGGAAAAACTTCCTTGTAAAAGTCTCTCATTCAATATTTTTTATCCCAAAAGAAGAAGATTCTGCCAATGGCGTGGACGAGTATTGAGTCGATTTTTTTCACCACGAGGTATGACAAGTCATAGATACTTCAGAATACCCTTGGATCTAGAAAGTATTGAGAGTATTTTTTTGAAATCTGATGCCGATGAGAAGAAATTGAGGGAAGCAGGTGTTATCATCTCGGGTGAAGCATCAATGATTCCCAAAGAAGCGTTGGAGGTGGTGGATAGAACACTCCGTGACGCTTTTTACAATGACTCACCCTTTGGTCGAATATTGGTGATTTCAGGCGGGGATTTCAGACAAATCCTGCCAGTTTTGACCAATGGGAATAGACATTCTATAATCCAGGAAACTATCACATCGTCAGCCTTATGGCAATTGTTTAATGTAATGAAGCTGACTAAAAATTTGAGATCTAAGGACCTGATTTTTCCAACATCCTTCTGGTAGAGGTGAGGGTAGAATTGATGAAGTGAAAGTGAGACCTGAGCGGAAGAGTAATGATGTACGTAGAACCCATATCCAAAGACATCAATGAAGATATTGCTACGAATAGAGTTGTTCTGTCATCTCATGAAGAAAATATCATAAAATTGAATAAGAAAATCTTGGGAAATGTTCGATGGTCCGACTTCATCTTACTAAGCGTTAATCATGCGACTCACAAAGGTGTAGATCAAACCGAGGAGCACACTCATCTGAAATATCCAACCGAGTTTCGGAATAGAATTAGAGACGGTTTAACTCCACATGGACTTGATTTGAACGTAAATGCTATTGTGATGTTGATTTGGAATCTGATGACTCGGAATCTGAGAGTGGCGAAGGGTTGATGTAATGGGGTTCGATTAAAGATTAGGTAATTGTACAAGCATGATATTGAAGCGGAAGTGATAAGTGGGGAGAATATGGGGACAATAGTTTTCGTACCCAAGCTAACACTAACCAAGGGTGAGTCTTTCCTGCCGTTTGTAGTTCACAGGGAACAGCTCCCTGTGGTCTCGGTATTGGCAATGACAATTCATAAGTCTCCACGTGAAAGTTTAGATAAGGTTGATATTTATATGAAACGGCTGATTCTCTCCAATGGACAGCTTTACGTTGCTCTTCCTCGGTGAAGAGATCAGAAGAATTCGTTTATTGAAAATAGATTCGATGGTTCAGATGAGATCGGGAAAGGTTGTTTGGGACGGGGTATCTGATGTTTGATATTTTTGTCATATACGATTGGAAATTCAAGTATATTGTTCTCAAATTCCGTTAAGATGGAGTGAAATCTGGAGTTGGGGAAAACGATATAAGTATATGAACTGAGGGAGCAGGTAATGTTGTGGTGTTTGAACCAACAGTTCGAGAGAAAAGGTTGGAGAAGAATACGGCAAGTGCTCAAAATAATCAGATCGATCTACAGGAATTGAGTGTTTGGATGAAATAATAGCATTGCATGAAACAGAGAATATTCATTTTGAGAATTCACAGCGAATGTGAAAAATTCCTGGACTCAATTATTCGAAGAATAGAGTCCAAATTGGAGATGAAACAACGTTAGTAATTCAGTTAATTGATATGTATATCTATGATTAGAGATAATAATGACATTGATATTACAAAACTATAGTTGCGTATGTTGACAAAGTATTTCGCGAATCTAAGTTCCAGAAAAAGGGCGATGGGAGTGAATTAGTGAGGTACGTACAGAATGGTTAACTTTGAACGAAATTGAGAATAATATTAGCGAATTAATCATCATATCAAATTGAGTATACGTGTATAAGTGATGATGTATGGAGAACCATATTCAAAGACATGACTGGAGATATTTCTACGAATAGAGTTGTTCTGTCATCTCATAACGAGAGTATCATCGAATTGAACAAGAGAATCGCGAATATGACGTTGGAATATACAACAAAATGAAATTTAAAGATATACCTTCGAAAAAAAGAACAATAAGTGAGTTGAATTGGTGATGTTTCGACTATATGACACGATTTTCACACAAATCTTGTCGATTCTCCAGAGATAGAGGTTTATCTGAAGGATCAATGCGTTCAAAGGAATGAAAAGAATAAAAGTGAAATTCTGGGTGTACACAAATATACGTCACAAACTTGATGTTATTGTTGTGAAAGATGGAAACGGTCAAATTGAATCGTACGATCGTGGAGTGGAGTTAGAAGTTTGCGGTGACTTACAAGAGAAGAGTTAATTTTCTGATCAATCAGATAAGAGTGGAAAAAATCGTTACGAAATTGATTTCATTGAGTGGTCTTTACAGGTTCAACGTACATGTGACAGTGGAGGCTGTAGATGAATTGAAATTGTTAGGTGGTGAAAAGATGGAAATTGAGAACTCGATTCTGGAAAATGAAGTTCATGTTGTGGACGAGTGTTCCGTCACACAAAGATTTTGGTTATTGATTTTTGATTCTCAGATATACTGTAAAATTTTTCTAATTCACATTTTTTTGGAAGAAATATACATCTTCTTCGTAACCCAAGCTCACTTTAAATGTTGTAATAATTGAATAATGAGACGGAAAATAATGATGATGAGAACGAGATCATTTCTAGAAGGCTGCAGAGGGAAATTGAGAAGACTAAGGGACCTGCAGGGGCTCAGAAAAATTGACGGGCCCTCAGGAGCCCTCGGAGGCCCTCGGAGGCCCTCAGGGGCCCTCACAGGCCCTCAGGGGATCTCAGGGGAATCTCTCAGCCCCTAAGGTAAATATGGAACGTAATTTAGGTTATTTGGTCAGAGGCACTTGGGGCCCTCAGGGGCCCTCGGGGGCCCTCAAGGGACCTCGAAGGACCTCAGAGGCCCTCAGGGGCCCTCCTGGGCATTCAAGGCAGTCAAGGGAATTCAGGGGAGTTCAAGGGAATTCAGAGGAATTCAGGGGAATTCAGAGGAATCTCATTCTTACTACTATATATTAGGGGGAGATGCTAGACCCACCAAATATCACAAAAACTCATCATACCAGCCCCAGTCAACTGTTCACTCTAGAGCATCAACACTTAAAGCAAGGACTGGCGTCAGTTAATGTTGCAATTCACTGTTGTAAGCGTGTTCTGCGCACATGCTCTCTAAATATGGACAAACATATCTCTTCACACATGAAATGAGGAATTGATATTTATGTTGAAGCTACAGATACTGGATATACATAAAGATTTACACGCAGAAATTGAGACTCTCCATTGCAGATCTCCACATCTCACCGTTGTGGCATCAATCGCATTGATGCCAGGTGATAGAAACTTGATCTGGAAATGACTTCACGAATCAAAGGAATGGTTCTATAGATTCATCATGACTAAACAACTTTAAACTGGAAATACGTTCAGCAAACCCAACCGGGGACGCACAATAGTGCTATTGATGTATTTTGCTAGCTCTATTGATGTGATGCAGCAGGAATAGACTAGGGTCATGCCTCATTCATCTGATCAATCACTTGCAATCCCAGATTTTGGGATTATCTCATCCAAGGTTGGTTATCGCCCTTGTTTAAAGCAATATTCCAAATGACACAGGCCAAGAAAATATCTGCTGAGACATTTTAGACATGACCAACCTGAAACACAAGGAATCGTTCACACAAAGAATCTGAACACATTTCCAAATCTGACTCAATGGGATCACATGATGGAGAAGAAAAGAACGCTCATTTGACGGGTTCGATGCTCAACTCTGAGCCCTGACACAAATGACCACAGTGAGATGTGAGCTATATCTATTAGTAATGATATAATGAACAATCATCATCAGGTATGTTTGTCTCGCTACTCGTCATTCATAATGCCGGTACCCGCGGAACGAGCCGCGAAACATTCTCTAGCACCTCACAAAGAAGTCAATTACAATCAATTCGAATATACAGAACTCAGGAACTTGATATTCTATACTCCATTGTTTGTCATCTGTATCAGAGACGCCATACAACATTACACAAATCACCAATATGATCGCCTAACGTAGGGCGAGACTCTCTGGGTATGCGCTTCCTTGAGAATCAAATCGTTGGGAGTGAGAGTTCCAGAAAAGGGTGGGAGAAGAGTTACGTTGAACAACTCAAGCCGATCACGAGCCGGCTCGCTAATCTCCAAACTTCACTGAGAGTCAGTGCTCTCTGATCTCCATCTCCGGAAGATTCCATATCGAAACTAAGTCTCCCTTCATCTCAGGCGTAACCGTTGATTTTTGTGACATAACTCTATATCAAAACATATCCACGATGAAGCATTCCCTTTTCCATGATCGAAGCCGACGCGGAGAAGATCGTCGCCTCCTCACGAAGCATGTTAGCGAGGGCATCTCTTTCTATGGATGATCAATTCTGGATCGCTCCACTTGAAAATCCTTTCCTGATTCACCCTTCTTGCCAGAGCTTATGGAAATATGCTGAATGACTGTCTTGAATTTTCCGAAGAGTTTACGGCGGGTAGAGATGCCGAATAGGTGAAAGTTGCACGAACCTGTAAAATTTTCGTGAGATGTACACTCGAGAACGAAATGAGCTGCAATAGTTCGAGATCCACTGTCTCACTCGCACTCATAGGTTCGGGTACCATAACCCGAATAGGATGTTTCGCCACTGATTCCGCGGGTACCGGCATTATAAATGATGAGTAGCAAGACAAGCATACCTGATGATGATGGTTCATTATATCATTTCTAATAGGATGTAGCTCACATCTCACAGTTGTCATTTGTGTCAGGGCTGAGAGTTGAGCATTAAACCCGTCAAATGAGCATTTTTTCTTCCCTATCATGTGATCCCATTGGATCAGATTTGGAAATGTGTTCAGTTTCTTTGTGTGGATGATTCCTTGTGTTCCAAGTTGGTCATGTCTATAATGTCTCTGCAGATATTTTCTTGGCCTGTGTCATTTGGGATATTGTGTTAAACAAGGGTGATCACTGATTTTAGATGAGACAATCCCAGTGACAGGAATTGCAGATGATTGGTCAGATAAATGAGACATGACCCTAGCCTATCCCTGTTGCATCACAGCAATGGATCACGCAAGACACATCAATAGCACTGTCACGTGGGTAGAGGTGGAGATCAGTGCCTGATCTCACCTCACCCCTTCGTGCCACGATAACGTTGTGCCCGCGATGGCTACGTGGCCGCGCAACATATGTTCGCGGTTCGCCGGCTGACGCGGATGCACCGTCAGCTCTTCGACGGAGCGGAATACATCGCCACTGCATTGGTCTACGCTGCAGCACTGACTATCGTCGTCGACGACTATCCGTGCAGCAGCCAGACCACTCTGACCAACTGAACTACTCACACACTCTCTCTCTCACCTTACAAGTTCTCTCGTATATATTGAAGTCACCAATCAGTAACTACTCATGTTTCTACTGGAGACTAGAACCCCTCACCTACGAATTATCTTTATTGTGCCCCAGTTGGTTAAGCTGTACGTACTGACAGTTTGTAGTTGTCAAGTCATAATGAATTCAGGACCATTCCTTCGATTCGTGAAGTTGTCTCCAGATGAAGCTTCTATTGCCTGACACCAACTGACATCAATATGATTGATGCCACAACGGTGAGATGTAGAGATCTGCATGGAAATGTTTCGACTTCTGCTTGTAAATCTTGATGTTCATCTAGTATTTGTAGCTCCAACATGATTATCGGTTCCTCATTCCATGTGTGAAGATATGTTTATCCATATTTAGAGAGTATGTGAGCAGGACACGCTTACAACAGTGAGTTGCAATATCAATTGACGTCAGTCCTTGCTTCCAGTGTTGATGCTCTAGAGTGAAGATTGGGGCCGGCATGATAGTGTTTGTGATATTTGGTGGGTCTAGCATGGTCAATATATGAGAATTTCCATGGAACTTTCAACTATTGACCTTCCCAAATGAAAGAAAGAAAAAAAAAATTCTCATCGCACACGTTTGAAATGGGTTCCATGTGATTCTCAGACCTTGAAAACATGTGAAAAAAGTGGTGCCACTCTCTTCCAAGCCGAGGTATCGGGTTCAGAACGACAGGTACGGAATTTCACACTCGAAACATTCGTGAATCAACTTCAATCTAATATATTCGATTCAAAACATTGTCTAGACGATTGATAGGGATTATATTTTGTTTGACTTGACTTAAAGATAAATTTAATCATTGATTTTTCCGAAATTCGATGTCAATTTCCAAAATCGAGTTACGAGCTATGAGTCTCATTTCAATTTCTAGAATACACTGTGGTGTTATTTTGTTCATATTTCAGCCGTATACTATGTAAAAATCAAAAAAATCGCGATACCATCACATTTAGAGGCTTATTTAGCTTACCATCCGGATTCAAATATTTCTCCTCAGCTTCTCACGGAAATACAGATCGACAATTGCAATTCAAAACAAAGCGGTTATATCTTTTTTGTGATGAAGAAAGATGAGCACAACATTCTAATCCCGTGCTTCACGTCTTTTACGTATGCCATCAAAAAATGACTATTTTCAAAGCCAAGGGCGCGATCACTTTATGAGCTCTGAAGATTTATGTAATTCTTCCGGATTAAGGCGTACTCACGAACCAAACGGGATTCGATTCGTCTTCTCTTTAAAAAGCGCAAACCTCTGAATCGAACATTTCCTCAAAATATAAGATTAGTAGATGGATATATCATTCCAGCAAAGTATTTGAAAGGAATATTGGCTTTTGTATACCGGGTCCCTGCCTTTCGGCTCAACCCCGGTTGCCCCCATGGGCGCGGGGCAGGGATACGCCCTGCCAGCGCGTCAGGGTGGAGGATGACCAACACCGAGCCAGACTCGGTGATGGCTCAGTCCTCCGCCCCGACTACCGACTTTCTGGCACGGCCCCCAGCACAAGGCCGATGCCCACCCCTCGGTGGGGGGTTTTGGTACTCTTTTAGGCTTCCTGAGAGCCCAAAGAGTCCCTCGGGATGATGGATGAGTCTCACGGGCTCGCATTGTTATCGCCCGAGGGCGATCCCAATTTGAGTCCCTAGACTCACCCATTCCCGTGGTGCCGGATGGAGATGTGCGGTCTCCTCGCTCCGGTGAGCGGTAACTGGGTCCGGAGGGTCGTCACACCCTAGGGATGAGGCGCCATGCCCCAATCCCCCTTGCGGTTACCGGGAGAAGTCAAAGCGCCGAGCACCAGTCTCGGAGCCAGTCTTCTCCCTACCGGCTTCGGGCCTAAGCCCGGGTACGGTGTCCCAGTAACTGGGGTCGGAGGGTCGTCACACCCCGGGACATGGTGTCCCCCTTGCGGTACAAAGTATTTGAAAGATAGGTATTTCAGTTACAAACTTTTTGATTCCAAAAATCGCGTTGGTACGTTTGTAAACTACCCAAAAATCATCTTTTGCGGTCTGCTATTGACAAATCAGGCTGCGTTCTAACAAAAACGACTATAGTCTATATCGAAAGATGCCAAATACTGTAGAATGCCACACCTGCGCACTCCCAATAAATCAGAATACTCGTGGAACACCTGCAGTAACACAAAAGTCAAAAGTTCCGTGGAAACCCTCATACGTGTGTCAGTTGTATGACAGGTGACCAAGAACACCCACAGGCCAGTCTACCGAGTGAAATCAAGAGATGATCGCAATATTGCCAAGATGGGCAAAAATCCATCAGAAAAATTATTGAAATTCGGATATCTGATCATTTAATGAGTCCACTCAGAGTGCCCCTTGGACATTAATATCTCCATATTATAGTTGGTACAAAACTGTCAAAGGAATTCGGTGATGATCGGTGACCCAAACATTGTGGTCCCCCCTTGTTAGTCAGAGCCCTTCTCTATGGCACTGGAAATGCGGATCGAAGGACCAAAAAATGTGTGTACGAGTGCATCACACGCCTTGTAATTTGGGATGGCTGAGGACCGAGAGAGGGGGGAAAAGCGGGGCAGAAATAATCACTCGCGATCTCCCTTTGAAATAACTGATTGCGTTGATTAAAAACGCCTACGCTAAGCCTAACTAGAACACACGCGTATGAACTAGAGCGATGATCTATTAACAAGAGGGAAGTAACTTTGGAAAAATTTTTACTGGATAAGCTAGCGTTGCGCGGATAGGCTCGTGAGCTGAGCTCACATGGATTGATGATCACGAGCGGGCCGTTGGATCGTAACTACTTCAAATTGCGGGGGAAAAAACTAAAACGCGGCTCGCGGGTCCTGTGCAAATCCCGTGAGGTGAAGTCAACGGCACGAGCTTTGAAAACTCCAGAATTTCCTAAGAATATTTAAATTCAAATTCAAATGGACATAAATGACTCAAACATATGAATAAATCCACGAAACGGGGTGTTTTGGGAGGAAAACGATGTTTAACAAAATTTTCAAAGCACGTCGCTGGGATCTTACACACTCTCAATTATCGGTATCGAAAACTCAAATCCACTCGCGTGATTGATTTTCATGCAACGGCGGGACTTAGGGCAGAGAAAACAAGAAATGCCCATAAGAGCAATGATAGCGGAGGAGGGAAACGTGATTAGCTTGCCAATCCGATATGATCCGAGGCACATAGACCTGTTTCATCTAGATCCCTTCGTTTTTCATGAAGAGTCAGATGCCATTTGCAGGAATGGGATGGGTCAGACTGCGTCGTAGAAGGATGAGGAATATCGTCGATTTTTTTTCCTTCGGAAAAAGTGGTAACGCGTCATCAACAAGAGAAAGCTCCCCTCCTGCTAAGAGCACATTTTTATGCTCAAAGAAGGTTGTAGCTTCAAGTTGGGGAGTCATTTTCTCGCAAGAATCATATCGATATCCCAGACTGCATGCAAATGCCAACCTCAACACTGGAAAGGAGAGCCTTGTCACGCGCAAAATTTCGTGATTCTTCAAATTTGGTAGCCCGCCATTCGTGTCTCTTCCATTTTCAAGTCTTGAGCTCGTCACAACTCACAAGGGGGGATCACGGGGTCCGGATCGCCAATCATCCCCGAAATTTTTTCACAGTTTGGTACCATCTAGAATATGAAGAATCTAGAGTAACTCCGTTCCATGGCCCTCCTGGACAGAGGTACAAGCAAAAACGTTAGCATTGCAAGTATATCTATATATGAGGAAATCCCAGAAACTTTTGACTTTTGGCCTCTAAAAGTGAAATTATAGAAAAGAGCCGTGTACATGTCTGCAATTTTCTATACCCCTTCTTTGAAGGCTCCAAAAACATAATCTTTCATGTGGGTCATCTGAAAAAATCGCTAAACGACTTACAGCACAAAGTCTTGAGCGGGTACTTTTGGAAAATTCGTTTCTGAATTTTCATTGTTTGGGTAAGCGTTGGGGGGTCTCTTAGAATACTTGAATGGATTCGAAAGAGTCTTAACTTCCAGAATGCGTGATGAGAATTGCACAATAGTAACGGTGGAGGCTTGTGATATATTGAAAGTTGGCAAAAATACACTGAATATTGAAGTGTCTCGGGAAAAATTTTTTTTCGTAGAGAGTGACAAATACAAATATCAAATACGATCCTAGTCATTTTTATACGAATCCGGAGTGTCCCTGAACCCTTCGAAAGATTTAATAGAACATCCCGAGACGATTTCGTCTATATAAAATTGTCAATTGTCCCCATTCAAACAGATGGCACTCTGATATGCGCCAGAGTCTGAGCGTAGAGAAGTGGATATGGTTTTCTGATACTATTACCTACTATTTCTCGGTATTCAGAGGTCCGTCTGTTGATTACAGCAAGTGTACACCGCCGAGAACGGCGTGAAAATATACCACAAGTAACACTAATTTCATTCCGGTTGAACGCAATTCCTTGATTTCCCCATTGATGTACATACATGTGCAATAGGTCGATTTCTCTGTTTCTGCCTGGGTGAGATAATGAGTTCATCACAGAGTCCCTCTAGAATGCGCTATAAAGTGTATGAGCGTAAGAACAGCAATAATGATTTCTTATCGAAACGGAGTGACAGACCGTCCAATGCCTGTCACGCCTCAGTACATCGATGTACATCCCCCACTTACAGAAAAATCACAACTTTGGATCATTAGAAACATCCCTGCAAAGTTACAGACCCCGCTGTGGCACGCTAGAACCGTGAGAACTCAACGAATTTTGAGAGTCGGTCCGAGTGACACGTCAATTCCTCGCTTTTGGGGTGTTTTCTCGCACATGACCTTTTCTAGTATCTATCCGCATTCACCAATCGATCCCAAATTTGATGTCTACTTTCAGGACATCTGAACAAAAAAAATTTGACTGGTGAGGCTTCATGAGACGTCGTACAGCTCAAATGATCGAGGAGTGACAGCAAAAGTCAAAAGTTTCTGGGATTTCCTCATATGTCACTTTTTCACATGGGCTCATATGGGCAATGTTAACCTCGGTGTCTCTATCTTTGGACAGGGGTCTCATTTGATGGCGATACTCTGGATTTTCCATATCCTAGGTGGTTTCAAACTGTGGAAAAAATTTAGGGATGATTGCCGATCCGGACCCCGTGGTCCCCCCTTGTTAGTTATAGGATCGTAAACAGGGTGTCTGCTTAGGTTCAGATTCAATATACACCAATTGGAACGAAAAATCGGAGCACCAAGAGCGCACGGTGGCAGATTTTTACAAAATCCCATTTCACGATCAGATGGCTTTCGCCGGTCGAGAGGTACAAATATGTTTTTTTTTTTAAAGAAAGGTATTTCAATTCCGCGTCTCGTCAAACTATAGGAAAACTAGGAAAATCTCAACAACATCCGTGAAAAATTTGGAAAGCGGGAAAAAGTAAATCGTTATTTTTTTGCTTTTGACTCAGTACCTGTTTGAGGAGTTGTGAATTGAGGTCGAGGACCTGTGGTTTTCGGACCAGCTGAATAAGAATCCGTGGTCAGATTTTGGTAAAACAAAATGGCGGCCTCAAAATGGTGGGTGAGTGAATAAAAATTCATGTTTTCACGATCGAAAAAAATACTACGATATTCATGAGCCAATTACAAGTCGAAATGTTCTCCAAAGATCTTCTCCCAAAAGTCATAGTTTTTGAGTAAAAAATCGAACGATTTGAAGAATCCCAAATCCCCCTCAAGCATCTATTCATACGAGTGGGGCCTAGCTTGATGAAGGATTCCTCAATCTGGGCCCGGTACTTGTATCCACTTGGGATGCCTAGCCAACATTTATCCGTATTCAGATTTTGGAAAAACAAAATGGCGGCCTCAAAATGGCGGGTGAGTGAATGAAAATTCATGTTACTACGTTCGAAAAAAATACTACCATATTCATGAGCTGATTACAAGTTGGAATGTTCTCCAAAGATCTTCTCCCAAAATGCATAGTTTTTGAGTAAACAATTGAACAATTTGAAAAATTCTCAATCTCCTTCAAGCATCTATTGATGCAAGTGGGGCCTAGCTTGATGGATGATTCCTCAATCTGGGACCGGTACTCGAATCCACCTTTGATGCCTAGCCGACATTCATCCGTATTCAGATTTTGGAAAAACAGAATGGTGGCCTCAAAATAGCGGGTGAATGAATAAAAATTCATGTTTTTACGGTCGAAAAAAATACCACATCATCTATGACCCATTTTTATACGGAATGTCTTGTACAGATTTTCTCGCAAAATCTATAGTTTTTGAGTCAAAAAATCAACAATAGCGATATTTTCAAGGCGATGCGGTCACTGTGCACGCTGAAAATTATTCGAACTTTTATCCGATTCTCTTGCGATTTGGGCTAAACGACGAGAAGACGAATACTTATTATCATCTATCTTGAGTTCGTCTTCTCGTCGTTTAGCTCAAATCTCCAAAGAATCGGATAAAAGTGAGAATTACAAAGTCTCAATATTGTAGGTTAGGAGATGCCTGAGATCAAGTTATCCGTACTTTTATCAAATTCTGTTGTGATTTGAGCTGAATGACGACAAGACGAACTCGAATTATTCCATGATAAGTATTCGCCTCCTTGTTTAGTCCAAATCGCAAGAATATCGGAGAAAAGTGCGAATAACTTTCTTTGTGCACGGTGCACGGTGACCGCATTGCCTTAAGGCCAGGGATAATGGGTACTCCAGACATATCCCCCCCCCCCCCACCGAACCGCCCTTGAAACGTGCAGATTTTCTGAAGAAGTTTAATAATTTACCTGGAAAATCTGAAGTACTTCACGAAGTATGTTTTCGGGGAGGGGGGAGGGGGCTGGTCTCGTGATTATACAAGACGAGTTCCACGTTACTTATACATCATTTTCTCAACACTGCCATCATATGTAACGGAGAGATCAATTATGCAAAAGGAAGATTCTTTTGAGATATTGTATGAGCAAGTAGTCGAGAAGCTCCTTCGTATACTTGTCCCACTCAACGCACATGAGTTCAACGGCCTGAGTGATTCAACAACAAAAGTTCATGTAATCATCCATAATCACAGATGAATATAACTGGAGTCATTGATATTCTGATATTCCTTCAATTCACACGTTCACACAATAACCTCATGAGCATGAACAATATAAGATATCCAGGATTTATTCTGGACACAAATATTCATTTTCAATATGATGCTCACAATCTTACCAACGCTAAAACAAAAGTTTTGGATTATGAGAGAATTTTCGATATAAGATAGATAAAGACTAGATCAATTATAGGCTACTGAATACTGAATTCTCTCTTGAATAGTTGCCAAAGAATGTATGAGACAGCACAGCCACATGTTTGGTTTCACTCCTCTTCACTGACGTACTCTTCATCACTGCATTCCGCAGTCTCACTAAGAGAAAATTTTCTTTCCATTATTCTCATAGAAAACGAACAGAGTCATTATCATGGTATATTACTGATAATATTAAATTTCTGATGTAGATATAAATCACTTTCATTATTTTCATGTCAATATCGGCTGGAGAAAATGCCTGATAATCGCATGAGAACAAGGAATACAAAAATTATTCAAATAATGTCATAGCCAATGCTATGATCCCTCCCTACTCGGAATGTCAGGAACAAGATTAAGGTAAGAACCTCGGTCAAACTTGGCAGAGATGTGTATTTGCATGTGAACTGAATGCAGTAAAAATTGCACGAGACTCGGTTGTTCCTGATTCAAACCAACTGCATTAACATTTTTGGAGATGAAGCACGATACCTTAATGGGCATTGCACTCATTGTATACAACTATAAACGAGTAACCAATCGTTTTGGGTCCTAATTACACTCATTTGTAGATGACTACATCAAAAAGGTGCTTGTGAACTTTTTCCAGCTCTAATTGGATTAAAGAGAAACTCTGATCAAATCTCACCGAAAAGTCACAAATAAGACAAATTCACTGATGATCGAGAATTGATATTCCATAGTTCATGCGTTGGATGCTCATGCAAATTCATGTGTGGGTCGTTTGAGATCTAATCAATACACAAGGCAGACATGTAGGCGATCTCGCGATATTTAATAAAAGTCGATCTAGTTGACATCCACGGTACCGAGGTTACTTCCTTGAATATACTACGATGCAGGAATTCTTAGTCAATGTCAAAGTTCATCCAATTATTACCTTCCTAGCAAATATTTCTTCAATTATGGGACAACGAACATTTTATTAGGTTATTCCACGTTCTTCTTTAAATTTTTTCGGGAAAATATTGATGAAAGATCTAATTGATCTTATGGAAATTTCGAAATATTACATTTTGAGATTCATACATCAAAAGCTGTCTTATGGAGCTAGCTGTAAATCCTTTTGGTGTATCTTTGAGTGGTCCATCAACATCATCTAAATTGATTCCAAAAATATCGGTCGAAGGGTTAAGAAGAAACCATGGACGAATGGATGGTACGCGCATAACTATAGACGATACCATAGAAATCAACATTTTTGTTACACACTATATATGGACGAAGAAGTGGGACCCACAATTGAACGATTTGAGCGGGAGGAACAAGCTAGGTCAACTTGAATCCGCGCGAGCCAAGATTGAAGGATGAGAAATTGATTTGAGTGGAAAAGTTAGAAGAAAATTTCTTGTCACGGATAGGATTTTTTATTTTTGTCTCGCAATTATGATCATGGACTAGGATGTGTCACCCACAATCAAAAGAACTCGGCAAGAGGAACAAATCGGTCGAAATTGAAGTTGTGTTAGCCAAGGTTTGGAGAGTGAAAAATGGATTAGAGCGAAAGGATACTCAAAAAATATCTTGTCATGGATAGAAGTTCTCATTTTTGTCCCCCAATGATCATTGTGCACGTTTTGCAATGACGGAGCATTATACTGATCTCATTTAGCAGCGTATTTTTTCCTCTCGGAATTCGTGCATGGAAGGAGGGGAAGAGAGATTACTCGAGAGCCCTTTGTTTTTGAACTGAAGATAGATTCTGACATGCCATGATGTTTTTCGAGCCTTGTAGACATGCCTTTCGTCTTATCAATCGGATATCATATCCACATAGGAAAACATCATTCAGATGGAGAAATCACCAATGTAGATGGGTTTCGGGCATATAGTGAAACTCTCGAAAAATGTCCGAGAGGGACTCCCAAATCGTCGAGCTGATGAATATTTCACCCAAAAACTATGGATTTTGGGAGGATATCTCTTCAGGACATTCAACTTGGAATCGGGTCAGAACTTGAGGTATTCCCTCTGATCTTGGGAACACAAATTCCCACTTACATAGCCACCATTTTAAGGCCACCATTGCATTTTCCCAAAATCTGACTACGGATAATCGTTGGCCAGGTATTCAAAGTAAATAGAAGTGCCTAGCTCAAATTCGGGTACCATATATCAAACTAGGCGCTACTCTCATGCATAAATATTAGGGGAGGATTTGAGAATATCTGTATTGTTGATTTTTTGACTCAAAAACTATAGATTTTGAGAGAAAATCTGTTCAAGACATCCCGTATAAATTTGGGTCATAGATGATGTGGTATTTTTTTCGACCATAAAAACATGAATTTTCATTCACTCACCCGCCATTTTGAGGCCGCCATTTTGTTTTTCCAAAATCTGAATACGGATAAATGTTGGCTAGGCATCAAAGGTGGATACAAGTACCGGGCTCAGATTGAGGGGTCATTCATCAAGCTAGGCCCGACTTGTATGAATTGATGCTTGAGGGGGATTTGGAATTTTCCAAATCATCCAATATTTTACACAGAAACTATGCATTTTGGGTGAAAATCATGGGAAAACATTTCGATTTGTAATCGGCTCATGAATGTCGTAGTATTTTTTTTGTTATTCTGTGCGCAAAAATGGCCGTTTAGACGCAAGTGTGCGTGTGCAAATGGCCCATTTGGGCACGGATTCTCATTTGCACAGTGCGCAAATGACTCATTTGCACACGGTAGTGCGCAAATATCCATTTGCGCACTGCGTAAACGATGAAACAGTGTGCAAATGGGACGTTTACGCACAGTTTGCTTACCAAATTTGGATTGATGGTTGATCATCCTATACTCAATAGATATATTTGACTAGAGTGAGATTTGTAGATTTATGGCTGTAAATATGTAGAAAAATAACAAGAATCTGGATATGTTGAAAATCATGCCTAAATGCAAGTAGTACAAGCAAGTAAAGTAAAAACTGCTTCTGCAAAAGTTGTTTTTCCTGATGAATTAAAAAAATTTTTTCCAGTCAAGGGGGTGGGCAAAAGACTTTTTTCTTATATATTTTTCAAAATTTTTTTTCAGTCGGGGGGCTCCGCCCCCCGAACCCCCCGGCGGGGGCTTCGCCCCCTGCACCCCCACCAGGGGCTGCCGCCCCTGGACCCCGCACTGCGCCCTTCTCCACGCCCTAACATCATCTCCGGTCAAAGGAGTGATTAACCGACATATTGTGGATATTCAATTTACTTTGGATAATACTAGACATTGTGAAACCATAATTATATTCAAAATATGGGTGTTTCAACGTGATGACGATAAGCTCTGTCCCGTTCAAAATAATACATGAAGTATACGATTTAATGGATCTACGGATCAATTTCTCGTAATACTCAATATAACTAAAGAGAACAGAAATTAAGAGAATTCCTTCACCCCAGAGCAAAAAAATCCGCGACTTTTTTCTAGGGTTTTGGGCGAGTTACATTTTTGCTCACAGCAATAACAAAAAATATCGTAAGCAACTCGGGTGCCGACATTTGCGCTCTCGTCCCCGCACTCGTGTGCAAACGGACCATTTGCACACTCGTTGCGGGGACTCGTGCGCAAATATCTGTTGGCACCCTTGTTGCTTAATATACTATTTCGATCGTGGAAACATGAGTTTTTATTCACTCGACCACCATTTTAAGAACGCCATTTTGTTTTTTCTAAATCTGACTAAGGATTCTTATTCAGCAGGTCTCAAGACCACAGGCATGTCCTCGACCTCAATTCACAATTCCTTAAACAATTACTGAGTCAAAAGCAAAAAAATAACGATTCACACTCTTCCGCTTCCCCAATTCCTCACGGATGTTGATGAGATTTTTCGGGTTTTCCTATAGTTTTACGAGACTAGGAATCAAAATACCTTCCTCTCAAGGAAATTTACATATTTGTACGTCTCGACGGGTGAAAGCCATCTGATCGTGAAATGGGATTCTTCTAAAATTTGCCACCGTGGAGCGTAACGTACAAATCACCGCGTTCCGTGGATTTGCTCATGTCTCAGTCGTTCCGGAGCATTTCGGCCAGAGCCGTCACCACGGGGGTTTCGAAGAAAACCAAAGAAAATTTCCTCATAACTACTATGTCTAAATAGTACAAAAAATTATTTTCAATTTTTTTTCTAAGCTGACAAAGGGTTCTAGGGCCCATGAAAGATCCATTTTAGGCCCCTCTTGCTTTCTCTGAAGAGGAAGGGTTGTTTTTAGCACAGGAAATTCTTTGCTCGATTTCCCATTCAAACCAATATTTTCTTCCAACAGAATCTGAAGAATCTTTTCAGAATCTCCTTCCATCTGGGTAAGACCTATATCTCTCTACTCCTCTCGCCATAATCTATCGATTGTTGGCAACACTTTTTCCCCTTGTAGCTCCTCAAACCAATGAGAGACTCAACTCTCTCACTCTCTTCATGTGTGTATGTGTCTATACATGTTATTTTTCCTGAACGTTCTCTCTTTCACACTCCACTGGATCGATTACCGCCTTTCTATGAGTTGTAGAGTACCACTCGAAGATGAGACCAGTGATTTGGCAGCTCTCACCTCGCAGTCAAATTTTATTCATGGGCTTTCGAGAGAAAAATTGATGAAATTTCGTATTTTGATACATAAATATCTTTCCCTAACAGAGTCTCACCGGAATTTGGGTATCCTCAAGTATACTTTCCTCGGCATAATCTATCGATTGGTTAATACCAAATATCTATTTGATCTCTATGAAACTCGAATTTCAGAAAAATGAAAAATTTTCACCAAAAACTCCCGATTCATCATATTTAAACCAATCTTATCGAAATTCCGTCTGAACTGATTGATAGAAATCGTTGGAGAATCCTTAATTTATGTCCGTGTCCCTATTCTAGCCTTTCGTCTTGTTTTTGGGTAGGAACACGGGGAATCGAGCTCTCGCTCGCCCGCCCCAAAGTAGACGAAATAACGCCCAATTTGGACGTGATGGTTTGAATCTCCGTCTCGCTTCTGGCTTGAGGCTCGGCTCCGGGAATTCTTGCACATATCTGGGCGTACTCTCGGGAGTAAATCCACTCACATTCGGGCACAATATTTCAGATGGAATTATATGCCAGCCATGCCTATGTTGGCATTTTGAACGAAAAATCAAAAAACTGTATTTTTGATTGTCTGTGCGCGAATGAGTCATTTGCACACTGTTTCTCGCTCTCCATTTGCTCACAGAAGATCGAAAAACATAGTACGACACTCGGGTGCAATGGCTTCCACTTTCTCGTAACTATTTAGACCCTCGCCTGCGGCTCGGGTCTAAAAAAGTCACTCGAAGTGCGGAAACCATCGTTTGCGCCCTTGTATCATAATATACTATTTTGATCGTCTGTGCGCAAATGAGTCATTTGCACACTGTTCATCGCTTTTCATTCGCTCACAGAAGATCAAAAAACAGTATGATACTCGGGCGCTCCTATAAAAAGTACGATAATCGACTTCTACCGGTGGTTCAATTGTAGGTGTTTCCAAGACCTCCGAAATGACTACTAGTCAAAGTCGATTATCACATGTCTAGTAGGGGCTAGATCATTTGGAAGGAGACCCAAAAATCGCTCAAATCTGCTCACAGCAAATAACTCCTACAAATCGCTAGACTCGATGATGGGTGGCGGACAATTTTTTTCTCAAAAAAAAACCACTCCTCACGGGAAAACGCGCCCAAGTACGTCCAAAAAGATCGAGTCTAGTCGGAGCTATGATTTTCTGAGTAAAGGCTCAAAAAGGCCTAAAATGAACCTTTCATGGGCCCTAGGATCCATTGGGGATTTAAAGAAAATCTGGAGAAAATTTTTTCGTACTATTCAAACATACGTTCTCATCTTGGATCGAGGGATATTGGACTTGAAAAACTTAATGCTATAAATGAAATATGAATGAGAAGAGTTCTTTTGAGTTCCACCAATATTGAATATTGCGGAACAAAAACAGAAATAAAAGTGGTAATCGAGAAGAACATGGAAATGTGGAATGGCAATTCCGTAAATATGGGAGATACTGCAAAGTCAATGATACAAGTGAATCAATTAGACATTCTTCGATTGAATACGAATCTCATTTGAGCATATCAAGAACTTGTTCATTCGAGTGGATTAATTAACAGCTAATCAACGTTCTGATTAGAACGACACGATGAGCAAATGAGTGAAAAACTATGAAGCATATGCAAGTATTCAAATATCACTCACAATTAACTTCGTGCAGAGTTTGAAATTTGGCTTGATCGAGTTCTGAGGGAATTGGCCCAGCAGGCCCATTTCTCGAATGTTTCATGCAAACGACAAGATTCTTAATCACTGGTTTCTGCAATGTCAACCGAGTACTCAGTGAGTGCGCTTTCTTAAATAGATTGTGCGTCTCTTTTGGCCGGATTAGATTGAAAACTAGTCGAGAGTCATCATCATAGCCAAAAATATCTCTAATTGATTCCCCTCTCAATTTTGAGGAACTTCAGATGAGTTCATCTCTCATCGTTGATGATGACAATTGTATAACAATTGCTTGAGTCTTTAGATGGTTAGTCTTGTCAGAGATCCAGTTTGAAATTGAAACTGATGTTCACTTATTCTAAAAGCTAGGACGGTTCAAGAAGAGGACATTCCCAGCCCGCGGGGACAACTGGGATGCTGCTGAGCATGCCCTGTTCACGTGCGACGACACCCGAAGAGAGCGCGCCGAGTTGGATGAATCGCTGGGTACTTAACTAACATCTGAAAACCTCGTCCCGTACTTGCTCCGCAACCAGGGAACATGGGATAGAGTCACCGTATACTTCAAGCTTGTGATGACCCGCCCGAAAGAGACAGAAAGGGAACAGAGGCGTCATGGAGCAGGCGAATGACAGTGAGTCAGCCGATTCGAACAAAAGGGATCCAAAAGGTTCCAAGAGGATTACGATGGACTGAAGAGAGAAGAAAGAAGGAAGAAGACTGAAGAGTGAGAAGAAGATTGAAGGGAGAGAAACAACACCTGCGAGTCGCGAGAAGAGAGACGCTCGAGCCTGAGTGCGAGACGCTGCCGGTCGTGAAGTAATGCTCACGCGATTCCGGGGCCGGATTGGTAAGTTGGTGGATCTCTCCCTCATCCAATGGCCGGCGCCAACGGAGAAGGAAGAGAAGGTGTACCCGGTTCGGATGGCCGTATCGATGCGGATTCCAGACCGGGACTGTTGGGGAGGTGCTGGCCAGCCGTGTTTGGTTGACCAGTGACACTCTTTCGTACGTCGCAGCGTATTCACCATACAACCACCTTAAAAAAAGAAGAAAATAGAAAGAGAGAGAGAGAGAGAGATCCTGAAGTAATGCTCATCCTGAAGTAATGCTCACGCGGTTCCGGGCTGAGATGGTAGATGCAGGTGGATCTCCTTCTTGATTGCCCGATGCCCTAGGTATCGTACATCAAGAGGAAAGGGATATTACACGGCCGGGCTCACCTCTCGGTGGGCCCCACCCAAACCCGTGTCCCGCCTGGTATGGCCTGCGTGGGCTATGCGTAGTCCGCGTAAGCTGAAACAGTCCGGTGTCTGGGGACGAATCCGAAGGATCTTGAGGCAGATTTTGCCCTCTAACCACCTTAAAAAAAGAGAAAGAGAGAGAGAGAACATGTAGGGGGCTCTGAATGTGACCTTCGTGCTGCACTTGGAGCTTGAGGGAGTGACGCCCCTCCGGACCCGAGTCTTACACTTACACTTATACACACTGCACCCTGCATGCACCGTACTTTCTTCTGCTTAAGCACTACACAAACATACCAACATTATACAGAACACGCAACACACAAAACACCACACCCGTGCTGGTCTGATCCGGGGTTGGCCAGCACGAAATTCCAGGCCCTGGAAGAAGAAGAAAGAAGATGATATCCAGCATTGACGGCAATATTTCTCCAAGTAAATGCTGGGCCCCATTCGGATCTTGGGGGGGGGGGGGGGAGACGACACAAGGCGCGCCACCAGTGGCACACTTGGCTGGTGGAATTACGCGTATAGTTACAAGCAATGAAAATACGCCGCAGGTGGAACGAGTGGCAGAGAAAAACCTACACCATAGAGAAGCTGAGCTCACATCTAGCAGGAAGAGAAAGCCCCCGAGTGACGGAGCACAGAAGCGAGCGCTCAAACAATCAAAGCTCACATTTGGGAGCCAACGAGGGATGAACGCGAAGGTTGTCGCACACTGAGAGACCGATATGGTAGCTGTGACTATATTCTGAGAGTTGTATCGAGTACACGTGATAGAGTATCTGTTACCTCCCCGGACAGTATGCATCAATATTCGGGATACTGGATGGGACTACGCGATAAAGTACTCCGGAATCTTGATATACTAATAGTTAGTATATGATAGTATGGAATGATATACAAGGAGTAAAAGTGGCGCTCTGAATGATGTGCCGAATTTGCAAAGTCAACGTCGACTGCTACAGAATCCTTCATAACAATAGCAATTCATCATTTCAGTTGACTCTGAATATTTTTTCCAGGCTCTATCATCTACAATTTGTTGCAATTATCTATTATAGCAGACAACCGATAATCAAGATGAAGGAAGAATGTGCAACAAACCATTGATTCAGACTCATGGTTATGTATGACTCTCTCAAATGCTTTTTAGAGAATTTATTCAAGCCTTTAGAGAATTTACTCAGTAGTATCGCGTATGCTAACAAGTAGTATATCAAGACTCGAGAGAACTATGGATATACTTCCAGCAAATTCTGATATACGTATATCCATAGGCAGTATCGCACACTACTGAGGACCGCATGGGTTTTTTAGTGCAGAAGCACGAGAGGTGTCAAAAAAGCTGCTGGAGATCAACCCCGCAATCAGGATTCAGATCACGTAACCCAACAACAAGGAAGTAGATGCCGTCAACGTGAGCTCGGACCCGAGCGACTCCGACACCATCATAGGGTCCCAGGGGAACGGAACAATCCTGACTCCCGGAATCGGTGCGCTCGACAAGAGAGGGCATGATGAAGAGCCTGATGGGATGGAGATTGACCCTATTCCCTCATCCGGAGATAGAGCACGACAAGGGAGTGGAATCGAGGCAGGCGATCTCATGGGGGAATGGGAAGACCTGGAAACGTGCCGAGAAGAGACGGAGGAGAAGGCATATCTCCCCCTCGAGCACTTCAACTTGGTTACAGGGGTAGCTGAGTCCGTCTCCAACAATCCAGGAAGGACAAAGGGCGACATCGGAAAGCTCAAGGTGATCGGCCACGCTCTCGAAGGCCGACTCGAGGCAGATAAGAGGAAGTGGGCAGCTTTCGAGACAACGCTCCTCGAAACGGAGAAGACCCTGAGAGCGAGGAGAAATGTGCAGCCATCTGCCACACAGCGATCAGCCGCTTCGGGATGCGGTTTACAGGGAGAGGGGGGAGGACCGAAACCGCACCGGGAAAACAGCGCAATCCGGAGCAGGCACCACTCAGGCATCTATCACGAGGCCATGATTCATCGCGCTCGACATCGACTCCGAATAGGCCCAAGCAGAGCGAGGCCTAGCAGGTGGTGGCGTCGAAGAATAGAATAGAATAGAATAGAATAGTATTTCATTTTGGGCACGGGGTATTACCCCATCCGGCCCGAAGAGCAATCATACACAGCAATACATGAATATAATACGAGATTTCAAAAAAGAAATAAGATTAGTCGAAATAACTCAAGTGATATATTACTACCAATTTGTAAGTGGAAGGGGGGAGAAATACGAATGTGCAAATGTTTACATCAGCTAGATAAAATGACATAAATATTCAGAATCGCACATCGATGTCACATTGGTGATCAACTGAAGAACAAGTCAAGGTTGAGAAGGGGAAAACTATGGGTATAATGCAAAAGATTAACGCAAGCAAAAAATGAGTAGTGAGCTTATGAAGCAAGCTTGCAGTAGACATAGATCTATATCACTGAACCTTCAGTCACAACTCGGGTTCGCCAGTCTTTCTCATCATCTTCCAGAAATTTGTTAAAAAGAGCTGATTTGAACAGTGAGATATTTTTTCGTTCAAATGGGACTTGGGGTGCTGAATTGAGAAGTTCTGATGCTTGATAGTGAAACGACTTTCTGAGGGATTCGGTTCTGGCGGTGGATAGAAGGAAAGGTTTGCGAGTGTTTCTCTCGGAACGTCTAATTTCAGAATTTTCAGACAAGAGGGAGATGTGCCTAGTAATGTAGTTCGGTTTCTAAATTGAGATAGTAGAGAAGGCTAGTGAACCGAGGAGAAACTGTCTTCGCCTGGATGTATCTAACCACCCTAGCGCGATCCTATGTGGGGTTACATATAGGGGATATTATCGATGACAAAACGTACAAAGGCATTCAAAGCTCTTTGAAGTCACAGATTTTCTCCTGACCCGACATCATTGTCCACTATGCATCCATAATCGAAAATAGGGAAGATAAGACACTCAAGTAGGTTTTTACGGAGATCGCGAGTGAAGAAATGTTTGTAAAATTTGAGTGATCTGAGTGATCGATAAACCTTCGACACAGTAGCATTGACTTGAGATTTCTACGTCAGGTCAGGGGTCATAAGCAAGCCTAAATTTTTGCATTGCTTCACGTACGGGAGCTCAACATTCCCAATCGTGATTTTGGGAAGTATTGACGAATTTATTCCACGGAGGTACGTAGCACTTCCGAGGATCATAACGATGGATTTTTCAAAGTTCAATGTGAGATGATGCTCATCAGCCCAGTTCGCCACTGATAGGCAAGAGGGGTACGAAGAGGGAAAAGAAGAGCGGTGGATCGAACGATACCGTCGGAAGCAGACGAGGGTCTCCCGAAGATTATCACTGTTGAAGAGGCTGTGGCAATGGTGACATCAGCCATCACGAGAGCTTGCGACGCGTCGATGCCTCGCAAGACAACATCATGCTTCTGGAAGGAACAAGAGTACTGGATGACGAAAGAGATCAAAGCGCTCCGGAGAACGAGCAACAAGAAAAAGAGGTCCGCTTGGTGATCGAGAAAGCTGAATCGACATTCGCTGGCGAGAGATGACAGGGCATAGGTTACGGTGACGTAGGTACTCGTGGTAGCTATCTGCAAGATCAGAGAGAGGTGCTGGGGGAAACTGTCTGACATGGTGAACGAAGACCCATGGGATACACCACTTCACGTGGTTATGTCGAAGGTCCGACCCAACAAGGGCAACCTCACGGTGGGCAGAAAGAGACGCGAAGTTGAACAAAAATGTCAAGAAAAACTGCGCACGGGGTCTTTTTCGTCTTGACGTCCAGATCACGAATCTTTTTTGAGCGAAATCGTAGCTAATCCTATATTGAAATGCGAGTTAATTTGGAGAAAAAACGCTTTATTCATTAAACCGTCGTCTACACGAAAAACGCGTCTAGCCACTATAATGCACTAGGGAATAGAAATGAGGTGGATAGTGATTGAAAGGGTGGAATGTCATCTGAAATCACGAATTTTGACTTGTACTTCTATAGAATTTCAGAAATTCCGATAAAACTGATGCCCCATTGGAGGAACTGAATGGAACCAAACAGCTGTATTCGGAAGCGCTTCACAGTATTGAGCTCAATTTGCTTGCCAAACTCGCATCACACTCATTTTGTTACAGCATTTGAAGCTACAGTTATTGGATGTTTTTCTGATAGAATCACAGATTTGGATCTTGACGAATGCGTTGATAAACTCGCTCAGGCTCTGATCAGCGCTCAAGTATCTCAAACTCTTAAAATCCATGTTATCTTGAATTATCTCGAACATTGCCTTCATTTGTTGAAAAGTGGCTTAGGAACATGGTCAGAACAAGATGGTGACTCGATTCATTGGGAATTTCTCAAACATTGGAATCGCTATGAAGTGAATTCAATGCAGTCTCCGAGCTATGCAGAAAAGTTGAAAGAGGCAGTTGTTGAATTCTCATCTCAACATTTGAAATAGTATCTATCTGTCACGTATCTATTTCTAAGCTCCGTTCAGATTCATTACTCTAATGTACAATCCTTCCTTGATTTCTAATAATATCTGGTATATAAATGATGGTGAGTGTGCGCGGCAAGGTTTTTAATTTGAACGTTCATTCTTGAATTTGTACGCGCCTCCGAGCCTCTCTATTCCACCTTGTATAAGATTACATTGGTACGGCCCTGCGTGGTTCTGATACCACCTGATTGAGTTTAGCTTCTATACGTTGTCGCTCGCAACTAGCTTCTTCTTCGTTCGACCGTTCAAGCACATACACTCACGATGTAGCTAGCTCGCGCAATGGGTAGCATCCTGATAATTATTTTGATTAAAGTTATTGTGATTCAGCATAACCCAAGTGCCTGATAATTTCTCCACCCCGCATCCGCTAAGCTCCATCAGAGCGAACTTTTTTGGTCTTTCGAGCCGGATACGCGGCGGGTGTGAGACAATGCTCCGGGGTTAGAAAAAACGTTTTCGCATGGAATCTCGTGCACTGTGACGCCATTTTATGCAGTGCTCGAGTCACGTCGCCGCTGCTAGCCGACCAGTGAATGTGAAAGTGCCCAGAAAACTCTCGTGAACTATGTAGGCACGAGTTTGCTGCTTGCCGACGAGATCGGTTCACAGTGAGTGGCTCCAGTACACCTTGCCGAGCCAAGAACACCATCGCCAGAGCAGTAGTGACATTATGTGCTCCAGTGTGTGTGTGTGTGTGTGTGTGTGTGTGTGTGTGTGTGTGATAGTGAACCGGCCTGGATGCTTGCTGCTTGTCTGCAGCGTGTCATTTTTTGAGCTCTGGCTGAGGCCGAACCTGGGCGTTGGAGCTAAAACGTTAAGGTCATCGAGCCGACCTAGACCGCGGCTGCGAGGACAGCAGTAGGCTACAGTGCAGTATACTGCGTTATCGACGCGAGTAGCTCTCGTTGCTGTGTAATTCACAGAACAGCCATTTCAACCACGGTGCTCCTGTGCAGAAGAGCAGTCAGCTGACTACCTCAACACACTGCACTGTCTCTCGCGTGCTCAACAAAACGATGCGTGCGATTACCGATAAGTAGTGAGAAGGCTCCGATATTTCTTCCAACACTGTTACGGCATGTTTATGAGTAGATGCTCTTACTCTGACATATCATACGCCCTATGGTCCCTTAACCTCTTCAACCAAGATCGTTATAATTAAACTGAATTGCTGACTGTCCCAGTAAACTGATTAACGCACTAAAAAAATATACGTCACGTTGAGAGTTCAAACTTTTGAGTTTACTGCTGTGCACCTTCTAGGCGCTATACCTAGCACAAGTAAACGGGCGGCTCCCATTCTCACATCACTTGACTATACTTGTATCTCACTTCTCTTCATGCTACTGCATTCTCCTATCATTGAAATCCTCCAATTTTTAATCATGGATCAGATTGTACCCAATCAAGAGGCAATCCCGAAGAGAATAAGGGATAATTGGACTAATTTTGAAAAGGAAGGCAAAAGGAAAATGAAAACTGGTGGTGCTGGGTTCGAATTGCGAAAATTGAAGTATATTGGACCGAAATGCAGGAAAACCATGAGAAAATTCTAGCCCTTCCTAGTCTTGATCGCACTCATGCCTACTTTATCGATGAGTTCATTGAACAAGCTGAGGAAGAGTACATTCAAGCTCTCAGTGAGTTCAAAGAATTTCCATTGAATATCGGTCACCATAATGTGATGAGTGTAAGCTCTCGTGGCAACACTACTCAAATTTTGATGCCAGAAGTACAGGGTGCGCAATTAAGCCCTATAGTGATTGACAAGTTTGATGGCAAATATCTCAGCTGGGCAAAATTTCGAGATATGTTTACTGCTACAGTGCTGAATCATCCCCATCATTCTGATGTCGTCAAATTTTACCATCTGAAAGCGCTCTCATCTGGTGACGCAGAGCGACTCATCCAAGGCATCCCTCTAGAGGGTGAAAACTTTGAGAGAGCCTGGGATACCCTCAACAGTCACTGTGAAAATGAAAAGCGCTTGGTGAATACACAACTCGAAGAGTTTAGCTCTGTGCAGACTATGCAAAACGGGTCAGCTGCAAAATTGAGAGCACTGATCAATGGGACAACTAATCCGTTGCTGGTCCTTGAAACTCTCCAGAGGAAACCCTCAGACTGGGATGATTTGCCTCTATTTATCACAGCAAATTGTCTCGATGAAGAATCTCGCATCTTGTGGGAACCATCGCTAGGTAAAAGTACTGAACCTCCCTCTTCCAAAAAAATGCAAAGTTTTCTAAAAACTCGACTGAGCACGCTCGGATCGCTTGAGAGCAGCGAATCCTTCAATATTCCTGGTTTTACTGCTGATACCAAGAAGGATAAAAATAGTGAAAAATCGCAGAAGAATGATTCTCATTCTTCGAAGCATTCAGCAAAAATTCTCCATTCCACTCAGTCAGAAAAAAACTCAAAGTGTGTACTGAGAACATGCTGTTTACAACTGTAATTCTTTCAAATCGATGACGTTTGATGGGAGGGAAGAATTTGCACGCTCCAAGAGATTATTTTTCAACTGTCCCCCACCCTATTAATTCAAGACTTGTGAATCTCAGTATCGGTGTAGAGTCAGTAATTGTAGCTAAAAGCATCACACCTTGTTGCATCCTGACACTCCATCAATAACACAACCTACGGCTTCAACACCGCTTTCACCTAATTCTCCAACTTTTAAAGCATCAGGTACTCCACGTGGGACGCACGTTGTTGCTCTGAACTCCCAACTTTGCAAGCCTAATACTGTTTTGTCAGCAACTGCTTGGGTACGAGTGTCGAATTTTAATGGAGATGTCATACTAGCGCGCGCTTTGATTGACCAGTGCGCCCAGGCATCCTTCATAACGGATTCCTTGTGTCAGAGACTGAATTTGTATAAGAAACGTGTCTTGGTACCTGTACAGGCTCTGGGTGGTCAGCAATCGTATGACAAGGGCATCGCTGGAATCGTCATCCGTCCTGCATTTGAGTCAGCGTTTACGACCAAGCTTGATGCTCTAGTGATAAAGCACGTGACTGGTTATAAGCCTAAGGTTGGCTGCGCTGTAGAAGCGTGGCAGCACATCAATGGCTTGCAGTTGGCGGATCCAAATGCCATGAAACCCAGTCCAATCGAAATTTTGTTAAGTTCTGCTGTGCATGCACTGATTGTAGAGAACGAGCTCCTCAAGGGCACTGCCGATCAACCGATCGCTACGAAAACTAAGCTGGGTTGGATTGTCTGCTGGACCCACTGGGTGGAGGAGTCTTTTGATTATGAGACCAATGGTGCTTCACGGCGCAACCGCAACTGAGGTTGAAATTGCTGATCTGCTGCAAAGGTTTTGGCGCCAGGAAGAGATCAGTGACTCATTGTCGCCTATGACCCCAGCCGAACAACAGTGCGAGGATCACTCTGTTACGACGCATTCACGAGATTTAGATGGACGACCCACTATTAGATTACCTTTTCGATCTGATATTGATTTCGAGGTCTCGAAATTTGGTTCATCTTTATATCCTACTAAACAACTTCTTTACAAACTAGGGAAACGTTTAGCACATAATACCCGATCGTCTGATGCTTATCACCCATTTTTGCCAGAATATGAACGGCTCGAACATATGACTCGATACACTTCAATTTCTTTGTCTAATGAAATGGATGGGCACTTCTTTCTACCCCGTCATGATGTTCTCAAAGAGAACAGTCCTGATACTGCGCTACGGACTGTTTTTAGTGGTTCTTTTCGTCCTAAGGCGGGTAAATCAATCAATGACCTCTTGCTTGTGGGTCCAAATCTGTTGCCTGATTTACCAACCATGCTGTCCAACTAGCTCTGTTACAAGTATGCTTTCACTGCTGATATTGAAAAAATGTTTCGCCAGATTTGGACCCACGAAGAGGATCGGAAGTATCAGTCTATTCTCTGGCGGAGTTCCACGACTGATACTGTGTCAGTTTATTTGCTCAACACTATTACCTATGGATTGGGTCCTAGCCCTCATCAAGCCAACCAAGTCAAAAATCAACTAGCTAAAGATGAGCGAGACTCCTACCCGATTGGTGCCCTTGCTCTAAAAGAAGAGTCATACATGGATGATGTCACGTCTGGGGCTAGCTCAGTAGAAGCTGCAAAGACGAAGCAACGTGAGTTGATTGAAGTATGTAAGGCAGGGGGCTTCAATTTACGAAAATGGATAGCAGATGATCCTAAACTATTGTTCGATCTGCCAAAAAATCTATTAGCTACGCCCCCTACTTATTCGTCCACTGGAATCCTTACTCCTGAGAATGATTCCGTCTTTTCAGTACTGGGACTTCATCAGCTACCGAATGAAGATGTTTTCATATTCAACGATGTCAAACTGACAGAGCCTGGCGTTTGGACCAAACGAGCCGTGCTCTCCAGGATCGCAAGTATTTTTGATCCTTTAGACTGGCTCTCTCCAATTATTATCACGACAAAACTCATCATGCGGAACCTTTGGCGTAACAAACACGATTGGGATCAAAAGCTCTCTGATTATGATCGTTTGCTATGGGAACGATGGTACACGAGTTTATATCGACGCCTCTTACGAAGATTAACACATCCGCTAACGCCCACGAAGGCTAACATGGGGGCCGAAGATTAGCATTGACTTTCTACGACCACGAAGATTATTACTTACTGTGTACGCCACGAAGATCAATACTTACGCCTCAGCGCCACGAAGATTATCTCTTACTGCTTAAGACCACGAAGAGTAACACTTACTCCTCGAACTGCACGAAGATAAACACATTCGCGTTTTTTTTCTTGAAGGGACGAAGACTATAAGTATTTCATTTTAAGGCCACGAAAAGTAACACATTCTCCTTAGCGGCACGAAAATTAATACATTCGTAGACTTCATTCTTGAACGGATGGAGATTATAAATGCTTCGTCTCAAAAGAAAAAGTAACAGTTTCCGTCCCTCCATGGATGAAGTCTACGGATGCGTTAATTTTCGTCCCGCTAAAGAGAATGTGTTTTTTTCGTGGCTCTGAGACGAAATACTTGGTCTCCGTTTGAACGAGAACGTGTGCAAGTGTGTTATAGTGTTCATACCGTTCAGGAGTAAGTGCTAGTTTCATGGGTCGTTGAGCAGTAAGTGTTAGTCTTCGTGCCACCAAGGAGTAAGTGTTAGTCTTCGTGGATTTAACGAGAATGCGTCAATTTTCGTGCCCCTAAGGAGTAGGTGTTAGTTTTCGTGGACCTAAGAAGAACCCGTTAATCTTCGTGTTCACAACAAATAAATGTTAATCTTCGTCAGTCACAAGAAAAGAGGTGTTAATCTTCGTAAGAGGCGTCGATATGAACTTTCAAAATTGAAAATCCCTCGATTCGTAGGTTACATGGGTGATGCTTGCACATACGAGCTGATCGGATTCGCCGAATCCGAATCCAAATTGTGCGGTCATTTATCTGCGAGTTGTTTCTCCCAGTGGAGTGAAGGTGACACTCTTGCAAGCAAAAACTCGAGTTGCGCCGTTGGAGAAGCCCACAAGTGCTAGATAGGAGCTCTGTGCAGCAGTTCTGCTTGATGAGCTCATGAGCCGATTCAAATCTTCTCTACGAATTACTGAGTTGGGATGTCATATTTGGTCGGACAACCAGAATGTACTGCATTGGTCGAACGACATCCCTCTCGATGGCATGCATTTGTAGCTAATCGTTGTGGTAAGATCATGATGTTGTTGCCTATTGTAAAATGGGAATATGTAGTCTCCAAACAAAATCCTGCATACATTGGCAGCCGCGGTCGTTTTCCTGAGGATATGACGAATCTGTCATTATGGTGGAACGGACCTGAGTGGTTGACTCTACCTGAAGAAGAGTGGCCTTACACTACGTTTCCCTCGGCTGCAGAGCTGACTAATGACTCTGCGGAGTCTAAAGTTTCCATCTTATCTGTAAATATAGTAACTCGCTCATCGCCCGATTGTAGTGTGCTTACTCCTATTGAGAACCTGATACACAAGTTATCCTCATTTCTCAGGCTGATCAATACAACCGCTTATGTATTGAGGTTTTTTCCCAAATTGCAACCTTATCTGTTTGAGACCATTGAAGGGTCAAACCTTATTCAGAAGCAGCCATGGGCCTCAGTCTCTAGTAATGAGCAGTTTCTGTCTAATCAGGAGAAGGAACGTGCTAAGTTCGCTTGGGTCGCTCACATTCAGAGTACTGTCTACGCTAAGGAACTGCAGTTGATTTCAAGTGGACATTCTTCACCCAAAGGACATGAATTGATCAAGCTCTCTTCTATTCTGCAGCATAGTACTCTACGAGTGGGCGGAAGACTGGAAAACTCTCCACTATCCGCGAGTCAGAAACACCCCATAATCCTCCCATTCGATCATCCTCCTACCGAATTAGTAGTCAGACGATGTCATATACTCACTATTCATGGGGGTACTCAGGTCACTCTTGTCACACTTCGGCAAGAATATTTGATCATGAAGGGACGTCAAGCCGTTCAGAATATTATTCATCAGTATCCAGTTTGTGCGAGATACCGCGCATCTCCATCATATCAGCTGATGGGTCAATTGCCAAAAAGTAGAGTCCATGCGTCTCGACCTTTCGCCAAAACTGGCGTAGGTTATGCCGGACCAGTTTTGGTACGTACTGCGCTGGGTCGCGGACACAAGGCTTATAAAGCTTGGATCGCTGTCTTTGTTTGCATGGCCACTCGAGCGATGCACCTAGAGTTTCTAGCTGCTCTTTCTCAGCCTTTCTTGCTGCATTCATCCGAATGACTTCTCGTCGTGGTCATTGCACGGACATCTACAGCGACCCAGGTACAACTTTGATCGGTGCTGATACTGAGCTCAAAGCTCTATTCTCGAAAGCTTCCACATCCCTCAGCCAAATCATTCAGTCGCTTTCAGGACTTATGACTAACTGGCATTTCATACCCCCCGCTTCCCCGCATTTTGGTGGCATTTGGGAAGCTTGTGTAAAATCGGCCAAATTCTACCTGAAAAGAGTTATTGGGGAGAATAAACTCACTTACGAAGAGCTCTCTACCTTGTTGTGTCAAGTGGAGGTGGTCCTCAATTCTCGACCCCTCACACTACTTATTGACGATCCGACCGATGCCATGTCTCTCACACCTGCGCACTTTTTGATTTAGTCAGAGTCCTACATTGTTCCAGAGCTTGATCTGACTGATCAACGAATTCCTCCACTAGATGGAGATTGATTCAACAATTGCAGCAGAATTTTTAGCGTAGGTCGTCGACGGAATATCTCCAAAACCTACAAAAACGCCACAAATGGATGCCAGCAGTACCAGATTTTCCCTTGGGTGACTTAGTATTTGTAGAAGATGAACGACGCCTTCGGCCCGCTGGCCGATGGCACCAATTGTACAGCTACACCCCGGCAAGGACAACCGCGTCCGCGTTGTTACCATCCGCACTGTTACTAGTGAATCGAAACGTCCTATCCACAAGCTAATTGAATTACCAAGTGTATTCAGTGATAACCAGTGAAGACATGACAGACTATCAGGGTTTAACCCGCCGTTGAGGTAGAAAACTCCATGTTTCTTTTTGATATTATTCGTATTCAATCATTTTTAGTTACTATGAATCTTCTTTGATTATGATTTTTATGCTTCCGCAAAATAGTGGTCGGAATGTTCAGAATGATTATTCTAATGTACAATTTTTCCTTGATTCCTAATAATATCTAGTATATAAATGATGGTGTGTGTGCGCGGCAAAGTTATTGATTTGAACGTTCGTTCTTCAATTTGTACGTGCTTTTGAGCCTCTCTATTCCACCTTGTACAATATGTACCAGAAGTACTGTACAAATCGGTATCGGGGTGTTCGCTGAATTTTGTTTGTTCAGGAAGCGATTGAAGATTTTTTGTAATCATTACCTATTTTTGTAGCTCTGAAGGAAAAATATGAATTCGAACATTACATTTGTCATATTTGAAGCATCTTCACGAGCGTAATGATTTCCTGCTGACCATTACACTAGTGATTGTTGTGTAATGATTGACAGGTGGCTTTTTCACCAAGGTTAGGATGTACGTGCTTTAGATTAAAATGAATGATTTAGTTCTCAATTGCATTGGAATACAACATGTTTCAGAATTCGCGTACACCCCGAAAAAATTAGGTAGCGGTGAGTTTGTTAGTTCGATTGGTGAGATCGATAGAGTTTGTTACGAATTCCTGAGTTTGTAACTGTCGTGTGAAAAAACGTATTTTTTAGCGTTATGTCAGTAACGCTTGGTGTGTAATGCTTAACGGCTAGCATTACACCAAAACGTTACATTGTGTATTCTGCTCGGTTATGGCTCGGAGGGGTGTGTTTGTCGGCTGCTCTTGTGTTGATTGTGAACCGTGATTTTATGCGCGAGCTGTTGGCGTCGGAAAATTGAGAATTAATTCGGTGTGCTGTGCGTGTTGGGGCGTTCGCGTTTTAGTGAGAGCTGTGTCTTCGGCGGGTGCGGTGGCAGCGGCATTGCATAATTTCATGAGCGCTTCTGCAGAGGCAACGACGCAGTGTTTTTCGCGTTCGAGTTTGAATTTTTGTGTTGGGGGAGTCGCGAAGAGTGTTGTTAAATAATAAGGTGTGTGGAATAATGTTATGTGGCATGCGCGGCGAGAGCCGCCAAATAGACAACCGTGGTCTTGGCCTTGGCCGCTGCAGCAGAAGGTCGGCATGCTGTATCTCAGCAGACATCTCGTCGTAGATAACGCAGTACGGATGATGCGATGGGTCTGCTGCGGGCCATGTTTTCGGTGCACCAATTGCATGGCCCGCGACCGGTTTGTGCGAGATGATGCCACGTGTTTGTGTTGTGTTTAATTTTTTCCGTCGGTCGAGGAGCATTCCTGTCAAATTGCCTCGTTGGGAATGTTTATTTTCTACTGTGATGCGTGGTTTGAGCTGTCGTCTGCTGAGGCTCAGTGCAGACAAGGTAGCGGATTCAATGCGGATCGAGCTATTTTAAGTTCTCCGAGTGACCCTTTTGCTCGTAAAAGGTCGTGCTTCATTTCTTTACTTAGGCTAGGGGATGAGCCGATTCAATCGACCAGATTAAGAGTTTCGGCAGTGATCCTCTACTTAAGTGCCAGAGATTGCTGCTGTTGAGGTGAGTCAATGGAGTTGGATTTCGCGTACGCGATAAATCGTACGATACGTCACATCATTTTTCGCGCGCGCTCAATTACTGAATCATTGCGTTTGCAAGAAATTGTCCTGATCCCGTTTTCCTTCTTCCTTTTCCAACATGAGCCTCGTGTACGCTATGGTCTAGCTCGCTCATGCACGACAGCAATCTCAGCGTCAACCATAACATTTTAGTTCATACTCGCGTATGCTAATTTCGACAATTTATCAGCTGTTCGTTTTCCCTTTCCGCAGTCCAGATCATCTTTTGGGTAATTCGTATGCACGGAGATGATGATTCGAACTATGATTTTACCTATGTAAACAACGTGAAATGACTCTTTCACTTTATCTCTTGATAAACTTCGGGGCTCTTTCTACAAGATAGAGTCTCGTTTTGGGAACTTTTAAGACTCGTCTTCCTGTGAAATATCGAGGATTGTTACTCCACGCGCAACGATGATCACTGTAGCGCCCGCAAGAAGCTTCTTTCGCGTACGCTGAATTTCCTAGATGGGGAGAAAGAGACCTTTTTTCCGTAATCGTATAATTGAGAAGCTGACGAAGTATCTGTGGAAGGTGGCAAATTTCCGTGTGCGCGGGCGACTTTCCTCTTCGCGCATGCAAGAGTTTCTATTCTCTAACTTGTCTGTCGGTGTAATTTCGAATTTCGTGCGCGCTATGTGAGTGATTTTCGCGTACGCGAGAGATATCAATCCAAGCTCAACTGACACGAGTTTCGGAATTTTGCGTGCTGAAGTGGAGACTCTTTGTGCAAACTAAATTTTCCCAACTTGAACTAGTTTGGGCCGAATTTTGGATTACCGCGCAATCGAAAAAATTTCCGGCCTCAAGTGATTTGCTCCAAGTTCCGGATCTTCGCGTGCAAATAGCGATCGCGCACGGAAACTCAACACTTTCCCGGAGTTATGAACTTTCGCGTGCACGAATTGGTGAATTTTTGGTCATTCGCACGTTTTTCACCCTGAACTTTTTTGCCGCATGTCTCGTATTTTTGCGTGAGCGAGGTGGCGAGTCTTCCGCTCTCGTAAGACTTTTCACCTAATCAGATGATTGGGAACGGAATGTTTTTTTCCCTGGATCTCGAAGGCAGTGCCCAGAGCTCTTCGGGGGCTCGAATAAGAGGTGGAAAGAGATGCAATTCACCACTGAGCATCGTTGTTTTGCAGTGATCTCAAAAACTAGATTTCAACAACAATTTTCAGACAACTCGTAATCGCCATAGGTGCATAGTCTTGTGAATGGGAAAGTGATGTGGAATCTTTGGCCTTGGTGGCAATGCACAGATCTCCCTGTGGGCTTGGATGATGAGTGATTGGTATCATAACAAATTGCTTGGAATCGTATCATTGCAAATCTCGCGGAACCTCGATTCAAACTCTGAATTTTGGATCGGTTGTGACTGGAAAAAATGCAGAATCTCGCGATTGCTAACATGATATTTTTCCCCTTGATCCCGATGACGATGCACGAAGCTCTCGAACAGTTAGACAAGTGGGTAATAGCAACTATTCAACTCATCACTAAGCATCGTTGTTTTGAAGCGATATCAGAAACAAGACTACAATACGAATTCAAGGATACTCGTAGTCGTCGTAGGTGCATAGTCTTGTAAATCAAAATGTAATATGGATCCCCGGGCCCTGGTGGCAATGCACAGATCTCTCTGTGGGCCCAAATGATGGGTGATCCACATGATAATGAACTGCTATGATTCTCATTATTGCAGAACTCGCGAAACCGCGATTCGAACTCTGAATTTTGCATCGGTTGTGATCGTGTTGGATGCAAGATAACGTTAATCAGGGACCCATTATTTATCTCTTCAATATTGAAACAATGCAGGGAGCTCCTTGACAATTCGAATGATGTGAGAGAGTTGCATGAGACTCATCACTGAGAATCAATATTCCCCAACGACGTCAGAAACTAGACTACAGTACGATTCCAAGACTACTCGTAATCGTCATGAAAATGTATTATGGACTCCTGGGTCTTGGCAGCAATGCACAGATCTCTCCAAGGGCTCGAATGATGAGTAATTCACATGATAATTGATTGCTATGATCCGAATCATTGCAGAACTCGCGGAACCTCGATTCAAACTCTGAATTTCGGACCGGTTGTGACCGAATCGAATGCAGAATCTCTGAATTGAATGCATGATATTTCCTTCCTTTATCTCGATGCCAATGCATGAAGCTCTCTAACAGTTTGACAGGTGGCAAATAGCAACTATTTAACTCATCACTCGGCATCGTTGTTTTGCAGCGATATCAGAAACAAGACTACAATGCGAATTCAATAATACTCGTAGTCGTCGCAGGTGCATAGTCTTGTGAATAAAAATGTAATATGGATCCCCGGGCCCTAGCGGCAATGCACAGACCTCTCTGTGGGCTTAAATGATGAGTTATTCACATGATAATGAATTGCTTTGATCTGCATTATTGCAGAACTCGCGCAACCTCCATTCAAACTTTGAATTGAGGGAGGGTTGTTACCGCATTGAATGCAGTATCTCGCAATTGAAAACATGATATTTCTCCCCTTGATCTTGATGTCGATGCACAAAGATCCTTGACAGTTTGGATGACCGAAAAGAGCAACAATTCCACTCATTCCTGAGCGACGTTGTTTTGCAGCAATCTCGGACAATAGACTCCAATCACTTGCTCATCACTGACTTTTCCATGTGCTCCTCTCTGACTCTCCAGCTGTTTGTACACGCAAGCGGTGCTCATGTACTTCGTATTGAAGCGAGAGCGCATCTAACCCCATCGTCACGTTTGCAGAATCAGAAAGTCTTCGCGTACGCGAAATTGTGCTCCTCTTTCCTACGCGAAATTTTCGACACGGCGCCTTGTAATGTTTTCGCGTACGCGAAACTCTTCGAACGCACGTAATAGTGTACCGTGTACCCAACAATTGAGTATTTGGCTTTTCGTGTTAGCGTAAGCAAATACGGTCTACGCAGACCCGCCAGCTGATCGCTCACGCGAAGGGTACCCTCGTAATTCGGATTGGGGATAGAGCGAATTCCACGTCATTGTCACGTACGCGAAAATGTGCTCTCCTCGCTCACGCGAAATTTTCGGTACGGTGCCTTGCAATGTTTCCGCTTACGTGAAATTCTCCGCGCACGCGGAATAGTGTTTCGCGTACCCACCGTTTGAGTATTTTGCTCTCCGAGTTAGCGTGAGCAAATGAGGTCTACGCAGACCCGCTAGCTGTTCGCGCACGCAGAAGGTACCCTCGTACTTGAAAATGTATTATGGAACCCTGGGCCTTGGTGGCAATGCACAGATCTCTCCGTGGGCTCAAATGATGAGTAGTTGATATGGTTATGGATTGCTATGATTCGTATCATCGCAGAACTTGCGGAACCCCGAGTCAAACACTGAATTTCAGATCGGTTGTGACCATATTGAATGCTGAATCGCGCGATTGAAAATATGATATCTTTTCGTCGAACCCGATGCCAATGCACAGAGCTCTTTGACAGTCCGAATGATGAAGAGGAGCGATCAATTCACTTATCACTGAGCATCAATATCCTCCAGTGATGGCAAGAGCTAGATTGAAATACGATTCAAAGAATACTTGTAATCGTCAAGGGTGCATAGTATCCTGCATGAAAATGTTATATGGATACCTGGGCCCTGGCGTCAATGCACAGATCTCTCCGTGGGCCAGAATGATTCGTATCATTGCAGAACTCGCGGAACCCTGACTCAAACTCTGAATTTCGGTCAGTTGTGACTGTGTCGGATGCAGAATCTCTCAATTGAAACCATGATATTTTTTCCTTGTTCCTGATGTAAATGCACGAATCTCTCTGAAAGTTCGAATAATGGGAAAGAGCAACTATCAAAATTATCAATGAAAATCATTGTTTTGCTGTGGTTTCAGAAACAAAACTACAATACGAGTTCAGGAATACTCGTCATCGTTACAGGTGCACGGTCTTGCAAATAGAAATGTCATATGGATCCTTGGGCCTTGGCGGCAACGCACAACTCTTTCCGCGGGCTCGAATGATGAATAATCTGCATGACAATCAATTGCCATGGTTCGTGTTATTGCAGAACTCGTGGATCTTTGATTCAAACTCTGAATTCTGGATCGGTTGTGACCGTTTTGAATGCACAATCTCTGAATTGAATGCATGATATTTTTTTGCTCGATCTCGATAGCAATACACGAAGCTCTTTCACAGTTTGACAGGTGGAAGATAGCAACTATTCAAGTCATCATTCAGCATCGTTGTTTTGCAGCGATATCAGAAACAAGACTACAATACGAATTCAAGGATACTCGTCATCGTCATAGGTGCTTAGTCATGTGAATCAAAATGTCATATGGATCCCCGGGCCCTGGTGGCAATGCACAGACCTCTCCGTGGGCCCAAATGATGAGGGATTCACATGATAATGAATTACTATGATTCTCATGATTGCAGAACTCGTGAAACCTCGATTCGAACTCTGAAATTTTGCAACGGTTAAGATCGTGTTGAATGCAGGATAGCGTGGTTCAGGGGCCCATGATTCATCTCTTTAATATTGTTACAATGCGAAGAGCTACCTAACAGTTCGAATGATGTGAGAGAGCAACCATCAGACTCATCTCCGAGTACTAAGATTTCCCAACGTCGTCAGAAACTAGACTACAGTACGATTCCAAGAATACTTGTAATCGTCATAGGTGCATGGTCTGAATGAAAATGTATCATGGACCCCTGGCCATTGGCGGCAATGCACAGATCTCTCCGTGGGCTCAAATGATAAGTAATTCACACGATAATGATTTGCTATGATCCAAGTTATTGCAGAACTCGTGGAACCTTGATTCAAACCCTGAATTTCGGATCGGTTGTGACCGTATCGGATGCATGATCTCTGAATTGAATGCAAGATATTTTCTTGCTTGATCCCGATACCAATGCACCGAGCCCTCCGACAGTTTGACAGGTGGAGAATAGCAACTATTCAACTCATCACTCAGCATCGTTGTTTTGCAGCGATATTAGAAACAAGACTACAATACGAATTCAATAATACTCTTAGTCGTCAAAGGTGCATAGTCTTGTGAATAAAAATGTCATATGGATCCCCGGGCCCTGGCGGCAATGCACAGACCTCTCCGTGAGCCCAAATGATGAGTAATTCCCATGATAATTGATTGTTATGATCGGTATCATTGCAAAACTCGCGGAACTACGATTCGAACTCTGAATTTTGGACTGGTTGTGACCGTATCGGATGCGGAATCTCTTAATTGAAAACATGGTATTTCTATCCCTTGTCCCTGATGCCAATGCAACAATCTCTCTGACAGTTCGAATGATGGGAAAGAGCAATCATCCAACTTATCACTGAGAATTATTGTCTTGCAGCCATGTCAGAAACAAGACTACAATACTAGTCCAAGAATACTCGTCATCGTTATAGGTGCATAGTCTTGCGGATGAAAATGTAATATGGATCCCTAGGCCTTGGCGGCAGTGCACAGATCGCTCCGTGTGCTTACATGATAAGTATTCGACATGACTACAAATTGCGATGATCCGTATTATTGCAGAACTCGCGGAACCTCGATTCAAACCTTGAATTTTGGATCGGTTTTGACCACATTGAATGCAGAATCACGCGATTGTAAACACGATATCTTTTCCTCGAACATCATGCGAATGCACAGGGCTCCTTGACAGTCCGAATGTTGAAGGAGAGCGATCATTCCACTTATCACTGATCATCAATATTTCCCAGCGATGTCAGGACCTAGACTATAATACTATCTTAAGAACACTCGTAACCGTCATAGGTGCATAGTATCGTGAATGAAAATGTTATATTCTTACCTGGGCCCTGGTTGCGATGCACGGATCTCTCCGTAGGCCCAATTGATGAGTAATTTGCATGAGAATGGATTCCTATAACTCGTATTACTGCAGAATTCGCATAACCTCGATTCAACTTTGAATTTCGGATTGGTCGTGACCGTATCGAATGGAGGATCTCTCAATCTCAAGCATGATATTTCTTTCTTGATCCTGATGTCAATGTACAGAACTCTTCGAATGTTTGAATAATGGAAAAGAGCATCCATTTCACTGATTTCACTGAGTCAGTCTCGTTTCTGATATCGTTGCACATAACAATGCTCAGTGATGAACCGAATAGTTGCTATTATCCACATGTCAAACTGTTGCAGAGCTCCACGCATTGGCATCAAGATCAAGGAAGAAGATATCGTGCATTCAATTCAGGGATTCTGCATCCGATACGGTCACAACCGGCCCGGAATTCAGGAGTTAAATCGAGGTTCCGCGATTTCTGCAATGATACGGATCATAGCAATCAATCATCATGTAAATGACTCATCATTTGAGCCCTTGGAGAGATGTGTGCATTGCCGCCAAGGCCCAGGGGTCTATAATACATTTTCTTTAAGACTATGGACCTATGACGATTACGAGTATTCTTGGAATCCTACTGTAGTCTAGTTCCTGACATCGCTGGAAAATAGTGATGCTCAGTGATGAGTGGAATAATGGCTCTTTATCATCATTCGGACTGTCAGAGAGCTCTGTGCATTGGCATCGGGTTCGAGGAAGAGATATCATGTTTTCAATCACGCGATTCTGCATTCAATATTGTAAAAACCGATCAAAAATCCAGTGTTTGAGTCGAGTTTCCGCGAGTTCTGCAATGATACGGATCATAGCAATTGGTCGTCATGTGGATTACTTATCACTTAAGCACACGGAGCGATCTGTGCATTGCCGCCAAGGCCCAGGCATCCATATTACATTTTCATCCGCAAGACTATGCACCTATAACGATGACGAGTATCCTTGGACTAGTGTTGTAGTCCTGTTCCTGAGATGGCTGCAAAACAATGGTTCTCAGTGATGAGTTGGATGATGGCTCTTCTTCATCTTCCAAACTGTCAGAGAGATTGGTGCATCGTTCCGATATCAAAGAGATGAATTATGGGTCCCTGGATCACGCTATCCTGCATTCAACACAATCACAGCCGATGCAGAATTCAGAGTTCGAATCGAGGTTTCGCGAGTTCTGCAATCATGAGAATCATAGAAATTCATGATCATGTGAATTACTCATCATTTGAGCCCACGGAGAGGTCTGTGCATTGCCCCTAGGGCCCGGGGATCCATATGACATTTTCATTTACAAAACTATGCACCTATGAGGACTGCGAGTATTCTTCAATTCGTATTGTAGTCTTATTTCTGATATCGCTGCAAAACAACGATGCTCAGTGATGAGTTAGATAGTTGTTATTTTCCACCTGTCAATCTGTGAGAGAGCTTCGTACATTGGTATCGAGATCAAGGAAAAAAATACCATGTATTGAATTGCGAGATCCTCCATCTAACACAGTCACAACTGACCGAAATTCAGAGATTAAATCGGGGTTACACGAGTTCTGCAATAACACGAATCGTAGCAATTCATTGTCATGCAAATTACTCATCATCTGAGCCCGCGGAAAGATCTGTGCATTGCCGCCAAGGCTAAGGGATACATATTACATTTCTATTTGCAAGACTATGCATCTATGATGATTACGAGTATTTTTGAACTAGTATTGTAGTCTCGTTTCTCAAACCACCGCAAAACAATGATTTTCAAAGATGATTTGTATGGTTGCTCTTCCTCATCATTCGAACTGTCGGAGAGATTGATGCATTGGCATCAGGGATAAGGAAATAAATATCATGTTTCCAATTGCGAGCTTCTGCATCCGACACAGTCACAACTGACCGAAATTCAGAGTTCGAATCGGGGTCCCGCGAGTTCTGCAATAAGACGAATCATAGCAATCCATTACCATGTCAATTACTCATCATTTAAGCCCACGGAGCGATCCCTGCATTGCCGCCAAGGCCCAAGGGTCCATAATAAATTATCATTCAGACTATGCACCTATGACGATTACGAGTATTCTTGGAATCGTACTGTAGTCTAGTTCCTGACATCGCTGGAGAATATTGATGCCCAGTGATAAGTGGAATGATCGCTCTTCTTTATCATTCGGACTGTCAAAGAGCTCTGTGCATTGGCATCGGGTTCGAGGAGAGGATATCATAGTTTCAATCGCGCGATTCTGCATTTAATATAATAACAACCAATCTAGGAACCAGTGTTTGAATCGAGGTTCCGCGACTTCTGCAATAATGCGGATCATGTCGATTTCTCGTCATGTGGATTACATATCATTTCAGCCCACGGAGCGATCTGTGCATTACCGCCAAGACCCAAGGAGCCATATGACATTCCGTTTTGCAAGACTATGCACCTATAACGATGACGAGTATTCTTGGACTAGTATGGTTGTGTTGTTTCTGAGATCGATGCAAAACAATGATGCTCAAAGATGAGTTGCAAGATTGCTCCTTCCCATCATTCGAACTGTCAGAGAGATTGGTGCATTGGCACCAGGAATAAGGAAATACATATCATGTTTTCAATTGCGAGATTCTGCATCCGACACGGCCACAACTGACCAAAATTCAGAGTTTGAATCGGGGTCCCGCAAATTCTGCACTGATACGAATCATTGCAATCCATCACCATGTTAATCACTCATCATTTGAGCCCACGGAGCGATCTGTCCCTTGCCGCCAAGGCCCAGGGATCCTCATTACATTTCTAATTGCAAGACCATGCACCTATCCCTACTGAAAATGGATGGCCGCCCGAGTGGGCGCCGGGGCGGGCGCCCGGACGGTAGCACGAAATCGGCGATGAAGTCACCCGCCCGGGCGGCCACCGCGAAAATTTTTTTTGTCCAAAAATTCAATTTTTATATTTTTGTTTTCCTGAAAACCCGAAGTTATTCTATTCAATTTTGTTCCCTCCAATCCATGAAAAATTACCGGAGAGAACTCTGAGAGAGCCACTCCAGGAGATGATCATCACTGAGAAAATGTCTCCGTAGTCGCAAAGTTTTTGCTCCAAATTCTATACATGATTTGCTCCGAATTCTATGTATAATGTATGTATAGTACTTTATCTCACCTTGGGGTAGGACCCCGTCTGGTGTTTCTGAAATATTACAAGGAAGGAGTAGTATAATAATAATGATAATTATTATATAAAAATATAGTAATAATAGTACTTATGACTATGAGCTTAGACAATAATGTTGCTCTTGTACATAGTAATATAATTTGAATATGTATATGTGGGATGGAGATGATGAGATTGAAGGGAATTATATCAATTTGGAATGGAAGGGAAAATATTGAATGAATGATAATAACATGATTATTATGATTGGATGTATATTATTATGAGATAATTGAAAATCATCATGTTAAGTTTATATTGAGATTATTGTATATTTTTCTTCTTTTTCATTGAGTTTGAAATGATTGAAGATGATGCTAAGATGATGAGTGGTGGATATGAATATCTGATGATGGAAGTATTTAATAATGATAATTATTATATTAAGAGACACAAGGTGCCTATTCCCCCACGGAATCCCTATATCAGGGTTGCCAACATAAAATCGAATCAGTGTTGCCAACTTGACGGCACGAAAAGTCCCTAGACCAGGTCAAATGTCCCTAGATTTTTCCGCGATGTATAGAACACGTGTTTGAGTGTCGTTTACGTATTTTTGACGTATTTTTGAGTTTTTTTATATGTGTTTCCGATTTAGTTTATATGTATTTATACGTTGATATTATATGATCGATTTGCTGCTAATTCTTGCCGTGAAGACGGTCGCTGATCGGTCTCACGGAGCCCTTTCGAACACTGCCCAAGCTTCCGAATCCGTTGGCGAAGGTTAGGAGCAATCGATTTTTATGTGTTTCGTTTATCTATTCTCGTATTAAGTGCATGCTGGGAGTCATTTTATGGCGTATTTTAGTGGAGCGTATTAGAAAATTCGAGACACCGCCATTTTCAACATCGAAGGTAGCCGAGTAACTTTTTACGGTTGACAAGGCCGCCTCACTTTCAGATGTGAATTAATTTTGTTGTTCGAGTTAGCTTTATTTAATGGTTTTCATTTTAATTTTTTGTTAGAGATAGATCGATCCGCATGAGTATTGGTTGATTTCGAATGAAATAAGTGATAGAGTGACGATGAAGTCGAATCGTACTGACAAAGTGATGGAATGTTAAAGATCGAGAGGTTGTTATTTCGTTGATTTTGAATATATGATACATACGAATGGATTTCAAATTTTTGAAACTTTTTTGAATGAATTCGAGGAATTTTTTATTTGACTTTGAAGATGATGATTTTCGTATTTCTACTCATACCGAGTGTGAACCTACGTAATACTTTGGAGTTTTTAGATTTATTTCTATTTGGAGGAGAAATTAAACGTTCTTTTGAAATTCGAACTTATGAAAATATGAAAAGAGAAGCGGTTCACGTCTATCTCGCATGGTGATATTAGAGGACGTCATTTCATATGGGGGAGTGGTTGAGAGAATTCTTTTGATCAGTTTATGATTCAAGTGATTTTCATAAGATTTAGGGATAGATAATTGTTATTGAGGAACGGTATCGTATAGAGTATTAGAAATGACTTCTGTAAATGAATCCAATATCACTCGCTTGATGCAATCGTGAGGGGGAAATTGAATTGATGCATTGTTATGGTTTTTGCTACGCGATCATCAAGATTAATTATTGGGAATTCATTCAACAGGGAAGTTCTTTGTTTTCATATTGAGCATTTATGTCGCAAGATTTGAATTTTTGAGAAGTCTCTGATTGGATGGAATGACCTCGATATTCATCATCCTCGTTTTGTGTTTATGATGTGAAATTGAGTTGAAACTGGGGAGTGTTTTATGTTCAGAGTGAAAATGTAACTCTTCATCACAGAGATTGACGGAGACATGATCCGATGAGACTGACCCGTTGATTTGGTTTACCAGTGTCGGGACCAAAGCGGCGCTCAGATCAGAGGAAATCCAGCAACATGCTTCCGAAGAGTCGCGTTAGTATTGTGTTGTTGTTTTACAATAGCTGGGCAACAGGGAGTCACACTCTGTCGCACTCGGGAATGAGAAACCCAACTCCCATATGAGCCAAGGCATCATGTGCTGTTGCAACTCGTAAAAGTGTGGTGTGGTATTTTCGAGTGAGTATGACGAGGATGAGTTGAATATATTTCTCATCTGAAAAGCTTTGAATTGGATCCTGTTGATAAAAATCACGTGAATGTATTTACTTTTTGATGAAATTGGGACAATGACTTTATTTTGTCAAGTGATAGTGGATTCATATTTATTTTTCCAAATGATTCGTAATTTGATTCAATTTGAGCTGGAATCGGTTTTTAAAATTTCCCAATCTATTCAAAAATTCAGTTATGCCCTTTCTGGAAATTTGTAGAAATCTAATGATGATTAGAATATTTTCTGACTTGAGATTGAAAGAATGTTCAATTAAAGATTGTATGCTTACATTAGAGGGCGTCATTTTATATTGGGGAGTGGTTGAGAGAATTCTCTGGACCAGTTTATGATTTAAGTAATTTTCATGAGATTTAGGGATAGATAATTGACATTGAGGAACGGTATCGTATTGAGTATTAGAAATGACTTTTGTGAATGAATCCAATATCACTCGCTTGATGCAATCGTGAGGGAAGAATTGAATTGATGCATTGTGATGGTTTTTGCTACGCGGTCATTAAGATTAATTATTGGGAATTCATTCATCAGGAAAGTTCTTCGTTTTCATATTGAGCATTTACGTCGCAAGATTTGAATTTTTGAGAAGTCTTTGATTGGATGGAATGACCTCGATATTCATCATCCTCATTTTGTGTTTATGATGTGAAATTGAGTTGAAACTGGGGAGTGTTTTATGTTCAGAGTGAAAATGTAACTCTTCATCACAGAGGTTGAAGGAGACATGATCCGATGAGACTGACCCCTCGATTTGGTTTACCAGTGTCGGGACCAAAGCGGCGCTCAGATCAGAGGAAATCCAGCAACATGCTTCCGAAGAGTCGCGTCAGTATTGTGGTGTTGTTTTACAGTAGCTGGGCAACAGGGAGTCACACTCTGTCGCACTCGGGAATGAGAAACCCAACTCCCATATGAGCCAAGGCATCATGTGCTGTTGCAACTCGTAAAAGTGTGGTGTGGTATTTTCGAGTGAGTATAACGAGGATGAGTTGAATATATTTCTCATCAGAAAAGCTTTGAATTGGATCCTGTTGATAAAAATCACGTGAATGTATTTACTTTTTGATGAAATTGGGACAATGACTTTATTTTGTCAAGTGATAGTGGATTCATATTTATTTTTCCAAATGATCCGTAATTCGATTCAATCTGAGCTGGAATCGGTTTTTAACATTTCCCAATCTATTCAAAAATTCAGTTATGCCCTTTCTGGAAATTTGTAGAAATCTAATAATGATTAGGATATTTTCTGACTTGAGATTGAAAGAATGTTCAATTAAAGATTGTATGTTTACATTAGAGGGCGTTATTTTTATTGGGGAGTGGTTGAGAGAATTTTCTGGACCAGTTTATGATTTAAGTAATTTTCATGAGATTTAGGGATAGATAATTGACATTGAGGAACGGTATCGTATAGAGTATTAAAAATGACTTTTATAAATGAATCCAATATCACTCGCTTGATGCAATCGTGAGGGAAGAATTGAATTGATGCATTGTGATGGTTTTTGCTACGCGGTCATTAAGATTAATTATTGGGAATTCATTCATCAGGAAAGTTCTTTGTTCTCATATTGAGCATTTACGTCGCAAGATTCGAATCTTGAGGAGTCTTCGATTCGATGAAATGACTTCGATATCCATCATCCTCGATTTGTGTTTATGATGTGGAATTGAGTTGAAACTGGGGAGTGTTTTATGTTCAGAGTGAAATTGTAACTCTTCATCACAGAGGTTGAAGGAGACATGATCCGATGAGACTGACCCGTCGATTTGGTTTATCAGTGTCGGGACGAAAGCGGCGCTCAGATCAGAGGAAATCCAGCAACATGCTTCCGAAGAGTCGCGTTAGTATTGTGTTGTTGTTTTACAATAGCTGGGCAACAGGGAGTCACACTCTGTCGCACTCGGGAATGAGAAACCCAACTCCCATATGAGCCAAGATATTATGTGCTGTTGCAACTCGTAAAAGTGTGGTGTGGTAGTTTTGAGTAAGTATGACGAGGATGAGTTGAATCGATATGTAATCAGCAAAGTTTTGAATTGGATCCTGTTAATGAAGGTTACTTGAATGCATTTACTCTTTGATGAAATTGGGACGATGATTTCATCTTCTTAAGTGATAGTGGATTCATATATGTTTCTCTCAATGATTTGAAATTGATTCAAGATGAGCTGGAATCAGTACTCAAAATTCTTCAATGTATTAAAAAAGTCAGTTATGCTCTTTTTGAAAATTCGTATGAATTTCATAATGAATAGCATATGTTTTAACTCGAGATTGAAAGAATGTACAATTGAAGATTGTACGAAAATATCGCTTAATGAGTTGTACTTCTTTCGAATGCTTATTCTATAGTAAATGAATCGACACGGGGATGGTTGGGTCAATTTCCTCAACCATTTGATTTTATTTATCGAGTTTCAGGAGATTCAGATATTGATACAATCCATATTGAACATATTTACATATAGAGTATGGAACGTGATATTCTAAACAAAAGTTTCATCATACATTATTACAATTATAGGCTTACATCTTGATTACTCATAATAGAGGGAGTAATGATATACAATCGTATGGGAGGCGTATGTTGCCGTTTTGTTGATAAAATTGAGTCATCGTACAAATTGAATGAGAATTGTCATAACAAAAGATTGAATATTGAGAAACGTATATGGGAGTCACTACATTGATCAATGATAATCCTCAATCATATTCGATAACAAACGAATATATAAATGAAATTATGGATATTTGATATACGATTCTAGGAACGCACTAATTTTAAGAATACCTTGATCTATATTTTTATAACCACTGGTGATATTTGCTGAAGATTTTATTGAAATGAACAGAAATATCGATCTATCATCTTCGTTGTGTGATATGGAGTGGAATTGAGTGTGAATCGGTCCGTGTATATCGTTTCAGTGTAAATGTAACTCTCCATCACAGAGGTTGAAGGAGACATGATCAGATGAGACTGACCCGTCGATTTGGTTTACCAGTGTCGGGACCAAAGCGGCGCTCAGATCAGAGGAAATCCAACAACATGTTTCCGAAGAGTGGTGTAAGTGTATTGTGTTGTTTTTTTGGAAGAATACCCTACATTTACAGCAGCTTGGCAACAGGAGATTGTAGTATGTCGATCTCAGAGATGATAGTCTCGATCTCTATGTGAGCCATGGCATCATACAGTCCTGTTACAACTTGTAAATGTATTCGATTGCACTTGGATATGTAAGAGATGTGTATTGTTAGAAATCATTTGTTGAGATACGTGACGAAGATGATTTGATTTTTTTCGTAATTAAAATTAGCCTCAAATTAAATTGTAAGATCAAGGATACATTTGTGAGATACCATGCATACCAATTTAGTAAAGAAGTAAAGGCTATTATGTGTTTACGTTTTCTGAGAAACTAATCAATCTAATGTTCTGACGACGATTTCATAGAAATATGATATTTGAAAAATTTCCATAGAGCTATATCTAATTAAAATTCTATACATATTTTAGAATAAGGAGTGACACGGGTTGATACATGAAACTCACTTTTGATGTCTTCGGAAGTTGATTCGATTCCAGAGGTGTTATGGATTCCCTTGTTTTATGTGATTTTTGTCATTCTCTTGTGCTTGGATCCATGTCATCTTACTGTAGTTTTGATTTTGTTAATCTTTCTGGAACGGTTGTAACACGTTGAGTTGAAAACTTTTTGTAAATCCTCCACTGGGTGATTCTCACATTTGATATCTGGATGCCTGTGGGATGATAGACCTTGGTATGAAACTGAACTCCCCTGTTACGTCGGGATGACGCGTATGAGCCTAGTGGCAAGCTCATAAAATCTACTTTCGATTGAGAGAAGGATATTTCTTGATTCTTTGTGGAAGGTAGATTAAATGAATGGGATAACTTACATTTGTTCTGCTGTTGACCAGGCAGTAGATCACCGTATTTATTGACACTTTCAAAATTCAAATTATCCACAAATGATAGGTTCGATAACTCTTCTATGGACTTCCAAAAATAGTATTTCTCAATCAGTTGATGATTATATTATCTTGATACACGTATGCGTCAATTATATGAATCAAATAAAATTGTATCCTTTCCTTGCTAAATTCTTGAGAGTTGAGATTTTAAATATATGTGAATCTGAAATATACTTAGATTTATAATTACAACAATTGAATTGCGCGGGCCGGAGCGATCGCACGCGAATGAAATATAATTGTCGAAAGCTGTGGCTCACGGAGTCGCGACGATGCCTGGTTCGTGCTAACAACTAACTCTTGTGTCCAGACGCGGGACATTTATTGAACTTTTCTGCTGACGCAGAATTTCCAAAAAGTGGATCGCGCCACAACGTGAAACACGCTCTGACTCAATATCATTGTTTTGTTCTGATGGCCCGGTGTGCTGTCCGACTTACAAAATATGCTTACACTAAATATACATTTTTTTGATTATTGATTTCTTGAAAAGTTACGTATTGAGACGTAACACCTCCCCGGCTAGACGTTGCATATCGGTACGATATGTAACATATGAACAAACTCCGATTTGTTCGATTATTGAAAAGTCCCGATGAAAATCACTCTAAAATGAGACTAAATCTATACAGAAGTATTTGTTGATTGATATTTTTGCTTTTTCTCTTCTTCTCCGATTTTCATCAATCATGGATATTTACGGAATCTCCACTCAATTATCTCTACCACTCTGGCTTTGCGTCGAACATACACATCATAAAATCTCAGGCAAGCTTTTATCCATAACCGACTGTGCATATTTCCAAATTTTGCTATGGTCAGCACTTTGCCCGAGTGACTTGACTCCACGTACCTGTCTTGCCTTATGCATTGGTGGTCAAGCGCATTATAAAATATCCAGACACGTAAATGCTTCTCCGTGTCTGGCCTCTTTTGCATTGAGCCAAGAACGTATGTTAAAGTGTCCAGACACGTACACGCTTCTCCGTGTCTGGCCTCTTTTGCATTGGTCGTTGATGGTAGAATGCGCGTCTAACCTCGTGTATGCACTGCTACAATAACTCAGTTATCTATTTGAATTCAATTCATGAATGTAGGTATCTCATATTACAAACAAAATACTAGCAGGTCCAAACCTGGATTACAAAGGAAAAAATAGGGATTATCCTAATATCCAACGGGGAGAAAAAAAACAATTGTATACGATTCTGAATCTTCTATAAGATGCTAGGATAGTTGAAATTGATCAAAAGGTGAATAATCAGTGATTATTCACTCGCCTCCTCGCTGAAATTAGTCCACAGGGTCTGATTTTGCATGAAACTGACGGATCTGTTTGCAAAAGTTTGATAGTACGTATTGCAAATACCTTAATTTGTGAGTAGGAGAAATCTATGACTTATTCTAAACGACGCTCCGGCATGTGAAAACTCATCCAAGAGCATAGAAAATCAGTTATTTTACTCAATATCTAATGAAAAAATTGTATGAGAAGAAGAATTTCGGATGGGAAGAGATTTCGAGGAGATAATATTTTTTTCTGGAAGTGATGGGATTGGTGGTCTTGAAGGTAGAGGTGGTGGTAACCTTTGCTGGGTGGTCGACCTCGTGATTGTAATCGGCGTCGTTGGTACTGGTGATTGATGGCTGGAAGTCCTATGAATTCTGACCTCTTGTAAATCAAAACCCTTGTTGTTTTGATTCTTTTTCCTCTGATGTTTTTCTCTTCCCAAATTGATCAGGAGAAACGTGACTGAGCTGAAGATTGCTCCCAGTAGATGTATGGAAAACCCATAGATAGCGTGAAGGGTGTATCCTTGTATGATGGTGTCAATAATCAACTTACAGATGTGTAATATGACGAATATCATGATCACTGCTGATGATATCGATCCAAACTTCGTCAGGTCCTCCAGAATTCTCCTCCAAGTGTTCTCGGCAATATGAGATAATGTGCTTTCAGTGAGTAAGTTCTCAATTGACTCCTCATGTATCGTAGTTTCTCCTGACATCTTCCTTGCTACGGTGTTGAGAAGCGAAGATCTATCAATAGGAAACATGAGATGTTCCCGTAGGTTGTCCAGGTCATTTTGTGAATACACACCACTGGTAGCAAGTGTATTTGCTGACTTGTAAGACCAAGATATCTTCGTATTTGGTTTGAAGATGTTTGGTTCCTCTGCCTTCGTCGGGGTTGGCAGGAATTTGATCCATTCATTCCCTATTTTGTAGTAAGTGGGCAGAATGGAGTTGCAACTCACTTGTGTTCCACGTTTCACTAGAACATGAGTTCGTGGAGTAAGGAACCAAGTTTCGTTGGCTGATGAAACTTGTAGTTGGTGGAAGCAAGACTCCGAATGTACTATCTTTACTTCTTTCGGGGTACATTGCAACAGGTGAACCACTTCTCCTGCAACTTTTGCTATATATCCTGGTTTCCCCATTACGTTGAAGGCAAACTCGTCCGGAGATAGAATTGCAATGGATAAGGAATTTTGGATAGTCTTCTTCTCTACGTAACACTTTTGTGTTATCAAATCTAAATATAAATCACTTATCTCTGCTCTCAGATGTTTTTCCACGTATACAAATTTTGAATTTATATAAGTAAAAAGATCTAAGTTATTAATTTCCTTACGAACTAAATAATCCTCATTGAAAAAATAAGCATTTGAACCGATCGATTGTTCATAAATGAATAGCTTTGGGTGTTCTGTTTTGATGATTTCTCGATTGCATTGGATAAAATGATTTTTCGCAGTTAAAGCAAATGTGATTTCACTTGAGTTAAGAGAATAAATAATTTCATGATTTCTATCACTAGACATTTTTACCGCGGGGCCTCTATATAAAATGTCATATGAAGACTCAAAACATTCATGTTGGGGTAATGTATCCCAAAAAGTGTGTCCCCCTTCCATGTCTATACAATGTTCATCAGAAAACTTACAAATCGTACCCGAAGTTAGTCTAAGTATATCGCTATTTAAATTGATTTGAGCATTGAACTCCATTAAAGTAACACGTATCATTCCCTGGACGAATACTTCATTATAAGAACCATAACCATCTGCATATGAGGCTCCAGAGCAAGATTTTTCTGCTGCGCTTCCAGCAAAATCAACTCCAGTTGCGGATGATGAATTTACCTTGAGATTGGCCATAGTGTGGCTGTTGTCGTATTTGAAGATCCCAGTCTCATGTATGGTTTTGCACTTCTCGTGGCCGATGTCATACAAATATTCTTGATGGCCGTTTTCTGTTGGTATGAGATGCCCAAATATTCCACAGTGATAAACTGTTCTTTGAACTTCTATTTTACATTGGATGACCTTGCTTGATTTGTACTCCGAAGTCTGTATCAATTCTATCATGACGTTGGTTGAATTGACGGATGTATCATGGAATTCGCAGTCGCCGGAGTCCAGCAATGAAAACGTTGTTATATTAGGCGTTGTTGTTCCACAGTCAAATCCTATGATTGCCTCATTCAGTTTGAGAAGTAACAGCATTATTAGTAGATGCATGATCATGTTCCTAAACAGAAGAATGAATTAATCTTTTGCGCCTGCTCAGAATCAGTTTATTTGCATGAACTACTTTCGATACTCCTCCCATATCAATTGTTATATTACATTTATCATGAACTTTTGTTATGATAAATGGTCCCAAATTATGGTTTTTGTCTAATTTTCCAGGTTTTGGTTCTTTGACCATCCAAACTTCATCGCCAACTTTAAAATCTACTTGCTTGGCTTTACGATCGTAGTAAGTTTTCGAAGAATTTTTCGAAACAATTAGATTTTCTCTAGCAAATGAAGCTATCTCTTCCATATTTTTTTTCAAATTTTCTAAATAGCTCTTGAAGGTTGGCAATTGTTCATATTTCCTGAGAGGTTCAGAAGAAGGTAGCCTGGGTGGAGATCCAAACACTATCTCATGCGGAGAATAATTGTGACTCGAATGAATACTTGTGTTATAGTGGAATTGAGATAGTTCCAATAAAGAATCCCATTCAATTCTTTTATCTGAAAAATTCTTCAAATATTCGCAAAGGGGATGGTGAGCCCTTTCTAGGGATCCGTTTGATGACGGTGAAAATGAGGTTGTCTCTATTTTAGAGAATTTGAACCTTCGAGCGACAGCTTTCAAAAGTTTGCTGGTAAAATTACTTCCTCGATCCGTGAGAACAACTTTTGGTGAGCTGAATATACATATGAATTTTTTTATGAATGAATCTGCAACAGTCTCTGCGGTTTGATCTGGTAAAGCTACCATAACAATAAATTTCGATAGATTATCCTGAATAGTTAAAATATATTTATTATGATTCTTGCTCTCATTCAATGGGCCAACAATATCCATTGAAATTTTATCGAAAGTTTTGAAAGGAGTATCTGTAATGACCATAGGTTGCCTAGTTTTATTCCTTTTCAGTTTATTTCTTTGACAAATTTCGCAGTCTCTAATTCTATTCTGAATATCTTCTTTCAAATTTTCCCAAATGTATCTATCTTTTATTCTGTTGTATGTCCTATTTACCCCCGAATGTCCTCCTAAGGCTGATGAGTGATGTAAGTCAAAAATCTTATTTCTGTCTTCATGCTTAACGTACAAGACGTGGTTCAGACATACGATAATTCTAATTTTTGTGCGGCAAAAAATTTCGAAAAGAAACTCTTCTATTTCGGACCAATCCAAATTCGTGATTTGTAATGATTTTGAGATGCTGAAAGTATTGCATTTATGCTTTTCTAGTGATTCTTTTAAGAGAATCAATAGACCTTTGAGGTTTTCCCGAACTGTTGAAATAGATTGTTTCACGTCTAGGCACAAGACAAAGAGCTTTTTCTTATCGATATTAACGATTTGAATTTCATTTCTCTTTAGCTCGGGATCTATTGTGATACTTTTACTCCGTAAGAGTTTATTGCTTAACTCATCCAAGGGAATACCATCCGGTGTTACTAGGTGGACGATATTGTCATTTCGGAATTGAATTGAATTCTTTGTATGAGCAATGATGTCTTTCTGAGTAATCTGAGTTTGATGAGAGTCAGATATCTCTCTACTGGCGATAGGATTGTTACTCTTTTTAATCTTACGTTTCGAGCTCTTTCTTGATTTCAATCTAGTACGTTCATCATTTATTCGTTTCAATTTCATCTCATTTGATGGAATCTCTTTTTGGGTTTTTGGTGGATTTGAAAGTTTTGCCTTCTGAGCTCTGGTAGTCACAAAAACATTATCTGACTCTACAGGGTTCCTTGAAAGTGAGTCTGCCACAATATTCTGCTTCCCGGGTGTGTATTTTATGTTGAAATCATAGTCAAGTAATTTTAACCTCCATTTTTGTACTCTACTGTTGACGTCTGCAGATTTTAATGTTAAAAGTGGCTTATGATCCGTGTAAATTGTGAATCTATTTCCGTATATGTAGGATCTGAACGATTTTATGGCAAACATGATAGCGAGGGCCTCACGTTCATATGTGTGGTAAGAAAGTTCGGAATTTTTCAACATTCTTGATGCAAAAGCTATAGGTTTGTCTAAGCCCCCGTGATTTTGTGAAATTACTGCTCCAATCGCAAATTGGGACGCATCTGTACAAATATCATACGGTTTATCTAGCATAGGAAACTCTAGGATTGGAGCAGTACATAGACTCTTTTTCAAAGATTCAAACGCGTCTTGCGCTTCATCATTCCACGAAAACTTGGTGTTGACTTGAAGGAGCATTGTCAAGGGTTTGGATATTTCTGCGAATCCTCGAATGAAACGTCTATAGTAGCCTGCAAGACCTAAAAACTCCCGAACATTTTTAACATTCTTCGGTCTCGGAAACGATTGAACTGCTTCTATCTTCTTAGGATCAGGTTTAAGACCATCCTCACTCAGAACATGACCCAAAAATTTAACCTCTGACTTCAAAAAGTCGCATTTGCTAGGTTCTATTTTCAAACCTGCTTTTCGTAACCGTTGTGCTATAATATCGAATCTCTCAACTAAATCGTGTATTGTATTAGCAAAAATAATGATGTCATCGATATAAACGAAACAAATAATGTTAATCAAGTCACCAAGTATGGATATCATCACCCTTTGAAAAGTTCGGGGCGAGTTAGTCATGCCAAACGGGAGAACTATGAATTCAAATCTTCCCAATGGATAAACACTGAATGCAGTTTTGTGTGTATCTGACGCCTTTACCTTTACTTGATGGAAGCCTGAAGCTAAATCAACCGTGATAAAATATTTGTTGCGACCGATGTTATCAAAAATCTCTGTTATTAATGGAATTATGTAAGGATCCGGAATAGTCTTCTCATTCAATTTCCTATAGTCGATGACCATTCTCCAACGTTTCTTACCATCAGCTGATGGTTTTTTTCCAACAATCCAAATTGGTGCATTGAAACTACTCTTTGAACTCTTTACTAGGCCATAATTGATAAGCTTGTGGGTTTCTCCCACCGCGACGTCCTTCAGGGCGTGTGGCAAGGGAAATTGTTTCACATACACTGGTGTATCATCCAGAAGATTTATCTCATGTTGTTCGACATTACAGCAACCAAAACTTTCTCCTTCTAGCCAAAAGACATCAGCATTCTGAAGAACTAATGATTTTGCTACTCTTTTGTCATTCTCAGTCAAGTGACTGAGATCAATTTTTTCAAGTAAACACTTTTCTCGAATTTCTTTATTCTCAAAGGTAATGATATTTTCAAGAGTTTCGGAACTCAATTGACCACAATTGAAAGTTTCTGTTTCGTCAATATCAATGTCATCCTTATGCTGTGCAAAATCATGAGGCATGTCCTCAATATCAAATGAAAGAAAATTCACTCTTCCAGTTGATCTCATTATTTTCGTATCATCCACATTCCACAAGTGAATACTCTCATTCTCTCGTAGAATGTCCAAGAAATCAGTATATTTTTCGCAATCAGAATCAGTTTGAGAATTTAAATTATTTTCAAATGTCGATGTGATTTTATTTATGAATTCTTGCCTTATTTCTCTGCTATTCTGCAAAGAATCAACAATTCCAGTGCAATTATTTACCACCGGATCATCATTTCCCTGACGAACATCAGATTGTTCATCTAGACAAATGATTGACTCTAAAATCTTGACTGTATCTTTGTGAAAACGATCAAATTCTTCAGCGTTTTCAGAGAAACGGGTATCCATCCTGAAGACTCTCGCTTGATCAACCAATGGCTCAAAATCATCAATGAGGACACTAGCTGTAATATGATCCAATCCAGTTGGCATTTGCTCTACCCACTCTTCGTGAAAACCGTCGATCAAATTAGTCGTTCCATAATTCATTTCAGTAAGCTTACTCTCCATAGTTTCTTTCGCTATGAAATCATTTGGAATTGTTCTGAATGAATTCAATGAACACTCTTTTGTTAAATTACTTGGGAAGATCTGGAGCTTTCTACTATTTATTTCTAGATAACCTTCATCTAATCTCAGTTTTTGTTCAGCTAAAATTTTGATCCCTAATATCCCGTCATAAGGTAGAGAAAATTCCTCTGGAGCCACGTGAAACTCCAGATTTAATCCATTGATCGTCAAATTAACAGTTCCTAAGGTGCGAATGGGGGTATCAGTAATCCCAGTGAGATGAATCACTGTGTTTTTGTTTATTTCTGAATATGGAACGAGTTTTAGCTTTAATATGTTCAATTGAGCTCCAGTATCAATCAAAGTATTCATTATTTTCCTTGTGAAAGGATTCTCTATTTGCACATATCTTAGGAGGTTTTCCAGTTTGATAGTATAAACATGCATCGCATTACCCGAAACCATTATATTTTCCGAAGATTCTTCGTGATTTTCTTGAGAAATTTTATCTTGTATACATGAAAAAGTCATGTCATGCGATGTATCATCTAATGAATTTACAGAACTACCCCATTCTGGACGGAGAGAGAGCGTCTTGTATAACAAATCTCTTCCTATGCGCTCTGTTGAGGAAGAGAATTGGAGTTTCCCTGATTCATTTGGATCGCATTCTTACGAACACATTCTCGTTCAATATGACCAAGACTTTTGCAGAAATTGCAGAATTTACCAGCTTGATTTTGCAATTTTCGAAGTTCAATGCACGAATCTATTGTGTGGTTATACTTTTTGCAAAAAGAACATTGAAGTTTATTTTGACTTTCAACATGATTTTTGAGGGCTTGAAGTTTCCTGCATTCATCAATTAGATGGCCTGACATATTACAGAAGTCACATTTCTTGGACTGGAAATTCCTTTGAGGTATACTTTGGCCATTTCGTTCTTCATATCGTTGCTGATTGGGGTAATTCTGTCTCGAAAAATTTCTATCATAGTTATTCCTGTCACGATAATTTCTATAAGCATCATTGGAATTGCGGAAATTCGGTCGTGCATTGGGATTGGACAGATTTCTACAAAACTTTGCTGAATGGCCACGTTTGCCACAGATTTGACATTCTACTTGCTGACTCGACTGATTAAACATGACTCGATTTTGTTCATTCTTATCCTCATTCTTGGCGCAGTTTTTTGCAGTGTGACCTCGTTTTTCACATGATTGACAGACAATGTTTGGACAGGAAGCTAATTCGTGACCAGATTTATGGCAGAAGCCACAATGATTGCCATTTATCCAATCATTATTATATTCCAGTTCACTCTCTATTACAATGGCCTTCTTGGAAGCGGCATCAAAATTATTTTCTGCAGTCATTTGGATTTTAATTTCCAATTTCAATCCTTTCATGAAGATTTTGAGTGCGTCAGCATCCAATTTATCACAAAAGATCCGATGAGCCTCAGCGGTACTATCTGCTTTATCTAACTCTTTTATGCGTCTAGCTAGTTTTTGTATTTTCGATGCGAAATCAGTGACACTTTCGTTCGGGTTTTGAAAAGAATGATTCAATTTGCTATATAAACCGTACTTATCCTCGACAACGGGATACAACAACTTTACTGCTTGTATGAAATCGCTCATTTTTGTGCATGATACATGATATAAAAGATCTTTAGCTGTACCTTTGAGTTTGATTTTGATCAATTGGACAAGAGTCTCCTCATCCTCATCTGCTATAATGGTTTTAGCCTCTTTCAAACATTCAATATACTCTCTAACTGCGATATTTTTCCCGTCGAATTCGGGCACCATAGAAATCACATTTTTCAAAGGTAACTTCAATTTTTGAGGCATGATTTCAACAGTGTTATTAGGTAAGCCCAAATCGATCAAATCTTTTTTTTCGTCAATTGGATTGAATGATTGAGACGACTCGTGAATGGTAGGTGAATCAGTGAGAAGATCTTGGTGTTCACTGCTATCTAATGGCTCTTGATCAGATGAAATCTTTCCAATATTTGAATAAGTATGATCTAAATTGTCGGATTGTTGTTGGAAACTAGGATTTGCGCGTTCACTATTTTCAGGCAAATTTTCCCGGATATTCAGAAGTCTTTCTTCTAAATTATTGGATTCTTGATCTAAACTTGAAGTAGAAGGATGAGATTCGCCAGGTGATGTACTATTCTTGGGAGGGGAGCGTTTCAACTTTGAACTACGAGAAAATATTCTTTCAGCAGGTATAGAATTGGGATCTATCAATTCGTTTCTCAATTCGGGGTTACTATTCACTCTAGCTCTTGTTAGTGGTGGTTTATCTAAATTCAGCTGAATAGCTTTCTTATTCATTTGATAAATGCATCACCGAAGTGTGTAAGCAGTCGCGAAATTTTTTTTGTAGCGCATGCAGTTTTCAGTGGTTCGCTCACTAACGAGGTCACAGCACTGTATGGTACGATATTCTATATAGCAATGCACCGGCACGGTTTGAAATTTGAGAGATTGATGTAGGAAGGCATATATAGAGTAACTCACAGATCTCTCGTCTTTGAAATTGCGATGAAATTTAGAATTGTATAAACATTCGTATGAAAATCGTTTGGACCACTTTCAAAAAGATTCTTGCTTTTGATATTGCGATCCAATGATACTATGACACTCAGCTCAAACACCAGGTATGTAATGTATAAGTTTCACAAAAAAAAATATAGATCCTCATTCAATATCTTGGAATATTATTTCTGAAACACTATCCGATTAATGATCGATTTCAGCACAGTTATCAAATGTTGATTTCCGGAAATATTCAGAATATGCAAATAATAAAGTATATCAGATTTTTCAATAGTATAGGAATATCAATTATCAAATTGTGCGATAATATGTAAATAATCAAGAAAATCTAAATCTCAATCAATTTTGGTACCGGAACGAATTGTTAGTTCCGGTATATCAATTTTATAAGAATATGAATTGTTAGATTCTGGATAAAAAATATCCTAATACACAAATAATCAAGAACTATATCTAACCATCAATCAATTTCGGTACCGGAACCAATTGTTAGTTCCGGTTTAGAAAGGAAAAAATCTCATATATGAAATATAACAAGAATTATATCCAACCCTCAATCAATTTCGGTACCGGAACCAATTGTTACGTCGGGATGACGCGTATGAGCCTAGTGGCAAGCTCATAAAATCTACTTTCGATTGAGAGAAGGATATTTCTTGATTCTTTGTGGAAGGTAGATTAAATGAATGGGATAACTTACATTTGTTCTGCTGTTGACCAGGCAGTAGATCACCGTATTTATTGACACTTTCAAAATTCAAATTATCCACAAATGATAGGTTCGATAACTCTTCTATGGACTTCCAAAAATAGTATTTCTCAATCAGTTGATGATTATATTATCTTGATACACGTATGCGTCAATTATATGAATCAAATAAAATTGTATCCTTTCCTTGCTAAATTCTTGAGAGTTGAGATTTTAAATATATGTGAATCTGAAATATACTTAGATTTATAATTACAACAATTGAATTGCGCGGGCCGGAGCGATCGCACGCGAATGAAATATAATTGTCGAAAGCTGTGGCTCACGGAGTCGCGACGATGCCTGGTTCGTGCTAACAACTAACTCTTGTGTCCAGACGCGGGACATTTATTGAACTTTTCTGCTGACGCAGAATTTCCAAAAAGTGGATCGCGCCACAACGTGAAACACGCTCTGACTCAATATCATTGTTTTGTTCTGATGGCCCGGTGTGCTGTCCGACTTACAAAATATGCTTACACTAAATATACATTTTTTTGATTATTGATTTCTTGAAAAGTTACGTATTGAGACGTAACACCCCATTGGGGTCAATTTAATGGATGAGTTGTCAATTCGACTAAATTTTGTGATATTGCAAGATATCTCGATTGTGGAAAAACTTAATAATTGGAATCGTAGAGCCCGGAAATTCTGTCTTTGGTGGTAACTCATCAGTTTTGATTGGGACTATGGAAATCTAATTCACTTCTCGATTTTATTTCGGAAAAAATTGAATTTTTATTTATCATGTACATGATTTTATAAAATTTCGGAAAAGGTTTGTATTTTGATGTTTGGTTCTATTATCAATTTTAGAGAACATGGGAAATAATGTTTTGATAGATATTACTCACGTTTCCATTATTGTGTAGTAGAGGTCAATGTTCATGATGGTATTTTGCGGCTCCGGGAGAGAGCACGTATGCTTATGCGTCTTTTCCACTGAAACTGATTAGAATAAAGGCAAGTTCAGGAATTTTCTCAGAAAGGAAAATTTCGCAAATTTTTGGGAACATTTTCCGAAAAAAAAAACAATTTTTTATATTTTCGTTTTTTTAAAATCCCGTAAAAATTTCGAATTTCTATTTTTTTTATTTTCGTTTTCGAAGCCCTAACTATTCGAGGAAAAACGAGTAATTGAATTAATGATCGAATTACTCACCCTTCAGCCATTCTATAAATGTTGTGTGTCGACGATGATATTCTGCAAGCTCACCTCATTTTTCGTTGACTCTTCTTATGATTGCCCAACCGCATAGAGTACGTGTGTTCGCGACGGGCTCCAGAGGATGACTGCGGGCCGTTGAGAGAGCGCGCATCACTCAGTATCCCCTCTCCTCTTCTGGTGTCATGACATGATCAGCGCGCGTCTGTGTCTGTGAAGGCGGGGAGGGGGAGAATGCGGCTTCAGTAGAGAGCGCGAATGCCTGAGCGTTTCTCTAACTGAATTGATAAGAATTAAGGCAAGTTCAGCATATGCCTCAGAGTGGGAAATTTTGGAAATTTTTGGGAAAATTTTTTGAAAAAAAAAAAAAATTTTTCATTTTTGTTTTTTTAAAATCCCGTAAAAATTTCGAATTTTTATTTTTTATATCTTTGTTTTCGAAGCTTCGGACAAAATCTTAAAATTTTTTCAGTATATCTTCAATCTATTTAAATCACTAAAAATTCTTGACGTTTATGTTTTCATAACTCTAATGATTCAAGGAAAAACGAGTAATTAAATAAATGATAGAATTACTCACCCTTCAGACGTTCTATAGATGTTGATGTCCACGATGATATTCTGCAAGCTCATTCCATTTTATTCGACTCTTCTTATGATTGCCCACCTTCATAGAGTACGCGTGATCGCGACGGGCTCCAGAGGATGACTGACGGCCGTTGAGAGAGCGCGCATCATTAAGTATCCTCGCTCTTTTTCGGTGTGACGTTGTCGTTTCTCGATGCGTGTGTCTGTGAGGCTATTTAGGGGAAAACTGCGGCTTCGGTCGAGAGCGCCTATGTTTGAGCGTCTCTTCCGCTGAAACTAATGAGAATGAACTCAAGCTCATGTGTCTCAGAGTGGAAAATTCCGAAAATTTTCGGGAAAATTTTTCGAAGAAAAATCGATTTTTTATATTTTTATTCTTTCAAAATCCCGTAAAAATTTCCAATTTTTTATTTCTTATCTCTTTGTTTTCGAAGCCCCGGACAAAATCTTGGAATGTTTCCATTAAATCTTTAATCTATTCAGATCATCAAAATTCTCGACGTTCACGATATTACAACTTTAACGATTTGAGGAAGAACGTGTAATTGAATTAATGATGCAATTACTCACCTTCTAGACGTTCTATGAATGTTGATGTCCACGATGGTATTCTGCAAGTGTATTCCATTTTATTCGATTCTTCTTATGATTGCCCCCCTTGATAGAGTACGTGTGATCGCGACGGGCTCTAGATGATGACTAAGGACCGTTGAGACAGCGCGCATCATTAAGTATCCCCACTCTTTTTCGGTGTGACGTTGTCGCTTCTCGATGCGTGTGTGTCTGCGAGGGCAGCGAGGGGAAAATTGCGGCTCCGATAAGGAGCGCGTATATCTGAGCGTCTCTTTCACTGAAACTGATGAGAACGGAAGCAAGTTCAGGAATTGTCTCATGGTGGGAAATTTCGGAAATTTTTGGGGAAAATTTTCAAAAAAAATCAATTTTTTATATTTCTAATTTTTATATTTCATATCTTTGTGTCCAAAGCCCCGGACGAGATCTTGAAATTTTTTCATTGTATCTTTCATCTATTTAGATCATCAAAACTCTCGACGTTTATGTTCTCGTAACTCTAACGATTCAAGGAGAAACAAGTAATTGAATAAATGATCGAATTACTCACCCTTCAGCCATTCTATGAATGTTGTGTGTCCACGATGATATTTTGCAAGTTCACCTCATTTTCCGTTGACTCTTCTTATGATTGCCCAACCGCATAGAGTACGTGTGTTCGCGACGGGTTCCAGAGGATGACTGCGGGCCGTTGAGAGAGCGCGCATCATTCAGTATCCCCTCTCCCCTTCTGGTGTCATGACATGATTGGCGCGCGTCTGTGTCTGTCAAGGCGGGGAGGGGGAGAATGCGGCTTCAGTAGAGAGCGCGAATGCCTGGGCGTTTCTCTAACTGAAACTGATAAGAGTTAAGGCAAGTTCAGAATGTGCCTCAGAGTGGGAAATTTTGGAAATTTTTGGGAAAATGTTTTGAAAAAAAAACACTTTTTTATATTCTTGTTTCCTCAAAGTCCCGAAAAATTTCCGAATATTCATTTTTTATATATTTGTTTTGTCGAAACCTCGGAAAAAATTTTCAAATTTCATGTATCATATATTCAAATAATTTGAACTATTGAATTTTTTGACGATAACGTTTTCTGAATTTTAACAATTTTGGAAAAAGTGAATTTCAAAATTTAGGTTGAAATTACTCACCTTCATGATGTCCTCTATGTATGTTGATCTCTTCGATGTCATCATGCAAGCTGACTCTGTTCCGCGTCGACTTTTGTCATACCTGCTCGACCCCATAGAATACGCGTGTTTGCGCTGGGCACAAGAAGAAGACTGTGAACTGTTGAGAGAGCGCGCGATACTAAGTATCCCCTCTCCTCTTCTGGTGTCGTGATGCTTCTCGGCGCGTGTCTGTGTCTGTGAAGGCGGGGAGGGGGAGAATGCGGCTTCAGTAGAGAGCGCAAATGCCTGAGCGTTTCTCTAACTGAAACTGAAAAGAATTAAGGCAAGTTCAGCATATGCCTCAGAGTGGGAAATTTTGGAAATTTTTGGGAAAATTTTTTGAAAAAAAAAATAATTTTTTTCATTTTTGTCTTTTCAAAGTCCCGAAAAATTTTTGAATTTTTATTTTTTATATATTTGTTCTGTCGAAGCCCCGGAAAAAATTTTCAAATTCCATGTTACATACATTCAGATAATTTGAACTATTGGAATTCGCGACGTTATCGTTTTCTTAGTTTTAATGATTTCGGAAAGAATGAATTTCGAGATCTAGGTTGAAATCATTTACCTTCATGATGTCCTCTATGTATGTTGATCTCTTCGATGCCATCTTGTAAGCTGACTCTGTTCCGCGTCGACTTTTGTCATACCTGCTCGACCCCATAGGAAACGCGTGTTTGCACTGGGCACAAGAAGAAGACTACGAACTGTTGAGAAAGCGCGCGATACTAAGTATCCCCTCTCCTCTTCTGGTGTCGTGATGCTTCTCGACGCGTGTCTGTGTCTGTGAAGGCGGGGAGGGGGAGAATGCGGCTTCAGTAGAGAGCGCCAACGCCTGAGCGTTTCTCTAACTGAAACTGATAAGAATTAAAGCAAGTTCAGCATGTGCCTCAGAGTGGGAAATTTCGAAAATTTTTGGAAATATTTTTTGAAAAAAAAAACAATTTTTCATATTTTCGTTTTTTCAAAGTCCCGAAAAATTCTCGAATTCTCATTTTTTATATATTTGTTCTGTCGAAGCCCCGGAAAAAATTTTCATTCAATTTCCAAAAAATTTTTGAATTTTCATTCTCCACATTTTCTTTTCATTGAGGGTCCGGAAAAAATTCCGGATTTCTATCCAATATATTTTCGTTCTATATTAATTTCAGAAATAACGATTAATCAAATTATCCATGGAATTACTTACACGTACGATGTTTTTCCTAGATGTCGATGTCAACGATAATATTCTGCAAGCTTACCTCATTATGTGTCAACTGTTTTTATACTCGCTCAACTCCTATGAGCACGTGTGTTCTCGACGGGCTTGAGAAGATGACTGCGGGCTGTTGAGAGAGCGCGCATCACTAAGAATTCCCTTTCCTTTTCTGGTGTCACGTTGTTTGATGCTTCTCGCGCGCGTATGTGTTTTTGAAGGCAGCGAGGAGACGACTGTGGCTCTGGTAGAGAGCGCGTATGTTTGAGCGTTCCTCTAAGTGAGACTAAGAAGAATGAAGACAAGTTCAGGATGTGCTTCACGGTGGGAAATTTCGATAATTTCCGGAAAAATATTTTGAAAAATAAAATAATTTTTTATATTTTTGTTTTTTCAAAATCCCGAGAAATTTTTCAATTTTCATTTTTATATATTTGTTTTGTCGAAGCCCGGAAAAATTTCATCTCTTACATTTTCTTTTTTTCTGAAGGCTCGGAGAAAATTCTGTTTTTCTATTCATTATGATCCTATTCTATTCGAATCACTCGAACACCTTCGACTTCCCTGTTCCCACAATTCTATCGATTTCAGAAAAACGAGTAATCAAATTATTGATGGAATTATTTGCGCTTACGATGTTTTCTTCAGATGTGAATGTCCACGATGATATTGTGCAGCTCACCTCTTTCTGCGTCGACTGTTCTCACACTCGCTAAACTTCAAAGAGTACGTGTATCCGCGATGGGCTCAAGCAGGTGACATTGGTGATATTGATCTTGGTACGAAGTAAGGCCCAGAATGAAAATTTTGAGTGTCACTTGTATATTTATCCCTGTAACCAACTGGGTAATTAATTCACGTCAAATCGATGTACATCTCTTTGGCCTACTAGAAATCACTTTATTTGAGCATAACGATATTTTACAACATCATATTTCTGAACACTAGCGTTATGTTTCGCGTTGCTCGGCCTGTAAAAGTCCCGGAGAAGCGTATCAGTTCACCAAAATGCCCTTTTAAATCAAATGAAAATATGTTCTGTACCATTTTCACATATCGAGTTATATAATGATAACTTTCATGGTCTTTATGAGTTCAGACCCATGTGAGAAACCGCCGCTTAACTAAATATATAAAATTTTTGAAAAACGTACTCTCATTTGATTTGGAAGAGCATTTTGGAAAACTAATACGCCTATCGGAAACATTTACAAGCCGAGCAACGCGAGGCATTACGCTAGTGAATATTAAGTTACAGGAAAATACTTACATATTTGCTTCTCTTCTTTCTGTGTTGATTTCCGGTTATTTGTAATGATTGTCTATGGGAGATTCATTCCGTTTGTGACTCTCCTTGGTTGTCGTGGTATCATTGGTAATATTAGTGCATGCGGAGGATGCACGGAGTTGATGATAGAGTGAGTGGCAGAATGATGAATGGAATGTGTGGTAGGTGATATGGAGCATGGAATGGTAAGAATGATGAGGGACTATGAATTGGCGTGTTAATGATTATGATTATACTAATGATGTTGATGAAATGTCAAAGTAGCGAAGTGTTGTAGTGTGGTGGATGAATGTGATGAATGGATGCAATGGAGTAATGTATGAATATAATAGGTGTGTAAATGATGTGAATTGTGACGATGTGATAAAAGTTTGATGAACGAAACGGTGCAATGTTAATGACGCGAATGATTAGATGCTCCATATGGTACGAATGAGGTATATGAATCATCCTTATTGATGGTCTCATCTTACTGATTGTGGGCAAATTTGGACGTAACTTTTGCATGCAAAATTTCTCGACTAGTATTAAACGTATTTATGAGTTCATTATATATTAGAAACTCAAAGAAACGTCCGGAGTCACTAGATTTTCTCCCACCCCTATACCTTTCGATAATCTGTGAGAGCGTCGTGCGCGTGTGTGTGAGTGCGTGTGTCTTCCGTGTTTGTGTTCGTCACCTCGATTTTCATTATTAGAAGCAGCCCAGGACACTTTTACAGCGCTCGAATGACATTGTCATTGCGATCTAACCACGTGCAGTCACCGGCTCTTAATGAAAACGTCATAGGTGATTTGTGAGTTGTGTAAGTATATATATGTATTGTGATGGTGAGTATGTGCCCGTTTGTATTATTGAATGACGGTCGATGAGTATAATTGTTGCGATTTTGGGTGTATGTGTTGTGTCGTGATTTTTATGTGTTTGTGCGATGTTTTTCGGTTTTTTGATTTAATTATATGTTTCGTGTGTTTTCTTTCACTGTTCATTCTCATATATATATGTATAAATGGTGAGATTCGGGATTCCTGTATAGTGTTATCAAATAACCATTTAATATATATCAAATAACAATTTGATCCATGATTTGATGGGTAATAAGATGTTTTTACGAATGCGTCGATGAGTGGGTATTTTAATTTTTTGAGTATATCTGTATATTCGAGGATGTATATGTGTTCATGTGGGTGGGTGATGATCTTAATGTCACTTTTTATCATATATTATTCTGAATAAAATTTCACTGATTCGTTGTGTATATTGATTTTTAGTTTATTGTTGAATATTCTTACTATTATGATGAGCATATGGTTCCTTGAGTTATGTGCTCAAGGAATATGTAGATTTCTCAATACCATGTTTATGAGTGTGTTCGTTGTGATATCGAGTATGTTCGTTTGATGATTTGTTGTTTGTATTCTTTTTCGTCATAAATTGTTCATATTCATTGATCTCATGTTTCTCGTTCATTCTAACCTCCAATTCTCCCGCGTTGATGTATCGAGTAGTCGCAAAAATCATCTCATTATATTACTCACCGTTGATGAGCGTCTCATCATTATATTTTAGCTATCTTCGGATCAGGAAATACATCTAATTTGGATAAACAAATGTAGGTTTAATAACCATGTCCTGTATGCTCCGGATGGGGAATGGTGATAGAGATACTAGAGACAGTACGTCAGATCATTTTTTTTGCTTTAAATATAGAGAACATATTGATGGAAAACTGACTCATGAAACTTCGATTTAGAGAATTGGTGTTTCAGACTCGCACGAAGTGAAGATTCGACATTGGAAACTTTTTCTAAGTATTTTTGTTCACACCACTCGCAATGATCCTTGATATTCTCTAGTTCTCTCGAAAAAATTTCCATCAATTGGAAGAAAAAGGAAGTAAGTGGGATGTATATAAAATTTTTCCCAAAAATTATTTCGGGTTCTTGGGAAAACAAAAATATAAAAATTGAATTTTTGGGTGAAGAAAATTCTCGCGGCGGCCGCCCGGGCGGGCGACTTCATCGTCAATTTCGTGCTACCGTCCGGGTGGCCGTCCCGACGCCCGCTCGGGCGGCCACCCATTTTCAGTGGGGATAACGATGACGAGTATTCTTGAACTAGTATTGTAGTTTCGTTTCTGAAACCACTGCAAAACAATGATTCTCAAAGATGCTTTGTATAGTTGCTCTTCCCCATCATTCGAACTGTCAAGGAGATTCGTGCATTCGCATCAGGAACAAGGGAAAAAATATCATGTTTTGAATTGCGAGATCCTCCATCTAACACAGTCTCAACTGACCGAAATTCAGAGTTTGAATCGGGGTTCCGCGAGTTCTGCAATGATACGTATCATAGCTATCCATTACCATGTCAATCTTTTATCATTTGAGCCCACGGAGAGATCTGTGCATTGCCGCCAAGGCCCAGGGGTCCATAATACATTTTCATCCAGACTATGCACCTATGACGATTACGAGCATCTTTCGAATCGTACTGTAGTCTAGTTCCTGACATCGTTGGAGAATATTGATGCTCAATGATGGGTGGAATAATTGCTCTTTTTCATCATCCAAACAGTCGAGAAGCTCTGTACATTGGCGTCGGGATCACGAGAAAGATATCATGTTGTAGATTGAGAGATTTTGGATTCGATACGGTCACGACCAATCCGAAATTTGAAGTTAAATCGAGGTTATGCGAATTCTGCAGTAATACGAATCATAGCAATTTCTTTCCCTGTCAATCACTCGTCGTTTGAGCCCACGGAGCGATCTGTGCATTGCCGCCAAGGCCCAAGGATCCATATGACATTTTTATTTGCAAGACCATGCACCTATAACGATGACGAGTATTCTTGGACTAGTATAGTAGTCTTGGTTCTGAGTTCGCTGCAAAACAACGATGCTCAGTGATGAGTTGCACGATTGCTCTTTCCCATCATTCGAACTGTCAGAGAGATTGGTGCATTGGCATCAGGAATAAGGAAATAAATATCATGTTTCCAATTGCGAGATTCTGCATCCAACACGGTAACAACTGACCGGAATTCAGAGTTTGAATCGGGGTTCCGCGAGTTCTGCAATGATACGAATCATAGCAATCCATTACCATGTCAATCGCTCATCATTTGAGCCCACGGAGCGATCTGTGCATCGCCGCCAAGGCCCAGGGATCAAGAGGCGCGGTGGCGCCTCGCTGGTGAGTATGAGCAGACGAAAAATCGAGCGAGGCGCTGTGCCTATCTATATTTTGAATTGGGGTTTTTTAACCTTACACTTTTTTCTTGGATCATTCACCTCTCAACGTTGCTCATAGAGCTCTGCAACGCTTTTTCAAAGCCTTTCTAAAGCGATTCAGAGTTCTGTACAATTATTTTCTCAATCCGAGCACTGGACGCGTTCCATCCAGCACCGAAAAATTCATGCCTTCGTTTTACATCTCAGTTCGATTTCACCAGCCCCGTGCTTCGTTTCAAGGAATATCGTAACGTCTCTACTACACATGTGTTGGGTATGTAAGATGGTCGAGGAAGAGAGAGAGATGCAGCAGAGAGAAAGAGGGAGATAGAAGCGGGTGCGCAAGATCTTCCTGTCTGGTTGACGGCAGTCTGCAATGAGGCTGTCTGCCGCGTACCGGGCAACGCGGGCACCGACCAGCTGGTTTGATATCGCGGATAAATGAATTTTCGAATTATCTGAATTTCTCGATTCTATAATTATTGCATCACATGTGGATACACGAAACTAGCCACGACTAGAGGTAAAGTAAAGGTCAAAGCGCCATGTGAGAAGGACAGGGAGGAGAGATTCGTCTGCTTTGTTGTGTTTTGTGTGTTCGTCGCGGCTCCGCAATATTGCTCTTGCCTTTAGCTGCATGGCTCTCCAGATTGAACTGAACGAAATATACACTGCTAGTAGTGTATTTTCATGGAAAAAATAACGGAGCCGTGTGTCAGAAATTCTCAAGTGCGGTGGGGACAAGTGCTTGGAAAATTTGTGGTTACCCTTGGATTTTTATAACCAAGGAGTGAGACCCACCCCCCTCCCTCATCCACTTTTCTTTCAAAAGTAAAACTAGGTGAGTATGAGGTTCAGAAAAGAACCATCCATCTCCAGCACATCACAACTTCAAATTTCATACGACATGGTTTAAACTCTTGGAAGGGATGAGATCTACAAAAACCATGTCGAGTATTTTTTGAGCCGATTTGTTACGATCAACATATCATCACTGATAGAGACTAGAGCCACTTTCCTCCGTTCAAATCTTCCTTTCAATTCATCCCGATGGTGGTGGTTTGACCATTTCTCACTAGCTAATTGTCGCTAAAACGACCCGAAGTTTGGGTGAGTAGAAGAGGTACAGGGGAATACTGGAATAGAGGAAATATAACTGAGTTTGATTTGTCGTTCATGATGATTCACTAGAATCTCATATCATACTCAGTTATATTTTCTCTATTTCGATCTTCCCCTGTACCTCTTCTACTCACCTAAACGTCGGGTCATTTCAGCGTCAAATAGCTAGTAAGAGATTGTCAAACCACCACTATTAGGGTGAATTGAAAGAAAGATTTGATTGGAGGAAAGTGGCTCTAGTCTCTATCAGTGATGATATGTTGATCGTGACAAATCGGCTTAAAAAATACTCGACATGTTTTTTTAGATCTCACTCCTTCCAAGAGTTCAAACCATATCGTATGAAATTTGAAGTTTTCATGTACTGGAGATGAATGGTTCTTTTCTAAACCTGATACTGGCCTAGTTTTACTTTTGAAAAAAAGTGAATGAGGGGGGGGGTCATCATTACATTCCTAATTGCAAGATCATGCACCTATAACGATAAGGAGTATTCTTGAACTAGCATTGTAATCTTGTTCATGAAATCGCTGCAAAACAAACATTGTAGTGATAATTTGGATAGTTGCTCTTCCCCATCATTCGAACTGTCAGAGAGATTCGTGCATTCCCATCATGAACAAGGGAAAAAATATCATGTTTTAGATTGCGAGATCCTCCATCTAACACAGTCACAACTTACCGAAATTCAGAGTTTGAATCGGGGTTCCGAGAGTTCTGCGATGATACGAATCATATCAATCCATAACCATATCAATTACTTATCATTTGAGCCCACGGAGAGATCTGTTCATTGCCGCCAAGGCCCAGGGATCCATAATACATTTTCAAGTACGAGGGCACCTTTCGCGTGCGCAAACAGCTAGCGGGTCTGCGTAGACCACATTTGCTCACGCTAACTCGGGAAGCAAAATGCTCAAACGGTCGGTACACGAAACACTATTACGCGTACGCGGAAACATTGCAAGGCACCGTGCCGAAAATTCCGCGTGAGCGAGGAGAGCTCAATTTCGCGTGCGCGAAGGCTCTCCGTTCTCGCATACGCGACAATGACGTGGAACTCGCTCTATCTCCAATCCGAAGTACGAGGTTACCCTTCGCGTGCGCGGTCAGCGAGCGGGTCTGCGTAGACCGTATCCGCTTACGCTAACACGAAAAGCAAAATACTCAATTGTTGGGTACACGATACACTATTACGCGTGTTCGAAGAGTTTCGCGTACGCGAAAACGCAAGAATCTGAGATTGCTGCAAAACGGAGATGCTCGCATCATTCGAACTGTCAAGGAGCTCTGTGCATTGTTTCAATATTGAAGAGATAAATAATGGGTCCCTGAATCAAGCTATCCTGCATCCAACACGATGACAGCTGATGCAAAGGGACTAGGCGGGTAAGCATGGTGAATCGGCCCTTGTCAGGTATGGCCCCGGAAGCAATTTCCCCCAGTTTCTAACCCAAAACTATGAGGAAAGCAATAGTTTTTAGGTCCCGAAGTCGCCCCTATGTTTTGGGGCAGCCTGGAAACCCTCTAAAAAACGCTAAAAATCGATGTTCCTTGTATTGAATCGCATTCTGACGCATCTCAATGAATCGTTCTGAAATTTTTTTGATATACTTTTAAAACATTAACAATTCGAAGGAGAGTGGTTTCATCTCGACAACTCTTTATTCAAGCCCCGAAAAAAATTGTTGAAAAATGAAAATCAATTTTTAACCCTGTTATCTGTGATTAAGACGTTAGTGAACCATTTCATCGTATTTGTCGACTTATTTTACGTCGGAAACCACTTTGAAATATATCATTTTTGGTGGTGGAAAGTGGTCAAAAACGTCAAAAATCAATTTCAAAGCAAATTTTTTTTTCATAAACTAGCCTCTCCTGCGCATGCGCGTTGATTTACGATCCTGAAAGTATCTTCAATCGATAGCTGGTGTAATTTCCTTCAAAATGACCCCTTGCAAAAGTCGATTTGATGCAATTACAGCTGAGATATGACTGGTGCAGAAAATGGAAAAACCCAAGGTATCATATCCGTGAATCCGGGCTTCCTTCAATGGCCTTGAAAAATGCGAATTTTGAATTGGGCCCTTTCCAATATGCGAAAATGTGTTTTTGATGTATTTTTTGACGTAGAAACTGAATACGCGGTCAGTTGTGTTCCAAACCTTCAGGATTTCTCACCAGACTCATAAAACCTACTCGATAATGGATGCTCATCTTCAGCCTTTTTACACTTATTTGAGATGAATTGTCGGTGTATGGGGAGGTTTGGGTGGATTGCGTACTAGACAAAACTATGTCCCTTAACGTATTCTGACTAGCCGAAGACGATCCCGGTGGTTTTGAAGCTCGAGGAAGTGGTGGGAGTGAGATTTCTGGGAGTGAGATTGTTGGAGCTGGATTTTCTTGTTTAATTTCATAAGAGGAAACTATATCGACCAGCTTATATGAGGATAGCAGCGCTTCCTCGAGCCTCAAAACCACCGGGATCGTCTTCGGCTAGTCAGAATACGTTAAGGGACATAGTTGTGTCTAGTACACAATCCACCCAAACCTCCCCGAACACCGACAATTCATCTCAAATAAGTATAAAAAGGCTGAAGATGAGCATCCATTATCGAGTCAGTTTTATGAGTCTGGTGAGAAATCCTGAAGGTTTGGAACAAAACTGACCGCGTATTCGGTTTCTACGTCAAAAAATACATCAAAAACACATTTTCGCATGTTAGAAAGGGCCCAATTCAAAATTCGCATTTTTCAAGGCCATTGAAGGAAGCGCGGATTCACGGATATGATACCTTGGGTTTTTCCATTTTCTGCACCAGTCATATCTCAGTTGTAATTGCATCAAATCGACTTTTGCAAGGGGTCATTTTGAAGGAAATTACACCAGCTATCGATTAAAGATACTTTCAGGAGCGTAAATCAACGCGCATGCGCAGGAAAGGCTAGTTTATGAAAAAAAATTTGCTTTGAAATTGATTTTTGACGTTTTTGACCACTTTCCACCACCAAAAATGATATAATCCAAAGTGGTTTCCGACGTAGAATAAGTCGACAGATACGATGAAATGGTTCACTAACGTCTTAATTACAGATAACAGGGTTAAAAATTGATTTTTATTTTTCAAAAATTTTTTCCGGGGCTTGGATCAAAAGTTGTCGAAATGAAACCACTCTCCTTCGAATTGCTAGTGTTTCAAAAGTATGTCAAAAAAATTTCAGAACGATTCATTAAGATGCGTCAGAATGCGATTTAATACAAGGAACATCGATTTTTAGCGTTTTTTAGAGGGTTTCCAGGCTGCCCCAAAACATAGGGGCGACTTCGGGACCTAAAAACTATTGCTTTTCTCATAGTTTGAGGTTAGAAACTGGGGGAAATTGCTTCCGGGGCCATACCTGACAAGGGCCGATTCACCATGCTTACCCGCCTAGTCCCTTTCAGAGTTCGAATCGAGGTTTCGCGAATTCTGCAATCATAAGAATCGTAGCAATTCATTATCGTGTGAATAAGTCATCATTTGAGCCCACGGGAAGGTTTGTGCATTGCCGCCAGGGCCCGGGGATCCATATTACATTTTTATTTACAAGACTATGAACCTATGACGACTACAAGTATCCTTGGATTCGTACTTTCGTCTTGTTTCTGATATCGCTGCAAAACAACGATGCTCAGTGATGAGTTGAATAGTTGCTATTACCCACTTGTCAAACTGTTAGAGAGCTTCGTGCATCGTCATCGGGATCAAGGGAAAAAATATCATGTTAGCAATCGCGAGATTCTGCATATTTTACGGTCACAACCGATCCAAAATTCAGAGTTTGAATCGAGGTTCCACGAGATTTGCAATAATACAATTCCAAGCAATTCGTTATGATACCAATCACTCATCATTCAAGCCCACGGGGAGATCTGTGCATTGCCACCAAGGCCAAAGATTCCACATTACTTTCCCATCCACAAGACTATGCACTTATGACGATTACGAGTTGTCTGAAAATCGTTGTTGAAATCTAGTTTTTGAGATCACTGCAAAACAACGATGCTCAGTGGTGAACTGCATCTCTTTTCACCTATCATTCGAGCCCCCAAAAAGCTCTGGGCACTACCTTTGAAATCCAGGGAAAAAAACATTCCGTTTCCAATAATCTGATCAGGTGAAAAGTCTTACGAGGGCGGAAGACTCCCCACTTCGCTTACGCGGAAGTACGAGACATACGGCAAACGAGTTAAGGGTGAAAAACTTTCGCATGACCGAAAATTTCCCAATTCGTGCACACAAAAGTTCATAACTCCGGGGAAGTGTTGAATTTTTGCGTGCGATCGATATTTGCACGCGAAGATCCGAAACTCGGAGCAGATCACCTGAGGCCGGAAATTTTCCCGCGTGCGCGGTTATCCAAAATTCGGCCCAAACGAGTTCAGTTTGGGAAAATTTCGTGTTCGCAAAGATTTTTTACTCCAGCACGCAAAAGATCGAAACTCGTGGCAGTCAAGCTTGGATTGATATCTTTCGCGTACGCGAAAATCACTCACATAGCGCGCGCGAAATTCGGAATCACCTCGACCGACAAGTTAGAAAATGGAAGCTCTCGCATGCGCGGAGAGGAAAGCCGCCCGTGCACACGGAAATTTCCCACCTTCTACAGATACTTTGTCAGCTTCTCAATTATACGATTACGAAAAAGAGGTCTCTTTCTTCCCATCTCGGAGATTCAGCGTACGCGGAAGAAGCTTCTCGCGGGCGCTACAGTGGACGCCGTTACGCGTAGAGTATTATTCCTCGATATTTCACAGGGAGACGAATCTTTGAAGTTCCCAAAACGAGACTCTATCTTGGAGAAAGAGGCCCGAAGTTTATCAAGAGATAAAGTGAAAGAGTCATTTCACGTTGTTTACATAGATAAGATCATAGCGTGAACCATCATCTCCGTTCATACGAATTATCCAAAAGACGATTTGGACTGCGGAAAGGGGAAATGAACACCCGATAAATTGTCGAAATTAGCATACGCGAGTATGAACTAAAATATTATGGTTGCCGCTCAGATTGCTGTCGTGCATGAGCGAGGTAGACCATAGCGTACGCGAGGCTCATGTTGGAAAAGAAAGAAGAAAAAACGGAATCAGGACAATTTCTTGCAAACGCGATGATTCAGAAATTGAGCGCGCGCGAAAAATGATGTGACGTATCGTACGATTTATCGCTTACGCGAAACCCAACTCCATTGACTCACGTCAACAGCACCAATCTCTGGCACTTAATTAGAAGATCACTACCGAAACTCCAAATCAGGTCGATTAAATCGGCTAATCCCCCAGCCTAAGTAAAGAAATGAGGCATGACCTTTTACGAGCAAAAGGGTCACTCGGAGAACTTAAGATAGCTCGATCCACATTGAGTCCGCTACCTTGCCTGCACTGAGCCTCAGCAGACGACAGCTCAAGACACGCATTACAGCAGAAAACAAACATTCCCAACGAGACAATTTGACAGGAATGCTCCTCGACCGACGAAAAAAATTAAACACAACACAAACACGTGGCATCATCTCGCACAAACCGGTCACGGGCCATGCAATTGGTGCACCGAAAACATGGCCCGCAGCAGACACATCGCATCATCTGTACTGCGTTATTTGCGACGAGATGTCTGCTACGATACGGCATGCTGATCCTCTGCTGCAGCGGCCAAGGCCAAGGCCACGGTTGTCTGTTTGTCGGCTCTCGCCACGCATGCTACATAACATTATTCCACACACCTTATTATTTAACAACACTCTCCGCGACTCCCACATCACAAAAATTCAAATTCGAACGCGAAAAACACTGCGTCGTTGCCTCTGCAGAAACGCTCATGAAATTATGCAATGCCGCTGCCACCGCACCCGCCGAAGACACAGCTCTCACAAAAACGCGAACGCCCCAACACGCACAGCACACCGAATTAATTCTCAATTTTCCGACGCCAACAGCTCGCGCATAAAATCACGGTTCACAATCAACACAAGAGCAGCCGACAAACACACCCCTCCGAGCCATAATCAAGCAGATTACACAATGTAACGCTTTGGTGTAATGCTAGCCGTTAAGCATTACACGCCAAGCGTTACTGACATAACGCTAAAAAAATACGTTTTTTCACACGACAGTTACAAACGCAGGAAACCGTAACAAACTCACCGCTACCTAATTCTTTCGGGGTGTACGCGAATTCTGAAACATGTTGTATGAATTCGATGTTGTTGTATTCCACGCCTTAGTTCGGTCTGCTGAAATTTTCCATTGTTAGGGATTGTTTATGTTCTCGCGTACGCGGAGACCAGCCGTTTGCGTACGCGAAGACAAATCGGTCGCGCACGGGAAATTTCTGGAAATTTCTTCCTCGTTTTCACTCACGCTGAGGTTAAAATATTCTGCACACGCGAGGGTTGTATTAACGAGAGTATGTAACAATTTGATGGAGTGCAAAACAAACCCATTTTTAATGAATTTGTGAAATTATTTGGAATGCGAGCTACGATGTTTTGAGCTGTCACGTACTCTCAGTTCATGAGCTCCGCACACGTGAAAAATTTGTGCTCTAGCATACGAAAACTCAAAAGAAGCTTTCAGGGACGTGTGCGCGAGCGTATGATCCTCGTGTTGGCGAGAAAAGAAGCATCCGCGCACAATAAAAAATTTCCACACACCGCACTACAGAATAAGAAATAATCACTTAAAATAAACGTTATTCGATACCAAGTACACGAAATATCTTGATAGATTCATCAAGCCGTAGCACATACATTCTAACCTTGATGAGAAAACTTCCTGCTATAATAATCATTACACAACAAACACTCTTGTGATTGGCAGAAAATCGTTGCGCATTTGGAGTTACTCCAAGCCTTTCAAATGTAACGCTTGAAATCACGTTTTTTATCAAAAGTTACAAAAATTGACAATATTTACAAAAACTGCAACAACGCCTCCTGAAAATACAAAATCCAGCGAACACCCCGGTACCGGTATGTACACTACTTCTGGTACAAATCATATAACATCATAGTGGTACGGCCCTGCGTGGTTCTGATACTGCCTGATTGAGTTTAGCTTCTATACGTTGTCGTTTGCAACTAGCTTTTTCTTCGTTCGACCGTACAAGCACACACACGCACGATGTAGCTAGCTCGCGCAATGGGCAGCATCCTGATAATTGTTTTGATTAAAGTTATTGTGATCCAGCATAACCCAAGTAAGTGATAATTTCTCCACCCCCGCATCCGCTAAGCTCCATCTGAGCGAACAAGCCTTAATTCCCTACCATGTTGTTGCGTATACAATTTTGAAAGATAATTCTAGGATATTGTCATCATGAATATAAATAATATGTACATAGTTCATTGAAATTTTGATCTCAGATTGGAGATTTGTCAACAAATCAACTCTGAAAGAGAGTGGAGATTTCCACAAGGTCTGTATTCTTCCAAACAAAAGTCTGAACGTAACTGGGAATGATTCTTCTCGTGCAGATCTCATTGCGCCATCGAAGACAATTTGGTGAATAGTCAAATGGCGTGGCAAAGGTTAATTAATCCAAAGCACATTTTCGAATCCAAAAATTCATGAAAATTACGTACAATTTGAATATATGGGCACAAACGAATAATCTTCTGATGCACAAAAAACTGATATTGTGTCATTTTTCTCGGGAGAGTACAGAGTTTCGTGTGTCTTTGAACTTTCTTGACGTCCTAAATATCCAACCGAGTATTCTGAGAGCTGCTTCAGGCATTTTGAGACCCATATCAAAATCGTCGGAACGAGGTGAGGGACTTCGAACTTGGATCGCCGAGAATATTACATTTTCTGAAGAAAACACGTCTCCAAAAAATTGAGATTATTATTAGGGAACCGACCATGTAGGTGTCGACATCTTCGTGACTGTACAGTGTACACATTGCGATCCTAATTACTCCATTTTTTCAATTCTGATGTGACCAGTATAGTAAACAAGTGCTGTTAGCCATCCACGAGTTTTCAAGACTTCACAACTCAATGAATTGAGTCTCTACATTGGGCTATTCAAATACAATCGTAGTCAAACGTATCAGATTGAAAAACGTTGTTAGCTTAGATTGGCGAGTGTCAGGAACCTAGTCGGTTCCCAACTAGCCCTACATCTATTTGTATACGAACTTACTATGCACAGGAGTAGCCTAACATACAGATATACTTTTGATGTATGACATATAGACATGCCTTATACTCTTGCGAATAGACATACACTATCTCTCAAACATATAGGCATACAGTATGGTCAAGCCACGGAAGCTTGGAAAAGCTTCAAAGAAACCGCGAGAACTCTCCAGCGCCCGTGAGTCTACACGAGGGGTGCAAGTGTGGGGCGCTGTCGCGGCTTACCTGCGTTTCTCCTAACCGCGAACGCAGGAGAAACGCGGGTCTGGAAGAGTATAAATAGAACTCAAAAGCACTGACAGGCTCTTAGAATCACAGTACAACGCGAGCTCCCGTTCCGTACGTTTGTCCTTAGAATCACGCGCCGGGCTTCTAGTTCTCAGTACGAACTCACCTACCAACCTGACCACATCGTTCATTAACGCCATTCCGAGTCGAGTACCTCAGCCCTTGACGAACTCCACTCAAATAGAATCAACCCCAGTACCTTGTAAAGTCTCTCTCTCATAATTGTATTTCGGGACTAATAAAAGCAGATCTGGGGTTTACCCTCGTATTCATTCCACTTCCGAATTTTCACCTACCTACCTGTCGAGTCATTACTCCCCAGGTGCAGTATTGAATAGCCCACGTTACGGATACCCGTAACACGAGTGAAGACACAAATAACAGTTTATCTCAGTTATTGAGATCATATTCCATTCATTGAACCCCTGGCTCGATTCATTTTTCACTGCCCAATGCATTATAGTAGCTAAGCGCGTTCTCCGCAGTAACGATGGAATAATGAAATAAGCGTTTTTCCTCCAATTTAATCCGCACTTCAATATAGGATCAGTTACGATTTTGCTAAAAGAAGATTCGTAATCTGGACGCCAAGATGAGAAAGACCACGTGCTCAGTTTTTCTTGACATTTTCGTTCAACCACACGTCTCTTCCTGCCCACTGTGCCTAGCACCAACTCATGCGACAACTCCACGTGGCATCGTGGAAGACCTCTTCCCAGCGAAAGAATCTAGGGTCACTTTCCCTCGAAAAACGGAGATTACATCCTACTCTGCACAATGCAAAAGCTACTCATAGCGGCAAAGAGGATGCCAAATGGCAAGACCCCTGGCCTGGACGGTATTCCAAACGAGGTTCTAAAACTGGTCTTCGAATACGAACCAGAGCTTCTTCTCGACGTCTTCGACACCTATTTGAGCGTGGAAGCTCCCTCGGACAAGTGGAAACGCCAGAAGCCGGTATTATTAACTAAAGGCCAAGGAGGTCAACGCCCTCCCAGCATGCTCGACAGCATTGGGAGAATGTGCGAGAGGATGGTGCTCAACAGGGTGGCGAAAACCTACAAGGAGAGTGGCGTGCTATCACCGATGTAGTTTGAATCTCGGAAAGGTCGCAGCACGCTGTATGCGATCGAAACAGTGCAAGAGCGGGTACAATCAGCGGTAGGGAGCCCATACGGGAGGAGAGGAGGCTTTTGAGCTATTATTGCGTTAGACATCAAAAACGCATGCAACTGTGCGAGTTTGGAGCTAGTCTATTAATCCCAGGCAGGTAAAGCACCCCCCCCCCCCACCTGCTGGCCGTAACGGGCGACTACCAGCGGAACAGACCTCTCGTGTACGATAGTGACGAGGGACAAGTGGTTCAAGAGCTATCCGCCGAGATCGGCAGGGATCAGTTTCCGGTCCATTCAACTGGAACACCCAGTACAATAGCCTACTGACTATCAGACTGCCAGAAGGGGTGATAATTGTGGCTTTCGGGGACGACGCGGAGCTCATAGTATGGGCAGACAGCAAGAAACCTTCGGGTAGATGCTCGAACAATGCGCCTGCCCGAGTCTACGAGTGGATGATCAGCAGGCTCCTAGAGCTTGCCGTCAATGAATGTAAAGCCATAGTGGTCATGAGACGGAGAAAGTTTGACTTACCCCTGTTCCTCATCGCCGGACAGGAGATCCCCCGCAAGACAGAGTCGGAGTGCCTCGGCGTGTGGCTCGACGATAAATAGTCGTTTGAAACGTATATTCGGGAAGCCACCCGAAGATACGCAGGATCGGAGCCGTGCTTCAGCGACTGATGCCGAAGATCGGAGGATCTAAACAAAAGTTCCATCATGCTATACGGTGCACTCGTTTAGGGGAAGAGAGCGGACGAGGCCATCATCGAGGAGAGGATAGGGCCTGTCCACCGTAGAGCAGCCCTGAGGAGCATCCGTGTGGACCGCACCGTGTCAGAAAACGTAGTTTGCGTCTTGGCAAGGACGCCACTCATACACTTGCTTGTCGCGGAGAGAGTGAGGATCTGGGTCCGACAGGAAGTGATCGGAGCTGATCGAGTGCTCACCTCGACGATGAAGGAGATCATCCGTGATAACGAAAAGGAAACCACATGAACTGTAGCAAACTGAGTGGGATTTGCCATTTACCGATGGCAGATGGACGCACCTGCTGATCCGTAACGTAGCAAATTGGGTGGAACGCATCCACGGAGAGATGGATTACTGGACAACGCAGACACTGAGCAACCACGGTTGCTTCGGTGCCTATCTGACCCGGTTCCAGAAGAGGACATCCCCAGCATGCACATCATGCAGGGACAACCAGGATGACGCTGAGCATGCCCTGTTCACGTGCAATGATACCCGAAGAGAGTGCGCCGAGTTGGATGAATGGCTGAGAAATCAACTTACACGTGATAACCTCATTCCGCGCTTAATCCTCAACCAGGAGACATAGGATAGGGCCACTGGCTCCATCAAACTGGTGATGACTCGAAAGGGAGATAAGGAGAGAGAAGTGAGGCGCATCGAAGCTGGAGGACCACAGTGAACCATCCGGTCCCAACAGAAGAGGCCCATGACTCCCGGAGCAGCATGATGGCCTGAAGAGGTGAGAAAGGAGGGAGAAGAGAGAAGGAGAGGGAAGAAAGATGAACGGAGATAGAAGATGTCAATTGGAGGCCGAAAAGAAACAGAAGAGGAACGCTCGCAATTGAGCCCGAGACGCGCTGCTCATCCTGAAGTAATGCTCACGCTGTTCCGGGCTGAGATGGTAGATACAGGCGGATCTCCTTCTTGATTGCCAGACGCCCTAGGTATCGGACATCAAGGGGAGAGGGATTTCACACGGCCGGGCCCACCTCTTGGGGACCGCCCAAACCCGTGTCCGCCTGGTATGGCCTGCGTGAACTATGCGTAGTCTGCGTAAGCTGAACCAGCCCGGTGTCTGGCGACGGATCCAAAGAATCTTGAGGCAGATTTGGCCCTCTAACCCCCTTTGAAAAGAGATAGGGAGATTAAATGTGCGATACAATTTGTGAGAGTTTGCACAAGTTATCGGCGTAGAATCGTGAGGTGTTTTCTGAAATTGCATGGTCCACTATGAACGGGAACATCGCAGGGGTGCGGGCTGTGAGCGGCAAATCCGTTGATAATCCAAATCTTGCGTTCCTTGACCTTCGGGATTGCAACCTTATGAACGTTATGAAAGGACCGCGATCATGAATCATGGTGGTATTATTTTTGCGGTCCAAGTTGATGGAATTGAATTTGGTTAGTTGTCATCCTTCCGAAAATCTCCTCATTTTCTCCATATATTCAGTTTCAAAAGCCAAAATCAGCATGTTCATGTGCGCACACGCGCAAGCGCGTTCATGTAGGCGCAGACCCCTAATCATGCCCCTCGAGCAAGATCACTGAATCCGCCACTGGCATCCTTGTCGATGGATAGCATCTCAAAGCCCTTTGTATGATGCAGTCACGATTGAAAATCCTATCTAAGTCATACTAGAGCTTGGATGACTTGGAAACCTGATAATACGTTCACGTGCTCTTTCACAGACCCATTGGAAGCGATATAAAGGAAGCAGATCCTGTACTCGAGGTTGGAACTCAGATTGGTTCCTTCGAGTTGGGTATCTTGGCAGCTTGTGCATGCTCAGATGTTCTTGTAACGAGAATTCCGAAGATTGGTGTTCTATCAACGGGTGATGAGTTACAGAATGTAGACGAGATTTCAAAACCGGGGCATATCTATGACAGCAATAAAATCAGTCTAATAATGCTTTTGAAAGAGAACGGATTCCATGCCATCGACTTAGGCACTTCGACCGATCAGTAAGTAGAGTAGAAAACTTCTATGGCTAACAAGCATACTGTCCTGAAGCATGGATTTTCTTATTAAACAGGGAAACAGCAATGGTTCTCGCAATCAAAAAAGCTCTGGAACAGGTAGAAGTTATTATCACAACAGGGTCTGTATCCATGGGCGACAGAGACCTGTTGAAGCCAATACTGATTGAAGAATTTGGAGCTAAAATTCATTTCGGTATGTTATTGAATGGTGATGTCTCACTTGTCGTTTCATTGATATTGTACCTTGGAACAGCTCATCGGTTATAGACGAATCGATTACATATTCAAGGGAGCAATGGTACGTTTCGATACAAAGCTGTAAGAATTTTTTGTCGCACCCGAGGGATAGGTTCCTCGACCCGAGTCACAGGTGGAGGTCGGGATCATAACGAGGATGAGTAGAATAGGGTTCGCTCACGTATATCAAACTATATTTCTAAATGAGTTGTGAGTGAAAGTTCAAGATTTTCGCGCAAAATGCACTTCTACCCACAGTGTATAAGAATAATATCCGAAAGAAACTCTCCAGGTTGAAACTCCGTGACTCAAATTTTTCGATCCAGGACATTACATGTCATATGTGACTTCAGAAAACTCCCCAACTCGGAAAACTCCATAGCTCGAATTTTCCGTCGGGTCTCTTGAGGTCTGAGTTAGAAAGATCCTACTGGATTGAAAAGGTGACTCCTGGAACCTGATCTCGAATCTTTTCTACCTCTATGGATTCATATATGAACATCTAGTAACGTACGAGAATTGGAAAATTTTCCGTTGCCAGGCGTACAGATAAATGATCTTCTTCGAACCTTCATTACAGGATATGAGTAACTCTTATTCAGTATAACTGTCATGAATCACAACACTGGTCAACAAAATTTTGGGCTTGGACTGTACATCTCAGATGGATATCATTCTCTCGTGTGCACGCCTCGCTTCAAGCTGCGATTAGTATCATAAGATTGATTCTAGAACCAGGGTTTTCAAGGAAATATCCGATATGTTTCGTTATGTTTAGCATATGAACGAAACGGAACAGAATAATTCCGTTCACGTTGACGATAAACAAAACTAAACGATACATCATTAAAATTCAATGTCAGGGGCGAACCTAAACGAAATTTTGGCATTTTGAATACGTTGAATATTGGTTTTAGGGAACAAAACGTAAACAAAATCACTCCCGATCATGTTGGAGGGAGACTAGAGTAACCGTAATCAGGAGGGCTCAACGTAATATCACACGGAATACAACTCGCATGATTTCGTTTAGTTTCATAAGTAATTTGGTAGATTTTTCGTCCTTGATGGTCAGTATACAAGTTGGTTATTTGGTCTTGTCGATCTTGGAGGATGGTGGGGAACTAAAGAAATTCCCAAAATTTCATGATGGAAATTTTATTGCTACGTTACGTCCACTAAGTTTCGTGGAACTAATCAAGCTTCGGATTCCTGTTTGACATATGAAGATAGAAAATATGAAATATTGTTACAAGTGATGGATGTATAAATATTCAAGATGCGCAACTTACGTTATTCTTCAGATCGTCATGATATTTTTGTAACGATCCTGTAATTGACAAAGCTCTTTGAACCCCGCTCTCTTTCTCTCTCCCTTATGCACTACTCTTCATATATATGTCACCTACTGTATACTGCGATCGCGCTAATATAAATATGAGTGTAAAATGAGACCGATGACTCATTCTATCCACCTGTATTGATCGGCGCCAGACGTTATGTCTATGCTCTATTACAAGATCGTTTAAAAAATATCATGACGATCTAAAGAATAACGTAAGCTGCGCATCTTAAATATTTATACATCCATCACTTGTAACAATATTTCATATTTTCTATCTTCATATCGTCGCCCCCGAAGAAGAAAAACACCTCCTATTGTTCTCCCAATGCATTTTTAAATGGGGACGTGTTTTTCTTCGTCGGGGGCGACGAATTATGTCAAACAGAAACCCGAAGCCTGATGAGATCCACGAAACTTAGTGGACGAAACGTAGCAATAAAATTTCCATCTCGAATTTTCGGAAATTTATTTAATTCCCGACCGTCTTTCAAGATCGACAAGACCAAATAACCAACTTGTATATTCAATTAGTTTCGTTTATGTAGTTCTTACATTCATATTGTTTCGTTCACTTCTGTTCATCGGCAATGTGAACGAAATCCCATGATTTTGTTTCGTTTTTCCCTTAATCAAAACTAAACGAAACAAAACGAAATGTTTTTTTCTTTTTTCATCATTTTTCGAGTACATCTCTTTTGCACACCTCTTCATTATTTGGAGGTGGAAACTAAGAGTGCTCGATCGCCTGAACGTCACACCTCATTGGATACGTATCATTATTCCTAGAATCTTCAGCTCTTCGGGTGAGAGTCATATGGGCAAATCTCAGAATTATGGCGATTTTGGTTGAAAATGGAGGAAAATTTCAATTTGACAGGATATTCCCGGGTAACTTTCTTTTCGATAGAATAGTACACAAACAATGATATGATACTCGTGTAATCCATTCCGCAGCTTTGCCGCCCCTACGCGGTCGAATGACAGATATTCCCATGGATTTAAATGGGGATCTCGTGTTACAATTATCTAATGAGTCCACTTCCTTGTTGGAATGAGGTGACTCTGGTGTCAAAGGAGTGAGACAAAGTCATCCTTAACAGTTTACACTGCCTCCCAATGGTCTCTGATACAAGACGGGAGTACTCCTTACCCACTCAAATTTACTTTTTCGTGAATTCTTGAATTTTATAAGTCTTGCAATACTCCTGGAATAGATTGATGATAGAGGCAATTCTTATATGCATACCTTCTGGAACAAGTGAATTCTTGACATTCCTCAGTAAAAATACCCAATTAGTCGCTAACCATGGCTCCTGCGAGGTGAAATACGTCGTAATCGCAATATTGCCCGAATTCTCAAATTCGTCCATATATTCCTTGACTTGGAAATTTTTGAGGCCAAAGATTCTTATTGATACGTATACGTTCGGTCCAAGACCAATCGTGTATTTAGTTTTCCGAGCAAAAATTTGATCATTCTTGTTCTCTGTCCCGTGCGCTCTTCAACGGATCGCTAATCCATACAACATTTTGTTCAATATCATGAAAATTATCTTCAAAGAAATTTCAGACCGATCCGTCAAGCTCTGTAAGGCTAGTTCCATTTATTCGGGTAAAAATCCTTAGCTTGGAGAATACATTGAAATACAGGAGAAAAAGTCGCACAAATTATGGAAGATGTCCATGAGAAAATTATGTAGTTATGTATATAATTTCCGAGATGAAAGAAGCGATCCTTGAAAATTTTTCTTCACTTTGTCGATGTATTCATTTTGATGTGAACACGTGAATCCTCTCATGATTTATCGAAGAATCGGCATTCCTCGAAATCTGGGGGTATTTTAGAGGGGAAATTTAGAACTCCAAACGGGAGAATTGGACCATCATACAAGACGTGATGGATGTGGCTAAGAAAGTCGTTGAGGGAGTACTTATAAATTTAAACAGAATGTCGCGTAGATTGGGCGATTCGTTGAAGGGCGCATGACCCCAAAATTACAAATGTTCGAAGAACTAAAAAATATTACTTTTTCCGAGAAACTCTCGACGGGGCGTTTTTAGATCGGGAAGATACGTGTGAATAAATATCTTCAGCCCCCCCCCCACACAATTTCTTAGACCGAACTTCAGGATTAGGATTGCTCCTCCCTATAACACGTCCACTGCGAAGGTAGTTTCTCGTAATTTTCAGTTGGTCATCGTCACGACCCTCACCCTGACTTGTGCGAATTCATAGGGCGAAACTCTGTTTTGACTCACAAGGGGGACCCACGACGTGCGGGTCACCAAATCTCACCAATTTTTTTTTCACAGTCTTGCACCACCTAGAATATGAAGAATTCCGAGTAACTTCGTCAAATGGGTCTCCTGTTCAGAGCTACAGCCTATACCATTAGCGTTGCTCATATAGGCCCATGTTGAGAGGTGATATATCGTCGCCCCCGAAGAAGAAAAACACCTCCCATTGTTCTCCCAATGCATTCTTAAATGGGGACGTGTTTTTCTTCGTCGGGGGCGACGATATATACACTGATAATGCTGATGTTTCTGCTTGTAGCTCTGAACAGGAGGCCCATTCGACGGAGTTACTCTGGATTCTTCATATTCTAGGTGGCGCAAGACTGTGAAAAAAGACTGGTGAGATTCGGTGACCCGCACTTCGTGCCCCCCCCCCCTGTCAGTATTCATACCCTTGGGCAATAAAAACGCCAAAGAGAATGCTCAATAATATTTCTCGAGCAAATACGAATCAGTGAAAGTTCACCAATAAAGAATTGTGGACTCCGCCGAAATGCAGATTGATATATTATACGCTATATAATACATGATATATTAAATGATATATACGTTATTATATGATATATACGTATTATATGAATAACACACATTATAGGGCATTCCGGCTGGGGAGCTAGGGTTGGTAGAATTTACAGATTGATAGTCCATCAACCATTTGCCGATGTCGGTGGAACTTGGCATTTTTGCAAAAGACTCGAATGAGGAGCAGGTGTTGGACACATGTCTTACAAGCGTATCGACTTGTTTGAAAAGAAGTGACGAGATAGTCCACTGTATTCATCGGCTCCGTGGATAGAAGAAGATGTGAAGGAAGCTGAATTTCGACTATCTCTAAAGAATTCATAACATTTAGGAGTTGATAAAAAATTCGAAGAAAATTTCTGGATACAACCGCTGACACACGTTATACGTGTAATTCTCGTGCTCGTTATCGCGAGGTTATGGTAGTCGAGCAACGCAATCAAAATTATAATTCACCGTTTCCCAGGTATTATCATCGTGAGGATGATTCTTAGCCTTGTAGGGATCCATCATTTGAATTCATAGGTACAGTAGAAACTCTCTAAGTGGAAATTTCCCCTCAAAAAACTTCCTAATTTGGAGTAAAAGTCCGGGATCCTGGAAAAAACCCTCCAACTCGAAAAAAATTTACGGTAAATTGTAAGTCCCATAACTCGAAACCAATTTCGGCAGTAGAAGATTCCTCAGTTCAGTTTTTGATAATCCGTTTATTGTGCTTCAGCATTTGGAATTTTGGTGGAATGTAGACTCCTTTCTCGTGGATCGGTCAAGCATTTGATTTATTTTCATAATTGACTGCGTTTCGCCCATCGGATTCACATGGGCCTCATCAGGGCTGGTGAGGAATGGTCAAATTTCAATCATCGCAGATGGAAAAATTACAACACTTCCGTTTTATATCATTAGATATATGTCCACAATTGTACTTTTGAACCATAGTTTCGAAGTGGTTCCCTATCGAAACGGACGCTGTTGTTGTAATCCGCTCGTACATTGGCCTCTGCTGATCTGATGTGAGTACGATAAGATGTAGGTATCGACATCTCTCCATCCATGGCCGAGTATAATTCAGATTCCGAATTGTGCTTGAGCATTTGTGATTTTTATGGAATGTAGACTTCTTCTCTGTGGATCGGTCAAGCATTTGATTTATTTCCATAATTGCCTACGTTTCGCCCATTGAATTTACATGGGCTTCATTAGGGCTCATATGAAATGATCAAATTTCAATCATCGCAGATGGGAAAATTACAACACTCTCGTTTCATATTATCAGATATATGTCCGCAATCGTACTTTTGAACCATAGTTTTGAAGTGGTCTCCTGTCAAAACGGACGCTGTTGTTCTATTCTGCTTGTACGTTGCTGATCTGATGATCGTTTAATATAAGCCCTAATGAGGCCCATGTGGATTTGATGGGCGAAACGTAGACAGTTATGGAAATAAATCAAATGCTTGACCGATTCACCGACCATCAAATTCACATGGACCTCATCAGGGCTTATATGAAACGATCATCAGATCGGCAGAAGACAACGTACAAGCGGAATACAACAACAGCGTCCGTTTTGACAGGAGACCACTTCAAAACTACGGTTCAAAAGTACGATTGTGGATATGTATCTGATGATATGGAACGAAAGTGTTGTAATTTTTTCATCTGCGATGATTGAAATTTGATCATCTCATACGAGCCCTAACGAGGCCCATGTAAATTCAATGGGCGAAACGTAGGCCATTATGAAAATGAATCAAATGCTTGACCGATCCACAGAGAAGAAGTCTACATTCCATCAATGTTTCAAATGCTCCAGCACAATTTGGAAACTGAATTATACTTGGCCATGGATGGAGAGATGCCGATACCTACATCTCATCGTACTAACATCAGATCAGCAGAGGTCAATGTACGAGCGGAATACAACAACAGCGTCCGTTTCGACAGGGGACCACTTCGAAACTATAGTTCAAAAGTACATTTGCGGTCATATATCTAATGATATAAAACGAAAGTGTTGTAATTTTTCCATCTGCGATGATTGAAATGTGATCATTCCATAGGAGCCTTGATGGGGCCCATGCGAATTTGATGGGCGGAACGTGGGCAATTGTGGAGATAAATCAAATGCTTGACTGATCCACGAGAAAGAAGTCTGCATTCCACCAAAGAGATTCCTCAGCTCGAAGATTACATCATTTCTCACCTGTATTTTGAACCAAAATCTCTCTAACTCGAATCTCAAACGAGTAAAAATTGGGTGATGTGACAGGAGCTTTCGGTGTCGGCGGTCTGTCTTCTGAAGGAGCAAATCTGCTGATTTTGCCACGATTATGACGACGCAAAGCCGGTCGAGTGATGTGATGAAGATATCTCAAATTAGTGAGACTTCCCTGGAGTCAATTCATGAGTTTGACAAGGACCAAAAAGCCATTCATCGAGAATCTAGAATCCATAAAGATGTAACTTCTCATGGTGTATAACAAGCCCTCAGTGCACCCAGATCACATTCTGGGAGAGCTGGAGGGTTCGAGAACGAAATAGTCCAAATTCTGTCTCGATTGAAAAATGCTGACAGTCGTGTGAGATTATATCCATCATATTAAGAAAAAATAAAAGACCGTTTTTCTGGAAACAGTGGTTGAAGATTTTCATGATATTCCTCACGATACATTCAATCAAGTATGTCACGATCTAGTGATGTTGTATGATGAGATTAATTTTACAGCATGCTATCTTATTCAGGACATAACATGCTCAGAATAGTTTCGAAAAACTCCCTAATTCGAATATTCATCGGGTCTCCTCAGATTCGAGTTAGAGAGTTTCTACTGTATAAATCGAAGCAATCAGGTACGCGGTAATGGTTTTCATGGTTTGTTACTGCTATCGGTCTTGACTTTGACTAGCGAGCCGCTGCCGGATGTCCGTAAGAGAATATCGATTATTGACATTAACTTCTTGAATAAACCTGTAAATATTTGGAATATTGTATATCAAGCATGTGACGCCGATCATCAAAGTAACGAAGAAGAATACGCGTGACTTCCTAGGTCGAAGATTTTTCGAAAATTCATCGGAAAATTCAAGAATTCGACAATGTCGGTGAGTGTGTAATAAAGATAGTATTCACACGTTCCCTCGAAGAATGTGAATGTCGTAATTTCCGGAAGACCAGCTCTCTAATTTACGGCTATCTTCTTCCGCAAGTGACTTGTGAAACTTTCGATCGCTTGCTTAATCACTCTTTGACTAATTTCCATTCTTGTATGATTCCACCATATCCATTATTACTAGCGGTATTGCCTTGCTCGCTAACGCTCGCTCGGCTTCTCTCTTCTGGGACGATTGATTTTCCAGGAGAATATCATTCTTTCTCCAAAACTAATTCGGAGATATGCTTCATATGATAGTACCTAAGGTCAACAGGAAGCAAGATGAGTACCAAATCTTTAGTGTCACTCAGGGACGTCAATTGTCCCCAATGGAATTAAGCCGAGCGAGCGTTAGCGAGCGAGGCAGTATCGCTAGTATATACAAAGTGTCTGAAAAGTAAGTACCCCCCCCCCCATTTTTTTCAGAAATGGCTGGGAATCGGGGAAAACCCCGGAACATGTGTCCCCTTATTTTGAGGGGGACATCCGATGGTGGTCTTGTTTTTTACCTTTAAGGTCATTTCTAAGGTTATTTGGAGGTCAACTAGAGTTTTAATTGGAAACACCAACTTTTGACCTCGAATTCTGAAAGAACATGGAAAATGATAAAACTTTTGTTTGAAACTTTTTCCGACCCGACTTGACCTTGGCGAGATAAATGGAGGTCAGCACGGGGTGACGGTAACCGATGTCGCTCCAAGAGTGAGCATTTTATCGAAAAATATTTGGGATAAAAGTTGTTCAGAATCACAATAAACAAGAGCTGATGAACTTGTTCCCGACCTTGGAGGTCATCTGAAGGTCAACTCAATTTTTTCAAATGGAAACACCTAATTTTAACCTCAAATTCTGAAAGAACATGAAAAATGATGAAAATTTTCCCCGAATTATTTTTTGACACGACTCGACCTTGGCGAGATAAATGAAGGTCAGCACGGGTTGACGGTAAGCGCTGTAGCTCCAAGAGTGAGCGCTTCATCGGAAATTTTTTCGACCGAAGGTGTTCATCATCACAGCAAAAATGAGTTTATATCTTTGTTCTTGACCTTGGAGGTACAAATGACCTCCAAGGTTGGAAACAAGGTCATTAGGTCTTTTCTATTGTGATCATGAACAACTTTTACCCTAAACATTTTTCGATGAAACGCTCACTCTTGGAGTTACAGCGGTCACCGTCAACCCGTGCTGACCTTAATTCATCTCGTCAAGGTCGAGCCGTGTCAAAAAGAATTTCGAACGAAAGTTTCATCATTTCTTATGTTCTTCCACAATTCGAGGTCAAAAGTCGGTGTTTCCATCAAAAAAATTCACTCGATCTCCAAATGACCTTGGAAATGACCTTTAAGGTAAAAAACAAGGCCACCATTGGATGTCCCCCTCAAAATAAGGGAACACATGCTTCGAGGTTTTTCCCGATTCTCAACCATTTCTGAAAAAGGGGGGGGGACTTACTTCCTGGACACCCTGTATAAAGCTAAAGCACCGAGTAGGGCTAGTGTGTCCTAACCCATCGTAGGGTGAAGTCGATGCCGCTCCTGATGAGTGAGGAGTCACTTCGACAGTCAACCCCCAGGAGATATGGATTCAATCGAACTCTACCATAGGAAGGTTTATAGGTGAGTACTCACATATGAGACATTTCATACATATTAACATTTGAATATATAACTTTAATAATTATATATCGTTTCATCCAAGTTGTAGAATCCAAGAATCTTAAGAAACTTTGCAAGAGGAACATTAGAAGACCGCAGAGGAGAGTAACTCATCACCACGAGGAAATTCAAGGATCATGATAGGAGGCTGGATTGGTAAGTGATTATGTTAACCATTTGAAAAAGTCATTTCTTCATTGATTACTCAGACAATACTTGATTGATTATTTAATATAAATCAATCAGCATAGAAAGTTCAATCGAACACACTCATTTATATTCAGTCATATGAACACAAACAGTTACAGACAGACACACACACACACACACACTCACGATCACGATCATTCGCGCTCATTCATTCACAAACAAATATAACTACCACACAACTCACTAACACACCAACAAGTTAAATCATTCCATGAACATTAATGTAACTTTCGTTCTATTTGATTCGAGCATATGAATCAGTAGACAATCTGCGAACAGTTCATCATTCAGAGGGTGGAAAAGGATGACTTTGCCTCTGGAACTGTCGAGGGTCATATTGAAAGGCTGCACTGGTGAGTTGTTTTAATTATCTTTTGAATAATTGATGATCATTCATATCGTTTATGATATCAATTAACAGGCATGAAATCACTCTTATAATACATACTTATCCACCGACCCACCCATACATGCACATACACAAACATTTTCAATACTCAATATCTATACACACAACCTTCCTCATAATTCTATCAGATACACACATACACTTACTCACATACATACTCATATATACACATATACACACAAATGAATTCAATTATTTCGTGGTAGAAAAATAATTCGCTATAATGATTTTTCCATTCTACAGCACCATCAAGGCCGAGAAGGACTATATCCCGCCAATCCATTGGATAATTTAACTCAACATGGGATCAAGAAGCAATTGCGATGCCATCATTATCAAATTGAAGACGTACTCCAGAAAATTTCAAATTGTTCAGGAATGATATTCGCTGTGTCCAGGTTGGTTGCGAGTGCCGTCTAGCGGCATTGCCATGCATTAGAGAACGGGGGCACAAGAACATGACCGAGAGATCTCACACGCACTCACTCACTCACAGGCAAGTGTCGCATCACCTTGTCGTCCGATTGTCGACGACTTCACATGCTTTTATTTTCTGCAACCCTCAATTTTTCGCAAAATTAAAGTGATGTAAGCCCGTTAGAGACTCTGCAATTAATTTGTAAGCTCCTGGTCAAGCTCACATATAACAAAAGTCGTAAGTATCATTAAATGCCCATAGGTTAAGAATCTCTGCCCCTCAAGCAGTAGTTTGATCTAACTAAAAAAACTACGCTCACGTTGTTCCAGAACACAAGTTGCTGATGTAACTGGATTAAAAGCGGCGTGGAATATATAGATTCGAACAAACAGACACCGACGGGCAAGAACACATCAGCTGTTGTCAGCTGTCGCGGCTCGGTGGCTCGCGATCCTGGACGATCCCTTCTGCCCGTCGCTGGCCCCCGTTTTTTGTGTCGTATCTGGCCACCACGAGCGCTACAGTAAGAATTTTCCCCGCTAAATATAGGTGGACACAGCGAATAGTGGAGCGAGAAGCTCTCGTTCATTTTGACGTTTGGACGGTCACATGACCTCACTCACACCACTGTGCGCCCAAATGCGTGTATCCCTCCTCACCGGTGGCAGCTCGCGCTGCTCCGGAAATCAGTTATGCCAATGCACTGGCCCACGGTGCACCTCTCGTTATAGTGTCCCAAGTAAAATATACAATAACCTCATAATCTAACGATCAAAGTGCACGAGCCTGCGGACCGTGATCCTCTGTGCGAGGTGCACACACAATTAATATCGCGAGTGAACTGTATACTTCAGGTGTAATTTTAGTGAATAAATTGTGCCAGATCAACACGCCGCATTTCGCACTCACTACACCTGAGTGTCCTTGCAGCCTCCTCATCCTTGTATGCAGCAGCCCCCAAAGGGAAAGCCCTCCGCTCCCGAACACAAATAATTTAATAAGAATATTCAACCTAGGTGATATCATACTGATTCTAAGAAAATTATAGAAATTTTTTCAGAAAATGGGAAAAAGATTATGTAGATTGAATGATTCAAGAAAATCCAACAGAAACGGGACATTCGCTGTCTCTCTCCTCTCGTCTCCTTTCATTTCATAGGTTTAATTAGGATAAATTTACACATAACTTCAAAATGACTTTAAAACGATGATATAATGATTTTCACTAAGGTTCAACAAAATTCAATCAATTTACTTTCCAAGTCCGGCATCTTAATTAACTGCAAAATCATAATAAATTCAGAACCAAGACCATGACGATAGGATAGAGTTTTCATGAATGAGTAAACTTAACATCATGATAGAATTTTCCCTAATAATAAATCCACATGACTTCCACATACGGAGAATCCAATTCTTGGCTATCGCCTGCGGTGAGTGCCTCACAAAAGTGCTGAGGTAGTGTCAAGGATTCGATATTCTTCTTAGCTGACTGAACGGATCCCATCGAAGAATTTCCGCCCAACTGAATCTCTTCATTCCTGAGTGATTCTACACAGAACCCTGGGAGGTCCCCTATTAGTAAAAGACTCATCCATAGATTTTTATAATCTTTTGGAATCGTGAAATTCTGGACTACGAACGCAAATACTCTGACCGCATAATCCAATAATCAATCGAATGAACAAAATAGAAGGAAAATCCTCCCAGTGATAACTTTTAGATGATTTCGCGATGAATTGAGGTCGTCGTTAGAGATCGAAGTTTTCCTTCCTCCCATTATACTCACCATGATGGAATAACAAATATTAATAAACTTTTTAACAACTATTGTTGCACAATGGACTGTACACTAAACAACAATGAGAGTCCTTCATACAACAACAATCATAACATAACACAAACGATGAATCACATCAAACACAACTAAGACACTTCGATTCTACACTGATGAGAACGTTGCGGTGACTCGCCTAGGCCATGGCTCAAGAGTGAGTCACTCCGCTGAGAGCGACCGAAACGAAAAATCCGAAACAAACTCATCAAAACTATTCTCCTTACATATAGACCATGATGCAAACATTTGATCACAACTATTACTACTGAGACACTCACTTTACACTGATAATGACGTTGCGGTGACTCGTCTAGGCCATGGCTCAAGAGTGATTAACTCCGCTGAGAGCGACCGAAGCGAGAAATCTAGAACGAATCCATCAACACTTCACACACAACATGATAACACAATTGAATCAGTATAACAGACAATCTAACAATTTCGTTAGTGTAACAATAGAGGCTTTGTTCATATTTATCAATAACATCGTTCCAGATAATTATCGAATTTCTTAATGAGTATTGGATACATAGTTGGAAAGATATCCAGCAATCAACTACGTCCATAGTAGAATCACTAAATTATATTGAGAAGATCATGTACATGAAATAATCTGATAAAATCCAACAGAGACGGGACACTCGCTGTCTCTCCCCTCTCGTCTCCTTCCATTTCATAGGTTTAGTTAGGATAAATTTCCACATAACTTCAAAATGACTTTAAAACGATGATATAATGATTTTCACTAAGGTTCAACAAAATTCAATTGATCTACTTTCCAAGTCCGGCATTTCAATTAATTGCAAAATTATAATCAATTTAGAATCAAGACCATGACGATAAGACAGAGCTCTCGAGAATAAGTAAACTTAACACCATAATAGAATTTTTCCTAATAATAAATCGACATGACTCCCACATACGGAGAATCCAATACTTTGCTATCACCTGTGGTAGGGTGCCTCGCAGAAGTGCTAAGGTAGTGTCCAGGATTCGGTGTTCTTATTAGCTGACTGACGGATCCCATCCAAGAATTTCCGCCCAACTGAATCCCTACATTTCTGAGTTATTCTACACAGAACCCTGGAAGGTCCCCTGTTAGTAAATGACTCATCCATAGGTTTGTATATTCTTTTGGAATCGTGAAATTCTGGGTTATCAACGCAAATACTCTGACTGCATAATCCAATAATCAATCAATTGAACAAGATAGAAGAGAAATCCTCCCAGTAATAACTTTTAGATGATTTTGCGATGAATTGAGGTCGTCGTTAGAGATCAAAGTTTTCCTTCCTCTCGTTATACTCACCATTATGGAATAACAAATATTAATGAACTTCTTGACGACTATCATTGCAAAATGGACTGTACACTAAACAAGGAGAGACCCTCATACAACAATCATAACATAAGGTAAACGATGAATCACATCAAACACAACTAAGACACTTCGATTCTACACTGATGAGAACATTGCGTAGACTCGCCTAGGCCATGGCTCGAGAGTGACTTACTCCGCTGAGAGCGACCGAAGCAAAAAACTCAAAACAAACTCATCAACACTACACTCTTTTCATATAGACCATAATGCAAACATTTGATTACATCTCTTTCCACTGAGACACTAACTTTACACTGATGATGACGTTGCGGTGACTCGCCTAGGGCATGGCTCAAGAGTGATTAACTCCGCTGAGACGACCGACGCGAGGAATCCAGAACAAATGCACCAACACTCCACACCCAACATGATAACACAATCAAATCAGTATAACAGACAATCTAACAATTTCCATAGTGCAACAATAGAAGCTTTGTTTATATTAGATATTCAACAATCAACTACTTCCATAGTAAAATCACTAAAATTACCAATCAAGAATCATCAGTTTTTCACAGTCGAACAATAACAGTTCTGAAAAATTGCATGATAGATGAAGAACAAGATTTTATTGAAATGTTAGCTAAGTATTGTAGAATCCAATGATGGAAAATTAAACTGAATAATGAATGGTAAAAGAAAGATCATCAAAAAACGACGGACTAACTTAGAAAAGGCAAAAAGATCAGTTTCTCACGATTGAATAATACCATCTCCAAATGAAGATGAATGATACCATCTCTAAAAGATTGCTCAATACATATAAAATGAATTACCCCAATATGATATACCTGAAAGATGAGAATGTATGAAAAATTACTCGAAAAAGTAAAAAACAACCGAGAAAGTGAACTAAAGATAATAAAAAATGACGAAATAACTTAAAGATAACAATAAGATAACTAAAAGATGGAAACATAATCAAAAGATAACATTCAGATGGAAATATGATCAAGAGATAACTGTAGGATGATCCTTAATGATCTTAGATGATCTTAGGTGATAAGATAAAAATAGATTATAAGTACTCAGATACTCGCGAGACATGAGGTCTATTGTCGCTCTCCTAAGCCCAACTCATATTTTTTCCGTCAAGTTGGCAGCCCTGCTTACGATTTTACGTTGGCAGCCCTGCTCCGGGGGATCCGGACGGACAGGATTCCGTCCGCGGCTTGATTATTATGATTTGTACATTCTGAAGATCGAAATAACCCGCGATACACCTCTATCCATAGTGGTAAAGTTCCGTATCAAGTATAACAAGAAATTATCATCGAAACGGGACTTGGGTAAGTACTTTTGCCTGTCATTTTTGAGTGTGATGTGATTCAGTTCCACCCGGATATGAAACTTCACCCCCTCAGCCACTTTGACATTGGATCATTGGAAGTTGCAATTTTGAATTTGTCAAACTGTGATTGTCACCCGAGCGTGGCGATTGAGTGGCTTGGAAGGGTGAAGAATTTATTCATTCGAAGAATGCCATCCAATCAAATGATAGAGTCAATATATCGATGAGATCTCACTCATCAGTGTGGTTCGGAATAATGATCCTTTTCGATCTGAATCGTACTAGTTCCTGTCTCAAGAAGGCGAAAAGAGTGGAATTTCAGTATATAATCAGCATAGGACCTAAATGATCAATTTCTCCACGAAACACCGTTATTCCTCTATCCACCGAAAAGTATTCATTTCATCGAGATGAATAAGGGTAGTAATGTCCTGTAAGATTCCCCAGGTTCTACAAAAAAGGTCCTGCAATGATTTTTCGAATGATACATCCGTTTCGAGTAGCAAGAATCGCATTTCATATTCCATATTTCAAGCATATTTAGGGGAATCAGAAGATTCTGTAGAGCTATAATTGTTGCGGTTATGGGTTCACGGGCAAGCCCACGAAAAAACAGGGGTTGCACAAAAACCCGTTTATTGAACTAATGTGGAGGGGAACGATAGGGAGCGATATGTATGGTGTGCCGTTTCAAGACGTACTGTACAATGGCCGCCGATGACGCTCGCGCAGCGACGCCACCAAGCGGCCCGGGCGCCATGTTTTGGGCCCAAGCGGGAGATTTGGATCCGCAAATTCAACACTCCCTCCCGGATTCGTATCTAACCGGCTTTATTCCCATGATATTTATAATATATATATATGAGTGATTCTGGAGCAAGCTGGACAAAACCGTCACCAGGGGGGTCTGGGAAAAATCTGCAAAAATTTTTTTCCATTAGTACTATGTTGAAATAATACGAAAAAATTTTTTTCAGATTTTTTCGGCCCCCCCCCTGTGGGCCCCAGGGCCCATGAGGGGGCCATTTTAGGCCCTTTTTTAGCCCATTCTAGGAAAATCATAGCTCCGACGCAATTCAATATTTTTCAACGTACTTGGGCGCATTTTTCTCGTCAAGACTAGTACTTTTGAAAAAAGAATTGTCCAAGGCCACTTAGTGAGCCTGACGACTTCTGCCACCTATTTATTGAGAGCAAATTTTAGCGATTTCTGGGCTTGCTTCAAAGTGATGTAGCTCCCACTAGACATGTGATAATCGACTCCTGCAGGTGGTCATTTTGAAGGTCTTGAAAAAACCTACAATTTGACCACCTGCAGAAGTCGATTATCGTACTTTTTATAGGAGCTATAGCCGATACAAGTTGAGCTATTTACGAAAAAGTCGAAAATTCAGGACTCGATTCCAAAAATATATCTTAATTTTTTTTCACCAAACTTGTGCGAAAATGTTCTTTCAGACATATACTTTTAGTAAAAAAAATTTGGCGGAGGTTATTTTTTTTTTATTTTTTTTGCCGAGCGTTACAAAATGCCGCATTTCGTGGTTTTAGCAAAAACAGCATCTTTGACCACGGTCACATATGCTCCCATCTGGACTGATGTGCACCAATCTGTGTGAAAGTACTCCCCAAAGTACCCCCAAGTACGTGTAAGAAGTTGCGGGAACGAGCCTCCACCCAGGAGCGAGCTGTAGGTTCTATTTACCGTGTCAAAAATAGGCATTATTTTGGCTATTCGAGCGTAAGCGACTGAGAGCATGATTTTACTCGTTCTGGCTCACAAATGAGATAATGGGGTAGAACGAGGATCCAAACATACTTTCCCGACTCAAAATGACCATCTAAACACAATTCCGAGGTCAGTTTAGCTCTAAAATGTCTTCTAGTGCCTCAACGGTGTCAGAACCCGTCGACAGAATCTAAGTTCTTAAGGGACAAAGGGACGACTATTTAGAGCAAAACTGACCTCGGAATTGTGTTTAGATGGTCATTTTGAGTCGGAAAAGTATGTTTGGATCCTCATTCTACCCCATTATCTCATTTGTAAGCCAGAACGAGTAAAATCATGCTCTCAGTCGCTTACGCTCAAATAGCCAAAATAATGCCTATTTTTGACACGGTAAATAGAACCTACAGCTCGCTCCTGGGTGGAGGCTCGTCCCCGCAGCTTCTTACACGTACTTGGGGGTACTTTGGGGAGTACTTTCACACAGATTGGTGCACATCAGTCCAGATGGGAGCATATGTGACCGTGGTCAAAGATGCTGTTTTTGCTAAAACCACGAAATACGGCATTTTGTAACGCTCGGCAAAAAAAATAAAAAAAAATAACCTCCGCCAAATTTTTTTACTAAAAGTATATGTCTGAAAGAACATTTTCGCACAAGTTTGGTGAAAAAAAATTAAGATATATTTTTGGAATCGAGTCCTGAATTTTCGACTTTTTCGTAAATAGCTCAACTTGTATCGACTGTAGCTCCCACAAAAAGTGCGATAATTGACTTTTACAAGTAAGCAAATTGTAGGTATTTTCAAGACCTTCAAAATGACTACTTGTAAAGTCGATTATCACATGTCTAGTGGGAGCTACATCACTTTGAAGCAAGCCCAAAAATCGCTAAAATTTGCTCTCAATAAATAGGTGGCAGAAGTCGTCAGGCTCACTAAGTGGCCTTGGACAATTCTTTTTTCAAAAGTACTAGTCTTGACGAGAAAAATGCGCCCAAGTACGTTGAAAAATATTGAATTGCGTCGGAGCTATGATTTTCCTAGAATGGGCTAAAAAAGGGCCTAAAATGGCCCCCTCATGGGCCCTGGGGCCCACAGGGGGGGCCGAAAAAATCTGAAAAAAATTTTTTCGTATTATTTCAACATAGTACTAATGGAAAAAAATTTTTGCACATTTTTCCCAGACCCCCCTGGTGACGGTTTTGTCCAGCTTGCTCCAGAATCACTCATATGTATGTCAATCTGCCTCCTCAGCTTTAAACTCGAGGTCTTTGGATCTGAAAAGATTCAATACTTATGCGACTAACTATATTATATGTAAACTGGCATTACGTTCGTCATCTTAATTAAGGTCAATATTCATAGTTTGTAATACTATTATTAATATTTATATTATTCATTTATTTATTGGGATATTCATGAGAAATGAATTTTCGGGAATAAATATCACTAGAATGAAACATTCCATTAGGATAAGTTACAAAAATATTTATAAACAATTGAAATTGTTAGTAACAATTGAGAGAATTTTTTTAAACTTTTGTAATTTTATAATCAGAATAATCGAAATTAACTTGAAGAATGTTTATAGATATAAGGGAATGAAATCACTTAAGGTCGAAACGATTATATCGAGAAAGAGAGTTCGGAAGAAAAATGTAATCGCGACAAACACAGCCATCGACACTCTCGCATTTCCACGACTTTCACACAAATACGCATACACTGACATGCGCTCGCTCGCGCGAGCGCCTCGAAAACATATGGCACCAAGGCCACGGCAATAGTACATTATAATATCAGTAGGACACCGCATCGGGACGATGCGTGCTCCGGCCAGAGACGATTGTGACGTGGGAAGGCTCGGGTCTTTTGCCCCTCGCCTCCCCCCGTCCCATGACGATGCACTGGCGACGGATCCGCGAGCCGCGCAACGTTGCTGCGCTGCTCGTCGGCCGTCGCAAGTGCGTCGTCAGCGTTTTGACGGATTACGCGTACCTCCCCCGGGTACTGCTTCAGGCCGACGGACTCATCGCCTTCGCGATGAGTCCCGTCGCGACCATTACCGCTCGATCAACCAACCTAGGAGCACACACTCTCTTTCTCCTCTATTTAGTCTCATTAAAGTCACTCTGTTCTGCAATAACTCGTGTTCCTTCCGGAAACTCCTGTCCCACGTTACAATATTATGTAGAGATAACAGCAGAGATTGAATGCCAATCGTAGCACCGTCTGCAGCGAGCTTGTAGAAATCAGCTCTTATTGTTGGAGGAATAAGAGCCACTTATTGTTGTGGGTTTTCTTGTCTGGAGTGATATAAGAATAATAGGCCAAAGGCCAAAATGAGTGTCATTCTCGCTGTTGTGCAGAGTCAAGAATTGATCTCCAAAAATATTTGGAGAATTTAGGATTTGATCGTGAGGAAAAATGAGTGCCAGTGTCAATCTACATTTCAGCAGTGTATTGACTTTCAGTTTCCTCAATACTTCAGACAGACCCAACTCTGGAGCTTTAAATTGTGCATCTCAAAGAAAATTTGATAAACCACTCTAGTTGAAGGAGAGTGTGACCAATAGAATATCCTTCGTGTTGCTTTTCGTAGACCTGTCAATGTCCAACACATTGAAAGGGATCGTCTCTCACATTCAGATGTTGTAAGACAGGTCAGTCAATTGACGACTGTCCAAGAACAGTTGTTGTGATATATGAGCACTGATATTTGGTGCTGCTCTGGTTATTACTTTTGAATATCATATGTCCATTGCGTAATACTCTAACCCAAAGGTCTCAGCTAGACTCTTACTCTCATATGGTATATGGATTTTACTTTCTTGGCGTTAAATTCTGAATAGGAATAGAAAGTTGTACAGCGTTCACCTGTTTCATCAAGAGTATTATGAAGAAAGAAAGGCACTTTTACGCTCTTGGTGGGGAGTGGTAAGTTCAAATTGAAAAAATTATTACTTGAGTAGTCAATCACTAAACAAACTGAATCCGTACATCTATCTGGAAGTATGTTGAGGATCATTCAAACACATATCCCATAATGCTACTGAACCTTCATTTCCCTTCAGAATGAGTTCGCATGGATTGCTCCAACTTCTTGATGTGTTATGAATTACCAATGTGCTACATGGAATTTGTTTCAGTTTTTGGTCCTTGGAAAATTTTGGACAACAGATGTAGTATCATAATTCTATGTTTCATTTATCAATTAGTTATTAGTTATTCACTTTGATATTTAGCATGCTCTCTTGCTGAAGAGTGGATGTGGTTCATCATTCGCGGAATTTTCACAATCTAAAAGTTCCTCGTGATCCAAAAATTTTCTCTTGCAAGCACCATCACAAGTGGGTTAGGAGTCTTCGCATCAACTCAAGTCAATTCCATGAACTTGTTTCAAGAGTCTTGCTATCAAAAATACAAAGTTGTCCTTCTCCAGATTTTTCTTTGTCATGATTAAGAAATGTTTATCTTGGAATGAAGCACACTAGTGTTAATTAGGAGAATGATTTTTATGGATGAGATACATAGAATTTTTTTTTTGTTCTACATGTTACTATTCACAGTTTGTTCTTCAATCTCAGAATATTTAGTCATTACCATAGCCGAGTGTTGAAATCTCCTCCACCCCCCCCCCACTTCGATTTTTCCAAAAGTATAACTTGGCGAGTATGGCCATCCTTTCCCCCTATCACTCTATCTGGGATCAAAAATTGAATTTCAACTCTTGAGGGTCATGAAATCAGGGGAAACATGTCGAGTAACTATTTGGCAAAATTTAGCAAAATTCAATCATGAAATAAATGGGTAGAAAATGAAAAATATTAATTTCAACTCTTGAGAGACGTGAGATCAAGAAAAGCATGTCGAGTAATTGTTTTGCAAAATCTGAACGTGAAACGCATGGAAAAGGATTGATTACATTACGATTTGACTTTCTCGGTAATTTTGACTCAACTTGAGTTACTCGCCATCTCTACTGAATCTTAAACTAAACCGATCAATGCTAGATTGAATTTTCTGGTTTCCTTCTCTTCTCAATGGTCTGAATAAATTATTATTTTCATTACATTTCATAGACGAAGGAGATGGTGAGAAACTCAATTTGAGTCAAAATTACCGACAAAGTCAAATCGTAATGTAATCAATCCTTTCTATGCGTTTCACGTTCAGATTTTGCAAAACAATTACTCGACATGCTTTTCTTGATCTCACGACTCTCAAGAGTTGAAATTAATATTTTTCATTTTCTACCCATTTGTTTCATGTTTAAATTTTGCTAAATTTTCCTCAATAGTTACTCGACATGTTTCCCCTGATTTCATGACCCTCAAGAGTTGAAATTCAATTTTTGATCCCAGATGGAGTGATAGGGGGAAAGGATGGCCATACTCGCCAAGTTATACTTTTGGAAAAAGTGAAGTGGGGGGGAGGAGATTAGCATAATACTTCAAACTTGGAATAGTAAATTGTGGAGCAATCTTCTGTTATTGATATCTAAAGATGAAGACTGCCAGGTATGAAACTCTTTCTCAAACATCAGTTAGGTATTGTGAATTTTGCGTTACCCTGGGTTTTCAAATCATACCCTTCGCCATAGATCAGGCGAGAAGGAGCTAATCACTGGTCAAAGAACTCAAAGAATAGACTTATATCCTATGGATCCTCTCAAGATGCTATTTCCATGGGTTCAATGGATGAGAATGTTTAATCTGGTCATTCCAACCTTTGATTAGACAAAACTCCTTTATTGAGTTCCTATTCGTCTCAGATATAGATCTATTGACATTGAAGCTGTATCAATAGATCTCAGATTGTTTCTGTTATAAAAGGACCTCTGAATCATTCCTGAGATATCTAATAGCTCTGTTCTGTTGAAGTTTTGAGTAAGAATATCTCAAGTACTTGGTAGAATAGTGAGCCTGGCTAAGTTTCAGAGCAAAAGTGAATGATTGAAAATTGTCATGAAGTTCAAATTGTGTCTGCTAGAATCTGTACATTTTACAAACGTGATTCCAACTGCATTTGTTGTGATCTGTTGGGGATTACCTCAACTGTGAAGTTTTTGTGATGAAAAGTTGAAAAGTCACAAGATCACATATTTTATAATTCCAGGTATGTTTTGATGAAATCCAGGAGTTTATGATCATGGGTGTTCCCCTGAATCGTATTTGATCCATCTCACCATCCTATTTTAGGTTTCAACTAGAGTATCTCAAAATTACTTGGTCCAAATGGCGAGCCCGGATGACTTTGAGAGAAAAAATTAGTAACAGAATAATGCAATGAGTTTCAATTTAGTTTTATTGAGATCCCCGCATTTCAGAGAGATGATTTTACATTCATTCTTTTGAATCTGTTGATATTTGGCTTGGTTGTGTGGTTTTGTGCCTTGAACTTAAATTACACGATAAGTTTCATGTTACCAAGGATGTGTTGGTGAGATTCAGATTATTATTGCATCTTTTGAGCCCCTAGATTTCCTCTAATCAGTACATTCATTCTTTTCAAGGTTTCGACAAGGATATCCCAAAGTATCTGTTCAGGATAGCTCGCTGGAGTGACTTTCAGAGCAAAACTTGATACTTGGATATGCCACGAGCTTCAAACTATGAATGTTGAGATCATTGTATATTACAGGCGTAGTTTCATCTTCATTGGTATGTCATAGATGTATGCACTTCAGTCGTGTCTGTATATTAGTTTCTACTTGTATATTTTTATTCCTTTTTGTTCATTATTGATCATCCTCTACGCATCCCAAAATCTTGAAATAAGTTGCCTTTGTGGAGTTGCTCAGTATGAAATTCAGAGATTATTTTGAGTTTTGAAAGGAGTGAATTCTGTACGAACAATCTGAATAAATTCCTTGAATTCAGTAGTGATACTATTACAATAAATCTTTTCAAGTACAGCGGTCACATAAATACATCAGCTATTGTCAATGAAAGGCAGCTTTATTACCATAATTAGTACATCGCTTGATCATGGTGTAACTTTCTTCTAGTAGCTGAATCCACAAAAACGTACAAGGAATATACAGAGTGCAATGTCTTGATGGTTAATTCTTTAGGAAAAACGTTGTGAAGGATTGTACCACTGCAAAAATCACTTCATTCAAAATGAAAGCATATAGTGCAAAAATGTGTTTTCAAGAGTAGAAGTGATAGTTCGATGAAAATGCCACGTAAAAAAGATACTTGAATGCAAGTATATACAAATGTGAGCATAAACAGAAATGTTACTAGATTTCACATCATAAATATACTCAAGAGTATATAAAAAATGTGCACAAGATCCTTAGGTTTTACATCAGTCGTCCACCATCGGTATACCTTGGAGATAACCGTTTAGCTGTTAGTCTATATGTGCATGAAGATGAGGTCATGCCGACTTTTACGTTGACATCCCCTCCTATTGTCAATGTCCCTCCCCTTTCATGACATATATAGGACATCTTACCCAACCTTCCTTACTTAGTATGATCCGCTCGGTCGGTAAAAGTTGACTCATACATGCCCTCAATCACTGAAAGCTATGCCAAATGAGATTGATTCAATCAATTTTTAATGTAGTTGTCCCCATTCTCTTTGTCTTCGTCCGAACTTTGAAATGCTTCTCACAAAATAGAAAAATTTCGCATTTTTGGCCCCATCTACCCAAGGACTCTTAAGGTATGTCTCCGAGTTTTTTGAAATTTACAAAATCTTCTGGGAATTTGTGTGGTGGTTCAACTATCCATAACACACCTTCTGCTGAAATTTCAAGGAGCCTGTTCATTTTGTTTTCGAGTTTTCGATGTCGACAGTTCAAGCTCGTAACACGCGAATGACGACGCAGCAGAAGGCAACTTTTTGGGCCGTTCTTAGAATGCTCTGACAATTCTTTAGAGAACTCGCTGAAGAATTGATATGTCATTGATTCAAGTCTTGTCTTGATCCTTGCCGAAAATAGGGATCCGTGTCCATTTATTTTGTTCACACGAGGGATCGAATAGTTTGTGATTTTCGTCCGCGTGCAATGTTAATGTCCTGCACGCGGAGTGTGTGTGTGTGTATGTGTGTGAGCGTGTGCGTGTACGAGCTGCTTCGTTGTGTAAACCAGATTTTACATGAAAAGACGGCGAGGTCACGTTGCTATCAAAACAACACGGCTCGCTCAAACTTTTCATCTTGATTGTCACAGGAGACATACCTCAAATGAGATATGAAGAGATTGGTTTTCTGCATTTTTGAAGTGTTTTCAGGGTACATTCCCAACCTCAACAAGCCTCAGAAGGAGCCAAAGTGGTCACATTTTTTGGAAACTAGTGTCAGAAAGTGAAGAAACTCGATTTTGGGCTCATATCCAACGAGACATGAGCCATATTACTTGGGTGTTCCTAGATTGGGTCCGAAGAATGTTCCAAACGACATTCCATCAAATGGGCTCAGCCCGCGATTTTAATTTTTGTGGGGAAATGATGCCCCAAATATGTAGAATCAGAAATCAAAATATTCTCAGACGGAGTTTTCACTTTGAGAAGAAATGCGTTCAAGCACACCGTGCAGAGTGGCTACTATCAAAGTCATCATTATCGTGTTCAATATTATCATCGCATTCAGTATCATCATCATTCCTCGATTCGTTGGACCTGTCATCAGCAAATCGTGAGCCATCAATGGGATACTGATCAGCATCTCTCACGATGTCTATTGTTTCATCGGCTCGTGGCTGAAAGACAACATTTCATCCGTCAATGGACATTTCTTTCGTTTCTTCACCTTTCTCATCATCGACATCCGCGGATCTGAGTTGAGGAGTATTTTGCTCCATTTGAATGAAATGCAGGGGGAGAAAACATTTTTGGATTGTTTCAGAGCTCCCTCGTCCTTCAGCGCTTCCGCACGCTGAATTTCCATCTCCCAATTGATCCGAATATTCCTCGATCTTCAACAGCTCTCTGGTTAGTTCCCTCTGATTAGAATTCGATTCGCTGTTTTTATCGTCAACTCACCAACCTCATTATAGTGGCTTAATCTTAAATCATATTACATGACTCGGCTAATGCAAGCTAGTTTAATCAACGGATATCTATTGATTAAGTGACATAGATCGATATTGGATTGCTCCAATTGAGGTACATAGATCGAATTGGAGTAATCCAATATCGATCTATGTCACTTAATCAACAGATCCGTTGATTAAAATTAGCTTGCATTATCCGAGTCATGTAATAATATGATTTGAAATTCCCGCGAGCGATGAAGGCTTGATCGTTCATATCGACCGAGACAAAAATTCATTCTAATTGTCACCGGTTGTAGGCGAATATACATTCAAGATGGAAACCTTCCTCGCGAGTGGCTGCAAAATCCCTCGTGTAACATATAAGCCCGATTAAAATCATGATCATCAAGCCACTTTGGCTGCGTGACGTGGGGAGCCAACCTCTACTCAGATCTCTTCAGCCCTTCTGAAGAGTTTGATCCGGAGAGGAAAGACAAAACGCACCAACATCTAGCGTAGAGTCGAAATTTTTCGTTATTCATCTCATTTTCATGTATTTGAAATCCCATCAAAGTTCTTCAAGTTGCAACACTCGAATTGCGAGGTGCCTTGAAGGTACATAGATCGAATTGGAGTAATCCAGTATCGATCTATGTCACTCAATCGACAGATCCGTTGATTAAAATTAGCTTGCATCAGCCGAGTCATGTAATGATATGTTTTGAAGTTCCCGCGGGCGATAAAGTCTCGATCGTTCATATCGATCGAGACAAAAAATTAATTCTAAGTGACTCAATCTTATTCAAATTGGAAGTACCTGAAGATCCTCTAAAAATTCTCTTGAATGTTCATTTATGTTGAACTGTATTGATCCTTTGAAGACAAGTAAAGCAGTTGCGATGCAACATTCAGTCACAAATTTGATGAAAACACTGAGGAAGATTTCCCTAAGCACAGTTTTCTATCATACTCAAGTAATTGAATGAAAGTGTGTATTGAATTCGATATCATCTAGCTCCTATGTCGACATCTAGTAACCCATTATAGCTTATCATTATGGAGAACTGTCTCACTCGATCATGCACGTGGGAACAATTTTCTCTTGACTGGTATAACTTACTGAATTTTGGTGATCGGATGAAAGTCGATGTCACGTCATGTTTTTGATTCAAATTGATGTCTTTCAATGAACTTTATAATTGTATCGGTTAGTGCCTCATTCTTTCTTGACCTCAAAAATTCAATGCCATCATAACTCTCGTATGGCATGACTCTATTATATCGTGTCTGGGCTCAAAATAATTCTTTCGGTCCTGAATAAGAAATCCCATACAATAGAAAGGCCTGGGAGCATGAGGAGTGAGTGCGTGCGCGAAGAGGTTGGAAAATTTTGCTCCACATATTTGGTATAAACATTTGGGAGTTCATCTCCATTTCTTCTTCAAGTGTTGGTTCAATGAAATTTTTATTCACAATAAGAATGTTTTATCTTTAGTCAATGCTTGTAGGCTTTTCAGAATCATTATGAAAACTCAATTTTCTCAAGAGTCGCTGACAGTTCTTGGTTGTCGAGTTCAAAATTCTCATCAATGGCGGATTTCTCATCAAACTGGCAGTATAATACAAATGGGTGATCCTACGGAACCTTTAATAAATCGGCTATTTTGATGAGTAAATTTTGAACAAGTAGCAGATACGTTTGGAACCTCGCTTTTTGTTATACATCATGTATGCTACTCAAAATTAGTCCCGTGCACGATTTTCATGATAGGGCCTAGTAGGCACTCTTCATCTTCCTCCCGCCGGAATCTGACACCGGTTTGGCGGAAAGATCGTCTATCTTGACGCTAATCTGGGCCTCAGTACCACAATTCTAACATGAGATTTTGAGTTGATGGAAGAACTTTCCAATAAGAATCGGTATATGTCCTGTTTGGGGTGGCTCTCTATCTCAAGACTGCCAACGTATAATTAGAAGACATACATTTCTAGCCCGAGGACATTAGCATAACATTATTTTTACAACCATGGAATAGTCAAAATCAGATTGAGAGTAATCAGGGAGAGTAGGGTGATCAATACCGATTCTAAAGCGAATTCCCCCACGTCCTTAAAAGGGCATGCCCTTCAATCCCTTCCCTAGAAGATGCTGATATTGGGTTGTACCCTGGGTGGCATCTTCAGCGACCCATCTAACCCCATCATCGTCAACCTGTGTAACTAGGAAGTATTGCGCGATAATTAACAATAATTAGCTAACTGTATATGCGCGTCAGGCATATAGCTATATGCGCGCCGGGCATATAGCATATAACATTACTATACTCAACAATCTTGTCCCTCTCTCGCTACGGCCCCCTCCTCAGTAGCTCCGCGCTTCAAGCAACGTCAGACCTCTCCGCAGTCATCATACCTACCTATACCAGTCAGGACCTTTCTCTCCGCCTGGTGAGAGTTGTCCCGTATAGTGCTGCCGCACTATACTGCCGTGCTTTTTAGAGACGGCAGTGTGTATATGTCTACACTCTGACCAGAGCGCTGTGTTTTCTAGAGACGGCATTGTATATATGTCTACACTCTGACTAGAGACGGTATTGAAAATATGTCTACGCTCTAACATACCACTGTACATATAGGAGTGATGCTATTAGCATGCTTTGGCCTGACAATTCTAGTGCCTCTAGGTGGGGGAAGTCAGAACCATGCGGTGATTCTCGGTTTCATCGAGTGTTGCGCGCGCATCCTGAAGCAATTGCCTGGATACAATCAGTTTTCGCGCAAAGCTATGCAGCTTGATGTTTGCGCGATGTGTCTTGGTGCATTGATATCAAGTGCACCCAAGCTGCAAGCGCACGCGACCAGCGTGCGTTGAGCGAGAACTCACGGCAATACTCACCATACGTGGGTAGCTGTGCAGTCTGATGGCATGCTCCGCATGCATATGCAGTCCTAGTGCCTTGTATCAAGTGCACCCGAGCTACATACGCACGCGACCAGCGTTCAATACTTAACATGTGGATCGAGAATCAATGAGATTTTCTATCATTCCGATCTCATTATTTGCACTTTCGATCTCGTATTTAACCAATTTTTCGATCGGGAATGGAATGAGGCATGATACAGATGGAGCGTTAATTATATTCATTTGCAATCAAAATGATACATATATGATTCAACTCTCCCAAAAAAAATCTTCATTCTATCATTTATTTTTCTTCGTTTTATCTTTCAATACAACAATTTGTACATTCTCAATATTCGATCGATATATATGTAGAAATTTTATAATTTCTCCGACATCACCTCGAAAATAATGAGATATAGAACGCGATGGATCAAATTCACATTTATCTCTATCTATAGTCCAAGTACTAGTCAAATAATCTAAAGATATTAGAAATACACAGTTAGTTTCGAAAATGATAGAAAAAATTATAGATTTATCCATTTTTTTTCAATTTCTTGCAACGCTTCCGAAGCTTTGAGATGCTCTTCGTTCGAGTCGACGAGCACCGACTTGATCGCTCGCAATTGTTCTGGAATTGAAAGAGATTCAGTACGTTTTATCACTCAATCTAAATCCTGGCAAATCCAATTTCAGTACAACAATTTGCGGATTTTTTATGATTTTAAAGTTATGAAACAATTTTTTTGAAACATCACCAATATCTCCTCTCACAAAATAGTCGCGAGAGATTAGAGGATTAAAATCACATTTTGAAGTATCAACTGTCTATATGCTATCACTCAATTTCTCGAAATTATTCTTACAATTACTCTTAATATTAAAAACAATCGATAGTACGTGAATGTGTTCAATCTCCCAAGACAGCAAGCAGTACCAATAATAAGTTTCTCGATCTTTTATTATTTCTCGTAATATTTCTTTTTGTCCTGTAAATCAACACACTCTCACCCATTTTGTTCCAATTGCTTGCAGTATCCTTATTCTAGGACATAGGTGTATCAATTGAACATGAGCTTTACGCTCTCAATATTTTTCAAGGAATGACAATATTTTATATATGTCTCCTCTTTTGTAATAATCTTTAGAAATTAAATTGTTATATTCGCATACATTTTTATCGACTTCCCAACCGCTTTTTTTGAATCTTCGGAATTTTTTACTGATTCTAGCAGTCCTCTTTGAATTATAAATTATCGAGTGAATATATGTAAATTTGATCTCTCTCATCAATTCTAAAACACTACCGAAATCTCCCTGCTGCAGCTGTGCCCTTATTATTTCTCTTTCACCTGTCAAAATTTTTTTGTCTCAATCGTGCGAATTGAATATTCAAGATACAATGCATATCTTGATCAAGGATTCTAACAATATCATGGATATTTCCTCTAGTATAATAAATTGAAGTCAAATCTGGGTTAAAATTAGGATCGCTCGGATCGACTTCCCAACAACTGTTCCTTAGTTCTTGTAAAGTATCTGAATGCCAAGCCCATGGATGTTTGTTAAATACCATTGATATTATTTTGCTCGAGTCAAAAAGGGATTCGTAGTTTTCATATTCTGTAAAAACGTCTGCCAGTTCAGAATCGGTGTTTGCGAAATACAACTCGATATATCTCACAATACGTTGCACGACTCTCATTTGCTCTGAAAAATTGATGTCAGGTTTTAGTTTTGCAATTTGTATAAACGTCATGCATTGAAAATTTTCTTCTAAAAGTTTTATGACTTCTTTTAAAGTTCCGCAATAATAGATAGTTGTCGCAAATTTGGGGCGGAATAGATAGTCCTCTTCAACAACCCAACCACTATTCCTCAACATTCGAAAATCGTTATTTTTTGATGGCCAAAAATAGTTTGTGCCGAAAACAAGAGAATATTATTCTATTATCTAGAAATTGTTCAAATTGCTCGCATTCTCTGAAGATAGGTGCAAACGAGTCAGATTTCTCGTGGTCGTAATCGATAAAGTTGTTCAGCAATTTCACAAGCAATCTCAACTGAGCTAGAAGAAGATTTCACTTCCGAGTAAACGAATTGAACATACTCAAAACAAAACCCAAAATAAGATATGAATTCAAAAACTTCATGTATGTTCCCACTGAAATAATAACGGCATGGCATGCTTGCATCATATTTACTTGTCAAGGAATCAATCTCATAGTTGCTCGATATTAACAATATTCTGTTGAAATACGATGTAGAATAGAATACATTTGTTTCATATAACGAATAAAAAGTACAGGAGTCATTGAATTCTGATAGATTGGTTAAATAATCATGGAAAGCTGTGTAATAGCTCATTCTCTCGTCGAAATGTAGCTTTAGATTAGCAAGGCAGCCTTCCAATACCGAGAGTTGAACTTGAAAAATTATCGAGACGGGTCTATTAGCTTGGCTTGAACTAAGTACATTCCTTTAAGCATTTATTTGAATTCATGTATGAAATGTACTACTTCTCGTATGTTGCCTTTTATGTAATACATTGCATCAAGAACAGTTCTGAACTGGGTTTTTTCATGGTCAATTTCCCACTGACTATCTTTCAATTTTTCAAGGTAATTTGTTTTTTCATAATGAAAATTAGACGTTGTGAAAACTATGCAAAAATCGTAGCTTGTATCCAGGTGAGATTCTATCATTAGGAATAGATTGAAAACGGCTATATAATCCGTCCGTTTCCTAATGCGGATTGCTTCTAGGATTTCTAGGTGCCCTGAAAGGGTTTCATACCATCAATTAGTGAAAAAATAGAATGCATCAAAATCACTCACCTTCATAATCAATTCCGAAGACCATTTTGTCTGTGCAAAGTAGATTTCTCTCAAAAATTGATGGTCTCAAATGCTTCGGCCTCTAGTTCAGTGAGATTCCCAAAATTTGTTGTGTACTTCGAGATTCTAGGCAATAGCTGGGTGGAAAGGATAGTGAAGCACTGCTGACCCCCGAGAATTTACCCAAAACACACCGACTCAGAAGAAAAAATCTATTGGAAAATACGTATAACAGACCAGAGTATGGAATACTGGGGCATATTCTATCCACGCTCCCTTTATATGTTTCGAATCTCCTCTGCAGGTAGACACGTTGTTTGAAGCTGCACTTCCTACAATGACACATCTCCTATACGAGGGGGCGGGTCTCTCGCATAATGAAGACAGACAATAGTTTCTAGCATGCTTTATTAAAGATATATATATATGATGACACCAAAGGCCATGGCCAAGGCTACAATCTTAATTTATTCCATTCTTACGCGAGTGCGAATGTTTTGGTCCAAGTGAGTGATTCTTGAATTCACATTTTCGATGGCAATTTGATTTTGCTGAATTTTCGTTCCAGTTGCTCTTTTACAGCTCCGTCCCTCTCCTGTTTTTATTTGAGGTAATCAAGCATTTGTCTATAGTGCTCCATCTTTCCACCAAAACCCTCAATTACGTTTTTCATCTCCTCGTAACTAATCAACGATTCTTCCTGCAACTGAACGATTTTATCATTCGTCTCACCTTGACGATCGAGCAAGGTATCTTCCCAAGAACTACTTTCCATCAATTTCAAGTCATAATGTTGACAATTTTTCTCAAAACGTTCGGATAATTTGTCGTGCGAATTTTTCAAGCCAATTAATTAGGAAGTCAAATGACCAGCTACAACTGAATGCACACCGTTTATCTCTTCATGCATGAAATCTTTCAAATTCACGAAATCATCGTTAACTTTCAAATATACGTCCTTTGAATTTGAGATGCTATTTTTTCATATCTTCGATGCTATCCGCCATATTAAGAATAGATTCATCAATCTCATCAAATTTTCCTCTGGAAATAACTGAATGATCCATGAACACTTCAGTCAAAGCATTTACTTGACTTTTGAAGAAAACATTTTCTCCTTGACTCTGAACTAAGCTTTTCTTGGCATCAGTGAATGCCACCTTATTTTTACTAAATTTGAGCGAAAAATCATCCATGCTCTGCTCGCGCAAGCGCTCACGCTTTTCGAGAGTTTGAATTCTTTGATTAACAATTGCAGTAAAATCTTGGATTTCTGATTTCATGGTATCAAAATTATCAATCATATTCCGTGCGCTCCGAACCACTTTGTTCTTCACATGATCCATGTTAACGTCCATAGCATGGAATGATAGAGCAATGGTTTTTCCTAGTTTTCCCATCAGCTCGGTCTCATTTTCATCCAAATTTCCTATGAATTTAGAGGTAATTCCATCGAGCGTGAGAATGGTCTCATTCTCATTCGGATCCTCATTTTTCAGCTGCTCGTCGTAAGCGAAAATCACATCTTTTGCTCCGGCAAAAATATGAGTATTCCCTGCGCATAACCAATGAATCAGTCAAGTTGCGCATATCAATGAGCTATAACATACGTACCACCTACTGCATCGAGCACGTTTTTACGCTTTTCTCGGGCACTGCTCTGCGATGTAGATGACCCTCCTTTTCCAAACTTTGTTCCCAAATCAAAAGACAGATTCTCATTCTGATGATTTTCAGTTCCAGATAGATGTGGAGTAGACGATGATAGTCTTGTGGATCCACCCTTCTCAAAGATGGTGGGATTCTGAGAGTTCTTCTCCATTTTCACTGGATATGTACTCTTCGAAGTTCAGAGACGTAATGATCCAACGAGTAATAGCTCTCTTTATTTATAAGATGAAACCTGCTCCACGTAGCTCCTCTATTAGAGAAATTACTTCATTGCGGGTTGATTCGTTCCCAGCCTGTATAGAGCGGAGACAAAGATCTAGACGAGCGCAGAGCTCGTTTGCATCATCCCACTAGACATATTCCAATGATTTGGAGTTACGTAGCGTCAAAGTATCGCTGTTTCCTATATTTTTCACTATTTTTCGAAGTCCAGAGCCTGTTTGGGGTTTGAAAAGAGGTGCAATAATGGTCTTATATTTTTCACTCTTTGAACTGATGATTCGCTTTGCAGGATCATGATCTCGTCGGTGAGCTTTAGTCAATTCTAGAACTTTCTTGTATCTCATGAGATCGTGTGATTTATAGTGCTTAGGCTTATCTTTGAAAATTAATTCATAAATTCCAACTGACGATTGTATGACGTGTTCTTTCCCTAAGAGTATAACATCATTATTCCGATTGAAGTCCATCGATAAGGAACCTAACATTAATTGATTATCTGCATAATAGGGTCCACTGGTTAGATCTGCACCATTATTACCCTTGATGAAATCTGAAAGATAACGAAGTGACAATGCTCCTAAATTTTTGTGCAAAAAATCTTGAAAATTCGTCCTTTCTCGAGGATTTTCCACGATTCGTTGAAGAGACTGCTGGAGAGACTGTTCCTCGTTCTTATCAGAACTTATTGAATCATTATGAGTGGAGAATACTTTTTCCACATACTGTCGACTTCTAGTTTTCTTTGGATGATGAGAGGAAGATGATGATGAAGGCTTAGATATGCTTGCGTTGAGACGTTCTTCATTGAAACTGGATCGTCTCGGAATTTCCATGATTTTCATTTCTTCCTCGCTACTTTTACTATCCTCGCTTTCCATCACTTCATCAACTAGCTCAGTTTTTAGCTTGCCCACGTCAATCATCTTCCCTTGTTGACTAACCAATTTTTCTAAAGGTTGCACGAGTGGTTGTAAATTTTCTATAACTTTTTTACGATCACTCAATTTTGTAAGCTTGAGTGCATGGCTCTTATTGCGGATTGCTGATGAAAATTTAGCTATCTGCCTCGCTATCTCAGTTTTTCCCTTCCTCACAGTTCCATTTTCATCTCCTTTCTTGGGAGCACTCTCTTCACGATTTTCGCCTTTGATCTCACCATTTTGACGTTTACAGTCAGACTGATCAAATGTTATGAATGTATCATAATTCTTTCTGTACCTCCCTTCATTCTTCGGAGATGTCTTGTCAATTACACAGAAATTATATCTACCATCTGACCAACAAGCTGCGCACATGGATTTGTATTCTTCCCAGCTCATATCAGAATTAACGTGTGAATGATATATTACTCGAAGAGTCGTGTCGTCGACGTTAAGAATGACCATAAAGTTCAAATTATCTCGACATAGTTTCTTCGGTGCGCTCGTATAAGATTGTGTAAGAAAAAATACGTCCGATCCAAAATGCCTTGACATGCAAAAATGAGGTAGCAATAAAGGATAGTTCTGATGAGCAACGTCATCGAAAATGAGGATAGAATTGGGCTTTGCATCTTTAGGATCGATTATCTCTTCACTGTTTGTCGATTCGTAAAAATGCATACCGTCGTTTGATAGCTCATTCATCACAGCCTTCAAGAGACGGTACTTCGACTGACCCAAGCTCTTAGAGTATAGATATATATTCTCAAATGCTTATTCATTTTGTGCGAAGATTAATGACAGGAACGCATTCGTTTTACCACATCCACTGGAACCGATGAATAGAGCACGTAGGTTGCTCGGAAGTATCTTACCATGTTTACCCTTGACTTTGTCTCCTGCGCAATTATCTAGATTCAACACGGTTATCCCCTCCTTTTGCTTGACAAATCTCATGATGAATACTGAATTGATGATGAGATGAGATATAGAAACGACACGAAGTGGCCGCGTGACTACAAGCTGCGGCCGAGGCACGTGCCTCTGCAAAAGACGCATCTTTTTCAAAGCGCTTGGCGGCCAAAGCCGTATCTAAAATCATGAAGATCCAATGTCAACGAGGTATGGGTATGAAGAAAAAAAAGCGAGCAGTCCGTAGCAAGAAGAAAAGAGAGTTGATATTAGCTCGCAGAGGTGGATTCCTACCGGCTCTACTCACTATTGCAGCTCTTTCTGCGCTCGCGACGGGTGCAGCCAATGTTATGAAATCTGTCAGCGATATGCGCACCAATCGTAAAAAATTGGAGGAGCGATCACGTCATAATAGAGCACTCAAAAAAGCTGGTGAAGGGATTTATCTGAATCCTTACATGCATGAAAGAGGTGCGGCTTTAAAAAAAGTCCAAGTCAAGAAAACGCAAAGTAAAGGTATAAAAGGGGCAAGTTATGGAAGCAGCAAAAGGTATCAGATATTTTAGAGGTGTTTACGCGCGAGACAGGCTCCCACGTTCTCCATTGCCTCGCGAATGTGGTTCGCTCAACTTGGCTAGCTTGAAAAGCAAAGGCACGCATTGGTGTGCATGGAGTAAAGAAGACAACATAGTAAAATATTTTGATCCTTCTTCTGGGTTGACTCCCCCAAATGAGCTGATCAAGTATTTTCTCGATACTTGTCCTGACTGCCAGATAACATATAATCGCATACCCAGGCGAACATATAATCAGAGCAATTGTGGTCAACTTTACTTACAATTTTTGAGGAAAAAATTTTCAAAATGAGCTCTTACTCATTTCGTATTCAGTCATGTCACGAACTTACTCCATATCAGGTGTAGAATCGCATCTCAGCACCAGTGTTACTCCAAACGTTGATGCAGGCAGTGGAAACTATGAATTTGGATTAGTCAATTTTACAATTGTCTATTCAATAAGCAACGTCGATTCCAGCAACAATCGATTCCATTACGGAGATCAAGTGCATCTCATACCACGAGGATCTCACGAGCTAGAGAAATTGCAAAAACCATTACGTCAAGTGTTGATTGATTATCATACCAAGGTTAAAAAGCAAACCTTGAAAGCTGATGGATATTCATTTTCGCTCCGAGCTAAAAAAGTGACCCTATGCATAGAATTATATTCAAATTACGACATAGATTTTTCACGGCCTCAAAGTATTGGATCTGTTTTGGGATTTTCTAGTGAGCAAAAGGCTGAGAAAATTTTGAAAGCTCGTTGCTGGCATACATCCAGCGAACTAGTTAGAATTGAAAATATATCAGTGATTAGACTAGAAAGCAACATCATTTCTGGTCCATACCGAGATGGGGTTGAAAGTCATACGCTCTTTGAATTTCCGTTACTGGTTCCAACAGAATATTCCATTGACATAGTGCCAACAGATAGAATATATACCCCGTTCACGTGCATCTGATAGATCATATAAGCGTGAGAATTTGTTACCAAGACGGAAAATTGATAGACTTTGGTGGAGAACCAATAAATCTACAGGTTCATCTCAGAAAACGGCAATGATTGTCTATAATAACAGTGGCTACTCAAGGACACCAGTCATTTGCCGTCCATCGTCTTCACATGAAATCTCACCATCAGTCAGATCGTTGCGTAAAATTCCATTGACTACTGCAAACGTTCAACTCCTAAGCTTGTTGGGATTCAAAGTGCCCAAGAATGGGGGATGCTCTTGATATGTTTGCTAGTCCGCAGGTCGACGAGCACATTGTCAAAAAAGACGTAAGATTTTTCAACCCGTATACTCCACATAGTTATAACAAAAGTGATGAAGTGTGACGGATGAGTAATATCGGTCTTGCCTCTCTCCTGGGCCAAGTAATATGAAATGATATCCTAATCATATAGTTATTATTTCAGTCAGAGCCGAGCGAACGAGAGGACATTTTCAAGGTAAGAGAGAGAGAGAGAGAGAGAGAGACGGCAGATGGACGCACCGGCTGATCCGTGACGTAGCCAAGTGGGCGGAACGCACCCACGGAGAGATGGACTACTGGACGACGCAGGCACTGAGCGATCATGGTTGCTTCGGTTCCTATCTAACCAGGTTCAAGAAGAGGACGACCCCAGCATGTCAGTCATGCGGGGACGAATGGGATGACGCCGAACATGCCCTGTTCAAGTGCAGCGACACCCGGAGAGAGCGCGCCGAGCTGGATGAATGGCTGGGTGCTCAACTAACACCTGAGAATCTCGTCCCGTACTTGCTCCGCAACCAGGAGACATGGGATAGACTCACCGGATACATCAAGCTGGTGATGACCCGCAAAGAGGAGAAAGAGAGGGAAGTAAGGCGCCTCGAAGCAGGCGAATTACAGTGACTCTGCCGATTGAAACAGAAGAGGTCCAAATGGTTCCAGGAGGAATATGATGGACTGAAGAGGGAAGAAAGAAGAGAGAAGATCGAAGAAAGAAGAAAGAAGAATGAAGAGATGGAAGAAGATCGAAGGAGGAGAAACAACACCTGCGAGTCGTGAGAAGAGGGACGCTCGATCCTGAGCGCGAGACGCCACCGGTCCTGAAGTAATGCTCACGCGGTGCCGGGTCCGGATTGGTAAGTTGGTGGATCTCTCCCTTGTCCGATGGCCAGCGCCAAAGGGGAAGGGAGAGAGGGTTTATCTGGTACGGATGGCCGCATCGATGCGGAATCCAGCCCGGAAGCCTTGAGAAGTATCGGTCAGGCGTAATTGTCCGTCCGGAACCTCTCTGTGGCTACGTCGCAGCGTATTCACCCTACAACCACCTAAAAAAAAAAAAAAAAAAAAAAGAGAGAGAGAGAGAGAGAGAGAGAGAGGGAGGGAGAAAGCACACTATAGCAAGACAGGCCTGCGCGGGTTATAGTTGCAGCAGGAGCCATACTTCCCCCCGCGCTCCCTCCCCTCGCGCGCCATTTCATCATCGCCACGCCGCCGGTGGCAGACTCACGTCGTTCGTGATAGAGAGAGCACGCGCCGTCGCTCGCTCCGGATTTTGCTCCGTTTTGCCGCGCATATTCTCGTCGTCGTCGCAACAAGTTTCGGTACGCGCGTGCCCCGGGTATTGAGTGCAGTGGTCCCGCGACAGGCCCTGTCATTTTGTGAGCTCTAGGACGAGCCCGGACAAGCGACATCTCCTTAACCAAGCGAGGTCAAATCGTCGACCGCGCCAGGTCAAAGTTAAGCGACCGTCTCAAGGCCGACTTGCGTCTCGTGGCCATCCTGCGCCCAGTAGCCGACGCCGTCTACAAGGCCAACACTCAACGTTCTGTAAGTGCTAGCTCGAATTCTCTCTCTCTCTTTCTGTGGCTAGTAGAATGTATTCCTCTTCGTGCCCTCCTGACCTCGTGCGCGAGCTTGCGCAAGTACTCTCACGGTCTAATGACCTTTTGTAAATACTTTGTAAATATGTTTCGACTCTTTCCTCTTCATTTTCATTAAAGCTTCGCTGCCTAACTTTACCACCTTGCTCTTATCATTCCATGTTCCCTCTGAATATGCAAAATATAGAGTAAGTAACCCACGAAAATAAACCAGGCTCTGCCTGGATGTGCCTGAATAATTCCAGTCATATTGGCGCCCAACTTGGTTCTATTTTATTGCATAATTAGAGTACAATGCACAAAAATTCGAGCACGTGGTAGTGTGTGATAGTATGTGTGAATTATGAGTGTGAGAGCATGGTGAGTCGAGTATGAAAAATCCAAGTGCGGTTGGATTTTATGCACCGCGTGGTCTCGACGACCATTTTGCTTGAAAATTTTCGGAGCAAATAGAAGCTCAAAATTTTCGCGACTATGCGACGCCTCGACAGGAGAGGCAAACAAGACCATTCATGTTCATACCCAACATAGCCCGATCGTCGCTCGCTCGCTAACGATTTGAAGTTCTCTCCCACGAGCACGAAAGAGATAGCTATGTGTAATATAATATTCAATCAGAATACTTCGTGCTCGTGGCATAGTTCATTCGAAAATCACGTGATTTAAACTCGCCATGCAACAAGTGCGTGTATGAAACGTGCACCATGAAAGTGCACAGCGATGCAAGCAACAGCAATATATAAAGATATAGTGAAGTAGCGTTAGGTGTTCATAACCGTCCCAGCGTCCCAATGCGTTCTGAAAATTAATGAAAATTCTTGCGCTCGATTGAAATAATTGAAAAGCGATTGCTGATCAATGGACACCTGAAATTAATTGTTCATTAATGAATTTAGCAATCTTTAGTAAGATTTGAGTCAATTCTGAAGGACTTTGACAAATATTTTCAATTAACTTTGTAAAAATTCTGAAAATTTTTCTATTGCGTTGAATTAATTTCTAATGACTCACGCACACTTGTGCATGGCGAATACGATTGTTGCTAACAATTTTATAAACGAATTCAAATTTTTCAACAAATAATTGGTCAATTTCAATAGACCAAAGTGCAAATGACCACATATAGGTAACATTGATCGGTGCCGTTTTTGACTTGAATGTATAGATATACCAATACCCTTGAGTGATATATATAGGTATACTGACGACTACATGAAGTCGAGCGCTGCGTTACAGAATCCGCGTGTGTATTTGGACTTTTTCCACATATTATAGGTATATAACGTGCGCGTAGCGAAATGAAGAATTGTTATTGTTAATTATTCAAACAATTTACAGTAAAAATTGAATTTTCTCTGCGAATAACACCCGATGTTGGGGTAAACAAAGCCATTCGAAGTGAAATCAAAATTGATTTTTGAATATTTTTGGAAATAGCTGTTTTTCACTTTTTTGACTTTTTGTACCAGTATTCGACCACGATAGCGGCAGGTATCATGAGGGGTCCAAGATTGCGATTGATCCAGCTGTTTCCAATAATTTTGCAATTAATTTAACAATAAATTTTGCAATAAACGAAATTCCAAGAATTCATTTTTCCGCTTTTCTGCAATTTTTTGGATACAATTCAATACTTTTCATAATTTTGACTTCACAGTCAATGAAAATGAATGATTTTTGAAACTTTTGCAACATTTTTGGAAATCATGGCAGACGGAAACGATACCTTTTTTTAATCAGAAGCTTGACCTGTTGGTTGATTAGTCTGAAACCAGATGAACAATTAGAGACAATTCGCAAATTTGAACTTCGAGAAGATGGAGACGAAACCATCCAAGTGGAAAGGCGTATGCGCTGTTTGTTAGGTGATTATACCGAATCTGACTTCATTGAAGATGATGAATTCGAGAATGATGAAGATTCGAAGCGATATAGGATTGCATTGCGTAGCGATTTAGTACAAACTGCGTATATTTCGGTTTCGCGGAGACCACTACATCAATGAAGATGGCAACGTCAACGCAATGGCAAGCGGAGGATTGACATCGTCATTTATACAAGAAGGAGACAATGACATTTTTCCAACAATAGTCAGCGGATCGACGACAATTACAACAACATCAGTGCCCATTTCGACATATACAGGCACAATGCCTCGGCAAACCATAACCTCTGCGACCTCGATGGACAACAGGCCTATCACTAGTACTACAGGTAGTCCTACTGACCTTGATTTAGTGCCATACATCTGTGATGATGGTACTGTACAATATATACCAAGAATGGTCGCAAATCAAATGAAGCGGTTGACCGCCGCGCAAAAACAGGTCGACGCATTACAAGTAAATTGGACCAAGAAGAATCGCGAGCTGGTAGAATCACGGAAACGTGCGCAAGCAACTAAAGCTTAATTAATCGAAAAATCGGGCAATTTCGATACTCGCGAATTGGCAAATAGCACGCAAATGCCTGTAGGTCAAAGCACAGGTATACCAACGAGCGTGCCAAGGCTCTTAAGCAACACACCTCGAATAAGAAGTATTAATCTTCAAGATACATACGATCTCCGGTATTTCAATCCAAATGAAGATCGAACAAGACAATCTGACCAAACAGTCATTCAACCAATAAATGTACCTGTTATGACCGGACCTGATGGGTCCGGTAACAAATATATTTATTTTAGAGTGGGTTTTTGGACATTGAAGGGCGGCCTGCCCTGTTGCACTCACCTTATTCAAAATTGTAGACAAGAATATGAATACGCTTTTGATGTATATATATATATATATCGTTCAAATTTTGAAAAAGGAAATATGCATATTAATCATCAGGGAGAAGGTCAATTTAATTAATAAATATTGATTTGAGAATAATTCGATTTATGCTAATTTTGAATTGGACTATACAAAGGTAACAACGATAGATTCAATATACTAAACTTGAATGGTAGATTTTCTTAGACTTACAATTATATTGATACTAAATTCTACTCGAGGATTCCCAGCTCTGCGGGTCAAGATATCCTGGAGGCTGATAGACAGGTTGATTAGCTCATTCTCGGGATGACGCCGGAGATGCGCGGCGGGTTTCAGTCGACTCAGTCTCTCACTTAGAAATTTACTTTGTCGTGCTCAACACTTGGGTAAAATCTGTGCGTGAGTTTAAGAGTAACGTTCCAAGACTGATCGATCAACTGCTGTTAACACTCAATTTTTATAGCTTTGTGGTTATGAAATTCGACCTGTTTTTTGGCCATGCGCGTAACTCGGAGTTACTGTGGGTTACGCGGACGGCGACAACAATGCGCTGAATCAACCTGTCTTCATAATTCTGATTGCTTAATTAAATAGAGGTTACTCAAAAGACAAGCAATCCTCAATCGCAACTCAGCAATTCACAACTTCTTTGGGTAATTGGGGCACCTCGGGATGGCGGGACGCCACATACCTAACAGTCTACCAGCATCGCAAGCTGTACACAGTGGTTTCAACGATACCCACGGAAGAAATAACTCAATTCGCAGCCAACCTGTCGACATTGGAAAAATAGTACGTCAATGGAAATTGACTTTTTCTGGAGATTTAAAAGATGCCAGCATAGAAGAATTTTTGCAACGAGTTGACGAATGTAAGACCGTATCTAGTATTGCGGATGAAGACCTCATGAATGCACTGACCGAATTACTAACCGCTCCAGCTCTGCGATGGTTTAGACAATCGCGGTCGAAGTGGACAAATTGGGCAGCATCCAAGACAGATGCTCGAATATTCTTTGGTTGGGATAAACACTTTCAGCAACGACTCATCCGCGAAGCAGAGTCTCGTACGCAAAGGAAAGAAGAGCGTGCAAGAGACTACATTGTTTGTCTCTTAACAATACCTGACAAATTTGATACACCATGTGAGCGATAACCAACAACTTGAACTTTTATATCGCAATTTGCATCCCACAATTCAACAATGGGTCCCTCGCGATGAAGTCAAAACGGTCGACGACCTCTTCACGCTTACTCGAGAAGCAGAGCATATTCGAGATAGCAATAAATTTCATCGTCCGCCCCCCAATCCTGATCAGTCTCTCTTGCCTGAACTGGCATATAAACCACCCGGGACAGAAAATCAGAAGACAATGAATCTCAACCTCACCTGGCAGCAACCTCGGTTGAACCACTGGTTGGAACGACAAAATTGATTAAAAATTTAATTCAAAAAGAATTGAAATCACTGACACTGCCTGCTGCGCCCCCAACGCCTAGGCAAAATCACAACACAAATGCGCCAACCTCGATTGCGCAAATGACAGATGCAGTGGCAAAAATAATTGATGAAAAATTCAAATCATTCAAATTGCAGTATACAAATACGTCTGCAAATAAACCTGCATCGAATCAACAACGAAATAATCCAAGTAATGACAAACCCAAAATTGATACGGTCCCTAGACCTAAACCGGTCATTAAAAGCGGCCACAATAAGGACAAAGAACCTGGTTCTGGTCCAAAAAGTAAATTCTGCTGGAACTGCTCTTGGCCTGGATACACGAAAAATGACTGTCCTGAATGTCGAAAAAAAGGAGGAGGAGGCGACTAGGTAAGGCCTTTACCGCCTCTCTAGAGGGAATTGCCTCTGGTAATGGGTTGGTCAGTGACCAACAACCAGCCACGAAACCAGGACTATATTTCACGGACTCTCCAAGTCGATCAACTGATTGTGACAATGAAAAACCACTTGGCGATCATCCTCGCTGGTGGCTCAAAACAAATTTAGGAAACGTCTGTGTTCGCGCTCTGTACGACACTGGCACATCTCGAACAGCTGTTAGACCAATCGGTCTACAATCAGCTGCTGCAATTGGAGCTCGTGTATCGCCCTATCGAGGCCCACACTGCCGTTTAGCAACTAGTGAATCAGCGCGGCCGGTAGCGCAAACCAAATTGCCAATTGAGGTTGCTGGTGTAAAGAAAGACATCGCAATGTTCATTTATGGAAGATTGGCCTGTGACCTAATTTTGGGAGCAGACTTCGCATATTCTTCAATGCAATCCTTGTTCCTGAAGAAAGTACTATGACAGTGAAAGGCGAGAAGGGCCCATCAGACCCTTCTACTGTTGAGTTTGCTACTCAAGGCGTTTTAAATACAGCCAACCTCGCATCAGTCGGCATCGGAGATCTCACTAATGAGTAGCGCAAATTGTTAGATGACGTGTTAGACCGTGGTAGTAGTACATGGTCCAAGTATTGGTTGCACGGACCGGATTGAACATGAGATCGTCGTCGAATTATGTCGACCGATCAAACAAAAATATTACCCCGTATCCAAATGGATCGAGGACGAAATGCATGATCAAGTACGGAAAATGCTCGAACTCGGAGTGATCAGAAAATCGACGAGCGCATGGTCTAGCCTCGTAGTAATGGTTAGGAAATCGAATGGCAAATATCGCTTCTGTGTTGACTATAGAAAATTGAATAATGTGTCACGCAAGAATGCATATCCTATACAAATGGATGCAATTCTACGGAAGCTTCAAAATGCTAAATTCATCAGCACTATAGACATGAGCTCCGCATACTGGTCTTTTCCACTCAAAAAAGTCTCAGAACAATTCACGGCATCTACAGTGCCCGGATTAGGTTTGTTCGAATTCACAAAGTTACCGTATGGGGTTTGTAATGGTCCTGCGACCTACCAGGCCCTAATGGACGATTCAATCGGTCCTGAATTAGAGCCATTCGCGTTCAGCTATTCAGAAGCCATCATAATAGTAACTGAGACATTTGAAAAACACCTAGAAGTACTCGAGCTACTTTTGAAGAAAATCAAAGATGCCTGTCTAACAATGAATCGTGGAAAAAGTCACTTTTGCAAGGACGAAGTCGGGTACCTCGGAGTGCTAGTCAATCATGACGGCTTTCGACCAGATCCAGAGAAGATCAAGCCAATCATGGAATTTCTAGCCCCAAAGGCTTTGAAAAAATTGCAGCGCTCCTTAGGCATGGCGTCGTGGTATAGAAAATTCCTAAACGATTTCGCCACGATTGCCGAACCGCTCACTCGCCTAACCAAGAAGGGGACGCCTTTCTCATGGACAGATGAGCAACATAATGCCTTTGAGCAAATAAAAATCATGCTTGCAACGGCTCCAGTCTTGAATCGGCCTGATCACAATCTCGAATTTCAAATCCAGACCGATGCGTCGAATACGGGCCTTGGAGCCCTGCTTGTTCAAATAGTAGATGGCTAAGAGCGCCCTCTAGAATTTGCTAGCAGAGTACTCACGCCCCAAAAAAGAAATTCCTCTTGTACAGAACGAGAATGCCTGGCTCTTCTGTGGGCGATAAGAAAATTCCGTCCTTAGATTGAGGGATACCCATTCAAAGTAATAACTGACCAAGGTAGTCTGCGTTGGTTATTGGATCTACGGGATCCCACAGGACGTTTAGCCCGCTGGGCATTTGAATTACAAAGCCATGACTTCACCATACAACATCGAGCAGGGAACAAAAATATCGTACCAGACTGCTTATCTAGGATGTACGAAGACGAAGGAATGCCGGAGAACCTGGTCTAGCGACCATTAGTGCAGAAAAATCGACGCAAGATGCGTGGTACATTGAGAAATTCAACGAGGTCCAAAGTCGTTCAAAAGAATTTCCAAATTGGGAAATGGTCGGTGAAAATCGTTACCATTATGAGCCGGACGACGTTCTCGACGATCTTGGAATTGACAGCGATGCGTGGAAATTAGTAGTACCGCAAGAAAATCGTTTACAAATCCTAAGAGAATGCCATGGAGAAGTAACAGCAGGCCAGTTTGGTCGATTTAAAACACATCAATGTGTTATACTTCATTACTTCTGGCCAGATTTATACCACGATGTTGCAAATTTCGTGAGAAAATGTACAATTTGCCAACAATGGAAAGTGCAACAACTCGCACCAGCCGGCCTCATGGGCAAACGGTCAATCACACGACCATGGCAAGTTGTAGCAGCCGACACTTGCATGTTCTCTCGCAGTGTTCATGGCAATGAATATATGATAGTCTTTATTGACTCATTTCCAAAATGGATGGAATGTGTACCAGTTCGCGAAGCAAATGCACTGACCGTGCGTAAAGCCCTGGACACTAAAATAATTCTATGTTTTGGTACTCCCGAAACTTTTTTGTGCGACAACGGACCAAAGTACTCAAACAAGGTAATAGACAAGTTCTTGGAGGAGTGTGGGATTGTACATATGACTATACCACCTTACGCTGCTCATTGCAACCCAGCAGAACGAATAATAAGAACAATTGAAACGTCCATTATTGCATATTTAGAGGACAAACATAGTCGCTGGGATGAACACGTGATCGAACTCCAGTTCGCTTACAATACGAGCGTCCAGCTTTCGTCTCATCTCAGTCCAGCTATTATGAACTATGGACGTAATCCAGTCCCACTGAAAAACTTCAAACGTCAACAAGAACTCGCGTCTGCTGAAAAAGAGCTAGTGCCAGCAATAAGTCACTGTCAAGCACACATGCTAAAATTGCCTGACTTATATACGGTCGCAATGACCAACTCGCAGAAAGCTCACGAGCATCAAGCTCAATACTACAATAAAAAGCGACGTGATGTCCATTACGCATTAGGGGATGCTGTCTGGAAGCGTAACAGAGTCCTATCATCACAAGCTGAGGGTATCACAGGCAAACTTGCACCCAAATTCGACGGCAAATTCACCATCCTGGCTCGACACGGTTCGAATGTTCACGAATTGGCCGATGAGTCGGGCCAAAGCATCGGAAAAGTGCATGTTCAAGACCTCAAACCCTACATCGACGGCGAAGAGCCCCCAATCGAACCGGAAATCGAACAATCAATAATCGCCCCATTAGACGACGATTCGTTCAACCAAGGTCCATGTCGGGTACTCAGATCTGCAAAAAACGTTGCGCGAAAAGCAAATACTCCAAAATTGACCAAAACAAGGGGGCGACCGCGAAAAAAATCGTCATTACTCGAGAACGCGTCAAATTCGCGCCCTCAATCAGGCATCAGTCAAACGACCATATGGTCGAAGTGACTCCGCCAAATACGACCGACGTGGTGCCAAAACGACGTCGCAGCCGACCAGGAGGATCGACAAAAAAGAGGATCTTGAATGCGTCAAATGTACCCCCTATGCGCACTAGATCTAGTAGTCGCTTGGCAAATCAGTGATTCTATTTTCCAACTTACACTATTTTGTCGTAGAACTTTTGTAGAAAAACTCTTTTTTCTTTGTAGTGGACGTCTGTCCGTAGAAGAAAGAAATATAGGGAAACAACCTAGGAATAATTTGTTCCAGGAAATGGAGTTCCTCAATGACAGCACCGAGATCACCGAAGAATCACCAGAGGAGGTGAGGAATATTGGCTTTTGTATACCGGGTCCCTGCCTTTTGGCTCAACCCCGGTTGCCCCCATGGGCGCGGGGCAGGGATACGCCCTGCCAGCGCGTCGGGTTGGAGGATGACCAACACCGAGCCAGGTTCGATGATGGCTCAGTCTTCCGCCCCGACTACCGACTTTCGGGCACGGCCCCCAGCACAAGGCCGGTGCTCACCCCTCGGTGGGGGGTTTTGGGACTCTTTTAGGCTTCCTGAGAGCCCAAAGAGTCCCTCGGGATGATGGATGAGTCTTACGGGCTCGCATTGTTATCGCCCGAGGGCGATCCCAATTTGAGTCCCTAGACTCACCCACTCCCGTGGTGCCGAATGGAGATGTGCGGTCTCCTCGCTCCGGCGGGCGGTAACTGGGGCCGGAGAGTCGTCACACCCCAGGGATGAGGCGCCATGCCCCAGCCCCCCTTGCGGTTTCCGGGAGAAGTCAAAGCGCCGAGCACCAGTGTCGGAGCCAGTCTTCTCCCTACCGGCTTCGGGCCTGAGCCCGGGTACGGTGTCCCAGTAACTGGGGCCGGAGGGTCGTCACCCCCCAGGACATGGTGTCCCCCTTGCGGTAAAGCACCCATGCGATTGAGGGTCCGGGTTGCAGCGCCTAGGCACTGCTTCCCTCGCCCTCTTCTTCCACCTCTGCTAACATCCTCACAGCTTCCTTCCGTGCCAGGAAGACCCTTTCTGCAAACCTACAGGAAGCCCCAAACGATTTTTTTCCATGCGTTACGCCACTAACATCCCAGTTTCCATCCTCATCACGTATCACACCCATACTACTCAAATCACGCAAATCATTATACAGCTCACATTCACACAACACATGCATCCAGTCCTCACACTCATGACCACATACACATCTGGGCGTTCACTTAGCCTTCTTCTAAAGAGGAACCCGTTGAACGTCCCGTGACCTGTGAGTAAACACAGGACACGGAAGGACGGCTCAAACAGGCCTCTGGGGATACTATCCACCAGAGTTACCCTCCTGATGAAGGCATAAGTGGCACGCCCGTTCCTCGTTTCCTCCCATCTTTCTTGCCATTCACTCCTCACATTCACCTCAATCATATCCTCAAGCTCGTCTCCACTCATCCCTTGTATCGCATCCCTATCTACCATGTCGACCGGTCGGAACTCGATGTTTTTCTCCACCCTCCACATCGTCGCACGTCTTCTACAATCCAGGTCCCACGGGGTCCACCCCGCGAGAACTTGGAGTGCCTCAGTGGAGACCGTGCGACATGTCCTCAGGCATGCCAAGAGGACTACCCTCTGGCAAGAGTTAAGTGCCTCCCGCGCGGTTTTGTATATGAGGCGATCCGCCCATATACTTGCCCCATACAGTGCAACACTCCTAAAAAGCCCATTCACCCTGCAGTTTACCCCTTTCATCCTCACACCCCAGTCATTCTTCAGGACTCTCCTGAATTTCCCCACTAGCTTGCAGATCTTTGGCTTAAGCCTTCGCAAGTGTGGGGCAAAGGAGAGTCTCTGACCCACATATATACCCAAATACTTCACCTCTTTCACATATTTTATCTTTCGCACAGTCCCATTCATATCCACACTCACACTCCTATATAATCAACATTCAGAAACCCTTTCATCAGTATACATACGGTCTTCTCGTCACTCACATCCACACCCGCTTCCTCACCCCATTCATACACTATCCTCATCGCTCGCTTCAGTTTCTCCTCAATTTCATTCCTGCTCTTCACTTTTACGATGAGATTGATGTCGTCAGCATACGCTACGACATCAACCCCATCATCCCTTAATTCCCTCAGTTTTATGAGGAGCTTGTTCATTGACAAGTTCCATGCAGTGGGTCTTGGTATGGACCCCTGCGCTGCCCCTGCCTCGAGCTCTTTCCACACTACCCTCCCGTTCCTTTTCATGCACGCTCTCCTTCCACTCCTATATATAGATAAATATCATAGTGTCATCGAACCAACGATTCAATCGAGAAGATATCATAAGATTCTCGTCACGAGTTTGAAAATGTTTAATTACTGACGACTCCTCGCCTAAATTGAAATATGCGGAAAACATCAAACAAACTTTAGCAGATTCAAATTTTTTGATCAATGGTCTTAGGAACCTGATTATCAAAGGTTTTGCTAAAGTACAGAAAGTGACAACGTCGAGACAATTGATATTACCACAAATTCCTGTCATGATACGATTTTTGAAAGCGCTCGGTCCTGTATAAAACGATACGTCCTCTATATTTTTGTTGCTCCCGGATTGGTACATGTTTTCGAGAATAATATACTTGGATTTCCTTTCATTGTGCAATGTTTTTAGTCGTGCTTCATGTCCAGTTGTCAATTTTAACTCATTCGTTGTATTCAGTCTTGGAACATGAGATATGCGTCGCATGAGTCTCTTATGACTCTTTTTAAGCTTCAAAATTCGTTTCAAATTCGCCGTACTCACGTCTTCTGTACTCAGCAGATTGAAAATTTATAAGAGATCATCTCTTCCGGTCTCAATAGATTGCAAAACGTCAGACATGATCACTAGTAGGAGTGTAGCTCTGAGATGCAGAAGTCGATTTTATATGCGGAAGCCGACTTTGCTTAGATCATCGGTACGTGCGCTTAGATCATTGTCACTCCTTCTCTTCATTAATCGAATTTTTATAAATGCTCATTATCAAGCGTCTGAGCTAAGTATGTATTCTACAGTGCGCACGTCATTCCGGCAAGTTACCTCCATTAGTCAAAGTGAGAAACTTGTCCACTGAACGTCGCTATAAAATCAAGTCCGCGATGATTGTTAATACCAAGTACGGGGAATCCTGTCCGCTGATCCTTTTTAACGAAAGGAATAGAAATATAGTAATCTACGTGCCAAAGCCGACACTGCAACTAATTCTAAAAAACGAGAATTTTGGTTAAAAAAATCCAACAATAAAAGCAAGTTATATTGCCGTCCTGTAGAAAACGGTGGCTATAGACGACTGAAGTTTTATTGTTTGCTCGACGGAAAATCAGCAAGTGAAGATGAGGACGAGCAAGTCGATGATATCGGAAGCACAGGACCAGCAAGAAGGCGAAGACCAATCAAATGGATCAGCCAGCAATGAACCAACATCTAGCAACGAACTATCTTCCTCACGACATCCGTAAGCCAGCGAATTTAGACAGCAGGATGACACGATCTAAAGCTAGTCCTCGTACAATGTTGGATAAACGGTAAGTTTTTTCTCTACTTGCTATTCGTCCCAGAAATGCTAAGGAATTTTAAAAAGTTGGAAACATCTCTTGATACGTTCCAGAATGACGATACCATTTTCCTCCGGACAATCAGAATCAATGAGAACACCTCAAAATTTGAGTATGTCGGAAATTGAAGGGACTGAAGAGCTAGATGAGTCCGAAACTGGAGAGCTTGATGTGTCTGAAACTGGAGAGCTAAGAATCGATGAGTCAAAACCTAGTCAACCAGAGGCCGAATCCTCAACTAATCAACCCTCAGCTTTTGAACCCGTGATTCAAGCAACATTCGTCGATGATGATGATGATGATATCAGCATTCTATGCGAGAAGAAGAAAACCGGACAAATCAAGAGGAACTTGGGGGCAATGTTAGAGCCTAAACCCAATCTAGACGTTGAGGATTCTGGAGTGCTGATCAGGGTTGTGAAACCAAGGTAAGTTCCTTCGTTTTCCGTTTCATCTTCTATTGAATGTGATATTAATCATACTCCAGATTCTTGTCAAAGTGTAGAGGAGGTGAGTGAAGCACGGGATTACATCCGGAGCCTTCAGGATGAGATAGAAATCCAAACCATAGCGAGGAAGGGGAACTTTGAAATTATGATAAAAACTGGTGAGAAGGGGATCAATATCAGTTATGAAACGTGGTGTGATATATTAGAGAAAATCAAGGAACTGGCCCGAGCCAGAGCTGAAGGAGGTGGTGAGACTGGTTTAATTTATTGGGAATTGAGAAACAAGGGAGTTTTCCCTGTTTTAACATTGTTCAAGAAGAATTCAAACTGTGTAAAAGCGTCATTCAATTGTTTCATGAACGTATTATTCTTAGAAAAACTTGTTGAGAAACAATATGGAAAGTTCATTGATTCTGAGGAAAAGAAACAAGAGAAAATAAAAATAATCTCGACATTCATGGAAGTCGGGATCAAAAGTGGACATATGAATGAGAACGATGAATTAGGCACGATAAAATATTATTCAATATTAGATGTAGGATATAAATATGTTACTAATGAGATTGATGAAATATTAACTAACTTATAATATTGGACATCATTAATTACAATTAGAAAAAAATATTAAATTTTTCTGTATTGAAAGAATGAAAAAAATATGTATCATTTTGATGTAGAATGAACATAATTCACGCTTAATCTGTTTCATCATTCCATTCCCGATCGAAAGATTGATTAAATACGAGATCGAATATGCAAACGATGAGATCGGGCTGATAGTAAATCTCATTGATTCTCGATCCACATGTTAAGTAACGCACGCTAGTCGCGTGCGTATGTAGCTCGGGTGTACTTGATACAAGGCACTAGGACTACATATGCATGCGGAGCATGCCATCAGACTGGACGGCTACCCACGCATGGTGAGTATTGCCGTGAGCTCTCGCTCAGCGCACGCTGGTCGCGTGCGTTTGCAGCTTGGGTGCACTTGATATCAATGCACCAGGACACATCGCGCGAACATCAAGCTGCATAGCTTTGCGCGAAAAGTGATTGTATCCAGGCGATTGCTTCAGGATGCGCGCGCAACACTCGATGAAACCGAGAATCACCGCATGGTTCTGACTTCCCCCACCTAGAGGCACTAGAATTGTCAGGCCAAAGCATGCTAACAGCATCACTCCTATATGTACAGCAGTATGTCAGAGCGTAGACATATATTCAATACCGTCTCTAGTCAGAGTATAGACATATATCCAATGCTGTCTCTAGAATACACAGCGCTCTGGTCAGAGTGTAGACATATATACACTGCCGTCTCTAAAAAGTACGGCGGTATAGTGCGGCAGCACTATACGGGAGCGTCTCTATTCAGAGTGTAGACATACAGGCAGGCCCCGCTATTCGCGGTCCCGGTATTCGCGGAATTCGCTTATTCGCGGTTCTACAAATGCGGCATCCCCCGGTATTCGCGGTGCCCTGACTCGCTTATTCGCGGTTTGGGTCTGGATTTTGGAGAGAACTTTGCTCATGATAGATGGATTTTCGTTGGACTCCATTCAAATGTATCATCCAAAAACAACTTCGGGATCTAAATGTTCAGAATATGTGGGTATTGCTATCGCTCTATGAGACTAATCAGTTATCTAGTAAAATGAATAGTGTCCTATCTAAATTTCAGTCATGGCACCGCACGCAGTAATGATGCATCTTCGTCAATTAGAAAATGTGTCAATAAACTGTGAGCCGTTCGAAAAAATTGAAACTGTTGAATTAGCTTGCTTGTGGAGTAATGATAGCATAAATTGTTAGATCTTTGAATGGCCACTCACCAGGGATTGTAAAGTGATTACTTATGTTCGTCGATCTCGCCCTCTGAGAAACCCATACAGTCCTTAGTAGTGTGCGATACTAACTATGAATAAAAAGTGACGGAGCTCTCCTTCACCCACTTGCTAGTGACTGATTTTTTTGACAGATTTCAAAGTGAATCATATAATTCTTTAATTTCACCACACTGTTGCTTCGTATCTTTCCTATATGAAGCCAATTTGTGAGGCTGATACATGCTACGATTATTTGAAAATGATGTTTGGCTTAGCTTAGTTACTTTCCGATCCACATGTATACGTAACCCCCCTTTCTCCATAAGGATAAGGTCCCGGTATTCGCGGTTTCGGTATTCGTGGCATTTTCTTTATACGCATTAACCGCGAATAGCGGGGGCTGCCTGTATATACAATGCCGTCTCTAGAAAACACAGCGCTCTAGTCAGAGTGTAGACATATATACACTGCCGTCTCTAACAAGCACGGCATAATAGTGCGGCAGCACTATACGGGACAATTCTTACCAGGCGGAGAGGAAGGCTCTGATTGGTATAGGTAGGTATGATGACTGCGGAGAGGTCTGACGTTGCTCGAAGCGGGGAGCTACTGAGAAGGGGGCCGTAGCGAGAGAGGGACAAGATTGCTGAGTATAGCAATGCTATATGAGTAGTTCGCGCGAAACAGACCTACGAAAAAGGGTGATGTCTTAAAGTTTTTTCTTAACTTCTTCATCCGGTTCCATGGTACAAAATATGAACTATTCACTACCCATGGGGCCCCAAAAAAATTTTCCAGGTACCTTCAATGTACATTACTCTGTTCTTTTGAACTATCTTCAATAAAAAAGTTAGGGTATTTCTTTCAATAAAATTAATTTTACTCGAATTCGTTCACAGATACAGAGATGCGGCTCGCGGCATTCGAAAGGTCTTGAAAATACTATCGAAATCAGTCTTGTAAAATTGATTTTGATGTCTTGGGTGATTTCATCGAGCGAAGAAGTGAAAAACATAGAAGATTGAATTTCTCGAAAACCCAATTTTTTTAAATTTTGAAAATTTGATATTTCATGTAAAATTTTGTGTTCTTTCAGAAAAAATAGTCCCGAATCCCTTTTTTGCGTTTTAACACCTATTTTTGCCAATTATCACAAATCCATTTTCGAGGCTTCTGGAAATCGTCTGTTCTCTGCGCATGCGCAGGAATTTGGATTCTTGAAACCAATCCCATTAGAAAGCCAAGAAAATTTACTTCAAAATGACCTCTTGCCGAAGTCAATCCATGCATTTGAGCCTGAGTTGCAACGTTCAAAAGACCACTGAATCTTGACAGTTCCTCAGAGGTGAGTCAATGGTACTGGTGACAGAAGTAAGAAAAATCCACGCCAGCTCCAGTTCGATAGCGTCCATCGACGTGTCGCACTCGAGCTGGAGGCTCATCTTTCATACCTTGTAGATTCGGTTCAAATGCATGAAATTAACTTTGGCCGGTGATTATTTTGAGGGAAATTCTCTTGGCTTCCTAATGGAATCAGTTTCAAGGATCCAAATTTCTGCGCATGCGCAGAAAACAGACGATTTCCAAAGGTTCTAACACCTATCTTTGCCAATATTGGCAAAGATAGGTGTTAGAACGCAGAAAAAGAATTCGGGACTATTTTCTTCTGAAAGAACACGAAATTTTACATAAAATATCAAATTCTCAAAATTCCAAAAAATTGGGTTTTCGAGGAATTCAATCCTCCGTGTTTTTCACTCTTTTGCTCGATGAAATCACCCAAGAGATCAAAATCGATTCTACAAGACCGATTTTGATAGGTTCTCTGAAGACCTTTCGAATGCCGCAAGCCGCATCTCTTTATCTGTAAACGAATCTGAGAAAAATTCATTTTATTTAAAAAAATACCCTAACTTTTTTGTTGACAATAATTCAACATAACAAAGTATGTAACTATATATGCGCGCCAGGCACATATAGTTAACTAATTTTCAACAATATTAACCGACAAGGCGCCCTTTATCCGTACGGAATCACTAGATCAGGCTTGCCAACATAAAATCAAATCAGGGTTGCCAACTTGACAAGACAAATGTCCCTAGGCGAGTGTAAAAGTCCCTAGATTTTTTCGATTGTGTGTATATTTATTGATGGGCTGGTGGATGGGTGGATTGGTCGGTTGGGACGGTGAGTCGGTCTATGTGTATGTGTGCGTGTGCGTGCGTGCGTGCGTGTGTGTGTGTGTGTGTATGTGTGAGTTCCTAGAATCCTCTTGTGTGAGGCAGTGCAATACACGTACACTTACTAGACGAATATAATGAATATATTCACATTTTACGGCGTGCTGTCACCGGCTCGAGAATATGGATTTGTATTCGTGTGTGTCTATTTTGGTGTCTTGTATTGAGAAAATGTGTGGAGAAGCCTCTTTTGTGAAGCAGTCCAGTACACGTACACTTACTAGACGAATATGATGAATTCATCCACATTTTACGGACGGCTGTCACCCGCTCGAGGATATGGATGTGTGTTCGTCTGTGTATGTGTCTATTTTTGTGTCTTGTGTTTGTGAGAATGTGTGTGGAATCCTCTTTTGTGAGGCAGTCCAGTACACGTACACTTACTAGATGAATATAATGAATATATCCACATTTCACGGCGTGCTGTCACCGGCTCGAGGATATGAATATGTGTTTCTGTGTATGCGTCTATTTTCGTCTCTTTTTTTGTGAATTCTTCCTTGTTAGGAAGCCCATGATACATACACTGATTCTACGTGTTCATTACTATATCGCCATCATATAACTCCAGAAGAATTCTGAGGATATTCATCTTTTTTAATAATATATAACTAGCGGTTTTGCCTCGCGCTGATCGGCCTGTAAATGTTTCAGATAGGCGTATTGGCTCCTGCAAATGCTTGCAAATCAAATAAAATAAGTTTTTAGAAGGAGCACACTGATGTTATCACAAAACGTATATCGTATTAAGTTAATTCTCACAGAATCAACTCGAATTTGTTCAATTGAGGCGTCTTTGAAAACTCATACCCTGGTCCACTCTGAAACATATTCGGGCAGTACACCACGAACTTATTCTTTGGTTTACGGTTACTTCATCAAGAAGTCTTGGATATGAGGAATGTTGCGGGATAAATAATCATTATAATCAGAGTTAGTTAGATTTTCAGTGATCCGTAATTTTAGCAGGTATGATCCGATCGTCGAAATTCTACAAAATCTTGTAACTTTTTTTAAAACCTCCATGTTCCTCTTCTCAAAGTCTTTTATACGCCCTTTTCGACCTGAGTAACGAGCTTAACCTCTTCATGCACGAACCTATTTCCCATATTCGAAAAAATTCTTTCTCCACCAATTTCATCAATTCTGACGTTGAAAAGTTCTCTGAGCCCCGAATAGATGAAAAAATTCATCGTTATAGTATATTTTTGAGCATGTCCACGTATGTGGACACCGTGCATTCGTGGAACGAAATCATGAAAGAAAATTGATTGCAAGAACTTTAATGAATAGGAACGAAACAGCATACAACATGGTCTGATAATATAAGATTCCAACTCTCATGCCACAATTTCATAAATATCTACTCGAAACGGGAGAATTTTCATGAATTTTCCATCCCAAGTCATCTAGAGAGATCATATCAAATACAAACTTGAACATAAGTAAGTGCCTGTACAACATGACCTTACAATATGATATTTTTGTAATCAAACTGTTCTATACTTCATTATGATTCAATTTCGTTTTTAACGTAATAGTCACAAATTGAAACTCGCATTCAACGCACTCGTCACAAAAAATATGCCGAGAAAAACTCTTTACGGTCTCGTATGAAAACTTTCCATACATTCAGGACAAACGGGCTCGCTACATTTCTTACATAAGTATCGTGTGCGTGATGTGCAAGCTGAATTACGGCATCTTGAAGCATTCTTAGCTCCTGTTTTCATAGGATAATGCCCAATCTCATCAAATCTTGAGTCTGGCGGCATATTCAGAATGGTTCTTTTGGGCATTTTTGAAGGAGTTTCATCAGCAGTACTTGGATTAGCAGGTCGACCTCTCTTCTGTTTCCGTTGCTTGTATGTCAGAGCATGAGCAACTGCTGATTTGAACTCAAGGAAGGAAACGATTGCATCTACGTTTATTTCATAACAGATCCACGCGTTGACGAGAGCAATATTCAGAAAAAAGTAGAATATCCTCATGTACCACTTTTCACTTTTGAAACCATATGGATAGTGAGCAATCATTCGATCAGTGAGATCAACTCCCCTCATGAATCTGTTGTATTCGCTAACTGAAAACGGTCGTTCTACTGATATTCGTATCTTTTTCTTTCGATCCCACCTCCTGATTCTCTCTGCCGGCTATACACCGGCGTACGTTGATATGGTATGGACTTCTTTTGTGTCTAGCCAACGTACGATAGTCATATTATCTTCTGAAGTTGCTACGGACGTTGACCCCCAAGGGCATTTCAATTTTTTCAAATCTACCAAATTATCACTGACCCCTGGGAACCTATTCAACTGTACAGTTCCAAGGACAAGAATCTGCTTGGACTTGAAGTAATCGAGTAATTTGTACGATGTGAACAGGTTATCCATGTAGAGCTTGTGATTCTTATTTCCGAGTCCATGAGTGATATTGATCACTGAATCTCCAATAGGGCCACAAACACTTCGCTCTTTTTTTGACGATTGATACATCTCAAAACAATGAACGTAGCCGTTAGGGCTAGCTCTTGCCCATACTTTGTACCCCCATTTTTTTGGCTTCTTTTTCAAATACTGTTTCAGTGGACTCCGGCCTTTGAATGGGATCAGCATTTCGTCAATAGATTGATGCTCGGGGGCATCCACAGCATCGTGGAAAGTACGATGCAAAATATCCAAAATAGGTCTAACTCGATAATATGCATCACTTTTTCTTTGTTCTTCGCTCAAGCTTCCAACGTTCACAAAATGTAAGTATCTTTTCACAGTCGAAAACCGATTTACAGACATGTTATCAGCAATAAAATCGACTCGCAAACCTTTCGTATTCGACCAGTACATGCGGAGAGTAGGATACTTTATGAATGTCATAATTATGTTTATACCCAAAAATATCTCAATTTCCTTTTCATTTACTTCAAAATCATTATCTCCACATGATTTTGCATAGCTATTACTTTCTTTGCAAATCAGCTCGATAATTTCGTGCGGAAAATAATCCCTGAAAATACTCAAATGGTGTCGTACCTTGCAGATTGACTGCATGTTTTCCTTTGAAGGCTGGAACGTTGTTCAGGTACATGTTCTCCTTGCCGGAATCCCATGAAACATCTTTGACTTCACTTTTTTGACCACAAGACGTGAAATTTTTCCCATTGGATACCTCTTTACGGCTCTTATTACAACTCTTCTTCTTTCTATGGTCCGAAACACTTTTCCCAGACCTCTTCTTTTTCGAAGACTTTTTTACAGCACAACGTAGATTTTTCTTCACAGTGCATTTTTTTATTCGCTTTTGCTCTTTTTTAACGGGAATTTTTTTTGATGACGATGATTTGGTTTCGGGTAAATACTCATCATTCGAGGTTTTTTCGCTATCACTTGCTTCTGTATCACAAAAACTAGCTTCTGAGCCGGAGAGAACTTCGATAAAATCAAAATACTCGCTATCAATTGTCATGGCTCCATCTGGAACCAAATTGCATACAAAAATGAATTATCACTGGAAATAATTGAATTTTCAGCAATTTTATGAAGATATATAGAACTTACCGATCGATGCGATCTTCTCCAGCTAACTGTTCGAGTTCGAGTGAGTTTCGACACTTCATTCGACTGTTACGAGGTGACTAAGACCAGCAATTCATAGATTGTTTACATTTTTGCCCTTGCCGCTGACCCGATTTCGCGAATGCACGGTGTACACGTATGAGGCCAGACTTTACGAGGATCGCAATTTCGTATACTTCGACGTTACGTATCCAATCTTGTGGTAATAGTTTCGCATAGTTGAAAAGTATGTTTGAGACCGGTTGCATGATTTTTAAAGTCGATACTCGAGTATTTATACGAACTTTGAGCTCTTTTCAAAAATTGAATCTTTCCATATAATCAATTCACATCAAACAGGTAGTAAGAACGGGTCTATCGAGGGATAAACGCATGAAAATACTTATTTCGGGCTAGAAAAGATAGCTTTATGAGGATTTTTGTGATATCTTACGAGCAAAATTCACTGGCATTATCCAAAGATGTGTCCACGTACGTGGACAAATGCGTGAAGAGGTTAAGAAGGGAACTTCTGATCACATGAGTTGCTCATATAGATACCGATTCATACAAGTGTTCCATTCGCTCTTACTCTCTTCTAAAGTGAGAAAAAAAACATTTCGGCATATCATTTCGACGTGAAATATTCTTATCTTTCAGAAAATGTCATCAGATTTGGGATCGCATGTGACCTGGAGAAGCTATCTTCCATTCAGTCTTTTCTCTCGAGTGAGGGCTGAAGAAGTGCTATTAACAGAGGGGACCCACGAAGTGCGGGTCACCAGATCTCACCAAAGTTTTTTCACAGTCTCGTACCACCAAGAATATGAAGAATCCAGAGTAACTCCGTCAAATGGGCTCCCTGTTCAGAGCTACAACGAGAAATGTTAACATTGCCAGTATGTCTATATATAGCACTTTTGCTTTCTCTAAAGAGAAAGCTTTGTTTTCGACACAGCAAATTTTTGATCAATTTTTCCATTCAACCCAATATTTTCTTCAACATAATTCATCTTATCAAGAAAGTGCTTTAACCATCTTATTCCTCTCGCCAAAATCTAACGATTGTAAGTAACACTTTTCCCCTTAGAATCCTCAAAAACCCCCCAGTGACTCATCTCTCCGGCCCTTTGTCTGTGTGTGTGTGTATGTATGTTGTTTTTTTTTGCGCCACGCTTTCTCTTCTACACTCCACTCTATCGATTTTTGCTTTTCTACAAGTTGTAGAGAGTGTCTCAGAGATGAGACCAGTGATTTGCCTGGTCTCCTCTCCAAATCGAATTTAATTTAAACGTTTTTTGAGGTAAAATCGCTGAAATTGTGTACTTTCATACTAAAATATCTCTTTCTAACTTTACCTTACCCCAATTTTGATTACCTAGGCTACGGTTTTTTTGGCTCAATCTATCTTTTGGTTGATACCAAAATTCCATTCAAACTCCATCAACGTGAATTTTTATAAAAAAACCAAAATTTCCAACAAAAACAGCAATTTGAGCATGTTTAGACCTATTCTATCAAAATTCTGTTTTAACCAAATTACTCGTTTTGCTAAAAAAACCTCACTTTAGGTAGCCCAAATCCCCATAACTATTTTCCTCAAAAAAATAACTCAAAATATACAAAAATATTTTTTTCAATATTCATACTTTCCTCATATCTCTCCTCTAAACTACTTTATTCAAATTTTACTCAACTAAGTTGATACTTTTTCATCGTTCTAAATCGATTGGTTGATACCGAATTTTCTCAAAATCCGTTTTAATACATTCAAAATCCCATTTATTCCCGAAAAATCCAAATTTTTTCGAAATACTCCCATTCAACCCAATATTTTCTTCAACATAATTCATCTTATCAAAAAAGTGCTTCAACCATCTTATTCCTCTCGCCAAAATCTAACGATTGTAAGTAACACTTTTCCCCTTATAACCCTCAAAAACCCCCCAGTGACTCATCTCTCCGGCCCTTTGTCTGTGTCTGTGTGTGTGTGTATGTGTGTTGTTTTTTTTTGCGCCACGCTTTCTCTTCTACACTCCACTTTATCGATTTTTGCTTTTCTACAAGTTGTAGAGAATCACTCAGAGATGAGACCAGTGATTCGTCTGATCTCCTCTCCAAATCGAATCTGATTTAAACGTTTTTTGAGGTAAAATCGCTGAAATTGTGTACTTTCAGACTAAAATATCTCTTTCTAACTTCACCTTACCCCAATTTTGATTACCTAGGCTATGGTTTTTTTGGCTCAATCTATCTTTTGGTTAATACCGAAATTCCATTCAAACTCCATCAACGTAAATTTTTATAAAAAAACCAAAATTTCCAACAAAAACAGCAATTTGAGCATGTTTAGACCTATTCTATCGAAATTCTGTTTTAACCAAATTACACGTTTTGCTAAAAAAACCTCACTTTAGGTAGCCCAAATCCCGATAACTATTTTCCTCAAAAAAATAACTCAAAATATACAAAAATATTTTTTTCAATATTCATACTTTCCTCATACCTCTCCTCTAAATTACTTTATTCAAATTTTACTCAACTAAGTTGATACTTTTTCATCGTTCTAAATCGATTGGTTGATACCGAATTTTCTCAAAATCCGTTTTAATACATTCAACATCCGTTTTACTCCCGAAAAATCCAAATTTTTTCAGAATACTCCATTTTTATAATCCTTACACCAACTATATTAAAATTTGCCCTCAACCATACTACATATATTCCATGGAAAACCCTAGTTTAGGTCATCTGAATTCCCCTAAAAGGCAATCTCCTTATAATAACTCAAAATATCAGAAGGAAATCGCATCTAAAATTCATTTTCCGCTATTACCCACCCCCTAAACTAATATATACAAATTTTACTCAACTAAGTTTATACTTTTTCATCGTTCTAAATCGATTAGTTGATACCGAATTCTTCAAAATCCTTTTAAATACATTCAAAATCCAATTCATTCCCGAAAAATCCGAATTTTTTTTTAAAAACTCCATTTTTACGATCTTCTCACCAACTGTATCAAAATATTCCCTCAACCAGACTACATATCTTCTATTAAAAACCCCAGTTTAGGTCATCTTAATTCCCCTAAAAGTGAATCTCGTAATAATAACCCAAAATATTAGAGGAAAATTGCAGCTAAAATTCATTTTATCCTCATATCTCCCTCTACAACTAATCTATCCACTTTTTAATGGACTAGAGAGATACTTTTCCCTCATTCTACATCGATTGGTTGGATCCAATCATTGGATTGTGAGTGTGATATGAAATGCAATTAAATTAGATTAAAAAATAAAACTATTCCGTAGGAATCCCAATCATCATTTTGGAATTTGATCAGTTTTGCAAATTTCTCATTAGTTTCAGTGAACCTCTTAAACTATTTCGCTAAGAGAAAGCATTCTGCTAATCTCATTTAGCAGCGTATTTAACATGGGCCTATATGGGCAATGCTAATGTCATAGGCTGTAACTCCGGACGAAGGGCTCATTTGACGGAGTTACCCTGGATTCTTCATATTCTAGGTGGTACAAGACTGTGAAAAAAGTCTGGTGAGTTTCGGTGACCCGCACTTCGTGGGTCCCCCTTGTAGCTCACTTTCGAGCAAAAATCTGATAGCATTTTCCAAAAGATGTCACCATTTTACGTGAAAATTACGTGTTATAACATTTTTCCATGCGTTTTCGCACTAGAACAAAACAAGAGCGAATATAACAGTTATGTGATACGGTATCTCCGTAAGCGGCTCATGCGATGAGAATTTTCCTTCTCAAGATCGTTATTCGGGACGGCAAGGTCGTACAGGGGACTTTTGAGAAATAATTTTAGAAAAACATTTTAAAAATTCGCTTTTATGTGAACCGATAAGCATGATAGCATGTCAAAATTTGAAGGAAATGAAAACTGTTATCTACGTTTCTGTCATAAACAAAGAGTAAGTCAGTTGACGTCCAGCTTCACGAATTCCATGATTTCAAGATATCAAAATGGTTGAAGCGTGGGTTGTAAACTTGACACATCAAGAGTAGGTTTCACCGATCCACCCACGCTTTTACCATTTTGATATCTTGAAGTCATGAAATTCGTGAAGCTGGACGTCAACTGACTTACTCTCTTCTATGACAGGAACGTAGATAACAGTTTTCATTCTCTTCAAATTTTGACATGCTATTATGCTTATCGGTTCACATAAAAGCGAATTTTTAGAATGTTTTCTCTTAATTATTCTATTTTCTCAATTTTAGTCTTATCCTAATCACTTGGAATATAGAACATGAATGAAGGATATGAATATCAGCCAGAATGATGAGATATTATTCTTGAGATTCCTTGGGTATTCATTTTTGCTCAAGCGCTTCAGAGTGCAAATTGATAAAAAGTGGAATAAATCAGTCAGCTATGGCTGATCAGAAATAATTCCTCATCTCATGTTGAGCATACCGATAATTCTAAATTGATTCACGAGCTACAGTCAAATCACATCCAAGAGGCTGTGTTACCCTTATTACTAGTATATGAGGACATCCAATGATATATTAATTTATCATCAGGACATCTCCATCCGTTAAGATCAAATGATACATCACATGTCAAAGCTCGAACATGGATGATCATATTCGTAAATCAGTAGAGTGAGATTTATTAGGAATGGAATGAGTCTTGAGCCCAATATAACATGGTATGCTACACTCCAAAAAGATGAAACCATCCAACTCTTAGAGTACTTATTCTTTTTTATCTGCTAACACCAATCACAAACTTATTGGGCACACGTGGTGGAGAGGAAGTTTTGATAAGTCGATGGTATACTCAGCGAGGTCACATGCGCAGAAAATTTGTAAGAATCCAATAGTTGGGCGGAGATCGACCGCACTCTGAAAACTGCTGAAACTGAGAAACATCAGATCATCACAATAACAGCACTAAAAGCAGCAACACAATCAGCAGCAGTCAGGTTTATGACAGTGTGACGTGGTGAGTCTCGAGCCTCCGTCCCGCGCCTCTCCCCGTCACCTGACGATGCACCAGGTGCACCGTCAGCGTTTCTGACGGAGCTTCGCCCGTTTCCCCACCAAGTGCGATGTCGCGTCGCGGACCCATCGTCGCGGACGACGGGCCTCGCCGCGGCAGACCGCTCTGACCCATCTACCCATCCACACACTCTCTCTCACTTCTTAATTATCTCTTATACTAAAGTCACGCATTTACTGAAACTCGTGTTCTATCTGGAGACTTGAACCCCTCACCACGTTACATCCCTCTTTTGGTGCTAGGTGGGGTAGTTTCCCGCGAGTTAAAATTTTTTTTTCTGAAAAAGTAAGAAAAGTTTTCTTGTGAAAAATTTTTCGGATTCTGCTAAATTTTCACGAGAGTGTCGTGGAAATAAAAAGTGACGAAGAGATAACAGGAGTTGAGAAAATCAGAATCCAGCCGAACAAAATCCACCGAAAACGAAGAAAAATGGAACAACAGCGAGTGCCCAGCCCGACCCACCCGTCGATCACCATCGCACGAGCTGCATCTCCGCATCCAGCCGACCCGCAATGAGTCATCTGGAGTACCATCAGTGACCGAAGATGGCTAAACGGGCCGTCTTCGTCGACCCCGACCAACACGTGATGGACTTGGAAAATTCGAGGACGACCAGCCACGTCATGGAAACTCTTCGCAGCAAGCAGAACCAGCATTAGAACGAGTAAAGTACCGATACCAAATTATGAGCATGATCTCTGCCAAATATGAATTTTTGAATCAGCCATGATTTTTCTTGCTTATATTGCCGTAGTGGAATTTTTTACGAAATAGCCGGTAGAGCCAGTGATTGCAGAAAATAAATATTCTTGTTGAGCTGAACCATTTGATTGGGAAAATTTGTTTAGTAGCATATATGCGACTCGATTACAGTCGCTGATTTGATAAAACTAGTGTGTCCGATTGAATGTTAGAGAAGACGACTGAATCTATTGTGTATGACTTCGAGTCACTAATAATGGCACAGGACCGATGAGATGACTCCGCTGTGACCAAATGATTATGTTATTATGAGTAGTCGTCGAATGATTTTACGAAATCTGAGGCACGTCTAATTGATTACATGGTCGAGATGATTGCGAGTTAAGATGCAATCTCATTTCCCAATCAAAAGGTGTTAGCTGAGTACCTCGAAACAAGATTTCGAGACCCAATATTTGGGAACATGGAGGAATACTGTGATTCATACTGCAATCGCTTCATAGAATTTGACGGCTCACTAGACCAAATTGGGTTATTTTATTCTCATGTCCGGCAAGTTGCTAAAGACTGTGAATGGAGAAATCATCAAATTATACTACGAGCAATTTCTGATAATCTAAGAGGCAGAGCAAGAGATATTTTCAAACCGCTTATGGTACAGTACTCAACGGTACATGCATTTTTAATGGATATTAGCATTCAAATCGAAGAGCTGCCTGCGTTAAACGAGAGTTTGAGTAAAATTAAACATTTGCACAGACAACCAAGAGAAACGCTCCTTGATTTTGAGAAAAAATTAGACAATCTATACAAACTGGCTCGTTATGTACCCGTTATTGAAAGGTTCCGAGATCTCGCCGAAGAAGAGTCTTTTAATATCGGCCTAGAACAAATTGTAGTGGAAAAATACTTGAGTAATATGAGACCTCACTCAGCATGGATAATCCAAGTGAATTGCCGAAAAAACTGGCAAGATGCGAGAATTTTAGCTAGAAAGCTCGTGAACATCGAGTTCTCTGTGATCTATGATTGTCCGGAACCAGAGATTTTTGCAAAGCAACAACATAAGAGAACATTCGCCAGAAAGTAATAAAATTTAATCAAATTCACAGCCACATGATGTTATCATAAGAAGTTGTCAAGATCCTCACTTAGTCCACCATAATGGTGGAAATTCTAATCAAAATCCGTCAACTTTCTGAAAATACGACACAAAAACAGCTATTTATAACGTTGGACAATTACCAAAAACTTCACAAAAAACTGAAACTGCTGCGAGTACAAATGCTGAAGCTGCACCAAAAAATATTCAAGAAGCTTGCATTTCAATTGAAAATACTGAGTTTGACGAAGTACAGGAATTAATCGTAGAAGAACCATATAGCCAGCAGTGTCAAATCATTTTTGAAAGTTTGAAAGAAATCGCTATGCAATGTCAGGTTCCGAAAATTGTAGAGGCAATGATTTTCAAAGGAAAAAGTGAAAGAATGTATGAGAACATCGGCGTTAAAACGTCTGAAGAATTAAAAGATGATACATTGAGCGACCCTCGGCTCGAGAACGAACGCGAAAGAGTTGCTGTTGCTCGCGTCAATAAAGATCAGCAAGAATCGCGAGTGTTTCAGATTTTTAAAGTTGACGAGTCTTATTCGCTGGAAAAGTCAGGGCATGAAACAGAAGTCGAGAATCTTCCACAAGTTCAAGTCGACAAAAATTCGAGCACCGTCACAAGTATGAGCGAAATTCAACTAGGCTCCCAAGCTCGAGCGACGTGTGAGAAAATATCAGGCGTAGAGAATGAAAAAGTCATGTACAGTCAGCAAAAAGTGCGAGAAAGCAGAATGAGTGAGAACGGCGAGCGGAATGATAAGGTTGGGTCAGCGAATAATTCGCTCGCGATTGCATTGACGATCGACCGAATATTGATGGAGGCGAGATGTGCAATACAGATTGTGCAGGAGCTAATTGTGTTTCAACTCGCAATGAAAAATATTCAAAAATTCCTCGAATCACAGAATAGTGAGTATATTCACTTCAAAAACCGGCCGCCTCGCGAGAAACCACCGTGGCCTGTCGCCTTTGAGAGAAACTCCTATCTCTCTACGAACTCACAACGGAGTATCACGTGATCCCAAAGAAAATTTTGCGGATCATTTCTCTTTAGTCGAGAAAAATTTGAAGATTTCTGAACGGTTTTGGAGCCGATGCTCGTAGAATCAGCTAGCCATAAGTATGACTGAATATACACCCTAATCAGATATTGTTTGAACAAAACAATGTAATATCTGTGAGAGTTTTCTCTATGATGAGTAAATCATGTCTTCGTTGTTTAGAAACTCCTCGAAACTGCGAGGAAGTAATTTGAATATTATGTAGATACGAACCGACTTCAGAATATGGTATGAAAATTGTTATACGGTGTGCGAATGAAAGGATAGATAGAAATCCTGCAATGCACTCACCCTTAGCCGTCGTGGAATACTCCGGCCCAGGGACGAGGCATTGGTGAATTTTACGATCTACACCAATATTTGTTATGAAAAAAATCAGAGAGTTACTATTCTTTCGCAAAAATGAATATTGTGTTTGTCGAAAATTATATCCGAGATGTATGTACAGTGACTCTCCCTTAGCCGTCGTGGAATACTCCGGCCCAGGGACGAGCCAGTGATGAAAATTGTATATCAGATTTAACTACTAATAGAATGAAACTTGTAAATCCACATTAGTATGATGAATTACTAAAATCAAATTCAAATCTTCACAGAAAATACACAGTCGGCTACACAGGTACACTGTGGTATTAACGAGAGTTTCGAGCTCTACCATACCAAATAGTTGGATGTGGACCAGCCTACCACGGGGCAGCTGACCTGTAGCAAAACGAGCCGCGTAATGGAGCCGCATCATTCCAGCCAGAACTTCACGAACGGAACCAGTCGATTGAGTGACATTTTTCGTATCATTCCAATCGAAGTTCATAAATATATATGCTGAACTAAAAATGACCTCATAATTAGTCGTCTGAAAGAAAACAGTAGAGTCAAAGTGAATATACTTCGAAACTGATCAATTAACAACTCTACCCTTTGCTCTGTTTAGCAAAAATTCGAGACGAGCCCTGCGAGCATTCGTAGCGTCGAAAGGAACCGCCCACACTCCACCTGTCAGCCCGCACTACCTACGATTCCCCGTTAGATGAACACACCATCAAGCGCGCCCACGCACAAGCTGTCAGCGTGCCCGCCATCGGATCACAGTGGACGACGAGCAAATTCACTTTCACCACCAACGGAAGATCACTATCAACACCATCACTGAAGATTATCGCCACACCACCGGTAATAGTTTTAGTAAAAATTGACATGGAAATCCGAAATTGACTAGAGATTTGGAGTAAAATACCCCGAGATTAGAGGCCAGAAGGGCTAGTTTTGATGGAAAAATGACAAGATTTACAGTTAAGAACGAACGAACCAATGTGGCAAATGAAATTCCTAGAAATACAGGTTGGGACAAGGACTCACACATGACATTATACACACAAGTCGCACAACTCACATTACACGACCAAAAACTAACCAGACAAAAACTGAAACCGGTCCGTCGGACACACAATTATACAAGAAAACGACTCACTGAAAGTGAAATAAAGCACCAAAAACACCTGGTAGAAAGGAAGTCCGCATCAGGTAGATATTCCATTCTTTCGAAGGATAACTGGCGACGGTGCGGCACAGAAAGTTGGGAAGGCCAGGTCGCGTTCCGCGGCCACAATCTGGCCGCAGTCTTACAAACACGGTCCAGAGAGTGGAGCCGAATTGCGTTCCGAAGCTCCACCCGTCAGGCGAGTCAATGCTTAGCATCGCAGTAGAGCCAGCAACCACACACATCAGACACAACACACAGAACACAGTACACGGTAAACTTACACCCGCCCGCGATTGAGCTAGGAAACCGAGGAAAATCAGAGAAAATCGGAAAATACCACTAAACAAGGTGACGAGGACCTGCTCAAAGTGGCAGCCAGATCGGCACTGTCAATGGCGTTATTCGACATCGAGAGCCTGGATCGAGCAGCAGCTCGGCATCGAGAACTCATATGGTCTTGAAGAACCACCAGCTGATCTCGTTATCGGCAATAAGCAGAAACAAAGTCAGCAAAGCCAAGTGGAGTATATAATACGCCCTTGGAGGGTGGATACAATGAGCAATCTCATACAGTCTTAAAAGAGAACTACTGCACGAGCTCAGCTCGAAAAGTAAACAGTCAGCCACCCAGATCGATTTACGACCGACGTGCAAAACTGAAAAACTTTTTCCCCGAATTTTCGAAATTCCTCGAAAATTTTCAGTAATCCAGCATCCTTATCATTCAAGGAAACTCCCTTTCAAATTTCAGCTCGATCGGACGTTTTGATCCGGAGCTATAACTTGCACCGCAGTGCACCCGAATTACACACACTTAGCCCACTTTCCATCGCTTGACACCTCACCCGCGCCACAAATCGCCGAAACTCAGCACAAAACACAGCAGGTCACTTTCACTACACACACAGGTACCCACACAAACACATATAGGGTCACTTTACACCCCACACCTGGCCCAAGGTCGAAAAAACGGCCAAAATTTTAGCAAAATCATTCGAAAAAGTCGAGTCCAGAATGTTGAAAAAGAAAAGTGAAAAACGCAAAAACTGAGGCATATAGCAATTAGATAACATAAATTACCCCTGAAAGTAAATGTTCCCATCATTTACTATGTCAAAAGAAGTTTGGAGAGGTGAAAATCTCAGTTTGTGATGTTGAGAATTTTTCGTCAATAGTACACGGAAAATGCGCATTTTGACCCATCAAACAACCAGTGCACAACGAAAATTGATCGAAGGACCTTTATAGATAGTTATTATTATGGCAAATGTATATAGTTAAGTACTCCAATCGTTAAAAACACCATTAAAAGCTTTAAAAATGAGATCACGGGATTTTAAAGGGAAAAATGTAGGATTTCGATGCGAAATTGGCCAGTATACGAAAACTCAAATTTCTCACCTCAGAATTCAAACTTTGTAGTGTAATTATAAAAGATAGATTGATTGATGTAATAACTTGAAGTAAGACCAACGACAGAAACCCATGTGTGAATAGAAAAATGTTGAGACCACACTTTTATATAGTCCAAACTACATTCGAAAACTTACCGGCGGCACCAAATATGAGTGCGTACTTTGTTATATATCGAGAAGTTATGATGAGATCAACTTGAAAATTGGTATGAATACTCTTTATATTGTATATCAGTAGAATCAAAACCGACCGACTACCCAAAAATTTCCAATTTACCACAGTAGAGTGAAAATCCCTATGAATTACAGTTTTTCGTACGTAAAAGTGGGTACACAAAAAACGGTCATAACTCGGTCAATTTTGACCCGATGTTAACGTTCAAACGCTTAAATTAAAGGTCTCCCCAAGAGCTATCAGACTGTTTGATTGAAAAATTCAGAAAAACCAAAATTTCGGAAATTATCATAGTTCAAAGTGTATAATTTTACCGTCCGAAAGAACCATTTGGCACACGAAACGACCAAATTTTCATGGATTATTCATCACATTACTGTCAATCGTGATTTGGAATTGAAACTTTAAAATAATCAATGATGAAGAAAGTATTTCTTGAGGCTGATGGAAAATGATCCCACAGCTGCAAGCGATAAAACTTTTACGACGGTCCCTGTCAACAGAGACCTTAGGTATATACATATATACTTGTACAGTATACCCATTGTATACCAAGAAGGAAGGAGAAACAGTAAGAGAGACCGATTGAAATAATCGGCCTCTTCTCAACTTGGAATCGACACGTTCGAATTTGACGAATGTCACTTTTGAGAAAAATACCAACTATGAACGATTACATTATTTATATGAAACGTTTATTGTATAATTTAGTAATAACATTCAGGGAATTGTTCATTTAAAAATGAACCTTGTTGGGAAATTTTTCATCGATTAGAAATATAGAATCTCATATGAGTAACAATAGGTTTAGAGAATATTGTTTATAAATAATTTATTGTTAATAAATTTTCTGAAATTTTTATCGAATATTTTCCATAATTTTGAAAACTTTTGTAAAACATTTCTCATACTTCTGATAATAATAATTGTGAAAAAAAATCCCATTTTGTAAAATTAGAGATAAGAGAATGAAAGTATTTAAGTGTAAACGATTATACCGAGAGAGAGTTCGCGATATAATATGAAATGTATACGCGACAATCACGAACAACGACACTCTCGCTCTACCAAGAATATCACACACACATATACTAACACGCGTTCGCTCGCGCGAACGCTCAGCAACACATATGATTTTTCAAATCATATGACTTGAAGGCCAGTCAAGAGGCCACAGCTGATGCTTATTGTAATATAGGTCACCGCATCGGGACGATGCGAGTGTCCGGCCAGGCACGCCTGTGACGTGGTGAGTCTCGAGCCTCCGGCCCGCGCCTCTCCCCGTCACCTGACGATGCACCAGGTGCACCGTCAGCGTTTCTGACGGAGCTTCGCCCGTTTCCCCACCAAGTGCGATGTCGCGTCGCGGACCCATCGTCGCGGACGACGGGCCTCGCCGCGGCAGACCGCTCTGACCAATCTACCCATCCACACACTCTCTCTCACTTATTAATTATCTCTTATATTAAAGTCACGCATTTACTGAAACTCGTGTTCTATCTGGAGACTTGAACCCCTCACCACGTTACAACAGGACAGCATCGCGTGGCACTGGCAGCACTTCGAGGAGATTATGGGTCCTACAGGCTGTTGTTATACTTGTTATAGGCATCTCATTTCTATTTGTCGATGATCATTATACTTTGATTAATCAAAACTAGAAACAGTGAAATTTTTAGGGTTTGCGATGAATCGACGAGTTGTTTCGACTGCTGTGATATTCTGAAGCGAGGCTCTTGCTGATCGCGCGCGATGCAATGAGAAAGAGAGAGAGGTCCGACGCTGCGCAGTAACCCATTTTGCGTTTACACAATGTTGAAACGCACAGAGCTCGAAACTCACACGAATGCACGCGATAAGTAATCATTGACGCGCTCACACATAGATTTTGGTGACAAAATTCCGTCCGGACGCGGTCGAGTGCGATAAGAGGGAATAAAAAGGAACATGGAAATCTTGATGAAAGCTACAAGATTTTGTTAGAAATTTTTACGATCAGATCATATCCGTCAAAACTACAGGTGTTCAACTGAGAAAATAAGAGTTGTTATTTCGTCATCCCGTAAGCCCCAATTAAAAGCACAGAAAGAATATTCTGAACACAGGAATCAATAGGTTATTTTTAATCTTCAATGTTTTTTTTCCTCAATATTTCTACGACAAAGTGGATCAGAGTAATTATCCATTCACTGAAGTTATCTATGATCCATTCTTTTTCGACCGTAATGCGGAAAAAAGTCGTAACTCCAATCTTGAAAATGGCCTTTCGTAAGTGTTTCTTATTCATAGTATTGACTCAAAATCATACCTCGAATCATCTTTAAAGGATATTTCCGAGGCCAGAAGTGAGAACTTAAGAAAATACAGTGATTATACGGAAGTTAAAAGTTTCTGGGATTTCCCCATATCCCTATTACACACTCTCTCACATTACCGAATTCTCAAAGTCATTGTTTCGTCAATGCGCTACTTGTGACCCAATACTTAGGTTTCTGGTGTTATAAGTATCCCTGCCTAAACGAACAATTTAGCGCTATTTCTACGATCTTGTTACTAAAGTTATTACTACGATGGCCAACCCCATCCTCAGCCCAATTTTTGAAAAAGCGGTTTTCGATGTAAAATTCGACGGGGAATCCGATAAAACTATCAAATTTGAGATGAAATGAGGTACGAGGCTAGAGAACTAGGTTTTTCTGAAAGAAAAATTATATTAGTAGAAAAATCAATCAAAAAGTCGAAAAATCGAATCTTCTACAAATTTCAAAAACGACAATGAAGCGCCAAACTCACTCGGATGACTCCCAGGACCTAAAAATCGTGCTTTTGATCTTCTCTCATTAGATACAACATGTGCCTAAAGTTACAGAAAACTCCCCGACCCCCCGACACAAAACCTGGCGATATTGAAAAAAATGACTCATATCTATGTAATCTACCATGAAATTTCAAAGAATGAACGAACTCATGTCAAGAAAAAACAGGTGAGTCAGACTTTTTGCAACTACGACGAACTGAGAACATCAAGATTAGTTATTCTGGAATTCTACACGGATTTGAGAGAACGGAATGATGAAAAAAATGTTTGGAAAACTTTGTGCAATTTCAAGAATACGAGAATACGAAGGATCTTCTTCGTCATCATGATTTTTTAGGAGAATTTTCGATAAATTCTCATATTGCAGCATATTTCATCGTGGTTCTAATGATCGAATAGTGACGTGATTTCTGACATCACTACACTGTCATATTGATGCTTTCTTTTGACCGAAATAATATGAGAGAAGGAACATCAAACGTAAGAATCATTTAAAAACTCAAGCCGCTCATTGGGATGCACTCTCACATCACCCCGCGATCCCTTTTATTCTCCTGCCACAACAACAATTGAACGCTGGAGAATATTATACGACGCAAAAAATAAATCAAATGAATGAAAGAGAACGCTTACAAAGGGAAGTCCAATCTTGCGAAACACGCATCCTGATGAAACTCTGAAAATCATCTAATTTGATGCAAAATGAAGGTATTCCCAAGAATTTGATCCCATGGGCCTTCTGCTCTGAAATACAGCTATGAGAATCAACATTGCCAATATAGCCCCATAATCAAGATCCTGTGTATAGATATACTAACAATGCTACCCCTTCTAGGTGTATCTCGGGATAATCGGCCCATGGGATTGAATCTTTTCAGATACCGTCATTTCTCACCAAATCAAGATGGAGTACAGAGTTAAAAACGAATCCAGAACCCGCAAGGTTGGACCTCCCCTTATTAGTGGTAAAATTTTTGTGCCACTCCTCAGTATTCAGTAAAACCCCATGCGAATAAACAAGCATGTCAAAAAAAATTATACGACGCAGTAATTAGTGGAAAAAAGGAGCTAATAGAAGATGCACGTTCTCGCGCAAGCCTACAATCGAAATTTAACTCTTGCCGCAACTCCACGTGCGCGCCGCGGAAGATGAAGCCTCTCAATAATTAAAGAAACGTGGGGAACCGATAGTGATACAAGGTCTCAATGCAGCTTGCAGTCATTCTGTTGTTCCCGTCGCAACAACACACGCCTGCTCGAACCAGTCATCCAGAGGGGCAGCGGTGGACTGCGATGATTCGTCCACCGAGTTATTACAAAAGGAGTCAACACGAGAGCACGTGAGTAACAAATTCAATATCTATATATAATCAGTCAATATTAACCTGAGAATTCTTAGTTTCAATACCCTGTATTGCACGTGTTTCATTATCTTGAGACTTTCTTATCAAATTTAAACGTATTATAAAATTATATAAACAAACGAAAATATCGAGCTTTATTCGGTTTCAACTGCCCAAAAACATGATTGATACATGTTTTGACGAATTTACGCGATTTTGAGCGGTTAAGTACATGGAAGATGAAAATTTCCAAATTTTTGCGCGATTTCGAGAGGACAAAAATATAAAAAAATTTTTTCCCTGCATGAATTTTTCCAAAAATTGCCAATTTGCGGTATATTTGCATGTGATTTCCGTAACCACATAGTCACGCGATTTCTTGCATCATTCCGTTGTCATAATTTTTAGCATTTTGGAAGAAATGAAGATAAGAAAGAATGAAAATTCAAAGAAATTTCGCACGATTGCGGGAGGACAAAGATAAGAAAAATTTTTTGTTCTTCGTGAATTTTTCCAAGAATTCCCGAAAAATTTCCTACTTTGCGTCATATAAAGTGATTTCCATAAACGCATAGTCACGTGAGTTTTTGTGTCTTCCAAATGTCATTTTGGCGTTCACTCCGCGTCAAAACTCGCACGACGAAGCGAAACGTCCTATATAGATGCCAATATGGGACGCAAATCACCCAGTCAAAAACACTCCTCCATCAGCTCGCAGTCTTACGTGGCCCATTGTTGCGAACACAACTGCATATCGAAAGACATCATAAGACGCAATAATTGGAGAGATATGAGGCGGCACTAATAATAGTCCCTCCGGCGCCATTCAACAGTCTTCGCTGAACACCCCGAGCAAGCAGACGTGCGTGTTAAGATAGTTATATACGCGACAGGCAATGGAGGGAGTGGAGTTAGAAAACCCACGTTCTTGCGCAAGCCACAATCGAAGTTCGACTCTTGCTGCGACTCCACGTGCACGCCGCGGGAAAAAAAAGCCTCTCAACAATAGAAAAAGAGTGGGAAAGCGTCAATTATACAAGATCTCGATGCAGCTTGCAGTCATCCTGCCGTTCTCGTCGCAACAACACACGCCTTTCCGAACGAATCATCAAGAGGGGCGAGGATGGACTGCGATACTTCATTCAACATGTTATTTAAAAAGGAGTCAACACGAGAGCACGTGAGTAATAAATTTAATGTCTATATATCATGAGCCAATGTTAGCCTAAGAATTCTTCCTTCCAATACCCCGTATCGCACGTGTTCAATTATCTTGAGACTTTCTCATCAAATTTAAATGTATCATGAAATTGTGTAAGAGAAACGAAAATATCGAGCTCTATCCGGTTTCAACTGTCTAAAAACATGATTGATACATGTTTTGACAATCTCACGCGATTTTGACGGATGAAGTACATGGAAATGAAAATTTTCAAATTTTTGCGCGATTTCGGGAGGACAGAAATATAAAAAATTCTTTTTTCCTGCATGACTTTTTCCAAAAGTTCCTAAAAAAATTCCCACTCTGCGGCATATTTCCCTGTGATTTCCGTAACCACATAGTCACGCGATTTCTTGCATCATTCCGTTGTCATAATTTTTAGCATTTTGGAAGAAATGAAGATAAGAAAGAATGAAAATTCCAAAAAATTTTGCGCGATTGCGGGAGGACAAAGATAAGAAAAATTTTTTGTTCTTCGTGAATTTTTCCGAAAATTCCCAAAAAAATCATATGAAATGATTCCCATAAACGCAAAGTCACGTGAGGTTTTGTGTCTTCCAAATGTCATTTTGGCGTTCACTCCGCGTCAAAACTCGCACGACGAAGCGAAACGTCCTATATAGATGCCAATAAGGAACGCAAATCACCCAGTCAAAAACACTCCTCCATCAGCTCGCAGTCTTACGTGGCCCATTGTTGCGAACACAACTGCATATCGAAAGACATCATAAGACGCAATAATTGGAGAGATATGAGGCGGCACTTATAATAGTCCCTCCGGCGCCATTCCCCAGTTTTCGCTGAACACCCCGAGCAAGCAGACGTGCGTGTTGAAAGAGTTATATACGCGACAGGCAATGGAGGGAGTGGAGTTAGAAAACCCACGTTCTTGCGCAAGCCACAATCGAAGTTCGACTCTTGCTGCGACTCCACGTGCACGCCGCGGAAAATAAAGCCTCTCAGCAATTGAAGAAAAAAGGGAAAGCGTAAGTGATACAAGATCTCGATGCAGCTTGCAGTCATCCTGTTGTTCCCGTCGCAACAACACACGCCTGCTCGAACGAGTCATCAAGAGGGGCAAGGATGGATTGCGATGATTCATCCAACAAGTCATTCAAGAAGGAGTCAACACGAGAGCACGTGAGTAATAAATTTCATATCTATATATAATTAGCCAATGTTAGCCAAAAAATTCTTAGTCTTAATACTCCGTATCGCACGTGTTCGATCATCTTGAGACTTCCTCATCAAATTTGGAAGTACCATAAAATTGTGTGAAAAAAACGAAAATATCGAACTCTATTCGATTCCAACTGTCTAAAAACATGATTAATACATGTTTTGACAATTTTACGTGATTTTGAGCGGTTAATTACATGGTAAATGGAAATTCCAAAAGATTTTGCGCGATTCCGGGAGGAGAAAAATTATAAAAAAATTTTTTCACTGCATGAATTTTCCCAACAATTCCCAAAAAATTCCCACCTTCCGGCATATTCCCAAATGCTAAAAAAGTAGGTGAATGGTAGAATTCATATTATTCTTTGGCATTGTTCCCTCGGGATTATCATTGATCCAATCATCAACACCCATATTTGAGGTGAAAAAGGTTCAGATACACGAGATGTCCATCAGAGGTCTGTATGATAACAAACATCGCATACAATATGTATGAATCAATAAAATAACTTGTTGGGTACAGGGGTGATATGAATTTTAACTCCGTCCCGCATCACAACACAAGGAAGATCAATTTGGTCGGTGCTGATAAGTTCTTCCCTATGATCGATCTCTACTATCTCGAAAATTGAATCGGCTAGATGAAGTTTCCGAACTCTCAAAGATCTACATTCTGTTTGCTCGATACGGTTATCAAAATCTATCAGAAATTTCATGATCTTCACGAATCTTCCATTCTTGAGTCGAGCATAGTAATTGCAGGTTTGCACATTCTCTTTCTGAGTGGTCATAAGTAGACTTCCATTAATAAAGGCTCTTTTATAAGACAGTACTTGTTCTGAAATCCTGTACCCCATAGCGAAAGCCCTGCTCGCCGATTTTCCGTCACCGAAGTACGTTGCTGAGCTCAGCTTGACAACTTTTCCATTCAGAGCCCCAAATATATTGTCACAGTAAGCACTATCAATGTCACTAGCACCTGAGTACACTATGTCTTGAAGGATTTGTCGATATCGAAATAAATGAGTATACCGAATAATTTGAAGAATTATCCCTTTCTCACTGTGAATCGAAGCGAGTAATTTCTTGTTAGCGGACTCGAAAGCGAATGCTGAATGTGTCCACAGTAGTTCCCAATTACAAATACTCTCAGCAATGCAGCAGCTGATGAACATTGAAAGTCAACGCTTCGACAGGATAATATTTCGTCACGTCTTGGACGAACTGATGTAGCATTTCACTCATCTTATTCAAATCTCCATAATGTATATCCATTTTTAGACTCATGTGCGAAGAATCAACCAGCAAAGACCAGTGTTTTAACTGAGCTCTATTTTTCATGTATTTCGATAAGAGGGGGATGCTATAGTAGAGCGCCCACTTCTCCCACTCCTTGCATTTATATTCGCTCCTGAATTTCAAAGATCTTGACAAACGACCAATTTGATTCGGGGCTTTAATCTTTTCGAGTAGTCGGTTCAATTCTTCAAATTAAAGAGACGAGATGAATATCCAGAAATGATATACTCTGTGAATTGTGCCTTAACTCCGGCCAAATATTGATGCATGTATTCTGGACTGAAACCATTAATGATTTCAAATCCTCTTATATTCAGCAATGGCGATGGGTATGCTATACCCATGAAGGCTTTGCGCCTCTTGAGAGTTTCTTCAGCAAACAGGATTGTATTTTCTCGCGTGCGACTTTCCATGGGAAACTCATACGGATACACTCTGCTGTTATCGTTTGGATTCATTCCAGGAACAACGCCTTCTTGGAGACACCAATCACAACCAAATCGAGCATTGAACTGTTTTGTCCCATTCATTGGGAATCGTGCGATTGTATCCACACTGCATTGGAGTGTAAATAACTTGATGGTCCTCTTCTCTCCTTTGATTGTACAGCTTATCCCATTTGTAGATAATTGATTCATTTGAGTAACAAATTTGTCCAAAAATACGTCCATGATAGGTTTCCCGGGCCGACCCATGAACCTGCCAATATCAAACAATCGAAACGTTTCTGTGGTGGGATCTCGTTCAACATAAGATATATTGGCCATACGGAACAACCTGAGCTCTCATAAAAAGGGACACCATTCGTATTCATGCTGAATGTTGTATACGAATTTTTATCAGATGAACTCAGTCGCGATTTGAATCTTCTGTAAATCTTTCTATCATAGAAATCTTCCGAATGATTTTTCTCATGAACACGACCATTCATAATCTCATCATAGTAATCTTCGTTTATTTGAAGATAGTCGCGCACAGGTTTTGACGGATCAAAGATCACGAACAAACATTTGTTTGACGGATTGCTCTTATCGACGACATTCCCACAATTATCACAAGTTGCTACTTCTCTGTCCTCAAATGTTCCACAATATTCTGTGCAGAAAAGACAGACTGAATGTAGATCGTATTTCAACTTCGTGTTATAGAACGAGAGATATGAGGTGGCACTAATAATAGTCCCTCCGGCGCCATTCCCCAGTCTTCGCTGAACACCCCGTGCAAGCAGACGTGCGCGTTAAAAGAGTTATATACGCGGCATTCAATGGAGGGAGTGGAGTTAGAAAACCCACGTTCTTGCGCAAGCTACAACCGAAGTTCGACTCTTGCCGCGACTCCACTTGCACGCCGCGGAACATGATGCCTCTCAGCAATTGAAGAAAAGTCGGAAAGCGTCAGTGATACAAGGTCTCGATACAGCTTGCAATCATCCTGTTTCTTCCGTCGCAACAACACACGCTTGCTCGAACGAGTCATCAAAAGGGGCAGGGATGGACAGCCATGATTCATCCATCAAGTTATTTAAAAAGGAATCTACACGGGAGCACGTGAGTAATAAATTCAATATCTATATGTAATTAGCAAATGCTAACCTAAGAATTTTTAGTTTCAATACCCCGTATCGCACCTGTTCAATTATCTTGAGACTTTCTTATCAAATTCGAACGTATCATGAAATTGTGTGAGAAAAACGAAAATATCGGACTTCATTCGGTTTCAACTGTCTTAAAAACATGATTAATACATGTTTTGACAATTTTACGTGGTTTTGAGCGGTTAAGTACATGGAAAATGAAATTTTCAAAAAATTTTGCGTGCTTTCGGGTGGACAAAAGTATAAAAAATTTTTCTTTTGCATGAATTTTCCCAAAAATTCCCAAAACATTCCCACTCTGCGGCATATTTCCATGTGATTTCCGTAACCACATAGTCACGCGATTTCTTGCGTTATTCCGTTGTCATAATCTTCCATCCCAATCAGCAATTGGGGAGAAATTAAGATGAAAAAAAAAAAACGAAAATTCAAAGAAATTTTACGCGATTTCGGGAGGACAAAAATATAGAAAATTCCCTCTTTCCTTCATGAATTTTTCCGAAAACTCCCAAAAAATTTCCAATTTGCGGCATATTATAATGTGATCTTCATAACTGCATAGTCACATGAGATTTGCATCGCTCCCATTTCATTTTATCGTTCACTCCGCGATTAAACTCGCACAACCAAGATAAACGTTAAATATAGCCACTAATGAGAAGCGTTAATAGTTTAATCAATCGCACTCTTCCATCAGCTCAACTAAGAAATGTGAAAAGAGTCTTACAATAACCAATTATGGACACTAAGCCATACATATTACTAATAATATATAAATGAACTTCATATCTCATTCTAATAATTTCTTGCCCTCAGAACACGTTAACATCCATAACTCAATTCCTAATTCACAGACTCCCAAGGCGATGTTCCACTCTAATCAAATACGATGAAGAAAATTAACAAGAGCAGAACTTATCGGCCAACGATGAAAGAAAAAGTGAGAAGGACTAAGGCATACCAGTCCATTCCCTCACCACCAGTAACGCAGAATAAGATCTGAAAAGCAGGAAATCACAATCCATGGTAAGTCGACTTCAATATAGAGCTAATTCGGATTAATTATTATCGACATCATACACCGTGTTCGATAAGGAATATTTGAATACTCTCACGATCTCTCACGATTTTCTTGACAATATATTTAGTTGATACAAAATATTTTCATATCTCACTACAAAAAACATGTTCAATTTCATTATTCATTCAAGAAATCAAATTTTTAAAGATGATTCCATCTTTGAAAATCTCTCATTTCACATTTGTTTGATCACGAATTAAGAAAATCGAGATCGTCTGCCAATTTCCAGATATATCCCAAAAAATTTGGAATTCGCAATACATTTCAGAGTTTTGAGAATCGATCCGATCGTTTTCCCGATCGAACTACAAGTAATTCACGAATATGCGTATGAATTCAACATTACTCAAGGAATTCAATTCATTTCCTCTTATTTATTAGGAATCAAATATTCTCGCGTTGATCTCCCAGCATAGAATCCGATTCAAAGCTTTCCTCGGGAGAAAAATATCGAATCATCCTCGTCACACATGCTCAAAAAATACCACACCACACTTTTACGAGTTGCAACAGCACATAATGCCTTGGCTCATGTGGGAGTTGGGTTTCTCATTCCCGAGTGCGACAGAGTGTGACTCCCTGTTGCCCAGCTATTGTAAAAAAACAACAACTCTAACACCACTCTTCTGAAACATGTTGCTGGATTTCCTCTGATCTGAGCATCGCTCTGGGCCCGACACAGCCCAGATCGACGTGTCAGTCTCATCTGATCATGTCTCCTTCGGCCTCTGTGATGAAGGGTTACATTCCCACTCCGAACATGATATACTCCCCCTTTTTGACTCGATCCCGTCACTCAAACACAAAGCGAGGATGATACATCGGTATTTTAAATTCACCGCAACTTTCATACAAAAATTTTTCATCAAGATTTCGCCAGTAAACAGTTAGATTTAGAGCGAAACGAAAACGTGATTGAAGTTGGAATCTTGTGAAGTAATGAAATTTTGCTCTTATTATTTGAAGAAAATTCATCGAATAAAGCATTAGGCTCCAGTGGATAACAAAGTCACAACATAGTTAGCTAAGATAGATATATAGTCTACGATGGTGATACTCATTTTACATTCTCTAGTATAATATTAATCTGATTGGTTATCATATTGTATGAATTCATGAATCTCATAAAATTGAATAGAAAATTATGTAGTTCGGGGAGAATCCCGAACTGCACCCTCCTGTGTCTACTCACTCCATCTAACATAAGAATTCCCAAAAACATATACGATTCACATCAATGATCTGCAATCCATCTTTACATTTCGTAGAGTCATTTGAGCTCAATTTTTATAATAACGTACAGATTATTTACAGAATTGTGTATGAATCCAATATCACTTGGAAAAATGAAGTAATTTCTCTCATCTTATCAAAAGATGAATGGTTACCGTTAATCTTGTTCCATGAAATCCAATCTCAACCTTTCCTAAGGAGGAAAATATCAAACCATCCTCGTCACACATGCTTATAAAATACCACACCACACTTTTACGAGTTGCAACAGCACATAATGCCTTGGCTCATATGGGAGTTGGATTTCTCATTCCCGAGTGCGACAGAGTGTGACTTACTGTTGCCCAGCTATTATGAAACAACAACACAACACTGAAACCTCCCTTCTCAAACATGTCGCTGGATTTCCTCTGATCTGAGCATCGCTCTGGCCCCGACATTGGAAGCCCAGATCGACGTGTCAATCTCATCTGATCATGTCTCCTTCAACCTCTGTGATGGAGAGTTACGTTTTTATAAGTGATTTTGGTAGATTTTTCCGTCCATGATGTTCAATATTCAACTTGTATAAGTTACGTTTTTACTCTAAACATGAAACACTCCCCAGTTTCAACTTAATCTCACATCATAAAAAAAAGCGAGGATGATGAATATTAAAATCATTTCATCGAATCAAAGACTTCCCAAAAATTCAAATCTTCCGACGTGAATGCTAAAAAAAGTATGAAAACAAAGAGATTTCAGGATAGTAATCTTGTAACAATTGTTCTTAATGATCGCGTATCAGAGACCATCACAATACATCAATTCAATTTTCCCCTCACGGATGCATTGGTCAAATGATATTGGATTCATTCACGAACGTCATTTTGAATGATCTAGACGTTACCATTGCTCAATCTGAATTATCGATCCCTGAATCTAATGAAGATCAGTGAAATCATGAACTGGTGGAAAGAACTCTCTCAACCACTACCCCAAGTGTGATTACGTCCTCTAAAGTGAGCATACAATCTTCAATTGTGCATTCTTTCAATCTCAAGTTGAAAAATATTCTATTCATTGTGAGATTCATACAAATTTCCAAAAAGAGCATGATTCAAATTTTTTAATATATTGAAGATTCCAATTACTGATTCCTGCTCAACTCGATTCCATTCAGAGTCATTTGGAGAAATATATATGAATCAACTATCACTCAACAAAGTAAAATCATTGTCCCAATTTCATCAAAGAGTGCAAGCATTCGCATAATCTTCATTAACAGGATCTAATTTAAATCTTCTCTGATGACATATTAATTCATCTCATCCTCGTCATACTTACTCAAAACTACCACACCACACTTTTACAAGTTGCAACAGCACATAATAGCTTGGCTTATATCGGAGTTGGGTTTCTCATTCCCGAGTGCGACGGAGTATGACTCCCTGTTGCCCAGCTATTGTGAAAAAACAACACAACACTGACACCACCCTTCTGAAACATGTTGCTGGATTTCCCCTGATCTGAGCATCGCTCTGGCCCCGACACTGGGAGCCCAGATCGACGTGTCAGTCTCATCTGACCATGTCAACACATCATGAACAACACAATAATACATTCAAATAACTCCTCATGATATCCAAAATTCACAGGAATATCAAAAAATCCGGTTTGCAACATGTGAATTCTTAGTGAAATTCGATAGAACTATTCCAAATCTTCATCTAGAATTACACATTTATAAATTCACTGTTTCACTAGAAATGATATTTCGTGGAGTGAACGCAAATTATCGAATAGAATCCAATTATTAATTTTGAAACGGCATATGAAAATTCTCAATAGGACATATGCCAACATATGTTGATCTCAAAATCTTGAATCACTTGTTTAAAAATTCCAACTGATCACCATCATCTGGCTCCATAGAAAAATAGCCATAGTTTTGATCTTATTGGCTCTCAATATCTTGACAACTCATAACTTCCCTGATAACAAATACAAGAACTGCAAATTCATACACCTCCATCCTGATATGAATATCACATTAAACAACATTCTACACTGACACAACTTCTCAAGATCAAACCGTTAGATTTCCTCTAATCTGAAAATCTTGCCTTGGCCCGTGAAGGTAACCAATACGTGTCAGGTTCATCTGATCATGTATCTCTCGGTCCCTGTGACGTGAAGATACAACCACTCAAAATACACTACTCAACACTTTTACCACCACTATTATTATAATATATACTCAACATTATTTATCGAGAATGATGAATTATTTTCAGTAGTATTTTATTTCAAATATATATTATTATATTAAGAGGCATGCAGGGTCATTTCCCCCCACGGAATCCCTATATCAGGCCTGCCAACATAATATCAAAATCAGTGTTGCCAACTTGACGACGCGAAAAGTCCCTAGACCAGGTCAAGTGTCCCTAGATTTTTCCGCGATGTATAGAACACGTGTTTAAGTGTCGTTTACGTATTTTTGACGTATTTTTGAGATTTGTATATGTATTTTCGATTCTAATATATGTATTTATACATTGATATTATATATTCGATTTGCTGCTAATTCTTGCCGTGAAGACGGTCGCTGATCGGTCTCACGGAGCCCTTTCGAACACTGCCCAAGCTTCCGAATCCGCTGACGAAGGTTAGGAGCAATCGATTTTTATGTGTTTCGTCTAAATATTTTCGTATTGAGTGCATGCTGAGAGTCACTTTATGGCCTATTTTAGTGAAACGTTTCAGGAAATTCGAGACACCGCCATTTTTAACATCGAAGGTAGCCGAGTAACTTTTCACGGTTGGCAAGGCCGCCTCACTTTCAGATGTGAAGTAACTTTGGTGTTCAAGTTTGCTTTATTTAATGGTTTTTATTTTTATTTTTGTGTTAGAGATAGATCGATCCGCACGAGTATTGATTGATTTTGAATGGAATTGATAATACAGTGACGATGAAGTCGAATGGGACTGACGAAGTGAGGGAATGTTAGAGATTGAAAGGTTGTTATTTCGTTTATTTTGAATATATGATAGATACGAATGGGTTTCAAATTTCTGAAACTTTTCTGAATGAATTCGAGGAATTTTTGATTCGACTTTGAAGATGATAATTTTTGTATTTCTACTCATATTGAGTGTGAAACTACGTAATACTTCAAAGTTTCTAAATTTATCTCTATTTGGAGGAGAAATTAAACGTTTTTCGGAATTCGAGTTTATGAAAATATGAAGTGAGGAGCGGTTTACGTCTATCTCGCATGCTGATATTAAAGGACGTTTTTTTATATGGTGGAGTGATTGGGAGAGCTCTCTTAACCAGTTTATGATTTGAGTAATTTTCATAAGATTTAGGAATCGATTATTCACGTTCAGGAACGATGTTGGTATCGTATAGAGCATTCAAAATGACTTTTTCGAATGGATCCAATATCATTCGATCAATGTAGTTGTAGGGGGAGATTGAATTGACTCATTGTGATGGCCTCTGATATGCGATCATCAAGAGCAATTGTTAAAAATTCACTAATCAGGGAAGCTCTTTGTTTTCATACTAATTTTTAGCATTTACGTCGAAAGATCTAAATTTTTGAGAAGTCTTCGATTCGATGAAATGATTTTAATATTCATCATCCTCGCTTCTTGTTCATGATGTGAGATTGAATTGAAACTGGGAAGTGTTTCATGTTCAGAGTAAAGATGTAACTCTTCATCACAGAGGTTGAAGGAGACATGATCAGATGAGACTGACACGTCGATCTGGGCTCCCAGTGTCGGGGCCAGAGCGATGCTCAGATTAGAGGAAATCCAGCAACATGTTTCAGAAGAGTGGTGTCAGTGTTGTGTTGTTTTTTTACAATAGTTTGGCAACAGGGGGTCACACTCTGTCGCACTCGGGAATGAGAAACCCAACTCCGATATGAGCCAAGGCATTATGTGCTGTTGCAACTTGTAAAAGTGTGGTGTGGTAGTTTTGAGTAAGTATGACGAAGATGAGATGAATTAATATGTCATCAGAGAAGCTTCAAATTAGATCCTGTTAATGAAGATTATGTGAATGCTTTTACTCTTTGATGAAATTGGGACGATGATTTTACTCTATCGAGTGATAGTGGATTCATATATATTCCTCTAAATCACTCTGAATTGAATCAAGTTGAACAGAGATCAGGAATTGGAATCTTTCAATATATATTCAAAAATTCGAACTATGATCTTTTTGAAAATTTGTATGAATCTTATGATGAATAGAATATTTTTCAACTCGAGATTGAAAGAATGCACAATTGAAGATTGTATGCTTACTTTAGAGGGCGTAATTTCATTTGGGGTAGAGGTCGAGAGAGTTCTTTTCATTAGTTCGTGATTTAACTGATCTGCATCAGATTCAGGAATCGATAATTCAGATTGAGCAATGGTGACGTATAGAGTATTCAAAATGACGTTTGTGAATGAATCCAATATCATTCGACCAATGCATCCATGAGGGGGGAATTGAATTTCTGTATTGTAATGGTCTCTGATACGCGATCATTAGGAACAATTGTTACAAGATTACTATCTTGGAATCTCTTCATTTTCATACTTTTTTATAGTTATAATACGTTTTACGCCCTTGTATCGAAATGTACTATTTTCGCACTATTTCAACACAGTGCAAACAGGAAAAAAAAATTTCAGATTCTTCTCCGACCCCCCTGGTGACGATTTTATCCAGTTTGCTTCAGAATTCCCTAGCTGCAAGTTAGAAAGTCATTTTCCCGCAAGATTCATATCGATATCTCAGTCTGCATCCAAATGCCGACCTCAACACGGAAGTAAAAAAGCCTTAACACGCGCAAAATTTCGTGATTTTCCAAATTTTGATAGTCCGCCATCCGTGTCTTTTCCATTTCCAAGTCTTGGGCTCGTTACAATTTAGTTATAGGATCGTGAACATGGTTTTTGCTTTGGTTCAGATTCGATATACAACCATTGGAACAAAAAATCGGTGCCATAAGGGCATAACGTACGAATCACCGCGTTCCATGGATTTGCTCATATGATAGATAAATACACAACCTTGTATATGAGTCATTTCGGAGCATTTCGACAAATACCGTCACCAGGGGGGTCTGGACAGAATGCCTAAAGAATTTCTCCCATTAGTTCTATCTTCAGATAGAACAGGAAATTCTTTCTCGGATTTTTTCGAAGCTTCCCATAGGCACTAGGGCCCAAAGAAGGCCTATTCTTGATCTTTTCGAGCCTTTTTTTGGAAAATCATAGCTCCGATTAGACTCAATTTTGTCCGACGTACTTCGGCGCATTTTCCTCGTTAAAAGTAGTTCTTCCAAGAAAAGAATCACCCGACATCGATATTCCAGCCTAGCAACTTCTAAAAGCTTTCTACTGAGAGCATATTTTAGCGATTTTTGGGCCTTCTTCCAAGTGATCTAGCTCCCACTAGAAGAGTGATAATTGACTTGTTCGATACACTGTGCGTAAAAGTGCACTTTGCGCACAGTTTGTCAACTTTTACTCACAGTTTATCGAAAAGTATAGTTAGATGCACGGCCGTAAAACCCATTATTCGCATCCTCGTGATGATTCCGACCCTCGCCTGCGGCTCGGGCCGGAAACCCATCACTCGGACGCGAATAAAACGTTTTACGCCCTTGTATCGAAATGTACTATTTTGATTGTCTGTGCGCAAATGAGTCATTTGCACACTATTTTTCGCTTTTCATTTGCTTACAGAAGATCAAAAAACATAGGGGGCAATGGTCTCCGCTTCCTCGTGACTATTTAGACCCGAGCCGCAGGCGAGTTAATCAAGTTAATTAAGTTAAGTTAAGAGGCTAAAAAAGTCACTCGAAGTGCGAAAATCATCGTTTGCGCCCTTGTATCATAATATACTAGTACTGGTAGTCATTTTGAAGGTCTTGAAAAAATCTACAATCTGACTACTGGTGAAAGTCGATTATCAGACATGAAAATTATACCGATAAGGTAGATCTCATCGATATTTTGACTCTATCGCTGGATTTGATGAAATACATTTAATGAATAAATTTATCGTTCTTTCGAGACACTTAAATTCGTCGCGCTCAGGTGGCGACCGAAGTTTGACAAATGTTTAACTGCGACCTTCGAGGCTCCACTCTTTATAGTGGCTGCATCACGAAGTGATTTATTATTTTTTTTGATATACTGTGCGTAAAGGTGTGCGTAAAAGTCCATTTTGGTGTGGGTGTGCGGTGCGCAAGGTTGATCATGATTCCATTAACGTTCAGATTTTAGTGCGTAAAATTGAAACTGTACGTGAAAGTAACTTTGCGCACAGTTTTACAGTGCGCAAAGTTCTCGAAATCGTGCGCAAAGTAAAATCTGTGCGTAAAAAAACATTAATCAACCGTTTTCCAATTTCAATTTTTACGGCAATAAAGGCTGATCGCACATCAGCAAACGATGATTCCGTCATTTTTCTAATTCCTTCGGCCCCTTTGTGAATTGCTACCCATGGAGCTGAAGTCAAAGATGTTGCAGGTCGCCTTGCAACCCAACTGTTGAGAATGATTGAGTGGCTGATCACCTCCTAATCTATACTATGAGTACATTTTTGTCCCCAACTTGAGCGAATTCTCTTTGGATTTCTGATAACTGAATTATTGTCGCATACAAGTTAGAAATTTAACAAGATTGCGAGAATTCGTCGTTGACTCCAAATGTAAAGAGAATTCAAGTGAGCATGAGGACAGATACTGTCCTCATCGGGGCTTGATCTACAAGATCATGAGTATACACGAAGATTCGTAGGTCAGACGGCAATTCAATGAGAAATTGCAAGTCGTAGGTAGTGAATAATCATGAACATGAGAGATGTTGGTCATCGGCAGAATATTGTGTATTAACGTAGTTTCTATATCGAGAACAATTCCACTAAGTTTCTCATATAAGTTTCATCAAGGACATTTTTTAATGCAATCCTGTTCTTCATGTACCAATGCATTCAAGTTACGTTCTGGTAGGAATCAGGATATTTGGGATGACATGAATCACGTGACGTCTCTGATTTTCTTCCCTGAATACATCAAATTGGAACGGAAGTTGGGATGTTACACGGAGTTACTTTTCTTGCAACGAGATTACAATATTCGAGATGAATTCTAGCACCTTATTTTGGTTATGAACTGGTTCAGGAGAAATTCTTTTTGATCCATTCTTCAGAATTTATTTTCAAGTGGGAGGCTCCGCCCCCCACACCCCCCGGCGGGGGCTTCGCCCCCTGCACCCCCACCTCCTCCCCCTTTTGCGCCCTCCACCAACTTCGGTGGTATGGACCGGACACCAACTTTCCGCACAGATATATCAAAAAGAATCGTAAGCAACTCGGGCGCAATTTTACGCCCTCGTTCCCGAAATTTTCGTGCGTAAAAGTGAACTTTTTACGCACAGTTGTAACTTTGCGCACGGTAAACCGTGCGCAAGAGTACTTTGCGCACAGCGCAAATTACTTCGCGCATTGCGCAAAAGTTACAACTGTGCGCAAAGTTCACTTTTACGCACTCATTTCGGGAACTCGTGCGTAAAATTTCTTTGCGCCCTTGTTGCTTAATGTACTATTTGGATTTTTTAATTTTTCATTGAAAGATTGACCAAGACATGAAAAATTTTATCCTCGGGCGGGACTTGAACCTCGCAATCTCCGGGACTCTGGACCGGCACCTTAACCAATTAGACCACCGAGGCGATTGCGTATTCACTCGCTCGGGGAAGCCATCACGGAATAACTGTAAGTCGAACAGGACGATTAGAGCGTGAGTCGTCTTCTTCGACTAGCAGGTAGCGTGCAGAGAGAAAATCGATAACCCGCAAAGGGCACGAGTCATGTACGCTCTGCCGACTCTTCGCTAGTCAAACAGGCCGACTAGAAAAGATGGTTAGAGCGACTATGCGATTGGTAAGGACGTGATAATTTGGAATTGCTTGTACTTTCTACATCTCATCTTGCAATGAATGATGGACCTTTTCCAATATAATCTATCAGCCAGCTATAGGTTCTGTAGCAAGATCGAGGTTGGCACGAAATTTTTTTTGCAATTGATTCGTCAAAAATTAGATATTCGTAATCAGCAAATCAAGACGAATCGATTGCAAAAAAAATTTCGTGCCGATCTCGATTTTGCTACAGAACCTATAGCTGGCTGATATATTAATAACATGGTCGCTCCAACCGCTTCGCTAGTCGGCCTGTTCGACTAGCGAAGAGTCGGCGGAGCGTACCTGACTCGTGCTCTTTACAGATTATCCATGTCTACTCTGCAGACTACCTGCTAGTCGGAGAAGATGACGAGCTCTAGTCGTCCTGTTCGACTAACAGTTTCCCCGTGTTCTCTCATCTCTTGTGCTAATCTTTCGATGCGGTCAATCAAGGAACCATGATCGTTCAAATATGCAAATTATACCAATAAGGCAGATCTCATCGGTATAATTTGCATATTTGAATGGTCATGGTTCCTTGATTGACCGCATCGAAAGATTAGCACAAGAGATGAGAGAAGGCTTCCCCGAACGAGTGAATACGCAATCGCCTCAGTGGTCTAATTGGTTAAAGCGCCGGTCCAGAGTACCGCAGATTGCGAGGTTCAAGTCCCGCCCGAGGAAGAACTTTTTCATCTCTTGGTCAATCTTTCAATAAAAAATTGAAGAATCCAAAGAAATAATGAATCCCTTCGTGATGCAGCCACTATAAAAAGAGGAGCCTTGAAGGTCGCAGTTTGACATTTGTCAAACTGTGATCACCGCCTGAGCGTGACGATTATAAGTGGCTCGAAAAAACGATGAATAGAGAACTGACATCACCACAAAAATTATTCCAGAATGCTCATATTATGGAAGTTCACGTTGAAAGAGACAGGATATATCAAAATTTGGAAATATTCTGTAGTATGAGGGATTTAAATCCCAATTTAAAGTTTTTCAGTGTTTGAACTAGCGCCATTCAATATGGCGCCGACTGCACACGAGTCACGTGACTCCAGAGGGTTCTCCACACGATAGTTCTGAGACAAACTTGCATTTTTCCCGAGATTTTTCCACCGCGTACTTCTATTATTTGGGTAAAATAAGATTTCGATTGTGATTCAGATGAGAATTTCCAATGAAAAATGACATCACAACAGTTGGCGAATTTAGTGGCACATGTGCAGCCACCGCCATATTGGATGGCGCCAATTCAAATTGGCAAAACTTCAATGATGATTTAAAATCCACAGAGGCGTCGTAAAAATTTCAAACTTTTTTCCCCATGTCTATCTTGCTGCAAACTCTCAAATTATAACATTTCCCGGAATGATGTCAGTTCCCTATTCATTCATTAAATCGATTATCAGACTTTTCATGGGAGTTACAGTCGATAAAAGTTGAGCAGTTTCGTAAAAATGCCAAACTTTGAGCTACATTAAAAAAATGGCCTCCTTTTTTCATCATCTAACATATGAGAATATGTTCTCAAAGACAAGTACTATTGATAAGAACAATAATCTGGGTGGCTTTTTTTGTTCCTGATTTTTGGTAGACTGTTTAAAGTACTCTCTTTTGACTCTTTGCTAAAAATTACCTCATAAATATGGCTCGCATATGCTTCCATCTGAACTAATGGGCATCGATATGTGTGGAACTACTCCCCGAAGTAGCTCCAAATATGTAAGGAAATTCCCAGAGGCAAGCCCCAAGCCAGACGTGAGCTGGGTATCCGAGCCAACCGGTCTAAAATGGGCATGATTGGTCTATAATAGGGCAGGGGAACGCGAGAGGGATTTTACTCATTCTAGCTCATAGATGAGACGAGTGTCTGAAATGAAGATACAAATATGTTTTTCCTACTTGAGAATGACCATCTAAACACGTTCCTGTTGTCAATTTGATTCTAAATTATTGCTATTTCGCTCTAGAGCCACCAAAACGCTAATAACCGGGTTTACCATCGTTTAAGCTTTGGATGACATTTGAGAGCCAATCTGACCCCAGGATCGTGTTCAAATGATCAGCTTGAATCAAAAAAATATGATGGAATCCCTACTTTAGCCTCTCATCTCGTTTGTGAGCAGGAACATGGAAAATCGAAACCTCGCTCTTTTGCCCCATAATAGACCGAATCATGCCCATTTTTGGACCCGTTGGCTCGGATACCCAACTCGCGTCTGGCTTGGGGTTTGCCTCTGGAAATTCCTTTACATATTTGGGGCTACTTTGAGGAGGTATTCCATGTATATTGACGCCCATTAGTTCAGTTGGAAGCATATGCGAGCCATATTTATGAGGTAATTTTTAACAAAAAGTCAAAAAAGAGTACTTTAAACAGTCTACCAGAAACCAGGAACCAAAAGAGCCACCCGGATTACGGTTCTTATCAATAGTTCTTGTCTTTCAGAACATATTCTCATATGTTCGATGGAATTTCGCGGGGCCCATCGGTGGGTCCCGCCGCAGCGAACGTGTTGAATTATCTTAAAACATGTTATGAACCATAAATATTCTGACGAGTCAAGAAAAGTTCTTTTAAAATTTGTTTCGATTGTTGTATCACAATCTACAAGCAGACATTTTTAGGAGCATTATTTCGTGTCATGGCCTTCCAACAATTTGTTTTGGGCACTGAAAGTCAAAAAAAATTGAAAAACTATTTTCTAAGAAGCTAGGGCTTCTCGGACAGCTCTGAATCCGATTTCATCCTACTTTCTGGATTGGATTCCATCAGAAATATGAAATTTAGGTATCATTTAAGTGACTCAAAGTCGTCAGTAATTTGAAGGAGGATTTTTGAGGCACGTTTTTCTAGAAAATAGCCGCCTCAGCATACCAATTGGGTTTTGGGGTTCTGAAACTATTTCCAAAGGAATGCCCTAGAAATTCCCTTCAAAATAACTTATTGTGAAACTCAATTTGATGGACTAGTGTTGAATCTGTGATCACTCAAATCAAAACAAAACAAAAATATCACGAATGAGGCCTGTAAGCCCTACGAAGCCCTCTCACGACTCCATGAGTCCCGTGGTAGCTGCGTATACCGCTCAATTTGACTAAATCGACTGCAACAATAGGTTATTTTGAGGGAAATTGACCCAGACATCAACTGAAAGTGGTATTGAGAGCTTAGGATTAGTTCCATTGGATGAAATTTTACTATGTAATTGAAATTTCTTTCTTTTGCCATCAAACGCGGATTCCCTGCCCATGTAATTGATGCTATGCTTTCAATACCATTCTCAGTGTATAACAGGGCCAACTACCCTGAAAACAACCTTTCGCTAAAGTCAATTCTGTCACATCGAGTGGTACACAACTGTCAGGGAGTCCTTGAAGTCATGGAAAGACCTCTTAGGGCTCACAAAAATCATTCTTGACCCTTTAATTTAGACTCGAGTGGCTGCAAATCCAATCTTAGTGCACCAAATCAAATTTTACAATAGGACATCCTCTTCCAAATTCACTTGGAAATAGCACAACTGGCGCTTTCGATAATTACGGTAAGCTTGTGATATTAGAGATGATCAGAACCAAATCGGAGCTGGATCCTCGTTGCGGCCAGCAATCAAATACTTATCATAGATTGTAAGAGCACTGAGTCATGACTGAGGTTCCATTGCCCGTTGACTTGAAAGATTTTTGCCACCAAATAAGCGCCCTTCAAACAGCTGAGATCCACTAACAAAATCTTCCCTCCTCTCAAAAATACATTTTCGGGGAAAATTGTTGTACCCACCCAATCACGATGTGCCACAACCACTCACGAGTTGCCTTTCAATACTCATGATTAACTATGAAGACCTATGACGACCTATTAAATGATACCGGCATAGACCATAGTCAGTCATAGGTTGTCATATATGACCATAGTTCGGCCCGGGACGGGGTCATATATGATCATGAGGCACTTTTTTTTACTAGGGAGTATTGATCACTGACGTGTGGACTTAACGTTTTCGTGCATTACATTGAACGGTCTACCTTAACCCTTCTGCGGACAAAGCCGAGTATACTCGTCCTAATAACATGGGATCCCTGTATAAACTCCGCGCAAGGGGGTTAACTATGAATTACATGAATGTGGATAACTCCACTGGTTGCCAATGTGTACAGGTTAGCGTTTCCTTCTCTACACGGGTTTGCCCATGGAGGGGTGGGAGTTGGTACCCGGGTAATCGATAGGATGGAATTACGTTTTCAAGACAGCTACTGGGAGATCCCGGTGGTCAGCCCTTGACTACGTGCGTTTTTCGGGAACTCGAAGATGATGAGGTGTGCTGGCAGTGATCTTACTAACTTGTCTTGGCCTTGGGTGTGTGCAGAGATGAGAAAGATACGAGATGACTGCGTGCCGTGTACTGACTGCAATGTTTTTTTGTTTTTTTTTGGTAGGCCGGAAGGAGAAATCTTCATAGACACCCACAAGAGTGTGGGTAGTGTCGGATTTACCCGAGAAAACTCAGGCACCTGCCGACTAAAACCCCTCTCCGGAGGGTGCGAATCCGAAGGTTATAGTCACAGAAGACGGAAGGAAGGAACAGAGATTAGAGAAAAAATGAATAGTACAGGGGGCTTGCGAAGAACCGGAAGCCCTGAAGCGGTTCAAGATGCCACTCAGGGCTCATACGCACTGAGGCGGAAGAGCCGGTAAAAGCACACACATAGGTGCTGGGGCTGAAGACTGGGAGCGTGGGAGTTGTCGTCTTCTCCTGAGACACTAAGATTTCCCTTGTCGGAGGACTGGGGCCGGGGAGTCGTTACTCTCCCAAGATCCGAATATCTCCCTTGCGGGTTGACTGCAATGTGCTCTCTTTGATTTATTGTATACTATAGAGTGTTACATTGCTAATGGTGAGTTGTCCATCTGGTAGCTAAATCCTGAACTAAAAGGGTCGGCAGGCACTTTGGCTCTGGACAAGCATGCTCAGTCTAACATACCTCGAGGTTTGGGTATGCTTGTTGCAAACCAACCCGCCAATGGCTCTGGAAGACACGAGCCGAGCCGAAAGCAAAGTTAGCAGCTGAACAGTGAAGAATAGAATATGTATCAAGAATTGTATCTCATTATTTTTATGAAGCAATTGATCGACCTAAGAAGAACGCAATCATATTGAACATGGATGAATCATCAAAACGACTCAATTGAGCTTCAAAAAACGCTGATCTCCATTCTCTAATTGTGGAGAAACGTCCCGAAAGGCCAAATCAACCAGTCCGCGGGACCATCCCATACCCCAGACTACCTTCCTTCACTAGCGAAATTCTGCATTGTAAAATTGCATGATCGATTGAACCTAATAAGATTCGAGTGACTATAACTATCCACCTTTGGATTATTGAGATGTCTACAATTCCTCATCTTCGTTTCTTGACAATCCTTGATATCCGACCTTTCTTGACAATCTTACATGCCTCATGAGAGAGTTGAGACAGGCCAAAAAAACTCATATTCCTTCATCTTTGACCTTAGGATCCCATATCCCACCATTGGAACGGTTTGAAGCCTCTCCACTCCCCAATCTAGTGTGAAATCAGTCTTCTATGATTTCGGACAATCTCCGTCGGAAGCATGTTCTAAGGAATGTGATTAGAGCGTTCAATGATCATTTCAGATGTGTTGACCGATCGGAATCCTCCAAAGGAACCATTCTTCATCGTGACATGTCATGATTTCATGCATCATTCCATAATTTTCTTCTAGGGCGTGTCAATTTGAAACCTGGTAAGCCAACAACGTTTGCTACTTGCGTGTATAATGGAGAGAAGAAATATTTCCTCTGCTTGCCGGGGAATCCAGTTTCTGCGATGGTCACTGCTCACTTATTTGTCTTACCTCTGCTGAAGTACGCAACAAAGAACCATTCAGAGCCTATCGTAGTGGAAGCCAAGGTACTCAAACTAATCCTCGCTATCTTGATGTCACAGTCATCCTTTTGCGCGCTAGACTAGACCGCAGTACCTCCAAGTGACGCACGGTCATGCGTGTTCTGGATGTGGGTATCTACACCAGGCATACTTTCTGATACGCGGATCGAGCCTAGTTGTTCTTGAATGAACACTGACAAACTTGCAACCCTGACAAATCTGTGGGTATACCCACAAATATGGTACACCGCGAAGATGTATATATGTTGTAGCCGATTGCTCGAATCCGCTGGTTACTTCTAGCCGATTAGATAACCGTGGCCGGTTGATAAAATTTGTATGAGCGCATGCATTTTTTCCATCAAGTGTTCAGTCGCGAAATTACCAGCTGATGCTATTCGTCAATAACTCTGCCGGCTGGCACCTTTTCAGCCCATTACGAAATCTCTGGGATGAGCAGTATAGACAGCCCTCCGTATTCGCGAATATCTATTCGTGAATACTGAAACAGCAGATACGGGGATCTTCTGCTTGTAGGAATTCGGGGATTACGTTCACCAATGTATCAAAAAGTGCCCGAAACCGTCGAAAACGATTCAGAACATGGATGAGCCATTCAAAAATTCTCGTGAATAGCGATATTCCTGCTTAAAAAATCAAGATAGTGTGGAAGGTTCTCCGAATTCCCTCAAAATCTCTTGAAGAATTGAGTAATATAATCATTTTCGAGTTAGATGAAAATATTCTGGGGCTTTTGCCTGATGAGCTCAAGGGGCATAATTTTTTGGCTAATTCTTGATACAAGGTCACAACAACTCCAACTTGGGCAAATCAATTCTACTGGAACAATAACAGTGGTTTCGATTTAAACACACGCTGAATTCAATGCTTACAGTCTTCTCGGAATGCCTGATTTGAATAGCAATACCATCGTGAAAAATTGTTCCAAGGCCTGCGGTATTAACCCTGAATTGAACCGCGAATACGGGAGCTAGAATCCCGCGGATACGGAGGAATTCCACATTCAAGAAAATCGGGAATGTCGAATTCCGCAAATAGGAGGATCAAAAATACGAAGGGCTACTTGTACGCCGGGAGTCAACACCATCTCGCTTAAAGAAATACCTCAAAACAATGCCATATCTCTGAGGGAAGCTGCGCTTCATCGATCACATTGTGGAGCGTAGGGCTTCAAAGAATGTCAATGCTAGTTAGCAAGAAATTCAAGGTGCACTAATAAGGAAGAATCTAACCTTGCGAGACACGCATCTTGACCAAATCCTGGGAATCATCTTGTGTTGGTGGAAAATGAGGAAATCTTCGAGGATTCATACTCATGAGCATTATAATCCGCCGTACACATACGGAGATCAGCGTTGTCAGAACATCTATATTCATGATTTTTCCGACATGGACATATATGAGCAATGCTGATCGCCATAGCTGTGCGGCGGGAACGGATGCCCATGAGAATAAATCTTTGAAAATTTCGTCATTTTCCACCAACACAGGATGATTCCCGGGATTTTGTGAAGATTCGTGTCTCGCAAGGCTGAACCTCTCCTTGCTAGTGCACTTCTGATTTTCTGCAAGCAAGCATTAACATTTTATGAAACCTCACCCTCAGAACGTAACCGATAGGGTGCATCTTCCCTCAGAGATATTAAATTGTTTTGGGGTATTCCTTCAAGTGAGATGGCGTTGGCTTTCGGCTCACTATCCCAGAGATTTATTAGCAGGCTAGAGAAGCGCCAGCGCGTTGATTAACCAGCGGATATCATCATCCCCTTACTCGACTGACAGGACGCTTAACAAAGAAATGCATAATCCCATGAAGATTCCATCAACCGGCCGCGGCTAGCCAGTTAAGTAATCGGCTACGACATATATACCATGTTTGCATCGTAGTCGGTTACTCAAATCCGCCGATTACTCAATTGTATAGTCAGTGAACTAAGCGTGGAAGATAATTGAAACGGAGTGAGCGGTTAAGGAGGGTAGAGTGGACCTTGTTCGGTATTTCTCCGGGATTGATTTTCTTCTCTCCCTAGCCCCAAACTATGGGGGAAGCAAAGATCTGTAGGTTTCAAAGTCGCCTCTATTTTGAGTGGTACCCCAAAAACTCTCTTTAAAAAGTCTGAAAACCGGCGTATCTTCTATGAGCTCGCATTCTGACGCATCTCAACGAAACGCTCTCAATATTCATTGCATATCTTCCAAACTATATCGAGCAATGAGAGAGTATTCTTGTTATGACAAGTTTTGATAGATATGCAAATTATACCGATGAGGTAGTGTAACGTAGGTTCGGGTGGGAAAGTTCGATAGAATAATACAGTATCGATGTTGAGATGAAATGTATATTCAGAATAACAAGTGAGTTGTGTATGAGTGGAGTGCTTGGTTGTCGAGCGGTCTGGCGCGGCGCGAGCGGGCGGTGGCTTATATGCCCATGGTCCGCCGCGTCGTGCCTGACCAAAATGTGCAAGTTCGGCAACTTACAACTCGGGCGATGCGCCTTTCGAGGTTCATCGCACTGTTGCGAAGCCGAACGAACGATGGTGTAAATGTGCATACATATGCACCATCGTTACACGTGTGATGTGCAGGACATCGTTGGCCTCAACGATGCTCCGTTTGTGTTATGCGTGTATTGTTACATATGTATATTTTCATTGAATTCATGTATTCATTTTATATATAGCCTCATCTCATTTCCATTATTCTTCATGAATGATTGGTTCTTCTTTCGGGTATATATAGATATTCACCCGTAATTCATTTTTCTCCATTGAATTTGCGTATTCATGATCTGAAGTCATGCCCTTGGCTAATCTCCTCATACATATAATCGTTGGTTTTTCCCTTGAATATGTGTATATATATATGAATATCCACCTGTAATTAAATTACCTGTAAAGTTAGATTTTTATAGTGCGATATTTCATATCCATTACCATTCGTTGTCCATGAATCTTATATCTATCTTTCGAGATTTATATCCTTGATCTATCTCTATATTTTTACAGCTAGGTCTCAATGTATTTTCTATGGGTTTCATGGTGATATGAGGAGGAACATGTGTGTATATGCATGTGATTTGATGAGTGACTGTATCGTTAATGTACGTTGGCTTATTCATTTGAGATTCCAGCCATTTGATGGTAACTTCTCGTACCAAGTGCGATAACGAAGTGTTGACTCCGCATTCCTTAGGGCTTTCTCTCTCTTTCTCCTCAACACTTGGTCGGTCCCAGAGCTGCATTCGTAGCTCCTTTGCCTCAGTCTGCTCGTCGAGATCGTTGAGATCGCGACCCTGCGCATATTCCGAGATTGTTTCCAGATTTTTCCAAATTGTGATTAGGTTTTCCCAAGAGCTGTGTGATAATGTATAGTTATAGTGTATAGTGTATAGTGTATCCCGTGTTGGTGTTTTGGTTGATCATTTCTCCCTGGTCGGGCGGGTAGAGAGCTGCCTGCGTTCCTGATCCTCGTCGTCGTCGACTCTTCTAGGTGAGCAGTCGCCTTTCTCTCTTTCTCAAGCATAAATTTGCTCTATTGAGCGTCCGACGGTAAAGCTATCCGTCGGCGTGGAGTCGACTTTCTGTACTTTTCCAGACCAGTTATTTTCGTGAATCACGTGTGTATGTATGTAGATGATTGTGTGTGGTATATGGTAGTCCTTCCTCTGTTCACGAAACCCTGAAAATTTACAATATTAGTGATGGGTTCATTCTTTCTATAAGCGATCTCAGATATATTCCATTCTAGCGCATGACTATTATAAGATTCACAACTAGTGCAACTTTTGAGGTTCGGTTTACATATATATATATATACAACTCATTCAAATATAATTAGTCAATGGTATGGCGGGTTGCAGGTCTGTAGGGAGTATAATTGATGGTCTCTAATCTCGTTCAGATGGTTTCAAGTGATAGGAGGGGGGTGTGCGGGGCGATTCGAGTTTCTCCGATGTATGGGTTTGTTGGGGATAGGGGGTGGTTCTGGTGGACAGGGGTAGTAGGGATAGGGGTGGTTTCGCTGATGGATTTTTTCTCTTTTGAAATTTTCCCTGAGCGTGAAGCTCTCACATTCTAATGTTTATGCAAGAGATTTTGGACATTCTCTAGTGAAGAGATGGGGTGAATTTGGTGTACCTGCGAGATACTTGTTCAGATGACTAGGCCCCTGGTCGGACTGGCCTGGTATGGGTTAATCACAGTGTTGTCTAGGAAAGGAGGAGGGGTGGGGCAAAATGGAACGGTTGTGAATTTGTGCCTAGATTTGTAAGATTCCTTTAATTATGTGAATGGCTCAAAAATTTTCACGCTATTCCGTGTGATAGTGCGGGAAATTTTTGAGGCATGAATAGATAAAGTGTAGTCCAGTGTTCAATGATGTCGACTAAAATTATGTAATATTCTAATACCTTATTATCTTATACTCTTACAATCTATAGCTTACTGTCTACATCATCTTCAGTGGTGATTTCTTCGGTCTTCACACGCCCGTTGTTCTGCTGCTCGATTTACCCTCATGTTGTTGTGACACTTTGCGTGACTGTTGGCCTCCTCGTGTGTGGGAAATTTGTTTGCTCATTTCGGTTATATGGCGGCTCTTGTCTTGTCGTATGTGAATCCTTTCTGCCGTCTGTATGTTCAAGGGAGATAGGACGTCTTCCCGTCCCTCATTTTCTTCGTTTTTAGCGCATAACAAAATAAGTGCAATTCGGCAAATAATTGGTAAAATGCCCATTGTGGTAAGAATTTTCCAAATAAATAGTGATAATCCGAGGATACCGACCGTTGCTGCGCCTATAATAGGTAACCTGTTTTCTATCTTCTTTACTCTATCGGCGATGGACTTGTACTTCCCAATGTTTCTGGCTTTGGTGATGATTTCTTTCAGGCTCTTTCCTATCTTAAGGGCGTCGGCCTGGGTCAGCGTCGGTGATTGGTTATCCTCCAGCACCTCTGATTCTAGAATTTGGTTGATTTCGTGTACATCCCCAGTGCTGCTATTGGTAGTCTGGATGATATAAGGTATGTTCAACTCGTAATTCTGAAAAATTATCGATGCGGTATTTAATGAGATTTCTCTAGATGCTAATAAACGTGCGTTGCGTGTGATTGCTGTGCAGCCTGGTAAAAGCTTCACGATCCCAGTCCCTTTCATTGTTGAGGTGGTGTGTTCGCTCCTGCGACACTGTATAAAAATTTGTTCTTCTTCGTTGGTTGAGTATATCCAAGAGTTGGGTTCGTGCAGTTTCATCCAGAATGTCTCATGAACTTTGATGAGTCGCACATCGCATCTAGAAATATTTGTAATATTTTGATTAAGGGCAATAATGATTTCGCATGGGGCTGAAGGTGGGATTTCTCGAACTGGTGCCGTATCTCTGCAGATCAGCAGGTCCTTGAGGTGTTTGCATCTATCGAGATCATTCTGGTGCAGTGAGATATATTTATTGGTTTTGGCCTCGATTGCAAAATAATGCCATCTTGGCCATATATAAGCAAAGATGTCCAATGATGAGTTCTGGAAATTTTGTTTCACTGGAACAGGTGAAGCTTTGTATAACGAGTAGTCGGCCAAATCTAATAGTGGGATGGTGATGATGTAAACGAAATTTTTGTTGATTATTGAGACTGAAACGTCTGTGATTTTCCCTAGGTCTATCATCGGCTCGCCATCCTCCGCTTGGGGAAAAGCAGCGTCGGGAACAGCGTTCTCGACCAAGGATTTGGTATTCTGGATTATTTCCGGAGACAGCAGCCTGGGATGGACGCTTCCCTGTATGGCAAAGGTGAGAATTTCAATCAGCATATTTGTATCGATTTTGGAGATTAGGATATTTTCCTCCAGGAGCTCAACTGCATTGTGCAGAACCACCGCCGATTTTATATCCTGGACTTTGGCCCTCAGGTGATCGGTTGTTGTTTCTAGTCTCTGTAATTTTTCCGAATTCTTTCCAATTTCAATTTCGATAATTTCTGTCTGATTTGCAAGCAGTTTTGCAACTTTCCTAGTATCATTTAATTGAATTTCTATTATTCCTTTGATTTCTTCTCCGGTATCCTCATCGAGGGTACCAAATAAGTACTTACTACCTGCTCCAATGAATGGGAGTAAAGACCTGCGCGTTCGATTGCCCTTACTGACTCTATTTTGTTTCAACAGGTCTAGGATCCGCCTGACATCCGTCCTCGATTCGTTCAGTTGGAGATGCAAGTTTGCCATATGTGATGTGGACTCTGAATGGTCGCACAGCTTTGTGATGGATTGCCACGCCTCTTCCAAGATTTCGCCCGTTCTGCTGAACCTGTCGAGATCCAACTTCTGGATTATTTTCCAGTCAATTGATGTTGTTGATAAGGGCGCTATGTTCTCCACAACGACTCCTGGTGCGTGGTCCAATCCCTTGATGTATCGAGGAAGATTGTCATTTGGCACCGGCCTGTAAGTATATTTTTTTTTTTATTTCAAATCAGTAAAACGTGATTGATATCTCCACTTATTTTGTTATACACGATTGACTCCCTCAATCCGGATTATACGACTCGTCCTCCTTCGGTGGAGGTGCTCTCAAAGAACATACCCTTTTCATCTTGTCAATATGAACTATTTTCGTCTTTTTCTTGTTTTGGATTTTGACGTTCTTCTTTTCATAGTCGATTCCGATTATTTCGTATATACCCTCGTACTCTTCATCAAATTTTCCTCTCTTCTTCTCCTTCAATAGGGCAACTTTCTCACCCTCCCTAAATTGGGTTGTGTGTAGTCTACGATCGAAAAAGTACTTGGATTTATATTTGCTTTGGATCAGGTTAAGAATTGCTAGTCTCTGGATCTCTGACAAGTTCTTGGTCAAATCTTGAAGATATTCGTCATATGTTACGAGCTTTTCCCGCGGCGGGAAACTTGATGGCGTTCGCGCCTTATGCCCAAACACGAGGTGGTGGGGGTATATCCTGAACTGTCGTGGGTGGTCCCATTATAGGCATGCATGCACAGGGGTAGTAATATGTCCCACTCGTTGTGTTTGTCTATGAATGATTTTATGTATTCAGTTAGTGTATGGTGCATTCTTTCTATGGCTCCATTCCCTTGAGGGTGGTATTGAGTAGTTCGGAATGATTTTATACGGAAAATTTTACAGAACTGTTGCATAAGTCTATTGATGAAGTGAGATCCTAGGTCCGTCAGTACTGCCCCTGGGGTCCCGTAATACGCGATAAAGCTGAATTTCAAGGCTTTGGCCGTTTCTTCTGCCGTGGCTTGTTTGATTGGAATGAGAACAATGAACTTCGTGAGACAATCTTGAATAGTAAGGACGTATCTATAGCCATTCGCAGTTTCTTCTAGTGGTCCATAAAAATCCATCGAAATTTTATCAAATGGTCGAATTGGTGTATCCGTTATTGCTAATGGTAGTCTTGTTTTTATTCGAACCAATTTGTTAATCGCGCAGTCAGGACAAGCCTCTACAAATTTGTGAATTTCTGGGCGCATGTGTTTCCAGTAATATTGGTCAGCGATTTTTCTGAAAGTCTTGTTTATGCCTCTATGAGCTCCCATAGCCGAGACATGGAACTCTTGCATCAACCTATATCTATCTTCAGTAGGAGGTATGGGGATATTATCATGGAATATTACCGCCACCAAGGGCGAACCTTCGAATATTTCGTTGAAATTTTCCACGAATCTGGACCATTCTTGAGTTGATAGGAACGTCGAGTCTCGTATAATTCCCAAGGTTCTAATTTGTCTTGTCAATATAAAATCCTTCAGATTTTTCAGACACTTCTTCATGTTTATTTGTAGAACCGGGTTGTCGACGTAATCCAGCATAAACAAGCCTAGCAGATTGATGTCCTTGCATTCCGACCATTCGACCTCACCGACCGGAAAGTTAGCGTTTTCAAACCTTTTTGGATCCAAAAAATTTCGTTCGATCAATGACTGTATGGCTTCTGATTGTAAGAATGGTGATGCGCTCATGATGTACACGAGATTCTCCCGGTATTTGAATGGGTGATCGTTGACCGACTTTATTCTCGCAAACGGTGCAGGTTCTTCCCCTTCTGGGATAGCCCAAGGAGGTTTCTCACGAGGTGGACGAGCGTTTCTGACCAGGCATTTTTCGAACGCGTTTGTGTGTGAGCGCGGTCGTTGTTGTAAATCTGCTACTGCCTCGTCAGCGGAAGAGCTATCTGATTCTACTCGTGATCCCACGTATCTGTTGAGTTCGTCGTCGCTGACAGATTCTTCACCTTTGTTTTGAGTTTCTGCCCCATCGCGATTCAGATTTGATGTTCCCGCATTTGTCAATTGGATGAGAGGCGTGTAGTGTCTTTGTGCTTCGTCCAAGTGCAAATAAATAACGGCGCCTGAACCGTGTTTCCAGAAATGGTAAAATTCTATCGAACCATTCGGTTTTTGATTGTGTACGCAGATTCTCGCGTCGTATTCGCGTGCAAAGACTTGTATACAGTTGTCATCCCCGTATTCGTTGTCTGACTCGAGTATTCTTTTAGCATCTGCAGGTATTGCACAAGATTCAATATGGCTTGAGTTTCTGAGTATTCTGCGCAGAGTGAGAGGGTCTACGTTGATGTTACAGGTTATAATGAGCGAGTGGAATAAGCAGTTCCCTGTGGGTTGTGTCGGGATATCTGTTTCGTGGAAGAACTCTAAATGTGGTTCCGCACACTGCGTTTTCATATCGTAATTCATGGGAAAGTCAAAATCGTCCATTCTATCAGAATTTTCATTCAAGTCCCTCGACACCTGTTCGGGTTTTGCCGAAACTGGTTCGGTCGCCTCGCGCTCGTGTGACGTGAACATGGGCCCGCTAACGGGTGGTTCGGTGTTTGCGGGCGCTTCATGTGTAATTGGAAGCTCATCGTATTCATAATGCTGACTCGCGTCGCTCTCGTGTTCCCTGTCGTCCCCCGAGATCGCGTCGTCTGATACATCCGTGCTTGCGTCGCGGATGTCCAGCATTGTGACATCTTTGCCCTCCCGAATCGTTTGTTTCCAGTGTAGTGTCTTATCGCTTTGCAAGATACCCGGAAGACGAGCTTTCCCAGTCAGTTCCCGAGTTTCCCTTAGTCGGACGGACGGATCTTTCTCTAAGTCTAATCTACCGTACTCACTCTGACTCATACGTGCATGCAAATCTAGATTCAATTGCGATGTGGATTTTTCATTCAAATAATTAATATTTTGTAACTCATCCATAGGTGCTGCTGGCGATGTGGTGTTCATCGGTGCCGATGTTGGATGTTGCGGTGCGGACTCTTCTGAACCCGCCTGGATCTCCGGTGTGCCGGTTGTGTTTCCACCCCCCGCGTCGTGTGTCGGCGTTGTTGGTTCAAACGACTGCTGCACCGGGTGTAGTGTCATTTGGCGCAGCGGTAGCTGCCCTGCCTGCATGCGGCATGGATGACGTCTATTTGGCGTGCTACACGCACCTATAGCTTTCCTCCAGTTAGATTCTTTACGCATGTACGCGAGCTTGGCATCGAGTTTTAGTTGACTCAAGATCTCTGATCCGTTACGACTCGTGTCATGGATTTCGCGCTCCGGAGACCGATTTTTCAATCTACGTGATCGCTTCACCCTCATGCACCCCCGTTTTGTATCTACCCAATCCCCATCATCTGAACTTCCGCTACTCTCTTGAATTCCCTCGCATAATTTCTTCTTCACTCTATCCGATTCTGATTCTTGAGAATCAGATCTTATTTGTTTAGATTTTCGTACCCCATCGATCCTATTTTTTTTTACTGCTCTCATGGCAAGAATGTGAAAAAGGGTCTCCTCGGTATCCGTGTTACCCTTATCCCATTCCAACCAGTTCGAGTCTGATGATTCATCAACATCGTCCGGAAAGAGTGACGTTAGCATAAAAATTCGACCTGGGGGATTATCTTCTCTACAAGTTGGGTCTGCTCGCTCTTGCTGGTTCGCGATGATGTAGAGTTCTTCGCGTGATTTCTCGGATAAATCTATCTCGCCTTCCCGGAGTATCGGATTGCGAGATAGAGCATCTGCTATGTTGTCTCTGCCTTTGCGGAATTTGATTTCAAAGTCATAACCTTGGAGCTCGGCTTTGAGCCTGTTCAATTTCAAATCTACCTTTTCCGAGGTGTGAAAATGCTTCCGAGGTTCATGATCGGTGTAAACAGTGAAATGGCGACCCCATAGATAAGGTCTGAACTGATCTATCGCGAAGCATACGGCCAATAATTGCTTTTGGTATGTCGGGTACTTTAGCTGAGAGCCTTTCATTTTTCTAGACGCGTAGCAGATCGGCCTGTCTTCTCCAGGCTCCCCTTGGGTGAGAATTGCTCCTACTGAATGGTCGCTTGCATCTGTGTGTACATAGAACCTTTTTGAAATATCAGGTGCTGTTAGAATTGAATCGCTGCAAAGAGCATTTCGTAAAGTTTCAGAAGCTTTCTGCTGTTCTGGGCCCCATCCCCATTTGGTACCATTTCGCGTGAGCTGAGTGAGGGGGTATGCAATTTCCGCGAATTTGTTAATGAATCTCCTATAGTAACCGACAAATCCGAGAAATTCTCTCACTTTTCGTACTGTCGTAGGCGCTGGGTATTTTCGACATGCCTCTATCTTGTCTGGGTTTGGTTTGAGCTGTCCATTCCCGACTATATGTTCGAGAACTCGCGCCTCTCTTTTTAGGAACTGGCATTTCTTTGGCTCGATGGTTAGATTGGCTTCCGTGATTCTATCCATAAAATTTCTGAATTTTCTTTCATGATCTTCCAATGAATTCGCAAAAATCATCATATCGTCTAAATAAATCAGAACTTCCTCTGGTGTTAGACCGGAAAACGCGAGACACATCATTTCCATGAATGTGTCGGGACTCCCTTGGAGCCCCATCGCCATTTTCGAATACTCATAATGCTCATTGATCCCGGAAAATGCAGTATACTGCGCGCTTTCCTCGTCCATTTCCACCTGGAAAAACCCACTTTTGAGGTCGCAAACGGTTATATATTTTGCTCCCGCGAGTCTCTCTAAAATATCGGGTGTTGAAGGGATGGGTTGGCAACTTCCGACGGCTTGTTCGTTCAGTTTTCGAAAATCTGATACGAATCGCCATCTCTTATTGCCATCCTTATCGGGAGGCTTGGGCACGATCCAACAGTTTGCTGAGTAGGGAGATCTAGATGGACGAATAATACCCATTTTCAATAATTTATCAATTTCCGCTTGCATAATTTTTTGCAATTTATAGGGTACTCTATACTTCTTACATTTGATAGGTTTATCCGTTCTCAATTTAATCTTATGTTTGATCAGATGAGTTGATGTAAGGGGCTCGCCATCTAGGGCAAATCTCGATGGATTTATGCTCAGCAAACGTCGCACGTGCTCAAGTTCTTGTTTTGTGCAACCTTCTGTGTCAACAATATTCATTAGTTTCTCCACTCGTTCTTCGACCTCTTGCTGCGTACGCAGTATTCGAATTCGCCGCTCCGGCTGACCGTTCAATTTCCGTCGCATGTGCATTTTTCTTAGTGTGCAGTTTCGTTTTGCTTTGCCGTCCCCACCGGCTCTGGAATCTACTGCATGAGGTTGAATTGTTTCGCAAGGGATAAGTTCGATGGTCGGTTCTGGAATTTCGACTGTATGTTCGCTCAAATTAGCGCATTCCGCATAAACGTATCCATCGCGATTTTTCCCAACAAAATTTCCAAAATGTACACCCTTAGCTGATTTCGTTAGTGGAACCCAACCGATTTTAACATCATTGCTCGCTTTTACTCGAATTATTCTTCTTGTTTGTGGCGGTAACTCAGTTTTTTCACATGACTCGAACGGAATCGTAAATTTTTCAAACTTCAGACTTTTACTTTTTGCATCTATAGCTCCGCCATGTCTCAGTAGGAAATCCCATCCTAGCAGTGCATCTGTCTTTATCGGGAACCCATCAGACACGACGTGCATCTCGCAATCTAGTCCGTTTATCTTGATTTCGATTCTACCCAATGAGTCAATTTTTCCGTCAGTTACCCCCGTTATCGATAGAGTGTCATTCCGATCAATATCGACGCGAGGGTGTACTTTATTCTCTTTGATCACACAAACATCTGCTCCTGAGTCCACGTAAAATTGCGCACGAGCGTTTAAGATTTCCTCGCCCATGAGAACGACGATGGGTGGCAACCGTCCGGTTCTAAGGCATTTTATGGAAACAATTCTACGCTCACGTTTCTCTGATTCAACTTGGCCTACTGGCTGCCCGTCGCCTGAGGATGCCGGCGAGCAGCTTGTGAGTTTAAAGTATTCGTGTTAGTTGGCTGATTTCCCTGAGAAGAGGATACATTGTTCGTTCTTGGACTGTCCTCTCGATTACCGTTCTGCTCAAGCGGCCTGCTGCTAGCCGTCTCGTTCTGATTCCGATCTTGCCCTTTCGCTCTGTTGAAATGGCTATTCAAATCTTGCAAGGTGATTTTATTGCTGCTAAAGTCCCAGAATATCTTTTTGCACGCCCGAACTGGATGCTCTTTATCGCAATATGTGCATTTAGAGCCCTGCCAACATTCGTTCTCTCTGTGGCCGTACCTATCACACTTTGGGCATGGTGTGCCTTGCATGTTTTGATACCTCCGCCCGTAGCCATTACCTCGAGGATTGTTCCAATGTGTTCGTTCCCGCTGTGTTTGGGATGCATTTTGAGTGTGTGATTGATTAGATTGTGATTGTGATTGAGTATAGAGCATTTGCGTTTGTATCGTATTCCCTGAGTTTCCCCGGATTCTCTTACGTTCGCTATCGATCCTCCTCGCGTGCTGAATGGCTTGATCGAGGTCCTCTGGTTTCTCAAGTCTGACCAGAAGTTCAACCTCATTTCCAAGACAGAATAGGTATCTATCGCGAGCTGCTTTCGCTGCGTCTTTGCGTCGAAAATCTTTTTCAGCATCAGAGTATTCGGGCGAGAGACCGATCATGATATTATATTCATCCAAACGTGTTCGAATTCTCCTACCAAGGTCATCCGGTGTTTCGTTCGCGACTTTGCTGGTATTATTAATTTCGAACAGTATATCCTCGACCGAATCGGTAAGACAATATCTCTCCATTATTGCTTTCGAAAATTCATCAACTGATTTGAATTCCAACATTCTGTGATAGAAATCTGTTTTTGCTTTGCCAGTTAGTTTTTGTTGAATCTGACCCATCACATAACACACGTCTGCCTCGCAAAGGTTTTTGGGTACTGCCTTGTCTATTCCCTCGCAAAAGGATTGGAGCAGTGAAGTCGAACCGTCAAAACTAGAAATTGCATTGTTTATTTTCGTGTAGTCAGTTTTCCGTAACTCTGACTTTCCCGTACTATGATGTTCCGAATGTGTCTCGTCTAAAAATCTCCGAGTTCCATTGAGTAGATCTTGAGTCTGAGGTTCATTTTGTGTCGTTTGCGCAAATGTTGTATTGAGTCCAGTTTGCGATGGGTATGAATGTGGTTGAGATTCACTAGAATGTGTCTGTGCTCTATGTGTATTGATTTGCGGTATTTGATTGATATGAATACTTCGTGATGTTTCTAAGTTTGCCCTCACAATCGATGGTACGTGTGTTTGGGGATTGCTATTTCCACTCGTTGTTTGCAAATTGATTCCTTGATTTGACTCAATTCCTGATTGACTGTTGATTACATTTGGACTTGCTCGTGGAGAACAGATTGGTGTAGAATTTTGAGCGAATTGAGTATCGGGGCGTGGTGGAAAATTTTGTGTAATACAATCTTGCGTGAGATGGAACCCGTTTTGCTGTGGATCGGTTCCGCCGATCCCTTGATTAGGAGGTGATCTCTTGCACCTTGCACCGAGAGTGTGAATCAACGCCTATGCGCAGAAGATACGAATTACTGATTCAGAGTTTGCTTTGGAAGTGGTTTTTGACGCTTTCAACCGTTTCCCATTACTTAGGAATAGATGGGAACACCTGTATCCGATGCAAAATGACCTGACAAACACGTTCAAATGGTTCTCTAACGTTTATCTGGACGTTAACTATGATGAAAATCGATTTGGAATTCTCAGGAATTTTTTTAGGGGTCTATCAAAACTTACATTTAATGAATGAATTTATCGTTTTTTCGAGCCACTTATAATGGTCGCGCTCAAGCGGCGATCACAGTTTGACAAATGTCAAACTGCGACCTTCGAGGCTCCACTTTCATAGTGGCTGCATCACGAAGGAATTTTTTATTTTTTTGGATTTTTCAATTTTTTTATTGAGAGATTGACCGAGAGATGAAAAAATTGTTCCTCGGGCGGGACTTGAACCTCGCAATCTCCGGTACTCTGGACCGGCGCCTCAACCAATTAGACCACTGAGGCGATTGCGTATTCACTCGCTCGGGGAAGCCTTCTCTCATCTCTTGTGCCAATCTTTCGATGCGGTCAATCAAGGAACCATGACCATTCGAATGTGCAAATTATACCGATGAGAGAATCTCATCGATATTTTGACTCTATCGCTCGATTTGATGAAATTACATTTGATCAATGAATTTATCGTTCTTTCGAGCCACTCATAATCGTCGCGCTCAGGCGGCGATCATGATCATGAAAGTGGAGCCTCGAAGGTCGCAGTTTGACATTTGTCAAACTGTGATCGCCGCCTGAGCGCGACGATTATAAGTGGTTCGAGGAAACGATAAAGTCATTCATTGAATGTAATTTCATCAAATCGAGCGATAGAGTCAAAATATCGATGAGATCTACCTTATCGATATAATTTGCATATTTGAATGGTCATGGTTCCTTGATTGACCGCATCGAAAGATTGGCACAAGAGATGAGAGAAGGCTTCCCCGAGCGAGTGAACACGCAATCGCCTCGGTGGTCTAATTTGTTAAGGCGCCGGTCCGGAGTACCGGGGATTGCGAGGTTCAAGCCCCGTCCGAGGAACAATTTTTTCAATTTAGAATCAAAGATGTTATTTTTGTGGATTAGACGAGCAATGAATTTCTGATCGAATTAAATTCGATCATTATAATGCATCTGAGTTCCATCAAATCTACATGGAAATTCGCAGAGCATTTTTTGGAAAGAAAAACACAGATGAAAAAATTCTTCCCCAGGTGAGGCTCGAACTCTTTTATCTGTGTTTTTCATCTGAAGAATTTTTTCATCTGTGTTTTTCTTTCCAAAAAATGCTCTGCGAATTTCCATGTAGATTTGATGGAACTCAGATGCGTTATAATGATCGAATTTAATCCGATCAGACATTCATTGCTCCTCTAATACACAAAAATAACATCTTTGATTCTAAATCGAAATCATCACGAGCACAAACACAATTCAATCAAATTAGATCAGCGCCCGTGGATGGAAAGTGTCGCATATATATATGAGGGAAGAAACACACAGACGAGGGATTCTTACCTAGAATGAGTAGAGTTCCGCAATCGCCCGGGTAGCGTAATTGGTAACGCGGCCACCCGGCAAGCGGGAGATTGTGAGTTCGAGCCTCATCTGGGGAAGAATTTTTTCATCTGTGTTTTTCTTTCCAAAAATGCTCTGCGAATTTCCATGTAGATTTGATGGAACTCAGATGCATTATAATGATCGAATTTAATTCGATCAGAAATTCATCGCTCGTCTAATCCACAAAAATAACATCTTTGATTCTAAATCGAAATCATCACGAGCACAAACACAATCCAATCAAATTAGATCAGTGGCCGTGGATGAAAAGTGTCGCATATATATATGAGGAAAGAAACACACAGACGAGGGATTCTTACCTAGAATGAGTAGAGCTCCGCAATCGCCCCGGTAGCGTAATTGGTAACGCGATTGCCCGGCAAGCGGGAGATTGTGAGTTCGAGCCTCGCCTGGGGAAGAATTTTTTCATCTGTGTTTTTCTTTCCAAGAAACGCTCTGCGAATTTCCATGTAGATTTGATGGAACTCAGATGCATTATAATGATCGAATTTAATTCGATCAGAAATTCATTGCTCCTCTAATCCACAAAAATAACATCTTTGATTCTAAATCGAAATCATCACGAGCACAAACACAATTCAATCAAAAAAAGAACAATTTTTTCATCTCTCGGTCAATCTTCCAATAAAAAAATTGAAAAATCCAAAAAAATAAAAAATTCTTTCGTGATGCAGCCACTATGAAAGTGGAGCCTCGAAGGTCGCAGTTTGACATTTGTCAAACTGTGATCGCCACCTGAGCGCGACGATTATAAGTATCTCGAAAAAACGATGAATTCATTCATTAAATGTAATTTCATCAAATCGAGCGATAGAGTCAAAATATCGATGAGATCCACTGTAACGATGGTGCATATGTATGCACATTTACACCATCGTTCGTTCGGCTTCGCAACAGTGCGATGAACCTCGAAAGGCGCATCGCCCGAGTTGTAAGTTGCCCAACTTGCACATTTTGGTCAGGCACGACGCGGCGGACCATGGGCATATAAGCCACCGCCCGCTCGCGCCGCGCCAGACCGCTCGACAACCAAGCACTCCACTCATACACAACTCACTTGTTATCCTGAATATACATTTCATCTCAACATCGATACTGTATCATTCTATCGAACTTTCCCACCCGAACCTACGTCACAGTGGTGCTAGGTGTGGATGAAAGTTAAACCGCGAGTGAGTGAAACAAGAGGAATAGCAGCTGCCGTCACGACGAGGCGGAGTGCACCACCATCAGAACATTGCCGCAGCAACCCTCAAAGAGGACTTCCGGAGGATGATTGCAGCAACTCCACTATTAATATTCTGCCGTGCTGCTAGCCAGTGAGTAACTTTACTCCATCTCATATTATTCTCGTTCTCTCGCTGACGTGTCCTCATGTACGGAAACATGTCGTCAAGGCCATCTTTACTCGAAGCATGGAACAATACTCTAAGAGAGAGAATTAACCGACAAGGTCACTTATTACGCTCCGTTCCGAATATGAGTTTACGACGACGAGCTGAAAACCGACATGAGGACATGATAGTGGAGGGAAATTCCGTAAACTCATATTTAGAACGGAGCGTAATAAGTGGCCTTGTCGGTTAATTCTCTCTCTTAGAGTATTTTCCCATGCTTCGAGTAAAGATGGCCTTGACGACATGTTTCCGTACAAAAGGACACGTCAGCGAGAGAACGAGAATAATATGAGATAGAGTAAAGTTACTCACTGGCTAGCAGCACGGCAGAATATTAATAGTAAAGTTGCTGCAATCATCCTCCGGAAGTCCTCTTTGAGGGTTGCTGCGGCAATGTTCTGATGGTGGTGCACTCCGCCTCGTTGTGCCGGCAGCTGCTATTCCTCTTGTTTCACTCACTCGCGGTTTAACTTTCGTCCACACCTAGCACCACTGTGACGTAGGTTCGGGTGGGAAAGTTCGAAAGAATAATACAGTATCGATGTTGAGATGAAATGTATATTCAGAATAACAAGTGAGTTGTGTATGAGTGGAGTGCTCGGTTGTCGAGCGGTCTGGCGCGGCGCGAGCGGGCGGTGGCTTATATGCCCATGGTCCGCCGCGTCGTGCCTGACCAAAATGTGCAAGTTGGGCAACTTACCACTCGGGCGATGCGCCTTTCGAGGTTCATCGCACTGTTGCGAAGCCGAACGAACGATGGTGTAAATGTGCATACATATGCACCATCGTTACAGTAGATCTCATCGATATTTTGACTCTATCGCTCGATTTGATGAAATTACATTTAATAAATGAATTCATCGTTTTTTTCGAGATACTTATAATCGTCGCGCTCAGGTGGCGATCACAGTTTGACAAATGTCAAACTGCGACCTTCGAGGCTCCACTTTCATAGTGGTTGAATCACGAAGGAATTTTTTATTTTTTTGGATTTTTCAATTTTTTTATTGGAAGATTGACCGAGAGATGAAAAAATTGTTCTTTTTTTGATTGAATTGTGTTTGTGCTCGTGATGATTTCGATTTAGTATCAAAGATGTTATTTTTGTGGATTAGAGGAGCAATGAATTTCTGATCGAATTAAATTCGATCATTATAATGCATCTGAGTTCCATCAAATCTACATGGAAATTCGCAGAGCGTTTCTTGGAAAGAAAAACACAGATGAAAAAATTCTTCCCCAGGCGAGGCTCGAACTCACAATCTCCCGCTTGCCGGGCAATTGCGTTACCAATTACGCTACCGGGGCGATTGCGGAGCTCTACTCATTCTAGGTAAGAATCCCTCGTCTGTGTGTTTTTTTCCTCATATATATATGCGACCCTTTTCATCCACGGCCGCTGATCTAATTTGATTGGATTGTGTTTGTGATCGTGATGATTTCGATTTAGAATCAAAGATGTTATTTTTGTGGATTAGACGAGCGATGAATTTCTGATCGAATTAAATTCGATCATTATAATGCATCTGAGTTCCATCAAATCTACATGGAAATTCGCAGAGCATTTTTGGAAAGAAAAACACAGATGAAAAAATTCTTCCCCAGATAAGGCTCGAACTCACAATCTCCCGCTTGCCGGGCAATCGCGTTACCAATTACGCTACCGGGCGATTGCGGAGCTCTACTCATTCTAGGTAAGAATCCCTCGTCTAAGTGTTTCTTTCCTCATATATAAATCCGACACTTTCCATCCACGGGCGCTGATCTAATTTGATTAAATTGTGTTTGGGCTCGTGATGAGTTCGATTGAGAATCAAAGATGTTATTTTTGTGGATTAGAGGAGCAATGAATTTCTGATCGAATTAAATTCGATCATTATAATGCATCTGAGTTCCATCAAATCTACATGGAAATTCGCAGAGCATTTTTTGGAGAGAAAAACACAGATGAAAAAATTCTTCAGATGAAAAACACAGATAAAAGAGTTCGAGCCTCGCCTGGGGAAGAATTATTCCATCTGTGTTTTTCTTTCCAAAAAATGCTCTGCGAATTTCCATGTAGATTTGATGGAACTCAGATGCATTATAATGATCGAATTTAATTCGATCAGAAATTCATTGCTCGTCTAATCCACAAAAATAACATCTTTGATTCTAAATTGAAAAAATTGTTCCTCGGACGGGGCTTGAACCTCGCAATCCCCGGTACTCCGGACCGGCGCCTTAACAAATTAGACCACCGAGGCGATTGCGTGTTCACTCGCTCGGGGAAGTCTTCTCTCATCTCTTGTGCCAATCTTTCGATGCGGTCAATCAAGGAACCATGACCATTCAAATATGCAAATTATATCGATAAGGTAGATCTCATCGATATTTTGACTCTATCGCTCGATTTGATGAAATTACATTCAATGAATGACTTTATCGTTCCCTCGAGCCACTTATAATCGTCGCGCTCAGGCGGCGATCACAGTTTGACAAATGTCAAACTGCGACCTTCGAGGCTCCACTTTCATGATCATGATCGCCGCCTGAGCGCGACGATTATAAGTGGCTCGAAAGAACGATAAATTCATTGATCGAATGTAATTTCATCAAATCGAGCGATAGAGTCAAAATATCGATGAGATTCTCTCATCGGTATAATTTGCACATTTGAATGGTCATGGTTCCTTGATTGACCGCATCGAAAGATTGGCACAAGAGATGAGAGAAGGCTTCCCCGAGCGAGTGAATACGCAATCGCCTCGGTGGTCTAATTGGTTAAGGCGCCGGTCCGGAGTACCGGAGATTGCGAGGCTCAAGTCCCACCCGAGGAACAATTTTTTCATCTCTCGGTCAATCTTCCAACAAGAAAAATTGAAAAATCCAAAAGAATAGAAAATTCTTTCGTGATGCAGCCACTATGGAAGTGGAGCCTCGAAGGTCGCAGTTTCACATTTGTCAAACTGTGATGGCCGCCTGAGCGTGACGATTTTAAGTGGCTCGAAAAAACGATAAATTCATTCACTAAATGTAATTTCAACAGATCGATTGATAGAGTCAAAGTATCGATGAGATCTACCTTATCGGTATAATTTGCATCTTTGAATGGTCATGGTTCCTTGATTGGCCGCATCGAAAGATTGGCACAAGAGATGAGAGAAGGCTTCCCCGAGCGAGTGAATACGCAATCGCCTCAGTGGTCTAATTGGTTAAGGCGCCGGTCCGGAGTACCGGAGATTGCGAGGTTCAAGTCCCGCCCGAGGAACAATTCTTTCATCTCTCGGTCAATCTCTCAATAAAAAAATTGAAAAATCCAAAAAAATAAAAAATTCCTTTGTGATGCAGCCACTATGAAAGTGGAGCCTCGAAGGTCGCAGTTTGACATTTGTCAAACTGTGATCGCCGCCTGAGCGCGACCATTATAAGTGGCTCGAAAAAACGATAAATTCATTCATTAAATGTAAGTTTTGATAGACCCCTAAAAAAATTCCTGAGAATTCCAAATCGATTCTCATCATAGTAAACGTCCAGATAAACGTTAGAGAACCATTTGAACGTGTTTGTCAGGTCATTTTGCATCGGATACAGGTGTTCCCATCTATTCCTAAGTAATGGGAAACGGTTGAAAGCGTCAAAAACCACTTCCAAAGCAAACTCTGAATCAGTAATTCGTATCTTCTGCGCATAGGCGTTGATTTACACTCTTGGGAGTATTTCTATTTGAGAGAAGGTGTGATTTCCTTCAGAATGATCACTTGAGGGAGTCAATTTGATGTAGTAGAACCCGATATCTAGCTGGTTCAAGAACTGAAAAAATCCAAGGCATCAAATCCGTGAACCGGTGGCTCCTTTGGTGGCCCCAAAAAATGCGTATTTTGAGTTGGAGTGTTTTACAGGCGTGAATATGAGTTTCTCGTGTATTTCTTGACGTAGAATCCGAATCCGTGGTCAGACTTGTCCCCAACCTCCAATTTTCTTTAGAACGCTAAAATACTGAGCCAAGAGTAAAGAGGCATTTTCAGCCTGCTTACAAACATCTGAGATGCATAATTCGGCCATAGGTAGGTTTGAATGGGGTGTTCCTTGAATTGAACGTTGTTTTTCCATGTACGTTGACAAGCTGAGAACGATGATGGTGGCTTTGTAGCTTGGGCAAGCGTCGGGAGTGAGATATTGACTAATTGAAGCAGTTCCTCAATATAAGATTAGAAAACAGGATCTAGTTCCTTCAGAAGAGAGCTCGCTCCTAATTCATCCTTACACCTCAAAACAATCGGTATCGTTCTCTTGAATTCGATTCAAAATCAGAGGGAAAACATATTTCAATTCAATACACACCCGATTCAAACCTACCTATGCACGTATTATACATCTCAGATGTGTATAACAAGGCTGAAAAATACTCTCCACTCTGGGGTCAGTTTTTTTAGCGTACCAAAAAATCTTGGAGGTTGGGGACAAAACAAATACTGCTGATTCGGTCTCAAACTCAACTATTGATTGAACATTCTACCACAGCAAATATCAAATTGCATACGACCAGTCTGACCACCCTTCGGACTCACGCAATCCCTGTCGCACATGTCAATTATCCCTCTTACATGAAGTTACTCGTTAATATTCATATACGAGTAATTCCACGCGAAACAGACCGACGAAAAAGGGTCATGTCTCGGGTCTTTTTCTAAGTACTTTTAATCGATTCTATGGTCCAAAACATGCACTCTAATCTTACTATGAGGTCCAGAAAAAAATTTTTGGGCCCATGGCGAGAATTTTTGAAAATGATGTAAAATCCTTTTTTTCAGAATTCCAGCGACTTTTTTTCACTAGAATGCAAATAAGTCGAGTTTGCTTGCAGATAGGGACACTCGGTTTACGGCATTTGAAAGGTCCTCAAAAAATCTATCGAAATGCATTCCTAGAACTTGATTTTGAGGTTACGTACACTATTGTCGAGTAAAAAGTCGAAAAACACAAAAACATTGATTTCTCGAAAAGCCATCTTTTTTTATTCCTGAAAATTCAATATTTGAAGTAAAGTTATGTGCTCTTTCAGAAAAGAATAGTCCCTACCATTCTTCTTGAGTCCTGAAGCCTATCTTTGCTACTTTTTACAAATCAGTTTTTCAAGCAATGGGAAATCGTGTGTTTTCTGCGCACGCGCAAGAATTTAGGTTCTTAAAACCAATTCCATTAGAAAGCCGAGAAAATTTCCTTCAAAATGACTACTTGACAAAGTCAATTCCACCAATTTGGCTCGCAGCTACAACGTATGAAAGATGAAGCTTCAGCCCGAGTGCATCGATAGGCAAAGGCCATCGTCCGCGGATCTCAGTCACTGCTGTCTCCGACCACCTCTTGGTCGTTGCCGACATTCAGTGGTCTTCTGCACGTTGTAGCTTCGGTCTCAATCGATAGAATTGACTTTGTCAAGAAGTCATTTGGAAGGAAATTTTCTTGGCTTTCTGATGCAATTGGTTTCAAGAACCCAAATTCCTGCGCATGCGCAGGAAATAAACGATTTCTCATCGCCTGAAAAACTGATTTGCGAAAAATAGCAAAAATAGGATTTAGGATTCAAAAAAATGTTCGGGGCCAACTTTTTCTGAAAGAGCACAAAATTTTACATCAAATATCAAATTTTCAGAAATAAAAAAAAATGGCTTCTCGAGGAATCAATGTTTTCATGTTTTTCGACTTTTTGCTCGACAATAGTGTACGTAATCTCAAAATCAAGTCCTAGGAATACATTTCGATAGATTTTTTAAAGACCTTTCGAATGCCGTGAACCGCGTGTCTTTATCTGCAAGCAAACTCGACTTATTCGCGTTTTAGTGAAAAAAATTGTTGGAATTATGAAAAAAAGGGTTTTACATCATTTCCAAAATTTCTCGCCATGGGACCAAAAAATTTCTATTGGACCTCATAGTAATTCGAAAGTCCATGTTTTGGACCATAGAGTCGATTGAAAATACTTGAAAAAAGATTCGAGACATGACCCTTTTTCGTCGGTCTGTTTCGCGTGGAATTACTCGTACTCGTGTTCATTCTAGAGAGTCCCTTCCCACCTTACATCACCTCTTTGGTTCTATGCGGGGTAATTTCCCACGAGTTAGAATTTTCCTTGAGAAACTTGGAAAATTTTTCCTGAAAATTCTTTCGGATTCTGCGATTTCGCGAGAGTGTCGTAATTATATAAAAGTGACCCAGAGACAAGATAAGAGTTGAGCCGAGCAGCGCAACGCAGCGGTTATACCTGCCGACCACCCAGCCCGTCAGTGGGAAACAACCATCGTGGCCGCTCATCATCGAGCCATCAGGAGATAGAGTATCCAGGTGAGCGCGTGAACGAGTAATGCAGATAGCCGCATCTTTCATCATCGTGGGCTACTACAGCTTGTCAGCGTGAATACTGGGTTTTATAGTTATCGTCCTCATCTCGTTCTAGGGGACGTACTCATAATATTGTACTCACACACCCAGTCAAGTCTATCGTATTAATTCACTTCAACATGTCTAGAATGCTTGGAACGTTCTCAGAATCAAAGAGCAAGGTATCTTCAAATCTAATTAGTACTACGCCGAAACCGAGTTATACAAGACCCAAAATGTTTAAAAATAACGATCAAAAACATGGTCAAGAAATTCCAGACGACGAAGATGATTCTCACGTGAATGTAGACGAATCCAATTCTGGAAATGGCAAGTTGAATGAGGCTTGGGGTATGAGAGCGAGTATGCCGAAAAATGCTAGATAGGGAAGAGAATATATGAGCATGAGCCGATACGATAGTCCGCGAGGACAGTTCATAGGCCCCGCGTACCAGCAATGGCGCATGAACGCACCTGTATGAGAGGAGTACCCGGTTTGCGTGAACTCGATCAGACCCTGTTTACGTAGCAACATGTAGGTGGTATCTTATCCGGAATCATTTGATCTAGCAGGACCAAATAAACATTTCCCTCTATGTAGGAAACAGCAGCCCCACAAATCGAATGTAAAAATCACCAATTTCCCTTCCCTGTACCCGGAAGAGGTACAGACGGAATGCGTTTCCATTTTCGAAAATAATGCGAAAGCCCGAAATTTAGAGAATGGTGGGGATTTTATTACGAGCAAAATTATAGTCCTAGACCAAACACGCCGGGAGTCACTGGGTGAATTCCACTCGATCAAAATCAAACCCCGTTGAACGGTACGCAAGAAAAGTTCGACAAACCCTCAGGTGACGATCCAAGCATCTGTCCAAAGTAATTTTCCGCAAGAACTAACGAATCAAGATCCAACTGAATATATAACGCTTTGTGAGAGTGATGTGCCCATGACAGAACCGACCCCTGGACAAAACGAGTCTTCTGCCGGAAACTTCTTCCGAGGAGTAAGCCTCAAGAAAATGGTTAGATGTGGGAAATACTCAATTCGAGAGAAACACATTATGATCAGAATTCAAAAGGCAGGAAAACCCTATACGTCATCTCAATTTGTCGCATGCCGCACATTACAGTTATAGTATACCCTAGAATGTACAACCACAACAAATTTCCCCACGGAACCCGGAACAGGTAGGTAGTATGGACCGTCACAATTGGTCGGACAAAATTCTTCTTGAAAAAATATTCCGCAAGAGAATTTCCATCAACGTAATATGCAACAACGAAATATTCCTAAACTTGTATCAACAGAATATTTCTCAGGAAAACTTTTCCATTCTGAATATTCGAAATTCTACCCAGGCTCTCCGAAACACATTGACACAGTCCAACCAACGTGAAAGTCACTGGCCGGAACAAGTACTCTGTGCAAAGTGGAACAGATATCCACCTACAGTACCTTTCATAAATAATGAATCAAGTTCGGTCTCGCTAAAACAGTGATATTTTCAATATACTTTGTCGTACAGGAACTTTGAAAAGAGCATCTTCCAAGATCTTCAGGTCACAAACAAATTTATCGATTCATGTGTTTGAAACATTCCTTGCGTCCCTCCGAGTGCCCGTAGTCAACGATGGAAATCTAAAAAATTCCTCCTTCAATCAATCACCAACAACTTTGGTGGGAGTGATCCAGTCACAAAATTATTCACGGGATCTTGTGGATCTTCTCAAAATCTACGATTTTCTTCTCTTGGAGTTCCCTCTACGATCTCCCCTGCCCGAGTAACGAGCGATAAAATAAAGATCGCTGACATTGTTGTCATTGGAAATGATAATTCGAAGCGTATCGATTGGCCTGTAGCTAAAGTAAAAAATCTGATCGCAGGTGAAGATGGGGTAGTGTGTGTAACTAGGACAACTACGGCCTGACGTATGGTGGAATGACGCCACCTCTTCACAGAATTTTTCCCTCTGGAGTTGAATTATATCTCAGGTGATGAAGGAGCTATCTCCAGTAATCTCAAAGAACGAGTTGAAACCGCAGCCGAATCTTCACGCGTTGATGATTTAGCCCGGCTAAGCGATAAGGACGTTGAAATTTTTTATCAAGAATGCGTTACCACCAGATGCGATAGAAAGTCGAAGCAGCCAGAGCGATTGAAGTATCAGATTTAAGCCATGAGTATTGTATTGTGCTCTTCCTGAATATGTTTTGGTAAATCATGTATGAAAAATATGCTCTCGTTTGTTCGGTCTGGTGATTATCATCATTGTCGATGATGTATTATTGATTTTTTTTCTGTATCGGACTGATGATTGGTGTTTTTCGATTGAGATATGTCAAATGGTGGGAAGATGTCGGATTAAAGGACGTGGAATATTTTGTGAGTAATAGCGGTGGCAAGCCATTCGAGGGTCTTATGCTATAAAGGTATAGTTCGGATGCACGCCACGTGAAAAAACGTGTCAGGGGTACAGTAATCTCCATATATCAAAATATACTTATTGTAATGCATATCTACCTATATGATGGAACAGAGCACATAGCAACTCATCTCTCTGTTCTGTGGAAACCCTACCAGCAACGCTGGACAACACGGAAAACTGAGCTGTCGACAAAAGTATGAATACAGCGTGAGCAGAGCGCTGCGCCGTCTCTCTTTCCTCTACTTTTCCTCCAGCTCGTTTGGACGCTCCCTTCTTTTTCTTGCAAGCTTCTCTTGCCTTTCCTCACCCGAGCTTTCTTGCTCAAAGCTTTTGACCGAATTGCCCTCCCTGTTTCTAGCTTCCCACTTCTTTGCATGATAATCATATATTTCTCTCTTCCTTCCTATGTATTCCTGTTATGATAAAGACCACAGTCTATCCGTATCCACAGATCACCTCCACCTACCTTTGGCGGTAGACGCAAGGAGACTTAATCCCACGACCCGAATAATAGGTATCACTCACATCCTAACAAGCATTCAGGGAAAGCGCTAGCTACCCTTGCCTGCTACGACAGGACTCGGGCAGCCCTCAGTCTTGAAGCAAGCGTCGCGATGGTCAAGTTCGGCTTCCAGACCACCCGTGAAATTATCCTCATTTTTCCCATCTTTTTGAATGATGCGGACTTCTGTGTATTTTAACATAACCGTTGTCTTCACTTCATTGACACAAATACCCTGCCCAGTCCAAATTGTGTATTCAACATTACCATAGTCCAATATCTAGCAAAGCACTCTGGTTACCTGTCAGAAGCTCGGTTAGATGAGAAAACTGGGATCTCATGATGGAATTCTGCTCCAGTTGTAGCTGGCTCTTCTGAGCGAAGTTTCTTCAGCTGGGGGCTCAGCTTCTCCAAACATTTCTCGAGTGACGATACACATGCCAACGAATGGTCATTCACCTCTTTCACTGCTCATGTGAGGTGGAGAAGTAATGGCGTAATTGCGTCAGCTCACGAGAAATTTTATCTTATGTAGTTGATTCTAGAGCATTCCGTATCGTCGGTAGAAGAGGTCCAGAGTACTCTGCGCTATATGTACCCATCCAGGCTCCGCAGCATTTGACGGCATTGATATTGATCACGTTGCTGGAACTGCAGGTTAGCCCACAATGTTGGGGCTGCTCTCCACCAAGCTGATACTGCCCTCGCAAGATGTTATAGTATGCAGCAAATGCGAGGCAGTAGTGAGACCTGTCCCTGTTTGCTGCGTTTGAATGTTCGTAGGCTCTGATCTCATGCTGGACTGCATGATGGCTCCACAATAAGTAAATGACACAGCAGTCGGCCGCGTACTTCCCGCAAGCGCGAGCTGTGGACTCTCGGTGGTACAGAAGGCATTGGTAGTGAGAAGCTCCACGCTGTGGTACCGTTGGGAGTGTCTAGCGAAGCGGGGGATGATATCCCTATCGCGCTACATGGGCTGAGCCATGTGTGTGTAGTCAGTTGATCACTCACACAATTACTCGAGCTTGTATCCTCTTCCTCTCTCGCTCTCCTTCTTCTTCTTCTTCTCTTGAGTGGCGACGGGCTGCCACATGCTGCCCTCTTGCCATTACCAGGTGAAGCGCTCTCCTTCTATCTGATTGCGCGTTGAGTCGAATTGCCGAATTTGTCTGCTTCGTCGCACTCGATGTCAATTTCGCGTTCTGACTTTCACTCACCCGCAGGCTCCACTCACATGCGATAGCATCTCGGGATGATCTGGAGCACTTGACATGGGCTGATTTCTCGCAGATGCCACATTGTCTGCTCCTTGTACGGAGGATGATGTTACAGACACAGCAGGTGCTCTCGCTTATCTTCCACCAGACAGCAAGACAATACAACCGGCGAGCGTAGGCGACGGCCTCCGAGTATAGGCACAGAGTTCACTTTGGGCACCAAGCTTTGCCGGCTCAATATTGTTGTTGGAGTTGCAGAAATAAAACTATTCCGTCCAGGCTCGTGCAGAGGCTATGCAGTGATGCTCCAAAAGTACGAGCCTGCAGGAGGAGGTCCAATCTGCAAAAAAGTGCCACTCGGGACAACGTAAGGACGATCAAAAAGCCATTCAAACACAAAGCAATGTTGGATGTCACCGCCACAGATTTTGATTTGACCTTATTAGCCCGGGGACACTGAGTCCCATGGGGCAAAACGGAATATAAGGATTGTATGGTTCATACAGTATGGGAATGAATGTATACATGATATTCAGGATGAGGTATGATGGATTCCATTTGAAAACGACACATGAAAATTGAAGATATCTCGGATCGGTTTCTCGTGGTTTTTATTCGATTCTGTGGTCCAAAACACGAAGTTTACCCCTACTAGGAGGTCCCAAAAAAATTTCGGAGACACCTGCGGAGCTACTTCTGTTTCGCTTTTTTATTCCACCGGAGCATCAAAATCATGATCATTTATTACTGAATTGTATATATCTCGAGTTTGGCTGAAGATAATGCTGCATGGTTTGCACCATTCGAAAGATCTTGGAAAACCCTATCGCATATGATCTTGAAAATTTTCGTTCAGCTACTTCAGGTTCTAATCAGGCAAAATCCGGAAAAGTCAGGCTAACCTGGTAATCTAAAGAAGCAATTTTCTTACTTTTCAAAGATATTATTTCTCATGCAAAATTGCACAAGCTCTGCGATAAAACTAGTCCAAAGCTGTTTTTCATTTCTTTATGCGGTTTTTTGGTCAATTTTCTGATTTTTCATTCTCCGACAAATCAGAAAATAGAGATGTCAGCGCATGCGCGTGGTTGGCCGAATTTCAAAGTAGTCCCATTCGAAAGCTGGAGAAATTTCCTTCAAGATAACCTCTTCTGGGATTCAATTTGATCGACTGGAACTGAAGATACACGATTCTTTAGACATCGAGATTATCAACGTCACTGACAGTATGGATGCAAGAGAAGGTCTTAAGGCTGTAGTTCACGATAGATAGGTCATCTTGCTCTGGCGATCATGTTTTTGTAATCAATCTGCCGTAGATATTGACTAGGAACATGAAATCAACTTTTGCAACAGGTTATTTTGGGGGAAATTTCCTCAGCTTTCGATTGAAACTACTTCAAAATCCGGCCAACCACGCGCATGCGCAGAAATCTCTGTTTGCTGATATGTCGTAGAATGAAAAATCAGAAAATTGGGCAAAAACGCATAAAAGAGTGAAAAAACAACTTCGGACTAGTTTCATCGCAAAGATCGTGCAATTTTACAGGAGGGATCATATTTTTGTAAAGTTAAAAAGAATCGCTTCCTTAGATGATCAGGTTAGCCTGATTTTCCCGGATTTCGCCTGATCAGAACCTGAAATAGCTGAACAGAAATCTTTGAGGTCATTGTCGATAGCTTTTTCGAGATTCCTCGAATGGTGCAAACCACGCAGCATTATCTTCAGCCAAACTCGATATATATCCAATTTAGTGAAAGAAGATCATGATTTTGATGCTTCGGTGAAATCAAAAAGCGAAACAGAAACAGCTCAGCAGGCGTCTCCGAAAGTTTTTTTCAACCTCCTAGTGGGTGAAAACTTCATATTTTGAACCACAAAATTGAATTATACCCACGAGAAACCTATCTGAGATATCACTATTTTCCATGTGTCGTTCTCAAATGGAATCCCTCGTATATCACAATGATTCAATGGGGTTGTCGAATTCACTACTTATATCCTAGTAACATGTGATTTGACCTTATCAAACATCAAAGTAAATCACAAACTTCAGGGAGCCGAACCCACTACATTCTCAAAATGGTAGGCATTGTAAAATGATGAGATCAATTAATGTGATGGAGTATCCATCACGAGATTTCATATAAAAATCTTGACAAACCTTGAATTATGACTCAACGTCTTCATCAAGACTGAATAAATAGATGAGAAGGTGTTTCTTGAATTCTCCAACTGACGTTGTATCTCGAGTAAGTGACGAAAGAGCTTTGGGTAGTTTATTCCATAGTGATGCAGTTGAGATTAGGGCTATACTCGAGCGAGAATGACGAGAAATTAGAGGAATCTCGTATCGTCTCGTGCTTTACAAGCGTTCATCTCGTCTCGTATCGAGATCGCCCGAGAATGGGAAACTTCGATCTCGTATCGTCTCGATTTTCGTTCCGAGATCGAGACGGGAATATCGGGAATTCGAGATTTACTCTGAGCATCCTCTTTTGATCATCCCTAATTCCTAATTCCTATTGAATAGCGTGTCTCGACCGCGGGACGCTTCTAAATTGCGCGCCACGTATTTTGACAAAACTGCCAATGACGTACACATCTGTCATGGGTAAATTCGAATTCTATCGAGTCTATCATCGATCAAGTGTCAATAGATTGCCTGCTTTTGTTGACGTTTGAGATTAGTTAGTCACCATTCGGTGTGAGGAATAGTTTGAAAAAATGTATAGCTGTATCATTTAATACTTCATTCCATTGTGGACTTTAGATTGGGAAGATTTTGAATGAAAAAATACTTTCAGAATGTCCAGTAAGAATGAGAGGGTGGAAGATTCCAATGATTTTGATTACGGCCATAATAAAGAAGGAAGAATTGGTATCTGCTTCATATGCTAGGGCAGGAAAATTACGGAAGAAATTAAACCGAAGGATAGCAATACCAATGGTCTAAGGATACACCTCGAAATTTTTCATAAGTGAGAGTCTTATCTCCTTTTTGATTCCAAACAGCTCGCCTCCAAACAATCTCTTAGTATAATGCCAACGTCAGTTCCATCAGACATGATTCCCTCGGAGGCGTCTTGTGTCATGACCATCTACCTACGCTCACTTCCAGATGATTCTTTCAGAGACTCGTGTGCATCAATCGATAGAGACGAAGCGTTTTGGAAGATGCCATCTGCCTTCCACGTTCTAATTTGTATTATACTAGTATCTCATTTCCTTCTCCGTTCGTAATATGCGATGCTAGAACTTCATTTTATATATTGATATTGTAACCGAGGGATTTACTAGGATTAGGAAATGTCGGAGACGTAGGGCTCATGTCCAATGATAACAAGCAGTTTCATGAATAGTATAAATATATTCAAGAGAATGTATGAAAGAAATGACATAAATATGTCCAAAAGAATGCATGGTATTTCGCACAGCTGATTACTGCTCTCTGAAACAGACAAAATAAAAGGGTTCCATGACTGATTGTCATCGTGTGTGAATTTGTGTTACAAAAATACGTCTGCTCTTGCAGCCGATGTGTCGGTGTATATGTTTCCTGATCGGTCTATCTCATAAGCGGCCCAACGTAAATGGGTTACACGCGAAAGCTAGCCGGTGTGTCGGTGTGTGTTTGCATGTACTTCGGGACTTTTCCTCCACACCCCGAGAGTGCCCAGGGTGGGAAAGAGACGGTACCCTAGAGTATGACGCATCCTAGACGGGCCTGGGTATGCGGCATACGTCGGTGTGGCTGTCTGGTACGACTACTGGATGGACCCGGCATGCCATAGTCAAACGAATACCCGCCAACCTAGAGGAACCTGGGGAGGCGGGGAGTGCCGGCAGTGATCATGGTTCGATTTGACTCTGGAAGGACCCGGAGCCGAGCGATACGATCAATCGAGCTGCTTGCGGCGAACTGCTGAATCGATGCGATCCTGGGTACTATCGGTTTAAAAATGATTGACACCTAGAGAATTCCTGCTATCCTGGCTCCAAAAAAAGTCGCTAATTTTTTTAACTGGGATAACGTCGAAGCACAACTAGTCGTGGCCATGATAAAATTCTTTTGAAGTCGATCGGATGACAACTGCGGCTGTAGCTGTTATCAGAATGTAAAAAAACGCGGGTATAAGGCCAATTTCAGAGGTAGCTCGACTTTGGGATGCTACAGCTCTGCCAAAAAAAATTCTGGGGCGCTGCAAAAAATGTAGGTGATAGATATTTGGTTCCCCAATAGCGTCCAACAACAATCAGCTAAAAAAATTAATAACTTTTGGAGATAATCCAGTTATTGTTATCTCGGGATCTATTGAGGTTGAAGACTTGATTCAAAAACAGAAAAATCATAAAAAAATTCTGGATGTCAAATACAGAAATGCAATATGAGATTTTAAATAAACAAACGCGTGGCAAGGTCGCAAAGTTGAAAAAAATTAAAGTTTGCGCCTTTCGTGAGGCTTTTATTGTCCTTTACAGCCGGGGCCCGTAAAATCGTCGATGGGCGAGACTACCTGACCGCGGACCATAAAAGTCGTAAATTTGCGGTCTCGGAGTCAATTAGGGTACCATCAGTCTGCTTCGGCTGCAATAATGAAGCTGAATTTTCAACAAAGAGAGCAATAAAACTATTTCGAACGCGATTTGGGCCTTGCGTTAATATTACAAATATCGCCGATTCATCGATGAAGGATTGTCAATGATGAGTCGAACAGTATATCAATGACGCGTGAGTGCAGGTGTCTTTCTCTCTCTCAGAGTTTCGCGATATCTGCATGTAAGTATTCTTTGGCGGATCCTTCAAATGATTGATAATATACAATCAATATTTTATCCACATGATTCCGATGTGAATCAGTTGGATATCATCCGTATTGATAAGATGACAATCAACAGTTGAATGATTTTACCATCATCTTGTTCGACCGATCATTTATAGCATCATAGAAATGAATGTATATCGTGTTATTGCGCGTTTCGAACAATCAATAATTATCAGTCAACGATCGAACAAGATAATAGTAAAATCATTCAACTGTTGATTTTCATCTTATCAATACGGATGATATCCAACTCTTTCACCATCGGAATCATGTGGATGGAGTATTGATTGTATATTATCAATCATTTAAAGGATCCGACAAAGAATAATTACATGCAGATATCGCGAAACTCTGAGAGAGAGAAAGACACCTGCACTCACGCGTCATTGATATACTGTTCGACTCATCATTGACAATGCTTCATCGATGAATCGGCGATATTTGTAATAGTAACGCAAGGCCCAAATCGCGTTCGAAATAGTTTTATTGCTCTCTTTGTTGAAAATTCAGCTTCATTATTGCAGCCGAAGCAGACTGATGGTGCCCTCATTGACTCCGAGACCGCAAATTTACGACTTTTATGGTCCGCGGTCAGGTAGTCTCGCCCATCGACGATTTTACGGGCCCCGGCTGTAAAGGACAATAAAAGCCTCACAAAAGGCGCAAACTTTAATTTTTTTCAACTTTGCGACCTTGCCACGCGTTTGTTTATTTAAAATCTCATATTGCATTTTTGTATTTGACATCCAGAATTTTTTTATGATTTTTCTGTTTTTGAATCAAGTCTTCAACCTCAATAGATCCCGAGATAACAATAACTGGATTATCTCCAAAAGTTATTAATTTTTTTGGCTGATTGTTGTTGGACGCTATTGGGGAACCAAATATCTATCACCTACATTTTTTGCAGCGCCCCAGAATTTTTTTTGGCAGAGCTGTAGCATCCCAAAGTCGAGCTACCTCTGAAATTGGCCTTATACCCGCGTTTTTTTACATTCTGATAACAGCTACAGCCGCAGTTGTCATCCGATCGACTTCAAAAGAATTTTATCATGGCCGCGACTAGATGTGCTTCGACGTTATCCCAGTTAAAAAAATTAGCGACTTTTTTTGGAGCCAGGATAGCAGAAATTCTCTAGGTGTCAATCATTTTTAAACAGATAGTAGTATCATTACTAACGATCTATGATTCGATTACGTACTGGTAGCCACCTAGTGGGTGGGCTCGGGACTACTGGCATTCTGGCTCTGTGACGAGCATACCCGCATAACGAGCATATATATATATATATATATATATATATATATGTATGTTACGTGCAAAGTCCGAAATTGTGCACTCCGGGAAGTGCACAACGATGGTTTGTGCAAAGCCCGGTGGGAGTTGTGCAGAGTCCGATATACTGAGTTTTACACAGAGGATCGGTGGGTATTCTGCGATGTATAGAGGTGAGAGGGAAATCGCTAATAATAACAATTCGAATCATGTTTACAGCAGTCAGTCTCGCGAGGCCAATCACATCGACACTTATTCGAGTTACAGAATCATGGATCCAAATAGCGCTGATTCATTTCGGGATGATTTTGATTCTAAACTCAACTCAATCATATTAAGGGATGATAGTAGTTTGATTAAGAGTGCAGTGGACTATCAAAATCTTATCGCGAGTGTTTTGATTCATTTTGATTTTGGAGACACCGTTGGTATACTATATCGAGTACAATCTGCTCGAGTATTAGTAAACATTGGAAGAAGAATCGACTCTCCATGTCGCTCATTGTGTGTTAGAGATTGCCCGATTCACCACTATACATCACAGAATACACACCGATCCTCTGTGTAAAACTCGGTATATCGGGCTTTGCACAAACCATCGTTGTGCACTCCCCGGAGTGCACAATTTCGGACTTTGCACGTAACATATATATATATATATATATATTAGTGACAGTGTCAGTTTCCTGTGATTCTCTGACGCTCGTTGTTAGTAAGGTGTTTGGTTCACAGAATTAAAGTTCATTTGTCTCCGTGATTGAATAATTGATTGAACTGATTGTGAGTGATAAGATCTCGGATCCGTGGATGATTCATACCTATATATATGTACAGACCACGTGATCTCGTCTCGTATCGATCTCGGACCGAATCTCGAAGGGCACTGTATAGTCTCGAATCGCACCGAGATCTCGATCCGAGAACGAGACGAGATCCAAATCTCGGTGAAGCCCTAGCTGAGATTTGAAATGAATTCTTGCGCGCATTGGTGCGGGCAGATTTAACAATAAGGTCGCCTGTATGTAGCCGTTTGGATCTACGGAGGATGGTCTCGCATATCTCAATAATGTTACAAGATAGGTAGGATGGGATACCGGTCTTTAATATTTGGAAAGTTAGACTGGCGAGGATTGCTGTCGTTTGTATCGATTGCTTGTATATATAAAAATGAAATATCTTTTGGTTGAATTCCATGCATGTCTTGATGCTAGATTCGACTAGTTTCCTTTCCTGTGATAAAAGCGATATCTTTGACTGAATGAACAAAGGTTATACATTTACATAATCAAATTCCAACTTGTACTGCTTCAAGAAACAGCTCGGAACAAGATATTTCGTGAGAGATTCATGCTTGAGTGAGTGCTGAATGATTACCAAGGAGAATATGCATATTCCATAGCTCCCATCCTGTTTCATCGTCATCTACACATATCCCAAGCGCGAATTCAGGTGTCACATATATGAGGATATCTCTGAAACTTTTGATTTTCGACCTCAAAAAGTGTCACAGTGGTGGAAATCGAGATACACGGCTAGAGCCTGTTATTGAGCAAGCACAATGGTTCAAGTATGAGGATTGTATGCAATCGGGTGTAAGAATGTAGCAACGAACGTCAGAGTTGGAATATACAAAATGCAGTACCAATGGTTCCATCATTTCTTGATGCATTTTTCACAGAATTGCGGCTGCACAGCCCTCGTTCAAACGAATGGTACTCGTGGAGCGTCCAAAGTCTCGGTGGGTGGAAATTGGTATGATATTTTGAGGATATTTGTAACATGTTCTCAGTGTTTAGAGGTCTGTGCTCTCCTACCACGCGCGAGCCTTCTAAAAAGGTGTGCGATTAGGCATGTTGTACGCACGTCCTCTTTTTCGTTCTATCCGGTTCCCTGGCTCATCCGTCAAGGCTCAAAGGTCTACAGTAGCTGAATTTTTTCGTTCTTTCGTGGAGAATACGATAAGTATCCTCCAGAGTGTCTCTAGATCACGCTCCACAAGCTGTAACGTCTAAGGCGAGTCAAGAATTTTTTCCCAAAAATCTGTGACACTCACATCTCTACTCGTCACGGCTGAGCTCGGTGAGGCGCACCCTTCTCCACTAGAAAAATCATAACTTTGGACCATTAAAAATCAATCTGAGAAGTTACAGTATTTGTTTAGAAATGCTCCTCTCACGAGAGCCTGCCAAATTACAAGAGTTTGACGCTGTGACACGTAAATTCCTCGATTTTCGGGTGTTTTCTCGCACATGATTGACTCTAATATCTGCCCACATCCACCAATCAAGCTCTAACTTGTTGACCACTTTCAGGACATTTAAACGAAGGTAGTTCGACAGGTCAGACCTCAAAGAATGTCCTACAACCAGTTTGGCTGAGCTGTGACAGCAAATGTCAAAAGTTCCAGAGATATGTAATACCATATCACGAAGGGTTAACAGCAAGCTCCAGGGGCCTGCTGATCATCCACTCGCAGACTCAAATCAGCGCTTTATTCGTGTGTCTACTCTTTGCGCCTGCGCCGAAGGCTCGACTCCCGTCAATCACACCTGCCCCATCCCGCTGCAGCGATCACCAGCTTTGCATTGTACATGTAGATGACGCCGCGTTGTCCAGCGCAAGCATCATAGCCGTGACTTCATGAGTCTACCTGTATGCCGTATATACATCAAGTGAGAAGATAAATCAGCTGTTTTTGTACAGTAGTGTGAGTGATGGACGTTAACACCGGGCTGAATGAAAACATATGTTCGGTTTGCGAAATAATTATTAAGCGCGATGAGCTCTCAATCCAGTGTCGTATTTGTGGAACATTAACTCACTCTGCGTGTATTTCCGATCTCAGTGTGACGTCAACGATCGCTTTCGTATGTGATAGTTGCGGGGTACCAGAAAAACATACTACTCCCTTTCTCATACCCTCGTGCTCTGATCATCCCTCCTATTAATCCGCAAGCTAATCGAGAAGTTGGCGTATCTCGAATCTTTTGATATTCCAATTTTCGTTTTGATTCTGAACTTTGATTTTTTCGTTGTGAAATCAAATGGTGATATTTTGATATTAGCGTAACGTCAACAGAGAGCCATAGGATTGAGGTTGAAGTGATTCCAATTTCTGCTTTCTCTTTTCCGCGCAAATGCAATCATAGTGCTCTGGCGCGGAGAATCTTCACCTCATCAAGAAAGTTGAGCATGTACGTTGAATCACGAGGAAATAATCGACTGTGGGCAATTCAAAACCCTAACCATTTTTTTTCGTCAATTTTTAGACACCACAAGAAGGAGGAAAAGTAGACATTCATTCGAGTGAGCTCTGGAATCTTTCGTCGGGCCTATATTTTATTGAAAAAAAATTGTGGGCGATATAAATGAGTGTCACTCAAAAGACCAGGAGGAGGTCAAAGAAATACTGAACGTTCCATTCCGAATTCAATCATATAAGAGATAGAATTATAAAATCGTTCGGGGGCAAGGAATCAGATGGATAGTCAGATCACAGATCAGTAGTCAAACTTTTAACGTTTGATCCAATGATTTATGAGCGATTCTAATGCAATTCAACAATATCGTTCCATCAAAGATTCTGTGCTTTCATTCCCAGCCACATCCGTAGCGAGTATAGCGTTCGAGTTACTCGAGGAATCGAGAGTTTACTTGGGCGATTGATATTTTTTAAAGGATCCGATCATGTCATCTCAATCATTCTGTGGATATTGCAAATTTAATTGAAACTATACGGTTACAATCCAAAAGGGAGAGTCAGAGGCAGTTTGGATAGAGTTTCCCCGCTCAATGTGACGCCTTACTTCAAATTCTCCCAAGAAAATACATCGAAGCAAAACGCTCCTTCCACTATTTTTCCTCAGTTTTGATTCCATAAGAAGACACCTCACTTGAACCTCTCCGCATATTCAAATTTTTCTTCAATACATTAAATGCAGAAAAAGGAATGATAGCTCGATTCCACGGAGTCGATCATATGTGCGGATATACCTCACAGGAAAAATTCGCGGGACTCTAGGATTCACTCAATTTGGTCGTGTTGAAGCGCTTGATTCTTTGTGTGAGTAACAGAGAGATTTTTTCAACGTTCAAATTGCCGAATCTAATAAAAAAACTAATATCTTGGAATTATGGGAGCAGTTCTTACACGATGTAAATGTACACACCGACGACCCAGATTACCTACCGTCATCCAGAGATCTCGATTCGAATTGAAGGATTCAATTGAACGCCTCATGAATTACTTTCATACGTAATGTATGTAAATCATTTCCATGATAATTTCGGGAGTCAGCGCGCTTGCGCGCGTGAAGAGTTTCTATTCCACCATTATCTAATAGGTCTCGCAAACGGTTCGCAATTCGCCACCTGATTTGTCTGAATCTCGTGCTAAAATTCGTTCAGTCTCACAATTACCAAGGACATTATCGGTCACGTTGGGAGAAGTGGCCGAGCACCTCGAATTTGAGTCTGAGGCGAATAGGTTTCCCAATGATCCATCTATTCCAGAATATCTGAAAACACTCGGTTCTTTGTTCGAAACATCGCAAACATCGTTGAAAACGCAATTAGCAACTATTGATCTCGTATAACATCGGATAAATTTGAGAATGCCCGTGCAATTTCTGGTCTACGCGCAGATATAATAGTCCTCGTACCCACGTCGATTCGTGTGAAATGCGTGTCTCCAGTATCCCTGCATCAGTAAGTTCATCGGATGAACTTACTGTTGTCAGGGACCTAGTCGGTTCCTAACTAGCCCTACATCTATTTGTATGAGGACTTACTATGCACAGGAGTAGCCTACAGATATACTTCCGATGTATATCATATAGACATGCAAATAGACATACGCTATCCCTCAAATATGTAGACATACACTGCCGCCAAGCCACGAAAGCTTGGAAAAGCTTCAAAGGAACTGCAAAAACTCTCCAGTGGCCGCGAGTCTAGACGAAGGGGTACACGCGTGGGGCGGAGGTGCGTCTCACCTGCGTCTCTCCTAGCCGCGGACGGAGGAGAAGCGCAGGTTCTGAGAGAGTATAAATAGAGCTAAAAAGCTCCTGCAAGGGCTTCTAGTTCTCAGTGCGAACTCACCTACCGACCTGACCACATTACTCATTAACGCCATTCCGAGCCGAGTACCTCAGCCCTTGACGGACTCCTTCAAATAGAATCAACCCCAAGACTTTGTAAAGTTTCTCTCTCGTATTTGTATTTTGGGACTAATGAAAGCAGCTCTAGGGATCTCCCTTGTATTCATTCCACTTCCGAATTTCCACCTACCTACCTGTTGAGTCAGGACTCCCCAGTTGCAGTATTAAAGAACCCACGTTACGAATTCCCGTAACAAACTGGTGTCAGAAGTAGGGTACTGCATGGAAAAATTTTCAAACGCGTCAACCGCTTCGCGTTTTACTTGATTCGACCGCATACAGTTGCCACTGACAAGAAGGAAGGACAGGAAGGATGTTCATCTGGTTCACCTGCTTCATGGTCTACGCAGGGTCTGAGGAAGTAATTTCATAATTTTCCCAATTTTTGTTTCTCGTGGGGAGAGTCGCGAGGCACAGACTTGAATTTCAAAAATTTTTTGGAAGCCAAATACAGTAGTACATTATTTCATATCAGTGCATATTTATGAAACAACGTAGAACGCGAACTACAATCAAACTCCCTTCAAGCCAATAATTCAAGGTGATGATATTTTACTATATGATGAATTCCACGCCAAAGCGACCTACGGAAAGGAGTCATCTCTCAGATTCTTTTTTAACCTCTTTCATTCGATTCTATGGCCCAAAATAGGAACTTCGGACCACATATGGGGTCCAAAAAAAATTTTTCCTCTCCATTGAACGCACATCCGTAAACAAATCGAAAATTTATCGTGTAAAAATCGATGCTCTTTTATTCACGAAAATGAGAATAATTTGAGTTTTTGGATAGCTATCGATTTGCGGGTTACGGCATCTTAAAGGGCATGAAAAAACCTATCGAAAACGTTGTCGGAAATTGGGGAAGGGAAGAGAGTGTTTTCCACTGGAATGTTAATTTCGCAAAAAGGCATTTTTTTCATTTTTTGAAAATTATATATTTGACGTAAGATTTTGCGTTCTTCCAAAAAAATGGGATTTAGAGAAGTTTGGAGCGATCCAAGTGACTTATGAGCCATTTTATGAGAATTCAATTTTTTCGGTTTCAGAAAAAGGCGATTTTCTGCGCATGCGCACAAACGTAGACTTTCGGCGCCACTTTCAATGGAAAGCTGACGAAATTTCCCATAGAATGGCTACCCGCAAAGTCGAAATTCATGCACTGAAAGTGGACCTGCAACGATTAATTATATCGAATCAAAATCACATAAGAATTCGGCCCATCAACGCCTTCGTGGCGCCTGCTGAGATGACACATTTACGAGATCTTATCGGGACTCATTTTTGAGTACGAAATTGACCTGAAAAAAATTCGGACCACACGGTTTCAACGTAAAATTGTCTGAACTTTCAAAATATGCGATGAGAAATTCCGTTTGAGGCAAACCCGAGGTGCTACATTCAATTTTTCGCCAGAAAATACGATATTCCACATTCAAAATTGCGGAAAATTGAATGTAGCGACTGGGGTTCGCCTCAAAAGGGGTTTTTCATTGCATATTTTAAAAGTTCATACAATTTTACGTTGAAACCATGTTGTCCGAAATTTTTTACGGCAATTTCGTACTCAAAAATGAGTCCCGAAATGATCTCGTAAATGTGCCATCTCAGCAGGCGCCACGAAGGCATTGATGGGCCGAATCTTCATGTGATTTTGATTCGATATAATTAATCGTTGCAGATCCCCTTTCAGTGCATGAATTTCAACTTCGCGGGTAGTTATTTTATATAAAATTTTCTCAGCTTTCCATTGAAAGTGGCGCCGAAAGTCTACGTTTGTACGCATGCGCATAAAATCGCCTTTCTCTGAATTCGAAAAATCGAATTTTCAAAAAATGGCCCATAAGTCACTTGGATCGCTCCAAACTCTTCTGAAACTCATTTTTTCCGAAAGAACGCAAAATTTTATGTCAAATATATGATTTTCAAAGAATAAAATAATGGCTTCTTGAGAAATTAACATCTTAGTGAAAAACACTCTTTTGCCTTCAGGAGTCCCCCAAATCACAGAGAATGAATTTCCGACAACGTTTCCGATAGGTTTTTCGATGCCCTTCTAGATGCCGCAACCCGCAAATCGATAGCTATCCAAAAACTCGAAATATCCTTATTTTCGTGAATGAAAGAGCATCGATTTTCACATGATGAATTTTCGATCTGTTTACGGATGTGCGTCCAATGGAGAGGAGACATTTTTTTCGACCCCATAGGTGGTCCGAAGTCCCTATTTCGGGCCATAGAATCGAATGAAAGAGGTAAAAAAAGAATCTGAGAGATGACCTCTTTCCGTAGGTCGCTTTGGCGTGGAATTCATCATATACGATAGCTCGCACCGAGCTCACCCGCAGACAGCAGGTGTCCAATAGGGATACTTTTCAAACTCGCAAACATTTTTTACTTTTACCCAAACTTGAACTCTTTGATTGACGCGTCATAGGGAAACAGCAGCTATAAATTCGTACAAATTCTTGAATCCAAGTAATAAAATGGCAAATAGCCGCGGGGATAACGAACATCAAGACACGATGGGGAATCTTCCTGATGCTGCGGCAGGAAATAATTCAGACGTTGAATTTGAATGAGACACCGGAACTCCTATCCCTTTGAGCATCACTAACGTGAATGGTGTTATACATATGAAAAAATATTTTCGAAAACGATCCATGGAGAGCGATCCCAAGGTCGAAAAGGTCATGCTAGCGCTTATGAACGCAGATGTAGGTCTGCAACAGCCGGTCGCATTGCATATGGTGATTGCTCTTCGCGATCTAAGTCGAATGTTCACGACAGAACCGGAACATTTTGATGACGGGGAAATAACGGTATTAATGGATTTGAGAGAATTTCTGGAACAAACACAGAATTTGAACGTGGCGCGTGTAAGAGTGGGAGGTACACCTGACAACGATGATTATGATCAGTTTCGAGCAGAACGGATATTCGCGGAATCCTCGCGATACGACGGACGAATACACGATAAAGAAATACTCAACAAACGAAACACAGATACGCAGAACTTTAATGATAGTAATACTGAAAAATCTACGGGCTTAACTAAATATACAATGCCGGAAGAATACCCGTGGCCTCTCGTCAGTGATGATGGATTGCAAAGGCGGTTTGATTATAGTTCTAGCCAACGGCCGTTCGGGGACAAGATGCCGAGTCGCAGCGGTATGACGGCCAGGACCCTTGCTCCATGCATGATGACATAGGGTCGCGCTTCAGAAATCGGCCGCATAGGGTCGGTACTGAATTGCATAGGATAAGTAGGTCTATATTTCGTACTCAGCTCACCGGGGGCGCCGATGCGGAAGTGCGAAAGATTGCCCGCCAACGACTTCCTGACAGTCAAGATGCGGAGATGCATCATTTAAAACCTAATAAGACCACCGGCCGACAGCTCACCGGGAGCCTGGACGCTGAAATGCATTATTCAAGGGAATGAAACCAAGTCGAGCAATCCGGAGAGCACGAAGAGCCACGTGAACGTGGTATAGAAAAATCGTCGTTTGGAAATCGAACCGAGCGACGCTTACGCGGACAAAATAGACACTATGACAATGAGAGCACAGAGGAATCTGACTTCGATGACCAAACCTATGAAAAACCGCACCGGTCCAACCGTTCGCGTCGTGATGAATTCATCAATGAACCTAAACAGAGTAAGAAATGCCGACACTCTGAACGATCGTACTCTTCAGAGGCCGAAACTTCCAACACCGACAGTGACGATGATTCACACGAATACCCGAGAGATACATCCAGATACGACAGATACGGTTGAGAAGAGACAAGTGCCAGAAATCCTGATTCGAATGTTCGAGTCCGCCATCCAGAATCGCGAAGAGCGATGGCTCAGTCTAACCCAGATCGCCGGCTAGGTTCTAAATTTCGCTTGACGCTTAATCAAGCTTTGAATCCAATTCCTCCTTACGATGGTAATCCAGCCATTTTAGCACTTTTTGGCAAATCCGTCAGGTATGTGGTAGATGAATACGGTCCAGACTCGAAACCGTGGGTTCAGCAAGTAAACTCAAAGGTCGCGCAGCCGAGGGTTACACTGCGAGATTGATGCAGTACTCACCCGTGGAGAGATTATTAGCTGATATAAATACTCAATATAGGGGTGTAGGGGGTGCAGATAGGGTTCTGGTAGAGCTTGAATTGATGCAACAGAGACAGGAGTAGTCACTCAGAGTCATTCTGATCAACCCACGAATTCAAAAGAAATTGAGGATCGCCCAGTAATATTTCATCATGATAGTGGAGTAACTGAGACGGTGGAAATATTGATCTGAGGGTTCAGTTGAAGGTTGTGGAGATATGAGAGCTCTTGAATCAGGAGGATTTGGAGGGAAGAACGAACAAAGGAATAGTCATCAAGAATATACATTTTTCAGGACATGATCGGATTACCAAGTGAAGGGGTCGATGTTAGTAATTCAACGATCTGAGTGGAAAATTAAGGATATCCACAGAGAAATGACCAATTGCACTTCGAATCGAAACAAGATTGTTGAATTAGAGGAAGAGAGAGAGACTCACAAAGGAGGACTACGGGGTTCGGGTCGCCAATCACCCCCAAGAATTTTTCTCGGTTTGCTACTACCTAGAATATGGAGAATCTAGAGTAACTCCATCCAACAGGCCTCCCATCGTGAGCTACAAGCAAAAACGTTAGCATTATCAGTACATCTATACGGGTCAGATCAGTATATTTCGGCAAATCCGTGCGCACGATCTCCGCGGATCTTTTCGCCAATCTTTTACATGAAAGTAGGCACCAAAAATAGTACTTTCCCAGAGTTTCAGCCCCCTAAAAAATTCTTTACGCCCGCTAGAATTTTTTGAAGTTTGGAAAAAGGCCTTTTTTAGCGTTTTCTAAAAAAATCGCCATTTTGACCAGTAACATCGTAGCGAGGCGTGCTAGGTCGCATTTTCTTTGGTTTGACGTCAACTTTCGGATAAAAAATTTGCAAGACTCTTGAAACCAAATGCGTTCAATCCACACGATAATACATAAAGTCATTCTTTTTCGATTTTTAGCCCATTTCCAAATGGATGCTATTCCGGCGCATCTGAATTTTTTTCCATCTAACTCAACTGGTTTTTTCGTCTTGAAAAACCCTACAATTTGCGCCTCGCACGTCCAGATCGAATAATTTTGGCCCGAGTTATGTCCATTAGAAGATGGTGAGTTATCAAAACATGACCAATTTGTCAAGCTCGCCAAATTTATCGCCCTCCACCAATCGGCTTAAAACTTGATACAGATGTTCTTTCAAGTGTCCCAAACATGTGGAAAAAATTCCGCACTGTGTTTCGGCCTTCCGTTGGACCTATGAATTTTACAAACACCCTCATTTTTGCAGATTTTCGTGTCATTTTTGAACCGGTTTCCGCTCCGTCCCTGCGCATGCGCACATCTGTACTGCTTCGAGAGTCTTTTCAAGTGATAGCTCTTGCAATTTCCTACAAAATGACCCCTTGACAAAGTCTTTTTGATGCAACTGAACCAGAGATCTAGCTATTCTAAGGCAGGAAAAACTCGAAGTGCCGAAAGTACCCCAAGTCACAGGTTTCCAGGACGACAAGGAGTGGCCGAGGCTTGTCATTTGGGTAGTGGTGATCTCGTTCTGCCTTGAATTAGCTAGATTCCTGGTTCAGTTGCATCAAAAAGACTTTGTCAGGAGGTCATTTCGAAGGAAATTGCAAGGGCTATCAATTGAGGATACTCCCGGAGCAGTACAGATGTGCGCATGCGCAGGAAGAGAGTGGCAACCGCTTCAAAAATTACATGGAAATCCGCAAAAATGATGGTGTTTGTAAAATTCAATCATTCATTCAGGTCCAACGAAAGACCGAAACACAGCGCGAAATTTCTTCCACATGTTCGGGACACTTGAAAGAACATCTGTGTCAAGTTTTAAGCCGATTGGTGGAGGGCGATAAATTGGGCGAGCTTGACAAATTGGTCATTTTTCGATAACTCACCAACTTCTAATGGACATAACTCGAGCCAAAATTATCCGATTTGGACGTGCAAAAACGCAAATTGTAGGGTTTTTTAAGATCAAAGAAGCTAGTTGAGTAAGATGAAGAAAGATTCAGATGCATCGGAATAGCATCCATTTGAAAATGGGCTAAAAATCGAAAAAAGTGAGTTTATGTATTGTCGTGTAGACTGAACGCATTCAGTTTTGAGAGTCTTGCATATTTTTTTCTGAAAGTTGACGTCAAAACGAAGAAAATGCGATCCCGCACGCCTCGCTATTCCTGGTCAAAATGGCGATTTTTTTTGAAAACGCCAAAAAAGGCCTTTTTCAAACTTCGAAAGATTCTAGCGGGCGTAAAAAATTTTTTAGGGGGCTGAAACTCTGGGAAAGTACTATTTCTGGTGCCTACTCCCATGTCAAAGATTTGCGAAAAGATTCGCGGGGTTCGTGCGCACGGGTTTGCCGAGATATACTGATCTGACCCATATATATATATCACCTTTTAACGTGGGCCTGTAATGTTAATCTCAGTGGCTGTATCGTTGGACAGGAGACCCATTTGACGAAGTTACTCTGGATTCTTCATCTTTTTGGTAGTACAAAACTGTCAAAAATCTTGGAGGAGATTGTCGACCCGGACCCCGTGGTGCCCCCCCCCTTGTTAGTTATGTAATATAACGTTTGATGAGCCCATACATAGCTTGATATGATAATTAAACAACGAATTCCTTTCGAATTTCGACGGTCAATTGATTCGAAGCTGCTAAGAGAGAATTTTATATCTCGTTACGCACAGTATCTGAGGAAATTAATCAAGATTCGGAAGAAATTCGTTGTTTAATTATCATATCAAGCTATGTATGGGCTCATTGAGGGCACGTGACACAACACCACTCACTCTATCACTCAAAATTAATTCGACAAAATAGTTGTGCTTCCTTTTCCCATCCACAATAGGTACTTGAGCAATGAAATATTTAGATATCCATTACTTCGTTACTGGTGAAAATCGCTATCAATGGCGAGATGTGCTCTGGGTTTCTTTGATTTCGTAAGAAAAACTCAAACGAATTTTTTCTCATTCCATGAGAAACAGCATCACTATACTTTCAAAACTTGTACTTTTGTAAGGTGTATCTGTAACTCAATTCTGACCGTGACTTGTGCGTAGCAAAGCTGTTTTCCATCTAGCCAAGTCAATGCTTGAGCTTGGAGTTGTGATACATGGATCCCTTCGTTGCCGCGCACGGCATTTCACGAGTTGTTATCTCATCCCAATAGTTCCGGGAGCGGATATAAGTTTAATATAGACCTGAGCTTACCAAAATTGCTCAAAATGTTCCTACCATCGCTTCGTGGCACGTCCTGAATTGGAGGTGCACATTTCAATCGTGTAGTTTACCGAGACGTTCATTCGATCCCGGTGTCGCACCTCTCAAACATCGAGATTGGGTTATGGAAACGTAATATTATGTTCAAATCGAGTATCAAGTCTTACTTTAAAACACTTGAAACATAGCTGACATTTTGTCCTAGAATTTTGCAAATTTTCCAAATACTTTTCAATAATGCGACTCCGAGCCTGAATCGCTTCAATTTGCTCTATAACGGCGGTAATTAATCCCTAACATGCCAGAGAAAAAATGTTTACCTTTAGCGGAGTGATAAATTACGTGAACAGCCTCCCGCCGTTAGAGTGAAAGAAAAAAACCCCGCGCAAGATGATTCATGGAAAATTTTCCCGTTGCAAAATAAGAGATGTCCTCGCCGTAGTCACTGGCTCTATTGCGAGGAACACTAATGCAAGATTCGGGTTCGAAAATTTTCTCACAATTAATTCTCACCGTGAAAAAACTGTGTGTTTGGGAAAAACGATCCGTTTCGATTTACGCCTTTGAGTTCAGTTTTTATGCCAATTGTCCTTACTAATATCGAAAATCGCCCATATCTTTCACATAGATTGACTAACGTTCATGCCCGTCTGGGAATTGTTTTTGGATGCCAAATAGATTGGAAAACACCTATAAAAAGTCAGATTGCAGCTGCATTTCAACTACTCAATTTTTTAACCAAATTCCGACCTCCGCCGTTTTTGGCTTCGAGATACCTAAGTTATGTCCTAATCGCGCATGTACAGATCCCTTCGTTACCGCGCGCGGTATCACATCCAAACATGCAACGGAATGCCGTATCGCACACATACATAAGCATTCACATCTGACACATGACGCACCATGCGTGCCCGCCCATGTCAGTGTTCACTCGTAACGCCATCGCATGCAATCTTGATTTCTAGGGACAATTTGAAACTCGCACTAGCATTTATACACACACACATACACCGATGAGCGTTGTTACAACTACAGCCTCAACGAGAGCGGAAGTGAAAGTGGCTCACTAGATGGCGGCGGAAGTGGTTCCCCAGATTGGAAAGTTGCTCAATGAGAATTGAAGTCAATGCATTGAGAGCACTAGTACATTCATCTAACTTTTAGAGGTAACGTCGGGATTGCTTTTGGATATTGTTGAGGCCCTGAGGAGTAAGCACGGGTACATTGGATGGAGGCAAAGAGGAGATAAGTATGTTCGAAATTTTTTGAAGTTGGGAAACCAGCCATTCAGCTCTATATAGTAGAGGGTACTGAGGCAGCAATGCGTCATGCCATATGAGGGTTTCCATGGAACATTTGACTATTGACCCTCTAAAATAAAAAAAAATTTTTCTCATCGCACACGTTTAAAATGGGTTTCATGTGATTCTTATACCTCGAAAACATGTGAAAAAAGTGGTGCCACTCTCTTCCAAGCCGAGGTATCTGGTTCAGAACGAATTGGACGGAATTTCACACTTGAAACATTCGTGAATCAACTTCAATCGAACAGATTCGATTCAAAACATTGTCTAGACGATCGATACGGATTATATTTTGCCTGACTTGACTTTAAGATGAATTTCATCATTGATTTCTCCGAAATTCGATGTAAATTTCCAAAATCGAGTCAAGAGCTATGAGTCTCATTTCAATTTCTAGAATACTCTGTGGTGTTATTTTGTTCATTTTTCAACCGTATACTATTTAAAAATCAAGAAAATCGCGATACCATCACATTTAGAGGCCTATGTAGCTTACCATCCGGATTCAAATATTTCTCCTCAGCTTCTCACAGAAATACCGGTCGACAATTGCAACTCAGAACAGTGCGGTTATATCCCTTTTGCGATGAAGAAAAAAGAGCACAACATTCCAATCCTGTGCTTTACGTTTCCTGAGTATGCCATCAAAAAATGACCGTTTTGAGAGCCAGTGGCGCGATAACTTTATGAGCTTTGAAGCTTTATAAAATTTGTCCGGATCAACGCACACTCACAAACCAAACGGGATTCGATTTGTCTTCTTTTCAACTTCGAAAACTCATTGCTAAATTTTCCGTTTTGCACAAGGTATTTCATCAATTTCGTAAACAATAGCCAGAAAAAGTTTTCCCACAAAACTCAGTTACATCGATGAATGAGAGTTAATATCATAGCCAAATCAGCGCACACCTCTGAATCAAAGATTTTCTCAAAATATGAGATCAGTAGATGGATATATCATTCCACCGAAGTAGTTGAGGCATAGGTATTTTAGTTACAGCCTTATCAATTCAAAAAATCGCGTTGGTACGTTTGTAAACTACCCAAAAATCATCCTTTGCGGTCTGCTATTGACAAATCAGGATGCGTTTCAACAAAAAAGAATGTAGTCCATATTGAATGATGCCAAATACTATGAAATGCCACTCCTGCGCACTTCGAATAGTTCAAAATACTCTTGGAACACTGCAGTAACACAAAAGTTAAAAGTTCCGTGGAAACTCTCATATACATTCGCTGCCTCGCTACCGCGAGGCGTGATATAGACATACCTTGTACTCTTGAAAATAGACATATGCTATCCTTCAAATATATAGACATACAGTATGATCTGAGTGAGTATGAATAGAGCTAGAACGCTCCTGCAAGGGCTTCTAGTCCTCAGTACGAACTCACCTACCGACCTGACCACATTATTCATCAATGCCATTCCGAGTCAAGTATCTCAGCCCTTGACGGACTCCCTTCAAATAGAATCAACCCCAGTACTTTGTGAAGTCTCTCTCTCGTATTTTTATTTTGGGAATAATGAAAGCAGCTCTAGGGATCTCCCTTGTATTCATCCCACTTCCGAATTTCCACCTACCTACCTGCCGAGTCAGGACCCCCCCCCCCCCAGGTGCAGTATTGAAGAACCCTCGTTACGAATTCCCGTAACACTGTAAATGCTGTCATAAACGAGATTAAATGTGCCGACCGTATTGGTACCATCTTGTCCATAAAGCGGTGGACATTTCCACCTCCTCGCTTGACCGTCGCACGGAATGTTGCGAGTACACCGGACGATAGCGCATCCTCGCAAAGTCAGGGCACGAATAAACTGCTCTTGTGGTAAAGTTCTATTCTCCCACAATTCGTGACCTTGTTATGCCTCTCTGCTCAAAGACAAAACTGCTCCAGATATCTTTGGCGTGAGTGAGATCACTAGAATCTATTTGAACCCCGCTCTATCCCCCCCCTCTCCGGAGTTTATGAAATCTGGCGTTCTGTTTTCATTGAGTCAAGAGAACATGGTTACCTAAGACCAATTGTGCAAAACCTGACAGTTATATGAGACACGCTCTACGAACTGGGTCCATACCTATTCTTGCTGAAGAATACTCCCTTTCTCTTATACCTAGCCTTCAAAATATGCAAACCGATGGATGATCATAAGATTCTGTCAGTCTGTCACATGCTCCCGCTTCCACAAACCCCGCTCGTGAGACAATGATGACTGTTTGCCATATCAATTTGAATCGCTCCACTGACAATTTCAACCTGTTTGAGACACAATTGCTGTTCAATCGCTATGACATCGTAACCATCTCTGAAACTTCCTCAACCCGCAACAATTCATTCATCCATACAATATCCCCGGCACGGTAGGCGAGGAGCGTCAGATTATCAAACAAAAATGCCAAACAAATCGGTGCACTTGGCGTTTCTCTACAAATCGAAACAAAAAGAATCCCGTTTACTCCAAAATCGGAGCTGCTCGGTCTTTCAAATGCAAGGAGAATTACGATTTTTAGTTTTAACAGCGAATCCCGTCATTTTGACGAAAATGACGCTTCTGGAATTGTCTGTGGCTCGTTCTCAATCATACCATAATATCTCCGCGCAAGTTGGCTAGAAAATCCACGAAGAGAAGGAACAGGATGTGCCAATATTCGAACATGAGCCAAGAGATTTGATAAGACCCACCAAGCTAGTCCAAGAAGAGATGTTTTATTTTTATAGAGTTACTGTGATTCGAATCACATCTACACAAGAGTCATTATGTTGATATCGGGTCAGAGATTTTTCTGTAACTCCAGGCACATATTGTATACGATGAACGAGATGGGAAGCACATGTGCTGCTGTAGTCAGGCCCCGGAAGCCATCCGGGGCAACTTTGCGTCCTATTTTCGTTCTTCAAATTCGTGAAAAGTACGATTTTTCAACTTTTTGAATGATTTCTCATCAGTTTGGAATCCGATAAAAAAATCATCCGAGACACATGTTTCGACGTAAAAAAAGCTGAACTTCACAGAAAAAATACTTGCATATCCGTTCAAGCTGAACGTAACCTCAAAAGAGTAGTTTCTTTTAGGAAACACCGATTTTCGAGCTCTAGGCCCTATTTTATCACAAATTTGACATCCTTATTGAATTTCTCGTCAAATTTTACGTCGAAAACCATTTTCCAAAGATTGGGCTGAGGATGGGTTTGGCCATCATGATAATAATAACTTGCGTAGCAGGATAATAAGAATAGCACTCAATTGTTCGTTTTCGGAGGGAGATTTACTACACTGGGCACCAAAATTTCGGGTCAGAAGTAGCGCAATGACCAAACAATGATTTTCTTGTGTATTTTCTGATGTAGAATCCGAATCTGTGATCAGTTTTGCACCTAGACATCAGACATTTCTCTAAATCGCGGAATATTGAGCTTCTGAATTACTGCGTTACCAGCGTTCTTGCTGATTTTGTGAACACCTGATTTTGATGGTGCAACCTTGGAGCAGGCTTAGAGCGTACCCGGACTATGATTTTTCACGTATTTCGATCTACTAAACACAATGGGAGTGATTCTACGAGGCTAGAATGCGTTCGAAACGAAGGACAAGCTGATTGTTTGAGTTGCTATCGAGAGAGTTTGGACAATTTTACAATGAAACTCTATGTACTCATGGAATTGATCAGGAAGATCTCTTCCAACCTCACAAGAGCGCATTGTTTCTGGATTTGTACATACAGTAGGATAAAAATATTTTCAATTGACTAGAAGCAGATGAGTCGAATATGCATGTATTATTTCGGAAATGAACCTTCGGTCATTGAATCAAAACTCGAGGGTTTTTGTACTTAGAAACCACTCAAACGACGAGAACAATGACATATTTTGTTGCTAGGATACGATATCAGAAGTCCCGGACACCTAACCCCGGGTTCAGTCACGGAACATACTTTGACATACCATGAAAATGTAATCGACCCAATTACATTGTTTCTCACTGTAAGCTCATGTAGGCACTCCAATGATTTCATTCCAGAGGCAATTGAATAAGAACGTTCAGCATCAGATGTGCCGACGTGGGCTGGTTGCAGAGGGCTATCTATGTGAATTGAGAAGCACACGAGACTAGAAGACTGCAAATTGGACTCGTTACGAGAATGCTTTTGAGCTTACATCGGGAATGGAACAAAAGTTGCTCCCTGTAATAATATTCGCATATTTGACTCATCTTCTGCTAGTCGATTGAAAATATTTTTATCCTACTGTATGTACAAATCCAGAAACAATGCGATCTTGTGAGGTTGGAAGAGATCTTCCTGATCAATTCCATGGGTACATGGAGTTTCATTGTAAAATTGTCCAAACTCTCTCGATAGCAACTCAAGCAATCAGCTTGTCCTTCGTTTCGAACGCATTCTAGCCTCGTAGAACCACTCCCATTGTGTTTAGTAGATTGAAATACGTGGAAATCATAGTCTGGGTACGCTCTAACCCTGCTCCAAGGTTGCTCCATCGAAATCAGGTGTTCACAAAATCAGCAAAAACGCTGGTAACGCAGTAATTCAGAAGCTCAATATTCCGCGATTAAGAAATATGCCTGATGTCTAGGTGCAAAACTGATCACAGATTCGGATTCTACATCAAAAATGACACAAGAAAATCATCGTTTGGTCATTGCGCTACTCCTGACCCAAAATTTTGGTGCCCAGTGAAGTAAACGTCCCTCTGAAAACGAACAATTAAGTGCTATTCTTACGATCCTGCTACGCAAGTCATTATTATCATGATGGCCAAACCCATCCTCAGCCCAATCTTTGTAAAATGGTTGTCGACGTAAAATTTGACGAGAAATTCGATAAGAATGTCAAATTTGTGATAAAATAGGGCCTAGAGCTCTAAAATCGGTGTTTCCTGAAAGAAACTATTTTTTTGAGGTTATGTCCAGCTTGAACGGATATGCAAGTATTTTTTCTGTGAAGTTCAGCTTTTTTTACGTCGAAACATGTGTCTCGGGTGTTTTTTTCATCGGATTCCATACTAATGAGAAATCAATCAAAAAGTTGAACAATCGAACTTTTCACGAATTTGAAGAACGAAAATAGGGTGCCAAATAGCCCCGGATGGCTTTCGGGGCCTGATTAGAGCAGCACATGTGCTTGCCATCTCATTCAACATTTACAATATGTGCCTGAAGTTACAGAAAAATCTCTGACCCGGTATCAACATAATGACTCTTGTGTACATGTGATTCGAATCACAGTAACCCTATAAAAATGAGACATTTCTTTTTGGACTAGCTTGGTGGGTCTTATCAATTCTCTTGGCTCATGCTCGAATATTGGCACATTCTGTTCTTTCTCTTCGTGAATTTTCTAGCCAACTTGTGCGGAGATATTATGGTATGATTGAGAGCCAGCCACAGACAACTCCTAAAGCGTCATCTTCGTCAAAATGACGGGTTTTTGCAGTTAAAACTAAAAACCGTAATTCTTCTCGTATTTGAAAAACCGAGCAGATCCGCTTCTAGGGTGAACGGGATTCTTTTTGTTTCGATTCGTAAAATAACGCCACGTGCACCGATTTTTTTGGCATTTTCGTTTGATAATCTGACGCTCCTCACCAACCGTGCCGGGTACAACTCCCTTCGATTTGGAAGAGTGAGTAAAAATGGCGGTGAAGTAGGCTTCTATACGAGGTCTGATTTGGTCGTTGTAATACTGCATTATTCTGAACTTCAATCCAATACTATACCTGAGTATGTAATTCCTGAGATGAATTTTGTAAGTTCTAAATCACTTTTCGCAGTTATTTAGGAGACGTCCATAACTTATGTAAGGGTTTTAGGGGGAGGGAGTACTCAAAATTCTCACGAATCCTTACTGGGGGGGGGGGGGGGTTGTCAACAAACCACCTCACGTAAGTGTTTAGGGGGTATCATGATTGATCGTGGCAAAATGTGAAGCTTCATGGAGAAACTGATATCATCCAAATACCATATCATCGTTCTCCATTCAATACCTACAATACTTGGTATCGTACAAGAAACTTATTTTAGTTAAGATATTACACTGTGTCTGCGTATACACACGCAACCTTCTTTTGGAATGATAACGAATAAGAGACAGATTTCGTTAGCCACATGACGTGTATGTATTTGGATGCATTTTGTTTAACAGTATTGAGAGAGAACTTTTCATTTAAAAAAATTTTTATGTTCAAGAGTTGGGCTCGGGTAAAATTTGATTATCTTACGTAAGATGGAGAGGGGTAATCCACTCAAATCTCACGAGCCCTCACGCGGGGGGCGGGAAGAGTCAAAACATCGAAAATTTCCCCTTACGTGATTTATGGACGTCCCCTAGGGATGAGCAACCGACAACTTCATCCTCCATTCTTCAGATCCGATGTTCATTCCTTTAACTTGGCACGTACTCAGATTCTCCCTCCGCTAATGACCATCCTCGGTCATTCTGAGGAGAGTACATCTATCGGAATTCTATGATCAGTTCTTGACGCATTCGTACTTCTTACATCTCTCTGCTGATTCCAAAATTCTGAATAATCTGTCGGATTCATTCCAATATTCTAGAGATGGAGTATTGTCGGTTCTAATATAAATGTACACATTCGGGTACATTCGGTCAATTCCTCAATTTCAGACTCATGGGTGAAGATATTGTTTCTATTAACATCTAAAGTGATATAATATCCATTTTCAGGTAACATCGAGATATCTCCTGGATTCAAGACCGGAGTTTGTGAGAGTTGCACTACGCTGGTCAGAAGATAGCGATCATCCCAGAGCGTTTAGCACTGGAAATCAAAGTAGCAGCAGGCTGCTGAGCTGCAAAAATACAAATGCTCTACTGATGCTACCAGCAAAAACTCCCGAAAAATGGGAAATATCAGAAGGAACGTTAGTGCCAGCATTGCTCCTTAAGCTGTCGCAGAAATCAATTTGATGTCAATCCGCAAACAACAAGCACGAGACTGTCCGCTTTCATATATTTGTGAAAACTAAGCCGTCATTCTGTGGGCACGTTCACAACATGGAATCACTGCTGTGCAGCATTTACATAATAAATCTGATTGGATTTCATGAACTTACGAGGCCATCTACAAACTGCGTAGACAGCTAGGCTGGAGGGGAGGAGGATCTAAAGATATCCTCAAAAAACTACAGAAATATAGGATGGGGCAGGGAGCGATCGTTGCCTTATCTTCATACGCCCACCCATATACTGGAGCGAATTTTCTCCTTTCTTCATCCACCATCCTTGTCGAATTAAGAAATATCTTCATGAGCAGTCTCCAGGAGAATCTCGTTTCAATCCAAGGGAGTGCAGCTACTTTCCGATGAAAGAGATTTGAATTGCGATTCCTTTCAATCCATAATCCGTTCCTGAAATGATCTTGAGTTCAAAACGTGCTGTTTCTATCTCTGTTCTCAGTCAACACATTGGAATGAAGTAATTCCATGATTGTTTGGACTTTAATGTGGGCCGCTACTGACAAAATCTGATACTTGCAAGGATTCAAGTTCAAAAAATGGCCCAAAAAACCTGAGGATCACACTGCTTACCATGAGTGGTGGATAATTTGTGATAATTCAGCTCCTAGCCAAAATTTGGCTGTCCGCATCCCGCGTATCGAGTTGTTCATGTGGAAGGGCTAAAATTTCACAAGTGTTTTTATTTGACGAGATGTGTAATGAAGATGGATCGATTCTTTTCATAATCAAGATTAACACCCAATTGAATCGTAAGATCAAGGATATATTGTTGAGATACCATTCATACCATTTTCAGTAGAGTAGTAGAGGTTATTTTCTCATTCGATCACGTTTTCTGCGAACCGTTCAATCTACTATTCTAAAGACGATTTTATAGAGTCACAACATTTAAAGTTTTCCATTGAGTTATATTCAATTGAATTTTTCCGAATACTCTAGATTGTGAAGTGACAGAGGTGTTATGGATTTTTTTGTTATCTGTGATTGGCGTTATCTCCTTGCGCTTGAATCCATGTCATTCCACTGCAGTCCCGATCTCGTTACTCTTTGTGGAACGGTTGCTAGACGCCGAGTTGGAAAGTTCTCGTAAATCTTCGACTGGGTGAATTTTACAATTGAGTTTTGGACGCCTGTGGAAAAATAGACCTAAGTGTTAAATTAAAAGCTTTATATGAGGGTCATATTTGGTAAATCAGATGTCAATTCAACTGATTTTCATAGTATTGGAAGACATTCTTACGGAAGGAAAACTTGATTATTGGAATTGGAGAGCCTGAGATTTCGTATTTGAAAATGATTCATTAATTTTAATTACACTTATGAAATACAATCAACTCCTTGCTATTATCTTGGGAAGAATTTCAAATTTTTATCAATCATGTTCTTGGTTTTTCAAAACCCCGGGGAACTTTAGAATTTCCATCCTTCATATTTTGTTCCCTTGAAATCACTCAAAAATCTTTGAATTATTCATTTTCAAGATTTTTATCAATTTCGGGGAACAGGAGTAACTATATCTCTGAAGTTATTACTCACCCTTCCGATGTTGTGTTGCACATGTCAATGTTCATGATGATATTCTGTAAATTCTTCTCATCTGGATAGAATTTTCTTGAACTCCATCTTCCCTATAGCGTGCGTGTGTTTGTGACCGTGTCAGGAAGTATATTGTTGGTTGGTGAGAGAGCGTGCATCAGCGAGTACTTTACTTATTTTCTTGTCTGTTACGTTGCTCAATCCTTCCGGGCGCGCACGTGTATTTGCGGAGGCAGCGAGAAGACTGCGGGTTCGCTCGAGAGCCCGTATCACCAAGCGTCCCTCCTACTGAAGCCGATTCAAATGAAAAGAAATTCGGAATGTGCCTAGGAGTCGGAAATTTTGAAACTTTCTTGGGAAATTTTTGAAAAAAATCAATTTTAATATTTTTCTTTCCTCAACATCTCGGAAAAATTTCGGATTTTTATTTTTTATCTTTCCGATTTTTCGAAATCACGAGAATATTTTGAATTTCTATTATCCATGTTAGAGATTTTTCAAAATACAGGCTAAATTTTGAACTTACATTGAGTATATTTTGATTCTTCGAAATCGATCAAAAATTCCCGACTATCTCTAAATTTTTTATTACAATCACTTTTGGAGAACACGAGTAACTATATCAAGTTAATAGTAGGATATTACTCACCCCGAGGATGTCTTGTTGTAGCTGTTAATGTCGATGATGATATTCTGCAAGTTCTTCTCATTTTGCTTCGACTTTGCTTGTGCTGGACCTTCCTCATGGCGCCCGTGTGTCCGTGATGGGATCAAGAAGAAGACTGCGGGCTGTCGAGATAGGGTGCATCACCAAGTGTCCCCGCTACTTTTTTGCTGTCACGTTGTTTGATCCTCCCCTGCACGTACACTCGGGAGCAATCTGAAATGATCAAACGTTTTTGAATCTAACCAATCAGATTAGGCGATCCATTGTTTTGAACCAATCAGCGTTCGAGATTTGAAAATGTTCGATCACTTCAGATTGCCATTGAGTGTACGTGTGTCTGTGAAAGCAGCAAGGAGAAGACTGCAGGTTCGCTAGAGAGCACGTATCACTGAGCGTTCCTCTTACTGAAGCTGATTCAAATAAGGAAAAGTTCAGAGTGTGCCTCAGAGTGGGACATTTCAGTAATTTTTTGGGGAATTCTTCGGAGAAAAATCATTTCTTTATATTTTTGTTTTTACAAAATCCCGAAGAAATTTCGAATTTCCACTTTTTATTTTTTTGATTTTTCGGAGCCCCGGAGAAAATTTTCATTTATCATATCTTCATTCTTTTCAAAACACTCAAAATTTCTCGACGTTCCTATTTTTGCTCTCTTTATCAATTGAGGAGACCGATCGGATAACTCGCTCAGCCGCGTAATCGTATTCCTTCTACTCATCTTTGTAGGACCCGCACCGCTTACTTTCACCTGCAATGTTTGAGCTGCTGACGGACACCAGCGCGGCCAGTTCACGCTATAGTGGCTCGAGAGATAGCTAGCGCACGCGAAAGAGAGAGAAAAAGATCACGAGGAGTCACGGCACCGTAAAAAGACCGCGCTGGCGGCCGTCAGCAGCTCAAACATTGCCGGTGAAAGTAAGCGATGCGGGTCCTACGGACATGAGTAGAAGGAATACGATTGCGCGGCTAAGCGAGTTATTCGATCGGTCTCCTCAATTCTGTAGAACATGAGTAATTATATCTTTGAAAATATTACTCACCTTTACGATGTTTCGTTGTAGATGTCAATGTTCATGATGATATTCTGCAACTTCTTCCTTTCTTGTAACTACTCTCCTTGTACTGGATCCCCCTGATAGCGCACTTGGGTTTGCGATGGGTTCGAGAAGATGACTGCGGGCTGTTGAGAGAACGCGCATCACCAAGTGCCCCCACTACTTTTTTTGCTGGCACGTTGTTTGATCCTTCCCGTCGCGTATATGTGCTTCTGAAGGCAGCGAGGAAAAGACTGCGGGCTCGCTAGAGAGCGCGTATCACTAAGCGTTCCTCTAACTGAAGCAGATTCGAATAAGGAAAAGTTCAGAATGTGCCCCAGAGTGGGAAACTTTGGAAATTTCTTGGAAAGTTCTTCGAAAAAGCAATCTTTTATATTTATGTATTGTCAAATTCCCGGAAAAATTTCGGATTTCCGTTTTTTATTTTTTTCTTTTCTTGAAGCTCCGCGCACGTGTGTTCACGAAGGGCAGGGCTAATAGGAAGACGGCAGGCTGGCGAGAGAGTACGCATCGTCAAGCGTCTCTACCACCTATTCTGGCTGTCGAGTTGTCGATTCTTCCCGGCACGCACGTGCGTATATCGAGAGTGCGTATGCGGGATTGACGGCCTGAGGTTACCTGCACGTCGTGAGAAGTTTTCCTTTACCGCCAGTTGTGCTGAAATTCTCCTCGTGCCATCCGTGGCGGAAGCGTGTTGAGCACGTATGGCGTGGTAATGTAGACGCGCTATTGAACCATTCCTTCTCCTCAGCTTCAATCGTGCGAATGTCGTCTCCTTTTTGCGCGTGCCCGTGTTCTCGTGCCGAGAGCGTATGATGTACTGAGGAGGTAAGGCTGAGTGCGCGCTATCGGGGACTCTTTTTCTTAGCTTTAACCGTTTGGCTGTCGTCTTCTTTTTGCGCCGAAGTGAGTACGTGGCAGAAGCGTAAGCAGGATTGATGGCGCAAGGGCAAATGGACGTACTTGGGAGCTTTCTCCATCATCAAATACGCCACCGTTGCTTTTTCTCTCGCACGGAATTGTATTAGTTTCGGGAGCACATTGAACCATTCGCGCGTGCTATTGAGTTCCTCTTTTCTTCTGAGTGTTCGCTCGTTGTCTTCTTCTCGCGTGTATTTGTAACTCCGTGGTGAGTGCGTGTGAGGTACTGGAGGTACGGTATCGACCGCACCCCATCGGGAGCTTTCCTTTTTAGTTTCAATTGTCTCGGCATCGCCTGCTCCCCGCGCGCGGACGTGTGCACGTCGAGAGTGCTTATGCAGGACTGGCAGCGCGAGGATAATTGCACGTTATAAGAAGTTCTTTTTTATCTCCATTCACGCCGCGGTTCTTCTCGCGCGCAGGTGTATTCTCGGCGGATACGCCTTGAGTACTCATGGCGTGGTAATACATGCGCGCTATTGGAGAATTCTTCTATTCTGCTCTAACCGTGCGAATGTTGTCTTTTTCTCACGCGTGTCCGTGTTCTCGTGGCAAAAGCGTATGGAACCCTCTGAGGCCAGACTGAGCTCACGCTCTCAGGATCTTTTCGTCTTCACTTCAACTGTCCAGTTTCGTTTTCTTCTTGTGCGCTAACGTGTTTTTGCGGAGAGGGCGTATGCAGGACTGATGGCGCAAAAGTCATCAAAACTCTTCTTCATCTCCAGTTTTCTTGTCGTTGTTTCCTGCATGCGCGTGCGGAGGTGTATAGAGTAGGGAGGGGGGGGGGGGCGAGCGAATGCAGCACTGATTGCGCAGCAATGAGCGTATGTCACCAGAAGTGCCTTTTCTCTGTCTCATCTGTCGAACACTATTCTTTATCTCGCACGCAGTTGTGTGTACGTGGTGAAAGAGTGTAAAGGACTGATGGCATGCGTCTGAGAGTGCGCCCTTAGGAGCTTCTTGTCTGCTTCATTTTCACGGCTCTCGTCATTTTTCTTCTTCGTTAGCGGACGTGTGTGTCGGTGCAAGCCTCCAAAAGCATTCGACTTTTTTCAGCTGTGTCACTCTCGTTTTTTTGCACGCGCTGAGGTGTATTCGTCAGATAGCGCAGTGAGCACTCACGGCGCGATAATCTCCGCGTGCGTCACATGTGATCCCCAAATTTTGAAAGATCATATCGAGGCTAACAAATTTAGCTCTAATACATTGAAGAATCCCATCTTTTGTTCGAATAATCTTCAATTCACACTGGAAAAGAGTTTCGTATAAATCGAAAATTGGAGGGTGTTTTTAAAGTATAGTCTTTGCTCATCTTATCTGTATCATCATCCACTCAAACTTCCGGAATTCGAACCAGAGATTGCTTTTTTGAGTATCTGGCTTGAAACGCTGCCAGTAAGGAATCCGTATCTGAAAGTAGGATATCCGAAATATGTCAACGAACCGTTGTTTAAGTTCAGGCGAAGCAGTGCATGTGAGTTGCAAGTGCTGTAAAAATATGATCACGATCATTATAGTTCTGTGCGTTAGTGGACCGCAGGTCCCTCATCCGTCTTAGATGTTGGTAACATCGACTTCAACGATTTGATTGGTAACTTTAGGGCTTCGAAGGATGATTATAGTGATAGACACAATTTTTGGGTACAGGAGACACACCCGTGGGGTTTCGTCGAACAGAAAGTTAAATGTCAACTGTGTGTGTGGTAACTTCACCGATGAGGCTCACAAAAGTTATTGTAAAGACTGTACATAGATGCCAGACTGGTGTATTTCTTGAAAGTTAAGCTTCCGTCGTTGTTGAAATGCGCATTTGTACTTCCTCGTAATTTAGACCGGAATCGCGATTCTGCCTTCGCAATGGATGTATCAAATACTCAACCAATTGTTCATATTACATTGTAGTGAACCAGAAGGATCAAATCAATTCATATTCGAACTAATAAAAACATGTTCAATTCGCAGAAGTATCGTTTTTTTAATAGTCGATGACGCATGAAAGAGTCATTTCTTTTCACCTCGAAGAGCTTCAAAATGAGATCAAATGTTGATAGAATATGCTAATCTCCTGAACAATGACCAGCAGAGCACTTTATTAATAGTAGAAAATCCTTGTATCATACACTCATCTCAGCATACTCGAGAAAAAAAGACGTGCGAGTTCATAGCTTACTTTCGAGTGAATTAGAGTTTAACGTTCCAACAACCCCGTCTCTTCAGCTATTACTCATTCGTAGTTTTGCTCCAGTGTGACAGATATTTTGAAAAGTCAAGGTAAGAATTCAGTTAGAAGTGATGTTCAATCAACACTAGACTGAAGTTGAAGTTCCAATTCATTTTAAGATGTATTTATTGTTCCAAAAGTTCTTTGGGAATTTCTTATATTGGTTCACTTCAAATTGCACTCTTACGAGCTTATTCTAGGAGTCTGGTGAAATATCAACGTGCAGACGTAACTTCCCTGTTGAGAGACAGGCACTTTTTGTCACATAGAAAAATTAACACATAGATGAATTTCTCATCCCGTATTATTATAATATTGGACTCTTTTATTTTTGGAACAAGATTTCAACTGGTCGAATGAGAGCGAAACGCAGCGGATCGAATAAGATTAGCTTTTTTCAATGGAATAAAAGCGATTTATAGGGTCAACTACACCAATATGGAGTACGGTTTGAGAATTCAACTTAGAACCGTCTTCTGAAATCGGGCAGATGAGTGTTATGAAATCAACAAAGTCAAAATTATCTAGAAACGTGGTAATTGAACCAATTCGGGTGATTTCTATGATTTTGGAGCAATTTCTCAAACTTTACGAAGTTGCTTCCTAAGGAAGAAGTTGAACCATTTGATTAGTTAATTGTGGACCAAAAAATCAACCCGTAATGAGTGTTGATATTCCTTGTGAGTTTTGTTTGTGAAGAGAATTGTTGCTACTCGGTTGACATACTATAAATTCGAAATCTACTTACAGGATGTGTAGAAATCACTCACAGGTGAAACTTTTTTTGAATTTAATCTTTGATTTTCAATGAAGTAGTGGATCTCCGAGTGCATTTGATGACATATGAGCCTGAGAAACTTTTGTGAGGGGATACTTATACCATTCACGACGGGGCACTGGAACAATTGCAACCATTAAAAAAAAATTCGATAAATGATTTCGATTGATTCGGGGAATTCACCGTAAGGGTACATATGGATGATATCACGTATACGCTGTTTGGTGTGACTTTAATTTGAGGAAGTAGACGGTGGGGTTCGTAGCATCTGAAGTCGATCGAGAGAAACGTTTTACGCGAATTAAGAGTCGATGTGAAACATTAATTTTCTCCAATCTTGTTTTAAAACTACTGAAAGAAAGTTTTTGTAGATAATATGAACGAATTTTTGACACTTCAACAATTCAATCATAACAATTGTACAAACCCTTGAACATTTCTATTATTAAACTACATAAAATGTCATGTTGAGCATTCTTCCAGTTAATATCCTACGGCATTTTTGGAAACTAATACGTCGTTTCGTAACCTCTACCAGTAAAGCAACGGGAAGAAATGTGCTATGATTAATTAACCAATATTACTCAAAATTTATTCTTTCGATCAATTTGATTTAAAAAATATTGATTATTTGAAACGTGTACATCCTATTTTTCTTTGTACGATAGAAGTTTCACACCATTTCTCAGCTCGAAAAGAAGTATCTTCATTATTTGAACTTTTATTGATTGTCTCGAGAGACATAGTTTTGAATTGATTGCTAGTAATAAATGAATAGTATCAGATAAAAAAGAATAGTGGAAGTTGTCAGTTTCATATTTGTTAAAAGTCAGTATAACCTCGACAAGAATCTCATCTGAGTATCGAATTCAAGTACAATAGTGAATCATCGTTTTCAGAAACATTGTTCAAGTATCTATCTTCCCAGCAAATTTGTGAATCGTTTATATATGTCAGATGAATGAGTATGATCACACATTCTCAATTTATGTTAAATCCGGTAAATTCACTCTAGTTTTTCACTCAAGCCTACTGGTCGTTTGGATGTCTTGATATATTTTTCTTCTTTTGAAACAGTTTTCGAAGCTCATCGTTGTCTTCGAGTATCATCGAGGTAATCTATAAAAAATTCAAGATACTTCTATTGATAATGATTGATCGGATTCTTTGATTCCCAAGGAAAATGATTCATTTGACTTACAAAAACCGAATAGTACGGTATTATTGGGGATATCTTATGTAGTTATCGTGTTCCCAAACCATTCAAAGTGAATGTTTCTGAATGTCTGAAATCGTCATATCAATGTATCTAAATTTGATTAATCGGGGTTTCGTTCCAACTGAGCATTTGTCAATGGAACGTCTGAAAATATATCAATTTTCTTGTGTATTTGCTCAAGACTGCGCATTGTTCACTTTTGTCGCTCACCAGAATATCTATATGAGACCCCCATAGAATAGGCATTTTGCAGATTTCGAGTAAGATTTCGAATATTATATCTCAATTATGATCGTCGGGGTAATATTATATGCGATAGAGTTTGAGAAATAAGGTCTATGTTATTGTACATTAATCTAAATTCTGATGAGCAATATTGACCATAATGTAACAGTTATAGAACATGCGATCATTCATTATAATCTCGTTGTACATCAATAATGATCTAATCGTGAAACATGCTGGAGACGTTGCTCAACTCATGTGGTTTTTTTTTCAAGATGAAAAGTCTTAATGTCGAGAAAATCAATTTTGATTGTCTGTGCGCAAATGAGTCATTTGCACACTGTTTTTTGCTTTCCATTTGCTCACAGAAGATCGAAAAACGTAGTATGATACTCGGGCGTAAAGGTTTTCGCTTTCTCGTGACTCTTTAGACCTTTGCCTGCGGCTCGGGCCTGAAAAGTCACTCGAAGTGCGAAAACCATCGTTTGCGCCCTTGTATCATAATATACTACTAGCGTAATGCCTCGCGTTGCTCGTCCTGTAAAAGTTCCCGAGATGCGTATTTGGGTATCATCTTTTGGGGCTAAGAGGAGACTATTACCAAAGTCTCATCCAAGTCCGTGACTCGCACTCCCTGGCCTTTCTTCTTGTTAGTGCTCGAAACCATACGACCAGTTCTCAGTATGTTAAAATACGTAGAGCGCTGGAGTTTTGCATGCCCACGCGGGATTCCTGACGTCCTCTGAATCTATCATTCCAGGCCAAGCGAATCGTTTCGAGACGGGTGCACCTCGGAGTGTGCGAGCGCGTGCTCTCCAAGGTTTTTTCATCGAAGTTGGACCAGCAGAGGAACAAGACGTGACAGCCGATGGCACTCTCATTTTGAATTTTCTACGTGGAGATGAACATTAGGGTGGGCCGGAAAAGGTCTTTTCTCGAAAATCGATACGCCTTAGCGTGGAAATGTTGTGTTTGTATATACAGATGTGGAAAAAATTTTGCTGGACGCTGAGAAATGAGATTTTAGGTCCCAGCAAGAGCCATCAAGCTTTTATCAAAATTAACGCAGGTTTGAATGGGAATGTGCCTAATTCGACACTTTTTTCTTCCTAACTTTGCTCGCATTTCTGGCGCATCCAAGCATTTTTCAACGCACTTTATCTCATTTTGAAGCTTGTTCCAAAATTTACCAAATGAACTAAAGTACGTACAATTTCGACTAACCCGAGCCAATCTATCTCAATTTTTCCAAAAGGTGATCATCATTAAAAATCCCAAAAATAGGGCGATTCTCCCTTCAAACTTTGCTTGTATTTCTGGTGCATCTGAACATTTTCTAACGTACTTTACATCATTTCAAAGCTTGTTCCAGAACCTACAAAATGAGCTAAAGTACGTCCAATTTCGACTGACCCGAGCCAATATATCTCAAATTTTCCATTTCGAGCTTTGAAAGGAGCGAGGCGGGAGGGGAAAGTCGCTTATTTTCGGATTTTTCAAAACTAATCACTTTTTAGAAGAATTGAGATAGATTGGCTCGGATCAGTCGAAATTGGAAGTATCTTAGCTCATTTAGTAGGTTTTAGAACAAACTTCAAAATGAGCTAAAGTACGTTGGAAAATGTTCAGATGCACCAGAAATACAAGTGAAGTTTGAAGGGAGAATCGCCCCATTTTGGGATTTTGAATAATGATCAATTTTTGGAAAAATTGAGATAGATTGGCTCGGGTTAGTCAAAATTGGACGTACTTTAGCTCATTCTGTAGGTTTTAAAACAAGCTTCAAAATGAGCTAAAGTACGTTGCAAAATGCTTGGATGCGCCAGAAATGCAAGCAAAGTTAGGAAGAAAAAAATGCCGAATTAAGCACATTCCCATTGAAACCTGTGTTGATTTTGATAAAAGCTCGATGGCTCTGCTGGGACCTAAAATTTCATTTCTCAGCGTCCAGCAAAATTTTCGGCCCACCCTAATACACATGTAATTTGCCCGTCATTACTCCGTCCCCATTCTCTGTCGTGAACATGCCATCCGCGGAACAATTAATTCCACACATCAATAATTCAAAGGTGGAGCGATGATGCTCGTTAATATCAAACACTATCTTTCACTCATGAGGAAATAATTCAGCTCAGTACATACCAACACATCTACCCAGCTCCTTTTTTGATCTCTGAGTTCTCAATGTGCTCTTTTGAGATATAGTAAAGGTCTTGAGATGCAATTGAATTGAATATTTTGTCCAAAAACGGTGAGTTTCGAGGTTGGATTTGTGAAAATTGAAATGGACGAGCAGGAGCTGCTTTCAACTTTTGGAGTGATTTGGAGTGTGGACTCATTACTTCGAAGAACTTGTTCTCTGACGATTGCTTGTAGCCCTGAATTGTTTGAATCATTCATGTGAAGTGTTTAGATGAGTAGAAATGGCCAAGCTGTGTTTTGTCACGACCCAGAGAATTTCGCAAGGCGCCTGTAAATGCACAGGCAAGCCGGTGAATATACCTTTCTCAGAACTGTGTTAATATCATGCTGAGCACTGTAAAAGCTCACCGATCTCTTTTACAGTATACTTCAATCTAAGTCAGTCTAGTTCGACTTACAAGGGGAGGACCAGACCTTTGGATCACCTATCTTGTCCAAAATTTTTTTACAGTTTTGTATTACCTAGAATATGGAGATTCCAGAGTGAGTCCGTCAAATGGGTCTCCTGTTCAAAGTTACAGCCCATGACATTAACATTGCCATTATAGACACATGTTGAAGAGTAATATATGAGGGTTTCCACGGAACTTTTGACTTTTGTGTTACTGCAATGTTCCTGGAAAACTCTGAACTATGGGGAGTGCACAGGAGTGGCATTATATAGTATTTGGCATCATTTAGTACGGCCTACATTCTTTCTTGTTGAAACGCATCCTGATTTGCCAACAGAAGACAGCAAAAGATGATTTTTGGGTAGTTCACAAACGAACCAACGCAATTTTTTGAATTGATAGGGCTGTAACTAAAATACCTATACCTCAACTACTTCGGTGGAGTGATGTATCCATCTACTAATCTCATATTTTGAGAAAATGTTTGATTCAGAGGTGTGCGCTGATTTGGCTATGATATTAAGGAGGCTCGCGCAAATTTCAACTAAACTGTGAACTTGCGTAAAAGTGACTCATATCGATAGATAAACTAATGAGGAATCATAATCCACCAAGAAAAGAGGGGGTTGACGATGAAACTCGCGAGAAAAATCATTTGGCAGAAAAAATCCTTATACACGTATCCTTATGGGCTAGGCAAGTTAAACAAAGCACACGCGTTAACTAAACCTTCATTATTGAAAATGAGATGATTAATCGACGTTATTTTACCTGGCGCGTTCAATGGTGTAAGGAAATTAATAGGTTGACGACTTAGATTTTGAGTAAATTGAGTTCAAAGTGAGTTTGGAGAGTGGAGCAGCGCGCTGCGCCGCACTGCTTGCGTTGTGAGTATACCTATATGTAGCGTCAGGAGTGGAACGGGAAAGAGAAGGGCCTGGTTATTTGCGCGCGGGGCCCCGCGCTAGGCACGGCACCACACGCGTGAGCCTCCTTAAATCTCATTTATCGATGTAACCGAGTTTTGTGGGAAAACTTTCTCTGGCTAATGTTGACGAAAATGATGAAATACCTTGTGCGAAACGGGGAATTTAGTAATGAGCTCTCGAAGTTAAGAAGAAGACGAATAGAATCCCGTTTGGTTTGTGACTGTGCGTTGATCCGGACAAATTTTATAAAGCTTCAAAGCTCATAAAGTTATCGCGCCACTGACTTTGGAAATGGTGATTTTTTGATGGCATACTCAGGAAACGTGAAGCATAGGATTGGAATAATATGCTCTTTTTTCTTCATCACAAAAAGGATATAATCGCACTATTTTGAGTTGCAATTGTCGACCGATATTTCTGTGAGAAGCTGAAGAGAAATAATTGAATCCCGACGGTAACCTAAATAAACTCTAAGTGTGATGGTATCGCGAATTTCTTGATTTCTACATATTATACAGCTGAAATATGAAGAGAAAAATACCACAAACTACTCTAGAAATTGAAATGAGACTCATTAGTCGCGACTCGATTTTGGAAAGGACCCCGCTCCGAGATAGGATTTTGGGTTTAGGTAGCGGAGAATTCTGAACAAAAAGTTCAATGGGCTCGAAGACGGAAAAGGCTAGTTTTTTCAGGATTAATTGAATAAATACCGATATATGGGAGGTTATGAGGTTATCTAGAACAACAACAAAAGCTTGTCTGCGGCGTTCGAATTTGGATAATTGGAGATGTACAATTTGAATTTGATGTAGCTCAAGTATCAGCTTTTTTGTAATAGAAACATTTTATCTCGAACCTTCGATGAAGAAAGCAAATGAACGCATACGAAAGAAGTGATGACACACGATTGACAAAGAAATTATAATAGCTCATATTTTTGAGAATTGTTTTATGTTAATCAGTGTAGCAGGTATCGTTGGAGTTGAGCCATAAGGCTGTGCTGACTCGATGCAACGAATACATGATCTCGAGAGTCCAGATATGGTGCGGGAGCGGCTTTTTGACCAGCATCATCGCATCACGTGAGTCTCACGCTTTGAATAGTTGATGGAAATTGTCCGATAATGCATGGCTGCAATCGAGTAATACAAAATTAATCGAAATTGATCTCGGATTGCGTGAGACAGGCGTCTGCCAAATATTTCGAGAATATGGAGATCGAATCTCATATAGCCGTATCTCGAGATCATATTGCGTAGGAGGCTGCGGGGTCGAGAGCAAGCGACCATCAAAATCGAGCTCGAAAAGTCGATTGAAAGGTATTTTTAGGTATTTCGAGGTCGCTGAACACGAAAATCTCATCGCCCTGCCTTCAAATCATAATGCGGGGGCGGTTGCGGGGGTGAAGGCGCGAATTGATCGAGATCGAAGTTCGGGAGTCGATTAGCGGTGTATATGGGGTATCTTGGTGTCGCTAAGCACGAATTCGAGATCGCCCATCTCCGAAATCGTGTTTCGTGTTGCGTGGACGGTTGCGGGGGCGGGTGCGCAAATTGACCGAGATCGGAGTTCGAGAGTTGAGTATGGGTGTTTTTGGGATATTTTAGGATCGCTGAGCACGAATTTGAGATCGACCAGTCTCCAAATCGTGTTGCGGGGCGGAAGCGCGGATCGACTGAGATCGCAGTTCGCGAATTAAGCAAGGTTGTTTATTGAGTGTTTTGGTATCGCTAAGCACGAATTTGAGATTATACAGCTCCCGAATCATGGGTGGCTGCAAGAGCAAGGACGCATGTTGATTTAGATAGAAAAGTCGGTCAGAGTTTTTGATATTTCTAGATCACTGGGCACGAATATCACAACACCCAGCCTCAGAACAGTAGAGGTGGGCGGCTGGGATGGTGTTTCAAATATAGTTTTCTGATAATGATCATTTTCGGAGATAGAATCTGATCAGGAGTTGTAGCCCGAATAATGGCATCAAAAACCATACCACGAGCATACGCTAAGTGTCTTCATTGACCGAGGGATCGAGCAATATTCTACTCATCGGAATTCAGATCCACTTGCGCTGTAATCACAATTTTTGATGATGAAATAGACCACAAATCTTTTCCGGCGTGAATCTGAGAGAGGGTGATGGCTGCAAGGAGATTTGAGTGCTGAATCTCTATCATGGCCAAGTTTACACGCAAAGTCTCATCTCATCTTGCGAGAAGTTTGACTATCATACCACGACCATGACCAGAGCGTGATTTTATAGCAGCGGGACCGGGTAATGTCTTAGGGAGTACGATCCTAGAATCTCAGCTTCGTGATGAAAAATCTCGAGAAGGAGTCGATTCTCATAGATTTATAGGCTTGAATCTGTTACTCGATGGTGACGGATAGGAGATTCGAGTGTCTCCTTGCTAAATATGGGCATCCCCACGGATGAAATCTGATTCCAAGTCGTCTGGAAGACTCAAGTTTTCCGGTCACCATACCACGAGACTAAGCTAAGTGTGTTTGGCGGTCGAACGATCGAGCAATATCCTAGGGATAGGAATTACGATTCTCTAGCTATGCAATCACAATTCTCGATAACAGAATGGACTACAAATCTTTTCCGGCGTGAATCTACGAAAAGGCGGTGACTGCAAGGGGATTTGAGCGTTAAATCTCTATTCTGGTCATCACAAGCAGAATCTGATCTCATGTACCGAGAATCATTATGACCATACAACGGCCCAGAATCAACACGTGATCAAATAGCCTAGGGATTCGGAGATTACCTAGGACGTGCGATTCTGGTTTCTTAGCTCTGTGATAAAAAAACTCGAGAATCTCCCCGACTCCTTCTCAAGATTTTTGATCACAGAGTTGAGATCTTAAGATCACACTCGCTAAGTCATCACCCGATCCAGCTGCTATGGAATCATGCTCTGGCCTTGGTCGTTGTATGGTAGTCATGCTTCTCGCAGGTTAAGATGGAATTCTGCCAGTAAAATCGGCCAGAATAGAGATTCAGCTCTCAAATCTCCTTGCAGTCGACGCCCTTTACGTAGACTTACGTCCGAAAAGATTTGTAGTCTATTCCAATATCAAGAATTGTGATCACATAGCTGGAGGATCGTAAATTCAATCCCTAGAATATTGCTTGATCTTTCTACCACCAAACCCACTTGGCTTAGTCTCGAGATATGGTGACAGATAACAGGTTCATTCGAATATGCTGGACAGAGCGCTCCGAACTAGTATAATCGAATGAATCTAACGTAAGTCATTCCACGGCTTGGGATCAGGTTTCATCCGCGGGGATGTCCAGATTCAGCAAAGAAACAATCGAATCTCCTACCCGTCACTATCGAGTGGTAGTTTCATGCACGTCAATCTATGAGAATCGACTCTTTTTCGAGATTTCCGATCACAGAGCTAAGATCTCAGAATCAAACGTCCTGGGATATCTCCCGATCCCTAAGCTATTCGATCTCGTGTTTATTCTGGGCCGTTGTATGGTCGCCATGCTTCTCAATACATGAGATCAGATTCTACTTGTGAAAATGGCCAGAATAGAGATTCAACGCTTGAATCTCCTTGCAGTCATTACTTCTTCCTAGATTCACGCCCGAAAAGTTTTGTAGTCCATTTCGTTATCGAGGATTGTGATCACATTTAGAGGATCGTAGTTCTCAGGCCCTGAATATTACTCGAGATTTCGACCACTGAACACTCTTGGCTTAGGTTCGTGGTATGGTGACCGAATTACGTAAGTCATCCCACTACTAGGGATCATATTTAACCCGTGGGGATGGCCAGGTTCAGCAAGGGAACACTCGAATCTCCTACCCGTCACTATCGGGTAGTAGATTCACGGTCGTGAATCTATGAGAATATACGGCTTCTCGAGATTTCTGATCACAGAGCTAAGATTTGAGAATCGCACGTTCAGGACATCTCCCGATCCCTAGGCTATTGGATCACGTGTTAGTTCTGGGCGGTTGTATGGTCACCATAATTTTCAGGACACGAGATCAAAATAGCTTGTGAAAACAGAATAGAGATTCAACGCTCGAATCTCCGTGGATCCACCACCCTCTCGTAGATTTTTACCCGGAACGGTTTGTACTTCAATCCGTCATTGAGAATTGTGAGTACAAAGCTAGAGGATCAGAGTTTCAATCACTAGGATATAGTCCGATGTTCCATCCAACAAACACAGTTAGGTTAGGTTCGTGGTATGTGGACCGGATAACGTTTGTCTCTCCACAACTCGAGATCAGAGTCAGTCCGTGGAGATGTTTAGGTTCGCCAGAAGGACACTCAAATCTCCTCCTTGATACTATTGAGATCTAGATTTACGTCCGTTAATCTATGAGAATCGACTGCTTCTCAAGATTTTTGATCACAGAGCTGAGATCTTAAGATCACACTCGCTAAGTCATCACCCGATTCCGCTGCTATCAAATCACGCTCTGGTCATGGTCGTCGTATGGTAGTCATAATTCATGCAGGATGAGATAAGATTCTGCCTGTAGAATCAGCCAGAATAGAAATTCAGCTGTCGAGTCTCCTGTCAGTCATCACCCTCCCTTAGATTCACGCCGGAAAAGATTCCTGGTCTATTCCGTCATCGAGAATTGTGATTACAGCGTTAGCGAATCGGAATTTCGATCAGTATGATATTGCTTGATCCTCAGGTCAATGGAGATACTTGGCGTATGCTCGTGGTATAGTTTTTGGTGCCATGATTAGGCCTACAACTCCTGATCAGATTCTATTTCAGGAAGTTATCATTATCAGGGAACTATATTGGACACTTCATCACAGCTGCCCACCCAACACGGTTCTGCGGTTGGGTGTTGTGGGATTTGCGTCCAGCAATTCCGAAATATCAAAGACCCTCCGCGACTTTTCCAGCTCGATCTAATCCAACATGCGTCCTCGCTCTTGCAGCCGCCCATACAACACGATTCGGGAGCAGAGTGATCTCAAATTCGTGCTTGGGGCCTCGACAGAAAGTGCGCGATGTTCTTTTCTCCACTTTTCCCCCCGTGTATGAGCATAGACACTTGCTTCTTTCCCCGTGGAAGTAACGCCATATTGCACGCCAGTGGCGGCCACTGCGACTACAGTGGCTATGCTTGTACACGGGGGAAAATGGAGAAAAGAGCATCGCTCATTTTCTGTCGAGGCCCTTAGCAACTCCAAAATACCCCAAGAACACCTTTGTTTATATCACGAACTTCGATCTCGGTCAATCCGCGATTTCGCCTCCGCACCACGATTTGGAAGCTGGATGATCTCAAAAACGGCCTTAGCGACTACAAAATATCCCAAATACAACCCCATTTCCACTTGATCTAGACGATCAATAGGGATTATATTTTGCCTGACAACATGAGTCTAAGATGAATTTTATCATTGATTTTTCCAAAACTGGATGTAAAGGACCCCGCTCCGGAAGATAGGATTTTGGTTTTAGGTGAATTTTGTCGGGGAAAAAATATGTTGTAGAGCGAACAATTCTGAACAAAAAGTTCACTGGGCTCGAAGAGGGAAAATGGCTAGTTTTTTCAGGGTCGAGTAGATTCACAAATGTTTCAAGGGTGGAATTCCGTACTTGTCGTTCTGAACCAGATACCTTGGCTTGGAAAAAAGTGTCACCATTCTTCTTACATGTTTTCGAGGTCTTAGTATCACATAAAAACCATTTCAAAAGTGTGGGATGAAAAATTTTTTTTTCTATTCCGGAGGGTCAATAGTTAAAAGTTCCATGGGAACCCTCATATATAGGAGTCGTTCTGGAGCAAGCTGGACAGAACCGTCACTAGGGGGGTCTGGGAAAAATCCGAAAATTTTTTTTCCTAATAGTACTATCTTTGAATGGTGCGAAAAAATTTTTTCCAGATTTATTCGTCCCTCCCTGTTGGTCCTAGGGCCCGTTAAAGGGCCATTTTAGGCCCTTTTCTAGTCTATTTTAGAAGAATCGTAGTTCCAACGAAATCCAATATTTTTCAACGTACTTGGGCGCATTTTTCTCGTTAACACCGATAATTTTCCGAAAAAAATTGTTCCAAACGAATAAGTCAGCCTGACAACTTCTGCAAGCTATTCATTGAGAGCAAATTTTAGCAATTTTTGCGTCGTCTTGTGGGTGACCTAGATTCATTTAGAGAGAAGATAATTGACTTTTACCAGTGGTCATTTTAAAGGTCTTGAAAAAACCTATAATTTGCCTACTTGTAAAAGTCAATTATCACACTTTTTGTTGGAGCTACAGTCGGTACAAGTTGAGCTGTTTTCGAACGAGTCGAAAATTCAGGACTCAATTTCAAAAATATATCTTAATTTATCTCCACCCAACTTGTGCAAAAATGTTCTTAAGACATCTACTTTCAGTAGAAAAAAATTGGTGGAGGTTATTTTCTTTACATTTTTTACCGAGCGTTACAAAATACCGCATTTCGTCGTTTTAGCAAAAATGACATCTTTGACCACGGTCACATATGCTCCCATCTAGACTAATGTGCACCAATCTGTGTGAAAGTCCTCCTCGAAGTATCCCCCATGTACGGGTAACAAGTTGCGGGGACTAGCCTCGAGCCAGGAGCGAGCTGTAGGTTCTATTTACTGTGTCAAAAATACGCATTATTTTAGCTATTTGGGCGTACGCTACTGAAAGCATGATTTTACTTGTTCTGGCTCACAAATGAGATAATGGGCTAGAACGAGGATCCAAACATACTTTTTCGACTCAAAATGACCATCTAAACACTATTACGCAGTCAGTTTTGCCCTATAGAATTATCTCTATGTCCCAGAAGGGTTTAGACTCTGTGATGGGTTCGGACACCGTTAAGGCATTAGACGACGTTCTAGAGCCGGAATGACCTCAGATTTGTGTTCAGATGGCCATTTTGAGTCGGAGAAGTAGGTTTGGATCCTCATTCTAGTCCATAATCTCATTTGTAAGCCAGAACAAGTGAAATCATGCTCTCGGTCGCGTACGCCCAAATAGCCAAATAATGCCTTTTTGACTCGGTAAATAGAACCTACAGATCGCTCCTGGCTCGAGGTTCATCTCCGCAACCTCTTACACGTACTTGGCGGCACTTCGGGGAGTACTTCCACACAGATTGGTGCACATCAGTCTAGATGGGAGCATATGTGACCGTGGTCAAAGATGCCATTTTTGCTAAAACGACGAAATGCGGTATTTTGTGACGCTCGGCAAAAAAAATTTAAAAATATAACCTCCGCCAAATTTTTTCCAGTGGAAGTGAATGTCTCAAAAAACATTTTCGCACGAGTTTGGTGGGAAAAAATTAAGATTCATTTTTGGGATTGAGTCCTAAATTTTTCGCTTTTTTCGAAAATAGCTCAACTTGTACCGACTGTAGCGCCAACAAAGAGTGTGATAAATGACTTTTACAAGTAGGCAAATTGTAGGTTTTTTCAAGACCTTCAAAATGACTACTAGTAAAAGTCAATTACCTCCTCTCTAGTTGGATGTAGGTCACCCACAAGATGACGCAAAAATTGCTAAAATTTGCTCTCAATAAACAGCTTGCAGAAGTTGTCAGGCTGACTTATTCGTCTGGGACAATTCTTTTCTGAAAAGTATCAGTCTTAACGAGGAAAATGCGCCCAAGTACGTTGGAAAATGTTGAATTTTGTTGGAACTACGATTTTTCTCAAATAGACTCAAAAAGGGCCTAAAATGGCCCGTACATGGGCCCTAGGGCCTACAGGGAGGGCCGAAAAAATCTGGAGAAAATTTTCTCGTACTATTTAAAGATAGCACTAACAGAAAAGAAATTTTGCGGTTTTTTCCCAGACCCCCGTGGTGACGGTTTTGTCCAGCTTGCTCAAGAATGACTCATAGATATACTGGCAACGCTAACATTTTTGCTTGTAGCTCTGGACAGAAGGCCCATTTGACGGACTTACTCTGTATTCTTCATATTCAAGGTGACACAAAACTGTAAAAAACATCTGGAAAGGATTGGTGATCCAAAGGTCTGGTCCTCCCCTTGTTAGTTCGTCCTATTTAGGTCTAAATTCGTCTATCTCGGTCTAGTTTAACCTAATTTGGTCTTATTTGGTGTAGTTAGGTCCAGTTAGGCCTAGTTCGGTGTAATGCGATCGAGTTTGGTCTGATTGGTCGGTCCACTTAAGACTAGTTCATGGAGAAAATCTCTCACACTACTATTCATAGTAGTTGATGACCCGAGGGTCAGCAGGGTTATCCCGACTAGACTATACCATACATACTCGTATATACTCAAGTTTACAAAGTATGCATAAAGGAGCCGCAGCGCACGGACAAATTGCTTTCCCTTCGAGTTAAACCGCTAATACTGTGTTTTTCAGATGATGTTCGCGTTTTGATGGATGCCACCGCCATACGAGCTCCGGGCGACCCTCGAGGGAAACGAATTCATTTTCTGCATGGAAAAACCTACAATTTGACCATTTGCAAAGTGTCGATATCGCCTGTTTAGTAGAGAAGCATAATTGTGTCAATTTGCAATCTTTTCCCACTGTGTGTTTCTGGTGTTGCTGGTGATGGCTTTTGACTTTTCCGTACGAATTGGGCTACTCAGTTTGTTTGATGGGTCGATCAGTTGATCCAATCAGTCAAAACTTCCTTTTTGAATGGGTGGTCTGTGACTGGGGCTGGGGCTATGAGTAAGGCTGGAGCTTAGGCTTTGGCTGGGGCCGAGGCTGAGGCTAAGGCTGGGGTCGAGGCTGGGTCTGGAGCTAGGGCCCGGAAAAGTTGTCCTTCATGACGGTAAATTAATGTCGGTGTGTCGATGTCGGTCAACAAGAGACTCGCATCTTTGGTAACTAGCGTAGATGAAATTTTATGCCACAGCAACTCTTATCTCATCGGGAAAATTTTCCCCGCACGCAAAGGCCAGTTTGTCGACGCGACGAAACCACCCGTGCTCATCATTCCCCGCCAGTTTCGACAGCGTGATCAGACGTATTTTGATTATAACGACTGTTGAAGCTGGCGGGGGATGTATACAACGGGTGCAGCCTCATCGCCGCGATCGACTACCTATTCTCTAGTTTGGAGGAAATACGATAGGTACAGACGGATCACGCGGGGCTTGTATTTTCTCCGGTTTTTCCCGTCGTCTGTTCGACAGCGTGATCGGTCATCGATCAATTACATATAAATGTTCTTTAATGCTGCCCGTGCAGTCAACGACGTGGTTGAGATATGGAAATCTTGAGATAGCTCATCTTGATATAAATAGCCCAAATGTGTGTGACCACTTGAGATTTGGCTGAGCAAGTTACGTTTCCTAAGTATCAGGTTTGTGATCATGGTTGCCCGTACATGAGCATAGTCATTCTAGGTTTCAAACGAGTAACTTCTAAGATATCATCATAAATTTTGAACGTATATGGAATTTGGAGTGTTTCCAACAATATCCCACAATCTTTAGGGTGACAACGGATGATTTTATATGTCAATTTCATTCATCAAAATTAAAATGTCATAAAACGAAATTTTCTCTCCAAAATTTCACCTAACGGGTAAATCTCAACTTTTTCAAAAAATTTCTTGTGGGATTACACTCGGGAGATGATACACTTTCAGATAGAAATCGTTGCATTCGGCGTCCTGGAATAAAGTATATTTATTCCGAAGAATTACTGAGGAGAATAATGACGAAATTTGAGAAATCGCGGTTTATATGCAGGGGACCTTTTCGGAATCGATTGTTCGAGGGTGCTGGACGAACCTTCCAAATCATTATTATGGCCATAAGTGGACAACTCTCATTTCATATTTTGGTTCAGATCATCATTTAGAAATTTGAATGGAAAAAATCAGACTACTTTGATGTCAAAATCGAGACAAATTGATGTTTGAAGTCGTTCCATATCTTCCATGTAAGCTTCTCAATGATGACCTTCACACCAAAAATCGAAATATTTTATCCGTTTGTCATTTTTCCAATGAGTTTTATTAATTTTCTGAGGAAATTTAATTTTTCAGTCCGCGGGGACCGCGCGATTTGCGAGTCGCGAGTTGCGAGTTGCGATGTGCGATGTGCGATGCGCGATGTGCGATGTGTTTCCACATGGACAATTGAGCCGCGACTTCACTCTGCTGAAATTACAGCGATTTGCTGCCAATATGAAGACGCTCTCAATGCTAATCCGCAGGTCAGACGCTATGGTCACGCTAGCCAAAAAATCAGACCGAGTCTCTGGTGTTCTGCTGCAATAGTGTAGTGGATTGATACAGAGTAGATGCATACATCTTTATCTATTCTCACGCCATACCAACCATCCAACCCGCGGGTTAAGGTAGTACGAGCGCAGTGAGCGCAGTATACTCACGTGTAGGGTAGAGCACTATGCACGTACTATATGGCGATTCCGGCAAAAGTATTAACTTTGATATCCTGAGCTGTCATTTTCAAACAATATGAGGTAGGCCCAATCTGAAAGTTGGATGTATTAATCGCCATCATTCACGACCCTCGAGAATAGGTCTGAGTGACGATACTTGCTGTTTTTCATACTCTAGACATCGATTTATACCTAAATACACGGTTTCTTGCTTATCCTTTTTCCAAAACCATCCCTTCAAGCTCATAGTTTCACCATGCAACGATAGATAATGCACTTCTGCAACATACCATTCGAAAACTTATGATTAGAGGAGTAATTTTATGCACTACCGCAAGTCCCCACCCGAGTTTTACGTGGTGTAACCAGCGGGAACATCTTGTCCTGGAAAACCATGTCACATTCCATGGCAACGCAAAAACACTACCCCAAGCATCTCTGCGTGACCGAAAGCTTCCGTGTCGGGTACCATTTCGTTCGTTTTGGGCCAGGGTGAAATTTTGCGGTGCGCCGAAGCCGTTAATTCGAAGTAGCTCCGCGGGCGGAGCCAAGATGTATCGATCTTTTGGGAATATGAAAAAAACTCACATCCATGGCATATGGATTAGAGCGCACAAACGACTGCAATGACTCGATAATACTCTTTTCTGGTGGAGTTTGATGGCACTAGGAGCTATATATTCGGCCGAGTCGATCCGAGTCGATACGCGCTCGTACGGTGCTCTCGAAGTCGAAATGTCACGTTCCATGGAACGGTAAAAATATCACATACCACGTCGAAAAGAGCTTTGCGATGGCTGCGACTCCTTAGCATATTCCGGTGGGACTAATTATGCTCTAAGACTCTCCTAAACATGTATTCTTCATTTTACAAACCCCGAACACTCCGAGAGCTTCAGGAGGAGATAAGCAGCACTGATCGAACACTAGAATTGTGCAGAAGCGGCTGTATATTGAGCATATACGCCGCGCCGTTTTATGAGCCATATCAGCCCTTGTTCTCACAATTTCTGTTGCTCGCTTCGATTCGCGGAGAGGCTAGCTCGTGGCCTACTCGGGTTTTGATTGCGAAAAGGTCAATAAATACAGGTTCAGAACAATTGAAGTTGATCACCAGGCTCAGAAAGCTGTCAAACGTGTCGTGCAAGTATACAGAGGTGAGCGTGGTGGTGAAGTGTTATCCCGCCTGGTTTAGATAGTGAAGAGCGCGATCTGAGATTATGGTTGTCATGGTAGAATTGTGCATCTATATTACTGTGAAAACGTGTCTTTTTTCAATGTCTCACTAGAAACCTCGTTTCCCACGCTCAGTCGTAAAAGCGCGTTCTCGCAACATGTTTGATATTATACTTCACCATACGGTGGAAAATTTCTTTTGATAGTAGACATTGCGCAATAAGGGCTGAGAGGTGAAATCTCGATGGTGTGAATAATATTGTATATAATTCATTGCACTCCTCTTTTTTCTCTCACTCTCTCCCTCCCTCTCTTCCTCTTGATCTCCTCCTCTTGCTCTTCTCTTTACTTTCGTCTTTTACTCTCTTTTTTTTTTTTAAGGTGGTTGTAGGGCAAATACGCTGCGACGTACGAAGGAGAGGCACCGGTCAGCCAAACACGGCTGGCCAGCACCTCCCCAATTGTCCCGGGCTGGAATCCGCATCGATACGGCCATCCGAACCGGGTAAACCCTCTCTTCCTTCTCCGTTGGCGCCGGCCATTGGACAAGGGAGAGATCCACCAACTTACCAATCCGGCCCCGGCACCGCGTGAGCATTACTTCAGGGCCGGCGGCGTCTCGCGCTCAGGATCGAGCGTCTCTCTTCTCACGACTCGCAGGTGTTGTTTCCCTTTCTTCGATCTTCTTCCATCTCTTCATTCTTCATCTTCTTTCTTCTCTCTTCTTCCTTCTCTCTTCCCTCTTCAGTGCATCAGATTCCTCCTGGAATCATTTGGGCCTCTTCTGTTTCAATCGGCAGAGTCACTGTGATTCGCCTGCTTCGAGGCGCCTTACTTCCCTCTCTTTCTCCTCTTTGCGGGTCATCACCAGCTTGATGTATCCGGTGAGTCTATCCCATGTCTCCTGGTTGCGGAGCAAGTACGGGACGAGATTCTCAGGTGTTAGTTGAGCACCCAGCCATTCATCCAGCTCGGCGCGCTCTCTCCGGGTGTTGCTGCACTTGAACAGGGCATGTTCGGCGTCATCCCATTCGTCCCCGCATGACTGACATGCTGGGGTCGTCCTCTTCTTGAACCTGGTTAGATAGGAACCGAAGCAACCATGATCGCTCAGTGCCTGCGTCGTCCAGTAGTCCATCTCTCCGTGGGTGCGTTCCGCCCACTTGGCTACGTCACGGATCAGCCGGTGCGTCCATCTGCCGTTTGCAAATGGCGAATCCCACTCAGTTTGCCAATGCTCAAGGGTGGTTTCCTTCTCGTTGTCGCGGATGATCTCCTTCATCGTCGGAGTGAGTACTCGTTCGGCTCCGATCACTTTCTGGCGGTCCCAGATCCTCACTCGCTCCGCGACGAGCAAGTGGATGGGCGGAGTACTCGCCAATACGTAAGCCGCATCTCCTGACACAGTGCGGTAGGCACGGATACTCCTCAGGGCCGCTCTTCGGTGGACAGGCCCCATTCTCTTCTCGACGATGGTCTTCTCTACTCTCTTCCCCCACACGGGTGCACCGTACAGCATGATGGAGGTAGTGACGGTGTTGAGAAGTGCGCGCCTCTTTTCCTTGGGTCCTCCGATATTCGGCATAAGCCGCTGGAGCGCCGCACCGACCCTGCTCGCCTTCTGGGCGGCTTCCTGGATGTGCTTCTTGAACGACCACTTGTCATCGAGCCATACACCGAGGTATTTCAGCTCTGTCTTCCGGGGAATCTCTTGCTCGTTGATATGAAACCGGGGTAGGTCAAACTTCCTACGCCTTGTGACCACGATTGCTTCGCACTTCTCGACAGCGAGCTCCAGAAGCCTGCTAATCATCCACTCGTAGACTCGGGGCAGCGCTTCGTTCGCGCGTCTACCCAAGAGTTCCTCGTTGTCAGCCCATACTATGAGTCCCGCGTCGTCCGCGAAAGCCACTCTTATCACTCCTTCTGGCAGTTCGATAGACAGTAAGCTGTCGTACTGGGTGTTCCAGTTGAACGGCCCGGAGACCGATCCCTGTCCGATTCCGGCGGACAGTACCCGAATCTCTGGTCCCTCGTCGGTGTCGTACACGAGGGTCCTGTTCCGCAGGTAGTCACTCGTGACGGTTAGTAGATAGGGGGGCGCTTTACCTGCTTGGGATTGATAGACTCGCTCCCAGCTCGCGCAGTTGAATGCGTTCTCTATGTCCAACGCAATGATGGCACAGAATCCTCCTCTTCTTTGGTATGGGTTCCCTACCGACGCTTGAACCCGTTCTTGGACCGCCTCGATCGCGTGCACAGTGCTCCGTCCCTTCCGGAACCCGAACTGCATTGGTGATAGCCCACCGCCTTCTTCGTAGGCTTTTTCCACCCTGTTGAGCACCATCCTCTCGTACATTTTCCCGATATTGTCGAGCATGCTGAGAGGGCGTTGACCTCCTTGACCCTTAGGTATCAGGACCAGCTTCTGGCGTTTCCACTTGTCCGGGAAAGTTCCCGCGCTCAGACAGATGTTGAAGAGGTCGAGGAGTAGATCTGGCTTGTATTTGAAGACCAGTTTCAGAGCCTCGTTTGGGATGCCATCCAGGCCAGGGGCCTTGCCGTTCGGCATTCTCTCGCCGCTATGAGTAGCTCTTGCATAGTGAAGAGCGGGATGGGGTCTTCGCTCTCCGTAGGGAATGTAACTCTGGGTTCTCCTGCTGGGAAGAGGTCTTCCACGATGGTGCGCAATGTTGCTGCATCGGTCGGTGCTGGGTTGCCCTTCCGGGGTCGGACCTTTGACATGACCACGCGATATGGCGTGCCCCAGGGGTCTTCGTTAACCATGTCGCACAGTTCACCCCAGCACTTCTCTTTGCTTCTCCGGATGGCTAGAACGAGAGCCTTCTTTGCTTCTCTGTACGCCCTATCATCTTCCGCCAGTGATGGTCGTTTCAGTATCCTCGATCGCCACGCGGTTCTCCTTTTCTTATTGCTCGTTCTTCGTAGGGCTTTTATCTCGTCGGTGATCCAGTACTCTGGTTTCCTCCAAAAACATGATGTTGTCTTGCAAGGTATCAATGCGTCACGAGCTCTTGTGATGGTGGTCGTCACCATATCCACAGCCTCGTCCGCGGTGATGTTCATCGGGAGATCTTCGGTTGTTCCTATCGATTCCCGGAATTCCCCCTCATCCAGCTTGCGTACCTGCCACCCCGTCGGTCGCGGTCTGCGTGTCGTCTGTCTCTGTCTGTCAGTCCTAAGCCGAAACCGAATATGTCGATGGTCACTCAATGTTTCCGTGTCCAGAACCTCCCACGATGTCATACGTCCCATGAGCGACGGGCTCATGAACGTCAGGTCGAGGACCGAAGACGAACCTCCCTCCCTGGACCGAGTGTCATGTCGGTAGTAGGTGATAACCCCCGTCTCGTTCGCGAGCACTAATCCCAATGCCTCCATGGCATCAGCGAGTATTACCCCCCATCTATCACGCGGCCCCCCGCTCCAAGTCGGTTCCTTGGAGTTGAAATCCCCCGCGATTATAACTGGGCCCCCCCCCCCCCCCATTGCCTCACATCCTCTTCTAGGTCGTGGAGCTCGTCTTCGAATTCGTGCGTCTTGAGCGACGGCGAAAAGTAGCAGCTGCAGACTGCTATACCCTCTATGGTCTTTCGAGCGAAACCCCGGCCACTAACAGCTGGTCCAGTCTCACGGATCGCAGGGTTCATGATCTGGATTACGGCTGTCCTCCAGTGATCGAATGTGGATCGAGAGAATTCGCGCTTCCGAGGCGGTTCGGAGATAATCAGAACATCGATCCCTCCTTCTTTGGCTACAGCGTGTAGGAGATCGTCTGCGTCCCCGCTCTTCCTGAGGTTGGCTTGGATGAAGCTAGTCATTTCTTCCCTTCCATTTGGACCCGATCGCCGCACAGCTTAGGCATTTTGGTTTTTCCTTGCAAATCGCAGCAAGGTGCGCTGGTTCGCCGCATTGGAAGGAGAGTTTTGGTTTCCGTTCCTCTGCCTTCTCTTTTTTGCACCCCGAGGCCTTGTGGCCGTACTCTAAGCAGTTATAGCACCGTGGGATGCCACCCTCCTTCCGGATCCTGACTCTGCCCTATCCATCCTTTGGCTCCTTCCAGTCGAGGAGATGGTGGGCCAGTCTCGTTGCGATCGAAACAACAGCGGTTTGGGTGCCGTGGTAGCCACTCCGGATGGACTTGTCTACAACGGCACCCTTCTCGTTTTCTGGTAAGGCCTTCGCGAGGTCATCCCGCACCTTGATCATGTCGACATCGTAGTCGACTCCGAGCACCTCGAGGGTCGTGCTGTTTGCTAGACAGTGGACAGCTCCTTCTTGCCCGACGACTGGTGCCAAGGCTTCCTTGACGGTGGCGACATCAGTGCCCTTCTTGAGTTCAAGAAGGACTTGGCCTTCTTGGGTCTTGCGGATGCCCGTGACCTTAGAGCCCATTCCTTCATCGAGGTCATTCGTTTTTATTCTGCGCAGCATGTCTGCGTAGGTTAGCCCACCTTGTTTGGCCGTAACGAGGAAGGCTTCGGGCTTCACCCTTCTCGGCTTCATTTTCGCTTCCTTCCCGGCGGCATTGTCCGATCTACCGCTCTTCTTTGCCCTTCTCGCTTGTTTCTTTGACACCACTTCCTTCCAAGGCCCATTCTGCTCGGGCCGATTGGGCGTTGATGTCGAGCGCGGTGTTCCGAGACCTCCCGGTGGAGGTCCGTATCGCGTCGCCTTCGAACCGCGTTGTTGCCCCGGTCGCGATTCCGGTTTCCCTGCCCCCCTTCCCTGGAAGCCACTACCCGACGCGGCCGGTTTTTTTGTGACCGGAGGCTGCACATTCCCCCTCGCTTTCAGGGTCTTTTCCGTTTCGACGAGCGTTGTCTCGAAAGCAGCCCGCTTCGCCTTGTCTGACGCGAGTAGGCCTTCGAGCGCGTGGCCTATCTTCTTGAGCTCTTCGATGTCACCCTTGGTCCCTTCTGGATCGCTGGGAACGGACTCGGCTATCCCTATAACCAAGTTGGAGTGCTCGAGGAGGAGATATGTCTTCTACTCCGCCTCATCCCGGCACGTTTTCAGGTCTTCCCATTTCCCCATGAGATCGCCTGCCTCGTTTCCACTGCTCTGTCGTGCCGCATCTCTGGTTGAGGGGATGTGGTCAATCTCCACCCTATCAGGCACCTCATCGTGCACTCCCCTCTTGAGCAAACCGTTTCCAGGAGTCAGGATTGTTCCGTTCCCCTGGGACCCTATAGTGGAGTCAGACTCGCTCGAGTCTGAGCTCAAGTTGACGGCGTCATCAACCTCGTTGCTTTGTTGCGTGATCTGGATCCTGATAGCGGGGTTGATCTTCAGCAGCTTCTCTGCCGCCTCTCGTGCTTCTGCTGCAACTTTCGCGTTCATCCCTCGTTGGCTCGGAAATGTGAGCTTTGATTGTTTGAGCACTCGCTTCTCTGCTCCGTCACTCGGGCCCTTTCTCTTCCTGCTAGGGGTGAGCTCAGCTTCTCCATGGCGTAGGTTTTTCTCTCCCGCACCCTCCACCTGCAGCGTATTTCCATCGCTTGTAGCTGTACGTGTTATTCCACCAGCCAAGTGTGCGACTGGTGGCGCGTTTTGCATCGTTGCCCCCCCCCCCCCCCCCAAGATCCGAATGGGCCCCGCTTTACTTGGGGAACTCTTGCCGTCAATGCTAGACATCATCTTCTTTCTTCTTTCAGGGCCTGGAATCGCATGCTGGCTGACCCCGGACCAGACCAGCACGGGTGTGGTGTTCTGTGTGATGCGTGTCCTGTATGATGTTGGTATGTTTGTGTAGTGCTTGAGCAGGCGTGAGTATGGTGCATGTATGGTGTAGGGTGTGTTAGTGTAAGTGTAGGACTCGGGTCCGGAGGGGCGTCGCTCCCTTAAGCTCCAAGTACAACCCTAAGGTCACACCCAAAGCCCCCTACGGGGTCTCTCTCTCCCTCTCTCTGGCGGTAAGTGTTTCCGCACGCATCTAACATCGCTCCGTGCTTGAACATCTCTTTAACCATCAAAACGTCGTCCCGAGCAGGGTTTTTAACGAAATCCATTTCGAATTTTGTTGAATTTCGTTGAGTCCTATTTGATGACCCCTTTCGTAACGAAATCCCACTCTAAAAATCATAATCATCATTTTACGACGATTATGATTTTTTGAGAAGGATTTCGTTACAAAAGTGGTCATAGGAAAGAATTCAACGAAATTCAACGAAATTAAAAATGAATTTTGTTAAAAACCCTGGTCCCGAGTGCCACTTTTTTGCAGATTGGACTTCCTCCTGCAGGCTCATACCACTGGAGCATCACTGCATGGGTCCTGCTCGAGCCTGGGAGGAATAATTCCAATTCTGCAACTCCAACAACAACATCGAGTCGGCAGTGCCTGGCGTCGAAAGTGAGCTTTGTGCGCATGCTCGGAGGTCGTCTGCTACGCTGGCCTGCTTTGCTGTCTTGCTGTCTGCTGCACGATGAGCGACAACACCTGCTGCGTCTGCAACAACACCTTACGCGCGGGCAGCAGAGAATGCGGCATTTGCAAAAGATCAGCACATGTCAAGTGCTCGAAATCATCTCAAGGAGCAGTGACATGCGAAAAATGTCTGCAGGTGAACAAAATTCCAGACGCGCAATTATCATCAAGTGCATCGAAGCAGACGACTTCGACTTCTCGCCTCAGCACGCAAATAGTCAGAGAGAGAAAGAAGGAAAATACTACCTCGCATAGACGTGTGAGTAATCAGCTCATCTCACAGACACGGCTCAGCTCACATGCTGCATCAGCACTATCTTCCCCCGCTTCGCATACCACCGCCGCGGGCCGCAGCGCAAAGCCCCCTACCACCAATGCCTCTCTATTCAATTCCGGGAGTCTACAGCTTGCGCTAGCGGGGGGTACTCTATCGCCTGCTGCTTCGTCTCCGTCATTTGGTGCCACCTCCCGCCAGTCCACCGGTATAGAGCCCGCGAATATTCAAAAACAGCAAACAGATGCGCGGCCCACTCCTACCACCCAGTCGCTGCTCACTACACCTCCTCTTGGCCACGCTGTCGAGCCGATGGAGAGCAACAGCCCCATCTCGAAAACTATATCACCTCTTGGCCACGTTGTAGGGTCGACGGAGAGCAACAGCCTCAACGTCTCGGAACGACCTGCAACGTCACCAACTTCGACGGCGACGGATTCTCCTGACACCAAATGGGTACTCATAGCGCAGACTACTCTCGACCTCTTCTATGATCAATATGCGCTACTCCAGAACGAGCTTGACGAAATAAAATCTCTCGTCAGGGGACAAAACGTTGCCATTCCCTCTCCATCTCTCACGCCAGCAGTGAATGAGGTGGATGATCACCTATTGGCACGTGTATCCTCTCTCGAGAGACTCATAGAGAAGCAAAGCTCCCAGCTGAAGGTGCTCCGCTGAGATCGCCAGCTCCTTCTGTAGCAGAATTCTACCATGAAAAGCCAGTTTTCCACTCTGACTGAGCTATTAACAGGTCGTGAGAGTAGTCAGCGAGATAGCGGATGTAGAAGAATTGAGAACAGTAATGTTGAATCGACACATCAATCTTCGATTCCTATTATTTCACCTAGGATGGACAAGTTCCCTCATTCACACGCTGGGGAGCAAGGACGGGGACACGGCAGTGACGGTCTTGAGCGCTATAAATTAATTATTAATGGTATTTTTAAAGAAAATTCTAAGGCCTCGCCGGTACAGCTATCTGCCTACGCAGTGCTCAAGTCCGTACTCACCTCACTGGAGAGGGCAGATATTGCTGATGTCCAAGTCCTGCAAACTGGGCGTGCGTCTGGGGGGTAGCCTCCAACAGGTATTTGCGACTCGGTTCCATCTCCCCGAGCCCCAGCTGCCATCCCGCGCACTCTACCATCGTGCATAGTCCAACTCTCCAGTAGTCGACTGGTCGGGAAAGTGATTCGGGCTAAACGTTCAATCACCAATAATTATTTCACGGCTAAAAATATCCAGCCTGACTCACTCGACCCAGATACGAAAGCTCATGTGCCGGACCGTAAAATCTTTATAAATGAGATGCTCCCCGGTGAGAAATACAAAGAATACATACGCTTAAGGTCGATTGCACGCGGTTTGGGTTTAAAATACGCCTGGCACAGTGGCGGACGTTTCTGGGTTAGACGGAAAAATGGTGAGCGAGCGCATACGTTCGAATCTCTCGCTGATCTGCAGGTCATTCAAACGGCCTGTCGAAGTGCTCCAGAACGTGCTCGTGCGTCCTCTAATAACACCCAGAGCTGCACTACCCTTCCGGAGCAGAGTAGAGTTTCGGCAGCAGAATCAGCGAAGACTCCTTGACTAGATACGGCTGCTGAAGAGCGACGAGGGATGGGCAGTTCCTTGAAAGCGGGATTCATCAACTTTAACTCTCTGACAGATAAGATTGAGCATCTACGCTTGCTCGTTGCTGACGATCCCTCCTACCATCTATTTGGGGTGGCTGAGTCGAAGCTAGATGAGTTTGTGGATGACAATCTCGTTCAGATTCCAGGTTTTCCATTGTTGCGGCAGGATCGCAACAAAGAGGGTGGTGGGGTTGCCTTGTATGTGCGCAATGACTTCAAAGTTAAGAAGTTGATTTCGTCAAATATTTTTGGGCCAGGGAAACCTGGCCTGCCTGAATTTCTCTTTTGTAGCATACAACAGGGTAACTCCCCGCCGATATGAGTTGTAGTAATCTACAGACCCCCTAAAATCGCCATGCAGAAGGATGACGGGCTGTTTGGCTTGTTACGCCAGCTGTGTGGAAACTACAGTCATACAATTATAATGGGTGATCTGAACTCGGATTTGTTAGACACTGCTCATCCCGACACCAAGACACTGACTGCACTGACAGAAGAACTTGCCTTGCAGATAGTGCAGCATGGCCCGACTCACCAACACACCCCCAATACATCTCATACATGGATTGATCACATTTATGTAGATGACAATGACATCATTACTGACTTTCAAAACAGACTCCTGCCCAGTTTCGGCAGGCACTCGGTCATTGACGTCACCATCAAAGTCTTTACTCCTACTCCACCAAGAAATTCCTTCACCTACAGGGATTTTCGAAACATCACTCCGGAGATATTGAATGACCGATTGCTTCGCTGTGACTGGACAGCTCTCGAAAATGCTGAATCCAGTTTGGAAGATGCAATTCACTACTTGAATGAAAATTTGCAGACCGTTATAGATGAATTAGCACCCGACAGAAATATTAATCCGCGTAAAAATGACGCTCCTTGGATTGGTCCTGAGCTGAGGGTACTCATGAATAAGCGAGACGCGACGCGCGGGCGCTGGGAACGGATTCAACGTAACCAGCGCAAGTGTCCTGAGCTTCAAAATGAATACTTTCGGCTTAGGGAAGAGGTCGACTTGCGCATTGAACAAGAGCATAATTCCTTCATTCAAACCCATTTGTCAGATGCTCTTGATCGGAAGAAGAACATTTGGAAGGAGATGCGCAATCTCGGCCTCTTGCCTAAGAGCAAAGAGGAGGAACTTCATGGCTTCACACCGGATGAGTTGAACGCACACTTTGCGGGAGTTTCTGTTTCGCCCCACGAGAATATTAATGAAGCAATGGATGATATTGACTCGGCATCAAAGGAGGGGTTTAAATTTAAGCCCACAAATTTTAGTGATGTAGTCCTTGCTATCAAACATTTCTCCTCACAGGCCCGTGGAGTGGATGGAATACCCCAAAGCGTGATCGCAGAAGCTCTTCCGGCCATTGGTGATCTTATTGTACATATTTCCAACTCCTCTTTCGCTCATGGCATTTTTCCTGAGGCTTGGAAGCAAGCGTAGCTGATTGCATCAAAGAAGACTGCTGCTCCATCAACGGTCTCGGATTTCCGTCCTATAGCACTGCTGTGCTTCCTCTCCAAGGTTCTGGAGGAAATCACACATGACCAAATCACGGAGTATTTGGATATCGAGAAGATACTTGATCGCTTCGAGACTGGTTTTAGGCAACACCATAGCACCCAGACAGCTTTGTTGAAATTCACCGATGACATCAGAGTAGGTATAGACAGAAAGAAGATCACTCTGCTCCTACTATCCGATTTTAGCAAAGCTTTTGACACCATCTCACCATCCAAGCTGTTGAGGAAGCTACGACATCTTGGCTTCTCAAGATGGGCGCTCCTGTGGATAAATTCATATTTACAGGGTCGCACCCAACAAATCACTTCTAAAGTAGGCAAATCTGATTGGCTCGAAACCAATCTGGGTGTTCCACAGGGGTCCGTCCTTGGGCCTCTCCTCTTCAGCTTGTAAGTGAATGACCTGGCTGGCTTGCTAGAGGGAAAATCGGTTTATCATCTATTTTATACGGATGATCTCTAAATTTATCTCCAAATCGAGAAAAATAAGATCAGGGGAGGTATTGCTCGGCTGGGCGAAATAGGACGACTAGTTGCCGAGTGGGCCAGAAGTTCCGGCCTGTGTCTCAACGCTGGCAAGACCAAGGCAATCTACTTCAGTTCGGAGAGAAATATCAAAGATCTGAAGAGAATGGACTCGCCGGGATTTGAGATACAGGAAGGAAAGTTCATCCCGTTTAGTGATACGGTCGTGAGTCTTGGTGTTACAATTGACAGTGAATTGACATGGAAACCGCACATTGACCAAGTAACTAAGAAAGTCAACAGAGCCCTATACGGTCTGCGGTTTTTTAGGGCATGTATCAACAGACCTTTCCGAATTCGCCTAGTCGAGTCATTGGTTCAACCGCACCTAGATTAAAGCGCGGTCGTGTACCTCGACGCCACGGATGAACAGAGGCAACGGGTACAGAGACTAAGCAATTCATGTGTGAGATATATTTTTGATCTTAGGAGAGACGAGCACCTCGCCCCGTTTAGTCAGCGCTTGGATTGGTTACGTACTGATTCGCGGAGAATGTACTTTGCAGCTCTCTTGATGCATAAGATCATGCACTTAGGAGAATCTGGCTACCTAGCTGCGATGTTTACCAGGTACCAATCCGAACGCCCCGCACGGGGTGATCTAGAAGAGCGGGTACTCAAAGTTCCCAACATGAGACTTGAATATGGAAGAAGATCTTTCCAGGTCCAATGCGCTAATTTGTGGAACTTTCTCCCTCCGGGCTTTCGGCAGCTTGGGGAGATATCATTATTTAGAGAGTCCTTAAAAGACTTCCTGTTAACACTATCCTCCCAGAGGGTTGATGTGGAGAAAAAACACAATTTTACACTATTTTAATTTGTAAACTGTGATAGGCATGAGCCCGTTTCAATTAATGTCTTCTACTTCAACTGAGTTATGCGTGGCTTTTTCGCTTCCGAACTGAGATTCCTGTGATATGACTGTGGGCCCATATCTTCTTTATATGTCTTCCCAAACGGGAAAATGTTTTCTTCTCCTCAACCTTTTTTGTCAAGACTCATGTATGTATATATATATATGAATACGTGACTTTTTCTTCTTTTTCTTTTCATGACTCTTAGCATCTTACGATGCCTCGAGATGACTAGTCACTTTCTGTGATAATTCGAATAGCCTTAACCAAAACGACAAATTTTCACAGATTTAATGTATTTATTATGTATGAGTGACATATGTTTCATATGCTGTATTTTTGTATTTTTGCCCTTGGGCGAATAAAGGTTATCATTCATTCTCTCTGTCTCTCTCTCTCTCTCTCTCTCTCTCTCTCTCTCTCTCTCTCTCTCTCTCTCTCTCTCTCTCTCTCTCTATTTTCTTCTATTTTTTTAAGGTGGTTAGAGGGCAAAATCGGCCTCAAGATCCTTCGGATCCGTCCCCAGACACCGGACTGGTTCAGCTTACGCGGGCTACGCATAGCCCACGCAGGCCATACCAGGCGGGACACGGGTTTGGGTGGGGCCCACCGGGAGGTGGTCCCGGCCGTGTAATATCCCTCTCCCCTTGATGTCCGATACCTAGGGCATCGGGCAATCAAGAAAGAGATCCACCTGCATCCACCATCTCAGCCCGGAACCGCGTGAGCATTACTTCAGGATGAGCGGCATGTCTCGCGCTCGATTGCGAGCGTTCCTCTTCTCCATCTTCTCTCTTCGGCCACTTGTCGTCATCTTCTATCTTCATTCTTCATTGTTCCCTCTCTTTTTTCTTTCTTCTCTCTCCTCTCTTCTTTCTTCTTTCTTCCCTCTTCAGTGCATCATATTCCTCCTGGAACCATTTGGACCTCTTCTGTTTGAATCGGCAGGTTTACTGTAATTCGCCGGCATCGAGGCGCCTCACTTCCCTCTCTTTCTCCTCCTTACGGGTCTTCACCAGCTTGATGAATCCGGTGACTCTATCCCATGTCTCCTGGTTGCGGAGTAAGTACGGGACGAGGTCCTCAGGTGTTGATTGAGCACCCAGCCATCCATCCAACTCGGCGCGCTCTCTTTGGGTGTCGTTGCACGTGAACAGGGCGTGTTCAGCGTCATCCCAGTTGTCCCCGGATGACTGACATGCTCGGGATGTCCTCTTCTTGTACCGGGTCAGATAGGCACCGAAGCAACCGTGAGCGCTCAGTGCCTGCGTTGTCCAGTAATCTATCTCTCCGTGGGTGCGTTCCGCCCACTTGGCTACATCGCGGATCAACCGGTGCGTCCATTTGCCATCTGCGAATGGCGAATCCCACTCAGTTTGCCACTGCTTGAGGGTGGTTTCCTTCTCGTTAACCCGGATGATCTCCTTTATCGACGGAGTGAGCACTCGATCGGCTCCGATTACTTTTTGGTGGTCCCAGATCCTCACTCTCTCCGCGACGAGCAAGTGGATGGGTGGCATCCCCGCTAAGACGCAAGCTGCGTCTCCCGACACGGTGCGGTAGGCACGAATGCTCCTCAGGGCCGCTCTCCGGTGGTCAGGCCCCATCTTCTCTCGATGATGGTCTTCTCTACTCTCTTTCCCCACACAGGTACACCGTAGAGCATGATAGAGGTGCTGACGGTGTTGAGAAGTGCGCGCCTCTTTTCCTTGGGTCCCCCGATATTCGGCATCAGCCGCTGGAGCGCCGCACTGACGCTGCTCGCCTTCTGGGCAGCTTCCTGTATGTGCTTCTTAAACGACCACGTGTCGTCAAGCCATACACCCAGGTATCCCAGCTCTGTCTCGCGTGGGATCTCTTGCCCATTGATGTAAAAACGGGGTAATTCGAACTTCCTGCGCCTTGTGACCACAATCGCTTCGCACTTCTTGACAGCCAGCTCTAGGAGCCTGCTGATCATCCACTCGTAGACTCGGGGCAGCGCTTCGTTCGCGCGTCTACCCAAGAGTTCCTCGTTGTCAGCCCATACTATGAGTCCCGCGTCGTCCGCGAAAGCCACTATTATCACTCCTCCTGGCAGTTCGATAGTCAGCAGGCTGTCGTACTGGGTATTCCAAATGAACGGGCCGGAGACTGATCCCTGCCCGATCCCGGCGGACAGCTCTCGAACCTCTTGTCCCTCGTCGGTGTCGTATACGAGGGTCCTATTCCGTAGGTAGTCGCTCGTGACTGCTAACAGGTAGGGTGGCACTTCACCTGCCTGGGATCCATACACTCGCTCCCAGCTCGCACAATTGAATGCGTTCTTTATGTCTAACGCGATGATCGCGCAGAAACCCCCTCTCCCTTGGTATGGTCTCCCTACCGCCGTTTGGACCCGCTCCTGGACTGTCTTGATCGCGTGAACAGTACTGCGACCTTTCCGGAACCCATACTGCATCGGTGACAGCCCGCCGCTCTCTTCGTAGGCTTTTTCTACCCTGTTGAGCACCATCCTCTCGTACATTTTCCCGATGTTGTCAAGCATGCTGAGGGGGCGTTGACCTCCTTGACCTTTGGGTATCAGGACCAGCTTGTGGCGTTTCCACTTGTCCGGGAAAGTTCCCGCGCTCAGACAGATGTTGAAGAGGTCGAGGAGTAGATCTGACTTGTATTTAAAGACCAGTTTCAGAGCCTCGTTTGGAATGCCATCCAGGCCAGGGGCCTTGCCGTTTGGCATCCTCTTCGCCGCTATGAGCAGCTCTTGCATAGTGAAGAGCGGGATGGGGTCTTCGCTCTCTGTAGGGAATGTAACTCCGAGTTCTCCTGCTGGGAAGAGGTCTTCCACGATGTTGCGCAATGTTGCTGCATCGGTCGGTGCTGGGTTGCTCCTCTGGGGTCGGACCTTCGACATGACCACGCGATATGGCGTGCCCCAGGGGTCTTTGTTAACCATGTCGCACAGTTCACTCTAGCACTTCTCTTTGCTCCTCCGGATGGCTAGAACGAGAGCCTTCTTTACTCCTTTGTACCCTCTGTCATCTTCCGCCAGCGATGGTCGTTGCAGCTTCCTTGATCGCCATGTGGTCCTCCTTTTCTTGTTGCTCGTTCTTCGTAGAGCCTTGATCTCATCCGTGATCCAGTACTCTGGTCTCCTCCAGAAACATGGTGCTGTCCTGCGAGGCATCGACGCGTCGCAAGCTCTCGTGATGGCGGATGTTACCATCGCCACAACATCGTCCGAGGCGGAGTTCATCGGGAGATCTTCGACTGTTTCTATCGATTCCCGAAATTTTCCCTCGTCCAGCTCCCGTACCTGCCACCCCGTTTGTCACGGTCTGCGTTTCGTCTGTCTCTGTCCGTCAGTCCTAAGCCGAAACCGAATATGTCGATGGTCACTCAGTGTTTCCGTGTCCAGAACTTCCCACGATGTCATACGTCCCATGAGCGACGGGCTCATGAACGTCAGGTCGAGGACCAATAACGAACCTCCCTCCCGGGACCGAGTGTCGTGCCGGTAATAGGTACTAAACCCCCGTCTCGTTCGCGAGCACTAATCCTAATGCCTCCATGGCATCAGCGAGTATTACCCCCCGTCTATCGCGTGGCTCCCTGCTCCAAGTCGGTTCCTTGGAGTTGAAATCCCCTGCGATTATAACTGGGCCCCCCCATTGCCTCACATCCTCTTCTAGGCCGTGGAGCTCGTCTTCAAATTCGTGCGTCTTGAGCGACGGCGAATAGTAGCAGCTGTATACAGCTGTGCCCCCTATGGTCTTCGAGCATAACCGCGGCCACTACCAGCTGGTCCAGTCTCGCAGATCGCAGGATTCATGATCTGAATCACAGCGGTCCCCCAGTGATCGAATGTGGATCGGGAAAGTTGGCGCTTCCGAGGCGGTTCGGAGATGATCAGAACATCGATACCTCCTTCTTTGGCGGCAGTGTGTAGGAGGTCACAAGCGTCCCCGCTTCTCCTGAGGTTGGCTTGGATGAAGTTAGCCATTTCTTCGCCCCCCCCCTGCGTCTATATGTCACCCTCGCGTTTTGGTAGGCTGTGCAGTTGCTGGAGCCCGACCTGTGGTCAGATCTGGTTCCGATAGCCACGCAGCTGAGGCATTTTGGTTTCTCTTTACAGGTAGCGGCGAGGTGTCCTGGTTCACCGCACTGGAAGCAGAGTTTCGGTTGACGTTCCTCTGCCTTCTCTTTTTTGCAGCCTGAGCCCTTGTGGCCATACTCTAGGCAGTAACAGCAGCGTGGGATGCCGCCCTTCTCGCGGATTCTCACTCTGCTCCATCCAAACTCGGGTTCTTTCCAGTCCAGGAGGTGGTGAGCGACCCTCGCTGGGATGGACACAACCGCTGTTTGGGTGTCCCGTGAACCGTTTCGCAGGCTCTTTACTATTATGGCTCCATCCTCGTTTTCTGGTAGGGCCTCTGCGAGGTCCTTCTGCACTTTAGTTTTGTCGACATCGTAGTCGACTCCGAGAACCTCGAGGGTCATGCTATTTGCGAGGCAGTGGACAGCCCCTTCTCGCCCGACGACTGGTGTCAGAGCCGCTCTGATGGCTGCGGCGTCGGCGCCCTTCCTCAATTCAATGCGGATTTGTCCTTCCTGTGTCTTGCGGATGCCCGTGACTTTAGAGCCCACTTCTTCATTAAGGTCATCCGTCTTTATCTTGCGCAGCATATCTGCGTAGCTTAACCCACCTTGGTTTGCCGTGACGAGAACGGCCTCGGATTTCGCTCTTCTTGGCTTAATTTTTGCCTTCTTTCAGCGGTGTCACTTGATCGACCGCTCTTCTTTGCCCTCTTCGTATTCCTCTTAGAGACCATTTCCTGCCAAGGCCCGTCCTGCTTGGGCCTGTTGGGCGTCGATGTCACGGTCGGTGTTCGCGGACCTATCGATGGAGGTCCGCGTCGCGTCCCCTTTGATGCACTCTGTCTCCCCTGTCGCGTTCCTGGTTTTTTCACCCCGCTTTCCCGTGATTCACTTCCCGACGCGGTTGGTCTTTGTGTGCCGGCGGAATGCGCGTGACTCCTTGATTTCAATGTTTTCTCCGTTTCGAGGAGTGTGGACTCGAACGCTGTCCTCTTAGCCTTGTCTGCCACAAGAAGGCCTCCGAGAGCGCTGCCGATTCTCTTGAGCTCTCTGATGTCACCCCTGGTTCCTGCTGGGGTGTCCGAGGCAGACTCGGCTATCCCTATGACTATGTTGAGATGCTCGAGGAGGAGATGCGTCTTCTCCTCCGTTTGTTCTCGGCACTCCTCCAGGTCCCTTCATCCTCCCATCAGACCGGGGGTCTTGCCTTCACTTTTATGTTGTTGGTCGGCCTTATCGGGTGTAGGGAACCGATCGGTGTCCATCTTTTTCGGTGTTTTTTGCCCATTCCTAAGACCGCGGTCACCGTTCTTAGGTTTCAGGGTATCATCTAACTCGTCGGACTCCGTGGTGGTGTTAGAGTCGCCTGAATCCGAATTGGGGTCGGCGGTGTCGTCTTCTTTGTTTTTCTCTTGTGTAAGCTGGATCTTCAGTGCAGGGTTGTTCGTCATCAGCCTTTCCGCCGCTGCTTGTGCTTGTGCTGCAATCTCCGCATTTTTCCCTTGTTGGATCGAGAATGTGAGTTTCGATTGCTCCAGCAGGGGCGTTCGATTCCCGGTTTCGCCATCCTGCGTTTTCCTCTTTCTGCTGGGTGTTAGTTCCTCTGTAATTCCAGGCTGGTTCTTCCCTCCCGATTTCTGCGCCTGGGGCAGGGTATCAGCACTTGTAGCTTTACGTGTTCCTCCACTAGCCGAGTGCGCAACTAGTGGCACGCCCTGCATCGTTGAGGCCCCCCCCCCCCCAAGATCCGAATGAGGCCCCGCTTCACTTGGGGAAATCTTTTCTTCAATGCTGGTCATCTCCATGGTCTTCTTTCTCCTTTTCTCCAGGGCCTGGAATCGTGTGGCGGACGACCCCGGACCAGACCGGCACGGGTGTGGTGTTTTGTGTGGGGCGTGTTTTGTATTATGTTGATATGTCTGTGTGGTGCTTGTGCGGGCGTAGGTATGATGTGTGTAGAGTGTAGTGTGAGTAGGTTGTGTGTAGGTTTCGGGTCCGGAGGGTCGTCGCTCCCTCAAGCTCTGAGTGCAACCCGGAGGTCACACTCAAAGCCCCCTACGGGTCTTGAATCGGGTTCCTCTTTTTTTTTTTTTTTTTTTTTTTTAGGTGGTTGTAGGGTGAATACGCTGCGACGTAGCCACAGAGAGGTTCCGGACGGACAATTACGCCTGGCCGATACTTCTCAAGGCTTCCGGGCTGGATTCCGCATCGATGCGGCCATCCGTACCAGATAAACCCTCTCTCCCTTCCCCTTTGGCGCTGGCCATCGGACAAGGGAGAGATCCACCAACTTACCAATCCGGACCCGGCACCGCGTGAGCATTACTTCAGGACCGGTGGCGTCTCGCGCTCAGGATCGAGCGTCCCTCTTCTCACGACTCGCAGGGGTTGTTTCTCCTCCTTCGATCTTCTTCCATCTCTTCATTCTTCTTTCTTCTTTCTTCGATCTTCTCTCTTCTTCCTTCCCTCTTCAGTCCATCATATTCCTCCTGGAACCATTTGGACCTCTTTTGTTTCAATCGGCAGAGTCACTGTAATTCGCCTGCTTCGAGGCGCCTTACTTCCCTCTCTTTCTCTTCTTTGCGGGTCATCACCAGCTTGATGTATCCGGTGAGTCTATCCCATGTCTCCTGGTTGCGGAGCAAGTACGGGACGAGATTCTCAGGAGTTAGTTGAGCACCCAGCCATTCATCCAGCTCGGCGCGCTCTCTCCGGGTGTCGCTGCACTTGAACAGGGCATGTTCGGCGTCATCCCATTCGTCCCCGCATGACTGACATGCTGGGGTCGTCCTCTTCTTGGACCTGGTTAGATAGGAACCGAAGCAACCATGATCGCTCAGTGCCTGCGTCGTCCAGTAGTCCATCTCTCCGTGGGTGCGTTCCGCCCACTTGGCTACGTCACGGATCAGCCGGTGCGTCCATCTGCCGTTTGCAAATGGCGAATCCCACTCAGTTTGCCAATGCTCAAGGGTGGTTTCCTTCTCGTTGTCGCGGATGATCTCCTTCATTGTCGGAGTGAGTACTCGTTCGGCTCCGATCACTTTTTGGCGGTCCCAGATCCTCACTCGCTCCGCGACGAGCAAGTGGATGGGCGGAGTACTCGCCAATACGTAAGCCGCATCTCCTGACACAGTGCGGTAGGCACGGATACTCCTCAGGGCCGCTCTTCGGTGGACAGGCCCCATTCTCTTCTCGATTATGGTCTTCTCTACTCTCTTCCTCCACACGGGTGCACCGTACAGCATGATGGAGGTAGTGACGGTGTTGAGAAGTGCGCGCCTCTTTTCCTTGGGTCCTCCGATATTCGGCATAAGCCGCTGGAGCGCCGCACCGACCCTGCTCGCCTTCTGGGCGGCTTCCTGGATGTGCTTCTTGAACGACCACTTGTCGTCGAGCCATACACCGAGGTATTTCAGCTCTGTCTTCCGTGGAATCTCTTGCCCGTTGATATAAAACCGGGGTAAGTCAAACTTCCTACGCCTTGTGACCACGATTGCTTCGCACTTCTTGACAGCGAGCTCCAGAAGCCTGCTAATCATCCACTCGTAGACTCGGGCCAGCGCTTCGTTCGCGCGTCTACCCAAGAGTTCCTCGTTGTCAGCCCATACTATGAGTCCCGCGTCGTCCGCGAAAGCCACTATTATCACTCCTTCTGGCAGTTCGATAGACAGTAAGCTGTCATACTGGGTGTTCCAGTTGAACGGCCCGGAGACCGATCCCTGTCCGATTCCGGCGGACAGTACCCGAATCTCTTGTCCCTCGTCGGTGTCGTACACGAGGGTCCTGTTCCGCAGGTAGTCACTCGTGACGGCTAGTAGATAGGGGGGCACTTTACCTGCTTGGGATTGATAGACTCGCTCCCAGCTCGCGCAGTTGAATGCGTTCTTTATGTCCAACGCAATGATGGCACAGAATCCTCCTCTTCCTTGGTATGGGTTCCCTACCGACGCTTGAACCCGTTCTTGGACCGCCTCGATCGCGTGCACAGTGCTCCGTCCCTTCCGGAACCCGAACTGCATTGGTGATAGCCCACCGCCTTCTTCGTAGGCTTTTTCCACCCTGTTGAGCACCATCCTCTCGTACATTTTCCCGATATTGTCGAGCATGCTGAGAGGGCGTTGACCTCCTTGACCCTTAGGTATCAGGACCAGCTTCTGGCGTTTCCACTTGTCCGGGAAAGTTCCCGCGCTCAGACAGATGTTGAAGAGGTCGAGGAGTAGATCTGGCTTGTATTTGAAGACCAGTTTCAGAGCCTCGTTTGGGATGCCATCCAGGCCAGGGGCCTTGCCGTTCGGCATTCTCTTCGCCGCTATGAGTAGCTCTTGCATAGTGAAGAGCGGGATGGGGTCTTCGCTCTCCGTAGGGAATGTAACTCTGGGTTCTCCTGCTGGGAAGAGGTCTTCCACGATGGTGCGCAATGTTGCTGCCTCGGTCGGTGCTGGGTTGCCCCTCCGGGGTCGGACCTTTGACATGACCACACGATATGGCGTGCCCCAGGGGTCTTCGTTAACCATGTCGCACAGTTCACCCCAGCACTTCTCTTTGCTCCTCCGGATGGCTAGAACGAGAGCCTTCTTTGCTTCTTTGTACGCTCTGTCATCTTCCGCCAGCGATGGTCGTTGCAGCTTCCTTGATCGCCATGCGGTCCTCCTTTTCTTGTTGCTCGTTCTTCGTAGAGCCTTGATCTCATCGGTGATCCAGTACTCTGGTTTCCTCCAGAAACATGATGTTGTCCTGCGAGGCATCGAGGCGTCGCAAGCTCTCGTGATGGCGGATGTTACCATCGCCACAGCCTCGTCCGAGGCGGAGTTCATCGGGAGATCTTCGACTGTTTCTATCGATTCCCGGAATTTTCCCTCGTCCAGCTTCCGTACCTGCCACCCCGTTGGTCGCGGTCTGCGTGTCGTCTGTCTCTGTCCGTCAGTCCTAAGTCGAAACCGAATATGTCGATGGTCACTCAGTGTTTCCGTGTCCAGAACTTCCCACGATGTCATAGGTCCCATGAGCGACGGGCTCATGAACGTCAGGTCGAGGACTGATGATGAACCTCCCTCCCGGGACCGAGTGTCGTGCCGGTAATAGGTGATAACCCCCGTCTCGTTCGCGAGCACTAATCCCAATGCCTCCATGGCATCAGCGAGTATTACTCCCCGTCTATCGCGCGGCCCCCCGCTCCAAGTCGGTTCCTTGGAGTTGAAATCTCCCGCGATTATAACTGGGCCCCCCATTGCCTCACATCCTCTTCTAGGTCGTGGAGCTCGTCTTCAAATTCGTGCGTCTTAAGCGACGGCGAGTAGTAGCAGCTGTATACAGCTGTGCCCCCTATGGTCTTTCGAGCATAACCGCGGCCACTAACAGCTGGTTCAGTCTCGCGGATCGCGGGATTCGTGATCTGAATTACAGCGGTCCCCCAGTGATCGAATGTGGAACGGGAAAGTTCGCGCTTCCGAGGCGGTTCGGAGATGATCAGAACATCGATACCCCCTTCTTTGGCGGCAGTGTGTAGGAGATCACAAGCTTCCCCGCTTCTCCTGAGGTTGGCTTGGATAAAGTTAGCCATTTCTTCCCCCCCTGCGTCTATATGTCGCCCTCGCGTTTTGGTAAGCTGTGCAGTTGCTGGAGCCCGACCTGTGGTCAGATCTGGTTCCGATAGCCACGCAGCTGAGGCATTTTGGTTTCTCTTTACAGGTAGCGGCGAGGTGTCCTGGTTCACCGCACTGGAAGCAGAGTTTCGGTTGACGTTCCTCTGCCTTCTCTTTTTTGCAGCGTGAGGCCTTGTGGCCATACTCTAGGCAGTTATAGCAGCGTGGGATGCCTCCCTTCTCGCGGATTCTCACTCTGCTCCATCCCACCTTGGGTTCTTTCCAGTCCAGGAGGCGGTGAGCGAGCCTTGCTGGGATGGACACAACCGCTGTTTGGGTGCCTCGGGAGCCGTTTCGCAGGCTCTTAACTATTATGGCTCCATCCTCGTTTTCTGGTAGGGCCTTCGCGAGGTCCTTCTGCACTTTAGTTTTGTCGACATCGTAGTCGACTCCGAGAACCTCGAGGGTCATGCTATTTGCGAGGCAGTGGACGGCCCCTTCTTGCCCGACGACTGGTGTCAGAGCCGCTTTGATGGCTGCAGCGTCGGTGCCCTTCCTCAGTTCAATGAGGATTTGTCCTCCCTGTGTTTTGCGGATGCCCGTGACTTTAGAGCCCACTTCTTCATTAAGGTCATCCGTCTTTATCTTGCGCAGCATATCTGCGTAGCTTAACCCACCTTGGTTTGCCGTGACGAGAACGGCGTCGGATTTTGCTCTTCTTGGCTTCATCTTTGCCTTCTTTCCAGCGGTGTCACTTGATCGACCGCTTTTCTTTGCCCTCTTCGTATTTCTCTTAGAGACCACTTCCTGCCAAGGCCCGTCCTGCTTGGGCCTATTAGGAGTCGATGTCGAGCGCGGTGTTCCGCGTCGCGTTCTCTTCGTATTGTGCTGTTTCTCTTGTCGCGATTCCGGTTTATTCGCCCCCCTTCCCTGTGTGCCGCTTCCCGACGCGGCTGGCCCAGAGGGCTGCGCACTCCTCTTCATTTTTAGGGTCTTCTCCGCTTCGAGAAGTGTCGTCTCGAAAGCCGCTCTCTTCCCTTTGTCTGCCGCAAGTAGGCCTTCGAGAGCGTGGCCAATCTTCTTGAGCTCTTCCATGTCGCCCCGAGTTCCTTCTGGGATGTTGGAAGCAGACTCGGCTATCCCTATGACCAAGTTCAGGTGGTCGAGGAGAAGATGAGTCTTCTCCTCCATCTGTTCTCGGCACATTTTCAAGTCCCTCCATCCTTCCATTAGATCGGGGGCCTTGTCTCCATTTCTTTGTCGACTGGCCTTCTCAGGTGTGGGGAACCGATCGATGTCCATATCCTCCGGTGTTTTTTGACCTCTTTCGAGTCCGCGGTCCCAGTCCTTGGATGTCAGGGTGTCTTCTGACTTCTGGGACTCCGTGGTGGTGTTAGAGTCCCCTGAATCCGAGCTGGAATCGGCGGTATCGTCTCCCTTGTTCTTGTCTTGCGTAAGCTGGATCTTGATCGCGGGGTTGATCTTCATCAGCTTGTCTGCCGCCGCTTGCGCTTCTGCAGCAACCTTCGCGTTCTTCTCTTTTTGGCTCAAGAATGTGAGCTTCGATTGCTTCAGCGTTCGCTTATCTACTTCCTCACCCGGACCCTTCCTCTTCCTGCTGTTCGGGGTGAGGTCTACTCCTTTCTGGTGTTGGTCCTTTCCTCCAACTATCTTCGCCAGAGGCGTATTTCCATCGCTTGTAGTTCTACGCGTGAGTCCACCAGCCAAGTGTGCCACTGGTAGCGCGCTTTGCATCGTCGGGGGCCCCCCCCCCCCCCAAGATCCGAATGGGGCCCCGCTTTACTTGGGGAATTCTTGCCGTCAATGCTGGACATCTTCTTCTTTCTTCTTTTTTCCAGGGCCTGGAATCGCATGCTGGCCGGGCCCGGACCAGGCCAGCACGGGTGTGGTGTGTTGTGTGATGCGTGTTCTGTATAATGTTGGTATGTCTGTGTAATGCTTGAGCAAGCGTAAGTATGGTGCGTGTAGAGTGTAGTGTGTGTGTTAGTGTAAGTGTAGGACTCGGGTCCGGAGGGGCGTCACTCCCTCAAGCTCCAAGTGCAACCCTAGGGTCACACCCAGAGCCCCCTACGGGGTCTTTCTCTCTCTCTCTCTCTCTCTCTCTCTCTCTCTCTCTCGAATATTATTTCATTTTATTTATCGTTATATCATTATGTAGTATTTATTCTCATTCATTGTTCACCCTAGTTTGTAAGTAATTATTTTATTCAATAATATGTACACTCTTTGATGCCCAATGGGACCCATTGTCCCCGGAATGATAAACACAATCAACAATCAATCAATCTCTCTCTCTCTATCTCTTTTGTGTGAGGTGGTTGTAGGGCGAATACGCGACGACGTACGAAGGAGAGGCACCGGTCAGCCAAACACGGCTAGCCAGCACCTCCCCAACAGTCCCGGGCTGGAATCCGCATCGGTACGGCCATCCGAACCGGGTAAACCCTCTCTTCCTTCTCCGTTGGCGCCGGCAATTGGACAAGGGAGAGATCCACCAACTTACCAATCCGGCCCCGGCACCGCGTGAGCATCACTCTAGGCCCAGCGGTGTCTCGCGCTCAGGCTCGAGCGTCTCTCTTCTCGCGACTCGCAGGTGTTGTTTCTCTTTCTTCGATATTCTTCCTACCCTCCAGTCTTCTTTCTTCCCTCTCCAGTCCATCATATTCCCCCTGGAATCATTTGGACTTCTTTTGTTTGAATCGGCAGACTCACTGTAATTCGCATGCTTCGAGGCGCCTCTCTCCCTCCTCGTCCTCCTCCTTACGGGTCATCACAAGCTTGATGTATCCGGTGACTGTATCCCATGTCTCCTGGTTGCAAATCAAGTACGGGACGAGATTCTCAGGTGTTAGTTGAGCACAGAGCCATTCATCCAACCCGACGCGCTCTCTCCGGGTGTCGCTGCACTTGAACAGGGCATGCTCAGCGTCATCCCAGTCGTCCCCGCATGACTGGCATGCTGGGGTTGTCCTCATCTTGAACCTAGTTGAATAGGAACCGAAGCAACCATGATCGCTCAGTGCCTGAGTCGTCCAGTAGTCCATCTCTCCCTGGGCACGTTCCGCCTACTTGGCTACGCCGCGGATCAGCCGATGCGTCCATCTGCCATTTGCAAATGGTGAATCCCACTCAGTTCGCCACAGCTCAAGGGTGGTTCCCTCCTCGTTGTCGCGGATGATCTCCTTCATCGTTGGGGTGAGCACTTGTTCGGCTCCGATTACTTTTTGCCGGTCCCAGATTCTCACTCACTCCGCGACGAGCAAGTGGATGCGTGGCATCCCCGCCAACTCGCAAGCTGCGTCTCCTGACACGGTGCGGTAGGCATGAATGCTCCTCAGAGCCGCTCTTCGGTGGACAGGCCCCATCCTCTTCTCGACGACGGCCTTCTGTACTCTCCTCCCCCACACGGGTGCACCGTAGAGCATGATGGAAGCGCTCACGGAGTTGAGCAGTTTACGCCTCTTCTGTTTCGGTCCTCCGATGTTCGGCATCAGTCGCTGGAGAGCTGCTCCGACCCTGCTTGCCTTCTGCGTGGCTTCTCGGATGTGTTTCTTGACCGACCACCTGTCGTTGAGCCATACACCCAGATACTTCAGCTCTGTCTTACATGATATCTCTTGCCTGTTGATGTAAAAATGGGGCAAGTCGAAGTTCCTCCGTCTCTCTCTCTCTCTCTCTCTCTCTCTGATTTGTATGATATAAACAGTGTATGTGCTACCGTTCTTCAAGCAGCGAGTATTTGAGTTGCATATGCTCATTCTCTGTGTACGTTTTCGGTCTACCATTCAGTTATAACTATTTGTATATTTTATACCCGATATTTACTGCTTAGTCCTTTTAATTTTCATACCTAAGAGATGTTCTATCATGTGTATATTCTATTGCCATACGGTCTCCGCGACCACGGCAAAATAAATCAGTAATCAATCTCTCTGACAGTTAGGATGGCTCGCCGTCGAGTCACGTCGAGAGTACTTTCTGGACAGTCAAACCTTCCAAATACTGTAGACCGGTATCCCACTCTACTTATCTTTTAACATCACTGAGATATGCAAGACCACTCTCCATAGATCCAAACGATCACAGGCTGGTGACCTCGTTGTCAAATCTGCCCGTACCAATGCATTCAATAATTCATTCAAAATCTCAGCTGCTAACTCATGGAATGAGCTAGCTGAAGTTCTTTCATCACTTCCTCGAGACACAACATCAATTGAAACGTTCAAAAGTCATCTCCTCATATATTTATCTAGCCTTGATGAAGACGTTGAGACGTAATTAAAGATCTGTCTGGAATCTGTATATAGAACCTCGTGATGAATACCTCACTACTACAATTGATCTCATCATTTTTACATTGATCTCATCATGCTTACAATGCATACCATTTAACACAGAAATCTGAGATTCGCTCTAACATTGGGTAAGGTCAAACCACGTGTTAGTAGGATATAAGTAATGGAATCGACAACTCTAGTGAATCACAGTGATATATTTTATCTTCGATATACGTCCTACTGTGTTTCAAATGCTTAGCATGTCTTGGTATCCTGACTAGTTCCATGTATGTATTCATTGTATTTTTGTACTGTGTAAATTATATATCCTTTATATTTCGTTTCGCTCCATGGGACTCAGTGTCCCCGAGCTAATAAAGTTAAATCAATTAATTGATCAATCAATCAATCTGAGAGAGAGTGAGTGATTTCATTCAAGGTGGTGGTGTTGCAGCGTACATCCGTGACAGTTTGACCTATAAGGTATTAGCTCCCTCGAATAATTCCAACATTAATGAAACTGAGTATTTGGTATGTGATGTGCGAACTCAAGAAAACCGCAATATCCTATTTGCTTCCGTTTACCGTCTACCGAAACGAAATGTATTAGGTCAATTTTTTGTGGATATGCAGAAGCTTCCTCAATCATATTCTAATGTGATAATCGCGGGAGATTTGAACTTTGATTTGCTGTCACAAGAATATTATTCCTGTCATCTACGCGATTTGCTCTTTGAGAATTCTCCGTACTGTCTTCCATTAGAATCTACACATCACGTTGAAAATAGTGACGCCTGAATCGATGTGATAATCACTGACTCTGCTGAGAAAGTTATTAACAAAATCAAATCGAATGCTCCTTTCATCAATGGCCATGATTTCCTTCTGATCGAGTACAAATTTCTCTCAATTGTCAAGGAGTCAAACATTGTTCCGTCACGTGATTTTTGAAACTTTGATCCCAAATTGTACAGTGAACAGTTAGAAACTCTATCAAACCATGGCGCGATACTCGAATGCACTGATGTGGATGAATCTTTCAAGGAATTCCAAGCAACATCACTAAGCCGTCTTGACCAGATGTCCCCGATATCATCCCGTACTCGTCGGAAGCGTGTAACCCCATGGGCCACTCCCGACCTCCGTAGGGAGGCAAAATTGCGCGATGGAATATATAAGCGGGCTAAGAGATCTGATAACCCTCGACTATGGTCTGAATACAAACTTCGTCGTAAGCAGCTCAAGTATAGAATGAGGAAAGCCAAGGATGGTGATTGTCTTGAGTCTTTCTCTAAGGCTTCTGGCAAATCAGGTTACTGGGATGTTTTACGGAAGTTAGGTCTTTCGGAAGATACAAATAAGTCGCCATTAGAGTATTTTTCGGCAAAGCATCTAAATAAATTTTATTCGAAAATGGCTAGCCAGCATCCAAACTGTTCCTATAATACTCTCCACGTGATCATCGAGAGCGATGTCGATAGCCACTGTCCTGAGTTTTCTATTGAGCCGGTAGATGGCATCCAGGTGTATGAATCTATGCTAAGTTGCCTACCGAAATCCAAAGGACAGAGTCTTGATGGATTATCACTACAATATTTCAAATCTGTTCTCTCAGTTTTAGTGCCTTATTTTGTAAAACTATTTAATCTATCAATTGAAACGTATCGGTACCCCGACATTTGGAAGAAGTCGCTTGTAATACCGCTGAGTGAGATTTCCCAGCCTGAAGTACCTTCTGATACCAGGCCAATTTCTAATCTATTGCATTTTGCCAAAGTCTTCGATAATTTAGTAAATAGCCAACTGATTGATCACCTCGAACGCCATGAGATGTTGTCTCCTTTTCAACGCCGATTCCGAGCGAACTTCAGCATCCAAACTGCTCTCCTCGGGGTATCCGAGGATATCCGGATCGGTATTGAAAATGGCCTAGTTACAATTCAAATGCTTTTCGACTTCAAGTCAGCTTTCAGTAGTGTTGACTACGGATTGTTATTACGTAGAATGAAGGAGTTGAATTTCTCTGACGAAGCAATCACTGGTTTCATTCTCACTTGAGTGGCGGGTATCAAGCCGTGATTGACGCAGATGATTCTGTGTCCGAGCTTGAGCCCAGCACCTCGGGCTTCCCGCAGGGCTCGAATCCAGGGCCTACAATATTTCTAATATTCATTGACCCCATCATGCGCATTTTGAAGTACTGCAAGGGCATGCTTTTTGCTGACGACTTACACATTCATATACAAGGCAAACCATCGGAGCTCCCCTCCTTGAATGGAAAGTTGAATGAGGACTCACTGAGTATTCTTGAATGGGCACGAGATAACAAACTGCGCCTTAATATCTACAAAACAAAAGCTACCTTGAGTGCCTCAGTACAATATCATATGAGGCTTGATTTTAGAGCGTTGCCACCTATTCTTGTAGATGGCACCGTTATATCTCTACAGAAAACGATAAAGAATCTCGGCGTCATATTCTCGCAGGATCTTTCGTGGAATGCGCACATCGCCGGTATTTGTTCTAGGGTTCATGGTATTTTACATCAAGTACGATATCGTGGTAACTTTCTCTCATATGAAGTAAAGGCAATGTTAGTCAACGCATTTATTATGCCGCATTTTGATTATGTGTGCTGAGTATTTTATGATCTTTCAAGTTACTTGGAAACAAAATTGCAGCGTCTCCTCAATACTTGTGTGCGATTCATATTCCGTTGTCGCCGTGATGTTGCATTGAAACTCTCCTTTGAGCGTTAGGATGGGTTTCACTCTTCCGCCGGCGAGAAAGTTCTCTCTGTGTACAAGCGTACAAGATTTTCACGACTGGGACCCCTGAGTATTCAAATGAACTGTTTAAACCGCTTCATGATGATATTAGAAGATCCCAAAGGATCCACTATTCTCGAGTTCAAGTTCCTTTTGCGCGTACCACGGCGTATGAGAAAGCTTTCTTCCGTGTTGCCATCGCAACTTGGGAATCAGTCCCAGTTGCTATCCGTCTAAAAGTACCATTTGGGGAATTCAAAGAGGCTATTCAGGTATATATTTATAGTCTGGAAACTGTATGAAAGTGGTTAAGTGTAAGGATTGAGGATGGGTATAATTTAGGTGAAGTTATGCTTAATATTCGCAGATGTCCATTGTGTATTAGTATGTTAGTCTCAAAATGATTTTATTTTTTCATATAAGTAGTTACTTGCAAAGAAGAACTAAATCAACCTGTCACTGAATTTCATGTCATGTGAAATATGTTGATATTATACTATGCATTCACTATTGCCATACGGTCCATTGTGACCACGGTAAAATAAATTGTTTATCAATCCCTCTCTCTCTCTTTTTTTTTTTTTAAGGTGGTTGTAGGGCGAATATGCTGCGACGTACGAAGGAGAGGCACCGGTCAGCCAAACACGGCTGGCCAGCACCTCCCCAACAGTCCCGGGCTGGAATCCGCATCGGTACGGCCATCCGAACCGGGTAAACCCTCTCTTCCTTCTCCGTTGGCGCCGGCCATTGGACAAGGGAGAGATCCACCAACTTACCAATCCGGCCCGGCACCGCGTGAGCATTACTTCAGGGCCGGCGGCGTCTCGTGCTCAAGATCAAGCGTCTCTCTTCTCACGACTCGCAGGTGTTGTTTCCCTTTCTTCGATCTTCTTCCATCTCTTCATTCTTCATTCTTCTCTCTTCTTTCGCCAATCTTCGATCTTCGATCTTCGATCTCCTCTCTTCTCTCTTCTTTCTTCCCTCTCTAGTGCATCATGTTCCTCCTGGAACCATTTATACCTCTTCTGTTTGAATTCGCAGACTCACTGTAATTCGCCTGCTTCGAGGCGCCTCACTTCTCTCTCTCTTTTTTTTTTTTTTTTTTCTTAAGGTGGTTAGAGGGCAAAATCTGCTTCAGGATCCCTCGGATCCGTCCCCAGACACCGGACTGGTTCAGCTCACGCGGACTACGCATAGCCCACGCAGGCCATACCAGGCGGGACACGGGTTTGGGTGGGGCCCACCGAGAGGTGGGCCCGGACGTGTAATATCCCTCTCCCCTTGATGTCCGATACCTAGGGCATCGGGCAATCAAGAAAGAGATCCACCTGCATCCACCATCTCATCCCGGAACCGCGCGAGCATTACTTCAGGATGAGCGGCATGTCTCGCGCTCGATTGCGAGCGTCCCTCTTCTCCATCTTCTCTCTTCGGCCACTTGTCGGCATCTTCTATCTTCGTTCTTCATTGTTCCCTCTCTTTCTTCTTTCTTCTTTCTTCTTCCTTCCCTCTTCAGTGCATCAGATTCCTCCTGGAATCATTTGGGCCTCTTCTGTTTCAATCGGCAGAGTCACTGTGATTCGCCTGCTTCGAGGCGCCTTACTTCCCTCTCTTTCTCCTCTTTGCGGGTCATCACCAGCTTGATGTATCCGGTGAGTCTATCCCATGTCTCCTGGTTGCGGAGCAAGTACGGGACGAGGTTCTCAGGTGTTAGTTGAGCACCCAGCCATTCATCCAGCTCGGCGCGCTCTCTCCGGGTGTCGCTGCACTTGAACAGGGCATGTTCGGCGTCATCCCATTCGTCCCTGCATGACTGACATGCTGGGGTCGTCCTCTTCTTGAACCTGGTTAGATAGGAAACGAAGCAACCATGATCGCTCAGTGCCTACGTCGTCCAGTAGTCCATCTCTCCGTGGGTGCGGTCCGCCCACTTGGCTACGTCACGGATCAGCCGGTGCGTCCATCTGCCGTTCGCAAATGGCGAATCCCACTCAGTTTGCCAATGCTCAAGCGTGGTTTCCTTCTCGTTGTCGCGGATAATCTCCTTCATCGTCGGAGTGAGTACTCGTTCGGCTCCGATCACTTTCTGGCGGTCCCAGATCCTCACTCGCTCCGCGACGAGCAAGTGGATGGGCGGAGTACTCGCCAATACGTAAGCCGCATCTCCTGACACAGTGCGGTAGGCACGGATACTCCTCAGGGCCGCTCTTCGGTGGACAGGCCCCATTCTCTTCTCGATGATGGTCTTCTCTACTCTCTTCCCCCACACGGGTGCACCGTACAGCATGATGGAGGTAGTGACGGTGTTGAGAAGTGCGCGCCGCTTTTCCTTGGGTCCTCCGATATTCGGCATAAGCCGCTGGAGCGCCGCACCGACCCTGCTCGCCTTCTGGGCGGCTTCCTGGATGTGCTTCTTGAACGACCACTTGTCGTCGAGCCATACACCGAGGTATTTCAGCTCTGTCTTCCGTGGAATTTCTTGCCCGTTGATATAAAACCGGGGTAAGTCAAACTTCCTACGCCTTGTGACCACGATTGCTTCGCACTTCTTGACAGCGAGCTCCAGAAGCCTGCTAATCATCCACTCGTAGACTCGGGCCAGCGCTTCGTTCGCGCGTCTACCCAAGAGTTCCTCGTTGTCAGCCCATTCTATGAGTCCCGCGTCGTCCGCGAAAGCCACTATTATCACTCCCTCTGGCAGTTCGATAGACAGTAAGCTGTCATACTGTGTGTTCCAGTTGAACGGCCCGGAGACCGATCCCTGTCCGATTCCGGCGGACAGTACCCGAATCTCTTGTCCCTCGTCGGTGTCGTACACGAGGGTCCTGTTCCGCAGGTAGTCACTCGTGACGGCTAGTAGATAGGGGGACACTTTACCTGCTTGGGATTGATAGACTCGCTCCCAGCTCGCGCAGTTGAATGCGTTCTTTATGTCCAACGCAATGATGGCACAGAATCCTCCTCTTCCTTGGTATGGGTTCCCTACCGACGCTTGAACCCGTTCTTGGACCGCCTCGATCGCGTGCACAGTGCTCCGTCCCTTCCGGAACCCGAACTGCATTGGTGATAGCCCACCGCCTTCTTCGTAGGCTTTTTCCACCCTGTTGAGCACCATCCTCTCGTACATTTTCCCGATATTGTCGAGCATGCTGAGAGGGCGTTGACCTCCTTGACCCTTAGGTATCAGGACCAGCTTCTGGCGTTTCCACTTGTCCGGGAAAGTTCCCGCGCTCAGACAGATGTTGAAGAGGTCGAGGAGTAGATCTGGCTTGTATTTGAAGACCAGTTTCAGAGCCTCGAAAACCTTGAGATTCTTGCTCAATCATGTTCTGCTATGAATCATCCTCAAATGAGGATTACTCGCCTCAACCGCTTTCGGGGACATTCGTGGGTTCGGTGATTGATTACACCGGCACACAAAAAAAGAAAAAGTATCTGTACTTTTGACCAGACCTACTTTTCTTCATGTATTTTCGCACGCTGAATCCGAATCTGAAGTCGGTTTGGCCCGGCTACCTCTTGTTTTCGGGAAAATCCTGAAAAATATGGAAACAGTGCAGAATAGCACAATTTCCTCGAAAACGAGAGGTAGTCGGGCCAAATTGACCTCGGATTCGGATTCAGCGTGCCAAAATACATGGAGAATAGTAGGTCTGGTCAAAAGTATAGTTTTTTGTGTGTGTGCCGGTGTTATATTACACCGGCATACAAAAGAAAAGTATCTGTACTTTTGACCAGACCTACTTCTCTTTATGTAATTTGGCACGCTGAATCCAAATCCGAGGTTGGTTTGGCCCGGCTACGTCTTGTTCTCGAGAAAATCGTGAAAAATTCGGTGGAAATCGTGGAAATAGCGCAGGATAGCACGATTTTCTCGAAAACGAGAGGTAGTCTGGCCAAACCGACCTCGGATTCGGATTCAGCGTCCCAAAATACATTTGAAAAAGTAGGTCTGGTCAAAAGTACAGATACTTTTTTTGTGTGTGCCGGTGTCATACTTGTACTCACCATATCAGTCTTGCCTTGTACTTGCTGCTCAACGCGGAAATCGTAGGCCCGGTGTACGCTCCTGCGTCGTTGCTGGTCTGGGTCTTGTTGATCACCTGGAGAATTCATAATCCGCGCGTGCGCCACAGGATTGCATCGGCTCATGCTCAACGCTATTCATGCGAAGGAAACCGCCCCACTCCAGTCGGGGCACCGCGTCCGAATAAACCCGAGATGAACATACTTGGTTCTTCGGGCGCTCGCCCGAGCTGAGGAGGCCCGTTGCCTCGCAAAAACAGGCGTGATATGGCTGATCAACTTGACCGTTTGTCCGGTCCGCGCAGACATTTTTGTTTGTCCGTCATACAGAAATTCAAACCGAGCCCACCTATAGAAGTCACTGTCAAAACATGCCCACTTTCCTGTCACTTCCATCATTCTATTTCCAGATCATAATAAACTTGAAGAGGGCACTTTTGACCCAGTATTTTGTGAGATACAGCTGTACGCGACAGACGAACAAAAATGTCTACGCAGACGGGATTACGTGGAGATCGCGTCTGTTCTCTCGAAGCAAGCACGCCTACTTAGCTCGGGCGTGTGCTCAAAGATCCGAGATAGTTTATCCCGGTCCTCATCGGACGCGGCACCCTGACTAGAGCAGGACGGCTCTTTTTGGGTGGATAACGTGAAGCATGAGCCGATGCGATTTTGTGGCGCACGCGTAGACCGAATATCTTTAGAAGATGGAGAAGACACAGAATAGCGGCGTAGCAGGAGCGCGTACACCGGGCCAACAATATCCAGGTCGAAGAGCAGTCACAAGGCAAAGCTGATATGGTGAGTACAAATATAATGAGTAACCGATCCTACGTAGGACCCCTTGTGCGGTTGGGGCGAGGAAAGCTCGGTTGAGGATGATCTATAGCGGCTTATGACTGAGCAAGAGTCTCAAGCTCTTCCTGCGTATCACCGAAATAAGAATGTATGAAATAGCCCCTCAATTTTTTTCAAGAATCCGAGGATTTTCCCGCACCGAAATGAAAATATGAAGAATGGATTCCTTACACTTCTCAGAAATTTCCCTAATCTAACTGACCCTCACCAGGATGAACATATGAGAGATGAATTCTTAAGATTTTTCGAAAAATTCCATAATCCTCCGGCACTTTGCCAAAATGAGGATGTGGAATCAATATCCCCGCAACTGCGGGATCTTTCAAAATTCTCTGGGACTTTGCTTGAATGAATATGTAGATAATAAATTCTCAAATCTCTCCGAGACTTCTTGAAACCAGTTGTCACTCCGCAAGGGAAGGAATATGGTAAATACAATACCTAGAATATTGCAGGAATTCCTCGAATTTTCTGGATCATGACCAGGATAATGATAGACAGTATGAATTCTCAAAATCTTCCATGAATTTCGAAGAGTGATTTTCTTCCCGAGAAGTGCATTCCAACGGAATCAGAATGTCTATCATGTCTTGCCAATCACTTCATGATCGACGAGTTGTATTTGTTCCATTCCATCAATCCTCTACGGCGGCCATATTGCGTGCGTGTGGTGGCCGTCGGAGCGGCCATTGATGGGATCAATCTTCTCTGAGGAATTTCATGGCCGCTCTGACTGTCACCTATTTCCAGTAGGCCATGATCCTCCCTCTTCTAGGATCAACCGCTGGTATTACTCTCAGTTACGTTCTCCCGAATAGTTTCTTCAATTTTGAGTTTGGCTGATGTAACTTCACATCCAATCGGAAGTGAAAATGGACGTACATTTACACGTCCCAAAGTTCGTGGAATTTCATTAGAAAGAAGTGGGCCATTCTCTGACCCTTCTTCCCATATTTAATTTCACGTCTTTCCCCAACCACCTTTTCACTGTCATACCCATATCTTTCTTGACAACCCTAATATGACGAAGACAGACGTGTAATTACACATCCAAATGAACGTGTAATTGTATATGACAGTTTCCAGTAGGGGTACCTCTATGACATCACACGTTGCAAGTCATCTTACTGTCAAACAATTTGCGCAAGACGAAGAAAATTTTTGGGATTTTTTCTCCAATCTCACAATACTTTATCAATCTCTCGATTTGCTCGAATTTGCCAAACCTTTTTCTGGCGGGTTCAGAGAAATTGCAAGACGCCATACAATAGCGGCAGTGGACGACTTTGTCGGAGTGACGTCACACAGCGTAAGTCTTCAGACTTTCAAACAATTTGCGCGAGATGAAAACAATTCTTGGGGATTATTTTTGCAATCGCAGCCTACCTATCCCGATTTGCTCGAATTCACCAAACCTCTTTTCAAAAAAAAATGCAGGCCGCATATTCCCTGGAAGGAAGGGGCTGATTGTGAGCTTGAACCAGATCTTTTTCGTGTTTCATGAGGTATGCGACAGAAAGAAGCATTGAAAAATTCTTTCATTAGTTCTAACGCATGGTATAGCGGCTTGGTCCTTGAAAACCGGAGTGGATGACTTGTGGTCAGAGTTCAGGACGGCTTTGTTGACGTTGTGGCCCACTCGTGGCGCTGCTCTATTACAAGATGAGAGAGAAGAATGGCACTGCAGATAGAACACAGTGGCAACTCAGTCATACTAACTTCTAGATTGTTATAATATGTGTAAGCATAGGAATCGGTAGATCCTGCACGAGAGTAATAACGCAGCTACGTCAAAATCATCACGCAGGAGTGAGCTGACACTCAATCAAGCAGGGCGTGGTCTTATGCGATCATACAGTACCGCTCAAAAGTTATCGATGATTGAAGGCTCGGGAACCCCAACTTCAGACAGAAATTATTGGAGTTCTATGCGTGTAACAGGAATTCTAAAAAAGTGCCCCAAAGAGCATGAAGAACAACTCTTTTAGAGGTTTTGATGATTCTTTCCGATCTCCCTTGAACATCCTACATAGTTGTGGGGAAAAACAGAATTTGAAAATGTTTCACTCCCATTGAGACACCTGCAGTTTCGTTGCGAACGAAGGTACGCCAACTCTGCAGAAAACATCTTGTAGAACAAAAAAAAAGCTATGGAAAGTTATTATTCCATAGTTGTTTGCATCCCGCGTGTGAGGACGTGCGAGCTGTCCAGGTTCCCAAAATGACAGTTTTTCACCGGAAACGGCACAGAAAACAATAAAAAATCATAAGTCTAGGGATTTGGGTAGCTCGTACGTCTCCATACACATGACGTGGAAAAGAATGAATAAATGTCAACTCATTGTCCGCTCTACGAGATGCTTTCCACAGAATCGACGTATCTTCGTTTGCAACGAAACTGCAGGTATCTCAAAGAATGTAAGAAATGTTCAAATCCTCTATCTTTTGACGAGTATGTAGGACCTTAACCTCTAGAAAATTGGTACTTTTCCTGCTCTTCAAGGAGCTTTCTTCAGGTTCCTGTAAGACGCATAGAACTCCAATCATTGCTGTCTGAAGTTGAGGTGTTCGAGCCTTCACGCATCGAGAACTTTCAAGCGGTATTGTATCTCGATAATTCCATTATCGTTAGGGGATGTTCCTGAATCACTGCGGACCAAGATCTAGCTTGAGCAAGTGAGCCTCGCAGCCCGGCATGGAAAATCTTGAGTTCCTGTCTCATCTGACTCGTTAATGGAACTCGCTCATCCAAAATGCAACGAGAGAGGCTCACACCACTCGTTCCACTATAATCCATGCTCCACGGTAGACATTGCTTTTTGGGGAGAGGGAAGGAGTCGTGGATCGGGTTCAGTGGTTGCAATATCATTACTTACCTGTACAATTCACTTTGAAGACAATTTCCGATGAGCGGTTTCCCATCTTTACAATGCTGTCACTGATGCACATTGATCGATCAATGGGGTACACTGGGAACAACACCTAGTACGCGCTGCGAGTGAGTCCGTCGATTCCTTTCAAGGTCAGTCGAGAAGGTAAAGAGTGTCTTCTGCTTGGCTCCTCAATAGCTTCAATACAGCGCGATTATGCACCAAATTCGTTCACGAGTATCCCAAAGAAAGTATGAAAATCATCAAGATGCTCCGAATACAGTACGTGTCGTCATTCGTTCACATACTGTGATTGCGGTGTTAACCATATTTGGTAGTTTCTCCATGTGTTTTCAGAATTCCTGTAATAGTTTCGACTGTTTGTAACTCTTAATTGAGAATGCCTTTCATTCATTCTAATTGAAAGGCTTTGATGGGGGTTTCAACTTTGCCCGTGGTATGATTTGCCCGTAATCATTACGTAACAAGCAAACATCCGTTCTATGATGATTTGTGAAGATCGTCGACGTTAAGGTGAGATGTTGATCGTTTTTTCGTGAGGAATGATTGGTCCATTACTGTTTTGCAGTGATGGTGGTGACAAGAAAGATGACTAGTGCACGAGCACAAATGTTTTTGCGTGAGCATTGGCTCAACTAGGTGACGCTACAGCGCAAGATGCGAATCATCGACATTGTCTGCTGTCCTGGTCCACCTGTTACAGACGACTCCCTAGAAGGGAGATTTTGCCTTTTGTTGTGGTCATTGTGACGACAGGCGAGGTGCTACGCTGTGACAAAATTTTCGGAATCACTTCAGTACGCAGGTGATCATATGTGGGTGGGCATCCGCTCACTCAAGCGAGTACTCGTTCTGCTCCCAAGAATGCAATCTTTGCGTGCGTGGAGAACGCTTAGCGTGCGCTCCATCTGATGATCTAATTTTTGCGTACACCGCATGCACAATGATGTATCTCGCATGCACTGAGCTCCATAACTCTATTAGAAGATGTTCTTGACTATCCTACAGATGTTTCCTGCGTATGCTACAATACAATTCAGGATTCAATTTTTGCGCACGATAATAGCCTCAAATTGTATCTTACAATGTAGCATACGTAGAGGAAAACTCCAGCGTGAGTTAATTTCGAATTTTGGATTGTAGCGCACGCGAAAGACATCATTAGCGTACGCGAGGATCAGATCCTGTGATGTAGAGCATGCAATAAACATGCTCAGCGCGCCCATCGAAGCATTCCAAATGGAATGATCAGAGAGAGGCATTCCCAATCGAAAGTTACAATTCATGATATTATTATTTTTTGGCCACTGGAACGCTAATTGAACAGCAAGTCTGCTGTTTCTTGATGACGCAGATTGATATTGGAGTAATTCAATTCAACCTACGTACCTTCAAAGCTCTTCGGAATCTCAAAGTTGCATTTTGAAGGATTTTGATGGAAAATTCAAATACATGGAAATTAGATAGGAACATTCGAAAAAATTGAAATTACGCTTGATATTGGTGCGTTTCGCCTTTCTTCGACAGATCCGGCTCTTCAGAGGGACTGAAGGGGTCTGTCAGGTTAGTCCCCGACGACACCTAGCCTAAGTGGCTTGGTGATCGAGAGTTTGGATCTTCCCTATATATGAAAGTCGCTCATGCGCAACTGCTTACGAGAAAGGTCTTTTTAACCCGCAATTTCCATATGATTTTTGGTATGTTTCGTCTCGGTCATTTGTAAGCCGACAACCGGTAGAAATTAGTGTTCAATTAGCGTTCCAGTGGCCAAAAAATAATAATATCATGATTTGAAATTCCCGGGTGCAGAAAGGTAGCGATCGCTCATATCGATCGATTACCATATCAATTCTCATTCCTGAAAGTTACAATTGAGAGTAACTATCACAAACAATTCTGAAAACACACAACAAAATCACAAATTGAGACCCACACCCTCAGTTACGAACTGTACAACAATTCCAACATATACTGTACAACATAATCATGGGTAATAATCATTCTCCCCGTGCTTAGATTATATTTGGAGTATTTTTATAACTCTTAGATTCTCTGTGTGATTCGCGGACGAATTTGATGCATGATCGCGCACTATTGTAATCATGGAAGAGATGAGGATAAGAAATACTCTGCCTACCTGACCGACTCTGGTCAACACTACCAGAGTCTCTTGCAGCACGCAGTAGATTTTCTCCCCAGTGGGGACAGCAGAAGGTCAGTATTGCCACCGAGACTAGACTGCCACGACGCCTGCAGGCCAGCCGCAGCACTTCGGTGCAGCCGACTCATGGAGAAAACGTGCGGACTCGTCCGGTTGCTTCAGCACACGGCAGTGTGTAAATACTCATAGTATTATTATGCCTGATCAATTGTGTCGTCGAAACTTGTGAAAATCGAAACTAGAAGTGGTCCCACATGTACTGTGTAGGCCGTTGGTTGTCGTCGGCAGAGTGATTTTGCGCTCTGATGATAAATGTTGTGACATTCGCCGGTTCCGCATAGGATAGCAGAAGACGCGAGCAGCGACCGAACAGTCAGCAGCGAGCGCGTTTCCGTGTGTAGGAAACCTCATTGTATCTCAATTCCTAATCTCCAGATCGGGTTCATGATTAAGATGTTCATTGTCGAGTCGATGTTTGCAGATTTATCTTGCACAACCTCCCGGCATCGCTTCGATAAAATCAGAAGAATTGTTGAAAAATACGTGTTTACGCTCTGGCGCGCCGTGACTTTCTATCGAAAAAAGTGAGCGACAGAGGGTCTAGGGAAGATTTTCTTTGCACATGACCCGATTCAGGAATGTGTCAGCTTCCACCACCTCAAATTTGATAGCAATCTGACAATCAGAGGGTGATCAAGAAGAACATTTCTTGATCTTCTCATGTTGGCTTATACAAGAGAGTCCACGTGATTTTGCGCAGGGGCCGAATTACGAACAAGCGCACGCAGCGCCACGCACGCGCGAGTGCCAAGCCCAAGCGCGAGCGACAAGCGACCGAACCCCCACTCCACCTCCTCAATGCAAAAGGTATAGGGGTGGGTAGAGTGGGGGTTCACTCGCTTGTCGCTTGCGCTTGAGCTTGGGCTTGGTGCTCGCGCGCGCGTGCGTTTGTTCGTAATTCGGCCCCAAGTAGTGTGCGTGGCGTTCACCATGCGAGCGACGGTAGAGTCGGCTATCCGCTCCAACTCAGGTCTCGGTGGCAATATGGACCTCGTGTAGATGATAGATCTCTGGGACATGATTGCTTCTCGATAGTAATGATCTCTGGTTTTGCATTGATGGAGAGATTGTGTTGGTGGTATACCAGAGGGTCAAGGAATAGTTGAGGAAGGTTCCCAGGAGAAAAGTATGTAGATGTACGGGACGCTACAAGGATGATTTCACCGGTTCACATCCTAGTGGGATGTTGTATTGAAGGAGTGAAATATCAACTTTCTTCGACACCAAGACGAGCGTGCGAGATGCTGACCAAATGACACTAAGATTGAATGAAAATAATATGCTCACTGATAAGTCGACGTTTTTGTATTTTGGAATCCTATATGGCTATCAAATACATGTGTACTTAGTAGCGGAACACAGTGGAGCTCGAAGACCGATTCTTCGACGTCTGAATCGACCTTGTCTCTTCATCTTGGTCATATTTGATACCATCGATTGATGCTTAATTCGCCGGATTATTATGACCACTAAATCTGTTTCTATACCATTTACAAGTGGTATGATATATATAGTTTGCCTTGTTGGTATGGTATCCTGACGCACTTTTTCTTGATCGACGAAGGTTTGATAAATACACTGATACTCGTTTCCTTCCCAATGAATGAGTATAGATTTGTTGAAATGTGGCCGTTCTTGCATAATTCTTCTGAAAGCACTTCTATCTTAATTCCTGAAACTATGTAGGTTTCTTGGGTTTCGCCAATTGGTTTCACGGCTATCAAATCTGCAATAACCACCAGCTCATTGTCTTGGGTGAGGATAGTAGAGTTGTGTCTCTTCTCTAGCCTCGTGTATTGCGTTGTATTGTACAAGACATTCTTGTAAATGAATCGATCGTATGATGATGCCTCATTCTCAATTTCAGTCTCGAGGAGTTGTTCTATCTCGAGTTTTTGGTTCAAGCTGAGATCCATCGAATATGGGACACCAAATAGTCGGAGATCATCCTCACATTTCAGACAGAGGCGGATTCTGCACTGACTCATGAGTGATTGAAAGAGCTGCTCCCCCTGAGCACTGCAATCCGGTCGATCAAATATCTCAGATCGATTTTTGATATTTCCCATATATGTGTAAGCTTTGCAAATTTGCAAAGTTATATCTTGAGTTCCATGATACAATGTTTGTATCACTCCATTTATGTGTTCAAAAGGGTATGTTGACCATGCCCAGAGTGAACCATACTTCTTCACAAATCTTGCTATATGCAGCAACAGATGGACATTGAATCTCATGAAACGCTTCCCGTAGAGTCTCTCAACCTGACTAACAAAGCCACTAAGAGCTCCCTCTGCTATCCTATGCTCATCATCTGAGATTTCTGGCTGGAGGAAAACATACATGCCATACACAAAGAGAAGCCAGTGTCGAAGATATTTCTCTGGCATCAAACCCTTCAAGTAGACAAGGACGTAGTACAGATTGAGATTTCTCCACTCACTTGCATGAAGTTTCGGATCAGGGAGTTCTTTTGGGGTTCGAGTTATTTCTGATGGAGGATGAATTCCCAACAGTCTCCTATTAAACTCTCTGGCTTTCGCACCTCCTATGTACCATTCTCGATCGTGGTTTTTTGAGTCAAACCATTCTGATGGTATGAATTTCCCAACTCCTAAGCAATCACCATGCATATATTCAGGAGGACATCCATCACCCACGGAGAAATTTGGTATTGATGAGATGATCGATGGACCATTGATACCCAGAATGGGTTTGCCCTCTTCAGTGGCAAGTTTTACGATTTGAGCTCATTTCTCATCTGTTTTAGGAAGCCCTGCTTCCCCACAGTACACTCTGGCGTGTCCATCCCCAACTTCTATTCTTTCACCTTCATGGAAGCAATAAGGGCATCCACATTTGGCATTGTACTGCTTATGATTCTGGGCTGGAGCTCGAGCTACAGAATCCATTGAAGCTAGGTTGGCGTGAACTTTGACGAGGATCTCGTCGATTTCTTTGTATGGAATACACTTGAATCCAGTTTTATACAGCATTCGGAGTTCCTTGACCATCGGCCGTAAGAAGATATTCATCGGAGGCTTCTGGCCATAGGCGAGAGCAAGAAGAAGTGTGTTGTCTCTCCTGGTCCTATAATCCAGCTCATTGATGGTGAACAGCAGTGGCGTGACTCCTTTATCAGATGATCTATGCAGAGCGATTCCATCCACATTCCATTGACCGGAAAGATCAAATTTCTTGATGATGTTCCTTATCGATTTACTCTGGTAGTCATCACCATTTACTACGTCATTCACCTCACTCTTTTGACTCAACTTCAGGAACAAATGTGATTGTATAATCTCTATTAATTGATCTTTGAGTGATGAGGCGAAGAAACAAGCGTTATTCTTTTCCAGGTATTTTTTCGTGTACTCTTCGCCACAATTTACACAAGTCGTCGTATTCATTCCTTCGCCAAACTTAAGATTGAAAGGACAATCTGGACAATAATACTCTTTCCAGAATTTTGTATCACTGAAACCTTGCAGAAATCGAAACTTGGAGCGATATTCATCGTGGGGCAAGAAACAATCCAGCAGTTTCAACATCGAGTCCAATGAATTCATTGCATGTCTGTACCGCAAAACCAGACTCATGATGAGCAAATCACTCTCCTCTCTGGTTAAATCGCAACCTTGGTAAATTGTGATCCTCTGAAAATGAATGATTCAGTTCTGAAGCGGAAATCAGGTTGGGGTATGAAATTTCATCATATGGATAAAAATATTGTATGTGGAAGAGAGGGTCGTGGCGAACGAGTCTCCTTTAGTCCCGAAAATGTTGAAGTCAGAATCACGTGAAGTACACTTGGATGTCCAAAATTGCATATAGAAATCCCCCGCAGAAAATTCCCTTGGTATGAATTTATGAACAGGAACCCTTTCCATTTTATACCCATGTAGAAGGACTTTTCTTGGATCTTTCTAAAGATCAGCCATAAGGACACTTACAAATACACTGAGAATTTTTCTTTCGACAACAAATACGTCCGCTGGAGTTCTCTCCAAATGGAATGTGAATTCCGTATCGAAATTCAGAGGGACAATGTTTGATTATTAATATTGAATAAGTGAGATCCCGGAAGACCAAAACGGCTCTAGAATCACATTCATCGAGTTTCTTAAGAATCTCGGGGTTGGAATGAACCAACTTTGTATCATATCTTATAAATCACGTCAAGACACGATCTCATGGTCCACATCACTCCGTCAGGGAAAAATTCACCAGATTCGTGATAATAGTAGGAAAATATCGGAACAAATGCCCCAAATTTACCTCTGTCGACTCTTGATTAAGTGAATTTTTCGGAATCTGTCGTTCCTCTGAGTAGAAATGATCATAAGAAGTATCGCTTTCTGGTATCGGATCAATTTGTTTGAACCATCTCCCATCTGTGGAATCTTGATTAAGACCTGACCGTTCACTGGATTTATTCTCAGAACAGTCAAGATTGTGATGATTGAAATCATCCCCTTCAGATAGCGATGAACAGAACTTTGCAGTAGAATCTCTAATAACTCTCGCGAGGGCCTGGAGTTGATTGTCTTGTAGGATGCCATGATATTTCTTGAGTCCAAATCGTGTGATCTGCAACGGAGTGAGGATAGGATGGATTTGATTCTATAGATCGTTCGATCTAAATAGCATCCAGCTCGGCGTGTTATGATAATTTTGGTCTGTCACCAATCGATGGATTCAAATCACAGAGGCAGCCATCCCTTATGACGCTCATCAAGATGCACAATCTTGAGGATTTCAAATTTTTCACATGGAACGGTACTTTCCATCTTGGAATTAGACGTAGTATGACCTTTGTGAAATGTTTACGATATATAGCGTACCAAACAAGATAAACTAGCTTCACGAGGAGATAACTACCTCATCTTCTGTGTGCGTGGGGACTTAGGAATTTGGGTAGGAGTGAAGAATGGATCGGATTGGCTTGAATTCAGGCAATCATGGTCAGGAATTGGAGGGTTGTGGGTGCATAGGCTATTTAAGAGTTCTTTGCATTTTGCGGAGGGACTACAAATACGCTTCGAATGTACTGAGTTCCAGATAATGAACTATGACACCTCTCTTGTTCTACCGAGGTAGATGTTGAATTGGAGCTATGGCTGGACGATTCCACAAAGGCGGATAGCTCATTCGATGGTGTCGCGATCAGATTTGATCGATGAAATCAGTTCTGTTCCATTTTATTGTAGATTGCACATCGGACGTCCTGCAAAACCTGTACACGCAGAATTAAAAGACAATACGCCATCGGCAGAGAGATCATGAAGTTGATTTCTCTACCACTGGTATCTGGAACAATCAAATGAGTAATGAGTGCCCCGAGAGATTCTAGAGTTGAGAACAACGTACTTGCCTCACTCAAATCTACCCCCCGACTCGACTTTTCTCGCGATAACAACTTATTTTGATCAAAGATTCCAAAGATTCCCCAACTGAAGGACGAGGAGCCCTAAGAATATCGTAAGGCCAGGTTTGGATTTGTTGTGGTACATTGATCTATCCCAAGCAGACTTCCTCCATCCTGGAGTTTCCCCTTGCCAAACAGGTATCATTCCAGGGCGAATGTGGTGAGGATTTAGTTAGGGTATGTGGTTGGATCTCAAACACGTGACGATGGACTATTCATTGCGAGCTCCTATCGTGACGCGCAACAAGTAAACGTGTTGTGCTTTCGTGCAGAGACTTTTTGAGCTTGTTCGAGCTTGCAACGTGCTTACAACGTGCTTGGAATCCCAAACTTGAACGATAGTGGTGAAAGTGCTGACGTGATTTATTACGTGTCCTGGAGAACAGCCCAACGAGGGTGATGCTACACTGAATATAGGCACCCGGCACCGGAAAGCAGCGACTAATTCTCTGCATCCCTGTGAAGTCTCCGTGAGGCTGACATAATCAGCCAAGAGACGACGCACAGTGGGGCCAAGAAGTTCATGGATAATTTGCCTTTACGCGAATTTGCCACCAATCGACATATGCGCAGACGCAGGAGGTTGTTCTCATTTATCCAAAGCCTTCTGTTCGCGCATATGTCGATTAATTGCTAATTCACGTAATAGCGAATTATTCGAGAACTTCTCGACCCCACTGTGCGACGCCACGCCGATTACTGGAACAAAGAGTGCCGAGCGCGCTAACCGAAAACTGTGAGTTTTGAGCTCGTAAAATTCTCGTAGGACCTTGCGCGCATCCGCTCGTAAGAAGGCATATTCGAGTACAAGCGAAGAGAGCGCACGGAGGATTCACACACATGTGCGGGCGAGAAAGAGAGAGAGAGAGAGAGATTGATTGATTGATTGATTGATTTTATTGTGGGCGGGGGGTGAAACCCCATTTGCCCCAAATCGAAAAAAATGGTAAGAAACAAGTTGATACTTAAAAATGAGAATAAAAAATACTTAGAAATAATACAGAGCATCAGAAAACAAGTAGTGAATATGAGGTGTCTTAACAAAATTTCAAATACATAATTTTAATAGAAACAGCGCGGAATACTTGTACGCGATTCGGTACGTCGAGAGCTCTCTTCTATTAACTACTAGGAGGGTCGTTGCAGGACATGTACGAGTGTTCGAGGTATCGCAACAAGCCCCTATCGGTCGGCACGCTGGAATCAGTCATTGCGGTTGCAGTTCAAGAGATAATTTAGCAAAATCTTTTCAAGGGTATCAAGACTCATCTCGAAATCAAGAGGTGGAAGCTGATTTAAAAGATATGACGCGCGAATGGTGAAAGACTGGTTAAGGGCTTCGGTGCGAGGAGCACGATACAGGAGCTTCTTCTCCTCCCCACGCTCTGAGCAACGTAGGCCAGGGATTTCAGATGCGAGAGAAAATTTGGAGCGCAGGAAGGTAGGAAACCCAAACTTGATTATAGAAAGTGCAAGAGAGCCAAGCAAATACTCTCTTCTACTAGCAGCGGAGAGCCAATTCAGGCTGATTCTATGCGGGGTTACTTCAGATTGCCTTGGTATATTACCTACGACAAATCTGACGCAAGCGTTGTGGAGTCGGTGGAGTTTCAGAGACTGTATCTCATTAAGCCCTGTGATGACTGAGGCACCGTAATCAAACAATGGGAGAACCAAGCTCGTAACAAGTTCTTGACTAAGTTGTCGGGGCAGATTACGCGCGGTTGATCGGAGCGAGTACAGGGCTCCATGAACACGGCGAGAAGTTTGTGCTATTTGCAACCCCCAATCAAGGGAGGGATTGATGAGCATTCCTAGACTTTTGATCTCGTCTGAATAGGCAATCTCTTCTCCCATGACATTAATACGAGGTAGCTGGTTGAGATTGATCTCAGCAAGATATTTGCTGCTACCCAAGATGATGACTGTGGTTTTTGCCGCATTGAGCTTGAGACCATTGTCCGAAGCCCATTGTGCTACAGCCTGAGCATCTCGAGTTATGAGTGCTATGCTGTGAAGGAGTTCGGTAGGGAGACAGTGCGTATAGATACTGGAATCATCGGCAAAGATGACCGATGATGAGTCATTCAGAACTTCAGGAAGGTCGTTTATGAAAATTAAAAGAAGCAAGGGACCCAGCACACTTCCTTGGGGACACCAGTGATGAGTGGCAACGAGGCTCTATGGGTATCATCGCTCAGACGGACAGCCTGTGACCGGCCTCTGAGATAGCTAGCAAACCAGCGTATTACGCGATCACTACAGCCAAGGTTTCTCAGTTTCATCAGGAGTTTTGCATGTGGCAGAGTGTCAAAAGCTTTTGAGAAGTCAAATGAAATCATGATTGTTAGCATTCTACGGTCTATGGCAGCTCTAGTATCTTCTAAAACTCCTAGTGAGACGGTTTGCGTCGAGTGGTGAGCTCGGAAGCCTGATTGCCGTTCCTGAAGCAAGTTATGCGTGGACAAGTGATGGAGCAGCTGTCGATGAACTACGCGCTCGAGTACTTTTGAAAGTTCACAGAGCTGGGCGACTGGACGAATGTCGGACGGGGTTTTTGGGGCAGGTATTTTGGGCAGGGGTAGGATTGAAGCGCGCTTCCAGGCGTCAGGAAAGTAGGCGGACGTCAGTGAGTCATTGATTACATGTGTGAGATGAGGTCGAAGGGCAGGGAAGGCTAAGCTGGCCATCGACGAGGAAATTTCATCTGTGCCTCAACCTTTCGACTTACCAGCGGCGAACGCTCGAGAAACATCAATTTCGGAAACAGGGGTGAAGTCGAACACAGGTATGGTTCCTGGAAGAGGCAAAGAACAGACACGCTCGATGTCAGCATCAGTCAAAGGGTCTCCCGATCCGGCTACCTTAGCATAATGATCATTGAGGACCTTGGCATTGAACAGGTTCAATGGCGAAGCCTGCTGTCGGGAGACCACACCAAGCTTTCGAAGTTGAGACCATCTAGATTTGGCATCAGGTGCCGATGAAATTTTATTCATGATATAATCATTTTTGGCTGTATCTAGCTTCGATTTGACCTCTGCACGTAAAGTGCGATATTGCGTGAGATCAGACTCGCGCTTTTTCCGGGATGCGCGTCGGTAAACTGTATCGCGCTGGTCCATGAGACGTCGAATATCAGCTGTCACCCACGGTTTTTTTGAGGAGGTGACTGTGAAGTTTTTTACGGGTGAAAGCTGATCAAACGAATGAACTGTGACGCGAGTTATAGTTTGAACAATTTCGTCAATATCTCCTTTGGCGAGACTGTTGTAAATAGGTAAGCTCAGGTCCATTTGCCTTTGCGAGGAATTGGTGAAAATGCCTATAGTGGGCACGTTGCATGTATGGTCTGCCACGTCACACTGGGATGGTCTCAAGGATAGGGCTGAGTTCAACATGTTGGTGATCTGCGAGGGGTCAATTTTAGTGAGATTGCGGACAGAGACGGTTTTTGGTGGAATAGGCGGAGATTCTAATCCGTACTTGATTTCGATGAGATCGTGGCCTGCAGTAAAAGGTGACTCTGACCTTCTGTGATCTACGGCAACTGATAAATTTCGGACAAAAAATGAGTCTATACACGTATGATGTAACAGCTTATCGTTGCCAATAGCATGGTGAGTTGGAGCTGAGCTGACAAGGTGTAGTAAATTTGAATCACATAGTCTGATTAAAAACTTTGAATGGGAGTTGACTACGGCCATGTTAATATAGAAATCACCAGTGACAATGGTATGTTCATAAAGAGGAAGGAGAGGGGACAAGGTGTCCATGAACTCATGGGGATAGGCGGCTGAAGGTCTGCGATAAACAGTGGCAAAGAGCAGCTTAACATTCGAGAAGTTTATTTCAGCAATAAGAAATTCAGGCTTGTTAACAAAGACAGCTTCAGAATGATGCAAAATTTTAACAACGAAATCAGACCTAGCATAGAATCCCACTCCTCCGCCATCCTTACCAACTCTATCATGACGGTAAAAATTGTAACCAGCGATAGCATATGGATCAAAAGAATCATCCGGGTTAAGAAAAGTCTCAGATATAGCCACGATATCATATAAACCCTCAGCCATTCTATCCTCAAGCAGATTAAAATTTGCAGAGAAACGGTTTAAATTTATGTGCCCAACAGATATGGATGTCCTCCGTGGATGTGAGATGAGGGGAGGGCACTGTGGCAGACCGGCGGTATTTCACAAATGATCCATCCCGGCTTGAGGTACACTATTGGCTTTTAGAGAAAGTAAGTCTTCAATGGCAAGAATAGGGATGAGATCGGCTCTCAGAGCTGGACGCATCATAACAGTCAGGTTTTGAACAACTGGACGTAAATACTTGAGCTCAACTGATTTTGCGAGAGCCGCACGCCAAATTTTGAAGACCGGTGGTGGTAAGACAGGATTTAGATAGATTTTGGCATCACCGCCCGAGCCGAATATATCCTGAGCTTTCTTATCTTTTAAAAGATGACCTCGTCCTATGACAAAATCGCGGACAGTTGGGGAGCAAAACTTAGCCACGATTGCGATATTGCTATCACCATCATGCTGAGGTTGCCCTCCTGGGGGAACGGAACTAGCATCAGGTGCCCAGGGTTGAGGACGTGAACGAGTGGACTGTGTTGGCCATCGCCGTATCGACAGAATTGTACCCACTCGATCAGCACACTCGATAGTACGCAGAATGGCATTCACGACATCAGGATCTGACAAGGTAATCAAGGAGGGAATGCCCGAAAAGCGAACTTCGCACGGGTCCACTTGTGTGCGAGTGGCAATGATATCAGCACGCAGACTAGCAAAAGCACGAGCATTTTCCGTCTCATTCGCCGTCGAACGATTTTCAATTGTACTTAGTTGTGACTGAAGTGACGAGTGAGATGATGTAAGCAAGCTGCCGAGCTTCTTAAGATGGTCGGGGACTCGCGGGTCATTCTGAAAATTTTCAGCCTCAGCGTCAAAAGTTTGCGGCATAATGAGGTCCTCAGATAACTGGGGATTCAAAACAGTAGAAACGGAGAGAATTTTTACGCGCGAGCTAGATAATTCGGGAGGCAACGAAGCAGACCGCTTGCGATGTCGCGCACTAGAAGCAGACGACGGGGTCGATTGATGCACACGAGGGGCTTGCTCAGATAATGCACATACTATGCATTGGAAACCGGCGAGTTGAAATTTATCAGTTTCAGGACAGCAAGAGGAGTGAGTCAAACCGGCACATTTACTACACTGATACGAGAGCTCTCCACGTTTAACTATAATTTTACATACGGAGCACAAGTTTTTTGCCGCACTAGTGTTTGTGTTCATCACTCACGCACATAGGTGGAACAGCTGTGGGAGCGCGATGCTGACGATGGCACAAAATGAGACTGTAGGCGATGGAACTCGCGCTCTGGACAGCTGATCACTTACACAACCTTGGCACTCAGCGCATATGTGGATCCATGATTGCGGAGCGCTTACTAGTCAATGTGGCGTGATCTATGTAGAGGCATGGAAAGCTGATGCTTACTGTCATGGGAAGTGCTCGTGCGAGGTGCGATTGACCGGAGCAGACGATTTCGCGCTTGCGTTATACTGAGTATTGCATGTATACCTTGCCGTCAAATTATATGAAGCACTAATACACAGGCACTCTCGACACGGACTCCCAACACACCTTGACAGATAATGGCCGCGTGATCACTCCTAACCTTGAAATTCTAAGGTAAATCGGGCACCCTGGCTCATATTTTGCAAGCCTAGCCGTGTATGCTCGCGATTGCAGGAGCCAGCACGTGCCCAATCCACCTGAAACAATTTTCCACTCGGGAAAGTACGAAGAACTGTATTAGCTTGATTGAAAACAGCGGAGCGTAATGAGAGTCGACTGTCTATACTCACAGCTCCAGAGAGAGCGAGAGATAGATAGATAGATGTCCTTTATTCGTCCGCAGACAAAAAATCTGATTACATATGATTACATATGCCCGTTAAGATTATAATATCGTGTATAGAAAATAATGTATATATATATACTCATAATAATAATGATTTCAGTGAATCACTGTTTTGGTCAAGGACACTCAGTATCACAATTTGTGACTAGTCAGGGCAAAAATTACTCATTAATCTAAGTACAAAATTTTGTAATAAGAGAAGGATAAGGGCTCACAGTCATATCACAGATTATGTTTCATCAGTCGGTTGACAGGAGGTCACATATAGAAAAAAAGAAATTAAAACAAAGTAGAGCCCAACCCATCACAGATTAAAATAGTGCTTCTTCTCGACATCGATCCTCTGAGGAGGCTGAGAGAGAGAGAGAGAGAGAGAGAGAGAGAGAGAGAGAGAGAGAGAGAAAACAGAATGTCAAGAAGTGCGAAGCAATCGTGGTCACAAGGCGTAGGAAGTTGGGATTACCCCGGTTTTATATCAACGGGCAAGAAATTCCACGGAAGACAGAGCTGAAATACCTCGGTGGATGGCTCGACGACAAGTGGTCGTTCAAGAAGCACATCCAGGAAGCCGCCCAGAAGGCGAGCAGGGTCGGTGCGGCGCTCCAGCGGCTTATGCCGAATATAGGAGGACCCAAGGAAGAGCGGCGCGCACTTCTCAACACCGTCACTACCTCCATCATGCTGTACGGTGCACCCGTGTGGGGGAAGAGAGTAGAGAAGACCATCATCGAGAAGAGAATGGGGCCTGTCCACCGAAGAGCGGCCCTGAGGAGTATCCGTGCCTACCGCACTGTGTCAAGAGATGCGGCTTACGTATTGGCGAGTACTCCGCCCATCCACTTGCTCATCGCGGAGCGAGTGAGGATCTGGGACCACCAGAAAGTGATCGGAGCCGAACGAGTACTCACTCCGACGATGAAGGAGATTATCCGCGACAACGAGAAGGAAACCACGCTTGAGCATTGGCAAACTGAGTGGGATTCGCCATTTGCGAACGGCAGATGGACGCACCGGCTGATCCGTGACGTAGCCAAGTGGGCGGACCGCACCCACGGAGAGATGGACTACTGGACGACGCAGGCACTGAGCGATCATGGTTGCTTCGTTTCCTATCTAACCAGGTTCAAGAAGAGGACGACCCAAGCATGTCAGTCATGCAGGGACGAATGGGATGACGCCGAACATGCCCTGTTCAAGTGCAGCGACACCCGGAGAGAGCGCGCCGAGCTGGATGAATGGCTGGGTGCTCAACTAACACCTGAGAACCTCGTCCCGTACTTGCTCCGCAACCAGGAGACATGGGATAGACTCACCGGATACATCGAGCTGGTGATGACCCGCAAGGAGGAGAAAGAGAGGGAAGTGAGGCGCCTCGAAGCAGGCGAATTACACCAAACCTGCCGACTCAAACAGAAGAGGTCCAAATAGTTCCAGGAAGGACATAATGCATTGAAGAGGGAAGAAAGAAGAGAGAAGATCGAAGATTGAAGAAAGAAGAGAGAAGAAAGAAGAATGAAGAGATGGAAGAAGATCGAAGAAGGAGAAACAACACCTGCGAGTCGCGAGAAGAGAGCCGCTCGATCCTGAGCGTGAGACGCCGCCGGTTCTGAAGTAATGCTCACGCGGTTCCGGGGCCGGATTGGTGAGTTGGTGGATCTCTCTCTTGTCCAATGGCCGGCGCCAACGGAGAAGGAAGAGAGAGTTTACCCGATTCGGATGGCCGTACCGATGCGGATTCCAGCCCGGGACTGTTGGGGAGGTGCTGGCCAGCCGTGTTTGGCTGACCGATGCCTCTCCTTCGTACGTCGCAGCGTATTTGCCCTACAACCACCTGAAAAGAAAGGGAGCGAGAGAGAGAGAGAGAGCGCGCGCGAGGTGGTTGTAGGGTGAATACGCTGCGACGTAGCCACAGAGAGGTTCCGGACGGACAATTACGCCTGGCCGATACTTCTCAAGGCTTCCGGGCTGGATTCCGCATCGATGCGGCCATCCGTACCAGATAAACCCTCTCTCCCTTCCCCTTTGGCGCTGGCCATCGGACAAGGGAGAGATCCACCAACTTACCAATCCGGACCCGGCACCGCGTGAGCATTACTTCAGGACCGGTGGCGTCTCGCGCTCAGGGTCGAGCGTCCCTCTTCTCACGACTCGCAGGTGTTGTTTCTCCTCCTTCGATCTTCTTCCATCTCTTCATTCTTCTTTCTTCTTTCTTCGATCTTCTCTCTTCTTCCTTCCCTCTTCAGTCCATCATATTCCTCCTGGAACCATTTCGACCTCTTCTGTTTCAATCGGCAGAGTCACTGTAATTCGCCTGCTTCGAGGCGCCTTACTTCCCTCTCTTTCTCCTCTTTGCGGGTCATCACCAGCTTGATGTATCCGGTGAGTCTATCCCATGTCTCCTGGTTGCGGAGCAAGTACGGGACGAGATTCTCAGGTGTTAGTTGAGCACCCAGCCATTCATCCAGCTCGGCGCGCTCTCTTCGGGTGTCGCTGCACTTGAACAGGGCATGTTCGGCGTCATCCCATTCGTCCCCGCATGACTGACATGCTGGGGTCGTCCTCTTCTTGAACCTGGTTAGATAGGAACCGAAGCAACCATGATCGCTCAGTGCCTGCGTCGTCCAGTAGTCCATCTCTCCGTGGGTGCGTTCCGCCCACTTGGCTACGTCACGGATCAGCCGGTGCGTCCATCTGCCGTTTGCAAATGGCGAATCCCGCTCAGTTTGCCAATGCTCAAGGGTGGTTTCCTTCTCGTTGTCGCGGATGATCTCCTTCATCGTCGGAGTGAGTACTCGTTCGGCTCCGATGACTTTTTGGCGGTCCCAGATCCTCACTCGCTCCGCGACGAGCAATTGGATGGGCGGAGTACTCGCCAATACGTAAGCCGCATCTCCTGACACAGTGCGGTAGGCACGGATACTCCTCAGGGCCGCTCTTCGGTGAACAGGCCCCATTCTCTTCTCGATGATGGTCTTCTCTACTCTCTTCCCCCACACGGGTGCACCGTACAGCATGCTGGAGGTAGTGACGGTGTTGAGAAGTGCGCGCCTCTTTTCCTTGGGTCCTCCGATATTCGGCATAAGTCGCTGGAGCGCCGCACCGACCCTGCTCGCCTTCTGGGCGGCTTCCTGGATGTGCTTCTTGAACGACCACTTGTCGTCGAGCCATACACCGAGGTATTTCAGCTCTGTCTTCCGTGGAATCTCTTGCCCGTTGATATAAAACCGGGGTAAGTCAAACTTCCTACGCCTTGTGACCACGATTGCTTCGCACTTCTTGACAGCGAGCTCCAGAAGCCTGCTAATCATCCACTCGTAGACTCGGGGCAGCGCTTTGTTCGCGCGTCTACCCAAGAGTTCCTCGTTGTCAGCCCATACTATGAGTCCCGCGTCGTCCGCGAAAGCCACTATTATCACTCCTTCTCGCAGTTCGATAGACAGTAAGCTGTCATACTGGGTGTTCCAGTTGAACGGCCCGGAGACCGATCCCTGTCCGATTCCGGCGGACAGTACCCGGATCTCTTGTCCCTCGTCGGTGTCGTACACGAGGGTCCTGTTCCGCAGGTAGTAACTCGTGACGGCTAGTAGATAGGGGGGCACTTTACCTGCTTGGGATTGATAGACTCGCCCCCAGCTCGCGCAGATGAATGCGTTCTTTATGTCCAACGCAATGATGGCACAGAATCCTCCTCTTCCTTGGTATGGGTTCCCTACCGACGCTTGAACCCGTTCTTGGACCGCCTCGATCGCGTGCACAGTGCTCCGTCCCTCCCGGAACCCGAACTGCATTGGTGATAGCCCTCCGCCTTCTTCGTAGGCTTTTTCCACCCTGTTGAGCACCATCCTCTCGTACATTTTCCCGATATTGTCGAGCATGCTGAGAGGGCGTTGACCTCCTTGACCCTTAGGTATCAGGACCAGCTTCTGGCGTTTCCACTTGTCCGGGAAAGTTCCCGCGCTCAGACAGATGTTGAAGAGGTCGAGGAGTAGATCTGGCTTGTATTTGAAGACCAGTTTCAGAGCCTCGTTTGGGATGCCATCCAGGCCAGGGGCCTTGCCGTTCGGCATTCTCTTCGCCGCTATGAGTAGCTCTTGCATAGTGAAGAGCGGGATGGGGTCTTCGCTCTCCGTAGGGAATGTAACTCTGGGTTCTCCTGCTGGGAAGAGGTCTTCCACGATGGTGCGCAATGTTGCTGCATCGGTCGGTGCTGGGTTGCCCCTCCGGGGTCGGACCTTTGACATGACCACGCGATATGGCGTGCCCCAGAGGTCTTCGTTAACCATGTCGCACAGTTCACCCCAGCACTTCTCTTTGCTCCTCCGGATGGCTAGAACGAGAGCCTTCTTTGCTTCTTTGTACGCTCTGTCATCTTCCGCCAGCGATGGCCGTTGCAGCTTCCTTGATCGCCATGCGGTCCTCCTTTTCTTGTTGCTCGTTCTTCGTAGAGCCTTGATCTCATCGGTGATCCAGTACTCTGGTTTCCTCCAGAAACATGGTGTTGTCCTGCGAGGCATCGAGGCGTCGCAAGCTCTCGTGATGGCGGATGTTACCATCGCCACAGCCTCGTCCGAGGCGGAGTTCATCGGGAGATCTTCGACTGTTTCTATCGATTCCCGGAATTTTCCCTCGTCCAGCTTCCGTACCTGCCACCCCGTTGGTCGCGGTCTGCGTGTCGTCTGTCTCTGTCCGTCAGTCCTAAGTCGAAACCGAATATGTCGATGGTCACTCAGTGTTTCCGTGTCCAGAACTTCCCACGATGTCATACGTCCCATGAGCGACGGGCTCATGAACGTCAGGTCGAGGACTGATGATGAACCTCCCTCCCGGGACCGAGTGTCGTGCCGGTAATAGGTGATAACCCCCGTCTCGTTCGCGAGCACTAATCCCAATGCCTCCATGGCATCAGCGAGTATTACCCCCCGTCTATCGCGCGGCCCCCCGCTCCAAGTCGGTTCCTTGGAGTTGAAATCTCCCGCGATTATAACTGGGCCCCCCCATTGCCTCACATCCTCCTCTAGGTCGTGGAGCTCGTCTTCAAATTCGTGCGTCTTGAGCGACGGCGAGTAGTAGCAGCTGTATACAGCTGTGCCCCCTATGGTCTTTCGAGCATAACGACGGCCACTAACAGCTGGTTCAGTCTCGCGGATCGCGGGATTCGTGATCTGAATTACAGCGGTCCCCCAGTGATCGAATGTGGAACGGGAAAGTTCGCGCTTCCGAGGCGGTTCGGAGATGATCAGAACATCGATACCCCCTTCTTTGGCGGCAGTGTGTAGGAGGTCACAAGCGTCCCCGCTTCTCCTGAGGTTGGCTTGGATGAAGTGAGCCATTTCTTCCCCCCTGCGTCTATATGTCACCCTCGCGTTTTGGTAGGCTGTGCAGTTGCTGGAGCCCGACCTGTGGTCAGATCTGGTTCCGATAGCCACGCAGCTGAGGCATTTTGGTTTCTCTTTACAGGTAGCGGCGAGGTGTCCTGGTTCACCGCACTGGAAGCAGAGTTTCAGTTGACGTTCCTCTGCCTTCTCTTTTTTGCAGCCTGAGGCCTTGTGGCCATACTCTAGGCAGTTATAGCAGCGTGGGATGCCTCCCTTCTCGCGGATTCTCACTCTGCTCCATCCCACCTTGGGTTCTTTCCAGTCCAGGAGGCGGTGAGCGAGCCTCGCTGGGATGGACACAACCGCTGTTTGGGTGCCTCGGGAGCCGTTTCGCAGGCTCTTAACTATTATGGCTCCATCCTCGTTTTCTGGTAGGGCCTTCGCGAGGTCCTTCTGCACTTTAGTTTTGTCGACATCGTAGTCGACTCCGAGAACCTCGAGGGTCATGCTATTTGCGAGGCAGTGAACGGCCCCTTCTTGCCCGACGATTGGTGTCAGAGCCGCTTTGATGGCTGCAGCGTCGGTGCCCTTCCTCAGTTCAATGAGGATTTGTCCTTCCTGTGTTTTGCGGATGCCCGTGACTTTAGAGCCCACTTCTTCATTAAGGTCATCCGTCTTTATCTTGCGCAGCATATCTGCGTAGCTTAACCCACCTTGGTTTGCCGTGACGAGAACGGCGTCGGATTTTGCTCTTCTTGGCTTCATCTTTGCCTTCTTTCCAGCGGTGTCACTTGATCGACCGCTTTTCTTTGCCCTCTTCGTATTTCTCTTAGAGACCACTTCCTGCCAAGGCCCGTCCTGCTTGGGCCTATTAGGAGTCGATGTCGAGCGCGGTGTTTCGAGGGCTCCCGATGGATGTCCGCGTCGCGTCCTCTTCGTATCGTGCTGTTTCCCTTGTCGCGATTCCGGTTTATTCGCCCCCCTTCCCTGTGTGCCGCTTCCCGACGCGGCTGGCCCAGAGGGCTGCGCACTCCTCTTCATTTTTAGGGTCTTCTCCGCTTCGAGAAGTGTGGTCTCGAAAGCCGCTCTCTTCCCTTTGTCTGCCGCAAGTAGGCCTTCGAGAGCGTGGCCAATCTCCTTGAGCTCTTCCATGTCGCCCCGAGTTCCTTCTGGGATGTTGGAAGCAGACTCGGCTATCCCTATGACCAAGTTCAGGTGGTCGAGGAGAAGATGAGTCTTCTCCTCCATCTGTTCTCGGCACATTTTCAAGTCCCTCCATCCTTCCATTAGATCGGGGGCCTTGTCTCCACTTCTTTGTCGACTGGCCTTCTCAGGTGTGGGGAACCGATCGATGTCCATATCCTCCGGTGTTTTTTGACCTTTTTCGAGTCCACGGTCACAGTCCTTGGATGTCAGGGTGTCTTCTGACTTCTGGGACTCCGTGGTGGTGTTAGAGTCCCCTGAATCCGAGCTGGAATCGGCGGTATCGTCTCCCTTGTTCTTGTCTTGCGTAAGCTGGATCTTGATCGCGGGGTTGATCTTCATAAGCTTGTCTGCCGCCGCTTGCGCTTCTGCAGCAACCTTCGCGTTCTTCTCTTTTTGGCTCAAGAATGTGAGCTTCGATTGTTTCAGCGTTCGCTTATCTACTTCCTCACCCAGACCCTTTCTCTTCCTGCTGTTCGGGGTGAGGTCTACTCCTTTCTGGTGTTGGTCCTTTGCTCCAACTATCTTCGCCAGAGGCGTATTTCCATCGCTTGTAGCTTTACGCGTGAGTCCACCAGCCAAGTGTGCCACTGGTAGCGCGCTTTGCATCGTTGGCCCCCCCCCCCCCCAAGATCCGAATGGAGCCCCGCTTTACTTGGGGAATTCTTGCCGTCAAGAAGCAGTGGCACTCCTCTAGTGGCTCTCCATACACGCAGATGTGCACAGCTGTGCTCATCCAGCAGCGAGTCTTCGCGCTCTATCCGTCTCTCTCACTTCTCATCCGCCGATCTGCAGGAATCAGCCGCCACAGCAAGGGGCGGCATCGGATGCGTCTAGCATAGGCACCGGCGACGTTTCGTTTGCTTCTAGACGGCACTGCTATAGCAGCTCGAGATGAATGAACGCTCGAGAGGTAGAAGCCCGCGGTAGGCAAGTTCGGGCTTGAGCCACGAGTCGTCTGATTCGCGATCACGCGCGCCAACTCGTATGCGTGCGCCAGACGATGCTGCGCCGATCAGGACTTCTGCTCCGGTGGAGGTACGGCAGCCTGCCGTCCTCACGGCAGAGGCTCTGGAGCGCCGGCTGCTCGAATTAGAAGAAGCTCGCGTGCGGGATAATGAGATATAGAATTAGCAGCCTTTCATGCACGATTGGCAGCGGCGCAAGTGAGTCGCGCCGAATCGAGTCATGTGCTTAACGAGCAGATGACCGGACTGCGCCCGGAGAATGAAGCCCTGCGCGTTCAGAACGAGGCACTGCTACAAGAGCAGCTTGCTGTAGATCGGGCTACATTCAGTCAGGATTCGAGTGTCCGCATTCCGGAGAGCTCGGCGTCGTTATCGCAGACCGTGACTCTGCCTGCACAGTCATTCTGCGCAGGACTGAGATCGTTGGAGTCTTCTCAAAATTTTGAGAGGCATGATGAGGTTCGATCGGGCGCAAGCTCAGTGTCGGATCTAGCCAATACGGCACCGGTCACCCAGCTGAGCAGTTCTCCCCAGCTCACATTCATGTAGCTGAACGGCACAGCGCCATCAACTTTGAATCACCTATGGGTCCCAAAAAAGATTCTCTTCAAGAGCCAGAATATCCGTCTGGGCAGCGGGAATTGGGGGTTTGCACTATTTTTCTACCCCCTCAAGAGAAAATTGGCAGATTCGAGCAAATTGAATTAAGTTTTGTGCAATTGGAAAAAAGATTCGCTGATATTCAATTCATCTCACGCAAATAGTTTGACTTCAGGACGACTCGCACCGTGTGACGTCACAGAGATACAGTCGTAGATTTTCAAACAATTCGCGCTCGGTTAGAGAATTTTTTGGGAATTTCTTTCCAATTGCACAATACTTGTCTCGATTTGCTCGAATTTGCCGAACCTTTTTTTGAGGGGATCAAGCAAGATGCAAGACCCCAATCGTTGCGTCAACAGCTATGTTCTTTTATCCACTGAAATGGGGATATCACGAGTTCTTTGGCAGGAACAGATCTGAGGTTAGCGGCATCTGAAAGTATATCAGAAAACCTATCGACCTCGATTGGTCAATGAGACTTCATTCAGCCCATAGACATTGTCGTCTAGGACCCAATGATGCAGTTTTCTCCCCCCCCCCCCCCCAGAGGCATATCTATTGACTTTGGGTATTAAGTTCTCGTCCGATCACGATTTTTCATGTAAAACATCGCAATTCTTCGCGAAAAATTTAATCTAGCCCTTCAGGATCGCATCGAACGGAATCCTTTATCACATATTTGGAAAGTTAGGACAATTTTACGTCGAATCCACGTAGCACGAATTTCCTGAGGGCTATTGAGTACTCAAGAATGAGACCGAAAAAGACCCCGTGGATGTGTCATTTCATCAGGCGCTGATGGGTTGAATCTTCATGTGCTTTTGTTCCGATGTAATTTATTGTGTTGTAGAGGACAGGATGTCCTAGACCATGAAATCGATAACTTTTCAGGTGGTCATTTTGTAGGAGATCACGTCAGCTACCTATTCAAAATGACCCAAAGAGCCTGAATTCATGCGCATGCTCAGTGAATGACCTGTCTTGATTACCTAGAGAAGTTGGATTGTAGAACATGCCTCATAAATCGCTTGAATAGCCTCAATCCACTTAAAGGCGATGCGGTCACCGTGCACGCTGAGTTTTGTTCACAAGAGTCATAAAACTTCCCTGATTTGGTCTGGATTACGAGTCATCCAGGCTTCATAATAATCTAACTTGGCCTAAATAACTCTCCGTTCACCCCAAATTGGAAAAGATCTTGAGATTTTCGTTAACGAAAATGTGCCTGTTTCATGGGTTAGGCAAGTACCCACGGATGAATTATTCTCTTCCATCTCTAATGCTCTTGTGATCAATGACAAATGACGAGATGTCCGCCACAATTCAGATAATAATAAGGAGTGGACAACTCGTGTCAAATTTCGTATCGTCGAAATGTTGAGTTACATGTGAAGTGAAAAATAATTTTCGGATTGCACAGCGACCTTGGAACTGAACGAGGACGAGTCTCTTTCGGGTGGATTGCACCTCGAGTGATGAGAACCCAAGAGGAGTTCTTCCTCCCCACTCCCCCAGTTGCGTATTTTCCTTTTTATTACGAGGGAACGAAAATTCGCATCATCCACGCCCCGCGAAGCGAAGGCCAAACTCGTCTTTTAGTCCCCAGTAGTGAAAAAACGATGGATCTTTGAGAAATCAATGTCCAAGTGAAAAACATCTTCCTGACTCCAGGAGTCTTCCAATCCATCAGAAATGATTCTGCAACAATATTTCTGATACGTTTGATGATGCTCTCCTAGATTTCGCAAAATGCAGATCCGTACTCATCGAAGAATTCGAGATATTCCTATCTGAGTGAGTAAGAAAGTGTCGTCCATGACCCGATGGATTTTTGCTCCCCTGGCAGACATGCTTGCTAGGGAAGAATGGAATCGTTTTTGGGACCCATGGGTGGTTCAAACTTCACATCTTGGTCCATGGAAACGAATAAAGAGGAGGTAAAGAATGTCTGAGACATGACCCCTTTCTGTTGGTCACTTCTGCGTGGAACCCATCAGATATAAACCGCGGGGTACGGGGGCTTGGGATTTGAGTTGAAGAACGAAATCCATCATCGAGCCAATCATCCGGGATTATGGATGATCCAGACTTGGATTGAAACATCCTTGATTCTGTGTTAATGCAGCATTTACCGGACTGGATTTATACGGCAGTTTGTGGTCGTACGACTGGTGATGTGCCTCTCGTGCGTCCTTATCCGACCGTTACGACTGGATATCACACGAGAGGATTCGAGAGAGTGAAAAAGAATCATATTTGAATTATCTTATATCATAAAAATTCGGAGCTATTCCGGGTCATCCCAACAGTCATACATTCCAAGCAGATGGCTGGCGCCCGCGCGCGCCTACCTGCCTGCGCGCGCCTACCTGCCCGTCCGGCCATATTTGATCATGGTGGCAGAGTAGAGGAGGATCGCTCCTCACTCGTCGTACGGTCGCGCGGACCCTCTGGAAGTTGAGGAAAAAAGGTGGAAGGCAAAATTTGAAAAAATTCAGTTTTGAGCAGTGTATTGCATATATAATTCAATTTGACTGGTTTCGCCCATCTATATTCCACTACTTGTATGAGTCGTGTCGAATGTGAAACTCAGAACAACTTCGAAAATTGTCAGAATTCAATACATGAATAGTTCCGTGGAGACTTTGCAAGCGGGTAAGCTTATCAAATGTAATTTTTTGAGAATCCAATGCATTATTCACACAAAACACCATCCTTTATGTGCATGCTGGGAAAGTACATTTTGTGGCGTAATTTTTATTGGACATTTCAGGCCTTCCTGCACCAATTTTTCCTTGCAGTAAATCAAGTAAATTCCCAGGCCCAACTTCTCCACGACCGAGAGTAACGAGTATAATCATCAAAAAAGTGTCAAAATGTTGGGATTAATATGCGTTAGTGTAGTTTTTCTTGTTTTGGGCCTTTGTGAGTGTATAGCTCGGTGTATATCGCCACCGAGAGGCTCGTTAGGGATGAGGGCGAGCAGATACATTGAAGAAATTTCGGATTATGCACCAAATCGTTTCCGGAATATTTTCACCTAAGGATACGGAATTTCGAGGTTACAGAGTTTTGTTTACGTTTGTCGATCTTGATTTCGTGTTCGAATTTCTCTCGTGTGTACTCCTCGAACACGTCAAACTCTTTTGAATTCCATGACATGATAATTCAATCCAGCCCTGTACGTAAGATGTTAATATCAAACAATGGATTGGTCATTGCTTGGAGCGAAAATATCGCACATTACTAATAAGGGTTGAAATTTACTCCGTATGGCACACCGCAGATCCAACATTCAATCATTATTCTGCGGTTAGCTATCGATTAACGTGAGAAGATTCTCTAGTAATTGATACGAATGGTGTATGTTGTCCATTAGATCTGAAAACGAGGGAATCTACTTGAGTCAGACAAAAATAAGAGAACAAGTGGCATCTACATAATGGTTTCAAACTCTTGTGTGGATTGTTTGCTCACTCGACGTAACTCACTCAATATTTTGAAATATTATCACCTTATCAACAACCGTAGAGAGTAAGACAAATCCTACTAATCAATACTTCGATTTAAAAGAACGTTTGATGCATTACATGGAGTATGGAGTGTTCACATCGAAATCTGGTGCCTTCTTGTCTAAACGATGATTTTTCGATTTTTCGGAGTGTGCGTTTGATGAGGTATGAATCGAATTATATCGTCACATTTCAATCTAGAATGAACGATGTGCTTAGGGCGCAGACACCGGAGCAATTCAAACAGAAAGTGCAGATCACCAAACGTGAATATAGAATATCCTTAACCTCAAAATTCAGTATCTTTAGGTGAAAATATTTCGGGAACGGTTGATTTTTCCTCAAAACGCTAATCAGAACAGTGATCAGCGAGACGTAATCCACCACAGTGCCAAATTTCATCAAATTTAACTGGGAGCCAATTTCTTCGCTTCTTGGGCGGGACCCTTTGGAAAGAAAATTTTGAAAAGAATCTTGAAAAAAAAAAAAATTTTGGTGCATAATCCCAAATTTTTCAGTGTATCTGCCCGCTCGAATCCCTAATTAACCTCCCGGTGGTGCTATACACCAAGCTATACACTCACAAAGGCCCAAAAAAAGAAAAACTACTATAACGCATATTGACATTTTGACCCTTTTTTTGATGATTTTATTCGATACTCTCGGTCGTGGGAAAGATGGGCCTGGGAATTTACTTGATTTACTGCAAGAAAAAATTGATGCAGGAAGGCCTGGAATGTCCAATAAAAATTACGCCACGAAATGTACCTTCCCAGCATGCACATGAAGAATGGTGTTTTGTGTGATTGTGGCATTCGATGCTCAGAAAATTACATTTGATAAGCTTACCCGCTTGCAAAGTTTCCACGGAACTATTCATGTATTGAATTCTGACAATTTTCAAAGTTGTTCTTTCACATTCGACACGATTCACTCAAGTAGTGGAATATAAATGGGCGAAACCAGTCGAATTGAACTATATATGTAATACACTGCTCGAAATCATTCTCAATCACTCTGTCTCATTGAGAGATTTCCGCAGCTGCTCATTTGATTTTACCGCGCTGGCCGTACCACTATTCCGCGTTCTGCACCGCGCATGCGAGTCGCTCGCTGTTCAGTGGCGAAAAGGCAATTGTCGGCTTTTTATTGCTCGAATTGTCAAGAATGATTTCTAATCAATTTAAAGGGCTGAGCAATTAAAAACTGATTGTGAGTAGTTATGAGCAATTCCATTCGTCACGTATTTTTTGCTCCGCGCGAAGATATGGTCACTAATAGGTGGTGCGACTTCATTATTTATTTTAAAAAAACTGAGACCTGACCAATTGTTGAAAACACTCGAGATAGATTGAGAAATTGAGCCCCGATCAGGATGGATTTTTTCAGATTTTGCCTTTGACCTTTTTTCCCCGATTTCCAGGGGGTGTCGAACCCTTAGGCTGCTTTTTCACGGTGGCAATCGTCACCGGCGACGTCGCAAGATTGCTACAATTTTCATGCGTGAAATTCAGAATCTAGCTTATCGAGGTAACCTAAGATGGAAATTGAGTGACTCCGAAAAACCCACTGGTTGAAAATTGTTCTGTTCAGTGTTTCCGAAGACGCTGAACACGAAGACGAACTCTGTTCCCATTTAGAGTTGAAGAAAACTTCTAAAAATCACATTTGAATCCGAAAATGAGACGTTCTGGCTTCAAAGTCGATTTTCACGCATTTTCTCCGCCGTTGGAAGGAAATGAAGTTCATATTCGTGTTCAGCATCTTCAAAAACATTGGACAGAACAATTTTCAACCAGTGGGTTTTTCGAAGTCACTCCATTTCCATCTTAGATTACCTCGATAAGCTAGATTTTAAATCTCGCGCGCATGAAAATTGCAGCAATCTCGCAACGTCCCTAAATAGTCTAAGGGTGTGGCTACATGAGCAGAACATTTGGCGGGAACGCCTATATCAGATGCACTCTATTGACTGTTTCAAGCGCGTTAGTTTCGAATGCTTCCATACAGAGATTGGAATAATGATGATTCATGTCTGATTGTGTACACGCGCTCCATCTTCTAATAGAGCTACTTATACATACTCCTAACGCTTCATTGGTGTGAATACTATCTCTTTGATCACCAGACACATAGCCAACATTTCGAAGCAGAGAGGGTATGATGCTTGATGAGTTGATGACTGCATGATTGGACCCTCAGTGCTTTTTTCTCAATTGCAGATCTTGGAAACTCATTTTGATATGATTTCAATCTACTACAGGAGATATTCCATTATCAAGAACGATACAGGTTCTAATAAGATGGTGAAAAGTATCTCAAAATTTTTAAGGTACCCAGTCGCAAAAGGTCTCAGAGGTAGTGTATAATCATATGTACCTTAGACATTTTTGGATTCTTGTAATCAGGATAGTTGCATATCTTCTTGTAGAAATGGCAAAGTGTTAAAAGTTTTCGAGCAAATCTTTGTATGTTACTCCTAATTGATCTGAATAAATCTCATTCATGAGTCATCCTCTATGCAAGAACGAATATCTTGTCATCCCACTACAAGTCAGAATAATGAAGAGCCTGATGATCATGCTCAACTTCTTCGATTGGCAGATATGAGATAGGACTTATGTGATTGTGGACCAATTCTCCCATCCTATCAAATGAAGATGAGATCCCATGAAATGAATCCATTTGCAGTGCATTGGAATTCACCATATTTCAAAAGAAATGTTTATACTTGTAAGCACAAGCTAAGAAAATGTTCTTGGTCACCATACATTTTGATAGAATCTGATGAAGTCTTGGAATGCTCACGACTCCCATGGTGGCTACAAGTAACATGTGCTGGGCAAGAAATTTCAACTAGGAAGATGAGAGCACTCATCAGCTCTGCTTGATGAGAAGGTGAGCATGGACAGGACCTGACTTCAGTCTCACAGGTAGGTCAATCCAGTTTTCTATTGTGACTCACAGTTGTTACTAGGCGATCCAGATTTACTCTGCCTATTCAGCTGCGATTATTTAGGTACATCTTTTTACTTACTGTGCTGGGGTAGTTAGTGAAAATGAACTCATTCTAACACTTAATTGTTCTTGATTTGAGCATTAGTGAGCAACTCAATAGATCTCTGGAGACTTGAGGAGTAAGGTAAAGAAACATTGCGATTGTGATGTCTTGATATTGATGTTGGATTGAATAACTACCATCATGTTTATTGCAAGCTAGATTAAAATGAACATCGGAGGATTATTTATTGAGGGATTTCTTGGACGAGGCAACTAGATATTCCACTGTATGCAATGTCAGAGTACTGTAAGCACCTCTGAGTAAACATTAATAGCTGCGAGGTAGAGATGAATGATGGACTGCGAGTTTGTGATATTGCTGCAATCCCTTCGCCCAACCCTAGGTTTATCATCTACATATTCCAGTGGTCTCTCTCACTCTCCTCCCCTGCTCTTTCCTCTCTCATCCTCATTCACTCTCTCTCTCTCTCTTTCTATCACTTTCTCGCTCTTGCGCGTTCATCAGGGACCGCGCGCACTTCAACCGTGAAGTACATCAAATCATTTCTGATTTTACGTTTCACTCAGAGGGATTAGATTTCGACAATGATGAAGGAGGATTAACTTTCCAAACAAACCTGGTTTTTGAGTTGAGCTTTTTTCCTCGACCTGACGGTCGAGTTAGGTATTTCGCCGCCATCCGGTCCTTTCAAATATTTCTTATACGGCCCTCTCTGACCTTTCTGAGAGGGCATTCAATGATTCAAGGAGATAAATTTTGGTAATATCTTATGTATTTCCATTCCTTTGCCTCAACTTCTCCCAATTTAGTACGACTATGGTTAAGGTCGTCAGACTTCCTAGATTTCCATAGTCCGTTGATGCGCCCTGACGAGGATGAAGTTAGTTGCTATGGGTACATCCAAACGTACGTGAGTCGTGAGTATGGTAGAGAGGCTAGTTTTCATTCATTGTAGACATTGCGAATTTGGAAAGAGGATTTGAAAGAAAAATGTTGGACCCACAAAAGTGCGCTCTGATTCAGTTCATTAGCAATCATGAAGTCGCTTGCGCTTATCAGTTGTGGTTCAAGGAGAAAGATCTTAGGAAAGCAGAGCAATTGATAGAGACAGGCACCCCGGTAGCAGTGAGTTGGCCACCAGATGGAATAAAAATAACGAGTGATGCAAGAAGCATGGATAAAGCCTTGAAAGGGAAAAAGCTTGATACAAAAGCTGTGAAACTATTGTATATAGGAAGTAAGTACCTATTATTGCATTCTCAAATAGCATCCACCATCATATGAGATCCAATCCTAGTGTGACTCCTCCTGCTGAATTTCCCACCCGATCACCTCAGATCCCATCATCATGAGAACGACTGTAGAGATGATGTTGCTATTGAGGGAAGTCTATACAGAAGTAGATACATTGCCAAAATTTTTTGAGTATGTGTGATTTTAGAGCTCATACTACATAATTCATGTGAGTACCAGTGAATATTTTGGTCATCGATTGGCCATCCGGATGGCTCATATGAAAATGTCCAAAATTCCAATGAACATTAAACATATCTGTATACCAAAATTGAGGTTGGAGTAGACTTTTTCGATGAACAGATGTGTGCTTTGGGATACATATTCAGATGGTTAGGAGGCAACTTCCTACAATGAGATGATGAAATTCATCGATTAAAAATTCTAAGAATATATTCATGGATGAATAATCCCCCAAATTCATGTATAGTTTCACAATAAGTTGATGGAAATCACAAAATTGACAACCTTCAGAGTTGGGCTTTTACCAGTATCTCAATGTGGAAGGTTTCCATTTGACCTGCTGAATGTATACCCCCAAGCACAGAGGTGCTGATTGAAACAGTATGCGTCAACTTCAATTTTGGTATTTAGATGTGTTTAATACTTTTTGAGGTCCTGTTCAATATGTTGAATATGGAAGCTAAGCTATCAAAATGGTCCATGGACTCCCATTAGCATTCTTGCATATCGGCTCATGATTGTATTCCAATATACTTCAGATAATGAATATGATAGAGGGAAGGTTGTGTGGATGAGTCATTTTTTTTGGCATCACCAGGATTTTGGTCGATGGTCAGGGATTTTTCTGTAAGTCCAGGTACATGTCTGATATGATAGAAGAAGATGGGGAATACAGTTTTTAGGCCCAGAAAGTGATCCTTACTAGTTGGGCAAGCTAATTTCGATTTTGAAATTTGGCGAAAGAATGGATTTTTTTATCTTTTAATTTATTTTTCGTTCGTATAGGACCCTACAAAAAAATCCTCCAGGATCTTTATTTTGACGTCGAAAAGGATGAATTTCATGAAAAAATGCTTTCAAATCATCGAAAGGCCAACATAACCTTAAAAAAGTAACTTTTGTAGGAGTAAGTGATTTTTCAGCCCTTTGGGCGAATTCCATCTCAAATTTGACATTTTATCGGATTCCTCGTCAAATTTTACGTCGAAAACCGTTTTAACTAAATTGGAGTGAGAATGTGTTTGGCCACCATAATAAAAACTTTAGGAGCAGGGTCATGATGAAAATAGGGCTGAACTTGCGTTGTTCGGGAGGAGGAATCATCACACTGTACAAAATAACCATGGGACAGGAATAGTGCATTGGCCAAAAAATGGGTTTTTTGTGTAGTTTTTGGCATAGAAACCGAATCTGACCCCAGTTCCGTGCCTAGATGTTAGGATTTCTTTTGAATCGCGAGGAAGTGAATTTATAAAAATTGCCGTTTCCAGCGTTTTCTGCTAATTTTGTGAACACATGGTTTCGATAGGGCATACTTGTAGTGTCCCCAGAACGCATCCGAACTATAAATTCTTACAAATTCCGGCATGCTGGACACGATGGTAGTGTTTTGAAATGGATAGGATGCCTTCGAGACGAGTAACAAGATGTTTTTTTGAGTTGCTATCAACAAAATTTGACCAATTCTGCAATAAATACGGAGATGCTCAGAGAATCGACCAGAAACATTCCTTTTGAGCTCATTTTGGTTCGTATTCAAGCATCTATTAGAAAAAGACTATTCGCGATGGCCTCAAAACAGATGAGTAGGATATACATGCATAATTTCGAAGAGAACTTTTCGATAAATCTTTGGGGCAAGTTGACGCCTTCTCGTAATGAGTCACATCTGCAGTATCTTAGTCTCATGTGTTTTCGAAACTATATAGATAGTCCCCTTCAATCACCTTGAGATGGAAAACCTAGTACTGAATGTTATGATACAATTTCATCTGGAATAGAACCATTGAAATGGCCACATGAGCTCATAGTGGGGGACAATATAAGCATTATATATTGGATTTCAATAACAGGATTACTCGATGACACCAGAGTATAGGTCTCCAGGACTTCTGATATCGTATCAGGTATCATAATATCAAGAGGAGACTATCTGAGTAGTTTTGATGGCACACAGGTACAAAATGCGTGTGAATGCGGGCAGCAGACGAAAACATAACTCCGTAACGGCCAAAATAGGCTACATTCCTCTTTAGATTTCTCTTCATAGGCACTGAATCATGAATCTGATTGTTGCTAAGTGATTCTTGTGCAGGCGCGGTCCCAAGGGGGGGGGCGGTAGGGACGATCGCCCCCCCCCCCCCCAAAGCCAAAAATTTTGTACAGGAGAGATAGGAAAACGCGCGCACGTGATCGATTTTTGCATTGACCGCCCCCCCCCCAAGAGTCAAAATCGCCCCCCCCAAAGTTGGTTTCTGGGACCGCCCCTGTTCTTGTGCATTCTTCCTCCTGTGTATCCATTCTCATGAGAATCTGAACGTCAGATATCACTGTACTCATCATCTTTCATAAGACTCCGTGTTAAATGGTTTTTACAAAAACGCTGAGAACTTTTTCCCCCGATACTGAAGGCTTCTGAGATTTGAACTGAAGCACTTCGAGACCCTGGTCTGCAACTGAGCCAACTTTCGTAATTTTCGTAATTTTCTGAACGTCAATTCTAGTACCGCTAGTACTACCTTACAATGAGGCCTGGATTGACCGCAGGGGATACTAAAACGCTTGTTGCGGCATAATACGTGTCGATCGAATCCATCTCTATTTTTTTTAGGTGATTGCTAATGAATCATTGTGAAAGTACGTATGAACAGGAAGAAATGCGCCCTCGTGAGCTCGAAAGGGATGTTTCTAGTCGATTCCGTAAGCAATTTCATATTTATCGCGAAATTGGTCAAAGTTTGCTGATGGCAACTCGAAGAATTATCTCGTCACTCGTCTTGAAGGCATTCTATCCCTTTTGAAACACTGCTATCGTGTCCAGCACGTCAAAATACGTGAGGATCAATAGTTCGAATTCGCTCTGGAGACACTACAAGTGTGCATTTGCGGAACCATGTACTCACAGAATTAGCAAAACACGCTGGGAACAGCAATTTTGATCAATTGATCATCTCGCGATTTAAAGAAAATTCTGACATCTGGGTATGAAACTGGGATCGGATTTGGTTTCTACGTCAAAAAATACACAAAGAAGTTATTTTCCGGCTGATTCACTATTCCTGTCCCACAGTTCTGTTGTCCAGTGGGATAAGTCTTTCTCCCGAACAACGTAAGTTCAGCCCTATTCTTATGATCCTGCTTCTAAAGTTAGCATTATGGTGGCCAAACCCATTCTCACCCAAATTCAGCTGGAAACGGGTTTTGACGTAGAATTGAACGAGGAATCCGATATAGATAACAAATCTGAGATAAAATTTTCTTCAAGGGCTGGAAAATCAGTAATTGTAACAAAGTTACTTTCTTGAGGTTATGTCGACCTTTTAAGGATTTGACATTATTTTTCGTGAAATTCGACTTTTTTGCATCAAAATATGTATTCCAAGAATTTTTTTCATAGAGTCCTATACAAACGAAGAATCATTAGAAAAATTAGAGACCAATTTTTTCGCGAATTTCAAAATGGAAATTAGCTTGCCCAACTCGCAGGATGACTTTCGGGGCCGAAAAACTATCCTTTCCATCTTATTCTATTACATAAAAGATATACTTGAAGTTACAGAATAATCCCCGACCATCGACCAAAAACCTGGTGATACTAAAATAATGACTCTGATACACTTGTGTGTGTGGACTCCCGGTCAATTTTCCGAATCCATTTTTCCTCAAATCTCATTTTCCTGAGAAAGTTTCCCTAAATCCAAAATTCCTTAGCCGATTTTCCTCAAGCCAAGATTCCTAAAAATTAATCTTCCATATCGGAGAGATATCCAAATCAGTTTAGATGGTTAATATGACAACGTTACGTGTAACAGTACGTAATTGATCCAAGATACGTCCTTGTCCCGTGTAATCTTCATAATCCAATACAATTGATATGGACGAGCTTGATACTTTCACCACTCCCTTTTTGGTCCAGTTGTTACTTGTTTGCCTTCGCCCAATTCAGTTACTATAGTTTCAGTATCTGACTCCTCCTTGTGTAATTCCGTCAACATTGAAAAGAAATCAGAGTGAATTTTTCCCACAAGTTCTGAAATGCATTACGTCAGCCTTCTGTTACGTTATTCGTTCGATGAGCCCCATCAATAGTTGCTAGATAATGATCCCATTTTGATGAAGTATATCTTGGTGCAATCGGACGTCTTTCTCTGGCTCTTATCCCAGATATGTAACATTGATCGAGTCGATCCAAAGGAAATTTCCTTCTTTTATCCCTACTGTATGAGCGAGGTCTGCACGAATTTTGATTTGAGGCTTTCCGTCGTCGCAAAATTGTTATGAGCGGAAACGTGACAAGGTACGAAACTACGTGTATTTGTACTGCTTCAAAGATGACCGAGTATTGGCTGGATCGCTGCTCCATCACATTCATACCCACTGGACTGTCTACTCAGAACACAATGAAACTATTTTGAATGATTTTCGAAGGCACCACTTTCCGCCGATTTTTTTGTACGGTGATTTGAGCAATAGACGGAATATGAGGTGAGTGAACGATATGTTATGTGATACTGATGATTTGAAGCTAGGTTTCGCGAGTTCTGCATCAATAAAAATGATTCTGGTAAGATCTATGATCGATTACCTTCAATTTAAGCCCAGGTAGAGCACTCTACATCGCCGCCAGAGGACAGGTTAGCCGATCAGAGGTGTTGAGTCACGATTTTACACGTATGAACATCGCAATTCGAATGAAAATGATGATTTAAAACTTGGTTTCGCGGGTTCTGCGTTGACGAAAATGATTCTGGCCTAATTGATGATCGATTACCTTCAATCTAAGCCGAGGTAGAGCACTATACATTGCCGCCAGAGGGCAGAAGCAGTACAAATACACGTCGTTTCGAACTTTGTCATGTTTCCGCTCATAACAATTTTGCGGCGACGGGAGGCCTCAAATCAAAATTCGTGCAGACACCGCTTATACAGTAGAGAGAAACGGAGAAAATTGAATCGAGTCGATCGATCGAGAATTCGGGTGAGAACGTTGTATGCCCGATTTCACATTTTTGGCCCCACTGTGCGACGCATCGCAAGCTCTCGTGATAGTGGACGTTGCCGTAGCAACAGCTCTTTCCACGGCTAACATACCAGGGAGGTCCTTTGATCTTTCGATCGATTGCCACAACTTCTCATCGAGCTCGCGTACCTGCCACCCTATCAGTCTAGGATTGCGTATCGTCTGTGCCTACTTGTCGGCCCGGAGGCGAAAGCAGATATGGCGATGGTCGCTGAGGGTTTCCGTATGCAGGATTTCCCACGTCATGATTCGTCGCGTGAGAGATGGGCTCATGAATGTCTCCCTTGCGGAGCATAGTATCCAGGAAGCAGTAGAGAGCTTAATCCCCCAAGACTAGTGTCAGTGCTGCTTCGATTGCAGCGACATCTGTGGCTCTCCCTCAGCTCAATGGGGATCTGACATTTCTGAGTTTCTGCATACTCCCGACCTCGCAACTCACTTTTCCGGCGCGTGCATCCGTTTTGACTCTCCGCAGCATGTCTGCGTCACTCAGCTGGTTTTGGTCAGCGGTGACGAAAATTACTTGAGGTTTCCCGCTCTTAAATGTCTCCTTTGCGTTTATCCCAGCGTTATCGTTGGTTTTTCCACTTCTTCCCGCTCTCTGTTCTCCCCTTCCTCCCTTCTCTTCCCTCGAAACCAATCCCCGCTCGTCGTGATTATTGTCGCTGGCTCTCGCTGATGTATCTCCCCGTTATAGTTCGACGAGATTCGTTGGGACGCTCTGTCGCGTCCTTCTCATGACTCGTCGCCAACCCAGCGGAAGGACACAGCCCCCCTCCACATTTCCGTTCGTTCCATTTCCTAGCATGGATTTCTGTGGGGCGTAGCATGGCTACAAGGTGTCTCGGTAACATAGGATTCCTTTAGCTCCGAGGAGCGTAACTCTAAATACGTCGCTCTGTTCCTTGCTCTTCTACAGTAGGCTCTCCAGCTCAATACCTATGATTTTCAGTTCTTGAATGCCCCTCTTGACTTGTCCGCAGAGTACATCCGAGGTGAATTCTATCACTTTCGCTACCACTCTGGATCATCCGAGTATTGGGCAGAACTTCTCTACCATTTGCTTCCGGCACGCTTCTACTCTCTCCCTGCCCTACATCAATCTGGGGAGCGTGGTCTCAATCTTTCGTTTGTCATCTTCCGCGGGTGTGGAACTCGGTCCGATTTTCGTCTCTTTGAGTGGTTTCTTGCTCTCCCTTCCGTTACCTCCGCTTTTTCCGAGCGTCAGAGTCACGTGGCTGTCTTGTGAGTCTATGATGATATTACAGCCACACGACTCCGAGCACAGGTTGCTGGCATCGCGAGCCTCCCAGTGAGCGCTGGGGTGATCTCTCTCCATACCTTCAGTGTTGCCATCGCTACTGTTGCTATTATTGCCTCCCCGTTTCTCCCCTTGTTTACTTGTGTATTTGAACTTGAATAATTTCAGCGTAGGCGTGCGTTCTGTCTCCCTGTCCCTGCCTTTCCTCTTCCCGCTGAAAGTGCGGTCTGCTCTTTCTCCTCTCATCGTTGCAGCGCATATAGCTCTGCATATCCCTTCACCATCCAGGTTTGCCACTAGTGGCGTGCCCCCCCCCCCCCCCCCCGATGCGAGTGAGGCCCCGCTTTTCGGGGAGGAATCTTGTCATCACGGCTAGACATTCCATCTTCTTCTTCCTCCTCCAAGGCCTGGAATCGCTTGCTGGTCGACCCCGGACCAGACCAGCACGGAAGATCCTGTACCATACTGTGTGATGCTGTGTTACACTGTGTCCTACTATATCATCTTGTGTGATACTGTGCGTCACCCACACTTGTTTGAACATCTCACTTCTCTGAGTAAGCGTGAGTGTGAATGCGAGTATGTGTGTGTGTATGTGTGAGAGAGAGTATGTCCTCGTGTGCGTGTATGTGTTTGTAGGGGTCTGAGAATATGTTCTCTTGGACTGGGTAACGTCGCAGACGACACGAAGGACGAGCTCCTTAGTGGAAAACCCGTTCACCTTGTCAAGGTCTCGCTTTTCCTAGGGAGGATCTCTCTCTCTCTCTCTCTCTCAATAACTCCTTGCGAACGAGCTATTTTCCCGACGACTGGAAACGTGCCTCGATCATCTTGCTGTCGAAGATCCCGTCTCCAAAGGACCCCAGCGATACACGATCCATTGCGAAGCTCCGCGATCCTGCGAAGCCCTTGGAAAGAGTCGTGCATGAAGAACTCATGTCCCATTTGACTATGAATAAGCTCATCGATCCCTTCCAATCTGGTTTTGGCGCTCGTCGCTCCACTCAGACAGCTCTCCTGGGTGTTTTAGGAGACGTGCGTAATTCCATCGATAAGCGTATGTTAACTGGTCTCGTCTCTTTTGATTCCTCAAAAGCGTTTGGCATGATCCCACACGTTGAACTCCTGGAAGAACTTCGAAATTTTGGGTTGTTCCGATCGTGTCATACAGTGCTTCGCCAGCTATCTGAGAAACCGCTCGCAAGCGGTACGACTAGATAACGGATCTCACAAGGAATGGCTACCTATGAATGCAGGAGTTCCCCAGAGCAGCGTTCTAGACCTTCTACTTTTCCTCATATCCATTAATGATCCTCCCAAAATCCTTCGGCATACTTCTCATATGATCTATGCAGACGATAGCCAGATCTACTTACACACTCTTCCAATTGAATAAGTTACAAAACTCGCCCTAATTGCCCAAGACGCAAACGCTGTTGCTCAGTGGGCAGCTGATAATGGGCTTAAACTCAAACTAAAACAACGGTGATGATACTTGGGAGTGAGTTCTATACCTCAAAGATCGATTACAATCAGATTCCAACCCCCTCAATATCATGGAAACTGCCGTACCCTATTCAAAATCTATGAAAATTCTAGGACTTCACATATCACCGAGCCTGGACTGGGATCTTTAGGTTAGAGAAGTATCAAAGAGAATCCACGATTCCCTTCATTTACTTCAATCTCTGAGGCATTCACTTTCCCGTGATCTTAGAGAGCAATTCGTTCGAAGGCTAGTGCTGACAATATTTGATTATGCCGCGTCATTGCTTACCGATCTCAATGAAGGCCAGCAACTCAAACTCCACCGCCTGCATAATGCATGTGTGCGTTTCGTCTATGGGGATATCCCGTCACGATCGCATGTGACCCCATACAGGTTAGCCCTAAGATGGCTATCAGCTCAGTGCCGTCGAGAATACCTGCCCGGTTTCTTAGCTTACTTGGTAATAGATACCGGTTTGCCCGAATACCTCGGGTCCTAGATTCCTTCTTACAGCGGAGTTACCATCTTTGAGACAATCTAAAAGGAGAGATAAGGACACCCTAACATATCGAACACCCCGTACTGAAGCTCAGAACCAATCATTTGCTCTTGCATCATCGAGACTCATCAATGAGTTACCTCACATAAATCTTGAAACATCCCCACATGAACAGTTTAAACAAGACTTGCTCAAACATCTCATGTTTCCGGATAGTGATGACTGATTTAAGCGTGTGTAACAAGAGTAACTCGAATCAGTCCCACCCACCATCGCTCACTAATAAGAGATTCTATTGCACTGATGAAATGATGCATGCTTCATCGAATGAATAAATAATGAGAACGTGGTCAACAGAGTTCCAGTTTACATAATACCTCGAATATGTTTGTTACTTTTATTCTCAGCTCATTTCGAATTTACTAAGTATTCGATTTTAAGTCTATTTGCAATTTAGTTAATCACTAGTGAATCATAGATTAATACTCTTGTCCGTTATGACTAAATTCTCAATACCCTGCACCATGATTCGACTGTAAATATGTAGCACTCTGTAATCCGCAGTTTGGGCATATGGAATTTTCCCCCCGCCCTCGATAAAACCATCAATCAATTAATCAATCTCTCTCCTCACGGTGGGGCTGAACCAACTTTAAATGCGACTGAGAGGAACTCCCGAGATTCCAACGGGATATCCAAGTATATGTCAAAATACGTTACCGAAAAAATTTTTGTCGTAAGTTATGAGGCCGATTTCGAGATAAACGATCATCGAGTCTCGAGCATCGGTTTTTATGAAAAAAAAAAGAAAAAAAAACGTATTGACTTATGTGGATAGGATCATACGATGGAACTTTGTCTAAGCATTCTCAATTATCTGTTCTACTATCAGAATAGAGACGGATAAGGTGGTAATGCACTATAACATGTTCAGACGATGGTCCATCGGTTTATATCAAAAAAGAGGTATAGACTTGTGTGGATTTGGATTATACGATGGGATTCTGTCTCATCATTCTTAATCATCTGTTCTACCATCAGAATAGAGACGGATAAGGTGGTAATCCATTATAAAATGTTCAGACGATGGTCCGAAATGAGACAAATGTTCGAGCGGCGGAGTTTCTACTTTGATTCACGTGCAAAAGATTGATTAGCGTTGAAGGATTCAAAATTCTAATCTCTCGAGAAATTGATTCGATTTTCTAAGGCTGATATTTGTTAAAGGGTTGAGAATGAACCATTTACGTTGAAAAATGACTCCCGCACTCACACGCTAACAGATACAATTCATTTGAATATTTTCTTCCAGTATTGTCTCACGGTAATTTTGGTTACTTACACTATATTCTTCCGGCATAATCCATCGATTGGTTGATATTGAGATGCTATCCAATCTGTGCGAATCTCAATTTCCCTAAATAAATTAAGAGCCCCATCAAAAAAAGTATTTTGATGATCTTCCGATCAATTGTATCAAAATTCTGCATGAATAGGATAATAAATTTTGGTTCAAGGAATCATACTTTCGGTATCAAGCAATCGATGGATTATGCCGAAAAAATGTAGTGGAAGTAACCAAAATTACCGTGAGACAATACTGGAAGAAAATATTCAAATGAATTGTATCTGTTAGCGTGTGAGTGCGGAAGTCATTTTTCAACGTAAACGGTTCATTCTCAACCCTTTAACAAATATCAGCCTTAGAAAATCGAATCAATTTCTCGAGAGATTGGATAGAGATATTCGGATGAATTGTACCAGTGAGAGCGTGAGTATGAGAGTCGTTTTTTTACGTAAACGGTTCATCTTCAACCCTGTAATAAATTTCATTCTGAGGGAATCCGATCAATATTTCGAATAATTGGGATTGTGAATTCTTCAACGCTCATCAATCTCTTGCACATGAATTGATAAATAAACTTTTCCGCTCGAACATTCGTCTCGTTTCGGACCATCGTCTGAGCATGTTATAGTGCATTACCATCTTTTTCGTCTCTTTTCTGATGGTAGAACAGATATTTGAGAATGCTGAAACAGTAGCCCATCATATTATCCAGAACCACACAAGTCTATACGGTTTTTGTGATAAAAACTGATTCCCGAGACTCAATCATCGTTTATCTCGAAATCGGCCTCATAACTTACGACAAAAATTTTTTTGGTAACGTATTTTCACATATACTTGGATATCCCGTTCGAATCTCGGGAGTTTCTCTCAGTCGCATTTAAAGTTAGTTCAGCCCTACCGTGTCCTCTCTGTGGGCCTTACACTACTAGACCGGTGAGATGCCAAATTTTCGTTCCCTCGCTCATCATTTTCTGATGAAATCTCTCGGGCTTAAATTATGGCTCCCATCACACTGAGTGTTCGTTCACGAATGCTCGGGACACTCGAAAAAGGTCTAATCCTGAATCGAGATTGCATTCCTCTCATCACTGTCAGTCTTGCTTGCCAGAAAGTACTCTCTCTTGAAGTTTTGACTCACATACGCTTGATCACGTCGAATTTGTTCGCCCCATGCCGCTTTGAATATATCAGATTTGCTCGCTGTAGGAGTGGTACGAATCTCAAATTCGGCCAATATTCTGATTGTTACAGACGGAATCTCAGTACAAATTATGAACGGCACTCATCTCGTCGACTGAATACGGTGGCCAGCCGAATCGATGAGTTGTTCTCGTTATGGCCAGAATTCCGTTACAACTGGCCTCGTTACGTCTGGAAAATATTGTATTCGCGAATGAGCTATCGAAAACCTTCATTCCTCTTGAGTAACAAAAACCGCAGGCACGGATAAGGTCGTTCGATTCGGATGAATGTGAGGCAGGGCTGTGTGATGTTGCAGGAAGAAATCGATGGAGTACGCCATTCCTTGCCGATCAGATGAGATGGCATCAACTCAAATACTTTTCGAGGCGTAGGAAAAAATCCCCCTACTAATCATCCCCTCATCATAAATTATTACTATACATTCATTTCTCCCAGCAAATTTTTTTCTGCTCCAAATCTCTTTTACATTCTTTACTCGTCAACAGCATGGGTTGAAGTGAGAGAAGCCGAGAAAAAATTAAAGAAAGGTAAATCATTATCAAACTCGAAAGAAACGCGGAAGAATAATGTCAAGAAAAGACTATATAGTGACAGCGAAGATGAATCAGATAGAGAAAAGAATTACAAGAAGAAGACGAATCAATCTAAATCAGTTCATGAGAAATTGCTGGAAGAAATTCAGGTGAGCTAATAAGATATCCACGAAGGAGAAGTAGTGACTACGTTGAAGGCTTATACTGATCATTATCATGTATTCTAGAACGACTCTGGTTCAAACACTGATTCTGAAGACGAGAATGCTGATAAAAAATCCAACGGAGGGAAATTTGATGACGACCGATGTAACGTGGGATCCTCTGAAGAGAGCGGTAAAGATGATGATACTGGAGTTGTGAGAAAACGGAAGGTACTTGGGTGATAATAATACATTCCTTGACAATAGGCACCCTGCATTTTTTTGACCCCCTGAGCAGAATATTGTGCAAAATAGAGCAAATTCAACTGATCAAGGTGCAATTTGAAAAAAAATTTCCAAATTTTTCTTTACGCTGTGCAAATTGTCTGAAAGTCAGACGACTTGCACCGTGTGACGTCACGGAAATACAATCGTCGACTACTGCTACTGCAAACATATGTTCACAATAGCATCAGTCAACGAAAAAAGGTTTGGCAAAATCGAGCAAACCGAGATAAGTATTGTGCAATTGGTAAAGAAATTCGAGAATATTTTTTTCATCTTGCGCGAATCGTTTGACGTCAGGATGATCTGCACGGTGTGTCGTCACATTCGACTTTCAAACAATTTGCGCATGCTGAAGAATATTTTCGGGATTCTCCTTTCAATTGCACAATACTCATCTTGATTTGCTCAAATTTGCCAAATCTTCCATTCGAGGTGTTGAAGAAAAAATGCAGGATGCCCATTCAGACAAGTTAACAGACATTAAGACAAAGTTTCTCGCTCTCCTAAGACATTTTTGGAGTCTCTTTTCTTATTGCATTCAAAAATCGGGAACTCGTCCATTCGACTCATCCGTTCCAACACCTGAATACTGACCAGGCCCAAGCTTCTCACGCGGAAACGAATCCATTCTGTTCCTATCAGTAACAGTTAGTTGACGCGGAATCGAGCTCGTACTCGTTCAAGGATGGTCGGCCAAGTAGTATAGTAAGTAAGCCCCGGAAAGACGCTTCCTTTTAGGAGTAACCGGATGAACTCTTCCGAACCCTCCGATTTTTGGCTGAAATGATTGGTGGCACATCCAATAATCAAAACTAATTCGAATTATTGTTCAAAAATTGGGGGAGGCATGGATAAATTTTGAGTGAAGGCATTATTAAAGGCATAAATGAATTTCTCGTACCCTCGAGCCATTCATAATCGACACGCTCAGTCGGCGATCACATTTGACAATTGCCAAACTGCAATCTTCGAGGCTCCACTTGTATAGCGGCTACATCACGAAGGAATCTCTGATTTTTTTTGGATCTTAAAAATTTTATTTGAAAAATCAACCGAAAGGTGGGAAAATTCTCTCTCGGGCGGGACTTGAACCTCGCAATCAAGAGGCGCGGTAGCGCCTCGCTGGCGAGTATGAGCAGACGAAAAATCGAGCGAGGCGCTGTGCCTATCTATACTTTGAATCGGGGTTTTTTAACCTCACACTTTTTTTCTACTCGGATTATTAACCTCTTAACGTTTCTCATAGAGCTCTGCAATGCTTTAGCAAAGCCTTTCTAAAGCGATTCAGAGTTCTGTATAATTATTTTCTCAATCCGAGCACTGGACGCGTTTTATTCGGCACCGCAAAATTCATGCCTTCGTTTTACATCTCAGTTCGATTTCACCAGCCCCGTGCTTCGACTCGAGAAATATCGAAACGTCTCTACTACACATGTGTTGGGTATGTCAGATGGCCGAGGAAGAGAGAGAGATGCAGAGAGAGAGAGAGAGAGAGAGATTGATTGATTGATGATTTAGGTTTATTGGCCCGGGGACAATGGGTCCCATAGGGCAATTTGAAATGTACAGAATCCAATAACATTTGTAGAGAGAGAGAGAGAGAGAGAGAGAGAGAGAGAGAGAGAGAGAGAGAGAGAGAGAGAGAGAGAGAGAGAGAGAGAGAGAGAGAGAGAGAGAGAGAGAGAGAGAGAGAGAGAGAGAGATAGAAGCTGATAATAGTGGCTTTCGCGGACGACGCGGGACTCATAGTATGGGCTGACAACGAGGAACTCTTGGGTAGACGCGCGAACGAAGCGCTAGCCCGAGTCTACGAGTGGATGATTAGCAGGCTTCTGGAGCTCGCTGTCAAGAAGTGCGAAGCAATCGTGGTCACAAGGCGTAGGAAGTTTGACTTACCCCGGTTTTATATCAACGGGCAAGAGATTCCACGGAAGACAGAGCTGAAATACCTCGGTGTATGGCTCGACGACAAGTGGTCGTTCAAGAAGCACATCCAGGAAGCCACCCAGAAGGCGAGCAAGGTCGGTGCGGCGCTCCAGCGGCTTATGCCGAATATCGGAGGACCCAAGGAAAAGAGGCGCGCACTTCTCAACACCGTCACTACCTCCATCATGCTGTACGGTGCACCCGTGTGGGGGAAGAGGGTAGAGAAGACCATCATCGAGAAGAGAATGGGGCCTGTCCACCGAAGAGCGGCCCTGAGGAGTATCCGTGCCTACCGCACTGTGTCAGGAGATGCGGCTTACGTATTGGCGAGTACTCCGCCCATCCACTTGCTCGTCGCGGAGCGAGTGAGGATCTGGGACCACCAGAAAGTGATCGGAGCCGAACGAGTACTCACTCCGACGATGAAGGAGATCATCCGCGACAACGAGAAGGAAACCACCCTTGAGCATTGGCAAACTGAGTGGGATTCGCCATTTGCGAACGGCAGATGGACGCACCGGCTGATCCGTGACGTAGCCAAGTGGGCGGAACGCACCCACGGAGAGATGGACTACTGGACGACGCAGGCACTGAGCGATCATGGTTGCTTCGGTTCCTATCTAACCAGGTTCAAGAAGAGGACGACCCCAGCATGTCAGTCATGCGGGGACGAATGGGATGACGCCGAACATGCCCTGTTCAAGTGCAGCGACACCCGGAGAGAGCGCGCCGAGCTGGATGAATGGCTGGGTGCTCAACTAACACCTGAGAATCTCGTCCCGTACTTACTCCGCAACCAGGAGACATGGGATAGACTCACCGGATACATCAAGCTGGTGATGACCCACAAAGAGGAGAAAGAGAGGGAAGTAAGGCGCCTCGAAGCAGGCGAATTACAGTGACTCTGCCGATTGAAACAGAAGAGGCCCAAATGATTCCAGGAGGAATCTGATGCACTGAAGAGGGAAGAAAGAAGAAAGAAGAGAGAAGAAAGAAGAAAGAGAGGGAACAATGAAGAGTGAAGATAGAAGATGCCGACAAGTGGCCGAAGAGAGAAGATGGAGAAGAGGAACGCTCGCAATCGAGCGCGAGACATGCCGCTCATCCTGAAGTAATGCTCACGCGGTTCCGGGATGAGATGGTAGATGCAGGTGGATCTCCTTCTTGATTGCCCGATGCCCTAGGTATCGGACATCGAGGGGAGAGGGATATTACACGGCCGGGCCCACCTCTCGGTGGGCCCCACCCAAACCCGTGTCCCGCCTGGTATGGCCTGCGTGGGCTATGCGTAGTCCGCGTAAGCTGAACCAGTCCGGTGTCTGGGGACGGATCTGAGGGATCCTGAGGCAGATTTTGCCCTCTAACCACCTTAAAAAAAAAAAAAAAAAAAGAGATAGAAGCGCGTGCGCAAGATCTTCCTGTCCGGTTGATGCAATGAGGCTGTCTGCTGCGTACCGGGCAACGCGGGCACCGACCAGCTGGTTTGTTATCGCGGATAAATGAATTTTCGAATTATCTGAATTTCTCGATTCTACAATTATTGCATCAGATGTGGATACTCGAAACTAGCCACGACTAGAGGTGACGTAAAGATCAAAGCGCCGTGCGAGAAGGACAGGGAGGAGAGATTCGCCTGCTTTGTTGTGTTTTGTGTGTTGGTCGCGGCTCCGCAATATTGCTCTTGCCTGTAGCTGCATGGCTCTCCAGATTGAACTGAACAAAATATACACTGACAGTAGTGTATTTTTATGGAAAAAATGACGGAGCCGTGTGTAAGAAATTCTCAAGTGCGGTGGGGACAAGCGCTTGGAAAATTTGTGGTTACCCTTGGATTTTTATAACCAAGGAGTGAGATTCCCCTCCCCTCATTCACTTTTTTTTCAAAAGTAAAACTAGGCGAGTATGAGGTTTAGAGAAGAACCATTCATCTCCAGTACATCAGAACTTCAAATTTTATACGACATAGGAATGAGATCTAAAAGAACCATGTCGAGTATTTTTTGAGCCGATTTGTCACGATCAACATATCATCACTGGTAGAGACTAGAGCCACTTTCCTCCAATCAAATCTTCCTTTCAATTCATCCTAATGGTGGTGGTTTGACAATTTCTTACTAGCTAATTGTCGCTGAAATGACCCCAAGTTTAGGCGAGTAGAAGAGGTACAGGGGAATATCGAGATAGAGAAAATATAACTGAGTTTAATTTGGTGTTCCTGATGATTCACTGAAATCTCATATCATACTCAGTTATATTTCCTCTATCTCGATATTCCCCTGTAACTCTTCTACTCACCTAAACTTCGGGTCATTTCAGCGACAATTAGCTAGTAAGAAATTGTCAAACCACCACCATTAGGATGAATTGAAAGAAAGATTTGATTGGAGGAAAGTGGCTCTAGTCTCTACCAGTGATGATATGTTGATCGTGACAAATCGGCTCAAAAAATACTCGACATGGTTTTTTTAGATCTCATTCCTTCCAAGAGTTTAAACCATGTCGTATGAAATTTGAAGTTTTGATGTACTGGAGATGAATGGTTCTTTTCTAAACCTCATACTCGCCTAGTTTTACTTTTGAAAAAAAAAGTGAATGAGGGGGGGGGGGTCTCCAGTACTCCGGATTCTAAGTGGCTCGAAAGGAAGATGAATTAATTCGTCAAATGTATTTCATGAAATCGAGCGATAGAGTCAAAATATCGATGAGAACTACCTGATTGGTATAATTTGGATATCTCATTGGTCATGGTTCCTTGATTGACCGCATCGAGCTATTGACCCAGAGATGAGAAAACTCTTCCCCGAGCGAGTAATTACGCAAATGCCTCGGTAGTCCAATTGGTAAAGGCACTGGTTCAGAGTACCGGAGATTGCCAGGTTCAAGTTCCGCCCGGGGAAGAATTTTTTCTCCTCTCGGCCAATTCTTCAAATAAAATTTTAAAGATCAAAAACAATCAGAAATTCCATCGTGATGCAGCCACTATAAAAGTTAAGCCTTGAAAGTCGCCTGAGCGCGGTGATTACGAGAAGCTATCAAGAACGATGAATTGATTCATTAGATGTATTTCATTTTAATCCTTAATCACTGAGGTGGAATTTTGGCACATTTTGATATCGTTGCCGGTTGAAATTTCTCTAATCAAATGCCGAAAAAACAGTGCATCGCCTCTCTGTAGCTTTGACTCTAGAATACTGTGAAAGTAGACGTTCAAATTTGTTACCATATTGAAATGATTCAAGATTTTCAAAATTATATATATATCACATCAGTAATTGAGGATCAAGAAAAAAAAATTGTATTTCATCAAATCGAGCGATAGAGTCAGAATATCTACGAGGTCCCCTTCATCGGTATAGTTTGGGAGCTGATATGATTTGGAATACCAGCGCTGAGCTATTGCCTCGATTCGTCGTCTATCGATGCAGTTCAAGAGTGATGTCACGAGAGAGGTCATTGAATGTGCCACCAAATATACTGCAAATTGGCATGATCTGAGTCTTCCACTCACGATTTCGTAATTACTCTGATGGTGAAGTGACATTTTATCACTCTGCATGTCGCGACCTTTTGCTTCAAACGATCTAGATATGATGAGTCGGACATGCGTTTGACTCTACTGATGATGCTTCTACCTCCTTATCATGATCATGATAATTCCGAAATAAACGTATTGAAATTATCATATTCGTTACACGTTTCGGATGACGGAGGAGACAAACTTCCCCGCGTTATCGCTCAATTATCAGTCATGCAGCGTCAGGTAAATAGTTTGGAAAATAGAAACGGAATACGGAACGGAACAGAGAGACGGAATACAGAAGCGAGCAATCCACAAACGCCTCAAGAGGTAAATGTCGTTACTTAAGGCGAGTGCGTAGTCTGACGCCATTTGAAATTCTCTAATTTGATTCTCATGGGCTCTTTCTCCATACAGCAATTTCGACATGCGTTCTATCTGTATATACAGAATTCCACGTGATTTGGTTGAATAAAACTCGATATCTACAGAACGGATTCCGGTCTATCTCACTATAAATTCAACATGGTGACTGACTACGGTCTCGCGTTAACGCGTGCTATTTTTCTTCAAATTGTTGACGATAACAAATAAAAGGGCTTGTTGAAGCCCATGTACCCACCAATCCCTACCTCTAGGATCTCGTGACGTGGTATGGTTTCGATTCAGAAGCCGGTGCACTTCAGAACCCGGTCATGGCAATGGTGTCGAAATATGATTTCTGGGGTATTCCAATCGCACAAAGAGCACATATTGATCTGCTGGCACATTCCTCGTAGCTCACTCCTTTTTCGCATGTAGGTCAGACAAGAAGATACGATTTGTTCTGAGGTGGTTGTGAGAAAACTACGCTGAGACGTACCGTGGACAGCCAAGCACGGCTGGCCAGTACCTCCCAACAGTTCCGAGCTGGAATCGACATCGATACGGCCTCCTGAACCGGGTCAATCCTCTCTTTATTTCTCTCCAAGGAAGAGCTCCACCGAACTCACCAGTCCGACCCTGAGACGGCGCGGTGAGCATCACTCCAGGATCGGTGGCATCTCGCGCTCTAGATCGAACAGCTCTCTTCTCAGGACTCGCAGGTCTTATTCATCCTTTTGCGGTCTCCTTCCTGCTCTCTCCTCTCCTTCCTTCACTACTCCCTTTTCTCTCTTCCCACTTCAGTACATCATGTTCCTCCTGGAACCATTCGGACTTCTTCCGAGCGCTTAGCGCCTGCGATGCTCAGTACTCTATCTCTTGTTAGGTACTTTCCGCCCACTTGAGTAGGTCACGGATCAGCCGGTGTGTCCATCTGCCATTTGCAAATGGCTAATCCTACTTAGTTTGCCTCTGGTTAAGGCTGGTTTCTTTCTCGTCGTCGCGGGTGATTTTTTTTCATCGTTGGGGTGAGGGCTCGTTCGGCTCCAATCACTTTCTTGTGGCCCCAGATCCGTACTCGCTCCGTGACGAGCAAGTGGATGAGCGGTATCCTCGCCAGGATGCAAACCGCGTCTCCCGACGTGGTCCGGTAGACACAGATGCTTCTCAGGACCGCTCGCCGGCGAACAGGCCCCAATCTCTTCTAGATAATGGCCTTCTCTACTTTACCTTTCCATACAGGTGCACCGTAAAGCATGATGGTGGTGCTGGCGGTGTTGATTGGTGCGCGTCTCTTCTCTTTAGGGCCTCCGATGTCCAGCATCGACCGCTGGAGCGTCACGCTGACTCTGCTTGCTTTCTGGGCGGCTTCCTGTATGTGCGTCTTGAACGACCACTGATCGTCGAGCCATACACCGAGGTATTTCAACCCTATTTGGCGGGAAATCTCCTGCCCGTTGATGAAAAATCAGACCAAGTCAAACTTCCTTCGTCTGGTAACCATCATGGCTTCGCACTTCTTCCCTACTAGAAACTGTCATATACAATTACACGTCTGTCTTCATCATATTGATGTTGTAAAGAAAGATATGGGTATGACAGTGAAAAGGTGGTTAGGCAAAGACGTGAAATTAGGTATGGGAAGAAGGGTCAGAGAATGGCCCACTTCCATCTAATGAAATTCCACGAACTTTGGGACGTGTCAATGTACGTCCATTTTCACTTCCATTTGATGTGAATTTACATCAGCCAAACTCAAAATTGAAGAAACTATTCGGGAGAACGTAATTGAGAGTGATACCAGCGGGCGATTCTAGAGGGGGGAGGATCATGCCTTCCTGGGAATAGATGACCGTCAGAGCGGCCATGAAATTCTTTCGAAAAGATTGGTCCCATCAATGGCCGCTCCGACGACCACCATGCGCACGCAATATGGCCGCCGTAGAGGATAAATGGAATGGAGCAAAAACAACTCGTCGATCATGAAGTGATTGGCAAGACGTGGATGATATTTTGATTCCGTTGGAATGCACTTCTTGGAAGGAAAATCATTCTTCGAAATTCATGGAGAATTTTGAGAATTCATACTGTCTATCATTATCCTGGTTATGATCCAGAAAATCCGAGGAATCCCTGCAATATTCTATGCATTGTATTTACCATGTTCCTTTTCTTGCGGAGTGACAACTATCTCCAAGGAGTTTCGGACGATTTGAGAATTCATTATCTACATATTCATTCCGGCAAAGTCCCAGAAAATTTCGAAAGATCCCGCAGTTTCGGGGATATTGATTCCACATCGTTATTTTGGCGAAGTGCCGGAGGATCATGGAATTTTTTGAAAAATCTTGGGGATTCATCTCTCATATGTTCATTCTGGTGAGGGTCAGCTAGATTACGAAAATATCAGAGAAGTGTAAGGAATCCATTCTTTACATTTTTGTTTCGGTGCGAGGGAATCCTCGAGTTCTTGATAGAAATCGTGAGGCCAATTCCGTACATTCATGTTTCGGTGATACGCGGGAAGGGCTGAAGACTCTTGCTTAGTCATGAGTCGCTATAGATCATCCTCAATCGAGGTTTACTCGCCCCAACCGCACTAGGGGCCCTACGTAGGATCGGTTATCCATTATATTTGTACTCACCATATCAGCTTTGCCTTGTGATTGCTGTTTGACCTGGATATTGTTGGCCCGGTGTACACGCTCCTGCTACGCCGCTATTCTGTGTCTTCTTCATTTTCTAAAAATATCCGGTCTACGCGTGCGCCACAAAATCGCATCGGCTCATGCTTCATGTTATTCACCCGAAAAGAGCTGTCCTACTCTAGTCAGGGTGCCGCGTCCGATGAGAACCGGGATAAACTATTTCGGATCTTTGAGCACGCGCCCGAGCTAAGTAAGCGTGCTTGCCTCGGGAGAACACACGCAATCCTCACAGTGTCCCGTCTGCGTAGACCTTTTTGTTCGTCTGTCACGTACAGCTGTATCTCACAAAATACTGGGTCAAAAGTGCCCTCCTCAAGTTTATTATGATCTAGAAATAGAATGATGGAAATAAGAGGAACGTTGGTATGTTTTGACAGTGACTTCTATAGGTGGGCTCGGTTTGAATTTCTGTATGACAGACAAACAAAAATGTCTGCGCGGACCAGAAAAACGGCCAAGTTGATCAGCCATTTCACGCCTGTCTTTTTGAGGCGAATGGGCCTACTCAGCTCGGGTGAGCGTCTGAGGAATCAAGTAAGTTTATCTCGGGTTTATTCGGACGCGGCGCCCCGACTGGAGTGGGCGGTTTCCTTTGCATAAATAGCGTGGAGCGTGAGCCGATGCAATCCTGTGACGCACGGGCGGACTAAAAATTCTCCAGGTGATCAACAAGACCCAGACCAGCAGCGACGCAGGAGCGTACACCGGGCCTACGATTTCCGGGTTGAGCAGCAAGTACAAGGCAAGACTGATATGGTGAGTACAAGTATAATCAATCACCGAACCTACGAATGTCCCCTAAAGGGGTTGAGGCGAGTAATCCTCATTTGAGGATGAATCATATCAGCTCATGATTGAGCAAGAATCTCAAGGTTTTCCCGCGTTTTACCGAGATGAAAATGTAGAACATTGACTTCTTCATTCTTTCGAGAGTTCGAGGATCCCCTGCGATATAATAAGGATATGAAAAATGGATTTCTTAAACTTTTCGGAAATTCTCGGAATCTGCTTGACCTCCACCAGGATGGATATGTGAAGAAATATCACCAAACATTCATCTACAGGAATCTCCGGCACTTTGCCAAAATAATAATATAAGAACAGAATGCTTGAAACTGCGGGATCTTACGAAATTCTCCAGCACTTCGCCAAACTAAAAGTATGGATAATGAATTTTCAAATCTTTCCAAAACATCTTGAGAATTCCTCTCACTCCGCAGAAATAGAAATATGAGATACGATATCTGAAATATTGCATGAATTCCTCCAATTTTCTGGCACTCAACCGAAATAACAATATAAGAAAATGGATTTTCCAAATTCCCCAAGAATCTTGAAAAACCTTTTTTCTTCCAAGAAAAGCATTCCAATGAAGCTCAATTATCATCCACGTCTCGCGAATCGATTTTCGATTAGGCATATCTTTTCTATTTCATAGATACTTCACGGTGGTCATATTGCGTGGCGGCCACCTACAGGGCCGATTCCTTCCGAAGAATTCCATGTTTGCTCTCGCGGTCGCTTATTTCCAGTAGGGCGCGATCGATCCTCTCTTTGAATCATACCACTGAAATCACTTTCAATTACATTCTGCCAAATAGGTTTTTAATATTTTGAGTTTGGCACATATAATTCCACATCATTTTGGACGTCAAGATGAATGTATATTTACACGTCCGAAAGTGCATGGAATTCGATGAGACGAAAATGGGCCATTCTCTGACCCCTTTTTCCAAATACAATCCCACGTCTTTACCAATTCACTTCCCCACTGTCATATTTATATTACTTTTCACGAGCTGATCATGGTAAGAATGGACGTGTGATTAGACATGTAGATGGACGTGTAATTGTATATCACAGTTATCAGCAGGGTTGACAGTAACTGCTAGGTTCGGCTGATCATCCACTCGTAGATTCAGGCGTACGCCTCGTTTGCGCATCTACCCAGAAGTTCCTTGTTGTTCACTCATGCTATGTACTTCTAAACGTATCTCACGTGCCACTACGTTTCGGAAAGTAACGTGAAAATTGACGGTGAAGTGGTGTCAAACTTTCCATTGGGGTCCCACTCCTTACTCGCTCTTGAGAGTAAAGGGAACTCCTCTCAGTGTCGACGTGAAAGAGTCTTCGATTGGAGATATCGAGTTGAAATTCAAGGATAGATATTTCCAAGATAATTTTCAGAACAATTTCAACTCTTCCAAGTCGAGTTTCTAGATATTGTATCCTAAAATCCGAGAGCGCGACTGATAATGAGGTAGATAAGAAATTAGTGCATCGTGTATACAATGTATATTCCTTTTTCCGGATTCAGGCTCAGGCAAAAAGGTCAGGAAGAGCTGTTCCGGATACACTTACGTACCCTCGCGCATGAATTCCCTTATTATTGACCATGAAGGCGTGGGCTACCTCCATAAGGGGACCCGAGCGCATGGTGACATATCGAGACATGGGTCCCGTGGTAAAGGTTCAGGCTTCTCAACTCCTTGATATGCACTGGCCGCAACACATGCATATTCCGAGCTCACCGACATCCAAAGCGCGCCCTCGCGCAAGCGCACCGTGAACGAGCGTCTGCTTTGCTGGTAGTTGATCGGAGATGCATCGTTCATCACAGCAATAGTCCATTATTTCGACAGATTGATATACATTCCCTAACGTCAATATGTTCTTCAAGATTTTATGCAAGTCTATCAATTTTTTGGGATTTCTTGACTTTGTTAGAGAATGCTGAATTTTCTGAGTCGTACTCCCAGAAGACCGCGTGCATGAGGAAGGAAATTTCAACATCGTTGTATATCCGCTCGAGCCTCGTTGAATGCAAGCACATTCCAGAGAGTCTGGATCAGCCTAGGGCGACCACAGTTCCGTGGAGATAGAAGGGGCTAGATGTGTATTTGCATCTTTCGGCTACATTGTCATCATGTCTCACACTTCTAGACAAATAGTATGTCCGCAATCTTACGGACCGCCAATCACTCTGATTGATAGAGAGATAATGACTGATTCGGACAATAGCATTCCCATGGGCACTCTTTGTATCATGCAATGAAAATCTGATGATGATTCTGACAGAGGAATAACAACGTTCTCGTAATTAGAACACTGACATCTCTTCTGTGTGCTAATCGCAATCACAAGCTCATTTCAGCAAATCCATTCCAGAGACCATGTGGACGTACGACCGAGTTGGGGCACTCAGGAGTTTTTGTTAGTTCTTCCAAACTTGCAAGACTAGACAAATCTAGCACCTCCAAATTCACAACCGAGTTGATGGATATCGTCTTCACCCGAGAGGAGTTGGCCACGTCCTCGGTTACGGGTCAACCGAGCAATTTTGATCCTGGAGCGAAAGCGAAACCTGCATTAGACCTCGCAAAGAAGGAAGCAGTGGAAGGTGAGATGTGTAACTATTCTAACCATAAAATATTCCATGTATTCTAAGGAATGCGTAGCGATCTCAGTCAGCAGGAAATCCATCGGATTATTTCATATGACATACCTGAAATGATCTTTCGGATGATGATACTTGGAAATTTGCGCAACCTAGCAAAGCATGTCTTCCGTAGATACGATACCATTCTCGCTTTTACAAAGGATTCAGATGAAGGTCGTCCTTCTCATATACTTCACATCGATTCGAGTTCCAATCATTCATCTACCCTTCCACTAATACTCGAAAGTATGGCTGTCTAATTACCACGTGTCATGTCGGCGCCCAATCCATGGCTCATGAACGTCATAATTGCATCGCGTACGCAGATTCTTTCGGCTCCAACACTGGACTGCGGAGTTATTGAGCCTTTGGATTCCATCAATCGCAACATATGCTCTACTTCTGAGAGAAATGCTCCCCTATCGATATTCTTGTTACATTCCCTCACTCTGTTGATAGATTCTAGAAAAATCTCGGGCATAAGCTACAATGTAGGAGACCTTGATCAGGGTATTCAGATATCTAATTCATATGAGACAGACATCCATTCTCATAGAGGTCGAAGGTTTCCTCCACACACTTTTCCGCCGCATCTAGAATCTCGATACTCTAATCACTCATTGTCCAATTGACGTGAGATCGATGTAGAAAGGCCCACGTTTATTTGCGCAAATTTCGGAGACTGGGCGATTTCGACTCCGGAATTTGCAGAATCTTAAAGGGCGCAGCACACCCATCGTTGACTTTTCTTCATTTGGACTAATGCTCAAACAATGATTAAATACTCGCGTGACTTTTAGCTCTGCTGCGAATTTGGAGGAATAAAAGCAATCTATTAGTAAGTTCAGATGGGATCCTCATCATCTAGTTATTCTAATCGATTCATGTCTAGGTAAACCTATGGTATCTTCAGAGTGTGAAAAGTAGGAAGGATGGATTCAGGAGTTTGCAGTGTTTCGCAAGGTCTGTGTAACAAAAAGATGATGTGTCTCAATTGCCGAAACAATCATCCTCGTCATTTGTCGAATTTCATAGGCCTTGGATTGGGCCCGAAGTGCATCAATGGTAGGAGCGATTACTGAATGATTTATTGAGGTATAGACATCAATTATCGCGTGGTTGTGGATGCATCGAGATTAGGAGTCCCGCGTGCCACATGTAAAACAATTTCTAGACACAATTTACGCAAAAATCACATCCCTCATTTTGAACTGCATTGTCATAAAAGATCGAGCACGTCATCGTTCTTGGGCTGAATATGTAGGTTTTTGTTGATGAAATACATCGCCGTTCTCACATATGGATGAATTTACTAGAAATAAACCTTGGGTAACAGCCGACATTGAGCGTCAGATGCTCCAGCGTCACCGCCTGTACTCCAGAGCTCAACGATCTCAATCTATCGGTGACTATGAACGATTCAAATCTCTGCAACGGCTCTGATTTGACCCTAATCCTAAATCCAAGTGGCAGCAACTTCGGAAACTCGGCTTGTCTAGTCACAGACTCCCTTCTCCACTGATGGTCTTTTCTCCGAGTGCCCTCAACTCACCACTTTGTTTCGGTAGCCTCTAACGCCCCATCGCTCTCTGATACCGACATCGAGAATGCATGTAATGCCCCCATCCCTGATGGTACTCCCAATTTCGACTCCTTTACTGCTTTGATTGAAGATGTACTGAAAGGGCAATCCCACAGTAATTCGCATGGGATTGAAGAAGACGGGTTATCCTCAGGAATGTTGAAGGCAGCTTTTTCCATCTTAGCTCTGTACTTCACTCAGCTGTTCAACGAATCCCTTGCCACGGGTCACTTCCTATCACAATGGAAACGTGCCTCTGTCATTCCCTTGGCCAACAAGAGTCTACTTACCAACATGTCTGAAACCCGCTCCATTGCCCAGTTATCAGAGCCATCGAAATTACTCGAGCGGTTGGTCCATGATCAACTAATAGATCATCTGCTATCTAACGCATTGCTTGATCCCTTCCAAGGTGATTTCCGGCCAGCACACTCCACCCAAACAGCTCTTCACGGTATAACGGAGAACGCTCAAAGAGCAATCGATTAACAAATGCTTACAGTCCTGATATCGTTTGACTTCTCGAAGGCCTTCGATACAATATCTCATGCGAAACTTTCACTGAAACTTCACCGCATTGGATACAGCGAGAGAGTCATCCGCTGGATCGGTAGCTACCTTCGCAACCACTTCCAAGCTGCCCGTAGAAAGGATGGACTACACTCTGAATGGTTTTCATTATCGACCGGTGTTCCACAAGGTAGTTGTCTGGGGCTACTTCTATCTCTCATTTTCATAGATGCCCTACCTAAAGTCCTGAAGAACTCACAACACAACAAATTATGCTGATGACACCCAAATATTTCGTCACTGCTCCCCCATAGACATCGAATCCTGTATAAGACTGCTTAATGATGACGCCAATTCTATTGTAAGGTGGGCTACGAGCAACGACCTCAAATTGAATCCGAACAAAACAACCGTCATAATTTTCTGCAGCAAGAAAACCCTATCTTTCATGGATCTTGCTACTCTATATCGTATCATATTGTCAGGTGAATCCATCACCTACTCGCAAAGCATGAAGAATCTTGGCGTATTCATTACTCCTGACTTAGATTGGGATGGCCAGATAAACTCCATCACCCGTTGCACCCACGCTACCCTCCACACTCTGAGAGTGTATCGACATGCTGTCTCGCGACCACTCAAACTGAACCTTGTACAGAGCCCAGCTCTTTCATGCCTAGACTACGCTGCTACTGTTTACTACCATCTGGAAGAAAGTCAAATAGAGAAACTCCAGCGGTTACAAAATTCGTGTATCCGATTCATTTTTGGCAACATACCTTGGAGAGACCACGTGGGCCCATACCGCCTTTAACTCGGATGGCTCTCGGTTAAACGCAGAAGACGCTACCTTATTGGATGCCTGTAATTCGAAATCCCATCTACACGTGAACCCAACCACCTGTTCCCGATGTTTAAATTGAAATCCAAAGAGCAAGCTCATCCTCTGAGATCATCCGGTCTCCTTACCTTCCAGACATCCAGAATCGAAGCTCTCAATAAATCTTTCACATTAGCTGCCTCGAGACTTCTAAACGAGCTTTCCCCCATCGATATCAACCCCGAATCCCCCAACACCTTCGAAACTGAACTCTTTGAATACTTATTTGATAAGGATACAGTTGAATGGAACAAAGTACATGCCCTCAAAGTACCGCTGGTTCCCCCGCTCCTCGTATAGATACCCTTATTTGTGAGCCCTTAATTGAATCTTTCTGAATCGAATTTCGCATAAGTTTCAATCTGAATGATTTTTCCACATTTAGGCCTCAACGCTGCACGCTGATTTCCTAGTATAGAACCTATACAGCTTCTACTCATCTATCTGCAATGCCAACACATATCATGTCATTGAAACCTCCACAAATTGTTACTATTTATCAATCACTCCTGTAATTTATCAACTAGAGTCAGGGGGGTCCTACCCCAAGACTCCAATAAATATACTCCTATCTATCTATCTTCTATCTCAGATTTCAAATGATTTTGTGATTACAACTTATTTTACGTCTCAGAAGACATGATTTGCGACAAGCGGAGTTTTCCACTAGGAATTCTCGAGAGTTCCTTCGTTTTTACTACTCTCGAATGCTTTTAAGGTGCATATCTTGCTTTGGCTCAATGATACAAGATGTGTTATGTGTGGGAAGTCGATTTTTTGACCGTAACAACAAATTTTCAGGTGCACGCATTAGCTTGTAGGTTAGAGGGCGATTGATCATCCATTCTGAGAATTGAATGGGCAATTCATTAAACTTTGAAGAATTGAATTCTTTCGCCTCAAGGCCGTCTATATAGAGATGACAAAGCAAAGTGGAAGTTGTTGGTGTGTCACAAAATTTTTGTCGTTTCAAGAAGTCGCTCTCGCGTACGATCCTGTGATCGGGGCAATAGAAAGAATGATTTTCCGGGGACGACATCTGATTCAGCATGCGACCATCTATGAATCTAGCTGAGTCCTATTGATGTCATCAAATCCTGACTGTTGTTACAATGGGGAGAGCAATTATTTTTGCGTAATTCAGCCTTGGAAAAGTCTTCTTCGTATGGGACATGAGGATGTGGACCCCGTTGCACCTGGAACCACGTGTAATTCAATTTCTAGTAGAACAGGAAGATATATTGAAATCACCCCCATCGTAGATCCACCCGAAGAGGAATGCAAGGCTTATGAGAATGTGAGTGTGAACCTGGGCCCGCCGAACTGGACCAAAATATGCTAGTGGTAGGCCCGTCAATGCTCAAAATAATTTTGGTCCAGCTGCCTCTTTGAGTGACGAACCCTCAAACTAGTCCGATCTCGTCCCCCTTTTCCTCTCGCCTGCAGATCACAGAAATGCTCAGGTCATCACGAATTCGACTGCTAGAGGGACGTACCTGGGCTCAAATTGAAGCTCTAATAATTTTTTGGTCAACAACTAGCATTTATGAAAAACCCGAAATAATTCTGTTAAATCGTCAAGAAAAGCTTCACAGAGTCCCCATGTATAACCATACGGGCGGGCGGTTGGCGAAGAGGGGATATTTTTCCTCGATTCTCCCCTCTCCGCCAACCGCTCGGCCGTATGCTCATACATGAGGACTCTGTGAAGCGTTTTTGGACGGTTTAAGGTAGTACTAGCGGTACTGATGAGTCCAAGTTCAGAATATACCCGCGCTTGACTCTCTTTTGCCCGTGATATAGGTATAGTGAATGCACGCAGCAGACGACAACCTAACCCCAAAACCGCAGAAATGAGTGACACTTGGGCTGAGATCTTCTTTCGTATGCTCTAAATCGTCGATCTGTTGGTTTTTATGTGATTTTCGTGCTCTCTTCCTCTTGTGGACCGACTCTCCTGAAAATCTGTACGGCAGATATTACTCCACTCGTAATTTTCCATAAGCCACCGTGTTAAATCGAGTTTCGCAGAACTGCTCAGAACTTTCCTCTCAGACTCTGAAGGCTTCCGAAATGTTGACTGAGGCAGTTTGAGATAGGAATCTACCACTGTGCCAAATTTCTTGATTTTCTGTACGGTAATTCGATGACCGCTAGTACTACCGTAACACAACCATTCCCAGTTTTTGAGAAATGCTCGTTGTTGCTCAAAATTAGAGCTTTAACCATAGAGATATTACAGATAGAGGAGGGAAGCGCAGCCTACACGGTTCTTCGCGAAAGAGACAGAGAAAAGACAAAGAGTCCTCTTTCCTTCACCCTTGCACCTGCGCCGCGCATCATGCAGTACATCATCTCCTCTCCAACGCGCCTAAATGTCTTGGTGTCGACTGCGCAATGCGCCGCGCAGGTGCGAAAGGGAAAGAAAGAGGACTCCTTGTCTTTTCTCTCTCTCTTTCGCAGAGAAAATCCCACTTACAGAGAGGACCACCTCTCCCCTCCTCTATCTGTAATATCTCTACGACTTCAACACGTTCACTGCGGAGGCTGAAACCGATGATCTTTCCCTAGGTGTGGCGCGAGCACGGGTGCGTCCCCCTAGTAGTCGAACTCGTGTCGATCTGAGCATTTTTTTGATCTGCAGGTGGGAAGAGTGAGGGGTAGAATCGGGCTACTTTGAGAGCTTGTAACCCAAAAAGGTAGCTGGACCGAAATTCGAGACTTGGACGAGTATCTCAAGCATTTACGGGTCTACCACGAGCATATTTTGGTCTAATTCGGCGGGCCAGGTTCACAGGGGTTATGAGAATTGGAGATTCACGAAAACGTATATTCTGGCGAGTGTCGAGTATCCTTATAAAGTAACGGGGGCAATTGGGAAGCATAATGGAATATTAATCAAGACTTAATCTCACTAATGTGATACCCAGGTTACCTCATCTCCGCGAAGAAACTATCTCATGAGAGTAATTGTAGCATGAGGCCCCCATTCAAATGCATAGGATCGTTTTCCATTCGACCGCATATACGTGGCGAAGCCGCAAAATGAGTTACGCGACTGTTTCATCATTGTTTGAGTACTGCTCAACCAATAGAAGTTCACCGGGTATGTCCTGTTATTTCGAAAATTTTCAAATTTCTCAACGAAGGTGGCCAGAATTCTGAGATTTGTCCATATGCGAACTGTCAACTGCCCTCAGTAATATATCCATCATAACAGCGGTAGACGAGGGGATATATGTTCAACGCTAAAGCAATAAATGGACCCCGAAGTGCCGCGGCGTTGTCGGGTATGAATGATTCCATAAAATGCCTCAGCGTGAGGGGTGATGAATGCAAGCATTCTTGCTCAGCGCGAAAATTGAACTGCTCAACCGGATTGCCTAGTTTAAGAGATTTGCCCATGTTCAGATATTCCAATCATTTCGTGGCACATCTCAAAGAGTACAATGGCGTCTATTAAGATAACGGAATACCCAGATACGCAGCTCGCGACTCTACATCATCATGATATAACACTAGAACGACTTCTTCCATAGAATCAGCTTACTTCTCAACCTTTACTTTGCCGGCATTCCTCGTGAGAGAATGAATATTTGTGAGAGGAGGTATCGTTATCAAGAACATATCGCGATGAGTATTCAAAAGCACAAATGACGCCTTCACGCCCCAGAGTAGCAGTTGGAAGTTTAACGTTACATTGAATGACTGAGATGTGTCTATGCGATAGACAAGTAAGATCACCATGATTTCATCGAGGTCTTGTTTTCCATTTCCCCAGAGTACGTGTTCACGAACTCCAAGACACAAAACAAAGACACAATGAGCCTAATAAAGAAGGCTATGAGGGACAAGTTGACCAATGCTGCAGCTTCAGAGCGGAATCGCAAGAAGAACAAGAAATCTCGGTCAGATCGGAATAGAAATAAGGAGTAATAATTAACTTGGATATTCCTCGTTCTATGGTGTTGGCTTTAATTGAGGATGTACAATTGATGTTACGTGATTGAGAAGTAAATAAATTGTTTTCATCGAGATCCAAAGAAAGATTTATCAGAAAGCTCGTATGCATAGATATCATCGGAGTGAAGAAAGTAGAGTTTCGGACGGCATTTGGATATGTGGGATGGATATGCTATGCTCACCATATATTCAAGATTCATGGTGAGATCCGATCCAAATTTCTGCAATGTGGTTTCCAAATATCCACACACAAGAGTCCGGAGCAGAGCAGAGTTGTTAAAATCCACTGCACGTGCATTACACGAGCGTGTATTACACGTGCATCCGTGCATTCGTGCATTGAGCTTTCTGCTCCGAAAGGTTAGGTAGTCTGCATGTTTACTTTCCAAAAATCGAGTTTTTCCGAGTAAACTACGAATTATCTCCAGATAATGATGCACAGGCAAGCTGGGTAACTGTCGCTATCATCCCAGGATGATCGAGATTGGAGGCCAGAGTGCTGATCACGCTATTGAAAGTGAGGTGATGTCTGTGAAAGCTCAAACATCCTAGACAACACATGCTCTCTTCTCGGTTGATTGTCGCAAGCTACAGATTTTGACCGAGTTTCGGTCAAGTTTTGTGGGCAAAAGTCTAGTGATCGGTCATCCTATCACTCATTACTCAAGAACGATTGCTTTTTATCGTATTAAATGCTCGATCCGCAGACAACAAACACTCGAAATCTCATTTGCTCTAGACAACATGTTTGATTGTTCACTTTTTCGTAATCGCTCTTTCAACGGTAAAAATTAATCTTTCCAGAATGATGATGAACGAGAGGCCTGTTTTTTCGACTTCAGTCCACCCATACTTCTCAAAACTGTGTCAATCAACCGAGAAAGAAAGCTTGTCTTATTTTGGGTGTCATCAATTTTTACAGGTGTTACCTTTTTTTTAACAGCTTGATTATCACTTTGCGACTTAGATTTTGATTATTTTGGGAAACTAGTGACTATAACCCGACTTTCCCGGGCATCATTAATGTCTTGTCCCGGGCATTATTATCTTGAGATAATTCGTACTTTATCAGAAACACTCGATTCTCGAAAAGTAAACATGCAGTCTACCTAACCTTTCGGAGCAGAAAGCTCGATGCACAAATGCACGTATGCACGTGTAATGCACGTGCAGTGGATTTTAATAACTCTCGTCCGGAGTGAATTATCATGAGACTTTCCACGTCCCAGAATTAACCCTCTCCACGATACAACTTACTATTCAATATTACTAGGTCGAAAAAATAAGGATCATCTTTGAGCTCCCTTCCTCACCAAATCCCAGAAACTATGACAAAATTCTGTGATGTGTATCCATATCATGCTAAGACTAAGCGATCATATTTTCATTGCTTTCGAGCCTTTCCTTCAGAACTTTCAGTGTGGGACGGAAGTCACAACCTCCTCGCGGACTTGTCTATGAAACTATCAAGTGAGGCACTGGCGAAAAAAGCATTAGTCAAGGCTGTCAGTACCCAAAATCGGCTGAAATTCCATTTCTCGTCAGTGATTGTCTGAAATATCAATGTGAAGTTTGGCCATTAGTCGCTGAATCATCCCAAGCTTCTGGGAGATAATTGATCTCAAAATTTCGAGATTCAGAGGGGGAACATTCTGTTACGTGGCACGCTATCGAGGGCCCATCTTTTGTGTTCCATGAGTGTCAGGAGTAGCAAGGGTGGCTCCAAAAGTACGCTGCAGAGGTGGCTATTCTTATTGGAGTTGGAGCGCATTCACTCCTAGGCCAAAAGAAAGTCGGTATGGCCCTCATTCCGCTGTAACTGTCGACTCGGTCCCGACGAGCCCAACCCGACTGAGAAAGGTCGCACAACAGTGGCGCTCTTCATGGTGAGCCTGAACGAGGTCAAAACCGTACCGGAAAAAACTCTCAAAATTACAACAGGATGATTGAATATAGGTCGAAACAAGTAACAAAAAAAATTACACTGTAAGCCCTTGGGCGAGATCTGGAAAAGACGATTCTCAGTTCTCTAAAGTCAAAGGATGTAGGATTTGTGTTCATTATCATCACGGACCTCATCACACGATCTGCTGATGCTCGATGAGTTTGAGGACCCTGATATTTCGTCAACTCTTCCACTGAAAGATGAGGAAAATATCTGGTTGGAGGTTGGGATACCTTCGAGCAAGAATTGATAAAACACGAGTGTTTCAGATTTTATCGAGCATCATTAGGTCGCAGGATGAAATACGTAATAAATATGAACACGTATCTTCCGTCTCTCGATTGTGGAAACTTGTTCACGCTCAAGGCTTCATGGTAAAAATTGTTCTGGTAACGTGTCTCGATCTATATTCGATAACCACGTTGGCATCTCGGGAGATTCTTTCTGTCGGACCATGGACATAAGAAGGTATAGAATACGGGACGCTGGTTATTGCCGTGGGACTTCATGCGAATGAAACGGATGCGCAAGAGGCAATGCTTCCTTACGGAGCGGCGTGACTCTCACGTCATGCTCTCTCACTCGCACTATGCAATCTCGACGTCCCACTCTCCCAATCCTGAAACGCAGTCTATATCTTTCCATGTCTATGTGTCGGACTAACACCTAGTTCTGGCTCACCGTGTCCTGACATGTCACTGTCGCACAGTGGGGCCGAGGAGTTCTCGAATAATTCGCCTTCGCGTGAATTTGCAACCAATCGTTAAATGCGCAGACGCAGAAGGTTTTTCTCATTCATCCAAAAGTCTTCTGTTTGCGCAAATGTCGATTGGTTGCAAATCCTTGTAATGGCGAATTGTTCAAGAACTTCTTGGCCCCACTGTGTGTCGGGCCATCATCACGCGACTGTTGCGCTATGCTCGTGGTCTGCAATTATTGAGCGACTGGTTCTGTTGGATATTCAGGTAATAGGCATCTTGCATTTTTTGGCCCCCAGAAGAAAGGCCTGGCAGATTCGAGCGAATCGAGATGAGTAGGGTGCAATTAGGAAGAAATTTCCAAAGATTGTTATCATCTTGCGCGAATTGTTTGAATGTCAGACAATTGTGTCCCTATGACGTCACATAGTGCAAGTCATCTTACTGTCAAACAATTTGCGCAAGACAAAGACAATGTTTGGGATTTTTTCTTTAATTGCACAATAATTGTCTCAGTTTGTTCGAATTTGCCAAACCTTTTTCTGGAGGGTTCGAAGAAATTGCAAGACGCCATACAATAGCGGCAGTCGACGACTTGTGGGAGTGACGTCACTCAGTGCAAGTCATCAGACTTTCAAACAATTTGCGTGAGATGAGAATAATTTTTGGAGATTTTTCTTTCGATTGCACCCTACCTATCTCGATTTGCTCGAATTTGCCAAACCTTTTTTCAAAAGAATTCATGATACCTTTTGGCTGCCGTGTGAGTGAGAATGCGGAGGATAACACGAAGACTTAGAAAGCACCCAACCCAGTCCTTGGCAAGCTGCTGATCATACCCCAAATTAACCCTGCAGGTTGGTCTCCGCTGAATTTGGACGAATGACAGTTGCACGACGGTCGTGCGACCGAGAGGCGATGACCCCTCCAATGTGAGTGCAATGATATGTATGCGCAGTAATGAAGACAGATTTATGTTGAGATGAATTCTTCTCTTCGGTTTGTCCGCATTGAACGGTAACAATCAAGATCCAAAATTCTCCTCTTGCTTCGATTCGGCATTTCACTGCCCCGTTAAGATATCAGAGGCCAACGTCGAATACCATCGACATCCATTGCGAACATAAAGATTAGCCTTAAGGTAGTTGTACACTAAAATGCAGAATATACTAGAATGTCACCAAAGTTCGTGAAGATTTAGTTCAAGTGTTAATGAACAAAATGATTGACCGTTTTGTTTCAGAGTGGTAGTCATCAAAATTTGTCACTTCCAGCATGGCGCTCATGCGAGATCGTTGACTCCCACATAAACGCAATGTTAAAAGTGGCGGGTTTCTGATAGCTACCACTCCGTAACAAAACGGTCAATCATTCTGACATTTTGCACAGGTGTTTATGGACACTTGAACCAAATCCTCCCCAACTTTGGCGATTTTCTGGTATACAGTGGAATCTCCCTCAACGGATACCTCCTGTTAGCGGACACCTCCCAATAACAGACCATTTTTTGCGACCAGCAGAAGTATAATCACAGAAATGAACCTGTGATTAGTGGACACCTCCGGATGGCGGACAGTTTTGACGCAACCAGAGATGTCCGTGCGACTCGAGATTTCACTGTATTTTCAGTTTTAGTGTACAACTACCTTAATACACAATGCCTCCTTTCATAGACTATGCGGGTCTTAGAAATTAGTCAGTGTGATAGAGGGTGCTAAAGAATCTTAACGAAGTGTAGCTCTCGCAGAGTGAGTTCTATTAATTTCAGGCCTTTGACTGATGATATTTTCAGGATTCATGCTCGCTCGCCTTTCAAAAGCTTTCCTACTACCTGATTGTGGTCAGATATTCACGAGGACGATCATCACCTGGGACTGGTTTTTCAGTAGTTTGCAAGTGGTTTGCGAGTAGTTTCTACCAAGTTCGCTAGTAGTTTGATGGAATTGAACAACACAGTGCATGTCATCGGCTATGTCGGGTATTGAAAATACCAGTATCCCATTCTGTGCAGTCCTCTTCTAGATGAGCACAAATATCATGATATTTGTTCAATTGATGCAATGCGTGCAACAGGGATGAGTGGATTACAAATATGATAGACGAAGTGTTCCACAGTAGTATGCTAGCAGTTTCCCTGTAGTTCACGATTAGTGTGTCAGTAGTTGAAAGAATTTGAGCAACTCAGTGTGAGATATAGCCAAATTTACCCTCGGCGTGCGATGGATTGAGCGATAACCAATATTTGACCCTTATCCAAAGGGAGGTCATGAGTCAGAATGCGCACGCAGAATATGACGAACAATTTCGGGATATTTCCCCCAAACAAGAAAATCAATGCAAGGATAGAGCCATCAACCAGCTTCTCCAAGTAATCATCGAGTATACGAAAATATGGAGGGGAAAATCTTCGCGTCAGGCTCAAAAGGAACCAGTTCTTTGCTTGTGATATATTTTTTTCGGCTTAATACATTGTTCAGAGGTGTCTCATCCCTAAAGTGTGGGCTGACATAAGATCCTGATGATATCGAGCACTCCGTGGTGTTTGAATCTATTCCTCATTCACTAGCATGCCTGACATTTGGAACAGTCTCATGGAATCAAAGATATGGCATACGCAGTCACTCTGGGATCAGGAAACAGGGGACTCACAATATTCATACGCCATATCGCACTGATTGAATGCACTGGAAATATGAAACATACGAAATGTAGTACGTACAACCTCAACCGAACGGTTGAGATTGAGAGCTCATCATTTCGCTGAGACGAGAAGGCTCGATTTTCTCCTATCTTTTCGATCTTTCTCCACAATTTACAAAATCATCTCCCGGTCCAGGTCACCAGGGTATGATTTTTTTTTTCTAAGTTTTTCCGCGAAATAACCATAGGGATCCAATAGTTTACCAGTAGTTTGCCAGTAGTTTGCCAGTAGTTTCCGAGTAGTTTCCGAGTAGTTCATCCAATAGTTCTCCAGTAGTTTGCCCAGTAGTTTGACAGTAGTTTTTTTTCGTAAGGGGGGACAGAGCGCGTCCTCACCTACTCCGATTTATTCCTTAATGAAACAGTTTCGGCAAATATCAGATAGTAGGCTACCTGTGGCTTGAAAAGGTATAGCCGGATAAGATGGTCGAATGGGACCTAGGCTACATCGTCAGGAAAATTATGGGGTTCAGTTGCTACATGTGAAACTTACTTCCAGAAAAAATTTCAGATCCTTAGACCTCTCCAGGCCGCCATAGGCTCAAAAAAGCTGTTTATCGGTATTTATTTTAGTGTGGTGAGACCAATCGACCAAAAAATTTGGAAAGAATCACAAAAATCTGTCTTAACGCAACAAATATAAGAATAATATTCCCGGGAATTTTGATTGTCACACAGCAGCTAGAAAAAATCTTCAAATTTTCTAAAATTCACCGAGAAAACGGGGTGATAGGTGCAGGTCGGAAAAAATTTTTTTGATATACTGTGCGTAAAGTTGTGCGTAAAAGTCCATTTTGGTGCGGGTGTGCGGTGCGCAAGGTTGATCATGATTCCATTAACGTTCAGATTTTAGTGCGTGAAAGTAGAACGGTGCGTAAATAGTACATTTCGATACAAGGGCGTAAAACGTTTTATTCGCGTCCGAGTGATGAGTTTCCGGCCCGAGCCGTAGGCGAGGGTCGGAATCATCACGAGGATGCGAATAATACTCTCTCAGCGCGAATCAGTTAGGGTAGCTGAAAATCAGCTATTGATAGCTGATTTCGTCAGTTAACGTGAACGGATTCCCACTGATTGAATCAGCTAATACACAGGGTTATGAACGATGATATACACCGTTCGGGAATGTTTTTCCCTGCGCACTGGTTGTCACGTGATAAAACTTCAACCAGTCTAACTGGTTCTGTCTTTGGATTATGGAAATAACAGTTGAATGCCCAGCCACAATCTGTCTGTGAGGTTCCCGTATATCGGGTTACCTATGTAAAAGGAACATAATGTGATAGGTGGTCATATGAGTGGATGGGGATGGGTGGATAGATGGATGATGGGTAATGGGTGGATTGCGCATATATGAAGGGCTCCGGACCAGAACGGTATAAGTCCATTTTCCCATTCCTGAGAAATTCAACTCAAAGTTTTTTTGCAACAGAAAATTCGAATCATCGTTTTGAGTCTCAGTTCCTTTTTTATCATATAGTAGCTAAGTTTTCACGATAAATGTTGTATAGGGGGTAATGATTTTCAATGGTTCACTCTAATTACTCATTACTTTACAATAAAAAATGGACTTATACCGTTCTGGACCGGAAAATTTTTCGACTTTTTTTCCGGACCAGAACGGTATAAGAACGCTATTTCTGTTTTTTACCGTCTTGAACCAGAATAGATGGAGGAACGAGTTGACTTTCACTATTTTAGATCGGAAAGTGTGGAGAAATTGTAAATTTACACCGTTTAGAATCAAAAAACGTCCGCTTTTGGGTAGAAAAAAAAGTTGGAAAATCTTCCCGGCTAGAACGGTATAAGTCCACGTTTTTTCCGAATTGTCGATTAGGAGTATCTCCATTAGGTCTCAATGAAGACATTTGCTAATGTTCAAGAATCATCGTCGAGCTACATCGACAGATTTTACCGAACAGGTTCTATTTAGAGTACTATGACTGTAATCGATTTTATTCATGATATTGCGGGTCCAGGGGTGCACAGAGGGTTTCATCGACAAGTATTCATTCAATCAGCTCGGTCCATTATTTATAATGTTTGGTAGGTCGCAAAGTACAGAACTTCTACTTGAAGTTTCAAATTCAGACAGGTCGTACTGGAAAATTCAACATTTGAATACTTCTATTTGAGTATGGAGTTCGAATAGATAATCAGAATTTCTCAAATTTATGAGTCTGGCAACATGATATTGATAAACAATTTGATGTAAATCCAATTAGTTGCAGGGGGATCAATTGGAGAAATCTAGTATTTCTCAACACAATATCATTTACAGTGAAATTCACTTGTTTATAACTAATGGAGGAATTGAGCTGACAGTCGAATGACTACTTATATTGAAAAAGCGAGTTAGTAATTTTCAAAACTGTATACTGGATTAATTGTGAATGAGATATGTCTATTCGACGATGAAGCTATAGGTAGTCACGGACATTGACATTTCCCTTTAAAAAAAGCTATATAAATTATTCGAACTTGCCTGTATCTTAGGTTTAACGATTCGGTCTTCTGAAAAGATCTCTGAGGACACGATAAAAACGAGAACTATAGCGAGTTCATCGATAGGTCTATCGACTCATTGTCAGTTTTTTTTTTTTTTTTTCGAGTGGCCACTGCTCGGGCCACTGTCATTCTGGTCTCATTACTGACGATGTGAGATGACAAAAGTTCAATTCAAAGCCTCTAGGAAAGTCACAATATTTTTGCGAACCCTCATGGAATGCTATTCCGACATCTTAACGACTGAATGCAGCCACCCAAGGAACATGGGGTGCCTAAATCCTATATTCTGAGGTCTACTACCACTTCGCGAGACCTGAAATAGTGCAATGGTTGGAGATGGAAGGCGTCAGAGCAGTGTTTTAGTGTTCGAGCGTGGACTTATACCGTTCTGGTCCGGAAAAAAAGTCGAAACTTTTTTCAGGCAAAAAATGGTCAAAGCGCTTGTGACGCACGAAAACACATTTTCACTTCCGGAGTTGTACGTACATGTTTTCACACACATTTTCTACCATTTCCCGTCAAAATCTCAATTTTCACCAAAATGGACTTATACCGTTCTGGTCCGGAGCCCTTCATATAGCTCTCACGCCGTGCTGAATTTTCTCGCAAATTCTGTAAATTTTCGCGGCCTGCGTACAAAAGTGTTCTCCAAAAGTTCTTTTAAACTCTAATTTATTCCATGCTGAGCAATGAAGAAGCTTCATTATCGATTTAGAAAGAAGTATGAACGAAATGAGGTTCATTTGCGAATTCTTAATGTTTCAAGTTGATTTTTATTGCGTAACGAAAATATAAGGCAAAACTAGTCCTGGACAAGTTTGAGTAATTGCATCAAGCAATGGTTTTAGAGCTAAATGCATAAGAAGACCGAAGCCCGCACTATAAACCCGTTCGACTGCTCCCTTCCGTGCGGAGTGCCATGCCACTTTCCACCGCTCGGAGGCGCTGAAACTCATACTTCCCATAGCACGTTACACGCCACAAACTCACCTTCCGAGCATGAAATAAAGATCTCTCGATCTCGATATACTTAGGTTGTCGTCATATTAGGCTTCCTCTCAATATATCCTCCTTCGATCCAATGCTGATCACGACAGTGTATAGTGTATACGGCACAACACGAATTCGAATATCGTTTAACTGAAAAATCAGCTATATTAGCTGAGATTCCAGCTATGTTAGCTGACTGAATCAGCTATTATAAGCTGATTTTTCAGTGAATGGTTTTTTACTGACACGAATAGCTACTGTAGCTGAATTTCAGCTACATTAGCTGATTTTCAGCTACAATCACTGATTTATAGCTGATTATAATCAGCTATATAGGGCCTCCCGTGGCACAAAATGAGTAGATATCGAACGAATACGCCTTGGTTTGTCGTGACTTGGTCTGAAAAAGTCGTTAATATGTTCATGTTGATATTAGAACCCGGATTTGTGGAGTTATTTCATCAGAATTATCGATTTAAGCGTGATTTTTGTGTTTGCTGATTCGATCAGCAGTTTGACGACCCATAGGAGTAATAGCTGATATTTCAGCTATATAATAGCTGATTGATGCTGAGAGAGCAGGTTTTGCGCCTGTGTATCTAACTATACTTTTCGATAAACTGTGAGTAAAAGTCAAAAAACTGTGCGCAAAGTGCACTTTTATGCACAGTGTATCGAAAAGTAACTTTGCGCACAGTTTTACAGTGCGCAAATTTCTTGAAATCGTGCGCAAAGTAAAATCTGTGCGTAAAATATAATCAATCAACCGTTTTCCAATTCCGATTCTTACGGCAAAAAAAGTTGATCACAGAGCAGCAAACAATGATTCGGCATTTTCCCAATCCCTCCGGGCCATTTGTGAATTGGTACCCATGAAGTTGAAGTGAAAGATGTTGCAGTTTGAGAACGAATTACGGGCATGCGGTAGCCTTGCAACCCGGCTGTTGAGAATGATTGAGTGGCTGATCGTCTCCTTGGGAACAAAAATAGGAGTAAATTCTTGTTCCCAACTTGAGCGAATTCTCTTTGGATTTGTGATAACTGACTCATTGTTGCATACAAGTTAGAAATTCAACAAGAGTAGGGAAATTCGCCGTTGACCCCAAATGTAAAGAGAATTCGAGAGAGCTTGAGGATAGATACTGTCCTCATCGGGTCTTGATCTACAAGATCATGAGTTTACACGAAGATTCGTAGGTCAGACGGCAATTCAATGAGAAACTGCAAGTCATAGGTAGTAAATAATCATGAATATAAGAGATATTGGTCATCGGTAGAATATTGTGTATTAACGTAGTTTATATATCGACAACAATTCCACTAAGCTTCCCATAATATGTTTCATCGAAGACATTTTTTAATGCAATCCTGTTCTTCATGTACCAATACATTCAAGTAAACTTCTACGTTCTGATAGGAATCAGGATATTTGGGATGACATGAATCATGTGACGTCTCTGATTTTCTTCCTTGAATACATCAAATTGGAACGGAAGTTGGGATGTTTCGTAGAGTTACTTTTCTTGCAACGAGATTACAATATTCGAGATGAATTCTAGCACCTTATTTTGGTCATGAGCTGGTTCAGGATATCTTTTTTTTGATCCATTCTTCAGAATTTTTTTTCAAGTGGCGGCTTCTCCCCCCCCCCCCCAACCTCCTCCGCTCTTCGCGCCTTCCACCAACTTCGGTGGTATGGACCGGACACCAACTTTCCGCACAGATATATCAAAAAGAATCGTAAGCAACTCGGGCGCAATTCAACGCCCTCGTTCCCGAAATTTTCGTGCGTAAAAGTGAACTTTTTACGCATGGTTGTAACTTTGCGCACGGTAAACCGTGCGCAGGAGTACTTTACGCGCAACGCAAATTACTTTGCGCATTGCACAAAAGTTACAACTGTGCGCAAAGTTTACTTTTACGCACTCATTTCGGGAACTCGTGCGTAAAATTTCTTTGCGCCCTTGTTGCTTAATGTACTATTTCGTAGTATCTTTTTGTGTATTCTACAAGAGAAAAATTGTTGCACTGTCCTTTTAAGTGGTGCAGCAGCTGGAAAAAATTGAAAAGTGCAAAAAACTCTGTTTTTTGCGCAAAAAGCTCAGTTGAACGTACTCAGTCACTTTCCACTTGGATGAGACTATTTTTTCCAAGGAGATCGTCAAATTTTACGAGGAAAACTATGTTTTGAAGGTTGATAAGGTGATTTTTGAACCGAATCTAGACTCAGACAAACCGAAAATTCATCACAATTCAGACTGTACACGCTCTCAAGACGGTCAGAACTTCCTCCATTCCATGTAAGCTCCCAAAATTCATTGAAATATAGGAGATTCAGCAGCTCCTTTCCAGATGGGATTCAGTACCAAGACCCCCCCCCCTCTTTCAACCCATCAAAAACCATACAGAAAATCCCCAGACACTTTTGGTAGAGTCTAATCAATCTCATCGAGTGAAACATTTGGATGGCCAGAGAAAGGAATTTTACACTATCAGTCCATCCACCATCCTTGAACCTAATACAAACTCGTGGACAGTTGGAATCAAAGGATAATTGGCTACCCTCACCCTCGTCCCGTTCGGGACAAGAGAGTACCGTCACAATGGTGAAATCATTGGCGAAAGTCCGACATGAAAACGTTGGAATGCGGCGTCCATTACTTTCTTAGCTAGGATATGAAGAATTCCGAGCGAAACAGACCTACGAAAAAGGGTCATGTCTCAAATTTTCTTCTTGACTCTCTTATTCGATTCTATGGTACAAAATATGAACTTCCCACTATGAGGCCCCAAAAAAATTGTCAAGGTATCTTGAAGGTACACTACCGGTCAAAAGTCTGAGGACACCTGGGAATCAAATTGATGATTTCCAGAGTTGGATATCTCAGAACCCATTAGTCGTAGAGAGCTCTGCGTTGTCGCATTTTGTAGCTCATATCGAGCACTTTCAAACCTGTTTCAAGTATTCTCCGTCCCGCGTATTATACCAGAGACGCACGAGTCAGAAAAATGACTTTTTTCGCAATTTTTCAGGCAAGGTACGAACGCCTGCCGATTTTGGACAGATTGTTGGATCGCTATAAGACCGATGACATTTTTAAGCCCATGAGAAGACCTTCAAAATCCGTTTTTGAACGTTCCCCAAAGTGGTTCTAGTCCTGAGATCCAAGTGATTTAGTGAGGGAATTTTTCTCTCAAAAAATTACACGATAATCCGAAAATGATGAGAAACAGCCATTTTGGGGCAGCTGACCCTCATTTCTGCAAGAGTTCGACTGAACATCGAGATAGCCATCGAAAGTGAAGGCTACCAAGCTTGGACTGGGCTGTTTTTCATCATTTTTTGATTAACCGTCTAATTTTTTGAGAGAGAAACATCCGCAGACAATCTGTCATATCTCAATGCCAGAACCACTTTAAGAGACGTTCAAAAACGGATTTTGAAGGTCTTCTCATGAGCTTAAAGATGTCATCGGTCTCATAGCGATCCAACAATCTCTCCAAAATCGGCAGGCGTTCGTACCTTGCCTGAAAAATTGCGAAAAAATTCATTTTTCTGACTCGTGTGTCTCCGGCATAATACGCGGGATGGAAAATACTTGAAGCAGATTTGAAAGTGCTCGATATGAGCTACAAAATGCGACCACGCAGAGTTCTCTACGACCAATAGGTTCTGAGATATCCAACTCTGAAAATCATCAGCTTGATTCCCAGGTGTCCTCAGACTTTTGACCGGTATTGTACATTACTTTGTTCTTTCGAATTATCGCCAACAAAAAAGTTTGGGTATTTTTTTAATAAAATGCATATTATTTGAATCCGCTCAGAGATACAGAGATGCGATTTACGGCATTGAAAAGGTCTTGAAAAAACCTATCGGAATCAGTCCTTGAGAGTTGATTTTGAGGTCTTGGGTGGTAATATCAAGCAAAAGAGTGAAAAACGCGGAAAACTCAATTGCTCAAATATCCAATTTCTTAGAACCTTGGAAATTTGACACTCCATGTTAATTTTTGTATTCTTTAAGAAAGAATAGCCCCAAATCTTTTTTTGCGTTCTAAAGTCTATTTTTGACGATCATCACAAATCCATCGTTCAAGCCTCCGGAAATAGTCTGTTTCCTGCGCATGCGCAGAGATTTGAATCGCCAAAACCAATTCTATTGGAATACTGAGAGAATTTCCTCCAAAATGACTACTCGACAAAGTCAATCCCATGCATTCAAACCGTACACTGTAAAAAATTGGTTGAATTTTCAGCCAAGATATATCATTCAATATCAAATTTCAAGTTACGTCGGTCGGAGATACAGGTTAAACAACGTTTTGTTGGTGATCGTAACTGGATGGGCGACCACTGGTCGGGATATGCCACGCTTAAATCGGATTCTATTATTATGGTTATAATTATACGGGACCCACGAGTTTGATAGTTGGTGATGATTGGTTGACATTTTTGGGCCAGAAAAACAAGTTTCGTCAGGTTTTCACGTAAACAAATAGGAGAGATTATGTACCATTCCCATTCATAAACTTATTCAGTGATTATATTTTCTAAACTAGTGGTTGCATTGGATACGCGTCACTGAATGTTTCCCCGAAAATGCTCGCGGGGCCGCCGCACAGACTATGAAATTCGGTGTTTGATGGGCACTCATTACCGCACATCGAAAAAAGGGGCTAACGGGGACTTATCATAGCGGAAATTGTAGGTGAGAACATGTAGAATATGAATCCGTTTCCCTCGAGATGCCTTCTGTATACGTGTTACAAGGTGAAGGTCGATAATGACGAAATTTCCGGGACCCTGAGATAAATCACTGTATAACTCGACTGGGTTGCAAAATTCACTATTGTAATGGATAGGCAAATTTCACGCATTTTTGAAGAGAAATCTGATGGTGACCTTGAATTTGACCTTGAGGTCAATTTTTGAGGTTATACCGGGGTTATTTCAAGTTTATCGGGGGTTTATCATAATTCTGACATCGGCATTGGAAAGAGCGTAAAATTTTACGTCGAAATACGTACTTTTGGAATTTTCAAAAATTACCTCCAGAGGTCGCCACCAGCTTAAATGCCGTTCAGCTCACGTTTTAGCCGAAAATCGCCCCCTCACTCGACTGGGTTGCAAAATCCACTATTGTGATGAATAGGCAAATCTCACGCATTTTCAACGAGGAATCTGATGGTGACCTTGGATTTGACCTTGAGGTCAATTTTTGAGGTTATACCGGGGTTATTTCGAGTTTATCGGGGGCTTATCATAATTCTGACATCGTCATTGGAAAGAGCGTAAAATTTTACGTCGAAATACGTACTTTTGGAATTTTCAAAAATTACCTCCAGAGGTCGCCACCAGCTTAAATGCCGTTCAGCTCACGTTTTAGCCGAAAATCGCCCTCTAACTCGACTGGGTTGCAAAATTCACTATTGTGATGAATAGGCAAATCTCACGCATTTTCAACGAGGAATCTGATGGAGACCTTGGATTTGACCTTGAGGTCAATTTTTGAGGTTATGCCGGGGTTATTTCGAGTTTATCGGGAGTTTATCATAATTCTGATTCCAGCATCAATAAGAATGGGGCACCCCACGTCGAAAGAACCCAAGTAACGATCTATCCCATGACAGGAGATAAGACAAAAATCCTCCGTAATTCTATTTATTGTAATCCTAACTCATATTATTCGACAATCAAGTCTGGCCCTCGTTGAGACCCTTCGCAACAGAATATCACAGAATCACGAATACTCAAGATCAAACGAATCACAAACAATATATCATATCAGAACACAAGTTATTTGGTTTCAGGGGTAGTGATCTACACTGAACTGGTAACAAATAATCGTGTAATTAAGTAAATGAAAATAAGCACTATTGAGACTTGTAAATATTTTCATCATCAAAATATTCCTGGACGACTGATTTTGAATGATGAAAAGAAAATACTTGACGGAATTTAAAGAAAAAACTGTATAGTAACGTTGTTCCTTGGGTCATTGACTACCAAATACCAAAAGAGTTGATGCGTGTTTCCTGTTGTTTTGTCAACAATTAAGCACTGAGCTGCGCTATGGGATTCGAATACGAGTACTCTTTGCCGCGCTCTGCAGAGTGCTTACGTCACATCCGTCAAAACATGTTTCCAAAACTGATTTCGAGCTCGACAAAATACGATTTCGCTTATTTCAACGAGGAAATTACGGATTGCAAAAATCTTTATGCGAATAAGAAGAAATCATGACGTACAGAAGCGAAACTGAAGTCGGATTCGATCTCTACGTCGAACTATACATAAGAGAACCATTGACCGGACAATGCACTATTGTGACCCCAAATCTAGTTGTCCAGTAATATTTCAAAAGTTCCGCAGAACTACTCAACTTATGCAATGTACTTGATAGTTTATATCGTCGCTCTCCGAAAAAGAAAAACACTCGTAATTGATCTCCCACTGTATTCTTAACTCGCTCACTGAAGACCTCATACCACGGTCTCGAAAAAGTTTTCTGAGACGAAAAATATCAGTAACCAAGTTAAATCGTGGCAGAAAATGTTAATATTACAAAAATCAAAATTATTGGTTTTCTCAATTTCTCTCAAAAACAGAAGGATGTACAGACTTTATTGTGAAGGAGATTTGTTCCTCAAGTTACCACAAATGCTTCAGATTTTCACCTTGTGCCAATTAAAAGCAATTACGAACATCGGCTTTCAATTATTTCCACTGTAGTAGACAATTAATAAGTGAGGGGGTTCAATGGAGATGTGTTTTTCTCCGTCGAGAGGGATGGTATGGTATCGAAGAAAAAAAAGTATGGCACTCACCTTCGATGAAATTTCTCTCAATTTCTACATGAGGATCCAGGACGAATTTAAAAGAGCCTCGAAGCCAATTAGCGTAACGCTCTGTGAACTCGTCGTAATTTTGCGAATTCTTGCTCAAACATTCCATCATTCTTCTCACTCTATTCAAGAAATACTTATCTAATGCATTCAGAATAACGGTTCTACTTTTTTCAGTGCATTTCACTCTCGTATGATTAATGATGAATTTTAGGAGTTCTATTCTTTGTTTCGTTATCCGTGAGCACTGAACTTTGGATTCTTTTAAAAACGAGAATAACAGGGCCCGGTTGATTTTGAAAGCCCTCGAAAGGAAGAAATGAGACACGCGAACTAGACTGCACAAAAGCAACCTGTTGACTGACAATTATAACACGTGTCAGTATTCGAATGTTCTAAGACTAGTGCAAAACAATGCACGTATTCGCGCGGCCGTTTGTTTATATCGGATTCGCGACGAGTGCAACGCCATAACGTAAACAAAGTCTGGCTTAGACAGATCATTATGTTGACCACACACATCCCGGCTATATTTGAATATTCATCAAATTTTATCCAATAAATAGATAATTGTCAAAAGCCATACTTGTTTTGAAAATACATGAGTCATTCCGCCGAAAGTGGGACTATTTGCGTTCTAAGCTCGAGAGAGCCTCAACGAGTTTCAATTCGGTTCGTAAAAATGTTCTAAGGTGTATTGTATCAGTCTGCATTTATGCTAACAGTTTCCGGGACGATCCCAATGGCATCATTTCATCAATATTCCACTCTACAGTGTCTATACGTCGATTCCGTCCAGCGTCAGCAGCCTACCCTTAAGCTTTGAATCCACCATCATGCATATGGGTGATTCTCACGACTCATCAACATTGAGATCACCCGGACCTGGGCACCTTCTTTTGAGTGATAGATTCATGAAAAAACCCTCATATCTAGAGCTTGCAGGTGAAGATTCATCTGCTCGATGCTTCAAGCAGATGAATCTTCACCTGAATATTCAAATCTAAAGAAATGCGACCCGTGTGGCATTTAAGCTGGTGGCACCCTCTGGAGGTAATTTTTGAAAATTCCAAAAGTACGTATTTCGACGTAAAATTTTACGCTCTTTCTAATGCCGATGTCAGAATTATGATAAACTCTCGATAAACTTGAAATAACCCCGGTATAACCTCAAGGTCAAATCCAAGGTCACCATCAGATTCCTCGTTGAAAATGCGTAAGATTTGCCTATCTATCTCAATAGTGAATTTTGCAACCCAGTCGAGTCAGAGGGCGATTTTCGGCTAAAACGTGAGCTGAACGGCATTTAACCTGGTGGCGACCTCTGGAGGTAATTTTTGAAAATTCTAAAAGTAAATATTTCGACGTAAAATTTTACGCTCTTTCCAATGCCGATGTCAGAATTATGATAAACCCCCGATAAACTCGAAATAACCCCGGTATAACCTTAAAAATTGACCTCAAGGTCAAATCCAAGGTCACCATCAGATTCCTCGTTGAAAATGCGTGAGATTTGCCTATTCATCACAATAGTGAATTTTGCAACCCAGTCGAGTTAGGGGGCAATTTTCGGCTAAAACTTGAGCTGAACGGCATTTAAGCTGGTGGCGACCTCTGGAGGTAATTTTTGAAAATTCTAAAAGTAAGTATTTCGACGTAAAATTTCACGCTCTTTCCAATGCCGATGTCAGAATTATGATAAACTCCCGATAAACTCGAAATAACCCCGGTATAACCTCAAAAATTGACCTCAAGGTCAAATCCAAGGTCACCATCAGATTCCTAGTTGAAGATGCGTAAAATTTGCCTATCCATCACAATAGTGAATTTTGCAACCCAGTCGAGTTAGAGGGCGATTTTCGGCTAAAACGTGAGCTGAACGGCATTTAACCTGGTGGCGACCTCTGGAGGTAATTTTTGAAAATCCCAAAAGTACGTATTTCGACGTAAAATTTTACGCTCTTTCCAATGCCGATGTCAGAATCATGATAAACCCCCGATAAACTCGAAATAACCCCGGTATAACCTCAAAAATTGACCTCAAGGTCAAATCCAAGGTCACCACTAGATTCCTCGTTAAAAATGCGTGAAATTTGCCTATCCATCACAATAGTAAATTTTGCAACCCAGTCGAGTTATACAGTGATTTATCTCAGGGTCCCGGAAATTTCGTCATTATCGACCTTCACCTTGTAACACGTATACAGGAGGCATCTCGAGGGAAACGGATTCATATTCTACATGTTCTCACCTACAATTTCCGCTATGATAAGTCCCCGTTAGCCCCTTTTTTCGATGTGCGGTAATGAGTGCCCATCAAACACCGAATTTCATAGTCTGTGCGCCGCCTCGGCCGCCGCTGATGTTATTTCGTATTTGTTCACGAGAAAACATAACGAAATATGTTTTTCTGACCCAAAAATGTTAACCGATCATCACCATCCATCAATGTCGTGGTTCCCGTACTATAATTATAATAATTGCGTCAGCGAATTTTTTACGCGAGCTAAGCGTAGTAGACCCAGCCAAGCGGTCACCAATCCGGATACTGAATCGCGGAAACGTTGCTTAACCTGAATTTCCCCCGGAAAACGCTCGCAGGGCCGCCGCTGATGTTTTTTCCTATTCGTTCACGAGAAAACATAACGAAATTTGTTTTTCTGACCCAAAAATGTTAACCGATCACCACCATCTATCAATCTCGTGGGTCCGGTATTATAACCATAATAATAGAATCGGCGAATATACTGCGCGAGCTAAGCACGTCAGCTCCAGCCGATTGGTCGCCAATCCGGATACTAAATCGCGGAAACGTTGCTTAACCTGAATTCTTTCCCGGAAAGGCTCATTTGACTGCCGCTGATGTTCTTTCCTATTCGTTTGTGAAGATACACGGAGAAATTCGTTTTTCTGACCCAACAATGTCGTCCGAAGACCATCACCAAAACAGGCCGGCACCTACGTGTAGATACGTCTCATGACGACTGTGGTCTCATGGCTTGCGTATCCGGGAACTCACAGTCATTGTATATTCAATCAGCTGGTTGAATTTTCAACCAATTTGATTGAAGTTTTGATTCAACCAACTGGTCAAAGTTTTCGTTCAACCACTGGATGAATTAAAAACTTCCACCAGTTGGTTGGAGTTTTTTGAATAAATTTTTTTCAGTGTAGCTACAACATATGAAACATGAACCCTCAGCTCGAGTGCGGCAAGTCGGTGGGCGCCATCGGATGGGAGGCAGGCGCGGAATTTCCTCACTGCTGTCTCCGTTACCTCCGACCCACCTCTAAGGAACTATCGAGATTTAGTGGTCTTTTGAACGCTATAGCTCCGGCTCAAATGAATGGAATTGACTTCGGTAAGAGGTCATTTTGAAAGAAATGTTCCTAGCTTTCTAATTAGATTGGTTACGAGGATCAGAATCTCTGCACATGCGCACAAAACAGACAATTTACTAAAGCCTGGAAAATGGATTTGTGATTGTTGAGTTCTCTGCGGCGGCTACTCATCACTCCTACATCTACTCATTGTCGCGTTGTCCTGATGCAACCTATTACGGCGACTGCGCGCGCCACTCTCTCCTCGCCTCTTCGTTTTGCAGCTTGTCTAGTCCGTTGCGTGCCGTTGCCAGACGCGGAACACATTATATTATAGCGCACGTTGTGACTCGCTTTTTTTTGTACTTTGATATGGTGTACCATACTACATTTAGAGGCTTACCTTGTGTACCTAGATTTGATCTTTGTAGATACTTATAATAAAACTCGCGTATTTTCTTATATAAAAGTGAGTGTTATTAGAAGAACCCGGCGCCCACTCTAATAGGTTATGGGCCCAGCACGTCGTGCACAAGCCCGTACCGGGGCGACTGCACATGGCTCCAAGTCGGCGCGACCGCCCCAGGGTTAGGAACTCCTACGGGGCAACGGAAATAGAGAAAGTGACCTCGGGGTGAGTGCGGAAAGTGCCGGGATGACGCGGCGACGCTCGACTCAGAAAATGCTTTCGGAGCTCGGGCATGACCACATATCTAGAGGTTAGCGCGCACCGTCACACCTAGATGCCGTCGCTCACCGGTAGACGTGGAAAAGCGGCGCGCTCGAGAAGATGCACATCCAGGAGAAGCCGCGCAACGTAAAGCTACATACATGACGAGTCCTGCGTCTAGAAGAAAGTGCTCACAAAGAGCTGGAAATCTAGAAGATGGCGCTTGTCAAGAGTCAATCGGCTAGTGTTATGTGTTCACCAGGAGGCAGGCGTAAAGGTTGCGCATGCCGGGAGTCGCACTCGGAAAATTGGGACCTTAGAGTGTCGCGAACATAAATTCATAGAACGCTAATGGAAACACGTGTTTCCAAGAAATCGGAGGGAGAGCCAGCGCTACCTGTGGGCACGCGAAAAGCAGTTCTCGGCCTCCTCTTTGCGACGGCAACTCAACTCTCGATGATTTCGTTGTGTGTGAATTTCCTTCTCGGGCTAGTTATTCAAAAACGGAATCGAATAGTGTTTCGAGATGTTAGATTGTGATGCGCAATACCGAGTTGTGCCTAGTTTGAAGTGGGTTTTCTAGCTACTTTTGGAGACCCAAATGTTCACATTGCCGTGTGTACATACATTAGCTAGAAGTTAGAGGCTTATTTCTAGACGTACAGGTTGACGCCTGCTCACATTTTTCAGAGCTGCCTAACACAGTTTGATGAGCGCGGTGCGTCGTCAACTTGCCTTGGTGGTCCTTGCTCCAACCAGAGCGTCGAAATTTGTATTAAACACGTCAAGATGTAATTTGAAATATGCGAGAACGCGTGCTAGAGGTATGCGCGCGGATACGATATGCTTATCTGTCTGATACATTGCGGTGCAGTTGTCGGTGCAGTGGAATGATCCAAACAAACCGCATAAAACTAGAGGTGTCGAAGGTCATTTGATGACTCTAATAATGTGTATTAGAAGTTGCATGTGTGCTTAGCTGAGATATTGCTTGCGGCTGATACACTGCAGTGCAGGTATCAGTGCGGTGGCATATTAGCAGCTCGTATAAGGTGGCTAACGTGTCACACAGGTAAACGTCATGGGAGTTCCACCACCTAATAACCTAGAAGTTAATCACAAAAAGGGATTCCAACTCGACCTAGAGGCTTATAAAAAGCATAGAAGTTAAGAAGCATAGAAGTTTAGAAGCATACATATTTAGGAGCATGGAAATTTAGAAGCATAGAAGCACAGAAGTACTATGGAACTCCCAAAGTTAGAAGCGGGTGGCAGATATCGATGAAAATAGAAGCTACGATTCGAAGTGAACCGCCCAAGATCATCGAAAACCGGAAGGAACTTGATCAGAAGAAAATTACCAGCGGCTGCGACTGAAATGGGCGTATTTCACATCGTGATATACCCGTACCCGGTGTATTATAGTTCATCGATCCACTGATCAGAGTACGACGAACGCAGTGCCGGACAAAATGGCGGTTACCCGGGCGATTTTCCGAAATTGCATTGATGTTCGTGCAACTAGGTTATTCATCCGTGTGTGTTTTTCTTCGGGATTTTGCAAACTGTATGCGTGTGCGATCGCCCCTACCACGCAAAATAGCTTGTCCGTCGTACGGCTAGACAGAGTGGGAGGGAGCACGTATACAGCGAGTACATTTTCGGGAATTACGCATTTAGTTATGACGATCTCTGCTAGTAGTACTAGCGGAGTGGAGTCTAAACTATATACATGCATATGATCCAATATGTATGTAATTGGACCATCGTCATTAAAATTTACAGTCAACTGGGTATCACTAGATACATGGCTGGACGTACGTTCCAAGGTAACTGGTCATATATAGAAGTGCAATATCAATTGATCATTGAATTAGAATTAAATCCAGATCTGGCATCCTCTAAGTACTTGAAGTTGAGATTGATGAGTTAGAAGCTAGACTCAGAGGATGGATTGGAGAGTAGATGTAGAAGTCAATGTTCAACAAGAAATTGATATTATTTACAAGTTGCTCGCACATTTTGAAGAGGGCTTGCGCCTCGTTACATGGATGCTAAAATCAGAGGTTCGATGAACTAGATGTTTTGGTAGAATTTGTGAATGAGGTTTGCCTCTCGTTTCAGAATCGCCAAAATTAGAGGTTTGATGGGCTAGAAGTTCACTCGACTAAAAATTTCTTTTTGAAATGTTTGAGGTGATGAGCTAGAAGTTTATTTGACTAAAATTTTTTTAAAGTGTTTCAGTATGTGACCTACATCTAGCACTTGCTGTATTTTAAGCATCTCAGGAGTGGCACCTGTATCTGCTGATAGACATGCCAACAGTCAACGTGTAGAACTCCGTCGCTGTATCAGCTGATACGCAAGTTTTGCATCTAACTCACTCTCAGAAAAGATTGTATAACCAAGCGGAAGAGCAGTGTGAAGGAGCGCAGATTAACCAACTTTGGAAGGGAAAAGTAAGACTCCACTTTCTGTCGAGGCCCTTATTCTCAGAAGATCAGAATACTATTCAACCTACCCTCGGGCACTCTCGGTGCACTCCTAGAAGAACTAAGACCACTGTCGGGATGGTCAGGAGGTCCAAGCCCAAATAGATACGTTGAGTGAACTCTCGTGACAATCTCGGGCGTATGGTATGAGTTTGAAAGGGACATCGCCGAGATTGGGAGGGAGGAATAGACGAAGTTCCCCGCGAACTCTCTAAGATTGCACCTTCAGCAAACCCAGAATAGGCCATGGTAGAGATGGGTAGACAGCGAAATCTCTCAAACACCGGAGCTGTCCGTAGAGGATGCCCTTTTGGGATTGGGAGGGAGAATAATTATATGTGCCAAAAATTGAGTTGGAAGAAACCATATAGAAGGACCAACTGAGAAGAATGTCGAGAGGCGATTTGGTGAATTCAGAAGCAGAGAGCGCAGTGATGACAGAGACCAATGGCTTTAACGTGCAGGATTGCATGGATAGCGTGTATTGGAAGTTATGATATCTACTCGAACCAAAAACAGAATCCAGCTGGATAACTGAAACGATGTACCATGAACCACCTAGAGGGAAGACGAACTAGAAGTACGAACGAAACGATATAGATGTATTAGAAAGAATGTCAAAAGTCCATACTAGAATCTAAGACGTACTTGAATAATACTCGTGTGCTATTTGAAGTGTGTTGAACTAATGGAATAATATTTCCCTGAGTTTATGCTTGTTACAGGAAGTATTTCGCGACTCGAGTTGCAGAATTTATCCCAAAATAGCAATTCTCGAGGAAGACATCCACCAGCAGCAGTGAAACCGACGAGGAATCGCATAGCCGTAGCCTAAGGATTCGTAGCCTTTGCAGAGGGAGGGAGTGTTGAGTTCTCTGCGGCAGCTACTCATCACTCCTACATCTACACATTGTCGCGCTGTCCTGACGCAACCTATTACGGTGACTGCGCGCGCCACTCTCTCCTCGCCTCGTCGTTTTGCAGCTTGTCTAGTCCGTTGCGTGCCGTTGCCAGACGCGAAACACATTATATTATAGCGCATGTTGTGACTCGCTTTTTTTTTGTACTTTGATGTGGTGTACCATACTACATTTAGAGGCTTACCTTGTGTACCTAGATTTGATCTTTGTAGATACTTATAATAAAACTCGCGTATTTTCTTATATAAAAGTGAGTGTTATTAGAAGAACCCGGCGCCCACTCTAATAGTGATAATTGGCAATAGAGGCTCTAGAACACAAAAGGGGAATTTGGGACAATTTTTTTCAGAAGGAACACAACATTTTACTTGGATTATCAAATTTTCAAGATTCTGAAAAGTTAGGGTTTTAAGAGATTGATTTCAGGACCTTTTGAATGCCGTAAACCGTATCTCTGTATCTCTGAGCAAATTCAAAAAGTATGCATTTTATTGAAAAAAATACTCAACCTTTCTTGTCGGAGATAATTCAAAAGAACAAAATAATGTACGTTGGAGATACCTGGAAAAATTTTCTGAAGTCCCATACGCAGTGGAAAGTTCATATTTTGTGCCATACAATCGAATGAGAGAGTCAAGAAATGAATTCGAGACATGACCCTTTTCTGTAGGTCTGTTTCGCTAATGGTCTAAGCCAACCGTTCAAGAATCTTAGAACAATCAATCTGAATTCTCTCAAATAATATACCTGTTATTATATACCTGCTATTCCTGCACTATTTGAACATAGTACAAACAGAAAGAAATTTTCCAGATTTATCCCCGACCCCCTCCCCCCTGGTGATAATTTTGTCCAGCTTGCTCCAGAATGCATATTCCATACGCAAATTCAGACCGAAAGACTCAACGCAATAACAGAGAATAGGTATGTAAGTGTAACGAGTCAGTTTGCCCATACGGCTTCATATACGGATACAAATTATTAATTTGTTACCCCGAACCCTGAGCTCGGGTCATAACATTTCGAAAATGAAAAACGCCAAGGTATCAAATCCGTGAACTCGAGGTTAGTATTGACCAGGTTAGTATTGACCAGTACGCTGTTTGCTATCCCTGCATATGCAGGAATAGCAAACAGCGTTAGATTACATGGACTTGACATTTTGCCCTTAAAACTGCTTGCGAAAATAATGGAGGTGACGTACTAAAATTTCTCCACGCGGATTCTGTCTATGTCCTATGTCCATGATATATTAATGGAATAGTATACTACGCAACAAGTGCGAGAAGGTCAATTTCCGCACAAGTTGCCAAACGAGTGCAAGAAGTTAATATTCACGCGCGAGTTGGAAACGTGTGTGGAAACTTCTCGCACGTGTTCCGTATACTATTCTTTGCAACTGTGCACGAAGTTGTAATTAAATGCACCACTGTCCGAGCAAGATTATCTTAATAGTACATTTCGATACAAAGGCGTAAAACGTTTTACTCGCGCCCGAGTGATGAGATTCCGGCCCGAGCCGTAGGCGAGGGTCGGAATCATCACGAGGATGCGAATAATAGGTTTTACGCACGTGTATCTAACTATACTTTTCGATAAACTGTGACTAAAAGTCGACAAACTGTGCGCAAAGTGCACTTTTACGCACAGGGTATCGAAAAAACGAAGTTTCAAAGAGAGGCCGGATTCAGAAAGATGATGTGACATCATATTTCGGAACTGTGCGTGAATGAGAATCCATTAGAGCGAGAAGTTATATTCACGCACTTTCCACCAGTGCGTAAATGTAAAACTGTGTGAAAAGTCCTAAGTGATTTTGGTAGATTCTTTCGTCCTTGATGCTTAATATTCAACTTGTATGTGTGAAAAGTCATTTCCGCATTACTTCTCGCACTGTAAATGATGAAGAAAAGTCTCATTTTTTCACAACTTCGCGCACGCATTTGCAAAATAGTAGATTTCGCACCGAGATTATGAGGTTGTAGCTCGCTTCTGAGCGATTGGTTTTCGGCCCGAGTCGCAGGCTAGGGTCGAAATAATCGCTTGGAAGCGGGGAACCTCATGACCGAGGCGCGAATGCCATTCATGCAATTTTGTAAGCACCCAAACATTGGAAAATTGTATAAAATTTTGTTTCGATTTTTTCGACCCCCCCCCTCCTCCGTGGAGCCTGGGCAGGGGTGATAAGCGTAGTGCTTAACCTCCCCTCAAGCCCCTCTCGTTAACCGACCTGCAGCTAGACGATAGTCGGAGAGTTACGTGAAGTTGGCCCGCCACTTTGAGATGAATATATCAAAAAATCAAGCAAAAAATCTCGAATTCAATGGTGCAACTCCTTTAATTTGAACAATTTGGCCATTTGAGCAATGAATTTTCAAAGTGCTGAAATATTACCCCCCACCAAAACACAATAAACGCTCATTACCCCGCGAATATATGCAGTAGGAAAACCTACGGGGGTTCAATTTGAAGCTCTTAATTTGACCATATCGATTCAATCATCAGAACTTATCACTATTCACGCAAAATTGTTTAAACAGACTGGGAGAAGTCCCCATGTATAAGGTATAGACCGGCAGAGGAGAGGCAGCGAAGGAGGAGCACGCATATTCCGCGTGGTCCCCACCAGTCGGCCCTTGCCTATACCTTATACATGGGGACTTCTCCCAGTCTGTTTAAACAATTTTGCGTGAATAGTGATAAGTTCTGATGATTGAATCGATATGGTCAAATTAAGAGCTTCAATTTGAGTCTGCATAAGTTTTACTACTGCATATACTCGCGGGATAAAGAACGTTTATTGTGTCTTGGTGGGGGGGGGGGGGGGGTAATATTTCAGCACTTTGAAAAATCATTGCCCAAATGGTCAAATTGTTCAAATTGAAAGAGTTGCACCATTGAATTCGAGATTTTTTGCTTGATTTTTTGATGTATTCATCTCAAAGTGGCGGGCCAACTTCACGTAACTTAGTCGGAGAGACTTCACCTTTGCCGCGGCGTGCTCTGCGCATGGCTGGAGGGGTTTGAGGAGCGGGTAAGCACTATGCTTGTCACCCCTGAGCCTGGGGCCCGTAAAAAAGCCATCTTAGGCTTGGCCTATTTTGGAAAGAACACAGCTCCAACTGAATTTTATATTTTCAGACGTACCTGGGCGCATTTTTCTCTTGAATGCAAGTACTTTTAAGAGAAAAATTGCTCGAGGCCGATAATCGACCCTGGTCATCTCTGGGAGCTATTTACTGAGAGCAAATTTTAGCGATTTGTACGTTATCTTGTGGACGACCTAGATCCAACTAGAAAGGTGATCATCGACTTTTGCCAGTGGTCGTTTTGAAGGTCTTGAAGAAACCTACAATTTGACCCCTGGTAGAAGTTGATTGTTGTACTTCTTATAGAAATTACAGCAGTGGGGAAACGAGCATTTTTTCAAAAATCGAAATTTTGAGACTAAAATACTAAAAACGTCCGTAATATTTATCCACCAAACTCCTCCATTATGTTCTTTGAGGTGTCTTCTTATACCAAAAAAATTTTGGGGGGGGGCGGGGGGCATATTTGTTCTTTTTTTTGAAAACGCATCTCAAAATGCCGTTTTCTGCAATTTTCTCAAAGATGTCATCATTGGCCATGGCCGCATAGGAGGATATCTCTGAAATTTTTGACTTTTGCTGTCATAGCGTAGCCAAACTGGTTGTAGGACGTTTCTTCAAGTCTAACCTGTCAAACTATCTCCGTTTGAATGTTTTAAGAGTGGTCAACAAGTGCGAGCTTGAGTGGTGGATGTGGGCAGATACTAGAGTCCATCATGTGCGAGAAAATACCCGGAAATCGGTGAATTAACGTGTCACAGCGTCAGGGTCTAGGAATTTGGCAGGCTGTCAGGAGTGGAGCGCTCTTGAGTAAGTTTCGTCACTCCTCAGGCTCATTCCTAATGATCCAAAGTTACAGTTTTTCTGTTGGAGGAAGGTGTGCTTCAATGTGCTCAGCCGTGTCATATAAAGATGTGCGTGTCACAGAACTTTGCGAAAAAAATCTCAAGTTGCCTTAGACGCTACAGCATGTGTAGCGTACTCTCTCCGTATCTATCAGTGAGAATCCACTGAACTTCAGTGCATTACGGATCAACTTTGACTGATGACTTCAGTGTATATACACTGGGACTTCAGTGCATATGCACTGAAGTCATCAGTGACCCTCACTGAAACTTCAGTGACCTCGGGGGTCGGACGGGTCCTGATCACTGAAGTTTCAGTGAGTGTCACTGATGGATCAGTGAGGCAATTCACTGATTCACCAGTGAGAATTTCCACTGAAATATCAGTGACTATGATTTACCGAGACCCTTAAAAAACTGAAATTCACCTTGAACTTCCCTATCGAAAAAAATCAGCTGATTCATCAGCTGATTTATCACCTGCCGGATCACCTGACTAATCAGTTGATTTTTCAATATTTATTTGTTACTGGCCAGTAGAAAATCAGCTGATTTATCAAATTTTATTTATTTAAAATATTATTATTTGCCAATTTCCTGAGCTATAATTCCATATTGGGAGTGAACCTCTGTGTTAATTTAAATGGGACTGCAGCGCCAATACGGCGGCGCTATGGATATCTTCCATAAGAATAACACGGACGAAAGATAAGAGCGCTTATCGCATGTTTAGTCCCAATTCTGTGTGGTTTATTATCATAGATGTAATGAGAAAAAACGTAATTGGGCAATTAAAATGTTGTACTTACCGGGATTTGAACCTCGTCCTTCGACTTTGTAGACACGACACCTAGCCAACTGAGCTATCGGGGATGTATCGATTCAGAGTACAAAACACGTATATGGGGCTCTCCTTCGTTGGGCCGAACTTAGTGTGTTACCAACAATGTATATGATGAATAAGCATGCGTACTCACTTGATTAGCTTGGAGGACTATTCATCTTGGGGTAAGTGTACCTAATTTGCCCCATGTGTATAATTTCCCTCCACACGAGATCGTAGAGATGAGCTCTCGCAACTTGGCTCCCGATTTTTTTTCCGAGGTTGTTATGTTAAAATGTATACAAGTAAGCGTCTATGTTGGCCTTTGGGTACGAATGCATAGTTTTCCTTGTAGGAGAATTTCTCCTCTAATGTCGCTTAGCTTCCTCTTGAACGATTTCCGACTTTCTAGGGCACAGCATGATCAAAATGAGAGACCCGCGATTTGCTGGACCTCCTAGGCCATATTTAATTGGTCATTTTTGGAAGTAAGCCAGCTGAAATCTTGTTTCTCCATTTCAATATATCACCCACAAAGTCGTCACGAAAACTTATGCAACATCAATAAGGGTCTTTGAAATATTCTCTGTCGATCGGTTGATACAGGAGTCCAATGTTGTCCGTTGAAATATGGTTACGATGAAGTTTCCGATAAAAATTTGAATTTATCGAAGAAAATCTGATTTCAGTTAGAAAACTATAGAATCACCCCGTTTCAGAGTGAAGGAGGGTTAAAAACCCTCCCGACCACGATAATACAAATTCATTGTTCCATTGATGGGGAGCTATTGTATTCAAGAGGAGACAGGAGAGAAAACTTATAATCATGAATCATCATTGGGTACTATTGACAGATCTTATCGGAACGCATTCGTTTAGGATCAGATCTGTAATCGATCATATGCTTGAGACTGCAATTGAGGTGCCTATATTTGAGAGTTCCTAGATGGATCCATTCGACGAGCATGATCTATAACTTCCTAAGGTAACCGTACCCAACTTGTCTCTGTACCCAATTTACCCCCATATGCCGGTCTCAGGAATGGGCGCCCGTACGCCTTCCGGCAATATTTTTACGTTTGCTATGTTGAAATATGAGAAAGAAAGTAGTTTGCATCACCCTGAATCATTCCTGCGTTTTCCAGAAAATATACAGAGATTCTCCTACTTTTCGTGTTTGCTTACCTAAGAAAGCACCGAGGAAATTGCGTTCACTAAAACCGGTGCGAAATTTTTTTTAATTCAACCAATCTTAACGTACTTTAACGCATTCGCTTTCTTGCCTCAAGACCTAAAATCCATTTTTCAAAGTTGCAAAATTCGGATCTGGAGCTATTTTATGTGCAGAACACGGAGATGATTTATAAGACTAGGGTACCAACAACGGAAAGTACCCAACCTGCCCCCATAGGTATCTCGAAGGGCGTGCAGTGCAACTTCTCAAAACGTATTTATCACCTCAAAATATGTCGAAAATAGTGTTTCGGACAGGCGAAAAGGTCCAAATGTGCAGCGTGCATGGCGTTTAAAACACCTTATCGCAAATTTCCATAATTTATTTTGGAAGAAGTGAGACAGTTCATCTCCAATTCATTGGAATTAAACGTAGTTTAATTCATTTCGAAGGTATTGAAACAAGCTTTAGAATGAGATAGTGTATGTTAAAAATTATTGAGGTAAACCAGAGTCGTTGAGAAAATGGCTTAATGGGGGAAAGTTGCGAAAGTTTCTCCAAGTACTCCGAAAACACGTTGGGTTTTTTCTTCGATTGACCCAACAAACTTTCACTAACAAGGGGGGACCACGGGGTCCGGGTCGCCAATCTCCCCCAAGATTTTCTTACAGTCTTGTACTATCGAGAAAATGAAGAATCCAGAGTAACTCCGTCAAATGGGTCTCCTGTCCAAAGATACAGCCACTGAGATTAACATTACTCATATAGGACCATGTTGAAAAGTGATATATATATATATATATATATATATATATATATATATGGGAGAGTGGGGCAAAATTGGATAAGTGGGATAGTTCGGCCAGAGGCGAGTCTAGGCTTTCGCCGCATAAATTCTCTTTTAATACCATCACAGACAATGGTTTGTATTATGGTTAGACCTCCCAAAACAATACTGGACGTCCACGCTGACATAGGGGTGCTTTTTGAGGGCCTTGCGCGGTTCATTTTCCAAATGCGAAAAATCACTCTACTTCTGCGAAAGTGGACGAGCTCAATCGCCGTTTGGGGGTCAAGAACTACATTACATAACGAAGATTTTGAGCCGTCGTGGGCCGAAGTCGGTTCACTTGGGCCCAAATGATCACAATTCTGCGAAAAAAACGCTTGGGGGCATTTTTGGACAAATTTGTAGGGGCGAATTCGGACAATGGTAAATCCCATCTAAAATCGGTCGACCGATCGCCTGTCCGTGTCTTTCGAGGATAATTGTGCGTATCGAGGCGCGTATGCGTTTGTGCAAATCTTTCGAAGCGCGGGTTGTTGAGGGTGACTTAGATGATTGAAAATGGGTGGAAAAGTGGAGTTACGATGTCTAATGACGGTGATAAGAGTCGGATTGGAGGCGAGAAGTCGCTTTTTATGTGTTCGAAGATAGTGCTGGAGTTCCGCATTTTCACTGTCGCATTGGTTAACATTGTCTTGAATGTTACACACTATCAGCAGGATCGTTGACGTAGGGGCGAGTATGAATACCTCCAATTTGAAGAAGAACGAATGAAAGTCGACTCCAGGATGCTACGAGTCGATTGCTGATTGCTGAAGACGATAGTGCACCAATGAAGCGCCTATTTCAATAATGTTCCAAAATAACACAAAAATGGCTCGCTTGCTCGGGCTATGGGGGGATGTAAAAGTCTCAGGCGGGTTTCTCTCTTGGTTCTGGGTTATTACCACGTGTTTTGATGAGCAAACTCGACTCTAATAGGTAGGGGAAAATGCCGTATACCTCGATTTTGGAAGGCTGTTCAAATTTGCTCCCAAAACTTGTCAAAAGTGCTCCCAAGCTCGGGGCGAATTTGGACAGGTTTTTTTTTCAACTTCAAGAAAAAGTATAAACGCTGAGACCTAGGGGTCTGAAAATTTCTTTACAATCTATTCAATAGTTGAACTTCAAAGTCCCATAGCGTGCCTAGCCCCAAGTATCGCCAGATAGCCCCACTGCAAAATCCGTCCAATTTTGCCCCACTCTCCCCCACAGGTGATTCGTTTTTGCTCGTAGCTCTGGACAAGAGGGCCATTTGACGGAGTTTTGAACTTTTCTTTGGGATGATAAAACTTTCTCGTGTATCTAAAATCTTATCCTCTTCAATTTTCTCCAACAATAAAGTTCCGGTATGTTTTCCTACAAGATGATCCGATTATAGATACGGATATGCAGTCTCGCAGATTCCATGAAGTCTTAGAGAATCTATCGAAATTGGTCTTGTGAGGTTGATCTGAGATCATAAGTATTTTCAACGAGCAATAAAAGATTGAATAGCATGAAGGTATTAATTTCTCAGACACCCAAATCTTTAGATCTTCGGAAATTTGGTATTTCATGAGGAATATTCGATTCTTTGAAAAAAAGCGGTCTCAAAATTCTTTTCCCGCATTTTGATGTTTTTTTTGTTGTTGCTATTTCTGCTATTTTCCAAATATATTATTCAGGTATCTGGAAATCGTGTTTTCTGCACATTCGCAGGCATTTGAACCCCCAAAAAGCAATGTCAATGGAAAGACAAAAAATTTTCCTTCGAAATAAGTACTTGGTGAAGTCGATTTCATGCATCAAAACCGATAGCTGCAATTTGATGTATAATTGTTTGAACTCCCAGCACGAGCGCGGCAAGTATAGGCGAACGCCATCAGGCGTGGATTTTCCTCGTCGCTGTCTTCAATGCCTCGGACCTAACTCTCCGTGGTCATAGACATTTCGTGTTCTCCAGGGCACTGTGAATCTGGCTCCAATTCATGGAATTGACTCTGCCAAGTGGTCCATTTGGAGGAAATGTCCTCAACATTTAAATGCACAGGAGACAGACGATTTTCACTCGCCTGGAGAATAGATTTGTAAAATTTAGCTGGAATAGGATTCGTAAAGCACGACGATATTCCGGACCATTCTTTCTTTCCTGAACGAACACAAAATTTCACACCGAATATCAAGAATCTAAAAATTGGGTTTCATAGAAATTCGTTTTGTGTGATTTTTACTCTTTCGCCTGATGAAATCACCCATAATACCTCAGGATCAACTTCACAAAACCAATCTTGATAGGTTTCTTCCAAGACTTCCCGAATTTCGTGAACCGCATCTACGTATCCCTCATCGAACTAAAAAAGTATATATTTATTTAGAAAAACATCCAAACTTCTATGTGAAAGATTTCGTCAACAGGGAGTAATTTCGGGACAAAATTGTCATTTTTTTCCTTATAAACGTCGCGAAACTTGTACTTCTTGCATCAGAAGCGCATTCCCACCAAACAGTGAATGTTTCCACAAAGTTTCCTAAAAGTTATATTCGCAACCATGCAACATTCCGAAATTAGTCGGAAATGCAGTGTCTGAAACGTTGGTGCAACATTAGAATGTCTACCAGATGCGGGTTGCCTCAACGGATAACGTTTCTGGACGTTTCAGCCGTTTTTCTAAGATTGTACAATGGTTTCTGGGATTCCCTGTACAACCAATACTTGGAAAATTTTTTGTTGATTGAATGAATAAATTGTTTCTAAAACTCTCTTTCCCGCAGTCTATCAGCTCAATCCCCCTTCAATTCCCTCGGTCGCGCTCAGTCAGAAACATGTCCACTTACTCTCAGAAAAACGATGAGATTGTTTACTCATATTCGAAACCGTCCAGAAACGTTCTAGAAACCTTGAGGCAACATGCATCTGGTATACATCGTAATGTTGCGACAACGTTTCGGACACTATCGATATATCCGACTAATTTCGGAACGTTGCATGGTTGCAAATACAACTTTCATGAAACGTTGCTGAAACATTCACTATTTGATGGGTTGTATCTCTAATCAATCGAAAGCTTACAGTATCAGCTTTCAATTGCGGGGCTAACGGAGTCCATTTGGTGATCTCTGGTCGAAGCTATGAGCACTGAAAGTCATGTTCCAAAGTTAAACCCGGACTGGGGTAACTTTGGAACAGCATACTTGATGTAGGAAATTTCGCGGTTATAAGGATCTCCGGGACAATCAGTAAGTGTCGTATGGAGAAAATTCTGTTGATCATCGTCCCAGTATGAGGAAATGATAAATATCATGAAAAAGGAATGAACAAATTTGGATATTTTACTCGCTTATTTAAATTGCGCGGTCATTCGATTGGACTGGGGTATCGAAATGCATCACTAGAAGAAATAGTCCGGTCTCCGGCCGACCTTTTATTGGTCTGTTGGCCTCCAGCGAGGTGATAATTTGGCTGGATAAGAGCCAAAATTACAAGAAATTACCGCCAAAGGTGGACACTCTACGTGTGGTACAAGCTGAGATATGGATTTTTTAAATAATTCATTTGTAAGCGTTATATGTCCGTTATCCTCCAGTGGCCACCCTATGCTCATTTGGAAGCTCACAAAACGTATATTGAGATGGAAAGAAGGTGGACAGTCCTGGTGTGGTCGGAATTGGGGTATTGAGGGCCTGAAGGTCAAATTTTTGGGTCAAAATGGCGAAAATGACGATTTTTCGCGTATAACTCAGAAACGATGCACCTAATCAAAATTTTACATCAGTACTTTTTTGTTTGTCTTGTCAAGATCTTGAAATTTGTATTCGGGTAATTTTTCTCAGAAATGCGTCATTCCTGAGATAATGGCGTTGCGAGTTGTCAGGATTAGACGTTGGGATCTCCGGATACGTACAACTCAAGAACGACGCACTTGACCAAAATTCAATATCAGTACTCATTTACTATTCATGTATTTTGAGATCTTTAATCGGGCAATTTCAATCGAATCAATTGTACTTATCTGTATACCAAACTCGGGCAGGAACTATGCAAAGCTCTTCCGGCATTCCATGCATTTACTGGCTCCAACTACACAGCATCTTTTTATGGAAAATGGAAAATTAGACTTTTTTCGATTTTCTCGAAATCCCAAGAATACCAAGAAGTTTTTCAGAGTCTGAGAAACCCCAACGATATTTAAGACGAAGAAAAGATGGAAATTATTCAAGAATTTGTATGTGAAATGTACGGGATCAAATCATGTTCGAGTGTCGACAAAGCACGAAGCCTCAGATTCAAGAACAGCTACGACATGTCTAAAATTGACGAGCCATTCTTGAAGAAGGTCAAGTCATTCGATTCAAGCTCTATTCCTCCGTGTTGGAAAATCTTGCGAAAAAAAGTATTAAGAACGATTTATGTCAACAATATGTGGCTGAATGCAACGGTATCCAACTTCCAAAATCATAGTCCTACAAGTTGTGGCTGGACCGACAACGGAGAGAGCTTGGATATTGTGTGGTTTGATGGTAATCCGTCTCCAGAAAAAGTAATAGATGTCCTTCATGACGACGATGATCGCAATGAAGATGAGGTCAGTGGTGATCCTGATGGTGATTTGAGTGACTTCGATATGTATGCTACCGATGAAAGTGATGAGGAACGATGGTAATTTTGTACGATAGAAATGTTTCACTGTTTCAGTTATGTACGGTACAAATTTGACATATGAATAAATATAAGTACCCTCTCAATAGGGACTCATTTTATTTCGAAAAATCAGAGATTTTGAGACTGAAATCTTATAACGTTAACGAAAAAGAACGAACGTAGAATAACGTTCTATCGCATCAATCTCCATATGTACACAAGAAAGCGTCTGGTACGATTAATACCCGCAACTCATAATGTTCATACCTCAAAGATTATCCGATTTTGAGGGAAAAGATTCGTATACAGATTTAAAGATCTCAAAATACATGAAAAGTAAATGAGTACTGATATTGAATTTTGGTCAAGTGCGTCGTTCTTAAGTTGTACGTATCCGGAGATCCCAACGTCTAATCCTGACAACTCGCAACGCCATTATCTCAGGAATGACGCATTTCTGAGAAAAATTACCCGAATACAAATTTCAAGATCCTGACAAGACAAACCAAAAAGTACTGATGTAAAATTTCGACCAAATGCGCCGTTCTTGAGTTGCACGTATCAGGAGGTCTGAGCGTCTACTTTTCTCAACTCGCAACGCTATTATCTCATAAATGACGCATTCCTGAGAAAAATTACCCGAATACAAATTTCAAGATCTTGACAAGATGAACAAAAAAGTGCTGATGTAAAATTTCGATTAGGTGCATCGTTTCTGAGTTATACGCGAAAAATCGTCATTTTCCCCATTTTAACCCAAAAATTTGACCTTTAGGCCCTCAATACCCCAATTCCGACCACACCAGGACTGTCCACCTTCTTTCCATCTCAATATACGTTTCAAACTCTGATTGTTGATTTCTCGTCCCCAATTGTTTAATACTGATGGATAATTCTATTAGAATTATCCATCAGTAGCAATATACGTTTCGTGAGCTTCCAAATGAGCATAGGGTGGCCACTGGAGGATAACGGACATATAACGCTTACAAATGAATTATTTAAAAAATCCATATCTCAGCTTGTACCACACGTAGAGTGTCCACCTTTGGCGGTAATTTCTTGCAATTTTGGCTCTTATCCAGCCAAATTGTCACCTCGCTGGAGGCCAACAGACCAACAAAAGGTCGTCCGGAGACCGGACTAAAAGGGTGATGTCTTCTTTCGATATCTAGAGGTTATAATAAATTATCAGAACTCAAATAGATTATTATAATATTGATTCATTCAGGAGACCACTCTATGCCGAGACTGGAGACGTCTTTTAGACATGCTAATTTACAGTACGTTCATGGATAATGGATCAACTAGGGTCTCACTAAAACAGTGATATTTCCAATATACTTTGACGTACGGGATTTTGAAAAGAAGCATCTTGAAGATCACGAAAAAATCTATTGATTCATGTGTTTGAAACATTCCTTGCGTCCTTTTTGAGTGACCGCAGTCAACGATGAAGAGCTAGAAAATTTCTCCTTCAACCAATCACCTACAACTTTGGCGGAAGTGAGCTGATCACAAAAATTCTCAAGGGATCTGGTAGATCTTTCCAAAATCTACAATTTCCCCTTCTTGAAGTTCTCTCTACGACATCATAAGTGATTTTGGTAGATTTTTTCGTCCTTGATGGTTAATATACAAGTTGAACCTTTGGTCTCGTCGATCTTGAAGGACGGTGGGGAACTAAATAAATTCCCAAAATTTCATGATGGAAATTTTATTGCAACGTTTCGTCCACTAGGTTTTGTGGACCTCATCAGGCTTCCGGTTTGTTATTCTTTAGATCGTCATGATATTTTGGACGATCTTGTAATAGAGCACAGACATAACGTCTGGCTCCTGTCAATACAAGTAAACAGAGTGAGTCCACCTGTCCAGTACTCACTCTGTTTACTTGTATTGACAGGAGCCAGACGTTATGTCTGTGCTCTATTACAAGATCGTCCAAAATATCATGACGATCTAAAGAATAACAAACCGGAAGCCTGATGAGGTCCACAAAACCTAGTGGACGAAACGTTGCAATAAAATTTCCATCATGAAATTTTGGGAATTTATTTAGTTCCCCACCGTCCTTCAAGATCGACGAGACCAAAGGTTCAACTTGTATATTCTCTCTACGACCTTTCCTGCCCAAAAACGAGCTTGAAAAGGAAATTTTGTATTACATGGACTGCTTATGGAGATATCGCGGTTGGCTCCTGTCTCGTCTCGCCTTGCTCTATTCTCGCGCAAAAATTCATCAAAAAAATATTATGGCATATGATTTTGATGTTAAATGATCTCATCTTTCAGAATATTTGGTCAGATTTTGTCTTGGATTAAAGGCAACTTCAATTCTCAAGATTCATTGGGAAAATTGATTAATTTCATGTTTTGCCCTTATAGATCACATTCAAGGCAGAATCTGATGAATTATTCTGGGTGATGAGATTACTTTACGTCGAAATCATATGCCATGATATTTTTTCAATGAATTTTCGCACAAAAATGGCGCAAGGGGAAATAAAACAGTAAGCAGCTTCGGTATCTCCTTAAGCAGTCCAAGTAATACAATGTTTTTTCCCAAGCTCCTTACTTGGACAGCAAAGGTCGTAAAGAGAGCTTCAAGGAAGGGGGTCGTGTAGGTTTTGAAAAGATCTACAAGATACTATGAAAATTTTCTGTGATCGGATCACTCCCGCCAAAGTCGTAGGTGATTGATTGAAGGAGGAATTTTTTGGATTTTCATCGTTGACCACGGGTGATCAAAAAGGGCGCAATGAATGTTTCAGTACATGAATCAATAGATATATTCGTGATCTTTAAGATTCTCTTCTCAAAATTCCTGTGAGTCAAATTATATTGAAAATATCACTGTCTTATTGAGACCCTACATCATCCATTATTCATGAAAGGTACTGTAACTTGGAGAAAAATCGGGAGCCAAGTCTTGCGAGAGCTCATTTCTACGATCTTATGTGGAGAGAAATTATACACATCGGGCAAATCAGGTACACTTACCCCAAGATGAATAGTCCTCCAAGCTAATCAAGTGAGTACGCATGCTTATTCATCATAAACATTGTTGGTAACATACTAAGTTCGGCCTAACGAAGGAGAGCCCCATATACGTGTTTTGTACTCTGAATTGATACATCCCCGATAGCTCAGTTGGCTAGGTGTCGTGTCTACGAAGTCGAAGGACGAGGTTCAAATCCCGGTAAGTACAACATTTTAATTGCCCAATTACGTTTTTTCTCATTACATCTATGATAATTATCGGCCTTGGGCAACTTTTCTCTTAAAAGTACTTGCCTTTACGAGGAAAATGCCTCCAGGTTCGTCAAAAAATCTTAAATTCTGTTGGAGCTGTGATTTTCCAAGAGTAGGCCAAGAAAGGGCCTAAAGTGGCCCTTCTACGGGCCCCAAGGCCCACAGGGGGGAAGGGGGTCGAAAAAATCTAAAAAAAAAATTTTGCACTATTTCAACATAGTACAAACAGAGGAATTTTTTCAGGCCCCCCCCCCCTCCCGTGACCATTTTGTCCAGCTTGCTCCAGAATACCTCATATCTTGATCTTTCTCTGATATAGAGTGATGATTGAGACGAATGAGTTGATTTGGGTGAGATGCAACTGCGTAAGTGGTCAGAAAAATGCTATGAACTGCGCAAGGTTTAACCGCGGCCGGCGTCATTAACTGCGTAAATGCTTTCGCGGAAGAGTCAGCTCTTAACCCCCTTACCTGACACGGTACACATTTTATGTACCCCGCGTTGCGGATTTCTCTCGGGATTCTTCTGGCGAGGGCAGATAGCTATCAGATTGACAAGGGGGACCCACGAAGTGCGGGTCACATAATCTCACCAAACTTTTTTCACAGTCTCGTACCACCTAGAACATGAAGAATCCGGAGTAACTCCGTCAAAGGAACCTTCTGTTCGGAGCTACAAGCAAAAATGTTGACATTGTCCGTATATCTATATACATATTAGGCCTAATACATATATCACTTTTTAACCTGGGCCTATATAGGCAATGCTAATGTCATAGGCTGTAACTTCAGATAGAGGGCCCACTTGACGGAGTTACTCTGGATTCTTCATATTCGAGGTGGTACAAGACTGTGAAAAAAGTCTGGTGAGCTTTGGTGACCCGCACTTCGTGGGTCCCCTTGTGAGTTCTATTATCGGCCTGCAACATTCAAACACTGTGGAAACTATTGACTACTCTCTCCGTATCCATCAGTGAGAATCCACTGAACTTCAGTGCATTACGGATCAACTTTGACTGATGACTTCAGTGCATATGCACTGAAGTCATCAGTGAGTGTCACTGATGGATCAGTGAGATAATTCACTGAAACTTCAGTGACCTTGGAGGTTGGACGGGTCCTGGTCACTGAAGTTTCAGTGAGTGTCACTGATGGATCAGTGAGGCAATTCACTGATTCACCAGTGAGAATTTCTACTGAAATTTCAGTGAATATGATTTGCCGGGACCCTTAAAAAACTGGAATTCACCTTGAATTTGCTCGTCTGCTGCTTCGCTTTTGCTTTTTCTATTTGCGTTGGCAATGTTCAAACAGAGGAAAAGCATAATCCAAACCCCCAACCTGCCCTAGAAATTGATGAAAAATCGAGAGAGCAAGAGTGGTGAAAAATTAGTTACTATCATGACTTCATGAGTTTTCCAAGCAATGCTAATTCATGTCAAGAGAATGAAACTTCGCAACTATACATCCCTGAAAATTGCATCGAATCGGTGTCATCAATCAGTTAGACACTTTACTAAATTGTACTTGCCGAGATTGTAAGGAGTAGGATTTACTTTGATCAAGTTGGGGTATAGGATGAATTGAATGGGGAAAATTGAAGCAGGAGTATGACACTTATGGCAGAATCATAACTCAAGCATCCAAAAAGCAATTCATGATGTCAATTTCAAGTTCTACATAATGAAATTGTAAGCAATTTAGAATGATAAGATTCTCAAGTCATGATTGTGCTATAGGTAAGAAACTCGCACCTATAGTAACAATGAAACATTCAGATTCATTCATAAACGTTGTTATCTTGATTAAATAAATGTTGACAAAAACAAAAAATCAGAGGTGGCAGAATTGCTCGATGTTACTGGAACATCTGAAGAAATCACCTTGTCAAATCAATCAAAATCTGCATATGCATCTGCGCCGTCAAATGCATATGAGTCATTTCGGAGCATTTCGGCCAGAGCCGTCACCAGGGGGGCCTGGAAAACTCCCAAAAAATTTTTTCCCATAAGTACTATGTTTAAAAAGTACAAAAAATTTTTTTCAGATTTTTTTCAACCCTCAATGGGTCCCAGGGCCCATAGAAGGTCAGTTTTAGGCCTTTTTTTAGCCTATTCTAGAAGAATCATAGCTCCGACTGAACTCAATTTTTTTAAACGTACTTGGGCGCATTTTCTTTGTGAAGGCTAGTTCTTCTGAGGACAAAATTGTCCGCCACCGATCATTGAATCTAGCGATTGGTAGGAGCTATTTGCTGTGACCAGATTTTAGCGATTTTTAGGTCTTCTTCCAAATGATCTAGCTCCTACTAGACACAAGATAATATATACAAGTTGAACATTTGGTCAAGATAATATACTTTCACCAGAAGTCATTTTGAAGGTCTTGAAAAAACCTACGATTTGATCACCTGCAAAAGTCGATTATCGTACTTTTGTAGGAGCAATAGCCGATACAAGTTGAGCAGTTTTGTAAAAATGCCAAACTTTGAGCTCAATTTGCCAAAATCGTTTTTTTAATTTCGACCTTGAGACTATGCAAATATGTTCTCCAACACAAGAACTACCAATATCAACAAGAATCTCGGTGGAGAAATCATCTCCTGATTTTTGGCATACGTTCAAAAGTACAATTTCTTGAGTTTTTGCTTGAAATGCCAACATAGGCATGGCTCGCATATGCTTCCATCTGAGTTATTGTGCACCAATCTGAGTAGAATTACCCCCCAAAGTACCCCCAAACATTTGTAAGAACTTCCGGAGGCGAGCCTCAAGCCAGAAGCGAGTTGGAGGTTCAAACAATCAGGTCCAAAATGGGCATTATTTCGTCTATTCAAGGGCAGACGAGTGAGGGCTCGGTTCCCCGTGTACCTGCCCATAAACGAGATGAGTGACTAGAATTGGAATACATTCATGTTGTTTCGACTCAAAATGACCATCTAAACACGATTCCGGGATCAATTGAGCCCTGAATCATCGTCATTTTGCAGTAGAGGAGCTAAACCTGTTATTACGGAGTTTAACGCCGTTTAAGGATTGGGTGATATCCTAGGCACGACTTAACCGCGGAATAGTATTTAGATGGTCATTTTGAGTCGGAATATCATGTTTGTATCCCCATTCTAGTCACTCATCTCGTTTGTGTGCAGGAACACGGAGAATCGAGCCCTCGGTCGCCTGCCCTTGAACAGACGAAATAATGCCCATTTTGGACCTGATGGTTTGAACCTCCAGCTCGCTTCTGGCTTGAGGCTCGCCTCCGGAAGTTCTTACACATATTTGGGAGTGTTTGGGAAGTAATTCTACCCAGATTGGTGCACAATAACTCAGATGGAAGCATATGCGAGTCATGCCTATGTTGGCATTCTAAGCAAAAAGTCAAAAAACTGTACGTTCGAACGTATGCCAAAAATCAGGAGATGATTTCTCCGCCGAGATTCTTGTTGATATTGGTAGTTCTTGTGTTGAAGAACATATTTGCATAGTCTTAAGGGCGAATATAAAAAAACGATTTTGGCAAATTGAGCTCAAAGTTCGGCGTTTTCACAAAACTGCTCAACTTGTATCGGCTATTGCTCCTATAAAGAGTCTATTATCACGTGTCTAGTAGGAGCTAGATCACTTAGAAGAAGACCCAAAAATCGCTAAAATCTGCTCGAAGCAAATAGCTCCTACCAATCGCTAGACTCAATAATCGGTGGCGGACAATTTTTTTCCCAGAAGAATTAGCCTTGACAAAGAAAATGCGCCCAAGTACGTCCAAAAGTATTGAGTCTAGTTAGAGCTATGATTTTCTTAGAATAGGCTGAAAAGGGGCCTAAAACTGACCTTTCATGGGCCCTAGGACCCATTGGGGGGTTGAAAGAAATCTGGAAAATTTTTTTTGTACTTTTTCAACATAGTACTAATGGAAAAAGAATTTTTGTGATTTTTTCCAGACCCCACAGGTGACGGCTCTGGCCGAAATGCTCCGAAATGCCTCATATGCATGTTCTACTATAATGAATCCAATCAAACGCATGCGAGAACACGTTACATCACTTATCTCCATGACAAGTCCCGGATTTTCTCATTATCACATCTTAAAACAATGAGATAGAAAATATAGAAATAACGAATGCTTCCTGGGAACGCAACGAAGTTTCATACTGCTGATATCGACAGACAGTAAGCTTGATAAACTGAATGCATGTCCATCTGCCTGATACACGCAGCAGGAGATGAACATGAGAGAATTGTACAACTTTGGTGGGTACACCGGTTTTAGAACTTGATACAATTCAAAAAGCAATCAATCCCTCAATAAATCAATCATCAATTGAACAACTAACCAGCTCGTTTGGGACTGTACCCACTGATGACAAGTATTCACAAACTGTTCACTTTATCCACTAGCTTCGAGTAAAGAAGAAAAAATCATATTGTATGATAATCTCGTAGAGAAATAGATGAGTTTAATTGCTCATGAGGCAGAACAATTCATTATACTGAGATTTGTGTAGATTGTCTCAAAATACTTGAAAAATACGCTGCTAAAAGAGATTAGCAGAATGCTTTCTCAAATCAAATTCATGAAATCAACAATTTATCTATCGATTATCTGAAATTCGAAATATTATAATTTGTATATAATGAAAATAATTTTATACGTTTATTCGAATTTTATCATGAAATCCATTCACATATACTTTTCCATTGTATCTCTGAATAATATCAAAGATAAATATATTAATTACCCTGAAATAATACCCGAGAAAAATTTTTTGAAAAAAAATTCGAGGAAAAACGGAATAATATGGCTCCATAGGTAACACGAAAACTCAAAAACGCTTCCATAGATCATTCTTAAACTCTGTGGGTTAATTACAAAGACTCTTACGTTAAGGCCAGTGAATTTTGAGCATCATTGAATGAGTATTTTTTGAGTAATTTTGTAGATTTTTCGTCCTTGATGTTTAATATATGAGTTGATTATTTGGTCTCATCGATCTTGAAGGACGGTGGGGAACTAAATGATATGATATATAAGGCTCTCGAAGACTCGGTGGTCTTATGGCCGCAACCACGTTTCTTGGCCACTGAAGAGTTGGATGGAAGCAGCCAAGGGGGTGGTCGTGTCTAGGCGAAATTGAGGATTAGTACGCAGCTGCATTCAGATGTTCTTGATGGAGAGGCCCGCTCGCCACGCGTACGCTCTCGCCCCCGCGACCATAGGAGGGGAAATGGTTTTCAGGTTGTTCTTCTTAACGCATCGACGTATTGTCGCCATATAGACCTGTTTCGTGCTTGTGCTGTCCACTCCCTTCTGTTGCACCCTACTTCCGCCATGTCTTCCCGTACCTTATCATTCCATCGTATCCGAGGTCGACCCGGTGATCTTGGAAGTTTGATATGACTTTCCATGACTTCGCGAGCCATTCTACCCTCACCCATCCTGGCTACGTGTCCCGCCCATCTGGCTCGTTGAATTTTGATCATTTGTACTATTCGCGGAGTTCGGTACAGTCTGTCGAGTTCATTGTTGTGTAGTCTCCTCCAGTGACCAGTCCTCGTGTCTAATTTCATTCCGAAAATGCTTCTCAGGATTTTATTCTCGAAGGACGCGAGTTTGCACATTTGTCCCTTTGTTAATGCCCATGTTTCGCACCCGTATAAAACCACTGGCCGGACTATGCTTTTGTACAAGGTGAGCTTTGACTCGCGTGTCAGTAGCTTATTTCGCAGTAGTTTTCGGATAGAATTGTAGCTCTTGGAACCCGCGTTGATTCTATTGGCGACTTCTTCGTTGATGTCGTTATTCTTATTGATTATCGCACCGAGATATTTGAAGTTTGGTACGGCTTCAAACGAGAAGTTTCCGGCCTGTAAAAATTCAGTGTCGTGTATGTCTGGGTTCCTGTCTGATCCCATGTATTTGGTTTTGTCTTCGCTAACTTCCAATCCGACCTCTTTCGCTCCCTCGATGATGATCTCAGCGTTATGTGTCACGGCTTCTTTACTATCCCCGATAACGTCCAGGTCTTCTGCGTATCCTAGGACCTGGATGAGCTGGCGAACCCCGATCGTTGGGAGACCTTTCGTGCTTTGTACTAGCTGTCTGATAATATATTCTAGGATGAAGTTGAACAATGAGGGTGAAATTGCATCTCCCTGTTTCAGACCGTTCTCAATGATGAATGGCTCCGATAGGCTTTGCCCGATCCTTACTCTCCCTTTTATCCCCTCCAGTGTAGCTTCTATCATTCTCACTAGCTTACTCGGTATACCCAAAAATTTGAGAATGAAGTACATTTTAGATCTGTCGACCGAATCGTACGCTTTCTTAAAATCGATGAATAAGTGGTGCACTGGTTCTTCCCCTTCCCACTTTTTCTCTTGGATTTGTCGTATTGTGAAGATTTGGTCTGTTGTCGATCTGTTTTGTCGAAAGCCTGCCTGGTAGTCCCCTACTACTGAGTTGACATACTGAGTAAGCCTTGTTATGAGAATATTCGACAAAATTTTATAGCACGTGATGAGAAGTCAGATGCCGCGGTAGTTGTTACAGTCTCTTTTATCGCCTTTTTTGAAGAGTGGGATTATGGTCAGGTTTTTCCACTCTTCTGAGTTTTTTTCTTCCTCCCAGATCCGTTGAATGAGTACGTGTACTTGGGTTGCAAGCCGGATGCCCCCCTGCTCAAAGAGTTCTGCAGGTATTGAGTCGATTCCCGACGCCTTGTTATTTTTCAGTCGACGTATTGCATTTCTAACTTCTGCTAGGGATGGGGCGGAGACTAGCGGTTCTACCGTGTGGACTTTCGCATGGGTCTCGATTCGGCTACGGTTAACGTTGAGAAGACGGTCAAAATATTTTCTCCACTGCTCGAGTATTTCCGATTCATTTGTGAGTGGTTCTCGAATAAATTCCCAAAATTTCATGGAAGAAATTTTATTGCTACGTTTCGTCCTCTAGTACAATTTTTGACAGTACAATTTTCATGTATCCAAGAGCTTTCTTGGAGGAGAAAAAAATTTTTCTAACACGTTCACTGCGAAGGCAGTTTTCCGTAATTATTGGTTCGTCTTCATCTCGACCCTTATTCTCCGATTGAGGCAAGTATATCGGAAAAAATCCTGTTCTGACTTATTATTTATGCTCTTCACAAACTAAAACGCCTAAGAAAATGCCTATCTGAAAGGTTTTTTGGACAAATATAAATCGGCAAAGATTGAAAAACAAAATATTGTATGCCCCACCGGTGGGGCCCTTTGCAGCGAACGTGTTAAAAAAAATCGAGGAAAAATCTACTACCATCAAATGAAAGCTTTCTCTTTTGAGAAAACAAAACTGCAATCATCACTCGATTATACAGATTTCAACTCTGTGGACTATTCGTGTCCATCAAGCTTCAAGATTTCCCAAATGTCGACTCTTCTGACTCCATTGATCGGAAGGCAATATAAATCTATGTCTTACTGTCTACTATGTACAGAGATTAACTTCCACACCATTCTTAGAAAAGACAGTGTGAAACTGACTTCGGAAAAGTTTTATTCTGAAATTGATCACAAAAAAATGTCCATCAAAATTTGATCCACATGATAAAACTTTGTTTGGTATAGTGGTGTCAATTTTGTGCGACAACTCTCATTCTTCCATGGAAGGAAGTATTTGATTTTGTAGTTCTAGCTTTGAAGCTATTTTCTCTCACAAACTAGGGTTTCAATACTTTGTGGAGCTTGGGTAGATTCAACCACAGTCTAGCTCACAAGCTTTTTCAAATGTTCCAGCTCTCTTATGAAATACCTTTATATTACAATCACCCGGGTCTTTCCCAGAAATAGATAAGACATTACTCGAAAGTAAATGCCCTCTTGGCAATTGTTGTCTATTTTATAGACGTGATAAAATCATACCTGACGCTATGATTTTATCAAATCTATTACTGGTTCAAGCTTAGGTTGAAATGAAGAGCGATCAAGATGGAAGAAATAATCCAAGAGAGATATTCATGATATTTACAAAGCATATGTAAATGAAACGACATTTTTTGTGATAAATTTCAGAATAAAACTTTCCCGAAGTCAGTTTCACACTGTCTTATTTAAGAATGGTCTGAAAGTATATTCCTGTACAGAGTAGACAGTAAGACATAGATTTATACTGCCTTCCAATCAATGGAGTCAGAACAGTCGACGTTTGAGAAATCTTGAAGCTCGATGGACACGAACAGTCCACAGAGTTGAAATCTGTATAATCGACCGATGATAACAATTTTTCTCAAGTCTTTTGAGACAATCTCCACAAATCTCAGTATGATGGATTATTCTGCCTTATGAGCAATCAGACTCCTCTATTTCTCTACGAGATTATCATACAATATGATTTTTTCTTCTCTATTCAAAACTAGTGAATAAAGTAAACAGTTTGTGAATACTTGTCATCAATGAGTACAGTCCCAAACGAGCTGGTTAGTTGATTAATTGATGATTGATTTATTGAGGGATTGATTGCTTTTTGAATTGTATCAAGTTCTAAATCCGGTGTACCCACCAAAGTTGTACAATTTTCTCATGTTCATCTCCTGCTGCGTGTATCAGGCAGATGGACATGCATTCAGTTTATCAAGCTCACTGTCTGTCGATATCAGCAGTATGAAACTTTGTTGCGTTCCCAGGAAGCATTCGTGATTTCTATATTTTCTATCTTATTGTTTTAAGATGTGATAATGAGAAAATCCGGGACTTGTCATGGAGATAAGTGATGTTATGTGTTCTCGCAGGCGTTTGATTGGATTCATTATAGTAGAACTTGCATATGCATCTGATGGCGCAGATGCATATGCAGATTTTGATTGATTTGACAAGGTGTTTTCTTCAGATGTTTCAGTAACATCGAGCAATTCTGCCACCGCTGATCTTTTGTTTTTGTCAACATTTATTTAATCAAAATAATAAAGTTTATGAACGAATCTGAATGTTTCATTGTTACTATAAGTGCGAGTTTCTTACCTATAGCACAATCATGACTTGAGAACCTTATAAATCTGAATTGCTTACAATTTCATTATATAGAACTTGAAATTGACATAAATTGCTTTTTGGATGCTTGAGTTATGATTTTGCTATAAGTGACAAACTCCTGCTTTTTCATTTTGCAATTTTCCCCATTCAATTCATCTTATACCTCCAAGTCAATGGAAGTGAATCCTACTCCTTACAATGTCGACAAGTACGATTCAGTAAAGTGTCCAACTGACTGAAGACACCGATTCAATGCAATTTTCAGGGATGTATAGTTGCAAAGCTTCATTCTTTTGGCACGAATTAGCATTGCTTGGAAAACTCATGAAGTCATGATAGTAACTAATTTTCCATCACTCTTGCTTCCTCGATTTTTCATCAATTTCTAGGGCAGGTTGGGGGTTTGTATCGTGCTTTTCCTCTGTTTGAACATTGCCACCGCAAATGGAAAAAGCAAAAGCGAAGCAGCAGACGAGCAAGTTCAAGGTGAATTCCAGTTTCTTAAGGGTCCCGGCAAATCATATTCACTGAAATTTCAGTGGAAATTCTCACTGGTGAATCAGTGAAGTTCACTGATCCATCAGTGACACTCACTGAAACTTCAGTGATCGGGACCCGTCCGACCCCCGAGGTCACTGAAGTTTTAGTGAGGGTCACTGATGACTTCAGTGCATATGCACTGAAGTCCCAATGTATATGCACTGAAGTCATCAGTCAAAGCTGATCCGTAATGCACTGAAGTTCAGTGGATTCTTACTGATGGATACGGAGAGAGTATGGGAAGTATTACTCTCAGCGCTCCCGAGCGGCTGAAAGCGGGATGCCACGGGAGGGAGCAGCTGAACGTAGTGCGGTCTTTGGCCTTCTTTTGCATTTAGCTCAAATACCATAGCTCGGATGTGGCAACAGTATGCAAGGCGATTGTAGGGTTTTCAAGAATGAAGAGTTTGAGCGCTTGTGAGTCTGAATCAGAGCAAAATTGAGTAAATTAGAGCGAGTTCAAATTATTGCCTATGCTTTTTGCATGGAAGTCGCGGGCACAACTCAAGCCACCGTTTCTGCCTCGACTCGCTCCGATATTTTTTTCGCTTCGGACTCCGTGAATCCTTCAATATTGGTCTGATATACATGTATGATAGCTCAAAATTTTCGCAATTAAAAATCTCATAACTCTCTCCCTCACTGTTATGAGGTTTGAGCGACGGTTTTCCCAAAAATCAAGGTCAGAAATGGAATGTGCAAAATAGGCACATGGCAGGTTTTTCCTTTGATTTTTGAGTGAATCATTGATCAAACCTCCTAACAGTAAGCGAGAAAGTCGTTAGATTTTTAATTGCGAGAATTTTAAGCTATCATTCATGTGAACCAGACCATTATTGAAGGATTGACCGAGTCCGAAGCGATAAAATATCGGAGTTAGTCAAGGCAGAAACGGTGGTTCGAGTTGTGGTCACGACGCCCATGCGAAAACCATAGACAAAAATTTCAACGCACTCTGATTTACTCAATTTTGCTCGGATTCAGACTCACAAGCGCTCTAACCCTTTGTTCTTGGAAACCCTACAATAGCCTCGCATACTGTTGCCACATCCGAGCTATGCTTTTTGAGCTAAATGCATAAGAAGGCCGAAGCCCGCACTAGGCACGTTCAACTGCTCCCCGGCTGAAAATGATCGGGCAGCTCCCGCTCGTATATGGGCAAATCTCACGAAGTATGCGGTTTGGCCGAACAGGCCTGTTTTCACGTTGTCAGAACAACAGTCGCGTTATTTCCGCCGCTCGCATTAGATCATTTTGAAGATCTACTCATATTCAATAGTTCTGCATCATTCAGAAGTCTAAAAATTGCTATAAAAGGTACTGGGAGACGCTTCTTCGTGACAAAATCGCAATTTTCGACCGAACAGGGCTATAATTCTCTCACACCTTAGCTCGCCACAGGCGGGGCGGTTCACCGATCGGTCTGAAAATTGGATATGTGATGGATTATAATACATATAAACATATAATTTTCGCCCGAGGCTGTGCCTATCAATGCGTCAGAGTGGCGATGATTCGTTGGAGCGAACTCCGATTTTACATTTTTTCCTGTATCGCTCTTCTAATGGATGCAGCACTCGGGGCGATCAATATTACGTATCTGTAGAAACGACATCTTATTATACATCCAAAAACCTACAAATCTAGCCCAAGAACGATAGTGTGCTCGATTCCGCACGACGATGCGGCTTAAAATGAGAAAAGTTATTCTTGCGTAAATGGGGTCAAAAAAATCGTTTTTCGTGTAGCACACGAAAATTTCGATTCCGTTGGGATTGAAACCACGTGTAAACTGATATTTGTACCTCAAGAAATGACTATGAGAATCGCCCTCACTACAGCCTCATCTCGGTCGTGATGCGAGGCTTGTGAGGATCGACAAATGACGAAAATGAGCATTTTGGCGGCTGAGGCACATCTTCACTTTGTACCACAGACCTTCAGAAGACACTGTAAACCATTAAACTTATCTCTCTTCTTCTATTCCAACATCAAGGATGCCATGTATTCACATACACACGAGCCAATTCGAATTACGAAAATATGAGGGTCCCATCCAAATACATGGGAAAATCTTCTACTCCCTCACAAATCCACGGCGGAGCTCCAAAATGATTTACGCAAGTATTTCATCATTGTTTGAGCACTACTTGGACCAAACAAAAGTTTATGGGAGATGTGCTGCCATTTTGGAAATTCTCGAAATCTCAAAGTCGAAACCGCATAGTTCCTGAGATTTGCCCATATCAGGCGACTACCGCCCGGCTGTAGCGTGGTCGAATCTTCGCGCGGCAGTACTTGAATTTCAGGGAAACGAAACCATAGCCCATCATTATTAAGTACTGGGGTCAACGCTGGGTGAAGGGTCGAGAGGCAACATGAAAATGCTGGAGGGATGCTCATAAGAACTTTCTGGGCCTGTAAAAGCTCTAGACGTCGCTCGTTAGCTCTGCGTGCTTCGTGTACATACCGCACCGCGAAAATGCTCAAGATCTGCTACGAGCCCAGGGATGATGTGCCCGGTGTATTATGACAACAGCAAACCATTAGCAATCCCAAAATTGAGGAGGGAAATCAGAGAATAAGGTCGCACATTGTTATGCGCGTCTTGCGCTTGACGCGCAACAGCCACCCGATAGCCGCGCGGCAGCCGTTCGACAGCCGAGCGACGTAATGACAATCAAATGGCACACTTCCTCCACTTTACTTCCGGTAATAAACCAAAAAGAAGCAGTGGATGGCCAAAAATTTATGGCGAATCACCAAAAAAAAAGATGATATCAAATAATTGACTTGGCAATTTTTGGAACACCTGGGATTTGAACCCACGGTCTTCTGATCCGTAGATCAAGATTTAACGCTCATGGCTAGTGAGACGTGTCGAACGTGATAGTGTGAGAGGCCTACTTGGAGTTTGGGTCGCTATATTGGAGATGTCAGGGTTTTCGTATTTCACGCTTTCTGTAAGAAGACATCACGAGCAGTATATCAAGTATAATGGATGAACAAGGTGAATAACACCATATCCTAAATGCAGTGACCTACACTTCAAATAGGCCTTTTACACCACCACGCGTGACACGTCTCACTGGCTATGAGCGTTTAATCTTGATCTACAGATCAGAAGACCGTGGGTTCAAATCCTAGAGGTTTCAAGAATTTCAAAGTCAATCATTTGATACGGCTTGTCTCTACGGCCGGACTCGCGTACGAGGAACAAGGGTTCTGGTGGACGACGCATGTAACGTCTTCGCCGAGAAAATCCCAAGGGAATGTGTCACGTAACGCCCGGGGCCCAGCCTTCGCATACGAAAAAGGGCCCAGTCTTTGCGTACGTGAAAAATCTCGGAAAGCCGCCTCGAAAAAATTTTCGCGTGCGCGAACCGGAAAATTCCTCGCGTACGCGAGGGGGACCGATTCTTCGCGTACGCAGAAATTTTCCGGTTCGCGCACGCGAAGACTTTTGCGAGGAGGCTTTCCGAAATTTTTCGCGTACGCGAAGGAGCCATGATTTCGCGTTCGCGAGGACTTTGCAAGGTGTCGGTCTTAATATGGAGAACAGGCATATTTTCGCGTACCCGAAGAAGGAAGCCTCCGCGTATGCGAAAGATTCCTGATTTTGCATACGCGACTGTGGCGTGGAATTGATTCTCGCTTCAATACGAACTACAAGGGCGAAGGTAGCCCATTCTTTGCTTACGCGAAGACTTTGCGAGGTGCGCGTCCAAAAATTTTCGCTTACGCGAAGGCTCTGTAAAGCGCCGCACTGTGCCTGTGGGGACTCAACTCTGCCAGATAATCCGCTTCACTTGAATTCATGAGCTATCTAGATGGAACAAATTGTATTTCCTTCGTAATTGTCTAAGCTAGAAGATGTACCTACCTGTTTTTCACTTGAATGCGAAGGGGTGGAGGGGGGAGGAGTTGAATGTAGAAAAGATGAATACGGATTATACCGAAAAATGAACTTGGGGTGTCCGTGGCATAAGCCCTACTGCCACCTGGAAAACACTTGACAGACATATCAAACTAATATTAAATTTTGACTCTAATGTCCAGACAGAGAGTAATGGTGGTTATGATTTTAATGCTGTTCTTGGACTCTCCTTTTGGATATACTTATGATTAGGAAAACAACGCGTTTCGGACATCTAATTATGTCCTTCTTCAGGTTAAATCACACGTATATATGTATATTACTTCATATGGGGGCGGGTAATCTAGAAGTGAGTAAGCTTAAATAACTAGGACTTCTCAACGTAGGTGCGGTTTCTTGTGGTCCTCTCTGAGATGAAACTTGGTGTAAATCTCGATCCTCATCGGCCCGCAGCAACTTCTTTGAAGATCAGCCGCGTGGCTAACAGGTCGATTGGTGTTGAAATGCACTAATTCACTCACAAGCTTCACTTCACAGTAAACTGCACTGAGATACTGTTTTTGTAGCTATCACACTATTTCCGGTTAAATATGGTGTGCAATTTTTGCCCAACGATGGAATGTATAGAAAAGGAAAGGATTCGATGAGTTTGCATTGAGAGGAATTTTTTTAAAGATTCGTTCCCTTCCAGAGACGGGTACGAACTGATCGGGCTGTGGAGTGTTGTTGGGTGTGCATGATGCCGGGTTGGATGAGATATTTGATGTGTTTGTGAATATTAAGAAAGAAGTGGGGTTACTCTGCCGAAATCTATATTAGAGAAAAAATTTTATTAGAACTATACTTGTGGTACATATGTAATCCATGTACGCTCGAGTTGAGGGAGGAGTCAACGTCGCACTGGCGTCGCCGTGCTCATAAAAATTTAAAGGTCCCATACTGCCTGTACTACTCGATTCAAAAATTCATCACTTTTATTATTTTCCTACGTGAGACTTCTAATGCCTGCGGTCGGTTGGAAAAGGTTCATGTTGAAAAGAGGGCAGTTATATAACAAGATATGACGCTGTTCAGACCAAAGGTGTACTATGGAGATGCAAATAGTATATGTATTAATTTTTTGGATAGTATATGTATTAATTTTTTGGAATCGTGTCAAGTCAGATGGTTCTTTGCGACGGTAAAAAATTATGTGTAATAAGATTTCAATTTTTTGGAGGATCGTGCCTATTTTGGATTGTTTAATTAGTACGACCAGATAGCTCTTGGGGAGAGCATCAATTTGAGCTAACACAAGCTTCAATTGTTTGGAAGTTCACTGAGATATGATGAATTTGAGATATACCCATTTTCACGAGCGAAACACAGTGGTTTTCATATACATTTGCTATTTTGTGGTGAATTCATGAATTTTGAAAATTTGTTCGCCTTTGATTCTATTCTTATACACTATCAAGAATGTCTGTGCTGAATTTCACATCGATATTACTGAAATTGTCCATTCTGTAACCAAAAAACGTACTGATTTCTGATTTGCGTCAAGTCAATCGTTCTCTTGAATGGTGAAAATGTTTGTTATCACTTTTGAAATTTTCGGTACTTGTAATCATTTTGAATTCTCCAAATTGAATGGCCAGCTAGATCTTGGGAAGAGTTTCAATGAAAGCTGTTACACGCTTCAATTGCGTAAAAATTCACTGAAATATGATGAATTGATACAATATACCTATTTTCACGAGCGAAACACAGTGGTTTTCATGTAATTTTGCTATGTTGTGGTGAATTCATGAATTTTGAAAGTTTGTCTGCCTCTGATTCTATTCCTATACCTTATCAAGGATGTCTGTGCTGACTTTGACATCACTATTACTGGAATTGTACATTCTGTAACCAAAAAACGGACTGATTTCTGATTTGTGTCGAGTCAATCGTTCTCTCGAATGGTGAGAATGTTTGTTTTCACTTTTGAAATTTTCGGTACTTGTAGTCATTTGAAATTCTCCAAATAGGATGGTCAGCTGGATCTTGAAAAGAGTTTGTAATTGAGCTATTACACGCTTCACTTGTGTGAAATTTAACTGAAATATGATGAATTGATATATACCTATTTTCACGAGTGAAAGACAGTGATTTTCATGTAATTTTGCTATGTTGTGGCGAATTCATGAATCATGAAAACTTTGTTCACCTTTGATTCTAGTTTTTCTCACTATCAAGAATGTCTGTGCTGAATTTCATATCCATATTACTGAAATTGTCCGTTCTGTAACCAAAAACCGCACTGATTTCTGATTTGTGTCGAGTCAATCGTTCTCTCGAATGGTGAAAATGTTTGTTAACACTTTCGAAATTATCGGTACTTGTAATCATTTTGAATTCTCCAAATAGAACGGCCAGCTAGATCTTGGAAAGAGTTTCAATTGAAACTATTACACGCTTCAATTACGTAAAAATTCACTGAGTTATTATGAATTGATATATACCTATTTTCACGAGTGAAAGACAGTGGTTTTCATGTATTTTTGCTATGTTGTGGTGAATTCATGGATTTTGAAAGCTTGTTTGCCTTTGATTCGATTTTTATACACTATCAAGAATGTCTGTGCTGAATTTCAAATCGATATTACTGAAATTGTTAATTATTAATTTGAATGGCCAGATAGATTCTGGGGAGAGCCTTAATTCAAGTTGTCACACGCCTGAATTGTATGAAGATTGACTGAGTTATAACGATTCTCCATGTATCCTTCCTTACACGTGTAAGTTCGTGGTTTTCATAGATTTTTGACATGTTGTGGTGAATTCATACATTCTGGGAGTTTGTCTGCCTCTGATTCTATTTTGGTATACTGTTGAGGCTGCCTATACTGAATTTCACATCGGTATTACTGGAATTGCCCATTTTGTAACCAAAAAACGCACTGATTCCTCATTCGTGTCGAGTCAATCGTTCTTTCGAATGGTAAAAAATGTGTGTTATCACTCCCGACTTTTTGGGACTCGTAATCATTTTGAATGGTTCAATTGGTATGATGAGATAGGTCTCGGAAGGAGCCTAAATTCGAGCTATCATACGCCTCAATCGTTTGAAAATTCACCGGGATGTGATGATTCTCTGTGTACCCTTTGTTACACGTGAAAGACTGTGATTTTCTTCGAATTCTCCAAATAGTATGGTTTGACCGGCAACAGTTCACCGTGATTTCCTTAGACAAATTCTCCTCTGAAGAGGGGGAGGGGGGGGGGGGGAACTTTCAATCTGATCCACCAAACCTTACGACTCTTACCAAATGGAAGGGAACCAATTGAAAGGAAACACGGTTACACTCAAGATCACTGGTAACACTCATCATTAGCACTGAATTAATAGTCCGTGGTAACGTTAATCATTCTACAGGTCTCACAACATCGCACTGGAAAGTCACTAGTGTCACTGACACATCATGTAAAGTCACACTGATACAACTAATTAGCGCCAACCATGATCCACTCATGAATTCCATCCATTTCACACTGCTCTATAGTGGTTCCACCCCCGCAACGCACTGAAAATTCACAGACACCACCCATCAGCACTGAGAAGTCACTGAACACTGGAATTTTACTAATGCACTGAAAAGTTACACCAATAAAAACACCACCCATCAGCACTGAGAAGCCACTGAAAACTTAAATTTCACCGATGCACTGAAAAGTTACACCAATACAAACAATTAGCACTTACCAGGATCCACTCATGAGATTCATTAATTTTTCACTGCTTTTTTCGGTTGTTTCACTAGTCATCCACTCCCGAACAACAGTGAAAATTCACTTATTCCTCCACCATTTCAATAAATTTCTCACTGTTTCCAAGCGATTTCACTCCCTATTTTCGTCTAGTTCCACTGAGTTCCACTGTCATTGCATTATTCATACACCACCTATTGGCACTGAAATTTCACTGGATACTGAAAGTTCACTGATGTAATCATCATTTTTATCGAATTCCCACCGTTTCCATCAATGTAATTCTTGAATCACTATTCCTGAAAGATTCAAACTCAAGGGCGACGAAGAGGGGGAGGGGACTGGACTAGTATCCCGGTGTGTTGCGTGGAGATTTGAATTAAATATACTCCTTCTAACCTCTGAATTTCTTCCCGTTTCTGAAAATCTATGGAGAACTGTTATATACTCCTCCCACTGGGACGAGCTCATTATTTGAATTTCTAGTAATTTTGGAGGTCTAAGAAGAAGTTTTTGTAGAGACCGCTCAATTTTTCTGTATCTTCTCTGATATTGATGTTGTTCTCATTTAATTGGATATGGAACATATCTGATATCAAGTGCTTGTTCAGAACAGGTTCGACGTAAAGTAATTGAAGCTTTTCCCAATCGGAATCATGGCCATTCTCCGTCATTTTGTGGAGTGATAAGACATTCGGTTCTTGAGTTCTACTGATAATATTATTTCTATGTTCTTTCACTCTTGTTTCCAGATATCTCATAGTTTGTCCGATATAAGTTTTTGGGTAATGGAGGCAATCGATCTTGACACCACGTCGGTTTGGTTCATTTTCTTTAAGCTGTCTTTTCCCAGTTGTATTATTGAGTTGAATTTGTTGTTGGATTTGAAGATTGTGTGAATGTCATGTTTCGATAGAATTCTCTTAATGTTCTCCGAAAAATTCTTGTAGTATGGGATCACAACCTTGGTTTCTCTACTAAATAAATCGTTTTCAGCTTCCCTCAGGGCTTTTTGTTGTTGTGGACGGTGGGAAGTCGATGAAAATAATGATTACATCAGTGAACTTTCAGTGTCCAGTAAAATTTCAGTGCCAATAAGTGGTGTATGAATAATGCAACGACAGTGGAACTCAGTGGAACTAGACGAAAATAGGAAGTGAAATCGCTTGGAAACAGTGAGAAATTTATTGAAATGGTGGAGGAATAAGTGAATTTTCACTGTTGTTCGGGAGTGGATGACTAGTGAAACAACCGAAAAAAGCAGTGAAAAATTGATGAATCTCATGAGCGGATCCTGGTGAGTGCTAATTGTTTGTATTGGTGTAACTTTTCAGTGCATCAGTGAAATTTAAGTTTTCAGTGGCTTCTCAGTGCTGATGGGTGGTGTTTGTATTGGTGTAACTTTTCAGTGCATCAGTGAAATTTAAGTTTTCAGTGGCTTCTCAGTGCTGATGGGTGGTGTTTGTATTGGTGTAACTTTTCAGTGCATTAGTAAAATTCCAGTGTTCAGTGACTTCTCAGTGCTGATGGGTGGTGTCTGTGAATTTTCAGTGCGTTGCAAGGGTGGAACCACTATAGAGCAGTGTGAAATGGATGGAATTCATGAGTGGGTCATGGTTGGCGCTAATTAGTTGTATCATTGTGACTTTACATGATGTGTCAGTGACACTAGTGACTTTCCAGTGCGATGTTGTGAGACCTGTAGAATGATTAACGTTACCACGGACTATGAATTCAGTGCTAATGATGAGTGTTACCAGTGATCTTGAGTGTAACCGTGTTTCCTTTCAATTGGTTCCCTTCCATTTGGTAAGAGTCGTAAGGTTTGGTGGATCAGATTGAAAGTCCCCCCCCCCTCCCCCTCTTCAGAGGAGAATTTGTATAAGGAAATCACGGTGAACTGTTGCTGGTCAAACCATACTATTTGGAGAATTCGAAGAAAATCACAGTCTTTCACGTGTAACAAAGGGTACACAGAGAATCATCACAACCCGGTGAATTTTCAAACGATTGAGGCGTATAATAGCTCGAATTTAGGCTCCTTCCGAGACCTATCTCATCATACCAATTGAACCATTCAAAATGATTACGAGTCCCAAAATGTCGGGAGTGATAACACACATTTTTTACCATTCGAAAGAACGATTGACTCGACACGAATGAGGAATCAGTGCGTTTTTTGGTTACAAAATGGGGAATTCCAGTAATACCGATGTGGAATTCAGTATAGGCAGCCTCAACAGTATACCAAAATAGAATCAGAGGCAGACAAACTCCCAGAATGTATGAATTCACCACAACATGTCAAAAATCTATGAAAACCACGAACTTACACGTGTAAGGAAGGATACATGGAGGATCGTTATAACTCAGTCAATCTTCATACAATTCAGGCGTGTGACAACTTGAATTGAGGCTCTTCCCAAGATCTATCTGGCCATTCAAATTAATAATTAACAATTTCAGTAATATCGATGTGAAATTCAGCACAGACATTCTTGATAGTGTATAAAAATCGAATCAAAGGCAAACAAACTTTCAAAATCCATGAATTCACCACAACATAGCAAAAATACATGGAAACCACTGTCTTTCACTCGTGAAAATAGGTATATATCAATTCATCCTAACTCAGTGAATTTTTACGTAATTGAAGCGTGTAATAGTTTCAATTGAAACTCTTTCCAAGATCTAGCTGGCCATTCTATTTGGAGAATTCAAAATGATTACAAGTACCGATAATTTCGAAAGTGTTAACAAACATTTTCACCATTCGAGAGAACGATTGACTCGACACAAATCAGAAATCAGTGCGTTTTTTGGTTACAGAATGGACAATTTCAGTAATATAGATATGAAATCCAGCACAGACATTCTTGAAAGTGTGAAAAACTAGAATCAAAGGCGAACAAACTTTCATGATTCATGAATTCACCACAACATAGCAAAATTACATGAAAATCACTGTCTTTCACTCGTGAAAATAGGTATATATCAATTCATCATATTTCAGTTAAATTTCACACAATTGAAGCGTGTGATAGCTCAATTACAAACTCTCTCCAAGATCTAGCTGACCATCCTATTTGGAGAATTTCAAATGACTACAAGTACCGAAAATTTCAAAAGTGAAAACAAACATTCTCACCATTTGAGAGAACGATTGACTCGACACAAATCAGAAATCAGTGCGTTTTTGGGTTACGGAATCGACAACTTCAGTAATAGTGATGTCAAAGTCAGCACAGACATCCATGATAAGGTATAGAGATAGAATCAGAGGCAGACAAACTTTCAAAATTCATGAATTCACCACAACATAGCAAAAATCCATGAAAAATTACTGTTTTCACTCGTGAAAATGGATATATATCAATTCATCCTAACTCAGTGAATCTTCACACAATTGAGGCGTGTAAAAGCTTAAATTGGAACTCTTTCCAAGATCTAGCTGACCATTCTATTTAGAGAATTCAAAATGATTTCAAGTACCGGAAATTTCTAAAATGATAACAAACATTTTCACCATTCGAGAGAACGATTGACTCGACGCGAATCAGAAATCAGTCCGTTTTTTGGTTACAGAATGTACAATTCCAGTAATATCAATGTGAAATTCAGCACAGACACTCTTGATAGTGTATCAAAAAAGGATCAAAGACGAACAAACTTTCAAAATGCATGAATTCACCACAACATAGCAAAAATGCATGAAAACCACTGTGTTTCGCTCGTGAAAATAGGTATATATCAATTCATCATACTTCAGTGAATTTTTACGCAATTGAAGCGTGTAACAGCTTAAATTGAAACTCTTCCCAAGATCTAGCTGGCCATTCAATTTGGTGAATTCAAAATGATTACAAGTACCGAAAATTTCAGAAGTGATAACAATCGTTTTCACCATTCGAGAAAACGATTGACTTGACGCAAATCAGAAATCAGTACGTTTTTTGGTTACAGAATGGACAATTTCAGTAATATCGATGTGAAATTCAGCACAGACATTCTTGATAGTGTATAAAAATAGAATCAAAGGCGAACAAACTTTCAAAATTCATGAATTCACCACAAAATAGCAAATGTATATGAAAACCACTGTGTTTCGCTCGTGAAAATGGGTATATATAAATTAATCATATCTCAGTGAACTTTCACACAATTGAAGCTTCTGTTAGCTCAAATTGAAGCTCTCCCCAAGATCTATCTGGTCGTACTAATTATACAATCCAAAATAGGCACGATCCTCCAAAAAATTGGAATCTTATAACACATAATTTTTTACCGTCGCAAAAAACCATCTGACTTGACACGATTCCAAAAAATCAATACATATACTATTTGCATCTCCATAGTACACCTTCGGTCTGAACAACGTCATATCTTGTTATATAACTGCCCTCTTCCTAACATGAACCTTTTCCAACCGACCGCAAGGATGAGAAGTCTCACGAAGGAAAATAATAAAAGTGACGAATTTGTGAATCGAGTAATACAGGCAGTACGGGACCTTTAAATTTTCATGAGCACGGCGACGCCAGTGCGACGTTGACTCCTCCCTCAACTCGAGCGTACATGGATTACATATGTACCACAAGTATAGTTCTAATAAAATTTTTTCTCTAATATAGATTTCGGCAGAGTAACCCCACTTCTTTCTTAATATTCACAAACACATTAAACATCTCATTTAACCCAGAATCATGCACACCCAACAACACTCCACAGCCCGATCAGTTCGTACCCGTCTCTGGAAGGGAACGAATCTGTAAAAAAATTTCTCTCATTGCAAACTCAACGAATTCTTCCCTTTTCTATACATTCCATCGTTGGGCAAAAATTGCACACCATATTTAACCGGAAACAGTGTGATAGCCACAAAAACAGTATCTCAGTGCGGTTTACTGTAAAGTGAAGCTTGTGAGTGAATTAGTGTATTTCAACACCAATCGACCTGTTGGCCACGCGGCTGATCTTCAAAAAAGTTGCTGCGGGCCGATGAGGATCGAGATTTGCACCAAGTTTCATCCCAGAGAGGACCACAAGAACCCGCACCTACGTTGATAAGTCCTAATTATTTAAGCTTACTCACTATTAGATTACCCACGCCCATATGAAGTAATATATATATACGTGTAATTTAACCTGAAGAAGGACATAATTAGATGTCCGAAACGCGTTGTTTACCTAATCATAAGTATATTCAGAAGGACAGTCCAAGAACAGCATTAAAATCATAACCACCATATCAAACTAATATTTGTACTCGATCGATACGATCAAGCACTGTATTCATCACTGGCGGGAATTACCAATGTTTGAATTTCAATTGATCGGCTTTTGCCAGCAGCATTGTTTCAACCAATTCCGCTGACATCACACTTGACGGACATTGATTGCGCGCATACCTGGAGTTTCAGCCCAACCCCGGACCTGAGAACGAGTGCCGGGATCTCTGAGGCTAAATTTTAATCATAATCGAGTGCCAAACTGTAGGAATTCCATCAAAATCACGGTTTCGAGGTAGTTTCCGATTCTGCTGCTATGTTGAGAATACTCATGATATATTACGTTCTTGACTCACAAGATTCTAAGCTCAATCCCACGTCTAGAAATTGGTGCTGGAAGCGTTGAGATCTACTATTAGCTCAAGCTGTCCCTTGAGCACTGCCAACATCGCTATAGGACAGTTCCTAGGTAGGTTATTTTGATATGCTGCCAAGTCGGAAACAGTTTAGTCATATCCTGGAATTGGTAAGCAGAACTTCGAGCCCAACTCCGATTCAAAGAATTAGTGCCAAAAATTTCTAGATCAATTTTATGCGAGAATTGCCACGAGTTCGGTCGAAATTCGATTGAAAATGCCTGATTCTAGATGAGAAATCGACAACTTGCAAATAATTCCATGGAATACTGGGATAAGTAAGCTATATCTTAATCTGAATCTCGATTCTGGGGATCGGTGCCAAGAAGTCTAAGATTTATTTTAAGCGAAAATTGATACCTGTTCGGTCCAGATATGATTGAGAATGTTCATTTCTAGATGGGAATTCGATATGCTGCCAACTTAAAACCTATGACATGACATTCTGGGATGAGTGAGCTACATTTTGGGCTTCATCTCGATCCTGGATTGCGGTGCCAGGGGATCGCGCATGCATTCCGTGCAAAATTTGACACGACTTCGATACGATTATGATCGAAAATGGTGGATTACAAATGAGATTTTGATATGCTGCCAAGTTGGAAACTACCTCAAAACATTCTGTGATGGATGGGCTACATTTTGAACTGGATCTCGATACCGAAATTTGGAGTCATGAAATCTAAGACGCGGTTCATGCAAAAGCTGACACGAGTACAGTCCAGATATGATAGAAGAAGCTGGAATGTAGATGAGGTTTTGATATGCTTATCTCAATCTCAATTCTCATCTCACGCATAATATACATGTAAGATTCTTGAGCACCAAATTCCGGGATCGAGAGCCAGTTCAAAACGTAGCTCACTAATTACAGAATGTTATGGAATAGTTACTAAGTTGGCAGCGTATCGAAATCTCATCTAGAATACAGCGTTTTCAATCATATTTGAATCGAAGTCGTGTCGAATTTCCGCATGAATCGCGTCTCGAATCCCTGGGCACCGGAATTCGGAATCGAGATGCAATTCAAAATGTAGCTCACTCATCACAGAATGTTATGGAGTAGTTTCCACGTTAGCATGATATCAAAATTTCATCCAGAATCCACCATTTTCAATCATATTTGGACCGCACTCGTGTCAAATTTCACATGAATCGCGTCTAAGATTTCTTGGCACCAGATTCCGGAATCGAGGTCCAGTTAAAAATGAATCTCACTCATCCCAGAATGTCAAAGAATAGTTTACAAATTGACAGCATATCGAATTCTTATGTAGGATCGAGTATCTTCGATCGAATTTGAACTGCGCTCATCTCAATTTTCGCGTGATATACATGTGAGATTTCTCAGCACCGAATCCCGGAATCAAGATACAGTTCAAAATGTAGCTCACTGATTGCAGAATGTTATGGAATAGTTTCCAAGTTGGTAGCGTATCGAAATCTCATCTAGAATCCAGCATTCTCAATCATACTTGAATCGAAGTCGTGTCGAATTTTACATGAATCGCGTCTTGAATCCCTTGGCACCGGGATTCGGAATCGAGATGCAATCCAAAGTGTAGCTCACTCATCACAGAATGTTATGGAGTAGTTTCCACGTTAGCAGGATATCAAAATTCCATCTAGAATCCACCATTCTCAATCATATTTGAATATTTGAATCATATTTGAAGAAGATATCGATCACGTACTCTGGCAATACAGCCGATTTGATGAGCAACGCTCACGCTTTGTATGTTCTCTGATTTCATTGGGATTCCAGCTGCCGCTTTCTTGTTCGATACTCTTGGCTAGCCCAACAGTCCGAACTTGTAGAGTCACCCAGACGGCAACACAGCTCCCCGAGAACTGTCGAGAAGTGCTCAAAAAACGTTTGCAAAGCTCTTGTGAGAGTTCCCGGGGAATTCCCAGGATGACAGCTGATGATTAAAAAAATGTCAGTCTTCGTGTTGTTTACATTTCCCCGAGACCAGTTCAAGTTCTCAGCATTTGAACCAAAATTGCGAATTAAAAATTCCCGCGACTCAGGATCAGAGAAGAAAATTTTAGGGAAACTGATACGTCATCATTTTCAAGAATTCGGTTTATCCTGCACCTCCACAATCTCGGACAGGTACTTTATCCCAATCATGATCACTACAGGCTGATTTTCATCGTGTTTATTATGGCATAACCTCCATCATTTGATGAATAACTTATCGTTTGCACAAATTCATCAAACCCAGAGCAATTGGTTGAGCCTGGTAGAAAAATCATCATTTTCTCAAATTCTCTGATTCTTTGAGGGTGAATTTTTCCTGACGCAAGCTTGTGGCGAAGCGTGATTGAGTTTAGTCAACGGAGACGTTGTGACTGCAGCACAAGTCAGGCAAAAGGAGAGCGATCGAGAGTGGATGCTGTGTAATGGTTCGCCTGTTTAATAACAATATCGATCATATGAAGAGCAGCTTCTAGAAAATCTATTCCAGCCAATTCGGAGATAGAATTTGATGCGGAATCGATAGGTAGTTATTTAGGAACAAACATCTTCTAGACTTGAACCTGTGATTCTCAAACATTTCAGTAGTCTAGCAGAATTCTGCGCGATAAAAATTCGAGATTCTGACCATTTGACTTCGAAAACTGAGTTCAAAATTTTTCATGCACGTGCACCATTTGGTGACAGCTTTTCATACCCGGTAGATTGTAGTTTCATTTACGTGAAATCCATGGAAAATTTGCTGGAAAATTACAATTATTCATGCGTAATTCGGATAGTAAAAAGCTACCATTCGACATTACAATGTAATACTTCTCATTAGAAAGAAAATGAGCGCCAAAAGTTACCACCCATAACTCAGATTTACTCTAACACTCTTACCCTATACTGCAGAATCCCTGTATCAAACTTGAGCATATCGTTTGCAAATGAGTAATAGATCATTCTTAATTTCCGAACATCTCTGTGATGCTTGTATAGCTTATCATGGATGTTGGTTGAAACAGCCAAAAACCACATGAAATAATGTGCACAATCATCAATGATATTAAATTCGTAAATAGGCATTTGGAGGACTAATTTTTATGGGAGGATATTTAATCCTGGGTCCAGGCATTTTTTCCACGATGTCATTCAAATGTATTTTTTCTTTGATTAACATCATGACGATCAAACCCCGATCGATAATTTCTCATTGAAAATGGCATCAAATTCGGGGTCACCAATAGAGAAATAAAAATTAGTCCTCCAAATGCCGATTAACGGATTTAATACTATTGATTCATGAAAGAGGACGATTTAAGTTCGAAAAGTGTAATGTGCACAATCATATCTGGAAAAGATGTAACGACGCCATCTATAGGAGCTTTAGCGAAAGCTTTTTGGGAGCTTCAATAAAGTTCCCCGGAAACATTGCGAGAACTGTCGAGTAGTGTTTGAAAACTTTCAGGGAAGCTTGTGCGGGAAATGAGGAAGCTGGAGATTCGACGATTTCCTGAGCTCCCCAAAAGCTAAATGGTATTTCCTGTAAAACTTCCGTGGAAGTCCCCAGTCATAAACTTATGCACTCATTTTTGAAAGACTGTAATCTAAAGATTCAATACGTAGTGGAATCTCCTGAGTAAGCCAGTTACTTTTTGGAAAAATAGAAAATTAGTGTATCATATTTTACTTCTCCACTACACATTTTTTCCTTATCTCTTAAGCTTTAAGTAATATGTCATGCGATGCATGATGACGCATAATAACTTCTCAGTGGTTGATGATGATCAAGGGAGAAAAAGCATTTGCCGTCCAAAAGTAGCACAGTGGAACTCCTTTCACTCAAACCAACGAATAAAGTTGCTCAAACTCCGCTCACTCGAAAGCCTCGCCAGCTCGAATGTACAGTGAAGATTTCTGTCGAACTTTGGTAACTCAAAATCTTATAATGGGGTTGCCCTAGCTTCCGACTTGAAAAAATGTTGCAATCTCGATTTTCCGCTTAACGTCGGTCATACGGCCCATGCGGTCGGCCATGTGGCACAGTGTGACCTTGTCCTATGAGTCTCAAATAATGGTGGTCAGGATCTCCAGATTCTCTCGTTCATGCTGATTGGATTCGTGTAATTTCCAGTCCAAAAAGAGTGGATACATTTTTGATGCAGATAGCTGGGTGAAACACAGCAGGATACTAGAAATCAATATACATAATCCTTATATTTCTTCTGCTCTACGTATTATATAAATGTATCCGCTCTTTTTGGACTGGGAATTGCACGAATCCAATCAACGCGAACGAGAAGATTTAACGAATATAACAATTTTCACCGGCCCCCATCGTTTGAGGTTCATGAAGACAAGTTTAATCTACACTGTAGAAAAAAAAAACAAGAAAAAAATTGTCAGTATTTCAAGCAATGCTTGGAATTTGTAGACAAGCACTGTGCTTGAATCGATGGTTTAAGCACGTGCTTGAAATTGAATAACGTGCCTGATTGACTGACTAAATGTACTTCAGCATACATAAAATTTTTTATACGTCCATACGTAGAAACAGCGTGTTTCTAGGCCTCCTCGCTACGCGAGGAGACCTGGAAACAAGCTGTTTCTGCGTACAGACGTATAAAACTGCATACGCGTCTCGTGCGGAAACATTTTTCCTTCGGGAAAACCAAGCTGGACAGGGCCATCGCCCACGTTCAGCTTGGTTTCCCGAAGGAAAAAATGTTTCCAGCACTCGACGCGTAATGTACTAATACCAACTCAAAATCTGTACATCTATTTTGGCATCCAGTGGTCCCGCAGAAATCAAAATTTAGCTATGTGATTTGATATTTTGTTATAATATCCTTGAACTGCACGGCAACCACTCAAATCTTGCCCAGAAATTATAGCCAATGACAAGGGTGTTGAGGGTGCGGTTCTCTGATTTGCTGAACGAATCGCACATGGGTTGACTATGTGTATATATATCTACGACCTCCAACATGAATTGTATGGTTGAGCGAGGAAGTTAGGGGATGTCAGGGGAGACAGTGGATGAAAAATCGAAAGCTTTTGGATATTAACAAAACATACATATGTTCTTCGTAAGTGTGTCAACAAAATAAGAATTAATTCAGGTACACGGATTTCCAGTAATCGATTTGCACATTCTTTTCGAGTTGTCAGCTAGAGGATGGTCGATCGCCAGGAATCTTGGGAAGTCTTTGACAGGCTCTGACATTCATGATTAGTAGCATATTCCTTATAACAGTTCGAAATAGAACATATTCCATGTGGTCACTGGAGAATTCAGATTCCAAATCGAAAGCCATATAACTTATTACTCATTTCCTCGGTTTTAGAGCTCTGTTCTCGAGTGTTTTACACTTAACTCGGAAGATTCAGATGCTCCGGGTGTAGATGCGATTGACAAATCATATTCAACTATCCATAACACACCTGCTGAAGTTCCAAGGAGCCTGTCCATTTTGTTTTCGAGTATTCAAAGTTGAAAGTTCGAGCTCGTAACACCCGAAGAATAGGAATAGCGCAGCAGAAGGCAACTTTTTTGGGCCGTGCTCACGAATGCTCTGACAATTCTTTAGAGAACTCGCTGAAAAATTGATATGTCATTCATTCGAGTGTCATCTTTATCATTACCGAAAATAGGGACCCGTGCCCATTTATTTTGTTTACACGACGGCTCGAATGTTTGTGATTTTTGTCCGCGCGCAATGTTAATTTTCTGCCTCGCAAAGAGCGTGTGTGTGTGAGCGTGTATGTGCACGAGCTGCTTTGTTGTATACGCGATTGTACACAAAAGACGGCGAGGTCGCGTTGCTATCAAAACAACACTGCTCGCTTAAACTCCAGGAGACATACCTTAAGTGTATCAACCTCGAAATGTTCCAGCTACTTGTTATGAATATCGAAGATTTCAGTGACTTGCGTTCGTGAATTGACTTTTTTCACTTGAAACAAGCTATAACATGATCAAGTATTCTCAATACTATTCGGAATCAAAGTAAACGATCGTATATTCTCGGACCCTCAAAGGCAGAACGGGTAACAAAAACAAAATTGCAACTTGGGTTTCAGTAAGAAATCTGTTTCGCCTGTCTTCTCATCGAAGTTTAGTGTTCTGGATTCAGGAATCTTGGTTATGATCCAAAATATCAAGAAATCAGTGAGTAGCGGCAGTGGACAGCGAACTGTGCTTGAACTGATTTCGTTGAAGAAGAGAGGTCCGAACGTTTGGAGCGGCGATCATACTTGTGGACCTCTAACCTTCAAATATCGTCTCTTTTGACCAGAGAGAGGATCGCTACTTCTGACTACATCTCACACTTCTTTCATCTATTGACATAGTTCAAGCTATGACTAAAATAACATCCGCATAACAGCAGGACGATTCGACCTATCAGTTGATAAAGAAGAAGACAATGAAAGGATGGTCTGAGTGCCACGCAAGTTTACGTGTACGGTCTGAATCGCATGGGAGCGACGAAACTGCGAGGCTGCCTTTACATGGGGCAAATATTTTGCCAGAATTGACCCGCGAGATTTGATAACCCCTAACCTAACAATGAGTGCGAGAGAGATGGCATGACATTGGTGTCTCTCTCCTCTCTTAACTCTTTCGAGTGAGATCTCACTCGGAAAGAGTGAGTTCTGACTCGGAGTTCGGAGTGAAATTGGAGCAACTCGGTACCGAGTGAGTTTCACTTAGAAAAAAGAGCGAGATTTTTCACTCGGGGAATCCGAGTGAATCCAAATGTTATTTAGCTGAAACTGAATATTTTCGTTTCATCAATACGTTGCGTGCTATAAAATTAATAAATTATTATTAATCATCCGAAGGTTGGAAAAAAAGAAAAAAATCTATCCCGCCCGTAGCGGCATGATCACTGCGTTATTTTTGTAATGCATTCATCATAATGAATTTGGGAAGTGCGGGGAATCGAACTCGGATGTCTTGATTGTAAGGCGGACTGCTTCTCTACTGGGCTACGGCTAGCTGCTGATGACAAAGCCTCTTCTTATGGGAATGATGCACCGTGTGACTTTGTACGTATCGTGAGTGGAAATGAATATATGAAAACTAGCTATTGTTTCGGGTGAAGAAATAACTCGAGAAATAAAAAAAGTGAAACCTACATTTCTCCGCCCTGGTAGAAATCCACTCTCATTTATGGCTAAAAATTGGCCATATGGATTTTTCTATAGCCAAAAAATGGCCAAAAAATTTGTCCATATTTTACCTGAGGATGAAACGATATTTCCGCCATAAATCGCCCATTTATAGTGTGCGTCTATTTGGCCATTTTTCATCTAATATTTGGCCATATTTTTTAACCAAGCGGGGAACAAAGTTTCGTGACCTAAATTTATCTAGACAAAATTTGAGCCTATTATGGGTCAGATCATGGCATAATTTCAAGTGATTTAATAAATAGCGACGAGTAGAAAATTATTCAGATACTATCTGATCGATAATATCTGATCATGAAGAAATGCTCGTGTAGGGGAGAGCGGGGTATGGTGGGCAGCTCGAAAATTTGGGCACCCCAGTTATAAAATACAAAAAAATATTTAAAAATGCGAATGTTCGTGAATTCGCATCAGTGTATCACCTAGTTTTTCCCTGGGGAGTTACAAAAAATTTCAATATGTTTTGACCCTTCAAAATCGTATGTCAAAATTCGGGGTAAAATATCGCGTGTCACGCCTGTATGCACTCTACCGTTCGTGCGCCAATTTGATCGAAAATACTTGGCTACCCATCTCTCATTGGTAGCTTTGTTCGTTAGCTTTAATATCCAATTTGAATCGAAGTGATCCGATGAGTAGTTTTTGAGCAATAATGGTAATACGAAGGTGAGTGGAACGGGGTATGATGGACACAAAAAGCGGGGCGCGTTGGCCAGTTCCAACATACAGCCACAGCACGTGAGCCGGGTGGCGCCACCCAACCTAACCTAACCTTCGCGGCGCCTCGTGTTGTTGATATTCTGCTCTCGCTGCACCACGGATGTGATTGTTTATCGATATTATTGATAATTTCACCTCGATGTGAGTGAAAAGTGAGTGCTATCAATGCCGTGGGTGGTGGATTAGAAGCTGTATCATATATTATGACCACCAGATTCGTGCCATGCATCTAGAATGCATAATAAACTCGTGTGTGCGAGCGAGTGAGATCCGAGCTGTGACATCTTTTTGTTGAATTATCGAGTTTTACCATCATTTCACGGCATGACATGGACCTGAGGCATCAGATTAGGTAGAAAAATGTTCAAATATGCGAATGACAACAATTCTGTATGTGTAGTGTTATTATTATACTTAAAAATCGTGAGTGTCCATCATACCCTACACGACTGTCCGCTATACCCCGCGATTACCCATCGTGCCCCAATGATTAAGGTTTAGAAAATAGCATTTCTATGAAAATGTGCGAGTGAAAAAATTAAAAAAAAAATATCCCATCATTCCTGAGATGTTTCTCTGTCGAATGACCACTCGCAGATCCGATTATAGTAAAAATCGTAGTTGCCAAACGGGTTTTAATTAGCTATGCCCGACATACCCCGCTCTCCCCTACTCGAGCCAAAGTAATGGGATGATCAGGTTGTTATACCATCATCTTCACGTGCAAAAGATGTGCAGAGTTCCCCATGGGAACCTGCACGCGGAGGAGGAGTCGGGGCTCGTGGTCTAAGCTCAAGGTTGGTAAAACTAAAGTGGGTAAGCAAATCCTGTCACGGCGCCACCTATCGATCAGAGTCAAACCGTTCAAGCGCAAAAGAGAAGTCCATTATTTAGCCATTTCGGTCAGGTCATATTTTGGGCAAAATTTGGCTTAAATTTTTAGACTCGATTTTTGCTTTGACTAACCTCGTATGATGGCGGCCAGTCTTTGTCGTCAGCTTGCACCATCGACACGTTCGACGTGAATCTCGACGTGAATACAAACCGCGACTCGCCAGTTTATTAGTTGGTGTTGATCAGTTGATCGTTAATCATGGAGGGGTAGTGTTCGCGAGGTGAGAAAAGCTGCCGATTCTGGTGATGTGGGAATGGAGACGCTATGCCACGTACACTCGCCGGACAAAATATCTGTACAAGCCATTTAGTGATTTCTACTTTTTGGGTTGGCACGGCCTATCTCATTCCGTGCTAAGGGAACGCGGAAAATGGAAAGAATGCATGGCGATACCAACCCAAAAAGTGAAAATCACCAAATGGCTTGTACAAATATTTTGTCCGGCGAGTGTACAACAGCTGGACTGGAGCAGTATCGAGGCTTTGCTATACAAGTGATATCAGTGTGGTGTATTTATCGTCCATGGTTTATAAGTGACACATAACAAGCACCCTCCGCGAAAAATCAGCGTTGACATTATTATGTACTCATTTAATGTCCAGACTTTACGTGCAGCTAAAATTCAGTGTATGTCTGACAGACAGCGAGTGATAACCTTAGTAAATACCAGTTTTCGGAAGAGGCGAGGGAAGAGGAGTAGACCTAAAATGAGGCCATATTTTAGTTATAATTTATGTACGAGGAATATCAAGAAATATCTTTGAATAAACATCAAAGCCAATATAAAGCCATTTATTAGCCAACAGAATTGGATCCCGCCCTTGCAATGGGAATATCACTTATTGCCCACTTTTTGCCTAGATTTTTTAGACTATTGCAAAACTCTTTCAGAAGTCACCCAAATATTGGCCATTTATTAGTCATTGGATATAGTCCATCTTTTCTGGCCATATTTTAGTTTCAAGTCTAAATTTTATGGAGAGATTTCTTCCAGGGCGGTAACAGAACATTGCCTCTATATTAATAGGGTTAATTAATTTATACGTAATATGATATAATATTGGGCTGTATATTTAATAAAACATATGGAAGAGGATATGGACACTTCTTAGCTCATTTTTTCAACAAATACAGTGAAACCTGTCTCTATGGGCACCTCTAAAATCCGGGCACCTCCCGATTACGGGCGCTTTCCCGTGGAACCGAATTTCATTCCATAAGCTTATACGGTATTCTTCCTTCATAATTCGGGCACCTCCTAAATTTGAGCACCTGCCTAATATGGGCGGTTTCTGAAATCTCAAATATATGATGTCACATGTTAAAGGAACCTGTGAATTAAGGGCAACCACTACAGTTGTCAAAATGAGCCCAGGTACGCATGTCGAAAACTTATGTCAAGCTCAGAACGAGATTGAAAGAAACTTTTCCGTATTGAGAAAAGCAAAAATCATTAATTTTCTGAGTTCTGCGTCAGTTTGACGAATTAAGAATATTATTATTCAACTATATATTTGAATATTTAACGAAAATCATAATGAGTCAATTGAGGGTATAATTTCGACATCTGTGTTGTTTGATACTCTAGAATTCACAACAGCTAATTTTGAATCATCCACGGCTAGCTTGAATGCTAGAGTATTGGATGCTTACTTTGACGGGGGGTATTTTTTAGTCTTTCCTAGAGATCCCTCAACCTTTGAGATTTCCAAACTCAAAGTTCTGGGTTTGCAGACCCTCGATCTGAGTATGTTCCGAATCTTGATTTCACCGAATCACTATCATACCAAATTTTGAAATCCCGAATTTGATTAATTATGAATCTTGACATTCCACATCTTGAGAGTTTCGAGTTCTCATCTATGTATTTCACTTATTCCAAAATTGTATGGTTTAAAATAAGTTTTTTCAAAATTTGTACTTTCTATAATTTTGAATCAGATTCTATAATTCGGGCACCTGTCTATTATGGGCGCGTCGGACTGGAACCGGAGGTGCCCGAATTAGACAGGTTTTACTGTATTGGAGGAAATTTTTTTCTCTTTGAAAGCTTCGCATTGATCCATCAGTAACAAACGAGCGGCAAAACATAACCTAAAATTTTATTGGAGCGTCTCACTCTTGCACCCGAGTGAAATTTCACTCGAACTTCCGAGTGAAATTTTTGATTTTGTTGATATCTGACTCTTTACCGAGTGAGATGGACTTTCACTCGGAATCCGAGTGGAAAATCTCACTCGGAGAAGTTAAGAGAGTCTTACACATTAAGAGGGTATCCGCGCCATCTGCCATGGAAAGGCAACCTGAGAACCTGGTAATCCTAATAATCGGGGATAGTCAACTCAAGTGTACATGACATCGAAGCGCGCTACTCGTATTTGAAAAGCTCGGTTGTAACTATGATCAAATTCCCACTACATATGGAGGGAAAACGATAGTTTTTGCACTATTCTGCCAATAACAAAAATGTATTCATCATTACGAGACTGAAGATTATACAGAAATCATGAGCAATGAGCAAAGGCGCAAAGAATCGAATGCAGGATGGAATTTTTTGTAAACTTCGATTTAGCCACAGAATGTATGGCTGGCTGATGGACCACCCCGCGTGGAACGATTGGCCTCTTCAGGCTTCCGTACTTTTTGTGCGCACTATACCTCTGTAGTCGGTATGTTGTATAGTCTCGATGCGACGCGGCTGCGCCGTTGCGCTCCGCCAAAAGATGGTCGCTCTAGTGTGCACTCGGCTGTTTGTGCCGTTTGTTGGCCTGCTAAAGCAGCAAATTGCAGTGAGTGAATGGTGCTCTTGCAGTGTCAGGCCTCTATAGGCTAGAATCCATAGGTATCCACGACTAAAACGGCCTGGACAAGCTGTTGTCTGCCGATACAGGTTTGCGATTCCTCGGACCTTTGTTCTGCTGCCCCGAATTCCACATTTCCACATCTGCTGGAGCAATACCAGGACAGACGCCCCCAAAAGTGCGGATCAGCTCTTCAGCAGATCAAGCGTGCTGCCATCAAAAAGTGCATCTGTGTCTGGCAGCAGCTGTAGAGACAATGGTGCAGTGACAGTGCAGGGAGTGCCTAATACATGGACTCGATCCGGGCTCTGATGGCCTGGCTGCTGAGTCGGGCGCCCGCTGCTGGTGTGCGCTGTGTCGTTGCAGAAGGTGCACGATTCCCATCGAGGCTACATCACGAAGCGTAAGTTGGCGTAAGTGGCGGTTGGCGTGTGGTGACGCAAACGACAGGCACGTCGCGGCCGCGAGCAGCAGCTGCAACGAGGCCTAGCTGCAACTCGTTTGGGCCCTGCGGTGTGTGCAAGTGAGCGCGGCATCAAGTCCTCTGCCTCGCGCGCGCGCCCATCCAGGCAATCTGTGTACGACGGAACAGTTATAATCCACCGAGCTCGTATTGCTGCATCTGATCGGTCCCAATATAATTACACTCATCCAAGCGCGCTCGCTTGCTGATGTACTGCTCATGTACAAGTGCACAAGAGTCAGGGAGCACCAAGTACCTATCACCTATTAGCGCGACCGAGAGATGAGAGACGCGGGCAGATTATCTGGCACCCACGATCAGCCAGCAGTACAATAATTTAGGAATATCATACGTCTCTCCATATCTCTACCATACAAATGTAGCTCTCGTACAACTCTCGCTGAAAGGAACTGAGCCAATACCCTGATCCGGTATAATGAATCTCGGTACGGATTGATGGATGACCCGCGACGATAACAGCAGCCATGCACGCGGATGGGTGGGACGTCAGGGTTTTCTGGAGGAGGGGTAACCGCGCATCAGCCACGTCGACTTCTCACAGTCCTATCGCAATTTTTCGTACGAGGTGGTGCTCCTTTCAACCATTTTTTTATTTGGCCCTCGATTTTCACTAAGCTCTGTCGTTCTCCTTGGTGCTCTCGCTTGAAATCGTCAATTGAACAAGAGCATATTGTATTACTTCTTCCCTCTACCATAATATCAATTCATACTTAATCATCATGCAACTCGTTCACCCCTTCCCCAGTGGACATTAATTTTGATCATTCAGAATCACATAGTCTTATACTCAAGTCTGGTGAACTTCTGAAAGTACCAAATTGGACTTTGTTTTTCAAATAACTAAGCCAGTCACCTCTCACCGTCATATTTCTTTCCACTACTTGAGCGTTCACAGACTTCACTCACCTCCTCCCCATCCCCATATGTGAAGTATAGGCTGTGATAGATCTCACCTTTTCGTTACTTTCCTCGCTTAAATGATTGCTCTGACAACTTAGATTCAACAGAACCTTACTTCATTCGTATCCATCGGTAGATATGTTTAGATGTGCCTGACACTCATCGGGGCCACGTCGTATTTTGGTTTGTCTTGATATCGAATTGATGAGAAGATCAGATTTTTTCAAAGTTTGATGACGTGACGCAACGCTGATGGGTTTAATCAGCGTAATGCCGATAGTTGAATGATCGATCTTGAATCATCATGTTGCATGTGGGTCCCGCGGCGTGGAATATCTTTGTTGTTCAAGAATTTTGCCAAGTCGGCGTAAATTTGTTACAACTCTCCTCGATCCCGCATCATTTAAATCCGTGGTTAAAGACTTTATTGTGGCGAGTTTCACTCCATGACTCTCTGTTCATACCCATGTCACGGGATGTAACAGTCGAGAGTAACAGTCTTGAAGAACAATCACACCCCTTTTCTGAGTTCAACAAAATTACATTCACATCATCTTATAGAGGCGCTGAGATGTTCAGTGTTGTTTCGCTCAAAGTAAGGTTAATACGCGGTAACTCCATTTAGAGTCACAAAGTAAACTATTGAAATTCCCAATGCAACTCTTAGAATATTGATTCATTACTCCAATTGAGAGTATTCTTGCAAGAACTCTTCAAATAGTTTGGGAGAAAATGTCTTCATTTGGCGTGGTTTTAAAATAGTTGTATAACCATCTGACAGAACTGATCAAGAACTTTCTGCATGAGAGTATAATCCCAGATGTATGTGCACTGATTTTTCGAAGGAATAACTGATGAAAATAGCATATGCCGCTTTACACGGCGCGTCGAGCCGTGTATAATGTTTTACACGACCCGACGCGGAAACTGCGTGTTTTCACGCTTCCTCGCTGGTGAAGAGGCGTGGAAACACGCAGTTTCCGCGTCGAGTTGTATAGAACGGCGTATGCGTCTCGTGCCAAAAACGTTGTTCTTCACGAAAACCTTGTTTTCGTGAAGAGCAAAGATTTTTGGCACTCAAACGTATAATATACTATTTCCTCGAGTTAAAACGCGGTTCTAGCGTTACTATTCCATCTGAGTAAAGGACTCCGTCATAAATGATAGGATTTTGGCATTCAGCGAATTCGACTGAATCGACAATCAATCGATGGAGCTCGAAGAGCTCAACAAAAGTCTCTATTGCCGTTGAGCCCGAAAAATTCTTGCTATACGACTCGACGCGGAAACTGCGTATGAAACAGCATATGCGTATCGTGCCAAAAACTTTGTTTCGCGAAGAACAAAGATTTTTGGCACTTGACGCATAATCTACTATTCTTGAGTGATTTGGTCGCAAGGTCGCCGATTTTATCGAGATAAAAAAGGGTTGTGGCACCAATTGATTATTCACTATGAGTTAGATATTGATTATAGATATAATTGATATGGATGATTAGAGATAATAGATATTGATTAATAACATACAGTCCCCGGGGGGATTGAGTGGACAGTATGCAATAATTCACAGACCAGTGACTCAGGCTAACTCTTGAGGGCTTATGCCGTTAAATTTTGCACAATTGGATCCCCGAGCATCTGTTCTAAATTGATCAGTGATTGACCCAGTCTATTGACAGCTCCAAACTCTCAATAATCCCTCTCCTACGTCGAATTGATCACCCAAAATTCAATATCATTTTCACACCATGTTTCTCCAAACGCTCCAGAATTAAAAATTCAACTCATAAATATTCCCAACATCATTTCTAAATATTCCTTGATCATTCTGAAGATATTGGTTTATACAAAATTTGGATTCACATTCCATTTATCCCAAACGGAAATTTCTAATTTCACGTTCTATGATTTTCCATATTTTGCCAATGCCTCGATGGATCTCCTTGAAATTCTAAGAGACTGTTCAACTTCTTTAGGCGATGAACCCAGTCGATGGCGAGGATCATTCGTTGATCTATATTGACTCGAGAAATGTTTTTTACATTTATTTAAGTTTTCGCGCGTAACTCATTGCTTAGAAAATATTCCAATTCCTCATATTCCATCTCTACCCAAATGAAAATTGATTCATCTTACTCTGCTCACCGAGATCTATAAAATGATACCCCTACACTGTAGAAAGGAATAGTCAGTACTTCAAGCACTGATTGAAATTTGTAGACAAGCACTGTGCTTGAATCGATCATTCAAGCACGTGGTTGAAATATGGATACAGCAATGAAATTCAACCACCGTGATTGAATCGAAATTTAAGCACGTGGTTGAAATCTGTACATTTATTTTGGCATCCAGTGGTCCCGCGGAAATCAACATTTACCTATGTGATTCGGTATTTTGTTATAACATCCTTGAACTGCACGGCAACCACTCAAATCTTGCCCAGAAATTATAGCCACACTGTAAAAAAAAAGTGAGTATTCCAAGCACTGCTTGGAATTGGCGGATAGGCACCGTGCTTGAAATATGGATACAGCAATGAAATTCAACCACCGTGGTTGAAATTAAGTAACGTGCCTGATTGGCTGACTATATGATGCGTCGAGTGCCAAGTTATCGTGAAGAACAAAGTTTTTGGCACGAGACGCATATGCCGCTTTACACGGCGAGACGCGCAAACTGCGTGTTTCCATGCTTCCTCGCTGCGCGAGGCGTGTAAAATGTATTTCAGCATACATTAAATTTTTCTTAAAATTTATGTTAACTCAAGATCTGTACATTTATTCTGGCATCCACTGGTTCCGCAGAAATCAACATTTAGCTACGTGATTCGATATTTTGGTATATCTTTGAACTGCACGGCACCCACTCAAATGTCGCCCAGAAATCATAGCCAATGTTCAGGGTTTTAGTCTTCAACTTCTTCAATACTCTTGTACCGTAAACCGGGGTGAATGTGGCCACTTTAGACCTTCTGATCGAATTCTCGTTGCGATTTTTCGAACAGACTTATATGTATCTTAGGTCATTCAACGCGTCTTGACGTCTTCTTCAAAACGCTGATTTTAGAATTTCATTTCAACCATTTGCTCTCTTGAAAAGTGTAAAAAACAGGGTGGCCACACTCACCCGGGCATCCGGGGTGAATGTGCCCACCCTCGTTGAGCACCGCGATTATAATGGTCTGAGCGAATCCCTACCCCGACGCCTCGTGTTTGAAACAAAATGAGGGTTACACATCTCTTAGCTCATCTAATTACGAAGAGAATACCGTCGGATTCATCTCGATAGCTCAAAAACCCGAGTCAAGCGGCCCATTTGGAATTTATGAACTACAGTGGCGTCTCATGTCCCGAGTGGCGTCTGGGTTGATTTTGGACACTTTGACGCTTCTAGTTAAGTTTCATTGCAATTTTTTGACCAAACTTATATGTATCTGTACTCATTCGACGCGCCTTAACGTCACCTCCAAAACATTACAAATGATTGTATTTCATTTGTGCATAGTTCGAGTTGAAGTAATTCAACTCGATCTATGACATGAGTCAGCGAAATTTGTTGACACAATGCTACTCGCAAAAGCCGATCAATTGAAATTAAATCATTTGTAATTTCCGCCAGTGATAAATACAGTGCTTGATCGTATCGATCGAGTACAAATATTAGTTTGATATATCTATGTATATATATATATATATATCTTTTTTGAAAATGGGCCCATATGGGCAATGTTAAGGCGATGCGGTCACCGTGCACGCTGAACTTTGTTCACAGAACTCTCAAAATCTTTTCCATTATGGGCTAAACGACGAGTTATCCAGGCTTTATTATCATCTAACTTGGCCTGGATAACTCTTCGTTTGGCCCAAATCGGACTAGATTTTGAGAGTTTTGTGAACGAAAATGTACCAATTTGTAGGTTAGAAAGTACCCGCGGGCAAGTTATTCTCGTTCATCACCGATAGTCTTGTGATTGGTGACAAATAATGAGTTGTCCACCACAATTCAGATGATAATACGTAATGGACAAATCGTCTCCAACTTCGTTTCGAGAAAATTTTCTGATTTACATCCAAATAAGATATAATTTCCGGGTTGCACGGTGACCGCATCGCCTTAATGTCATAGGCTATAACTTGAAAAAGTTTGGGCATTTGCAAGTGCGGCTCTGGCATTCACCTTTTCGCGGTGAAAGGAGACTATCCCCAGAGTTTCAGCCAAATCCGTGGCCCACAATCCCTGGGTGCTCCTTGTAAGAGAAAATCATTAGAAAGAGATAGAGATGGATCTACTGGGTTGTTCAGGTAAATTTTTGCAACATGAAATTTTTACTTGACAATTTACACTCCATTCCAATGACAAAAAAGGTAAACGGAACCTGTTTCATCACAAATGAGCTTGCACACCTTGAAAGAAGAGATCATAAGCTTTAAAATGCGCTCTTGCACGTCTTTCTAGGTGGTACAGCATCGGAGTTACGACAATTACAATCTCTTTCCGGAAAAGTGGCCACATTCACTCCGGTGGTCACATTCGCCCCGGTTTACGGTACTTCAATTAATTTATCAGCAACATGTCCAGTTCTCATCACAAGATCTCTCAAATTTCTCGATGGAATAATGAAGTGATCATACAATTTCGTTCACAATTGTGAATTTTTACTATATTAGTTGATTAATTGGTCTCATCGATCTTGAAGGACGGTGGGGAACTAAATAAATTCCCAAAATTTCATGAGTAGTACATTAAGTAACAAGGGCGCAAAGTACTTTTACGCACGAGTTCCCGAAATGAGTGCGCAAAAGTGAACTTTGCGCACAGTTGTGACTTCTGCGACGTGCGCAAAGTGTTTTGCGCTGTGCGCAAAAGTACCTTTGCGCACGAGAATTTCGGGAACGAGAGCGGAAAAGTTGCGCCCGTGTTGCTTACCATACTTTTTGTCATTGATGCGGAAAGTTGTCTTCCGTGGCCTATACCCTGAAAGGCGGGGGACGGGGAGGACGCGGGCGGGGTCCAGGGTCGGAGCCCCTGGTGGGGGTGTAGGAGGCAAAGCCCCCGCCGGGGGGTTCGGGGGGCGGAGCCCCCCGACTGAAAAAAAGTTCTGAAAATGTATCATAAAAAAATTTCCCAATTCATATATTTTTTGTTACCACATCGTTGAAAGATGTTTTTTCCAATTCTCGAAAGTGCCAATATCAGACGAAAGTGGAATATGTGAGTGAAAAAAAATTATTGTAAGAATGGATTACGAAAATTCCCAAGATGAAAGAACAGACTTCATGAAAAGTATCATCGTCAGATTCGATGGCTAAAGATTGAAGTTCAAGTCATTTGAATATTCGTGCTTCAGTATATTAGTGTTGAAAACTTGGATGAAATTCCGCCACAAGAGTCTTAATAAGAGGAATCTCAAATCATTATACAGTTATCAATCTCAAGATTTGAATAATTATACAAATACAGTGTGATTAGGATAAAATTTCAAAGTGAAATACACAGAATCCGTCTAATAATTTATTATACAAATTTGTAATATTTTGTATATTCAACATTTTTTAAATTGAGAAATATCCTACTTTTGAGACAGTGGTCAACATGAATCCTATCATATTATTCTAGAAACTCTCACATATTTTTCCGAGTCAGTATATAGTTATTTAAATTAATTATTCGACACGAATATCCAAATCAACAATTAAGTACATTTACTCTCATTCAATAAGAGACTTTGTCTCAATGTTTGAGCTTTATAAAAAACAAAACTCCACATTGTGGGTACACGAACATAAGATAATCCTTTATACGGAACAAAAATGGAAAATCTCACATATTTATTTGAGTTGAACCAAACCAACAAAAGTGATAAGTCCGCGAAAATTCGAAATTCAATTCCAACTTTGCGCACGAATTGGTGAACTTTGCGCACGATTGCGGCAACTTTGCGCACTGAAAATCGCGCGTAAAAAAAAATTTCACTCAACTTTGCGCACCGCACACTTAACTGCAAAGTAACTTTCTCGCACAACTTTACGCACACAATGCCAAAAAGAAATTTTATTGCTACGTTTCGTCCACTAGATTTCGTGGACCTCATCAGGCTCCAGGTTTGTTATTCTTTAGATCGTCATGATATTTTTGAACGATCTTATAATAGAGCACAGACATAACGTCTGGCTCCTGTCGATACAGGTAAATAGAATGAGTCATTTTACCTGTATCGACAGGAGCCAGACGTTATGTCTGTGCTCTATTATAAGATCGTTCAAAAATATCTTGACGATCTAAAGAATAACAAACCTGGAGCCTGCTGAGGTCCACGAAACCTAGTGGACGAAACGTAGCAATAAAATTTCTTCCATGAAATTTTGGGAATTTATTTAGTTCCCCACCGTCCTTCAAGATCGATGAGACCAAATAATCAACTCATACATTAAACATCAAGGACGAAAAATCTACAAAATTACTCATGTAAATTTTTACGTTTCTCGATGACTGAATCGAGCTATAAATTTTGTTTTAAAACAAAAGATCAGCTCACCGTGACTTACTAATCTATCGAAATCTTTGTTACATAAGGCACTGATGGATTCAGAATTCATCACCAAAGTATGATTTTGAGCGATAGAAAACCATCGAAACTGGCCGTTGCCGTTACTCACTGGTTTCTGGATATCTTTGATCATACAAAGATTTCGGAATCCAGAATACCAAACTTGGATGAAAAGACAGGTGCAAAAGATTTCTTACTAAAACCCAGGTTGCAATTTTGTTTTTGTTACCCGTTCTACTTTCGAGGGTCCGAGAATTAACGATCGCTTACTTTGTTTTCGAATAGTATTGAGAATACTTGATTATGTTCTAGCTTGTGTAAAGTGAAAAAAGTCAATTCACGAACGTACGTCACTGAAATCTTCGATACTCATAGCAAGTTAGCTGGACTATTTCGAGGTTGTCACACTCAATAGAAAAAATTCTTGGTCTGTACGATAAATTTTCTTTGTAAATCCTACCTCTGGCTAAGTATTATTTGTCAATCGCTTCTACACCGGGAGCATGTGAATCCTCCGAGTTAAGTGTGAAACACTTGAGAACTTTTCTTTAGTACCTTCAAGGCGTCTGTAGTATGAGATAATCAGAGCTATAAAACTGAAGAAATGAATCAAAAGTCGAGAAATGTGCAAATCGATTACTGAAAATCCGCGTACCTGAATTAGTTCTTATTCTGTTGACACACTGACGAAGAATATATGTGAGTATTAGTTCCGTTGAAACTTCAACATTTGGAGGCCGAAGATGTGCTAACCCCAAATCCCACTTCGGGAGGTTTTGACATGTATCTTTCGACTTCTTCAAAATATAATGTATAATTCAACTCGCGCACGGATTTAAGAATTTCCACCCATCGGTACCATAAAGATATAACACGTATAACACGGTAGTGGCGCACGGAGTCTGACATTTTGAGCGGCACACGGTACCTCAACCTGACATTTGCCATTATAATTGATCTCACGGCCAAACGATTCAAGCTACAGTCCTGAGGTTTTCGGGTTTTCATTTGGCCACCAGGTACTTTGAAAGAAACTCGCTAGGGCCTCCGTAATCTCGCGTCTAAGAGTCGCACTAGTACCACATGGAACTGACTAAAAAAGTTAGCAAAACCAGATTTTCGCGGGAAACAGCTCCGCAAAGTATGAAAATCAATTCTTCCCGAAATTCTGAGGCATGGAAAAGTTGTGCCTGACGATTTACACTAAGAGACTTCCGTCATTAAATTTTACAGATGTGGAATTAATTTTTAGAGAAAGACGCTGCAATTGGGGGACACTAGATATTTTTGAAACCCGGGCTGCAATTTTTGATGTCATGACACTAATTTTTCTTGCCGGATACGATAATGGATTAAAATATAATTTACTGAGAAAGAAGTAAGTTTTTCCCCCAGGTAGTATTTACACTGACTTATGAAGTATAGAGATATGCTTAAACTTCAAATTAGATTTCGTACAATGTTTGATATATGGTGATACATTATATGATGATATACTTATATTATGATTGATACTTTATGCCGCTATATAACTAGATATATTTTTCTAACCTCCTACCACACTCTCTCCATTTATGGTGTTCGTTTACGTCCAAATTTTGGAACTTCTATATATACAAACGAGGTTAGATTTGACCGCTCGCGAGAAAGACTGAACACGTCGTTTACGAATTTTCCTGAATATAGATGTGTTTTCCTTTGATGTACCAACATGCGTTATCGCTCAATTTATCATTCTAACGTGAAAGGGAAATTCTAACATGTTCATTGAACTCGAAATTTGATTCGAAAGAGCTGTTATTGAGTCTCAGAACGAGCCGAGAGCGCTTCGGATCCATCTGGTGGCGTTAATGACAAATGGTGCCCTCTGTTTGCTACGTTTGAGTGGGTTGTAGCGGCCGACACTAAATTTTAGTTCTTGAGCACTAATTTTTGCTTCCCACGCGCCAATTTTTGGTGCCCGTGTGACGGGAGAGAAATTTTGTTGCGGGCTCACTAAAATTTGATGTTGCATCTTTAAATTTTGCTGCGGATACTACACTTTCTGATGAAATTCAATCCTGTCCCCCGGATCTTTTAATGTCGGGAGTTTCTCAGTGTACTTCGAGAATAAGTTGGTGCGCAAAAGAGTAGAATGACTGATGAGGCAAATTCACTTTTATCGAGGAAATTTGAGCGAGTAAAATTTCAAGTAAAACTGCGCCACAAAATGTATGTGTTCAGCGCACACGCAAAAAGTGGTCTTTGGGCTCTTATAGCAGTGGCACTTGGTGCTTGATGGCAATATATTTGATGTATTTGCCCGCCCAAATCTTAAACGAGCCTCACTACGGCGCTTCACGCACACAAAGTCCGAAAAAAATGAGAACCACAACGCACGGAAGTGAAATTTTGACTCTTTTTTCGATAATTTTTTTGGGTGGCCTTGGATCGCCAAACTAATGATTGCGCCAAAAAGAGCACCTAAAAATACGCCGAAAATACTTGTACGAATTTTCTCCCAAGCGTTTTAAGGGTTCGTACAAGCAGGCACACATTATTTCAAAGTTTCCACAGAACTACTCATGTATGTTTTGTTAATTTCCAGAAGCTTTCAATTTTTCATCCACTGTCTCCCCTGACATTCCTAAACTCCCTCGCTCAAGCATACAATTCATATTCGAGCTCGTGGTACATACGTAGGATCAGATTGGAGGGAAACTTGTGTATCCATAAGTCAAACGATTCTCTACTCGATATCCTATACTATTTTATTGATTAGGCACTGAATATCGAAGAAGTTGCCATGCAGAGTCAGTATGTTGCCCTAGACGGGTGAAATCTAAGGAAGGGCACAGTCTCTTAGGTTTTTTTATTATATATTTCAAATTTTTGAAACGTTGCTTGGCCAGGATTTTTGACCATGAAAGCTCTCAACCATGCCGCTGATGTTAATTAATATTTGTTAACGAAAAAACCTTTATGAAGTCTTATCTTTTTACCCAATAATGGACCGCCGCGCGCCGCCTGTAAACCTCATGGACCCTGTATTGTACCCATGCGTAAGAGTGGGTGAATTTTCTACACAGAATTATCATTTGCGCGCGAAACAATCGCGGAACGCGTCGCTTGTCGTCCTTCCGGACAATTAAGCACGGGGCCGAGTTTCAACTACACGGTTGAAATTCAACTACGTGGTTGAATAAAAATTTCAACCACGTGTTTGAAATATTGACTCAACCACCCTGGTTGAAATTTTTTTCCAACCACGTGGTTGGAAATTCATCGCATTCTTTTTACAGTGTAGGTAAATTATATACGAGAATTTTGGAACTATCGGAACCTATCAGATCCAATTTTCAAACCACCGGATTACTTCAGATCCTCGAAGATCTTCAGCTGTGCGGCAAATATGAAGAGTTTTGTGAAGTTGAGTGAAGGGATCAATAGGAACGCGTTTGAAGGAGATTCGACGTTCATCAATTTTGCTGATGGGTCGGGTCGGATATGACTTCATGGCTTCATAAACTCAACTAATATCCTCTTTGAGTGATTAAAAATGCAGTCAAATTTTCTGGGGATGTTATAAGTGTATTCATATTGGCAATGTGGAACCGCGGCTGAATCGCCCATTGGGAAGGAATCGCAAATCGCCCAGCAGTCCGCGTGGACTGAGGCCCCCGGAAATTTTTTACGATTGTCTCTTCGCGCTAATGAACTACCCCCATAAACTTAACGTAATAGTATATTACTGTACTAGGCAGGGAAGGAATATTGGCTTTTGTATACCGGGTCCCTGCCTTTCGGCTCAACCCCGGTTGCCCCCATGGGCGCGGGGCAGGGATACGCCCTGCCAGCGCGTCGGGTTGGAAGATGACCAACACCGAGCCAGGCTCGTCTTGATCATCCTCAGTCCTCCGCCCCGACTACCGACTTTCGGGCACGGCCCCCAGCACAAGGGCGATGCCCACCCCTTGGTGGGGGTTTTGGAACTCTTTTAGGCTTCCTGAGAGCCCAAAGAGTCCCTCGGTATGATGGATGAGTCTTACGGGCTCGCATTGTTATCGCCCGAGGGCGATCCCAATTTGAGTCCTTAGACTCACCCACTCCCGTGGTGCTGGATGGAGATATGCGGTCTCCTCGCTCCGGCGGGCGGTAACTGGGGCCGGAGGGTCGTCACACCCCAGGGATGAGGCGCCATGCCCCAACCCCCCTTGCGGTTTCCGGGAGAAGTCAAAGCGCCGAACACCAGTCTCGGAGCCAGTCTTCTCCCTACCGGCTTCGGGCCTAAGCCCGGGTACGGTGTCCCAGTAACTGGGGCCGGAGGGTCGTCACACCCCAGGACATGGTGTCCCCCTTGCGGTATACTAGGCAGGGAAGTTCGATTTCCGTGACTGTGTGATGATAATGCCGAGGCGAAGCCGAGGCATTGATACCACACTGTCATGGGCATCCCACTTCTCTGCCGAGTGCTGTATACTATTTTTCCTCCTCTCGGCTCGAAAGTACGTCGAAATTTCATTAACACGTTCACTGCGAAGGTGAAATCGCGATTCCGGTCTAGATTGCGAGAGAGTACAAATGCGCGTTTATACAGTTACCGGAGCCAAACCTTTTTAATAATCATCGTTTTGGCATCTATTTACAGTATTTCCATGAAATTGAGTGGGCCCCACCGGTGGGGCCCGAAAAATGCTCTATAACGCTGAGAATATTCATCAGGGTGATAGGGAGTACCAACCAAATCGTCAAAGTCGATGTTATCAGCCTCTGAAAAAGCTTGCGCTTCGATATCTCCTCCAGGCATACAATAACCGTGACCATGGTTTTGCCACGCTTGCAATTCACATACACTAACTCCAAGACGCGCGCGTTGAACGCGGATGGTTACGATGGCTTAAGATTCTGGAACATACGACAAGAGGCTATTGTGTTTGAAAAAAAAAAAAAATTATGCAGGTATATATGGTACCAGAAAGAAGCAAATATGATATAGTAAAAGAAAAAGGATATGGAATGGAAATGTCATCCATCTATATGTTTATATATCTAACATGCCTCGAAATCTAAATTTATGGATTGCTGGTTCAAAAGTTCACGAGTGTCTGCGGGATTTTTCGAATGATCTCACAAAACTATTCGATCTACGAAGTGCGCGCGCTGCGCGCGCATGGTTCAACCACCCGTATGATTTTTGAGAACTGGAGAATTGAGCTCAAATCCGAAGTCAATGATTCAAATTTATGCAACGCGATTCAAATTTGTGCATGACAATTTCAATTTTTACGTGAAATATGTGGGTTTTCAATTCGATTGAGATTTTCAAAGGTTTTTACTCATTCTCGGATGGACACATATTTCTCTCCTCCTCCTTCTTCTACTCTAAATCGGCTATAAAAGAGAAGGAGCAAATATTTTTCAAGGATATGCACAAAGATCAGCCAATCAGCCTTTGTAAAGCGAGAATTTCTTGGATGCTTCTGTAGAAATTTTTTTTAGTCCACAAATGAAAAAATTTCGATCGGTTATCTGAAATTCAATTGGTCATCATCCAGAAATGAGAAAGTTATTGAACCTCCTACAATTTAAAAAAATACATTATTCACAAATAAAAAATTCCTCAATCCTTTCGGTCCGATTCAGTGCCATCCACCAACTGAAGAGTTGTTATATGCATTAGAACTTGAATCCAGAAATGAGAAAGTTATAGAACCTCCTATAATTCGAAAAAATACATCATTCACAAATGAAAAATTTCCGAATTTTCTCGGTTCAATTCAGTGCCATCCACCAACTGAAGAATTGTTTTACGCATTAGAACTTGAAGAATTATATTCATAAACTGAAAACTTTTTTAAAAATAATGTAAGGATATTCAACATTCACAAAGAGAATTTCAGTTGATCTATCTCAATCGCAACATTTTATACATGCAATTTAAGACTTATGTTGAAACATTCATCATTCACAAAAAAATTCTAGTTAATCTAGCCCAATCAAAAAACAGTATAGATCCAACTTCGAAGTGGGTATGAATCATTTTGAGAATTTAGATAAGCGTTCCTGAGATCTTTTCGATCGTTGAAGGACGATGAATTAAATATCAGAAAATAAATCTTCAAATGATTACCATTAACTTCATTATTACACGGGATATCCGATATTCCTGTTGTCGGTCAAACAGCAATCTACTTTCCTATCACTCATTTAGCGAGCGAATCGCGATCCGATTGATACAAGCAGGTGTAATAAAACCTGATATAATGCGCAGGCGCGACAATTACCTGCTCAATGTTGACAACGAAGCAGACAGAACTGGATAAAATGCTACAGTGCATGAGTTCAGATGCTTGAAACTCATCGTTACTTTTCTTTCGATAAATTGGGAATACTTAATCAACAGATATAATAGTCCGGCTATGTAGATCGCATAATTGAATACTTTCAACTATATTGATCCACCTGTAAATACATTCAAATATTATTACAAATTCATTATTCCACGGCAACATACATTGAGACGACTCGTAAGTGGCGCGCGAATTCAAATATTATTACAAATTCATTATTCCACAGCAACATACATTGAGACGACTCGTAAGTGGCGCGCGAAATCTCGATCGGAACGCCTCGAATCTCGAATATCGAAGTTATCCATTAATAATATAAGATTGCCAAGCCTGATCTCAGGTTGCGGTTCATTGGCGTATTTCAGATGTTTGCAACGTTTGAAGCCAGATACTTAAATATAGCAATCTCTTCTCTAGTTTGAATTCCGAGAGTGACAGTGCATGTTGTTAACAGGTAAGATGGAGCGAAGGCTGTACTTGGAAGAACCCAACGATTTTCGATTTTTCCTAAACTTTTCTCTCGCGTGAATTGAAGATTGCCCGAGTAAGGTTCCACGTTCTTCAACGTGTTTCGACTCAGTTTGTTAGGTCTTAAAATGAGCTCTCAAACGAGCTAAGACACGTTGAAAATCGCCGAACTCATAGGTAGTGATCTGCTACTCATCGATTGATCTCACTTGATTAACGAATAACTACGGAAAAAACGGAGATCGAGCAAAACTTATCGAAATCAAGTCCGATACCGAAACTGCTGTGTACACATGTTCATGACAACATAAACAACGAGAAATAATCCCGACATAAGCCATTGGATATGTCTCCGCTGTGTAGTGGAAGCTGCAACTCGATAAAAAGTGGGCCCCACGGGTGGGGCCCATCGCACACAGGGAAGGACGCGTGGGCCCCACCCGTGGGGCCTATCGCAGTGAACGTGTTAATCAGTACAAAAATACGCGTTTAACCTCACTCTTAGAGCTGTTTACGATTTCGGAGGGGTAGCTGTATAGCAGACCACCTCGCGGCTTATTTACTTACTGCTGCTGCCTTCTATACTTGTGACTTGATGATGATGTGCTCGTCCGCCCGACTTGCGAAGGCGAGGCGTCAGCCGAGCTTTTGCTGGTCGGGGCGGACGTAAGCGAAAAGATAATATCAAGAAACGTGTTGTGTGTGAATGCCAAATCATGCTAAACCATCAAATGATTCATCTTTGTCCAAGGTGTGTTTGATTGCTCGGTTACTATCGTCCATAGTTTTTGTCACCGAATATTCATAGTTTTGATTAATTTTATGCACTAGAAATCTTGCTCTAGGATCAAGTGATGACAGATTTCTCATTGAACAGCGGTATTCGCGGAAAGGTACCGCTTGTCGAGTATATAAACGTCATGAATGAGCACATTGATAAACATAATTTTGATGGGTTATGTCTCTTGTGTATCTTATGAATGCATTCCCCTTGCATCGCACGCACGTGTGCAGCAGCGGCAGCTCAAGAGGCAGCAAAAATCGACAGCCAATCAAAGCGCGAGTTGACCCGTGCGGGCAGCAAAAGTCAAGCTTTCGTGACTGAAACGAGGCACGAAAGGACGTGCTTTCGTACCGGTAGGAGTGAAACTCATTTCATTCATTCTCCAACCTATTGAATTAGTCAAAGACGGATGACTTTTATTGTTTCATACTTTGAATTTGGTGTGAAGACGATCATTTTGAATTTTTGACGGGAAGAATGGAATCACGGAACATCGCAACTGATGTCACGCGTTAATATTTTGCTTAACAAGTTGATATCAAAATTATAGACATTTTGCAAGTATTACCATGAAATACACTGTAAAAAAATGCAATGGATTTTCAACCACGTGGTTGAATTTCAACCATGTGATTGAAATTTGGCCCCGTGCTTGATTGTCCGGAAGGACGACAAGTGACGCGTTACGCGATTGTTTCGCGCGCAAACGATAATTCTGTGTAAAAAATGTATCCATTCTTTCAACCCGTTGCGTGCACACGGGGTCCCCAGGGATCCCACGCTCACTTCGAAGTTATATTCCAACCATGGACTAGTAGAAATTGGTCCTATGGCACCATCTCTCATTAGTTGAGATGTACTACACTATGTGATCCGAACGGTCGAAATCATGCAAAACTAATTATACCAAAATATTGCCCGTGTAAAACTGAACTGCACGGGCAATACTTTGGTGTAACTAGTTTTGCATGGTTTTGACCCTGGGTGCCCAAAAATTCGTGCAATCTCTCAATTCCATCCAAAAACGAGATTCAGGAATCAAAAACAGTCAATTTTCATGGAAATGATATCAAATAAGACAACCGTACAAGTTTTAGGTCAATACCCTGGTTCCTCTTGGAATTAGAACAAATTTATTACGTGGGGTCGCTGGAACTCCGTGTGTATAAATCGTGACTTTCAGGAAGTGTGTACGCAACGGGTTAATATGGGTGTATAATACGGGACTCGATACGGGATCCATGAAGTTGATAGGCAGTAGTCAACTATCGGGTAAAAAGATAACACTTCCTTCGTGTTTTTTCGTGAACAAATATCAACTAACATCAGCGGCGCAGTTGAAAGCCTTCATGGTTAAAAATCCTGGCCAAGCAATGTTTCGACGGGGGTCATATGCGGATGGGTGACTTTTTAGTACTTTGTAAATGTTTTGATTTTTTGGGAATGAATTAAATTTTAGTTATATTCAAACGAATTCGAAAAAATTCGGTGTCAACCAATCGACTTAGAATGCCGAAAGAGTATCAATTTAGTTGATTGGAATTCGAATTTGAACATATTATACATTGACAAATTAGCCTCTACAGGATTCGTGACACATGTAAATTTACTTCTGCTCCTCCAAATTGAATTTGATACGTCCAATTGCATTTGATCCCAATTCAGGCATTACATGCGTTGTGTAAGATAAAAGACTTTTTTCGTCGATTCAGTATACACCAACAATTCTTTGGAGTTAATAAAAGTCTGAGGGACGAATACGAACGGCGATAGAACTCGATTTTTTTAAGAAAAACGCGATAAAATCCGGGAAAATCTATTTTTCTAGATTCCCTCCACAAAATCCTTTGATTCTTGTTAGAAAAAGGCCACAAGAATACCCCAAAACATATCCAATGAGAAAATCCCATGTTTACGCACCTTTCACTTTTTCGGCTTTCCAACCCACCGTGATGAGGGAACTTGAGAATCGTCAGTTTTCCTGGGTCTTAGAGTTTTGATCCACATTGAGTATTATGGCTTTGAGGTGTTTTCAAAGTCCACCACCCCTCCCCCCTCCTACTCCTCAACGAAACATTTTTCTTCTATACTGATCTCCAGCCTAAAATTCAACCACAATGTAGTTGAAACTTTTGGTTGAAAATCAGAAAATTATATGCAGTGTAAGAAATGAATTAAAAGACTACACAATGGGCTTGTGACGGTCGATCATTGGCGCGTAGGCACAGTCGCGAAAGATTTTGAAGGTCGAGAAATCAATGAATAGAATTTTGGGCAATGAGTTATGTTTACATTGCGTCTCTTGCCTCATCCCTCGTCCCGGAAATTACATCGCAGTGGTGCCGGCTAATGATCTATCCCTCATGAAACCATCGTAAACTCGTTCGATCTGTTTTTAAGTCATGAAGATACAGTAAAATTCCCCAATAGCAGACACCTCCGGTGTACAATCAGCCCGTCCGCTGTTATGTTGAAGGGTGTCCTCTGTTGGGGAAGGGCAAGATAAATAAACACAAGCAGTCATACGAAGATGTAAATTCTTCATATTAGTATAATCTTTGAATCAGACTTGTCTCAATTTCATAAAAACAGTAGGTACATGAAGGGATGAGTTCTGGAAAATCGACACTCGTCTATAATATCCATCACAAAAAACCATAGAATATGGCATTCATGAAATCGTTCGTAATAGTTTGTCATAAGTTTTTCTATCTGCGAAACTGTAATTGATAGTTCTTTAAGATAGGACTCTACTGTTCTCGTGATTGAATTCAGTCCTTTCAAGATTCATTATTTGATTCCATAACGTTCTTGATCAGAGATTTACAGAGGCCGTAGGTCTCAGCTGCGTTTCGAGTAGGATATTTTCCCCAGTCTTTGATAACAGTGATCTCCTCTTTCGGATTGATCCGTTTTGGTTCGATATGGTGTTCGTTATAGAGAATATTCACCACTGTACTCGAGTATATGGGTAGTTCTCACGACTCGTTAACATTTTTGTTATCTGACCTTCAGCGCATTCCTTGGAGCGGTAGGCCAACAACAAGGATCCTCAGATATAGTCCACAATGGGTACAATCCAGAATGAGTGGTATTTTTCCTGAGCCGCGACTTTTTTAAGTCGAGAGAAATCCATAAGAGTAGATTTCATCGTCTGCGTGATGTTACCCGCGCGTGATTTTCGCTTTTCTAGCCTCATTCCCGAAATACCCCCCCCCCCCTCGAGAATGGTTTCAAACTATGCAAATACATTCATCAAGATGTATACCGTAATATTTTGTCGTTAGACACGTGTGCCTATCGATAGGCGGAAGTGCAAGTTACTACAAAATTGTTACCCAGATTTGACGAATTTTCTTCCCCACTTACAAATGGCGTAAAACCCAAAAGACCCACATTTTTCCTCAATGTATTGGTTTAGGCCATGATCTCACGAACAAAATGCCGTGGGACAGATGAGCGTGCCTAGTCTGGGATTGGAATGAATAATTACCGACGAGATGAACTACCTCACGAGAATCGATTGCGAAAAGCACAAACGCCTCGAGCACATCTGCAAGTTGAACGAACTTCGGATAAAATCATAATGAATGGTATAAAAAAATTTTATCCAATCGACTTTGGCTCTCTGAGCTTGCAAAATCGTTTTTATTGCATACGAGCAATTCCACGCGAAACAGACCCACGAAAAAGGGTCATGCCTCAGATTGTTTTCTTGGTTTTCCATTCGATTCTATGGTACAAAATATAAACTTTTCACCACCCATGGGATCTCAAAAATTTTTCCAGGTATAAGGGGCACATTTTAACACGTTCGCTGCGAAGGCAAAAATTGCTACTCCGCCCTACATTGCTAGAGGGCTCAAAAGTGCGTTTCCGCACTTAGAACAGCCAAACCTCATGGAAAGTCATATATTTGACATCTATGTACATAATTACCAAGAATTGTTTTAAGACCCACCGGTGGGTCCCAAAAAAATTTCTCTAGTGCATAGTTAAATGATGTGGATGATTAACCCTTAGCTGGCACACCTCCGCCAAATAACAACATAGCTGGCCAACCTGGGTCGATTCGACCCACGCCGAAAAATTGATGTTGTAGCTATTATATTGACTCTTTTGACTTGAAAAATTTTTGGAGATTCTTTGATATGTTTTTGATGGGCCAATGTATTCAGATAATCTCCAAGGCCAAATAAAAAATTCCAAAGGATACAAATATCCAGAAAAATACGAAAAATCACCCTTTCCACTAAAGGAACTGTAGACGGCCCAATTTTCATACAAATGAGCTGAGAATTCAACAGAGTCATCTCGAGATATGGTCGATTCAAGGAAAAAATAGCGCAAGAGTGGATCTTGAAAAAATGTATTTATTCTGACATATTTCGACGCATAAATTGAGAATTTTTATTCTCACCTAATGTGCCGTAATGAAGATCTCCGTTGAAAGATCGACCACTGGACTATTTTTTTCTTATATCTACGCGATCTTGAGATAACTCGGTTGAATTTTCAGCTCATTTCATTGAAAATTGCGTCCTCTAAAATATTTTCAGTGGAAGGCTTTTTTTGCAATAATTTGGTATAAAAAAAAACTCATTTTTCGACTTTGTCGTTCTTCTCTCGCATGGCTATCGAGTATAAGATATTGAGCTGTATGGACGCGAAGTCGGATGAGAAAACAACGTATGTAACTAAAAATTATATGTAGTTAATTCTGATCCATGAAACAAACTCGAGTGAAAAATACCCGACGTGCGCATAGCTGGCACACCTGGGTACTTAAGACCCAGCGGCAACTTTGCTTGTGCTGCGCTGTGGTAGGAAGACGACGCACTACCGGACTGCCGCACGCAAAAAAGTGTGCGGTGGCTACAGCCATCGCCTGCGCGCTGCTCAAGAGGAGCGACCGAGGGACCCTCGTGAGTGTGCCGCGCGCTGGTCGTGAGCAGCACCGCGGCGCTCGAATTTACCTAATTTTGGAAGGGATGGTCCTTCGCAGCGCTTAGGTGCTCCTCTTTTCATGCACCTGAGCGACGGAGAAGCAGGATTTTCCGCATCGGGCCGGATCGATGGTTCACCGATGATGAACGGCTGCGTGTGTTCGCGTATTTCAGCGTATATGAGACATGAAATTTTATATCTAATTGATCTTCTTTGATATGAACTTCTCTGCAACTTGAGGTTCATGTCATATATGATGAAAGGAAGTGGAAAGTACAGTTTTCTAAGGCCCCGAAAGCGGTCTGTGCAGTTTGGGCGACCTACTTTCGTTTTTAAAAGTTATAAAAGGAGTCGTTTTTTGTTTTCAGATTGATTTCTCGGTCGTACTGGGACAATAATGGAAATTGGTTGGATTTTCAACCACCATATTCTACCAGCGGTTGAAACCTGCAGATTCGTTGCCCAGAAATTATGGATCAATCAACTGAATTTTCAACCACTGGTAGAATATGGTGGTTGAAAATCCAACCAATTTTCATTATCGTCCCAGTACGACCGAGAGATCAATCTGAAAACAAAAAACGACTCCTTTTATAACTTTTAAAAACGAAAGTAGGTCGCCCAAACTGCACAGATCGCTTTCGGGGCCTTAGAAAACTGTACTTTCCACTTCCTTTCATCATATATGACATGAACCTCAAGTTACAGAGAAGTTCATATCAAAGAGGATCAATTAGATATAAAATTTCATGTCTCATATACGCTGAAATACGCGGACACACGCAGCCGTCCATCATCGGTGAACCATCGAGCCGGCCCGATGCGGAAAATCCTGCTTCTCCGTCGCTCAGGTGCATGAAAAGAGGAGCACCTAAGCGCTGCGAAGGACCATCCCTTCCAAAATTAGGTAAATTCGAGCGCCGCGGTGCTGCTCACGACCAGCGCGCGGCACACTCACGAGGGTCCCTCGGTCGCTCCTCTTGAGCAGCGCGCAGGCGATGTCTGTAGCCACCGCACACTTTTTTGCGTGCGGTAGTGCGACGCGCGTGCCAGACCTGTTGCTATATGCGCGGTCGGTGAGTGGCACATTGTTACCAGTTGCCAAATCCCACGCCTTGCGCACAATCTCCATTCCTCATTCCCTCTCCTACACCATAGCCTCGGGTGGCCCACAAGCCCGAGCAGTTCGGCACGCCACCACCAGGTGGCGTCCATCCTTGCCCGCAACCGAAACAGAGCCCCGTGTTTTCAAAACCGGTGCCTCAACCTACTTTCACGACGGCCCCGCCGGCTGGACTTCTACAGCACTGTCGTGCTCGGGAGACCATCGGACGGGTACCCACCCAGGTCCACTTCTACAGCGCTGATACGCTCGGAAGTGTTCCGACCTAGTGGCAGTCCTTATCTGTCCCTCGGGCTGATGTTTGAAGCTTCTTCGGCACTAACGCGCCCGGGAGCTCTTACGTCGCTCGGGCGGACTTCTTCACGTCGGAGACCACCCTCGAGTCAGGACCACACGGAACCGGAAGCTCGAGGCGAGTTCTACGGACCCAGCACGACCATGGACGACGCCATCTACTAGCCGGCCCCCAGAGATCGGAGTCTCAACCCAAGAAGACGGGATCCGCCGGTCACACACTCTCCACGACGCGGTCGCTGGAGCAGACGATGCTGAGATAAGTGATCCTGGCACCGAAATTGTCAGCTACAGGAATTTCAAAGAGAAGGCTCGATAGTTCAAAAACTCCTCCATACAAATCCGCGCTGAGACAAACTCCTCCAGCCTTCAATTTTCCAAGATTATTGATAAACACGCTGGAACAAGCACTCCAGTACGTCCCATCCACTGCACGTGGAGACATGTTCGTGGTATAGAAATACTCGCCTTGAAAAAATAAAATACCCGTATCCTCAAAAATCTCTTGCTTTCTATTAGTTTTTCCACACTGAGAATTGTTGTCCATAAGCATGGAAGTCCAGATCATTCGTTGTCTTACACAACGTCCATGCGTGACTTACACAAGACAGCTGGTGATCTGGACTTTCATGCTTGTGAACAACAATTCTCATTGTGGAAAAACTAATAGAAAGCAAGAGATTTTTGAAGATATGGGTATTTTATTTTTTTGAGGCGAGTATTTCTATACCACGAACATGTCTCCATGTGCAGTGGAAGGGACGTACTGGAGTGCTTGGTTTCAGAATGTTTATCAATAATCTTGGAAAATTGGAGGCTGGAGGAGTTTTTGAAAATTCTAAGCGCGAATTCGTATGTAGGAGTTTTAAAAGTATCGAGTTCTTTTTCTGGAATTCCTGTAGCTGACGATTTCGGTGCCAAGATCACTTATCTATGATGCTGGTCCCAATGGCGCGCTTCCCACACTTGGGCTTCGATGAGGGTTACAGGAGCAACTTCCACGCTGGTCGGCCCGTTCCTGATCAGCTTCCTGGAACATCGCCGAGATCGACGGACCTCCGGAACCACCAAACTGCGACATCAGCTCTTTTCAGGGCTAACCCACAAACCTCAATAGGCCCTTTTCAGGGCCACCAACCTTCTAACGTATGAACCACTGTTGTGGCCCACTCAGTTGCCTCGTGGCGCAAGCCATCCCGGTAACAACATCTTGACTATCAACAAATGTCACCCTGAGCTCGGGAAACTTCGAATTACGGGCGTGGCGATCTCATAAAAAAGGCCTTGGGGCGAATAGACCCACGTGTGCCAACCGAGGGTTAATACATGGAATTGAGCAGCCGTGGAGTGAAATATTGAGCTTTGTATAGGTACAATTCGACTTGAAGACCAAAATCTGTACAGTTTTCATATGTGTATAATAGAGATACTGCATAGCGCTATGTACAGTGTGTTATAGCAATAGTATATTACTGCACCGTGCTAGTGTTTAATTGTACGTTTTAATCGGTTTTATTACAACACCCCGAACAGTAATGGGGCTAGTTTTTTGAACTTTGGATATCACACTGCAACTTTCTCATATATTTGTAAAATGCTACACACCTTTTCCGATTGAGTTTTGCGGTTTCTCTGGGTTCCTGAGTATAACACGTATCATTCCGCTCAGGAACTGGAGATGTACTTTGCCTCTCGAGAATTCGACCTTTTACATCATCTGAATCAACGAGCCCAAGGACAAGTTATTCTCTAAGATCTAATATCGATATTCTGTTTTTACTCACCTGCGTCGAATACATATGCATCGCATATTGACGAAAGCTTCTCTAGCTGTGATTACCTTCCGATACCATTTCAGGCTTTCACTTGGGTGGTTATAACAAGACATTCAGATACATCCATTTCTTCTGTGGCTTCAAAGTTCAAGTCAAGAACTCTCCTTTATCATTAAAATTCGTCTATGAGCGGGAGGTGGAAGCTACATGCAGCGTTCTTACGATCACGGAGAGTTATCCTTTATCACCGAGACCTGCGATAATTGAACTCGGAGTCGCTCAAATCATGCGTATTTGGGCTCAACTTGTAGCTTCTGATGTAAACTTCAAAATCAGTCAAGTTACGTTGGAAAATTACGAGTGGAGTAATGCATCCACAATTTCGTGTTTTTAAGAAAATTGGGATTAGAACGGGAATTTTGCGCTGGCTTGTCGAAATCAAAATCTACTCCGAAAAAGGCTTGCACAGATGTTTTCAGAGTCATACTCAACGGTAAAAAATTGCTACATAAGCCATAAGACATGTCTACGTCGTTGAATGCACATTGCGGGACCCACCCGTGGGTCCCGCCGCAGCGAACTTGTTATTCATCTTTTTCGGTCATCTCCAACAACAAAATTTGGGTCTATGTTTTAATAAAATTCATATTTCTAGAATCCATACAGAGATGCGGTTTACAGCATTCAGAAGGTCTTGAGGAAACCTATCGAAATCGATCTTAGAGGATTGATTTTGAGGTTATGGGCGGCTTCAGTGGGCAAAAAAATGAAAATTACAAAAATTTTAATTTCTCCAAAAGCCATTTTTTTATTCCTTGGAAATTTGATATTTGATGTAAAATGTTGTGTTCTTTCAGAAAAAGTAGTCCCAAACCTTTTTTTGCGTCCTAAGGCCTGTTTTTGCTATTTTCTGCAAATCTATTTTCTAGACGATTGAAAATCGTCTGTTATGTGCACATGCGCAGGAACTTGGATTCCTAAAACCAATTCCATCGAAAAGCCAAAACAAAATTTCCTTCAAAATGACCACTTTGCAAAGTCGATTTCATCAACTAGGACTGGAGCTACAACGTATGGAAGAACCCTCAGCTTGGGTGCGAAGTATAGCTCTACGCCATCCTGCACGGATTCCCTTCATCACTCTCTCGGGTGCCTCCGACATACCTTCTGAGATCCAGTGGTCTTCTGGACGTTGTAGCTCCGGTCCAAATGCATGATTGACTTTGCCAAGTGGTAATTTTGTAGGAAATTTTCTTGGCTTTTCAATAGAATTGGCTTTCAGGATCCAAATTCCTGCGCATGCGCAGGAAACAGACGATTTTCAATCTCCTAGACAATAGATTTGCGGAAAGTAGCAAAAACAGGCGTTAGGACGCAAAAAAAATGTTTGGGATTACTTTTCCCTGAAAGAACGCAACATTTTACCTCAAATATCAAATTTTCAAGGAATAAGAAAATGGCTTTTCAGAAATTAGTAGTTTCGTACTTTTCATTCTTTTGCCCACTGAAGCCGCCCATAACCTCAAAATGAATACTCCAAAATTGATTTCGATAGGTTTTTCTAAGACCTTTAGAACGCTGCAAATCGCATCTCTGTATCTCTGAACGGATTCGAGAAAGATAAATTTTACTGAAAAGAAGACCCAAATATTGTTGTCGGAGATGACTGAAAAGGGTAAAATGGAATGTACCCCACATACCTGGAGAATTTTTATGGGGTCCCATGGGTGGTGGGAAGTTCATATTTTGTACCATGGGATCGAATGAAAAAGCCAAGAAAACAATCTGAGACATGACCTTTTTTCGTAGATCTGTTTCGCGTGGAATTAATCATATATGAAGCAAAATTCAGCGAGATCATTCCTTCCTTGCTCGCTGATCACCTATGCATTTCCAAAGTATTTTCTGACTGAATTTGGTTGTAAAATTATCACTTTTCTGAGTTTTTGCCGTCAACAAAGGTTTTCAGAACATTCATTATCTCACTTTGATTATGTGAGCGAGCCAATTCTACGTGAACTTGGGAAGCTTGTCAAATGGATTAGAAATATTGTTTTGTAACCTATGGGATCGCATTTTGATGGTAATTGCTTCAACCTTTCAATAGGATATTAACCAAAGCCTTGGAATCGGTTCCCTTCACCCTTTGTGTTGAAGTTTAGAACAATCGGTTTTCGACCGTAGTGGACCAGGATGTCTTTTCTATTCCCCAAAAATCCCCATAAGAATGATGCTCTCAACATTTCCATCACTATTCTAACCATGAACGACCATCCAAACCATCGCTGAGGTATGTGCCTCAAAATACAAATTTTGATTCTTCTGTAAGCCGAATGTTGACGGTCCGTGAGAATTACCCATATGATAACGTCGGAAACAAGTGACCGTGTCCGACACTGGTTATGCCCGCTAGATGGAATTGATTTAGTATTGCAACTATTTGAAAGTATTCGGTGCACGGAGAGAGTGTCCAATATTCAAAGTGTCCGTTATTGGGAGATTATAGTGTGGTTGCTAGTAGACAATTTTAATATCAATTCAGAATGATAACGTTGGATATCACTGGCAGTGCTCAAAGTGGTCCGATTCCTCCTATGAGAGATTTTTGATAAACGTCGGTCGCCAATAAATATTAGAATTCCACGTAAATTCCAAATCATCGCGGATTGCCAAGTATCAGCGAGTTAGGAGTCATCCATTTGTGACCATTCCAATGAGGGGCTGTGCACAAACTATACAGCCTACCGGGGGTGGGTGGATGGTGATTGGGAATACCCCGAATCAACGACATACTTCCAAAGAGGCTCTTGAAAGGCTCCGTAAAAAGTGATTCTTTTTATCATCACCAGATTTTTGGTCTATGTTCAGGGGTTTTTCTGTAACTTTAGGTACATGTTATAGACGATGAAAGAAGATGAAAAGCATAGTTTATAGGTCCCGAAATTCATCCCTGCGGGCTTGGCGCGCTATTTTCGTTTTGAAAATTTGCAAAAAAATTGGCTTCTTCATTTTTTGATTGATTTTTCGCAGATGTAAGCCCAATTGGAAAATTTTTTTCAAGCATATATTTTGACGTAAGAAGAGCTGAATTTCACGATAATAAATGCTCTCAAATCTGGAAAAGGTCGCTATAACCCCAAAGAAGTAGTTTTTTTGCAGAAAAACGTTTTTTCGACCCTTTAGCCTAATTTGATCTCAAATTCAATATTTTGGTCGGATTCCTCGTCAAATTTTACGTCGAGAACCATTTTTGAAAAGTTGGGACTCGAATGGGATTGACCGCCACGATTACAAACTTAGAATGGGAGTCGAGATATACGCGATTTGCTGAGCAAAACCGAGTTTCGCACGAAGTTTTGAGGTTAGAATACCCCGTTAACCCTAAAGATGAATGCTGGAACTCTTAGCATCGATGCGCTCGGCCATAACCCATCGTTTGACACCACTCTCGTGAAGGGAGAATTCCTATAACTCGAGATATACGCAATTCGCTGATCGGAATTTACTATTGCGCGAAGTTTTGAGGTTAGAATACCCCGTTAACCCTAATGTTTATTGCTCAGGCTCTCAGAATCAATGCTCTGGATCATAATCTATTATTTGACACCACTCTCGCGAAGGGAGAATTCGTATAACTCGAGATATACGCAATTCGCTGATCGGAATTTACTTTCGCGCGAAGTTTTGAGGTTAGAATACCCCGTTAACCCTAATGTTGAATGCTGAAACTCTCAGCATCGATGCGCTTGGCGATAACCTATCATTTGACACCACTCTCGTGAAGGGAGAATTCCTATAACTTGAGATATACGCGATTCGCTGATCGGAATTTACTTTCGCGCGAAGTTTTGAGGTTAGAATACCCCGTTAACCCTAATGTTCGATTCTGACACTCTCAGCGTCGATGCGTTCGGCCATAACCTATCGTTTGACACCACTCTCGTGAAGGGAGAATTCGTATAACTCGAGATATACGCAATTCGCTGATCGGAATTTACTTTCGCGCGAAGTTTTGGGGTTAGAATACCCCGTTAACCCTAATGTTCAATGTTGACACACTTAGCGTTGATGCGCTTGGCCATAACCTATCATTTGACACCACTCTTGCGGAGGGAGAATCCTTGGGAGTCGAGATATACGCGATTTGCTGAGCAAAACCGAGTTTCGCACGAAGTTTTGAGGTTAGAATACCCCGTTAACCCTAATGTTGAATGCTGAAACTCTCAGCATCGATGCGCTTGGCGATAACCTATCATTTGACACCACTCTCGTGAAGGGAGAATTCCTATAACTTGAGATATACGCGATTCGCTGATCGGAATTTACTTTCGCGCGAAGTTTTGAGGTTAGAATACCCCGTTAACCCTAATGTTCGATTCTGACACTCTCAGCGTCGATGCGTTCGGCCATAACCTATCGTTTGACACCACTCTCGTGGAGGGAGAATTCCTATAACTCGAGATATACGCAATTCGCTGATCGGAATTTACTTTTGCGCGAAGTTTTGAGGTTAGAATACCCCGTTAACCCTAATGTTGAATGCTGAAACTCTCAGCATCGATGCGATTGGCGATAACCTATCTTTTGACACCACTCTCGTGAAGGGAGAATTCCTATAACTCGAGATATACGCGATTCGCTGATCGGAATATACTTTTGCGCGAAGTTTTGAGGTTAGAATACCCCGTTTACCCTAATGTTCATTGCTCAGGCTCTCAGAATCGATGCTCTGGATCATAACCTATTATTTGACACCACTCTCGCGAAGGGAGAATTCGTATAACTCGAGATATACGCAATTCGCTGATCGGAATTTACTTTCGCGCGAAGTTTTGAGGTTAGAATACCCCGTTAACCCTGATGCTGAATGCTGAAACTCTCAGCACGGATGCGATCGGCGATAACCTATCATTTGACACCACTCTCGCGAAGGGAGAATTCGTATAACTCGAGATATACGCAATTCGCTGATCGGAGTTTACTTTCGCGCGAAGTTTTGAGGTTAGAATACCCCGTTAACCCTAATGTTCGATTCTGACACTCTCAGCGTCTATGCGTTCGGCCATGACCTATCGTTTGACACCACTCTCGTGAAGGGAGAATCCTTGGGAGCCGAGATATACGCGATTTGCTGAGCAAAACCGAGTTTCGCACGAAGTTTTGAGGTTAGAATACCTCGTTAACCCTAATGTTGAATGCTGAAACACTCAGCATCCATGCGTTCGGCCATAACCTATCGTTTGACACCACTCTCGTGAAGGGAGAATTCCTATAACTCGAGATATACGCAATTCGCTGATCGGCATTGACTTTCACGCGAAGTTTTGAGGTTAGAATACCCCGTTCACCCTAATGTTCAATGCTGACACTCTTAGCGTCGATGCGCTTGGCCATAACCTATCATTTGACACCACTCTTGCGGAGGGAGAATCCTTGGGAGTCGAGATATACCGTCAAATTGGGTAAATTTGGTACGATTTCGTTACTTTTTATTTTCTTCGGCTCGGCATCTCAACATACATTGACAAAATCCACTTCTATCAGTGGTCAATCTCAAGCTTACAGTTTCAGCTTTCGATTGACGGGTTACGAAGTTCAATTTGATGAGTTTAAGCCGGAGCTATTAGCAGTTGAAGAAGTGTACCAAAGTTAGACCCCGACTGGGCAACTTTGGTACACTTACAAAATATTTCAACTTTACCGACCACCATGTGAATAAACGAATTTTAATCGTTCAAAAGTCTTATTTTAAGCTGTTTGAAACATTCTAAAACCTCGTAGACCATCACTCGACTCAAGGAAAAATTTCTAGAAGCTGTCATAGGAAGTTGTACTGGAGTTACCCTATCCTCATGCTTCTTACGGAGAGTAGGGTAACTTTGGTACACTTTTTCGTGGGTTTTTTTCCTGTTTTTCATTCATTAAAATTCGCAATACTATAAATACCCCAATGTAACGATGGTTTCTTCAATATGGTGATATATGTGGTCGAAATGTAGCATTATGCACCCGTAGATCGTTCCGGAACACTTTCTGCCAGGTACACTAACTGGACCACCCGCGTATCGCTGCCAAATCAGCCTTTTCGGAATTTGCTTCAATAAACGAGTACAATCGTTCACGCGGGATCTACGGTGGCTCAACACATTGTTTATGCGTGTGCCAAGAGGGGAGAATAGGTTTCAGAGCGATAGAATTGTTTACATTGCTGAACGCAGCTCTGAAAGTCATTTTTCAGGGGTGTACCAAAGTTGCACCCACTGTACCAAATTTACCCAATTTGACGGTACGCGATTTGCTGAGCAAAACCGAGTTTCGCACGAAGTTTTGAGGTTAGAATACCCCGTTAACCCTAATGTTCATTGCTCAGGCTCACAGATACAATGCTCTAGATCACAATCTATTATTTGACACCACTCTCGCGGAGGGAGAATTCGTATAACTCGAGATATACGCAATTCGCTGATCGGAATTTACTTTCGCGCGAAGTTTTGAGGTTAGAATACCCCGTTAACCCTAATGTTGATTGCTCAGGCTCTCAGAATCAATGCTCTGGATCATAACCTATCATTTGACTCTACTCTTGCGGAGGGAGAATCCTTGGGAGTTGAAATATACGCGATTTGCTGAGCAAAACCGAGTTCTGCATGAAGTTTTGAGGTTAGAATACCCCGTTAACCCTATTGTCCAATGCTGACACTCTCAGCGTCGATGCTCTTGGCCATATCCTATCATTTGACACCACTCTCGCGAAGGGAGAATTCCTATAACTCGAGATATTCGCAAGTCGCTGATCGAAATCCACTTTCGCGCGAAGTTTTGAGGTTAGAATTCCCCGTTAACCCTAATGTTGAATGCTCATACTCTAAGCATCGACGCGCTCGACCATAACCTATCAATCAATCCCATTATCGCGAAGGGAGAATCCCTGGGAGTCGAGTTATACACAATCTGTTGCTCCGAACTCATTCCGGGTTGTTCGGCTGATTGCCAAATCCTAGACCCTATTGGCCCACTGGCCTTCACCCCACCCCCTCATTTTCGATTTTGTATGTTTGTCAACGATTATAAGCACTCAAAATGGTACCAAACTCGAATATTTATTCGCCGCTTGAGTAAAATATTCGGTGGATACTGGCATAATGGAGCCCCGGCCCCACTTTTTCCGGGGTACCGTTTCGTCCCTGTCCGTCGGCCAAGTCCGTCGGCCAGTTTCAGCTCGAGGGTCGTGAAAATAGTGCTGAATTACGTGGTTTTGGTAGGAGACTTATTCCACTGGACAACGAAACTGTGGGTCATGGATAGTGCATTGACCGGACAATGACATTTCTGTGTATTTTTTGACGTATAAACCGAATCCAAAGCCAGTTTTGCACCTAGCCATCAGGAATTTTCTGGAATCGCGGAATACTGAGCTTCTACAGAACTGCGTTTTCAACGTTTTTTGCAGATTTTGTAGATACATGATTTCGATGGTGCAACGTTGCAGCGGGCTTCGAGCGTACTCGAACTATGATTTCCACGTATTTTGACCTGCTTAAACCGATGGCGGTACTCTAAGGGAGCTAGGATGCGTTCGAAACGATGGACCAACTGATTTTTTGAGTTGCTATCAGCAAAATTTGCCTGATTTTGCAATAAATCACCAAACGCTCACGAACTCGACCAGGAACATCCTTTGACAACTCACGAGGGCGTATTTTCTTTGTTTTTATGTATACAATGAGGGAGAAATATTTGGAATAGCTCAAGAACAGATAGGACCAATATGCAAGTACTTTTCTGAAAGTCGCATTCTGAGCATTATCTGGAAAAGGCTCAAGCCTCCTCGTAATGAGTCAAATCTTGAGTATTTTTCCCTACCGCCTTCAGTAACTGTTTTCTGCGTAGATCTGGTTTGTTACCATGACACGATATCTGAAATTCCGGAGATCTATACTTTGGTGATATGGGTCATCTCCATAAGCACGTCATTTTGGACATCTATATTTTGAACAAAAAATGGTACTCAAAACCGTCCTGGTGGGTACGACATCTTCCATTTCCGCTATAGATGAACGTATGATGTTCTGGTCAACCAAATCTGAACGCACAGCAACGTAAAATGAATTTCTGTGTATTGGTGAGCCACGGAGTTTACAGTACTGACACGGAGTTTACACAAATAACGTGTAGAATCTTCTCACGGAGTGCGGGGACAAATGTACTACCCTGATTGAAGTCTTGGTGTCTGAAAATGATTATTTAAACTCAAGGGTCGAGTAGGATCTACCATGGGAGCGCGTATCTCGTTCAGTTTGAGTCGCAGGTATAGATCAGTGCGTGACTCTCGGAATTGGAGCACTAAGAAGCTAAACTCGGCACAACATCATGATTCTAGGCTCAAGTGATAGGTGGCACATGCAATATCAATATTGATGATAATCATTGTTCAAAAATTGCAGTGCGAAATGAGGAAATAGCAAGTACATGCATTTTTTGCCTTTTCACTGATTTTTGGGTACAACTCGGGAGATATTGATTTTTCGCAAAATGTGTGGAGTAACCTTATGTAGATTTTTCTAAGATCTACAAATATTGTTCCCACAAGTTTCCCAAGAAACCCCATATTAAGGACTTATTATGAAAAAACCAAAAGAGCCGTTGAAGGATGCACGTTTTATTGTTTATTTTCGCCACGCCCCAATTTTCAAACAATAATTCTCATTGATATTGATCATTGAATATGCCACTTGTCATTCCAGCCCAGGATCATTCTGTTGTAGCGAGTTTAGCTACTTTCTCAAACCAGAAACGTTTTACAAGTTATGGGTGTCTCGTATTGAAATATCGTGCCACCACGTTGCGAGCCACACTCATCATTGGATACGACAGACAGTATAGACAAAAAATGTCTGATCATTTGCTGAAATCATTTCATCCTCCATACATCCTGTTCAATGTCCTTAGATCATACAAATCACACGCAAAGGATAATTCACTCAGGACCATACCTAAGCACGTGTACTTCTGCATGCTTATATAAAATTCGAGTAGTATAATATCTCCCCAACATAACGCATACATGCAATAAGATCCTAGACAGAAACAACACCACACACACTTGCCTGCTTTACAGTGCTCTATCTATTCGGACAGTCTGACGATTCCCCGCGACTAGCACACATGCATCAAATCTCACAGTCACTCGGGCATTAGCACACACATACATGCCTAGTCCATCAACAGAATGCAGAAAAAGTGTCACTAGATGGCCGAAAGTGTGAGAACTAGGGCCACGGTGGAGTGCAAAAAGAGCATTTGAAGTAGTACCAAGTATCGGACACGGAGTTCACAAGACACGGAGTTTACATCCCTGCTTTCCGTGCTCTCTTAACGATTCTACTTACTCTAAAGCTAAACGCACTTACTTGGTATATAGTGTGGTTGTGTTTGATACACATCAACAGTTTTGGGGCGTTCAAATTATAGGAGGGAGTAGATAATTGAACCACGGAGTTTACGAAGTAAAAGGGCACGCTCAAAAATTCGTCGATCAACACTCAATAACGAGCGATCCTGCAAATACGTCGATTCCTGAACTCTACTGACTGCTAACTGTGGATATTATCATCAATTAACACGTAGCCAGGGGCGCAAAGATGTGAATAGAGCGACTCAACTTCTTAATTTACCAAAAACAACGAAATTCTGTGAGACTTTGATTACATCACCATTTCGAGTCCCACTCAACGCCGCACAGTGGGGTGAAACATGGATTCTGGGCCACAAATCGTATCCGCGCGAATTCTTCAGCAATTGATTTCTTTCAAAAGAGATTTTCTTCGTTTTTTCATCCCCCACCACGTGGCACTGCAACAATTTCGATCACAACCATCCTAGAGTCTCGGGAGGGCATCGAATGTTGAACCATTAGCCCGTTTGTGATGGGTCGCATGTGCCCAGGAATGGTCAGACTTGGAACTATGTTGTTATATATGCTTTCTGGACCACTTTGAAGGAGGATCAATAACTTCGGGAGTGCAAAACGACTTGCGGGATCTGGAGGACACTCGAAACACCATGTCTGTCAAACACAAGTCTGATGCACAGGATAGTGATGTGCTCCTGTCTCGAATACATAGCAATATTCGATGCCCTCCCGAGACGCCAGGATGGTTTCAATCAAAATTGTTGCAGTGACTCGTAGTGGAGGAAGAAAAACGGAGACAATCTCTTTTGAATCAAGTCAACCGATCAAGAATTCGCGCGGATACGATTTGTGGCCCAGAATCCATGTTTCAGCCAACTGTGCGCCGCCGCTTTGACTGAGTATAACCCACGGTTTGTAGACAACTTTGAAGCCTCACAAATCACCTACCCCGCGCAGGATAGCTTATTTACTCGTCAGAGCAGTGAGAACTTGGGACCGAATCATCGATTTCTCAAATGACAGCCACGGAGTTTACATTTCGACGATAAAACCAGTCGTATCATACCTGTCCCAGAGAAATCATGGTCCGCATATACGTGTGATTGACGGGAAATACAGGGTGTCTGAAAAGTAAGTAGCCCCCCCTCCCCCATTTTTTTCAGAAAAGGTTGGGAATCGGGAAAAACCCCGGAACACGTGTCCCCTTCACGGTGATCGGGAAGAGGGGGAATATCCGATCAAAAATGACACCCAAATCGGCGCACGTGGTCATTTTCTACTACTCTTTTTCATCAAATTCCGCATAACCTCTACATTTCTCTGAATTTTTGTATGCAGCTCGGCTCATTCGAAAGTTCATCACAAAATGTATAAAATGAGACCAAAAAAGTCTAATCTCTCCCACCTGGGACCCAGTACGAGTGCCAACTTGGAGAATAGGTCTCAAATACGTATAATACACGTATAATTGTGATTTCTCCAAATGATAGTGGTGCAAGGTTATGCGACTTGTAGACGGCTCAATACAATATTGTGAAATGCATTTAATATGTCTTGAAAAGTGAAATTCCCCTGCTTCTAGAGCTGAGCTGAAGAATTCCAAGCAACGGAAAGTTTATCATCTGAACGACTCTCAAACGCACATCGGCTAAGTTATCGATTTGCGTGTGATCCTCTTTAGTAATACAGTTGGCACTCGCACTGGGTCCCAGATGGGAGAGATCAGACTTTTTTGGTCTCATTTTATACATTTCGTGATGAACCTTCGAATGAGCCGAGCTGCATACAAAATTTCAGAGGAATGTAGAAGTTATGCGGAATTTGATGAAAACGTGTAAATATGCTAAAAAACGGTTCGCAGATCTCCGATCTAAAAATACTATTTTTGAGCGCATTTAAAAAATCGAGCAGCTCCGGATCTGATTCCAACGGGATTCTACTCGCAAAGAGTAGTAGGAAATGACCACGTGCGCCGATTTGGGTGTCATTTTTGATCGGATATTCCCCCTCTTCCCGATCACCGTGCCTTATTTTCAAGGGGACATCCGATGGTGGCCTTGTTTTCTACCTTGAAGGTCATTTTCAAGGTCATTTGGAGGTCAACTGGATTTTTTTGACTGGAGCTACCTACTTTTGACCTCGGATTCTGGAAGAACGTGAAAAATGATGAAACTTTTGTTTGAAACTTTTTCTGACCCGACTCGACCTTGGCGAGATGTATGGAGGTCAGCACCGGTTGACGGTAACCGCTGTCGCTCCGAGAGTGAGCATTTTATCGAAAAATGTTTGGGATGAAAATTGTTCATGATCACAATAGAAAAGACCTAATAACCTTGTTTCCGACCTCGGAGGTGATTTTTAAGGGGATTGGAGGTCAACTCGATTTTTCCAACGGAAACACCTACTTTCGACCTCGAATTTTGGAAGAATATGAAAAATGACAAAACTCTTGTTCGAAATTTTCTCGGAGGTCAGCACGGGTTGACGGTGACCGCTGTAACTTCAAGAGTGAGCATTTTATCGAAAAATGTTTAAGATAAAAGTTGTTCATGATCACAGTAGACAGAACTTGATGTCAAAAGTAGGTGTTTCCGTTGGAAAAATCGAGTTGACCTCCAAATGACCTTATAAAAGACCCCCAAGGTCGGAAAGAAGGGAATTGGGTATTTTGTACTGTGATCATGGACAACTTTTATCCCAAACATTTTTCGATAAAATGCTCACTCTTGGAGTTACAGCGGTCACCGTCAACCCGTGCTGACTCATACTCATCTCGCCAAGGTCAAGTCGGGTCAAAAAGGGTTTCGAACCAAAGTTTCATCATTTTCCATTTTCATTTAGAATTTGAGGTCAAAATGAGGTTTTTCTATTCAAAAAAATCGAGTTGACCTCCCAATGACCTTAAAAATGACCTCTAAGGTGGGAAACAAGGTCATAAGCTCTTTTCTACTGTGATCGTGAACAACTTTTATCCCAAACATATTTCGATAAAATGCTCACTCTCGGAGCGACAGCGGTTACCGTCAACCCGTGCTGACCTCCATTTATCTCCCCAAGGTCAAGTCGGGTCAAAAAAAGTTTCAAACAAAAGTTTCATCATTTTTCATGTTCTTCCAGAGTTCGAGGTCAAAAGTAGGTGTTCCTATTTTAAAAAATCCAGTTGACCTCCAAATGACCTTGAAAATGACCTTCAAGGTAAAAAACAAGGCCACCATCGGATGTCCCCCTGAAAATAAGGGGACACGTGATCCGGGGTTTTTCCCGATTCCCAACCATTCCTGAAAGAAATGGGGGGGGGGGATACTTACTTTTCGGACACCCTGTATGTTGTTTTAAGTCATAAAGAACTTCCCAGTAGGCTAGTATATTTCTCTGGAAAATCGCGAGCCATTACACGAAATTGATGCGCTTATGGAGAATGTGACCCATATCAAGTGAACTTCTATATATCATTAAGATCCTGTCTATCATGTTTACATTGTTTCCCGTCCCAAGCTTATGGGGGCACTTCAATAGTTCCATTCCGAAAGCGACTAGATTTGAGCATCCGGAATAAGATACACCATTTGGGTGTGATTGAAAGAGATCATTTGGGAAATCTAAGAGGTACATACGTTAGACAAGGGAACTCGGAATTCGACTCATTATGAGGAGGCTTGAGCTCACCTAAAAAAAATTTTTCAAACGCCTTTCTCGTTGTGAAATATGTACGATGGCCCAGTCTATGTTTGGGTTATTGCAAATACTTCTTCCTCATTGTATACATAAAAACAGAGAAAATACGCCCTCGTGAGTTGTGAAAGGATGTTCCTGGTCGAGTTCGTGAGCGTTTTGGGATTTATTGCAAAATCAGGCAAATTTTGCTGATAGCAACTCAAAAAATCAGCTTGTCCATCGTTTCGAACGCATCCTAGCTCTCTTAGAGTACCGCCATCGGTTAAGCAGGTCAAAATACGTGAGAAATCATAGTTTGAGTACGCTCGAAGTCCGCTGCAACGTTGCACCATCAAAATCATGTATCTACAAAATCTGCAAAAACGCTGAAAACGTAGTTCTGTAGTAGCTCAGTATTTCGCGATTCCAAAAAATTCCTGATGGCTAGGTGCAAAACTGGCTTCGGATTCGATATCTACATCAAAAAATACACAAGAAAGTCATTGTCCGGTCAATGCACTATCCATACCCACAGTTTCGTTGTCCAGTGGAATGAGTCTCCCTCCAAAACCACGTAATTCAGCACTATTTTTATGACCCTTTTTCTAAAGTTGTAATCGTAGCGGTCAATCCCATTCGAGTCTCAACTTTCCAAAAATGGTTTTCAACGTAAAATTTGACGAGGCATCCGATAAAAATATTAAATTCGAGATCAAATTAGGTTAAAGGGCCGAAAAAACGTTTTTATGCAGAAAAACTACTTTCTTGAGGTTATGGTGACCTTTTCCAGATTTGAGAGTATTTTTTTCGTGAAATTCAGATTTTTTTACGTCGAAATATGTGCTTGGAGAAAATTTTTTAATTGGTCTTACATCTGCGAAAAATCAATTGAAAAATGAAATAGTATATTTTTTTGCAAATTTTAAACCGAAAATAGCGCGCCAAGCCCGTACGGATGAATTTTGGGACCTATGAACTATGCTTTTCATCTTCTCCTATCGTCTATAACATGTACCTAAAGTTACAGAAAAACCGCTGACCATCGACCAAAAACCTGGTGATAATAAAAAGAATGATTCGTATAGGATTCTTCTTCATAACCTGAATCATCTCGATGGAGTTTCAAGAGAGTGACCAGATGTCCGCTCCTGGAGAACCCATTCAGAAGTAGGAGCCAATGATTACGGGTCGGTATAGGGGATCTTTTAGAATGTCAGCGGAGCTCAAAAATTACGGTTGATGCGTGGTTCAAAATAATTAAATGCTCAGCCTCAAAGAGCCAAGACAGAAATATTCCCCTATGGATTCGGTCTCCCTACAGCCAAAAATAATCTTCATCGTCAATTATGCGAAGGATGTTATAAGAAACCGACCTGGAGGATTCTATAAGCCGATTGTGAATCAGTCATAACGATGCAATCTTAGCCTATCCTCTTATCAATGTGAAAATTCGGCATGAAAATTAGGGACCAATTCTCAGAATTAATAAGTGATACTCACATTGCATGCCGGCGGGGCCCACCGCAGCGAACATGTTAAGGAGAATCATAAGAATAATTTCTTCCTGGCTGAAGGAATTACATCGGAATAGTGGAAGATGAATTGCCAAATTCGAGGTTGTTATGAGAAAATTGGCCATACGATTATATAACTTTCGATGAAACTTTTTCCTCACTCGATATCTATTGTTTGGTTGAGACGGAATTTGGATGCAGTGGGTTTAAAAAGGGTCAAAATTAAATTTTTGGTGGAAATTTTGATTTTTCCGAAAATTTGGGATCTGTAAATAAAGATTGAATAAAATTTCGGTATTAACCAACCGATAGATCATGCAGAGAAAATCATAGTTCAAATGACTCAATTCGTGGCGAGATCGTGTTAGAAAGAGATATTTATGTATTAACAGTCGAAATTTGAGCACTTTGCTTGAAAAAGCCCATGGATCAAATTTGACTGGGATCCGAAAGCTGCCAAATCAGTGGGCTTTTAGAAATTGGATTCTGTACAACTTGTAGAAAGCCAAAAGTTGATAAAGTGAACAATAAAAGAGAAAGCGTGTCCGGTATAAATCAAGATACACACACACAAAAACACGGACAAAGGGGCGCAAAGATGAGTCTCTGGCAGATTTGAAAGGCCATTAGGAGAGAAAGTGTCACCTACAATTGATAGATTTTGGCAAGAGGAAGAGAATGGTCCAAGGCTTTTTTAGATCGCGTGTCCTCCCCCTAGTGCTGAGAATTTTGGCTTTATGGGGGATAACATTAAGCGGTGGTGGGCCCCGCCACACCTGGGGAATGATCACCGATTTCAGCCTCCGCATCGAACGTGTTAAAAAACCGACATCTTACTGGTTTTGAGGCATTTTTTCAAAAAAATGCAGAATTCAGAACCGGTAAATGTAACTAGTCCGTATGGTGAATCTTTCTAAAATTCATGCCGGGATTATATTTCATGAATTTGAGTGGAATGTCGAATGGGTTTGGCGAATTATTGAAGAGGGCCTGGACGAGAAGATGAAAAGATTCGTAGAAGAATTTTTCGCAAGAACTTGATGCGGCATCGTCTCACTCTCAAGATTAATAGCACTTGGTAATAGAATTATTCAGCCTCTACGCGATTTTTTACGCCAGACCCCGATTTAGGGGATTTCACGTTTTACGACGATGCCGTGGGTCGAAAATCGTGCACAAACTCGGATTCATCATTCTGAAAGATGTTTCTCATGGATGAATTACAGTCAATATAGCCCGGGAAGAAAATGACCCCGGGAAACCGATTTCCCTGCTTCAAGGGCCTCTTAATGCGCCCACGACGAAAACGGTGAAAAATTGATCGAATATATCGATATTCCACCATTTCTGGATGTAAGGAGGCCCTTACCGCAGAAAAACCTGCTTCTCGGGGTCACCTCTTCCCGGGCTATCTTGACTGTAATCATGGATGACTGTGAAGTTAGTCGCAATTTTGTTGCTGCAATTTTAGGGTATTATACAATGGTGACCACTAATGCGTTCGGCAATTTGGAATGCGTCTCGACATCTTTCAGGGCTCTAAATGATTGAAAATGGATCCTGGGTGATATTTTGAGTATTCAGTGACACCTGGAACACCCGTGGTCACTTTTTTTGATCAATTTTCCCATAAGCACAAGAGGCTGGGAGAGTAGAGAAATTAGACTTTGACGTCGATTTAGGGGGTAGATTCGAGCTTGTACCCCCCTATCAATGCTCGGGGTATCTCCTGTCACCGTTGAGCCATATATTCGGAGTATTTTGGGTCACCTAGATCACCCACGATCATTGATCTAAGCCAATATTCGCGGCGATCCGTGGTGGGCAAAACCTTATAGATGTGCTCCAAATTTGGAAGAAAAAAATGTTAAAACGCTGAAAATCAAAAGTACCTGAGAATTGCCCATATATCGTTCGCCTATTGACGCACTCGAGCTGAAGCCTCATCTTTCGTAGGCTGTCACTCCGAGCCAAATTGATTGAATGAAATTGACTTTGTCAAGTAGTCATTTTGAAGGAAAGTTTCTTGGCTTTCTAATGGAATTAGTTTCAAGAGTCCAAATTCCGGCGCATGCGCATTAAACAGACAATTTTAAACTGCCTGGAAAGTAGGTTTGCGAAAATTGGGAGATAAACAGGCCTTAGACGGCGAAGAAGGGAATCGGGACCACTTTTCTCTAAAAGAACACAAAATTTGATATCAAGTATTTGATTTTCAGGAATTAAGAAGAACAGGCAACTGAGAAATTCGCTGGTTAGTGATTTTCACACTTTTGCTCGTACAGGCCGCCCATAACCTTAAAATCAACTTTCCGATAGCGATATCGATAGGTTTTTGGAAGACCTTCCGGATGCCGTGAACCGCATGTCTCTATCTGTGAGCAAACTCGACTTATTTGCATTCTAGTGGAAAAAAGCTGCTAGAATTAAAAGAAGATGTATTTTACTCCATTTTCGAAAATTCTCACCATGGGATCAAAAAAAATTTTCGGGACCCCATAGGTGGTGGAAAGTTCATATTTTGTACCATAGAATCGGATAAATATGTTAACAAAAGGATCTGAGACATCACCCTTTTTCGTAGGTCACTTTCGCGTGGAACTACTCATATGTCAGATGAATGTGAGTCTCTTTGAGGCTGAAAGTCAAAAGTTTCAGAGATATCTCCTTATAAGTTTCTCATGGAACTACTCATTTAAAGAGACCACGCTTTGCGAATTGGTGATGCGAAAGTACACACAGACTCTTTGCCTTTTGCCATTTTACGAAATCAGGGGAGGGTGGTTGAAAATATCAGGGGTAACCGGGAATTGTCAGAGATTTTTTTTGGGAGACTTGGAGTGGACACTGGAGAGGGAGGAATTTAATCATGCACATCCATAATCCCGAACTGCTGTGCAGTATTCAAGATACATTCATGATGATTTTTTCTCTTTTCAGGAAATTTCCATCACACGGTTGTAGGAAATAAAGCAAGCGACGATTGCTGATCATTGGAATGTACAGATTGATAATGGTTTCAACGCAGTAATTGCCGTTGACAGTCAATATATTCCAAATCTGAAGATGTGAACTTCGTGAGCAAGAATGAAGCCACAAAAAAAGACAGCAAATAACCGCAGGGTACCGAAAACATCTCTTGTAGTTAAAAAACGTCGGGCGCTTTCAGAAAAGCCCATCGACCTTGATACAAAAAGAGAAAAACGTCCTAGAAGACCAGATGACTTCAAGAAAGAAATCGAGTCGGAATCTGAAAGGAAGAAGTTGACTCAAGACAAGAAAAAAGAAAAATCGCAAAAAATTGAGCCAACGAGATCCAAACTTGTGAAGAAAATTAAACGTAAGTTTGAGAGGAAAAATGATAGATTAACCCAGAATATTGATTATGCGAAGGAGAAAGTTTTGTACCATACAGACCAAAAAAAAATCACGACTTCAAATGAAATCGCTCAAGAGGTCGAGCAATGTAGTCCATCATCTCATAGACGTTCTGAAGATACAGAATTCATGCAACAGCAGTCAGTTATTGATGGAGTCGTTGATCAACTCATTCACACTACGAATGTTGAAGAAAAACCATCTCCGTTACCAGCCAGAAAACGCGTGAAAGAGTTTGAGAAGAAGTTAGCCAAGATGAACTTAGACCTAAAGCGTAATCCGAAAACTACTGCTGCCAAAGATCCCAAGAAGAATGAGAATCTGACACCAGAAAAAGAGTGCACCAGTAAGTTGTCCTTTACTGGAGCGAAAAAAGAATCTAGAATTAAGTCGAAAAACCAAACACAGAAGGACACCATTCTGGCCACTAAGAAACGCAATATTCCGGTTATCAAAAATGTACTCAATAAGGAACAGGAACTAGTCAAAGCTGCCCCTGTAAGTAATCGATCATCTCCTCCAATCAAAGAAGAGATTGTTCGAGATGCTAACGAAGCCAAAAAAAAAACCACATTGAAGGGTAAGGGGTTCCAGGAAGTAGTTGTCAGTGAAAATGAAGGGAATTCGTCAAAAATACGAAGAAAAAAGAAAAAGGCTGATGATTTAAAAAGAATTGGGGACCGTAAAAGTGGGCACAAAGAGCAGAATACCTCTGTTCACAAAATTGAGTCAGAAAACGATTCGAATAAAAGCTATGAAGGAACGAAAGAGTCATGTTCCCCTGAGGAAGCGTTTTTGTTACTTCCAAGCTGCATAAAAAGAGAAATCTTCGATGGGGATGGAGTTTTAGATGGATCTGACAATGATCTAAAGAACCCCAAAAATGTTGGAAGGGAAATGAAAAAATCAATTAGAAAATCGAAAGTCCTGAGTGGTATCGACTCTGGAAAGAGCAAGAGTTCCATCAATGATTGTAAAAACGGTAAATTGAAAGTGACAACTTGCAGATTTAAGAATGCAACTAAAGAAGAGAATGAATTAATCAAACTCAACTTGAAAATAGAGACTGGTAAAGAAAAGCCAGAAAGTACTGGAAATTCGGAGGATTATAGCGATGGAGAGTTTGATAAGTGTAGACCAGGTCATGATTCTAGGAGGAGTAGGCACGCTCCTTCAGAAGAACGAGCTATGACAAATAGAATGAAACTTTTTGGATTTTGGAGTGGTCCAAAGAGGCATAGAGTAGCATCTTTGAATGCCCTAGCCAAGGTCCATTGTTTATATGAGAACGAAAATGGAGGCGCGTATCTTGGAGGTTTTTGCAAACCCAAACCCGAAAGTGAGAAGTGCAAGGAAGGCAAAACAATGGACTATCGAGAACTACAAGTTGAAGTAGACTTGAAGAAAGACCAACAGTCATCGGTTGAAAAGCATCACTGCGAAGCTAAACGGAAGCTAAGGAGTGTCCCCGGCCTTCGTGGTAAGCACTATGATGTCTTCGAAGCTTCAACATCTTCTTCTGACGAAGACTCAAGATTCGAACAAACCAGAGGGAAAGGAAGAAAAAAGAAGGAAAAACAGTTGGAGAAGTCATCAATTTCGAAAGGAAGAGACCGTGACGAGAATAACGACATTAAGCTCGGTAAACCCCCGAAGGTAGACAATAAAAGTGACGACAAGCCCACATCAATTAAGAAAGTGAATCAAAAGAGAAGGAAAAAGTGCACAGAACCAATGGATCTGAAAGACATGGTGGTCAGCAAACGTATGGCGAGTTTGAATGCTTCAGCAATTCTTGCAGCCTCATATTCTGATGAAAAAAATCGCGTGGGTACAAGTAGCGATACGTCTTCCAGTAATGATTCGGACTTGGAGTTCCTCAAAAAACGAAAACCAAGTGATGCAGAAACAGAGAAAAAAAAGCAACGCCAGTCCGGATCAGATGCTGATGATTTGTCGAATCCCTCAAAGAAAGTTGTCATTGTTAATCAAGATACTGACGTCACGATAACAGGTGAATATATCAGTTCCTCGTGTTATTATCTTCCATCGCCATGAAATGCTCTCAAAGAAACTCTGGAAGGTTTATTCTTTTGCCACTTCGTTTTCGTTTCACAACATCTTTGCTGTAAATTGGCCACCGATGGGCTATTACTTTCAGAAGCTTGTCTCGTTCTTCCTCTCTATCGCAACCACAAGCGATTGAGCAATTCATAGATTCATCACATTATATGATGCTACATTTTATTCGTAAATCTTCTATGGGAATCGGGTGGAATTTTGCCAGAAAAAATTTTCACAGCTGTGGAAAAATCATGAAATACGTCACCCCACACAACGTGCAGCGTGCAAGATGTAGGAGATTTAGAGGTTGTATAGTGATCTGTGACTCAAAATAGCGTCTAGTAGTATGTTATGTACCCGAGTTCCCGCAATGAAGTACATACGCAATTCCATGCCCTCCGACGCATAACAGTACATCACGCGACAAAGGGCCGAAAGTAACCCATCGAGGCCCGGGTAGGTTGCCGCACGAGCCGGTAGGCGAGGGCGGACTACTTGCGAGTGCGATGGGTTATTTTTGTCCCGTGGTGCGTACACTGTTTTTCGGTGACACTGGTATCGAAATTCTATGCTCTCCGACATGATATCGGGGCGAAATGCCGCTCCGCCGTACATGTTAGGAAACGTCGGAGCATGCAATGCAATGTAGTGCCCCGGCTCGAGGATGCGCATGCTCACCCGTTTTCTGGCCTGGGCAACATTGCAGCATTTTCTGCTCGGGGATCGGGGCAAAAACCATTATAAGCTTTCGATGCTAATGTACCGAAAACGATCCGTTGCGAGCCTTTACGTGTTAGGGGTCATTCTTTTATTACGTAAGGGCTTTATTGAGCTCCTTCAGACCCCCCCGCCCCCCATCCTAAAATAAAGTATCATACGATTTCGAAATATCGTCGTTTCCTCATTTGAGGAAATCTACAGAACCGTTGACTTTTAGTGTACCATGCAGTATTCCAATGAGACCGGGACTTTCATGCCCTGGGAAAATGTTTTTCAGATGATTTCTATAGTTTCCAGGATGGTACTCTATCGATTTTTTTTGACACGTGCGTGGTGCTCTTGAAACGAATTGAAGAATCGTCGAATTTCATACTGTTTCACTGTAACTGGCGCGTCTTTCGAATTTCTTCGGCCTCTGGAGAGAATAACACTGTCCCAAGAAATCTGAAAAAATTCCATCTGACTCTTTAAACCTGATATAATCATATTATGATAAGACATTTGTTCTAATAGTGACTCAGGTCCGTGATCAGCACAGGGCTTTCATAGAAAGTGTAACGCACTTTTCTAGAAATACTCACCTCCTTCACTTTTTCGTATGTAAAAAGAATAACATTCAAGCTAGGATGAATCGGGGGGTGGGAACTGAAGAGTTAAAACAGACAATCAAAATGCTTCTTCGATTGCCAGCCATTATTCTGGCCGAAGATCTATGACGTTCAACTTCAACAATTTGTCGCGCCCACCGCTTCAAAAAAAGACATAAACCTTTGTTACTCGAATAATGAGCAGATGTCACTCCCAAATCCTATTGCCCATTTTACTTTGACGTGTGATGAATTACCATGCACTTCAATGAGGTCACTATAACGATTGTTATTTGAGGGAGGAGCTCGGGAAACTTGTTCAGCCCCTGAAAGCTGATTTTTCCGGTCAAAAAAGATGCACGTAACAGGTCTAAATTGTAGCTGTCGACTTTGTATGTATAGTTCTCACATCATTTTCACACTGCAAGATATCATAATTCAAGTGGGAAAGCTCTGGAAAAGCAAACATTGGACATACCTCCTACAGCTTGAGAAAAATGAAACTTGATGAGTATAACGAAAAGAGGCTCAAGTCTGGGAATGGAATTCGATTAAAGGGGTGCAACAACATCTATATCAACCATCATACTGCACTATTCACGATCCATCCATGTGAAAAGTCTCTAATAGTGACGAGAACGTAAGAGACCAATATTCCACCTCATTGTTCTCAGAGGGTTAACACCTTTCAAAAATGGTAGGCATAACTTTCTTTTCACATTGTAGAGATACCAAAACACTAAGGAATTGGTTTTAAAAGCGACAAGGAGGAAAAAATTTTTTTCTCGGATGGTGCAAAAGTTAAAGGTTTGGTAGATTTCCTCATTTGCAACCAGTCTTGAAACAATTGATCTTCTTTTGGATTTGTGCTCAAATTCTCATTGAGATTGTTCAAATGGGCTAAATGACACCAGAATCTGGTTTGTGTTTCAGAATACAAACAGACTTGCCCCAAGAAAACCAGCCTATCGCCATTCAAAGATGAGAATTTCGATGACAAATATGATAGGTCTATGTACGGCAAAAACTTCTACAGGTTATATTGCCATTAGCGTGTGCAATGCATCCAAATTATGCTTCGCCAGCAGGGGATGCTTCACAAATTTCAACGCACAATCAGCTGAGATTCTCAACGCTTTGATAATTATGTCCTGTGCGAGCCCGTCCCGTACACGCTCGTTTACAAAACGGCTCGACTTCAGAATTTTTGCAAAGTCGAGGGGAGTTGGCACGGCTGGCGCGGTAACGTTTACGCAGCCAGTTTGGTTTTTGAATCTTGCACTTTTCAATATCAAATAAATAGTCTGCTTTGCATTGAATGGCAATTGCAAGTATTCATCCCTTTGTGAAATTTTCCGGCCTTTCGATTGAGCCCAACTTGTCCTAACAAATTTGGCGCATTTCCGGAAATAAATTTTGTACATTTTGACTCGTAAATTTTTGGAGCCTGAAAACTACTCATTTAGAACCTTCGATTCCCAAAACCTAAAGTGACAGCGTCAGTTTTCGAAAAAATTCAACAGAAAAAAAATTCCTTGGGACCCGATTTTTTCAGATCACATCTCGACAGTAAAAGAATGAAACTAGGAATGCGTTTGGACATAAACTAGTGCAAGCGTTCGGACGTGAAACTCATCATTACTTTCCTTTAGATCAATCGAAATTAATCAACAGTTATATGATATTTTGATTCCATTCGTAAGTCGCGCGCGAAATCTGGATCGGAACGCATCGAATGTCGATATCGAAGTCATCATTTAATAATATAAGATTCGAACTTCAATTCCAGAATCTACTACTCTGTCCTTGCGCAGGAGTGATCTGTTGCAAATGAGCCGAAATCTGGCCCAAATATTTTTGGATGAAAATCACATGAGATACTCATCTTGGGTGTCAGAGTATGCAGGTAATTTTTCCCGCATAAAACTTACGCAGTTTTTTTTTTCACTGACAGCGAAGCTCTCCATTTAGAGTACACTTGTACGGCACCTTTTTGTATCGTACTTCAAAACCACCCAACGTCCTAAACTGAACAGATGGGATATCATTCTACGTCAAGAAACAAAACTTTTCCGTGTATTCTCAAACGAGAGGAATGGTGCCCTCGTATCCAAAAACCATCATCAAAGTTGAGATTCTGGATTTTTATGACCTGTAAGCGTGATTGCTCGAACTGAGTGGGTTTTAGCGCAAAGATGTTAAGGGTGAAAAACGTTTGAGTTGTCGTAAACATCCATTTGGTAGATCTTAGATATCCAGTTTCTCCTCGTAGGCTATGGACGAAGGGATGAGATCACGATCACAAAGAAAGGTCTATGCTGGCTACTCCTAGGGCGCACGCGTTGCTCAGGTGATGTCACCACAGTCGGCTTTTGCCAATATGACCGCCTTGGGGGAGGCGATCTGATTGGCTGGAGAAACAGCAGCTGGTGATTTTTAGACTTCAATATCTACAACAGTACAGCGATGTGTTATGATTTTTCAACAGCTGGACAAACACTCAACCTGGAGCTGGTAAATGTCTGCTCCAGTTTGTTTTTTTTTCTTCAGCCAATTAGATCGCTTCCCTCGAGGCGGCTATATTGGCAAAATTAGACTGCGGTGGCATCACCCAAGCAACGCGTGCGCCCTATGGAGTGGCCAGACCTGTTGTTATGATAGTGGATGAGATCGTTAATAAACGATATATTAAGTACTTTTACTGCCAGGCGGAGACAAGAATCGAGAATATCGAAAGAACATGTGAAAGATTTCTGAAAAATACACAAACTCTGTTCCGTATCATTTTTCAAGTTGATCGCTTTAAATTCGAGCTGTGTGCCAAAAATCATGGAAAATTGACACTCCATCACTTTGAACCGCGAGTTACCCGATAGATTCAAATAGGAACCATCATATTTCATCTCAGCAGGAGAAGTTGGCATTTTTTGCGTACTTCCTAATGAGAAAAATGGCACGGTTTCACACTCCTGAACCGAGAAATCTGCACTTTCATGCTGGAAAATCTTTCCTGAAAGGAGACAATATTTCTAGTTTTTAAGACAAAAAAAAATTACAGATAAATGAAGAAAAATTCATAAGTATAAAAGTAATCATCGGAGGGCAGTAAAAATCTAGCATCCCATCTAGAGACGCCTCCGAATATGGCATAAAAATTCCAGGACGATCTATCAGACCAGTGAGAAGTTTTGCTGAGCGATAGAAAACAACATACATACACACACAGGCATGGACAGAGGGCTCAAAAGATGGGGTTGTACTATTTTTGTGAGGACTTATAAAGAAAAACTGTGACCTACATTAGATACATCTTGGCGAAGGGAAGAGAACTGTACAAATTTCATGTATCAAGAGCTTTACTGAAGGAGAAAAAAATTTTTTTGGGAAAAATTTGACGAAAATTTACTTGGCACCAAATGAATACTTTCTCTTTTGAGAAAGCAAAAACGTGATCGCTTCACGAAATCATGTTTTGCGAGGTGCTTACGAACAAGACGCGTCCAACCGATCCGGTTGTGCTTGGGATCTCTCGTTTTTATCGTATTTGATGCGTAGTGAGTGACTGCGTGATCCAATATTTTGTTGTTTAATCGTACGAGCTACTTTTCCCATTTTCTAAGGGGATTTTTGGGGATCACATAGCTATAGAAAACTCTTAAATGACTTATAGATTATAACTCCAATGATCTCCTCAAGTTTTCTGGTGATAAGTGCGATACTTCCCATCCCCGTCAGCGGTCGATTGGGTGATGATAGAGTATATATCTGTATCTGTGGCAATAGCATTGCTCTTATGGCCATTTCCGGGTTTCCCTATCCCACGCCACGCTATCACGTAAAAATCGGTCAAACGAGTGGATTTGAGTCGTAGATACCGATAACTGAAAGTATGTTAACCCGGGTAATGGGCGATGGAATCAATTTTCAAAATTTCTTCCCTCCCAAATCACCACGTTTCGTGGGTTTGCTCATATATCACGAAAAGACTATAGTTGGATAAATGTATTCAATTCTATTCTATTTTATTCTATTCTATTCTATTCTATTCTATTCTATTCTATCCTATTCTATTCTACATATACTGGATATTACTCTCATTCATCTATTAGCAAATTGATTTCAAGTGTACAAAATAGCTTTGTGGCATCTATCGTTGGCTTCCACGACAAATAGCCATAAACTTCTGTGTGCATCTAGTTCCGAAAACGCGTTTATTAACAAAACTCGTGTTGTTACTTGCGTAGCTCGTTTAGTTAAATAAACCTATTTTCCTCAACTCGATATATAATTAACTAATACAGTAATTGTATTAGTTAATCATGTCATTTTTGGATTATCAAGGGATTTTTTGAAAAAAAACACCCCCACTGAATCACTTACATCTCAAAACCAGAACCACTTTGAGAGACGTTCAAAACCGGATCTTGGAGGTCTTCTCATGGGCTTAAAGATGTCATTGGTCTCATAGCGATCCAGCTATCTCTCCAAGAGATTCTTTTTTCCGCAGGCATTTGTACCTTGGGTGGGAAATTGCGAAAAAGGGAATTTTCCTGACTCGTGTGTCTATGGTATAATATGCGGGACGGAAAATACAGATAAAATATTCAAAAGTGCTTGATATGGGCTATGAGGTGCGATCACGGAGAGCTTTCGACGACCAATAGATCCTGAAATATCCAGCTCTGAAAATCATCAGTTTGATTCCCAGGTGTATTAAGACTTTCGATCGTATATCATCTCAACGAGCTTCATCCTCCAAAGTATGCGAAGTTTTTCATTCCCTCTAGACAATCTTGTTGTTCCCGAGAATGTACAAGGGATGCTTTTCGATTCTGCAAATATCACATATTCTTTATCAGGAAATAACGTTCCGACGATCGGCCCAACCCTCCGCGTGTATGGATAATACTTGAACTTGAGAACATCATAAGATTCTGAATGAGGAATGTGGGTGAGTACTAAAACCATGTGGGGGGGGGGGGGGGGGTGGGTGGTGAAAAATGGCCTAAAACGAGGCCATATGGTTTGTGCACCATCCCTTATTGATGAGACGGTTGCTTGATTGGCGATTACTGTTTTCTGGGCAAAACACACAAAACTCAATTTGGATGCCCGCACCCAGGGAAAAAAGTTTTTCAGCATAAAAACACAGATTTCTTGGTGTAGGAGTGTGGAACCGTCGATTGTGTAGGAGTGCGAACCGTGCCATTTTCCCCCCATTAGGAGGAGGTACGCAAATAATGCCAACTTTTCCTGCTGAGATGAAATATGGTTTCTATTCGATTTTCTCGGGTATTTCGTGGTTTGAAGTCGCGAGCTGGCAATGCTGCTGATTCTTGACTTACAGCTTGGAATTGATGCGTACTATGGAAAAAAATCATGGGGAACAAAGTTGTGTATTTTTCAAAAATCTTCCAGATGCATTTCCGATATTCTCGATTTTTGGCTTCACCTGGCGAATACATACTAAGAACACCTTTTTTTTGACAATCTCATCTCGTTTTTTGCTTTCTCTAAAGAAAAAGAGTTGTTTTTGGGGCACAGCAAATTTTTTGCTCAATTTTCTATTCAAACCAATATTTTCTTCTAAGAATCTCTTTCCATCTAGATGAGACCTATATCTTTTTACTCCTTTCGCCATAATTTATCGACTGTAGGTAACACTTTTCCCCCTTGTAGCTCCCTAAACCAATGAGAGACTCAACTCTCTCATTCTCTGCATGTGTGTGTGTATGTGTGTATGTATGTTGTTTTTTCCTGAACGCTTTTTCTTTTACACTCCACTGGATCAATTTTTGCCTTTCTATGAGTTGTAGACATTAGAGTACAGTACTTTCCGCTTAATGTGGTCACATCGGGACAAGAAACATTGATTCTAATGAGCGGATGATTCTAATACCCGGACAAGATATATTATCATCAATTCACGTTAATTATGAAAGTATAGCTAAGAAACATGGAATTTCCATTATCTCTTAACTTATTTTATTAGTGAAGGGTGAAATATTGGCATTCTGTACAATCGTCAACGAAACACGCTAAATCATCTGCGCTATCTTATTTTCAAAAAAAGTGGTCAATTTTTGATTGCTTTTGATTTTGAGGAAGGACATTGTCAATAAAATTTTCAAATTGATTATGGAGCTCAAATATTCAATGCATCACTCTCGATTTCTTTTCTCGACTTCAACAGCTTACTGAGCAAAGATTAGGGAATTGCAAGCTGTAACGCAGCATCCCGCTGACTCGTGCCTTTTGGTGAAATACCATATTTTGCGAACAGCTGCAATCTTTCTTTGACACTGAGATCGGCTCGCTTGCTCATTTCGGCGAATGCTTAGAACAGAGTCGCGATCGGACAAAGACTGAGACGGAAAGACACTACATGATGTATACTAGTGTAGATGGTGTTAATATATCGTCAATAGAACGCCTTTTTGCTTTGTAAATATTCCAACTAACTCGCGAAGTGGACTAGGCGTGATCCCATTAAGGCGATGCGGTCACCGTGCACCGCGACCATGGACCTAGAGAATACATCTTACATAAAAAGTTTGATGATTTGAAGTGTGAGTAGAGTTGTCGAGTACTTGTTATTGTTCAACTTGTATTACTCAATCCGTCGCTCAGCCCAAATCGTAAGAGAATCGGAGAAAAGTGGGAATAACTTGGCCACGGAAACCTCCTAACCTATAATATACGCACATTTTCATTCCCAACTTTCTCCGATTCTGTTGCAATTTGGGCTTAACGAAGAGCAGACAAATCTAAGTTAGATGATAACAAATATTTGTGCGCTCGTCGTTTAGCCCAAATCGCAACAGAATCGGAGAAAGTTGGGAATGATTTTTAGCTTGCATGGTGACCGCATCGCCTTAACCGAAGTTTTGAGCACAGTATCCGATGAATCTTACATTGGTCAATATACAAGCGGGTCGGGACCAGCAGTTCTGATCACAATAAACGAATGATTCTATTATCCGTGATCACATTAAGCGGCAAGTACTGTATCACTCAAAGATGAGGCCAGTGATTTGGCGGCTCTCACCTCCCAGTCAAATTTGATTCATGCGCTTCCGGGAGCAAAATTGATGAAATTCCGTCTTTTAATACATAAATATCTTTTCCTAACAGAGTCTCATGGGAATTTTGGTGACCTAAAGTATACTTTTCTCGGCATTATCTATCGATTGGTTAATACCGAATATATATTTGACCTCTATAGAACTCAAATTTCTGAAAAAATCAGAATTTTTACCAAAAACTCTAGATGAATCATATTTAAACCGATTTTATCGAAATCCCGTCTCCACCAAATGATAGAAATCGTTGGAAAATTCTCAGTTTAGATACCCCGAATCTCTCCAAGATTCTTTCTCAGAAGAATAACTCAAAATATATGGAAATGTTTTCATCGATATTCATTGTTTTCCCATATCTTCCTCTACAACACATTTCTCTTGCTTTCAATGACCGTAAGACCTACTTTTGCAGCATTCTGAATCAATTGGTTGATATCGAATTCTTTTGAAATTCGTGAAATATCATTCAAATAGAGTTATCTCTCGGGAAGATCGAAATTATCTTGAAAAACTCCTATTTAATCATGTACAAACCGATTTTATCAAAATTCCGTTTCAACCAAACGATAGATACTGCTGAAAAAACCTCACTTTAGATGCCTAAAATCTGTCTGAGATGCTTCCTCGAAAGAAAAACTCAAAATTCATGAAAACATTCTCATTGATACTGTATTTTTCCCCTGTATCTTCCTCTACAACTCATTTATCTCACTTCCAATGATCTAAGGGCATACTTTTCCGGCATCCTTAATCGATTGGTCGATACCAATTTTTCTTGAAATTTGTGAAACATCATTCGAATGGAGTTATCTCTCGAAATAATCAAAAATTTCTACAAAAACTCCATTTCATTCATATTCAAACTGACTGTACCAAATTCCATTTCAACCAAACTATAGATATTGTTAACAGAACTTGAGAGAGATTCTCTAAATCCCTCGCAAAAGCTCCCTTGAAAGAATTTATCAAGGTATAGGAAATTATTTGAGATTAGAATGCTATATCATGGAAATTTTTTGCAGAATAAGGAAGATTATTCCCATTAGAATTCTAATGGATGTGGGATTCGTTATAATTACTATCATATGACGCTGTGAGAAAGCATTCTGCTAATCACTTTTAGCAGCGTATTTCATAGCCAGTCAGGAGAAACTGGAAATCTAATAATTACTAAATGAAAGAGCAGGACAGATTAAATATTTTTAATCCTCTACATTCTTGCGCTTTATCCTACCCAGTTCGAGCAATCACGCTTATTACAAGTCATGAAAATCCAGAATCTCAAATTTGATGATGGTTTTGGGACACGAGGGTACCATTCCTCTCACTTGAGAATACACGGAAAAGTTCTGTTTCTCGACGTAGAATGATATCCCATCTGTTCAGTTTAGGACGTTGGTTAGTTTTGGAAAACGATGCAAAAAGGTGTTGTACTTGTGTACTTTAAGTGAGGAGCTTCGCTGTCTCTGAGAAAAACTGAGTAAGTTTCATGTAAAAATAAATTACCTGCATACTCTGACATCCAAGGCAAGTATTTCGCGTGATTGTCAGCTAAAAACATTTAGGCCAGGTTCCGGCTCATTAGCAACAGTTCCTCTGCATTCTTGAAACAAATTTCGTTGATGAGCCGAGGAAACTTCCTCCGAAATGATTGCTTGCCGGATGCAATCAAGTCACCTAAAAACGTGCTCGTAATGGCTTTTGATTGTAATTCTACAAACCAGTATGTTGCAAGTCGTCCCGTAGCCGTTGCGAAATTTTGTTTTATGTCGGAGTGTAATCTGCCCTTGATCTTTTGGGAAGCGTAACTGTGGTTCTAGTTGATGTAATTGGATTTGGCGAGGAGTCATTATGTATTTTCAACGCGAGTGCTTTCAATTTTCTCAGCTTGCCGGAAAATTGATTTCAAGATTCCAAGGGCCCTGCGCAAGTCTGTTCATTCGGGCTTGAAATCTGCCGACGAAATACGCTGCGATTGCTGAGCCCAAATGTGTTTTGCTTTTCCATGGCGACCACAGCGCTCTGGATTCTCGGACGCTGATCTTGGTAACGACCATGAATTCCAGCCTTAATCATTGGCCATGGATAGGAATCAATCGAATTCATGAATGTATATGAGAGGTTCTACAGAACTTTTGATATTAGGCGTACTGCTCGCTATCTCTGAACCTTCAAAAGATTATCAAAGTGTCGGAGTTGATTTGAATAGGTTCGAGGGCCTCGGAATGTGTACTCTATTTGCTGTTCTGTCAAAAGAATCTGTTTATCCACAGCACGGCCCGCAACCCTCATTCTTTGGGTATCTCTTAGCGTACTCGCGCCGTTTTTTGATTTCTTCAGCCTGCTGCAAAAATAACATTGCTCGAAAAATTCTGCCAAAATTCAGTGACATTTTAGGCACCCTGTATATTGGGAAAAGATTGGTTTCAGACGCGTGCCTTCAACGTGGCGTTCATAAACAAACGTCGAAGTCGCGTAACCGTGTTTTCACGAAAAGTTGAGATCTCCCGTACTGAGCTTATAAAAAAATAACATTTGCGATAGTTACATGATCGAAACGGATTTCAATAGCTTGAAACAACACGAAAAATATCCCGTTTGGTTTGGGTGCGTGCGACCAATTGCGTTTAAATGATAGCATCAAGAAGATGGGTCAGTTCATGCGCCCACTCGACTCAAAATGGTCAAATTTCCACGGCACGAGGGGGAGAAGGGGGGCACGCTCCTGGAATGTTTTGCCCATTTTTCTCCACCTATTTTTGAACAATATCCCATAGTTCTCATGTCCTGATATGAAATGTTATTTGAGTGAGAAGCATTACAAGAATTGTATCGAAGGGGTCGATGTGATCGAGCCCGTCTCAGCACTTCTATGAGGTTGCAATCGCTCATATCATCTTGGAAACAGATTAATCACACCAGAGAACCCATTCTACCTTCAAATGCCACCATAGACTTTATTCAAAAATTTTACGGTCAATTGAAGAATTACGGACGAGGCGCCAGATCTTGAGCAGAAGGAATTTCAGAGCTCCGGCTTGTCGTACAGGCTTATCAAACATAGACACAGCATTACGCTGTAGATGTGTATGTTTGTGCTCACCGGTAAACATTGTAGAGAATTTTGGATTACTGTGCAGGGGGGGGGGGGCTTGTAGTTATTCGCGCAACTAGTTGTTTCCTGATTCTGAGCTCTACTATCAATATCGGTTTCGGGCATTTGACGACAACTCTGTGCAAATCGACTATTATAACCATCTTGAAAGGATTTTAAAATTAGATACATGGGAAATAGCTTGCGTGGTGCTAGATCGTCGATTGTGACAGGATATTCAATATTATTGATTCATGGAGAATAGTGAAAACAATGCTCGAGTCAAGAGGGAAAAATCGAGACTTAAACGAGAGGAGCAAGAGGAGCAATTGGAGAAGAAAAAAGAAAAAAAAATAGCATTTGCCATGTCTGCTTAAAATATGGAGCTCTACCTCGTGATTATCACTACTCTCGCCATCAGCACCACCCATATACTGTCGATCGAAAAACACTCTGGGACCTTAGTATTCAAATATATATATATATATATATATATTATCACGATCCCGAATCATACAAAGACGCGTTGGAATGATTCTAGTTTCCAGAGCCATTTTCCTTGAATACCCTTCGTGGTGTAATAACGAGCTGGCGAGGCAGAAAAATCGTTGCTTTTCAGTCAGAATTACTCAAAAATCTGACCGATAACCACATCTAGCAGTGCGCGAATGATCCGATTGGTTTACATTCGACTGAGAGTATCTAAAAGTCCTTTGGACGTCTGTGAACGTTTCTGGTTGGTACAGAAATAACATTCCCCCAAATTAGTGGGCACGCACTTTTCCACTCCTTTTTGAGGTTCTAGTTACCACTCAAATTGATTCCAGACGCGTGCCATGAAAAAAAAATTTCATTCTGCAGTAACCCAAATGTCAAAAGTTCTGTAGAACCTCTCATATGAAGGAAGAGATACGCTAATGAAAGGTTGCCATATAGAACGAGCAGAGCTCCACAATCGTCCGTTGGCTTAGTTGTGAGTTAATAACATAAACACTAGGGTGGGCCGAAAATCCATTTTTCTCGGGGATCGCTTCGCGCTAGTGAAATTTCACTGTCTTTTGATGAGAAAATACGGAAATCTTTTCGCTGCATGCTCAAAAATGAGTTTTTTAGGTGGAGCAAGAGCCTCGAAGATTGAGAAAAATGGAGAAGAACGTGTTTTTCGAATCTCTTTTGCCACTGTTTCACATGAAACTTCGGTGCATCTCCACATTGTGATAGTGCTAATTTTGAAGCTTGGTCCAAACCAATAAAATGAGCTAAGGTACGTCCTATTTGAGTGACGTGGACCAAAGTTGTTGTAAATCTACGGAAGATGGTTTACCGACCTTTTTCTTACGTTTTTCATCCGCGATCATAAGGAAACTATGGGTTATGTAGCCATCCGACAAATGGAACTCTGGCCAGATTTTTACGCTTAGGTTTCCACAGTTTGCCTCATTTTGCGTTTGAATGACGGAAGTCAACTCCAAAATTCCGAGGAATGAGATCTTGTGATGGACCAAAACTTTGAGAGATCTTGAGAAAATTAAGAAAAACATGACATTTTGATGGTCCTGTCGAAACTGATGCGTTAGAGCGCAGACTATTTTCTTTGCCTGAGTCGCCATGTGAACGACGTTTTCTTAAGCATTTTCACCAGTAGAAACCAAAAACGAGGTCCACTCAGGCCTCAAGGATCAATGGTCTTTATAACTCGCGAGATACCGATTCTGGCTATGGAACTACACTTTCCCAGAGAACGCCGAAATCCGTTCAAATCGCTGTGCCGCTGAGAAGAGCACTTCGAAAGACCTTGATCACTCATGGAACTATGTTTTCCTATGTATTTTTTCCTCCTGGAAACGATCTCGGCGTTCCCATCGGGCTTGGATGCGTCAAATTGGAGCACTGAGTAGTTGATGGCCGATATGTCCAACCTGTGTATAAGGATAGGTAGTCCGTGCATAGGATAGGACGAAAATCTTCCGTCTTCATCTGCTCATTACTTGGATTTGACGCATCCCTGCTTGATGAAAACACCGGGATCGTTTTCAGGAGGACAAAATACGTAGGAAAACATAGTTCCATGAGTGATCAAGGTCTTTCGAAGTGCTGTTCTCAGCGGCACAGCGATTTGAACGGATTTGGGCGTTTTCTGGGAAAGTGTAGTTCCATAGCCAGAATCGGTATCTCGCGAATTATAAAGACCCTTGATCCTTCAAGCCAAAGTGGACCTCGTTTTTGGTTTCTACCGGTGAAAATACATAAAAAAACGTCGTTCACAAAGTGACTCAGGCAAAGAAAATAGTCTGCGCTCTAACGCATCACTTTCGAAAGGACCATCAAAATGTCATGTTTTTCTTAATTTTCTCAAAATCTCTCAAACTTTTGCTCCATCACAAGATCTCATCCCTCGGCATTTTGGAGTTGATTTCCCTCATTCAAACGGAAAATGAGGCAAACTGTGGAAACTTAAGCGTAACAACCTGGCCAGAGTTCCGTTTGTTGGATGGTTACATAACCCATAGCTTCCTTATGATCGCGGATGAAAAACGTAAGAAAAAGGTCGGAAAACCATCTTCCGTAGATTTACAACAACTTTGGTCCACCTTACTCAAATAGAACGTACCTTAGTTCATTTTATTGGTTTTGGACCAAGCTTCAAAATTAGCTAAAGCACGTATCAGAATGTGGAGATGCACCGAAGTTTCATGCGAAACAGTAGCAAAAAAGGTTCGAAAAACAGTTTTCCCCCATTTTTCTCAATCTTCGAGGCTCTTGCTCCACCTGAAAAACTCATCTTTAAGCATGCAGCGGAAAGATTTCCGTATTTTATCATCAAAAGACAGTGAAATTTCACTAGCGCGAAGCTATCCCCGAGAAAAATGGATTTTCGGCCCACCCTAATAAACACCCTCTGAGCGGGCGATCATGGGCTCAAACCTCACCGGGGATGCATTTTTCTATCGGTGTATTTCTGTACAAAAAAGTCACACAAATCTCCGTGGAGTTGTGAATTATAAACATAGCCCCTTGAGAAATAGTCTCATTCAATTCGATTTGGATGAACTGATTGCTTGTCCAATCCCTCAGAATAACATTTTTAACTCGCCATTGAATTATTTTAAGTTATTCATTTGATGTTAGTCGTAACCATGGTGCCATTCAAGCACGTGTATATCTGGCTGCCTACCGCGAGTGGAATCCCCATTTATTATAGTTTGGGAGATCTGCGGGATCGTAACCTAACAAGAATCAAAAGTCGCCACTTGGTCTGTTTCCAAAGAAGTCGGATCGGGCGTTTTTGGACCCTCTTACTGTTTTACAGTCGATAAGTGGAAGAGAACACCGATACAGATGGTGGGGTCGCTGAGTATCAGTTTGGCCGATTATCGAAGATGAGCATCGTTGGGCGCGGTTGGTTCTCGGATGGGTGACCGCCAGTCTCGGTCTACTCAACCTCGCCTGATGACTTTTCTGATCGATTAGTTGACGCTTATACGCGAGGAACGTGAGTGGGACGCACGAAATTCTATAACTGCGATCTTCATGCTTACATAAAGTGAAATGAGCATCGTAAAGGTAGCGTCATAAATGTGCCGAATTCTCCGGAGAGTAGCCACGAGTGGTCCGTACGGGGTGATGGAGTAACGCTGTGCTGCGCTGGGTTCCAGGAAGTAGCCGATGGCATTGGAACCCAGCGCAGGACAGCGCTACTCCCTCACCCTGTACGGACCACTCGTGGATACTCCGAGCTACCATTTGACTGCTGTTGGTCGTTTGTTGGGTCCACAAGCTCTACAGTAGCCAGAAGTATCTTCCAGCAGCGGTAAAGGAGTTTGGAGTAGAATATGGCCCCACAAATGCTACTCTTTCAAATTTCAGCGAGGCCACTCTTGGCTACTTCTGTCTACTTGCAACTGTGGTGGGTCTCTTGCACTAGCGCGCATTTGCCGCAAAACTAGCCGTATTAGCTGGCATTAGCTACGGCCACTCATCGTAAGCCGCCCCCTGAGTATTTCCCCGCTCCACGGGCGTGATTCCTTGGCAAATGCGAAGAGAAATTAGGTTGAGTTCAGCGGCTGGATCTCATACACGACGAACAGAAAACCACAAAACGTTAGACCTTCGAGATCCGCCCCGGTTGTATATAGTCCATTGAGTGGCGACAACCGTTGAACCTATGAAGGGGGGGGGGGGGGGAACTCCCAAAGGAAACGCGTGTGGTTGGAAAATGCGCTGACTAACTTTTCGTCAATCTTTCGAGGATGAAAAGGTATTCTGCTCGATCGATACGATCAAGTAAAATATCAGTTTGATTTGTATCTGACAGTAAGGCTAAATATCTGTGGAGTCGATTTTCATATGGGAGTAGCGGGTAAAATTCACCTCCCTTGCAAGTGCTCACGGTCGCAAGACTTTCACATATGAGTCCGTTCAAGAGCTCGACGTTCGGGCACTTTTATAGCAGTTTCAACGACTTTTAGCATCATAACAACCCTGCTAAAAATTTTGACTCACGATCGCGTATACGATCGCGTATATGAACTCGAACGCGATCGGGTATGCCATCTCATATGCGATCGCGTATTCGAGCGCATATGCGAATTACACTTACGATCGCGTATGCGATCGCACGTGGATGGGAAAATTATGAAATTCAGCGTAGGAGAACTAGAAATAGTTACCATTGAGATTGAAACATCAGCGACGCTCCCGCAAGAATCAAAGGCGAGAACTGACAAATTTTGCCCGCGAAATCGTTCATGAAAATGGTTATTAAGGGCTCTCCGCAGCCTCGAAGCAGTGGCGCCACCTTGCAGCCAAATTGTTTAATCAATCGTTTTGATGAGTCAAGGTGTGAGCAATTTATTGCGGCAACGTTTCGGCGCTATTTGGCGGCCTTCTCAAGCCTATAATGTGTATACATATTATTGTATATGAGGTAGATGGGTCCAATGGGGTTGACGAATGAGAAACCGCTTGTAGAGATGAACTATAATTACTTCAATTGAACTGGATATCAAGAAGGTACAAATGATGTGGCCGTGGCGTGCTTCGCGTAACTCCGTTTGCTCTCGCGCCGACGCTCGGCTTGCTCGCATACTTCACACACGTACATTGCGCACACACGCATATATGATCGCAACACAGTCAAGTATGATACGTATATGTATATATAACACTTCTCTCTATTGAAGAAAAAGAGAAATCCTGTACACATTTGTATGACGTAAAATAAGAAATCTTGGCACACAAAATATTGTCAAACTAAATGAAACTGGGATTTTCTAAGGAAAGTGCAGAATCAACTTCTAGGACTGCAAATTCAAATGAAAATCGCGAAAGTGTCCTGGGAGTTTAATTTCACGTCTTGGTCTCGCAACAGGCGTCACATTCGCACTTGCGCGGGGTACATTTTCATCGCGGTTCACACACTCGGGTTTACCACGGTCACGCATTTGCATTTTGCCAGGTACGCCTCGTCCACGGCCTCTACCTAGAGAGCGCGCACTTTTATTTACATTTGGGACTTGAACGACAGGAGTTTCAAGTACTCTAGCGTGAGCAGAGATTTGTTCATCAGGTGCAACAAAATCGTATAAATCGGATTCACAATCTTTTTCTACATTTGTTGAACGCAATAAGGAACTTGCATGGAAAAAAATTTGGCTTGCTTTTGATCTGAATCTGATTATTAGGGTGAGTGTAGACTATCTACAAAAGTTTCGGCTAAAAATATGCCGTCTACATTTAAGAATTCGCGATTAAAATCGTTGAAGAATCGTAATTATGAGATTCGCGCTCAAACGATTTTGATTGGTCGGACAATCGTGACGTCACGATTGCCAGGGTGCTGAACCAATAGGAATTTTTCAGGCTCTAATCCCATGTTAATTTGCTTCGTCTGCTGTGGAGGCTCGTCCGCGCGTCGTCCGCTGCATTGACCGCACGACGTTTGAGGTTAGACTTGATTTCGGGATCCGCATGATGACGACAAGTCTCGCAAGTCGGCAATAACTATTACTCCGTGATTTCTGTGATGTTCGTCAATTCAGAGAGTGTTATTTATCAGTAGATTTGGTGTGTTGATGATGTTATTCGTTTCGAACGTCATTGTAAACGTAACACACAAATACAACACATGCACGCGGGCGCTCGGGCACGCTCGGTCATGTCGCTCGGCTTTTTCCGGAGCGTTTGAAACTTCGCAAATATTGAACGATTTACAATAATTAATTACTCGCAGTCCGTGCACATAAAAATTTCGGGAATAATAATTACTTTATAAATCGTACCTGGTCTATCTGTTGAAATTAGAATTGAAAAACATGCAAGTTCCTTATTGGTCCGTATGACGCCGCCACAAACGTCCATCATGTCAGATTACAATATAATGCAATTTGCCAACACGCTTGTGTTTTTTTCCGAAACACCACTTGTCTTTGCCGTGATAATTACGCGCAGCAACTTTGTCGCCCTCTTGGAATTCGGTACAACTAATATCATTATTTACATTTTCATTGCGCAAAATTTTTGTGGGTCTCGTTACATCTAACGGGGAGCGAATTTTCCTATTGAAAACTAGCTCTGCTGGAGTTCCCTCTATGTGGGAGTGAGAGATAATTCTATACTGAGAGAAAGTATTTTGCAATTCTGAGGAAATATCACTACCCTCTGGAATTTTAGCAAGAGATTGCTTTATCGTTTGAACATATCTTTCAGCTTGGCCATTAGTGCTCGGATGATAAGGAGCTGTAAATTTATGTGTTATTCCAAGATTTCCCACAAATTTTTTGAAAGACTCAGATTCGAATGTAAGAGCATTATCGCTCACAATCACTTCGGGGATACCAAATCTAGCGAAGATTTCTTTACAATGCAGAATAGTGGTCTCAGATGACATATTCTGGACAATAATTACTTCTGGCCAATTGGAATACGCATCTACGAGAATCAAGAAAATGTTTCCCATAAAAGGACCAGCAAAATCTATATGCACTCTTTGAAAAGGAGCTGAGGGGGTTTCCCAAACATGTTTCTGAACTTTAGATGATTAATTTCTTTGTAACTGACATTCATTGCAACTTTTGACTCAAGATTCTATATCATTGTCTAGTCCAGGCCACCAGCAATGACCTCTAGCCAAGTTTTTCATTTTAACAATGCCAAAATGGCCTATGTGAAGTTTCTGTAGTACTTTAGTACGTAAACTTTTAGGAATCACCAATCTATGGTTTCTGACAAGTATACCAATTTCTATACTAAACTCTTTGGGATCAATATTCCAAGTATCTCTCAGATTCAAACTTTTCCCATTTTTCAAGCTAGAAATAACTTTTTGTAATTCTGGGTCATCTTCAGTTTCATGTACAAGGTCATTTGGGCTTATTGATAAAGAATCAATCGGATCAATATAGTACGCATCAACAACGTCCATAGCTTCATTTTCTCCTTGAAGAGGTACTGGCAAACGGGATCAACAATCCGCATTTGCGTTATTTTCAGAACGTTTGTATTTTATGTCGTAATTGAAACCACGAAGGAAAATCGCATAATGTTGCATTCTCATGGCACTGTAAATAGGCAGACTTCTGTCTGGAGAAAAAAATCTGTGTAAGTGGACGATGGTCCGTATAGAGAGTGAACTTATTCCCATAAACGTATTGGTGCAGTCGTTTGACAGCAAAAACAATTGCAAGAGCTTCTTTATCGATTTGACTATATTTCAATTGGGTTTTGTTTAGTGCTTGTGAGACACAAATTATGGCACGTTCGCTGCCGTCCGGATATTGGTGCGACAGCACTGCCACAACACCGTACGGGCTTGCGTCCGTGGCCAAAATCAGAGGAAGAGTCGGATCATAGAAAGCTAAACATTTTTCACTAATAAATGCCTCTTTGGCTTTGTTCCAAGAATTTTCTTGTCTCGGGCCCCGAATGAATTTCACATCATCTCTCAATAATTCGTACAATGGCTGAAGCAATGTTGATTCGTTACGTATAAATCTATTATAATAATTTATCATACCAATAAAAGCTTTGACTTCGTTTTGATTAGTAAGTCTGGGCATTTTTGTAATCGCTTCGAATTTAGCATCGTCCTTGCGAATACCACTCTGGTTGATTATGTAACTGCAGTACTTTATCTGATCTGTACCAAAAATACACTTATCCTCGTTCACTTTAACGTTGTGATCGTTGAGAACTTTGAAAATTGCTTCTACTATTTGTAAAAATTCCTCTACATTTTTTGCAGCAATACGTAAAACACCAAGTAAGGCTTTAACGCCTGGAATTCTACTCAACATTTTTTCGATGGCTTCTTGCCACTCAGCTGGCGCAGATGCAATACCGAACATCAACCGCAAACACCTGTGAAGTCCACGGTGCGTATTCATAGCAAGAATTTTTGAACTTTCCTTATCAACTTCGAGCTGTAAAAAGGCCCATTTCAAGTCAATTTTACCAAAAATCTTACAACCAGCTAATCCTGTAAAAAGTTCGTCTTCAGGAGGGAGTGGATGCTCTTTGATATTGAATTGAGGGTTTACGGTGACACTATAATCACCACAAATCCGTACTGTACCATTATTTTTTAAAATTGGGACGATTGGTGTACCCCAGTCAGAAGAATCCTCTTTACCAAGGCATTCTTCATTTTTGAGTTTGTCTAATTCAGCGTCTACAAGAGGAACTAATTTCAAAGGCAGTGGACGCGGTTTGAGAAAAATCGGTTTTGCATCTGACCTAAGAAAGAGCGAAACTTTAACTCCTTTCACTTTTCCCAATTTTTCACTTGTAAGATTTGGGTACTTTTGAAGGAGATCTTTGATGAATGATTTTATATTTACACTATTTACATCGAGACTATCAATATTCATCATTGAAGCGAAAAGAAGATTCAAGAAATTTTTTACCTTCATGAATAGTCTAATCCATTCTCGCCCTAATAAGGGCAAACGATCGACTGGAGTCAGATATAGATTCAATATGAACTTATGGTTCGCGAAGATTACATTAACTGTAACATAACCTATAACGCGAACATGTGTACGGCAATGAGTTACCAGTTGTAAAGCTGTAGGCTGCATTTTGAAGTTGTTGAAAAGCTGCTTTGTTCTGTTTACCTCCATCATGGTTACCGCTGCACCGGAGTCAGTTTCAAAACTGAGTTGATGTCCGTTGACTGTAGGGTTGTATAAAATTTTTCACGTAGTTCCAGCTGCTCAGGAAGCTGCGTAGTGATGTCATCTTCAATGTCCATGAGCAAAATCTCCTCAACTGAACCGTAGAAATTGTAGTCTTCATCTAAAGCTTTCATATGCCCTGTCTGTGAAGCATTAGTCTTTTTGAAGCACACTTTTTCTAAGTGGCCTTTACCGCTGCAAAAATGGCATTGGACGTCCTTTGGTAATTTACATTTTGGGGCCATATGGCTGGCCGAACCACACCTGTAGCACTTTTTAGGCTCTGCATTGTTTTGAGTGGTCGGTTTTGTACTGTCTCTACTTGTAGAATTTGAACTTCTGCTAGCGTTCTTTCCTTTTTTTTTGTGCACGTGTTTGTTTGCATGTAGATATTCACGGAAGTAGAAGGCTGATTCGCAGCATTCGTTTCCTTCTCGGTAAGTTCCATGGCGAGGGCGCATTGTAATGCTTTTTCATATGTAAGGTCTGCTGTTTCAAGTAACTTACTTTGAGTACGTCGACTGCGGAGGCCAAATACGAATTGATTGCGTAGAGCGGTATTGATGAAATCACCAAAGTTGCAGGTCGTACTAAGCTTCGAAAGCGCATTGGCGTAATCTTGCACCTTTTTGCCATCAAGTTGCTTCCTGCAGTTGAATTTAAAACTTTCTGCGATCTCAAGCGCCACCGGAGAAAACAGTTGTTTTAGCTTCGCGATTAGTTCATTATATGTCTTGGTGTAAGGGCTTGAGCTGCCGTATGAGTCGCGCAGCGCGTTATAGGCCTCCTCACCAATGTCATGCAATAGCAACGGTGCTTCTCCGCTGCTGATGCAACTTCATGATCGAGAATGCGCCTTCTAGACGCTGGATCCATCGATCCCAGTTCGATGAACCCGGTTTGAAAAACTGCACTTGTAATTGATTCTGTTGTACAATCGTAGTAGCGGGGCTCTGTGCCGGCCCACCTGCGCCATTTTCCACCATTTTCACTAATGTAGTCGCGCAGAGTCACAATGCGGACAAAATACCAATGTTTGTAATGTACGACACGGAGCACGTCCACAAAAAACTGTAATTCAATGTCCGTATTGCCACTTGGATTGGAACTAAATGATGTTTGTGCGTTGTAACGCAATATGTACGGCACGACACTTCAACGAACACGGCGCAGTCACTTGCCGATGCGTTCCCGGTTCGGAGGTTATGGCCCACGCGGTTCCCACTTCTTGATTAAAAATATACCCAAATTCTTCAATCCTCGTCGCCACTTTGTTGTATATGAGGTGGATGGGTCCAATGGGGTTGACGAACGAGGAACCGCTTGTAGAGATGAACTGTAATTACTTTAATTAAACTGGATATCAAGAAGGTACAAATAACGTGGCTGTGGCGTGCTCCGCGCAACTCCGTCTGCTCTCGCGCCGACGCTCGGCTTGCTCGCATACTTCACACAGTTACATTGCGCACACACGCATATATGATCGCAACACAGTGAGGTATGATACGTATATGTATATATAACACATATATATGTAAAAATATTCTTATCGTCATTGTAAAACTTGCTTAGGGATGCTATACGTACCTAATAATTCATATTGCACATTTGTTACGTAGGTAACTCGTCATTTACATATGGTACATTGCTGATGTTATTGCAATCTGTCGTAAAAGTATTTTCTTTGGAGAGGTTAATGTGATGTGAGCGGTGCTTGTAAATTCATGATTGTGCATTACTTACAGTTATAGCTACTTTTCTTTTGGCCCTTTTGAAACCACTCTTACATACATTAGTACTGCACATTTTTCTCATACTACTTCGTACTGTGGAGACCAGTTTGGAACACTATTATGATTTTGACTATATTTGTATCATTTTGAGGATGTTTTGACCGCCAAGTGAGTGGATTGTTTTGGTTCTCCAGCTGTCGCGTCGTCTGCATATGATGTAAGCATGCAAATTCCTATCTAACCGATGTTCTGTCTGGACGCGGCAGTTTTTGAACACCTTCCTATCCACCACACCCAACTCATCTCACCGGAGTATTTCTATTTTGATGTTGAAATTTTTTCATTTTTTGTATAATGGAGGTGTAGACTGATTTTAGTTTGTGTGAGTCACTGATTGTGTTCAGCGGATTCTCTTGTGAATTAATATGCACCATCTCCGAAATTCGTCGTTTTCTCCAATTACTCTCTACATCCAAAATTTCCGGTTCTTCGAAATTAAAAAAGTGCTTTTGGTCACGCACATGATTATGAATTACATAATTCTGTTCATTCGGATTGATAGAATGATTCTTGTGTTCTAACATTCTTTGGTGTACTTTTCTTTTTGTTTCTCCCACGTAAGAAGCGTTACATTCATTACAATCTATTTTGTATACTACATTCGTACGATCTTTTTTACTCGTGATATCTCTCCCTCTCTTAACAATATTCAGCTTATTGATGAGTTGAAAATCTTGAAATCGATCCTGGAGGACTAAGGTCTGTGAGGATGATAAAACACAGAATTCTTGCACATATAAATATATTGCAACTGCAAATGTAGTATATAAAATAAATTGTAAAAACTGTTCAGCAAGCTATGTAGGAGAGACAAAAAGGGCTTTAGATGTGAGAATCGATGAACATATAAATTTCAAAACTCCCAATTCTGTAGTGTCGCTCCATCGAAAAAACCTATGGCACGAGTTTGATTGGAAAAATACTAAGATCTTAGATAGAGAACCAAATTTTCATAAAAGGACACTCTCAGAAATGATTTTCATTAATTCTGATAAGAATAACATCAATCTGAAAGACGATATTTTCCATCTAAACCGTGTCTATAACTCTCTCCTGCTATAGTTTGTCTCATCGTCGATTATGACATATAGCTGCTTCTCTTGACTCCTTCTCCTTCCCTTTCCTCTCCCCGTTCAATCACCTGGTTCTCTCTCTCTTTCTCCCCTCATCCCGTTTCCATATACACACATTAGCATGGACTGATCAGTATCAATATACCAAATATCGACGTAAGACGTGAATCACAGTTTCTGTGTTTCTACGTTTTTAATCATAGTGTAAAAATGTGATAATCGTTCTAAAAAACAAAAAGCTTTAGGTATGTGAATTGTTGTTTGCAACTTCATTGTGAATCGTGCTACTGTTTGTCCATAATATATACCACATGTGTTGAAATTTTGTTACAGCCTGAAGAGGTTTGCAAAATATGCAGACGAAACGTTGCAATATATTTATATGTGCAAGAATTCTGTGTTTTATCATCCTCACAGATCTTAGTCCTCCAGGATCGATTTCAAGATTTTCAACTCATCAATTTGGAATAACTGAGGACGATTCAAAGTTCATTACTTCTATATTCAGCTTATTATTCATTTTTGGTATAGTTCTGATATTAAATCCTCTCAAATTCTTGGAAGTACGTTCGTACGAACCCTTAATACTCGGTAAAGGTAGACATAAATTTTTCGATTTTTCTTCTTCACCCTTGTTTGATCTGTTGAGATTCAGTCTTTTTCGTACATAACATTTGATGCATTTTTGGGGGTAGTTGTTGCCCCTCAGTATGTCTTCAACCAAACTCATGTTTTTTTCTGTGAAATTTTTTATCCGAGAGTGATGTGGCTTTGTCAACTAAGGAATAGATCATAGCTTCTTTCTGCGATAGAGGATGGGCCGATTTGAAATCAAAAATTCTACCTGAAAAAGTTTCTTTGTGATACCAGTCAAAATTATTACATCATCTTCTTTGCGGTACACTGTAACTTCCAAAAAATTGAGAGATTTGTCCTTCTCTACCCCATATGTGAGTTGTAAGCGTGAGTGATAAGAGTGAAAGGTCGAATATATCTCTTCTATTTTGTTGTGTGGAACTATTACGAAAATATCGTCAAAATATCGACCATAGAATAAGCGTTTGAAAGAAAGTTTACTCAGACATGATTTTTCAAGATCTACCATAACTAGATCTGAGAGTATGGGAGAACTAGGATCACCCATAGGTATTCCATGTGTTTGTCGGTAGTATTTTCCATTGAACTGGCAATAGGTGTTGTTCATGAGAAATTCAATGACGATTGATAGGTCTTGAAGCTTCATGTCATACTTCTGTCTGATATGATGGAACCTTTTCTCAACCGCTTCTGTGACCTTATCCCTAGGTGTATTTGGGTACATTGATTTGGCATCTAGACTTATAAGTACATGATCTTATGCTATTTTTACAGTTTTAACTTGTTGAATGAAATGGAAGCTATTTTTTATGTATTATCTGGAGTTGGGCTGCCTATTGCGGAAGTAATAGGTCTCAAAGGAGCTCCAGGTTTGTGAATCTTTGGTAGACCATAGATTTTGGAGAGGGTGGTGTCCGTTTGTGTGAGAGAATATTTGTGGCATATTTTTCCAAGATAGCCCAAGTCATTCCATTTGTACAAAATGTTCTTGACGTCAGTTTGCAGTTGCGTTAATGGATTGCGTTTCACAGGTTCATATGTGGATCTATCTGAGAGAAGGTCAAGCATTTTCTGATTGTATAGATCTAAATCCATAGCGACTGTTACGTTCCCTTTATCGGCCATTGTAAAGAGAATACCATTATCCTTAGAATATAATTCAGCTGCCTTGATTTTCCTTGCAAAAACTCTATCTTCGTGTTTAACATGCTTGATTCTCTCTGAATGGTGATGTAAATCACCTATTATAATACCTCGGATCGAAGAGGCTATTTGGTCGTCAAACCCAAACGCTCCTAGTAAATTTTCCGTGTTTTTGATGGTTTCTAACATTGTACTTCGATCAATACCTGTGGAATGACTAAATTTCGGACCTAAAGATACCATCTCAATGACTTCTTCTGGAATGTTATAATCTGTCAAGTTATGAAACCACTTCTTCTTATCTATGCTCTGGCTAGGAGTATTAAGGTTGTTGGAATCCAGATTGTTTTGTTTCCTGTGAGTGTTCTTGAATTTGTCATCATGTTTTTGATCTTCGCGTGTTCTCAAAATTGTTTGACATCGGTCTTGTTTTGCAGTGAAACTTTGATACACATCCTGAGGTAATCTACGTCTTAAGGCAATGCGGTCACCGTGCACGCTGAAAGTTGAGAAGACCCGCGTTTATTATCATGTAACTCGAGTTATCCTTCTCATCGTTTTGCCCAAATCGCAAGAGAATCGGATAAAGGTGCAAATTACAAAGTGCCTATATTATAGGTTAGGAAGTGTCCGCACTCGAGTTATGCGCACTTTTCTCCAGGTCTCTTGCGATTTGAGCCAAACGATGAGAAGACGAACTCGGGTTAGATGATAATAAACGCGGGTCTTCTCGTCGTTTCACCCAAATTGCAAGCAAATTTGATAAAAGTGCGAATAACTTTCAGCGTGCACGGTGCACGGTGACCGCATCGCCTTCAATGGAATTCAAGTTTTTCTTTCCTTCTTCGCAAGAAGCATCTATGGATGTGATTATCTTCTACCTCCAAATTTAGTAAACGGATCTGAAATTCTTGTAGATGCAAGGAAAATTCCTTATTGACAGTACGACTATTGGAGTAGAGATGGTCTATATTTTGTTGTCCGAATCTAATATGAGATGGAAAGATATCATGAGATCATCCCCATATTCAACGTGCTACCTGGAATCACGAAGACAGTAGACGCATGGAACTATCGGATAACATAACCCTCCGGAAGTCTTCATGCATTTTATTTCATCCCTCGACGAATCCGGGATCCAACGATACGATTACAAGAACTTCCTTTCCCCCTCGCTTGGCGCTTCCTCCGCGCTGTCGAGCAGCGGTTTTGCTTGCGGATCATGGAAAACGATCGGCATATGATATGAATGATTCCCAAGCGAGGGGGGAAAAAAGTTCTTGTAATCGTATCGCTAGATCCCCGATTCGTCGAGGGATGAAATAAAATGCATGAAGACTTCCAGAGGGTTATGTTATCCGATAGTTCCATGCGTCTACTGTCCTCGTGATTCCAGGTAGCACGTTGAATATGGGGATGATCCTTGCTAGGGGTATTACATCACCATTGCCACTGCCTATTGCATCTCGTGACTCAATATATTAGTCATTCATGACATTTCGCATCCCCAAACACACAACGGAGTGATGAACGGGGCCAAAACATCGTAACTGAGCGGGAAAAGTATCATTATTGCATTAAAAACGCAATAACTTGATATAGGTTAGCTCTACGGCACAATTTTTTTTCTTCATTCGAAAGTATGGGAAAAAAGCCATCTTTCAAGGCTGAAATATTAGGAGGGTTGCATTCGAATTTTTCGAGCTTTTGCGAGTTTAAAGTGCTCAAATCGTATTTTTGGCCCTTTCTTGCGTCATTAATCGAAGGGAAAGGGTTTTTTTCGGAAAAATGACAAGAATGAAAAATGTGTATTTTTTGAAGATCTTCCGAAACTCTTTACTAATTTTTCCCTATATTGACGTTTCAAGGCCTGAAAATGCAGAAAATACCATTTTTCCACACTTTCTGATTGACTGAGGCTTGCCAGTAATGTTGGGCTTATAAATTCAATGATTCTGTAAAGATAAATTGAAAATGAACAACTTTTATTCCCAGCAATTTTTCGCTAAACCTGTCTGTTTCCGATTAAATCGCTATCTTAGCTCAAGAGTCACGAAAATCCTAGAAATAACACGATTTTCTACCCACTCGCCCATCGTTCCCCTTCACCAAAGTGTACAGAAAAGTTGTACCTTTTGATGGACAACAACATCCCATTAGAATTAGCCAGGGCGATGTACATAGTTTCGAGCTGTGAATCAAAAATGGCGTTCCCAATGTCTTTTAAAAGGGGAGGTTATGCGCTACTACGGCTTTTGAGGTCAATTTCGATGGAAATGGAGTACGGACCCATTTTTAGGCCCAAACAGCCTATCTTTTCCAGGACTTTTGGGGCCAAAACTTTTGGAGCAGATTTCGGCCTATATGCATAAGGTCCTTTAAGGGGGTTCGGAAGCTCTACTTTTACCGACCTACGGGACTGCATGTGAGCTGGGTCTAGTGACTGATACGTGACTTTATGGTGTCTATTCGTAGACATCTATCTCAAGCACTCGATAGCCTGCCATGAGCAGACATGAGTTTGTTCCATAGAGATTTGGTCTTATATCTCTATGGTTCAATATTCATCACTGTCACTGCTGGTCACTGTCTTGGAATGAACTTTTCTGGTGTTGGTACACACAGGAAGTGTGTGTTTCTGAGTACAGAGAGTCATGCAGAGGAATGAGAAAATTCTTAGTATGAATTACTCCTATATACTCCTCAGCATTTATATGCAATCACATGCATTTTGCATGCATTATTAGAGATATAAATTCCTTTGCAGCATACTTTCCAAAACTCCTCTTTGGATGCTGTGTTTAGACATGTTTCTCACAAATACACTGTATATGTGTGACTTGGCATGCCTAGATGTGTAACTTATTTCAATACATTGCATTTTTTATGCACCCAAAAATTGGGTGCATTTGCTATGCAGTAGTATTATAGTAATATGAACACAACAGATGGCTGAACCAGGACATTTCAACTTTGAGCGGGAGAAAGGCAAACATTTCTGGTATCCAATAGAAACCCCAAAACCCATCAATTTTCATTCCTGCTCAACCTGGTATTCTAGTTGAAGATCTTGCCTTTTTTATGCACCCAAAGAGTGGGTGCATTTGCTATGCAGTGATATAAACAAACAGATGGCTGCACCAAGTTATTCGACTGTGAGCGGAGGAAAGGCAAACATCTGGTATCTAATGGAGACCTCAGCACCAATCAATCTCCATTCCTGCTCAACTAGGTATTTTAGTTGAATATCTTGCCTTTTTTATGCACCCAAAGAGTGGGTGCATTTGCTATGCAGTGATATAAACAAACAGATGGCTGCACCAAGTTATTCGACTGTGAGCGGAGGAAAGCAAACATCTGGTATCTAATGGAGACCTCAGCACCAATCAATCTCCATTCCTGCTCAACTAGGTATTTTAGTTGAATATCTTGCATTTCTTATGCACCCAAGGAGTGGGTGCATTTGTTATGCAGTGATATAAACAAACAGATGGATGTACCAGGTTATTCGACTGTGAGCGGAGGAAAGGTAAACATTTGGTATCCAATGGAGACCTCAGCACCAATCCATCTCCATTCCTGCTCAACTAGGTATTGTAGTTGAATATCTTGCATTTTTTATGCACCCAAACAGTGGGTGCATTTGTTATGCAATGATATAAACAAACAGATGGCTGAACCAGGACATTCGACTGTGAGCGGAGGGAAGGCAAACATTTGTGCCATCCAATTAGAGAGCTCAAAACCAATCAATCTTCATTACTGCACAACTTGGTTATGAACTGCATCAAAACCCATACTTGATCTGAAAAAATTTCACCAAAATTAATCTAGGAAGATCAAATCATTTATCCTTCAGTAATTTATATTTTCCTCTAATAGGGAAATACTATGAGAGTTACAACTTCTGTCTAATTCACAAGTTTAGAAATGATTTGACACCTGGAAAATGCCATTATCTAGAATGCGCTGGTATAGAAAAAGCAGTTGAGCTTCAAATATCAGATGAGGTTGCATCCCATCGATGGAGCGTGCCATATCATCAACAGATTAATATCTAAAAGTATGAAATAGCTAATATTCAGGGATAGGATTCAGTCCACATCATTTTACAGAAGTATATCCTGCATCATTTTGGGACTGATTGATTGCTAGGAGCTGAAACAAGTATATTTTTAGATATGATTCTCTCTCTCTCAAAGACCTCAAAATGTAGATTAAAGATGTGGTGCGTACACAATCTGAATACTTACAAAGTGTATCATCCCTTGTTACAGTTAGTATTAGGGAAAAAGGAGAGAAATAGATTGACTGATTCTATGGAAAAACCCATGAGAGGCCAAGAGTCGATTCGAGTGTTTGGGTTCTGCTTGCACCTGGAAGCAGAAATTTGCTTAAGGTTTTCATAACAAATTTCTGTACGCAATAGAGCAAAGGCATGATTGAGGCTCAATGTGATTCACAAAAGCCTAAAGAATTCAGTTTTGCAACTTGTAAAGTACATAATATAACCTGATATGTAAACATATAACCTGATCACCAAGTTTTGGAATTTTCTTTCAGGAATAACATAAAACCATGAAGCTTCATTCACTATAAAATTCAGAAAATTCTCACCTATGTAGGCATTTTAGAGTATAAATTTATGGGCTAACTCACCATACTGAGTCTACATACAGAATGTCATCAACTGCCCAATCAAACAACCATGCCGTATGGACCTTCAAATCTTCCAAGGATGGCAGAGGACTGCTCAATACGTTGCTAAGAGCCTCCATTGATATGCCAAAGAGTACAGATGGTTCCCCAGAAGCTCTGGAGGAGTTTCGAGCCATAACGTAGAATTTTATTTCAAATTACGAGGTCCTAGTAATAACAAAAAATCAAGGAAATGTTTTTATTGACAACTCAAACCTATTCTACTAGTAGGATCATAATTTTTACAATCTTTTAAATACAAAAACGTCTAAGTTAGGCCTAATCCTGGAGAAAAAATTCAAAATCAAAAGAGTTGACATTTGGTCCTATTAAAAGACATGGCTAAAGTAGCTGACTTATAACCTTGCCCATGAGTGAAGTACACGACATAGCTAGACAGTTTTGAGCACAATCGATTTATAATGACTTTGAGCACCACCGACGTGCACTATTTACTGGGAAGATGTGTGATTTATTTCGATACTCACGTCCAAAAAACAGGCGTCCGGCGTTTATGCGAGCAGTCGACGCCGACCGGGTGTTGCTGAGGAGATGGAAAACGCCGATGCCGCGTTGTAGCCAGGGTTGGCCTAATCTCGCAGTTGCACCAAATATCACCACCGACACTGAAGTATTAGCACTTACTAAATGAAAACCATCCCATCACCCGCGAGAGCACCGGGAAGCCGTGAAACATCTACACGGTGTCAGATGACGCGGCGCGGCGGACCCGCAACTAAACGCCCAGCCCACACGCGTTTGTTGACATTATGAGTGTTCACAGGCTCGTGATAGTTCTTGATTTTTTATAATTTTTTTAGGATGAGTTGGGGCGAAAGGGCTCTATTAGGCTCTTCCTTGTAATCGTAGCTACCTCCTCGTGGATTTTCAAGGTGATTCGTTATCATTCAGAGGAGAAAAGACCTTTCTCAGTAAAACAACCACTATTTTGGTAACTGAGAAAGCTCTTTTCTCCTCCAAATCATGACGAATCACCCTGAAAATTCACGAGGAGATAGCTGCGATTCCAAGGAAGAGCCTAATATAGCCCTTTTTTCGAGATATTGCGTAATACTGGAGTAATGAATTTTTTTGTGATGAAATCCGAGGTCGGTAAAGGTAGAGCTTCCGCACCCCCTTAAGAACATCAGGATGACTCCGTCCATGAACATGACATGACACTTTACATCCCATAGTTCAATCATAAATAGTCATATCTGCTCATTCAGAACAGTCGAGTGATGCTTGATGTAAGGGCTGATACAGTTCTGCAACACCAATACACCATAAGAGTTGGAGTCATGAAATGTGATTGAAAGTGACCTGTTAAATTGTTTGTGATGTAAATTAAAATGGTAGAAAAGATCCTGGAGAATTTAAATGAGCAAACACTTGGGATGCGTAAATCTACTGTATCATTCTATAATGAAAATGATCTATTCCGTCACTGATCTAATGGAGTTCTGAACAGTGGTATATCAGATTAACATTAGGAGCAAGTTTAATGACAATGACAAATCAAGTGACACACAATATCTTATGAAATGTCATCCATCACTCAGGGTTGATCAGTAATCATCTACAAAACAGAACTGACACTCACAAGGAGAGGACCTAACCTTTGGATCATCAATCCTTTCCAAATTTTTTTCACAGTTTTGTGTAACCTAGAATATGAAGAATCTAGAGTAACTCCGTCAAATGGGTCTTCTGTCCAGAGCTACAAGCAAAAATGTTAGCGTATCCAGTATATCTATATATATCACTTTTTAACATGGGCTTATACGGGCAATGTTGATAATATGGGCTGTAACTTTGAACAGGAGGCCCATTTGACGGAGTTACTCTGGATTCTTCATATTCTATAGTACATGGATTCTCCATATTCTTCAGATAATACAAAGCTGTAAAAAAGTTTTGGACGAGATTGGTGATCCAAAGGTCTGGTCCTCCCCTTGTCAGTATTTCCATAGGACACAAAACTTGGTTGTACGCTAGAGAATTGTGCTCGTTACAGCACTTGTAAACAGATAGAACCATCCACCACTCAGTAATAACTTCTTTTCATCATCTGTTTGTGCACTATCCACAAAATTATTTGGAATCAGTGAAGACTACCCAAAAGAACTTTTTGGAGGATCTGTGCAAGATTGTCAGTACGAATTGTAAAAGGGCGATCGCAAAAAGATCAAAGTCACAGGAGGACAGAGCCAAGATCCATCGCATTCTAAAAACTGAAACACATGAAACATCACACATAATAACTACACTGGGCTGCTGTGGGCATCTCCCGGCGAGGGCATTGCTTGATACAAAAATTACCGATGATTATTCATTGAATAATCGATTACTTCTCGACACGGTCTTAACATACCGGGTTCGGAACATACTCGCGTAAACGTCGGCTTGTCGGCTGCTACGTGTTGCGTCACCTGCGTGTGAATTTCTCATCCACGCACTGGCTCTCTCTCCCTCGATCTGTGCGCACGAACCCGTTTGCATTTACACAATATTGGTACGCGCATTAGAGGCTCGGCACCAACCATATATATCCGACAGAGAAAAGTGTGTCAATGACACACTCACACGAAGGATTCGGGGACAAGATTTCGTCGGCGGTGCCCGAGTGCAATAAAAGCGAATAAAAATGCAACAACTTTGTTTCCCATGGAAAATGCACCAAATTGCTTTCCCTCCAAGTTAAACCGCTAATACTGTATTTTTTAGCTGATTTTCGAGTTTTGATAAATGCCACCACCATACGAGTTCTGGGCTTCTCTCGAGGGAAACGGATGGTGGCGGATCCGAACGGCGGTAGGGAGACCATACCAAGGGAGAGGGGGTTTCTGCGCGATCATCGCGTCAGACCTGAAGAACGCATTCAACTGTGCGAGCTGGGAGCGAGTGTACGCATCCCAGGCAGGTAAAGTGCCACCCTTCCTGCAAGCAGTCACGAGCAACTACCTACGGAATAGGACCATCGTATACGATACCGACGAGGGACAAGAGGTTCGAGAGCTGTCCGCCGGAATCGGACAAGGATCCGTTTCCGGACCGTTCAACTAGAACATCCAGTACGACAGTCCAATGTCCATCGAATTGCTAGAAGGTGTGATAATAGTGGCTTTTGCGGACGACGCGGGACTCATAGTTTGGGCCGATAACGAAGAGCTCTTGGGAAGACGCGCAAACAATGGCGGTGGCCCGAGTCTACTATTGGACGATCAGTAGGCTACTAGAGCTGGCTGTTCCAAAGTGTGAAGCCATAGTGGTTCAGAGGCGGAGAAAAGTCGACTTCCCCATTTCTATATCGACGGGCGAGAGATACCACGCAAGACAGATCTGAAATATTTGGGTGTATGACTCGTCGACAAATGGTCGTCCAAGAAGCACTTCCAAGAAGCCGGGCAGAAGGCAAGCAGGGTCGGAGCGGCTTTCCAGCGACTGATGCCGAACATCGGAGGACCGAAGCAGAAGAGGCGTAAACTGCTCAATACCGTGAGTGCTTCCATCATGCTCTACGGTGCACCCGTGTGGGGGGAGAGAGTAGAAAAGACCGTCATCGAGAAGAGAATGGGGCCTGTCTACCGGAGAGCGGCTCTGAGGAGCATTCGTGCCTACAGCACTGTGTCAGGAGACGCAGCTTGCATGTTGGCGGGAACGCCACCCATCTACTTGTTCGTCGCGGAGCGAGTGAGAATCTGGGACCGGCAAGAAGTGATCGAAGCCGAATGTGTGCTCACCCCAACGATCAAGGAGATCATCCGCGACGAAGAGAAGGAAATCACCCTTGAAGAGTGGCACACTGAGTGGGATTTCCCATTTGCAAATGGCAGATGGACGCACCGGCTGATCCGTGACGTAGCCGAATAGAACAAACGCACCCACGCAGAGATAGATTACTGGACAACGCAGGCACTGGATGACCACGGTTGCTTCGGTGCCTACCTGACCCGGTTCAAGGAGAGGACATCCCCAGCACGTCAGTCATGCGGAGACAGCTGGGATGACGCTAAATACGCCCTGTTCACGTGCAACGACACCCGAAGAGAGCGCGCCGAGTTAGATGAATGGCTGGGTGCTCAACTTATACCTGAGAACCTCGTCCGGTACTTGCTCCGCAATCGGGAGATATGGGATAGAGTCACCGGAAACATTAAGCTGGTGATGTCCCGTAGAGAGGAGAAAGAGAGGGAAGTAAGGCGCCTCGAAGCAGGCGAATTACAGTGAGTCTCCCGATTCAAATAGAAGTGGTCCAAATGATTCCAGCAAGAATATGATGGACTGAAGAGAGAAGAAAGAGAGGGAAAAATTAAGAATGAAGATAGAAGATTCCGACAAGTGGCCGAAGAGAGAAGATAGAGAAGAGGAACGCTCGCAATCGAGCACGAGACATGCCGCTCATCCAGACGTAATGCTCACGCGGTTCCGGGCTGAGATGGTAGATGCTGGTGGATCTCCTTCTTGATTGCCCGATGCCCTAGGTATCAGACATCAAGGGGAGAGGGTTTTACACGGCCGAGCCCACCTCTTGGTGGGCCCCACCCAAACCCGTGTCTCGCCTGGTATGGCCTGCGTGGACTATGCGTAGTCCGCGTAGGCTGAACCCTTAGAGATATTACAGATAGAGGAGGGAAGCGCAGCCTACACGTTTCTTCGCGAAAGAGAGAGAGGAGAGACGAGGAGTCCTCTTCCTTCCTCTCTCGCACCTGCGCGGCGCATCGCGCAGTACATTATCCCCTCTCCGACGCGCCTATGTGTCTTGGTGTCGACTGCGGAATGCGCCGCGCAGGTGCGAAAAAGGAAGAAAGAGGACCCCTTGTTTTTTCTTTCTCTCTTTCGCAGAGAAAATCCCTTTTACAGAGAGGCCCACCTCTTCTCTCCTCTATCTGTGATATCTCTATGGCTGAACCAGTCCGGTGTCTGGCGACGGATACAAATTCTCATTTGACACCTTCGACTGACATGGAGATGTATAAGTGTTTCTTCATGTTTTTAACTTGATTGGAATGAGGGAAGATAAAGTATGGGAGCTGGAGAGGTAGCCGTCTAGAAATGATCGCAGTGAGCTTCCATATGTCCGATCATGTTGACGAACTTTTCATAGTGAAGGCTTAAGATTTCACGCATCATTACGTCATCCATCATATTCAATGTTCATTCTTCACAATATAATCGCTTTCAATATATATTCTTGAATTTGCGTTGCTTTCCGCTCATTCGATTTCACGAAATATGTACACTCGGGAACAAGGTGAAGTGCAATGGGATAACGATCAGTGGCCGTTCGAGATGTCCCGTATTGCTCGCACCTAATGGGTTATGTCACGAGTGGGAGGGAGACGACAGATTCCGAAGGGTTACTCACCGTCATCCCATTGCAGTTCACCTTGTTCCTGAGTATATGTATGTGGATGTGTATATATATATATTTCTTTTAATTCATTGTAAGATATGAATACGATATAGAACTGAAACTGCTGTTTATCTGGAGTTGTGCTCACAAACTTACCACTAATTCGTACACTCTAAATTTATGGGGGTGAATTTCAATCTTAAGCGCATGAAATTTCCACTTTATGAGTTACTGGAGATGGACAATCGAGTTTGGCTGAAATTTCCAGCCCAAATAAGACTGGAACAACCGTCTTCAATGAACAATGAAGTTGGCATAAATTCTGAGAGGAACAATCAGTTATTTACACAACCTTTCGTTGTATTCAATCGTGCTCTTGAATTCTTAACTAAAAATCCGAGTCATAGAAGCTTTGAGAGGAGAAAATCGCAAGAGATCTGGATGCTCACGTGACTTCAATCAACAACGTGAAATACTTACAAAAAGGAGTTCTAAATCGAACCATATTTGGGTCAATAACATTCATCTGCTATTGTAAAGTTTTTTGATGCGATGGCAAAGCTTCAGAGGGCTCAAATTGATACGAGTTGATGAAAATGTCTGATATTCAATCGCATCGATGCACAAGGTTAGCAAACACGATTAACAACAACGCGCTTTCCCATCCCAGCTTGGACTGGAAAACGTCTCCAGTCTAACGTTTGGCCTGAGATTTCGGTATCTTGAGGTAGGAATCCACCCAAAAACGGCTTGGATGAAGATTTCAGTAGCTCTTTTCACAGGGAATCCCACCCCAAGGAATTAAGGGTGTACAGGGAGATCTTTCTAGCAGTTGCAGTGTGTACGGGATCCCCCGTCATTCTCTCGAGGGATCACATACTTCTGGTCTCTGGACATATATTCCTTGAATTCCTAGTTCGAATAAAGTGGCAGCTTTTTTGGCCCAATCGCGACCATTGCTACACCATTTTTCAATAACTATAATCATAAACTATTCCGTACGTAATATTATCAGATTCCTCGTCCAATTCTTGCACGGGAGCCTTTTTGATGTTTTAATCTTGACGAAAACTATTTCTAGATATCCCACGCTGAATTTCATATTTTGTCCCTCCACATGCGATATCGTACGCGATCGCATACGCCGGCGTGAGTGTAATACATTATTTCTCAATAACTATATTCATGAACGATTTCGCTCGCGAAATTTGTCAGTTTTCGCCCTAAGTTTTTGCAGCAGAGCCTTGTTGATGTTCCAATCTCAATGGAAACTATTTATATTTTCCCACACTGAATTTCATAATTTTCCCCTCCACATGCGATCGCGTATGCGTACTCGTACGCGATGGTAAATGCAATACACTATTTCTTAATAGTCATATTCATGAAAGATTTTGCGGGCAAAATTTGTCAGTTTTCGCCTTCAATCTTTGCGGAAGAGCCTTGTTGATGTTTCAATCTAAATGGTAACTATTTCTAATGAAATTATACCCTCGCTGTATTTCAATATATGATGGTAGGAACGGCCGAATTGCGAGGCAATGCTTATCGAAGCAAGATTTCTTGACAGAGCTTCCGTCACTCTGATTGTCTGGGGAACATACACCCCCTATGGAACCACAGAGCCATCGGGAAGATATCAAGAACCCAACTTCAATATCATTATTAGTCTCAAATGCAGAGCTGATGATAGTTTCCATCCTTGTCTCTACATCGTACTGAATTATTTAAACTGTGAAAGAAAGTATGCGATGTTAAGTATGTGTTTCGTCCTGGTTCCTCTCTTGGGCTTGTCAGTGAGACGTAACTATTTCTAGTTATCCTACGTTGAATTTCATGATCTTCCCGTCCGCATGCGATCGCGTAAGCGAAATCGTATGCGATCGCGTATGCGTACTCGTATGCGATCGCATACGCGGTCGTGAATGTGATACACTATTCCTTAATAACTATATTCATGAACGATTTCGCGGGCAAAATTTGTCAGTTTTCGCCTTTAATCCTTGCGGGAGAGCCTTGTTGACGTTTCAATCTCAATGGTAGCTATTTCTAGTTCTCCCACGCTGAATTTCATAATTTTTTCCTCCATATGCGATTGCGTATACGGAATCATACGCGATCGCGTATGCGTATTCGTGTGCCATCGCATATGCGATCGTGAGTGTAATTCGCATATGCGCTCGAATACGCGATCGCAAGTCAGAATTTTCAGTAGGGAAAATATCGTGCGAGATGGCGCAAAATAGATTACTTAAACTATTATGTATTAGATAACGAAACGTCATCACAAAATGAAATGTGTGATAATAAATGAAAATCATTCATCTTGGATTCTTTTCAACAAAATAGATCATCAACAACAAAGCATCCTTGACAACCAAAATTACAGATTCCATCATTGGAAATTATAATCCTCGAATACCCGCGCAAGCTCATTCCTACATAATTTTCTGATTTCAAAAATAGGCATGAGAGGAGGGTCCGACCCGTTATAAGAACTCAGCCAAGCTTTATATTCATTGGCAATTCCGCACCCTCTCATCATGGCAGTGATATGGCTATATAAACTCTCATATCAATTCTGAAGAACTCCATAATAGGTCTCAGACTTGAACTAAGGATATGAGGCATTGCCTTCGACGGATCAGTGGCATCAGTGTAACCGAATATAATCTGGGAAATGAACAGAAAATCTTGATATTCCCACTGCGTTTCCAGATAATTGATCTGAAATTCGGGCGCAATTTGAGAATAATTATGCGATATTGGAGACATGGGAGGATCAGTGGAAAGCGAGAAAGATCGTCAAAATTTGTTCTGAACAACCTCTAAGATATGAATAGAGTGCTTGTAAGAAACTGCCTATATTGACGAAGTATACGTCAGTTGCAATCTAACAAACGAATTGTAGAGAGTGCGAAGAGTGCAGGTTTCTTGAAACCATTTGCTCTCGTCCTAATAACAACAATCATTCTCGTGGCCTTATGTCTAATCTGCCTCCTGTGTTCCTCAAAATTCAATTTTTGATCCATTACAATACCAAGATCTCTGAATTGTTCCACTCTCTGCAATAAATTATCATTGATTGAATAATGAATTCTGAATCAGGTTCTTTTTCCTCCGTGAAAGGCATTATGCAACATTTTTCTAAGCTAAAATTCTGACAATTACTGTTCGCCCATTCACTCATTGAGTCAGAGCATTTTCCTGTAGCTATGCAGTGTTATAAACATTCCTGATTACCTTGAAAATTTAAAAGTCATCTGCTTAGACTAGGATATTGGTATGTTTCACAACGCTTACCACGTCATTCATGAATAAATTGAAAAAGAGGGAGCTAAGGTGTGAACCTTGTGGGACACTTGAGTGAACTTGAAATATTTCAGAGGACCTACCATCAATTTTCACAGCTTGGACACGGTTGTTCAAGAATGACTTGACCTAATTCAGAACAACGCTAACGACACCATAGCTTTGAAATTTGCTGATTAAAACACCATGACAAACAGAGTCAAAAACTCTAACCATGTCTGTATACATGATATCAATTTGTGAACCCTACTCAAAAGCATTAACCACTGTCTCTGTGAAAATTGATGAACTAGTTACTGTATAGATCTACAAGGCATGAAACCATGTTATTGATTCAATATTGTGAAGCTTCAGAGGTAATTTACGATAAAAATCCTAAAAAGTCGAAACGATTATCTCAGAGGAGCCAACAACAGAATATTGGCCCAAACATTCATTTATATGGCATCAAGTGCCATTGAAGTAAGCGATCACAGGCAAAACCGAATCAGTATGTCACGGGTTGTTCCTGTTCACCTCAAAAATAATCATTCTGTAGACCGATCACGACTTCCTTCTGATGAAGTAATTATCTCGCCAATTGGATCTGATAAGCTTGACTCATCTCAATTTCTTTGTTCTTTGATGCGGAATCGAATGCCGTTCTACAGAAACATGATTGGTTGGATTGCGTGGCCATCGGATTGAAAAATACCGACCATTCTTCTTCTAAAAAGTTGGATGTTTGCGTAGAGAAACCTTTCCTGTGTACTTTCTTCCCTCAATATGACGTATTCCCCTTGAGTAACGGGGTTTTTAACCGTCAGAAAAATGACAGGGATACTATGAATCTTGCAGAAATATGCCACAGAAAAGAGAGGCTTCATTTGGAAACATGTGCAAAGACTTCATCTTTCATTGATCTACGAGAAATTAGTCTGCACATCGTTCAATAATATGCGTTCCCTTCGAGTTACTTAGTCTGAGTAATAAGAGAAAGCGTTCAAAAACCTATTCCGACTGTTCTCGAAAACGTCCCAAGAGGCGAATTTGATTCTTGTTCGGTTGTGATCCCATGAATGCCCCGAGCCATATCTAACAAGAATCCCGCTTGCAGTTGGTTGCCGAATATAGACGTCTTCCAAGAGTACCATGTGCCACGATTGCAAGTAAATGCAGTTCTAATGTGTGAATTGCTTCTGTATATTTGATAGGTGTCTATGTGAATCAAACTCGATCTACCCACCATGAGGGATTCTGCAGCATCGCTGGTATGCAGTATAGAATAAGTTCTACGAGCCATACTCAAACTGCTGCAACAGCTGTTTCTACTGAACTGCACGACCAGGTATTTGATCTTAAATGACATTATCTCTACTCCATCAAATCTGTTAGTTCAGTGAACAAAATTGTCAGCGTTGAAAATCCAAGCCAAAACTCGCGAAGTCTGTACAATAAGCTTATTTCAAACTCAAGAGCTCTGAAAAATATCGATACTTGTTCTCACTCGACCCAGTGGATGAACTACGAAGATTTGGAATTAAATTTCAGTCAAAACAATACGAGATCAATTGTAGAGAAAACTAATATATCCAAACATTCTGAACACCTTGGAAAATATGAGTATTTCAGATACTCGTATTTTCCAAAGTGTTCTGGGATCATAGGTGCAGTTTAGCTCGTTAAGCAAACAAGAGCTATCAATGTTACACAATGCACAACCGGCCGAACAGTTATGTACACAGTAGAATCCATTTATGACGAACTTCGAGGGGCCTTCGAGAATTTTTTATCATCACCGGAGTTCGCTATAGCCGAAGTTGGCTCAAAATGGCGATGATTCCTAGAATTGATTCATCTGAATAGGGCTGATTGCCGTATTCATCTTTTTCGTGTTTTCTTCTTACACCTTTGAACATGGGAAAAATGACGTGTATCTAACCTTGGATTCGTTCAAATTTCAATGAGTGAGCCTTGCCTTCCACATTCAAAAACATGCGTACAGAACTCATTAGATGCATTTGAAATAAATTATCATGAATTGATGTTTGAATTCGCTTCCTATCCTTAAAGCTGTGATTTTGTATTTTTTGAATAGTGTTGGTGGAGGGGGGGGGGACAATATTAGGTTTATTCGATCATGTAGTTCGAAGCGTTCGGAGCGCTCCGAGCGTTCCCAGCCGAACGCACATTCGGGCACGGTTTGTTCCGAACGCTCCGTCCAAGATTTGTGACCGCGGAGAGGGGAAACAGTCTGTTTCCAAATGGTTTCCAATGCTGTGGGCGATTTCTCCTCTCTCCGAGACTACAAATCTTGGGCGGAGCGTTCGGAGCGCTCGCAACAAACCATCGCCGAATATGCGTTCGTTTCGGAACGCTCGGAGCGCTCCGAACGCTCCGAACTACATAATCGAATAAACCTAATGTACTCGAGTTCAAATAGGCTGATCCAACTATCACCGTGTCCTTGAACCAGTTTAAATTGATACTTCAATTCTGAGTTCTGAATTTTTCCTCGAATAGTTGATCATTGGTGATACTTAACTCGATCTCAGAGGACTGGGATAGTGCATCAGAGATATACATGGACAGATTTTGTATCGTGTTTTACTTTTTGCAACGTTTCGTCAACTACATTGGTTGACCTAATCAGGCTCTGTAGATTCTTGTAGATGTACCAGCTGACGTGAATATGTGTTCAACAGACTCATACTCTAAGTAATTTTCAATCGTGTGATAATTTTTTTGTGATACAAAGTGCGCACTTTGAGTTTGTAGATGTAGTTTTCAGAAATCCGTGGTGTCTGTGAAAGAAATACTTATTATTCGTACTACTATTAAATCTACAGGGCCTGATGAGATCAACCAATGTAGTTGACGAAACGTTGCAAGAAATAAAACACGATACAAGATCTTTCCGTGTATATCTCCGAAGCACCATTCCAGTCCTCCGAGATCAAGTTAAGATTCATCAATGATCAATTTTAAATGAATCCGAAGACCACCTCACTAAATCTTTTTCTAACGCGTTCGCTGCGGCGGGGCCCACTTGGGGAGGATTACTGATTTCAGCCTCTGAACGTGTTAAATGATTGTTTAGGGCTCAAATAACATCTTCCAACTGTTTTCAAAAATCGCGTACGTTCGGATCTCGGAATGAATCGATTTTTTATGATTTTTTTGCTGAAAAACGATGAATGAAGTCTTCTATTGCAGTTTGATGATGGTGAGTGGTGAATCAGATGCTTATAATTTCAGCAACAGTTCGTCGGAAATTACAGATGCTTTATGATACTTCATTCCAGACAATCAACAATGTAATGCGTAGAAGAAGAGATAGGATGCGTAAGTTGCGGCCAATGCTTGGATAAAGATTGAATGATAAATAGATAGGTCCACATACCTATATTGGAAAATTCTCCATATGCTCACGGTTCCCTCTTGTTTTTATTAAGGCCAGTCCGTAGTGCTGACACTTGCTTACTACTCCATAGATGGCGCCACGGTGATTTGCATAGCGTGATTCCAACAATATTTAATTTCTAAATAGTTGCAAACTTTTTTTGGACCAAATCATTGAGTCAGCGCGCTTCCCAATAAAACCTCCAATCGTTTGAGCTTTGTTGCGTCTCAAAACTCGTGATATATTCTGCGAGATTCGAAGAACGGCAATCGCGTATCACAGCGTGGTTGTTATGATGCGGCAGCGACAGCTCAAGATTGCGGTTTTCCAAATCCTGCAAAATATACCACGAATTTTGAGACGCAACAAAGCTCAAATGATTGGAAATTTTATTGGGAAGCGCGCTGACTCAATGATTTTATCCGAAAAGTGTTTGCAATTATTTAAAAATTAGATATTGTTTGAAAACCTGCACGTACTCCGGTGCGCGTCTGGTTGCAGTATTGCGGGGACTACGGACTGGCCTTAAACGCTTTTATTGCACTTCACCGAGCCCATCTAGTTTTTCGCACTTGGCTCTATATAGTCATAGAATATGAGGTCTCCGGTTCCATATTCATTAACACGTGCTTGGGCAGGCTCGGGTAGCAGTGACTGAGTCATTCTGTAGGTGACAACCGCCAGGCGGCAACTCAACTTAACCCTTTCCCGCGAGTGGTGGCACAAGCATGCGTTCCGTATATGGGTGATTCTGAGATAACTTATGCATTTGATGTCCTGACCTCGCATTCATATTAAATGACCAAATATGATGAGTCTAACGATGATATCTAGTGTATTCTATTGAAATGTAGATGTCCCAATAATTCCGGGAGCGGATTTAAGTTTAATGTGGACCTGAGCTTACCAAAAGTGGTGAAAATGTCCTTACCGTGGCATGTCCTAAACTGGAGTTGCACATTTCAATCGTGTAGTTTGCCAAGATATTCATTCAATCTCGGTTCCGTACCACTCAAACATCAAAGTTGGGTTATGAAAAAGTGATATTATGTGTAATCCAGTATCAAGTCTCACTTCAAAATAGTCAAAACACAGCCGACATTCTGTCCTGGAATTTTGCAAATTTTTCAACTGCTTCTGGTTAATTCGACTCCGGGTCAGCGAATCGCTTCAAACGCCTCTATAACGGCGGTAATTGATTCTTAATACACCAAAAAAACAAAATACTACCACCAGCGGAATGATGAATTACGTGAACAGCTTTTCATGCGATGATTCATGGACAATTTTTCCGTTGCAAAATAAGAACAGTCCTTGCCGTGGTCACTCGCTCTCGAACACTATGCAATGTCAAGGTCCAGAAATTTTTTTACAGTCTACTCTCACCGTAATAATACGCCATCTATTCGGAAAAAACGACCCGTTTCGATTCACGCCCCTGAGATCATTTTTCATGCCAAAATGTCCTTACCGTGGCAAGAATATATCGAAAATTGCTCATATCTTTTATATAGATTGACTAACGTTTATGCGCGTCTGGAAATTGTTTTTGGATGTCAGATAGATTGGAAAACACCTATGAGCAGTCAGATTGCAGCTTGATTCCAACTAGTCAATTTTTGGTCCAAAGCCCAACCCCCGCCGTTTTTGCCCTCGAAATACCTAAGTTATCTCATAATCACCCACATAAGGACGGCTAAGCCCTCTCGTACTCTAGTGTACAAGGCACCGTCCGCACCTTGAGCTCTGCTAATGAGTCCTATAGTTCTAATTAGGTGCGGGCGGGGGACAAAAGACAGTCAGAGCCTTGTGCTCATCGTGGATCCCTTGATCTCCAAAATTCTTCGCACGCGCGAAGTGATCCAGGGAGGAAGTGCTAGGATCGATATAGATACTTGAAGTGAGCAAAAAGCTCGTCGTCCGTTTTATGGCGCCGAAATTTGAATACGAGATACGAGACCCATAAGTTGCTCCTGCAAGTGCCGCGTACTCGCATACCGTGCATCACTCTTCCAGCCGATTTCCGCCGGTCTATCAAACTCTCCTTCCTTTACACCATGCCAAGCTCGACAAAGTTTTCTGGTACAGTTCATAAAACCGTTAACTGAAAATTCTTTTTATCCTTACTCACATTGATCTCGAAAATATGTAAAGATCGCCTCGGACTGAGCAAGGTCCTAATTCCTATGAATTCTTGTGGGCCCCACCGGTGGGGCTTATCGCACACAGGGTTGGCGACCTTCTTTCTGTGCGACGGGCCCCACCAGTGGGGCCCGAAAGTTTTCCTTCGATATGAAGAATATTCATGAGGATGATCAGTAGTATCAATAAAATCATCAAATTCAATGTTATGTGTCTCCAAGAGAACTTGTACTTTAATATCTGTTCCACCCAGAGAATAATGTTCGACCATGGTTTTAGCGTGCTTCATCATTGCTGAGCCTGATCTTCGGCTGCGCTCCATTGACGTTCTTCAAATCATTCCAAGCATGAGGAGTGATAGATTCAACCCGATCATCTTTTTTATATCTTTAATGCCAAGAGTTTCACAGTACATGGCAATACACATACGACAGAGCAAAGGCTGTGCTCGAAAAAACCTACGAGTCATTCTTTTTAATATCGCCAGGTTTTGTGTCAGGGGTCAAGGATTTTTCTTCAGCTTTAGGTACATGTTGTATACGATGGAAGGAGATGGAAAGCACAGTTCTTAGGTCCCGGAAGTTATCCGCGCGAGTTTGGCGCCTTATTTCTGTTTTCAAAAATCCTGAAAAATGCGATTTTTCAACTTTTCGATTGATTTCTATCCAGTACAGAATCTGATAGAAAAAGTATTCAAGATACATGCTTCAACGTAAAATGAGCTGAATTTTACGGAAAAAAAATACTCTCAGATCCGTTATGTTAAGGGTGAACATAACCTCGAAAGAGTGTTTTTTCACCCAAAAAAACCCCGGGTCCCAAGTCTTAGACCCTATTTTATCTCAAATTCGGCATTTTCATCGGATTTCTCGTTAAATTTTACGTCGAAAAACGTTCTCCAAAACTTGGGCTGAGAATGGGTTTGGCCACCATAATAATAACTATAGTAACAGGATCGTAAAAATAGCGCTAAATTGTTCTTTTCTGGAGGGACACTCGTTACAATGGATCCCAAAATATTGGGTCAGAAGTAGTGCATTGACCAAACAATGACTCTTTTGTGTAATTTTTGACGCAGAAACCGAATCCAAAACTAGTTTTGCACCTATACATAAGTCATCTTTTCTAGTCGCGAGATATTGAGCTTCTAAAAAACTGCGTTTCCGGCGTTTTTTTTGATGATTTCGTAGATACAGTGAAATCTCCTTTAGCGGACACCTCTGATAAGCGGACACCTCTCAGTAACGGACGATTTTCGTGCGACCGGCAGAAATGTATTGGTTCTCATGAGATAATAAAATACTCCGGTTAGCGGATACTCTAAATAGCGGACAACTCTCTTTACGGACGCTCAAAATCGACAGTTGAGGGACACTTGTCGAACATCGTTCGTCATCAGGGCGTATCTGTCAACTCGTTCGGGTCTCATTACGCTCGCGATGGCTGAGAAACGTAAGCGACCGACAGTGCAAGGCAAGATCCAAATCATCAATGCGCGTGAGAATGAAAACTTGAGTATCCGGAATGCAGCTGATAAGTTTCAAGTGCGAAAATAGTACATTACCCAACTAGGGAGTAAAAGAGGACGACTCCCCCCGAGTGGATATTAGCGCTCGAGGCGCAGCCGAGAGCGATGAAAACCCGGAAGGTGGTCGTCCTCTTTACTCCCCAGTTGCGTATTACACTATTACACGGCTCGACGCGCATGACGGACAATTTTGATGCGACCGGAGGTGTCCGTTATTGGGAGATTTCACTGTACATGATTTTGCTGGTGCAACCCTGCAGCGGGCTTCGAGCGTACCCGGACTATGATCCCTCGCGTATTTCGACCTGCTAAACATGATGACAGTGGTTTTAGAGGGCTGGTATGCGTTCAAGCGAAGGAGAAGTTGATTTCGCGAGTTGCTATCAAGAGAGTTTAGACAGTTTCGTGATAAATCTCTAAGTGCTCACGAAAATGATTAGAAACACTCTTTTCGATGTCACGAGAGCGCATTCTTTCCGTATTTGTACATACAGCAAGGGAAAAATATTTGCAATCGACTAGAAGTAGATGAGTCGAATATACGTGTGTTATACCGAAACGAAACGTTTGATCTATTCCTCGGGTGAGTTCAAGCCTCCTCGTATTGGATCAATGCTCGAGTTTTTGTGTCTAAAAGCCACTCAAACTACTAAAACAATATCATCTTGTTGCTAGGATACGACATCAGAAGTCCCGGAGACCTAAACTCGGTTTGAGTCACGGAATATACTTTGACATACGATGAAGATGTAATCAACTCAGTTACATCGTTTCTCACTCTAAGCTAATGGGGGCACTCCTACGATTCTATTCCGGAGGCGAGTGAATAAGAACATTCAACGTCAGTTGTACCATCTTGGGCTGGTTGCAAACGGCTATCTATATGCACTCAGAAGCATATGAGACTAGGAAACTGCAAATTCGACTCTATGCGAGAAAGCTTGAGCTGACCTTGGGAATGGATCAAAAGTTTCATTTCGGAATAATACATGTATATTCGACTCATCTACTCCTAGTCGATTGCAAATATTTTTCCCTTACTGTATGTACAAATACGAAAACAATGCGCTGTCGTGACATTAAGAAGAGTGTTTCTCATCAATTTCGTGAGCACTTTGAGATTTATCATGAGATTGTCCAGACTCCCTGGATAGCAACTCGAAAAACCAGCTTATCCTCCGTTTCGAATGCATGCTAGCCGTCAAAAACCACTGCCATCATGTTCAGCAGGTCAAAATACGTGAGAAATCATAGTTTGGGTACGCTCGAAGACCGCTACAAAGTTGCACGATCAAAATCGAGTATCTACAAAATACAGCAGATTCGGTTTCTACGTCGAAAAATATACGAAAAAGTCATTGTTCGGTCAATGCTCTACTTCTGACCCAATATTTTGGCGTCCAGTGTAATAAGTGTCCCTCCCGAAACGAACAAATTAGCGCGATTTTTACGATTCTGTACCATAGTTATTATTATGGTGGCCAAACCCATCCTCAGCCCAAGTTTTGGAGTATTGGTTTTCGACGTGAAATTTGACGAGAAATCCGAAAAATGCCGAATTTGTGATAAAATAGGGTCTAAGGCTTGGGAACCGGGGATTTTTGGGGAAAAAACACTCTTTGGAGGTTATGCTCACCTTTAACGGATCTAAGAGTACTTTGACGTGCCCCTAAGCCTCGTACATTTTTTGTAAATCAATTCCCCGTCTTTTCGCAGCCACGGACAACATTCTCAAGTCGCGTCGCGCCTCGTGATCACAAAAGCCGTCACATCGGATGTGACCAACAATGGCATCACTTGTGTTTCCCCACCAAATACGTAAATCCAGCGCATCATCGTGGCATGTGACCACCATGCCACGATGCCACTCTGCCCGAATCGCTGCTGCTCCAGGACCCGGTGCGCACTCTTTCGCCACCCGGACGTGCCGTGACTTCCGCGAGTCCCGTGACCCTCTCGGATGTGAGTCACCGTGTGTGTGCGGTTTTCGTATTCAGCACTTCGGTTTCCGAGTCGCAATTAGTGTTGGAAAACATTCGCATTATTCGCCTTCCTGCCCCCGCACCTGTTCCAGTGACGGCCTTGCAAGATCTGTGAATCCCGATCGAGCCACTTACTGAGTGGTTTCACATCTTCCAAACTCACACATGTGGGAGCGCTTCCCCGAGTAGAAATGCAGTTAGGGCGCGGAACGGGGCCCGTTAGGATTCCCTAACTTCCCTCATAGTGCCCGTACGGGCGGTAAGAGGGCATGCGACGCTTAGAACGCTATTTCCCTAACAACAGTTAGGGAAGTATTGTGGATTTGTTAGGGCGTTATGAGGGCGCTAGGTAGTCGAGAAATTGTATGTTTGGTAGATTGTAATGGTGACATGATAAGATACTGACTGTGTTTAGATTGCTCGCCACCAATCCGAACATCTCAATATTATTTCAAGGTAATTTTAAATAAAACTAAAGTTGTCTTTAAAAGATATTAAATGGAATTTCTATTTGATGAAGTTTGAAGCCAAAAATGAACATTTTGAGATTTGTAGGACGGTTCTCCACCGGTTCTCATTTTTCAAGAGAAAAAAGCAATGAGAGCGATAAGGAAGGTGACTGGTAATATTATTGAATAGGACAACATTTGATAAAAAATGTAGTTAATTTAAAACATACTCGGCACTTTATAAATAAAAAAAGACTGTATTATACGTGTCTTGCATCGCATACCACAACGTATCAACTGTACAATTTACTTCCTGAATTTTCTAATACAATTAAGTTATTCAGGTGACGATCGAAGGCTTGCGTACAGATAATTCTCATCATCCAAAAAATATTTTTCAGTCAACTCTTTTTTTCCTTGAGTACTTATAATCTTGGAATATCCATCTATCGAAGTTGCGATCGTCTGCAGCTGTCTGCATTTCTGCACCAGTCTGCACGAAAACTCATATTGAGGCGATATTGTGGCAGTAGTGTGGAACGTTCGGGCGCTACGGAGTTAGGGCAGTATGAGGGAGAACCCGTACGGGCCCCGGCCAGCTAAGCGTCGCATGCCCGATTCTTTCCCTCAGACTTCCCTATTCCTTCCCTCACTTCGCCCGTTAGGGCCCCTATTAACCAAGAGGGCAGCCCTAATAGATTTCTAGTCGGGTCAGGCTGCACTCGGGCTGCAGCCGCTGCCCATCCATCTAGCGACCCTCGCGTCGATCAGCCCAAGGCCGAGCCGTTGAACGGATGAATATCATTGACAGGAATCCCGAGGACTCGCTATACGCGTCTCCCTCAAGATCCACCAGTCGGTCACTGTCAACTTTTTGCGTAAAATTCAGCTGATTTTACGTCGAAATATGTGTCTTTAATACTTTTTTTTATCGGATTCTATACTGGAGAGAAATCAATCAAAAAGTTGAAAAATCGAATTTTTTAGGTATTTTGAAAACAAAAATAGAGCGCCAAATTCACGCGGATGACTTCCGGGACCTAAGAACTGTACTTTCCATCTCCTTTCATCATATACAACATGTGCCTAAAGTTGAAGAAAAATCTCTGACCTCCCGACACGAAATCTGGCGATATTAAAAAGAATGACTCGCATTTTTTTTTGATTCAGCAGAAATGTTTTTCCACGCGTAAATGGAAGATTACTCAAGTGGGGTTCGATAATTTCCAACGTGTCTGGGCTCAGTCTGAAGATTTTGAAATAAGCATCCAAATGAGCTAAGAGACGTTGGAAATTGCCGAGTTCAAAGTAAGTAGTCTGCCGATAATCGCTTGATTTTATGTAATTAATGAATAAATTGCGTAAGAAACGAAAATCCGGGGGAACTCAGCGAAATCGAGCCCAATACCAAAACTGCTGCGCACACATGTTAATTATAACATAAACAACGAGAAACCACCACGACATAAGCCATTAGATATGAGGACATCTCTGAAACTTTTGACTTTTGCTGTCACAGCTCAGCCAAACTGGTTGTAGGACGTTTCTTCAGGTCTAACCTATCAAACTATCTTCGTTTGAATCTCCTGGAAGTGATCAAAAAGTAAGAGCTTGATTGGTGGATGTTGACAGATATTAGAATCAATTATGTGTGAGAAAACACCCGGAAACCGATGAATTCACGTGTCACAGCGTCAGACTCGTGAAATTTGGCAGGCTGTCAAGAGTGGAGCGTTCTTGAGTAGGTTTCGCCGCTCCTCAAGCTCATTCCTGATGATCCAAAGTTACAACTTTCCTGTTGGAAGAAGGTGTGCTTTAATGTGCTCGGCCATGTCACATAAAAATGTGAGTGTCACCGATTTTTGGAAAAAAATTCTTAAGTCGCCTTAGACGCTTCAGCTTGTGGAGCGTAATCCAGAGATATTTCAGAGAATCTTTATCGTATTCTTCACGAAAAAACGAAGAAATTGAGCTACGGTAGACCTATACATCTTGACAGAGAAGCCAGGGAACCGGATGAAGCGAAAAAGAGAACGTGCGTACATGATGTCTAACCGCACAGTTTTTTGGAAGGCACGCGCGCGGTAGAGAGGGCACAGACTTCTAAACACTGTGAACATGTTACAAATACCCTCAAAATATCATACCAATTTCCACCCACTGAGACTTTGGACGCTCCACGAATACCATTCGTTTGAAAGAGGGCTGTACAGCCGCACTTTTGTGAAAAATGCATCAAGAAATGATGAAACCATTGGTGGAGCATTTAGTATATTCCGATTCTGACTTTCGTTACTAGATTCTAACATCTTGTTCCATACAATCCTTATACTCAAACCATTGTGCTTGCTCAATAATAGGCTCTAGCCGTATATCTCGATTACCATTGTGACACTTTCTGAGACCGAGTGTCAAAAGTTTCAGAGATATCCTCATATGTCTCCGCTGTTGGACGTGAGCTAAAACTCAATGAAAAGAGGGCCCCGCGGGTGGGGCCCATCGCACACAGGAAAGATCGCGTAGACCCCACCCGTGAAGCCCATCGCAGTGAACGTGTTAATGGTGTTTGTTTCCCTTGCCCGCTTTTACTTACGACGATGAATCAGATTTCGTCAAGTTTGGCAAGGGGCGGGGCGACCACGGGAAATCGCAAAATACAGCCAATCACCCAAAACGCCGCGCCGCTTCGAGCGTCGCAGATTTACCGTATAGAGAGGGTATAGAGACCCTCCCTAATTGCTCACATAGACACACGTTTTGGCACGAACACAAGTCACCGTACAAGATTTTTCCAGGAAAAAAGGCCAAAAATCGCGGAGAAGGGCGAGAAAGTCGCTGGGAGGGGAGACGGTGAAGTAGAATAAAAGCGATGAAAATCAATGAAAAAGAGGGAGCCGTAAGTATATGAAAAATTTTTCAACACCGAGAAAAATAAAACAGTAATTATTCCAGAAATGCCGAGTTATGAGTGTCGCGAACGCATTCCGAAGTAAATATTCCTGTTTCGTTCAGTAATGCGAAAGGGTAAAGTCTCAAGTAAAATTGAGGGAATTTTCTGGGTTAACACTGGACTTATTGCTGAAAGTAATCAGGAGTTATTACTGAAACAGCTAGAAATGAGTGTCGCGACCGCACCACTCTGTAAAAATTCCTGGTCTGTTCAGAAACGCAAAACAGAACATTTTCTGGTATGACTCTGGACTCTCTCTTGTTGAATCTGAACTTTTCCCAGTGAATAACTGTAATAATTCACGGCGAATGCTCGTGAAATAGTCCTGTGTAGATCAATACCTATCCCAGAACTTTTCGGTAATTATTCCGGGGACTTATGGACTAAGCCAAAAAGTAAAACCGGACTTTTTCCAGAATGCAGGTGCAAAACAATAGAAAGGTTTAGAGGGGATTACAAATTTTTCATGGTAAGAAGAGGTGCGGAATTAGCGGGTTAGTATACATTTACATTGCTTTTCTGTAAATTATATGGTTTATGTCAGTAAATTTTCCAGTTCATTGATTACAATATTACACACTATATTTATCACGCTATAGGGGAGAGCGGGGTATGTCGGGCATAGCTAATTAAAACCCGCTTGGCAACTACGATTTTTACTTTGATCGGATCTGCGAGTGGGCATTCGACAGAGAAACATCTCAGGAATGATGGGATATTTTTTTAAAAATTTTTTCACTCGCACATTTTCATAGAAATGCTATTTTCTAAACCTCAATCATTGGGGCATGATGGGCAATCGCGGGGTATAGCGGACAGTCGTGTAGGGTATGATGGACACTCACGATTTTCAAGTAAAATGATAACACTACACATACAGAATTGTTGTCATTAGCATATTTGAACATTTTTCCACCTAATCTGATGCCTCAGGTCTATGACATGCCGTGAAACGTTGGTAAAACTCGATTATTCAACAAAAAGATGTCACAGCTCGGATCTCACTCGCTCGCACACACGAGTTTATGATGCATTGCACGAATCTGGTGGTCATATTATGTGATACAGCTTCTAACTCACCACCCACAGCATTGATAGCACTCACTTTTTACTCACATCGAGGTAAAATTATCAATAATATCGATAAACAATCACATCCGTGGTGCAGCTGGAGCAGAATATCAACAACACGAGGCGACGCGGAGGTTAGGTTAGGTTGGGTGGCGCCACGCGGCTCGTGTGCTGTGGCTGTATGTTGGAACTGGCCAACGCGCCCCGCTTTTTGTGTCCATTATACCCCGTTCCACTCATCTTCGTATTACTATTATTGCTCAAAAACTACTTATCGGATCACTTCGATTCAAATTGGAGATTAAAGCTAACGAACAGAGCTACCGATGAGAGATGGGTAGCCAAGTATTTTCGATCAAATTGGCGCACGAACGGTAGAGTGCATACAGGCGTGACAAGCGATATTTTACCTCGAATTTTGACCTACGCTTTTGAAGGGTCAAAACATATTGAAATTCCTTGTAACTCTCCAGGGAAAAACTAGGTGATACACTGATGCTAATTCATGAACGTTTGGATTTTTAAATATTTTTTTGTATTTTATAACTGGGGTGCCCAAATTTTCGAGCTGCCCACCATACCCCGCTCTCCCCTACTTATTATACAGTAGTCGCAGGTGTGTTACATCGCACGCTTTACTATTACATTTAGGAGTCCGAATTCTGAACACACTTATATACGAATCAGGACTTTGGGTAGCCACTTGCGAGAAAGATATCGCCTGTCAGTTGTCCACCTAGCGAGAAAATTGTGCACTGCCATGTCCGGTAATATTTGACTCTACTAACTAACGTAGCTCACTGATGATGTTGAAATCACATCCACGTTTTTGTCATAAAGTACCCATCCTCTAGACAGTTGAAATGCGTTATTGGCCTATCAATAATTTCGGCATTGTCATAAAACATCCACTCTGTTGAATCCAGGTCTTTCACGTAGTATGTTTGATAGTGGGTGCTATAATAGGGATCTTGGAGTCTCTTACAGAAAATTCGAAAACTCTCACCACTGCTGAAAATAGTCGACACTAAGTCAAACATAGGGCCTTTCTCTATGAAACTGACCAAGATACTTCCAGGTCTCATAGTACGTCCATTCACCATTATCCACCCGAAAGTTTTCACTGATGTACAAAAATCTTGAGGCAAAAATTTTTGAAAATCATGATAGTCTCCGTGATTTCTCAATTCAAATTTTCTCAGAGATCCGTGAGTAGACTTCCACAATTCATATTTACTAAAAAAGAGGTAGTTCAAGGTGCGGAGCACTGAGAAAAATTAAGCTCATTATTCACTTTTTCACCAAATACGCGCACCAATTCACAGCTATTTTCTATAACACTTACTTGCTCACTTCCCATTTCAGTGCGCGCTTTTATTGTTCAAATAGCTCCTTGTTTCACTGTCGAAATCAAACTGACCGGTGTACAGAGATATCGAACGCACGTTAAACGGTTGACACCGGCCCTTCCATATACATATAAATATGAGTAGTTGAGCATTTCTAGTCGAATATGGAAAAACTCCGGAAGTAAAATATGAATAAGTCCATTTCCAATCTGGACTTATTCCGGTAAAGTGAGAACCAGACGGCCTCGGTAGAATTTGCGCAGAAAGAATGCATTTTCTCCTGAAAAATACAGGAGTAATTACCGAAACACAAAAGAGTTGACCCGACTGTGCACACTGGAATATTTACGGAATAGGATCCAGGAGAAACTGTGCTATTATAATGGTATCATCCCATCCAAGATCGGTAAAAACTCCTGATTTGATCAGGATTTTATGCCGATTTGCCAGATCCGTAAGATCTCCTGTTTTGAAACAGGAGTATTTATGCTTTGTTCTGGAAACTTTACGGGACAAACAGGGAAAATTTAGAGGGGAATGCGTTTGCGACACTCATAACTCGGCATTTCTGTAATAATTACTGTTTTATTTCTCTCAGTGAATATACGGGCTCACTCCAAATTGGTTCAAGGGCACCGTGACTACACACAAACGAGTGAATGCTGTAAGTCATTCGCAAACTTTTCAGCTTGCAGTTCCAATATTGGTCCACTCATTGATGTATTTCAAACCCTCTGCAATGCATACCGTTATAAGATAAAGCATTGTCCAAGTCAAACTCATCACTCGTACATAATTGTAGCTTTGTGCGTAAAAAGTCTTGAGAATTTGGTTAATCCGCAGGTGAAGGAGATCGTCGAAGCTGTCCCACGAGAAATTTCGCTGAGTTCTGAATACTCCTGTCCTGTCCCTGAAGCTCTAATAATGTCAATTTCATAACTCATTGCGAACGATTTCCTTTTATTGGTAATCATGCCAAACACCAGACCCCCATTAATTCCCCGCTTAAGCTTATTTGTACGCTCAAATTGCGACCGCGAAAGTATATCATATATGGGCAAATCTCAGGAACTATGCGATTCTGACTTTGAAATTTCGAGATGTCGGAATGGCAGCACACCTCCCATGGACTTTTCTTTGGTCCAAGTAATGCTCGAACAATGATGGAATACTCGCGTAAATCACTTTGGAGCCCCGCCGTGGATTTGTGAGGGGATGGAAGAATTTCCCATGTATTTGGATGGGAACCTCATATTTCCATTATTCTAATTGGCACATGTGTATGTGAATACATGGCATCCTCGCTGTTGAAATAGAGGAAAGGAGATAAGTTTGATAGTTTACAGTGTCTTCTGAAGGCCTGTGGTACAAAATGAAGATGTGCCTCAGCCGCCAAAACGCTCATTTTCGTCATTTTTTAATTCTCACAAGCCTCGCATCACGACCGAGAAGAGTCTGGAGTAGAGGCGATCCTGGTAGCAATTTTCTACGGTATGAAAATTAGTTTACACGTGGTTTCAATCCCAACGGAATCGAAATTTTCGTGTGCCACACGAAAAACGATTTTTTTGACCCCATTTACGCAAAAATAACTTTTCTCATTTCAAGCCGCATCGGCATGGGGGATCGAGCACACTATCGTTCTTGGGCTAGATTTGTACACTGTAAAAAATTGGTTGACTCCCAATCAAATTGGTCCACCAGTTTGTTGAAAATTCAACCACTGATTGGATGCCAAATTCAACCATTTAGTTGATTCATTCGCCACGAAACGCGACTCTCAGCCTATCAATGCGTGAGGTCAATCCTCTAGGAGATACCTTCAACGTGTGATGAAGAAGTTTTAGTGTAGTATTGAATTAGAATATTTATCGCATCAGAATACAAATAAGATAAGATAGAATCATCTGTTCCGTTCATGGTGAGTTTGTGAAAAAATTAGTAATGGCTTGTCAACGCGCAGGTAGAACGATCCCGTAGATTGTTGAGTTGGTTATTATATACTTACTCATATTTCACGTTTCTCTACCTCTCTTTCTTTCATTCATTCATCATTGAAACGGCAACGAGCCTAATTATTTAGTTCAATCTACATCTATCGATTGTATGGTGCTCTTGAAGCAGTTCGTATTCCGGACTGCCGGCCGCAAGTGGGATTCTTGTAAAATATGGTCAGAGGAATTCATGGGATCACACCCCAATGAGAATCAAGACTGCCGCTTGAGCTGCTTTTGGAAATAGTCGAAAATAGGTGTTTATTCGACAGTTTTCACTCTTCTACCCTTGATAACTGGATGAGAACGCATTTTATCCGAAAATGTCTAGAGTATTTTTTTGTGGACCTTTGAACGATGAACAAGAGGAGTTTGTATACATTTTCTCGTGTGAGGCATCCTGTTCCCGCAATAAACATACCTTCATCCAAGTTCCATATTTATCACGGTTCCAACCCCATAACTCAAAAACAATACATTTTATCGAAAAATGTGTAAAGCAAAATGTTGTAGATGGAGTTCGGTTTGAGCCTTCGTCGCGAGTAGACGTGTTGTCCCACGAGCGTGAATCGAGGTAAACACAGGCGACGTGTGATTTGTGAATGGTGTATGGTGTGTAGCAATTGCACGAACTTTGTTCGTGCAAAGTGAATTTTCGTCTTCACCAAGTTCGTGAGCTGTGGTTGCAGCTTGCGTCGCGGTGAAGCAATGGCCTCCAATGAAGGTGGCCTTCCACCCAACCCTTTTGTGCTAACACCCGAAGTAACCAGAACCTCTACCTATGCGAGTGCAATCTCCGCAGAAGCAAGACCAAGAAAAGAACAAGCCATCATCATTGAATCAATTGAGGGACTCACTAACGACGATTATTTAGATGGACTGGAAAAGCTGATTGACCTCAAGAAAGTGAGATTTATTTCAAAAGTGTCAGGTGGCCGTGTTTGTATCTTTCTAGAAAGTGACGCAGTTGCAGAATCACTGATCAACCAGAAGATCGACATCAAGGAGTACCGCTTGAAAATCAAACCGTATATTGAAAAGAATAAAAGAGTAATAATCTCTAATGTCAACCCAATAATTCCAAATGATCTCATTTTACGTGCTCTGAAAGAGAAGAATATTAGCCCGGTATCAAGCATAACAAGCATTCGAGCAAGTTTATCGAAACCTGGTCGCTCACACATACAATCTTTCCGAAGGCAAATGTATGTCAAAGAAGAAGACGAACAGCGAATTCCAGAAAACTTACAGATTCACTACGACAACACAAATTATTGGGTTTATTTCACCACAGACTCGACTAACTGCTACAAATGTCAACAAAGCGGGCACGTCGCAAGATTTTGCCCTAACGCTGTTGACGCCAATGGATTAAATTTCCCAGCTCTGATCAGTGATGCGAGTTCTCAGCATGCTGTCTCTAATATTAGTACTACATCAGAGCATACTGCTCCGGCGAATCAACCCAATGTCACCACGCAGAAGAGACCTTTGGAATCACTTTCCGAGGAATCGATTGCTGGCACGTCTAGCACAGATGTCGACTTGCAGAGCATGCCTCCACCCATTGCACCTCTAGAACCTAAAAGATCGACAGATACCGGGAGAAAGCAGGTAGAGAGACCAGCGGCAAAAAAAATGAGAGACGATTCTCATGGACTATCCTCTTCTGAACACCCTAATGCGATCGGAGAAAATTTCCATAAGTTCTTGGAAAAATCCAAAGGCGTGCCGCGTAACGAACTGGCACCTCTTTTGTCCGAGCACTTTCTAGACGAAGACAGTGTAATTGAGTTGATAGACGAGGCATATAAAACTGCTAGTGATAGGAATCTCAAGGGGCGTCTCACTAGACTCAAGAAAAAATTGTCGAATTCGAACAGCGTTTCAACTTCTGGTTCAGATGGTGGCTCCTTGAACACAACAGCTGACGATTTGGACACGTGGGCTAGTGCATAGTGAAATCTCGTTTTCAACACTCTTTTGCAGTCTGACTATGAACACAGTTGTTATCAAAAACTTGAGAATCTTACTTTGGAACGCTCGGAGTATCTACCACAAGAAAAACGAGCTTGCTAGAAATCTTGCAAATGTTGACATTTTTGTATGTGTGGAAAGTTGGCTGAACGAGAGAGTCGAAAATTTTGATTTTCCCGGATTCAAGACCTTCAGGAAGGATAGACAACAGAAGCAAGGAGGAGGAATACTAATTCTGGTGAGAAGCAACATCGCTTACAAGGAGATTAATAATCTACAGAGCCCAACGACGTCGGTGGAGCTTGCGGGCATCACATTGACTAATCTAAGTGATCATCTAGATATAATAGCATGCTACCGGCCTCCAGGTGACACTCTTGCTCAGTTACAATGGGATACAATATTCACTAATTCAAACAGAAATAATAAAACAATTTTTTTGGGGGACTTTAATGCCCACCATGTTAGCTGGAATTGTTCGAGTAGTGATTTGAATGGTGAGAGATTGTTGAACTCCCTTGCAAATAGTAACCTCATTCTTCACAACTATGATTCTAGAACTCGTTTCAATGCTTCGAATCACGAATACTCGAATTTAGATCTAGTTTTTTCAAATCCACGCACAGCAGGCTCTTTAAGAGTCTCAGTTCAAAGTGACTCCTGGGGGTCGGATCATTTTCCCGTCCGAATTGAACTAGATGTAGAGAAATCAATTTATAGGAAAAAAAGCCATAACTTAAAATCTGTTCGTACAAATTGGGAAACCTTTGAAACGTCTTTGAATCAGCATATACATGTACTTTTCACTGAAAAATATGAAGCTCTTCCTGCAAGTGGAAAATACGACGAATTCATGAAAATTTTGAAAAATGCGTTGATAAGTAGTACACCTGTAAGAAGACAAGTTAGTGACAAAGAACATGAGAATCCTGTCCCGTGGTGGGACTCGGAGTGTGATAAAGCTGTTAGGCTCAGACAAGCTGCTTTCAAAAAAGCCGATATCTCTAAGAAAATTGTGGATGATATAGATTATAAAAAGAAACGTGCCCTCGCGACTAGACTATTTAGGAATAAACGTCGAAAGCATTTCAAAGAATTTGTTGAAAATATTAATTTCAGATCTAATCCAAGTTATACTTGGAATACCTGTAAAGTATTCAAAAACAAATGGTCCAAAATAAAGCCTTCTCACACGTCCGAGCACCTTCAACGGGACAGGAAAATTCGTCAGACTGCTTTAGATAAGATTTGTCCACCTTGGTGTCCAACCAATCCAAATATTTTAACAAAAGGCGCTGCAAACGAATTCCTGGAGGGCTTGTTCACTTTCGAGGAATTCAATTTTGCACTTCAAAGTAAAAATACTAGATCAAGTCCCGGACTCGACGGAATTGATTATGAAGTCTTACAGAGACTACCATTGAATTACAAGCTCATTCTTTTAGACATTTTTAATGAAATGCATTCCACAGGCGATTTTCCAGAAGAATGGAAAGAAACTTTTGTTCACTTCATTGACAAGAACGACGGTTCAAGCGTGAGACCTATTGCAATGACATCTTGTACCTGCAAGCTGTTTGAAACCCTAGTAAAAAATAAGCTGCAGTGGTATGTTGAGAACAAAAATATTCTCCCTCAAGCTCAAACCGGTTTCCGGAAAGGTCAAAGTACGGTAGATAATCTAGTTGATCTGACGTTACAGATCGAAGAAGCTTTTCAGAAGAATAACGAGTTACTCGCCTTACTACTCGATGTAAGTGGAGCTTTTGATAGCGTCAATGTTGATATCTTATTGAAAAAGCTTGCAGATATAGGATGTCCTACGAGCACTCTAAGATTTGTAAAGTTTTTGATGACTAACCGCAAGATTTTTACTGAAGATTCAGGAGACTCATTCAGGCTTGCACACAAAGGCGTTCCTCAAGGTGGAGTTTTAAGTCCGCTATTATTTTGCATTTATATTGCTCTCATTGATGAAAAACTGCCTAAAAGCATCAAGCTCTCTTTATTCGCAGATGACATTGCAATTTGGTCAAGTCGAAAATCATGTAAAAATCTTCTCGAAAAAACTGTCAATTCAATCTATGATTTCTTGTACTACTTAGGTCTCGAGATTAATGAAAAAAAATGTGTTTTCATCAAATTCAGTAAACACAACACTGAGAGTGACGAGATCAGAATCAAAGATAAAACCATCAAGAGCAGCCCTTCGGCGAAATTTCTAGGCATTAATTTCGATTCAAAATTACTTTTCCGCGTTCAAGTAGATGGAATTTACAGAAAGTGTATCAGAGCTTTGAACATAGTTAAATTCAGTAGGGGCATCTGGTGGGGAATAGAAACTGAAACAGCATTGGTAATTTACAAAAGCTTCGTTCGTTCAATCATTGATTACGGCAGTTTTGTATACTTCCCCACACAGAAGCGCCAAATTGAAAAATTAGAAAGAATTCAGTACGCTGCCATTAGATATTGTTTAGGATACAGAGGGTCAACCCCCACTAATATTCTTCTCGCAGAGTCCAAGCTATTGTCAATAAAAGACAGGACCCAGTATCTATACGATTGCTACCTCCACAAGATATTTTCGAACAGCAACCTCAATATATATAACACAATTCAGAGAGTAAAAAACAAGATCAATTCCGGTTCCTTTGACGGGAGTCACAGATTGCTGGTAAAGGGCATCAGAAATTCGTTCTCAGAAAATCTCCGTCATTTATATACTAGCACAAGCTATCCATTATATCATGTTGAATACGAGACCATCGTCTATAAAATACCAGTTGATACTACCTTTTTCGCCATACAAAGAAATTCTTGTAATCTGAATGGAATACTGAATGATCTTGTAACTGAAAAAGAGGCAATAGATATTTACACTGATGGTAGCAAATCGGATGATTCTGTTTCAGTTGGTAGCGCGAGTGTGTGTCCAAAACTTGATCAAAGCATTTCTTGTAGTCTAGCCAAAACAGCCTCAATATTCACTGCCGAAGCGTTAGCAATCCTCAATGCTGTCAATATAGCCTTAACCAACACGAATAAAAACTATTTGGTATTCAGTGACTCCCTTGGTGCCCTGACCTCTCTGAATAATGTGAGAATGGACATCAAGAACAATCCATATATTCTCAAAATAAGAGAGAAAGTGAAAGAGTTTCAAGTAAAATCTGAGAACAAAAGCATTATCTCATTTTTCTGGGTGCCAGCGCATAAAGGGATCGATGGCAATGAACTAGCTGATAAGAAAGCTAAAGAAGCGAGCATGATGGCCGTTACGGTACAAAACAGAATTCCATTCACAGACTTTAGACTATCTGCTAAAATTTCAGCTCGGGCAAACACAACTGATAGTATAGTTGCAGAAGGTTTTGAAAAGGGTGTAGAGTACTTTGAACGATTCTTCGATGAATCTATCAGGCCCTGGTTCTCAGGTCTCAAACTTTCTAGAGAAACCGTAAGCACTTTCAACAGATGCCGTTCTGGCCATCATTCTCTGAAAGCGTCTTTAGCACATATTGGCATTATTAGAGACCCAAGCTGTGAATGTGGTTATTCGTCAGAAGATTTAAATCATGTATTGTGGCAATGTCCATTATATAATGCTCAGAGATCAAGATTTATTCGCAAGCTCAGTAGATTGAAATTGTACCTACCACTACATGTAGACCTTCTCATCAACAAACCCAACCCCGATATATGTAAAGCTTTACTAGTGTATTTGAAAGAATCTAATATCACAATATAGAACTAAGAACCATACGAGCCGAATCTGAATATGTAAACCATATGTATTGATATAAATGTACTCAGTTTCAGCAAAATAATCTCAAAAGAGATTACAATTGCTTAAATAAAAAAAAAAAAAAAAAAAATGTTGTAGATCTTCAATGGACGAATGAAAAGGTCTGAGCACATTGTCCTGTGTAAGGCCTTCTGTTTCCGTGATGGAAGTATTTTCGTCAAAGACTGATTTTTCCAGATTACAAGTGGAACCGACAGTAATGAAGAGAAAGTTATGTTTCTCGGACGAAAATACTCCAATCATGGAACCAGGATGGCTTATACGAGTATATGTAGAGATATTTTTCGTTCATCTCTTGAAGACTTACAAGAAGTTGCTGGACTCATTTTTCGATGGGGTAGAAACCGTGAAAAATATGGAACTTGGACGAAGATACATTTATTGCGGGAACAGGAGGCCTCATATGAGAAAATGTGTACAGACTCTTCTTGTTCTTCGTTCAAGGGTCTACAAAAGATGCTCCACACATTTTTTGGATAAAATGCGTTCCCATCAAGTTATCAAGGGTATATAGGAAAGTGAAAACTGTCGAATAAACACTTATTTTCGACTATTTCCAAAAGCAGCTCAAGCGGCAGTCTTGATCACCATTGAAATGTGATTCCATAAGTTTCTTTAACTATATTCAACAAGTATCGGATGGGTGACAGCAAGTGCACTTTCAGTCAGTAGCTTGGATCATGCTTGGATTATGACCTGCTTCAAAAGCATCGCAAAGATTCTCGTGGTTTGCGCCCCGAAAAACTTTCGTATGCACAGTTTTAGCCAGATCCAGGAAATTTTGAGTCTTCCATATTAGAGTTTGTAATTTTTTGAAATCTAATTGGATTTTCATGATCAATGCTCCCAAGAACTCTGGCATACAAAGTTCTGCCAGATCCAAGAAATGTGGATTCATCTATGAGCGTTTGAAGATCTCGTATTACTGAGAATTCTGAATCTTGATGAATACGTGTTACTCTCCGTCGATCATAAATTTTTCCTTATGATAAGAAAGTGTTACTCCGCGTCGATGAGGAGAAAAATGTACTACCCTTCGTCAATCTCAAGAAGAAGTGTTACTCTTTGTAGAAGCCATTGATATAGTATACAAGTAATGAATGTCCAACCGTGATGACTGATGCTTATCACGCTTTTTCAAATTCAACTGGTGCATAAAGTGTGATGAGACTTTTTTAATCAAATAATGTTTCTTAGAGTCCTCTTATCCTCTATTTCCCAAGACGCATGTTCAGTTATGTGGTGTCGTAATCAACCAGTGGTTGAATTTGGTGATCAACCAGTGGTTGAGGGAAAAACTTCAACCAATCAGTTGAAGTTTTTGACACGGATTCCTTACAGTGTAGGTTTTTGGGAGTAGAAATGTCATTTCTACAGGTACGAAATACTCATCGCCCCGAGTGCTGCATTCATTAGAAGAGCAGTACAGGGAAAAATGTATAATCGAAGTTTGCTCCAACGAAACATCGCCACTCTGACGCATCGATAGGCACAACCTTGGGCAAAAATTATACGTTTCTTTACATTACAATTTATCACATATCCAATTTTCAAGCCGATCGGTAAACCGCCCCGCCTGTGGCCAGCTAAGGCGTAAGCGAATGATTATGGCCCTGTTCGGTCGAAAATTGCGATTTTGTCATGTAGAAGCGTCTTCCAGTACCTTGCTAAAGCAAGTAATAGACTCCTGAATGATGCAGAACTATCGAATATGAGGAGATCTTGAAAATGACCTAGTGCGAGTGGCGGAAAGAACGCGAGTGTTCTTCTCCCAACGTAACAACTGGCCTGTTTGATTAAATCGCACAGTTCGTGAGATTTGCCCATATATGCTCGTTCACATTCACAATGTCTCCTATAAGAGGAGCACAAATCGGAAATTCCACGAAATTTTCATTCGTTACCGCCCACGCTGGAGCGTTCGGTATAACCGATTCGTTGTATCCGAAGCTGATTTTATATGTTCAGCATGGTCGCTAAAGAAATTTCCGAGTTCGTTCGTTATAGCCGCCGTTCGTTATAAGTGAGTTCGTTTAAACCAGATTCCACTGAACCCGAGCAGTACCCAAAAATGAATAGGTAGTCCAAAATATAGAATTCGATTCTTTTGGCCTCGTCGATCGAAAACGACTTCAACTCAGCTCATTTTGTAGGTTCCTCCAAGTGCTTCAAGAACTTCTTAGTTTTTCTCGTGCAACACAACTTACAGATTCTTACTAGGTTGAATCGAATCTCCGGGTGAATTCATTAAAGTTGCGTCAAAGTTCAGACGACTGCGAGTCAGACACAAGTTGATGGATCAAAATGATTCAAAGAGCATCTGGGTGTAGGAGTCGAGAGTTCTATAATATTCGTTCGTTCTAGGTCGTTCCTGGTCTGAGAAGTGGCGGCTCCCCTGATCAAAATTCCTCTCAGAAATTGGACCAGTCATGAAAAGGCTCTATTTTGAGCTGCTATGAGCTCTATTTATGACTTTTTTTACCAACAATGAGGGAAAACTCAAAGTACCGTGGGTTCACTCTTGTCCCCTTCATAAATTTTGGAACTCTTCCCGAAAAGAACCTTTCTTTAGATCAACCGTCTGTTCTCGGACTATAGGAATAACTTGGGCTAACTTCCAAAAACGTAACTCGAAGCTCTTGCTGTCTACTTTCGAAACTTGAACTACTTTCGCATGAGTCTGAATATTGACCGAATTCTCGTAAATTCGCTCGAGGATTCGATCTTGCCTTGCGCAAACCTGCTGTATTTTACGGAAATTGCTTCAAGAAGCGCTTGAAGTATCCAGGAGACCTCCAAAATGAGCTAAATTACATTCGGTTTTGACCAATGTGGCCGTAGAACTCGAAATGTTTCATTTGGACTAATTATACATGGGTGCCTGGATAGAAACTTCTTAGCGGTAATGTTAACTATGAATTAGTGGATGAAGCATTATTGAACTTTTACATAAATTTTAGTTTTATTCAATCTTGATCTGGAAATATTATCAGTCGTTGCTCGTCATGTTTCAGGTCTGACTACTGTGAAATAACTCTCTCTTTCTACCATGAAAGACAAATAAAGCCTATGATTTCGATGATGAATATTTCTGTTCTTGGATTTGATAAAAGAGTCTATCATTTTGCAGAAGGAGCAGCCGTCTAAATCTTACACGCCCCTTGGAGCTCTTTCATCGATGCAACCCCCGGGGTCTCAAGGCAACCACTCTAATATGTCTCCTCGGCGCTATTCCGCTTTTTCAGCACCCCATCAACATGGTAAGCAATTAACCCCAACAACTTCATGTGAGAGCCTCATCTCAGGATCTTTAGGTAGAGGAAACAGAAGTGTCCATTTAATGCGTCCGCTGCGGAGGCTGAGATCTAGTTCCATCCTGGATTGCGAGGACTTGATTTGTTTCATATTAGCTTCGATGACAGTCAAATCTTCCGAAAATATATGACTTGGCACGTAGATGGGTAGTTTTGTTACGAAGGACTGTTTATGGCACGAGCGAAGCGAATTTTCTGCACGCAGTCTCATACAATATTTTATAGCACGAAAAACTGAAAATGATGTTCAAAGTTGCCATTTCTAGGTTAGATTGCTATAAATTACTCGTTTGGGCATACTTTACAAGTAATGCCATTATTTTAGCAACCCTCTAGTGGGCCCGGCGAAAATTGAGCATGTACGCTAAATGGATGTGACTAAATTACTGTAGCAAAGATAAATGACGTCAAAACAAAATCATGTAATAGAGGCTCATCGGTGCTCCCCGAGGTGCCCCCCCCCCCCTTTGATAATGCTGACTAGCCAAAAACATGCTCTTCACGCTTCTCTTAGCCATTAAAATTGAGTGGTGTCTATTCAAACTCCCGCCAATCAACTCGAAGCCACTTTCATATCTCGGTTAATTCAGGCACATCCAGTCTAATTCGATCCTAATGCATATTAGAAATGTCATAGGGTAAATGTCTCAATTACTGCTAGTTTTTCAGGTACTTCCAAATTGCGCACGACAGATTTTGTATTCATCGGTAGATATCGAGCCCGGGATTTCTTGAGGTTGTTTGTCTACGTCTTGAGACGGTACCACCAAAATTTTAGGCCGATTCGAGTCGGATCACCCTAAAATTTACCATTAAGTATTTACCATTAAGTCGGATCATCCGACTTAATGGTAAATACTTATTAATTAAATGCCGAGTCGGTGCTCGTATTACTGCATTTGATTTTCTATTACTGCGCAGGCATTACAGCGTTTCGCCTATTGCTGCGTTCTAGTACTACGATGAAAGAAATACGGGTTTAAACTGACGTTGAGCCATTTGCCGGGTTACCGCATGTATCCGACATGCCATCACAGAACATAACCGATTATATCTTTGAAATAATACGTATAAGATGTGAGAATCCGCGATATTCTCGAAAAAAGTGGGTAACAAGGGCCGCGTACCCGCGAGGCCCGCTATCTTGCGCTAGGAATGCACTGTTTTTGCATCGTTCGCTGGTATTAGCGATAAACTAACTATCGAAACCGAGTCTAGAATGCCTCCTTGGTCGCCGGGTGATGAGCCACACACCGATTTAATCCACAAAATCGTCTCACGAGACGTCCAAAATGCATCCCTGTAGCTGTAGCTAGGTTATACACGCAGGCTCGCATACTGTTTGTTTACATCACACTACTTTACACCGAACAAAAATCTCGAAGCAATCAAGAACAACAATTATACAGAGCTTCGTAATCGAGTCATCCCATTTTATGCATGATCTCGGTACATTTTATTCAATAAGAATCCTCATATCAATCGAAAAGACTGTCAAGACAGCGACGTCGTCTGGTATCGCTTATGCACATGCATAAAAGCATACGTATGCATATATGAGGGTTTCCACGGAGCTTTTGATTTTTGTGTTACTGCAATGTTCCTGGAGTACTCTGAACTATGAGGAGTGCGCAAGACTGGCATTATATAGTATTTGGCATCATTCAATATAGCCTACATTCTTTCTTGTTGAAACGCATCCTGATTTGCCAACAGAAGACTGCAAAAGATAATTTTTGAGTAGTTTACAAACGAACCACCGCAATTTTTTGAATCGATAAGGCTGTAACTAAAATATCTATGCCTCAACTACTTCGGTGGAATGATATATCCATCTACTAATCTCATATTTTGAGAAAATCTTTGATCCAGAGATGTGCACTGATTTGGCTATGATATTAGCTCTCATTCATCGATGTAACCGAGTTTTGTGGGACAACTCTGTCTGGCTATTGTTTACGAAAATGATGAAGTACCTCGTGCGAAACGGGGAATTTAGCAATGAGTTTTCGAAGTTAAAAAGAAGACAAATCGAATCCCGTTTGGTTTGTGAGTGTGCGTTGATCCGGACAAATTTTATAAAGCTTCGAAGCTCATAAAGTTATCGCGCCACTGGCTCTGAAAATGGTCATTTTTTGATAGCATACTCAGGAAACGTGAAACACAGGATTGGAATGTTATGCTCTTTTTTCTTCATCGCAGAAATGATATAATCGCACTGTTTTGAGTTGCAATTGTCGACCGGTATTTCTGTGAGAAGCGAAGGAGAAATATTTGAATCCCGATGGTTAGCCTAATAGGCGTCTAAATTTGAAGGTATCGCGAATTTCTCAATTTCCACATAATATACAGCTGGAATATGAACAAAATAACACCACAGTATACTCTAGAAATTGAAATGAGACTCATAAGTCGTGACTCGATTTTGGAAATTTACATCCATTTTTGGAAAAATCAATGATAATATTCATCTTAGAATCAAGTCAGGCGAAATATAATCCCTATTGATCGTCTAGACAATGTTTTGAATCGAATCTGCTCGATTGGAGTTGATTCACAAATGTTTCAAGAGTGGAATATCATACTTGTCGTTCTAAACCGGATACCTTGGCTTGGAAGAGAGTGGCACCACTCTTTTTAAATGTTTTCGAGTCCTTAGTATCAAATAAAAACCACGTCACACGCGTGTAATGGAAAATTTTTTTTTCTATTCCGGAGGGTCAATAGTTAAAAGTTCCATGGAAACCCTCATATATGAGCACTGGGCGCACGGCAGACGACGTCACTGTCTTGATAGCCGTCTCGATTGATATGAGGATTTTTATTGAATAAAATGTACCTAGATTATGGATGTCTAACACACCGGGGAACCTTGAGAACCGGGAATTGTCAGGGAGAATCGGAAAATTTCAGGGAATCGCGTTTTAGAACTTGAAAATTTCTTCCAGTTGAAGGCGAACTTGCACGGTCCAAGATGTGGATCACAACTGCGAGTCAATCCGAAGTAATACAAACTGGCAACATCGGAATGCAAATGGGAACATGAAGCGATTCGACAGATTAAGACGAAGGTATTATGGCATTTCTGGCTCTCTCGCATCGGAGCGGAACTCGACTGGGGATGAACAATGGTCTCTGTAGAATCTGCAACTTCAACATCTACAGATTTTGGTACAGTCCAGAGCATGATTTCCGATGAGTATCTCAAAGCAAAATTGACTTTCTTCAAGCTTTTTCAAAAGTCACCGAGCCTTTCCTCGCAGAGTTTCAATCAAGTGACCCAAAAGTTCCTTTTCTGTTTGAGAGTTCATCATCGGTGTATGGGTGATCATGGGAGAACTTATGCATTTAGTATCCTGACCTCGCTTTCATATGAAACGACCGAATATGACGAGTCTAATGATGATATCTGGCGTATATCGTTGAAAGGAAGATGTCTCAATAGTTTTGGGAGCGGATATGAGTCTCATATAGACCTATGCTTACCGAAAGTGGTCAAAATCTCCTCACCGTGGCATTTCCTAAACTGGAGTATTCCAATCGTGTACTTAACCGAGATATTCATTCAATCCTGGTTCCGCGCCACTCAAAAATCAAAATTGGGTCATAAATTGGTCAAATTATGTACAAATCTAAGATTAAATCTCACTTTGAAATAGTTGAAACACAAACGACACTCTGTCCTGGAATTTAGCAAATTTTTCGAATACTTCTCGAATATTCGACTCTGGGCCTGCAAACTGCTTCAAACGGCGGTAATTTGTCCGTGAGACGTCAAAGAACAAAATTTTACCATCAGCGGAGTGATAAATTCAGTTAGCCGCCTCCCGGGCGATGATTTATGGGCAATTTTTCCGTTGCAAAATGAGAGATGTCCTTAGCGTGGCCACTGGCTCTCGAACACTATGCAACATTCGGGTCTAAAATTTTTCTTACAGTCAACTCTCACCGTGAGAAAGTGCTGTGTATTCGGAAAAACAATCCGTTTTGATTTACGCCTTTGAGATCAGTCTCTATGACAAATGTCCTTACCGTGGCATGTTCTTACCATGGCAAAAATATATCGAAAACGGCTCATATTTCTGACGTAGATTGACTAGCGTTAATGCCCGTCTGGGGATTGTTTTTGATGCCAGATTGTTCGGAAAAAACCTCGGAAAACACCCATGAGCAGTCAAACTGCAGCCATATTTCAACTAGTCAATTTTTGGGCCAAATCCCGACCTCCGCCATTTTTGGCCTCAAAACTTCTAAGTTACTCATAGTTACCCATATCTAGACATCCTCAAGTGGATGTGAGAACTGATATCTCGAAAAAACATGAAAGAAATGTACTGAAGATCAATCTTAAGGCGAGGCCGCAGTCAGTCGCCATATTGAATGTAGCTCTGAATCCGTTTGGAGGATAAGTCAAATTTTACTGGACCAAAAGACTTGGGATTTTACATGCATCTACAGAAAGTAAATCCAACTCTAAATGATTTTTGGTATGCTCCGTCGACGAAAATCATCAGACTTAGATTGCTGCGCTCGCGCGCCGAAAACCTCACTCACAACTTATTGTTGTGATCGGCATACTCGGTCGGGACGTCGGAAAGAATCAACTACCGCCAAGTGTACGTCTGAAGGGGGCTACGGAACCAAATATGTCAATTTCCTACGAAAAAGTATGCAGACGATAGATTTATTCGATTATGCAGTTCGGGGCGCACCAGAGCGCACCAGAGCGCGACCCAAATCGAACGAACGTTCGGACAGTTCACACCAGTGCGCTCTGGGGCGGCTCCGAAATATTTCAAGCTGTTCCTATGGTTATGGATGTGTGATAGATAGCGCTCCGATAGATTCTTCATCTCAGCATACACGCATAACCATAGGAACAGCTTGAAATATTTCAGAGGCGTCCCAGAGCGCACTGTTGTGAACTGTCCGAACGTTCGTTCGATTTGAGTCGCACTGGGGCGCTCCAGAGCGCTCTAGAGCGCCCCAGTGCGCCCCGAACTGCATAATCGAATAAACTTTATGTGTGCACTAATGTCGTTTGCTGATGAGCGGCAACATACGACGTCTCGAGCAAACCTCGTTTGGATACTTTTTCGTAGGAAATTGACACATTTCCTGCGAAATGGCTTCGTAACTCCCTTTAGACATGCATTCTGTAGATGTATATGAAATCCCAAGTCATTTGGTTGAGTAAAAATCGACATATCCTCCGAATGGATTTAGAGGTTATAGCGGACTACGGCCTCACCTTAAGGACGATTCCAATTCATTAGCAGTAGCATGATAGTATAATATGTGTGAAATAGTTCCTACATACACTACCGGTCAAAAGTCTGAGGACACCTGGGAATCAAACTGATGATTTTCAGAGTTGGATATCTCAGAACCTATTGGTCGTAGAGAGGTCTGCGTGGTCGCATTTTGTAGCTCGTATCGAGTACTTTCAAATCTATTTTCTGTATTTTCCGTCCCGCGTATTATACCAGAGACACACGAGTTAGAAAGATGGATTTTTTTGCAATTTTTCAGGCAAGGTACGAACGCCCGCCAATTTTGGAGAGATTGTTGGATCGCTATGAAACCTATGACATCTTCAAGCCCATGAAAAAACCTTCAAAATCCGTTTTTGAACTTCTCCCAAAGTGGTTTTGGACTCGAGATCTGACTGATTTCGCTGAGGGTGTTTGTCTCTCAAAAAATCACACGATAATCCAAAAATGATGAGAAACAGCCCAGTTCAAGGTCGGTAGTTTTGATTTCCTTTGGCAATTTCGATGTTGAGTCAAACTCTTGCAGAAATGAGGGTCAGATGCCTCAAAACGGGCTGTTTCTCGTCATTTTTGGATTACCGTGTGATTTTTTGAGATACAAACACCCTTAGCAAAATCAGTCATATCTCGGAACCAGAACCACTTTGGGAGACGTTCAAAAACGGATTTTAAAGGTTTTTTCATGGGCTTGAAGATGTCATAGGTTTCGTAGCGATCCAACAATCTCTCCAAAATCGGCGGGCGTTCGTACCTAGCCTGAAAAATTGCGAAAAAAGGCATTCTTCTGACTCGTGTGTCTCCGGTATAATACGCGGGACGAAAAATACTGAAAATAGATTTGAAAGTGCTCGATATGAGCTACGAAATGCAACCACGCAGAGCTCTCTACGACCAACAGGTTCTGAGATATCCAACTCCGAAAATCATCAGTCTGATTCCCAGGTGTCCTCAGACTTTTGACCGGTAGTGTATATTTTACACAAAAGTAGTATAGCTCTTTGCGAGTGAAAGATGCAAAAATACACAGCATTTCTTCATTCTACTTTTTTCAAAATCGGGGAGGAATCATCAAAAATGTCAGGGGAAACCGGAAATAGGGTGCTTGCATGAAAAATAAAAAATTAATTTTCATATCTCATCTGAAAGTCCTTATTTTTGAATGATATTAGGAGAAAGAATTGGAATTTTAGGATGCATAGGAACAGAGAAATGATTTTTCGTAAATCGCAGTTTGGTGACATGCGTCCAAACGAGTTTAGTTGCGCGCCACCAACACATACATAACACATACATAGATTCGTGACGTCACAGGTCAGCGCGGCTGGCAGACGGGCAGTGTGGAAATTCGCATGGAAGTCGGCGTTTTGTCGAATTGTCGTCCGTAAAATTGGGTGATGGAGGAAAAAATTGATGGTACGCCTTGAAATAGTGATGAATTGGAGCCTGGTGAGTGATTGCATCTTGCATCGTGAATAATGACCGTGCTGAGTGAGGTAGAACAAATAATTAGCGGTGTTTGAGGCGTATCGCGTCTATGGTATTGAATAGAATTAGATTTTGTTGTAGGCTGATAAACGCTACACGACCTTTCTGAGATAGGGATTACACCTTTAAGAGGGAAATACTCGTGTCTGAGAAGAGATGAACACTTATTTAGTCCATTAAATCAGGTACACGTCACAAGCGATACATAGCCTCAAACGCCGCCGTGTATCTCTCCTTTTACAACCAACACAATCACTATACACAACGGAATCATTCGCCAGGTTTCACTTGACTGATACATCGAAGCACATCATCAACATTTCCCCTGTCCACACAAATTTTTCGCACAAAAATTCGATAGATCACGGATGCCCTATGGATGCCCGTGCAAATCTCTTATGCCGGCTCGTCTGCAGCTGACCTATGACGTCACGAATCTATGTGTGTGTTGGTGGCGCACAAGTCGGAGCGTTCGAACGCGAGCCCACGCGGACCACCAAATCGCGATTTTTGAAAAATTATTTCTTCGTTCCTATACATCCTAAAATTCCAATTCTTTTTTCTAAAATCATTAGAAAATAGGAGGTTCTAGATAAGATATTAAGAAAATTTCATGCAAGGACCCTATTGTCAGGGATATTTTTAGGGGCTCGAGGTAGACACCCTTGTGCATAAAATGGGATGGCTCGATAACGAAGCCCTGTATAATTTTTGTTCTTGATTGCTTCGAGATTTTTGTGCGGTGTAAAGTAGTGCGATGTAAACAAACAGTACGCGAGCCGCGAGGCGAGTCTGCGTGTATAACCTCGCTACAGGGATGCATTTTGGACGTCTCGTGAGACGATTTTGCGGATTAAATCGGTGTGTGGCTGATCACCCGGCGACCATAAAGGCATTCTAGACTCGGTTTTGATAATTAGTTTATCGCCAATACCCGCGAACGATGCAAAAACAGTGTATTTCTGGTGCAAGATAACGTGCTCCGAGGACGCGGTCCTATTTCTAGATTTTTTAAAGAGATTTTCAGGAATTAAACTTTGGTAAACTCTTGAAGAACGTTTATATCATACATTTCACGGGCTCCTTGAGTTTTCTGGAGATGATTGAGTTACTTTTCAGCGCCATCAGCGGTCAATTGGGTGGGATGATAGAGTCGATCCGTGTATGTGGGAATAGCATTGCTCTTATGGATATTTCCGAGTTTCTCTGTCCCACCCCACGCCGTCTCGTAAAAATCGTTCACGCGAGTGGATTTGAGTTCTAGATACCGATAACTGAGAGTATGTAAACCCCGAGTAATGTGCGATGAAGAAGATTTTTAAAATTTCTTTCCTCCTAAATCACCATGTTCCATGAATTTGAACATATAATGTTGGGATGTGTCGCTTGTATTGCAGAGGAGTATTGCCTAATACACTCATTATCCGTTTTCACGATTTCACGTGCGTGCATAACTTTTTCAATAGTTATCGCGCGTGGCTCTAAACAATTTTAAAATAGCTAGTGCGACGAATGAAGTTCGATATCTGGACATGAATGTGTCTAGCAAAATTGTGAGGGTACGGATAAATTTGGAGTACCATACCCTTGTTCTAGTGAGTTATTGCCTTTTCTCGAAGAGGAATTATTCCGCGTTGATATGATTACGACGCATCAATTTTTACTGAATTCATTATGGGGCTCTGTTCGCAACGTGGTGCGACAATTTCGTTATCTCTGTAAGCTTTCGACGAAATCCATGTGCAGTTGTGACAGACTTGATTTAATTTCCGGTTGAGTGGGCTTTGTAGCATGTAGTGTGAATGAATTTGAAATGCTGCACCATATTGTTTTTAGGAAGTGTTGGTCTTCAATTATTGTGCGTACCTTTCTGAAAACATTCTGGGACTGTCTGGGCGTCCATCTATGCTCCCGTATGCATATGAATCCCCACAGGAAAACTTGACCGTTCCCTGGGCATTTTCACCTGCTGAATCGATTCTTTGAGGTTACTTGGGCGAATCCATTTGCCAACCCTTTGTTATCAACAATTTTTAGTGCAAAGTTGGGGTTTTTACCAATATCGCATTTTCCGGGGAAAACACAAGGGGTCCAAGTTGTAGATCTCAGGATTTTCCACAGGAATGGTCTATACAACTTTCCCGGGAAACCCAGTCCTCGGCCTATAAACGCGTGAAAAGCGTCCGGCGCGGTTAATACGGGCTTATATGCATGGGCAGTAGGGTGGGCCAAAAAACCACTTCTTTTCGATATCGATACGCTTGGGGTCGGAAAAGTTGGGTTTCAACTAGTACATGTGGAAATTTTTTTGCTGAGCGCTGAGAAACCACATCTTCAGTTGCAGCAAGAGCCGTGAAGAGTTTTTTCAAATTTATACAGGTTTAAATGGGAAAGTACCTTTTTGCTCATTCTTTCTTCACTATTTAGCACGTATTTCTGACGCATCTTGACATTTTTCGACGTATCTTAGCTTTTGAAGCTTGTTCCAAACACTTTAAAATGAGCTAAAGTACGTTCAATTCTGTGCCATTGAAACCGAGCTATCTCAATTTCTCCATAAGTTGAATTTTAACGAAAAAAACAGAGAATTGCGATTTTGACCTTGTGAACCTTGCTGAACGATCAAAGCTCCGACTGATTAGACAGCACATGAAGTGATATGTTCGAAAGTTTCTTCAAATGGTCTGCCACAGCCCTCTCAGGCTTTATCTGATATCATAACAACCCCTCCTCTTTTCTCATACAGGCTTCGTAGTAGCACCTCCTCCGCTAGTTCGGCGCGCCACCACTAGGTGGATGCCGGTTTCAGTGAACCGCTTGAAACTGATAACGGAGGCATTTTCTAAAGATTATGGTAAGAAAAATAGAGAAAACAATATGTTAGCAACGCCTCGATCTAGGCATTCGTTGCCGAAGTTCGATTTGAAGAAAGATTTCAATCCTCTTTGAGGTGATTCCAAAATCTATTGAAAATATGGAATATCTTTCAAAGAGGGAGGGGAATAATCGAAAATATAACGTGAGGATGAAACCAAGATGATTATAAGATGAAAGAATCAGGAAAGGCAAGAAAGTGAAGATTACAAAATTACAAAATAAATCAGGATATACAAAATCCAGAAAGAAAAATAAAAAATAAAAAAAAACAAAAAAACGTAACTCTGCCATTGTCGATTCCAAGTCCGTACGAGAAAAGAGGAGGGGTTGTTATGGTGATAGATACAGTCTGAGAAGTCTGTGGCAGACGATCAAGTTCCACATAGAATTAGCCTCTGCTTCCCAAGTCCGAGAAAACCATGCTCTGGCTATCAGTCCTGGGACTCGATCATCTCAATACTATTGCTGGATTTCTTGGGCGGACTTGGTGCATGTGACATCAATTGGTGTTTGTGAGTGAGAATACAGAGGAAATTTCCAAACATTACACTTTATGTGCTGTCTAGTCAGTCGGAGTTCCGATCGTTCAGCAAGGTTCACAAGGTCAGAATCGCAATTCTCCGCTTTTTTCGTTAAAACTCAACTTTTGGAAAAATCGAGATATCTCGGCTTCAATGACACGAAATTAAACGTACTTCAGCTCATTTTGAAGTATTTGGAACAAGCTTCAAAATGAGCCCGGATACGTCGAAAAATGTCAAGATGCGTCAGAAATACGTGCTAAATAGTGAAGAAAAAATGAGCAAAAAGGTACTTTCGAGGAAGTACCGCACCAGTAGAGTGACGAATTTTTTCCCTTGAACCGAATCCTGTCATAACTATTCTAATAGTTGGGTTACAATCATATGAAGCTCCCGGTAAATTTTTGTTAGCCCAACAGGCACGGTTCTGGAAATATGAATCGACAAGATTTGACATTTTGTCTTAATCGTGACATATTCATGATTCCATGTCTGATTTCCATCAAAAAATTTTTTTTTTACATAAACGAGGTAGGCAAAAAAAGTTTACGATAACTTCAGAGGCTTCTGTATCTATGAAAAAATTCCCGTCAAAAACTCAGCGTTGAGTTCCCTGATACCGCTAAAAAACTGTCACCTTCCACAAGACCACGTGTTGAATGTCCGAAAATGGATTGGTCATAATATAAGTATTTTGGTAGATTCTTCGTCCTTGATGGTTAATATACAAGTTGATTATTTGGTCTCATCGATCTTGAAGGACGGTGAACTAAACAAATTCCTACTAACTAAAGAAGAACTAAATAAATTCCCAAAATTTCATAATAGAAATTTTATTGCTATGTCTTCGTTTGTTAATGATCGTGAGAACTTATCAGTAACCTCGCGATCATCAACAAACGAGAATATTGATCCAAACATTTTGAGCCAATTCCAAAATTTCACGAATGAAAGATCTATCAAACTACGTAAAAAATGTGTTACTACACATATGAAAAAGTTTTAAAAAATCAAACCGTCCTTAACACCTCGCACGATAGATAAAAATTATTGGGTAAAAAATTTTAGCAATATTCCTCTCCCTTCAGATGTTATTGACGTATCCTCATTGGGCCCTAATTTCAGTCAGAAAGACAACCTCAGTTTAAAGAATGTCATAGATACTGTCAAAAATGTCGAAAAGTGCATAGAGAAGCTCGATTTGAATAATAGGGAGAAAGATAACATCCGTCACAAGATTACGAATATCCTTCACACTGAAAATAATAAGCAAAGGCACATTTCTCCTGGAGATAGGATATTCGCAAAAAAATTGAGCTCCGCTAAGCACTTCTTGAAACAAAATTCCGATATCTTTTTCACACGTGCAGATAAGGGAATGTCACCGTCTATTTGAATAAGTCGGATTACACCAATAAAATGAACGTCTTGTTGAGTGATAAAAAAGTATACGTTCCGATCAAAAATAATCCACTCCAAAGTTTACAGGCAAAAGAAGATGAATTACTAGCAAGTTGGAACGATTCGAACAATTTGTCTAGAAAATATCACAACAATGCTCTCACACAGACGGACACCAACTTATCTCGTTGTTATGGTTTACCAAAAATTCATAAAGAAAATGTTCCACTCAGACCAATAATTTCTACAGTCAATAGTCCTTTTCTATACAAGTTGAACCTTTGGTCTCGTCGATCTTGAAGGACGGTGGGGAACTAAATAAATTCCCAAAATTTCATGATGGAAATTTATTTAGTTCCCCACCGTCCTTCAAGATCGACGAGACCAAAGGTTCAACTTGTATATTAACCATCAAGAACGAAAAAATCTACCAAAATCACTTATAATAGTCCTTTTCATTTTCTTGCTTCTGTTTTACATAAAAAGCTGAAAAAATGTATCAAACCGCCTGCATCACGCATCGACAATAGCTTCGAATTGAAAGAACGGTTGGAGACTTTAACGATCCCGCAAGATCATATACTCCTTCCTCTCGACGTTAGCTCTCTAGTTACAAACATCCTATGTTGGTTAGTGCTAGAGGCGCTCGACCGCAGATTTTCAGATATAAGGTCAGTGTGCCCAACTTGCCCCCATTAAGCCATTTTCTTAATAACTTTGGCCCATCTCCATATTTTCCAACGTACCTTAGCTCATTTTAAAGCTTGTCTTAAGACCTTTAAAATAAGTTAAGGTACATTCAATTTGAACCAACTAGAGCCAAACTGTTTGAATTCTCCCAAAAGGTGATTTTTGAGAGTTTATAAAAGTGTGTACCCAACTTGCCCCCATTAAGCCTTTTTCTTAATAACTTTGGTTCACTTCAACGATTTTTAACGTGCTTTAGCTCATTTTGAAGCTTGTTCAAAGACCTTCAAAATGCACTAAACTACGTTCAATTTGGATTAATTGGAGCCGAACTGTCTCAATTCCTCCGAAATAAATTATGGAAATTGGCGATAAACTGTTTTCATCGCCGTGCACGCACATTTGGAGCTTTTCGGTGGTTCGAAACACTATTTCTGACCCATTTTAACGTGATAAACACGTTCTGAGTGGCAAAAAAAGTCGTTGTGCACCCTCTTTCGAGATAAACATATGGGGGCATGTTAGGTACACTCGGATGTTGGCATCCTTGTTTACAAATCGTCTCCGTGTTTTGCACATAAAACAGCTCCATATTCAAATTCTGCAATTCTGGAGAATGGATTTTGAAGGTCTTAAAATAAGAAATCGAATGCGCTAAGGTACGTTGAGATTGGTTGAACTCAACGAATTTGGCACCGATTCTACTGAACGCAATTCCCTCGGTGCTTTGTTAGCTAAGCAATCACAAAAAATAGAAAAATCACTTTAGATTTTTTGGAGAACCCAGGAATGATTCGTGGTCGATGGAAACTACGTATTTTCTCATATTTTAACATAACAAACGTGAAAAAAAATTGCCGGGAGGCCAAGGTGTGCCCATTCCCCGAGATCGGCATATGGGGGCAAGTTGGGTACAGAGGCAAGTTGGGTACACTTACCTTACATAATAAGTCTAACATACCGTTTGATGAAATTCGTAAATGTACTGAGTTCCTTTTTGACTACACATTTTTTCAATTTAATAATAAAATTTATCAACAAATCTTTGGTAGTCCGATGGGATCACCCATCTCTCCACTTTTTGCAGACATTGTTATGGATGACTTGGAAACTTCATGCTTGCGTAAATTGAAAAACGATCACGATTGCACACCTCCATTTTATTATAGATATGTCGATGACACTCTTATGTGTGTGAAAAAATAACATGTAGATGTAGTCCTCAATGTTTTCAACAGTTACAATGAGCATCTACAGTTCACACATGAGATTGAAAACAACAATACCATCAATTTTCTTGACATATCTCTGATCCGAGAGGATGAAAAAATCATCACCAATTGGTATCAAAAGCCAACGTCACCAGACAGGATTTTGAATTTCAAATCCAATCATACTATGAACCGAAAGAGGAACATAGTGTTCAATTTAGTCGACAGAGCCACATCACTTTCACATAAAAAATTTCATTCCTCTAATTCGTCGCTTATAAAACAACTCCTTTCTGATAATGATTATCCTGAAGATTTCACTGGTAAATGTATAAAAACTAGATTACATCGTTCAGAAAATCTTATGATTAGAGCGGAAAAAATACGTTGCAATCAAATCTTATATGCTGGCCAGAACAAAATTTGTATTCCGTACCATGAACATTTATTCGAAAAATGTAATGCTCTGTTCAAACATAACGATATTCACACTCTTCCAAAAGTTTCCAAGTCATTAAGCTCAATAGTGGAATTAAGTAAGGACCAACTAGACAAATTCAGCAAAAGTGGTGTTGTGTATAAGTTTCAGTGCAAAGACTGCCCAGCAACGTATGTGGGAGAGACAAAAAGACAACTAGGTACACGTATTAATGATCATGTTACAAACAAAGATGAAAAGTCCGTAGTTTCTGTTCACAGACTAAGAGATAAACATGATTTCTATTGGGATCAAACCAAAATTCTAGACACAGAGAAAAATTGGAAAAAACGGTTGATTTCTGAGATGATCCATATAAAATTCGATGAAAACTGCATCAATAGAAAAGACGATATTCAAAATCTCAGTCGAATATATAACCCGCTGTGGGCAACGGCTGACGAAGCTCGTTGACCCCCGCTCTCTTCCTCTCTCCCACATGCACTACTTTCATATATATGTCACCTAGTGTATGCTGCGATCGCGCTAATATAAATACGAGTGTAAAATATGACCGATGATTCATTCTATTTACCTGTATCGACAGGAGCCAGACGTTATGTCTGTGCTCTATTACAAATTCGTTCAAAAAATATAATGACGATCTAAAGAATAACGTAAGTTGCACATTTCGAATAATTATACATCCATCATTTGTGAACAATATTTCATATTTTCTATCTCTATATGTCAAAACAGAAACCTGAACCCTGAAGAGGTCCACAAAACCTAGTGGACGAAACGTAGCAATTGTGAGGGTACCAATGTAGGTTCTGGATCTCGGGCGAGAGCCGGATCAGTATTTAGGATTCGGGATACCTCGACAGAGGTGTGCGTATATTGATGGATTAATATTGGACTTCATACTTTATTTTCTCGTTCGATTTCCACCCCCAATCGGGTACTTAGGGCCTCGTGACTGATGGAAATCTCCCGAAATTTTTATGATTTTCGCAGAAGAACGAGGTGAGTACTTAGGCTCTCCTGCGTGATCGTTCTACGGAAATCACTGGAATCTTAAGTGCTATTTTATTACCTGAATAGTCATGAAGGATAGTTGTGGGTACTTAGGGCCACAGACTCATCAGTTATGATACCCAGGCTTAAATCTCCAGAATCCCACAAACCATGATGAATAATTAAATTTATCAGACTTGCAGGATAACTGAGATCTGTATTGTTGAATCAGGCAATTGATTCTTGGTGAGTCCGGGCACGTAGGGCCAAACTACCCCCGAGAGATTGCCTAGGAACTGTATCGAGGTCATTCATTTAGTTTTCAAGAGAAAAACACATATATACTTTTTATATCATATGAAAATCGTATCATTTATTTTGGCTCTTTATACATTTATATTGTTGGAAAGCTAGAGTTTCATGCTCGATACAGCTCACGAATTCAACTGAGCATGAGCTTGCCGCAATGGGCTAACGAGCCTGTATTTATACCTGGAACTCTAGCTGTACAATATATCTATATCGTGATTAGATGACTGAGTAGATTATCGAACATTCGCAAAAACACTATTTCATTGCAAAAATGACATAATTGAACAATTTCGTAAAATCTGCATACAATATTCGATTCGTCATCTCAAAAGGAGATGAATTCAACGCAAAACTCAGATTGACTCATTTTTTATCGATAACCAGGAACAAAAAGATAAATTCCTGAAATTTTCTAGAAGCACGTGGCTTTTCATCTAATTTGAAATTCAATGAAAATCAACAGAAGCATTGAGTTCTTTTTACATTGGGCTAATCTACTCATCAATGCTTCCGTTTGGAAAAAAGCTATTTCACTCACAAATACATTTTGCAATAAATATTTACAATATTTACAACAAATCTGATTTTGGGTTTATTTCCCATCAAATGAGGAACTTTGTGATAGATTACGTTTTTTCAGAGTATGAATGTAATGATGTATCAAAAAAAGTGGAAAGGAAAAACCATTATTGCTTTTTAACAAAAACATTTATTTTGCAAAATAAAATAAATGAGCAAAATCAAGTGATTCTGAAAAATGACTACAGACTTAGATAGTCCAGAAAACGAACTTTGTGATGGCACAGAAAAGTTTCCGATTTTATAAGGTCTTATAAGGAAAATTCCTCATAGGATTTCGTGGAACTTTCCGGATTTTCTATGTATTAGTATATACATATTCACATATACTTGTGTGTTCATCACACCACGCGCGTCACTAAAAGGGTAGCAAACGTCTGCCTTACCGGCTTCAATACGCGGGAAGATTTAAATGCTATAGAGGTACTAATTTTATGTATATTTTAGAAATCATTGAATAAAAATAAAAATTTCGGGGTCCTGGCACTCACATGCCCCCCATTCAAATTTGAATTTCCGTTATGCGAAATGAAAATTTCAATCAAAAAGTGACATTTGATTAACTCAAAATTTTGATACTGTTGGTGGATGTACTTCTCATTCAAATATCGAAAGGATAGCGCTGATTCAGCTGAAGGATTGGGACCGATCTGGGACCAGAAAATTCATGGTCGATTTAATGCGGAGTTTCATTCAACATTTGTGCCCCCCACTGCCCTTTTAAATCGGGTGTGCTTGCGGATATGGTTGATGGCCGTCTCTTCGAGAACGTGGCTCCGATCATCCTCACGCTGCTCGATTACTTCAGTGGGTGGTGCAAATGGGATTGGAATATCTTCTCCCGAAGGTAATTTATCTTGGCCTGCCTCCAAAGTGAGTTCTGAGATTTGGGATTCATTTTCTCGTGGGTTTGAATTCACTCCACTATGGATTTTTTGAGTTTTTTCCTCCCGATCCTTATGATCGGTTGAGGGTGATTTTTCAAAAGCAGAGCCTCCATTTAGTAGGTTTCTTGGATGAGGCGAGACTGCTTCTTCATTTGAGAGTGAGTCTGTCTCGGTTGCACATTTTGTGCAGGTTGTATCACTCGATTCCTGAGTTCGAGGCGGATTTTGATTTCGATTGAATTCCCTAATCTCTTCAATCTGGGGTTTTACAATTGCATGGGTCGGGGATCTGGTTTTGTATCCACTGCCTTGTGATTTTTTGAGAGGACAGGTGTTTATGTTGGAATCTACTTCTCCAGTTGCACCTTGCCTTTTGTCAAATTGACAATCATTATGTGGGTCCGAGAAACAAGATGCAACTACTGCACGTTTCCCGGATCCGAAAATTCTATTTTGGGACTTTGTCCGATTTTTGTTTCTCCTTGGACTCAACGTTTTACTTGTTCAAAGACCAAGAAGAGTTTTGTTTTTGTTGGCGACTCTTGTTCGATGCGTCATCGCAGTCAAAATCAGCCAAAATATTGAAGAAAGTAGATTTTTCTTCTCTGGTTGACATCGGAGGGCAGCTCTCAGATCCCGATCGGAGTGGAAACTGAGTTGACTGATTATTTCAGCGTCAGTCTGCCCCCCGTCTACCTCGAGAGCAATATTGTATGATTCCATGGCGTACTGAACTCTCGTCAGCTTGCCGTCGGATTTGAATTGTCCAAATTCTAATTTCATTTTGAATTTTCTTCGAACACCCTCATTCCAAAAATGGTCTCGGAAGAGACATTCAAAATCCATAAGAGACTCAATCTCATTTTCATGTAGATTATACCAGCTGAGAGCTGTTCCCTCTAAAGATTTTGACAACACAAGATGAAGTTCTTGGTCATCCAAACCCATGGTCTCAACGTATCGCTGGAGTTCCTCCACAAATCTCACAGGGCGCTCCGTGGCTCCTCCTTTGAAGACAGGAGGTTTGAATTTCAATTTTCTCGCAATGGCTTCAGATGACCCAAGCGGATTGCACGCGAGATCACTGAGCTGTTTTTTGAATTGATGTTTGGGTGTTTTGGATTCCTTCGATGGAATTTCTACAGTGGTCGATATCTTTTTCGAACTCTTCGCAGCGTTCATTTCGCAAGTACGAGAGAGTATTTGAGAAAGTATCTTGCATTTCCTCAGTGAGGTTGATTTTTTCGGAAAGTTTCTTGATCTCATCTTGAAAAGATTTATTTTGGGTACGGAGAGTTTCGTTCTCCTTTTGTACTCGGGTTGATTGTTCGAGTGCCAATTCTAATTTAGAAGAAAGGGCCTCATTTTTCTTCTCAAGAGTTTTGATTCCTTGATCCAAAATAGATTGATCATCATCCAAGATTTGCAACTCTTCTGTGACAGCCACAGTCCATAAGCGCATGTTTTGATCGCATAGGGGCAGACTTTCAATATTACCGTCGTCCTTCTCGATGCGAGTTAGAGTGGCACGGGCCGAAATATAGGCTCTGTCCGCACTCGCAATCGATCGACGACTCGAAGACTTTTTGAAGCTGAACCCGAACTACGAGCGTGTAGAAGTGATTGCCATACAGAAGGGGTTTCTGAGGATGAGACTCATCCGTATCAAATACAAGGAATTTCTTTGGTTTATTCCATTGCAATTCTTTTTTGAGAGACTTAGAAGACTAATTATGCATTAGAGTGGTAAGGTATATTCGGAAAAATGAAATTAAGATGTGAATATTTTTCGGTCACCAGGGATCGAACCCCGTGCTACTGCGTGGGAAGCAAGCACTCTGGCTACTACACCAGTGAGGTTGTTGCCTGCAAGCGAGCTAAACTTGCTCTAGATGAAACCAGGGGGAAGGGGTTGTACTCGCATTCGCCGATCTATGTATATTGGGATTCCCCGAAGCCAAATGAAGAAGTTATTTATCGGAATGGTTAGGTATTCATATATAGAGCGGTATATGCTTTCTCCGCATCATTCGTGCGATGTAGTTCACGCACTAATTTTATTTCGTACTTTAGATCACAGCACTTTTGTTCAAGGTCGTGCATACGATCTAACAATGATTTTACGTCAATGCGTGAGAGTTGAATATAACGGCCTTTCGCAGCCGACGCATCCTGCAAATTATTTAAACGATCATCCAGATTTGAGATCGCGTCTCATTGCTCGTCTTTGGTCTCGTTGATATTTTCGAACTCTTCGCGCATTTCTTGAATTGGCACAGTGCAATTGCCATTAAGAAGCACACCGCGATATTCAGGTATCATTTCAAAACTCGGAGGGTTGACTGAGAGTGTTGGCAAATTGCACAAAAGTAGAAAAAACCATGTAGCATACAAAACGCGCTCATATCATGGTAAATCACTCTAATTATTTATCTGGAAAAGTATGAGGGGCACAAATGATGAATGGACCAAAATTAATCCAAGAACACACATTTTTCCACGTATCGAGTCCCTGTCTGGGCGCCAGATGTAAGGGTACAAATGTAAGCTCTGGATCTCGGGAGAGAGCCGGATCAATATTTAGGATTCGGGATACCTCGACAGAGGTGTGCGTGTATTGATGGATTAATATTGGACTTCATACTTCATTTTCTTGTTCGATTTCCACCCCCACTCGGGTACTTAGAGCCTCGTGACCGATGGAAATCTCCCGAAATTTTTATGATTTTCGCTGAAGAACGAGGTGAGTACTTAAGCTCACCTGCGTGATCGTTCTACGGAAATCATTGTAATCTAAAGTGCTAATTTTATTACCTGGGTAGTCATAAAGGATAGTGAAGGGTACTTAGGGCCACAGACTCATCAGTTATGATACCCAGGCTTAAATCTCCAGAATCCCACAAACCATGATAAATAATTGAATTTATCAGACTTGCAGGATAACTGAGATCTGTATTGTTGAATCAGGCAATTGATTCTTGGTGAGTCCGGGTACTTAGGGCCAAACTACCCCCAAGAGATTGCCTAGGAACTGTATCGAGGTCATTCATTCAGTTTTCAAGAGAAAAACACATATATACTTTATATCATATGAAAATCGTATCATTTATTTTGGCTCTCTATACATTTATATTGTTGGAAAGCTAGAGTTTCAAGCTCTATACAGCTCACGAATTCAACTGAGCATGAGCTTGCCGCAATGGGCTAACGAGCCTGTATTTATACCTGGAACTCTAGCTGTACAATATATCTATATCGTGATTAGATGACTGAGTAGATTATCGAACATTCGCAAAAACACTATTTCATTGGAAAATTGACATTAATTGAACAATCTCGTAAAATCTGCATACAATATTCGATTCGTCATCTCAAAAGGAGATGAATTCAACGCAAAACTCAGATTGACTCATTTTTTATTGATAACCAGGAACAAAAAGATAAATTCCTGAAATTTTCTACGAGCACGTGGCTTTTCATCTAATTTGAAATTCAATGAAAATCAACAGAAACATTGAGTTCGTTTTACATTGGGCTAATCTACTCATCAATGCTTCCGTTTGGAAAAAAGCTATTTCACTCACAAATACATTTTGCAATAAATATTTATAATATTTACAACAAATCTGATTTTGGGTTTATTTCCCTTCAAATGAGGAACTTTGTGATAGATTACGTTTTTTCAGAGTATAAATGTAATGATGTATCAAAAAAAGTGGAAAGAGAAAACCATTGTTGCTTTTTAACAAAAACATTTATTTTGCAAAATAAAATAAATGAGCAAAATCAAGTGATTCTGAAAAATGACTACAGACTTAGATAGTCCAGAAAACGAACTTTGTGATGGCACAGAAAAGTTTCCGATTCTATAAGGTTTTATATGAAAAATTCTCCATAGAATTTCGTGGAACTTTCCGGATTTTCTATGTATCAGTATATACATATCCACATATACTTGTGTTGTCACACCACGCGCGTCACTAGAAAGGTAGCAAACGTCTGCCTTACCGGGTTCAATACGCGCGAAGATTTAAATGCTATAGAGGTACTAATTGTATGTATATTTCAGAAATCATTCAATAAAAATGAAAATTTTGGGGTCCTAGCACTCACACAATAAAATTTCTATTATGAAATTTTGGGAATTTATTTAGTTCCCCACCGTCCTTCAAGATCGATGAGACCAAATAACCACTTTGTAGTACAGTCATAACTTTTGTCTCGCGTAGGCGAAAATCACCAAAATTCATACGAAGTCTCTTACCATTAAAATCAACGTATGTGCCGAGTTTCATCAGGATTTCAGCGTTAAATCTCTTAGGTGCGGTACTCCCTCAAATCTCTGTTGATTTGAAAAAAAAAAACTTCACGGCTCTTGCTGCAACTGAAGATGTGGTTTCTCAGCGCGCAGCGAAAAAATTTCTACTTGTACTAGTTGAAACCCAACTTTTCCGAACCCAATCGTATCGATATCGAAAAAAGTGTTTTTTCGGCCCTCCCTAATGGGCAACCCCGCATCCCTTCTCAATTCTCATATAGTTTTGATGATATCAACAATATTGAGATGGAACCAAGCCCATTCGAAAGAGGAAGATGTGAACTTGACAATAACATCGTTTCGATATCGAAGGAATCTGAGATTTTCGATTTTCCACCGAGAGACTGTCAAAATCGAGCCCCAGACCAGGCGCTTGGGGACCAAGTACACGTTATACGTATGCTGTTATTAACAATTCTTCGTTCCGTTTCTGTGTTTATTGAATCATTGAATCGATTCTTGAATGTTGCCAGATTCCGTCATGCATTGTCATGAACGAAATGTATCTGGTATAAACAATCATAGGAACTAAACCATGACTTTTCAGCATTATAATAACTGCGCGCGCGCAGCTGAATAATACGAGTTTAATTATTTCGCGAGTCTAATAGTTACATGTACAGGAACGAATCGCCGAGTTTTCCAGGGAAATTGTGGTAGGTGTTGGAAAATCGTGGAAAGCAGGGAACATCATCCCGAAATTTCAGTGCGTATCAGAGACATTGCACCATTACGGTCGAGACTTCACGCGTATGTCCTCTAATCCCCCCCCCCCGATTTTTCCCCCACCCACCAAAATTTCCCTGGAAAACTCGGCGACTCGTTCTGGTGGAGAAATTATTGGACTTTCGAACATGATCAAACACTTCCCACTTCGGCTGTGAGCGTGCAGTAATGATGTTAACCAGATGTGATTTTGTTATTATAGTTGCTCATAACAAATAGATTTCGTTCATGACAACGCATAATGGAATCCGGGAATATTCAAGAATCAATTCAATGATTCAATAAACACAGAAACGGAACGAAGAATTGTTAATAACAGCATACGTATACCGTGCACTTGGTCCCCAAGCGCCTGGTCTGGAGCTCGATTTTAGCAGTCTCTCGGTGGAGAATCGAAATATCGAAACGATGTTATTGTCAAATTTACATCTTCCTCTTTTGAATGGGCTTGGTTCCATCTCGATATTCTTGATATCATCAAAACTATATGAAAATTGAGAAGGGATGCGCTGGCTGCCCATATAAACCCACATCAACTGCGCCGGACGCTTTCCCGAGCGCTTTCCACGCGCTTATAGGCTGAGGACTGGGTTCCCCGGGTAAATTGTACAGACCATAGCTGTGGAAAATTCTGAGTTCTACAATTTGACCCCTTGTGTTTTCCCTGGAAACTGCAAATTTCACAAGATATTGGTGAAAATCCTAACTTTCCACAAAAAATTGTTAATAACAATGGGTTGGCACACGAATTCGCCCAAGGAACCTCAAAAAATCGATCCAGTAGGTGAAAATGCATAGGAAAATGCCAAGTTTTCCTCTGGAAATTCATATGCATACGCGAGCATAGGTAGTGCCCAGACTATATCGCAGGTCAGACTGTCGCTTCACCGTGTGATATCGCAGCAAGCAATCATTAAGGGTCGCAGACGAAGAAGGAGCGACAGTGATATGGGCATTTCTCTGGAACTTTTACACCGGCTGGAATACAGCTATGGATGATGATATACGAGAACAATCAAATCTATCGGCCCCAATCGAAGTGGAAATATCATCATTCAGGTCTCTATATGAGATATCTTTGGCCTCTGTATGATCAGAAAAAGTTGATTCGTTCTAGCTGACTCAAAGAGAGAAAATGTGGGGAAAATTCTGTGGAAATACTTGGTACTTTCGTGCAGTCTTACGGATATTCTGGTGATGCCGCGATGTTTTTCGGGTTGATTCAAGCTTCATTTGGTGGAGGGTATATTGAAGAGAAATGGCCCCGAAGCGCGATGGTGTGCTACCAATTCAGCCGAAACTGTATGACTTCGAAAATTGGGAATAAATAATCAATCATGTCCCGTTCAACTCAAAGATGATTACGCCAAGCTCCTGCCGTGACTCTGAACGCAATTTTTGGAATGCATATCTAAAGTAGATGCAATTGGGGAGATTTTGCGACAAGTCTCGTGTTGTTGCGATATTTCTGTCTAGAATACGACCGTTCTGAAGTGAGATAGGAAGAACGTGACTCACGAAAAAAATTCAGTTCTTCTCATCCCACATTGGCGGATCGAGCTCTATGTTGATGAGACCAATCGTGATCGGATACCCTGACCTTACGAAGCTGCAAAAGGCCCAAGGCATTCGTTGAAATTGTCAATTTTGTCAAATAATTGCTTAGGAAATTCTGGAAAATCGGCGAAAAACTACTTCTTGTTCGACTTATTAACGTGATTTTGGCGATGCCACTTACTCTATATGAGTTTCAATAGTGGATTTGTAACTTTCAGTACTACACAAATATGTGAGCAAAAGGTCCCAGGTGTGCGTTGAGTGGTCTCCATTTTTCGTTTTTCAACGATTCTCAGCAAAGTGCAAAAGTTCCAGAGAAACGCTCATATACTTGGAACATGCATGTAATTGTATACAAACGCTGATTATAAAAGTCGGTCAGTATGGTCGACGCGCGCCTACTAACGTTAGTTTCTCCAGCGCACGTACTCCCGGGTCGGAATATTCTTGCTCTTGTTCAACACACTCTTGTATATGTTATCAACAATATTCAAAAGCAATCCCGACGTTACGTCTAAAAGTTTTATAAATATACCGGTGCTCCCAATGCATTGACTTCAATTCTCATTGAGCAACTTTCAATCTAGGGAACCACTTCCGCCGCCATCTAGTGATGCAATTTACATCCGCTCCCAGTGTGACTGTAGATGTAACTGCTCTCGTGAGTGTACGTGTCTGTGTGTATTTATGTGAGTGCTAGTTTCAAATTGTCCCTAGAAATCAAGATTGCATGCGATGGCGTTATGAGTGAACGCTGACATGGGCGGGCACGCATGGTGCGTCATGTGTGAGATGTGAATGCTTGTGTATGTGTGCGATGCATGTTTGGATGTGATACCGCGCGCGGTAACGAAGGGATCTGTGCATGCGTGATTAGGACATAACTTGGGTATTTCGAAGCCAAAAACGGTGGAGGTCGGAATTTGGCTTGAAAATTGAGTGGTTGAAATATATCTGCACTCTGACTATTTATAAATGTTTTCCAATCTATTTGGCATCCAAAAACAATTCCCAGACGGGCATAAACGTTAGTCAATCTACGTGAAAGATATGGGAAATTTCCGATATATTTTTGCCACATAGTAAGGACAATTAACATAAAAACTGAACACAAAGGCGTAAATCGAAACGGATCGTTTTTTCCAAACACACAGTTTTTTCACGGTGAGAGTTGATTGTGAGAAAGTTTTCGGACCTGAATCTTGCATTAGTGTTGCATTAGAGTCAGTGACTACGGTGAGGACATCTCTTATTTTGCAACGGGAAAATTCTCCATAGATCATCACGCGCGGGGTTTTTTTCTTTTACTCTAACGCAGGAGGCTGTTCACGTAATATATCACTCCGCTAAAGGTAAACATTTTTCCTCTGGCGTGTTAGGGATTAATTACCGCCTCGATTACCGCCCTTAAAGAGCAGTTTATGAAGCGAGTTAGGCCCGGAGTCGCACTATCGGGAAGTATTCGGAAAATTTGCAAAATTCTAGGACAGAATGTCGGCTGTGTTTTGACTATTTTGAAGTGAGACTTGATACTCGATTTGTACATTATATTACCTTCTGATGACCCAATTTTGATGTTTGAGTGGTGCGGAACCGAGATTGAATGAATATCTCTGTAAACTACACGATTGAAATGTGCACCTCCAATTCAGGACATGCCACGGTAAGGACATTTTGAGCACTTTTGGTGAGCTCAGGTCCATATTAAACTTATATCCGCTCCCGGAACTATTGGGATGAGATGACAACTCGTGAAATGCCGTGCGCGGCAACGAAGGGATCCATATATCCCAACTCCAAGCTCAAGCACTGACTTGGCTAGATGAAAAACAGCTTTGCTACGCACAAGTCTCGGTTAAAATTGAGTTACAGATACACCTTACCAAGGTACAAAATTTGAAAGTATGGTGATGCTATTTCTCATGAAATGAAAAAAATTCGTTTGAGTTTTTCTTACGAAATCAAAGGAACCCAGAACACATCGCGCCATTGATAGCCATTCTCACCAGTAACGAAGTGATGGATATATAAATATTTCATTGCTCAAGTACCTATTGTCGAGGGAAAAAGGAAGTACAACTATTTTGTCGAATAAATTTTGAGTAATAGAGTGGGTGGTGTTGTGTCACGTGCCCTCAATGAGCCCATACATAGCTTGATATGATAATTAAACAACGAATTTCTTTCGAATCTCGATTAATTTTCTCAGATACTCTGAGTAACGAGAGATGAATTTCTCTCTTAGCAGCTTCGAATCAGTTGACTGTCGAGATTCGAAAGAAATTCGTTTTTTCAGATCCCTTCGTTACCCCGCGCGGTATCACATCCAAACATGCATCGCACACATACATAAGCATTCACATCTCACACATGACGCACCATGCGTGCCCGCCCATGTCAGCGTTCACTCATAACGCCAATCTTGATTTCTAGGGACAATTTGAAACTCGCACTCACATAAATACACACAGACACGTACACTCACGAGAGCAGTTACATCTACAGTCACACTGGGAGCGGATGTAAATTGCATCACTAGATGGCGGCGGAAGTGGTTCCCTAGATTGAAAGTTGCTCAATGAGAATTGAAGTCAATGCATTGAGAGCACCGGTATATTTATAAAACTTTTAGACGTAACGTCGGGATTGCTTTTGGATGTTGTTGAAGGGGTGAATAGAGGTCTTGAGGAGTAGGCATGGGTATATTGGAGGGAGACAAAGGGGAGATAAATATGTTCGAAATTTTTTGAGGTTGGGAAACCAGCCATTCAGCCGTATAGTATAAGGGTAGTGAGACAGCGATGCGCCATGCTATATACTTTCGCTGCCTCGCTACCGCGAGGCGTGATATGATAGGAAGTTCATTGATGATCAAGAAAGAAAATGACGGTGATTCTGATTATCATCCCCGCTTCTGGGTTTCAGGATACTATCAACCAGCTGGTCCGCTCTTACAGCATCCACCTTCGCTACAAATTAAAGGACCTCCGCCAGAATCAACGCCTACGCCCCCGCACATCACCGAGAGTTCTGAAGAGATCATCCCAACATCTTCAATACATAGCGGAAATACAGGCAAGTTCAACTGGCGATAAAGAGTACTTGTGTTCACATCGGATCTTGAGGTGGCTCGCTTTTGGTTTGTGAGTAGAAATAGTAGCTCGTCGGGAACATTATCCACCTATTTCTAGCTGTTTCAAATTTTAAATTTGAATGACGGTTGCTACCAAACTTATGGCCAGGAGTCTCGCCAAGAGATGTATGAGAGATAAAATGAAGATTTTGCTTGACTAGTCAAACCAAGTGTCCTGTTTCCATGACAGGTTTTCACGTGCATTTTTTCTCATTTGGTGAGAGGTCAAAACTGGGTTGACCTGTCTGTTTCGTTGTTACGTCTCATGCATTCCGAATGAGGTTGACGATCGCCTTTCATGGGTTCGAGTGGATTGTTCTAATGCGCATCAACTTATCAACTGATGATGTAGGAAACAGACATGTATTTTTTGAGTTATCCCATTTGGAAGTTCGTATGAAATATCGCCTAGGTGTAATTTCATTCGATTTCTAGGGGCCTTATTCAGACAGACTGAGGAATTCTATTCTCCTGGTCTCGGAATCACAATTCAAACGTCGTGTGACCCCGTCAAACTGAAATGGCGTTGCCAACGCAAAGAACCGGCACATTATGGTACACTGTGGAAAAGTGATCGATTTCTCACCAAATTTAGCAATTACCTGATTGAAAAGTCAAGGGTGTGGCAGAAAATTCGTCGACTAGTTGCGTACCTGATTCAACTACTGGTTAAAGATTCAAATACTGTGAATATGTGGATGATTATGCGACCCTTGAGATGTATAATAGGTGGTGGTCCGCGGGTGATGGTGAAAGATCAGAAGAACAAGTTTTTGCAGCTTTGTGTGTGAAGTTGTAAAAAAAATGAGACTTCTCTTGAACTAATATTTGTACTCGATCGATACGATCAAGCACTGTATTTATCATTGGCGGGAATTACAAATGATTTAATTTCAATTGATCGGCTTTCGCCAGTAGCATTGTGTCAACAAATTTCGCTGACTCATGTCAAAGATCCAGTTGAATTACTTCAACTCGAACTATGCACCTCCAAGCCTCGTATGGTTGCGAGGTTGACTTTGATGGAATTTTGATGGAAAGTGTAAGGGTGAGAAGAGACATATTGATATTGCTTTGTTGATTTCAGTGGAGGTACCGTCTTTCGACTCACACCCTCCACTGGCTCCTAGCCTGTGGACAAGGATACGCTTTGTCATCGCGTCCTCGCGCAATACCGACTTTTTACCACTTCGGTGGAGTGGCAGCATTCCATCTAGTAGTCGAACCGTGTGCCCCCCAGAATCCAACCCTATGACGGGGCAGCGGCTGAAGTGCAAGCACTAGCAGCCGTGGACTCAGCCCCGACCCTGCTCTCTCAGCACGAATCAGTCAGATTGTCATTGATTCCGTCAGTATTAAAAACGTCACTGATTGAATCAGTAATTCTTTTTTTGCTCCAAAGGCCAGCTGATCATCAAATTCTCCAAAGTCATTACTACTGATTGAGTTAACTGACCGGATCAGTCCATATACACTGATTCATCAGTCATAATTGATCCTAAACCGATTAACTGATTGTCAGTCCATATGGACTGATCCGGTCAGTTAGCGCTTAGAGTACTGATTCGGCATAACTCCTTTCTTCTAGCATAAATACCCCGGGAATTTTACTGATCAATCAGTGACATTCGCGGAATAGTTGTCAATCAGTAAAGTTTGAATCAGTAATTACCATATCGGTATCATCGCGATAACTTACACGGAACGTGTTATGACCTTTCATTTCGACGAGCGAGCTCTGAATTACTCTATTCAAATTTTCCTCCATGTATTTTATTATAATACACTTGGGAATGAAGTTCCAGACGGTTCAGTTTACTTCTCTTTTTTATTTTCGAGGATAGAGGACCGAAATGTCAGTTCCGTGCATTGTTACATTTGAGTCATACTTCTTAATATCGCCAATTTTTGGGTCACAGGTCACGGATTCTTTTGTAACATTGGGTACATGTTATACATCATGAAAGAAGGTGGAAAACACATCAGTTTTCAGGCCCCGAAAGTGATCCGGGCAAGTTTAGCGGCCTATTTTCGTTTATAAAATTCGCAAAAAATACGATTTTTGCTTTTTTTGATCGATTTTTCATATGACCTAATTAAAAAAATATTACAAACACACATTTTGACGTAAAAAAGCGGAACTTTTAAAAAAAAATGCTCGCAGAATCGGAAATAGTATATTAAGCAACAAGGGTGCCAACAGATATTTGCGCACGAGTCCCCGCAACGAGTGTGCAAACGGACCATTTGCACACGAGTGCGGGGACGAGAGCGCAAATGTCGGCACCCGAGTTGCTTACGATATTTTTTGTTATTGCTGTGAGCAAAAATGTAACTCGCCCAAAACCCTAGAAAAAAGTCGCGGATTTTTTTGCTCTGGGGTGAAGGAATTCTCTTAATTTCTGTTCTCTTTAGTTATATTGAGTATTACGAGAAATTGATCCGTAGATCCATTAAATCGTATACTTCATGTATTATTTTGAACGGGACAGAGCTTATCGTCATCACGTTGAAACACCCATATTTTGAATATAATTATGGTTTCACAATGTCTAGTATTATCCAAAGTAAATTGAATATCCACAATATGTCGGTTAATCGATCCTTTGACCGGAGATGATGTTAGGGCGTGGAGAAGGGCGCAGTGCGGGGTCCAGGGGCGGTAGCCCCTAGTGGGGGTGCAGGGGGCGAAGCCCCCGCCGGGGGGTTCGGGGGGCGGAGCCCCCCGACTGAAAAAAAATTTTGAAAAATATATAAGAAAAAAGTCTTTTGCCCACCCCCTTGACTGGAAAAAATTTTTTTAATTCATCAGGAAAAACAACTTTTGCTCATCTTTCCGACTGGAAAAACATTTTGCCAAATTTATCAGAAGTAAGATTTTTGCCCATCTTCCCGACTGGTAAAAAATTCTGAAAAATTTATCAGAAAAAAGAATCTCCCTGACTGAAAAAAAATTCTGACAAATTTATCATAAAAAAGACTCTTGCTCATATAATATATGATTACAATGATCTTCAACAAGGAAACAATATACCAGTTTCTGCTGATGATGACTGTAATCCATCAAGCATTTCAAAATAGGTTTAAGTGTATTCAATTTGACTAATTCCTAACTTGTATCGACTGTGTAATTTATTGATTTTTCGGCTGACTGAAGCAGTTTTTACTTTACTTGCTTGTACTACTTGCATTTAGGCATGATTTTCAACATATCCAGATTCTTGTTATTTTTCTACATATTTACAGCCATAAATCTACAAATCTCACTCTAGTCAAATATATCTATTGAGTATAGGATGATCAACCATCAATCCAAATTTGGTAAGCAAACTGTGCGTAAACGTCCCATTTGCACACTGTTTCATCGTTTACGCAGTGCGCAAATGGATATTTGCGCACTACCGTGTGCAAATGAGTCATTTGCGCACTGTGCAAATGAGAATCCGTGCCCAAATGGGCCATTTGCACACGCACACTTGCGTCTAAACGGCCATTTTTGCGCACAGAATAACAAAAAGGATAATTTAACCATAAAAAGAGTAGTTTTCTGAAAAAAAGTAATTTTTAGGGCCTCGGGGCCCCCTTCAGCTCAAATCTAACATTTTCATCGGTAGGGCTATGCCGACTAAGCTAAACTACGCTAAGCTTAACTTAGCTTAACTGCGCTAAGCTTTAACAAACTTAACACGTACACACACATACCAGCGCATGAGAAAGATATGTCATCGCATATTGAGAATGTCATGAGCGGCACATATGACTAACCTCACCTCATCTTTTCATTCAATTGCTGCATACAGCTGCATAATAGCAGAAAGAATAACAGCAGAACAGAAAGTGACATTGTGCAATTGTTGAAAATCAACCTCACCAGTTTTCAATGCACTACCTACATTACGTTTGATGCTGTTGCGATTGTGCAGTGCATTTGCTGTTGAATGTTAATGTTTCATGTGTTTCAGATTCAAGAACCAACCCCGAATGAGATCATACTTGCACTTCTAAATTATCACAAGTTCATCAACTACTGAATAAACTTGTTGACATTACCACTGCTGTAGATGAGAAGATGAGTTTTCTCATCTTTTTGCCAGCGGAGTAAATTATTCTGTTATTCATTCTATGGAAATACTCTGAGTGCGTGGTTAGTTTTCTAAATGCCTTACCATGACCAGATGGGTGTAACTCTTTGGCTCCTCATGTCTCTTGATTAATTATTGAACTAGAATTCTTTTCTCAGTTTCATTTTGGTATGCGTTAGTTTAATACTTGATTCGCAGGTGACAAGAGATTTCAAGGGGTGGTTGGCGGAATGGAATATCTCAACTCAAATCACTTTCTACAGTATCACATAAGTTTCAGTTACATTTCATGACTACAATTATTCTTAGATTATAGAATTATCCAATTCAATTCAATTTTCAATTCACAAGTGTGTTTCAAGACTGGGCTGATGTGACATTTCGTGTGACATCCAATGTGTCACAGAATGGGAACCGGTTGAAATATCTTGATACAATCAGTGGGTAGTTCAGCCTCTGGAATGAGATTTCGCATTAACTTGTAACTCTATTTAAGAATTGCCGGTATGTTTCACACTAGATTGAAAATGATTTGATATCAAGCGTGGGTCTTGATTGCCATTCCACACTTGGCATAATTGCTACAGCTTTTACTATACAAATTGTTGGACAAGACCAGATGCACTCTTCTTTTCCAGTGAGACAGGGTAGTCTTGACAATTTTCAGAAATTGGGGAGTTAGTCTGAATAAGTCTATACAACTTCATACAATGAGCAAACTGAAATACACTGACCAAATGAATTTATATCCTTGGATCTCTCAGAATAGCACAGCTTGGGGACACGGCAGGCTTGAATATTTATTTGGTCAGTGTATTCCAGTTTGCTCATTGTATGATTCTGTAACACATTTGATTTCACATCAGCCCAGTCTTGAAACACACTTGTGAATTGAAAATTGAATTGAATTGGATAATTCTATAATCTAAGAATAATTGTAGTCATGAAATGTAACTGGAACTTATGTGATACTGTAGAAAGTGATTTGAGTTGAGATATTCCATTCCGTCAACCACCCCTTGAAATCTCTTGTCACCTGCGAATCAAGTATTAAACTAACGCATACCAAAATGAAACTGAGAAAAGAATTCTAGTTCAATAATTAATCAAGAGACATGAGGAGCCAAAGAGTTACACCCATCTGGTCATGGTAAGGCATTTAGAAAACTAACCACGCACTCAGAGTATTTCCATAGAATGAATAACAGAATAATTTACTCCGCTGGCAAAAAGATGAGAAAACTCATCTTCTCATCTACAGCAGTGGTAATGTCAACAAGTTTATTCAGTAGTTGATAAACTTGTGATAATTTAGAAGTGCAAGTATGATCTCATTCGAGGTTGGTTCTTGAATCTGAAACACATCAAACATTAACATTCAACAGCAAATGCACTGCATAATCGCAACAGCATCAAACGGAATGTAGGTAGTGCATTGAAAACTGGTGAGGTTGATTTTCAACAATTGCACAATGTCACTTTCTGTTCTGCTGCTATTATTTCTGCTATTATGCAGCTGTATGCAGCAATTGAATGAAAAGATGAGGTGAGGTTAGTCATATGTGCCGCTCATGACATTCTCAAAATGCGATGACATATCTTTCTCATGCGCTGGTATGTGTGTGTACGTGTTAAGTTTGTTAAAGCTTAGCGCAGTTAAGCTAAGTTAAGCTTAGCGTAGTTTAGCTTAGTCGGCATAGCCCTTGACTCGTCAAATTTCTCGTCGAAAACCGTTTAGAACAAATTGAGATCTACTTGGGATGAGTTGCTCTGAATGAAGTTCCAAGAGAAACCGTCGAAAAGGGTCTTCACTCGTACTCACGCATGGTTATCATCTTCATACAGTGAGTTGCGGTCGAGGATCACGATTCGCTCGGATTCGGCTGAACATGTTTTCTGACGTACTTTTGTCAAAGAAAATGAGTAAAGTTCGCGTGACACTTGTCAATCAGTAAAGTTTGAATCAGTAAACCACATGTGAATCAGTAAAACATGCACAGATTTACTGATGAATCAGTCTATATAGACTGATTCATTCAGTTAAAATTGATCCCACTTAACTGACCCGATCAGTGTATATGGACTGATTGTCAGTTAGATCTGACTGATTCATGCTGAGAGAGTGGGTATCTTTGTTAGAAGCCCTTCGACTTCAGCCTTGAAAGGTCGTGGCCGAGGCCTCTTACGAGGATACTCTCCCTGTTTTTCTCACGCACACAGACAGGTCACTGCTCGAGCGCTCCTATGGAGCTTAAGGCGAGGCCGTAGTCTGCGGCCATCTTGAAAAAGCTAGGGAGATTGACCGAATCCGTTCTGTGAATATCTCGAGTTTTACTTAACCAAATCCCTCCATATTTTGTATGCGTCAACAAAATGCATGTAAGAATTGCGCTATGGAGCGAAATCCCACAAATGTGGAGAAAGAAACTTCCATGAAAAGCGCTGGACAGATGTCGTCTACTCCTGTGATAAAGCATGCTGTTATACTTCATTCTATAATTTTGTGATCAGCTCGTTTTTTCTCACTTTCACTCCATAGCGCAATTCTCTCAAGTTCGTAGATGATAGTAAGACCCTTATTTGTTGATAATTCTCTGTAAAACTTGAGATAAATCCAGAACGGCGATAAGTTATACACGATGACAGCCATAATTTTATGTTTCTTCAAAGTGGTCAGACTGATCAGCGGGCGCGAGGCGGGACAGCAGCAAGACCGTCTGCTTCGATCATGCACGTTCCCGTGTGTTGTCTCGGTCATCGCGGATGAGATATGTTGTTGTAAGCCGCGACTTCCCGGTGGAAAGCGACGGCCCAGGTGATGATATTATATGTCATCATCGACCGGACCCGGGTCCTTTGTCGCGCGAATTTTCTGCGATCAGGCATGGTGGTGAATCTGATAGCCGTCCGCTGCGACATGCATCTTTTTGCATCTATTGGCAGAGAGCTCAGTGCAACATCAACTTTGCAAATTTGCAAGCACGAGCCTTTGAACAAATACAGAATGCAAGTGTTTTTGTTTGGACCTCTAATCCAGTTCTGATCATTCTGATTGATTCTAATGAAGGTTCCAGTTTCAATACCCTAGAATACTTGGTGAAAATAACGTATCCGGGTCACTTTGAGAGATAAAGTCAGTCTTGGAATATTGAATTGGAGTTCAAATCATGTCTGCTAAGGTCCCTGTATTTCAGAGGGATAATTTCATGTTCAGTTATTTGAATCCGTTGGGAATTACTTGAGTTCTAAAGGTTTCGTGAAGAAAATTTGGAAAGTTAGCTCATGATTTTGTTGTCCTCAAGATGTATTGAACAAATACTGAATGTAACTGTTCTGTTTGGGCCTATAAACCAGTTCTAGTCATTCTAATGATTCTAGTCAAGATTCCAGTTTCAATACCCTAAAATACTTGGTGAAAATAACGTATCCGGGTCACTGTGAGAGATAAAGTCAGTCTTGGAATATTGAATTGGAGTTCAAATCATGTCTGCTAAGATCCCTGCATTTCAGAGGGATAATTTCATGTTCACTTATCTGAATCCGTTGGGAATTACTTGAGTTCTAAAGGTTTCGTGAACGAAAGCTAAAAAGTTAGTTTATGAATTTTGTTGTCCTCAAGATGTGTTGAACAAATACTGAATGTAACTGTTCTGTTTGGGCCTCTAAACTAGTTCTGGTTATTCTAATGATTCTGATCAAGGTTCCAATTTCAATATCCTAGAATACTTGGTGAAAATGGCGCATACAGGTCATTTTGAGAGACAAAGTCAGTTTTGGAATATTGAATTGGAGTTCATATCATATCTGCTAAGATCCCTGTATTTCAGAGGGATGATTTCATGTTCAGTTATTTGAATCCGTTGAAATTTGATTGAGTTTTAAAGGTTTTGTGACCAAAAGTTAGAAAGTTAGTCTGTGAATTTTATTGTACTCAAGATGAATTAAACAAATACAGAATGTAAGTATTTTGTTTGGGCCTCTAAACCAGTTCTGATAATTCTAATGGTTCTAATCAAGGTTCCAGTTTCAATATCTTAGAATACTTGGTCAAAATGACGCATACGGGTCATTTCCAGAGATAAAGTCAGTCTTGGAATATTGAATTGGAGTTCAAATCATGCCTGCAAAGATCCCTGTATTTCAGAGGTATGATTCCATATCCAAACTTTAGGATCAGTTGAGAATTGATAAATTTGTATTTTCTGAAGTTTTCCTAAATTTGAAAATTGGGGTCTCTGATAATACTTATTTTTCAAAAGTTCATGATCAGTGGCTTTCTGTCCATTCAAATTTAATCATCAAGTTAATTGAATTGCATCTAATTGCATCTGTGGTTTCCACTATAGGTACACATTATTCCCAAGGCCCCTAATGTATGTGAGAGGGGCACAATGTCAAGACCTCTGATATTAGTGTGCGAGAGGGGTACAATATATACATAGACATGAAGTGTGTGTGTGTGTATTCACACATACATATACATCAACAATCAGTATATTTACAAAGGTTAGAGTGTGCGGGTGGTGACACGCCTGCTGATCATCAAGCGCACTGAGCTATATGGTAATCGCAGGGGTGCCACCGTAAGTTACTTGGGCTGTTCCGATATGGCGGCAGACTACGGCCTCACCTCAAATGCTCTCCCATGTTTCATATAAGACCACGGTCTCTTGGTCTAACCCGTGAAATAACTCGGGAAACCAGAGTAGTCGTCACGTACTCACCTGTCGCGGTCAGCAGGTCCTTATGGCGATTCCAATTGAGTGCCCTGCGGCGCTCGCGATGGACTCAGTCCGCCGAGGCCCCTTGCGGGTTACCTCTCCCATTGAATTGTCGGCCTTGATTGGTATCAGACCGAGAACCGAAAATTCACGGTGTCTCGTCCCAGTGTTTCACAATCTCCACTGTGAACGTTCGACTGGTGTCCGTCGAGGTTCCTCATCGGAAGGTGAAGAGACATATGGGAAAAATTTTGACTCTACGCTAGATTACAGTGCGTTTCGCCATTCCTCGTCAGATCTGGCTTGTCAAGGGGACAGACGATCTGCCGAGGTTAGTCGTGCCGATAGTGCCGAGCTACTGGTAAAAGCCGATCAATTGAAATTACTCATTTGTAATTCCCGCCAGTGATAAATACAGTGCTTGATCTATCGATTGAGTACAGATATTAGTTTGATATATATTCGACAGTAGGCTGAAAATCTGTCGAGTCGATTTCATATGGAAATAGCGGGTTAACATCATCTTTCTCGCAAGTGCTTACGCATGTAAGACTTTTATATATAAAGCTGTTTAAGAGCTCGACATTCGGCCACTTAGGCCAAGTGCGTCGGGGACTAACCTCGGCAGATCGTCTGTCACCTTGACAAGCTAGATCTGACGAGGAATGGCGAAACGCACTGTAATCTAGCGTAGAGTTAAAATTTTTTCCATATGTCTCTTCTCACCCGCACACTTTTCATCAAAATCCTCCAAGTTAACCTCGCAACCATCCGAGGCTTGGACGTGCATAGTTCAAGTTGAAGTAATTCAACTCGATCTATGACATGAGTCAGCGAAATTTGTTGACACACTGCTACTGGCAAAAGCCGATCAATTGAAATTCAATCATTTGAGACTTCTCTTCATTATTTACAGTGCGAAAAGTAATGCGGAAATGACTTTTCGCAAAGTTTTACATTCACGCACAGTTCCAAAATATGATGTCACATCATCCCTCTAAGAGTAGACCTCTCTTCGAAACTTCGTTTTTAAGATAATCTTGCTTGGACACTGGACAGTGGTGCATTCAGTTACAACTTCGCGCACAGTTGCAAAAAATAGTATACGCAACACGTGCGAGAAGTTTCCGCACACGTTGCCAACTCGCGCGAGAAGTAACATTCACTCACTCGTTGGGTAACTTGTGCGGAAATTGACCTTCTCGCACTCGTTGCGTAATATACTATTCTTCATATTTTTTCGTAAACAAATAGAAGTGAACATCAGCAGTGGCATCAAACGCCTTTTTGCTTAAGAAGGCCCAGTTGAGGGGGTTCGATATTTACTGACTTTTTCGGCCAGGAAGCTGGGACTAATAAAATTGATAGATTGAGAGCCTCCGAATCGATTGCCGTTGAAAAAAATATGGGTTGACGATGAAATTTTTCAGATCGAATCATTTGAAAATTGGATGCTGACTCACGTATTACGAGCGTATCAAAGGTTTATAGCTAGAAGTGACATTCTTTCGTATTCATCGGCCACAATAATGAGAAACTGAATGCAGGAAGCTGTGATTCCATACTTCCTGAAAAATCGTTAAAATAAGGGATTGACGGACATTTTGGAGATTTTTTAATATAAATTGTTGACGCGGAGGTTATACATGTGATTCCCGCACTCGTTGCGGGTAGGTTACGTCAAGCGATGCACCAGAAATTATCATTCATGATTCCACAGATTCTATCATTGTGAATTGACTTCTAGCCTCATCTAAATTCATATTTCGAAATCACAGATAGAAATCAAAGCAGTCAGGAATGCGAATATGGATTTTTGGGTTTATTGCTACTGTCGGTTTTCACCTTGACTTGCGAGTCGCTATCGAACCCTCGACCGAACCCCCTTATCAAGACCATGCGGTGGCTGTGCAAGCTTAATTTTGTTCCAAGTATTCTTGAATTCTCTTGCGATTCGGGCTAAACGACGAGTTGAGCCACACTTGTTGTCATCTAACTTGAATGGCTCAACTCGTCGTTTAGCTCAAATCGCAAAAGAATTCGAGAATACTTGGAACAGAAATGTGTATATATTATAGGTTAGGATGTACCAGACGCCCAGTGGTCTCTACTTCCCTGCAATAAATCTAATGGTTTAGGTTGAACGTTGAGTCGTCGAGAATAAGTCGGACAGTAACAATAACTAGACAACTCATCTCAAACTTTGTACCATTAAAATTTCCATATAAGTGGTGAATGGAACTTTACGGACGTGCTGCACGGCTACCGCATGCCCTCAACCCATTAATACCCAGGATGACACTTTCATGACATCTTTTTGAGGCTTGTTATTCAGTACGAAAAAGCCTTCAAAAAAATCCCCAGGGTATATGGGCAAATCTCACGAAGTATGCGGTTTGGCCGAATAGGCCTATTTTCACGTTGTCAGAAGAACAGTCGCGTTTTTTCCGCCGCTCGCATTAGATCATTTTAAAGATCCACTCATTTTTAACAGTTCTGTATCATCCAGAAGTCTATTACTTGCTATAGAAAGGTACTGAGAGACGCTTCTTCGTGACAAAATCGCAATTTTCGACCGAACAAGGTCATAATTCTCTCACGCCCTAGCTCGCCACAGGCGGGGCGGTTCACCGATCGGTCTGAAAATTGGATATGTGATGGATTATAATATATAGAAACATATAATTTTCGCCCGAGGCTGTGCCTATCAATGCGTCAGAGTGGCGATGATTCGTTGGAGCGAACTCCGATTTTACTATTTTTCCTGTATCGCTCTTCTAATGGATGCAGCACTCGGGGCGGTGAATATTTCGGGTCCATGAAGTCAGTGGACAAGGTAAGAATCCCGTTAAACTCGATATTACAATCGTTTGTTATAGCAAAACTAAGTATTTTATCATCAGTGACATTGGTGTGTTAGATTCTTGGTTTTTGAGTTGATCGCGAAAAAAGTTTGGCTACAGCGGACAAGCTCGAATCTTCATTTCCTTACCGACTAATGCCCTTAAAAATATTCTGTAAAGAGGGATCGGAGCAAAATTGTTTGTTAAGGCGATGCGGTCACCGTGCAACCCGGAAATTATATCTTATTTGGATGTAAATCAAAAAATTTCCACAAAACCAAGTTGGAGACGATTTGTCCATTACGTATTATCATTTTAATTGTGGTGGACAACTCATTATTTGTCACCAATCACAAGACTATCACTAATAAACGAGAATAACTTGCCCGCGGGTACTTTCTAACCTACAAATTGGCACATTTTCGTTCACAAAACTCTCAAAATCTAGTCCGATTTGGGCCAAACGAAGAGTTATCCAGGCCAAGTTAGATGATAATAAAGCCTGGATAACTCGTCGGTTAGCCCATAATGGAAAAGATTTTGAGAGTTCTGTGAACAAAGTTCAGCGTGCACGGTGACCGCATCGCCTTAAAGCAGCGATCATGACCAGAGCCGAAAAATTTTCAATACTCATGAAGGGCTTTGTGATTCTCTAAAAATTGTTCAAATCCGCCGCGCAAGCAGCGGTGGGTGAAAGTATACTTGTCCAATACTCGTGTCAGGGCCGTATATACCGCGTGATTGATACCCGACACCCGGACCCCGCACCGCATCTCGATTCTTATTCTTGATTCGAATAATTTATTAAAAAATCGCTCCGAACGTGATGGATGCGATCAAGTGGTAAGAAAGAGGAAAGTACATCATATCAAGGATTCTTTAAATCAATAAACACACATGGATGATCCTGATGACCTCGTGATCGTCGTCACTACAAATATTCACAGAGAGACTTTGGAATCCTTCTTCATTTCGTTCACGAGTTTTGGAAAGGAAAGTCATGCCATTTGACACTTTTTTTGGGCCTAACTACCCTCATTGTTAACCCTCTCTGAGTTGAGATGAGGAACGATCTCCCCTTGATTTTTTGAGGAATTCGCGTTCCAAAGTTAATACCTCCATGTTCGTTTTTCTTTCGTGATTATCTCAGATTTTGGGCGTTCTATCAAAAAAAAAAAAACGAAGAGGAATGAAAATCCTTATCGTTAATAAATGATCTTTCCGCTAGGTGGAAGCAGGAGATTTAGTGGCTTCCGAGACAAAGCCGAAAAATTGCCTCATACGTGCGTATTTTAAATCAGGCGATTTATTGTCTGTGGCAAAAACAGTTTTTCGTTACTATCAGTAGTAAGTCTCATGAGGAATGGATTTACTAGCATACTCAGACACCAAAAACAGGTCTTTTCCATGATTTTGGGACCTAACTACTTGGGTCGGATTTGGGCTCATTTGCAACAATCAGGTACTTTTTTGACACCGATCCAAAATTGCTGACACCCATAGTCAATCTGCTGAACATGACAAATATTTTCAGACTCAATAAAATTCAGCACAAAAATAGCCCCTAATCCTCTTGCTATTTAGGAGCCAGTCGAATGAACAAAAAAATGCGTAATAGCAAAATCATCTCACGAACTAGAAACTATAACACAGAGTACTTGAGGCTCAGTGCGCTCGCAAATGATCGTAAAAACTTTTTTTGAACCGAAACGCATCGGCGTTTAACTCGAACGAGAACTCGAAGCTGTAAGTGGGCGGGTCCAGCAAATATAGGGCACGCTATAACCGTTACCTAATACAAAAAAAAATTCACGAGAATTGGCTCTGTATCCGCCACCTTATGGTGGTTTATACGCTTGGCTGTCCATGAGAAGCCGACGAGACCCAATCGATTTTCCAACATTCCAAACTTATTAAGTGACAAGTTGAGTAAACCCTTATTCGCGTAGAAAGCTTTCATTCATAAGACAAAGTGCATGTGCCAAACATGCCCCCCTCCCCCTATTTTTTGAAAACTACAGTACTGAGCTGTAATGATGTGATAATAGTGAAATTTGAGATGATGACATATACTCTGCATCACTTTGTTTCATTGACTGCTGAGAACCCATAATCCGAGGATCGAAAAGCAAATCCGCGATGAAGTGCCTGACGCAAAAGATCGTTCTCATCACCTAGAATAGTACATTTCGATACGATTGTGGAACAATAGGCTTTACACCCGTGTATCGAACTGTGTTACTCGATAGTGTGCAAGAAAATTGAAAATCAGTGCGGAAAAGAGACGTTTCCGCACAGCTTGTCGGAAAGCGTATATTAAGCATTGCAACACGTTGAAATCACTTTATTCCACGTACTTCGACGTGACAGACACGTTTCGAATGTAGAACCGTTTTCCTTTGAAATTAAAAAACCAAGAATCGCTAGAAAATTTTAGAACATTCTTTCTATCATCTTTAGAGTTCACAGACCTGTATGGTACCTTCACAGCAACTGTTGAGCGGCTCCTTGTAATAACGAAATCCTACTTACATAATTCGAAATCCCCGTGCAGTTTTTATTGCTTGACTTTCATCATATTTATCATAGATGGTGGGCGGGAAGAGGGGAAATATGAGATCCAAAATGGCAACCAAATCTGCACACGTAGTCATTTCCTACTACTCCGTACGAGTATAATCCCGTTGGGATCAGATCTGGAGCTGCTCGGTTTTTGAAATGCGACCAAAAATGGCATTGTTAATTTATAACCCGTGAATCGTTTTTTGAGTTTTTTGACGATTTGCACACGCGGTGCGTTCTCTTCAAATTCGACATAACTTCTACATTTTTTAAAATTTTTCCATGCAGCTCGGCTGATTTGGAAGTTTATCACAAAATCGACCAAATAAGATGGGGGAGGTTTGATTATTTCTACTTCAAACCAAATGCGAGTGGGAATAGTGTCACTATTGAAAAGAACAAGCAGATAGGTATTTTGGTAATACGCGTCTGCGAAGCGTCTGGCTCATGAATTCCTCGGTTTTTGGAATTCTTCGACTAAGCTTGGTTCAGTTGAAAGATAACTCGAGAATTTATAAAATCAATAAAAGAACATCGCTTATAGTCAGAAGGACCCGAATGCCTTCCGTACGTGCGTCGACATGAATACCCATCTCTGTGTGTTGTAATTGTATCACTGCTGAACACATGAGACGATCTCCTCTTGATTCCACAAATTTCTGAGCTATCTTCCAAATGAGCCAATCTGAGCTGAGGAACTCTGAAAACCGAGAAATCTGTGAGTCGGACATGAGGCACATGCGTATAGGTGAAAATACTTATTTGCTTGTAATTTTCAATAGTGACACTATTTCCACTCGCATTTGGTTTGAAGTAGAAATAATCAAACCACCTCCATCTTATTAGGTCGATTTTGTGATAAACTTCCAAATCAGCCGAGCTGCATGAAAAAATTTTAAAAAATGTAGAAGTTATGTCGAATTTGAAGAGAACGCACCGCGTGTGCAAATCGTCAAAAAACGATTCACGGGTTATAAATTAACAATGCCAATTTTGGTCGCATTTCAAAAACCGAGCAGCTCCAGGTCTGATCCCAACGGGATTGTACTCTTACGGAGTAGTAGGAAATGACTATGTGCGCAGATTTGCTTACCATTTTTGATCTTATATTCCCCCTCTTCCCGACCACCGTGCATAGTTCATGAGTGGAATTCCATGGGAGTGGAGAAAGAATCTTGGAAAAGGTCATCCAGAAAATTTCAAGCACACTGCACTTTCTTAGCGATATGCTCGTGAAATTGTTTAGAGATCGAATTTCGGAATTTCGCTAAGAGCATTTCGAAGTTTAGACGAAGACCAACAAAATGAGTTCAGGTGCGTTGCAAATGGTTGTGCATTTGGTATGGCTTTGAGTGACTAACGAAAAATTTCAGAAGTGTGTAAACCACTATATATTTGCTGGAGAAAATGCCGGAATCATTCTAGACCTCCAGTCCGAAGCGCTTATCCCCTCATATTGTAATATAACACAACTAGAAAAATTGCGCAGCAAGATCTGCGAATGCGTGCCCTGGAGATCTTGAGCGCATGGGGCCAAATTAGGCATACTTACCTCATCCGTATATGAAATGACTAGTTTTGATCTAAAATGACTATAAAGTTGATCTCAAGATGATTAATTGTATTAGATTAGATTCCACATGTTTTAAAACTTTCAAAAAATTTATTGTACGTGCATTGAAACAACAAGCAGAATATTCCAGACGCCTAATGCAAGTAGTTAGTAAGTGTTGCCGTGTTAACAGAGGTTGGCATTGGATACAAAAGAGAAACTGCACAATCCTGGTAGAAATGTGACCAATTTTTTGGCCACCCATGCAATATATAGATATAGTGACGATGGGTCAATTAGGTTAGAATTGGCCTGTTTTTGGCCAAAAATTGCTCACAATTTCTACCAGGGAAGGACGCAGAAAAAGAGAGAAGTATCAGTACTGTTTTTCGCAACTACAAAGTCAAAAGTATTGAGAATATCAGGCTGCGTGATAATGATATTCGCAAACGTTTTTGACAGTTTTGAGGGTTACAAGAATGATTATCAAAATTGACTCGACAAGCCTGGTCTTTGCCACTACTCAAGCGGAGCGTCGCAATGAACATAGATTTATTTAATCAAAGGAACAGTTCAATTAGCATACGTAATATTGATATATTTTGATATTTTCACGTAATTTCGTAGTATTACGATTGGAATTCATTCAAATATCTTCATGTATGATTCAATTGAGCCGGAACTGAAATTGCGACGGGTCAACTTTGGAGAAATAATGAAGAATATATATTTCTAATCATTCATTTAGCCTAATTGTGACAATACCAGCTTTTGCGACGAACGGCATTTCGTTTATCAATTTTTCTTCATACCGTGAAAATCATGGCACAGAAAATCAATTATATTTCCAGTGTGCCTTGTTATACGGATTCTTGGAGGAAACATTCCGGAGATCACAAAAAATCAATCGATTGATGTATTTCAAGTATTTTTTACGTATTTCTTACATGTTTAATATTCAAAAATTTATTCGCCAATCATAATCAACTTCAGCTTTGATGGGAGTCACTCAATCATAAAAATGCTCATCAGATATTGTAGCTCATCAAAAGAATTATAAGATTGATCCGTGGTAGAATTTTATTACGTCCCTTCCCGTCGGAGCTACGAGCCCTGGAAGGGAAACTTATTTTTACGTGCATGGAACCTCATGAAGATCCGAAGCTTGCACCGTTTTATGCAATTAGATCATGTCTCGGGTGTGACCTGAAGAAGTAACCCTGAAGCGAACCTTGTTTTCCGAGAAAAAGCTGAGAGAAGCATGTAGGTCGCATCTTTGACAAAATTTTGTTTTATTTAGATTATAAAAGATTAATCTGATAGCACATCCTGGAAAAACGGAAAATTTAACTCAGAAATCGAGAGACTCAATAAGTTTTAGAACTAAATTTGGGATTGCAATGGACCCTGAAGAAGTTTGTGCGAGCTGCGGGTCCTCATAAGGCTCCATATAATGATAAGTTTTCCTGCGCTCGTAGCTCCGACGGAAAGGGCCATAGGGAAATTCTCCTAGAGATCATAGTTATAGATTTTTTGACGAGATATACAACATTCCGTGGAAAATTGTGTGATCGAGTAACTCCCGTCAAAGCTTTGATCTAGATACAGGTGATTGATTAGCGAGTAATTTTTTCAGTTTTCAATGTAGATTCTTACCACGTAGAGAGTGCGTTAGTGTTTGATATACATCAATCCATAGGTTTTTTATGATATTCAAAATGCTTCACTCAAAATTTCCGCACGACAAAGCGCATCGGAGAAATTGTTGATGTTTTGAAATTAATATCCATTATCCGGTAATTTTGCAAGATACTGAATGTTTAGTGATTATGACTGTCGCCATCGGCAGATTGTATTGGATCTAAGAGTTCCCGAATTAGAAACGTTTTAATGTATAAGATATAGAACTCTTAAATAACAATTATCAACAATGCTGGGCGAAATAGTAAAACTTCGCTTGAACTGGACAGGTTTTACTGTACAAAAAGATACAACTCTCTAGGTGATAGTGATCAACATTGCTGGTTGAAACAAGGGAAAAACATAAATAGATTCTTTCCTACCGAATGTTGATGATTCCATCCTTGTATATCATACCGTCAATAACGCGAAGATGATTGAACCATGTGTGTTTATTGATTTAAAAAAATCCTTGATATGATGTACTTTCTTCTTTCTTACCACTTGATCGCATCCATCACGTTCGGAGCGATTTTTTAATAAATTATTTAAATCAATTAATTTTTCTCCCTCCCGGCACGAAAGTACGTCCTTCCGTGCCTCATTTCGGTCGAAAAAGAGCGACTTTTGCTGCCGGCGCAGCGCTCTAATCGGCTGTCAATTTTTGCTGCCTCTCTTGGGCTGCCGCTGCTCTCCACGTGCGTGCGATGCAACGAAAATACATGCAAAATATACACAAGAGACATAACCCATAGAGGTTATGTTTACCAGCGTTTATTGATGATAATAATATAATTGGACGGCCAGTATCCCCCTGATGCAGAAATATCACTGCCGAGAAAGAATTTAACATGGGGTGATTGTAGAGCAGGATTTCTCATGCTCCACGACACGAGTGAAATAAATACGCAACGGCAAGAGTTTTGGGCCATGACGTGCCAAGAAACGCAAATACAACTCTGTAACAAGACCCATGCTCATCATGATAATAGTATTTAGCATCCATTCAAATCCTTCAAAATACATTTCACTTTGTTATTTTTCTGCTTGCGTCCGCCCCGACCAGCAAAAGCGAGGCGTTAAGTCGGGCGAACGAGCATATCACATCACAAGTCGCAGTGAGTAAAAGCTGTAAGGTCGTCTGCTTTACTACCACCCCTTCAAAATTTTGTTTGAGCATTTGGGAAAGTGAGGTTAAATGAGGACTTATGTATTAATTGATCCTTCCCCCCTCCATTTACTTTTTTCAAAAGTATAACTTGGCGAGTATGAGTTTGTTCCTCAAAATTCATTGATTTTTATCAGGTTTTCACAGTAAAAATGATGATTGATTCAATTCAGCTGTATTACATAGTTTCAACTCTTGAAAGGAATGAAATCAAAGGAACTATGTCGAGTATTTCTGTAAGTTTGGGAGACCAACCATTTTCCGGGCAAAATACTTATGGCATTGTTTCAACTCTTGAAAGGGATGAAATAAATAAGAAACCATGTCGAGTTTTTCGAACAAGTTTGATTGTATAAGGTGATGGATTTCGGAAATTTTGCACGGTCTTTCTTATTCGTTGATTATTATAACCAGAACTTGAATGAGAAAAATTGAAGAAGTCAAGTATAGTTGATTGAAGAATCACGCTAATTATATTCTCGAAACTGTCGATTTTTCTTTGAAAATGTGGAGCGAATAATCACTCGTTGCTCTCTCATGTATTATATGAACTATCATATAAGAGCAACGAGTGATTATTCGCTCCACATTTTCAAAGAAAAATCGACAGTTTCGAGAATATAATTAGCGTGATTCTTCAATCAACTATACTTGACTTCTTCAATTTTTCTCATTCAAGTTCTGGTTATAATAATCAACGAATAAGAAAGACCGTGCAAAATTTCCGAAATCCATCACCTTATACAATCAAACTTGTTCGAAAAACTCGACATGGTTTCTTATTCATTTCATCCCTTTCAAGAGTTGAAACAATGCCATAAGTATTTTGCCCGGAAAATGGTTGGTCTCCCAAACTTACAGAAATACTCGACATAGTTCCTTTGATTTCATTCCTTTCAAGAGTTGAAACTATGTAATACAGCTGAATTGAATCAATCATCATTTTTACTGTGAAAACCTGATAAAAATCAATGAATTTTGAGGAACAAACTCATACTCGCCAAGTTATACTTTTGAAAAAAGTAAATGGAGGGGGGAAGGATCTAATTTCTTTCTTATGAAAATCAAAACGAAGAAATCAAGTTCCTCATCTGATCACAGCTTTTGAGAATCTGTTAATCACATATCCCTCTAGAATATAAATAATTATTTCACTCAGATCATCTTTTTGATCAAGTTGACTTGGAGCGGCTCTTGATATACGTGAGAAATCCCCAAATATTATTCCACCCAAGTATTGATTCTATATTTTTGAACGAGACATTTCTCTTTATCTCATTCTAGAACTTACCTCATTTATAAGAAATTAGAAAATTTCCTTATCACAATCATAACATCAATGCTTGAACAATATTAGACATTCCTTATTCAGAGTGAAAGTTGGGATGTTATGATTGTGATTAGGAATCTCCTGATTCCTCATTGTTCAGGATATGTTTTAGAACCAGAAGATTAACATATCCCTGGTTGCAAACATGATATCAATATTTGAAGTGAAATAGTATTGAGGAATAATACAAGAGGAGCAAAAGCCGCTCCAAGCCAACTTTGGTGACAAGAAAATTTGAGTGACATAGGTTTTGCTACCCTATATAAATATTTGATTCCCTGATAGTCAAAAGTTGTGAGCAGAATTTCAAGCTTCAACTCCTATAAAGTCCAGAAACCCATATTCCCATCTTATGGAGCGCTTGAATATCTTCTTTACATCACATCTCAACTCATGAATTACAACAAATGATTTCAAATTTTCTTGCAGCAGCAATAACTCTGCTAGAACTCTTTAGTAATACTAAATGGACCCATGAGTCGCATGTATGATTGTGACGATGAAAGAGTTATTAATCTGGATCTGAAAGATTGTGGAAGTGAGTGGTAGTTCTATCAAATGCGCTTGACCACTTGCCAATATTTATTGTCACAAACCAGCTCTCAAGCTTCTTACTGGATGACACCAATGAATAAAACTCAAAATCAGCCCAGAAGCAGTCAAAATAATGAAATGTATTGTCTGGTCCTCACAGTGATATCGACTCTTGATTGTAATATCAGTAAACCAAGAGTAAAGTAATGCCCGCTCAATCTCTATTCATTTAGATTATTCAGAGTATGCATGTAATCAATCACTGAAACTTCCCATCCAACTTTTGACTGAATGTTTAGAGAAAAAAACATTGAAAGCAATATCACAAGTATTAACGCAGATGAAGTGACTCATTGGACTACAAAGCCATATCCTCATGTACTTTGCAAATTCTCTCTGAGTTTTCTGAAGAGATTTAGTACTGCATCACATACAAGACTTCAAATTAAGTTGCATCTATAAACTCCTAATCTGATGGGACACAGAATCCCAGCATACATCTTGCACAGGTTTTCTCAATATACCGCGTTTAAGAATACCTTACTCTCAATAGCTGCTTTTTCCATGAAAACATACACATTTTGCATCTATTTTGTCCAAACAAGATATAATGCATGCACTAATTGAGATTACGGCACCGCGATGCATGGCGATGTAAACAAAGCAGACGGATCTTCTCTCTCTCATTTCTCTCTCTCTCACTCTCACTCGCTCGTCGACAACTCTCGAATCGAAGCTGTGCGTTCGAGGTCAAAACAAATCGAAGCTGCATTCGAGGTCTAAAGAAATCGAATGGATAATTTTTTTGAGATGGTGAAAATTGGCGAAGCGAAATAAACGTCTCAGCGGTCAGAATCGGAAAATTGATGACACTAATAGTGAGTCCGTATGAAAACAGCCCTGAATAGAGAGGCAGGAGATGTTTGTGCACCCGGGTGGTTGAAATAAGTAAGGTGGGAAAAATGTGTGAGGTTAGAAAACCCCCAATTCAAAGTATATAAGGCACAGCGCCTCGCTCGATTTTTTGTTCTGCTCATACTCGCCAGCGAGGCGCTATCGCGCCTCTTGATTAAAGTTTCGACGTACTTTCGGGCCGCGAGTAAAAAAAATAGTATACAGCACACGGCAGAGAAGTGAGATGCCCGTGACCGTGTGATATCAATGCCTCGGCTTCGCCTCGGCATTATCATCACACAGTCACGCAAATCCGACTTCCCTGCCTAGTATACCGCAAGGGGGACACTATGTCCTGGGGTGTGACGACCCTCCGGCCCCAGTTACTGGGACACCGTACCCGGGCTTAGGCCCGAAGCCGGTAGGGAGAAGACTGGCTCCGAGACTGGTGCTCGGCGCTTTGACTTCTCCCGGAAACTGCAAGGGGGGTTGGGGCATGGCGCCTCATCCCTGAGGTGTGACGACCCTTCGGCCCCAGTTACCGCCCGCCGGAGCGAGGAGACCGCACATCTCCATCCGGCACCACGGGAGTGGGTGAGTCTAGGGACTCAAATTAGGATCGCCCTCGGGCGATAACAATGCGAGCCCGTAAGACTCATCCATCATCCCGAGGGACTCTTTGGGCTCTCAGGAAGCCTAAAAGAGTCCCGAAACCCCCCACCGAGGGGTGGGCATCGGCCTTGTGCTGGGGGCCGTGCCCGAAAGTCGGTAGTCGGAGCGGAGGATTGAGCCATCACCGAGCCTGGCTCGGTGTTGGTCATCCTCCAACCCGGCGCGCTGGCAGGGCGTGTCCCTGCCCCGCGCCCATGGGGGCAACCGGGGTTGAGCCGAAAGGCAGGGACCCGGTATACAAAAGCCAATATTCCTTCCCTGCCTAGTACAGTAATATTCTATTCTTCAAGTTTAAGGCGCGCCACGCATGCGGCAACCCGGCAAGAATAAGGACCGGGATGCGGTGCGGGGTCCGGGTGTGGGGTGTCAATCACGCGGTATATACGGCCCTGACACGAATATTGGACAAGTATACTCTCTCCCACCACTGCTTGCGCGGCGAATTTGAATAATTTTTAGAGAATCACAAAGCTCTTCACGAGTATTGAGAATTTTTCGGTTCTGGTCATGACCGCTGCTTTAACAAACAATTTTGTTCCGATGCCTCTTTACAGAATATTCTTAAGGGCATTAGTCGGTAAGGGAATGAAGATTCGAGCTTGTCCCCTGTAGCCAAACTTTTTTCTCGATTAACTCTAAAACCAAGAATCTAACAAATCAATGTCACTGATGATAAAATACTTAGTTTTGCTATAACAAACGATTGCAATATCGAGTTTATCGGGATTCTTACCTTGTCCGCTAACTTCATGGACCCGAATATTTCGTATCTGTAGGAACGACATCTTATTCTACATCCAAAAACCCACAAATCTAGCCCAAGAACGATAGTGTGCTCGATTCCGCACGACGATGCGGCTTAAAATGAGAAAAGTTATTGTTGCGTAAATGGGGTCAAAAAAAATCGTTTTTCGTGTGGCACACGAAAATTTCGATTCCGTTGGGATTGAAACCACGTGTAAACTGATATTTGTACCTCAAGAAATGACTATGAGAATCGCCCCTACTACAGCCTCATCTCGGTCGTGATGCGAGGCTTGTGAGGATTGACAAATGCCGAAAATGAGCGTTTTGGCGGCTGAGGCACATTTTCATTTTGTACCACAGACCTTCAGATGACACTGTAGACTATGAAACGTATCTTTTTTCCCCTATTCCAACACCGAGGATGCCATATATTCACATACACATGTGCCAATTAGAAATACAGAAATAGGAGGCTCCCATGCAAATACATGGGGGAATCATCTACTCCCTCACAAATCCACGGTGGAGCTCCAAAATGATTTACTAAAGTATTTCATCATTGTTTGAGCATTATTTGGACCAAACAAAAGTTCATGGGAGGTGTGCTGCCATTCTGGAAATTCTCGAAATTTCAAAGTCGAAATCGCATAGTTCCTGAGATTTGCCCATATATCCGACGTAAATTTGTCTGAACTTTTGAAATATGATGTTAAATATGAATTCAATATGATGTCAAAAATATGATCTAACGTGTGCAAGTTGAACGGAGTGGAATAGTTGTCTAGAAGTTACTTTGATTGAGTTTCTGAATATCGCTGTTTAGAATCCGCAAGTACCATCAACCTCGAACTTTGTCTCTGACCTTGCTATTGGTCTGCTAGTGGTTGGTGGTCGATTCTGAACCATTCAGAACTTATAGAAACTTCATTGACCATAATTTCCGCTCCCCAAATGTGAGTTTGTGATGAGTATACATTCATGTCAAGAACACGCAGAGTGAGACTTTGAATTTTGAGCTGCTTCTGTGGCTCTCAGGAATGAGTTGAAGATTCTTTCACATTGAGATGATAAGATACATGGAAAACTTCTAATGAATACACTCTTGTAGTAGCGAGCTATTTGACGTCATCGCAAAAAACCACGGATCAACCAAACGTTTGCCAAGTCAACTTCCCAAATTCCTGCTGACTCAAAATTATAATAAAGTTCAATTCCAATATTCCGAAACGGGTAAAATATTCCTAGTTCGTGAAAAATCCTTAGAACTCCAAACAGTTGAAAGTCTCTTTTATAAAATAATAGAAGTTCTTCCAAGATTGGTTGATATAAGTACTTAGTGTGCGAGCTTGGATACTTTTTCCATATGAATGTGATTTTGTATGCTTATATGAGGATGTCTCTGAAATTTTTGACATTCGGCCTCAGAAAGTATCACAATGGTAATCGAGATATACGGCTAGAGCCTGTTATTGTGCAAGCCCAATGGTTCAAGTATAGAGATTGTATGCAATTAGGTGTTAGAATGTAGTAACGGAAGTCAGAATCGAAATATACTGTACGCTCCACCAATGGTTTCATCATTTCTTGATGCATTTCTCACAAAATTGCGTCTGCACAGCCCTCGTTCAAACGAATGGAACTCGTGGAGCGTCCAAAGTCTCGGTGGGTGGACATTGGTATGATATTTTGAGGGTATTCGTAACACGTTCACAGTGTTTTCAGAGGTCTGTGCCCCCCCCCTTTCGCGCGCGTGCTTTACCAAAAGCTGTGCGATTAGACATGTTGTACGGTCGGTCTCTTTTTCGCTATATCCGGTTCCCTGGCTTCTCCGTCAAGATACATAGGTCTACCGTAGCTCAATTTCTTCGTATATTCATGGAAAATACGATAATGATTTGCCGGAGTGTCTCTAGATTACGCTCCACGAGCTGTAGCGTCTAAAGCGACTCAAGAATTTTTTCTCGAATATCTGTGACACCCTGGTCTCTATGTACCTCGGCTGAGCACAGTGAGGCACACCTGCCTCGAACAGAAAAATCGTAACATTGGAACATTAGAAATCAGTCTGAGAAGTTACAGAACTTGATCAGAAACGCTCCACTCATGAGAGCCTGCCAAAATTCAAGAGTCTTACGCTGTGACACATGAATTCTTCGATTTTCGGGTGTTTTCTCGCACATGATTGAATCTAGCATATCCTCACATCCACCAATCAAGCTCTAATTTGTCGACCACTCTCAGGACATCCAAACGAAAATAGTTTGACAGGTCAGGCTTGGAAAAACGTCCTACAACCAGTTTGGCTGAGTTGTGACAGCAAAAGTCAAAAGTTTCAGAGATATCCTCATATACGTATTTGTCAATGACTCAGTTGAATTCATATTGAAGAATATGAATGCAGATGATTGTTTATTTGAGAAGATGAACCTGCTTTGCAAGGAAGCTCCAGATCCATTCTTGCTTACGAGTATGAAATTTGGAACTGTCAGATGGTAAATCTCATGGAGTTGTGATTTTCCAATGTTGATCAGGAATCCTTTGACACTGATATCAAATCTCATTCTTCTTGAAGGATGAGTAAACTCTCTCAGTCAATATTTATTTTCGAATTCATCTTGGTTTAGGGAGAAGACTATCTTTGGAGAGTATTTACAAACTATTGAAGACGAAGTCATCCTATCGCGCGTTGAGTTTTCTTACGGCCGCACTAAACGATCCACGTAACATGCGTGATGGAGTATATCTATATCTTGCACGCTTATCTCATCGACGCGCCGAGATTGTAAACAAACACGGGTGGATCTTTCATACACAATAATATCTATATACTATAGGTTCTTTCCGGAGTTACAATGCATATGAAGACGAGGCATAAGATGTTGCATATTTATCAATAAGAGTACGTATTAGCTTTTCAAAATGCAAAAATACAGTGACGTCCCTTTAAGGAATCTTTCCTTGCTTTCCTTGCTTTGGGAGCATTTTAATATGAGTATAGTCCGGTGGCAAGTTCAAAACAATGCAAACCACCTTATGCAAACCCTTAACACACTTGAGAAAAAAAATTATACAATAAGTTGTTGTTGATATATTCATTCTTGGTGCTGCTTCTGGCTCCATGATGGACCTTTCGATCCAGGATTACTCAAACAATTATCATTTAAAAATGGGCCTTAATGTCAGTTCCGTGCCTTGTGGGTTTTCATTTTTTCGATCTTCGTGAGTATCAAACCCCTAGGTTACAAGTACCGGAATCCCATTCGTTATGTGCACGCTGAGCTTGTACATTTCGTGGCGCAATTTTGCCAAAAATTTTACTCGTTCAGCTTTCCTCGATAAAAGTGAATTTACCTCATTTCAAGTTTTTCCGCGCCAATTTTTCGCAAAGTTCATCGTGAGGCGTATTTTTTTCATGATCCAAATTATCGGGAGAAAAAATTGATTACCACTTTTTCACTGAATACTTTTGCAAGAAAATATACGCTTGCTAAATTCTTATGCCAGTTCAGTGCCTTAGTGCGACCCAGTACAAAAGACTTATTTGCCTGCATTTTGTCAGTTATCTGATGGCCAAATCAAAACCCCAAGACTGTGGCGAAATCGAGTTCCGTGTCCTCTCTGAAATCGTTTCTTGATACCAGGACGTCCATGTTATTCCCATGGACACCGATGAATGAGAAATAGTATATTATGTGACGAGTGCGCAGCACGAGTCGCAAACGACATTTTCTAGCTGTGCTACGTTGGAAGCGCGACTCTAGACGAGTCCTCGTAGGGCTTCACCGAGATTTGGATCTCGTCTCGTTTTCGGATCGAGATCTCGGCGCGATTTGAGACGATACAGTGCCCTCCGAGATTTGGTCCGAGATCGATACGAGCCGAGATCATGTGGTCTGATTCCATGACGATACGAGATCAATGAATACCGAGACGAGCGAGATCTCGCCGAGATTTTATATATGTCGCAGGCAAAGTGATCAATTCGTCAATGTATACAGTCGCTAGCGGATGTATACATTACCTAGGCACTGTATACAGCCGCAGTCACAGTGTTCAAGAATCGCTGCTGCAGCGTCGGCGAATAGTTTGCCTAGGTAATGTATACTTTGACTAGCGGCTGTATACACTGCCATAGACCGACTCGGCAAAGTATTCACCGATGGCGCGGGCAACGGCTTCGCCTATATAACAGGTAAATGATGGACATTTTATTCTCTATATCAGCATACGTGATTGCACCAATACATAAGTTCCAATGCTTACTTGAAAAGAAATTTGGCTGACCAAGAAATTTTGGGTCAGAAGTAGTGCGTTTATCGGACGATAATTTTTTTGTGTATTTTTCGACGTAGAAGCCGGATCCGACCTCTACTTTGATCCTATACACGGGAAAATTTTTTCAATCGCGAAAAACGAATTCACCTCCAAATAGCTATTGTCACGTTTTTTGCCAATTCTGTAGATACGAGAATATGGTGACTCATCGTTGTAGTGGGCCAAGGGCGCATCGAAGACATGATTTTATACATATTCTGACCTGCTGGACGCGATGTTAGCAATTTTGAAGGCCTACGATGCGTTCGAAATGAGTGACAATCTAATCTTTTGAGTACCAAACAAATTAGAAGTCATAAGTGTTTGTTTTCTCAGTGAAAGTGCTATTCAATCCTTATCAAAAGACTTTGTGATTAGTGTCTTGATTGAATTCAATTTCATATTTCTCTTCTCTATCATTTACCATAGTCTCAATATCAATCGTATGCAACTTTTACATTAATAGTTTGCGAACATTCAGGCATGAATTTTCAAATAAGCCTTGGAACTTATTCATTGGTGCATTCACGTACGCCAATATAGAGAATCAAATGTCCATCATTGACCTGTTATATAGGCGAAGCCGTTGCCCGCGCCATCGTCGAATACTTTGCCTAGTCGGTCTATGGCAGTGTATACAGTCGCTAGTCAAAGTATACATTACCTAGGCGAACTGTTCGCCGGCGCTACAGCAGCGATTCTTGAACACTTTGACTGCGGCTGTATACAGCGCCTAGGTAATGTATACATCCGCTAGCGACTGTATACATTGGCGAAGTGATCACTTTGCCTGCGACATATATATATGTACAAATTATCCATCTGAGATCTTATAACTCAGTTCAATCAATTATTCAATCACGTGGACAAATGAACCTTAATCCTGTGAACCAAACAACTTACTAACAACGTGCGTCAGAGAATCACAGGAAACTGACACTGTCACTAATATAAATATAAAATAATACTTATATAAAATGAAGTTCTGTCATTGTATATTACAAATGGAAAAGAACATGAGTATCCAGTATAATACTAATTAGAACGGGAAAGGCAGTTGGCAGATGGCATCTTTCAGAACGCTTCTGATCCATCGATTGATGCACACGAGTACTCTGGAAGAATCACCTGGAAGTGAGCACCGCAACTGGAGCACCGTTGTTCGGTCATGACACAAGACGCTTCTGACGGAATCATTTCTGATGGAACTGACGTTGGCATTATACTTAGACTGGATTGATGTTTTGGAGGCGAGCTGTTTGGAATCAAAAAGGAGATTACACTCTCTCTTATGAAAAATTTCGAGGTGTCTCTTTAGACCACTGGTATTGCTATCATTCGGTTTAATTTCTTCTGTAATTATTTTGCCCTGGCATATGAGGCAGATACCGATTCTTCCTCCCTTATTATGTCCGTGATCATAATAATTGGAATCTTCCACTCTCTTATTCTTACTCGACATTCTGAATGTATTTTTTCATTCAAAATCTCCCCAATCTGGAGTCCACAATGAGATGAAGTGATAAATGATACAGCTATAAATTATTTCAAACTATTCCTCACACCTGCCGGTGACTGACTAATTCCAAACGTCAAGAAAAGCAGACAATCTATTGACACTTAATCGGTGATAGACTCGATAGAATTCGAATTTACCCATGACAGATGTGTACGTCATTGACAGTTTATTCAAAGTACGTCGCGCGCAATTTGGAAGCGTCACGCGGCCGAGACACGCTATTCGATAGGAATTACGAATGATCAGAAGAGGATGCTCAGAGTAAATCTTGAATTCCCGATATTCTCGTCTCGATCTCGGATCGAGAATCGAGACAATACGAGATCGAAGTTTTCTATTCTCGTGCGATCTCGATACGAGACGAGATGAACGCCTGTGAAGCACGAGACGATACGAGATTCCTCTGATTTCTCGTCATTCTCGCTCGAGTGAAGCCCTACTATCGGTTTAAAAATGATTGACACCTAGAGAATTTCTGCTATCCTGGCTCCAAAAAAAATCGCTAATTTTTTTAGCTGTGATAACGTCAAAGCACATCTAGCCGCGGCCAAGATAGAATTTTTTTGAAGTCGATCGGATGACAACTGCGGCTGTACCTGTTATAAGAATGTTAAAAAACGCGGGTATAAGGCCAATTTCAGAGGTAGCTCGACTTTGGGATGCTACAGCTCTGTCAAAAAAAATTCTGGGGCGCTGCAAAAAATGTAGGTTATAGATATTTGGTTCCCCAATAGCGTCCAACAACAGTCAGCCAAAAAAATTAATAACTTTTGGAGATAATCCAGTCTTTGTTATCTCTGGATCTATTGAGGTTGAAGACTTGATTCAAAAACAGAAAAATCATAAAAAAATTATGGATGTCTAATACCAAAACGCAATATGAGATTTTAAATAAACAAACGCGTGGCAAGGTCGCAAAGTTGAAAAAAAAATTAAAGTTTGCGCCTATTATGAGGCTTTTATTGTCCTTTACAGCCGGGGCCCGTAAAATCGTCGATGGGCGAGACTACCTGACCGCGGACCATAAAAGTCGTAAAGTTGCGGTCTCGGAGTCAATTAGGGTACCATCAGTCTGCTTCGGCTGCAATAATGAAGCTGAATTTTCAACAAAGAGAGCGATAAAACTATTTCGAACGCGATTTGGGTCTTGCGTTACTATTACAAATATCGCCAATTCATCGATGAAGGATTGTCAATGATGAGTCGAACAGGATATCAATGATGCGTGAGTGCAGGTGTCTTTCTCTCTCTCAGAGTTTCGCGATATCTGCATGTAAGTATTCTTTGGCGGATCCTTCAAATGATTGATAACGAAAGATCGATCCATTGTCCTTATCATTTCGTTGTGCATCAGTTGGATATCATCCGTATTGATAAGATGACAAATCGACAGTTGAATGATTTTACCATCATCTTGTTCGACCGATCATTTATAGCATCATAGAAATGAATGTATATCGTGTTATTGCGCGTTTCACACAATCAATAATTATCAGCCAACGATTGAACAAGATAATCGATTAATCATACAATTATCGATTGTTATCTTATCAATGCGGATGATATCCAACTGATGCACAACGAAATGATAAGGACAATGGATCGTTCTTACGTTATCAATCATTTGAAGGATCCGCCAAAGGATAATTACATGCAGATATCGCGAAACTCTGAGAGAGAGAGACACCTGCACTCACGCGTCATTGATATACTGTTCGACTCATCATTGACAATCCTTCATCGATGAATCGGCGATATTTGTAATAGTAACGCAAGGCCCAAATCGCGTTCGAAATAGTTTTATTGCTCTTTTTGTTGAAAATTCAGCTTCATTTTCTGCAGCCGAAGCAGACTGATGGTACCCCAATTGACTCCGAGACCGCAACTTTACGACGTTTATGGTCCGCGGTCAGGTAGTCTCGCCCATCGACGATTTTACGGGCCCCGGCTGTAAAGGACAATAAAAGCCTCACAATAGGCGCAAACTTAAATTTTTTTCAACTTTGCGACCTTGCCACGCGTTTGTTTATTTAAAATCTCATATTGCGTTTTGGTATTTGACATCCATAATTTTTTTATGATTTTTCTGTTTTTGAATCAAGTCTTCAACCTCAATAGATCCAGAGATAACAAAGACTGGATTATCTCCAAAAGTTATTAATTTTTTTTGGCTGATTGTTGTTGGACGCTATTGGGGAACCAAATATCTATAACCTACATTTTTTGCAGCGCCCCAGAATTTTTTTTGACAGAGCTGTAGCATCCCAAAGTCGAGCTACCTCTGAAATTGGCCTTATACCCGCGTTTTTTAACATTCTGATAACAGCTACAGCCGCAGTTGTCATCCGATCGACTTCAAAAAAATTGCATCATGGCCACGACTAGATGTGCTTCGACGTTATCCCAGTTAAAGAAATTAGCGATTTTTTTTGGAGCCAGGATAGCAGAAATTCTCTAGGTGTCAATCATTTTTAAACCGATAGTAAGTCCTCGCGTAGCGAGGACGAGTCGAAAATCGCGCTTCCGACGTAGACAGCTAGAAATGAACATACCTGTGTGAGTGAATTCATACTCTACATGTTCCAAAAATTCCAAGTATGCATGTCACAGAACCTTTGAAGCGAAATTTGGTGGTGGCACATTGGTGCTCAAATATCGAAATTTCGTTCTTCGAAACTTTCTAAATTGATTGAAAAGTGTTTTTCATCAGAATAGATGTTATGAGTTGAGGGATAAGAGTACTTTTCATCAAAATAGATATTAACATAACATAAGAGACAAGAACCGCAGTATATGTGTGATAACGAGAAAATGTCCCTCATCGATTACACCTCGAATCTGTGCGACTCAATCATCTAACTCCAGAATGAATGGGAAAGATAAATCATTTGGCAAACGAATTACGAAAAATTCAATCAAATAGTAGTACTTCCTAGCAAACCTTCATGACTTCGTCATCAATCGCGCGTTCTACGGATGCACTTCATTTTTTTTAAGTTTGTGAGCGTGAATATATAGAATGCAGAGATAAAGACATTTCGATTTCACCTCGACTTGGAATAAATGACTTTTTTTGAAACGTATTCCATAATTTTCCACGTTTGTGAGCGTGAATATGTTGGGTGCTTGATAAGTATTTGTGAATTCCTTTTAATTTGAAGAGAGTCTACTCTTTTGAAGAGAATTCTCAAATCATTCGCAAGGGGAAACAAATACATTGATGGCAAAGACTTGTTCTTTTTGAAGTGTAACTCAGATGTTCCACGCTGGTGAAAACGTGAATAATAATCAGCTTTTAGCGCCGGCTCTTGCTTCAGCAACTCGTTTTTGCGGGATTTGGTGACATCCCATCAGAGTTGCAAACAATACAAAATTACACACGAGAAGCTTATTCTAAGTGTCGCCATCTACACTTAGAATAAGTTCACTAGCGCCAGCCCGTCCGGTAACCCGCGAAGGCCCGACATCCTTGTAAGTCGATGGTATAAGCATGGAAAGTTTGATGGGAACATGACTTCTAATAGAGATGAGATTTGATCCCGGGGTGCCGTCATACAGGCGTTTTTCTTTCCAAGATGACCGCCTTGCAGAATAGAATAACAGTGATTGGATGGGTCCGTGTTCATAATATTGAGTTTATTACTATTTCCGGTCTTCAGATATTCATCGAATGCACAAGTAAGTAGGACAAGCTCAAACATGACTAGTTCATGCCAGACAGAGTGAGCTTAGACGTGTATAAAGCGAAAGCCCTAACCCTACCTATACTAAATGAATCTTCGGTGGTAGCCATTTTATGCCCGGGCGCAGGCAACCGGACAACCATGGTCAATACCTATAATAACATACAAGTTCGCGTGGCTCTAATGCAGCATCCCCAAACCTTCCCGGAAGGATTTTTTTGTGACATACTCACCAAATGAAATAGATTCTTGCGTGAGCCCATGCGAAGATCGAAATTTGGAGAATAAGTTTCACCCTAATATGAATGAATAAACAGTTTGGCGAATGTCTTAGCCTGCAGCTGGGGAGATCTTGAACGTTACATTCTGCGGTTTTGGTTACCATCTTTGGTGCTAGAAGATTGATTCCCCAAAGATTCAGACGAATCAAGCTCCTGAACCCTTTAGACTCTCTTTGTAAGTGTTCGAACTCTCCATATTTCGGCAAAGTTGCACTCCAGGGTTTTCGGAAGATAGACTTATTTTCACTAAAGTTGCTTGAGTTTCAATGAAAAGATCATACTAGAACTATCAACAAAGATCAATCCGATTTCTCGTAAACATTGATGAACTGCTCATTTCCAGGTGGTGGGTTTTATCGCTCGTACTGTCCTCAGTATTATGCAACGCCTCCCCAGTATCAAGAACTCTGTTACGCTCCTTCATATGCTCATTCGCATCCACACCCGCCACCTTACTACAAGTATGCACCACCTTATCGGAGGTAAGTTCTCGATGATTCTTGATTCATCCAAATTTTTTGCCCAAATGACGGATTGCTCTGTCTTCCCCCCATTGAAGAAAGGTGCAGTTCTAGTTTGGAAGTCTAGCCCAGCAATTCGTGGGGAATTGGGAGATACTATTGACATGTATCACTCTTGATGCAAAATCAGTCTTTGAGTTTGTTTTGTGAGGAGAATTTCTCCTTTCTTTCCTCATTTTCTATCTCGCAACCATATTTGCGGATCGCGAAACCTTACCGTTGCCTCGTCCAGAGCCATACAAAGCACTCCTAAAAAATGTATAGCCGATTCGCCGATTTTTTTTTTAGTTAGCCCCATTTTTCTATTGAAAAATTCTGAATTCTACGTTGGATTGCCTCCAAATTCGAAAAAATCGAGTTTTTTTTAGTTTAATTAAGTATATGGATACTTTGTGAACTAGTTGACTCGCTGAAAATATGATGTACCAATCAACGAAACCGTCTCATCGTGCTCAATCTCATGCCAACAAAGTACAATCTCACCATGAGTCACTGCTAATTTTGGATTACACATTTCACTTGTAGCTCCTTTAATCAGTGGGAGTTTATCAATGGCTCAAATGCATTGAGCGCATGCACGTTCGGCGTTAGACATGATTTTCAATTGAGTCAGTTGTGACTGCATTCAGTTGTGGTTCCTTCCATCACATCGATTAGGGTAACTTGATCAAAGTGAATTCTTACTAACGAAAAATCAGAAATTCGATGTCAGCGTTGTGAAGAAACGTCAGTCTTACTGTTTTTGAGGGCGTTTAATCCTTTTAACAGGATAGTAGTCGAAGTTCTGTTTGGTCTACTCGTTTATAACCAAGTGGAGATATTCAATGAGAGGCCACATAGATCGGAATCGATTCAGAAGTTTCAGAGTTACACCGGCGAAAGAAAATATTTAGAGGGTTCGAATCGGGTCCCGCCTACGCGGTGCTATAACATACACTGTAAAAAATGTTGAATGAAATTCACCAAATAGTTGAGTAAAAATACAACTCTGGGAGTGGTGAGTTTCATCCAATTTCTTTTAACTCTACGAACGCTTGTAAATTTACCAGTCTCAGAGGGGCTAATAGTTGGATACCATTTTCTGTAAAACTCCATCGCTCAGGCTTGTAAAATTCAGCATTTTCAGCTCAACCGAGCATGCACAAATCTAAGGTTTGGTCTGCTAGGCCCACGCACAACTCACTTGAGAAGCTCCTCCGCGGAAGAGTGTTTATGTATCGAGCGATAAATTTCATACTCGCACGGGTTTCTTACCCTTTCCAAAATTATCGTGGTTTAATATGCTTCATTCCGAGACTCAATTTCATTAGAAAGAGCCTCTGAGTAACCCTTACACTCCAGTTGAACAAGATTTCTTCGGGTCTGAGGTTTACCGTCAGCCGGTAAATGAAATGTATAAGCCGCTTGTAAATTCACACATCCCAGCGCGGTATCCAACTATTACCCCTTCTGAGACTTGTAATTTTGCATAGAAAATTATTTACAGTGTAGAACAATAAAGGGCGAGGTAGAGGGGATGCAGTGTGCTAAAACATGGGAACTTCTGAATCGATTCTGATCTATGTGGGCTCACGTTGAAGATCTTCTCTGTGTCAATCGAGTAGAATTCACAGGACTTCGGTTACTATCCTAATAACAGAGATAAGAGCCCTTAAAAACATCCATACTTGCGTTTTTTACAACTTTGACGCCGAATTCCTCGAAAACGTGACGTGATAGAGCAATTCTGAGAACGGATCCGGATTTAGCGGATTCGAATGTACTATAAACCGTTTTCAGAGTTGATGGCACATTTTGATGTTGGACTGCGTTATATAAGGCTGGGGATATGGATAATTATACAATATGTTACGTAATCAGTGTACATACCGGGAAAGTTACGTAGCGCGGAGTTTGTAATTTTAGTAGTGTGTTTGAAGAAGTTTGTAATAAAATTCTGAGTTTGTAACTTTTATGTGGAAAATTGGAATTCTTAAAGTTCTATCAGTAATGCTTGAAGTGTAGAGGTTAGCGGATAGCCATCATACCAAAGCATCACATTGTGTATTCTGCCAAGTTATGGTTAGGAGCGACGTGTTTGCCAGTTGCTCCAATGTTGCGCAATGATCATAATTCCCCTGCGCTAGCCGCTGAAGCACGGTAATCATCCTTGGATGCACGATGCTGTGTGTGCTGGAGGGTATTAGTAAAAGTACGGAAGAACCTACTAGTTTCGCGTTTTGTGGCGAGGCACGCGAAACGACGCGACGCGAGGCACAGGTGGCACACTAGACACATGTAGCGCGGCACAGGTCGCGGAATCCGTAAATTTAGAGCCCACGTTCATCGGATCTCAGCCGGCGAGTGTTATAACGTTACTTGGACGATCCCGTAGCAGACCAATGTTTGTTGTGGTCGATTCTTGAAAATTTTCCCGCAAGTCCGTACACATACCTAGATCTCATGATTTTGGGGGTCGCTGTACCATCCGCCGAAATTTTTCGGCAAAAAAATATTCTAAAAATTCCAGTGACAATTCTTCCACCCATTCTTTGAAGCGTTCAATAAATGAACTACGTGAAATAGTGTCTGTAGTTTCCTTCAACTCCCACGAGTTCAAATAGACACCTAGATTCCATGATTTTGGGGGTCGCTCTACCATTCGCCTGTATTATCCGGCGAAAAAATACTCTATAAAGTTCCAGCGCAAATGTTTCCACCCCTGCCTTGGAGCATTCCAACACTAGATCATGTAAGGAGATGCCCGTTGTGTTCTCCGGATCCCGCAAGTCATTTTGCACTCGCGAGGTAATGAATTCCCCCTTAAAGGGGTCCAGAAAGTATATGAGTGATTCTGGAGCAAGCTGGACAAAACCGTCACCAGGGGGGTCTGGGAAAAATCCGCAAAAAATTTTTTCCATTAGTACTATGTTGAAATAGTACGAAAAAATTTTTTTCAGATTTTTTCGGCCCCCCCTGTGGGCCCCAGGGCCCATGAAAGGGCCATTTTAGGCCCTTTTTTAGACTATTCTAGGAAAATCATAGCTCCGACGCAATTCAATATTTTCCAACGTACTTGGGCGCATTTTTCTCGTCAAGACTAGTACTTTTGGGAAAAAACTGTCCAAGGCCACTTAGTGAGCCTGACGACTTCTGCAACCTATTTATTGAGAGCAAATTTTAGCGATTTTTGGGCTTGCTTCAAAGTGATGTAGCTCCCACTAGACATGTGATAATCGACTTTTACAAGTAGTCATTTTGAAGGTCTTGAAAATACCTACAATTTGCCTACTTGTAAAAGTCAATTATCGCACTTTTTGTTGGAGCTACAGTCGATACAAGTTGAGCTATTTACGAAAAAGTCGAAAATTCAGGACTCGATTCCAAAAATATATCTCAATTGTTTTTCACCAAACTTGTGTGAAAATGTTTTTTCAGACATCTACTTTTACTAAAAAAAATTTGGCGGAGGTTATTTTTTTTAATTTTTTTTGCCGAGCGTTACAAAATGCCGCATTTCGTGGTTTTAGCAAAAACAGCATCTTTGACCACGGTCACATATCCTCCCATCTGGACTGATGTGCACCAATCTGTGTGAAAGTACTCCCCAAAGTACCCCCAAGTACGTGTAAAAAGTTGCGAGGACGAGCCTCCACCCAGGAGCGAGCTGTAGGTTCTATTCACCGTGTCCAAAATAGGCATTATTTTGGCTATTCGAGCGTAAGCGACTGAGAGCATGATTTTACTCGTTCTGGCTTACAAATGAGATAATAGGCTAGAATGAGGATCCAAACATGCTTTTCCGACTCAAAATGACCATCTGAACACAATTCCGAGGTCAGTTTAGCTCTAGAATGTCGTCTAGTGCCTCAACGGGTCAGAACCCGTCGACAGAATCTAAGTTCTTGAGGGGCAGAGGGACGACTATTTAGAGCAAAACTGACCTCGGAATTGTGTTTAGATGGTCATTTTGAGTCGGAAAAGCATGTTTTGATCCTCATTCTACCCCATTATCTCATTTGTGAGCCAGAACGAGTAAAATCATGCTCTCAGTCGCTTACGCTCGAATAGCCAAAATAATGCCTATTTTTGACACGGTAAATAGAACCTACAGCTCGCTCCTGGATGGAGGCTCGTCCCCGCAACTTCTTACACGTACTTGGGGGTACTTTGGGGAGTGCTTTCACACAGATTGGTGCACATCAGTCCAGACGGGAGCATATGTGACCGTGGTCAAAGATGCTGTTTTTGCTAAAACCACGAAATGCGGCATTTTGTAACGCTCGGCAAAAAAAATTAAAAAAAATAACCTCCGCCAAATTTTTTTTACTAAAAGTAGATGTCTAAAGGAACATTTTCGCACAAGTTTGATGGAAAAAAATTAAGATATATTTTTGGAATCGAGTCCTGAATTTTCGACTTTTTCGTAAATAGCTCAACTTGTATCGACTGTAGCTCCAACAAAAAGTGCGATAATTGACTTTTACAAGTGAGCAAATTGTAGGTATTTTCAAGACCTTCAAGATGACTACTTGTAAAAGTCGATTATCACATGTCTAGTGGGAGCTACATCACTTTGAAGCAAGCCCAAAAATCGCTAAAATTTGCTCTCAATAAATAGGTGGCAGAAGTCGTCAGGCTCACTAGGTGGCCTTGGACAATTTTTTTCTCCAAAGTACTAGTCTTGACGAGAAAAATGCGCCCAAGTACGTTGAAAAATATTGAATTGCGTCGGAGCTATGATTTTCCTAGAATAGGCTAAAAAAGGGCCTAAAATGGCCCTTTCATGGGCCCTGGGGCCCACAGGGGGGGCCGAAAAAATCTGAAAAAAATTTTTTCGTACTATTTCAACATAGTACTAATGGAAAAAAATTTTTGCGGATTTTTCCCAGACCCCCCTGGTGACGGTTTTGTCCAGCTTGCTCCAGGATCACTCATATGTATATATATGGGTATAATCGCGATAACTTACCCATTTTGTCCCCAAAAATTCAGAAATGGAATATTGAGTCTGTGTCTGTCTGAGTCGACTTTTTCCATTTCTTTTCCCATATTGAGCAATAATATGTGATAAAACGTATACAGAAAGTTTTTTGGAACGTTTTAGCATGGTATATGTGACATTCACGTGTATAAGGCATAGGGAAAGAGGTGCACGGAATTGACATTTTCGGTTTTTGACGTTTTGTTGTCTAGCGAGGAATCCCGACGCGATGGGACCATATGACCTTGAAATTCGTGTTTAGATGGTTGTTTTGAGTCGGAAACACTTGCTCTGGACCAGATAATTTCATTTCTCCACCTTTCGCGTGCTATAGAGTACGCCAGGGAACAGCTTTTGAATGCATGGAACTGACATGCACGGAACTGACATTTCGCCTTAAAATGGCTCGCAAAAATAGCAGAGTCGACATAGAAAATTCTCCTTGTAGATTTGATCTATTCCCACCATACTTTAGTGGAAAAGATTGTTCCCGCCCAGATAAATTGACTTTTAGTGGGGTAACATGGTATGCACGGAACTGACAAAGTTAATTACCAGGCCAATTTTCGGCTACGAATGTACATACCACACTCAAAACTTTGAAAGTGGATTTTTTCCCGCACTGGGATTTGATTATTTGAACCATTTACTTGAAATTTCGTCCACTACAAAGTGACCTAGACTTGATTTAGCATACGCTGTGAGCATTTGAAAAAAATGTCTCATTTTTAGTGGAAATCCCATAACAAGATTGAGGCACGTGGCTTGGGGACTAAACCACGAGTTCTGGACATAAAACCTATGAAAAATGGTTGGTTTAACATTTTACTTCAAGGAAAATTTTTGAGCGTACCCTTAACGACTCTTACTCCGACGCTGGCGCTGGAGGTATACGTCGATCTCCAAAAGTAACAATGCACGGAACTGACATTTCGACCCTTAATCTTTAAAAATAAAAAAGACGAGTGAACGGATCGATCTGGAAATTTATTCCCAAATGTATTTCAATAGAATACATGTAGGAAAATTTGAATGGAGTGATTTGGAGCTTGCTCGTCGAAATGCAAGGCCATAACACGTTCCGGGTAAGTTATCGCGATAATACTCATATATGTATATCAACGTAGTTCCCAGTCTGACCATCTCTGGGCACCTGAAACCTATCACAAACAAGTAAATGCTTCAAGGGGCTGTTGAAGGGTATTGTACACATTCCGAGGACCACATGGGTCAATTTGGACAATGCCAAGCTGCCAAACATAGCCTTGGTGCACAGGAAAGTAACGTATTCCCATCTCGAATACAAAGCAACATTTGATGCCCTCCCTGAAATCCAGGACGGTTCTAATCGAAATTGTTGCAGTGCCACGTGGCGGGGGTGAGAAATAAAATGAAGAGAACCCCTTTTGAATCCAGTCAATCGGTCAAGGATTCCCGCGGATACGATTTATTGCCCAAAATCCACGTTTCGCCCCACAGTGTGCCGGGTCACGTGACATTGATAGGGTTCGCTGATAACTTCGCCCTTGTCGTCGTCACCGTCGACGAAACAATACTTCGGACCACGGCGAACGAGGCACTAAATCAAGTGAAGGTAGGGATGGGCTATAGATTCTCCTCACTGGCCATCCACAAGTGCGAAGCTGTCCTTGTCAGGAGGAGATATAAGGCACCAACGATCTTCCTCGGCGGCGAGAACATCTCGATCAAGAGGACAGCGGAATATCTTGGGATACAGCTGGACGACGAGCTCAACCTTGCAAGCCACGTCCCGGAAGCAGCATCAGGTGCGGAAAGGGCCGGGCGCCTCTCTACAACGCCTGATGCCAAATGTTGAAGGCCTGCGCCCTTCGCGCATGAAGCTCCTTACCATCGTCAGCCTCTGCATAATGCTCTACAGAGCAGCCATCTGAGGGCGCGTGACTTGAAGGACGTTTATCGGCAGAAGAATGGGCCCAGTACAGAGGAACGCAGCCTAGCAGACTGTTGGCGCATACCGCAGTGTGGCAAAAGATGCAGTGTGTGTCGTGGCAAACTTTCCCCGGATACGCCTACATGTTCAAGGGTAGGTACGGTTCTGAGGAGGAAAAGAAGAGCTCCTGTAGTTCACGAGCTTGGTGACCACAGCTTACAGGGAGGCACTGAGAACTCGGGGAAGAGCCACTCGAGTCAACAGGTGGCTGTCCAAGTGGACTTGGTGCACGATGAATGAAAGCGGCGGCTGAAATTAAAAATCGACCACAACGCGCTCGGCAATCCTACACCAAGAAAATCACCCGCGTGGCTACGCGACAAACTTGAGCAGCACGGGCCCGTGCAACCCCGAGACTCAGGAACACGATAAAGAGCACGACAGTCGCAAAATTCACCATCTACGTCGCCTTTAAATCCGACAAGCACCTCCTCGGGCTGCGAATACTGAGACTGACGCACAGACACATGACCTTGGAACCAGACCACGTGTGTGGAAACAAAACAAACTGATCCCTCTGCTGATCCAATGTGATCCTCGCGCGACTGATCCCTCTGATCCCTTTCCTGATCCATCTAATGACAACAATCTGATAATTTTCAACATCCACGCCAATTTCCAAATCGACTCGAATAATTCCGAGAAAATTTTGCAAAATTCACAACGCGTCGGACTTTCGGGATTTCCCGGCTGATCGAGTACTCGAGAATCAATTTTTACTGAAAATAACGCTTAAAGTTGAAAAACTCACCGATTTCTCTAAATCTTTCGCTAAATCTTATTTGGTACCATCAAGTACACTAGAGTTATGATAAACACAAGAATAACCTGACAATATTTTGTGGCCTCCTCAAATTTGAGTATTTCGTGAAAAACGCTGAAAACCCGTTTTCTTAAAAACATGATATTCTAAGTCGATGAAAAATTTTTTGGTAGTACTCTGAAACAAGACAAATATAGGAAAGTTGGTCTGGTTGGTCTTATTTTGTTCAGAGTAGACATATGGAGCAAATTCGAGGGAAAATAAATCGGAAGCCTCTCGTTTGTGAAGATCGTGCTGATGGCACCTAGAATATATTCCAACTTTCTAGAAGTACATTCAAATGTCCAAAGATCACAGGTTCTCACCAAAACCGATATGAATCGTGATTCGGCTTCCTGCTTTTGTCTGTGTACTCCAGATAGTTCTTTAACGAGAGGCTGCATTCGGATTCTGCGTGAACTACTCTACGCCAACAACTGAAATAAACAAGATTGTTGAGTTTTGAAGACATTCATCTCCTCTCACCTGATTCATTCGCGATGAAAGCACATACCTCGAGTTCCATTTTTAGAAACTGGGTCCGAGTTTGGTTCGCATTAGTACATGACATCCTCCCATGGATGCTTAGCAGTTCGGGCAATTTGGAGCCTGGGTTCGTTGCCCGGAAAATCTGGACATTTCACACGGATTGGAAAACTGCTCTCGTTTAGTACTTCCATCGCAAATATTTGAAGAAGCAAGTACTTTCTCTCGTCACTGACCGAACCGTACTAAATGATATCCAGCTTGAGCTTGGAAGTTCAAGCAAGTAGCGCGCGACACTCTGTGAAGGTGTTCGTGCGTGTAACTATTTTCTAGGAATTTCACGTAACACAGTCTCTCCGTACCAAATTACATTCTTTTATCTGTCAAGAAGGAGTAGGAATTCAAGTTACTGACTTCTAGTCCTATCATGAATACTTATACATACAACACCATTGAAGAAGAGTAATATTGTAATGTTTCCCTTCATAATGCTCCATATGTCTACTTTGAACAAAATAAGACCAACCAGACCAACTTCCCTATATTTGTCTTGTTTCAGAGTACTACCAAAAAATTTTTCATTGACTTTGAAGAAGATGATGTTTTTGAGAAAACGGGTTTTAAGCATTTCTCACGAAATACTACAATTTGAGAAGACCACAAAATATTCTCAGGTTATTCTTGTGTTTTTTCATGTACTATAGTGTACTTGATCGTACCAAATAAGATTCGGCGAAAGATTTGAAGAGATCGGTGAGTTTTTCAACTTCAAGCGTTATTTTTAATGGAAATTGATTTTTAGGCTTAAAGCGAAAATATAGTGGCATTTGAGGAGAAAACGGTTTGGGGCGAAACAGAAGAAGATGTGTCTTCTCATTCTTTCTCTAGAATCATGTATGTCAGAGCCAAGAAAATCTATTTTTTTCCATTTTGACCGGGTGATCTTATCCGGAATCAGTCTGATCATATTGAGGTGTGCTATTATCGTATTTTTCAACTGATTCACGCAATGTTTTTCCTTTATTGGAGTGTAGATAATTTTCTTCTACGAGAGGCGAACTCATTTGGCTTAAGGAATTTCATTTGTGACACTCAAACGAAGACTTTTGCAGAATTGAGATGAGTAAGGAAGTATAGGTCTTTTGGGTAATGCTGCGTGAATGCGAAACCTAAAAAAATCGAATGATGGGTTTCCATTGAGAATACCTCCTTGGAATTCCTTCATCGATAAGCACACCTATCTGTGTCTGGTTCTGTGATATTATGGTATAATTGGATGGTGTTTGATGCTTTATGAAAAATGTTCATGATAAGGTCTTTTGAGCACCGCATGCAATCTGTCTAGAACTACTGTGATTAAATGGATTTTTCAAGCACGTGGTTGAACCATCATTTCAAGCACGTGGTTGAAATCGAGTAACGTGCTTGATTAACTATTATTGATGGATTCCATTTAAAAACGACACATGAAAAATAGTGATGTCCCGGATCGGTTTCTCGTAGTTTTAATTGAATTTTATAGTTCAAAATATGAAGTTCCCACCCACTGGGAGGTCCCAAAAAAAGTTTCGGAGTCGCCTGCGGAGCTATTCCTGTTTCGCTTCTCGATTCCACCAGAGCATCAAAATCCTGATCTTTTTGTACTAAATTGAATATATCTCGAGTTTGGCTCAAGATAATGAGACGCGGTTTACGCCATTCAAAAGAGCTTAAAAAAACCTATCACAAGTGACCTTGAAGATTTTCGTTCAGCTTTTTCAGACCCTGATCAGGTAAAATCCAGAAAAATCAGGCTGACCCGATTATCTCAAAAAGCAATTTTTTTTAATTTTCCAGAAACATGACTCCCATGCAAAATTTTACGATCTTTGCGATAAAAGTTGTCCGAAGTTGTTTTTTCACTGTTTTATGCGTTTTTTGGTCAAATTTCCGATTTTTCGTTTTCCGACCAATCTGAAGACAGAGATTTCTGCGCATGTGCGTGGTTGACCGAATTTCGAAGTAGTTCCAATGGAAAGCTGAGGAAATTTCCTTCAAAATGATCTCTTGCAGAAGTCAATTCCATGAGTCCAGTCAGTAACTAAGGCAGCTTGATTGGAAAAGAAGGATAACCAGAGCGAGATGACCTGTCCATCGTGAACCAGAGCCTCGAGACCTTCTTTTGCATCCATGCTGTCAGTGGTAATAATAATCTTGATGTCTAAAGAATCGTGCATCTTCAGTTCCAGTCGATCAAATGGAATTCTGCAAGGGGTTATTTCGAAGGAAATTTTGTCAGCTTTCGATTGGTACTACTTTAAAATTCGGCCAACCACGCGCATGCTCAGAAATCCTTATTTTCTGATTGGTCGGAGAACAAAAAATCGAAAATTTGACCCAAAAACGCATGAAACAGTCAAAAAACAACTTCGCACTAGTTTTATCGCAAAGATCGTGCAATTTTGCATGAGAAATCATATTTTTGAAAAATTTAAAAAAATGCTTTTTGAGATGATCAGGTTAACCTGATTTTTCCGGATCTTGCCTGACCAGGGCCTGAAATAGCTGAACGAAAATCTTCAAGGTCACTTTTGATAGGGTTTTTCAAGTTCTTTTGAATGGCGCAAACCGCGTCTCATTATCTTGAGTCAAACTCGAGATATATTCAATTTAGTACAAAAAGATCAGGATTTTGATGCTCTGGTGGAATCGAGAAGCGAAACAGGAATAGCTTCGCAGGCGACTCCGAAATTTTTCTGGGACCTCCCAGTGGGTGGGAATTTCATATTTTGAGCTATAAAATTGAATCAAAACTAGGAGAAACCGATCCGAGACATCACTATTTTTCATGTGCCGTTTTTAAATGAAACCCTTTTATCTCAATGTATTTCAGCATACATTAAATTTCATACAATTCAAAACCTGTACACCTATTTTGGCACTCAGTGGTCCCACGGAACTCAATATTTAGCTATATTCTGATATACCTTTGGACTGCGCGGCAATCACTCGAAATTATAATTTCTATTTCGATAGTTACCTGAGGAGTTCCATCGATGCACCTTATATTCGGAAAGTTATTGTCATCGTCAGTATTTTGCCCTAGACGTGGGAAATTGAAGGAAAGGCACAGTATCCGACTTTTTTCACATATTTCAGAGTTCTTACACTCTTTTGCTCATTATTGTAATTTCGTGTCTTATATCGATACCTCCTACGAAGAGTAACACGTACGATAAACGCCGGCGAAGAGTAACACTTGCGCGACATCCTCCGGCGAAAAGTATTACTTGGGCTTGTCACCGACGAAAAGTATCACAAAGCGCGTACCGCCGACGAAGAGTATCACATAGCGCGTACCACCGACGAAGAGTATCACTTGGCGCTTGACGCCGACGAAAAGTAACACATAGAGCTAACAAGCGACGAAGACTATCACCTCGCCCTAGCCACGTCGGACAGATGAGTTTTCCTGGTTTCCGGTTGGGTGTAGGAGTTGAGAAATTTGGAAAACCCAGAGAGATGCATTTACCCAAACTGTGTATCCATGTCTAGAGTAAGATTTTCAAATATTGAGATGCTTTCGAAAGATGGACAAAACATTTAGGAATCATTCTTTTTATTATCACCAGGTTTTTGGTCGATGGTCAGGGATTTTTCTGTAACTTTAGGTACATGTTGAAGACGATAGAAGAAGATGAAAAGCATAATTTATAGGTCCCAAAGTTCATGCGTGCGGGCTTGGTGCGCTATTTTCGTTTTTAAAATTTGCAAAAAATCGACTTTTTCATTTTTTAATTGATTTTTCGCAGATGTAAGACCAATTGAAGAATTTCCTTTAAGCACATATTTCGACGTAAAGAAGCTGAATTTCACGAAACAAATACTTTCAAATCTGGAAAAGGTCACGATAACCTCAAAAAAGTAGTTTCTTTGCATAAAAACGTTTTTTCGGACCTTCAACCTAACTTTATCTCAAATTCAATCTTTTTATCAGATTCCTCGTCAAATTCTACGTCGAAAACCATTCTTGAAAAGTTGGGACTCGGATGGGATTGACCGCTACGATTACAACCTTAGAAACAGGGTCATAAACATAGTGCTGAATTACGTGGTTCTGGAGGGAGACTTATTCCACTGGACAACAAAACTGTGGGTCATGGATAGTGCATTGACCGGACAATGACTTTTTCGTGTATTTTTTGACGTAGAAACCGAATCCGAAGCCAGTTTTGCACCTAGCCATCAGGAATTTTTTGGAATCGCGAAATACTGCGCTGCTACAGAACTGCGTTTTCAGCGTTTTCTGCAGATTTTGTAGATACATGATTTTAATGGTGCAACATTGCAGCGGGCTTCGAGCGTACTCGAACTATTATTTCTCACGTATCTTGACCTGTTCAAATCGATGGCGGTACTCTAAGAAAGCTAGGATGTGTTCGAAACGATGCACAAGCTGATTTTTCGAGTTGCTATCAGCTAAATTTGCCTGATTTTGCAATAAATCTCCGAATGTTCACGAAATCGACCAGGAAGATACTTTCATAACTCACGAGGGCGTATTTTTTTGTTTTTGTATATACAATAAGGAAGAAATATTTACAATAGCCCAAACTAGACTAGGCCATCGAACATATTTCACAACGAAGAAGGCTCAAGGCTGAGCTCAAACCTCCTTAAAATGATTCAAATTCTGAGTTCCCTTGTCTAACGTATGTACCTCTTAGATTATTCAAATGATCCCTTTCAATCACACCCAAATGGTGGATCTAACTCCGGATGCTTCGATCCACTTACTTTCGGAATGGAACTATTGAAGTGCCCCTATAAGCTTGGGATGGAAAACGAAGTAAACATGATAGACAGGATCTTAATGATTTATCGAAGTTCACTTGATACCACCAAAGTATAAATCTCCGGAATTCCAGATATCGTGTCATGGTAACAAAACAGACCTACGCAGAAAACACTTTCTGAGGGCCGTAGGGGAAAATAATCAAGATTTGACTCATTACGAGGAGGCTTGAGCCTTCTCCAGATAATGCTCAGAACGCTCCTTTCAGAATGGTACACGCATATTGGTCACATCTGTTCTTGGGCTATTGCAAATGACTTTCCCTCATTGTATACATAAACACGAAGAAAATACGCCCTCGTGAGTTGTGAAAGTATGTTCCTGGTCGATTTCGTGAGCATTCGGAGATATATTGCAAAATCAGGCTAATTTTGCTGATAGCAACTCAAATAATCAGTTGGTCCATCGTTTCGAACGTATCCTAGCTTTCTTAGAGTACCACCATCGGTAAATGCAGGTCAAAATACGTGGGAAATCATAGTTCGAGTACGCTCCAAGCCCGCTGCAACGTTGCACCATCGAAATCATGTATCTACAAAATCTGCAAAAAACGTTGAAAGCGCAGTTCTGTAGAAGCTCAGTATTGACTAGTAGCAGCAATACTATGCATTCGTTGTCTCAAATCGACAATGTGAAATATACACTCCCGTCGTATTTGTCATAGAAGAATTTCAATTTTGAATGATAACTTGTATGAACACCGAGAATCAGGATCTATCCGTTATCTGGATGGAACGAACATGCGAATACGCATCATGTGTTATTCTCCTATCATGCCGCACGAAACAAGAACGACAGCGCGCAAAAACTACACAGCATCTTATTCAGTGTCCCGAATCAGTACAAAACGTACTGAGAACTAATGAAGAATCCATTGATTACGTCTAAAATGCACAGGGATAGGCAGTTGATACCACTAACCTACAGTAACTTGCTCAAGCGGTACTAAAATTTTCCGAGAATCATTCAAGAGTCAGCAGAGGTGATACTTTTCGTCGTTGACAAGCTCGATGTGTCTTCGTCGGCGTCAAACGCTAAGTGATACTCTTCGTCGGCGGTACGCGCTATGTGATACTTTTCGTTGGCGACAAGCGCCAAGTGATACTTTTAGCCGATGGTACGCGTTTATGTTACTCTTCGCGAATGACAAACGTACGTGTTACTTTTCACCGGGGGCTATGAAAGTGTTTTTTCTTCGTAGGAGGTATCGGTATATTCTATCGAGGCTACAAAGAATCAATGCTCTCGGTCGTCCACATTCAATTACAGTTATTGAGTTTCATTCATGTTGGCTGAAATCCAACCACGTGTTTGAATCCCGATTCAACCACTGTAGCCGAGAATTTTGGTTGAAATTCATCCACGTTGCTACAGTGTACCGCTCATTTACTCTCACCAAAATTTCATGATTTTGAGACTTTTAGTGGGAAGCTAGGCGCTAACTAGTGTTTGAGGATGACTCTTGACACTCTTTGGACCACGTTTGAACATTTTTTACAAGGGTTTTGATCTATGCTGAGCCTAGGGTCAGTATGGACCAAAGACGTGGTATGCAAAGCCTTAGGGCTTTGAATACCACGTCATTTTTCAGTTGTTGGAACTATCCATATCTACCCTGTGAAAACGTGCATGAATCCCAACCGAAATTTTCAGCCACAATGGTTGAATACAAGGGAACGTGATTGAAATTTGGCCAACATAAATGAAACTCAATAAATGTGATTGAATGTGGACGACCGAGAATATTGATTCTTTGTATCTTTGATAGAATATACAGGACACAAAACTATGATAATTGCTATAACGGTGTAAAAACTTTGGAATATATAATATATATCCGAAGTTATCGTGTGAGAATATACGATCATCTACTTTGATTTTGAATAGTATTGAAAATTCTTTCTTATGTTCTAGTATCTTGTGTCAAGTGAAAAAAGTCAACTCACGAACGTATTCACTGGAATCTTCGATATTGATAGCAAGTAGCTGGACTATTTCGAGGTTGATACACTTAATAGAGGAGAATACTTAACCTATACGATGATGAATAATTTTCTTTGTGAAGCCTACCACTGGCTGTTCTTCAGTAGCTTTGAGGAATCTATAGTATGAGGTGATCAGAGCTATGATTCCGAAGAAATGAATTATAAGTTGTATGGCTTACGGTGTGGAATCTAAATTCTCTAGTGACGACGTGGAATATTTTTTGTTTTGAACTGTTATGAGGAATATGCTACCAATCATGAATGTCAGAGCCTATCAAATACTTTCCAAGATTCCTGGTGATCGACCATTCTCTAGCTGCACATTACTGAAAATCCGCGTACCTGAATTATTCTTATTTTGTTGACCCTTTTACAAAGAATATATGTATGTTTTGTTAATATCCAAAAGCTTTCGATTTTCCATCCACTGTCTTCTCTGACATCCCTAAACCCCCTCACACAAGCATACAATTCATGTTGTAGGTCGTGGTACATCTACACATAACACCGGCCCACAATTTGAAAAAAATTACCTTCCCAGAGGAGGGGGACACATATTTCGACGTAAAATCGTGCGCTGAGTCCGAATGTGGCATAGGTTTTGATCGCACACCCTCAAAATTTCGAGATATTCGATGGAAAAATTTTTATTCCAGAATTACTGGAATTTTGACCTCGGAATCGGGAAGAAGAGACGATTTTACGTCCAAATATGCATTTTAGGAAAATTTTCTTGATTGATCCCCGTAGGGCCCATGTCGACTACCAGCTATCGCCATGACGTGGATCGTAGAGATACTGTCTTTGTCCAGTACTAGTGGTGACACTCGTGTTCCAGTACTCGAGGTGACACTCGTGGTCCAGTGGTAGAGGTGACACTCGCGGTCCAGTACTAGAGGTGACACTCATGGTCCGGTACTCAAGATGACACTCATGATCCGGTACTAGAGGTGTCACTCGTGATCCGGTACTAGAGGTGACACTCGTGGTTCAGTACTGAAGGTGACATTTGTGGTCCGGTACTCGAGGTGACATTCGTGGTCCAGTAGTAGCGGTGACACTCGCGGTCCAGTACTAGAGTCTTAGGCTCTGGAAAAAACAGGGAAATCTCAGTAAATCTACTGAAATACTCGGGAAATCGATACGTTTCTCGGTTTGCATGAATGAAATCACCTCATCATTTCACTCAATGTCAACATTCGGTACAGAATCTTACAATTGTTGGTAGATGTATAATATCACAAGCAAATCGTACTGAAAGCATGAAGGTAACCACACCCCACACTCTCGTGGTCTTGGTGCTGCGCTGCCTTCGTGAATTTTCAAAAAGTAAACAAGCATCCGTCCGGGAGTCGCAACGCTTATACTCATTGCCTCTTGACATGCTCTTGACATGTACTTTGCCTTCGATATTACATCTATAACTAGATATCAGATTCCATCAGCCTCTGACGTGCGTTTCCCATCTTGAATCTTATCGCATCAAAACAATCAGGGTGTCTACTGGCTTTTCTCTGGAGGCTTCAAGGGGCTTTCAAGGACTCTACAAGCGCGAAAAATCAAAATTTCAACGATACATATAATATAATGGGGTCCTTGATTCTGTCATTATGGTCGCCCGAATGTTGCACATCTTCAGACTATGCCACAGAGAAGCACTCAAGGAAATGAGTAGTTTCGCGCGAAACAGGCCTACGAAAGAGGTTCATGTCTCAAACTTTCTTCTTGACTTTTCCATTCGATTCTTTTGCACAAAATATCAACTTTTCACCGTCTATGGGGCCTCAAAACAATTTTCCAGGTATCCAACGTACATGACTTTGTTCTTTCGAATTTTCTCCGACAAAAAAGTATGGTGTTGAAGTTTGGAACGTTTTTTTGCAACGATAAAATGAAATTTCAGGAATATGAAGAATTTTCAAGACTCAAATCACCAACTGTTGGTAGAATTTATCACACCGATCATTGCTTGCTGTTGTTCAGAACAAAAAGACCTCAATTTATGCTCTGAAAACTATCTGAGGGCGTAAGGTTATCCATTTCGTTGTATTGAAACGTTTCAAACTTCAACACCATAAAAAAGTTTAGGTGCTTTTTTTCGATAAAATGCATATTCCTCGAATTCGTTCACAGATACAGAAATGCGGTTGACGGCATTCGAAAGGTCTTGAAGAACCCTGTCGGAATCGATCTTGAAGAGTTGACTTTGAGGGCTTGGGTGGTTTTACCGGGCCAGAGAGTGAAAATCATAGAAAATCCAATTTCTCGAACACCCAGTTTTTCAGAACCTTCAAAATTCGAAATTTTATGTAAAATGTTTTCTTTTTCCAAAGAGGAATAGTCTCAAATTTCTTTCTTGCGTTCTAAAGCCTATTTTTGCCAGTTACCATCAAATCCATTTTTCCGGTTTTTGGAACTCGTCTGTTTTCTGCGTGTGCGCAGAGATTTGGATCCTTGAAACTGAATTCATTGCAAAGCCAAGAAAATTTCCTTCAAAATGACTGCTTGTCGAAGTCAATTTCATGCATTCGAGACAGAGTTGCAGCGTTCGAAAGACCACCGGATTTCGATAGTTTCCCAGAGGTGGGTCGGAGGTACCGGAGACAAGGAAAACCCGGGCCTGCCCCCGTCCGATGGCGTCCATCAACTTGCCACTTGAGCGGGGGGTTCATCTTTCAAATACGTTGTAGCTACGGTTCGAATGCATGAAATTAACTTCGCCAAGAAGGCGTCTTGAAGGAGATCCATGGGATCGATTTCGCCAAAAGGTTATTCGAAAGGAAATTTCTTTGGCTATCTGATGAAATTGGTTTCAAGGATCCGAAATTCTGCTTACGCGCAGAAAACAGACGATTTTCATAAGCCTGAAAAATGGATTTGTGATAATTTACAAAAATAGGCTCTAGAACGCAGAAAAAGAATTTGGTACTATTTTTTCTGTAAGGACACAACATTCTACATGGAATATCAAATTTTCCAGGTTCTAGAAAATTGGGTTTTTGAGAAATTGAAATTTCAAGTTCTTCATTCTTTTGCCCGATACAACCACCCAATAACTCAAAACCAACTCCACAAAACCGATTCCAATAGTTTTCTCAAGACCTTGCAAATGCTTCAAACCGCATCTCTGTATCTCTAAACGGATTAAAGATTTATGCATTTTATTAAAGAAAATACCCAAACTTTTTTGTCGGAGATAATTCAAAAGAACAAAGTAGTTTACGTTGGAGATACTTGGAAAATTTTTTGGGGCCCCATAGGTCGTGGAAAGTTCGTATTTTGTACCATAGAATCGAATAAAAAGTCAAGAAAAACATTTGAAACATGACCCTTTTTTGTAGGTCTGTTTTGCGCGGAACTACTCAAATACGGACACTCGGAATCTGTTGGAGTCAAATCCTAACTCCAGACCTAGAGTAAAATCCAACATTTCTCATACTTAAGTGGAATCACTCAGAGCGAGTGAAATAACAGCAATGTCGGATTGCACTCCACGATTGAGTCAAAGGTGATTCTATAAATTGCGCGAAGAACATTTTCATGGGAGAAGGTAATAGATCCCAGACTAATTTGCGAATTTATTTGATCAAAACGCGAAAAACGTCTGATGCCTTGTATTCTACTGAACAATTTAGCTCTTTGTCGAGACATATTTTTGGGTTTTTCTGAGAACCACATCCATCGCACATTCACAGTCGTACACATTCTCAATCACATTTACCGGTCAAAAATTTGTATACACCCAAAAATGAGATGCGTAATTTAAAGAATTCGATTTTTCAGCTTCGTTCGTCCAAAATGACATCATTTCATCTCATTTTGTAGATTTTTCCAAGCATTCAGAAGACTTTTTAGGATTTTTTTTTCTTCCAACCAACAGATTTTTGTTACGTCGAGTCGAATCTCCCGGAAATTTCATCAAATTTGGATCAACGTTGAGACCTTTGCAAGTCAGACATGAGTTGTCAAAGTTTTACTCCAACAACACTAAAAGTAGCTTCTGTAATGCGTCTCTCTCAGTTCACTGCCAGTAGATCTTTTTGATTTTTTCTAGGAATAGCTGTTTTTCGATTCGAAAACGCATTTTTGAAGGTTAAAATCAATTATCTTCATATCAATGATTTAAAAAAAAATTTCAAAGTTGGGTTTGGCTTGAGAAATTTTTGAAGACTATACATCTAAATCAAGGACATATCAAGCATCTAAGGATTGAAACTCGAATTCAAGAACATTTCAAGGGTTCCAAGGGTCAGTAGACACGTTGACAATGACCCGGTTCTTGCGTCTGTCTCATAGCACCGCTCACATAAGCGAGGAGCTTTACTGAAAGGTTCTTGAAAACTTCAAAGTTCCCCGAGATTCCTGTGCAAACTATCCAGAGTCGTCGCAAGGCCTCCCAGAAATCCGTTTTCTGGACTTTTGAGGAAATTAATGTGGCTAGTTTGACGATTTCCAGAAAACTCCCTAAGATTTCCCATAAAACTCCGGTGGGATTTCTCAATAATAACCTTGTTCGCTAGGCTCTGGAATTTAGCGATATCACTCTGAAAAACACAGGGAATCCTCAGTAAATCCACAACTCAGACTTCGGTGGACTAAGAGGTGACGCGGTCCAGTACTCGATCTCCACTTAGGAGCATCCGGTGGCTCAGTTCTTTAAGTGTTGAAGAGCGCTTAGTCGGCTGAAACTCGGGGCGTTCGAGCGGCGCGGGTTCGAATCTCGTTCGAGTCAGCTCGAGATTTTCCTTGGGAGTGGGGAATTTTTCGGGTAATGTTTCCGGTCGGAATAAGAGTCCTGCATTGCGACATACTTGACAAACAACACCCACATAAATTACACCACTAAAGTTCTGAATACTCAAAATTGGCCTGAGTGCTTGGAAATCCCGATAACTCGCGTATTACGCAAAAAGCCCGTTGATGGCCGTGACAGAAAGGGGTCCCAAAGGCCCCCACTGGGATGCCAATAATATACATACACACACACACACACGCATCTCCACTTGACCTCCGAGGAGCTGAGCACATGCGTGTATGCGAGGATACCGTGTGCTGCTGTCTTCGACGGCTCAGCCGACGTTTACCAATGTTTGTTAGTCAAAATGGTGTTCAATTTCCAGCCGTTTGAAGGAACGACAAGCCCGCCCCTGACTTGATACTCGGCTCCCGAAGTTTTCCCACATATTCTGCGGGACTTTGAGGAATACTAATTAGGGGAGATGGGAGCATATGCATCCGTGTCCAATGATGACTTTTTGGAGAATCCTGCGTGTGTACAGTACCTGACGAGCCGATGGAAATCTTCCTCAGCCGAGAAAATTGCCATTCCATCAACTTGGGAGACTGTCGAATTTGTTAAATTTACAGATTCGAGCTGTAGATTTAGTAAATAAGCTGCATCCGATAATACGAAACACGGCATTTTGGCATGCGTTAAAAAAATGATAGAGTATGACCTCCCGAAAATTGTTTTGGGCCAATTAAACACTTCAAAGAACATATTGGAAGAGTTTAGTGAGGAAATATCATGGATGCTTCTAGTATTCTGGTCTTGATGTTTCGATTTTTTAATGAAATGCTCACTTTCCCACTACTGTTACTCACGTAGGAGATGTGATAATCGATTTTCACTGGTCGTCGAATTGTAAGTTCTTCCAAGACTTTCGAAAGAACCGTTGGTAAGAGCAGTTTATCACTTTTCTAGTAGAAGCTACATCATTTTCAAGGATACTCAAAAATTTCTGAAATCGGCTCCCAGCGAACAAATCCTAGAAGTCGCTAAGCTTAACTGTCGTCTTTGAAAATTCTCTTCTTGAAAGTACTAGTCTTGACGGAAGAATGTAAAAGTTGAGTCTACTAGAGTGTATCATTTTTCAGAAAAAAGCTTCAGAAGTGCAAAAAACGGACCTTCTATAGGCCCTAGGGACACTGAAACTACACTGTAAAAAATTCGTTAAATTTTCAACCTGCTGGTTGAATTGTCAACCGAGGGATTAAGTTTCGAGTCACGCCGATCGCAAATCCGGGTGAAGCAACGTTTTGGCGATGATCGCAGCCGGATGGGTGACCACTCATCTGATGGGTTTGCCGCGCTTAGGTCGCGTAAAGAGTGACCGATTCTCTTATCTCGGGTATTATACGGGACTCGTGAGATTGTTGAACGGTGGTGCAAGGGCAACATTTTTGGGCCAGAAAAAGAAGCTGTTTCATTTTTTCATGATCAAATAGAAGAAAACATCAGCGGTGGCTGTGCGAGCCTTTTAGGCCAGGAATCCAGTTTGAGCGATGTTTTCGCGATTTGTATCCAGAGGTGTGACCACTCTTAGTTTGCGAAGCTTATAGCTTGTTTGAGATTAAGAACTGGGACTGAGCGGTCATTAAACCGGATGATCAATCGCGAATACGTTGCTTAAACTGGATTTTTTCACCGGAAAGACTCGCGCGACCACCGCTGATTCTTTCCTGTTTGTTTAAAAGAAAACAAGAAAGAACTTAATAGATTCCATTTAAAAACGACACATGAAAAATAGTGATATCTCGGATCGGTTTCTCGTGATTTCAATTCGATTTTGTTGTCCAAAATATGAAGTTTCCACCCACTAGGAGGACCCAAGAAAATTCCGGAGACGCCTGCGGAGCTATTTCTGTTTCGCTTTTTGATTCCACCGGAGCATCAAAATCATGATCTTTTTTTACTAAATTGGATATATCTCGAGTTTGGCTCAAGATAATTCTACGTAGTTTGCACCATTCAAAAGATCTTGAGAGAATCTATCGAAAATGACCTTGGAGATTCCCGCGTAGCTATTCCAAGCTCTGATCAGGAAAAATCCGGAAAGATCAGGCTAACCTGATTATCTCAAAAACCAATCTTTTTTAATTTTTCAAAATAATGATTTCTCTGCAAAATCGCACGATCTTTGCGATGGAATTGGTCCGAAGTTATTTTCATACTGTTTCATGCGTTTTTCGGTCAATTTTGCGATTTTCCATTTTCTGACAAATCAGAAAACAAAGATTTATGCGCATACGCATGGTTTGTCGAATTGCAGATTAGTTTTAATCGGAACCTGACAAAATTTCCTTTAAGATGACCTTTTGCGGAATTCAATTTGATCGCCTGGAACTGAAGGTACACGATTCTTCAGACATCAAGATTATCAACGCCACTGACAGTAAGGATGCAAGAGAAGGTCTCAGGCTGTAGATTACGATAGATAGGTCATCTTGCTCTGGCGATCATTCTTTTTCAATCAATCTGCCGTAGGTATTGACTGGAAACATGAAATTAACTTTTGCAACAGATCTTTTGGGGTGGAGGGGGGGAATTTCCTCAGCTTTCGATTGGAACTACTTTGAAATTCGGCCAACCACGCACATGCGCAAAAATTTCTGATTCCTGATATTTCGTAGAATGAAAAATCAGGAAATTGACCAAAAAACGCATAAAACAGTAAAAAAAAACTTCGGACTAGTTTCACCGCAAAGTGCGTGCAACTTTGCAGGCGAGATCATATTTTTGGAGAGTTAAAAGAAATTGCTTCTTGAGATTATCAGGTTAGCCTGATTATTCTGGATTTCGCCTGATCAAAGCCTGAATTAGCTAATTGGAAACCTTCGAGGTCATTTTCGATACCTTCAAATTGGGTAAATTTGGTACGATTTCGTTACTTTTTATTTCCTTTGGCTCGGCATTCAACATACATTAACCATACCCACTTCTCTAAGTAGTCAATTAAAAGCTTACAGTCTCAGCTTTCGATTGATGGGTTACAAAGTTCTATTTGATGCGTCCGAGCGGGAGCTATTAGCAGTTGAAGAAGTGTACCAAAGTTAGACCCCAATGGGGCAACTTTGGTACACTTACAGAATATTTCAACTCTACCCACCATCATGTGAGTAAACTAATTTTAATCGTTTAAAAGTCTTATTTTAAGCTGTTTGAAACATTTTAAAACCTCGTAGACCATCACTCAACTCAAGGTGAGATTGAAAGAAGCTGTCACAGGAACTTGTGCTGGAATTACCCTACTCTCATGCTTCTTACGTAGAGTGGGGTAACTTTGGTACACTTTTTCATGGTTTTTTCCCTGTTTTTCATTCATTAAAATTCCGGATGCTTCAAATACCCCAATGTAACACGGCGAGTCGGAAACCGGAATAGGTGAAAGTTGCGTGAACCTGGGAAATGCTTGTGGGATATGTTTTGGGATATTTTGAACATCATTTTTCAATAAGAAACAAAAAAATCCGCCGAGGGATTTCGAAATAAAGTTGATTTTTGCATTTTTCTACCCAATTTTCCGGGGGAATCAGTTTTTTCCAGTTTTTCTCTTGTCTCACAGCTCTGCATCGGCTCTGAAAGACCATCCCAACTCGCTGACTTGGTGTGAAAAAGTTTGGTCCTTCGAAATCTTGAATGAAAACCCAGAGCAGATACAGTTTTCGGGATTTTCCCCATCAGACCCGAGTATATTGTCTTGACTGGCGATGGAAACATACAAAAATGGAAGAGTCAGTACTATCATTGACAAGTCAGGCCTCCAAAACTTTTATGGCTCACAAAATCATCAGTTTTGCCATGCTATAGACTATTCGTCACGCACGAAGAAAAGAAGATTAGTTATATTCGCAATGACGAGGATTTAACTCCCTTGTCCAGAGTTGAGTTGGGGATCCCATGTTATTGGGACGAGTTACCTTGGCTTTGTGCGTAATAGGAGCTTGAGAAGTGCGAGGAGGGTCTTCTGTACCGGTCGGCCGTAGTAACTTTCCCAATGCATCAGTCAAAGTTAGTAACTTTCTTGCCGGAAGAAAATTATGCAAATAACAACAGATCGAACGAAAAGGAATTGAATGATCCAACCAACTCGATGGGCGTTAAATATCTCAACAAATTTTGATTGGTTAGGACAACCAATCTTTTTTTCCGTGCGATTCGTGCGATACTGGTTATCATCTGTCCATCGCATGAATCGCAACCAATAGTCTATGGCATGGCGAAACTGATAGATGAAGATGTTATCCTATCTTGTCGATGATAGGACGGGATTTTCCATTTTTGTATGTTCCTATCGCCAATCAAGACAATATACTCGGGCCGGATGAAAAAAAAAATACCGAAAACTGTATATTTAAGATTTCGAAGGACCAAACTTTTTCATATCAAGTCAGCTTGTTGCGATGATCTTTCAGAGCCGATGCGGATTTGTGAGACAAGAGAAAAAATGGAAAAATTGATTTCCCCCGAAAAATTGGATGGAAAAATGCAAACATTAACTTTATTTTGAAATCCCCCGGCGGATTTTTTGGTTCTTGTTGGGAAATGATGTTCAAAATATCCCGAAACATATCCAACAAGCATTTCCCAGGTTCACGCAACTTTCACCTATTCGGGTTTCCGACTCGCCGTGGTATCGATGGTTCCTTCAATATGGTGATATATGTGGTCGAAATGTAGCATTATTCATCCGTAGATCGTTCCGGAACACTTCTTGCCAGGCACACTAACTGGACCACTCGCGTATCGCTGCTAAATTAGCCTTTTCGGAAAAAGCTCCAATAAACGAGTACAATCATCCACGCGGGATCCTCGGTGGCTCAACACATTGTTTATGCGTATGCCAAGAGGGGAGAATAAGTTTTAGAGCGATAGAATCGTTTACCTTGCCGAACGCAGCTCTGGAAGTCATTTTTCAGGGGTGTACCAAAGTTGCACCCACTGTACCGAAGTTACCCAATTTGACGGTAGGTTTTTTCAAGATCTTTTGAATGGTGCAAACTACGTAGAATTATCTTGAGCCTAACTCGAGATATATCCGATTCAGTAAAAAAAGGTCATGATTTTGATGCTCCGGTGGAATCAAGAAGTGAAACAGAAATAGCTCCGCAGGCGTCTCCGAAATTTTTTTGGGACCTACTAGTGGTCGGGAACTTCATATTTTGGACCACAGAATCGAATTGAAACCACGAGAAACCGATCCGAGATATCACTATTTTCCATGTGTCGTTTTTAAATGGAGTCCATCACTTACTGGTGATACAAAAATGTCGTCTGGAGACCATTACGCAGGTACTCATCTCACGAGTAGCGTTTCATAATCATACCCACAGCCGTCGAATATTCAATCAAATGGTTAAATATTCAAGGTTGGATTTTCAACCACCGTGGTTGAAGTTTTGATTCAATTAGCTGGTTGAAGTTTTTTGAATGAACTTTCCACAGTGTACTAAAATGGCCCTTGTTGTGTCACCATAGTAAGACAACAGACGCGTCAAGTGAATGACACGATTCTGGAAGAGCTCCAATTGAGCCCGTTTGGGCACCAAATCAATGAAAACGGAGCTCTTTCGGAGCCACGTCGGGATAGCGGAATTTAACATACTTTTACGATTTGAGGAAGACTTCGTCAATCCTTTCCCGGAAGAATGGCTACTTGCAGAAAGTTTCAAAGTTTAAAATTCTATTTCTATGATTTCCTCAACTGATCCTCATCCGCTGAGACAAACTGGAATCGTTATTTTCACGCGAGGGCTTAAAAAATACATGCTCTCGAGAAGGAAGCAAGGAGGAGGAAAAATGTGCTCATCATAAGTGGATATATTCATATATTTGTATCCTCTATTCATACGGCAAGCACTGTTGACGAGTGTCGTGGGTGGGTCGAGACCAGGTGAGATGTATTCTGCGTTGAAAAGATGTTCTCACAATTTTTCAATATGTGGGTGCCCACCAATCAGCAAGAAGTAACTTTCTCGTTTCGCTCATAGGGTTCCTTGCTTCCGAGTGATTAATCAGACCCTCGACTGCGGCTCTGGCCGAAAATGAATCACTCAGAAGCGAGCTACGTCATAAGCTCGGCGCAAAATGTACAATTCAAGATCACAGATTTCACCCCGCAGTGATTCACATGGACTCTTCTTTATGAGCTCGCAACATGAATCTGCATCCATTGTTCAATTCTCTGCTTTTAGGGAAAAATCGGCCAATCGGAGGTTCGATCGAAAGAACAGAAATTCCCAGCTGGGATTTGAATCATCTCAATATACTGTCGTCCTGCGAGTGCTCCGCTCTTTTCACTAGATGCTTCACTCATTTTGCTCTATGCGCCTCAATCTTCGCCCATTAAGTTATTGTTGAGATAACGCCTCAGCCGTTGTCAAATATTCGCTACCTCCTCTCCTTCCCTACCACGACACGGTTGAGTAGAGTGTCGGAAATTAATCATATTACATCTAAAAATGAGGGACAGAAATACGCTCTTGTCAGTCCCACTGAGATCATATAAATAATCAAATACACCATTTTTCACCATCAGGCAATACTACGGATATCAAGAATCGCCTCCTGTTGAGGGATCTGGTGCTTCAAGTACGGGACACGGAGTCAGTGATTTCCATTCACCTCCCGGAGAGTATCTGCCACCATATTACAGCGGGTACCCACCACCCCCGCCACCTCCTCCCCCGCCGCCGAATCCAGCTTATCTACATGCTCAAGGACGACCTTTCATGGACCGTAAGTTGATTTTCGCACAGTTTATGATGATCTCTTTATCTACCTTTGTTTTCAAATCGTATGCATACTCACGCTGTGGACAGTATCAAACGGGGATTCGTTCATGCATTCTGAAAATCTAGCTCGGAAAGAATGAAACTGAGCAATAATGTTATACGTTAAGACCATCCCACCTATAGCTTTGGAGATTGAGAGTGGATAGCGTTGCAAACTATTCAATCGCCAAGTACTTGTGTGGGAAAACTCCGGATCCAGGATCGGGGGGAACTCAATGAAAAGTCTAGGGTTTAATTAGAGTCACTGTGTATCATATAATTATACTCACACACCGAGTCATTTTGGCACACTATAGCTCGATTGCGTTAATGATGCAATCGGGCTGTGAAGGACATGCGTGGCGCGGGCACGTGAGTCTTCGATGAAGAGCAAACTCTGTACTCCCGGACTCGGTGACGAGGCTTGCGGCGTTCGGCGACTACATTTTAACGACCCTCTATCCCAATCCGCTGCGCGCAGTGATCATACTCACTTCACGTGATCGCGTTCTCACACGCACACATTCCCACATTCGGCTATCCTGGCAATCGAACGCCCTCGGACGACTCGGTCCGACCATTCCAGAATCTCGCCGGATTCCTTGCCTACGCTAAACAAGAGCTTCCGTCATTGGTTACATCAAAATTGTACATTCATCTGCACCAATCAGCGAGCCCACATTTTAGCACTACTCGCTTCATTCAACATACCCCATACCACTTCACTTCGCACTTCACTGAGGCACAACCTTGCACATGCGACGGATGGCCCTAACCCTTTTCCTCGGGTCCAGGCTTAGCTTCCGCATCTGCGTCCTCGAGGTATTCCTCGACTTCTTTGAGATCGTCTCGAAAACCTCTCGAAGGCTCCATCGAGTCTGCTGCGGTGGTGGTGCAGTGTGGACCCTCAGTACTTCCGACTTTTTCGACCGCATAGCGATCACGACGATCATACCTAGTGACCTTGTACGGTCCAAAATAATTGTCGGTGAAGTTCTCGACTCGTTCTTCCATGTGATTCAGGTGGTAATCTTGCTTGAGGAGATCAACCGTTTTCTTGCCCCCAAAGTGCCCCGTTTCATCATCTCTTCAAATGAATTTGTGATGCATAGCTTCTGGAACTACTACCTTCCGGCAGTCCTCATCACCTCTGTAGAAGAGACCCTGTCTTAGCTCATTGCCTTTAGGAGGCTGTGGTTGCTCGATAATTTCACGTTTGATGATTCTCAGATACTCATCTCGTTCCTGAGTTCGAGTGATTCTCGGGATTATAGGATCTTGGATAATATCCACCGAAATAATTCGACTGAGCGCGTCCACATGTTCCATGCACTCCCCAGCTGGATGCTGCGCGGTAAAGCTGAACTGCCCAACGAACATCAACCATCGTCCAACGCGAGGAGTCAAACTGTTCTTATTCGTAGTCTGCTCGAGGGTAGCGCAATCTGTGATGACTTCGAATTGCAGTCCTAGCAGGTAACACCTGAATTCCTTCAGGCATTCACCACCACCAAAAGGTCAAGCTCGTAGCTAATGTACTTTTGCTCTGCGTCTGTGGTTTTACGACTCATATAATACACGGGGTGAAACTTACCATCTTCAGGGTGTCGCTGAAGCAAAATTGCTCCATAGCCATGCTTGGAGGCATCCGTATCCAGCGCCGTTCCCCGGTGAGGGCAGTAGATGTGAAGGACTGGCGCGGATACCAGAGCTCTCTTCAGAGCAAAGAACGCAATCCGCTGCTCTTGGCCCGAGAACAAATCGGCGATCAGTTTTCGTGAGGTCATGCAGTGGCTTAGCAATTTGAGCGAAGTCTTAGATAAACTTCATGAACTAACCCGCGAGCCCTAGAACGCGCTGCAATTGTTTCGTTGATTTTGGCTGTGTATAATTGACCATCGCTTCTGTTTCGGCCTGTAAAGGAGATACTCTTCCATGCTGAATGACATTTTCCAGGAACTCGACCCTAGTTTGGAGCAGCTGGCATTTATTCCAGTTGATTTGGAGTCCAAAACGAGCAGCCACTGCCAGTACTTCTCTGAAATTGGCCATCGCTTCTTCCGGCGTTCTCCCTTTGATGGTTCCATCGTCAGCAAAGAATATCATTTTCTATTAACGGATTGAATCTCGAAGTATATACCAAAAGAATCGGGTGAAGAGGGCCGGCCTCGTGACTAGGTCAAATAAAACTCGCAGAAACTCGAATTGACCGGTTTTTGTGACAAAGGCCGTTTATTTCTGGCTCTCTCTAGCCACCTCTACATGATGGAAACCGTTTTTTGAACAAGAGGCCACCGAGTATGTTCTTTGACCAATTTCTTTTCGAGAGGAGGATAGTTGATGCATATCCTTAGGGATCCATCATTTTTCCAAACAGCCACTTTATTGCTAGACTATGCTGAGGTACTAGGCTAAATAACTTCATGCTGTATCCATTTTCATCCTGGCTTTGCACAGCTTCATCCTCTAGAGGGGATAGTCTTCGCCAACGTGCTTTGAGGAGAGTTTCATCGAAAACAGTGACCGTTATTCAAAAGGAGCTTCTCCCTCCCCCGTAGGCTCGTAGTTATCCATGATGTCTCTCAATTCTTGGATGTACTCCTTGGGAGCTAGTCTCAAGGGAAGATACTTGTCCATTTCTAAGACCCATACGAATTTTCCTTTTCCAACAGGTTCAAATTTCACTAAATTCTGCTCCAAAGTGACATGAGCAGCGTTTCTCAGTGGGTCCCCTATGATCAACTTTTTGGGAGAAGTAAATTTTAGTACGAATGTGAAATGTTCGACTGTACAGAGCAATGCCTTTAAATTACCAGTTTATGTACTGGTTTTCACACATACTCAATCAAATGTATTATATTTTTGAGCATGTTTTCCTTTGAGCTTCCATTGAATACGAAGTTGCATCGAAGGATTTTGATGGGAAGATTTGAGATGGTGGAGTAACACAGATAGAAATTTGGCGAATCTTGAAAAAATGATTTTCAAACGCGGTTAGCGTTCCGTCTCCCTATATTGCGGCGTTTGAATGACTCTTCAGGGGCAGAGTACACGCACACTATCGGGCTCTGCCCGACGCTGATAAGAGTCGCATCGGAGCGTCCTTATATATGAATCGCACTCCAATTTGTGCGCTTGCGAATTTGATGATTTGAGAAATTTCAGATGGATTAGCCGTGTTACTCGATGACAATTTCACACATCTCGGCAGGTTGCGGCCCACTGCGATCGGATATTGATCTAAATTCGATATACATATATGCGCTCTGGCGGCAAATTTTAGTGTAAATGTGAGACATTTGGCTGTACAGAGCAATGCCTTCAAATTACCAGTTTATGTACTGGTTTTCACACATACTCAATTTAATGTATTATATTTTTGAGCATGTGTACCTTTGAAAAAAGCAGTACATAAACTGGTAATTCAAAGGCATTGCTTTGTACAGCCGAACATCTCACATTCATACTAAAATTCAAATTTGCCGCCAGAGCGCATATGGTATATATATCTATATCGAATTTATTCCATTGTCCGATCGCAGTGGGCCGCAACCTGCCGAGCTGTGTGGAATTGTCACCGAGTAACACGGCAAATCCATCTGTAATTTCTCCAATCGACAAATTCGCAAGCGCACAAATTAGAGTGAGATTCATGTATAAGGACGCTCCGATGCGACTAACATCAGCATCGGGCAGAGCCCGATAGTATGCGTGTACTCTGCCCCTGAAGAGTCATCCAAACGCCGCACTATCGGGAGACGAAACGCTAACCGCGTTTGAAAATCATTTTTTCAAACTTCGCCAAATTTCTATCTGTGTTACACCACCATCTCAAATCTTTTCATCAAAATCCTTCGATGCAACTTCGTATTTAAACGAAGCTCAAAGGTACACATGCTCAAAAATATAATACATTTAATTGAGTATGTGTGGAAACCAGTACATAAACTTGTAATTTAAAGGCATTGCTCTGTACAGCCGAATATCTCACATTCATACTAGAATTCAAATCTGCCGCCAGAGCGCATTGTATATATCGAATTTAGTTCATTTTTGAGGGAAGGTTCATTTGATACGATGAAGTACTCGAGTTGATGAATTGTACAATCTAGGAGAGTAGGTAAAACCACTGATCCCCTCGTCAGTACAGTGGCATCCCCAAAGCCTGTAATCTTTTGTACTCTTCTAGATGCTCTGTGTCTACCAGGCGACCGCTGTTCCATTTCTCCCCAAAAATCGACACGTATGACATTCACGTCAGCTCCTGGATATATGTAAGCTCTTATGTCGATACCGCCGAACTTGGGTTGAAACAATCGCCTGTCTTCTACTCATTGGTTGCCCTTCTCATGCTCTGCATTTTGCTGAGATTCCGATTCTTCGACTGAGAGAACTTCACTGGAAAACTTTGAGCTGGTTTCTTCGCTCCCACTCGGCTTCTCATCTCTCGGGTGATATTTTGCAATATGCCTTGGCTGCTGACGTTTGTAGCAAGGGTTTCCGAGCGCGCCTTTCAGACACTTCTCCGCTGTATGACTTCTTCTGTTGCACTTGCGACAAGAAGGTCGTTTAGATATTTTTGCCGGAACCACTTTCCTGGAGAGAGGTATTCGAGGTGCGTGGCGACAGCCACGCCGCCCTATCGGGCTCTGCCGCAAGCTGTGTCGGTGCCAACAGATGATCGGTTCGAAGTGGTTTACCGCAGCGCGGGCTAGCGCGGACCCGGCAGTATGTACACGAGGCTAAGTTTCTACATAAAAATTATGAATAATAGCAATATTGAATGTCTTACCTAGTGAATTTCAGTGATTTGGCGACTTATGGAGGGTCGGGTATGCGGAATGTGTACATTATATGATCCGGATCCGCCACCTCATATTCAGTTGTGCATCTCCGCATACCCGACCCTCCATATGTCGCCAAATCATTGAAATTCACCAGGTAAGACATTCAATATTGTTATTATTCATAATCTTGATGTAAAAACTCAGCCTCGTAAACACACTGCCGGGTCTGCGTCAGCCCGCGCTGCGGTAAACCATTTTGAACCGATCAGCTGTTGGCACCGAGACAGCTTGCGGCTGAATCCGATAGGGTGGCGTGGCTGTCGCTACGCACCCTGAATTGGGGCGCTTTTGCCCTTCGCCTGACACTGGAGCACCCCAAGAGCTCCCGGCGTTCTGACAGCTTCTTGCATTCTGAGAGCCGTCTGCCTTTTAACGCTCCAAATACGCTTTCTCATATGCAAACAGTGCATCTCTAAATGTATTCCAGTCCTTAGCGCTTGTAAGAGCAGTCTTATTAGCAGGAGCTTCACCCAAACCTCGGACCAGGAGCGGCGGACTTGCTCGTCTATTGCCTGGGCTGCTTTCCCCAAGCTCGTCTCTCGATCCAAGTATTGGATCGATTTCTCACCGGTCTTTCACTTGATGTTCTCGAGCTTCTCAATAGCGAAAGACGGTTGAGACATCTCCCCAAACCAATTTAAGAGATTTTCGTAGCCTTTTTCACACGTAGCAAACGGCTCTTAGGAATTATACCAAGATTCCGCACATTTTTCGAACGCAAAACGTGCGGTCTTTTTTTCTCCCGCTCATTCTATTGGAAAGCTTCTGCTGTCTCTTTCAAAATAGCTATCCGAAAGTCGACAGGCATATCTCCCCTTTTGCCTGAAAATTTTGGGATTGCCTCCTTTTCATCACGAAAGGACGACCGACCCCATTCCACCGTCCTCCGCTACGATCGCTTGTCCCGGAAAATATTCTCGTTATCTCACACTAATTGGCGTGATACTTAGTACGCATCTCTTAGATTAGCCCTTGGTTACCGTATTAGCACCTCTACCAACATCATCCTAGCAGAATCAAAACTGCCTCTCATCGAAGAGCGGACGAAGTTTTTATGTTCAAATTTTGTTCGAAGAAAAATCTCAGAGGTTGATTCACTCGCCAGAGTTAATATCAAAAAGTATTTCACCATGCTCCAACGTCTTAACAAAAATGGAAGAATAGTGCTTCTTAGTTCCACGATAAATGAAATTATACATGATTCAGCCCTTGATGAAGATGCATATAGTTTTTACCCTACGATTTCAAAACTTCAATGACTCTTATTCCGTTCAATTGCGAGCTTGGTACAGACCTTAGAACCAATCCAGACCCAAACTCACTAATGGCTAGTTTTATATCAGAGCATAATGCTATCAGTACATACACCGATGACAGCAAAAGTACAGATTCCAATGCTACAGGTTCTGCATGTTACTGTCCAGACCTCGAGCTCGCCATACAATGAACCATTCCTAAAGTCGCCTCAAGCTTTACTGCCAAATGTGTAGCTCTTCCCCTCCCTCTAGATCTATCACTAGAGAACAGGGAGAGAAACTACTCAATTTTTTCGGACTCTTTAAGTTCCCTCCAAAGTTTCAATTCCCATAAAATTGGAGTTAAAACAAATCCTCACATTCTTTCAATTAAACAAAAGTTCAACTTATTTACGTATGATAATGATCTTCTCATCAAATTTGTTTGGATTCCCTCTCATATTGGTGTAAGGGGCAACGAAATTGCCGACAATCTCTCCAAGCTCGCATCGAATAAAGATGATACATCGTATACTCTCAGTCCGTTTACAGACTGTTCCCAAGTGTACAAATTAAAAGCAAGGTTAGAAACAGACCAAACAATTGTGGCAGAAGGTCAGACGAAGGGGCAATCATATTTCGAAAGCTTCTACTCAGAAAAAAGTAAATCGTGGTTTGATAGGAAGAGAAACTTGAGCAGACGCAATGTTGTCACGATAAGTCGATGTAGAGCCAACCACTACAGTTTGTCAGCACCTCCTACTAGACTTGGCTTTACCAATAATTCTGAGTGTACGTGTGGCTACACCCACTAACACTTGAATCATATTGTATGGCAGTGCCTCAAGTATGATTACGAAAGAAGAGTTTTGCTAAGAAACTTACAATGAATTGACTTGTATCCCCCTCTATGTGTAGAAATGCTTATAACTAATCCCAACATTCCTGCTTGAAATTTCTTGTGTCAGTTTTTTGAATGTTGTAACTTAGCCAAATAATTCATATAGCATTCAAGTTTTTATACGCTTTTATTACACTTCACCGAGTTGGTGTTTTCTCCGTCTTAGATCTAATAATTTTGGTCATGTCACGTGACTTCCGATAATTGACTTCCGGCTAGTCGCTCTCACTCATTTGATCTCGTGGGTGTGCTCAGTTCTCAGTTGTGTTGTGGGTGTACAGAATTCACATCGTGTCATATCTGAATTTTGCAATTACTCGTAGCATGGTGAGCTGGTAACAGTGAATGAGGAGTGGCGAGGATTTAATTAGAAAAGTGATAAACTATTTGATTGATAAAGAAAATATTATCATAGGTGCTGGGCGGGGATCGACCCCGAGCCTTTCACATGGAAGGCGAGAGTGTTATCCACTTGACCACGGTGGTTGCCATTCCGCGTTCGATGTCTGCTGCATGTATGTGGCTCCACGACATGGTGGCGCCTAATACGAGATACGCATAGCTCATTTTTGAGACGCCTAGTGCACACGCTTATGTATTGCATCGCACTCATTAGAAATGAAAACAAGGCGTATAAAAGCGTATTTTAAAAATTCTTTTTAACTCTTATTTTCATTTTGGATCTGTTCTATGTAAGCTGTGTGAGCCCTGTAGGGCTTCAAATGCTTAAAAAAAAAAAAAAAAAAAAAGTAAGAAGGATGAGCTTTAGAGAGCCGATGACGTTCTCAGGTATACTTGGCAAAGCTACAAATCCATAGACGGTGAGAAAGAGGGGGTTGAAAGAGTGGAGGTCACCCTTCATTTCTTTGAGGTAAAGAATGATAAAAATTCGGTCATTATGCACACGTTTTTACAGACGAACACCTAAAAAATGCAGTCTTCACTAACAAAGAACCCTAACAGTACTAAAGAAATTGGTATAGGAGCTCGAAGAATCTGTTGAAGATAGTGAAAATGCAGCGCCCCCATCGAATTGACAAATGATTGCAATGACAAACGATGCATCTCTGAGTCAGCATCAGCGAAGCAGACGCTTGTCACGGCGCGCGTGCTTGGAACATGCACGTGTTGCGGTCATTGCGTATCGAGGACTTGAGAGGTCCTATCTTGATACGTCATCACGCGTGCATGTTTCCTTTATCGACTTCTACAAAAATGCTCAGAACTTTTCTCTTCGACTCTGGAGACTCTTGAAATTCCAACTGATGCGGTTCGAGATACCACTCCACCACTGTGCCAAATTTCGTAATTTGCTCTACAGTAATTCGGGGACCGCTGGAACTACCCCAACTTCAATCAGGGATGTTTTTGATCTCAATCCTGGACAATAGGCATCTTGCATTTTTTTGAAGAAAGGTTTGGCAAATTCGAGCTAATCGAGATAGATAGGGTGCAATTGGAAAAAAAATCCCCAAAAATTTTTTTCATCTCGCGCAAATTGTTTGAAAGTCTGATGACTTGCGCTCTGTGACGTCACTCCGACAAAGTAGTCGACTGCCGCTATTGTATGGCGTCTTGCAATCTCCTTGATCTCTCCAGGAAAAGGTTTGGCAAATTCGAGCAAATCGAGACAAGTATTGTGCAATTCAAGAAAAAATCCCAAAAATTTTCTTTGCCTTGCGCAAATTGTTTGACAGTAGGATGACTTGCGCCGTCTGACACAATCGTCTGACTTTCAAACAATTTGCGCAAGTTGTAAACAATTTTTGGGAATTTCTTTCTAATTGCACCTTACTCATCTCGATTTGCTCGAATTTGCCAAACCTTTTTTTTTGGGGGGGGGGGGGGGTAAAAAAAATGCAAGATGCCTATTATGTAGCAATCTATTGGAGGAATATCCCCGATCAGAATTTAGCATGTTGACGGCGCTCTCATTTTTCATGTCTGAAAACGCTGATGATGATATTCATGAAGTTCACTTTTCGTCAAATCGGAAACTCATCCATATTCACTAATATTCGATTGATTCTTACCAACTATCGATAAAATTTACTGCTAATTAGTAAAAATCACTGAGGTTTCAATGATCAGGAGGAACTGCATACTGACAACGAGAAGACAAAGGATTGGGTTGCTAATCTCATCCAAAATTTTTTGCACTTTTGTATCGGGTTGAACGTGAAGAATCCTGAGCAGTTCCGTCAAATCAACTTTCGGATACATATGTCGCAGGCAAAGTGATCAATTCGCCGATGTATACAGTCGCTAGTCAATGTATACCTTACCTATATAGACGCTGTATACAGTCGCAGTCAAAGTGTTCAAGAATCGCTTCTGCAGCGCCGGCGAATAGTTTGCCTAGATAATGTATACTTTGACTAGTGTCTGTATATGTCGCAGCCATTTGGTAGAATTATCCCTTTGGCCGAAAGACTAGCCACTTGGCCAAACGGCGCCGTTTCGTTTTCAGAAATTTCATTCTACAATCGGGCTAGCCTTTTGGCCAAAAGGCTAAAGGTGGTCAGCCGTTTGGCCAAAAGGCTAGCTCGATTCTAGAATCAAATTTCTGGAAACAAAACGGCGCCGTTTGGACAAGTGTCTAGCCTTTTGGCCAAACGGCGAATTCTACCAAATGCCTGCGACATATACACTGCCATACACCGACTCGGCAAAATATTCACCGACGGTGCGCGGACCGGCTTCTTATGTTGCGAGTCAGCAATTTGAATTTGATTATCTATATTTGCACACGTGAATGCACCAATAAGATATTTCCCATGTTTATTTCAAAATTTACGTCTAAATAATTCTCACTTATCAACGTGAAAAATCCATCCGTTTGATATTAAGACGATATTGAATAATGAAGAATAAATATATAAAATTGAATTTAATTCTATAGAAATTTACTCAATGAACACTTTCGATCGTAATTCAATCACTCCCTCATTTGTTAGAAGAACACTTATCACTTTTTTTAGTTCATTCAGCACTGAGAAAATATCGGAAAGTAAATAACACTGGACAACAACATTTCAGTAGGGCTATGCCGACTAAGCTAAACTACGCTAAGCTTAACTTAGCTTAACTGCGCTAAGCTTTAACAAACTTAACACGTACACACACATACCAGCGCACGAGAAAGATATGCCACCGCGTATATTGAGAATGTCATGAGCGGCACATATGACTAACCTCACCTCATCGTTTCATTCATTTGCTGCATATAACAGAAAGAAGATGAGCAGCAGAACAGAAAGTGAAATACTTATAGAGCAATCTTCAAAATATCAACTTCACTGGTTTTCAGTATACTACATGCCATTTGATGCTCTTGCAATTTTGCAGTGCATTTGGTTGTGCAATGTTGATGTTTCATGTGTTTCAGATTCAGAATCCAGAGTGAGATCACACTTGCACTCCTAGATTATTACAAATTTATCAATTAGTGAATAAACTTGTTGAGATTACCTAGTGCAAGAGATTGAAAGATGAGTTTTCTCATCTGTTTGCCAGCAAAGTGTGAATTACTTTGTTGTTCATTCTACGCAGGGAAATACTCTGAGTGCATGTTTAGTTTTTTCAATGCCACACCATGACCAGATGGATGATCCTTTGTCTCTTGATGTCTCTTGATTAATTACTGAACTAGAATTCTCTTTACAGTTTTATTCTGGTGTATGCGTTGGGTTAATACTTGATTTGCAGCTGACATGAGGTTTCAGGGGATGGTTGGCGGAATGGAACATCTCAATTCAAATTACTCTTTACAGTATCGCATAAGTTTCAATTACATTTGATGGCTACAACTATTCTTGGATTATAGAGTTATCCAATTCAATTCAATTTCCAAATCACAAGTGTGTTTCAAGATTGTGCTGTGACATCAAATGTGTTACAGAATGGGAACCAGTTGAAATATCTTTATGCAATCAGCGAGTAGTACAGCCTCTGGAATGAGATTTGGCATTAACTTGTAACTCTATTTAAGAATTACCGGTATGTTTCACACTAGATTGAAAATGATTTGATATCAAGCGTGGGTCTTGATTGCCATTCTGCATTTGGGACAATTGCTACAGCTTTTACTGTAAAATTTGTTGAACAAGAACAGATGCACTCTTCTTTTCCAGTGAGATAGGGTAATCTTGACTATTTTCAGAAATTGAGGAGTTCAGCCTGAATGAGTATAACAACTTCATACAATGAGCAAACTGAAATACACTGACCAAATGAATATATATCCTTGGATCTCTCAGAATAGCACAACTTGGGGACACGGCAGGCTTGAATATTTATTTGGTCAGTGTATTCCAGTTCGCTCATTGTATGAAGTTGTATAGACTTATTCAGACTAACTCCTCAATTTCTGAAAATTGTCAAGATTACCCTGTCTCACTGGAAAAGAAGAGTGCATCTGGTCTTGTCCAACGATTTGTATAGTAAAAGCTGTAGCAATTATCCCAAGTGCGGAATGGCATTCAAGACCCACGCTTGATATCAAATCATTTTCAATCTAGTGTGAAACATACCGGTAATTCTTAAATAGAGTTACAAGTTAATGCCAAATCTCATTCCAGAGGCTGAACTACCCACTGATTGTATCAAGATATTTCAACCGGTTCCTATTCTGTCACACATTCGATGTCACTTCAGCCCAGTCTTGAAACACACTTGTGAATTGAAAATTGAATTGAATTGGATAATTCTATAATCTAAGAATAATTATAGTCATGAAATGTAATTGAAACTTATGTGATACTATAGAAAGTGATTTGAGTTGAGATATTCCATTCCGCCAACCACCTCTTGAAACCTTATGTCAGCTACGAATCAAGTATTAAACTAACGCATACCAAAATGAAACTGAGAAAAGAATTCTGGTTCAATAATTAATCAAGAGACATGAGGAGACAAAGAGTTATACCCATCTGGTCATGGTAAGGTATTTAGAAAACTAACCATCCACTCAGAGTATTTCCATAGAATGAACAACAGAATAATTTACTCCGCTGGCAAAAAGATGTGAAAACTCATCTTCTCATCTACAGCACTAGTAATATCAACAAGTTTATTTAGTAGTTGATAAACTTGTGATAATTTAGAGGTGCAAGTGTGATCTCATTCGAGGTTAGTTCTTGAACCTGAAACACATGAAACATTAACATTCAAAACCAAATCAACAGCATCAAACGGAATGTAGGTAGTGCATTGAAAACTGGTGAGGTTGATTTTCAACAATTGCACAATTTCACTTTCTGTTCTGCTGCTGTCTGCTGCTCTTCTCCTTTCTGCTATATATGCAGCAACTGAATGAAAAGATGAGGTAAGGTTAGTCATATGTGCCGCATATGACATTCTCAATATGTGATGGCATATCTTTCTCATGCGCTGGTATGTGTGGGTACGTGTTAAGTTTGTTAAAGCCTAGCGCAGTTAAGCTAAGTTAAGCTAAGCGTAGTTTAGCTTAGTCCAGCTTAGTCGGCATAGCCCTACAGGTGGAAAATAGTGCATTGGCCCGACGATGATTTTCTTGTGTATTCTTCACCGTAGATTCCGAATCCGACCTTTGTTTTGCCTTGTCAGGATTTTTTTAATCGCAGAAAACTAAATCCCCTTCAAACAGCGATTTTAATATTTTTTTCCAATCTTGTGAATTGGCGGCTCTGGTGGCACGTCGTTCGGTGGTACCGGAACAATCATTCTCTACGTATTGATCCGTAAAACACGATGTCGGTGGTTTTAGGGAGCTAGGATGCGTTGAAAATAAGTGGCAAGCTGATCATTCGCATTGCTATCAGCGAAATTCAAATGATTTTGCAATGAAACCCCTAATGCTCACAAAATTGACCACTCGAGATTTGCTTGTCACTCATTTTGAATCCATCCTAGCTCCCTAAAACCATTGCGATCGTGTTGAGCAGGTCGAAGTTCGTGGAAAATCGTGTCTTCGCTCAACCTTGGCCCACTACAAGAATAAGCCGCCATATTCACGCTTCAACACGTTCACTGCGACGGGTCTCATGGGTGGGGCCCACGCGTCCTCTTTCGTGTGCGACGGGTTCCACGAGTGGAACCCGTTTTTGTTCGGGTTCTAGTGTGCATCAAACGACGTAGACCCTTCCAATGGCTTATGTTCCAGTTTCGACCCATCAAATATGATGTCAAAAACATATATGCACGCCAGTTTTAGTATTGGACTTGATTTGTACGAGTTACTCGGTGAAAACTGAGAATTCGCGAATATTCCGATAAATATCACAAACACAGCCAGTAAAATGTGAATTCATCAAGTACTTTCAAATGTTTTCACAATGTATCTAGGGTAATTTAAAGAATTGTTTCAGAAGTTACAAAATGAGCCCACATACGCGTGATTTGAGTGACATGGAGCCGATTAATCTGAAATTTAGACGCGAAACAAACGTGAGGTGAGCGGAGTAAATGGTTGGCATTGCAACCGCACTTCCTCTCTCCTCAATCTGTTTCATCTCTGCGCTTACGGAGAACTTCTTGCATTCAATAAGACGAAGAATATGTCGAATAAGAGCTTTAATATCTTACGGATTCACGAGGGTAGAAAATTATATTACAATCGTGCTCCGCGGTTCATACTAGTCAGAACCTCACATTCCAGGTCTTGCTGGCAAGTCACCCTAATGATCCTGGGAAATCTGAATTATACATATTAGGATCACTAGTTTTGGTAGATCGATCATTTACTTCAGCCCTCATTGCATGGTGGAAATTTTCGCGGGTCCCACAAATTTGTAAAGATCTCGTATTAATAGATGTCAAACTAATAACATTTCAAAGAGTTTGACTTTTATAGGTGCAAAATCACGCGTTAGTAATCTCTCGCACTCTAGGCCGGAATGCCAGTTTGCACCGTCACAGTTCATTCTTCTAACAAATGAATGAGTAATTGAATCACGATCGCAAGTGTTATTGAATAATTTTCTGATTAAATTCAATTTTATATATGTTACAGTAAATGTCCGAAATCAGTCAATGCCGGAGATTTACTAGTAAATCCTAGGACTGACTGGTGGGGCCAGTCAATCCTAAGATTGACTAGTAAATGTCCAGCATTGACTGGGAAGTCTAGTCGATGTTGTTGAAATGGCAGCAATTCGGACATTCACTAGTCAATCTTAGGATTGACTAACAAGCCTTCGTAAATGTCCGAAACGTGATTGCTCACGAAGAATATAGTTGGCACGTAAACTTGATTCTTTCAAAACTTCGCGCCGAAAAACAAGCTCCTGAGGTACAAGAAGGTATTATTATTATGAGGATTTCTACAGAATTGGAACAAAAGCTGGTTTAATGAATAACCTGTTCCCGAGGAGCCAGTTTGAAGTTTGCAAAGAGAGATTCCTCGATCACAACAAAATTGACCAGGCGCAAACTGTGTGTTTACGAGCAGCAGCTTCAAAAATTTCGATTACAGGTGGCCATGGGATGACGAAATGCAATTGTAAAGCTAAATGTTCTTCAAATAGATGTTCTTATCAAATGAAAAAGATACTGTGCAATTCAAGATGCCATAATAGCCAAAGCTGTTGTAACAAGTAGCTTTCATATTGTTAAATTCTTAGAAAGATTCAACTTCACTTTGATCATACAACGTGCTATATTATTTGTCGGTGAAAAATTCGTAAGACTAGAATGACATCATCGATGTGATGAAGATGTGACCTACGTTCAGTATGAACGTGAGATCTAAGACTATGTGCAGCTGTGATACATTTACGCTAAATATCATTTTGCATGAATAAATTTTGCTCATCATACATTTTCATTTCTCTGCTCATTATATGTTTCGGACATTTACGGTGGTCAGTCAGTCAATCCTAAGATTGTCTAGTAAATGTCCGAAATTCATCTTCACGAATCAACATTGACTGGCTGTTTCAGTCATTTCTAAGATTTACTAGTAAATCTTAGGATTGACTGGCCCCTCTAGTCAATGTCAGGAACAACTAGTCAATCCTAGGATTGACGGATTTCGGACATTTACTGTAACATATATATATATAGGGGAGAGTGGGGCATAACTGGACGGGGGCAAAATTGGATAAGTGAGATAGCTCCGTCGGAGGCGAGTCTAGGCTTTCGCAGCGTGAATTCTCTTTTAATACCATCACAGACAATGGTTTTTATCGCGGTTAGACCTCCCAAAACGATACCGGGAGTCCACACTGACATAGGGGTGCTTTCTGAGGATCTCACGCGGTTTATTTTCCGAATGCAAAAATTCACGCTGCTTCTGCAAAAGTGGACGAGCTTAATCGCCGTTTGGGTGTCAAAAACTACATTTCAAAACAAAGATTTTGAGCCGTCGTGGGCCAAAATCGGTTGAATTGGGTCCAAATGATCACAATCCTGCGGAAAAAAATGCCTGGGGTCATTTTTGGACGAATTAGTGGGGGCGAATTTGGACAATGCTAAATCCCATCTAAAGTCGGCCGACCGGTCGCGTGCCCGTGTTTTTCGAGGATAATTGTCCGTATCGAAGCTCGTATGCGTTTGTGCGAGTTTTTGGAAGCGCGGGAAGTTGGGGGTTAGTTGGATGATTGAAAATGGGTGAGGGAATAAAGTTACTATGTCTAATGGCCGTCTTAGGAGTCAGATTAGAGGTCAGAAGTCGCTTTCAACGTGTTCCAAGATAGCCCTCGATTTAAGCATTTTCACTCTCGCATTCGGTGACATTGCCTTGAATGTTACACACTATCAGCGGGATCTTTGACGTAGGGGCGAGTATGAATACCTCCAATATGAAGAAAAACGAAAAAAAGTCAATTGTTAGAAGCCACGAGTCGATTGCTGATTGCTGAAGACGGTAGTGCACCAATGAAGCGCCTATTTCAATTATGCTGAAGAATGACACAAAAATGGCTCGCTTGGTCGGGCTATGAGAGGATATAGTAGTCTCAGGCTGGTTTCGCTCTTGGTTCTGAGTTATTACCACGAGTTTTGATGAGCAAATGCGACTCTAATAGGTAGGGAATAATGCCGTATACCTCAATTTTGGAAGGCTGTCCAAATTTGCCCCCAAAACTTGTCAAAAGTGCCCCCAAGCTCGGGGCGAATTTGGACAGATTTTTTTTTTTCAACTTCAAGAAAAACTATGAACGCTGAGACCTAAGGGTGTGGAAATTTTTTTACAATCTATTCAACAGTTGAACTTCAAAGTCCCATAGCGCGCCTAGCCCCAAGTATCGTCAGATAGCCCCACTACAAAATCCGTCAAATTTTGCCCCACTCTCCCCTATATTTATCCTATTATTCAATATATTCTTAATATCAAACGGATGGATTTTTCAAATTGATAGTTGGAATTATTTAGACGTAAATTTTCAAATGAACATAGGATTTCATTTATTGGTGCATTCGCGCATGCTAATATAAATAATCGAATTCCAATTGTTGGCTCGTAACATACGAAGCCGATGCCCGCGCGATCGGTGAATACTTTGCCGAGTCGGTCTATGGCAGTGTATGCAGTCACTAGTCAAGGTATACATCACCTAGGCAAACTATCCGCCGACGCTGCAGAAGCGGTTCTTGAACACTTTGACTGCGGCTATATATACAGCGCCTAGGTAATGTATATGTTGTAGGCCGATGGAGATTGTAGGACGATAGCTATCGGCCGGCCGATGTGATTCGTCGCGTGGCGGGAGACTATGGGGCTGAATTTTTCAGGCCAATAGCCGCGAAACTGAGAGAACGTCTATCAGCCCGACCCGTCCTCGCCTGATAGCTGTCGTCCTAGGCTAATGGAGTCTGATCAACTCCTGCTTGGCCGTGCATCTTTGGGCTGGTGCTCTTCCAGGTCAATGAAATTCGCATTTTTTCTCATCTCCCTTTGTCAGCGTGGATGTGGACCGGTATACAGGGTTTTAAAAAATGTGGTTGTCAAGCTAATGCGAATCAGTGTACAACCAAACGATGTACTTGTTTCAAATCAAAAGTTCTGTGCAATTCGAGGTGTCACAAAAATTTACTTGTTGTGACCAGCTGACTGAACCCTCAGCCAGGTATTATAAATTTGCCGGCAAATTTTACCGCAAAAGTTTCCGGCAAACTTGGCTCTTTGTCGGTAACGTGTAGAAATTTTCGCTGTTGCTACAATTTGCCAGCACGGTTTGCCGTATATTTTACAACAAACGCCATCGATAACGCAAATACGGCAAACTGCAGCAACAGCGGCAAATTTTATAGGTTACCGACTGAGCGCCACGTTTGCCGGCAAGTTTAGCGATAAAATTTACCGGCAAATTTTACCGTCAAATTCATAATACGGGCCCAGAGTATGACCTATTTGTTAACAATGACGTATTGTATCTGACTATGAATTATTTGATTTAATAAACAGCCATCAATACACATGATTCAATCCTCTAAACTTATCCGAACTGACTCGATACGTTCAAGGTCCAATATTAATTATATTGTCCAAGCAATTAATCCTTATATGAGGTTTGTAGTTAGAAATCATCTGGGTGGTTTTGAAATGACAATCCGCGTATGGAGGCGCTAATGCGCGTTTAGATGTACACTCGCCAGACAAAATATCTGTACAAGCCATTTAGTGATTTTCACTTTTTGGGTTGCTATCGCCATCCATTCGTTCCATTTTCCGCGTTTCCTGAGCACGGAATGAGATAGGCCGTGCCAACCCAAAAAGTAGAAATCACTAAATGGCTTGTACAGATATTTTGTCCGGTGAGTGTACAGCGTAGCTAACGGCCTGAAAGACACCAGACCAATAGACGCATGATGAAATTGGCATGATAGTCTCAGCTCATTGGGAGTACCCGCTCATCGAACTCTATCAGGCTAGGACGATAGCTGCCAGGCGAGGACGGGTCGGACCGATAGACGTTCTCTCAGTTTTGCGCCTTTCGGCCTGAAAAATTCAGCCCGATAGCCTCCCGCCACGCGACGAATCCCATCGGCCGGCCGATAGTTATCGTCCAATAGGATGATAGCTATCGTCCTAAAATCTCCATCGGCCTACGACATATACATCGACTAGCGACTGTATACATCGGCGGAATGATCACTTTGCCTGCGACATATAGATTAATTTCCAGTACAGGCTCACATGGGCAATGATAATGTTTCTGGTCTGTATCTTTGAATGGGATGCTCATTCGATCAAGATACTCTGCATTTTCAATGTCCTACCTGTTACAGAACTGTGAAAAATTAAGCAAAATTGGATATCCGGATCCCTAGCCTGCTTTTGTCGGTGACCGTATTCCACACTTATTTTGTTTCCGAGTGAAACGACTTACCGAGTACAACTGTCTTCTGCGCCGTATTTACCTCTTTTTTTCTTGAACAGATTCGTTCCAGAGCTGTCCGTGCCCTATGCAGTCGTGTCCAAAAAACGTGGATACTGGGCCCCTTATTGGTAATGGTAAGGGAGCGCCAGTAGCATCAGGGCCCGGTCTGTCATTGCCACCCAGCGCTTTGGTGGGTCCACCCTCGCCAGCGCGAGGCCTAGCTGGTCTAGCACCTCCGCACGGCGCCAATGCCTGGGATACGGACCGCGTCCAACTCAACCCAGTTTATCGCAACCATCAAGCTCAACATCTACGGAAACAGCAAAAGCAACAAGAGAGATTCATGCCGGAGCATGGCTCAGCAGAGGTAAGGACCCACCCCCTCTCGTCTTTCGTTCCCATCAGGGCACGTGAAGAAATGTGAGTGATTGATCCATTTTCGGCACTTTTGTTAGTCTCTGGTTATCACCAGTGAAACTTACCAAATGAATTCAGAATATGAGACTTTGTTATAAGTTCGCATTTTTATGAGGGAAAAGCCTCTTAGCGGGCTAATTTTCCTGCAACTTTCATCGCAATTCACATGTCAAAACCACCCTATTGATATTGCATTACATCTCCAATTTCTTTTTCTTGAGTATCTGATCCCAAAATATGAGAATGCCGTACTGTTGAAAATGGTTCGAAATGAGTGAATACTCTGACAATTTTTATCAAGGATGTCTCGTACCAGGAATCGCCAAACTAGTACCGTCAAATTGGGTAATTTTGGTACGGTGGATGGAACTTTGGTACACCCCTGAAAAATAATTTTCAGAGCTTCATTCGGTAAGGTGAACGATCCTATCGCTCTGAAACCTATTCTCCCCTTTTGTAGCACGCATAAACAATGCGTTGAGCCACCGTAGATCCCGCGTGGATGATTGTAATTGTTTATTGAAGCTCTTTCCAAAAAGGCTGATTCAGCCGCGATACGCGAGTGGTAGAGTTAGTGTACCTGGCAAGAACTGTTCCAGAACGAACTACGGGTGAACAACGATACATTTTGACCGCATATGGGCGTTTCTCTGGAACTTTTACACCTGCTGGAATACAGCTATGGATGATGATGTAATAGAACAATCAAATTCATCAGTCCCAATCGAAGTGAAAATATCATCATCCAAGTCTGAAAATGAGATATCTTTGGCCTCTGTACGATCAGAAGAAGTTGATTCATTCTAGCTCACTCAAAGAGAGAAAATGTGGGGAACTTGGTACTTTCGTGCAGTCTTACGGATATTCTGGTGATGCCGCGATGTTTTTCGGGTTGATTCAAGCTTCATTTGGTGGAGGGTATATTGAAGAGAAATGGCCCCGAAGCGCGATGGTGTGCTACCAATTCAGCCAAAACTGTATGACTTTGAAAATTGAAAAGAATAAATCAATCATGTCTCGTTCAACTCAAAGATGATTACGCCAAGCTCCTGCCGCGACTCTGAACGCAATTTTTGGAATGCATATCCAAAGTAGACGCAATCGCGAAGATTTTGCGACGAGTCTCGTGTTGGTGCGATATTTCTGTCTAGATTACGACCGTTCTGAAGTGAAATAGAAAAAACGTGACTCACGAAAAAAATTCAGTTTTTCTCATCCCACATTGGCGGATCGAGCTCTATGTTGATAAAACCAATTGTGATCGGATACCCTGACTTTACGAAGCTGCAAAAAGCCCAAGGCATTCGTTGAAATTGTCAATCTTGCCAAATAATTGCTTCAGAAATTCTGGAAAATCGGCGAAAAACTACTTTGAGTTCGACTCATTAACGTGATTTTGGCGATCCCTCTTACTCTATATGAGTTTCAATAGTGGGTTTGTAACTCTCAATACCACACAAATCTGTGAGAAAAAGGTCCCAGGTGTGCGTTGAGCGGTTTTCATTTTTCGTTTTTCAACGATTTTCAGCACAGTGCAAAAGTTCCAGACAAACTCTCATATATCACCATATTGAAGAAACCATCGTTACATCGGGGTATTTACAGCATTCGGAATTTCAATGAATGAAAAACATGAAAAAAACTCTAGAAAACTGTACCAATCTTACCCCACGCTATGTAAGAAGCATTACTGCAAGGTAACTTTTGTTAAATTCTGTATGTCAACTCTTTTTGACCCATCTTGGATCTACTGGCGGTCCATACGGTTATAAATTGTTTGAAAGAGATGAGTATAAGACCCTAGAACGGATAGAATTGATCCTTTGCATGGTGGTGGTTGAAATTGAAATATTTTGTAAGTGTACCAAAGTTGCCCGGTGAGGGTCTAGCTTTACACACTTCTTCAACTGCTAATAGCTCCAGCTTAGACTCATCAAATAGAACTTTGTAGCCCATCCAATCGAAAGCTGAGACTGCAAGCTTTCGATTGACCAGTAGTTGAGTCGGCTTTTGTCACTGTATGTTGGAATGCCGAGCCAAACAAAATAAAAAGTATCGAAATCGTACCAAAATTACTCAATTTAACGGTAGTGCAATAATTGACTACGATTCTTCTCTCGAATGCACTGTTCGGATTCTCTCGAAGTCTGCAGCTAATGAATTCAAATCTCTTCAAATGATTATATGGCTACACGTAGCCGCCCATCCAGGTAACTGTAAGGAATTATGAGCAGCTGTGCAGCTATGGGTTCCTGCGCTCGGTCGTTCGTATGATCTGATATTTATTGACGACCTTGCGGTACTCATTAGCTCCATCTAACTCACTTATGATATCAAATCTCTCTGCGGTAATGTTCAGACTCGTGTTAAGCTCAATAGTATACTATGGCACTGCACGTAGATGGGTAGTTTTGTATACGAAAGACTGTTTCTGGCACGATTAAAGCGAGTGCTTAAAGTCCTTCATAATAAAACTACCCATCTGCACACAGTCTCATACGATATTTTATAGCACGAGAATCCACAAATCATGTTTGAAGTTGCGATTTTCAGGTTAGAGTGCTATAAAATAATGTTCCGTGATTCCAAAGCACTTTTTAAGTATTCTCGAGCTTGTAGCTGGTAGTTTTGATCCCAAGCTAGAATTCATACTTCTGGTCGGAATCTGTCCACGAGCCAATCCCGGCCTTGGTCAATCCTAACGCATTAAGCGGGAAGTACCTAAGTTCGGGATTCTGCTCAGAATCCCGTTTGATGACACCAGAATATATCACACTTGTTCCTTCACGTGGCAGTGCAACAATTTTTCGACCTCAAATCCATGATTATGCTTTGATCCGCTGCATTCATGAAACGCTCCAGGCTCAGAATCGATCTTGGAGCTCGCAGTGGTAGTTTTCAGACTCGGAAACAGGCTCGACAGCTCGTTTACTAGTCATCATATGTGTTCGAAGTGTTAACTTGTTGGCAATAGATTTTGTTTTGCCAGAGTATCATCATTTCCTGTCACATGCGCAAGTTTGTCAGCCTTCTGGAATCTCGGCCTGAAATCTCTGAGCAGCAATCTTCGATTTAGGATCAGTGTCTAGAGTTTGTTCCAATGATTCTTGATCTATCAGAAAGATGAACTAAATGTTAAAATTTTGGTGGTTCAGGATTCTCGTGATACATTCCTGATCTCTGAAAGAGTGCATAGTCCATTCCACTTTTCGCGGATGGTCGGCAGAGCTCTAACTCTCTTGGTGACGCCAGCTGACCCTCAGCATGGTTACCCGTTCTTTGATTATGGCGATCCCTTCCTCACGGATCTCAATGAAGAGTAAAAACTGGAACTTCATTTTAAGCACTTGTGTTGGGTTTGTGAACGGATTCGTACACTGAGAAAAAAAATGGTGTGCGTCCAGAGAACGCGCGGTTGATGACGAAGTCATAGGAGTTTGTTCAATAAATTTGCTACATGTAGCTCAATTTTTCAATTTTCTTTGCTACGTAATATTTATTTCCGTTGATTATGGAGTTATATGACTGAGTCGCTCAGAATTTAGTGAGACCAACAATTTCCCAAATTTCAATCTTTCGCCGGCTCATATTTGCTTCAAAAATATTTCCGATGATTTTCTCATCTTTCGTGACGATTACTTCTCCAACAATATAGATGATAAGGTCAGTGTACCCAACTTGCCCCCATTAAGCAATTTTCTTAATAACTTTGGTCTACCTCAACAATTTTCAATGTGCTTTAGCTCATTTTAAAACTTTTTTTTTTTTTTTATTGACAGTTGTAATCTCTTTCGAGATTATTCTGTTATTTGAAAAATACAAAAAAGAAATTCAATAGACATATATATATATATATATATATATATATATATATATATGAATGCAAGTAGAGATAATCACAGTATCCTTATTATATAAATAGTTGACAGTTTCTCAAAAAGGAATGTACCGCTTTGCATATATTTTTCGTGGGATTTGAGAAAATTATAGAAGAACAGAGAGGTAGTGCATGTCCCATTTCTTTTAGTTTACATATGAGTTCGTGTCTTTGGGTATCAAATAGGCTGCATTGCCACACGAAATAAGCTAAGCAATCACGAAAAATAGAAAAATGACTTTAGATTTTCTGGAGAACGTAGGAATGATTCGAGGTCGACACAAATTACTTACTTTCTCATATTTTAACATAGCAAACGTGAAAAAAATTGCCGGGGGTCCAAGGAGTGCCCATCCCCGAGATCGGCATTGGGGGGCAAATCGGATACAGAGGCAAATAGGGTACACTTACCTTACATGAAAGAAGAATTTACAACCGTACAGACATTTTTCCGGAATACGCGGTATAGTTCGGTTCATGGCTCAAATAAAATTACGAAAAGTTGACTTGCACTGAACGGCTCGGTGAACGGGCTAACCCTACCACATTTTTCCTGGATTATACTAAATGAGCCACCTCTAGAACCAGAATCATAATCAGAAATCCTAACAGAGATGTGCTGAATTACACAATGAATTGAATCCAATTCCTGACAATTTTTGCTGTGCTTATAATGAAAATCGCAAGCACCACAGCAGGAGTTGCGATACAATAGGGCACTACTAGCTTTTTGATCTGCACTTTGACTTGCAATACCATCATGCCAATGCTTGCCAATGCTTGCATATCATCTTACTACGTCGTAATACTCCTACTCACACAGCTGCACTATAACACGCACGACGCATGGGGAGTTGGGCGCGCATCCACGCGTTACGAATATTTGTGTCCACATGTTAGACAAAACTCAATGCGCGAGAAGATGACTTCGTCATCAAAAAAATTGAACAATTTTGAAGAAAATTTTTCTGATTTGAATGAATATACTTCCATATCCTCCTAGGCAAACATTTATTCAAAATGAGTGATTGCATTCCTTCGGAATGAATAAATATTTATCAAATCCGGAATAATATTTGATGAAATCTGATGATGATTTTATCGTAAGTAACGCATTTGAATGATTTGCGATGCTCAAATGAATAAATGATATTCGAAATGAATAATGATTTTAATGAAATAACTCATCAAATATCAATGCAAATTTATTCAAGTTGATTTATTTGATTTGGAGAAATTGGATCATCAGAATTGATGGTTCAATTTCTTTACTTCGGAGGATGTATGTTCAGTTTGAATAAATATTCTTTCCCATTAAATAAAATTTTTCTGATTCCGGTAATTCGGTAGTTGAGTACACTTCTATTGTAAATATGAATAAATGATTGTTTGAAAGTATGAAACCTCATTCATTCCTGAAAAATTAGTTTTTTAATCAGTTAAATCTTCTATGAATAAATGTATTTATCGAGTTTCAATCATTTTTTCCTCAGTGTACAATGGCAAGCTCATGTTATGCCTTATTGACTTAGGCTTGCATGACTTCTCGTCCCTCGCCCAGGCGAATAACTCATCGGCTCTTCATAACCTTTTCGATAACTCATCCCGAACTCCCATCTTCCCTTCGATCGCGTTCTTCACACATTAGGTGAACCGCTTACGTTCGTCAAATCGAAAGACATGGAAAAGGTTTACTCCGGTACAATGCATCTTCTTTCGAAACTCTTAATCAACCTCCCGCTAAGATGTCATATGAATTAATCAACTCACTCTACGAGACAGATTTCTTTGACCAATTCTTTCTGAATCATTCAAACGATTTCTTCTCGACATCCTACTAACGACATAATTGACTGGTTCGCTCGTGCCTCGCCATACATTACTACCATTCTTTGTATTGCTGCATCATTTTTCTTCACACCAGGCAAATAGGGATTGTCCTTTGCCCTCAATAAACTCCAATCAATCGATGATCAATCTCTCCCTAGTTACTTGATCACAATTACTCATTGACTCTTTTTTTCAGTAATCAATCCATAAATCTACTTCTTCATCGATGAATCGACATCACCATTTATATTTAACTCACTATCTCACGCAATCACTGACTCATTAACTCACTACTTTTCCACTTTTCAATCAGTCTCCTCGTCTTTGCTCTCATTCTCCCACGCGTCGTCGCATCTGTCACTTTATTGACTTTAGGGGGGGGGGGGGACGTTCACAAGAACGACGCTGTGAGCGATTTTTCTCTTAAACTTGCCTAGGAGTGTGCCCGTGCGAAAAAAAATCACGTTTGGGGCAAGTTTGGAAGAAGTTTTCTTTGGGTCCAGTTTGGGCCAAACGTAACCCATGAGACTGAGCCAAACTTGGGCCATCAGTCCCTAAAAACGTTTCCTTGTTTGGGAGAAGTTTGGCAAGAAGTTTAGCCAAACTTAGCACAACTTTGGGCGAAGTTTCGGAAAACTATAGGGTCTGACCAGGAAATTTGGGAAACCTGTAGCTCAAGTGTAGGAGACTTCTATCCAAAGTTTGCCTTAGGTTTGGGGGAAGAAATGCCAAGCTTTTCCCAAACAAACGCCTCGCATCATGTACTCCACGCGGGGATTTTCGACAACCCTTGTAAATAGCTCTCACGATGTGGCGCAATTCATGCCCGCGAAAATTGGGTCGAAAATAGGGGGATACTCGGGTCTAACGACGTGCGACTCATCACCACGGCTGCTCATAGGCGCAAGCTTCATTCATGCAGTCGAGCCTGGTCGAGCCGGAGATTGCAAGAGGGAGGAAGAGCGGTCATTGTTAAGCCATTCGGGGCTTCGTTATGGCCTTCTTCCAAACCGAGGCGTTGGTAGGGCGTGTCCCTGCCACACTCCCAGGGTAGATACGAAAGCCAGGGATCCGGTACGTAAAAGACAATATTCCATTCCTTTTTCTAGGTTGTTTGACATTTCCAATCGAGAGACCAGGAAATTTTACATCGAAATAGCTCTCGAAAAAGTAGGGGTTTTTCAATTTTCACGAGGAGTAGAGCAACGATAAAAGTGCGAATCGTCATTTACGTGTAGTTTACCTGTCGCGGAAGTTCTGAGCCGTTCAATTTAACGCAGGGAAAAAACCAACCCAGCCATTATCGACGTATTTTTATCTCATCTTCATGATGGAGTGCTTCGTTTTTACAATTTGGTTCACGATAACCTCCAAAAACGGAAATCATACATCGAAAATGTTTGAACTCAGATTTACTATTTTTGGAACGGAGTTCTTTTACGCTCGTCTGAGGAGTAAAATCGCGCGCGATCGGCTGACCGACGACGCGGCCCCGTGGAACGAGATTCGATGCAAGCCGCCATATACGATGCAACGAAAAAGCGACACTTTTGCGATATAGGTATACTGCTTGCGCTGAGCAACAGCGCGTATACTCATTCTCATCAGCATATCGCATCATCAGATGCCGAATGCCGAAATTCGTCTGCTATGGTCTACCGTCTGAATGCATGCAGCACTATCCGATTGTTGTTGATAGTATCGCTATAGATATACAATGATGAAAGTGATATAATCTATGTGTTCTTCTGGGCAGAATTTAAGGTCCGGACGAATAAGACATTGCTTCCATTATAAAAAGTACCAAGTTTCATTGTGACAGCTTAAATCCAAAGAGTCAGTGAATCCCAATAAAATTCTCTTCTTAATATTCAATCAGCTCTGATGCATTTTGTGAACCTAAATTAAGTAGTGAGGATTCAGATTCAAATTTAGAAGCTTTTTATCTCCCTCACCATAACTTTCTAAAGAGTTCACTCAAGAAGGCCAAGGACTCGTCATTTTATTTACACAATAGTGCATGATACTTGAAAATGATGCAAACTATCTCAATCACTCAGGGGCTTATTGGTGTGCATTTTTATCGGTTTCGTTACATGATGAGCGTTCAAAAGCTTGAAACTCAGTTTGAAGTCGATCAAAGTTTTAGACTTTATTGACATTTCCACACATCTTATCGAGGCAAATTTCAGAATTCCGTACCTTACGCGTTTCTCAAACGCACACGAATTTTTTTCGTCTTCTCGATGGCCTCATTCGGAAGAATGGACGATTCTCAATGTACTAATTTGATGATTCTTGGTGTGATTCACAAATTGAGGCTATAGCGAAAAAACGTCCACCAGGGCGTCGCCGGTGGTCAAAGAAGCTCCCCAAACATAGATTTTGTTGTCCGTGTACGTCGGTGCGTACTTGTGTGTATTTGTATGAGAGTACGGAGGGTAGAGAGAACCCTCCCTATATGAGAGAGTATGTGACAACGCTCACCGACGCGCACGGACAGAGAATTGTATTTGTTGGAACACCAGCGCTCCTAGCGGACGTTTTTTCGCTATAGCCTCAGAGTCCATTTGGAAATGACTGGTTTCCTACTTGTACGAGGAACGAAGCAGTGAATGACTGAGTCCTTGGCGTACGCATGACATTAGTAGGGATCCTTTTATTCATAATCTTACTGTTCATGGGAATAGTCGGAAAACGGATCACAAGACACTATTCCACCATGAACATGAATCGATTCCATGAATAATGTCATCAAAAAGACGAAGAAGTAGTTTGGATTGAGTTAAGACGTTTTCGATGCATGATTTCCGTTTTTTGAGCTTATGGTGAGCCAAATTGTAAGAACGGAGCTCTCGATCAGAAAGATGAGATAAAAATACGCCGATAATGACGGACTTGATTCTTTTCCTGCGTCAAATTAAACAGCTCAGAATTTCCGCAAAAGGTAAACTGTACGTGAATGGCAATTCGTATTTTCACCATTGCTCTACTCCTCGTAAAAATCGAAAAAACTCTATGTTTGGAAGCTACTCCGATGTACAATTCTCTCATCTTTCGATTGGAAATGTCAAAAAACTTTTGAAAAAGGGGTAATTTTGAGTTATTGCCATTCGAAGAATTTAATGCTGATTCTTGAGGTTATGGTGGCACAAATCCGAAGAACAAACCCCGCCATCGGAAAGCTGAGTCGAAAATACGCCGGGAATGGTGTCATTGATTTATACCTACGCGCGGTCTCTGGCCTCTTCAGATGGCTCAAAAGTACACGTTTCCCGCGCCAAAAAGCAAGCTGTTGACGTGAATCGCTCCATATATGTCGAAGAGCTCTGAACTTATCCGGAATGAAGGCATAGCCCGATTTTCATAACGAGTGTTTTCTAGTTTTCACAAATTGGTACAAAGCAGTGACTCACCCTAAGCTCAACACGTCACTCCCCATGAACAATCGTAGAAAATGTGACTGTTTGACTTCTGAGATCGTTATCTAATCACCGAATATACTTTCGCAGCAATTCTTCAGCTAATGCTTGTATATGTCATGGATTTGCAGGAGGATGATTGCTCAATGGGCACTATAGTCCACAGACCTGAATTGAAGCAACCCAAGACCGAATTAATTGCCTTCAGTGGTAATGACGCCACAAGTGTTGGTGAAAAAACACGCACACTGCCTGAACAGCTCCCAAATCTTGAATTGGACAACAACAACATCAAGTGCGAGGCGTGCAGAGGGCACCGATGCTGTCGCAAACTGCACGCCTGGGCCACGAGTCACAGTGATCTGAACAACCAACCCGATGAAGATGAGAGCAATAAACAATTCGCGGGCAGCGATATACCGCGACGATGTTGCTTTCACACATTTCGAAATCAGCCGTTGAGTGGCCGAGGGTATGCTAAGTCGACGAAAGGAAAAAGCGAAAAGCGGATACAGAGTTCGACAGCTGAATATGCAGTAAAGGCTGAGTTGCAGGAGCGGCGCTGTGGTTGTCATTCTGAGAGCAACGATTGCGAGCAGTGTGACAGCCAACTGGGACCCGGCACCGAAATTGACAAGGACTCGGGTATCCTCGAAGACGATCCTGTCAGCGCCAAGCTCGAGGTCGACGCCGATAGTGCTGACTACAAACAAGGGATTACGTCTGCGATGCTATCGGTTAGTTTCATATACGATTGTATCAATCTATGATATTCTTGAATTTTGAAGTTGTTCCCCGTTGCGATGTCCCTGAAACTCAGCTCAAGAAATGCTGATAATCCGCTCGTGTTCATGGTGCCTTCGAAAGATGAAAAACGTTAAGTCGATTCAACATGTAATATACTCATTTTATACTGCTTTGAATACCCTGGCGATCAGCCTCCAGGGAGAGTCAAAATAAACTGTCGCAAATTTCTCAAAAACTCAAAAATTTTCATTTTAGCTAATTTTCGCATTTAGTTGTCTGTCATTTTTGCTTTCGAAAATTATCTGAGTTTCTTCCAAGTCTGAATCTGACCAACTGCATTATTTTTCTACATGTTACCCAATTCAAAGATTATATATAGAAGACGGCAACACAGCTGCCTGGAAATTGTCAAGAAGTACCTAAAATACTTCTGCAAAGCTCTTGTAAGGGTCCCTGGGGACTTCCCAGGGAACAGTCGAATTTTCAGCTCAGTTCGATCCCATAGAATTGATTTCTCAACACCCTGAGTGATTCTACAACATTCCCATGAAGTTCTTGAGATATTCTTCGAGAATTCTCTGCTAGCTCCCCGATAGCTAGACGAGAGCTCCACTGTGGCACTGGCTCTCGATTAGCTCTCCGAAAGCTCCCCTGGTTTTGAATACATTGAAATTCTTCTCCGCAAATTACTGAGAGCTATAAATATTGCGTAAATAAACCTCAGCGCCTGAACAAATTTGACGGGGAAATACTAGTATTATATATAGTATATAATTCCTAAAAGAGAATCGGTACTCAATGTGATAACAATTTATGTGGAAGATTTACCCCGATTTTTTTATCACGGTATGCGTGAATTTCATTCCATATTATATATCTGAGAAAACTCGTAAGGCAGGAGTTGGTTTGATAGCACATGCATTTCTCATGACCGTTGCTACATAATTTTGTCGATAACTGTATTTTCTTCACACGCGTCTACTGTCCATCGTCTTCGGCTTCTGACTTTATGCTTTCATCAGCCAAGGTGGATGACAGCTGATGATTTAAAAAATTTCAGTCTGCTTGTTCTTTACATTTTCCCGAGACCAGTTTTAAGTCCTCAGCGATCCAACTAACGAGGAACACCTGGGGATTGTGAAACACGGATTTCGCTGAAACTCTGGGGATAGTCTTCTTTTACCGCTAAAAGATGAAACCCAGAGCCGCACCTACAAAGGCCCAACCTTCTTCGAGCTGCAGCTTATAGCATTAGCATTACGGCTATATCTATGTATATATGTTACATCGAGGTTACAGTCAGTGTTGAAAAGATGGAGATAATTCGGACATTGACTAGTTAATCCTAGGATTGACTGAAGTGCCTCCGTAAATGCCCGAAATCAAGTTCTCAACAATATCGAGGTGTATTATCAGACGAAAAAATTTGCATTCCAGTCCTCGCAGCGTTGATACCGGAACTATTGATAATTTGTATCAATAAGCAGTTTATCACAGAATACTTGACAGGTATCTATCAAATATCAACAAGGAGCTGGGACCCGATTAGCATTCAAACTTCGCGCCGATATCGCCAATTGAGTGGTATGAGGAGCTACTCTCTTTATCTCCTGTTGTAGATTGATTAATCAAAAAATGTTAGTGTACGCGAAGCATCATCAAAACTATCATCTCAGGTGGTGAAGGAATGACAAAATGCAATTGCAAGATGAGATCGACGATTAGATGCTCTTGTAAGGCAAAAAAAGTATTTTGCAATTCGAGATGTCATATAGTCAAAGTTATGTGGAGAATAATCCTGTATGTATGAACTTGTTCGATTTCTTCCCTTATCTTCATGATTTTATATTTTCCAATCATTTTTTGATGATGAAAGCGTTGGAATATTTCGCGATAATATAAGATATACTATATACCGATGACGTTAACAGTCCTGTATGTGATATATTTGTAATATAATTGTTCGTATGGTGAAAGAGTCCTTGTATTCTGATGAATCAAAATACGTTTCGACAACAAATGTTGAGAATTTCAGTAGATTTCGTACATTGACTGAGAGGTCAATCCTGGGATTAGCTAGTCAATGTCCGAATTCTACCTTGATTGTGCAACACTGACTACCTTTTTCAGTCAATGCTGACATCGACTAGTTTATGTCCGGCATTGACTGGTGGGCCCAGTCAATGTCAGCACTGACTAGTCAATCCTAGGATTGACGGATTTCGGACATTGACTGTAACATATACAGTATAGAACTTCGCAATAGCGGACACCTTGTGTGCCTCGAAAAGTGTCCGCTATTTCAAGGGTCTTGAATTTTGAGTCAATTGTGTCAATTTTCATGTACATATTTATGTATTTGAAGTTCATAAAATCTTCCCACTCGTTTTTCATTCTCACCAGAGGCCTCTGGAGTTCGTTAACATAGAAGGATACGTCTCGAAAAAATAAAATTATGGACACATTTATGATCATTCTTCAGATAAATACTCAGATATAGGTGTTTGCTTTGTTCGTCTAGAATACAGGGTGTCCAAAAAGTAAGTACCCCCCGCATTTTTTTCAGGAATGTTTGGAAATCGGGAAAAACCCCGGAACACGTGTCCCCTCACTTTGAGGAGGACATCCGATGGTGGCCTTGTTTTTTACCTTGAAGGTTATTTTCAAGGTGATTTGAAGGTCAACTGGATTTTTTTTAATGCAAACACCTACTTTTGACCTCAAATTCTGAAACAACATTGAAAATAATGAAACTTTCGTTTGAAACTTTCTTTGACCCGACTTGACCTTGGCGAGATGAATGGAGGCTAGCACGGGCAACGAATATAAACCTGTATAGAAGAACAGGTCCCATGAAGCTCCGTGTCGCCAGAGCTTGGGTTACAGCTCGTTAGTTCTGTAACCCAACCGATAGGTGGCGACCCGTTTGGGTTACACTTGGCGTGTCTGTGTAGACTAACACAAGCATAGAGCACTGTTACGTGTAACCCAAAGTGTAACCCGACTATGTGACCAGCGGTGTTGTCGCGCTAGTTTGACTCGCGATGATATGAGCAATTTTTTATCACAGTAACCCGTCAGGCTGTGAAATTTGACTTAAAAATCATATTGGGATAATAAGCTTCTCATATGTGTAAGCAACCTGTATACAAGTTTTCATGTTTAATTTACTTATGTATTATTTTAAAACACAGGATTGACACTTGAGTACTTGAGTCTCTGCATATAATATGCCGACTTTTTTCATTCGTTTTTTCATTTATAGAATGATAATTTTTCATAAAAAATACGCTGCTAAATGAGATTAGCAGAATGCTTTCTCTTAGCGAAATAGTTTAAGAGGTTCACTGAAACTAATGAGAAATTTGCAAATTGATCAAATTCCAAAATGATGATTGGGATTCCTACAGAATAGTTTTATTTTTCAATCTAATTTAATTGCATTTTATATCACACTCACAATCCAATGATTGGATCCAACCAATCGATGTAGAATGAGGAAAAGTATCTCTCTAGTCCATTAAAAGGTGGATAGATTAGTTGTAGAGGGAGATATGAGGATAAAATGAATTTTAGCTGCAATTTTCTTATAATATTTTGGGTTATTATTACGAGATTCACTTTTAGGGGAGTTAAGATGACCTAAACTGGGGTTTTTCATGGAAGATACCCTGGTAGAAATGTTCAACATTGGAAATGTTCTCGATGGAATTTTATGTATATTTTTCACGGGCTAAAAATGCAGTGGTAATCATCGGCCAAGAATTGGGCATTCTACAGGCATTAGTGTGTAGATATGACAATATTTGACCTAATATCAAATATCCAAGGGCAGTCTTGAGCCATTAAATGCCCGTGATAAATGTCGTTGGAAGGTGAGCAATCCAAAACATTTTCCGGGCATTTAATGGACATTTGACGGATTAATTTTCATGTTGTTGGTCTCATAATCTACAATATTAGCGAGATCGTTTTTCATAGTGTATTACATTATTCTGAGATTAAATTTGAATTTAAATGATCTTTTTTCTCTAGAGTTCTGATAAATCTTTGGAGTTTTGATAAAGTTGAATGCCCAAGCAGTCTTGTGAATTCAAACACATTGACGTATCCCGGAAATGAGAGATAGCCGGGGCAAACCACTACCAAGAGGATGCGTGAGTCGCTCCGGTAGGGTTTTACGTCAATGGCGAACGCCTTTGCGAGAGACGCGATCGGCGCGTGCTTTAGTCGTGAAGCGATGGGAAACGATTTTACTCAGAGTAACGAATGACTATTCCCTGCGCGGCGTCGCGTTAGGAGAATTTGAAGTGTGGGCCTGAGGGGCCGGAGTCGCGACTTTCATGGCTCCGAGGCGGGCAAGCTTCTTGGCTTCATACATACCACACGGGCTGTCGGGGCATTGGCCCTGGGTGGACACGGCACTGACTCGAGGTTTGGAACCAGAAGGGTTCGTACGTTCCATTTTGATCATAGAAAAATGCTTCTAACACTGTGGACACAATGACTTTAGAGCGAATTGCATTTGGACTTGGTTTGGGGTGGCGATGTTTGGATAGGAATGCGAATGAGTCGAACAGACTTCAGATTGAATTGTCCCGTGTCTGCCGAGGTGCGAAACACTAATGCTACACACACATACTCATCCATACTTAGTACACTGATTTTACGTGAAAGAACTCGAACGCGTTCATCGCGGTGACCGTAGCACTACCGGGTACGACAATCTACAGGCAAGGTACAACCTGGTTGGTGACGTAGGCGTGGAGACAGCGGGTCGATGAACTTGGAGCGTGCGGGCCGGTGACTGCCGCGTCGGGAAGCCGACGGGCCTGGTGACGAACTGACGAAGACTCGGTGTGTTGTAACGTGCAGAGAGACTGAACTCGACTGAGCATGCTGAGCCAGAGGGGCTCGGGTTTATATAGGGAGGCTGCGTCCCTTGAATCCGCGGTGTCGCGGATGGTTGAAGTGTTTGAGATGTCCGGTACGTGAGGAATCCAGGAAAGCGTGGATATCGTCGAAGTCCCGTCTATTCAGCGGCGGGGACGTCGGGGTCGTCCATGATTTCCGGGACGAGTGTTAATGGCTTTATTGCGGCTCTATTGTATTGACGGTTATAATCTCGAAAAGTCCAGGATTTCCTGGACTCGGCTTAATGACTTTATGGTTCCGCGTAATGGGCTTGTTTTTCCGGACTAAAGATCCCTGAAAACCGGGACAGGAGCAATGTCCCGCACACTGAGAGTACGGGACGGTTCGGGCGTCCGAGATTTTCAGGATCAAGATTTATGAGCTTGTTTACTTGTTTTGAAGTACTTCCCGTTTTAAAATAACGACCTTCTCATTCCTTCGATAAGGCATGAATCAAGGCGTAAATTATTGTAAAAATAGGAGTGCGTTGCGCACGTCAACATTCAAACACATTCTTGAATTTCAAGAATATTTGCCTTGAAATTCAAGTATATTTTCTTGAAAATTTACTAATGCCATCGAAAGTATGTTCAAGAACATTCGATTGAAAATTCAAGAAGAAACTTGAATCTTCAATTGAATGTACATGAAAAAAATTCAAGCACCGACTTGGAAAAAGCTTCAAGAACACTTTTTTGAATATTCAAGCAGAAACTTTTCACAGTGTATGTAATCATTGAAAATCGAAAGATATTAGAATTTTTTAATTCCTTCAACTGTAGAGGAGACGACCTAAATGCCATCAGCTACATTTCTTTCGAGGGCACATCTCAAGTCACTGATTTGAGCCTGGTCCGAGCAATACTTTTTAGGGCAATGGACAACGGTTCGGACTCTCACGCGGATGGTTCCGGTTCGATCCCCACTCACGGCGAAAATCAATAATTCTATAAATCCAACAAGTATGAATTTTCTCCAATCAATTATATCGTTAAATCCAAAAAAAATCATTTGCACCAATTGAAATTGGGTTGATATTTTTTTTCTGATGATATTTTGATGCCGAGAAATCACTTATCATTCTCAGTAACATCGATCAGACAGCATCTTAATAGTCCATTGAATGCCCAAAAAATGTCTTAGAAATCGTTACATTAAGTCCGTTTGTAGCCCGTTTCAAATGGGCATTAAATGTCCGGTACTCCATTGGAAACGGACAATGAATGGGCAAAAAATGTTTGACATTCCTACCAAGGTATGTAGTCTGGTTGAGGGAAAATTTTGATATAGTTGGTGAGAAGATCATAAAAATGGAGTTTTCAAAAAAAAATTTGGATTTTTCGGGGATAAATTGGATTTTGAATCGGAAAATGAATTTTAGATGCGATTTCCTTCTAATATTTTGAGTTATCATAAGGGGATTGCCTTTTAGGGGAATTCAGATTACCTAAACTAGGGGTTTTCCATTGAATATATGAAGTATGGTTGAGGGCAAATTTTAATATAGTTGGTGTAAGGATTATAAAAATGGAGTATTTCGAAAAAATTTGGATTTTTCGGGAATAAATCGGATTTTGAATGTATTAAAACGGATTTTGAGAAAATTCGGTATGAACCAATCGATTTAGAACGATGAAAAAGTATCAACTTAGTTGAGTAAAATTTGAATAAAGTAATTTAGATGAGAGATATGAGGAAAGTATGAATATTGAAGAAAATATTTTTGTATATTTTGAGTTATTTTTTTGAGGAAAATAGTTATCGGGATTTGGGATACCTAAAGTGAGGTTTTTTTTAGCAAAACGTGTAATTTGGTTAAAACAGAATTTCGATAGAAAAGGTCTAAACATGCTCAAATTGCTGTTTTTGTTGGAAATTTTGGTTTTCATATAAAAATTTACGTTGATGGAGTTTGAATGGAATTTCGGTATTAACCAAAAGATAGATTGAGCCAAAAAAACCATAGCCTAGGTAATCAAAATTGGGGTAAGGTAAAGTTAGAAAGAGATATTTTAGTATGAAAGTACACAATTTCAGCGATTTTACCTCAAAAAACGTTTAAATTAAATTCGATTTGGAGAGGAGACCACGCAAATCACTGGTCTCATCTTTGAGTGATTCTATACAACTTGTAGAAAAGCAAAAATCGATAAAGTGGAGTGTAGAAGAGAAAGCGTGGCGCAAAAAAAAATACAACATACATACACACACACAGACACAGACAAAGGGCCGGAGAGATGAGTCACTGGGAGGTTTTTGAGGATTATAAGGGGAGAAGTGTTACTTACAATCGTTAGATTTTGGCGAGAGGAATAAGATGGTTAAAGCACTTTTGTGATAAGATGAACTATGTTGAAGAAAATATTGAGTTGAATGGAAAAATTGATCAAGAATTTGCTGTGTCGAAAACAAAGCTTTCTCTTTAGAGAAAGCAATATGAAGATGATGTATTATAGTTTCATTAGTTATATGTTTTTTTCTTGAATTTAGTTTCCCAGGAGAGATGGAAAACGTTGCTAAGCCTCTTGTCTATCTTTTTTCTCCGATAATGATGTGTGAGCGAGATGGTTTGGGTTTTTCATCGAATTTACAATGTTTACCATGCGGGAAAACCCCAATATCGTGTTTTGTCACTAAAATGAGCTTTCACAAATCTGTAATGTAATGCAGCTTTTTGAAAACTGCAGTGAAAGATTTTACACGGGTTTTGACAAAGGTATCCCATTCGGGCTCATAAATCATGCATTTTCAATGGCGTGATTATTAATAATATTAATTCTCGGACGAAGAGCATTTTGCAAATTAAAGAATTCTAAATTTCATTAATTATATTAATTAAATTAGAAATTGATTAATTAAACTAAGAATCAATTAATTGAATTTAACTGGTTTAATTAGTTAAATCATTAAATTGATAAAATCAAAGATTAGTTGATAAAATAATTTAACTAAAAATTAATACAATTCAGAACAGAGTGAGAACACGTTTTTTGAAATTTCAACTAATTTTTATCGACTGCTGAATCTGAATCCAACAAGAAAACAAGGCCACAACACTCCAAATTATTTTTCAAGAGCCAACGTGTACTCATCACGCATCGTTGTGCTGCGATTCTGATGATTGATGAAAAACAGTGTGTTGTTCATAAGTCTAGAAAAAAGACAGAAATTTCAAAAGAAAAAGAATCGTTCATTCTGTAGTAAGTGATGAAAAAAAAAAAGAAAATGCAGATTGCCAGGATCAAACCAACGCCCTCCGGATCACTGTCCGATTACGCTACCGAGTGAGCTACACCACGGTTGGCCTGAACTGACTTCAACCAAAGATGCTTGCCCCTCAGAATTGATTTTTCTCACTTGAAGTACATGATAAATGGAAGTTTTTCCCGCAAAAATGAAAATCTTTCGTCGAGCTTTTTCTCAAAAAAGTGAAATTTATGGTTTCTTATAGGAATTTCCATACTAATCTATCCATGCGCGATTAAAATGCAGTTGTCGGCCGACACCTCTGAAATTTATTCTTAATTACATCAAAATACGTTAAAATCCATTAGAAGGATAGTTTTTAGGAACGATTTCATAGTACAGGCGAATTTCCATAATCCGACGATGTCGAGAGAAAAGCAATGATGTCGCACGTCCGGCCTATACTGACTTTAGCCTAAAGGTCCTTGCTACTCAGATTTCTCCTTTTGCCTCCAAGTACGTGATAAATGGTAGTTATCTCCCGCAAGAATGAGAACATCCGACGGAGCTTCAATCGAAAGAAGTGGAATTGAAATATTTTGAATCTTGATTTTAACATTATCTCCAGGATAATCACGGATCCCAAGTAAAAAAGATTTATAAGGACTTTATAAACTCTTTATCAAATGACTTTATAAAGAGTTTATAATTCGTGAACTTATAAATATTTTATAAAAAATTTTATAAGGTCGTACAAAGTCTTACTCAACCGAATAGCCGCAGCAGGATCCAGAGCGCACCCGGCATTTTTATTGCGACACCCGATGGCCGAGGCTGAGAAACTTGCAACGACGACCGTTATAAATCGTCGATTCGCTGCGATCGACGATGACGATGTCACGGGTACTCTTGTGTGCTCGTGATTCCAATCATCACAGAATTTCAGAATTATGCTCACTAACCTGCAAAAGAAAACGAGAAAAACCACAAAGTATTCATGTTTTTTTACTGGTAGCGAATTCTTTCAACGCTCATACGCAAATCATAAGATGTGCGAGAAGCACAAAATTTGTTAATAAAAAAACAACAGTATCATTAAGGTTATCTATATTGAAGTCACCGAACCCTTAATGGAACAATTATTACAGCTATGAGAAACTAAGATACTTATCTGAATTTTCTAAAGCTATTTTTCTTGAAATTGTTGCGCCGACCTCCATCTCATCTTCTTTGAGATTTTATGCGAAAGAAAGGCTGCAAAGGAAGGCTCTAGTGTTGTGATGCAATTTTTTGACAAAGTTCAACTGACTGACACTAATCGTTCTTCTGCACTTCCGCATACGCCTCATTAAACGCGGTGCCAAGTTCAGTCAGTTGAACTTTGTCAAAAATTTTCATCACAACACTAGAGCCTTCCTTTGCAGCCTTTCTTTTGCACGAAATCTCAAAGAAGATGAGATGGAGGTCGGCGCAACAATTACAAGAAAAATAGCTTTAGAGAATTCAGATAAGTATCTTAGTTTCTCATAGCTGTAATAATTGTTCCATTAAGGGTTCGGTTACTTCAATATAGATAACCTCAATGATTCTGTTGTTTTTTTATTAACAAATTTTGTGCTTCTCGCACATCTTATGATTTGCGTATGAGCTTTGAAAGAATTCGCTACGAGTAGAAAAAACATGAATACTTTGTGGTTTTTCTCGTTTTTTTTTGCAGGTTAGTGAGCATAATTCTGGAATTTTGTGATGATTGGAATCACGAGCACACAAGAGTGCCCGTGACATCCTCATCGTTGGTCGCAGCGAATTGACGATTCATAACGGTCGTCGTTGCAAGTTCCTCAGCCTCGGTCATCGGGTGTCGCAATAAAAATGCCGGGTGCGCTCTGGATCCTGCTGCGGCTATTCGGTTGAGTAAGACTTTGTACGACCTTATAAAATTTTTTATAAAATATTTATAAGTTCACGAATTATAAACTCTTTATAAAGTCACTTGATAAAGAGTTTACAAAGTCCTTATAAATCTTTTTTACTTGGGATGAGCTTTGAAATCGACCTTTGGTACATATTTGCGTGTATCATCATTATCCAGAAAGTATAGATCAACAATAATCAATGCCTGGAGGTTCATGAGAAAGAACACACTTCAAAGTGGAACAATTTTATGAATAATAAATTACAATTTGATTGTGCATACTGTTGTACACACACAAAGCTGTAACAAGTTTCTCGTTATATTGAGGATTTTTGCTTCATGGAATTTTTTCATGTTAAGTTGGAGTCAAAATTTGTTCATTCCATGAATTGCTCACTATAGAATCCGAGGCCCATCCTCTTCATCTCACAAAACTATTCAAGGTGAAAGAATACCGCGTGAACTTTCGGGGAAACTGGAATCTCCAACTCTAAATAACTTCTTCAAAAGGTTCCTACTCACGATCTATAACTTGTTTCCAGTTCATCCCAGAAACACGAACTCACTACTTCCCTGAATACTTTGAATGATTGAGCAAATTTCTTGATGCGGTGATGATTCGGAGTCTGGAGTAGATCAATATTTTCCAGCAATTTCTTGCAAGAGTTTCCTTTGAAAGCGAGACAAACTCGAATTATCTCACGTTGAACGTGACAAGCGTTTGCCCAATCGAGAGATTCTGCTCCAAAATATTTCATCATATGCATAAGAATAAAATTGACTTCGTCAATCATTAGATGTTACTCTGGCGAAGGAACAAATTCTGCATTTTAATCGTGCATGGATTACTATGGAAATTCCAATAAAAAACCATAAATTTCACATTTTTCAAAAACGGCTCGACGAAAAATTTTCATTCTTGCGGAAAAAACTTCCATTTATCATGTACTTGAAGTGAGAAAAATCGATTCTGAGGGGCAAGCATCTTTGGGTTGAAGTCAGTTCAGGCCAACCGTGACACTGGATGACCTCTAACGGTTCAAATGTCTCTTATAAACTGCAGGCCCCTAGAGGGGCTTAGGATTGTTGGTGTTTTATTACATATCTCTCGGTTATTTGATTACTTCATGACTTGCCGTTGACGAGCATATGCATCAGCGAAGGAACTCTTATTCATGGGCGATTTATACACGTTCCATTGAAGCCATTCACATTCACTCAAGCGTTGCTCAAATGTAGTGGAAACTCTCGTATGCAAAGGAATTATTAATGAATGCTTTAAAGAACCTTTCCCAGATAATATTTCGATTTTCGGAAGCAGAACCGATTTACTAGTCATAATTCAAACCTCCACGTCTGCAACAGAGTTTCAGAGCGAATTTAAGCTGCCGCCACGGCGGTGCTTGCAAAGCTCGGTCGACAGTCGCGTCGTCATGCGGCCTTACTCGATAACTCTGCATGGCGACACGTCGGCCATAAGAACCTGTGCTTCTATACAGGTCTATATTCGTTGGCACGGGTGGACGGTAACCGCTGTCGCTCCAAGAGTGAGTGCTTTTTCGAAAAATGTTTGGGATAAAAGTTGTTCATGATCACAGTAGAAAAGAGCTAATGACCTTGTTTCCGACCTTGGAGGTCATTTTCAAGGTCATTTGAAGGTCAAGTCGATTTGTTCGAATAGAAAAACCTAATTTTAACCTCAAACTCTGAAAAAAACATGAAAAGTGATGAAACTTTTATTCGAAACCTTTTTGACACGACTTAAGCTTGGCGAGATGAATGGAGGTCAGCACGGGTTGACGGTGACCACTGTAACTCCAAGAGTGGGCATTTTATCGAAGAATGTTTTTGATAAAAGTTGACCCAATGACCTTGTTCCCGACCTTGAAGGTCATTTTAAGGTGATTCGGAGGTCAACTCGATAATTCCAACGGAAACACCTACTTTTGACTTCGAATTCTGAAAGAACATGAAAAATGATGACACTATTGATCGAAATTTTTTTTGACACGACTCGACCTTGGTGAGATGAATGAAGGTCAGCACGGGTTGACGGTGAGCGCTGTGGCTCCAAGAGTGAGCGCTTCACCGGAAATTTTTCCGACCGAAGGTGTTCATGATCACAGCATTAGTGAGTTTATATCCTTGTTCTTGACCTTGAAGGTGAAAAAGACCTCCAAGGTCGGGAACAAGGTTATTAGATCTTTTCTACTGTGATCTTGAACAACTTTCATCCCAAATATTTTTTGATAAAATGCTCACTCTTGGAGTTACAGCGGTCACCGTCAACTCGTGCTGACCTTCATTTATCTTGCCAAGATCGAGTTGTAAAACAATTTCGAACCAAAGTTTCATCATTTTTCATGTTCTTTCAGAATTCGAAGTCAACAGTAGGTGTTTCCGTTGGAAAAATCGAGTTAACTTCCAAATCACCTTAAAATTGACTTCCAAGGTCAGAAACAAGGTCATTAGGTCTTTTCTACTGTGACCATGAACAACTTTTATCCCAAACATTTTTCGATAAAATGCTCACTCTTGGAGTTACAGCGGTACCGTCAACCCGTGCTGACCTCCATTCATCTCCCCAAGGTCAAGTCGGGTCAAAAAGAGTTTCGAACAAAAGTTTCATCACTTTTCATGTTTTTTCAGAATTCGAGGTTAAAATGAGGTGTTTCTATTCGAAAAAATCTAGTTGACCTTCAAATGACCTTGAAAATGACTTCCAAGGTCGGAAACAAGGTCATTAGCTCTTTTCTACTGTGATCATGAACAACTTCCATCTCAAACATTTTCCGATAAAATGCTCACTCTTGGAGCGACAGCCGTTACCGTCAACCCGTGCTGACCTCCGTTTATCTCGCCAAGGTCAAGTCGGGTCAACAAGAGTTTCAAACAAAAGTTTCATCATTTTTCATGTTCTTTCAGAATTCGAGGTCAAAAGTAGGTGTTTCTATTTTTAAAAATCCTGTTGACCTCCAAATGACCTTGAAAATGACCTTCGAGGTAAAAAACAAGGCCACCATCGGATGTCCACCTCAAAATGAGGAGGCACGTGTTCCGGGGTTTTTTCCGATTCCCAACCATTTCTGAAAAAAATGGGGAGGGGGGTGGGGGTACTTACTTTTCGGACACCCTGTATTATGTCATTCTCATACTGCATTTCAATCTCTGAAATTTTTGACATACAAGACAATGAATTATTTTTGTCAAGTGAAGTCTTCAAGATAGATGAGCATTTGTGCACATCAAAATGGGAAATAGGGACGTCATCAGAAATTTCTTGCGTGCTCTCATCCCCTGACTCATTGTCGCTCTCTTGCGATAGCTCCTCTTCAATTATCTCTTATATATTCACATACCGGTCAGCTGGACATTCGAATCCGGTCAATAGCTCATTCAACTCGCTCATATCATTATGAATTTGCACCCATTTTTCGCAAGTATCGCACGGAGGTTATCCTTGTCTTTCATCATCTCACCAACTTGTTTTTCCCATGCCACATCTCACAGCAGCATCATAGAGAGATGAACTCTCTTTCTCACAAACCTCTATGATTCCTAATTCATCTCTGATCGTCAATCTTTTCCGTTTCTTCGCCATGTTTACTTTGATATACTTTGAAATGCAAGGAAGTACTGACAAGAGCGGCTCGGAACAATTGCTATGGATAAACATACGGAGTGAATACTTGTGGAAATTGAACAGCTGAGTTGATTCGTGACAATAAGAATCGCTGTGTATCGCGCGTGATTCGATTTTCCTTCTAATGATATCAATATTCGAGAATAACTCGGATTTTGGAAGGAAAAGTTGGGTGTCCGCTATTACAAGATGGAATTACACTGAATTGAAACATTTTGCCAGCAAAATTCGTCCGCTATTGCGAGTGTCCGCTATTCCAAGGGTTTAGTCCCATAAAAGCCAATGGAAATCAAATCATGCGTCGAAAAGTGTCCGGTCCCGTGTAAAAAAAATTACGTTTGGGTAAAGTTTGGGAGAAGTTTTCTTTGGGTCAAGTTTGGGCCAAACTTAACCCATGAGACTGAGCCAAACTTGTGCCATCAGCCCCCAAAGAGGTTTTCATGTTTGGGAGAAGTTTGGCATGAAGTTTAGCCAAACTTAGCACAGCTTTGGGCGAAGTTTCGGAAAACTACGGGGTCTGATTAGGAAATTTGGGAAGCTTGTGGCTCAAGTTTGGGACAAGTTTGGGAGACCTCTATCCAAACTTTGCCTTAGGGTTGGGAGGAGAAATGCCAAGCTTCTCCCAAACAAACGCCTCGCAGCATATACTCCACGCGCGGGTTTTCGACAGCCCTTGAAAATAGCTCTCACGATGTGACGCAATTCGTGCCTGCAAAAATCGGGTCGAAAATAGGGGAAAGCCTGGGTCTAACGATGTGCGACTTATCACCACGGCTGCTCATCGACGCGAGCTTCATTCATGCAGAGTTGAGCCGGAGATACTCTCTGGTTTTTGCCTGCAACAAACAAAATTCACCACAAAGTATCGCGTCGAGGGTGAATGAGGAGAGATACTTCTAAGAAACAGAAACAGACTCAAAAATTTCAATACGAAGAAACGGTTTAGGTTAAGAGGACACTGCGGTGTATATTTTTGAGATATTTCTGAATGAAAAAACCTGGGGTACTCATCTGAACAGGAGCAGTTGTAGTCATGCCATCACCGAACTTTTGTCCGCGCCGGGGTTGCTCTCTTTACCTGAAAATTCATTGAAATTTTGTCATGAATTTCTGGTGCGAAAAACTTGCACGAGACGACGGCATCAGCCACTGTTGACTAATGTCACAGGTTACACCTTGACAACGTTGTTGGTTACCAACAGAAAAATCGATATCAACGGTCGTTGCCACCCGAAAATATTATCGGCGTAACCTCTTCAACAGTGGCTGATGCCGACTCGTGCAAGTTTTTCTTACCAGAAACTGGTGGCAGAATTTCAATGAATTTTCAGGTAATCAGAGCAACCTCTGCGCGAACAAAAGTTTGGTGATGGCATGACTACAGCTGCTCTTGTTCAGATGAGTACCCCAGGTTTTTTCATTCAGAAATATCTCAAAAATATACACCGCAGTGTCCTCTTAACCTAAACCGTTTCCTCGTATTGAAATTTTCGAGTCTGTTTCTGTTTCTTAGGAATACTTCTCCTCATTCACCCTCGACGCGATACTTTGTGGTGAATTTTGTTTGTTGCAGGCAAAAAGCAGAGAGTATTTTCGGCTCAACTCTGCATGAATGAAGCTCGCGTCGATGAGCAGCCGTGGTGATAAGTTGCACGTCGTTAGACCCAGGCTTTCCCCTATTTTCGACCCGATTTTTACAGGCACGAATTGCGTCACATCATGAGAGCTGTTTTCAAGGGTTGTCGAAAACCCCCGCGTAGAGTATATGCTGCGAGGCGTTTGTTTGGGAAAAGCTTGGCATTTTGTTCTCCCAAACCTAAGGCAAGGTTTGAATAGAGGCCTCCCAAACTTGTCCCAAACTTGAGCCACAAGCTTCCCAAATTTCCCGATCAAACCCCATAGTTTTCCGAAACTTCGCCCAAAGTTGTGCTAAGTTTGGCTCAACTTCATGCAAAACTTCTTCCAAACATGAAAACCTTTTCGGGGGCTGATGGCACAAGTTTGGCTCAGTCTCATGGGTGAAGTTTGGCCCAAACTTGACCCAAAGAATACTTCTCCCAAACTTTACCCAAACGTAATTTTTTTTACACGGGGTATATCGAGGTGTCCGCTATTCCAAGGTGTCCTTTATTCAAGGTTCTACTGTACATCTTTCTTGACATAACTCCACATGGCCAATGCTAATTTTATAGACTACGGCTTGAAAACAGTTGAGCATTTGCAAGAACGGCTCTGGGTTTCACTTTTTGGTGGTAAAAAGAGAGTATCTCCAGAGTTCCAGCCAAACTAGCTCCTTTTGAGATCGGGACTCGAAATATGCACAGGTGAAGTTTATGAATATACCCTACTATTTATTCTGATTCACATTCGTCTATGGATTCTAAAATTATGAATGTGAATGCGAGAACAAATATCGCAAGTACACCTTGTATACTGCATGGGGCAAGGAGGGGGGGCGAGGCTGATAGTATTTCGTGGTATAAAGATGATGAAATATTTCGAACCTCGAAATGAACTGTTCGGATTGGGTTGAGCAAGAGCCGAAAAATCGGGTGCAGCGGGACACTTCTTATAATCTCGAAGCTGGTTACAGCGGAAAGTATCCTATATATTGCTTGTCCGGGACTCAAATCTGATGCTCGGATACCTAATCATATATTTCAGATCACATATATACTGCTTTTGAATCATGAAATACGATTGCTGCTAACAAAGTTACAGGGAGAGCAGTTTTAAGTTAAAAAATAGCATTTTTGAAAGTGATACCAACCTGTTACGTAAAAAATAACGACGGATCCGGGTTCTACACAAAAAAATACGTGAAAATACGTTCGTTCGATAGTCTTGCCTTGAAGTGCATACGAGAGCCTACCCAGGTTCCGAACTATATTATAAGATAACAAAAAAAGTATACATGTCAATTTTCGCTACATTGCAAAAAACCCACTGACCGAGTGCTTGAAAGAGATAGAATGCTCTCAAAATTCGTTTCGAGTTGTCGCCACGGAAATTTCCTCCAAGAAAACCTAATACCCACAGTGTTTTGGGTCAATTGAGCATCTACACGCCGCTTGCATTAGTTCCTTCGGTTGTGTTTCGATCTTTTCCAAACGCGATTTAGACACCTCAGAAGTGCACGAATTGAAATTTACGGGACAGCAACTTGTTGGACAAAAGAAATTCGAGAGGATCTCGTTCGAATCATGATGTCAATCGCTCGAGAATTCCTGTGGCACTGAGTTATGCAAGAAATCCCTTTTCGTCTCTGCTGTGCGTCGCAGTCGCTGTCAGCATAAGAATCAACATGCTACAAAGTCGCCTTGGTCGACGGGGTGACTTCGTGCGCCGTTTTTTGCGATGATCTGCACAATGACTCGAGTTTAAAGAAAAGTAACTACACCATGTTGTAGTTAAAGTCAAGACTATTATTTTGACCTACTGCAATGTTCATGAACGATATCGCATTGTAGAGGAATTCAAACTCAAAGTCAAAAAATGTTCCAAAGTCACCCCGATTTATGAAACCTTTCAAAGATCACTAATCGCGTATTCGTATCTTTCGTCGAATCGGAGCTACGCGGATTGGAATGGCATAGGATCAATATTCTTGTCTCGTACACTATCAGATAAATACTCCCCAGGAATACCAAGATCCTCTTTTGGAACCTAGGGCGTGAGAAGTTTACGTTTTAAATCATGAAATCGATTGAAAATACAAAAACAGTCCGAGAGATGACTGCAATTTGTGGACCACTTTCGCGTGGGATTACTCTTATTACTCTCTTACTTGTACAATCAAAGTCCGTGCACCCCAGATAGAACCCACATCGATGGCTTTGCAGTGGTCAAAAGTTTGACGTGCAAGGGCGAGTAGTTCGTACGTTTGTTGAGGTGTTGTGCATATTTTTCGATTCATTTTAGATCTCATGCTGCGGAATTCACTTCATGGCTCCATCGGCTCGCCTATAGATCGATCGCTGAATATACTATTTCAATTACCATCCAATGGTGCGACTGTATTCGAAGTGCCACTCGTTCAAAGTCGACTAATATAATCCGGGGGCACGGAAGAAAGACGAACTCGAGTGTGAGATTTCGCACAAAAATGCAAACAGGAAATTATGATCTCTTTAATGATACATGCAATCCCAGGAATGGCTTCGTCAGTAACAGCTGAAGTGATATCTTTTTTAACTATTAGGCCTGTTCTTTCTATTCAAATAACTCTGACGAGAGTGTTGGGCTAGTCTAGTCTGATTTCAGCAGAACGAAAATACCGATCATACCCTTATGCGAATTCCAGAATTTCACACTCTCTTGTTTTCGTTTCAGGCCGATCCATCTTCGTGGGCGAGTCTAAATTATGAGCCTGCTGTAGCAGCAATCAATGAGACTCACGATGACGAGGGAACCGTAGACGTGATGAAAGACACGGAACTACGCGAGTTTCGGACAATCTCCAAGGCTTTGGAACAAAAACAACAAAAGTTGAACAAAAGAAAATTATCTTTGGACATAGCGTCCGATTCAGCACAGCCCAAGAAGGTCAGCAAGAGGACTAGGTCGGTTGGACCTCACAAAGAGAATGCTCAGTACTCCATACTGTCGACTGAGTCTCTCCACTCCCAACAATACCAAGATTGTGAAATTACACAAAGTCAAAATGTGAGTGAGGTTGATTGTCTTGTTTCGTAATTTAGCCCGTTGAGTCTTTCATCGATTCCGTCGGAACGACAAATGGGTAATCTACGAGTCTCCGGACTAAACAACATTTGGGTGTACGGCTATGAACGATTTTCTTGAAAGTTTCATTCTGACAGAAAATTTGGGTGAAACTCAACTGCCCTCGCGGTCAGTAAGAAATTGTGATATGGGACTGATATTTTGTATATGAGGAAATCCCAGAAACGCTTGCGGATTGGCCCATACAGATAAATTTATAGAAAATCGCTGTGTGAATATCTGAAATTTTCTATATACTTTCTTTCAAGGCTCGGAAAACATAACATCCCACGTGGATCATCTGGGAAGAATCGCTAAATGACTTCTAGATTGAAGTCTTGCGCTACAGTTTGGGAATGATTGAAAAATTCGTTCAAACTTCCATGGATTGGGCGAGCGTCGTCGGGGGTCTGCCAGCTGTAGAGACAAAGTTGAACACCAAAGACAGCAATAATGGCGTGAAACCCATTAAGTTCGACCTCAAAAACCTAGAGAAACAGGAAGCCAGGGCAAAATATAGAGATAAGATCGCACAAAACATTGAATCGCAAACAGCAGAACAACAGAACTCTCACAACGCAGGACAAACAATCGAGAATCAATGGGACACTCTCAAAAAGCTCATTTTAGATGCGGCACTATCCACGATAGGCCAGGCAAAAAAGGCAAGAGAGCAGCCCTGGTATGACGATGATTGTAGAGCCAAACGGAACGCACTAAGTGAAGCGTGGCGAAAACGCGTAGAAAATCGAAACGAAACGAAACACGTCCAACCTTCAATAACACATAGAGAATACAATAAATTTATCAAACAGAGGAAGCGAGCCCATCTCAAGAGAAAAATCACGAGAATACAAGAACACCTCAAGAAGAGAAACACGCAGCTAGGTTTTCGGGAACTAGATACCTAGAGAAGCCCTCGGGAATCAGACACAGAAATCATAAAAAACGATGCGGGAGAACAACTCACAAATGAATCGGAAATACTTGAGCATGGAGAAAATATTTTGACCGACTCCTCAACGTTAACCGTAGCCGAATCGAGAACCATGCCAAATTCCACACGGTAGAACCGCTAGTCCCAGCCCCATCCCTAGCAGAAGTAAGGAATGCGATCCGTCGACTGAAAAATAACAAGGCAGCGGGAGTTGACCCAATACCTTCAGAACTCTTTAAGCGCGGGGGCATCCGTCTTGCAACCCAAGTACACGTACTCATTCAACTGATCTGGGAGTCAGAAAAAATCCCAGGAGAGTGGAAAAACCTGATCATAATCCCACTCTTCAAAAAAGGCGATACAGTAGAACCTGTAAAGTTGGACACTCCCTATGTTGGACACCTCATTAAGTTGTACGCCTTTCATCGGAACCGAAAAAAATTACATTGGCTCAAATGGGAATTTTTCCCTGTATGTTGAACACTCTATATGTTGGACACCTCGCTAAGTTTTACCCCTCACTAGGAATCCAGAAATAGTATTTCAATGTATGAAAAACCTCCAAAGATGGACATTTCAAACTTTATGACACATACTTGGACGTTCATCAGCTCACGTTATCAGAATAAGTCTGTGTTGCCTACTGACCATTTCAAAATATGATGTACGCACATACATGGTGTAAAAAATGTGAAAATCCACGCTTGTAGTTAACTGTCTCTAAAACGAAAATTTTGAAATGCTTTAAGGAAGCAGGCTTCCAGAATTCTCAAATAACATCTATTAAGAAGATTCTATAGGGGAACGGTGGAACAAAACGACACATTCATTTTTCTTTACGGGTGTTCGAATATGATATCTAGAATTCTCAAGTATGAATCAGCTATCTATCGATTTCTCAATGAATTATGTGTACATATTACGGATATTTTGATTCATTTATTGAATATTTGAAATTACGAACGGTTAACATGATGACATGATTGGGAATTGCATTGTTCAATTCTTTCAAACAGATATTCGAAGAATATAACTTTGATCCTCAAGTATGAGTCATCCATTAATTTGTCAGTGAATGAGTGTTTATATTATGGATGTTTAGATCCATTCATTGAGTGACTTGACGCTACGACGAGTCGATTTTTTGGCATGTCCGTGTATGTTGGACACCTCGCTATATTGGACACTTTTCTTCGGAACCAAACTGTCCAACTTAGACAGGTTCTATTGTAGAAGAAACTGTAATAATTACCGTGGTATCTCACTTCTCATCACGTGCTATGAAATTCTGTCGAATATTCTCATAACAAGGTTTACTCAGTACGTCAACTCAATAGTGGGGGACTACCAGGCAGGCTTTCGACAAAACAAATCGACAACAGAACAAATCTTCACGATACGACCAATCCAAGAGAAAAAGTGGGAGCGGGGAGAACCAGTGCACCACTTATTCATCGATTTTGAGAAGGCGTACGACTCAGTCGACAGATCAAAAATGTACTTCATTCTTAAACTTTTGGGTATACCGAGTAAGCTAGTGAGAATGATAGAAGCTACACTGGAGGGGACAAAAGGGAGAGTAAGGATCGGGCAAAGCCTACCGGAGCCATTCATCATTGAGAACGGTCTGAAACAGGGAGACGCGATTTCACCTCCATTGTTCAACTTCATCCTAGAATATGTTATCAGACAGCTAGTACAAAGCACGAAAGGTCTCCCAATGATCGGGGTTCGCCAGCTCATCCAGGTCTTAGGATACGCAGACGACCTGGACGTTATCGGGGATAGTGAAGAAGCCGTGACACATAACGCTGAGATTATCATCGAGGGAGCGGAAGAGGTCGAATTGGAAGTTAGTGAAGATAAAACCAAATACATGGAATCGGACAGGAACCCAGATATACACGACACTGAATTTTTACAGGCCGGAAACTTCTCGTTTGAAGCCGTACCAATTTTCAAATATCTCGGTGCGATAATCAATAAGAATAACGACATCAACGAAAAATCGTCAATAGAATCAACCCGGTTTCCAAGAGCTACAACTCTTTCCGAAAACTACTGCGAAATAAGCTACTGACACGCGAGTCAAAGCTCACCTTGTACAAAAGCATAGTCCGGTTGGTGGTTTTATACGGCTGCGAAACATGGGCACTAACGAAGGGACAAATGTGCAAACTCGCGTCCTTCGAGAATAAAATCCTGGGAAGCATTTTCGAAATGAAACTAGACACGAGAACAGGTCGTCGGAGGAAACTACACAACAATGAACTCGACAGACTGTACCGGACTCCGCGAATAGTACAAATGATCAAAAATCAATGACCCAGGTGGGCGGGACACGTAGCCAGGATGGGAGAGGGTAGAATGGCTCGTGAAGTCATGGAAAGTCATGTCAAACTTCGAAGATCACCGGGTCGACCTCGGATACGATGGAATGATAAGGTATCGAAGACCTGGCGGGAGTAGGGTGCAACAGGAGGGAGTGGACAGCACAAGCACGAAACAGGTATATGTGGTGACAATATGCCGATGCGTTGAGAAGAACAACCTGGAATCCCATTTCCTCTCCTATGGTCGCGGAGGCGAGAGCGTACGCGTGGCGAGCGGGCCTCTCCATCAAGAACATCTGAATGCAGCTGCGTACCAATCCTCAATTTCGCCTAGACACGACCACCCCCTTGGCTGCTTCCATCCAACTCTCCAGTGGCCAAGGGACGGGGTCGCGGCCATAAAACCACCGAGTCTTCGAGAGCCTTATATATTATATCATATCTTCACTCTCAGAGCATTTCATGCAGAAAATTTCATGGAGCAGCCTCGCCCCTCGTTCTTTACCTGGAATTCTAAGAGTGGGAAGTTGGTTGACATTCGCAGGGCCCCGGAAGACATTATTGGGTCAAATAATCAAGTTTCTTGGTAGTTATTCGTGAACAAACAAAAAAACATCAGCGGTGCCTCTTCCGGGTCTGCCGAGCTCAACAGGCGTATAAAATCACCCACTCTTTCATTATAGGCGATGTAACACGGGACCCGTAAAATTGGTTGATGGCTATCTCGGGATACATCTTTGAGTCAGAAAAACAATTTCCTCATGTTTTTCCTCAAACAAATGGGATAGAGTAGCAATGTAGTCCAGGAGAATTACACTGACGGAGGGCTGTTTCGGGAAAGAATTAAACAATGATGTTTAAAAATACGATCGTATACAGCGGGACATTCAGATATTGCAGTTAAGCTTGGTGACGACGCGGTGTGGGAGAAGTTGTTTAAAAAAATTCATGAAGTTGGGAAAAGGGCTTTTCTGGCCTCTGCGAGAGCGGCTATTGAGATTACAGTAAAATTTTATCATTCAAGCTTGTAGCCAAAACTCAGGCGTACGTGTGGGATACGATGGGGGTAATAAGATATTAACCATTTCACCAAGTTAATTCTACTATCTAATACCAAAAACATGCTATGGTTGTGGGTTAATATATGAGTGTGTGAATTGATGATGAATACTTCGAAAGTCATGCATAGATGAGAGATGATATTTATATATGTACATGCTGACTCTACTACACAATGGATCTGCATATACTGTATAGAATTGAATTCAGCCCTTTCGGAATCAGCCAATCGATTCCGAATGGCGCATAGGTAAGTCTTTAGGTCATTAGAATTGAGATAAATGAGTCGTAAAGGATGATACGAGGGAAAAATGAATATTAATTCTAATTGTCTACTATTTTTTGAGTCATTCTTCTGAGGAAGCTTCTTATAGAGATTCAGGCCATCTAGACTGAGGTTTTTTCAACAATATCCATCGTTTGGTTGAGACGGAATTACGATGCAGTGGGTTTGAAAAGGGTTAAAATGAAATTTTTGGTGAAAATTCTGATTTTTTCGGAAATTTGAGATTTGTGGAGACTCAATAAAATTTCGGTGTTAACCAATCGATAGATAATGCAGGAGAAACCATAGTTTAGGTCATTGAAATTGAGATAAATGAGTGATAAAAGAAGGTACGAGGAAAAAATGAATATTCAGAAAAATTTCCCATTATTTTTTGCGTTATTTTTTAGAGGAAGCTTTTCAGAGAGATTTGGGCACTTCAAGTCTGAAGTTTTTTTAACGATATCCATCGTTTGATTGAGACGGAATTCCGATGCAGTGGGGTTAAAAAGGGTCAAAATGAAATTGTTGATGGAAATTTTGATTTTTTCGAAAATTTGAGATCTGTGAAGATTCTATAGAATTTCGGTATTAACCAATCAATAGATCTTGCAGAAAAAATCATAGTTAAGGTTACTCAATTTGTGGTGAGACCGTGTGAGAAAAAGATATTTATGTATTAAGAGTCAAAATTTGAGCTGTTTTGCTCTAAAAACCCCATGGATCAAATTTGACTGGGTGCTGAAAGCTGCCAAATCACTGGGCTCTCAGAAATTGGATTCTGTACAACTTGTAGAAAGCCAAAAATTGATGTAGTGGACAGTAAACGAGAAAGCGTGTCCGATAGAAAACAACACACACACACACACCTACACACACACACACGGACAAAGGGGTGCAAAGATGAGTCTCTGACGGATTTGAAAGGCCTTTAGGAGGAAAAGTGTTACCTACAATTGATAGATTTTGGCGAGAGGAAGAGAATGGTCTAAGGCTTTTTCAGATAAACGGAATTTTGTTGAAGAAAATATTGGTTTCAGTGGAAAATTTGATCAAAATTTTGCTGGGGTGAAAACAAAGCTTTCTCTTCAGAGAAAGCAAAACGGCCAATTTTTAGTAACAATTTCCTCGGCTTCTGCCATAGTTGAAGCGCTGCACTTTGGTAGAAAGTCACTAGCACATCTATAGGATGGAATGCAGCTTTAACCTGATGGGTTTTGGCATTTTGAGTAATTTAATTCCATTTTTTTCCGCAAAGTGTCATTTTTAGCGTGTAAACAAATTGAATAACTTGCCCATGAATGATTATCTCCGAATATCGACCACAGATTCTTGTAGCTGTTATTTTTCGACGAATATATCACGAGTTTTGAGACGCAACAAAGCTCAAACGATTGAAAATTCCATTGGGAAGCGCGCTGACATAATGATTTGGTCCGAAAAGTGTTTGCAACTATCTAAAAATTAAATATTGTTGGAATTACGCTATGCAAATCACTGTGGCGCCATCTATGGAGTGGTGAGCAAGTGTAAGCACTACGGACTGGCCTTAATACTTCCTGCAGTACGAGCTGGAATCTCAAAATCCTCTAGGGTGTGGTTACATGACCTAGCCATTTCGCTTGTCTACCTTCTCTCTCAGCATCAATCAGCTAATATATAGCTGAAATATCAGCTATTACTCCCATGGGTCGTCAAACTGCTGATCAAATCAGCAAACGCTATAATCACGCTCAAATCGATAATTTTGGCGAAAAAACTCCACAAATCCGGGTCCCAATATCGTCATGAAAATACTAACGACGAATCCAGATCAAATCACGTCGAAATGAGGTGTTTTGGTTTGATACTTACTCAATTTGTGTCACGAAAGGTCCTATATAGCTGATTACAATCAGCTATAAATCAGTGATTGTAGCTGAAAATCAGCTAATGTAGCTGGAATGCAGCTACAGTAGCTATTCGTGTCAGTAAAAATCCATTGACTGAAATATCAGCTTATAATAGCTGATTCAGTCAGCTTACATGGCTGGAATCTCAGCTAATATAGCTGATTTTTCAGCTAAACGATATTCGAATTCGTGTCGTGCGGTATACACTATACACTGTCGTAATCAACATTGGATCGAAGGAGGATATATTGAGAGGAAGCCTAATATGACGACATAAGTATATGTAGATCGAGAGATCTTTATTACTCAGGAGCTGAGGTTGTGGCCGTTGTCGGTTTTCGCCATGAGGCTATACCGAAAAACACCTGCTTAGCCTGGCCCGCTTCAACAACAGGTGGCCCGCTTTAACAACAAGTGGTCCCCTTAACAGCAGGTGGCCCACTTTAACAGCATGTGGACCACTTTACCAGTAGGTGGCCCACTTTAACAGCAGGTGGCCCGATTTAACAGCACGTGGCCCACTTGAACAGCAGGTGGCCCGATTTAACAGCATGTGGCCCACTTTAACAGCAGGCGGCCCACTTTAACAGCACGTGGTCCAGATTAAGCCTCACTTCCCGATGTCGAAAAATTTTTTTTCTCAGAAGAAATGTATCAATAACTTGTAAAAAATTTTTCCGAAAAATTTCAACCAGCTGGGTGAATTTCTGATTCAACCCAATGAGTTTTTCAAAAACGTCATAATCACAAAAATGAAACTTTTTTTTACCTTTCCTTAAATGGAAGCAAGTAGAAAATCTATTCTCGAGCAGATGTGTTCCTGGGTTTCTCAGAGGTTTTTCAGAATCTTGTCAATCAGAATTCATCACAATTGTCGGATTTTAGCCATGTCAACTGTAGACGAGAAAATAAGTAAAGATATTAAGAGGATGTCGGATACCGACATTGTCGAGTTTTCGGATTTCTCGATGAATTTTCGAGATATCAGGATTCTACTAAGTAACGCCAATTCTGCATGGTTCATAGAATCGGCGTTACTTGTTAGATTTTTGATATGTCAAAAATTCATCGAGCAATCCGAAAACTCGACCATGTCGGTAACTGTACAATATTGATAGGACTCCGGCATCCCCTTAACAGCGAGTGGCCCACTTTAACAGCAGGTGGTCCGCTTTAACAGCACGTGGCCCACTTTAGTGATATTATTTAGGACTTGGAAATTGGATAATCGAGTTAATCCAACTGCACTAAACGAATTATTATGTATACCAGAGCCAAAAATTTTCACGAGACGCACAAAGAACGAAGAAAATCATGCCCTAACGGTGTATATCAATGCATATCACCCAGATAAGTGATCCTGGCTCCGAAATTGTCAGCTGCAGGAATTCCAAAAAGAGGGATCGATACTTCAAAAACTCCTCCATACAAATCCGCGCTGAGAAAAACTCCTCCAGCCTCCAATTTTCCAAGATTATTGATAAACACGCTGGAACCAAGCACCCCAGTACGCTTCTTCTACTGCACGTGGAGACATGTTCGTAGTATAGAAATACTCGCCTTGAAAAAATAAAATACCCGTATCCTCGAAAATCTCTTGCTTTCTATTAGTTTTTCCACCCTGGGAATTCTTGTCCATAAACATGAAAGTCCAGATCATTCGCTGTCTTACACAACGTCCATGCGTGACTTACTCAAGACGGCTGGTGATCAGGACTTTCATGCTTGTGGAAAACAATTCTCAGTGTCGAGAAACTAATAGAAAGCAAGAGATTTCCAAGGACACGGGTATTTTCTTTTTCCAAAATGAGTATTTCTATACCACGAACATGTCTCCACGTGCAGTGGAAGGGACGTACTGGAGTGCTTGGTTTCAGCGTGTTGATCAATAATCTTGGAAAATTGGAGGCTGGAGGAGTTTTTCTAAGCGCGAATTCGTATGTAGGAGTTTTAAAAGTATCGAGTTCTTTTTTTGGAATTCCTGTAGCTGACAATTTCGGTGCCAAGATCACTTATCAATATCACCCCCGTGATAGCTGATTCAATCAGTGAAAATCGGTTCACGTTAGCTGACGAAATCAGCTATTACGAGCTGATTTTCAGCTACCATAGCTGATTCGCGCTGAGAAAGTTGGACTTGATGGTATGGGCCTCGACAGAAAGTGCGCATTTGCTTCTCTTCCCCCGTGGAACTAGCACCATTGTCCGCCTATGGCGCACATTGGAACTACGGCGCCTATGCTTAGGCAGCGGCTACACTACATGCAGTCATTTGAGGCGATTTTGAGACAGTGGGACAGCGCCTCTAGCGGCAGTTAAGCCGTTTTCCCCATGTAATTTGAAGCAAACACCACCGCAGCCTCCGATAGAGGCGCTGTCCCGCTGTCTCAGAATCGCCAAAAACGACTGCATGTAGCCGCACCCTTATACACGGGAAGGGAAAAAGCGAAAAAGAGAAAAAGAAAAAATGCGCACTTTCTGTCGAGGCCCTAAGTATCCTTGTTGCTCTCATGCAGAGTGTCGGGCAATATGGAGTTGGAATCCAAGATAGCTATTTCATGTAACCCGCAACCTCACCTTCAGACTACGCTAGTCACGCGCGAATAGTCTCAAGGCATTTTCTGGCTCTCACTTTATTCGGCTGTCATACAGCCCATATGGTAGATTTGAAAGACAATTTTCAAATACATACTTCGACGTGAAATTTCCCTTCCTTTCGATTGCCGCAGTTGGGATTTCCATATTGTGCAAATAATGACCTCAAAATGGCCGAATAAACTCCAAAAGTGGCATTTTTGAAGGAATTGCTCAAGACCCCAGTGCTTCAGATTCGTAGTGAGAAATAAGGCAACCTTATTAGGTAGTTAAATTACCCCCGAAAAGACGCTCTTGGCGCGAGAAAGTGGCTGAACTCGGTACAAAACGACGTTTGTGAGTTCAAACGATAGGTAATACCTTCAATAATCGATATTAACAAGAATTAATGTTTAAAAATTGGGGCGTGGTATAAATAAACAATGAAAACATGCATTTCCTGACCTCTTTCTCGGTTTTTCCAAAATAAATCGGAAAATATCAATTTTTTTAAAAAATTTGTGGAATAACTTTTTGTAGATCTCTAGAAGATCTACAAAATTGATCTGAACACTTTTCCTCGCAAACTGCAACCCTTTCGAGTTATTCCTCATCAAAGTGAAAATTGAATTTGTTTAAACAAATCCGCTGAAATTGTTTATAACGGGCTCAAACTATTTTTCTAAGATAATTCAGTGAATTTGGAGCAAAAAAGATCTCTAGATATTCTTCCCTAAACTTGATCGTTTTCGAGTAATGGGAATGGACAATTCCGCGACTTACCCTCAATGCGGCGCGGCGCTTTCATGAAATGCACTTAGGGCTGCAAGTCGCGGAATCGGCCATTCCCATTACTCGAAAACGATCAAGTTTAGGAAAAAATACCTAGAGACCTTTTTTGCTCCAAATTCACTGAATTATCTTAGAAAAATAGTTTGAGCCCGTCATAAACAAATTCGATTTTGACTTTGATGAGGAATAACTCGAAAGGGTTGCAGTTTGCGAGGAAATGTGTCCAGATTAGTTTTGTAGATCTTTCAGAGATCTACGAAAAGTTATTCCACAGATTTTTCCGAAAAATTGATATTTTCCGACTTATTGTGGAAAAACCGAGGAAAAGGTCAAAAATGCATGTTTTTATTGTTTATTTATACCGCGCCCAAATTTTTAAACATTAATTCTTGTTAATATCGATTATTGAAGGTATTACCTATCGTCTCAACCCACAAACGTCGTGTTGTACTGAGTTCAGCCACTTAGTGATCGAATTTCGAGGGTAATTTAACTACCTATATTCCCCATCAAAATCAAGGTGAATCGCTTCTGCTTCGAGTAGGGTTGCTGTTACTATGTTTCTTAGGCCATTCCCGCGTTTCTGTTGAAGACGGCACGGTATCAGTTTAGCGAGCCATTCGCAGGACTAGGATTCAGATTTTGCATGTAAAAACCTACCATTTTCCCGCCCCTGAACTCCCTGATATCGCGCGTTTTCAAGGTAATAATAATCGTGGCCTGATTTATGTCACATGTATCAGTGTGCGCTCCATGCTAAGCTCTCTATGTGAGCGAGAGGCGAGGCGAGAGGACTGCGCTCCATGTGAACTGTAACTCTGAGTATAAGTGAGTCCGTGTATATATGTATTGTGGCTTTCTATAATAATTTGCCCCACTCATTTGAATTGACTATTCTTCACCGTGATAACCGTAACCGAAATGAACTTTATCAATTAACTTGTTCCCATTCGTATCGTCACACTGATCGGAATTTCTTACCAACGGGTGAATGGGAAGGTTCCTTTCACTCGTTTACTCGTATAGTTGTTTTTTTGCGCTTACTAGATAACCCACTCTAACGGTGTTTCATGGACATGCATCACATGGATGCATATCTACTTAACAAATTTTGATATTCGATCGAATTTTTAAAAATCTTGATTAACCCATAGGCGCCTGGTGGGTCCTGCAGAACCTGTTAGCAAGATGTTGAATTTCATGCATCCATATTGATATTAAGGCGATGCGGTTACCGTGCACCGCGACCACGAACCTTGAAAATGCACCTTACATAAAAAGTTTGATGATTCAAAGTGTGAGACGAGTTCTCGAATACTTGTTGTTGTCCAACTTGTATTTGTCAATCCGTCACTTAGCCTAAATCATAAGGGAATCGGAGAAAAGTGGAAATAACTTGGCCGCGGGGACGTCCTAACCTATAATATACGCACATTTTCGTTCCCAACTTTCTCCGATTCTATTGCAATTTGGGCTTAACGAAGAGCGGACTGAGTTAGATGATAACAAATATTTGTGCGCTCGTCGTTTAGCCCAAATCGCAACAGAATCAGAGAAAGATGGGAATGACCTTCAGCTTGCATGGTGACCGCATCGCCTTAAATGCCTCTCAAGGTTCCATCACCTTGTTTTGGGCCATAACTAACTATCTTGTATGGTTATTGAGGTCTATCAAGCCTCTCCAAGTTTCCAGACCACTTTCAGAAAATCGTTCGGCCGAATTTTCAAATTGGTAAAAATGACTCGTCTTCGTACGAGCACTATCCTACGTTTCCTGAGTATTTAATCAGGTTTGAGTCTACGGGGTTCTTCAGTGGTGTAGATAGCACTCTTTTGACCAAGGATGCTGGCCTAGAATATTCATAAATAACCAAATTTGTGAGAATTCTCAATGTGACGCCTTACATGACAGAGACTCATAACTGACATTCTATAATTTTTAATGCAGGGTTTGACACGAAACTGATTTTTGAATTTCGGTTCATTTCGGATCGGGAGATCAAACTTCTGTGATAATTCTGAAATTTATTTCCGTTCATCTTGAATGCACAGCAACAAAATTATCGGTTACATCTCCAAAATTATTACGGAAGTTAGACCCCCCGATCCGAAATGAACCGAAATTCAAAATCAGTTTCGTGTCAAACTCTGGTTTCATGAGATTCTTCGTGCATTGCGCCTAGTTGGAATCTCCAGAAGAAAGAATCAAATCGAAAAAACAAAACTTCTACCCATTTTTAGATGGTCTCGGTTCCTGTGGGTTAACACGTTCACTGCGACGCCAAAAATCGCAATTCCTTTTCTGTGTGCGACGGGTCTCACCAGTGGGACCCATTCAGTGGGATCTTTATTATCGCCGCACACAGAAAAGGACGAGCTGGTCCCACCAGTGGGACCCGTCGCAGCAAACGTGTTAAGAAATTGTCCCGGAATTGCAAGAGTTTTCTGGGCTTTTCGCATTTCTACAATGATATGAATTTGTTACAGATCAACAAGGAACAAGATTTGCCCGGAGTGACGGAGAAAAAAGCCAAACCTAAATGTAACCCAAGTAGAAAACGTAAATGTGACTCTATTACATCAGGCGAACATCCCACGAAAAAGACAAAAGTCAGCAACCCGAAAGTCATGGCTACTGAGATATCTATAATGCAAACCATCGATGACGTCATACAACAAAGCGTGGAAATGTCTCCAAAATTTGTTAGATTGGAAGAACTCAACGAACACTTGGAAGAAAAGATGCAGGAAAGGGACAAGAGGAGCAACTTTTGTCAGTCCGCGTCGACTATGAAATCAAGAAAGAAGCGGGATACTGTTAAAAATCCAGTTTCGAGAGGACTTACTCTTATAGATACTAAACTCGAAAGTAACTACAATAAAATCAATAATAGAATCAATAGGAAGGCAAAATCTGGGATCTTGGTTGTCAAGAAAAAGAATTTGAAAATCAAAGTCAAGAGTAATGCAATGAATACGAATGAGATATCCGAGTCAAATGATGGTCAACTTCCAAATCCTGAACACATCAATGATTTCTCGAGCTCTGATCCTCAAATTCCTGCACAAACTGAAAACAATAAGATCTTAGAGCCAAAAAATAGCAGGACTTCAGCAAATGGAAGCAATAAAAATTCGCGCACAACGAGTTGTATACCATCAATCGATTCCGCAAAATTGATCAAGCCAGGGAACATGAATGAATTTGGCAAGTCGAGAAATGTCGTTACGATAAACGGATACCGATCCAAGTACAAGAATAAAAAATTTGGCAAAAGGGACGTCGAAGACTTTCAAAGTAAAAGAGCGGTTGACCGCGATATTCCATGGAGCAAGAATCCCAACCCTTCAGTAACTCCATCTTTGGTGGTGTCCACAAACGTGCAATCACTAGCTTCCAAGAATAGAGTATTCGTAACTGAATCAGGATCCGAGAAACAAGAGAAATATTTGGAATTCAATGACAGTGGTTCTAAGAGTGTAAAAAGACCAAGCATCAGAAGAGGTACCAATTGGAGAATGGGCGAAGAGTTTATCAACGGCTCTCCCGAAAAGTGCTTCTCAATTTCAAGAAGACCATCCCTCAAACCCAGATGGAGCAATGGTTGGAGCTGGGAGGGAGGAGCTTTCGAAGCCAAGGTTTATCTAACGGTGAGTTGAGCTTTTTGGATCATATTTCCCTCTTTGCTTAAGACCAAAGAAGATCGAGATATAAAATCGCTACGTATTTTGTGATCAACTGTGATGCGGAATCAACTAAGATTGTAGTTGCAGATTCATTAAAATACGGCTGAATACGATTTTGTTTCTCCCGCTCGTAGGAATATTCATATAAGTAAGGAGAGGAAGATAATCATCTCGATCTTTCCGAGCAACATTCATTTTCTGGCCTTTTGATGCCAACGTTTCGACTGTCTATGATACAGTCCTCGTCAGGGCTGCAAAATTTTTCATCGCCCCAAAGAATTGGACAAATTTATCACATAACATGTTCAACTCATCTACATAATATATTCACATCTCACTTGACATTGTGCTATTGATCCACATCGCGATAGTGCGTGTATAGCTCACTCGTCAGCCTTTTCTTAATTAACGTTGCACAATTCATCATTTCAAACTGGAAGACATGCATGAGGTCACAGTTTTGTCGTAATTCAGAAGTTTGTAAAAATCAATTGATGACAAACACTTCCATCGTCCAGCTATTCAAGACATCGATGCGAACGCTTAGAGCGCCGGTGTGGAAGTGAGCATCAGCTGACTACTTATTGTTAGTATGGTCACTCGACTTATGTAAAAGTGTTTGTAGTGGTGATCTGCATGTGTGCTCAATGCTCTTCACATACCGTCAAATTGTGTAACTTTGGTATAGTAGGTACAACTTTGGTACACCCCTGAAAAATGACTTCCTTAACTGCGTACGGCAAGGTAAATTATTCCATCGCTTTGAAACCTGTTCTCCCCTCTTGACACACACATAGGGCTTCACCGAGATCCGAGACTCGTATCGATCTCGAGTCGAGATCTTGACGATACTCGAGAAAAATCGCTCTTCTCGAGATTTTGATCGAGATCAATACGATACGAGATCAGGTATTCCAAATTCGAGCAAGACGATATGGAGGTTTACGAGACGAGAGAAAAATTCTCGTAATCTCGTGGTTTCCAAATTCTAATCAGTCGTGGTTGTAATAAATTATCAATGATAGTTTTTATTGATTCTCATTAAACCTTGGGTGCCTTGAAAAGTGTCCGCTATTGCGAGGTGTCCGCTACTCCAAGGTGTCTGCTATTCGAGGATCTACTGTATTGCTTTGCTCCATTTCGATTTCCTGCCTGACATTCTTGTTTTTGCAGCCGATCTTGATCCTCCCGCTCGGTAACAGTTTTGATAAAACTTGAGCTAACCGATATAATTGGATACTTAAGAAATTGATCATGTGAACGCCGAAGCGCTTGGCGCGCGCTATTCCAATGAAGCCTGTTTCTATTCGAAATGGGTACATTATCTTATCACGAAAAGGTGAAGTTTGGAAATTCTCATTCTTCGCATTTTACGATATATTGTCTCGATTTCGAGACGAGAATCGATGCGAGACGATACAGTAGCCTGAAACTCTCAACCAAGACCGATACAAGACGAGGTCGTGATCTTGAAAATCGAGACGATCCGAGATAAAGTGAACTTCTCGCATTTCTCGATCTCGTGAAGCCCTACACACACATGAACAGTATCGAGCCACCGTAGATTCCGTGTGGATGGTTGTAGTTGTTTATTGGAGCTTTTTCCAAAAAGAGAGATTTAGCACCGATACTCGAGTGGTCCAGTTAGTATACCTGGGAAGAAGTGTTCCGGAACGAACTACGCGTGTATAATGCTACATTTCGATCACATATATCTCCTTATTCAAGAAACTATCGATACATCAGAGCACTTACAGCATTTGGAATTTTTACGAACGAAAAACCGGAAAAACCATAAAAAAATGTACCAACGTTACCCCACTCTAAGTAAGAAGCACGAAGATGGGGTAACTTTGGTTCATTTCTGTATGACAACTTCTTTTCAACTCGTCTTGAGTCGAGTGATGGCCTATGAGGTTTTTAAATGTTTCAAACGGCTCAAAATAAAACTTTTGAACGATTAACATTAATTCACGCGCATAGTGGTTGGTAGAATTGAGATATTCTGTAAGTGTACTAAAGTTGTCCAGTCGGGGTCTAACTTTGATACACCTACAAAACTGCTAACAGGCAATCCTTTGCCACATCGAATTGAACTTTGTAGCCCGTCAATCGAAAGCTGAGACTGTAATCTTTAGATTGACTATTAATAGAGATGGGTTTTGTCAATGTAAGAAGGAATGCCGAGCCAAACAAAATGAGAAGCACCAAAAACGTATCATAATTACACTGAGAAAAAAAGTTGAACGATTTTGAAGAAAATTTTTCTGATTTGAATAAATATACTTTCATATCCTCCTAGGCAAACATTTATTCAAAATGAATGAACGCATTTCTTCGAAATGAATAAATATTCATCAAATCCGGAATAATATTTGATGAAATCTGATGATGATTTTATCGTAAGTAACGCATTTGAACGATTTGCGATGCTCAAATGAATAAATGATATTCGAAATGAATGAATATCCCTTCAGAACGAAGAAATAATATTCATTTCAAAGAAATATTCATTCATATGGAATATCATAGATAACTAAAGGCAAAATCTATTCCACGTGGTTTGTTAGCCAACCATGGAAAGATTATTCAAATTAAATAAATATTTATTCAAATTACTCCCTTGAGTTGGGGGATCAATAATTATCACTATTATTAACAATTGTCACTATTTCCATCCTTATGCGTAGTTGAGATACTCGCTACTTATATCTAAGATAACAACGCACTTTATTATCATTACCTACTTAATTGTATCGCTCGTACTGATATCACATGTATATGTCATGTGACTTTCCGAGCCTTATATATCAATCGAGGACCTATTTAGCCGCTTGCGAGAAAGGGTTCCATGCCTCCTTACTTAATGAAAAATTGAAATTAGAGCTTGAATTTCTATTACGAATTGACTAATCGAGTTCCGCCATTAAGGTAGTATTAGCGGTACTGGATGTGTCAAGTGCCGAACATACCCGCGCTTGACTCCCTTCCGCCCGCGATATAGGTATAGTGAATGCACGCAGCAGACGACAACCTAACCCCGAAACCACAGAAATGAGTGACAGTTGGGCTCAAATCTTTTTTTTTAGGCTCTGAATCGTCAATCTGATCGCTCCTGAGTGTTTTTTGTGCATTCTTACATCTGTGTATTCACTGCCATGGAAATCAGTGCGTCAGGTATCACTCTATTGGTGATTTTCCATAACACGTGTTAAACGACTTTTACAAAAACGCTCATAACTTTTATCCCCGACTTTGAAGGCTTCTGAAATTCCAACTGAAGCACTTTGAGACCCTAATCGACAACTGCGCCGACTTTCGTGATTTTCTGAACGTCAATTCGAGTACCGCTAATACTACCTTAAAATGGGGAGAAGATCTGTCGATTATCGTGAGAAATTTTTTGTTGGGACGATAATAAAGCTCGAAGAAATTCATTTCAGGAGATATAACATTTGATGCGCCACCTAGTGGCAAGAATCGGTCGAATACAGATCTTGAGAGTTTTGATAAATATCTCATCAAAATCATTAACTATTCCATAACTTGTTCCCAATGGGTGAATAGCAATGACCTTCATCAAACGAAAGTTTGACCAAGTTGGATAATTAGAGAGAAGCCTTGAATTTATTTTCACCAACTCGATAAACATAAGAATCATCAGATTAATTTTGAATAAATATTTATTCGGAATAAGTATATGGAACTTCATTCATCCTAAAGGAATGGTATTTTAGTACAATCATTATCCCTTCAACACAACTTGATCGTAGAGAACTACACTGAGCACATGATTTTCTGGGATCAAGCTGTGTAAAATATTGAATGAAATTCCAAATAAAAATCTATTCCAATGAAATATAATTCCTCCAATCCGATCATCTCGAGTACTGAATAGATTCATATATCATTAATATGAATAAATATTCATCTAAAAATACGAAACTGATTTATTCAAAAAATTTAGGTGATATTCGTCTTATTCCAATACACGTGTATAAAATGAGTCTGTTGACCCTAGGTGCGAAGAATGCAAGATCCCATTACAATGTAGTGGAAAATCAATCTTTCATTTTGAAAAGAAAGTTATTGATGTAGGCTTAGAAGTCATTCATCTCGAATTTATTGATGATTTGAGCAATCAGAGCGTTTTGGAAAAATGATTTCTGCACCGTGAATGAAACTGACTCTTGAATCCAGTGATAATGATTTATTTTTAATGAAAGATTGATATAACCGTGATCTGGTCACGTGTTGAATTTTGCAAAATCCATATTATCAAAATGAGACTTTAGTTCTTGGAATTCATTGGATCAATCATAAAATTGGATAAATATTTATTCAAATCTAGTGCAATAGATGTAAGTGTTAATGTTCCCTCTGATTGAATACGTATCAATTGATTTCAATGAAATAACTCATCAAATATCAATGCAAATTTATTCAAGTTGATTTATTTGATTTGGAGAAATCGGATTATCAGAATCAATTGTTCAATTTCTTCAATTCGGAGGATGTATGTTCAGTTTGAATAAATATTCTTTCCAATTGAATACAATTTTTCTGATTCCGGTAATTTGATGATTGAGTACATTTCTATTGTAAACATGGATAAATGATTATTTGAAAGTATGAAACCTCATTCATTCCTGAAAAATTAGTCTTCGAATCAGTTAAATCTTCCATGAATAAATATATTCATTGAATTTCAATAACTTTTTTCCTCAGTGTACCCAATTTGACGGTATCTTCCAAGTTCTGATGCTATGATTTTTTGTACTCTTTATCTCATATTTTTTGAAAATATCTATGGGTTTTTGGTATAAAAAATTCAAATTTCCAATATCAGATCGTTCGTTGATACAGCAATCTGAATTAAAATGTATACGTCGTAGGCGAATAGGATTTTCAGCCAGATAACTATCTTCCGCGGCGCGCATCTATCGGGCGTCCGATAGGATTCACGACGCGGGAGAAGTCTATCCGGATGAAATTTGTAGGCGAATAGACTCGTGTTGGGAGAGGCGGCTATCGGCCGGGAGCGTTTCAGCCACATAGTCACTTGGCTAGGATGATAGAATTGGACGAATCCAGAGTTTCTATTCGACTGAGATGGTCAGGCTGATAAACTCGAGATACTTCTTGCGTCTATCGGGCTGGTATACACTACCGGTCAAAAGTTTGTGCACACCTAAAAAAATAATTTTCGATTTTGCTCACTCGACTGCTCGGATCTCCTTTGTCCAAATCAACTCTACTTGGGCTCATTTTGTAGCTTTTTTCAATCACTTTGAGAGCTATTTGGTATGTTTTCTGCGCAGCTTAATAGATTTAAGCAAAATCAATCTGAAGCCTTGTAGAATTACATAAAAATCGGGTCATTATGCGAACCTCCGCAAGTCTGGCGGAAATTGATGGATTCAGACGACTCAAAAAGCATGTGAAAGTAGAAATTAAGAACTTCAAAATCCGTCCTTGAGAGTTATTCTAGGTTATATTTCTGGTGCGATCTGTGACTCTTTTTGTAGAGGAAGATTTTTCTCAAAAAAAAGGAGTGGTGATTGAGGAATTATGAAGGGACTCATTTTTTCACTGGTATAAGCACTGATCTTGATTCCTACCACCAGCAACACGTAAAAAACTTGCGAGAAATCAGAGAAATACAACCATGAGCCCGATTTCTCCACCTTCCATTGATACTGGGACTTTTCTTAGAGAAAAATCTCCCTTTACAAAAACAGTCACAGCTCGGATCAGAATCAAGCCGAAATAGTTTCCAGATACAGACTTTGAAGCTCTTACCTTTTACTTTCGAATGTTTTTTGAATCAGCCTGATCCATAAATTCATGTCTGACTTGCAGAAATCTGAGTGTTCATCCAATTCCCATGAATTTTTCCAAGGATTGGACTCGACCTATTGAAATCCCGTTGAGCCGGAGGAGAGAATCCCACAAAGAGTCCCTGAAGGAATCGAAAAAAGCTACAGAATAATCCCAAGTATAGAGTCATTTTGACCAAGGAGATCCGAGAAGTCGAGTGATCAATACCGAATCTTTTTTAGGTGTACACCAACTTTTGACCGGTAGTGTACTAACTCCAGGCCGATAAGATTTGCAGCCGAGATCGGCATCGGCGATACGCGCGATTCATTGTTGCTGCGTATTCTAAGCTTTTGATAGCACGGCCATGAAATATGCTCGCTTAGTCATTTTTGAGCATATAATAGCGCAGAGAGCACGGGTAACCAATGTTTACATTATTGATGAGGCCACATCGAAGGGGTAAACTTTTCATCGAGAGTCTATATCCCTGAGGGAAGCACTGACAGCTCAATCTTTGGCTAATGGTGGACAGGACTCAAAAAATGCAATTTTCAATAGAGGAGCTCCATTATCACAAATCCATATTTTTGGGGTGAATTTAAATGATGTTTGGAATTTGACAGCGATCGCCGGGACATGGCCGTAGCTACCGCGGCACTGCAGAAGAGCACGAATCCTATATCGGCCTGAAGTGGAACCAGCCCGATAGATGCATGAAGTATCTTGAGTCCATCAGCCTGACCATTCCAGTCCAATAGAAACTCTCGACTTGTCCAATTCTATTTTCCTAGCCAAGTGGCTATGTGGCTGAAATGCTCCCGGCCGATAGCCACCTCTCCCAATACGAGTCTATCGGCCTACGAATTTCAGCCGGATTAACTTCCTCTGCGTCGTGAATCCTATCGGACGCCCAATAACTATGCGCCGCGGAAGATAGCTATCTGGCTGAGGATCCTATTCGCCTAGGACATATACATATACTACATTTCTAAGAGATCCTTTTTGATGTTCGCATGGTGTAGAATTTTTGTACTTTTGGAATCCAAACGGTAAGGTCTTTCGCCGTTCACCATCATTCACCGTCATTCAAAATAATAAAATCATCGTTTCGATTTTGAAAGTACAAACATTTTACACTATAAAACAACAAGTATACACTGAAAAACCTGGGCGAGTCCCGCCAGGATCGAAAAATGATCTGTGTCAGTAGCGCCTCTGAATCTGCGGCAGATCGCGGTACTATACGTGCAGTTTGAACGCGAGCTCGATCTGCCTGCACGACTCGCGCTCCGTTCTAGATGCACTTTTCAGCACAGCTTTCTCGCGACTATGTTTTTGCTTTAGTTTCGATTTTCACGGGACTCGTTATTATAAACATAAACAATAGTGTCTATGCTGAAATATCCAGATGATGGCCAAATCACAAGACCCTCTTGGGGAGCCGTCGATCATGAGGAGCATATAAGACAAACGGTGTGAATGAGAGAATTAGCTCAGGGGCAACGTGTCTGCCTAACTCTCTCGGGGTCGCAGATTCGAGCCTGCTCATCGCATCATTTTTTTTTTTTTTTCAAGTTCTTCTAACATTTTCACACTTTGCACATTAATCTTTATTGATATTCAAACGGATGAAGTGCGACTCTCATTCTTAGGCTAAGATGGATTAGGATTCTCGATCAAATATTTTCTATAATGGTTTAAAAAACGGTAAGTATTACATTTTGAATGGAAGCAATCTGGTCTCGAGAATAATACTTCAATCCAGGAATATGAATAATTATATCGATTGATTTGATTGAATTTATTGTATTCTAATTATGATCAAATTCTCATAAACGAAACATTTTCATGGTATTTTTTCAAAGATTTTTTCAGTGATATGAAAATTGTTCGATCAATTTACATATGTAATTGCAAAATATTATGCAAGTGTGAAAATGTTAAAAGAACTTGAAAGAAAAAAAAAAGATGCACGAGTAGGCTCGAACCTGAGACCCCGAGAGTGCCAGGCGGACACGTTGCCCCTGAGCTATTTTTCTCACTCACACCGAATTTCTTATATGCTCCTCATGATCGACGGCTCCCCATGAGGGTAATGTTATTGGGGCATCATCTGGATATTTTAGCATAGACACTATTGTCGTTGTTTATAATAACGAGTTCCGTAAAAATGGAAACCAAAGCACAAACATAGTCGCGAGAAAGCAGTGCTGAAAAGTGCAGGTAGTAGAGTCGTGCAGTAGGGCTATGCCGACTAAGCTAAACTAAGCTTAACTACGCTAAGCTTAACCTAGCTTAACTGCGCGAAACTTTAACAAACTTAACACATACACACACATACCAGCGCACGCCATGGATATGCCATCGCATATTGAGAATGTCATATGCGGCACATATGACTAACCTCACCTCATCTTTTCATTCAATTGCTGCATATATAGCAGAAAGAAGAAGAGCAGCAGACAGCAGCAAAACAGAAAGTGAAATTGTGCAATTGTTGAAAATCAACCTCACCAGTTTTCAATGCACTACCTACATTCCGTTTGATGCTGTTGATTTGGTTTTGAATGTTAATGTTTCATGTGTTTCAGATTCAAGAACTAACCTCGAATGAGATCACACTTGCACCTCTAAATTATCACAAGTTTATCAACTACTGAATAAACTTGTTGACATTACCGTGTTGTAGATGAGAAAATGAGTTTTCTCATCTTTTTGCCAGCGGAGTGAATTATTCTGTTGTGCATTCTATGGAAATACTCTGAGTGCGTGGTTAGTTTTCTAAATACCTTACCATGACCAGATGGGTGTGACTCTTTGGCTCCTCATGTCTCTTGATTAATTATTGAACTAGAATTCTTCTCTCAGTTTCATTTTGGTATGCGTTAGTTTAATACTTGATTCGCAGGTGACATGAGATTTCAAGGGGTGGTTGGCGGAATGGAATATCTCAACTCAAATCACTTTCTACAGTATCACATAAGTTTCAATTACATTTCATGACTAGAATTATTCTTAGATTGTAGAATTATCCAATTCAATTCAATTTTCAATTCACATGTGTGTTTCAAGATTGGGCTGATGTGACATCAAATGTGTTACAGAATGGGGACCGGTTGAAATATCTTGATACAATCAGTGGGTAGATGAGTATGTCCATGTCAAATTCAAACGGTTTCTGCAGCTATTTTTTTAAAATTCCCATACCATTTTTTTTCGACTCGGGGTACCAAAATAAGATGTTCCCTATAGTTTGTAGGTACAAAAAAATTTTCTTGTCTCAGATAGGCCTACAAGAGTGATTTTACCGAGAAGTCAAAAATTGAAACTATTCTACCGTATTTTGATCGTAACTTTTGATTGCTTTGACCAATTCGGATTTTCCAAAGAGCATTTGAAAGGTGACTTCGAAAGCTATTGCGTAACTACTAGTAAAACCTCTCCCAGTTGTTTTTTGAACATCCGAAAGCTGGAATACTCAAAAATCACTGTTTGGCTCATAACTTTTTTGACGTATATTTTGATTTTTCTTATTTCATTTCTCTTCGATTTATATAGTAAAAAACTACCTGCAAAAAAATTTTCAGCCATTATTTTTACTGTTGGGGTCTCCCAGAGCTGTTTAAGTGCGCAAAACCATCTCAAAAACTCGAAAAATGCGTTTTTACCTCGTTCAACTTTCTCGGGTGACCTCGAAACTAATTCCATTGTGTTTGCAAGACTGTTTCACTTCAGAAATGACTGTTTTGAGTATTTTTTTAGTGTAACAGATGCTCAGATTCGTAGAAATTTATTTCAAAAGCAAATTTTTATTCAATAATCAGCATCTCCTGCGCATGCGTTGTTTTCTACGTCTTTGAAAATGTTTTCAATCGATAGCTGGTTCAATTTCCTTCAAAAAAACCTCTTGCTGAAGTCAATTTCATGCAGTATAACCGGAGCTTCAGCTGTCAAACTAAAAAGAAATGTCTCAGGTATCAAATCCGTGAGCCTGGAGAAAGATTGACGGTCTCGTCTGCCGGTTGGAGCGTGTATTTCCGCTTCTACTCCATCAAATTAACTTCAACAAGGGCTCATTTTGAAGGAAATTGAGTCAGCTACTGATTCAAATCAGTTTTGAAGCTCTAAAGTCATTTGCATGCACGAGAAATTCGAATCTAACGAATCATTGCCAGCAATTCTTTCCGACTCTGATCAGACGATTGTGAAGTTTCTGCGCAGGCAAATGATTTTGGTGCTCCAAAAACGATTCAGATCGGTAGCTGACTCAATTTTCTTCAAAATGACCCCTTGCTGAAGTTAATTTGATGGAGTAGAAGCGGAAATACACGCTTTAACTGGCAGGCGAGAATCTTTCTCCAGGCTCACGGATTTGATACCTAAGACATTCCTTTTTAGTTTGACAGCTGTAGCTCCGGTTCTATGGCATGGAATTGACTTCAGCAAGAGGTTTTTTTAAAGGAAATTGAACCAGCTATTGATTGAAATCATTTTCAGAGACGTAGAGGACAACGCATGCGCAAGAGATGCTAATTATTGAATAAAAATTTGCTTTTTAAATGAATTTCTACGAATCTGAGCATTTGTTATACTAAAAAATACTCAAAACAGTCATTTCTGAAGTAAAACAGTCTTGCAAACACAATGGAATTAGTTGCGAGGTCACCCGAGAAAGTTGAACGAGGTAAAAACGCATTTTTCGAGTTTTTGAGATGGTTTTGCGCACTTAAACAGCTCTAGGAGACCCCAAAAGTAAAAATAATGGCTGAAAATTTTTTTGCAGGTAGTATATTACCATACAAATCGAAAAAAAATGAAATGAAAGAAATCAAAATATACGTCAAAAAAGTTATGAGCCAAACAGTGATTTTTGAGTATTTCAGCTTTCGGATGTACAGAAAACAACTGGCAGAGGTTTTACTAGTAGTCAATCGATAGCTTTCGGAGTCACCTTTCAATTGCTTTTTGGAAAATCCAAATTGGTCGAAGCAATCAAAAGTTACGAGCAAAATGAGGTAGGATAGTTTCAATTTTTGATTTTTCGGTAAAATCACTCTTGTAGGCCTATCTGAGACAAAAAAAATTTTTTGGACCTACAAACTATAGGAAACATCTCATTTTGGTACCCCACGTCGAAAAAAATGGTATGGGAATTTTAAAAAAATAGCTCCAGAAACCGTTTGAATTTGACATGGACGTATTCAGTTCAGCCTCTGGAATGAGATTTGGCATTAGCTTGTAACTCTATTTAAGAATTACCGGTATGTTTCACACTAGATTGAAAATGATTTGATATCAAGCGTGGGTCTTGATTGCCATTCCACACTTGGGATAATTGCTACAGCTTTTACTATACAAATTGTTGGACAAGACCAGATGCGCTCTTCTTTTCCAGTGAGACAGGGTAATCTTGACAATTTTCAGAAATTGGGGAGTTAGTCTGAATAAGTCTACACAACTTCATACAATGAGCAAACTGAAATACACTGACCAAATGAATATATATCCTTGGATCTCTCAGAATAGCACAACTTGGGGACACGGCAGGCTTGAATATTTATTTGGTCAGTGTATTCCAGTTTGCTCATTGTATGATTCTGTAACACATTTGATGTCACATCAGCCCAGTCTTGAAACACACTTGTGAATTGAAAATTGAATTGAATTGAATAATTCTACAATCTAAGAATAATTCTAGTCATGAAATGTAATTGAAACTTATGTGATACTGTAGAAAGTGATTTGAGTTGAGATATTCCATTCCGCCAACCACCCCTTGAAATCTCATGTCACCTGCGAATCAAGTATTAAACTAACGCATACCAAAATGAAACTGAGAGAAGAATTCTAGTTCAATAATTAATCAAGAGACATGAGGAGCCAAAGAGTCACACCCATCTGGTCATGGTAAGGTATTTAGAAAACTAACCACGCACTCAGAGTATTTCCATAGAATGAACAACAGAATAATTTACTCCGCTGGCAAAAAGATGTGAAAACTCATCTTCTCATCTACAGCACTAGTAATATCAACAAGTTTATTTAGTAGTTGATAAACTTGTGATGATTTAGAGGTGCAAGTGTGATCCCATTCGAGGTTAGTTCTTGAACCTGAAACACATGAAACATTAACATTCAAAACCAAATCAACAGCATCAAACGGAATGTAGGTAATGCATTGAAAACTGGTGAGGTTGATTTTCAACAATTGCACAATGTCACTTTCTGTTCTGCTGCCATTCTTTCTGCTATTATGCAGCAATTGGATGAAAAGAAGAGGTGAGGTTAGTCATATGTGCCGCTCATGACATTCTCAATATGCGATGACATATCTTTCTCATGCGCTGGTATGTGTGTGTACGTGTTAAATTTGTTGAAGCTTAGCGCAGTTAAGCTAAGTTAAGCTTAGCGTAGTTTAGCTTAGTCGGCATAGCCCTTCAGTAGGCCTATTACGCTTATCCTAAACTCCCCAAATGGGGAGCTCTTCCACACAGACTGATTTTAACGTAATTCGTTGTTTTAAGTACCGTTTCTTCGCTACGGTCGTTGTCTTGCATTCTACAGAGAGCTTTCACTTCTGAGGCTCAAGCATGATGGTTTGTAAGATGATTCACATCACGGGTGCGTTCTCCGCCTCTCTCGATCAGTTTGAAATATAACGCAAAAAACAAGTAAAAACCTTCATTTTTAAAAATCTTTAGGGCTCTTGCTCCAGCAGAGAATCTTATTTTAAAAATAGCAGGAAAATTTTTTTTTATCTACGGGCGAAATGGCAAAAACTGGGACCCCAAGCGTTTTGATTTGGAAAAAATTCCATTTTTCGGCCCACCCTATTATATATACTTGATATGGATTTATACATGTAGTTCTACCCACGGACGAATACAAGTTTTTCTATTCTATACACATAAACACGGACAATGGTCGACAGGGATAAGTTTTTTGTGATTTATTGTAGATAGTTGGGGAAAAGTGACGTGAAGTAGCAAGGTCTCAACGAGAGGAATAAAGTCATGTTGATGGATTCCGATGAAAGAAGCTCTTTAGAAGGAAACTGGAATTGTCACGAAGACTCTTCTTCCGAGCTCTTTGAGAGAGCAGAAAAGCCTAAAATAGCCCTTCCAACTTATATATGTTACGTACCAAGCCCGAAATCGTACAGTGTCAGGCTCTGTACAAAGAAGCTGTACAGAGCCCGACACTGTACAGCTGCTAATACAGAGCCTGCAATTGCGGGCTGTGTACAGCACATTTCGTACTGAGTTAGCTCTGTACAGAGATCTATGTACAGAGTGTGAGCTCTGTACAAGGTGATTGTACAGAGCCCGCCACACTTTTTTGATATCCAATGAGAAAATCTTTTCTGATATAAAGTTTCATGAGGAGCGGGATTCAAATGCTATTCTCTCAAGGTTAATGCAATAAAGAAAGGAAATAGTGTTCACACATGTAAGTTGTTTATTAGAGTATCACATAATGTTATGATTGTCAGCTGAAGTCACATGTCATCATGATACAGAGAAAAATTCATCTATTTGTTACAACAAGTATTTGAGTGGTGGCATCGCGAGTTGCAGAGGATATTCTTTTTCCGACACGCGCATCTTTTCGTTGTACATTTTGTTGTGCAATTACATTTTGTGAAGCCTTGTCCGCCACATAATGAAACCTGATTATTGATGGAACGCAAAGACATCGTAGTATTAGGAACTTCACTGGCGCTCACAAACGAAGTATTTGTAGGCATGACTTGATTGCGACTGTATAGATGAGAAATAATCCCACTCTGAGTGCCAATGCGATAATAGTTGTCGGGTGTCACCTCAAGAACCACACCTACGATGTTCCGCAGATCTCCCTTACTTCGATCGACATCAGGGATAGGTATTGTGACATTATCGCCAATTTGCAGGGGAGGAAATTTGCTATTACTGAGCAACTTCATTCGCTTTGCTTGATGCTCTAAGCCTTGCACGGCTCTTTTTCTCTTTTCTCTAATAGCATTTTGACGTTCATGAATTATAATTTCATCTAATGTCTCAGATGGTTGGTCGAGGATTGGAAGTAGGCCATCCCTCGTATCGGAATTTTGGGAACCAATTTCTAGCTCTGAATCTCGTATTCCAATCTCGAGATCTGCATCTTCTTCGTTCATCAAGTTTTGAGCCTGTTGTGTAGTCTCGTTTCCGGGTTGAGATGATTCGTCACACGTACCAATGGTCGATTGATTTTGGTCATTTTTCGAAGAGGGGGTAGGAGTATTCCTACTGGGGTCATTTTCATCACCCTCGTCAACTTCCTGAGTATCAAAATTCTCGTTCTCACCGCCAGCGTCGGGTGAATCACACGAATTCCCAACAATGTGGATTGTTTTCAAAAATTCATCAAGTTCTTCTTCAGTGCGGATGTTTGTTTTGAGAGACTCAGGCAAGATATGACTCAACCCGTTATGTGCTCTGACCCCAAAAAGAGCTTCAAATGGTGATTGCTGAATGCCCGAGTGGAGACTACTATTCTTCTTTAGTTGTACAAATCGTAAGCCTTCACTCCACTTTGTCGTCTGATTGTCTTTCATCCAAGCTCTCAACATTTCTTGAACATCGCGATTGGCTCTCTCGATACTCCCTTGACTTTGCGAATGCCGAGGTTTTCCATGAACTATCACGAGTCCTGGCCACATAACTTTCAATAATTCAATAAGACTGTTCACAAATTCACGACCATTGTCTGATTGCAAAATCACGGGAGCGCCGATTATACAAAATATGTCGATCAAATGCCAACATACCTCAGACGCAGACTTTGTTTTCAGTGCTCGGAGGAGGAGAAATTTCGTGAAATTACATTGAACGTTGAGGATGAATGCGTAGTTATCATCCTTACAAGACTGCATATCAATTAAATCGACTTGATATCGCTTATTTACCTCTTTCGTGATTATAGGTTTCACAACCAAGCCTCTTTTAGGATGCGATCTTTTTTCCACACACGTTTTGCAACATGACAGGTATAGCTGGATAACTTCTCTAGTTATATTTGCATAGTGAGCTTTCAGATTATCATGCATTCGGTGTACACCTCCATGACCTGTTTCACTGTGAGCTTGAGCTAAAATTTCAAACACTTGTTGATTGTGAACGAAAAATCTCGTTTCAGTCTTCTGACTTCCATTCATAGGCTCAATCAATTTCTGTACACCATCCACTGAAATCACATCATACCTCCGTATTCGTCTATATTCGTGGCAAGCTTTTCTTGTTGTTTTTGCCTTTATTTCTAGAACTTCCTTTATTATGTCATCGTATCTCTTTTCATCCACAATCATATTAGAATTATCCTTGTAATTTATAGAGATCAACTTATTCATGAAGAGATTTTTCATTGGATCCGGGGTCTCGTTCATTGTTGAAATATATGCAGCAAATACTTGATAAATTCTGAAAATATAACAATCAGACTAGAACTACACATTTATGGGTGAACTCGGGCGGCATTTGTTGAAGAATAATATCACACACCTTGAAGCTTTTTCTTGACCACTACGCAATATGTTTCTAATATTCAAGAAATTGCAATAGATATTTCACCAGGAACAGACGTTCACGAGGAATTTATACTGCGCGTACACTAGCTGAGAGTTACACAGGTAACAACGAGCAGATGTTTGTGGCCCGCGACACTCAACATGGCTGGTTTGACGATCAAAACAAAACTGCCTTGATAATTCACGAAACCGTCAACCACTACAAAGCCTTTATAATAAACATATTTCACACTATAGCTGTTTGGAGCTTTTCTCTTCATCAGAATCGTACATAGACGAAGGTGTTGTGGGCTCTGTACAATCACCTTGTACAGAGCTCACACTCTGTACATAGATCTCTGTACAGAGCTAACTCAGTACGAAATGTGCTGTACACAGCCCGCAATTGCAGGCTCTGTACAAGATGGGTTGTACGGAGTTGGCTCTGTACAGCTTCTTTGTACAGAGCCTGACACTGTACGATTTCGGGCTTGGTACGTAACATATATACAGGCCTTTAGAGGGTGAACTAATTATTACCTATTTTACATCATTCACCCCCATCGGATAGAGGCATGGCAATCAATTGGCGAAATGATTGATTTGTATGAGCCGAAACGCAGCAACCCGAGAGGCAATAATTTGGGCAGGCAATAAAAACGCGAGACGTATGATATAGATATCTAAGTATATCAATAATGATACTACCCAAGTTCTCATTTTCTGCGCGCAAACAGATGGCATAAGCGCGTCCTGTTTTGCAAGGAGTCCACATACTAGCATCTTCCAATGTTTGTGACACGATCAATTCTCGAAATAAGATGACTAAATATTCACATTATTCCCTCCAGAATGAAGAATCAGCCATTCGTCGATGTTATGCAAAAATGAGGCACGAGAGTGGAGATGTTCTCCAACCACGAGATTGCGTGCTGTTGAAAAGTGGTCCTAGAAAAGCAGATTTGCCCTTTGTGGCCAAGATAGCTGCGCTTTGGGAGAATCCTGAAGATGGTGAGCACTTCTCAGTTTTTCACACACCTCATGCTTGATAAATCACACTGTTTGGCAAATTGGTGAAGACGGAACAATATGCTCTCCAAGCTATTATCTTCATTCGGGATAGTCCATAGAACTTTCAATACTGAAGAATGACATTTTCTTCCTCTTGGCACGCATCTGAAATCAATTTTCCTGGTTACGAGGACCTCGGCAATAGGTGAAAAAATACACTCCCGCTCATGAATTCGGGCACGGTAAACGTATGAATCACCCTCTCTCGAGCTAGCAATCACTCGGACACTATGCTTCGCATGGTGGGGCCAAAAATTAAACGCGGGACAAGATTCGGCGCCACGCGAACTCTCAATCTATCGACATGACTAGTACGGGATCCTCTTCGTCTCTTCCCCTTTACAAGATGCGCCCCCGAAAATGTTCACTTCTAGCGTTGATCATATCGGCGACCAACTCTGATTCGTTGAAATTTCAGTCTCCTGAGCCTGATGGCAGTATACGAAGTCTCGAGTGGGCCCAAATTATAATATGATCGTCACCCTCTGCATTCACTTTTTCCAAAAGTATAACTTGGCGAGTATGAGTTTGTACCTCAGAACTGATTGATTTTTACAAAGCTTTTACTGTAAAAATGAGAAATTATCTGAATCAACTGTATTACATAGTTTCAACTCTTGAAAGAAATGAAATTAACAAGAAACCATGTCGAGTATTCTTCGAACAAGGCCAGGATCGTCAGGATTAGAATAGGATGGAGATGGAATTATTTTTTCCACCTGAATCGGATGTATTCGTGTAATACATATCTCGGGCAATTTCGCGGGGTCTTTCTTATTCCTTTTTCGTGGAATCTACAATTTGAAATGATGAAATCGAATGAATAAAAGACAGGAGTTAAAAACTTTGATATCGATTTTTACAGCACTGCGTGACCTAAACCCGCGTTTATTAAACGCATTTGCGGGACCTAAGTGGCCTATTATTCAACTGTGAAATAACGCGTTCGCTCACTTCACGCGGGTGCAGGACGTAACAAATCGGTTTATTTCACTACGCGATAATGAGGGTATCTTTGGCAAATTTTTCGTAAATTTCGTATGCAGTCATCGAAGCCGTGAGAAATATTATTAAATACCTCTGATTGACCATGTCTTAAGCAGTTGCACCCACACCAATAACTCCAGAAAGCAAGAAAATAAGTTGAGATTTTAAACTATTTCTCATGGTTATAAATCATCAGCAACATAAACATAAACATCAACACGTGGTTAAGTTTTGCACATGTTGCGTGCTAACCTTGCTATTCATGCCATTATCAAATTGACCCGCGCAAGAAAACCTTTGGCCATGCTACATCGTTATTTCGATTCGATACGTCCTCGTAAAGAAATGACAATGAATGACAAGATTAGAGACTACAGTATGATGGGACGCTGTATTTGATTCTTTTTAATGATCAATATCTGATCATTATTTGAGTAGATTGGATGCGGATTTTTCATCCTTGCGGTAAGGATGTTATTACACAGTTTTCAATTCCAAGACAGCCGTTATGAACAGTTCAGAAAATGACAAGATGCTAATTTTTCAAGAGCCTATTAGTTACAAGTGTAAATGTGAAAATTGCTTTTCGAATAAAGTCTGTAAAAGAAAATTCTAACCGAGATTAGAGTTGCACACTCATCCGTATAATTATGATAATTAAAGATAATGCTCAATATGACTTATCATTAGTGTAAAAGGGGTTGTGTTATCCGTACAAGCAACGTCTTTATCATCACTCAATGAGTTTACTCGCGGGTTTGTGATATCTATTCTAAAGGACCAGATTCTTAACCTTTTTTCAGTCGGGGGGGGGGGGGGGCTGCCGCCCGAACCCCCCTCCGCTTAGCCCCGCCCTGGCCACCCGCCTCCACCCTCGCGCAAGCGCTCGGGTGTGTTATGACTCACAGAAAGGGCGGGTTTATGTCACTCGATGCTATAAAATAGTGTACGATACACGGGACCCAAGAGCCTTGATTATTTCACGGCGTGATTGGCACCCTCGCGCAAGCGCTCGGGCGCCAACTTCACGCCGTGTAATAATAAGGCTCTTAGGTCCCTTGTATCGTAAATAACTATTCCAGCTTGAATCTTGAACCCAGCTTGAACGGATCTTCTATTAGAATGTAGAGCGAATCACTCCTTGCTCTCTCGGGAATAATATTATTATAAATCATATGATAATCAAAATTGAGAGCATGACATTTCCAAATGTCATCTGGCAATTCAATTTCCATGTAAGAGCAACGAGTGATTCGCTCTACATTCTAATAAAAAAATATCGAGTTGGAAAAATTGTTATCAAAGCTTTTGACTTCTCTCTTTTATTTCTTCAATTTTATCATTTCAAATTTTGGATTTGACAAACAACAAATAAGGAAGACCCCGCGAAATTGCCCGAGATGTATTACAAATACATCCGATTCAGGTTGAACAAAATCATTTCATCCCCATCCTATTCTGATCCTGACGATCCTGGCCTTGTTCGAAGAATACTCGACGTGGTTTCTTGTTTATTCCATTTCTTCCAAGAGTTGAAACTATGTAATACAGTTGATTCAAATGATTGCTGATTTTTGCTGTAAAAGCCCTGTGGATATCAATCAGTTCTGAGGAACAAACTCATACTCGCCGAGCTATACTTTTGAAGAAAAGTAAATGCAGAGGGTGAGGATCATATTATAATTTGGGCCCACTCGAGACTTCGTATACTGCCATCAGGCTCTATTGGATTATGGTTCAATATCTGCCACTTGATGGTACACGTGAGTTGCTTAGAGTCATAATAGACCAAGTCCATTTCTGGAGAGTTTGAGTTAGGAGTTGGAAATTTCCAAGAACCACCTAAAAACATGATCCGATACTTCAGGGAGTTTAATTACCACGCAAATGTTTTTTAAGAGAACTTGGCGTTTTCAATCTGAAAGAAACACGTCCAACTTTCAGTTCCATAATGGGCTAATGTAAGTCCACCTCACTTCTAAAGTCTTAGACATCGGGTACATTACGGTCTCTCGTAGATGTTACAAATGTTTGTTCATCACCGCAGATATTGAGAAATTGACTGTGTCAGTTCTTCAGCGATCCTGAACCCTTTTTCCGCCTTCCGAAAATCCAGAACCAATATGAACCTCGTGATATTTTGTGTCCAACTAACGCACAATTTACCTTGATCTCTCGCGTATTTCTCTCAAATTCCGCACTGAGCTATCGTACTCGCTAAGAGATGATTTCTTCAAAAAAGCCAACTCATCGATCATAATGCTATTTTTATAAGAATTATCGTGGAAAGCTCTCTTTATAACTTGAGTTCTACGAGCTCAATGAGGAGGGAACTACACTACCGGTCAAAAGTCTGAGGACACCTAGGAATCAAGCTGATGATTTTCAGAGTTGGATATCTCAGAACCTATTGGTCGTAGAGAGCTCTGCGTGGTCGCATTTTGTAACTCATATCAAGCACTATCAAATCTATTTTCTGTATTATATACCAGAGACACACGAGTCAGAAAAATGACTTTTTTCGCAATTTTTCAAGCAAGGTACGAACGCCTGCCGATTTTGGAGAGGTTGTTAGATCGCTATGAGACCAATGACATCTTTAAAGAAATTTTGTGAGGGAGTTTTTCTCTCAAAAAATCCCTCGATAATACAAAAATGATGAGAAACAGCCCACTTTGGGGCAGCAGACCCTCATTCCTGCAAGAGTTCGACTCAACATCGAGATAGCCATCGAAATTGAAGGCTACCGACCTTGGACTGGGCTGTTTCTCATCATTTTTGAATTAACCGTGTAATTTTTTTAGAGAAAAGCACCCGCAGATAACCTGTCATATCTCAATGTCAGAACCACTTGGAGAGACGTCCAAAAACGGATTTTCAAGGTTTTTTCATGGGCTTAAAGATGTCATCGGTCTCATAGCGATCCAACAATCTCTCCAAAATCGTCAGCCGTTCGTGCCTTGCCTGAAAAATTGCGAAAAGAGTGACCATTCTGACTCGTGTGTCTCCGGTATAATAGGCAGGACGGAAAGTACTGAAAGTGGACTTGAAAGTGCTCGACATGAGCTACAAAATGCGACCACGCAGAGCTCTCTACGACCAATAGGTTCTGAGATATCCAACTCTGAAAATCATCAGCTTGATTCCCAGGTGTCCTCAGAATTTTGACCGGTAGTGTACTTGAATATTGTGAAATTCTCAGGGAATCAAGGAGTGTCTGTCATAAGCAGGCCCGTTCCTCTAGAGTCATGAATTAATCAACGCCAATCTAAAAAAAACAAGGATCTCTCCCACTGTCATTTGGGGAGTCTCGTTACAACGTCTTGTCTCCTCGCGCACATTCTTCGACAAAATAAGAGAGTATTCCTCAGAAGAGAACCACATGCAAATTTTTTCCCCTGAAAGATATGTCTGGTCCCATTCATCACGCGTGGAGGAATAATTTTGGACTTACAAGGGGGACTCACGAAGTGCGGGTCACCAAATCTCACCCAACTTTTTTCACAGTCTCGTACCACCTAGAATATGAAGAATCCAGAGTAACTCCGTCAAATGGCCTTTCTGTTCAGAGCTACAAGTAAAAATGTTAGCATTGCCAGTATGTCTATATATATGTTACGGGCAATGTCCGATTTGCGGGCATTGTCAACAATACCCGGCTCTTTTGGGCAATGTCCACGTTCATTGTGTATTTCGGACATTTCCCGGGCATTGTCGACAATGCCCAAGGCTTTGTGGACACGGTCAATCATTACCGAGGGCCGTGATATTTTGATGGCAACAAATGAAGTTCGGTTAGTCCGCAAGCGGGAGGACTTTTTACGATTTCGTGTCAATGTCACTCACATGCATACGATCATAAGATTTATCCGTTTATGTCACTGATAAGCGGTTCGAATCCCGACCGGTACCAATGTGATTTTCTCGGGTGCTTTTCGGTGGCTTTGGTGGTTGGGAACCCATCTAAGACTGTGGGTCCTGCTTAATAACTTGAAAAACAGGTTGCAAATGCGCAAATTGAAAAGAAATGAGTTAGCGAATAACCCAATTCAGAATACTGCAATGCTTGCACGACTCAATCCAAAGCGTAATAAGTAAACTGTGGACGATCTTTCCGAGGAAATTCCAAACAATGGTTGAAAAATTTAACTAGCTGATTAACTGAAAACTTCAACATTCTGATTGAAAATTCAACCTGGTATTTCATACAGCTGGTTGAATTTTCAACCACATGGTTGAAATTTCCATTGGGACGGCTGATCGCATTGATCTTTCAACTACTTGGTTAAGGTTTTTCGAAGAAAATTTTCACAATGTACACGCTTGCAGAACTTGCGCGGGCCAGTGTCCGCCTTGAAGTGTAGTCGCGCGTCGATACCGAATCGTAATGGTCCAAACAATTCACTCTACTAACAAGGGGAGGACCAGATGTCTTGATCACCAATCTTGTCCGAATTTTTTCACGATTTTGTTCTACCTAGAATATGAAGAATCCAGAGTAGCTCCGTCAAATAGGCCTCCTGTTCAAAGTTACAGCCCATGACATTAACATTGCCCATATAGGCCCATATTAAAAAGTTATATACATAGGTATACTGGCAACGTTAACATTTTTGCTTGTAGCTCTGGACAGAAGGCTCATTTGACGGAGTTACTTTGGATTCTTCATACTCTAGGTGACACAAAACTGTAAAAAAAATTTGGAAAGGATTGGTGATCCAAAGGTCAGGTCCTCACCTTGTAAGTTATCACAATTTTATCAATTCACTCTACTGTGATAGAATCTGATGTACTTGAAATGTGTTTTTTTTACTGTATTTATAAGTGATAATGATTATCAAAAATGTATTACACATTTTTCAAAAGGCCGATGGAGATTTTAGGACGATAGCTGTCATCCTGGGACGATAGCTATCGGCCGGCCGATGTGATTCGTCGCGTGGCGGGAGGTTATCGGGCTGAATGTTTCAGGCCGATAGGCGTGGAACTGAGAGAACGTCTATCGGACCGACCCGTCCTCGCCTGATAGCTATCGTCCTATAGTAGGCTAATGGAGTCTGATCAACTCCTGCTTGGCCGTGCATCTATGGGCTGGTGCTCTTCCAGGCCAATGGAATTCGCATTTTTTTCTCATCACCCTGAGTCAGTGTGGAAGTGGACCGGTGTATAGGGTTTTTAAAAAATTTGGCTGGCAAGCTAATGCGAATCAGTGTACAACCAAACGATGTGCTTGTTTCAAATCAAAAGTTCTGTACAATTTGAGGTGTCACAAAAGTTCTACTTGTTGTAACAAGCTAACTGAATCCTGATCCAGAGTATCACCTATTTCCCACCGAACACCGTTCGTTCCCGAAACGTACCGTAGAAGGTTTCCCTGGAGCTAATGCAACCTTCGCCGTCCGTTTGTACGACCCACCAGCAACTTGTACAAACGTCCGCGAGCGATTACGCATCCACAGCGTTGTGTATTGGTTCCCGGAACCTTTCCGTGGTTCCGCAATGGTTTTGTAATGGTTTTTCGTTGCAACCTAGAACTTGGAAATTTTTCGTTAAATAAATAAAAAAATTGTTATTCTTTTTCTTCCCTTTGCAGGCTATTCAAGGACAGTCTCATTGTCTCCTATTAACGAGGTGACCGTGTTTGTGATCGAGCCCAGCCGAAGAGGTTGAACGAATAGCCTGCAAGAGAAAGAACAAAGAATAACAATTTTTTTATTTATTTGACAAAAAATGTTCAAGTTCTAGGTTGCAACAAAGAACCACTACAAAACCGTTGCGGAACCACAGAAAGGTTCCGGGAACCAGTACACAACGTTGTACATACGTAATCGCTCGCGGACATTCGTACCGACCCACAACGTCGCGCTGGTGGGTCGTAGGAACGCCCGGCGAAGGTTGCACTAGTTCCGGGAGGAACCTTCCGCGACGCGTTTCGGAAACGAATGGTGTTCACAGGGTTGTTTACATTGACATATTGTATCTGACTATGAATTATTTGATTCAATACATAGCCATCAATACACATGATTTAATTTTCTAAACCTATCCGGACTAACTCGAAACACTCAAGGTCCCATAATAATTATGTTGTTTAAGCAACTGATCCTTACACATATGAGGTTTGCACTTGGGAATCATTTGGGTGTTTCCGAAATGATAATCCACGTATGGAGGCGCTAATGCAAGTTTAGATGTACAGCGTAGTTATCGACCTGAAAGACACCAGCCCAATAGGGTGGGAATATCCGCTCATTGAACTCTATTAGGCTAGGACTATAGCTATCAGGCGAGGACGGGTCGGGCCGATAGACGTTCTCTCAGTTTCGCGCCTATCGGCCTGAAAAATTCAGCCCGATAGCCTCTCGCCTCGCGACGAATCCCATCGGCCGGCCGATAGCTATCGTCCCAGGATGATAGCTATCGTCCTAAAATCTCCATCGACCTACGACATTTATAAGCTTCAAAGACATGCTCTTATGTCAAGCAATTGATTTCCGTTCACACCCAATCATGAAAGATCATTGCAGCAATCGGGATTAATTCAATTTTTCAGCATTCGTGCTTCGCAGGATAAATATTTAGTTAGACTCGATAGCTAATTTCCGGTTTCTGAGCTTAATCTGAGCTGTTTCATGGTGCCCGAAACCCCCTGGGCATTGTCGACAATACCCGGGAATTGTCGATAATGCCCAAAACTGGACATTGCCCGTAACATATATATGTCACTTTTTAACATGGACCTACATGGACAATACTAATGTTATAGGCTATAACTTCGGACAGAGGGCCCATTTGACGGAGTTACTCTGGATTCTTCATATTCTAGGTGGTACAAGACTGTGAAAAAAGTTTCGTGAGCTCTGGTGACCCGCACTTCGTGGGTTCCCCTTGTTAGTCACTATGGAACTGAAATTTTGGCTCGATTTTTCAGAGTCATATATAGTGCACAAACAAGGAGGACCCACGATGTTTGGGTCGCCAAACACCCTCAAAATATTCTCACAGTTTGGTGTTACCTAGAGTATGAAGAATCCAGAGTTCCTCCGTCAAATGGGCCTATACAACTCAGAGCTAGGAGCGAAAACGTTAGTATTGCGAGTGTATCTATATATAGGTGATTTCGTCGGAAGTGGGCTTTTTTGGGTCCAAAATCGTCACCAGGAGTGATTTGGGTCAAAAAATTGCTCCATCTCCAGACGAGTTTTGGTGGATCGTTGCAGTTAGTTTCCACTTGTTTTGGCACAAAAAAAGTACCTAGAGCCACGTAGTTCATAATTGAAGCCGGACAAATATATGTCGAGTTTAAGGTGTCGCACAGAGGGACGGAAAGGACATTTCGACCCTTTACGAAGATCTACAAAATACGGGGACATTCAAATCGGCCCAAAAACTATGAACATAGTTGCTCACTGCTAGAATACGCCCCAAAAAAATCCTGCAAGGCACATTCCGACCCTTGTAAACTTGGGGGCCTTGGTATACAGAAAATCCCACTTTCGGCGAAATCATTGATATATCACTTTTTTACATGGGCCTATATGAGCAATGCTAATCTCAGTGACTGTATCTTTGGACATGAGGCCCATTTGATGGAGCTACTCTGGATTATTCATATTCTAGGTAGTGCCAAACTGTAAAAAATTTTGGTGGTGATTGGCGACCCGAACGTCGTGGGTCCCCCTTGTAAGTCCATTTTTTGCGGTGAATAGCCTCTCATTAACACGCAGTAATCGCAGAATATTCCGTAATCATAAAACAGGTGAAGTAATCACCCATTTTCATGATGGGACATTCATTTCAACCATAACTAGCTACTAGAATTAAATATATCAAAATTATCATGAGTAATTTTGTAGATTTTTCGTCCTTGATGTTTAATATATGAGATGATTATTTTGTCGCCCCCGACGAAGAAAAACACGTCCCCATTTAAGAATGCATTGGGAGAACAATGGGAGGTGTTTTTCTTCTTCGGGGACGACGATTTGGTCTCATCGATCTTGAAGGACGGATTTTTTTTTTTATATGTTGGAAGAAACCCATGTTTTTTGGAGAATGTGGTGGTGGCCTCTCTTCGATCTTAGGCCTTGGATATCATGAGTAATTTTGTAGATTTTTCGTCCTTGATGTTTAATATATGAGATGATTATTTGGTCTCATCGATCTTGAAGGACGGTTTTTTTTTTATATGTTGGAAGAAACCCATGTTTTGTCCAGAAACCGTTCTTCAAGATCGATGAGACCAAATAATCATCTCATATATTATATCAAAATTACTTTGATGTCAATTCCCTCGATTCGTTGAAAATAGACTTACAATTAGTCCACTATGACTCTGAACAACTCATATCAAAGTTTTCATGGATACACAAAGAAACGCCTGGATAATTTATATTTTACGATTTAGAATGGTCAATTCTTGCAATCCCCATGATTCCTATAACTAAAAATTCACACAGCTCAGAAACAAAGTGATTCTAGCAGAATAAAAAAAATACGTGTCCTTTCATTTTGCATCTAGAATCGTATGAAAAATCTTCGGAAGAATCCATGATGGCTTCGACCATTTTCACTGCCTGATCGTGTACCGCAAACCGGGGTGACTTTTTAACAATTTCCCGAGAAGGATTGCCAGTGTTACAAAATTGTCCTGCAAGCTCTAGCTGGGGATCTGTGTGAGGTCATTGGAAAGCTTGGAATCTCCATATTCATTATAAGATAACAAAGAAGTATAGAATATGCCTCGTTTTAACATTGGAAAGAGAATGAAAAACATGTCAGTTTTCCCTACATTGGAGGAGTTCCTCCAGTGGAAGGAGTTTAGAAAATTTCGCAAAATAGTATATTTTGATACAAGGGTAGATAAAAAGTTTTACACCCGTGTATCGAATACTATTTTTCGACAAGCTGTGAGAGAAAGTGGAAAATCAGTGCGAAAAAGTTACTTTCTCGCACAGTGTGTCAAAATAGTAGATTTCGCACCGAGATTATGAGGTTGTAGCTCGCTTCTGAGCGATTGGTTTCCAGAAATAATCGCTCAGAAGCGAGGAACCTCATGTTCGAGGCGCGAATGCTATTTTATGCAATTTTGTAAGCACCGAAACATCGGAAAATTGTATAAAGAAATTTCTCAACAATTCCAATCTGTGTGCCAGGGCACGAAAAAATGTTTCCAATCTTCCTCGTGGTGGCAGTTTTCACCTATAGGATCGGGAAAGTTCACATAGAAAGAACTCTATTACTAACCATTCTTTGGTGTATCGTTTCCTCGTGGAATCACTCTTCGAGTACTTATAGTGTTCAGCATTGCGATTTTCACTAGGATCCTTTATAGTTCGTGGAATCAAGTTTTTTTTGGCAAAAAACCAATCGTTTGAGTGAGCTTAAAGTTGGGTGGCTGGCTGATGTTCCAGGCGTCAGCCCTATAGGACTTTTATAGTCTTTCTCTTATATCTTTGGGATTTTGTGTCATAGAGGTAACGCCGCTCTTCCCTCTCCGCGCATACGAATCACATCACTCCCTGAAAAAAAATTCTTTCAAGAGAATCTCTAGTTTTCCCACGAATGTATGAAAAGATGAAGAATTCCAAAACTACTCAGTGATCTATACTCTGAAATTTTAAGGTGACCAGTCAATCAGGGGTTCAATTGTATTCTCAGTGGATGCTTAGTTAAATATTCATCTTGGAGTACACCTGGAGATGAGTGTCCCATGCTTCGGTTCTTATTCCCTTGAATGACTAAAAGCCTAGAATGTTCAGCCGATTGATCATACAAAAAACAAAGTTCTATGGTGATTGAACTGAGGTGTCATCTTTATGTCCACAGGGGAGATGATGTTCTCACTCTTATGGTACTACAGGCCCGAACACACCGAACAAGGTCGCTCCGACAAGGATTCTGACGACGAAGTTTTTGCCTCGCGACATCGAGATGCCAACAGTGTTGCCTGTATTGAGGATAAATGTTACATCCTCACATTTCATGAGTACTGTCGGTGAGTGAATTGATTAATCACCCGGCTATTCTACCCCAGCTAGCATCAAACGCAGATGGTACGTCATTTTCAAATGACGCGCGTTAAGACGTCAAAATTCACCGAAGAACGTCCCTCGTCCAACTGCTTTCCAAAGTTCGAATAGATTCCATCGCTAAAAATGTTGCCAGACCGTCCGACTTTTCACGTTTGACATTCATTGTACAATTGAACGCTAATAGCTGCTGGAATAATATTGTGCGTCATAGAGAGAGTCATACTTTGATTGACGCGTAAGATGCAAAGTAATCTATTGAAAAACACGCGTAAGGGGCCGTTCACAAAAGACGTCCGCAGGTTTTTGATAGATTTTGAACCCCTCCCCTTCCCCTTGTCACACCGTGTCACATATCATTCGACCCCCTCCTCAAAAGATGTCACAAATTTCATGACCTCCCCTCCTTTTCTGGTGGAAATTTCTATTTGAATCATTTCTAGGTATTCAAACGCTTATACACTGAAAGTTCACGAGATACATGATTTGAACGATAAAATTGATAGTTTAATGATTCCCTCAGGGCACCTACACATGTACACTACCGGTCAAAAGTTTGTGCACACCTAAAAATAAAAATTTCGATTTTGCTCACTCGACTGATCGGGTCTCCTTGGTCCAAATCAACTCTACTTGGGCTCATTTCGTAGCTTTTTTCAAGCACTTTGAGACCCATCTGGTATTTTTTCTGCACAACTCAATAGATTCTCGCAAAAACAATCTGAAGCCTTGTGGAATTTCATAAAAATCGGGTCATTCACAAACCTCCGCAAGTCTGGCGGAAATGGATGGATTCAGATGATTCAAAAAGTACCAAAGAGGAGAAGTCAAGAGCTTCAAAATCCGTTCTTGAACGTTATTTTGGCTTGTTTATGGTTAAATAATCTAATAATCTAATAATCTAATAATCGCTTCGCGAGCGTGCGTAAATATGTACTTCTGGGTGTGCGAGAAGTTTCGAAGTGTGCGTGAATGTTACTTCTCGCGCGAGTTGGCAACGTGTGCGGAAACTTCTCGCACGTGTTGCGTATACTATTTTTTGCAACTGTGCGCGAAGTTGTAATTAAATGCACCACTGTCCGAGCAGGATTATCTTGGAAACGAAGTTTCCAAGAAAGGCCAAATTCAGAGGGATGACGTGACATCATATTTTGGAACTGTGCGTGAATGAAAATGCATTAGAGCGAGAAGTTACATTCACGCACACTCCACCAGTGCGTAAATGTAAAACTGTGCGAGAAGTTATTCACGCATTACTTCTCGCACTGTGAATAATAAAGAGAAGTCTCATTTTTTTACAACTTCGCGCACACAGTTGCAAAAAATTTTTTACGCGAGATGCATACTGGACGTCGGCCAAGTCGACGTCCTTCATGATTCCCACGAAGGAAAAAGTTTTCCAGCACTCGATACGTAATATACTATTCATACTTGAGCGTAAGTGGTTCACTTGTAAATCCTTTATCAAATATTACCTATGGTTTCCCTAGTACATTACGCGTCGAGTGTTGGAAACATTTTCCCTCCGGGAAACCGGGCTGGACGTGGGCGAAGGCAACGTCCAGCTTGGTTTTCCCGAATGACAATTGTTTCGAAACGAGACGCGTATGCAGTTTCTACGTATCGACGTATAAAAAAATTTATTTCCTAAAATCTTCTGACTTCGAATTCGAACGTCCCTCCAACTGATGCAGAGATAAACTCTCTTCGTCTGACGAGACGAATCCTGCCTGTAATCTACAAGTTGAACATTTGGTCTCGTCGATCTTGAAGGACGGTGACCGTCCTTCAAGATCGACGTCACCGTCCTTCAAGATCGACGAGACCAAATGTTCAACTTGTATATTAACCATCAAGGACGAAAAAATCTACCAAAATCACTTATGACTGCCTGTAATCATGGAGAAGGTTAATAATCAAAATAATAATCACATAGGTTCTTTCGTGCTACTCCAGCTCAAGATATTTTGAAAAATAAAATAGTTTCCAGGATCTCTGATTCTTCTCGATGGAATAAAACTCTTATTATGTTTGGAACTGTGGCTTTCGGTTATTTGGTCCAGCTGAAGACGAAGCCGATGGTTTTGAGGCTCGAAAATGAGTTGGAAGCGAGATATGAGCTGCGTGGTGTAGTTTTCTATGATAGAATTGTATGCCAAAATATAGCTCCTTCGGCAACAATTTCACCTTCGACTCATTTTCAAGTCTCAAAACCATCGGCAACGCCTTCAGCAGGTCAATATACGAGAGAAACCATACTTGCATCTCCCACGCGAACGATTCAACCAGACATTTCTGTTCTCATATACTTCTATGTTTCCGAGGCAATCCAAGTAGTTTGGCATATTGTTCGACTTGCCTGCGCAGAAAAAATTATCTAGTCTGAAAATTGCATTTTCGAGGGTGATCTCCACCAATCATTGGAAAAATTCTAACGGATTCAGATTCTACGCAAAAAGTACGCTGAAATACGTTTATCTATGAAAGCAGCTCTAAGCGCATACGGGAGCCTACGCGGCTCCTGGACTGTATCGCGTACTTCTATGGAGATTCTCAAGTGGTGTGAAAGGAGCTCCAGGGGAATATACGTGAAGTATTTCTGAAGGAGCTCGAAAGGAATATCTGGAGGACTTGTAGAAAATATAGCCAATATTTAGTCCCATTGAAGCCTCGTAAGGATCGCTTTGAGATGCTTTCGGGTTTTTTTCAGAGCAGAATTTTCGCCATCTACAAGAAATTCTGTTAGAGCAATTTTCTCGATCCTGCAGTAGAAAGATTAATAATAGTGTGTCGTTTCCTGGGAAGTATATAGACGGATTACGCAAAGAGTCCTCGCCTACTGTGTCCGCAAAAAGTGACAACATACTACAGACCCTACACAATTACAAGAAACTGAGACAGTACAGATATAAATTCCTCTTGAATGATCCGATGAGGCTTAGGAAGAAAACTAAAATGAAGTGTTACCCCGTGAGAACTAGATGAGTTATTAAATGTCATAATATCTAAATATTATCTTGAATTATGTTTCAGGTATCGTAAAAACATCCGCAGAATCGAAGAAGGACTGGACAGTCCGGGACTTATTGTGCCTCCAGGAGATCAGCGATACCCTCGTGAGGCACGCATCCCTCAAACACCCGTGCCTCAAGATATGGTCTTATTCTGTAGGCGAGTCTATGATTATCGAGGGAAGAAACTTGTGAAGAATCCTGGATGACTGGATCACTCCTAACTTACACGTTGGATATCGCACTATTTGATATTTGCAAGCAGTCTTGGATGCAGATGAGCGGAATATGGACACGTCAATTGTGTAGTACCCGCTATGGGCTTCTGAAAGATAATTCCGACTTTGTAGCTTGCCTGCTGGTGTGGATTTTTCAAACTATTCATGAAGAACACTCGGGTTCAGTGATTTATACAAAAACACGGAGATAATGTCGAGTGAAGAGAAATGATGACGATATTTTTTGCGATAGTCTTCACATGCCTCGTCATTCCAAGGAGTCACAAGTTAGAGATATGGAGTATCGATATTTTTCAATTAGTGACTTAGAATTAGAATAGGCCGTCTTAATTTTGGCACATCCACGGGCTTACACCATTTATGGCCACGGGCATTGACCACTTTGATTAAGGGGGAATCTATATATATAATGCGTTGTAAATCTATTCGGGACTCATAGTAAGATGATTTATTATTCACGAGAAGGAGGAGTCATGCATTTCGTAACATGCAAAGGTCTAAAAAACTCCTAGGTGATCATACCGGAGAAAATGTATTGGACTGTGGTTGCGTTGAGTTTTCGCTCACTTTGGAATGTATTTTGCAAGAAATAACTGGCTTCGTGTGAAAAAGTACATCAATGACTTCAACCCATAAAAGATAAGAGTACTAGATTCTTTTATTCCTCAGGTACAGAGTGAATTCAAACTCCAGTTACGACAGTTGGCAGTATTGGTGCTTCGGACTGTGGACTCGGGTCGACTGTAGAAAAATTTGTCCTAGTGAGAGTTTGAGCTCATTTTATTTTGTCCCTTGTATTCTTGGCTGCACTACTGAATATTCTAAAAAAGATCTTAGATACTTAATTCTATTTTCAATCAACTCATTGGAAGCAAAGTTCAATCAGAACTGCTTCAAGTTTTTATCTTCCCCGTCAAGTCCACGTACGTGGTGGCCTCTCAATATACTTCACCCTGATACGCCGTTGATTTTATTTTCTTCACGCGATTCTATTCTGCACACTTATGCTAACTTTCGTTGAAGTTGAAGAACCATTTTACTGAAGATGTACTCGACTTAAAATTTTTGATTGAGGAAACTGCGGGAAACACGTGTTGATATAGAATTTGGTCTGAAAATGAACTTCACCATTGAAATTGTCGTTGGACTTGAGTTACTCACACAACCACCTGAGATGTACATATGTATTCAATAGCCACTGGGTGACGTAAAGAATTGTCCATTGTTTGAATTGTTTGTATCTTGATTGTTTCTTCTACGTTCCATCTGTTTCATATTTTATTATTGGTTATAAGATAGTGGATATCAACAGTGAGGAATACCTTCATTAGTTTCACCCACTCCGTGAAAGATCCAAGTAATGAAAATTGGCTCAAGACTATCTTTCATTTTCGGATAATGCTATTTTACGTGGCGAACAAAAGACTATAACTAAAACCATATCGAGGCTAGATCGATCTCCAATGAGAGCAAAGAGAACTACTGAAATTCTAATTGTATCTCAAAATGTATGTGAAAATACGTTACAAAGGAATTTTTTGCCATAACTTTTGGCATCGGTTTTGAGAACAAGTATTATAAAGCTCTGAAAATCGAGTTTTATTAGAAAAATTCATCCGCCCGTGCGATTTTAGATGATTAGCGTGATTTTGTTTTACTGATATAGAGAAGTTGAAGACGAAAAATTGATATCGACAGCAGAGTGCAGGCTATCATAGTACGTCCACAAATGGTGCATATGCACTGCACACGGACACATGAGCAGCTCATCGAACTTGAGCGAAGATCGAAGGGCTCACATCAGAGAATTCCTGATTAGAATTGGTTTGTGTCTCTGCTCTGTTACCGGCCGACCCAAAGCAGAACTCGGCGAGTTTCGTCTTGTTTTGGCTAAAATTTTATGAGTTGCACATGTGCACGTCCATTTTCACTCTCATCATGTTCCGTTATGATTCCGTCGAGATTCTCTAAAAGTTGCCAGGGAGAGGACATTTTGATATTCCTACGGAGCCTCATTGGAGCTTACCAGTGATACGCTCAGATATCTCAATGATGCTCAAAGTGAATGAAGTCTCCTTCGTGATTTTATTTTTTTGAAAGGTTAAGAAACGTCTAGGTTATTGCAGCAAACGTGCTGTCGAGTGCCCCCAATCGTGATTCCGAACTAACATGAGCTAAGTCATAGAGTCCTGAAGTTTTAACCTGAGTATGCATCAAGACTATTGAGAGCTGATCAAGATTGTATCATTATCTAAAAACAGCGATTAGCCTCTTATGATGGTTATTCCTTCTTGGCAGAGAAACTCAATAGCTTGCACGGTTGTAAACAGTCCCTCGGGACTCATTCGTCTTAACTCGGACCATGACTAAAGTTATCTTTCATCATCAACTTTTTTGCCAACTCTCTGTGAACAATCGGAGCTCAGAGCAGCAATATGCAATCCCATTACACGACCGAAAGTCACACGAGTGTGTGCATTTCCCCTGTCCTCCTCGGTTTTTAGACTTTGTAATAATTTCTCTCAAAATCAGCACCAAAACTTACGAGGGTATATTTTTTGATAACGCACTTTTATACGTATCTGAAGATCCTCTTGGAATTTGGGTAGTTATTTTATGTCGCATTGGAGGTTTTTTCCACCTGCCTTAGCCTATGAATTTTTCACCACTGTCATTAGCAACCAAGTTTCTGCTTGCTCCGGGGTACAAGGTCGTCTCGGCATCAGCAGTTGCAATTAACTCAGGATACGAATTCGTTCTTGGGCCGTATCACCTCTACACGGCGCGTTGTTGCTCCCAATTCACGTATTATTCTTTCATAGCAGGTCTTTGAAGTTTGTTCATCATATAATGCGTAATTTTGGAGTATTGCATATAAGACCTTGAATCATTTTTTAAGAATCTTAGCGACCTCGTTTTGATGAAATATCAGTTCCCACGTCGCTTTCTGGACGGATTCTGTATCAGTGCCCTGAATTTGTGAAATTATATATTTCTGGTATTCGAATATGGATTGAACTGATATCAGAAGAAAATGTAACGTATATACAGAAGGGAACGATTTTATGATCATGGATAAGAGTGAGTCATGTTGCATTTATCATTCTTCGTACTAACTGTAATCGACCGAGATTTTGTTTGCTTAAAAATATCATGATGATTTATTTGTGTTGAGAAAATTATGTGAAAGTCACTCTGTATCGATCGATATTATTTGGAATTCATATCTGTCTTTGTTATTATAACTGGTATAAACATAAAGATATTGTATTGCATTGATTAATATATTGTATACATTGATGAATTATTTCCAATATGTGAATGGATGTCAAAATAAATCATCGAGTTGTACGATATTTGGAGTATATACTTCGTGTGGATATTGTATTCGAATCAAAGCAAATTTGGGAGTCGACGTTTGTGTGTCGAAAATGCGTGAAATGAGCAGCATTTCAATAATCATTAAGGAAAACATTTTTCGTAATACAATCAACATGTAAATATTCTCGATTATTATCTTGCAGTTCATGAAGAGATAAACTAGAATTAGGTGCACCAACATTATGATGTAAAGAAAATGTTGCTCATCTGTTCATGACAATGATGTCACATCCGTCTGTTAAAACAAGGGGCGGAAGTATGTAAAGAGTCAGCTTTTCGTGAAAATTTTACAAAATCAAAACTGGACAATACACCTTTGCTCATAGTTCGTGTCTGTTGTTTGTGCACTAGGACAATCTCAGAGTTTGAATAAAACAAACTTATGGAGCGCACAAACATTTCACGCAATTTTCCGAAATTTGGGTGTCAAGAAAATTCCATGAAATAGATACATTTGTACCATGAACGATTCGTCAATATATAATGTGTTTACAAATGACCAATACAAGTGCGCCACAAATCGATTATACACCAAATTGTCAATTCCTATACAATTCGAATCATCTTGTTCATCGTCATGATAAATTTTAACATCGTTTGTATCTGATTGAGGGAGATTACTTCTCACGGTTGGCCTGAACTGACTTTAACCCAAAGGTGCGTGCCCCTCAGAATTGATTTTTCTCACTTCAACTACGCGATAAATGGAAGTTTCTTCTGCAAGCATGAAAATCTTTCGTCGAGCCGTTTCTTAAAAAAGTGAGATTCATGGTTTTTTATAGGAATTTCCATACTAATCTATCCACGCGCAATTAAAATGCAGTTGTCGGCCGACTTCCTTGGAATTCAATCTTAATTACTTTGAAATACGTTATAATCCATCAAAAGGATAGTTTTTAGAAACGATTTTATAGTACAGGCGAATATACATGGTCTGACGATGCCGAGAGACAAGCAATGATGTCGCACGGTAGGCCTAAACTGACTTTAGCCCAAAGGTCCTTGCCCCTCAGATTTCTTTTCTTGAGTTCAAGTACGTGATAAATGGTAGTTATGCCTCGCAAGAATGAGAATATCCGATGAAGCTACAATCGAGAGGAGTCAAATTGAAATATTTTGAATCTTGATTTTGACATAATTTTCAGAGTAATCACGGATGAGCTTTGAAATCGACCTTCGATACATATTTGCGTGAATGACTATTATACAGAAAGTATAGATCAACAATACTGCTCGAAAGTTCATGAGGAAGAACACACTTCAAAGTGGAACCATTTTATGATCAATGAATTACAGTTTGAATGTGCATACTGCTGTACACGCACAAAGCTCTAACAAGTTTCTCTATAAATTTTGCAATACGCATACTTGCAATTTTTCCATGTTGAGTTGAAGTCAAAACGTGCCAATTCCATGGATTGCTCACTATAGAATCCGAGGTCCATCCTCTTCATCTCACAAAACTGTTCAATGTGAAATAATACCACGTGAACTTTCGGTGAAACTGGAATCTCCAACTCTAAATAACTTTTTGAGAAGGTTCCTACACTCGATCTATTAGATGTTACTCTGGCGAAGGAACAGATTCTGCATTTTAATCGTGCATGGATAGATTAATATAGAAATTCCAATGAAAAGCCATAAATTTCACTTTTTTAAGAAACGGCTCGACGAAAGATTTTCATTCTTGCGGGCAAACCTTCCATTTGTCATGTAGTCGAAGTGAGAAAAATCAATCCTGAGGGGCAGGCATCCTTGGGTTGAAGTCACTTCAGGCCAACCGTGCTCTAGGAAAACATCGATATTTTTCCAATCAACCCTCTTAACCATGCTTCTGACTGAATGAGAAATATCTACAGCTTGGTTCGTCTTTGAGCTTGAATCGTCCTCTTTTTGTATAATATGGTGAGATCACTTAAATCGATCATGGAGGACTAGGAATCGTGTGAATAAAGACACACGATTAATAATGCAAATTTTGTTTGTATTTGCTACGTTTCGTCATTGCAATTCAATGACCTCATCAGGCTGTAAAAGAGATTCATATCGAGATCTTAGGCAACTTTACACAACTAGGCACTTCACAGATGTTCAGAAATTTTTTGACAAAATACATACCACTTAAATAGCACTGTTTACAATATCGCGTCAGCTGTTCAACATGACGAACTCTCTCTCGCTCACTCCCCCCGTTATGTACTCTCTCCCACCTGATGTCGAGTAATTGTATACTAACGTACCTGTCACTTGATTATCAATCATTCGTCATGTTGAACAGCTGACGCGATATTGTAAACAGTGCTATTTAAGTGGTATGTATTTTGTCAAAAAATTTCTGAACATCTGTGAAGTGCCTAGTTGTGTAAAGTTGCCTAAGATCTCGATATGAATCTCTTTTACAGCCTGATGAGGTCATTGAATTGCAATGACGAAACGTAGCAAATACAAACAAAATTTGCATTATTAATCGTGTGTCTTTATTCACACGATTCCTAGTCCTCCATGATCGATTTAAGTGATCTCACCATATTATCTACAGCTTGGATAAGAGGACTCATACGCAACATACACCCATGATGATATACAGGAAGTAAATCATACACTCTTAATACTCTTCGTACAAATTTAAAATATTGGCGATATGTCGCCAAGCTATTGCAAATTCCAATTTGCGACAGCTCTGGGATAGGTCGGCGATGGGTCGGCGACATGTCGCCAATATGATTTTGAGACAGCTCGTTGACATATCGCCAAACCTGTATTTGCGACATGTCGCGAAAATACGTCGACAAAATTTTTTAAAAATTGGAGAATTTATTTAACTTTGTGGGTGTTCATGGAACATGAATCAGTCAAAACGAATCTGAGATTGAAATGATAGAGTTGATAGTACTTTTATTGAATTGAAAATTAGGCTCCGGGTGTACGCTGTGGAGAATTGGTTGAATTTTCAACTAACATTTCAACCAGCTGGTTGAATTTTTTCAAACCAGTGATGGAGTTACGAGTCACGTCGATCGGAAATCCAGGTAAAACAACGAATTGACCTTGATCTCATCCGGATGGGTGACCACCAATCCCGATTTGCCACGCGTAGGTCACGTGGATGATACTCCCGTGTAGAAATTGAAAATATTGCCGATATGTCGCCGAGCTATCGCGAGTTCCCATTTGCGACATGTTTGCGATAGCTTGGCGATATGATTTTGCGACTGCTCGGCAACATGTCGCCATACCTCTATTTGCGACATGTCGCAAAATTTCCGTCAATTTTTTTGGAAATAAAATCCAATCTATCGATTGTGTTGATTCTTGTCGCAATGGCTCTCCATGATTGAGAGCACGAGATTGTTCGTTTGAAATTTGAATGATTTGCATTGACTCTAATACAGATTTTCTACTAGAGTGATAGTTTACATATCTGGTGCGAACGTCATTTGAAGTTTATGAGATTTAACAATGACATGTTTTTTAACGATTGAAAATGGTCATGATGAATGACTTAGCTTCAACACATGAAAATGCAATTACAGCACTCAAACTGGCGTGTGCACATAGTGAGAAAGTAATTTAAAAATGAAATACATAGCACAGAACGTACAGAATCGAAAAGAACTTATCAAGATTCTCACAGAGACTAATACACTTCGGATTACGAATCTATGCACTTGGTATTTCAGCTTGTGAGATACCAATAGGCTCTGGATCTCGGGAGAGAGCCGATGTATAAAAAATCATAAGGGATCGGGTACCTCGATAGAGGTGTACGTATTATTTCTAGATTGATATACCAGGATTATGCGGATTTTCTCTATTTTCCTCGGTCGCTTTCACCCATACTCGGGGACTTAGCCCCTCGTACGAGGTGGAGGCGAGTCAAGGTTCCCTCAATTTTCAGGGGGGAATGAAATGCGGACTTGAATGCATTATCATATCACCCTCAGAAAACTGATTAAAAATGAGTGCTTATATATAACCAATCCCATGTAAGATCAGACAGTCGAAAATTGCTCAAGTCTCAAATCTCTTCCATGATGAAATATATGTTTCTAAGGACAAATAAACAAGACACGTATTTTTGCGTTTTGCTCTGTCATGCTCTGACTCGAAGTTATCACATTCTTTTCATTCAATGGACATTTCGTAGAATTAGCAACTTTTGATCGATATAGACGCAGTTTTCCGTGTGTAATGGCCTTCGTGGAGATAAGACTTGTTCTGGGGGGTCGAGTAAGTTATATTGCACCAGAAAATTTTGGTACAGAAACACAATTAGTGAGCAGGATCCACAAAGATTGATTTCGGACGGAATCGAGGAAAGTTGAATAGCTCAAAATAATCATCCTCAATTTTGATGGGAAATTTCCTGTAAATTCGTTAAAACAGGAGGAACAAAATGTATTTGGTCCGGTTTGCGCGACGTGGCGCAGAGTAGGTCCAAAGATCATTTTCTGGATTTAATCGTTAAAACTTTCATTTCATGATCGTTCGGACAGATGGAGTTCGTAATGAGTCTGTGGAGTGCTCTGTCGATACTTGGACGCTTCTATCCACGCTAATGGCTGTTGAAAACTGATTCCCTTGTTTCTCATTGCATTAATTCCATCTGAAAGACAGGATATACTCCAAGCCATATTTGTTTCGAATAATAACACAAGTTTGATATTATAGATGAGTCGAACTTAAATTTGATAGCATCAAAGCATCATAGTATTACATTCACAATTTTAAAAACCAAGTTTTAACGATAAAATCCAGAAAATGATCTTTGGCGCCACTCTGCACCACGTCACGCAAACCGGACCAAGTACATTCTATTCCTCATGTTTCAACGAGTTCACAGAAAATTTCCCATCAAAATTGAGGATGATCATTTTGAGCTATCCAACTTTCCTCGAGTCCGTCCAAAATCGATTTTTGTGGATCCTGCTCACTAATTGTGTTTCTGTACCAAGATTCTCTGGTGCAATATAACTTACTCGACCCCCCCAGGACAAGTCTTATCTCTACGAAGGCCATTACACACGGAAAACTGCATCTCTATATCGATCAAAAGTTGCTAATTTTACGAAATGTCCAGTGAATGAAAAAAATTCGATAACTTCGAGTCAGAGCATGATAGAGCAAAACGCAAAAATACGTGTCTCGTTAATTTGTCCTTAGAAACATATATTTCATCATGGAAGAGATTTGAGACTTGAGCAATTTTCGACTGTCTGAACTTACATGGAATTGGTCATATCTAATCTGAATATCGCGAACGAGCGCTGCGGGGACTCAGACCCGCAATCGCGCCGATCCGAGAATTCAGATATCTGCTCAGTCTCGAGATGCTACGAGCATGAAGAGGACTTAGGCTCTCATACTTGTATAGTCATATCGAACTGCATAAAGTTGAATCAGATCAATAAAATGGGAAGTACGGGGACTTAGGCCCGGACTACCACCAAATTATCGCCTTTGAACTGTGTCGAGGGCATATATATATATGAAATATTCAAAGTCAACAATATTGACAATCAAATATCTCATTTATTCAGCTTTCAATACATGGTCGTATGGAAAGCCAGGAGACCAAGCCTCGTTACAGCTCTCAAATTAACTGAGCGCAAGCTAGATGCAATTGATTGACGAGCCTGTATTTATACTTGGTCCTCTGGCTTTACAGTATATCTATAAGGGTGGGCCAAAAATGAATTTTTTTTTTAGATCGATACGCTTGGGGTCAGAAAAGTTAGGTTTCGACTAATAGATGTAAAAATCTTTTCGCTGGACGCTGGGAAATGAGATCTTCCGTCCGAGCAAGAGCCGTGAAGGTTTTTTCTAATAATATGCGTTTAAATGGGGAACTACATAATTTGTATATTTTTCTCCTTTGTTTAGCAGATAACTCTGACGCATCTCAACCTTTTCAGACGTACTTCAGCTTATCTTGAAGCTCTTTTTGAGACCTTCAAAATGAGTTGAGATAGGTTTGATTTCGACCAACTGGAGACGTGTTATCTTGATTCTTCCCAAGAGAGATTTTTATCGAAAATGACAAAAAATTGCATTTTTGGCCTCATAATGATATTGCTGGGAATTTATTTTTTACGAAGATATATTTACAGTATTTACAAGATGTCCAATTTGGAAAACAATCTTGTGATGAATTTTATTTCTTACCAGTGTCAATAATCAAATTAGTCGAAAAACTTGGAGAGGAAATTTATTGCATATTTTTTATAGCAACATTGATATTGCAAAATAGAATAAAGCTAAAGAATCAATTGATTCAGATAAGAGCTTATAGACACTGGAAAGCTTGTGAAATAAGCTACATAATGACATAAGAAAGTTTTCCATTTCATAGAGTTTCATATGAAAAATTTCTAATAGGAACCCATGGAATTTTCCAAGGTTTCTATGAGTTAGTATATACACATGTAGTTGTGTTTACATATTGCATCGGCCCTTCGGAGATAAGATTGCTACTATACCGACCCAGAGGCGCGCGAAACTTTGAATACTAGATAAAAGCTAATAGAAAGTTATATCTTGAGTTCTCAAAATAGAAACCAAAATTTTGGGGTTATGGCAGGAGCATCGTCTCGAAATCATCCGTTCGACCTGGAAAACCCTCGGTGTTGGAACAGAGACGCACGGAGGACTTGATGCAAGGGACTCAGGGGCTCGCTTAGAAGATCACCGTAGAAATAGGACGAGCAAGAAAGGATATCGCGTGCAGATGACGCTCAGTCCAAATTTTGAAGTGTATTTTCGGAGGCGCAGAGGCACCTGGTGATTTCTCGATCTCCGGATGATAAAATTGGCACAGGTCGCTCCTAGCCGAGCAACGACGTCATTCCTCCTGCAAGGAATATTTTCACCTCATCAATCAAGTGACCCTCTTTTCGTGATTGAACAGATTCTAGATCACGATGAGGAAAGCGAACGACGAAATTTTCCAGCAGTAATTTGCTGCTGATAATCAATAACATGCGGTCGCAACCTTCGCGAGGTTATGATGATCGACGACTCATCATTATTTTAACTCATTATTATTATATCGATACCTCCTACGAAGAAAAACACTTTCATAGCCGCCGGCGAAAAGTAACACGTACGCTTGTCATTCGCGAAGAGTAACACAAACGCGTACCCCCGGCGAAAAGTATCACTTGGCGCTTGTCGCCGACGAAAAGTATCTCATAGCAGTACCACTGACGAAGAGTATCACTTAGCGTTTGACGCCGACGAAAAGTATCACGTAGCGCGTACCACCGACAAAGAGTATCACTTAGAGCTCGTCAGCAACGAAAAGTATCACCTCTGCTGACTCTTGAATGATTCTCGTAACATTTTAGTACCGCTTGAGCAAGTTACTATGGACTAGGGGCCGTTCACAAAGGACGTCCGCACTTGAAAGGGAAGGAGGGCTATCGCAAATGCGACAGTTTCGGACGTGGGGGAGGGGGGTGTAGATGCATTGTGACGTCCTATGAGAGTTATCCATATTTGAGGGTTGTTGTCAATTCTCGCTCAAGTTTTGATATCGTTCATCAGTTGAAATATTCTAAATCTGGCGCGAACGTCACAATTTTAAATCAAAAGATAAATATTATACATATGTACACTACCGGTCAAAAGTCTGAGGACACCTGGGAATCAAGCTGATGATTTTCAGAGTTGAAACACTTTCGAAAAATAACAGGAATAATTTCTTGTTCAGATTGAAAGATTACATCGGATAAGCCAACGAAATATTTCAAGAATCAAGAAAAAATATCCCCAGGAATTCATATTATTATATATCGTCGCCCCCGACGAAGAAAAACACGTCCCCATTTAAAAATGCATTGGGAGAACAATGGGAGGTGTTTTTCTTCTTCGGGGGCGACGATATGTCAAATTTTTCAAATAAAAATTTTCGACTTCTGATTCTTCTTGTTCACAAGGCTGATGTAATTTTCCAATCTGAACAAGAAAGTATTTCTGTCATTTTTCGAAATTATCGAGATTTTTCGAGTTCTGAGGCATTTTAACAAGAAATTTCAGATTTTTGACCCGAAAAAATGTATTCAGTCCCACGGGAATGAGCGAAACGGCCTGAAACATTTTTTGGGGGGATTTTTCATGATTTTTCACAAAATGTCGTATGGATTTGGTGATCCGACGGAGGGGACGTAAACCAGGAAATAAATATGGTCGAAAAATTCTCTTTTCAAAAAAACGACTGCGCCATCGTTTTTAGATCGAAAAAATACATATGAATAAAGGTCTTTAGCCCCCCATGATTTTTTAGGCCAGACTCCAAAATCAGGGGTGCACCTCCCCTTAAGCTTGAGACCCGATATTTTATTCTTCTTTTCCAATAAAATCATATTTCTTTTTTTACATCGAATTATGAACAGTGATCTATACTACCTTTGATAACGTTCCAAAATAGAGTTAATATGAAGCAGATTTCTTCGAATACTCTCAACTTCACAAGTCTCCAGTAATTTATCGATTAATCTCAAGTTTAGGTGTCTTGCTAATATCTTACAAATTTCAGTAGTGTAATAGACTTTGTAATGAAGTAGAACATTTGTTATAGAACAAAAAAGTGAACTTCGGAATGAAATATAACTTTACAGGACTGATGAGGTAGATTACCAGTAATCTAGTCAGTCTGTGACTTTCAATTGAAGTAAAATAAATATAAGTAATTACTTATTTTTTTTTGTACCAGGAATAAATGGAGTACTCAGCATAGTATTGTACCATAGTATATCATCATCATCAACAATGATACCTCTTTCCATCATCGTTGTGATGTCTTTCTCTTTTCTAGCGGATAATGGTAGATTTCCGTCATAGGCTTTGTTAATGGGGCAACCCAAAATATTCTCCTTGGTGATGCCTTTTTTTGTCATTTTAATGTTTCTCTCTTCATCTCCGTAACTGCAAAAAGCAATTCCTGGGTCCGAAGCTTTGACTGCAAATTCTTTTACAGCGGAAGTCTTGAGGTCATCCCATTTAAATAAGTTTGCTAGTGAAGTAAAATCATGAATATCATCTTGAGTCTTTTCTGTAACTATGTATGAGGGCTCCTCTGTCTTGGCTGTCCTCATTATGTTACACCACTGAGCTTGTGAATATATGTCCTTATGTTTTGCCTTTTTTTCGATCATAGCATGGACTGAGTCTCCTGGAGCTTGCGTATGGCCCACCTCAAGGAACCTGAAAAAATTGGATGTGTCTTCTTATTCGTTCAGGAATATTCAGTCACTCTTTCAAATTTGATGAAAGCATAAACTGAGTCACTTCTAGGCTATGCATTGGGTAATGTGAGTGGTAATCTTACTCTACAAAGGAACGCGAATAAAAATTGGGAATAACTGATGAAATTTGATGTGGAAAATAGGCTAAATATGGAATATATTTAGCCCATTCTGTGAGAGTGACATAACGGCACAGAAGAACAAGTGAGCTAACATTCACGTGAGAGATGAATTAATCCAACCTGTGATAGATGTCCAGATTGAACTCAATTGATGCTCGTATTTCTGTGGCGAATACATTTTTGTTGCGATTCTGGCCCCCACAATTGTCGCTGTAAATGTGAACAGATTTCGCTTCTCTCTCTTTTACGTCTCGCAGATGATCGAATAGATATGAAGCAACCTCGTTTGAACCACGGTTTCCAGTGGCTTCGTTCCAAACAAAACAATACCCTTTGCTAGTGCTAAATTCATAGATTGTAAAGTTCCAAACACTGATTTTCGACATATAATACATCGTTCCGATCTCGGATCTAGGAGTGGTCAAAACTTTCTGTAAGTCCATGTGCATAACATAAACTGATTGATCTGTCTTTGCCAAAATAGCTGACTCATTCATACGTTTTCTGGCACTTTCAATGTCGTTTCGATATTTTCGCATACTGTCTCGCTTCGGCGTTTTGTCATCCTTTGATAGGAGTTTGTAGGTTTCACTTTTTTCACACCTGCAAAATGGACAAAAAACTCTTTACCGCCATGATGCTATAATTAGAGTGCGTCATATAGGTCATGAATGATTTTGACATTCCCATATGTGATACACATGTAAGAATGACCATACTAAAGCAAAGTGGTTCTAGGTCTATATGTATTAATTTCATCCGGCACAGCAAGTAAAATTGAGATAATTAATTCATAATCTTCTTAATACTCTTCAGGCACGAAATTAAATTCTCGGAAATATGCCGTGTGGATGTATCTTGACGGATGCCTATATGAACCATGGAGAAAGGGTGAATAATCACAAAATCACAGAGTAATAACCGTCACCAGTATTGCAAAGAGTAGTTGTACGAAAAAGGGTGACACAGGGTGTTATACATGACTGGAATGACTAAATTCACAATGAGCACTCTGCGACTGCTTAAGTGTGCTCTCTACCTTTCGAAAAGCGATGGTGGCGCCTCGAGCGGTCAATTTGGTATATTGCCAATAATAATTTTCAGAAACGAAGAGGGAAGAAATCAATAGTACCGCGCCCTGCGGACTATTTTTCTACAAATTTCAAGAAAAGTTTCGTCGAGATCGGTTGAAAATTGAGCTCAAAAATCTGCGGATAAATTTTTCAGTGTTGCTGAATTCTATCCGCGAATATTTGATCTCACTTCTGTCCCGATGTGGATGAAAGTTGATCTAAGATTAGTAGAAGAATAGTCCGCAGGGCGCGGCACGATTTGTTTCTTTTCGGCTTCGTTTTGGAAAATTGTTATTGGCAGTATACCAATTTGACCGCTAGAGGTGCGGCCATCGCTTTTGCGAGGTAGAGAGCACTCTTAACATTTAATCATACTTTTCAGACGAGTGATATTTTTTAACTACATTTGCACACTCCATGAGCCAAGAAAGAAATTATTCGATTCCATATCTGTCTTTTTTGGGAATGAAGAACTCGAGATTATATTCCGTATTGAATATATCTTTATACATGTGTTCTGAAACAACTCTTCCTATGTTGTTCTCCCGTGCTGATTCTATGTATAACTTATACATCATAGCCAAAGATTCGATGGATTCATCAAGGTAATTTTTGGCAGTTCCTTCTCGGCAGTAGTGCGATTCCATCGTAGGGAATGATTCAATGTGAGCTCTAGCGGAATCTTTGACGGATTCTGGAACTCGGTGGGGCCTGTTTTCCGTATGTCTTCCACGTTTATCGGATGATATGACACCTGTTAGTCCAGACTCTCTTTTCCTCTTCAGTGCGGTTTTCACTCGTTGATAAGAGATACCTATCGAAAAGAGAACACGTAAGAAAACTGCAGTTCAACATTGCTAAATACTCATTTCTTTCATGTATTTTGACGCAGACACAGAATGAGCAGCCTAATGAATTCTCCAGAGATCAAATTTTCCTCAAGAGAGGAAAAACTCACCCAAAGTTTTCAAAAACATTTTTCGGCAAACAGGAATTAATTTTCCCTTTTCATTTGGTAAATTGTATGATGATTTGCCATATTTTTTGCCTTTTCCAATCATTTCAAGGTCTGGCTCAGATTCTGAATCACTGTCCGGTGGCGTGCCGGAATCTTTGCCAACTTGTTTCATATAAATCCAATTACATAGTGCCTCCCATTGAAGTTGTACACTTTCCAATTTGTACCATGCTCCAAAACATTTCTTCCTTGATGGCACATTGATATGTCCTGTGCATTTCATTGGACAATCAGGTCCACAACCCTCAATATCCATGGATTTTGGTAGAATGGGTTTATTCTTTCTGCCAACACCTGCTTCACCTGACACACGAGCTTTTTTTGCCTGCACATCGATCCAAGAATTGGGATCAGATTGTCTCTTCCTGGTCTTGGTCTTTGGAACGTAATCCCTGTGTCTCTTTTTGAGATTAAATATAGACGGAGTTGTATTCTGGCCGATTTCAAGAGCGTTTGAATTTCCGGATCGAGATGCAGAGTCTGTGCTGTCATTAACCCCGAGAGTGCTTGAATTTCCGGATTGGGATGCAGAGTCTGTGCTCTCATCAATCCTAAGAGTGCTTGAACTTCTGGATTGAGATGCAGAGTCTGAGCTCTCATCAAGCCCAACAGTGCTCGAATGCCCAAACTGGAATGCAGAGTCGTCGAAAGTACGCTGATGAACGCTACTATCTTCAATCGAATATTGAGTTATTGCAAGTGGCATATTCTCATTGAGCATAATTGTATCCTCATCGTGACTTGTGAGTATTGGACCATCTACTGGATGATGATTTGGGTTGTGAGCAAGACTGAAAGGAACCTGGTGTGATCTTGAGAGTCTTGCAACTACATCACAACTCTGCGGAGCAGCATTTTGTACTGTGGATGGTACATGTCAGTCGCACTGAATGTCTGCAACGAAAGAACTAGACGATTTTTCCCTGTCTGAAAGTGAGTTACTATTTGCGAGGTCGGCAAGAGTTTGACGGCCACTATCAATCTCTTTGCAGAGATTGACTTTTGATGAAGTTGGTGAACTAATTCCGACCGGCTCGTCAAATCGAGCTACCAATGACGGATAGTTCGGAATCGATGCAGGTGCGAGTGGAAATACAGCTGATGCAAAGTCAGTAAATGCTGTTTTGACCGTACTATCCGAATTTCCTTTTGCGGCACTTGCTCGGGAGTCTTCGCATGAATAAAGATCCCATTCTAACTCATTTTGCATCTTCTTATTCGTTAACAAAGCCTCTTGAGAACCATACCGTGAGTCTTTGTCCACCAGAGTAACTTCTGACCCCGCTGGTTGTTGACTATGGAAAGATTTCCCTGCGCGAATAAAGAATGATTTCATCAAAGACGAACGCATGGGCAAATCAATTCTATTTTCAAATTCAGGCAGTGATTTTTCATCCTGAGGCTAGTTAAAATGTAATTCTTAGATAAGGATGAGAGAATCATGAATAGGGTAAAAGTTGCAATTTCGATGAATGAGGATATTTGCTCAAGATTGCCTTTCATTGAATGCTAAGTATGCCCACAGGTGGATGAACTAGCAATTAAGCTCACTATGCATAGCTTACCATTCCATGATTCATTTGGAATGAAAGTATTCCAATTATCATTCGAAGGAAGGACAAATTCTTGAGTGATTCTTTGGTTAGCCCTAGGAGCAGCAGTTCCATCTTCATTCCAAATTTCTAAATCTGCAAAAGAATACGATACAGTGTATAGCGAAAACCACACCTGCTTGTACTAAATAAAGACAGGCCAACTTCCTAGATGACATTTTTGAGAGCATTAAGATATTGGAACTTTCTTTCAACTTGCCATACGGTATCAAATGAGCCATGTAATGGGAAGAAATGGACCACAACAGCTTTGGCAACAGATTATGATGAATTAATGAAGAACCAGGAGATTCGATCCACATATGGATAAAATAGGCTCAATAAAGGGATTCTTAAATTTTTTCGCGTTTCAGATAAGTATTGGGATAAAAGAGAGCGACAAGGTTAGTTCTGGTAAACATTTGACATAAGATCTCCCTTACACCACTATTCAGTGATATGGAATTGTGTATCCAAATTTCAAAGCACCACTCAAAAATCGTGAAATAATTTTTATCCCTGATCTCATCAGGGGAAATGGAGACCTATTGACGCCCTTGACTATCCAGAACCTTCAATCGATAAGATATGTAGCTCCAAGCATTGCTAAGGTAACCGAAATTAGTTCAGAAGTCGATGGAACGTGTCTTGTGAATATATGTTACTTTTCAATACACTGTGCGTGATATAGTACTTTGCGCACAGTTTGTCGACTTTTACTCACAGTTCATCGAAAATTGTAATTCGATACACGGGAGTAAAACCTATTTTTTGCATCCTCGTAATAATCCCGACCCCCGACCTGCGGCTCGGGCCGGAAACTCATCTCCCGGGCACGGACAAGTTTTTACACCCTTGTATCGAAACGTACTATACAACCTCATGTCGAAGTTTGAAATCAGATGGATAGATTGACTACATATCAGTTATAGCTACACACGGTACGGAAGAACTCTAAACTCACTCCACAAATATTTGGTAATATAGAATTTTGTATCCAACTGTCGACGATTCAGTCACGAACATGTTGAAAAATACGCAGCTAAACGAGATTAGCAGTATGCTTCCTCTCAACGGAATACTCTCATCCGTTCATTAAAATAAATGAAGAATTTGGAAAACTGATCTGATATCAGAAAGGAATCAATTTTGGATGATATTTCAATTGTGAATTCTGATTTTCTTTTCCGAGAAACCCTTCCAGGGGGATTGAGATGACCTAGGGTGTGTTCTTTCTTTTTAGTGAAACACAATCGTTCTCGGTGAAAACATCTCACGTGAGATGGGTCATGATACAACGTAAGATCTCACGTCGGATCGATGATTGAATATCGTTTTTCTGCTCTAGCAATAATTGTTTTCGTGATTAAATGATCCTCATGGGCATCATGAGTGACCAGATGCCCCAAACCACCATGAATTTTGATATAATGTGAACTTTCAACAAATCGGCGGACTGCGGCGGGCGACACAGCGAGCGCGGACAGGTGACTACCATGCCACCGTGTTGCAGGCGTCCAACCTCTGGTCTCACCTGAAATTTCATGTAGGATCTCACGTGAGATCTCACGTTGGATCTCACGTTGGATACTACGTGAGATCTCTACCATCATACTTTTGTTATACACAGTATTATCCCAAAATTGTTACTCGGATACTGGAACTCTAATCACTTTTTTAAAGGAGACTTTTTGGCGTGAATGAATAAAAATGCGATTCAAGAATAGAAGTGTGATGATTGTAGAGTAGGTTGGGCCAAAAAAGGACGTTTTTCGAGAATCAATACGCCCTAGCGTGGAAATATTGTGTTTGTAAATACAGATGTGGAAAAAATTCTGCTGGACGCTGAAAGATGAGATTCCAGGTCCCAGCAAGAGCCTTCAAGCTTTTATTAAAATTAACACATGTTTAAACGGGAATGTCCCTAATTCAAAACTTTCTTCTTGGTAACTTTGCTTGCATTTCTGGGGCATCCGAGCATTTCCCAACGTTCTTTAGCTCATTATGGAGCTTGTTCCAAATCCTACAAAATAAGCTAAAGTACGTCTAATTTCAACTGACCAGAATCAATCTATCTTGATTTTTCTACAAAATGATCATTATTAGGAATTCCAAAAATAGGGCGATTCTCCCTTCTAACGTTGCTTGTATTTTTTTCGTGCATCTGAACATTTTTCAACGAATTTCGATCCCTTTTTATGCTTGTCACAGAACCTACAAGATTACATGAAGTCCGTCCAACTTCGACTAACCCGAGCCAATCTATCTCAATCTTTCCATTTAGAGTTTTGGAAGAAGTGAGGTGGGAGGGGGAAATCGCTCATTTTGGGATTCCTCGAAAGTAATCATTTTTGGAAAAATTGAGACGGATTGGCTCGGATTAGTCGAAATCAGACGTACTTTAGCTCATTTTGCAGGTTCTGTGACATGCGTGAAAATGGATTCGAACTCGTTGAAGGATTTTCAGATGCGCCAGAAATACAAGCAACGGAGAATCGCCCTATTTTTGAAATTTCTAATAATGATTACTATTTGAGAGAACTAACAAAGGGGGACCACGGGGTCCGGGTCGCGAATCTTCCCCAAGATTTTTTTACGGTTTTGTACTATCGAGAAGATGAAGAATCCAGAGTAACTCCGTCGAATGGCCCTCCTGTCCGAAAATACAAGTACTGAAATTAGCATTGTCTATATAGGCTCATGTTAAAAAGTTCTATAAATAGATATACTCGCAATGCTAACATTTTTGCTTGTAGCTCTGGACAGAAGGCCCATTCGACGGAGTTACTCTAGATTCTTCATATTCTAGATGGTACCAAACCGTGGAAGAATTTTGGGGATGATTGGCGACTCGGGCCCCGTGGTCCCCCTTGTAAGATAGATTTGTTCTGGTCAGTTGAAATCAGACGTACTTCAGCTCATTTCGTAGGTTTTGGAACAAGCTCTAAGATGAGCTGAAGAACGTTGGGAAATGCTCGGATGCCCCAGAAATGCAAGGAAAGTCACCAAGGAAAAAGTTTCAAATTAGGCGCATTCCCGTTTAAACCTGTGTTAATTTTAATAAAAGCTTGATGGCTTTTACTGGGACCTATAATCTCATCTTTCAGCGTCCAGCAAAATTTTTTCAACGTCTCTATTTACAAACACAATATTTCCACGCTAGGGCGTATTGATTTCCGAAAAACGCCCTTTTTTGGCCAAACCTACTCTACAATCATCACACTTATATTCTTGAATCGCAGTTTTATTTATTCACGCCAAAAAGTCTCCTTTAAGGCGATGCGGCCACCGTGCACCGTGCACGCTGAAAGTTATTCGCACTTTTCTCTGACATTCTCGCGATTTGGACCAAACGATGAGAAGACGAGTGTTTATTATCATCTCACTTGAGTTCTTCTTCTCGTCGTTCAGCTCAAATCGCAAGAGAATTGGATAAAAGTGGGAATAACTCGGCCGCGGAAACCTCCTAACCTATAATACAGGCACATTGTGATTCTCACTTTTATCCGATTCTTTTGCGATTTGAGCTAAACGACGAGAAGACGAAGTCAAGTTAGATGATAATAAACACTGGTGTTCTCGTCGTTTAGCCCAAATCACAAGAGTATCGAACAAAAGTGCGAATAACTTTCAGCGTGCACGGTGACCGCATCGCCTTAAAAAAGTGATTAGTGTTACAGTATCTAAGTAACAATTTTGGGATAATACTGTGTACAACAAAAGTATGATACAGAGATCTCACGTAGTATCCAACGTGAGATCCAACGTGAGATCTCACGTGAGATCCTACATGAGATTTTAGGTGAGACCAGAGGTTCGACGCCTGCAACACGGTGGCATGGTAGTCACCTGTCCGCGCTCGCTGTGTCGCCCGCCGCAGTCCGCCGATTGGTTGAAAGTTCACATTATATCAAAATTCATGGTGGTTTGGGGCATCTGGTCACTCATGAAGCCCATGAGGATCATTTAATCACGAAAACAATCATTGCTAGAGCAGAAAAACGATATTCAATCATCGATCCCACGTGAGATCTTACGTTGTATCATGACCCATCTCACGTGAGATGTTTTTACCGAGTTTGGTTTGGGCAGATTTTTCATAGATCTAGTTTATAGACGATGGAAATGTAGTTCTTGGAGAAAATTCCGATTTTTGCAAGAAAAATTGAATCCTAATCATGTTCAAATGTAGTTGAATCGAATTCGGTTTCAACCAATTCGTGTAGTATCTCTTATACTATGAATCTCGTATACTAAGAAAGTATCTCTGTAGTTCATTAAATGGTTGAATGATTAATTAGACAGGGAGATATGAGCAAGAAATGAGTTTGAGTAGAATTTTTTTTCTCATATTGTGAGTTACTTTCACGAAATCACCGTTTAGGGGAAATCAGATGATCTGGACTAGGGTTTTTGGTCAAGATATATCGTCCAGTTGAAAGATGATCAAAGTAGAGTTTTTTTCAAAAAAATTGTATTTTTAAATAATGAATCCAATATATTGAAACGAATCTTTGAAAACTTTGTCTTCGCGGGACTATTCGTCATTCGTCACAATACGACACTACTTTGGAGTGTTAAGGCCAGTCCGTAGTGCTTACACTTGCTCACTACTCCATAGATGGCACCACGGTGATTTGCATAGTGTAATTCCAACGATACTTAATTTTTAAATAGTTGCAAACACTTTTCGGACCAAACCATTGAGTCAGCGCGCTTCCCAATGGAATTGTCAATCGTTCGAGCTTTGTTGCGTCTCAAAACTCGTGTTATATTTTGCGAGATTTGGAAAATGGCAATCGTGCTTGACAGCGTGGTTCCTACGATGAGGCAGCTCAGCTCAAGATTGCAGATTTCCAAATCCTGCAAAATATATCGCGAGTTTCGAAACGCAACAAAGCTCAAATGATTGGAAATTTCATTAGGAAGCGCGCTGACTCAATGATTTGATCCGAAAAGCGTTTGCAATTATTTAAAAATCAGATATTGTTTGAAAAACTGCATGAACTCCGGTGCGTGTCTGGTTGCGGTATTGCGGGGACTACGGACTGGCCTTAAGCGACTTTTATCTAACACATACTACTCTCCATTAATCCAGGATATCGTACAGAGAGAATCAAGTACAGTAATATACACGCGAAAATACATTATGAAAATGTCTAGTACTTATATCCAATTGCATAAAAAATTTCGACAAATAAATCAATGTCCCGAAGTGAGGATGTCTGTATACAAGCCTCCAAAAGATTAACATTCTACTGCTCGTCAATATCTGCACTGCCTGCCGCGATTAATATTTCGGCTGAATCACGCACTCATTGCAGAAATAAGTACCTGGTTACGGGCCCGGGTGATGAGTTGCACGTCATCACCCGAGCGGTTTTTCCCCTCTGGTAAGTAAAAATCTGCTACAATAACAATATATGCTGTCGGAGCAGATGGATTTCTACTTTTCCGCGCTGGGCTAGCCCAGCGCGGCAGGCATTCCCTCATAATGGTCGTGCCCCTGACAAAAGTTCACCCGTCAGACTACCATATACACGCAGCTTGTCGCTCTCCGCCACGCTGCCGGCTCCAAAATTTCTATATTATCAGTTTTCCGCGCGCGAGGTGAATCTCAACATAATACCTCGCACAGTACGAGAACTGAAGATTGAAAGACGTCAAATCATTTTTGGGGTCCTGAGTTTACGGGCATGGTTCCGTAGAGTTGTTACAACGAAATATGGAGCATGCAATTGTTACAAGAGCATTCAATTACAAAAATGTGTTTCTCAATAGGAGCAACTATCAGTAAAATTGTATGACTGCTATTTCGATTACCTTGTCATACTCCAATATCTCGGAGAAGAATAGTAGAACTATACAATAAATCCAATTCAGTATGCTATCAGAGATAAACATTTGTCATTTGTAGCTTACACTATCATGCACCGTCGCAACCGACCGACCAAAAACTTTCAAGGATAGCAAAGTCTCCCCCGACCAACACATTATTAGATAATCAGAGCAGTACTAGCTATGTACTTACCTAGGTCGTCATCAGGCTCGTTCATTATTCCAACCGGTAATATTCGATTTCCCACTGCGTTGAAAAGGAAGTGTGGATCCAATGATACAAACACAGGTGCACGCAGGTTCACGACACGCAAGGCACGAGCACTACAAAAGACAGCGAAGTCAACTAAAGTGTGAACTGCAAACTGCAATCGCGCCGGGCACGGGTGGAATTCGTGGAAGGCGGGAAAAACATTGGTCGCCCGGTTCGCCTGAACTATCTCTCTCTCTCTCCCTCTCTCTCTATCAATCTCTCTCTTTTTTTCTCCCCCTAGCTTTATCCTTTTTTTTTTTTTTTTTTTTTTTTTTTTTTTTTTTTAAGGTGGTTAGAGGGCAAAATCTGCCTCAGGATCCCTCGGATCCGTCCCCAGACACCGGACTGGTTCAGCTTACGCGGACTACGCATAGCCCACGCAGGCCATACCAGGCGGGACACGGGTTTGGGTGGGGCCCACCGAGAGGTGGGCCCGGCCGTGTAATATCCCTCTCCCCTCGATGTCCGATACCTAGGGCATCGGGCAATCAAGAAGGAGATCCACCTGCATCTACCATCTCATCCCGGAACCGCGTGAGCATTACTTCAGGATGAGCGGCATGTCTCGCGCTCGATTGCGAGCGTTCCTCTTCTCCATCTTCTCTCTTCGGCCACTTGTCGGCATCTTCTATCTTCACTCTTCATTGTTCCCTCTCTTTCTTCTTTCTTCTCTCTTCTTTCTTCTTTCTTCCCTCTTCAGTGCATCAGATTCCTCCTGGAATCATTTGGGCCTCTTAGGCGCCCCTTCGAGGCGCCTTACTTCCCTCTCTTTCTCCTCTTTGTGGGTGATCACCAGCTTGATGTATCCGGTGAGTCTATCCCATGTCTCCTGGTTGCGGAGTAAGTACGGGACGAGATACTCAGGTGTTAGTTGAGCACCCAGCCATGCATCCAGCTCGGCGCGCTCTCTCCGGGTGTCGCTGCACTTGAACAGGGCATGTTCGGCGTCATCCCATTCGTCCCCGCATGACTGACATGCTGGGGTCGTTCTCTTCTTGAACCTGGTTAGATAGGAACCGGAGCAACCATGATCGCTCAGTGCCTGCGTCGTCCAGTAGTCCATCTCTCCGTGGGTGCGTTCCGCCCACTTGGCTACGTCACGGATCAGCCGGTGCGTCCATCTGCCGTTCGCAAATGGCGAATCCCACTCAGTTTGCCAATGCTCAAGGGTGGTTTCCTTCTCGTTGTCGCGGATGATCTCCTTCATCGTCGGAGTGAGTACTCGTTCGGCTCCGATCACTTTCTGGCGGTCCCAGATCCTCACTCGCTCCGCGACGAGCAAGTGGATGGGCGGAGTACTCGCCAATACGTAAGCCGCATCTCCTGACACAGTGCGGTAGGCACGGATACTCCTCAGGGCCGCTCTTCGGTGGACAGGCCCCATTCTCTTATCGATGATGGTCTTCTCTACCCTCTTCCCCCACACGGGTGCACCGTACAGCATGATGGAGGTAGTGACGGTGTTGAGAAGTGCGCGCCTCTTTTCCTTGGGTCCTCCGATATTCGGCATAAGCCGCTGGAGCGCCGCACCGACCTTGCTCGCCTTCTGGGCGGCTTCCTGGATGTGCTTCTTGAACGACCACTTGTCGTCGAGCCATACACCGAGGTATTTCAGCTCTGTCTTCCGTGGAATCTCTTGCCCGTTGATATAAAACCGGGGTAAGTCAAACTTCCTACGCCTTGTGACCACGATTGCTTCGCACTTCTTGACAGCGAGCTCCAGAAGCCTGCTGATCATCCACTCGTAGACTCGGGCTAGCGCTTCGTTCGCGCGTCTACCCAAGAGTTCCTCGTTGTCAGCCCATACTATGAGTCCCGCGTCGTCCGCGAAAGCCACTATTATCACTCCTTCTGGCAGTTCGATAGACAGTAAGCTGTCATACTGGGTGTTCCAGTTGAACGGCCCGGAGACCGATCCCTGTCCGATTCCGGCGGACAGTACCCGAATCTCTTGTCCCTCGTCGGTGTCGTACACGAGGGTCCTGTTCCGCAGGTAGTCACTCGTGACGGCTAGTAGATAGGGGGGCACTTTACCTGCTTGGGATTGATAGACTCGCTCCCAGCTCGCGCAGTTGGATGCGTTCTTTATGTCCAACGCAATGATGGCACAGAATCCTCCTCTTCCTTGGTATGGGTTCCCTACCGACGCTTGAACCCGTTCTTGGACCGCCTCGATCACGTGCACAGTGCTCCGTCCCTTCCGGAACCCGAACTGAATTGGTGATAGCCCACCGCCTTCTTCGTAGGCTTTTTCCACCCTGTTGAGCACCATCCTCTCGTACATTTTCCCGATATTGTCGAGCATGCTGAGAGGGCGTTGACCTCCTTGACCCTTAGGTATCAGGACCAGCTTCTGGCGTTTCCACTTGTCCGGGAAAGTTCCCGCGCTCAGACAGATGTTGAAGAGGTCGAGGAGTAGATCTGGCTTGTATTTGAAGACCAGTTTCAGAGCCTCGTTTGGGATGCCATCCAGGCCAGGGGCCTTGCCGTTCGGCATTCTCTTCGCCGCTATGAGTAGCTCTTGCATAGTGAAGAGCGGGATGGGGTCTTCGCTCTCCATAGGGAATGTAACTCTGGGTTCTCCTGCTGGGAAGAGGTCTTCCACGATGGTGCGCAATGTTGCTGCATCGGTCGGTGCTGGGTTGCCCTTCCGGGGTCGGACCTTTGACATGACCACGCGATATGGCGTGCCCCAGGGGTCTTCGTTAACCATGTCGCACAGTTCACCCCAGCACTTCTCTTTGCTCCTCCGGATGGTTAGAACGAGAGCCTTCTTTGCTTCTTTGTACGCTCTGTCATCTTCCGCCAGCGATGGTCGTTGCAGCTTCCTTGATCGCCATGCGGTCCTCCTTTTCTTGTTGCTCGTTCTTCGGAGAGCCTTGATCTCATCGGTGATCCAGTACTCTGGTTTCCTCCAGAAACATGGTGTTGTCCTGCGAGGCATCGACGCGTCGCAAGCTCTCGTGATGGCGGATGTTACCATCGCCACAGCCTCGTCCGAGGCGGAGTTCATCGGGAGATCTTCGACTGTTTCTATCGATTCCCGGAATTTTCCCTCGTCCAGCTTCCGTACCTGCCACCCCGTTGGTCGCGGTCTGCGTGTCGTCTGTCTCTGTCCGTCAGTCCTAAGTCGAAACCGAATATGTCGATGGTCACTCAGTGTTTCCGTGTCCAGAACTTCCCACGATGTCATACGTCCCATGAGCGACGGGCTCATGAACGTCAGGTCGAGGACCGATGATGAACCTCCCTCCCGGGACCGAGTGTCGTGCCGGTAATAGGTGATAACCCCCGTCTCGTTCGCGAGCACTAATCCCAATGCCTCCATGGCATCAGCGAGTATTACCCCCCGTCTATCGCGCGGCCCCCCGCTCCAAGTCGGTTCCTTGGAGTTGAAATCTCCCGCGATTATAGCTGGGATTATAGCATTGCCTCACATCCTCTTCTAGGTCGTGGAGCTCGTCTTCAAATTCGTGCGTCTTGAGCGACGGCGAGTAGTAGCAGCTGTAAACAGCTGTGCCCCCTATGGTCTTTCGAGCATAACCACGGCCACTAACAGCTGGTTCAGTCTCGCGGATCGCGGGATTCGTGATCTGAATTACAGCGGTCCCCCAGTGATCGAACGTGGAACGGGAAAGTTCGCGCTTCCGAGGCGGTTCGGAGATGATCAGAACATCGATACCCCCTTCCTTGGCGGCAGTGTGTAGGAGGTCACAAGCGTCCCCGCTTCTCCTGAGGTTGGCTTGGATGAAGTTAGCCATTTCTTCCCCCCCTGCGTCTATATGTCGCCCTCGCGTTTTGGTAGGCTGTGCAGTTGCTAGAGCCTGACCTGTGGTCAGATCTGGTTCCGATAGCCACGCAGCTGAGGCATTTTGGTTTCTCTTTACAGGTAGCGGCGAGGTGTCCTGGTTCACCGCACTGGAAGCAGAGTTTCGGTTGACGTTCCTCTGCCTTCTCTTTTTTGCAGCCTGAGGCCTTGTGGCCATACTCTAGGCAGTTATAGCAGCGTGGGATGCCTCTCTTCTCACGGATTCTCACTCTGCTCCATCCCACCTTGGGTTCTTCCCAGTCCAGGAGGCGGTGAGCGAGCCTCGCTGGGATGGACACAACCGCTGTTTGGGTGCCTCGGGAGCCGTTTCGCAGGCTCTTGACTATTATGGCTCCATCCTCGTTTTCTGGTAGGGCCTTCGCGAGGTCCTTCTGCACTTTAGTTTTGTCGACATCGTAGTCGACTCCGAGAACCTCGAGGGTCATGCTATTTGCGAGGCAGTGGACGGCCCCTTCTTGCCCGACGACTGGTGTCAGAGCCGCTTTGATGGCTGCAGCGTCGGTGCCCTTCCTCAGTTCAATGAGGATTTGTCCTTCCTGTGTCTTGCGGATGCCCGTGACTTTAGAGCCCACTTCTTCATTAAGGTCATCCGTCTTTATCTTGCGCAGCATATCTGCGTAGCTTAACCCACCTTGGTTTGCCGTGACGAGAACGGCGTCGGATTTCGCTCTTCTTGGCTTCATCTTTGCCTTCTTTCCAGCGGTGTCACTTGATCGACCGCTTTTCTTTGCCCTCTTTGTATTTCTCTTAGAGACCACTTCCTGCCAAGGCCCGTCCTGCTTGGGCCTATAAGGAGTCGATGTCGAGCGCGGTGTTTCGAGGGCTCCCGATGGATGTCCGCGTCGCGTCCTCTTCGTATTGTGCTGTTTCTCTTGTCGCGATTCCGGTTTATTCGCCCCCCTTCCCTGTGTGCCGCTTCCCGACGCGGCTGGCCCAGAGGGCTGCGCACTCCTCTTCATTTTTAGGGTCTTCTCCGCTTCGAGAAGTGTCGTCTCGAAAGCCGCTCTCTTCCCTTTGTCTGCCGCAAGTAGGCCTTCGAGAGCGTGGCCAATATTCTTGAGCTCTTCCATGTCGCCCTGAGTTCCTTCTGGGATGTTGGAGGCAGACTCGGCTATCCCTATGACCAAGTTCAGGTGGTCGAGGAGAAGATGAGTCTTCTCCTCCATCTGTTCTCGGCACATTTTCAAGTCCCTCCATCCTTCCATTAGATCGGGGGCCTTGTCTCCATTTCTTTGTCGACTGGCCTTCTCAGGTGTGGGGAACCGATCGATGTCCATATCCTCCGGTGTTTTTTGACCTCTTTCGAGTCCGCGGTCGCAGTCCTTGGATGTCAGGGTGTCTTCTGACTTCTGGGACTCCGTGGTGGTGTTAGAGTCCCCTGAATCCGAGCTGGAATCGGCGGTATCGTCTCCCTTGTTCTTGTCTTGCGTAAGCTGGATCTTGATCGCGGGGTTGATCTTCATCAGCTTGTCTGCCGCCGCTTGCGCTTCTGCAGCAACCTTCGCGTTCTTCTCTTTTTGGCTCAAGAATGTGAGCTTCGATTGCTTCAGCGTTCGCTTATCTACTTCCTCACCCGGACCCCTCCTCTTCCTGCTGTTCGGGGTGAGGTCTACTCCTTTCTGATGTTGGTCCTTTCCTCCAACTATCTTCGCCAGAGGCGTATTTCCATCGCTTGTAGCTTTACGCGTGAGTCCACCAGCCAAGTGTGCCACTGGTAGCGCGCTTTGCATCGTTGGGGGGCCCCCCCCCCAAGATCCGAATGGGGCCCCGCTTTACTTGGGGAATTCTTGCCGTCAATGCTGGACATCTTCTTCTTTCTTCTTTTTTCCAGGGCCTGGAATCGCATGCTGGCCGACCCCGGACCAGGCCAGCACGGGTGTGGTGTGTTGTGTGATGCGTGTTCTGTATAATGTTGGTATGTCTGTGTAATGCTTGAGCAAGCGTAAGTATGGTGCGTGTAGAGTGTAGTGTTTGTGTTAGTGTAAGTGTAGGACTCGGGTCCGGAGGGGCGTCACTCCCTCAAGCTCCAAGTGCAACCCTAGGGTCACACCCAAAGCCCCCTACGGGGCCCCTAGCTTTATCCTCTCCAACTGTTTCTCTATTTCCTTCCGAGAATCCTGCTTATTATAATTTGATTTTTAAGGTATTGAATATGGATTGTGTTTACATTTCGCATCGGTTAATGGCGAGATATTTTCTAAATGTTATCTCAACCTCTCTCTCGTCATCTATCTAAATGTTTTAATCATCTGCCGAAAGCATCTCAATATTTGAGAATCTTACTCTAAACATGAATAAACAGTTTAGGTAAATGCATCTCTTTGGCCAAGTCTACATAGACGCGCTCACCCTGGGCGCGCGCGCTCTCTTCGCTTGCACTCTTTACCCAAACATCGGAATTTGTACCGAAAATGGGATTCGAAAATCTTTCGACGAGTGTTCCCTCTCGATCAAAGTATCAGCACGGGTTTGTGAGATGCAAAACGGCCAGTCTATTGCGTAAATCAACCGAAGAATTGATTTGCATCGAATAGAGATCGAAAAATGAGAGACATGGATGTCAGCCGATGTGTACTCTAAATCTCTTGGAGGGGGAAAAGCCTTTAACTACAGCTTCTTTCCCTTCAAGCTTACAGGGATTTCGGAATGCCTCTAACTGAAGGCAAATTTGCCTCCAATTGAAGAGAAGTTTGGTTTTGCCTCTAAGGTGAAGTGCTAACCTCAAAATTAGTGCGAACAAAGGCGAGTTGTTTTGACACAACTCGCGGGAGTTCTTTTCCTTCTAATAGAAGAATCTAAAGGATGATCGTCCTTGATGAAATTCATAATCCAAATCAGAGTGATGTGGAATCGATGCGATGTTATATCATATGCACACGGCAAGCATATGTTGAAACGTGTTGTGCGACTTATTGCTTCGTATAATTATAGAGCAGGCTATTCGGATAACGTGTACGAATTTTGAGATGAAACGCGTGTAGATGCTTGGTGGTCTCGCGGTAAACCTTTTGCCCGGCAACCTGAAGATCAAGAGTTCGCTCCCTCTTTCGTCGATTTTTTTTTTGATTACTATCATCATTCCATTATTTTTTCTACTCTATAGATTTTTTTATATATGATTCCAACTTCATCGTATTCTATCAGTTCTTGGAATAGTTTGAATTAAATTGTTTTAAACATTTTTGCATCCTGCATGAAGTCTCCAGTTGAAGTGACGAAATGACGAACGCTTTTCAGAATTTTTTTCACGCGAAATCAAAGATTTTCAATCAAAACGTATATTATTGGGCTCAATGATATCGCGAATGTTGTATTATGGATTCTACGGAGTTATTTCAAGGAGTGATCGAATGAAGTCAATTTAAAATCATATGCAAATAATTATAGAGTAGAAAAAGTAATAATAAAATGATGATAGTAAAAAAAAAAAAATTGTCCAAAGAGGGATGCGAACTCTTGATCTTCAGGTTGTCGGGCAAAAGGTTTACCGCTAGACCACCAAGCATCTACAGTAGTATGGTCTCAAAAGTCGTACACGTTCATCGGCTCCCCGGGAGCTTGAGTTTTGGGCATTTTTGTTATTATCCATCATGTTTACCTCCAGATTGAGGCGTATATCGTCAAAGATCTCGATATAGCCTGCTCTATAATTATACGAAGCAATAAGTCGCACAACACGTTTCAACATGCTTGCCGTGTGCATATGATATATCATCGCATCGATTCAACATTACTCTGATTTCAATTATGAATTTCATCAAGGACGATTATCCTTTAGATTCCCCTATTAGAAGGAAAAGAACTCCCGCGAGTTGTGTCAAAACAACTCGCCTTTGTTCACACTAATTTTGAGGTTAGCTCTTCACCTTAGAGGCAAAACCGAACTTCCCTTCAATTGGAGGCAAATTTGCCGTCAGTTAGAGGCATTCCGAAATCCCTGTAAGCTTGAAGGGAGAAAAACCTGTGGTTGAAGGCTTTTTTCCCTCCAAGAGATTTAGAGTGTACCTAATATCGCCACCCCCAACTTTTCAGACTACTAACTCACGGCTTATTCAACAATATTCAACATTATCTTGGGTCTGCATCGAGACTTTCTCCAGAAACTGTAAAATAACCAAAGATGTGCGGAACTCTAGTTAAGAAGAATCGAGCTATTTCATGTACACCAAAGATCAGATTCGTGTTACAAGAGTCACTCCTCCGTAAATTTGGGACATCTTGGGTGTTCTCAATCAGTATTCCATACACTTTAGCTCATCATACAGCTTTTGGAATGAATACCAATGTATAACCAAGATGATGCTGAATATTGCTGAATGGTTTGCAAGTTGGAGACCTGATGAAGAATTGGGGGATGCTTATATAAGACACAACCACGCCTCTCATTTTTCGATCTCTATTCGATGCAAATTAATATTTTCGGTTCATTTACGTGATAGACTGTCCTTTTTCATCTCACAAAGTCGCGCTGATACTCAAGTTGAGAGGGAACACTCGTCAAAAGATTTTCAAATCTCATTTACGGTACCTACTCCGGCGAGTACTCCGGTGTTTGGGTGGAGAGTGCAAGCGGAGAGAGCGCGCGCGCCCCGAGTGAGCGCGTCTATGTAGACTCGGACTTGGGTTTTCCAAATTTGTTAACTTCTACACCCAACCGGAAATCAGGAAAAGTCATCTGTCCAACGTGGCCAGCGCGAGGTGATAGTCTTCGTCTTTGGAAAATTAAATCGGCCTTGTGAACAAGAAGAATCAGAAGTCGAAAATTTTTATTTGAAAAATTTGACATATATAATAATATGAATTCCTGGGGATATTTTTTCTTGATTCTCGAAATATTTTGTTCACTTATCCGATGTAATATTTCAATCCGAACAAGAAATTATTCCTGTCATTTTTCGAAAGTATCGATATTTTTGATTGATAGTGCTTGATATGAGCTACAAAATGCGACCACGCAGAGCTCTCTACGACCAATAAGTTCTGAGATATCTAACTCTGAAAATCATCAGCTTGATTCCCAGGTGTCCTCAGACTTTTGACCGGTAGTGTACATATATGTATAACATTTATCTTTTGATTTAAAATTGTGACGTTCGCGTCAGATTTAGATTATTTCAACTGATGGACGATATCAAAACTTGAGCGAGAATTGACAACAACCTTCAAATATGGATAACTCTCATAGGACGTCACAATGCATCGACGACCCCCCCCCCTCCCCCACGTCCGAAACTGTCACATTTGCGATAGCCTTCCTTCCCCCTCAAGTGCGGACGTCCTTTGTGAACGGCCCCTAGTCTATAGTAACTTGCTCAAGCGGTACTAAAATGTTACGAGAATCATTCAAGAGTCAGCAGAGGTGATACTTTTCGTCGCTGAAAAGCTCTATGTGTTACTTTTCGTCGGCGACAAGCGCCAAGTGATACTCTTCGTCGGTGGTACGCGCTATGTGATACTTTTCGTCGTTGGTACGGGCTCTGTGATACTTTTCGTCAGTGACAAGCCCAAGTCATACTTTTCGCCGGAGGATATCGCGCAAGTGTTACTCTTCGCCGGCGTTCATCGTACGTGTTACTCTTCGTAGGAGGTATCGATATTAACTCATAAAATTGAATTGGAATACCATTGATACCATGAAAAATACTTATCAGAGAAAGTCGAGAGCGCTCCTGAGATGTTCTTCATAACATACGCTGCACCCTCACCCCTCGCATGAGTAATAATCCGAATTATTTTGCTCGCCTTAGTCCATCGGTATATCAAAATTCCATCAACTGCCAATTCCGCATGGATAAACAATCATCGAAGGATTGTTTTTCTGCTAGATGCCAACATCGTCAAAAAATATTTGATACAACGCTGGATTCAGGGTAGCAAAATAATTCGAATCCCTTATATCAATCCGCAGTACAATCGAGAAGTCAGTCGCATCGAAATTTGCGATATCTCGTAAGGCTATCGTTTCGTCGATAGAAATCGATGAAAGTCGTCAGTAGACATCGGAATAGTAAATAACAACAAAACCAGTAAAGTTCACAGGTTATTGTTGCAACAACACAGAGACTCGCATGGTTCCTATATAGTAAAACGATTCAATCCATACGAAAATTTGCGAGTTTTATGACGTCAACCTCATCTCGATGACCAGCTCATTGTGTTGTATTAAATATAACAATTTTCAAGAGATTTGATTGAAATGACGAGAATGATTTTATGTGGGTTACGGAAACATTTCGTCTCGATTCGGGTGGCAAAAATCAATTGAAGCTGAAATAGGTAAGTCGCGGCATGTTTCCAATTTCTTAGTGTCAGGTTTTCGTTGTAATTATAGCATCAATCATCATCTTCATGTCCACTTCATCAGGTCATCTAATTGATTCTAGCATTTTATATAGAATACTCTGATACTTTTTGGTCCATAATTTTTTATACACAATGACACGACTAATCATACTCAGTTCTTAAAATATTTGAGAGCTGTTATTATTTTTCTATCATCGACGCTCAATACTCATGTCAGGATTAGGTTTCACACTCTACCGAGCGACGCTAGCCGGAGTCAAATATCAAAAATGTAGAATTGGCCTAAGCAGATAACTGCATCATTGAGTTGGTGGATAAGTCAATGTTGAGATCGTCTGATGATGATCACCTACAATCACCATATTAAAAATACTTATTGCGACTCAATATTATATTCATATTCAATCCAATATTCTCACTTGCGCTATTTTCGTCCATGTGTATAAAACAGCTGCGACTACGATGAGATTTCACCTCTATGCTTGAGGGTCGTGGAGCTTAGAATCTGTCTCTCGCGATTGAATGAAAATTTCGCCAAGATTAATTCTAATTCAAGGACGATCCGAAAGATAATGTTTCGAAGTTTCTTGAAGCAATGCTTGTGTTGAAAAATGAGGATGCAACACAGGAAAATGCACACGCCTAAGGATGACACTCAAAGCACTGACAATAGGTCGAGCAATAGGTAGTTGTTGGAAACTGACAGTAATTATTGGTTACATGAAAAAGTTTCAAACGTTCCAAAGTAAGGCATACCCCCAAATTCATCTGGAGCCACAACTGCTATATTTTAGTCTCACAAGATATCGAAATATGAAGGAATTTGTACAAGGGCACGAACCTCGCAGATGTTCCGAGAATCAGATGGCCTGCAGTGAAAACCTATTACGTACTTTCGCACGGAGCTGATGAGGCTGTAGCTCGCTTCTGAGCTATGCTTCTGAGAAGTTGATTTTCAGCCCGAGACGCAGGCGAGTTTTGAAATAATCGCTCGGAAGCGGGGAAGCTCATGAACGAGGCGCGAATGCTATTTCATGCAATTTTGTAAGCACCCAAACATCGGAGAATCGCAAAAAAAATTTTTTAAACGGGCAATTATTCTGACCAGAAATCCTGAGTTATAATTTCCATGTTTCCGAATTCATTGTGGACGCACGGGTATATCACGAGCCTGGTGTTTAATGACGACAATGATATTTGTCGTTCGCGTGCTATTCAAGTCATCGGTGTGTCATCCTCCATCATTCTACATCTCAATTCTGGGAACAACTGTCAGCGCGCTTGCGCGCGTGTTGAGTTCTAGTTATTACTCATGCGAGGGGTGAGGGTGGTGCGTATGCGATGAAGAACATCTCAGGAGTGTTCTCGACTTTCTCAGATAAGTATTTTTCATGGTCTCAATGGTATTCCAATTCAATTTTATGCGTCGTCGATCATCATAACCTCGCGAAGGTTGCGACCTTATGTTGTTGATTACACCGGCACACAAAATAAAAAATAGTATATGTACTTTTGACCAGACCTACTCTTCTTTATGTATTTTGGCACGCTGAATCCGAATCCGAGGTCGGTTTGGCCCGACTACTTCTTGTTTTCGAGAAAATCCTGAAAAATATAGAAATAGCGCAGAATAGCACGATTTTCTCGAAAACAAGAGGTAGTCGGGCCAAACCGACCTCGGATTCGGATTCAGCGTGCCGAAATACATGAAGAAAAGTAGGTCTGGTCAAAACTACAGATACTTTTTTTGTGTGTGTGTGTGCGGGTGTTACATTACACCGGCATACAAAAAAAAAGTATCTGTACTTTTGACCAGACCCACTTTTCTTCATGTATTTTGGCACGCTGAATCCAAATCCGAGGTCGGTTTGGCCCGACTACCTCTTGTTTTCGAGAAAATCGTGAAAAATTCGATGAAAATCGTGGAAATAGCGCAGAATAGCACGATTTTCTCGAAAACAAGAAGTAGTCGGGCCAAACCGACCTCGGATTCGGATTCAGCGTGCCAAAATACATTAAGAACAGTGGGTCTGGTCAAAAGTACAGATACTTTTTTTTATTTTGTGTGCCGGTGTTATCAGCAGCAAATTACTGCTGAAAAATTCCGTCGTTCGATTTCTTCATCGTGATCTAGAATCTGTTCAATTACAAAAATAGGGTCGCTTGAGTGATGAGGTGGGAATATTCTTGGCATGCAGGAGGATTGACGCCGTTGCTTGGCCAGGAGCGACCTGTGCCGATTCTATCATCCGGAGATCGAGAAATCACCAGGTGCCTCTTCGCTTCTAAGAATACACCTCAGAATTTGGGCTGAGCGTCATCTGTGCGGAATTCCATTTCCTGCTCGTCCTATTTTTACGGTGATCTTCTAAGCGAGCCCCTGAGCCCCTTGCATCAAGTCCTCCGTGCGTCTCTGTCGCAACACCGAGGGCTTTCCAGGTCGAACGGATGATTCCGAGACGATGCTCCTGTCGAGGAGCTGAAATACCAAATGCATAGACTCATAATCCGAAGTGTATTAGTCTGTGAAAATCTTGATAAATTCTTTCCGATTCTGTACGTTCTGTGCTATGTATTTCATTTCTAAATTACTTTCTCACTATGTGCACACGCCAGTTTAAGTGCTGTAATTGCATATTCATGTGTTGAAGCTGAGTCATTCATCATGACCATTTTCAATTGTTAAAAAACATGTCATTGTCAAATGACGTTCGCACCAGATATGTAAACTATCACTCTAGTAGAAAATCTGTATTAGAGTCAATGCAAATAATTCAAATTTCAAACGAACAATCTCGTGCTCTCAATCATGAAGAGCCATTGCGACAAGAATCAACACGATCGATAGATTGGATTTCATCTCCAAAAAAATTGACGGAAATTTTGCGACATGTCGCAAATAGAGATATGGCGACATGTCACTGAGCTGTCGCAAAATCATATCGCGAAGCTATCGCAAACATGTCGCAAATGGGAATTCGCGATAGCTCAGCGACATGTCGCCAATATTTTCAATTTCTATCCGTGCTCCGACCTCTTGACTATGGGTGTATATATTACCGTGAAAGCCCGGAATCCGCGATTGCCGGGCATTCACTGCTTGAGGCCAGTGAATTCTGGCATTCACTGGCGAAAGCCCGGAATTCGTAGCTGATATCGTCGCTAAGTCTATAATTCGGGCTTTCACTAGTGATTGTCAGCATTCACTGACCATCGACCAGTGATTGTCAGCATTCACTGGGCATTGACCAGTGAATCTCAGCATTCACTGAACCGGACCAGTGAATCTCAGCATTCACTGAACCGGACCAGTGAATGTCGGAGATCGGAAGAATTGGGGAATGGAAGTCGAATAGAATGTCGGACACATTGTCTTATCATCCCAAGTTTCCGAGGCAGGTTGAAATATGGAGAAATATCCTTTATCCACCATTGAGGAGTTGTCAATAAAATGTCTTGTCAAATAATTGTCGATCTCAGAAGTACCTCATAGAAAATAGTTCTCAATGACAAAAGTTGAGTGGGTCGTTTCTCTGGAACTTTTACACCGGCTGGAATACAGCTATGAATGATGGTGTAAGAGAACAATCAAATCTATCGGCCCCAATCGAAGTGAAAATTTCATCATCCAAGTCTCAAAATGAGATATATTTGGCCGCTGTATGATCAGAAGAAGTTGATTCATTCTAGCTCACTCAAAGAGACGAAATGTGGGGAAGATTCCGTGGAAATACTTGGTACTCTCGTGCAGTCTTACGGATATTCTCGTCGTGCCGCGCAGCTTTTCGGGTTGATTTAAGCTGCATTTGGTGGATTTTATATTGAAGAGAAATGGCCCAGAAGCGCGATGGTGTGCTACCAATTCAGCCAAAACACTATGACTTTGAAAAATGGGAATAAAACATCAATCATGTCTTGTTCAACTCAAAGATGATTACGCCATGCTCCTGCCGTGCCTCTGAACGCAATTTTTGGAATGCATATTCAAAGTAGATGCGATTGCGGGGATTTTGCGACAAGTCTCGTGTTGGTGCGATATTTCTATCTAGAATACGACCGTTCTGAAGTGAAATAGAAAAAACGTGACTCACGAAGAAAATTCAGTTCTTCTCATCCCACATTGGCGGATCGAATTCTATGTTGATGAAACCAATTGTGATCGGATACCCTGACCTCATGAAGCTGCAAAAAGGCCAAGGCATTCGTTGGGGTTGTCAATCTTGCCAAATAATTGCTTAGGAAATTCTGGAAAATCGGCGAAAAACTACTTTTTGTTCGACACATTAACGTGATTTTGGCGATGCCACTTAGTCTATATGAGTTTCAATAGTGGATTTGTAACTCTCAATTCTACCCAAATATGTGAGCAAAAGGTCCCAGGTGTGCCTTGAGCGGTTTTCATTTTTCATTTTTCAACGATTTTCAGCCAAGTGCAAAAGTTCCAGAGAAACGCTCATAAACGTTCCACTTACGATTATTAATGAGACACTGCTCATGCTGACACAATTGTCTTTTCAATTCTGCGCGCCACGGCTACCTTACTAGATGAAGGTTAGGAATCAGAAACTTCTGACCCCATTCGATGGGCGATGACTAAAGAGGCCATACTTCCTTAACCTTTCTGAGTGAACCCCTTTTTGTGGCAACTTGGGAATAATGTGATTCACTTGGGCCTGCGTGAAATTCTCACTCCAAAAGAGTGGAACTCACTCTTCTCGGAGTGGCCACAGAGTGGGGGTTCATAACACTATTCCTTGATATTTCTATATTCCAACCTGCCTTGAAAACTTGGGATGATAAGACAATGTGTCAGACATTTTATTCGAGTTTCATACTCCAACTCTTCCGATCTCCGACATTCACTGGTCCGGTTCAGTGAGTGCTGAGATTCACTGGTCAATGCCCAGTGAATGCTGACAATCACTGGTCGATGGTCAGTGAATGCTGACAATCACTAGTGAAAGCCCGAATTATGGCCTCAGCAACGATATCAGTTACGAATTCCGGGCTTTCACTAGTGAATGTCAGCATTCACTGTCCTCGACCAGTGAATCTTCGGATTTACTAGTGAATGCCCGGCAATCACGGATTTCGGGCTTTCACGGTAACATATATACAAGATCCATGAGACTGGTGAACGGTAGCCTCCAGTCGATATTTTTGAGCCAGAAATAAGTTTCTTTATGTTTTCTTATGAACAAATGAAAAAAATCAAAAACATCAGCAGTGGCCACGCGAGATTTTTCTGCCTAGAAACCAGGTTAACCAACATTTTCGCGATTCATAATCCGGATTGGTGACCACTCGGCTAAGGCTGCCGTATTTCCTTAGCAAGTCCATAATCTATACCCACCCGGGAGCCTCAACCAAGCGGTCACCTATCCGGATAATGAATCGCGAAAACATTGCTTAACCTGAATATTTCTCGAAAAGGCTCTCGTGGCAGGCGCTGATGATTTTTTCTATTTGTTTACGAGAAAACATAAATTTGTTCTCCTGAGCCAAAAATGTTGTCCGGAGACCACCACAAGTATTCATTCCCTGGTTGAAAATTCAGCCACTGGTTGAATTTTTCGTTCAACCACTGATTGAATGAAAACTTCAACCAGTTGGTTGAAGTTTTTCGAAAAATTTTTTTACAGTGTTCATATCCATCTTTACACATTTTCCAACTTCTTGTCTAAGAAATCCCAACGTTTCCACTACGACACTACGGAGGGCAATGGCTTCTGAGAGTTCTGCTACCCCGCATGGTCATCGCGGAAGCATGCCATATCGAGTCTCGACCGTCAGACCGCCTGTTTTGCACGTGACAAAGAGTCATCCATGGGGTTGAAGTGTCTACCCACATCAGCATTGCGAGTAGTCGTACACGTCTCTGAAGCGTCTTTGCTCCGGTGCGTAGGCCCGACGATAAGATGGCATCTCAATTGAGCAAAGTGTTGGGGATTTCAAGATGTGGCTTCAAAACTCATCAGCTTGATCATTTTCACCAAAATGAGAAATTAATATTTCTGCTGCATCGAAAAATTGTAAGATCAAGCGATTTTAGCACGACGATCAGAGTGTTGCGCGAGTTTCTTCACAAATCTGTAATCATGTATCATATGTGGTATTCCACTGCGATCAAATTATTCTAATTATTGAACCTCGCAAATGTGCTATACTCAGTGATTATGAACGTAAAACGTTGGAATTTCTTATACAAGGAATCGAAAGATATGTGAAGATGGATATGTACACCAAGAGCGTAGTTCCAATTCAATAAAAGTACTATCAACTGTATCATTCCAATCTCAGATTCTTTTTGATCGATTCATGTTCCATGCAATATCAAAGATTGAATAAATTTTCCAATTTTCAAAAACTAATACAATCTGGCGATATGTCGACAAGCTGTCGCAGAATCATGTTGGCGACATGTCGCTGACCTATCGCCGGCCTATCGCAGATCTGTCGCAAATTGGAATTTGCGATAGCTCGGCGACATGTCGCTCATATTTTCAATTTCTACGCCGGTAGTTATTTACCATACAAGAGACCGAAGAGCCTCAGGTTTACAGTCATCCCTCGTTAACACGAACACCTTTAACACGAATTCTCTCATTAACACGAACGAAATTCTTGTCCCGTTGAGAATGCACTGGCTCTTATGGACATTTTTTGAGTTAACACGAATTTTCGTTAACACGAATTTCGAACGATATTCCGGTCCCGTCTGACTCAAGATCTTGGTTAATACGAATTCAAATTTGTAAACAGAGTCAATGTCCGCGAGGAACAGCTCAGGACATCGCGATGAGTAAGCGCAAGCAGTCGTGTATGGATTTGAGCACCAAACTTGAGATACTTAAGAGCGAAATAGCTGATAGTTTTGCAATTCCAAGATCTACATTATCAACGATCACATCACAGAAAGATGAGATTCAGAACGCCGCAGCATCAGGAATTGAGTTGCCAAAAGTAAAACGCTTGCGTGGTGCGAAAAATGATGAATTGGAAGAGGAATTATTTGAATGGTTCTGCAGAGTGCGGGAAAAAACATTCCAGTGACTGGCGGGTTAGTTCGAGAGAAGGCTTTAGAGATTGCGAAAGATTTAGGCATCGAAAATTTTAAAGCTTCGAGTGGTTGGCTGGAGAATTTTCAAAATCATAAACATATTTCATCCCAAGTTATCTGCGGTGAATTCCTAAAAGTGGACGAAAGAGAGGCGAACAACTGGAGGAAAGATTTTTCAGAAACTAGGAAGAAATTTGCTCCTCGAGATACTCTCAATATCGATGAAGGTGGGATACATTACAATCTTTTCCCCAACAGTACACTCAATCTAAGAAGAAACAAGTGCCATGGTGATGCCAAAATATAATAATAATAAAACTTACAAGGGGAGTCCGGAGTCTCCGGATCCTGAAATCTCACCAAAATTTTTTTACAGTTTCGTACCACCTAGAGTATGAAGAACCCAAAGAAACTTTGTCAAATGGGCCTCCCGGTCAGAGCTACAACCCATGACATTAGCATCGCCCATATAGGCCCATGTTAAAAAGTGATATATATATATATATATATATATAGATCTACTAGCAATGTTGTCGTCTTTGGCTGTAGCTCAGAACAGAAGGCCCATTTGACAGAGTTGCTTTACATTCTTTATATTCTAGGTGGTATATTTCTATGGATAAACGACGACGACGATCAGATCAGATGCACATCAGCGCAGCAGACAAGTTTTTTGAACGATGATGCGTCTGCGCGGGGCTTCTCCTCTTCTCCCTCAACTCTCCCCTCTCCGCCGACCACCCGCCCGTATGCTTATACACGGGGACACTGCTAGAAGTTTTTTGGAACTTTAACGTAATTACTTCCGGTTTTTGACAACTGCTCATGGTTTCCCAAAATCAGAGCTTCAATTTGGGGCCGAGTACGTCCCTCTAGCAGTCGAATTCGTGGCGATCTGAGCATTTTTGCGATGTGCGGGTGGGAGGAGTGGGAGGTGAAATCGGGCTACTCTGAGGGCGATTTTCTCAAAAAGGAAACCTGGTCAAAATTCGGGACTTCAACGAGCATTTCGAGCATTTGAGGGCCTACCACGAGCATATTTTGGCCCAATTTAGTGGGCCAGGTTCACAGGGGTTGAGACGAGCTGATTCAGTTGATCGTGTCCGCGGGGAGGGGAAGCAACTTGTCTTCAATGAGTTAGTTACGTGAAGTTGGCTCGCCACTTCGAGATGAATATACCAGAAAATCAAGCAAAAAATCCTGAATCCAACGGTGCAACTGTTTTAACTTGAACAATTTGACCATTTGAGCAATGAATTTTCAAAGTGCTGAAATATCACCCCCCACCAAAACATGATGAACGCTCATTACCCCGCGAATATATGCAGTAGGAAGACCCACCAAGGCTCAATTTGAAGCTCTTAATTTGACCATATCGATTTGAGCATCAGAACCCATCATTATTGTCGCGAAATTGTTGAAACAGACTAGGAGAAGTCCCCGTGTATAAGGTATGAGCAGGCGCCGACTGGTGGGGACGGTGCACACCATGCGTGCTCCTCCTTTGCTGCCTCTTCCCTGCCGGCCTATACCTTATACATGGGGACTTCTCCTAGTCTGTTTAAATGATTTTGCGTCAATAATGATAAGTTCTGATGTTCAAATCGATATGGGCAAATTAAAAGCTTTAAATTGAACCCGCGTGAGTTTTCCTACTGCATATATTCGCGGGGTAATGAGCGTTAATTGTGTTTTGGTGGGGGGTGATATTTCAGCACTTTGGAAATTCATTGCAGAAATGGTCAAATTGTTCAAATTGGAAGAGTTGTACCATTGGACAGAGGATTTTTTGCTTGATTTTTTGGTATATTCGTTGAAGGTATACTGGCAGAACTGCCTCGCTCGCATGCTCGCTCGGCCACAATGTACAGATACTCATTGGAGATGTGAAAATCTCTATGTTTCCTTCAATAATCACCAATACATAAGAATGATTCTAATTTTTCAAATGAGTTAATTTTAAGACTTTATTCTTCCATCTTATATTTGAATTCAATCAGTTTGTATCTTCATTTGAACAAATTCTGTACACGCGTATTAATTGTGAATCACTTATGCATGATCGAATCTCGAACATTTTTGGGGTTGCAAAATGAGGTTCCCAAGCGTCTAACAGCACCTATAGTGACTGAGAAGAACATTCGTTCTGCCAATCGAGGATAGGATTTCATTGGCGAGAACAAGATGGAAGGCCCGACGTAACCAATTTACGTCGGTAACCTCAGATATGCTCTAGTAAATTTTATCGATGAAACGGAACTGCTCGTAGGATTTTTTTAAAAAAACCATGAGAATCTTTCATTCTCAAGATATCAGTCTCTTAATGTGAAGAAGTATCAAAATACATATATCGATTCAGAATTCATACTATCAGCAATAAAACTGAAACTAACTGGAAGAACGTCGGATAAATTCTGAACAGATAATCTTTTTTTATCCGCCACGATGTTGAGGAAATTTTCATCTCTGATCAATTCATGATGCCGAAAGAATGCGACATCAGGCCAAGATGAAATTTCCATGGCGTACCCAAACAATTACACAATGTTTTAAGGTATCCAAGAGGACTCTGAATAAGCTTCTATACAAGTTCTAAGAACAGCTCCGGAAGAGTTCCGTCGAAGCAGCTATATTTTACATCCGGCAGAACCCCAACAGGAGATTATGGAAGCGTGGAAGAGCTTATTAGGAAGTGTTCCAAGACTAAAAAGGAGTGTTTCCGGAGCTCTTTCGGAACCCTGACAGATCAGTGAAATTTTCAAGGGCCGTCAGTTTTCTCGAGATGAAATTTCCCTTCCAACTGTGATTGTTCTATTGATACGGGATCAAAAAACTTTGGCGCAGTGATGTAATTAATTCCGAGGATGAGAGACCTTCAAATGAAACTAAGTTATTATCGGAAAATTTCGCCCTTTTCTCAACTTTCTCTAGAAATGTATACCTTATTTTTAGGGTTATTTGAATTAAATGTTTGATAATGATTCTCCATCAAATTCGACATATTTCATCCAGATTCCATGATTTTCTATGGAATCGGATAATATCGTGAGTATTTGAGGCAATGAAACTTGGTTAATATATTCCTCTCGGTATTACTTTCCATGATAATAACTTGGAGTGCTGGTTGCCTATGTACAATTTCTCAGTAACAATATTCAAGTATCAGAATTGCTGAGTGTCGTAGAATCCAGAACAGTGATCCGTAAGTCCTGGGTTCGAGACCCACTGGTGTACAATTTTATTCTTCCAGATATCATCGTCCTTCCCGGAAATATTAATTCATTATCAAAAATTTCTGTGGGTCGGCTTTTTTGTGGAAGAGAATCAACCAAATCCTCCCTGTGCTCCAAAAGTATCTATTGAGTGCCACTCAAGAGGCTCCTACGGAGGCAGAAACAACATTCAATGGGAAATCACTAAGAGCTCCTCCAGAGTTCTTTTACTATTGTTTCCAAAGTTTCAATAGATGTCAAATTCCGCTATTCCAACAGGGCTCCGAAGAAGCTCCATTTCCATTGTTTGGGAGCCGACAGGAGCTTTAATCGAGCTCCGTCAGGAGTGTATCGTTGTCTGAGGTACTTCATTCTATTCTAGTATTCAGCTTCAATGATGACTCATGTAGCCTCTTTGATTGATACTACTAATCATCATTGATCGGAAGTCGCCCATTGACGGGGTTTGAAATTTGATCACTCCCGATTTGAAACTCATCACCTATCCAAATAGGAGGGTAAGGCGCCCAAATTTGACTTATTTCAATTCAGTTAGTTTCATTCTCTCATCTTATTACATATCATACCTTATTTCATTCCATTCTCTCGTTCCTTTCTATTCCCTTATATTGACTCACCCAGTATAATTTCATATCATTCACTCCGTGTCTCACGTATATATCATTCATTCATCTTTCATATTTCACTCTTTACACACTCCAACGATTGCCTACTTAGTGATGAATCCTTCACGCAGGTAGGCCACCTCCGGTTGCAGATATTCCGTCCCGATTTGTCGCCAAATAGGGAGGTGAGGCTAAGCTCATACTTCACCATCATTTTCATCATTTGATTCATTATATTTCATTCCATTTTTCACTTCATCTTCTCATTCCTGTCCATAACGTTCACTTATCCAGCATCGTTGTCAATCATGGACTCCGCTTCCCACAAACGAATTAATTTTTTCCCTCATTTCATTTAATTCACTCATTCAGCATTGTCTTTCATCATTCGTTCCATATTCCACAGGAGTGAACGATTCATCCATCTTTGGAATACCCTCGTCATATATGCCAATGATCGCCTACATGGCGATGAATCCTTGTACGCAGGGGAGCCGTTCCCGGGTGTAAATGTTGAGGCAACTTTCACAATTCATCACATTTTCTATGATTCTACTCGTTTCTTTCCATTCCATTATCCATTTCCATCTCTCTCCATCCTCTCAATTTATTTCATTCTCCATTTCATTTTTTAATTTTTTTCATATCATTCACTCATCGAGTATCGTTTCGAATGATTTGCTTCTCAACCCTTGAACAAGATCATTTTAAACATCAAATTTCCTTCACTCGTCCGGCATCATTTCGAATCATTCACTCCACATCCCATAATCGAAATCATCTTCTTTCATTTCATTTTATTCACTCAACAGCATTACCTCACATCAACCGCTCCATATCCGATCATAAAAATCATTTCTTTCCATCAAAGTTCATTCCATTCGCTCACCCAGCGTCATTTCAAATTATTCCCGTCACATGCCATACACAAAATCATCCGCTCATCTTTCGAATCCGCTCTCTGCACACGTTTCAATTCATTTACCGTTCCGCTCCATTTCCATTTCCTTCATCCCACTGTTCATATCATTCCCTCAATTTTTCATTCTATATCATTTACTTATCGAGTTATTCAAATTCTCTTCTCCATCGGCATCTTCATCATTTGACTCATTCTATTTTATATACAAGTTGAACCTTTGGTCTCGTCGATCTTGAAGGACGGTGGGGAACTAAATAAATTCCCAAAATTTCATGATGGAAATTTTATTGCAACGTTTCGTCCACTAGGTTTTGTGGACCTCATCAGGCTTCAGGTTTCTGTTTCGACATATGTATAATGATAGGAAATATGAAACATTTTTTACAAATGATGGATGTATAAATATTAAAGATGCGCAACTTACGTTATTCTTTAGATCGTCATGATATTTTGGACGATCTTGTAATAGAGCACAGACATAACGTCTGGCTCCTGTCAATACAAGTAAACAGAGTGAGTCATCCCACATGCACTACTTTTCATATATATGTCACCTACTGTACACTGCGATCGCGCTAATATAAATATGAGTGAAAAATGAGACCGATGACTCACTCTGTTTACTTGTATTGACAGGAGCCAGACGTTATGTCTGTGCTTTATTACAAGATCGTCCAAAATATCATGACGATCTAAAGAATAACGTAAGTTGCGCATCTTTAATATTTATACATCCATCATTTGTAAAAAATGTTTCATATTTCCTATCATTATACATATGTCGAAACAGAAACCTGAAGCCTGATGAGGTCCACAAAACCTAGTGGACGAAACGTTGCAATAAAATTTCCATCATGAAATTTTGGGAATTTATTTAGTTCCCCACCGTCCTTCAAGATCGACGAGACCAAAGGTTCAACTCTATATTAACCATCAAGGACGAAAAAATCTACCTAAATCACTTATGACATTCTATTTTATTGTATTGTTCTTTAATTTTCTCATTTCTTTTCATACCATTCACTCATCCAACATTATCCCCACATCCGAGAATCAATCCATATTTCTCATTGAATTCCATTTCATCCACTTATTCAGCACCATTCCAAATCGTTCACTTCACATCCAGTATCATCTCATATCATCCACTCCACATCCCATGACCGAAATAACTTTTTTCAATTAAATTTTATTCCATTCACTCATCCAAAACCATTCCAAATCATTCATTCCACATCTCACAGACAAAATCATTTGTATATCATTTCATTACATTCGCTCATCCAGCATAATCTTTCATTATTCGCTCCATATCTCACAGGAATGAATGATCCATTTATTTTTGAAATACACCTGCACATATGCCAATGATTGCATACTTGGCGATGAATCCTTACATGCGCGTGAGCCGCCTCCGGGTGCAGATGTTGCGTCCGGACTCATCACCAGATAGGAGGGAAGTAAGTCTTTTTCTTCATCGCCATTCTTATCATCTGACTCATTTCGTTCCCCATTCCATTCTCTCATTTCTTTTTATGTCATTCATCCATCTACCATGATCTCATACCATTCACTCCACATACCATGATCGAAATCATTTTTTACCTTCAAGTTTCATCCCATTCACTCATCCAGCACCATTTCATATCATTGATCCCACATCCCACAAACGAAATGATTTTTCTGTCATTCCATTACATTCACTCATCCATCATTATCTTCCATCATTTGCTCCATATCTCACAGGAATTAATCATTCATTCTTCTTCAAAATACACCTGCATTTTCGCCAATGAGCACCTAATCGGCAATGAATTCTTGTACGCAAATAGGCCACCTCCGGGTGCAGATATTGCGTCCGGACCCATAACCAAATAAGAGAGTGAGGCACATTTTCTCCTCCACCACTGCCATTCTTATCATTCGACTCATTTCAATCTTCATCTCATTTTCTTATTCCTGTCCATATCATTAACCCATCCACCATTATCATTCCCTCCAGCCCCATAATCAATTCAAGTTTCCCAGTATATTTCATTTCATTCACTCATTAAGCACCATTTGACATCGTTCACTACACATCCACCATTTTCTTATATGATTCACTCATCCATCATTGTCTCATATCATTCGCTCCATATCCCATAATCAAGATCATTCCTTTTCATCAATTTTTTCCCGATTCACCCATCCAGTACCATTTCAAATCATTTACTCCACATCCTCCAAACAGAATCATCTTCCTGTCATTCTCTTTCATACACTTATCCAACATTCTTTTCTATAATTACCGATCATCGTGTACCAATATCAATTCATATGCCAATGATCGCCAAATAGGAGGGTGAGGCAAGTTTTCATCTTCATAACCTTTTTTATCATTCGACTCATTCCATTTCAACTTGTTCTCCATTCCTCTTCCTCGTTTCTTTCCATATCATTCTCTCATCACCAATTTCCTCATATGATCTGCTCGACATCACATTATCGAGATCATTCTCTTGTCATTTCATTCAATTCGCCTATCCGGCTTTGCATCACATCATTTGCCCCAGATTATTTTTGTCATTTTACTCCATTGGCTCATCATCTCATTTTATTCCATTCATGAATCCATCAATCATTAATTTTTTGAAAGATCAATTCGAGCATGTGTAATCATATCAAAGGTGGATTGAAACGACAGATGTAACGAACGTATAAAAAACATTCCCGTTATATGATCCTTGTGTCTGCGATCAATCCATCTTTGTTATGAATATATTATAAGAACTGATCTTGTAGATTCAGACGACTGACAAATCCTCTTCAGCCAAAAATATGGGTCTGAACCCTCAATCTGCGCCTCTGCAACACTCCAATACGCATGGCGGTGACTCGAAGGGTTGAGGGTCATTCATTCATAGTAAATGAAGCGATCAAGGTTGACGCACAGATAGACAGACAGACGATTCCCATCAATCATAATTCATTGAAACGGATACGACGATTTAGACGAAAACACAGTTGCACGCGAACCTTATCATAAATAATAACGTCTACGAAAATCATGTGAATGAATTAAAGATAAAATGGTTATATGCACGCATATGTACGGCCACGGGAAAGATTGGGGTTTAGTATGGTAGCATTAGTATAGTGTTAGTAAGGTATTAATTTGTAGTGAGTGTAGAGATAACAAAGTGAAAATCGACGTAAAAAACGGCACGAAAATTTTTTCGAATTGAAAATGAGACTAACGCTAAGGTTGAAATGAGATATATGTATCCATGTCGCGAAATTCTAGTAAATAAGGGTTAAATAAGGTTATGAGCACAACATATACCTATTCAAGTGTGTGTATACATATATATCCTATTATCACATCCATTTGAAAGCTTTTTCCACCAAAACCCGGTGTATTATGCTAGGAATAATATCGATTGAAAATGATCCTTAATACCAATTCTTGTGAAATGCTTATCATGGAATCAATTTGAGGTTAGATTGAGTAGATCTGGACGATAGATTCAAGAATGATCGCGTTTAACTCTGAGCGGCGCTCCATATTAATCATTATCACTCATTTATCCGTTTCATAACACGGATTCGCTCATCATACACGTCAGCTCATTAATCATCATCATTTCATCAGCTCATGTCTCTTCCAACACTCATTCACTATGTTGACATATATTTTTCATCATCATCGTTCATTCATCATCTTCGTCATGTCATCAGCTCACATCCTACCAACATTCATTCATTTCATTTCCACCATTTTCGCTCGTCGTCGTCTTCAATATACGAATTCACTTATCATATACCCCAACTTATTTATCATCATCATTCTATCAGCTCACATCACTTGCAACACTCTTTCAACCCATTTCCACCATTTCCGCTCGTTATCATCTTCAACACATATTCACTCATCGTACATGCTGAGTCATTCATCGTCATCAATTTATCAGCTCACATCACTTCCTTTATTCATTCACTCCATTTTCATCATCACTATTCATTCATCATCTCCAATACGCACAATTACTCACCAATATTTTCATTCTCATTAAACAATTCATAATCATACTAATCCCATTTTCTCTCAACCCGTCTATCAAAAATATCATCATTCATCATTCACTCATTACTACTTCATCAATCATTCATCAGTAATTCATGAACCATTCATCAAACATGTCATTATCATCAATCATCCATCACTACTTTTCATTCATTCATCAATACCTCATTAATCATCCATTTTTTGAGGGACAATTTGAAGAATATATAAATATTTCGAAGGTCAATTGATTCGAGAGATGCAACGAACGTATAAAAAACATTTTTCCTTATACGTTCCTTACATCTGCGACCAATTGATCTTTGTTGTAAATATATATTGGGAGGACTGATCTTGTAGATTCAGACGACCGACAGATCCTCGTGAGCCGAAACTATAGGGCTTGACTCTCAATCTGCGCCTTTGCAACACTCCAGTACACATGGTGGCAACTCTAAGGATTGAGAGTCATTCATTCATAGAAAACGAGGCGATCGAGGATGACGTACAGATAGACAGACAAACGATTCCCGTAAATCATTATTCATTGTAACGGATACGACGAACTAGACAAAGACCACGCTCACACGATTACCATATCATAAATGAAAATAGATAAAAGATCTTGGAAATAAAAAGTGAATAAAGAATAAAATAGCCATATATGCACGCATACGAGGGTTTCCACGGAACTTTTGACTTTTGTGTTACTGCAATGTTCCTGGAGTATTCTGAACTAAGGGGAGTGCGCGGGAGTGGCATTGTATAGTATTTGGCATCATTCAATATGGCCTACATTCTTTCTTGATGAAACGCATCCTGATTTGTCAACAGAAGACCGCAAAAGATGATTTTTGGGAAGTTTACAAACGAACCAACGCGATTTCTTAAATTGATAAGGATGTAACTGAGATACCTATGCCTCAACTACTTCGCTGGAGTGATATATCCATCTACTAATCTCATATTTTGAGGAAATGTTTGATTCAGAGGTGTGCGCTGATTTGGCAATGATATTAGCTCTCATTTATCGATGTAACCCAGTTTCGTGGGAAAACTTTCTCTGGCTATTGTTTACGAAAATGATGAAATATCTTGTGCGGAACGGGGAATTTAGCAATGAGTTTTCGAAGTTAAAAAAAAGACAAATTGAATCCCGTTTGGTTTGTGAGTGTGCGTTGACCCGGACAAATTTTATGAAGCTTCAAAGCCCATCAAGTTATCGCGCCACTGGCTTTGAAAATGGTAATTTTTGATGGCATACTCAGGAGACGTGAATCACAGGATTGGAATGTTATGCTCTTTTTTCTCCATCACAAGAAAGATATAATCGCATTGTTTTGAATTCCAATTGTCGCTCGGTATTTCTGTAAGAAGCTCAAGAGAAATATTCGAATCCCGACGGTAAGCTGAATAAGCCTCTAAATGTGATGGTATCGCGAATTTCTCGATTTCTACATAGTCTACAGTTGAAATATGAACGAAATGACACCACAGTTTACTCTAGAAATTAAAATGGAACTCATAAGTCGTGACTCAATTTTGGAAGTTTACATCGAATTTTGGAAAAATCAATGATAAAATCCATCTTAAGGTCAAGTGAGGCGAAATATAATCATCAATCGTCTAGACAATGTTTTAAATCGAATCTATTCGATTGGAATTGATTCACAAATGTTTCAAGAGTGGAATTTCAGACTTGTCGTTTTAAACCAGATATTTTGGCTTGGAAGAGAGTGGCACCACTTTCTTACATGTTTTTGAGGTCTTAGTATCACATAAAACCCATTTCAAACGTGTGCGGTGGAAATTTTTTTCTTCTATTTCGGAGGGTCAATAGTTAAAAGTTCCATGGAAACCCTCATATGTATGAGCGTGGGAAAGATAGAGGCTCAGCATAATAAGAGTAGTAGTAGTAGTAGTAGTATAGTAGTAGTGTCCAGTCCAGCAGCGTTTCGCGCTACGGACGATCAGCGCTCATTGCATGGTGTCCGACCCCGCAGCCTGTGTGCTTGCGGGTACACCACCCATTCGACTGCTCGTAGCCGAAAGAGTGCGGGCATGGAAACGCCAAGAAACCCTTAAGAGCGATGGAGTCGTGCTCAACCCCACTCGTAAGACCCTCATACGAGATGTCGAGAGGGGGGTGACCGTCGAAGAGTGGCAAAAAGAGTGGGAGAGCTCAACGAAAGGGAAGTGGACGCCAAGGTTGCTCCCCAACATATCCAGGTGGATCGATCGAGCTCACGGAGAGCTGGATTACTGGCTGACGCAAGCGTTTAGTGGGCATGGCTGCTTTGGAGAGTACCTGGAGCGGTTCCAGAAGAGGGAGACCCCGGTCTGTCAGATCTGTGCGACAGACTGAGACGACGTGTAGCATGCACTCTTCCAGTGCATGAACACAGCTGTGGAGAGAGCGGAGCTCGCGAACTGGCTTGGAAATCAGATCACCCCTGAGGATCTAGTGCCGTTCATGCTCCGCAGCAAAGAGACATGGGATAAGACCGTCGCCTATATCAAGACGGCGATTACCCGAAATGAAGAGCGAGAACGGGCATTGCAGCGCCAAGCAAGGGGCGCTGCATAGCGAACAACGACGACTTGAAGAGTGATCATTGACGACGAAGAGAGAAGACAGAAGAGCGGATACACCAAAGAGGAACGCCCCATGGCGCGCGATACGCCTCCCACCCTGAAGTAGTGCTAAAGCGGTCCCGGGGTGGGTTGTTTAGATAGTGGTTAGCTGCCCCAGTTCTGCAATGATGGCTTGCCAACATCGTAGGGATGAGAGCAGAAGGTTTTAGCCCCCAGGGCACACGGGTGTTGGATTCATGCTCATCCGGTTTACCGGGTGAGCAAAATGAAAGCGCTTATGGTCTGCCGGTGGGAGATCCATTAGGGATAGCCTGTCATCAGATTTTTCCTTATATTCCACTTAAAAAAAAAAAAAAAAAAAGTAGTAGTAGTAGTAGTAGTAGTAGTGGTAGCAGTAGCTATCAAAAGAGCAAAGAGAGCAGCCCTCAAACCGGAGCAGCTCAATTTTGCAGGACAAGGGGCTGGACTGTTCAGGACACCCCCATCCACGCCAGGGACACCAATGACAACCTGGTCCGATAACGGTCAGCTCTCGGACGCTGGTTCCGGCTGGCAACTTGCGGGACGGAACAGGGGACGTAGGGTAAACGAGAGGCGTCCCAAGGATCAGGGGAGAGCCGAAAAGAAGAAAAAGAAGAGGAAGAACAAGGGAAATAGGAGAAGGACTAGACCCGACGCACTCCTCATAGAAGTGAAGGAAGATGGTTTGTCCTACGCGGACATGATCAAGAGAGTCAAGCAAGGAGACGAAACGAGGCAAGTGGCTTCAAAAGTCTCCAAACTCCGGAAGACGAAAGAGGGTCATCTACTCATCGAGCTCGAGAAGGGGGTGAAGGCAGAGGTCGTTGAGGATGCCCTTAAGGGGGCGATCCAAGACGCCGGAGAGATACGACGGCTTTCCCCAACGATCACGCTGGAAGTGCTTGACCTCGACGACGTGAGCACACTCCCGGAAGTTAAGGAAGCCTTCGTGAAGGAACTCGGAGCAGAGCATGCAGGCAGCATCACGACCCGGACCATCCGCCCAGGATACAGGGGTACTCAGATTGCGGTGATCACACTGCCAGAGCGGCTCGCTAAAGGAGTGCTGGCAAAAGGGAAAGTCCGGGTAGACTTCGTTGACGCGCGGGTCCGGGAAAAGGGCGGAATCCCGAGATGTTACAACTGCCTGCAATACGGGCATTTGTCCGCAAAGTGCGACAAGCCACAAGTGAGGCGGGCAAAACGCTGCTTCAACTGTGGGGAAGAAGGCCACATAGCAGCGGTATGTGTTACCGGAGAGCAGAAATGCCTGAGCTGCGAGGCCCTCAAAGAGGACCACAAACACAGGTCGGGCATGCAGTGCTGCAAGGCCTACCAGCAGGCGCGAGCAGCATGGAAGGGCCGGAAAAAGCGCAAAGATGGCTAGTTTCCTGCAAGCGAATCTCTGCAGGAGCAACGATGCTCACAGTCTACTCGAAGCAGAGGCCTCAAGACTGGGACCAGACGTCCTCATCATCTCCGAGCAGTATCTCCGAGAAGAGCGACCACGAACCACGGAAGACCTTGGGAGGGGATCGGCCATCCAAGTCTGGAACGTGAGCCTTACAGAGACAAAAAGACCGACCGAAGGGACGGGCTTCGCCCGAAGAGTCATCGGCGATATTGCGGTGTATAGCTGCTATTACTCACCGAACGCACCGATGAATGTCTTCCTTCGGGAACTGCGGGAACTCGAGGATAGTCTGAGACAGTGGAGAGGCCTCGCCATAGTAGCGGGAGATTTGAACTCCAAAGCTCCAGCCTGGAGTGGAGGGCCAGAGGATGAAAGAGACAACGCGCTGGAAACAACCATGGCCCAATTGGACCTGGTTTGCCTCAACGAGGTAGGAAAGGCGACATGGCACAGAGGGGCATCATCCTCAGTGCTCGACTTAACGTTTGTTAGCGCGCCTCTCATGAGACGAGTCACGAAGTGGCAGGTCCTTGACTCGGAAACGCTCAGCGACCACTGCCATATCTTCTTCAAGATAGACCATGGCCGAGATGCAGGCATAGCACGGCAGATCGAGGGATGGCAAGTCCGCAAACTGGACGAGGAAAGCTTCAGAGAAGCAATCCTGAGAGCAGAGGACCCCGGAGAAGAGCTCTCGCCGGAGGAGACGGTATCGAGCGTCATCCGGTCCATCACCCGAGCCTGCGACGCCTCCATGCCGAGGAGGAAGCAACCCCGGTTCCAGAAGAGGCAAGTATACTGGTGGAACGATGAGATCAGGGATCTTCGCCGCAGCGCAAACGCTCAAAGGAGGCGAAGGGAGCGAGCGCGCAAACGTGGACAGCCATCAGCGGCAGCAGACGAAGCGGCCTACAAAGAGGCGAAGAAGCTTCTTCGGGATGCCATCCGTCGCAGCGAACAAAAATGCTGGTCGGAGCTATGCAACATGGTCGATCAAGATCCGTGGGGCACACCGTACCGGGTGGTCATGAGCAGACTGCGATTGAGAGACGGACCAACAGCGCCAACTGACAAAGAGTCAGTTCTACGGATTGCCAGGGCACTCTACCCGAGAGGGGAGCCCAGACTCACATTCCCTGGGTTCATCTACGACCCAATCCCCCTCTCCACCGAAGAAGAGCTAAGACGAGCCGCTACAAGACTGGCGAATGGTAAGGCCCCGGGGTTGGATGGTATACCTAATGAAGCCCTGAAAATAGTGGCTCGAGAGCAGCCTACCCTACTATTGAAGCTGTTCAATAAGTGTCTCCTTGCGGGAGTGTTCCCGAAAGTGTGGAAACGGCAGAAGCTAGTCCTCATCCCAAAGGGGAAGGGTGGAGAACCAGCGGAGCCATCATCGAATCGGCCACTCAATATGCTGGACAACATCGGGAAGATGTATGACCGCATGATCCTAAACCGGGCGGAGAAAGAGTATGAGCGTAGCGGAGGGATGTCCCCGATGCAGTTTGGCTTCCGCAAGGGGCGCAGTACAATGCACGCAATAGAAAGCGTACAAGACAGAGTTCACAGAGCGCATACAATGGCTCCCCAACCAGGAGGAGGGTTTTGTGCCATAATATGCTTGGATGTGAAGAACGCCTTCAACACAGCAAGCTGGGAACGGATCTATAGGTCCCTAGATGGAAGAGTCCCCCCTTACCTGCTCGCAGTCATCAGCGATGGACTGCGTGACAGAGTCCTCGTATGTGACACCGATGAGGGAAGGGTTGAGCTGGAATTATCTGCAGGGATAGCTCAAGGATCCGTGTCAGGACCGTTCGAATGGAACACGCAATACGACGAGTTCCTGAACATGAGTCTTCCAGATGGGGCAGAACTCATTGGCTTCGCGGACGATGCGGCATTAGTCGTGGTCGCCGAAACCGCGTGGCAAGTGGAGTGTGTGGCCAATGAAGCTCTCTACCGCATTGGTCAATGGTTCCCTGAGAACGGGCTGGAGCTTGCCGAGCACAAGTGCGAAGCGATGCTAGTCACCAAGAGGAGGAGTTTCGAAACTCCCGTGTTCTCCATCAACGGGTACGAGATTCCACTCAAGAGGGAACTTAAGTACCTTGGGGTTTGGTTTGATGACGGATGGAGCTACAAGGCACAAGCCAGAGAAGCAGCGCTGAAGGCCGCCACCGGGCGCTCTCCAGCGGCTCATTCCAAACATTGGTGGCCCCAAGCCAAACAGAAGAGCCTTACTCAGCACCGTGAGCTATTCCATCATGCTGTACGGTGCACCAATTTGGGGGCAGGTAGCTAGAGGGTCCGTAATCGATGCAGAGCTAGGTCCAGTCCAGCGGCGTTTCGCGCTACGGACGATCAGTGCTTATTGCACGGTGTCTGACCACGCAGCCTGTGTGTTTGCGGGTACACCACCCATTCGACTGCTTGTAGCCGAGAGAGTGCGGGTATGGAACCGCCAAGAAACCCTCAAGAGCGATGGAGTCGTGCTCAACCCCACTCGCAAGGCCCTCATACGAGACGTCGAGAGGGGGGAGACCGTCGAAGAGTGGCAAAAAGAGTGGGAGAGCTCAACGAAAGGGAAGTCGACGCGAAGGCTGATCCCCAACATAGCCAGGTGGATCGATCGAGCTCACGGAGAGCTGGGTTACTGGCTGATGCAAGCGTTTAGTGGGCATGGCTGCTTCGGAGAGTACCTGGAGCGGTTCCAGAAGAAGGAGACCCCGGTCTGTCAGATGTGTGCGGCAGATTGGGACGATGTGGAGCATGCACTCTTCCATTGCATGAACACAGCTACGGAGAGAGCGGAGCTCGTGGACTGGCTTGGAAATCAGATCACCCCTGAGAATCTATTGCCGTTCATGCTCCGCAACAAAGAGACATGGGATAAGATCGCCGCCTATATCAAGACGGCGATCACCCGAAAAGAAGAGCGAGAACGGGCATTGCAGCGTCAAGCAAGGGGCGCTGCATAGCGAACAACGACGACTTGAAGAGTGATGATTGACGACGAAGAGAGAAGACAGAAGAGCGGACACACCGAAGAGGGACGCCTCATGGCGCGCGCTACGCCTCCCACCCTGAAGTAATGCTAACGCGGTTCCGGGGTGGGTTGGTTAGATAGTGGTTAGCTGCCCCCAGTTCTGCAATGAGGGCTTGCCAACATTGTAGGGCCGAGAGCAGAAGGTGTTAGCCCCCAGGGCACACGGGCGTTGGATTCATACTCATCCGGCTTACCGGGTGAGCAAAATGAAAGCGCTCATGGTCTGCCGGTGGGAGATCCATTAGGGATAGCCTGTCATCAGATTTTTCCTTATATTCCACTTAAAAAAAAAAAAAAAAAAAAAAAAAAAAAAAAAAAAAAAAAAATGTAGTAGTATTCAGCCAAGTTTTGATTTGGAGAGACAATAGAGTTAACTCATTATTAGTAGTTAATTAATATGGTAAAAATTGGACGTCGAAAACCGCACGAAAATGTTTTTAAATTGAAAATTAGACTAATAAGGTCTAAATAAAGTTCAATTAAGGTTTGTATGTATACGTGAATACATTTGAAGGGCGAAAATCTAGTAAAGTAAGGTCTAAATAAGGTTTAAATAAGGTCTGTATATATACGTATATACATATAGATAGCAAGAATCTGGTACCGCCGGACGCTGCAGGCAGATTATATTATTAATTAAAGGTAAACTGCACGCGTAAATGACCATTCGTACTTTCATCGTTGCTCTATTCCTCGTAAAAATTGAAAAACCCCTATATTTTGGGAGCTAATCCAAGGTAGAATTTTCTGATCCCTCGATCAGGAACATCAAAATACCTAAACCAAAGGGTAATTTTGAATTATCACCATTTCAAAAATTCAATGCTAATTTTTGAGGTTATTATGAAAAACAAATCCCGCCATCGGAAAGCCGAGGAAAAAAAACGTCAGTTATGATGTTCCTGATCTTTTCCTACGTGGGGCCTCTTCAGATGGCTCAAAAGTACATGTTTCACGCGCGAAAAGTAGGCTAGGACAGTTGGCGTGAATTGCCCCGTAAAAATAGGTGAGTATGACTGGGAAATTCACAACAATTTGGCCGCCAGTCGCAGTCATTGCTCCGAATATCACTCTTCAGAGATAAGATTCCAGAATTCCATAATTCTTCATCCTCTCATAATTGCAAGAAACTAATGATGAACATGTTATCCATGCAAATACTGACGGAGACCGGCGGGTAACGGCTCCGTCATTTTACAGTGATATGAACCGATTTCCAGCCCATGATACTTAAAATTTGTGGGCAGGCTCTCTGGCTCAAAAATGGTACCTTTAACCCACGTTAACATATCTGGAGACTCTTGACCATATCACAGCGATTTCATACTGCATGTTGTAAAATAGCTCCTGACGCGAGAAAACTTCGTGAGGACCTCGACAGGAAGTGCGCGTTTGCTCCTCCCGTATATAAGCATAGGCGCTGTAGTTCCATTGCGCGCTATGGGCGGACAACGGCACTACTTTCACGGGGAAACAGGAGCAAATGCGCACTTTCTGTCGGAGCTCTATGTGCCAAAATAACATATCACCTATTCAGAAAGATGGGAGGTACGTGGTTTTCTGTACTCACGTGATTTTTGTGTATAGATACTTGACGATAAAATCTTCGTCTGAGAATATGAGCCACCTTCCTAATATAAGCCACTTTCCGAATATTGGCCATGCTTCAGGGCCAAAAAAATTTATAAGCCATGGCTTATGATAGTCAAAACACAGCATGTATAAATCCTCATTATATTGGATAAATTTGACAAATATACAAATGATCTCTTGTTATTTACCCACACCCTCAGAAATATGTAAAGAGAGTTATTCAGAACCATTCGAGCACTACAACGTTCATCTCTCAGTCAAAAAAAATTTGCATCGGTTTTCCTGTAATGAAGAATGTTTAGAATAAATCATATCCAATGATGAATACAGAATCACCGAATGATGAATTAGTTCAATTATCGAGTAAGCCGAAAATAATGGCTAAAAATACCGCGATGCAAACGGTATCCCGATGCCAAGGATAATTTGAGACCTCAAGCTCAACCGCCGTCGTTGCTGCGCATTCGTCGTATAAACGCTTGGTAAGTAGTTAAGATAAGATAATTATGGATTCCCAAGACATAGATTTTAGTGTGAGACCAACAACAAACTTGTATCGACATAATGAGAGCACGGCAGGGCTTTTGAAGCAAGGGACACACACAATTTATATAAACTGATGACTCGTCTATTCAGGACTCGTTGATTCGTAGACTCGTATATTCAATAGGCACAATAAACAGGATATATACAATAAGCACGATATACACAGCGGAGAATTCGTTGAGGTTAACTGGCGGCGTGACTGCACTTGAACAGGCCTACCACGAAGTGATGACAGTCGTGGGGCAGCGTAGCAACCAAACCGTTCCGTTGTTCAACAAAAGACGCGCGCTCATTTGAATATATTCGTATGGTTCTATTTAGTTGTATAAGTATATTTCCAACACTCCCTCCCTTATACAAATCTTTGAATCCGTATGAATGTGAAGACCTCTGAATCTAAGGAGAAATCATTGAAAAAATCTTATAATTGAATCGTTGTAAGCACAATGCTGTTTGACTGGTAAGAAAAATATTTGAACAACAAGTGGTCAAGTGAAAATGAATAATCGTTCACATAGCCTTGAATTCTAATAAGCATATCAATACTCGTTATGATAATTGTCAGAAGAACAAACTTAAATTTCTAAACACTTGGAAAATATCTTCTTATTGTTGCTCGTCACCTGTGAACGTATGAGAAAACAAACAACACATATTAAAATTCAATCATTTTGATTAATGATTCATGAAGATTCCAGATCCATACCTATCGATTCCTCGGATTCTTTTTATTCTTACGACTAAGATATTCATGTGATTCATATGGCAATGGTTTAGTCATAATATCAGCAACATTTTCTCTTGTTGCAACCCATCCGACTATAATCTTTCCTTGTTCAACACATTGTTCTATGAAATCACCGGGTGTTTCAGCCATATGGACTCTATTTCCAGATTCTTCTCTTTGATTCAATTCCTTAGTAATTCCATCAATTGATTCGTCGAAAGTTTTGAGCTCATGACTACCATCCATTTGAGTGCAATTACCGGCAGATTGATCATCACACCAAATTGTGACAGGATATAAAGTCTTCCCTAATACATATCGAATCGATTTATCTATTGAGATGAGCTCTCGAAAAGCTCCACACATTGCTAGATATTCTGCTTCACAAGTTGAAAGAGTTACATATTTTTGTTTGTAACTTTTCCAAGCGATTACATCTCCGAACAATTCAATAACATAACCTCCATTTGAAGTTGAATCATCACAATCTCGGAAACTAGCATCAGTTGATGCCTCTAAATTTTCACCTAAAGATGTAAAAACAATTCCTAGATTCTTTGTTTCTTTGAGATACCTAAAGACTCTCTTAACATTTTGTCAATCAATTTCAGATGTATTACTCTCTTTTCTAGCAAAAAAATTTACAGCAAAAGCAATGTCAGGTCAAGTAGCTACTGATAAGTACATCAAACATCCAATAGCTTCTCTGTATGGTACTCCTTCTGATTTTTGATTCGTAATCGTAATTTAAGATTCGTTTGATTCGATTTTACTTTTCTCATTTTTGTTACTCACTTGTCTCGTTATCATGGGCGTATTTTGAGGATTGGAATCTTGCATATTAAATTTTTCTAGAACCGTTTGAGTGTGCTGAGTTTGGTGTCATAGAGTCGTTCCTTTTCCAATGTTACTTTCAATATTCATCCCTAGGAATAGTTTGGGTTCACCAAGATCTTTCATTTCAAAGACTTTACTCAGATGTGATTTCACATACAATAATTTGTTTGAATCGTTACTTGCAACTATCATATCATCTACATATAAGAGAACAAGTATCATTATTCCATTCTTCCTCCATGTGAAAAGACAAGGTTCATTTGAATCATTTTCTAAACCTAGTGCTTTCATTTCCTTTTTGAATTGTTTGTTCCAATTTTTCGGACTATCTCTCAATCCATATAATGATCTTTCGAGTTTACATACTTGAGTCGATAGGATATTTTTATCAACCTCAAGACCTTTCGGGATTCCCATGTATACTTCTTCATCCAAATCTTTATTCAAGAAAGCTGTCTTGAGATCGAGTTGACAAGCTCGGAGTTGATATTTATTTACGATTGCAAGAGTTGTTCTAACTAAAGATAACCTCGCTTCTGACGCGTAAGTTTCCTTTAGATCATAGATATTTTCATCTTTGAATCCTCTAATAGCTAATCTAGCTTTATATCTGAAGTTATCATTTGATTCTATCTTTCTTTTGAAAACCCATTTGGAATCTATAATATTTGCTCGTGTACCATCATTCTGAGTTTTAGGTCGATTAACTAAAGATCACACTCGATTCTTACGCATAGACTCTAATTCTTCGTTAATTGCTTTGATCCAAAATTTTCTTTCAGGAGAAGCCATTGCTTCCTCATAAGACGTTGGGTCTTTGTACACTGATGCAATGAGAATATGAGCTGAAATATCATATTGACATCGTTTATCAGAATCATTATAAACCTCACTATAGTTAGCAAAACTAGAATCTTGTATTGGTTTCTCAGTTGAGATATTTTTAGTATTTTCAGAATGATCAATCTTTCTTTTGGCTTTACTGTGAGTCATAGGACCTTGGAATATTTGAACCGTCTTATCGCCTTAATGAGTCGTGTGAATTCTTTCATTTTCCCGAGGTCTGCCTCTTTTTCTATTTTTAGATGAATCGTTTACAAGTTGTTTTTCTGGAATACTACTTTCATCATTGACACCATCAAAGTGAATCGAATCGTTGATAGAATCAACAACTTGTTTTGATGATTCAATCGTATCTTCATTTGTAAGTGATTTTTCCTGTAAATATCACCATAAACTGGATTTTCATTGAATCTAACATTTCTCGATTCTAAAAATTTTCGTGAAGAGGGATGTCAAAATATGTAACTCGTTTCTTTGTATCCTACCAAATAGACTTTGATAGCTTTTGCTCCGAACTTAGATTTCGATTTGTTGACTTTGACATAACTAACACATCCGAATCGTCTAATTTTTTCTAAATGACAACTTGCGTTTGGTGCGAATTTGTTGATTGGAATATCATATCCAATAGCTTTGTGAGGAGTCTTGTTATAACAACTTACAGCAACTTCTGCAGCTAATTCCCACATTGAGTTAGGTAAACCAGAATCGATTAATAGAGCTAAGATTTTTCTTTGAATCGTTTTGTTGAACCGTTCAGCTGTGCCATTATGTTCAGGAGTATATGGAGGAGATAACTCTGATTCTATATTCTCTTTTCCTAACACTTCTGCAAAATGTCCTCCCATGTATTCAAGAGCTTGATCTGATTTGATGTAGCAAACTTTCACATTTCCACCTATCAAATTTCGAGCTGATATCAAGAATGATTCTAACGCTTGGCCAGCTTGGTCTTTACTCTTCAAACAATAGACCATTGAGAATCTAGAATAATTGTCTACAAAAACTATGATGAATATATTTCGTCCGGGATACGACACGAGACTAATTTTTCTCATAATATCCGTATGAATGACTTCAAAAGGTCTTTGCTTGCTCGTACTTCTTTGAATGGTAATCTTTCCATTTTTGACATTATGCATACTTCACAGTCTAGAATAGAATCGTCAAATTTTACATCTTCTAACAAGTTCGTTTTCTTCTGAAGTGTTCGAAGATAACCCAAAGATGCGTGTCCTAACCTGGTATGCCATAGTTGTCCTAGATTCAAACTTTTAGAATTTTCACTCGTTTGTTCATCTAGATTCTTATCAATTGAATCATTTGAATTCGTCAACGATATCAATTCATCAGAGCTTATGATCAAATTCTTGAGTGAACTATTACTGGAAAAATTCGTGGTAGACTCTACTGGATTCTGCTGGCTGTTGAGAGTTTTCTCTACTAGAACTACATCTTTCTTCCTCCCAATCGAAGAATCAGTATTCATAGATTCGTCAGTAGCTCCCTCCGAAGATAACAACTCTTCATCGTTATGAATCGTATTCGACTCTTCTTGTGATTCACGATGTGATACTACTCGAGCATTACTAACTCTAAATCGAAAAATCTAATTTGGTTTCTTATAAGTACCTTGAAAAAGAGTTTTATCTGTAAATGTATCGTAAACTTTGAAGATTTTATCATCTAAATAAATTGAAAACCCTGAGTCAGCTAATTTTCTCAAAGAAAGTGAGTTTTCAGATAAATCTTTAGTAGCAATAACATCAATCAATCGAATCAATTTTTGATCAGATGTCTCATTTTCTAAACTGAGTTCACCTTTTTCATCTATAACTAAATTTGTAAATTCGTTCTTATTCGCACTCTTAATGATTCCATTTTCGAGTCTTTCAAAATTAGAAAGAACCATAGACTGATTCACTATATGATCAGTTGCACCAGAATCTGCGATAAAATTTATAAAATTTCGTGCTCGATATGATTTTGAGAATAATTTCTTACCTTCACTCTCACTCTCGCTTTCTTCATCTTCATTCTCGCTTGAATCTACAACCATTCGAGCAGCCCGGTTAAAATTCTTCTTACTCTTTTTCGGATTTTCTTTCTTACTAATTTTGCCTCGATTTTTCTTTCCAATTTCCTTTTTCGTAGATTCTTACTTTGATTGTTAGAATCGGAGTCTTTGTCATTTATTCTAGATATAAAAGGACTCTTACCTTGTCTAGGAGTTGGACAAAGTCCACCTTTTTTGTGTACTGTCTGGCAGCGATAATGTAGCCACTTATCAGTGTTGTGTAGAGGACAATCAAGACCAGCTCTGTGACCTCTCTGACCACACCTATGACAAGGATTTGAATCGTTCTCATTGTAGCTGACTCTATTGACTCTTGATTCGTTGCGATCATTGCGATCAGATTCGGACTGAAACATGAGTGATTTCATTTGATCTATATTCATTCCGATCTTGTAATCGTTTTTCTTGATAAGATTCGTTTGTTTTAAATCTTCATTCACTCCAGAGACTGCATGATAGAATAATGAACTCAATTCTTCATCATCCAAGGATTTTGACTCGTTAGATGAATTATACTCTCTCTAGAGAGTCGAATCGTTCGCAAAAGTCGAATACTTTCTCCTTTCGTTTCATTCGAATTTCATATAACTTTCCTTTTATAGTTACGGGATCTAAATTCAACTCTTTCCTTCTGTGTTCTTGAAGTTTGCTCAGATATCCTTTTCGATCTTGAATATTAGTGATTCTACTGTGATATTTTTCATCAATTCTATTCATGATTATATCTCTGACTTGATTCTTTCTTCGAACTCTTTGAGTCTCAGTAAATTCTCTAGGATTAGGAGAATCATCGCCAATGATATCTATCAAATCATAACTTCGTGATTCAGACTTGAAATAGTCCAACCATAAATCGAAATTCATTTTTTCAGACAGTTTATATTTTCTGTCAATATGAATTTTTGATGTAAGTGAATCGTTTGTTAATTTTTCTACGAGAATTGATTTCAGAGTCTCTTCTAGATTCAAAGAATCACGAGTCGTGGTTAAATTTTGTAGGTTGTTTACCTGTTCAGTTGGAGTCATTTGATTCATTTGAGTCGTTGAAGAATCGTTAGTCGCATTCGTACTTGGTTGGTGAATGCGAATAGTTGAAGAATCTTGAGTTGCACTCGTGCTCGGTCTTTGATCAGTGCGAATCGAAGAATCTTGAGTTGCTCTCGTACTTGGTCTTCGATCAGTGCGAATCATTGAAGAATCTTGAGGATTTTGTTGACTCATGTTGAGTCTTTTTAAAGCTTCAGTCTCTTTTTTAACTTCAGCTCATCTTGAACGAGTTTCCTCGATCTTGAGACTGAGCTTCAGACTCTCATTAACTTGGTTGAAATTTTCCTTAGATTTTTCGACAATCTCTTTGTGTGTTGTCAAAGCACTTTCAAAATTCTTCACCGCTCGACCAAACGCACCCATAGAGTCCGTCGGAATCTCGATTGTGCCCGGATGATACCCCAGACAGCATCGAAACCTTTCCGAAAACTTTCAGAAAGCTTTCAGTGAATGGTTCGAAAGTTGGCTATGTCCCTTTCCACTGAACTTTCCGAAAGTTTTCGACGGAAGTTGTTGGACACCTTTCGGGAAAGGATTCCTAAAGGGTTTTCGGTAAGATTGCTACAAGCTTTCTGGAAAACCTTTGTAAAAACTATCATAAGAGAGATCCAGCAGTTGTCACTAACAGGTTTCTGAAGATTCGACAACGATAGCAGCTACTCCGAGCTTCCTCGAAAGGTTTCTAAAAGGTTTCCGAAAGCTGTCGACGAAACCGGACCGGGGAAACTTTTACTGAAAGCTTTCTGAAAGGGTTCTGAAAGGTGGCGATAGAACTCATTGCTTGAAACTTTCCTCGAAAGGTTTCTGAAAGGTTTCGAGCAGATGTCGATGAAACCGGCCCCGGAAAACTTTCATTGAAAGCTTTCTGAAAGGGTTCTTAAAGGTGGCGACAAAAGTCATTGCTCGAAACTTTCCTCGAAAGGTTTCTGAAAGGTTTCGAGCAGATGTCGATGAAACCGGCCCTGGAAAACTTTCCTTGAAAGCTTTCTGAAAGGGTTCTGAAAGGTGGGGATAGAACTCATTGCCCGAAACTTTCCTCGAAAGTTTTCTGAAAGGTTTCGAGAAGCTGTCGATGAAACCGGCCCTGGAAAACTTTTACTGAAAGCTTCCTGACAGGGTTCTGAAAGGTGGCGACAAAAGTCATTGCTCGAAACTTCCCCCGCAAGGTTTCTGAAAGGTTTCGAGCAGATGTCGATGGAACCGGCCCAGGAAAACTTCCATTGAAAGCTTTCTGAAAGGGTTCTGAAAGGTGGCGATAGAATTGCTTGTTCGAGACTTTCCTCGAAAGGTTTCCGAAAGGTTTTGAGAAGCTGTCGATGGAACCGGCCCTGGAAAACTTTTGATGAAAGCTTTCTGAAAGAGTTCTGAAAGGTGGGGATAGAACTCATTGCTTGAAACTTTCCTCGCAAGGTTTCTAAAAGGTTTTCGGAAGCTGTCGATGGAACTGAGCCTGGGGAACTTTACTTGAAAGCTTGAAGTTATTGCTCGAAACTTCCCTCGAAAGGATTTCTGAAAGTTTTCGGGAAGCTGTCCATGGAACCCACTTGCAAGAACTTCCACTGGAAGGTTCTCATGAGGTGCCGAAAAAACTCGAACCTTGTCCGCAGTGTATCTGGAAGATTTCGGAAAGTTTTCGGGAAGGCTTCTCTCTGGTTCGCGAATGACCCCCCCCCCCCCCCCCGAGTAGTTCCGGAGTAGAAGGTTCCTGAGAGGTGGACAGAAAAACCGTTCTCTGATCCAGCTAAGAATCTCTCTCTGATCTGTTCGTTACGGTTCCCTACAAAAGGACGTACAGTTGCCATCCCTGATGTCTTGTTTGCTAAAGATCGAGGCTCTCGTTCCCGAAGAAGTAATTGAATGCTTCGTAGTTCTCTCCCTGCGAGCACCCTGATCTTCGAACCTCGATCTCCGGGATTCCAGATTACTTAGGAGATGGAGTATTCGGCGCATTGTCTACAAGGAATCTCTAAGCACTTACACAAGATTAAGCTAGAATTTCCTTTTATTCGTCATTCAAACGTACAAATATTATTCAATACTTTCCTCCGCCTCACTCTCGTTTTTGCTGTCCTCTGGTATGATCGGGACGAATGCCTCTTTCCTTGATGGTTTGTCACTTTTCCCACAAGAAAGTAATACACGGTCACCATGATGATACTGAAGAGACATTTCTCGAGAATTCATTACATTATCGTGGTAAATTAGATGTGAGGTCGGAAAGCAAGGTTTCATCTTGGAAGAACTCGGATTGGAATCCACATTCCGGGTGAAATTGAAGCCTAGTCATGGTGTGAGAAAGAGAAAAGCCCCGCAACTGAGTCATACTTTCTCATGTTCCTGTGTAAAAATGTTTTTGCTTCAGCTCAAAGATGGCTCACCGAAAATTCCACGTGGAACTAATTTGATCGATGAGACGTGTATTATATGAGACTGGACTTGATGTGAAAGTACGACCACAGTCGAGACATGACTGGATTGATATGAGACTTTGTGGAGTAAGTCAAATACTCCGATTAAATCCCCACATTCATCCGTGTAAGTACCTTCAACCCTCAAACTGACAGTAGAAGTACGGCTAAGATTCTCGATTCATTGCCAGCATAAAAGCAGCGAGGAAGTCGATGGATAGGAGGAAAGAAGGCATGACGAACGTGTAATTTTTCCATGATCAAAACTCACTCATTACTCCTGTTGGTCCTGTTTTTTGCTTGATCCAACCATGTTTGTAGAGATTTTTTGATTTGGTCCAGACAAGGATTATTGTGGATTCTTTGTAAGGCCACTGCAAGAAGAATTAGACATCTCATTGAGTCTCAACGAATTCCTGCACAAATCCATCAGATTCTCTCGATCAGATATCACGAGATTCTTTTTTTCGGGAAGTACACCACAATTTTAAGAAGATGAACAATTCCAAAGGAGTATGTACGTACCATATACGCATGAGCACAGTTGTGTATCCACAAATGAGTCTTTGGCTGGTTTCCCATCTTTTGCTTTCACGCCGTGGTAAGAAAATTTCATTGCAAATCGATCATCCAAACTGGCGTACATTATATTGTATACTGAGTCGTTTACTGTAAGCCCCTTTAGTGAGGTTAAGAAGGTCACCTGAAATGAGACGCCAAACGTGAATTGATGGAATCATTGCGAAACCATGACTCAGTAGAACGAAATATGTGATAGCTGTATTCAACCTTCTCAGCATGAATTCATCTAAGACTTAGAGAACTTTCACTCCAAAAGAAGCACTTTGTTGGAATAAAAAATGAACGACATGCTCAAAGTCACTTTTCAATAGAGAACTTGATTCTAATACTGTTGGGTGATTCTCGGAATTTTTAGGATCCTGCTCTCAAATCCAGATCGAAAGTAGCGAGAATTCATGAGAATCGTGCGTGTATACAACTGAAACAAGTCATGCTGAGAGTGTTACCACAAACTTCGTGAGAAGTTTACAAATTGATAATGACCATTTTGTTGTGGAATTCAGCGTTCTTGAGATTGTCCTCTAGTTCTTGGAACTTGTCCATATCAGCTGGTTTGAGATATTTTCTCATCTCATTATCAATCGTGTTACTCATTATAACAGGTGTACACGCAATCGATTCTACTTTTGTCTGAAGCTTATCAACTTTTTTTGTAAGAAGTCCAACCTTTCTATTCAATTCACCGAACTGTTTGGTGCAATTTTTGTCTAAATTCTGCAGGAACTCTGTTAAATGGGATGGATGAAATGATTGCATTAGTTGGATGACCTACACAGGATTACGGAGTCACAAAAACACACTCACTAACGACGACGAACTGAAACTGTTCAGGACTCATTGGGGTCCATTCTTCCAGAACTGCATCATCTTTATCTTTCCCTAGGGAACTCGTGCCATTTGAAACCGATCCGTCGTTAATAGCATCTGTTACAAAGAATTCAATGGTTATATTCACATGGATATGAGTATGGGGTATTTTTTGGTAGAGAAGATGAAAAGGGGGAAAAGCTGCCTTCTGGAAAACATCATAGTTTTCATAGAGTCAACACAAAACGAACAAAACGATTGCAACTGAGCAAAGTTTTCATCGAGTTGAACGTCTGAGAACGCGTTCTGCGAGTCTTCTCAAAACAAGAGGAACTTCAAGGGCTAATGGAGAATGTTGAGATATGCTTGGATGGGAGCCAATCAGAAACGGAGGCGAAATCGTGAGATTTTCGCTTTGCCCTGTGGCTTTTAGAGAAATAGGTTAGGATTATGAAAAATCTTCGACCTCAGAATTAACGGAAGGAAAAGGCCTCTGCGAATCTTATCACGACCGAAAGAACTCAAAATTTCTTGGAATGATCATGAAAATTGATTGTCTCATACTTCCAATATTCCAGCTCACAGGAATTCTTTTAGGAATGGAACCGTGGCAACGTGCTATTTTTGGAATCATATTGCATCATATAAAAGATTGACGGCAAATTCGGTGACAAGGTCGCGCCAGGTTTTATGGAGCAGTAGTGGTTTAAGCTACTGTTGGGTATACCAACACAATATATAGTTATAGTGGGCTTAATCCACAAGTTAGGCGGACCAGATAATAAAGGTGATGACCACACTCAATATATAAGATATTGATGGTTTATTGGTAAGGTTAGATACAAGCCCGCATGTAATTCGTAAGCAGGGCTATACTTGAACTGCCTCGAGGCGCGCTGCCTCGGGCTAGCGGATCTCGTAGTCACACACACCACTCACATACCTCACACGCACGCTCTCTCTGGGCGCAGCCGCAGAGTTGCTCTTTGGGCAGATCCCCACATCACCCCCCCTGTCGAATGAAAAAATTTTTTGTGATATGTAAAAAATTTTCGATCTTCGATATAATATGGAAGTAATGGATTTTATGTAGCAAAAGTAACACGTGGAAGAGATAGTTTGGTATCGTACACTTTGGGTGCTGTACGCAGGATGCTTTTGATTTGACTTGATTGGCTTGAATCATTAAGTGCTGGAGGAATAGGATAAATTCTTACTAAGTTTTGATCTTGATCCCGAAACGTACAGCTAGGTTTTATAATGACAGATTTCTGGCTAAAACTAGGTTTTAACAGAATTTTCTTATAAACTATTTGTTTAGCACTGCACTGATTTTGACTTTGAGACACTTCACAAGGCACTTCATCACTGTTTTTGTTGGTAAATGCTGGTTTCAATGGAACTCTTGCACCATCTTGACTTACTATTACAGGTTTAGGCACTGAATTGCTACTATTTTGTCTTAGGTCTATTCGCTTAGGTATAGTGTTTGCACTATTTTGGCTCAAACGTATAATTTTTGGAACATCCTTGGAATTGCTCTGACTTAAATTTACGGTTTTTGGAGCAACATTTGCATGGTTCTGACTTAAAATTATAGTTTTTGGAGCAACATTAGCACTATCAGGCACTGCAAGATTTGGAATCTGAGGTTGAATTGCAGGCTGGGGAGCAGTCTGAATCATGGAACCCTGATCTGTTACTGAAGGAACGCGGACCGCTGAATCGACCGTTTCAGGTATATAAAAGGCGGGTTTCAAATTTTCAACATTGACAGTCTTCTGGACCCCCTTGATATCTATGACGAAATCTCGATCTGATAGGCGCGAAATGACTTTGAAGGGACCAGTGTATGGTCTCTGAAGAGGCTTTTTGACAGATCTAGTACGTAAAAATACATGTGAGCAAGTAGCTAAATCTTTGTGGACAAATGCTTTGGTTTTTCCTTTATGGACCACGGGTACTGGGCGTACGGCATTCAAATGTTCTCTAAATTCATCGAGAAATTCTACTGGATCTTGTTCCGAATCTTCGGGTAAGAAAAATGCACCTGGAACGCGTAACGATGTTCCATATACGATATCCGCGGGACTAGCATCAGTGTCAAGCCGCACGCTCACACGCAAGCCGAGGAGAACCGTAGACAGTGTCCTTATCCAGTCATCTTTGTGACACATGAGTGCAGCTTTTAGCGCGCGGTGCCAGCGTTCTACCATACCGTTCGCTTGAGGATGATATGGAGCTGTACGGATTCTTTTACAACCTAATAGGTTCAATAATGCATTGAAGAGTTGGGATTCAAACTGAGCACCTTGATCTGTGGTTATGACTTCTGGAGCTCCGTGACGCGAAACCCATGTGTCGTAAAACGCGCGCGCTACAGATTCGGCAGACATATCTTTTAACGGAACTGCTTCAGGCCAACGCGAAAACCGATCGATCATAGTGAGTAAGTACTGATAGTCTCCACACCGAGGCAAGACGACAATATCAATATGTACATGTTTGAATCTATCATTTGGAGCAATAAAATGCTGAGGTACAAATTTGTTATGACGAGAAACCTTTGATTGCTGACAGTCTAAACACTGTCTACACCACAGCTTGATGTCCTTTTTCATCTTTGGCCAGACATAATGTTGCTTTATCAAGCTGAGAGATGCCCCTGGGCCGGGATGAGATGGATCATGGTACACGTGAAAAACTTCTGCGCGTAAGGATTCAGGAATGTAAGGACGTATTACGCTGTCGTGGGTGTCGCAATAAATTGGAACATGGTCTTTACCCCATGTCAATTTTACGAGTTTCAAAGGGAAGTTCGGGTCTTGCAAGATCTCTTTAAGTTGAGCGTCTTTTGCCTGTCCTTCTGAGAGATCTTTCATGGTGAAAGCCGTAGGGAACCTGAATGCGTCTATGTGCGAAAGGAACCCATAGTTTGGATCGTTGCCATGCTCCTCAGTAATCTGATCAATATTTAGAACTGCAGATGGTAGTACAGGTGTAGCGTGGACGGCCTCTATTCTAGAGAGTGCGTCAGCCACAACGTTATCCTTCCCAGGCACGTAAACAATTTCCGTTGTAAATTCAGAAATGTATGCCAATTGCCTCTGACGGCGAGGAGGTGCCGTTTCAGATGATTGAGTAAGAGCATATTGAAGTGCACGCTGATCCGTGTAGATTTTGAACTCACGACCTTCTAACACGTCTTGAAAGTATTTGATAGCATTAAACATGGCTGTTAGCTCGCGATCGTACGTTGAGTACTTTCTTTGAGCGTCTGAAAATTTTCGCGAAAAGAAGGCGACAGGTCTCCAGACACCATTTTCCAGCTGTTCAAGCGAGGCTCCCATGGATCGGTCAGAGGCATCGGTAAAAATGTGCGTCTCAGCAGAGTCATCTGGGTGAGTGAGCATTGCTGCGTTTATAACGTCAGATTTGCATTTTTCGAAAGCATCTTCAGATTCTGAAGTCCATGGAACAGGCCGTTTATCTTTCTTACGAGCGTCAATCAACAAAGCATGAAGTGGCATTTGCGTTTCCGCTGCATGAGGAATACAATCGCGATAGAAATTTACCATCCCCAAAAATCTGCGAAGTTCCTCAAGAGTGTTTGGTTTTGGAAAGTTTTGGATAGCTTCTACCTTCTTGGGGTTGGTTTTGAGACCTTCACCATTTACGGTATGACCCAGAAAAACTAACTCCGGGACGCCAAACACGCACTTTTCAATGTTAAGAAAAAGGTTGTGATCCTCTAATCTTTGTAAAACGATTTCCAGATGTCTTTGATGCTCCTCTTCGGAAGAAGATGCAATCAAGATGTCATCAATGTACACGAAAACAAAGTCAAGGTCACCTAGGGCTTTCTGAGCTAAGCGTTGAAATGTACTGCTAGCGTTACGTAAACCAAATGGCATGAATAAATACTCAAAAAGTCCAAAGGGTGTTATTACCGCAGTTTTTGGGATATCTTCGGGTGCAACGGGTACCTGCTGAAAGGCTTTCCGTAAATCTAAAGACGTAAAAATTCTCTTTCCGCGAATCATATATTGATAGTCGCGAAGATTAGGTAGAGGAAATTTGTCAGGTACTGTCTGAGAGTTTAAGGGGCGGTAATCTCCACAAATTCTCCAAGAGCCATCTTTTTTCTGCGTCATATGAATCGCACTAGCCCAAGGGCTATCTGAAGGGCGACATGTACCAGCAGCTAAATCAGCATCAAATTCTGCTTTTAAAGCTTTGTATTTGGCTGGAGTCACGCGACGGGCTCTCGCTGCGACCGGATTCCCTGTAGTACGAATACGATGCAATATGTTATGCTTGACTTCAGAGGGATTGGTCTGTTCAATACCGACAACTTTAGGATGACGCGACAAGATATGTGCATATTTATGTTTGGGATCCACTGTACTGATACCAAGACTGTAAGTGAAGTCGGTTATTCCGTAAGCAGATCTCCGTGATTTTGCATCTATCAAGGCTCGACGTCTTATATCCGGTAATAAGTGGAAAAATTCAAGGGCATCTGCGCCAAAAATAGGGTAAGGGACGTCTGCGATGTAAAAATTCCATGGCAAGTTGCGCCCTAATCCGAAATCAAGAACTCGGTGGGCAATACCATAAGTGTCGATTTCGGTACCATTAGCAGCATATAATGGCTTACCTGTAGGCTTGAGTGGACAATCCTTGGGTTTTGGAATCAGGGAAACTTCTGCACCAGTGTCGATGAGAAAGATTTTCCCGGAAACTCTATCTCTCATATGGAGACGTTTTGAGTTTGGACCCGTTCCGGCAGTCTCCGCGACGGAAGGTGCTTTTAGTTTCCCTGGGAGTTAGGGGTAGGAGGTTTATACGTACATGGCGTATAGCAGTAATGAGCTGCTTGTCCATGTTCCGCGTGATAATAGCAAACGCCGTCTTCATTGTGCGTTTTCCTCGATTTTCTCTCCTTTTTGTCCGGCTTAGCAGCTTTTTCGTCTTTCGGAGGACCGATGTAGACTCGGTTTTGGGATTTGGACCGATTCCGAGATTTGTCTCTCTTTGCATTTGACTTCATTGATTTTTCCAATGTCTCGGCCATTTGCTTCATCTGCTCTACTAAAGTTGAGAGCAAATCTACATTGGGGGTTTTCTGCGAGACAGCTGAAACAGTGGCGTCAGCGCTGCTGAAATACGTTGTGGAACCAGACGACTTTTTTTTTATATCATAAATTTTATCGGCCTTTTCGATGGCCCTATCTGGTTGGGTTTTGATTAAGTCGTCAATGGCTATTTGCATGTCCTCGGGCAGCCGTCTGCACCATACTATGCGAATCGTTTCTTTGGTTAGATGATCTTTGCCATTATCGTACATCTCATTGAGGAAGTCTGACGGTTTCTTGTTGCCTAGGGACATATTCCCGAAAAGTTTATCTAACTTTTTTTCTTGAGGTTCCGAAAACTTCTCAATTAACGTTTTTTTTACATAGGAGTATTTATCTTTCTCCGGCAAAGCATTCAAGTGAATGCTGATTTCCTTGATTGCTTCATCTCCCACTACACGCATTAGGGCTAGGTACTTTTCCTCGTCAGCGTTAATTTCGGAGGTTTTTAGAAGGACTTCGAGTGAATTAAACCACGCTTCGGTGTTCTGGGTCCAAAGAGGGGTCCATTTTAACGCGCTGAATTTGGCCATATTTCGATTCCGCCTATTCGAGGATTCATCATATTGCGAAATTTCCACCCCTGGGAATTGATTCTCAGCATATACGTTGGCAGGGTTCGGGGCAAACGGATTTACGACGGGAGCAAATGTGGGCGCTGCGGGATTTAGTATGGGTGCACTCCTGTCGTTATCCGAAGTTTTGTTGATGGTCCCACCTGGCATAGCGTGTGAGCTCGCGGCCTGAGCTTGTGTACCCACATCCGGAGGGTCCGGGGAAGAGTTTAATTTTTTCGAAAATGCTTCTAATTGTGTCTGCATCATTTGTGCCATAGCACTGAGGAGGTCACTTTTTACTGACTCTGTTACTGCAGCAATTACTTCTGCTTTGAAGTCAGCAGTGTGCGCCGGATTCTGGTCAGTGGGAGGACTAGTTTTGTCACTATCCACATTCTCACTATTGTCAGTGAGCGTCATTATTGTAGTGGAATCGAAAGAAAGATCCTCCGAAATCAGTGAATTATTCGCGGAGGAATTTGGTGCAGAATAGTCTTTCCCGCTACGTAAAAATTTTCGCGAATCAGATGTGCCGTCGTCCGACATGAACGTATGGATTTCTACTTAATAAGTAACATGCATATATACCACATCCAATCATCCAAGCATACGATACAACTCGAGATCCGCAAAAATTCAAAGAAAATTACAATGGTTTACTTGAGGCTGGAACGCTGGAACGCTTTGTGCCACTGGTGGCACGGCTCTGGAACGTTTCGTGCCGTTGTACGCTGGAAGGTACCGCTGTGCCGCCTAGAATGCGGCGCTGAGACGTCTCGGCTGCTGTCCCGCCCGAGACGCGGTGTGCTGAGCTGCTGTGCTATATACACGACACGTGCGCGCCGGCAAAAATCCGTGTGGTGTCCTTGGGCAATGCTTCTGCACTTGGATAAAGCTGAACGACTGCTGCCGTCTGCTCGTGTGTATCTAACTTTTCTGACCTGTCTTGCTGGTGGGCTGATGCTGCTCTGTGGCTATGTCGCGACAGCCCCCGAAGACGATGTCGAGGTGTGCAGGATGTACCTGGATCGGCGATGCGGGCTAAGCGCTGCTACAGCAGCGGTGGCGTGGTCCACGCGATGATGCGCGCCAAAAGCCAACACTGTGCTCCGCTGCTTCCACTTGTATCCTGCACGTGGTCACCGTGCTGGCCGCCGAATAATCAATCGACGGGGTCACCAATTTAAGCTACTGTTGGGTATACCAACACAATATATAGTTATAGTGGGCTTAATCCACAAGTTAGGCGGACCAGATAATAAAGGTGATGACCACACTCAATATATAAGATATTGATGGTTTATTGGTAAGGTTAGATACAAGCCCGCATGTAATTCGTAAGCAGGGCTATACTTGAACTGCCTCGAGGCGCGCTGCCTCGGGCTAGCGGATCTCGTAGTCACACACACCACTCACATACCTCACACGCACGCTCTCTCTGGGCGCAGCCGCAGAGTTGCTCTTTGGGCAGATCCCCACAGTGGAAAGGATCCGATTTCTTTAAGGCGATATGGTCACCGTGCGACGAGACCATGAAACTTGAAAACACATCTCACATGAAATCTAAGATGGTTCGAAGTTCCACATTAGTGGTCCCATCATTGTTATTGACCAATGACCAATCTGTATTTGACACTCCGTTGTTCCACCCAAATCGCAAGAGAATCAGATAAAAATGTGAAGAACTTGATCGCAAGAATCCCCTAACCTACAATATAAGCACGTTCTCATTCCCATTTTCCTCTGATTCTCTTGCGATTCGGGTTTTATGTCGAGGAGAAGAATTCAAGTTAGATGATAACAAGTATTCGTGCACTTGTGGTTGAGCCTCAATCGCATGAGAATCGGAGGAAAATGGGGATGATTCTCAGTTTGCATGGTGACCGCATCGCCTTGAATATGAAGATGATCATTGAGGTATATCGAAAATCCATCTTTGGAAAACCCACCTTTGTCCTCCAATGGCTCAACAGTACCAGCCGCGGTATCTGTGGCATCAGATTCTTTCGCCAAGACTTTGTTCAAGGACATGCTCTCAGGTATCCTTGGGATTTTCACAGACAGAGTCTTAACGCGAGTATTCACTTCCTCTGGTTCGGAATCGTCTGAGTCAGAAACATGTAAATGTCTCTTCTTTTGTGGAGAACTCTTGGTGGGAGAGGAATCTCTGTTCTTCTTTTTGCGGTCATGTCGACTGGATTTTAATTTTTCAATATCGCTCCCATCTGTCATTTCGTCTAAATTGTTTTTGACATCATTGACTGCGGATAGGTATTGATCTACGGAATCAATGATAACCCATGAGTTGAAACGAAGTCTCTCATTTTTTGAGGGTTGCTAGAGTTAGCATTTACCTTTGTACTTGATGAATTTAGTTATCGGGAAAATTTTCCAGTCCTCACCCGGTTGTACTCTATCAATTTTCGCCTTATAAATTTTGGTCGAATCCATCAAAGGAGGCCAGAGTAATGATTTACGATCCTTCGACAGCCAAATCGAAGGCACCACTAATTTTTGTAATCTCTCATCTACGATGATTGCAAAATCTTTTTCCTCCATTGCACTCTCCTCTAATTCTGTCTAGCGGAACTACAGGGTAGAAAAATGATATATGGAGAATTCTAGGCGATGATAGATTCATTCATATGATTTTATGTCCTTGAATAATCATAAACTCGTGTATGACTATATGTGTATAGCAATAACAATTACAATATATACAAGTATGAGCTCGAGATACAGGATTGTAAATGCTGCTCGATAACAACTTCACTCTGATCAGAGCACCAAGCACAAAATTAAGGGAAATTGATGTTTTCATGTTTTTGATGAAAGCGGCATTCATTTCATTAATTACACATTCCACTGAAGAGGTAGAGATTTTGACGTTAGGGAAGGGCTTCCACGGAACTTTATACTATTTACCATATTGAACTTGAGTTAGAACGATAATGGTTCCCCAGTGCAGTTCCGAACCGCCATGGGGTACTAATGGTAGGTTACGGTGGGAGTACTGAAGCAGGCTATCGGAGAATAAGGTCGAAGCATTATCAAAAGTAGAGCAATTTTTTACATTTCGGCATAAAAGTAGATAAAAGATATCGGGTCTACATTGCACAAGAGTATAAGTCAAAGAGTATGACTGATGGGGTAAGATACAAATCCGCTACTGTGAGGAATCTTGAAGATTTTGGCGACAATTTGATCAGCCGGACACTCATACATTTCATTAGTTTCAACAACAATATGTATACCTAAAATGCTGCTGCTAAATCCATCAACGGAAAATAGCTCATCTTGTTTCGAACATTTCTTTCCAAATATATACAACACTCCGCCACTCTTCACAATGTTAACTATAATAATCATCGATTCATCCCTAAGCATCACACAATTGTTCCGCTCATCCTCAATGTCTAAGCGCCAACAATTTTTTTCTAGTATCCTATACTGTTCATCGATCTTAATAGTTTGAGATATGATACCACTTTGACGAGGTCTACTTGCAGTAATTTCATCATCAGTCAGTACAGTCTGACTTTTGAGTTCTGTGAGCTTATCATATTCTGCAAGTCTCCTATCCAACTGTTCCAAAGTTTTCTCTCCTTTTCGAATCAACTTCTTCAGGAAGCATAAAAAATTCTCATACGGATAGGCCCCGAACATTTCTAGAGAGCCATGCCGTAGAGCATCTCTAGCTACGTGGACTGCACCGTGAATACCATGAGTGACGTTCTCTTCCCCATAGATTTTTTCATACGTGTAAACAAAATTTATCAAAAATTTTTCGGCGTACTTAACATTGGATACATCCGTGACAAGTTTTGGACTTGATAAAATGTACACAGCGACATGCAGCCTAAGGAAATTTTGGAAAGCCTCGTGATCTAGAACATCTTTGAATACAGGAGCACCTGCGTAAAGGACAATAACTCTCCGCTGAGTTGCTTTGAATCTTTTCCAATATTTGAGGGAATTGAATCTCTGATTAAATTCTGAAGGTAGAGCATTTTTCAAATTCTTAAACCTCTGACTGACGGTTTCGATTTTTCTAGCTGTCAATTTGCCTATCTTACTTTTAGAACCTTCGATCCAAAGCTTGAAGAGTTGCTTGGGATTGCCCAAATGCTGCAAATGCATAGGGTCCATTACGAACTGTCTCACTGGTTTGATACCTGGTATATCCAGAATAAGAGTTTTCCCTTTTTGGTGCGTACCAAGATAGGCATAATTTTTGAAGTCTTCATCATTTCTCAAACTATTATGACAATAATTTTCCAAGTTCTTCAGACTGAAGGAGGAAAAGCAAACACAGTCGTAGTGAGTACCTTCAATACAACATTTGCTGCAGCCATGATAGCCAGAGGGGTATTTTATATTCAAAATGAAAGCTTTAGCAGGATCATCCAAAGTGAAATGAGCGATCTCTAGTTTAATATTGCGACCATTGCTTTCGAAACCATCTTTCATTATCTGCGATACTTCTCCAACAAACATCTCCAGGAATTCATCACGACTGGGTTTTGTACGACCATGATGAACTCCTATCGGGAAGACACTCCTACAAAACAAATCTTTGCATAAAATTGCCTAGCAAACATATTCTGAAGAGTTACCATTCAAAGTAGCTCCATCAATGTTGATGCCCAACTTGATCGTATCAAATTGCTGCCCTAAGATGAGCTTAGCTTTAACAATTTTATATAAAGCGTTCAAAACTCCCATGTGACAATAACGACCCCCTCCAATTTCAAGCACGGCTGAAGATTTAGGTGTTCTGAGAAGAGTTCTAGGGTCTTTGGGAAATTTAGCATCCGTGTGTTTGTTCAGAACGTGCAACAAAGATCGCAGAGCGCTATGGTTTATGAAATGGATGATAGCCCACTCTAAAATATCATTATGAAATTCAAGCACTTCTCTGTTGGCAGGGATTCCTCGACGATTAAGAAGAGGATGAGCGGAATCCTTATCGAATCCACGACCAGAATCAGAATCGTTTGGATCGAGATCACTATGACTATTGCTATCGCTATCATTTTCGCTATCGCTATCATTTCCGCTATTACTATCACCATCGCCACCTGTTTCACCACCACCATCACTCTGATCGCCTTCATATTCAATTCCAGCCCCGCCATTATCAGCATGATCAACTTGACCGTTGTTTGCAGATGATGGTAATGATGATGATGATGACGATGACGATGATAATGCTGATCGTGAGTCGATTTCCCTATCCTGAGCTAATAGCTCTTGGCCTGGAGGTTGGTCATGATTGGCGAGGGGTTCCCGTTGCTCATTATGTGACGAAGTGATTTTTTTTTGTAGGCTCGACCATTCTCTGACAATGTTCGTAAAATCATGATCAGATTTCAATTTGGACAAGCGGCGCACGTGTCTCTTGCTCTCGGGTTCTAAGCCTTTCCGCAATCTGGGCATGTTGAATAATATATCACTGCGTGTACCTGAGATTTCGATGTAGCGCTTGAGGAGTCCAAAGTGACGGCCTAGAGAAAAGAACAGAGAACTCAGATACCAATGAGAGGACAGTTTTGATTTCTATGAAAATCATGTGAAGCTCGAAAAAGGATAATCTGGAACCATTTACGGATTTAATTTTGAATAGTAACCGAGAAGATAGCATTGATTTTATAATGAGAAGCTCTATGAATGCCTCTGTCCGAACGATGGGACAAACTTATGTAAAATGGCTTGGAAGAGACGAGGACTTTAGGTTATATATGGGGACTGGCATGAGTCATACAGAGTTTGTGGAATTCCAGGGTTCAAGTTTATGACTTTCGAGTCGAACGAAAGATCACAAACCACAAAGGGAGTTCTTTTGGGCCAAAATTCCCTAGTTTCAATGGTTCGTGGCTATCAACACTATCATCATCGATTTCAAACGAGTCTCCTAAGAATATTCAGAGAATGATCAAGATTCCAGATGGGATTGATATATTCCATTACCACTTGTAGACGAAGAAATTTTCCAGTAATATTACAACAAGATTGCACAGAACTCTTCAGGACCATCTGAAATGTCAGTCAATCACTCACTGCGAAGCTTTGAGGTCAGTCCGGAGCTATCGCAGAGCCGCAACCAGGCACGCATCGGCGTACTTCCAGGTTGCGGCTGCATGCAGTGATTTTGAGAGCAGTATTTTTGTTCATACGCTTTAATTGGTATTGAATGTGTCACTCGGATAGTAGGCCACCTGTTAAATGCTATAACATATTACCCTTTTTTTGGTGGGACAGAGCGCGCCTCCGCTTATTTCAATTCATTCCTCACTAAGAGTGAGGAATGAATTGAATTGATGATTTCCTCACGAAACAGTTTTGGCCAATAGCAGATAAGAGGCCCCCTGTGAATTAAAATTTTTTGTCGAATGAGCCCTCCCACGCCTAAAAATTTTGAATCTAGCTCGCAAAAAACATTGAATGATGACAGCGTCGATCAAGATACCAAGCCAAGCGAGCCGGAGAGCTACGATTTTTCCGAGATATGGGAGAAATTTTCGAGTGAGGAACAACCCATTCGATGGGTGATATTATGGTGTTCCAGTTGCCATATTTCGTTTGGGTTGGAAATGTGATATTAAATTACTGTGAGGCAAGAAATTGGCTCAGGATCCACCATCACATATGTAGTGCAATCAAAGCGTCATCTATCGGGTAAGATATTCGGATTCTCTCCGGACTGGCCTTGAGAAGTTTTATGACATCTCCCGCGGAAAGGCTATCTGAAAAGTTTGAAAACAAGTCTCAGAAAGTCTTCGTCTCCTATCTTGTAAAATTTCGAAAAAGCTCCCTGCAATTCATTTGCCAGCTTTCCGGAAGTTTTTCTCCGCACGAAACTCATAAATTCGTCAGGGACTTGCGCTGAAAGGTATCTGAAAGGTTCTAGGAAGTATCTAAGGAAGTCCCGGACACTGCTTCAGTTTGTTCTCCTTGCTTCGCTGCTGAAAAGAGCCCCAGTTGTCAACGTGGCCTCACAAGAAAAGTACAGGCGAACACCGGTATCCGCGACCTCGGATTTGGCGACCTCCGCATATCCGCGGTTACTCATTCGAGTACAAAACTCCGTATTCCCGGTATTTTGCCCCGGTATTCGCGGTATGATGCCCCGAGTTTCCAATTATCTGAGATGACGAATTTCCTTCAATATGTTTGAGCATGTTGGATTATTCATCAATTCTGGTTGCAAATCATAACTCCGTATCATAAATCGACAGTTGAAATTTTCACTTCGTTAATACGGAGACGAACACAGTGAGTTGGTTTTTGAATGGTTAACATTCAGACTACTTTGTTGTTCTGATTCGAGTTGGATGAATCAAACCAATAAAGCATTCTGAACTTCATTGTACAACAATGACTCCACCAACGAGAAATCGTCTTTCAGGAAAAGTTCAAGAAAAGAGAAATAAGTCATAGACATTGCTAAGAATTGAACAAATTTGAAAATTGGTGGACGAAAGAGGACAAGTCAGTGTGTTTGCAAGGATGCATGATGTTGAGATCATTTCATGTTCAGATCATCAAAGATTTGGGATCCATCTGGATCGTCATGACAAACTCAAGATTATGGAGGCTCATGGACCTTCACGTGTATATAGAAATCACTTGAAAATCACTCAGGGCAGACTCTATAGATACAAAAGGAACAGCTTTCCATTCTCTCAGAATGGTTTGTGAGTCGAGGAGATTTCTAGGACGGGATTGGTACAGGCAAACGGTGAATCCGTGGAGGCATAAGGATCCGAGAGGCACACGGAAGAAACAAAACGGAGTTATACAGTGACGTCTCGAAATAGTCGTTGCGCGAAGGAGAAATAAGGAGAGCCAAGAAATATATCTAAGCATAAGTGAAGATAAGGGACGCCACGAGGTTTGCTTGACGAACACGATTATGTTTTGCCTGCCCGGATTTTTTCCGGGCGGCAAGAAAGTTGCCTCGGACGTATAGTGCGTTCATCTCTACATACTATATTGTGCTAATATATAAGTATATTTGTAACGATATTCTCACCTCGATCGGGCATAATAATATCTTCTCGGTGCGCCTATAGCTTATACTGAATACTGATGGTCCATCGAACTATGGTTTTGCTTTCTCTAAAGAGAAAGCTTTGTTTTCACCCCAGCAAAATTTTGATCAAATTTTCCACTAAAGCCAATATTTTCTTCAAAAAAATTCCGTTCATCTGGAATAGCCTTAGACCATTCTCTTCCTCTCGCCAAAATCTATCAATTGTAGGTAACACTTTTCCTCCTAATGGCCTCCCAAATCCGTCAGAGACTCATCTTTGCACCCCTTTGTCCGTGTGTGTGTGTGTGTTGTTTTCTATCGGACACGCTTTCTCTTTTACTGTCCACTATATAAATTTTTGGCTTTTTACAAAATGTATAGAATCCAATTTCTGAGAGCCCAGTGATTTGGCAGCTTTCAGCTCTCAGTCAAATTTGATCCATGGGGTTTTTAGAGCAAAACAGCTCAAATTTCGACTCTTAATACATAAATATCTTTTCCTCACACGGTCTCACCACGAATTGAGTCACCTAAAGTATGGTTTTTTCTGCACGATCCATCGATTGATTGATACCGAAATTTTATAAAATCTTCCCAGATCTCAAATTTTCAAAAAAATCAAAATTTCCCCCAAAAATTTCATTTTGACCCTTTTTAAACCCACTGCATCGAAACTCCGTCTCAACCAAACGATGGATATTGTTAAAAAAACCTCAGACTAGAAGGCCCAAATCTCTCTAAAAAGCTTTCTCTAAAGAATAATTGGAAAAATAATGGGAAATTTTTCTTAATATTCATTTTTTCCTCGTACCTTCTTTTATGACTCATTTATCTCAATTCCAATGACCTAAACTATGTTTTTTCCTGCATTATCTATCGATTGGTTAATACCGGAATTTAATTGAGTCTTCACAAATCTCAAATTTCCGAAAGAATCAAAATTTTCACCAAAAATCTCATTTTAACCCTTCTCAAACCCACTGCATCGTAGTTCCGTCTCAACCGAACGATCGATATTGTTAAAAAAAACCTCAGACTAGAAGGCCCAAATCTCTCTAAAAAGCTTTCTCTAAAGAATAATTGGAAAAATAATGGGAAATTTTTTTTAATATTCATTTTTTCCTCGTACCTTCTTTTATGACTCATTTATCTCAATTCCAATGACCTAAACTATGTTTTTTTCCTGCATTATCTATCGATTGGTTAATACCGGAATTTAATTGAGTCTTCACAAATCTCAAATTTCCGAAAGAATCAAAATTTTCACCAAAAATCTCATTTTAACCCTTCTCAAACCCACTGCATCGTAGTTCCGTCTCAACCGAACGATCGATATTGTTAAAAAAAACCTCAGACTAGAAGGCCCAAATCTCTCTAAAAAGCTTTCTCTAAAGAATAATTGGAAAAATAATGGGAAATTTTTTTTAATATTCATTTTTTCCTCGTACCTTCTTTTATGACTCATTTATCTCAATTCCAATGACCTAAACTATGTTTTTTTCCTGCATTATCTATCGATTGGTTAATAACGAAATTTAATTGAGTCTTCACAAATCTCAAGTTTCCGAAAAAATCATAATTTTCACCAAAAATTTCATTTTAACCCTTTTCAAACCCACTGCATCGTAATTCCGTCTCAACCGAACGATGGATATTGTTAAAAAAACCTCAGACTAGACGGCCCAAATCTCTCTAAAAAGCTTTCTCTAAAGAATAACTCAAAAAATAGTAGAAAATTAGAATTAATATTCATTTTTCCCCCGTATCATTCTTTACGACTCATTTATCTAAAAATCAATTCTAAAAGACCTAAAGACCTACTTATGCGCCATTCTGAATCGATTGGCTGATACGAAATTTTCATAAAATCCGTGAAACATTATTCAAATGAAGATTCTTTCGGGGGAAGGGAATTTTCACGAAGGACTCCAGTTTAATCATCTTTCAACCGACTATATCAAAATTTTCTCTCAATCAAACAATAGATATTATTGCAAAAACCTCCTTTCAGATGACCCAAATCTCTCTGAAATGCTTCCTCGAAAGAAAAACTCAAAATATAGGGTACTTTCTTTTTCGTTAGAACTATCATCATATAACGCCGCGAGAAAGCATTCTGCTAATCACTTTTAGAAGCGTATTTTGATTCTCGTAACTATTCGACCCCGTCACAAGAGGGCCTGGGAAAATCCCAAGAACATTTTCCTGTGAAAACTCTGCAAAAGTGTTACGAAAATTATTTTAAAAAATTTTTACGAACGATTGTCGTACTTTGGGTGCAGTCTTTTATTGAGACTGATAATACCAGAGAGAAATTGTCCAAATCCAATAAGAGTGAGTCGAGTGAAATGTGCGAGTTACTCGCTAACACCAAATTTTAAGGGATTTTGGGGTTTTTTTCCGAACCGATGCAATCCAATCAGATGAATAGTGATCAACTAAATAGCAGTATTTATTCAAAAAATTTTGGATGGTTGATCATCATTCGTCTGATAGGAATTGCATCGGTTTGAAAAAGACCCAAGAATCCTCTAAAATTTGGTGTCAGCGAGTAACTCTCAGATTTCGCTCGACTCACTTTTATTGGATTAGGACGATTTCTCTCTGGTATTATCAGTCTCAATAAAGGACTGCACCCAAAGTACGACAATTGTTCGTAAAAATTTTTTAAAATAAATTTCGTAACACTTTTGCAGAGTTGTCACAGGAAAATGTTCTTGGGATTTCCCCAGGCCCTCTTGTGACGGGGTCGAATATTTACGAAAATCGAAAAATCATAGTTGGATAGACCGTCAGTATAAGCTATATATAGGTGTACCGAGTGTTACGGCCGATCACGGTGAAATATCGTCACAACCATACTCACATATTAGCACAATATAGTATGTAGCGATGAACGCACTATACGTCCGAGGCAACTTTCTTGCCGCCCGGAAAAAATCCGGGCAGGCAAAACATAATCGCGTTTGTCAAGCAAACCTCGTGGCGTCCCTTATCTTCACTTATGCTACATATATTTCTTGGCTCTCCTTATTTCTCCTTCGCGCAACGACTATATCGAGACGCCACTGTATAACCCCGTTTTGTTTCTTCCGTGCATACGCCGTATACCCAACATGGTATTCGCGATCTTTGTATTCGCGGTATTTTTCAGAAACTGATTAGCAGCCAATAGGGGGGGGGGGGGGTTCTCGTACCAACGTGTTTTTCCGTGATGACAATGCAGACAAGCTCGCTATCACCGTGTTCGACAGAATCATGAACATGCTATTGAAGTGCCCGTCATACAAAAGCTCGATGAGTAATTTTCATCGCTGCATTCTGTCGTACCTAAATTACGAAGAAATCTTGGACTTGAACCTCTAAAATGAATATGATTCCATGAAAACCGACGATGATGAGAACTATCATCAGTGCAACATCTTACGACTGGAGCCCTGATAGAATCCTCCAGAAATCTTAAAATTCGCAGATTCTATCGGTCTTCCCCGTGGGAACCCAGTTTCCCTCGAGTTTGAAGGAAATCGTCTACAACGAACAGTTGCTGTTGGGGGAAAGATTAAAAAATATCGAGTTTTTCTTGTGAAACTCTAAAGAAGTAGAATCAGCAAAACTGAGATCAGAATTTGCACAATTTTCCGAAATCTCACTGATTTACTGGATTGGAATTTTAATATGCCCCAGAAATCTATCAAATCTCTCAGTGAAGAATCATACTCAAACCTTCCTGAAACCTTCCAAGAATCTTTCAGTGCAAGTCCTAATGAGAACTTGCCGTAAAAAGCTCTAGAAGAATCTTTCTTTGAATTTGTTGAGCTTTTCTGGCAGCTCTAAATCTCGATGTATCCCCAATCTAACTACTCAGAATGCTAAGAAGATGTTTCAGACTTACACAAATCACCGTATCCAAGGCGGGGAAAGGAGCGTGGATTGGCATTTCAAATTTCTTCTTTGGTTGAGTTACTCAATTCATGCAATGTGTTTATAACAAAATTTCTCATTGCTCCTCTACATCCTCATGGGCTAACCATGACAACATGTAATCTATAGTTAAACCTCAAGTATAGCCAATATACTCAATTTTAAGGAAAAGGGCGGCATTTGATAACATCTGGCTTCGAAACACTCATGCCCCGAGTCATGTTGCTTTGATCGCAAATGAAGATATCAATCTTGCAGTAATGGACTATTGATATTCATCACAAAAGTAGTAGATAACTGCATAAACGTCAGGTTGAGTCAAGCTTGAAGCGATGCACAACTTGTAAAGGCTAAATATTCTCACAAAATGCCCTAAATCATCCATTCATTCCCCCAAGAGTATTCAAGCTCTGTCCTGTAGTTGGGATTGAATATATGAATTTTGAGCATTTTTCATATCATTCCGGAATCCTTGATTGCATAGAGCACGTGTTTTTGTGATGCTTGAGATGCTGAATGACTCTCACAATTTCCACTGTTTAATTGGATACACTAACATCGGGCGTGGAATTCCCACCAAGGTGGAATTGGTAACAAATCATTAAAGACTAGTTGGACTTATCTTGATCATTTTCTAAATTCATTCTATGAGACTGTTTTGAGACTTAGGCAAAACTACGCAGAAATTATTAGCACCATTCTGGGCAGGGATCTCTCATACATAGGTGAATGAGCATGCAAAAGTCACTTTACATGGGTGTGCACTGGGTGATACTCCAAAAGAATCAGACAAGTATACAAAAGGTTTTGAGAACAAAAACCATTCTTCACTTCTGCCCTTGAAGAGGTAGAAGATATCCGTTGAGAACGAATGACTATTGCCAAAACTACAGAGGCAACATCAATAAGATCCTGAATTGCGATGATGAGACTCCAGGGAAGAATTCATTCATGCATTCATTTGGAACAGCTATAATCTTGTACAATTCTGGTAGCTGGATGTAAACATTTTTTATGGCGCTCTCGAGTTTATGCCTTGTGAGATTCCAGTTCGACTAAAGAGAGAACTTGCACCAGTTGATGGGTTATTATGTTCATTCAATCACCAATGCACCTGTTAGCAGAGCAAGTCTCAAATGATCACCTCGAACATCGTAGACTAACCATTTCTGTCCAGAATGATGCAAACTCATCTCACACAATCCTAGCATTACAAGATAGTACTTGAAGCACAGTCAGATTCGTTCAACCAATTTTAAACAAAATCCTGGGTATTTCATAACAAGAATCTCTCATAAACAGATGATGACGTGAAGTATAATCAGCATCGCACTCCATAACAAGCATGTCGCAGTGACTTGACAACCCACATTCCGAGTACGGATATCCAAAGATTAATCAACCAAATAGTAAGGAGTATTCAAAATTGGGGAGATGAGCAAGGAGACAAATGAGGAGGTCATGCAAGAATGATAAAATCCAACACTTACTGATTCACCTGCTTTGTTGTTGCCACCAGAATTAGCGGGAAGTACTGGGGAAAGATGGCGATGCGACGGAGGTGCGCCCATGCTGTGAGCCCGCCAAATTAATGGGTTAGAGCTGTTTTCGAGAAGTATGCAAATGAGATCTTAAGGGATTTGAATATCTAGATTCGATTTTGCTCAATCTCAATCTGTTATTTGTTCATTCTCTACTACCTTTGTTCACATGGAGAAACATTGTTACGATATTGCATATGTGCGTGTATGTTGAATGAGCGTGTATCTCGGCACGAGATTATTCCTCCAACCTCCGTCATTCGCAAGCAGCCCACAAAATCCCTTAAGTACCGAAATAATTTCTCTCGTCTCTGGAGTCCATCAGATCCCGGTACAGTTTACTTGTGGTTGATTGAAAACTCTGTCAAGGCTGGAGCGTCGGTATAATATTTTGGAGCGCATGCGCAGTACTCATCACACCCAGGAGCTCTGAAGATGCGCGGTGACAAAGTTTCTCATTGACTACGAAAGAATGGATGAGAATGATGGATTCTAGTGATGGAATGGAACAAATTGAATCCGCCCTGGAGGAAATATTGAAGATGACTGCGAGCGAATCCTGGGAGGTGTGGTCGAAGCTCTCGCCACAACGTCCGCAAAGTTCTACCGAAACTTCCACTGTGAGGCTTTCGAAAGATTCCAGGAACTATCCTCGGGACGTTTTTGAACTCTTGACAGCGGAGAGTTCTGCGAAAGGTTACCAGGAGCTTTCGCTAGAACTTTCCCTGCAAGGATCTGGGAATAATTTTGGAATTACCACCGAAAGATTGTCGAGAAGTTTTCGGACACTTGACAGGGCAAGGATTCCCAAAGCGTTTCAGGAAATCTTTCTGGAAACTTTCATCGAAAGTTTCACTGCAAGGATGTGAAAATTCTTTGAACTTTTGCCGAAAGGCTTCTGAAAGGTTTCAGAAAGTTTCTCAAAAAGTTTTTGAACACTTGGCAGGGCAAGGTTTGTGAAAGGTTTCAGGGTACCTTCCTGAAAGCTTTCCGAAAGCTGTCGTCGAAAGTTTCACTGCAAGGATGTGAAAATTCTTTGATTTTTTGCCGAAAGGCTTCTGAAAGGTTTCAGAAAGTTTCTCAAAAAGTTTTCGGACACTTGGCAGGGCAAGGTTTGTGTGAGGTTTTGGGGAGCTTTCCTGAAAGCATTCTGAAAGCTTTCGTCGAAGGTTCCACTGCAAGGATGTAAAAATTCTTCGAACTTTCGCCGAAAAGCTTCTGAAAGGTTTCAGAAAGTTTCTCAAAAAGTTTCTGGACACTTGGCAGGGCAAGGTTTGTGAAAGGTTTCAGGGTACCTTCCTGAAAGCTTTCTGAAAGCTTTCGTCGAAAGTTTCACTGCAAGGAGGTAAAAATTCTTCGAACTTTTGCCGAAAGGCTTCTGAAAGGTTTCAGAAAGTTTTTCAAAAAGTTTTTGAACACTTGGCAGGGCAAGGTTTGTGAAAGGTTTCAGGGTACCTTCCTGAAAGCTTTCTGAAAGCTTTCGTCGAAAGTTTCACTGCAAGGATGTAAAAATTCTTCGATCTTTCGCCGAAAGGCTTCTGAAAGGTTTCAGAAAGTTTCTCAAAGAGTTTCTGGACACTTGGCAGGGCAAGGTTTGTGAAAGGTTTCAGGGTACCTTCCTGAAAGCTTTCGTCGAAAGTTTCACTGCAAGGATGTGAAAATTCTTCGAACTTTTGCCGAAAGGCTTCTGAAAGGTTTCAGAAAGTTTTTCAAAAAGTTTCTGAACACTTGGCAGGGCAAGGTTGGTGAAAGGTTTCAGGGTACCTTCCTGAAAGCTTTCTGAAAGCTTCCGTCGAAAGTTTCACTGCAAGGATGTAAAAATTCTTCGATCTTTCGCCGAAAGGCTTCTGAAAGGTTTCAGAAAGTTTCTCGAAAAGTTTTCGGAGTCTTGGCAGTGCAAGTTTCTGTGAAAGATTCCAGGAAACCTTTCTTAAAGCTTTCTGAAACCTTTCGTCGAAAGTTTCACTGCAAGGAAGTGGAAATTATATTGGTCCTCCCGCTGCAATGCTTTTGAAAGGTTTCAGAAAGGTTTCATCGTATTCTTCTCATGGAAGGACAGCAGAAAGCCTCATGAAAGCTTTCAGAAACCTGTTAGAAAGCTTTCGGTGAAAACTTTCCGTGAAAGTTTCGGCGAAACCTTTCAGTGCTGTCTGGGTACGTTGTCTTCATCAAATTCTGCATTGCTCTTGATGCGGGGCTAGTAGGCCTACTCTTATTTGGCAGTGATTCACTCATTGGTCTCAAATTGGGTAGATGATTGAGAATCGTTGAATCTTCTCCTCGAATCGTTTGGTCCTCTTGACTTGTTTTCTCTTGATCATTTCGAGATTCGTCTACATCCATCGTTTCAATCTGACGTACTTCATTTGGATCCACAATAACATCTAAAATGTTAGAGGATTGTTCCGACCCACTCAAAATCTCGTCATTTTGTTGATTTTCTTTATCAGCCATCTTAACCGGGATATGAAACCGAATTGAAATGATTCGTAAATATTCGTCCAAGATTCGTATCTTTTCTAGATTCTTTCAATTAGATTCATATACCAGATATAACTCTCAATAATATTTCATACTTCCAAGTTAAAAGGAAATGCACTGCGATTTTCAGAAAAATAAAGGAGCAGAAGTTCTTGACTCATTTGCCGCATATGCACTCATATGTGCACCTCTCTAGGATATTACCAAGCACTGCTGTGATAAAATCCAGATTTGGGTTGCACACACACATATGAGCACTGTAAGCAACATCGTCACAAACTTCTAAATCAACCACAAAAAGTTCATCAAACGCAAGTTTCAATTTGTAATTGATCCCCAGTGGCCAAATCCATGTTGAAAATAGGAATTTATAATAAAATTCATCAAAATTCAATAAAATATTCCAATTTGGTTGAAATTCTGTTGATTCGTAGATTCATAATTCGTAGATTCTCGATTCGTTCAACCGGTAATATGAAACATGGACATCGATGCATTATATATATATATATATATATATATATATATATGTGTGTGTGTGTGTGTGTGTGTAACAACAAGCATGAGTGTAGAGATTGGCTTAGAATTTTCACGAGAAATCGCAGCGAGAATCAATGTAGGCAGCGATATCCCTACGCAAAACAAGTATGCACATTCGTGTGCTCCGTTTAAAAAAACTGCGAGCCACAACATGTCTTGAGATCAAGCAAAAACATGCTCCCCGTGCGCATATGTGAGCATCAAAAGATGAGGTTATCACAGTTTGCCGCATGCTCGATGAATCGTATTCAAAATCGACCGACATTTCGTATATTAATCCCCCTCGCATCTGTTTACCGAATCGAGTCACGATGTATACTTAACCCTAACACACGTGAAAGAGAGAGATAGCGCGAGAACAATTCGTTGCGGGCCGGCTTCTAGCGCGAGACTATGGACGTGCGCGTGTCAAGGACGCAACGTATGATTCGCGACAAAAAACAATCGCCCGCAACTTTACCGCAACCTCAACGATGATGCTCCTCTAGGATGTCGATAACCCAACACATCGATGCTCATATACAAGTCTCAAAAATTCAGCAAAAACTACACTCATACGACCAACCGCACTGTCGTATTGCTTTATTGCACTGGCGGACCATTCTTAGAATCGTATTCGAATTTACATAGCATACCGCTAAGATTTCAAAAATTTGGCTCTACCCACGATCACGCACTGGCACTTACCTCGAATCTATGCGTGTGAATTTATGCTGCTTCGAAGCTCTGCTCAGCGATGAGGCTCTGGATCTGTTGAAGATTTGCACTGTTTACGCATTGGGAGCGTGCCCTGGGCCCATAACCTGAGAGCACGGCAGGGCTTCTGAAGCAGGAGACACACACAATTTATATAAACTGATGACTCGTTTATTCAGGACTCGTTGATTCGTAGACTCGTAGTTTCAATAGGCACAATAAACAGGATATATACAATAAGCACGATATACACAGCGGAAAATTCGTTGAGGTTAACTGGCGGCGTGACTGCACTTGAACAGGGCTCACAACGAAGTGATGGCAGTCGTGGGGCGGCGTAGCAACCAAACCGTTCCGTTGTTCAACAAAAGACGCGCGCTCATTTGAATATAATCGTATGGTTCTATTTAGTTGTATAAGTATATTTCCAACACATAATAATGCATCTTTCGTCATTTCGGGCTGCGCCCTCGGTCTGCTACAATGCATGCTGCGACGTTCCCTAACCTTTGCGGTGGTGCGGAATTTCAACCCGAAATTGGGTCGGAAACCATAGGCTCGTTCTACATAGGCCCATTCTACATAGGATGCGCTCACCGCGTAAGCGTACGTGCATACGCTTGCGCTCAAAGCATTTGATGCAGGAAATTTCTTGAACCAGCCTTACCAGTCATTTTCGAATCAGAATTTCCCCAAGGGAAGAGTTGGTTGATGATTGGTGGGCTCCAAGTGACATTATCGAGCCAGAAAATCAAGATTTTTCGTTATTTTCCAAAATCAATCAGTGAAAAATATCAGCATTGGCCACTCTGAGGATTACCCGCTCTTTAATCATCGGTGAAATACGGGACCCATGACGTTGATTAACTGTGGTCTCCGGATGACATCACTGGGTCAGAAGGATAACTTTCTTCATGTTTTACCCATGAACAAATAGGACAAATCAGCAGTGGCGGCCCCGCGAGCATTTTCGGGAAAAAGTCCAAGTTGAGCAACGTTTCCGCAACTCAGTATCCGGATTGGTGACCGCTGGTCTTATTTCGAGAAGACTGTAACTTTGTCTGGGATCAGAAACTAGGCAAGAGCAAGATGAGCGACCACCAAATTGGATACTGAATCGCGAAAACATTTCTCAACCTATATTTTTTCCCGAAAAGGTTCGCGCGGCCACTGCTGATGTCTTTCTCTATTCGTTTATGAGAGAACATGGGGAAACTTGATTTTTTGGCTCGATAATGTCGATCGGGGCCCATCAATCATCAACCAACTCTTCACTTGTGGAAATCTGGAGTGGTTAACGACTGGTGAGGCTGCTCCATGAAAATCCCTGCATCAAATGCTTTGAGCGTAAGCGTATGCGCGTACGCTTACACGATGAGCGCATCCTATGTAGAACGGGCCATAGGATGCGCTCAGCGCGTGAGCGTACGCGCATACGCTTGCGCTCAAAGCATTTGAGGCAGGGAATTTCATAAAGCAGCCTCACCACTCGTTTTCCACTCGGACTTTCCTCAAAGTAAGAGTTGGTTGATGATTGGTGGGCCCCGAGTGACATTATCGAGCCAACAAATCAAGTATCTCCATGTTTTTCTATGAACAAATAGAGAAAAACACGGAAAAACATCAGCGTTGGCTAGGCGACCATTTTCGGAAAGAGATATAGGTTGAACAACATTGTCACGATTCAGTATCCGGATTGGTGACCGCTCATTCTGCTTTTGCTTAGTTTCTGATCCCAAACAGAGTTACAGTCTTTGGAAACTAAGACGGGTGGTCACCAACCCGGATACTGAGTCGTGGAACTGTTGCTCAACCTATACTTTTTCCCGAAAAGGCTCGCGGCACCCCACGGCTGATTTATGCTATTTGTTCACGGAAAAACATGGAGAAAATTCCTTTTCTGAAACAAAGATGTCACCCGGAGACCGCCATCATTCAATGTCATAGGTCCCGTATTTAACCGATAATGAAAGAACGGGTTATTGTTAGGGTGGTCAACGCTGATGTTTTGCTCTGATTGGTTGGGGAAAAACATGGAGAAACTTGATTTTTGGCTCGATGATGTTACTCGGAGTTCACCAATTATCAAACAACTCATCCTTTGGGGGAATCCTGTGTAGAAAACGACTGGTAAGGCTGCTTCACGGGATTCCCTGCATTAAGTTCTTTGTGCGCGAGCGTATGCGTGCTCGCTCACACGCTGAGCGCATCCTATGTAGAACGAGCCATAGAATTCCGGTAGAAGTGTACTAGAAAAAATCATGCGCACCTCGGGTCGAGAGTAACTCATTGCCGCCACCGGTATGCCACACTAGCCTGTCAGCTTGTGCGCACGGCGTGCCAGTGGCGGAAATTAGTTTACCTGAAATGAATCGAGCCATGCAAAAAGGGACCTAAGCGCCATTTCTTGCGAAATTGAGATAAGGTGATATTTGCATTTTTTGAACATTCCTTCATCACCTGCGTATAAAATCTTTCCGATATAACCAATTCCTGAGACCCGATCCATGCAAAAAGGTACCCAAGTACAGGATATGGGGCCCTTTTTGCATGGATTGATAAAAGAACCTACAAAAACTAATACTTACGCACTGTATCACATCTATCACTCACACAATTGATCGCTGTGATTCTTGGCACTAGTTGGTAAACGAGCTGAATGTTTATATCTTGCCACGCCTCGAATGATATATAGGCATATAGGTGTATACTCTCCACTCTGAACTCAACTCGAATCTTGAAATGATCAAAAAGTGCTGTAGTATCTAGTGTATCATCCGATAGCTCTGCAGACGTTGATCTTGTCTGTCTCATAGTGTATAAAATCTAGAATACGGATTGTGACAGTAATAACGATGGCGAGAAACGGAAAAGTCGTAGCGACCCTTCATCTTGGGCACGGGATGAGAGGAAAAGATCGAAAACGTGTGGCGAGCCTTTTTCAAATAGCCAAAATGAACACATTCATAGATTCATAGATCTTATGGATGTTGATGTTACGTGATTTAGATAGTTACAATGGTTTTGTTTGTTGTACTGAACTTCATTATTGTATCCGAAGTATTTTCAGTCAATCCGAGCAAAAAACTACCTAAATCCCGCTATGAATCTATGATAATCATCGAGATATGGTTTTAATTCAATATTTTCCAGTTTTGTAGTGTCTTGATATGGAATCATAGCTTTTTAAAGGAATCCATGCTGGAAGGGACCCAAGTCCACTCGAGTTTTCATGAAAAAACAACTCTGCAGGCTACCCTCGGTCAAAAAATGGAGGAGATCATAATACATACTGATAAGAAGTATGTGTATGTACATTGGCGTTGGGGAATTGTGAATGGTAGAGGTGCAACACAGTTTTTTTCGTTTTCCCGACAATTTGTCATTTGCACGAAGGCCCCTTTTTGCATGGCTCGATTCAAATGTCGCCCAAATCCGGGAATGTGGTTCGATTCCTAGTGTCAAGAAACAATGAAATTTCATCAACAGAAAATCAAAACTGCTCCTTTTCGCAAATTAGATTAAAAATATGGAGTAGATGCTTATGAGGCTACTTGCGTTCGTCTCAGACAGTCAATTGAATCGTGGAAGAAATTCTGGATGAGCAGACTCGCCGATTTGTTCGGACCACAATTCCAAGCTGTCCTTTCCATCTAGAAACTTGAGCGATTGGACCAAATGACTCAGGAGAATATGTGAGTCTAGAGTCTCCGAAAAGCTTAAGGTGCCAAATTCTTTGTGTAACTTTTTTTGTAAGTCATGAATGTCAGATATGGATTCTTCCCGTTTCAAGGAGAAACATGAACCGACAATTCCATTCACGGACTTGAAGGCGGAAAGGTAAGGTTTTAAGATCGAAAGGCTTGCATTCCCTCGGACTTTTCTATCAAGAAGTCGGTCAATCTGTTTCAGTAGTTTTCGAATAGCCGCGTGAAAATGATGTTTGCATACTTGCTACGAGTGAACAAACTGATATGATAATAGCCAAGAGCTTTTCATAACTTACAGGTGTAGTGAGTTCCCTCATTCTCATGAGACCAAGAATACAAATATGAAACGAAAGCTACGCGGCATCGTGGCGCGTATCACCGAAACTCATACTCACACATTCAATTTTCACACGTATGCAATTCATCCAAACCGCGAACATGGACTACGTCAGTACATGTATTGACGGACGCCCATAGTTGTATATCGTAGTGTATATCAAATATTTGTGGTTCCATATTCTACATTTATTTGATCTCTTGAGGAATGATCTATGGAATACAATTGAAAATTTATTACGGGAACAGACAAGTACTTGCTTGGTTCGCAAAAAGGAGCAGTCTCGATTGTCTGTCGATGAAATTTCATCACTTTTTGGCACTAGGAATCGAACCCCGTTTCCAGTTTTAGGCGATATTTCAGGCAAACAGTTTTTAGCTACTGGCACCCCGTGTGCGGCAACTCACCCGGGCCACAACATGTCACGTTTGACCCCTTGCGAGAGCAAGTGCATAATATGCACTGAGACACTCCCGACATGAGAAATTGCTGCGATCCGCTCCATCTGGTGGACAACATTGATTTCCATCGGGTAATGTAGTATCCGCAGCAAAATTTAATGATGCAACATCAAATTTCAGTGATTTCGAAACAAAACCCCTCTTCCGTCACACAGGTACCAAAATTGGTGCGTGGGAAGCAAAAATTAGTGCTCAAGAACTGAAATTTAGTGTCGTTCGCTACAACAACCAATTTGTCCTGATGGTCTCGTATGTGACTTCTGCTACTATTTTTTTGCTCTAGTGAACCTTGCGAGTCGGAGTTGAATATTCCGTACATCCATCCAGATGTTGCAGACAGATCGCACCATTTTTCATTAACGCCACCAGATGGGTCGGAAGCGCTCTCGGCTCATCCTGAGACTCAATAACAGCTCTTTGAAATCATACATTTTTGAATTTCCTCCCAACGTTAGAATGATAAGTCGAGCGATAACGCATGTTGATACGTCAGAGGGAAACACAACTATGTCCATGAAAATTTGTAAACGGCGTATTCAATCTTCCTCGCAAGCGGTCAAATCTAAGCTCGTTTGTATATACAAGTTCTAAAATTCATATGTGAACGAATGTCATTTCTAACGAGAGTATGGTAAGAGTTGTTGGTATCACAGTGTGAATACCGGGTGTGGAAAAACATTTTCTCCCTTCCCAACGAACTATATTTTAGCTCATTATTGTGTCCGGAAAGGAAAATTAGTTTCATGATATTAAAAATTGCAGCCCGCGGTTCTTTAATAATATCCAGTGTCCCCAAACTGTAGCGACTTCCTCTAAAAGCTAGTTCCATATCTGTCAAAGGACCTCGCCATGAATGATAGGACTTTGGCTTTCAGCGAATTAGACTGAACCGGGAATCAATCGATAGAGCTCGAAGAGCCGAACAACAGCCTCTGTTACCGTTAATCCCGAAAAGTTCTTGTTCTCCAGTGATTTCGTCGCTAAGTTGACGATTTTACCGAGCTAATATAGGATAATGGCACCAATCGAACAATAACATACGTTCGCATTCGCTCGGCTCATTCGGTATTTTACGGCTGAGTAAGACTGATGCAGCAAGAATCTTTACATTGCACACAATTCAATAATCCTTTCAAAAAAACCTCTCACTGCTGTTACTCTCGCGGGATATTTTCAATGCCTACAAAATCGAAGCGTTTAGAAAGATCTCGATAACTCAAGTACGGCCAGTGGGATGTAGCAGATCATCAAGGCAAATGCATATAAGGTGTTTTACATCAATGAGATACATACAATATTCAGAGTTGCCTCTTCGCGAAGATGAGTCAAGCATAAGTAGCGTATTTTCGATGAGAGATTGAAAAATACGTCACTACTCTCTCAGTGCAACCCTGAAACAAAGGATTGTGTCTCTTTCTTTGCACTGTTTATCGTTGAAAGTCACGAGAGTCTTAGTTTTGTAGTTTGCAAGAGGGGAGGGGCTCCCACAGAACCTTGAGAAAAATTTCTATGCATCCTAAGAGAGATTTTTGTTTTGATTTTTGGATGGCGATTGGATTTCGCATCATATTGCACCCGGCTCTTTGAGCTTGAGAAAATCGAATGAGGCCCAACTTTATATGGGCCAAGGTCGCGAAAATCTTTTTGATTATTTTTGGGTTAGAAGATTAAGACTTGTGCGAAAGAGATGTCGATTGATTCTTGAAAAAACATTCGTTTTGGTAGGTATACATGAGAAATAAAAACAGTCATTCACCGTGTCAAAAACTCGCGTAGCATCAAACTCTTTTTCCCCCAAAACTAGGTGCGATCTGACGGAAAATGTAACGGAGGCTCACAAACTGATGGGAATCGTATTCATTAGTCAAGTCACATTTTGACGGCAAGTTGTTTTATTATTTCTATTTCTGATGTTCTCTTGAGAGGTCCGGTATTCGTTTACTTTCTTGAAAAGATTATTGAATTGCGTGTAATGCAAAGATTCTCAGACTGCAGTCTTACGTAGCCGTAAAATACCAAACGAGCCGAGCGAATTCAAACGTATGTTATTGCTCGATTGACTGGTACCATAACTCTATCTTATCTCGGTGAAATCGGCAACTTTGCGACCAAATCACTCGAGAACAAGAATTTTTCGGTCTTAAAGTAATAGAGACCTTTGTTCAGCTCTTCGAGCTTCATCGAATGATTCCTGATTCAGTCAAATTTGCTGAAAGCCAAAATCCCACCATTCATGTCGGGGTCCTTTAGTGAAAAAAACCTCTCCGGGTGCTATTGTATAAAATAGGCTGCTTTTTGAGATACTGAGGCTGGCACTTGTTTCGTTTCATCTTGCTCTATGACAGTGCGAAAATTCATCAAAATATATCGCAGCACATGATTTCGACGTAGCATGATCTAATCCTTCAGAATATTTCATCATCTTCTGTCTCAAATTCCATCATGAGGAACATGACATGAAATGAATCTACTTTCACGATCAAACTCGAGATCCCAGTGTTACCTCAAATCTGAGGTAAAATCTGATGGAATACTCTGAGAAATTATATCATTTCACGTCAAATTCATATGCCGCAATATTTTTTTGATGGACTTTTGTACTCGAATAGAGCAAAACGAAACGAAGTAACCATGGATTTAGTGAGATTGTGGATGTTCCATTAATTTTGGGAGGTACTGTATAACTACACTTCCTGCTAGACTATGGATCCAAAATCGTCAAACTTTGCGCAAAGTACACTTTGAGAGACAGCGTATCAAATAGTCCATTGCAACACAAAAATGGGAACACTCTTTTTGCGTTCGAGTGATGAGTTCCCGGCCTAGGTCGCAGGGAAGGGTCGGAATCATCACGAGTTCGCGAAAGATAGGTCTTCCTCCCGTGCACCGAACTATACTTTTCAATAATTGGTGAATAAAAGTCGACAAACTGTGCGCAAAGTGTACTTTTACGCACAGTGTATCTGTTACCGTGAATGTCCGAAGCCAGTGGATCCTAAGATTCCCTAACAGAGCCAGTGAATGTATGCCATGCACCTGACTTCGGACATTCACCAGTGATCCACAAGATTCACTGGTATGCATCGGTGAATGTCCGAATCTCATCAAAAATTAACTTTTGAAAATCAAACAGGACCGGGATTGAGTATGTCCGTAATAGTCGATACTGGTTTCCATGATTGGCAATGCACTTAAACACTTTAATATTTCCCTCTCATAACATTTACATGATTCAAAAAGATTAACATATGATGATACAAATTGGAACAGAATTAAAACTCGTCACCTTACGCGTTTGTGCAGATCACGACGTTGAGAAGACATGTAAATGTAAATTTTTCTTTTATTTGTTACAACAATCTAGACTGTGATGACACGTTGAATTACATAAGAAATTTTCGACTTTACGAGTTGGTCGACTGCGCGGAAACGGGTTGATGATCGGAGTTAATTTCTATATTCTACAAAACTTATGTCAAGAAGGTGAATCCGAACATTCACCGATGTACATTAGTGAATCTTGAGAATCACTGAGAGAAAACCCGAAGTACGATTCTATACCGGACATTCACTAAGCCCACCAGTGAATGTCGGACATTCACTAGTCAATCTGCAGAGTTCCTGATGGCCTTAGTGAATCTGCAGACTCACTAGTCATTGTCCGACATTCACTGATTTCGGACATTTGCGGTAACATATCGAAAAAGTCATTCGTCATATTAACTCATAAAACAAGTTGAAAGTTGTGACTTGAAGTTGTGGTTCAATGGTCGTAACATGTAAGGGGTCGTGCTATTATATGCCGAAATCCAAGATTTCGGAATCAGCCACATTTCTCGAGCAGGCCTCCTCATGGTGTAAAGTTTGCTGCACTCGCAAATTGGTTATTGTTCGAGTGCAGTCAGGTTTGGTTGAGAAGAAGGAGCATCGATGTGACCTTGATGAGGTCCTGCTAATACAGCTAAGAAATTGCACTCCATAGAGAGCCGATACTTCACTAGAGGTGCATGTGTGGGCGTATTTTATTTCATTCGAAATTCATCAAAAAATGTTGACAGTGCTCGATATTCATTCGAAAGAGAATTTTAAAAATGTTGGTAGCCCCTTAGGCTCTACCATTTAGGATTTCGAGAATTTGTCCCTAATTCCATAGGCAGTAATCCCGAAAATTTAGATAGAAAATTTTTATTAATTCCAAGGAAGTTCTCAAGATTTTATATACATCTCAAGTTCGTCATTCCGAATTTCCAAAATATGACTCCATTTTCGAGTCCAGCAACTCTTAGAACCCCGAGACATCGATTATCCGACCCAATCCAGAGAATGTGAAAAAATTCAGTCATCATCACAGGTCTGTCAATTTGAATATCCAGAATTTGACCGCAATCCTGTAGACAATGACCCCAAAAATCTTACATGGAACTGATTAACCAGCTCCGAAGCGATTCTCGAAATTTGATATCTGTCTTGGATTTGTCATTTTGGATTCTCAAAATTTAAGTCCATCTCCGCCGTCAGCGATCTCGAGAATCCCCACATCAAATTTTTGAGACAGTTCGACGAAATTTTGAGAGTTTTTGGCGTCAACTTGGAGCCGCGTCATTCAATTTTCAATACTGACGTCATCTTGCTTCTAACAATCTCAAAAACACGTCCCTAAAGCTAGTCTGGTCAAGTCATGCCAAATGAAAAATAGCTATGCCATCAAGTATAACTTTTTTATTGCGAATTTATTACCACACAGCGAATTTTATTGCTCTCTCCGTTCTCGAGGAATCGAGTTCTGGGCTGAGGGAAGCTGAAGCTAGCCCAAACATTGACGGAAGAGCAGTGATCCGGGATCAACTTATAACTCATTTTTTATTACTTTTCTATTGCTTTATCAATCTACGACAGAAATGGCGTTAAGTCCCAGAATGGCGGAGCTATAACGATTTCGGGCTGAAATCATATGAAGTTAGCCCAGGCATGAAGTAAAATGAAAACCTGCAGGCATGAGACACGACTGATATTTTATTTTTTCTTATCGCTTAAAGTATACACAAACGGAATGGCGCTCAAATAAAAAATGGCCGAATTATGATGGATGGAGTGGACGGAAATTAGAGAAACTCGTAAATATTGTCGGAATACTCACTCAGTTCGGGAGACGGACAACGGTGGAATGTCCCTATCTAACCCATAATCAATATTGACAACATGACCATCAATGTGTTTCTTCTCACCTGTGACATTTCAGAGTGACTCATGATTCATTTCAGCAAGGGGAGTGGACCGGCACGGGGGTACTATGGAGGAATCCGCTGATGAAGGCAGTTAACCGTGTGGTTCGGACCCGCCATGCACTAAGGATATGTACCAACACTAGTAACGAGTCCGGGATGAGATGATGAGTCGAATCTGAGCATCTAGAGGTTTCTAAAACTTATGACGACTCAGGGAGTGGACAGAAAACGATAAAGCTCGCGGAATTCATAGGAATACCGATTGCGGATCGGACTCATGATCGATTCTGTAAAAATCACACGTGCCAAACATCGATAACATGATCATGGATATGGAGATTGCCCTCTCTGAGATTCTTGAAACCCTCATGATTCATTAACATTTCGAGGATGGGGACAATATGGTGGAGCTCGCGGAAATCATCGAAATGCCGACTTCGGAGTGGATTCATGACTAATTCTGTCACCCTGACCCTCGCCAAACATCAACAACATGATCATCGATGAGAGAATTGCCCTCACTGAGATTCCTGAAATCCTCAGGATTTATTACCGTCCAAAAGACGACAGAAAACGGTAAAGCTCTCGGAGATCGGTGGAATATCGAGTTTGGAGTGGATCATGATCGATTCTGTCAGACTCGCACGTGTCGAACATCAAGATTATGGTGAAAGAAGTGTAGATTGCCCTCTCTGGAACTCGTGGAACCCTCAGAATTCATTACAACCCAGGAAAGGGACAGAAAACGGTGGAGCCCGCGGGAATCATCGAAATATTAATTTTGGAGTGGATTCATGTTGAATCTGTGACCGCGATCCATGCCAAGAATCCACCACATGATCACTTATGTGGAAATGAGCCCCTCCGAGATTCCCGAGACCCTCAAAATTCATCACAGCCCAGGAAATGGGCACAGAACGGTGGGGCTTGCGGAAATCATCAAAATATCGAGTTCGAAATGGATTCATGATCAATTCTATAACCCTGACCCGGGCCAAAAATCTACAACGTGATCATTGATGTAAGAATTGACCTCTCTGATATCTCCGAATTCCTGAGAATTCATTATCGCCCAGAAAATGCACAGAAAACGATGGAGCTCGCGGACATCATCGAAATACCAATGTCAGAGTGGATTCATGCGGAATTCTGTAACCGTGACTCGTGCCGAACATCTAAAACATGATAATCAATGAGGAAATTCCCCTCTTTGAGATTCCTGAAACCATCAAAATTCATAACCGCCCAGAAAGTGGACAGAAAACGGTAGAGCTCATGCGAATGATCAAAATATCGAGTTCGAAGTGGCTTCATGAGCAATTCTGTCGGACTCTCACGTGCTAAGCATCGACAACATGGTCATATATGTGTAGATTGCCTTCTCTGAGATCCCTGAAACCCTCAGAATCCATCACTTACAACTCGATATTCCGATGATTCCCGCAAGCTTCACCGTTCTCTGTCTACTCCCTGGGCGGTCATAGATCCTGGGGGTTTCAGATATCTCAGAGGGGCGATCACTCCATATATGATCATGTTGTAGATATCCGGCACGGGTTGGGGTCACAGAATTCGTCATAAATCCACTCCGGAATCGGTACTTCGAGAATTTCCACGAGCTTCACCATTTTCTGTCCACTTCGTAGACGGTAATATATTCGCAGAATTTCAGGAATCTCAAAGTGGGCAATCTCCACACCGATGATCATGTTGTGGACATTTTGCACGGGTTACGGTATAGGAATTAATCATGAATACTCCGAATTGGATATTTCGTCGATTCCCGCGAGCTCCACCGTTTTCTCTCCAATTCCTGGGCGGTAATAATTTCTCAGGGTTACAGGGATCTCGTAGACAAATATCTCTACATCGCTGATCATGTTATAGATATTCGGCACGGGTCAGGGTGACAGAATCGATCATGAATCAACTTTGATTCCAATATCTCGATGATTACCGCAAGCTACACCGTTTTTAGTTCTCTTCCTGGGCGGTAATCAATCCCGAGGGTTCCAGGAATCTCAGACAGGGCAATCTCCACATCGCTGATTTCGTTATAGATATCCGGCACGGGTCAGGGTCACAAAATCGATCATGAATCACATTCGAACTCGATATTCCGATGATTCCCGCAAGCTTCACCGTACTCTGTCTACTCCCTGGGCGGTGATAGATCCTGGGAGTTCCAGATATATCACAGGGGCAGTCACTCTATGTATGATCATGGTGAAGATATTCGGCATGGGTGAGGGTCGCAGAATTAGTCATAAATCTCCTCTGGAATCGGTACTTTAGTGATTTCCGCGAGCTCCACCGTTATTTGTCCATTTCCTCGGCGGTAATAAACTTTGAGAGGATTCGGGGATCTCGGACGGGGCAATGATCACAAGATGGATCATGTTATAGATGTTTGGCATGGGTCAGGATGACAGAATCCGTCATGAATCCACTCCGGAAGCGGTATTATGTTGATTTCCGCGAGCATCACCATTTTCAATCCTCCCCCGGGCGGTCACAAATCTCGCAGGTTCCAGGGATCTCAGAGAGGCCAATCTCCACATCGATGATCATATCATAGATGTTTCGGATGGGTCAGGGTTACATAATCCATAATGAATCCACTTCATACTCGATATTCCGATGATTCCCGCGAGCTACACCGTTTTCTGTATTTTTCCCGGGCGGTAATAGGTCCTGAGGGTTTCAAAAATCTCAGACAGCGCAATCTCTACATCGATGATCATGTTGTAGATGTCCGGCATGGGTCAGGGTGGCAGAATTCGTCATGAATCCACTCCGGAAGCGGTATTTCGATGATTTCCGCGAGCTCCACTGTCCCCTGGCTCTTCTGGGCTATCATCAATTCTGAGGATTCCAGGAATCTCAGAGAGGGCAGTCCCCATATCCATGATCATGTTGTGGACGTTCGTCACGGGTCGGGTTTATAGAACCCTCATGAACCGACTCCGAACTCGATATTTCGTCGATCCCCGCGAGCTTCACCGTTTCCTTTACACTTTCTGGGCGGTAATAAAGTTTGAGGGATTCAGGAATCTCAGAAAGGGGAATTTCTACATCGATAATCATGTTACAGATGTTTGGTTCGGGTCAGGGTCACAGAATTCGTCATGAGCCCACTCCGGAATCGGTACTTCGATCATTTCCGCGAGCTTCACCATTTTTTGTCCACTTCCTGGGAGGTAATGAATCCCGAGGGTCCCAGGGATTCCAGAGTGGGTGATCCTCGCCTCAATAATCATCTTGTCAATGTATGGCGCGGGTCAAGGTGACAGAACCGATCATTATCCCTTTCGGAACGGAAATTTGATGCTCTCCGCAGCCTCCACCAATTCCTGTGCACTTCCTGGGTGGTAAAGGATTCTGAGGGTTCCGAAAATTTCAGAGTGGGCAATCTCCACGTCTACGATCATGTTATAGATGTTTCGCACGGGTTAGGGTGACAGAATAGATCATGAATCCACTCCGAACTCGATATCTTGGAGACTCCCGCAAGCTCCACAGTTTTGAGTCCCCTTCCTGAGCGATAATAGATTCTGAGGGTTCCAGAAATCTCGGAGAGGGCAATCTCCTTATCGCTGATCACGTTGTAGATGTTCGGCATGGTTCAGGGTGACAGGATTCGTCATGAGTCCACTTCGAACTCGATATATCGTCGACTTTCGCGAGCTCCACCGTTTTCTTTCCACTTCCTGGGTGATAATGAATTCTGAGGGTTCCAGAAATCTCAAAGAGGGCAATTCCCACAGCGATGATCATGTTGTAGATGTTTGGCACGGGTCAGGGTGACAAAATTCATCATGAATCCACTCCGAATTCGTTATTTCGATGATCTTCGGGAGCTTCACCGTTTTGTCTCCATTCTCGAAGCCGTACTAAATCTCGAGGGTCCCGGGAATCTCACAGAGGGCATTCTACACATTGCTTATCATGTTGTTGATTCTTGGCTCGTGTGAGTCTCACAGAATCGATCATGAATCCACTCCGAAATCAGTATTTCGACGATTCCCGCGAGCTTCATCGTTCCCTTTTACTTTCCTAGGCGGTAATAAGTTCTGAGAAACCTCTAGATGCTCAGATTCGACTATGCATCTCATCCCGGACTCGTTACCAGTGTTGGCATTTTGACGTTAAATAGCGCCCCGTATGCTGAAAAGCGTCTGTAAATAAATGAAGAAAAAAAAGTGTTGGTACATTTCCTCAGTGCATGGTGAGTTCGAACCGCATTGTCAACTGCCTCCATTAGCAGATTCTTCCATAGTATCCCCGTGGTGGTCCACTCTCCATGCTGAAATAAATCATGAGATACTCTGAAATGTCACAGGTGAGAAGAAACACATTGATGGTCATGTTGTTGATGTTGCTTATGGGATAGATAAGGAGACTCCACCACTCTCCGTCATCCAAATCGAATATTCCGACTACATATACGATTTTCGCTCATTTCTGTCCACTCCACCCGCCATAACTCAGCCATTTGTTAAATTGGCTCCATATCGTTCGTGGATCCTTCGAGCAATAGAGAAGTTATAAAATATTAGTGTCTCATAACTGCAGGTTCACATTTTGCTTCATATGATTCCAGCCCAAAATCGTTATAACTCTGCCATTTTGTTTGTAGATTCTTAGAGCAATAAGAATCTAACAAATAGTGAGTCATAAGTTGATTCCGCATCACTGCTCTTTCGTCAATGTTTGGGCCAGCTTCAGCTTCCGTCAGCCCAGGACTCGATTTCTCGAGAACGGAATGAGCAATAAAATCAGCTGTGTGATAATAAATTAGCAATAAAGAAGTAATAGTTGATGGCATAGCTATTCTTGGTTTGACATGAGTTGCCTGGGCTAACTCCGGGGACGTCTCAGAAACCATTGAAGATATTTTTCTACATTTTTCTGATCATAAAATCAGAATTAATCTTCTAATCAGAAAATCAGAATACCAAAAATTGAAAATATCAAACATGTAGTAACCTGTCCCAAGGCGTTACAAATTGATCTTAAATTGCGAGAATAATAAATTTCGAAGAATTCGTAGACAGACACGCGCGCGCACACACACACACTCACTCACTCACATTCAATGCCAAATCAATGCCTCACCTGACTGATCAGCATTCAATACTCTCTCATCCTCGACTTCCAACAAAATTCTTTTCTGCAAGGAGTTGTAAATTTTCTGAAGCCAAATTCGCAAGCTTCCGTCACTGTTATTGGCTTCATCGAGGGTGACAGTTTCTGGGACTCTATCAGAAATTCTTGAAAGACCTGGCGTATCGTCTCTGAATGTATTTTTACTCCTAAGCGTAATATAGAGATTCTTGACAGTCTTGACCAGTTCAGATCTTGTCACAGGAAAGCTTTTTTCACAAGCATCGAATATCCACTCTTCGATCTCATTCTCTTCTTGCATCGTCAGTATCGTTGCAGGACTCAGTTCTTTATCAGCGTATTCTCCACTCAATTTGGCTCTCAAAGTGGATGCAGGTACACCATATTCGATTGAAACTGAATTAATTGTCTTGCCCGTTTTGATTTCGATCAGCGCCGTTACCATACTTCCCCCATCATAATTCATTCTTGTTCTCTCTACTTTTGCTTCCATCACAGCTAGATATAAACTCTGCTCTCTTTTCTTTGCCCTGGCATTCTCATTCCTCATTTTCTTTGACTTACCCATCAAAAATAGAAGAAATTTGAGAGGACTCGCGATGATTACTTCAACTTTCGTAAGCGAGAAGGTTATGTTGACGAGATTAGTTGTGTTTGTTACCCTAGCAATAAATGTTGCGCAGAAATAGGGATTTGACCAGTAATCGAGATACGATAATAGAATCTGAAAACGGTTATATTTTTTTCTTATCCAAAGACGATAATCTCTCATTTAGAGAAATGATTTTTCGTAGCGAGAATCAAGTTTTCATGTAGAGAAAAATCGTTCGATCTCATTTTTCAATTTGAGAAAGAAAAGTTTCAAGAAATGAAAAGATTTTGATAAATCGTGTCCGCTGTGTGCCCTGGTGGTTAACGGAAGACACGTTACCGATTGATGATCGGGTCGATAAAATATACGATTGCGCAAAAATTTGAATTCACGTTGAAGGCGCCGATTTACCGTCCATATTTTTGACCCATGTGGGTAAGTCCGCCAATTTAAGATTTAGAAGGGAAATTTTCCTGTTGAGGCACACTGCCCAGCGATAGTTTTTCCCATTTTTTATGCCAAAAGGAGTGAGGAAGCGGTCGACTGCATGATTTTCATAATAGGGTCTTTCGGGAAATTGATATCTCGTTACTTTTCACAGCTTCAGTAACATCGTAAGTGATCCAAGAGGAAAATTTCTATATTGCCGATTGAAAAACTGATGTCAGACTTCTTTGTGTATCTCCTTAACATCTACGAAGAGTTGACGTACATAGTTTTCAATGAATTACGTTCATTTTGAGTCATAGGACCAAAACCGAGAAAAATAACAAAGAAAAATGAAAATACTTTTATTACGCAAGTAGAACTTCTAATATGGAGAAATGTGACGATACCTCTATTGTTCATCTTTCCAAGATCTACAAGAACTAGTTCCACCCTTTTTGCTACGGAATGCGTTCCCTCCGAGTTATGGGACGAAAGCCATGAAAGATAACGAATAATCACGAAAATACTCTTATGATGCGAATGGAACGTCTCACATGAAAAAATTTGTGAATGCCTTGCTTGTTCATTTTTTCAAAATCTACAAAAAATAATTCTATACATTTTACGATGAAATGCGATCCCTTCAAGCTATGCGACTAAAACTGTGCTAAACTATGAGAAAAATACGAAAATAATACTTGCATTACGCTAATAAGAAACGTGCTTTACGGAAAAATCTGTAGTTACCTTTCTTGTTGGTCCTCATAAGATCTACGAAAAATAGCTGTATGCTCCTTGCGGTAAAATGCGTTCCCTTTGAGTTATGAGATCAGAACCGTGAAAAATAATGGTGAAAATACGAAAATCCCCTCATTGCGCTAAGGGAATGTCTCATATGAGAAAATACGTGAATACCTCCTTTGCTCATATTTTTGAGATTCATGAAAAAGAATTCCACATTTTTCGCGATGAAATGCGTCTCCATCAAGTTAACGAGGACAGACGACTGAGAAATGTCGAAGAAAAGCCCTCTTTCAATAAGTCTCGAAACTCTCAGAAGTTGCTTTTTCGCGTACGCGAAGGGACCCTATCTTCGCGTACGCGAAAAATTTTCCGGTCCGCGTACTCGAAGATTTTTGCGAGGCGACTTTCCGAAAATTTTCGCGTACGCGAAGAATGGGCCCTTCCGCGTACGCGAAGGCTGGGCCCAGGGCCCGCGGTCTTTCGCGTACGCGACGGATTTCCTAGGGATTTTTTCGGCGAAGACGTCACATGCGTCGTCCACCAGAACTCTCTTTTCGCGTACGCGAGTCCGGCCGTATAGACAAGCCGATCTTAATTATCGTCAGATATTGGCAGCACAGATGCCTAGGACCATATCCAACCAGAATCCCATCTTCGGGTGACAAGTGTATGTTCCGTACTTCAAAAACGCGGTGATTGTGTGAAATCTCACCAAATAACTGGGTTCCCAGGATTCCCAGGGTCGATGTTTAAGAGACACATCCCTCTATATCATCTATCACGACGAAAACCCACTTTCACAACATGAATGGAAGACTCATTTATTCATATTACGATGTGCCATCAATTTCTTTGTGGTTTCCATCGAATCACGCAATATTCTTCTCTCGTTAGAGTTGCGATAAGTTTTCTTCTACGATAGACACACGCATTTAGCTGGAGGCATTTTTTTCGGACACTCAGACAAAGATCTTTGCGTAGTTTCGATGAGAAAAATACTATAGGTCTTTTGGGTGATACTCCGTGGATGGGAAAACTGAAAAAATTGGTTCCCATTTAAAACACCTCCCTCAGAACTTTTTTATCGGCAGGCACACCTATCTGCGTTCGATTTTATGATAGCGTGGGACTACAAGATGGTGTTCGATCCTCTATAGAACTTTTTCATGATGGGGTCTTTTAAGATACACGATGGAGAACGCTGCCAGAGGTAGTGAATACCACCAACTCACTCTTGGGAAATGCCTATCATTGTATGATTTCGAGATCTTGAGCAAATGAGTAGGCACTAATTGGTGCTTGAGACTGAATCTTGGCACTATCTAGACCATGTTTGAACATTGACGACGAGTGTTTGGTTCATGCAGAACCGGTAGCCTTGGATATCCAGCCCTCTTTCAATTTGCGGAATTACCCATATACTTATGAAGGTGTATCAGAAACATAGGAATATAGCTTTATGATCAATATTACCGCATCCATATTGACATCAATACACGACATTTGAGATGTTGTGCTATATTTTTACATACGCGCGCCCACCCCCCCCCCCCCCAACTTGATAGTCCACTAGGTTCAGTTGTTCCTTTTTGTAGTCCAGGAATTTGCTACTAGATTTAGTCAAAATCTACCTTACCACTGATTTAAAAATCGTGCCTCCCAGAGGATTTTCTCACGATCTATTCCATCATGGACTCGGCGTGGAGGAGAGGAGGCTCCCCCAAAATTAAATTGACGATTTGCGTATCAAGTATATCGATGTATGTACTGGGTGTGGGTTGCGAGTGAAGCAGCGGCGCGTCAGCTCCGCGCATCCAAGGCGAATATACCCATCGCGGCGGAGAGAGACAGAAGGAAGAGGGAGTAGACGAGCTGTATTTGTAGTATAGCAGTCGCTGCGGCAGCGAGCACCGTCCCACTTGCGCGCAGTCAGAGAGCGCATTCAGTTGGTAGCGAGCCACCGCCGCTGCTTCAGCAAGCAGATCACGTACGTCTCATCCGGACTGTCGCTGTTCCAAACGCTGCTAGTGTCAAAGTGCAAGCATTGGCCGAGGTCTTGCGAAAGTCGTGTCAGCTAGACCTCATCCATCACTGCAAGCACCTTACTTGTGGTTTCCACCAATACAAGAACATCCAGCAAGGGTCGTCACACGAACAAACGTTTGTATACGGGGCGTTCACTGGGCCATGTGAGCGACCGGCTCGCGTCTGCACTGCAAAGCGCCTCGCGGATCGTTGCGGCAATCGGCGACGGCTGATCGGCGCTCTTGCGCGCATGGGGCAAATCGTCAAGTCGCGCGGGCTTCGCGCGCGAGGTCTCAATGAACCTCGCGGATCCCAACTCTGGTCGTGCCGATCATGCTGGCGAGTGTTTGCTGTTGCGCTGCTCGCGATTGCACCAACAGCCCACGCTGCAACCGATTTACTCACTGGCCGGGCATACGCATCCTTGCACCGACAGCAGCAGCCATTATCGCCCGCCCTGTCCGCTGATCTTGGTGTTGATTCCTTGAGTCAGCAGCAGCCGCAGCCGCAAGAGAGAGAGAGTCCAGCTGACCCATGCTACGAGGACGAGCGACCACGTCGCTGCATTCCGGATTTCGTGAATGCCGCATTCGAGCGGCAGGTCATCGCTTCATCAACGTGCGGCGGCGGCAGCCGCTACTGTGACGAGCGCGAGTGTGATGTGTGCGACCAAGTCGGGACCGGAAGGCGCTTTGTCGCAGCCCATTTGACCGATCTCAATAACCCGAGTAACGTGACCTGCTGGCGCAGCGAGCCGGTCGCGCCAGCGTTGAGCTTTAGTGCGCCCCCGGACAATGTCACGCTTAGTTTGTCACTTGGCAAAAAGTACGAGCTGACTTATGTGAGCCTGCAATTTTGCCCAAACGCGCCCAAGCCAGACTCCATAGCCATATACAAATCAATGGACTACGGTAAGAGCTGGCAGCCCTTTCAGTTCTACTCGTCACAATGCCGGCGGGTCTACGGGCGACCTAATCGCGCGCCCATTAGCCGTTCCAACGAGCAGGAGGCTCGCTGTAGCGACAGCCACCGACTGCTTCCCGCAGCGGGCGAGCCGGCCGGGGCTCCGGGCGCATCCGGATCCGGTCCTGCTGCAGCCACCGCCTCGGCTAATCGGATCGCCTTCAGCGTGCTCGAGGGCCGACCATCGGCGTCGGACTTCGACAATTCGCCCGTGCTGCAAGACTGGGCCACTGCGACCGACATCCGTATCGTGTTCAACCGGTTGCAACTGCCCGCTGGGCCAAGCGGTGCCGTCGCTCCCGAGCAGCCTTTGACCATCGAACAACAGCAGCAGCTAATGCCTGAGCAGCCAAGCGATAGATCAGCAAAGCTCACCTCCAAGAGCATGCGAACGCCGGCCAATATTGACAATATTGGCAACGACGACAATCACGACGACGATGACGTGAACGAGGAAGATGACGTAGACGACGAGCTCGATGCAAACAGTGGAGTCGAGTTAAACGAGCTTGAGCTGCGCGAAATGGGGGTGGTGTCGGTGCCCAGTCCCTTGGCGGCAATACCGTCCCCAGTTCCTCCCTCGACAATGTCAAATGCCGTGAGCGCAGGCCTCCACTACGCGGTAGCGGACCTCGCCGTTGGGGGTAGGTGCAAGTGCAACGGACACGCGGCCAGCTGCAGTCCAGCCGAGGACGGCCAGCTTGCTTGCGATTGCAGGCATAACACCGCTGGAAGAGATTGTGAAAAGTGCAAACCGTTTTACTTCGACAGACCCTGGGCCCGAGCTACAGCCCGCGATGCCAACGAGTGCAGAGGTCAGTATCATATTCAAGAGCCGTATTCAATTGTTCACGCCGATGATCATGGATTATGGCTTTCACTTCCTTTTAATCACTGCGAACTGCGAACCACATAGGGTCTCTTTAGAGTCAATGTGCGCTCGTAGAAAGAAACTATATAGCAATAAGTATGCACGATATAAAGAGCGATGCGCTGACTATGCTTCTAGTCACCTGAAATTGATTGAACCGACCACACGATTACTTGCTGATGATTTCCCCCAGATATCTTCAATCCTCATTAGCCGATTTTATGGATTAAATATTGAATCTTGCTGGTCAACGTTGTGTTCCTAACACCATCACCTGGCCTATTTCCATGTTTGAATGCGGTTATAATTGGATGCGCTCATACTCCAAAACGTGATCCAAGCACACTCCTATCAAAACTGAATACGACCTTCAAAAATGAGTTTCAATTGATGGCCCGGGCTACAACGGAATTTCGGGGAGAGATATCGCTCATTGAGCAACGAATGAATTGCTCACGTGAACAAGTTTTACTGGATGTACTCGTATGCAAGTAGCATGCTGATATGAGTTGGCTGAATTCCTCTCCAATCATTTCACCTGTTACAGAGAGCTCTGATAAGGGAGATCAGCATACCTGACACCATGGTTAAATCTCTCAATGAGTAATTTATAATTAGGAAACCACGAAATTGGGCACGGTTGTGAGTTTGTGTCTCGAACACTTATAGATGGAATTGCGAGATCTTGGAGAGTCGAGGAGAGAAGTTCCAGGCAATTTCATAGAAGACGATTGACTGAGTCCTACATAGAAAAAAATTATGAGTAAACTCATTTTTGACAAACAGATTTTCGCGAGCGTTCTGATCAATTTTCAGTCAGAAGTTACGGATGAGTCATAAGTAAGATAAATTTGCTGATCATCAAGGATCGATATTCCGGAGTTTATGCGTTGGGTCCTCGTGTGACTTTGTTCGAGGGTTCACGGGGTACTGATTGACACGTGAGATAAACTTGTAGGCAAATTTGTGATGTTTATAAAAAGCGATTAATTTGACTAAAGCGGTACCGAGATCATCCCGCTGAATCAATTATCGCACCGTGGTCAAACACTTGCGCAAGTGCCTGCATCTTAGACAAAAATGAAGGTTAAACGCAAATCGCATTGGACATCTTGAACGTCAGTTTGATCAAGGAATGAGCGCGAAAAATCATAATAAATTTCCATCCTTTTGTCAACGCAATAGAAAATTCGCCCATGCATTTTTGGCAAATTTGCTCAAGAGCACTGCTTTCAGAGTGCAAAGATGCATAATAACTCAGATTTTGGTTCATCGAAGTACCTGAATTCCTCATAACTTGGCTTTTTGCATTCACATGATTCTTGTACTTGACGCACCTTATCTACTGCTACCATTGAATTCGTGTCCAGATTCTCCAAACATTGTTTTCAGTCATTGTCGCGGAAGAAATCGAATCTTTAATCAACATCCGACGACGGGGACCAAACATTCGTCGAACATAACTCATTGCTGACCAAAAGTTTACCCAATTACGACCTTCATAAATATGGTAGTTATAGAAATATTTCATCAACATCATCAACATAGCATGAAACGTTTCAATCTTATCGTCTGTTCCCGTTGGAAGTTGATGGTTGTTGAGGAGTTATCTCATGACTCTGTTGAATCAGGCTGGAACTATTTAAGAAGAACAGGTGAAAGACTTTGAATATTCAAAGACATGCAAGAGTTTAGTGAACTTCCCAACAACCTTGGAACGCCTCCATGACACGTTCTACTGACAAACATTGGTACTGAATAAATAATCTTCATAGGGAAGTCGATATTCTAATGGAAGCGCTTGAGCTGTGGATTGTCGAGGTGAGAGATGAGCTTCTAGCTGATACATGCTATTAGTCAAATCTTCCATCGGGTTCAAACGCGGTGGAACTGCTTCTGCTTATGACAAAGGCGTGATGCCACGGTACACCGAGCGATGCGCCAATGTTTGACCCTACCCAACCACGTGCTTCCCGTAGAGATACTAATATGCTGAGTCCAAGACTCCATCAGAACCGGAAAGGTTTCCTCAATGAAGCGCTCCGTTCAACCTTCTCATGCGCAAGTCTGCAAAAGAATGCATGGGCGGATTTTCTATTGCGTTGACGTAGGGATTGGAATTCATCATGGATTCCAGCAATAGCGCAAATGTTTCACCACGGTCCGAACTTTTGTTCAACGGGGTAACCTCGGTACCGCGTCAGTTGAATTAATCGTTTTTTATAAACACCAGACACCACAAATTCGCCTGTACAAGTTCATCTCACGTGCCAATCACACTCTAGTGGACCCTCGCGTGGATTCCCATCATGATCAGCAAATTTATCTTACTTGTGACTTATCCGTAACTTTTGACTGAAAGTTGATCAGAACTTCTTCCAGAGATCGAAATTTCCAAGCGCGTTCTTTGTATGATTATCCGCAAGGGAATGGAAATTGGACTGTCAGTTTTTCGCAGTTCAACATCAACTACGCTGCTCCATCAGGCAACGAGTTATTTAACCTCCAAAAATATTAAAGATAATAGTCAGATTCAAGCTCAATTGCGAGTCTCGTAAAATTCTCAATGTGCTTAGTTTACATCTAAATAGAGCTCCCTGCCAAATTGATCAACATCTGATCGGTAGATTTTTGAGCGAGGTTACTCCCTTCAGATTGAAATTGATCTTACGCATGCTCTCACTCGCGCCCTCTTCAACCGATTCCTTTTATGATCAATTATCGATCCAAGAACATGGTATTCTCCAAATTCGAAATTAGAAGAGCCCATTATGTCTATATCATGAATATTTCAATCAATTTTGCTTACAATTTGCAAAATAAATTTGCAATCGGTTCTACGCAGAACTCAGCAAAACTATCTTGCACGTCCTATCACGCGGTATCGCGTGACACCGTCTTCAAGTCCGGAATATTCCACTCGTCGTCGCGGATAAACCCATGTCACACGGCACATCGTGACCGTAAATGGGCTGCACAGCGTGACAACGCATTCAATTTTCGGGAGGCTTACCAAATTGCCCTTACTGTAATATTCTTATATGAATCCCCATCACGCAGTTCCTCGTGACCACTCCTGATATAGGTCACGCTGCACAGTCTAAAAGGGGTCACGCTAGCCAGCATAACACAGTGCAAAAGCTTGACCTAACCATTAAGCCCCTGCAATTTCATCCTCAATATCCATGCAATATCCAGTCCTAGACGTCTGTGTTGCCAGACCCTTGACTGACGGCGCTTCACCGCGCACGGATGCGGCCCGCACATTAGTGACCGAACATCTCCTCCGCTACGCTTTGACCATCAGTCTGACTCCGCGAGACTGGCGCACTACGGTACCCCACCCCTTGGCGGCTTGTACGACCGCTGTCCCGCTGCTCAACACCAAATTGGTCAACCGCTGGTTGATCACCAAACTCAACCACTGGTTGACAATTTTGTCACAGCGAATATGTGAACGCAAATGGAATCCATAAGATTGATCAATAGTAATTTCTGGGTGGCACTTATGGGTGAAGAAGACGAATTTTTTCATGTTTTTTCATAAATGAGTAGAAAAAAACATCAGCACCAGCCGGGCGAGCCTTTTCAGGAAAAAATCCTGGATAAGCAACGTTTGCGCATTCAGTATCCGTTGCGGCGATCACTCGGGTGGGGTTACCAAGCTTGGCTCGGGCAAAAAAAATCGCATTTCATCATGGGTAGAACACGAGACCCATGATATTGGTTAAAAGTGGTCCTCGGAAGATATTAATGAGTCACAAAAAAAAGTTTCTCAACGTTACTTCGGCAGCAAATAGGATAAGTATGAATGCGTCACCATGAAGAGCCATTCTGAGTTAATCATCCAGGTTAGGCAACTTTCAGTGATCCAGTATCCGGATTGGTGACGACTCGACTGTGTCTGCCACGTTTAGGACACCCATCTCAATAGGCACCAATCCGGATATTGGGTCGCCAGAATTCGCATTTACCAATCTCATGGGTCACGTATTAAGGCCATGATAAAAGATTCGACAAATTTTCTTGCGCGAGCTAAGCGTGGCAGTCCCAGCCGAGCGATCATCCGGGTTCTGAATCGCGAAAATGTGACTTAAGGCGATGCGGTTTCCGTGCACTATGCACGCTAAAAGTTATTCCCACTTTTATCAAATTTGCTTGCGATTTGAGTGAAACGACGAGAAGACCCACGTTTATTATCATCTAACTTGAGTTCGTCTTCTCATCGTTTGGCTAAAATCGCAAGAGAACTGGAGAAAAGTGGGAATAACTTAAGCGCAGGCACCTCCTAACCTATAATACAGGCACTTTGTAATCCTCACTTTTATCTGATTCTTTTGAGATTTGAGCTAAACGACGAGAAAACGAACTCAAGTTAGATGATAACAAACGCGGGTCTTCTCGTCGTTTCACCCAAATCGCAAGCAAATTTGATAAAAGTGCGAATAACTTTCAGCGTGCACGGTGACCGCATCGCCTCAAGACGTTCGCTGCGACGGGTCCCATGGGTGGGACCCGCGCGTCCTCTTTTGTTTCTGTTCGGGCTCTAGTGTGCACCAAACAACGTAGACACATCCAATGGCTTCTGTAGCGGTTTTTACTCACTATATGCGATGCCAAGAACATGTGTACAGGCCACTTTAGGGATCGCACTTGATTTGTTCGAGCTACGCCATAAAAACTCATATTTCGCGGGAACGGCGATGAATATCACAAAAATAGCAAGTGAATTGTGAATATATCAAGTCCGTTTGGATATTTCACAACGTATCTTAACTTATTCGAAAGCTTACGCCAAAAGCTACAAAATGAGTCCAAGTACAAGTAATTTGAGCGAGATAGAGCCAAGTTATCAGAAATTTAGACACAAAATAACCATGAGGCAAACCGAGTGAATAGTTGACATTGCAATTGCACTTCCTCTCTTTTCAATCTATTTTATGTCTCCACGTACGAGGAATCTTTTGTATTCAGAAAAGTTGAAGAGTATCTCGAATAAGCAGCTGTGTCTCGTGGATTCACGAGGATAGAAAATCATACTCGCGTGGATCACAATCACGATCCGCGGTTCTTACGAGGCAAAAGCTTCCAATTCAGGCAATGCTCGCGAAATACCCGAATGATACCGGGAAATCAACGAATGCTCCCGAAAAACTGAAGATTACATCTTGGGATCACTTATTTTGGTAGTTCGGTCATTCACTTCATCCCCCATTGCACGATAGAAATTTTCGCGGGTCCCACCGGTGGGACCCGTCGCACTGAAAAGAGTCGGACTTAATTGTGTGCGACGAGTCCCACCGGTGGGACCCGAAAAAGTTCTTAGAAATGTTGTACATACATACTAAATTGATCAGAAATCAAAAGGTTTGACTATGATGGATGCAAAATCACGCGTTTGTACTTTCTCGCACTCTGGGACGGAGTGCCGGTTTTCACCGTCGCAGCGAACGTGTTAACTTGAGTTCTTTCCCGAATAGGCTCTCAGCACTGAGGCTCTTATTTAGTTCTATTCGTTTATGAAAAAACACGAAGAACTTGTTGTTCTGTCCCAAAAATGTCGTCCGGGCACGACTACTCACCAATCATATGGATCTCATATTCACTCCCATATTCGCTGTAGGGGAATATTCAACCATTGTTTGAATTTGGTAAGCAACAAGTGGTTGTCGTTAAAAAACAACCAGTTGGTTGATTCTTGACCCCAACTAGTGGTTGAGGGGAAAACTTGAACGAGTGGTTGAAGTTTTTCCCACAAATTTTTCTTCACGGTGTAGCTACCACGCGGACCTCGGCTACACATCAAACATCTCTGGTCCCACGCCGACTAAGAACACTTAGCTCGCACTCAGGGCTGCTTTGCTTACCCAGCCCACTCACCACTAATACTAAAGCCTAGCCTTCACTACTTAATGGGCGAAAAGTTGCCCGAATCCCGTCTCTCACAGATCGCGTGAATCATGTCGTAATCGTGTCAAAAATCTGAATGGGAATAATGTTTCTGAAAATCATATCGATTGGCGCGAGTGGCGTCTCAATGCTCTCAGTTACTACGTTACAGATGTATCTCGTTTTTCTGAAACGAGATGATGATAATTTATAGTGTTTCAAAATTGAAATGATTTATGATAACTTACGAGGGGAGTCCGGGTGGTCCGGGTTACCAAATCTCACCAAATTCTTCCCACCAGTCTCCCACCACCTAGGATATGAAAAATCCAGAGTGAGTTCGTCAAATGGGCCTTCTATTCAAAGCTACAGCCTATGACATTAGCATTGTCCATATAGGCCCATATGCGGGCAATGCTTATGTCATAGGCTGTAGCTTTGAATTATTATATGTATTAAAAAGTGATTATATATTAGAATTTGCGTTATTTCCCAACTTTGGATTTTCCACGATACTATCGTGAATTTTCGATCTTTTATATAAAAAAATGAGAAAGAACTTTTGCCGTGCTCTGTGCGACGTATCCTGCTTTCCCGCTCGAACATCATTTTAACATTGAAAATCCTATACTGAAAATTTCGCCCTTGCCACCCTCGGTGCCTCTGGGATCACTGTGATTTCTCATGGCCCCTCTTGGACCATGAAAAATATCAAAATACACTAGTTCGACGTGAAATTTCACGAGGAACACAATAAAATTATTAGTTTTGAGTTTCATAGTGACTCCGGCGTGATATTAATGACTTTTTCAAAGAATCACTGATATCACGCCGGGGTCACTTCGAATTTCAAAACTGACAGTTTCATCGTATTTCTCGTGAAATTTTACGTCGAACCAGTATATTTTGATATTTTTCATGGTCCAAGAGGGGCCATGAGAAATCACAGTGATCCCAAAGACACGGAGGGTGGCAAGGGCATAATTTTCAGTATAGGATTTTCAATGTTAAAATGATGTTCGAGCGGTAAAGCAGGATACGTCGCACGGGGCGCGGCAAAAGTTCTTTCTCATTTTTTTATATAAAAGATCGAAAATTCACGATAGTATCGTGGAAAATCGAAAGTTGGGAAATAACGCACACCTTATTATGTATATAGACATACTGGCAATGCTAACTATTTTGCTTGTAGCTTAGAACAGAGGTCCCATTTGACGGAGTTACTCTAAATTCTTCATATTCTAGGTGGTACGAGACTGTGAAAAAAGTTTAATGAGATTTGGTAACCCGGACCCTCCGGACTCCCCTTGTTAGTGCGAGGAGCTTTTGTCGCCAACGTATTATAATAAAATAGCCATCGGTGAGGATGAGAAAAGTTGATCAAGTCTTGTACTCGGTGCGCAGAACATACTCTATAAGGAAGAGTCATGAATCCAAAAGCTGAATCTAAAATCTTCACAGAGTAATCATGAAAGAGGTAGGCACCTGAATTGTCCGTAGAATCACATTACGATACACCTCGAATCTAATTTCTGATGTGCCTGAAGCCAAGATCGGAACTTAGAGAGAATTTGGTCTAAAAGGAAGTCATACTCTTGACCTTATAGGCCCAAGCTGTCATAAAAGATCTTAGAAAAAGCGTTGAGGTGAACTTTCAACGCGCACGACCTGCGAGCTCCCCTTCTTTATTCCAAATTCCAAATGAATCGTCAGAACGACATCGGCGAAGGCTGGACCAAACATATGAAGAGAAGAATAGGCGTTTGGCTTCCGCGGGTAGAGCGGATCTAGCCTAAAACCATGGCTATTGTTGCCCCCACCACTCTCCGCCGACTTTTTCAAAGATTCTTGCATTCATAACATAATAGCTCCCCTCGTCTCTCCATTACCGAAAAGTCCTCTATCGGATGTGTTCGAAGCGTCCGAACTTGTGTCTCGTCAATACTCCTTGCTGTAATACTGGATGCAAACTGGAGCCAGTCACATTGTTTGTTCTTCGTGTGGATCAGTAGATGTCACATCTGACTTGAACTAGCTACCGAGCCCGAAGAATCTTGATCTCCCAACATCTCGATTCCCCTCTATTCTGACTGTAATGAACGGATACTTTGGTAAAGGGCATGTAGGTAGTACTGAATAATGCGAGTCTCTGATACAGATCGCGTAACAGTGTGCGTTGCGCTCATTTTGTCGACTTTTACCTCACAGCCCATCAAAAAAATAGTTGGATACATGGGAGCAAAATCTATTTTTTTCGAATTCTTGTGATGATTCTGACCCTCGACTGCGGCTCGGGCCGGAGACGCATACTCGGACGCGAAAAAAGTTTCTACAGGTGTCGCTCGTTCAACGCGGGGGTTACGTTCCGGCAGGTTACCGCGTTAAGCAAAACCGCGTTGAACAAAGCATTGCTCTTATGGAGAAGTAGGGGATGCGTACCAAGACTCATGATCGACCAACTATCACCGATTTTTCTGTGAATTTGGGCCCAAATAGGAGTCTTTCTGATAATGAAATCATCGTTAGTGCTGAAGAACCATAGAACTTTTTCGGATTTTCTGTTCACTTTCACGAATAGGTCTTATTGTTGATTCATTTACTTTTAATTTCCGCGCAACTCTTACACCTGTTTTCAATAGGTCCAAAATTTTCGATTTTTCTTCCAAGTTCATCACTTTTCGAGGCTTTTTAGCAGCGGGAGAGCTTTTGCTGGTTGATATTTGTTTTCGTTTTTCAGACATTATGGAAAAGATTTGATAATTTTACTATGTTTTCCAGATTTTACCTTGCTAAAAATACAGCCAAGGCTTATGTAAACAAGAATTTAGATTTTTTGGTTAAGGGTTCAAACAATCAAACGCATTTGTCTAAGAAGATCAATAACTCATCATGATGAATACTCTCTAAACTCGTTGGAGTGAAATTTCACTCCCTTGGAGTGAAATTTGACTCAAAGCTGTGAGTCAGTTTCGTGCGCACCGAACTGGAGTGATTCATCACTCCAAGCTGGAGTTAAATTTCACTCCAACGTGAGTCAATAATCACTCTTAGGATTGAGTCAAATGATTCAAAACCAAACTTTTTAACATTCTAGATATTGCAATAAAAAAATTGATACACGGCGTGCACGCATATTTCAATTGATTTCCTGGTAATTCTAATTATTATTATTCTATGAAAAACGTACTTAACGAGAATTTTGGCAGTTGTGTTCGACTCGACGGGGATTTGAACCCGCACCCTCTTGATAGCCAGGCAAGTGTCTTAACCATTAGACCAAATGTGACGTTGTCATGATACACTCAAGAAAGCCTATGTACGGTTGTGAACGGTCGATACGAGTTTTTAAATATACCCGAGAGTACGTGTTTCGAAGGGAAACTCAGAATAGAGCAGCATCACTCAACATTTGAAAAGTTCTCCACTTTCTTCATAAGTAGTCCCGTAAATCATTCTGGGGTTAAACCCTAACCTATAAAAATCTATTTCACTCAATGTAAGGAGTCAATTTCCACACTTCTTGGAGTGAAAATTGACTCAAGCTTGGAGCGAATGTAATATTTCTGTGGTTTCACTCCCTATGAGTCAAATTTTCACTCCATAAGAGTCATTCTGAGAATCACTCCAAGCTTTGAGTCAAAATTTCACTCCAACAGCTTTAGAGAGTACAGTCTTGATTCATTCACCCAAGAGAGCATTGGAAAGTAGAATTCCTCAGAACTGTTACATGTGTGATTATTCACAAGTTTTAGCACTTAACAGATTCGAAATGAATTGTTTGTTGTTCTTGCGGGTGATTGCGTCTTTTTGCCGACGTCATTCGAAGCTCTTTCCAAGAATTTCATTTTCTAAACCGCGTTGTACAAGTCCCAAACCGCGTTGAACAAAAAAAGGTGGCAATTCCAAAACAGCGTATAATCAAAACCGCGTTGACCAAAACCGCGTTGAGCGAGGGATGCCTGTAGTCATAAAAGATATAGAAGAACTGACGTATACAATTGTGAAAAATTCGGAAGACAGAAACATTCATTTTCAGATCAGAAACTTGATACATATTAACCACTCCATTCAGCAGCAAGATAATAATCCCTTGTTTTTGACTGCTCCATCCTGGACACTTTTCTGTGCATTTCATCTTCTATCCCTGAAGGCATTTTAATTAGGTTAGCCATCATTGATGACTCACTGGGAGACGATGAATACGCTACCGAGTTTGCTACGCTCATATTACAGTAAAATGATGGTTTGTTTAGATGATTGAACAGGTCGATAATTCTTGATACTCATGACCAATATGATCAAAACGAGAATACAGGATCATACTTGAGCTTTGGAGTAATTGCCCAATATTTACAGTCTTGTTTCCATGTTATTATGTTCCATGAGGAGAAAAAATGCGCCCAACTTAGACAGGTGCCCAACATGTAGAGTGCCCAAAATGTAGAACAAAATCCCCATAAGAGCTAATGTATTTTTGCGCGCTCCGCAGAAAAGTGCCTACTTGGGCAGGTGCCCAACTTACAGAGGTGCCCAAATTTACAAGTTCCACTGTACCAACATATCGAATCACATAGCTAAATTTTGATTTCTGCGGGACCACTGGATGCCAAAATAGATGTACAGATTTTGAGTTGGTATGAAATTTAATGTATGCTGAAATACATTTGGTCAGTCAGTCAGACACGTCACTTAAAATCAACCACGGTGGTTGAATTTCATTATGCTGTATCCATATTTCAAGCACAGTGCTTGTCTAGAAAATTCAAGCAGTGCTTGAAATACTGACTTTTTCTTACAGTGTGCATGGAACTGACATTTTGACCCCTAATCATTAAAACAAAAAAATGACCTGAAAGATCGACCTGGAACTTTAATACCAAGTGTATTTCGATAGAATACATGTAGGAAAGTTTGAATGGAGTGGTTGAAGCTCACTAGTCAAAATGGGAAGCCATTACACGATCCGTGTAAGTTTTTGCGATAATACTCATATACTTTTTCAAACGACATTGAATATTTCCTAATTCATTTGAATGTTCCGATCTACCTGATGCTCTGAGAATGCTGCAAACTATTCACGAAATAGTTGCGTAGAGAGCTCACTGTCGTCAAATCAAGGAATGTCAGAGCAGCTCGTCAGCGATGATAGCACGTCCGTCATTGTTTCGTTTCAAGTTTCATCGGCACTTGAGCTTGCAATGAATATTGCGATATTGCAAAACAGGTTGCTTCGCAGTTGATTGCCTTATGTCTCGAAGAGAATATTTTGCCAGCCTCTTCAAAGCGAACTCAACGTTCCAGACTTGCTCTTTTCGAAGACCAGTACGTTTTGCTGTCTTGAACGAAAACTGACACATTTTAACTCATCAAGTTCAGAAGAAGTTTACACGAATCAAAAAAAATTTTACGCGAGGCATGACTGTTATAGGCGTCGCCGCCGATTGTTTTTCTCACACGGATCCGCTCACCCATAGTCATTGGCGAGTGTTTTTGGATAAGTTGCCAAAATTTTAAGCATCTTGACTCGTTCGAAAATTGAACGAGTTCATCACTCTTCACTCGTCAAAGGATGTATTAAATAGACGAAATCGAGATCTTCTTTCAATTATAATCACGATGCTGCCTGTACGGGTAACTCCGATGTCATTGTATTCAAGCTTAGATCGTCTGTAAAGTGAAAGAGTCACGAATTTCCAAGAAAATGTCGTTTCTGAACACTGCAATGAGTTATCTCAAAATAATTTTCGACAAAACTGGCTTGTCTGGCACAACATAACCACGCATTTTCGGCCAATAGTTCTTGAAATAGTTTGAATAAAAGGCATCCCACGAGTTTAAAAGTGAGGACCTTATTTTGATGCAATTCGCTGAGATCTACGAAACTTACCTTCAAATATTTTTCGATAAAGTGAGTCCCTTTTGAATCATTGGAACAAAATGATCAAAAGAAGGCCAAATACCTTGTTTTTTCTAACATTTCTCAAGAGGATGGCGGATACTGACATTAGCGAGTATTTGAATATCTGCGATTCATTGTTGAGATGTCGTATATCCAGCAAGTAGCATCTTAGATTCACGATATTTCAAAAATGAATCGTGTAATTTGAGATCTCGACAATGTCGGTGAAAGTGCAATCATAGGGATAAGAATTATCCATGCCCGTAAAATAGCCTGCGTAGAAATCCAATGATTGGACTCCAATGCGAAAATGAGCCCCCAAGACTCCAGTATGGCCTTCATCCTCCCCCATTTTTGGTGATTTTTTTGGGATTAAATCTTACTCGTGAATCCAATTTTGTGGGCCATTTCTCTTGTTTGCTCCCATCGAAATGTGTTTGGTCTCCGACTAGAAAACGATATTCAGTCGTTCACATTTGGAAATGAGAACCTCATTGCTGATGCGATAATGATATTAACGTTACTAACCGCAATCGAGAATCAACCTACTTTTTGTTGTGTCGCTGGCACCAGCGGCAGCGGGAAGAGAGCAAGCGAGCAGTGATTAACTCCAAAGGCAAAATCCCAGCGTTGCCGCGGGCTTGCAACCGAGGAGAGCTTTTGATGGAAGTGGGCACACGCCGATCCAATCCAAATATACTCCGGGTTCTATTCGCGTTGGCTGAGTTTGCACCGTCTGCGAGCCAAATATTTGACGGTCTTGCAGAACGCGTGCATATAGCTTAAGCCGGAACGCGCGGACTCAGCGTTCCCGCTTACGAGCGAGGAGAAGGCGCTTCTGTGTATGATAGCGAGTTGACTCAGACCTAAACTCACTGCCCATTCCAGACCCCATCGAGAAGCATCGATTTCGCTGCAAGTTATTTTGATATATGTGAAACACTTGCAAACGCCGTTCAGCTATCCTGAATAACGTGGTCCACATACAGCGACCATTTCCTAATAGATGAATTTTTAATACCTTTACACACGCACACGCGCCTCAAGCGTCGCTGCATCTCGCTGTAGATACCCTATCTCTTGGTAACGGTTAACAAGTTCACTGCGAAAGTGCGAGGGAAATTTTCTGCAATTTTCAATTGGTCATGATTTCGACCCTCAATATTTGATTAATGCTCAACTCTTATCTGAGTCGTGATTTACGGCCTTGGCAACCGACCCGCCAAGAAAAATTGCTATTGACGATATTTTCTTAAAAAATATGAATCAGTCGAAATTGAATTGCGGGAAATCGTGGTCCCCACCGGTGCGATGAGGCCCATCGCAGTGAACGTATTAATCTTTCAATGAGAATTATCTCAGCGAGTAATTTTGTTTCACTAAAACATACAATTGTATGAACTTCTCCGCCTCTTAGGAAGAAGAATAAAATCTTATCCGTGTGAGGACTGATGATCCCTATGTAATTTTGTCAAGAAGTTTGGGAAGTTTGCTCAGCTAAAATGTCAACTGCGTTATCATGTTGATAGATTCAAGTCATGGTCAAATTAGTTATCAGTTATGAAGTCGTACAAAAACTTTCGGACACCCTATACATAGCCTAGAAATTTCAAAAATATGTACTTGAAACAGTCACAAATACGTATAGAGATCGCTCTGGGTTGAGTTAATGGAATTCAAAGTAGATTATTAAAATTGCTCGAAATCTTTATAGTTATTCCGAACACCATTCGATTTTCGCCTTCTCAACTGTGTGAAAGGTCCTAAGGAAATTAGCACGAGATTTCAACCTCGGTCTTAACAGTTTTCGCTACTGCAGTCTCCTTGATTTCGATCATTGATCGAAGTCAAGGAGGCAGGAATTTGAACATTTATCGATATGATTAAATCTGGGGTTGCTTTGCTCACCTCGTTCGAAAAATTATACTGCCCCTTGGCGGGCAACGAGAGCTGGTCGGAATTTCCGGCCATAGCACGCATTCTCGCGGTGGAGCCACATGTTGCTTAGGATCGAGAGATACCTACCCATGAAACAGGCAATTTCAGGCGTGTCCCCAAACTATCCTCGGTCTCATTTCATCGAGACTCATTGCTATATGGATTCTTTAGCACGTGCGTGAGCCATCGAGCTGAGCTTGGTCAACGGGCTCAGTACTTAGGGGGGGGGGGGGGTCTGCTCGCGTTGACTGCTAACGTCGATGACTCTAAAAAACACGGAGTTCGCTGTGCGCAATGAGCCGCTATTTTCCGGGCGAGTGCTTTTTCGTGCCATGTAAGTGAACACACACGCATTATTGTAACAACGTGGTTGCTTTTGCGCCCGCGCGGTGGTCCATGGGCATCTCATCTCGTGCATACAGTGCTTACAAACAGACAAGGGGGCAGCTCTCCGTCTCTGTCACTCGGCCAAACTCTCGCTTCTCTTCCATTTATTTGCGGGGCGCTCTTCCGTGAACGAGCCTTATCGAGCTCTCGCTCATGGGAGGAGATTAATACACGAGCTTATTATTCTTGCAGTGATTATGTTGGAGATTTTGGTCGCGGTTTGCGTACGCCATACGTTTGTTCACGTGTGCGTGTGCATAAGAGCACATGTATGTAGGGGTGCCAGTGTTCAAAGCGTGCGCGGTATTATGCCCCGCGGCTACGCTCGGGCACTATATAGCACTGTCCGCAGCATCGACGAGGGGTTCAGAGGCCAAATATTGCCAAAGCTAAACTTCCTCGGTTCTTCTCCCCTCCCGCCCTTTATACGGGGCTTACGACTACACGCGACGCAAGCGGACGCAAGTCGTGTGACGGGTTGTGCGCTGAAAGATCGCACCGGGTAATGCTCGACGAAATGTGGTAAAAAAGACCGTTCCAGACTAAGCGATGCGTACTTCTCATCCCTCGAGTAATTCATGCCTTAAAATGTCGTAACAACGTCGCCTGAAATTCACGGCCATTCTGATTGAAGTAGCCTCCAATAAATTCAATTTGGCTTCACTGATCATTTCATACTGATACATAGTTTGAGCGTAAATCCGGCGTATTGACTGCCACTGCATATCCGGATGTGGATGGGTTTATCCATGTAAGAAAGATTCTGTCAGTGCTATGTGATCTTCGCACCTTGTCTATCCAGCATCAAGGTCCAGGTTTCAATCAACGCAGTTCAGGGTGAACGCGATTTTGTAAATGCTACATTTTCTGTTATTTCTACGGCTTACTTGCGGCGATACCCGGGAAAAAAATCATCAGACATAGTTTTAAATAGGACAACCTAGAGCCAGAGGGATTTTGTCCAAGCTCGGTTTGTGTCAGGTCGAAAAGAATTCATGAGAGTCAATTTTTACCATTCGCGCAAAGTTATCCGCACGTGATTTTGGTTTTTCCAGCCTCATTCCAAAAGACTTCATCTCAACCTCGATCTCAACCCATGAGCTCCGCGCCGCGTGAGAGGGCCCTGTAGAAACCACGGTTTCAAATATATCTCTGTTTGAAAGCCACACCTCCATTACCAAAGACGATTCAGTGCTGTAGGGATTCCATCGCCCTGATTCAAGCTCAAGTTTGAAAGTCTGCTGAAACCCAGCCCTCGGTCCGACGGATTGTGCCGGCTGTTGTAATCAGCTGTAATTGTGATATTCTGATGCGAGGCTCTTGCTCGCGCGGATAAATATGCAATGAGAAAGAGAAAGAGGTGTGATGCTACGCACAAACCCAATTTGCGTTTACCCAATGTTGAATCGCGCAGAGTCTCGAAACCAACACAAATGCACGCGATCCCACGCCGAAGTATGTCATTGACACACTCACACAAAGATTTCGGTGACAAGATTCCGGCCGGCCGCGACCAAGTTCAATAAAAGTGAATGAAAAGTGGTTACCTACCCGGATCAGACAAATATCTCCTTCCGCTCTTAGATGCCGTAGAACCCAAGGGACTCATACTCACTCTAAATTCGTTAGAGGTGACTTTACCTCTAACAAGGGGAGCTTTAACCTTGCGGAACACGGATCCTGATGAAACTCTGGGAATCATCTTGTTTTGGTGAAAAATGAAGGTATCTCCAAGGCTTTAATCCCATGGGCCTCCTATTCTCAGATACAGCTATGAAGATTAACATTGCCGCTATAGGCCCATGGTGAAAAGTCGTATACATACTAGATATACTAACAATGCTAATCTCTGTAGCTGTATCTCAGGACAGGAGGCCCATTCGACTTAGTCCTTGGAGATACCTTCATTTTTCACCAGAACGAGATGATTCCCAGAGTTTCATCAAGATCCGTGTTCCGCAAGGTTGGACCTCTCCTTATTGTAAGTTGAGTGGAATTTATCTCTGAAGGTTGAGTAATGATGGATCTCTCTAGGTCGAGGTAAACTTACCTCGAGTTAGAGAGAAAACTCGTGGACTCTACGATAACCTCGAGCTTGGAGGTAAAAATACCTCTAAGCTAGAGAGAACTGTCGGTCGGTCACCACAGAAGCCATAATCTCCACGAGGGAATTTTAAGCAGAGCTGATATTTTTAATACGTTAGTTTTCATCAAATGAAATCAAAGTCGTTTCAAAACTGGCATAATTCCACACATGAGGCTAATTGAAGCTGAGCTCAACCTCAAATTTGCGCGAGAATATAAACAGTTCTTGTGTTTACGACTTATCAGCTCCTCTTCTATGATTACTCGAGCTCGTTGCATACCTATACTTTTTATATAGATCGCGGGTTATTACGAAGATCTTTCACCGACGAGATTCGCCGATGACTGCCGTGTATTCTCAGTCATTGCCTAATATTAATCGCAAACCATCCATTTCAGAATTCATTGATTCAGAAAAAATTGCATGAATTGGAACCTAACCTCCTCAGAACCACAGTCCGCGGACTTGTCTCTGGGTACTCTTACATTTTACCTCTAAGTTTCGAGGTTGCCAGAGCTTAGGGGTAAAACCAGACCGGAGATACGCGCGTGATTCGGACATTTTCCATTCCCATTTGAGACTTTTATAATGGATGAAATAGTTGTATTCATTTCTAATTCACGAAACTAATCAATTCAGTTCTCCGGATCAAAATGAACATTATACTTTTTATATAAGAAAGTAACTCCGCTTTTCACCAGAACACAAAAAGGTATCTAGCGTTCAGTTGCATGTATCGATTCAATATCAATAATAAAATCATCACTCAATGTGAGGGATTGAGCGTGTTGATTGTCTCGTAGATTAATGCTCGATATCCTTTCAAATCCAATGAAATCAACGGACATTGAATGTCTGATGGATTGAGATTCTTATTATGGTGTCATCCATTCCTAGTTCAGTTACTTCTCAGTGAACAAAAAAGATGGCCATCGTTTGATTTTATATTCCATTCGGATGATTCTATTAGAATTCAGTCAGATTTCGGTAAACAGAAAGATGGCTATCATTCAAATTCTTGTCGGATCAAACATGTTGACTATTCGGATATCCTTAGGAATCTAATGAAATTAACAGGAACAAGGCTAATCATTTACATACCCTCCATCGATTACGTTCAAATCTCGCGCCGATACCGCTCGCAGCGTCGCAGCTGACGAGTGAAATTTGCCCCGAGTCATCAAAGCAGAATCGAAAGGATTGCGCGGAGCCACGCGTTGAGGATCTTTCCGATTAATATCGATTCCGAGACCGTACGTTGAGACCCGCTGAAAGCTGAACAGAGATACCTCATAGATGTCTGGGTCGTGTTCTTGCTAATCTAATCTCATCTAGATGACCATTTGCTGTTTTTTTGAAGACAAATTGCCCCATAATTCGATATTCGAGAGATATCGCAATTTGTCATTTAATTATATGATTCTCTCTAAGTAGACTGAAATTTACCCCGAAGACGATTTTTCTCTAAGATTCAAGATAAGATTTACCTCCAAGGGATTTAGAGTGGTCATTCTTTGATTTGATGGATCTGTGAATGTAGACCTGGATCTCTCGAACGAAGTGCTATGACCCCAATGAGCGTGCTTAGCGTGGTATTGAATTGATAATCCATTGACTAAATGAATTTCTTTGCGAGAATCTGTTTCAAAAGGCACTAATATCTGAGGTATGACGGCAAATCGAATGGTGGCTCTATTTCCTCTTGAGAACCTCAAAGGCAATCATATTAAATGATACAAAAAAGTGTTTCCAGTCAATTTTTGCTTCAAGACCCAAAAAAGTAATATTAGATGCTTTTTTGAGCAAAATCAGAGATCTAATTCCTACCCCACCCGCTTGAAGCTCACCCATTTGCTTCAAACTAGTATTTTTCGAGTGACTTTATGTTTAAGAAGCGAGCTTCCGACGCCTACAGAAGTCATCTGAAAAATTTCAATAATTCCATTTTATTCATGTGAGCTATGCAATTCCACGTGAACTTGGGAGGCCATTCGAATGTACTAAGGGGGCTTGCCCAAAAGACGTCCGCACCTGTGGGGAGGGTGGGGGTAATACAAAATCTGACACTTCCGGGCGTGGGCGAGGGAGGAGGGAGGCTGATTCGCTGTGACGTCCTCAGAAAGTTGAGTCAACTTTTGAATTCTTGTCAGTTCTTGACGTTCTCGATCAAGATCCACAATCATTGCCGGTTGAATAAGATTGGACATAAAATGTCAATTTCACCATTTGAATCATGTTTTTGGTAGGTCTGTCATGTTACAATCATCTCATGATCCAGAAATATCTCGGATAAAATTTTGGTGTAAAAAGGCGAAGGGGTCATGACGGGTGTGACATTTTTTTAGGGAGGGACTCTGCTCGAATGTGACTAGCTGCGATAACGGGAGAGGAAGGAATCCAGATCCCTTGAAAATCGCGCGGACGTCTTTTGTGCAAGCCCCCTAAGAATATCGAATCATAACCCAAGGGATCGCATTTTGATGGTAATGGGGTCAACTTTCCAATAGCATATTGACCAAAGCCTTGAAAGCGGTTCCTTTCATTCTGTATACCTTGAAGCTTAGAAAAGTCAATCTGGGACTGTAGTATATGAAAATGTCTTTGTACGACTCGACGTGGAAACTGCGTGTTTCCGCGTCTCGCCGTATAAAACAGCATATGAGGAAATCCCAGGAACTTTTGACTTTTGGCCTCCAAAAGTGAAATTATAGAAAAAAGCTGTGTACATGTCTGAAATTTTTTATACCCTTTCTTGGAAGGCTCCGAAAACATAATCTTCCATGTGGGTCATCTGAAAAAAATCGCTAGACGATATACAGAACAAAGTCTTGAGCGAGCTCTTTTGGAAAATTCATTTCTGAATTTTCATTGTTTGAGTAAGCGTTGGGGGGTCTCTTAGAATACTTGAATGGACATGAGAGAGTCCTAAGTTTCAGAATGCGTGATAAGAATTGCATAACAGTAATGATGGAGGCTTGTGATCTATTGGAAGGTGGCAAAAATACCCTAAATATTGAAGTGTCTGGGGAAAATTTTTTTTTCGTGGAGAGTGACAAATACAGACATCAAATACGATCCTAGTCATTTTTATACCAATCCGGAATGTCACTGAACCCTTCGAAAGATTTTATAGAACATTCCGAGACGATTTCGTCTATATAAAATTGTCAATTGTTCCCATTCAAACAGATGTGGATATGGTTTTCTGATACTATTACCTACTACTTCTCGGTATTTAGGAGTCCGTCCGTTAAAGCCAGCAAGTGTACACCGCCAAGAACGGCGTTAATATACCACGAGTAACACTAATTTCATTCCGGTTGAACGTAATTCCTTGATTTCCCCATTGATGTACATAGATGTGCAATAGGTCGATTTCTTTGTTTTCGCGTGGGTAAGACAATGAGTTCATCGCAAAGTTCCTCTAGGATGCGCTCAAAAGTGTATGAGCTCAAGAACAGGAATAATGATTCCTTATCATAACGGAGTGACAGACCGTCCAATGCCTGTCACGGCTCAGTACATCGATGTACATGTCCCACTAGAAGAAAAACCACAACTTTGGATCATTAGAAACATCCCTGCAAAGTTACAGACCCCACAGTGGTACGCTAGAACCGTGAGAGCTCAACGAATTTTGAGAGTCGGACCGAGTGACACGTCAATTCCTCGATTTTCGGGTGTTTTCTCGCACATGACCTTCTCCAGTATCTATCCGCATCCACCAATCAATCCCAAATTTGATGTCCACTTTCAGGACATCTGAACAAAGAAAATTTGACTGGTTAGGCCTCATGAGACGTCGTACAGCCAAAATGATCGAGGAGTGACAGCAAAAGTCAAAAGTTTCTGGGATATCCTCATATATACGTCTCCAGCCAAGAACAAAGATTTTTGGCACTCGACGCATAATATATACCATTTCGAGTGTCTCTTCTATGATGGATTCCACGCCAAAGCGACCTATGGAAAGGGGTCATCTCTCAGATTCTTTTTTAACCTTTTTCATTCGATTCTACGGCCCAAAATAGGAACTTCGGACCACCTATGGGGCCCAAAAAAAATTTTTCCTCTCCGTTGCACGCACATCCGTCAACAGACCGAAAATTTATCGTGTAAAAATCGATGCTCTTTTATTCACGAAAATGGGAATATTTCGAGTTTTTGAATAGCTATCGATTCGCGGGTTGCGGCATCTGAAAGGGCATCAAAAAACCTATCGAAAACGTTGTCGGAAATTCCTTCTCTGTGATTTGGGGGCCTCCTGGAGGCAAAAGAGTGTTTTTCACTAAAATGTTGATTTCTCAAAAAGCCATTTTTTTTTATTTTTTTAAAACCATATATTTGACGTAAAATTTTGCGTTCTTTCGGAAAAAATGGGTTTCAGAGAAGTTTGGGGCGATCCAAGTGACTTATGAGCCATTTTTCGAAAATTCGATTTTTTCGGTTTCAGAAAAAGGCGATTTTCTGCACATGCGCAGAAACGTAGACTTTCGGCGCCACTTTCAATGGAAAGCTGACAAAATTTCCTATAAAATGACTACCCGCAGAGTTGAAATTCATGCACTGACACGCGATCTGCAAGGGTTAATTATGTAGAATCAGAATCACATGAAAATTCAGCCCATTAACGCCTTTGTGGCGCCTGCTGAGATGACACATTCACGAGATCTTTTCGGGACTCAATTTTGAGTACGAAATTGACCTGGAAAAAATTCGGACCACATGATTTCAACGTAAAATTGTATGAACTTTCAAAATATGCGATGAAAACCCCCGTTTGAGGCGAACCCGAGGTGCTACATCCAATTTTTCGCAATTTTGAATGTGAAATATCGTATTTTCTGGCAAAAAATTGGATGTAGCACCTCGGGTTCGCCTCAAACGGGGTTTTTCATCGCATATTTTGAAAGTTCATACAATTTTACGTTGAAATCATGTGGTCCGAATTTTTTTCAGGTCAATTTCGTACTCAAAATTGAGTCCCGAAAAGATCTCGTGAGAGTGTCATCTCAGCAGGTGCCACAAAGGCGTTAATGGGCTGAATTTTCATGTGATTCTGATTCGACATAATTAACCCCTGCAGATCGCGTTTCAGTGCATGAATTTCAACTTTGCGGGTAGTCATTTTATAGGAAATTTTGTCAGCTTCCCATTGAAAGTGGCGCCGAAAGTCTACGCTTGTGCGCATGCGCAGAAAATCGCCTTTTTCTGAAACCGAAAAAATCGAATTTTCAAAAAATGGCTCATAGGTCACTTGGATCGCCCCAAACTTCTCTGAAACCGATTTTTCCCGAAAGAACTCAAAATTTTACGTCAAATATATGATTTTAAAAAAATAAAAAAAATGGCTTTTTGAGAAATCAACATTTTAGTGAAAAACACTCTTTTGCCTCCAGGAGGCCCCCAAATCACAGAGAAGGAATTTCCGACAACGTTTTCGATAGGTTTTTTGATGCCCTTTCAGATGCCGCAACCCGCGAATCGATAGCTATTCAAAAACTCGAAATATTCCCATTTTCGTGAATAAGAGAGCATCGATTTTTACACGATAAATTTTCGGTCTGTTGACGGATGTGCGTGCAACGGAGAGAAAAAATTTTCTTTGGGCCCCATAGGTGGTCCGAAGTTCCTATTTTGGGCCATAGAATCGAATGAAAAAGGTTAAAAAAGAATCTGAGAGATGACCCCTTTCCGTAGGTCGCTTTGGCGTGGAATTCATCCTATACCTCATAAGACCCCATTAACCAATTATGCTTTCAACATTTATCATGCTATTTTGGTAGTAAATAATCATCTAAACCATCACTGAGGTACGGACTAGGAGATTTAAATTTTAATTTTTCACGTTTCCTTCAAGCAAAATGTTAATGAGTCGTAAGAATTATCCATATGCTGTCCAAAACTAGTGTCGAATACTGATTCTATCACTGGATATTTGAACGAGTGTGAATGACTTGACGAGCTTATCTTGCCAATCATTGCGAATTTTATCTGCAGCTTTTTGGTCGTGAAAATGCGACCCTCATCATGCTATGATTTGGAATAAAAATTCAATACACAAAAATCAGCACCTCCAGCATAAAACACGATGAAACAAAAATTTTGATTATATCTCAATATAGGACTCTATTTCTCCCTCGCTCTGACAGTTGAAACAATTTCAAGAACGACTCGTATTTGCGAGGCATGATATCTGGGGTTGCTGCACCGAAACGCTTGAATTTTGAACAATTTTGACTGCTACCTCATGATCGCAACCTTCCTTGTATCATGCCTGCCGAATACGAGCTGTTCTTGAAGTTGTTTGAACTATTAAGAGCAGGGGAGCAATAGAGCCTCATTTTGAAATTCTTATAAGTCATCATATATACAATAGAAGCATTGCATTTGGATAAAAGTATAATTATCATCTCAATAAGCACTCGTCATTTTGGACACACTGTTAATGTATAAATTCTCTCATCGGCAAGAGCGATCGTCACAGGTTCACATGGATTGAACCAGATGAATTGCAAGACAATCGTCCAAATCCATCGTTATACAATAAGATGTTTTCGTTATAAAGAATTTTTTCTTTCTTTTCAGTCCTGATCGAATGAAAAATCGATCTACTGTGAAATTTCAAGGAGTATTCCATTTTTTCTTCCATGGGATAAAGAGAAAGATTTTGTTTCCCCTGAGCAGCGTGATCTTGAATCGGTAGATCGCCGAGATGGACTATCGAAACATGCAGAAAGAAAAGTCGCCTCATAGTTCTACAATAATTGCAGAAACCTAGCTTTACCAATCTGATCTGAAAATCCTCGTTCCTCGGATTTGAGAATTCATCGTTAATTTTTAGTGTGCTTTTCATCAATCCATAAAGATCTTCTTCCCTATTCATAATGGTTGGGTGAAAATAATAGTTCCAAGTTTGGTTGTACGCAAATCAAACAGAAAGCGTGTTTGCTAAAGTGAAACCCGTTCTTGAATTCAAAGAATACAGTACCCATGCACGAATTGAGAGACACCTTGTTCATATGTGAAGATGATGTTCTAGAACACTGCTACGTTCCTACATGGTGACGCCTATGAAACGTGCTTTGCAAATTGTTAAATTCCAAGATATTATGATGATCTCGTTAGCAATTGGTGTAGGACCAATACTTCACGAGATATTGATTGCACACTACCAAAAAAAGCATCGTACGGGTCGGCCCCGCGTTCTGAAGAAGGAAAGTATTTGGAGGGAAATTGATGCTCATTTTGGATGTTTTTTTCTCAAATACTGAAATTCTTCAGGACCAACGACTGACTTCTAAAAAGCTCTTCTGAAGTTGTGCACGACCAATATCATAAATTATTCATGCTATAGGCCCTCTAGTTTAGCTTATACCTATTAATTTCCTGGAATTAAGAAGAATTAGAAATCTGTTCCCTACATAATCATACATGAACATGGGATTCTGAAACGTCATGTGTTCATACATGATCACAGTGCCCTCATTTTCAGATGGGTACATTCTGGCTCTGAGATTTCTTCACCAGAATAAAATCCATAGCATTATAACTGGATTGTATATTCACTGCGAAGCGTAGTGATTGATTGATTGATTGAAGACTTTATTGGGGCTATGGGGTAAGACCCTATATAGCCCTGAAACGTTACACACAGATATAGATTATTACAGCATGATCAAGTAAATAATTTTGAGTAATAAGTTCAAGTCGTACAGAGATAATTCAATATGCAGGAGATTGATTACATGTGACTACTTCTTCAAGATTTTCTTACTGATTATATTATTTTAGCGAGCATCATCAGAGTGAGTTTTGGTTACTGTAATAATAACAATATTAAGTTGACATGACAGAAACGAAAAAAAAAACATTTTTATGATTGATAGTACTTATTATATTAATAGTACTCAGGCAAAAATTAATTAGTTCACAATTATCACAATTCAAGCAAGAGCCCGTTTAAGTAGGTGTATGAATGCCAGGCGCGGATCCAGCCGGGGGTCATGCCCCCCCCCCCCCCAAGAAATTTTTGAATGTCGGAATTTGTAGTATGATGATCCCTAAATGCCGTTACGTTAGCAAGTAAGAGATCTGGTGTGTGTGTGTGTAGGGGGGGGGGGTGCGTGTGTGTGGGTGGGCGTGTGCGTGAGTGTGTGCGCGCGTTCATGTATACGTTAGTTATTAGTCACACACCACCCTCGCCACTAACTATGCCCCCCCCCCCCCAAGCGACACCGCTGGATCCGCCTCTGATGAATGCGTCATCATTTGGCAGAGGATTTGAGGTGAAATGGTCTCGACCCGCTCTAGTACACCAATTCTTTGCTTCTTTAAGAAGCAGTTCGTCTTAGCAGGGGAGCTGGCGATTATTTTTGTGCTAGATTTATTTAAACCTAGAAAAAATATATATTATGCGTGGCAGCTCAACTAACCCTTTGGCAGGCGTCAGCGATCTGGGAGGTGGTGGGTTGATTTTTTATTGAATTGTTTATAACTTTTAGTAATAATTGCTTGTGCTATACGTATTAATTGATGAAACTTTCAGAGATGGTAGTTTATGTCCGAAAATTGCGGAAAACAATTGTCAGCGATTTGAAACATGGTGGGAAATTGTTCAGCGTGACGGTTAAACATATTTTCTGACGAAGTTTTGCAAACGTAATGCACGTTATCAGCTAAAATGTGTTTAACTGACGCAGAACGATTGTTCTCAAATTGCTCTATCTAAAAATGATGATCAGTGAATTTGCACATTGGCGTGACGTCTGCTGACGGTCATACACCCTTCTATCACTCAGACAGGTGTTGCAACGGAACCAGGTGTGGAAAAAATCTGAAAAAATTCTGTGATGCAGATTACTGCTGTACCATTATATTCGCCACCAATCGAGTCGCCGTTAGGTCTGTTCGTGCCCGAGAAAAATTTATATCTATTTTCTACGCTGGCCCCCGCAAATTTTTCACGTTTTCATCCAAAAATATGGCGCGTACAAATTTTTTTCTCTGGGCCTTTTTTATTCCTCTCAATTAGATCTACAAATCATCATCACACAATTTTCCCTCTAGAACGAGCTTTTCACGAGGTACAATCGGCTGTTCCATCTAAATAAAGTAGTTAGTGTATTTCTGAGTATACATCAGGGATGTAGTGCAGTTTCCATACTTTAAACGATTGTACCTCGTGAAAAGCTCGTTCTAGAGGGAAAATTGTGTGATGATGATTTGTAGATCTAATTGAGAGGAATAAAAAAGGCCCAGAGAAAAAAATTTGTACGCGCCATATTTTTGGATGAAAACGTGAAAAATTTGCGGGGGCTAGCGTAGAAAATAGATATAAATTTTTCTCGGGCACGAACAGACCTAACGGCGACTCGATTGGTGGCGAATATAATGGTACAGCAGTAATCTGCATCACAAAATTTTTTCAGATTTTTTCCACACCTGGTTCCGTTGCGACACCTGTCTGAGTGATAGAAGGGTGTATGACCGTCAGCAGACGTCACGCTAATGTGCAAATTCACTGATCATCATTTTTAGATAGAGCAATTTGAGAACAATCGTTCTGCGTCAGTTAAACACATTTTAGCTGATAACGTGCATTACGTTTGCAAAACTTCGTCAGAAAATATGTTTAACCGTCACGCTGAACAATTTCCCACCATGTTTCAAATCGCTGACAATTGTTTTCCGCAATTTTCGGACATAAACTACCATCTCTGAAAGTTTCATCAATTAATACGTATAGCACAAGCAATTGTTACTAAAAGTTATAAACAATTCAATAAAAAATCAACCCACCACCTCCCAGATCGCTGACGCCTGCCAAAGGGTTAGTTGAGCTGCCACGCATAATATATATTTTTTCTAGGTTTAAATAAATCTAGCACAAAAATAATCGCCAGCTCCCCTGCTATCTCGCATCCTTCGTTTGAAACTATCCGCGAGTTTGAAATTGAACACCGTCTCCGGTGCTCGAGAGTTGATACATTTAGATGCGGTGATATGGAAGCAGTTAGCTAAGGTATCAGTCCGTGAGCTCCGTGAAGTTGGCCCGCCTTTTTGAGATTAATGTACCGAAAAATCAAGCAAAAAATCCTCTATCCAATGGTATAACTCTTTTAATTTGAGTAATTTGAGTATTTGAGGAATTAATTTTCAAAGTCTGAAAAATTACCCCCCACCAAAACATAAGAAATGCTCATCACTCCTCGAATATACACATTAGGGGAAGCTGCGTAGGCTTAATTTAAAGCTCTTAATTTGAGTATGTCGATTCCAGCATCCAAATCTATCATTATTGACGCAAAATTGTTTAAATAGACAGGAAGAAGTCCCCATGTATAAGGCATAGGCAGGCGCCTTTGTAAAAAAAATATTGAAATTTCATTCGTATTGAGACCAAAATTGTACTGAATATTGAATAATTTCCCAAAATATTCGTATTGACGCTTGAAGTCAACACAATTCCTTATTTTTCAAAAAAATTGGATTGATAATGAGCGCCTGAGAGCTTAATCAATAAAAATTATTGAAAATTCTATACGACAATATGAAAAATCAATAATTTTGTACTGAGAAAAAAGGTAAGTATAACCCAACTTGTCCCATTAAGCCATTTTCTCAATAACTTTGGCTTACCTCAATATTTTTCAACGTACTTCAACACATTCCAAGCTTGTCTTAAGACCTTCAGAATGAGCTGAGGTACGTCTAACTTTAGCCAGCTGGATACGAGTTGTTTCAATTTTCGCAAAAGTAGTTTTTGGGACTCCACAGACGTGCGTACACAACTTGCCCCCATCATTGAAAACTATGTAAATTGGCGCTAAAGTGCATGAAACCGTTTTCATCCGTTTTCATTGCCATGCAACCACATTTGGAGCTTTTCGCCCGTCCAAACCACTATTTCCGACCTATCTCGGAGTGACAAAGACGTCCTGGCTGGTAAAAAAGTCGTAACTTTACGCCCTTTCAAGATAACCATATAGGGGCATGTTGGGTGCACTCCGATGTTGGCCTTCTTGTTTCACAGAGCATCTCCGTAATTTGCTCATGAAATAGCTCTAGATCCGGGTTTTGCATTTCTGGAAAACGGATTTTGGAAGTTTTAAAAAAGGTAATCAAATGCGTCGAAGTACGTTTAGATCAATAGAGCTCGAAATACTTGACATCAGTTTTACTGGACGTGATACCCTCAGTAATTTCTGAGCTGTACCAATACGAAAGATTGAAAAATCACTTTGAATTCTTTGGGAAACGCAGAAATTACTCGAATGTAAAATAAATTATTGGGAAGGCTCGTGGGAAGGTCTACGAAAGCCCATTCCTAAGATCGACATATGGGGGCAAGTTAGGTACACTTAATTTAACTATTTTCACAATACGATCTCGCTAAACCTGCAGATCTTGTCAGTAAATTTATTTTGTAAGGGCGGTTTCACCAAGCAAGGGTGGTTCGTAAACCGTGATATGTTGTCGAACTTGGGCCTAACTCGGCTTTCATGAAATTATCGGAGAATATCTCGCCAATGTTCATTTTGAAAGCCTCATTCATTTAAAACTATATTAGACCTAGCAAATTCATTACGGCTCGAATGTTTGACCTCGTCAATCAAAATATTAACGAAATGGTCGCAAATCGCACACTCAGAGGTGTTATACATCTCTTTCAAACATGCTTCGCGTTGGTGTAGTGGTTAAGCGATCAGTCTACTAATCTTAGGTGCGTCGGTTCGATCCCCATAATTTCCAAATAATTTTTTATCACAGAATTTGTTACTGAGCATTATAGCTCTTCAGCAACCTGAGATACGACTATTTCCATTCATTACGGAACTTGCAAACATTCCGTTGTTTAAGGATTAATTTTTTTTTTGTTTCTCTGGAATGGAGACAATTCAAAACGCCATACAGAAATTTCAGTACAAGATTATTGATAATTTAATACAATCATATTTGGTCATGTGGCGAAATTTTCAATAACTTCGTATTCAATATTCAATATAATTTCTGAAAATTCAAAGAGGAATATTTGAAAATTTTTCAGTGAGGTCTCGAAAACGCAGCTTCAATACGACATTATTGAAAATTTTGCTGGAGATTCTTTACAGTGAACATGGGAAGTATGCACACTCCCCACTTTGCTGCCCCTCCCGCCACAGTCAGTGCCACCTATACCTTATACATGGGACTTCTCCCTGTCTGTTTAAATAATTTTGCGCCAATAATGAGATGTTTGGATGCTGGAATCGAAATACTCAAATCAGGAGCTTGAATTTAAGCCTACGTAGTTTCCTATGATGTGTATATTTGAGGAGTGATCATCATTTTATATGTTTTGGTGGGGGGTAATTTTTCAGACTTTGAAAATTAATTCCTCAAATACTCAAATTACTCAAATTAAAAGTGTTGTACCATTGGCTAGAGGATTTTTTGCTTGATTTTTCGGTATATTAATCTCAAAGTGGCGGGCCAACTTCACATAGCTCAGTCCGTGGTGTGGCAAACAAGAGTGGTGGGGGTGTATGACGAGTAGATATTCGAAGGGAAGGGACATCAGTTCTGCGGCGAAAAAAGTTGGCGAGGTACGACGGCTCTTTGGTTGAGATGATGTTGAAATAAGGGACGCCATGAGTAATTCTCGCCTATCTTCTTAGAGTAAGCCAGCCCACGGCAAGGCGGTAAGGCGTCACTGGGGATGCCCAGGGTATGTCACCATACACGAAACGGACGCAAGCATTTAAGAGTCGGTGGAGTTTGAGTTACAAGGGGAGCATCAGATCTGCGGAACACGGATCTTGATGCAAGTCTAGGAATCATTTCGTTTTGGTGAAAACTCTCGTGAAAACTGAAGGTATCTCCAGGGATTTGATCCAATGGGCCTCCTACCGCGACATGCAGCCATGGAGGTTAGCATTGTCAGTATATCTATATATGTGCCATTTTAACATGGGCCTATATGGACATTGTGAAACCCCATAGCTGTATCTCGGGATTAGGGGGCCCATTGGATCAAACCCTTGGAGATACCTTCAGTTTTCACCAAAATAAGATGATTCCCAGAGTTTTATCGATCGAGATCCGTGTTCCGCAGACCTGGTGCTCTTCTCGTGAGTTTATTTTGAAGGCCCAGCTTCATCACCTGGAATCTATTTATTTCATTGGAGATCATCTCAAACGTCTATAGTTGACGTTAAACCAACTTTGAACACTTATCATGCAAGCAGTGCTCATCATGGATTGCACTCATTGATAAAACCATTTACGAATTCTCTGATTCAAGAGAGGCTCGGCCGAGCAACGTTAAGTCGAGGCTAACAACGGTTATATCGGATCGATGCGTCGGCATAAAAATGACAATTTCGAGCAGGGTCAGACGAGCACCAATGAGCTGTATGGAAATGGAAGGATTTTTTGTATATGAGTAGTTCCGCGCGAAACAGACCTACGAAAAAGGGTCATGTCTTAAATTTTTTTCTTGACTTTTTAATTCGATTCTATGGTACAAAATATGAACTTTTCACTACCTACGGAGCGCCAAAAAAATTTTCCTTCAACGTACATTACTTTGTTCTTTTGAGTCATTTTCAACAAAAAAGTTAGGGTGTTTTTTTCAATAAAATGAACTTTTCTCGAATTCGTTCAAAGATACAGAGATGCGGTTTGCAGCATTTGAAAGGTCTTTCAAAAACCTATCAAAAGCGGTCTTGTGAAGTTGATTTTGATGTTTTGGGTGATTTTATCGGGCAAAAGAGTGAAATACATAGAAGATCAAATTTCTCAAAAACCCAATTTTTGAAAATCCTGAGAATTTGATATTTTATGTAGAATTTTGTGTTCTTTCATAAAAAAATAGTCCCGAATTCCTTTTTTGCGTTCTAACGCCTATTTCTGCCAATTATCATAAATCCATTTTCCAGGCTTTCGGAAATCGTCTGTTTTCTGCGCATGCGCAGAAAATTGGATTCTCGAAACCAATTTCATTGGAAAGCCAAGAAAATTTCCTTTGAAATGACCACCTGCCGAAGTCAGTTCCATGCAATTGAGCCAGAGTTGCAACGTTCAAAAGACCACTGAATCTTGATAGTTCCTCAGAGGTGGGTCGGAGTCGATGGCGTCCATCGACGTGTCACACTCGAGCTGGAGGCTCATCTTCTATACGTTGTAGATTCGGTTTAAATACATGAAATTGACTTCGGCAAGTAGTCATTTTGAAGGAAATTTTCTTGGCTTTCCAATGGAATTGGTTTTAAGGAACCAAATTCCCGTGCATGCGCAGAAAACAGACGATTTCCAAAAGCCTGGAAAATGGATTTGTGATAATTGGCAAAAATAGGTGTTGGAACGCAAAGAAGGAATTCGGGACTATTTTTTTCTGAAAGAACACAAAATTCTACATGAAATATCAAACTTTCAAAAATTTTAAGAAATTGGGTTTTCGAGAAATTTAATCTTCTATGTTTTTCACTCTTTTGCCCGATAAAATCACCCAAGCCATCAAAATCAACCTCACAAGACCAATTTCGATAGGCTTTTCAAAGACTTTCCGAATGCCGCAAACCGCATCTCTGCATCTTTGAACGAACTCGAGAAAAATTCATTTTATTGAAAAAAAATACCCTAACTTTTTTTGTTGAAAATAATTCAAAAGGATAAAGTAATGTACGTTGAAGGTACCTGGAAAATTTTTTTGGGGCCCCATAGGTAGTGAAAAGTTCATATTTTGTACCATAGAATCGAATAAGAAAGTCAAGAAAGAAATTTAAGACATGACCCTTTTTCGTAGGTCTGTTTCGCGCGGAACTACTCATATTGGAAGTGGATATAAGAAATGCTTGACACTTATTAGTTCCTGGGCTCTGTCTTGAACGTCCCGGAAGTCTAAAATGATGAGCCATCGACCATAGCATCGGGGTTGTTTATTCTCAAACCTTCTCTTTAGCCGTTGCAGCTTTAGTAACATTTTGGAAATGACAGATGACGTCACTTACGGCTTCTATGATGACAAATCTCCATTGAGATTTGAACGATTTTCTCGATTGTCATCTTTTAGCATTCTCGTAAATTCTTACTGTCTTATGAAATATGCAATCGACCGCAAATGTAGTCTCAACCGATTCGAACATTCAATATCACTCAAAGGAAGAATGTGATACAATCAATTCTTCGCCAATGTGATCGAATTGTTGTCTAGTTTCATCTACTCGATGATAAAGAAACAGCACGCCAATCAGTAAGAAAAACAATGAGTTGCTTCGAGAGCGTAAGATTTGAGTGGTAATGATATCAAGAAGTTTCATTTGTGTAACCGAACATGTAGGTATGGTGCCTTTTCTTGCGATGTTCATGTGGAAGCAATGAACAGAAACTGTTTTCAAGTCCCTTTCATGGAATCAGGGCATAGCCAAGCCGTTGAAAGTCCAGTAAGAACACTCTTCTCTCTCAACAGATTTCGATCGTATATGTGAAGGCTCCTGTTCTCCTTGGTCCCGCGGTCATTTAAAAGTAGGTACCCAGATTTCTCACGAAATTCAGAAGTTCGTTCTACCCGATACGCGTTTCTTCTCCGTCTCGCTGTCCGCCTGCATAGGTATCTCTTTCCCTCAGTCACTATCTCACTATCTCCCATTTGTCCTTGCCGAGTCATTTTTGGTCCATATTACGTACGTGCCGGCAAATAAACGCTCGCCGGTAATTATAATTCTCGCGCGCGATGCCACCGCCTGTCGCGCCCAACGTGCTCGCTTACATGCATATTTTCAAGACCATATTTTTCTCGGGCCCTGCCAATGACTTACTCGGCGAGCCTCGGGTCCCGTCCCGTCGCGCATAAGTCGGCTTCTGCGATCAGAAGCACGCGCCTCCATTCAGGCCGAATTGTTGCGGATGAAATTATGGGCGACAAGAGCGCCTGCTACATACCAGCGGCTAATCCCCCCTCCCCGTTTCTTCGCGGACCACGAGTCCCACACCCGCTCTGCGGCTCTGCTCAACTCTTGCATTGTGCTGAGATTGAATCGAACGTAAGACATTATTGCGAGTGAGCCTCTTCCGCTAGAATAGCTCCTCAATAGAAAAGTCCAAGACGCCTCCGTGAGGGATAAGAAATGGATAAAAAAATTCCTAAGGCTAAAGCTTCTATTAAGTTCCATCTCATGCACCAATGAGGGGTTGTTTGCTGTAGCTCGCTTGGCTCTAAAAACGCATAGGGGAGAGTGGGGCAAAATTGGACGGATTTTGCAGTGGGGCTATCTGGCAATACTTGGGGCTGGGCGCGCAACGGGACTTTGAAGTTCAACTATTGAATAGATTGTAAAAAAAATTTCAGACCTCTAGGTCTCAGCGTTCATACTTTTTCTTGAAATTGAAAAAAAAAAAAAAATCTGTCCACATTCGCCCCGCGCTTGCGGGCACTTTTGACAAGTTTTGGGGACGAATTCGGACGGACTATTATACTCAAGTCATACGGTAATATTCTCCGCCAATCCGAGTCACTTTTACTCACCAAAACACGTGGTAATAACCTAAGAGGGAACCTCACCCGTGACCTTTACATCCTCCCATAGTTTCAACAAGCGGACCATTTTTATAGGCACTTCGTTGATGCACTATCGCCTTTAACAATCAGCACTCGACTCGCAGCTTCTAAGAGCCGACTTTCTTTCAGTTTTCTTCATATTGGAGGTACACATACTTGCCCTAAGTCAACGATCCAAATGGCAGAGTGCGACAATCAACCGGATATCAGAGAATGCGACAGGGAAAATGCGTAAATCGAGCACCATCTTCGAACACGTAAAAATCGACTTCTCACCTTCAATCTGACTCCTATGACCGTCATTAGACATCGTAAGTTCATTTTCTCACCCATTTTCAATCACCCAAGTCACCCTCAACCTATCGCGCTTCGAAAAAGTCGCACAAACGCATACGCGCCTCGATAGGGCTATAATCCTCGAGAAACACGGACCCGCGGTCGGTCGACCGATTTTAAATGGGATTCAGCATTGTCCAAATTTGCCCCCACCAATTCGTCCAAAAATGCCCCCAGACGTTTTTTTCGCAGAACAGCGATTATTTGGGCCCAAGTGAACCGATTTTGGCCCACGACGGCTCAAAATCTTCGTTTTGTAATGCAGTTTTTAACCTCCAAACGGCGATTAAGCTCGTCCACTTGTGCAGAAGTAGCGTGAATCTTTGCATTTAAAAAATAAACCGCGTGAGGCCCTCGAAAAGCACCCCTATGTCAGCGTGGACTCCCAGTAACGTTTTCGGAGGTCTAACCGCGATAAAAACCATTGTCTGTGATGGTATTAAAAGAAATTTGCGACCGAGCTATCTCACTTATCCAATTTTGCCCCCGTCCAAATTTGCCCCACTCTCCCTACATCATAATATTTACTAAAAAGTAGAAAATAAGTAATGCAAAAGCGACCAATTGAATCATTATTCCAGGAGAGTGCAATATTAAATGCTGTGGATAGTTCCTCCAGTCCCTCATTTTCTACGAATGACCGAGTTCTAAGCTAAAACCATCGAACACACAATCAAAAACTCTGAAAAAATAACGATCCTAGACTTTACGCGCCATAACAGCAAGGAGTGCCATGAATTCAAGAAGTTCATCACATTGGGCATCTCACGCTTTCATGACAAATAAAGTCTTTGATCATGAGAGATATCGTGGATTTTTCGTCCTTGATGATAAATATTAAAGTCTTACATCATACATATTTCCAATATGAAAGTAAATATTTCAAACAAATACATGGAACCGCTATGGGTGATCCAAGTTCTCCGATATTTGCGGATATGGTTATGGTTGATCTAGAAGAAACTTGCCTCAAAAATCTCTCTTTTGAACCCTTATTCTACGGTCGCTATGTAGATGATATCCTCATGACAGTACCACGAGAGAAAATACAAGAAGTCATCACAAATTTCAACTCATATTACCCACGCTTACAATTTTACTCGGAATTAGAAGAAAACAATACGCTTAACTTTCTTGAATTGACAATTCATCGAAGAGAAGACGACACGATTCAATATGACTGGTATCATAAAGAGACGTATTTAGGTAGAATTCTGAACTATAAATCGCATCATCCACTCTCACAGAAGAAAGCTATGGTACACTCTTGAGTAGATAAAGCATTAATTCTTTCTGATATGACGTATCCCGGAATGCGAGAGCGTCGGGGCAAATCACCACCGAAAGGACGCGTGAGCAGCGTAGTCGCTCTGGTAGGATTCTACGTCAATGGCGAACGCCTTTGCGAGAGATGCGATCGGTGCGTGCTTTAGTCGTGAAGCGATGGGCAACGATTTTACTCAGAGTAACGAATGACTTTACTCCTTGCGCGGCGCCGCGTTAGGAGAATTTGAAATATGGGCCTGAGGGGCCGGAGTCGCGACTTTCATGGCTCCGAGGCGGGCAAGCTTCTTGGCTTCACACATACCACACGGGCTGTCGGGGCATTGGCCCTGGGTGGACACGGCACTGACTCGAGGTTTGGAACCAGAAGGGTTCGTACGTTCCATTTTGATCACAGAAAAATGCTTCTGACACCGTGGACACAATGACTTCAGAGCGAATTGCATTTGGACTTGGTTTGGGGTGGCGGTGTTTGGATAGGCATGCGAATGAGTCGAACAGACTTCAGATTGAATTGTGCCGCGTCTGCCGAGGTGCGAAACACTAATGCTACACACATACTCATCCATACTTATTACACTGATTTTACGTGAAAGAACTCGAACGCGTTCATCGCGGTGACCGTAGCACGACCGGGTACGACAATCTACAGGCAAGGTACAACCTGGTTGGTGACGTAGGCGTGGAGGCAGCGGGTCGATGAACTTGGAGCGTGCGGGCCGGTGACTGCCGCGTCGGGAAGCCGACGGGCCTGGTGACGAACTGACGAAGACTCGGTGTGTTGTAACGTGCAGAGAGACTGAACTCGACTGAGCATGCTGAGCCAGAGGGGCTCGGGTTTATATAGGGAGGCTGCGTCCCTTGAATCCGCGGTGTCGCGGATGGTTGAGGTGTTTGAGATGTCCGGTACGCGAGGAATCCAGGAAAGCGTGGATATCGTCCAAGTCCCGGCTATTCAGCGGCGGGGACGTCGGGTTCGTCCATGATTTCCGGGACGAGTGTTAATGGCTTTATTGCGGCTCTATTGTATTGACGGTTATAATCTCGGAACGTCCAGGATTTCCTGGACTCGGCTCAATGACTTTATGATTCCGCGTAATGGGCTTGTTTTTCCGGACTAAAGATCCCTGAAAACCGGAACAGGAGCAATGTCCCGCACACAGAGGGCACGGGACAGTTTGCGCGTCCGAGATTTTCAGGATCAAGATTTATGAGCTTGTTTACTTGTTTTGAAGTATTTCCCGTTTCAAAATAACGACCTTCTCATTCATTCGATAAGGCATGAATCAAGGCGTAAATTATTGTAAAAATAGGAGTGCGTTGCGCACGTCAGATAACTCTTTTCAATCGAAAAACATCTAATTGGTTGAAGATATTTTGAGAAAAAATGGCTATCCACAAAGGTTTACCCAGGGGGCGGCTTACTAGGGAGTAGCCATGGCCAATGCCGGCTAATACGGCTAGTTTTGCGGCAAATGCGAGCTACTGTGAGAGACCCACCACAGTTGCAACTAGACAGAAGTAGCTCCGCTGAGATTCGAAAGAGTAGCATTTGTGGGTCCATGTTCTACTCCAAACTACTTTCACCGCCACTGAAAGCTACTTCTGGCTACTGTAGAGCTTGTGCTGCGGACCCAACAGGCAGCCAGCGGAATTCAAATAGTAGCTCGAATTAGCCACGAGTGGTCCGCACAGGGTGAGAGAAGTTGGAAGCAGCCGATATTAGCTAGCTTCGGAACCCATCGCAGTACAGCGCCACTCCCTTCATCTTGTACGGACCACTCGTGGCTACTTCGAGCTACTATTTGACTAATGTTGGTCGCTTGTTGGGTCCTCAACACAACTCTACAGTAGCCAGAAGTAGCTTCCAGCGGCGGTAAAGTAGTTTGGAGTAGAACATGGCCCCACAAATGCTATACTTTCAAATCTCAGCGAGGCCACTCTTGGCTACTTCTGTCTACTTGCAACTGTGGCGGGTCTCTCGCAGTAGCCCGCATTTGCCGTAAAACAAGCCGGTATTGGCTACGGCTACTCCCTAGTAAGCCGCCCCCTGGGTTGACCAAGTTCCATATGCAAAATAGAATACAAATCAGAAAAAATCCAGATAAACAAAAAGATCAGAAAGAAAGGTGCCTAACTCTCACTGTTCCCTATGAGAAAGGCTTTTATGAAAACATCACCAGAAAACTGAAAGAATACAACATCAGAACCATACCAAAAATTAGAGATAAATTGAACATCATAAAAAGAGGAAAAGACATTACTGAATGTAAGAATCAAACGAATGTAGTTTACAAAATCGAATGTAACGATTGTAACGAGACATATATCGGAGGAACAAAGAGAAAACTACATAAGAGAATAGAATAGGTGAACACAAAGGACATTCGGTTAACCCTAGTGAGCAGAACTATATTATACACGATCACATTCAAAGTTTTAATCATACGTTTAGATTTGATGAACCAAAAATATTAGATAGGGAATCCAATCGGAAAAAACGGAAAATTTCGGAAATGTTATACATCAATTTCCAAGAAAATCCTATCAATGCAATAACAGACTCGCATAACTTGAAATCTACTTATTCCACGTTGATTGAAAACATGAAAAATAATTAGAAGATCTAAATCATAGATGGAATGATGTCAAATATAGATTTCTAACCAACCAAGGAATCGGTAACATAGTGATCTGCACACAACGAACATACAGACAAAATCGTCTACCAAACCACATTCACATAACTCTTACACAATACATAAGACCTCGCATGTTGTATTAGCCTGAACATATAATCAATTAATGTTGAAGTGTAATTGATATAAGTACAATGTGCTGTTTGAACAAACGCAGGATATTTAACAGGCCAAAGAAAAAACAATCAACAAATATGTGAGTAGTCCAATATTAAGACTTGAATGCAATGTAAATGTTCAGTGTTTCTCTCAAAATATCACAAGAAAAATTTCATGCTACCAATAGGTATATATGTCGTATGTCGTAGCCGGTTGCTCAAATCCGCCGGTTAATTAACTGGCTAGCCGGTAAAGTAACCGCGGCCGGTTAATAAAATTTGCACGAGTGCATGCATTTCTTCGTTGACTGTCTAGTCAGTTGAGTAACAGGCTGATGCTGCCCGTCAGTTACTTAACAGGCTGGCATGTCTTCAGCCCGTTAATGAAATCTCTGGGATGAGTATCGGAAAATGAGCGTGCCTCGCAATTCCCGACTGATACTTGAAATTTTTTTTCTACCTTCATTGAATATATTGTATTCCAAACCGAAGACAAGCGTGAGAGCACATATGGGGAAACTATAATGTCTCATGTCATCAGTGAATCGTACATGCAAATTTTTCCCATCATTTCGTTACACATAATCAACGCCTGAGGGTATTCATACAAAGCACATGATGATGATGAATGTTAAAGAGTATCCCTGAAACTCTGAAAGTGTTGATTTCTTCAAATGAAATATAGGCATGGTTCTGATAGGAAAGATATACAATAAAATCATCACTTATTATTTTTGCAAGCTCTAGAATGATGCCATCGAGAGTTTCACGTCAACTGCGCCTTGGAGTCAGGATCAGTGCTCAGTGCAATACTGACTTCCTGCTGACAAGCACTCGATTTTAACAGAATGTGAGGGGGTTGTAATTTATATCTAAAACAGTGTGCATCAAATTGAGACAAAGAAGGGTCTGATTGAGGGTCGGTTCCCAAGGATAGAAATTCAGAAGTCGAGAATCAGCGTCGTTTTACTCTAGGAAATACCTCAAAACGATGGGATATCTTCGAGAGAGGCTGCGTCTCATAAGTTACATTTTGGGGGGCAAATTTCCAGGAATCTCGACTGCTTGTTAGCAGGAAGTCAGTGTTGCACTGATTACTGCTCCTGCCTCCAAGGTGCAGTTGCAGTGAAACTATCGATGGCATCATTCTAGAGCTTGCAAGAATAAGTGATGATTTTATTGTATCTTTCCTATCAGAATCATACTTACATTTTATTTGAACAGTTCAACATTTTAAGAGTTTCAGGAATACTCTCCAACATTCATCATCATCATATGCTTTGTATGAATACTCTCAGGCGTTGGTTATGTGTAACGAAATGATGGGAAAAATTTGCATGTACGATTCACTGATGGCATGAGACATATTATAGTCTCCCCATATGTGCTCTCACGCTTGTCTTCGGTTCGAAATATACTATATTCAATGAAAATAGAGAAAAATTCCAAATATCAGTCGGCAATTCCGAGGCGCGCTCATTTTCCTATACTCATCCCAGAGATTTCATTAACGGTCTGAAGACATGCCAGCCTGTTAAGTAACTGGCGGGCAGCATCAGCCTGTTACTCAACTGACTAGACAGTCAACGAAGGAATGCATGCGCTCGTGCAAATTTTATTAACCGGCCGCGGTTACTTTACCGGCTAGCCAGTTAATTAACCGGCGAAATTGAGTAACCGGCTACGACATATACATTGGAGACAGGATTAGACGTGTTACTCATGTAACAAATGTACAACAGAATATCTGGTATGTAACTTTATGGACTGGAAAAAGTGTGAATAATGTGTAATCAGTGACAAAACTTTATATTTTTATACACAGTTACAATGCTTTTATACCATTTTTATAGGCTTGATAAGGGCGACAAAAAATCGCCGAAACGTTGTCAAATAAAGAAGAAGATCAACTGACTCATCTAAATCGATCGAATATTTATCGCAGTAGAATATTAACATGAGTGAAGAAAATTATATACAAATATTAAAGTCTTAGATCGTTATTTCCTCAGAGTTCTTGATTATGTGTCTAGTGGTTTCAACTGACAATTTGAACATCTGCAGTGAATGAGGAACTGGAGGAATTAGAGAAACTACTCACGACATTTCAATAGTACTCTTTTCTAAAGTAATGATTAAGTTGGCGGTTTTTGGATTACTTATTTTGTACTTTTTAATAAATATTATGATGTATACGTTTTTAAGCTCAAGGGAGCTACAGCAAACAATTCCTCAATGGTATGCGTGAGATGAAACTTCTTAAAAGCGTTTGCTTCGAAAATTTTTTTTCCCATTTTATTTTGGACATTTTAGTTGAAAACAATCTGAAAGTACCCACGGACTTCATCATTATCTTCGTCCATCCACTCATTCCACATCTTGGATGACAAGTAACTTCGGAAATCACTAACAGTTTGATCGATTCAGTAAACCCCATTTCGTATAAACACACACGGGTTCAGAACTTCGATATCTTGAATTTCAAGTAAATCTTGAGATTAGTAACAGTACTTGTAAATTCAGTGGAACCTCTTCCAGGAGAAATATTTGAATCCGGACGGTAAGCTAAATAAGCCTCTAAATGTGATGGTATCGCAATTCTCTCGATTTCTGCATAGTCTACGGCTGGAATATGAAGAAAATAACACCACAGTATACTCTAGAAATTGAAACGTGACTCATAGGTCGTGACTCGATTTTGGAAATACACATCGAATTTCGGAAGAATCAATGATGAAATTCATCTTAAAGTCAAGTCAGGCGAAATATAATCCCTATCAATCGTCCAGATAATGTTTTGAATTGAATCTATTCGATTGAAGTTGATTCACAAATGTTTTAAGAGTGAAATTCCGTACTTGTTGTTCTGAACCAGATACCTCGGCTTGGAAGAGAGTAGCACCACTTTTTTCACACGTTTTCAAGGTCTAAGAATCACATATATCCCATTTCAAACGTGGGCGATGGAAATTTCTTTTTCTATTTCGGTGGGTCAATTGTTAAAAGTTCCATGGAAACTCTCAAATGTAATCACCCACTCTCATCAGAAATTCTCATACAAATACTGCGAAACTACAATATTGACTTGCACTGGAAGTGTCCAGTGAACATATGTGAGGCTCTCGCATGAATACTTGATATTTTTCATCTTTCGGGCACTTAGGATGTGACATTTTTTCACAATCTTTTGATTTTCTTTGACACATTGCTGAGGAAATAATAGATCTCGCACCGATTCCATAACACTGTAGCTCACTTCTGAGTGTTTGATTTTCGTCCTGAATCGTAGGCAAAGGTTCAAATAATCGCTCGGAAGCAGGGAATCTCATGAACGAGATGCGAATACTATTTATGCAATTTTCACTCTAAATCTTTTCGAGGCAGATAGACTTCGAAGTAGAGGCATATCTCACCTCGAACGGTAGGGTAGAAGAACGCCTCGAACTGAAGGCGAAATTTATCTCCAGCTTAGAGGTACCGTCGACCAGGGTTACTCCGAACAGATGGGGGTAATTTTGAGCACTCGAGGTACAAGATTTGAATTCTCGAAGTCAGCAAAGTAGGGATGCGGAAGGGTTCTGATACTTATTTGCTTGATAGTGGCGTGCGTGAACAACATTTCGCACCACTGTGAGGGCCTCTTAATAGTTGTAATTAAGTTCACAACCAATTTTTTGGAGGGCTTGAATTTTGGAGCGAAGAAAAGTAGCTCCAGAAAATTGATTTCGTTCGAGAATTCCGCCCTTCCCGGGCGGATCTAAGTCATAGCCGCTAGATTTTGGCAATCTATATCGATGTCTCAAAGAATCCATCGTTACACTGGTGTATTTGGACCCTGACTCAACTTTTTAGTGTATTAATTGAAAAACATGTATTTGTCTTTCAGAACGGGGTAACTTTGAACACTCATATGGGAAAATACATGCTTTTTCGAGGAATCGGGTAACTTTTTGAACACTTCAGAAAATCGTAGTCACTCGGAAACCCGCGTGACTGTCTCATACTAATTAATTCTTTTGTTCCGATTGTTATCAGCTGTTGGATTCATCGTTGGGATTATTTAATTTTCAAAATGCTCTGCTCGACTCTCCCAGTTATTAGACTTAAGAAGTAAACGTTCTTTGCATTCGATGGGAACTTCGTAGAGGTGAGTTTTTTAATCCAGATGCAAATTGTAATTACGATTCAGATAATCCTGGGAACTATACTCATATATTGTTTGAGGCTTTGTTCCAATTTTAGGTAACCCAAAATGAGCTCAGAATATCTTTTCTGAGTGCGAGCGTACGAGCAGATCGAGTTCTCATATTACAGAGATGGAATCTATCATCACCATATTCGCGGTCAAGGGTTCTCACGTTGAATCATTCAAGTGTTCAGAGTTACCCCCACATGGGGGTCTAACTTTGAACCCTTCTCAAATTATCATAACCTCTTCCCAGATCATTCAAATGGACTCCAACATCGCGCAATCGAGAGCTAAGACAATAAGCTTTCAATTGATCCGAGATACATTGCCTTTATGACGTGAAACGTACAAGTTACAGGGAAATTACGAGCAAAATTTCCAAAAAGTGTTTGAAGAAACCCCGATTGACGATAAAACGAACATGAATCGCGGAGGTAACCTCAAATTTCCTCACCTCGTTCTCCATCAAAAGTTTTAGGCATTGTAAAACGATAGAATATCGAGATGATTACGTAAATAGAACCAAAATCATGAATGTTTGAATTGTCCAATAAGGACTTCAAGAATCAGCTCGAGAATGAAATAAGCCGTGGACCCCCAAATGATGTTTGAGATTTTGAATAAAAGAGCAAAGTTCACTCTCACGCCAACTATTGAAGATTTGACTTGACTCAGACTATTTCACAAAGACATGGCTATGTTTATTTACCCTGCTAAATTATTTATTGCGAGGTTTTTGGTTTGTCATCATAGGAATGCATCACAAAACACCAATGCCTGAAGAAGTTAGGTTAGAAAGATGAGAGTTCATACTCGTCACTTGATGGAAAAATATTCCAATTGGCAGCTCAATTGCCCGGAGTAACTCGATCATTTCAAGATTGATATTCACGTTCGAGGCATTTCGGTCGGATCTTCGAGGCGGATGAAGCTCGACGTGAAATGTTAATTATCCGCAAGAAAAACTGTCTATACCGTTAGAGACACAAAAGTTCTCCAGGGGGTCGATTTTAGATTTCGGTCTAGACCAGTCGCGCGGGTCTAGTGACCAGAATTTGTCGAGGTAGCGCGCGACCTGCGCGTTGATTCGCGATTTCATCGTTCCTCGCTCCGCGAACCTTGGGTTAGGTTAGCTCGTGTATAGCTGCGTTCTGCGGTTTTGTGGTCTGCTGTATACGTGATTGTTGTCAAATAAACATAAATGAATGTTTATTTGACAATCATGACCATGCTGTTATCCGGCGTGAGTAAAGTCTGAAAAGTGAAAAAGTGAAAGTGTTGATGAAATATATCTCCATCAGTGAGAGTTTCATCTCTTTTTGATCAAATATGATTGACTGTTGTGATGCTGTATGTGACAGTAAAGCTCGCCAAAAAATGTTTCATTTTTACAGCATCACGACAGTCAATTATATTTGATCAAAAAGAGATGAAACTCTCACTGTTGGAGATATTTCATCAACACTTTTCAACCTCACGCCAGACAACAGCATGGTCATGCTTGTCAAATAAACATTTATTTATGTTTATTTGACAACAATCACGTATACGCAGCAGACCATAAAACCGACCACAAAACCGCAAAACGCAGCTATATACAAGCTAACCTAACCCAAGGTTCGCGGAGCAAGGAACGACGAAATCGCGAATCAACGCGCAGGTCGCGCGCTACCTCGACAAATTATGGTTACTAGACCCGCGCGACTGGCCTAGACCGAAATCAAAAATCGACCCCCTGGGGAAAGACAGGAAAAATTGCATAAAAATAGTGAAGAACACTCAGACTTATCCTTGAATAATTCTGATCCTCTAGTCCAGCAATACCGCTCGTTGTGCGGAAAGCACTATTCTCGCCCTTGAATCAAAACGTACTATTATAGAGCGATTAGAACAGATATCCTTTGTTTATTCTGTACGGATATCCATTGCAACTTGATATGTTGCCTCGCTCCTGTTTGTCGATCAAATTATTAATTATTACCCTATCGTAAAGATTCAATCAATCTCTTGTGGCGTTCGAAAACGTATTCGTAGAATATTTTTGGTGGTTATCTCAAAGCAGTAATACTATATGATGAAGCTAGTTACAGGTCCGAGGGCACTCAAGATGTAAGACATTGGAATGGCCGATTAGTAGGTAGCTGAGATCGTACGTTCCAATCGCATTCCAACTCATCAATTTTATCGATACTCGCAACGTAGTTTGGTAACATATAATTCGGAGTCGGTGCATCATCGGGAATGAATCAACTCAAAATTCTTGGAATAGTGTGCCAGAACACGATCAATCCAAACTTTAGCGCTCGAAGAGGAGCTATTGATCACTCCCTGGTGCTCTCTGGCGGAACACGCTATCGCGAGCTGGTCTGCTGAGCTGAGTTGAAACCAAGCAGCAAAATCAAGCGAATTTGCGATTCGTTGGGCATTGTTTGCCCGAGCCCATAACCGTCCTGACGGTTTGACTCTCCGGGGCAGAGCCTCGCCGAAGGGTCAGCTATAGGCGCTCATTCCCATAGTGATACAATTTCTATGCTCATTCCACTCCATTTCTCTCGATAAGAGGACACCTTTTTGAGGGACACTCGTCGATGAAGCCCTCTTACTCCCGCTGGCGCCGCGCCGCTCTCGTTTCTGGTTCTCTCTCTCCATCTCTCCACAGCTCCTTTATGTCAAGCCGAAACGTCTGAAAGCTCTGTATTATTCGACGCGCTCGTTGCCTCGCACCATCACAGGGGGTATGCATAAACCACGTAATCATTTTTGGGAGGGGGGGGCGACAGGTCCTGATTTAGTCATGGTTGGGGAGGAAGGGGTCTCCTCATCGAGTAATGTGGTTGCTATGTAGTACATTTGATCAATAATGGATCGTGCAGGATCTCACTAAACAGTGATATTTTCAATATAACTGCGTCGCACGGGAAATATGAAGACAGGATCTATAAAAGGGCACAAAGGAACCTGCCGGGGTCGAGAAAACCCACGGTTGGTCACCCAAGAGGGGAGTAGGGGTAAGAATCATCGGAAATTGGGCTACGTGGTTCGTGCACACTCCCACGCTCTCGATAGCGTCGTATATGTATGCCACAGGCCGATAGAATATTCAGCCAGATAGCTATCTTCCGCGGCCCACAGCTATCGGACGGCCCATAGGATTTCCGGCGCAGGAGAAGTCTATCGGGCTCAAAATTCTTAGGTCGATAGACTTGCATTTAGGCAGGTGGCTATGGGCCGGAGGCGTTTCAGCCCAATAGCCACTTAGCTAAGCCGATAGAGTTGGACGAGTCGTGAGTTTCTATTCGACTGAAATGGTCGGACCGACAGGTTCGAGTTTCTTCGTGCGTCTATCAGGCTGGTCCAAGATATCATTCGTAATCACTCCGACAATATAAGTTTGTCAGATTTTATATTAAAAATTTATCTCATAGACTTTAAAACAATGAATCACGGATTTAAAGAAAATTGACAGCTCATTCTGGCGCATCATTCAAATCCGATTATAGAAAATATCATCTCATACTCAAGATTCGGTTAATTTATGACAGCAAGTAGAGCTCTCGTGGCATCCCGAGTTGCACTCAATTGTCAATTAGAAGAAAGAACATTTTTTTGTTTTCCACTGGTTGCTATTAGCTTGACAATGACGTTTCCCGGGACCCTGTCCACCCTAGTCAGAGATTGAAGTGTCGATGCTTCCCTCAGAGATGAAGGAACATTTCCAGGCGCATCATTAATACACTGTAAAAACGAGCATGAACTTCAACCAAAATTTTCAGCCACAGTGGTTGAATACAAGAAAGCGTAGTATAAATTCAGCCAACATGGATGAAACTCGATCAATGTAATTAACTTTCGTAGAATATAAAGGATACAATACTATAATGGTGGACAAAAGGGTGCAGAAACTTTAAAATATATAATAGAAAGAAAATCCGGGATACCATGCCCTCCCTTAGATTTCCCGCATCTAGGGCAAAATACTGACGATAACAATAACACTTCGAATACGAGGAACATCGATGGAACTCCTAAGGTAACTATCGAAATACCTCTGGCAATTTCTTCGATATTCAGTGCCTAATCAATGGAATAGTATAAGATATCGAGTTGAAAATCATTCGACTCAAAGATACACAATTTTTCCTTCGACCTGGTCCAATGTATGCTACACGACCTCCAATATGAGTTGTATGGCTGAGCGAGGAAGTTGATACATAGTGAAACTTGTCAAGTTGGTCACCTCTGTGAGTTGGGCACTTTTCCGCGGAACACGAAATACTTTAGCTTTTGTAGGGATTTTGTTCTACATATTGGGCACTCCATATGTTGGGCACATTCTTCCCCCCCCCCCCCCCGTCGAACCGCGTCGAACATAATAACATGAAAACAAGACTGTGTATGTCTCCATTATGAGCTTACGAATGAGCGATAGAGTTTGATGAGCAAGAGGTCGTTGTTACTGATTGATCATCAGCATCAACGATTGTCTACCAAGTCAGTCATCTAAATGAACCATATTTTACTGTGTCATCGGGGTATATCAACAGCAATCGAATTGTAGCAAAGTTGGTAGTGTATTCACCGTCACATAGCAAGCCACCAATTATGGCAAACGTGTTATCAAAATGCATTCATAGATCGAAGATTCACGAAAAAGTATCCAGTGTGAAGTAGTATAAAATCATTGGTTACCTTGCTTCTAAATGGAGTAATCGAAATTCACCAAGTTTCTGAGTAGGAAATGAATGATTCTGTCTTCCAATTTCTTCATTATTGTATTGTACGTCTGTTCTTTTATCCTTTATGACCCTTATTCCGAATTATTGTATTCACATGATCGTTAGTGGATAACTCGTTTCATCCAAGACAATCAGAATTTGATGAAAAATTGACCTCTTTGACCGAAAATAATGGTTTTGAGTCCTAATTTCTGTATTAGGTGTAGAAGACTCGAATCGCATAAGGCCCTTGTTTTTGGATTGAGCGATACAGTTGGCCTCTAAATAGGCATGTGCTGGATCGCTGGTTCAAAAAAGTTTACAAAAATAAAAAATAAAAACGGCGTTTCATGACAGAGAATCGTGCACGGAACTGATGACGTTTAGACCTCTCATCTTCGCAAATAAGAAGAGGAGTGGACGGATCGATGATCTGGAAATTCATTCCCAAGTGTATTTTAACAGAATACATGCATGTGGGAAAATTTGAATGTAGTGATTCGGAGTTTGCTCGTCGAAATGCAAAGCCATAACACGTTTCGGGTGATTTATCAAGATAATAATCGAAAAATAATCAATTATCTCCTTAGAGAATCGGTTTTGTGACACATCGATCAATTTGAGAGCATCGAATTATTGTCTGTTGTAACAATCTCTTTCTATCTCCCATGGAATTCTTCGTTCTACTACACAAAGAACAAGAAGACACACAATTTTTGATGGCATTTTGCTATATTTTACCAAATATTCTCGATTTCTGCGAGGAAACTTGCATCAAATACTAATGATGGTCCAATGTCAGAAATACGCAAAATGTACGTTGCGCCTTGCAGTTATCATAACCCATCGGACGGGATCACGAATGTTGTAAGCACAAGACGAGTTTGGGACTTGAGAAATTTTTTCTTTTCCGTGCGAAATATCAATCTCCTTCATTTGAGAACAGTTCTTTCGAGAAATCCAATTCTTTCTCAAATCGACGTTGCGAGTACACGATTTCTCGTGCTTTGGAGAAAACTTCTCATTCAGAGGAATCAGTTCTTGATTGAAGAATTTTGACGTGAATCTTATTCTCGTTTGAAGAGAATTAATTTAGAGAAGTGAAATGAGTTCAAGTCCTTTTTGTAGTGTAATCGATGCATATCCGTGAAATATTCTATCATAATAGGGCCAAGATGATGATACGGTTGGAGTCGTGGATTTTCTCAGCTGTTTCAAAAAATTTCGAGTAAGTAATTTGAGCAGCCCATGTCGAACAAGGTGACGACGCGCCACTCGAGCTTTCGTCCGCAATTCATACTCTGCGCGATTAGCAGCACTCATTCGCCCGAGCTCGAAGACAAAAGTAAAGCTCTCGGGAGGTCGTACCGCGAGCGTAAGTAAGGTTCAATCAATCTTGCGAGCTTGCACAATCTTGAGGAAAATGGACTTACTTGCTCGGGTAAATATCGTAAATACGTGCGGCACCGACTGCGGAACCTCACAAACGAGCGCACTAAGCACTGCTACTCTGAGGCACCGCGAGGCCGGCTTGCTTTGCGCGCGCAAAATGATTTACAAGATGCTTTGGCTCGTTCGACTCTGGCTCTCATTAAAATGCCCGCCTTGCGCCTCCCGCAAGTTTGCTGCGCCACGCGAATTGCTGCCGAGATACCGCCTTAGCGCGTCCGTCTCTTTTTCCCGCGGCCCCTCGTTCTGTTGCTCGCGCTTCCTCACACTCATCGCTCGCTCTGTGCACCCTTTGAATTTATTCCTGATCCGGCACTAACGAATCTTTGCTTCGAGCGTTTGCTCAACTCGTTGCGGGCTCATTCTGTGGCTTCCAATTACCCCGCCACCCCCCCCCGCCCCTACACTAGAAATCCGAAAATTGTTTACGAGCCACTTATATGTCTGATGGAGTATCATTTTTTTTCTGACATCTCAAGAGACGCTCGGACTAATCTTAATGTCGCGGCTGTCGTTGCGCAGGGCTGTTCAACATTGTAATGGGATGAGTGAGATTTACGTAACAAAGTTGGTACTCAATCTAGCAATGTTAACCTTCCAAGGTGTGGTCACTCGATGAAACATGACCTTGAAAACCATCACTATGGAATGCTTGGGCTTTCATGAACCAAAATTCTTGATACTAGTTCAAAAAATGGACTGAATGCAATTGTTAAGAGGAGTTCTCTGGAAATGATTTTACTATGTAACATCCAAAAAGTTGAGTTCAAATACTTTACAAGAAATTCGAATGGCTAAGTTTTACTGAATATTCAACGAATATTCGTCATAAAATTAGTCGATTCGGTCAAGGACATTACATTCTTCATCACAGCATGTGACTAGTCAATTACACTACATATGTTGGATGAGTCTTACCATATTCCATGATGAGTACACAATGAGAGATAATCCCGAAAGAGAAGATAATATCGTATATATGTGTACTAGGGTGTCTCTTATTTTCCAAACTCCACCGATCCTCTCCCCCCCCCTCCTCTGGATGACTTCTATATAATGATAAACCACGAGAAAAACATTTTCAGACCCCTAGGGAGCGATTGAATAGTGCCGCACAGAGCATCAAATTTGGAATTTTGTCTCAAGAATCACGTTTTTCATGTCCTGGTATCCGAGCTTGTACGAATACGTTGTTTTGGGCCCAGCCAACGCTCAAGGATATGTAATAGGGTGTTCCTTATTTCCCAATCTTCGATTTTCCACGATACAATCGTGGATTTTTCGATCTTTGATATTTAAAAATCTGAAGAAACTTTCGCCGCACCCAGTGCGATGGATTTCTAGCTGCCGCACGTACACCATGTTTAACATTGAAAAGCCTATACTGGAAAACTCGCCTCCCCAACCCTCCGTGTTTCAAAGGTCGCTTTAATTATTCATGGCGCCTCTTGTCGCTTGAAAAATATCAAAATACACCATTTCGACGTAAAATTTTGCGATGAATACGATAAAAGTATCCGTTTTGGGCTCTAAAGTGCTCCTTGCGTGGTATTGACGATTTTCTGAAAAAATAGCTCATGCCGTAATATGTAGGGTTACGTCGTAACTCAGATCTGATATTTTTATCGTATTTCTCACAAAATTTCACGTTGAAATGATATATTTTGATTTTTTTTTCAAGCGACAAGAGGTGCCATGAAAAGTTGAAGCGATTTCAGAGACACGAAGGGTTAGGAGGGCGAATTTTCCAGTATAGGCTTTCCAATGTTAAATATGGCGAGAAATATGGTGTTCGTGCGGCAGCTGGAAATTCATCGGACCGGGTTCGGCGAAAGTAATCTCACATTTTTATATATCCAAGATCAAAAATCCACGATCGTATCGTGGAAAATCGAATATTGAGAAATAAAAAACACCCTAATATGTAACCCAACGTAAAATCGCACGCTGTATACAAATTCATCGTTATTTTTTTTTTTTTGGTGGAGAGACATCCAGTATGTAAAAACTCATTTTCTTGAAAAGAAACGAATTCGAGCACGTTTTTCTCGCATGTTTTGGGTATATCGGTTGCTGCACACTTCATCGGTGATAGTCAAAACCATCTTCATTTACCTGAAATTTTACACCGAATCCGAATTCATCGTGATTTGAGAGGGAGAGAGACACCATCAGCAATATTTAAGAGCATCTAGATCTGCGTAAAATTCCATGTTGAATCGAAATCCTACATCCATTTCCGATAAAATTTACCCCAGCACAATAAAGATGTGTGTTGAACATAAGTTGCGTTTCCACAAGTCTTTATATAATTTCACCAGCCCATTGGCCGCGCATGTTCTTCCAGAATTCGAAATCTCTCTTAACTCCGAGTTGATTAACTCAAAGTTAAAACTCCTCCCGCGTGTCAATATCACTGTCTTTTCAGTCGGAACAGAATGGCGACCCAGTTTCACCGCAAGGTGGCCCCACGGCTAGTCTTCAATTAGGATTCTTCAATATCTATCATCATTCTTCCACCTCGCATCTATATAAATCACATGAGTCTATGGCCTGATCTGTAATTTGCAAATAAATTCTTGCAAATTTGTCAATTTTCAATCAAAGCCCAAATGACGTCTTGGCATTGAATTCAAATCCGGATACACCAAAAGTTTGGATGATGCAACAGTGTCAATGCTCGTTTCCATGGTGGATCACTCTGATCTTCGAAAAGCTCGGATTTTTCGAAGAATTCGTGAGTTTGATTCTCAGTGTTTCATGAGCTGTAACTATGAGAATGATTCAATTTTCACGACATGTGGAAACCGCAAATCCATGAATTCCGTTTCTTTCATCAACATACCAATGCGTAAGTCAATATTTCATCCAAATCTCCGTTGCCATCATTTATTTGGCCATCGAATAGCTACGTTTGTAAGAAATGACTCATAATCGTGAGCAATGTAACACAAATTTCGTGTACTGGAATCTTCATTGTGATCGAATAACAACGATCAGTTCGCCATATCTCTCCTATTTATTCCCAAAATTATCACTTGAACATCTGTTCAAACACTATCTTCACGAGATACTATGACATCAGATAAATATTCGATCGCCCCAGTTTGGCCTGCATGGTTCATGAAAATATCGAAGCACGGGAAAGGGGATCGGAATGAGAAGTACTGTATCAATTTGGTCTAGATCGGTCCAGTTCGACGTAATTAGGGTAAGTTCGGTGTAACTCAATTGAATTCAGTCTAGTTTGGTTTGAGTAGGTCTAGTTCGGTCTAGTTCGATCTTATTCTGGTACAAATAATAAGTGGGGTGGGATTCATAAAGCAAATATTCAGAGGCTGTTTAGTATCTTTTCGATATATATATGTTTTGCCTCAGCATCAATTAACAGGCTGGAGCTGGGACTGTGGCTGGGGCTGAGTCTAGGTCCGTCGATGAGGATGGAAATGGGGATGTGGATTCGGTGAACTCAGGTCTAGTTCCATCTAGTTCGTTCTGGTACTGTGTAATTTTGCCGTGTTCGGTCTAATTCGATCAAACTCTGTCTGATTTGGTCTGGTTAGATCATGTTCGGCCTGTCGCGGTTTAGTTAAACTAATTTCGGTCTAATTCGATCTAATCTTGTTTTGTTTGGTTTAGTTAGGTCTAGTCCCATCTAGTTCGCTGTACTTGGGTCTGGTTCGGTTCAATTCGATCTTATTTGGTCAAGTTTGGTCAAATTAGGTTTAGGTTAGTGTAGGTCAGTCTAATCTGGTGTAGTTCGATCTAGTTTGTTCTTGTTTGGTCTAGTTTACTCTAAATGAGCCTCATCCGGTCTAGTTTGGTGTAGTTAAGTCTAGTTCGATCCAATTCAATCTAATCTGGTTTCGTTCGGTCCAATCGAGGCTAGCTCCGTCTAGTTCGGTCCAGTACATTGTAGTTCGATCTTGTTTAATCTAAATTGAGCTAATTTGGACCAGCTTGGTCTAATTCGGTATAGTTCGCACTGATTCGGTCAAATTAGGTCTTATTTCGTCTAGTTCAGTTTGGTTCAGTCTAGTTCAGTCTAGAATGGCCTGATTCGGTCTAATTCGATACAGTTTGGTCTAGATCGGGCCAATTCGATCTAACTCGGTCTAGTTTGGTCTAATTGAGTCCAGCTCGGTCTTGCTTGGTCTAGTTCAGTTGAATTAGATTCATTTCAGTACAATTTGGTTCATTTGAGTCTGGTACGGTCTAATACGGTCTGGCTCCATCGATTACGGTCTGGTTCGGTCCAATTCAAGTCAGATTGATCTACTTCGTTCTAGCTCGGTCCAGCTCGGTCCAGCTCGGTCTAGTATGGTCAAGTTCCGTCCAGTTTGGCCTCATTTGGTCTAGTTTGATGTAGTCAGGTTCATTCCGGTTTTTCGGGCTATTCAGGTCTACTCTGGTCCAGTGCGATCTAGTTTGGTCTAATGCGGCCTAGTTCGGTCTAGTCCGGTCTAATTGAAACCAGTTCAACCCAAAAATCTCTTATACTGCTATTCATAGTCGTTGATAACTTGCGGTTTAGTGTCCTTCCATGCTTCAGGCGCTGTAGTCGCCGTGGCCAAAGAATCAATCCGACTTTCTGGTGTTCTCGTGCATTAGTGTACTGAAAGAATCTAAAGTAGATGCAGAGACTCCAGTTCATTCTTATGCTACACCGACTACAGTGCCCAACCCATGGAACAACTCTTAACCTTCAGGTTACCAAAGACTATCAATATAAGTGTTAAGAGTTCGGGATTTTGATTTAGCCAACTCAGCCGTTCCGAAAATTGAGAACAATAAAACTGAATTTTCAATTATAATATATCTATCAGCGGGTATCATTCAAGTTAACTATATTTTTGCGAATAACATAAAAAACTTCTTTCTGGCACCTTGAGTCCATCATCAATCATTATTTTACAACCATCATCATTGAGCTATAACAGCATTTCAGGGGCCTCTGACTTATCAAGGACATTTGCAAGCCGCACGAGCGGTAGCGAGTGCGGCAATAACGCTAGTATAGATTGATCCAATAGGAGTGGAGTGCCCACTGCCGTCAGCTTGCAAGAGAGAGTGAGACGCAGTCGCTATGATTTGATTATCATCATGATTGAACCGTCATTATATCTTCAAATTGGGTTAGGATCTGGCCAAGCTTCACAGTTGTATATGTAGTTTGTGAAAGTTTTCGGCAAAGATTGTATTACACAATCTTACATTGATAGTTGTCTTCAGCACAAGAAACTATTACAAATTCTGATTGATAGCATTTTCGCACTGTACCGCGGATAGGTTTCTTGCAAGAGTAACGTCGAAATTAGAATTAGAAGAGTAATCACCGATGGAGTACGCAGCAGCGACTGATATACCTGAAACAGGCAAGTAAAACGTGATAAGATTCGTTTCTCAGCAAAAAAATGAGTTTTGACATACTGGGTGTCTCTCTACCTCAAAGATAACGATGAATTTGGCTTTGACGTGAAATTTTATGTTGAGTTACAGTATCGTGCAAAAATGTCTGAACGTTGGTATGAAATCCTCTCTTGCAAAAACGTTTGCTCGAGCCCAGATCGATGTAGAGGAAATTTGAAAAGAACATCTCAAAGATGAGAGAGAATGCTAACTTTTTGTGATTCTTCTCTCAGCTCTTCTTGGTACCTCATATAGCTGATGTAATTTTAAGGAATTCGAAAAAAACTGTTTTTACTATATAGGCTGTAATTTGGACGCGGATAAAGATGGAACAGTTCTGCAAAAAGCATCTTGAAGAGCGGAAAAAGCAATAATTCTTTGATTATTCTTTACGTCGTGCGAATAAGAGTGTGAGAGCTTTCAAAGTAGCCAAACCCGTAGTTTTTTGCCATTTCCTGCTGTTTTCACCCGTATTTGATTGAAAATCCGAGAATCTGGCTACTCTGAGAACTCTCACACTCTTCTTCGCACGACGTAAAGAATAATCAAAGAATCATTGCAAATGGCATTTTTCCGCTCTTTAAGATGCTTTTTGCAAAATCGTTCTATTTTTATCCTCGTCTAAATCACAGCCCATATAATAAAAACGGTTTTTTTCATGATCCTTGAAATTACATAAGCTATTTGAGGTACCAAGTGGGGCTGAGAGAAAAATCAACTACCACAAAAAGTTAGCATTTTTTCTCATCTTTGAGATGCTTTTTTCAAATTTCTTCTACACGGATCTGGGCTTAAGCAATTGACGTTTTTTCAAGAGACGATTTCATAATACCGTTCAGGAATTTTTGCACGGTACTGTACATATCCTTAAGCGTTGGTTAGACCCAAAAGAATACCTCGTACGAGCTCGAATATCAGGACAAGAAAATCGTGTAAAACGTAATTTTTGAGTCAAAATTGAACTTTCATGCTCTGTACTGCACTACTCAATCACTTTCTAGGAGTCTGAAAATGTTTTTCCCATAGTTTTTCATCATATAGACGTCATTATGATGTCATTATGACGTCAGAGGAGGGGGGGGGCGGAGGAAGGATCAGTGGAGTTTGGGAAATGAGAGACACCCCCCGTGCAGAAATCCCAAGAAGAATCTCGCAGGTATCTCACAGGATTGTCCTAGTCTTGGTGGGATTCCTATCGAGGAATTCCTACCGGGATCCCACTCGGTCAGTATACGCTTTTTTGATGGGACCCTGTGAGATTTCCCTGTGGGATTCTCACAGGGATTTCCTCCACGAATCGTATGCAAATTATTTATATAAAAACAAAAACAAACTCAAATGCATTTAAGAGCAATGTAATTTAGGGTTCCATCATTAGAATTGTATTAACATTTATGATAAATTAATTAAAATCTATTACATAAATAAATTAACATCAACAATATGACAACAGCATCGGCGGAGGCTCGAACCCATGACTTGTGGATTAGGAAGCAGGAACCTAGACCATTACTCCAAAGTTTCAGATGCCATGCGTGATGCTTACTTCGTACTAGAAACGAGTCCTCTCCAACTATTATCCTTCCTCTTAAAACGAAGCTCTCTTATCCAATTGAGTAACTCTTTCTTCAACCAACACAATTATTTTATTGTTGAATTTGATTGGGTATGCTTGTGATGAAAAAATGTTCAGGTTCACTCTTAATAACTCTTAAACACGTCATTGTAGAATGTATACCTCAACGCACGCTTTCGGTTTTGATCGAGGTCCTTATGAGTCAATTTTTAAAAATCCCCACAATCTGATTAGATACATGAATATACAATGTATATTTTATGTACACTCACTCACAAACGCACACATAGTATGTATATATATATATATATATATATATTTCTTTAGCGCCAGATTCTGGGACGCGATATATTGACGATGTAACTCCATATTCTGGGACGTATTATTCATATTTCATCCAATTCTGGGACTCAAAAATATTTTTCGAAAGTCCCAAAATTTGAAAAACAACGTCTGAGAAAAGTCCCAGAAGATGAAAAAGTTTCACTGATAGGATGGCCAATATTGACGAACTTTTCTGGGATATTTCACTCATTTCTTCATATTTTCTGGGACGTCCGAGAATTTGAAAAGATGTTGGAAAACACGTCCCACAATATGAAGAAGATTATTGAATAAATTTCCAACGATGACTTCAGAGATTCACACAATTTCTGGGACTTTTTCCCTCGTTCATTCTCATTTTCTGGGACGTCCCAGAATTTGAGATAACATTCAAAAAAAGTCCCAGAATGCGAAGGGTAGATTTTGAAATGAATTCTCAAAACTAAATGTGAGATTCGATCTCCCAGACGGTTGCAGCGAGAATTTTTGAAAATATCGCAGCTTTCACAATCTGCGATTGGGTTAGATGCTACAAACCGGGTACACCTAGTTCAAAAAAGATCGGCTTTTTTTTTGAAACAAATCAATCTTCATCCAATACAAGAAGTATTTCTTCACAATCTGAGATGATCTAGTTCACAAGATTGTCATCTGTAATAGAGAACTATTTTCTCTCACCTCTTCGCCTCATTCTGTTCATCAATAACCAACTCATAACTCGGACCAAGTACACTCATGTAATTGATATAGAATTTCACTTACAGGTTAGTTCATTGGATCTTCCATTTTCAAGGCTTAGCTCCGTTTTATGGCTACAGATCGCCAACGTGTGACCTGTATCATCTCAAAATGTGAAAATACACTACCGGTCAAAAGTTCAAGAGCACTTACAATATACATAATTTCTTAACCTGCTCAGCTCGGTACCTCGGAACTAGTCGCTCGGAATGGACTTTCACACAACTCATTCCAAAGCTCTTTTCATGCACTTTCAAATAAGTTAATCCACTCCCTGCTTCATCCCTGCAACTTTGAACCGTATCAGCTAGGAAAAGGAAATTTTCTCACGATTTCAGGTAGATCTTCGATCCCCCGCAAATTCCACGGGAATCATTTATTGAAATGAAAATCATAGCGTCTCGAAGTACTATTCAAGAGCTTTTGAATCCGTTCTTGAAAGTCATCCTATCTTGTTCCTGGTCCGAGTAGTGGCTGTTTTTGTGAACGAAGATACCTCTTGGAAAACGGTCTAATCATTAGAAAATCATGATAAACCTTATACTGAGCGAGGTGCAAGGACTATCCCTGATTTTTTCGTCAATTATGGTCTAGAAGTTCAGAGAAAGCATGGTTATATCCTCATGAGTCTCATTTCCACACGATCCCTGACTACACGGAGAAATTTTTCTGCAGTGAAGTATGGCGGCAGAGCACAGATGGCGCAGCAGCACACCGTTCGCGATATCGCGCAAACATTCATGCCGGGCCACCCCGACAATCGTGCGGAGAGCTCCACAGCAAATGCGGAGCTGGAACACAAAAAGTGTTCTCGGCGCACGATTGTCGGGGTGGCCCGGCATGAATGTTTGCGCGAGATCACGAACGGTGCGCTGCCGCGCCATTTGTGCTCTCCCGCCATACTTTACTGCAGAACGATTTCTCCGTGTAGTGGGCCTCTTTGTCATTGCGAATTTTTCTTTATCAAAACATTCAATACTTAGAACAAGGACGACCTAGAACAATTTTCAACTATAGATTCTGAAGCTCTTGAATAGTACTTCAAGATGCTATGACCTTCATTTCGATCGATGGATTTCCGTGGAATATACAGGGGATCAAAAATTTACGTGGAATCGTGAAAAAAGTGGCTTTTTCTAGCTGGCTCGGCTCAAAGCTGCAGAGATAGAGCGAGAAGTGCATCAACACATTCAAAAGTGCGTAAGAAGAACTGCAAGTTGAGCTAAATCAAAGTCCATTCTGACAAACTAGCTCCGAGGTATCGAGCTGAGAAGGTAAAAAAATTATTTATCGAGTGATCTTAGACTTTTGACCGGTAGTGTATACTTCTTAATGAAAAAAGAGCGATAAGTTGCATAAAAGGAGTAAATTCCTTCAGAATCCAAGTGTGCAAAATTCTGGCGATGTGAATCCGGCTGGTGGCGTTCTTATCTCAGAGCGGGATTGTGAATTCTGCGCTTTTTCGAAAATTTTCCAGAAGTTATATAAATTGTATCCGAATACAAATGAGTCGTGCCTCGTATGTATCTAATCGGACGAATGCAATGAACTAAAAGATTTAAAGGTTCTCATAGCTTTTCCAGGTGAGTATTAATGCAAGAGGCATAAGACGCGGGGTGGGTGCTACAACTGCCTATTCAAAACTGACCTTATACCAGAAAGGAAGTCCTTGCTAGACAATCAAAGTCACTCTTGTAATTTTTGCACGACAAGGAGTGTGGCTATGGTCACAATGTATTCTTACTGCCGAAGCAACGGACCCTACTATCGAAGTATAGGACGTCACTGCCGCAGCAACGCACGTTGGCTTCAATTGCAAATTGGCAAAGTCCCGTTGCCTTGATAGCAACCTTACGTCCGCTGTAATGGCAAGAGAAAGAGCCTTGCTTTTCAGCGAGGATTCGTTTCCATGGATATTTATGTTGGAAGCTTATGGAGGAATGAATTGATGGATTTTATAAAAATTTGCGCTGAGCCTTCCTGAATTGATTAACAGTCGTTAGCTTGAGTTTCTGGCTAATAACCAATTCAATCTGACCATCTCTTAAATTTGGCAGAATGGAGGTCTCAAGAGAAATTTAGAGGGCCAACAGCTCTAAATTGATGAATGATGAACATCTCGAATTTTGCGGCTTCGGAACGATTTCTACGAGTTTCTGCCGACCTATCAGTCCATGGCGCTATTCGATCATTCTTTCAACAGTTACGTGAAAGGAAGTCTGAGGATTCGACAAAATTTCCCACTTTTACCACATCGTTTACGTGAGAAAGAGGGATTTATATAATACTAAAGTCTAATATTCCAAAATGTCTCGCAATTCAAGTCCCTCGAGTTGCTTACTCAAATTATCAAAAGTTAGTCCAGATTGGAGTGCCCATGACTACGCAATTATCGACTCGCGAGTGCACGAAAATCTATAGTCGAATGATTATACGCGATCCAACAAGCTGGGAGATCAGTAAGTATGGGCGCAAAGTCAAGCCATCCTCCAAGCTGCAAATTCGGTTGAACCTTCATCATGGCGACGTCAACGACGTGAGAAAATGCAACTCAGTGAGCGGAAGTCTCCCAGAATTATCCCAAAAGTTTTCTCATTCACCTTCTACACAGGTCCCAACGTGTCCCTGTTGCCCGTGTCATCGGCACTTGCATCTGGTCTCATCTTCATCATTCAACAGTAACCAATCAAGACACAGTCACTTTATAGCGAGCTTAACTACGACCAGGGTCGTTTGAGAAATGGTTGAGACGCCAATTCAGGCTGATCAATTCGATGCCGTGTCTCATTTCACTCGGATGAGAACGAAGCTCGGTTGCGCGCGCGAAAAATTCATCTGCTTTGTTATGAACACGTCGCGGCAATCATAACATCACATAGAATAATCTTTGACTGAGGATTTTGAATTTGATTGCGATTCAGTGGAATTGGTGAATCTCCGAAAATGAAGCCCACCACGAGTGATGCTCTGTGCTCAAAATCAAAGCCCGATAAGCTCGAGCTGACGAATAACCACATCGAATGTTTATATAACGCGATGCTGCTGCAGCTTTTTGTACCAGTTATTTAGTGATGTGATGTGATTTATGATTTCCAGTTTTGAAAACTTGACTCCATGCTTGCATTTTATAATCTTTCTGTCAATCTGGTGGGCTTGAAGCAATCAAGTTTTCTCTTCGATTAGAGCGAGATTTCTCATATTTTTCTTGAGCTCCGAATGACATTTCGAAAGACACTGGGAGTCATTTTACTCGTCATTTCATGTGACATTGCTCTCGAGTTTCCTCAACGAATGAATTAGCATGCCTGTCAGCTCTCATTTTGAGCTGCAGTAAAGGTGACTTATAATTGGATGGAAATCGCTGAATAACGAGGAACAAAAATCCGCAGAATCGCGTAATAAAGTTTCGATGTGGTTATTTGTCAATCGAGCTTATCGGACTTCGATTTTGAGCTCAGAGCATCACTCTTGGTGGGCTTCGTTTTCGGAGATTCATCAATTCACCAAATCGCAATCAGAATCGAAGCCTTCAGTCGAAGATCATCCTAACCCTATTGAAAACAGTCTTGTCATGTACATGGCAAGAAAACATGATGTCACGTTTTTTGTGATTTATATATCATGAAATGGAACATTCGTGACAAGTTTTTCGATACGGGTCATGACGTTACTCTACTGGAAATTACTAATGCGGATGGAAAAATTGGATTGGCCGAAAAATCCAGTCACGGAGGTAGATAGCACTCATGACTGTTCGGTCAAGAGTCCAACTCCGTTCCTCAGGGCCAGCGAGAAAGGATGCCTGGCGAGAAGTAAAAGGCCGACTTGAAGTGTGGATAGCTGACTATACTGCCGTCCAAATATAAAAGGGACGTAACTGCAGCCGAGTTGAAATAGAGAAATTCGCAAAAGACTTTGCGACTTTGCATAAGCGGGGCAATACAATGTTTCAATTTCGGACTGGTTTTTTGGTCACTTTGAACTTTCGAAGAATTTCTTGAACTAGATATGAAGATGGGGAATTTCTCAAGATATCCAACGATATCAATAACTCAATTTCGACCAGGAGTGCAGTTACGTCCCTTTTATATTTGGACGGCAGTATAGGATATAGCATATTTGTAACTTGGTTATTTTCTGAGAGGAAGAGCCGCCAAAGTACATATATCATGAGGTATAAGAGAGCGAGCAGGAAAACGCTATTATCCTATAGTCAGCTATCCACACTTCAAGTCAGCCTTTTATTCCCCGCCAGGCATCCTTCCTCGCTAGCCCCGAGGAACGGAGTCGGACTCTTAACCAAATGGTCATGAGTTCGAACCACCCCCGTGACTCGATTTTTCGGCCAATCCAATTCTTTATGCTAATTAGTGATTTCCAGTAGAGTATCGTCATGGTCCGCCTCGAAAAGCTTGTCACGAATGTTCCACTTCATGATATATAAATCCCAAAGAACGTGACATCGTGTTTTCTTATCATGCACATGACAAGATTATTTTCAATGGGGATGTGATGTTATGATTGCCGCAATGGGTTCAAAAAACGCATGCAAATTTTTCGCGCCCGCGACCGAGTGAAGTGAGACACAGCAGCGAATTGATTGGCCTGAATTGGCGTCCCAACAATTTCTCAAACAATCCTGACTTCAACGCTGGTCGCGCATGCGCAGGGCTTTCGAGTCTATCAGCTTCTCTCTGGAACAAGTTTCTTACTCTGGTATTCATAGTCATTTCTAAACCGAGGGTTAGAGTTTGATCCGAGGTTTAGAGCGCCTAAATAGCGACAGCGCGTAGTTGTCGTGGCCAGATTATCAGCTCCGAGTCTTTTGGTGTTCTGCTGCGCTGGAATGATGCAAAGACTTTGATTCATTCATTGACCACACCGACTACAGCGCCTAATCCGCGGATCTAACTCTAACCCTCGCTTTAGAAACGACTGTGAATACCAGAATTACTCATACAAAAGTATCAAAAGCAGCTCAATCACCCGGATTAGGTCAGCATCCACCAAAAATAAGTGAGTATCACTTGAGATCAGGTTCAACACAAAAAAGGTGTGTCTCGTGCCACTCCGAGTCATAAATTGTAATGCAGCTCCATGAGTCTCTCTATAGATGAGGAACGAATAAACATCTCATGCGACAATGAGGATAAGGTAAGAAGATACCATCAAATCCATATTGATTTCTCTTTCGTGAGTTCAAGTATCCCTCGGACGGATTGCACTCCCGAACTTTCACACGGTCTTCCCTTCGCTGAGAACCGACTTATAGTCAGTCGCAAATGCGTGGCTGTGTGCCCAAATGCTGGTGGGTGGAATCGAACAGTGAGATTTACGCTCCGGTCAAGCTGATTGCACCTCTAGTGGCTGACTCGCGTTGCGACTTGGTGATCCTGGTGCAGACAGTCAACTATTCCATATACTTTGAGTTGTAGAAGGTCATATGCTTCACTGAACAGGTTTCAACATGTCGCTTTGAGAAATCACGCTGCTAATTTCAGGTACGTTGAATTGTAGAAGGTCATATTCTTTAGTGAAAAGTTTCAACGTGTCGCCTTAAGGGGATGTCGGAGTCCTATCAGTATTGTACAGTTACCGACATTGTCGACTTTTCGTTTTTCTCGATGAATTTTTGAGATATCGCAAATCTAATAAGTAACGCCGATTCTATGAGCCATACAGAATCGGCGTTACTTAGTAGAATCCTGATATCTCGAAAATTCATCGAGAAAAACGAAAAGTCGACAATGTCGGTATCCGACATCCTCTTAACACGCTGCTGATATCTTTTAGCAGTATATTTTCCTCGAAAGAGGAGTCGATGACCTCAGATTTTTAGGATGGGCATCGATCAGTGGATGTTGCGTTCCTGCTAGTGTCACCTTAGACCCGCTGTGCATGCGTTTGATCCTTGAGTTTGTGTATTTAGTGGTAAGGCTTGGTTGTGAAATTCCATCATACGTTTATAATATGTATAAAAGTAGAAGGTAACTTCATCTTCTACGTCACTGACGAACGTTCCCAGCATAGTAAAAATTTCAACTCGCCCTAATTTACTCAATTTTGCTCGGATTCAGACTCACAAACGCTCAAATTCTTCGTTTTTGAAAACCCTACAACTGCCTTGCATACTGTTGCCTTATCCGAGCTATGGTTTTTTATCTAAATACCGTGAATTGGGGTGAATGTGGCTACGGGATGAATGTGGCCACTTTTCCGGAAAGAGATTGTAATAGTCGTAACTCCGATGCTATACCAGCTAGAGAGACGTGCAAAAGTGCATTTTAAAGCTTAGGATCTCTTCTTTTGAGATATGCCAGCTCATTTGTGATGAGACAGGTTCCATTCACACTTTTTTCCATTGGAATGAAGGGAAATTGTCAAGTAAAAATTTCATGTTCCAAAAATTTGTTTAACCTTGGGAATCACTCGCATCGTTCATTTCATTCAGAGAACCTGCCCACTCAAGAAGGAATGGAGAAGAGCGGATGATCACCGAGTTGCATTTGTCGACTGCTAGATACTGTACTTGCATTGGAGTAGAATTTTCGATACCCAATTTCGCTCAGCATTCCGTTCTCTTACTGTCTCATTCTGCTCGTCAGTCCAGGCTTGACGCAGAAATTCAAAAGCATTGGCTGGATTCTCCGTGGAAATCGTCTTCCCGAGGGAGAATCAGAACGAGCTCCTAGTCTCGGTTGAACCCTCCGATTGCTCAATACTGTTTCTCCATGTCGGTAAAAGTTCCTCAACTCGACTCGACCAGGGGACCCGCTTTTTCAGTGTTCCATCTTGCTCTTCAGTATATGCTGAACCTAGGAATCCCCATGCAGTATTCGGATTCTTCGTGAAAGATGTCTCATCAAGTGGGGAATAGGACGCTTTTACAGAATCAAGTTGCCCTCGTCAATTGCTAAATGATGCCTTTTCGAGATGAATATAGAATTCTCGATCCTGTTCGGCAATCCACTGTCTTACTGTTCCATTCTTTCGATGAGGCCATGATCAACCTTAGGGATTCCCTCGATCGTTCACTTCATCCGGGTGGATTATCCTTTCAACGAAGAATCGGGACAAGCGGTCGATTGCCGGGTTGCACTTCTCGAATTCTCGATGCTGTCTCTGCATGGGAGAAACATTTCTACCTCTCGACGTTGCTTAGCAAGCGACTTTTTCAGTCGTCAATTTTTCTCTCGAGGCCACGCTCAACTGAGGAATCGACCTGCATTGTTCGAATTCTTCGAAAGGGATTGCCACTCATGGAAGAGTACGCCGTGATTGTACCCAGTTGAAATCGTCGATTGCTGAATATCGTCTCTTCACAGAGGAGAATGGTTCTTGACTCGATCTACTCAGCTTGCGTCCCTTTTCAATGTTTCATTCGGTTTTTCTGTCTGCTCAACCAAGAATTCCACTTGGAACGTTCTGATTCTCCGGGGAAGATATACACTTGAGGGAATACTGGGCCGGGCTGAAAGTGCCTGGGTTGCACTCGTCCATTGCTCGATACTTCCTCTCCGGGAAAAATTTCTACCACCCGATTTCTAATGGCACTATACTCTCTTACTGTTCCGTTCACTTGCTCAGGCAATGTTCTTCCTCAGAAATTCATTGCATCGTTCATTTCATCCGAAAAATTGTTCACCCAAGGAGGAGTCGGAGAGGACGGATGATCACGGGTTGCAGTTATCAATTCCTCAGTACTGTCTTTGCATGGGTGAAATCTACTATCACTAAGTTTTGCTCTGCATTCCGCTCTCCTACTGTCCCATTCTGCTCGTCGGTCCAAGTTTGATGCAGAAGTTAACATGCATTGTCTAGATTCCCCGAGAAAGTCGTCTTCCCGAGGGAGGATCAGGACTAGCTCACAGACTCGGTTGAAATCCTCGGTCACTCAATACTATCTCTTCATAAGGGGGGATGTTTCGCGACTCGATTTACCCGGAAATCCGCTCTCTCACTATTCCATTTGCTTTTTGCTTCGTGCTCAACCTGAAAATCTACATAGACTGTTCGGATTCTTCGAGGAAGATGGTCACTCCAGGGAGAGTTAGGACGCTTTCAAGAAACCTAAGTTGCACTCGTCCATCGCCCAATGATGCTTTTCCTAGAGAGAGTTCAACTACTCCATTTCCCCGGCAATTCACTCTTTCACTGTTCCACTCCCTTGCTTGGGCCATATTTATCCTCAGGAATAGCTTGCATCAATCATCTCATCCAGACAAACTGTCCACTCGAGAAGGATCCGAGACGAGCGTTCAATTACGAGGTTTTATTCGTAGAATTCTCAATGCTGTCCCTGCATAGGCGAGAAGTTTTTACTGCTCAACATTGCCCGAGATCTGCTCTTTCACGTTTTGGTTCTGCTCTTCGGACGACGCTCACGCGAGGAATCGATATGCGTCGTTCGAATCCGCTGAGGAAGTTGTCCACTCAAACGAGAATTAGGACGTCCTGATTGTACCTGGTTGGAATGATCGGTTGCTTAATATTGTCTCTCCACGAAAGAGTATGTTCCGCGACTTAATCTATTCAGCATGCGTTCCTTTTACTATTTCATCCTGTTCGCATGTCTTTGCTGAACCAAGAATTCCATATGCAACGTTCTGATTTCCCGAAGGAGATATACATCCGGGGATAATCTGGCCAAGCTGATAGTGCCTGATTCGCACTCATCCATCGCACAATACTGGCTCTCCGAGAGAGAGTTATTCTACTCGATTTTGCCCGGCGATCCGCTCTCTTACTCTTCCGTTATGTTGCTTAGGCCATGTTTAACCTTGGGAATTACTCGCATCGTTCATTTCATTCAGAGAACCTGCCCACTCAGGAAGGAATGGAGAAGAGCGGATGATCACCGAGTTGCACGTGTCGATTGCTAGATACTGTACTTGCATTGGAGTAGAATTTTCGATACTCAATTCCGCTCAGCATTCCGTTCTCCTACTGTCTCATTCTGCTCGTCAGTCCAGGCTTGACGCAGAAATTCAACCGCATTGGCTGGATTCTCCGAGGAAATCGTCTTCCCGAGGGAGAATCAGAACGAGCTTCTAGTTTCGGTTGAACTCTCCGATTGCTCAATACTGTTTCTCCATGTCGGTCAAAGTTCCTCAATTCGACTCGACCAGGGGACCCGCTTTTTCAGTGTTCCATCTTGCTCTTCAGTATATGCTGAACCTAGAAATCCACATGCAGTAATCGGATTCTTCGTGGAAGTTGTCTCATCATGTGGGGAATAGGACGCTTTTACAGAATTAAGTTGCCCTCGTCATTACTCAATGATGCCTTTTCGAGATGAATATAGAATACTCGATCCTGTTCGGCAATCCACTGTCTTACTGTTCCATTCTCGCGATGAGGACATGATCAACCTCAGGGATTACCTCGATCGTTCACTTCATCCGGGTGAATTATCCTTTCAACGAAGAATCTGGACAAGCGGTCGATTGCCGGGTTGCACTCCTCGAATTCTCGATCCTGTCTCTGCATGGGAGGAACCTTTCTACCTCTCGACGTTGCTCAGCAAGCGACTAATTCAGTAGTCAATCCCTCTCTCGAGGCCACGCTCAACTGAGGAATCGACCTGCATTGTTCGAATTCTTCGAGAGGGATTGCCACTCATGGGAGAGTACGCCGTGATAGTACCCAATTGAAATCGTCGATTGCTGAATATCGTCTCTTCATAGAGAAGAATGGTTCTTGACTCGATCTACTCAGCTTGCGTCCCTTTCCATCCGGTTCTTCTGTCTGCTCAACCAAGAATTCCACTTGGAACGTTCTGATTCTCCGGGGAAGATATACACTTGAGGGAATACTGGGCTGGGCTGAAAGTGCCTGGGTTACACTCGTCCATTGCTCGATACTTCCTCTCCGGGAAAAATTTCTACCACCCGATTTCTAACGGCACTATACTCTCTTACTGTTCCGTTCACTTGCTCAGGCAATGTTCTTCCTCAGAAATTCATTGCATCGTTCATTCCATCCGAAGAGTTGTTCACCCAAGGAGGAGTCGGAGAAGACGGATGATGACGGGTTGCAGTTATCAATTCCTAAATACTGTCTTTGCATGGGTGAAAATTACTATCACTAAGTTTTGTTTTCATTCTGCTCTCCTACTGTCCCATTCTGCTCGTCGGTCCAAATTTGATGCAGAAGTTAACATGCGTTGTCTAGATTCCCCGAGAAAGTCGTCTTCCCGAAGGAGAATCAGGACTAGCTCGAGGACTCGGTTGAAATCCTCGGTCGCTCAATACTATCTCTTCATGAGGGGGGATGTTTCGCGACTCGATTTACCCGGAAATCCGCTCTTTTACTATTCCATTTGCATTCTGATCCATGCTCAACCTGAAAATCTACATACACTGTTCGGATTCTGCGAGGAAGATGGTCACTCCAGGGAGAGTTAGGACGCTTTCAAGAAACCTAAGTTGCACTCGTCCATCGCCCAATGATTCCATTTTCTCCGGCAATTCACTCTTTCACTGTTCCACTCCCTTGCTTGGGCCATATTGATCCTCAGGAATAGCTCGCATCAATCATCTCATCCAGACAAACTGTCCACTCGAGAAGAATCCGAGACGAGCGTTCAGTTACGAGGTTGTATTCGTAGAATTCTCAATGCTGTCCCTGCATAGGCGAGAAGTTTTTACTGCTCAACATTGCTCGAAATCTGCTCTTTCACGTTTCGGTTCTGCTCTTCGGACGACGCTCACCCGAGAAATCGATATGCGTCGTTCGAATCCGCTGAGGAAGTTGTCCACTCAAACGAGAATTAGGACGTCCTGATTGTACCCGGTTGAAATGATCGGTTGCTTAATATTGTCTCTCCACGAAAGAGTATGTTCCGCGACTTAATCTATTCAGCATGCGTTCCTTTTACTATTTCATCCTGTTCGCATGTCTATGCTGAACCAAGAATTCCATATGCAACGTTCTGATTTCCCGAAGGAGATATACATCCGGGGATAATCTGGCCAAGCTGATAGTGCCTGATTCGCACTCATCCATCGCACAATACTGGCTCTCCGAGAGAGAGTTATTCTACTCGATTTTGCCCGGCGATCCGCTCTCTTACTCTTCCATTATGTTGCTTAGGCCATGTTTAACCTTGGGAATTACTCGCATCGTTCATTTCATTCAGAGAACCTGCCCACTCAGGAAGGAATGGAGAAGAGCGGATGATCACCAAGTTGCACGTGTCGATTGCTAGATACTGTACTTGCATTGGAGTAGAATTTTCGATACTCAATTCCGCTCAGCATTCCGTTCTCCTACTGTCTCATTCTGCTCGTCAGTCCAGGCTTGACGCAGAAATTCAAAAGCATTGGCTGGATTCTCCGTGGAAATCGTCTTCCCGAGGGAGAATCAGAACGAGCTCCTAGTCTCGGTTGAACTCTCCGATTGCTCAATACTGTTTCTCCATGTCGGTAAAAGTTCCTCAACTCGACTCGACCAGGGGACCCGCTTTTTCAGTGTTCCATCTTGCTCTTCAGTATATGCTGAACCTAGGAATCCCCATGCAGTATTCGGATTCTTCGTGAAAGATGTCTCATCAAGTGGGGAATAGGACGCTTTTACAGAATCAAGTTGCCCTCGTCAATTGCTAAATGATGCCTTTTCGAGATGAATATAGAATTCTCGATCCTGTTCGGCAATCCACTGTCTTACTGTTCCATTCTTTCGATGAGGCCATGATCAACCTTAGGGATTCCCTCGATCGTTCACTTCATCCGGGTGGATTATCCTTTCAACGAAGAATCTGGACAAGCGGTCGATTGCCGGGTTGCACTTCTCGAATTCTCGATCCTGTCTCTGCATGGGAGGAACCTTTCTACCTCTCGACGTTGCTCAGCAAGCGACTATTTCAGTAGTCAATCCCTCTCTCGAGGCCACGCTCAACTGAGGAATCGACCTGCATTGTTCGAATCCTTCGAGAGGGATTGCCACTCATGGAAGAGTGCGCCGTGATAGTACCCAATTGAAATCGTCGATTGCTGAATATCGTCTCTTCATAGAGAAGAATGGTTCTTGACTCGATCTACTCAGCTTGCGTCCCTTTTCATCCGGTTCTTCTGTCTGCTCAACCAAGAATTCCACTTGGAACGTTCTGATTCTCCGGGGAAGATATACACTTGAGGGAATATTGGGCCGGGCTGAAAGTGCCTGGGTTGCACTCGTCCATTGCTCGATACTTCCTCTCCGGGAAAAATTTCTACCACCCGATTTCTAACGGCACTATACTCTCTTACTGTTCCGTTCACTTGCTCAGGCAATGTCCATCCTCAGGAATTCATTGCATCGTTCAATCCATCCGAAAAATTGTTCACTCAAGGAGGAGTCGGAGAAGACGGATGATCACGGGTTGCAGTTATCAGTTCCTCAATACTGTCTTTGCATGGGTGAAAATTACTATCACTAAGTTTTGCTTTGCATTCCGCTCTCCTACTGTCCCATTCTGCTCGTCGGTCCAAGTTTGATGCAGGAGTTAACATGCATTGTCTAGATTCCCCGAGAAAGTCGTCTTCCCGAGGGAGAATCAGGACAAGGTCACAGTCTCGGTTGAAATCCTCGGTCGCTCAATACTATCTCTCCGATGTTTCGCGACTCGATTTACCCGGGAATCCACTCTTTTACTATTCCATTTGCTTTTTGATTCATGCTCCACCTGAAAATCTATGTACACTGCTCGGATTCTTCGAGAAAGATGGTCACTCCAGGGAGAGTTAGGACGCTCTCAAGAAACCTAAGTTGCACTCGTCCATCGCCCAATGATGCTTTTCCTAGAGAGAGTTCAACTACTCCATTTTCTCCGGCAATTCACTCTTTCACTGTTCCACTACCTCGCTTGGGCCATTTTTATCCTCAGGAATAGCTTGCATCAATCATCTCATCCAGACAAACTGTCCACTCGAGAAGGATCCGAGACGAGCGTTCAATTACGAGGTTGTATTCGTCGGATTCTCAATGCTGTCCCTGCATAGGCGAGAAGTTTTTACTGTTCAACATTGCTCGAAATCTGCTCTTTCACGTTTCGGTTCTGCTCTTCGGACGACGCTCACCCGAGAAATCGACATGCGTCGTTCGAATCCGCTGAGGGAGTTGTCCACTCAAACGGGAGTTAGGACGTCCTGATTGTACCCGGTTGAAATGGTCGATTGCTAAATATTGTCTCTCCACGAAGGAGTATGTTCCGCGACTTGATCTATCCAGCATGCGTTCCTTTTACCATTTCATCCTGTTCGCATGTCTATGCCCAACCAAGAATCCAATCTGCAACGTTCTGATTTCCCGAAGGAGATATACATCCGGGGATAATCTGGCCAAGCTGATAGTGCCTGATTCGCACTCATCCATCGCACAATACTGGCTCTCCGAGAGAGAGTTATTCTACTCGATTTTGCCCGGCGATCCGCTCTCTTACTCTTCCGTTATGTTGCTTAGGCCATGTTTAACCTTGGGAATCACTCGCATCGTTCATTTCATTCAGAGAACCTGCCCACTCAAGAAGGAATGGAGAAGAGCGGATGATCACCGAGTTGCACTTGTCGACTGCTAGATACTGTACTTGCATCGGAGTAGAATTTTTGATACCCAATTTCGCTCAGCATTCCGTTCTCTTACTGTCTCATTCTGCTCGTCAGTCCAGGCTTGACGCAGAAATTCAACAGCATTGGCTGGATTCTCCGTGGAAATCGTCTTCCCGAGGGAAAATCAGAACGAGCTCCTAGTCTCGGTTGAACTCTCCGATTGCTCAATACTGTTTCTCCATGTCGGTAAAAGTTCCTCAACTCGACTCGACCAGGGGACCCGCTTCTTTACTGTTCCATCCTGCTCTTCAGTATATGCTGAACCTAGGAATCCCCATGCAGTATTCGGATTCTTCGTGGAAGATGTCTCATCAAGTGGGGAATAGGACGCTTTTACAGAATCAAGTTGCCCTCGTCAATTGCTAAATGATGCCTTTTCGAGATGAATATAGAATTCTCGATCCTGTTCGGCAATCCACTGTCTTACTGTTCCATTCTTTCGATGAGGCCATGATCAACCTTAGGGATTCCCTCGATCGTTCACTTCATCCGGGTGGATTATCCTTTCAACGAAGAATCGGGACAAGCGGTCGATTGCCGGGTTGCACTTCTCGAATTCTCGATGCTGTCTCTGCATGGGAGTAACATTTCTACCTCTCGACGTTGCTTAGCAAGCGACTTTTTCAGTCGTCAATTCCTCTCTCGAGGCCACGCTCAACTGAGGAATCGACCTGCATTGTTCGAATTCTTCGAAAGGGATTGCCACTCATGGAAGACTACGCCGTGATAGTACCCAGTTGAAATCGTCGATTGCTGAATATCGTCTCTTCATAGAGTAGAATGGTTCTTGACTCGATCTACTCAGCTTGCGTCCCTTTTCAATGTTTCATTCGGTTCTTCTGTCTGCTCAACCAAGAATTCCACTTGGAACGTTCTGATTCTCCGGGGAAGATATACACTTGGGGGAATACTGGGCCGGGCTGAAAGTGCCTGGGTTGCACTGGTCCATTGCTCGATACTTCCTCTCCGGGAAAAATTTCTACCACCCGATTTCTAACGGCACTATACTCTCTTACTGTTCCGTTCACTTGCTCAGGCAATGTTCTTCCTCAGAAATTCATTGCATCGTTCATTTCATCCGAAAAATTGTTCACCCAAGGAGGAGTCGGAGAAGACGGATCATCACGGGTTGCAGTTATCAATTCCTCAATACTGTCTTTGCATGGGTGAAATCTACTATCACTAAGTTTTGCTTTGCATCCCGCTCTCCTACTGTCCCATTCTGCTCGTCGGTCCAAGTTTGATGCAGAAGTTAACATGCATTGTCTAGATTCCCCGAGAAAGTCGTCTTCCCGAGGGAGGATCAGGACTAGCTCACAGACTCGGTTGAAATCCTCGGTCGCTCAATACTATCTCTTCATGAGGGGGGATGTTTCGCGACTCGATTTACCCGGAAATCCGCTCTTTTACTATTCCATTTGCTTTTTGATTCGTGCTCAACCTGAGAATCTACATAGACTGTTCGGATTCTTCGAGGAAGATGGTCACTCCAGGGAGACTTAGGACGCTTTCAAGAAACCTAAGTTGCACTCGTCCATCGCCCAATGATGCTTTTCCTAGAGAAAGTTCAACTACTCCCTTTTCTCCGGCAATTCACTCTTTCACTGTTCCACTCCCTTGCTTGGGCCATATTTATCCTCAGGAATAGCTTGCATCAATCATCTCATCCAGACAAACTGTCCACTCGAGAAGGATCCGAGACGAGCGTTCAATTACGAGGTTGTATTCGTAGAATTCCAATGCTGTCCCTGCATAGGCGAGAAGTTTTTACTGCTCAACATTGCTCGGAATCTGCTCTTTCACGTTTCGGTTCTGCTCTTCGGACGATAGGCCAGTAATTCTAGCTCAGAATCGATCCGTTTTCGACATGACTGCTAAAGGATGGTTTTATTTTTTCTTGGGTGCGGAACACCCTAGTGAACAACCCCCCATAAAATGGAACAACTCCAGGGGTGTGGAAAAAATTACAATAACAAAATAGTGAAAAATTTTGTATTTTTTTCCATTATTTTGCATCCCGGGGAGTGGTTATAATATTTGGATTGTTCCTTATGATACCATATTGTAGGCAATGAAAGCTATAGCCGTTAGTATATAAGACCACATTATCCGCCCTGTAAAGGGTCGCCATGTTGGCCGCCATATGCAGGATTTTTAAACTGTGGCGCGTCATACTTGAGCGGTATACCTCAGCGTATTACCAGATTATCATGAAATTAAGGACGTATAACATATTTTCCTCTCATCTTGGTACGGTGAAAATGAGTGTAATTGGTGGTAATTCAAAAAAATGAACATTAATTAATGGAGAGCAACAAATTTGCATAACGAATCTCAATATGCTTTGTATTCATGAACAGTGGGTAGTAGTGGGTAGTAGTAGTGGGTTTCTCAATTTTTTAAAGGAGGATTGTGCTCATTCTAGTCTTCCATCAGTCGCCTTGGTACTTCCTATGAGAATTTTCAAAATTCTACAAAATTCAACTACAACTCCTGTTAGTTTGTTGGGTGTGAATATCCAGAACCCAATAAAGGCCCAGAAGTGGAGCAGTTGTAGTTGATTTTTGTGAAACTTTGAAAATACTCATGGAAAATATCAAGGAAATGGATGGAAGACTAGAATAAGCACAATCCTCCTTTAAAAAATTGAGAAACCCCCTGTTAATGAATACAAAGCATATTGAGATTTGTTATGCAAATTTGTTGCTCTCCATTAATTAATGTTCATTTTTTTGAATTGCCACCAATTACACTCATTTTTACCGTACCAAGATGAGAGGAAAATATGTTATACGTCCTTAATTTCATGATAATCTGGTAATACGCTGAGGTATACCGCTCAAGTATGACGCGCCACAGTTTATAAAATCCTGCATATGGCGGTCAAAATGGCGACCCTTTACAGCGCGGACAGCGCGGATAGGCGTTTTGATGCTCATTCGTTGATCTAATCATGACGAGCAGAATATTTTTGCCGCTCGCAGACGAGCGAGCGGACGCAGTTGACAAAGTTTTTTGAGCAAAGCTGGAGAAGAATCCAAAGTTTGCAAACAGCGTCCGCTTGCTCGTCTGCGAGCGGCAAAAATATTCTGCTCGTCATGATTAGATCAACGAATGAGCATCAAAACGCCTATATGTGGCCTATATACTAACGGCTATAGCGATCCGCATCTCAAGAGAGCCTTTTACCGACAGTACTCTAACCTTCCTCGCTGGCCACGACGGTAAGTTGTTGGACTTCGAATCGGACACATCCGACAGTGGATGGGTTCGAATCCCGGTGTCGGCAAAGTTCGTCACCACCGAAACATTCTCGTGACTTTTTTTTTTTATGGTCGACTGTTATTGATAATTTTTTTGTCCATGCACTGGATCTTTCAGTTGCGTTTTAGGAAAAAATCTGGCAAAACGTGACAAAGATCTTGACAAAGTCACATGACATGCCTCGCTTTACGTAAGAATCCAGAAAATCGTGACAAATAATTATGACAAAGTCCCGTAACATGCGCGGGAAATTCGGGAAATCATGACGAAAATTCGTGACATAAAACTATGGCACATATGACATATGATCATGACACGTTTCCATGACATGAAGTTGATCATGGACTTATGTCATGAATGTCCAAGATCGTGATGTGGTTTTTCGAAAAAACGTGATATCATGTTTTTATGTCATGTACATGACATAATTTTTTTCAATAGGGTGTGCCTATGCTTATACACGGGAGGGGAAAAAGCGAAAAAGGGAAAAAGAGAAAGTAAGCACTTTCTGTCGAGGCCCTTGGGGCGAATTTTTTCAGATTTTTCCTCGGACTTTTTTTCCCCCAGTTTCCACTAGGTGGTCTGGGCACCGACTCCGTACAGCAAAACCACGATCCTAAAAGTAAGGTCTGCCGACTCAGTGGCGGACACGGGCATAAAAGATAGGTCTGCTTACTCCAAGCCGCGCACCCATACCTCCGGTGAGGAGTGATTTCCCCTACTCTGCCGCCCAGAAACCAATATGGCCGGCCCATTAGGTAAGCGCGCGGGCGCCAGCCGTCTGCTTTGGGAATGTAGCTGATTAGACAGTCCGCAGTCATCTGGAAAACCCAGCTCAAAAAATGCTGCATTGTCAAGGATGATTCAGCTAAAGTCTAGATCATCCGATATCTTGTACATTAGCCTGAGAATAAATCTCGTTCTTGAACTCAAATCCCAAGCCCCCTTTGGGGGCTCGCGGTTCATTTAGGGCTTTTGAAACTATCGAGGCGAGAAGTGGCCGTAGCCAATCGGATAGCGTGCTTGCATTCTCTTTTTGCCGGTCTGGGTTCGAGTCACGGTCGGGCAGGTTTTTTTCATTTTTTTCTCTATTGATCATGCTGATATTCTTTTTTTTTCGAATCATCCTGCAATGAAAATTTTTGAACGGCAAGACAAAGCCCGTGCCCTACTTTTTTCGTATCAGCATTGCTCGTTATGTTCAAAATGCACTTAAGCGGTGCTTGCTTATGTAATGGAATTGAATAAGGATTCTTCCATGATTGATCTGTGCATGATTAATATTGCACTTTGTTGCAGAAAAGTTTGCTATAAGGCATTGAATCGTTTTTTTTTACCTAATCCAGGAGTGGACTGCTGTGTAATCAAATCCGAGTGCTTATTAGTTATAGTTTCTTGTACATCCTTCTGTGTATCCACTCCCATGAAAACCTAAACGTCAGATATCACTATACTCGTAACACGTCGCGTTGGCCGCGCGGCGTGAGTGTCGGACTTCTAATCAAAGGATCTTGGGTTCGTGCCTCGGTGTCGGCCAAATCATCGAAACCAAGGAATATGCTCCAAATGTTTCTTTTTTCCTTTTTTCCGTCTATGCATTGGCGTAGAAAAGTCGAGAACAGTAGATGATGAGGCTGAGTCGATTCCATTAATTCTCCAAAAGTTGACTCTAATAATAGACTCTAATATTTGACTCGAATAAATGCACCAAATTCTGAGTCTAATATTCGACTCGAATATTAGAGTCTACTATTCGAGTCAAATATTTTCACCAGGGTAGGAACTTTTCGCTCATGGAAAGACAGTATTGAGATATCGATAGAGCAACCGGATAATCATCCTTTCGTCCCGATTCCTCCTTGAGTGGTCAGTCTTCTCGGACTGAATGAGCCATGCAAGTGATTTCCAAGGTGGAACATACATAGTCTAAGCAGTTGAGTGGAACAATAAGAGAGCGAATTGGCGAAGAAAGTCGAGTCCCACGAATTCTTCTCGGAGAGGCATTATCGAGCAAGAGATGAATGCAACTCAGGCACTATTGCCTCGTCCCAATTATTCCCCAAAAAGACAACTTCGTCGGAGGATTGGAACAATGTATGTAATTCTTTGGGTTCAGTATGGACTGAAGAGCAGAGTGGGAAACTAAAAGAGCGGATTGCCAAGACAATCGAGTCATCAGAATTTTCCTTTTAAGGAGACAGTATGGAGCAATCGACGATTTCAACCTGGCGATGTAAACACGTTTTAATTCTACCTCGAGTGGACATGTTCTTCGGGGAATTCGACTAATGCATAAGGATTCCCACGATGAGCATGGCCTGAGGAGTAGTATAGAACAGTAGAAAAGCGGAATGCGGAGCAAAATCGAGTAGTGGGAATTCTCCTCGAATGCAAAGATAGTATTGAGGAATCAACAATAGGGTGGACCGAAAAAACATTTTTCCCGAAAATTGCTTTGCATTAGTCGGGATTCACTGTCTCAAGGTGAGAAAGTATGAAAATAATTTTGCTGCATGCTCAAAGACGAGTTTTTCAGGTGGAGCAGGAGCCTTGGAGTTTTGATAGAAAATGCGTGGAAAACGGTATCTAAGAGTTCTCTCGGTCTGTCCAAATCAGTGTTTTCGTGGGTATAACGTTATGAATGGTGCGCGGGCAGTCCTTTTTTCCTTCACTTTTTTCGAGGCATTTCGACTCATTGATGATGATAACGGTGGTTCCAAGTAGCCATGATGCATCGGACTTGAGATGTAAACTAGTGGAAAATGCGGAATTTCATGAAAAATGATGATAAATGGCTAATACGGAGAACTCAAGCCCAGTTTCTGACGCATCCTCGCTCCCTTCAATCACTGTAATCGTGTTTTCATTACTCTAACCTAAAAATGCCGCGTTTAAATAGGATTTTAGGGTTCTCGTAATGGAAAAATATATCCGCACCTCGCTTGCAAGCCCATTTTGGGCACTGGAGGACATGTCTGTCTCGCTTCGCTCGATAGACAAACTGTCCTAGTGCCCAAAATCGGCTACCGCGCTCAGTACGGTAATATACTATTAGGAGGCTGTAGGAGAACCTTTAAAAAATTAGATGGGAGTGCCCGCGCACCATTTATAACGTTATGTTCATGGAAATACTAACTTGGAGAGAATGAGGGATGTCTTTCTTAGCGTTTCCCATGCATTTTCTATCCAAACTTCAAGGCTCTTGCTCCACCTGAAAAACTCGAGTTTGAGCGCGCATCGAAATTTTTTTTCATACTTTCTCCTCCAAAAACAGTGAATCCCGACTAAAGCTGAGCAATTTTTGGGATAGAAGTTTTTTGGCACACCCTGATCAACGAGGACAGCCTGGTAATCATTCGCTCGCCCCGATTCCTCCTTGAGTAGACATTCTTCCCGGATGGGAGGGAAAATCCAAGTGATTCCCAAGGATGAACAGGGCCTAAGCAAGGAAGTGGAACAGGGAGAGAGGACTGGCGAAGAAAATGGAGTAATACAAATTTTCCCCTGAGAGACATTGTTGAGTAATAGACGAGCGCAATGCAGGCACTATGAGCTGGTCCCAATTTCACCTAGAGTGGACATGTCCCTCGGAGAATACGAACGATGTACGAGATTTTTCAGGTTCAGCGTGGCCTGATGAGCAGAATGGCACAGTGAAAGAGCGGGATGCTAAGCCAAATCGAGTAGTGAGGATTTTTCTCCCATGTAAATACAGTATTGCGAAATTGAGAAGAGCAACCCGGTCATCATCCGCTCGTCCCGAATCCTTCTTGTGTTATTTTTCCCGAATAAAATGAACGAGGCAAGTGATTTCCGAAATTGAACATGACCTAAGCAGGAGAAAGGGACAGTATCAGAGCGGTTCACCGCAGAAAATCGGGTACGAAATATTCTACTCGGAGAAACATTATTGAACAATCGACGAGTGCGACTGATGAGGCACCATAAGCTTGTCCCGATTCTTCCCCATATGGACAGCTCTCTCGGAGAATCCGATTGATGAATGTAATTCATCAGGCCCAGCATGGACTGAGAAGCAGGATGGGACAGTAAAAGAGTGTATTGCCGAAAAAATCGAGTCGTAGGACTTTTCTCTCATGGAGAACCAGTATTGGGCAATCAACCATTCCAACCGAAAATTGTAGTCTCGTCCTAACTCGCCCTTGACGGGACTTCTACCTCGGAGAATCCGACCTACGTATGTAGTTTTTCATAATCTGTATGACTTGAGGAGCACGACAGGACGGTAAGAGAGCGGATTGAGGTAGAAAATTAAGTCTCACATATTTTCCTCGGAGAGTCATCATTAAGTAATGGACGAGGGGAACTCAGGCACCATGAGCTCTTCCCAATTTTTCCCCAAGTGATTCACTTCCTTGGAGAATTCATACGATGCATGTGACTCCCCAGGTTCAGCAAGGGCTGAGAAGTAGAATGGAACACTCGAAGAGCGGATTGCCGACAAAATCGAATCGTTGGAATTTTCCTCTCATGGAGGGACAGCATGGAGCGATCGACGATTTCAACCGGATGATGTACGCACGTCCTGAGTCTTCCGCGAAATGGTATCATTCTCGGGGTATCCGTCCAAAGCATGTGAATTTCTAGATTGATTATCGTTTGACGAGCAGAATAGAACAGTAGAAACGCGGAATGCCAGGCACAATCGAGTAGTGGCAATTTCCCTCCAATTCGAAGACAGTAGTGAAAGATCAACAAGTGCAACGCAGTAATCATTGGTCTGACCGGGTTCCTTCATGAGTGGACATTCCCCCCGGATGGTATGAATGATGCAATTGATTTCCAAGTCTGAATATAGCCTTAGCAGGAGTTCAGATTAGTGAGAGAATGGATTTCCGAGGTGAAATGGGGGGAACGAATTTTACTCGGGGGAACATCATAGAGCAGTAGATGAGTGCAATGTAGGCACTATGAGGCCGTCTCGGATATCTCTCAAGTAAATAGCTTTCTCGGGGAATCCGAAGAATGCATATGAAATTCGACGTTCTACTTGCGATCAGGAACAGAATGGAACAGTAAAAGAGCGGAATGCTGAGCTACATCGAGTACTAGAAATTTCTCTCCTACGGCAAGACAGTATTGCGTAACCAACAGGTGCAACCCGGTAATCACCCACTCCTCCTGATTTCTCGTCGAGTGGACATTTCCCTGGATGGACTGAGTGATGCGAGTGTTCCCGTAGTTTGGTCATGGCCTGAGCAGGAGAATGGAACAGTAAGAGAGCGGATTGCCGAGGAGTATCGAGTAGCGCGAGATTAGCTTGGTGAGCCACTATTCAGTAAGTGGACAACCGCATCTCGGCCACTATGAATTTCCCGAGATTCCCTCAAGTGGACACCCCCCCCCCCCCCCGGATAATCCGAACGATGTATGTGATATTTCAGGCTCAGCATGGAATGAAGAGCAGGATGGAATAGTGGAAAAGCGGGTTCCCGAGTCAATCGAGTCCAGAAACATTTTCCCTTATGGAGAGACAGAATAAGGTTCTAGCGAAAAACGTCCGCTAAGGGCGCAGAAGCGTGATACATGAAATACCACTGTCCGTGTGCGTCGGTGATACCTCCCGCATACTCTCTCACCCCGACTCACACCTGCCCACACTGACGTAAATGGACGGGCAAAATCCATGTGTTGAGGAGCTTATTGGCATCACCGCTGCCCCGGTGGACGTTTCCCTGCTATAGCCTCATTGAGAACCCCATGATTCCAACCGAGACTGAGAGCTAACTCGTCCTGATTCTTCTTTAGAGGAAATCTTCTTTGGGGAGTCCGAGTAATGCATGTGGATTCCTAGGATGTGTATGGCCAGACAAACAAGATAGAACAGTAGAAGAATGGAATGCCGAGCAAAACCGAGTAGTGGGTTTTCTCTTCGAATGCAGAGACGGTATTGAGAAATCAACAAGTGCAGCCTGGCAATCCAAGCATGTTCACTGGTCCCATTTTCACTTAGGGCAGACATCTTACTCGGAGAGTATGTACAATGTACGTAATCTTTCAGGCTCAGCATGGCCTGATGAGCAAAATGGAACAGTAAAAGAGCAGAATGCTGAGCCTAATCGAGTATTGAGAATTTCTCTCCCATGTAAAGAGTCTATTGCGGAATCGAGATGGGAAGCCCGGTCATCATCCGCTCGAAAAATCCGACCAATGCATGAAGATTACTACTTTGATCATCGCCTGACGAGCGGAATGGAATAATAGGAGCGCGGATGCCGAGCACAATCGAGTAGTGGGAATTTTCCTCCGATTCGAAGACAGTATTGAAAGTTCGACTAGTGCATCCCAGTAATATTTGGGCTGTCCAGGTTCCATCACGAGTGGATATTTCCACCGGATGGAATGAATGATGCATGTGATTTTCAAGTTCCAGTTTTAACATCGATGCAGCAGGAGACCGGGTCAATGAGAGAGTGGGCTGCCGAGGAGAATCGAGGAGTGAGAGACTTTCTTGGAGAAGCATTTCTGAACAGCAGCGGACGACTGCATCCCGGACCTTATAAGTATGTTCGGATTTTTCCTCAAGTGGTCGACTCGCCTGGATAACCGAACGATGTATGTGATATTTCAGGTTCAGCATGGACTCTTTAACAAGATGGGACAGTGGAAGAGCGGGTTCCCGAGTCAATCAAGTCGAGAAAAACTTTTGCCCGTGGAGAGACAGTATTGAGCACCCCACGATTCCTAACGAGATCGTGAGCTAGCTCGACCGGATTCTTCCTTAAATGGACATCATTTCGGGGGATTAAATAACTGCATGTGGATTCCTAGAATGAGCATAGCCTGACGAGCAGAATAGAACAGTAAGAGAGTGGAATGCCGAACAAGAGCAAGTAGTGAGGATTCTCCTCAGATGCGAAGACAGTATTGATGAATCAACAAGCGCAACCTGGTAATCATCCCTTCATGCCGATTCCAGCTTGATTGGACGTCCTTGCCGGATGGGATGAAAAATTCAAGAAATTCACAAGGATGAACATGGCTCCAGCAAAAGAGTGGGATAGGGAGAGACGACTGGCGAAGAAAGGAGAGTTATACAGATTTTCCTCGGAGACATGTTGTTGAGCAATAGACGAGTGCAATCCAGGCGCATTCAGCTGGTCCCGATCCTACTTACAGTGGATATCTTCCTCGGAGAATACGTACGATGTACGAAGCTTTTCAGGTTCAGCATAGCCTGACGAGCAAGATGGAACAGTGAAAGAGCAGGATGCTGAGCCTAATCGAGTAGTGAGAATTTTTCTCCCATGTAAAGACTCTATTGCAGAATCGAAATAAGCAGCCCAGTCATCATAAGGTCGAAGAATCCGACCAATGCATAAGGATTTCTAGTTTGAGCATCGCCTGACAAGCAGAATGGAACAATAGAAGTGCGGAATGCCGAATGTAATCGAGTGGTGGAGATTCTCCTTGATCAAAGACAAATTTAAAAGATCGATAAGTACAACCCAGCAATCATTGCCATGCCCGGGTTCTTCAATGAGAGGACTTTTCCCCCGGATGGAATGAATGAAACAAGTGATTTCCAAGTTCAAATATACCCTTAGCAGGAGAACGGGGAAGTGCGAGAATGGATTCCCGGAGAAAACCGGGAGGAAGAATTTCCCTTGCTGAGACATCATTCAGTAATAGACGAGTTCAACCAAAGCCTGATAAGCTCGTCCTCAATGATCCTCGAGTGCACAGTTCACTCGGAGAACCCGAACAATGCATGTAAATTTCTACGTTCTACGCGGCCTGAGAGGCAGAATGGAAAAGTAAAAGAGCGGAATGCCGAACCGCATCGAGTAGTAGAAGCTTTCCCATCTATGGGAATACAGTATTGCGGATTCGACAAGTGCAACCCGGTCATCACCCAATCGTCCCGAATCCCTCTTAAGTGGATATCCGTCCCGGGTGGGATGAAAGATGCGAGTGATTTCGAGGGTTGAACATGGCCTAAGCAGCAGGTCCGGACACGAAGAGAGGATTGGCGAAGAGGATAGAGTGATATAAATTTCCCTTGGGAAGAAATTCCTGAGCGATAGACGAGAGGAGCTCACCCTGTTAAAAATATCTTCCAAAACTTGGATCAAAACATCCAAGTGGATCAAATCCTGGATCCAGGTTGGATCAAAAATGTAATGCTATTTGATCCAACTTTGATCAAATGTTGGATTTGGGTACCGAAATTCGTCTGCCGGACTTGCGCACTGCACACTGTCCGAAATGTAAGTTATCGTGCGTAAGCGTTACCGTGGATGTCGTTTCCGATTTTTTTTAAAACGAATGTTCATACAGTCTAACGACTCGCTACATCTGTCTTGTTATCAGACAATCCAGATTATAACTCATCACATAATCTGCACTTCAAGAATTCAAGACGCCGATAAAGAAAGATCAAGCTGTTGAGGTTGTCAACATAACCTCAATTATGATAATTGATCTCATGTATCTGCTCCTTGGAGGTGGACTACGAGATTAGCAAAATTAATGATCTCATAACGTGAGTGATGAAGCGACCTAACACACAAATTTTTCCCAAAATCCTTCCGAAACAACACGCTCAATCAAAAGAACATAATGCAATATCTCATTCCAATACAGCGCATCAGGATCGCCACGCGCAAGTGCGAGGCAGACGAATTTTGCTCCTCAAATCCAACATTTGATCAAGGTTGGATCAAAGAGCATTACATTATTTGATCAAATTGGATCACGATTATCCAAGATTTGATCCAATTGGATCTTTCTTTGAAGATTGTTTTTAACAGGGCAGGCACTATAAGCTCGTCCCAATTTTGCCTCAAGCCAAAAAGGACATCTTTCTCGGAGAAACCGATTGATGTATGAGATTTTTCAGGTTCAGCATGCCTTGATGAGCAGATCGGAACAGTGGAAGAGCGGAATGCCGAATCTAATCGAGTAGTAAGAATTTTTCTCCCATGCAAATGACATTATGGCGAAATCGGAAGGAGCAACCCAGTCATCATCTCATCGTCCCGATCCCTTCTCGTGATGTTTCTCCCGAATAGAATAAACGAGGCAAGTGATTTTCGAAGTTGAACATGGACCAAGCAGGAGAAAGGAACAGTATGAGAACGGTTCGCCGAAGAAGTTCAATTAGTAAATATCTCCCTCGGAGAGACGTTTCCGACCGACTCAGGCCTTATAAGCTCGTCTCACAACTCTTCTTCACGTGGACAGCTCCTTTGGAGAAACTCATTAATGAATGAAATTTTTCCGGCTCAGCATGGACTGAGAAGCAGGATAGAAGAGTAAAAGAGTGCATTTCCAAAAAAATCGAACAGTGGAAGTTTTTCCCCATGGAGAGCCAGTATTGGTAAATCGACGATTCCGACAGGAAACTGTAATCTCGTCTTGACTCGCCTTTGACTCAACTCCTTCCCCACAAGATCCAAACACTGTATGTGATTTTTCATAATCAGCATGGACCGTAGAGCAAAATAGAATACTAAAAGAGCGGTTTGCCAAGAAGATCGACTCTTTGGAATTTTCCTCTCATAGAGGGACAGTATGGAACAGTCGACGATTCCAACCGGGTAGTAAGCATATCCCGAGTCTCCCTCGAAATGATATCTCTCTCGAGAGCTCCGACCAATGCATGCGAATTTCTAGCTTGATTACTGCCTGACGAGCGGAATAGAACAATAGGAGCATGGAATGCCGAGCCTAATCGAGTAGTGGGAATTTTCCTCCGATTCGAAGACAGTATTGAAAGATCGACTAGTGCATCCCGGTAATATCTGGCTTGTCCGGGTTCCTTCGCAAGTGGGCATTTCGCCCGGATGAAATGAATGATGCAATTGATCTCCAAGTCTGAATATAGCCTTAGCAGGAGTCCGGATAAGTGAATCGTCCCCTCTCAAGGCATACGGAAAATTTGCGGAAAGATCTCCGGTCGCTGGTGACGGAAATTTGGGCCGATGCATAACCTGATCATGCATGAGGTGATTGTGACTCATTTTTCCCACCCAGTCAATCGCACTCTACCAACGGCTCGATGATACTTGAGATGAGAGAACGAGTCGATTAATTGACGGGATGTAGTCGAGCTTGCCACCGTTGGATCTCGCGACTGCCATTACCGGAGCATTTTCGACCACAGTTGATTGGGCAATATTTGCTCAAATGCTAGATCGAAGATATCGGTCGCTAACCGTGGACTATATTCAGGATCTCTATAAGAATGCTAACTCACAGAGCTTACGAAAGATTTGGAAGAAGATTTCCGGTCGCTGAATATAAGATTTCGGGTTGATGCACGCCCGCGTCATGTATGAGGCGATCGTGACTCGTCTTCCTACCCCAGTGAATCCCATGCTATCATCGACTCTATGATAGTAGAGAGGAGAGCACATTAGATTCATGGACGGGAAGTAGTCGAGCTTGCTACTGTTGGATCTCGCTATCGCCAACACCGGTACATGTTCGACCTCAGTTGATTGGGCAATGTTCTGCTTAGTTGCTAGATCGGTGAAATCGGTTGGGAACGTCTTTTTCTCTTCAGAATGCCTATGAAAGTCGTACCCTTTCAAGACTCACCGAAAATTTGCGGGAAGGTCTCCATTCGCTGGCTACGGAAATTCGGGCGGATGCACTCCCGCATCATGCGTGAGTTGATCGTCACACATGTTTCCGACCCAGTGAATCCCATGCTACCATCGACTTGATGATACTAGAGAGGAGTGTACGAGTTGATCCATTGGCGGGAAGTCGTCGAGCTTGGTACCGTTGTATCTCGCGATTGCCGATAACGGAACTTCTTCGACTCCAGTTTTATCGGGAATGTTTCGCTTAGTTGCTAGATAGGTGAGATCGGTCGGGGTTGACTTGCTCATCGCAGAATCTTTATCATTTTCCCTTTACATAGTGGAATATTCTGATATTAACATTTTCGCAGCAATAGCAATTGTTTAAATACAGTGTGGTTCAACCGGCCAAAAAATCATCCTCGAAATCATTCTCCAAAAATCATGTACTCAAATAGGTTCTTGCAATCGATCAATTAAAATCGTTTTTCGATTTCAAAATATCTTAGGAAAATCTAAAATAGAATATTTTCCAAGTCATTGATCATCAGGTTGGACGGAATAATGGCGCTACAATATTTACAAAAAATACAGGAAATTTTGCTCAAACCATTTCAAAAACAATTTTCCATTCTTGGCCAGGCTCGCAAAGTAACATTGCCTTTTTCGAGTGTGCCAAGATACTACCATCAGGGCATTGTGGGTCGAAGGATGAAGGAAGGTTCGATGAATTGATTCCCTTACTCATAATTCTACCATATCCATCGATCCCAAAACCAAAATGTGCGAAGATCTCAAAATATACAACTACACTATGCATGTCGAGGCACATCCAGATACACTATAAACACGGTCGTATACACAGGTTCAACATATCCTGTCGAAGATTTTGCATGAAATCTTTAACAGGGTCTAGAGGTATCGCTAACTGCACTCACACGATAGCAAATTTCCCGAGACAGTTGGCCATTGAGTTCTTTCGATGCCTCCTTCAAGCAGATTCCAGATTGAGAGCTTGAGATCCAGACATTCAGAGCGCGCCAGGTTTATTACGACGAGATCGTCTCCATTGGTCCCCAACAAGACATGTGCATTGGCCTTCTTGAAGGTGTCGGAATGATACTCCGGATCAAATGTCGCCCAGAGAGCAAGATGGAACAGTAAAAGGGCGAACTACCGGAAATATTCGGGTGTCGTGGATAGTGCTCCTCTGGCCCATGTACTACAGTGATGCTTGATCGCATCGACGAGGACTGCAGGACGCTCTCGATTGAACTCCAAGTGGACATGCGCAACGGCTCAGCCGGGGGGTTCGGAGCAATCTTTCGGGTGTGATAGGGCCCAAAGATCAGGATGGAATAGTGAACCGGCGGATCGTGGTGAGCAATGGCCTTAGAGGACTCACGCTCCCTGAAGATCGAGTTTTGAGAGATATACCGTTGCATCACCGAGATTCATTAGTGTATTGATGGTTTCGGAATTCGAGTCTCTCGTCGGCTAGGCCGAGAATTCAAATGATTCTCTAGGTCAGAATTGGTCAAAGAGCAGAATCGAACAGTAAGAAGGCGAATCGCGGTAAGACTTTGCTTCTCAATGATCAGTTATCTCTCAATTTCACGGTAGCGGACAATTTGCTGGCCACAAGGTAAGGTGTCGGACTCTTGATCGAAAGATCTTGGGTTCCTGTCCCAGTCTCGGCCGGATTTTCCGAAAACGGGGAAAGTCGTCCTCGATGTTTTCTTCGTTTTTTATTGGTCGACCCTTATTAATAAACTCTTTGCCCATACAACTGGCTTCTTTAGTCACGATCTAGTAACAAATTTTGAGAAAAACATGACGAAAGATCATGACAAGGTCCCATGACATGCCTCAGAGCACATCAAACATTTGTGAATTCGTGACAAAAATTCATGACAAAGTCCCATGACAACTGCCCATGACATGACTCGGGCCGCGGAATATCTGGAAACTCATGACGAAAATTCATGTCAAAAGTTCATGCAGATGTTCATAAGAACGTTTCATATGTCATATCACTCCTTCCGACTCATGGCACGAATTGACAAGTTCATTACTCATGTTTTCTAGACAGCGTGACATCATGATTTTATGTCACGCGCATTACATGATTTTTTTCAATAGGGTCCATGTGAGTCAGCAGACCTTTCTTTTAGGATCGTGGTCTCGATGGATTCATTGCAGAGTGGGCCCGCTTGTGTAAAACAAGTGTGTGCGAGACGTTTGAAGCATTCCTGAACTTCGTGTTCTGAACTTTTGTCTATCCACTGCGATTGTCATTAACACGTTCGCTGCGGCGGGGCCCACCGGTGGGCCCCGCGTGTCTTTCCCCCAGTGCTGAGAATTTCGGCCTTATGGGAAATAACATTGGGCGGGGCCCACCGGTGGGCCCCGCCGCATCTGGGGACAGATCACTGATTTCAGCCTCCGCAGCGAACGTGTTAATAATAACTTTTCGAGTCCAGCGGTTTCATATGGATATCAAACAAGTTGACTAGAAACAATGCTTATTCATTTCATGAACTTGGGTCAATAATTTGGACTGTCATTTGGGCCAATCATCAGAGGTAAAGACTCACTGCTTTATGATTCAAACTAACATAATTCAAGAAATATATCAAAGTTCATCATCTTCCATCTTCCCAGTGACTTCTAAGATGTATCTACAATTCTTTCTTGATCTCGAAGCAGGAAACTCAGATCTGCATAAGGCTGTGACTAAGGGACTAGAAGCTACTGCCTTGAGTCTTTTGAATCAAGGTGCGGACTTTACCACACAAAATAGTAGAGGTGAAACAGCTCTCCATATTGCATTTCACAAGAATTTGCCAAGAGTAGTTGAAAAATTCTGACTAATTATGAAAATTTTGTAAACAATGTAACGGATAACAATGGGTTGTCTTGTCTGCACATTGCTTTTTCAGTCAGAGGAAAAATTGGTATTGCTCCTGTTGAGTTCTCTGCGGCGGCAATAGAGACTCCAGCACTTTTGTATCCAAGCGCTGTCACGTGGCGCCCCCAAGCCGTAGCGACTCTTACTACTGCGCTATCGTTTTTCTCTCGCCGCTTCAGGCTCGTTTTCTTTCAACCAGCTCGGTGACTTGTCTTACTCACTAGATGACATGGATTTAGACGAAAATAATTTCAATGAGAAGATTATAGACCTAGAAGCAGACCACAATGACGATGTTTTCAGTAACTTGCTCAACAAACAATTTGAGACTGAGGTCAAACAGACATCATCAAAAATGGATCCGGGTATGCTCTGGCATAAACGTCTAGGCCATGCGTCACTAGAATATCTCAAGAGACTGAAGAAGGACGAAATCTGTCTAAAAGGGGTCACATTCCCCGAATCCATCGAGGACTGTGAAGTGTGCATTCTAGCCAAGATGGAAAAGCTACCTTTCAAAGAGAAAAGAAGCAAGGCAACAAAGTCGATGAAAAGGATACATGTAGATGGAATGGGACCAGTGACACCAAAATCGTTCCCTGGAGGAAACAGATTCATAGTCACGTTTACAGATGACTACTCCAGATTCACAAAATCTTATGCAATAAAACACAAGAGTGAATCTGGAACGTGTCTAGTAAAATGCCTGGTTTCAATGAGAAATACTTTGGGTAAAGAAAAAAAGGTGAGCCATATCAGAGGTGACAATGCACTAGAATTCACTGCCGGAAAGTTTCTAGAGGTTATGAAGGAAGAAAAGATCGAAGCAGACTTTGCACCACCGTATACTCCGGAACACAACGGCACAGCAGAGAGAATCAACAAAACTCTTGCGTGTAAAATTAGAGCGTTGTTGACCGACTCTGTTCTACTCCAGAGTATGTGGATGCTAGCACGAGAAGTAGCTGTACATGTATACAATCGGTCACCACACGCTAGTATTGGATTCGAAATACCACTGAAGAAGTTTGCCCCTGATCAGCGATCGAATGTGGATGAACTTCGAAGGTTTGGATGCTTAGCCTATGTGAAGATTCCCAAAGCGGCAACAAAGTTCTCTCTAAGAGCCATCAAAACTTTCCTCGTCGGTTATTCCAAATCTGGCTACGTGCTATGGCATCCGCAGACTGGAAAATTCCTGAACTCAAGACATGTAAAGTTCAATGAAAAACTAACCTATAAAGATGTACTACGATCAAAGCGAAATGGAAATATGAACTCTATTGCATCAACCAATATATTTTCCACACCAAGAACAGAAGGGATTTGAAATCATGACTAATGATATTGAGACGATATTGATCAATGATAATGGGATGTCTCGAAATATCAAGGATTTATCTGGCTCACTGTGACGTCGCAGCACGGTAAAGTTCCATCGAGTCTTGTTTTTGAGTAAGAATGCCAAATGTATTAACGAACATCCATGACACTAGTAAATGATCTTTTGAGATGATGATCTATGACATGCCAAGGCGCACGTTGAGTGCATCATCGACAACAACGGAACAGTCCCAAGTTCGTCTCAAGTGGACAATTTGCCTGAGGATCTGGAGGATGAAAGTGATTCTGCTGGTCAATCATGTCCAAAGAGGTAGGGTGGAACAGTAAAAAAGCGGATTTCCGAGCATCATCGAAACTTAGAGATTCTTCTCCCAAGAAGGCGCAGTATTTAGCAATCAGTCGAGGCATCACCGGGAACTATTAGATAGTCCCGATTTATTCGCAAGTCGAGACTTTGGCCGAAAAGTCCCGAGGGTGTAAGTAATCCTGGAGGTGGATCATGGCCAAAGAAGCAGAATGGCACAGCAGAAAAGCGGATTGCCGAGTTCATCCTCGAATGATGATTGTGCCCAGAGGAGCCGAAAGATGCGAAGGATTTTGCAGGTCAAACATGGAGCAAGGAGCAGAATGGGATAAAGAAAGAGCGAATTCACGAGAATTATCGGGAAATGGATATTCCTCTCTCGTGGAGACACAGTATTGAGCAATCAATGAATGCATCTACGGAAAATATGGGATAGCCCCGACTATTACTCAAGCGATTGTTTTGCGCGGAAGATCCGGAGGTTGCAAGTAATCTTCCAAGTCGATCATGAACCGAGGAGCAGAGTAGAACAGTAGGAGATCTGATTGTCGAGCGACATCGGGTCATGGAAATTTCTTTCTCATACAGAGACAGTATTGAGTAATCGATGAAAACATCAACCGGAACTATCGGATAGTCCCATTTTTCCTTCAACGATTATCTTGCAGGAAGATACCAGTGATTCTGATGGTCAAACATGGCCCAAGAAGCAGAATGAAGCATTAGTAGATCGGTTTGCCGAGCAAAAAAGAGTTGAGGGAATTTTTTGCCTATGGAGACACAGTATCGAGCAATCAATGAATTCATCACCGGGACATCAGCCAATTTCGTATTCTACTCATGGGAACAAATTAATGAAGCAAATCACTCAATTAAGTTGATGATCAATAATGCAACTAGAACCTGATTCAGCAACTCTAACTGGAAATCAGCGGAGACACTTTTCCTCAGCAAAATCGTGTTTTGTGTTGATCTTTAACAAACAATATGTACAGCATCAATCATTCCAGAATCGAATTTAGTGACCCTCAAATGTCTGTGAATATATTTTTACATTCTCAATACTGTTGACCGATACTAGAAAGGAGTATTAGGAAGATAATTAGAAGTCCGATTGGAATTACGTGCTACTTGGAGATTTACTGGCATAATAAGATCGGAATGACATCTTTAAGCAGGCCTTTCGCCAGAGATCAAGTAACACGAAGTTCTAAGTGCAACAGGGTCGAGATTTCCATGTCTCATGCCAAAGGGACATATTTGTAACTGAATTACGCGAGAAAAATGTCTTCTTCCACCGTGACTACAGTCATCAGTAATTGACGACATCAATCATACTTGGCTAGATTCATAGGTTTCCCACTCCTGAATCAAATGCCGTTTCCAGAGTTACATTCCTAATCACCGCCCCGATTACAGGATTGTAAATTAGGGCGAATGTAAACATTTCGAGAATATTGTGATACACTAACAACTATCATTTGCTCTGTTACTCCGATAAGGACAGTCGTCAGAAGAGCAGATTTCGATACTTTGTTGTACAATTGATCATTCATCGGATTTTCATGATTGTTGAGCAATCTCTCTCAAGCCTACAGGCTAAGGCGTGGATCTTGAATCAGCGTGACACCAAAAAATCAAATTCTCCCGCATAACATATCTTGTATTACTGGTTCATAGAAAAATTTAGACTTCAGAAGTATTTGAGAGTGTTGGGGAAAGATTTTTCTCGGAAGTTTTTAGTCAAAATCGCCAGTTGCCCCAAATTATGACTCTTGTAACGGTAATATGACGTGATCACAGAATTGTACAAATTGTGACATTTGCTTCTAAGTATGAATGCTGGAGTCTACTCCTACGCTGCGATATCGCTCTTGATCAAGCGTGGAGGGGAATGAAGTGCCAGCGAATTCAGATGGAGAAGGATGAGATCGAACTCCATAATGTTTTGCAGACATTTGCGGCTCATTTTCATAACCCAGCTTCAACTGAGCCCCTATCCTTCCTACCCACAGCGCACACCGATGATTGATAGTCCCAATCTGATGTCCTGGTCCAATTTTTCGTATTTCGGGATCAGTTCGGTACTTCGGTCTAAAATATGACCATGAATCGCTGGGTTGAGCCACCGCATCCTCGCCGAGTTCAGAAGATCATGAGCTTGTTCGATAATTAAGGAATCCTTCCGAAATCAAGATTAAATAAATCTCATACACGCAATATTCAAAGCTTTTTTTTTTTTTTTTTTATTCGAAGCATTGAGGCCTTGAAGGCCTATACAGCTTTACTGTGTGGTGATACTGTATTCTGTGTACTGTGTTACGACTAGCGCAAGCTGTGTTCTGTTCTTGATCCTCGTACTCGTGGTTGATACGGAGAACTTCCCGGCACAGCCCACCAGAGATGGCCACTGTGCCCTCCTTGTTCATCCGGGCCCTCCCGACAGCTACTCCCAGATCCCACCCGCGTGCATCAGACGACTTATTCAGACACTCTGACAATGCACCTGAACCCTTTATTCAAGGCCTTCAGTGACCCTTTATTCAAGGCATCAACGGGTGAAACTGCTCGCAGTGACGGACTCACCTACTCGCAGAGTGGCAGGTCTCATTTGTATAACTGAGAGATAACAGTGTGTCAGTGTACTGTGTGTTTATGTAAACTCTTCGCATTCGCCCGGTTTTACCCGTGAGGCAAGGGAAAACTTTATTGTGTAAAGAAAACCCGCCTCGAAGAGCCCGGTGCACTTATCGCGTTACCGATTGGGCATAGATCTTACGCATCAGCGATCAGTTCAGAAGATCATGAGCTTGTTCGATAATTAAGGAATTCTTCCGAAATCAAGATTAAATAAATCTCATACACGCAATATTCAAAGCTTATATGAGGGTTTTCGCGAAAGTTTGAAGAATCTGAAATAGGAAAGAATTTTTTCCTTCGCACACCTTGGGAATGAGTTTCATATGATTCCTAGACCTTGGAAACATGTGAAAAAAGGTGCCACTGTTTTCTAACCCAAGATATCTAGTTCAGAACGACAATTACGGAATTTTACACTTGAAACATTCCTGAAGCAACTTTAGTTGAATAGATTCAACTCGAATCATCATTAAGACGATTGTTAGAAATTATATTTTGCCTGACTTGACTCTAGGGAAGAAGTCTCCATTGAATTATCAGGAATTTGATGAAAATCTCCATCAACAAATCATGCGGTCGCGACAGTCTAATTTCAATTCCTGGAGTATACTGTAGTGTTATTACGTTCATATTTCAGTCGTATACCACGGAAACATGAAAAAATCCGCGATCCCATAACTTTTAGAAGCTCATTTTGCTTACTTTCGGAGATCAAATATTTTTCCTGAGCTTCTCACAGAGATACTGACCCATAATGGCAATTTCTAACAATGCTCTTATACCCCTCTTGTGATAAAAGAAGAAAGAGGACACCATTCCAAACCTGTGCCTTGCGTTTGCTGAGCATGCCCTCCGGAAATAACGATTTTCGAAGCCAGTGGCGCGAAATTTTCATAAGTTTTGGAGCACCGCGAAATTTTTCTGGATCATAGCACAAATAAAAACCAAACGGGATTCGATTCGTCTCGTTTTGAACTCCGAAATCCCCCTTCTATAATTTCCGTTTGGGACAAGGTATTTCTTCATTTTAGCAAACTATAGCTAGAGGGAATGTTTTCACAAAACTGAGTTACGTCGACAAATGAGGGCTAACATTACGGCCAAAGCCACGCACATCTCTGATACAAATTTTTCTCGAAAATATAGTCATAGTGGATGAACATATAATTTCACCAGAATTTTTGAGGGTTAGGTCATTTTGTTACAGTACTATCAATTTTGAAAAAAAGCGAAAGTCCGCACGCAAACACCCTGAAATCGGTGTTTGCGGTCTGCTGTTGACAAACCGGTGCATGTCTCAGCAAAATCGAATAGAGAACGTATTGAGTGATGGCAGATACTCATGCCACTTCTTTCAGGAATCAATACCTCACAATATCTGTACAACAGTGGAGTTACACAAAACTTGAAAGTTTCGCGGGAACCCTCAGATATTGATCCCGGGAAATATATGGAAAAAGATATAGCGTCCCAGAAATTGAAAATATATATGAGAAACGTCCCAGAAATCGTATATATATGTGGAAAACGTCCCGAATCACTTCATATCTGATAAATTACTGATATCCTCATTTTGTGGGATGCATATATATATGAGAAATATATTATCCCAGAAATAGAGAATATATACAAAAAAAGTCCCAGAACGTTCTAAATATGATATTTAATCATATATTGTCAAATTCTGGGACGAAATATATATTTTCAAGAAAAAAATTTTCATATATATATTGCGTCCCAGAAATTGGAAATATGGCAAATATTCTCATATTCTAGGACGTCCCAGAATATGTGAAAATAGAAGGAGGCCTTCTGGGACGGCCCAGAAATTAGAAAAAGTCCCAGAAATTGGAGTAAGCTGTCACGGAATATCCCAGAATCTCTAGTTAAAGAAATATATATATATTCATATACCTTTTTCAACAATTTCTCAATCTTTGAGTACCTATACTCAAATTCATTTCCGAAGAGTTTGGTCCATTGTAAAATTGGAACGCGTGGTCAATTCCTACTGATACTCATTAACAAAAAGGGTTTGAAGATCTATTGTCAAAATTGAACAAGAATATGTTGTCAAAAATTTCATCATGATTGAGAGAATCTACATAGATGATGAAACAATCGTGTAGAAGAAATGTTCTCTTCCATCACCACCAACAACTTGGGTCTGTGAAATCGAAATCTGCAAACTCAACATTTCTGTTGAGACTTGTTGTATAAAATCCAATGAGGATACTTCGTGAGGTATTCGCAGGGATGCCCTGTTCATCCCCGACTTCCTCAACACTCAATTGTTCTGTAAGTCGGTAAGTGTGATAACTTCTCTAAGAGGCCCGGCGACGGGTAATGGCGTGGATATCCCGCAGGATTCTCACGAAGATAACCTGCGTACATCTAATATCGCTTTGGCCATGGGTTTTCTGATTAGATTCACGTTGGATTCCTACGAGGTATCCTTTCATGGATTATGCCGAGGACATCACGTGGGATTCTATTGGATACATTCTCCTCATTCCCTAGATCTCTCTTACAATGGATCGTCCAACCAGATCCGAATGGGATTCTTATCAGGAGTCCTTGAATGGATTCTGCTGTGAATATCTTGCGGGATTCCTGTGGGGAGTGCCGGCATATTGCCCATTTCATCCCAATTCGCGGGGAAATCCAGAATCTTGTGTGATTCTCGTGGGATTCCTTAAGATGAGGATGAGGCTGGGATATCGCATGGGGGTTTAACGTGAACGCAGGGAAACCTAGGATTATTTCTGCACGGGCTAATGTACGCTCGGGGACTAGCTGAACTGTCCAAGCTCGACATCGTGCTGCCTTACTCGCAATCATTGATTCAGGTAGGAAAGAAGTGATACAGAATGATCGTGAAGTAAGCTCTTGATGGACAGTTCAGGTGGTTCCCAAGTGTACATAGACAAAAAGCAGGGACTCGTTAACATATCACAGGTATTCGAATTAAGGTAGTACTATCGGTCATCGAATTACCGTACAGAAAATTGAGAAATTTGGCACAGTGGTGGATTGCTATCTCAAACTGCCTCAGTCAAAATTTCAGAAGCCTTCAGAGTCTGAGAGGAAAGTTCTGAGCAGTTTTGCGAAAGTCGATTTAACACGGTGGCTTTTGGGAAATTACGAGTAGAGTAATATCTACCGTACAGATTTTCACGAGAGTCGGTCCACAAGAGGAAGAGAGCACGAAAATCACATGGAAACCAACAGCTCGACGATTTAGAGCCTACGAAAGAAGATCTCAGCCCAAGTGTCACTCATTTCTGCGGTTTCGGGGTTAAGTTGTCGTCTGCTGCGTGCATTCACTATACCTATATCGCGGGCGAAAGAGAGTCAAGCGCGGGTATATTCTGAACTTGGACTCATCAGTACCGCTAGTACTACCTTAAGTGACGGAAGGCCAGGCGTAGCTAAACTGAAGATGATCAAGAGGAGTTCAAGCTCATCAAAAATTGAAATACTGTTTCCCATCCCGATCAATTCTCTGAAGAAGTTGCGCCGAAGGGAGTTCTTCTAAAACGTTTTCGAAAAGAGAAATCTTATCTATCTGCCGAATGCCCAAAAGGAGAAAATCCCAAAAGTGAGCACCTGGACTTGGAAAATTCTTCTTCCATTCTCCAGTCTCGTTCTAGGTATTCTGACTTCCTACTCCTCGAAGAGGTGGCTGGTGAAATGAGAGAGAATAAATGCCCTTTATTGAGTTGGATTGGTCCGTACAAAACAAAAATTATAGTAAAATTCGATTTCGAATTCACAAGGTGGAGAAAATACCCAATGCTCGAGACACATTAGTAGCTCACATTCTAATTGAGGGGTTGCGTTATATTGAAGGCATGGGTCTTATTTTATGAGAGCTCCAAAAGGGTTGGCGTATATTCGAGGATGGTTTACTTTCGAGAACTACTCATAATAAGCGAAACACGGTAGTAGTCAGTGAGATCAAGACGCACCAGAGAGATCATTGAATTCTCACCGAGTCCGGCGGAGAGAGTATAGTATGAGTACATCTGACCCGCTAACCCGTGAGAGTTGAGGCCTTTGTCCTCCGAAGCAACCTCAACCATGCATTTTCTGCATCCCGGAGCATTGGAATAGAGGCTGCTTGGCTTGTCGCTATCAGACTCTCATAGGTGCAAATGTAGGGTCAGTCTCTCACAATTTGCGGTAGACAATCAGTGCAACAGACTGAGGAGATGATTGCTCCGCTCGATTACCAATCCATTTTCTCTTGATGTCGAACCACAAGAGTATCCGAGCGCATCGAGTGTAATATATTACGTGTACAAAATAGCATCTCTGCAACTGACAGCCGTATATTTACCTTATGGGTGGATGCTTAGTCATCAACGCTCAATTCCACTGCCTATATACAACGCTCGGGATTCAATCACACGATGCAGGATCCTCGTCTACAGGGACTCGCGGCGCGATGTCGAACAGTCAGCAGTTACTGCTCTGTACTGCTCATCGTTTTCAATCGTCAGTCGCGCGAGCTCTAGCATGCATGTACCGCGCAGATTTCGATTGCACAGAATTCTATTGGTAGAGCCGTTTCTCTATTGCGAACGGAATGCGGCTTCTGATTCGTGCCGGAAATTAGATTGAGGTACAACTCTCAGTTCAAGTCCGTTTGATGTGAGTCACTTTAGGATTCCTTCGAGCAGTGAAGACTTTTGGTTGGCTGGATCGACTTGACTACGATTCAACATCAACCCAAACAGGCATTTCAAGATGTATCCTGTCATGATTGGATACAAATCTTACTGGACAAGATTGAAAGAAGTAGTTCGTTATTTTTCAGAATTTTTTCTTCATAACCGCAATAAGTGACATTGTCACCTGGCTCGAGGCAATCTTCCACAATTTCGGGAGCCCTTGCCTACAGATGATTCATTTCTGGGGATTCCATGCGGGTCAGTAATATTCCACAAGAAATTTACATTCATCTTTGCTTCAACCAATGATACTCCACATTTTTGATGGAATGAGGGTGCTTGATGCTATCTTTCCGTCTTTTATTCTTAAGTCGACACGGTCACCGTCCTTCGCGACCACAGAACTTGAAAACACATCTCACGAAGATATTTTGATGATTCAAACTTCGAGACAAGTTGTGAAAACTCTGTTATTGTCCAAATTGTATTCCCCAATCCGTCGCTCAGCCCAAATCAGAGGATCGGAGAAAAATGCATGTGAATAACTTGATCGCAGGCGCTACCTAACATATAATATGGTCACATTTTCATTAACATTTTCCTCCGAACCTCTTGCAATATGGTCTTGATGATGAGTGGACGAACTAAGTTAGATGATGACAAGTATTCATCATTCGTCCACTCGTCGTTTAGCCCAAATTGCAAGAGAATCGCCAAAAAAGGAATGACTTTCACCTTGCATGGTCACCGAATTGTCTTAAGAGGATGTCGGAGTTCCACGTGTTACCGACCGAGTTCCATGCCCATTTTGGACACGTTGGCTCGGATACGCAGCTCGCGCCTGGCTTGGGGCTTACCTCTGGAAGTTTCCTTACATATTTGGGGCTACTTTGGGGAGTAATTCCACACATATTGACGCCCATTAGTTCAGATGGAAGCATATGCAAGCCATATTTATGAGGTAATTTTTAGCAAAAAGTCAAAAAAGGATACCTTGAACAGTCGACAAAGAATCAGGACCCAAAAAGCTACTGAGATTATTGAGTCTTATTGACTCTTTTGAGAACATATTGTCATAGGTTAGATTATGAAAAAAGAAAAACGATTTTCTTTAATTGAGCTCAAAGTTTGGCATTTTTACGAAACTGCTCAACTTGTATCGACTGTGACTCCTATGTAAAGTCCGATAATCGACTTTTACCAGTGGTAAAATTGTAGGTTTCTCTAAGACCTTCAAAATGACTACCGGTGATTGTCAATTATCACTTTTCTAGTAGGAGCTAGGTCACTTGGAAGAAGACCCAAAAATTGCTAAAATATGCCCTCAGTAGAAAGCTTTTAGAAGTTGCTAGGCTAAATTATCGATGTCAGGTAATTTTTTTTTTCAAAAGTACTAGTTTCAACAAAGAAAATGCGTCCAAGTACGTCGGAAAATATTGGGTCTAGCCGGAGCTATCATTTTTCGAAAACAGGCTTGAAAGGGGTAAAAATGGGCCTTTATTGGTCCCTAGGGCCTACGGGGAGCTTCGAAAAAATCCAAAAAAAGTTTTTTGTACTTCTCAAACATAGAGCTAATGGAAAAAAAATTTTTAGGGATTTTTTCCAAACCCGCCTGGTGACGGCATTTGTCGAGTTACTCCGAAATGACTCATATGTTAAGCAGTCGAGGGGTATCCAGAGTATGGTGGTTGACACAACGTCTCCGAATGGGCTAGACGGTTGTAAATATTCATTTTCATTGGAAATTTCCCGTAGAACATACTCGTGGGAACCGTTTTTTTGGTGTCTAGTATAACATCGAGGCGCGAACAAAATAGCGCAAGAACTATATTAGCAAAATGCAGTGTCGCAACATCTTGTACTGAAAATGGCTTCGACAAAACATATATGGAGGTCTAGATGGGATATTAATTCATTATATCTATTGTACATTTTCAAGTAGAATTTGAATTTGAGCCCAAGTCTTTCCTTACTAGTCAAGTTTTCATTGGGATCGCAAAGGTCTCCCGTAATTCCCCTGGAAATCCCAATTTTCATTCAAATCTTGCAGATACAAATCAATCAAACAAGAGCTCTTCCCTCGTAATCGGGTGATATTTTGTCCACTCAATATGATGCCAACCGTCTTATGATTCAAACAAGCATCTGGAAATTGAGAACGAGCTGACTCGATCGGGGTTTCATCTGCCGAATCATAATGAAGTATGGAAAAATACTACAGTCCTTCGCAATTCAAAATAAACTTGACTAGGAAGGAAAAAATTTGGCTCAAATTCAAATTCTACTTGAAAATGTACAGTAGATATAATAAATCAGTACCCCATCTTGACCTCCATATACGTTTTGTCGATGCCATTTTCAGTACAAGATGTTGCGACACTGATGCATTTTGCTAATGGTTCTTGCGCTACTTTGGTTGCGCCTACTAGACACCATAAAATGGTTTCCACGAGCATGTTCTACGGAAAATGCCCTATGGAAGTGCATATTGACAACCCTCTAGCCCGTTCGGAGACGATGTGTCAGCCACCATACTTTGGTTACCCCTCGACTGGTTAACATATGCCAATGAGAATACTCTCTCAGCACCAATCAGCTAGGATAGCCGATCAGCTAACATGAACGGACTTTCACTGATTGAATCAGCTATTACGGGATGTAATCTGCAATGATATGCACCGCTCAGGGGTGTAATTCTTTGATTTCTCTGCGTCTCGTGATAAATTGTTGGCGCTGGTATTCGTAGTCGTTCATATTGTGTAGTGAGACTTATTTTATTATACAATTTCCGAGTCACTGTAATGTCCCGAATGTGGGTCACCCTTTATAGCTCTATGGAGAGTGGCCCACATTCGGGGCATGTAGTGTTATAAAGGGTGGCCCACATTCGGGACATATAGTGTTATAAGAGGTGGGCCACATTTGGGGCATATAGTGTTATGAGAAGTGGCCCACATTCGGGGCATATAGTCTTATAGAAGGTGGCTCACATCCCACATTCGGGGCAAGGGTGGCCCACATTCGGGGAGTGATGTGTTGTAGTGGGTGGCCCAAATTAGGTGCATATAGTGTCATAGAAGGTAGCCCACATTCGGGGCATATAAAGTTATAGAGGGTGGCCCACATTTGAGGCAAGGGTAGCCCACACTCGGAGCATATAGTGTTATAGAAGTTGGTCCACATTCGGGACAAGGGTGGCCCACATTCGGGACATATCCCGTGTAAAAATGATAGGGACGCGAACGCGCGCGTTCGCGTCCCCCTTGAGGGACGTGATCGCGCGCGATCGCGTCCCTCCAGGGAGGTGATTTCGTGAGTCGGGGTAGCATTTTGAAAAATTTTAGTCACAATAACAATTGTTTGGGTACTGTTCAATCTAACAGCTCAAAAAAATCTTCTCAGACACTCAAGTGTGGTCTTGATAGATTCCAATGATTTTTCTGGTCAAAAACATGTGAGAAATTTTGCGAATTGATCAATTGCCAAGTCTTTGAGAATCAGGATAGACTAAATGATGGCTTTACATTATTCACAATGAAAACAAAAGAATTTCACTCGAATCGTCTTGAAAACAACTCTTAATTGCTTATCAGGCTTGGAACCAACAAGACCATGCTCAGTACAGGAAGCTACTTTGCCATGGTCTTCTCAACAAGCATTTCCAAACGATTAATTCCCATGGTGCATCACATTCACGAGTCATTCTTTCTGATATTGCCAGCTTTTGGGTCGAAGGTCATATATTCCTCTGCAACTTATGGGATATGTTGCATATGTTGGAGCATCAGAATCGCAGTTTCTAGGCCCCAAAAATGTGGCGCGCTATCTATTATATTGGCGAGCTATAATATTTCAAATTTTTGATTGATTTCTCACCAGTATAGGACCCCATCATAAAGATACCCCAAACATCTATTTCGACGTGAAAAAAGCTGAATTCCACATAATAATATTTTCAACATCGGGAAAGGTTCACATAGCCCCCACACAACGATTTTTCAGGAATTTTGATTTTTCGGTCAGGAAGTCCTGTATTATTACAAAATCTGAGATTTTCATCAGATTTCTTGTCACATTATACGTCTAATATCGTTTTAAACAAATTGGGCGCATGGTGAGTTTGACTACCATGCAAAATTAGAAGTAGGGTCATCAAAATAGCGCTGAATTGCGTGTTTTGGGAGGGTGATTTATTATCATATCGGACAACAACATTTTGGGTCAGAAATAGTGCGTGCACCGTGAGATAACTTTATTTTGTGCGTTCCTCGACGTAGAGACTGCATGCGACCCCAGTATTGCTCCTAGACATCAGGATTTTCTTAATATCGCAAAATACTGAATTTATGAATAACGGCGTTTCCAGTGTTCTTTGCTAATTTTGTGAACACATGGTTTTGACGGTGCATCCTTGTGGTTTGCTCAAAGCGTATCCGAGTTATATCTCACGAATTTTGACATGCTAATGACGATACCAGGATCTTAAAAATGCTGGGATGCCTTTGAGACTAGTGACAATCTGATCTTTCGAGTTGCTATCGGCGAACTTTGACCAATTTTGGAACGAATCTGAAAGGGCTCAGGAAATCGACAAAACACATCCTCTTTGATCTGATACCGAGTCCATATTGCCTTCGTCTTGATACATTAGTATGTCAAGACAAAATTATTTGCAGTAGCTCAAAAAACGAAGGATCAGATGAACAGGTGTTGTTCCAAAAAGAAGCCTTCGATAGTTTGTTGAGGTAAGGCCAAGCCTCCCCGTAGTGGGTCAAATATGCAGTTTCCTAGTGCCACGTGCTTCTAAATTTATATAGATAGTCCTTACCAAAAACTCGAGTTGATATATCTCGCGGTTTATCTAGTGCTGAATGTCTTCATTCAGTTGCCTCCATGTTAATAACATGGTGAATCTACATGAGCTTAGAGTGAGAAACAATGAGGTTTATGAATTCCCTCCAGGATTCGATCACTAACAAGGAGAGGTCCGGCCTTGCGGGTCCTGGGTTCGTCCCCAAACTCTGGAAATCATCTTGTTTTGGTGAAAAATCAAGGTATGTCAAAGGATTTGATCCCATGAGCCACTCATCCCGAGATATAGCAATGGAGAGCGTGGGCATATAATATGTCAAATACTAATCTTCAATATGGCCAATACTAATCTTCATAGCTGTATCTCAGGATAGATGGCCTATGGGATTAAATGCTTTGGGATACCCTATTTTACACCAAAACAAGATGTATCCCAAAGTTTGGGACGAATCCAGGACCCCCAAGGTAGGACCTATCCTTGTAAGTGGCTGAACTCGGTAAAACAGTACGATTTCTGGCTGAAACGTTAGATGGCACATCCTACAATATACTATCAAGAATTATTGTATGAAAATTAGGGCGTGACGTCAATAAACGACGGAAAGATGCACTCTCTTACATCTTCTTCGATTTTTCCGTTATTAGTCGGAAAGGATTGATTTTTCCATAAAATATGTACAGGAATGATTCGTAGATCTTTCAAAGATCCACAAAAATGGTCTGATTACTTTTCCTCGCAAATTGCATTCCTTCGGACTGATTCGCATCAAAGTCAAAATCGAATACATTAAAAAGTTCGCCGAAATTATTCATATTGGTCTCAAAATTATTTTCTCTAGATAATTGAGTTATCCAAGAGCAGAAAGGATCTCCTCGTATTTTTGTTCAAGTTTATCGTTTTCGAGTGGTGAGAATATCAAATTTCGCGACTTCCAAACCCAAATGCGATGCTTTCATGACTGCATTTAGGGTTGAGAGCTGCGAATTTTGCTATTTACATTACTCGGAAACGATCGATCGAACTCAAGGAAGATAACCAAAAGACCTTTGCTGATCCAAACTGGCTCAATTATCTTAGAAGAGTAGTTTGGGCCCATTATGAACAATTTTAGTCAGCTTTTTTGATCAACTTTGTTTTGACCCCGATGAAGAATAACTCCAGTGGGATGCAATTTGCGAGGAGAAAAGTACAGCTCGATTCCGTAAATCTTTGAACATCTTCACTGCGATGGGCCCCACCGGTGGGGCCCATGCGTCCAACTCTGTGTGCGGCGGTGATCGAAATCCCATTCAATGGACCCCACCGGTGGGGCCCATCGCACATAGGACCCGATCGCGATTTTTGCCGTCGCAGTAAACGTGTTAAGAATCTACAAATTATTTCCGTACCAATTCTATTGAAAAATCGATATTGACTATTATGACGGAAAAATCGAAAGAGACGTGAAAAAACGCACGCCTTCTTTGTTTATTCATGCCACGCCCCAATTTTTGAAAGATAATCCCCTATACTATCAATTATTGGATGTACCACCTATTGTTTGAGCCCGAAAATGATCCCATTGTACCGAGTATAGCCACTTTCTGTCACCAGATTCGTCTTTTGGTAAGCAATTCAACTCCCTCAATGTGAACATGAATGTTCATATCTTGATGGTAGGTATATCAAAGGTTCTTCGACATGATCAAAGTATAGGTCTCCAGGACATCTGATATCGTATCAAGGTATCAAAAAGAGTCCGTTTCAGTAGTTTTAGTGTCCCGCAGGTACCGATTCTCGAGGTTTGACTTATTACGAGGAGCTAGAGCATCATCTCAGGAAATGATAGACCACCTCTTTCGGAATAATGCATGTATATTCGACCCATTCAATTCGAGGCTACAGCAAATAATTTTCACTCAACAAATATATGAAAACGGAGAAAATATAGACTCGGTAGCTCAAATAAAAATGTATTCCGTCGATTTTCTGAGTCCTTTCAGATTCATTGCGAAATTGGTCAAATGCCGATTCAACTCGAAAGATCAGCTTGTCACCCGTCTCGTGGGCATCCTAGCAATTTTAAGATACTGCCATCGTGTTTAGCAGGTCAAAATTCGTGAGATTTCATACCTCGGCTACGCTCTGAGCATACCACAAGGTTGCACCATCAAAACCATGTGTTTACAAAATTAGCAAAGAACGATAGAATAACGCCGTTATTCATAAATTCAGTATTTTGCGATATTAAGAAAATCCCGATGTCCAGGAGCAGAACTGGGGTCGTATGCGATTTTTTCGTCGAAAAATGCCCAAAAAAAGCATTTCACGGTGAATGCACTATTTCTGACCCAAAATGTTGTTGTCCGGTATGATAAATCACCCTCCCAAAATACGCGATTTAGCGCTATTTTGACGACCATACTTCTGATATGCTAAGGGTGGACAAAGCCACCCTGAGCTCAATCTGTCTAAAACGGTATCCGACGGAAAATTAGACGATGAATCCGATAAAAATCTCAGATTTGAGATGAAATAGGGCTTATTGCCCGAGAAATCAATTGTCCTGAAAAAATTGTCGTTTTCGGGCTACATTGACCTTTCCTGATTCCAAAAGTGTTATTTTTGTGGAATTCAGCTTTTTTACGTTGAAATAGATGTTTTGGATATCTTTCTTATAGGGTCCTACACTGGTGAGGAATCAATCTAGAACTTGAAAGATGGACAAGTTCTCAATTTTTAAAAACAAAAATAGTGCACAAAATTCGCAATGATATGACTTTTGAGGTTTAGAATAGTATATTATGTACCTGATTGCGACACATTTTTTCACCCGGGATGTGCTAGATGATAGCTGGGTGAGTAAAAACTGTGCTCTCCACCTTGTTCATCATATGGAACATATCCCTAAAGTTACAGGAAAATGCATGACCCCTGACCCAACAGTTGGTGATACTAAAAAGAATTACTCATTTATGAGTAGTTCCACGCGAAAGCGACCTACGAAAAAAGGTCATGTCTCAGATCTTTTTCTTGGCATTTCCATTCGATTCTATGGTACAAAATATGAATTCTACATTACCTGTCGAGCCCCGAAAAAATTGTTTGGTACCATGGCGAGAATTTTCGAAAATAGAGTAGAATATATTTCTTACAAATTCAAGCAACTTTTCTGCTCTAAAATACAAGTAACTTGAATGCTTGCAGGAAAGGACACACAACTGACGGCGTTCGAAAGGTCTTGAAAAACCGATTGAAATTGTCATTGGAAGACTGATATTGAGGTCATAACGTCCTGTAGGAGCAAAAGTGAGAAAATTATTAAACAATGAATGCCTCAAGAGCCTACTCTCTCATCTCCTGAACATCATTTATTTGTTGTACAATTTTGTGTTCTTTCAGAAGAAACGGCCTCAATGCACTTTTTCGTGTTCTTTTTCTCATTTCTCGCGAATCCATTATACAGGCAATTCAAGACCATCGGTTGACTGCACATGCGCAGGAATTTGGATCGCTGAAACCAATAACATTGGACTTGACCAAGTCAATTTCATCAACTCAGCCCGAAGCTACAGCGTACGAAAGATGAAGCGTCAGCTCGAGTACGTCAATAGTCCAAACGACCCCAAATCGCGCCCAGATTCCCCTAATATTGTCGTGGTGGCTCCGACTCACCTGGTACTTGTCGGGACCCAGTGGTCTTTCAAACGTTGTAGCTCCGAGCCAAATTTAAGGAATTGACCTTGTCAAGTGGTCATTTTGCAGGAGATTCCCTTCGGCTTCCCAATGCAATCGATTCCAGCTTTCCAGAGCCCTGAGCGTGAGCAGTAAACAGTAGACGATGTCAAATCGCCACGAAAATAAGTTCGCAAAAAATAAAAGGAACAGGCCTAAAAACGCAAAATACTTCATAGGGACTATGTTTCCAAAAAGAACACAAACTTTTATATCAAATTGGTGATTTTCAGAAGATGAAAGAAATGAGCTCTTGAAAAACCACTTTATTGTAACTTTTTTGTATTTTTGCTCTGACACGTCGTCCATGACCTCACTATCATCTCTCCAATAGCGATTTTGACGAGTTTGATATGTATTCCAAGATCTCTTATAGATTGCTGTCTACCGCGTGTTTCTATCTGTGAGCAAACTCGAGTGGAAAAAACTGCTTAAATTTGTAAAAACTCGTCATTTTCGAGAATTCTCGCTATGGGATCAAACTGAGAACTCCATATTTTCTACCATAGAATCGAATTGTATCTGAGACATGACCTTTTGTCGTAGGTTGCTTTCATGCCGAACTTCTCATATGTGATCCACCATGAGAATTAATCGTTTGGAAATGCTGGTTGAGAAGACCATGGCAAGGTAGCTCCCTGTAATGAGCATGGGCTTGTTAGTTCCAAGCCTGATGAGCAATTAAGAGTTGTTTTCGAGACGATTCGAGTGAAATTTTTTTTGTTTTTATTGTGAATAATGTAAAGCCATCATTTAGTCTATCCTGGTTCTCAAAGTCTTGGCAATTGATCAGTTCGCAAAATTTCTGACATGTTTTTGACCAAAAAAATCATTGGAATCTATCAAGACCACACTTGAGTGTCTGAGAAGATTTTTTTGAACTGTTAGATTGAACAGTACCCAAACAATTGTTCTTGTGACTAAAATTTGTCAAAATGCTACCCCGACTCACGAAATCACCTCCCTGGAGGGACGCGATCGCACGCGATTACGTCCCTCAAGGGGGACGCGAACGCGCGCGACCGCGTCCCTCGGGGGGGGGGGGGGACGCGATCGCGCGCGTTCGCGTCCCTACCATTTTTACACGGGTATAGTATTATAGAAGGTGGCCCACATTCGGGGCATGTTGTAATATGGAGGATGGCCCACATTCGGGGCATATAGTTTCATAAAAGGTGGCCCACATTCGGGGAACGATGTGTTGTATTGGGTGGCCCACATTCGGGGCATGATGTGTTGTATTGGGTGGCCCACATTCGGGGGAAGGATGTCCCACATCCGGGATATATAGCGTTATAAAGGGTGGCCCACATTCGGGACATATAGTTTCGTAGAAGGTGGCCCACATTCGGGAAATGGTGTGTTTTGTTGGGTGGCCCACGTTCGGGGCATGATGTGTTGTATTGGGTGGCCCACATTCGGGGAATAGTGTAATATGGAAGTGGCCCACATTCGGAGGAGGGATGTCCCACATCCGGGACATATGGGCGGCTCCGGATCAGAACGGTATAAGTCCATTTTGGTGAAAATTGAGTTTTTGACGGGAAACGATAGAAAATACATGTGAAAACATGTATGTACAACTCCGGAAGTAGAGATGCATTTTGAGGCATCACAAGCGACACGACCGTTTTTGTCCCGAAAAAAGTTTCGACTTTTTTTCCGGATCAGAACGGTATAAGTCCATGTTCTCGCTCAATAATATCGCTTTTGGGTCTTCCACGTTCATTTTTCGTGCTTTTATGCATAGTTAGAAGTCATAGCTACTCTCAGAAACTACAAGTAGGGTTTGTTATGTTGTCCAAATGATTGCATCCCGTGGTTTCGAAAAAGGTGGGCCGAAAACCGCTCACTTCTCTTTCACGCGTTTGGACACAGGGGAGTCCTATGAAGATGAACAACCACCGGTCAGTAATCCCATGGGCCTGGGATCTTTCTCTAGAAGCCCTGGTGTCTCATTTTCTTATCTCTTATCGTCATTGAAAGAGCCGAATTTCTTAGTGATCGTTCCAAAAGCGTAGTAATGAGAGCGATCGGTACTGAGCTTCCAAAGAAATTTGATTTTGCATCATGTTTTCAGGCATCTTCTCTGAAGAAAAATCAACTGCGTCCGTGATGCGACAAACTCAACTAAGCTATGCACTTCCTCCTTAGGAACAATGCCAATGGTAGAGAAAGACTGTAGCTTCATTACAGAATTTCGGTTACAATTTCACTATGAAGGGTTGTGATCTATCAACTGGGGTTCTTTTCATTAACAGTCATCCGGCCTTCATTTCGATCTCCCCGCCACTCGGTACAAGTGAACCTCATTTGGGCAAATCTCGTAGATTAAGATAGCCTTCCTGAATTGAGATATCTGCAACTAATCTTAACCTCATTCTATCGGTTGATCAACAGTTCTGTTTGTTGAGTGGGGATCAGTCCCAATTCATCGTTTGGATCCCCTGGTCGATTAAAGTCTGCATTGCGATTTTTCCTATACAACCTTAAATTGCCTCTGAATACATGACGTAAAGCTGCGTGCTATGTGATCCCCAAAAATTATACTCCGCACCGGGCCGCTTGAGTAAACTCTCCTTGACTGGATTTCCAAATAGACGCTTGTTGACCTCAATGTTGGAAATATATCCTTAGTCACGATATCCTGAATGAGATCTTTCTGCGAAGAACAGTCTCGGCTGTCAATGAGATTTTATAGAAGTCATCCTAAATTAGAGAGGAATTTTGTTTACTGCGAGAAAAAGTCGAGGACAGTCATTAAAAATCCAAAGAATTCTCAATTTATACCGTTCTGATCTGGAAAATTTTTTCCACCTTTTTTCTCGCTCAAATCGGCATAAGTCCGTGGTTTTTTTAACGTTTCTTGATCTCAAGGGTGGAAACTCATAGTTTCTCGACATTTTCCTACTTCAAACGGTGAAAATTCATCATATTAACTACTTCTCCCGATCTAAAATATTAAATGTGAATTTTTTTCAGAAATGGTGGACTTATACCGTTCTGATCCGGAAAAAAAGTTGAGAAATTTTCCGGATCAGAACGGTATAAGTCCATTTTTTATTGCAAAATGAGATGTAAAAAGTGTAAAAAATTGAAAATCAATACGCCCCACGCGAAAGATGAGATGAAAACACACTCACTACACGGTAGAATAAGAATATTTACTTCAGATGATAACTCGAATTTTCCATATCACAAAAACTTTGAGGCGCATTTTCCAGAAATGGAAAAATGGACTTATACCGTTCTGATCCGGAGCCGCCCATATAGCATTGTAAAGGGTGGCCCACATTCGGGGCATGCAGTGTTGTAGAGTGTGGCCCACACTCGTGGAATATTGAGTTATAGAGGTCGGCCCACATTCGGGGCATGTAGCTCTGTGGAGGGTGGCCCACATTTGGGACGTATACTTCAGGCCAAAAACCATACTAATCTGTATCTTCATATCATGACCATTCAGGAAACTCCATTATCGATCTAGAAAGTAGTGCTTTGAAATCCGATTTATTTGGGACCTCTAAATTGATTGTTACTGTGATGCAAATATTAGTCTAGAACAAGTCCTGGAGTAATTTGAGTATTTGCATAGAGTAACACTGTATAGTGCATACGGCACAACACGAAAAATCAGCTATATTAGCTGAGATTCCAACTATGTTAGCTGACTGAATCAGCTATTATAAGCCATGATATTTCAGTCGACGGTGTTTTACTGACACGAATAGCTCCTGTAGCTGAATTTTAGCTACATTAGCTGATTTTCAGCTACAATCACTGATTTATAGCTGATTATAATCAGCTATATAGGGCCTCTCATGTCAAGAAATGAGTAAGTATCGAATGAATACGCCTTAGTTCGTCGCGACTTGGTCTGGAAAAGTCGCTAATGTGTTCATGCCGATATTGGAACCCGGATTTGTGGAGTTTTTTCACCAGAATTATCAATTCAAGCGTGATTTTAGTGTTTGCTGATTGGATCAGCCGTTTGACGACCCATAAAAGTAATAGCTGATATTTCAGATATATAATAGCTGATTGATGCTCAGAGAGTACATGGATCTGAATGGCACTTCAACATTTTCTGCTCGTCTTTTGGAAACAAGTCAGCTAGGATTTCGATCGAAAAACTTTCTGAATCTACGAAACATAACGAACAAAACCCCATGAGCCTAGTTTTGGTTGACATTTTTGGTCCATTTGTTCGATCTTCCAGTCCACCGTGATGATAAACTGTCCGGCCGAAGACATGTCCCATAATTTTATCATCCACTAAAATTGAGTAATGTCTCTTTGAACTCCAATTCATGTGATTTGAAGTCACTTTCATATATTGGCAAATTTCAATACGTCTGATTCAATTCCATTGGAGCATATATCCTTCCTTGGTGATCGGAGATCATTCGCGTGAAATCCATTTTACGTTCAACAAATTCGTACACTCTCCTTATGAGAACATTCTTTATATTAATTTGATGAACGTACGTTTTCCTGTAACTAATCTTAGTTTTCAAAAAGCTGTCAATATGGATAAATCTTGGCGGGGCTCGTCTGAATCGAGTCCGATATAATTTCTGGCTCGTATACATAATTTCTAAATATCATGAACAAGGTATAGAAACCTTTACATAACTCTCGCAGAGTATCTGTGTCAGTGGTGCGGAATAGATCTCGATATAGAGCGTGGCCCACCGTCGTAGCGAAAGTATTGAGTACAATTGCAAAGTCGATTCTGATCATCGTCAGAGCAAAGGTTCTAATACTGTTTGTCATCGATGAAATCCCCCACCTCAGCCAGTGAGCGGTGCAGTAAAGATCACAATGAAAATCAAGATAAAAATGAATCGCGCGGAGAGCAACTCGGCCTAAACAGCACTTCTGCGGCTGTTGCCTTCGCTGAACACTCTACGCTCGCGGTTGTCACGTCCGATTCCCAGCTCGCCCAAGCGCTAGCACGTGTATCTATTTTATTGTGCATCGCATATAGGAGGGTGAAAGGCACCTGATAGGCTGTGGGGGGTTATGTAGGGTGGATTCCAAGCGAGGCGATGGAATAATAGCTTTTTGTTCCGGATGAAAAGTGGCGCGCGCTCAGGTCCTCGACCCGTCTCTCAAACGCTGATGTCGATGGCACGGCCATGCTCAAAACCGATCTCGGGTGCTTGGGGCTTGCGCTGCGAAGCCCGATGCACAGCAGCGAGAAAAAAATACACGGGATATGGGATGTGAGAGAAAGAGAGACTGCAAGACAAAGAAAAATGCTGCATCCGCGTAGGGCGCAGCCCCGCCGAATGCCATTTCTAGCATTTTCTTTCAATTACACTTGAGTCAAGCAATCGCATGCAGTATGGCAAACTAGTGCGCACCTCGCCAACTCCGGAACAGCGCTGCTCCGGAATTGCATCGCCCTCGAGTGGAGTGTCCGGCTTGCGCTGATGCAAGGAGGTTAAGATTTGCGTTTCTCCCCGTTAGTACATTGACGATGGAACAAATCGAGAGAGAAACAGCTCGCGGAAAATGGATCTCATTCCGCCACTCTCCTCATCCTAAGGCAGTTCGACCCCGACTTCCTTGCATTTCCCTTTATTTTCTCTCAGACAGCTTGAAATATGCCATTATCCTTCAATGAAGACAAAACCCTTGTGAAAATCTTCCGGGAGAGATCATTTTGAAGTAAAGCAAGGTATCTCGGAGGCTCTTTCGAAAAGCTTGTTACTAAAACGCGTGTAATGAGCTCGGGAATTCGTTGGAAAATTTCGCCATCGCAAAAAAACAAGGAATATTCACTGAATATCCTGAAAAAGAAGCGCCATTTGCTGTGCATCAGATAGTGGATATGTCATTCTCTTTCATCCTCTTTGAGATGTTCGAGGCATTTAATTATAACATCATTTACTCAACAGCCGTCAGGAATGAGCAAAGATTCAATTCAGTCAGACCACGGGTGATTACTATTTTACTTCATTTTATTCCTCAAAATATGCATAGTGATTCAATATATTGTATATAATTAATTGGTACAATATCTCGGAGAAATGATTAGGTGAACATTCTGAGGCCGATAAATTCTTGTCATTAACATCATAGAATTCGTCCCGGACTGAGACATTTTTTACAGGGTCTGTCTAATCCTCAGTCTAATCACTATTCTCTTGGCTTCTTCACTTCTTCGCTGTCCATCAAGCTTGTTTTCCTTTTGCAGAGCGAGAATAGCGAAAATTGTTATAATCTTCAACACAAGCTGCTAAAATGGCTGCCATCTATACATGCACAGACAAATTGGGAGCAAACGTTTTTTGCATCCAATCTAAGGTATGGTTATGATCAGTTCGTGAGATCAAATTGTGCTCCAGGATTTGACACAGGAATATCAATATTCTTAGACCAATAGTTTGAACGGCTCAAATCAGTATTTTCGTTTTGCGTCAACATGATAACCACGTTCTGAGTGCGAAGAAGTGTCATATTGCACGCTGTTTTATGATAAACACTTGAGGGTCAGGTTGGGTGCACCCCGCCCCTCCCCCGTGCCTTACGCCGAACCTCCGTATTTTGCTCACAAAATGGCTTTAGATCGGAAATATGCAACTGAAGGTTTGTGAAAGCTCTGATACACATAATCGGATGCGCTATTAAGGTACCTTAACCGCCCCCCTCCACCCCCGCGTACAAAGGCGAGTTAATCAGTCCTAATGACAGGGGGTCTATTCTAAACTCTGGTCATGGTCTCTTGACCACTCTTGACCACTAATAATGGTCGCATGACCAGCGCGAACAGCGCGCGCGTGGATGAGAACGTACGGCGTTTATACGGTCGCGTAAGCTTCGGAAGAGTCCAACGGGGAAACTCCGTGCGTTTTGGTCCACGCGCGCGCTGTCCGCGCTGGTCATTTTGTACTGATATTTATAAGATACTGCATACTTCCATATAAGCTCATTCGAGACCTGTAACACAGAGAACCTCCATAGGTAAGAATCTCCAGGCTACGTGACGTGGGCACCACGCCCGAGTTTGCAAGAAAATTGTAAAAGGAATACTATCTAACTGTGCGTCTTAAGCGTGTTCAGATACCATTTGAAAATTAATGGTGGATGTTATAATTTTTCAACAAAAGGAAAACAATAATAATAATGAAGACGTTTCCAGGTGCTGGAAAACTCAACAAATTTTTTTCTCGGCAACCGTAGAGTCTGGAAATTCTGCGTGTAGTGCGATCAATCACTCATAGTTTTTTCCAGTGAAGGATATTCTTTACTTTATCAAAATACATCTTATTTCTGTAAAGATTTGATGAAAACAATCTATCTAGTGGTTGTGCGCGGTCACCGGAGCAGACGACGCGGTGGCGAGGCGCACCACCGTGTCATCCTGGTGCTTCGTGTTTGACGAATTTGATATTCATGGAGAAGACAACAATGGTTTTTTAGGCAGTGATTCCGCACCTGAAAAACTAAGCCATCCCTCACGTGGAGATGATCGCCGATGAGACAGCAGAACTTCGCTTGAACAGTCGTTTCGCGTTCAAATATTAAATCATCCCTCGCGGGGGATGACCGCCAAAGAGACGAGGAGATGACAGAAGTTTACTTAGACAGTAGTATTGCATTCAAAAACTAAACCATCCTTCTTGGGAGATGAACGCTGTCGAGATAATAGAGACTAGCGTAATGCATCGCGTTGCTCGGCTTGTAAGTGTTCCCGAGAGGCGTATTAGTTTTTCAAAATGCTTTTCGAAATCAAATGAGAATATGTTCCTAAAAATTTTAAATATTTAGTTGAGCGATAGTTTTTCACATGGTTTTGAACTCACGGAGACAATAAAAATACCATCAGTTAACTCAATATATGGAATTTGTACAGAACATATTTTCATTTGATTTGAAAGAGCATTTTAAGAAACTAATACGCCTCTCGGGAACTCTTACGAGCCGAGCAACGCGAGGCATTACGCTAGTATTTTATAATCTATCAACTTTTTCAGCACACTCACACACAGTTACACACACACGCTCAAACATACACACTCAACCACACACACGTCCATACACACACGCACCCTAACCCCTCTCCCACATACCCACTTAACCTCTTTCCTAGTAACAAACATTTCTATACATTTACACACGTGTACGAAGACACACATAAGCAAAGAATGTGATGCGCGATCAGTCACCCACGGCATCATACAACCGACACATGAAATCATTGGCGCCAATGAGGCGCCAATTTATGGTACAATGTTATGATATGTACATATGAGTAACTGATCACTAACTGATGAGCTTAGTCTCCCATTTGCTTTCCTCGCGAACACACAGGTGCGTTGAAAATTTGGAGAGGATCAACGAATGCAGTATTATATATAAGGTGAGGAACATGCAAAATATTTACTTATATTTGAATTAAAATAAGATTATAAACATAATACTCTATATATGAGTTTAATTTTTTTTCTATATTTATAACATGATGACACTGCAATAAGCAGCTCAAATGGAGAAGAGCCACCAGATGGATCAGTATAAACTAACAAACCAATTCTTCACAGATTTAATAGGTAAGTTGAATCTTTAATATTATATTTCATCGAATGAAATGCCACAAATATAACCATGACATTATAAGTATTCACTCCATAGGTATAATAAACGTACAGATGTATCGAATATGATAATTCTTTATAATTTACAGGCAATCAAGGAGTAGAACCAGCATGAAAACGGAGTCGGGGGGACGGAGGGAAGATGGGAGACAACATCTATTCATCCCAAGGAAGAAACAAGGCGACAATAGGATTTATGAAACGGATTGAGGGGTGGATAATATTTAGATCATATTTCAGATGCGTGTATTTGAGATTACATTCCGCCTTTGGGATATCTTCACAAGGCGATGTAAACTCATGAGAATGTAGTTCAACAAAAATCATGAACAATGCAAAATTATTTCCCAAAAGACTTCAACCAACTGCTTGAATGAAAGATTTCCTGATTGGTTGGATGGAGAATTTAATAATTTGATGGCAATTTCAACCAAATGGTTGAAAAACTCAGTGAATTTTCGACTAAACTGGTTGAATTTTCAACCAAATGATTGAATTGACCTTCAACCGGCTGTCTGGATTTTCCATTCAACCAGTCGGATGACATTTCGGAAAATTTTTTATAGTATATATTCAACGCGGAATTGATATACATTTGAACTATCAAAACTTTTGATCATTCTTCGCTACGCGATATGCTTTTTCATTTCATATTCTCAATCTTTCATTTTTTCTCTTCTTCCGTGAATTTTATTAGTTCTATCACAAACGTACCATACATATATCTAGACTATAAATCTCATGAGAAAAACAGCAAATATTATACATCACGATGAATTATATTCAAGTAACAAACCCGATAGACGTAAGATGTTGAAAGGAATAATATTAATGCGAAAAATTTGTGCAAACTTTCATTTTTTCAGAATATTAATATATCATAGATGCCACAAAAATCACGAAGACGAAACATCACTATCGAGGTTGCCATTCACCGCACGAGATGATTCCAAGAGAGTTAAATGAGTTTTAAAATTTTTATAGCCAATTGTTGATAATCCGTGATAAAAATAATAAAAGATTTTCCCTTTCCCCATCCTATCACCTTATCTCATCCCAATGTCATTTTATTGATATATACAATTTTATTATATTGAGTTATCAGTATCGAGAAGCAAGAAAACAAGATTAGGAGCAATTTCAGCAATCATGGAGACATAAGGTTGGTGAAAATCCAGATACCACCCTCAGAATCCCTGGAATCGCTTCAGTTGAGAAGACAAAAACAGAAAGTCTTGTAACGACGGAAAAATCCTCACTATTTCTTATGAATCTTCTCTACACCCCATCGATTAGTATAAAAGCATGCTTCATTCACATGATAGTTCAATTATATATTGTCTCCTTGAAGAATTTCTAATTTTTTCCACTAATCAGTATTGAATATCATCCATAATATTGATCAAATCATGTAAACTTCATTCATTATTTCCCCTAAAGCATGTATCACTAAACATTACGTTACAGAAACTCGACATTCAATAACCATCATCTTTGTATTTTTGAATGACTTGAAATATCACATTAACAACATTGCACACTGGCACTACTTCTCAAGATCACACTGTTAGATTCCTCTGATCTGAACATCGTCCCTTGGCCCGTTTAGGATAACCAATACGAATAAGGTTCATTTGACCATGAGTCTCTCAGTCACTGTGACGTGGAGTTACATCTATTCAAAATACATTTCTTGATACTTATACTATTATCATGATACATTCATCAACATATGATGGGGTTTTAAAAATTCATCCATCATAATCATTTCAGCTTTCATTTAAAAAACAATAAAGAGATGTGAAAAGTATTAGGAATTCTTTGAAAGATCTTCAACAATTAATATATAAGTATTTACATTTTTCTTCATCAAAATATTCGAAATGAATATCTCTATTTCATGAATATATGATATATGTAGTAGGTCGTAAGTATATGTATATGGAAACTATGTGAAATTCTGAATGTGTTAAGAGGTATAATAAACAATATTTTTGGTTGGGAACATCATCGCAACCAGTCTCCCTGTGTCAGTTCACTCCCTCTAACGTGAGTTTCCAATAACATTTATCATCATTCACTTTCCATACAATTTGAATATTTTCATCCATCCAACGTTAACATAATGGAACGAGTAAATTATTTCGAAGAATTTTGAATACTTATATCATAATGATATATTTAAATTTTCAAAATCCTCATATTTTAAAATGAATTGAATATAATCCTCATATTTACCACCATCCTCATATTTCTAAATGACGTTAAATACCACATTAAGAACATTGCACACTGACACTACTTCTCAAGATCAAACTGTTAGATCCCTCTGATCTGAACATCGTCCCTTGGCCTGTTCAGGATAACCAATACGAATAAGGTTCATTTGATCACGAGTCTCTCAGTCACTGTGACGTGAAGTTATTTCTACTTAAAATACATTTCTCAACACTTATACTATTATCATGGTACACTCATCAACGAATAACGAGGATTTGAATATTCACCATCATAGTCATTCCAACTTTCATCTCAAATTGAATTATGCATAATGAGAAACAATGGAGAAATGACAAACGTAGTTAAGATCCTCTGAAAAAGTTTTAACAATCAATATATAGTATTTACAATATTTTACATCAAAGTATTCAAAATTAACATATCTATCTCATGAATATATGATATTTGTATTAGGCCATAAGTATATATATGAAAATTATGTAAAATCCTGAATGTGTTGAAAAGTATAATAAAAAATATTTTCGGTTGGGAACATCATCCCAACCAGTCCCCCTGTGTCAATTTACTTCCTCTGACGTAAGTTTCTAATAAAGTCCATCATCGTTAAATTCTCATACAACAATTTGAACAATTTCATTTATCTAACGTTGAGATGATGGAATGGGTAGATTATTCCGTAAGTTCTGGAATTCTTATATCATTATGATATATTCAACTCCTTACAATATTTTGAATAAACTTCAAGTATTACAATATTCATAAAAAGTATGTGAGATCTTAACATATGTTGGAAGATATGATTTGGTTCAGACCATCATCCCAAACAGTCCTTTTGTGTCAATTTACTTCTTTTAACGTAAAATTTCATTCAAGTTTTACAACTGCCAATTCTCATACAACAATTAGAACAATCTCATTCATCCAACTTTAAGATACTGAAACAAGTGAGTTATTTCAAAAGTTCTGAAATCGTTATATCACAATGATATGTTTAAGCCCTCAAAATATTTTGAATAAGCTTCAAGATGTTGCAAAATGGACAAATACACAACACCTTCACAACATCATACTTGACATAGAGGATGACGTGGCGGTGACTTGCTTAGGCCATGGCTCAAGAGTGACTCACTCCGCTGAGAGCGACCGACGCAAATAAACCCAATACTGATTCTTCAACAATTCACACTTTACGTTATTAACTATCGTACACAAAATAAACATACACATTCGCCACAAATACAAAACTCACATGCAATACTGATGATAACGTTGCGGTGACTTCGTTAGGCCATGGCTCAAGAGTGACTCACTCTGCTGAGAGCGACCGACGCAAAGAATCCAATACATACAATATCATCAACACATCATAAACAACACAATAATACATTCAAATAACTTCTCACAATATCCAAAATTTTCAGGAATATCAAAAAATCCGGTTTGCAACATCTGAAGTCGTAGTCAAATTCGATAGAACTATTCAAAATATTCATCTGGAATTATACATTTATATATCCCTTGTTTCACTAGAAATAATATTTCGTGGAGCCAACGCGAACTATCGAATAGAATCCAATATTAATTCTAAAACGACATATAGAAATTCTCAATAGGACATATTCCAACATATGTTGATCTCCAAATCTCAAATCACCTGTTAAAAAGTTCCAACTGATTATCATCATCTAGCTTCATGGAAAAATAGCTATAGTTTCCGTAGTCTCATTGGCTCTCAATATCTTGAAAATTCATAACTTCCCCGATAACAAATACAAAAACTGGAAACTCATACATCTTCATCCTGATATGGATAACACATTGAACAACATTCTACACTGACACGACTTCTCAAGATCAAACCGTTAGATTTCCTCTGATCTGAACATCGTCCCTCGGCCCGTGAAGGTAACCAATACGTGTCCGGTTCATCTGATCATGTCTCTCTCGGTCTCTGTGACTTGAAGTTACAACTACTCAAAATACACTCCTCAACACTCATACCACTATTCTTATCATAATATATACTCAACATTATATATCGGGGATGATGAATCATTTTCAATAGTATTTTATTTTCAATTCCAAATATATATTAGATATTATTCAGAAAGACGAATACCCTTAGAATTCTTCCGGAGTTATATAATGGCAATACAGTAATGAGCACGTGAAATGAGTGTATGTGTCATGGGCTGCCTTACAAGAAAGAATTCACAAACACAAGACACAAAAATAGACGCACACACACAAGGCACATATCCATATCCTCGAGCCGGCGACAGCACGCCGTAAAATGTGAATATATTCATTATATTCGTCTAGTAAGTGTACGTGTATTGGACTGCCTCACAAAAGAGGATCGCTCGAACTCATACACACACACACACACACACACACACACGCACACATATGCACATACACAGTCCCACCGACCCACTGACCCATCGACCCACCGACCCGTCCACCCATCCACCAACCCATCAATAAATATATACAAACAATCTAAACAAATCTAGGGACTTTTACACTTGCCTAGGAACATTTGTCTCGTCAAGTTGACAGCCCTGATTTGATGTTATGTTGGCAAGCCTGGTCTAGGGATTTCGTACGGATAAAAGGCGCCGTGTCGGTTAATATTGTTAATTTGGGTGAGAATTTATTTAAGTAGACGATGTATGAATGATTGAATTTCAATTGATCGACTTTTGCCAGTAGCATTGTGTCAACAAATTTCGCTGACTCGTGTCATAGATCGAGGTGAATTACTTCAACTCGAACTATGCACCTCCAAGTCTCGTATGGTTGCGAGGTTAACTAGGAAGATTTTGATGGAAAGTGTGAGGGTGAGAAGAGACATATGGAAAATATTTTCGACTCTACGCTAGATTACAGTGCGTTTCGCCATTCTTTGTCAGATCTGGCTTGTCAAGGAGACAGACGATCTGCCGAGGTTAGTCCCCGACGCACTTGGCCTAAGTGACCGAACGTCGAACTCTTAAACGACTTTATATATGAAAGTCTCACTTGACAAGCCAGATCTGACGAGGAATGGCGAAACCCACTGTAATCTAGCGTAGAGTCAAAATTTTTCCATATGTCTCTTCTCACCCTTACACTTTCCATCAAAATCCTCCAAGTTAACCTCGCAACCATACGAGACTTGGATGTGCATAGTTCGAGTTGAAGTAATTCAACTCGATCTATGACATGAGTCAGCGAAATTTGTTGACACAATGCTACTGGTAAAATCCGATCAATTGAAATTCAATCATTTGTGATTCCTACCAGTGATAAATACAGTGCTTGATCGTATCGATTGAGTACAAATATTAGTTTGATATAGACGATGTATAGTTTCGTGTTTGCATAAGCAGCTGATATCAGAGAAACACCATGTAGCGCTTATCAGCCGACGCCGGCGCATGCCGCTATCACGCCGTGCGTGGCGCTTGCGCAGAGTCGAGGTAACGCTGGAGCCTTGCAATAGTTCCATATCTATTCTATAGCATGAATCCACACACCTAAGTGAAAGATGACTCCGTCATCAAAATTTGAGGAAAGGTCGACGAGTGCCTATCCTGCGATCCGCATATGGCGACCCCTCGGGTGACCCCCTGTGGAAATTGGCAGAAAATCTTGGAAAAATCTTTGAGTTGAAGACTAAAGAAATTCACTCCTTATGAGTCGCTCCAAACGGGTCCCATTTGCATTGTTGCTTCACGCCCTATTATCTTCACATTTAGGGCAGTGTAAGACTGTGCAGAAAATTTTGGGCAAGCCCCGCGTAAAAATGTTTTTGTTCACATAAAGTTTTTCTGAACTTGATGTTCAGAAGAAGTTTATATGAACAAAAAAATGAGACTATCCCGCACTTGAAAATGGAACATTTTCTGAACTTTAATAAACTTCTTATGAACTTTTACAGAAGTTTGATAAAGTTCATAAATTGTTTTGCCAACTTCATATCCGGGCGTGATTTTTTGCCTCCCAAAATTGCCTCCTTTTAAATACCAATCCAAGGGGGTCCACTCATAGTATGTATAAGGCGCAAGAAAGGGAGGACAATTTCGATGACGACTCAGAATATGACTAGCTGGGCTCTAAATTACCGATTTTGTTCAATTTTGACACGAAGAGATATAGTTAAAATTGACAATGTATCCGATGCCATTTCACTCGCGTATTGCTTGCATTGCTCGAGCCAGATTTGTTTTTAATTTTTCAAAGAAAAGCTCTTCTACATATCGGTGTTCGACTGGCTTATATTGCCTTCCTTCGAGTCGATCAATGTAGTGCTTGCGAAGCTGCAAATTCTGTCCAGCTTCTTGCGAACAACACCAACCTGAAAGCAGATAAGAAATATCCCCAAAGAATCACAGCCGCATTTTTTAAAGAGATGATATTCCAGTTTTCATCGCAAAATAGATTCATTAGTTCTGTAAGGGCTGCTTGGAAGCGAAAAGATTTTGACAAATCATATAGGTTATGAAAATTTTCTGTTGCTCTAAAAAATTTCTAAATCAAGTTCGAAATGGATAATTCAACTTATCTGATGTCTGTCCTCCATCGAATGGATCCCAGCTCGGCCAGGCGTCAATTTGTTGATTCAAAAATTCATGCAAGAATCCGATGAAAAGTGCGGACTTGATAAATTTTCCGCGCATTGTTATTGATCGAGTTGACGAAGTGAAGTTCATCGCGAGAGCTGACTCTTGTGCCTGTCTGCTACAGAGAGACGCAGAGAAATGAAACCGATCAAGTCAACATTCTTCATCAGATTCTTGCATAAATTTTTGGATCATCAAATTGACGCCTGGCCGAGCTAGGATCCATTCGATGGAGGACAGACATCAGATAAGTTGAATTATCCATTTCGAATTTGATTTAGAAATTTCTTAGAGCAACGGAAAATTTTCATAACCTATATGATTTGTCAAAATCATTTTGCTTCCGAGCCTTACAGAACTAATGAATCTATTTTGCGATGAAATCTGGAATATCATCTATTTAAAAAATGCAGCTGTGATTCTTTGTGGATATTTCTTATCTGCTTTCAGGTTGGCGTTGTTCGCAAGAAGCTGGAGAGAATTTGCAGCTACGCAAGCACTACATTGATCGACTCGAAGGAAGGCAATATAAGCCAGTCGAACACCGATATGTAGAAGAGCTTTTCTTTGAAAAATTAAAAACAAATCTGGCTCGAGCAATGCAAGCAATCCGCGAGTGAAATGGCATCGGATACATTGTCAATTTTAACTATATCTCTTCATGTCAAAATTGATCAAAATCGGTAATTTAGAGCCCAGCTAGTCATATTCTGAGTCGTCATCGAAATTGTCCCCCCTTTCTTGCGCCTTATACATACTATGAGTGGACCCCCATGGATTGGTATTTAAAAGGAGGCAATTTCGGGAGGCAAAAACAACGCCCGGATATGAAGTTGGCAAAACAATTTATGAACTTTATCAACCTTCTGTAAAAGTTCATAAGAAGTTTATTAAAGTTCAGAAAATGTTCCATTTTCAAGTGCGGGATAGTCTCATTTTTTTTGTTCATATAAACTTTTTCTGAACATCAAGTTCAGAAAAACTTCATATGAACAAAAAAATTTTTACGCGGGAGATTGGTGATTCGGCCGCTCTGGAATCCCTTTGTCAATCCACTCTGACTCTGAACAACGAAATCTCGAGACGGCACTATACGGATAAGTAGTCTCAGTCAAGTTCATGAGGAGAATAGGAAAAAGTTGATCTTTTCTGTGTGACTACCTGGGAAGATCTATGAAAGAGAAGGAGATTTCGATGCAAATCTGCTATCACCCATCTCGATTATTGTACAGGGCTGCGTAAGACGTCTTGAGGCAACTGATGTAGAACATTTGTGATTGTTTCAGCTTGCAACTGCAATCAACATGCGAGGAAGTGCAGATTCAACATGGAGCTTTACAAGCTGTCGGGGCGCGTGAGCGGAGGTGTCTGCCTGCAGTGCAGGCATTTTACGGCTGGCCGGCACTGTCACTATTGCAAGGAGGGATACTACAGGGACACCTCCCGACCCATCACTCATCGCAAGGCCTGTAAACGTGAGTTTCATATCCAGGACATGTATATATATTACGATACGCATGCCGAGATAGTACAACCAGGAGTCAACAGCTCGTTCCTTCCGATAGCCTCCCGAGACAAAATGAAATTGTGAAGCTTGATGTCCGAGGAAAATTGAAACTCGGTTCCACACCGCGCCATCACGCTTGTTATCGGATTAGATTATTCCAATGTCAGTTGTATTGGGGAACTAATTTGGTGCTTACAGTAACTGTGATGTTCATCACTGCAGTAGAATGGTATGCCTCGTGTTCACATGAAATTCGATCCGTTGGTGACAGATGTGGCCGATTATGTCAAATCACTTAGAGAGACTAAGTATTACATATTGTTATGCAAATTCATTGCTCACAAAATGACGACAGCGATGTCATTTTTCAGATTAAAATGTAGCATTTGACTCAGAAATGCATCTGCTCGTGAGCGTCAAAATAATGGCTGCTCGAGTGACAATTTGAAAATACATGTGATAGTTGCCTCGGTTTGCCAGGGGGAATGAAAAATTCGATGAATACTGCAAGTGGGATCTCTTTCATGTGATGGAAAAATTCAACATTCCGTTTCGAAGTAAATCCTAGCGACTCATCTACTCGAAGAACATAGAATGGAATATTACGTTTGGAGATCTAGTATATCTTCTTTCGTACAATAGATTCCTCTCAATCATTATTACGCACTGGACACACTTCGTTCATTTTCAACGTGACTGACAAGGGGAGCCCACGGGCTTCGGATTGCCAATCTTCTCCAAGATTCTTCTACAGTTTGGTATCACCTAGAATATGGCGAATTCAGAGTAACTGCGTCAAATGGGCCTCATGTTTAGAGCTACAGTCTATTATATTAGCATTGCTCATATAGGCTCATGTTTACAAGTGATATATGTTGTCATACTGGCAATGCTAATGATTTTACTTGTAGCTCTGAACATGAGGCCCATTTGACGGAGTTACTCTGAACTCGCCATATTCTAGGTTATACGAGACTGTGAAAAGAGTTTGGTGAAATTTGATGACCCGTTCATCGTGGGTCCACCTTGTGAGCTCATTTTATGAGTGTGGTTCCGGCAGAAAAAAAGAATACTCGCTTCATAAACTCGCGAAGGGTCCAGTCATTTCTCATCATCGCCGTAGATACTCTCTAGGGTGTTTACTATCAGAACGCGATGACCTGACTCGTTCAAAAAACACTTGAGGAAATTGGAGGAATCTAAGATGTTTCGTCTTCGACAAGCATATAGATTACGATTTTTGAAATATCTCAATAGATAACTCTTCACGAATGAGTAATTCCACGCGAAACAGACCGACGAAAAAGGGTCATGTTTCGGATATTTTTCTGAGTATCTTCAATCGATTCTATGATCCAAAACATGGACTTTCGAATTACTATGAGGCCCTAAAGGAATTTTTTGGTCCCATGGCGAGAATTTTTGAAAATGATGTAAAATCCTTTTTTTCATAATTCCAGCAACTTTTTTTCACTAAAACGCGAATAAGTCGAGTTTGCTTGCAGATAAAGACACGCGGTTCACGGCATTTGAAAGGTCTTTAGAAAATCTATCGAAATGTTTTCCTAGGACTTGATTTTGAGATTACGTACACTATTGTCGAGCAAAAAGTCGAAAAACACGAAAACATTGATTTCTCAAAAAGTCATCTTTTTGTATTTCTGAAAATTTGATATTTAATGTAAAATTCTGTGCTCTTTCAGAAAAAAATGGTCCCGAACATTTTTCTTGAGTCCCAAAGCCTATTTTTGCTACTTTTCACAAATCAGTTTTTCAGGCGATGGGAAATCGTCTATTTCCTGCGCATGCGCAGAAATTTGGGTTCTTGAAACCAATTCCATTGAAAAGTCAAGAAAATGTCCTTCAAAATGACCACTTGACAAAGTCAATTCTATCAATTGAAACCGAAGCTACAGCGTGCAGAAGACCGCTGAATGTCGGCAACGACCGAGAGGTGGTCGGAGACAGCAGTGACTGAGATACGCGGACGATGGCCTTTGCCTACCGATGCACTCGGGCTAAAGCTTCATCTTTCATACGTTGTAGCTCTTAGCCAAATTGATGGAATTGACTTTGTTAAGTGATCATTTTGAAGGAAATTTTCTTGGCTTTCCAATGGGATTGGTTTCAAGAACCCAAACTCCTGCGCATGCGCAGAAAACACACGATTTCCCATCGCTTGAAAAACTGATTTGTGAAAAGTAGCAAAAATAGGCTTTAGGACTCAAAAAAATGGTCGGGACTATTTTTGTCTGAAAGAGCACATAATTTTACATCAAATTTCAAATTTTCAGGAATAAAAAGAGATGGCTTCTCGAGGAATCAATGTTTTTGTGTTTTTCGACTTTTCACTCGACAATAGTGTACGTAACCTCAAAATCAAGTCCTAGGAATGCATATCAATAGATTTTTTGAAGACCTTTCGAATGCCTTGAACCGCGTGTCTCTATCTGCAAGCAAACTCGACTTATTTGTATTTTAGTAAAAAAAAGTTGCTGGAATTCTGAAAAAAAAGATTTTACATCATTTTCGAAAATTCTCACCATGAGCCCAAAAATTTCTTCTGGACCTCATAGTAAGGTTAAAGTGCATTTTTTGGACCATAGAATCGATTAAAAATACTCAGGAAAAGACCCTAGACAATACCCTTTTTCGTCGGTCTGTTTCGCGTGGAATTACTCAAATGCGAATCTGAGACTCGAATTGAATTTGCTAAGGGGCTTGAACACGGCTGCTGATGAGGATGAGACATTACCTAAAGAATTCACAATACTGATTGAAAGCGTATGCCTTTTACCCATGCCTAGATTTATTGCTTGCTTCGAGGCTGGTTTTCAGAGCATTCTATCAAAGTCAAGGAAAACATCGGAGAGCGTGATCACTTACGATGACGGGAATGGTCATTCACTCAAGACCAATGAGGCCAATCAATTTGTTCAATTGCTGGCGGCGTTTTCTTATCGTTGCGCTTGTACGTTCGCGATCGCCGAGTTTCATTGAGCGGGTCACGGGCGCATACGTGTGCATAAACGCACGAGATACTTCCCAGAGCACGCATTTGTAGTTCTTGGCTCTATTCTCAAACGCGCTCGGACGAAGTCGTAAAACGATAAATATCCGCACCACCGGTCATCGACCACACCAAGCAAAGACGAGGCGGTCCACGCTCTCTTACCATCGGGCTTGCCATTGTGAAAATTGCTATTCTGTTTGATCTATGTTTCCTCGTGCAGCATAGCTCGTCCTTTTAGTCTATCAGCCAGCTATACGTTCTGTAGCAAAGTAAAGATAACCGAAAAATTCTTTTTGCATTCGATTCCTTAGTTTACACTGATGATACCCTCATAAGTTTGCGCCCCGAAATAGTGGATACATTTTTGTTATTAACAAATTAATGCAAAATATATGGTAAAACAATGATAACTCGAGACCTATCGTAGATACAGGAAAATTTTTCAGATAAAAACTGTGCCGTTGAGTACAAGCTACGAGATCGTGTACTCCATTGTGTCGCAAATGTTATAGTTTAAGCAATAATCATATTTGTTTATAACAAATAGACATAACTCAGTGTGTTATCCAATATTCGAGGATATCTTTACGGAACCGTGAGAACACATCGATTTGAAGGAAATAAAGATTCTTCATATTTTTACGTAGAATTGTTAGTTTTTCAATTATACATGGTTAAATGTTGCAGTACCTCTGCTCACCATTATTAGTGCGGGCGCTGGGGTAGGGTCTTAGTCAAAAATTCGTGTTCCAGAAGGTTTCAAGGTACAATCTCCTGTATTTTGAGGTGCTGAATCGATTGCACGAGGTCGCCAGCCCGAAAGCCCCGGAGTTCTTTTGTTATTAACAATTTTTAGTGCAAAATTATGGTTTTTTGCAAAAAACTCGGAAAATATGCATTTTCACGAAAAATTTGTTAAGACCAAAGTTGTAGAGCGCAAAATTTCCTAAGGAAAAAGTTATCACAAATTTCCCGAAAAACCCAAGCCTGGGGCGGAAAATGCGCAAAAGCCGTTCCGCGCGTTCAACATTGGCTTAGATGGGGCAGCCGACGCAGCGCTAGTAAACTTGCTGCCAATTTGACAGTTGTGAATTTAGGCCTAGGCAACCAAAAGCATCTTGAAGAGGAAGAAATTCTCTTTAAAATGATGCAGGTCGTATCTCGCTGAGTACGAAGATTTTCCAGTGTGAAGCGGGAAGAAGAGGAAAATTGCAGATTCTGAGCGCTGCGTGCGGGCAGCTTTGCTGCAGAAATGGCGTTTTGACACACTTATTTCTCTTTCTTTCGAGCCATGCTCGAAGGGCTTCGTTCTTAGCGAGACACGATTTAAATCATTTTAAAGGAAATTTTTTCCTCTTCAAGATGCACGTGGTTGCCTAGCCGTAAATTGGCAACTGTCGAATTGACAGCGAGTTAAGTAGCGCTGCGTCGGCCACCCCATATAAGCCCATGTTAAACGCGCGGAACGGCTTTTGCGCATTTTCCGCCCCAGGCTTGGGTTTTTCGGGGAATTTGTGATAACTTTTTCGTTAGAAAATTTTGCGCTCTACAACTTTGGTCTCCACAAATTTTTCGTGAAAATGCATATTCTCCGAGTTTTTTTGCAAAAAACCATAATTTTGCACTAAAAATTGTTAATAACAAAAGAACTCCGGGGCTTTCGGGCTGGCGACCTCGTGCAATCGATTCAGCACCTCAAAATACAGGAGATTGTACCTTGAAACCTTCTGGAACACGAATTTTTGACTCAGACCCCACCCCAGCGCCCGCACTAATAATGGTGAGCAGAGGTACTGCAACATTTAACCATGTATAATTGAAAAACTAACGATTCTACGTAAAAATATCAAGAATCTTTATTTCCTTCAAATCGATGTGTTCTCACGATTCCGTAAAGATATCCTCGAATATTGGATAACACACTGAGTTATGTCTATTTGTTATAAACAAATATGATTATTGCTTAAACTATAACATTTGCAACACAATGGAGTACACGATCTCGTAGCTTGTACTCAACGGCACAGTTTTCATCTGAAAAATTTTCCTGTATCTACGATAGGTCTCGAGTTATCATTGTTTTACCATATATTTTGCATTAATTTGTTAATAACAAAAATGTATCCACTATTTCGGGGCGCAAACTTATGAGGGTATCATCAGTGTAAACTAAGGAATCGAATGCAAAAAGAATTTTTCGGTTATCTTTACTTTGCTACAGAACGTATAGCTGGCTGATAGACTATTTCGTCGTTTCGGAACGTAGCGAGAAACTTTGTTCCTGCAAAATTTTCCATTATATCGAGCGAATTATGTCAACGTATAGAGATACCAGCACGTATTGCGCGCGATGGGGCGGCACACGAAAACACGAAATTCAGATGGGAGCCAAAATCCCCGCATTTGGTACGGGGTCTTTTGTCAACTCACCACGGGCTCCTCACAATCAACACTGACTGACGAAACGCGCCGCGGATCACTGATAAAATTTAGTTTTATCGAAATGGGAGTTGACACCTCGAGTGTTGAGATCTTTTGCTGTTTGCCTCTGCGTACACAGTGGAATGGGCTGAGAAATGGAAATTTTCGAAAATCGTTACGCCTGGGGTTACAGTTTTGCCATTCCTCACATAGATGTAAAAATAATACATTTCGAAACAAGGGTGGAAAAATAGGTTTTACACCTGTGTATCGAACTGTGTTTTTCGACAAACTGTGCGAGAAACCCAGTTCGATACACCGGTGTAAATCCTGTTTTTCGCATCCTCGTGTTGATTCCGTTCTCCGCCTACGGCTCACGTCGGATACCCATCACTCGGACGCGAATAAAAGGTTTTCCATCCTTATATCGAAAAGTAATATTTTGGAATTTCAAAAGAGAGTTTAGGTTCTCGCAGAAGCCCTCAAGTTCTACCAAAAACAGAGTGATAATGCCATTTTCACGCTATTTTTAAAAGCAAAGTTATAGCAAGCAGAGCCTACAAGACCCACCCGGCGGCGGCAATTATCGGCCAAACAATGTTATGCTCACGCATTTTTGATTGCAGAAACTGGGAACCAGGTCTGCTCAGGCTTCAAAGGCTGAAGGTCTTTGTAAATTACGAGGAACCAATCAGAGTGGAAAGTGACAATCTTCTGGAAAATACCAAATTTCTGTGAATTTTTGATAACTAATCTCCTCAAATACACATATAAGTGTTGCTCAGAGGGAAATTATCACTCTTGACGCAACAAAAAAGCATGACATGTTGCCCCCTTCGTCTTGAAAAAAATAACCCTACTTGAAAAGTCTATCTTTCTCAAGATGTCTTCAGCTGAAGCCATCGTTCTCCTCGACACGCATACTCTCCTATGCTTATTTCGCGAACATTGCAGCTTTATAATTCGTTTCACAGACTAATCCTGCAAGACAAGTTGCTTCATTTGAATTCAGTCAGATTGAATTTTTCGAAATTTGTCACACGAATACAGTAAATATTGATCAATGGTAAAATGCGGATGAGGGTCGAATTATTCCCAGATTTCATTCGCTCCTTGGAACAAAGAATGTGACTGGGACACAAAGAGTGTAATTTCACAAAGAAATTCGCTCTTTTGAATGAAATCGAATCAGTTTGTTTCTTAGGATCATAACTGACAAGTAATTATACTTCGTTAATAGAACTCAGAGTCATAATATCAAAGAACTCGGGGACTCCAATATTCGCAGTTTCCCGGCAGAAGTTCGAAAACTGTGAATTTTTTCAAAAGATGTAGGGAGTAGTTTTCTATATATTTTCGAAGATCTACTAGCTGGCATGTTCAGATTGATCGAGATGTTAGATCTGTTGCATTTTCATAATATTGGAGAAGATGGAGAAGATGAGCGAGAGATCCAAGGTTTTATGCGATAATCGTCTTCTATCTCGAGATGTACAGATTTTCCAATGAACTTGAGTCAGTTCGTACATAATCTTTTTCACTCGTGTTAACGTTGGATTGTGATGAGTGAACGATCGGTTTGATGAGCCAATTTTTCTTCCTTCTTTATTAAGATCTTGAAGTAACTCATCCGAACAATCTCTCTTCTGAACACTCACTGTATAGTATATGAGTGATTCCGCCGAAAGTGGGATTTTTTGGGGCCGAAATCGTCACCGAGCGTGATTTGGGTCAAAAAATTATTTTAGCCCCAGACGAGTTTTAGTGGGTCGTTGCAGTTGGTTCCCATTTGTTTTGGCACAGAAAGGAAGTACCTAGAGCTACGTAGCTCGAAATTGAAGCTGGACAAAGATATGTCGAGTTTAAGGGGTCGCGGAGGGGGCGGAATGGACAGGGACGGAATGGACAGGGACGGAATGGACATTTCGCCTTAATTATATTCCCACGGCTCGACAACCAATCGTAGACTCTTTTCCGCATAGATTCGCTTTAATGCAAACAAATGCTTCAAGAAAATGTGTTTCACAAAGCGATATAGCGCGTTGGGGAGGAGCGCAACATGGGGACGGAAAGGACAGAAAATTTTGTACGCCACTCTAAAAACACGTATATAACATGCACTCGGCCGCGGATTCGAGTTTTCGGTTTATGTCGCGCAAGGATTAGGTGTATTTGGATATCTAAGAATCAACCTCATTGGTTAGAAAGGCTCAATAGACTATCGGGAACTTTGCTGACCTAATTAGTGTTGTGCGAGCAGTTTCGGTGCAAATCCGTCTTCAAAATGTCGGATGTCCGTGCGCGAACTAAGCAAGTAATTTCGACTCGCAAAGTGGTGGACTATGTTGTTTGAGGTATTACAGATTGAAGTGCATAGCTACATATAGGGATTTTCGACTCCGCATATGCGTCGTGATGAATTCAAAAGTCCAAGTTCAGTTTACTACAGGGGACGAAATGGACATTTTGACCCTTTATCAGGCACTACAAAATACAGGAACATCAGGATCGTCTCAAAAACTATTAACATAGTTGCGCGCCAATAGAATACACCCCAGGAAATTGCTACAGTGCACATCCCGACCCTTAAAAACTTGGGTGAACATGGAACACGGAAAATCCCACTTTCGACGGAATGACTGATATATGTTACCGTGAAAGCCCGAAATCCGTGATTGCCGGGCATTCACTAATGAAAGCCTGGAATTCGTAGCTGATCTCATCGCTGAGTCCATAATTCGGGCTTTCACTAGTGATTGTCAGCATTCACTGGGCATTGACCAGTGAATGTCAGCATTCACTGACCCGGACCAGTGAACGTCGGAGATCGGAAGAGTTGGGAAATGGAAGTCGAATCAAATGTCAGGACACATTGTCTTATTATCCCAAGTTTCCGAGGCAGGTTGGAATATGGAGAAGTATCCGTTATCCATCAATGAGGAGTTGTCAATAAAATGTCTTGTCAAATACTTGTCGATCTCAGAAATACCTCATAGAAAATAGTTGTCAATGACAAGAGTTGAGTGACATAAACATTTCACTTATGATTATTAATGACACACTGGTTATGCTGACACAATTGTCTTTTCAATTTTGCGCGCCACGACTACCTCAGTAGATGAAGGTTAGAAATCAGGAACTCCTGACCTCATTCGATGGGGGGATGAATAAAGAGGCCATACTTCCTTAACCTTTCCGAGTGAACCTCCTTTTTGTGGCAACTCGGAAATAATGAGATTCACTTGGGCCCGCGTGAAATTCTCACTCCAAAAGAGTAAAACTCACTCTTTTCGGAGTTGCCACAGAGTGGTGGTTCATACGGAAAGGTTAAGAGAGTATTGAACACTATACCTTGATTTTTCCATATTCCAACCTGCCTCAAAAAGTTGGGATAATAAGACAATGTGTCAGACATTTTATTCGAGTTCCATGCCCCAACTCTTCCGATCTCCGACATTCACTGGTCCGGGTCAGTGAATGCTGACAATCACTGGTCGAGACCCAGTGAATGCTGACAATCACTGGTCGATGGCCAGTGAATGCTGACAATCACTATAGTGAAAGCCCGAATTACGGACTCAGCGACGAGATCAGTTACGAATTCCGGGCTTCCACTAGTGAATGTCAGCATTCACTGGCCTCGACCAGTGAATCTTAGGATTCACTAGTGAATGCCCGGCAATCACGGATTTCGGGCTTTCACGGTAACATATATGTATAAGTGGATGGCATTTCCATGACAGTATCTCGAGAAAAAATGCATGAAATCATTACAACTTTCAATTCATATCACCCTTGTTTACAATTTTCCTCTGGAATAGTAAAAATCAGGTCACTGAATTTCCTGGGAATAAGGAACCAACATAGCGAAGATGATACAATGCGATATGATTGGTAATACAAAGAAACGTATTCAGGCAGGATTTCGGACTATGAATCGCATCATCCACTTTCTCAGCAGAAAGCCATGGTATATTCAGTGGTATTCGAAGCATAACTACTTTCTAATGATATTTTTGAGGACGAAGAATTGGAAAAAGGGGTACCCACGAAGTTTCATGAAATTTCACATGCAAAAAAGAATACAATCAGAAACAACGTGGATGAACAGAAATATCAGAATGGGAAGTGCTTCTCACTCACCATTGTCTACGTTACAGGGCTTCATGGGAACATTACCAAAATATTGATAGACTGTATCATCAGAATCATACCGAAAATAGGGAACGAATGAAAGTTTATCTAAAGAGGAGAGGACATCACAAAATGAAGAAACCAAACAAATTTAGTATATGAGTCTGTCCACAGAACTTTTAATATTTGGGCTGCTGGAGGATAAAATTTTTTTTCTTGGGGCACGCGTCTGGAACCAATTTAGCTCGTTACTAGGACCTGCAAAATAGGTAAAAAAGTACGTGCCCACTGCTTTGGAAGGGTGTTATTTTCAGTTTAAACACAGTTACGCATTGTATCTCACTATTTTCTCACTTTCTGAGCATATCTAACAAGTGCGAACGTTCGAGTTACCCTAATCAGCGGTTTGGCGTCCCCATCAGTAATTTTGGAGGATACACCATAAACTTTCAAAACCGAGTCTATACTGGCACTTACAAGGATAACTGGATTCTATGGTGTAATTCAGTTGTTTTCAAGACCCATATGAATGATTGCAACGTCATAGAAGAGCTTTCGTGAGCTCAATCACATATGGATTTCGTCGATATAAACTTGGTAACGCTTCTTACCCAAATAACATTTCATGCCAGGACATGAGATCCGTGCGATTTTGTTTATAAAACGTGCCAGTCTTCTATTTTGCGTACCATGAGAATTTGACCTTTTTTAGTCGAGTGGGCGCATGAACTTACCCATCTTGCCGAGGCTATCATTTCAACGCAGTTGGTTGCACGCGCCTGAGCCGAACGGGATATTATTGGTATTGTTTCGGTCAATCGAAATCCATCTCGATTATTTGATTATCAGAAATGCTATTTTTTTATAAGCTTACCAGGGAAGTCCAAGGGGTTCGGGAGCTGGATCTGGCTGAAATTTTGGGAATCATCTCCTTTTGGCACCAAAAAATGATACCCAAAGCCGCAGAGTCTAACGCTCAAGCGTTTCCGAGCTACATGCTATAACCCATGCATTACAGTATATCTATGTATGTGGGAGAATGGTATATCAGTGATTCCGTTGAAAGTGTGATTTTTCGTGTTCCAAGTTCCCCCAAGTTTCTGAGGGTTTGAATATGCATTATAACAATCTTGTGGGGTGTATTATATTGGCGCGCAACTATGTTAATAGTTTTTGAGTCCATTCTGACGTCCACGTAATTTGTATAGTGCCTCATGAAGGGCCAAAATGTCAATTCCGTCCCCTGTAGAAAACCTACCTTTGACTTTTGCATTCACTGCAACGCATATTCAGAGTCGGAAACCCTCATGTGTAGCTATGCACTTCAATTTGTAATACCTCAAACAACATAGTCCACCACTTTGCGAGTCGAAATTACTTGCTTAGTTCGCGCACGGACATCCGACATTTTGAAGACGGATTTGCACCGAAACTGCTCGCACAACACTAATTAGGTCAGCAAAGTTCCCGATAGTCTATTGAGCCTTTCTAACCAATGAGGTTGATTTTTAGATACCCAAATACACCTAATTCACGTGCGACAGTAGCCGAAAACTCGAATCTATAGCCAGGCGCACCACATAAACGTGTTTTCAGAATGGCGTACAAAATTTTCGGTCTATTCCGTCCCCATGTTGTGCTCCTCCCCAACGCGCTATATCGCTCTGTGGAACACATTTTCTTGAAGTATTTGGTTGCATTGGTTCAAATCTATGCGGAAAAGAGTCTCCGATTAGTTGGCGAGCCGTGAGAATATTCCTGAGGCGAAATGTCAAATCCGTCCCCTTTACGACCCCTAAACTACACATATCTTCGTTTGACGTTACTTTTGAGATACGTGGCTCTAGATACTTCCTTTTTGTGCCCAAACAAGTGTAAATCAACTGCTACGAGACACCGGAACTCGTCTGGGTCTGAAATAATTTTTTGACCCAAATCACTCCTTACGACGATTTTGGTCCCAAAAAATCACACTTTCGGCGGAATCGCTCACATATAGATATACTGTAATGCATGGGTTGTGGTCATCTTTGAATCCAAATCTGAGTGTGCCAAGAAAAGATTTTTGGCGAATACTCTATATCAGAGCCTCGATCAGAGCTCCCGGCGTTGGTAGATAATTCAGGGAGACGAGATTTAAAACATTAATGTGGCTCAAAGGTAAGGTTCCCGCCCTATATTACGGCGACGCGTGCGTTGCGTAAACAGCCAAGTGCGATCACTCCACCAGCATCATGCGCATTATCCGCGGGCCACGCATACACGTGCTCGTCCGGACACTCGCATCGTATATTGCATGCTTGGTGCGCGGGGTGCACAAGCCCATAATGTACACACAGAGACGCAGCTTCAAGCAAGGGATAATATCTAAAATTTTGTCCCTCCAGGCGGGGCTCTCCAAAGCCTCCTCGGATCCAGCAAATTAATTATTACAGGCCGGCCCGGGCTGGCTCTTCCGTTAGCGAGACGTTAATTGCTTGCGAGGCGTTGGATCATCTGTATGCTGGTCGCGCAGCAACACCGCCATGGCTGTCTTGCAAAATTTTGGAGGATTTAAAGCATATGCTATTTAAAGAGATCCTCCGTGTCCGCAGCCAACTGATTCCGAGTCTCATACAGAAATAGCAGAACTGGCGGAAACACCACTACTTCGACAAATCGTAGCCAGGTAAATATGAGCAAATCTACGAAACGTGGTGATTAGGGAGATAAAAAAATTCAAAATTTTTTTTGATCGCACATTACTTGGGCTTTGCGTACTTTTAGTTATCCGTATCTAGAACTCGAATTTACTCGCGTGATCGATCATTATAAAATGGCGTCAGATGGGACAGAGACAACAGGATATGCCCATAAGAGCAATGCTATACCCATTTACATAGATACACTCTTACATCTTTCATTTGACCGCTGACAGCGCTGGAAAGTATCTAACTCATCGCCAGAAAACTCGAGGAGACCATTGAAGTTATAATATAAACGTTATCCAAGAGTTTACCAAGAGTGCAGTTATCGAAAATCCCTTAAAGAACTGAGAAGAGCTCGCACAAGTAAACAACGAGATATTGGCCCACGCAGTCACCAGTGGCGGATCCAGCGGTGTCGCTTGGGGGGGGGGGGGGGGCATGGTTACTGGCGAGAGTGGTGTGTGACTAACTAACGTATACACGAATGCGCGCACACACTCATACACACACACACCGGATCTCTTTCTTGCTACCGGCATTTAAGGATCATCATACTACAAATTCCGACATTCAAAAATTTCTTGGGGGGGGGGGCATGGCCCCCATGGCTCCCGGCTGGATCCGCGCCTGACAGTCGCTTACTTGGTATCAAGTTCAAAAAGATGGCGAGTTCACAAGCGAGACCGTGACGGGTTGACCCGCTTTTTGTTCATGTGCACTTCTGAAAACATGATTTTTTTCAAACGATCACGTTTTTTTAAAGCGTAGTTTGCTTGCCAGTTCGAAATGATTCGGCGCACATTGACTTGATTCATCTAGATTTCTTTGTCCTTTGGCGAAGCATCATATGCTATTCGCAGAAATGAGATTGGTCAGACTGCGTCGTCATATGGTGAGAAATATCGACGACTTTTCTTTCTTCTCAAAAAGTAGCCACCCATTATCAACAAGAAAAAGCTCCACACCTGCCAGGAGCACATTTTTGGACTCAAAGTAGATTGGAGCCTCAAGTTAGAGGATCATTCATTTCCCCGCAAGATTTATGTCGATATCCGAGACTGCATCCAAATACCGACCTGAGCACTTAAGAAAAACGCTGCTAAATGAAGTTAGCGGAATACTTTCTCATAGTGAAATATTCACATATTCTTGGGAAATCAAATTTATGTAGAAAGAGTTCGTAATTTTCTTCCAGAGACAATTTTTTGATATAAAAAGTTTCTTTTAAGAGAACTCAAATCTCATCATCTTGTTCTCCTTGGTGAGATCTTTTGATTGTAGGCAAAAGTCTTTTCTCGAGGCTAGTCGGTGGTTGAGAAAAATGGTTATTTGCGTGAGCAATGCATGATTTGGTGACTGTGTTTTCTTTTCGTTCACGCTTTATCTTCAACCCTTCCATCAACAGCTCTGAAATTTATATGCGTGTTAGATGACCATTCAAAGATGTGCTGGAAGGATTCACAGCCAACTCTATGAAACGGTTTTCAATTTATGCATCACCCTTTCATACAACCTTTTCTTTTCGAGAAAACCGAACGAAAATTTCTATTAGTGACAGAAGATCTTCCTCTAGTTTTATCAATCAAACCCATTCTTTATCCCAAAAATCTTGAATCACAAAGATTTTGCTAACCAATTTGTTCGTCTGGCCCGGATCCTTCGATTGTAGGTCACACTTTTTCGTCCATGATCATCGTTGGGGACCAGGGACGAAGAAATCTATTCGTGACAAGAGATTTTTTCCTAAATTTTTCACCCAAGTCCATTTTTGATTCTACAAATCTCGACTCACAGTGATTGAGATCAAATTGATTCGTTGCTTTTGCCCAGATCTTTCGGTTGTAGGTCACACTTTCTTGTCAACGACCAGCATGGGGGAACAGAGATGAAAAATTCTGTTTGTTACAAGATATTTCTCTCTGCTCACACTCAAATCCATCTTTCTTTCCAAAAATCTTGATTCACAAAGATTCAGCTCCAACCAACTTATTCCTTCTGCACAGATCTTCCGATTGCACTCTCAAGTGAGATCTCACTCGGAAAGAGTGGAAAATTTTTACTTGGGAAATCCGAGTGAATCCAAATGTTATTCAGATGACACTGAATATTTTCATTTAAGGCGATGCGGTCGCCGCGCACGCTGAACTTTGTTCACAAAAATCTCAAAATCTTTTCCAATTTGGGCCAAACGACGAGCTATCCAGGCTTTATAATCATCTAACTTGGCCTGGATAACTCTTCGTTTAGCCCAAATTGGAAAAGATTCTGAGATTTTTGTGAACAAAAATGCGCCAATTTGTAGGTTAGAAAGTACCCGCGGACAAGTTATTCACGGTAATCTCTGATGCTCTTGTGATTGGCGATAAATGTCGAGTTGTCCACCACAATATAGATGCTAATTAGCAGTGGACAACTCGTGTCAAATTCCGTATTGGCAAAATGTTGACTTACATGCAAGTAAAAAATCATTTCCGGGTTGCACGGTGACCGCATCGCCTTAATCGATACGTGGCGAGCTATAAAATTAATGAATTATCATTGATCATCCAAAGGTTGGGGGAAAGAAAAAAATATCACTCTATTTGAAGTATACTTCAGTATGCTATAGCATCTTGAGTTCGATATTTTTGTGATCTGGGAAGTGCGGGGATTGGACCTGGGGCCGTCTTTCTTATACTAATCGGGCTGGTTGTCTACTGATCTATTGCTGCTGTTGACACCCTGGCTCCATAGCACCCTCTCATGGGAATGATGCACCGTGTAACTTTACACGTGTCGTATGCCGAAATGGAGATATGGCCGAGTCTACATAAGAGAGCGAGCGCGCACCGAGAGCGCTCTTGCGCTCGCTCTCGCCGCTCTGCAACGAAGGTTCAATCATGTTTTCAATTAGTGTGCGAAGACTGAAGGGATAGTCTCGCCCCATAAGATCATAGTTCTAACATCAAAGCTAGGAATCATCGCGGGGGGGGGGGGAGGAGGTATCAATCCCGCAACTCAAGAAGCCTCCAAAACCGCAAACATGCGAATGCTCGGCCTGAAATTTCTGTTGAGAGCTCATGTCAGATTCGAGGATCGATTATTCCCCCGATAGAATTTTGAGTCCATTAATTTTCTTTCGGGGTGTTGCGATCGATTCTTCTTGCAATCAAAAAATTTTGTCATTAACATCCAGGTTTTATCGCAGGTTTATTTGTTATTCTGGGTTTTGAGATTGATTTCTCTCACGGACACTATTTTCGGTTCTAGTATTCGAGTATTAGCAAGTTTGATTACCTTAGTGAGTTTTGGGATTCACTTTTGGTCGCATTTTGGTTCCTGGCTGGTTTATTGATAGAAGCATCCGGATGTTTGCAATAGTTTGGTTACTTCCTTAGATTTTGGGAATAATTTTCTCAGGCCCAGTTTCCGAGTGTTTGCGGTTTTGGGGGCTTCTTGAGTTTCGGGATTGAGGCCCCCTCCCCCGTGATAATTCATTGCTTTGATGTTAGAATTGTGTTTCTGTAGTGCGAGACTACCCCGTCAGTCTTCGCACAAATTTTATAATATAAAAAAACCTGCGCTATTGAGCGGCGAGAGCGAATGCACCCCGCGAGAGCGCTCTTGGACCCCGCTCGCGCTCTTATGTAGACTCGGCCTATGGAAACTAGCTATTGTTTCGAGTGATAAAATTACAAAAGTGAAGTCCACATTTCCTCGGTAACAGGACTTTGATCTACGTTATCTTAGCATCTGGAGAAAATTATTAGACTTGATCAAGGAGAGGTCCTTTGTACTCGTCCAATTACATCGACGCCTCTTACGAAGATTAACACATCCGCTAATGCCCACGAAGACTAACACCGAGGCCGAAGATTAGCATTTGCTTTGTTACTGCCACGAAGATTAACACTTAGTGTGTACTCCACGAAGATCAACACTTACGCCTCAGCGCCACGAAGATTATCTCTTACTGCTTAAGACCACGAAGAGTAACACTTGATCCTCAAACTGCACGAAGATTAACACATTCGCGCATTTTTTTCTTGAAGGGACGAAGACTATAAGTATTCCGTCTTAAGGCCACGAAAAGTAACACATTCTCTTTAGCGGCACGAAAATGAATACATTTCTTGAAGGGATAGATAGATAGATAGATATCCTTTATTCGTCATACGACAAAATACACCTACATATTTTCATATGTGTCACATATATATATATACATAAAATTAATAAATTTTCCGATAAAATCATATTAAGAAATAATTTGGTCAAGGATAGATATATCACAATTGTGACTAGTCAAGGGACGGGGATTATAAGTGCTGCGTCTTAAACGAAATACTTACAGTCTCCGTCCCTCCATGAATGAAGTCTACGGATGCGTTAATTTTCGTGCCGCTGAAGAGAATGTGTTTTTTTTTCGTGGCCCCAAGACAAAATACTTGGTCTCCGTCCCTTTGAACGAGAATGTGTGCAAGTGTTAGGCTGGAATTCATAGTCGTTAATCCGAGATCAGGATCGGCGAATTAGGAGCGCTGCGATCGCTGTTCCCATGATGTAAAATGCCTCGCCATGGCGATCGCAGCGCCCTAAATCCGCTGACTCTAATCTCAAATTAACCACTATGAATTCCAGCCTTATAGTCTTCATACCGTTCAGGAGTGAGTGCTAGTTTCATGGGCCGTTGAGCGTGTTAGTCTTCGTGCCCCTAAGGAGTAAGTGTTAGTCTTCGTGGACTTAACGAGAATGCGTCAATCTTCGTGCCCCTAAGGGGTAAGTGTTAGTTTTCGTGGACCTAAGGAGGATCTACGACAAAATTGAATAGTGGCATCAGTAAGTTCCCGTCTATTTGCTCCATTCCCTTCGAAATAACGAACGTTTAGGATAGATTCTGTCCGATCTTCGCTCGCGTTTCATTGTTTCGAGTGTTGTTTCTACCACCTTGACAAGTTAGCTCGGAATACCTAGAAATTTGAGAATGACATACATTTTGGATCTGTCAACTTAATTATGCATTTTCATAAAATTAATGAGGAGAGTGTACTGGTTCTTCCTCTACCCCCTTTCCTCTTAGATCTTTCTAATTGAGACGACTTTATCCGATGTCAATCTTTTTTGCCGAAATCGGGCGTGGTAGTCTCCCACTATCACACCGACGTACTGCGTGAACCCTGCAGTCGCTCTTTTTGAATCTCAGAAGCGTGTGTCTAGGGCGTATACAGATGTTCGAAGAAGTTTCATAACAAGTGATGAATAATGAAATGCCACGTTAATGAAAGGAGTTTATGTTTTAATGTAACGATATTAAGGTCAGTGTACCCAACTTGCCCCCATTAAGCCATTTTCTTAATAACTTCGGCCCATCTCCATATTTTCCAACGTACCTTAGCTCATTTTAAAGCTTGTCTTAAGACCTTCGAAACAAGTTAAAGTACATTCAATTTGAACCAACTGGAGCCAAACTGTTTAAATTCTCCTAAAAGGTGACTTTTGAGAGTTTACAAAAGTGTGTACCCAACTTGCCCCCATTAAGCCTTTTTCTCAATAACTTTGGTTTACTTCAACGATTTTCAACGTGCTTTAGCTCATTTTGAAGCTCGTTTAAAGACCTTCAAAATGCATTAAGTTACGTCCAATTTGGATTAATTGGAGCCGAACTATCTCAATTCTTCCGAAATAAATGGTGTAAATCGGCGATAAAGTGATTTTATCGCCGTGCACGCACATTTGGAGCTTTTTGGTGGTTCGAAACACTATTTCTGACCCATTTTGACGTGATAAACACGTCTTGAGTGGTAAAAAAAAGTCATTCTGCACGCCCTTTCGAGATAAACATATGGGGGCATGTTAGGTACACTCCGATGTTGGCATCCTTGTTTACAAATCGTCTCCGTGTTTTGCACATAAAACAGCTCCATATTCAAATTTTGCGATTTTGGAAGATGGATTTTGAAGGTCTTGAAACAAGGAATCGAATGCGCTAAGGTACGTTAAGATTGGTTGAACTCAAAGAATTTGGCACCGATTTTACTGAAGGCGATTCCCTCGGTGCTTTCTTAGCTAAGCAATCACGAAAAATAGAAAAATCACTTTAGATTTTCTGAAGAACGCAGGAATGATTCGGGGTCGACGCAAACTATTTACCTTCTCATATTTCAACATAACAAACGTAAAAAAAAATTGCCGGGAGGCCAAAGAGAGCCCATCCCCGAGATCGGCATATGGGGGCAAGTTGGGTACACTTACCTTATTTCCCTCGTGCGTAAGTGGAACGGCTTGCACGCTCGATGACGTTGAGCTATGCGTAAGTGCGCTCTGACTCTCCATGAAATACCCGTAGTGTTCAAGTCTTGCAAATTCGATGCAAGCACGAATTTCAATTTCGCGAGATATATAAATAATCATCAGTGCTCGCGCTGGCCCCGGGGGTGCGAAGACGAGCAGCAGTCAAGCGCTAGCGTGCGGCAGCTACGAGAAATCATCAAACGCTCGAGTAGCGCAGCAAAAATCGATGCTACAAAGGATCAGATTGGCGATTCGCGGGCGTGCAGCACCGCACCGCGGCTCACTCGCTCGCATCTCTTCTGCCTGCAGCACTCGTTCGGCAAATATAGTATATGAGGAAAAGTACAAGTAATGCAGCATACGCTCCCCCGCACCGTTCACCACTCCGACGCGTAGTGGCATGAGATTATATAGGCAATTTGAGAGGAGCCACCGGCAACGGCATGAGAGAATATTGCCTCCTTGCTCCCAGAGCTTTGGCGCCTTCTCGCGCCATATTAGCCCACGGTACGGCGTGCACTCTGCGCTTTGCACATATTCATTACGCTCAACTCCTCTTGGCTGAAGCTCGAAGGTCTCCCCCTTCTCCTCTCTCATTTTTTTTTATTTCTTTTAGGTGGTTGTAGGGCGAACAACGCTGCGATGGTCTGCCGGGAAGCAACCCTTCTGCTTCTCCGGGTTGGTGAGGTCTCGGTCAATACGGCTTGCCCGTGGCCCCCCAACGGTACCGGGCTGGGATCCGCATCGATACGGCCACCCCTTCCGATTAAAACCCTCTCTTCCTTCTCCGTTGGCATCGGCCATTGGACAAGGGAGAGATCCACCGAACTTACCGATCCGGCCCCGGGACCGCGTGAGCATTAATTCAGGACCGGTGGCGTCTCGCGCTCTAGATCGAGCGGCTCTTTCTTCAGGACTCGCATGTCTTGTTCCTTCTTCCTTGGTCTTCTAGCTGCTCTTCATTCTTCTTTCTTCGATTTTCTCTCTTCTCTCTTCTTTTTTCTTTCTTCCCTTTTCAAAGCATCATGTTCCTCCTGGAACAATTGGGACCTCTTCTGTTCCAGTTGGCAGACTCACTGTATTTCGCCTGCTTCGAGGTGACTCACTTCCTTCTCTTTCTCCTTCTTTCGAGTCATCGCCAGCTTGATGTAGCCAGTGACTCGATCCCATGTCTCCTGGTTGCGGAGCAAGTGCGGGACAAGGTTATCAGGTGTAAGTTGAGCACCCAGCCATTCATCCAGCTCAGTGCGCTCTCTCCGGGTGTCAGTGCACTTGAACAGGGCATGCTCAGCGTCATCCCAGTCGTCCCCGCATGACTGGCATGCTGGGGTTGTCCTCTTCTTGAACCTGGTTAGATAGGCACCGAAGTAATCGTGGTCACTCAGTGCCTGCGTTGTCCAGTAGTCCATCTCTCCGTGGGCACGTTCCGCCCACTTGGCTACGTCACGGATCAACCGGTGCGTCCATCTGCCGTTCGCAAATGGCGAATCCCACTCAGTTTGCCACTGCTCAAGGGTGGTTTCCTTCTCGTTGTCGCGGATGATCTCCTTCATCGTTGGGGTGAGCACTCGTTCGGCTCCGATCACTTTCTGCCGTTCCCAGATCCTCAGGCAGCGGCCACATGCAGCAAAACATTTGGCGCGAACTCGCGATAAGCCGTGAGTGCGACAAGGAGCTTTGAGTGGCGCGAAATGTTGCGTCCTTGTTGCACTTACAGCTGGTATGTGTCCAATATGGCGCTCCCGCCTTCATGTGGCCGCACCCTCACTCGCTCCGCGACGAGCAAGTGGATGGGTGGCGTTCCCGCCAATATGCAAGCTGCATCTCCTGACACGGTGCGGTAGGCGCAGATGATTCTCAGAGCCGCTCTTCGGTGGACAGGCCCCATCTTCTTCTCGATGATGGCCTTCTCTACTCTCTTCCCCACACGGATAGACCGTAGAGCATGATGGAAGCGCTCACGGTGTTGAGCAGTTTACGCCTCTTCTGTTTCGGTCCTCCGGTGTTCGGCATCAGACGCTAGAGAGCCGCACTGACCCTGCTCGCTTACACGGTGGCTTCCAGAATGCGCGTCTTGAACGACCACTTGTCGTCAAGTCAGACACCGAGATATTTTAGCTCCGTTTTGCGGGGTACTTCTGCCCGTTGATAGAGAATCGGGGCAAGTCGAACTTTCTCCGCCTCGTGACCACTATGGCTTCACACTTTGGAACGGCCAGCTCTAGGAGCCTGCTGAGCATCCACTCGTAGACTGGGGCCAGCGCCTCCTTTGCGCATCTATCCAGGAGCTCTTCGTTGATGGCCCAAACCACGAGTCCCGCGTCGTCCACGAGAACCACTATTATCACACCTTCTGGCAGTTCGATAGACAGTAGACTGTCTGTTCTGGATGTTCCAGTTGAACGGCCCGGAAACTGATCCTTGTCCGATTCCGGCGGACAGCTATCGTCCCTCGTCGGTGTCGTGCACGAGGGTCCTATTCTGTAGGTAAGGGAGAGCCGGGTATGGTGGGCAGCTCGAAAATTTGGGCGCCTCAGTTATAAAATAAAAAAAAATTTTTTTTAAATGCAAATGTTCATGAATTCGCATCAGTGTATCACCTAGTTTTTCCCTGGAGAGTTACAGAAAGACATTTCAATATGTTTTGACCCTTCAGAATCGTAGGTCAAAATTCGAGGTAAAATATCGCGTGTCACGCCTGTATGCACTCTACCGTTCGTGCACCAATTCGATTGAAAATATTTGGCTACCCATCTCTAATCGGTAGCTTCGTTCGTTGGCTTCAATCTCCAATTTGAATCGAAATGATCTGATAAGTAGTTCCTGAGCAATAACGCATACGACGGTGATTCGAACGGGGTATGATGGACACAAAAAGCGGGGCACGTTGGCCAGTTCCAAAATACAGCCCCAGCACACGAGCCGCATGACGCCACCCAACCTAACCTAACCTCCGCGTAACCTCGTGTTGTTGATATTCTGCTCCAGCTGCACCACGGATGAGATTGTTTATCGATATTATTGATAATTTTACCTCAATGTGAGTGAAAAGTTAGTGCTATCAATGCTGTGGGTGGTGGATTGGAAGCTGTATCATATATTATGACCACCAGATTCGTGCCATGCATCTAGGATGCATCATAAACTCGTGTGTGCGAGTGAGTGAGATCCGACCTGTGACATCTTTTTGTTGAATAATCGAGTTTTACCAACATTTCACGGCTCGACATGAAGCTGAGGCATCAGATTAGGTAGAGAAATGTTCAAATATGCGAATGACAACAATTCTGTATGTGTAGTGTTATTATTATACTTAAAAGTCGTGAGTGTCCATCACACCCTACCTGACTGTCCGCTATACCCCGCGATTGCCCGTCGTGCCCCGATGATTAACGTTTATAAAATAGCATTTCGATGAAAATATGCGAGTGAAAGAATTAAAAAAAATATTCCATCATTCCTGAGATGTTTCTCTGTCGAATGCCCACTCGCAGATCTGATTAAAGTAAGAATCGTAGTTGCCAGGCAACTTTTAGTTAGCTATGTCCAACGTACCTCGCTCTTCCCTACCCACACAGCATGGGAATATTACAGGAAAACGTTTCAGTGAAATATTCCAATGAAATCTTTCAGAAACCTAGCAGAAACGTTTCAGGAAATGTTTTTGTGATATTTCATTGCAATGTTTCAATGAAATTTCCCAGAAACCTCGGAGAAACATTTCAAGGAATGTTCTTGTAATATTTCATTGCAATATATCGTGAACATCTTTCGGAGAGCTCCTCGGAACATTTCATGGAACATTTCTGAAAATCTTCCAGACATATTTATCTGGAAGATTTTTGAAAGGTTTTTGAAATATTCGAGTGCGATATTCCATGGATACAACTTCGAAATATTTCTGGAATCTTGCACAACAATTCTAAAGCAATCTCGTATTGAGAGACTTCTGTGGACCAACTGAAAGCTTTCCGAACGATTTTTAAAAGGATCTCGAAAGCTACCTCGGAAATTTCAATCCAGTTCAATAACCCGGGAATATCATTCCCGAAAATCCCTGCAATATTCCAACGGTAATCTGTCAAGAATTTTGATTCGGAGAAATTTGCGTGAGGTGTATGAAAGGTTGTTAGAGATTTCAAAGCAATAATCCAAATACATGACTTCTAAGTATCCCATCATTATTTCCCTAACAATCATTCAGCAACCTCACGCTTAAGGATTCTGAAGGATTCTTGAGTGCCCGTAGAAAAATGTGAGAGATATTCCAACTTTAAATATTCTTGGAGGATCCCCGAAGTCTTTTCGAAAGGTTCCTAAGAGCTCCTCAAAAAGTCTCTGAAAGACTTCTGGGAGGTTTGTGACGGGTCTGAAATATTCCTGAAACGTTGTTCGAATATTCCTGAAATGTTTCTGAAGTGTTTCTTAAATGTTTCTGGAAGATTGTGGTGCAAAATTCCGGAAATCTGGCTTCGAAAAAATTGTGCAACACTGCACAATAAACTTTTAGCCTTCTGCGAGATCTTTGATGGATTTCTGATAGTTCCTTCAGTGCTACGCCCCAAGAATTTCAATGCCAATTATTCTTGCAATACTCCACTTATGAGAATTTTCACCGTGACTGCTAACAGGCAGGGTGACACTTTACCTGCCTGGGATGCGTACACTCGCTCCCAGCTTGCACGGTTAGATGCGTTTTTTATGTCCAACGCGATGACCGCGGAAAAACCCCTTCTCCCTTGGCATGATCTCCCCGACACGTGGACCCGCTCCGTAACCGTTTCAATGGTGTGAACAGTACTGCAACCTTTCCGGAACCCAAACTGCATCGGTGATAGCCCGCCGCTATCTTCGTAGGCTTTCTCTACCCCGTTGAATACCACCCTCTCGTACATTTTTCTGATGTTGTCGAGCATGCTGAGAGGGCGTTGACCTCCTTGACCTTTAGGTATCAGGATGAGCTTCCGGCGTTTCCACTTGTCCGGGGAAGCTCCCGCGCTAAGACAAGTGTTGAAGAGGTCGAGGAGTAAATCTGGCTTCCAGTTAAAGACCGATCCCAGAGCTTCGTTGGGAATACCATCCAGGCCAGGGGCGTTGCCATTCGGCAACCTCTTCCCCGCTATGAGTAGCTCTTGCATAGTGAAGAGCGGGATGGGACCTCCGCTCTCCGGAGGGAAAGAAACCCTAGGTTTTCCTGCTGGAACAAGGCCTCCCGCGATGCTGCGTAAGGTTGCTACACCGGTCGGTGCTGGGTTGCCTCTTCGGTGTCGGACCTTTGACATGACCACGCGATATGGCGTGCCCCACGGGTCTTCGTTAACTGTGTCACACACTTCGCCCCAGCACTTCTCTTAGCTTTTCCGGATGGCTAGAATGAGTTTGCTCTCCTATACGCCTTGTCATTCTCCGCCAGCGATGGCCGTTTCAGCTTCTTCGATCGCCACGCGGTTCTGCTTTTCTTATTGCTCGTTCTTCGGAGATCCCTCTCTCTCTCCCTCTCCCTCTGTATGCGTCTCTCGGGCGAGAAATAATGCACTCCGCCAGGCCCGCGCCGTTGAATGCTGGTTGCTGTGAAGGCATCTCTCTCCTATATCTCAGAGGCGATGTTCTTGATTCTCCCTTTCGTCGCTTTGCATCCCTCACCTCTTGCTGTTATCTTCTATCGCAACAACGTATCAAGATAGATATCTGGAGCAGAAATCTGATCCCAGGGCGTATAACCCGAATATTCAGCAAGTGCCTCAGCTTGTGCCGGAGCTGCATCTTCTGGCATGCATGAAATGGGCGGGGTTGCTTCAGCAACGACACTCACCTCGGAGTTTGAGCCATCAAATTCTCAGCTTTCCGCCGGGAGATTTTACCTAGGATTTGAAACATGTTGATCCGGGTAATATTTGTTGCCTGATTTCATGCAGTAATCTTCCGACTTCACTTACAATGTGACCACGATATTTCTGGCAAAACATACATTCACAAGCACAGGGCATGGGGATAACCTCCAAATTTTGCCAGAAATATCGTGGTCAAATGGTATATAGGATTACTAAATGACTACATCTGCTGATGTACATGACTGTAAGATAGATGGAGGCTCTCGGCGCTAAGTCGATTCGGGCTTGCCGATAACTCATTGGACTCTGGAAAAAGAAAGAAAGCATCATAGCGGGAACTCCGATTCCCCGGTGGTAACATATAGCGTGAGGGATTACGTTCCATGTAATGCGGGTATGGATTGACTTGGAGATGATTCAAGGTTGGTTCAATTACATACGGGTCAGTTACAAACATTTATACAGCTGGATGATGAATCCCACGATGAGTGAAAGCATGAGAGTTTTTTCATAGCCGCACTTACGTGGAAACTAATGTTCCAGTGGGCATGAACTACACCTAGAAACGGCCCGCCATGCTCTCCACAAACCTAATCACGGATTTTCTCCTCGGATCGAGCTCCTGGCGTGAGAGAAACCGGTGGTATGGATCTGTGGACAGAGAGGCGGATGACCGTGGCAATGGGCCTCGATGGATCCAAAAGACGACTGGAGTTTTCTTGAGAACCCCGTCGCTTTAAGGGGCTAAGAACCGATTTCGGGACAATATTCATCACCACGCGAATTGTCAACCAATTGAAATAATTTAAACGGAATTTCCTTCGTTTTCCCCCACTTTACACGATACATTTCCGGAAAATTTGATTCGAGAAGCTCTTGGGATACAGAATCGTGTTGGAGGGCAATCAAGACGAGAAGCAGAAAAATATCAGCTTGTACTGACAATTGATAAATAATCCCTCTATGCTGCAATCGTCCCCAAATCTAGGTAGGAGTGTTCGAAGAGCATTCGAGGTGAAATTTGACATCTTAGGGAAACAGGGAAACATTTTGTGAGGCCACACCGTCGCACACTTCAAGAGGTCGTCGATATCGAGGATATTCGAGTACTAGGGCAATGAGGAAGATATTGCAGAGTTTTGAAGCCCTTGGATCGAGACCGCCCATTTCTGTGACATGGGGAGTGATGAACATACTATTGTGTATCTCTAACTTATGATTTGAGCCCACCTAAAACTCCGTACACTGACACCAGGATGCCATGATCGAAAAAGTCGATTTTTGACGATTGGGGTTGATCACCAAGGTAGTTGAGCCCGAAATCCTCATTTAAAGCCAGGTTACCGGAGTTCTGCAATGATGAGAGTATTTATCGTATCACGCGAGAACAAGAATACCTCTTCTGGGTCCAAACAGAAAATCTTACACTGCCACCAGGATCGAGGAGAATGAATTTTCGACGATTTTTGGTTGATCGACCAACACGATTCTGTGACTCCGCAGCTTCCCAAATCAAATTCTCTGGAGCAGCATCTTGTAGAGTATCAAGAAACGAAAAGAATCCGTTTCAAATCATTCCGATTGGTTGAGAATTCACGCGGCACTGAATCTTGTCCCGAACTCGATTTCAGGACCCACTGTGGCGGCGGGTTTGGCGATGCCACAATATATTTACACAGATTTTGATTAAACTCGGCAGAGAGGTGTATTTGTATGTCAACAAAATTTCACGAGCTTCAGTTAAACCTGAGTAAAACCATCAGCATTAACATTCTTAGAAATTAAGCACGGTACCTTATGGGACATTGCGTTGATCGTTAAAGTATCAAAGACTGACCGTTCAGTTTTTGTCCTAATCACGTTCACTTCTAGATAACTCGAAGAATGTGCTCAGAGTTTCTTTCCGAGCTCTAGAGTGCCTAGATGAACTTACATGGTGCATCATCCCCATAACGCGGGGTTGGAATCGCATCTCTCAATAGCAGCAGTGAATCAGTAGACAAGCAGTCCGATTAGTATGAGATAAATAGCCTCGGGTCAAGCCCCCGCAGTTCCCGGATCACAAAAATTTCGAAGTTGGGATGCTACTTCAGATGGGGTGGTATTTTCATTTTTTCGCAAGCATCGGATGATCAATTACATTTCATCCATTTCATAGCCCGACACATTTTGATAGAATAACATAATTTAGCTCCACCTATCGACTGGGAATTGCTTCAGAAATGTGCCTCTGGTACAATCTGTGCATGAGGGTAAACGTCTGGCGCTCTTGAGGAGGAATCGATGAATCGCGAGATATTGCAATTCAAGTTCGCAGAGAGCGTGACCTTGCACTTTACATCGAGTTTTGAAGGAGATACAGACGTATGTTTTTTCTGAATGGACCGGAGGCACATTCCTGAAACAATTTTAAGTCATTTGCAACCAATCTGGTCTCAATTGGTGGAGAAACCATTGCCTGAGTTGTAACCCCGTTTTGCGCGAGACTCCAACAGGGCCCCCAGGGTTCGTGGTAGGTGGCAAAAACAGAGCATAACCGGATAATCTAGAGATGTCGCGACCTCTTCCTAATTATCTTGCCTCGCACTCAGATTGCTGCTTGATGTATGGAGCGACATATCGAATGCCGCAAATTTCGATAGTCCGTATTACCCTTTGAGTCCATTTCGATGCAAACTTCAGCCAACAGCCATAACATAAATCGGTAAATAATCAGTCATACACGTATCCTCTTAAATCTCAATATTTTGGCTTTCTTGAACTTTTTTCGAGCACTTTGAAAACGTTCCGATGCAGCGATCAACCATATAAAATTCCAATGCTCCGCAGAGATTATATACAGACGTTCGACACTTGGTTGGGTATATAACATATTTCTCCGATGAAACAGTTGAACAGCCTAACTACCCGGGTAAAAACGATCGGCGCATACCATGCGTGAAATTCGTCAGTGGTCGTGATAAGCGTGCGTATAAATTAAATCGCTCATGTGAAACTAATTGGTGATCGAATCTCACTCGAGCATCTTGCGGAGTGGCACGCGTGAAAACAAAGCCGTGTCTGTTGCGCGGCGAATTAAAACATTCGAATATCAATTGAATTACCGCGTCAATTTCATCATTCACACGACGACGCCGCTAGGAGATTGGAATCGACGCTTCGACAGTCCCAATACTTACTTGAATCTTCTCCAATCTTGTGAGTCAATGTTTCGAGTGATAGTGTTGCTATATTGTGTGCAAATGTAACATGCAAAAACGATTCTGCCTCTAGCCGCATCAGACCTAAGATCAAAATGATAGCACCATCGGGACTGTATACTGTAAATACGTACATATATAAACGAGCGTTCACGCAACGCTTACGTAATCATCCAATCGTGCGAACCGAGTGTGCGAGCGACTACTGTGAGTACTGGAGAATTAGAGTGGGAGCTTGATGTTTGCAGGAGCTGCATCTTATCAATATCACTCGAAAAATCTTGATGAATCGCATGTGAATTCGACGCGAGCATTAAATATCACCACGTGCGGTATAATTAATCACTCCGACAGTGGGAACGACACTGGACTCGTTGTGAACCCTGCAATTTAATTTCACATGGGGATAGTAGACAACGCTTTGAGCGAAAAATGAGTTAGAGAAATTCTTCATCAGATTCCATGGATCGAGTTCGACGTCGATTAATAAAGAGTATTAGAAGGCAGCTCCGCACTTGAGCCCTTCCAAATCTTTGCAATCCAACCATCCAATTACCTTGCCTAGTTGGTCTTGGTGGCTGCTCCTTCTGCTCGCAGTGGCACTGATGATAATATCAACGAATGCAGACGCTTAGTGATACGTGTACAGCCAAAGCGATCGACGCGTCGCTCTGCTAAGCTCCAAGTCTGCTTGCGAGCGCTTATTTGTGCTTGATTGCGCTTCAGCTGATAGCAGCAAAGTAAAAGCACCTGTAGCTATACCCGGACAGTCGCGTTGTCACTCGATTATAATCACAACAAACGTCAAATCTTCAATCCCTGTGCGAATCGAAAATTTGATTTTGAAGATTTGTTATATTCCCATAGCGAGTACTTCATCTATGGTCAGATAAGTCTCTTGATGAGTTCAATAGACAGGAGATGTGATGAGTGATGGTACAAAGAAACAGACTCCCACAGCATGAAATCGTAGACTTGCGAGCCTTCGATGCGGCTCACTCCCAAACTTGGGACATGCTCTAAAATAACCCGAGCACAATAACTCCTTCCGGTATTTTGATCATTCGTTTGTGAACACCGTGAATTTGAGTTTCTACATAGATTTCGTGAAATATTTCTATTCATTTTTGAGAATTGAAGTCTCCAAGTTTGGATGCCATATCGGTCGAATTCTTCCATAGCTGGATACTGCATTTTTGTATCTAACCGACCACTTTTCCAGTAAATCACCCCAGAAAGCGGTCATTTATGTGCTGCAAAAATTTTCATGGGACTTGTCCCGGGCCTGCGTCTTGATTGGAAGAATCATTACTAGGTATTCAAACTTTATAAATTTGGGACAGAGCATCGAAATAATCTTGCTCTTTCAATTTGATGCAAGTTCTGTCAGAGTTCTTGTTTCAAGGTTTTTTTCGACTTGCTTGGTGTCGTGATTTTTCAAGTTCTCTTCCGCGCCAGATCTTGCCAAATATGATGCAGTCTATCCCACCGTTCAGATTTCTAAATCCTCTTTCACGCAAAGCAATATAAATTCATTTCGCTTCCTCCAAAGCTAGTTTGATGCCCAAAATATTTACTAATCGAACCTCCTTTTATTTTGGTTCTGATCATGATAACACTGTCAGACAACTTACATGATTCCTGAGGCATCATTGTGTTATAGCATGGACGACGCCCAAGTGAAGCTCAATGGACATAACATGATCCATCTGAGTGGGGGATTGTAGTGGATCTAATAAATTACTAAGCCATTTGACCGCCATAAAACGAAGATCCATATTATTCCTTTCCTGATTGATTCCCGTAGCCGAAATCATCCCAAACCTAAGAAATTGTTAGGAAACTAACTAAATACAAAAAACCTGGTCATAACATAACCTGATATTTTTTGAGACTTCTATTCGAAGCATGGCCCTTTTGACAACTGTTCTGATATACTTGAAATAGATCAAGAAGAATTTCATGACTTTGAAACTCGAGTTCTCGGCATAATCTAACGAGGAACACCCAGGTGTTGTGAAACACGGATTTTGCTGAAACTCTAGGGATAGTCTCCTTTTACTGCTAAAAGATGGAATTCAGAGCCGCTTTTGCAAATGTCGAACCGTATGCGAGCTACAGCTCATAACATAATCATTACGAGCATATATATATGAGTCATTCTGGAGCAAGCTGGACAAAACCGTCACCAGGGGGGTCTGGGAAAAATCCGCAAAAATTTTTTTCCATTAGTACTATGTTAAAATAGTACGACAAAATTTTTTTCAGATTTTTTCGGCCCCCCCTGTGGGCCCCAGGGCCCATGAAAGGGCCATTTTAGGCCCTTTTTAGGATATTCTAAGAAAATAATAGTTCCAACGCAATTCAATATTTTTCAACGAACTTCGGCGCATTTTTCTCGTCAAGACTAGTACTTTTGGGAAAAAAATTGTCCAAGGCCACTTAGTGAGCCTGACGACTTCTGCAAGCTCATTATTGAGAGCAATTTTAGCGATTTTTGGGCCTGATTCAAAGCAATCTAGCTCCTACTAGACATGTAATAATCGACTTCTGCAGGTAGTCATTTTGAAGGTCTTAGAAAAACCTACAATTTGACCACCTGCAGAAGTCGATTATCGTACTTTTTATAGGAGCTATAGCCGATACAAGTTGAGCTATTTACGAAAAAGTCGAAAATTCAGGACTCGATTCCAAAAATATATCTTAATTTTTTTCACCAAACTTGTGCGAAAATGTTCTTTTTTATCACCTACTTTCAGTAAAAAAAATTTGGCGGAGGTTATTTTTTTTTATTTTTTTTTGCCGAGCGTTACAAAATGCCGCATTTCGTGGTTTCAGCAAAAACTGCATCTTTGACCACGGTCACATATGCTCCCATCTGGACTGATGGGCACCAATGTGTGTGAAAGTACTCCCCAAAGTACCTCCAAGTACGTGTAAGGAGTCGCGGGGACGAGCCTCCAGCCAGGAGCGAGCTGTAGGTTCTATTTACCGTATCAAAAATAGGCTTTATTTTGGCTATTCGAGCGTAAGCGACCGAAAGCATGATTTTACTTGTTCTGGCTTACAAATGAGATAATGGGCTAGAATGAGGATCCAAACATACTTTTCTGACTCAAAATGACCATCTAAACACAATTCCGAGGTCAGTTTTGCTCTAAATAGTCGTCCCTCTGCCCCTTAAGAACTTAGATTCTGTTGACGGGTTCTGACACCGTTGAGGCACTAGACGACATTCTAGAGCTGAACTGACCTCGGAATTGTGTTCAGATGGTCATTTTGAGTCGGAAAAATATGTTTGGATCCTCATTCTAGCCCATTACCTCATGTGTAAGCCAGAACGAGTAAAATCATGCTCTCAGTCGCTTACGCTCGAATAGCCAAAATAATGCCTATTTTTAACACGGTAAATAGAACCCACGGCTCGCTTCTGGCTGGAGGCTCGTCCCCGCAACTTCTTACACGTACTTGGAGGTACTTTGGGGAGTACTTTCACACAGATTGGTGCCCATCAGTCCAGATGGGAGCATATGTGACCGTGGTCAAAGATGCCGTTTTTGCTAAAACCACGAAATGCGGCATTTTGTAACGCTCGGCAAAAAAAATAAAAAAGAATAACCTCCGCCAAATTTTTTTTACTGAAAGTAGGTGATGAAAAAGAACATTTTCGCACAAGTTTGGTGAAAAAAAAATTAAGATATATTTTTGGAATCGAGTCCTGAATTTTCGACTTTTTCGTAAATAGCTCAACTTGTATCGGCTATAGCTCCTATAAAAAGTACGATAATCGACTTCTGCGGGTGGTCAAATTGTAGGGTTTTTCAAGACCTTCAAAATGACCACCTGCAGAAGTCGATTATCATATGTCTAGTAGGAGCTAGATTGCTTTGAAGCAGGACCAAAAATCGCTAAAATTGCTCTCAATAATTAGCTTGCAGAAGTCGTCAGGCTCACTAAGTGGACTTGGACAATTTTTTTTTCCAAAAGTACTAGTCTTGACGAGAAAAATGCGCCCAAGTACGTTGAAAAATATTGAATTGCGTTGGAACTATTATTTTCCTAGAATAGGCTGAAAAAGGGCCTAAAATGGCCCTTCCATGGGCCTTGGAGCCCACAGGGGGGCCGAAAAAATCTGAAAAAAATGTTTTCGTACTATTTCAACATAGTACTAATGGAAAAAAATTTTTGCGGATTTTTCCCAAACCCCCCTGGTGACGGTTTTGTCCAGCTTGCTCCAGAATGACTCATATACAGTAGAACTCGGTTATAACGAGCAAACTTTTGAAATTTGGTTGGTCCCTGTACTAAGTCAACGGAATCAGCCTCGGTTATAGCGAGCTCGGTTATAACGAGACAACGGTTGTAACGAGCAAAAATTTTGCCCAAATTTGGATTTGGACCTCTGCTATAGCGAGCAGATACGATTTCAACGCTACGTGATGGTGAATTTGAGAGCTTGGCACTAAACTATAAACAGATATCTTCATGTTGAAATCAGTAAAATTGATGCAAGCGACATAAAAACCAATGAAAGGGAAGCTTTTGCGCTGAAAGGAGGGAACAATGCTGAGTTTTGTAAGATCTACGATGTGAGCAGGTCAACGAAATCAACAATATTGAAGATTCGAACAACTTTTATCTAATAATTAATGAAAATACTTATGATGAATTTTCTCACTACAGTGGAAAGTTGAAACACATTGTTCATGAACACAATATTCGAGCCAAGAAACAAACATTGATCACTGATTTTGAGAAAGGTACAATCTTCGGCGACTCGAGTCAGCTTTTTCGCACCATTATTTGACGAAACTACCGAACCAATCTTCACCAAACTTTGCATATATGCTCGGGACATACTCAAGGGTGCATATCTCCAGAATTATGCAGATTCATTGACTCAAAGCTGAATAATGAAGATTATTGGCAGAGATACGCAAATACCACAGGTTTATGCCATTATCGGCGTCTCATCCTTTCTATCATCTTCGCTGCATCACGCACACCACTAGCGACGTACGCGTTTCGGCCTCACACAACCAGATGGCGACGAGTACTCACTACCAGAATCTTAACCTCTTAGCGAGGGTTGTCAACGTCGACTCTAATAGGGTATCGTCTTCGCTGTGTGCGAAAGATGTTTAGTGCAAGATTGTGGTTTTCAGGTGAAATCTCAAAAAATCTCAAGAGATCAACGTTGTAGAACGCAACATTTTCTAGAGAGGAAGTTCCAACAAGTTTCTCGGAAAATCCAAGCCTGGGCCGGGAAAATGCGCTAAAACGATTCCGAGCGTTCATGACCATAGGCTCGAATGGGGCGTCTGACGGAGTGGTACTAATCTTGCTGCCAATTTGGCAGTTCTCAATTTAGGGCTAGGCAACCAAGCACATTTTGGAGAGGACAGAATTTCCTTCATAATGGCACAAGTTGTTATATGAAGCCCATCGAGCTTGGCTCCGAAGAAAAAGAAATAAGTGTGTCGAAACGCTATGCCCGCAGAAAAACTACCGGCACGCAGCGCTCAGAATCTGTAATTTTTCATTTTGTGTTACTCCACGCCGCAAAAGCTTTGAATTCATCGAGATACAACCTGTACCATTTTGAAGGAGATTTCATCTTTTTCGAGATGCACTCAGTCGCTTCACCAGAAAATGAAAACTGTCTAATGACAGCACATCTAACTACGCAAGGGTGACGGTTCTATTCAAACGAATGTAAACCGCGTCGAGCGCTTTTCGCACACTTTCCGACTCGGTTTTAATTCCCCAGAAAACTTGTAAGAACCCGTAGGAGATTCCTTGTAGGAACTTCTCTGTAGGAAATTTCACGATCCACAAATTCGTTCAGAAGTGTTTTCCCGGGAAATTGATAAAACTCAAGTTTGTCATGTCTTCCCCTTCAGGGACAGATCGCTGCATCTTTACAATCGGGAGCATCGGTGGTACTAATCGGTGGGCGCCCATGATATGAAAGTATTCTACGATTCTTAGCATCACAACCAATGATCACCTACTTTTGTAATAATCTTTGCGGTAGTAAAATAGCGAGAAGAAATTGCGCGTGAGCGGGGTACCCAAATATGCTTTGCTGGCAAAAAGTTACCACCTGAACGCAACCCCGGTCTCCATTTTGAGCTTCCACGTCGCGATTCTTGTCTGATGAGTCAAGAAATCCTCTCGATGAAAAGCCAGGTATTCCACAATCAACAGAGAATCGTCCTGATGCGCAAGCAAACTGCGGATTCATTTTTTACGCCGAAAAATACACAAGACATCTGGTAATCTGGTCAAAAGGACACGCCGGCCCCAGAATATTCGTGTAGTGATGAGAACTCATCGAGCAGTTATACAACTTTTCCCAACCTGGCTTCGCCCCGTTGTGTCCGCAAGCACGGACACACCTAGTCATGATAGAAGTGGGATGAAGTATTCAATATTGCATTTTTTGAATCGGCTTGCCATTTTTTAATTCATCTTTCTGACTGCGAATCTATATCTATGTACACATCAAGTATACTTTTCTAATATCTTTTCTGTGTGTAACATTGAAAGTCCATTTTAGGAGTGAAACTCGATTGAATAACATTCTCTAATGTAAGATGATCAATTTATCACTTATTTACACTACATACACGTAGATCCAACCATTTTGAGTCAACCTCGGTTATAACTAGCATCGGTTATAACGAGCAAATTTTGCCGGTCCCTTGGAGCTCGTTATAACCGAGTTCTGCTGTATATATGTGCGTGCGTGCGTATGTGTGTGTCTTAAAAAACTTGGGCCCATATGGGCAATGCTAATGTCGTAGGCTATAGCTTAAAAACGGTTGGGCATTTGCAAGTGCGGTTCTGGGTTTCACCTTTTGGTGGTAGAAAGAGACTATCCCCAGAGTTTCAGCCCAATCCGTGGCCCAGAACACCTGGGTGCTCCTTGTGAGTGAACGTTTCCGATCCATAATAAATAACTCGGGATGATCTTGAAGCGCAAAGACTTTCAAAGAACCAAGGAAATCATTGTGGGAGAAACAGTTGAAAGTGTCAGAGGGTACGTCACTCTGATAGTCGTTTTTCATCAGTATGAAAATTTGCTCGACGTGACTCTCGACGGCACTGCGATCGTATTATGATACGAGCTGAATCCTAGACGGCCCTCCTCTGAATAGTCTCCTGCTAGCCTTTTCATCTGATTATATTATTACAGGAACGGCCTCCGCTTCTTTGCGATTTGGGGTGGGTGGGTGTGTCGACTCGGCAAGTTTTATTATCGATAAATGCATTTACGATCGAAGAGGACCTTGGAACTGGGCTGACGAAAATTTATGGTTAGCTTCATTTTTATCGCGATGAACAATATGCATAGCGTTCCCCTGGATTCAGGATTTAAATTGAGGTAAAGCTCGTGATAGGATGATGCGATTTGTTGTAGCATGAACTTCCACAACCATCACCCATTCATTGTCGTGATTGCTCGAGCCTCGTACTCTCTTGCTTTGAGTCGAATGGACGCAATCCCAACACGTGTTAGAGCCTCGACAGAATGTATCCCCGTGCCCCCTTGAGTCCCCGTGCTACCGAATGAAAATACATAGGAAGCAATGGGAACAGTACGTGGGGTACCTCGGAGCCTCGGTGCCGCGCTTGCGCGCACCGCTCCCATCACTTCGCATGTGTTTGAGGACACGGGGACTCGAAGGCACGGAGAAACTTCTTGTCGAGGCCCTCAGGGTTGTCAACAGTAGGTTTCTTCGATTTCTGATAGACAACACTACTAATTTTCAATTTTGTCTAACCAATAACTTCTGGATCAGCCATGGCAATTCAAAGTGAAGTATAAATAGTCATACGATTACTCGTAGCAAATAATGAACGTATCAAAGGATGATTGCGAGCAACCTAACAAGTGATTGTTATCACCCAAAATGTGAGTAACTAGCCGCGTCAAGCGGGATGACTCGCTTTTGATTGGTAATTGAGTAAAATGTCTCGCTATTTCAGTGATTTTTGGCCACTCAATCGAACGAGTTGTCAAAGTAAATCGACGATCGAGTGAAATTGACCGCGATAACCCTGATGAACATCATTAGCTTCACACTGGAACTTACACGTTCTTGATGTAAATTTAGATCTGGAATTCGATGTCAATAGGACTTGCTCTTTGATTTTCCTGTATATTCCGATTCAAATGTCGATAATTCATACGCAAGTAGCAGCTGTTTATGTCAAATTCATCCGGTGTAGCGATAAGATTTGTATCTTCCTCACATCCATCGATTGCTAAACTGTGGGCAGAATGCCCTGAACTTGGTTATACTTAGGCATTGCGCACCTGGAGAAGACGAGAGATTTCGTATCCACGAGTACGCATGCAGCGATTTATCGCGCCTCCTCGATAACCTGGAGGACCAAACGCAAATGCAAATTCTCTGTTGCACGCCATCCCAAAAACCACGAGTCCCGAGCAACTTCTCCTTCATGCGGTCCCTCCATTGAACAAACAAACGCGATAAGCATTTCGCGCGCCAGCGGGCCTCTTCCCAACGCTGTACAAACGCATGTATCATATGCCTCACGACACGTGTATGTGTGCATCCAGACCCGCGTGCCAGCAGCATGTAATTGTGCACATAACTTAGGGGGCCAGGAGCTTGCGCTGGCAGCAACGCGATGGCGACGAGTTACAGGAAACCTATATATCTCAAGGAGGGAGAAAACCAGCATTTGGAGGAAAGCGATATGCGCTCGCTCCTCTCGTACTGACGGGATCTCGTCTCTTGTGCGAGCCGCAACGCGTGCAGGCCACGGCTTCATATGGGAGATTTTTTTTCCTTCTCTCTTTTCTGGCTCACTTTCCTCGCGTTCTGTAAGCTCTTATATTTCCTCTCTCTCTCTCTCTCTCTCTCTCTCTCTCTCTCTCTCTCTCTCTCTCTCTCTCTCTCTCTCTCTCTCTCTCTCTCTCTCTCTCTCTCTCTCTCTCTCTCTCTCTCTCTCTCTCTCTCTCTCTCTCTCTCTCTCTCTCTCTCTTTCTCTCTCTCTCTCTTTCTTCTTTCTTATGGTGGTTGTAGGGTGAATACGCTAAGACATACCGTGGAGAGGCACCGTGGAGCAGCCAGGCACCGCGCGACCGTTCCGGACTGGAATCCGCATCGATACGGCCATCCGAACCAAATAAATCCTCTCTCCTTTTATTTCCAGGGAGAGTTCCACCAAACTCACCAAGCCGGCCCCGGAACCGCGTGAGCACTACTTCGAGACGAGTGACGTCTTGCACTCTAGATCGAGTGGCTCTCTTCCAAGAACTCACAGGTCTCGTTCCCTCTCCTTCGGCCCTCTTCCTGCTCTTCTTTCTTCTTTCTTCGCGTTTCTCTCTTCTATCTTCCCTCTTCAATCCATCATGTTCCTCCAAGGATCGTTTGTACGTAGACACCCAGGTAACCTACATTCAAACTAGCGATTTCGCAAAAAAATTTTCATACAGTGCAGTCTAGACTCTAACTCCACTGATGCGCATGAACAAGACGACACGTAAACCACGTATGTTAGAATTCTCTGTATGTCGAAGTTGAATCGAATCAAAGTCGAGTCTCTCACGAGTGTAAGTAGGTAGTTCGGTACTCTCTTTACTCGCGACTCATAGATATTCTCCTAGCTCCCCGAGTTGAAAGCATTCCCCACGTCCAATAGGAAGGTTGTGCAGTATACGCCGGGTTTAGGGACGAGGTTGAACTTTCTTTCGACGGCGTCTGGTACAATTTGCACAGCGTGGAGAATAGTCTGGCCCTTCCGAAAACCGAATTACTTCCAGGCCAGCCCACTTGGTTGTTTGTAACCTTTTTCGAGACGGTTGAACACCATCCTTCCATGGGGCTTTCCCAAGTCCTCCAGCATCCCCGAGGGCCTCTGTGAATTTCCAGCGTTCCCATCGCCAGGGAAGGACGCCGGCCTCTGGGCATTTGTTGAACAGCTTCAGTATCAGCAAAGGTCTCGTCTCTACAATGAGTTTCAGCGCCTCGTTGGGGATCGTATCGAAGCCTCGCATCTCGCCGTTTGTGAGTCTCTTCGCTGCAATTCGAAATTAGCTTTCTTCGGACGGCGGGATGGGCTCATTTATTCGTGGGGGTAAGGTCAACCTTTCTTTTTCTTGAGCAAACAACACTCCTACTATTCTGAACAGGGTTGGCCTGTCAGTTGGTGCTGAGCAGCCCAGCTGTGAGCGGGGCTTGCTCATCACGACTCTTTACGAAGTCCCAGAGGATCGCTATTCACGAGCATGCTAGGAGCAAGTCAGAGCTTACTCCTAGCCTGCTTGTACGACATGACATCCACTTCTGCTGTGGGGCGATTCTTCTTCCTCGATCGCTGCACCTGACTGCGCTTGGCATCTGAATCCTTCCGGAATTGTGCGATCTCTGGTGTCGACCAATGAGCATGTTGGCGACACTTTTAGGGACGTTTCCGGCGGAGGATGGAGGCATCGCAGGCCACTGCTATTATCTTTGTCACATTATCAGCGAGCTCGCCAGGGCTAGCGGTTTGTGCTTGTTCGGATGCTTGCGTGATCGTCTCATTGAATTTGTCTCTGTCAACACCTTCACTTCCCAGCTCACAGAAGGTGACATAAGCTCGTACGTGCTTATGCCTCCGATCGTGAACACGTTGGCGTAGTGATCGCTAAGGATTTCGCCGTCAAGCACAGCCCTCCTGGCAACCCGCTGAACTTACAAAGGTCAGGTCGAGGGCTGTCGAAGCACCTGACCGATGGGAAGTCCCGGGTCGATCTTGTTCATGACGACGAGCCCAAGCTTCGTCATCAGGTCGTACAAGATCGACTCTCTCCGGTCTTGGGGTCCTCCGCTCCAAGCAGGTGCTTTGGAATTGATATCCCTAGCAACCACCAAGGTTTCTGAACATAGCCTGATACTGCTCTCAAGGGCATCAAGCTCACGGTTGAAGAGCTCTATCGGATCATTGGGTGAGTAATAGCAGCTCTATACTGCAAAACTATCTACCATTTTGACCACTTTCGGGCCTAACGCTCTCCCGGAGATCTTTATTAAGGATCTGGATGACATCTCCTGGCTTGTATCTAGAGTAGATCTATTGAAGCTCGACCCCACTTGCGATTCAGAGATCAGGAGGATTTCGATGCCTTCTTTGGCTGCGTCACTAGCTAAGAGATCATACGCCCGCCTGCTCCGGGGTGAATTAGTTTGCAGGGAGCTAACCATTTTCTCTTCGGTTTCCTCGGAACTGGGGCCCGGATTACCCCCCGCTCACCCGAACGCAGTGCATGTTGCGACTTCTGGAATTTGGTTGCACTCTACACCTAACCTATGACACTAGAGGCATTTTTCTGGGTTGTTGTACGCTGCTACTATGTGCCTATCTACGCGACAGTTAAAGCAAGGTTTACCTTTCTCATCCTGCTTGCAATCCGCTACAACGCTAATAGGGGAGTATCTTAGTGCTGAAAGCCTTTTTCGGATCGTAGCATTCACCCATTTGATCTTTATATGCCCTTTGTGTAGCACGGCTTTCACTGCACTCACAGGGAGCCCAGAAACAGCCAGTTGGATCCCTCTGTAAGCTGGCCGTAATGCTTTGACGGTAACCTCCTCACTTTCACCGTCTGGCAAGGCATCCTGGATTGCCTTGGCGAACTCGGCCTTGGTGGTATCCAGGTTCATATCGCGAATGCCGACCCCCACGGTCTGTTGTTGCTCCTAACCACCGCATCTTCGCCAAAGGGAGATGCTATGGTTTTTCTAACCCCTGCTATTTTTGCTCCGTTTTGTAATTCAATCAACACTCCCCCAGACTTGTTCTGTCTGACCATGCTAAACCTGCCACCAGCAAAAGCTTCACCGATCTTAGGTTTCATTAATTTCAAGATCTCCACGTAAGTCGCGTTCTCAGCTTTCTCTTTTACGACGATGGCGTCTGTCCGGCTCCTGATTCTATCGGCCTTCTATTTCGGTTTCTCCTACGTCTTTGGCCTCACACGCCTCCGCTACGTCTTTCACTTTTTTTGACTGTCAGTGGTCACGTTGCCTCTCAGCTTTGCTTCGTCGAAAAAGGGCAGCTGGCTGGGAACTCGGTGTGAACAGACATTGTGGATTTCGGTCAATCTTCTGCACCTGTACACGGAGATCCTTCCTCTCCAGCCTCCTCTACTCCTCATCGTTCTGCAATGGTGGAGGAGACGTCTTCCTCTTGTTACTCCCTGATGGGGTATATCGATTGTTGGAAACAGTCACAGGTACACCGGTAGTTCCACCAGAAAGGTGGACGATGTCTCTCGCTACACTCCTGAGAATGGCACCGAAGTCTCTCATCAGAGTTCTTCCTCGATTTTGGACTCCAATGAGTCACTTAACCCGTTCATTACTTTGTCCCCTACAGAGGCTGATTTTCTAAGTTCAATTCTTGAAAATCATGGCGTTCTGAAAGTAGTGCAATGATACCAAACCCATCCTAGAGGCTTCAATGGCAAGCAAAAATCGTTCCGATGACTATGAATTTCCCAAAGGTTCTTCAACCGTGATTTCACTGAAAGTACTTCGGAATGCGCACAAAAGTCCAACTATATTTATTGAATAAGATAATGAATTCTCTCCAAATCAAGAAATGTGACTCTATCGTTTATTCGAGCTCATCATCGGGCTATGGCGATGGATACACCAAGGCTTCAAATAAATATCAAGCACATGGACCTTCATGGTACCACTTTTTTCTATGGTCTCCGGATGGATGATTTTTTTCGAAAAGCGACGAAGAGAGGAAAAGATTCTTCCAGAGGCGAGATTTGAACTCGCGATCTCCAGTTTCCGGACTGGCGCCTTAACCACGAGACCACCGGAGCAATTGGGAATTCACACGCTTGGGGAGGTCTTCTCTCTGTCTCAATCAAAATGGTATAGAATATACTTTTCGGAATTCGAATGCATCGAACTCTGCTATCATCAGCACTTAGAATCGGAAAACGAGAGAGGAAAGCTACGAACTCTGATTCCTTTTTTCTCGTCTAAAGCTCTTATTTCGTCGATCGTTGGACATTATTTTCCCATTTTAATATTTATCCTTCGAAATAACAACAATTCTCTCATTGCTCTGACATCTAGGGAATGAGATTCACGAACTCTGCAGTGAACGGATGTGACGTGGTGAATCTCGGGCCTCCTGACTGCGCCTCTCCTCGTCCCTTGACGATTCACCAGCGACGACTTTGCGAGACGCGCAACGCCTGAGCGCTGCTCGTCGGCCGTCGCAGGTAAATCGTCAGGACCTGAGCGTGGCGATGCACTCTGCCCCTGAGTACTACTTCATCCAGAGACAGAGCATCGTCGATGGCGATGCTTGGCATACTCGGAAGACCGCTCGGAGCGACGAAGCCACCCAGACCATCTCGGGTGCGCGTCGCGCTGCGTTCCACACTTACCATTTACACTTACTTTTCCAAGTATATAAAGGCACCAGTGAAGTACATCTTGCCTATTATTCAAACATCCCCCTCACATCTCACCTATGTGCCAAATCCCCCCCCCCCCCCACGTCTCACGGGTTAACATTGAGGATAAGGTCCCCAAGCTCTGCCCTTACGCCCTTTGGCGTGTTGTTCACCGTCTTGGCGTTATTGTTCATATCCTGTAGGTGGGATCTGATGTCCTGCATGAGACTCTCTTCTTCTTTGTAGAGGAATTTGATTCCTCACCATTTTTCCAGCAGCACCTCGGTCACGGAGCCCATCTGCGAGCTTGACAGGCCACCCCTAGAATCCCGACGGCCGTTTGCGGGAGGTACCGAGGATTTCACTCGGTGCGAATATCCGGTGGGACGCATCAGGTTCGTGGTCCCTTCATCTTGCGACGAGCTTTTTCCCCTGATTGGCACCACCAAAATCCATTTAAGTGTCATCTTTTTCGTCGTCCGTCGATGGCAGTTGGGCGGGGCACCCAGGTAGTAGGTTCGCTCTAGAATTTTCCACCTTTTTGCTGTTCCTGCCATTTTTCCTTTTTTTTTCTCTGCTCATACTTGATGGCTCTCTGTTCGTTAATGGACTCACTAACTCACGCCGACCAACGCCAGCAACCTGGTTCTGGATCCTCCAACTTACCGACCGCGCCTACAGTCCAGTGGCCTCAGATGACGTTCCAACCCCCGCACCCTGCAGCATGGTCCCTTCCGGACACCATCCAGCACTACTGTAGAGGCAAGATTTGGAATTCCTTCCAACCGTTGGCGAGACAGCCTCCCCTCGGGGTTAGTGAGAATTTCGGGCCCCCTACTACCGGCGCCCAGAAGCAATACTAGTTTTAACACGGTACCCTCCAAAGTGGGTGCAGACACACCGGTGAGACAATCCCCTTCCAAGGGCCGTTGCAATGGTGACGCGAGTAGTGCGCTGTGTGTGTTGTATCAGTGTACTGTCAGTCTCTCCCCCGTTTTCCTTCCTGTCCTAACCGATCGCCATGCCCCACTGCTTCCGTGGTAGCATTCCGTTGTTCGGCCGGTCGCTGTCACCAAGAGGGTTCTTGTGTTTCCTTTCGGAAGCCCGTGTTACCACTCAGCGAGAGAATGACCGACTTGATTCAGTCCCTCGCATCACTCTCGTGATTCGATGCATATACGGTACAGATACCCTATATTGACAAGGTCACCGCGTTGCTTCTCACCAACTCCCGGTCTGCCCTTCGGAACCAGCAAGGCCGTCGATGGTTGGCTGTGGATATCCACGCGGGTTCGCTTATTGTGCCAGTGTGGTGTTGTATTATGTATCTGTACAGTCCTTGTCTGCGCTCGTTTAATTTGCATCCTCTGCGTACTTGCAAGTAACCAGAGAGCCTGGGGGTCGTAGCGATCCCCAGGTACTCTGGCCGATCCACGATCCGCAAGCCGTGGACGCGACCGGTCAGCATGGAGAACGCCATTCAAGCGCTCCATCATAACCACTTGGTGAACCGGATAGGTAGGAATCCGTCACTCGCGTGCTTGGGAATCAATCAATCAATCAATGAATCAATCAATCAATCAATCAATCAATGAATCAATCAATGAATCAATCAATCAATCAATCAATCAATCAATCAATCAATCAATCAACCAACCAATCAATCAATCAATCAATCAATCAATCAATCAATCAATCAATCATTCAATCAATCAATCAATCAATCTCTCTCTCTCAGCCACTCGCACCACCTCTTGCGCGGGGTCATTCCTCCGTAATCTGTACCCGAGTTAATATCGAGGGAAAGTCTGACGCCGTCTACGACAATCGCGCGCTCGCGATGATTCAGCTGTTCAGTTCATGATTATCTCATAGCAAAACGACGCATGTGGCGATGCACTGCAGGGATTAGATGGAAAAAAGTGAACTCCTTGGATATATTGCTCGGACAACGAGACGGACAACTCTTAGGATCCACGGAAAAATCTGAACTATGGAATACGAGGGCTCAATGTAGCACTAGTCGGAAATGATAAGAAATTCTACATGGTAACGTCTGTTTCCAGATTGCTTAAAAGCTCTACCCATTGGGGATACACTGGCCTTATTCTGTGATGACGAGCGCGCGATCCTCGTTGACGGCGTCAGACTTTCGGTGAGAGAAGACCTCTCGCGTCGACAGGCGTTTCCTTTTGCTAAGCTATCCCAGATTTTTGCCAATCCTCGAGTGTCAAGCCTTCTTGCTCTCTATATCCACTCAGAAGCCTCTATCTCGCTGGATAATGCGAAACACCACCAAGACGATAACGACTCTCACACATGCACTAAGCCTGCTCAGCCATCATATCGGATCTCATCGTTACACCATGCGTGCGTTTTATCTTGCATCTTGATGTCTCTTCTGAGATTCTCACCAGTACAGAGAGCTCCTGCGATGGCAAACGAGTCGCACCATCGGGAGTTATGAATAAATTCGCACGGCGGGAGACTTCGCGGAATCGCACCGGTCGCAGTAACGCGGCCAAAGTCGAACGTTCGATCCAAGAGATCGCTCGTAACACCCCAAGCGAGCATCAGAAAAATCGAGAGTGTCGAATGTATAAATCGTCAACAAAGAGTGAATCGCCGGTGCGTGGACGTAGAGATATATAGTGAGACTTGACAGATAGACGGAACGTAACGGATACCTGCAGTCTGCATGCCTTCCTCGAGAGCTCGTGAAATAAAATAAAATCGAAGCGGGACGTGGCGAGCCGTCAGGATTCCAGGTCACCCAATTAAAGATCTCTCGCACCCGTCTCGGAAACGTACGCGAGAGAGCAGAATCATTTTCTGTGTCGTTCGCTGCCCCCGCGGGAGGTCGTAACCGCTAATAGATGCGCACCTTCTTTGAGACGAGATGTGAGATATTCAGAAGTTTGCGCGTTGCCAACGGGCTGCGTGGCGCGCGATCTACACAAACTCGATCTTCGGACATCGCAACTGTCGGATTTCAATCACTTAGATGCTCTATGAACTGCAAATGCGTGTACCTTTGACAACGACGATCCACGGTGAGACTGAGGTTTGCTTTTCTGATATGCACCTAGTGGGGGGGGGGGGCTGCTTTCATTCGTATTTTTCCGGAATATAGCAAAACATTGGAGAGGAATGATGGTGTGTTATAATTTCTGATCCCCAGTAGAATTTCTCAAAATTGTTTGAACATTTATAATCCTTAATAGCATCATGCAATTTCTCAAGACTATGGTTTCTTCCAAGAATTTTTCATGGGATCCAGCTCAACCTATTCGGATATTCATCTGAGAGACTGAAGAGGATACCCTAATCGGGGATTGTAACTAAGTTCCTATATGTAAGTCATGAGGACGTATGAAATCACTCAAAGTGTATGGAGGGATCGGTTTTCAGAACACAACAGTGTCTACGAATTCCGCCAAGAGCACAGTATACTTAAAATTTTTCACGTGGCAAACCCATTTCTGAAAGTATAGTTGGTAGACACTTACAAGCGCTCGTACATGGGTCAACTGAACTGCATCATACTCTAAAGTATCTGACTGAAATATAAAGTTCCTAGTTCTGAGCCACGATTAACCGAATTTAGTCCAGTGCCAGCTTATCACCATCAGTCTGGTGATACTGTGAAATTGGTGCGTTTTTAAGTATTGATTAGCATATAACACGATTGTCTAATAGTTATGGAATTGGCTCAAGAATCGAAACTCATTTATTAATTACTATCAATGATGATTTCCAATGCCCGAAAATCCAATGCATGAACATTTTTGCGTTGCTGAGGTGTGTGGACACGTATACAACTTGCACCCGCTTTTTGAACAGTGGTAACCGCGATAAGATGTATGCGGTCATATTCAGAGGTCACATTCAGAGTTGTCCAACTAGCCTGAACCACTGCTCTCATCATTATATAACACTGGTTTCGTTATTATATACTTTGTTTTTATTATATTTTGACGCAATGGACATGTTCTGAGTGCTAAATCCTGCACGCTCTTTTAGTTGTACACGTGGTTTAAGTCGGGTACGCCGTCATGTGTCACCACTGATTCCCGTATTTTGCTCATAGAATTGCTTCAGATTCAACTTTTGCTACTTCAGAGGAATACCTTTTAATGTATTAAGACGAAGCCTTTATTCGAGTATTGGATGAAAAATGTATCGGGTCAAATGATTTCATCTTGCGTAGTTCAATCTAGAATTAAAACACCATGTGCGTCTTGCAAGATGGTGTCATGTAAAACTTCGACGGAGCCAGATGGTGATTTTCAAATTCATGGGACAGCCTATTAGGTAGTTGAATTACCCTCGAAATTCGATCACTAAGTGGATAAACTCGGTACAACACGACGATTTTGGGCTTAAACGATAGGTTTTAGCACTCTCTCACAATCTACACCGGCTCGATACTTGGTAAATCTCGATTTCCGAGAATGCAGTCAAGAATATGATTCAATTGCAGTAATCGGCAGGATTCGTCACAATTTCTGTCGAAAAGATCACATCATAGATCTCAGTAAGCATGATCGACTTCAACATAAGAGTGACCTAGCAGCAATCAAGCATAGCACAATCGCATTTGAGAATAATTGAGAGGCACGACACGTTCAATCATCTCATATTGTGATCTTGAATCTGCCGGGCTAGATTCAATCGTCAGTTCCGCTGATAAAGTATAGAACTTTGACCCTGGCTGGAAGAATATACATTATACTTTTTTGTACTTAACATTATGAAATTGGCCAAGGTGACCGAAAATCTCTCTGATACGCTCACGGTGGGCTGGAAGGTCGAACAGGTGGACCAAAAGTGTCAAGAAAAACGGTTGACAAGGTTTTGTTCGTCATGTTTCACAGTTCCAGAATCATTTTCGATCGAAATTCTAGCTGTTTCGATGTTAAAATGCGAGCAAAAAACGTGGAAACGCCATTCAACTCCATGTATTTTCTCGGCATATGTTAACTATCCGACGGCTATAGTCACTGTCCATTACATACATGTAATGTACAGTGACTGACACAACGTTTACGAACGGGCTAGAGGGGTGTCAACGAGCATTTCCATAGGGAATCTCTCGTAGAATATGCTGGTGAAATCCGTTTTTCCATATCTAGTTGTAGTTTCTGAAGCGCGAACGAAATAACACTAGAACCATTAGCAAAATGCAATTCCGCAGCAACGTCTTGTGCTGAGGATTGCATCGCTAAAGATGGTATGGAGGTCGAGATAAGGAATAGATTCATGATTTCTATTGTATTTTTACACGTAGAATATGGATTTGGGACCTGTTTCTTCCCCACTAGTCGAGTTTCCATTCGAATCCCGGAGAACTGTCGTGATCGAGGTCGTGACTCCCCAGAAACTTCCAATTTCCATTCACATTCTGCAAAGAGTACAAATCAATTAAACGAGATCTGTTCCCTCTCAACCTCACATGACTCTCTGATGTAATTGGTTCATATATTCAAGTCTATCTGACATAATGTCGACGGTGCTATGATTCAAAAATGCACCTAGGAATAACCCACGGGCTGACTCGATCGAGTTTTTATTCACTGAATTAAAATGAATAATGGAAAATCATGATATTTTTCAGCGATTCGAATGAAAATTCAACTAGTGAAGGAGAAACTAGGCTCCAATACGTATTCTACGTGTGAAAATACAATAGACACCACAATCTTTCCTTATCTCGACCTCCATACATATACCCTCTGTAGCGATGCAATTTTCAGTACAAGACGTTGCTACGAAATTGCATTTTGCCAATGGTTCATGTGCTATTTCCTTCGCGCCTCAAAAACTACAGCTAGATATGAAAAAACGAATCTCACTAGCATGTTCTACGGAAAATTTCCTATGAAAATTCTCGTTAACACCCCTTTAGCCCATTCGGAGACATTGTGTCAGTCACTGTACATTTGATACCCTTCGACTACTTTACATCTGCCGAGAAAATACCTGGAGTTTAATGGCGTTTCCACTCCTTTTGCTCGCATTTTGACATCAAATCAGCTAGAATTTCAATCGAAAAAGATTCTGAATCTGGGAAACATGACGAAAAAAACCCAGTCAACCGTTTTTGTTGACACTTTTGGTCCACCTGTTCGACCTTCCAGCCCACCGTGCGCTACGCACATAAAACACACTCATTGAAGATTATATCTATAGGAGTATTTTTTCCAAGAGCTGGTGAACTTCACTGCTGAATCTGAGGTACTTATCTAACTCGTCGGGAGTTTTGATGACTATCGTTTCATTTTGAGGAAATCTGATGCTTTGTGTTGCATTGTATTCTACAGGTCGAGAGATAAGCGACTCAGAGGGATCGGAACAAATCGAGGAGGGAACCTACGAGATAAAAGCTGGTCAATTTTTTGTCAGCGAAACTGACGAATTAATCTACCCCAGCAGATTCAAGATCACAACATGAGATGATTGAACGTGTCGTGCCTCTCAAATGCGAATGTGCTACGCTTGATAGCTGCTAGGTCACTTTTATGTTGTAGTCAAGCATGCTCACTGAGATCTATGATGTGATCTTTTCGACAGAAATTGTGACGAATCCTGCCGATTACTGTAATTGAATCATATTCTTGACCGCATTCTCGGCAATCGAGATTTACCAAGTATCGACCCGGTGTAGATTGTGAGCGAGGCTGAGATAAATCTATGTGTCAATTCACAATTTCATTTTCAATTTTTGAAAAGCGGTGGCAAGAAATCTGTGAAGTGTGGCTTGCCATCATCATCATTTCTTGTTGTCCGCGCTCTTAAGGCAGTCTTGTGTATGCAATTCGGCTTTTTTGGAATATAAAAAAATTTTAGCCATATAAGGGCGCCATATTGGATAGTGTTGTTTGCCGCAATATTGGGGCTATATTGCTAATCATTTCTCCAATATATTGCAAATATATTGGCCATAGCAATTGACAACTTTGCGCCAATATATGGACAATTGGATCTATTTCTACGTGGGAAAGTTTTGATGCACATCTGTGCAAGATCCTTGTCTCGAGCACCCACGAGATGCAAAAAATTCGATGCGCGTTCTTCGAATTTATCCACCGATGGAGCATGGACGAGTCAGCAAGATATGTGAGAGCCTTGATATGAGCTTATTTGCAACGCATTCAACACCAATAATAATAAAGTGTTTCAGGCCGAGTTACCTCGCGTCCAGGCGTATCAATGATAGGAGCGAGCCATCTCGCACGCGGCTATGATATAAGGGTGTGTCCACAAGTGAAGCGCCCGCGCCGAGCCCCGGCGCGTGGCGCCGCTCCCGGCACCGGCGCTGGCGCGCGCTAGAAATTGTTTGTGTAAATTTATAGACACACACGTCGACTCCTCTTTTCGGAGTTGTACTTAGCGATCGAGGTGGCCAAACTTCGGTTCTATACTCCGGATATAGTCGGTAACGTGGGGAATTTTTGAGCCTGCTCAGAGCGCGGTGCCAGCGCGGGTGCCGGGAGCGGCGCCGCGCGCCGGGGCTCGGCGCGGGCGCTTCACTTGTGGACACACCCTAATGTCGAGCGGCGCCGCTCTATAATGGATCTTTGGCATTCCTTGGCGCGTGGTGGCTTAGGCCGCTCTATCCAATCGCCCATATCGTTAATTGCCTCATTTTTCACGCCGTGCACCACGGCCTCGCGCGTTCGTATACACATTGGCATTTGCTTATATGTCCCGACCCTCTTCTGAGCATTCGATGCACGACACTACATCGCTCCCGAGCATATTAATCGCCTAGAAGATCCCCTTGCTCATCTTGGGTTTTCCAATTTGATACACGCGCTCCGGCATGCTATAGCTGCTCACGGTCAATATAGTTCAAGTGTTGCGCCCGCTCGGATGTATCGGGCAATGATGAAGATTTACGAGCTTGTACCCCGTGTTCATTGAACCTTCACTTTGTTACTGGAACCCTATTGGTTCATTGAGCCAGTCTCGAGACCAAAAAATTTTAGAGTAATCGCATCGATCTGGAAGAGATGGTATTTGAAAATTGATTCTCATTTGAACTTAAACAAGCAAATCGAATCTAATGACAAGACAACACTGATGCCGGTAGTTTGTACAGGTATGAAAGTAACATTCTCTTCCTCTATAGATAAAGCTCGAAATTAACTCATCGGTGACGACGACGGCAGTTATTGTCAAAAACCAGAACAGATTCTGGTCTTCATCCAAGAATCTCATGTAAGAGAATAACCTACCTCCGTAAACCGTGTTCATCGCCGAAATCACGGCGTTTGCTGCCAATCTAAACACGCTCGAGCAGTATACTCGAATCTTCAGAATGATAACTTATTTGGTCGCCAAAAGGACACCGCCATGAATGATAGGATTTTGGCTTTCAGCAAATTTGGCTGAATCGGCATTCAATCGATAGAGCTCGAAGAGCTGGAAAAAGGCTCTATTACCATTAAGCTCGACAAATTCTTGTTCTCGAATGGTTTGGTCGTAAAGTCACCAATTTTACCGAGTCAAGATAGGGTTATGGCACCAATCGAACAATAACATACTTTCGAATTTGCTTGGCTCGTTCAGTATTCTACGGCTAATTAAGGCAGAAGTCTGGGGGTCTTTGTATTACACGCAATTCAATGATTTTCACAAGAGAATATTCCACTGCTGCCACTCTCAGGGGATATTTTTAATGCCTACAAGATCAAAAGGCTTAGAAAGATCTCGATAATGCGAATACGGCCAGTGGGATGTGGTGGATCATCAAGGCGAATGTGTATTACGTGTTTTACATTAACGAAATACATACAATATTCAGAGCTCACGCCTCTGCGCGAGGGTGTGTCAAGCATAACATTTTCCGCTGGAAGATTGAGAAATACATCTACTCACTCAGTTCGAGCCCAAAACAAATCAATGTGACTCTTCCTTTGACTTTTTTATCGTTGAAAGTCAAGAGATTCTCACCTTTCTAGTTGGGGGGGGGGGGGGGGTACTCCTTCAGACATTGTGGAAAATCTCTATGGATCCTCAGAGATATTTGTTCTGATTTTTGGATGGCGATTGGATTTCACATCATATTGCACCAGACTTGGGCATGAGAAAATCGAATGAGGCCCAACTTTATAACGGCCAAGGTCACGAGGATCTTTTTTATTCTTTTTGGATTAGCAGATTGAGATTTGTACGGATATTTGAGAGGATGTATATTGATTATTGAGAATATATTTGTTTTGGTAGGAATATATTAGGAAGTCAATCACTCTCGTAAAAATTCGCGAAGCATCGAACACTTTTTCCTCAAACTAGGTGCAACCCGACAGAAAATGTAATGGATCAAAGGCTGCTGGGAATCGTCTTCAGAAGTCAAGTCTCTTTCTGACGTCGAACTGTATTATTGATTTTAGCATAGGGGGGCTAAAGCGCCACTTTTACTCCCGGCTGCGAATATGAAATTGGCGTTTATTCGCCATAATGCGAAAAATATCATACTTCCCTCGCTCGGTAGGCTGTTTTAAGGCACGGGGAATATTTTCCCCATATGCCCCATAACAGCCTAGCCTGGCATCGGGAGTAATGTACGATTTCAGCCTAGTAGGGCTTGAGTACGTACTTTAACCACTACCTTATGAGGACTAAACCGAGTCTTTTCCTCCCGGCTCCTTTCACTTCAGTCCCGGCAACGAAGTTGTTGCGGAAAAAAAGTCAAAGTAGAAATTTGCCATCGGTGGGAATCGACGCCCTTGCCTTCCGCGTTGCAGCCGAGTATGCTTCCCACTGCGCCACAGACGGAGTTGGTTACAGCAAACCTATACGTCTACATAACTCACACATAGTAACTCACAAATAACGGAGAGAGATGAATGGAGAGCGGAGATGAGAATGGCGAGACAACGCGCGGCCCGCGGTGGTTCAATTTCAACCACGCTCTCTTGTATTCAACCTCTGTGGCTGAAAATTTTGGTTGAAATTCATGCACGTTTTTACAGTGTGTCCACTTACTTGGCTTCGCCTCCAGCATGCGAGCAATATTTGCTAACCACATCAGCTTGTTGCATTGCTCAACCAACCTATGGCGAGGCTCTTTGATCCAATGTGCAACGTGCCATGTGACTGATAAACCTCCCAACGCTTGGTTATCCGTCAAGGACAATTGCAGTTGAACTTGATTTGCGACACCTTGAAAAGGCAAGAAGAGTCTGTGAATATCGCAGTGATGAAGTCTTATGAGTTACCTGACGTCAGTATTTGGCTGACTCGTAAATCGCCCGGGAAATCGCTTCGCTTCCCCAAAAATGGTGAAATTTCTATTCTCATATAGGGATCTGACATGCTTGCTGAGTTGCCTGTGCACAGGCGTTTTTTCTTCCAAGATGACCGATGAAGAGAGCAGTTCTAACATTGGATGCACAGGGCCGTGCTGGTAATATTGAGTTTCTAGCTCTCCCGGGTTGACCAATGTACATCAAACGCAAGAGTTGGAAGATCAGGTCCTTCTGTAAGTGTTCTATGTCAGACTGTGGGAGATGAGACGTCAAATAAGCAAAACCCCTATGTTACCAATGCTAAATGTGCTCCGTTACGCAGCCATTTTACCCCTGTGTACAGGAAACCCGACATCGATGTTAGATCCTTATACCGGATAGTTTTTGTCACGATGACATCCGGATGGAATTATTGTGTAATGATGATAACAGATGAACACCAAACTTTGCTACGATCTTTCATACCCACCTTGTACTGCCCATTCTATCTGCTGGAAGCTGTTAGATCACACATCTCCATCGACAATGTTGTCATAGTCCCGCAGGTCACATAATCCTTGAAGACCAATACTTTTGGTGCGCTCGTAACTTGAGCGTGACAGGAAGACGTGACATCATGGTAAATTTAGAGGTACTCGTAATGACTTGCGGCTGAATCTTGAGTCGATCTAACCTCAGAAACGGATTCGCTTATAATAATGCAAATATGGCTACCTGTGCACCTTACAAGTATCGCAACAGCTGTTTCGATATCTCGATGCATCTTGTTTCAAGGTAAGATGTTAGGATGATGAATGAAAGATACTGCCAAAGTGCTCTGTAAAATTGTTCAACTGACTTTTTCTCTTGGAGCTTGGACTGACAGGTCAAGCCACTCCAATTCGACTGAAAGGCAGGGCAATCTTATCGAACTCGACTGATTTCAGCTCTACAGCCTCTTTGACCGGTGAGAATTAGTCGAAGGTCGACTGAATCGGCATCAGACGAAGTACGAGTGCACTTACATGATTATTACAGTCAAATATTTATGATGAATTTTAGTGGTCTAACAATAATTCTGGGCCAATACAGATATAATTTGACTGGATAACTCTTGAGAAGTGATTTTCATGGCATATTCTTAATATTTTCGTTGATAATTTACGTATCACCTTGCGCATAACTGTACGACGGCTTTTGCATGGAACTATATAGAAGGGGGTGGTTACATTTTACAAACAAGTTTGTGAATATTTTCACGCAGATAATCCTAATAGTCGAAGTTGAAAGATTTTTCATCCTTGAAACCTAATTCCTCTTTGGGAAGTAGATGGGCCATCTTTCAGTGGTGCATTCCACCGTGCCCAGTGGGCGAGGCCAAGACGCCAGCTATCTAACCCGGTGATCCGGTGTTCGATACGCGGTCAAGGTAGTATGAATCCTTTGTTCCTCTAGATTCGATGAAAATGTGAGTTACCGCTCAAAAAGGTCAGTCAATTTTGAAACATTTTAATTCTCAAACCAAAATTCAGTCGAAGCTCGACAGAAGAGCCGGTTGAGATGGAGTGGACAGAATCGCAGTCGCTAGCATTGGACTGGAAGAATGAGTCGAAATTGACTGAATTCCCAGTCGAAGGAATTTAGAGAGTGGAATGAGACAAAAATGCGTGTCACTGCTTCCACTTTTTCTGATCGCGGCAACAATGCTGATTAATTCCATCGCTTCTCAACTACTATGATCATCGTATATTCAAGTATTGTCGGGAAAATGAATGAAAATCCCCTTCGAGATCTCTCGGTTTCAACATTTGGAAATCCCACGAATTTTTCTTTTGCTCTTGAAATGTACGTTGATTCTTGATAATAGAGGTGTGCATGGTACCTTGTCTCTCTGTGCATTCCAGCACTCTTTTTAGAACCATATATCTGATTCCAAGCGAATCAATAATGGCAATAAGGAACTTGCATATTTTTCAATTTTAATTCTAACAGATAGACCAGGTACGATTTATGAAGTAATTATTCTTCCCGAAATTTTTATATGCACGGACTGCGAGTAATAAATTATTGTACATCGTTCAATATTTGCAACGATTCAAACGCTCCGGAAAAAGCCGAGCGACATGATCGAGCGTGCCCGAGCGCCCGCGTGCATGTGTTGTATCTGTGTGTCATGTTTACAATGACGTTCGAAACGTATCACATCATCAACGCACCAAATCTACTGATAAATAACACTGTCCGAGTAGACAAAAATCACAGAGATCACGGAGTAATGGTTATTGCCGACTTGCGAGACTTGTCGTTATCATGCGGATCCCGAAATCAAGTCTAACCTCAAACGTCGTGCGGTCAACGAAGCGGACGACGCGCTCGCAGCAGACGAAGCAAATTAACATGGGATTAGAGCCTGAAAGATTCCTATTGGTTCAGCACCCTAGGAATCGTGACGTCACGATTGTCCGACCAATCAAAATCGTTTGAGCGCGAATCTAATAATTACGATTTTTCAACGATTTTAATCGCGAATTCTTAAATGTAGACGGCATATTTTCAGCCGTAACTTTTGTAGATAGTCTACACTCATCCTCATAATCGGATTCAGATCAAAAGCAAGCCGAATATTTTTTCATGTAAGTTCCTTATTCCTTTATCGAGAACGATCTTTGGCTTCTATTTTTTCGAACATGTTCTGTTCTGGATTTGAAAAGATTGTAGAAAAATTCGTGTGCGTGTGAGAAACGCGTAAGGAACGGAGTTCCAAGACTGTCTTTGGATTGATGCATTAATATCGATATGATCTGGAATTTTGGATGAGTTATAACTGACTTTCGAGATTTCCGAAGCTCATCATAACCGTATTTGAAAAAGATATTACGGTATTGAGGCTTTGAGTAATTGAGATAGTTGACAACATTTTCTCAGATATAATATATCATGCATTATCCAAATAGAATGATGACTTTAGCTTAAGTTGGACTCCTGAAAATGTTATGGCAATGAGACATATTTAAAAGAAGTTAACAAATGTGATTCTCAATTACCAACACTGAGTTGTTCATAAAAGGCATCATAGCTGGTGAAAAAGAAAAATTCATTGAAATTGATTGAATTATCGAGACTAATTTTTAATGATCCAATGAATCCGTGTACTCATTTTATAAAGTGAAAAGCAATATCTCATTCAACTAAACTCTACTTTTTCGCCCAAGAAGGCAAACATCTTCTTTGAGCTGATTGAGGCTTTCGAAGATGAATGTGTATTCTGAACAGATTTAGATTGTGATGATTCCCCACACTTGTATGATTTTACTTCTCAATTGAAGCTTTAGAAAAATGATAAGAATCTATTTGAACCCATTAATTGAGTACAAGGATCAAAGCTGGCAATAATAGCTCTACAAACGACAGGGGAATTTCGACTTTGTCTCAAATATTTTGACTGAACTGGTGCCCTTATTTAAGAGTTTACAACATTATATCGAGTGATCGACTCTCTTAGATTGTCCTCACTTTATTATAGGGCCATAGAGGATCAAAAGTAGTATTCTCTGTTAATTTTTACAGATATTCAATGTATGTCAATGTGAGGAGTGCCTAACAACATCTGTAGAGTGGAAGTGATGATATATGCGTAACCCATATTCAAACTTTTGTCCAAAAATGACCAAGGACTGAACTCTTCATGATTTGATGCAATCTTGTACTTACTGGATATGATGAAAAACATTATCCTATTGATTAGCGAGATCACAGTTCACCTGCTGTATAGAATAATGAAGGCATAATGAGGACCCACCACACACAACAAGAAACTCACACAACACTGCACTTTTTATCGGGATCACCGCCAAACACTCACGATCAGAATTTCCGTATACAACCCGTATAGTAATCGAAAATCAGCGGTGAAAGCATTACCAATTCCAGTATATATGTAGCAATAACAATAAGATAGCTAAATAACAATAAGAATCATATGTTGTTGTCAGTCGTGCTGTGTGCATGGAGAGCAGAGCAGACAGCAGACGGATCTTGCCATTGGGACCTGCAGTGATATGCTGAGAATACACGCGGTCCCTCAGCCCATGCAGTATACCTATATCGTATGTCGGTTTTTCGTTGCATCTGTATAGCGGGTTGCATCAAATCTCGTTACGCGGGGCGGTGCCGGTCGCACGATTTCACTCCTCACCCAAACGAGCGTAAAGGAACTCCGTTCCAAAAAGATGAATGGCCCTATCTGACCCCGATTGCCAAGAGAATGACAGTTTTGCAGGTTATCGAATAAGCTAATAGCAGGAGAGTAGACATTAGTATTGCAAGATTGATCTTCACCTGGTGTATTGAAGTTTAAAAAAAAAAGGCTATCACAATCTTATCTCGGTCCTTCAATACCTCGTCCCTATACAAGTGTACAAGATCCTAGGGAGTCTGATACTCATCCAAAGTCAGACATGACATTGATCAGTTGAATGCGAATTGACAAAAAGAAAAGAATATAATGCCGTGATAACTTTTGACAGCGACCTTCCATTTGAGGAGCAGCTCATTAATTTCGCACTTAGAACGTGAATCCTTCGCTCAAGAAAACTCAAGGAATATAGTGGCTGGTATTGATAAGATTCGTGAGCGTGTAGATCGCAAGAGGAGGCAGAAGTTTGGCGCTCGCGGCTGAAATTGAATTCATCGCCGGTGAACTTTCTTCGACGCGCCATTCACTACATCTTCCACCTCTTTCCAGCTGTCTCGCTTTCCTCCTTTTCTTTCCCAAGAAAACGAGCACGGGCCAGGAGTCTGAAGGGGAGGATAGATGTTTGCCGGAAAGTACGAAAGCTCCTCTTAGTTATAACATACATGTGTAGTATAGCTATACGTATGTACGACTTGTGCGAGTGAACCGAGCTCAAACAAATATATTTTTGTGATCTGTGCCAAGGGGAAAAGGCGTATAGACTGAAGCACTCCACTTGGCTCTAATGGCGATTTAGAATCCCTCTCATGGTGAATTGTGCACACCAATTTCAACAAAAATCTCAATGCCAACTTCCCCATATCTCGGATCTGACATTCTGAAACATCATCATCAATCGCGAATTCTATTGTGTGTGAGAGCGTGAAAATTTCTTGTGGCATGAAAAGTATCTTTCAAACACAGAGTCATTTCTACAGACAGAGTTACATGAATCATCTTTCGTGAGCCTTCTCCGGTGAACATCCATAAAATGCTCAAATTTATTGAGAATTATCGAATAAATTCCTATACTAGATTTTATAATCTGCATGACCAATAATTTTGAATGAAAATATGTTCCAACTGTGACATATATTCACCTCGACAGAATTTTGACGTATCCGCGAAGGAACTTATGTTTTTGTGTGATAACTCTTGCATCGGAATGTTCTATAGAGAGAGTCCTGACTATTGCCTCGATTAGCAAAATTTTGTGAGAAAATTTCTTTTCATCAAAATGTTAAAAAATGCTCATTAGTAAATTTCCGTATTCTGGAGCGTACATATGTATTATGTTATATTTGATCTCGTTGTAAAAGTTGTCTACATCAAATAAGTACTTTTAATATTGTGTGAATTAGCGAAGACAATCGCGCTCGTATGTGACTCAACGTATACTAATTACTATTGATTTCCTTTTCATAATTTTACGAACATAGTTATTGAAAATCAATTTTTCACGTTCATAAAATATAACAAAAACTTGAGAATCATTACATTCGTAATGTTTTGAAGGGAGTGTCAACTTCGCCCGCGTATTGGTATACCCTTAATCATTGCATAACCAAGAAGTGTTCGTTGTGTGATGATTAACGAAGAACGTAAAGGTTATGATCCGATTTTTATCGTTTTTCCGTGAAATATGATGAGTTCGTTACTGTTATGCGGTGATAGCAGTGACGAGAGTGGTTACCCATGCGCGAGTGGTCATTTAGTGCGGGTAGAGAATCCGAAATTCAATTTTCGCCTACCCTAATCGCCTTGAAGTGTAATTTGGAATGTAGCGCACGCGGAAGACATTTTCAGCCTACGCGAAGATTGAATACTGAATCGTAGCGCACGCTAAGGGCAACTCTAGCGTACGCAAAAATCAAATCTTGGATTGTTGCCGAGATTGTAGCACATGCGAAAGGCAACTTTAGCGTACGTTATGACTGATTTTAAAGCTTAGCGCACGCGGAACTTATTTTTGACGTGCGCAAAAATTGCACTTTCGTAAGCGGCACAAGTATTTGCTTATGATGCTCGCGCAAAAATGATCACTCGCGTGCTGAAGTAATTGCGAGAATTGTGTCGTAGCCGAGCATCTAGTCTGTCAGCATCGATGACACACAGCAAAAGACAGAGGCCGTCTATACGGGGGCATTGTCTACAACACGTGGATCACGACAGCATGGACAATGTTGATGGTTCGCATCTTGTGCTCCGCGGCCTGACCCGCAGTCGAGCCGATGCCCACCCATTTCCCCACGAAAAGACCACTCTTGCACTAGTAATCACTTCTCGTTGCCGTTATTACCGCGAAACAGTAATGAATTCATTACATTTCACAGAAAAATGATAAATATCGTACCTTAACCTCGATGGCCGTCACTTCTCATTCCAACTCTTGTTTGTTATGCAATGATTAGGGGTGAATCAATACGCGTACGAAGTTGGTATTCCCTCCAAAGCACCACAAATGTAACGATTCTGAAGGCATTTTCAATTAAAAGTTACAAAAAACAGAAAGTATCACGAAAACTCTGAAAACATCCAGCGATACTACAAAGACGATCCATCTCCCGGTTTCGGTACAATGTGCATCAATTTTGACACATACTGTATGTTTGAAAAGTCATTCTTGTGAGCACGTATTTCGAGAGGAGGAGGCCGTAGTGCAGCTGAGAAGTGCTGGTGCGATTCAAAGACATCCAGCCGAGAAACGCATCCGCGGGACCTTTTTGACAGTTGAGTAAGCGCGACTGATACTTCAGTGATGTGAAACTTCAGTGACGATGGCACGTCCGACTCCAAATCACTGAAATTTCACTGAATGGTCTAACCGAAACTTCAGTGGTACTCACTGAAACTCCAGTCACGGAGGCACGTCCGACTCCAAAAGCCACTGAAGTTTTAGTGATTGGTCTCTCCGAAACTTTAGTGATGAGGACCCGTCCGACCACCCAAGGTCACTGAAGTCTTCAGTCAGAGTTGATCCTAGATCAACTGAAGTTCACTGAGTTCTCACTGGTTGAGGTGGACAGAGCGAGGGAGAGAGTGTTCGAGCACAGTTAACAACAATCTGCTTCGACATCAACTGTCTTACTCGCAACCATATATTTATAGGTTGGGATACCACGAGTGCGATCGAGATTGGCAATCTCGATATGGGTCGACTCAGGTTGTTGCCAACGGGGAAATTTCGGAAGGATTAAGTTCAGCCATTCTTCGTTTTTAATATCTTATTCGAAGTACATCTCGCGAAAGACCTGGTTAGGCTTTGTGGTCACGTGGTATATTGATTTGAAGCACCAAAACGAGTGTGCCATAAAAAATAACCCCACCATTAGTAAATCAAATGAAAGACGTGTGAGGCATGTATTATGCCTGGCATGGATGGGAATCAACTTCTTCTTTATTTATTTATTGAAGAATCAACTTCTCACTTGTATACAGTGTTCAAGTTGAAGCTCGAGGTCATATGCGCTTCAGCCCTTGAAAGCGCGCAAACTGTTCTCTCTGAGCTCTCTTTTTCGGAAATGTTTCGTGAGCTTACCGTGATTGAGATGAACTATCACGCGTTGCATTGAATTCTCTCACACCTATTGTATTTTCTAATACTTCAGGATGAAATATCAAAGAGCCAGGGTATCTGTTGTATCTACAAATGTCTTATTTTTCTTGTTATCTTCGTCCTCAATAGCGTGAGTGATGTATCAATTATGATAAGACTAGTACCTACGAAGTTCTGGAACATTGCTAATATCCAAAACAGATCTAGGAAGGTGAGCGCTTCAATTTGTTGCTATTTTAAAACAATGGGGGACTATCAAACACCATGTTTTTTGCCAGATCCGAATATTTTGAATCAACATTTCATTGTTTTTAAACACTTGGTCAGTTAAAATTATAATCATGAGTGAACATATCTCCTTTGAGGCTCAATCTCGTTTAGATTGCCTTGTAACAGTTCCTGGTATCAGCAAAGAAGAGCAAGTTGCATGTTTGCGTCGCGCAAGGTAGACGCATCCTCGCGAATCTTGGTTATATTTACTATACGTGTTATGGCTCGTGCAATGCTGCACTCCTCTCTCTTTCTCTGTTTCTATTTTCCTCTTTCGGTCTCTTTCACGCTCCCTCTTTTCCTTTTTTTCTCGTTTTTTCGTCCCGTCGTAAACCTGTTTTGACATACCTAACTGGACACCCAGTCGTTACCAAAAGCAATATTCGCGTCGCCAGTATCTTACGCATCTTGGATTATTTCGAAATCGCAGAAATACCCACAGGGTATCAAATATTGATTGAGCTTTACATGATTTGACAACTTCTCAGCGTCGGAAGTGTGAATATGTTGAGCTTCTCGATCAACAAGCAGCTAAACCAGATTGCAATTTTCTGCGACAGCTGCAAATCGAATTGATACATTTATGATTCCAATGCCATCGCCTGATGGGTTTAGGTGTATTATCCGCGTAACAGCTGCTAGAAGAAGGTGGTCGTAACAAGATACTGTAAATCTGATCTGAACACATTTTGACTGCCTTTAGAGCAGGACGGTATAAAACCATGCCAGATTTTTTCTTCAGCTACTGCATTATACTAAAGTTTGTTCCCAACGGTTGTTAACTATCTGTAAAAATTTCAATGGCATCATTCGAAATGTATAATCCATGTATAAGGAGTAAGAATAATAATTTTCTGTAACATTTACCGCTTTTTTCAGATTCGATGGTGAATAAGCGCTTTTTTAATAATATTTCTAGATTCATTACCCAGTAATGCTAATAGGAATAGTTTGCCGTGTTCTGGGAGACTAAAGAGACTCTCTCTCCCTGGCCGTGTTATTCAGCAAAAACTAGATAAAATAATGGAAGATTCTATGGATAAAAACAATAAAATTCAGTGTTCTGGTACTTTTGAACTCGCTTCGGAAAACATTGAGCTAAACTGTGATTCTTCCGAGTAATTTCATCAATTTTTGCTGAGATGTACAGTACCTTTCAAAATTAACGGAACATTCACAGTCTCACTGAATTCATGATTACTCTAACCTACTTGACCGTACGAGGATTTTGAAAAAAGGGCTTGGAGATCACAAAAAAATCTATCGATGTGTCTCAATATACTATTAAGTGCTCTTCAAGTGGCCGTGGTCGATGTTGGTAGTCTAAAAAAATATTTGCTTCAGTGGATCACATGCATTCGACAAGAATGATCAAATCCCAAAAATACTCACGTGATATCGTAGTTCGTTTCAAAACCTACAATTTCCTCTATTTGAAGTTCCCTCCATGACCTTCCCTATCCGAGTGACGAGCTTGCAAAGAAAACTCTGTATTAACATAGGGTCCTTATAGAGATACCGAGGCTGGCACCCATTTCGTTTCGTCTTGCTCTATTCCGGTGCAGAAATTCATCAAAAAGATATTGTGCCATGTCAGTTTGATGTAGAATGATTTCATTTTTCATAATATTTCACCAGATTCTACCTGAAATTTGAGGTAACGATGGAGTCTCGAGTTTGATTGTAAAAATTGTTTCATTCCATGTTATGTCTTCAAAGATCACATTTAAGAAAAAAGCAGGTGGAATATCCTGCGAAATTAGATCATGCTACATCGAAATCACGTGCCATGATATTTTTTTGATGAATTTTTGCACCAGAATGGCGCAAGAGGAAATAAAACATTAGCCAGCCCTCGGTATCTCTATAAGCATCCTATGTTATACAAAATTTTCTATCCAAGCTCGTCACTCGGAAAGGGAAGGTCGTAAAGGAAACTTTCAGAGGAAAGAATTGTCGGTTTTGAAACGAGCTACAAGATCCCATAAGTATTTTTGAGATTTGATCACTCCCATCAAAGTTGTAGGCGATCTGAAGAAAATTCAATTTAGATTTTCAATACCGATCACAGCCACTTCAAAAACACTTAAAGAGTATTTGAAATACATGAATCGATAGATTTTTTGCGATCTTCAAGACGTTCTAAGATCGTCGCACTATCATGCAGGTCAGAATAATCATGGATTTTGTGAGACTATGGATATTCCATTGATTTCGGAAGGTACTGTATCCGGGCGTTTTTCCTGATTTAGAAACCAAAAAAGTACCAAGCGAAAACTGAACTTTTCCCAAAGTAGCCCAGTGTAATTTTTAAAACAGAAGATCACGCCTCAATGCGACAAAAGAGGATTTGGTCATTCACAGTAGATAGTGAATGACAGGATTAGTCAAACAGCTGGAGTCTGGAGTAGTTTTATAGAGTAACTCGGTAGATATCAAGAATTTTGTGAGTAATATTTGAATATATGCAACTCTTCATTTTTTCAGAATATTCTTACACTACTTCATCGCAATCACAATTTTGAAATTTGATTTTCTGAAGGCGGATTCGGATTTCTCGAACCCGGAAACCCCCGAGTGAACATCTCAGAAGACGAAATGCGATGGGAACTCTGTTTTCACAACTCATCGATCGGAAAAGCCGCCATATTGGATCCGCCATTCTGAATTTTAATTTCTGAGCTCGGATTCGGATTCCCCGACCTTAAAAACTCCCTAGTGGAGAATTTGAGTCGAATTCAAGCATGTTTATGATTTTGTTTCTACATAGAAAAGTAGACCTCCAGAATGCATAGTTCTCATGAATTTTCACAGTTTTCCATCGCTTCCCTATCATAATAGCAACGAATTATTGAGAATCTCAGGGAAACTATCTTCAAGGGGAACATCTCAGCTTCAATTTGCGCTGTCGCATGAGTCTTGAAACGCAACAAGTCAAGATCAATTGGAAAAAAGTTAGGACGAGTATACTCGGCTTTAGCGCAGGAGGGTTAAATAAGATAGAAAGTATCTCTCATGTATTTGCCGTGAGTCAATTGACAGTGGTTGAGATACTTTTCATCAATACACGCCTAGTCAGAACTACTCATGTCTCTCATGTGGTGAGTTTGAAGAGCCCTCTCGAATCAACATCACACATTTCTTTACAAATGAAAGGAAAATTTTCTTGTTCGGGCGACAAGATAGTTTCTACTCCATAGAATTTTGGCCCTTGATTCACGAAACTGACTATCTCCTTACCATTCTTCATCTGACGCCCTAATCTGCCCACCAAGTACGTATTTTAACTCTTCCACAAGTTCCACGGGCAGAAGATCTTAATGAGATAAGTAATCTGTAATTGTTGCGAGATCAGTGTATTTCAATGCTCCTTCACGTACGTCAAATTCCTGTAACCAAGTTTCATTCAATCGCCCTCATTCCTAATTAGGCAGCGCCGATGTGATTGATAAGCAACCAACCTGGCTTCCAGCCATCACACCGGATCATAACAGATTGCGCCGAGAGTACAGCCCTTGACTTTGCAGATCTAATGTCACGTCAAATTCATAATTCACAGACACAAATTGTGGAGAAGCTCTGCCCCCACTTTTTTCTGTCCATACATTTGAACAAGATTGAGTAATTTCCGAGTTTTGCTTGTGAATGTTCCAGATTTGATCTGAAAATTTTACAGACCCTACACGGTAAAATCATGAGTTGTCGGAATCAGGTAAATTCACTGATTAGCTCTAGAAAAGTTCGTGTAGGAAGAGTGGATCTTGAGGATCTTGAACTGTACAATTTACCGATTGTGATTCTGGAATTTTTCCAGAAATATCGGCACTCATTATATCAATTTGATGTTGAATTCATAGATTTGTGGAAGAAGCTACCACAAAATCTGAAAATACAGTGAATTGTACAGATCCATCCCTCCCGGTGTAGAATGGGTAACTACGATTCTAAGTTTACATGTGCAGTCATGACTCGGGAACCAATAGTGCTACAATGAGTGAAAATTGGCTCTATCTCAATATAGAACACTTATAGGATAAAAGCTTGTAGAGTCGATTTCTATGCATAACATGTTAGGAAACACTTTTTGTTAGAAAAACTTGAGGAGGGTAGAGGAGAAACTAAACCCCTCTGATAGGATTATCCGGCGAATGCCGTCACCGAGGTCCATTTGCCAATAATCGCGGGACCAAGTTTTTTCTCCATTTCTCTACCCTCCCTGGAAATAATCCGTACAGTAGAACTTGGTTATAACGAGACCTCGGTTGTAACAAGCACGCATATCGTTCAAATTTGATTGTTTCCAGTTGTAAATGAGTGGTATCAAATTTGGTTATAACGAGCATGGGTTGTGAGGAGCACTTTTTCCTGGTCCCTCAAAGCTCGCTGTAACCGAAATCCACTGTAACTCAAAATGTAAACAAACCGAAATAACCGCTCAGGTTTGCAATATTTCATGACAAGATTTGACGACCATCCTCATAAAAAATCGGGTCCATCCTTGACTCGAATTCATCTGGAGAAGTTGCTATTTTAATTCGTGCAAGAATCTGACACTCTTGTCGAATTTGAGACCCAATGTAAACTGGACAGTGTCCTTCGAGTCTTTAGAAGAGAGAACAATCATTTAAAGTGTAGAGACTCGATAGAGTGTAACAACAGCGATGCTCAATCTCATACGAGAAACCACAATTATAATTGCAGTGAGATTTACCTCCTAATAGCCCTCGCGGAAAGAATGAGCCGCGTATCTTGATATTGGCACTGCTGAATCTGGCTTGTTATCGTATTCAATTTATGTGTGAAACTCTCTTGTGTGCAGGTGGCCATCGCGTTTACGCCGCTTGAGCAATGCCAGACTCAAACTTACCGCTGAAAGATAGCATCGCTCATTTCGATTCGACGAGATGAATATCGCCGTTAATGGGTATGAGCTATCCCCTGACTGAATGTTATTTTAAATACGTTCACTCTCACTCCATTATCCGATCGACAGGACGAATTGACAAGGATGTGAGATTTCCAGCGCTCCATTGTCGGGAGAAATAATTTCACTCGATTCGCACACCGCACTCAGATCCCCTCTGCATCTTGCACCGTGGCGTTTTATTTTGGAAATTCATAATCCACAACATCCAGGCGTGTCAGCTGGAACGCTCGGAGCTCTCGAACTTGTACTATACTCTACACCGTACTTTGAGATTCCAGAGGAATTCATTTCTCAGACGCGTGGAAGATGAATCGCGACAGGGCCGCGAGCGCGGCTTGACGCCGACGCGCTCGCTACATCATGATGTTCTGAGCGATGCACTGACTGCTGCGCTCTTTCCATTTGCTTCTTTGCGTGTTCGTTCAGAAGTGTAGCGCTAGCGATCGGTTGCGATGTACTCAAATACGACGCGGTGAAAGCCCAAGGCAATCACGAGAAAAAGAAATTTTAAAAAACGCTTTTATTCACTTTTCAAAAAAAGTTGTAATTTGCGAGAGGATTCTGTCCGTTGTAGTGCAGATAGAGTTTGGTAGACCGATGTAAATCACGAGGGCAAGAAATTGTACGACGTATATGAGGAACTATAGCGAAGGCACGCGTGCTGGCGGCGAATATTGCAGCTAATAAGTAATTCGGTTTCTCGTATTAAAATATGTCACCACTATTATGTCGCGAGTCACACTCATCTTCGGATGCAGCAGACAGTGTAGACAACACTGTAAAAAATGTGCAACGTTTTTTTGCAACTACGGAAGTGAAAAAGGTTTCCACCACGTAGTTGAACCGGTTTTTCAACTACGTAGTTGAAATTTGTTTCAACTCAGTGGTTGAAAAATATTTCATCAACGTAGTTGAAAATTCAACTATGTATTTGAAATTCAACTATATGAGTTGAAAAATGTCTGCGGAGAAGTTCGAAAAAAGTTGCGTCCAATATGTTGGTCATGGAGGTAACATCAATGTGTATAATTTGTTACTCTCCTCGCTTGGGTTTGACTACTGTTTGTAAAGTACTAATTGTACCTCAAGATGCCCAATGGCAAAAGTTCAGACGAGTGAGACTGGTGATGTAATATCATTGATCACACAGTGCTTCCATTCTACATGCTCATCGAAAAAAGAGTAAGTGATGTCAAGAATTTAGCAGTGTCATACGGAATTATCCACAAAAAATTCCGGAGACTTTTCTCTCTATCGACTGTGGATCTGGATACTGATTAAATACTGCGAGTGTTCAAGAAACTTCATACGGAATCGTCTGCCAGAATTATGTAGAAGTAATTTACGGGATCATCTCAGTTGATATGTATTCAGCCACAAAACAAAAATTCGGGATCAGAAGCCGTTCCTACGTGGAAAAAGCGATCAAAAATTTGGTGAACTAATTCGAATACTATTCGTTTGAGGGATCAAAGTATGTTGGTTTGGGAATCAACAGCAGTAAATCTAGAGTGGATTTGAACACATTCTTTATTTAACATGGAAAAATGTCACAAAATTCAAACTGGGAGTCCTGAGACGATCGTTGGAGTCAATCGAACCCCAACACGAAGGGATAAATAAATATTTCGAAATACTCTCGGTATCGAATTGAAATATTGTAAGGTATCTGTGCCTAATTTGCCCCCATTCCCTAATTTGCCCCCATTCAAGTTCTCACATGTACGAACCCGCAGACCTTGCCCCGCATTTTTTTCATGTTTGTTACGTTAAAATATGAGAAAATAAATGTTTTGGGCCGATCCTAGATGACCCGCCCCTTCCTTAGAACAGAAGAACTGATTTCGCTACTTCCGACTTCTTTTTTGTTATTCACTAAAAGTTATGCCAAACAAAATTGATGGAATCAATTTTAACGTGCCTTAACTCATTTTCTTTGTCTTTGTCCCAACTTTAGAATGCTTTTTGCAGAATTGCAAAATTCGATTTTTAGCCGATTCTACGCCCATATCACTAGAAAAAGTGCAGTGTTCCTAATTTGCCCCTATAGTCTTTTTCCAAACTCATTCCTCGGTCCATTAAGATGCACCAATTTACCTCAAAAAGTTTCAAAGGCAGTAAAAAAAGCTACAAAATGAGCTAAAGTACGCCTCATTTGGAGGTCTGGGAGCCGAGATATCCCGCTTTCACGAAAAACCCGTATAATCCCATGAAAATAGGCCTCTTTTCCCTGTGGGGGCAAATTAGGAACACACTGACAAAAACTCGCAAAAAATCTTCTTTCGCAAAAATCAAGATATCTCGGCTCCAATTTGTTGAAATTAGACGTACCTTAGCTCATTTTGAAGGTCTTGGAACAAGCTTCAAAATGAGCTAAACTACGTTGAAAAATATAGAGATGAGTTGAAATGGCGAGTAAAACAAAAGTAGTGAGGGCAAATTAGGCACACTTACCTTAAGTGAACATTATAACGAAAAATAACAACATTTTACAAAATATCGAGTATAGATCAACGGGACTCCTCAGGGTCAATCGATTTCCAAAAAAAAGTTTGTTTACAATTAATCTTAAAATCGACAAAAGCTCAATATAGTATTAGATCAAGTGGTCATAGGAACTCGACAAATGAAACTAATGGGTATTGAACATAACTGAACCAGCAAATAATAGTTGAACGAAACTGAAAAGACTCCTTTTAAAGTTTCTTTTATTCCAACATAAATATCTGATGTTAACTTAGGCCAAGGTGAAGATATTACTTGCGAAGTTCTACGAGCATTTTTCCTCTTTCTCGATCAAACTCGTAAACTGGAAGGTCTCCAAAACCACGAACGGGGCAATAATCACACATCCTCTTGAACTAGTTGCAACAGCAGTTAAGAGCTTTGACTAGCATCTACTCTAAAAATATCAGAGTATTGAGCAAGCTCCGCAGCTAGCTTCCCAACTTCTGGATTGAATGTTTGCACTCGGCGTACTTTACTATTCTTTCCCTAGGCGTTTTAAGGGTTCGTACACGCAGGCACATATTATGTCATAGCTTCCACGGAACTACTCATATACTTAATGTATACCTTTACTAGGTGTATACAACAAGTTGATGTATAATGAGCATGCATCAAAACAATGTAGTAGCGTTGCGCGATCATCCGCGATGGTCGTTGGTTTAGCCGCGCAAGCAATCGCAAATGTGCGCTATGTTTACAGTTCTCCTGGAGAATCTCACGTTGCTATTCTTCCGAGAGTTTTGGATTTCAATATTTTCATAATAGTATTGTTACATTCACGAAGACGATCCGATTTTCATCTTTCCCTCACTTTATTGCGAAAATTACAGACGTTGCCTTTTCTTTCGAGGATTCGCTTAGATTCTTTCACCACACTCATTGATTTGTTCTCAGTTGAGTTTGAGCTTCATGCCGCCCTCAAAAAAATCAGGATGATTAATGCCAATTAGAGCCAACCGAACTCATCAGAAATTATCCCAAGAATTGACTCGTGAGGAAGAATTCAACTCACGTACTTGAATTTCAATGCGGTTGTTGACAAAATTTTCAATTCCTTAGTTGAATTCAGATTCAACTACGGAATTGAAATTCAACTACAATTAGTTGAAATTTCTTCCAACTACCGTTGTTGAGTCGGTTTTTCAACTACTGTAGTTGAATATTTGGTTGAAACCCATTGCCATTTTTTACAGTGAAAGACAAACATTGTCTTTCGATCCGCTGATATCGGTTCATCCTTCACCATACACGCGTGCAAGTGATGAAACATAACCTGAGTACGCGCTCCTCCAAACACTATAGATCCAGCATCTAGTCGCTACAAGTTACTTGAACTTATTAATCGGCACTGATGGATAACGATGTCCAGTGAAAGAATTTGGCATTTACTCAACTGCACGAGAAACACGCGACCACAAAGAATCGGAAAATGCAAATACTAAATGAGCTAAATGGCAGCGGCAATAGAAGACTGATGGTGCATAGACGATAGCAAACGATAGTAGAAATTTTAGAGATTTGGGCGGGGTGAGGTGCGGGCAGATCAAGAAAACACGTCGCAGCCTGCAACAGTTTCATAAATCCGAGCGAGCTCGATGAGCGACGACACTTCCGGTCACGCAGTATAGAGTAGTATGCATTAGGGTCCCTATACGTCGCACTTGAACAATGGATTACACATACATACAAATGCATGGCTACGTCCACGACGCCATTCATTTGATACGGGCAGTAAGGTGGACGGAACGGTGAACTGCAGGGGATCTAATACATCTGATGAGAGCAGTAAAGCGGACTGGATGGTGGACCGGATCTAAGATGTTCACTAGATGTTACTAGAGTAAGAACTATGAACTCGGTGAAGTGCAATAAAAGCGTTTAATAAAAATAGGTGTGAGCGAGCTTACTCGGCGTTGGCTATATATAAGACAATTTTTTGAGATATGGACGTGTAGGGGGTGTGAGATGACTCCGGCACGGGAAGAAGATGAGAGCTAAAGGTGGTGGCGAGACGTGGTGCACAGTAGTTGAAGGCGTGACGCGAATGCGAATACGACTAACTGGGAGCGTGTTTCGAATCGAATCGACCTCGCTCCGAACCTACGACAGGGTGCAACTTTTTTCGCCCCGCTACGGTCTCCCTCATTTTGGTCGGTGCCGTAAGACGGGCGAAGGTGGTGGCGTCGTGCGGTGGGCGCTGATTTTGTGCCGGCTCGATCTTTGCTTATTTTCCGCGTTTCTTCTCTCCAATCTTACCCGCGTCCGCAATCTCCCCAACGAAACGACCCACCACCGCGTCTACGTGATACGCTATGGTACAAAGCTAGCGAGCGCGCCCCGAGAATATTTGATCAATTTCCCTGGCAAGCCTGTAGCGGATTGATGACTTCTCTGATTCTCTCTCTCTCTCCCTTTCGACTATCCATTCCATGCGCCTGCGCTTTCCACCTCGACTTGGCTTCCCGCACCATCCGTCTTTGCGTGCAGTTTCACATGAATTTTCAATCTCTCCCCAGCTCAGAGACCCATGAGATTACACCCCTCAATTTTCGTAAGGGATATTGGTCTTGTTATCAATTATCAATATTGACCCGTGATAATAAGATTGACATTCCATCAAGTCGACGAAAGGAATTGCTCAGACTACTCCGGCTGTTCTCGTGCGTGGAGAAATTTTTGGAGTGAGCTCACATGTCCGAACTTTTTATTCGATCTGAGCCGTGTGAGGGCGATTGCCACGTCGTCACCGGCTCAAATACATCTGTTTATTCCGCATTCATCATCCGTATAGTACTTGAAGATAGAACGTTGATATCATCGAATGGTCATTCGTAGAATCATAAATTCTAATTGGTTGACCGAGCATACTAGTCTCGTTATTCTTAGTTTTGAACGTGATATCCTCCTGGGCAGCACACTCTCTAAATGAGACTTTTTGAGAGCGTCCATTTGTCAAAACTGTCAGAAATTATATCGGATCGTGTCGATGGCTGCCCCTGACTCAACAAAGATGAGTGAATTAATGTTCATTGATGCTAATTGGGATAATCTGAAAATATGTAGAACTCGCACCAAGTAATGTTATAATATTATCGGATGGTTGGAGAAAATTCGGCAACCTCTCACAAATGTACAGGGCATCCGGTTGAATGAACGCCGAAGCACTTTAAAAACGTCAAAAATTAGACTCGAGCGCGTATTCTATATATTTCAGACAATTGCACGAGTCTGACATTCCGTTTGAGATTCAAGGTTTTCAATAGGATGTTTGCCGTTAGAGGCTGAGAGTGAAGTACAGGGATTTTCAGACTGTCGTTTCGCGGGCAAGCCTTTGTTGCCACTATCCTCCTTTAATTTAGGTTAGTCTGGTCTGGGTACTACCAAAATGTTGAAAAATCCTTCACAAAAGAACAACCGGATATCCCGGAACATCAATGAAACATAAAAAATATACTAGACTTCTTACTGAGAACCAGACCTTCGGACATGAGGAGTTCGCGAAGCTGCAACGAGAGGGATTACATTTCACGGCGGTATAATGCACGGTGGCAATGGCAATGTCTGCGCACTCGTATAGGGGTGCCCGAACGTTGTCGAGATTCCGCTACTAATTAATCGGGTTATCAGAGAGAGGCAATCGATACCAGGCGATTATTTGCGACACGTCAGCAAGCAAAGCAAAAGCGGGTGGGTATATACCCAGCGCGTTTTGGCCGCAGCGACTATTGCAGCTCATCCGCGCGATTCTGTCGAGGGTAAATTCAGTCTCATCGTCACGGGAGAGCATATGGGACGTCGACTCTGCGCGAAGGATTTTCCGACGGTCTTCTTGCGGCGAGGGTGAGATGCGGCGAGGCTCGAGCGAGAGGAAGCCTTCAACTGACGGATATTGCTTCCGCTCAAAGCAACGAGAACCTCGCGCCCTGTCTCTGCGAATCGAATATATCCACAGGATAATCCTTGAGCGACCCCGGTTCCGCCTTTCGCGAGTGATTTTATCATGTTTCATCAATTTTTGCGGACTGCTCCGCTTGCAGACCGGATACGTCCATTTCTTACTGCTTCTTTAGCGACCCGGCGGTGTGCGTGATCGGAATTCTGCGGTGGCGCTTCTGCCGGATCACAAATTTTCTCCAATTCCATTTTCATCTATATTCCGGGCCTCTACTGCCACCGCGCTTATTGAAGACTCGAGTTTCCCCGGAAATTTATTTCAGACACTCTGGCAACTGTCTCGACGTGCTTGCATTCTGAAAGCCGCGTCAGTTTTTTGAAGAACGGGTGCCAGATTTACATTTGAATCGTTTCTGGGGATCATGAAAGCGCCTCGGGGTATTCAATGAATTTTTAAAAAATGGAAAAGCCCATTTGATAAACTCATTGAGATTATTTCTTGAACATCCATGTAAGTATACATTATGACGACTTGGAATGCGTTATATATGTGTAGATATTGCTGACTTTATAATACAGGTCAATTTGGGCGCGAATAATTCGACTAACAAGATCGGAGATTTGCTTTCAAGCTAAAGGAGATGGTAGAGGAGAAGGTAGAGAAGGTTCCAGCTGGGAGTCGGTGACTAGGCCCGGCGTTGAAAAACCTAAAGCTTCGCTGAGAATCGCTCGTAAGTCTCGTGCGCGCGTATCGGATCTGTTGACTCTGTCGATTAGTTCCACCAAATCGCTCCTGGCTGCTTATTTTTGCAGAGAACGGGCACCAAAAATTTGCTAGCTTCCTGCGCACGAGCATCATCATCACAATGAATTCGCATGCATGGACGGCGGGGGGCTATGTACGAGCTGTCGGCGGTGCCGGGGAACTGTCCCGGACTCGATGTTTGCCAGCTAGCGGATCGACTTCATCAGCAGGGTGCGAACCAAGCGATGGGACTGGGGCTTCGATGTTGCCCCCCCCCCCGTCCTCACTCCCCCGAGGGAAATCAGTCCGATAATCTGATTAATAAATTGGATCGGCCGCGAGCGACGTCACAGCAGCGTCAGCTTGCTTACTCAAGCCCGTCGTCGTAGTCTTTGCTATTTCAATTGACGAGCTCAACTTATGCTTTGTGTGCCGAGCTACTCCATGTGAGTATTATAGGTCCTCTTTTCTACTGGATCTCTACCATCAAATCGCCTGCAGTTGAAAAGTTTGGCGCTCACCCATGGGTCTCGGATGCACACGATAAATAATCTTGCCTCTCGGGCCAATGCTAAAATCGAATAGTCGATGTGCTGCAGTATGCGAAAACAAATCGAATGCCCGCAGGCAAAGGACATACGTTTCACTATACGATTTACGTGCGTTTTCCCAAAGGGGTCACGCCTGGCAGCGATGGATTGTTTGTCAGTTTTCGAACGCTTGCTTGTCCGTAAAAATATTCAGTTTATATGCAGGGGGCTGTTTCCAAAAGAGTTATTGCTTTTGAATATCGAAACTCTTGCCCGAGCAGGTGGTTGCTCAGTTCCCATGTATACCCATTCCGCTTCACTGCCCGAGTTTTCTGACTTATTCCAGTTCTCGTCATGGTACTATGATCTCGAGAGTATGAATTCAATTACTACCGCGAATTTCATCTCAAAGTGTCACTTTTACACTGGTATTCATAGTCGTTATAACCCTAGAGTTAAGGATTAATCCGCGGGTTAGGTGCTATAATCGGAGTGGAGAAAAAAAAAGACTTGAATTCTGCGATGTTCTGCAGCACTATGGGACAACGTGAAGTGAATGAGTAGTCTTTAGTTTATTCTTCTGCCACGCCGATTACAGCGCATAACCCGCGGATTAATTCTTAACTCTGGAGTTATAACGACTATGAATACCAGTGTTACAGCCAGTTATCGAACAAAATACGATTTCATCTGGGACTTTTTGTCTGACAGTACCGTGAACGTTTGTTTTCCAATCCAACCTTGAGGCAGGTCGTGCTGCGTTGCTGGCCAGGCTAGGAATCGGTTGAGCGTGGATACGCATGGCAGAAATCGATTTGTGAACGTTTTCAACACATACAACCTGCTACTGCAAATTCATCAACTGCATGACCAACAATTAGAGCCAAATGGGCTTCCAAAACGTTTATGGAAAGCACCAAGAGCTTATTGCCGAAGTAAATTGCACAGAAAATGACGTGAAAATATTGGTACATGAAAAAAATTGCAAGGAAATTTTTACAAAAACACACAATTTTACAATCGTTCAAACGGAACACAAAAGTTTCCCGTTTTATCGAGCGTTTAATGGACAATCATTATGATCCTCCATAAAACGCTCATTATGACTTTGCTCAGCTCCCAATTTGCATCAATGGTCACTCGGTCAAAGCAGGAAACTATAGAAATGGAGAATATAGCACAATTTCTAAGCATTTGGTGCTACGTAGGACCATGTATCCGACTGTGACAATTCGTGAGTATTATGCGCGGCATCATAGGTCACCCGAACGAATGATTGCAAGTTAGCGCAATGAAATTTTCCCACCATATCATCTCATTCACCCAAATAGTATGCATTACGAACGCACACAACTGCTATGGTGGCCGAATAAACATGCTTTATGCGACAGTCATGAAAACGAGCACGTTCAATGATGATTATGGCGCTGCAGCAGTCGTTGCCATGGGCCCTGTTCTCAGCATCTGCGATCCGGTTGTTAATGAGTCAGTCGGTATACTGCACATTCCGTGCATCTGTAGATCAGCAACAGCATCAGCTTGGATAATTCATTACCAAGAATATTTGGGATGTTTTAATTTGGTGCATGCAGCAACGCTCCGAGCGCGCTACCGAATGGCAAAGGGATGGGAGGGGGGTCAACTCCTCTTATATCGAGAAATGCGAATCGAGGATTGAGCGAAATCATCTGTTCTTTCGAGTCCAGGCGCGTGTACATGATAAAAGGCCGCGAGTTAATGCACTCGGGGCTCGATACGGCGCGTAGGAGGAGAATTCCGCAGCGTTTGCCAAGGCAGGACACGAGCTCGTCCTCGAACTCGGCAGCGAAGAATATGAGCGCCACGATACGGCGGAGATACAAGCATTGGCTGGATCGAGTAGAGATCGAGAGAGGAGACGAGGGAAACGCGTCTGGCGAGATCGGGCTGATTCACATAGTGGACGTGGAGCGGGCGATGGGGCGATTCGCAAGCAGCACGGTTTCATAACTTACGTATACTGCGCTCTGGCGCAGCGCTGTGTGCTGTCGTGAAAAATTTATGGCGATGCCCGGCGAAAAGATGGCCCTCGAGTGCGCTGCAGCTTTGGCCGATTCACACTCATACCCAAATTTTTACATACATATACATACGCGCTCTCTTTCTTTTCCTCTTGGTTGTACAGCTGACGGCATAGGATGGTCCGTATATGGCCAGATTTGAAAATTTTGACGAATTTTCTCTTCTCGACAAGTTTGATTAATAAAACCTCCAATCGCAAGGATATAAACGTCGATATGTACCGAGGTACAGAAAACGCCTTCCCTCGCGTGAAACAATTGAGGTGATGGGCGTCTGGTCACCCATATGCTAACATAGTGGTTATTGAACTCAAGATTTTGAAATTTAGATTCTTCTTCCTCTCACCTTCTCACCTCCCCTCTCAGAAAATGGTGAGGAATGGTCTATTACAGTGTGCTCTGACAGCACTGGAGATTATTTGAGTCCCATTAAGGCTCTGGTAAAATATTTGGCGAGTTCTGGCACAATTTGAAGTTACAGAGTGCCAATGACTGATTCCAAATATTTCATACAGTCTGAAGACAAATCTTAAACCATGCCGTGTGACAGAATTTACGGATAATCGATAAAGTTCTAGCAAGGTAGTGCTCAGATACCATGAGATGAACGACTGGCTACTAGTGGAACACTCTGAAAATGTTTTCCCAGACAAGAACGACGGATGTCGAGCTCTTCTGTTCATCAAGGATGTGAAGAGTCCTGATATAATGTCACTCGGATACTGTCAGATAACTGGATGCGTGACACTAATTCACTCGGAGGTGTTCGCGTGTTACCTTGAAGACAAATTGTAGAAGTACCGATATGGTAACTGTGGAATACTTTGTCGGTCTTGATGCAGTAGCATTGAGATAATGTGAGTTTACTGGTTCGGTATCGTAGATTTTCTCGAGGACCATGAAGTATTACCCTGGAGAAGAATAGCAAAATTCGCGATAGGGTATCCATTGGGTGCTTCAAATGGCCCAATATGCTGCCGCGGAAATACTGTTAACATACTATTTGATCTTTGTTAAATTGGTCCGGCACATTCGAGTCTTTCCTTGGGGAACGATCCGGGAACTCACACTGTTATCCAAGGATTACTTCAGAAAACCTGACGTGATGCTGCTGAGGCTCTCTAAGTCAACTGAATCAGTGCCGCTGATTCGTTCATGGCTATTCAAGTGTTCGCTGGAAAGAAGATCTCGGAACTCACCCTATGGTATCCGAAATGTACTTTAGATGCCCTGATGCGATGATACCGAGACTCAGTAGATCGAATGGTTTAGTGCCATTGATTTGTTCAAGATTATTCAAGTGTTAATTTGGAAGAAGATTTCGGAATTCGCTATGGTATCTGGGAAATACATCAGACGTTCTGATGTGATGCTACTGAGACACTGTAAGTCAAATAGTTAGGTTAATTTGTTCAGTGTTATTCAAGACTCGCCTTGACGAAAGATCACGAAATTCACGGTATGGTATCCTAGATGTACTTCAGAACTCGAGATGTAAGACTGCCAAGGCCATATGTTCAGGATTATTCAGAAGTTCTGTCAAAACAAGATCTCGGAATTCACCCTATGGCATCGGGAAAGTACTTCGGGAATCCTCGTGTGATGCTGCCGAGGCTCGGTAAAAATGTATTTCATTGCGATTGATTTGTTCAGAATTATTCGAGGGTTACCTTAGGGGAGATCTCTGAGAGAATGCCAGCGGTATGAATCTGCGGACAGAGGAGAGTGCTGCCGCTGTAATTGGACTCACTGGCCTGCATTACCCTTAAGAACTCCAGTCCCCGGTTTGAAAACGCCACCAATATACGTATAATGATATATGGGTGATTCTGAGATAACTTATGAATTTGATGTCCTGACCTCGCATAACAATGATACCTAGTGTATTCTGTTGAAATGAAGATGTCCCAATAGTCCCAGGAGCGGATATAAGTTTAATGTGGACTTGAGCTTACCAAAAATGGTCAAAATGTCCTTAACTGGAGTTGCACATTTCAATCGTGTAGTTTGACAAGATATTCATGCAATCTCGGTTCCGTACCACTCAAACATCAAAGTTGGGTTATAAAAAGGTGATATCATGTACAAATCGAGTACCAAGTCACACTTCAAGATAATCAAAACACAGCCGACATTCTGTCCTGGAATTTTGCAAATTTTTCAACTGCTTCTGGATAATTCGACTCCGGGTCAGCGAATCGCTTCAAACGGCTCTACAACGGCGGTAATTGATTCCTAATACACCAAAAAACAAAATACTACCACCAGCGGAATGATGAATTACGTAGACAGCTTTACACGCGATGATTTATGGACAATTTTTCCGTTGCAAAATAAGAACTGTCCTTACCATGGTCACTGGCTCTCGAATACTACGCAACGTCAAGGTCCAGAAATTTTTTTACAGTCTACTCTCACCGTGAAAATAGGCCATGTAATCGGAGAACACGATCCGTTTCGATTGACGCTTCTGAGATCACTTTTCATGCCAAAATGTCCTTACCGTGGCTGTCCTTACCGTGGCAAAAATATATCGAAAATTGCTCATATCTTTTACATAGATTGACTAACGTTTATGCGCGTCTGGGAATTGTTTTTGGATGTCAGATAGATTGGAAAACACCTATGAGCAGTCAGATTGCAGCTATATTCCAACTAGTCAATTTTTGGTCCAAAACCCGACGCCTGCCGTTTTTGCCCCCGAAATACCCAAGTTATCTCATAATCACCAATATATTGAAGAGGATTGAGTCAATTGCGACAATCGACTACCCCACAAAGGATCACTTTTTCCACGCAAACGCAGGCCAGAAAATAGTAAAATTGGCATAGGGTGTGGTAGAAAAAGCTTCTGGATCGACGCCCAACTCGCCTATTCCAACACACAATCCACACATCAACACTAGGGCTCTAATATTCATCCATCTCAATCGCTGCCGAGAGCTCGCAAACGCTTCAGCATTCCTTGTTTGCATCCGCATTACACAATATTTGCTCTCGAACAAATCCCTCTTCGACATTCGCTTCACCGCGGATATGCAATGGCGTGGTGTTCTAATGCTGGGGCTAGTTGAGCTCTTGGATGAGATTTATTTGTCGAAAAACTCGATCGGAGGTATTTAGAAATCACAAAAATGGTTAAATTACAACTTTCGAGCCTCTTTGTTGTGATACCCATCATCGCGTTGATCAGCCATATCGAACGACTGGAGCCATCAGTCGTTAAGGAAGTAAATATTTGTAATCGAGAAGGCAGAAAAATTTTTTCTTGTTTCATAATGCAAAGAACCAAAGAGACCGAGGCAGTGAAGCTCTTACGAAAGGAAAAATAATCGAGTAGGTGCAAAATATGCTACAAACAGAACCATTGGAAGAGGAATGGCGTAAGACGAACATTTAACGGCGCAAAGAAGCCTCAGAAGGTAGTTTGACCCTACTCAGTAATCGACTCAGAGAGGCTTTACAATTTTGTGTTCACACATCGAGCATTAAATACGATATATGACTGTATAGCAGCTCAGCTGTGTAAGCTTACATATGCCCATGAGACAAATTTATGAAGGTTCGACAATCGCCGCTGCGATTGCGCATCGATACAGTCTCTCACGTCTCCCGAGAGCTTCTTTCGATGCAGCGCACTAAATCGACGGTACCTACTAAATTGAGCTATTGCATTGAAGAAATATGCTAAGACATTGATTCTATTCCAAGACTTAAATTTTCTAGTGCGCTATGACAGCTTTTATATGTGAGGGCACAGCACAGACTTAAGTACTCGCGGAACGCATCCAGCTGAACGATATATGGCCAGTATCAGGGTGGTTACACTCCAACTGTAACATGTCAGAATAAAACTCCTCCGGGACTTACTCTCGAGGTTTATCTGATGCTGACCAGGAGAGAACATTACATCCGGATCACGGATTTGGCTGAAAGTTTGGAAATAGTCCCCTTTTACTGCCAAAAGATGAAACCCAAAATTATAAACCCTAACTCTCAAGCGTTTCCGAGCTACAGCCAAGGACATTAGCATAACCCATATATAAGCCCATGTTAAAAATCATACACATAGGTATAACTGCAATGCTAATGTCCTTGGCTGCAGCTCGGAAACGCTCGAGCGTTAGGGTCTTTAATTTCATCTAATCCGTGATCCGGATGTGATGACCTCTCCTAGTGAGTAGCCCCACAATCAAAAGATGATCCTGGTATACAGTAAATCGATTTTGGATTAGCAGTCAGACCTCAATTTGGGAGAATATTCTTACAAATGGTCATTTTGATTGTGTCCGATGATGCATTTTGGGATATCTTCATTCGTTCCAACTTTGAACAGAAAATTGATTAAGAAATTTTTAGAGGGCTGCAAGCTTGGTGAAAGAGCACGTCACAATACAAATTCATACCCGAGACCCGGGGCACAGAGACAAAATTTCAGAATTTACGAGGCAAACGAAATGTTATGGGCGCCAAAAGTCTATACCGCCAGCTTGAACACGACAAAAAGCAATCCCAACCGCGAAAAAAACAAGTCCGTAGCCAAAACAATGAGAGGAAATCCAAGTTGTGTTCTAGAAATTTTCGAGATATCAGAAAGAACACGAGACATTAGTAGAAATGACATCTACTCTTGCGCCGTTATAAAACTCAGGCAAATCTAATGCATCGGTGATCTATGATCGAGAAATTATTCTACAAGTAAAGACTATCAAAGTTGAGAATCTTTGCCATAAGTCGCCTCCACTCGAATACCACTTTATCTTACATTCAACCGGCACTCACAATCCACTATGAAATTCAGCACCGAGACCCAAAGAACGTTTTATTCAAAGCTTAAATCTCGCAAGCAGCAAGCTAGTCTTGCAAGTGTTGTACGGAGCCTGAAGTATCGTTGTAAGTACTTGTGTACCTGGAAGAGGGCATAAAATTTTCTCGCGTCTCAAAATTACGAGCGTTGTTGCTGTCCCGGACCTGGTCTCGACTTCTCGAGAGCTGTGAACGTATAGGGTAAAGGTCGATTCATCCTACTATTAACAATTCCATGCTGGCGTCCTACATGTCTCTTCTTTTCACGATTCTCCTCTTGTTCATTTGGCCCGTTGCTTTTCTTATTGACGCACGTCGCGAGGCCGCGAGATGCTTTTTTGTTCGCGATCCCGTTTTACGCGCTTCCACGATGTAAGACGGCTTTTCGTTTTAACGTTAAGCATAATTTAAGGTTAGTGCCTTTGATGTGGCTCACGTGTTTTGGTGTTTCAGCCAAGAAAATGTCGAAACAAAAATGAAGGAGTTTGACTTCGAATGATTATCAAATTTATGGCTTTCAAAATTTTTATCTTTCTTTTTTCACAACTTCGACACGGGCATTGGTTGGGCTACATGGGAAAATCGTTCAATGTAACGAGCGGATGAGATATCAAAACTTTTTCGTGAAACTCTTGATTCTCCACACTGTTCCATAAATTTTTTCATATTCGAAGTCAACGTTCGATTTTACGATTTCGCTGTAAATTTAAACGATATCATGGCCTCGACATCCTCAGGAATGAGAATCATTTCACCGGGAGTTACTTTCTCAGTAGGTTAAGCAGTTTCCATTCTACATTAATATTTTCCTTTAGTATTCCTTCCAGTATTCAGTATGGTGAGAATGACCAAAGAACAGAATAAACAAGATTAGATTAGATTGCTTTTTTATTTTAGTCACGGCGCACTACCCCATCTGACCAAAACGAATCCTACAATGCATACTTATAATTTGAATTCATAATTTTTGGATGAAATAGCAGTGGCTCGAAAGTATACGTATAACAAATTACTGAAAAATGCACAACATTTTGCTGTCGAGAATCCCAGTGCGAAAATGGAGACTCAATTAACAATAAACGAAGAAAAGAATTGTAGAAAAGCCTTTAATAATTTCGTAAAGGCAAAATCAAACTTGCCTCTGCTCAGCTCCTCGTGCATTGGGCAGCGCGTGCTTGGGCTGTTCGTACGTTTTTCTCAAGACTGCGCTACCGCATTCGTGGCATAGGTGCATCGTATATGGCGAGCCCCTCAGTTTACACGGGCGCACGAGAAGCTCCCGGTGTTTCCACATTCTGCTCAGAGCCGCCTGATTTTTCTTTGCATCAAAACCCTCGGCTCGCTTGTAGGCCTGATGCCGACTTATATTAGCCAGTGATTGGCAGCCTCTCTAGATCTCGCGTGGTTTTCTCCTCATAACAACGTCCTATCACGTGCTCTTCAATAAAGAGCAAATAGTATATTTCCGTTCTGAGCGCGTTAGGCCATTTCGAGCACTAGGACAGTTTGACTGTCGAGCGGAGCGAGACAGACATGTCCTCCAGAGCCCAAAATGGGCTTGCAAGCGAAATGTGGATATATTTTTTCATTACGAGAACCTTAAAACCGCGTTTAAACGCGGCATTTTTAGATTAGAACAATGAAAAAGATATTTTAATTACAGAACTTTTCATTGATCCCGGTCCTCGCCTTACGATAAGAATCGCAGAGATTAGATTTATATGAAAAATTTATACATGTATGATACTATAAAAGTGAGCATTCAGATATATATATATATGTTACGTACCAAACCCGAAATCGTACACTTCGCGAACGGTACAGCCGATTCTGTACTGTTCGCGAATGGTACACCCCCATTTGTACCGAGCCCGATATTCCGGGTTTGGTACAGCAGAGTCTTGTACCATTCGCGAACTGTACAGCCGCCTTGTACCGAGCTCGATTTCGAATCGCGCCATATGGCTCGGATCGTGTTTACAAATGAGAATTGTCTATAAATGATGATTAGCGTTTGAAATGATATGTATTGACGAGTTCAATCAAGTACAGGTAACGATCGAGCTTGCACATTGGATCCCGATAATACTATTCGTGATGGGTTCAACACAAAATTAGATATTCTTGGAACATCCGATAGTTGTAAGTTCACAGAAAGTGAAACAGAATATTCTTACACACGTGACACTCACTCTCATGAACATTAGAATCACTGCATGGGTTATGTTCGCGTATCTTGTTTTGATGACATAATACATCTTGTGTACACCGATAAACCCAGTTTCATCATGAATCTATCTTCATTTAATGTACTTCATCAGTACATCGTAGATTTCGGATTTTTCTACGTGATATCTTACTTCGTCGTCCCACTGTACGAAGAAATCCTCAAAATCAGTCTCATTGTCTGAATATTAACATTACAAGGTCAGGGGGTTTGTTGCGATTCAGTACGATTTTTTACTGACTTTGAGGATTTCTTCTTATATATTTTCATAGGAAAGATTAGACGAGGAATATCGCCAACAGTCACTGTATATGTCAAACTGTTTCAATCTTCTGTATTCCAGAGAGGTCTTGAATGATTTCTTCTCAATTTCACTAATTAGCTTCACAAGGTTTCGTCATTCTGTCTCACTTTTTATGAACTTACGATTATCGGATGTTCGCCTATAATTTTGAGTTAAACTCATCACGAATAGTATTATCGGGATACATTGTGCAAGCTTGATCGTTACCTGTTCTTGACTGAACTCGTCAATACATATGGGTCATTCTGGACCAAGGTGAACATTTTGAAAATCGACGAAATTTAAAAATGCCCCAAACATTTTTTTCCCGTTAGTACTACTAGAATATAGTTGAAAAAAATTTTTTTCAGATTTTTTTGGGACTCATGGCGGGCCCTACGAATTTTCCAAGTCCCACTTTTGAGCAGTTTTTCGCCTATTTTTCGCTATCTTGGAAAATTCGTAGCTCGGACCCAAATGCATCTTTTTCATCCTAGCTGGGCGCATTTTTTTTGGTATGACGTACACTTTCAAGAAAAAAATTGACCGGTCCAAAAAATTGATATCTGGTAGGTCCCACGGTTGGATCAAAAAAGGCCCAAAAATACGACTTTGCACCACCTTTGGAGGCGTATAGGTCAAAATGGAAGCCTCGTAGCAAAATTTTGCAAGAGAAAAAACTTGTAGGCCTTGAAAAAACCTTCAATTTCCTTTTTGGAACGTGTCATTATCTTATCTCACGTACGATCTACAGCCGATTTAAGTTGGGCATTTTTGTAAAAACGTGAAACTTCAAGGCCAATTTAAAAAAATCGTTTATTTTTTATCGAGCCCAAACCTATGAAAAAATGTTCTTTCAGGTGTCTATTTGAAGGCCCAACAATAATTTGGTTGTTCCTTCAAAATCCCGATTTTATACGAGCTGTTAGAAACAGTCGAAAAGACCGAAAATCGTGTCGAATTCGGGCCTTATCATGAAGCTTCGTGGACTGGGTCTTCCCTTGCTCTCGATTCGTGGACTCTAATTATACAGCACTCGGCATAAAATATTGTGGAAGATGAGACCTAGAGCTGAAAAATGGCTTCTCGTGCGATGTTTTACGATGGAACCGTCCAAAACTAGAGTAAATTGAGTAAATACAAGATAAATCGAGGAAATCGATTGTGATGCATCTCTCATTTAACTAGCCCGCACTCACTAGCCCAACCGGCCGCTTTGGCACTCCGCGTATGCTCCGCACTGCATGCCATCCTCCGTTTATGCGGAAGTGATGAGTGATATTAACAGCTGATGCAGTATTGTCAGGTATTATCCAGTATAGACAGAGATAAGAAGGTTCTCTAATCTCCGCTATAGACTGTAGACTGTACAGGCGCGGTCCCAACGGGGGGGGCGGTAGGGGCGATCGCCCCCCCCCCCCCCAAAGCCAAAAATTTTGTACAGGAGAGATAGGAAAACGCGCTCACGGCGCGACATCGATTTTTGCATAGACCGCCCCCCCCCCAAAGTCAAAATCGTCCCCCCCCCCAAAGTTGGTCTCTGGGACCGCCCCTGAGACTGTAAGAGATTTTGGTTGTTAGTGACCACCACGAAAAAATTGTATGTGTCAGTCAACGTCTCGATCAGAAATTTTGGTACACACGAGAACAAGGTGAACCATGGCGTGAAGATAACTTTTGTTATCTTTACGCCGTGCGGTGAACTGCAATGGGATGACGGTCAGTGACCGTTCAAGATCTGTCGTCTCCCTCGCACTCATGGGATAACCTATTAGGTGCGAGTGAGATGGGAGATCTCGAGTTGCCGCTGACCGTCATTACCTTCCCCGCGAGGTTTGCCCCGAACCATGGCGGAATCGCCCCGAACCATAAATCCCCGAACATCGCGGGTATTAGGGCAAATGTATTGTGAAGCATATGAAGTGTAACGCCTTCCCCGCAAAGTATCTGATCACTTTCACAACATTCCTGCATAGTGTCTCAGAGTTAACCTCACTTCTGTGGGTGTATGATGGAAATTTCAACAAAAGCATTGAACGTGAACATACTGTATTTTAATATCATTGATGAGCACCACTCACTTTTCACACAAATCTCAGTCCAGCAAAATGCATTTCTCCGTCACACGCTGCAAAGTCAAGTGACTATTTGCCCTCAGTAGAAGTAAACACAGGCTGGATATCAGTAGCTCTTATGAGGCTTCCCAGGTCTTCAATGAATTTTCAACTTTACTTGAACATACTTTACTTAAACAATCACATAATAGTGATAACATTACAAACATATCCGAAATTATTTTAAAGGTCTCAACAGAAACTGCACTAATTATGCGCAAATATTGCCCCGATGATACCTCGCGGGTGCCTCGCGGGGAAGGCGTTACTTTTCATTTGCTTCACAATCCATTTGGCCCATCTTCGGGGCAAACCCCGCGGGGAAGGTACCAAAATTTCTGATCGGGACGCTGACTGACACATACAATTTTTCCGTGGTGGTCACTAACAACCGAAACCTCGTACAGTCTACAGTCTATAACGGAGATTAGAGAACCTTCTTATCTCTGTCTATACTGGATAATACCTGACAATACTGCATCAGCTGTTAATATTACTTATCACTTCCGCATAAACGGAGGATGGCATGCAGTGCGGAGCATACGCGGAGTGCCAAAGCGGCCGGTTGGGCTAGTGAGTGCGGGCTAGTTAAATGAGAGATGCATCACAATCGATTTCCTCGATTTATCTTGTATTTACTCAATTCACTCTAGTTTTGGACGGTTCCATCGTAAAACATCGCACGAGAAGCCATTTTTCAGCTCTAGGTCTCATCTTCCACAATATTTTATGCCGAGTGCTGTATAATTAGAGTCCACGAATCGAGAGCAAGGGAAGACCCAGTCCACGAAGCTTCATGATAAGGCCCGAATTCTACACGATTTTCGGTATTTTCGACTGTTTTTAACAGCTCGTATAAAATCGGGATTTTAAAGGAACAACCAAATTATTGTTGAGCCTTCAAATAGACACCCGAAAGAACATTTTCTCATAGGTTTGGGCTCGATAAAAAATAAACGAATTTTTTAAATTGGCCTTGAAGTTTCACGTTTTTACAAAAATGCCCAACTTAAATCGGCTGTAGATCGTACGTGAGATAAGATAATGACACGTTCCAAAAAGGAAATTGAAGGTTTTTTCAAGGCCTACAAGTTTTTTCTCTTGCAAAATTTTGCTACGAGGCTTCCATTTTGACCTATACGCCTCCAAAGGTGGTGCAAAGTCGTTATTTTGGGCCTTTTTTGATCCAACCGTGGGACTTACCAAATATCAATTTTTTGGACCGGTCAATTTTTTTCTTGAAAGTGTACGTCATACCAAAAAAAATGCGCCCAGCTAGGATCAAAAAGATGCATTTGGGTCCGAGCTACGAATTTTCCAAGATAGCGAAAAATAGGCGAAAAACTGCTCAAAAATGGGACTTGGAAAATTCGTAGGGCCCGCCATGAGTCCCAAAAAAATCTGAAAAAAATTTTTTTCAACTATATTCTATTAGTACTAACGGAAAAAAAATGTTTGGGGCATTTTTAAATTTCGTCGATTTTCAAAATGTTCACCTTGGTCCAGAATGACCCATATCATTTCAAACGCTAATCATCATTTATAGACAATTCTCATTTGTAAACACGATCCGAGCCATATGGCGTGATTCGAAATCGAGCTCGGTACAAGGCGGCTGTACAGTTCGCGAATGGTACAAGACTCTGCTGTACCAAACCCGGAATATCGGGCTCGGTACAAATGGGGGTGTACCATTCGCGAATTGTACAGAATGGGCTATACCGTTCGCGAAGTGTACGATTTCGGGTTTGGTACGTAACATATATATATATAAGAATAAAAGTGGACTTCTTTTGGCCTTGGTCGTACCCGAAAGAAATTTCCTTATCCTCAAATCGGCTCATATTGTGTGATGATGATGTGAAAGCGAAATTTCGACGGAAACTTGGAAGTGAATCATCTCGAGATGATCATCAGGTTGTCTAACTTATGAATTTTTTGTATTAGCAGGATTCATTGGATTTAATTGGTGTTTCGCATGATAAGCTCATTCCTTCGATGAACATTCGGGTTTCCCATTCGTTTTCTTCCTCTTCCATGAGTTTTGCGAAAAATTCTGATTTGAATGCTATTGAGTCGTATTGTTGCTCATGAGGGATGTGGGAAAAGGAGTTCAAAAGTTGAGTGGTTTGGTAGTAAAGAAATTCCCTAAAGAATTCTGTTAGGGGCGTGGATACAAGTATTGGTTCGCGAGTGTTTCTCTCAGAACGTCGAATGTCTGGGTGATCATTTAATAATGAGAAGTATTTGGTGGTATAGCTTAGATTTTTGTTCAAAACAACATTGAACGCTAGCGATCCGAGGAGGAAATTTTTTCTGCTGGCTGTCGATAGCCAACCTAATGAAATTCGATGAGAAGTTATATACCTTCGGAAGGAAATATTGCTGATGATAAACCTCTCACAAGCATTGAGGGCTCTCTGCTGGAGAAGATTCTTGTTTAGATTTGCCTACGTTCGGATTTCGAAATGAATCGATATTTATGATTTTTTCTGAAAAACAACGAAAAAAACTCTTCACGGCAAATTCTGAACACTTTCGTCGATTTTCTTCATGAGAGCAAACACGTGACACCTTAGAACTACGATAGGACCCCCCCTCCCCTCACATGCGAATTGTAGAGCAAGTATGATATACCTGCAAGTTCTCTCGTACTTGAATGGAAGCTTTCGTTGCGCGATGAAGGCCTTGCCGAGAGTCCAAGGCGTTGTTTACATATTATCGAGACCCATGTGAAAAAGAAAGAGAGGCGTAAGTGTGCGAAAAATCTTCTAATATAAGTACAAGGACCTCTCTATTCGCCATTCGAATCTCTACCCAAGCATTGGCCGCAACTCATGTATCCTATCTCCTTCGCTACGCATTACATTGCGAATCGTTTCGGATAGACTACGATGAACCATCTGCACTTTCTGACGAAGTATTGCTGAAATTATAAGCACCTGACTTGGCGTTCACCTTCACCAAACTGCGATAGAAGATTTTATTCATCGTTTTTCAGAGAAAACGCCATAAAAATTGATTCATTCGAAATTCCATACGTAGGCGATTTTGAAAACTGTTGGAAGATGTTATTTGAGCCCTGAACATTTATTTAAAAAAAGATGTGGCGAGGTGATCTTCCGATTCATTTGAACTTAATTCAAGGACACCACGTAGCTCGTTGTGACTGATTAATTCTTACCCAATCCAGATTCCCGAACTTGTCCTCGCGATATCCAAAGTGGATTACAAGAACTCGACAACGAGGCCTGCTTTCCTTGCCTCAACGATGCCGGAAGATGCCGAATATTAAGTAGAAAAATCAGTGCATGGTCAGGCATGGTTTTGGAAATATTATGTGATGATTGAGTACATCGTCATAAATGTCGAATAGTGTCAAACGGAAGTTAATTCGTAGCACATTCCAGAGAGGATCAGGAATTCGAGGGAAAAAATCTAGAGGTCAAAGCACCTTTTCAACTGAGATTATACAATTTGTCGAAAAGTGATCGGTGTTACGAGAACTTGATAGTATGTCGTTCATCGGGATTTGTGACTTTACTTCAAAGTTACAATACGAATCCTTAAGTGCCGCATTAGCGACCATTCTTAACAGGGGTTCATTCCCAAGTTAGATCAGGCTGAATAGTTGATTGAACCCAAACAAGACCGAAAGGTGGCTTGAATTGAATCAAAATTTTAATTCAACTCATGACAAACGACAACGCTCAAGTGCAAGCTATCCGTACTTCTCCGTCGCGTTCACCATTACGCCAGCACGATCAAATATTCGATCATCTCACAGAATTACACATCACTGCGATCTATTTAATTTTGATCGATATAGTAGAAATCGACCGTAAGCATTCATCGCTCGTGTGGGAATCCAAATTATTAGAATCAGAGATGGGATCAATCCTTCTGAGTTTGCTCGTTCCTGCCACCTCGAGTATAGCTCAGTGGTCAATACATTTCCCCGTCATGAAAGAGATTGTGGGATGGAGACCCACCTGAGGTGGATTTTTTTAATCTCTGATATTTCTCTTTCAAAATGCTGCAAGTAATGGACGTATATGATAACGTTCCTTGGAGCTCCGAGAATTCAATGCCTTTCATCGAATTTTTGAGAGGACTGTTATAACACAACTTAAAAACTATCATCAGCCCAGTCTGGAGATGATGAATTGATTTGGCTCGCATAATCGATAAATTAATTCTACTCATTGGATACATCCAGCATCCCAATTGATGACTGATGATCAGAATACGCAAAACCCCGAAGAATGCATTTCCAATTCTGAATGCTTATTCTTGTTGAGGCCCGAAACGTGTCATGACCCTCGCCTACTTTTCTGTTTCAGCTTGCGATTGCCATCCCATTGGAGCCTCCGGCAAAACTTGTAACCAGAACTCTGGCCAGTGCCCCTGCAAGGACGGAGTCACCGGAGTTACGTGCAACCGATGCGCAAGAGGCTATCAACAAAGCAGATCGCACATCGCACCTTGCATCAGTGAGTAATCAACAATATGCAAATGAATGAATTATCTCCCAGTTCTTAAGGTTTCATCGGCTGTAGACTATTTTGAAGCAATCTAACATTCTAAAAATTGCTTCGTTTCGCAATTGATCACAAAATACTTCTGAAAATCATCGCTGTGACAGTTATCGATTACAAAATGCAGAGCACTATTTGAGAAAATTGATCATTCCCCTTGGTAAGCGAAACACGAGTTCAGCTTTTTGCCACAGTAGTCCGCTTTTCATGCTTAGAGAATAGTATATTACTGTACTAGGCAGGGAAGTTGGATTTCCGTGACTGTGTGATGATAATGCCGAGGCGAAGCCGAGGCATTGATATCACACTGTTATGGACATCCCACTTCTCTGCCGAGTGCTGTATACTATTTTTTCTCCTCTCGGCCCGAAAGCACGTCGAAATTTTATTAATCAGTACAAAAATACGCGTTTAACCTCACTTCTGCATTTGTTTACAATTTTGACTGTGCAGGTGGCCGCCGTGACCGGTAGGGTGTTCAAGCAGACGACCTCGCAGCTTTTACTTACTGCATGCTTTTGCTGCATAATATACTTGTGATGTGATGTACTCGTCCGCCCGACTTTTGCGAAAGCGAGGCGTCAGCCGAGCTTTTGCTGGTCGGGGCGGACGTAAGCAAAAAATAAAAATAATGAAGTCAACTGTGTTGTGAGTGAACGCTAAATGCTTGCATGATTCAATTTGGGTCTTGTGTCCGCACCAAGTTCATCATGCCCTAAGGTCTTGTCACTGATAATGAGTACTTTTTATCGATTTATATCATGGGGCATTGGCAATCCTGTTTTACAAATAGCTGCTGAGAGCTTTCTATTTGAGCAGCGATATTATTCGTGAAAAGATACCGCCTGTCAAGTATAAGCAATCATAATAAAATGAACACTTCGATGAATATAACCTTGATAGGTTATGTTTTGCATGCATGTCTCATGCGCTCTCTGCACCGCAAAGCAGCGCGGGCAGCGAAAGATGCAGCAAAATCGACAGCCAATCAGAGCTCGAGTTGACTCGTGCCGACAGCAAAAGTCGAGCTTTCGTGACCAAAACGAGGCACGGAAGGACGTACTTTCGTGCCGGGAGGAGGAAAAATTAATTATCTAAGACTTCATTTTGGGGATATGCATACAAAATCAATCATTTCACTAATCTCATTCAAAAGACTTCAAAAAGCGCAGGTGAAGGATTTGACCGGAATTTTGGGAACATTTTTTCCTCACCACCAAAAAATTATCAAAACCACAGAATGTAACGCTCGAGCGTTTCCGAGCCACAACCCGTGATGTCAAAAGCAATCTCGTTACACAATCCTTGGGAAGATTCTCGACTCAATCCTCGAGGAGAAACTAGTCAGTCCATTCCAAGCCTACTAGATTCTCAAATTTGACTTTGCATCCGTGCGAAAATTTCAAGTAATTATCTTACACATGGCGATACATTCAAGGAGAAATGTGATGATTGCCAGATTCAATTTAACTATTATTGGTTATTAAACAAATTTTTTCAACGCTAACTCTTAATACCAATGTATTGTGCGATATTGTTAGCTCTCAGTTACTTCGGAGTTTAAGGCATAACATTCAACGAACGACGAACTTACACTTTCCAATTTCGCAATTTTGACCTTAGGATATCATGACATGAGGGGTTTCAACTTTTTACTTCACTGAAATGATTCAAGATTCTCAATGAGGTCCTAAGTCAAACCCTCTAATATCATGATATTCTAGGATCGATGCATTAAAAAAAGTAAATTCGTTGTCTCTTTGAAATTTGATGGAGTGAATTTCAAATGGCAATGCGAGTTTGAAATATACCGAAATTCCTACTCAGTAATTGAGGGTTGAATTTTTTTCGAGATCGATCAATCTGCTCGCTTCATATAACCACGTGAGTATTCTTCATCAGAGTATTCCTCAATCCTTTTGGAACTCTGGGTCGAGGTCATATTGATGAATTTCTTCATGCGCGTGCAGATTTTATGGAGGACTATTTTGAGTTTGTTTGACAAGCTTTGGATTTGCTTTCGCGAACCCAAATGATGAACCAAATCCAGTTGCAAAAGCTCAGCCCAAGGAGTTGACCTCTTCATACCCGTATAGCCATAGGTTCACGTAAAATTAGGGCTTTGGACAGATTTCAGGGTTAATGAATTGATCGTTCTCTCGCTCCTTCGATGAGGCCGTGCCTATCCTGATGGCGAAAACGAAAAAAGAGAGGCGCGCTCGGTGAGTTAATGCCAAAGAAATCGATTGGCGAGATTCGCACTTTTCAAGCCACCGACTTGGCCAATTAGCAGAAATTTGCGCCCAAGAGTCGATCCTGCGGCGAAACCGACACCCTGCGTGTCTTCCAAGGCCACGCGTAGAGCCTCTCATCCCGGCCCGCCTCTTTTACTCATTAAATCAGCGTCACTTTTTATTCTTCCGCCTTCACCATTAGCTGCTGCTGCATTCTTATTTCTCGGCCAGCCGACACCCTGTATACATACGGTCGCACCCTCGACCCCTCTCTTTCTCATTCTCATTCTTATCCGTCGACTCTCGCTGATTGTTGCATTGACTCGTCTTTTTTGATGTTTCCAGAAATTCCAAGAGTCGTCCAGGCGCAGGGCATCGAAGGCGAGGACAGCACCGAGCAGGACGAAGACGAAGATGAGGATCCATACGACGGCCATAACGGTGAGATCCTGTTTGCTATTTTCGTCTTGTGTATTTTTGCGACACTCGTGAATTTTGCGAGCTTAAGAATTTTGTAGAACCCAGAGAAGCTTTTCGGTGCAGCGTCTCGTATAACTCTATCGTTCACAGCGATTTATTCGCTGCAGGCAAATTGAATTGAGCTGCATCAGCGAGCACAGCGCAATCTCAAAGCACGATATGCAGATTGGTGATCGCTTTTCGATGCGACTGCCTTTGCAATATCATCGACGTCCTCGCGAACAAATTTTCGTGCAATCAAAGGATCAATTAGCGAACGTTCGCTTCATACATTATCGAGTTTTACATCCTACTGTCGCGTCTTTTGGTACAATGGCTCCTTATTAGTATTACTCTTCGCGCAGTTGACCGGCTCTCCAATAACAACCCATCCGGATCGAGAATTTAGTCGAAGATAGTAAAAAATTTTCGTCGTTAACGAGTTCTTCGGCACCTCATCAACAGCCAATTCGTTTCGCGCAGCGCGGATCGTAATACTTTAAGCACTGATTCTGGTGCAATTGAGGCTAATATATTTTGTTTGAAATTTCGAAAACTCTAATACCTGGCACAGCATCAGAGTCGCGTCGAATTCTGGCCCCTGCTCCCAAACTTAATCGACAAGTGGACGAGGAAGGAGAGCGAGGAGAATTTATCTTGGCGAAGGAGGGTCGGCCGGGCGCGCAATCTCATTGTGGGGAAAGGTTGTCGTGCTCCGGTGCAGAGGGGAAAAGAAACACCGAGAGACACAGTGTATATAGCTGCTGAGGGTGAGCGAAAAAGCCGCGCGCTCTGCTGATGTTGGGGCGAGCAGGAATGGGGGAGAGGGGTGGGAGGGGGTGAGCCAGGCAAATCTTGTCAAGTTGGCCACGTGCAGGCACGCGGTGTTGGCTCCCGGCAGTGAGGATCTGGGCTGGTTTTGAACGCGATATTAATTTAGCGAGGAGCGAATCGGCTGCTCTCTGCTCTGCGGTGGCCTGCGAGGGTCGTCGGGCTCGAGCGCGAAACGTAGTCTCGTCGCTCACCGTCATACCTACATATATAGTGCAGAGAGCACACCTCGCTGCTGAGAGAGCGCGGGCGCTCCGTCTGGGTGGGGTAGGGTGAAGGGGGGGGGGGGGGGGTGAACCGCGTCTGCAGCGCCAAGCTCTCAGTCTCCCCTAATGGCTTAATTAAAACTACCCTCGCCACGCGCTCGGTTCGGCGAGATGTGTGTATACGCTCAAGGCCGTACGAGGCGCTGTGCAGCCCTATATACGTACGTAAAGTGCGGTCGAGATATAACATACTATGCCTGCTTACAGACGAAGGCACACCCGGAGGTGGAAGTTACCGCGGCACGGGTGGCATGTGTAGGTACACGTGCTAATGGCGCGCTCCTCCGCCTCTTTGCCTCCCCCCCCCCTCCCCAGACATCCAAGTGCATTACACCTGGAGCGAGAGCGACGCTACCGCTTGCCAGCCTCTTTGCGGCTCGCTCGTTTATGAGTTGGCAATCAGTTGGCATGCATCATTAACACGGATGCACAACACGCAAGGAGAGCGTTCGTTTATGCAAGGCATATAGAGCGATAGAGTGCTGCGCGCGGACGCTCGCCTGGAGGCACCTCACCTGCGATGCGACTCACAACGTCAAGCGATGCCATCCTCACGGGCACGGCCAAACCTTGATTTAACAATTAATTCTGTCTCTCAGAGACAATAACAAAGTGCTGATTAGAAACCTCTCAACAGGTATCTGATAAAATTAACACCTCAATGGATACTTATTTGCAGTAATGATATGCACAGCCTTTGGAATACGATTTTACTAAGTCAACACTATCTTCATCTTAATTTACGATCCAATGAGTGGCGCTCAGCGAGTCGAATATATTTCCACAACGTCGACACTGATGTCATGTTGATTTGAAAATTATAACTCTCCAGAGAGATTAACGAGTTTCTGGTGCAAAAACAAAACGCCAGTACAATTCAACATGAATTCAAGGAAAAATGGACTGGCGCTTAAAAACAGTTTACAATCCACAATCACAATCATTGAAGGCATGAATCAATGCATCAATTTGGATAAGTTTCTCCGGGAATATCATTGGAATAAACTTTCATCAACTCTAAAAATACAGATGCCGTTGGTGCATGATTGTTGATAGGCGGCGAAAGGCTCGTCAAAAGGCAAGGGTCAAAATCGGAGAAGGCGATCGATTCATCCCTAAAAACGGCTCTTGCAGGCACGAAATTCCATAACTTTTGATTATACCTGCATTTGTTCAGGTGAGCCATGAACTTGTACGATATTGTGGCGTTTATGTGTAGCGATAGTTGCGAGTCGTGATGGAATTGTTGCTTCTTTGGGAGGATTGAATTGGCTCTCTAAAGGCAGTTGAATCCAACGTCTGATGAATAGACATATTTAGAATATCTTCAACTGCCGTACAGAAATATGGTAACGTTGATACGGAATCAAAAAATTTTCAATTTTCAATTTTGGAACCAATTCATGGACGAGGAGCTGAGGCAGCGCTTCACAAGTCGCATGATTTCTACCGCGATTCATAACCGTCCACCCGTGTTATTCTCATAGAACGAAGAATCTCGGGTCGATTCACCTCGTATTACAATATACCGTTGACAAACTAGATTTCAAAGTCGCCGAAATGATCAAAGCGAGGGGAGTACGATTTCATTAGTGTATCCCTTTTAAATTGCTACACTGCTCTACGAAATCTCCCAAACTTTCATTCTCGTTCGACATTTCATGGTTTAGAAAACGAAACATATCACGGATTCTATCTTATGAGCTTTCGAATACCCGTGCTTTCAAGGTAGAAGTAACAAACTCGAATACGAATCACTGGACCGAATTAATCATCAATATCTCATAGACTCAATCATGATCGTAACTTTCATTCGCAGATCTGTTCATTCGAAAAAGTTTCTATATAAAAAAGGCCATCATTAGTGCTTTGGCAGCAATATGTGGTCGAGCTCATTTCGGGCACGATGAACCCGGTTTGATAGATTGGCGTATAGCGTGGCCCGCAAAAATGTTAAACAAGGGAATAACAACTAGTTCAGAATCATCGGATCTGAGAGGTTGCGAATGCAAAAGTACAAGAAAGCCAAACTGGGCACTGCACGCATTGTGACATGATCGGAGCGCAAGTTGCTTGAATTCCCGGCTGTATTATCATGTAGAGTAGAGAAGATGAGAGAGAGAGAGAGAGAGAGAGAGAGAGAGAGAGAGAGAGAGAGTCGTACCCGCCTGATTACATTAGGTGCGAGCTTCTCGTGCGCAAAGAGCGCGCTGCAAAAGTCATGCTCTCTCTCGCAAAGACGCGCTCGCCGATTTCTCCCACTCGTTTTCGAATCGCATCTCACAAACCGGGACGCATTTTTATCTCACCTTACCAGTCAATGCACCTCCTCCAATGACATCAATCATCTGGGCATCACTCACTGCACCTGCACTACCACGGGTGCAGCGATTTACTTTTCGTACACGAGTGATTTCGCCGGGAGTGTGATTTTTTGCAGCTCAAATCGTGGCAACGAGTGACTTGGGTGGAAAAATTATTTTAGCCCCAGACGAGTTTCGGTGACTCATAGCACTCAATCCAATCGTTTGGGCACAAGGGGGAAGTATCTCAAGTTACGCATCTCTAAACTGAAGCCAGATGAAGACATGTCAAGTTTAACGGCCAGCAGAGGGGGCACGGTGCGCTTCTGAGGAGTATGAGTTTCTCAAAATTGTCAAAAGAAACTGAAAAGTGGATGTTTTTCTACAGAACTTCATGAGCAGAACCTGATTTTGAGCGAAATCGGATCAGCTCCTTTTTGTGAGTAGTTGTCAAATTGATCATTCCCCATGTATTGCTGGATGAGAAATTTAGCGACTCAACGTTTTCTTCGCGTCTTCGAGGTTTTCTCGTAATTACTCAGAAAAGGTGGGTCATAGCACAAAATGTCAGGAATATTTTTTATAGATTTTTTGGAGACCTACAAAATGACGTGGGTAGATGAATCATAAAACTCGAGGGGATAAACATACCATTAGTAAAAGCTCAAGTTTCTCACGAAAAACCTCGCGCCTTCTGCTAATTATCTACTATCTCCTTCAACACCATGGAGGAAACCTAAGTTTCTCGATTGATCTCATCACGTCTACTTGTTGTTCTTCAAAAAAATTTTAAAAAATTATTCACAGCATTTTGTGCTATGGCCCACTTTTTCTGAGTAACTACGAGAAAACCTCGAAGATGCGAAAAAAATATAAGCAAGAAATGGGGAATTATCAATTTGACAACTACTCGAAAAAAGGAGCTGATCCGAATTCGCTCAAAATCAATTTCTGATCATGAAGTTTCATAGAAAAGCATCCACCTTTCAAATTCTTTTGACAATTTTGAAAAACTCATCCTCCTCAGAAGCGACCGTAGGGAGGCGGAATCGACATTTTGCCTCAGGAGGCTGCGCACCAATTGAGAACTCCCTAAAAAATTGCTATAACGCACATTTGAATTCATAGAAACTTGGGGGAGCTTGGAACGCGAGAATTCACACTTTCGACGGAATCATTCATATCTAGTCGGCTTTTGTCCATCTCACACGAGCGGCGGACTTGCAACTTTCGAGCGTCCGAGTCTCGAGAAAAGAATCATTGTTGGGTGCCCGCGGCACAGCAGCGATCGCCACAGTGTTTTCTCAACAGCTCTCGAAAGCGACACCGAAGCCTACAAGTGCGAGTAATAACTATAGTGCCCAGCTTGCTGATGATTCGGATGACTCAAGGATATGAGAGTTACGCGCCTCTCGGTATGTACGGCACCCGCGAGTGCTTCCCAGACACGTATCCATACTGTGAAATAGAAACCATTTGATATTTTTGGAGCGTCGCGCTTTCCCCATGCGATCACTTCGCGCCACAAAGTGACCCCATCGCTCGCACTTGAAAAACACTTGAGAAGGAGCTATGACGACTCGACGGCTCATATATACCACGACGCGTGCAACGGAGCCAGGCACTCGAGCTTTGAGCGCTTGAATAAACATACCCATACATGCAGCAAAAGTATCGAGCCATCCGAACAAGGAGATGAAGCGGCGCGAGGAAGTGATATTACAAGCCACAAAAGGACGATGAAAAAATTAGGGAACATTAAGTTGTGTTTTTTTTCTCTATTTTAAGGACGATCAAGTATTAAAAGCGACGGCGTGCATATTATCCAGCGAGTAGAAAAGTATCATTCGACTAACGACTTCGAGTTGAGAGCGTCACCAGAGGATCCTGCAACAGCTAGCTTGCAGCATCGGAGAATACAAATTCAATTGCATTCTATGATAACTCAAAAAATGAATATCTCATGCACTGCTGCTGCGGCCACCACCGCGATTCGAATTAATCATGTGCGTGAATTTTTCAATGCCTGATGTTTCCGTCACGCGAGCGAGGCTAAAAAGCGAGCGCGAGTTGCGCACAGCTAACGCGAATGGAAACGATTTAATCGAGCAAGTCCGGTGGCGGGCCTAATTAATTGAGCATATTCATAGAGTAACAAGAGCATTACTCACAGCCATCACGGCAGCATGTTGCTATAACAAAACGAGCTGCTGAAGCCGCATGGCTATGGTGCGGCCCGCACTGCGGAGCTGCGCTGTATCAGGGCTAACGAGATCTTGAAAATCTACGCAGAGTGATTGCCGTAATTATGCTACGAAAACGCATATTCCACCTATACAGCATGCTCTTCCCTGTGCAAATCAGTCATGCGTTATTTCTGCTTATTCTCGTTTCGCTGCTCTTCCTCTGCGGTGCCCCGCGACGCGACCTCTCCCCGCGCTCCTTTTTCTCCTTCTCCCTCTTTTAAGAGGATGTCGGAGTTCCACGTGTTACCGACCGAGTTCCATGCTTAGGTTACAGGTTCAGAAATATACGAGTGGCGGGGCTGCTTGTACATTTTCGAATCTGTAACCAATATAGCTAACTGAACAATAATATGGGGCGCCAGGGGTGTAGCTGGATGAGTTGACGTGGCAGATGATTATATTGAGACCATTGCTCAAAAATTGTAATATATTCTTCAACAAGAATGCATTTACGTTGCATTGATTAGGAAATATCCCATTGTTTGGGTACTTCAATAAGAATAACACACGTTCAGTAACGTGTCATGAATTCTTCAACAAGAATTTTTCTTACACTATCAAGGTTAAGAAATGCCCCAATGTTTGTGTTCTTCAATAAGAACCAGTACACGTTCAGCAATGTAGAAAATTTCTTCAACAAGAATTTCTTGTAAACCCACACTGCCTAGATTAGGACATTTCCAGATGATTGCGTTCTTCAATAAGAATAGCTCACATTTAGAGGCGTGTGATGAATTCTTCACCAAGAATGTATTTACACTTTCTAGGTTAGGGGATACTCCTAACGTTTGTGTTCTTCAATAAGAACAACACATGTTCAGTAATGTGGAATGAATTCTTCAGCAAGAATTCTTTGTAAATCCACACTATCTAGGTTAGGGAATACCCCGATGATTGTGTTCTTCAATAAGAATAACAATCATTCAGTAGCAATGATGAATTCTTCAACAAGAATGTATTTATACTGCCTAGGTCAGTAAATACTCCAATGTTCGTGTTCTTCAGTAAGAACAACACACGGTCATTGATATGTCATGAATTCTTCAACAAGAATATTCTTACGCTGCTTGAGTTGGGGAACACCCCAATGTTTGTCTTCTTCAAAAGGGACAACACACGTTCAGGAACGTAGAATAAATTTTTCAACAAAGATGTTTGTGTAAATTAACACTGCCTAGGTCAGAAAGCCTCCCAATGTTTGTGTTTTTCAACAAGAAGTACGTATCACCCACTACGTAGGAGACAATAGCTATCAGTCTGTTATTCAAAAATACAGTACCGCGTAGCCAAGACATGGGGTCTTGCCTGCAAATAACATATCTGTAAGCTCTTTTCAATAAAAGTAGCTTACAACTGTTTCAGCGTGTCTAAAGAATTGGATGCAAATCACCTGGCAAAGTACTTTTCAAGGACAAAGTTTGATATGTATACGTCAAACCATTTATGTCCTCAAAGTCTAATCCTGCTCGTTCTTCTCCAGCTGATCCCTCTGACTCCCACTGGAATTCTCCTAATTTCATAGAATTCCTCCACCTGTAGTCATCTCAAACCAAGAATAGTACAATATTTTTTCCCCAACACAATCAAATTGTTGTTCCACAACAGATGATGATCAAAATTATGTCAGCACCTCCTACCTTGAGAAAGCAGAAACCGTCCACGAAATCATAATGCTCCCGCACTACGACGCCATATTGCTTTCGCGCACTACGCCGCCATGTTTGCTCAAGAGCACGTCGTGGAATAGTGCTCTTGGTCGTACCTGGTCCGAGAATTGACTGTATTTCTGAACATAGATCTATCTTGAGAAATTGTTTCATCATTAGAAAATGATGACAAACTTGATACTGAAAGTTGCGTAAGAATAACCCACAGTATTACTCCTCCCAAGTTGTGCAATTGATTAATTCTGTTTCATAGAATTTGTTTCATTTTTTGATGTCCATTGTCTGGAGGAGAAAGATTGTATTAGTTCATGAAAAAGGTAATAAATAATTCATTTAGCCATTCAAACTTAACTGAGTGAGATGAAAAACTCACACATTTTAGAATAAAATGATTTTCAACGATGACTGCCATACGCTGAAAAAAATCCAGGTTTAAACATGGCTGGAGGAGACTGCTTCATTTCTGTTTGATTTCCTTTTGATCATCTCAGTTCATCAGATTTTTGTATTCAGTTGATCATAAGCCCCTTGGCTAAAAGTTCCTCAAGCCCTGTAAAAATCAAAAGAATTAGAATCCTATTTTTTTGCAGTCCTTGCCATAAAAATGGCAAAAACACAACCTGTATAATATAGAAAATTCAGTTATTTCATCCTAAAGAGAGAAGGTTTTTCCATTATTAAAAGATAAAAGTTCTTACCTGGTGTTTTTGTGTGATTGGTCCCATGACGGACCTTGCTGATACATCCCTAGAAGTGGTCTTCAGCAGGTAAACATACCCCATCAGTAGTCCTCATCTAGTTTGACACACCTAGAAAACATGCAAACACAATTAGAAGCATTCCAGGGCAGACAATCAACCCACTAAAACCAAAACCCGAGAGAGGCCCTCTCATAATTTGAAATTTTAGTCAGCCTAGGTAGTGGTTTGGATCACATACCTGTCTCATTTTAGACCAAATAGTGCTATCAAAATGTATTGATACCGTACATAGTTGTAGAAGCCAGAACAAATCAAGAGAGATAGTGAGATTTTGTCAGTAAACCCTAATACCAGGTTCGTAGTCCAACCCAGTCACCGTTCTCATGAAACCGCAATACCTGCAATCATGAAATTTTACCAAATTGATGAGCTACCAACTTGAGAGTTAATCCATGAGAAAGATCAGATTTTTTATAATCTTTCAAGACCAATTTGTTAACTAGTCTGCCCCAATTTCATGAGACTGATCAAAAAATGAACTTTGTAAATAGTAGCCCCGTGCTAATATATGATAAATAGTACCATGTTGCAACATACTCTACGTGGTGAGTATGGTTCTCTCGGTTTTCCTAAGGCATTTATATTGTAGAAAAAGGTCTAGCGCAGATGCTAGGACCAAATTTTATCGAGTTGAATTGAAAATTTCCAAAATTACTTACGATCAAAACATTGAATTGTGCTCGCCCGAGCAGACGCTTTTCAGATGCACATGATTTGCGTTCCGTGAAATGATACACCTTGGCAAACATGTGGCAGGTTCTTGATGAAATGCTGCATCCACTGACACATCCGGATCATAAACACACAACACCAGGAGGCGGATGACAAGTTGGGGTTTGTCGCGGATGTTTCTGTAGAGTTAGGGTCGCGGGTCGCGGAACACCTCGCGCACTCGACGGCTGGCCCCAAAAAACACGTACTGTAACAAAAAAGCTGCCAGGCCTGGAAGAGTTGGTGCTATCAGGCAACCGCGGAAAAGAATCATTCGTTTACACTCCATAATGCAGATTTACGTAAACAAACATGACATTATAATAGACCACGCCGTCAGCAGACATGCCCGTGGCAGACGACGGGTTATAAGAATACAAAAGTCGGAACTATCTACAGAAGCGCCACCTACTGGATGGACATCCGCTTCAATCTACCTCGCGCGATTTCGTGTCTGCAGCTGTTCGTTTACAAATTTGCAGTTTTGGTACCGAAATCGTAGATTTCAAATAACTTTTTGATTTGAGAATCGATTACGTGCGGGGATGATTCATTCGATGCGTAGAATCGGTGAGAATGGTGCTCTTGTCCAATTGTTATGATTCAACTAGCGGGAACCTGAATATTTGGATAGAATAGCCACCTAACCTCTTTGAGCATTTGCCTTTCCGCAAGATTTTTGACTCGGGGCGATGTATTAGCGTACGGATTGGACCAGAGCACCATTCCCACGGATATTTTCTAACTCCTGCGAAAATTTCAGATCGATTGGGTGAAAATTGAGAGCGTAAGTTGAAATATACGAAAAAGTTGGTATCCTAGCAGAAGTCTTCGGGCCGATCTCCGACATCCTCTTAAATGTAACGTGGAACGTAAAACACGTATTGCTGTCAGCGTGTACATACTTCCCCCGGAGCTATCCGGTGAGCGAAAAATCTCCGAGTGAAACACAACTTTGTATCCCTCTATCTCTCTGTCGCTCGCTCGTGCGCTATCAGCTTGCCCGTGTATTAGGACGATTCCAAGTCCTGGCTCGTGATCAGAGCAAACACTTTTTACGCGCCGTGTAAGCGCATGTTCGCGGGTGAACTGACTCTATAATAGTCTGGAGTCTATACGAACGTGGTTCAATCTCACTCAAAGTCTGGATTTTCATAAAAAATCCTCCACTCTCGAATTCGGAAACTCAAAGCAGTTTCCCCCAAAACAAACACTGGCAATAGATTGAGTTGAAAATGAAAGCAGAGAAACTTCTGCGAGAATCGAACCATGCTCGTCTGCGAATTGTATTGGGGCGCGTCAGCTGGATCTACTTTTGCCTCATCTCGCATTTACATGACATCCGCCAAAGAGTTGCTTCATTGGCACTCGTCTGTTACCGTCAACTCTCACTTATGGATGGTGGCTATAGCCCTATGGGGATTCCATGATCATATACACTACCGGTCAAAAGTCTGAGGACACCTAGGAATCAAGCTGATGATTTTCAGAGTTGGATATCTCAGAACCTATTGGTCGTAGAGAGCTCTGCGTGGTCGCATTTTGTAGCTCATATCAAGCACTATCAAATCTATTTTCTGTATTATATACCAGAGACACACGAGTCAGGAAAATGACTTTTTTCGCAATTTTTCAAGCAAGGTACGAACGCCTGCCGATTTTGGAGAGGTTGTTAGATCGCTATGAGACCAATGACATCTTTAAAGTAATTTTGTGAGGGAGTTTTTCTCTCAAAAAATCCCTCGATAATCCAAAAATGATGAGGAACAGCCCACTTTGGGGCGTCTGACCCTCATTTCTGCAAGAGTTCGACTCAACATCGAGATAGCCATCGAAATTGAAGGCTACCGACCTTGGACTGGGCTGTTTCTCATCATTTTTGAATTAACCGTGTAATTTTTTTAGAGAAAAGCACCCGCAGATAACCTGTCATATCTCAATGTCAGAACCACTTGGAGAGACGTCCAAAAACGGATTTTCAAGGTTCTTTCATGGGCTGAAAGATGTCATCGGTCTCATAGCGATCCAACAATCTCTCCAAAATCGTCAGCCGTTCGTGCCTTGCCTGAAAAACTGCGAAAAGAGTGACCATTCTGACTCGTGTGTCTCCGGTATAATAGGCGGGACGGAAAGTACTGAAAATAGACTTGAAAGTGCTCGATATAAGCTACAAAATGCGACCACGCAGAACTCTCTACGACCAATAGGTTCTGAGATATCCAACTCTGAAGATCATCAGTTTCATTCCCAGGTGTCCTCAGACTTTTGACCGGTAGTGTATGTTCATGGAATCTTATTATGTTTTATAAGGGAATACCGTAAACCGGGTTGACTGTGGCCACTTTCCCGGCTAAAAATATTGTTAACCCTCCTGCGCACAAAGACGTGTATACACGTCCTAACTGAGCGTGTTAATTTTGCAAAAGGATGTATACACTATTTTCAATAACTTTTGAATCGTTGCGTTTTAGAAAACGTGCGACACGGCAAATTGGTGCTGAGATGATTTCCATTATGATGGATTAACTCAGATTCTCCAAATCTCCATGTTTCGTCGCTATCATGGTGGAAGAGCTATTGAAAACTGCGAGAAATATTGAAAATTATGCACATTCCAGAAAAAATTTTCTATGTAGAAATAAAGTCATAAGCATGCTCGAATCGATCTGAAATATCTTGTTGGGGAATCCTCGGGGTCGGAGAAACCGAATCCACCCTTGAAAAATTAAAATTCAAAATAGCGGTCCCAAGATGGCGTGACTTTTATATAAAAACACCTCACTTTTAACTCGCCGTACCGGTTCTGGAGCACATAAATGACCTTTCGGCACTGAAGTCTTGTTCAAAGACCCAGAAAATATAAAGGAATTCGGAAATCTCTCTTCACTTATATGTAACTCAACATTTTGACAGTGCGAAATTCGACAAGTTGTCCACCATTTACTATCATCTGAATTATGGTGGACAACTCGATATTTATCACCAAGCTCCGATGCTGTACCACCTAGAGGAAAGTTCAAAAATTTATTTTGAAGCTTAGAAAATCTACTTTTCGAATATGCCAGCTCATTTTTGGTAAAATGGTTTCCATCAACCCTTTCTTTAGTTGGAATAAAGTGAGAATTTTCAAGTAAAATATTCATGTTGCAAAAATTCACTTGAACAACCCTCCAGGGTCCACTCCTATCTCCTTCCCATGATATTTTTCTCAGTGGGTAATGACGTCCTCTTTATTTTGCACATTTGTCGATTGAATTCAGTTGTCACAGTCATTTAAAACGACCGTTTGAACGAAAACTTGTAATTTCTTGGCTTCCTCGGGGTGACTTTAGTCACTTCAGCTGTCATTTCTAACAAAAATTTGAACGTAAACTTGTCATTTCTCTTTTTTCTCGAATCTTCCGGTCGCCCGGGGTGACTTCAGACACCCCGACGTGGTCAGTTTGAATTCGTTGTTCAAACTAAGGTGGCGAATTCTCTAGTTCATTGCCATTATGTTAGAAGACTTTCATGTTCTGTCTGTGGACTTATTCGTGATCAAGCAATTTGTTCCAAGGAGAGAATAACCGATTTGGGGTTGAAAAGTACACGAAGTTCGTGGTGTTTGACGAAGGTGGCCACAGCCACCCCGGATGCAGAGGTGAGTGTGGCCACCCTGTTTTTTTACAGTTCTTGAGAATGCAGATGAGTGAAATTGAACTCTGAGCACAGCATTTGAAGGAGAAGTTGAGACGCGTCGAATTACCTAAGATACTTAGAAGTTTGGTCGGAAAATCGCAATGAGAATTTAATAGAAGTTCCAAAGTGGCCATAGCCACCCCGTTTTACGCTATTTAATGTAACCAAAACTCCCAGTTTTCTTATGGCCCGACGGGGCTCCGAAACGAAACGGTCGATTGACTTGAGATTTTCCACAGACATTCATAAATACTTCAATAGAGATCTCGCCAAGTATCAGAGACTTCTGTGGTCGATTAATTTCACAGAACAACTACCTCAACCTCATTTTTGCTGCTTCTTCGATGCCCTTTTTTGTCTCTCTTCCCGTAGCGCATTCGCTCGTTTTGCACTTTTTCCCCTCCCGTGTATAAACATAGGCGCCGTAGTCCGCTGTGGCCACCGGTGGCCACCACGGGCGGCCAGTGGCACCATTTTCACGGGGGAAACGGAACCAATGCGCAATTCTTCTCAGGGTCCTAAGCGCAATATGGGAGAAAAATTGACTCGAACACTCGATTTTAGTAAAGATGGCGATCCACTTGGATTTCGAGCAGATACTAATGAATACTCGAACATATTGATGCGTACAAAATGTTCAAGTGAACAATAACATTGATTCGTGCTTTTCGTTCGTCACTTCTCTACTTCACTTTCGCTTTAACCTGAACCTGACTTATATCTCTATGGCACCTTCACCGAGATTGCTTTATTCTTGAATTTTTTGGTGGATTTTGAAGTATGATGGATTCGGATAGGAACACCGCGCGCCGATTCTCAGAGTCCTTTAGAATTGGCGTTATACTCTGAACACTTCCGAACTCTCGCCTTTGAGATATTTGAGAACTCGACAACATCGGTATCCAAAATCTTGACTCATTCGGTTGCTCGTCTCTTCATTCAAATCGTCAAGGCCTTTGAAAAAAGTTTGGATGGAATTTCATGTGACAGTAACCGACTACTTATACTACTATAGCCCTCTTTTAACGAGCTAGCATTTTTCCAACAATAATCTCGCAACAAATTTTCATCATTCACTTGAAGTTTGATAGGAATCGTTGATAAAACAAAGCAGTTTGAAATCGCCTCGAGGAATTCTTAATCATTGCCACGAGCGACGATCCAGGAACGATGTGTTATTGAATCTTCTCTTTACAATGATGTCCGAGATGACGTGCCTCGGTGTGACGTCAAACTTCTGAGAATAGGGAATCGAGGTGGGTGCGTTTGAAAACAGTGAACGGGGGAATGAGCCAAAAGAATGTTCAAAAGATACACACCTCATGCGAGGGAAATGTTTTTCCAGCGTCCATGCGGGGTACGAGAAAGGTAACTGCGATTATTTGCTTAGGCCGCTTCTCGCAAGACTCTTTTTCATGATGATATTCGGCCGAGTATTTGGCAGTGCGCGCGAGGTGATGGAATTCATCGCAGAGAACAGAATAGTACACGAATGAAAATATTTCTTCAACAGCGAGTCTGTATACTTAATGCGTAGCCGGAGGTATTATGCAGATCGCGCGAGCCGAGCGCACATACATACATGCGTGCATGCATTCCACCCCATGCCATGCATGCTTTTATCGGCTCGCTCCTCCGCTTCATCCTCCCACTTCATCCTAAGTGTATATCTCATAATGCATCACTGTAACGGAGGACGCTGTTTCGCCCGCAAGCCATGCACATCAGCGATGTACAACGTTATGGGCCTGATATAATATCGTACCAGAACAAGCGCGGTGTACTCTCGGTACCGATGCTACTGCCAGTTATGGTGCTTGCAGGAGTGAATGAGACTGCCGCGTGTATCGGTAGCCTTGGACTGACACTTCCAGGTAATAGCCGCGTGGACGAACATGAACCTCTGACACACTCGAAGTCGTTGGAAGTGTATTAGAGAAGGGAGTTGGTGGTCAGTTCGAGCTGACAAAAGTCAACTCGAGCTCCCAAACGCGGACAAGAGAGTCAAATCGGGCCACTTGAGAGAATCGCGCAAGAAATTCACAAATAACGCAAATTAAACTCTGCAGAGTTGAAGCACCATTCATGTCGCACCACACGCGGCGTGACGAGGAATTGCATCACGCGTGATTGTCCTCCGTATCATGCGCTAGCAGGTCGATTTTAAATATCGGTCTAGACTAGGCTAGACCGATATTTAAAATCGACCTGCAGACGGCTAAATGACTCCTTGCAGGTCGATTTTAAACATTGGTTGTCTTGGTGTGCACGTCTAGCGACTAGAGATTTGCGCGCACGCCTCATTTCCACGCGTTAATTCGGGATTCCGCGGTTCCCTCGCTCGGGGCGAGGAATGTGCGCGCAAATCTCTAGCCGCTAGACGTGCACACCAAGACAACCAATGTTTAAAATCGACCTGCAAGGAGTCATTTAGCCGTCTGCTTAAACAGTTCCAAGAAGTAATTACACCAAGCGTGATGAATATTCGTGTCATGCTCCATACAAGGTGATCAGGAATAGTATCAGCCGTGATCAGGATCCGTATCACACCAATTCTTACTTTTCCTATATAAGCCCGTGAAATTCCGTTCATGAAGATCAGTCATTTCCACGGCACTGACATGGCCACTCCCCATCAGTCGCTCTCGCAAAGTTCCGTCGCCGCGACTTTCTTCGATGCCGACCCGACGCCGCGCCGTCTCAGAGCCCCGGGACCAGTTTCATTGTCACATTAGCTAAACCTGCGAGTTTGCGAGTTACCTTCGAGTCATGAGTGACCGTGTATGTGAATCGTCTTCTGCACTCCGATTCTTGAGTCGCACATGCTACTGGAAGCCATTCGAGTTATTCGCTTGCCTACCCCCGAACCCGTTCCTATGACGACCCTGTAAGGGTGATGACAGATAAAGCGCTACGCCACGATTTTGCGCCACGCCACGACGCGCTATCGCACGCCACGAGCTTAAAATTGATTCCAGCGAACCCGACCATCGATGGACTGGATTTATTGTTACAGTACCAGTCGTTGATTACGAGGATGAATCAAATCCATCGATGCTCGGGTTCGTTGGAATTAATTTTTGGGTCGTGGCATGCGATAGCGCGTCGTGGCGTGGCGCAAAAACTCATTCCAGCAAACCCGACTGTTCGGGAGCTGAGGTGCTTCCCTTGGGGTTGAAACACGGGGATGAGGAGTCTGGAACGGGATTGGTGATCCAAGCCAGTGATTTGTAGATCTTGTATAACTTGACAAAAATCACATTTATTCACTAAAGCTTACGATCTAAATACACAGTTTGTCACTCGCGTTCAGTGCACTAAATCAGTCGTGCGAGGATGCACTTTACTCACAATCCGCGGGCACACACAAATCGATATGATCGGCCGATAGTCGATATATAAATGTATATATAATGAGCGATCGTCGCGGGTACGGGGTAAACAAAGATCCGCCGTGGCCTTGGTCAAGGCTGAACTGGTTTGGAGCTTTTGCGAGCTCTACACTCAGAAAAGCAATTCTTCGTCATAACTCCGCGGGCTTTACCTCAACGCCATCGGGGCTTTCCGACACTGGAGTGAGGACCCTCGCCCTGTGCCGTTGTGATTACCCCTCGAGCCGCGTCACATCTTGACAAGTGTAATCTGTGTATTTTCATATGTGCGAGTTATAATCATGGATTGACTAACAGGTCAATCGCAGCAAATAATCCTACATAACGTTGAAGTGAATGCGTGAGTGAAAATAATTAGGAATAGCTGATATCAACGAAATAATGGGCTTTCGTTCTGTTTAACCTCCAAAGTTTTTGTTCACCTTCTGCTGGGCCGCAGACGGCGCGAGTAAAGGCTCACGTCTTTACACTAAAGCCCGCGGAGTTATCACAACTGCTTCGGGCGTTGGGTCAAATACATGTCCAATCTCCCTGTCGAAGCCATCCATGCGTTTGTCACAAAGAATCACTTTTCTGAGTGATAGAGAAGGGGTAAGGCACACGCACGGCTATTGTAGTATTGGTGACATCGAACTCAATATAATACAACTATTTCGGGGGGGGGGGGGAATGGCGAGCGCATCTCGCTGTACAAATATTCGAATCCTGAACACCGACCATCGATGGATTAGATTCATTGTTACAGTATCAATCGTGGGTTATGAGAATGAAACAAATGCATCGATGGTTGGATTGGCTGGAATGAATTTATGGGTCGTGGCGTGCGATATCGCGTCGTGGCGTGGCGCAAAATCGTGGCGTAGCGCCTTATCTGTCATCACCCTAACGGAGCTGCTTGAGAGAAGTGAATCCGCGGCTCACCCCGTTGGCAGAAAGTCACCCTCTGACTCTGGCCCTCGGCCGGATTCGGTGACTAACCGGTCGAGGCCCTGTCAATTTGTCAGCCCGACACATCACGTGGAGTCTTAACACTGGGTACTGTCATTTTTTCGATCTCAACCCTTCCGTTGTAGCGATCAATCCCCTCACGATATATCGTATTTATGTAGACATTTAGCAAAACGCGATCAAGTATACTTGATCGCGTTTTGCTAAATGTCGTCAAAATTGCGCAATACCCATGCGCGCGGGACTTTCCTCCACACCGCCATCGATCAAAAACTCCTATCTTTTTCAATATCCGTTGAAGCAAATTGTAACTCTAACAGCGTAGAATTTGACTTGAGACCAAGTTCGAGCGGATCGTGTTGTTCTCATAGCATCGCTACCTCGCCATCCGAAAGCTGGTCCTTGACTGCCGTCAGAAAAAAACCATATGGTCAATCTTGAGCGGACCTAGCCAAAATAATTGTGGCTATATCAACTCCCCCCTTTCCCTCCCCAGCGGTTCTAGCATTTTGAGTGATCTAGATCAACGGCGAGCTAGGGTTGAAATAATGCCGGGGCATCTTTCTCTGGCGAGATCGAGCCTAACTCGCCAACTTGTTGCTTCTTGGACAAGCTTACTTCTTCGGGTTTCTAATCCTCAGTCGAGATCAGATATTGCGGACCCGAAAGCTTCGGAGGTGTGTTGAAAACTGTTCAGCGAAACGAAGTCCATGCATGATTTTGTGGGAATTTTTAAAGACCTCGCGCAACTCGTAAGTTACGATGTTCGGAAGGAAGTAAAGCACGTAACCCAAAAGGAGGCTCGCGTTACTAGAGGGACGAAATTATGCTCACACGGGAATGTGAGACCTGTTTTACAAATTCTGCGGGCTTTGTTTTTCGACGGAAAAATGTCACAAGAGAGTTGCAACAGTATGCTTTTACAGGTTGGGTCCGGCAATTTGAGAGCGTCGCGCAAGGGCGGGACGCTCCACTAGCAGTCGGGATGGACCATAAAATCCATCTTCCCTGGAATTTGAGAGTGAAAACTTCTTTTTTGAAAATGCTCACATTTCAAGAATGATCAGCATTTCACAACGAGTCATGAGTGGAGCATAGATCCTGCGATTGGAGCAGACATAAGAGCTGTATAAGAGTAAGAAAACGCACGCGCGGATGGCAATTTTCCCTCGATCACTGAAGATCCACGGATCCTATGACGGTAACCTACTCCTTTGCATCAGCACGAGACATTGTGCACACATTTGAGTTGATGCACCAGGCAAACGGAAGCCGGGCCCAGGTTATGAAAAATCGTTGATTCGAGCGCATCACGATTCGCGCGAGATGTATAATATAAGTAGCGGGGCTAGCACAATCGTTTGAGCGGCGACGCTATCGGATGAGCGTCAAGATGGGTATATCATATACTTCGAGCAAAACATACGGAGATGCGGAAATGCAGCAGGCCGAATCGAGTATGTATATCTGATACATGTCACGGGTCGTGAGCGAGCGAGCAAAGGTAGCCACGTATGTGATAATTCGCGCTCTCGCACAAAGAGGCAGCGAAAGGGGAAATCGCAAGGTGGGAAAATGGCACGAGAGAGAGAGAGAGAGAGAGAGAGAGAGATGCGGTATGGTAGATAATGAAGAGGGAGCGAGTGGCATAATAAGGAGAGAAAGGCACAGACGCGGCACAGATATAGCTGCTGGTCCAGTGCATCTCCGAGTCGCTCTCTCCCGTACGTGTGTGTAACACGGAGCAGAGCACGCCGCGAGCTTGAGGTAGCCTGGAAGAATAAAGCGCGTTTCAAAAAAAAAGAAGGGGCGAGCAATGCTCTAGACTCTCACGTATCCGTAAGGTACGCGCGCATGCCGTGTCACGGATCGCATCTATATGTTAATGCGGCAAGAGGATCGAGCTCGGCCGGGTGCGAGGCAGCACTGGACCCTGCTGGCGCGCACGTCGCCCACGACGCGCGACGCTCGAGAGCGAGATACGCGTATTCAGCTGCTCGGCGTAAAGCTCCCGAGCGCGCGCTTTCGGAGCCCGTACATACCCGTGCCCTGCCTGATGTGCTGCCGCGCACCAGGCACGCCGTGCTCCACGCTCGGCATTGCGCGTCGTGATTAATCGACGCTCTTAATCGCTCATTAATCCGATTCTCATCTCGTTCTCCGTTACACTATTCAGATGTAGCCCAGGGGGAATAAGGAGGAAGCGTTCGATAGGTGCCGAGCTCGGCGCTGCATCAACCGCGGACGCGATTAGCCCAACAAGAAAGAGTCTTGCTCATCCTGCCGATGTTTGCAGTTGCACGTACCACGAGTCACGTGTGCCCTGGGTATGTAGGTATATCGCTTGCAGAGATCGTAAGTGGCGCGCACTCGTTTTACAGCCAGCGCTGCGTATGTGAGGAGATCGCTCTCGCATCTTACCAGCTGCGCGCCGCATTTTCAATCCTCTCATATGGAATTTATATCTACCGAGTTCGTGGTGCGAGATACCAGAATCAAATTTTAAGCGCTATTACGGGGACAATGGCTCATTGTATCTTCGCGGTTCGTGTTGCTGCACACGTTGAATTGACAATTGCTCGCTATAAGATACAAAATAGAAACAAACGTGAATAGACATATCATCAAAGTTCTCAACGGAATTTCGTTTTACTCATTTTCTCAAGCTGACGTTGCGATTTTACGGATTGGAATAAATAAAAAACTTCCATCCGCCAAATAATTGGGCACGCGCCGCCTGGATAGAGCCATGGAAGTCGGTTGTTGTACCTTCATCAGCTGTGCATTCTCGAAATGCTTGATCATCTTTCTCATCGTTCAAAGAGGCACGTGTGTCATTGGACCCGCTCAAAAGCCCGCGTAAAAATAGATTCTATTGGCCATATATTGGCGCAATATTGGAAATTGCTTTGGGCGATATATTGACAATATATTGGTAATTCAATTAGCAATATAGCGCCAATATTGCGGCAAACAACACTATCCAATATTGCGCCCAAGGCTATTTTTTTTTTCTTATTCAAAAAAAGCCGAATTGAATATACAAAACAGAAATCATGATAATGGCAAGCCACACTGCAGAAATTGCTTGCCACCGCTTTTCAAAAATTGGAAATGAAATTATGAATTGAGAATTCATATTGATGTGGATTTATTTCAGTCTCACTCATAATCTACATCGGGTCGATTGTTCGTAAATTTCAATTTTCGAGAATGCAATCAAAAAATATGATTCGATTAGTTATCGGCAGGATTTGTTCGAATTTCTTTCGAAAATATCACATCATAGATCTCAGTGGGCATGGTTGACTACAACATGAGAGTGACCTAGCACAAATCAAGCGTAGCACAATCGCTTTGAGGATAACACATTTCATCAGCTTATGTTGTGATCTTGAATTTACCGGGCTAGATTCGATTGGCAGTTTGGCAGTCAAAAAATTGGCTCCGGTGCGGCGCGGGCCAGAGCGCCAGCTTTTCTCACGCAGTTCTCCTCCTCAATTGATTTTGATCACACCGAGCTGCTCATCTCTCGACCTGTAAAAGACGATGCAACACAAAGCATCAGATTTCTTCAGAATGAAACGGTATCGCGGTTAGATACGCGTGATAGCGTAGTAAGTAAAGCATCAAAGTTTGAGCCTGGCTGAAAGTGCATTACACTTCTGCACTTGATATTATAAAATTGGCCAAACTGGCCGCAAAATCTATCTGATGCGCTACGCACATAACACTCATCGAAGGTTATATCCAGAAGTATCTTTTTTCAAGAGCTGGTAATTTTTACTGATAAACCTAAGTTACTTATCTGACTCATGGGCAGCTCTGATGACTCGATTCAAATTCAATTGCCAGTAGTCCAATTCTCCTCGTAAATTTTCTCATTGAAACGAATTACTTTGACGCACAAATTTAGTGCAATATTATCCTTCGCGAAAGCAGACCATTCTGTTTGTTTACAGGACAAACGTCATCTTGCTTCAGATCAGTCTGCTTGATTCTTGCGAAGGAAAATATCACACTAAATTTGTGCGTCGAAGTAATTCGTTTCGATGAGAAAATTTACGAGGAGAATTGGACTACTGGCAATTGAATTTGAATCGAGTCATCAGAGCTGCCCATGAGTCAGATAAGTAACTTAGGTTTATCAGTAAAAATTACCAGCTCTTGAAAAAAAAATACTTCTGGATATAACCTTCGATGAGTGTTATGTGCGTAGCGCATCAGATAGATTTTGCGGCCAGTTTGGCCAATTTTATAATATCAAGTGCAGAAGTGTAATGCACTTTCAGCCAGGCTCAAACTTTGATGCTTTATTTACTATGCTATCACGCGTATCTAACCGCGATACCGTTTCATTCTGAAGAAATCTGATGCTTTGTGTTGCATCGTCTTTTACAGGTCGAGAGATGAGCAGCTCGGTGTGATCAAAATCAATTGAGGAGGAGAACTGCGTGAGAAAAGCTGGCGCTCTGGCCCGCGCCGCACCGGAGCCAATTTTTTGACTGCCAAACTGCCAATCGAATCTAGCCCGGTAAATTCAAGATCACAACATAAGCTGATGAAATGTGTTATCCTCAAATGCGATTGTGCTACGCTTGATTTGTGCTAAGTCACTCTCATGTTGTAGTCAACCATGCCCACTGAGATCTATGATGTGATATTTTCGAAAAAAATTCGAACAAATCTTGCCAATAACTAATCGAATCATATTTTTTGACTGCATTCTCGAAAATTGAAATTTACGAACTATCGACCCGATGTAGATTATGAGTGAGACTGAAATAAATCCACGTCAATATGAATTCTCAATTCATAATTTCATTTTCAATTTTTGAAAAGCGGTGGCAAGCAATTTCTGCAGTGTGGCTTTCCATTATCATGATTTCCGTTTTGTATATTCAATTCGGCTTTTTTTTAATAAAAAAAAAAAAAAAAAAATTTAGCCATATATGGGCGCAGTACACTGAGAGACTTTTTATAATAGAAATTGTAGAATCGGGAATAATTTTTATAGTTTTACGTTACAGAGTAATAGTATTTGTAGATTAAGCACCAATATTTACTACCCAAGGATTAATTTTTATAGCCGAAACTATAGAAATAGGTGGATGGGGCGAGCGGAGAAAAATATTATTTTGATAGGTAATCGGTACGCTGTGATGATGATGTATGTCGGACACCTTTTCCGAGTTGTGTGGGGGTTTGTTGTGGAGGCTCAACGTCTTTTATCTTACATTATACTTAATCTTATCGCATCGCAAGGGAGAGTAGGGTAAACAAACGCATTCGCAGTTATTGCTCGCTATACCTATATATATTCGCACGCGCGATCTTTGTGGCGATGGTTTATTCGGAGCTCGTATATATACGAATCAAAGTAAGCGTTCGTCGCTTGCGAGAAGAGCTAAACTCGTTGATATTAATTCCGAGTGGATTGTTATGAAAAAATTCTAACCATAACAAGTTTTGCGCTGACTAGGTTCATCATTTTCAAAGATGAAGGAAATTTTCTAATGTTCATTTGCAGTCAAATAAATCAGAAAAGACTCGTGATTAGGGCTCATGAAGCTCAGATGGCGACTGGGATCCACCTTGTGGCAGACACTGACACTACTGCATCCAGAGCAGACTGACCTGTCTAGCAATGATTTGCCAATCAGAGATGAGTCAAAAAGCACGGGGGTACACGATGCATACATAATATATCTGCAATGTCTGCATTCATACAATCTCGCATGAAACTCAATCTTTGCTTTCAAAATTCGGATTCCACCACTCACAAGTATCCACGACCTCAAGCTACAAATTCTGCAGCATCGGCAATAATTTTTCTAGCTGTAGCTATAATTTTTATAGCTGGTGGGAACAAAATATTTTTGTTGCGGGAATCTATAAAAATTGATGCCACTCCCAGCAAAAACTGTAGCAGATTTTATTCTTTCTATAGAAATGCCGTTTCGTCCCACTGCTGTAGCGGTCCGCAACAATTTCTATAGCCAAAAGTTTCTCAGTGTATTGGATAGTATTGTTTGCCGCAATATTGGTGCTATATTGCTAATTGTTTTTCCAATATATTGCCAATATATTGCCCAAAGCAGTTGCCAATATTGCGCCAATATATGGCCAATAGAATCTATTTTTACGCGGGAGGGTTAGCCTTGCAGGGCTATTATTCCGAGCAGCCCAAACGATGCGAACTATAACAAAGTTTGCAAAGTTTGCGCGCGCGCACATAAGTAAACACGGACACGGACTCGTAACCTCAAATTTTGACAAATTTTGATATCGGTGCAGACGACAACTGACCTTGTGGCTCAGGCTGATTGTTATTAATAATTGGAGAAGTGATGCCAGGTGGTCATGGGGAACCACCTCGGTACGATTATGTGGAAATGTGAGATGTTCAGTATCACCACGTATATGAGTAATTCCGCGCGAAAGCGGATCACGAATTGCAGACATATCTCAGATTGTTTTCCCACTATTCTTAATCGATTCTATGGTCCAAAAAATGAACTTTTCACCCTCTATGGGGTGAAAAAAAATTTTTTGTTTCCGTGGGAAATATCTTTGTGATAGTGTTTTTAGGGAAAAATACCAATCTATTTTCAGTAAAATGGGTGTAGTTCCGACTTGAGGTAAGATACGACCACGCAAATAGTGGCATTCGAAAGGTCTTTCAAAAACCTATCGAAATATGTTTCGAAAAATTTTTTTTGAGACTACGGACGCCCCCTATGAGCAAAAAGGTTAAAAACAGAAAAAATTCGTTTCCTCAAAAACCTAATTTTCTAAAAATCTGGAGATCCATATTTTGATGTAAAATTGCGTGTTCTTCCAGAAAAAAGTGGTCCCGATCTATGTTTTTGGGTTCTACGCTGTTTTTTTTTCACGTTTTATCAATATTCTCAGCCTTTTCGGTTGAAAAATGAATTTTTCTGCGCATGCGCAGGAATTTAGACTGCTAAAACCAATTCCATTGAAAAGCCAAGGAACTTTCCTTCAAAACGACTATACTTGGTGAAGTCGATTCGATGTACTGGGACCAAAGTTAGAAGGTCTAAAAAATGATGACACTTCTACTCGAGTCACGATAGTAATGGGAAATTCGTGCAAGATCTGCATTTACCCCTCTTGAGGATGCTTCATCATTAATGTGATGTAACTTTGGGCCAAGTAGATAAAATTGACTTCGCCAATTCGTCATTTTGAAGGAAATTTCCTTGGCTTTTCAATGGAATTGGTTTCAGCAGTCTAAATTCCTGCGCATGCGCAGAAAATTTCATTTCTCAACCGAAAAGGCTGAGAATGTTGATAAAACGTAAAAAAAAACAGCGTAGAACCCAAAAACACAGATCGGGACCACTTTTTTCTGGAAGAACACGCAATTTTACATCGAAGTATAGATTTCCAGATTTTTAGAAAATTAGGTTTTTGAGGAAATGAATTTCTTCTGTTTTCCACCTTTTTGCTCATAGGGGGCGTCCGTAGCCTCGAAAAAAAATTTTTGAAACATATTTCGATAGATTTTTAAAAGACCTTTCGAATGTCACTATTTGCGTGGTCGTATCTTACCTCAAGTCGGAACTACACCCATTTTACTGAAAAAAGATTGGTATTTTTTCCTAAAAGCACTATCACAAAGATATTCCCCACGGAAACAAAAAATTTTTTTCCACTCCATAGAGGGTGAAAAGTTCATTTTTTGGACCATGGAATCGATTAGAACTGTCGGAAAAAGAGTTTGAAACATGTTTGCAATTCGTGGTCCGCTTTCGCGCGGAATTACTCATATGGGTTTGGTAGATTTTATAGAAAGAATCTTCCTGTCCCATTGAGGTATTCATCAGGACACTCTTCACTACTCTATGATTCTTTTCAATTCGTGTATTGTAATGAGTGTCATGAAAAAAAGCATTGAGCAGTGAAGAGTGTCCTGATGAATACCACAATGGGATGGGAAGATTCTTTCTATAAAATCTACCAAACCCATATACGTGGTGATACTGAACATCTCACATTTCCACATAATCGTACCGAGGTGGTTCCCCACGACCACCTGGCATCACTTCTCCAATTATTAATAACAATCAGCCTGAGCCGCAAGGTCAGTTGTCGTCTGCACCGATATTAAAATTTGTCGAAATTTGAGGTTACGAGTCCGTGTCCGTGTTTATTTATGTGCGCGCGCGAAGACTGCAAACTTTGTATGGTTCGCATCGTTTGGGCTAGTCGGAATAGCCCTGCTGGCTTGACGGACATGCGTTATACTGTCCGTACGTACTCCTCTTTAGATTCAAACCATGCAAAAAAAACAAAAGACTGATGAGAGAGTGAGAACGAAAGAGCGAGCATCCGTGCCATAAATTGAGCATTGTAGTCTCGTTCTTCGCGATCTCGTTCAAGAAAACAGCCGAGTCAATTTCTGATACGGTTATCTGATCAAAGCATCTCAAGTGGATATTACCGTCTACTCAAGTTGATTAAATTTCACTCGAAGTCACAGTCCAAAATGCCAATCAAGACAATCCCTCACTCATAACATCAATTTTCTAACGCCTCCTTCAACTCCTTTGAATCAAACTTATGCCATGCAAAAATGCTCAAAATAGCCAAAAAATGGCCAACGCAAAATGGACCTTAGAGCCTAACAACTGCAGCTTCACAAAAATTAAATTCAATGCAAACTCTCTAGGACAATTGAGATATTTCTGAGAGACTTTCTCTGCTGGGAAACGACTTCCTTTACAATAGTAGACACTTTACAGTTGAATGAACGAATGTTTTCGGTTTGCAACTGACTTTCCTATTGTTCTTTGGAGAATTTTTTGGTCTCTCGAGGTCGAAACTGATTGAAATGCAGTCCATAAATGAGATCGCATTGGGATGAATTCAAGATTTGTTGAGCTCTTTTGACCAATATGACTGACATAGCCATCTCGGATAGCCGAGTATTGAAAATACACGAATCTCAAATGTAAGCATCTATCGGTGATCTTCCTCTAAAGAAAAAACAACCGATGAGATGTTAACACGTCCACTGCGACATGTGATTTTTTTATTCCTCAATCTTGGCTGATTTGTACTGGCTCGATAAATACTACCAGCGAAAATCAATCTTAGTGCTTCATTTTGTTAAGAACATGAACAATGAGATTAAAAACAATTCACTCCTATTCAAACATATTTTCCGTAAAACGGGAGTTAAGTTTATGACTGAAATAATATTACCTCAAAAAAGGTGTCACAGGGAACGCGTAAACGAAGGAATCATTTGCTACGCTCCATTTACAATGCATTGCCGTCTGACCAAAGGTAGCTCAGTTCTACTGGACGATCCGAGATATGGCAGCTAGTGAAGTTAGTCCCTCAATTGAAAAAAGCTATGCTACTCTAGTTGAAATACTTGAGATAATGCGTCATGTTCTACCTGATCTTTGGATGTTGAGTTGCGATGAATTTAAAATAGAGTCGATGAATTTTGTTACAATTTGTAGAATTACTCATCCAAACCTCGTCGATCTCGATTACAAGTTTCATCGGATTTTCAGAACATCGAGACGGAGAAAGTCATTAGGAAAAAGTTGAAAAGTCCCCTTTCAAACATCTGCACGACTATCAAGTAGACTGAGCTGACTGTAAGGGGCTTCAAGTAGAACAAAATCATGGTTGAAATGTTTTATATCATCTCCAATATTGTGAAACTTGCAAGAGCCCAATGGAGAATAAGTTAAGAGAGACAAGTTTTATTTGGTTTGAACGAATTTATTTCCAATCTGACGCCAATATCTGGAAATCAGATGGAAGAAATTTGTAAGTCGTGCATGCCATTGAGTTCCTTTCTCGTATTAGCTTCTTACAGTTTTATATAAAGAGTAGTGTTCTCTTATCAAGCCAACTAACAATGAATAATTGCGTTTGCCAGGCAATTACGTCATACTTTTGAAGAAGCGTATGACTGTACGGGAGAGACAGAAGAGAGGGAACGATAAAATTCAAACGTATCGACAAGAGTAAGCAACATTCATGTTGTACGGCTCATTGCCATACGGTCCTTGTGACCACGGCATAATGAATCCGTTTATCAATCAATCAATCAATCAATCAATCAATCAATCAATCAATCAATCAATCAATCAATCTCTCTCTCTCACACACACACACACACACACACACACACACACACACACATACACTTACATAAAACATCGGTAAGATTTTTTCAAAATGCACATCCATCAGATGGCTAATCACGAATAGACTTTGCGAGAATTTCAGCCTACATCTTTGGTTTCAATGAGTGACTGAAAATTCAAGGATGAAAATATCATTGCTGTATCCGTCTACAAAATTGATCGACGGGATGTCTTCGTTTGGTTAAATCATATAATATCACATAGATATGCTTGAGATACGGCCACTACTTGAATAGAAAGCGCTCTACAATTGCGCCTTCTAGAAGGAATCGATTCGTTTCTTATAAGCCCATGCACGTCTCCAAAGCTCATCCGAAGCAAGACCTTCTGTACATGCCTTGGCCATCTCTAGAGACACTAAAGACGAAGAACATAGCGCTGATATACAGGGTGTTTCAAAAGTAGAGTATTACCCCACTTGGGGTGGAAGTATTTCGATTTTCAGATGAGATGATTTTATTTCTCTCTTTCTTTTCTCCAACTTCGTATCGGTGAATGGATTTTGTTGAGTTTAGAATTCTTTGAAGGAAGGTTTTTTCCCCAAAAGCCGATTGAGAGTCACCAACCTAAGTACGAATACAGTACCAGTCCAAGACGCATGCGGCAGTTCCGCGAACAGTTCTACAGGATTTGAGCGGTACCGCGACAATACAATCGCGGTACTACCAACTCGAGACTGATGCGGAAGGCTCGCTACACTTGTCCGGAACATGGATAGTACCGCAGCACTTCTAGTGCAGCACTACCAATTCGAGACTGATACGGAACCCTCGCGACACTTTTCCGGAACTTGGGTGGTACCACGACAGTACCATCGCGGTACTACCAACTCGAGACTGGTTATAAACCCTCGCGACACTTTTTCGGAACCTGGGTGGTACCAGGACCGTACTAGCGTATCAGTACCAATATAAATCAGACATGGCTGATTTGCAAGACTAAGACGACGGTGCTAGTAATTTTAAGGTACCATCCAAGTTCCGAAAAAGTGTCGTAGAGCTTCCGTACCAGTCTCGAACTGGTACCGCTGCGCTAGTACTGTTGCGGCACCGCTCGAGTCCTGTGGAACTGTCGCAGAACTGCCGCATGAGTCTTGCACTGGTACTGCATTAGTACTAGGTTGGTGGGAAAATGCTGTCCTTGAGAGAATTTTGATCTCAACTCAATCCGTTGAGCATTGAGGGGGAAAAATGGTTTGATCTGAAATTCAAAGTACTTCCACCCCATGAAGGGAAATACACTACTTTTGAAAAACCCTGTAGAGATACTCTTGCGGGCGCAAAACATTGGACATACGTGTACAAAGTTCAGAGTACAAGTGTTAGGGTGACGGGGTTTTCCTGCTTTATGGATTTTGCGTGATATCAACTCTTTCGTGGGTTGTTCCTTCATCGTATTTGATGGTATCCAAGTTGTTTCGATGGAGATTTCAAAAATTCGGGAATTTGAGTTAGCGCCCACTTATTTGATGACGAGCGCTGCATGTAAATCTTATGGCATGCATGGGACTCTTGAACATCACATATAATATGTTATATCTCTATAGGTGAAGCGGATTCTGTGGTCAGTCTAAAAGTTACCGGTGAAAAATTTTCACAAAATAAACGTGACGCGACCCGTCGAGTGATTTTCAATGCCAATCGAAATACATGTAATCAAATGGGGTTATAGAGTTTGGCCCGCATTCTAATACCGAAGCAGATCCGATTTTTTGTTGAAATGGATTTTTGAATGGCTGAACGAGAGGAAGATGATAGCGGTGTTTTTGAAGCGTCCCAAAACTTTGGGGCGCTTGACTCCATGTCGAGATACCTGAATCAGCTTATCCTGCTCGACTCCACTTTTTCTCAGAAGTTGCAAAGGGACGGAATAGAATGGTCGGATCGTATAAAACCTTATAATACTTTCATCTCTCTAGTATCACGGTGAGGTCAACTTGTGAAAAATACGGATAGAGAAAGTTCGACAATTCCCGTATCAGACGATATCATCTGTCAGATAGTGTTTTTGGTTACAGTAGTTAGACAAACGATCGGCTACTTAAGTTTATATGTGATACTGCGCAGTTACATGTTACACAGAAAAACGGTCTTGCCTAGGGATGACAAATTCCTTCAATTTCTCAATTCATGAGCAATTTAAGAGAAAATTTGAGATGTATAAAATGGATTCTATCTGCCGACCATCTTCATTCCGACTGATAATATCCTGCCCCAAAAGATAGGGGTCATGAGAATTTTGATGATACGGTCTGCGTCGTTTTTGCTGTTTGAGCACTAGCAAAATTCAACGAGAAATGGCCTGTATTACAGAGTATGGAACATTTTCAGGATTGAATTGAAAATCGCAAAGAGCGCTTGGGGTGAGGACAGGGGCTGAAGAGGGTGAGGGATGAAAGCTGTGTGCGCAAGCTCGTCGAAAAAGCACATTTCGACATGAGCGATCCATACATTTGGACGCTGGGTCGCGCTGCGGTGGAGAGGTTCCGTCCAGTGATCCGTTAAAATCCCATTATTCACTTACTTCCTTCCGTTTTGCCGGCAGCCCTGCCATCGCAAGCCACCCGCAGCCTGGCGACGGTCGTCGTCGGTCGGCGCTCTTTTACCACGCGTGGTACCTTTCACATCCTCCTCTCTCACTCTTCCATATCGTATTATTGAGTATAGAGAATCATTTACGATATAGCGAATCTACTAGAGATACGCTCGACGTTGTACCCAGCGCCGTGGTGGCAGCGCGCCACAGCTTTACGCTCGCGGGTGGTGGAACTTGATTTCTCGCTACATCGGTTGACCGCGTTGCGCGCGCAATGTATGCATGCAAAGATAAGCTGAATTCACGGACGTTGATAATTGATGGTGATGATTACGATGATGATAATGGCGAGGGCGATGACGTGGTGTCAGTTTATACCTTGGAGCACGTATAGTTACGTTGAGGGGGGGGGGCATGGCTGCCAGGCCGGTGAGGTCCTCCTCCGCGTTACGGCCGCGATCGAGGTGCAGAAATGAAATACTTGCGTTCCGCGGCAGCCGTGGCTCGCGTTGCTTTGCTGTACACGAGCCCGCGGCAAATCAGTGGCGAAAAGCGATGTGAGCAGTATAATATAATGTAATCCGAGTCGGGACGCGCCCTCATACGCCTCTTTGTCTCGCAAATCGAGCGTGAAATCTGTAATTCGACGTCGAGAGGCAGTGAGCCGTGGCCCGCGAAAAGCGCACACACCCGCGGATGCTGCTCTGCTTTCTAGGCCTGGCGGGCTCACCAATGTGCCAGGTACTTAACGAGCCCTGCCCTGATAATGCTCGTGCTCCGCGCCAGTATTCTCAGCTCCACGAGGCAATACTTACCTACGCCCACGTCGCACAAAGCTGGCTCTCTCTTTCTTTTTTTCCTTTTCTTTTAGGTGATTGTAAAGGCGAAATACGCTGTGACGTACTTCATAGAAGCAACCCTTCTGCTTCTCCGGATTGGTGAGGTCTCGGTCAACACGGCTTGTCCGTGGCGCCCCCAACCGTGTCGGGCTGGAATCGGCATCGATACAGCCATTTTCTATCAGCTAGAACCCTCTCCCCCTTCTCCAATGGCATCGGCTGGTGGACAAGAGAGAGATCCACCAAATTTACCAATCCGGACCCGGGACCGCGAAAGCATCACTTCAGGTCCGATGGTGTCTTGCGCTCTGGTGCGAGTGGCTCTCTTCACAGGACTTGCAGGTCTTGTTCCTCCTTCTTCGATCTTCTTCCTGCTTTTCTTCCTTCTTTTCTCTTTCTTCCCTCTTCTCTCTTCTTCCTTCTCTCTTCAATCCATCACGTTCTTCCTGGGATTATCTGGACCTCTTCTGAGTAATTCCACAAGAAAATGATAGACAAAAATGGGGTGGGTCTCAGATGCCTTTTTGATTCATGTTTTTTGAGTTTATAGGTCAAAATATGAACATCTGCCACCATAAAAAAAATTGGAAAATTTTTTTCGGGCTCTGGCGCATAAATCAAGATTTGGTTTTTAATTTTTTGTTGCAAAATTTTCGTAACTTTTTTTCAATAAAATCATTATAACTCAGAAACGACTCTAAGTAGAGCATCGGGGTTCAAAGCATCTGAAAGGTGAGTGAAAAATCTATCAAAAACCACTCCAAGATTTTGGTTTCCATGTCACCTCGATTACATATGGGTGATTCCGTGAAAATCATCTGCGACTCTTTTTCTCAAAAAGCTATTTCTTGGAATATTCAAAAGTACATTCTTCAATGTAAAAAGTTGTGTTCTTTTCGAAAAAAATACTTCCATTCTGCATTCCTGGGTACTAAGGTGTTTTTTGGGCGTTTTTGAATTTCAATTATAAAAAACCTCAATTTTCTGCGCATGCGTGAGATTTGGGAATTTCGAATCCAATTTTTTTGAAAAGCTGAGAAAATTCCCTTGAAATTAACTACTTGCCGAGTTCAATTTCGTCGATTTAAACAAAAGTTTTAGTCACTTTTAGTACCGAGTACAAAAAGCAGCTTGGTGCGAGGTCCCTATTCGATTCGATAGATGTCATGTTCTCGCTCAATGCAACCTTTATCTTTCGGAGGCTGCAACTCCGGTTCTAGTTAATGAAATTGAACTCGGCAAGTGGTCAATTTCAAGAAAATTTTCTCAGCTTTTCAAAAAAATTGTATCGGGATTCCCAAGTCTTACGCATGCGCAGAAAATTGAGGTTTTTAACATGGAAATTCAAAAAACGCCCAAAAAACACCTTAGAACCCAGAAATGCAGAATGAAAGTGTTTTTTCGAAGAGAACACATTTTTTTACTTGAAAAAATGTACTTTTGAATATTCCAAAAAAAATAGTTTTTTGAGAAAAAGAGTCGAAGAGGATTTTCACGGAATTACCGATATATAATCGAGGTGACATGGAAACCAAAATTTCGAAGTGGTTTTCGATAGATTTTTTACTCACTTTTCAGATGCCCTGAACTCCGTCGCTCTACTTAGAGTCGTTGATGAGTTATAACGATTTTATTGAAGAAAAGTTGAGAAAATTTTGCAAAAAAAATTTCAAGACTTAATCTTGATTTATGAGACCCGACCCATTTTTGTCTATCGTTTTCTCGTGGAATTACTCTTCTGTTGTTTCTCTCTCTCTCTCTCTCTCTCTCTCTCCCCTTTTATTTACGCTCCTCGGCTAAAAGCTCGCTTTTTCAATCTGTCTGCCCGTCTGCCTGCCGTAGTGCTCTTCCTCCCGCACTCTGAGTCTTGAGCTTGACACTCCACCTCCTCGCAATATACCTATACTGCTGCGCTACTGCAGCCCCACAGAACTGCTTTTCAACCTCATTTAACTTAGTGCCACTTGGCGCACAAATTTTATCCACCAAGCGTTTCCTCCGGGCCAAGCGAAAATTCACTTCAATTTTTTACCCCACTCAACAAAGAACAAGCACGGAATGAACGGCTTGCTTCAAATATTCATCATTCACGTTTTCACCTGATGCCGAGCTGATGCAGAATGCAATTTGCTTTTTCTGGCGTACTTCTAACTGATGATTTCCAGCTTTTCATCGGGATACTTCTCTGTGTCCCTTCACGATGAACTTCTCCGTCCCTCATTGGATCTTACCTTCGAATCCTGGCCGGTCACCATGGATTTTCTCTCATGTGCCTTTTTCCGGTGGTCTTGATAGCTCGGATTTCATCAGGTGGAATCAGGCCATATCCTCCGCAAAAACACCGGAAGTGATTTTGCGTTGTACTTACGGTTTACTTCAATAATACTGGCGTCTTACGGTGTACTTGGCGAATATTCGACCTGAATTTGCTGGAATAGCAAATCGATTCTCATTTTCCAATAAAAAACTGCATTCGATTGAAGCACTCCCTGAGCTTTGTCAGATAGAGGGCGATTATATCTTCATTGTGATATTTTTCATCTCATTTTGGAAAAGCATGACGTACGTGAATATTTCCGTAGGGCAGCAAGCCTACAACTGTAGTTCTCGTCGTCGATGTGAAAATCGGCAGTTAGCAGTATCCTATGACACGCTGGTTGAGCGTATCCCAACCCCACGTACATGGATGCTTTCTGGCTGTTGAACTCGAACAAAAATGTTCTTTGAAGTCCTCCATGGAACTCGAATGATTTGAATTTACTTGTTCCCATGGATGCACCGTTTTAGAGGTCTCAGGATAACATCAAACGATGGATAAAATCACCTTCATTAAAAAATTTGGTACACTGAAGTCAAAGGTGCGATGGGTTTGTACAGGCCTCAATATGTACTCCTGTATGTCACCGATGTCAATTTCCAGCTTTTTTGAAACATGCCGTCAACCGGGGTTACTTTGAACAGATGGGGTATTTTTGAACACTCGAGGTACAAGTTTTCGATTCTCGAAATCAGCAAAGTAGGGATGTGCAAGGGTACTAGAAGTAATTTGCTTGATAGTGGTATACATGTACAACATTTTGCACCGGTGTAGAGATCTCCATCAGCTGTAGGAGAGTTTCCAACAAACATTTTAGATGGCATGATTTAGGAGCGAAAAAAAGTTGCTCCAAACAAATGGTCTCGTTTGATCACTTCCGGGGCGAATCCAAGTCCCCGGCGCTAAATTTCATTGACCCCTACCGATATCTTGGAGAATCCATAGTTATGATAGAATATTTTCACCTAGACTCAATTTAGTAGGGTAAAAACTGAAAAGTGCGAAATTTTTCTGCAGACCGGGGTAACTTTGAACACTTAAATGGGAAAATACATGCTTTTTCGACGAACGGGGTAACTTTGAACACTTGGAAAACCGTAGTCACTCGCAAATCGGGCTAACTCTAGATAATACGAATTAATTCTTGTATTCCGATAATTCTCCATTTTGAGATTTGTGGTTAGGATCATTAGATTTTGAAAATGCCCTACTCGACTCTTTCAATTATTATACATGGAGGACCAAACATTTTTGGATTAGATTAGAACTGAGTGTTAGCGAATTTTTCCATTCAAATGCAGATTGTAATCACAATTCAGATGATTTCTTGAAACTGAATTAAAAACTGATTCATTGTTCGAGCCTTCGTTCCAACTTCAAAAAACTCAAAATGAGTCTATAATACTTTTCCGAATGCAAACTTATCACATAGAGACAGACACAGAGCATTACCATGTCCGTTATCGAGGATCTAACGTTAAATTAATCCAGTGTTCAAAGTTACCCCAACTAGGGGGTCTAACTTTGAACACTTTTCAAATGCTCATAACTTTCGTTAACAACATCCAATTGGACTCTACTGCGGCGCAATTGAAAGCTAAGACAACAAGCCTTCAATTGAATCTAGATACAATGCCATTATAATGTAAGACGTACAAGTTACAGGGAAACTACGAGGAAAATTTCCAAAAAGTATTCAAAGTAACCCCGGTTGACGGTGGCACATGTATTGTCAACATTAGGACTATTTCGACCAGCCATCTGGTGGTAAGACACGTTTACCTTCAGAAAACCGCAGACACAGTCAATGGAATGTGTGGCTGTTCTTTTCTATCGGCCAGTATTGAGCATTCTACTAATTTGCAATGTTCTGTTGGTATCAAACAGAGCAATGAATGTATGACGAAAGGACTCTAATTTTCTCAGAGATGCCCAGAACGAGTAGAATTGAGAGTCAAATGACGATTCAATCGAATCAGAGAGAAAGAATAATATGATAAATGTAATGTCAAGAATCTCGGACTTCTTGTCCGCGTCCGTCGATCATGCACCAGTTATCGCAGGTGCATTTTAGCGCAGTGCCTCAGACGGAGACTTGCGCTTTCCCTTCCTATCATTTCATTGATTTTTTCACGTTATCGTCAAGGTGATTTGAGATTTTTTGATAGTCGGGGGTATCGAGAGATCACAGAAATCCTCATCAAGAGGATGTACCTATCGAATATGATATGATCTAAGTATTTTTTTTGGGGCATATCGCGAAAATTTTATTCGGCACGGTAAGACTTATCCAAAGACCACAATTAGAGTAATTGTAGTTGCAATCTAGGGATACTTGGTGAACAAAATTGTGGATACGGAATCCGCGGATAACGAGAGACGGCTTTTGCCCAGAATGAAATGCAACGTGACCTTTGAAAGTTTGTTAGCCGCAGAATGCACACTCGTGTTTGCTCGTTCACGAGCTCACGATATAAGTACTCTCGAGAATGTCTCAATCTTCGTCTCAATTAGAGGCCCTCGCTTCTCCCTTCGAAAGTTTCATTATCAAAGAAAAGTCTCGTCTCACCCTGTAATTGCGATAACAACCGGTATCCAACGATAATAAGTGCAATAGCACTCAACACAGGAGAAACATTTGTGACGAATCACGGTTCTTGGGTCGATGGCTCAGGATCGCTCGTGGAAGCAGAGTGAGAAAAAAATCGAGAGCCGGCCGAAGTGGCATCAATGTGAGCCTCTAAAATACCGCTTCCGCTTTATTGCTTCTCTGTATAATCAGAGCCCACGTCGCATATACCTGTATATACTTATGATCCTCGAAACGGAGGCGAAATTGGCGTTGAATCGAAAAGCTTGCTCTGATGCTTGGGCGAATAAACGAGGTGCGCAGGCGTGCGCGCATGTAGTAAAGTAGTCCGTTGACCGCAATTGATGCTTTTACAAGCAATTACGCGAAACAACTCTCGCGATGCCTCCGCTTGTGGACAGATGATTTGCTCGTCCCGAGAAGGCGTGAAAGATTACGCACGCTGATGAATGGAAGCCACCTCGTAAACACCAGAGAGGATCTCTCAAAGAACGTAAAACGGAGTTCTTACTTCTATTGATTTATCATCCATTTCTAAGAATTATTCCTCTGATGGACAACAGTGATGATGCGCCTAAGAACCATAAATTCTGAATTTTAGCATTTAGTACTGACTTTCGTACTTCAAGTTTTTTACCAAAAAAGAAAGAAAATGGAGAAATCGATACAACAGGAGCTGAAGATTTCAAGTGACAATTTGTTCCACTCAAGATAAGCAATGAGAGGATGGAAAGTCACCTGAGAACTGTGTATTTTTACTGTTAATATGAGCAATCTACCTCTATTCAATCCCACGTTATGAAAACTTTTTCGGACCGAGTAATTTCGACTTGAGCCTTTTTTGATGAATTACTTCACTAATACTCATTACCGTTACTTTTGTTTTGCCTATAGTTTTGTCTCATCGCGATACTATTCAACAACATGAGTCTTTCTTGATTCACCATGACGTATATTCTTGTGATTAAATTTTCCTGTAATCTATGACTTTCTATCCCTGCATCACACAACCGCACTTCGACTGTAATTCGACTTTTTTTACCGTGACTGAGTCTAGAAAGTCTTCTTGATTGCACAATATTTCTTGTTGAATTCGCATCACTGATTTGATAGCAACTTATTTTTCTCGTGAGCCGCTTACTCTGAGATCTAAATGAAGAATTATTCCGGAATGTGAGAAACTCTGTCACTAAATTATACAATATCAATTCGTTTGCACTTCGATTTTCTTCTACCGTGATCAGGACCAGAAAATCACTCGAATAGCATTAAATACAACACGACAAATTACTTTTATGGGTTTTGATGGTCGTTATCAATCGTGTAGTCTTCCAACACCACATGCAAGTTTAGATATCTATGCCTTATATCTATTGATCTATTACTATGTATTTTCGAGTACACCAGACGGGGTTCTACCCCAAGGTGGAATAGAGAACAATAAATCAATCAATCAATCAACATATTTTAGCTCATCTCAAAGATCGTTTTAATACCTCCAAAATGATTTAAAGTGCGTTTAATTCTAAGGGATTAGAACCAGGGTTTGACAAGAAACATAACAAAATGCCGTTATCGATTTCGTTATGTTACTTTATCATGACAAAAAACGAATTGAAGAAGCAATTTCGTTACGTTAAAATAACATAACCAAATACCGTAACGTAATGTCACTAACGTAATACAAAAACGTAACGAAACTCTAATACTGGGATTTCGTTTCGTTATTAATAACGTTATTCTATGGTAACGAAACTCGAATATGATTGATTTCGTTATGGTACTTCCGTGAGTAACGTAATGAAATGGAAATTGTATTTTGTTTCGTTTTTTTCCTTTCGCCAAGTGATCAGGACAGAGTTTTGCCCCACGAGGTGCTTAGATAGAGAAGATTGAATATGACCGATTCCTAACGTGCCAGAAATAAACTAGGTCGGTGGGTATGACCATCTATCCGAAGATACTTTTTTCAAAATTATCCTACGACGCATAGAATCCGAGATACTGTCATTTCCAGAGAGGGTGATATTGCGTTCACTCAGAATTTATGAGCGGTAGTGAATATAATGAGAAAAATAACGTAACGAAACTCGGAAAAGAATTTCGTTATGTCATGGAAATTACGTTACTCAATTTCGTTTTCCAGCTTCGTTAGTTTCGAATAACGTTATCCACGTGAATTTCGTTATACGTTCCGTTAAAAATACCGAAACTCATAACGAAACGAAATTCAATTCGTTAAGATTTTAACGTTATTCTAGTAACGTAACAAAAAACATAATGAAATTCTACCCATTGTTTAACGAAATAACGAATATCATAACAGATCTCCGAGGGTTTCGTTAATAACGCACCATAACGAAACTAACCTTATTTGTCAAACCCTGATTAGAACTGAGCTATCTTGATTCTTGAACTTTTTTTGAGAGTTTTTGACAATATGTTCCTAATTATGCCCCCCCCCCACCGTCCACAGTAGGGTGAAACATGGATTTTGGTCCACAAATCACATCCGCGAGAATTTTTGACCGATTGACTTGATTCGAAAGAGATTGCCTTCGTTTTCCTACCCTCCACCACGTAGCATTACAACATTTCTTATTAAAAGCATCCTGGAGTCTCGGAAGGGCATCAAATGTTGCTCTGTATTCGAGACGGGAGCACGCTACTTCCCTGTGCATCAGACTTGTGTTTGGCAGACATGGTGTTTGGAGTGTTCTCCAGATCTCACGAGTCGTTTTGCACTCCCGAGATTGTTAATTCTCCTCCAAAGTGGTCTAAAAAGCATATATATGAACATAGTTCCAAGTCTGACCATTCTTGGGCTCATGCAACCCATCACAAACGGGTAAATGGCTCAACATTCGATACCTTAACGAGACTTCAGACTGTTTCGATAAAAATTGTTGCAGTGCCACGAGGTGGAGGGTGGAGAAACCAAGAGAATTTTTTTGGATGGAGTCAATTGGTCCAGAATTAGCGCGGATTCGATTTGTGGCCCAAAACCCATGTTTCACTCCACTGTACGTCGTTTCGCGATTCTGAAACTTTGGAAAAGCGATATCGGTTCCGAAGCATGACGGTTATGTATTGAATGCACGCCTCGTTATATTTTAAGATATCCTTGATGATTCAGATTGCACATAACCTCAAAATTTTCATGAAAATTGATTCTCAGCATATTTTGTGAGATCAGGTGCGTTTGAAAGGCTCTACGCTGCTGGATATAGCTAAATATACCAAAAACTAATGTTATCTCGCCAAAAAGTGCTAAAAGTACTTGCGGTATAGAGCAAAGCCCTCTCTATGTGGAAAAAAGGGATAGGGGCAAATTAGGAACACTGCACTTTCTCAATAATATCTGTAAAAAGCATTTTAAAGTTGAAACAAAGATTTCAAAAATGAGCTAAAGTGCGTGGGAATTGATCACATCAATTCTGTTTGGCATAGCCTATTGGACTACCAAAAGAGAAGTCAAAGGTACCGAAAACCACTTTTTGGTCTGAAAATTGTGCGTGTTATTTAGGATCGGTCCAAAGCTTTTTTTTCCTATCTTCTAACGTAACAAACATGAAAAAATGCGCAGCGAGATCTGCGGGCGCGTACATTCGAGAACTTGAGTGGGGGTGTATGAGGGAATGAGGGCATATTAGACACACTTACCTTATCTCAATGGTCGAGTCTACATAGACGCGCTCACCCCGGGCGCGCGCGCTCTCTCCGCTTGCACTCTCCACCCGAACACCGGAGTGGGTATCAAAAATGGGATCCGAAAATCTTTTGACGAGTGTTCCTCCTCAACTTGAGTATCAGCACGGGTTTGTGAGATGAGAAACGGTCAGTCTATTGCGTTAATCGACCAAGAAATTGATTTGTATCTAATAGAGATCGAAAGATGAGAGGCGTGGTTGTGTCTCATCTGAGCATCCCCCAACTTTTTATCAGGTCTCCAATTTGCAAACCATTCAGCAATATTTAGCATCATCTTGATCATGGTACTTATTCCAAAAGCTGAATAATGAGCTAAAGTGTATGAAATCCTGCATAAGAACATCCGAGATGTACCAAATTTAGAGAGGAGTGACTCTTGTTTAACAAATTCTTTGATGCATATGAAATAGCTCGATTCTTCTTAACCAGAATTCCGGACACCTTTGCTTATTTCACAGTTTCTAGAGAAAGTCTCAATGCGAACTCAAAATAATGTTGAATATTGTTGAATAAGCCGCGAGTTAGGAACCTGAGAAGTTGGGGGTGGTGATATCAGGCACATCATCGACATCCAAGTCTCTCACTTTTCGATCTCTATTAAATGCAAATCAATTTTTTGGTCGATTCAACCAATAAACTGGCCGGTTTTCATCTCACAAACCCGATCTGATACTCCAATTAAGAGGGAACACTCGTCGAAAGATTTTCAAATCCCATTTTCGGTACGTACTCCGGTGTTTGAGTGGAGAGTGCGAGAGGAGAGCGCGTCTATGTAGACTCGGCCAATATAAAATTATAAGCCAAGGCACGGCAATTGATCGCGCCGAATGCATAATTCCCAGAGTGCACGGCAGCCGAGAAAGGAACTAGTGAAGTTTTCCAGCAGCTGAAAACTTTTTTATTTTTCCTCTCATATAGAAAAACGATCACATCCCCAATTGATTTCCAAACGATTCCTTAATGCGCTCAAGACGCACAATTAGCTATTTTCTTATTTATAATTTTTCTGTAAAACGGGTGCCCACGTCACGGAGCTCTCGTTTAAGGGCATGCGGTAGCGGTGCAACGCGCAAGCCAAATTCTGTTTCCACCTCACTCGAATTCTGCTTCGATTTGATGTCAAAAACGAGGAAGGTCACACTTTCTACCACCTAGCTTGAATGGCTCTTCTCTCCGTTTAGCCCAAATCGCGAGAGAATCGGGTAAAAAAGCGAGTTACAATGAGCTCATTTCATAGGTTAGGAGGTCCCAGCGGTCCAGTTGTTCCCAATTTTTCACTACACTCTTATAATTTAGATCAAACGGCAAGTTGTAGAGTATCATTTAGCCAAGAACAATAACTGGACAACTCATCTCGATCTTTGCCTCATCGAAATTTTAACGTAAGATGTGAGAATAACTCTACGTTCGCGTTGCATGGCTACCGCATGCCTTTCACCCTTACTAGGTATTTTGGACCCTAAAAAAAAGTTGAGCTCTGCGCCAGTAAGACGCAGCCACGAATTGGGCCTTTCGCGCCATCTCCCCACAGTTTGGGTCAATAATGATGATGTCGAGCACGTATACAGTACCGAATCAGGTGTCAGCTATGTATCTTGTCACATGCACTGGAAGTAAGAGCCATCTTTTGTGGTGTTCAGCGGTATACCCCTGGGTTCCATTTACATTGATTTGGTGTAAAATTTCCTAGATTTTTCCCCCTGTCTTTTCTCAGCGTGATACATCGTTCCGAACCGTGTGTGTCGTATTCGTGTGTGATTGCAGGCATTTCTTCCTTGCATCCCAGATCACGTGTTCTGTTATCCAATGACATTCCGGCACAATTCAAGCTTGGATCAAATACTGTACCCGATACGTAATTCACATTTCCTGACAGCATGCCTCATATTATATACTCTAGAAAAACAAAATCGCCATCCTTGCATCAAGTGACTCGAGACCCAAGGCATAATTTTGCGTTATCATAAAGTAGGGCTGCCGCGATAATCGATATTTTATCGATGTCGTCTCGCGACATAGATATTTTCGACAACGACATCGATACGATATGACTCAATTATCGTGAGCTCGAAATCGACATTAACTTGACGATAAATGTTATCGTTCGACAATTTATCGCGAGATATTGCGATATTGTCGTTATCGATGGTCATTTTTCCGTCTGTGAGTGGAGATATTCCAAGTCCCCAAGGAATAAATAAGATGCGTTTTGATATCATTAATTCATGGACTAGATAAATCATATTGAACAAAAGCGTTGAAAGAGTACAAAGTGGAGAATTGATATGCAAAGCACTTTAATCCTTCAATTCACGCATTCAATCTTCGCCCTTACTGAAGATGAAATATTGCCGTCCGAACAATGCGATTGTGTTATTATTACATGTGCCAAGCATATTAGGCTCTCTAATCATCTGATACATTCGACTCACAGCCAACGTGGAAAGGATCGAACCTTATGGAAGTCAGCTTCATTTTGTGCCCCTATGAGATCATTTTGGTGTGGATTATCCACTGAATATGATGCATAGTATTTCATTCTGTATATCTGATCAAATTTTTTGACAGTATCATCTTTGAGTAATGTGATGTCCCAATGTTCTAATACGTACTTCTACGTTCAACTTGGTTCACCCTGACTAACAGGGGAGCACCAGGCCTTTGGATCACCAATCCTTTCCAAATTTTTTTCTACAGTTTTGTGCCACCTAGAATATGGAGAATCCAGAGTAACTGCGTCAAATCAGCCTTCTGTTCAAAGCTACAAGCAAAAACGTTAGCATTGGCAGTATATCTATATCGATATTTGGGGGTCGAAAGTGTGCCAACCCCAATTCGCATTTCCGGAAGTTCTAAGATGTATTTTTCGACTTTTCGAAACATATGGAGAATGAATAAACTCGCGCACTTATGTGAATTTTGAAGCAACACACGGACCTGACATTTCGCCACTAAAATTGATCTCACGGACAAGCGGTTTGAGCTATAGTTTTGAGGTTTCGGAATTTCGATTTGACCATCAAATACTTTGAAAGAAATTGACTAAGACCTCTGTCGTATCGCGATTAAGGGTCGCACTAATACCACACGGACCTGACATAAAAATTTAGCAAAACTGGATTTTTTCCGAAAACTACTCCGCCAAGTGTGAAAATCTATTTTTTTCGAAATTCTGAGGTATGAAAAAGTTGCGACTGACAAATTACTTGAAGAATAAGTTGATGCAGACAAGTCTAGGATGAGGCAGATTCACTTTTATCGAGGAAAACTGAGGGAGTAAAATTTTAGGTAAAATTGCGCCACAAAATGTACGTGCTCAGCGCACACACAAAAAGTGGTCCTTGGGCTCTCATAGCAATGGGATTTGGTGCTTAATACCATCAAATTTGATAAGTTTGCCCGCTCAAAACCCGAGCGAGCCTCTCAGTGGTGCTATACACTCACAGAGGTCGAAAAAATGGAAATCCACAGCTCACGGATCTGACATTTTGACCCCTTTTTCGATGATAACTTCTTCTGACAACCCTGGATCACCAAACTAACGATTGCGCCAAAAAGAGCACCAAAAAGACGTCGAAAAAGACCTGTACGAATTTTTTCCCAAGCATTTTAACCCTTAGTTACTAACGTGGTAGACTTTTGGCACACTCGAATTTTCTTAAGCTTCTGAAACGTTGAAACTTTCGTATCGCGACTCGGGACTTAGATGTAAATTCATATTATGACGTGCTCTTACAGATGTAACCTTTGCAAAATTTTTGGAACAATTTCTTGTTTAGTTATAAATAAATTAAGGGCCAAAATTCCATGATCAGGAAAAGTGAAAATGGCGATTTTTAAGGATATTTACCCAAATTTTGCTACAATTGTTCATTCAAGGTCTATTTGTTATAACAAAATCATTTTGGAAGTAATTTTTGTTACTTTTGACATGGTTTTTTAACAAATTGTGAAAATACTCATCAGCATAACCTCAAATATTGACGATAATGAAGAATTTTTCCGGAAAATCCAGGAACTTTCCACCGGTCGGAAGATGTGTATACTGTTTCTAAGATAGTTGAGCTTCAAGGAAATAATTTTTTCGTGTCACTAACTGCACTAGCTTTCGAAAATTTAATGAATTCAGAAGGATGTGCCAAAAGTCTACCACGTTTAGTTGGAGTGTAACTTTATTTCACGTTAGTAATTAAGGGTTAAGGGTTCGTACAAGCAGGCACACATTATTTCAAAGTTTCCGCGGAACTACCCATACACGTCACTTTTTAACATGAGCCTATATGGGTAATGCTAATCACAGTGGCTGTATCTTTGGACAGGAGGCCCATTTGACGAAGTTACTCTGGATTTTTCATATTCTAGGTAGTAGCAAACTGTAAAAAAATGTTGGAAAGGATTGGTGATCCAAAGGCCTGATCCTTCCCTTGTAAGTGTCGCACTTGCCTGAAAAAATAGAAAAATTGAAGACGATATCGATAATGTCGACGACATTATCGTTCGACATCGACACGACAACGAAAATCGATCCACGACATTTCACGACATCGATAGCGATAACGATATCATGCTGCAATCACGACATCAACATCGATAATTTTTAAAATGTCGTGTCGTCTCGTATCGCGGCAGCCCTATCATAAACCGAAAGACGGGACTGATAGTTCTGGTCAATTTTATTACACGCAAACTGTCGCAAAGAGAACAAACTCTTGTGAGATCATCTTATGGGTTATTGGTCTAGTTATGGTGTTTTGGATGAGGTGGCTGTAAAGGCACAGATCTTGTTATCGCCCTGGTAGAAATTTACTTCGATGTAACACATTAATAGACATAAAATGGCTATTTTTGGCCAATTTTGGCTGAAATTGGCCATTTTATGGTTAATAATGTGTTACATTAGGAAGAATTTCTACCAGGGCGTGTATGCTGATAAACTCGAATTCGCCAGATCAGAAAACCCGAGCATCAGTTTGACTACCCTTGATGGAATGAGTTATAATTCCAACTTTTTGGATTGACATCTGTTCTGCAATCAAAGAAATGCTCAGGACGGATGAACCAATGTTGAAGTTGAAGCGGACAGAACCGAAATGAGACCCGGAGTCAGGAGAACCCTTCTGCCCTTGCGATCAAAATCGTAAAAGGCCCAAAGCGTGTACCTCTTATGAAAGGCTCATGTGCAATACGCACAGTATAACTCTTTGTGTTGTGTGTGTGTTGGGAGGGGGGGGGGGATGTCGGTGAATAAACGGGGAAAATATTTTCATCCAAATGTGAAGGGTGTGGTACCATTATGTATCTATTTATCATGTTAATTGACAAAGAATAGTTCTCCAAGTGATATGAATAGCTCATTCACCAGCCTTATCACGGTTTCTGGAGTGACCTTTCATATCAACCACATGGCTCCTTCGAATGTGCGAAATAAGTACTGTTTTGCAAGAGTTGAATTACGGTGTCAAGTACGCCCTCAAGGGTATGATTCACTGCGAATATGCCCCAAGTTTCAATCAAACATATCGAATTTTGAGAAAGTTATGCAAAATTCGCCTTCTAAGGGTGACATTACATTTTTTCAACTCTTCCGTTTCAATAGGTATGTAACTATCACAGAAAAAATCAGGAAAGCTAAATCTCTCGTCATTTCTAAGAAATTCAAGATTCATTGACTGGGGTCTAAAGACCCCCCAGTGTCCCACCTACTGAAGTTTTTGGAAGTGTGCCATAGAAGGGTCCTACGTGATATTATGAGTAATTTTGTAGATTTTTCGTCCTTGATGTTTAATATATGAGTTGATTATTTGGTCTCATCGATCTTGAAGGACGGCTTTTTTTTATCTTTTCGCTTATCTCTATTACGTTTCGTCAACTAGGTTTCGTGGACCTCATCAGGCTTCAGGTTTCTGTTATGGCATATAAAGATAGGAAATATGAAATTTTTCACAAATGATGGATGTGTAAATATTAAAGATGCGCAACTTACGTTATTTTTTAGATCGTCATGATATTTTTGAACGATCTTCTAATAGAGCACAGATCGATGAGACCAAATAATCAACTCATATAGGTCCCACGTGATGCTCGATTCGATGAATTGACCACTGAGATTATCTACTAAGCGTATCAATGCACTTGACAACTCCCATTTTTGAAACGCAACATTCTCACTCGTTTCCTAAATTCCCTTAACGCACCCGCCATAAGTGATATTATTGTTAGAATTTTCAACTCCTCCTTCACTCAGGGTATTTTTCCGGAGTCTTGGAAGAAGGATCAGCTAATTGCGCTTAAGAAGACTGTTGCACCTTCTGCTGTCTCGGACTTTCGATCTATCACACTGCTGTGCTTGCTTTCCAAGATTCTGGAAAATGGCTCATGATCAGTTGATGGAGTACCTAAAAGAGGAGAAGCTGCTCGACTTGCTTCAGACCGGATTTCGGAAACATAATAGTACTCAGACAGCCCTACTGAAACTGACCGACGATATACGCGTAGCCAAACACAGGGGAGAAATTACATTACTGCTACTGTTTGACTTCAGTAAAGCTTTCGATTCGAATTCACCAATGAAATTGTTACGGAAACTTCGTCTCTTGGGACTTTCCAGAACAGCCCTTCTGTGGGTGAAATCATATCTTGGAGGTCGCTCACAGCTTTGTTACATCGAGGAATGGTGAGGACTCCGATTGGCTCACAACCAACCTATTAGGAGTTTCGCAGGGCTCAGTTCTGGGACAGCTGCTGTTCAGTCTTTTCGTGAATGACCTACCAGACGTGATTCGCAATCTGTCCGTCAAACACATAATCTATGCAGAGGCCTCCAAATATACTCTCACATTTAGAAGGATAAAATCCTGGAGGGCATATGTCTCGACTGGAAGAGGCAGCGCAACTGGTTGCTGGATGGGCTGAGTCCTCAAGCCTGCATCTTAACGCCGGCAAGACCAAATCTATCTTTTTTGGCTCAAGAGACCATGTCAAACAGCTGAATGGGATGGTCCAGCCTGCTGTCGGGATGCCGGGTAGAGTGACGATTCCCTTTAGTGCCACGGTCGTGGGTCTCGGTGTGACACTTGACAGCAAACTTAAATGGGAACCTTGGATCGACCAAGTGACGAAAAAACTCAATAGAGCCCTTTATGGTCTGAGATTCATCAGGGCGTGTACCACCGAGACACTCTGCCGAAGACTGGTCGAGACGTTAGTCCAACCTCATCTGGACTACTGCACAGTTGTATATCTTGACGCGGATCAAAAGCAACGGACGCGACTCCAACGACTGAGCAATTTGTGTGTGCGATACATTTTTGGCGTGAGAAGGGATCAGCACATCGCTCCGTATCAAGAGTGCCTGGGCTGGTTGCCTTCAGACTCTCGTAGAATGTAATTTGCAGCCATTCTTGTGTATAAAATACTAAAGATGAGAAAGCTTGAATATTTGGCTGCAATGTTCTCGAAGTACCAGCCCAGGTCCACAACTCGAAGTGATGCCAGAGGGCTTAACATCCCCAGGTTTTGTCTAAAGACTACTGACCTCTCTTTTCAGTATCAGGGCGCCAAACTCTGGAACTCTCTCGCGCCCCTCTTGCGCCACTCGCCATCACTAGCAACATTCAAGTCATCATTAAAACTTCATCTGCTCAAGCTCAATTCTCTTGATCTCCCTATTATTCCGCTATCTCAGCAATGAGCTCTCCCACCTCCAATAGCAATTTCACGTCATCGTGATATTTTTCCACAATCATGTTTGTATAGATGTGAGTACTGAAATGTACCTGACGAATGGCACCTGTGATAATTATAGAGACTGTATGGAGCTTGACCAAACTCAATCTGAAGTCTTTTCCCAATTTTTACTTTCAGTGCATGTGCACTCCGATGACCTAGTCTTAATGAGAGACACTTTTTGATATTAATTGATACTATTTATATGTTTACATATGTATTGAGATATTTTGCCATCGTGCAGATAAAAAGCCATCTTATCTTATGTTACCTCACCCGTGTCTAAAGAAACGCCGGAGAGAATTCATTCCCGGACAAGTCCGTAGTATCGTCTTGACTCTCGAGTATATCAATAAACATTCCATTGAGTTTAGATAAATGTGTAGAGCTTATTCACTTGGTCGTGGTTTAATTTCGGGGAGACAGTGAAACAGTGAACAATTAGAATGTTAATTTGCTCGCTAAGAATGGCACGGGCGCGCGTCGTGACACGTGAAATTAATGGAGAGCCATTGGTGCAGTCAGCCGTAAAGTTCACGAAAAGCCCTGTTTTCCAGCTCCCACATTACGTTCTCGCAATTTCACTGCGAAATTGAAAAATTCATCCCAAGCCAGCTTTAATCTGCCAACCGTTGAGAGCGAAATAATTTCGGTGGTTGACGCGTTATCTCGATAATTTACAAACCGACGCCTTCGAAGAAATATGGCTTGTGAGTTGCAGTCCTATGGACATTGCGGCTCGCTCGGAGATTCAAGCCAAGTCGATCACGCGCCGCGACTAGTTTGAATCAAGACTAATTGATCTGGCTTCATTCATCCGTGACCTTGCGTTATACGCAGGGTGAATGTGATAGATCGGAGACCCTCTGCTCTTTCACTCATCGGCTCTCGTATAGTACATACCTTGTATCTCCCACGCCAAACATCGGCACCAACTCCCTTACCTCGCTCGCTACTCATATGCCATCACCAATCGATCAATCTGGGATCTGAAATATTCTTGCCTTTTTCGGTTTTATTGAGTTGAAATAGTTTTATTCGCAAAGACTTTTCGTAAGTTCATCGGATTTTTTTTGTATTTCCGGAAGATTAGTCAAGAAATATTGCTAACTAATACACGATTCGAGGTGGGCACCTTACTGACATATAGTCACTAATCCATGGAGAAACGCGGGTACCTGAAGCTAGCGAACACTTACTCTCGAATCGGTCCCAAACCAAGTTCACTTTTTATCACTTATTTATTACTAATTTATTACCAAAAAAAAAATTTATCACAGGTCATGGACCCGAAATACAAGAGTTTTCGCTAGCGGAAGCTTACGCTAGCAAACACGTGGCCGGGGAAAGATCGTACGGGAATGTGCAATAGCTCATTTTTTATTACTTTCTTATTACTCTCAGAATTTGACCTCAAGATATGCGTGTGATATGATTCAGCTGAAATAGGATGGTTTTCGCTAGCGTAAGCCTACGCTAGCGAACACCATACACAGGCGAAGCTTCGAAAACACTGAGAACTACACGGGATATTATTACTTTTTTATTACTCTTGAAAGGTATAGTCAGAATAGTCCCGAGACCAAGAGGAAACCGATATTTGGGCCTGAGGCTGGACGAGAGCTGGAGCGGGGCGAGATGAGAAATATATGATAGGCTGAGCTACCTCTGTACAATAACGTGCGATTGAAATAATTCGATCGCATACGGAAACCTGTCTGACGAAGAGCTGGATACACATGAGTCTTCAGAGATGCTAGGGAATCGATAACGAATCAGCCAACTCGATCATGGGGCCCAAAACAGGGGAGACCTTGCTTAGAGTTATTATAGTCGCAGTCGAGACGTCACTGGGGGTCGAAGAGTCCCAATGGATCCAAAACTCTGAAAAACCTCAGATCAAGTGATCAGGTACCATCGACTAAAACCAAAGAATTCATTACCAGCCAGCACCCTCGGCTATGGGGCCCAAAACAGGGCGGAATCCAACTTTGAGCATGTTCCGCGCAGTTATGACGCCTTTTCGGGTTGTAGAAGGATCCAATGGATCCGTAACTCTACAGAACATCAGATCAAGTGGTTATGTACCATTGGTAATGCCCGGGAAATTCATTACCAGTCAGCACCCTCAGCTATAGGGCCCAAAACATGGCGGAATCGTGCTTGGTCAGTTATCTGCGCGCAGTTATGACGCCACTGTGGGTAGTATGATAATCCAATGGAGCCGAAACTCTACAGAACCCTGGATCGAGTAGTTACGTAGCATTTCCGATAGCCAGAGAATTTATTACCAGTCAGCACCCTCGGCTATGGGGCCCAAAACAGGGTGAAATCGAGCTTTGAGCGGTTATCTGGGCAGTTATGACACCCCTGTGGGTTGCAAATAGTTCCAATGAACCAGAAACTCTACAGAACCCTAGATTAAGTAGTCACGTACCATTTCCAATGCCCAAAGAATTTATTACCAGTCAGCACCCTCGGCTATGGGGCCCAAAACAGGGTGAAATCGAGATTTAAACAGTTATCTGCGCAGTTATGACACCACTCTGGGTTGTAGGATAATCCAATGGACCCGAAACTCTACAAAACCTTGGATTAAGTCGTTGATCACCATTTCCGATGCCCAGAAAATTCATCACCAGTGAGCACCCTCAGCTATGGGGCCCAAAACAGGGCGGAATCGAGCTTTGAGTAGTTATTTGCGCAGTTATGACACCCCTGTGGGTTGCAAATAGTTCTAACGGACCCGAAACTCTACAGAACCCTGGATCAAGTAGTCACGTAGCATTTTCAATACCCAGAGAATTCATTACCAGTCAATACCCTCGGCTATGGGGCCCAAAACAGGGCGGAATCGAGCTTTGAGCAGTTATCTGCGCAGTTATGACACCCCTGTGGGTTGCAAATAGTTTCAATGGACCAGAAACTCTACAGAACCCTAGATTAAGTAGTCACGTACCATTTCCGATGCCCAGAGAATTGATTACCAGTGAGCGCCCTCGGCTATGGGGCCCAAAACAGGGTGAAATCGAGATGTAAACAGTTATCTGCGCAGTTATGACACCACTCTGGGTTGTATGATAATCCAATGGACCCGAAACTCTACAAAACCTTGGATCAAGTCATTGATCACCATTTCCGATGCCCAGAAAATTTATTACCAGTCAGCACCCTCAGCTACGGGGCCCAAAACAGGGCGGAATCGAGCATTGAGCAGTTATCTGGTCAGTTATGACACCCTGTGGGTTGCAAAAAGTTCCAATGGACCAGAAACTCTACAAAACCCTAGATCAAGTAGTCACGTACCATTCCCGATGATCAGAGAATGCATTACCAATCAGCACCCTCGGCTATGGGGCCTAAAACAGGGCGGGATCCAGCTTTCCGCACAGCTATGACTTTAATGGAGGTTGTAGACAATTCTAATGGATCCAGAACTCCACAAAACTCTGGACCTATTAAGGAGTTACCATTCAGAGTGACCCAAGATCCTTTCACCTGTCGGACCCTCGGCCTTGGGGCCCAAAACACGGACAATCCTGCTAAGACCCATAGTCCACGCGGTCTAGACATAATCGTGGGCTGTCTGATGTTGCAATAAATACAGGACTTGACAGAACCCCAGACCAATTAACAAATGGTGTTCAAACTCGTTATCCGCATTGTTTACGCCCTTATTCGGCCTGGAGGTTCTCTGGACAGGCTTATTATCCCATGGGAAAATATGTTAGAGAAACTCTTGTCTGTAAGATTAACACAGGAGATTCACTCAAATGAACGGATTGATGCAACTGATTACATGTTCGTTCACCTGTTACCGGTAGTACTGCCACTCGACCGGATACAATGAATTTGCTAACGGTAGGTTGCCACTAAATACTGTTACGCACATTCACCACCAAACTCATTGCCCAAAAGGGCCTTGCCAAACAACCTGACTCCAGGAGCCCTTGATACACGTCCACGAGGACACGGCTGTCTCTCGTCGTCCATACTTTGGGTGATCGCGCCCTACCAACTCCTCTCGAGGCTCCCTCATGCCCTTGTCCATCCGATGGCGCCGCCAGTCCATACGCTCATACACATACATGTCGCCCTATAGCTATACGCATACTTGTGAACAACTCTCCATAACAGATAATTGCGATACCCATCCACCATCGCAGATGCCCGAGAATCCATTCCCGGTCAACACTGGAGCCCAAGAACAAGGGTGTCCCACCATTTAGTCATGGACCCCGCAGTTCAAAGCCCATCATTACCTCGTGACCCATTAGATGATCACTTCCGTAGATATCGTCTATCACTGACCTCTGAACATTCAAGTTCGGAAATGATGTAAGCGGCACTCGTTGCAAATCATCAGCAACTTGTAATCTTTACGGGAGCATAGAAACTATCATGCCAGTAGAGGGAGGAATTCGATATGCCCCACCACTCAAGCGCCAATTTCTCCGTATAGGATTTCATGAGGCGGTCAACGCGTGAACTAGAATCATGCCTAGTAGCTATATCTTGAACATCGATATAGGTACACTCATGCATTGTGCATGATTCTAGTTCAGCAGAGAATTCGTGACGAGCGCTAGGATGGTGGGACACTTCAATTACCCGCTCCCTCGTTCAGTCGCTCTTCCAGGAACTCATTCTTGGTATTCCCTCCAATTGATATCACTCCCAAGATCCTGATGATCTCTCCACGTAACAACATGATCCGACTGATTCGAGCCATGCTGTGCCAAGATTCTTCTCCTGAATTCCTTTGGAAAGTGATTGATTAGAATTCCAAGACAATTCCTTACAGGAGAAAAGTCCAAGATTCCAAAATAAGAATGTCCCATTCACAATGTCGATCTTCTCCCTATACTCTAGGAGTGCCCACACAGCACGAAAAGATCTTAGAAACGTTCCAAAAAACATATGAAAAATATTTCAGTGGGACATTTCTGAAATATAGTTATGTCCACGGCTGGGGAATGTTCCTGAAGAATTTCATGTAAATATCCCTGTAAACTTTCCGAAAACGTTTCAGGAATGTTTCAGGAACATTTCACAAACGTTTCAGATACATAACATTGAGATATTCGTGAAAATTCGAGATAATGAATATTGCGACGATTCAAAAGAAAAACCACTCCACATCAAGATCGCGGGTATTCACATCCAGATTTGTTTTTTGATTATCAAACATCCTGTAAAATTGTTCTCGGTCTAGTTATCAATATTATATGATATTATGTGAATATGAGTGTCAACGGTGGGGTTTGATTCTGCGATTTTCGGATTACAAGACTGCGGCGTTGTCCAATGAGCTATCGACGTATTGTCACATCGTGGCTCAAAACGTCTATTTAGCAAAACGCAAGTGTTTGTAATGTGAATATGAGCTGATGATTGGATTCCATTCATATCTGACGATGTGGTACATACAAAAAGGATGGTGATCGAAGTTTTTGATATGAAAATAGTATTTTGTTCTCCCAAGCACTTTGAGGGAGAGAAGGCTGTCTACTGAAATGCGGATTCGGATTTCAGAGGAGAAGGGAGGAGGAATGAAATGGAACAAAATTCGAAGTCGGGGGTCACGCGAATTTTTTCATCTAACCAAGGCAAATCGTGTAGATGCATAATAAGTTTTCCTTCCGGGATTTTCATATTGAACAATTTTGCACTGCCAAGTGTGATGTTGGGCGAATTCAAGTTGAAATCTGCTCAGAACACATTCAAATATTGCAGATGGTTTTCAAAAATTTTTTCAAACCACTTCATGAATACTGTTAAGATATTGCCATTGAAATATTTCAGGAGAATTTTTTGGAATCTCATTCATACTAAAATCATTCGAAAAGATTCCAGGAACCTTTTAGAAACATTTCAGAAACGTTCTATCAATATTTCAGAAACGTTTCAGCGATATTTCCGGAACGGTACAAAAATCTCCAAACAACTCCTCGTGAAGCTTCTAGGAAGCTTCCGGGAGCCTCTCAGGGAACTTTCAAAAGACTCTGGATTCAAGATTGCTGAAGATTTGATAGTGGGAAATCGCAAAAATATTTCGAGGTCATATATATGACCCACAATGGCGTCATAACTGCGCAGATAACTGGTCAAAGCTCGATTTGGCCCTATTTTGGGTCCCATAGCCGAGGGTCCTGACTGGTAATGAATTCTTTGAGCATCGAAAATGGTACATAACGACTTGATCTGAGGTTCTGTAGAGTTTCGGGTCCATTGGAACTTCTTGCAACCCACAGGGGTGTCATAACTGCGCAGATAACTGCTCAAAGCTCGATTCCGCCCTGTTTTGGGCCCCGTAGCTGAGGGTGCTGACTAGTAATAAATTTTCTGGGCATCGAGAATGGTACGTGACTACTCAATCTAGGGTTCTGTAGAGTTTCGGGTTCATTGGAACTATTTGCAACCCACAGTGGCGTCATAACTGCGCAGATAACTGCTCAAAGCTCGATTTCGCCCTGTTTTGGGCCCCATAGCGGAGGTTGCTGACTGGTAATAAATTTTCTGGGCATCGAGAATGGTACGTGACTACTCAATCTAGGGTTCTGTAGAGTTTCGGGTTCATTGGAACTATTTGCAACCCACAGTGGCGTCATAACTGCGCAGATAACTGCTCAAAGCTCGATTTCGCCCTGTTTTGGGCCCCATAGCGGAGGTTGCTGACTGGTAATAAACTCTCTGAGCATCGGAAATAGTACGAAACTACTTGGTCTAGGGTTCTGTAGAGTTTCGGGTCCATTGGAACTTTTTGCAACCCACAGGGGTGTCATAACTGCGCAGATAACTGCTCAAAGCTCGATTCCGCACTGTTTTGGGCCCCATAGCCGAGGGTGCTGATTGGTTATATATTTTCTGGGCATTGGAAATCGTAATTGACTATCTAATCTAGGATTCTGTAGAGTTTCGGGTTCATTGGAACTATTTGCAACCCACAGGGGTGTCATAACTGCGCAGATAACTGATCTTAGCTCGATTCCGCCCTGTTTTGGGCCCCATAGCTGAGGGTGCTGACTGGTAATGAATTTTCTGGGCATCGGGAATGGTACGTGACTACTCAATCTAGGTTTCTGTAGAGTTTCGGGTCCATTGGAACTATTTGCAACCCACAGACGTGTCATAACTGCGCAGATAACTGCTCAGAGCTCGATCTCGCCCTGTTTTGGGCCCCAAAGCCAAAGTTGCTGACTGGTAATAAATTTTTTGGGCATCAACCATGGTACATAACTACTTGATCCAAGGTCCTGTAGAGTTTCGGGTCCATTGGAACATCCTACAACCCGAAAAGGCGACATAACTGCGCGGAACATGCTCAAAGCTGGATTCCGCCCCGTTTTGGGCCCCATAGCCAAGGTCGCTGGCTGGTAATAAATTCTGTGGTCGTAGTCGATGGTACCTGATCACTTGATCTGAGGTTTCTCACAATTTTGGGTCCATTGGGACTCTCTTCGACCCCCAGTGACGTCTCGACTGCGACCTTAATAACTCTAAGCAGGGTCTCCTCTGTTTTGGGCCCCAAGATCGAGTTGGTTGATTCGTTATCGATTCTTTATTATCTCTGAAGACTCGTGTGTATCCAGCTCATCGTCAGACAGGTTTCCGTATGCGATCGAATTATTTCAATCACACGTTATTGTACAGAGGTAGCTCAGCCTATCATATATTTCTCATCTCGCCCCGCTCCAGCTCTCGTCCAACCTCAGGCCCAAAAATCGGTTTCCTCTTGGTCTCGGGACTATTCCGACTATACCTTCCGAGAGTAATGAAAAAGTAATAAAATCCCGTATAGTTCTGAGTGTCCTCGAAGCTTCGTCTGTATATGGTGTTCGCTAGCGTAAGCCATCCTATTTCAGCTGCATCATATCACACGCATATCTTGAGGACATATTTTGAGAGTAATAAAAAAGTAATAAAAAATGAGCTACTGCACATCCCCGTACGATTTTTCCCCGGCCACGGGTTCGCTAGCGTTAGCTTCCGCTAGCGAAAACTCTTGTATTTCGGGCCCATGACCGGTAATAAATTTTTTTCTTTGGTAATAGTTTAGTAATAAATAAGTAATAAAAAGTGAAATCGGTTTGGGACCGATTTGTGAGTTACTGTTGTCTAGGTTCGGGTACCCGAGAAACGGATAAGGTGCGTGGCTAAAAGTTGAGCTATCGCGAGGCCGTTTCCCATCTCAAATACATTGTCTGCTACGGGACAGTTGCCACTTCGAATAGTGTCTACACCGGTGTAATACTGAGTTATCCAGTGCAGAAAGTGCGATTATTGATCTTTTGTCTAATTGAAACCCTTGATACCTTCTTCTGCCGCAAAATCTGTACACAAAATCTGCTGAACTGACAGCTTTCCTCGAAAATATTAATTTTGTCCTCAATTACACCCTATCGAAGATTCGAGTGCGACCACCTATTTCAGAAATTATATGGTTTAAAACATTGCGTTGATAACGAGTTGGAAACGAATGGCCAAGTGGGTTGAGGCCCATTAACAATCAAGACATTACGACTCATTTTATGGAGTCGGGTGCACCGAGTGCCAAGCTTCGACGAGCTTATGGCTGGGACCGGAGAAGACTACCGGGCTACCCTTATATACCTGAACATTTATAATTCTGTCCGCGTGCAGGTTGAAAATGTAGCCACATATACTTCTCTCAGCCAACAAACTCACGCACGCATGCGCCTGTAATTATGATAACGACCCGGCGTATACGACGGATTCGCGTCCCGCGTGATTTATATGTGCACGCACTGTGATTGGCTCTTTCAACCAACCACTTAACGATGTTAATATCAGATTCCATCACTTATTTGTTTCTCATACGCGGATCTTTTTTTCCTCTTGTCTCCTTGCTAGCTTTTTTTTCTTCTCGACAATAACTACGATTACCCTGAATGTCCACTTGTAGGGTCTTTGAATTGAGTAAAACATGCACCGCATTGCGAATGCCTCAGTGATAATTCCTTTGGGATACATTTTATGCTGTACACCTGGATTTCTCACTCGTGACCTCGAGACTCAATCTTGCTCTTCGCAATTATCTGGTCAACCTTGCAATCTCACGCGGAGTATTCACAACTAGGCAAATGTGTTATACAAACTTCAATTCGACATCGTCTTTGCAAACATCTAGCGAGAGGCTCGCAACTTGCAAATTCAATAATCGTTTCTACCCTGTTTATGCCTCGAAATTCGGACGGGGTGGTCCCGCATGCTTGTAATGATTTTGACCCTCGCCATCGGCTCTGGACGAAAAGTATCACTTGGTGTGCGAGATCGAACTTTCCTGCGCTCGCGTTGAAATTGTTATTCTCAATTTGAAGATGCGCGAGAGCCGAAAGATGTAAAATCAGTCCCTTGCTCATATTGTACAATTTACATTTTCAGCCTAGTAGGACTAAAGTACGTACTTTAACCACCACCTTATGAGGAGACTAAACCGAGACTTTTCCTCTCGGCTTCTTTCACTTTAGTCCCGGCAACGAAGTTGTTGCGGAAAAAAAGTCAAAGTAGAAATTTGCCATCGGTGGGAATCGAACCGCAGCCTATAGTACTGCAACTAAACCTCTGAATTCTATCACTAAGTGACCAAACTCTTGCTAACAGTCTAAATTTGGACTCAAATGATAGATGGTACATCTGGTTTAATATAGCAAAAGGTTTTTTGGTTAAATATTTGGGGGAACATATAAATAATCAATAAAAACATGCATTTTTTCATGACTTTTTTGATTTTTCCGTCATGAGTCGGAAAAGATCAATTTTTCGAGAAAATGTGTGGATGAATAATTTGTAGATCTTTGAACGATCTACAAGAATGATTTCCACACTTTTCCTCGGAAAATGCATCCCTTCCGAGTTATTCTTCGTGAAAGATATAATCGTATTTGTTCAAATTAACTAGCTTAAATTGTTAATAACGGGTTCAAACTATTTTTCTGAGATTATTGAGTCAATTTTGAATAAAAAAGGTCTCTTGGTATTTTTTCCTGAATTTCATCGTTTTCGAGTAATTGAAATAGCAAATTTTGTGAGTTCCACCCCTGAATAAGAGTAACCACTGGGTAAAAAATCGCAGAACTCACTATTTCCATTACTCGAAAATGATGAAACTTAGGAAAGAATACCAAGAGATCTTTTTTATTCAAAATTGACTCAAAAATCTCAGAAAAATAGTTTGAACCCGTTATATAGTATATTACGCAACTAGGGAGTAAAGTGGACCTTTTACTCCCGGGTGTGCATTATCGCTCGAGGCGAAGCCGAGAGCGATAATCACCCGGTAGTTCGAGGCCCACATTACTCCCGAGTTGCGTATGCTATTTTTTATCCTACGGGACTAAAGTACGCCCCCCCCCCATCCACGCGCGCATCCGAGCATGCATTCTTTGGCGCAGTGGGCCACAACGACCGTGTCATTGGAAGAATGGTAGCCGGCAGAACGCTCAAATTATTTTATCAAAAACTGACAGGAAAGATGTACAATACTTTTTTTTTACTCTCGAAAAAAGAGAGCCTAAGAGTCCAGAGATGGAATGAGGGGAAGAATAAAATCGCGAAGATAAAAAATTTGCGAAGCATTCAAAGCATTCCCAGGGTACAAATCCTCTCGAGAATGTTATCCGAGCAACGGGATGTTGCTGATATGAGAAATAAGAGCAAATCTAGAACAGGAAAAAATCTCAAAGCTAAACTCGGCACGAGATGAAGTAAGCCAGTGCAGGAAAAATTACCCAGAGGAAGTTTGGACAATCCAAAGGAAAAGAAACAAGCCTTCGCGTGATCGAAGGTATTAGCGCGGCGCCATCGGTACATCGAGACAAACTAATGACGTATTAGACGTATGTTTTGCAGGCATTGAAAAAATACTCTTCGCTTCCAACACAAATGTGAACAATTTATTTGAGTCAAAAAGAACCGACAAGTGTTTCCAAATTACTCGACATAACTGATACTTTCGATCCGACAACGTACCGAGGGCCCAGCTTCTTTGGAAAGGAAGGCTTACTAATCAGAGTTGTCATGAAAAGAGATACCAGATCCAGAAAACATCATTTTCTATATACTTTCAAGCTCTTCATTCAACAGTTCGACATCGAATCTCATCCGTGAAAATCCACAGTCTCTGTAAAATGTGTTGGTGAAAAATATATATAAATCTCGATAAGATGGCTTGTGAGAATGGTTTCAACAGAAGAATCAATACTCCCATCGTTCCCATGAGAGCTTCGCGGGACGCTGCGGCGATTTTGATGGATTTATCGGCTAAGCTGATCAAACGGCACGGATCAGAAGAGTATCTGAAAAAACATTGGCCCTGCATATTGTGTGATCAAAAATTGGAAGTTCAAACTGATTACCCACAAAACCATGTAAGGATCAGCGAGCTCTGAGACAGTTTGATTGCTGACTAACTGCAAAGCAAGCCTTTTGTGTCGATCAAACTAAGCCCGTGTCAACTCATCTGGTGTCGTCAGCGCAAGATTGCACCTCAATGCTCCGTTCAAATCATTCGTTTGTAAATCCCACACGCTTGGCAGCCGGCGTATAGCCCTCGTGCAAACGTTTGCACATCTGACTGTGAGTCTCGCCATTGGGAGCTTGGTGGCGAAGGGATTTCCATCATTGCGTATCTCCTCGGATCGCCAGATACATCAAAGCGAACGTTCGGCCCCTTATCGAGCCAAATGTGTAAATCGAAATGTGGCGATTTGACAAGTCCTATGTAAACTTGGACATGAGAAATAGATTTTACCACTTGTCTGAGTGGTAGCTATCAGTAGATTCATCATTTCATCGGGGAGATTATTAACAACTCATATAGTGAAAGTATGTTCTGATCAATACTCAATATCATACGCACACGAGCAATAACCAGCACTTAACTTGTACAATTAGCACAGTGGGATAATATCCTGCCAGATTAAAAAATTGATACTGTATTTTTCCAATCAATCTCTCAACTTCAAATTTTGTTGATGTGGGGATCGGAATCGTCAAAAGAGGGCAAGCAAACACCACTCCGCGTGAGTGGCGTACATTATTTTTTCATCGGTTGTGTGAAAAATATTCACCAACTTCCTGCATAGAATACGGAAAAAGACTTAACGAAATGGCTAAGAGATTTGATTGGACAAATTTGATCGTCTTTCGGTCTAAAAACATGGGGTACGGGGGTGGGTTGAAAAAATATCTCATGCTCCTAAGTTTGCAGAGAATGGCAATGATTCAATTACAAAGTGACAGGGCGCGAATGAGCCAATTTGGAGCATTAATGCGAAGATAAACTCGGACAATGCAAGATTTTGCGAGGATTTCGACGTTGTATAAAAAGCATGGGCCTCACAAATATATTTTCGCTCGTTACTATTCACCAAGATTTTCAATAGCGATGCCACGTCCTGATGCAAATCAATAGTTGTTATATTTTGAAGTAAGCACGGGGTAACTCGTATGGTTAATCTTGCCTCATTCAGATATTAATTGTTAAAGGAGACACTTTTCTTGTCCAAATAGCTCGTCCTCAATTTGTCAAAACTCCCCTGTGCTGCACAAGGAGTTGAGCCCAGAGCTAGCTCTCATATCGAAATTAGGTTGTTGATTAGAAAAACAGGAAGTGGATAGATAGTTTCGATGGTGAAAAATTTTTCAATTCAAGCTCTCATCACTCATCTCATGCAAAATCAGCACCTCTTCAGCACTCCTCACTTTCTCCCACTCGCTTTCCAATCAAAGTTGATCGACAACAACGATCACTCATTCGAAACTTTTGCTACTCCCTTTCCCGGTGGCCAGGTCTCTTTCTCCTCCATCACACGGAACAGCCACTTCATGAGTGTAACCAAGTGATTAATCGTCGAGCTGCCAACCCGGTACAAAAGTTCTCTCGAGCATCCAACGGATTGAGCCAACTCGCGTAGCAAACGAGTTCTACATAGCACAGGTCATCCCGTGAGAAGGCTGAAGGAATTATCTTCTGCAGCTCCAACGGATTACTTGCATTTGACGTTAGACGCTTCAAGTACATGCGCACATGTCTACCTATACTTTTGCTGAGATTATACATCATTTTTACTGACTTTATGTAGATGCTGGCTCCCAGAAAAGTATGTCACATTACCTGACAAATCCATGCAGCTGCTGTAATTTCCTGGAGGATCTATGAGGAGGTAATTCAATGCCTGGATATTTTTCCCTAAGGCCGCGTCACTTCCGTGAACTGGGCACCCGGTTATCAAAAATATTCCCCAAAAACATACCTACAAATTGTGGATTGATTGCGGATCAAGAAACCGTTTTCAAAGAATTTGTGGCTTTTGTTGCTTTCCCAGGAAAAATAAAACAATTTTCGGGTGCTGGAAAAACTTCACCATTTTTTTTAACAAAAACTACACAACACAGGAATTGTGGGAAATTTGATCTGAATTGCGGCCGATCTCCTATATCAGCAAGTATATTTGTTTTTCCAAAATCATTATTATTTTTGTACTTATGCGGAAAAATAAGATTCACAGCAGCCGCGTTAATTCATGAGCCAAGAAATGTGGCAGTGTGCATGCGCAGGGAATATTTCCCGCCATATCTGACTCATCGTGCGCTAAATAATCTTCTGCTGCAGCTGATGTGCGGTTCCAATGCGGTTTCTCGATCTGCTTTCAAGACGTTGAAGTTGCGTCTTGCGTCAAGTTTCGTCGATGAGATGAAACGATCACCCTAGAAAAAATATCGAGCATTCCGATGAACGAGACTCAAAATAATTCATGATTCCAGGTTACTATTTGGCCCTGCTGCAGCCAGAGTCATCAAATAATTTGTGCGACGACTTCGACGATGCTCTTTGGATTATGTAGAACATTGTGTCTGAATCAAATGTACGTGAATAAAAGATTTGATTCAGAAGCTTTGCTTGATTCAGTCACGATGGTGGCCGATTCATCTGCGACGCCACGCGATCCAGACGCGACGCTACGCGATCCAGCCGCGACGTTACGTGATCCCGCCGCGACGCCACGCGATCTGGCAGGTTGTGATGCAGTTTTTGGGTGAATATTCATGTTTTTCAGGATGCTCCTACTGCATTTTGACTCACACCAAAGGTCTGATTCATCCGCGACGCAACACAATTCAGCCGCGACGCCACGCGATCCAGTTACGACACTACGCGATCCCGCCGCGACGCCACGCGATCTCGCAGGTTGTGATGCAGTTTTTGTGTGAATATTCATGTTTTTCAGGAAGCTGCTGATGCTGCATTCTGACTTTCACCAGAGATCAAGCTTGTCGTTATCCAACCTTTATCAGAACTGCCAATCTTCAAGATATTTCATTTTCCAATCAATTTTCCTACTCGAGGTCTAAATTGGATGCAGTTCGTGATGGCTTCAACTGCTTCAAAAACAGTGCTCTGATTCTCTCCATCTGCATAGTCATGAAAGAACCCATCAGATACTTGATGCTCTGGAAGTAATGAGATGTGAGCAAAGCAGATTCAGCTTCCGACTAAAACATTGGTTGAAGATTGAGGTACACATTTTGTCAACAAGTAGTTTCAAACTATTATTACAAACTGCATTCAGTTTGGACATTGAATACAAAGATTGGTTGGGAAATAAACCATCTTAAAGCTTGGCAATTCTGTACAAAAAGGCTGGACAACGACAAGCTCCATCAGGGTTTGTTTGTCAATCATTGTTTTGATCCAAGTTTTGAAGTGAGTGCTGTTTGTAAAAGTTCCAACTTCTTGTTGCAAGAATAGTGCTCTTCAATCTCTGAACAGTGTCTCAGTGCACCACCATTCAATACAGAACTTAGAAGAGACACAGATTGATAAACAAACTGTGATGGAGCTTGTCGTCATCCAACCTTTTCGTACAGAACTGCCAAGCTCCCAAGCTAGTTTATTACCCAACTAAATTTTGTATTTAAGATCTGAAGTGAATTTAGTTTCTGATAGTTTCAACTACTTGTTGAGAAAAGTGTGCTACTCCATCTCAACCTGATGATTTGATTGAAAGCTGAATGTGCTTTGCTAACATCTCATTACTTACAGAGTATCAAGTTTCTAGTGTTTTTCATCACTCCGCAGATGAACAGAGTGATCGGTCAAATATTGAGAAGCACTATTCTCTCAACTAGTAGTCGAAAAATATCACAAACTGCATCCAGTCCAGACCTTAAGTACAAACATTGGTTGGGTAATAAACTATCTTGAAGCTTGGCAGTTCTGTACGAAAAGCTTGGACAACGACAAGCTCCATCAGGGTTGGTTTGTCAATCATTGTTCTGATCCAAGTTTTCAAGTGAATGCAGTTTGTAATAGTTATAACCTCTGTTGCAAGAATAGTGCGCCTCAAACTCTGAACTCGGTGTTTCATTTCACCACCATTGAATTCAGAACTTTAATGGAAACAATGAAGACAAACAAACTGTAATGGAGTTTGTCATTATCCAACCTTATCATACAGAACTGCCAAGCTCCAAGCTAGTTTATTCCCCAACCAATGTTTGTATCCAAGGTTTGAAGTAAATGCAGTCTGTGATATTTTCAACTCCTTCTTGAGAGTATGGTGCTTCTCAATCCTTGCCCGGTCATTCACTCCGTCATCGAGTGATGAAAAACACCAGCTACTTGATACTCTGGAAGGAATGGGATGTGAGCAAAGTAGATTTGAATCAAGCAAAGCTTCTGAATCTAATCTTTTGTTAACGCACATTTGATTCAGACACAATGTTCTACATAATCCAAAGAGCATCGTCGAAGTCGTCGCACAAATTATTTGATGACTCTGGCTGCAGCAGGGCCAAATAGTAACCTGGAATCATGAATTATTTTGAGTCTCGTTCATCGGAATGCTCGATATTTTTTCTAGGGTGATCGTTTCATCTCATCGCCGAAACTTGACGCAAGACGCAACTTCAACGTCTTGAAAGCAGACCGAGAAACCGCATTGGAACCGCACATCAGCTGCAGCAGAAGATTATTTAGCAGACGATGAGTCAGATATGGCGGGAAATATTCCCTGCGCATGCGCACTGCCACATTTCTTGGCTCATGAATTAACGCGGCTGCTGTGAACCTCATTTTTCCGCATAAGTACAAAAATAATAATCATTTCGGAAAAACAAAAATACCCGCTGATAGAGGAGATCGGCAGCAATTCAGCCCAAATTTCCCACAATTCCTGGGTTGTATAGTTTTTGTTTAAAAAAATGGTGAAGTTTTTCCAGCACCCGAAAATTGTTTTATTTTTCCTGGGAAAGCAAAAAGAGCCACAAATTTTTTGAAAACGGTTTCTTGATCCGCAATCAATCCACAATTTGTAGGTATGTTTTTGGGGAATATTTTTGATGACCGGGTGCCCAGTCCACGGAAGTGGCCGCGTCGGAGTCTCACGCAGAACGGGGAACACTTTTCGCAATGGTTTCTCTATCAATTGAGATGGGTTTGGTTGCAAATGACTCGGAACTTCTCCAGGAATGTGCTTCTGGTACGATTAGTGCGGGCATACGTCTCTATCTCCCTCAAAACTCGATGTAAGGTACAAGGTCACGCTCTCTGCGAATCAGAATTGGAATATCTCGCGATTCAAGGATTTCTTTAGTGAGAGACATCCATCCTCACAGATTGTATCAGAGGCACATTCCTGAAGCGATTCCGAGTCATTTGCAACCACCCCCGTTTTAATTGGTGTAAGAATCATCGCGTAAGTTGTACCCCCGTTTTCGGCGTGAGACTCCAACATGGCCTTTCTCCAATTTTCTTCCCTATCGATAAGGATTGATACCACATCTACTGCGAAAGACCAGTATGTTTGTGTTGAACTCTAAAACTTGATCACGGTCGTATAATTACACAGGTCTGGAGACTCCATTGGTTCAGCGGGCGCTCGTAATGAGACAGGGTGAGCTTCCAATTTTAACCACGGGAAAAAGAGTGCTTCGATCCTGTTAGTATATCATGTAATAAAAACATCAACATAACCCAATGAGATATATCCGATAAGAGATATAATTGTGCATACATTGGAGTTACACTAACAAGGAGGGACCACGGGATCTGGGTCGCCAATCATCCCCAAATTTCTTCCACAGTTTGGTACCATCGCGGACATAAGGAATCCAGAGTCAAATAGGCCTTCTGTCCAGAGCTCCAAGCAAAAATGTTAGCGTTACCAGTATATCGATGTATACCACTTTCTAACATGGACCTATATGAGCAATGTGAATCTCAGTGGCTGTATCTCTGGACAGGAGACCCATTTGACGGAGTTTCTCTGGATTATTCATATACTCGATAGTACAAAACTGTAAAAAAATCTTGGGGGAGTTTGGCCACCCGGCCCCCGTGGTTCCCCCTTGTAAGTAACCTTCGTGTCATAAGTGATCAAATTTTATGAGCTCTACCAAAAGTGAGATGGCCATTAATTGATCGTATGATCCTACTCTGCATGTGAACCATAATCTGTGATATCATATCATCAAAACACTGTCTTTCTCATGTGTTATTCTTTGGAGGATAAATACAGGCAACTAGTTATTTCGAGAGTTACTTCTAAATCCACGGGCTCAATTTTTTGGTGACTGAATGATTCTTTTGCAATCGTAACATCACTCATTGTTACCGTCTTGATAGACTGTTATTCGTTTGCAATAGTTCTTTTTCTAGCAGAAGGATCAGGAATATTGGCTTTTATTTACCGGGTACCTGACTTTTGGGCTCTACCCCGGTATCCCCCGTGAGAGTGAAAATACTGGTTTTTATCTACCGGGTACCCGACTTTCAGCTCAACCCCGGTTGCCCACATGGGCGCGGGGTAAGGGTACGCCCTGTCAGCGCGTCGGTTTAGAAGATGGCCATCACTGAGCCACAACTGACTCAGTAAAAGCCCGCTCCTCCTCCCCGACTACCGGCTTTCGGGCGCGGCTCCCAGCAAAAGGCCGAAACCACCCCTCGGTGGGGGGTGTGGGACTCTTGTAGGTTTCCTTGGAGCCCCTCGGGTTGCTAGATGAGTCATCCAGGCTCGCATTGTTATCGTGCGGAGACGATTCCAATGCGAGTCCCTAGACTCACCCATTCCCGTGGTGCCGGAACGAGATGTGCGGTCTCTACGCTCGCGGCGGGCGCCGACTGGGGCCGGGAGTTCGTCAGATTCCAAGGCTGAGACACCGAGGTGCCTCAACCCTCCTTGCGAGTTTTTGGGAGAGGCCAAAGCGCGCCAAACACTAGTCTCAGGGCCAGGTTCCTCCCTACCGGATTCGGACTGAAACTCAGGTACGGTGTCCCGACAACTGGGACCGGAGGGTCGTCACACCCAGGGATTCAAAGTCCCCCGTGCGGTTAACCCCGTGAGAGTGGGGCAGGGATACGACGTCTCATCCCGTCGGAGTGGAAAACGGCCATCACCAAGCCACGAATGACTCAGTATTGACCCGCTCTTCCCCGCCGACTACCGAGTCTTGGGCTCAGCTTCCAGCACAAGGCCGACACCCGCCCCTCGGCGGAGGACTTGGGGCTCTTCTAGATTTTTTGAATCGATCAAGATTAAACTCGAGTTCATTTATAAGTGACTACCTATAGATTATGTCCAAGTTCTCCTGTAAAATATGATTATCAATATTAGATTCAATTTTTATGGGTAACTCAAGGTCATCGGCATAAAGTAAACAAGGGCTTTCTAGATAATGTCATTCACATAAATGTTTGAAGAAATGAGACCCAATTGGGATTTTTGAGGAATGCCTGAGGTGATTTTGCACAAGTCTGGAAGGAAACCATCGCTTCGTAAGATCTGTTCTGTGTCAAATAAATATGACTTTTTCCAATTCAGGAGAGCGCATTGTATACCCAAATTATTCAATGAGCTTTTCTATGAGCTCATTCTGGATAACCCTATCGAAAAGTTCAGAATAATTCAATTAAAAAACATCTGTTCGTTTGAAATCTTACGTTTCTCAAACACAGAATCACAAAACTCCAATAAGTTATCCATAGTTGATTTGGCCTTAATTGATTCATTTTCGACCAGCTTTTTCATTCAAGTTTTCCGGCTCAATAGACCAATCAGCCGGTTAATTGTTTCACTGTGAGAAGAAATTCTTAAAATCAGGTCCGTCGCGCGTCGTCTGAAAATTAACATTACGAGGTTAGGGCATTTGTTGTGATTCAGTACGACTTTTCCCTGACTTTGAGAAATTCTTCTTAGAGTGTTGGTAATTACTAATCATCAATCACTGATCGCTAAACACCAATCGCTTGTCACCTATCACTGATCACTAATCACTAATCATTAATCACCGATCACTAATCACCAATGAATAACTACTAGTCCTCAATCACTTATGCTCAATCACCAATCACTTACCACCTATCACTGATCACCAATCACAGATCACTAATTACCAATCACCGATCGCTAATCACCAATGACTAATCATTAGTCCTCAATCACTAATAACCAATCACCAATCACTAATTACCAATCACTATTTACTAATCATGAATCACCACCACCAAACACACCAACCTACTCATCCGCCCGACCATAGCTACCCACCTCTTCACCCGAACTCCTCCACCCACCATGCCGATCCACCCATCAACTATCTACTAGATAGTATCTAGCCACCCATTATACTTCACTCCTTTCACATAGATAACCCGATACGCGGAATCCGGACGGACAAATTATAAAATTTGAGGCTTATCATTTATGTTCTTCAAACCCGAATTCGTCTCTCCATCTTCTAAACAACTCGTCAGCCTTGCAACTGCTCCCTTGCTATATCCTCATTGTTGGGATCCCCTATCCTATCACAAATTGCGATTGTGCGATTGATCGATTAATTTCTTGAAAGCATCGAATTCGGAGTGCAGCTACGTTCACGTCGGTGAAATCTAATGTCCATATCTCTAGAGTCGAGAGCTATCGACCACTACCATAAGATTATGACAACATATTCGTCATCTTGGATTGCTTCGCGTGAGCATGCGTATGAATGAGCGTTGATGCCACGCATGTTTTATACCGACACGCGGCCGTCTATCAGACGAGTATGTCCGGTTGCCTGTTTTCAGGATGACTAAATCATGGTCTGACCCTTTGATTGTGATCTGCCTCCCATCTTTGGTGAGAGTTATATGCATAACTTGATTTCACCCACTCGGTAAAATAGTCGACAAGTCTGCATTCTTTCATGTGTTGCTGAGTAAAAATGAGAGCAATGAAGATAAGTCTAATAAGAAATTATGTGCATGTTGTGGAGTCTTACAACAGATGAGTTGTGAATCTGAGGAGATTTCCATTCCATAAAATTCACCTTACAGTGTTCATCGTGTTGAAAGAGCGAGGAATATTGAGAGCACTTAGTGAAGAATCGGCCATTATTATAGTTTTAATTTTTTTTGAAAATATCACATGCCATATTGTTATCTGAGAGTCATGAAAGCACTGTGTAATGATGGCAATAAGAATTACAAACCATTCTGAATTATTTTGGGAAACGGGAAGCTCATCGTTGTTTCGGCAAAATCAATGTTCTGTGAGTGGATCACGGTCGTATAAACAGGTCTGGAAACTCTCATTGCAAACATGGTTCACTTACCCGGGATCGAAAGTTTCCTCTATAGATACCCATCACTTTGGCTAGTGGCGCTGCGATCGAGTAGTGAATTGTTTTGATTTATCAAAGTCAACAATACCACGGGGAAACCATTTGCATTATATGGTAAACTTGATTATATTCCATATTGGTAAGAGTGGTCGCGCGCGGAGACAAAGTGCTTTGTGGATTCATTTTCTTTACCAAAAATTCGTTCATGTCCAGGATCTAAAGAGCGTCCCAGCTGCCAGAAAAGTCTCGAGAAAAGCTGCACAAATTGGAAAGTGCGTGGCTGATACTTATCACAGATTCATTATGCTGATGATCTCGCATTCGATGGTAGTTGCAGTGAAATTTCACAAGTATGTACATGATTGAAACTTTCTTGATTCTAAGCTGTTCAAGATTCAAACGCCGTTTCATAAAAGAATGAAACGATCTAGATTTGCACGTCAAGAAGTTTTGTTTACATTTCGATGTAAACAATTCACTACTCGACTGAAGCGCCACACTCGCGGTGGTGGAAATAGGCAGCGCTAGTGGCATCAATAAGAGGACCACATTTCATAATGGGGTTTCCAGACCTGTTTATACGACCGTGGTGGATTCAAGAATCGAGAGAATGACAGTTTGGTTTTTATAGGGGGGCTGCAAATCGGTATATGATTCCAGTGATAAGCCATCAATATCAATTTTGTCTGAGATGCATATGCTCAAAACCTTAGAATATTCTTGCATATTGCATTCAAAAAATTACCGATGAAAACGAAGACGATCCGCGCGCTTGCGCGCGATGAATACCTAGTTTTGTACTATCCGACGAAAATTCAGCCATGGATCGCTCATCTTTGAAATCACAGAATCGGCACCAGGGCAAAAAATGGAACAAGGCTCTCTGCAACTTCCTAGTTGAAAAATCTACTTGTTTTGATTGATTGATCTGATATTATCTGAATCCAAGGTGCACGCACAAGGGTTTCTAACGTGTCTGCTCTACTCTATGATCTCTGCTTCACGACACTCAATGCGAGCCTTGGGTACCGATACGGTCCCCGCAAGAATATCTTGTAGTGAGCATCTCATTGACGGCGAACAGCCCTATAGTCCGATTAGCCGGCACCAGGTTCGAGATGCAGTCGCCCGTAATATGCATCATCTAGGTAAAGCAGGGTGGCGGGGATCGTGCCGTGCCCTATCTGTCTTGGTCGACGCGCCAGTAATACAGAGCATCGGAGCGTGGCTGCAATCGAAGAGTATGGTTCGGGTTCACCGGGGGAGGCCGGAGGGGTCGACCGACGGACGAACAGCACGGAATTCGCACGCTCGGTTAAACATAGCGTGTCGCTTGGCTGCAGATGCAATTCCCGAGACGTGTCCCGCGGGATCGCCTGCCGTAACCCGAGCATCGCTTCATGCATAAACGTGCGCTTGATGCGACGAGATGGCTAATATTGCGTTGCACCGGCCCAACCCTTGACTAGGCGTGCCGTATTTCCGAAATCATTTGTACAGCTCGACTCACTTTAAAGTATTGGATCAAAATATATACCGTCCCCGTGGATCTCAAAACGCATTGAGCGATGCTCATATTCACGTTGTGAGCCTGTAGTATGACAAACACTTTAATGGAAGCACTGTGACGAAAATTCCTTTAAGACCCGAGATAAGTTTGAATAATTCCTGTAATTTGTGATTTTACACACAGAAAGGACCGGTACAGGACCCCATCAACACTCACCGATAGCTGGAACTGGACCACATCTCGACTGAGACGACTGGGCCAATTCTTACCAAGGAAATCTTTTGGTATTTTTCCCCCAAATAGTCCCCCCCCCCCCCGGTGATCATGCGCCCAAATGACCGAGCATCTGGTATGGTGTCGATACGATCCCGAGCGGGTGCTTAATTCGTGTCTAACGAGTTCTACACAGATACTGCGTTAGGATTTGAGTGGATTAGCTCATTTACCGAATGAGACTGAATGCGGGATCTGGTATAGGGCTGGCATCCGTTCCAGAGGGTTGCTATTGTGTCGAGAATCATGTCAATCCACAAGGAATTTATTCTCTGGTGAATCTGCACCAAACCGACCGAACATCTCGACTATCGTCGATTTTGTCCCCAAAGTTGCGAGTGTGATGCAATGAAACGTGCAGTTGTATTCCAAGCATGAGCAATTGAGCTGCAACAAGCTGGCGTTTTTACGCCTGCGCGGAGAAATTCAAACTTATGAAGGTTTTGACGTGGCTTGACACAGTTAATATCGATTATTGGTCGATCTTTATCAAATTTTGACTTTTTCCCGCCCACGTGATTTGGAGAACCCATGTTTGCCGGTGACGAAAGTTTGTTCGAACGTCAACAACAATACCTCATCAAAGTTGATATTTCATATCAACACCTCATATATTATAATAAAGCCAGACCTAACCTCCACAAGTAGCAGCATACATTTCTTTTCGGAGGTTTTTTTCGGTTCCGGACATGTTATTTCGCCCTGATGCACGATGAACGAGAGCGGCAAAATTAAAAATCCACCCCAACGCACTCGGCACTCCTAGAGAATCACTCTCGTGGCTATGCAAGAAACACAAACAGCACGGGCCCGTGCAACCCCGAGGCCCAGGAAAATGATAAAGAGCACGGCAGTCGCAAAATTCACCATCTACACCGCCACCAAAGCCGACAACCGCCTCCTCGGGCTGCGAATACTGAGACTGATGCACCGACACATAATCTCGAGACCAGACCACATGTGTGGCAGCAAAACAAACTGATCCCTCTGCTGATCCCATGTGATGCCCGCGCGACTGATCCCTCTGATTCCTTTCCTGATCCATCTGATCCCAAAAATCTGATAATTTTCAACATCCACGCAAATTTTCAAATCGACTCGAATAACTTTGAAAAAATTTAGCAAAACTCACAACGTGTCGAACTTTCAGAATTTCTCGGCTGGTCGAGTACTTTACAATCATGTTGTATATCATGTTTCCAGATGAATTCTGAGACCATTCATGCCTAGGAAATTAGTCTCATCCGATGCATCTTGAGCCGATCATTGCTCTTGTCTAGAAATAAGAATCCCCCCCCCCCCCCCAATAGAAAATTCCCTGAAATGTTTGAATCAAGGAAAACGATTGAGGTGTAAAATACTAGTTTCAAGAGATTAGTACATAAATCAAAGTCATCGCTGATAAATTTCTGAAACGATCATGAGTCAAATACTGAGAGACAGAATATTCACGATCAATTATAAAATTGAGAGATTAAAATTTTTGTTTTGTTTCAGAGCAATGCGGCAAGTGTCGAGCAAACACAAGGAGGCTGAACTTGAATAAATACTGCAAACGAGATTACGGTGAGTTTCCGTACCGTAATGAAAAAAATATGCTTGAATGCATCCGTTAAAGATCATGATAGTGTAACTTTCATCGGTTTAGATTTGAAAGCACCAAGAAATCAAAAATACTATCCAATATCTACTTCATCAAACAGCTGAAATTACTTCCACATTCTTGCAATTCTTGCATAATACATGATTGGTCTTTTGGTTTTGATGAACTCCATTTAAAAATAACAACACATGAAAAATAGTGATTTCTCGGATCGATGTCTCGTGGTTTTGATTCAATTCTATGATGAAGTTTTCACCTACTGGGAGGTTCCAAGAAAATTTCGGAGACGCCTGCGGAGCTACTTCTGTTTTGCTTTTTGATTTCACCAGAGCATCAACATCATGATCGTTTTTCACTAAATTGGATATATCTCGAGTTTGGCTCAAGGTAATGCCTCGTAGTTTGCTTCATTCGGAAAATCTTGGTAAAATCTATAGAAAATAACCTTGAAATATTCGTTTAGCTATTTCAGGCTTTGATCAGCAAGAATCAGGCTCGCCTGATAATCTCAAAAAGCAATTCCTTTAACACTTCAAAAATATGATTTCTTATACAAAAATGCACGATCTCTGCGATGAAACTAATCCGAAGCTGTTTCTTTACTGTTTTTGCGCTTTTTGGTAAATTTTCTGATTTTTCATTCTCTGACCAATCAGAAAACAGAAATCTGCGCGCATGCGCGTGGGTTGCCGAATTCTAAAGTACAGTAAATCTGTCTAATTCAGGCGCCTATGGTTCTAGTCCGACCCACCCATAATAGGCAGGTGCCTGAATTTTCGAACAGTCTCTAAAAATACGTTGAGTATATTCCCCCTCAGTCAAAATCATCATGAAGTCAGATCACAAGATCAAAATCAATGATTTAATACTTGCGAACGGTTAAAAATGGGGTGGTTATATTGATTCAACATTATAGAACAGCACGAGTGTGTCGAATTTGGAATATACTTATGATTCCATTCCTTACAATTTCTTGCTAATTATTCTTGATACCTCCAGGGGTCAATTTGCCAATATTGGATTGAGCTGTAACCTGACCCTTACTCGCATCTTTGTCCAAAATATCGCGAATTTCCTTCTTTCGGTATATTATTTCAAATCAGCTCCGGCTTTTATTTCTTTCTCTGCCATATTCACACGTGAATTCACGTTGTGTTTAAACACAATTTTTACAAATTTTGAAAGAGTCGAGAGCAGACTTTCGATGTCTACGCCGTTTGAATTGTGACTGTTCAATAAGGGAGCAGTTGAACCGAGTAATTTTGACACCATAGTTTAAATGAACAAATAAATTATATTAGAATGAACTAAAGGCGAATCATAACATGTTGAGCGAGGTGGTGCGGTCGGCTGACGGACGGAAACTGGCGAGAGCCGCGGAAGGCGACAAACGCGACGACGAGAGACTTGAGCGCGAACGCAAAATGTGTACTCCTCAATTATAGACTGGTTTTCTTTCGAATTTAAGTGTATATGTCGTAGGCGAATGGGATTCTCAGCCGGATAGGTATCTCCCGTGGCGCATGGCTATTGGGATGTGACATCAAGGTCAAACATGGCGGCCGCATGCCCCGAGATTAACACGGGCTTGTTACTAGACAGCGCCATCTGCGGCGAGTCGTGAACTATTGCATGCCCCCAGAATTTAACATGGATGTCACTTCCCAATCGGGCGGCCGGTGGGATTCACGATACGGGAGAAGTCTATCCGGCTGAAATTTGTAGGCGAATAGACTCGTGTTGGGAGAGGCGGCTGTCGGCCGGGAGCGTTTCAGCCACATAGCCACTTAGCTAGGATAATAGAATTGGACAAGTCGAGAGTTTCTATTGGACTGGAATAGTCAGGCTGATGGACTCGAGATACTTCATGCATCTATCGGGCTGGTTCCACTTCAGGCCGATACAGGATTCATGCTCTTCTGCAATGCCGCGGTGGCTACGTCCATGTCTCGGCGATCGCTGTCAAAATCCAAATATCATTTAAATTCACCCCAAATATATGGATTTGTGATAATGGAGCTCCTCTATTGAAAATTGACTGGGAAGAGTTCATGATTATGAATTCCGGATGTTCAAAGGAATTCACAGTTTATCCTGTCGCATCATTCATAGCTCGAATCTAGAAAATATTATTTTGTACTCGATATTTATTTTACTTATTACAACAAGTAGAACTCTTGTGGCATCTCGAGTTGCACAAAATTTTTGATTTGGAACAAGTATATCGTTATGTATCATCACACTGGTCGGCATTAGCTTGACAATTGCATTTTATGAGTCCCTGTCCACCACCAGTCAAAGATTGAGCTGTCAGTGCTTCCCTCAGGGATATAGACTCTCGATGAAAAGTTTACACCTTCGATGTGGCCTCATCAATAATGTGAACATTTGTTACCCATGCTCTTTGCGCTATTATATGCTCAAAAATGACTAAGCGAGCATATTTCACGGCCGTGCTATCAAAAGCTAAGAATACGCAGCAACAATGAATCGCACGTATCGTCGATGCCGATCTCAGCTGCAAATCTTATCGGTCTGAAGTGGAAAACCAGACCAGTAGACGCATTGAAGTATCTCAAGTCTATCAATCTGACCATTTCAGTGGAATATAAACTCTCGACTTGTCCAATTCTATCATCCTGGCCAAGTGACTATGTGACTGAAACGCTCCCGGCCGATAGCCAACTCTCCCAACACGAGTCTATTCGCCTACAAATTTCATCCGGATAGACTTCTCCCGCGTCGTGAATCCTATCGGACGCCCGATAGATATGCGCCGCGGAAGATAGCTATCTGGCTGAAGATCCTATTCGCCTACGACGTATACATATACTGCTTCGCGGCTACCGCGCGATAATCGCGCGACGATTGGTCCACGCTACAGCCGCACAATCATGCATTCTCAGCGGGAGTCACCCGGACTGTCAAAACGCAAAGTTAATTGAATGATTTTCGGGAAAAATATACAAAGAAGAAAGGCAGGAGGGGAGGCGGGGGGAGAGTGGTTGCATCAATTACTCGAGATGAGATACTCTCAACGCCAGGCCTCCTCCGGGCCTCTCGAATCCCGACTCTAGAGCAAATTGCTCACAATATGCTGGGAGTGAATATCATCTAGATGTCGTACTCATTTTTCATGAAGTTATTCGTGTAGAGAGACATAAAAGTGAGGACGTCAAACCGAGAACAGGAGGAGATCGTTCTCGCAAAATGCACGGGGAGGTCCCATTTAGTTGTATTTTCAATATTTTCGATCTTCCTTGTATTCACTCTAGTTTTGGGCTGGTTAATTGTAGAACATCGCACGAGATGCCATTTTTAAGCTCGTGATCTTGTCGTTTGAAAAATATCATGCCAAGTGTCGTATAATCACAGTCCACAAACTGAGAGCAAGGGAAGTTCTAGCCCACAAAAAGCCCCGAAATGACTCGGACTCGACTCGATTTTCGACTGCTTTCAATAGCTTGTACTCAATTGGGATCCACATCGCACAATCATATCATTGTGGGCCATTTAACTGGACATTTGGAAGAAACATTTCTCATTAGTCTGGGGTTGATGAGAAAGAAGATTTCTTCAATCCGGCCTTGGAGTATTCGAAAAAAATTCGGACGTTTTCAAAAAAATAATTAACTTTAATCGGCTGAAGCTCATATCAAAAATGAGATAATAGCACGTGCGAGATGGCAAATGAAAGAGTCTTTCATGACCTTCAAAATTTTTGTATAGCAAAATTTCGCGAGGAGGCTTCCATTTCGATCTCTAAACTTCCATAGAGCAAAGTCGCAGTTTTGGGTCTTTTTAGATGGAACTGTGGGACTTACCAGAAATCAGTTTTTATGATCGGCCAAATCTTCCCTTGAAAGTGTACATTTTGACGAAGAAAACGCGCCCAAGCAAGCTGAAGAAGACGCACCCACGTCCGAGCTACGAATCTTTAAAAAATAGCAAGAAATAATTGAAAAATGGCCAAAAATGGACCTTTCAGAATTCGTAGGGCCCGCTAAGAGTCCCAGAAAAATCTGAAAAAGAATTCCTCTAACTTTAATTCAGTAGTACCGAAGAAAAAGGTATGAGGCGTTTTGAAAATCCGTCGATTTTCAAAATGTTCACCTTGCTCCAAAATGACCCACATGAAAAATACTATTTTTCCACCACGCAGATTCATTAACCAAAATTCTCTTGAAAGAACACATGGCAATCGATTGACGTCTTCTTATATTTCAACTTCATTTTCATTCATGTCAATGGTAAAATGACGCCTAACCTCGTTAAATACAAAGTTCAGAATCAAATATGAACGAGTGTTTGATCCACAGTTCAAGCAGACAAGAGGTGTGACCGCAAAAACAAAATAGGAACTAGAAGCCGAGGAAGGTGTCTGGACAGATATAGAAATGGAATAACAGAAAAGAAAAGAATATCAAAGGCCGACGCGGCGAAGGTCCTCAATAATAGAAAGGCACGCTTTTGATTTTCGAAGCGCTGTCGAGCTTTGAATAGCTGAAGCGCATGAGAAGCTAAAGAACCGAAACCAAATCATCGTAGTCTCAACTTTTTTTGTAAAACGTCCACTCGTTTGATTCACTACATTGATCTTCATCTCTTGCCTTGGAATAGATCACAAAGAATCGTGGATGCCTAGTCTTCTCGGTTTTTTTTCTTTTTTGTTAAACTACTTATTCACACTGTTTCTATCTAATCTCACTCCTTCGAATGCTGTCCTGAGGAAATGTATAAGTCCAGAATAATGATTTCAGCACCTTATGATCGATGCAGCTTCCATAACTGAAATTTTCTGACGGAATTTAGCGTCGACATCACTGATTTTGAAGACGAACCGAGCGCCAAAAGCATCTCTCTGTACACTGAACAGAGAAAACTGGAGATTGGCTTTTTTTATCTTGGTCTGACAAATCATAACTTTCCATTTCATTTGTTAGAATAGGTCATCACTTTGAGAGTATACAGTGGGTCCTGCTTATGAGGATCACGGGTACGAGACGAGTATGAGAAAACACCGGTTATGGTGATTGGAATTGCTGGGTCCGATCCACTTCTATACTGTTCAATGTAAAATTTGCCGGATATTGTGATCAAATTGCCGGTTATATAGAGATTACGCCGAGTCCCAAACTCATGAGCCAGTTGGCCTATTTATGTGAAAATGAATGCTCAGCGTTTGTCATAGTCATAACATACAAGGTTGTATCGAATAAATACGTTTCACTGTTTCAGTCTTTATCGGATCATGATTCTAGCGTGACAGCTTATCAAAACGAACAAGCGTAGTACCCTGAATCGAAATGAAAATTTGAAATTGCTCGGGAAATTCGATGTTCTACCTGAAAGTACTGAGACAAAAAGTGTTTATCAATATTCTGAAAACTTTGGTCTTCATCAACAGTATGAAGACTTTATCAACAAAATGCTCATGAAAAACCGAAAGCAATCCAAGATTCAGGATCTGTCAATTAAATGATACTATTTTGTATCATGATTCTGATAGTAGAGAGATTTGACCATTATGTAACTTATGTATTTCAAGTCAGGAATAGTCAATCATTAACAGTGTTCTCTATCTTTAAATGACTCAGTATGGTTTTATTTGTTCGTTTTTTATTATTTTTAGTATCATGATAGGAAATTTTCATTTCTAAGCCAAAAATTTGTCCGGACTGGAGATAAAACATGATTGTCGGCTTTAAGAACCGCTCGCTTATAAGAGTCGAAATCCCTCCGCTCGATGTGATCCTCATACGCGGGACCTACTGTACTGATGCATAATTGAAAGAATTATGAAGCATACATCAATGCATATCACTCCAGCGAGCCATGGGAGATTGTAAGACGTTATAAAAAAGTTAATTTTCCTACAGCTCTACTTGCCCGTGTCACCGACAAATACAAGAAAGCGAACGATGGGCCATCTGGTATCGTCGGAGCTTCAGCAAACTCTTGGACCAAGTTTTCAGCTCATGTTATGATGTTCTACAAAAGGAATCGAGACTCCAGGATTTCCCGAGGCTCCACTCCACTTTACGTACAATCCACTAGTCTCCTATGCAAATGTCCCAAGATCAAGTTAAATCAGTGAGTATTTTTTGTATGTGGGAAATAAATGACTCAAACTTAGGACGCTTATTAATACTTCAATTGTCTTGGGAAACGACGAATGGAAAAATTGGAAATCAATAATGAGTTTTCCAAATCTGCACAATCTTGAAGTGTTCTGGAAATACTTTTTCGATACACTGGGCGTAGAAGTGCACACCCTGCGCACAGTTTGTCGACTTTTACTCACACTTTATCGAAAAGTATAGTTAGATACACGGGCGTAAAACCTATTATTCGCATCCTCGTGATGATTTCGACCCTCGCCTGCGGCTTGGGCCGGAAACCCATCACTCGGACGCGAATAAAACGTTTTACACCCTTGTATCGAAATGTACTATTAATCCACAGCCAGCGTGATCTCCTTGAAAAAATGACTTTCTGCAGTCAGGTTTATACAATAGTAACAAAAATGAGTGAAAGAGATTTTAGAGTTGAGAGGATTATTAAAAAGTAATTATTTCTTTACGGAATGCTTTCGTTGAATCTTTTTTTGAGACTGTCACGCTGCCTACATCAGGTAGGAATGCTTTGGCAGCAGTATACTACTTCTATAGAAGGTAGTGTGAGCTCTGAGAAGCCTTAACGAATTGAAGACACTATGAGCATTAGATATGAATCCAAAATCGATTTTCAAAATTTGTTCCACTCAATTTTTGATATTTTGCGTCAAGATTGGTCCAGTTTTCCCATCTCAAATACCGCTGTGGTCCGTGTGTGAGACGCTATATGGACAAGACCCACTCTGTTTTTGACTGCTCAAAACTGATCGTTTGTGCTTCTCATAAATGGTAGTCACGACCGTCATCATTAAACCGGAATAAGAACAGTTCCAAAGGAATTTCGTCACAAGTTCAAGAGAAATTCGCGAATTACAAATTGGAGAAACATTCAAAAATCAGTTTTGAAGATGACCCTGATCAGCATACAGTATCTTCGAACTGTAATTGCTCTCCCTCCCCTGGTTTTTCGAAAATGGTTGAGAATCGCGAAAAACCCCGATACACGCGTCCCTTCTATTTTGAGGAGGACGTCCGATGGTGCTTTTGGAGTTCATTTTCAAATTCATTTGAAGGTCAACTCGATTTTTTCAAATGAGATGACCCATTTTTGACCTTGAATTCTTAAAGAAAGTGAAAAATCATGAAACTTTGGCCGAAATATTTCCAGTATAACCGACCCGGCCGAGCTAGATGGAGGTCAATACCCGTGGGTGGTAACGTCCGTAGCTGAAAAAGTAAGCGTTATATGAAAAAATGTTGCGATGAAAGTTGTTCATGACCATAGCAAGAATGATAATGACCTTGGAAGTCATATTTGAGGTTTTTTGGAGGTCAACTTGATTCTTTCAAAGAGAAAGAGTTGTCCTCGGATTCTGTGTCGAGTATACGCAGGAAATTATAAAACTTTGGTCGGAAACGTATTTCGGACGTCGGATCCGTCTTGACCCTGGCGAAATAAGTGGAAGTCAAACCCTGATGACTACCGAGGTCACCATCTCCGCTTTGATCATGAACAACTCTTATTCGAAGCGTTTTTCTTCTTGTAACTACGAAAGCTACCGTCCAGCAGTATTGAGCTCTATGTATCTTGCCAAGGTCGAGTCAAATCGGAATATGTTTCAGACAAAAGATCTTTATATATCCTTAGACCTCTTCACATTCCGAGGTAAAAATTAGCTGTTTTTATTTGAATGAATCGGATTGATCTTCAAATAAACGTAAAAAATGAGCTCTGAGATCCAAACTAAGATCACCATCGCATTTAATCTCTCAAATACGGAGACACGTATTTCGAACCTGTTTGTGCTTCTCAATCGTTTTCGAGAAAATCGGGGAGGGAGGATTTACTTTCTGGACATCCTGTACATCAGTCTCGGTGTCTAGACTTTTGCATGAGAAACTAGAAGGCTCTACGGTGTTCAATTCTTGACAGTCGAGAAGGAGCATTTATCAGGATTTGAGGGAGCACGTATGCAGCCGAATATTTTTGAACTTCTGATATAGTAAAACAGATACGAACAAAATTTAATCATACCGTGTTTCGCTTACTATAAGACGTTCTCGAAAGTAAGCCATCCTCGAATATAAGCCACCCCTTTGGAACTCTCGAGAAATGTAAGCCATGTCTCGAATAGGCAACCCCAAAATTAATCCATGTCTCAAACATTACCTACCTTCAGAATTGGGTCTTTTCTTCACCTTGTAAATTCAGGATTAAGTTTTACCACAACTTCCGTATCCCATGAACGAATCCTGATTCAACTTAATAGATATTATGTATTTTCTCTCATTTCATCAGCCGGCTCATCCGCCTGAAAGAATAAAATTCATTACTCGAATATGAAACATGACTTGAATATAAGGCATACAATCAGGCCCAAAAAACTATGAAACGTGTCTTACAATAAGTGAAACACGGCACTTCATGAGACGTATCCAAATGACTAGGCTCTGAGAATCAAGAACATTTATATCACTGACAAGGGGAGTTCGGAGGATCCGAGTCACCAAATCTCGCCAAAATTTTTTCACGGTCTCTTACCACGTAGAATATGAAGAATCCACAGCAACTATGTCAAATAGGCCTTTTTCCAGAGCTACAGAGAAAAAGGTTAATGTTGCTAGTACATCCATATATAAGGTAAAAGTGCCTAACTTGTCCCCGTACAGCCATTTTCTCAACAACATCGGTCTACTTCAACATTTTTCAACGTACTTTGGCTCATTTCAAAGCTTGTCTTAATACCTCCAAAATGAGTTGAACTGCGTCTAATCTTGACCAAATAGAGCCAATCCATCATAATTCTCTCAAAAGTATGGACCCAACTTACCTCCATCATTTAAAGCAATGTAAATCAGCGAAAAATTGCATAAAATCGTTTCCATCCATTATCATCGCCGTGTAACGTTTTGGAGCTTTTTCGCCGGTCCAAACTAGTATTTCCGAACTATTTTGATGCAATTAATACGATGTGAGTGTTTAAAAAGTCGTAACTACTTACCCTCTCAAGATGACCATATGGGGGCATATTGGGTACACTCCGATGTTCGCATTCTTGTTCCATGAGTCATCTCCGTGTTTTGCACATAAACTAGCTTCGGATCGGGCTTCTGCAACCCCGAAAGTGGATGTTGAGGGTCCTGAGATATGGGATAGAATTCGTCAAAGTATATACGTTGATATTGGCCTCACTCAAGAAATTTGCAACCAGTATTTCTTAGCGGAATCTCCTCAGCAACTCCTTAACTGTGCAAACACAAAAAATGGAAAATCACTTGAAATTTACTGGAGAGCGCAGTAATTATTCTGGGTGGATCTAAAGCACTTATTTCCTCATATTCTAACATAACAAACGTGAAAACAATTTGAAGGAAGGCCAATGAGTGCCCATTACTGAGATCGGCATATTGGGACAAGTTGGGTACACTCACCTTATATCACTTCTTAACGTGGGTCTGTATGAGCAATACTAATATCATGGGCTGTGGCTCTGACCAGAAGCGCATTTGACAGGATGCTTTGGGTTCTTCATATTCTGGGTGGTACGAGATTGTGAAACAAGTTTGGCGAGATTTGGTGACCCGGACCCTCCGGACTCTCCTTGTGAGTCAACATTGAGATAGAAAAAGATGGCTGATGCAAATGACTTCTGTTTCAGGTCGTATTTGATTCTGGGCATGGATGGTGACAGTGCTGATGGGATCACGATTACGGAAAGGTCAATTGTAATTGAGTGGCGGGACGAGTGGGGCCATAGGATGCGCCGTTTTGAAAAAAGAGCAAAATCTTCTTGTCGTTGAGAGGATGCTCCAGCGCTCTTCGATGGAAGATATCGCACGCCTCGCTCTTCAAAAACGAAGAGGAAGTGATCCAGTTTTCTCGTTGTCTTTTCCACTCGCTGTCTTTGTCAGAGAACAGAGTCATTACTTAATACTTCATTTTCAACATTTGAATTGAACAGTATTTCGTGCACTGTGAAAATTAAACAAGTAGTATTTGATCCCTGTTCATCGGTTATAACTGACAATTTGTTAAAAACAGAAAGATCGAACTTTTTTCTAAAAATTCTCCAACTATCAGATTATGAAGTAAGATCTTCTGACTAACTCCAAACGATATAAAGATTATTACAAATATACAATCTCGTTTATTTTTATTGCGTTCTTGAGAATTTACATCTGTATAGTTATATCCCTTGTCCTCTTTGAGTACATCTAATCATTAACAAGCGAATCAAATTATACATTTTTTATACATCCAAATGATAATTATATTTATTTATCGTAAGTTATTGTCAATTTTGCCGATGACTCGCGCGCAGTTTCTTATACATAAGGGTATTGTATTCGGTCTGATTGGGCCATCCCCACGTGAGATCCGACGGTCAAGTCTCGGATCTCTTCCAACTATGTGTTTCTGGAGTCGAATCGAAGCGACACATATTTTTATGTTTTACCCTACTATACTCTGACTCAGAGTTGTCACACTTTTTCCATTAGAGCCACACGATGGGTGTTTCGTGAAATTAGCCTTTTGATCTACAGAGATGCATTCATTTTGTGTAATGGCTTTTTTCGAGATGAGACTTGTTTAGGGAGGAGGGGGGGCGGGGGTCAAGTGAGATATATTGCAGCAAAAAATCTCGGTAAAGGGACCCGAACAGTGAGGAAAATTTACAAAAGTTGATTTTGGCCGGAATCGAGAGAAGTTGAATAGCTCAAAATAATCATTCTCAATTTTGATTAAATATTCTTTATGAGCTCGTTGTAACAATAAAAAAAAATGTACGTGGTCCGGTTTCCGCAACGTGGCGCAAAGTGGCGCTGAAAATCATTCTCCGGAATTCTTACACACAATGAATGCATCTCTGTAGATCAAAAGGCGCTAATTCCACGAAAAATCCATCGTACGGCTTTAATGGGAAAAGCTCGACAACTTTAAGTCAGAGCATCGTGAAAATACGTGTCACTTCGATTCGTCCTCAGAAACATATAATCCACTCTGGAAGAGATCTGAGACTTACGCATTACTCGACAGTTTCGATCTTACGTGGGATTGGTCCTTGATCGATAGTTGTAGATTTTCTTGTACATTTCCACAATTACATCCGCAGTTTCAATGTTTATTCAAATTGTGAGAAGAAAAATAAGATGAAACAACTTATTTGAAAAAGAAAAGAAATATTTGATCATTTGATCGCAAACAATTGCGTTGTATACTCTGATTGAAGACGAGTAGCGCTAAAAAAGAGTGAATTCCTTTTGAGTATGTATGAATGACTAAGTCATGAACCACTCTGGTCGTGACTGATTGAAATTTTTACGTCTCGAATTCTCCTGCACGCGAACAATGAATCTTATTCTATGGTTACATCATGATGATGATGATGATAATGGGGCGTATGATAACAAGAGAAGAAATCAGGATAATTTTTTGTAGAATCGAAGATTTAGAAAATTCACTTAGATTTCAATAGTTGCAAGAGTTCGTCGATGTTTCATCCAATGATTTGCCAATTAACGACCAGTTTATCATTTTTGGTACACTCACCGATAGGGATTAAGATTGGCATTCTTGCAATACCATCACAAAAATGTAGCCTTGGTGCCCTCACTTGCTCAACCATATTGTGAATAACCACAAGCTAGAGAATCATTTGCGATTTTTCTCAAGCACGAGCGTAGTATGGAATTTATTTTTCAGTGCAACGGTCAACGTTTTTCACTATCCTTCTACGTGGAAGATAGGTGTACCCATCTGTTTTCTCACGCCTTCACTACGGGATTCTTTAACAGTATGCCCTTATATCGTGTACATCGTATGTTTTCTCTGAGGAAACGTACCTAGCATAAGATCAGCATCGATAACAGTAACCAATACATACAGTAGCCGATGCGATTACACTGCGCAGTGTAGAACACCAAAAAAAAAATTACTGGCTGACTGAAAAAGCAAGATTTTAGAGTGCCAAAAACCGGAAGAAATCAGCAGACATCAATTATAGATATAATAAAGATTTCAAAAATTATATTCCCAAAACAATATTTCTACGAGAAATTGTACTCGATTCATCTGACCGAAATAATATGATAACCTTGCTAATTACATGATAAGCATTTTCGATTGATCATCAAATGTTTATTACTTTTCTACTCCAATGGATCAGTCTAATAGGATATTCGAAAGTAATCGGTAGAGTCGATAGACATATGTCTAAAATACCGCTTCTGTACTTTGTACCATCGTTTACTATCGTATCAAGATGATTTATCTGGCGTTGGAAAATGAATTCGCCATGAGAATGGTCAATTTGATTGGAAAAGCCAATATCGAGGCCAAAAAACGGATAATGTGTCAAATTATACAGGGTTGATAAGTATTGATTCTCACATGCACTTCTGATGGAAAGTTATCGCTTTGAATCAGTTTGAATAGTGTCCCAAGATTATTGTTACATTTTTCTTGACGTTAACTAGCCACTTTTGAGTTGTGTATAAAAAAATTTTTTATGTTGTTATCTTCCTCTGGATTAATATATGCAAATTTTTTTCCGGTTTCTGTAAAATATCTCTCGAGAAAGAAATAGACAGCCCATTCACTCACGATTCTGTTGATTTGCAGATATGAGAAAACTTTTTATTCATCTCGTTCCTCGAATTAACGAACGAGATTCACGCAGATATGAGTATTAAAAAAGAGATGGGTCTACGCGGAGACTTAAATCGGATAGTAGTATGAGTAAGTGATATCCAACTGAACGTGTTGTATTGGTACTTTTCGATACTTTGACTACTTTGTAGTAATGATAGTGTATGAAAAAAAACCGTATTATTATGTATAACCGGTATTACCATAGAGAGTAGTGAATCCATACAGCTATTTATCATCCATCATACAACATGTTTATGACTGTGGACAATGAGAAGTAGATTTTTCTTAATATTACCATCATAATCATCACAATGTGTATTGTGTAATTAATGTGATTAGGTATTTATAATACGAATAAACATATGTATGTCGAAAATATATTCGAAGTGGTTATTCATCAACCATGATTCCTGACAAAACTCTATGATGGTTTCGGGAATGAAGGAAAAATGAACAAACGAAACTCGAAACTATGACTTGACCTCGGAATATTGAGAATTGGACACCAAATTCTTGAACTGACTTACGACGTGAATTGTTGATAAAACACTTCAGATCGTCTCACGGAAACAATTTTCTTGGTCAACGAAATTTTTGAAATAATGAAGATCTAGAAAAAGAGGCGCAATGCACTGAATTTGGTCTGCTAGTGAGACTAATAATTCCGGAACACCCGTTGGTTGATGATTTTATCAAACAGTCTGTTAATGAATCAAGACTTTGATATTCGGAACTTAACCATTCCCAAAATTCAGAACAGTTAATCCAAAGGGACTAGGCGGTTAAGCATGGTGAAGTGGACCTTGTCAGATATGGCCCCGAAAATATTTTTCCCCACTTTCTAACACCAAATGATGGGGGAAGCAAAGGTTTGTAGGTCCCAAAATCGCCCCTGTTTTTTATGGCACCCCAGAAACCCTCTAAAAAACGCTAAAAATCGATGTTCCTTCTATCAAATCGCATTCTGACGCATTTCAACGAATCGATCTGAAAATTTTTTGACATACTCTTGAAATGTGGTCGATCATGAAGGAAATATTTTCATTCCGACAACTCTCGATTGAGGCCCTAAAAAAAATTCTTCAAAACTTCAAAGTCAATTTTCTTATGTAAATTGGAAAGAACTATGTTAGAAAACCATTGCATCGTGTTTATCAGGTTATTTTGCATCAAAAACAGGTATTTTTGGGATTTTTTAGGTGGTGGAACATGGTCAAAAATCTAAAAAACCATTTTCAAAGCAAATTTTGATTCAGTAATTTGCATCTTCTGCGCATGCGCGTCCTCCTACGTCTAACGTCTCTGAAAGTATTCTTAATCGATAGCTGATGCAATTTCCTTCAAAATGACCCCTTGAGAAAGTCAATTTGATGCAGTAAAACCTGAGATCTAGCTAGTTTAAGGAATGGAAAAATCCAAGGTACCAAATCTGTGAAGCCGTGGCTCCTTCAATGGGCCCGAAAAGTGCGAATTTTGAGTCGGACTGTTTCAAAGATGTGAACATGTGTTTTCGATGTAATTTCTGACGTAGAAACCGAATCCGTGGTCAGTTTTGTTCCAAACCGTCAAGATTTTTGATGATTTCCAAAAAACCGACCGGAGGGTGTACGGCCATTTCCAGCCTTTTTCTACACATTCGAGATGTATGTTGAGTATAGGCAAAAGTTTGAACTTGATACTAGAGGATGCAAGTACGTTTTCCTTTGTATTTTGACCAGCTGAAGACGATGCTGATGGTTTTGAGGCACAGGAATAACTAGAAGAAGGCTGGAAATGGCCGTACAACCCCCGGTCGGGTTTTTGAGTGTCATCAAAAATCTTGAAGGTTTGGAACAAAACTGACCACGGATTCGGTTTCTACGTCAAAAATTACATCGAAAACACATGTTCACATCTTTGAAACAGTCCGACTCAAAATTCGCACTTTTCGGGCCCATTGAAGGAGCCACGGCTTCACGGATTTGATACCTTGGATTTCTTCATTTTTTGGACCAGCTAGATCTCAGGTTTCACTGCATCAAATCGACTTCCTCAAGAGGTCATTTTGAAGGAAATTGCATCAGCTATCGATTGAGAATACTTTTAGACGACGAGGACGCGCATGCGCAGAAGATGCAAATTACTGAATTAAAATTTGCTTTGAAAACGATTTTTTGCACTTTTGACCATGTTCCACCACCTAAAAAATTCTAAAAATACCCGTTTTCGATGCAAAATAACCTGATAAACACGATGCAATGGTTTTCTAACATAATTCTTTCCCATTTACATGAGAAAATTGACTTTGAAGTTTTGAAGAATTTTTTTTAGGGCCTCAATCGAGAGTTGTCGGGATGAAAATATTTTCTCCATGATTGACCACATTTCAAGAGTATGTCAAAAAATTTTCAGATCGATTCGTTGAAATGCGTCAGAATGCGATTTGATAGAAGGAACATCGATTTTTAGCGTTTTTTAGAGGATTTCTGGGGTGCTGTAAAAAACAGGGGCGACTTTGGGACCTACAAACCTTTGCTTCCCCCATCATTTGGTGTTAGAAAGTGGGGAAAAATACTTTCGGGGCCATATCTGACAAGGTCCACTTTACCATGCTTATAGTCCCTTTCCTAAAATAACATATCGCAGCTGGTACAGTTGAGCCTAATATCATCTTCTCGATTTCCATAATAGACTTCTTTCTGGCCCCTTGAGTTAATCATCAATCATTACTCTACAACCATCGTCACTGTACTACAAAAACAAATGGTTTTATAGTACAATAATGATCATTGTAAAATGATGTGTTCGTACGGTTCACTTCGGTCCTTTTCAGTGCAGATATGTTTAATTCGGTTTAAATCAATCTAATTCGGTCTAGTTCGGTTGAATTAGGTCTAGTCCTGTCTAATTCGATCTAATCTGGTGTAATTAGGACCATCAGTGAAACCTGTTCAATTGGGCACTCTGTATATTGGGCACCTATCTATATTGGGCACTCGAATGTGAGACCAAGATTGCATTGAGTCGGATTGAGATCTCGATGTTTCCAATACTGATAAACAGTATTGCAATCGATTGAGGCATAGAGGATTTCGAAATTCAAATACTGATATCGAGCATCCAAATCGATTCAGATACATAGGGTATAGTATTGGAATATATGTGCTTGTGCAAGGATCACAGATGAATTATCAGCACTAAGATTCGAAATGCAACTAAAACAGGCGAGCGTGAGTTTATTATACTTCTAAATAACACATTCTAAGAGAAATACATATGTTATAAAGGTCTGAAAGGCAAACTAGTAACTTCGAGAGACACGAGCTATGCGTTCTGTAGACGCACGACGACGACCGCAAGAGAGCACATGAGATGAAAGCCAAGGTCCGGTGGCGCGAGAGCGTGCGCTATATCTGCACTGACGACCGCTGCAGTTCGCTGCATGCAGGAGCCGGAGCCGGCCCTGTATTTTGTAGGTTCGCGCGGAGTATTCTAACACTCCCTCCCTCCGCGTGAACGTCTGCAAGCACCCTTCTCTTGCAAGCTCTGCCTACTTGCTCTCAGAGACTCTGTCCTCGGTCTTCGTTTGCTTTTCAAGGATTACTCTGGAATGCTTGGGAATATTCCGCAACACACAATCAGTAATCGTATCTGCTACCCATCACGCCTTAGTCCTTCTGAATTCATTTTTCACTTGAGTTCTAGAATTTTTAGAAACGCGTATGAGCTTCCGAAGTCGAAAGTTCGTCATATCATCACTGACGTATGATATTTTTACTCATTGTGCGCTCTGACTTCTAAAGCTTCTCTTTTATCAAACTTTCCACTCAAGACGCGTACGATTCAGCTTCTAGACAGTATAAATTCCTCGTCTTCTAGATTCATGATCTTGCTTCTAAGCCGCTTGTGAGCTTCAGAGGTCGAGGGTTCAACACCTATGCCTCATTTTCTTGGCTAAATATCACACCATGCAGAATCTTCCTTCTACTTCAGAGTGGTCCTACAATTCCACTCTGCGCTCTCCGCCTTCTATGTCCTTCGAGCCTCGACAAGGTGCTTTTTTGTTGGGAGATATTCGTTCAAAAACGCACACTTCACCATCGACCCTACACATCAGAATTTTCAGGATGGCAGCCTTCCATTCCTTGTGGTTCCTCCATTAAAACCAGGGTTTGACAAGAAACATAACAAAATGCCGTTATCGATTTCGTTGTGTTACTTAATCATGACAAAAAACGAATTGAAGAAGCAATTTCGTTACGTTAAAATAACATAACCAAATACCGTAACGTAATGTCACTAACGTAATACAAAAACGAAACGAAACTCTAATACTGGGATTTCGTTTCGTTATTAATAACGTTATTCTATGGTAACGAAACTCGAATAGTAACGAAACTCGACTCTTACGTGAATAACGTTAATAACAACGAAACGAAATTCAAGTATTGGAGTTGCGTTACGGTATTCAAGTAACGTTATTCACATTATGATTGATTTCGTTATGGTACTTCCGTGAGTAACGTAATGAAATGGAAATTGTATTTTGTTTCGTTTTTTTCCTTTCGCCAAGTGATCAGGACGAAGTTTTGCCCCACGAGGTGCTTAGATAGAGAAGATTGGATATGACCGATTCCTAACGTGCCAGAAATAAACTAGGTTGGTGGGTATGACCATCTATCCGAATATACTTTTTTCAAAATTGTCCTACGACGCATAGAATCCGAGATACTGTCATTTCCAGAGAGGGTGATATTGCGTTCACTCAGAATTTATCAGCGGTAGTGAATATAATGAGAAAAATAACGTAACGAGACTCGGAAAAGAATTTCGTTATGTCATGGAAATTACGTTACTCAATTTCGTTTTCCAGCTTTGTTAGTTTCGAATAACGTTATCCACGTGAATTTCGTTATACGTTCCGTTAAAAATACCGAAACTCATAACGAAACGAAATTCGATTCGTTAAGATTTTGACGTTATTCTAGTAACGTAACAAAAAACATAATGAAATTCTACCCATTGTTTAACGAAATAACGAATATCATAACAGATCTCCGAGGGTTTCGTTAATAACGCACCATAACGAAACTAACCTTATTTGTCAAACCCTGATTAAAACTAAATACGCTTCTGGAGCAATCCTGGCGACGGTATTGTGACTTTCCATACAATTTGTGCATGGGCTTTAAGTAGTTGTTGATGAACAGGACGGTTAACCTGTTTCCCCAGGAGAACCATCCGAGGTGCCCTTGTGCCTCACCGTCTACTTTGAGCCTTTTCACGGGTTATTCCAAATTGCTTCGAATTCCTTGGGGTTATAGCAATTTTATTCCGGCAGTAGAGTGTCAATTCACTTCCTGGATCTTCTGGCTCATCTTTATTCTCCCTCCCAAATCCAGGGAGATTCCGTTTCGGAAGTTCTGTGATGCTACAGCCCCCATGTTCTCCTAGTTCATTAATCTTCGTCTGGGATTGTCATTTCGAGGGCTGCCTCTAGATCCTTCGAATTGCTCCGTCCAGAGTTCACATTCCCACGAATAAATCACTCCCAACATTATCCAATAAATCCTGCTTCGTAATCGAAAGTCGTCTAGGTATCGAATATTCAATGACAGATTTCCTCCACAAATCTCTCTTACTCAATTTTTCGAATTGATCTGGATCGATTGCCTGTCTCAAACTTCGTGCAAGAGAAGTAACAGAGAGGTGTTTCCTACTGCATTATACTCTGGAGTTTGGGTAAGATCATATGTCATAAGCACTTTATCGTGGACTGCAAATTTGCTCATCCGGTTGAACGTTCCTCAAGCGTGTATAATGTCATCCCCTTCCCTGATCTAGCTGGCAAATTCAGCACACAACTTCGGACGATCTTCTTCTACAATCGAATTCTTCATACGCTTCATCGAATATGTAGTTCATCTTCTAGGATGCTTTTCTGTGATTCTACAGACAATCGGGCAGCCAGCCTCTACATTTTTTCCGTATTGGTGGAAATCGAAAAAGCCCTGCACAGCAGTAATCGTTGATAGACATCATATAACTTTTGCATTCCCGTCTAGAGCTTATTGTTCACCAGAATAAATCAAGTTAATCATCGATTCGCAATCCATCTTCTAATTGAAAACTTTGAATATCGGTTATTAGATGCTCCAGGCGGGTGATATTCCTCCTGGCTCCCAGTGTTTGAGGTGAACTCCTTCTTTCTCTCCCTCCCAATCTCTGCGGAGTTTCCTTCGACAGCTCGCTCATCTAATCTTTCGATTCTTTCACGCAGAAAAGTGAGCGGAGGTAGAGATGACGCAGTGGCGGTTTATCTGTTCTCGGCGGTGCGAGTGTTCGGCCGCCGCGCTCGCGGCGTTTGAAACGCCACGGGGACGTAAAAAGACTGTTCGCTTGAAACATCAAAACAAATGAGACGTGTGTTCCACATAAGGGTTTAAATCGTAAATTGTTGAATAGAGTCGTGGTGTAGTGGCTACGAGTTCTGCTTTTTGACCAGAGGGCCTTGGTTCAAATCCCACGCATGCCAAAATTTTTTTGGCTGGGATTTTTTTTTAATTTTCCTTACTTCAAAGAATCATCATATCTTGATATAAAATACGCATTTGGTTAATATTTTCTTCTGCGTGCATTCTTGGTTGTTCTGATTTAAACCTATTGAATTCATATGATCAATCTCGGTTAAACATCTTTGAACAGTGTACAGCGTTCACTGTACAATAAACTACTTAAAATCAATTCAATGCTGAATGTATCAAATCAGTCAATACTTAATAGTATATTTCGTTGCAAGGGTGTAAAAATTTCTTTTTTCTTCGCATCCGAGTGATGGGTTCTCGCCCTGAGCCGCAGGCGAGGGTCGGAATCAACACATGGATACGAAAGATAGGTTTTACGCCCGTGTATCGAACTATATTTTATGCAATTTTCCGATGTTTGAGTGCTTACAAAATTGCATAACATAGCATTTGCGCCTCGATCCGAAAACCAATCACTCAGAAGCTAGCTACAACCTCAATAATCTCGGCACGAAACCTAATATTTTTCGATGAACCGTGGGTGAAAGTTGGCTAACTGTGCGCAAAGTGCACTTTTACGCCCAGTGTATGGGAATAGTTCTAATACCATTTTATTAAGATTCATTTCTGAGAAAACACGCAAGAATATCCAAAAATTGTAGTTATCAACCGGATTAGTCGTAAATTTTTTGAAATCGTTACGTCTTTGTTTTGAAATTCAATTCGCTCATTGGAACTTATTAAAAATGATCAGGTCATCGGTGATCTGATATGATCTTTATCAAATTCATTTGAAAAGTTATCTATTATGGTGAATGTCGAACTGAAATATCATTGAAAAAAAAGAGATAACAATTTCTGAAAATTCATTGGTAATCCAAAGTTTCCGATATCGCTGTGTGTTTTTTATAAATGAATTTGACTAGAAACTTCTTAAAATTGATCAGGTCTTGAAATGATCTGATATATTCGGCATTGAATTGATTTTTAGTACATTAAGCAACAAGGGCGCAAAGAAATTTTACGCACGAGTTCCCGAAATGAGTGCGTAAAAGTGAACTTTCCGCACAGCTGTAACTTTTGCTCAATGCGCAAAGTACTCCTGCGCACGGTTTACCGTGCGCAAAGTTACAACTGTGCATAAAAAGTTCACTTTTACACACGAAAATTTCGGGAACGAGGGCGTAAAATTGCGCCCGAGTTGCTTACGATTCTTTTTGATATATCTGTGCGGAAAGTTGGTGTTCGATCCATACCACCGAAGTAGTCAGAAGGCGTACAGGGGGGAGGAACGGGGTCCAGGCTGGTGGGGGTGTGGGGGGCGGAGCCCCCCACTTGAAAAAAAATTCTGAAGAATGGATCAAAAAAAAGATATCTTGGACCAGCTCATAACCAAAATACGGTGCTAGAATTCATCTCGAACATTGTAATCTCGTTGCAAAAGAAAGGAACTCCGTGAAATATTCCAACTTCCGTTCAAATTTGAAGTATTGAGGGTGGAAAATCAGAGACGTCACATGATTCATGTCATTCCAAATATCCTGATTTCTGTCAGAACGTAGAAGTTTACTTGAATGCATTGGTACATGAAAAACTGGATTGCATTTAAAAATGTTTTTGATGATATATATACGGGAAACTGAGTAAAATTGTTGTTGACATAGAAACTGCATTAATACACAATATATTTCTACCGTTGACCAACATCTCTCATATTCACGATTATTCACTAATATGACTTGCAATTTCTTATTGAATCACCGCCTGACCTACGAATCTTCGGGTATACTTGTGATCTTGTAGATCAAGAGTCTTGATCTACAAGATCACAAGTATACAACAAGGGGAGGACCAGGAATTTTTTCCCAAGCATTTTAAGGGTTCGTACAAGCAGGCACACATTATTTCAAAGTTTCCGCGGAACTACCCTTACACGTCACTTTTTAACATGAGCCTTTATGGGTAATGCTAATCACAGTGGCTGTATCTTTGGACAGGAGGCCCATTTGACGAAGTTACTCTGGATTTTTCATATTCTAGGTAGTACCAAACTGTAAAAAAATGTTGAAAAGGATTGGTGATTCAAAGGCCTGATTCTTCCCTTGTAATTGTCGCACTTGCCTGAAAAAATAGAAAAATTGAAGACGATATCGATAATGTCGACGACATTATCGTTCGACATCGACACGACAACGACAATAGATCCACGACATTTCACGACATCGATAGCGATAACGATATCATGCTGGAATCACGACATCGACATCGATAATTGTAAAATGTCGTGTCGTCTCGTATCGCGGCAGCCCTAATCAAGTCCCGATGAGGACAGTATCTGTCCTAATGCTCACTCGAATTCCCTTCACATTTGGGGTAAACGGCGATTTTTTGTACTCTTGTTAAATTTCTAGCTTGTATGTGACAATAAGTCAGGTATCACAAATCCAAAGAGAATTCGCTCAAGTTGGGAACAAAAATGTACTCGTAGTGTAGATTAGGAGGTGATCAGCCACTCAATCATTCTCAACAGCCGGGTTGCAAGGCTACCGCATGCCCGTCATTTGATTTTAAACTGTAACATCTTTCACTTCAACTTCGTGGGTACCGATTCCCAAACGGGCCGGAAGGATTAGAAAAATGCCGGAATCATCGTTTGCTACTCTGTGATCATCCTTTTTTGCCGTAAAAATCGAAATTGGAAAACGGTTGATTAATGTTTTATTCGATACACTGTGCGTAAAAGTGCACTTTGCGCACAGTTTGTCGACTTTTACTCACAGTTTATCGAAAAGTATAGTTAGATACACGGCCGTAAAACCTATTATTCGCATCCTCGTGATGATTCCGACCCTCGCCTGCGGCTCGGGCCGGAAACCCATCATTCGGAAGCGAATAAAACGTTTTACGCCCTTGTATCGAAATGTACTATTATTGTACAGTGCACGTTGTACACTGTTCAAAAATATTTAACCGAGATCGATCATATAAATTCAATAGGTTTGAAACAGAACAACATAGAATGCACGCAGAGGAAAATATTTACCAAATGAGTTTTTTTATATTAGGATATGATGATTCTGTGAAGTGAGGAAAATTAAAAAAAAATCCTAGCCAAAAAAATTTTTGCATGCCCGAGATTTGAACCAAGGCCCTCTGGTCAAAAGCAAAACCCGTAGCCACAACACCACGACTCTATTCAACAATTTACAATTTGAACCCTTATCTGTATCACACGTCTCATTTGTTTTGATATTTCGAGCGAACGGTTTGTTTACGTCGCCGTGGCGTTTCAAACCCCGCGAGCGCGGCGGCCGAACACTCGCGCTGCCGAGAACAGATAAGCCGCCGCTGCACCATCTCTACCTCCGCTCACTTTTCTGCGTGTTTGGTTTCGAAAAATCCGTCTGAGATTGTCATAGGAGTTCATTCAACCACTCCATCCGGGCCTACGCTCATCAATTCCAATTCCTTCTAGTTATACACCGGGTGTGTTTGCGGTGGGATACCGACGATCATCTAATCCTCTTGAGGCGATTTTCTCTGTTGAGCTCGGCTTTGATGTTTACCTCTTTTCTTCAGAAGTTCACTCAGTCTGTGCACTTCCAGCATTCTTCTTCACCTAGGTTGTCCAGTTCTTCATCGAAATGAATTTGCATTCCACCCTCCCCAGTGGTCAGTCACGAGATCTCCCTTCTCCTCTTCCGTAAGTGGGAGTACCAGATCATTTAGCCCCTGGTTTACATCATTCGTGTTCGATCTTCTCATGCTTGGTATTGGATCTTCTAAGCGTGACAAATTTCTTCTCAGAGGGATATGAACATCATATGTCCCAAAACTGCTTTCATTCGTTTATTTTAGTAAAACCACGCTTCTAGTGTCAACATTTCTCCTTCTTCTGCCATGTTTGATCTCTGTAAACAAAACAGATTCTATCTGTATCAAGACTTGGGTCGATCTCTTCCAACGTTTTGCATTTGGCCTCGAAAAGAAATTCACCACGGGCTCCCTCTCATTCTGAGAATTCACCCAGTTTGCTTATCCAATTACTTCATCAGTTATTACATGATCCCTAAACAGACCCTAATTTTCTCAAGATGCTCATGTTGGCATCAGATTTCGTCACGCGCCTGCCTGTATTTCTTCTAACCTCTGATTTAATATTCATCCAGGTTACGCTATTGGTTACCTCTAATTTTTGGGGATTCCAACTCTATCCAGTTGAAACTTCGATGTTCTTCCCTAGCCCTTATAAGTGTGCTTCTAAATGACTTGGAACTTCATCCGGTTTCACACTCTAACTTCTATGCCTCTAGGTTGTTCGAAACTTCTTACAGTATCACACCCGAGCTTCTATGCTTCTAGCTAAGTTGCAATTTCTTCCAATTTAACACTCTCACTTCTATGTCTCTAGAAGAGTTGAAATTTCTTACAATTTCACATTTTAGCTTCTATGCTTCAAGGTGAGTTGAAATTTCTTACAATTTCACATTTTAGCTTCTATGCTTCAAGGTGAGTTGAAATTTCTTACAATTTCACACTCCAGCTTTTATGTATGTAGGAGAGTTGGGATCTCACATATGGTATGAGATTTTTCAGTAATTTCACTACTGATGTTGTTCACATTTCCCTATGTTCTATTATTTCTACTGCTGAACTTCTCAATTCTGCCTTCTACGTTTTATGCCTCTAATTTGTGTTACAGTCATTTTGCGACCAACTCCTTTCAATTATCTTTCGTGATCTTCAAGTACACTATTTTAGTAGCACGGGTCAGCAATTCTATGTAACACTTGTAAGTTCGAACGACAAATTGTAATTCAAGTTCCAATTGAATCAACGTGTGTGGTAACTCCTTAGATGCACTCCAAAAGGAAGAGCAGTCCTCTTAAACAACACTTATAAGCCTTAGCAATGGCATAAACACCGGATCAATTAGCATGAGCAGTAACTTAGGAGATTAACTGCCAAACAGACGAATATTCCTTTCTGCGGGGATTATTAACTTGTGAGATGCCCTTCGAGGTAACCTGACGATCACTCTTGGCTTCGGGGGACTCCAACTCTGTCTTCTATGCTTCTTAGCTTCGGAAATTCTAACGGAGTTGGGCCCCCTATTCACGCTCTAGCTTTTGTGCTTCTATGTTCCTGAAGAAGTTGAAGTTTCGCCCAATTTGACATTAGCTTCTATGCTTTCATGCTTCTAAAAGTGTTGAATTCCCAGATGTAGTCGGGAACTTCTAAAGAAGGTTCACATCTAGAGTCAGTTCTTTGACCTCTTTGAGGCTTTATACTTTCGATTTCAAGAACTACTCACAAAAAAATGAAGCAAATGAACTTCTCGCTTCTACAGTACAACCTCATTCGTCGTCAGAGTTGTGAGCAGCATCTACGCTTCTAATTTGTCCGAGCTGATTATCTTCTAACTTGCCCTTGACAGACCTCCTGAGTTCTATTGTGCTCCTAGTTTACGCGCTTTATCGCCAATCTTGCCGCCGCAATGAAACCTGTACTACAGTATGTCAGACATGAGCAATATGTATCGGCCATACGCGCACTATAACTTCTAATGTGATCTTCTAGTGTTTTCAAATAATTCCCAACGCTTCTAATTTGCCCAGTGCGTGTCGGGCGATGTGGCTGCACTGCAGTGAGCCATGCGCGTATACACATCTCAAAAGCCCTGCGCCAACTTCTAGAAGAATTTTTCTCTCCAATTGAATCATCGAAGTAACTTTTAATTTACGTCTTTGGCGTTTGATTATGCCACCGCACTGACATGCACACTGCAGTGTATCAGGTTTGGGTAGGTCATAGCCGTGCGCGACGATGCCTCTAGTTCCAGGAAGCGCACGATGTGAACTAACACCCATCTGCATTTCGGATCTCCCACGCGTTCCAGCCCCCCGCACCATACTACACCATACCAGCATGGGAACGTGCAACTCATGGAGATGATTTTGCTGTTCGATGTACCCGAACCATGTGCATGCTGCTACACGCGAAATAAACCGATCCACGCATCTTCTAGAATCCGGCCTCATGCCACGCTCTTGATTCGGCATTCTTGCCGCTTCCACCGGCCTTCGTGAGATCTTGGAGCCGCTCGACACTCACCTCTGGGGTCCTCGAACCCGATACACACTGAGCACTTCACTTGCTTACACAAGGTGCGTCGTTCCTCGGCAGGGTGACCACGTACTTCTAGGCAAGCTGCATCATCCTGGTGCTCGTATAGTTTATGTGTATGTGCCGGCCTCGCGGTTAGGCGAGCCTCGCGGTCGTGCTGGGCCCATAACCTATTGAAATGTATGCGCTTGTGCAAGGATCACAGATGAATTATCAGCATTAAAATTCGATATGCAACTGAAACACGCGAGCTTGAGTTTATCATACTTCTAAATAACACATCCTGAGAGAAATACATATGTTATAAACAGGGTTTGTAACTAAACCAAATTAAACAAAATTATTGAATATGTTTCGTTTCGTTTATTGGAAAATGAAACTCAACAGAATCAATCATAATTTAGTTTACGAAAAACGAAATCAAACTTAAACATTATATCCACAAAATTAGATAAACGAAACAAAACAGGATTATTCTGTTTTTCGTTTCGTTGAACGGAGATGAAAACATATCCAAAAGCAATTGAGTTTCGTTTCGTTTCTTCAGAAACGAAACGAAACGAAATTGATCCTGATTTCGTTGATGAGGAGCGGAACCAAACAAAAACAAATTACGATTCATTAGTTATGAAAATTGGTTCCAACCAAAATTTCGTTGAGATAAACGGAACTAAACGGAGTCAATAATAATTTCGCTCATAATAAACGAAACTAAACGAAATCGATTTTGATTTTGTTCATCACAAACGAAACTAAACGTAATCGAAACAAATTAACATAATTCGAAACGTTGATCAAAATCAATCGCCCCCCTCCCCCATCAGCTCTGTGCAACACTTTGGCGCGATAACGGTAAAGAACAGTATACATATGTGTCGTGTGATACAATTTGATTTCGGCCAGACCGTATAGGAAATGGGGATGGATGAATGTGTGTGTGTGTGTGTGTGAAGGGGGGGTGGATGGGGAGCACTGGGAGGCTACAGTGTGATAGCTGTGGATCCTTTCCTCGATGAAGGCCTGGAGTCCTCGTGCTGATCCCGTAGGCACACAACTGCTGTTGGCGGGGGCGTAGGTATGGCAGAAGGGGTCACTCAGAACCGAGCCGAGAGTTAGACAGCGTTCCATTGACTAAGGGACAAAGAATATCAAAATTCCAAGTAGCAAATTTATCTGCACGGTCCCTTCCACAAACAATGTATCGTTTCCAAGGCCATTGAACCGAAGATTTTTTCAGAAGGTTCGGCATTAGAAAAAATCTTGAGTGATTTCGTTTAGTTTCGTTTATAATAAACATAATTCATATCAATTTCGTTTAGTTTCATTGATCATAATCATAATCGAAATTACTTTCGTTTAGTTTCCTTCTCCCAAACGAAATAGTTTCGTTTAATTTCGTCGCGTTTTCTGACGAAACATTCCGATGATGTTTCGTTTCGTTTATTGCAACCGTAATTATGCATGATTAACGTTTCGTTTCGTTTCTTTCACCGACATTTTCGTTCGGATTTATTGAGTTTCCAGCTCAACCATGATTCATTTTTGTTTAGTTTCGTTTCTCATAAACGGAATAAAAAACGTAATTCAAATTAAATTATTAAATTTAGTTTCGTTCATAGGAAAAACTAAACTAAATTCTGGATTTTCGATTGTGGTTATTGAAGAACGAAACGAAACTCAACATTATTGAAATTTTACCGGAATAAACGAAACAAAACGAAACGCAAGTTTCATTACAAACCCTGGTCATAAAGGTCTGAAAGGCAAACTAGTAACTTCGAGAGACCCGAGCTATGCGTTCTGTAGACGCACGACGACGACCGCAAGAGAGCACATGAGATGAAAGCCAAGTCCGGTGGCGCGAGAGCGTGCGCGCGCAACTGCACTATCCTGCACTGACGACTGCTGTAGTTCGCTGCATGCAGGAGCCGGAGCCGGCCCTGTATTTTGTAGGTTCGCGCAGAGTATTCTAACATATAGCATGTCAATGCTATTTGATGGCATTGACACAGATTGAAATCGCGATATTCTATCAAGGGAATCAGCATTCATACAGATAGAACATCGGCTACCGAATACTGGCAGTAAGTATTGAGATTGATTGGCAATCTCACTCTCAATGCGGAAAGTCTGCATTAGCGAAGGTTGGTCTATGATGGGTTCTACGCCAAAGCGACCTACGGAAAGGGGTCATCTCTCAGATTCTTTTTTAACCTTTTTCATTGGATTCTATGGCCCAAAATAGGAACTTCGGACCACCTATGGGGTCGAAAAAAAATTTCTCCTCTCCATTGCACGCACATCCGCGAACAGACCGAAAATTCATCGTGTGAAAGTCGATGCTCTATTATTCACGAAAATGGGAATATTTCGAGTTTTGGAATAGCTATTGATTTGCGGGTTGCGGCATCTGAAAATGCATCAAAAAACTTATCGGAAACGTTGTCGGAAATTCTTCCTCTGTGATTCAGGGGCCTCCTGGAGGCAAAAAAGTGTTTTTCACTAAAACGGTAATTTCACAAAAAGCCATTTTTTTATTTTCTGAAAATCAGATATTTGATGTAAAATTTTGCATTCTTTCGAAAAAAGTGGGTTTCAGAGAAGTTTGGGGCAATCCAAGTGACTTATGAGCCATTTTTTGGAAATTTGATTTTTTCGGTTTCAGAAAAAGGCGATTTTCTGCGCATGCGCACAAACGTACACTTTCGGCGCCACATTCAATGGAAAGCTGACAAAATTTCCCACAAAATGACTACCCGCAAAGTTGAAATTCATGCACTGAAACGGGATCTGCAACGATTAATTATATCAAATCAAAATCACATGAAATCTCAGCCCATTAACGCCTTTGTGGCGCCTGCTAAGATGACACATTTACGAGATCTTCTCGGGACTCAATTTTGAGTACGAAATTGACCGGAAATGAATTCGGACCACATGGTTTCAACGTGAAATTGTATGAACTTTCAAAATACGCGATGAAAAACCCCGTTTGAGGCGAACCCGAGGTGCTACATCCAACTTTTTGCCAGGAAATACGATAATTCATATTCAGAATTGCGAAAATGTGAATGTAGCACCTCGGGTTCGCCTCAAACGGGGGTTTTCATCGCATATTTTGAAAGTTCATACAATTTTACGTCGGAACCATGTGGTCCGAATTTTTTTCAGGTCGATTTCGTACTCAAAATTGAGTTCCGAGAAGATCTCGTAAATGCGTCATTTCAGCAGACTCTCATGGGCTGAATTTTCATGTGATTTTGATTCGATATAATTAATCGTTGCAAATCCCGTTTCAGTGCATGAATTTCAACTTTGCGGGTAGTCATTTTATAAAAAATTTTGTCAGCTTTCCATTGAAAGTGGCGCCAAAAGTCTACCTTTGTGCGCATGCGCAGAAAATCGCCTTTTCCTGAAATCGAAAAAATCAAATTTCCAAAAAATGGCTCATAAGTCACTTGGATTGCCCCAAACTTCTCTGAAACACATTTTTCCCAGAAGAACGCAAAATTTTACGTCAAATTTCTGATTTTCAGAAAATGAAAAAATGGCTTTTTGAGAAATTAACGTTTTAGTGAAAAACACTTTTTTTCCTCCAGGGGGCCCCCAAATGACAGAGAAGGAATTTCCGACAACGTTTTCGATAGGTTTTTTGATGACCTTTCAGATGCCGCAACCCGCAAATCGATATCTATTCAAAAACTCAAAATATTCCCATTTTCGTGAATAAAAGAGCATCAATTTTTACAGGATGAATTTGCGGTCTGTTTACGGATGTGCGTGCAATGGAGAGGAGAGATTTTTTTTGCGACCCCACAGGTGGTCCGAAGTTCCTATTTTGGGCCATAGAATCGAATGAAAAAGGTTAAAAAAGAGTCTGAGAGATGACCCCTCCCGGTAGATCGCTTTGGCGTGGAAGCCATCCTATACTATTTGAATCCTGATCAACATCATTGATCGTTATTGAACTCCAATCTTCCTCAATCCTGAAAATCATGTTTCAAATTCATCATAAGTGTCTAGATTCAGAACGATTGGATGTATCTCAATCGAATCCAATAGAACTTTTGCAGCAGGGAAGGAGAGTTTACCTAAACAGCTTTCCTCTAAGTCTACCTTCTAGTCTCCCTATTGTAAGTATGGGCGCTATTGCTGTATTACAGCCGAACGAGTGTGGGTGTGGATTAGTGAGAGTGTACACTAGGGAACAAGGTGAACTGCATTGGGATGATATTCAGTGGCCATTCGAGATCTTTTGTCTCGCTCGCACCTAATGGGTTATCCCATGCACGAGTGCAAGTGAGGCGACAGATCTCTAACGGTCACTGACCGTCACAACCGTTGCAGTTCACCTTGTTCCCGCACATCTCACGACGTATGGTCCGGAATTTGCCGCCTTCTACTTACGAGTCTAAGCCAATGTACACAAGATCAGCATCATTGCCTATTATCTACAGTCGTACGATTTTCGAATCAATTGATCAAATCAACCTTTGGTTCGAGACTTTGAGAGTTCTCAACAGCCCATTTGACCTTACCGTGCGGGCCGTATCACCGTTGCTGTTCTGCGTTGCGCATGCGCGTTGCGCGCTGTCTAGTGACAAAAAAGCAATTGTAGCTTTCTATTGCTCAAAATGACAGAAATTGATTTTGATTAATTTGAAGGGCTGAGCCGTTAAGATCTGATCGTGACCGATCATGAGCAATTCTCTCTGTTCCGTACTTTTGTCTCTGTGCGGATATATGGCCACTAACAGGCGGCACGACATTATCATTTCTTTATGAAAGGTTGGGACTTGAGCAATTGATAAAAACATTTGCAATAGATTGAGAAACTACGACTTGATCAGGGTGAGTTTTTTAGATTTTTCCACCGATTATTTTTCTCCCAACTTCCAACAAACCTAAGGCCTGATGGCCAACAACATGGGAACATAAGCTCCATTAGAGACCGTCTCCATACGGCCAAGACCACGGGTGCTTTGGCACATTTTCCAACCCCCAACCGTGACTTTTCTTCGAGTTTTCTACTGAACACAAACTGAGTCTCCCAATACTCCATCTAGGAACTGAGACATTTTGCATTACTTATTAAAAATTTTCAAATATTGTGAATGCAAGTGGTCTCTTATGCGTCAGAAATCAACTGCAACCCGTTGCAAACAGTTTCAAAAACGTGAGTCAGCTTCATCCTAATATCACCGGACGTTCCTGCAACGTTCCAAGAACGTGATTTTGGAACCTTCGGAACGTTGCCAAAAGGATTGCCAAATAACAATAAACTTGTAACACTCTCTGCAACACACCCGTGGAAGTCAATGGATGAAAAAAAAAACGAATGAAAAAATAATAAAAACGAAAAAAATTATCGACACCCGTTTTGGGAATTTGGGAGTTACCGGGCCTCGAACCCACGATCTTTCGGTTATGATTCTGACTCCTTACGCTCGTGGCCAGCGAGACGTGTTAAGATTAGAGAAGTAAAAGGCCTTCTTAAAGTCATTTTGATTTTTTTATACCGTGAAGTCCCCAAGTGCCGCTGAGTTCAAATCGAACGATTCTTCAATGTTTTTTTCTGGAATCGGTGTGGATTATTAAAAATTAAGAACATATAAAACAAAAAAGAGAAAATCTAAAACATATCCTCGGAGGCATCATCCGTGGATTGCATCCTGTTCGAAAACAGTTATTGACCTAAAAATTGTTTAAACAAAAAATATATTCAGAGGGATTTGAGGGTAGCTAAATCTAAATCTGAAATTATTCTTGCTCTACAGATTGTTCAAGTAATTAGGAAATAAGGCAAGTGGTTTTGCTAAAAAAACTGTTCTCTGTGCTTTTCAAAATTGATGAATCCGGTATCCAACAACTCGACTGAGTAGTCTGTTTTATTAATTTCCTCAAACAGTTAAAACATGACAATGTTCAATGTCCTTGAAGAAAAAATTTGCTTGTGGATTCAAGGTCGCTGAGTATAATTCCCACTCGATTACGGCTTTAGAATCGATCCATTAACGCCTGAAATGACATTCTCGTGACATCTTGTTGGGGCTCGTTTTTGAGTACGAAAAAGCCCTCAAAAAAATTCCCAGGGCACGTGATCGATATGAAATTGTCTGAACATTCAAAAAGTGGAATGAAAATTCCCGACTGGGATGATCCTGGAGAGTCACATTAAATTTTTTGCAAAAAAGTACAACTTTTTTCATTCGATACAGCGTTTAGACGGCATCTTCACACGCAAAATCGATGAATATACCTGCGGGAGTTCGAAAAAAATATGTCATTGAGTCCTGAACTACGGAACTTGTTGGTCGAATAAACTTTGATCGACGAGTCGGATCCCAAGATATCGACCGAAACAAAAAGTGTTGCTGGAACACGCTTTCATCGTCGTTACAACCTCCTCACCCCTTCTGATCTCAGTTCTGAGCTAAGGTACATTTAGAAATATTGAAGTGGGCAACAGTTGTTGAGAGAATGGCTTAGTATGGGCAAGTTAGGTACACTCACCTTAGCACTGAATCGCAGTTCTGCTACTTCAAAAGAGAGATTTTGGAGGTTTCAAGACACGGAATCGTTTTTGTACGTCAAGATTAATATCAAGAGGATGATCTTGGGTTTATGCATTATGACGCTCGTTATGACGTTTAGATTAGTCGATCCAAACATTCTTAGCATCGGTTATACAAAAAGCAACTTCTCAGTTGATTTCTTAGCTTTGCAAAAGCCAAAAATTAAAATCTCAGTTTATCCCTCAATTACCCTTGTTGCGAACGATATAACGAGCGTCAATATTTTCCTATATTGTTTTTCTTGCTATTGTCGGAGCATATGTGTTCCTATTCGGGTTCGAAATGAATTATTTGATACATTGTGTTCTTTAAGCTATAATGAATATGTCTCAGCCAGGCGTCTCTCTCTTTTGCCTCGCCACGAGCACAGGGCTCAATTGTTAATTCTGAACGAAGAACACTGCAGGGTTCTTCGTGCTCAGCGCGAGAGCACAAGGCTCTATTTATTCGAGAGTAGGTTCTGAGCGAGGAACACAGAGTTCTTCGCGCTCAGTTGTGTCGAAACACAGGGCTCTATCGGCAAATCAAGAGCAAAGAGAGCGCGCTGGCTGAAATAAATCATCACCATGACAACAAAAAAAAAGCAATGGCCGGCAAGGGGCAACCAAAAAACCGACTCGCACTCGTTGCCAGGCTGTGGCACAATCAAGACTCATAACCCTCTATGAATCTGAATCTGTTTTTGTTTGGCCTGTAACTCGTTTTTGGACAGGAATGAAGTTGAGTTGTTCTTGAAGTCGCCTCAGTTATCATTTCTCTAAGCGTGAGCGAGAACGATAAGCTACATTTTTGGAGCCGAAACCCGGGATTGAGTGTTTGTGAGCCAAAGTTCGCGCAGAGATATGGAGGCGAATAACAACAACATACGACGATCGGCGCGTATAGCGTCGGCAAGAGCTCCGACAGCCCCTAATCTAGGTGAGAATAATCGTACACGAGAGGTTGTATGGCGACGTGCTTCTTCGATGCTGCAACGAAAAGAGCCCCGAGTTGCTGCACGGGGAGTCAGGGGTGAACCATCTCTTGCCTCGCGGACGAATCGATCCCCAGCGTCCTCGGCCAGCCGTCGCTCTGCAGGTCAGTCCACCAGATCGCCTTCGATGCAGCAGCGTCCCAACTGGTCTCCGCAGCGTCGCTCGGGCAGAGCTTCGTGCTCGCCCGCCCCTCGTCGTCGCTGCAGCCGATCACCAGGGTGCGAGTCCCCAGGTCGGTCTACAAGGTCGCCGTCCATGTAGCAACGTCGCAGCCGATCTCCGCAGCGTCGCTCGGGCAGAGCTTCGCGCCTGCCCGCCCCTCGTCTTCTTTGCAGCCGATCACCAGCGCTCGGCTCTGCGGGTCGGGCTACAAGGTCACCATCCATGCAGCAACGTCGCAGCCGATCTCCGCAGCGTCGTTCGGGCAGAGCCTCGTGCTCGCCCGCCCCTCGTCGTCTTTGCAGCCGATCACCAGCGCACGGCTCTGCGGGTCGGGCTACAAGGTCGCCGTTTTTGCAGCAGCTTCGCAGCCGATCTCCGCAGCGTCGCTCGGGCAGAGCTTCGTGCTCGCCTACCCCTCGTCACCGTCGCAGCCGATCTCCAGAGCGTCGCTCGGGCAGAGCTTCGCGCTCGCCCGCCCCTCGTCACCGTCGCAGCCGATCTCCAGAGCGTCACACGGACAGAGCCTCGTGCTCGCCCGCCCCTCGTCGTCTTTGCAGCCGATCACCAGCGCAGGGCTCTGCAGCTCGGGCAACGAGGTCACCGTCCATGCAGCAGCGTTCCAGCCGATCTCTGCAGCGTCGCTCGGGCAGAGTTTCGCGTTCGCCCGCCTCTCGTCGTCATCGCAGCCGCTCACCAGCTCGCGAGTCTACGGGTCGGCTCACCCGGTCGCCGACCATGCCACAGCGACGCTAGGGCAGAGCTTCACGCTCGCCTGCCTCTCGTCGTCATCGCAGCATTTCACGAACTCACGGCTCTGCAGGTCGGGCAACAAGGATGCCGTCCATGCAGCAGCATCGCAGCCGATCTCCGCATCGTCGCCCGGGAAGAGCTTCGCGCTCGCCCGCCTCTCGTCGTCATTGCAGCCGCTCACCAGCTCGCGGCTCTACGGGTCGGCTTACCAGATCGCTATTGATGCAGCAGCGTCGCAGCCGATCCCCAGAGCATCGCGCGAACAGAGCTTCCCCCTCGCCCTCCTCTCGTCGTCATCGCAGCGGATCACCAGCACGTCTAATCGCCCAGCGACCATCGGGCAGAGCCGAACACACGTCTTCACGCACTCAACACCCATCTCATCGAAGTCGTCGCTGCAGTTCCCGATCTCTTCATACAACTCGTGACGTATCCGAGTCTGATAACCATCGAGTTTCGAACAATCAAGAGAGAAGGCATACCGGATTTCAAGAAAGTGGTTGCCCTCGTGAGGAATCTACTCGGTCTCTTCGTAGTATTAAATTCAATTGCATTCTAGAACATTCTCATTCATATGGTCAGCCTTGTCGCGATGAGAACCACACTCAAGCGAGTTGAGATCCTACGGTAATTTTCGCCAAAGCGTTGGAAAATGCGGTTACGACAGTTAGTGAATCCATCTCTCAGAACAACAATTCTAGACTTGTTCACAGACTCACCGCGTCGAGATCTTTGCATTCTTTCTCTGGAGATCCACTCGAGTGGGTGAGGTTCAAGCAAGCCTTTGAGTATACTTCAAAAAATGGCGGCTATAAAGACACAGAAAATGTAAATCGTATTTTCGAAGCTCTGAGAGGTGATGCCCGTGAATCAGTCAAGGCACTATTTGCTGCTGGGCGCGATGCTAAGGAAATAATTGACACCCTAGAACTCCGTTTCAGAAACTCGAGGTTGGTTGTTGAGAAGATCATTTCTGATATTCGTGAATTGCCAAGTTTAGAGTCTAATAAGTCTAATTATGTTGAATTTGCAACGAAGTTGAAGAATGCCGTCATAGCTCTCAAATCGTTTGGTAATCTGGGATATTTATATAGTCCGGAATTGGCAACCGGAGTTTTGGATAAATTACCAAAGACCATCATTCCAAGTTATGTACGATTCGCTAATAAGCCAGAAAATTCGGATAAAGCAGACTTGGAAAAAATTTCGGAGTTCATGATTTCTGAGACTCAAATGTCATTTGCAGCCGGCATCACCTCCTTTCACACGAGTATCACGAAAGACGATAGAAAAAACGACAAACGTGAGCCGAGATCGCGAAATATCGATGAGCAATCATCCCGTGACCGTAAATATAACGACGTTCAACGTAACAGAGTCGTAGCAGTGATGCAGAGTGATAACGGGCGAAAAGAACAATCTAGTCACGAACCTTGTGATTGTTGTGGACGAAGGAATCATATTCTAAAGGACTGTAGAAAATTTCTATATATGACAGCCTACGCGCGATGGAGACTGGCCAAATCCGAAAATCTTTGTTATAACTGTTTGAAAAACGGCCATTCCGCTCGGGATTGTGATCAGCCACGGTGTCAAAGTAGTCATTCAAAACACCACGATCTTTTGCATATAGAGAAGCTCGAAAAACTAAAACAACCTACTCCCGTTGAACCAAAAGAGTCGGATGTAACTGAGCCAACAGTTTCATTAAAAGATAGCTGACTAGATTCGCTTAGTATCTTGAAAATGATCCCGATTACGATTAGAGGTAGTAAAAAAGCTCTTGATATTCTCGTATCCTCAGATGATGGTTCATCCGTAACTTCAATTGATTCCAAATTCGCTGAAGCCATTAGAGTTACAAAGACACGTGCGAACGTATCATTGAGAGGTTTGAGGGGTGATGGAGCTCTAATCCATTCAAGAGCGAAAGCTAGTTTCAAAATTCAAGGAGCGTCACGGGAATTTTCACTGAAAAACGTATTAATTATCGAAAATCTAGATCTACCAACACAATCTGTGAGTGATAATTTAGTACAGGAATGTGTACAACAGACGGGAATCCGCACAGCATCTTATCATAATCCACCAAAGATGCTCATAGGCCAGGCACATGCTGATTTGATAGTCGCACGGGAGTCAAGGCAAGTAGGTCAGTCCGTTCTTTTCGTATCTAGGTGTTTACTTGGGTGGTCCATTCATGGTAGTCGTGAAGTTGTAAATGCCTCTGCTGTCTGCGTTGTCAATTGCGTAGGTATAATGAAAAACGCAACGCCAGTGCAACGCGATAACGATCTCAATGAGATGGTGAAAACATATTTTGAGATTGATTCTCTTGGAATAACAGCTTACACAAAAGCCAAACCAGAAGATCGACGGGCAATTGAAATTCTCGATAGGACATGCAAGTGGGAGCAAGGTGTGTGGACGATCGGTCTCCCATGGAAATCTGACGATGTAAATAAGCATGACGGTCGCACTGCAGCACTGCGTAGACTAAAATCACTCGAGAAACGTCTTGATCACGATAAGTGGTACGCGACTTTGTATTATAGAGAAATGAGTCGACTGAATGACAATAACTTCACTCATGAAGAATTATCTGGTCCAACGCAGAAACGAGTCTGGTACCTTCCACATTTCGGGGTTGAGAACGCGAACAAACCAGGCAGAATTCGTCTAGTGTTTGATGCAAAGGCAAAGCCACGTTCGATAAGTTTCAATGATATGCTTTTAAAAGGTCCCGACTCGCTCAAATCACTAATAGTAGTCCAGTGGGTATAAGTTGGTGACTGGATCAATTCGTAAACAGCAAGCTGACTACGGATTCTTATGCAGAATTCATCGCTGAATACGAATCTGTGGAGATCACTCGCGATTTTTGAGGAGAAATGGATCAAAAAGCGATTAAAAGGTGATAAAAATCAGTTTTTGGGGATTTGCGGGACGGCGGTTGGTCGGAGCTCAAAAAGGTTCCTTTGAAAGTTGTAGCTATTTTTGAGACGCAAATTTTGAGCCGCACCTCAATACAATAGGACGTCTAGAAGCGGCGTAAAGTCAATTTGAAAATTTGTCGCGCGTCCTCGTGGAGGGGGAAGCCTCGCTACTTCCCCGCCGCTGTTTGCTGCGGCCAGCGGGGGTCGGCAAATGGCCTGCTGCACTGTTAAACTTATACCTGGATGTACTGCTGCCAAGATGCAGCTCACCCTTCGTGCGCTGATATATACCTGCGGCCCATATTTTTTTTTTTATATATGCTGACCATTGTGAATTACACAGGTCAATGGAAGCCTAACTTGTAGAATAATTATTCCAAAAAACGATTGAAATATTGATAGAATGAGAGATTCTAACACTATGTTATTCGATTATTAGACTTGAGATAACAAATGACAACAGAGTATTCATAAATCACATTTATTCAGAATAACAAGTATTGATATCGAGATTGATTATATAATTTTCGATTGATATAATTTTCCCTTGCATTTCAATAAATGTATCGAGATCTTTCTTAAATGAAATAGTTAACAACAATTCGTGTTTGCCTCGTTTTTGTTTTCAATTACTGACATGGTCACACTTTCCAATCTTCAGCATTGAATATTTCATTATCTATAAACATAATACTACTCGTATGCAAGCCAATATTTTCATTATTTACATTTTGCGGGTTTCGTACAGTTACGCACTCGGCATTCGTCAAGATTGAATTCGGTCTACTATTGGTATCGATATTTGCTAAACTACTATCACTCTTTTCGTAATTGCTTTCAGTGCTGTTCTCACAAGAAATACTGAGATCGAGAATACTATCAAGCATATGGAACTTATTCTCAGAATTTTCTTCAAACTCTACGTCAAGATTAGATATATCTACACCATGAACAAGAACATTATTCTCCCCATTTGAACAACTTTTGGCTACACAACATGAGCATGAGTTAGAACAATTAAAATGATTCATCCGACATCTACACGGCCGTAGGTCGCATTCAGTGGCACAAAGGCAAGTGATGAACTCTGCCTCGGATCTTTTTCGTTTTTCACCCCGTCTGTTACTAGAATTCATAGGATCTACAACTATAATATCACCTACAGTGCTCACATTTCTTTCATTACTATCCATGCGCAAATCAATACACTTGTCTGTACCATGCATTGGTGAGCATCCTATGTCTACTTCATTCATGGGTTGTTCGAGAGCATTTTCTGAGTTCATAACATTGGCTTGCGCCGGTAATTCATCACCGCTGGTACGCTCATCACGCGTGTATACTTCGATGATATTATTTATCATTTGGTCCACATTGTTTACCTCTGATTCTTGCTGTTCCTCACTGTACGGACATGACGGATCATACTCTGGATGCTCAAAATTGGAACAGTCATTACCGAAACAATGTTTACATAAATCTGAACATTTTAAGCCTCTCTTTCGACAACTACATCTTTTTGATTGACACCCTGTTGTACAACTGCAAGAAATCATTAGCAATATGTCTTTTGGTATGAGAAATCCCCTGTCTGTGATGGGAACCGGTCTAAGACCATAATCAGTTTTCTTCCATCCCCAATCCAATGGATTCTTGGTATAATTGAAAATTTTTTGCAGCTCGTAATAAACTCTAAAAGCGTGTTGCTCTGCTGCCTGTTTCGTGGGAGGAAGATTTTTCAGATCAAATGATTTGGCTTTCAAATTTTTGTAATAATGATTCACGCGAACCTCATGTAAGTTATCGGATAAGCCATCGCTGTACATGTAAGCCACTAACTTGCAACCATAACTTGATATAATATCTTTCCTTGCTTGAGGATCATAGAAATAGGAGGCCAGTTTTTGCATCTCTTCATGACTACTCATCAATTGACAAAATTTTTTCTTACCCCGTTTGAAAAAAGTTGAAGTAGTATCACATCCAGTGAAAACATGAAGGAATCCGACTAAATTATTCAAAATACTATGCACAAAAGACGAACTTTTATACCAATGATCATCCCCGTCTTTAGCGGAGGCATTTCTGGGTTTAAGGAAATATATATTTTCATATGCAGATGCAAGTTCATTCATGATTACCAGAAGATCAATATCCTCTCCAACAACCACAACATATCTGTCGGAATTGACACAAGCCATCTCTATACTAGTTTGGATGATCAGTACATCAGCATCTTCTTCTGCTTGTGTTGTACAGATTCCATGATTTTGAAATTCTTTTGATAATAAGTTGATGAGCCGTTTCTTATTCATCTCATTAGAAAGGAAGTCTACTTTCTTCATATGTATCGGTGTTGAAGCGTCAAACTCAATTTGAGCACCTGAACTTTTCTGATTCCGCCTGAATCTCTCGAATGATTTTGTACTCAAATACTCATTATCTGGATATCCATCAAATATAATGCAGATATCATCGCCTAGGTAATGTTTTTTTACAAAGGCGATGTATCGTGATATTATACGTTGAATATTCTCCCCCTGATTCCAAACAACCCTGTGTAATAAGAAACCTCCATCGATTACAAAAGCTAGTTTATCGAGTGGAATATTGTCTGCAATTTCAAATTCTTCATAAAAGTTGGATTTTTGTGTTTTCAACATTCCTGCTTCATTAAATATTGAAGCTGGGTAAGCTGAAAGCTCGTATTCGAGGTACTTTTTTATGTCTTCTGGGGAGGTTACTTTGCTCACCATCCGGGAGAAAATCAACATTGTATCTACTTCAATAACCTCTTCATCTACGTTCACGGCTGACGAAACCGCTCTGAGTGATTTGACCTTATCTGATCTTTTAAATTTGATATTGCCAAAGGTTCTTATACCATCACTGTGATCACTCATCTTTTCGAATAATTTTGTACCTACTTCTAGAGCTTTGTGACAGTTTATCACTCTATCATCCCCCACAACATTGCTAGTGATTGACATTATATAAGGTGACTTTGGGAACGGGTTGTGAGACTCGAAGAATTGCAAGAGATTTTTAAGATCTTCAGCATCTTTTTGAATCCTGTGGTCTCGAGCATCAGTATGCTGTTCTGATGAGCCCCGTGAGATTCCGGTAAACTTTTCAATACTATTCATCACAGCAGATACAGAAACTTGGGAGGCAATGAATTTAGTGATAACGGCTTCACTTGCACCTCTTTGAATTATCCCACCTGTGGCCTTCAAAAGTCGCATGTACATTGACTCGATCGCGTGGTCTGATGCAATTGCGCCGAAGAAATAGTTAGTGCGTCGTATGACGTAATATGATTGATTTACGAGTTTATCATATTCAGAAGGTGACATTTTATCTTTCAGTTCTAGCATATCTTGAAGATATAAATGAGCATATTTGGCGTAATTGTTGTGCCCTGCGGCGTGAAAATAAGGGAGCATGTCTTTCACTGTTCGCAAGTGCAAAGGCCAGTTTCCTGTACGGATCGCTGCAATTGCAGTCTTAAATAACGTGACCATCTCTATGTACTGAACCCAAAGTCCAGCTGTAGGGCCGTTTTCCCTAAGTTTGTTCAGTTGCAATGAAAATTTATCTGAAAGATTCTTACAGAATTCATCATCCCGCAGGTTTGGTCTATAATCGGGTTCAAATATTTTTTGTTGCAGTGTATCAAGATAATTTTTTTCATCATCAGTCAAGTCAAGAGAAGTAATAACGGAGTTTGATAATGCTAATTGGACTAGTACATGCCCTCTAATAGCTCGTTTGATTTGAGAACCCGTAAGAGCAGCAGCAGCTGATAACTCAGCATAAATTACAGAAAATGCCTCTAACAATCCACTGCAGTCCATAATATTTCCAATCACTCCCCCAAATGACATTAAGAGATGTAATTCTCCAATTCTCAGAATCAACCATCTCAAGCCGTACTTATCTTCTGTGTCTGACAAACATGCATAAATTTCACGACCTTTGGCATACAAAGGTTGATCCATGGTCACGACACCGTGATTTTGATGTTCCATCTCGCCAAGCATCGCGGCAATCCACACTAAGGCTGTGAATACAGTATTATATTCAGAAGGTGGTGCATTAATGACTTGTAAAGGTATGGCCTTTGACATGCGGAAAGTGTCATTTCTGAAAAATGTTCCCAAATACCCGTGCCAGCCTACAATGAACGAAGGTTCCCTATTTTTGTAAATGGACCACAATAAATTAAGATATCGAATTTCATTCCCTTCGCCAGAATCAGGAAACCTTCTTTGGAACTCAGCTCTTACATCTTGAATCTTGACTCCTTTGAGCCCTAATGAATTCCCTCGATCAAATACTTTCGTCGGCACAAAACCCAATTTGCTGCCAGTGATGTCACGTGAGTTGAATTTCGTGATTCTGAGGATTTTTTTCGTAGAGGTCACGCTCGTGTCTGGTGTCACAACTCTAAGGTTGCCCAGTACATGGAGTGTGTTTTTACCATCAATGGTTTGCAAATTCGCATCAAGATTATCAACCATCCATTGGCTATACGAATCTTCCGATACTCCAAAATTTTCAGGGTCATTCAAGATAGAATTTTGAAAAATTAATGCTTCATCATAAGACGCACAAAGGCCATAACTCCACAGTTGTTGAATCGTATCTTTTGCACCATGTCTTCCATGTAACATTACTGCTATAGAAATCAAAACTGATGAAAGAAAAGAACGAGGCCTCGCCGAGGCAATAATGCAGTGGCATATAGCAATAACTCTGCCTGTCCAATCGGAAGGTTTAGTTTTGGTCGATGCTATAACATTATATATGAATTTGTACAGTGATGGCGGAATGTCGTACTTAGCACCATCGAGAAATATACTTGGGGGTTCATAATACTTTGTATCATATTGCTTTTCTCTGATTTCCTCAAGAACGATCGCTGAAGCAACATTGATTATATTCGAGTTTTCCTCCTCCACTGTTTCTGGTTTGTCTCCAAACCAATGTTCATTTCTGATTTGCAACGTATTGCCTTTCATACAAAAAATTAGATCTTGGCCAACATCGTAAAATACAATGTCCGCGCCGTAATACTTTATCAACTCTAACTTGATTTGCCTTCTCCTTGGCACTTCATTATTAGGATTATTTTTTAAATATCTAGATTTCATGTCACAGAGAGAAAATTGGCACTCTTCTACATTTTTTGATAGATAGTTATGCAAAAAAATCATGAAATGACTAGTAGAGTCACTGTACGGACGGCCACGTTTAGCTCGCGTGTCTTTGTCATCGATATCCTTGTACAATTTACACATACACAATCGATGGTAAACGGCTGGGACTGATTCAGGCGATACCGGGGGAATATTGTCCACGCGACTTTTTGCTGACTTATAAAATGGTTTGTTGCACATTTTGTCCAAACTTAAAGCTAATTTGTCTAGAGTAGCTTGTTGAGTTATTTTGCGCGCAGGCTTTTTCCAAGGATCAACTTTTTCGGCGCAAAGTATGCAATGTACAGAACTATCAAACCTTTCATCGACGTCTCGTTGATTTTCTTCTTCTTCTTGTTTCCTTCGAAGATAAGCGGCGATAGAAGTCTCCCTCGTATACACTTTTCTGCAAGAAGTATGTACTTCTATCTCCGTAACTTTTTCCCACTTTTTATGCAGCTCATCTTTTCGTTGCAGGCTAGCAGAGGTTATCTTCGCCAACACGTCATTTTTTGCTGTGAGAGTGGGTTTTGATCTGAGTCGATTATTGCATATCGGACACTTGCCACCGATATATTCTTCATAACAAGAGATGTGGAGTTTCAACTGAGTTGCTTGGAGAAAGCTCGTTAGTTTTCGGCCATCGCCATATGTTCTACTAGCGTCAATTAAATCTTTCAATTCATTTTTTCCGACTACGCATGTCGGTTTATCTGCCAAGTTTTGATCACAAATGATACACTTTTCTGTATTCATCTTTCACAACCAGTGAAATGATGTCACCTGGAAATTAGAAAATGGAACTGTAAGTGGAATAGTAAATCAAACAATAGCTGCTCGACGCGAGACGTATTCTAGCGTTACATCAAGAAAGAATAGTTTTGGTTATTATCAAGGAAGGCGAGTGATTTGACGTACAAAGTTCTAGAACTCAAGATGTTATACGCGACAAACTCTGAGAAAATGTTTCCTCATCGTACTTTGTGAATCTCGTGAGATAATTCATCCGTATCATCAAAGGATTGACGCACTGAATTTATGTACATAGTCGCAAAATCAGCTAGAATCGAATTTTGTAATTACCTTTGAATCATGACTCAGTAGTGCGACGAGCTGCATGTGGAATTTTCGAGATGATCACTTGGAGGATCTGCATGCAACGATTCCTTCTAATGTTGTAATCAGTGGCACATATCGATCCAATACGCCACTCACGGTTATCTGGCGAGATGGAGGGCTGAGTAAAATCAGGGCGAGATCGCGTTGGATTTCGTTCACGAGCACCGAAATTTGCGAGGAAATTTGACAAGTTCTGCTCTCTTGAGTGTCTGAGAAGCAACTGCGTTTTGCCATGAAAATAGTCATCTAGAAGGTGATGAGGTCTAGCTCAAGTCTTATTGCAGTTCATCCCCTCCAAGGAGGTGGATCATAATTAACAATGGTCGGCATACATCAACCAGGCCATGCAAATGTTCTTATTTACTGAGAGACATTCGGAAGTGCCATCATAATTTGCAAAGTTGTCATAAACTAAATCGCCTCGCCTAAGATTTGCTTTGGCAGTGAAGGAGTGTATTCTGTGAATGGGTATCATAATGAGGGTATCCACTCATTGCTCAAAATATCCGTGGCGATAAAGATGCAAAAGTCGGCCAACTTAATTGTCTCGATCACGTTAGCGATGGATGGCTGAATACTTAAGCAAAAGTTATACGAAGGACTACCTTCACTGTCTATATTGCTTTATGGTGTTATTATCATTGTTTTCAGACTGGCACTCTTGCAGTGATCACAATTTGACCGAAAAACAATTATTTTTCATGATCGATCAGTGCCTCGGTCTATACCTAAGTGTAATTCACAATGGTCAGCATATATAAAAAAAAGTTCATGGGCCGCAGGTATATATCAGCGCACGAAGGGTGAGCTGCATCTTGGCAGCAGTACATCCAGGTATAAGTTTAACAGTGCAGCAGGCCATTTGCCGACCCCCGCTGGCCGCAGCAAACAGCGGCGGGGAAGCAGCGAGGCTTCCCCCTCCACGAGGACGCGCGACAAATTTTCAAATTGACTTTACGCCGCTTCTAGACGTCCTATTGTATTGAGGTGCGGCTCAAAATTTGCGTCTCAAAAATAGCTACAACTTTCAGAGGAACCTTTTTGAGCTCCGACCAACCGCCGTCCCGCAAATCCCCAAAAACTGATTTTTATCACCTTTTAATCGCTTTTTGATCCATTTCTCCTCAAAAATCGCGAGTGATCTCCACAGATTCGTATTCAGCGATGAATTCTGCATAAGAATCCGTAGTCAGCTTGCTGTTTACGAATTGATCCACTCAATGCATTGTCAGAAAATTATACCCACTGGACTATAGGGGCTCTGATGCGATTCCGGCAGTATTCTTTTGCGGTAAAAGCTGACATTCGAGATATGTTCCTTGAAATCCGGATCAGGAAGGAAGATTTAGACGCGCAACGTTATCTTTGGAGGGGTGAGAGACGATCGGGAGAACCGCATGAGTGGGTAGTGGATTCTATGTTGTTTGGCTCATGTTCATCTCCATGTGCAGCTCAGTACGTGAAAAATCGGAATGCAGCGTTATTTCATGAAAAATATCTCGCTGCAGCGCGGAGCGTGGAAGAAAACTTTTATATGGATGACTACCTTGACAGTTGTGAATCGGCGCGAGAATTGTCCGAGCGCCTAGAACAGGTTATCAGATCAACGCAAACGCAAGCTGGGAAATGCATGGTTGGGCTAGCACAAATCCACAGTTTTGAATGGAATCGTTACTGGAGAATCTGGTAGTCGAGTTCATATCCAATCCAAACAAAATGATTTTGAATAAATTCTAGGTTTACAGTGGTTAAACGGTAGTGATGAGCTAGGATTCAATTTCAATAAGAAAAGAATACCCGATCAAGTTTCGAATTTATCAAGAAAACCGACAAAAAGGGAGTTCCTTAGCATTATTATGGCCATTTTTGATCCACTGGGTTTCTCCACACCTTTCACAATACAATCTAGAATTCTAATGCAAGACATATGGTCGAGTGCTATCGATTGGGACGATGAAATCCTTGACAAAAACTTCGCTTCGTGGAAAAACTGGCTAACTAATTTGAATCGTGTAACGTCTTTCCATATCAATCGATGTTGTCAACTGCATGGATCGCAACAAACCTCGGCGGAATTGCACGTTTTTTGTGACGCGAGTTCAAAGGCGTATGGGACGGTAGCCTACTGGCGTTTCCGCATCGGGCAGGAACAATACCACACAGCAATAATCATGGCCAAAAGTCGCGTAGCCCCACTGAATGTCATCACGATACCACGATTAGAGCTTCAAGCAGCAGTATTAGCAGTTCCCTTAGCAAAAACAATAATTGATGAGCATAACTTTACCATAATACGTCGCGTTTTCTGATCGGACTCTAGAACTATATTACACTGTATAGAAAAAGATCCAAAAGAGTTCAACGTTTTCGTTGCTAATCGATTGGGGGAAATAAGGGAACACAGTAAAGGTTCAGTCTGGAGGTGAGTTCCGACTAAAGAGAATCCGGCCGATGACGGTTCACGGGAATCGTCCACTGCTGTGGATAACGACAGTAGGTGGCTGAACGGTCCATCGTTCCTTCGCAGTTCTGAAACAACTTGGCCCGTTATGACTTCGAGTTCTCCCGGAGATGCTGACCTTGAATATCGGAGCGGTTTCGAGCCAACAGTGAGCGTCAATATCACAATTCCGCAACCCCCGCTATTAGATGTGACACGTTTTTCCATTTGGTCTCGGTTGATTTCAACAGTGCGCACTGTCCTCCGAGCGGTTGATAGAATGCGTAACCATCAGGAGTCGTCACCTCAATCCAGCAAAATCCAAGCAGAAAAAATATGTCTAAAGATCAGTCAGTCCCAATGCTTCGGTCCAGAGCTGAAAGCTCTAAGCTCGTCCCAGCTAATTCCCAATTCCAGTAGAATCCGGGATCCGAACCCGTTCATCGATAGTTGCGGAATTTTGCGGGCGGAGGGGCGTTTGTCGAATCTCACAGTTGGAGGTTTCGAACCCAATCCAATCATTTTAGATGCAAAGGACTATACATCATTCTTGATCATTCAAAAATACCATGTACGATATGAATACGCGAACAAAAACACCGTCCTGAACGAACTAAGGCAAAAATATGTGATGATCGGTATAAGAGTAACGTTGACACATCTAATAAACAATTGTTTAGTCTGCAGAATTCGACGCGGTAAACCTATGCACCCAAGGATGGCAGATTTGCCAAAAACAAGATTAAACACGACCGTTCACCTTCTCAGGCTTGGACTATTTCGGTCCGTTTCATGTTAAGATAGGTAGTAGCTCACACAAACGGTGGGGGGTCATATCCACTTGTTTAACAACGAGAGCAATACACTTTGAGGTTGCTACATCATTGACTACAGATTCGGCAATCATGGTCTTGGAACGTTTTATCGCTCGAAGAGGAACACCGAATTTCGATATTTTGCGACAATGACACAAATTTGGTGGGAATGGATGCTGAATTACAGGTTGTGTTGCGAGATCAGAGAGTAGATGAATTTGCAAGCAAAAATGATATTAAATTCAGATTTAATCCTCCAGGCGCCCCCCATATGGGTGGAGCCTGGGAACGCTTGATACAATCAGTAAAATCTGCTCTTTTTTATGTTATGAAAGATCGAACAGTCACTGACGAGATTCTTCTAACGGCCTTTCTAGAAATTGAACATACAATCAACTCCAGACCATTAACGCATGTGTCTTTGGACCCCCAAGATTCCGAGGCTCTTACCCCTAACCATTTCCTGGTCGGATCGTCCTCCGGAGACGTTCGATTCGGTTCATGCTCATCTACCGACATGATTAGTAGGAAATATTGGAGAGCCTCTCAAGCTTACGCGGACGAAACGATGGCTATATGAATATTTACCAAACCTGATTGGACGGTCGCGTTGGCAGAGACTTGATGCGCCACTCAAAGTGGGCGATGTTGTATTGATCCTCGATGAAAATTCTCCTTGTTATCAATGGAAAAAGGGTGTCGTCCATCAGGTTTATCCGGGAAAAGACGGTCAAGTCAGGTTTGTTGATGTCAAGTCAACTAATTTTTTTCATTTTTATTATTCTTTTATTCGTTTTTTTTTTCATCCATTGACTTTCACGGGTGCGTTGCAGAGAGTGTAACAAGTTTATTCAACCGGGTATGAGATTCTCTAGGCATCGCTACCTTTACAGACGACCCTGCGCAGCGGCGAGCATGCCGTAGACGAATCGTTCAGGGTACGTCGCGGGGACGTCGCACTATCTTTTCAAAAACTCAACGTTGCTAGTAAATCCGCTTCAATCGGCTTCATCAGCTATCGGGATGATTCAAACGGCATTCTCTTCGAAATTTTCTCATCTACACCATGCGCGATGCCTCTTCTGTCCTGAAGGAGGGAGAGGGGGGGGGGGTTCGATAAACGCCCGCCTCCCAAAAAACAACGATTTTTTCCCGAAACAAAATATACGCGTGACGAGTCCCTCGTTCTACTGCCAACTTGAATACACTTGGAGTACGTTCTAGGACCCTATAGTTGAATTTTGGGCCTATCCTCGAACCTGGAAATCACTGCTATGAATTTTAAGAGCGATTTTTAGCCAGAAACATGTTATAGACACTGTATATCTGACCAAAATCGTTGATTCTAAGTCAGTGACCGTTCTGCTGTCTCTTGAGAAACAATTAGCGATGAATTCTGGAATTATACCACGAGATTTTCGGCTAACTCTCGAATTCAGGAATTGCGGTTGAGATTGTTGCGATGCAGTTTGGGCTAAGAACGGTTGAAAATGCCCTTCCGCCTGATCAAAGTCATGGATTGTAGCTCGGATTTTCTACTACTGCCAGCTCAAAAACACTTGAAGTGCACTCTCAAATGGCTGAACATGATTTTGACATCAATCCCGAGTCTCAGAGCTACTGCAGGATGATTTATGACCGATATCAGTCCAGGAAAGCTACAAAAAAATTGACGTTTGGGAAAAACTATGAATTTTACATGGAGAAAAATGATCACATCACAATCCAGGGTTATTCCACAAAATTTTAAGCATAATCTGAGATCTAGGGATAGCTTCTGAGAGTACTGGGATCGATTCTAATACGGCATGTGTCAAGAGTGTGTCACTAGCGTTGCAAATCATCCCGATTGGCCGGTTTTAGCACGGAATTCCTATTGCTGCTAGCTAAGAGATACTTGGAGTATACTTTGTGATCACTCGTCGAGACACTGACACCGAGTCCGAGAACTGCTGCAGTGAGATTCAGTACCGGTATTGGGTCGAAAAAAGCTGACAGATACGGCACTTTTGGCGCAAAATGATGATATTTGGGTGAATAAAAGAAGTACCGCCAACTTATCAATAATTGGAACCATTCTGGATCTTCCTCACAGAATTTTGAGCACAATCTTACACCCGAGAACCACTGCTAAGAACACTGAGATCAATCCTTATCCAGCAGCATTTCAGAAAGGTAGAGAATTCTCGCATAATCGTGGATTATAGAGCGAAAATGGTCCTACTGCCACCTGAACAGCAATCGAGATACATTTTGGGATCATTTGACGTGAGTTTGAATAGAACCCCGATTTTTTATATATCTGCTGAGAGCTATGAGATCGATTCTGAGGCAGAAATTGCGAAGTGGCACTAGAAATGAACCAGGTGTAATGATTCTAACTCCCAATGAGTACTACTGCTACCCCAAGAATATATACAGTGAAATTTAGGATCACAGACGGGCATTTCTGGCCAAATCCTGCATCCGATAATTACTGCAGAGAAATTTCAGATGCATATTGAGCTCAGTAATGTCGTAAATGACAGTCAATCTGATGAGGAACGGTTCAATTTTTTCCTCCAATTGTACTACTGCCAAGGTAAGTACCATTCCATCTCGACGCAAGTCCAAAAATGAATATTTTGAGCCCGGTGTCATGCCCCCGATCACTGCAGTGTGATCTGCAGTCGAGATTGGGCCAAAATCATCGGGAAACTGTGCGGATCCCACGGAGATTGACGAGTTTTAGGAGGGAAATCATACTACTGCCAACTCGAGAATGATTTTATCGCGTTCCAAGATTGCCAGTGGAATTTATGGGCACATTCCCGTGTCTCAAAACTACTGCAGTGTGATCTGAGATCAATATTTGGGCCAAAGTCCTCGCAAATCAGCGCGGGTTATATAAAAGAAGATGAATCCTAGGGCGCAAATCCTACTCCTGCCAACTTGAGAATAGATCCAGGACATTTTGAGTCCTGCAAGAAGTATTTTTGGCCCGGTCTCGTGTCTGAAGATTACTGCGGTGCGATCTGCGATCGGTATTGGGCCCAGAATCATCGGAAATGATTTCGAATCGTATGCAGAATGATGAATTCTAGGAAGTAAATCGTATTCCTGCCAATTCTATGAGGAATCCAACACATTTTTGAATCAACTAGAAACATTTTAAGCCCAGCTCCGTCGCTCAGAATCACTGCAGTGTGATTTCAAACCAGTATTGGGCCCCGAAACGTCGGAAATCCGTGCGGATTCGACGAGAAATTATGGGGTTCAGAACGGACATCGTAATACTGCCAAACCGGGACCGATTCCATCGGATTCTATGTTTGTCAGTGAATATTTTGGGCCCGGTCCCATGTTTCAGAGTCATTGCAGTGCAATCTGAGATCGGCATTGGGCCCAGAGCCATCGGAAATAATTGCATATCATATTCAGAATCATGAATTTCAGGGGGTAAATCCCTTTCCTGCCAACTCGATGAGGAATCCAGTTGATTTAGGGATCGACTAGAAATATTTCGAGCCGAGTCCCGTCACTCAGATCCACTGTAGTGCGATGTAAAACCAGTATTCGGCCCCGGATCGTCCGAAATCCATGCGGATCCCATGGAGAATGATACATCTTAGGATGGAAATCGTACTACTGCGACCCTTGGAACCGACCCAGCACATTTTGAATCGGAAGAGAAATATTTTGTGCCCAGTCCCGTGTCTCAAAATCACTGCAGTGCGATCTGCGATCGGTATTGAGCCCAGAGTCTTGGGAAACTCCTGCGGATCCTAAAAAAAATGACTATTCCTAAGGGATGAATCGTACGACTGCCAACTGAATCGTGAATCCAGTACATTTTGGAATTAACAAAGAATATTTCGGGCCCAATTCCTCGGCTCAGAGTCACTACGGTGCGATCTGTGATCGGTATTGGGCCCAGGATCATCGGAGATAACTTCAAATCGTATTCAGAATCATGAATTCTAGGGGGTAAATCCTATTCCTGCCAACCGGATGAGGGATCCAGTTAATTTTGGGCTCGACAAGAAATATTTTGAGCCCAGTCCCGTGGCTCAGAGTCACTGCAGTGCGATGTGATACTAGTATTCGGCCCCGGATCGTCCGAAATCCGTGCGGATCCCATGGAAAATGATACATCTTAGGATGGAAATCGTACTACTGCGACCCTTGAAACCAACCCAGCACGTTTTGAATCGGAATAGAAATATTTTGTTCCCAGTCCCGTGTTTGAAAATCACTGCAGTCATTTTTTACAATACGGATCTGCGATCCGTATTGGGCCCAGAATCTTCGGAAACTTCTGCGGATCCTACAGAAGATGACGATTCCTAGGGGGTGAATCCTACTACTGCCAACTGGATGATGAATCCAGTAAATTCTGGGATTGACTCAAAATATTTTGGGCCCGGTCCCATGTCTCAAAGTCACTGCAGTGCGCTCTGAGCTCGGTATCGAGTGTCATGGATCAAGTCTAGCTCCATGACGATGAACTCTAAGCTACGATATATGTCAATGTTACGACGTATGCACACGGTACGAGAGCGTGATCATCCGCTTACGCGTGTATATGCGAGCCTATAGAGTCGCCAAGAGTGTTTGAGAACGAGTGCTTAGGCGTGGGAAAAGCATGAGATAGAGGCGTCGATGCACATAGCGCTAAGCGCAAGAACGAGTATATAAGCGGTGCAAAAGCACGCAGCCAGGTTTCTGTCCTAACAGTCGACCGCGGACACTCACCGCGTACATCAAGCTTCTAGAATCACAGTCGATCACGTGTACTCTTGTCGTAGACTCCGTGAGTAGCAGCTTTCCAGGACGAGTAGTTTCAGCACTTGATACTCTCGTACCATTGTAGCTTCAGTAGAATAATCAGCAATTGTAACAGTCTCTCTCTCCGAGTTATAACTTACCTTTCAATAAAATCTAAGCTGCATTCAATATCATCAATTTATTATTCAGAGAATACCTTGCAATTATAACTTGCTGAGCCACACGGCCCGGTAAGAACAGAAGAGAACCCATAGCATATGAACCTCAAGAACCCTGGTTCATAACACGAGCCCAGAATCATCGGAAATAATTACAAATCGTATTCAGAATCATGAATCCTAGGGGGTCAATCTTACTACTGCCAACTGGATCGTGAATCCAGTACATTTTGGGATCAACAAGGAATATTTAAGGCCCAGTCTCATGGCTCAGAGTCACTGCGGTGCGATGTGTGATCGGTATTGGGCCCAGAATCATCGGGAATAATCGCAAATCGTATTCAGAATCATGAATTCTAGGGGGTAAATCCTATTCCTGCTAACTCGATGAGGAATCCAGTTGATTTCGGAATATACTAGAAATATTTCGAGCCCAGTCCCGTCACTCAGATCCACTGCAGTGCGACGTGAGTGACGGGAAACCGAGACGTAAGATCTTTATTGTTATGAGCAACCTCGTGGACACAGTTCTGATATCCGCGAGATTCCCCGTACATCTTAGACTCGAATTTATAGTCGTAATCTGGAGTCCGGATAAGCGAATCCGAGGCGCCACAATCGGTGCGGCGAGTTTGCTCATCTATCAGGACTGGCAATTGTGGCGCCTTTGGCTGATTGTATTGCTACTCGTCAACAATAGTGGTTCACTCACAGGCCTACTGAGATACAATTCACATGAAAAGTCATGAATTTGCCCCAGGAAAGTATTCGGTCTATTAAAAAACGAGGGAAATAATCTCAACACTATTACATACAATGGAAGACGTTGTCGATAGTTAATCAAAGTTAGGTCCAAATGAGGTGTTATTCCACCACTTCGATTCTTACGAGGACGAGGTACCGGGATTCGGGTTTCAAGTACAGGTCACAATGGGATTAATCTTTTTGTGCGATCTCTTAGCAATGAATCTCAGATTAAAGTCCCGAATTGGGGCTGGGATGAAACATAACTCACGACTCATTCAGAGTTGACAAAAGGAAGCCATCCATTCAGATTTACTTTAATCTGAGATGGACTTGCGGGGGCTATAGAATTTGTCAAGTTCGAGTCATATTCAAATACGATATTGAACGAGACATATTCCCTCGTGTGCCTCGAACAACATCGAATTATTACCACGTTGTCAAGGTTACGATCCCTTCCCAAACTTCTCATCATGCTCCAGTGGAATCCGCACGGATTTCCGATGATTTCGGCCCTATTGATTTCAGATCGCACTGCAGTGACTCTGAGCCACGGAGCTGGGCCCAAAATAGTTCTAGTCAATCCCAGAATGTACTGGATTCATCATGCAGTTGGCAGTAGTACGTTTTACCCCCTAGGAATCGTCACTTTCTGTTGGATCCGCAGAAGTTTCCGAAGATTCTGAGCCCAATACCGATCTCAGATCGCACTCAAGTGATTTTGAGACACGGGACTGGGCACAAAATATTTCTCTTCCCATTCAAAATGTGCTGGGTCGGTTTCAAGGGTCGCAGTCATACGATTTCCATCCTAAGACGTATCATTTTCCATGGGATCCGCGCGGATTTCGGACGATCCGGGGCCGAATACTGGTATTACATCGCACTGCAATGACTCTGAGCCACGGGACTAGGCTCAAAATATTTCGCGTCGAGCCCAAAATCAACTGGATCACTCATCCGGTTGGCAGGAATAGGATTCACTCCCTAGAATTCATGATCCTAAACACGATTTGCAGTTATCTCCGATGATCCTGGGCCCAATACCGATCGCAGATCGCACCACAGTGGTGATGAGACACGAAACTGGGTTCAAGATATTTTGAGTCAATTCCAGAAAGTACTGAATTCATCATCCCGTTGGCAGTAGTACGATTCACCTCCTAAAAATGATCATTTTCTGTAAGATCCGCAGAAGTTTCCGATGTTTCTGGGCCCACTACCGATCGCAGATCGCACTACAGTGATTTTGAGACACGGGACTGAGCACAAAATATTTCTCTCCCAATTCAGAATGTGCTGGGTCGGGTTCAAGGGTCGCAGTAGTACGATTTCCATCTTAAGATGTATCATTTTCCATGGGATCTGCACGGATTTCGGACGATCCGGGGCCGAATACTGGTTTTACATCGCACTACAGTGGATCTGAGTGACCTTACTTGGCTCAAAATATTTCTAGTCGATCCCAAAATCAACTGGATTCCTCGTCGAGTTGGCAGGAATAGGATTTACTTCCTAGAATTCATCATTCTGCATACGATTCGAAATCATTTCCGATGATTCTGGGCCCAATACCGATCGCAGATCGCACCGCAGTAATCTTCAGACATGAGACCGGGCCAAAAATACTTCTTGCAGGACTCAAAATGTCCTGGATCTATTCTCAAGTTGGCAGGAGTAGGATTTGCGCCCTAGGATTCATCTTCTTTTATATAACCCGCGCTGATTTGCGAGTACTTTGGCCCAGATCTTGGTCTCAGATCGCACTGCAGTAGTTTTGAGACATGGGAATGTGCCAATGAAATTCACTGGCAAACTTGAAACTCGATAAGATCATTCTCGAGTTGGCAGTAGTATGATTCCCCTCCTAAAACTCGTCATTCTCGGTGGGATCCGCACGGTTTCCCAATTATTTCGGCCCAGTCTTGACTGCAGATCACACTGCAGTGTTTCGGGGGCATGACATGACACCGGGCTCAAAATATTCACTTTTGAACTTGTAACGAGATGGAATGGTACTTACCTTGACAGTAGTACAATTGAAGGAAAAAATTCAACTATTCCTCATCCGATTGACTGTAATTTATGACAATACTGAGCTCAATATGCATCTGAAATTTCTCTGCAGTAATTATCGGATGCAGGATTTGGCCAGAAATGCCCGTCTGTGATCCTAAATTTCACTGTATATATTCTTGGGGTAGCAGTAGTACTCATTGGGAGTTAGAATCATTACACCTGGTTCATTTCTAGTGCCACTTCGCAATTTCTGCCTCAGAATCGATCTCATAGCTCTCAGCAGATATATAAAAAATCGGGGTTCTATTCAAACTCACGTCAAATGATCCCAAAATGTATCTCGATTGCTGTTCAGGTGGCAGTAGGACCATTTTCACTCTATAATCTACGATTATGCGAGAATTCTCTATCTTTCTGAAATGCTGCTGGATAAGGATTGATCTCAGTGCGCTTATCAGCGGTTCTCGGGTGTAAAATTGTGTTCAAAATTCTGTGAGAAAGATCCAGAATGGTTCCAATTATTGATTAGTTGGCAGTACTTCTTCCCACACAGCATGAGAATCTTTCAGGACCTTCCTGCAAACTTTCAGGAAAATCCGGGAATCTTTCAGAAAGATTTCACTGGAAGCCGAGAATATTTCGGGAAGCTTTCAGAAACATTTCATCAAAATATTTCAGTGAAATGTTCCTGCAAGATTTCATGAAATCTCGCAAAAATATATGCGTTAATGTTCTGTCTGTGGAATCCATATTTTGCTTGATAAGTTTCTTAATCATTCTAATGCATGACTTCATCATTCTGACTCGTACTTCAACTCCATTGTGACGTTGAATCCAAAGCTTCACGTTAGATTCATCCAGGTTTTATAAACTCTTCGATGTACGCAACACCTAACCGATAAGCCGTCCTCCTGTCTTATATACTAACCAGCGTCTATTGTGAACGCTTGCGAAAAAGCCTTTACGCATCTTCAAATAATCCTCACGTATCATTCACAGACCATTATGCATAGCTGGTCCTGGATATGTTATCACACATGACAGATCATTTGATACTACCATCAAATTTCCTGATAGATAGTTTCCCAAAAACCATATAATTTATGAGAACGAAATTTGAGAACTATAGTGTGTTATGCGACATCTATCGGGAACAGAATCTTCCAATGAAATATTCCTGGAAGATTCCTACAATCTTTCACTGCAATCATTCTGGAAGATTCCTACAACCTTTCACTGCAATGTTTCTGAAAGATTCCTACAATCTTTCACTGCAATGTTACTGAAAGATTCCCAAAATGTTCCGTCGCAATATTCATGTGTCATATCCCACAGACTCAAGTCGTTAAGAATTACTCCTCGGAATACTTTAACAGTATAATATGTTGTTACCTCGGTTGTAACGGTTTTCGGTATTAATATGCAGTACCTCGTCACATAGTTTTGCTCTGAAAGATTTTAGGGAGCTTGCGAGAATCTATCAACAATATCTCAGTGCAAAATTCCTGGGAGATTACCTGTGGAATGTTCCCAAGAAATATGTACGGAATCAGTCAGAGAGCTTCCACAAACCTATTATAATGATGGCTTCATTTATATGCAACGACTCGTGATTAGCTTAAATTCAAAAGAGATTTGAACAAGTTAGGAATTCAATGAACCTATATCACAGCGGAGATTTGTAAATCTCCCAGAAATATTTCAGTGAATTTCCAAGAAATCTTCCAGAGAGCTTTCATGAATCTTTCAGAAATATTTCAGTCAAGGTTTTCGAAAGATTGCGTGTAAGATTCTTTGGAATATTTACGGGAGCTTCCGGGAAGCTTTCTCTGAAATATTGCCACGGGACATTTTGAAATGTCTCCTGCAATATCCCTGCAAGATTCCCGGGAGATTGCGATGAAATGTTTCCCTGAATCGTTCTTTGAAATATTTCCATGCTGTGTGGGTTTTATTCGCCCAAATATCATCATTTTGCGCCAAAAGTGCCGTATCTGTCAGCCTTTTTCGACCCAATACCGGTACTGAATCTCACTGCAGCAGTTCTCGGACTCGGTATCAGTGTCAAAATCTCGACGAGTGATCACAGAGTATACTCCAAGTATCTCTAAGCTGGCAGCAATAAGAATTTCGTACTAAAACCGGCCAATCGGGATGATTTGCAACGCTAGTGACACACTCCTGACACATGCCGTATTAGAATCGATCCCAGTACTCTCAGAAGCTATCCCCAGATCTCAGATTATGCTTAAAATTTTTTTGAATAACCCTGGATTGTGATGTGACCATTTCTCATGTGACAGTAGCGCGGTTTCCAACCTATGATTCATAATTACGCATAAATTTGCTCGATTCATCTCACGCTTCTGTCTCAAAATCGATCTCAGAGCTCTCAAGCAGCAATTCCCAGATTCGGGCTTGAGCTTGAAGGGAATGTACGTCAAGCCTTAACTTGTTGGCAGTAGAGTTTTTCTTCATCTAAAATTCATAGTTTTTCCCAAACGTCAATTTTTTTGTAGCTTTTCTGGCCTGACATCGGTCATAAATCATCCTTCAGTAGCTCTGAGACTCGGGATTGATGTCAAAATCATGTTCAGCCATTTGAGAGTGCACTCCAAGTGTTTTTGAGCTGGCAGTAGTAGAAAATCCGAGCTACAATCCATGACTTTGATCAGGTAGAAGAGCATTTTCAACCGTTTTTAGCTCAAACTGCATCGCAATAATCTCAACCGCAATTTCTGAATTCGAGAGTTAGCTGAAAATCTCGTGAAATGATCCCAGAATTCGTCGCTATTGTTTTCCAGGAGGCAGCAGAACGGTCACCGACTTAGAATCAACGATTTTGGTCAAATATACAGTGCCTATAACATGTTTCTGGCTAAAAATCGCTCTTAAAATTCATAGCAGTGATTCCCAGGTTCAAGGATAGGCCCAAAATTCAACTATAGGGTCCTAGAATGTACTCCAAGTGTATTCAAGTTGGCAGTAGAACGAGGGACTCGTCACGCGTATGTTTTATTTCGGGAAAATATCGTTGTTTTTTGGGAGGGGGGCTTTCATCGACCCCCACCCCCTCGACTTCAGGACAGAAAAGGCATCGCGCATGGTATAGATGAGAAAATTTCGAAGAGAATGCCGTTTGAATCATCCCGATAGCTGATGAAGCCGATTGGAGCGGATTTACTAGCAAAGTTGTGTTTTTGAAAAGATAGTACTCGCTGGCTAGGTTTCAGCGACGTTGGTGGATTGTCTCGATGGCACGAAAGCGGACATTTTTTCCGTTGCTGCAACGTTCCGGGAACATGTTTGGCAATCCTTCTGGGAACGTTCCCAAGGTTCCAAAATCATGTTCTTGGAACGTTGCAGGAACGTCCGGTGCTATTAGGGCGAAAAAAACTGAGTCACCTTTTTCTTGCGGAATTCGCTGTAATTTATTTTCAAACATTGATTATTATAAAAGCACCCAGGTCACCTGATGAGCTGGACTCACACTGATAATTTAGACTGCCTCGTATCAGAGAGTATGTCTGTACTTCAAGTCTCACTACTTCGTATTATCCCGCGTGAAAGCCAACGACTCGTGTATCTTACTCGTGCCACGACTCGTTGACGAGTCACGAGTCGTGTAATGTGTGAAATCAAAATTTTTGTCTAAATTGCAACTAAAATTTCCAGATGTTTGAACAAAAAGTTTATTAATAAGGGTTGAGCAGAAAGAAAACGAAAAAAAAAATTCGCGCGTAGGAGATTACGGCGGAGACCGGGACACGAACCCACGATCTTCCGATTACGAGTCGGGCACCTTGCCTCATGGCCAGTGAAGAAGGGTGAAAGATGTGTCGTAAGAGGCGTACTAAAAGTATGGGTCGCTATAGCTACACTTGAAGTATAGCGGGTCGCTATATGGCTATTGTTATGTATATATAGTGAGCGTTTCGTTGCCCATACACTATATATATATATATATTAGCAAGCGAGATTATACTTATTGTTGAATTGTGAGTAAATTTATCCTGTATGACTATATGTGTCGTCTGCCAGAAGCAGTGGCTGATGCGTGGTGCCACCTGCAGGCTAGAATATGAGGCTACTTATGTGTGTATGTATGAGTGTGGTGCGCGCAGCAGCGAAGCTGGAGAGAGAAGAGAGAGCAACTACTTGTGCTAGAAGAGCCAAGCCGGCAATATGTAACATTCTGTATTGTTGTTAATTGAATATACTTATTTATTTATTATGAAAGTATTGAGTCCCAGTCTTGTGCCCCTCATCAACTCTTCGACCCTCTCAAGTAAATTAACATGGTAGCAGGTCGTTGGTTGCGAGATTATTGAAGAAAATTGTGTTTGCTCCGAACTCAGCCACGAAGGAAAGGTTAGAGTTACCGGTAGCACGTGCACGGCCGCATGGTGAAAAATTGGAGCACTATTGAAAAAGTATTTGAAGAAACTACATCGAAGGTATTGTTACTAAAGAGAATCATTTTTGAAAGTGAGAGTGAGGTCGAAGTATCAGAAGAAACTTGTCGAATTATAAAAGTAATTGAAAACGAAGAGAAGATGGACGATTTTAAAATACCAATTTTTAATGGAAAAGATTATGCATGTTGGAAGAAGAGAATCATGCTGTTTTTGAAGATGAAAAAATGTGATGAGGTGGCGAAGAGAGCGAGATTGCCGGCAGACAAAGAAGAAGACTGGGATGACATGAATTTGAGAGCAATGAACTACATATATGGAGCAATATCAAATGAGCAAATGGAATTTGTAAAAGACAAAGAATTGGCTTTTGACCTTATGAAGAAATTTGACGAGCTTCATTTGAAGGAGTCAACGGCGATGCAAATTTGCGTAAGAAACAGGTTAGAAAATATGAAATTGAAAGACTTTGAAGAATCAGACAGTTTTTTCACAGAATTTGAAAAACTGATAAATGAATTGAAAGAAGCCGGTGCAAAAGTACCAGAAGAAGAAAAGATGAACTACATGCTGAAAACACTTCCTAGTTCAATGAGTCACATAGGTGATCTGGTAGATGTTCTTAAGCCAGAAGATCGGACAACGGAATACGTCAAGAATAAGATAAAGACGTTTGAAATTCGAGAGAAAAGTGATAACAATAAAGGACAGAGACAGAGTTCAAATGTATTCAAAGTAGAGAGGAAGAATCATGAAACCAGAACGTGCAACTACTGTGGTAAGCCAGGCCATATAAAATTCCATTGCCCCAACAAGAGATCGGACCGAAGTAACAACCGGGAAGGAATGCAGCAACAATATCAACAGGGGTATCAGATGAATCACCAGCAAGGTGGTGGCTATCAACAGCGAGGAGGCGGATACCAAAATCGAGGAGGCGGTTATCAACAACAGAACAATCGAGGTTATCATAATGGTCGTGGAAGAGGCCGAGGTATGTATCAAAATCGAGATAGTCGAGGATCAGGTCGCGGTTGGTATCACCAACAGAGTAATTATAATAGTGGCGAGAGACAAAATAATACCAATGCAGGAACATTTGTTGTAGAGGTAACGAATAATTTTGATGAATTCTATGAATCTGAGAATTTTCCCGATAAGAAGATTGAAATTTTTGCATGCTCTAGAGTAGATGGGAACAGAATAGATTGGTTACTTGACAGTGGGTGTACTGACCACATCATAAATAATCTTTCATATTATTCAAACTATATTGATTTACGAGAGCCAGTTGAGGTTAAAATAGGGAATGGAACAGTTCTTAAAGCCACTCAAATTGGGAATGTCGTTAGTTGTTTTAATATTGAAGGGAAGGACAAACAAATCAATATGAAAAACGTATTTTTTGTCAAAGAAATGGACAGGAATCTCATCAGCTATGCCAAAGTAACAGATTGGAATAAAATAGTTTCCATAGGGAAAACATCAAAGATTTTCAATTTAGATACGAATGAATTAATTGCAATCGCGTATAAGGAGAATGGTTTATATAAAATGAGTAGTACTATAATGAAGAGAGAAGCAAATTATGTAGCCAAAAGAGAACCAGGTAAAATGACTTCCAAAGAAAAATATCATCGAATTTTGGGCCATGTCAATTTCAATTATTTAAACATTTTATCTAAAGAAAAACTTGTTGAAGGATTGCCAAATGAATTAGAGTCACAGTTGATGAAATGTGGAACGTGTATCCAAAATAAAATGCACAATCTACCGTTTGAGAATAATCGCCATAGAGCCAAAGAGTTATTAGAAATTGTTCATACAGACGTAAATGGGCCACACAGTACTCCAGGGTTTAACGGTGACAAGTATTTCGTAACTTTTATTGATGACTATAGTAAAGCTGCTATGGTTTACACAATTAAATGCAAAAGTGAAGTTTATGATTGTTTCGTCAGATATGTAAATTTGGTAGAGAATCTTACTGGGAAAAGAATTAAACATTTGAAGTGTGATAATGGTAAAGAGTACATGAATAACCAAATTTTTGAGTTCGTAAAGAATAAGGGGATAAATTTAGAGCCTTGCCCACCTTACGTCCACGAATTGAATGGGACTGCAGAGAGATACAATAGATCAATTATGGATACTGGTAGATGTTTACTATCCGAGGCTGGATTGCATCCAAAGTACTGGCCAGAGGTTATGAAGACAGCTGCTTATTTGAAAAATAGAACTCTAGCAAATACTATTGAAAAGAAAACTCCCTATGAAATTTTGATAGGTGAAAAACCAAATATCAGTAACTTACGTTTATATGGCAGTAAAGTTTTTGTCAGGGAACCAGAAGTCAAGAGAAATTCTAAATGGGATAGAAAAGCTGAGTTAGGAATCCTAGTAGGATATGAAAAAGTGGGATATAGAGTCCTGATTGATAACAAAATTGTAGTAGCTAGACATGTTGAAATAATAGAAAAGGATGTAACTTTAGTGGGATACAGGGGAGATGATGAATCAGAAAGTCCAAATTTAGAAACCCATGATGACAGAAGTAGCATTTCAGATATTGAAGAAAATAGAAAAAGTCCTGAAGTAGAGAAAAATAATTTGCAGAACGTGAGAAGATCAGAAAGATCTAAAAAGCAACCTTCTAAATTTGATGATTATTGTGTGTACAATAGTGTTATTTATGTAAACTATGTGAATGCAAATTGTCCAGTTACCTATAATGAGGCTATAAGAAGTGAGGAATCAAAATCCTGGTGTGAAGCCATGGATAAAGAAGTCGAGTGTCTAGAAAAGAATCAAACGTATAAGTTGGTTAAACTCCCACCTGGGAAGAAAGCTCTTGATTTGAAATGGATTTACACTTTGAAAGCAAATGGAGTATTTAAAGCCAGACTTGTTGTTAGAGGTTTCCAACAGAAAGAAATTCTTGAAGATATATATTCACCTGTAGCCAAAATGCAAACTTTGAAACTTTTATTGTCCTATAGTTGTCAGAATGGACTGATAATTCATCAAATGGATGTTGAAACAGCATTTTTGAATGGGAATGTAAAGTCAGAAATTTATGTCAAACAACCTCCAGGTTATGAAGATGGTACAGATAAAGTTTGTTTGTTAGAAAAAGCACTATATGGTCTATCCGAGAGTCCAAGAGCATGGTATGACTGTGTTGATGAATTTTAGCAAGGTATAGGATTTACAAGGAGTGATTTTGATTACTGTCTGTATACCATGTACATCCAAGGCCAAATAATTTACTTGATTTTATTTGTAGATGATTTGTTGATCTGTTGTAAAGTCCTTAAACACTTGGATTACATAAAAGGATTGTTAACGAAGAGGTTCAGAATGAAAGATATGGGTGAAATTAAGACCTACTTGGGGATAAACATTGATTATGATCATAAAAACAACATCATGACTTTAGATCAGAAGAGTTATATAGAGTCATTGGCCAAGCGTTATAGAATAGAGAATGCTAAATTATACCCAACACCAATGGAAGAAAATTTGAAGTGTGAACCTGCACAGTCTGCTAATAGCGAGATTCCATTCAGAAACCTTATTGGAGCACTTTTATATCTGAGTTCAGGAACAAGATTTGATATAAGTTACAGCGTTAACTATTTGAGTAGATTCCAAAATTGTTATGATCAAACCCATTTCAGATACGCATTGAGAATCTTAAAATATTTGTACTTAACCAGAGATCTAAAGCTAATATACAAAAGAAATGAGAGAGTTGATACCTTAGATTGCTATGTAGATTCTGACCATGCAGGAGATATAGTCGATAGAAGGTCTACGACAGGGTATTTGATCAGATTATATGGTAATGTAATATTTTGGAAATCAAAGAAACAGAGTAGTGTAACCAAAGCTTCTACAGCAGCAGAATATGTTGCTTTATCAGAGTCAGTCAGTGAGTTGAAATTTATTAGAGACATTTTAGTAGATTTTCAAGTACCAATGGAGAAACCGATTCCAATTTATGAAGATAATTCAGGTGCTATAAGTCTTGCCAAATTTGGAAATTTTACAAAAAATTCAAAGTACATTGAAACACATTATCACTTTGTTAATGAGAATTACATGAGAGGTATAATTGATGTGAGGAAAGTTGAGTCTGATGAAAACATTGCTCATGTATTGACAAAGTCTCTTGGTAGACAAAAGTTTGAAAAGTTCAGAGAAATGGCTAATTTAACGTATGACATTTGAAGCATATTTTAATGATGTTTCACAGGATAAATTTAAGGAGGCGTGTTGAATTGTGAGTAAATTTATCCTGTATGACTATATGTGTCGTCTGCCAGAAGCAGTGGCTGATGCGTGGTGCCACCTGCAGGCTAGAATATGAGGCTACTTATGTGTGTATGTATGAGTGTGGTGCGCGCAGCAGCGAAGCTGGAGAGAGAAGAGAGAGCAACTACTTGTGCTAGAAGAGCCAAGCCGGCAATATGTAACATTCTGTATTGTTGTTAATTGAATATACTTATTTATTTATTATGAAAGTATTGAGTCCCAGTCTTGTGCCCCTCATCAACCCTTCGACCCTCTCAAGTAAATTGACACTTATATCTCTATGTAAGCGGTGAGGTGGACCCATCATATATTATATATATGTATATATATAGTGTATGGGCAACGAAACGCTCACTATATATACATAACAATAGCCATATAGCGACCCGCTATACTTCAAGTGTAGCTATAGCGACCCATACTTTTAGTACGCCTCTTACGACACATCTTTCACCCTTCTTCACTGGCCATGAGGCAAGGTGCCCGACTCGTAATCGGAAGATCGTGGGTTCGTGTCCCGGTCTCCGCCGTAATCTCCTACGCGCGAATTTTTTTTTTCGTTTTCTTTCTGCTCAACCCTTATTAATAAACTTTTTGTTCAAACATCTGGAAATTTTAGTTGCAATTTAGACAAAAATTTTGATTTCACACATTACACGACTCGTGACTCGTCAACGAGTCGTGGCACGAGTAAGATACACGAGTCGTTGGCTTTCACGCGGGTAGAATCCGAATACACATCATCATACAACAAATATTGGGACTCACTCCTGCGCTCCATCGACTACAGGAAACACGATAAATTCTTCCCCAAAATTAACAGGTTTTTCCGCCCCAAAGGTAACCCCAAGACCGACAAACTTCTTATAGACACCAATGAAGCTCACCTCATAGCCCGAAGTGCACTCAATATCCAAGACCTCTCGATGGAAGAAAACAAGCTCGCTGTATCGAATCCACCCGACATCCTCAATGTATTTGGAGCTTACTTCGAAACTATCAACTCTCCCAGGCAATTAAACCAGGGCACAGAATATAGGAACACGGTGGAAACGGTCATGGGCCCTATAGTCAACAATTTCAAAGAAAATCTTCAAAACAACGCTACGATATCACATTTCAGTGATACCAATTCAGCTCTCTGCCCAGAACAACCCGAAAGCTCCATTCATTTCACGAACCCAGACCTATTAGAAACAATTCTATGCAATCTCCCTAACAAAACCTCCTCAGGAATCGACAAAATACCCCCGATCGTTCTCAAACATTTACCACGCAACTTAGTGCTATGCTACACAATAATTTTCAACAACTGCCTAAACTATCGGATCTTCCCAGATGTGTGGAAACGTGCCAAAATCCTACCCATACTGAAAAAAAATAAGCCAGAAACTAATTTCTCTAGCTACCGTCCAGTCAGCCTCACTCCAGCAATAAGCAAAGCCCTCGAGGTAGTCATCGATCAAGACCTCAAGGATTACATGCAAACCCTCAAAACAATTCCCGACAACCAATTCGGATTCAAATACGGGCACTCAACCACATATGCCATTCACAAAATTGCCGACCACATAAACGACCACCTTCACAATAAAGAAGTCGTGGGCGCTTGCCTAATAGACCTCGAAAAAGCTTTTGACTCCGTATGGATCCTAGGGCTCCTATACATCTTATACTCCCAAGGATACCCCATGGACCTCATCCAAATCATCTGGCACCTTACATCCAACAGGTCATTCGTTACGTGGGACGGCTCCACCTGCTCAACACTCACTTTCCTTATAGTCGAAGGTCTCATGCAAGGGACGGTGAACTCCCCAGATCTCTTCAACATATCCTCATACAAGATCACGAACCTCTTCAGATTCAACCAAAATAATAGCACATACTCAGCAGCTTTCGCAGACGACTATGTCATCCTTGTAGCCGGAAAAAGCCCAGCAAAAGTCCAGGAAAAACTCGAAAAGCTGGTCAACCTAACCAACAAATTCTATCAATCCCTCAACCTCAAGGTTAACGAAAAGAAATGCGAAACCGTCCTATTCCGAGTCCCTCTAAACCAACTCGGCAACAACAAAAGAGAACAAATCAAAGATTTCCAAATCTCCATCCAGACGGAGAACGGACTCATTCCCATCGTCAATAAACCTTCGGTTAAATACCTAGGGGTCGAACTTGACAACCTCATGCGCCTCCACTCACACCCCAAAAGACAACTCGAAAAAGCAAGACGATCATTCCGAGCCCTCAATCGACTCTTCTATAGCAAAGCGATCTCACAAAGAGCCAAAATCATTTGTTATCTATTACTCATCCGGCCAATCTTAACATATGCGTCCCCTATCTGGTGGAACTCAGGCGCAGCATTGATGGAAAAGTTTAGGAAATTCGAAAGGCATTGCTTGCGTACCTCTCTCCACATTTACAGAAAAGAAGGCGAAAAAGAATTCGTCAATAATAAGATCTTATACAATCTAGCAAACATACCGAGAATAGACAACTTCATGATCAAACTTACCAGAGACTATTTCGAAAGCCTGAAGAGAGTCGATAACGAAATCATACAATCTTTTTCATCCATAGACGAACCTAAGTGCAAAGAAAGAGCCCGGTCTGGCTACCTCCATCCTCACTCATTCATGTATTATGATCAAACCCGATGCATACAAGACCTGAATAATGTCCCTGTAATATACCACGTTCCCAGACATCAGTCTAACAAAACGATACTTTTCGACGGCAAAGACCCCGACCTATTACTCAAGTACTCTAGAGCCATACCTGACCGTGACTACCGTGACCAACGGAGGACCAAAGATCGCTACTGGTGGCTAGACGACGACCCGCAAATGAGGGAAGAAATCCGCAAAAGATCTGTGCACAAAAATAGAAACTAAGTAAATATCATACATATTATATAGAAACTAAGTAAATATCATACATATTATATAGAAACTAAGTAAATATCACCCATAGTATATGTGTCCCACTCCGAAATATACCAAATCTGACCCACCCCGGCATCATCCATACCCAACTAACACCCTTGTAAATATGTACATCCCGACTCTACCTCATGACAATATTTTGCTCAGGTTTTTCAATGTTCCTGAATATTTCCCTAAGACCACCTGTTATATATAGCACATTCCCCAGCAAACGCTGACCGCTTACATTACCCATATATTTCGATATCGAACAAATTATGATTAGATACCGATCGGGGAGCGAGATCGCCCTACAAGGGTCATACTCCCCACCATCCTGTGTACTTAAATTAAGGAATTTTGTTAGTAGTTTTATTTGCTCCTGTCATCACCATATGTATAACACATCTGCAAATCAATAAACTTTAAAAAAAAAAAAAAAAAAAGGGTAGCCGCTTTGGAAAGTGGTGGAGATCACGTGACGGTCAGTGTCCCACAACCTAGAGGTGAACACCAAGTCAACTAAGACGACTTCGCGACAACTCGTTCTCCGTGATGAAGACGTCGCTAAGTTGTCGCATACGCGATTTTCGGAGGCCAGACATCTTTTGGCCGACTAAAAGTCGACTTGTGGTAGTCTCCCGCGGAAAAGCAGAAGTTGTTTTTGGTAAGTTTACTTTTAGTCGACTTTTGTGCGTAGAACGTAGGAAAAAAAGCGCGCGGCCGCGACTCATCGCGATGGCAGTCGCCCGCGCGCGTCCCCGCTGTATACATCAACGGTTTTACGTGTATTCGTTCACCAGGGTATCACACCTGCATCATCAGCGAGGATTCCAAAATTTCACGTATCACGGGTCCGCAGTGCTGATAAATAGATCTGTGCGTCTGTGTTTTCGTGTCTAGACTGGGTATCTATCAAATATTTGCGCTGCTCTTACGCCTATAACCTCAAAATAGCTCCCCGGTCGGCCGCAACCGGGATCACGTCACCAGAGAAGTTCATCAGAGACCTGCTGCTCTAGCTGCCTGCATCGTCGCCGAAGATAAAAGCGTACCATTGCACACATTCATCTATGAGATCGACCAAACTGCAGCTTCAAGACTAGATTCACTGTTTTTCTTATTATTCGTACTCAACGCACTCAACTTATCCAATATAAGCGATCCTCTCATTTTGATATTCTTACGATAGATTGTTCATATACGTATACTATAGTGGTTGATATCAATATTGCTCCGTTCTTGAAAATACTGTAAAATTGGCAATGTTGTTGTCGTTAGATTATCGTAATGATTTAGACTCCATTTTATTGTAAGAATTGTGAAATAAATAATTTCCCACGTTTTTACTGCATATGCTGTTTTGATTTTTTATAAATTTTGAGCATTGTTTAAATGGATACTAATTTTTTATTCCTCAAAGTTGTCGCGATGTTGTCGGTCGCGCGGTTGTCGCGAACGCGATGACTTGAAAAAGACGACTTTTGGCGCAAGTAGCGTCGTCTTAAAGTCGTCTTAAAGTGGACTTTCAGGTTGTCGCGAATGCTCGCGACGACTTAAAAAAGGAGACTTTTAGTCGACTTATAGTTGACTTGGTGTTCACTGGGAGCTGGTTCAGCAGGTGACCTGGGTGCTTTTATAATAATCATTGTTTGAAAATAAATTACAGCGAATTTTGCAAAAAGGAAGTTGACTCAGTTTTTTTCAAAGCTGAATAAGTTTTTTAAAACTATTTGCAACGGGGTTCAGTTGATTTCTGACGCATATGAGACCTTTTGCATTCCCAATATTTGAAAATTTTTAATTATTAATGTAAAATGACTCATTTTCTAGATGAAGTGAAATAGGAGACTCAGTTCGTGCTTAGTGAAAAACTACAAGAAAAGTCACGGTTGGAGGGTAGAAAAAATCCCTGATATATATACAAGAGGAAGAAGGATGTGGTTAGGTCAGGACTCAGGACAGGTGAAGCGTCTCATTATTTCGCCGAGCAACTGCGAGCAACCTGGAGCAACCGCACCCGAAATCTAGCGCTCGATCTGCAGTCTTGCTATTTTATCAAGATTTATCAATTTAAAGACTTAATCATAACTATATACCCAATATGGTTTGATTCTGAACTGAGTGACTGTGAACTTTCAAAATGGCTTCTGCGTTGGAAAATCTCGAAACTCAGCTGGAGTTCTTCATCGAAAATGTTCGACAGATCCGGATTATAGTCAGTGATTTTCAACCTCAAGGACAGAACGTTCTGAATCAAAAAATGTAAGCACACACATCCGTTAGCATTCCCAACAATTTATCATCTTTAATATAGAACTTTGATATAAACCCATCACCAAGCTCATTGGTACATTATTTTTTTTGTGTTACAGTCAAGGACTTGTAACGGGTTTGCAGGAGATTGACAAATTAAAAACACAAGTACAAGATGTTCATGTTCCATTGGAAGTGTTTGAGTAAGTATGACCCCGGCACTCTATTAATTCTTAATTCTTGAATCTTGGAGAATCGCACTCTCATGGTCAGGCTTAGGGACTTATTCTTTTACCTAATTACTTAGTCTGATACAGTGTGACACCTAAGTTAAGTTTGTATCACATGGAAATAAGCCATCTTGGAAGATGTGTCCAACAATTTTGGCCATGCTGAATTCAAAGCTCTTACCTCAATGTTGTGAGCAAGATTTCTGCTCATTCTCATAACTATACTCAGAATGAAACAGCTTTTTTCTTCAAAAATGTGTTTTCATTTATTTCAGGTAAGAAAGACGAAACTTGTTTTGAGAAAAACATCATAGTTGATGGAATCCACAATTTTCAAAGCCTCCTTAGAGGTCTTTCATAGTATACTATCAAAAATCAACACTTTACTTAATGCTGTTGAATGAATATATATATTCCCTCTTTTGCTGGGACATACAAAATTTTGTTCAATATCTTTTTATTTGACCATCTTCAAGTCCAATGTAATGATTGATGAAAGAGAAGAAACATCCCCATTGGATGAGCTATACATATCTTAGGTTCTACTTTTCTACGACTTACTAATAATTTAGATTCCACCTTTGGGTAAAAAATAAGAGCTTGTGAATCTTGCTTGATCTCACAAATGCACCCAGATTGATAATGTGTTGGATTTTGACCTCATGTAATGAATGTTTGGCTTAGAGTTTGAATATTTTCAATCTTACATGCTCTTGTATTGTATGATACCCTGCCAAATGTGCTATGAGCAAATCTTTGATGAATCAGGGCACTGTCATACAGTGCCAATGAGCTAATCAAATTTATGAAATCAGCTTCCATCAAGTTGTTCAGTTAAGTCTAATCAAGTTCATCCATGAAGTCTAGAATCACTTCTGTTTACATGAAAAACATATAATTATGTCGATCCGCTCCAATAAATAAAAAAAAAGTCTATCCATGAGTGTTGCTTCAATGAAACTTGAGTCATTCAAAATCCATAAAAAGTCAAGTTTGGATCAAAAGCATGTCAAAAAATAGTCATTTACTCTATCATTTGTCATTATATTTTATGTCAATGATCAAAAGGCTCGGTAGCGCCTTGCTGGCGAGTATATAAAAAAAAAAACTCGCAGCACTGCCATGCCTTAAATCCATGTTTCTTCTTGGAATCATTCAATATCTATCATGTAAATCTTATCAAGCAATGATGTAAATTCACGTGAGTTTATTCATTTTTTTTACAGCTACATAGACCAAGGTAGAAATCCACAGCTGTACACGAAGGACTGCATTGACAAGGCTCTCACAAAGAATGAACAAGTCAAAGGAAAGATCGATGCTTACAGAAAATTTAAAGCAAACATGTTGGTTGAATTGAATAGAGTTTTTCCCAATGAATTGGCCAAGTACAGAGCTATCAGAGGAGATGAGAGTTGAAGTGATTTGTCATATCTCCAAATACAGACATTAGTCTAGCTAATTTATTCATCATCTTGTGACTTCGGAAGAGCCCATCTCAGGACTGGTGACACCATGATTTATCTTCAGTCCATGAGTTTTACAAAATAGTAAAATAAAATAGCAAAATATTTTTGTGAGGTAAGACTTCTTCTTAATTGCAATACTTAGCTCACATATATTTATTGTACTCTTTGTGATGTCGATGGTTTATCTAGAATTGGAACTAGTATAAACCATATTCAGAGTTAGTCTTCACTTGGTGAATCAAAGTCCCTTCCTTGATCGTTCTAGAATACCATAGAAATATGATTGCTAATGAAAAACCAATAATTTTGCGACGTAATCAGGATTCAATTCCTTCCTTTCTTGCACATGACTTGTTGGTAATGAAAGACAGAACTTTTCCTATAATCATACCACAAACTTATATTGAATCCATTGCATCAATATTGACGCCGAGTCTTAATAAGTAGTTGAGAGATTCGAATGTACTTTGATAACTTTCTTCCAATAGAAATGTACGCTCTGTACACGGAATCAATTTTATCGGTGTATTTGTTTCCAAAAAGCTGTTAATTACATCCTTTAAATTCAAAAACTTTCCCAAGTGTACCTAGTTGTTCAATAAATAACCATTCATTTTGTAAAAAATTTGGTATTTCTTACCACCATCAATGAATGTATTGATATCTCAGTGAGAAATCAAAACCAGATTTTAATGATTTTTTTCATATTTTTGCAAGATTAAAGTATGTTTAAAATGAGGAATCTCCACTTCTCCGTTCCCCACAGGGAATGAGATAATACCCACCATGTACAACTTGATGAAAAAAAATTTCTTTGGTTTTCAGTTAATAATTGGTGGTGACTCATTTTGCTGAAAATTTGCAAAATATCATTGATTTGAGTAACTGATACTTTTCCCAAAACTATCCTGCAAGTCTTTCAGAGCTGATGCCCTTACGAACATTAGTGATCTGAAAAATTTAAGAGTTAAACTGCCATGTCCAAAGTTGATTATTCGCAAAATTACAGCTATACGTCGATCTTGAAAGACAAGCCATATGGTCATCACTCATGAATTATGGCTTAGTGTGCAGAGTTCAAAGTATACGAAGTATATACCTGGCAACAATTACGGTAATGAAGAGGGCTGCATTTTTAACATCGCCTCAAACTGCACCGGAGAAGGTGAGTTTGCGTACGTTTGAAAAGACATCTCGAGGGAAACGAATAGACGGATAACTTTGGGTTGATGTCTATTGCTTAGATGCGGATCGTTCAAGTCAAGTAGTTATTGTTAGAACATTTTCTGAACTGTCCAAGATTCGAGATCTACTGTCTCACTCGCACTCATATATTAGAGTACTAAAACGTATGGGTGCGAGTGAGGTAGTAAATCTTGAAGTTTGGACAGTTCAGACTGCTTCCGAGTATACGTGATATGACCTCCATATTTTTTAGGAATATCCTCGGAGAATGAGGACAGTATGGAGTTTTTGGCGATTAATTGAGCTGTGGTAAATTTATGAGCCGAGAATAGTAGATTTCGCACCGAGATTATGAGGTTGTAGCTCGCTCCTGAGCGATTGGTTCTCGGCCCGAGCCGCAGACGAGGGTCGAAATAATCGCTCGGAAGCGGGGAACCTCATGATCGAGGCGCGAATGCTATTTTATGGAATTTTGTAAGCACCCAAACATCGGAAAATTGCATAAAACTAGTTAGAGAGTTGTCTCTTCTGGTTTTCTCGTTGATAAAATATTGTGTAGTAGGGATTTTCAATGGCCTCCGAAGGATTAGCCCATGGATTAGCCACCCCTTTCTTGCGCTTCCGTGCTCAAGCAATAATACAGTTTCAGGTACACACTATGTCAGACTCAACTACGCACTTTGTCATTAGACGTTTACCCATCAAGGCCCAAAATGACACATTTATGACATCTTTTCGAGGCTAATTTTTGGGAATGAAAAAGCCCTCAGGAGAATATCCAGTGCGTGTAATCGACGTAAAATTTAAAACATGTCATGGAAAATCCCCTGTGCGAGACGATCCTTAGGAGCTACATTCAATTTTTTGCGAAAAAGAGCGATTTTTCACTCAAAATCGTGTTAAGACGGCATTTTGACCCCCAAATCAATAGATCTGGCTCTGTGAGGTAAGAAATACGTGTCCATGAATCCTGAACTACAAAATCTATGGATCAGAAGAAATTTAAAAGACGAATCTGGGCCCAAGATATCGGCCCAAACAAAAGGTTTTGGAACGACTTTTGATCGTCGTCAAAACCTCTCAACTCTTTCTATCTCAAATCTGAGCATCACATAGCTTTTAAAAAATTTCATATAACTTTTTATTGAAGTAAGATTGTCTGTTCTTCCAGAGTCGTGATCAGAATTAGGACAGGATAAGATTTGAAGCGAGTCTATTATGGGCATACTTACGTGGTAGAAAGCTTGTCCGGTTTGATGCTATTCTAGAAGTCAATGATGTGTACTAATATTATTATACTCGGGTAAGAAATTTGCAAATTTGATATTTCGATGTCTCGAATGACGTTGTATCGATTTTCACGACGACAATGGATTTGAAATGAAGATTATTCAAAAAAGATGGATTCTCATGGAATTTTTTCCTGGTGGTCACTTTTTAGGGTGCTGCTCGACTTTCGAACTTATCTTAGCGCTCACCCTCTTTTGCAAGGATTCAGGGCATATTTTAAAAGCTTGACTACGCCCCGCGCGCATCCTTTAGCATCAAAATATGTCAAAACCAAAAAATTTGATTATTCCAATGATTTTGGACTGCAGAACAGACAAAATGGAAGAGTCAGTGTGTGCACTATGTGTCGAGGCGGAAAAAGGCAAACTATGAAAATGAAGAATAGTAGTATACGACGGGACTCATCACGCACACGTGTGAAAGTCAAAAGTATTCGGCAAACTTCAAAATGAATGTCATTTTTTTATAAGGTTCATGTCTATATGGTAGTGTTGATTTTGTTCAAAAATGTTTGAGAAATAGTCATTATTCAAAGTACAGTAGAACCTCGGTTAACGGACACCTCGGAATAGCGGACACCTCTAAATACCGGACATTCGGAGATGATTTGTTTGACTCCCATTTGATTTCTATAGGATTGAACCCTCGGAATAGCGGACAGGCCAATAGCGGACACCTCGCATAACGGACACATTTTCTGCCCTCGATTGGATCCATCCCATGTTAATTCACCTCGATATATCGGACACTTGAATTTCGAGTCTGACACGAGTAGTGTTCGTAACGAGAAACGCTGAAAAATGCTTGCTTACACTGCCGATATTTTTTGCTCAAAGACAAAATATTTAAAATATATCTTCGTCAAAAATCTCTGAGTTGCAAAACGCAATTTTGAGGGAGAAAATAAAGGAAATGCCCTGGTAGAAATTTACTTTGATGTAACACATTAATAGACATAAAATGGCTATTTTGGCCAATTTTAGCTGAAAATGGCCATTTTATGGCTAATAATGTGTTACATTAGGATGGATTTCTACCAGGGTGGCAAGGGTTTTCTTTTTATCGGAATAGAATAATTGATATTATTCATAACTCAGCTGTTACATAGCTATTACAGCTAATAATAATTAGCTATTGTATCATTAGACATTGTACACTCGATTTTCAATTTCCTTCTTTAATGAAAAAATCTGAACTTGAACAATGAATGATTGACTAGCACTTTTATATTAACTGACAATTCAGACTCAAAATGAATAATCTCGAAACGCTGCAAAAATTTCTACGCAAGACCCACAATTTGGCGACCCTCGGAATAGCGGACACTTTCATGGTGCACCGAGGTGTCCGGTATTGCGAGGTTCTACTGTATATCAACATATGCAAATTTAAGGTTGAAGATGAACATGTCATGAAGAGATTGAAATACAAGCCCGTAGTGCTCTGTTCCATCGACATGGCGTTATCTAATAATTTTTTAATAATTGCAGACACTTTTCTGATCCAGTCATTAACTTAGGGCGCTTTGCAATAAAATTTTTAAGTATTTGAGCTCTGTCACGACTGAAAACTCACGATATTTATTGAATGTTCTGGAAAACTGCTATCTTGAGTTATCGCTGCTGCATCATAAGAACCAAGCGGTCATGCACTTTTGCCATTTTCCAAAACATCAAAAAAATGTCGTGAGTTCTGAGACGCGACAAAGCTCACATGCATAATTGGGAATTGTATTGCAAAGCGCGCAAACTCGATGGTTTGATTCAAAATCGTTTGCAGTTATTTAAAAATCAGAAATTGTTTGAATAAAGCTACGGGGTCTACCGTGGCGCCATCTATGGAGTGGGAAGCAGTGCAGACCTGCCTTTTAATTGGTGTATCTGTTACCGGCAAAGTCCGGAATGCAGGCAAACCGCGGATTGCCTTGGCAAACCGCAGTTTGCCTGCAGCATCTCCGGCAAAGTCCAGAATGGAAGCTTCGTTCCGGACTTTGCCTAGGCAATCCTAGAATTGCCTGCTCTCGTACTGGCAATCCGCGGATTGCCTGTTGAGTCTTTAGGCAAAGTTTTGAATGCAAGCATGATCTCATATGCCGGGGGTCTCGGGTTTTCACTTTTGATGCGTTTTCACGAGGATGAATGGTAAGTGCGAGTCATCATTCACGTATCTCACATGAATGAGACATTCTTGGGAGATGAACATGTGCCAATGGAGAAGAAGAAAAAATCATCCTGATATTCGGTCATCGTAACAATTCAACCTGATTCAGTGTCAATCGGATAATTTTTTTAGAATAATACAAATAAGAGAAATGAATGTGAACGAAACTTGCTAGGCCAAATTGAGATGTCAAGATTTGTTTAAAAATGAACATCGGAGGAGTAACAGTTCAAATCGTGAAATGAATTTTCTTCAATCAATTATATCGTTAATTCCAATTAAAATCATTTGCACCAATTGAAATTGGGTAGATATTTTTTTTCTGATGATATTTTGATGCCGAGAAATCACTTATCATTCTCAGTAACATCGATCAGACAGCATTTCAGTAGTCCATTGAATGCCCAAAAAATGTAGAAAAAATGTTCAATAACTTGGAAATGCCCAAAGAATGTCTTAGAAACCGTTACATTAAGTCCGTTTGTAGCCCGTTTCAAATGGGCATTAAATGTCCGCTACTCCATTGGAAACGGACAAATAATGGGCAAAAAGTGTTTGACATTTCTACCAGGGGCGGACCAGGGTATAATCAAATCATTATTTCCAAGAAGCCAGATCGAAGTCTGTAAGGGAAACTTCATCAAGATCGATCAAGTCCCTCAAAATGACATCGTACTGCGGTCTATACCAATGCGAAAACTTAGTTCTACGCGGGCCAAGCAGAGCCGCCTCCCCCAATAGGCCGAGTAGGCCCGGGCCTAGGGCCCCAGGCTCGCGCGGGGCCCCTTGAGGCCGGGCATAAGATCGTACAACACGTGTCGAGTGCGGGAAAACTTTGTACTTCCGGAAAATTTTGCTGAACGTCAGTGAAGCCGACGTCGAGCAAAGTTTCCCTGAAGAACAAAAATTTTGGCACGAGGCGCGTATTTTGCTTCATGGGACGACACGCGGCTACACGCTGTTTGCGCGTGGAGTCCCATAAATTCTTCTCAAAAGTGTGAAAATAGTATATTTCGCACCGAGTTCATGAGGCTGTAGCTCGCTTCTGAGCGATCGGTTTTCAGTCCGAGCCGGAGGCGAGAGTTGGAATGATCGCTAGAACGTGGGGAACCTCATGTGCGAGTCGCGAAAGTTATTTTTCGCAATTTTGTGGGAACCCAAACATCGGAAAATTGCGAAAAAAACTATTTTACAAGAATCTATGTGTTGTGCTCGTTTCGCCATGTCCAGCCGGAATTGAGGATTCACAAAGATCATAACGTATAAAACGCGGCTCATCAGCTGACGCACAGAGCCAACTTTGACACGTTATGTACGTCGAATCCTTCACATTGCAAATGTGTCTTGTCCACAAAACGCAATTAATTACGAAACCCGACCAAAATATATGTTATCGCCTTCAGCACGAAAACATCGTGTTTCCAACCGTCTACGCGGACAGATACCGTGGTCAGGAGGTAAAATACTTTCTCATCCCTTTGGACTGGAATTGATTTCTGCAGGAGCGATTTGGGGCCCTCGGGATAGAGAAAAATTTTCGTTCTATATTCGCGTGGCTATTTTCAGACCCAGCGTTTGGAATCCAACAGTGCCACGGCCCAAAAGTAGTGGAGCTAGGGGGGTACGGCCTCAACGGGGGACCCCCTAGGGAGGGTACGGCCTCACCGGGTACGGCCTCACCGGGTACGGCCTCAACGGGGGACCCCCTAGGGAGGGTACGGCCTCACCGGGTACGGCCTCAACCGGGAACCCCCTAGGGAGGGTACGGCCTCACCGGGTACGGCCTCACCGGGGAGCTATGGGGGGTATGGCCTCATCTCCATGTATGGGGGTATGGCCTCATCTCCATGTATGGGGCTACGGCCTCATCTCCATGTATGCTGGCCTCATCTCCATGTATGCTGGCCTCATTCCTATGTATGCTTGTTCTGCCTCATCGAGGAGCCCCCCCCCCCAATCGAATCCCCCCCATGGCACTCCTGGCCCACTGGTCCTTTGTTGTGCTCAATGTTTCAAGCATACCCGGTTTTAAATATCATGATGTACAATTACGCGAGTGTAGTTTTAAATATCATGATGTACAATTACGCGAGTGTAGTGCTAAAAATCACCACCAGATGGCGTCTCGTGGCTCAAACATCGAAGAGAAGTGAGTGGGGCCTCGCATTTTTTTTTTTTTTTTTTTTTTCAGGGAATCATTTGACAACATTCTTTATTCCAACCAATCTTCTTCTTCTACAATGCTTATACCTAATGATTCAATTCGTGAATGCTCTCCCATTCCAATTTCATTATCTTTGATAGTTTTCACATAGTTTCTTAATTTAACCAACAGATGTCTCTTCTTCGGGTTTTCTTCATCAATGTAGAAGAATCGGTCAAAATTTCCTATGATACATTCCGAGCCATATTCACGAAATTGATCGGTGTTGAAATTATAATACAACTCATCTTCAATCCATAAACTATTATCGAGTATATTGTACGAAAGTTCTGCACACTCCATGCACTTCTTACACACACTATTTCCATGATAGAGGTTCACACTGACACTTGTCTCGCCTGGCAGAATTTTGAAATCGGCATCATCATCGATTCCTCTGGAGGATGTCATCCTGTTCACCCTCTTCGTTCTTCCGCTCTCATCGAGGAAGTGGATACAGACGTGAAATCCCATGTCTGGAGTGCGACTGCTGCCGATGAGCCTGCGGCCTCTGTTTTATAGAGCCAAGGCCCGAGCCGCCGACGCCGCAGCTCGAACCTGATTGGCCGTTGCAAGTTCTGATAACTCAGCTCCGATTGGCTACTTCAGGTTTCAACATGAAAACTCTGCGCCGTAGCTCGAATCTGATTGACCGTTGCAAGTTCTGACATGATAACTCAGCTACTTCAGGTTTCAACATGAAAGCTCTGATTGGCCAATGCAAGTTTCAACAAGTGAGATTGGTGGGGGCCCCAGCCACGCCCCACACCTGTGGAGTGCATCCAATTAATCACTCCTCCATAAGTGAATGCTCACAATAATCTTCGTGATGTTGGTATAGCTCGTGGTCGAGTTGGAATCCTGATCCATGGCTGCCTCTCAACATCCTCCCTGTATCTGATGATGGGTTTTGGAAGTCCTCTCGGGAAGATTGGCTCAGGCGTAAACTCCACAATAGGCATTGATGGCATGCGATGATCCATGATCCTCAACGGTCGTCTAGTTTCTAATCCATCAGTGGAATACTTTCCAATCGTCTGAAAATGTTATCCAATCATATTCCTCCACGACTCTGATGTTCATTGACTCCATACGTGGATGGTCATTCTTGCTTATCCCACACTCATTCATCTTCTCTACACAAGCTTTCAGTTTGCATAGCAGTGGCGTCTCAGGTCGATTCACTTTCATGAGATAAAGATCTACGTCTGTGATCACAAGTTTCGAATGCTCTTTATAGTAATAATTGGTGTCAAAATTGTAGAAGAAACGATTCTCCACCCACAGATTTTCATCCACTATGTTGAACTCTATCCTGGCAGATTCGATGCATTCCTTGCATAACTCTCCATTATGATGGAAATTAATGCTGATTCCCATTTCACCCGGCAAGAATTTCCAATATTCAGTGATGGTATCATCTCTGCTGCACGGCAGTTTTAGCTTCCTCTTTGACTGCCCATTCTCATCGAGGAAATGTATGCAAGTGTTGTAGTAGAGGCCCATGGTGGTGCAATGGCAAATGACACATTGGCTGGGCCTTTTATATGCTTCCGCGCACCGATTTATTGCCACGCATGCTCAAAAGTGCCAGGATGGTGTATGACTGTGAATCATTCAGTTCTGGCATCTCGACATCCAGACCCTGGCAACGTTACTGAGACGCCATCATCAGTCCACGTCTATCCCGCGCGGTATTCGTGCGGTATACGTCTATCCCGCGCGGTATTCGTGCGGTATACGTCTATCCCGCGCGGTATTCGTGCGGTATACGTCTATCCCGCGCGGTATACGTCTATCCCGCGCGGTATTCGTGCGGTATACGTCTATCCCGCGCGGTATTCGTACGGTATACGTCTATCCCGCGCGGTATTCGTACGGTATACGTCTATCCCGCGCGGTATTCGTACGGTATACGTCTATCCCGCGCGGTATTCGTACGGTATACGTCTATCCCGCGCGGTATTCGTACGGTATACGTCTATCCCGCGCGGTATTCGTGCGGTATACGTCTATCCCGCGCGGTATACGTCTATCCCGCGCGGTATTCGTACGGTATACGTCTATCCCGCGCGGTATTCGTGCGGTATACGTCTATCCCGCGCGGTATTCGTACGGTATACGTCTATCCCGCGCGGTATTCGTACGGTATACGTCTATCCCGCGCGGTATACGTCTATCCCGCGCGGTATTCGTACGGTATACGTCTATCCCGCGCGGTATTCGTGCGGTATACGTCTATCCCGCGCGGTATTCGTGCGGTATACGTCTATCCCGCGCGGTATTCGTGCGGTATACGTCTATCCCGCGCGGTATACGTCTATCCCGCGCGGTATTCGTGCGGTATACGTCTATCCCGCGCGGTATTCGTACGGTATACGTCTATCCCGCGCGGTATTCGTGCGGTATACGTCTATCCCGCGCGGTATTCGTACGGTATACGTCTATCCCGCGCGGTATTCGTGCGGTATACGTCTATCCCGCGCGGTATTCGTGCGGTATACGTCTATCCCGCGCGGTATTCGTGCGGTATACGTCTATCCCGCGCGGTATTCGTACGGTATACGTCTATCCCGCGCGGTATTCGTACGGTATACGTCTATCCCGCGCGGTATTCGTACGGTATACGTCTATCCCGCGCGGTATTCGTACGGTATACGTCCATCCCGCGCGGTATTCGTACGGTATACGTCTATCCCGCGCGGTATTCGTGCGGTATACGTCTATCCCGCGCGGTATTCGTACGGTATACGTCTATCCCGCGCGGTATTCGTGCGGTATACGTCTATCCCGCGCGGTATTCGTACGGTATACGTCTATCCCGCGCGGTATTCGTACGGTATACGTCTATCCCGCGCGGTATTCGTACGGTATACGTCTATCCCGCGCGGTATTCGTGCGGTATACGTCTATCCCGCGCGGTATACGTCTATCCCGCGCGGTATTCGTGCGGTATACGTCTATCCCGCGCGGTATTCGTGCGGTCTCATGTGGTCTTGCGGCACCGGGCTCTTCTTAGCTCATATCCAGGCTCTGAATCATCTCCCAGAATCATATTTGGACCAATAGTATTTTCCGGCGTAAGCCCTCTTCTTGATTCCTCGCACATACTTGATCGTTCTGGGTAAGGTCTCGTACGATGGCAGTCCCAATCGTCCGAATGTTCGACGGGCAACTTCATCCCATGATTCCCTAGGCCTCTCATCTCTCTCATCCGAGCGATCATTGTAGTGCGAAGTTTCCCACGCATCTGCCTGAGGCAATGGGAATCCCAATAATGTAGGAGGAGGCAATCCAAGTCTTGCAGATCTCCCCCTTTCATAATCATTCGTCGAGCATCTGTCAAAGTCCAGTCCTCCATTATCGTAAGACTGTTCTACCAGTTCCTGAGTAGAAGCATTGTGAACAGTATTGTACGGATTACTGTTACTTGATTCTGAGTCGATATCTGAGTAGGATGACAGATGTGAGTTTGACTCAAATGATGCATTGCTATCACATGATCCTGAGTCAATATCCGGATCGAATGATCGACTGCTGTGGTATGAATTTGAACCAAATGATGCATTGCTGTGATATGAATCAGATGATCCCGAATCAACAGATCTCTCTCTGTGACATGATCCAGACTCAAAATCAGCTTCTGGAGCTCTCGAACTGTCACTCCGTGCATGAAACCGGGGACTGCTGAATGTTGGTTCCCCACTAGTTTCCTTGTTTGGAATAGAATTCTGCTTACTGGTTGGAGGAATAATAATGTTACCCTGAATTGCTCTCTGTTTCACTGAATCACTATGATTTGTCCGCTCTCTGTCATTATCTCCCAGATCACCATGGTTTTCATCCAAGGATGGATGACTTCTGATACAAGGCTGCATCGAAGGAGCCACGGGATGATTGTGAGGATTACTAATACTGACTAAATTCATTCCATGAGTAAGTGCTGTACTCGGGCACCGATTGGTTTTATAGTAATCGACGCACTTCCACCGCACTGTACCGTTACGATTGGTTTTCTCTCGGATAAAATGTTTGCCATCTACAACGAGTTGTTCCTTACCAAGACGGTTTCTGATAAATTTCATCGACCCATTCAATGAACTAGGAGGAGCAGTTTCTTCTGATGTATTTGATCCGTACACCTCCAAGTTTTCTCTTCGAGAACCGTCCTGATTTCTCTGCAACTCTTGATCTGTCTCTAGGTTCCCTCCGTGTGAAGACTGCTCACGCAGGAGCTCCAGTTTCTTCTTTACTGCCATAGCAGCTCGCTCCAAGGCTTCCTCAAAATTTTCACCCATGTTGACTGGTTTGATGTTCAAGGAATAGTGTCTCTGTCATCATTATCGTCTGTATTTATAGTCAGTCTCCTTCACGAACTCAAGGGTCAATAGATATAACCAGCCATGTGTAAGGATTCCAAGATAGCTCTTATCTCATCATCATGATCTTGATTCCTAGCACCTCTATCATTCATTAGAATCTGAAGTTTTCTAACTAATTGGTTAGGGTTATCCCAGTATATCTCCGTAGTCCTACTTGCGAGTGATCCACCAATTTTTCTCGGACCAAATAGCGGTTCGATGATGTTCTTGAATTTTCGACTCTTGCTTCTGCGGAGTTCACCATCATGAAGAAATCTCTTTCGATGAACATGTGATACGTTCAAAATTTTCTGGTAATTCACAATGTCTTCTTCAGTTATCACTTTCTCATTTGGAACTCTTTTGAAGATCAACTCTAGTAGACCAGTGGTGTTTGGGAATCGCTGATTATCAACTAAGATGTGGTCGTTCATAAGTTGTACTCGTGATTTACCGATTCCCAGGAAGTTACCATTTTTTCTGACTCCGTACAATTTATCCAGATTCATATCGTCTCTTCTAAGGCTTGCCAAGTAGTCCTCAGGCTCGCTGACTTCATCGTCAGCTGTTTCGAATGAGGTAGCCGATTGACTCTCGTCTGAAATGGTGTCATTCATCATGGTCTCATCGATTTTAGGTGATTCTCTAACGGTTTCGCCTGATTCCCTCTTTTGGGTTGTCTCTTGGTAGGCTAGAATTTTCTCTAGCGGATCTGTGATAGGTTTGAATGTGTCTCTCATGTTCTTTTCAAACTCAGCTTGTTGTCGTTTTACCAACGCATACTTGCGTTTCAGAGCCTTTCTAGCTCTCATGAGCTTGACTAATGTATCTCTTTGATTGAGAAAGTCCTCCATGTCTACAGTTTGATGCAAAGTTCCGGACTGGGATGCCCTGTGAGAAGTGCCCATTTTATAGCCAGAGCGCGGACCACGCAGAGAGTCTGAAAAAAAGAGTTTTTATACAGCACGAAGACCGGACATGAGACCGTACGAATACCGCGCGGGATAGACGTATACCGCACGAATACCGCGCGGGATAGACGTATACCGCACGAATACCGCGCGGGATAGACGTATACCGCACGAATACCGCGCGGGATAGACGTATACCGTACGAATACCGCGCGGGATAGACGTATACCGCACGAATACCGCGCGGGATAGACGTATACCGTACGAATACCGCGCGGGATAGACGTATACCGCACGAATACCGCGCGGGATAGACGTATACCGCGCGGGATAGACGTATACCGCACGAATACCGCGCGGGATAGACGTATACCGCACGAATACCGCGCGGGATACACGTATACCGCACGAATACCGCGCGGGATAGACGTATACCGTACGAATACCGCGCGGGATAGACGTATACCGCGCGGGATAGACGTATACCGTACGAATACCGCGCGGGATAGACGTATACCGTACGAATACCGCGCGGGATAGACGTATACCGCACGAATACCGCGCGGGATAGACGTATACCGCGCGGGATAGACGTATACCGCACGAATACCGCGCGGGATAGACGTATACCGTACGAATACCGCGCGGGATAGACGTATACCGTACGAATACCGCGCGGGATAGACGTATACCGTACGAATACCGCGCGGGATAGACGTATACCGTACGAATACCGCGCGGGATAGACGTATACCGTACGAATACCGCGCGGGATAGACGTATACCGCACGAATACCGCGCGGGATAGACGTATACCGCGCGGAATAGACGTATACCGCACGAATACCGCGCGGGATAGACGTATACCGCACGAATACCGCGCGGGATAGACGTATACCGCACGAATACCGCGCGGGATAGACGTGGACTGATGATGGCGTCTCAGTAACGTTGCCAGGGTCTGGATGTCGAGATGCCAGAACTGAATGATTCACAGTCATACACCATCCTGGCACTTTTGAGCATGCGTGGCAATAAATCGGTGCGCGGAAGCATATAAAAGGCCCAGCCAATGTGTCATTTGCCATTGCACCACCATGGGCCTCTACTACAACACTTGCATACATTTCCTCGATGAGAATGGGCAGTCAAAGAGGAAGCTAAAACTGCCGTGCAGCAGAGATGATACCATCACTGAATATTGGAAATTCTTGCCGGGTGAAATGGGAATCAGCATTAATTTCCATCATAATGGAGAGTTATGCAAGGAATGCATCGAATCTGCCAGGATAGAGTTCAACATAGTGGATGAAAATCTGTGGGTGGAGAATCGTTTCTTCTACAATTTTGACACCAATTATTACTATAAAGAGCATTCGAAACTTGTGATCACAGACGTAGATCTTTATCTCATGAAAGTGAATCGACCTGAGACGCCACTGCTATGCAAACTGAAAGCTTGTGTAGAGAAGATGAATGAGTGTGGGATAAGCAAGAATGACCATCCACGTATGGAGTCAATGAACATCAGAGTCGTGGAGGAATATGATTGGATAACATTTTCAGACGATTGGAAAGTATTCCACTGATGGATTAGAAACTAGACGACCGTTGAGGATCATGGATCATCGCATGCCATCAATGCCTATTGTGGAGTTTACGCCTGAGCCAATCTTCCCGAGAGGACTTCCAAAACCCATCATCAGATACAGGGAGGATGTTGAGAGGCAGCCATGGATCAGGATTCCAACTCGACCACGAGCTATACCAACATCACGAAGATTATTGTGAGCATTCACTTATGGAGGAGTGATTAATTGGATGCACTCCACAGGTGTGGGGCGTGGCTGGGGCCCCCACCAATCTCACTTGTTGAAACTTGCATTGGCCAATCAGAGCTTTCATGTTGAAACCTGAAGTAGCTGAGTTATCATGTCAGAACTTGCAACGGTCAATCAGATTCGAGCTACGGCGCAGAGTTTTCATGTTGAAACCTGAAGTAGCCAATCGGAGCTGAGTTATCAGAACTTGCAACGGCCAATCAGGTTCGAGCTGCGGCGTCGGCGGCTCGGGCCTTGGCTCTATAAAACAGAGGCCGCAGGCTCATCGGCAGCAGTCGCACTCCAGACATGGGATTTCACGTCTGTATCCACTTCCTCGATGAGAGCGGAAGAACGAAGAGGGTGAACAGGATGACATCCTCCAGAGGAATCGATGATGATGCCGATTTCAAAATTCTGCCAGGCGAGACAAGTGTCAGTGTGAACCTCTATCATGGAAATAGTGTGTGTAAGAAGTGCATGGAGTGTGCAGAACTTTCGTACAATATACTCGATAATAGTTTATGGATTGAAGATGAGTTGTATTATAATTTCAACACCGATCAATTTCGTGAATATGGCTCGGAATGTATCATAGGAAATTTTGACCGATTCTTCTACATTGATGAAGAAAACCCGAAGAAGAGACATCTGTTGGTTAAATTAAGAAACTATGTGAAAACTATCAAAGATAATGAAATTGGAATGGGAGAGCATTCACGAATTGAATCATTAGGTATAAGCATTGTAGAAGAAGAAGATTGGTTGGAATAAAGAATGTTGTCAAATGATTCCCTGAAAAAAAAAAAAAAAAAAAAATGCGAGGCCCCACTCACTTCTCTTCGATGTTTGAGCCACGAGACGCCATCTGGTGGTGATTTTTAGCACTACACTCGCGTAATTGTACATCATGATATTTAAAACTACACTCGCGTAATTGTACATCATGATATTTAAAACCGGGTATGCTTGAAACATTGAGCACAACAAAGGACCAGTGGGCCAGGAGTGCCATGGGGGGGATTCGATTGGGGGGGGGGGGGGGGCTCCTCGATGAGGCAGAACAAGCATACATAGGAATGAGGCCAGCATACATGGAGATGAGGCCAGCATACATGGAGATGAGGCCGTAGCCCCATACATGGAGATGAGGCCATACCCCCATACATGGAGATGAGGCCATACCCCCCATAGCTCCCCGGTGAGGCCGTACCCGGTGAGGCCGTACCCTCCCTAGGGGGTTCCCGGTTGAGGCCGTACCCGGTGAGGCCGTACCCTCCCTAGGGGGTCCCCCGTTGAGGCCGTACCCGGTGAGGCCGTACCCTCCCTAGGGGGTCCCCCGTTGAGGCCGTACCCCCCTAGCTCCACTACTCCCAAAATTGAAGCGCAAAAACAGGTCGGAGATGAACTAATTTCATCATGGTATGCTTGGGAAGAGCCTTGTACCATCCAATTCTTGAGAGTTGCTCGAGAGAAAGATTAAATCCTGGATGAGGGTGATACGTATGCTAGAATGTCTTGTGCGGGTATACGCATAGTGGAATAATTCATGCAAAATATTAAGTACGTGTTACTATTTTAATTTTTATTGTGCTATCCTACTTATTGTTAGTCTCTCTACCATTTACATGTGGTCTGAAGTAGATATGGCCTATCAGTCTTTTTTTTTTTAACACAACCATATCGTCGAATTTGGCACAGATAACTCCTCCTACTCTTGGTTTTTCTGATTTTCAAAATAAGTGGTCAACGCCTAAATCTTAATATGGTGTACATCAGTCTCATCCTCGAGTTGCACAAGAAGACGGTGAAAATAGAAGTCTATATTTTCATCCTCGACTTTTGGAAAGCAAAATCGGATATGATATCTTCAAAGTCTATCAGCTCCAAAATGTCCGATTCTATAAACATTATTGAGAGGCTATTCAATCTTGGTTCGAGCATGGTACTCCTATGTTCATTTTTAACGATCTTTAGATCAGAGAAAGACCTTTCGCCAGTACAGTTACTCACCATCTTACATAGGAATATTCGTAAAGATATTTCTAAGTTCGGAAAAGTTGATGTCAAAGACTCTTTCTTAATTTTGACGTACAAATCTTGAAAATTCAGATTTTTCCCTTCGTTCGTTACAGAAGGATATTGCTTAAACAGTAAGCATTCTTCAGCCAATTCCGTTTCACAAATATCTTTATCGTATTTATTTGCTAAGACCTTGCAATTGTCTATTATGTCTCGAATCTCCATTTCAGATAAGTGGACCAAGAAATTAAAATTTTTCTCAATAATAAAAAAAATATCGATGGCAAATATCACGCAATAACGTGGATCTCACGAAGCAGACGAATATGATCACATCTTTCCTTCAAGTTGATACAATTGTATTTACCAATTCCATTCATTTGATTAATATCTGAGATGTCGAATTAACAATAACCTTGTGAACAAGAAACTCGTAATGCTGATAGTACATGTCTCCAAAAATTAGGGATGTCACTTATCTTCTAGCATTTACAAAGGCAAGGAGGCGTCAATCTTTCCCCGTTAAGGGCGTTTCGGACACTTTCAAGAGTTCGTAAATCAGAAATCGCGCAACTGATCACGACATCACACTTCACAAAATTGACCGATACTGTAGATTTTAATTAAAGAATTATGTTCAGTCTTCGGAATACTGTGCAATTACTGCAATTTGAGGTTTAGGAGCTGATCAAGAATTCGACATTACCCAAATCATTTGATCGATTGCACACCCTGCTACTTGTGAGAGATAGATAGATAGATAGATAGATAGATGTACTCTTCTGACCTTGAGATCATTGAAAGAATACTAGATGAGAATGACTTGAGGTACGGATAAAACACATTCAACAGCATAACTTCAGACGCAGAGGCTCATAATTACGCATCTTCATCACGCTCTTGATATTTTGTCAACCTGCAGTGATACGGACCAAACATGGAAGAAAATTTACGTTACCTGTCAGCTTATTCATTGGTTCCTGAAATAAGCTTCAAATCGAATCAATGTTCGTTTAGGATTCGTAAATACCGAGCTAAGTACGCCACAATGATGTGTGAAATTTTAGTAGCAACAGCAAACAAATGGGATGCACCTAAAATTTCTCTGGCCTTACATGGGCCCCCAGGCCCCCCGGGCCTAGGGGCCCCAAGAACCCCTGAGACGGCAGGATTTATAAAATGTAATTACACTAAGAAATGTATCAGTAACGATTGCAAATGTAAGCGCCTCAAAGTTTTGTATGATTCCAAATGGCATTCAATATTTTGGTCCACTACATGCTGTAATAAATAGAAGGTTCCTTGAATGATTTTTTTGAACTATCAGAGACAAAGTGAAGCAACAAGCATCGCACATCTACTGAAGTAGTCCTCGTGAAATACTTCTGGGTGTACGAAGTACGAAAGAATAGCGAATGAGATGTTTGGAGGATCTCTTCCAATCCTCAGTAGTACATGTTCATCTCACATGAATGAGACACAACATTCATCCTCGTGGAAACGCATCAAAAGTGACAACCCGAGACCCCCGGCATGATATATGAGATCATGCTTGCATTCAACTTTGCCTTAAGACTCAACAGGCAATCCGCGGATTGCCAGTACGAAAGCAGGCAATCCTAGGATTGCCTAGGCAAAGTCCGGAATGAAGCATCCATTTCGGACTTTGCCGGAGACGCTGCAAGCAAACTGCGGTTTTCCAAGGCAATCCGCGGTTTGCCTGCATTCCGGACTTTGCCGGTAACATATCCAACATATTTTAATCGTGTAGACGATTTTATCGTATTGAAGTCAATTTGTTGTTTCTTCAGGAGATAAATTATACAGCTTACTCAACTTATATTGACTAGTCAAAACCTACATTCCTCAAAATTTAGTCAGATGACTAGAAATAATTCAAGATAATCAAGAATTTCGATATTGCCGACTCAAAAATCTCATCTTGTCAGGAATCTTGAGTCCAAGAGAAATCTGTGATCTTGCCTTGATCTTGATCGAGATCTCTCGTTTTATCTTTAAGAAATCTCGAATCTCGTGAAACCCTATTCGACATCCATTGAAAGGTAACCAAAGAGTAAAATTTCTCTCAAGTATCAGAAGAATTCTACATTTCTGTTTCATATTTCATAGCTTACAATTTGAATATTCTTCGGTTGTGAGCACAAAATGCTCTCGAGGGATGATTGTGGTACTTGAGCTTTACTTGCGCTACTTTTCATTTTTTCCAAGTTTGATAAAAATCAAAGTTTGCTGATGGTACCATTGAATGGTTAAGAAACGAAGACACGTTTTTTTCATTTCACAAAAATCTTCGATGTGAAAGAAAACGGGGTAGTATAAAGTTCAATTTTGATTGGAAAAACGCTGATTAGCTCAACTTAAGACTTGGGCTTAGCTACATACACACAGATCACAACATCGAGAGACCAATCATACAACGATAGGTCTATTCTTCAACCCGTTTACACAGCGAGCTTGAGATATTGAAAAACATATTCCTGACATTCAGAATATGTTTTCCTGATGAAAATAGGACGGAAAAAGGCAACATTACGATTTTCGAGTTTTCTTTTTGTTATTATCTCTCTTCTTACTAGCAATTAGGTATTTGCCCTTGGCTTCTGGTATGATTTATTTTTTGTGTCAATGAAGACTTTTGAGAACTCCTCCAGATTCTTTTGACGAATCCGAAAAAAAGAGCAACCGATTATTGGAAATCGATAAGATAATTTGTCCATTATAATGAGTTAAAGCTTTGCAATTTACAGAGATCATTTTAATAAAATCTTTCTTCGTGCTAGGTGCAGTGTTGACGGACTAGCTTCATGGATTCAAATTCTGCTTCTGAAAGAGGGAAAACCCGAAGATGCGCACTCGACGCACGAAACGGGTGTGATCAGGCTCCGAAGCTCAAAGTGAACAAAAGCTCGATTTTGGAGACCAGATCGAGGAAGTTGGATCACGAGCTAGGTCATTTTCGCGCATCGAAACCAGCGACGATGTGGCTTTACCAGGATATTATCGGGGGACCATCAAGCAGGATTCGTTTCGGAACGACGAGAGCCTGCGATCAACGGAGGCTGCCAATGCAGCATGAGAGGACCTTGACCCCGAGGAGCTCGGAAACCCGAATTCCGATGCGTGCCTGGTAATTTGGGCGCTGTGAGAGCGAATTCGCTGGTTGTGCGAGGGTCTGGAGGAGCGCTGTGTATGATGAGGGGGCGAGCAGGCCCGCTACCACCACCACCACCACGACTCACCTCGGCTCGATTGCTCAGATCGCTGGCATCGATATCGCTGATTCTGCCATTGGGTTTACGCGGCTGGCGGAGACTCTGCAGTCGCTGGGCCCGTCACCGCTACACCGCGCTTGCCCTCGCTTCCGTCAGCATGTTTGTCGTCGGTCTGCTGTACCTGCTGCTCGCCCGGACCGTCTTCGGCGACTCCGGCCATCAGGACTCCCTTGCGTGAGTATTTTATGCATAAATATTTTGTGCATTAGCGATCCTCGATGATTATATTCAACGTGTCGTGACAATAATCATTGTCCCGCGATAACAGTAATTCCTCCTTAAGACGATGTTGGATACCGATAATGTCAAGTTCTTGAATATCATCGTGAATTTTCGAGATGTCACGGCGATTTAAGGTAACAATGATTCTGAAAGAAGAATCGGCGTTGCCATCCAAATTGACGATGTCTCAAAGACTCTTCGTTTTCCTGAACTTCCCCTCAAAGCTCGAGGGCGAACAAGGAACCGGTAACTTGAAATTCGCTTTAAAAAAAGAATTACTGTATATTTGTGTATACGATCTGGATTCACACTTTTTATCATACAAGCCGAATTGATCACGGAAAATCGTAAACATAAGTGAGAGTAATGTCTGAAAATATCTCGTGCTATTATCGAGTCCATTTTATGCTGCATTATAAATTATTGTAAACCTCAGTCTCAACTGCAAAACAACGTTCCGGACTCACTATACATATCAGCGTCGACTTAAAACATGCACATCGCATTGCAAATCTCGACTCTCGACTATTTTTCGATGCGCTTCAATGACCAATTAAAAAGTAACAAAGCATCTCTTGAATAGTATTTTTTTCTGAATCGAAGAAATCTGTCATTGAATCAAGTATAGATGTTTCGTCCAACAGTGCTCATATACTGTATCCTCTTCATTAAGTCTACTATCGTGCAATCGATGTGACAATGTAAGTTCCCAATGAACATATTACTCATTAACTTGTGAAATCAACAGAACCTGCAATGGGGGAATTTCAACCATTTGATTCTTATCATTCGCGGCGTTGGCTTTGATCAATGAGTATTTCGTAGAGATAATGTGAGGATCAAGATCTAGAGAAAAAAATGAAGAGAGTCAGAAAAGTAAATACTCGACTGAATCCAGATTATGAATTACATCTGAAGTGATTTTAATCAAGTTTGCTTCTATATAGGATGAGTCGTTATGTCCGATAATGAACAATAATTGAAGTTATCCCAGTTGAAATCGCGAGTATATCAGCCACTGAACGTACAGCTCACATACCCCACCCGATTGCATTGCTTGTTGTGTATTGTGCAATTTTTCGATATTCGGGTGCCTACAAAATTGCACGGGGAATTTTTCGCGGCTCATTCATAAGGTTCTTCGCATCTTCGCGATTATTTATCACTCTGCATCGCGTAACAGCTTCGTAAACTCGGTGCGAAAAGTACTACCTATTTTGATCGATTGGTTTTGATAAAAAGTTTATGAATCAGCCGAAATGACCCCTTTTAGCACAGACAATTGAAGTACCGTCAACTAGGGTAACTTTGGAACAGGGGGGTTAACTTTGAGACAACCTGTGAAAGTCATTATCACGCGTGACCAGCAAGGCAGATAATCCCGAGGCCTTGGTACCTATTCTTCTTACTTGGGGCGCGCATGAGCAATGTTTTGCACCGTCCGGCGCGGCGGCGCGGCGTAAGGTCCTCTATTAGTTGTGAGTTCATTTGTAGACAGACTTCTTTAAGAGTATGTTTCCAATCCAGAAAAACAGTCTTTCGGAAGAATGAGTATGGTACCGACAATTGCAGGTTGACTCCAAGGTGACTGGGCTAGATTTCACTTGTCTGCACAGATATCTGAACGAATCCATGATTATATTGGCGTAATTTTACCCACTTTCAATTCTGTAGCGTGAAAACTGAAAAGAATGTGTTTTCTTCTGCAAACCGGGGGAACTTGGGACACGGCTTTGAGCGCCCATATTTCTGACCAAGGATGTCCGAATATACTTCAATAACTGTCAATCGAGAGCTGAAACTGTAAGCTTTGGGTTGACCACAGACACGATGCAATTCTGACCCGTCTGGTGCGAGATATACAAGTTACATGAGTTTTGAGGAGAACAATGCGATTTTTGTTCCAAAGTTACCCCACTTGACGTTAGCCGTAGAATCCCCAATACGATGTATGCTGTCCCAAAGTTACCCCATGCAAGCCGCTTCAACTTTGGGACACGACTTTGAGCGATCGTATCTTCAACTAGAGATGTCCAAATGTACTTTATAATTCCCGCATTCGAAAGCTGAAGCTGTAAGCTTTCGATTGACTACTCATACAATTCGCCTCTGGTATAAGACGTACAAGTTTCCCGAGTTTGAAAGGACAGAATGCGATTTTTGTCCCAAAGTTACCCCAGTTGACGGTATACAGTTCATGAATCAATTGAATCAAATGTTCTTGCGAAAGGTGCAAGATTCTCATGCGACCATCGATATCGGTCACTGAAACCTTCGCCACTTACAAATTCAGCCAGTTGTACCGGGATTTTGGCAAAATCTGCTGCAGTGTGTTTGCTATCGAATATTGTGATTACTTTCAGCAAAAGTCGAAGCTTTTTCCCAGCTTACTGTCTATAATCAACTCCTACTCCAATTCGTACTACCTATTTATTCACATCGAGTCGTGTGAAGTTTATTCTTTTCTTGAAGGACAATAAAAATCAAGAACTATTTCATAATCAAGATGTGATGAGCTATGCTAAAAAAATGTATAGCTGACGATTTCTTAGCGACACATTTTTTAATCCTTGGACGCTCACTAAATAAAGGCGTGTACCCGCAATTGATTTCCAATTTCATTCCCTTGAGGTATTCGTACACTTGTACACGGATGAGCATCTAAAATGTTTGTCCTGCACTCAGAGTTTGACTCAGAGCCATGTCTACCTATCAAACGACTAACATAATATTGATAGTATTTCGTAGGTTGCCATATTTATAATAATGATGTTCGAATCTCGTTTACGGGTGCATCTATGACAACGGGTGGTCCATTCACTCACCGATTCAAATCATCGGTGTGCTGTCATTGATTCAGCAATCATCCAAGTACAGCCATTTTAACTGAATGATCCAAATCTTAATGGTATAAAGCTGACGTTCATACGATTCCAGTGGTATCCATATTTTGATCGGGCGGGCGAAAAGAGAGCATGCCACGGAACTCTTAAGAAGTCGCTCACGATTTTGCAAATTGACAAGATCCAAGAAAGTATTCGTTCTCTCCGAAGCATAACAATTTTAAAAATGACTAAATTGAAGCAATCGTAAAACATTCCACCGGTTACAGCTTTCTCCTCCCGTGGAGAAACAAAAAGAGACCAGCATTACGGTGGTTCCAAGCATAATCAAGCTGTCTGTAAAGGTGAAAAATTTCACGATATCTGTAGCTTACGATCAAGATCATTACTTTTATTTTTCTATCAAGAAAATTGAGCTATTGGATAACAAATTATTCCTGCCATCAGATCACCATGGCATTACCAATGTGACGGAGGATTATGCAAAAAAATCCAAATCACTCAAAATACAACAGCACCTTTGGCTTTGGATGTTTGCCAGTTATTCTGTGGAACTGGGGCACTCTGGCCACAGCCCACGGGCCATATGTCGTTGGGCAATCACGTCGCAAAGTTGGACCCAGATGACATTACGCTCAGTGGCATTGACCAGCGCAGTCACGTTGGTCAGCTTTTGCAAGAAAATGTTGAGAGGTTGAGATCGAACATAAAATCTTTGTCTCGGTCTACGCCTACGACCAAAGGATACGGTCTAACCATCAACGTCATCCCCGACTTCGATGTTAACAATGCAAAACTAACGTTGAACACTAAAGAGTCTTACACGCTGAAGATTCACAAAGGAGAAAGTGGCAGGGTGAGTGAATGATTAAGTTATCAAGGGAGTGTGCATGAACCACGTAACCATTGGGGGGAGGGAGGGGGGACTCGGTCTGGTTTACCGACCATGTTATAACGATACGGTCACCCAGGGGGGAGGGGGTCAGAAATCACTGGAAATCGGGCTACGCGTGGTTTATGTACATACGCCCCCTAATTTCACAAGCTGATTCCATTCATCATTACTTGGTAAACATCGTGTCTTGAACCGACGAGCCGACTTCAATTTTCAATCGTCAAGGATGTCCCCAAAATAGAGTTTTGACTTGCTTTTGATTCCGTATTCGTGGTTTTCACTTGAAATTATTACAGAACTACAGCAGAATCATATTCATCTTAGCTGATCATGATGATTCTGACCAGCTATAAGATAGAAAGACTATATCAGTCCCGGGGCAAACTGTCAAAAACCGAAGGAAATGAAATTCGAGAATCAAACTCGGGATCATCCCTGGTCTTGGTCGGCATTTCACTCGAAGAGGGTGAAACAATTATTGTCACGCGCGGTTTTAAGAAATTTTCTTTTCCGAAGAGATTCAGTGGTCTTTCTTCGCAAAATAGAAAACCATGACCCCCGCTCATTTGACCTCTCAAATCTCATTAAATTTAATAATTTCATTAATTAAGCTTATAAGTGGCTCAACAAACAGTGTTAATCTCTTTGTTGCGGAGTGAAACTTTTTTCACTGAAAACATCTATTACCTCATATGTGACCGTAATCGAGATTGATTCTTGTCATCAGATTATCGTAGACTTGAGCGGTCCAAGTTATTTTGGAATACGACATGGATTGGAGACACTCTCCCAGCTGATTGTCTACGACGACCTACGAGGTGATCTGAAGATTGCTCGGGATGTCTACATCAACGATGAGCCAGCTTTTGCTTATCGAGGAATTCTTCTAGATACTTCTCGAAATTTCATGGATAAGGCTTCGATCCTGCGCACGATCGATGGAATGGCAATGTCAAAACTCAACTCATTCCATTGGCACATAACAGATTCTCATAGTTTTCCTTACGTCAGTAAAACGTGGCCAAAATTTTCTAAATACGGCGCTTACGCTCCAAATAAAATTTACACGGTTGAAGATATTCAAGAAATCGTGAGATATGGGCTCGTGAGAGGCGTTCGAGTTCTGCCTGAGTTCGATGCACCAGCTCATGTTGGAGAGGGATGGCAATGGGTAAGAGGCACTTTTTGTCGAGAACTATATCACAATTTTATGAATTTTCTGTATTATATCGAATGCTGGCAAATCAGTAATATTGGGCCCTTAAGTTGATCCTAAAAGCCTCGAGCTTTGGAGGTGAATTGTCACACAGTGGTAATTACAAATCCATGAAGTTTTGCGGCAGTTTGTCGATTAGAGGGATACCAACACCTCGTGTGAGATGGGCTACTAGTAAATTTGATGACTCAAATGAATGTTCAAAATATGTAACATCCAAAATGAATGTCCGGTGAGATCGATAAATTGTATCAACAAAACGTTGCGAAATCAAAGTTATATGATAGCTCACTACACTAGCCTCGACTCTCCCGAATCGAATTAGAACATATCATTATACTTGAACGTATTTGACGAGAACGATCTATCGACATATCCATCAATATTGACTTTTTTAGTATATTTAGGTTTCAAGCTCACAGCTTTGATTCTTCCAATAACTTTTGCATTGCACGCATGTAATGATTCTCGATTACGTGAAAATCAACATTCGAAATTTTGATTGCAAGACCTGAATTTGTAATTCGAAACGTTGAGGTATTTTCGAATGTAAATTACATTTGGACGTGAATGCATCAATGATACATTAGTCGACTTACAAACAGTCATTTTGACAGGCATGGATAATCTTGCTAGCATTTGGGAAGTTGTAAATTTTTTCTCGAGATTTGCATTTTCAATTAGAGGCGAATGAATCCGTTTACCGATCCTGGGATGGCGCACTCGAGACTCCCGAAATCCGGAATGAATACATCTCCCAATTATCAATTTTCAACGCTTAAAAAAATGGAGAAGATACGTAAGACCGGATTTATACAAGCTTACTCCCAATTATCTCTAATACTTAATTATTTGTCGATACCTTCTGTGAATCGAGCGTAGATACTCCCTGAAGATATGTATACCGTACTTTCATAGTGATGATATTGAGCTGGATTCAGTTGAAAATGTGAATTCTACAGGTGGGTCACGACACGACAGTATGTTTCAAAGCCGAACCATGGAGGGACTATTGCGTCGAGCCTCCTTGCGGTCAACTAAATCCAACCAGTGAAAAGGTCTATGAAATCCTCGAGGGTCTTTACACAGACATGCTGAGGGACTTTGAACCCGATTTTTTCCACATGGGTGGCGACGAAGTCAATATTGACTGCTGGAATTCCTCAAATATCATTAAAAATTGGATGCTCGAACGAGGCTGGGACTTATCCGAGCCAAGCTTCTACAAGCTCTGGGATCACTTTCAATCGCGAGCTTTCGACAAGCTCACCAAAGCCAACAATGGGATAGAACTTGACGTGGTTCTGTGGACTAGTGGGCTCACCAAAGAAGAGAATATCAAACTCCTGGACCCATCTAAGTACATAATCCAAATTTGGACCACTGGCGTTGACAAAACGATAGGCAGACTGGTTGAGAATGAATTTAGAGTTATTTTCTCAAACTATGATGCTTTGTACTTTGATTGCGGGTGAGAACTTGCTTCGTTTCATTGAATATAGAAAAGGATATAGATTAGAAATTAATCTCGGTGATGTATTTTGGTAGATTCGGTGCTTGGATCGGCGAAGGTACTAATTGGTGCTCTCCGTACAAGGGATGGCAGAAAGTTTACGATAATTCTCCCTTGCAGATTTTGGACAAGCAAGGATTATCTCAAGATTATAAGCATTTAGTTTTAGGTAATATACAAAAACTGGGTATAACTTTCATTTTCCATTCAAATTCAAATACTATTTTTTTAATGATTGCTTAAAGTAAATGTCATTCTATGAGCCATGGATCAATTAACTCCTTCAATGCTCTAAATTGCTTTGCAGATTCGTTTTGCTTGATAAAACCGTTTTTCAAGACATACAACTCAGCATTTTTCTAAAAAAATTAGCAGTTCAGAAGGGTGGACTCGAGCCCTCACACGTCAACTATTGAAATCATTTACGATGATGGGTGATTTTTTCAGGCGGAGAGGCCGCTTTATGGTCAGAGCAGGTGGACAGCGCGTCGGTGGATTCTCGTCTTTGGCCACGCTCTGCTGCTATGGCTGAGCGGTTGTGGACCAATCCAGACGCATCATGGATCCATGCAGAACAACGTTTGCTCAGACATCGCGAAAGGTTGATGCAGCGTGGGATTATGGCCGACAGTTTGGAGCCTGAGTGGTGTTTGCAAAACCAAGGCCATTGTTACGCTTGAGTTGAAACTTATCGAGTAGTTTGCTACAATTGTGATTCGAAGTAATCATTAATCAACCTATTTTCATGGCATCAAAATCCAGGGGTAGCAGAAGTGCGCTATATTTACGATTAAAATAGTTGATCATGAGAAATATTTTCCATTAGTTTGATAGTTTGTGAGAGTCAAGTATAAAATGAAAAGAGAAAAAAATACGCCATAAGTCGGCATTCAGTTGCTCCGATACCGAAAAATAATCGCTCGTTGGGTCGCTTGGGGGGGGGGGCTGACATTTTCCATAGACATATTCATCTTGTTACGCTCGGGGAATATTCATTCTTGTGCCTTACAGCAGCCAGACTTCGGATTGGTGCATAATGTACTATTCTTGAGATAATAAATGTTATAGATGTCCTTATGAATTTCATTACTTGCGCACACAAGTAATGTTCTTAGCGGTCTTACTTCTACAGCCGAATTAGTCCGGGAGCCGAGCAGGGTTCCGTAGCATCTTCGAGGTCGCCGAGTAGATGTTGGTGATTCCGATATATTTTGATCCGCTGAATCCGATTTTCGAGGGTGCAAAGTCGTCCGAGCGTGTGGTAAATTGTTATTAACAAATTTTTATGAACAAATGAAAAAAGTGATGAATCGACGGGAAAAAATTACTTTTATATTCTTTGGGTGATTCTGCGTCGAAAAGGTCTCTTGACATTTTTCATGAAAATGCGTAGTTTTCCCGCAAAAAATTCCCAAAGTTTGAAAAAAGTCGATTTTTGCAATTTTCAGATTGTTGCTGCTCGGTTGCAAATTGAAATTTTTTAATTCACCCAAGCTTAAATTACTCTTTGAAGCCTCCTTAATCAGTGAGGATGATGGATCTGGCGGAAAATTACTAACCTTGTGTGCAACGTCAGCAAGAACATCCCCATGTTTACTATGGATTTTTCCGTCATTTACACAACACTGATCCATAAGGGCATGGCTTTTTGCTCTGGTGTTTGGAAGTCACGGGGCGAACTTGATAATTTCGATGTATTTTGCCCGCTAAATCCGATTTTTGAGGGTGCAAAGTCGTCCGAGCGTGCGGTAAATTGTTATGCACAAATTTTTATAAACAAATAAAAAAGTTAATAAATTAACGGGAAAAAATTATTTTTATATTTTTTGGGTGATTTTACGTCGAAAAGGTCTCTTGACATTTTTCATGAAAATGCGTAGTTTTTCCGCAAAAAATTCCCAAAGTTTGAAAAAAGTCGAATTCTGCACTATCCAGATTGTTATTGCAAAAATCAACTTTTTTCAAATTTTGGGAATTTTTTGCGGGAAAACTATGCATTTTCATGAAAAATATCAGGAGACCTTTTCGACGCAGAATCACCCAAAATATAAAAATAATTTTTCCCCGTCGATTCATTAACTTTTTTATTTGTTTATAAGAATTTGTTAATAACAATTTACCGCACGCTCGGATGACTTTGCACCCTCGAAAATCGGATTCAGCGGGTCAAAATACATCGGAATCACCAACTTCTACCCGGCGACCTCGAAGATGCTACGGAACCCTGCTCGGCTCCCGGACTAAATAGATAGGTAGTTTTGGGTACTTTGAAGGAAACCAGTTTTTCCGGCATAATTTCGGGAATGATTATTCCTAATAAACTCAAAGATGCTAGAAAAGCGTTTGTGTCAACTACTTATAAATGTCTAATCTTATAAAATCATTTCTCAAGTATTTCTTGCGTCAATAAGCGAAGAACGTGCATTACATTATTTCTCTTCGTATTAACTTAGATGAGAGAAATCTAGTGAGTCTTGTAGTTTCACAAACAATTAATTTTCTTAACAGTCTTACTGAATATTACTGTGCATTAATTTTTTTTTCACACAAAACCGTTTCGAGTTTTGATCTCGTCTTCCACCTACCCGAACTGCTTCAGTAAATTAAATGATTTCTCATTCATGAATCTACAAAAGCTTATGTGCTATTCCCTGGTAGAAATTGTCAGCATTTTTTGGCCAAAAACTGGACAAGTCTAACCTAATGGCATTGTTACTATATCTATATATTGCATGGGTGGCCAAAAAAATTGGTCACATTTCTACCAGGGTTTTTGAATAACAAATAACCATTGCTGTTGAGTTGGATAAATAGATTTTTTATTATAGTTTTGAATTATTGTGAATTTCAAGTCATTTCTACAATATTTCGTTCATGAAACCATAATGGCATGCTTCAAGTTTCAAATTTTTGATTCAACATTGCAAAGTATCCTGTTAGTTGGTCAGATTAGCCTTGGGAATCATTCTATATTTATTTAGTATTCTACATTTTACAACTTATGAATTATAATAAACTAAGTGATTCACGCCCTTAAAGAAGCACGGTTCCCTATAAGCCATTATATTATTCCATAGCTCGTGAAATTTAATGAATTTATGTACATATCATTTAAATGATGTAAAAGATATATTTACATGTAAGCTGTTTGTAGCACTTGGAAGAAACTGTTATGTTACACTCAGGTTTTAATTTTAATGATCTTCTTACCATTTATTTTGATAAAAATCCCATATCTCAGACCAGAAATGGAATAAAATATTTATATCCTCATTCACTATTACAATCTCTTAACTAAGACCTACATCTGACTCTTTTTCTCTCTAGTCTCAACAGTCTGTAAACCCAGTTTTTACAATTTCACATCGTTTTGGTTAATTTAGAGATGGTAAATATGGAGTGGATTGAAAATTGTCTGAGCATGGTTGTCAGTCAGTCCGATTATTCATAAGTATCAGTAAACTACTGCCAGAGACAATGTTGGCTTCACATCCAATTTTTACACCAAGTCGTTTTTCTCAAAAGTTTCCGTGATGACACATGGATCTGATGATTGAAAATCAGTTTTTATTCTCCAATAAGGAATTTCTCTCAATGGTTATAGTAATTTGAGTGGATCAGAAAATGATGGAAATTCTAGCTGAGTGAAGCGGCTACATCATACAATAATTCTCTCATTTGCACCAAGTGGAAGGAATCAACACCAAATTTTGAACTTATTCAGCACTCTTTCAATCACTGAGTACAAAGATCATCTCACTTTTGTTCAGTTGATGATCGAGGTTTTCGAAAAATGTTACTAAATCGACGAGTACGACTTGGAGTCTCCGATGCATTACGAGCTCGATCTTTACGCTTTACTTTTTTTCCTGTCAGTAAACTTTGACTAAGGCTGTCATTCAAAAACTCCTCTGGGTTGGACCCATTAACGCCATTTTTTATCTCATCTTCAGTGAGAGGCACCGGATGGAACTGCATTTCAGCTGGATAAGAAGATTTTAGATGAGGCTTGCACTTGGAATTCCTCATTTGAAGAATAGACAGTCTATTAATGTCAACAGAAGAGAGACTTGTTCGAGGTCTTTGCATGTCAGCAAGATAAGTGGTATCAAAAACTTCTCCCTCTTCATCTTCTGTTCTGAATGCATTTTCCATCATTTGAAAACCTCTGACATGCTGGATTTTACTGAAAGAGGCATGCTCATTCGTTTGGAATACACTTTTTCTATGTTTAGCTGCAGGATCACGATTTTCTTGATTATGATCTACAAGTTTGGTATTTTGTGATTCGGCTCTATCAAATTTGATTTGGAACTCTCTTAATTTGTTCATGGAATCTTCCCTCTTTTGTTTTTCAATGATTAGTTTTTCTCCAACATCCCATAACTGTGTCGTCAATTCACTTATATGTCTTTTATATTTCTTCAATTCTTCCACGTGATTGTGGCATTGACTCTCTAGTTTGGATTGTAAGGCATTCAATTTATCCTTGGCAATGAGTTCTTGTTCTTTTTTCAACATAGCCATTTGATTATTATAAACTAATTTCATTTTTTCCTTCATTTTTTCGAGTTTAGTCTCGTACTTTTCATGTACTTCTTTCAAATAATTTTGCACTTGTTCTGTATGATTGACTTCTAGACATTTTGATTCAGTCATATGATGAGATTCCTCACTTGCACAGTTGGTATCTCTAGCATGGAGATTATTTTCAAATTCAGATTTTGATCTCTCTTGTCCTTCATAAACTTCAAGTAAATTGTGAAATTTATCAATTTTACCCTTGATATCAACCACCAGACCCGATAAATTATCAATACTTTCCAAGTTACGTTTAATACTATCTTCCGGAATTTCATGGGATGATAATGACAATGGGAGTTTATGAGAAGCATCAGATCGTGAATCTACCTCCACAATTGCAATTCCATGATCACCTCTCTTAGTAATAATTGTGACAAACTGAATAGCTGACATGAGATTAAGGGATAGATTTTGAAGGCTTTCTTGATATGCATTCCTAATTTTCTTCTCAATCACTTCTTTGTCATTGAATAGTTTTTTCAATGTTTCTGATGATTTGAAGTGAGCTGTAATGAGTGATACAAATCTTTCTAGAAGTAAAGACCAACTCTGGTCAAGCAACAATAGAACCTTGTAAATTTTCAAGCAGTTTGTTATTGACTGATTTAAAGATTCCCAATCTGACTGAATTGATTGTACATCAAAGTGCTCCCAATATGGGGTTTCATCAATTTTATCCATTTGGATGTTTCTAGAAAATTCCATACAGAATCTCAATATCAATTCAAAAAAGTTATAATCAATGGTAATACATCTAGAGGCTGAAATTGTTGTCAGAGAATTGTCAGGCTGGTTTTTATCTGCCATGGCAGTGAGTGGAAATAGGTAATCAGAATCAAGTTTGAGCAACTCTTGGTTGATCAAAAGTGGAAGAATATCGCGATGGCTCTCATACCCTGGACAAATATGTGATGGTGTCCCCAAATTTAGAACAACTTCTTTGATCAAAGAACCTACAGAATACGAAGACACTTTTGATGGATCGCATTGTGTTTTGCTTTTGAGATATTTGAGCGCCAAGGTTACTTTGTTTGGATTTGATACTTTTCCACTCATTTCCATGGATTGTACAATGCTAGAATTGCTCATGCTTAACAAAAGTTGTTCAGGAATTGTCACATCATTTGGTGGTAGAGTGTCTTCTGGAACATTGACTTGGCAAAGAATATTTGGAATTAGAGGGTGGCAACTTGATTCTTTTCTTTCTTTTGATGATGAGTCATTGAAATAACCACAAGTATTGCCACTTTTTCCACCAAGTACTGATTCATTCAAATTGTCTGTTTGAACTGATATTGTATTGATTTCATTGTTTTGAGCTAACTTCATTTTGCCTTTGAAGTTTTCAATACATTTTTTTTGAAACTCCTCGATATAAACAGTGAGCACTTTGTCAATGATTCTGAAACGAGACTGTAAATCATTCATTTCTCTTCTAGTATCCTGTAGCTGCACCTCTATGACTGAGCTTAAAGTTTCACTCCTATTCAGAGATAGCTCTGATATCACTCTATCATCTAGCTCGAAACTGTAATTGCTTGAATGAATGGATGATTTATCTTTCAAATAGCTACTCAACTCTTCATATTTAGATTTCAACTCAGACAGCTCATCGTCTTTCTTTACAATCTGTGACAACATTGTTTCTATTGTTTGTTCACAGTTTGAGCTTTTTTGCAGCAAACTTTGATGGTTTTTTGTCAGTGTAGATATTTCATTGATTAGATTTTGTTTATCATCCTGTAGTTTACAATTTTCATTCTGTAAATCCACCACATATTTTTCCAAACTCTCCAGCTCGCTTCTATATAGAGACTGGGGCAAGTTTTCATTGTTGGTCTCACAAGAGCTAGAATCATCAATGCTGATATTTTCTCTCTGAGCATTCTTGAGTTTCCCCTCAGTTTGTTTCAATTTTAGTTCAAGATCTTCGACTTTCTTTTTATGATTCTTAAGATCCTCAATCAGTTCAGACTTTTCATAATGAGCCATTTCAAGATCTGCTCTCAGATTTCTCACTTGTCGGGACATCTGATGTACCTTGTTATCATTTTGAACGGACCGTGTTGCTGGAGAATTTAGAAATTCTTCCAAAATGAACTTCTGTTTAGCGGGAAATAATTTTGTCTTTGTTTGATCCGAGTGAGAGAATATTTCATACAAATCTTGGTTTGTTACATACTTTCCTAAAGGGTAAACGGATTCTAAAATTGATTTGACTTTGACCTGAGTATCTGGCTCCAAATTTGAACATAAAGCTCTATGAAATATAGGCTCTAAAGATAGCCTACACAATACTAGAGAGGAGAAACATAGGTCTCCAACTTTTGTGCTTTCATTGCATGATTTAAAATTTGGGTATTCATTTTCCAAGAAATGACTCACCATATCCCGATCATTTTGGAAATTTTTACAATTTAGAGAGACTATTCTAGTAATGAGTTGTGAAAAAATCTTACAATCTACCAACTCTTCAACACTCACGATATTATCAAGGTTTCCAAGCAAACTGTTTACCCACTGCAACACAAGATCTTCCCAGGCGTCCATGGTGCCTCCAGAGTTTCAGTATACCTAGGCAAGGAATTAAACCCTGCGCTCGATTTGACCCATAAAAAAGTTTTCCTGTAGAGTGTGATGTATTTATTATCTGTTATTTTGTGTAAATGAAATGTATGAGAAATATTAATATCATACCTCAACTCTGAACACAGAGAGATCTTCAGACTGATTGTGCACCAATCATTTCAAATAAAAGGTGCTGAATCAATAACTTATTGAATAAACTGAGCTATATTCGTTGCTGAGACTGAGCCAGCAGGATTTGAATTTGACCCAACTTTCTTTACTCCAAGACGTCTGCTTGAAACACTGCAGTGTGTATACCTATATATATCAGCCACTGCTCTGACGTAACGGTCAATTCAAACTGTTTACTGCTGTTTACAGACTTCGAAGAGACTGTTGAGTAAAATCCATGCATTGTCGTGATCGTAATGTTAGTGGAGCGGAGATCGCCCAAGCTATACGATTTAACAGTTTCTGCGGAGAATTAAAGTTTGGATTATTTAACGAATGGAAGAGGGTTCCACCACTCGTCACACAAGGTATATGCATCTCGGAATTGAGAACCAAAGCAGATGTTTTCGATTTTCGATTATTAACAAGAGAAGCGAATGGTAATTAGCGAATGTGAAAGCCTCGGTGGAATATTCCATACCTACATTCTACTAGTGAAGCCTTGTAAGAAGCTCACAGGTCGTATTTGTTGATTTGTGACAGTGTGCTTCCACATTCCACGATGTTGTTGCAACATATATTCGCCGGCAGCAGTGAGGGTGCCTTTTCACGACGTAAAATTTTTCCCCCACAGCCTATAGGCTGCCGTTGGAGCGAGAGAGACAATCCCCTGCTTTAGGGTCTCTAGACCAATAGTCTATATCTTTTGCTCCAATGGCGAGAGATAGGCTATGGGGGAAAAATTTTACGTCGTGAAAAGGCACCCTAAGTATAATATATGGTAATATAACAATGGTAATTGAAATATTTTGCGAATTATGTAGACATAAGGCAATCACCAACAGGCTTCGTTATGATAAAATTGCACAGCATCACCGAATTAATACAGATTTACAAATTGTTTGGTTACAGATAAACAAAGCAGGCCCCCTCTGCTCACTGCTGCTGCTGCTACTCTCTCTGCACTAGAGACCCTCCAGGTAGAGGGTCTCTACTCTGCACTACTCTGCTAGTGTCTGCTAGTCCGCAGTAGTCTGCAGTAGGGTCCCTAGAAGGGGGTCTTCACACTCTTCACACGGTCCGCCATATTCAGACAAATCCGGTAGGTATACAAAAAGTATTAGTTTGTCTGAATATGGCGGCGATTTACCCAGGGGTGGGAGAACCGTGTCGAGGCCCCCTTCTAGTGACCCTAGTCTGCAGTCCTGTGCCTCCTGCTCATCTCTGATTGGATGCAGGCGAGAAAGTTTCGAAAAAAAATCCAGACGAGGACATTAGTAGATTACGCAACGAAGTGCATACGCGTTTTTAAAGCCGCGGTGGCTATAAAGAGGTATTATAGATAGAGGGCGGAAGAGCGGCTTTTAGGAGGATCGCTCTTAGGCCCGAATTTATAGTCGTTGGCATTGGTTATGGTTTTGGTCATGACCGATACCTTGCATGGTACGCGATTCAAGAATTAGATCGGAAAATAAGTTTTGAGTCAAAATTTTCGAACTAATGTACTAAATGTGACTACAGCCGCAAGTCTGTTGAAATATCAGTGGTGAAAATTGTTCTACATGCACAGAAATTATGATTCGTGCTCTTGCGCGAATCTACGTGAGTGACAAGGTTATGAATCGAGACCATACTTGTAGCAAACGCGTGGATCACCAATTCTATGCTGAAAGACAGTTTTCAACACTGGAATTTCGACAAACGAGTGGCTGTAGTCACATTAGGTACATGTGCCAGAAAATTTTGACTCAAAACTAATTTTCTGACCGAATTCCTGAATCGCGTACCATGCAAGGTATTGGTCATGACCAAAACCATGACCAATACCAACGACTATAAATTCGGGCCTTAGAGTGAGACAGAGGATAAGAGGCCATCCGCTGCATGCCGCGCAGATGCGTACCGCGCAACATGTATATAGGTATACCTCACCAAGGCCCACGGCCTCTAATCGTCTGTCTCACTCTAGCAGCGATTCCGCGCCTGTCACGGGCAGGCCTATACCATGGTGTAAAGGAGATATGGTGTGCTCACGCGCAGCGTGAGCTCTCGGCCAATCAGGTTTTGACCCCAGCCGAGCGCTCGACCAATCAGAGCTCGAGCGGGAATCGGCAGGGTTTAAAAGATAACTCGGGCAGGGTTTGACTCTTGGCTTCAGTTTTTGCAGTTCACACTTATTTTCACACCCCGTTGAGTCGTATTTTATGCATTTTGAGCTACATTGTCGTGAGCTTTGATAGCAACAAGAATTTACCGTTTGTTTACAACATTCTTAAGTCTGAGAAGTAAATTCAACGCAAGTAATGTTTTGGAAAACTCGTATATTCTAAGAAAAATGCCCCACAGTTGAAAAATGTGACTGTTTCACTAACTAATTCTCTTCAATAGGAGGTTCTCTCTGTTTACACTTTATACTGAGAAGTGCCGTTGTGCTCTGATGAAATTCGAGGTAAGAATTGGACATATTACTTCGAATAAAAAACACTCCAATCATATATCTTCCTATAAATTGGATAGTGATGATACCAATAACCTAGAGTTCTTTAAAATTTATCTTACAAAGAGTGAAATGTTACAAAAACAACTCGAGACGGGGAGGGAGGGGGAAGATGTATTCAAGTGAGCTTTTTCTTTCTGCTTAAATCGTCTATGTTTCAGAGCTTGAACAGCAATTTAGTATTTTTGTATTATCCTGATCCTTCATTTGGGCAATTAATTTTTCTATTCGTCTCTTCTCAATTATTAAATTCATTCATTGGGTCACCTTATTCATTCATTCATTCAAACATAAACTCACTCATCCAGTTTCAAATTACGAACACGGCGGGCATGAACCAGCTTTTGATGGGACAAAAAAATCACCTCCGAAATTCCGATGCAGTCTTGAAGTTCATATCAAATTCAGTCTATTAGAAAACTCTGGTCGTAATTTCCCGACCGGTTTTCAAAAAAATGCGATTTTGTACATGAAATCGAGAATTTTCGGTTTGAAGAAAACGTATGTCTCTAGATTATGTGAATTCTATCTGGATTTATTTTTGATTTCATGCGTTTTGGACGTTTTTTTATTCAGTGCTTCAGTGTTTCCATGTCAGCTTTTCGAAAAGATTAGATGTCCAATTACAGCTGACAAACCAACCTTTGAATTCCAAAATAGCCATGAAATGTAGATCAAATCTCTTATATTATATACTTTGGAACCCTGCATTATATAGATCGAGGCCGTAAATTCTCGATTAGATGTAAAAAACGCATTCATGCGAAAACCGGTCGAAAAATCACGACAGAATTTCTTTATAAGCTGCAAAGTTTGATATTATGTTTTGCAAAACTACATTAGAATTTTTTAGGTGAATTTTGTGTTTGCAAAAATTGGCTCAGGCCCATCGTGCCAAGCCGACAGCTTAATTTATTGTCAAAATATTGTTTCAAAAAGTTATCACTTCATCTCTTTGAAACTAACAGTAGAAAAGTAATTTCGACGAAAGATTAGCAAAATATTTCCGAATTTTATATGCAAAATTTTTCTATTCATCGAATATTTACTGCGCCGATCAACTTTTCTTCGCGTGAATTCATTAGTTCAATGTGAAACATTTATTTGCTGAATGTATTATTATGGTTACGAAGGAAGTCAAAAGAAAAAAAGAAATAAAATTTTGGATCTGATCGGATTTGAACTCGGATCATCGAATTATGAAGCAAAAATGCTGACCACAGAGCCATGAGCGGTCTCATCAGCTAATACCATAAATGTTGTATATAAATCGCAGCCCCCAGATGGGGGCTTGAGATTTCATTGATTCCAAGTTCTACTCGAGTCCCTAATATTTTGCGGTGGAATGCTAGTAATTAGCACCACATGTTGATGCCTGAGTACTACAAAATATAAATTTATCGCGTGAAATGTCAGGCGAGATGCGGCTGTCTCATATCGGCTGCTACAGTAAAAAGACAATATGGCTGACGGTGGGGTCGGCGCAGAAGGAGACGAAAACGCGTCCTCCCTATGAGCACACCATATCTCCTTTACACCATGGTATATGGCCTATACCTTGTTTGCTCCAAAGAGATTATACCAATAGAGTCGACCATCTCTCTCATCGAACGCCGTCCCGCTGAAAAGAGGCCCATGCCTCCTCTATTGGTATAATATCTCTATGGTTTGCTCTATTTGTAATACCTCTATGGACGAGGACGCTAGTGTACTGAAAGTATGTAAGTACGCACGTGTAGGGTCTCGGTCACGCCCTACACCGTGAATTTACAGAAGGGTTGGCACTAGGGCTCAAAATTATGATGATCAGGAGTACAATTGAATAGCAATCTTTTATTTCGCTCCACAATACATGTGCTCGCAAGCGAGCTGGTTACTTCGGTACTCGGAGCGAGAGACTGACTCTCGCACATCGGCAGCCGCTGCTGCTCATCGTTGCTGCAACCCCCGCTCTCCCCGCTGGGAGACGTTGCTTATATGTGTGTGTCCGTGTGGCTCATGCCTACAGTATCCCCCCCCCCCCCCGAAAAAACGGAGTTTACTTATTCAAAAAAAAAAAAAAAAATCGTATTATTTTTTACATTTCAAAATTTTAGGGAAAAATCAAATTGATTTTTCACATTTCAACTTTGTGAAAGGATTCTTTGGATGAACTCAAGTCAAATGAATTCCCTTATTTCAAGGCTATCAACTTATTCTAAATTTTTTATGGAAGTTGCAGCAATTGGTTATCATCACGCAAAATAAATCTTCAGTTTTCATCATGTAAATAACAAATTCTTAGTTTTAATAGGAACCTTGTATATAAATAAATTTCTTTTTGGCTCAATCCACTTTAGTTAGAAAGAGTTGCGTTGACTAATGTCAATTGTCTGAATAGTATCATCACTCGATGAATCTCTAACAATGACAAAATCTATTTACTAACAAATGTAGTTATCGAACGGAACTTTGCTTTCGTAAAGCTAAATTCAACTAATTTGCTTTCGAAGAACTGAAAATCAAGTTATCGTATACAAATATAAATCTGATTGTTCAAGTATAAATCTGGTATTACTGATTTGACTCTTTGAACATAAGTAGGTATTTGCAAATGCTCTCAGAATTAGTTGTACATTGTTGTACATAATAGTGAGTACTTGTAAATTCTTGAACACAATAGTGCACTTGAATTTGAAGCTACTAGTGTGTGGAATCCCATACCAAACTTTCTTTGACCCTAATCCTAACAATTTTAGATACATATTTACAGGGTTTTCTCAATTCAGTCAGATTTTGAACTTGGAACTAAAGGTGTAAGCTTTGTGCTTTGTGTATGAACTAGTCAATGTGCTTGGTAAAGCCGGGAATTTTAAATTTTTACCACTCAGGTTGAAAAGGAAGGAAATTACGACAACCCGGGAAACTAGGCCCAAAAGGAGCCGATCATCTTTCCCAGAGGATAAGAGCCGACTTGGCCGCCGCCCGCTTTGCATCGCGGAAGCATACTAAATTTGACTTGAATTTAAAGAGTGGGACTAGTTATACTGCATCAATTGTGGTCAACTTAAAACTTTACATCGAAATCGTTTTGAAGCAAGTTTTTTACAAACGTTTTCAATTTCATTCAATATACTTTCGTATTTGTCTAATTTTAGTGCTTTTAAATCAATTTCATTCCATTTTTCTGCACATTTACAAATTTCCAAGTGTTTTGTGCATTTTTTACATTCATCTTTCAGATTGAAAGTGAGTTTTTTCCTTACTCTTGGCTTTGTTGTCACATTAGAACTATTGTTTGTACTTGGTACTGAGGCATTTTTTCTAGCATACGAGTGGTCACCAGCCGTCACGTGAAACGTGTCCGGAGGTACACTTTGAGGTAGATTACCTTGACTATTCTGAGTTACATTCTGATCGCTCGATTGAGGTACATTTTGATCGCTCGGAGGTACATTTGATTGAATTCTCTGAGGTACATTTGTTGGGTCGTTTGAATTGTAAGTTTCAAGTACAAGTCTAGGTCTAGGGTCAGCAATATGAATATGTTGTGGTGTACTAATAGCAGTTTCTGGAATGAAAAATGCTGGCTTGAGACGCTCTACTGAGACATTTTGAGGTTCGCCATTTACATCAATTTTGAATACTCTATCAGAAATTCTTTCAAGTACCTTATGAGGTCCTGTATAGAGACGTTCTAAAGGACGTTTGACTGCATCTACTCTTAATAGTACATGAGTACAAGTTTTCAAGTCTTGGAAATAAAAAGTTCTTTTCCTGTACTTTTGTGAAACTGGGACCGCTCTGACATTTTTCACATACTCTCTGAATTCTTCTAGGAAGATTTGAGGATTTGGAGACTTTTCTTCTTCCAAGGCGAGCTCGCCTGGGAGACGAAGAGTCTTTCCAAACAGGTAATCGGCTGGTGATGCGTCATGATCTAAACTAATTGGGGTCTTGCATTTTTTTTGACCCCCTCAAAAAAAGGTTTGGCAAATTCGAGCAAATTAGAATGAGTATTGTGCAATTAGAGAAAAAATCCCCAAAAATTTCCTTCACCTTGCGCGAATTGTTTGAAAGTCGGACGACTTGAGAGTGACCATAGTGGGTGAGCGCCGTGTGACGTCACACCGATACAAATTGAAACCAGTCCCATGCTCAAATGTATGAGATTGATGGAAAGGTCTTGGACTACAATTTTTTGAGAATAATTCACTAACTTATCTCGCAAGAGTGTGCACTAGCGTCTTAATTCTGTCTAGGAGAGGTGAAAAAATCAGTCAAGAATGTCAGTATATCAACAACGGACTCAGAGGTTAGTGTCCCAATGCTACATAAATTATTTTCCTAAATGATGTGAAATTAAAGTCATGATCACTGCTTGATATCAATTTCAAGTCTAATTTTTATCCTCTTTGATCTAGGAATCCCACACAAGTAATGAGGTTACCACCACAGATTCTGAGAAGCCCAAAAAACTACCATATAAGACTTGCTTTGTTCTTGAGATTGAGGATTTACCTTTGTGCTTTTGCTCCTCTGACTTCTGGGGCGTTGAATCAGCTTTCACGAAACCTTCTTCTATTCTATTAGCCATGACGATATATTTATTCACTCAGAAATTAGGAGATAATAAGAGAAAAATCTGGCAAGCCATACGTTTACAATAGCAGTAGCCGACGACTGTATCGGTGTGACGTCACACGGCGCTCACCCACTATGGTCACTCTTAAGTCGTTTGACTTTCAAACAATTTGCGCAAGATGAAAAAAATTTTTGGGATTTTTTTTTCTAATTGCCCAATACTTATCTTAATTTGCTCGAATTTGCCAAACCTTTACTTGAGGGGGTCAAAAGAAATGCAAGACCCCAATTCTAGTACGCAACCCAAGCAAAACTGTTGATAATTTACATGTCTTGTAACTTTTGACTTTTGACAATCTAGACAATTCTTGGTCCATTTCGCTATGTCGCGACTTATCGAAGGCCAATAGTACCTTTTATTCACTAAACGGATTGTTGCTTTAGCACTAGGATGTGCTGGACTATGAAAGACTTTGAAGATTCTTTGTCTTAAAGATTTTGGCACATAGGGTCGAATTGCTTCGCCTGTCAGATTGAAAATGATACGACTTTGCTGGGATCCCCATGTCAAATTTTTCCAATTCAATTCAAAATTTGGTGATGCTATTATTTGCTTCAATTCATCATCATTAGCTTGAGCTTCTGCAAGTTCAGTTAAATCAATATCGATTGGCAATACTACTGTGCCTACACTTGAAATTCGAGAAAGTAAATAGCTAACAATTCTCTATCGTAAGTACTATAATTCTGTTGTGCATGATTGAGCTTTTTTGAATAGAAAGCTAATGGTTGCCAGACGTTATCAATTTCCTGTTCAAGTACGCCCCCCATAGCGATATTCGATGCATCAGTGACTATGCGAGTGGGTGCATCAGTTGAAGGATGTGCTAACAAAACTGCTGAAGCTAGCGCGTTTTTGACTTCTACAAATGCTTGTGAAGCTAAATCATTCCAATCAATTTTTCTCTTATCACTTTTCTTGGATTCAGGTAGTAGAGCCTCTAATGGTGCTAATTTTTCGGCAACTTTAGGTGGGCAACGCCTATAAAAATTGATCATTCCACAAAATCTACGGAGTTCAATAACTGTTTCCGGTTTTGGGAAATTTGTAATCGCGTCAACTTTCTCTGAGGTTGGCTTTACTCCGTCTTTGTTGATTATATAACCTAAAAAGACGAGTTCATGAACCCCAAAGACACACTTATCTGGGTTAATCAGAAGACCGAATTTTTGTAGTCTTGAGAAAACTTCTCTCAAATGTTTCTCATGTTCTTCCGGTGATGACGATGCAACTAAGATGTCGTCAGCAAATACGAACACATAGTCCAGATCGTGGAAAATATTATTTAAGTGTCTTTGCAGTGTACTTAAAGCGTTTTTCAAGCCGAAAGGCATAAACAAATATTCAAATAATCCGAATGGAGTAATTACAGCTGTTTTGCAAATATATCGTCGGGAGACATAGGTACTTGATGGAATGCTTTTCTCAAATCAATAGTCGAAAAGATACTTTTGCCTCTAAGTTGTGCCGAAAAATCGAGTAAGTTCGGTGGAGGATAACGGTCCGGGATAGTTTGGCTATTTAGCGGACGGTAATCACCACAAATTCTCCAAGTTCCATCTTTCTTTTTGGTCATAGTGATAGCACTAGCCCAACTACTTGATGAAGGCCGAAGTTTACCTTGTTGCATCAATTTAGAAAATTGCTTTTTACATTCTTCTAGTTTTTCTGGTGGCAACCTTCTAGGCTTACTGTAGACAGGTGTCCCTACAGTTGAAATCTGGTGGAAAACTTTATTTTCGATAGGAATCGAACTCTGGTTCAACTTTGTGATGTCGCTGAATTCATTAAGCAAATGGGCATATTTACAAGTGGAAGCTACTGTTTTTATAGACACTGCAGTTGTCCTTTTTACAGTGCAATCTTGAACTAAACCAGTCAAATTGTCAACTAAACATTTATGTTTTATATCAATAAGGAAACCGAAATGGTCAAAAAAATCTGCACCTAATATAGGTTGTTCGACATCCGCATAGCAAAAGTTCCATTTCAACTCTCGCCTGAATCCAAGGTCTACTACTTTTTCAACTTCTCCATAAGTTTTCATAACAGTATCGTTTGCGGCATGAAGCTTAAAGTCGGTAGGCTGTGTTAAATGGGCCGGGCGTGGCAATAAAGATATGTCAGCACCGCAGTCTACTAAGTATTGAAATTTACTTGACTTGTCTGTAACGTGGAGACGTTTAGAGCCGCGCCCTACTCTCGTCCCCTTGAGAGTGGGCTGCTCTATTTTTCCGCAGTTTGGTCATCGTTTGGCCTTCTGTATTCCCACTCGCATACTTCTGGTTCGGCGCAATGCTTGCATCGAGTTTTGAGTGCCAAATGATTTTTGCACAGGTACTTTTTGTCTTTGAAATCGCTTTTTGGAGTATGATCACGTGGAGGACGTGATCTATTTCGACTATCTGATTGCTCTCTAGAACGCGACCTATCTGAACTTTTCAATGCACTAATTTCAGATTTCAATGAAGCAATTTGATTTATCAACTCTTTATAATTAGGATCTGATACCGATGCTGATGATATACCTGCCACTTTGTCATCGTGAGCATGCATAGCATCAGCAATTTCGGCTAGTTTTTGTAAACTTGTGTACTCCGTAGCTATAAGAGCTCTTCTAGTTCTTGCGTCAAGCATTTCTAAAAAGATCGTTTTTAAAACTTGTTCACTACATCCAAATTTGTTCATATTGTAGATTCTATACAAAATGTGAGATGGCTTCCCCTCATTGGAAATAGAACCTTTCAAAAGTCTACGCAAGCATTTTTCATCAGACTCAGCGTGAGTCTTCAAAATCCTACTCTTAATTTAGGTATAAATATCAGTAGGTCTCTCTCCGGTAATCAAGTCTCTAATACTAGCGACTAATTCAGTAGATGAAGCACCAATTACGTAATTAGCTTTAGCTTTTTCATCAACAACATTGCACGTTTCAAATGCCGCGTCTACTTGTAAAAACCACGAACTAGGATCTTCAGGACTGAATTTTGGTAATTTTGGCTCTTTATGTATGCCATGATAAATTTGCTGAATTTGAGGCTGGACTGACAAATTTTGAGGCAAGAAGTTTTGAGCTGCTGGGTTGAGAGGCAACCCTGATTGTGAGTCGTTATTTACAAGAATCGAATTATTATTTACAGGAATCGTTGGGTTATTGAGTGATTGTAAATCGTTACTTGAATTTTGTACGTTTTCAATTGAAACAGAAGAGGTGCTTGGTTCACCTATTTTGTTTGGTTGATTTACTACTATGCCAGAAGTCTGGTTTTCAATGTTTGGCAGTGATTTTTCAGCCAAAGCAGCTCTGAATTGTTCAGCGAAAGTGTCTTTTAGTTGCGCCAATAAACTATCACCAAGAGATTTTACTGAGCTTTCAATTTGGGAAGTTATTTCTTCTTTCAAAGTGCTATCTACTTTTTGAGTTTGGGTTTCACCCGACCCTGGTTGACCATTACCGTTATCGGTTTTGTCATTACTATCATCGTCAGATTCATCTTTCGTCATTTCGACGGTTTCAATATCCTCACTTAATAAACTTCCTAGATCAGATTCGTCATCAAATTGCTCGCCCAAATTCTTGCGAACTAGTTCTCTCTGATCATGAACAAATTCTTTGCGAGCGTATTTTGTGCCTTGTCGAGTTTTTGGGGTGTCACCACTATTGTCCTCGGCGTCAGACATAAGATTTTAGCTAACATACGAAACGTACAAACATATTCTAGCGCTCTCGCAGGAGCTCTTTGGAAAATTTGTCTCGAATGTGCGCAACTAGAAAGATTTTACGTGGCACTGTTGACACTTTTGTATTTTAAATTCAACGAAATTGTAGCGCTGATGCTACTGAATTGGACTGAAAGTTAGACCTGAAGGTCACTTTTGTTTTGGATTGTCGCCTTGCACGATGCGAAGATTCGACAATGTTTTGAAAAGAGCGCACGGTTGCCCTTGGAATTTAGACGCGACGCCGATTCGAATTTCGGAGCACGCGGGCTCATACCTTGTATGCCGTCGGCGATGATGCTCGAAGACTGCAGTTGGGTCGCTGTTGACGATGACTTGCTCGATGCCGGTCGTGCTGTGGAGCTCGCTGGCTCACCGGCGGTGGTGCTGCTGGATGTTGGTTTGCGCGTGAATATGCACGCTGCCGCTGCGTTGCGCCAGGTCGAGTAGTCCCCAGGCTCCGGTGTCGATGATCACCTCGTTGGCCCCGATGGGCTTAGTTGGACCAGATGGTCTTTGTGGGCCCAGATGGACTTAGTTGGACCAGTTGGTCATTGGTGGGCCAGGTGGCCTTGCTGCTTCTAATTTTTAGCACGAGCGTGTTGACGAGCTCGGCTTGTCGATTGCTGTGCACCGGAAAATGGCGGCTGGGCACAATTTGTAACTCCTGATTCACTGAATACCTGTTGCTCCGAATTGAGGCTGCTAACTAACTCGCCCAGCTGCACTCTGCAGGTAGCTGTTGTAAAGACAAACAGCTCGACGTCTTCTCGATTTGTTTGTAGGTACGTCGTTATCGGGGAGTTGTAATGTACTTGCGCGGGCTGCTATTCGGGCTCCAATATGCTACTCCGGAATTGAATTTAGCACGCGGCAACAAGTGGCTCTGCTGCACGTCGTCGTCACCTCACGCTGACTCCTCGCAACCTCGTCTGCTGGGCAACACTCGTTCGGTCGTCGGGGTCACCACTTGTAGGGACTCGATCACGCCTTACACCGTGAATTCACAGAAGAGTTGGCACTAGGGCTCAAAATTATGATGCTCAGGAGTACAATTAAATAGCAATCTTTTATTTCGCTCCACAATACATGTGCTCGCAAGCGAGCTGGTTACTTCGGTACTCGGAGCGAGAGACTGACTCTCGCACATCGGCAGCCGCTGCTGCTCATCGTTGCTGCAACCCCCGCTCTCCCCGCTGGGAAACGCTGCTTATATGTGTGTGTCCGTGTGGCTCATGCCTACACACGCGCGCAGTAGCGCGCGGCGGGACTCGGAAGTTACAAACTCACAACACGTGTCTAGTGACCCTCTAGTAGTGATGAGCAGATCCTCCAGCGGCGCTTCTCATTGGACGAAAAAAGGATCTAAGATTGAAGAGTGGGAGAAGGATCGAGCACGTACGTCAACCTGTACCGCGATCAAAATGTGACAATTGTTTTGGGTAGGACTCTAACTGTTCTGATTGTATAGAAAAGTTCAGAATTCGCCCATTTTGCCTTTTCAAGAAAATCGACTTTTAAGGCGTCAAAATATTCCCGACTTCCAGAGGCCACAGCTCTTCGAATATTGAGCCTAGATCAACGTACCTGGGCTCAAATTGAAGCTCTGAATTTGCCAAAATTGTTTTAGGTATTAAATCTTCAGAAAGATTATCGCGAAGGATGATACCGTCGATTATAAGTTACACGTCGTCACAGTATACCTATATATATGGTGAGATGGCGGACGGGTGGCGCCAGCGCGGGAAGACAAGTCTCGCGATAATCTCGATGCATGCATAGGTTTCTAGCACCCGCTTTACGTCTGCAAGGGGTTAGGACTGCTCTGCTGGCCTCGTAGAAGGTTCCAATGCAGATATTCCCCAAGTCATCCCGTCAAACGTCGATCCGGGCGAGCCCAGCCCGCAAAAGCAGTGTTGTCGTCTGGTCGAGATCAGTTGCCCCCTCCGCGCGCCGTCTTGCCGTATATATAGGTATACCCAGTACACGCGAAAACCTTTGACCATATAATTTATCTCTTTCGCTCATTGTGTGGTCTGTTTGACGCCGAAGACAATTTTGGCAAATTCAGAGCTTCGATTTGAGCCCAGATACGTTGGTCTAGGCTCAATATTTGAAGAGCTGTGGCCTCTGGAAGACGGGCATATTTTGACAACTTAAGGAGGCTCAGTCGTTGGGTAACGTATCATGAGCATTCGGGGCCCCGCGCCTTCTAACACAAGCGCCAGGCTACGAGACGCGCTCGCTCACCGACACACATACACAACCCAAGCTCGCGCTCGCGCAAGCGTGCCAGCGGTCGAGCAGCCACTGCACACCTGTTTTTCGACAGTTTTGATTCTTTCGAGTGTTTTCCTGACTTTTATACGTCGGCAACATGCATGTTTTTGAATGAAACTCCATTCACTCATAAATTATCTATGCTTGGACAGTTGCTCGTTGCGGTAACACTGTTAAATTTTGAGATATGACTCATTCCGTGGTCATCACCCATAAGACGCCGTGTTAAATTCCAATACTTTGAGAATTTTTTTCTCAAAAATGAGGTCGGCAACCCGCATATTTCGAAATTGCAATAGATTCCTTGTATCACGGAGTATGCATCATAATTTTTCCAATTTAGAATGACTTAAAAAGTTTCGACGACTGAGCCTCCTTAAAAGTCGATTTTCTCGAAAAGGCAAAATAGGCAAGTTCTGAAATTTTCTATACAATTAGAACAGTTAGAGTCCTACCCAAAACAATTGTCACATTTTAGTCGCGGTCCAGGTTGACGTACGTGGATCGAGCCACCTAAGTTCAAACTGAATCAAAGTCCGGAATCAAAATGTCACGACCTTGAGCAAGTTTGAATGTTTCTTGGTGATCTAACTTATCATCTTCAGATTTACTCGCCTTCATGTAATCACGAAGGATATGTTGATATCGTATTCGGCGAAAAGTTTGACTTGGTTCCGATCTTGGTTCATAGGTTATGTCGGGTTACGGTGCCAAGAATCAATACCCACTCCTCCATCGAACACTTTCATGGATTGGGACAGTCCGGACTCTTCAGCAATATCCCATTTTAATGTGATACTCTAAAATTGCGCGCGTCGCGCGCGATGTGTCAAAGGGGATGTTTTGAAGTAGATACCAAAAAATTTCTCGACTTCAATCTGAATGAGTGAATAAATAGGGATCTTCTATAAGGACTTCAAGAGTGAGATAACCGATATATCGATAGAAATATTCCATACCGACGCATTTTTTCATACCGCCGTTCAAAGAGCCAACATGGCGGCCTCCGAAAACAGATCGATCCACAGAATCGATTCGATTTTCGAGCTGAAAAGAGCGATTCGATACATGTGAACACTTATCGCAGCTGTGGATTAATAAACGGGGGAGGGGGGGGGATGATACACTACAACAAAAATGCCTAAAACCCAAGCCCCCTCGGGGGAGCCGATGAACATGTACGACCTTTGAACAACTTCATCTAGAGATTCTTATTGGTTGAATGGTTAACCTTTTGCCTCGTAACCAAAAGGTCGTGGGTTCAAACCAGCCTTCGGACGAATTTTTTTTTCCCGAAAACTTTTTTTTATTCTTCACAACACCTTTTTATCACTCGATTAGTATTTTCAGATCTTTTGAGCTTTTATTTCGAATTCACCTCAGGTATTTGTGGAATAATTCCATAAATATTGTTAAGCAATATCTATCGCTCCTCAAATTCCTATTGCTCATCTGCTCGTGAATCTACAAAAAATTTATTTGATTGGAGTTGAAGATTTCTCGAAGATTTCAAATTGAAATGAATGTGATCATTCAGACCTACCGAAAATACAACATTGTTTCATAAACATTTATAAAATAGTTACAAGAACCGCTGAAATAAAATTGAGATAAAAGCTTAAAAAATCAGACAATATTAATCAAGTAATTAAAAAGGTGTTGTGAAGTATAAGAAAAGTTTTCTGAACGAAAAAATTTGGCCGAAGGGTGATTTGAACCTGCGACCTTTGGATCACGAGGAAAAAAATGTACCACTACACCACTGGACATCTCCACTTTATATTGTTCAAAGGTTGCACATGTTCATCGGCTCCCCGAGGGAGCTTGGGTTTTAGGTATTGTTGTTAAACTACTTGTCAGTCTGCTTGTCACACCAAAATGAGATACTAATATCGTTGAAGAATCCGAATTGTCCGAATCCGTTAGAGTGTTCGGTGGAATTAGGAGTGAGTTGACTGACACCATAACTCGAGATAACCTAATGAATCAAGGCAAAGTTACCCTGGCACCGAAATTGTGAGCTGTGGAAAATCCAAAAAGACAGATCGATGCACCAAAAATTCTACTTCCCGAATCCGCAGCCGGAAAAACCCTACCTTCTTTCATTTTCTTTGAATTATCAAAAAACTAGCTCATTTCACCCATTCTGGTGCGCCTTAACCCTTGATCGTAGTGACACACTCTTGCTCTCATAAAATTCTACTCGGCCCAACAAAAATTCTGCTACCTCGGTTTTTCCAAATTTTTTATTGGGTTTTCCGTGATTAGCAGTAATTAGGCTTTGAATCGTGGTCAACTGCGGTCAGCTGATACATTTACCGCGGTGTGGCGCATCTTGCTGGTGTGAACGTGGCCTAATGTAGCACATTCACACCAGGGCTTGGGATTGGAAAATATTTCAACTGATCACGGAAAATTTGGAAAAACCGAGGTGGTAGAATTTTTGTTGGACCGAGTAGAATTTTTTGAGACCAAGAGTTTGTTGCTAGGATCAAGGGTTAAGGCGCACCAGAATGGGTGAAATGAGCTAGTTTGTTGATAATTTAAAGAAAATGAAAAAAGGTAGAGTTTTTCCGGCTGCGGATTCGGGAAGTAGAATTTTCGGTGCATCGATCTGACTTTTTGGATTTTCCACAGCTCACAATTTCGGTGCCAGGGTACCTTTGCCATGAATCAAGTCTCTCTTTCGAGCTCTCTTTGCAAGGAGGTTCAGCTGCTATAGTCCGTCCGAGACGACAACAGACGAGTCTCTCTGCGCTATCAATGGCCGCAAGCCGTTAGCGGTCCGTCTCTATGTTCTACGTTCGCCGTGTATTGCTATAGCGTGCTATTGACACGTGCCAGTCGACACTAGAATTTGTCGTAAACTTTACAATATTCCAATACTCACAAGTAACCAACTCAACTTTTTGTTTGCTTGATAAGACGCCGTGTTAAATTTGCGAAAAATCTAACGTTGATTTCTCGGCTCACAGGTAACCCCATGTCTCAAAAATTCAGTATAACTCTCACATCAGCATTATGAACGAGTACTTTGAATTTCATCAAAATCTCTCTGTTAATTCTCTACCAGCTGAAACATTATAACTTTCTTGTGGTGGCAATATGTATTTCGATCCGTAATTCCACAGCATTTTGAACGGTGCGCGTTTAGATCCTTTTTTCGGTGGGCAGAGTCATGGCGGAGTGGGGAGCGGGATCTGCTCATTATAGCGATCCTCCAGGGGTCTGATTGTGACGAGCGGGATCTGCTCATTATAGCGATCCTCCAGGGGTCTGATTGTGACGAGCGCTCCCTACGCTCCGTCCGCATCGTCCGTATCTCTTATTCCGATTTCTGTTCTGTGATTGGCTATTTCTCCTAGCTGTAGCCAATCACAGGATAGAAATTGGAATAAGAGATACGGACGATGCGGACGATGCAGAGGGAGCGTACGGAGAGCTCGTCACAATCAGACCCCAGGTAGATCGCTACTGCTCATCACTACTAGAGGGTCACAATACGTGTCGGTTAAATCATGGTGTAAAGGGCTAAATTGGCTGCGCCAACATGACAACCGAGCGGGAATTCCTGAAAGCACTTTGCTGATGCATAGATGAGGGTACAATCTTGTTTTTCTTATGGCCCACTAAGGTTTTTCAATAATGTTCATCAGCGAAATTCCGGTTCAAATCATGGGTGAGAATTGATGAAATTTTCGAGAGCAGGGGAGTTTTTGCCGGCAAAATTAGTTTCGAGTTACGGAGTTTTAACTTGATCATGAATTTTTTCAAGTTACAGTTAGATATCTTATATTTCAAGTTATAGCGTTTTTTTTAATTGGGAGTTTCGAGATAGAGAGTTTCGACTATTCAATGATGATCTGCAGACATGTCATAAAAGTTGACGGAAGTATATAATATCTATTTTTCGTGTATTTGTCTTAAGGCGATGCGGTCACCATGCGCGCTCAAAGTTATTCGCACTTTTGTCCTATACACTTGCGATCTGGACTAAACGACGAGAAGACGAGTGTTTATTATCATGTAACTCGAGTTCGTCTCCTCGTCGTCTGGCTCAAATTGCAAAAGAATCGTATAAAAGTGAGAATTACAAAGTGCCTATATCATAGGTTAGGACGTTTCCGCGGACGAGTTATTCCCACTTTTCTCCACTTCTTTTGCGATTTGAGCCAGACGACGAGAAGACGAACTCGAGTTGGATGATGATAAAAATTCGTCTTCTTCTGGTCCAAATCGCAAGAGTATCGGACAAAAGTGCGAATAACTTTCAGCGTGCACGGTGCACGGTGACCACACTACCGCCTTAATTATATATCCCAGTTTTTGTCTGTTGATATCGCGCCCCGATTTACAATAACAAGAATTTTTATTAATATTGATTATTGGGCGTTTCACCTATCATTTAAGCGATAGTGGACACTATTTGGAGCTCGGTTTGATTTTCATTGATTCATGGAACCAAACCCTCGAAATAGCAGAGCGGACACCTCACAATAGCGGACAACATTTATTGGTTCCATTGCATGCAATTTCACCTTGCAATAAGAGACACACCAAATTTCCCTCTAATAGTACGTCGCTTTATACTGCGAGACGTGGAAACACGCAGTTTGCGCGTCAAGCCGTACAAATTTTCTTCCTCGATCAGTTGTCAGTTGAAGAGTACAACGATGCATAAAATGACTGTTACTAAAACCTAGTCAACTTAATCTTTGAATTTTACGACAGCCATACGAATCGAGTTGCTTCTGTAGAGCGAGAACAAATCTTATTCCAGTGCCGGGGCTCATCTATAGATAAAAGCTCTCGAAAAAGCTCAGAAACCTAAAATTTCTGCTTTCGTGGCTTTTAAGTACAGGTTGGAGACATTTCAGATGAATCACGAGATTTTTCTCAAAGGACTCTAACTTTGAGAACTCGTGAGCAAACAAATCATAGATCCATCATTGCTGACTATTTCTTGACAAAGAGAAAAGATTTATTCATTTATAAAGTTGGCGACTCGATACAGAATGAATGATAATCACTTGAATATATTTTCATATGCGATAAGATGTCCAAAATCGTTCTCCTGTCGATGTATTAATGAATGAACCAGCACTGAACGATAATGAACGAGACTATATATGGAAAACCTACGCAATAGCGGACACTTTGAGTGGCGCAAAAATAAGTCGGCTTTTTGAGGTTCTACTGTATGGTTTTCATGACTTTTTTCTCCATGTGTACAACGGTCGTCTTCAGCCAGGGCGGATCTCGTGGGTTCTAACGTTTTCGTGTTATATATGAGCAAATCCACGAAACGTGGTGGTTTGAGAGGGAAGAAATTTTGAAATTTTTTCCTATCGCACATTACTAGAATTTTACATACTCTCACTTATCGGTATCTAGGACTCAAATCCACTCGCGTGACCGATTTTTACGAGACGGCGTGGAGTGGGACAGAGAAACCCGGAAATGGCCATGAGCGCAATGCTATCGCCACATACACGGGACCAATTGACCGCTGACGGGGATGAAAAGTATTGCACTCATCACCAGAAAACTCGAAGAGATCATTGGAGTTAGAATATACACGTTATTCAAGAGTTTTCTAGCAATGAAATTCCCGAAAATCCCCTCGAGGATTGGGGAAAGTAGTTCGTACGATTAAACAACAGAATATTGGATCACGCAGTCACTTACTTGGTACCAAATACGATAATAGCGAGAGATCACAAGCATAACCGGATCGGTTTGACCCGTCTTGTTCGTGTGCCCCTCAAAAAACATGATTTCGTGAAGCGATCACGTTTTTTTCTGAAAGCGTAATATGCTTGCCAATCAAACATAATTCGATGCACATAGACCCGATCCATCTCTATTTCTTCGTTTTTTGATGAAGAATCAAATGTCATTCGTAGAAATATGATTGATCAGACTGCATCGTCGTAGAGTGAGAAATATCGTCGATTTTTTTTCTTTCAAAACAGTAGTCACGCGTCATCAACAGGAGATAGTTTCACACCTATAGGAAGCACATTTTTGGGCTTCAAGGTAGTTGCAACCTCAAATTAGGGGGTCGTTTTCCCGCAAGAATCATATCGATATCCCAGACTGCATCCAAATGCCGACCTTAACACTGAAGGAAAAAAGCCTTGCCACGCGCGAAATTTCGTGATTTTTCAAATTTGATGGCCCGCCATTCCGGTCTATTTCAGTTTTGAGTCTTGAGCTCGTTACGACTTGGTTGTATAGGATCTCAAAAAAGGTGTCTGCTTTCGCGCGGAGTTGATATATAGCCATTGGTTCGAAAAATCGAGCACAAAGGGCGTAACGCACGAATCACCGCGATTCGTGATTTGATCATATCATCGCGTGCTTTTGAGAACGGGTCGCCCAGTCTAACCTAATTTCTCTCTGCATTCGCTCGGAAGTCATACCTGGGGAGCGAGGAAGAACTCCTCCAGGAGGTGAGCCTGCTCCGAAGTGTTCATACGGTGCTCATGTCACATTTCGTAAACATGAAGTCGATCGAAACTGTAACATCTGCAGATGTTCAGAGACACCATGGTGTTTCCTGTTTAAATTGTTGGAGAACGACCGACAAAGCCCGCAAGTCTAGGGTTGGTAGTGATGGTCGGTTACTCATCCAAGTACTAACCGCGCACTTCGATGATCGTCCGAGCTGACACTCAGCGAACCCACCAACTGTATATGGGCAAATCTCAGGAACTATGCGGTTTCGACTTTGAAATTTCGAGAATTTCCAGAATGGCAGCACATCTCCGATAAACTTTTGTTTGGTCCAAGTAATGCTCAAACAATGATGAAATACTTGCGTAAATCATTTTGGAGCCCCGCCGTGGATTTGTGAGGGTGTAGAAGTTTTTCCCATGTATTTGCGTGGGACCCTCATATTTTCGTAATTCTAATTGGCTCGTGTGTATGTGAATACATGGCATCCTTGGTGTTGGAATAGAAGAAGAGAGATGAGTTCAATGGTTTACAGTGTTTTCTGAAGGTCTGTGGTACAAAATGTAGATGTGCCTCAACCGTCGAAACGCTCATTTTCGTCATTTGTCGATCCTCACAAGCCTCGCATCGCGACCGATATGAGGCTGTAGTAGGGGCGATTCTCATAGGCATTTCTTGAGGTACAAATATCAGTTTACACGTGGTTTCCATCCCAACGGAATCGAAATTTTCGTGTGCTACACGAAAAACGATTTTTTTGACCCCATTTACGCGAAAATAACTTTTCTCATTTCAAGCCGCATCGTCGTGCGGAATCGAGCACACTATCGTTCTTGGGCTAGATTTGTAGGTTTTTGGATGTAGAATAATATGTCGTTTCTACAGATACGAAATATTCACCGCCCCGAGTGCTGCATCCATTAGAAGAGCGATACAGGAGAAAATGTAGAATCGGAGTTCGCTCCAACGAATCATCGGCACTCCGACGCATTGATAGGCACAGCCTCGGGCGAAAATTATATGTTTCTATGTATTATAATCCATCACATATCCAATTTTCAGACCGATCGGTGAACCGCCCCGCCTGTGGCGAGCTAAGGCGTGAGAGAACTATGGCCCTGTTCGGTCGAAAATTGTGATTTTGTCACGAAGAAGCGTCTCCCAGTACCTTTCTATAGCAATTTTTAGACTTCTGAATGATGCAGAACTATTAAATATGAGTAGATCTTCAAAATGATCTAATGCGAGCGGCGGAAATAACGCGACTGTTGTTCTGACAACGTGAAAATAGGCCTGTTCGGCCAAACCGCATACTTCGTGAGATTTGCCCATATCGGTTGGTTTTCGTGATTTGAACCAAAGATTATTTTCCAAATCTTGACAAAGAAGTGAGCATTCATCAACAAAAAAAAGTTTCCCGGGCAATTTTTTGTAAAATCCGATCCGCGAATGTCTGATTATCTTGTCTCGTGAAGGGAATTAGCTAGACATAAAATTGATCACAGAAGAACCTTGAATATTGGACATCCTGCAATAGCAGCAACTTTTTCTGGCAAACGTTTTAATTCCGCGTAATTTCGCCTTGCAATAGCGAATACCTACATTTTTTTCTAAAACCCGTGCTTATTTCCAAACATTGAGAACTTTAGAATTGAAATAAAAAGTGTTTCCAACTGAGACGATGTATCTCGTGAGCTTTGAATGTGCAAGAGGTGTGGTTTTGAATGAAAGATTAACAACCCATTTCTTAAGTGAATATACTGCTAGAACTTGAGAAACCGTCAATCCTTGATGAATTTGCGAGTTCAACGTGTTTGATCAGAGACTTCAACATCAGCTCATGAAGAAACCATTGGTTTTCGAATAAATAAGCATGGATGAGGAGACTCATGGTTATGAGTTTTTTCTCACATAAATGCCAAAAATAATCCATGGTCTTGTTCCAAAAGTCAAGAGGCAGTTCCAAAAGTCAAGAGGCAGTTCCAAAAATGATATAATATGCGAAGGAGTGGAGTGAAAATCCGTATCTGACTACTTATCTGTGTGTCCGTGAGCAGGAGTTTTTTGAGACGTGGAAGACTGCAGGTCACTGCGATGAGCATAAAACTCGTGTGTAATCTTTTCTTGAATCTACGTGGGTAAATAGATGACAATCGAGACAATGGGATCAAATTCACGAAAACCCTTGAAATATATAGCAGACACCTCGCAAAAGCGGACACTTTTTGACGCACACAAGGAGTCCGCTATTGCAAGGCTCTACTCTAATACTGTTGTCGCGGCCTCTAATGCTTTTGATAATTTCGTGCACCCTATCGACTACATTTACTTGCCTCGTGTAGGTACTAAGTAATTTCTAGGTTGACACTTGACTTACCATTAAGGTTGATGCGATTGGATCAATTGTTCACTATGAATTAGCCATAATAAAATTTATTTATTAATAATATAGTACTATATACATATCATATTTCGAGCTTATCAAGGATATTATAACATAATGATCTGTACATCGTTGCTTTTTGGCATGGAAATGATATCAATAATGACAAGTGAACAGAAAGTAATACTCCGTTTTCTCTCAATGACTCACTTACACATTACTTGCAAGCTCATAAAAATGATTCATGGTTGACTTCATCATTCATTTCACGCGAAGTGTCTTTCGAGAATATAGTTGAATTCGAAATTTCACCACTAACAGTAGTTAGCTCTGAATATCTGGGAGGTCTAAGTCACTTGATACCGTTCAATAACACGAGTGAGCGTAATTGGGCGATTACAAGCAAATCAAGCAGATAAATTCAAAGCATATACATCAGTTACAAGACCCTATAAGTTGCGGAAGATCGCGCTTGCCGCGGAACAACAAATTCATACAATCGCGCTGCGAGAAAGATTTCGATCGATTTAGATGTCCGCAATATTCGGGACTCATCTTTATGAGACTGTAGGCGAATAAATTAACATGACAATTCCATTTTCCAAGTGATCAAATATACTTTCCTAGGTATATTTAATTTTGAAAGGAACCCGAACTTGGTGAGTACTTGAAACTACTTGAGATGAGTGCTATGGACGGAAGTGAACTCGAAGTGGATGCTCAGTAAGACTATTAGATATGAATCATTGGAATGAGTACGAAAACCAAATATTTCTATCAGCGTGATCGAGTTGTTCCTGACCAAGAATGATCTCCTGCGTTACTGTATTCTTGTCGATCGAGCTCATCTCAATCGGTAACCGTGCAGTTATCCCGGGCCTTGATTGCTATTTTGTATTATTGCTTTTATGTATTCAATTGCGTCCTCATATAGCGGCATTGGCGCTGAATTGTGACTAATACTTGACAGGCCTTGCCCTCGCGTGGATTTGTGAGACGAGCACGGGGGGGTAGGGCGTCGTAGAATTTCAGTGGCTATGCCGCGCGATCGCGATAAAAATTGTTGCAGACGATCCAGCAGCGACACAATCATTAGACACGATGCGTGTGCATGACATCTGTGAGATGTCATCGTTGAGATGGATTTCGAAGACAGCGTCAGGGTGAGAAACCAGGTATCCATGAGTGCACCCGGTGATGCCTTCCAAGACTGCAGCGAGGCGACAGCAGCGCGAGGAAAGCCAGTGCCGCGCCAAGTAGCGAAACGCCGCAAAGCGCCCCGGCCACGAGATCGTGCAATGGTGAGCCTGGCCGGGGTGCTTTGACCGCAAGCAGCAACAAGCCCGCACAGCTCAGCGCTGCAAGTCCCGCAAGCCCGAGACCTGTCCACGTGCGTCGCAAGCTCCGGCTAGCCCCGGCCAGTGCGCAGAGCGCCCCGCAACCCACTGCGCTGTCCAGATAGTACCTATGAGTAAACAAATATCAATTAGTCGCGAGTAATTATTTGAACTTGCTTGACATGACTGGTGCGAACATTTCCGCTGTCAAAAAAACATCGCACAAGCCTTTAAACTTTCTTTTCTTCAGTAAATCATACTATTGTGTCATATTCGGTCGCAGAGCTAAAAATCCAAACTAATATATTCATGAATCTACTTGATTGAGATCATTGGCTCACCTTCTTCCCTGAGTCGATGATAGGTAAATAGCCAGCCCACACGTGAGAATTCCGACCAATATGAGCAGTATAGGTGCATTTCGTCTCTCGTATTTCTCGGTACCACTAATTAGAGTTGTATTCGCCTCGCTGGCCGGCGGGGACAGTGGCGGGACCTTCAACAGGAATAGAAAAATTATGTTACTCATGATATCAACAGTTCTAAATACGATTATTTGTAAACTCGAGCAGGGTCTGAATATGGATTCAGGGTGACCAATAACACGCTAAGAGGCCTGATAGTCACCCCGCGGGTGAGTATCTTCGCTATCAGTACACAGTGAAAATAGTATATTACGCAACTAGGGAGTAAAGTGGGCCTTTTACTCCCGGCTGTGTATTATCGCTCGAGGTGAAACCGAGAGCGATGAACACACGGGAGTTTGAGGCCCACATTTACTCCCGAGTAGCGTATGCTATTTTTTAGCCTAGTGGGACTGAAGTACGCCCCCCCCCCCACCGCCACTACCCACTTGCGCCTGGCGTTGAGCTGCCTCAACGGCCGCGCTATGTACACGGAACTCAGGATGTTTACCGATTAGGGGAAGGAGGACAGGGGCGGAGCCCCCCCCCCCCTCCCGACTGAGAAAAAATTCTGAATTTGGTCTAAAAATGTTTCCTCCTTTCACGTTCATATTGATTTTGCTTAGTTTTGAACTAAATTGATTCTATATTACGTCTCTATTCAACCTCATACAATCAAATTTTCGAATAATATTCAGAAAGGTCTTTCATTAATCGAAAAAATACTCGCGGTAGCAGACAACAACATTCTACCGCATGCATCTGCTGATGCGAGTGCCGATGTGCGCATGCTCATACCGCGAGCCGCGCGTTATCTCGCCATTCTCATCCCCACTCTCCATTTCTCTCTCTCCGTTACTTCTGAGTTACCATGTGTGAGTAATGTAGACGTATACGTCCTTCTCAACTATCTCCAGGGGGGAGCGACTCAGGTATGAAAAGTGGCGAGAGCGACCGCGCGCCGCGGCGACTGTAACGCCATCTCTTTATGTTGCTTGAAGTGGCTTGGACGCGGGACGGGTTTCGAGCGTGCAGGGGCCTGCAGCCGCGCCGCAGCTCCATCCGTAGACCGCTCAGCAGCTGCGAAGCGCCGTGGCAGCGCACAACGATATATAGATATACAACCCATGACTCAGTGCGCAGGTGGCGCTCCCTAGTTTGGTTGCTTGTAACTACAAGTCTCTCGTCACTTTCCATACCTGAGTCGCTCCCCCCTGACTATCTCCCTCCGTGGCTCAGTCGAGAGGGTACTCGACTGTAACGCGGTAGACTGGGGTTCGATTTCCACCGATGGCAAATTTTTGCTTTGACTTTTTTTCCGCAACAACTTCGTTGCCGGGACTAAAGTGAAAGTATCCGTGAGGAAAAGCCTCGGTTTAGTGTGGTTAAAGTACGTACCCGTGAAAAAATGTTTGGTGCATGATCATGCATGACGGCATACCGCTACTAGTGCACGATCATGCATGACCGCGTACAGAAAATGGTGGTATGTAGTCATGCATGTATCATGCATGAATTATGCATGACCATGCTCAATACAATGTTGCAGATCATTTGGGATTAGGTACTAATTTCGGTGTATGGAGAAAGCTCACGATTTGGAAATTTGGAATGTGACAGAGAGAAATGTACCATTTTGCGTTTTTATCGCTATTTGGTTCCAATACTACGAATCACTCGAAAACTCTGATGATTATAGTATATTATGTGACGAGTGCGCAGCACGAGTCGCAAACGACATTTTCTAGCTGTGCTACGTCGGAAGCGCGACTTTAGACGAGTCCTCGCGTAGCGAGGACGAGTCAAAAATCGCGCTTCCGACGCGACGTAGACAGCTAGAAAAATGGCTCCGCCATTTGAAGGCTCAAACGATGTCAAAAAATTTACCGGTATTCCAGAATAGTACATTTCGATACAAGGGCGTAAAACGTCTTATTCACGTCCGAGTGATGGGTTTCCGGCCCGAGCCGCAGGCGAGGGTCGGAATCATCACGAGGATGCGAATAATAGGTTTTATCCCGTGTATCTAACTATACCTTTCGATAAACTGTGAGTAAAAGTCGACAAACTGTGCGCAAAGTGCACTTTTACGCACAGTGTATCGAAAAGATAATTCATCTCCCTCACGGTGGTCTTGAACCACGTTCATATTTGGTCGACATACCAAGACCTGAAATTCCTGTGCAATGTGTTTCTGTGCACTTAGATGATCATTTTTTGACTGGGCCGTTACGAAAAAGTTAAAAGAAGGGTGGTTTTTTGTTGTTTTCATGTCGTAATTCTTCTATAACTCGAAAGAGACACATGTCATCGAAAAATATGTGGGGTATAAATTTGTAGATTTTCAAAATATCTACAAAAATTGTTCGCATAGTTTTTCTCGTACAATGTATCCTGTTGGCGATATTTGAGGAGTTATGGGATTGAAACCGTGAAAAATATGGATCTCGGGCGGAAAATTCTTGGTTGCGAAAATAGGAAGCCTCATATAAGAAAATGTGTTGAGACCTTTTTGTTCATCTTTCAAAGATCTATGGTTCAAAGACTGATTGCTCCACACATTTTCGAATAAATTGTATTCTCCATGAGTTGTGGGGTCGAAACCGTGAAAATCATGGGTCTTGGGCGGGAATCCCCCAATTACAAAAACAGGTGCCCGTAACCGAGAAAATGTGTAGAGACCTTTACTGTTCATCTTTCAAAAATCCACCTTAAGGTGCTCTACTCATTTTTTGATGAAACGTAGTTCTCATGAGTTGTGGGGCCGAAACCGTGAAAAATATCGATCTTGAACGGAAATGTCTTGGTTGCAGAAACAGGAAGCCTCATATGAGTAAATGTATCGAGACCTTTTTTGTTCATCTTTCAGGAATCCACCAAAAGTTGCTGTATACATATTTTTTGATGAAACGAAGTTCTCATGAGTTATGGGATCGAAACCGTGAAAAAATAATCTTGGACGAAAATATCTTGGTGGCGGAAACAGAAAGCCTCATATGAGTAAATGTGTAGAGACCCTTTTTGTTCATCTTTCCAAGATCTAGAAAAGTTCTTCAACAAATGCCAACAAACGTGTATCTTGACAACCGTATACCCACATTATTACTGGATGCATAATAGCTCCTTAACTTTAATAGAACATGTTCTATCGAGAATGTGCACTGTAAAAACTTGTGGGAAACCTCACAACGTATCCTGATGGAGATATTTGAGGATGATCCTCGAAAATCTTTCTCTAAAATTATTTCAACTCCATAACTCCAATGACACATGTTTTACAAAAAATATGCACGGTAACTTTTGTAGGTTCCCCAAAAACTAACAAAAAAGATTCAGTGACTTTTCCTCGTAAAACGCATCCTATTTGCTTTATTTGAGGATTCTTTGTCGACATCCATACTTACAACTCTAATATTGGTGAAGTGAGTATGAGTCTACACGAAAAATCTACAAATATTACAAACAGGATACGTTTTACGAGAAAAAGGCACTGAACTTCTTTTGTTCTTCTCAAAGACCTACAAAAAATTGCTTCACACACTGTAAAAAATCGGTTGACTTTCCACCAAAATCGGCAACTAGTGGTTGATTGTCGAAATCAACCAGCTGGTTGGAATTCAACCACTGGTTGAAAATTCCACCACTGGTTGACTTTTTCCCCACAGCGAACATATAAGGATGAATGCGGCGCCCACTATATTGGTCGATGGTGGTCTCCGGGTGACACTTTGAGTCGGAAAAACGAGTTTCGTCATGTTTTATCACAAACAAAGAGGGACAATCATTAGCACCGGTCGCGTATAGACGACAAAGCGGGTCGCCTGTCCTGCAGGAGTCGAATACACGTCGTAAGGCTGGAGGGATGGATAGGTACACGGACGGGGTCGGAGAGATGGATGATGGAATGGAACGGAATGGAACAGAACGGAATGGAATAGGATGGAACGGGCCGGAATGGAACCACCCAGAATGGAACGGTGGGGAATGAAATGAAATGGACCGGAATGGAACGGAGTGCAATGGAACATACTGAAACGCAATGGAAGGCAATGGAACGGCGTGGAATGGAACATACAATTCAATTCCATGCCGTTAAGTTCCCTTTCATTCCGTTCCATTGCACTCCATTGCATGCCATTGCGTCCCGTTCTATTTCGTTCCGTTCTATTCCAGTCCGTTCCATTCCGTTCCATCCTATTCCATTCCATTCTATTCCACTCCGTTCCATTCCATTCCCCATCCATTCCGTCCCATCCTATTCCATTCCGTTCCATTCAACTCCGTTCCATTACATTCCAAGCCGCTCCATTCCGGTCCATTCCATTCCAGTTCGTTCCATCCTATTCCATTACATGTCATTCAATCCCATTCCGTTCCATTCCATCCATCCATCTTATCTACCCTCCCACCCCATCCGTCCATCTATTCATCCCTCCAGCCTTACGACGTGTATTCGACTGGCGCTGATGTTTATTCCTCTTTGTTTGTGAAAAAACATGAAACTTGTTTTTCCGACTCAAAAGCGTTACCCGGAGCCCACCTTCGACCAATATCGTGAGCGCCGCTTTCATCCTTATATAATCTTTGTGGGAAAAAAGTCAACCAGCTAGTTGAATTTGACATCCAACCAGTGGTTGAAGTTTTTCCCACAAATTTTTTACAGTGCACATTCTCGATAGAACATGTTCTATTAAAGTTAAGGAGCTATTATGCATCCAGTAATGATGTGGGTATACGGTTGTCAAGATACACGTTTGTTGGCATGTGTTGAAGAACTTTTCTAGATCTTGGAAAGATGAACAAAAAGGCTCTCTACACATTTACCCATATGAGGCTTTCTGTTTCCGCAACCAAAACATTTTCGTCCAAGATCCATATTTTTCATGGTTTCGATCCCATAACTCATGAGAACTTCGTTTCATCAAAAAATGTGTATACAGCAACTTTTGGTGGATTCCTGAAAGATGAACAAAAAAGGTCTCGATACATTTACTCATATGAGAGGTTCTACAGAACTTTTGACATTAGGCGTACTGCACGCTATCTCTGAACCTTCAGAAGATTATCAAAGTGTCGGAGTTGATTTGAATAGGTTCGATGGCCTCGGAATGTGTACTCTATTCGCTGTTCTGTCAAAAGAATCTGTTTATCCACAGCACGGCCCGCAACCCTCATTCTGTGGGTATCTCTTAGCGTACTCGCGCCGTTTTTTGATTTCTTCAGCCTGCTGCAAAAATAACATTGCTCGAAAAATTCTGCCAAAATTCAGTGACATTTTAGGCACCCTGTATATTGAGAAAAGATTGGTTTCAGACGCGTGCCTTCAACGTGGCGTTCATAAACAAACGTCGAAGTCGCGTAACCGTGTTTTCACGAAAAGTTGAGATCTCCCGTACTGAGCTTATAAAAAAAATAACATTTGCGATAGTTACATGATCGAAACGGATTTTAATAGCTTGAAACAACACCAATAATATCCCGTTTGGTTTGGGTGCGTGCGACCAATTGCGTTTAAATGATAGCATCAAGAAGATGGGTCAGTTCATGCGCCCACTCGACTCAAAATGGTCAAATTTCCACGGCACGACGGGGAGAAGGGGGGCACGCTCCTGGAATGTTTTGCCCATTTTTTTCCACCTATTTTTGAACAATATCCTATAGTTCTCATGTCCTGATATGGAATGTTATTTGAGTGAGAAGCATTACAATAATCGTATCGAAGGGGTCGATGTGATCGAGCCCGTCTCAGCACTTCTATGAAGTTGCAATCGCTCATATCATCTTGGAAACAGATTAATCACACCAGAGAACCCATTCTACCTTCAAATGCCACCATAGACTTTATTCAAAAATTTTACGGTCAATTGAAGAATTACGGACGAGGCGCCAGATCTTGAGCAGAAGGAATTTCAGAGCTCCGGCTTGTCGTACAGGCTTATCAAACATAGACACAGCATTACGCTGTAGATGTGTATGTTTGTACTCACCGGTAAACATTGTAGAGAATTTTGGACGACTGTGTACGGCAGGAGGGGGGGGGGCTTGTAGTTATTCGCGCAAATAGTTGTTTCCTGATTCTGAGCTCTACTATCAATATCGGTTTCGGGAATTTGACGACAACTCTGTGCAAAATGGCTATTATAACCATTTTGAAAGGATTTTGAAATTAGATACATGGGAAATAGCTTGCGTGGTGCTAGATCGTCGATTGTGACAGGATATTCAATATTATTGATTCATGGGGAATAGTGAAAACAATGCTCGAGTCAAGAGGGAAAAATCGAGACTTAAACGAGAGGAGCAAGAGGAGCAATTGGAGAAGAAAAAAGGAAAAAAATAGCATTTGCCATATCTGCTTAAAATATGGAGCTCTACCTCGTGATTATCACTACTCTCGCCATCAGCACCACCCATATACTGTCGATCGAAAAACACTCTGGGACCTTAGTATTCAAATATATATATATATATATATATATATATTACCACGATCCCGAATCATACAAAGACGCGTTGAAATGATTCTAGTTTCCAGAACCATTTTCCTTGAATACCCCTCGTGGTGTAATAACGAGCTGGCGAGGCAGAAAAATCGTTGCTTTTCAGTCAGAATTACTCAAAAATCTGACCGATAACCACATCTAGCAGTGCGCGAGTGATCCGATGGGTTTACATCCGACTGAGAGTATCTAAAAGTCCTTTGGACGTCTGTGAACGTTTTTGGTTGGTACAGAAATAACATTCCCCCAAATTAGTGGGCACGCACTTTTCCACTCCTTTTTGAGGTTCTAGTTACCACTCAAATTGATTCCAGACGCGTGCCATGAAAAAAAAAAATTTCATTCTGCAGTAACCCAAATGTCAAAAGTTCTGTAGAACCTCTCATATGAGGCTTCCTGTTTCCGCAACCAAGACATTTCCGTTCAAGATCGATATTTTTCACGGTTTCGGCCCCATAACTTATGAGAACTACGTTTCATCAAAAAATGCGTAGAGCACCTTAAGGTGGATTTTTGAAAGATGAACAGTAAAGGTCTCTACACATTTTCTCGGTTACGGCCACCTGTTTTTATAATTGGGGGATTCCCGCCCAAGACCCATGATTTTCACGGTTTCGACCCCACAACTCATGGAGAATACAATTTATTCGAAAATGTGTGGAGCAACCAGTCTTTGAATCTCGAGATCTTTAAAAGATGAACAAAAAGGTCTCAACACATTTTCTTATATGAGGCTTCCTATTTTCGCAACCAAGAATTTTCCGCCCGAGATGCATATTTTTCGCGGTTTCAATCCCATAACTCCTCAAATATCGCCAACAGGATACATTGTACGAGAAAAACTATGCGAACAATTTTTGTAGATATTTTGAAAATCTACAAAGGGACTAGGCGGTTAACCATGGTGAAGTGGACGTTGTCAGGTATGGCCCGGAAAGTATTTTTCCCCACTTTCTAACCCCAAATTATGATGAAAGCAAAGGTTTGTAGGTCCCAAAGTGACCCCTGTTTTCTACGGCACCCTAGGAATCCTCTAAAAAACCCTCGAAATCGAGGTTCCTTCTATCAAATCGCATTCTGATGCATTTCAACGAATCAATCTGAAAATCTTTTGACATATTCTTGAAACTCCATCAAATAGGAGAAAGATATTTGCATACTGACAACTTTGGACTTAGGTCCCGAAAAAAATTCTTGAATATTGAAAAACGATTTTTCTCATAGAGGTTGGGGATTAGCACAAAATTTGAACATTCCACCGTGTTTGTCAGGTTATTTTACATCGAAAACTGCTTAGAAACATATAACTTTAGGTGGTGGAACATGGTCAAAAATCCAAAAAACCATTTTCAAAGCAAATTCTGAGTCAGTAATTTGCATCTTCTGCGCATGCGCGTCCTCCTACATCTCTGAAAGTATTCTTAATCGATAGCTGATACAATTTCCTTCAAAATGACCCCTTGAGGAGGTCGATTTGATGCAGTAAAACCTGAGATTTAGCTGGTCCAAGAAATGAAGAAATCCAAGGTATCAAATCCGTGAAGCCGTGGCTCCTTCAATGGGCCCAAAAAGTGCGAATTTTGAGTCGGACTGTTTCAAAGATGTGAACATGTGTTTTCGATGTAATTTTTGACGTAGAAACCGAATCCGTGGTCAGTTTTGTTCCAAACCTTCAAGATTTTTGATGATTTCCAAAAAACCGACCGGAGTGTGTACGGCCATTTCTACACATTTGAGATGCCTTTTTCTACACATTTGAGATGTATCTTGGGTATAGGCAAAGGTTTGGACTTGTCGCGTAAAAGATGTAAGTATGTTTTTCTTTGTATTTTGACCAGCTGAAGACGATAGCGATGGTTTCGAGGCTTGGGAATGAGATGGGAGTCAGATTTGGACTGATGGAGCTATATTTTGTTTTATGATCTTATCAGAGAGAACTGCATCATGCACCTTATATCTCTCTTTCGAGTTATTCTTGTGCTTCAAAAACATCGCTATCGTCTTCAGCTGGTCAAAATACAAAGGAAAACGTACTTGCATCCTCTAGTATCAAGTTCAAACTTTTGCCTATACTCAACATACATCTCGAATGTGTAGAAAAAGGCTGGAAATGGCCGTACACCCTCCGGTCGGTTTTTTGGAAATCATCAAAAATCTTGAAGGTTTGGAACAAAACTGACCACGGATTCGGTTTCTACGTCAAAAATTACATCGAAAACACATGTTCACATCTTTGAAACAGTCCGACTCAAAATTCGCACTTTTTGGGCCCATTGAAGGAGCCACGGCTTCACGGATTTGATACCTTGGATTTCTACATTTCTTGGACCAGCTAGATCTCAGGTTTTACTGCATCAAATCGACCTCCTCAAGGAGTCATTTTGAAGGAAATTGTATCAGCTATCGATTAAGAATACTTTCAGAGATGTAGGAGGACAAGCATGCGCAGAAGATGCAAATTACTGACTCAGAATTTGCTTTGAAAATGGTTTTAAACATTTTTGACCATGTTCCACCACCTAAAGTTATATGTTTCTAAGCAGTTCTCGATGTAAAATAACCTGACAAACACGGTGGAATGTTCAAATTCCGTGCTAATCCCCAACCTCTATGAGAAAAATCGTTTTTCAATATTCAAGAATTTTTTTCGGGGCCTAAATCCAAAGTTGTCAGTATGCAAATATCTTTCTTCTATTTGATGGAGTTTCAAGAATATGTCAAAAAATTTTCAGATTGATTCGTTGAAATGCATCAGAATGCGATTTGATAGAAGGAAGCTCGATTTCGAGGGTTTTTTAGAGGATTCCTAGGGTGCCGTAGAAAACAGGGGTCACTTTGGGACCTACAAACCTTTGCTTTCGTCATAATTTGGGGTTAGAAAGTGGGGAAAAATACTTTCCGGGCCATACCTGACAAGGTCCACTTCACCATGCTTAACCGCCTAGTCCCTTTATACCCCACATATTTTTCGATGACATGTGTCTCTTTCGAGTTATAGAGGAATTACGACATGAAAACACCAAAAAACACCCTTCTTTTAACTTTTTCGTAACGGCCCAGTCAAAAAATGATCATCTAAGTGCACAGAAACACATTGCACAGGAATTTCAGGTCTTGGTATGTCGACCAAATATGAACGTGGTTCAAGACCACCGTGAGGGAGATGAATTATCTTTCTGGAATACCGGTCAATTTTTTGATATCGTTTGAGGCTTCAAATGGCGGAGCCATCTTAATCATCAGAGTTTTCGAGTGATTTGTAGTATTGGAACCAAATAGCGATGAAAACGCAAAATGGTAGATTTTTCTCTGTCACACTCCAAATTTCCAAATCGTGAGCTTTCTCCATACACCGAAATTAGTACCTAATCCCAAATGATCTGCAACATTGTATTGTACATGGTCATGCATAATTCATGCATGATACATGCATGACTACATACCACCATTTTCTGTACGCGGTCATGCATGATCGTGCAGTAGTAGCGGTATGCCGTCATGCATGATCGTGTACCAAACATTTTTTCACGGGATACTTTAGTCTTACTAGGCTGAAAAAGTAGGTGACTTTCCACCAAATTAGACAACCACCTATTAGATAACATCAGATAAAAGCAAAGAATAGTTTTTATCCCATTCTTCCGAAACTAAATATGAATAAACAACGGTGGCGATGCTGAGAGCCTTTTCGGTCTAAATATTACAGTTGTTTCCACAAATTTTTTACTAGAGTATCTACAACGCAGACAGCGCAAGAGACAACTCTGGTCCAGCGGTCTCGGCTAAGAAAGCTCCATCAGGAGCCTTACTACAGAGCTTGTTTTCAGTTCGAGTTAGTATGGTTGAGTCGGTTATGTGACCGTCACTAGCATCCCTACAACAGCCACTGACGGTCAAATAACGTCCGACTCGAACTGACTGAAGAGTCTGTAATAAGGCGTCAGACACGCTGAGAGATCGAACCCGAATAGATTATGCCCGAGGGACTTTGAGCAAAGGGAGGTGGACTCACTACCGCTGTGCGCGCGATGAAGGCGGCCTCGACGCCCTGGTGGTACAATTGGTTGGCCGCAGCTAGCTGCTGCTTCTTGTGCTCGATGTACATGGCCTCTTCGGCGACGCTGCTGTCGAACACGTGCTGCTGGTAATGAGAGTCTGGCAACTGGGCGCGCCCGTACGTTTGGCTGTCGTCAAGGTGTCGTCGCAGCATCGTCGGCCCCGCGGGCTCGTTCAGGGGGAGGCAACGGCGCGCCGAGGGTGGACCCTTGGTCGGGGTCGACGTAGCCGGGCCCTTGGAGATGTCGCCAACACCAGCCCCAACGCTGCCCCGACGAGGTGATAAAGCCCGGCTTGGTGGCGTGCCTTGCTGCTGTGGATGCTGACGGGCCGGCGAGTTCATCGATCGGTAGCCTGTGGAAGTACGAGATGTTCAACTTTGGGGTAGATCGTGACGTGTTGGTTGGTTGCGTTTGATCTCTATGGTTTTATGTGCACTAGAACTCTAAAACGCGCGCGTTGCGCGCGGATGGTTACGATGACTCAAAATTCTGGAAATTATAGCAAAAGCTAATGTGTTAAAAAAAAAAAAATTATGCAGGCATATATGGTACCAGGAAGAAGCAAATATAATAATATAGTATCAAAATATGGAACGAAGAAGTTGTTTATCCATGATTATCTATCTAACATGCCTCGAAATCCAAGTTTATGAATTGCTCATTCGAAAATTCACGACTGTCTGAGGGATTTTTTGAATGATCTCAAAAAACTATTCGATCTACGAAGTGCGCGCGCTGCGCGCGCATGGTTCAACCACCCAAATGGTGTGGGATCAAAAAACTATACAGTTTTTACGAAATATTATTGAGGCTGACCATCAAGGAATGAAGATCATTTCGAGAACTGGAGAATTGAGATCAACTCCAAAATCAATGATTCAAATCTATGCAACGCTTGTGCATGAAAATCTCAATTTTCACGTGAAATATGTGGGTTTCCAATTCGATTGATATTTTCGAAGGTTTTTACTCATTCTCGGATGGAGACATATTTCTCTCCTCCTCCTTCTTCTCCTCTAAGTCGGCTATAAAAGAAAAGGAGGAAACATTTTTCAAGGATATGCACAAAGACCAGCCAATCAGCCTTTGTAAAGCGAAAATATCTTGAATGCTTCTAGTAGAAATTTCACAAATTTCAACATTCACAAAGAGAATTTTAGTTGATCTACCTCAATCACAACATTTTATACATGCAATTTGAGAATCATGTTGAAACATTCATCATTCACGAAAAAAATTCTAGTTAATCTAGCCTAATCAAAAAACAGTATAGATCCAACTTCGAAGTGGGTATGAATCATCTTGAGAATTTAGATAAGCGTTCCTGAGATCTTTTCGATCGTTGAAGAAAGATGAAATATCACATATCAAATCTTCACATGATTACTATTAACCTCATTAATACACGGGATATCCGATATTCCTGTTGCCGGTCAAGCAGCAATCTACTTTCCTATCACTCATTTAGCGCGCGATCCGATTAACACATGCAGGTGTAATAAAACCCGATATGATGCGCAGGCGCGACGATCACCTGCTCAATATTGGCAACAAAGCAGACAGAACAGTGCATGAGTTCAGACGGCTGAATACTTTTCTTTCGATAAATTGGAAATAATCAACAGACATAATAGTTCGGCTATGTAGATCGCATAATTGGATACTTTCAATTATATTGATTTACGTTTAGATACATTCAAATAATCCAATGTCATTAATCCACAGCAACACACATTGAGACGACTCGTAAAGCGCGCGCGAAATCTCGATCGGAACGCCTCGAATCTCGATATCGAAGTTATCCATTAATAATATAAGATTGCACACTGCATCATTAGATCCGCGCTGATTCTCAGTAATGTTGCCACACTAGTCTCACTGCTCGATACAAACTTATCATAAGACTCCCCTTGCAGGTCCAGAAGTCGAAAGTTATTGAAAATTACATGTATAGATAAATTGCCAAAAGCAGTTCAGATATTTATCAATGTCAGCAGTGCTCTAGTATACCTAGTCATATTTTTTTCACTCGCAATCTGCGAGGGATGTAGGGCGAGCTGATACCAGCGTGTATTTTACTGTGCAGCGGTACTAATAACTAGTACTCCAAATAAAGAGTATATTGAAGGCCGAGATTGATTATTACCAGAGGTAGAGGAAGGCGAGCAACCAGGTGTGTAGATGCTTCGTTGAGAGGACATAAGGCTGTGGTGTAGCATTGGCTGCAGCCCTCGCTGAGGACTATTCATTGGAGAGAGCGCGTCACCCTGGGAGCGCTTCCTCGGCTTACGAGGCGTTGTCAGGATCTCGTGGAGCTTCTGCGTGGCAACGGCGTTGCTGCTGTTGGACCGCTGCGGTTGCTGATGAAGTTGGGAAACTCCGGGCTCGATCACGTTACGTTCCGGAAGGCTCGGTGGTCCTCGAGGCTCGTCGTGGAGTGGCACGCTGACATACCGACCTACATCCAGGCATAATGAGTCTGCTCGTTATTAATTCTTATTTTTTATTATAATTTTGAGCTCGATTGCTGTCTAGACAAATAGACTGGCTAAAATTTATTTTCCGGAAGACGGTTGTGACTCACTTCAATTTTTTTCTAGATTTTTAAGAGTAGAAATAGCGAAACGAGCCATCAAAGCTCTGAATAAAGTGAACTGATTGAAGATAAATTCTCAACTTAGGTGTCATTCATAAACGATCTAACCAGAGTTCACTAAGACTTCTCGTGCGAGTTAAAATCACGCCGTGAAATAGCAAGCACAGCTGTACTTAATTGTGAACTGATACTTATCCGTTGAGAAAAAGTCATCTGACGCGTCTTCAAGAAGCCCAAAGTGAATAGAACTTGCAGAGAAATTCCGAATAACTTGTGATACGGGATCGGCAAAAAGGAATCGATGCGTATAGCGAGCTCACCTCTGGGTGTGTTGATGATCTGGTGGCGAGGCGAGCCCCAAGGGTTGCCTTCGTCGCTCCAGTGGGCAGCCTCGCGCAGCGTCTCGGGGGCCTCGGGTCCGAGGGTGGTGTAGTGCGCGTCGGCGCTGCGGTACGAGTCGCACGGGCCGCCCGCCGATCTCGCGGGTGGCGTCGCCTGGGCTTCGCGAGCCTCCATCAGCTCGTGCGGCTGTTGCATCTGAGCGGGGGTGGGCGCCGAGCGCTGCTGCACACGTTGCTCCTCGACGTACTCGTATCTCGGTCCGCTAACGGCCAGCTGGTGGTGGAGCTGCTGCTGCTGAATTTGCTGCAAGTGCAGGTCATCGTGGATATACTCGTAGCGATGGGCCTTGTACGCGTAGGCTCGGTGCTCGGGTCTGCCCAGGGGCAGGCTGCCGTAGCGCCTAAGCGCAGAGGTCGGCACAGGCTGGGGTGAGGCTGCCTCTGGGTCGTCGTCGATGTAGCAGTAGCGATCGGTGGCTGTACGGTTCAGGTTCGAGGTGCTCCGCTGATGCTGCTGTCGCGGGTCTTTGTTAGACAGGTCTTTCTCCGGGCTGCCTCGAAATGCTGGGTTGCTCTGGCCATATTGTGGCGGTGGAGTTTGGTGCACGGCCGGAGGAGGCGGAAGGTCGTCCATCTGCAGACATTTTACGAAGGAACAATGAGTTGGTTATTGGGCTGATGGAGACGAATAGACGGATAACTCCCTCATCTTTTGCACAAAGAGTAGAGATGTCGACGAATCATGATGCATCATATACGCTCAACATCGGGATTCACGTGGTTTTCCAGATGATGTCTGTAGTTGTGTACGATCGGATAGTTACCGCTCACTGAGTAGCTAAAATCTGATGAATATTCTTTCAAAAGTTTGGCTAGGCAACTGGTTTTAGAGTTCATTCCGTTTTACTGTGCAGTAGGGTGGTCCTTATTTCCCAAGCTCTCTTTTTCGACTTCTTCCACGGTTTTCTTGCATCCTTATGACTTGAAAATAGTGTTCTAACCGCGAGGAAGCCGAAAAAAATCTCTAACCATCCCGCCAGAGCGATTTTTGAATCTAATTCCTCACCCAGTGATTGGCCTTTCCTGCGCATGCGCGTAATTGTATGATTCATGCTGGTAAAAGTATCTTTAAACGATAGCTGGCAAAATTTCCTTCAAACTGACCTGATAAAGTCTATTTGATATATCTCGATCAGAGTTGTGAATGATTTTGGAAAGTGGAAGAATCCAAAGTCTCAAATCTGTGAGGTCGTACAGCAGTCGTCTGTGACAGTTTGGAACCGTTTACTCCCCAAAAACAGTCAATGCATCAAATCGACTTTATCAAGGGGTCATTTCAAGGAAATTTTGCCAGTTATCGTTCAAAGATACTTTCACACGCATACAATTACGCGACAAACATACTGTCAATGCAAACTCTAAGTATTAGGAATTGTGCATTGAAAACTTTCAAAAATCAGGAGTTCTGGACCCGGGAAGTGTTGAGGACATCTTAGTGAAGAGAATCCCTAGTAGCAACACTGATTTTTTACTTTATTGTTGCTTTTATTTAATGTCAAAGATCGCAAAATTCGCGAATCCCATTTTAAAACTGCTTATTTCTAAAAACCGAACAACTTTAGCGAAAAATGACAGGGGACCTTTTCTGTTTGAAATGGGTCAATTTTCTATAAAAGAATAGTTTAAATTCAAAATCAACGATACTATTGAATTGTCGTACCAAATTCGATTTATACAAATTCTGAAGACTTTTCGGTCTGGCCACGTGGATTTCTATGATCAGGAGGGACTTCTAGATAGGATCCTGCAGAAAGACCTCGTCCAAATAATTTTCTCAATGATGGCACCTACTCTACCCGGACTTTCACGTGTTTGACGAGCGGTCGGCTTGGTGGCCGTGTCCAAGTTGCGACCTTAGATAATTTTTTCGGATTCTACGCATCTTGCTCTATTAAAATCCGCCGAGACCTCAAGATATCTTTTTATGAAGTTGAGCCGAAAATTGATTGACTTCTGCATTAGTTATCCCGATAACCCCTCGGATAACGGTGGTAACCCACGCATATTTGAGTTTTACTGGCCAGACTCTACGATTATCAATCACCACCCCAAGATATCCCGATCGCCGAGCATTTAGATAGCCGGACCACGGACATAGGGCTCATACCGTATCATCTTGATGAAATTGCGTTTGGTTTTTCTAAGAGAGTGATATATGAGTACTACCACGTCGATTTCGCAAGAGTTTTTCCGACAATTTTATTCTCACACATATGTGTTTTTCCCCGTATCAGGGTATTGGAAAAAGGTAGTTCTGACAGTTTCCGGGTACAAAAAATGATTTTGCATTACCCAGATTTATGGAAAGATTTAGGGTTGATATGAATATATGTGGATTTTCTGGGCCAAAAATGATGTAAAAGGTTGTATTAATCATAAATTCAGGATTTGAAGCACCACCACGCAATTTGCGCATAACTTTGAACTGCCGTCACCAATCGGAATCCTGCACCCCGCGTTCAGAAGGTTAGAAAACCTATTGATTGACCACCTGCGAAACCCTTTCTGAGACTTTTTTGACCCTGTCTGACTTAAAATCAACCTCAAATCACGGTGTATTCTACTTTCAACTTTTTTCACGTATTAAAAAAAATAGTCAGAGAAAATCTTGCGAAATACGTTCCAACTCGAAAATTTGAACTTTTGGATCAAGTTATATTTTAGAAGTACTTTGCACAACCTCAAGACCTCATTTGCACTTTCTGCGAATTTAAAATTGACCTTCTCCCGCCGACTGATCATGGGTTGGGGTGGTCATGGCTATGCGTTGCAAGCACGATGAAGCGCAACAAGTTGAAAGTTGGGCGGTGAAATCATAGGCAGAGCTTGCGGCGTCTCGCGCGGGCAAATTCAAACAGCAATATCCTCATCAATATTTGCGAGCGATGAACTCGACTCTCACCTGGAATTGCGGTGGCGGCGGGAGGTCAGGATCGGCAGCATGCTCATCGTGATCGGGAATATACTCTGATTGCCTGCAGAAGGAGGGATTGGTGTAACAGTGAACCTGCGCCGGGTCATGTTGCTGAGGGAGCTGTTGCTGTTGATGGAGAGGCTGGGCCTGCTGTGACTGCATATACTGGCTGTGAGCGAGCTCCGCCATGCTGCCACCCCTCTGGTGCATGATGGTCGACTTTTATTCAGCGATCGAGATGAGGGTGGATTACCACTTGGCCCGCACAAGGACGATCATGACTCGGGTGACGTAGTTGGGGCGCCAGCTGGTCTGCTCTAAAGAGTAGCTAACGCTGCTCGGGGGGCGCACCTCGTGGCCGTGCTGCCTCTCCTCGGTCGTTGCGCCGATCAAGGCGCCGTCCTTGCCTTCGAGAGCCGGCCGCCGGCAGCACATCCTAGTTATCACCACGGCACCTTGGCAAACATTCAAAACGCTAACGTTTAGCTCACAGTTTGGGTTTTCCGAGAAATTTCGACCGATCGTGAATCGTCCCGCTGTTTTAAAAAACCTCTCGCCTTGCGTAGCAGGAGGGTGGATCGGCGAGCTGCGCAAAGTACTGTCCCGAGCGGGACGAACGGGGGTGATGTAGGAACGCTCGTCACCTAGCGCGAGCTGCACTCGACTGCGACTGTGCTTCTATTTAGTCCTCTGACGCCCAACGCTCAACGGCCAACGGCTCGAGTGGCAGATGTTCACCGCTGCACCGCATCGCTCGAGCGAGGGGAGCGTGCCGACGCAGAGCCGGTCTCTCTTGCACGCTCGCTTCTGGCAGCAGGGCGTCAGACAGAGAGAAAGAGAGAGAGCGAGCACGTGCATCGATGCTCGTGTGGATGTATAAATTAAAGTGTGCATCACATGCATGTGGAATAATAAGGGAGAAGGGAGCGAGGGGCTGCTACATAGCGTTGCAAGTGGAGGTTACATGCGTACGACGCACGCCGTACCGCGGTACACATAATCGGCGCGCTTCGCTAATGGCCATGGATTTTGCAAAAATCGCGCGAGTTGGCGCGCTGCAAGCTTGATTGCTGCACACGCATCTCTTTGGCTCGTTCGCACGCGGCTTCTTCAGCGGATTGCATTGCACGCTGTAGAAAACCTGGACATTAGAGGCCTCATTACAGAATTTTTAGCTTGATTTTTAGTCAGTTCAAGTGAGCCGCGCCCGGTCCGATCGAGTCGTTTTATTGACCGTTTCAATCACACAAACTTGTAATACGCTCAAGTACTGTGGATTGTGAGGTGGACTCATTTTCTCAATTCTCAATGAGTGGAGTCTCATGAAACGCAGAATAAATAAACTCACATCACAGTTAACTAGACTCCATTCAGTGAAATTTTCGTAGAAATTGCTTGCATACATGTTATAATGATGAACAATTGTGACTTTTTCGCAGTATTATTCGTCGAAAAAGTGTTCAAGACGACAATAAATAAATTGAAGCCATCATACAAAGACTCGATCCGACCGAACAAGCTTACTTGAACTGACTGAGAATTCTGTAATAAGGCCCCAGATAAGCTTCACGTCACTTTCGACACGCTGCAATAACGATTTAATCAAAATTAGAGAAGGACAAACCATACAATTCAAATAGTAACGCTTAATCGTTTATTTGTTTCCAATAAGCGTGAGTCTTTTAGAGAAATAAGAGCGACTTTCTTCGATTCATTCAAAGTTTATTCGACTTGAAAACTGAGTATATGGATGAGCAGTGACATAGTTTGGGGTTCCTATCATTCAAAACGGGCCCGAAAGTCGAGCAGAATCACTAATCTTGTGTGTTGTGTTGTGGAGAAGAAGCCACTGCACTGATCAGACATGGTGCAAAGTAATAACAATGAGCCAGACCAGTTATCAGACAGCGAAGCAAGTCATAAGTGAGGAAAAGGGATCTATTACGTTTGCTGCGGCTAGTCCCACCGTTGGGGCCCGAGATTTTTCATCTTCCGATCTTTGCCGACTCAGACTTGTTCGGAAAATGTTCCCAAAAAAATTTATCATAGTGCTTCACTTTGCCAAGGACGTACAAAAATGTGATTAAAAAGAGTCTAGACCCATATGGGCGTTTTCATCGAAATGCTGGGGTCCAATTCATGACCAAAATAAAATACCGAAAAAACCTCGGAAAAAAGGGCGTCGCAGCGAACGTGTTATATTAAAGGGCTTCAAAAGAGCGCTAGCCACGGTACTTACGGAAATGAGAGAGCACGCTGACGGACAGGAACCAGAATACGAAAGTATGGCGGCGCTTGCGTCAGATACCTCAGCGGTCAGTACTCTACTATGTGTATGCGCAAGTATGAATTGCCGGTAAACATCACTGCACATGAAAGCATAAGCTTCATTCTCGCTCACACGAGTATATATATATATATATATATATATATACATTTATATATATATATATATATATAATACATGTATATATATATATATACATGTATATATATATATATATATATATATATATATATATACATATATATATATATATATATATACTGTATAGCACATGAGGCTGAGTGTAACGGACTTTGGCTCATTCTCTATATGCTTTGGCGCTTCATTGAACGAGAAGCAAGGGAGAAAGAGAGCCGCTCACACGATTAGCTATAGAGGATGCCCTTTAAATTCCCCAAGCTCTGTACAATAGCTGCTTTCGGGGTTTTCATTGGCTTTCTGAGTTTCACTTCTTGTCAAGGAATGACTATGCGCTTGATTCATGTTCTTTGCGGTTCTTTGGCGATGAGCTACGGTAATATCCGAGGTAATATCCAATTGAGCGTGTGACGAAGCTCACTGCGCGACAATTTGTGAAAGTACGAGAACGTTTGAACTTAACATTAACCTTTTTTCAACATCAATAGCTGCTCTAATGGCAACCACCGCATAGCCAAAATTATTGAAATCGTGCCAATAATCTCAAACGGCTTGTGCTACAAAAAATCGAGCAAAAAATTCATCTAGCGCTGTTACGAAGTCAGACAGACTACTAATACACACAATGAGATGAACCAAATTCTCAATAAAGATTACCCTCGGGATGACAGCTGAAAAATCTTGAAAAGTCCACACGGGCCAAGGCATACGCGCTGCGCAACTCTCCATGAGAAGGATGAGCTCCTTTTTGAAAAATTAATGGATGAGGGTTTCCTTCCAAAAGACATGAGATAAATTCTCACAGACGGCACGCGCCAACGCAAGCACGGCGGGCGGCGATCATGTTCGACTTCTTCCAACGGTCGCTCTGGCCTTGGGGCTGGTATATTGATATATCTCCAGGGAAAACCTACGTGTGACATATATGTATACCTTCATCGGACTTGCTCGCGCACTATAATAGAGGCACGCGCATGACGAATATGAAGCGATCGAGCATGCAAGATATGTTAGGTATTTATATGTCTTGTCTGAATCAGCTGCATGCACGAGGCGAGCGACGACCGTTGACGCTCGATCCCTCCGCCACGCTTTGCGCGAACCGAACATCTGCTCCTGTACAGACTGTTGAATTCGAAAATTTGTGATATTCGTATACCTATATCTATCTACGAGGTGCGCGCCGATGCACCCACTTTGCAAGCATTGCTTATACTTATAATCGAGCTCATGCAGGTTGTGAACGGATCAACTATTAGATCGATATATGAGAGATGCGGAACGATTAAAAGGCGCGCAACCTCAACTTGATTCGATACCTCCCGAAATATTCGGGGATTATTATAAAGCAATAAAAAAAAACATCTTCCAAGGATAGTTCTCATTATCCTTTACTTACAGGGGTCACTTGGGGTCACTCGTTTGACATAATGATTTGCGATACATAACTATGATGAGATAATGCAATGAACCAATTGCGGTGGTACACTACCGGTCAAAAGTCTGAGGACACCTGGGAATCAAACTGATGATTTTCAGAGTTGGATATCTCAGAACCTATTGGTCGTAGAGAGGTCTGCGTGGTCGCATTTTGTAGCTGATATCGAGCACCTTCAAATCTATTTTCTGTATTTTCCATCCCGCGTATTATACCAGAGACAAACGAGTTAGAAAGATGGATCTTTTTGCAATTTTTCATCAAGGTACGAACGCCTGCCGATTTTGGAGAGATTGTTGGATCGCTATGAGACCTATGACATCTTTGAGCCCATGAAAAAACCTTCAAAATCCGTTTTGGAACGTCTCCCAAAGTGGTTCTGGTTCCGAGATATGACAGATTGTCTGCGGTTGTTTTCCTTTCAAATAATTACACGATAATCGAACAATGTTGAGAAACAGCCCACGATGGGGCATTTAACACTTATTTTCGCAAGAGTTCGACTCAATATCAGAATAGCTTTCGAAAATGAAGGCTACCGACCTTGGACTGGGCTGTTCCTCATCATTTTTTAATTATCGTGTGATTTTTTGAAAGACAAACAACCTCAGCGAAATCAGTCAGATCTCGAGTCCAGAACCACTTTGGGAGAAGTTCAAAAACGGATTTTAAAGGTTTCTTCATGGGCTTGAAGATGTCAGAGGTCTCATAACGATCCAACAATCTCTTCAAAATCGGCAGGCGTTCGTACCTTGCCTGAAAAATTGCGAAAAAATCCATCTTTCTAACTCGTGTGTCTCTGGTATAATACGAGGGATGGAAAATACAGAGAATAGATTTAAAAGTGTTCGATATGAGCTACAAAATGCGACCACGCAGAGCTCTCTACGACCAATAGGTTCTGAGATATTCAACTCTGAAAATCATCCGTTTGATTCCCAGGTGTCCTCAGACTTTTGACCGGTAGTGTATATATGGTTTGCGAGATGGTTTTCAAACCCTTACACGCATAGATATCATCACAATTTTTCCCGAGCAGACTTTGATCTCACATTTCTCATCTCTCGTCGAATTCGAAAAATGAAATAAGTGTACCTACTTGAGCCCAGTGTTTTTGTTTTGCTCAAACTTTCGGACTATCTTAGTATTTTTCTACGTTCTCAACACATTCTAGTGCAGGTATCGAGACTTTTCAATCAACTCAAAGTCTAACTTGAATTTTGACTTAATAGATCCAAGCTATTATCTTAAAGAGAGAAGCTTTTTTGTAAGTTTCCAAAAGAGTGTGCCCAATATGCCTCTCTACGTGTATGAAATCTTACATGATTCGTCGAGTTCCTGAAGAACGAATTGTTTTTTGTACGAGACGCGTATGCCATTTAATCGGTCAGTACGTAGAAACAGCGAATTTCCACGCGTCCTCACGGACTGATATAAAACCTATTTCCATAATATGGCATAGGTTTTTCCGAGGTGGAATCGAGATACGGGCGTTTTTCTAGAACTTCATATCCTGCTAGAATCTATCCATGCAGGATGGTATTAGAGAACAGTTGAATTTATCGGGCCCACTCAAAGTTCAAGTATCATCATCCAAGCCTAAAAATGGAGTATCGATGGCGTCATTTTATGATTAGATAAAATTGATTAATTCTATCAACTGATTCGAAGGGGGCAGAACCATGAAAAATCATGTGGAATTATGTAGTACTCTCGTTACTCTCGTTCAGTCTTACGAATATTCTGGGGATGTCACCTAGGTGTGATTTCATTCGACTGGTCAGTCGAAAAATTTTTTATTGCATATTTCGATCAGAAATGATGCGGTAATCACGAATAACACATCGGCGAAACCATCCGACACCTCTTTTCAGGTTAAAAACGCGTTTCAAGTTTTAAAAACTTTTTTTTGGAATCCCAAAAGCAGCTGGCGGGCTAAATATGGCAAAATATTGAAATGTTAGGCAAACTGCATCTGTGTGCTTTTCCCCGAGGTGATACGTGGCTGGGAAAGTAATAAAAGCTACCATCCAAATTTTTTCGGGAGTAGCGATCTCTGGAACCATGGCCGATGGCGGGCTAATTCTTGCGGGGAATTGAAGATCTACCAAAAATACATACCTCTGATTTTTCCCAGCACAAAACTTCACTGGGAAAGTTGTTTAGAACCACAAAAACAGGCTCTGGGAGTGGTTTTGATTTTTTGTAGGTTATGTCAATGTCGCTGGCGGGCTAGATCTTACGGGAAATTGAAGGTCCACCCGGAACACATGTCCCTGATTTTTTTCAGCCCGATACGTTGCTGGGAAAGTGATTTATACCCCTAAAAATGAGCTCTGGGAACGATTTATGATTTTTGTAGGTTATGCTACAACTGCTGGCGGGCTAAATCTTGCAGGAAATTGAAGGTCCATCCCGAATACATGTCCCTGATTTTTTCCAGCCCGATACGTTGCTGGGAAAGTGATTTTAACTCCTAAAAATGAGCTCTGGGAACGGTATATAATTTTTGTAGGTTATGCTACAGCTGCTGGCGGGCTAAATCTTGCGGGAAATTGAAGGTCCGTCCTAAATACATGTCCCTGATTTTTTCCAGCCCGATACGTTGCTGGGAAAGTGATTTTAACCCCTAAAAATGAGCTCTGAGAACGGTATGTGATTTCTTTAGGTTATGTTACAGCCGCTCGCGGACAAAATCTTGCAGATAACTGAAGGTCTATCCGGAATACACGTTTCTAAGGTTTGCCAGCCTGATTTGTCGCTGGAAAAGTGATATACACCCGTCTAAAATGAGGTCTGGGATAGGTATATGATTTCTGTAGGTTATGGTACAGCTGCTGCCGGGCTAAATTTTGCAAGAAATAAAAGGCTCATGCGGCATACATGTTCTTGATTTTTGCCAGTTCGATACGTTGCTGACAAAGTGATTGAACTCCTTAAAAATGATCTCGGAGACCGGTATATGATTTTTGTAGGTTCTGTTAGCGCTGCTGATTCTAATAAAAAACTGCGAGTGAATGCGGGTAGTCTAGGGTAGCGAGAGAGTAGTGAGCGAGTATCGAAGGGTAGCCGGCGGGTCAGGAAGCGAGTACTTTGGACAGAGTAGCGCGGCTATGGCAAATCTCATGCGCCCGAAAAATCGATGCTATGTTTTATCATATAATAATAGCCGGGGAATACTCCGAGACATCAATAATGTGATCCATTTGCCTCAGCTATTTATTCAATGATCTAATAATGATTCAACACAAATTCCCAATCCCAGATCCCCTGTGGGGGCTTGCGACTTAAATATAACATTTGGTTACTTCATGAGCAAGGTGTGACCGGCCGAATGGTAGAGTACTCGCCTGCCTATCGAAAGATCGTGGGTTCGCGCCTGCTCAAAGTCGAAATTTCTTTCCGTTTTCTCGTTTTTCCATTATTTTCTTGTCTAGCACTACTGCAGGTCTCTCGGCCCTCTTGTTTTGGAAAATAGTTTTGTACCAAAAAAAAAAAAAAAAAAAAAAAAAATATGAAAACAGGTTGATTACTGGGACAGGAAGAAGTATAAAACTCCAGAAAAGTAAATTCTTAAATGAATCCTCGAGTTAAACTCGATATTCAAATGAACACCTGGTCAAAAAAAACATTTCCCTAGGGCAAAGGACCTTGGCAGGATTGTGCTCGGTGTCACAACTCTGAAATCTTACCAACTGAACTCCATGTGTGTAATTCTCAGTTACTGATATCTTTGCTCTCTGTGAATTGATCGAAAAAATACACAGGACAATCTTCTGTCCATAAAACGTCGATTTTCCAAGGATGAACAAAATCCATGATTGAATCATTATTATTATCTTGAAATTTGAAATTTAACGAAAGAGGGAACGGTCGAGAAAACATAGATATTGAAGTATCTTCTTATTTTTCGTAATAATTATTATTCCTGCGGTCATGACTTTAAAAGCGACAAGCAGAGTAAAAACAGTTCAAAGTCAACAGAGGAGTTCATTTCTGATCTTGCGTGAAGAAACATTATGAACGCTGATTTGCTCAAAATTGCTATGAAGATTCTGAAGAGAGGATCAGAGATTATTTTCATCCGAACTCATTAATATACGATATCTCTACTATTGTACTGATCAAACAGTCGATTTTCTTCAAAAGAATTAATGAAGATTCCAATTATGTTAGTAGTCAAGATAAGTCACCTGAGTGCGCGTGGACTCACAAGGGTCGACTTCAGAAAACCCTAATTCCTTCTGCACAACAGTATACTATGTGACGAGTGCGCAGCACGAGTCGCAAACGACATTTTCTAGCTGTGCTACGTCGGAAGCGCTAGAAAACTATTTTCCAAAACAAGAGGGTCGAGAGGTCTGCAGTAGTGCTAGACAAGAGAATGTTGGAAAAACGAGAAAACGGAAAGAAATTTTGACTTCGAGCAGGCGCGAACCCACGATCTTCCGATTGCCAGGCGAGTTCTCTACCATTCGGCCGGTCGCACCTTGCTTATGGAGTAACCAGATGTTATATTTAAGTCGCAAGCCCCCACAGGGGATCTGGGATTGGGAATTTGTGTTGAATCATTATTAGATCATTGAATAAATAGCTGAGGCAAATGAATCACATTGTTGATGTCTCGGAGTATTCCCCGGCTATTATTATATGATAAAACATAGCATCGATTTTTCGGGCGCATGAGATTTGCCATAGCCGCGCTACTCTGTCCAAAGTACTCGCTTCCTGACCCGCCGGCTACCCTTCGATACTCGCTCACTACTCTCTCGCTACCCTAGACTACCCGCATTCACTCGCAGTTTTTTATTAGAATCAGCAGCGCTAACAGAACCTACAAAAATCATATACCGGTCTCCGAGATCATTTTTAAGGAGTTCAATCACTTTGTCAGCAACGTATCGAACTGGCAAAAATCAAGAACATGTATGCCGCATGAGCCTTTTATTTCTTGCAAAATTTAGCCCGGCAGCAGCTGTACCATAACCTACAGAAATCATATACCGATCCCAGACCTCATTTTAGACGGGTGTATATCACTTTTCCAGCGACAAATCAGGCTGGCAAACCTTAGAAACGTGTATTCCGGATAGACCTTCAGTTGTCTGCAAGATTTTGTCCGCCAGCGGCTGTAACATAACCTAAAGAAATCACATACCGTTCTCAGAGCTCATTTTTAGGGGTTAAAATCACTTTCCCAGCAACGTATCGGGCTGGAAAAAATCAGGGACATGTATTTAGGACGGACCTTCAATTTCCCGCAAGATTTAGCCCGCCAGCAGCTGTAGCATAACCTACAAAAATTATATACCGTTCCCAGAGCTCATTTTTAGGAGTTAAAATCACTTTCCCAGCAACGTATCGGGCTGGAAAAAATCAGGGACATGTATTCGGGATGGACCTTCAATTTCCTGCAAGATTTAGCCCGCCAGCAGTTGTAGCATAACCTACAAAAATCATAAATCGTTCCCAGAGCTCATTTTTAGGGGTATAAATCACTTTCCCAGCAACGTATCGGGCTGAAAAAAATCAGGGACATGTGTTCCGGGTGGACCTTCAATTTCCCGTAAGATCTAGCCCGCCAGCGACATTGACATAACCTACAGAAAATCAAAACCACTCACAGAGCCTGTTTTTGTGGTTCTAAACAACTTTCCCAGTGAAGTTTTGTGCTGGAAAAAATCAGAGGTATGTATTTTTGGTAGATCTTCAATTCCCCGCAAGAATTAGCCCGCCATCGGCCATGGTTCCAGAGATCGCTACTCCCGAAAAAATTTGGATGGTAGCTTTTATCACTTTCCCAGCCACGTATCACCTCGGGGAAAAGCACACAGATGCATTTTGCCTAACATTTCAATATTTTGCAATATTCAGCCCGCCAGCTGCTTTTGGGAATCCAAAAAAAAATTTTCAAACTTGAAACGCGTTTTTAACCTGAAAAGAGGTGTCGGGTGGTTTCGCCGATGTGTTATTCGTGATTACCGCATCATTTCTGATCGAAATATGCAATAAAAATTTTCTCGACTGACCAGTCGAACGAAATCACACCTAGGTTGAGTGATGATATGTGATGAAATATATATGCAGATATTTTTTTGGGACGAGTTATTAGAACCTCGGTCGAGGGGAGGTCCCACCCTAATTTTCAAGTCTGGCCTGAAAAATCATGGAGGGCTGGTGTTCTGGATTTGTATGTATTTTTTCGATCTAGAAACGATGGCGTAGTCTGTTTTTCAAAAAAAATTGTTTCGACCATTTTTGCCCACTAGGTTTGCGGCCCCTTTGCCCGATCGCCAAACCCATTCGACATTTTGTTCAATACCATAGAAAGTACCCCCAAAAATTTGCAGACCGATCCAATAAATTCTGTGCGGCTAGATACATTTTTTCGGGTCAAAAATCTGAAATTTCTTGCTAAAATGCCTCAGAACTCGAAAAATATCGATAATCTCGAAAAATCACGAGAATACTTCCTTGTTCGGATTGAAAAACTACATCGGATCAGTGAACAAACAGAAACAGAAGTCAACAATTTTTATTTGAAAAATTAGATATATGTAAAATTATATAAATTTCTAGCGATATTTTTTCTCGATTATCGACATATTTTGTTCATTAATCCGATGCAAATTTTCAATCTGGACATGAAAGTATTCCTGTGATTTTTTGAAATTATCAATATTTTTTGAGTTCTGAGGCATTTCAGCCAGAAAATTCCAGATTTTTGATGCGAAAAAATGTATGTAGTCGCACAGAATTTGATGGATCAGTCTGCAAATTTTTTTGGGATACTTTTCATAATTTGGTATGTGTTCGGCGATCGGGCGAAGGGGGCGTAAACCAGTGGACAAAAAGGGTCGAAAGTCTTTTTTTCGAAAAACTGACTACGCGATTGTTTTTAGATTAAAAAATACGTATAAATCCAGATCTTCAGCTTTCCATGATTTTTCAGGCCACACTTCAAAATTAGGGTGGGACTTCCCCTTGAAACGTTATACCTATGTGATTTCCACACTCTCTCCAAAACCATCAGTGAGAACTCTCTGAACTTCAATTAGTCTGGGATCAACTCTGACTGAATACACTACCCGTTGAAACTAATGTGTCATGGATAGCTTCAGTAAATTGGTTCACTTTATCGTAGAGGAATTTTAAAAGAGGTATATAAAAGATCAGAAAAAAATCTATCGATTAATGCATTTAAAATATTTTTTACGTTCCTTTTATGGGCCCATAGAAGACGATGGAAAACTAACTTTTTCAGCCTAGTAGGACTAAAGTATGTGCTTTCACCACTACCTTATGAGACCTAAACCGAGTCTTTTTCTCCCGGCTCCTTCAACTCTAGTCCCGGCAACGAAGTTATTGAGGAAAAAAAGTCAAAGTAAAAATTTGCCATCGGCGTGATTCGAACCCAAGCCTTTCGCGCTGCAGGCTGCAGGCGAGTACGCTGTCGACTGTGCTACGGAGGGAGACAGTTGATGTGGACGTATGTATACGTCTACATAATTCACACATGGTAACTTACAAGTAACGGAGAGAGAGAGGAATGGAGAGTGGGGATGAAACGCGCGACCCGCGATATGAGCATGCGCACATCGGCACTCGCATCAGCAGCTGCATGCGGTAGAATGTTGTTGTCTGCTATCGCGAGTATTTTTTCGATTAATGAAGGACCATTGTCAATATCATTCGAGAATTTGATTGTATGAGATTGAATAGAAACGTAATATAGAATCAATTTTAGTTCAAAACTAAGTAAAATCAGTATGAATTTTGAAAACGGAAACTTTTTTTAGACCATTTTCAGAATTTTTTCTCAGTCGGGGGGCTCCGCCCCCTGCACCCTCGCCGGGGCTCTGCCCCGTACCCCGCTCTTCTTCCCCAAGTCAATAAACGTCCCGAGTTATAACGCAGTAGAATCCGACGTCCCTACACATATCCTTGATACGTACTCCAATATAGTCTCGAATTTTAAAGCAACATGACTAAAGGAACAACCTCAACAGTTTCGAAGAAACAATGTCGAATACAGGATCCAACCAATTAATTGGAGAAATAGAAGGTCGCGACCAATGCCCTACGATTGCCAGCCAAGTTCATTCCACCAACAAAGAACAACAACAGAAAGATAGAATAAGAACCATATACAAGCCATCAGGGTATACCCAAAATCACCTCGATTTATTGTATCTCCCTTATGGGAGAAACAAAACGCCTCACCCAATAACAACACATTGGGAGACCGAAAGTGAATCCAATAGAAAAAATGAAATTGAAAACAACGTAACACAACTGGAAAAGATCATAGAAGAAGGGTCAACACTGGATAGCCTACTCAAGGCAATCAACATGATAATCAAAAAATCTACCTCTAACCCTGATAATTCTACCTACATACATAACAAATAAGATTCGCAACCCGAATCGCAACTTAGTCTAGCCAACAAAAACGAAAGTGTTTCCCCACTAGAAACCCAAGAAGAAAAAGAATCACTAACAGAATACCTACAAAATAAGAAAAGCATCAACAAAATAAAAATCTTACCACTCCAAAATGGACTTTAACGAAATTAGGTTCTTGCAATGGAACCATAGGGAAGCCAAACAAAAAATAGAATACATCAAAGGACTGCCCAATAGCTACGACATTTTTCTCCTAAGCGAAACTTGGCTGACAGAAGAGATAGAATTTGACATTCCACACTCCAACGCAATATGCAATGATAGGATACGAGATGAGAGCACTCCACACAACCCCCACGGGGGAGTGTGCATCCTGATACGGTCCGATATCATTTTCAAGCTTGTAAAAAGTCTATATACGCGCCCCAATAAAATTGAGTCGGTCGCTATCTCCATTCGAGACGAGAATTCTAACAATACTTTAATATGTTCGGTATATACACCGTCAAACCAATCCACACCAACCACAGAATGGAATAAAGTTTTCAATTCAATTAGCAAATTCAAATCAATCATGATAGGAGGCGATTCCAACTCCCACCATACCAGCTGGGGGTCCACCAACTGCTGTGGGACGGGGAAAAACCGCAAAGAAGCCTTCGTGGACACTGATCTGACCTTGCTGAATGATGATACACCAACATATGTCAAACACAGTTCTAATCCCGATCCAATGTCAGCCTTAGACTTAACAATGGCGACGATTAATATTCCGCCAGCGACCACTTTCCAGTGACGATAACACTCACCACTCACATAAAAAAGTCCCTCTCTCATCCACCCACAGATTGAACACCAAAAGAGTAAAATGGCCCTTATGAGTAATTCCACGCGAAAGCGGACCACGAATTGCAGACATATCTCAGATTGTTTTTCCACTATTCTTAATCGATTCTATGGTCCAAAAAATGAACTTTTCACCCTCTATGGGGTGAAAAAAAATTTTTTTGTTTCCGTGGGGAATATCTTTGTGATAGTGATTTTAGGAAAAAATACCAATCTTTTTTCAGTAAAATGGGTGTAGTTCCGACTTGAGGTGAGATACGACCACGCAAATAGTGGCATTCGAAAGATCTTTCAAAAATCTATCGAAATATATTTCGAAAATTTTTTTTTGAGGCTACGGACGCCCCCTATGAGCAAAAAGGTGAAAAACAGAAAAAATTCATTTCCTCAAAAACCTAATTTTCTAAAAATCTGGAAATCCATATTTCGATGTAAAATTGCGTGTTCTTCCAAAAAAAAGTGGTCCCGATCTTTGTTTTTGGGTTCTACGCTGTTTTTTTTTACGTTTTATCAATATTCTTAGCCTTTTCGGTTGAAAAATGAATTTTTCTGCGCATGCGCAGGAATTTAGACTGCTGAAACCAATTCCATTGTAAAGCCAAGGAAATTTCCTTCAAAATGAGTACTTGGCGAAGTCAATTTTATCTACTGGGCCCAAAGTTACATCACATTAATGATGAAGCGTCCTCAAGAGGGGTAAATGCAGATCTTGCACGAATTTCCCATTACTATCGTGACTCGAGTAGAAGTGTCATCATTTTTTAGACCTTCTAACTTTGGTCCCAGTACATCGAATCGACTTTGCCAAGTACTCATTTTAAAGGAAATTTCCTTGGCTTTTCAATGGAATTGGTTTCAGCAGTCTAAATTCCTGCGCATGCGCAGAAAAATTCATTTTTCAACCAAAAAGGCTAAGAATATTGATAAAACGTAAAAAAAAACAGCGTAGAACCCAAAAACAAAGATCGGGACCACTTTTTTCTGGAAGAACACGCAATTTTACATCGAAATATGGATTTCCAGATTTTTAGAAAATTAGGTTTTTGAGGAAATGAATTTTTTCTGTTTTTCATCTTTTTGCTCATAGGGGGCGTCCGTAGCCTCAAAAAAAATTTTTTCGAAACATATTTCGATAGATTTTTGAAAGATCTTTCGAATGCCACTATTTGCGTGGTCGTATCTCACCTCAAGTCGGAACTACACCCATTTTACTGAAAAAAGATTGGTATTTTTTCCTAAAATCACTATCACAAAGATATTCCACACGGAAACAAAAAAATTTTTTTTCACCCCATATAGGGTGAAAAGTTCATTTTTTGGACCATAGAATCGATTAAGAATAGTGGAAAAACAATCTGAGATATGTCTGCAATTCGTGGTCCGCTTTCGCGTGGAATTACTCTTATATAAGGCCATCATCGAAAATGCCGTGCAGAAGAGAACAGACGAAGACAAAGACCTCTTCGACAACTTATCTGCCGAATCCAAATACCACTTTGTCATGCATTTCCTCATCAAATCAATCAAAGGAGAATAAGTAGTACTACATCAAACTGAGGAAGAACAAAACCACACAATGCACCTTAACAAAAGATTTTTATAAGTATTCAAACACTCTCCCTTATCTCCGCCATGGTGGAACAACGAATGCACAGGAATAAGAACCGAAAAAAAAACCAAAAATTTCTTAGAAAATATGAACCAAGAAAATGCAAGACTACTAGAAGAACAAGAAAGATTAGAAACCCAAAGACATAGAGAGATCAAAAGAGGAAGCTTCAAAAACTACGCCAAAAAACATTCATCGAGAGCATCGGACATGTCAAAAGTCTGGAAAGAGGTGGATAAATTCAAGAATAGGAAAAATACTAAACCTGAAATGAGCGATTCGAATGCCGACCTGATAAACAACAAGAAAAAATCCATAGAAGGATTTTGCTCAGACAACGACTAAGCACCGCCCCATCCCAACACTTCAGAGGACACGGATGTGATCAAAGAGATTGACAGTGAATTCACAATCGAAGGACTTGATATAGCAATAGACCCGACGAATGTAGACTTGAGCCCGGGTCTGGACCATGTCTCCAATCAAATGCTAACAAATACGCCACAAAACTTCAGAGAACTTATTCTGCAAACTCTGAACGAAATATCCGTCATGCAAAAATATCCGGAAACCTGGAGCGAGTTCTTGATGATCCTACTCCCAAAAAACTCAAACAACAAATTCAGACCGATCACCCTAGCCTCTTGAAGCTCTTAGAGAAAATGGTCCAGCTAAGGATGCTACACTATTTAGAATCTAATAACGACCTCCCTGAAACCCAGCATGGCTTCAGAGAATTCAAATCTTGCGCGACCAGCATTGCCTCTCTCCTAGCCGATACTCAAGCGGCATGTCTCAACAACTATCATGTCATATGCCTATTTATCGACATCCGAGCAGCGTTCGAGAAAGTCGATGCTACTATAATGCATAGAATCCTAAAAGAACTGAGAGTACCCATACGAACCCGCACATTCATATTCAACCTGATGATCAACCATAAACTATACTTCAAAATCTCGAATGAATTACATGGCCCACACCTAAGACACAAAGGGGTCCCTCGAGGCTGCGTACTAGCCCGATCCTGTACATACTATACATTTTGCATCTCAACTCAGTAATATCGAATAAGAACAATATGATCCAATTCGCAGATGGCACTATACAACATCAACAACTCCATTGTAGACGGCCTCAAAATAGTTGAGGAAAACGCAATTCAAATGGTTTCATTTCTGAAAGAATACAAGCTATCTACAGCAGCAGAAAAACCAACTCTATTGATTCTCTCAAAAACAAAAATAACAACCAGCAGTTATTTTATCGAATAAGAAGGGCAGAAAATTTATAACCAGGGATCGGCAAGATATCTCGGCTGTCGAATTGACTCTAGTCTAACCTGGGTACACCACGCAGAAGAAATTTACGATGAAATGAAAAAAAGGATGAATTTGATCAAATTCCTGAGAGGCACCTGGTGGGGCGGATGCCCCCAAATCCTACTAACAGTGTACCGCGGACTTATCCGAAGTCTCTATGACTACAACTGCTTTACATTCAAATTTAACTCAGAATGGCAAAAAAATTAGATAAAATACAAAACCAATGCCTAAGACTAGCGTTGGAATACCGAATGTCCACTCCTATAAACGTAATGCAGGCTGAAGCTCGCGAACCAATACTCAAAAGGAGAACCAGATACCTTGCAGACATATTCGCAATAAAACTTCTATGAATCGTAGACTCTGAACTCCTCAGCAAACTATGTTTTATTAGATACAAGCTTAGAACGCCACAAGAACTCTTAGCGCATTATTCCCACTGGATGCATCATTCGACCACCTTTCTTGAAGCAGATGGCACAAAATCAAGAGAACAGCAGCCCCACTGATCTACAACTACACCCTAGACACACTAACTTCAGATTACAGTCACATAATTGACACCTACAGTGGAGAAATCATCTCAGAAGATGATGCCCCCAACACCAAGTTCGATGAAATATTTTGCGAGCTCATACAGCAATCCACCGAATTTTATACAGACGGGTCATCCACGGATGATAACACCCGAGTAGGATACGCCATATATGCAGCAAAAATGGGACTAGCCATCCAGCACAAAATCTCCGAACACCTAACCATCTTCACAGCCGAAACTACGGCAATCATAAATACACTAACAATTATACAAAAAGAAGCATTCCCACGCGCGGTAATATTTACTGACTCCCTCAGCACTCTACAAGCCATCCTAAACTTCAACCCAATCAAAACCAAAAATGTCTCGCACATCATTCTAGACATAAGAAAAATGTTAGGCTAACTACAAAAAAATCACCACACTCTCAAGCAAGTCTGGATTCCTGCCCACAGAGGTATAGAAGGCAACGAGATAGTTGACGACCCGGCCAAAAAAGCAGCCATCTCGAGAGCACACATCGACAACCAAGTTCCATTCACAGACATATACCCAGAGTTCCAAGAATCAATGAAATCCTATATTCAAAAATACATCAAGAACAAAACCATCGGTAAAGACTACTTAAAACATTTTTTCACAGATTTTAACAAACCATGGTTCAACGAAATCGTTACAACAAGATACCATATTACTTCCCTAAATAGACTCAGGGCCAACTACTACTTACTAGGAGAAAGTCTACATAGGAAATTTATAATCAAATCCCGTCGATGTGGATGTGGATACTACGAACAAGATCTAAAACACATCGTCATAGACTGTCCGAGGTTCGCCAACGAAAGAGGTACATTCAAAAAAAACTGCGCAAAAACACCACTAATTTCCTCTTTGATCCGGTGTTAATACTAAAGGAGCCCCGCAAGAAAAATGCTGAATTTCTCACGGAGTTCCTTCAAAAATGCAAGCTTTATGTCTAACTAACTCTGTCTCAACAAATTAAAGTGTCACCAACAATGACCCCCAAATTCATCACCGCCTCTAGATTAAACAAATATCCAAGCACACGTCTGATTCAAAAGTACCGCGCTCAACCCCCACCTGGTGATGGCAATAGGCGTACCCACAGTGCTGCCACAGCCAACAAAAAGAAGAAGAAGAAGAAGAAGAAGATAACACAGCCGTTGAGTCGGCTCAACGCCAGAAGCAAGAGTGGGTGTGGGAGGGGCGTACTTTAGTCCCGCTAGGCTAAAAATTAGCATACGCTACTCGGGAGTAGATGTGGGCCTCAAACTCCCGTGTGTTTATCGCGGTTGGCTTCGCCTTGAGCGATAATACACGCCCGAGAGTAAAAGGCCCACTTTACTCCCTAGTTGCGTAACATACTATTTTTTCTTCAGTCAAACACCTGTAGTTTTGACGAGTGTCATCCGGTCGCGGAAATTCTTACGGAATCTTGTAGCTCTCTCCAGACCTTCATGTTCCTTTCTTTAACTCTGTACGACCTTTCCTGTCTGAATAACGAGCTTGTGAAGAAAACTTTTCATCACACAGGCTGCTATATGGAGGTACTGAGTCATGCACGTCTATAAATTGGGTTATGATCCTCGGATTGATCATGGAACGGATCTTAGCGTAAAATCATTCTAACGCGAAAATTTTCAGATTTTTTCAGTTTGAGAAGATAATGATCGGGTGAGTGCAGTTTAGATGCACCGACTTTTCTGTGCGGTCCGGCGATTCTGGGCGCGCGGGCGAGCGGAGCTTGCAATCTCTACGGTTCTTTACAACCCAATGGCATACGCCAGACAGATGCTGAGCCGATACCTGTGCAAGCAAGGGTCATTATCTACAGGTCATCAATAACTGATGTAATAAACGAGCCGTGCGCATCGCCACCCAGCAGGGGGCTGGCTCCATGCTACGGCTGGGGCTCGGCCGGTGGAGTGACGACCCTCCTGTTTCCCAAGTACTCGCTAGTAGCTGAGGTGAAACCACCCAGTACCCGGTCCTCAACTTCCTCAAGCCAATACCAATCAAGGCTAATATTGAAAGAGGTAACCCGTAAGGGGCCTCAGCGGATTGGGTCCATCGTGAGCACCGCAGGGCACTCAATTGGAATCGCCATGAGGACCTGCTGACCGCGACAGGTGGGTATGTGAGGACTACTTTGGCTTCCAGAGTTATTCCACGGGTTAGACCACGAGACCGTGGTCTATTCATGAAACGGGGGAGAGCACTATGCTCCGTTGAAGCGCTCGAGCAGGAACCTGTCTGTGCGTGGGCAAAACAGTGTGAGTGTCCTCGCAAGAGGCGTCGACTGTGACCTTTCAAGGCTGAAGTCGTAGGGCTTCTAACAAAGGTACCCAGGGTCGGGGCTTAGCCCTTAGTTGTGTGCGTTTGCGTGCCAGCTACTGCCTCGTGATAGGGTTGGGTTCTAGGGGGCCTACGGTTCGGCAAACTGGATGGGATGCTGCCACCTCACCGAGGTGGTATAAGTCGGTAGTCCGCGAGGACGCGATGACAGGTCGTACCTCTGTCCACAGTCTTGGAGCCCGTGGAGGGTTGAGCTCAGAGACAGGGACCTCCACTTAAAATAAATAAACAATACGTGCGCATCTCCAGTAGTACTGTCTTTCGCCCAATCGTTATCTCTGCAAACTGCCAAATTTTGCATTCGGGTGGTGTAACCCCATGCCCAGTCCATCTCCTGCTCAGTCAGAGGATCATAAGCCAACTTGAATGATGAAAATAAGATAGTTACAACTCGGTACCGTCAACTGGGGTAACTTTGGGACAAAAATCGTATTCTTTCTATTCAAACTCGTGTAACTTGTACGTCTTACACCAAAGGCGCATTGTATGTGTGGTCAATCGAAAGCTCAGAGCTTCAGCTTTTGATTGCGGTGTTTGTAAGGTGCATTTGGACATCTCTAGTTGAAATGATGAGCGCTCAAAGTCGTGTTTCCAAGTTAAAATGTTCATTTGATTAAATCTGAGCTATTTATATATATTTTTTTTTGCGAGAATCCCTTGCAGCCTTCTTGGCCCAGCACGGGGGGGCCCTTTACCACCTGGGTGTGAAGGGTTGTGCCCGAAGTTTTCCTCTACACATGGATTCCAGCTTCCCCGGAGTGACCTATGCCATGGTTTGCAGCCATGGGATGCCTCTCTTCAATGCCGGTAAGGCCGACATTCCCTGTCTCACGAAGTGAGCCATCGGATCCGCTGTACCCTTAGCGTTCCCGGAGAGAGCCTCTTCATGGTTTGCAAGGCCATGATTTGGTGAGACTCAAACTCCAATGCCGGTAAGGCCGACATTCCCCGCACCTCCCCGTGCACTTAGGAAGGCACGTCGGGTCAGCTTATTAACTACGTTACCCACCCTCCCCCTTCTTCGCATTCGCCCAAGGCCCGCTAGTCGAACCTCGTGAAATTGGAGAACCCAGGATTTCTCTGAAGGATAATCCCGATGAAAACGCCATTCCAAAGCAGGCGGGATGTGGTGAGTCCTTTTCCCTTCGAAAAAACCTCAGGGAAAATTTCCGAGTGATTTCGCCGGGAATCGAACCCACGACCCCTCGAGCGGTGTTGATTCCGGAGCTAGCACGCTACCGACTGAGCCAACACTGCTGCTGAGCTACTTATATAATGGAAGAAAACCACCTTCAGCATCCCGCACTGCCTCGCCTCGACTACCTCTGAAAGAGGAAAATACCTTCAAAGTCAGTTTTTGGCTAAAATTGCGATATCTCGGCTCCCGTGGGTCGAAATGAGACGTTCTTCCGCTCAGTTTGAAGCTCTGATGAACGGCTAGTTGGAATAATAGGCTCTGATGATGGCATGGTTGTTGGAAAATATTTGAGAGCACATGTACAAAAGTCCCAAAATTGCCCCAATTTGCAGAAAAAATACATCATTCTCATTTTCTACGCCACACAATTGGAACTGGGAGGGGATAAGCCAATGTAACGATTGATTCGTCCAGATATGTGTACAGACAAGTGAAATCTAGCTCGGTTTCCTTGGATTCGTACTACAAAGGTCACACCGTAACAATTTTTCCGAGCCTCTGTTTGTTGGTTTGAGAATATACCTCTGAAAAAGTCTGTTGATAAAGAAACGAATAGATGATGGGGGCCCTCGCGCTGGGGCAAGACATTTACTTTTACGTGCCTCGAGCGGGAGGAACTGATATTAAAGCCTCAGGATCATCTGTCTAGCTTATTGTGTGTATTAACGACTCTTTCATGAGTTGTCCCAAAGCTACCCCCCCCTGCCCCAAAGTTACCTCAGTTGATGGTAAGCAAAATTCTTGGTCTTTTTGAATCGATTAATCAGAATTTCAGCCCACCCAGTTAGAATGGTCCGACTTTCATCATCCAAATTGGGTTACGAGCCTCCAATTGAGCTTAGGGCGAAGAACGAGGTTATGCCATTCAAATCCAAAAATTGGCGTTTTTTGATGGTTCGTGAGATAGCGATCGAACAAACACTAATAGTTTTTCGGGATATTGATCCCCGTTTTGACTGTAGCCCTCATGCACTTGCACAAAAACATCTGGGGGTTGTAAAGATCCCAAAAGAGATCGCGCGTTCAGACGGAAAACTCGCTGGCGCGCCCAGAATCGCCGGCGTGCCCAGAAATTCTTCCCTGGCGTGCGAAAGACGGTGAGATCTTCGCGCGCGAAAGGTTTGGGCGCGCCAGCAAGATTCAATGAAATGGATCACTATTAACAGTGATTAATGTGGTCCCCATGTGTTCCTTTTTCACACGGGAGTTGCTTCTTCAATCATGAGTAACTATGGCAGTGAATGCACAGAATGTTTGAATTATCCCCAAGTTTGATCCAATAAAATTAATTAATCATTATAACCAAGGTAATCTCCAATCAGCATCTGCTTCGATTCCCAGGTCGTTAGATTATCTCCAAACGATGATTGGAGTTGCGTAATCAGCTCGAAATTCCAAGTATGATACTGTAGAAATTGGCATTTGTAATTTTTCAACTATTTTACGAGCTTTCTCTGGCAACAATGGTCCCGAAACTGGCAAACTTTTTACTCTCACTTGATGAAACCATTCAAATAGAATGAGATTAACTCAGTATGAACCAATTTTAAGTATTGTAGTCGTACAGCTCACGTTTCCATTTTGCGATGAAATCTTCCAAATCTTATTTCGACGTTCCATCATGTCATTCACTTGAGTCTTGCTCATTTGAAACTTCTCTGAAGCGTTTTGATAACTCATCTTGTTCAACACATTTGATAATTCCACCTTTTTCTCTCAGACTCAACCGTTTACGATCATTTGTTTCCATCGTGCGACTTTGTCAAGTGGACTCCACCTTGAACATTGACTGTTATTGTCGTGGAATACCAAATTGCCAGTTCCTTGTGATCGTCAAACGAGTGCTATAAATACTGACTCTCTGTGCATTATGTTCACAAAAAATTGTTCGCAAGTGTTCGTTATAGGCCGATCATGAGTGTGCGCGTACGTTAAGGAGAGGGTCCTCTATTTAGAGATTTTCTGTCCATAAGAGCCAATGTAATTTTTCCGGTTTACGCAGAGTCGTCCGTTAACTAGATTGAAAGATGCAACTGCACCCAAGTGAAAAAAAATCTATGTAGTTCATATACAGAATCTATATACGATTCTACTGTATAATTTATATACAGTTTTGGTAATATAGAATTTGTATCAAGAGGCGCGATAGCGACTCGCTGGCGAGTATATGAGCAGACAAAAAATCGAGCGAGGCGCTGTGCCTTATTTACTTTGAATTGGAGGTTTTCTAACCTCACACATTTTTCCCATCTTACTCATTTCAACCACCCGGGTGCACAAACATCTCCTGCCTCTCTATTCAGGGGTGTTTCAATACGGACTCACTGTTGGTGTCATCAATTTTCCGATTCTGACCGCTGGGACTTTTATTTCGCTTCGCCAATTTTCACCACCTCAAAAAATTATCCGAATGGTTTGTTTAGACCTCGAATGTAGCTTCGATTTGTTTAGACCTCGAACGTACAACTTCGAGTCGAGAGTTGTCGACGAGCGAGTGAAGAGAGAGGAGAGAGAGAGCAACAGAGAGAAGATCCGTCTTTCAAGAAGAGGACATCCCCAGCATGCCAGTCATGCGGGGCCAACTGGGATGGCGCTGAACACGCCCTGTTCACGTGAGACGACACCCAAAGAGAGCGCGCCGAGTTTTATGGATGGCTGGGTGCTCAACTAACACCTGAGAACCTCGTCCCGTACTTACTTCGCAACCAGGAGACATGGGATAGAGTCACCGGATACATCAAGCTGGTGACGACCCGTAAGGAGGAGAAAGAGAGGGAAGTGAGGCGCCTCGATGCCGGCGAATTACAGTAAATCTGCCGATTCCAACAGAAGAGGTCCAAATGGTTCCAGGAAGTTACGTGAAGTTGGCCCGCCACTTTGAGATGAATATATCAAAAAATCAAGCAAAAAATCTCGAATTCAATGATGCAACTCTTTTAATTTGAACAATTTGACCTATTGAGCAATGATTTTTCAAAGTGCTGAAATATTACCCCCCTCCAAAACACAATAAACGATCATTATCCCGCGAATATATGCAGTAGGAAAACTTACGCAGACTCAAATTGAAGCTCTTAATTTGACCATATCGATTCAATCATCAGAACTTATCACTCTTAACGCAAAATTGTTCAAACAGGCTGGAAGGAGTCCCCATGTATAAGGTATAGGCAGGTGCCGACTGGTGGGAACCATGCGCACCATGCGTGCTCCTCCTTTGCTGCCTCTCCTCTGCCGGTCTATACCTTATACATGGGGACTTCTCCCAGTCTGTTTAAATAATTTTGCGTGAATAGTGATGAGTTCTGATGATTGAATCGATATGGTCAAATTAAGAGCTTCAAATTGACCCCCCGTGGGTTTTCCTACTGCATATATTCGCGGGGTAATGAGCGTTTATTGTGTTTTGGTGGGGGGTAATATTTCAGCACTTTGAAAATTCATTGCTCAAATGGTCAAATTGTTCAAATTAAAGGAGTTGCACCATTGAATTCGAGATTTTTTGCTTGATTTTTTGATATATTCATCTCAAAGTGGCGGGCCAACTTCACGTAACTGTTCCAGGAGGAATATGATGCCATGAAGAGGGGAGAAAGAAGAAAGAAGAGGGAAGAAAGAAGGAAGAGAGGGAACAATGAAGAATGAAGATAGAAGATGCCGACAAGTAGCCGAAGAGAGAAGATGGAGAAGAGGAACGCTCGCAATCGAGCGCGAGACATGCCGCTCATCCTGAAGTAATGCTCACGCGGTTCCGGGCTGAGATTGTAGATGCAGGTGGATCTCCTTCTTGATTGCCCAATGCCCTGGGTATCGGACATCAAGGGGAGAGGGATATTACACGGCCGGGCCCACCTCTCGGTGGGCCCCACCCAAACGCGTGTCCCGCCTGGTATGGCCTGCGTGGGCTATGCGTAGCCCGCGTAAGCTGAACCAGTCCGGTGTCTGGGGACGGATCCGAAGGATCTTGAGGCAGATTTTGCCCTCTAACCACCTTAAAAAAAAAAAAAAAGAAGATCCGTCTGCTTTGTTTACATCGCCATGCATCGCGGTGCCGCGCACTCAATTAGTGCATGCATTATCTTGTTTGGACAAAATAGATGCAAAATGTGCATGTTTTTATGGAAAAAGGAGCTATTGCGAGTTTGAGAGTAAGGTATTCTTAAACGCGGTATATTGTGAAAATCTGTGCAAGATGTATGCTGGGATTCTTTGCCCCATCAGATTAGGAATTTATAGATGCAACTTTCAAGTCTTGTATGTGATGCAGTACTAAATGTCTTCAGTCTTCAGAAGAATCAGTAAGCATTTGCCAAGTACATGAGAATATGGCTTTGTGGTCCAATAAGTCACTTCATCTGCGTTAATACTTGTGATATTGCTTTCCATGTTTTTTTTTCTAAACATTCAGTCAAAAGTTGGATGGGAAGTTTCAGTGATTGATTATATGTTATTACATGCATACTCTGAATAATCTAAATGAATAGAGATTGAGCGGTCATTATTTTACTCTTGGTCTACTGTTATTACAATCAAGGGTCGATATCGCTGTGAGGACCAGACAATACATTTTATTATTTTGACTGCTTCTGAGCTGATTTTTAAGTTCTATTCGTTGGTGTCATCAAGTAAGAAGTTTGAGAGCTTGTATGTGACAAGAAATATTGGCAAGTGGTCAAGCGCTCTTGATAGAACTACCACACACTTCCACAATCCCAGATTAATAACTCTTTCATCGTCACAATCATACATGCAACTCATGGGTCCATGTAGTACTACTAAAAAGTTCTAGCAGAGTTATTGCTGCTCCAAGAAAGTTTGGAATCATGTGTTGTAACTCATGAGTTGAGATGTGACGTGGAGAAGATATTTAAGCGCTCCATAAAATGAGAATTTCAATTTCTGGATAGCGGTTGAAGCTTGAAAGTCTGATCACAACTTTTGACTATCAGTGAATCAAATATTTATGTAGGGTAGCAAAACCTATGTCACTCAAATTATCTTGTGACTAAAGTTCACTTGGAGCAGCTTTGGCCCCTCTTGTACTATTCCTTAATACTATTTCACTCCAAATATTGATATCAAGTTTGTAACCAGGGATATGCTAATTTCCTGGTTCTAAAACATATCCTGATCAATGAGGAATCAGGAGATTCCTAATCACAATCATAACATCCCAACTTTTTCTCTGAATAAGGAATGTCTAATACTGCTCAAATTGATTCTATGATTGTGATAAGGAAATTGTCTAAATTCTTATAAATGAGGTGAGTCCTAGGATAAGATAAAGAGCAATGTCTCGTTCAAAAATATAGACTCGATACTTGGTTGGAATAATATTGAAGAATTTCTCAAGTAAATTAAGAGCCGATCTGAGTGAAATAATTGTTTATATTCTAGAAGGATATGTGATCAACAGATTCTCAAAAGCTGTGATCAGATAAGGAAGTTGATTTCTTCGTTCTGATTTTCATAAGAAAGAAATTAGATCCTTCCCCCCTCCATTCACTTTTTTCAAAAGTATAACTTGGCGAGTATGAGTTGTTCCTCAAAACTTATTGATTTTTATCCGGTTTTCACAGTAAAAATGATGATTGATTCAAATCAGCTGTATTACATAGTTTCAACTCTTGAAAGAAATGAAACCAAAGGAGCTATGTCGAGTATTTCTGTAAGTCTGAGAGACCAACCATTTTCCGGGCAAAATACTTATGGCATTGTTTCAACTCGTGAAAGGAATGAAATGAATGAGAAACTATGTCGAGAGTTTTTCGAACAAGTTTGATTGTATAAGGTGATGGATTTCGGAAATCTTGCACGGTCTTTTTTATTAGTTGTTTATTAAAACCAGAACTTGGATTGGAAAAATTGGAGAAGTCAAGTATAGTTGATTAAAGAATCACGCTAATTATTCTCGAAACTGTAGATTTTCCTTTGAAAATGTGGAGCGAATCACTCGTTGCTCTCTCATGTATTATAAGAATTATCAAAAAGAGCGACGAGTGGTTCGCTCAACATTTTCAAAGAAAAATCTACAGTTTCGAGAATGATAAGCGTGATACTTTAATCAACTATACTTGATTTCTTCAATTCTTCCAATTCAAGGTTTGGATTTAACAAACAACGAATAAGGAAGACCGTGCAAAATTTCCAAAATCCATCACCTTATACAATCAAACTTGTTCGAAAAACTCTCGACATGGTTTCTTATTCATTTCATTCCTTTCACGAGTTGAAACAATGCCATAAGTATTTTGTGCGGAAAATGGTTGGTCTCTCAAACTTACAGAAATACTCGACACAGTTCCTTTGGTTTCATTTCTTTCAAGAGTTGAAACTATGTAATACAGCTGATTTGAATCAATCATCATTTTTACTGTGAAAACCTGATAAAAATCAATAAGTTTTGAGGAACAACTCATACTCGCCAAGTTATACTTTTGAAAAAAGTGAATGGAGGGGGGGGGGATATGAACTACAAGCAAAATTCGAGCTACAAGGCGTCAATGAGTTCTGTAGCCTGCGACTCTTTCTACGGTTATTTGTGCGATTTTCACGTTTGGGATTTTTGCGCGCGTGTTTTTATCGGATCTCATCGTGGAACTTTGACAATTTCCGTCCTCGAAATAATTATTATACTCGTGGAATAGGCGTTTTTCTATTCATTTTATCATCGAACTCACTTGAGCGATATACGTAGAAAGAAGTGCACAGCAACTTTGTGGTCATTTCGTCGATCATCTCATCAGAATTTCGGGGCTAGTATGCGCCGAGCACCATAGCGCGATGCTTGATGACCTGAAACAGTGATAGATGATGTTGCTGCAGGAATAATTTTCATCCTGCACTCATCTTGCAAGCACAAGCGCGTATCGCACGACGTGGGGAAAAGTTCGAATCACCAGTTCGCTGCCACACATCACTGCAGCTCTCTTTCTTGTGATCCCAAATTTTAGAATCGCCACCTTCACGATATCACGATCGTCTGATACCTATGAAAATAGAAAGAAGAGACACAAAATATAGAGTTTTTCCACTGTTGTCATATCACGGTGTTGAGAAAACATCCAGCGTCAATCAAAACATATACAATTTTAAGGGTTATGATGATTGCAAAGTTCTAAACCTTTGACGGGCGTAATTGTACGGTACTGGGATACTTATCTGAATCCTCCGACTCCATAGATCCACGAATATTGATGAAATGCCACCCGTAACCTTCTCCGAGATACTTTGTGGAAGCAGAAAGTTCTTTGTTGTTGTGATGCAAAATTTTGATAATATTCAACTGGCTGAAACTGCCGCTCACAATATGTAGGATATGCCTCACGAATTGCGGTGCCAATTGCAGTCAGTTGAATATCATCAAAATTTCGCATCACAACAACAAAGAACTTCCTGCTTCCACAAAATATCTTGGAGAAGACTACGGATGGCAGAGCATCAACATTCGTGGATCTATGGAGTCGGAGGATTCAGATAAATATTCCAGTACCGCAAATTACGCCCGTCAAAGGTTTAAAAACCTTGCGATCATCATAACCTCTAAAATTGTATATGTTTTGATTGACGATGGATATTTCCTCAGCACCGATATAACAACAGTGAAAAAACTTGATACTTTGTCTCTTCTTTCTATTTTCATAGCCTTTTTCACCAAGTTCATGAGGTTGTAGCTCGCTTCTGAGCAATTGGTTTTCGGCCCGAGCCGCAGGCGAGGGTCGAAATAATCGCTCGGAAGCGGGGAACCTCAAGTACGAGGTGTAATAGCATATACCGCTTAACACGGCGAGACGCGCAAACTGTGTGTTTCCATGCTTCCTCGCGCAGCGAAAGAAATCATAGAATTTCGATACAAGTGTCACCGAAAAACAGTGTACGCACCTCGGGACAAAAATAACCCATCGTGGACGCGGGTATGCTGCCCTCGCCTACCGGCTCGTGCGGCAACCTACCCGGGCCGCGATGGGTCCGAAGAGATTTGGTATATAATCTCTTTGGATGGGTCACTTTCGGCCCTTGTCGCGTAATGTACTATTTTTGCGATTCTGTGCTCGAGTGTTGGTCGGACCGGAAAATGTTTCAAATAAAAGTTGTAGCTCTTAAAAAAAGGGAGAGAATGAGTTAAGGTACGATAATATAAGATTATCAGAACGGACAGAAATCGAGATGAAAGTCACCTGCCGATCTTGTTAGGGAGGAGGAAAGGGCGAGCTCGCGGGCAGTGGCGTCGGTGGCTTGCGCGAATATATACAGCTGCTTGACCTTTCCCCCTCCCCAACAAGATCGGCTGGTGACTTCCATCTCGATTTCTGTTCGTTCTGATAATCCTATATTATCGTAACTTAGCTCTTTCTCTCCCTTTTTTTAAGAGCTACAACTTTTATTTGAAACATTTTCCGGTCCGACCAACACTCGAGCACAGAATCGCAAAAAACCCACTTTTTAGACCTCTGACCCTTGATTAGAACCAGTTCCCTCCACTTTTTTTAGTCACATTTTCGGCCATTGTAATCCACAAATCGTCCCCTTTCAGAATCACTAAGTGTGATCCAGCGATATTTTATGAAATTTTTTCTTATGAGTTTCTTGTAGGCAGACCGGACTAACTGGGCAGGAAGGTGAACTGCATGTGCATCGAGATCTACCATCTCACTCGTAGTCATAGGTTAGCGTGCCATAACCTATGCGTGCGATTGAGACAGTGAATCTTGATACACTGCAGTTCACCTTCCTGCCCGGTGTACTATTCTGAAATTTTTTGTATAGACGGATGTTATGGTGGTGGGCGCGATTTCGTCCCAATGAAATGGGAAGTAGTATGGATATTGGCCTTTCGTTTACTTAAATTCCAACAATACTCTTCCAAAACTCTACCATACAATGGAGAACTTGATTTACCCTAACACATTCATCAGTGAAAAATATGGCCTGAAATTCTGCTGTCGAGGAGAGCGCGAACCTTGCGAGTCACGGGTTTGGCCCCCAGAATGGAAGTCCATGATTCGCAAGGTTGGATCTCTCCTTATTGTCAGCCCGTGCTGTACGAGGTAAGAAAACTCACCAATTCTGGAAAACGCAACAGGACTCGATTTTCTGGAGAACAATAGTCACGTTTGATGTTTAGTATAAAAACAATTTAATTAGATATCATAATGAGTGCATGTGAAAGGAATTCTACATTATATCTAAAAATATTACAGCAACAGTCAGACTTACATTATAAAAGCGTATCCCTTCGAGCACTCACATGGTATATTTCAACACGATCGGTACATGGCTATTTTGTTAACTTATCACTTAGGAATGAGCTGTATTTGATTTGTCACGTAGCTATAATCTAGAATCGCATCATGATTTAGGGAAAAAGTTGTGGCTAGGTATCTTCCGATCACTGCAGCCTAATACAGGTGAAATCCAAATCAAAGTCTGACACGTGTGTCTTAGTAACCATCACGAAAGTTTTAGAGAGAAATGACACTTTATGACATTTGAAAGTGTATCGCTAGCATATCTCGGAGGGGTCCTTGGATACAGCCATTGATGCTTTGCATGAGATCATCACACAACTTTTCTTGATAATTGATAATAATCAGCAGTTGATCTTCATGACGCACCATCGGAATAAATGCAATAATGGAATTTGGCACCAATTAGATTCAGGTTTCAGTTGACATAGATTAGAAGGGCTAGTTAATGAGTTGATACATTCAAAAGCAGCTACACTTCCCGTATATTGACTCACACGAAAGCAAGTACTTTGTCTGTAGCGAGTAATGTTTCAACTCTTTACAAACGGATGAAAAAATGCGGGAGGTCAAAATGACTCTTGGACAATGTACAATACTCAATTACTCATAGAGCATGCGTACAAAAACTCGCTTTCACAAAATTGAGCATTTTTTCATATAGTCACATCAACAACCGATCAACAATCTACATTCTGAGGTTTATATTTTCATAATTTTCATCAACAACGCCTCACAAACGTCATTCCTCAGGCTGAGTACTACTCAGTGAGTAGTATTCTCATTATTTTGGTTACATCTCGCAATAAGTAATATTACAGAGAGTAGTTTTTCATTTTGCGCCTCGATCGTTGGATCATTCCGAAGATGTTCGCAGCTTTCTTGCTATCGGTTTTAGGTATGACATTTCAAACTACTCAAAAGGACACGGGGATATTGGAACACTAAGGAACAAAATGTGGAGATCGAAAGGTCTCTTTGGGGAGAGTATGATTTAATAATATGTATCCACGTAGAATTCGAACTCAACTTTCGTTTTGCTTCCACAAGTCAGGATTCTTTTTCAATACGGCACAAGAAACTGATTTTCCAAGACACGGCGTTTTTAGCGTCCTTGCTGACTCTGTAAATTGAATGCCAAGATGACACATTGTTCTATTGGGTCAAGTTCATATCGAGACTATTTCTGCCTATGTGTTTTGACCTACTGAACAACAAGGTGGTGGTTTCAGAGGGCTAGGATACATCGCAAATGGATGACAAGCTGATTTCTCGAGTTTTTAATAGCAAAATTCGACCAATTCTGCAATAAATCTCAAAATAATCGCAAAATCAGGCAGAACCGTCTATTTTGAGCTCGCTAGGGCTCATTTCCTTCGTTCTTATATAAATACATAAATTATTTGTGATAGCCCGAAACTGGACGCGTCAAATGTACGTGCATGATTCCGAAAAAGGGCGTTTCGAGCACTTTCTGAGATAAGCTTTAGCCCCCTAAAGGTGAGGCAAATTTTGAACTTTGGGCCTCGCGGGCCTTTAAAACTACTCACATGGTCTCGTTTCGTTATCGCGACACAATATCTGAAGTCTCGGAGGTCTATGCTGTGGTGATTCCGAGTAATCTTTGATGTATCGTAAAGGTGCAATCATATGTTCACATCGCTTTCCAATTTGAGCCTGTGTAGGCACTCCAACGGTTCTACTTCAAAAACAATTGGATAAACAAGTTCAGCATTGGATATATCATCTAATGGCAATTGAGGGGGAGATATTCGTACAGTTTTAATTAGGAAACCTCGAATTTGACTCATCACGGTCAGGACCGAGCTTACCTCAGGAATAACTAAAGATGCCTTTTCGGAATAATATACGTACACTCGCCGGACAAAATATCTGAACAAGCCATTTAGTGATTTCTACTTTTTGGGTTGGCACGGCCTATCTCATTCCGTGCTAAGGGAACGCGGAAAATGGAACGAATGCATGGCGATACCAACCCAAACACTGTGAGTTAGTCATCAACGGGGCATTGAAGCCCGACTCAGATTTATCAGAACAAAGTGTGAAAGATATTGCACATGCGGTGCTCGGTACGATACTTCCAACTTTGAAAAAAGAGGACATCGTTGGAGCTCGTGTGGTACGGTCGCGGCGCGCTGTTGCTGGGGCGAGGAGTGGAAATGGGGGGGGGGCGCCGGAGTCGGGCCTGAGCGGACCATTATCATGTTTCATCCGATTGTCCAGTAGCCAGCTAACTCACAAAGTCTTGCAGGCCAAGCGCTCGCCGGCCCACAACTACTTCACTACTAACAACATTTCACCCGCCCTCCTTGGCTCGAACTCTGCATCCATTGTGCCAAATCGCAAGATTTTTGTTAATGAATTACTGCCCCGCACAAAGTTTGAATCTTTCAAGAGCTTGAAGTCAATAGCAATGGGGCTCGGCTTCAAGTATGTGTGGCACAGTGGTGGCAGATTTTTTGTCAGGCGGAGCGGGGGCAAGCGAGCGCATGTCTTTGCAAGTGTCATGGAACTGCAAACCATCCATTCGGCGTGCCTGGCTGAATCAGGCCGTCGATCTCGCGGGCCCCTTTCTAGGGCTGATGACGGGAATCGAAAGATGCAGGATCGAGGGGATGCACCTCCAGCAGCATCCTCGTGACTAGGCACGCCTGCTGGGCATTCGGAGGCGGAAGGGAATCATCTGAAGACGGGATTCCTCAATGTTACCTCTCTTCCCGGTCATATTGAGGAATTCCGCTTTCATATCACTCATGACTCATCACCATTTCATCTTTTCGGTGTTGCCGAAACATGGCTGGACTCGAAAGTCGACGACAGTCTCATTCAGGTTCCTGGTTTCTCAGTAGTCCGACAAGATCGCAACAGAGAGGGAGGGGGTGTTGCTCTTTATGTACGCAATGATTACAAGGTTAAAATATTGGCTCACTCCAATACAACATGCAAAGGCAAGCCCGGGATACCGGAGTACTTATTTTGCAGCGTACAGAAGGGTGACTCTCCTCCTGTACTGGTAGGGGTCATCTATAGACCCCCTCATATCCCCATGCAGAAGGACTCTGATTTGTTTAATGTACTACGCGAGCTTTCGAGTGACTTCAGTCACAAAGTTATCATGGGGGACCTGAATGCTAATCTGTTGTCGGCATCCTCTGACGCAGCTACTATCCGACGATTGATGGACGAACTGTCCCTACAGCTAGTCCAGCATGGATCGACGCACCATACTAACACTTCTCACACATGGATTGACTTGATACTGGTAGACGACAACGACACCATCCTCGACACACAGAATACCCATCTTTCGTGTTTCGGTGGTCATGCACTCATTGACGTGACGATTGACATCTTCGTTCCTAATCCCGAGAAGAAACCGTTTTCTTTTCGGAAATATAGTGACATCGACCCAGGACAACTCAATGATGTGCTCCAACAGATGGACTGGACACCTATAGACAACGCTGAATTCGATCTGGGGGGTGCTGTGAAATGCTTGAATGAGAACTTGCAAGCGGCAACAGAGCATTTGGCACCACTGAAAACGGTGCGACCACAGGCAAAGCATCCTCCATGGATTGGTCCTAATCTGAGGCAGCTCATTGGCAGATGCCGTGCGGCTAAGAGGCGCTACCGCCGCACTGGCCGAGAGACGGCTCTCAGTGAGTTTCTTCAGTTGAGCCAAGAGGTTGAGGTGCGATTAAAACAAGAGCGAGAAACCTTCCTTCATTCCCATCTCTCCGATGCTCTTGATCAAAACAAGAACATTTGGAAGGAAATGCGCAACCTAGGCCTCTTGCCCAAGAGCAAAGAGGAAGAATTACATGGTTTTACACCCAATGAGCTGAACGCGCACTTTGCAGGGGTGTCCATCTCGCCCCATGAGAATAAAGAGCAGTCAGAAAAGATCATCTCCTCAGCTGATGACGAAGGCTTTTCGTTCAAGCCTACCAATGCGGTTGAGGTGATCTTGGCTGTCAAACATTTCTCGTCGCAAGCTCGTGGGGTGGATGGGATTCCTCAAATAGTGGTCGCAAAAGCTCTTCCAGCCTTGAGTGATATTATTGTCAAAATATTCAATTCCTCTTTCGCTCAGGGCATCTTTCCGGAGGCTTAGAAGAAAGCGCAGCTAGTTGCATTAAAAAAGACAGCAGCACCATCAGCTGTCTCGGACTTCCGCCCCATTGCGCTGCTGTGCTTTCTCTCCAAGGTTCTGGAGAAGATAGCTCATGACCAGCTCATGGAGTATCTGAAACAAAAACAGCTACTAGATTCCCTCCAGACAGGATTTCGACGACACAACAGTACGCAGACTGCTTTACTGAAAATGACTGACGACATCCGAATGGCCAGAGACAAGCAAAAGATCACGCTACTGTTGCTTTTCGACTTCAGTAAGGCATTTGATACGATCTCGCCATCAAAACTGCTACAAAAACTTCGTCTATTAGGCTTTTCGAGGACGGCTCTCATGTGGGTAAAATCGTATCTTGAGGAGCGCTCCCAATTAGTTACATCAAAGAATAGTGGAGATTCTGATTGGCTCACAACCAATCTGGGAGTCCCACAAGGTTCCGTCCTCGGACCTCTCTTGTTCAGTCTCTATGTGAATGACCTACCGACCCTGCTTCGCGGACAGCCCATCAAGCACGTACTCTATGCAGATGATCTCCAAATTTACCTCCACATCGAGAAGGACAAAGTGCTGGAGGGTATCGCTAGGCTCGAGGAAGCGGCACAACTTGTCGCGGGGTGGGCGGAGGCCTCCGGCCTGCGTCTGAACGCCAGCAAGACCAAAGCGATCTTTTTTGGTTCGAGAGATAACGTCAAAGAACTGAGAAGGATGGGTCTTGCGGGGGTTGGGATGCGGGGCGGGGTCGTTGTTCCTTTCAGCGATACGGTTGTGAGTCTCGGTGTGACATTAGACAGTAAACTCAAGTGGAAATCGCAGATTGATCAAGTCACTAAAAAAGTCAATAGAGCCCTGTACGGTCTGCGATTTATTAGGGCATGTACCACCGAGACTCTCCGCCGAAGACTAGTCGAGACGTTAGTTCAACCCCACTTGGACTATTGCGCGGTAGTGTGTCTTGATGCGGAACTGAAACAACGGACGCGACTGCAACGATTGAGTAATTCATGTGTGAGGTACATCTTTGGCGTAAGAAGGGATGAACACATCTCTCCTTACAGGGAACGCCTGTGCTGGCTGCGTCTGGACTCGCGTAGATTATACTTTGCAGCCATTCTGATGTATAAGATCGTGAACATGAAAGAGCCCGATTACTTAGCTGCAATGTTTACCAAGTACCAGCGCAGGCCGACCAGTCGGAGTGATGAGAGAGAACTCAACATCCCCAGAGTTCGGCTCAAAGCTACTGAATACTCTTTTCAGTATCGAGGTGCTAGGCTCTGGAACTCTCTTCCTCCCCTCTTGCGCCACTCACCATCACTATCATCCTTCAAATCTTCATTAAAACTTCATCTGCTCAGTCTCGACTCCGAAAGTACACCCATCATCCCAGCCGTTCTAAACTGAGTGCTTCCAGTAGGTCTTTGCACTTTAAATTTCTCTTTTTTTTTTTTCTTTTGATGTCACTTTTGACTCAACTGTTGACTGAATTGTGCATGAACTATGCACTTACCAAATGACGTGTCATATGCATCTGTGATAAATAATGTGATTTTGAATGACCTCGACCAAACACTTTTTTCTCTTTTCTTGCTATGCCTGTATCATAAGTACTAGTAATATATTTATATACAGTAAAACCTCTCTTAGCGGCCACCCTGCGGGACCGGGAAAAATTGGCCGTTAAGGGAGGTGGCCGTTTTTGGGAGGTTTCGATAGTTCCGACAGGGAAAAGACTCGTTCCTGAAAGTCAATACTTTTCATATCAGCTCAATATCTGAAGTAAACAATAATCAGTGAGATGATTCCATCGAATCAAAGCAAGTTACAGAGCCTCAGAAAAATAGAGAAATATCGAATATACTACTGTATCCGATGTCATGTACAATCATGAATGAAGTATAAATTCGTTATTTACCTATTAGAAACTTTGAACGCTATTTGTCATGAAAAAATTCGAGATTAAGGTTTGTATTTGAGTCCATTTCATCAAATCATCACCCAATTTCAATTACAAATCACATATCGATGTCCATCCATCGAGATGATTGCGGTTCACATAAAACTCTTCCTATTCATTCATATGGCTCAGAGCCTCACTCAGACCATCTTCCGAGGTTGGTTTTGGTTTTTGATCCTCCTCTGCTACATCTCCTTTCTCATCTTTATCACTCTCTGATTGGGACAATATGCAGAATGTCTTTACATGTTACAACCCTCATCAGAACCTCTATCGTCATATGGAATTGATATAAATAGTATAGTAACAAAACAACAGGAATATTGTAAATACCATTGAAATATGGTGGCCGCTTTTCGGAGGTTCAATTCACATATGAAAGGTACTCTCGGGACTGAGAAAACCCGGCCGTTAGAAGAGGTGGCCACTATTCAGAGGGGCTGCTATTGGGAGGTCTTACGTCCATAAGACTCAATACAATTCTGCCGGGACCTTGAATTTTCGGCCGCTAAGGGAGGTGGCCGCTTTTGAGAGGTGGCCGCTTAGAGAGGTTCTACTGTATATATATTTTTTCTTCTTGTTTACCAATGAGTAGAATTACGGCATCTCAAGAAATTTATATGAGTTGTACATGTTTTTGTATTTCTATGTTTTTGCCAAAAAGGCAGAATAAAGTGATATCTTATCTTATCTTATCTTATCTTAACCCAAAAAGTGAAAATCACTAAATGGCTTGTACAGATATTTTGTCCGGCGAGTGTACATTTGGATTATGTACTTGCAGGCTATCGCAAATATTTTCCCTCAATAGATATAAAAGAATGAAGAAATCCGCTCTCGTGAGTTGAATGAGGATGTCTCTTGTCAATTTTGTGAGCATATGAAGGTTTATTGCGGATTCGGTTGGATTTTGTCGATAGCAACTCGAAAAATCAGCGTGTCATTCCTTTTGATCACATCCTATCCCTTTCAAGCCAGCTGTCATCGTATCCAGTAGTTCAAAATACGTAGTAAAGGATAATTCCGCCAGGGGGTGTATTTTAAATTTTGCGGTGAAATTTTGCGGCAAATATCCGCAAAATTCGCATCTGTTGTCGCAAACGTTTACCGTTAAATTTAGAATACGGGCCCTGGCTCTAAGAAGGAATGCGCCCACTAGAAGAATCCGTTACTTTGTCAATCAACTTACGAAATGACAAAAATCGCTAAAAAGGCCAGTTTTTGAGAAAACAGTTTTTTGTGGTTTAAAAAAGATCCTGACGCGTAGTGAGAAAAGGGAGATTGGGTCGGATTGTACGGTGAAAATTAAGGGAGGGAGTCATATTTTTTCAGAGTGGACCTTTCGACCTCCAAATTTTGCTCCTCAGTCATTCAGCCGCACGAATCAGTCATATACACACAATGACCGGTACAATATATAGACTTTTATTGCCTCATTATTGATGAGAACGGCAAAAAAAGTATTTGGAAAGCAAAAATTAGTTTTTTTTTTTTTTTTCAATTGTTTGGTACCCCAAAGTGACGAGAAAGATACTATTACGGATCACACACTGCTGATTGAGTCGCAAAAGTTTGAATGATCACCTTAGTTTTGATTGTTGCGTATGAACATTTATCCTCTCAGTTCCAAATAGTCAGAGTTTGGCAGCAGATTGTCTTTACATTTCAGAATTTTGTTCAAGAACGATTTGGCGATATCGCGAGCACTGGCGACAATCACTTGCATTAACACCAACGTGTTCAACCAGGCCTGGTTCAACACACCTGGCGTCTTTTGATGAAAATTACTCCTTCTTTGAAAACGCGTTATTCACCTGCGAAAAACTCGAATCACTAATATTTTGTATAAGATGATAGTATTGCGAGGTTTGCCATCCATACCACTGTAATTTGTGCGAGGTAAATGCTATTTTGTAAGATTTTTCGATGTACTTTTTCTCACAGTGAAAAGAATTTATTCTGACAGTCACGCGGGTCGAGTTGATTTTCGCTTCTGAGCAATGATTTTGCCCATCTTCTTAGACTGAAACCGGGAAAGTCGTTGTCGCTGCCAGAACGTTTTTTTCATCGTTCAATTGAAATTTTTCATCTCATTCTGTCAGTTGAACATGTGTCACATGAGCATTCTACCTTTACACGCCGCAATAAAATTGTTTGGCTCGGCCAAGCTTGCGCGTCACGCCAAGTTGCGTTTATAACACGTGCATCTCACTACAAAATGTAGAAACCATCGCAATGGATCCTCACGTCACGATGCTTCTTTCTGCTTTCGTAGATCATGATTTGCTAATTTGTTTGCGCACTGACGCGCAAAAAGGGGTTCAAAGGATATTACAGATTCTATTAACTGTCTCGCCAATCTTAATGATCCGCGAAACTCGTGGCTTTAAAAAGACAGGCCTGGTCACTGTAATCGGAACCCGCGAAGTCGCTTTTTTGCTTCGAAACTGTCAGATTTCTGGATTGACTCGTGTACGATTTGGGATAACTTTGAGTTGAAACCTCGTTGTCGGGAGCACCCTCACTATACCGCATTTTGGATCTCTGTCGACCACTGATGATACTGTCCATAGCACTACGGTAGCCTCACACATTGACAGGCCTGACCTCCTCCTCGAACGTAGATCCGGAGTGCGTCTCGTCACCAGGGCTCGCATTTCTCTCGCGGGCATCGCCCGCGGTCGCAGGATGGCTGCCCTGACCACCCGATAGTTGTTGCTGTCTGTCGGGAGAGCGACCCTGATGCCTCGTCAAGCCGTAGTCGCGTTCGGGCCCAGCAGCCGCGGCGGCGGCGGTCGCGCTGGACCGAGTGCCGTACAGCGCCAGACTCGCAGCGAGGGCCTGACTGCCAGCGCTACTCGAGCTGTCATTGCTAGTGCTGCATTTACTGTTGTTGTTACTACTGCTGCTACTGCTGTTTGCCGAATCGTCGGGCCCGCTTGATGAACTGTTCGACCTCAGTTCGATCATTTCAGCCTCAAGCTGTTGTTGTTGCTGCTGCTGCTGTTGTTGCTGTTGCTGTTGCTGCTGTTGCTGCTGCTGATGATGATGACGGCGCGAGCGCTTGCTCGTAGGCCGCTTGGTGCAGTGCGTCGAGGGTAAGATGCTGCTCGTACCGGGTATCGACTGAGTAAGCTCGCTTTTGCCTGCGAATTGTAAAACAACGTTTGTGAGTATCGCGATCTGTGACGCGTTCGTTACTAACGATTTAAAGAGTAGGTGTTGTAAGTGGGACCAATAGAACGATTTTAGAATCATTATCAGAATTTGGTTGAAGTGTTTCATGAGCGTCGTCAAATCAGCTCACTAATCTGGAACAAAGTATTGGTTAAGAAATTTCAAGGTATCAGTATCTGTTAGCTGTATTGTATATCAGCCTCTTTTCTACTAAGTTAGAGAAGTCGAGCAGATGTTAGCACTGATTATGAAACATATGAAATGATGTGCTCTTTTCGGTATCTTAACTGTACTTGAAATTCACGTGCGTATGTGTAAAAGAGCCTCAATATCATGCTCTGGTACTTTTAGGAATAATATTATTATCTACCTTCATTATCCATCGCCACTTCGTAAAGACTACTCTCAGGACCACAACACGACGAAACATCGCCAAAGTAGATATCGCTGTCAGGCTGCTTGACCACGGTGCTCGGCTCGTGCGGCTGAAACGCGGCATTTTCTACGCCTTTCAGTAGTTTTCTGTGTTTGCTGCCTCTCGACGTTCTGTTTTCAGTGTTCTCACTTGGTTCTGTGTCCGTGTCGATTGAGACTCGTTCTGTATTCTCGTAGTTTCCGTTCAACCGCTTGACTTCCGATGAACGAGCATAGTCGACTGAAAGGATGAGTCAGATTAGCTTCTAATTCTAGTGAGTTCTCTATTGAATTTCTATTGAGAAAATCTGTTATTCATTTATTGAATTACGCTCTCTAGAAAACTATACTGAAACTCCACAACGATGTAATTAGTTACTACGCGTTATGCACGAAATCCAAGTTTGATTTTGGAGTGGATTACTTAAATGACAAAAAATATTAATTCGATCCATAAAAACGAAACGAAATTTATCATTTCTACCGTGAGAGCCATTCAAGATCTCCGCTGAGAGTTTGGATTCGCTGGGTCTATATCCCTAGGCTGCCAGAACATTGCAATCATTGGTATCGAAGTTAATCTGGAAAAGTATCCTCAATAATTTTTTAGCGCCTACCAACTGTAAGCCTCACAGAAACTAAAGGCTTCCAAACTCATTTGGAACTCTCTAGTCACTGTATCTTGATAATCTGGTGACTTACAATACGTCTCAAAAATTCAAAGCACTCTTTGATAATATGCAAAGTGCTACACTCGCTTCTCAACTGAAAAGTCACACGACATAGACTCGGAAAATCAAAAATTGTATTCTATTATAGTGTTTGTAGAATAAAAGGGCGAGAAATATTTCTCCATTCAAATTCATATCAGTCTGAGCACTTGCCTAGGATTTCCGACTTCAAGTTCAAAAGGCAATTCAGTATTGGCTTTTTTATTGCGGTGGTCTTTCTAATTTTAAACCGACTAAACATGCTGATGTCGAAAATTCAACAAAACAGTAATGACAATTTAAATTATACCTAATCAAGTATGCTATTTTTCTAGTATTGAGATGGTACTATAATTATTCGTCCAATATCCCGATTAAAAGCAGTAACCATTCAACATATTCTCTGGCAGTTTTCATTCGTGCCCTGGCCAATGTAATTCTCTCATAATTTGCAGTAGATTATATGCTTTCAGATGCCGTTAACTGGGGTAACTTTAGAACAGGGGGAAACGTATCGCCCTAATACCTGTTCTCTTCACTTTGGACACGAATGGGCAATGGTTCGCGTTCGCAAGAGAATCTCCATCAGCGGTGCGTTCGTCGTCCTTAACAGATTTTTTCAGAAGTATGTTTTTGACCCAAGAAAAATCTTTTCGAAGAAGTAGTGTGGTCCCATATGTGATACTTCTCCATGCAGGTATTTCGAAAAATCCATCGTTACATTAGTGCATTTTCACCCTAATTCATTTTTGTGACAATTCAGAAGTTCGTGATTTTTTGTGAGATCTGGGGTAATTTTGTTACTCTCTAATAGGAAAATACATGCTTTTTCGAGAAGGGGTTAACTTTGAAACCGGTGGTGCAACTCTGGGATAACTCGTGGAAGAGAAGTTATGACGTGCTTTACACAAGAAACACTTGCTAATTGAGCTTCTTGATGCACAGGACCAATTTCCAAAATCCTTGCTGAGTGATCCACGACGACTCGTGGTCTCTCAATCGAATTCTCAGATTTCAAAGAGAAACGGGAAATATAAATGTAGAATAGTTTAGCGGCCCACTGTCGAGGGTTCTTAATTTTCAACCGCACTGTTTCAAAGTTACTCCATTCCGGTTCAACTTCGGGAAATAACTTCAAGCACTTCCGACTAGACTAAATGGACTTTATCAAGTCCGCTAACTAAAACTGAAACTGTAAGCTTTTGATTGATCACAGATACAACGCACTTCTGATATAAAACGTACAAGTTACAAGAGGTTTTACGGAAGAATTGCGCATTTTATCGCAAAGGATACCCCAGTAGATGGCAGTTGCGTCATGAATACAGGGTTGACTGCAAAAAGAGATTTTTTTGTCAAAGTTTCGAGAACAGCTAGGTTACGAAAAAATTCAGCAAGTTGATTGAACTTTGTGGTTGAACTTTCAACCAACTAATAGCGAAACTCTTAATCGAACAAATGGAATTTTGCACCATGTTGGTGGAACTGAGCAGAATTCGATTGTTGCGTTCTCCTGCGTAATGATAGGGCCATTGTGAGAGCTTCGAGCAAACATTGTCTTTCTGCTCTGACTATCGCAATTTTCCAGCCGTGAGTTGAAAAGATATTCGTGAATTTCTCTTCTTGTTGTCATGGGCGCATGCAAATTATGCACTTGACTTTATCGAATGAAAAACGTATTAATATTTTACATATCAAGATTCCACGATCCATGGAGTGAGCTTTCAGAACCAGGAGCGCGGTACCTTCTCTGAGCGGATAGGCTGCGGGCTCGATCTTCTTGGCTAAGAGCCTGGGCCTGGAACAAGGGTCCTGTCCCGGTGATGGAAATCCCACGGCCGCGAGCACTGCCGCCGCCGTGGTTGGATTGGGTCTCCTAGCGGGGCTGTTGGGGTCGCTGTAGGGCGGGGGCGGGCCCCACAGAGGCAGCGCGGCCTCGATCACGCCGTAGGGGCCGGCGCTCTGATGGTGATGGTGATGATGGTGATGGTACTGCGCCAACTCGTCCCGATGGTGGTTCTGGAGAAGCGAGTAGGTGCTCGCCGTCGCAGGCTGTGAATGGGGTCCGAGGATACCGTACGGCACTAGGCTCGTCCTCGGCGCGTCCAGCATCAAGCTTGGACCCGAGGACCCGTTCATCTGCTGTTGTTGCTGCTGCTGCAGTTGGTGGTGGTGGTGGTAGTGCTGCGACTGGAGTGACTGCTGTTGCTGCTGCTGCTGATGGTGTTGGAGCTGAGGTTGATGGAGGTGTTGGTGCTGCGTCAGAGTGGCCTGAGCGTGCTGGAATCCGTAGCTCGGCTCGACGCTCGGCGCGGGGCCCCTGCTGCGTGACCAAGGCAGACGCCAACGTCTGAAACACATCACGGAATACATGAAGCTCACGGACCTGGTTGACCGACCCTCGCAGCTGGGTCACCTCTATATATGTACATCTGAACGCCTTCCCAATAGGCCAAGGGGCCCATGCGCGTGGCTCACAAGGGGGTCATGGACGATCTCGCGATCGTTCGGAAGGATCTCGCTGGTCAGGTGTATACGTTGGTTGACCATTTTTTGCAAATGTCAGTCACTAGTGATAGTGCCCCAATCCCATCTATGCACAATGTGCGGTTTAATATATGAATGATGCACGCAAGCTTTTGACTTCCGTTCAGCTCTTATTTTTCTCTCTAATGACTACCGTAACGGAAAACACAAATTTTCGTGTCAACTGTTATATTTGAATTGAAAGCGAGGATTGTCGCACCTGCGTGAAACCATTCTCAGCAGGAGAAGGTACAACAATGCACATGATTTCCTGTTTTCTTATGAGAGCTTTTCTTCCCTCGAGAATAAACCACTAAAAAACTCCAAAGTTCGCAAAAGGTTATTTATGTACACCCCTGCGATGGTACTCAAGACCTTCCATTATGACTTCCACGCGTGAATTCCAATGAATAGTTACACCTTTGACGTCCAACTGTGGAACAAAATGCATCCAAGTTCCGCGAAGCCCAGAGTATCTCAGCGGGGCAGACATTGATGTATGGCCCGCAACTTGTTTTCGCATCGCGTTGTGTAGTTGAAGACATTTACTTCCAAAACAATCTGAGTTCAGAGTTACGTGAATTTGGTCCGCCACTTTTGAGATAAATATAACTAAAAATCCTGAATTCAATGGTGCAACTCTTTTAATTTGAACAATTTGACCATTTGAGCAATGAATTTTCAAAGTGCTGAAATATCACCCCCTACCAAAACACGATGAACGCTCATTACCCCGCGAATATATGCAGAAGGAAGACCCACCAAGGCTCAATTTAAAGCTCTTAATTTGACCATATTATCTCGATATTATCGACGTGAGCATGAGAACTTATCACCATTCACGCAAAATTGTTTAAACGGGCTGGGAGAAATCCCCATGTATAAGGTGTAGGCGGCGCGGCGTTGACTGAGTCGGGAGGGGCAGCAAAGTGGGGAGTGAGCATACTTAGGGATAAGCTGATGACTTACCCCGTACGAATGAATGACTCTGCTACCCTCAAGCAGAAGGCTCTTATGCGTTTCGTCCCCCACCTGCAACCTGGTTCATCGTAACTGATCAGCAGGACTGGTTGCGGGTGGTGCCGAAATGCATGAGAGCCTTCTGCTCGAGCAGAAGGCTCAAGCAGCTTAGGTGCTCTACACCATGTTGGCGCCTGCCTATGCCTCATACATGGGGACTTCTCTCTGTCTGTTTAAACAATTTTGCGGCAATAGTGAGAAGTTCTGATGCTTGAATCGATATGGTCAAATTAAGAGCTTCAATTTAAGCCAGCGTAGGTTTTCCTAATGTATATATTTGCGGGGCAATGAGCGTCTATTGTGTTTTGGTGGGGAATAATATTTCAGCACTTTGAACATTCATTGCTCGAACGGTCAAATTGTTCAAATTAATGAAGTTGCACCATTGAATTCATGATTTTTTGATATATTCATCTCAAAACGGGGGGCCAACATCACGTAACTCTATTGCAAATAAATTCGTTCATCGGAGATCAATGTTAACCGTGAATGCTTTCTACGCGATAACCACGGAATTTTGACCTGGCGCGCGTGCTCCCGTGAGTCACGTGGGAACCCTCGTGGTCCGACTTTCGGTGAGCAATCGACTTTCTCAAATTTTCCATCCAACCATCCACAAATCTCGGCTCAAGATCTCGCATTTTACTGCTCAACGCGAACTGTAGAATTCTCGGGCGTGTGGCTCTTTCTCCCTCTCACCTGGCGGGCGCAAGCTGGTCCGGGTTGGGCGTGTAGAGATTGCCGGGTGAGTGGGCCCACCAGGGTCCGGTTACCGAGGCCGCAGCGACCGCAGTGGTGCAATCCCCGCAGCAGCTGCATCCAGGTGCGCCTGGCGCGTGCGTGGCGAGCCCGTTGGGCCCACCGAGGTGCCTGGGTCCCGCTGCCGCAGCGGCTGCCGCCGTGGCCACGAGCGCGGCACCCGAACCGCCCTGCCCGTAGAGCGAGCGGCAGCGCAGCTCCAGCTGCTCCCAGTACATCTTCTTCTTCTCGTGGCTGAGTAGCTGGTATATAAGCATGCAAGAAAATATGCACGCGAGTATGCCCGCCACCGAGACACCGAAGAGCGCCCGCAAGCACGCGTAGAGGGCGCCTTGAACAACGTTGCAGTGGGACGTGCCCTCGAACAGCACCACGGTGTCAGATGCCCTCGACTGCGGTGCTCCTTGGCACGTGCACGACCTGCAACAACCAAGACCGTGACAATCAGCATGCGCCAAAGAAGCGTTCCAGGAGTCCTCGTTTGTCGGTGATCGGTATGTTGATGTTACCGGCGTATTTACGAGGTCGAACGAAATCATCAGAAAAGGACAACGAGTTGGGAGATTATTCGTCTATGATGCGGCTTAGCTGCGAAAGGCTTTCAGCAAGACTGCTCCAACATTGGACTGGATCGAGAGACACATTCCGAATTTGGTCATTTTCAAAGGGTTCCCGGGGATAACCGGCTTTATAGTCGGATAATTCGTTGTGGCCCGCTGTCGCAGAAGTTTTGAGAAATATGGCTAGATGTCGTTTACGATAGACCAAAATCCTCGGGAGGTCCATTGTCGTCGGACATGACAAAGGAGCCATGCTGAAGCGTATCACGATTATCTCTCGACCGGTGTTCGATCCGAGGTATTCTTCTCAAATTATCCTTGTGGCCACTAGAAGCCGATAGGTTGTCGAGATGAGATGCCAGTATCACTCACGTCAAAGCCCGATACGTTTGATTCATTCAGAAAACATCGTGGGCAGTAACCTGCGAAACTTCCCACGACCTCCGTACGGACTTCGAATAACGTTTTTGAAAAAGATTCGTGAATTATGAGCATGGAAATTTCAACCTCGAGGTCGTTTGTCACAATGACAGTTGCCTATTCTCTCAAACCCATCGAAAAAGGACGGCTGAAAACTCACAAATGATAAGAGTACGAAAAACTTTCACTGTCAGATTGAAAGCGTTGCGAGGACGGGGCAGCTGTATGAAAAGAAGGAATCGATTGATTCGAGAAAATTATTTGCAAAAGTCTGCTTACTTGGCTGTTGGGGTGTAGAAGCATTCTCGTAGACCCTGTAACCTGGACATGTGAACAACTGTGGTGGTGACGGTTACCAGAACGCAGACCAGAGCGCACACGACGCTTATTGAGCCGCAGACCTTCATCTGTGGGACATTGAGAAAAGATTTTGAGAATTTTTGACAGCATGTTATTTTTAGCCGTTTTTAGCCGTCCAAAGGAGAGCATTTCTCTTCGAAGAAGATGTATAGAAAAAGATGGTTCAGTCATCCATACTAACCAGGAAACCATACCGGTGTTTTCTTCGTGCCAGTAACATTGTGAACAGCCCCATAAATATAAGCTGTAAAATAAAAATTATCATCTCATAGAACGTTACATTACAAAAATCGAATTCTTGGTGCAGACGTGGTTTTGGAAAATTTTCCGTGGATCTGCGGGACTGGCAATTAAAATTGTGCTACGGCGGAGTTATCACGTTATGTCCCATTAAAAGAGATTTACCGTATGGATAAGAGAATCGAGATATGGGCGTTTCTCTGGAACTTTTGCACCTGCTGGAATACAGCTATGGATGATGATATAAGAGAACAATCAAATCTATCGGCCTCAATCGAATTGAAAATATCATCATCTAAGACTCAAAATGAGATATCTTTGGCCTCTGTATGATCAGAAGAAGTTGATTTATTCTAGCTCACTCAAAGAGAGAAAATGTGGGGAAAATCTTGTGGAAATACTTGGTACTCTTGTGCAGTTTTACGGATATTCTGGTGGTGCCGCGCAACTTTTCGGGTTGATTCAAGCTCCATTTGGTAGGTAATATATTGAAGGAAAATAGCCCAGAAGCGCGATGATGTGCTACCAATCCAGCCAAAACTTTATGACTTTGAAAATTGGAAATAATAAATCAATCATGTCTCGTTCAACTCAAAGATGATTACGCCAAGCTCCTGCCGCGACTCTGAACGCAATTTTTGGAATGCATATCCATAAAGTAGATGCAATCGCGGAGATTTTGCGGCGAGTCTCGTGTTGAAGCGATATTTCTGTCTAGAATACGACCGTTCTGAAGTGAAATTGAAAAAACGTGACTCACGAAAAAAATTCAGTTTTTCTCATCCCACATTGGCGGATCGAGCTCTATGTAAATAAAACCAATTGTGATTGGATACCCTGACCTAAAGTTGTGAAAAGCCCAAGGCATTCGTTGAAATTGTCAATCTTGCCAAATAACTGCTCAGGAAATTCTGGAAAATCGTCGAAAAACTCTTTTGAGTTCGACTGATTAACGTGATTTTGGCGATGCCACATATTCTATATGAGTTTCAATAGTGGATTTGTAACTCTCAACACTACACAAATACGTGAGCGAAAGGTCCCAGGTGTGCGTTGAGCGGTTTTCATTTTTCGTTTTTCAACGATTTTCAGCAAAGTGCAAAAGTTCCAGAGAAACGCTCATATACTTCGAATTATACAATAAGAGATTTCCATACACGTGTAAATTGATGCCTCCCATATAGAATCATTTCCAACGATTGTAAAACGAAGATGCCTTGTCACTGAATTCCAGTAGATTAATAAAAAATCTCGTAATAATCCAAGGAAAGATCGTCGTCGAAACTGATGAACGGATCCGAACGTATCGTTGATCGCTTAATTCATCAAATACAACGCGAGACGATCCACGAGTGAGATATTTCACGTGGATCACGTCAAAGGAGGGGGAAGAAATAAAAAAAATAGAAAAGGAGAAAGAAACAGAATAGAAAGAGAAACGCGCCTCGGGGATGCGTGTGGGTATATTCAAGCCGTTGCGCGGCGCTCGAGCCGGCGAGTATAATGCAAAGAGATTATATACCAATTGTTGTATATAATCTCTTTGGTTATAATGAGTATAAGCCGTCATTGGCAGGGCCGTTGGTGCTTTTTTGGGCCCGTAGATCGCTTCTATGTACGGAGGCGCAGAGACCCGAGCGCAGGGGAGGGGAAAATAGGTAAAATATAACTCACCATGGTGCCGGGTATATAAGAAGGCACGGTCTCGAAGAGCGCGAGGCTGGCCGTGTGCGCCGAGAGAACCGCGTGCACCGCAAGGAAGAGGCAGCCCACGGCCGAGCTGAGGCCACCGCACAGGCAGCACAACACCACGTACTTCTTGCAGCAGTTGGCCCCAAATCCGCCTCCGGAGCCGTTGCTACCACCGCCTCCATTGGCACCCTCGTCGCCCGCGTGACCTGTAAGCCGAGCGTCCTCGTTATTAACAACATCTCGTCTGCAGTCGTAATCGAAGCTGGACGTGTACGAGAAAGAACATATTGTGATTCCGTCCGCCCATGGGTACCAATAATAGCAGCTGAGCCAGGGCCCGTGGGAAAATCGCTAGCGAGCTACTGAATCGCGAGCCTGACTCATCCCGAAGGACTTCGGCCGAGTCTGCAATAATTGTCAAAGCACCTGCTCCACTCCCTCGAGTTTTCCCACCGTCAGATCCATCATCTGTTCCCAAGCAATCGCGGTTTGTACTTTTGCGACCAGGTCTGTTTGCGACAGTTGTAGCTGGCCATCTCGTAAGCGCTTTCATTCGCGCTTTTACATTACAGGCGAACGAATCCTAACGATGTGGGAGGACACTGCAATTTTGATCCAAGTTGGGTAGCTTTTTCATTGTATCGTAGCCAGTGCCTTTACGTCCATTACTTTTCCGATGACGCTTTTAAACTGCCGGTCAAAAGTTCCAGGACACCCGAAATTTTTTTCCCCTTTTTGTCAGTGGAACTACTAGGCTCTACTTGACTTAACACGTTCGCTGCGACGGGTCCCACCGGTGGGACCCGCGATTTTTAATCTTTGCCGACTCAGACTTGATCGGAAGATTACCGCAGAAAAATCTATCATTACGGTTTACTTTGCTAAGGACGTAAACTATAAGACTCTAGCTCCATATGGACGATTTTACCGAAAAGCGGGGGTCCAGTTCATGACCAAAATGAAAATATGAAAGACCGGCGTCGCAGCGAACGTGTGAAAAGAACTCCATCAGAACCCATCTTGAAGGACTTTCCACGCACTTTGAGATAGCGTTATTGATTTTTATCTACGCGGATTGGGATCTTTCCAATTTGAGCTTGAAAAAGGGCCATATTCGATGATTTTGGGAAGAATCTCCTGGCTTCGGTAGCTCAAAGGTACAGGAATATTCTGGAATAGATCTCAAAAGATCTGGGAGTACCAGTTTTGATATCCCATTTTGAATGTCCCTCTATGTTACTTCTACTCTGAGCTATGACATTTTCTGTGAAGAGAGATTCTTCGCAAAAACTAGCACCTAAATTCGAGAAAGATAGAGAGTAGTGTATTACTCCCGAGGCGAGGCTAGGCTGTTTTGGGGCACGGGGATGGTTTTTCCCCGAGTGCAACGAGGGGAAAATATTCTCCGTGCCTTAAAACAGCTTACCGAGCGAGGGAAGTATGCTATTTTTTCGCATTAGGGCGAATAAAGGCCAATTTTATGTCCCCAGCTGGGAGTAAAAGTGGCGCTTTAGTCGCCCTATGCTAAAAATACGTTTTAGGGGGAATATAATCTCTGGTCCTGGTATCTGTCTTCTATATTATGATCAAAAAAACGAAAAGCCTGTGGAACATGCCCCAAAAAGTGGATTCCTCCATCATTTTCTAATAAGGGTGCTACTTTTTTCGGAAAAACTCTCCTCAGAAAAGATGTCATAGCTCGGAGTACGAGTAACGTATAGAGGGACGTTCAAAAACGGATTAGCTCTAGACTTGTACTTCCAGATCTTTTGGATTCCATTCCAAAATATCCCTGTAGCTTTAAGCTACCGGAGCCAGGAGATTCTTCCAAAAATCATCAAAATTGGCACTTTTTGAAGCTCAAAATGTGGAAATCCAGATTCGTGCTGATAAAAGTGAATAATGCCGTCTTGGAGTACGTAAAAAGACCTTCAAGAAGAGCTCTGATGAAGTCCTTGTTGGTCGAGTAGAGCCTAGTAGTTCCACTTACAAAATTGGAAAAAAAAAATGTTGGATGTCCTGAAACTTTTGACCGGCAGTGTACAGGGCAGCGCACACTCACACCATTCGGTATGCTCATCGATTTAGAAACACATTGCAGTCAATTACATTGAACAACTTTTGTGGATCTACAATAGTACTCAACCATGATTCGCTTCGACACCACATTCGCTTAAATCTTGTGTGTCATTGCACAGCCGATATAATATCTGAGAGGATAGTCGAGGGTCGTAACCGGGAAAAAACACATCACGCACATCCTGTCAGAAATGGTCATCGAGTTCAATGACCCCGGACTCTTTGATAAGAGTGTAACATTTTGAAACTGATGATCCATAAAGTGTGTTCCGTGGGTCTTTAGTATAAATTAAAGCACTTCATGAATGGAGAAAAATAGAGTAAGGATGCCCCAATGTCAGGTATGACAAATGCATCATATCGCACGTTTGCGCAAGAGAAATGATCAGAATTTTTAATTTGGGTTGAATTAAATCTTTCAGTGCCGAGGAAACTCCTCGACCGCGTCCACCCGATGTTGAGCTACTTTTTCATTTAATACTAATAGATATAATTTTTCGTCCTTTCCCTGGTAGAAATTCATCCTAATGTAACACATTATTAGCCATAAAATGGCTATTTTCAGCCAGAATTGGCCAAAAATAGCCATTTTATGTCTATTAATGTGTTACATCGAAGTAAATTTCTACCAGGGTTACCTGGTACACATTGAATGTGGGTGTTTTTTCATTTATTTCAATTATCAAATCATTCATCAGTTCATTGGATTTATTTTTAGCTCATATTTAGATGAGCCATGATACAAGCTCTTGAGCCACCACGAATGTATTAACTGTAATTAAGTGTACCCAACATGCCCCCTGCACCAAACATGCCGCCATATGCCGATCTCAGAACTGGGCACTCGTCGGCCTCCGCGCAACTTTTTTTTTCATTTGTTATGTTAAAGTATAAGGGATTTCATGATTTGGACCGACCCGAGATGGTTCCTGCGACTTCCAGACAATATAAATTGTTCCCTTACATTTTTCGTGTTTGCACACACAAGAAATCGCCAACCGAATTGCGTTTAGTAAAACCGGTGCCAAAAATGTGTGTTTTAACCAATCTGAACGTACTTGAACGCATAGGGTTTCGCTCGGGGTGCCGTTATTAAAGACGAATTAAGACCTTCAGAATCCGTTTTTGATAGTTGCATCAAAGCTTGGATTCGGAGCGATTTTATGAGCAAAACACGGAGATCATTCGCAAAAATGGAGTCAAAAATTAGTATGCGTACCCAATATGCCTCGCATGTGGTTATCTCGAGAGGGAATGCAGTACGATTCCTTTCACCATTCAGAGCGTGTTCATCGCGTCAAAATTGGTTGGAAATAGTGTTTCGGACCAACGAAAAGATCCAAATGTATACTTGCACGCCGATGAAAGGGCACCCCCCGGGACTCCGCCCCGGACCCCGTCCCCCCTACCCCGATCACAGCTTACGTAGACGCAGTGATACAACTTTGCGCACTAATTGGAAAAAATAATATACGCAACACGTGCGAGATGTTTCCGCACTCGTTGCCGACTCGTGCGAGAAGTAAAATTCACGCACAGTTTTGAACTTCACGCACACCCAGAAGTACACATTCACGCACGCTCGCTTCGCGAGCGTGCGTAAATGTGCTCTTCTGGGTGTGCGTAAAATTCAAAAACTGTGCGTGAATTTTACTTCTCACACTCGATCGGCAACTTGTGCGGAAATCGCCCTTCTCGCACTTGTTGCGTAATGTACTATATACATCAAACTTATATAAAACGGCGAAGTTATGGTGTATAATATTCATCTCCCATGATATCGATTTAGATTCAGCATAAATCTTCACCATTTGCCATCGCTGATATCGAGGGGTGCGTTATTCAAGTGACAATAGGTGATGTACCAACGAACAGCAACTTTTGGGAGTACAGATATTCCACGAGAAAGTCCATCAATTGTTAGGTCATGGATAAATGATCGCGAGATAGTCAAGATGGGTGCAGGTACACGTGTGCGATGAACTTGGGAGAATATACGTTTTGGATGTTTTGTGTCTTTAGAAAATCTTTCACGTCAAAGAAAGCTTAATTCTCTTTCTTACGAAACATTCATTCGATCCAGCTAGAGATGAGCGTGCGGTTATAATTCAGGCACCTATTCAAGATCGAAACAGAGAAGAGATTGACCTCTCGTGGGATGGGCCCTTTTGAAAATCACTCGAACACATACACAGAGCAGATAGTATCGCGCAAGTATCCAGCGCGTCTGAACGCTCCATTTTGAATGGTCCCTTCAAGCTTATAAAATCGTCCGGGATATTCTTGGAAATGTTGAATGCCCTATACGGATACAGAGGTTCACAAAGAGAGGCGAGGACCGGCAAATGCATAGGTGTTTTCCGTCTCTTTCGCCATCACTGGCATGTACATAACAGTAACGCGTTCGAAATTTACTGTAGCAGCCGGTCCAGGACCACGAATAATAGTGAGCCAGCAGCGAGATTGAGGAAGTCGGGTGATGTATACTACCAATGTAATACTGCAAGAGATCGATACCAGCACTCGTTGCGCACAGAAGGTACATACGCTTGATGATGCATGGGAGGTGAGTCCGATGCGAGTCGATCGTGGACAAAAGCGATTCGAAAATCGAAACACATGCCCGCGGGGCTCGCCATATCCTACACTGCACACGCAGCGATGCGCTCTTCTCGTCGAAGCATCATAAGTTCCTCATCGTTCCCATCCGCGGCTTTGTGCTCCCTCCCCTCTGTGGGCTGCTTTTCTTCGCTGTTGGATCTCCCCCCTCGGCGCAATCCGTGGTGTGAAAATTCACCCGATTCCACGGTGGTGCCACGTCGCGCGCGTTCTTCCCTAATATACATTGTCGCACCGAGAGAATGGCCTAGTGCTACATTATGAACAAACGAGAGTGCGAATGAAAGCAAGACGAAGATACAGGCTCATATATGTAATGCTGCGAGAGAAAAATCCTCGACGTCAGCTTGACCCTTCTGCTTTTTGCCATCAGTGCGAGTGCCAGGCGAAATCGATTCGCAAAAAGAAATGGGTAGCAATGATGAGGCACCAGTAAAACAGCCTCGGAAAAAATTTATTCGAATACTTTGGGTTTTTCAAAACCCATTCTGTGCGTGCGGTTTGACACAATTTGTTTTATGGAGAAAGCGTGTCAGCGTGATCTACCCAAACTGTTGGTTTCGATTGATATTTAGAGTACATTTTAGAAGTCAGAGCGCAACTTGACTATATACACCGCACGACCGTCTGCTGATTCTTTTCAATCACTATAGTCAAAGGGTGATTTGAAAGATCGATTGTAAAATGCACGAATATCGTGATTCGTGAAAATGTTTCGTGTCTTTGGAGCTGCAATTTTTCGAGGATTTTTCCTTTGTGCTCATTGATTCCATGAGTTTAGAAAATGATGATGAAAATCGAAACTTAATACGATAATACCTTTGGAAAACGTCATGCCGGAAAGTCATGACTCAATGTATCGAGGATTTAGAGTAGCAAGTCTTCAACTTCTTCGAGAATTTGTGACGCATACAAATGAGTTGACGATCCGCGCTGCAGCCATGGCATCCGTTCACGTACAAATTTGCTGAGACGAGAATGTCACAGGTGCCTCGCGGGACATGCGAGCAGGATAAACACCAGGTAGACCCTCGAGATAGACCCATGGTAGACCACATGGAGCAACGGGTTTATAGCCGGAGTGTGGGTACTCTCGGCCACCAGACAATCGAGTCCGACATACCTGCTCGGCTGATTCATTGATTTATTGGTCTGAGACGCACAACTCGGTAGCCAAACACGTGGCTGACATTGGCAAAATCCCAGGCGCCAAGCGAAAAAAAAAAAACATTGGACGCGGAATCAAACCCGAGCACGTCGTTAGGAATTGTAAGTATGCGTGCCATGGTCTTCGAACAAGAGCGTTGCTCTTTTTAGGACCCGTGGTGAACGAAATGGCGGAGCTTTATGCTCTACCTCCTCCTCCACGCCCTCTGATTGTTCATTTGGTTCGAATTCGGTGCCTCGATTGCAAGCAGCATTACATCAAGCGTATTGCGAGCGACTCGATGTGCATCGAGATAAGCACGATAGCAGCGCTTCGCTTTATAACATACCCATCGAAGGCCTTGTCGCCCGGCGATCGTTGTAAGTATTAGTAGCTACAATGCTCGAGGCGGTGCTTCTCCCGCGCGCACTCATGCATCCGAGCATGCATCCCTCTGTCTTTATTCTTTATTGCATTCCGACCAGATTCTTCCCAAACTCGAGCATTTTTTCCTCGATTTGATACTACCCAGGGCATGCGAGCCAAATACGCCCCGTGAATGAGCGCCCGGCGCCCGATCCCTCGCTAGATTGTGGCTTTATACGTATGGTTTTCGGAATCTCGCATAATTGATTTTTTTCCAGTCCCCGGTTCGACACACCTCATTGATTTGAGTACACCTGCCTTCCACGATATTCAATGTATCTACACTGTTGATGGGAAACGCTTGTGAATTTTGTTGCACTGCCACGCACAGATGACAGCAGCAAACATCGAGTGAGCACCACTAGAAAAATCTGACCTCAACGCACAAAATGTTGAAACTCGAGGATTTGCTCCTTCGCACCAAAAATCGAAACTAAAAAGCAGTGTATAAGATATCGTTATCTAACGCTTGGAGTTCTGGTTCTTCATTTAGAGTACATTTAGAGGCTTGCATACCTTACCACTACCATTCATTAGGGAATATAATTTTAGTCATCTTCCGTGACATATGAAGAGCCACAAAATATTTTTCACCAGTTTTTCAAACTTCAATTTTTCTCTATCGCACTTTACGCAGTCTTTCAACAAACACCGTCAAGTTGGGTAACTTTGGTACAATGGGTGCAACTTTGGTATACCCTCAAAAAATGACTTTCAGAATTGCGGTCGGCAAGGTAAACGATTCTATCGCTCTGAAACCTATTCTCCCCCTTTTCAGCATTTACGAACAATGTGTCGCGCCACCGCAGATCCCGCGTGGATGATTGTAGTTGTTTAGAGAAGCTTTCTCCGAAAAGGCCTCGGAAAAGGCTGATTTAGCAGCGAAACGAGAGTGGTCGAGTTAGTGTACCTGGCAGGAACTGTTCCGGGACGAGCTACGGGTGAATATCGATACATTTTGACCACATATATAATTGATGAAACTATCGATACATCAGAGTACTTACAGCATTTGGAATTTTAACGAAGGAAAAACTGGAAAAAACCATAAAAAAATGTACCAACGTTACCCCACTCTAAGTAAGAAGCATGAAGATGGGGTAACTTTGGTTCATTTCTGTATGACAGATTCTTTTCAACTCGTCTTGAGTCGAGTGATGGCCTATGAGGTTTTAAAATGTTTCAAACAGCTTAGAACAAGAATTCTGAACGATTAAAATTCATTCAGTCGCATGGTGGACGTTAGAATTTAAATATTCTGTAAGTGTACCCAAGTTGCCCCATCGGGATCTAAATTTGGTACACTTACAAAACTCTTGGCAAAACTGCTAATAGTTCCAGCTTATACACAGCAAAATGAACTTTGTAGCCCGTCAATCGAAAGCTGAGACTGTAAGCTTTCAATTGAACATTGATTTGGGTCGGTTTTGTCCATGTATTTTGAAATGCCTGGTCAAACAAAATAAAAAATGCCGAAATCGGACAAAAATTACCCAATTTGACGGTATGACAAAGTAGGCAATTATTGTGAATGACTATTTATTGATTCCACATGGTTAGAACTTGATACGTTTGAAAGTTGGAAAGCTTTCAGGGACATTGTTTGTATCAGGTTCAGATTCCAGAATCCATCGTTTATGTGGAAGAGCGTGTACCGTCCGTCATGCGTCAACGTGGTGATGTGTTTGTTCAAATGTGCAGTTGTAGGTGGCGAATTGGCTCTCATGTGGACATGTAAGTTTCATAGAAAACAGATTGATGAGTCTAATTTTTCGCAAAGTACCGTGAGAGAATGTTTAGTAAAGCATCCTGCACGAGAACCTGCACGACGCTTGCCTGTTCTGAATTTCAAAAGAATGGATCGCTCTGGACCAGAACGTTGAAACTTCATTCCATCAGAACCTCAAAAATTGATTAGGTATTTTAAATGTTTGTTTATCGACAATCTTGTTCCAGAAAAAGCTCTACCGGTATAATCTGAATTAAAAGCACATTTGCGTGGTCCAAGAATATACTTCCTAAAAAAAATTCACCCATGAAAACAGTCTTCAAAATACCAAAGCCATTTTTGAAAATTTGATGGTGACTCATACGGTTTTTGTCTGGAGCCGTCATTATCTCGGGGAAACTCGACAGTCAAACAAGAGTTACCCTTTTTTTAAAGAATGTTCAAAGACATTGGTCGGGGTGCGATCACATTCATCTTATTACGGCTCTCTCTCTCTCTCCCCCCCTCTCTCTCTCTCTCTCTCTCTCTCTCTATTATTCTTCTACAACAATTTGAATTAGCTGTGATTGCCATTCTTGAAACCAGCATCATCCGTCCATGCCTACATCTACGAACAATTCGATGGATTGCTATCCACGAAGAAAGGACGTACCGCAAGCATGGGAGCATCTCAGCCCAAACCTCGGCTGTTGCAGGAATCCTGGGTGATGATGCGGGGCAAGGCATGCCTGCATCAGGTGTGCCGGAGGCGGGTCTAGTGCCGCGGCGAGAGCCTGGAGGCCGGGGTCCACCACGGATCCGGGTATCGTTGTTGAGGGCACTGGCAGCGAGGCCTGGACCGGACTTCCTGCAGACCCGAAACGGCAGCGCACTATGTGCAAAATTGGCAGGCTTCGGTCCATAATACTGTTGCCACTCTGCGACGTACGTAATGTCGCAAAACAACGACACGGTCCGCACGCGCCTAGCTCGACCACGGGGGCTGCGTTGCTGTTACAGCAGCACGTGGTTCGACCCAGGCATCATTTCGAGCATCACTTTTCATCGATCAGCGCCGCTTGAGCAAGCACAAAATATGCCTCCGGATGAGGATGAACAAACACGAGCACTCATTGTTGCTACTCCGGTGTCTCGATGATCAATTCCCAAGACCATTCGAGTGAGCAGTCTGACACACTCTTGTGATAAAGTTAGGCACTCTGAAAAATCAGTCCGCGTACTGCACGGTCTCATATACATGAAGCTGATGTCGCAAAACAATCTGGAACTTGAAGTGGGTTCACAATATTTCACTGTTTCAATATAAGTGTCGATGGGCACATATAGCTGTCTTACTGCCGCGGATAGCTCGTATTGAGTCAGCCCCACCTGTTTTGACCGCGCTACCGACTCACTCAGCACATATTGACGTTTTCGGCAGCCTCGTTAATCCATGCTGGAACAGTATCGTTGATCCGTTTTGGCATCCGAGGGGCGATCGGAGCTGCCCTCAAAAATGTATGCTGCACGAGGTGCCAGTTGTGGCCTGTTGTGACCGACACATCGATATTTTGGAACCGCGTCGACGTCCGAGTCGGATGCCCCCGCACTGTATTGCCACGAGAAGACGAAGGTCCGAGAAAAGGTACGAGATTATTCGCCAACCGAGAATTTTGCACCGGCTGTTCTAACAAAAACGTCGACGACGGAGACGTGGGATTACCATGGGATTACGCTTCTCACTTCGAACTATACATTACGATTGCACGCAAAGCGCGCGCGCGCGTTGGCTCGATAAATTCACCCCGCAGCCACCCACGATGGTCGTCATCGCAACGCGAGCGCTCAGTGTTGGGAATGAACAGCCTCTGATGGCATAGGTGAGGAAACTCCGTCGGCATGTGATGCACCCCTTACCCACTGCTGATTATGCCTTGCAAGGGAAGATTATGGCGGTGTGTCGTGGATCAACCGATGAGAGTCGCGCACAGCGATAAGTATACCAACTCATACTTTTACGGGGGCCCCATGAAGTCTACTGACTTCTATTTTGGATTGCAATGTAATGTATCCCGCGAAAATCACAATGAGATAAAACATGCCAGAGTTTAGATGAGCTCTCGAGAGCTATTTGAAACGATGAACAATTCTGCCAAACTTCAAAACTCCTACTGTTTAATTGACTTTTTCACGCTTTGTGGTCCTTTTATGGTTATACTTATCAATGAGATCGAGATATGGCGGTCTAGTGGACAAAGGCGTGGGTCCGTCAGTTGTGCCACAACTACATTGATTGTTAGAACAAAGTTAATTTGAGTTCTGGTAATCAATCAGAGCATCCTGTAGTGATCTAAGCTCATTATTTGAAGCTTCTCTAATAATTTTTAACCGCATACATGAGATTCTCGTGAAGTGGCGTGCAAAAATAACAAAATAACTGCAGTTATACCTGCGAGAATTACGCATGTGTAAGGCCCGCAGGTATGAGACCTCTCGAACCACTCTCGATGCAATGAAAAATTTAATCCAAAAAGTTTGTAATGCAAACCACCGGTGTCTTAATCAGCGAGAAAGACATCCGAATGTGATCATTGAATGTATCGTAGTAGTGATATTTTATATCGATTGGATCGACCAGATGAGGGATTATCATGAGTCATTTCTGTGGGACGAAATTTTTGATTATACGAGGATGCACAACGTCTTAGAGCCTGCTGTCAGGTATCGGGACAATGTGACGATCGCAAATGACGGATACATCATCCACGGGGAACGCTTGGCTAGATGGAATTCTAAAAATGCAGATTGGCCGGCGAGCGGACATATCGTCACGGGAGCGCCCCCGGTCATTTGCGCATATCATCCAGAAAGCTGGAAAGGCGCTGCTTGCGGAGCGATTTTTTCGGATGAATCACGATATGGGTCGGTTTGGGCAGCTGTAATCTTTGGGAGTGAAGCTAATAGGGGTACAAGGGTTCTCATATAATGGTTATACTGACGTTGCTCGGCGGAGGTCGAAGATGGCAGCTCGTATCGCCGTCCGGAGGGCCTCAGCGGTGGCCTCGGCGGAAGCGCGGGTGGCTCTCGATTGTGACCCGCTCTCGTTGGGTCCTCCGCGGAGTCACGCTTCACTCGCAATGATGACTGGAATCGCTGCTGCTGTTGTTCTTGCAGCGCGTGGCACTGGCATTTCGTCTTCATCGTCCCGTTCAAAGTGACCTGCAATCCCATTTTATCGAGATCAGCACACCGGTTGAAGATTTTCGAACCTCATTCCGAACGCGACAAATAACTGCTAGTTTACCTGTGACCCAGGTCCAAGCTCGAGCAACGACGGGCTCTTGGTCTTTTCATGGTGGTGCTGATGCTGGTTAATCTGGAGGAGGGGTGCGTAGCCGTGATCCTCGCGAGCCGACTGCTCGAGCTTGCCGAGCTGGCGTTGGCGGAATAGCTGCTGCTGCTGATGCTGGTGCTGCTGCTGGGCGACGAGGTGGGCCGCATGAGCAGGGATTATGAGTGACGCGGCCTCGCTGGGACAGCCTGTGCCGAAGGCTCGTCCGGGACCCGGAATGATGTGGTAGTGCAGCTGGCCGGGCTCGCCGGGCCCGAGCAGGGGATGAGCTGCGCCCGGAGGTAGCAAAGTGATCTGGGGCTGCCGGTGGAGGCGCAGCCGCGAGGAGGGTACCGATGGCACCGGACTCGCCGCCGAGCTCGTGCTCTCGTCGCGGGCGCCGCGGCTACCGCGCTCGGAGCCGTCGCGCTCGCTGGTGCCTTCGCCGATCTCGAAGTACTGCACCGCATCTGGTCCATCGTCGTCGAGATCCGGCTCGAGCCGAGGGCCGTCATTTTTCTCGTCGGTACTAATTCCGCTGCCCAAGTGACTGTGGCCCTGCATCGGTTGCTGTTGTTGCGGCTGGTCGGCCTTATTGTTGCTGCGATGACCGCTCATGGCTACGACCGCAGCGACTCGAGCATATCGTTTGGGAGCTGGAACCAACCTGATTCACACCTGTTGATTCAAAATGATGTTTTATTTTAGCTCATGGGTTGACAATTGGAAATAACTTAATCGAGAACAAGGAGGCGTATATTAATGCTATAGCTGCTCAAGACATATGTCAAAATCTGACCAGTACTCGCTGATTCGTTTGTCTTTTCACTGCATTTCAGTAAAATTGCGACCCATTCCTACGGCGGTAACTTCTGAGGCGCTTCTCTTGCTTTATTTCAATGAATATGATTCCACGCAAAGGTGTCCTAACAAAAAAAATGTCTTAGATCCTTCTCTTGCCATTTTGACTCGAATATATGGTGCAAAAAGAACTTGATAGCATCTGAGGGAAATTTTACTCTCACCCTCTGAATTGCTCGTAAAAAATTCATAAATCTCGGGTCTGACCGGGGATGCTGATACTTATGCTGTTAGATTTACTCAAAAAAGTTCGAAATACCAATCGAGATTTACTTTGTGAAGTCCATCTTAAGGTTACAAATGATCTCAATTGGCAAAAAGATGGAGAAAGGATAGACGAGATTTCTTGGATGTCCAATAAGAAAACATTCTTCTGAATCTATGCATACCTCTTTGTTAAGAGCTGGGTGTTTTCAGAGAAACATAGAATTTCTTGCATTATCAAGTTTCCTTTTTGCTACGTTTTGCAATAAAATTGTAAAGGGTCGATGTTAAGATTCTGAACCCAGTTGCCTTGCAGAGTCAAGATAATCTTCTCCAAATTTACACAATTCCAATGTCAATTTCCCACGCGTTAGGGACCGAGCTTCAACATTTATTAGAGGGAGTCGGTCGCAAGTCACTAGCAAATCCATAGCGCTCTTTCGGTGCCTCCAATCATTGTAAAGATGGTCACCGTAATTAACTGAGAGTATATACAGAGACACGTAATTCTGGTTCTTGTGCATGAATTTGAAAATCCTGCGCATGCACAAAAATCCCAAGTTAAAAAAGTAAATTTGGGTAAGATAGCCAAAAATAGGGCGTTATATCCAACAAATATTTGGGGCCATTTCTCTCGAGATTTCTCTCTACAAGAAGATGGCATTTAATATTATGATATGTGTGTAAAAAACTTTCCAATTGAGTCCTTAAGAATTCATTTTCATCGTATACTCGATGGTTGTCGAGCATCAAATTATAATGATTTTATTCTTCCACATCACACAGATTTGCATCAAGTTGCTAAGGGTTCCGAGGTACAGAGAGCCATGGATTGTGAGATAATGATTATCGTGAGACTCGTCAATTCTGTTAGTATAAACGCATAAAACATTCCCTGATTAATCAAATCTGAAGAATTTTTATAATTTATTTGATTCTTTCATGGAAATTGACAGTGCAATATGATCTCCTATTAGTTAACTGAAGAGGGCAATCATTCCCCAAACAAACAGTTAAAAATAACACGCTGATATTCGATGTATTAAGAAGTTTCAGAAGTCACGCTTCCAACCAGGTTCTACATTTTGAACAATTTCACGGAAAAATTTGTGAAAGCTTAAAAACTGAAGGAAATAAACGTCGCCGATGCGTGTTTGGTTCAAGAAAACCGATAGTGATATTATTATACTGGGTGGTATATGCTGAATATGAGATCGCGGAATGACATGACGGTTAAAATTAAATTAAATTTTTGAAGTAACGCGTTTAGCCATGCACACTCAAGTACACAGCGAGAGAGAGAGAGAGAGAGAGAGAGAGAGAGAGAGAGAGAGAGAGAGAGAGAGAGAGAGAGAGAGAGAGAACAAGAGAGCAAGTTTCAGGATACCTATTTTTAGGGCTCGGTGAAGGGGTACTGCATGAGCTATAATAATCTCTTACCTCGCTGTCGGACGACCTCGTGGTCCAGGAGACGGCTGGCCACCTACTGGCCACTAGCGATGACTACGTGAACGCATTGCTTTTTACCGCGGATACACAGATCCCCACGGGCGCCTGATGCCTGATGCAGCTGCAGCATCCACGGCAGCGCTTCATTCAGTTCGGCCTCGCATGCATCGCCGGGCCCGCTTGCTGCGTGGGATCCTCGACGCTGCAGATGGCCGCACTGATGAACTGAACTACAAGAAGGACGGAACCCACACGCGAAGCAACTACACTGTGCGGAGGTTCCTCAATCGCGCAAAATGACACCAACTATATCATCTTCGAGACCTGAACACGGCTCTGGACCACTTGTTGCCGTGATGGCGGATGTGCGGGAAACGAGGTGCAAGGGCCAAACGGCGCGTCGACCAGGTCTGGTTTATGAGATGCCCGGTGCCACGAGCGTCGCGAGAGCGTGAATTGCGGCAGCCTCGAGCTTTCGGCCGACTATACCGAACTAAGCGAACCAACAAACTGCCAAGCGAAAGAGGCGCTTGGGGAGAGCCATTTCGTTGGAATGCCATCGAGCTGATCCGTGGTAGGTGTTCTGTGATCCCCACTCTGCTACGAGCTGTGGGCCCCTCGGCGATCGCAATAATGGGCCCTGGCGTGCGCTTGCAGCGCCAACCTAATACCCAAGCCAAGAATAAAATATAAACCGCGAGGGGCAGCTTCATTCATATACACTCTGCAGTAATGAGCCCGAGGATGGACCTCAGCGTTCTCCGCTTAGCACGCGATTATATAACGCTCGTAAAATACCCGGGACTGGTAAAATAGTTGGGCACCGGTGCAAGCCGCGAACAGTTGCGGATATACGCAATAACGTGACCCTTGCAAAACTGTGCTGCTGCGGTGATATCGTGTGGGTAAATTTGAGGTACTTCTGAACGTGGGATAAGTACCTAAATGAGTTTTCTCGTACTCTCGCAGAGTTCTAAGATGACAACCTCATCGCACCTCTATCACTTCGTACGTCGAAAATTAGTCAATGGGATTGAAGGTTGATGAAAATGCTAGCTCAAAAACGTCTACGTCATTCACACTCGATTGATTCGAGGTTGACTTCTATGAAGGTTCACTTCGGGAAGAAACTGTACCTGGGACTGGTTTCAAATTTTGAAAGGATAATAGATGACACCAACTCCTACAAAATTTCATGGCACTATAACCAAACGAGCATCGCCATGAGTGTATACGGATCATATCTCATTTTATACTTAAACTTGAATTTGGTAACAGAGAAAATATCGGTATTCATCCAATTACATACTAACAAAACAGACATTTTTGAGGTACAAATTCCATTTCAGACGTCAATCTCGCTGAAACGAGTGTCTTCGTCGTAATCCAAATCCGTTTTACAGTTTCAGGTGGCCCCTCTCATAAAGTGCGAATCACAAAAAACGAAGAAATAAGTTGTATGCAAGACATAAATCTCACTCAGGGGCTAATTGATACAGTCTTTCCATTGCAAACAATGTTATTGGTGACATTTTTGGCCTTCCGAAAAACTGATCTCACTCAAGACCCTCTTCTGTCTGATTTCCGAGTCGTTGACTGACGGGATCTGAAATGTACCATTTTTAGAGGATTTCAGAGAAACGTGTTCAGACTTTTCTTTACGCGCCTGGAGTAACGAAGTTACTCAATCCAAGGAAATGAAATACATACAACTTTCCTAAGACTCCTCAAGATACATTGTGTTGGAAGCGAGTTTTCAATATTCTTGGCAAAAAATCGTTCATTTCCGATTGTTTGCAGAGGCTATTCCGTCACATTTCTCTTTTTCTTTCTATCTGCAAAGACATCATTCCGTGTCAATACACAACCTGACGAAAAGTTCACCGATGAGTTGGAAAAATAAAATACCCGAAAACTTGATTCTCGTAAGCGATCGTTTCGTTTCTGAATATTCGATCCACATTGCTTTCCTGCAAATTCTGTTACCGAGGAGAGCCGCGATGCACCGCAGTTCCATCTCCGTAGTTCCAACTCCCTGCAACAGAGGACACCACTATTCTCTTAATGTAATGTTTAATAATTGGTGTAGGTTTTGAGTTCTTGTCGATGAGCGGGTTGAAAAGTGAATAATGACTCTCCAACTTGAGAGAAAGATGAGTGTTTATTCAACAGAGTGTCGCAGGTTTTGGGTCGGAATACAGATGTCGAATGCCCCGAATTTGCCGGATGCGTCCTTTATTTAGACATAGATTTGATGGTCATATACATATTATATTTCCAAACACTTGCATGTTACAATGGTATACATAGCATATTATCTGAAAAGCTCATGCTCATGCTATGATGGATATATATTTGTTTCTATGCTTTGTCCAATGTACATAGCGTCAACGTGGGTGCTTAGTATTCGGGCTTGGGCGCAATCTACTATTGACCCAATACGTTATTCATGAATGTGGAAAATGAGTTGCACGATCGTATTGGTTTCTGAAAACCTTTGTTGATGCAGCTTGTATCATGCGGTGTTTTCAAAATTCAATATCGTTAACTTTCAATCATTATAAGTCATTACCTTGCTTTTCTACTCTAGCTCGGGTGATAACGACCCACGTCTCACAATCGCCGATACGTTGTCGGATATGAGAAGTTGTCAAGTGTTAGAAGGGCGACATGAGTCGGCGAGCAAACTTCAATCGTTAGACTGAAATGAGCACTCTATTAAGGGTTTGCGGAACTTTAGATTCAATGTTCTCTTCCATCGCCAACTATAGGTATGAACTTTCAAATTATCTTTTGCACACCAAAATACCCTCTAAACATACATCTACCAAAGAGCTTTTAGACCCGAGAGCTGTCTGGATCTGATCCTTGGTTCGAGCTTGATCAAAACATGATCGAGCTTTGGTGTAAGTCACGTGCAATACTTTTATACGCATCCATTGTTCATGATGACCACGAAGATTGCAAAAGAATATAGACGACCCAGGCGAATGGCTTGCACATCACACAAATGAGTTATGGAGTGCGATGGGACTTCTCAATGAAATAAGCCCATTATTCGCGGAACAATCATTTTAAGAATTGTTCCCTTTACATTGATCATATCCGGAATGTTCAAATCATGAGTGATTCAAGTGTTTTGTAATTTTCCCAAGTTTATTACGTACCTGCATCGTGACAGTACTCAGACCAATAAGGTATGGAGTTGGGTCTTCCGTCAAGAGTGACGTTTTGAGCAGTCTCGAGAACTCTTATAGGATCACAAATTGAGAACTACTTATATGATACACAATTGTGTCTAAAGGAATACTGATAAAAACATTTCATTAGCATCGACATTGATCTTTGAATTATATGGAACAGATATAGGAAGGGAATCATTCTATGCATAGCAAGGAGAAGAACCATTTCAAAGATCTTGGGTGTTATAAACATGGAATATTTTGTCCAGCCTATTGGACATTATTTGATATCGACATTTTGCCAAAAGAGTTCAAGCTCGAGATTTGAGAATTTCCGAATCGCACTATCCACGAGCTAATTTTTTATGATTCGCGAATCGAACGAAAATATGTTTGAGTACTTATCTTATTATATCTTGAAACGAATAGGTAGTGCTTCAACTTCGCGGTCCATTACTCGCCACTCGACTCGCCACAAGAGGAATCTATCAAAATGAAAGAAATGTAGTATCAATAATATACTACAGCTGTTACCAGTCGAGCATAGTGGTTGCGCTATTTCGCCGGTCAATTTATGAGTTTCTGACCGCATGCATCTGTGAGGAGAGCGGGGCGAATCAGGACAGATTACTTAAGGCACGCCCATGGTCTTCAAGTATAAAAACGGAAGAATAGAAGGGGAAAAAATTTTCAGACCTTCTCCAAGCTGAAAATAGAATGCTAATCCAAATTCGATCCGCTGTCTACATTGGGGCACTTTTGGACAGCCTTTCAGAACCAAGTGTACGGCGAAATTTTTCATCTATCCGAGTCTCATCAAAACACGCGGTAATAACCCAGAATCAAAATGGAATCCATCCGCGACCTTTGTATTCTCCCACAACCTCATCAGCGAACGAGTCATTTTTATTAATTTAATCAACATTGTTGAAAATTAGGCGCTCCACTGATTTGAGACTGTGTTCAGTATCAGACAATTGAGTCAACGATCCAAATGATGACTTACGACAATCAAACCAATATTCACGAATAGGAGAGTGAAAATGCGGTTGAGAGAGCAATCATTTTGCACACGCTCACAGCGACATTTGACCTGTAATCTGATTGTAAGTCGCTTTTTTTGACATTGTACCCTCACTTTCTCACCAATTATCCATCGCTCAACTCACCCACAGTCCTTCAACACGGACTATAATCCTCTCAGAACACGCTCTGGCATTCGCTCGACCGTTTAACATAGGATTCCTCATTGCCCAAATTCGCCCAGCCAATCTGTCCCAAAATACTCTCAAGCGCTTATTCCGAATAATTCCGAATACTAGCCTCCAACTTGACCGATTTAGGTCCACGAATGCTCAAAATCTTTGTTTGGTAATTTAGTTCTTGATGACTCCCAAACGGCGATGAAGTTCGTCCACTTTTGCAGAAGCAGCGTGAATTTTTGAATTTACGAAATCAATCGCGCGAGGTCCTTAAGAAAGCACCCCCCCCCCCATGTCACTGACTTTTCTGGTCGATTAGTTGACGCATACAGCAACTTGAGTGAGAATTCTACAATTGCCGATAAATGAGCCGAACTTTCCGGAGCAGGTTTTCTCACCTCAGGAGTTTTCCCTCGCTCCATGGGCATGATTCCCGGGCAAACGCGGAAAGAATTAGGTTAGGCTTAGTGGCTGGATCTCAAGCACGCCACGATAATCCATGAAATGTTAAACCCACGAGATCCGCCGCGGTTGTATGGTCCATTGGCTGAAGTCGACCGTCCAACATTTCGAAAAAAAAATTCTACCAGTCGGTCTTACCATCATAAAAACCACTGGCTATGATTGTATTGAAAATGTATTTACGCGGCAGAAGCCGCTCACCCCCGACCATACTATTTAGCTTGTCTAAATATACTTCTGTCCTAATCCACCCCGCTCTCGCCCATGTTTGTATACATAATTACGAAATCAGAGGAGCGTGTATATCGAGGTGTATATCACAAACCTGATTCAATTGATTATGAGATTTACTTAGATCCTTGACATGTGGTGTTGGGGTAGTATGTAATACGAAAGGAAAAGGAATATAGAGTGAGTGATGATATGGAGAAAGAACTGGATAAACTATACCTCGCTTGTAAAGTATGAAGTCTTAGTTTGAGCTCGAGCTAAGCCTACGCTTTCTTTCTCGCTATACTTTCTCGCTCTTTCCTAAATAATAAATACGAAGGGGTTCCTTCCTTGGCGTTTTCTCACTACCTTATTTTTTCTCTCTTTTTTGGCGGGAACAGCAGTTTATACCCCCGGGGTACCATTAGTAGGGTGCGACTGTGGCAGCGCTCTTTCGTTTTCCATCGGGTGATCCCATACGCGCCTTTATCGAACTTCCTCTCTTTCTTCACGTCTGTCTTTATTTTGGGCTTTCTTTCAATTCCCGTTCTTTTTTCACTCTTACCATCTTGCCCTGTGTTCTATTTCACCTTTCATACCTAATAAGTAAGAGTAAATAGATTTTTAAGAAACGCTTTTATGAACTATACCAAGAAACTTCGTCAACCTTGGCATGATATTAAGGAGATGAAAATTGGCAGAACGATGAAAATCATCGGGAAAAAAGTACAATGTCAGAGTACGCGCTGCTTGGAGAAGAATGATCTATGGGTGTCGTACAATATCGTATTCGAATTTCGGCGCAAATGAGGCGGGAGATGAGCGCTGCTCACTTCATATCAGTCGCATCGATATCGATCTCCCCATATCCTCCCCAGCTCACGGTCTGGCTCACGCCAGCTCACGCGCACCCGAGCCCCGAGCCTGCACGAACACGTGTTCACAAACATATGTGATCGGGTACGAAAATTTGTGGAACAATAGACGAGCTAAGTCCGGAGAAAACTATGTGAGCTCGGTGAAGCGTAATAAAAGCGTCTATTAATGAGCTCCAGTAGATCAGAGTCATCAGACACTCACGCAACTGGACGTAAATATAGCCTAAAAGATCTGACTATTGTGCCGGTAAAGTCACTCGCGACTGCTGACAAGACCGAGGGGATTCCTGAGATTTCCCCAGAACTTATAAATTCACGACTGTGATTGGCTGATTTGAAATGCCGCTCATGATCATGATTGGCTGTTGGCGGTGGGCCGGATGCTGAAAATCATGCACCACTAGTTATAGTTACAAAGCGCTAGGCCGAAGTGAAGTTAAATAAAAGCGTTTAAGGCGATGCGGTCACCGTGCACCGTGACCATGGACCTTGAAAATACACCTTACATGAAAAGTTTGATGGTTCAAAGTGTGAATGGAGTTGTCGAGTACTTGTTAATGTCCAACTTGTATTCCTCAATCCGTCGCTCAGCCCAAATCACAAGAGAATCGGAGAAAAGTGTGAATAACTCGGCCGCGGGAACGTCCTAACCTATAATATACGCACATTTTCGTTCCCAACTTTCTCCGATTCTATTGCAACTTGGGCTTAACGAAGAGGAGACAAATCTAAATTAGATGATAACAAATATTTGTGCACTCGTCGTTTAGCCCAAATCGCAACAGAATCGGAGAAAGTTGGGAATGATTTTCAGCTTGCATGGTGACCGCATCGCCTTAATAAAAACTGCTAAACCCGGTACCCGTTACACCGTTAACTTCCAGACTAAAAAATATACATTTTTCTATCCATAAGAGTTTGCACTTCATTCCATTCCATTGATTCATCATACATAATCTGAACAGAATAGGGAAGGTATGTTTTTATTCTTGATTATTGTACCAGGAGATGATCGTCTATGATCATAATAATACAATGTTACCATCTCATCATCGCGTTGTAATTTTTTTTTTTAATTTTATGTACTCAGTAGGCTTACTTACTTCTCCAGAGTACTTGATGGATTGATTTTTTGCAAATAATCTTCTGGGTAAGTATTTTATCTCAGAACATGGGGAATCAGAGCTTGACAACATCATTGGAATTTTTTCATCAATCAATCTTTTCCCTAGTCGAAACTATACATCATTACTTACCAAATTCTTTCTTTTGCATCTTTCACTGTTCCTAATTAACCTGGTCGTTTCTATTTTCTGATTCAAATACTATCTCATATCGTTCTCCATGCTCGTTCCTGTGAATACTTTCCGTGCTCGTTCTCTGTGAACCTAAGTGGCCGGTTCAGGTAATTGGTTCGAAAAAAAATCCGTGAAACAGATCCTAAGACCCCGAGATCTAAGACTCCGAAAGTCTTTTCTCAATTTAAGGTGTCCAAGATCAAGAATAGAAAATTGTGAAACTGTAGAGATTATATTTTCAAATGATTGAAATCCTCTGATGATGGTGTGATACGGCCTTCTTTTTGATTCGTTTTCCATCTGCTTCAAGTTATGAAGAATTCTGCGATCTGCCAAAGTTTACCATGACAATTGCATTTTGCATGAATGTCGGATCGCACAGTATTTGTGAAAGCTCTCATTGTTCCATAATTCGTGAGACTACCGTGTAGATTTATTCTTATAGGTCTTTCGAAAGAACCATGCCCAAAATCCGAAGATGCAACAATGCAGTGCCACGTTATGCAGACGGTGTACATAAATAAGAGGATATTATATCTACTCACTCGAAAAACGAAATTTTTATATGTTTAAGGGGAAGTCCCACTCTAATTTTGAAGTCTGGCCTGAAAAATCATGGAGGGCTGAAGATCTGGATTTATATGTATATTTCGATCTAAAAACGATGGCGTAGTCAGTTTTTCAAGAAAAAAACTTTTCGACCATTTTTGTCCACCGGTTTGCGCTCCCTTTGCCCGATCGCCAAAGCCATACGAAATTTTGTTTAAAACTATAAAAAGTTTCTACAAAAAAATTTACAGACCAATCCATCAAATTCTGTGCGACTAGATACATTTTTTCGGGTCAAAAATCTGAATTTTCTTGCTAAAATGCCTCAGAACTCGAAAAATATTGATAATTCCAAAAATCGCATGAGTTCTTTCTTGTTCAGATTGAAAAAATTTCATCGGATCCGTCAATAAAATTTTTCAAGATTCAAGAAAATATATTACCAGAGATCTATATCATTATGTATATGTCTGATTTTTCGAATAAAAATTTTCGACTTCTGATTTTTTTGTTCACTGATCCGATGTAATTTTCAACCTAAACAAAAATGTACTACCATGATTTTTCGAAATTATCGATATTTTTGAATTCTGAGGCGTTTTAGCAAGAAAATTTAGATTTTTGGCCCGGAAAAATGTACCTAGTCGCACAGAATTCGATGGATCGGTCTGTAAATTTTTTGGGGGTACTCTCTCAGCATCAATCAGCTAATATATAGCTGAAATATCAGCTATTACTGCTATGGGTCGTCAAACTGCTGATCAAATCAGCAAACACAAAAATCACGCTTAAATCGATAATTCTGATGAAATAACTCCACAAATCCGGGTTCTAATATCGACATGAACGCATTAACGACTTTTTCAGACCAAGTCACGACGAACTAAGGCGTATTCGTTCGATATCTACTCATTTTGTGCCACGGGAGGCCCTATATAGCTGATTATAATCAGCTATAAATCAGTGATTGTAGTTGAAAATTAGCTAATGTAGCTGAAATTCAGCTACAGTAGCTATTCGTGTCAGTAAAAAACCGTTCACTGAAAAATCAGCTTATAATAGCTGGTTCAGTCGGCTAACATCGCTGGAATCTCAGCTAATATAGCTGATTTTTCAGCTAAACGATATTCGAATTCGTGTTGTGCCGTATACACTATACACTGTCGTAATCAACATTGGATCGAAGGAGGATATATTGAGAGGAAGCCTAATATGACGACAACATAAGTATATCGAGATCGAGAGATCTTTATTTCATGCTCGGAAGGTGAGGTTGTGGCGTGTAACGTACTATGAGAAGTATGAGTTTCAGCGCCTCCGAGCGGTGGAAAGTGGCATGGCACGCCGCACGGGAGGGAGCAGTCGAACGGGTTTATAGTGCGGGTTTCGGTCTTCTTATGCTTGATGCAATTACTCAAACTTTTCCAGGGCTAGTTTTGCCTTATATTTTCGTTACGCAATAAAAATCAACTTGAAACATTAAAAATTCGCAAATGAACCTCATTTCATTCATACTTCTTTCTAAATCGTTAATGAAGCTTCTTCATTGCTCAGCATGGAATAAATTAGAGTTTAAAAGAACTTTTGGAGAACACTTTTGTACGCTGGTCGCGAAAATGTGCAGAATTTGCGATAAAATTCAGCACGACGTGAGAGCGATATATGCGCAATCCACCCATTACCCATCATCCATCCATCCACCCATTCCCATCCACCCATATGACCACCTATCACATTATGTTCCTTTTACATAGGTAACCCGATATACGGGAACCGCACAGACAGATTGTGGCTGGGAATTCAACTGTTATTTTCATAATCCACAGATAGAACCAGTTAGACTGGTTGAAGTTTCCATTCAACCAGCTGGCTGAAGTTTTTCGGAGAAATTTTTTACGGCGCGCAGATGGCCCACTTTTGATCTAGGTGGCCCACTTTCGATCTAGGTGGCCCACTTTCGATACAGGTGGCTCACTTACGATACAGGTGGCCCACTTTCGATCCAGGTGGCCCACTTTCGATCTAGGTGGCCCATTTTCGATCTAGGTGGCCCACTTTCGATCTAGGTGGCCCACTTTCGATCCAGGTGGCTCACTTACGATACAGGTGGCCCACTTTCGATCCAGGTGGCCCACTATTGACGCGCTACTTGGGAGAAATCGGGTAATCGAATGGATCCCAGTGCACTGCACGAACGGTTCTAGAATACCAGAGCCAAAAATTCATCACGTGACACCCAGTGCGCAGGGAAAAACATTCCCGAACGGTGTATATCATCGTTCATAACCCTGTGTATTAGCTGATTCAATCAGTGAAAATCCGTTCACGTTAGCTGACAAAATCAGCTATCAATAGCTGATTTTCAGCTACCCTAGCTGATTCGCGCTGAGAGAGTACATCTTATGGTTCTGAACAAAATGTCGTATGGGTTTGACGATCGGGCGAAGAGGGTGCAAACCAGTGGGCAAAAATGGTCGAAAAATTTTTTCTTCGAAAGACATGACTACGCCATCGTTTTTAGATCGAAACAATACATATAAATCCAGATCTTCAGCCCTCCATGATTTTCCAGGACAGATTTCAAAATTAGGGTGGGACCTCCCCTTAATTTGTCACTATTAACTCTTTGCATGCTAATTGCTAATATATTAAAAAAAGGTTAACTATGCACTCAGCCTGTGAACTTCTTTGTAGACCTAGTGATAAGACAAGTTCAAAGTCATGCTCAAAATTAAATTCATCTGTGACATTGGCTCGTATGCAACTCACAATCACGTTAGACCCTCCGAATATCACTTACACTCAGGAACAAAGAGAACTGTAATATCTGTGGTGGTCAGTGCCAATTAGAGACCCATCACCTCATCCGCACTCGGACCAATAACCAGGGTTTTACAAATAACGCTAGTTTCGTTACTTGACGTTATTAACGAAACTCTGAAAGCTTTGTTATGATTTTCTTTATTTCGCTAAAGATAACGGAAAGGATTTTGTTGTATTACTCGTTTCGTTACTAGGATATCGTTAAAAGTATAGCGAAATTGAATTTCGTTTCGTTATAAGTCTCGGTACTCTTAAGGAAGCACCGCAACACTCGAGGGGGGAATTTTTCCTACCTGAACAGAATCACGTGATGACTATTCTAAAAGTTGGTTTACGATCAATTGAAGTTCCCGGTGAATTTTTGTAAGCCCAGCAGCTATGATTCTGGTGATATGAATCGACAAAATTTGACACTTTTTCTTAATCTTGACATATTCGTGACTTCATGTCTTATTTCCATCGAAAATATTTTTTTTCACATAAACGAGGTAGGCAATCATTTTGAAAAAAAGTTTACCATAATTTCAGAGGCTTCTGTATCTATGAAAAAATTTCTGTCCAAAACTCAGCGTTAAGTTTCCTGATAGAGCTGAAAAACTGACACCTCCCATAAGACCACGTGTTAAATTACCGAAAATGGATTCGACATAACTTTTGTCCCGGGTAGGCGAACTTCACCAAAATTCACATGGAGTCTTTTGACACCAATATCAACGTACAAGACGAGTTTCATTAAAATCTCAGCGTTATATCTCTTAGGTGCGGTACTTCCTTAACGGAACGTACAACGAAATTCGTTCGGATAACGTCATGCGCAACTAACGAAACTAATAACGAAATAGAGTAACGTAAATTCCAAGACATTTCGTTAATGTTTTATGTTACAACAACAAAACGAAATTCTTTTTCGAGTCTCATTGCGTTTTTTTCCTTTAGTCTGTAATTTTTGAAAATCTTATCACTGAGACGTCAATTTAAGCTTCCCTATACGAGATATGAGAGGTATCTTGACTTGGCAGTGTTTGAGGTTATTGATGCGAGTCCCGTTGTGGGCCCCTTCAAGGACTAACAAATTGATTCGCTTTCCACCGCCAAAATCAGACCTGGGTCGTATTTTCTCATTTAAATCGTTCTCAGATCTCGAGATTGATAGAGAATTATAATTAGTCCTCCAATACCGATTAACGAATATAAAATCATTTGTCATTTCCTCGCCTCAACGCTGAGAGCCCTAGATTTGGAATTGGGTTCAAATTCTTTACGTGGATGTTTTCTTGTGTTCCAGGTTTATTATCAACGGTGTGGTCAGTTCACAGAGGGGCCATATCTATAGGTTCTGGATATTCTCTTGGCCAGTGTCGTTCGAGATATGGTGCGAGACAAGGGTGACTACCCAACTCATGGGAGGAATGAATTCCAGTGGAAGGAACTGCAGATGATCGATCGAACAAATGAGGCATTACTTTAGTCTTCTGCTGTTGAAGTATAGCAATAGAGCAAGCAAGACACTTTATAAATATTCCTAATTTCTGCCTTCACTTCATTTTGCTGCACCTAATGCCAACTCGTGGTTGTGTAGTCATTATAAATCCATGGAATGATCCCGTGATACACGAAACTATTTCCAGATGTATTTCTGGTCACTTGACATCAATATGATCAGTGTTACAATGGTGAGATATGGAGACAAATGAGTGGAGTCCTCGATAGAGTCTCAACTCATGCCTGTAGATCTTGATATTCATCTAGTATTTGAACCTCCAACATGCTTGTCAATTTCCTATTTCACGTGTCAGAAGATAAGTATTTGCATATTCAGAAAGTCCTGGTGGGTAGAACTCCACGGGTCTCTAGAACTCGTTCTAAATTCGTGGTGCAGACCGCCCACGGGATAATTGTCGGATGTGTTTCTGGGCACTCGTTGGATCATATCTCAGTTGTAATCGAAATCGCCACTTGGGCCGTTTTCAAAAAAAGTCCAAAAAACGTGTTTTTTGCCACCTTTCGAACTTCCTCGTTCTGCAGTTCGAACAGGACGCATTTTTACGGAAAATGTGTAGAGACCTTTTTTGTAGATCTCGAAGAATTGCAAAAGAATATATCCTTCCCCGTCAAACTCACCTGTTGGAGGAATCAGAAGTTTTTCCGTCAAAAATCATATTCCGCTCGCTTTCTCGCTCTACAGCTCGAACAAGACGCGTTTTTTTCAACAATTGTGTCGAGACCTCTTTTGAATCTCGGGATAAATCTTGGAAAAACTGCGGAAGAATATGCCCTGTTCTGCCTCCGTAGAACTTACCTGTCGAAGAGATTAGAGGTTTTTCCACCAAGAATCGTATTTTTTCCGTTACCCTCTGTTCCATAGTCATAATTCTGAAAAAAATTATTCCATCGACATCCATGTAGATTTATCCTCTTCAACCATCAGGAGAAAAATTCAGAAGTGACGATCATTTCTCCTGATCGTTCTCTTCATTAAAGTATAGTATCTTCGTAATGTTGAATGCATGAAAAAAAAGTAGAATTGTGATGAATGAATCTGGGAATGGTCGAACGTTCTCCTTCCGACAATTCAAACTACCGTTCGGGAGGGGGGGGGGGAGATCATTCAGCTATTGGCAGAGCTTACAGGACGATGGATCACGAGGAAGAAATCGAAAAAGGAGGAAAATTCTTTAACCATATCAATTCATTCAAGATACCGTATAACCCGGGGTGAATGTGGCCACTTTAGACCTTCTGATCGAATTCTCGTTGCGATTTTTCGAACAAACCTATATGTATCTTAGGTCATCCGACGCGTCTTGACGTCGTTTTCAGAACGCTGACTTCAGGATTTCATTTCAACCATTTGCTCTCTTGAAAAGTGTAAAAAACAGGGTGGCCACATTCATCCCGGCATCTGGGGTGAATGTGGCCACCCTCGTTGAGCACCGCGATTATAATGGTCTGAGCGAATCCCTACCCCGACGCCTCGTGTTTAAAACAAAATGAGGATAACACATCTCTTAGAGAATACCTTGGATTCATCTCGATAGCTCGAAACCCCGAGTCACACGGCCAATTTGGAATTTATAAACTAGCATTGGCGTCTCAAGCACGGTTGTGTCTCGAGTGGCGTCTGGGTTGATTTTGGACACTTTAACGCTTCTAGTTGAGTTTTATTGCAATTTTTCGACCAGACCTATATGTATCTGTACTCATTCGACGCGCCTTGACATCACCTCCAAAATGCTGTTTTTGGAATTGTCATCCACTCATTTGCTTTCTCGAGAGTTGTAAGAAACAAAGTGGCCACATTCACCCCGGGGCAGCCGAGAAATCACAAGTTCTCATTTAAGTGGTCGTTCTAAATAACTGTCGCATTCAAATTCAATCGGCAATAGCGCAAAATGTAGAGGACGTCATAACCCACTAAGAGAGAATCATCGGAAAGAGATAGAAATGGATCTACTGAGTTGTTCAGGTAAATTTTTGCAACATGACATTTTTACTTCACAATTTTCACTTCATTCCAATGGAAAAAAGGTAAATAGGACCTGTCTCGTCACAAATGAGCTGACATATTTTGAAAAAAGGGATCCTAAGCTTTGAAATGCGCTCTTGCACGTCTTCCTAGGTGGTATAGCATCGGAGTTACGACTATTACAATCTCTTCCCGGAAAAGTGGCCACATTCACCCCGGTTTACAGTACTATACTTGAATGAAGAGAATGATCAGAAGAAACGATTCGTTACTCTTGTATTGGTCTTTTGATGGTTCATATGAATTAATCCTACATGGATGTGCATGGGATACATTTCACTCGACTTATGATTATGAAACAAAGGGAAGTTACGGAAAAAGTACGATTATTGATGGGAAAACCTCAAATCTCTCCGATAGGGTAGTTTGACGGGGCAAAAAGGCCATATTCTCTTGCAATTCTTCAAGATCTACATTAAAGGTCACGACATATTTTTCGAAAAAAGGCGTCCTGTTCGAGCTGTAGAGCGAGAAAGCGGGGGGGGGGGATATGATTTTTGACGGAAAATCCTCTAATTTGTCCAACAGGTGAATTCAACGGTAAGAGAAACAGACATTTTCTTTTGCAGTTTTTCAAGATCTACAAAGAAGGTCTCTACACATTTTTCGTAAAAATGCATTCTGTTCGAACTGTAGAACGAGGAAGTTCGAAAAGTGGCAAAAAAATACGTTTTTGGATTTTTTTTGAAAACGGACAAAGTGGCGATTTTGATTCCAATTGGGATATGATCTCAGGAGTGCCGAAGAATATATCCGACAATTATCCCGTGGGTGGTCTGCACCACGAAATTAGACCGAGTTCTAGAGACCCGTGCTCGTTTACGACAGTGAGTTGCAACATCAATTGACGCAAGTTCTGCTGCAAAGTGACGGCTGTGGTTGGTTTGAAGTGTGTATAAGATATTCGGGGAGTCTAGAATGGTTGATATACAACATGATTGTAAAGTACTCGACCAGCCGGGAAATTTCAAAAGTCCGACGCGTTGTGAGTTTTGCAAAATTTTTTCAAAGTTATTCGAGTCGATTTGAAAATTTGCGTGGATGTTGAAAATTATCAGATTTTTGGGATTAGATGGATCAGGAAAGGAATCAGAGGGATCAGTCGCGCGAGGATCACATGGGATCAGCAGAGGGATCAATTTGTTTTGCTGCCACACATGTGGTCTGGTCTCGAGTTTATGTGTCGGTGCGTCAGTCTCAGTATTCGCAGCCCGAGGAGGCGGTTGTCGGATTTGGTGGCGGTGTAGATGGTGAATTTTGCGACTGCCGTGCTCTTTATCATGTTCCTGGGCCTCGGGGTTCCATGGGCCCGTGCTGTTTGTGTTTCTTGCATAGCCACGAAAGTGATTTTCTAGGAGTGCCGAGTGCGTTGGGGTGGATTTTTAATTTTGCCGCTCTCGTTCATCGTGCATCAGGGCGAAATAACATGTCCGGAACGGAAAAAACCTCCGAAAAGAAATGTATGCTGCTACTTGTGGAGGTTAGGTCTGGCTTTATTATAATATATGAGGTGTTAATATGAAATATCAACTTTGATGAGGTATTGTTGTTGACGTTCGAACTTTCGTCACCGGCAAACATGGGTTCTACAAATCACGTGGGCGGGAAAAAGTCAAAATTTGATAAAAATCGACCAATAATCGATACTAACTGTGTCAAGCCACGTCAAAACCTTCATAAGTTTGAATTTCTTCGCGCAGGCGTAAAAACGCCAGCTTGTTGCGGCTCAATCGCTCATGCTTGGAATACAACTGCACGTTTCATTGCATCACACTCACAACTTGGGGGACAAAATCGACGATAGTCGAGATGTTCGGTCGGTTTGGTGCAGATTCACCAGAGAATAAATTCCTTGTGGATTGACATGATTCTCGACACAATAGCAACCTTCTGGAACGGATGCCAGCCCTATACCGGCATCCGATCCCGCATTCAGTCTCATTCGGTAAATGAGCTGACCCTTCTCAAATCCTAACGCAGTATCTGTGTAGAACTCGTTAGACACGAATTAAGCACCCGCTCGGCGAGAGTCGATCTGGTTACGTACGGGTCCCCAGAGAGTGGCGATCTGGTCCCGTACCCGTTCTCCGCGAGTGTCGATCTGGTCTTCTATCGATCCTCAGCGAGTGACGATCTGGTCTCGTACCGGTCCTTGACGAGTGTCGATGGGGTCCCATACCGGTCCTCGGCGAGTGTCGATGTGGTCCTCTACCGGTCCTCAGCGAGTGTCGATGTGGTCCCGTACCGGTTCTCGACGAGTGTCGGTACGGAATCAGAATCACACTGTCCACGGGCCGGTACAGGACGAGATCGATACTCGCCGATGACCAGCATAGGACCCCGTCGACACTCGCCGAGGACCGGTATGGAATCCCATCGACACTCGTCGAGGACCAGTACGGGATCAAATCGACACTTCACGAGGACCGGTAAAGGACCACATCGACACTCGCCGAGGACCGGTATGGAACTAGATCGACACTCTCCAAGGACCCGAAATGGGACCATATCGATACTCGCCGAGGACCGTTGGAGGACCACATCGACTTTCAGCAAGGCATCCGTAAGGTAGATGGTTCTTGTGTCTAGGTTCATGTCAGTTGACGAGGAATAAGGATCTATCGTAATCATGCGCCCAAATGACCGAGCATCTGGAATGGTGTCGATACGATCCCGAGCGGGTGCTTAATTCGTGTCTAACGAGTTCTACACAGATACTGCGTTGGGATTTGAGTGGATCAGCCCATTTACCGAATGAGACTGAATGCGAGATCTGGTATAGGGCCGGCATCTGTTCCAAAAGGTCGCTATTGTGTCGAGAATTATGTTAATTCACAAAGAATTTGTTCTCTGATGGATCTGCGCCCAACCGACCGAGCATCTCGATTGTTGTTAATTCTGCCCCCAAAGTTGTAAGTGCGATGCATGGAAACGTGCAGTTGCATTCCAAGCATGAGCGATTGAGCCGCAACAAGCTGGCGTTTTTACGCCTGCGCAAAGAAATCCGAATTTCTGTCAAACTTGCGCAAGCAGACGGGGTTTAGTGAGCTATAAGGCGGTGGTACCACCTCCGCAACCTGGTCACCTGCACGACAGTCCTATAGGCCATATGCTGCATGCCTCGACAGAAAGTGTCGAAGTTTTTATCTTATGTGCCACCTTTACCCAAACATCTCGGTCGTCCCCGAAATCATCCAAAACCCGGGCCAAACAACGTTACATCTCACTCTTTGAGACGTTTTTCTCCAAAAATGCTGCATGAAAGCGGGTTTGTGGGTGACCGAAGTAGTATTCCCAGAATTTCGATTTCTAGTCCAAATTAGACTAAACCACAAGATAAACTCAAAAATGTACGATTTTGAAAAGATCTCTTTCCTAATCACGTATTTCAGACTAAGCTTACGACTTAGACTCATTTTCACTTTTATTCCACTCTAGAATAAAAAGCCAAGGTTTAACTACAGACAATTCAAATTCATATTTGTACCAGCAATGCTTTCTGGTGCAGCAGGCGAGGCGACTTCAGCGCAAAATTACATGGATCCGGAAAAAGTTTGGCCGGGACGGTAAAGTGAGTCGGCCGGAAGAAAACCGATCAATCAGAGCGAAGCCGTCGCCGGAAAGATGGACGATTCCAATTTACATGGACGGAAAAAATACCCATCAGAACGGCCGGTTTCGCCAAATATGCAATGCAAATTACAACATTTTTGAAGCTTCTGACATGGCTTGAGACAGTTAATATCGATTATTGGTCGATTATTAATCGGTTTTAATAATCATTACAAGAGATCTTCCCTGCTTTGCCGAATAATGATTATATCCGGACGGCAAATTTGGACTTTTTTTCGCCCTTGTAGATTGTAGAACCCATGTTCGCCGGCGACAAAAGTTCGTTCGAACGTCAACAACAATACCTCATCAAAGTTGATGTTTCATATTAATACCTCATATATTATAATGAAGCCATCCCCCGATGTAGATTATGAAGTTTATAGATTTTTGTGATTTGTTAAAACGTAGAACTATGAATAGAATTTATCGAAATATCATATGACGGCAGACCTAATCTCCATAAGTAGCAGCATACATTTCTTTTCGGAGGTTTCTTTCCGTTCCGGACATGTTATTTCGCCCTGATGCACGATGAACGAGAGCGGCAAAATCAAAAATCCACCCCAACGCACTCGGCACTCCTAGAAAATCACTCTCGCGGCTATGCAAGAAACACAAACAGCACGGGCCCATGCAACCCCGAGGCCCAGGAACATGATAAAGAGCACGGCAGTCGCAAAATTCACCATCTACACCGCCACCAAATCCGATAACCGCCTCCTCGGGCTGCGAATACTGAGACTGACGCACCGACACATAACCTCGAGACCAGACCACGGGTGTGGCAGCAAAACAAACTGATCCCTCTGCTGATCCCATGTGATCCTCGCGCGACTGATCCCTCTGATTCCTTTCCTGATCCATCTGATAGCCAGGTCGTAAAAGTAGGCAGAAATATCAGAAAATCATTCAAATCTTAAATTTTGATGATCTTATAAGTCTGTTCAGAGTGCTCATTGGACATTAATCTTCTAGATTTTTTATACTCCAATTAGTACATAACTAAGAAAATTTTTGTTAACATTGCACGGTGGTCTTGAACCGAGTCTATCCTCCGCTGACGACAGCAAGTGGGATTCTTATTGGATACGGTTCGGGACATCTGTGGGATCACAACCTACTAAGAGTCAAAATCGCCACTTGGGCCGTTTTTCAAAAAAGTCGAAAAATAGTATATTACGCAACAAGTGCGAGAAGTTTCGAAGTGTGCGTGAATGTTACTTCTCGCGCGAGTTGGCAACGTGTGCGGAAACTTCTCGCACGTGTTGCGTATACTATTTTTTGCAACTGTGCGCGAAGTTGTAATTGAATGCACCACTGTCCGAGCAAGATTATCTTGAAAACGAAGTTTTCAAGAAAAGCCAAATTCAGAGGGATGACGTGACATCATATTTTGGAACTGTGCGTGAATGAAAATGCATTAGAGCAAGAAGTTACATTCACGCACACTTCACCAGTGCGTAAATGTAAAACTGTGCGAGAAGTCATTCACGCATTACTTCTCGCACTGTAAATAATGAAGAGAAGTCTCATTTTTCTACAACTTCGCGCACACAGTTGCAAAAACGGGTTTTTTCGATGATTTTCCCTTATTCACCCTGAAAAACTCGAAAGGAACGCATTTTATCGAAAAATATGTGGAGCAACTTTTTGTAGAACTCAAAAGGATGAACAGAAATAAAGGTCTCCACACATTTTTCCGTATAAGACCTCCTGTTTCTGTAATAAACGTATTTTCTTCTGAAACTCGTATTTTATCTGTCATTTTCCACGGTTTTGACCCCATAACTCAAGGGGAACGCATTTCATCGAAAAATGTGTGGGATAATTTTTTGTAGATCTTTAAGAAATGAACAAAAACGGTCTGATCACATTTTTCGATGCAATGTCTTCCGTTTCCGTAACAAACGTATTTTCGTCTGATCGTATTTTATAAGTCATTTTTCACGGTTTTGACCCCATAACTCGAACGGAACACATTTCATCAGAAAACATGTACGTCAACTATTCGCAGATCTTCATAAAATAAACAAAAAACGTGTACATTACACATACGGATTTATAGGGTCCGGATTGTTAAAACTGATGAAGTTTTGAATTTCTGTATAAAATCCAAACAGGTTGCGTTATGTAGAAAAGAGATACATTTTGTTCTATGCACTCATGAACAATTTGGGAAAATTATCCCAACATTTTTCCGAAAAATGCATTTCCTTTGAGTAACACAGTCAAAACTGTGAGAAATGACAGATAAAATACGAGTCTCAGACAAAAATACTTTCATTACGGAAACGGAGGACCTTGTATCGAAAAATGTGTTGAGACCTTTTTCGTTTATTTTTCAATGATCCACAAAAAGTTAACCCACATATTTCTTGATAAAATGCGTTTCCTTTGAGTTATGGGGTCAGAACCGTGGAAAATGACAGACAAAATACGCGTTTCAAACGAAAATACGTCTATTACAGGAACAGGAGGTCTTAATATATGGAAAAATGTGTGGAAACCTGTTTTGTTTATCGTTTTGAGTTCTACAAAAAGTTGCTCCACATATTTTTCGATAAAATGCGTTCCTTTCGAGTTTTTCAGGGTGAAAAAGGGAAAAACATCGAAAGAACAAATTTTTTCGACTTTTTTAAAAAACGGCCCAAGTGGAGATTTTGGCTCTTAGTAGGTTGTGATCCCACAGGTGTCCCGAACCATATCTAACAAGAATCCCACTTGCTGTCGTCAGCGGAGGATAGACTTGGTTCAGGACCACCGTGATTGGTGACCCGAACTTTGTGGTCCCTTTGTTGTGGATCTACGCACATACAAGACGCACAGGCCAGTCCAAACTCTGATACTCATTGTATCTCACTGCCTTTTTGTTGTCTGAGTATGTGTGGGTAAGCGCAAGCACTCGAATTCCGCCTGTTCGCGATTGGGCATCCCCGCCCGTAGTGTGAGAGAATTCACTGTAAAACTCTCAGAATCGAGTCTGTAGTGATACTCATAGAATATAATAGAATAGAATAGTCTTCTTTCGTCATATGACGAAAATCTCAATACATAACACATTCTCGGACACATTCATGAATGATAAGAATAACTGGAACTCTAAAACGCGCGCCTTGCACGCGGATGGCCACGATGACTTGAAATTCTGGAAAATATGACAAAAAGCTACTCTTATATGAAAAAAAAGTATGCAGGTATGTATAGTACCAGAAGGAAGCAAGTAGGTAACAAAATATGAAATGAAAATGTTGATCATCCATGCTTACCTATCTAACATGTCTCAAAATCCAAATTTATGGATTGATGATTTAAGAATTTGAGACTATCTAAGGGCGTTCGAATGATGTTAAAAAGTTATTCGGGCCAGGAAGTACGCGCGCATCATTCGACCTTCCGTATGGTGTCGGGTCAAATGACTATCCAGTTTTTCAAAATTATCATTGAATTTTTCCCGAATGACTCAGTATTAACCCGCTCTTCCGCACCGACTATCGAGTATTGGGCTCAGACTCCAGCACAATGCCGAGTCTACCCCTCGGTGGAAGGTTTGGAACTCTTCTAGGCTTCCTTAGAGCCCAGGGAGCTCCACCGGGCTGCTGGATGCAGGGTCCAGGCTCGCACTGTGACCATCTACGAATGGCCCCAATACGAGTCCACGCTCCGGGGGCGCTGGCTACGGCCGGGAGTTTGTCAGACTCCAGGGCTAAGACACTGAAGTTTCTCAACCCCCCTTGTGGGTCTCAAATAGTGCAAATAGGGTCCCCTCAATGAATTTCTCAATCAATCAGACTTATCACTATCTCCGCTCATCCAAAAAATTAGCAAAAAGCTGCAAAGCCTGTGGCATATTGGATCAGAAGACGTTGTAGACTTGGTTTTATTTTTCACGCTTGTGCCAAAGCCATTGAAATCAAATAATCCATGTCAAACGATGAGAGTTCTGCAAAATAGGGTCAGTGCACTCAACTTGTCCTCATTAAGCCATTTTCTTACTAACTTTGGCCTACTACAATATTTTTCAACGTACTTTCACTTATTTCTAAGCTTGTCTCAGACCCTCAAAATGAGCCATAGTACGTCTGATTTTGACCGGAGCCGAGCTGTCTTGATAGTAGTTTTCCAGAGTTTACAGAAGGGGTACCCAACTTGCTCCTATTATTCGAAACAATGCGAATCGGCGATGAAGTGCTTGAAGGCGATTCTCACCGTGTTCATCGTTGTGCAACCACATTTAGCGCTCTTCGCCAGGCCAAAAAACTATCTCCAATCCACTCTGGATAATCACGTTCTTAGTGGCTAAAAAAGTCATGCCGAAATCCCTTTCGAGATAACCACGTGGGAGGCATATTGAGTACACACCAATTTCAGCTGTTCATTTTTGCGAACAATCTCCGAATTTTGCACATAAAATATCTCCAGATCAGGGTCACACAACTCCAAAATATGGATCCTGAAGATCTGGGGACATGAAGCGAATGCACTAAGGTACACTCCCGAGGAAGGTGAACTGCACAGCCGTGACGATCAGAGTAGCATCCGAGATCTTCCGTCTCGCTCGCACTCATAGGTTATGGTACGAGCGCGAGTAAGACAGAAGATCTCGAACGGTAACTGACCGCCACGGCTGTGCAGTTCACCTTCCCCAGGAGTGTACAATAAGATTGGTCAAACTAAAATTTGTTTGCTACCGGTTTTACTGAACGCAATTCTTCCGGTGACTCTTTCACTGCACAAACAACGAAAATTTAAGAAATCATTCCTACTCTCGTTGGAACCGCATAAGTCATTCTAGGTCGGTCCAAACCACGCATTTCCTCACGTTTTGACATGACATACGTGAAAAAAAATTTGAGGGAAGGCTAACAAATACCGATTCCTGGGATCGGTACACGGGGACAAGCTGGTCGCATTTCCTTCACTATATAACTTTATGAGCTCGATCTGTATAGTGCGACAGCTAACCTCGAGATCGGTTGTTGAATACAAACACAAAGTCAATACTTGGACGATTCCTCTAATGGACATGACGAACAATTTATTAGACCCTTTGTTATTCGGTTTGATCAGCATCTACACTCTCCGTGTCAATCAGTGGGAAGTCACTGAACTCCAGTGGTTTTCGGATCAACCTTGACTGAAGTCATTGGTGAGAGAGTTGAAACTTCGGTGACATTGGAGGTCGAACGAGTCGTCTTCACTGGAGTTCCAGTGAGCATCATTGAGACTGTTGTTGAATCATTAAGACGATTCACTAACATTTTAGTGCGGCAAAAATCATGTTCATTAAAGTTCCAATGGGTAACTCTATCTTCCAGCGGTACCCACTAATCCACTAGTGAGACACTCTGAAACTTCAGTGAACATGATCCGCTGGGATCTTTAAAGCACTGAAATTCCAGTGAATCGTCTTACTGATTCACTAGCAGAATTGCTCCGCTCGCTGACGCTCGCTGCGCCTAAGAGTCTTTGGAGGGAGTTTGAATAGTCGAATCGTATTATTTTTCAAAACAAATATTTGATTTTGAACAAAATAAGAATTTCGTTCAAATGGCAACCATAATTAATTACAGATGCACGCTGTAACTATTTTCATACATGAAGTTCAATTTTCATAAATTCTACAAAGCTTCAGTCTCACTTTTGAAGGATTGATAGAGCTGCGCGAAAAAATATTAAATGGCTATAGAAAGACTCAAAAATAGCTACAACAGAAGCCCAAGCAGGGTTAGTTTGGACCAAAAATATCTAATGAGTTAAATGAGCAAAATCAAGTTTTTCTTTTTTGTTGTGCACAACTTCCTTACCGATAGTTTATGATAGATCATTTTCAAAAAATTTACAAATCAAAAAACTCTATACCAAGGTAAGTTAAGAAAATCTCAGAGGAAAACACGAATCGTAACCGCGCTCCGCGCAATTTTTCAGTCAGGTAAGGTTAGGTGAGCGAAATCTAGGGATTTTTCACCCCAAGGTAAAATCTGATAAAATTGGGCTAAAACACGTCTAGGGGCATTTTCCACCACGACAGGTCAGGTTAGGTTAGGTAAAAACAGGCCTAGTGACATTTTTACAGGGTTAGGTTAGTATCTTGGGGACAATCTAGTGACTCCGGACACCACAACAGTCGTCACGCGACTTAATAGAAAGAATATGATAAACTTGAATTCTATACTAAAAATGTAGTGTACCAAGAAGTATTTAACGATTGATCATTTTATTTTGACTCTTTTCAACATTTAATCATCTGCAATTTCATTTTCAATTTAATTACGGTATGACATCATAATATACATAAAAACGTATTTGCTACATAATCGAATTGACAATTTCAATCTTGAATATCATAATGCGGGCTCTCTCATCAACATTGCATTGTAGTTGATGAGAAAGACAGTCTCAACCCTGTCAACGCAGAGAGTGATATCTTTCCACTATTCACATCAATCTCACCAACTTATGCTCTTCTTTACCCATCCCATCTTACCTTCATTGAATCACATCATCTTTCATACCACCCCCCACTTCACCACCATCAAATCTCCTTTCCTATATCATTCTCACCAGCTCATCACACATTCATCATCCATCATACATCCGCCAATGATCGCCTACTTGGAGGCGAATTCTTGTACGCAGGTAAGCCGCCTTCGGGTGCAGAGGTTGTGTCCGAATTCAAGTCCAAGTAGGAGGGTGAGGCAATCATTCAATCCATAACATTCCAATCATGCATCCATCTTGAACATCACAAACTATTTCATCTTCATTGCATGTTGCATCTCATTTCTATTTCATACCATTCTCTCCTTTCATATCATTTCATTTCCTTCCCTACTTCTTCTTCCTCTCTTTCCCTTCTCTTCTTCTATCATCATCATCATCATCATCATCATCATCATCATCATCATCATCATCATCATCATCATCATCATCATCATCATCATCATCATCATCATCATCATCATCATCATCATCATCATCATCATCATCATCATCATCATCATCATCATCATCATCATCATCATCATCATCATCATCATCATCATCATCATCATCATCATCATCATCATCATCATCATCATCATCATCATCATCATCATCATCATCATCATCATCATCATCATCATCATCATCATCATCATCATCATCATCATCATCATCATCATCATCATCATCATCATCATCATCATCATCATCATCATCATCATCATCATCATCATCATCATCATCATCATCATCATCATCATCATCATCATCATCATCATCATCATCATCATCATCATCATCATCATCATCATCATCATCATCATCATCATCATCATCATCATCATCATCATCATCATCATCATCATCATCATCATCATCATCATCATCATCATCATCATCATCATCATCATCATCATCATCATCATCATCATCATCATCATCATCATCATCATCATCATCATCATCATCATCATCATCATCATCATCATCATCATCATCATCATCATCATCATCATCATCATCATCATCATCATCATCATCATCATCATCATCATCATCATCATCATCATCATCATCATCATCATCATCATCATCATCATCATCATCATCATCATCATCATCATCATCATCATCATCATCATCATCATCATCATCATCATCATCATCATCATCATCATCATCATCATCATCATCATCATCATCATCATCATCATCATCATCATCATCATCATCATCATCATCATCATCATCATCATCATCATCATCATCATCATCATCATCATCATCATCATCATCATCATCATCATCATCATCATCATCATCATCATCATCATCATCATCATCATCATCATCATCATCATCATCATCATCATCATCATCATCATCATCATCATCATCATCATCATCATCATCATCATCATCATCATCATCATCATCATCATCATCATCATCATCATCATCATCATCATCATCATCATCATCATCATCATCATCATCATCATCATCATCATCATCATCATCATCATCATCATCATCATCATCATCATCATCATCATCATCATCATCATCATCATCATCATCATCATCATCATCATCATCATCATCATCATCATCATCATCATCATCATCATCATCATCATCATCATCATCATCATCATCATCATCATCATCATCATCATCATCATCATCATCATCATCATCATCATCATCATCATCATCATCATCATACATTCTCTCATCCATCACATTCCATCCACGGACGCAAACAGAGGGACCCAAGCTTGCATCGTTGGAACAATCCATTTTCTGCACTTGCGACATCATAATACCTATGTATGATGAGCAAGTGTAGAAAATGGTGCGAATTCGACGATGGCTCGAAGCGAAGGTTCAACAGACAGACTTTCGACAGAATTCTTACATCATATCGAGCCAGACAAAGACAGCGGTACCCACAGAACGCTTGGAATCATGAGAGTAGCCCGTATCCCTGTGTCCGACACCATACGAAAGTCAGGTGAGCGGATGCATCAAAAAGGGATATTGGTGCGAAATAGTATCATACGCAACGATGGCGAAAAACGTGCTTTACGCACGATCGTGATGCTTTACGCACGGTTGTGATTGCTTTACGCACGAGGAGCGCAGCGACGAGTGTGTAAAGCAATCTCAACCGTGCGGAAAGCATCACATGAGTGCGGAAAGCATTGCGCGAGGGCGGAAAGACTTTCGCCAGAGTTGCGTATAGTATTTTTCATAATAATGAGCGGAAAGTTAGCAACACGCCATTAACAAGCCCAAGATATAGAAAATTGTCAATCAAACAATCATTGTAAAACTACACAAGGTCTCGACCAGTCAATATTGAAACAAGAAGAGGAGTATTTTCGACGTTGCGAGTAGCCGGTGTACAGGGTGAGGCAGGGTTGAGGAAAGTTTTAAGCATATTATGGATACAAGTTTGTCCAAACTTAAGTCAGCAGGGGCTGGCATTATCTAAAGATGATTTTAATCTACCTGGACCGGGAGTTATGTTATCAAGCATGTGATAATGATGACGGTCGAATGAGTGCTGGGATTCTTCATTTGGCGTGGCTCATTCGGGCCAGAAAAATACAGTGTATACCGAGGCCGCGCTCGAATAAGGTGTTGTTCTCAAGGGTTACTGGTAATTGTTCGAGGGCGCGCAGCGGGGTCCAGGGGTGTAACCCTTGGTGGGGGTCCAGGGGGCGAAGCCCCCGGCGGGGGGTGTGGGGGGCGGAGCCCCCCACTAGAACAAAAAATTCTGATGTGAGTGCTTCACACCCGATGAAAGCTTCAACCGAATTTTGGGAAGAATTTTGTTTTGACATGAATTTCTCCAGCAAGACTATCGATGTATCAGCAATCTTGATAACTCTAATCTAATATCTTGATCAATCGCTCAGAAGCGAGCTGCAACCTCATAAATTCGGTGCGAAATATACTAGGGTGAGGGTACTCAACTTTCATCTATCGAGCCATTTTCTCAACAAACCTGGTTTACTCACCAATACTCTGGCTCATCTCAATATTTTTCAACGAATCTCAGCTCACCCGGTAGAGTTTGAAACAAGCTTCAAAATGAGTGGATATAGGTACATTTAAGATAGTAAAATGAGCCAGAGGAGTGAAATAAACCACGGTTGTTGAGAAAATGGCTCAATGTGGGCAAGTTGGGTACACTTACCTGATTATCTTTTAACAACTATATTTGATCGACGCAGAAGAGATGCATTCACGAGAGACTACCTTTGAAAAAGGACTTTCTGGTAGTTACAAGATACAATATTGAACAGGTTTATTAAATCACAGTGAGGTTATCAACAATTGTCTACTTCAAATTGTATAATTCTGTGGTGAGATTCGGAAAAAATGAATCGGGGTCGGCAGGAAAGTCGCCCTCTGCGTCACCATACGGGGGAACGGCACTTGGCTCGTTATTGAAACGAAAAGAACCACAATTTTCCCCGTCAGTGTTTAGTTTTAGTATGATGAACTTTGAATTTGTTGAAGCTACACGAATCCCCGTGAATTTAGAAGCTCGTACGTAAAGCAAAGTACAGCGTGCGTAAAGCAAAATCCAGCGTGCGTAAAGCACCACAACCGTGCGTAAAGCAATTGCTTTACACACGCTATGCGTAAAGCACTGCTTTACACACTTTTTTGGTGCTTTACGCACTAACTTTACGCTCAAGTATTATGAAAACATGATAACACGGCAAGGGTACAACGAACAGACTTTTGACAGCTTTACAAAATTTAACATCTGAAAGGGGTAAAAAATCTAAACAAACAGGTGAAACGAAACAGGTAAAATAGAATAAGTAATATCCAAAGTGATAAAAAGTCTAAAATCAAAATAGGTAAAAAATCCATGGTATAGGTAAAGTATAACAGATGGAAAGAAACTGGTAAAATAGACCCTAGATATAGAATTGTAAAGAAAATCTAGAGGAAAATACGCGCAACTTTTTGGTCTTATCAGGTTAGGTTAGTAAAATCTAGGGATATTTATCTCTGGAGACAAATCAAGACAGGTAAAGTAAAGACGGCAGCGCGCAACTTTTGAGTCAGGTCAGGTTAGTAATAAATCTAGGGATATTTTTCTCTAGAGAAAAGTCAGGTCGGGTTAGGTTAAAACCGATCTAGGGGAAAAAATCTAGTGATTCCGGACACCAAACAGTCGTCACGCGACTTAATATAATGTAATGTAATGAGTGATGCTCACTGAAACTCCAGTGACATCAAAGACCCATCCGACCTCTAAGGTCACCGAAATTTCAACCCTCGCATTGATGACCTCAGTCAAAGTTGATCTGAAATACACTGAAGTTCAGTGATTTCCCACTGATTGACACGGAGAGAGTAGGTAGAGCTCGTCATCTGTCCTCTATTCAAACCATATTCAGCGTTTGGTGCATTTAACATGTTCCAATAAGGTCATTGTTGATATTAATGAAAACAGGAATGACAAGGAATAGACCAAAAATTGATGAAATATATATGAGATCATTCCTATAGAAAGCTGTTATATATATGAGTAATTCCACGAGAAAACGATAATATATGGTCCAAGGTTGGGTCTCAAATTTCTTTTTGAGTGAATTTTTTTGATTCTATGGGTTGAAATAAGACCATCTGTCACGATAAAACAATTGCAAAACTTTTTTCGTGGTACCCAAATCAAAATTACGTTTTCAACTTTTTTTGCAAATTTTTCGTAACTTTTTCACACTCAAATCGTTATAGCTCACAAATTACCACAGATAGAAGGACGCTGCTCAGCGCATCTGAAAGGTGAGCAAAAAACCTATTAAAAACCACTTTGGAGTTCTGGTTCTCATAGAGACTCGATTATATATGGATGATGTGAAAACCATCTTTCATTTTTTTTTCTCGTAAAGCTATCTTTTTGGAAGATTTGAAAGTACAATTTTTCATGTAAAAAGTTGTGTTCTGCACGAATAAAATATTTTCAATCTGCATTATTGGGTTTTATGCTGCTTTCTCGGTGCTTTTTGAATTCCAATGACAGAAAACCTCAATTTTCTGCTCATGCGCGAGATTTTGGAATTCCAAAACTAACTTTTTTGAGAAGCTGAAAAAAATTTCCTACAAAATGACCCCTTGTCGAGTTCGATTTCATCAACTAGAAGCGGAATTGCAGCGCCCGAATGATGAAGAACGATCTGAGCGGAAACATGAAGGCTTTCAGGCAATGGCTGAAGCGAATTTGGGGCCTCGCACCAAGCTGTTTTTTGTAGTGGCTGTCAAAAGTCACGGCAACTTGGGTTTAAATCAATGAATTCAAGCTCAACAAGTGATCGTTTTGAAGGAAATTTCCTCAGCTTTTCAAAATAATTGGTTTCGAAATCTTAAAATTGCGCGCATGCGCAGAAAACTGAGGTTTTCTGTCATTGAAATTTAAGAAATGCCCAGAAAACAGCTTAAAACCCAGAAATGCAGAGAGAATATATTTTATTCGTGGAAAACAGAACTTATCACATGAAAAAATGTACTCTTAAATCTTCTCAAAAAATAGCTTTTTGAGAAAAAAAAATTGAAGACGATTTTCACGGAATCGTCCACATATAATCGAGGTTATATGACAACCAGAACTACAGTGGTTTTTGATACGTTTTTTGCTCACCTTTCAGATGCGCTGAGCAGCGTCCTTCTATCTGCGGTAATTTGTGAGCTATAACGATTTGAGTGTGAAAAAGTTACGAAAATTTTGGTGACGGAAGTTCATTTTTCAACCTATAAAATCGAGAAAGTTTACTTAGAAAAAAATCTGTGATCCAACTGTCGACCATATATCGTTTTCTCGTGGAATTACTCATATATTATGTGGCAAGTTATGAAAGAGAGGTTGCGCACGTTGATATCAGCTCGGAGTCTGGGCTCATTTTTTCGATGGATTCAGTCTTGGCATAGCGTGGAGCATCTGTTATCGACATGTAACATTATGTCGCCTCGATTTTCACTGTTGTGCATTCGCTAGGTGTATGTACTTAGGAACGAAGCCTTCTACACTATCGCTGAAATTTCAAGTCGTCGAACGCATGTAGAAGTGGCTAGCTAGATCACGATTTTTCCGTCTTTTCTTTCGCTTTGTTGAGCCAAACAGAAGACTTGAATTCAGAGCTGTGCGACCGTTTTAAGGATAAGAAGTCCTGCAAGCCGAGAATGGCGCTACAGCCGGTCGTCTCTTTAGTAAAGCTGGCCCACTTTTTTAAATCAAAAGTCTTGATCTGACAGCCAACGTTGCTTCCTCCTCGGCTTCCTTGAAACTGATACCAAACGGACGATTCAGCTGCTGTCCTACTTTATCGAAGATTTTCATCAATTTTCTCCCGAGTCCTGAACAATGATTGCTCATTAGAGAATGTACCGAAGATACTGTGAATTAGACATATTTTTGTGACACGAACTTAAAAGGTCTGTTTTCTCGAATGTGTAACGTGATAGAGTGATTCCACCAGAATGGATTAGTATTGGGTATTGTAGTCTCGATGCTGCGGATAAGAAAATCGTTCACATGAAAAACCTCAAAAATCCTAAAACAGTGTTACTAACAGCTCCAAATCTAACATCAGCTCGGGAGCTGGTCCGCAAACCTTGATTGGACCATTTGAATCTCTTCGTCACAAAGTCAGTCTTTGGGTATTCATGATTCCATATAAAAAAAGACACACCACCTCTCCCCCGCACAAAAGTAGATTTTCTGAGCCCGAAACGAATAGAGAGATCATTTCGGCAATAACAATGTCAAAGCAACAGTGATGAAGCAAGCAAGCCTGATGTGTACCAAGAATTATAAGTGAAATTACCCACAGAGCGACACCCGTCGCGTATTCGCTGGCATCTCTCCATTTACTAACTTTCTCCCTCTCGCACCTTCGCAGAGTTTGCAGCATAGAGTCAGAGAGGCTCGTTGCCAGACTTGTGCTTTTTCGCTTCAATTATATATAATATAATCATGGTATACCAAAGGAGAGGCCGTTTGCAATCTAAGGCGCCGTAAAAGAGTTGGCGCGCGCGTAGAGACCCCAGTTGCAGGTAATCTGGCACACCCATCGTGATCTCAAATATTTCGAATTTTGCGAGGACGTCAGCGAAGTCCGTTCGTCCGTGACAAACTCGTTCTGTACCGAGATAAGAAACTCGGCCAGCTTCCGAAACTTACGACCTCGGGCTGATGCCAAAGGCTCCATCTTATTGTTACAAAGTTTATTATTACCCAAAAGAAGTTTCCACGAAATTTGGATATTCTTACACGGCTCACTATCCTGATGTCTTTCTTTCTTGATGGGACATATGTCATTAGCCTGATTTGGCGCAGTCAATCCAAAAGATTCTTCCACCTCGTGACTGATGTCATTTTATGGAACCTTCATTAACTAAACTTTGTAAGGCAGAGTATGCGAGGACGCTTTATACCGAAGAGCTTTCGTGTTTATTTTTTCTCTTACTAACCTCATATCTCAGAAGAAGATGCATTCGAAAAAAAGGAGTGATTTAATTTCATTGGATGTTTTTATTTTTAACACGACTTCATCTTTGTCCATGATATCCTGAATATATCATATCCGTCCTGGAGCTGACAAAGACTGCTTTCAAATATGAATAGCGTCTCCCAAAATAAATCCTGGTATTTCAAGGCTCACTCATTTTTTCCCTCTAAGAAACTGATGTAGACTCGAACAAAAGCCAATCTGGAGGCCTGCAAAGAGATTAAATTCTTACCGTAATCGTCAAAGTTGATACACTGTGATAAGATGTAAACTAAATCTTCACCAAATACTCGTGAACGGCATGAATCTTGCGCTTTTCTCTCGGTGACAATCCTTCGTAATCCTCAAGTAGGCTATTCAAAAGTCCAGCCACCCGATGCCACTTATCCAAATCTGCGACAGGATCGCCGGAACTGAGATTTTGCACTTGCGTTGGGATATGAGCCGATTGCAGTGATTCTCTCTTCACTTTTGGCTCGGTTTGAGCCGCTTTCGTGACATCCTGTAGAAATATTACACAAGTGGGATCTTTAGAGCTTTAATTGTAAGTTCGATGCATCGTATTTCTTGGACCAAGTCGTTGTTTAGTCAAATCTTTATGCATCAGGGTGTCGGGAAGGCAAAGAGTGGATTGAATTTTCTCATTCAATTTTTTAGGGAAATCCATTTTTTATCTTTTCATGGATAATTCTACTTGAAACTTCGTTTCATTTCAACGATTTCCAACGGCACTCGGATCATTCTGAAACTGATCTCAGAAACTTCAAAATGGGGTGTAAATCCTGACTGGTGGAGAATTTAGAGAAATGTTCTGTCAAAATGGATAGAAATTGGAGTGGACTATCCAAGAAGGTGTAGAACTCACAACTTGCCATCACCGTCACCTAGAATCCAACTCGGGCTTACGTTTCGTTCATTGAGTTTGGGTATCGAAATTTCCAACCGTGGATAGAATAATTCCACGTCAATTCAGCAAGGTTTTCTGCGACCATTTTTCATTCATTTTTTCATTCATTTAGGTTCATTTAGGTTTTTTCCCCATTTTATGGTGTTGGAAAAAGATAGTTCTCACAGTTGATAGGACCAAAAAAATTTTTTTGCATCACTCAGGTCTATATACATAAGTGGTTTTGCCATAAATCGAAGATTTGAAACATTGCCTCGGCAATTTGCATGTAGCTTCCCACCATCCTCACCAGTCGCAATTCGGCTTACGGCATTCGAAAGAGGGGTCAGAAACCTATCGATTTACTATCTGCGAAGCCTTCTAAAAGCCGTTCTGGTCCTTGCCAGACTCAAAATAACCTTGATTCGTGGTGTAACCCATATCTTTTTTTACCTACACGTAAAAAAAATTTGGAGTATTTCTTCTGAGATATGGCTTCTCTGGAATTTTTTCGTGCGTAAAAATGTCAAAAGAAGTAGAAACTGATTTTTTCTGAAGCCGGAACTCCTTGTAGAGCTCTGAATTCATTCCAATCGTGTTTGCCGAGTCATTTTACATCGAAGTTGTATTTTCTAAGAATCATTTGAGTTATTAAAAGTCGTCAAAACGTTGGAAGAGTATTTCCAAAGCAATTTGTCGAACAAAAAATAACCACCCCAGCACACCCACTAGATTTCGGTGACCTGAAACTATTCCGAAACGATAGCGCTTGAAATTTCCTTCAAAATAACTTATTGCAGAAGTCCATTTGATGCTATAGGAGTGGATTCGTAGCCACTCAAATCAAAACAAGAATGTCAAGAATGAAATCTGTGAGCCCTACGTAGCCTTCTCATAACTTCAAGGACTCTTTGGCAGCTGTGTACCCCATCATTCAACAAAATCGACTTCGGCAATAGATTTTTGGAAGGAAATTGACCTAGCTTTCGATTGGAAATGATATCGAGAGCATAGAGTTGGTCTCATGGGTAGGTGATTCACGTTCAACGAACGGTATTCAATTAACAGTTCTGTTTCTTTTCCGTAATGGTGGATTTCCTGCCCATCGGACCAACTCTATGCTCTGAATACCATTTCCAATCGAAAACTGGGTCAATTTCCTTCCAAAAATCCATTGCCGGAGTTGATTTCGTCGAATGATGTGGTACACAGCTGCCAAAGAGTCCTTGAAGTTATATGAGAAGGCTACGTAGGGCTCACAGATTTCATTCTTGACATTCTTGTTTTGATTCGAGAGGCTACAAATCCACCCCTAGTGCATCAAAATGACTTCTACAATAGATAATTTTGAAGGGAATTTCAAGGGCCATCGTTTCAAAATAGTTTCAGGTCCTCAAAATATAGTCGGTGTGCTGGGGAGGCTATCTTCTGATCAAACAAGTGCCTTGGAAATACTTTTCCAAGGCTTTGACGAACTTCAATGACTGGAATGATTCATAGAAAATACATTTTCAATGTAAAATGATCCGGGAAACACGATGAAGATGGATTCAGAGCTCTACAAGGAGTTCCGGCTTCAGAAGAAATTATTTTCTACTTTTTTTTTTTGACATTTTCACACACAAAAAAAATCCAGAGAAGCCATATCTAAGAAGAAATACTCGAAATTGTTTTTACGTATAGGTTAGAACAATAACAATCGAAGAAGAAATTATTAAATAGTATATTTCCGTACTGAGCGCGGTAGCCCACTTCGGGCACCAGGACAGTTTGTCTGTCGAGCGAAGCGAGACAGACATGTCCCCCAGTGCCCAAAATGGGCTTGCAAGTGAAGTGCGGATATATTTTTTCATTATGAGAACCCTAAAATCACATTTAAACGCGACATTTTTAGGTTAGAGTAATGAAAAATTCTTTTTTGAGGGGTCACAAAAGATAATATCTGCTTTTCATTTGCTCACAGAAGATCAAAGAACATAGTATGATACTCGGGCGCAATGGTTTTCGCTTTCTCGTGACTATTTTGACACTCGCGTGCGGCTTGAGCCTAAAAAAGCCACTTGAAGTGCGAAAACCATCGTTTGCGCCCTTGTATCATAATATACTATTTTGATCTTTTGTGAGCAAATGAAAAGCGAAAAACAGTGTGCAAATGACTCATTTGCGCACAAACGATCAAAAAACATTTTTTGGCCGTATAAACTGTTGGCACTATCTTCTTCCAACACTATGGAACGGGAAAAGAACCTATGGAGGGATAAGAAAATGGTCGGAGAAAACCTTGCTGAGGTGATGTGGAATTACTCATTAATAGATTCTTGAATATTTGTCAGTGACTGAAGCAATGGATCGAGCTCTCATAACTTTTCCGAGTGAAATTTCACTCGGAAAGAGTGAGTTCTCACTCGGAGTTCGGAGTGAAATCGTGGCAACTCGGTACCGAGTGAGTTTCACTCAGAAAAAAGAGTGAGACTTTTCACTCGGGGAATCCGGGTGAATCCAAATATTATTTAGCTGGAACTGAATATTTTAGTTTAATCAGTATGTTGCGGGCTATACAATTAATAAATTATTATTGATCATCCGGAGGTTGGAAAAAAAACAAAGAAATCTATTCCGCCTATAACGGCATAGTCACTTCAATATTTTTGTCATTTGGGAAGTGCGGGGAATCGAACTGGGTCGTCTTGATTGTAAAGCGAACTGCTTCTCCACTGGGCTATTGCTGCTGTTGACACCTGTGGTCCATAGCATCCTCTTATGAGAATGATGCACCGCGTAACTTTATACGTGTCGTAAGTGGAAATGGAAATATGAAAACTAGCTATTGTTTCGGGTGAAGAAATAACAAAAGTGAAAAGTGAATTTCCCCGATAACAGGGCATTGCTTCTATATTAATAGGGTTGATTAATTTATACGTAATATGATATAATATTGGTCTGTACATGCATTTATAACACTTATGGAAGAGGATATTGACATTTCTTAGCTCAGTTTTTCAACGAATATTGCAGGAAATTTACTATTTTCCTCTTTGTAAGGTACGATAAAAAATTTCACTCGAACTTCCGAGTGAAATTTTTGATTTTTTTGATATCTGACTCTTTACCGAGTGAATGGACTTTCACTCGGAATCCGAGTAAAAAATCTCACTCGGAGAAGTTAAGAGAGAGATTTTAGGATATTAGATGATTAGAAAGTGTTACTCTCAAAAACAAGAATCAAAAAATTATCCTCTAAAAAGAGGACTTAATTTTGTCGTGAGAGTGTGCCAAAACATTGTGCATCTTGCCTAGACTTCTGAACGATAAGAGTTCAAAAGAGCTGCTTTGTAGAGACAGTTGAGTATGGGAAAAAAGAACTTACCAAGACATGTACATTTGATTTCATCATCCATTGCAAAAACTGGAACAGATCAGGCGATAAAGAGGTACAAGTACGTTCTCGCATCTCTTGAGATATCAAATTCTGTACGAAGTCAACCAATTTTTGTGTGGTGGAGTTGACACGACTGTCCTATAACAGGTCAATCATATCGATTATCTCAACCTCCACGAAGAAAAATACCACGAAACGCTCAGTCATCCATACCTCATTGATAGTTGTTGTGTCATCGTTTGTCGTTGATTTAAAGTTGTGCGATCGTGCTCCAAAGTTAATTACTTTGAGTGATGTATTCTTACTTCGTGTCTTCGATCCCAAATTTTGAGATAAATTAATTTTTGTGTTGCATAATATTCAAAACAGGCTCATGAAGCTTACTTGATCAAAAATAGAACTGACTATCTCTTCGGCAAAGTTTTCAGCTTCGGCGCGACTATTACATAATTTTTCATTCTTCTGGTGTAACATCGTCTGAGTAGAATTCTTACGCATCAGGTCTGAAACTGTCTTACAAAAAAGTTATCGAAGGTGAATACTCAACTGGACCATTATAACGAGCAATGTTGGACGAGAGTGTTATCTACTTGCTAGTTCCAATGTCTGTCTACCAGAATTACTCAAATACAGCAGCATGGAGATTGTGGGAATCATTTTCCCGATTTCACAGAATTTGAGATAGTCATAGACAAAGAAAATTGATCAACGCAAGAGAATTTCACCAATTATACTCTAACTTAGAAACCAAGGCTTTTACTTTCATCCGTATTAAAAACCATTGTGGAAAAGATCTATGCGGAGTTGCCAATATTTTGGTACCACGAAATTAAACCACGTGGGGATTTATTATCAGCCCTCGTTATACCTCTGCTTCTCAAGTTTAGCTATCTAATGGAAAGGGCGTCCATAAGATAGTTGAAAATCATTCAGCATGAATTTCTTCGTTCTTTGTTCTGCTGGGATAACAATAAATCTTTTCACTCGTGATTATTCTGCCATTGAGATCGAATTACATTGAAAATGACGAGGTTCCATACACTTTGGATGTACCTTGATTCGTTCACGATTTTAAAAGTTGTTAGAAACCACAATGATAAACGAAAACTTCTAATATGCAAGATAAAGTGTAAGATACTTGACCTCAAACTCACAATCAGATAAAGACAATCTGAAAATGTTCTATGTATTTGCTGGATAGAGGAGTTCCAACTTCCAAGTGAATGACCCATAAATCATAGACTGATAAGATTGGCTAATAATAATGGGTATTGGTTACACTGTTTTGTATCCATTCACGGCCAATGTAAGGAATTACCAAGACAGGACTCATTTTCTACACTAATCGAGTCTGACATGAGGAAATTCCTGCAATAGATTTCAATGAAATCTCAGAAATTTTTTAATGTAGCAAAGGGCACTTAAAATAAAATTGTCTAAAATGAGTTGACCCGATGAACCCTTCAAGATACAATACCATATGTTGTCAAGTGCCCATTTGACCCATTTCTGTCAACGATCTTCGACCTCTTAGTTTGTTGATCATGAAACGTATCATTCGACAGTTCTATGTAGCATTGTTTGAACTTCTTAATGACTGAAAATAGTATAAAGTCTGAATTCGTTGACTGAAAATAGTATAAAGAAATTAAAGACTGAAAATAGTAATAGCTGTGGTGGTCAAATTTTTTAGTTACCTTGAGATGACAAGACCTATACTGAATCATTCTTTGATGGAGCTCGAAGATTATGAGTTTTTATATTAGTTCAAAATAAAATTTGTTGGATCAAAATGAATGGATTAAAAATTCCATCAGGAAGGGAAACAAACTTCGTTGAAGAAATCTTGGTATCAATCTGGTTTAACAGGATATAATACCGTATTCAAAATTATCTATCAAAGAACTCGTTGTCAATTAAGTAGATTAGGATGAACATGAAAACCAGTATTGCTGACAGCTTTGAATCGTTTTTTCGATTCGGAAAACGCGAAAAGATTCGTAGCTTCTCAAGTGGCTCATCAACCGTTTTGTATTGCTATGATTAATCAAATTAACCTATTCATATCTACCAATTGAATGAAGATGCGGGAAAGCACGATACCACTAGATGATAATTTTGATTCAATTGAAAGGGGCGAGAAATGGATGATAAAGAATGAAATGCAATCACCAAATAATATAGATTTCAAAGATCGACCGATTTTCGGTAATGACGATGATGATTTCCATCCATTGTTGGATTCAGTGGCATCGATGTCACGATATTTCTCGACAGGGAAAACATTGATCGACTGCAAGGCTCTTTCAACGGGATCCACTGCCGATGAATTCTGGTTCTGTGCAGGAGTGTGAGCTTGAACCTTCGAATATACAGTATCTTGCAGATAGGATAGTCTATCGTCGCGGGGATACTGAACAGTTGTCGATTTTCTTTCGTAATTTTCATGCCCAACGGTGCTGGATTTGAGATCGCTCAGTTCATGAAGCGGTTCAAAATGCCGTTTCCGCCTCGAATTTACTTTGCTGCGATTCTGATATGTATGCTCTTTTTTGTGGTTGGCCCAAGACATGTCGCCCGCTGAATTCATCGCATTCAGTGTATCTCGTAACTTCGAGCTGTGAAGGTATTCAGATGTGAATTGCAAACAAAAAAGTACTGGCCAATGCGCTTCAAGCAAGATTCAGTATACTCTAAAAAAATATCAACAACGAACCATGCAAACACATGTATTATATTATTTTTGCCTGATCTGCTAGGTATTCATTCCAATGCAACACATAACCACTTTTTTGCCAACTTACTGGACCGTTTCATGGCCATTATTATGTATTACACTGAAGTAAATCTCTACCAGGGATGACTGTAGAAGTTTTTTCTATGTTCATTATTACTTTAATATAGAGCCAATAGGCAGGGGCCCGGAATTTAAATCTCAATATTCGCATGTGCATTACTACTTGTGTAAGCACGAGTATTTTTAAATAGGAAATTCTGTAATAGTATGTGGTTTGTTCCAGCCTGTTGCGTACAGATGCAATCGTATCTTTGCAAAGAGCAATTCGTACTAGTTGTATCAAAATGGTCTCAATGAATTGAGTTGAATTGAAATTTTCTTCATTCGACTCTAAGTCAATCGCTGTAATAAAATTCATGATATGGATGATCGTAAAGCGTTAGCTATAACCGATGAACTAGCAAACTGTTATTTTAGATTTTCAAATAACCATCTAAGTCAGTCGGGATCACACCGACTTTAACACAACAAACACGCGACAGTAATTATGCAAACGTATCGCCGCGCCGATACTGGATGAAATGATTCATGAATACGGTCAATGATCGGGATGATATGGTGACTAGAAATATATAAAAAAGCGAACTTGATGTGGATGGATTTCTCCAAACGAACTGCATCTGCCTTAGAGTTGATCCAGCTCAGGTCATTTTGTGCGTTTACCACGCCTTGTAAGAAATGACGCAGCCTCTCACACTTTGATTTGGAATTCTGTAGGATAATTTATTTGAATCATTACGCTGACGAAACTGAAGCTCTTCAAATGTAAAACAGCAGATCGACAAGTTTCACAGTCAACAAGTAGGTGTGGATCATCGTTTGTTGGAATTATACTCTCTTCGCTGGAATCAGTAACTGCTCACTGATCTTCCAGTGCAACTGATTATTTAGTGTATTGCTTCCAAACTCGATTGCTGATTCAATCAGTGCATACACTCTGATCGTTTCCAGTGATGGGCAATGGCGCATAACCTCACGTTGTCACTTCATCACGACTTTGAGCATCATTCGTATCCGTTTCGTGCCTGAAAATAACTTCTGTTCCTATTCTGCTGAGCGTTTGATCATGTCAGAACCCAATCCACATGGTGTGAATGTGGTAGGATACTCAATAGGCCCAAATTATGCAACAACATTGACATGGACAATCACTGATTTCAGTGCCACGTCTCAACCTGGGAGCATTCACAATCAACACATAACCAAAACAAGCAGATTTCCATATTCAATAGTCACAATAATTGAGCACAATAATAATGGTTAGTGCCAAACTACAAGGTGGCAAGTTTCCATTTCAATCAGAGACTAGAGAGACTATATGTTGGTTTTCTCTCTCTGGCTGCGAGAAGGAGAAGACGGAGGAGCGGAGACCAAAACTCTGCTTCCAGTGCGGCGAACCAGGACACCTCGCCGCAACCTGCAAAGGGAAGCCGGAGTGCTTGAGCTGTGCGGTGATCGGGTCCAAATCTGATCACAGATCTGGGGCGAGCAACTGCACTACCTACCAGAAGGCGAAGGGCGCGTACAAACGGAGGAGAGGTCGGAATGGCTAATTTCATCCAAGCCGACCTTAGGAAGAGCGGGCACGCGAACGACCTCCTACACGCTGTTGCCAAAGAGGAGGGGATCGATGTTCTGATTATCTGTAAACCACCTCGGAAGCGCGAATTCTCCCGATCCACAACCGATCTGTGGGGGACCGCTGTCATTCAAATTATGAACCCTACTATTTGTGAGACTGAACCAGCTGCTAGTGGCCGCGGCTTCGCCCGAAAGACCATCGGAGGCACAGCAGTCTACAGCTGCTACTATTCGCCATCGCTGAAGCCGCACGAATTTGAAGACAAGCTCCACGACCTAGAAGAGATGTGAGGCAATGGGCGAGGGGGGCAGTTATAATCGCGGGGGATTTCAACTCCAAGGAACCGACTTGGAGCGGGGGGCCGCGCGATAGACGGGGGGTAATACTAGCTGATGCCATGGAGGCATTAGGATTAGTGCCCGCGAACGAGACGGGGGTTATCAGCTATTATCGGCACGACACTCGGTCCCGGGAGGGAGCTTCGTCATCGGTCTTCGACCTGACGTTCATGAACCCGTCGCTCATGGGACGTATGATATCGTGGGAGGTTCTAGACACGGAAACACTGAGTGACCATCGAAATATCCGGTTTCGATTTAGGGTTGACAGACAGGTACAGACGGCGCGTAGTCTACGACCGACGGGGTGGCAGGTACGCAAACTAGACGAGGGCCAATTTCGGGGATCGATCGAGGCAGCAGAGGGTCTCCCGGGGAACGCCACCGTCGAAGAGGCTGTGGCAATCGTGACATCCACCATCACTAGAGCTTGCGACGCGTCGATGCCTCGCAAGATAACACCACGTTTCTGGAGGAAACCAGAGTACTGGATCACTGAAGAGATCAAGGCTCTACGAAGAACGAGCAACAAGAAAACGAGGACCGCAAGGCGATCAAGGAAGCTGCCACGACCATCGCTGGCGGAAGATGACAGAGCGTACAAAGAAGCCAAAAAGGCTCTCGTTCTAGCCATCCGGTGGAGCAAACAGAAGTGCTGGGGTGAACTGTGCGACATGGTTAATGGAGACCCTGGGGCACGCCATACCGCGTGGTCATGTCAAAGGTCAGTTCCCGGAGTGGCAACCCAGCACCGACCGATGCAGCAACCTTGCGCACCTTCGTGGAAGACCTCTTCCCAGCAGGAGAACCCAGAGTTACATTCCCTACGGAGAGCGAAGACCCCATCCCGCTCTTCACTATGCAAGAGTTACTCATAGCGGCGAAGAGAATGCCGAACGGCAAGGCCCCTGGCTTGCCGTTCGGCATTCCAAACGAGGCTCTGAAACTGGTCTTTAAATACAAGCCAGACATACTCCTCGACCTCTTCAACATCTGTCTGAACGCGAGAAGCTTCCCGAACGAGTGGAAACGCCAGAAGCTGGTCCTGATACCTAAAAGTCAAGGAGCTCAACACCCGCTCAGCATGCTTGACAACATCGGGAAAATGTACGAGAGGATGGTGCTCAACAGGGTGGAGAAAGCCTACGAGGATAGCGGCGGGCTATCACCGATGCAGTTTGGGTTCCGGAAAGGTCGCGGCACGGTACATGCTATCAAAACGGTGCAAGAGCGGGTACAATCGGCGGTGGGGAACCCATATCAAGGAAGAGGAGGATTTTGCGCCATTATTGCGTTGGACATCAAGAACGCATTCAACTGCGCGAGCTGGGAACGTGTCTACGAATCCCAGGCAGGTAAAGTGCCACCCTACCTGTTAGCAGTCACGAGCGACTACCCACGGAATAGGACCCTCGTATACGACACCAACGAGGGACAAAAGGTTCGAGAGCTGTCCGCCGGGATCGGACGAGGATCAGTTTCCTGGCCATTCAACTGGAACACCCACTACGACCGTCACCTGTCTATTGAAGTGCCAGAAGGTGTGATAATAGTGCCTTCTGCGGTCGACGTGGGACTCATAGTTTGGGCCGACAACGAGGAGCTCTTGGGTAGACGCGCGAACGAGGCGCTGGCCCGAGTCTACGAGTGGATGATCAGCAGGCCCTTAAAACTGGCTGTTCCAAAGTGTGAAGCCATAGTGGTCACGAGACGGAGAAAGTTCGACTTGTCCCATTTTTACATCAACGGGCAAGAGATACCACACAAGACAGAGCTGAAATATCTGGGTGTATGGCTCGACGACAAGTGGTCGTTCAAGACACACATCCAAGAAGCCGCGCAGAAGGCAATCAGGGTCGGAGCGGCTCTCCAGCGACTGAGGCCGAACATCGGAGGACCGAAACAGAATAGGCGTGACTTGCTCAACACCGTGAATGCTTAAATCATGCTCTACGGTGCACCCGTGTGGGAGAAGAGAGTAGAGAAGACCGTCATCGAGAAGAGGATGGGGCCTGTCCACCGAAGAGCGGCTTTGAGGAGCATTCGTGCCTACCGCACCGTGTCAGATGATGCATCTTGCGTGTTGGCGGGAACGCCACCCATCCACTTGCTCGTCGCGGAACGAGTGAGAATCTGGGACCGGCAAAAAGTGTCCGGAGCTATCGTGTGCTCACCCAAACGATGAAGGAGATCATCCGCGACAACGAGAAAGAAACCACTCTTGAGCAGGAGCAAACTGAGTGGGATTCGCCATTTGCAGATGGCAGATGGACGCATCAGCTGACCGTGACGTAGCGAAGCGTGCGGAATGCACCCACGGGGAGATAGATTACTGGACGACGCAGGCACTGAGTGATCACGGTTGCTTCGGTCCCTATCTGACCCGGTTCAAGAAGAGGATATCCCCAGCATGTCAGTCATGTGGGGACAACTTGGATGACGCTGAACACGCCCTGTTCACGTGCAACGACACCCGAAGAGAGCGCGCCAAGTTGGATGAATGGCTGGGTGCTCAACTCACACCTGAGAATCTTGTCTCGTACTTGCTCCGCAACCAGGAGACATGGGATAAATTCACCGGATATATTAAGCTGGTGATAACTCGTGAGGAGGAGAAAGAGAGGGAAATGAGGCACCTCGAAGCAGGTGAATTACAGCGAGTCTTCCGATCCAAACACGGGAGGTCCAAATAGTTCCAGGAGGAATATGATGGACTGAAGAAGGAAAAAGGAAGTAAGAAGAGAGAAGAAAGAAGAAAGAGAGGGGAAAAGGAAGAATGAAGATAGAAGATGCCGACATGTGTCCGGAAAGAGAAGATAGAGAAGAGGAACGCTCGCAATTGAGTGCGAGACATGCCGCTCATCCTGAAGTAATGCTCACGCGGCTCCGGGCTGAGATGGTAGATGCAGGTGGATCTCTTTCTTGATTGCCCGATGCCCTAAATATCGGAAATCAAGGGGAGAGGGATTTTACACGCCCGGGCCCACCTCTTGGTGGGCCCCACCCAAACCCGTGTCCTGCCTGGTATGGCCTGCGTGGACTATGCGTAGTCCACGTAAGCTGAACCAGTCCGGTGTCTAGCGACGGATCCGAAGGATCTTGAGGCAGATTTCGCCCTCTAACCACCTTAAAAATAAAAAGGTTCTCTCTTTCTTTTCCATTTTGTTTTGCGCGGACTACGCAGTGTCCACGCAGGCCGTACCAGGCGGGACACCGGTTAGGGTGGGGCCCAAGAGGTAGGCCCGGCCGGGTATAATCCCTCTTTTCTTGATGTCCGGTACCTGGGGCATCGGATAATCAACAAGGAGATCCACCGGTATCTACCATCTCAGCCCAGAACCGCGTTAGCATTACTTCAGGATCAACGGCGTGTCTCGCGCTGAAATGCGAGCGTTCCTTCCCTTTTCTTCTCTCTTCGCCCCTCTGTCAGCATCTTCTATCTCTATTCTCCCTTTGTCCTTCTCCTTCTTCTTTCTTCGCTCCTCATTCTTCTTTCTCCCCACTTCAGGCCATCATGCTCCTCCGGGAGTCATTGGCCTCTTCTGTTGGGACCGGATGGTTCACTGTAGTTCGCCAGCTCCGAGGCACCTCGCTGCCCTCTCTTTCTTCTCTTTCGGGGTCATCACCAGCTTAACGTAGCTGGTGACTCTATCCCATGTCTCCTGGTTGCGGAACAAGTACGGAACGAGGTTTTCAGATGTTAGTTGAGTTCCCAGTCATTCATCCAGCTCGGCGCGCTCTTTTCGGGTGTCGTTGCACGTGAACAGGGCGTGTTCAGCGTCATCCTAGTTGTCCCCGCATGACTGGCATGCTGGGGACGTCCTCCTCTTGAACCGGTTCAGATAGGCACCGGAGCAACCGTGGTCACTCAGTGCCTGCATTGTCCAGTAATCTACCTCTCGGTGGGTGCGTTCCGCCTACTTGGCTACGTCGCGTTCATGTGCCATCTGCAAATGGCGAATCCCACTCAGTTTGCCACTGCTCGAGGGTAGTTATCATCTCGTTGCACGGATAATCTCCTTTATCGATGGGGTGGGCACTCGATTGGCTCCGATCACTTCCTGGCGGTCTCAGATCCTAACCCTCTCCGCGTCGATCGAGTGTATGGTTGGTGTCCCCGCCAACATGCAAGCTGCATCTCTGACACTGAGCGGTGGGCACGTATTCTTCTCAGAGCCGCTCTCCGGTGGACAAACCCTATCCTCTCCTCGATGATGGCCTCCTCTACTCTCCCCCCCCCCCTTCCAGACTGGTGCACCGTAGAGCATGATGGAAACGCTCACGGTGTTTAGAAGTGCCCGCCTCTTCCGTTCAGGTCCTCTGATGTTCGGCATCAGTTGCTGGAGCGCGGCTCTAACCCTGCTTGTTGCTTGCCTTTTGGGCGGCTCCCTGTATGTGCGTCTTGTACGATCACGGATAGCTGTAGACTCCTCGGCCCCCATGATTTTTCGAGCGGGGTCGTGGCCACTAACAGCTGATTCAGTACCGCGGATCGCAGGATTCATGATCCGAATCACAGCGGTCCCCCGGTGATCGAATGTAGAGCGGAAGACTTCACGCTCCCGAGACGGTTCGGAGATTATCAGTACATCGGTCCCCTTGTCTTTGGTAACAGCGTGTGAGACGTCGCTGGCTAATTCGCTCCTCCTGAGGTCGGCTTGGATGAAGCTAGCTATTCCGCCTCTTCCTGCGTCCATATGTAGCCCTCGCTTTGTGGTATGCAGCGCAGGTGCTCGCTCCGGATCTGTGGTCGGATTCAGACCGGATTGCTGCACAGCTCAGGCGCCTTGGCGTTCCTCTGCAGGTAGTGGCAAGATGTCCCAGTTCACCGCACTTGAAACAGAGTTTCGGTTTCCGCTCCTTATTCTTCTCTCTTTTGCACCCCGAGGCCTTGAGGTCGTACCCGAGGCTGTTAAAGCAACGTGGGATAACGCCCTTCTCGCGGATCCTCGCTCTGCCCGTCCAACCTTGAGCTCCTTCTAGTCTAGGAGGTGGCGGGCCAGTCTCGTTGGGGCCGAAACAACTACCGTTTGGGTGCCGCGGTAGCCACTCCGGAGTGATATGACTACGATTGCTTCCCTCTCGTTTTCTGTAAGAGCCTTGGCGAGGTCCTCCTGTACATTAATCTTGTCAGCATCGTAGTCGACACCAAGCACCTCGATAGTCACGCTATTTGCTAGGCTGTGAACAGCTCCATCTCGCCCAACGACTGGTGCCATAGCTGCCTTGATGGCAGTGGCGTTAGTACCCTTTCTCACGGGGTTTATTCCGAACTCGAATTTTGGTAACGTGTTAGGTGCTTGTTATGGTATGTAACGTAGTTCTCTTGAAAACCGCCGTGCATATGCTGACACGATTCGATTCTCCTTCATGCACAGAGTAAAAACTACGGCCACCGTGAAACGATCCGATGACCTTTTCATCAAAAGACTGACACGCTGTTGACTGAGCTAGTTCGGACGTACCAAGTGGTGGCTCTTATATGTGATACACTTGAAGCGGGGCGCCTATGTAGCTTGCACCTCTCGATAGAGTCGACTATGTCCTCATCCTCTGAACTTCATGAAGTTGATTCCTAATTGTCGTCTATGTAGATCCCGTGTCCATCTCGTCGGTACAGCAGGTCTACGCGTGGACAGCGCCACCTAATTATAATCGTTGATCATCCTCCGCTGATGCAGTTGACTTGTGAGCGGGGTTTGTTCCGCTTCATGACACAAGTTTGTTACGATGTAGTTCCCCTTCATGCACCGAGTGAAAACTGCGGCCGACGGGAAACAATCCGGCGACCTCTTGATCAAGAGACTGACACGCTGTTGACTGAGTTAGTCCGGCCGTGCCAAGCGGTGGCTCTTATATGAGATACACTTGCACAGCGGTTTTCGAGGAACCTACGTTACATATCATAGCAAGCACCTATCACGTTACCGAAAATCGAGTTCGGGATAAAGCCCCAGTTCCAAGAGGCCTTAGCCTTCTTGGGTCTTGCGGATGCCCGTGACCTTAGAGCCCACTCCTTCATTGAGGTCATCCGTTTTTGTCCCGCGCAGGTTTCGCCACTCTTTTTCGCCCACTCCGCGTTCTCCTTCGTTACGACTTCCTGCCAAGCCTCGTTTTGTTGGGGTTTTGAGGGAGTCGATGTCGATCGTGGTGTTGCTTGGCCTCCCAAAAGAGGTCTGCGTTGCACCCCCTCCGAATCGCGCTGTTTCCCCGGTCGCCATTTTGGTTGTTCTGCCCCCTCCCCTGTCAACCACTATCCGAAGCGGTTGACCTCTGTGTGGCAGATGGTTGCACATTCCTCTTCGTTCTCAGGGTCTCTTCCGTTTCGAGGAGTGTAGTCTCGAAGGCTGCCCCTTCCACTTTCTCTGCTGCATGTAGGCACCCAAGGGCGTGACTTATCCTTCCAAGTTCCTCGATGTCTGCCCTGGTCCCTCCCAAGATGTTGGGGACAGATTCGGTTGTGTCTATGACCGCGCTGAAGTGTACGAGGAGAGGATGGGTCTTCTCTTCCGTTTCTCCTCGACACGCCTCCAGGTCCCTCCATTTTTGCATGGGGTCACCCCGCCAATTGTCTGTTGATCGGCCTCTCCGGATGTGGGACCGAGGTCAGTATCCATTCGTTCAAGAAATCCGTCCTCCGCTCTTCCGTTGCGTACCGTCTCCGGGAGTCGGAGCTGTTTCGTTCTCCTGGGATCTTATGGTGGTGTCGAGGTTGTTCGAGTCTGAGCTCGAGGTAAAGGGGGCTTTCGACCTCGTTGCTGGATTGCGTGAGCTTAATCGTGAGAGAGGGGTTGATCTTCCAAAGATTTTCTGCCACCACGTTTACTGCTACTGCTGTCTCCAAGATCATCTCCTGTTGGCTCTTGAAAGCAAACTCGATTTGCTTCAGCACTCGCTTTTCTGCGTCCACACTCAGACTCTCCCTCTTCCTGATGGGGGTGAGATCTACTCCTCCCTTGTGTTGGTTCCTCCCTTGATCTGCCTTCGCCTGAGGCGAATTCCCTTGCTTGTAGCATCACGCGGAACTCCGCCAGCAAAGCGTGCCACTAGTGGCACGCTTGCCATCGTTGCCCCCCCCCCCCCCCTCAGGAACCAAATGGCACCCCGCTTTCCTTGGAAAAATCTTGCCGTCAATGCTGGACATCATCTTCCTTCTTATTTCCAGGGCCTGGAATCGCATGCTGGCCGACCCCGGACAATACCAGCACAGGAGGACTGTGTGATACTGTGTTTTGCTGTGTTATACTGTCTCATACTGCGTGAGTGTGCGTCTGTGTGAATGAGTGTGGGAGACTGCGTGTGTGTAAGTATGAGTGTCAGTGTCTGGCTGAGGAGTTGCGCGAGTGTGTGTGCTCGGATGAGGTGGCCCCCGGCACCTCGATCTGGGGAGGAGGTCTGATTACCGCAAACTGGCCGACCCGGAGTTCCAGTGAGTGTGTGGCGTCTTGTGTGGTGCGCGTTCTGCATTATGTTGGTATGTCTGTGTAGTGCTCGTGAGGGCGTAAGTTTGATGCGTGCATGGTGTAGTGTGAGTAGATGTAAGTGTAGGACTCGGATCCGGAGGGGCGCCCCTCCCCTCAAGCTCCAAGTGCAGCTCGAAGGTCACATTTAGAGTCCCTTACGGGGTCTCTCTCTTTTTTTTTAATTATCGAGAAGCATCCGAAAAATTTGCTAAGTTCCAGGACAGAATGTCGGCTGCGTTTTGATTATCTTTAAGTGTGACTTGGTACTCGATTTGTACATGATATCGCCTTTTTATAACCCAACTTTGATGTTTGAGTGGTATGAAACCAAGATTGAATGAATATCTCGGTAAACTACGCGATTGAAAAATGCAACTCCAGTTTAGGACATGCCACGGTAAGGACATTTTGACCACTTTTGGTAAGCTCAGGTCCACATTAAACTTATACCCGCTCCGGAAACTATTGGGACATCTTCATTTCAATAGAATACACTAGATATCATCATTAGACTCATCAGATTTGGTCAATTCATATGAATGCGACGTCAGGAAATCAAATGCATAAGTTATCTCAGAATCACCCATATTTCATCCACGTTTTCCTGTGCTAACATAGCTCCAAACTCTCCTACAGTGAGTTGCTCTGAACAAAATCAATTCAATTCTTATGTGTCACGCGATTCTAAGAAGATCTCAGAGACCGCCCATGATCCAAATGATATGTCACTTTACTTCAAACTTTTCATTTCTCACTTTTTCCACTTTCTCGGACAGTTTTCCGAAATACACAGTTCAATACACTGATGTAAAACCTATATTCTGCATCCTCGTGTTGATTCCGACCTTCGATCACGGCTCAAACTGCAAACCCATCACTCGGACGCGAAATAGTATATTTCCGTACTGAGCGCGGTAGCCCATTTTGGACACTAGGACAGTTTGTCCTAGTGTTACATGTCCTCCAGTGCCTAAAATGGGCTTGCAAGCGAAGTGCCGATATATTTTTTCATTACGAGAACCCTAAAATCCTATTTAAACGCGGCATTTTTAGGTTAGAGTAATGAAAAAAAGTTTTTCCACCTTTGTATCGCAATGTACCATTTTCCACCCTTGAATCGAAATATACTCTCTTTGCATGAGATATGAAAATGTCAGTGTCACTGGAACCACGTGTAATCTGATTTCTACTTCAACAGAAATGTATGTAGTAATCGCTTCCGTCATTCATCCATCTCAAGAGTAATGCGAGGCTTACAAAAAGTAAAAATTCAAAAAAAAGTACTTTATACGTCCATACGTAGAAACAGCGTGTTTCTAGGCCTCCTCGCTACGCGAGGAGACCTGGAAACAAGCTGTTTCTGCGTACAGACGTATAAAACTGCATACGCGTCTCGTGCGGAAACATTTTTCCTTCGGGAAAACCAAGCTGGACGGTGCCATCGCCCACGTCCAGCTTGGTTTCCCGAAGGGAAAAATGTTTCCAGCACTCGACGCGTAATGTACTATTTCAGTGGGTTAGGAGTTTCTCCATCGTGTAACAGAGACCATTGGGAAGCCCTATAAACTGTTAAAATTCTCCCTGTTCACTGTTTTGACGCCGAAGACAACTCATTCCTACGATGAAGTGCTACTCATGACAATAATTGTAATACGAAGTCCTCATTTAAATACATGAGAATATCCGTTATTCGACCGCTCAGGCTCGGCGAAGCTGCAAAATAGATCACGCGAGTATCATACCAACCTTTGAGTACTAATCGATCGATGAAAAAGATACCTGGAAATGTCCTATCAAATTGAAATTTTACGAATTCGACAACCAGTATGGCTAAAATTCTGAGATTCGCCGATAAGACCCTTACCCAAACAACTAGAGCTTCTACAAAAAATGATACGTATCCAATGAGGTGTGACGTTGTGGCAATCGAGCACTCATAGTTTCCACTTTCAAACAATGATAGAGCCTGTTCATATTGACATCGAATCTCATGTATTTTTACGCTCCGGTTCGCAGGAAAAGCGCAAGAGATTCGCAGGCGAGGCGCAAAAGCAAAGTAGGAGCGCAGAGTCTTGCGTTTTTCTTGCGAACCGGTACGGAGAAAATCGTGACAATATGAACACGCCTGCGATTTACAGGATCGCAGGAACGTGGCGCTCAAGGATGGTCACCACACAATCACCACTTGAAGTTTTCTTGTCTTTATATTTGAATTGATTCTAATTACTCATCAATTAAAAATCAATTCTACTTATTATCTTAATGATGATTATCACTGGCTGAGATGATAATATTGATGTCATAATTGATGAATTTGATGAAAGTCGAACATCCGCAGGCGAGCCGCTTGATCTCGCATTATCTGCGTATATAGAGCTATTTTTTTGAGAATATCTTTTATTGATGGCAAACTGATTTTCTGATGTGGAAAATTTCAAGTCGTACGTGCGTTCGATCTACCATGTGCTAATACAAAGGTCTAGCCGCATTCCATAAGAAAACTAATGGATCTTGAATTTCTTGGATTTGCTTTTGGGGTTGAACTCGACGCCACGAATTGATTTGAGATTCAGTTGATGTCTAGTAATCATCCAAGGCGAAGAGAGATGGTAAGAGCTCATTTCGGCATCCGTATGATTTACTAATATCAGCTGGTCCTTGTGATACGAGTTTCTATGACAAAGACCAACAGAGACACGGATGAATTTCATATTCGCAAATACCTCTTAACAGTCTTGGACGAGGATGTTGTTACGATTCTAAAGTAGGTAATCAATGTAGGGTAATAAACATTGGACTCCGAGCGCATCCCATTTGTTATATGGGACACAGAGTATGTCCCGCCCAACAACAAACATTCAATCTTGCTGTCAGAATATGCGATTTAAGAAATTAGCTCATTTCCAATCATGGACAACCCATGAACGTGGATGTTACGGTGCAAATTATACTCCATATACGATTCTTTTATTTTACAACAGCAACAGAAACGTGAGAGAAAACTCAATGGGCGTGACGACGTCCGAGCGTCGCGCGGTGAAAAGTACCGGATTATCGCACACAATTTAAGGCCAGATGTCCCAATTTCCACTACCGACGGTGGTACCCGCCATGGTGGAAATCGTACCTGCTACATCAGTTCCCGCATTGCGGCGCATTTTGCATTGGTCGAGTCATCAGAAGAATCGCAACTCGTGAAAGCGAGATAGAATGTTTGTTTGGCTTGGGACATACTCTACTCTCTCAGCGCGAATCAGCTAGGGTAGCTGGAAATCAGCTATTGATAGCTGATTTCGTCAGCTAACGTGAACGGATTTTCACTGATTGAATCAGCTAATACACAGGGTTATGAACGATGATATACACCGTTCGGGAATGTTTTTCCCTGCGCACTGGGTGTCACGTGATGAATTTTTGGCTCTGGTATTCTAGAATCGTTCGTGCAGTGCACTGGGATCCATTTGATTACCCGATTTCTAAGTCCCAAGTAGTGCGTCAATAGTGGGCCACCTGGATCGAAAGTGGGCCACCTAGATCGAAAGCGGGCCACCTGGATCAAAAGTGGGCCATCTGTGCGCCGTAAAAAATTTCTCCGAAAAACTTCAGCCAGCTGGTTGAATGGAAACTTCAACCAGTCTAACTGGTTCTATCTGTGGATTATGAAAATAACAGTTGAATGCCCAGCCACAATCTGTCTGTGCGGTTCCCGTATATCGGGTTACCTATGTAAAAGGAACATAATGTGATAGGTGGTCATATGGGTGGATGGGAATGGGTGGATGGATGGATGATGGGTAATGGGTGGATTGCGCATATATAGCTCTCACGCCGTGCTGAATTTTATCGCAAATTCTGCACATTTTCGCGGCCAGCGTACAAAAGTGTTCTCCAAAAGTTCTTTTAAACTCTAATTTATTCCTTGCTGAGCAATGAAGAAGCTTCATTAACGATTTAGAAAGAAGTATGAATGAAATGAGGTTCATTTGCGAATTTTTGATGTTTCAAGTTGATTTTTATTGCGTAACGAAAATATAAGGCAAAACTAGCCCTGGAAAAGTTTGAGTAATTGCATCAAGCATAAGAAGACCGAAACCCGCACTATAAAACCCGTTCGACTGCTCCCTCCCGTGTGGCGTGCCATGCCACTTTCCACCGCTCGGAGGCGCTGAAACTCATACTTCCTATAGCACGTTACACGCCACAACCTCACCTTCCGAGCATGAAATAAAGATCTCTCGATCTCGACATACTTATGTTGTCGTCATATTAGGCTTCCTCTCAATATATCCTCCTTCGATCCAATGTTGATTACGACAGTGTATAGTGTATACGGCACAACACGAATTCAAATATCGTTTAGCTGAAAAATCAGCTATATTAGCTGAGATTCCAGCCATGTTAGCTGACTGAATCAGCTATTATAAGCTGATTTTTCAGTGAACGGTTTTTTACTGACACGAATAGCTACTGTAGGTGAATTTCAGCTACATTAGCTGATTTTCAACTACAATCACTGATTTATAGCTGATTATAATCAGCTATATAGGGCCTCTCGTGGCACAAAATGAGTAGATATCGAACGAATACGCCTTAGTTTGTCGTGACTTGGTCTGAAAAAGTCGTTAATGTGTTCATGTTGATATTAGAACCCGGATTTGTGGAGTTATTTCATCAGAATTATCGATTTAAAGCGTGATTTTTGTGTTTGCTGATTTGATCAGTAGTTTGACGAACCATAGCAGTAATAGCTGATATTTCAGCTATATATTAGCTGATTGATGCTGAGAGAGTATGTCCGTCCATGTCCCATTACAAATGGGTGCGCTCGGGGTCCAATTACCCTACATTGATTATCTACTTTAGAAGTTAGTCTTTGTCATAAAAACTCGTATCACAAGGACCAGCTGATATTAGTAAATCATACGGATGACAAAATGAGCTCTTACCATCTCTCTTCGCCTTGGATGATTACTAACTGATTCTCAAATCAATTCGCGGCGTCAAGTTCAACCCCGAAAGCAAATCCAAGAAATTCAAGATCCATTAGTTTTTTGATGGGATGCGGCTAGACCTTTGTATTAGCACATGGTAGATCGAACGCACGTACGACTTGAAATTTTTCACATCAGAAAATGAGTTTGCCCTCAAAAAAAGATATTCTCAAAAAAATAGCTCTATATACGCAGATAATGCAAGATCAAGCGGCTCGCCTGCGGATGTTCGACTTTCATCAAATTCATCAGTTATGACATCAATATTATCATCTCAGCCAGTGATAATCATCATTAAAATAGTAAGTAGCATTGATTTTTAATTGATAAGTAATTGAAATCAATTTAAATATAAAGACAAGAAAACTTCAAGTGGTGATTGTGTGGTGACCATCCTTGAGCGCCACGTTCCTGCGATCCTGTGAATCGCAGGCGTGTTCATATTGTCACAATTTTCTCCGCACCGGTTCGCAAGAAAAACGCAAGACTCTGCGCTCCTACGTTGCTTTTGCGCCTCGCCTGCATGTCTCTTGCGCTTTTCCTGCTAACCGGAGCGTAGAAAATACATGAGATTCGATGCCAATATGAACAGGCTCATAGATGTGCGCAAATGAGGTGTACTCGAAAAATGATGAAAAAGAAAAAAAACATTTTGTTTTGTTTCGTTTAGCTTCGTTTAAGGGAAAAACATAACAAAATAATGCAATTTCGTTTACGTTGACTATAAACAAAACTAAACGAAACGATATAAATGAGAGAACTGCATGAACAAAACGAAACGAAATTATGCGAGTTCTGTTTCGTGTAATATTACGTTGAGCCCTTCTGATTACGTTTAGTTTAGTTTCCCTCCAACATAATCAAAAGTAATTTTGCTTACGTTTCGTTTCCCAGAAACAAAATTAAACGTACTCAAAATTAGTTTTGTCTATTGGTATTGAATATGGATAATGTTTTGTTTAGTTCCGTTTATCATCAACGTAAACGGAATTATTTTGTTTCGTTTTGTTTATTTGCTAAACGAAACGAAACAAAACGAATATTTCGTTAAAAACCCTGATTTTTTTTGTATGGTGCACCCCCCTGGTAGAAAAGGTGAGCATTTTTTGGCCAATAACCGGCCAAATCGGATGGCCACTTTTTGGGCATTAACATGAGACCATTTTTAACCTAAGAAAACTGGCCAAAAATTGGTCAGGTGGCCAAAAAATGCTCAGATTTCGACCAGGGCCTATAATTATCTGAAATAGTTGAGAATGAGAAAATTCGTGTGCGTTTAAGAAACGCGTAAAGAACGGAGTTCCAAAATTCGCCTCGATAAGATGTGTGGAAATGTCAATAAAGTCTAAAACTTTGAGTGACTTCAAACTGAGGTTCAAGCTTTTGAATGCTCATCATATAACGAGACCGATAAAGATGCACACTAATATAAGCCCCTGAGTGATTGAGATAGTTTGCATCATTTTTTCAAGTATTAAGCACTATTATGTAAATAAAATGACGAGTCCTTGGCCTTGAGTGGACTCTTTAGAAGGTTATGGAGGGGGACATAAAAAGCTTCTAAATTTGAGTCTGAATCCTCACTACTTAATTTAGGTTCACAAAATGCATCAGAGCTGATTGAATATTAAGAAGAGAATTGTATTGGGATTCACTGAATCGTTGGATTCAAGATGTCACAATGAAAGTTCGTACCTTTTAGATATAGAAGCAATGTCTTATTCGTCCGGACTTTCAATTCTGCCCAGAAAAACACATAGATATCACTTTCATCATTGTATATCTAGCAATACTATCAACAACAATCGGATAGTGCTGCATGCATTCAGACGGTAAACCATATAGAAGACGAATTTCGGCATTCGGCATCTGATGATGCGATATGCGGATGAGAATGAGTACGCGCGATTGCTTAGCGCAAGCAGTACACCTATATCGCAAAAGTGTCGCTTTTTCGTTGCATCGTATGGCGGGTTGCATCGAATCTCGTTCCACGGGGCCGTGTCGGTCAGCTGATCGCACGCGATTTTACTCCTCAGACGAGCGTAAAGGAACTCCGTTCCAAAATATGAGTTTATTTTTCCTTTAGAAACCTTCAACCTAACGTTGGGGGTTGATGGGCATGTGTGATTCAAGATCACAACATCCAGCTGCACCACTAGAATATGCGCATTTGTATAAGTTCAACTCCAAATCTCTCGTGAGATATTGAGTTCAAGCGATATAAAGCCTTCTATCTCTGCTTTCAATGTTGATCCGGACACAGTCCGTCCGCGGTCCGGCTGAAAACTTTAAAATCTTGGTCCGGAGGATCGTCCGGTTTGGATCCAAACCAGGTTAGTTGTCTGGACGACCGACGGACGTAAGCTCCAACCAGCCGGACGAAGCTAGGATCCATCCCGGAGTTTTCGTCTGGCCTATCTCGAGCATTCTCTACCCGGGCTGAGCTACCAAATCGGTCAATTTACCAACAATATAAGATATATTTATTTTTACTCTCATAAAATATGTAATATGAGCTCCAAGATCACTTATAATGTAGAAATTTCAGAAATGATCCTCTTTCTGTGTACCTTTCTCTCAAGATGTGGTACTGACAAATCAGTGATTGTTCATATAAATGCAGGTTGTCGCATAATTTGGACCTATTGAGAATCCTACCACATTTGGACCCAACGGACTGAGGTCTGACATGACCAAGCGGTCAGTTAAACACGAATGAAAGTTGTCTTGACGCACAAAACGGATGTGGATGATCCTCAAAGTCGTAAAGTGACAACCAGAGGCTATGCGGCATTGCCCATCGTTGAAAACGATGAGTGCATATGACTGATTGGATCAGCAATCTAATTTGGGAGCAATATACTGAATAATCAGTTGCACTTGAAGATCAATGTATTACGGAGGAGCTCAGTTGGATTATATTAATAACAAAATTGAATTCATGAAAATAACGACCGTCCACCTTGATTTGTAGGTATCGAGGATGTTCTTCAAATAAGAATGTCCGGGTAATATCTCTTTACTCTCGGGTCTCTTTACTCTTTAGTGAATGATAAATTCATTGATGATAAATTCTCGTAAATCGACCACTGAACAATCAGTGAGACCAAAATGCACTGTACAGACTAGCGAGTTTCTCGCTGAATCCCAAGGATAAAGAAGATAATAATAAGGAGAAAGTAGATAAACTATATATCTATCACAGATATTATTTCGTATTAATCAGGAACTATATTATTATCTCTACGAAAAACGGAAAGTGTGAGCACTTACAAGTGGGGTCCGGGGGGTCCGGGTCGCCAAATTTCACCAAAATTTTTTCAGAGTCTTGTACCACCTAAAATATGAAGAATCCCGACTTACTCCGTCAAATGGGTCCTTTGTTCAGAGCTACAAGCAAGAACGTTACCATTGTGCGTATATCTATATATATATATATATATATATATATATATATATATATATATATCACTTTCTAACACGGGCCGGCCTATATGAGCAATCCTAATGTCATAGGCTGTAACTTTGAACAGAGGTCCCATTTGACGGAGTTACTCTGGATTCATCATATTCTAGGTGGTACGAGACTGTGAGAAACGTTTGGTAAGATTTCGTGACCCGTACCCTCCGGACTCCCCTTGTTTGTTGGCATAATGATCAAGCATTAGGTGGTTGTTCCAGGTGAGGCTAAAAGTGTATATTTAGTGACAACGAATAATTTCCGAAAGTGTTGAATCTTACGCATCCCAACTAATATTTTTACCAACACAACCTGGCACCTACGTTGTTTCAGAAGCGTAAGATTCGATCTTCGGAAAGTATTCGTTGTCAGCAAGTGTACCACTTGGCCAAAAACGAAAGAAAGTTCGACCATCGAAAGCCAAAAAAGCTCTTATAATACAGTATATGTTTTGATCTGCTCGAATTTCTTGACGTATGAACCATTATTATTTATTCATTATTTATTAATTTTTATGCAATTTTCCGATGTTTGGGTGCTTACAAAATTGCATAAAATAGCATTCGCGCCTCGATCATGAGGTTCCCCGCTTCCGAGCGATTATTTCGACCCTCGCCTGCGGCTCGGGACGAAAACCAATCGCTCAGAAGCGAGCTACAACCTCATAATCTCGGTGCGAAATCGTGCGTACTATTATGCAACGCTGTGCGTAAAACTGTGCGAAAAGTCAACTTTCTATGTAAGGTACCCGTGCCGAAAGAAATGCAGAAAGTCATTATCGCACGACTAAGTGTGCGAGAAAGTAACTTTCTCACTATGTTTGACAAAACATAGTGAGAAAATGAAATCTGTGCGAAAATGAATTCATCAAAATTCTCATAGGAAATTGAAAACTTAGAAAAAAATTCAATGAGTCATCCTTGCATCTCAATCTGTTTCTGGTAGGCAGATTCCAACACTTCGATTAGTCATCTTTTTATATGAATTATATTTTCATCTTTATTTAAAAAATACTTTCACTGTATAGCGATATATATTCATTAATTCCAAATTCACCTTTTCAAATGTATTTAGATGATTGATCATCATTATACATAGTTGGATGAATTATCGAAATTGAATGTTTTGAAATTCGGCAATATTTTTGAGCAACGAGGTAATACGCGATATGAGCAAGAGGTTTTTTTGACACATTTTTCAGAATTTTATTTCAGTCCCAGCGGGGGCTTCGCCCCCTGCACCCCCACCAGCGACTGCCGCCCCTGGAACCCGCTCCGCGCCCCGGTCACCTGTCCCTGACGCCGACCTCCGCGAAGGGTTTGTCGAACGAGAGGCTCTGACGTATAATTTGAAATAGTAAAAACATTGTTCCAGTTTACAAGAAACTTATATCGAAAGCCCATCTCGCACTACATCAAAATAATTGAATTCATTTTGGAGGTCAGTTGACATCCTCAGAATAGTATATTATATCATCCAGTGCGAAAGTGGCGACATGTGAGGGGTCGTGCTGGACGTCGGCGAAGCCGACGTCCTGCACGAGCCCTAACAAGCCGCCACTTTCGCACGTGATATATATACTATTTTATATTACGAGTACTGGAAAGTGCGCAACCAAGTTATGTCGTTTCATCGAAAATTTAATCAATTATTAACCCTTTCTCCATAGAAAATTCTCCAAATTCGTTTGTGTCGCTGTGAGCTTAGCAGACGCCCGCACGGCGCGCGCATCTCACTTTCAGATCGTTGTTCTATATATATCATGGCGCATCCATCCGTTATGTGTAATATTTGGACGGTAAACAGACTTCTTCATTACCTTTGAATATATAGAACAACGCATTGAAAGTACAATAATTACTAATAGAAACCTGTATTACCGATGCACATATAGAACAACGCATCGAAAGTGTAAATTATGGCATCCATCGTTGAAAGCGCGACTTTCGACGCATCTACGCTACGCGTAGATGCGCCGAAAGTCGGCTTCCACGATGGATAGCCATAAAATTCTGTATGCATCTCGTTCCGAAAACGCGTTTATTAACAAAACTCGTGCTGTTACTGCGTAACAGTACTCGTTTTGTTAAATAAACGCATTTTCGGTACTCGATACATAATATACTATGAAATGATCACAAGACAGCACAAGACAGATAGACATCTGTATCACCGGTCGTCTATTGCAATCTGTATATTTTTAATAAGAATTTCCCACTCCCTGATATTCCAAATTCTCACTCGAAACCGTCGAATATCATGAAAGCGTGGGGTGGCCAAGAAGATAATGCAATGTATATACTTCTCCTTTCCATGGCACCCCACAATTTGATCATTTGTTTGACGGTTTCAAGTGAGAATTTGGCAAGTACTAAATCAGGGCCTGGGAGAATCATTTCCAACTTTTCAATAGTGTTTTTTCATGAAGTTATATACAGTTCATCGTCACACTTTTACTTATTCTTGACTTGTTAGTGAATTGAATCATGTACAAGTGTTAGGGTACAAGACAACTACAGTAAAAACCTTCTCGTTAGTACAAAAGATGAGGGGCTTCATAGAAGCGTTTGCCTATGAATCTTTTTATTTATTTTATTTTGTCCTTTTTAGTTGGAATCAATCTCATAGCATCCATGGACTTTGTCATTGGTTTTGTCTATCCCATTTCACATCTTGAATAATAAGTAGCTTTTGAGTCGATGAAGACCTTTTTATATGAACTTGTGGAGTCAATTTTTTGACATTTCGATTGCCAAGTAGCGTTTGCGATTAGTAACAGGGTATGCACATTTAGTCAAGCCCTTCTCTTGTGATCTATGAATATCACCGTGAGATCTGACAGAACTGGTTCACACATCATCCTATGTCTTTCCTTGTACACCAACTTTTGAAATATTGGACTGTTTGTAGATTCAAATGTTTGGAATTGAAACTGATTATAGTTAAGAGTCATCAGAAATTTGAGAGACTGAGTTGGCAAATCTTTGGTTCTTAAAAATGACTTTGAAAATATCTCACCTGATTCAAAAGTTTGGAATTGAAAATGAGTATAGTTAGAGTCGTCAGAAATTTGATAAACTGAGTTGGCAAATCTTTGGTTCTTCAAAAATGCCTTATGATAAGCTGCTGCTACTTATGATTAGAGGAGTGCACTGCAAACAATTACAAGTCTCACTCTATGATTCCTTGCCACGAGTGCATACCCATTATGAATCCACGTGTGGAGCTGACTCTTCACTTCATTATTGAGAGCCTCAGATGCAGCGAGCTATTCATACAGTTGGTAGATGGAGTTCTCTAAGAATTAAAGATAGCTTAGAGTTCGTCATCAAATACCAAAACACCAACAGCAAGGTCAAAGACTCGCAAAGACTAAGTTCAAGGTTTATAGTACTTGGGGATTTCGAAGAACAAGATTCAGCAGCTCAACTAACATAACTTCTAAATAACTATTCTTCTCCATCCCACTCTCCAACAGTACATCAGATTCTGTAAACTTTCTGCAATTATAAAGTAAACCATTCTGTCTGCAGATTTTTAAAAACGTTCTAATAGTATATTATGTGACGAGTGCGCAGCACGAGTCGCAAACGACATTTTCTAGCTGTGCTACGTCGGAAGCGCGACTTTAGACGAAAATCGCGCTTCCGACGTAGACAGCTAGAAAATTATAAAGCACACCATCCTGTCTGATATTGAATATTATGAGCTGACAGCTGAGTAACATAGCTGACACAAGAAAATAATGATCGAATCAATGCAGGAATCTGCTTTACCATACGCGGTTTTACTCGTATTAACGTTTGGCCTCGCGTCCTTACCATAGTTTTCGTTTCACGACGCTTGAGAAGTGTGCACTTTCGATGCGTCGTTAACATCGTCAAGACGCATTAAAACGCGCACTTTCAAGTACGAGTAATATAAATGTGCCATTGATTTGTATATCAGATCAAGGTACTCGACAATGAGTACCTTTTTGTGATTGAATTTTTAGAACACTTATTGGTCTAAAGGATACTTATTTCAATTGAATAAAATCAGTATAAGATGATGATTGTCATCATTTCATTCAAGTCCTGACCGTCAATTGTTTTAAAAGTCGTGGAGGCACAGTGTTCCACACAGGTTGCATAAAATAGTATTCGCTCCGAGATTCAGCGGAGCGGTACGTAGTGGCTGACTTTGGAAGTACAACTGGCGTACTGCTAGGGTGACGCCATGCTGGTGCGCCATGGCCCATGCTAATGACAATATTGAGCGTGCACAGCGAGGCACAGCATAGGCGCAGACGGGGTTTTCGTGAGTTTAGGAGAAAACCGTAGCTTGAACCTGCTAACAGTAAGCGACAAAGTTGTTGGAAATTTAATTACGAAGATTTTGAGCTGTTCTGGATATCAATCAGAGCAATATTGAAAGATTCGCGGAGCTCGAAAGAATGGATGCGAGCCCGCGGCTTGAGTGGCGGCTGCGACGCCTATGCTAAAAGCACGCCAAATCTCGAAATCGCCTCAACTAGCTCAAATTTGCTCGGATTTAGGCTCACGACCACTCAAACTCTTCGTTTTTACAAGTTCTACAACTTTTCCGCTTATTGTTGCCACATTTGAGCGATGGTTTTCGAGTTTGACCCTTACGAAGATTCGCCGTCTGCTGCACGGTACGCCAGTTGTAGTGAATGCGGTGGCCACGGGTCGCGCACAATCGCCCGTTTTGAATTTCAAAAGCGCGCGTCTCGAAGCGAATAAGCAACGCGGGCGAAAAGTTCCCGCACTCGTGTCCGGAACCGCGCGAGAAAGTAATTTTTTCGCACTCTTTCGACTTCCTCACACGGGTATTATGTTGTTCTCGCTGTGCGAGAAAGTGGAATCGTGCGAGAAAATTACTTTCTCGCACTCTTTCCGGACACTCGTGCAGGAATCTTCCTTTTCGCCCATGTTGCTTAATGTACTATTCCCGTTCATATACCTTCTAATCCCGTTAGCTATTTTTTATCCCGTGCATTACATTCTTTTTTTGTGAATTATTTCTTTTCCCGTGCGAAGTATAAATATCCCGTTCGTTCGCCCCAAATATCCCCTGAAATTATTTTTTTTTCGCGTGCCGAAAAATCATACCCACAAAAATATTTGAATCAGATAGGTTGACGTAGAATTGTCCGAACTCCCGGACCCGTGGTTGTTCTTACTGTAATCACCTGGTGTGAGCTTTTCAATTAATGAAACATCGAGAAATCCGTGCAAGTATATAGTTCATTGGGTCTAAACGTGACTTAGATCTTGACCACAGATCCTGAAAGTTCAGACAGTTCTACGCCGGATTATGGTGTATTGGATATTTTCGGATACGAAATTCAGTCCAGTTATGCGATATCAAAATAGCGTGTCTCTGATCCTAAAACATGAGAAAACCCTTGTTTTTCAAAGAATTCTTGCCGTTCAAAAATAACGAGAAAATGAGTTCTTGGTTGCGCGGGGCATCCAAACATGGTCCTTCCACGAGAATTGACCGTCTATTATTCACGATCCCGTGCTTTATTATGGCCTTATGTCAGGGTTTTTGTCTAAAACTTCCGAAGAAATAGATTCTCAGGGTCTGCGAAACAGTTCTGACGAGGTGGGGTAAAATATGCCCGAATTCATGTTTAGACGGTTGATCTGAATGGGGCATGTGTGTATGCTCTTGTCCACCGCAAGCGCAAAAATAATTTGGCTACAACAGCGAAGCGGTTTTTGCTAACCGCGAAACTGTTGATACAACTAACCTCATCGATATTCGTGCAAATTTTTTTGTTGACATAGCACTTCTCATCGCGTAACTGGTCCAGCAGCGGACATAGCCGTAAGTGACATCTGGTCGAAAATGGGATAAAAACACTACGTTGTAGATCTCAGCGCGACCTATCTAATGGTGCTCGAACCATTACGCTATCAATTATAGTTTTTTTCAAATAAAGCAAGAACATTTTCAAATTCTCAAGAAAATCACAGAAATACTTGCCAAGACGAATGCAAGCAGCATACACTTGGCAAGAAAGCCGTAAGTGACCACTTACATTTTTTGCCAAAGACGAAAGCAAATCAGACCTATCCAATACTTGCATTTACCATGAACCAAAGAGAACTGTGACATACGGTTTTCTTGCCAAGTATAGCTTAACAGCAAAATTTTCGCGACGAACAAAGATTTTTGGCCTTCGACGCATAATATACTAGTTCTTGCAGTAAAAATTATACGGACGGATTCCTCTCACCCTTCTGAGCAATATTCTGAAAACAGAACTCGAAAAATCGCAAAATTGAGCTTCGAAATGTGAAATTAGTACATTTCGATACAAGGGTGAAAAATAGTAGATTTCGCACCGAGTTTATGAGATTGTAGCTCGCTTCTGAGCGATTGGTTTTCGGCCTGAGCCGCAGGCGAAGATCGAAATAATCGCTCGGAGACGAGGAATCTCATGAACGAGTTGTGAATACTATTCTTTACAATTTTGTAAGCACTCCAACATCGGAAAATTGGGACAAATAGGTTCTACACCCGTGTATCGAACTGTGTTTTTCGACACGCTGTGTGGAAAAGTGTCTTCTCTGCACTGATTTTCCACTTTTTCACACGGTTTGTCGAAAAACACAGTTCAATATACGGGTGTAAGACCTATTTTTCCCATCCTCGAATTGATTCCAACCTTCGCTTATAGCTCAGTCCGGAAACCCATCACTCGGACGCGAAAGAGAGTTTTACTACACTTGTATCAAAATGTACTATTCCGACAAACTGTGCGAGATGGTGGAAAATCAGTGCGGAGAAAACACTTTTCCACACAGCGTGTCGAGAAACACGTTTCCATCGTTGTCTCAGTTTCAACTTTTTGCACTTACGGTTTTTCTTACCAACAACAGCAGTGCTGAAGTGCGCATTGCCAATGTATCAATTTGTTTATTCACTTTCCCAAAGTCTCTTGATAAAGCAGCAAAGCACTCTGAGCCTGTCGAAACGATCGCCAGTCCAGCACCGCCAAATGGCTAATTTAGTGGCAAATTCTCGCTCGACGAGCTTACTATTTGACAAATCTCCTAACGTTATAAGGTTGCCAGGATAGCAGACCAACTTGCACTGTCCGAGTACAGCATCAACAATTCTTCAATCTACCTAAAAATTTTGCTAACCGAGCCAATTCATTCTTAGCATGTGCGTAGACTCCACTATTTTTTCTTTTTTTTTTCATGTACCTAGGCTGTCCACTATTTTCTATCATTGCTTTGAATTATTTGGAATTATTGCCGGGTCTCACTATCTTGGTCACAAAATGACATAAGGCGACGATTCCTCCGTTGCTTCTGATTTTTTTTCTTCTAATTTCCACAAAGATACTTGATCAGTATTTATCAAAATTTTTAATTGAATCTTTTGTCTAAGTGCCTCGACAGAAAGTGCTCGATGTTCTTTTCTCCAATTTTTGCCCTGTGTATAAGCAAAGGCGCTCGCTTTTTATACGCTTTTTTATACGCTTTTATTCTACTTCACTTTGGCCATATTGTTTCATGCACAAGCATCCGGTACTCAACTAGTCAGCAGGCACGTCTCTCGCCGTAAGAGCAAGAGAGAGAAAGCCTTTTCATACACGCGGTTCCGGTACCGAGCTAGTCAGCGCGTGGATGAGCTTTTAGGTTAGATTTATTGCTCTCTGAAATTTTCGCGCCCGTAAGCTCCATCTTTTTTTTGACTCTCTCTCTCTCTCTCTCTCTCTCTCCCTCTCTCCGCCTTTCTCGTGCACTCGACCCTAACCTAACATGCATCAGCCGCGCGTTTCCACTCCGTGCAGCAAAAGACCGAAAGCGGCCCAGGGTTGGCTAAACAACCAAACCAAACTCTACTGCAGGGCTTGGTAATCCATACATCATTTTCGATGCATTTTTGCTGGCAGCTGGCGGCGGCGCGCACACACAGGCTCTCGAGATGAGATAACTACGGTTATTACAGTTTCATATTTTTTTAGTGACACGGATATGCTTTACGCATAACCATCCGACTAAAAAATATAAAATAAAAAAAGGTTAGAAAAAATGGAGTTTTTACGATACGCTTTTATTCACAGCTCTAATATTTTTCTCAACAACTAAAAAGCATGAAATAATCTGAAATTCCATCAGTCAGCCCAGTTCATTTTGAGAAAAATCTTATGACATGTCGTTGCCTACACCTGTTATCTCAGAAAATAATTGTTGAATTCGGTGTTCATCTATCTCTCGGGGATCCCTCTCAACCCATCACGATGAATCTCGGAGAACATTCACTGTACCATAATTACAGATGATAAAAGCGTGGAGTGATTTTTCCCCGTACTTCAAATTCTCGATTGCTAATGAGAAAATGTCCACAGATCATGCACTTCTTGCCCGGAAGCTCAGCACGCCACGCTTTTATCATCTGTGATTATGGTACAGTGAATGTTCTCCGAGATTCATCATGATGGGTCGAGAGGGTTCCCCGAGAGATAGATGTGTTACCGTGAATGTCCGAAGTCAGTGAATCCTAAGATTTCCTAGTGACTCCGTACATTCACTGAGCTCACCAGTGAATATCCGACATTCACTAGTGAATCTCAAGATTCCCTAATAGAGCCAGTGAATGTATGTCATATGCACCTGACTTCGGACATTCACTAGTGATTCTCAAGATTCACTGGTCTGCATCGGTGAATGTCAGAATCGAATCAAAAATTAACTTTTGAAAATCCAACAAGATCGGGATTGGGTTTAAACAATTCAATATAATCCTCTCATAACAGTCAAAGTAACTGTGCCTAATTTGCCCCCTCTTGAATTCTCAAATGTACGCACCCGTAGACCTTGCCGCTCATTTCTTTTATGTTTGTTACGTTGAAATATGAGAAAAGAAACATTTTGAACCGATCCCCAATGACCCGCGCATATTTCTTACAACAAAAAAGTGGTTTTCGGTTCTTTTGACTTCTTTTTTGATCTTTACTAAAAGCCATGTCAAACAAAATTGATGTGACCAATTATTCAGCGTCCTTTAGCTTACTTTCTTCATCTTTGTCCCAATTCTAAAATACTTTTTGCCGAATTGCAAAATTCGATTTCTATCCAATTCTACACTGAAAATAGTGCCGTGTTCCTCATTTGCCCCCATAGTCTTTTTCCAAACTCGGTCCTCACTCCATTCAAGAACATTAATCTACCCTAAGAGTTTTGGAAAGAGGTAAAAAAAGCTACAAAATGAACTGAAGTACGTCTTATTTGGAGGTCTGGGAGCCGAAATATCCCGATTATACGAAAAACTCGTATAATCTCATGGAAATAGGCCTCTTTTCCCCGTGAGTGCAAATTAGGAACACACTGTGTAAAACTCGCAAAACATCTTTCTGTGCAAGAATCAAGATAGCTCGGCTCTCCTTTTGTTGAAACCAAACGTACCTTAGCTCATTTTGAAGGTCTTGAAAGAAGCTTTGAAATGAGCTGAAGTACGTCGAAAATTATTGGGATGAGCTAGAATGGCGAGCAAACCAAAAGTAGTGGGGGGCAAATTAGGCACACTTATATTACATGATTCACAAAGATTAACGCATGATGATACAAATTGAAACAGAACTAAAATTCGTCACCTTACGCGTTTGTACAGATCACGGCGTTGAAAAGACATGTGAATATAAATTTTTCTTTCATTTGTTACATTAATCCAGACTGTGATGACACCTAGAATTATATGAAAAATTTTTGACATTACGGGTTGGGATCGACGGCTCGGTTGACTGCGCGGAAATCCGGTTGATGATCGAAGTTCATTTCTATATTCTACGACCTATGTCAAGAAGGTGAGTTCGGACATTCACCGATGTACACCAGGGGCCGTATTATAAATTTGCGGGTATAGGTGGCGCTTGCCGCTAACCTGTCAATTTGCCGCTATCCGCAAAAAAGTCAGTTTGCCGTGTAATGCCGTCTGCGTTTTGCGGTGCCGTAGAAATATTCGCAAAATGCACGGCCTTCCCCCGACTGTTTATTTTGCAGTTGGGGGAAGGCCAAATGGGCGATATCAATCAAGAGGACCTAAGCGTTTATTGAAGGTTACACCGACGACGGGAACAATATAATCAATTTTGAGTGAGCAAACAAGAACCATCCATACAACTTTGAGGTTATGGTGTGCACGAGGTCGCAGCAAGAAACGGAACAAGCAGGTAATTCATCTTTAAATAATAAGGTAAGCAACATCTTCTCACCGTAATTTGCTAACTCCTGGGTAAACCTACACTTTTAGGATATGTTCAAGGCCTAAGTAGCAAACTTTTTCCTGAAAATCCTGTAATGCGAAACACGTGAAACAAAATCCGTCAAACGCAATTTTTTACGGCAAACACTATTGACACGGCAGCGCAAAACACAACAAACCCGGCGAACTGCAGACGGCAAACTGACTTTTTTGCGGATAGCGGCAAATTGACAGGTTAGCGGCAAGCGCCACCTATACCCGCAAATTTATAATACGGCCCCAGTGAATCTTGAGAATCACTAGTGAAAACCCGGAGTGCGATTCGATACCGGACATTCACTAAGCCCACCAGTGAATGTCGGACATTCACTAGTGAATCTGCAGAGTTCCTGATGGCCTTAGTGAATCTGCAGATTCACTAGTGATTGTCCGACATTCACCGATTTCGGACATTCACGGTAACAGATGAACACCGAATTCAACAGTTATTTTCTGAGATAACAGGTGTAGGCAACGGCATGTCATAAGATTTTTCTCAAAATGAACTGGGCTGACTGATGGAATTTCAGATTATTTTATGCTTTTTAGTTGTTGAGAAAAATATTAGAGCTGTGAATAAAAGCGTATCGTAAAAACTCCATTTTTTCTAACCTTTTTTTATTTCCCTGTTTCTTCTCCGTGGAAGTAGCGCCATTGCCCGCCCGTGGTGACCACTGCAACTACAGCGCCTATGCTTATACACGGGGGAAAAAATGGAGAAAAGAGCATCGCGCACTGGCGACAGAAAGTAACCGACGCAGTGCCGGGATCGACGTGTGTGAGCTCTTTTGAACAGTAAAGTTAAGCAATGCCTGGACATGATGAGATACTCGGATGGGCGACCGTCTATCTTTATCTAACCAAACCTTACTTGATGACCCGCATGAAAGTCTTCCGGACAACACCATACAAGATTTGTAATCAAAAAAATTGAGAAAATCACGCAGAAGAAGCAAGATTTATTCTGATTGGACAAGGGTAATGGCGTGAGCAGGCGCTCGCTTCTCTGAGATGCGAGGTTTTCATATTAAAGATTACAAGCAAGCTCAGGAAGAAGAGATGAGCTCGTGTAGAATTTTTGTCACTCGCGCTCGGCACGCGGAGGAATTACCCGGGCATGTCCCCTTGGCAGCATGTTGCTGGTCCCGTTTCTATTTTTTAGTTATAATAATGGGCTGGTTGCGCGCTGCGTTTGCTTCGTTTTGCATTCCCGAATGAACGCGCGAGGGAGGACAATGGGTCTCGGTATACCCAAATGCAATGCCTCAGATATACAAAAGACAGAGCGAGAAAGGAGGAAGGAGAGGAACGGGGTAATGGAGTGACAGAGGAAGAAACAGGGAGAGAGAGAGAAAGCTTGCGGTGTTATTAAAAACTCGCTCCCCTAGCGAGTGGAGTAGCTCCTGGCAATCTGCATCTCAATCCACCACCTGCTTTTGCTTTGCGGCCGCACACTCTCGCTGCGTTTTCAACATTTACATTGCCAACTCCAGTGGACTCCGGTATAGAATATTCGGAGAGAAGTCCAAAAGAGCATCACCATCGCGCACGACAGACCACCAGCGTAGAGACGAAATGACAAATAGATGACGGAAAGCTCGACAAATCTCGTCGGAAATCATTCCTTTGGGCGCTGGGATTTTTGAGAAACAATATCAAGGTTTATTTTTGTAAGAACATCTCATAAATAATGTAATATATCCTGAATGTGATTCAATCTTAAATTCATTGCAGTTCTTAATCTTTATAAGACCTTCAATTACCTTTCAAGTATATATGGTTTCGGAAGCCGAGTTCAGGATTCTATCATTATGATGTTCCCTAGTCAAAACTGGAGAAAGTAAATTCAGAGGTGAAAACATAATTTCTTATTGAAATCTCCCGCGTTAAACTTGAGAAATTGTCAATATAGCCGCAATACATTGGCAATGTAAATTGGCGATGTATCCGCAATATATTGCCGCAGTATTGCTAATTGCAATTCGCAATATATTGCCAATATATTGCAAATTCTCGGAGAACATTTTTTCTCCAGAACTAAGCAATACATTGCGGATATATTGCATATCGAAAGTTTTGAAAAATTTTTATCTGGGATGTAGCCATTGGAAGATGACTTTATTCTACTTCTACGCTCCATTCCAGTCTCACTTTTCATTCACATACAGGCAATCAGACTAATAAGCGAAGATGATATTTGTTGTGTAAACGAGCAGATTGGTCTGCTCGACCTCTGAGAAAAGAAAAGATTGTGTTAGATTTGGACGCTGAATTATTCCGTTTTGATGATTTTGCTGGGAGAATTGGACCACCGTCAACGGAATTGGCATCAAGTTGTCTCGGCTACCAACGAATCAGATAAGTACCCCAGGTTGTCCTTAAATCGTATGAATTTTCTCGGGAATTCGAGCCGCATAACCTCTCCCGATGATAAAGAATTTTTCAACGGGTTCGTTGTCGCTTTGTGATTTTAAACGATTTCGTAGAGCAGAGCACAAAAACATCATAGGGATCGAGAATCAAATTCACAATCCATCGCGCTCACTTTGCAATGCTGCTGACATGCGCCGTCGATCCAGTAAATGTCACAAATTGGTAAGAAAACCTGATGCTTTGTGTATGATATTGTATTTTATAGATCGAGCAGATGCATGCCCCTCGACTAGCTGACCGAGATCGAAGGGTGAGGACCGAGGCGAGGACCGTCGCGTCGCCGAGACGCATGAAGATCTGACTTTTCCATCAGCAGAATGTAATAGCAACATATACAGCCAGGGCGACTACAGCTGACAAACATCTACACCCTGATGTGATGTGCGGTGTGCTATTTTCATTCGCAGAAAATTTGTCACAGCTAAAGGGCTGCTGAATTATTTTTCTCAAAACTATTCGACGTCGAGTGTAATCTTCGATGTGATTTTTTAAACTATTTTCTAGTTGAATCGACAAAGAGTACTGTAAGTCTCGTGGCAAATCACCATCTTGACTGTATTTTCCAATGCGAAATGTACTGATTGCCTGTATGTGAATCAAGAGTTAGGCTGACAAAGCGTAGAAGTAGAATAAATTCATCGTCCAATGGCTACATCCCAGATAAAAAGGGACTAGGCATTGTGAATCGGCCCCCGTCAGATATGGCCCACGGAGTGACTTCCCCCAGTTTCTGATACCAAAGTGAGTGAGAAAAAACTATCTCATCGTGTTTGCCGGGTCATTTTACTTCGAAAACCGTTTTGAAAGTATCATTTTTGGTGGTGGAAAGTAGTCAAAAATGCGAAAAATCACTTTTAAAGCAAATTTGAATTCAGTAATTTGCATCTCCTGCGCATGCGCGTCGCTCTGCATCTCTAAAAATATTTTTAATCGCTAGCCAGTATAATTTCCTTCAAAATGACTACTTGAAAAAGTCGATTTGACGCAGTAGAACCCGAGATACAGGTGGTCCAAAAAGTTGAAAAATCCAAGGTGCCAAATCCGTAAACCCATGCCCCCTTCAATGGCGGAGGGGGGGGGGGGGGGGCGGGTGGTGCGATTTTTGAGTGGGACTGTTTGAAAGACGTGAACATGTGTCTTCATTGTATTTTTTGACGTAGAAACCGAATCCGTGGTCAGTTTTGTCCCCAGCCCCCGAGATTTTTCATTAGACTCAAAAAACCGACCCGAGAGTTCAGAGTCGTTCTCAGGATTGTTACACACTTTTAAGATGCATGACGAGTGTGTAAGTAGGTTTGAGTCGAATACATATTGAATAGAACTATGTTTTCCCATGTATTTTGAGGAGCTGAAGATGATGCAAATGGTTTTGAGGCTCGGGAATTAGATGGGAGTGAGATATAAACGCCATGATGCAGTTTTCTCTGGTAGGATTAAGGAGGCTCGAGCGCGTAGGAGCGTACCGAGCACGGGGCCCCGCGCGCCTTTTCCCCTTCCATCGCGTCATTGGCGCTATACATAGGTATACTCACAATGCAAGCGCTGGCTGCAATGCTAGCTTTTTTACTTTCACTCTAATTTTCTCGAAATTTTGATGGTTGACCCATGGTTTTCCTGGTATCAATTTATAGGGAATGGATAAAAGAACTGTTTCCTTTGGTCAGAACAGAAATCATATGAATAGTTAGCCCGCAATCTCATCTTAAAGCGTCTGGCCCATAAGGTTACGTGTAGTCAGAAATAATTTTCGAAGTCAATTTGCTCACGATTTTGGTGGTTGACCCCATGATTTTCCAACGGTTTTACATTTCTAGTAGTTTTAGCTATAGTTTAAGCCCACTTGCGCCAAAAACAAATGTTTTATTAAAAAGTGCTCGAGCCTCCTTAAATCGTCGCCCCCGAAGAAGAAAATCACCTCACGTTGTTCTCCCAATGCATTTTTAAATAGGGATGTGTTTTTCTTCGTCGGGGGTGACGATATAACAAAATATAGATCCGCCAGAAAAAATTTCACTCCCTCCTAATTCCCGAGCATCAGAACCATCGGCATCGTCTTCAGCTCGTCAAAGTACATGGAAAAACATAGTCTTATTCAATATGTATTCCACTCAAACTTTCTTACACACTCGCCATGCATCTCAAAAGTGTGTAACAATCCTGAGAACGACTCTTAACTCTCGGGTCGGTTTCTTGAAACTAATGAAAAATCTTGGGGGCTGGGAACAAAACTGACCACGGATTCGGTTTGTACGTCGAAAAATACATTAAAATCACAAGTTCACGTCTTTGGAACAGTCCGACTCAAAAATCACGTTTTGCAGGCTCATTGAAGGGGGCATGGATTCACGGATTTGGTACCTTGGATTTTTTAACTTTTTGGACCACCTGTATCTCGGAGTCTACTGCGTCAAATCGACATTTTCAAGTGGTCGTTTTCAAGGAAATTACACTGGCTATCGATTGAAAATACTTTCAGAGATGCAGAGCGACGCGCATGTGCAGGAAATGCAAATTACTGAATTCAGATTTTCTTTAAAATTGGTTTCCGCATTTCTGACTACTTTCCACCACCAAAAATGATACTTTTTAGAACGGTTTTCGATGTAAACAGACCTGGTGAACACGATGAGATGCTTTTCTAACGTCTCAATCACAGATAAATAGGTTAAAAATAAATTTTTATTCTTTCTGAATTTTTTTCAGGGCCTTGACAAACAATCATGGATCCGCAAATATTTTCCTGTTGATCGCCATAGTTTCAAAAATATATCAAAGAAAAATTCAGATTGATCCATTGAAATGCTTCAGAATGCGATTGAATGAAAGGAACATCGATTTTTAGGGAATTTGAGATAGTTTTTAGGGTACCCTAGAAAGTGAGGACGACCTTGGGACCTATGGAACCTTTTTTCCCACTCACTTTGGTATCAGAAACTGGTGGAAATCACTCCGGGGGCCATACCCGACGAGGGCCGATTTACCATGTTTAGCTGCCTAGTCCCTTTTTCAAAACTCTCGATATGCAAATCCGCAATGTATTGCTTAGCTGTGGAGAGAGAATGTTCTCCGAAAATTTGCAATATATTGGCAATATAGCATAGCATGAGTTTTGGCGAAATATTGGCAATATATTGCCAATACTTCGGCAATATACAACTTGTTACAGAATTAGTGTATATCCCGGAAAAGGTATGTAGCGCGGAGTTTGTAGCTTCGATTGGTGAATTCGGAATACTTTGTATTAATTTTCTGAGTTTGTAACTCTCGCGAGATTTTTCAGCGTCGCGGGAGCAGCGTTAAGAGACTAATGCTTGATGCTTAATCGTTATACCAAATCATTACATTGTGTATTCTGCTAGGTTACCGTTTAAGGTATGAGCAAGCTCCCTTATTGTTGATTAATGATCATAATTTTCCTACGTGAAAGGTTGGGGCACGGTAATCATCACGTGATGCAGTGTACTGTGCTTGGCTGTGACCGGTGAGTGCTCTGCCGCGGCAGTGGCGGTGGCGTCATCTAAATTGAATTAATTTTTTCGCGGAGACAACCACGCAGTGTTGTTCTTGGTGCTGTTTCTGATTGTGTGTCTGGGCGGGGGGCGGTGCGGGGGCAAACGTCCAGTCGAAATGTGTATTGTGTGATCAAGCACGCCTCAATTGCCGACGAGGAGAAAGCCACTGCCTCGGCCAATGCAGCAGACGGTCAACATGCCACGTGGCAGCAGAAACGCCGACCACGCGATGCATCTTCAGCAGCCTCTCCTTCACGGAGAGACCAAAACGTACTCGCGAGGACGTCGCGCGGCCCCGCGTCTGGCTCGGCGTGCTCGCGGCGTGCAGTGCGCGACATCGGAGTGTCTGACCCGTTTCGATCATGTTGTGCATGTTACCGTGGCGATGCGCAGGACAACGATGTGACCGGCTCCTCGGAACTGTTTTGAGAGCCGCGGCGATGTTTCGACTTCCTTGTTCTCGTCTTAATATCATAAAAATGGAACCGCGTGTCTTTATCTCGATAATTGATCACTCATTGGTTTCAGCGCCCTCCGCTCATGGAAAAAATAAATCGATTTGAGGCCTCTCCGAGAAGACTATTGTTCATATATGACTTCTAAAACAACATTTGTAACCTGTTAATTAGCTTAATGGTAGGGCGCAAGCTTCGTAGTCCAAAGATCTTGGGTTCGAGACCCGAAAACCACAATTTTTTTTTCTTCATGTAAGGTTCATAATTTTCCCTCAAATTTCTAAATTCTCCATCTTTTTTAGAATCAAAATATAGTACCCTATAGTTTGTTATAATTTTTCGGTACTATATTCTCTGTACAAGAAAAAACTTCGAGATATTTCCACTGTAAGTAAATCATGCATCGAATCTCTCCTATTTCAATGTTAGATCTTTATATACATTAGCTCACGTTAGATGACGAATTTCATCGACACCTCGACTCCAAGCTAGATAAGTAGAGCCCAAGTGACCATCCTTAAGGCTTTGGAACTGATCTGCGTCGGATTATACTCTTCACGCGATTGAAATAGTTTGTTCTTCAAATGTATGTCCGTACAGAGTATTCAGAGGAATAAAAATTTATGAGATAAGTTTTGAATTCATATTCATATAATTTTTAAATTCATTGTAAAATTAAAATTGATAATATTTATATTTAAATAATAAATATTGAAGAACTGAGGAGATTCATTGCATGATCTATCTATCGTAAAATGATTTCAAAGTTTTTTCTTCTGCAAAGAATATATTACCGAAGAATTGTAACAGACTATAGGGTACTGCATTTTGATTCTAAGAAAGATGGAAAATTTAGAAATTTGAGGCAAAATTATGAACCTTACACGAAGAAAAAAAATTTTGGTTTTCGGGTCTCGAACCCAAAATCTTTGGACTACGAAGCTTGCGCCCTACCATTAAGCTAATTAACAGGTTACAAATGTTGTTTTAGAAGTCATATATGAACAATAGTCCTCTCGGAGAGGCCTCAAATTGATTTATTTTTTCCATGAGCGGAGGGCGCTGAAACGAATGAGTGATCAATTATCGAGATAAAGACACGCGGTCCCATTTTTATAATATTAAGACGAGAACAAGGAAGTCGAAACATCACCGCGACTCTCAAAACAGTCCCGAGGAGCCGGTCACGTCGTTGTCCCGCGCGTCGCCACGGTAACATGCACAACATGATCGAGGCGGGTCAGACACTCCGATGTCGCGCGCTGCACGCCGCGAGCACGCCGAGCTAGACGCGGGTCCGCGCGACGTCCTCGCGAGTACGTTTTGGTCTCTCCGTGTTGTTGACTATAGTTTGTAGTGCATATTTAGTGGGTCTGTGTGAGCGTGGCGGGTCATGCTTTCGTTGCACCGAAAGCATGAAACGCGATCATCGTGTGCCAGCAGCATGATAACATGATACATTTTGAAGTCGAAGTGATAATCATGTTGCCAGTCGCCCCGTGTGTGTCGGTCTGTTTGTTTCTCGTATGCCCTTTTTCAGGTCTGCGGTGCATGAAGATCACAATTGCGATGGCTGGATTGAGGCTGAAGAAAGAGTGTCGCTTCATATCGAAATCTTTTTGTTTTTGCGATTAGATAATAATGTGTGTCGCGTAAAAAAACAGAGGTGGCTTATCTGCGGAATTTTTCTCTCGGCTGCTATCGAACATCACTTGCATTCTCGTTGAAGTCGTTGCGCTTCAGATGCATCATTAAATGATCCCATAGATAGTATTATTAGTAATAGTGTAGGATAGTTCTTCGATGGAGGGAACCTACAGACTTGTTTGTGAGTGCTCTGCCAGGATCCCGTACATTGCGCATGCGTAGTCTTAATTGCTGAATCGCCTTGATGCAACCTGTGTGTCAGGCCGTCAGTTGCTGTGGCATCGTGAATATGAAGATACCATACTTGGTGCTGATCGGATTCTTTGCAGTTAGACGAGAAACTTTCATCCTGAATACATTCGAAGAAAAAAATGACCAAATCCTCGGTGTTGTGCGCTTCACTCTCGAGTCAGCCTGTTACGCTAATCAAAGGGAACTGGTGAGCATCAGTTGTACTTCTTCTTCATCAGCGAGTGTAACGTGGGTCTCTCTTGGCTATGGTCACGAATGTGCCACATAAAAAAAGTAGACTGCAGCGCCGCGTATGGCAGAAAATAACCTGACGCTGTTGTGGTCCCAGCGAGTTGCGTCGTCGCTGCGGGGAGTGAGCGGGGAGGCCAAGGTCACACGGACATGGAAATTTTACCTATCTGCGTGAGGACCACCACGGCGTAATGCGCAAGCTAACCGCTAGTTGTCTCGCACAAGCAATTTGACCACAGCGAATTGGGAATCGACATTTGGCCTGTGAATTAGCCGATTCAATTGATTTAATGATCAGCTTTCATCCGAAATCTAACGTTGAGTGATGCTGATCGCCTTGGCGTTCGATCGGAATCCACTGACTCTCGTGAATGCATCGAATAGCGGATGGCGTCGACTACCGCTCGAGCATTGTATAATCTTCTGGCGGAGCGCTATTCTTAGATAGCGATCGCCATTGACTTTTCAACTTCCAGATAGCAGAAAATAGTCCAGAAGGAGAAAATAAATGATCAATCACTCCGGAGTTCGATCGGAATTCACTAGTTCTAGCATCCGCATCAAATTGTGGAGAGCGTCGACTACCACTCGAGCATCGTATCATCTTCTCGCGAAGCACTATTCTAATATATCGATCGCCACTGACTTTTTAACATCCACGTTGTGCAAGATGGTGTGAATGAAAGAGAGAAGTGATCAATTGGTTTAGAGTCCGATCCGAATCCGCAAATTATTAAATCTGTATTGAATTGTAGAGAGCGTCGACTACAGCGCGAGCATCGTATCATCTTCTCGCGGAGCACTGTTATAATATATCGATCACGATTGACCCTTCAATTCCCCGATAGCAGAAAACGTTGCAAATGGCGGAGAAAATGTATCAGTTGCTTTGGAGTTCGATCGGAATCCGCTAATGCTCACATGAGTATCGAATGGCGTGGAGCGTCGACTACCGCTCGAGCATCATATCATATTTGGATCGCCTTTGACTTTTCAACATCCTTGTCGAAAAAATGGTGTAAATGGGAGAGAAAAGCAGTCAATCACTTCAAAGTTAGATTCGAATCCGAGAAAATTTACATCTGCTTTGAATTGTAGGGAGCGTCGACTACCGCTCGAGGGTCGGCTCATCTTCTCGCAAAGCACTATTCTCAGATATCGATCGCCTTTTTTTATGCATTGACTTTTCAACTTCCAGATTGCAGGGAATAGTCCAGAAGGAGAAGATGAAGGATCAATCACTCTGGAGTTCGATCAGAATTCACTACTTCGAGCATTTGCCTCAAATTGTGGAGAGCATCGACTACCGCTCGAGGATCCGGTGATCTTGTCGCATCTCCCAATATTAGAAGACGAGTCGCCGTCAGTACCTGTACATCTGTCATTGGGGAGAGGATTCTTCGGAAGAAGGAAGAGGGGAAGCGCTAAGAACTTGAGATCAGATACTTATTTTTTCTCCTTCTACGTTGGGAAGAATGTTATTGCAGAAAGGGTCGACTACCGCTCGACGATCGAATTATTCAATCCCAAACCTAAGTTTTCGTATGTGCATCGTCTTCGACTCCTTGATTCCCAGATAACAGAGAGTGGTATTGAAGACGATGAACAGAAATTAATTGCGAGTCATGATCTGCAGAATAGCATCCGTGATGCCTAGATTGAATAGAAATCCATATCCATCGCGTACGCGAGGCACCTCGCTCTCGCGTACGCGAATCATCCAAAGAATCCACAACAGCTCGAGTTGGAAATGTTCCGCATCGTGAACGAGTCCATGCCTCCAAGGATGCGGCTCGTGCGCGCGAGGAGAATCAAATCAGCGCACGCGAGTCATGATCGGTAGAATAGCACACCTGAATTTTGGATGGCATAGAAATCCATATTCATCCCGTACGCGAGGCACCTCGGTCTCGCGCACGCGAATCGTCCAAGAAATGCTCTGCAGCTGAAGTAGGAAGTTCTCGCGTCGACGAGAACCATTGCAACGTGGGCGAATCTATGCCTTCAGAGATAAGTCCAGCGCGTGCGAAGGAGGATCAGATTAGCGCACGCGATCCATGATCTGCAGAATAGCATCCATGACGCTTAGATTGCATGAATCAACGTATCCACATCGCGTACGATAGGCACCATTACGTTCATGTACGCGAAACAACTGAGATGTCTATCGCGGTGCATGGGTATTCATGCGCGAGCGAGATACATTTTAACGCACGCGTGGTTAACGAGGAGGAAATGCCGTAATCGCGCAAGATGTTTTCCAAACTAAGCGCACGCGAGTCAACTGTCCATCGCGTACGCGAGTTTCGGATCGCTCGTGCATGTGAGACATCTTCACGAATACGTACACGAATCAACCGATATGTCTATCGCACCACATGTGTATTCTCGCGCGAGTGAGATACATATTCGCGTACGCGAGGAAAAAGAGGAGAAGCTGCCGATCGCACACAAGATGTTATCCAAACTTAGCGTACGTGAGCTCTGAATTTCTTGAGAATATGAGTCGCTCGCGCGAGCGAGTCAACTCTAACTTCGCGTACGTGAATCAGACGAGGAGTCCACCGCATCTCATGGTTATCCTCGCGCGAGTGAGATACATATTTCCGTACGCGAGGCTGAAAGAGAGAAGATGCCGATCGAGCACAAGACGTTATGTCCGAGTCTACATAAGAGAGCGAGCGCGCACCGAGAGTGCTCTTGCGCTCGCTCTCGCCGCTCTGCAACGAAGGTTCAATCATGTTTCAAATTAGTGTGCTAAGACTGAAGGGATAGTCTCGCACCATAGGATCATAGTTCTAACATCAAAGCTAGGAATCATCACGGGGGGGGGGGGTATCAATCCCGCAACTCAAGAAGCCTCCAAAACCGCAAACATGCGAATGCTCGGCCTGAAATTTCTGTTGAGAGCTTATGTCAGATTCGAGGATCGATTACTGCCCCGATAGAATTTTGAGTTCATTAATTTTCTTTCGGGGTGTTGCGATCGATTCTTCTTGCAATCAGAAAATTCTTTCATTAACATCCAGGTTTTATCGCAGGTTTACTTGTTATTCTGGGTTTTGAGATTGATTTCTCTCACGGACACTATTTTCGGTTCTAGTATTCGAGTATTAGGAAGTTTGATTACCTTAGTGAGTTTTGGGATTCACTTCTGGTCGCATTTTGGTCCCCGGCTGGTTTATCGATAGAAGCATCCGGATGTTTGCAATAGTTTGGTTACTTCCTTAGATTTTGAGAATAATTTTCTCAGGCCCAGTTTCCGAGTGTTTGCGGTTTTGGGGGCTTCTTGAGTTTCGGGATTGAGGCCCCCTTCCCCGTGATAATTCATTGCTTTGATGTTAGAATTGTGTTTCTATAGTGCGAGACTACCCCGTCAGTCTTCGCACAAATTTTATCATATAAAAAAACCGGCATTATTGAGCGGCGAGAGCGAATGCACCCCGCGAGAGCGCTCTTGGACCCCGCTCTCCCTCTTATGTAGACTCGGCCTATCCAAATTCAGCATACGCAAGCTCCAAATTTCTTGGGAATATCAGTTGCTCGCGCACGCGAGTCATCTTTACGTTCACGTGTCTCGGATTGCTTGAGCGCTCGAAACGCTCGTGCAAACGAATCATCTCCACCTTCGCGTATGCGAATAAGCCATTGAGTCCACAGTGGCACCAGATCGGGATCCCCGAGCGCGCGAGGTAAATTGTACAACCAAACTCAAACTGAACAACAAAAGAAGCTGATTGCGCACAAGCTGTATCTCAATTATAGCGAGTCATATCTGCCCATGCGTAAACAAACTGGCTGAGAGGCGCCTCGTTCCTGTTAATAACAATGAATATTCTACTTTTGGAGGCTCCGCTGAGTCAACAGACAAGACGATTGTTGAAATTGAACTATTTTCGTGCTTGTGTTTGACCCTCCTATTTGAGTCATATTGAAGAGCCTCAATGACAATGAAATAAGGTAGCTCACCTTTACACGAGTCGCATTCTGGCAGCTAAATGGAGCACCCTCACAACCATGCTCGAATGAAAATCTGAAATCCACGCGCAAGCGGAGCATCTTCACCACCGCGTACCCAAATCGGCCGTAGAATGCTCTACGCCACATCGTGGAAGTTATCAGCATGCGCGGAGTCTATTTCACGTACACAAGATAGAACTCGGGAAGTATCTGAGCAATAGAACCGCTTGCGCTGACGGGACTGGATTCAGGAGTTCAAGGTTAGTTAGATTCGCAGAAGATGAGGATTTCCCTGTAGTGCGGGCGATTTGGATCTAGCGTACGCGAGGCTCGATCAGAGTGAAAATTTATCTGTTCTGCGCACCCGAACAATCTTCAATGACCCGTACGCACATGAGCCAACAAATGTATAACATAATTTTCGGGAGTATTTTGCGCGTGCTAAACCCATAATAGCGTACTCGAGTTCGAGATACAAAAATGACCAGATCAGCAAAAACGACTGACAGACGCGAGTAATTCACGTCATCGAATAAGTTCCACTCCAGAACAAAATGGCAAGACGCGAAAAAAATTGAATTGCGAGGCGCCGAGGGCCTTCTACTCCACTTATCAAATCACCCAACCAATCATGTGTACTGCACAAAGGAAAATTTTACATGCGAAGGTTGCCAGAATTCGCGTACGCAAAGGTGTACTAGAAGAGTACCCAGACGATGTGACTGCTCGCACACGCAAGAAATTCCGACCTCAGCGAGCGCGAAGCTCGTGTTCGAGATAGTGACGAGATGTAGACAATTTCTCGCCGATGCAAGCGTTTTCAACTGAACTCGCACGAGAAACGGTGAGTCTTGTTATGACGTTTTTTGCTTACGCGAGTATCGACTGCATTTACTAACCTCGACAACGCTGATCTCTCACACTCACGTGAGAGAGCACAACATCAGCTTTAAACACAAGGGAGTAAAAGACTCAAGCTCGCCACAGCTAAACTGTGCTAAAATTGAATACAGTGACCAAATTTTAGAATGACTCAAGAGTGACACTGCTCGCAATCAGCATTACTTACCGTTAGATTTCGGATGAAACTAATCATTAAATCAATTGAATCGGCTAATTTACAAGTTAAATGTCGATTCCCAATAGAGACCCACGTTACACTCGTTAATAAAGAAGAAGCACAACTGATGATCATCAGTTGCCTCTGATTAGCGTGACAGGCTGATTCGAGAGTGAAGCGCAAGCCACCGAGGATTTGGTCATTTTTTTCTTGGAATCTATTCAGAATGAAAGTTTCTCGTCTGTCTGCAAACAATCCGATCATCACCAGGTATGCTGTCTTCATATCCACGACTTCACAGCAACCGACGGCCTGATACACAGGTTGCATCAAGGCGGTTCCGCAATTTAGACAACGCATGCGCAATGCACGGGATTCTGGCAGAGCACTCACAAACAAGTCTGTAGGTTCCCTCCATCGAAGAACTATTCTACACTATTACTAATAGTACCATCTATGGGATCATTCAATGATGCTAGTGAAGCGCAGCAACTCCAACGAGAATGCAAGTGATGTTCGATAGCATCCGACAAAATTCCGTAGATACGCCACCTCTGTTTTTTTACGTGACACACATTATTATCTAATCGCAAAACACAAAAGGGTTCGATATGGAGCGACACTCGCTTTCCAGCCTCGAATCAGGCACCACAATTGTGATCTCCATGCATCGCAGACCTGAAAAAGGGCGGACGAAAGAGAAACAGACCGACACACACGGGGCGACTGACAACATGATTATCACCTCGACTTCAAAATGTATCATGGTATCATGCTGCTCGCGAACGATGATCGCGGTTCATGCTTTCGGTGCAACGAAAGCATGACCCGCCACGATCACACTGACCCACCAAATATGCACTACAAACTATAGGCAACAAGGAGAGGCTACTGAAGACGCATCGTGTGGCTGGCGTTTCTGCTGCCACGTGGCATGTTGACCGTCTGCTGCATCGGCCGAGGCAGCGGCTTTCTCCTCGTCGGCAATTGAGGCGTGTTTAATCACGCCATACACATTTCGACTGGACGTTTGCCCCCGCACCGCCCCCGCCCCGACGCATAATCAGAAACAGCACCAACAACAACACTGCGTGGTTGTCTCCGCGAGAAAATTAATTCAATTTGGATGACGCCACCGCCACTGCCGCGGCAGAGCACTCACCGGTCACAGCCAAGCTCAGTACACTGCATCACGTGATGATTACCGTGCCCCAACGTCTTACGAAGAAAAATTATGATCATTAATCAACAATAGGGCAGCTTGCAAATACCTCAAACGGTAACCTAGCAGAATGCACAATGTAATGATTTGGTGTAACGATTGAGCGTTGAGCATTACACTGTGAACATCACTCCCGCGACACTGAAAAATCTCGTTTTTCTCGCGAGAGTTACAAACTCAGGAAATTGTTACAAACTATTTCGAACTCACCAATTGAAATTACAAACTCCGGGCTACATACCTTTTCCGGGATATACACCAATTCTGTAACAAGTTGTATTGCGGATAGATCGCCAATTCACATTGCCAATCTATTGCGGCTATATTGTCAATTTCTTAAATTTCCATACGGGCTGCCAAAATTCCACTAGAGTAATGGAGATTTGTCATGTTTGCAAATACAGTGGAATTTCGATATAACGAACTTGAGGGGACCGGCCTCCGCCTTCGTTATATCGAGGTTTCGTTATATCGAAGTTTTGCACCAGAACCTCATGTGCAAGCCCTTTTGTGTACCATTTGAGCACGGAATGGGCAAAGCAATGGAATCCAGCGCTTTTGCCACTGAACAACTCTTCAATATCCAAGATTAGTAAGCCAAATAATCTGTTCCGACGATTGGGAGTATCGTCGTCGCTGACAAGAGCCATTTTTTGCTCCGAAAAAGGTCGTATGGTTGGGTTCGAGCTTAGTTCTTGTTTGAGTTTTGAGAGATAACTTGTTGTCAAGGGACATAAGGATTTATGAATAAGGATTCATCTTTCTTCTCACTCCTCAGCGACGGTTTTGCAGTCTTAGAAGGAAATCCGGTATGATATCCTCAAAAAAGAGTCGAAAGATGGTCTCGAATCTCGAAATTTGATCGGTCATCAGTAAGCCTCTCATTGGCTTTCGTTTCACCGAAGTTTTTGAGGATTTTGTTGACTCATAAGTCGCTGAGCACACCCTGCATGAGATTTTCAACTCTGTGATCGTTATAAATCTCTCGCAGAGACTACACTACTCAATCTCTTTTGGGAATTCTACTTTATTTTTCGGACAAAACTTCGTTATAATGAGGTTCAACTTCGTAATAACGAGGTAATTTAACACAGGCGGGGATACGAAATTCAAAGGACCGGAGCTCTAATTCGTTATGCAGAGGATTTCGTTATATCGGAGTTCGTTATATCGAAGTTCCATGTAGTACATATCGCACCAAGTTCATGAAATTGAACTCTTGCCCCGGAGCGATTGGTTTTCGGCCTGAGCCGCAAGCCAGAGTCAAAATAATTGGTAGGAAGCAGGAAAATTCATCAGAGAGGCACCATATTACTATATCTCGTAACTTTGGAAGCACCCAAACATCGGAAGATTGCGAAAACATATTTTTTGATCGGCCGAGTTGGTAGCAAAGTACCCGGACGTAAGATACTAGCACGCCCAGTCGATTCAAAATAATACAGATATCCGGACATCTCGAAAATTGAAAATGCTCATTCCTCAGGATTTTAGATCATTTAGGTACACATTTCTTCCGGTACACCGTATCACATCTGTTGGGGCGACAGCAATGCTCGATCAGGTGATCGATAATGCGTGTGCGCTTGAGGATTTGTGTGGGCATGCGAGAGCGAGTCAGCGAGCGCGAGCCGCGATAGTCATCGCTGTAAGCCGGCACAGTTCACTGTCGAGCTGCAGTATACATAATACTTGTGGTCCATATCTACTTGATTATAAATAGTTAATAAATAGTGTAATTATTAGTGTATACTAGTGTTGGAGTTTCTCAACCCACAGCCTTTCCTACCCTGTCATACACAACAACATCTAGAGCTAATATGTTGATCTAAATCAAGCTTCCTCAGTAATGGTTATCGAGCGGCGCGGCGTAGCGGTGTTACTTGTGTCAATTTAGGGCATGCCGGCTCAACTCACCACGGATCGTCTGATCCGACTGTGACCCAAAAGTGCTTTCCGCTGGAGGAAACTTTCGCTCGCCGTAAGTACATGGAAAATGGGAGTTTTTCCAATAAGAAGCAAAATCAACCTCGGAGCCGTTTTTGAGAAATATTAATGAGACTATCATCCCATAATCATTTTCATTTTTCTTCATAAAAATAGTCCACTACTCTAAATTTCATGAACTCATTCCATGAAAATATCCTCAATGTTATACGAAAAATTTAGCAGATATTTTAGAAATTCGTTGTGTATAGAGCCAGAAGGGTTTTAAATAAGCTGCGCATACCACTGTGCAGAAAAATATGATCGAAATCGAGCATACTTCCTATTTCCGGCTCCGGTGTTCGACGTGGCGTTGATTACGTGGAAATATGCAGGTTGAAAAATCGTATATAGTAGAATAACATTGACTACGGGAAACTAACAATCCCTACTGCCGCACTCTCGTGCTATCAATCGTCGCTCGTCTGAGTCTTGTCTCAGCGCGTGGCGCTGCGTTGCAACTCTTCCTCGGAATACCTGTCGTCTGGGAAATTATCGATAACAATTTTGCGCAGCGGAAATTTCCTCGGTCAATATGTTCCAGTTAATTTTAGTTCACTCGACCGACACCATCAATACGCCAAAAGCACGCTTTGACACATGATGAAAATCGCTTGAAAGTTCGCGTTCTATATTCAAGAAAACAGGAAGGAATGTTTTCATTGACGTCGACATCAAAAAGTGATTTAGCGTGCTTCTATGAAGAGTACCAAGATGATTTCAGCACACCCTCAGCCCTGTGCATTCCGTGTGCAAGATATCTCTGCTTTACCAAGCAAACAAGCGAAATTGAGGCGATGCGGTCACCGTGCAACGTGACCATCGAACTTGAAAATACATCTTAAATAGGAATTTCGATCATTCCAAGTTTGAGACGAGTTCTCAAATAATTCTTATCATCTAACTGGAATTTGTCTGCTCTTCGTTTGTCCTAACTCGCGAGAGAATGGGGGGGAAGTGTGGAAAACTTGGTCGCGTAAATTTTCGAACCTAAACAGGTGTTACCCGTTATCTGCGAATGATACAGATCGGGAAGGTGCCGCAGATACCGAATCCGCGGATACGGAAGCATCGTTTTTATGGGAAAACGGGGGATACAGACTGTGATTAGAAGAAAGTTTGTTCGAAAAGAATGTTGTATAAGAATAATAGTGTTCATAAACGGAATGGAATGCAATAAATAACGACCTCTTCTACAAAACTGATAACTGATCACTTTTTTGAGAAAAAATATGTCATTCGGGTTTGTTCTGCTCATTTGATAGTGTCCGCATACAGTTCGTGGTAGCCCCTCAAAGCGATTTCAGAATGGTGCTTGAACTGAAGACTTCAAACCATCACTAGGCCACTGTCGATAGCTTCATCCATAGCGTCTTCGATCATCTTGATGATTTGAACTATTGATTTGGCTTGGATTACGTGAAGCTGCGATTTTTGAGTTTCATCCATGTATGCTTCGTCAGGCTCGATGAGGGTGGTTTCGGATCCATCGATTGACAGAGGTTCAAGTACGGCTTCCACCAATTATAGGTACTTATCTACCTCGATATTAGAGAAACCCTTGCTACCAACATGTTCAGCAAGATCAATAATTCCGTGCACAAACATTACGTACAGGCTCAACTCGAGAAAGCTGACCACCCAAAAGACCTGGCAGTGATTTTTTCAACCACCCAGCCGAGGTGGACGAGTTAATTTCATCCCATGATTCTTTGACGTATCCAATAGAATGGATGATGTTCAACTGCTTCCAAAACTTCTTTACTGCAGTTTTCGGGTGATCAGTGCTCACTTCTGATCAACTGACAATGTTCAACATCCTCCTCATCACACGCCTGAGATAGGTAGGCTTCGAAGGTTGCGATAACGGTTCGATCTATTGGCTGAATGAGGGAAGTCGCGTTCGGTAATAAAAACACGACTTGAACATCTGGGTGCAACGATTGCAATGTTTGAGGGTGGCTAGCTGCATCATCCAGTAGCAGTAGAATTTTGAAAGCGAGATTTTCCTACATTAGTTTCTCTCTCACTTTTGGGATGAATAAATTTTGAAACCACTCCGTGACATTCTTTTGCGTCACCGAAGCGCTTTTCTTAGATTTCTAAAAAAACTTGCAGTAGAGCCTCGTTCTTGTTCCTCAATGGGACTGACGTTTCTGATCGGTAAATAAGCATTGGTTTGCACTTAATCGTTACCGATGCATTTGCACACAAAAGCAATGTATATCTGGAATGCCAAACGAGATCCGTTGATGGTTTTACGAGTCAGAGTCGTAATTCTTCAAGAACGTCTGAAATTCACCTGTCTTTTGCAGCTCTGAACCTAGACGCCACCTTCTCTTCTTCAGTTAAATATGTGCTCTTTTGCATTTTCTTCCAATAGAGTCTCAACTCGTCACCATCAAAGAGTTTAGAGATTGAGTACTCTTTTTCAGCGATGAATTCTGCAAGAGAAGAACAAAATTCACGAGCGCCTTTCTCATCTGCTGATGCTTTCAGCTGGTGAAGCTGACATTGTGCATCGAAAATCTTGTTTCAAAACGGTTGAACCAGACTGGACTAGCTTCACACTTTTCTTCAGCACAGGCCTCTTATGTCTCGGTGACCTACTTGGGGAGGATCAATGCTTGCTCCCGAATCAACAATGTTGATAGAGGCACGTTTTATCTCACCATACCTTGAATCCACACATAAAGCATTCACTCCATCCGCTCTTGACCTGGACTACGGCTCATCTTGCTTGATTGACCATGCGTGCCAAGAATCTGCGCGTTATCTCGAATTTTGGCTTCATTATCACGTATACTTCGTATTGTCGTTTCTCTAACCTCAAATTTTCTTGCGACATGGGCGATTTACTCTCCTTTCTTCAAGCCGTCCAGAATATTCTCAACATTCCGTTGTTCGCCAGGGAAATTTGCAAAATCGGAAACCATCCGCATTTACGGGAGTTTATACCGCAAATAGCGGGAAGTGGTCTCATTGAAAATTCTGCACTCAGCAAATCTGCAGGTACAGAAGCCGCAGATAATTGGTTATGCCTGTAATATAATTATAATAATTAAGGAGCCAGGCAAAATTTGTCCGTCCACATACTGCGTATCGGGTCGCCTATGCGGAAGGGGTGAAGTGTGATGGGTGGCTGGATGTGTCATGGTTGGATCATGGGTGGGTGGGTTGGTGGGTGAGTGAGGGTTAATGGTCAGGTGGGTGGGTTGGTGGATGGATGGAGTGGAAATCATTAAAGTTCAAGTGATACGTTCCACTAAGTTCCAGTGAAAATTTCACTAAAAAATCAGCGAAAATTTCACTAAAACATCAGTGAAAATTTCACTAAAATTTCAGTGGAAGTTCACTAAAAAATCAGTGAAAATTCCACTGAAATTTCAGTGGAAATTCACTAAAAAATCAGTGAAAATTTCACTAAAGAATCAGTGAAAATTTTACTAAAAAATCAGTGAAAATTCCACTAAAAAATTAGTGGAAATTTCACTAAAAATCCAGTGAAAATTTCACTAAAAAATCAGTGAGAATTCCACTAAAAATTCAGTAAAAATTTCACTAAAAAATCTGCGAAAATTTCACTAAAGAATCAGTAAACATTTCACTACAATTTTACTAGAATTTCAGTGAAAATCACCTCATCTTCAGAAAAATTTCCACTGGAATTGCAGTAAAAATCGCTAGAATTTCAGTGAAACTTTCATTGAAATTCCAGTGAAAATCGCTCAAGGTTCCACTGTCTATTAGATTCGAATAGTTGTTTATTTCAGTATAATTGCATCATTGGACGTAAATAACTATTTCGAAATTAGTGTATTGACTGAGTCAAACGAGATGGGCAATAAGGTTATACATGTTATTCATTGCTGGAGAGAGAAATATCCTTCGTGATTGGTTATCTATCTAGGTACAAATCATAAGTGGGATAAGAGTCATAAGGCAAATAATCGTAGATTTCGCAACATCCTTCCAACAAATTAAATTAATTAAGCGTCTGACCGATTTTATCCGTCCGGATGCCTCGTATCGTGGTGACATCGTTGGTGCTGTTGGTGAATTAGTGGGTATGGTGGGTCGGTGGGGTCCGGTGGGTCGGCGGGTCGGTGGGTCCGTGTTGGTGATGCTGGTGATGACTTTTGACTTATCCGTACGGATTGGGCAGTTGATTTGATGGTCCGATCAGTTGTTCTAAGATCCAATCAGTCAAAACATTCCTTTTGGATCGATGGGCTGTGGCTGGGGTCGAGGCTGGTGCAGGGACTGGGGCTGTGACTAAGGCAGGAGCTTAGGTTTTTGCTGGGGCCGAGGCTGAGGATAAGGGTGGGCCTGTGGCTAGGGATGAGGCAAGGCCTGTGGCTTGGGGCGAGGCTGGGCTAAGGCTGGGGCTGGAGCCGGGCCGAAGCTGAGGATGGACTGAGGCTAAGGTTGTGACTGGGACTGAGGCTGGAGCTGTGGCTGGATCTGGGGCTGGGGCTGTGGATAGGGCGTGGCTGAAGCTGTGGCTCGGGCTGGAGCTGGGGCTGAGGCTGAGGCTAAGGCTGGGGCTGGAGCCGGGCCGAAGCTGAGGATGGACTGAGGCTGAGGTTGTGACTGGGACTGAGGCTGGAACTGGGACTGGGTCTGTGGATAGCGCGTGGCTGAAGCTGTGGCTCGGGCTGGAGCTGGGGCTGGAGCTGGGGCTGAGGCTGAGGCTGAGGCTGGGGCTGAGGCCGGAGCTAAGGCTTAGGCTGAGGCTGGAGCTAAGGCTGAGCTGGGGCTGGAGCTGGGTCTTGGTCTGAGGTTGGTGCTGAGGCTGAGACTGGGGCTGTGGCTGAGGCTGGGGCTGGGACTGGGGTTAGGGCCGTGGATGGGGCGTGAAATTATTTTTGCAGAATCCACTGTATTATGAAATCTCAACGTTACATTGTTGAACTACAGAAGCATTTCAGGGGTCCATACCATATCAGAGACACTTCCAAGCCGGACGAGCGTTAGCGAGGTAGGCAAAAACGCTAGTAGTATATTACGCAACGATGTCGAGAAGTCAGATTTACGCACGAGTGAAAATCTCTACACACTCGTGTGTAAAGATTTTCCGAGTGCGGAAACTTTTCAACAGAGTTGCGTACGATATTTTTCGAAATTTTGTGCGGAAAGTCAGTATTCCACCGGCCACCCGACAGGTCAGTAACCAGATCGTGATCGGGGCAGTCGGGGGAGGAGGGCGCAGAGCGGGGTCCAGGGGCGGGAGCCCCCCGACTGAAAAACAAAATTCTAAAAATGTGTCAGAAAAAGATCTTTTGTTTGATATATCATATGTTACCACATAGTTTGAAAATATCGATCTCAATTCTTAAAAGTACTAATAGTGGACAAGATCCGAAGTATGTAAGTTCATAAGATATTATCAATTCTGAATTTCGAGAAAAATTATTATAGAGTTTTATTAATATCGTCAAGGACGGGCAAAAATAAATCAACGGGTTGATGGAATAATATGCTATTTCTATGGTTCGATAGAAAGAAGTTGGACGATTATAATGATAATAATAATGTTCTGAATACACGGGATAGAAAGCGATTTCGAAAGAAGAGAACCATGGATTCTGTCCTATAAACAAATATGAATACATCACCGACACTCTTTATTGAGGCGAAGTATCCGAAGAGTAAATTTACACTTCCTTTGGACGTACGGTCCAAGGTAGATTTCAAACCACCGAAACCACGGTGGAAGCACTCCAAAAAGCTCTCAGTCGTATATATTGTATTGAACTCAATTAAATTCATAATCCACCCAAGTGAACAATTTCCATGTTCAATTCGATGGCCGACCAAGATATTTCAATCGTATGGACTTATCAAGAGAGCAAGATTGAGAATAACAATTCAGAGAGCTCATAAGTATTCATTCTATCGAGTGAAAGAAATCATTAACACTTGCTTTGGGCAGATTCATATAAACGATTGGAGCACTCCAATTCTACAGAATTAAGACAGAGATCATTTTGCTAAACAACGCAGAAACTTCAAGAGATGTTGTAGAATATCAGGCTAGAAAGAAAATACGGCAGTGCGTAAAGATACGTAGCGGTGTGTAAAGACATACCTTACGCACTGTTGGTGACTTTACGCACAGGCCTTTGCGCATTCCGTGCGCAAATAGTATATTTCGCACCGAGTTCATGAGGTTGTAGCTCGCTTTTGAGCGATCGGTTTTCGACCCGAGCCGTAGGCGAGGGTTGAAATGATCGCTCGGAAGCGGGGAACCTCGTGTGCGAGGCGCGAAAGTTATTTTTCGCAATTTTGTAGGCACTCAAACATCGGAAAATTGCGAAAAATTTCTTTACGCACGGAGAAATGTTCCTTACGCACTGACTTTACGCACATGATTTCGAAAACATATTTTCATTCCGATTTCCCTCTGATTCTCTTGCAATTCGGCCCAAACGATGAACGGACAAATTCAAATTAGATTAACCGACAAGGCGCCTTTTATCCGCACGGAATCCCTAGACCAGGCTTGCCAATATAAAATCAAACCAGGGCTGCCAACTTGACGAGACAAATGTCCCTAGGCGAGTGCAAAAGTCCCTAGATTTGTTTAGATTGTTTGTATATATTTATTGATGGGCTGGTGGATGGGTGTATGGGTCGGTGTGTGCGTGTGTGTGTCTGTGTGTGTGTGAGTGAGTGAGTGAGTGAGTGAATGAGTGAGTTCGTGGGATCCTCCTTTGTGAGGCAGTCCAATACACGTACACTTACTAGACGAATATAATGAATATATTCACATTTTACGGCGCGCTGTCAACGGCTCGAGGATACGGATTTGTGTTCGTGTGTGTGTGCGTCTATTTTTGTGTCTTGTATTTGTGAGAATGTGTGGAATTTTTTCTTGTGAGTCAGCCCATGACACATACACTCATTTTACGTGCTCATTACTGTATTGCCATCATCTAACTTCGTTAGAATTGTGAGAATATTTTTCTTTAAGTAATATATAATACATTCGAATTTGAAATTGAAAATAAAATACTATCGAAGATGATTTATCATCCCCGATATATAATGCTGAGTATATATTATAATAATAGTGGTGGTATGAGTGTTGGGAAGTGTATTTTGAGTAGTTGTAACTTCACGTCACAGGGACCGAGAGAGACATGATCAGATGAACCTGACACGTATTGGTTACCTTCACGGGCCAAGGGACGATGTTCAGATCAGAGGAAATCTAACGGTTTGATCTTGAGAAGTCGTGTCAGTGTGGAATGTTGTTCAATGTGACGTTCATATCAGAATGAAGGTGTATGAGTTTCCAGTTTTCGTATTTGTTATCAGGGTTTGTAACGAAACTTATGTTTCGTTTCATTTCGTTCATTTCGGTAAAATTTCAATAATGTTGAGTTTCGTTCCGTTCTTCAATAACCACAATCGTAATTCCAGAATTTAGTTTAGTTTTTCTTATAAACGAAACTAAATTTAATAATTCAATTTCAATTACGTTTTTTATTCCGTTTATGAGAAACGAAACTAAACAAAAATGAATTATAATTGAGCTGGAAACTCAACGAATCCCAACAAAAATGTTGGTGAAAGAAACGAAACGAAACGTTAACCATGCATAATTACGGTTACAATAAACGAAACGAAACATAATCGAAATGTTTCGTCAGAAAACGTGACGAAATCAAACGAAACTATTCCGTTTGAGGGAAGGAAACTAAACGAAAGTAATTTCGATTATGATTATGATGAACGAAACTAAACGAAATTCATATGAATTATGTTCATTATAGGCGAAACTGAACGAAATCACACAAGATTTTTTCTAATGCCGAACCTTCTGAAAAAATCTTCGGCTTAAGGGCCTTGGGAACGATACATTGTTTATGAAAGGGACTGTGCAGTTGAATTTGCTACTTGGAATTTTGATATTTTTCGTTTCTTAGTCAATGGATTGCTGTCTAACTCTCGGCTCGGTTCTGGGTGACCCCTTTTGCCATACCTACGCCCCCGCCAACAGTAGTTGTGTGCTAACGAGATCAGCACGAGGACTCCAGGCCTTCATCGAGGAAAGGCTCCACAGCTATCACACTGTAGCCTCCCAGTGCTCCCCATCTACCCCCCCCCCCTACACACACATTCATCTATCCCCATTTTTATACGGTCTGACCGAAATCAAATTATATCACCCGACACGTATGTATAGTGTTCTTTACGTTATCGCGCCAAAAAGTTGCACAGAGCTGATGGGGGAGGGGGGGGGCGATTGGTTTTGATCAACGTTTCGGCTTATTTTAATTTGTTTCGATTTCGTTTAGTTCCGTTTATCTCAACGAAATTTCGGTCGGAATCAATTTTCATAACTAATGAATCGTAATCCGTTTTCGTTTGGTTTCGCTCCTCATCAACGGAATCAGGATCAATTTTGTTTCGTTTCATTTTTGAATAAACGAAACGAAAAATAGAATAATTCTGTTTTGTTTCGTTCATCTAATTTTGTGGATATAATGTTTACGTTTGGTTTCGTTTTTCATAAACGAAATCATGATTGATTTCGTTGTGTTTCGTTTTCCAATAAACGAAACAAAACATATTCAATAATTTTGTTTAATTTAGTTTAGTTACAAACCCAGTTTGTTATCGGGGAAGTTATGAGTTGCCATCAAGATATTGAGAGCCGATAAGTTTAAAACTATAGTTATTTTTATATGGAGCTAGATGATGGTAATCAGTTGAAATTTTTTAACAAGTGAATTACGATTTGGAGATCAACATATGTTGGAATATTTCCTATCGAGAATTTTCATATGTCGTCTTAAAATTAATGATTGGATTCTATTCGATAATTCGCGTTTACCCCACGAAATATTATTTCTACTGGAACAGTGAATATATAAATGTGTAATTTTCGATGAAGATTTCGAATAGTTCTATCGAATTTGACTAAGACTTCAGATGTTGCAAACCAGATTTTTTGATATTCCTGTAAATTTTAGATATTGCGGAGAGTTATTTGAATATATTATTGTGTTGTTTATGATGTGTTGATGATATTGTATTGGATTTTTCGCGTTGGTCACTCTCAACGGAGTGAGTCACTCTTGAGCCATGGCCTAAGCAAGTCACCGCAACGTTATCACCAGTATTGCATGTGAATGTTGTATTTGTGGCGAATGTGTATGTTTATTTTGTGTATGATAGTTAATAACGTTAAGTGTGAGTTGTTGAAGAATTAGTATTGGATTTATTTGCGTCGGTCGCTCTCAGCGCATTGAGTCACTCTTGAGCCATGGCCCAAGCAAGTCACCGTAACGTCATCCTCTATGTCAAGTATGATGTTGTAAAGTGATGTTGTAAAAGTATCGTGTATTTGTCCATTCTGCAACATCTTGAAGTTTATTTAAAATATTTTGAGGAGTTGAATACATCATTGTGATATAAGAATTTTGAAACTTTTGGAATAACTCACTTGTTTCACTATCTCAAAGTTAAATGAAAGAGATTGTTCTCATGTTGTATGAGAATTGACAGTTGAGAAACTTGAATGAAACCTTATGTTAGAAGAAGTGAATTGACACAAAGAGACCGGTTGGGATGATGGTCCGAACCAAATCATATTTCCCAACATATGTTAGGATCTCCCATACTTTTTATGAATATGGTAAAACTTGAAGTATATTCAAAATATTGTAAGGAGTTGAATATATCATTATGATAAAAGAATTTTAAAACATTTGAAATAATGTACTTGTTCCATCATCTCAACGTTGGATGGATGAGACTGTTTAAATTCTTGTATGAAAATTGAACGATGATAAATGTTATCAGAAACTTACGTTAGAGGAAGTAAATTGACAAAGGGGGACTAGTTGGGATGATGCTCCCGACCAAAAATATTTTTTATTATACCTTTTAACACATTCATGATTTCACCTGATTTCCATATATATACTATATACTTATGACCTACTACATACAGGGTGTCCGAAAAGTAAGTACCCCCCGCCCCCCATTTGTTTCAGAAATGGTTGGGAATCAGGGAAAACCCCGGAACACGTGTCCCCTTATTTTGAGGGGGACATCCGATGGTGGCCTTTTCTTTTACTTTGAAGGTCATTTTCAAGGTCATTTGGAGGTCAACTGAATTTTTTTAAATAGGAACACCTCTTTCTGACCTCGAATTCTGAAAGAACATGAAAAATGGTGAAACTTTTGTTAGCAATTTTTTGACATGACTTGACCTTGGCGAGATAGATGAAGGTCAGCACGGGTTGACGGTACCGCTGTAACTCCAGGAGTGAGCATTCTATCGAAATATCCTTAGGATAAAAGTTGTTCATGATCACAGTGCAAAAGTCCTAATGACCTAGTTTCCGACCTCGAAGGTCATTTTCACCTTCAAGGTCAAGAACAAGGATATAAATGTCATTCTTGGTGTGATCATGAACACCTTCAGTCGAAAAAATTCCCGATGGAGCACTCACTCTTGGAGCTACAGCGGTCACCGTCAACCCGTGCTGACCTCCATTTATCTCGCCAATGTTGAGTCGTGTCAAAAAAAATTTCGAACAGAAGTTTCATCATTTCTCATGTTCTTTCAGAATTCGAGGTCAGAAGTAGGTGTTTCCATTTTAAAAAATCCAGTTGACCTCCAAATGACCTTGAAAATGACCTTCAAGGTAAATAACGAGGCCACCACCGGATGTCCCCCTTAAAATAAGGGGGCACGTACTCCGGGGTTTTCCCCGATTCTCAACCATTTCTGAAAGAAATGAGGGGGGGGGTACTTACTCTTCGGACACCCTGTATATCATATATTTATAAGACAGATATATTAATGTTGAATATTTTGATGTAGAATAATGTAAATATTATATATTAATTGTTAAAGCTTTCTCGAAGGATCTCTAACACTTTTGTCATTTCTCCATTGTTTCTTATCGTGCATAATTGAATTTGAGATGAAAGCTGGAATGATTATAATGGTGAACTTTGAATCATCGTTATTCGTTGATGAGGGTATATCATGATAATAGTATAAGTGTTGAGAAATGTATGTTGGGTAGGTGTAACTTCACGTCACAGTGACTGAGAGACTCATGATCAAATGAACCTTATTCGTATTGGTTATCCTAAACGGGCCAAGGGACGATGTTAATATCAGAGGAATCTAACAGTTTGATCTTGAGAGGTAGTGTCAGTGTGCAATGTTGTTAACGTGGTATTTCAAGTTATCTAAAAATCTGAAGATGGTGGTTGCTGAGTGTCGAGTTTCTATAACGTACTGTTGAGGGATACATTTTTCGGAAAAAAATGAATAAAATTTACTTGATTCGATCAACATTATGGATAATATTCAATATTGGTTAGTGAAAGAAATTAGAAAATCTTTTTGGAGATCATATATGACTAAACTATCATGTGAATGAACCATTCTTATATACTAATCGATGGGGCGTCGAGGAGATTCATGGGGTATAGTGAGGATTTCTCCGTCATCACAAGAATTTCTGTTTTTTTTTCTCCTCAATCGGAGCAATTCCAGGGATTCTGAGGGTGGTATCTAGATTATCACTAACCTTATGTCTCCATGATTGCTGAAATTGCTCCTAATCTTGTTTGCTTGCTTCTTGACACTAATAACTTAATAAAATAAAATTGTATATATCAATGAAACGCAATTAGGATGAGATAAGATGATAGGATGGGAAAGGGGAAAATCTTTCATTATTTTTACTAGGAATTATTAACAACTCTCTATAGAAAAAATTCTAAAACTTATTCATTTCTCTTGAAATTATCTTCTATGATGAATGGCAACCTCGATAGTAATGTTTCATCTTCGTGATTCTCGTGGCATCTGTAATATATAAGTATTCTGAAAAAATGAAAGTGCATAAATTCTTCTCATTGATATTATTCTTCGTAACATCTTACTCCCATAGCGTTAGTTACTTAAATATAATTCATCGTGATGTACAATATTTCCTATTTTTCTCATGAGATTCATAATTCAGATATATGTATATTACCTTTGTGATAGAACTAATAAAATCCACAAAAGAAAAGAAAAGAATGGAAGTTTAAGAATATCACATGAACACATCGCGTGGCTACCATGATGTAACGTTTCGAAAGTTCAAATGTATACTAATTCGGCTCTAAATATACACTATAAAAAAATTTTCCGAAATTTTATCCTACTGGTTGGATGGAAAATCCAGACAGCCGGTTGAAAGGAAATCCGACCACTTGGTTGAAAATTCAACCAGTTTAGTTGAAAATCCACTGAGTTTCCCAACCATTTGGTTGGAATTGCCATCAAATAATCAAATCCTTCATCCAACCAACCAGATGAATCTTTCATTCAACCAATCGGTTGAAATCTTTCGGAAAACATTTTCGCTTTGTTAATGATGTTCGTTAATACTAATTTCCCATGAGTTCACATCGCCTTGTGAAGATATCCCAAGGGCGGAATGTAATCTCAAATACATGCATCTGAAATATAATTTAAATATTACTCACCCCTCAATCCGTTTGATGAGTCCTATTGTCGCTTTGTTCCTTCCTTTGGATGAATGGATGTTGTCTCCCATCTTCCCTCCGTTTCACCGAACTTGTCTTCATGCTGGTTCATTGCCTGTAAATTATAGAGAATTATAATATTTGATACACCTGTATATTTATTATATCTATGGATCGAATACTTATAATGTTATGGTTATATTTGTGGCATTTTATTTGATGAAATATAATATTAAAGATTCAACTTACCTACTAGATCTGTGAAGTATTGATTTATTAGTTCTTACTGATCCATATGGTGGCTCTTCTCCCCTTGAGCTCCTTGTTGCAGTGTCATCATGCTACATGAGGAAATCTCAGAAACTTGACTTTTGCTGTCACTTTTCGATCATTTGGGCTGTACGACGTCTCATGAGGCCTAACCAGTCAAATTTTTTTCGCCCAGATGGCCTGAAAGTGGACACCAAATTTGGGATCGATTGGTGGATGCGGATCACAGTAGATACTAGAGAAGGTCATGTGCGAGAAAACACCCAAAAATCGAGAAATTGACGTGTCACTCGGACTGACTCTCAAAATTCATGGAGCTCTCACGGTTCTAGCGTACCACAGCAGGGTCTGTAGCTTTGCAGGGATGTTTCTAATGATCCAAAGTTGTGATTTTTCTTTCATTGGGAGATGTACATCGATGTACTGAGGCGTAACAGGCATTGGACGGTCTGTCACTCCGTTAAGAAATCATTATTCCTGTTCTTGAGCTCATACACTTTTTAGCGCATTCTAGACGAACTTTGCGATGAACTCATTGTCTTGTCCACGCAAAAACAAAGAAATCAACCTATTGCACACCTATGTACATCAATGGGGAAATCAAGGAATTGCGTTCAACCGGAATGAAATGAGTGTTACTCGTGGTATATTTACGCCGTTCTCGGCGGTGTACGTTTGCTGTAATCAATGGATGGACTCCTAAATACTGAGAAATAGTAGTCAATAGTATCAGAAAACCATATCCACTTCACTACGCCCAGACTCTGGCGCGTTTGAGAGTGCCATCTGTTTGAATGGGGATAATTGACAATTTCATGTAGACGAAAATGTCTCGGAATGTTCTATCAAATCTTTCGAAGGAATCAGGGACATTCCGGATTGGTATAAAAATGACTAGGATCGCATTCAATGTCTGTATTTGTCACTCTCCACGAAAAAAAAATTTCCTCAGACACTTCAATATCTAGTGTATTTTTGCCACCTTCCAATAGATCACAAGCCTCCATCATTACCATCGTGCGATTCTTATCACGCATTTTGAAAGTTAAGACTCTTTCATGTCCATTCATGTATTCTAAGAGACCCCCCAACGCTTACTCAAAAAATAAAAATTCAGAAATGAATTTTCAAAAAGTACTCGCTCAAGACTTTGTTCTGTATATCGTTTAGCGATGTTTCCAGATGACCCACGTGGAAGATTATGTTTTCGGAGCCTTAAAAGAAGGGGTATAAAAAATTTCAGACATGTACACAGCTCTTTCCTATAATTTCACTTTTAGAGGCCAAAAGTCAAAAGTTTCTGGGATTTCCTCATATATCTAATTAAGAATTGAATTCATACTGCAACGAGCACCCCTACACTAGCGCAACCCGCCAAGCACCGGTGTGCTCGTGCAGTAATGTTACAGGCACCAAACCGGTCAAGAACTTACATCAGTCGCCACTAGGTGGACCCCCGGCTTTCCTCACAAGCAGAGCAGTCAACCCGAGGAAGGAAGCCGGCCCACACACAGCAGCAGAGTCAGTGGACACCGGACGTAGTACTCGCCACACTGGGGCAACCCAGTGTATGAGCTGAGACCATTTTATCGTCCAGTCACTCCTCTTGTCTCCAGGCACTCCTAGAGCCAAGAGTCAGTACCCCCGGGCACCCCGAGGGACCGACGTATGTCGCATTCACTCCCATCCCGGGTACTCCTAGGATGAGGGAGAACGACCTTTTTGCAGCATAGACCGGATTCGTCCCGCCCCCAGGTACACCTAGGGCCGAGACGACCTGTAGTCAGAAGCACCGACTCTTCCCCTTCCCGGGTACCCCCAGGAGGAGAGAGATCGGCCCGTAGTAGCAACCCTCCTGTGTAACCCGCTCGCGATCAACGACCCAAAAGACTGTTAAACACGGCCCGGGCACACCCAGGTAGTATTCACAGTACCGGTCACTATCATTCTCGGCATGGGCACTCCCGTGATGAGGAAGATAGCCGTTTAATTATTCCGTTTGCATTTATAACCTTAATATCATGTTTACAAATACTTTAGGGTTACCAGGTTACAAATGACATGAATAATTGTATACAACGAGCTAGTTTCACCCCAGTCATGTTAAATTGTTATATTTTCTACTAATATATATCTATATTGTATTTTAACAATTGCCTGTTTATTTACAAATCCGAATTTCCTGGTACCCAGTAAATCCCTCGGTTGCAATACATAGAGTATTATGTTTATAATTTCAATTTAATTCAAATATAAGTAGATATTCTGTATGTTACTCACCGTATATATTACTGCATTCGTTAATCTTCTCCAAATTTCCAACGCACCCGTGTGTCCGCGAGGAAAGCGAGTAGAAGACTAAGCTCCTCAGTTAGTGAGCGGTAGAATATGTGCTATATGATCGAGGAATACTCGGACAACAATGAGTGACAGTTTATATCAAGAATAGCACGTGCTAGAATATTTGGAGCAACAGGGTCTAAAAATGGTGTTAAAATTTGCGCAATCAGTTGAACGTGGAAGAAGGAGTAATGAGAGTATGGAACTGTTAATAGACTGGGACCATCACTGATCGATCAAGCGTAAACCCTCAAAATTTCAAGAAGATTGATCCAATGGCTCAGAAGAAATCGCGTGACAAAGGGAAGACAACATACAAACACACGCACATACGGACATGAACAAGGTATTTGTCAAACTAATTCACGGAAAGAGTTGTATATGAGATGGGGAAAGTATAGGGGTACCATTTGATAGTTTTTGGCGAGTGGAATAAGATGGTTGAGGTGGATTTTGGATGAAAGTCGAACTAGGGGATGAAGAATAAAAAAATCAAAAAAATTTCAAGCAAAAATTTCCGCACCGATACAATATTTTCTCTTCGAGAAAGTAAAAGCGAAATAGTGGAGGGCATATGAGGCACGCTTAACTTATTTGAATCTCAAGTCACAAGGATATCACTAGCTACATTCGTCAGAATTAGTGGTTAGAATTCAGTATTTCAGAAACGTTATCAATATTCAAAACCCCAGAGTTGCTCAACCACTTGTGGACGCCAATGAGAAGCCACATACGCGAGCTTCGCGACCAAAACCTCCAAAGGATATGACGTTTCACATGCTTTGTAGATGTAGCGAGCAAGACGAGGCAGGACAAAGAAGCCTGATTGTAATCTCGGAAATCGTGTACCACCCCATGCATATCTCCCGCAAGTAGAGAATCGAGGAACAAGAGAAACATCACGAGTGCTCCAGTCCTCGAACTCAACAGACAGGGAGAGCGGGTGACGCTCTAGATCCTTGTTGCAAGATGACTGCAAGGCACATACCCGTAAAACTACGCGATTCGAAAAAAATTCACGACGCGCGAATGCGATTGGTACGCATCGGACGACAAATGGGTGCGAGTGTGTGACGCCCTGAGGGCCGGTATGCAGGGTGAGCTCCAAACCCAGCTGGCCGAACCGAAGCGCGAAAGTCAATCGGGCTACCCTCATACGCTCGCTCACACGCCCGAAATTGCGACGTGCATAATCAATCAAGCCAAGGGTGAGTACTGGCTCCAAAGGAGCTCTGCAAGTATGCGTACGTACGTCGCGCGGGGAAGGTCTCTCGCTTTTCAAAAATACGGAGCAACCCAGCCGCGTTCGAAGGAACCGCTTGCGGTAAACCGTCATATTACGAGGTTGAGAGCTTGCACGAGTGTTCCATGTATACCATTGCGACGACTTCGAGTTCGCGTATACGCTTGTCCGGAAGCCAAAGGCCGACGCGTCGAAGGGCCGTTGCGAACTCGGTCGAAAGCGGCGGCGGTGGTGATGGCTATGCGCGCATAGTTCTGAAACGGAGATGGTAATATCACTGCCAGCCAGCAAACGCGCTCCTTTGTCGTTTTGTCATCTTCAGAGTAAGAGCTTAGAGCATTGCCGAAGCAGAACATCTACGAAGCGAGCCGATGTGGCGAAAAATGAAGCCCATAACGCACCGACAGAGCGAGAAACTGTACCTTTTTGGGGCGTCGTACCAGACCCGAGATCTCATGGATATTGGACTCGAGTTGATTAGAGGCAGAGAAGAGTAGAGGAGGATAAGGAGGAAGGGAGCCCATTACCGAGTCGACTACAGACGCGCCTTTTCGATCCAGGGTTCAAAATATCTTCTGAGTGTAATAATTTTGTTTGTGTAACCGTTGTGAGCTGAAAAAGTACTACTTCAAACTCACGATGATGTTGGATTCGTGGCGTAGTCTTCGTCTTGACACTCCCAATGTCGAAGAGCTCGTCAATAATATCACTACAGTCCACAAGATCAGTTCCATGGTGTGCGATGTCTTCCTGGAAGCAAAATCGTCATATCAATTTTTTTCCGTCATCTAAATGATGTCCTGGTCGGTTAGCTTGATTTTCTATGATTTGTTTGAGTAACTTTTATCCGAGCGCCTCGCACAATATTTGAGGGAACTCCATTGTTCAACATGTCGATAGGAAACTCGCAGTGAAAATATTTTGAGGCCACAGATTATGTTAACCTCTGCAAAGACACAACGCTAACACACACTTATACACCCACCCCCTCCCCCACACACGCGCGCGTGCGGGCTTGATAAAAAAAAAAATAATGGCTCCGGGACAGGGGACAATGTAAGACCATTTCAGTTTTTCAAGAATGTGCTGTGGTATTTTGAGAGCTATTTTTATCGGCGACAACCACCCAGTAAAATCACTTCCAAATGTTTCAATCGAGATATCCTGCTGAATATAATGTTGAAATTAGATAAAATGATCACCATAGGTTCAGCATCTCAAATACCTAGTCATTTTCTTGAAAATCTAAAACCGATTTATGCCATTCATTCCCAGAATCGTCGATGAACGTAGCCATAGTCTGGGCGCTTTGGAGGAGGGAGGGCGCCTCAGTAGGCGACTCGTGTTCGTCATCTGGTATTTCCCCCAACGGAAGAGATTGTATTTTCCAACCGCGTTGTTCTCATATATTAAGATCTGCGACATTCACATGTCTGAAGCATTTCACACAGGCAAAAAAATGCGCTACCCGTTAAAAATAATCTCCTGCTCGGTTTGCGATTTTGTGACGAATCATAACGATACTCGCACGCAGCGAGAACTTTGCACTTTCATGCAAATCGTGTATTTCTCACACGAGATTTGATACAGGAATGAGAGGAACGCGTTTCTTACGACTCTATCGCAAAAGACACAAAGTCTTCGGGCGCTTTTGAAAACCGTCGCTGCAAGCGGTGTTGGCTTCGAAATTCGAAAGCATAGCGGTATGTTCGGGGTCCGGGGGCATCCTACAATATTCGTATCCGTGGCGCAGGAGTGCGATGTATACCGCAAAGAGTCTCCGAGAAATACGATAAGCACTTAGGCAACCGAATGTATCTATCAAATGTAACCCTTATGTTGGGCCTCGGCGTTGCGCTTCGCGTGGAAACTCCACATGCGTGCCCCAGGGAGTCAGTTGAGACGTGGGGCGAGAGTGACTGAGTGGATGTAGCGCGCTAGCTGGCCAGGCGGTGCATGCGGCAGCTGTGGTCAAACAGAGACAGACACAGATCTTGACTGAATTTATGCCGCGAAATTTTATACTCGAATCGTTCAGGCCCTTCTGCCATACTCTCTTCTCAAACTCTCTCACTTACGTTCTTACGTCACCGTCCCTCATCGTTCGGCTGCATAACGTATTCATGTAACGGTACACGGCTGAAAAAGTTGCCTCGAAGTGCCCATAAACGTTTAGCTCAGCATAAGAGCGCTATCGATAGCCGCAAGTGCCCTCATACCTATTACTTTGTTCCCAGATCAAGCTCATTAGGTTCGCAGTGTAAACCTTTGAGGTGCACTTTGGAGGTTCACGATCAATCGATCGATTCAGTACTATTTTGAACAACTCTCATATCTCGCCCAGACTTCAAGAAATCTATTCGAACTAGAGTGAGTCGTATTCAACGAGAGATAAGGAAATCCATACTTCATGAAGCATTGCCCTTTCTTTTACCGGGTGGATATCTAAAAAAATCTCGTTTCATACTACAAATTAATCCTTTCCCTGCGAGCGGATAATGGTTATTCATTCATTCATTCATTCGCTTATTCAGACCGAAAAGTCTTAGGCTAGTCAACGAATGAATTTATTGAAGTCACATAATCATCTCGCTCAGGTGACGATCACACAATTTAACCTCTTCGTGCATGCACCTACTTCCTGTACTTCCAGACATTTGTTTTCTACTAGATTATATTGTAGGTTTCGTGAAAATTATTCACTCGACGCTTTACTAGGCCTCGACTAGACTCCTCGACAAGACCATATTTCACTTAGTGGCTGAAGCGAGCTTGATCGGTCCTGGCCGTAACGACTGGAGGAGTGCTGTCGTTATAGCCTCTCACATTCACCCCAGATACCACTGACGAGCGATGGCAAACTCGTCAAATGGATGGCTGAGCGGTGGCCACAAACGCAAGCCGCAGCGTTTAACACACTTGCCTAACATAGATCAGTTATTACGAGAAAAAAGTGCGCCGCACAACCCGTCTGTCATCAACTTGTACAACACAACGCTAGCAGCTTGTGATTCAATCAGACTGTTTATCTCGCTCGTTCGTGATCAGTGAACGATCGATGCATCTCTCTTCCCTACCCCCTGATTGATTCGTCCAATACACGCGTCATGGCGAAACTCACCCCCGCGGATATCGAGGCATCGGCTTAATATCGACAAGACTGTTTCGAGCCATATGCACAGCAGCAGCGACAGTAATGGTATAGTGCTGGCGCTGAAATGTGAATGGAAGAGTGCAGACCGAGCGATGAGGCTGATGGCTGTATGGCACAGTATGCCGGGCAACTTTTAATCCTCGTCACGAGCTCGAGCGGCAAAAAGGAAGCGATGTTGAAGTGACTCCGAGTTTCTTCGGGCGAGATGCTTAATTCAACCCCACCTATTTTTTTCCACTACCCTCTCTTTCAGATAATGTGCATCTCTCCAACCTCCCTGCAATCTCTCCCTTTCTCTCCTCACTCTACCCATTCATCTGTCCGTCTTCATACTCTACCATTCTTCTCGTGCTTCTATCTACTTTTACATTTGCATCTCCTCTGATTCGAGAGAACGTATATCTCGTGCATGGCGTATTGCTCCTGCCTATCGCAGTGTCGGGGATTTACATGTTGCGTCGTTGAAATATTCTGATTTTGAATGCGAATATTGGAGTTCTGCAGTTGCATGAGAGAACATAGTGTGAGGGAAATATACATCCATCTAAAATCTAGAAATGCAAGCTCTCATCCACTTGAAAATCATCACGAGTTCCTCACGATGAAACATTTCGTATGGTAATGAATATTTAAATATAATTAAATGTTGCCTCGTGACAACTGCAAGTGAAGATGATAGAAGGCACCGTACCCAATAGCTGCACGTGTTTATGGTAACAAAGAATTCGATAGAGCCTTCATCGAGTTGGTCGTCGAGAAACATGGATTTTCTATAGAGCCACAAAGCATCAGGGAGATTTCAACAACCTAACCCTAATCATATACAGTGAAATCTCCTAATGGCGGACATCTCCGATCGCATAAAAACTGTCCACTATACGGGATGTCAGCTAATCAGAGCTCAATTTCCGTGGTTATACTTCTGTCGGCCGCAGAAAAGTTGTTCGTTATTGAAAGATGTCCACTAATCGGAGGTGTCCGTTGAGGAAGAGTTCACTGTAATACACCTTGGACTGAAAACCAATGATAGCTGCCCTCCATACATGAAATGTGACTGACATGCGGTGTAATGAGGAAGCGTATGTTGCCCATTAGTCTCCCCGAGAATCTCTCCTTTGAACACGTCAGCATATCGAAAACAAACCTGTCTTGCACTCGATTGCAAAATTGGTATAGCGATTCGAAATGGAAAACGAACGATTACAATTAAAGAATTAAATACAGTGAAACTTCGATAAATCAAACTCCGCCAGCTCGAAGTATGTGCTTGAGATTTTGGATTTGAATAGTCCCGTGGGAACTATGATATAATGTGTGCCTGCTTGTACGAACCCTTAAAACGCCTGGGAAAAAAATGCGTACAGGTCATTTTCGACGTCTTTTTGGTGTTTTTTTTTTTGGCGCAATCGTTAGTTTTGCGATCCAGGGTTGCCAAAAAAAATTATCATCCAAAGAGGGTCCAAAATGTCAGTTCCGTGCGCTGTGGTTTTTCATTTTTTCGACCTTTGTGAGTAAGAATTAGCGTCGCGGTGAGGCTCGTTTGAGATTCGGGCGGGCAAATACATATAATATAATGGTATCAAGCACCAAACCTCACTGCTATGAGTACCCAAAGATCACTTTTTGTGTGCATGGCGAGCACGTACATTTTGTGGCGCAATTGTACTTAAAATTTTGATCCCTCAGTTCTCCTCGATAAAAGTGAATTTGACTCGTTCCAGGCCTTTCCACGCCAATTCATTTTCAAAGAAAATCGTTCAGCACAACTTTTCCATCCCCCCAAAAATCGAAGAAAATTGATTTTCGACCTTTGCGGAGTACTTTTCCGTGAAAATCTAATTTTGCTCAATTTCTTAGTCAGTTCCGTGTGGTACTGGTGCAACCCTTAAACGCAAGAGCACAGATGATGGACGAATGAAAATCCCAAAATCTCAAGACTATAGGTCAAACCGTTTGTCCGTAAAATGGCAGGTTTTCGTGTGCAGGTCAAAATGTCAGGTTCCGTGTGACGCTACCATGTTATGCGTGTTATCCTTATGGTACCGATGAGTGAAGTTTTTTAAACCCGTGCGCGACTTACATTATACATTATCTATTTGGAAAAGTTGAAAAAAACGTGTAGGAACATTCCGAAGTGGGATTTGGGGTTCGCACATTTTCGGCCTCCGAATATCAAAGTTTCAACGGAACCACTCATTTACCCTCGGGAACTTGAAGCTTATACATAGGCTCAGACGGTGCTTGCTAACTCAAAACTTTCAGCGTGTCATGAATCGCGGTGGAGAGTACTAATAGAAAATTGAAAGCAGTGACAGTGGTTGATGAAGTGAAAGTGATTCGAGTTGCGAAAAAGAATATCAAAATGAAGATTAAAATAGCTGAAGTAGTATGTTTTCTTGCGTCTACTCTTTTAACATTTCTCAAGGATCAGTGAGAAAATTCCTTCGAATCTGGCGATTCGTCCTGAAGATAAGTAACAGTTAAAAGGAATTTTCACAATACGCTCTTACGAGCTGCGCAAAAAAGTTGTAGATTTGGGGGGAGGGGTGTAGAGTGGATGGTTTCCGATACTGAAGAACATTCGCAGGAATATAATTGCTCGATGCATAAAAAACTATAGCGAAACCGCGAGTGCGCTGGGTGGCTCGAATATATATATATATATCGTATGACCACGATAAAGTGGCCACCCCCCTGACATTATTTTTCTTTCAGAGATACAAATTTAGATGTAATCTATTTTTATATTTTTCGGTCCAAACTATCCGATAACAAGTTCAAATTTGAATTTTGGTCTTTTTTTAATCAAAACCGGAAAAATGTTTTCGAAATATTCAAAAGAAATGAGTTTGAGTCACGGGATCGTGTAGCCCGTAAAATTTTAGTTGAAGATTGACTCCTTTGATAATTTTGTGATTATCCAATTGCCCAGATAATTGATCGAAATCATCCGAATTTGAAAATGCAAGGACTTTCCCGGCAGGTTAAGGCATTGGTGACTCGGGGTGTCATCAAGGTTAGTCATTTGGTAAATTTTAGTTTTGATCACCGAGGTTTGTTTATGTTTTCGCATTGAAAGCTACTGTGTCTGCTCAACTTATAACTGCTTATAATCAAGAGCGCTTCGGTGTGTGTACAATTTTATCCGCATTCACGAAAAATACTCGAGGACGATGGTTTTTTGAGGGCTCGTGAGTTATTCTAAATGTTTCATTCAAGAAAGTGAAACGAGTATGAATAAAACATTTATCTTGCGAGTGAGGTTATGGTGAAATTGTTTACAAGTGGTTCACATTGCACGGGCAACACGACCTACAAACTTATACGCTTTTCCTTTCGTGTTTTCATGAACTATCAGCATAATGATTCCATCGAGTGCCTGTAATAGATGGATAGGATGATTTTGAACGAAAAACAACAGAAACTAATGAGGTGGCACTTCAGAATATTAGCCAACAACGATGAGATTGCGACTGCACCTGTCGAAGTGAAATTCAACACCTGTAGTACATTCCACACTAAAAATTGCCCACATGTTTCTCCTGTCCCGAGATCGAGCATGTTTTGAGGTAGATTCAATATCGAAGCAATGCAACTGGAATTATAACGGTTGCATCAAAAGTATTCCAGAATTATTCAAAGCGATTTGGTTCATACTATCTGTGCGTGCTATCGTTTTCCAAGCGTTTATGAAGTATATCAATTATTGTTAAGGAAAAGGAAATCAATGGGCAGAGTATCTACACCATCACCATTTGAGTCAGAAGATACGTGAATCACTCAAGGTGGTTGGAATTCCAATAAAGGCACTCCGTGACAGCTCGAGACCAACACCATCTCTAATAATTCTGGGATACTTTTATTGTCACCATATTCATTCCAATCGCATTGCTCGAATTCTGAGCCCACCTAAAATTAACCGTAATCTGAAGTCATGAAAAACATGCGGGCGTTCTTTGTGTCGAATATACTGTAGATGTTGAGTTTTACGTCGACGGGGGCAGTTGCATATATATCGCTGTTGGCTAATATTTTCAAAGGCCATCTCACTCGTTTCTATTGGAATTGGTTGAAAATCATCCCTTCTACCTATTCGCTGCAAGTACTGGATGGAGGGATCATGGAAATAATTTATGGTAACATGGAAAGTAAAGTGCATGGTATATTAGGTTATGTTGCTGGCTCAATGTAAAATATGCGCCAGAGAATCCATGATCGGTTTTTGATATTTGGACACTCTTAGCGGTGCCACCAACTTATTCCGAGCACCATTCTGCAGGGCCGACCCCGAAAATGGATTAGCTCAATTTTTATGCCGAAAAAAACACGCGGAGTGCTTCTACGCTGGATAAAAACTGATGTTGCTGGCTTCAACTTGGGACGTGATGAGAATCAGGTTGTCAGATGAAATGACACGACTCCAAATTCCAGCAGAATTCGTGATCAGATTCTGGGTGATAGTGAGGCTAATGTCGGAATATAATATATCAATCTGCTTGGTATGACAATGTCCCAATAGGTTCATGACTTGTAGTACCCAGGATACGAGTTATAGCTAAGAAATCTGATAACATAGTATGGGACAGTCGATACATAGGTTCCCAGGTGTTATTCAAACTATTCGGGTACGAGACACCTTTTTAGCTCGAGCTCGCGGATAATCCAAATATAATGTTAATTTCTCTCTCAATTTGTAATCAGAATGTGGTTGAGTGAATAGCCCAAAGGAAGAAGCAGCACTCAAATCTGTCAGGTATTACGATTTCGTCATAGGTTCGCTATGGCATCACCTCCAATCCGAATTACAGACGAGGATTTTGGTCACATAGCACTGGTAGTGGATGTTCAGGTTCTCAGGTGTTTTTCAAATTATTGAATGCCATGTAAACTGTTACGAAGGGATATGCGGGAGAGATAAATAACGGAGGAGCAGTACATGTAACCATACATATATTCTCTATACTCCGCAGTTACAGTGCTGGCATAGAGACGGTGCGCAGCATACTGAGCCTTCTACGATATGACTCGAACTACCTAGCCTTACCATAGACAAATACTCAAACGAATCACAACATGCTCCCCTCGTTTGATATTTTCTGATGGGTGAGCAGTATTTGAAACAAAATTAATATCTTTTAACAATAAATAGATTCTCCAAAACAAATAGACAACTTGCTTTAAAATGATAGATAAATAATATCCTTCGAATAATCACTGAACTATTACGCCAAGCAACAATCAAAAAAGAATTCAATTCACCATTAACAATTCTGAGGAAATAGTTTTCAGATAGTCTTGAAAATCCTTATGGTTTTTCTTTTCTTCTTAGACACATCACATAAAATCAAAAAATTCAAGCTCTTCCTTGGGATAGTAGATCACCACAAGAAAAAAATTTCAAATTGTTTCTTGGACATATAAGATCACTCGCACTCACCAAAGCACTAAATCATCCTTAAACCGGTATCATTCATGATAGTCTTGAGCTTGGGTTCTGCAACTGCTTTCATTAGCGGATCAGCTGGCATTCTTTGACTTTTCAAATGAGAAATGTGTACTTCCTTGTTGCCTATCCGCTCTTTCATAAAATGACGCTTCACATTTATATGCTTTGTTCTGGAGCTGAAATGAGCATTTTTACCCAAATCAATAGCACCTTCGTTGTCACACCATATCCTGTGGGTGATAGATTCTTGAATATTGAGTTCAATAGTTAAACCTCTCAACCATATCAGTTCTTGAACTGCTGCATAGAGAGATTGATATTCAGCATCGGTGCTTGATGAAGCTACTGTTGGTTGCCGTTTGGTTGGTCATCATTCACTTGTTGCACTAACCTTGGTTCTGTGTCGTTTCCGTATGGCAAGTATACGCTGTTTTATGACGGAGATTCGATAAAGATCACATCCCTGCTGCTGATGACCTTAGATGCCTTGATATCCCACAATCGGTAACCTTTTTGATCATGACAGTAGCCGAGCATTTTACATTTCTTGGTGATAGGATCCATCTTGGCACGAAATTGCGAAGGAATATGGGCCAGAGCCTCACATCCAAATATTCGCAAGTGAGATAAATCAGGTTTATTTCCGGTCCATACCTCTTCTGGCGTCTTAGCGCCAAGCGATTCCTTGAGCGATCTGTTTGCCAAGTAAGCCGCAGTGGCTATAGCTTCGGCCCAGAAACGCGGTTCCAGGCCAGCAGATATCAGCATGCACCTAGCCTTGTCCATCAAGGTTCTATTTACGCGCTCTGCTCGTCCATTCATTTGGGGATTGTACGGAATGGACTTTTCATGTTTGATCCCAGCAGCATTTGTGATTTCCTGAATAGCTTTATTGTCGTATTCGAGCCCATTGTCGCTTAAAATCGTTTTGATTTTACATCCAGTCTATCTTTCAACGTAAGCGACGAAATGCTTGAGAGCTGAAACGGTTTCACCTTTAGTCTTCAAGAAGTAGAGGAAGATTTTCCTGAAATAATCATCCAAAAAAGTCATGAAATAACGTGCTCCACTGAGCGATGGATTTTCCATGTAGCACAAGTCGGTATGAATCAGTTGTAATTTTTCCTTGGCTCTGCTAGGATTGGCGTTGAAAGGTTTTTTTGCCATTTTGCCAGCCGTACAGTCCTGGCAAGGATCAAGAGAGGCTTTGCCTGAAAAATTTACACCAATGGCAGCAAAGTCTGCTAGCTGTCTGAGATAATGCGGGTTGAGATGAGCCAATCTTTGGTGCCAAATGTCAAAGGACTGCGGATGATGCACAAATTCGTTTGTATGAAAAACAGATACCTGTTGCTGAGAAGCCCCTTTAGTAGGCTGTGTTGATCGATGCAAATCGAGCTTGTATATACAGTTGCTGGTCCTCGTACCTGAGGCAACTAACTTGTTTGACTGATCGAATATTTTATATTTGCCTTGCGCATATGTAATATGACAGCCACTGCGCTCAATGACTCCAACTGAGATGAGATTTGATGCTAGTCCAGGAATGTGGAGCACTCGCTTCAGTCGGATGAATGCCTCTCTTCCCGTTTTATTTTGGACCTTTAAAAGAACTTCACCTTCAGAATCCACGTTTAATTTTCCTTTGCTGGCTGTAACTACATCTTTAACAGAAGCAGGTTTGAGATTAATCATCAAGTTTTCATTATTACACATGTGTGCAGATGCACAAGAGTCCAAGTACCATGACGCGCTCCGCGGGCCGTTCGAAATTTGGATTGAAAAAGCACATAGCACATTCGCATGCTCATCGTCGTCTTCTCCGTCACTGCACTCGCTGGTGTTGCCGGCCGCGTAAGCCCTACCAGAATTGGCGCTCTGTTGATGGTCACTGTTGTCATTTACTTTCGTGTCTCTGTTTCTCTTGGGTTTCGTGCAGTCCAATGAGACGTGACCGAATTCATTACAGTTGAAACAACGTACTCGATTCTCTTCAAAACCGCGGCTTCGGTTTCTATTTACATTTGGCCGGCCGTTACGCCGCTGATGTCTCGGATAAGACGAGTATGCTACTTGCTGGGGTACCGCGCTGTCAAGCTGATAGATCGAGCGAAGGTCCTGCAACAACTTGGTTTTTACAAAGTCTGAGTTAATCGTCGTATTTGGGCTTTCAAGTGCCATGATCATTGGCTGGTACTCCGGTGCGAGACCAGCTAGCAAAAGAGCTCCAACAAGTTCGTCGGGTATTGTGAACTTGATGCTTTCGAGCTTCTGAGCTGTCGAGATCACCCGATTTACATAGTCTTCTATGCCCTCACAATTAACGAGTTTTGTAGTCACCAATTTGATGAGTAGTGTGATTTTGCGCCCGACGCCTTGATCATCATATACTTTCTTCAATTTGTCCCAAATTTGTTTGGCAGACATATCTTCTTCAAGATGGTGATAGCAGACTGGGTCGACGGTCAGCATAATCTTTCCGCTTGCCCTGCACACTTTATCTGGGTCGGTGGAAAGCGGGATGCCTCCATGCTCTGCTACAGTGCACCACAGACCCTCTGCCTTTAAAAAAGCGCACACGGAAATTGCCCACGTGTGGTAGTTTTCGCGGCCGATTAATTTATCAACTGGAATTGCACCGTTGCGGCCCGCCATTTTCACTGCTCCGCTCGTGCCGGCTCTCACGCAAACCACTGCACGATTTCACTTCATAGAGTTACAGTCAATGTTTATTATCACTCTCTATCACGGTCCTCTTTATAAACAAAGTAGACTGCACACGTCCTGGGCCCATAACCTGTTACGAAGGGATACGCGGGAGAGATAAATAACGGAGGAGCAGTACATGTAACTATACATATATTCTCTATACTCCGGAGTTACGGTGCTGGCATAGAGACGGTCCGCAGCATACTGAGCCTTCTACGATATGACTCGAACTACCTAGCCTTACCATAGACAAATACTCAAACGAATCACAACATAAACATATGAAGCGAAATCATGGCAAAGTGCGGTTGATGTGGAGTTTGAAGCAATGAAAGAAAAAAAAACAAAGTCCAGGGACATGTGGACGGCTCCCGACCAGAACGGTATAAATCTATTTTGGTGAAAATTGAGTTTTTGACGGGAAACGATAGGGAATAGATGCGAAAACATGTATGTACAACTCCGGAAGACCGACGCATTGGTGGGGTCGCTGAGTGCCAGCTCTTCCGATCATCGAAGTTAAGCAACGTTGGGCGCGGTTAGTACTTGGATGGGTGACGGCCCATCTCGGCCTAATCAACCCCGGCTTGCTGACTTTTCTGATCGGTTGGTTGATGCTTACGACTTTTCAATGTGAACGGGAGGTGTAAAGTGTCGCAGATTGGGTATTTATATCCGAGATATATGCCCAATATGTAACACGATAGTGGCACCGAGCTCTCCGGGGCGGGTTTTCTTCCCTCACAAGGAAGTTTTCCCTTGCCCCACGGGTTAATCAATCCCGGCTGAATGCGGAGAGTGTATACTCGTTACAGTCATTACACTGACACAGTCTCACTCACGCGTTATTCGGAGGGAATTCTCACTCTGTCAGTAAAACGCCGTAAGCATCGGAAGCAGGAGTTTTCAGGTGCTCTGACTACGCAGCTGGAAAACGGGGCGGGTATTCTGCACAGCCCACAGATGATCTGACTACAGTGACCGTTCTGTTAGTAGATGACGAAAGTGTCGAAATTCAGAGGTAACGGCTCTCCTGTGCAAGAGGGTTCTCTAAAATGTATACACGACGAGTTTGATCCACAAATCTACACCAGTTTCTCCTACAAGCCACAGTTGATAGCCATATAGGACTCCAAGAGAGGACCTGAAAAGGCTTAAAAAAAAAAAACAACTCCGGAAGGAAAAATCCATTCTGGATCATCACGAGCGACATAACCGTTTTTGGTGGGAAAAAAGTTTCGATTTATTTTGGGGACCAGAACGGTATAAGTCCATGATCGAGCACGAAAACATCACTCTCGCACCTCGTATCCTCCATTATAGTACTCCTGTGGGCTACGTGGAGTAGTAACAGCCTTTAGAAACTGGAAATTAGGGGCCCTATGTTGTGGGGGTGGTTGCATCGAGTCGTTGAGGTGTTACAGCAACTCGAACTTCATCGCTCCCTTCTTGACGCTCTTACGTACGGAAGAGCCTGGATCAGGATTTTGTGGACACCCGCAAGCATATTGTGACCTTGTCGGGGGCTCTAAATTGAATTTTTGGCATCTTACATCGCAGTGAGCAGACCGGATTTACAGGGTCAGTCGAAGAAACTGTCGATAGAGCAATCGATGTTGAACTAGCTATGGTTCTTGTTTTTCATAATTTCTTCAGAGGTAGGATCTTTTCAAAAGGACCGATGCTGCATCCGAGATGAAGACAAGATCAATAATCCATATACACACTTTCTTCTTTAAAAGCAATGTGAATCACGGAGAATACCTATTCTCATCGCCGAGTAGACATGTCTTATTGACAATTATTCCGTCGAATCATTTTGGATATTATCATCTTGCACTGTCAATATCCGTAATTACCCAACTGTCAGCTGATTCTTCTGCTACCCATGTAGAACATAAAATTCCATGAACATATATGATCATGAATAAAATCGGTTTCAAAATTTGTCATTTTCATTCCGGAAAGGTGTGATATACTAGTTTACAACATCAATACTTCACCGCGATAATCGAATATTACTCAGAAAATTTTTTTCCGAACTCATTCTCAGGTTTTGAACATTTAAAGCACTAAAGAGAGAAAATCCACATTAAATATCATTTCCGATACACTGTGCGTAAAAGTGCACTTTGTGCACAGTTTGTCGACTTTTACTCACAGTTTATCGAAAAGTATAGTTAGATACACGGCCGTAAAACCTATTATTCGCATCCTCGTGATGATTCCGACCCCCCCCCTGCGGCTCGGGCCGGAAACCCATCACTCGGACGCGAATAAAACGTTTTACGCCCTTGAATCGAAATGTACTATTTTGGTCGAAAATGTCAATTTTTGGGAACTTTAGACCGACTCCTGGAAAGATTCTTTTTAGTAGTATATGATCAGTATCGTGCCGTATTAACGTTAGAATAAGTTTGAATCAATATATCACAACTTTCTGGAATAAAAATAAAATATTTAAAGTGGTTTACGTATGATCATATACGCCCATGGAATCCTCGGATTCCATGATCATATATGGTCATGGAATCGTATCTTTTACATGGGTAGTTACAAATAAATCTCATTGTGGTAGATACTGAGTGTAAGAATACTGGACTTCTCGAATAAAGCTACCTCCAACTAATTTGGACTACTTTATTATATATTTTTCATCAATATCAGTGCTTTTAGATTGCTTAGTTGACAAAATTCTCATCACTTATTCGAGTTCTACATTGAAATCGAAATATTTCAATCATGAGTTCTCGAATCTACGCTCTTCGAATTTCAATTTATTAGCAGAAATTCCAAGAGAATTTCCGTACTTCACTACTCCCCAAACACTATTGCGTGTAAATTAGGCTGATTGAATGGATACGTGTTGACTGAAGCCCTTGAATACGCACCCGTGGACGGCAATCTCAAAAATATAATCGATTACAGTCGTGGTACTCCAAATGGAACCTGTTTGGTGAGATCTGTCGATGTAAGCCGATTATGTTTCATGAACACTTAGCAAATAGCTTCATCAACACCTAGACATAGAAGCTCCCAGTTGACAATTTCAAAAATAAACATAGACATATACCGCTCTGACACCCAGAAATTTTCAACTTTTTTTCGCCAAAAACGGTATGAGTCCGCATGCTTTCGACGTTTTTTGGTCCATAACGGTGTGAAATTATACTTTCTCGACTTTTTTCGATCCAACGCAGCCAAACTCGATCCGCTTCTCTACTTTCTTCGGTCCAGAATGGTACGTGTCCACTTCAAGAGGAATGATGGTCTCATACCGTCCTGGTCCGAAAGAAGAGGGCAGAAAATTTGGGGGCCAGAACGCTATAAGTGCATTTTTTATTGCTGAATAATGCGTAAAAAGTGTGAACAATTGAGAACTATCACGCCCTTTGCAATAAATGTCGTGAAAACACACTCATTATATGATGAATCAAGCATAATTACTGCAAATGACCATCCGAATTTTCTATCGCAAGAAAACTTTGAAGCTGATTTGCCAGAATGGGAAAAATGGACTAATATCGTTCTGGTCGGAAGCCGTCCATGTAGGCAAACCAGAAATTTTACCAAATGGGCCAGATTTACTATATTCAAAATGGCTAATGAAGGAAAGGACCTAACAAAACGGTAGCATAAGATACAAAGCACAACTGCATGGTTATACGAGGTTTCTTAGATACAAACATTTACGATTTGAAAGATGTGTGTATGTCGCAGGCTTTTGGTGAAATCAGCCTTTTCATGAAAATCCTAGGCTCTTCATGAAGAGCCGGCCAATCGTGTCAGCGCTCACCCCTTTCACTTCCTTGCACCATCGACCTAGCCTTTTCGTCAAAAGGCTGACTCGTCCAGCCTTTTCGTGAAAGGGCCAAGTCGGTCTAGGCTCTTGGTGTACAGCTGGGTGGAACCGCTATAATAGCCGTCGAGCAAAGTCAACGTCGCACCCAAAGCTGTCGAATCAACTCATCTTTTGGAATTATATTCAGTTGCGGATATGTCGATTGGTGATATGTTTAAAATTATATTCAAATGAAGAAACTAATGGTATATGATGGGTTCCACGCGAAAGCGACCTACGGAAAGGGGTCATCTCTCAGATTTTTTTTCTAACCTTTTCTATTCGATTCTATGGCCCAAAATAAGAACTTCTGACCACCTATGGGGTCCAAAAAAAATTTCATCCCTCCGGTGCACGCATATCCGTGAAAAAAGCCGGAATTCATCATGTCAAAAATGGTGCTTTTTTATTCAGTAAAATACAAAAATCTCGAGTTCTTCGATAGCTATCGACTCGCGGGTTGCGGCATCTGAAAGGTCATCAAAAAACCTATCGGGAACGCTATCGAAAAAATATTTTTGGCGAGTAATGGGACTCCCAGAGCTAAAAAGATGTTTTTCACTAAAACGTTAATTTCTCAAAAAGCCATTTTTTGTTTTTTTGTGAAAATCACATAATCGATGTAAAACTTCGCGTTCTTCCAGAAAAAATTGGTTTTAGAGTGTACCTACGCGACCACATCAACTTATAAGCCATTGTTTCAAATTCAATTTTTTTCGGTATTGGAAAAGTGTCATTTTCTGCGCAAGCGCACAAATTTTAACTTTCGGGACTATTTTAATGGAAAGCTGACGTAATTTCCTTTGAAATGACTCCTTGCAGAAGTCAATTTGATGCATTGAAACTCGAGATCTAGCTGGTCTAAAGAGTGAAAATATCCAAGGTACCAAATCCGTGAACCCGGGGCCTCTTCAATGGCCCTGAAAAACGCGGATTTTGAGTCGGAGCGTTCCAGAGATGTGAACATGTGCTTTTCATGTATTTTTTGACGTAGAAACCGAATATGTGGTCAGTTTTGTCCCCAATCTCGAAGAATTTTCAGTAGACTCAAAAAACTGAACCGAAAGTAATGAGTCGTTTTTAGGCTTTCAACATACATCTGATATGCATGTGAGATCATCGGTCGATTCGAGTCAGGTTTTTAGTGAACTGAAGTATGTTCTCCCACGTATTTTGACTAGCTGGGAACATGGTTCAGTTCACTCAAAACCTGACTCGAATCGACCGATGATCTCACATGCATATCAGATGTATGTTGAAAGCCTAAAAACGACTCATTACTTTCGGTTCAGTTTTTTGAGTCTACTGAAAAATCTTCGAGATTGGGGACGAAACTGACCACATATCCGGTTTCTCCGTCAAAAAATACATGAAAAACACATGTTCACATCTCTGGAACACTCCGACTCAAGATCCGCGTTTTTCAGGGCCATTGAAGAGGCCCCGGGTTCACGGATCATCAAATTGACTTTTGCAAGGGGTCATTTCAAAGGAAATTACGCCAGCTTTCCATTAAAAATAGTCCCGAGAGTCAAAATTTGTGCGCTTGCGCAGAAAATGACACTTTTCCAATACCGAAAAAAATTGAATTTGAAACAATGGCTTATAAGTTGATGGGATCGCGTAGGTACACTCTAAAACCAATTTTTTCTGAAAGAACGCGAAGTTTTACATCGATTATGTGATTTTCAAAGAATAAAAAGAATGGCTTCTTGAGAAATTAACGTTTTAGTGAAAAACATCTTTTTAGCTCTGGGAGGCCCATTACTTACCAAAAATATTTTCTCGATAGCGTTTCCGATAGGTTTTTTGATGACCTTTCAGATGCCGCAACCCGCGAGTCGATAACTATCAAAGAACTCGAGATTTTTGCATTATACTGGATAAAGAAGCACCATTTTTGACACGATGAATTTCGGCTTTTTCCACGGATATGCGTGCACCGGAGGGATGAAATTTTTTTGGACCCCATAGGTGGTCAAAAGTTCCTATTTTGGGCCATAGAATCGAATAAAAAAGGTTAGAAAAAAATCCGAGAGATGACCCCTTTCCGTAGGTCGCTTTCGCGTGGAACCCATCATATTGAATTGAACATTGATTTTTATATTAATATCCGCTACCTATGATGTGGATACTTTGATGTGAATTAATTAACTGTCAAATGAATAATATTCTTTTTGCAATTTTCCGAAGTTTGGGCGCTTACAGAATTGTAAAAAATAGTATTCGCAACTCCTTCATGAGGTTCCCCGCTTCCGAGCGATTATTTCGACCTCCACCTGCGGCTCGGGACGAAAACCAATCGTTCAGAAGCGAGCTACAACCTCATAAACTCGGCGCGAAATATACTATTTTGACACACTGTGCAAGAAAGTAACTTTTCCGCACTGATTTTCCACTTTCTCTCACAGTTTGTCAAAAAATAGTATTCGATACACGGGTGTAAAACTTATTTTTCGCATCCTCGTGTTGATTCCGACCTTCGCCTACGGCTCAGGCCGGAAACCCAACACTCGGACCCGAAATAGTACATTAAGCAACATGGGCGAAAAGGAAGATTCCCGCACGGGTGTCCGGAAAGAGTGCGAGAAAGTAATTTTCTCGCACGATTCCACTTTCTCGCACGGTTATTATGTTATTCTCGCTTTGCGAGAACTACATAATACCCGTGCAAGAAAGTCGAAAGAGTGCGAGAAAGTTACTTTCTCGCGCGGTTCCGGACACGAGTGCGGGAACTTCTCGCCCGCGTTGCTTATACTATTTTATGCAACCTGTGCGGAAAACTGTGCCTCCGCGATTTAAAAAAAAAAAAATTGACGGTCAAAACTCAAATGAAATGATAACAAATATTATCTTTAATTGAGTGTTCCAATTCAATTAAAATAAGTATCCTTTAGACCAATAAATATTTTGAAAATCAAACCACAAAAAGGTACTCATCGCTGAGTACCTTGATCTAATACAAATCAATAGCACATGTCGAAGGATGTAAACTGACCTTCAAAATGAATTCAATCATTTTGATGTAGTGGAAGATGGGCTTTTGCTATCAGGTTTTTTTGTAACTGGAACAAAAATTCAATGCAACGTTCCACACTGAGTGCGAGAAACGACGCGTCAGAGCCGCTCGTTCAATACACTTTTCACGGAGATCGGCGGAACGGGACGGGCCGGGCGGCGGGAGCGCGGAGCGGGGTCCAGGGGGCGAAGCCCCCGCCGGGCCCCCCGACTGAAATAAAATTCTGAAAAATATATAAAAAAAAACATCTTGTTCATATCGCGTAATACCTCGTTGCTCAAAAATATCGTCCAATTTCAAAAGATTCAATTTTGATAATTCATTCAAATATATATCATGATGATCAATCATCTAAATACATTCAAAAAGGAGGTTTTGGAATTCATGAATATCTTTTTCCATCAAAAGTATTTTTCAAGTGAAGATGAAAATATAATTCATATAAAACAATGAGTAATCGAAGGGTTTGAATCCTCCTCCTGAGAACACATTGACACGCAAGGTTGACTTGCTGAATTATTTTCTAAGTTTTCAATTTCTTAAGAGAATTTCGATGAATTCATTTTTGCACAGATTTCACTTTCTCACTAAGTTTTGTCAAACATAGTGGGAAAGTTACTTTCTCGCACACTTAGCCGTGCGATAATGACTTTCCGCATTTCTTTCGGCACGGGTACCTTGCATAGAAAGTTAACTTTCCGCACAGTTTTACGCACAGCGTTGCATAAAAGTTTTTACACCCTTGTATCGAAATGTACTATTATGTGGAGTGGAAAAGAATATTATTTATAGCACTCTAACCTAAAAATCGCAACTTTGAACATGATTTTTGAATTCTCGTGCCATAAATTATCTTATGAGACTGCGTGCAGATGGGTATTTTTGTTACGAAGGACTTATAGCACTCGCTTCGCTCGTGCCATAAACAGTCCTTCGTACAAAACTACCTATCTACGTGCAGTGTCATAATATACTATTATTTGCCAGTTAATTGATTCACATCAAAGTATCCATCTTAGGTAGCGGATATTAATATAAAAATCAATGTTCAATTCAATATACCATTAATTTCTTCATTTGAATATAATTGTAAAACATCACCAATCGACATATACGCAATTGAATATAATTCCCAGAATTTCAGATTTTGAAATATTTAACCTGAAGAAGGACATAGTTAGATGCCTGAAACGCGTCGTTTCTGACCACGAACTGTATGAAACATATGGTCCATATATAGCATTAAACTTGAACAAACTATTTCTGCTATTGGATATCAGAGTCGAAACTGAATCTAAAAGATAAGTTGATACGACAGCTTTGGGCGCGACGTTGACTTTGCTCGACGGCTATTATAGCGGTTCCGCCCAGCTGTACACCAAGGGCCTAGACCGACTTGGCCTTTTCACGAAAAGGCTGGACGAGTCAGCCTTTTGACGAAAAGGCTAGGTCGATGGTGCAAGGAAGTGAAAGGGGTGAGCGCTGACACGATTGGCCGGCTCTTCATGAAGAGCCTAGGATTTTCATGAAAAGGCTGATTTCACCAAAAGCCTGTGACATATACACCTGTTTTACGATCAACTTTGGTGCGAACTGTAATTACAATTATGAACAAACTTGATCTAGAAGTATGCCAACTTGCTGTAAAAAGTGTATTCTTGAATGAGACAGTAGAGGGTGAGATTAACAAAGTGTATTTTCAAAAGATGAGATTAACATAGGAATCCCGGAAGGTGCAAATATTTCAGAAAGAGTGAAAAGAACTCAAGTGTGTGAATTATTGAAAGCCCTCTATGGATTAACATTTAGCCCAAAACGATGGAATGAGCGTTTCACTGAAGTAGAATTCCAGATAGGTAGCGTTAATAATGATATTGAGCCATGCTTATTTTATTGGATAGAAGGAGGTCAAATTTTGATTTTATTATTATATGTTGACGATATGTGGATTGCAAGCAATAGTAAGAAAAAGTTAACCGAAGTCAAAGTAGAGTTACAGAAAGAATTTGAAATGACTAACCTCGGGACTCTGAAAGAGTTTCTCGGGATAACAATAATTAGAGATAAAACTAATGAGAAAATTACTCGGATACAAGACAGATACATAGATACATTATTGAACACATTAAAAAAAATGATGTGCATACAATAAGAACACCAATGGTAACAAACCAAGTGGCAAATAGAGGACCACGAGGACGAGAAGAATCAAACGATAAAGAGAGTCTATCAGAAACTGAAAGTATTGAAAATCTACCTTACACAGAAGTTTGCAGATTGCTTTTGTACTTAGCGAGCGCAACACGCCCAGACATTCTTTATGCAGTAAATGTTCTATGTAGACACCAATTAATCCGACAATGCACGAATGGAGAATAGTCAGGCAACTACTCGGCTCTCTCGTGAAAACAAAAAGTTTAGGTTTAACTTACTACCACCCACATAAATCGAGATAAATGTGCAGTTCAGACTTTTGACCCCTGTCATCTTCGGCTTTTATTTTCCAAGCTTCAGAGCACAATAACTTCTGTCCATGGAATTATAGAGTTTGGAATCCATAGCATGAGAAAAATGAACGAATAAAACTCCAAGATGCTGAAAGTCCCCATGTAATACGCCTTCTTCATTTCTGGATCACTTTGTCGTCCCTTGTATTCTCATTACTGGGTTTTTAAAAAGCAGACGTACGGGAACAACCGAAATTTCTTTCATCTTCCATCTCTCATGCACTCAAGCTTTCTGTGTCCCCTTTGCATTCTTTGAAAAAGTCTTTTTGCCTCTTCATCTCAACATATCTGGCATTTTCCCGCTATAAATCTTCACTCACTCCGTTCCACTCTATCTGTTCATGTATTAATCTGTGTTCTCTCTCTATCTCTCTCTCTCTCTCTCTCTCTCTCTCTCTTTGAGCAACTCTCGCTTCACTTTATCACCTTTCATCTTGCATTCTTACGGGAGATTTCTCATGGTAACAAAAAATTTGCGGCTAAGAGAGCATTGGGATTTTGATACGCTCGACCCACACTTCAAAAAGCGCTCTACAGGATCCATCAAGGTCCCCCTTCTACTTGAGGGTGAACTCTCATTTCACACTGATAGTAATTTCAATGTCATCACTTGAGAATAACGAAAATTACACTCGGGGAGTTGGATGTCGACTGAAGATCTCAAAAACGCACATGATCCAGAGTATAATATCTTTTGCAAGATAATAGTTTCCCGTATTGTGACACACGTCGGATTCCAGAAGTCAATATTAGCGGGTTGGTCTATCATTCTTACAAATATCTGTGGAATCTCTATCAGCTTACACTCTTAATTCCTTGGGGTGGAATTTTCTATCAAAAGAACTACTGAAACCTTCATTCGAGCCGTTTTGGGGTGGATTTCTTCCTCAAAAGACTCAAATCTCGGTAGAAACGTTGTACTGGAGACGTTTTCCAGTCCAAGCTGGAATGGAAAAGCGCGCTGTTGTTAACCGTGTTTGCTTACCTTTTGCATCGAAGCGATTGATTATCAGAGATTTTCATGACCTGATTTCAATTTCAGGCCTCTGAAGCTTTGCGATCACAACAAGAAATGGTACATTGTGGTATGAATATGTTATTTGGCCCGAATTTGGTGTAATTTGAAACTCCTTTTTGTAAGTATTCGTCATTGTTGTGTTGGTCACTTGAACATCATATCTTTTACGAAATTCTTCTTCCAAAGCTTGTATAGCTAGATTTTCCAATCAAGAATTCGGAAGCATTATTGTATGCAACGAGAAATTTCAAAAATTCCAAATTGCTGCTCTCAAAATTCATGCTAAATTCATTGTTTACTTTTAACGGTTGTTTCAGTCCTACTCGGGCTGGAATTTTCAGTCAAACTCGACTGGCTGTTTCCAGTAACTCTTCGGGTAGAAATTTCACCCGCATATGATTGAAATTCACTCCAAGAAATTTAGAGTGAAGGATGTAAGACAGAGATGAAGTTGTGTGATACGATCCAATGTACTAGTCATCCCTAAAAACACATTATTTAATGAGCCTTCCCGAAATATTTTGTGAATTTGACGATCGAAAACGAATCACTGTGAGGATCTTTGCATTGAAACAATTCTCGTGCCACTTGAGTTTGAGCAATCACGAAAACATGTGGGGATGATACATTTCGACACAAGGATGTACGAACTTTTTTCGCGTTTGATTGATGGGTTTCCTGACTGTTATAAGGGAAGTCCGGGAGATCCGGGTCGCCAAATCTCAACAAATTTTTTCTACAGTCTCGTACCACCTAACACCGAACCCTACAAAATCCCCTCGTGCACCATAGGCGTGAGTCGGAATCATATCGAGGATGCGAATGTTACGTTTTACACCAGTGTATTAAACTACACTTCGCGGTATACTGTACGTAAAAGTGTATTTTGAACACAGTTCGTCGACTTTTACTCTCATAAGTCCAGGGAGTGTGGGTCACGGATTCGGATGAAACTCATATGCTTATTTTAGTACCAAAAGATGATACCCAAAGCTGCACAGTCTAACGCTCAAGCATTTCCGAGCTACAGGCTACAACCTATGCATTACAATATATATATATATATATATATATATATATATATATATATATATATATATGAGTCATTCTGGAGCAAGCTGGACAAAACCGTCACCAGGGGGGTCTGGGAAAATTCCGCAAAAACTTTTTTCCATCAGTACTATGTTGAAATAGTACGAAAAAATTTTTTTCAGATTTTTTCGGCCCCCCCCTGTGGGCCCCAGGTCCCATGAAAGGGCCATTTTAGGCCCTTTTTTAGCCTATCCTAGGAAAATCATAGTTCCAACGCAATTCAATATTTTTCAACGTACTTGGGCGCATTTTTCTCGTCAAGACTAGTACTTTTGAAAAAAAAATTGTCCAAGGCCACTTGGTGAGCCTGACGACTTCTGCAAGCTGATTATTGAGAGCAATTTTAGCGATTTTTGGGCCTGCTTCAAAGCAATCTAGCTCCTACTAGACATGTGATAATCGACTTCTGCAGGTAGTCATTTTGAAGGTCTTGAAAAAACCTACAATTTGACCACCTGCAGAAGTCGATTATCGTACTTTTCATAGGAGCTATAGCCGATACAAGTTCAGCTATTTACGAAAAAGTCGAAAATTCAGGACTCAATTCCAAAAATATATCTTAATTTTTTTTTTCACGAAACTTGTGCGAAAGTGTTCTTTCAAACATCTACTTTCAGTAAAAAAAATTTGGCGGAGGTTATTTTTTTTGATTTTTTTTGCCGAGCATTACAAAATGCCGCATTTCGTGGTTTTAGCAAAAACGGCATCATCGACCACGGTCACATATGCTCCCATCTGGACTGATGTGCACCAATCTGTGTGAAAGTACTCTCCAAAGTACCCCCAAGTACGTGTAAGAAGTTGCGGGGACGAGCCTTCAGCCAGGAGCGAGCTGTAGGTTCTATTGGCCGTGTCAAAAATAGGCATTATTTTGGCTTTTCGAGCGTAAGCGACCGAGAGCATGATTTTACTTGTTCTGACTTACAAATGAGATAATGGGCTAGAATGAGGATCCAAACATACTTTTCCGACTCAAAATGACCATCTCAACACAATTCCGAGGTCAGTTTTGCTCTAAATAGTCGTCCCTCTGCCCCTCAAGAACTTAGATTCTGTCGACGGGTTCTGACATCGTTGAGGCACTAGACGACATTCTAGAGCTAAACTGACCTCGGAATTGTGTTCAGATGGTCATTTTGAGTCGGAAAAATATGTTTGGATCCTCATTCTAGCCCATTATCTCATTTGTAAGCCAGAACGAGTAAAATCATGCTCTCAGTCGCTTACGCTCGAATAGCCAAAATATGCCTATTTTGGACACGGTGAATAGAACCTACAGCTCGCTCCTGGCTGAAGGCTCGTCCCCGCAACTTCTTACACGTACTTGAGGGTACTTTGGGGAGCACTTTCACACAGATTGGTGCACATCAGTCCAGATGGGAGCATATGTGACCGTGGTCGATGATGCCGTTTTTGCTAAAACCACAAAATGCCGCATTTTGTAACGCTCGGCAAAAAAAATAACCTCCGCCAAATCTTTTTTACTGAAAGTAGATGTCTGAAAGAACATTTTCGCACGAGTTTCGTGAAAAAAAATTAAGATATATTTTTGGAATCGAGTCCTGAATTTTCGACTTTTTCGTAAATAGCTGAACTTGTATCGGCTATAGCTCCTATAAAAAGTACGATAATCGACTTCTGCAGGTGGTCAAATTGTAGGTTTTTTCAAGACCTTTAAAATGACCACCTGCAGAAGTCGATTATCACATGTCTAGTAGGAGCTAGATCGCTTTGAAGCAGGCCCAAAAATCGCTCAAATTTGCTCTCAATAATTAGCTTGCAGAAGTCGTCAGGCTCACCAAGTGGCCTTGGACAATTTTTTTTCAAAAGTACTAGTCTTGACGAGAAATGCGCCCAAGTACGTTGAAAAATATTGAATTGCGTTGGAACTATGATTTTCCTAGGATAGGCTAAAAAAAGGGCCTAAAATGGCCCTTTTATGGGCCCTGGGGCCCACAGGGGGGGCCGAAAAAATCTGAAAAAAAAATTTTCATACTATTTTAACATAGTACTAATGGAAAAAAATTTTTGCGGAATTTTCCCAGACCCCCCTGGTGATGGTTTTGTCCAGCTTGCTCCAGAATGACTTATATATATATATATATATATATATATATATATATATATATATATATATATATATCATTTTCCCGCATATGTAGATATACTGTAATGTATAGGTTGTAGCCTGTAGCTCGGAAATGCTTGAGCGTTAGACTGTGCAGCTTTGGGTATCATCTTTTGGTACTAAAATGAGCATATTCCCAGAGTTTCATCCGAATCCGTGACCCACACTGCCTGGACCCTCCTGGTCAGTTCATCGAAAACAATAAGTTCGATACATGGGGATAAAACCCATCAGTCGATTGCAAAGAAGAGTTTTTACACCCTTGTATCGGAATGCGCCACTTTGCAATTTTCCGATGTTCGCATGGGTGCTTATAAAATCACAAACACTTCCGAGCAATCATTTCGACCTTCCCCTGCGGCTCAGGCCGAGAACCAATTGCTAGGAAGCGATCTACAACCTCCTAAACTCGGTGCAAAATGTACTCTTTTGGAACACTGTGCGTAAAAGTGTACTTTACGCACAGTTTGCCAACTTCTACTCATGCACAGTTTATCAGAAGATGAAATTCGATACCAGGGAGGTAAAACGTACTTCTCACATCCTCGTGATGATTCCGACCCTCGCCTACGGCTCGGGCCGGAAACCAATCAATTGGACGCGAAAAAAAGTGTCTACACCCCTGTATCGAAATATCCAGTACCCGCCAAAATGAATGAAACACAGTATCCATTACTAAAACAGCGATTACTCGGACGTCCTTGGGTCTACGGCAATTTTTCAAAAATCATTCGAGAGATGAGAAGAAAACGTATCAATTGTAAGACAGTATGCATAAGAAAGAGAGTTGTGTGTTCGAATTTTTTCGTCATTTTGGTGTAATTTTCTCGGGCCTCAGATTACCCGTGGTCGTTGTGTTTGTACTCATGTTTGTTCGAATAATTCAAGGTGAGCGCACGATGAACAGAATGGAAAGTTTGGCAGCTGAGGCAGGACACCAAATTTTTGGGAAATATATTACTGTATCGTTAAGTTTGGCAAGATCATGGTCTGTTTCTCTTCACAATTTTGAGTCCATTGTGATCCACATTCGAATGGACAAGAACAGAAGAAACGCCAGGGATATATAATCCTGACCGAAGAGTTGAACACGGTTCACTCAACTCCCCGACCATTCCTCGAAATGTTTCCGAGGATGAGCAAGGGCTCGAGAGATTACAGCTAATATAGTTCATGAACTATTGTTTCAATTTGCAGCACTTGCGAAACAACTCCGGATCTTCATCTGTATCGCAACACTGTAATGATAGTGAAAATGTGTACTGAAACATTGTAAAGGCAAAAAGAGGCAAACAATTTACAGTCCGCAGTTGTCACAATTTTCGATCTTTCGAACGTCAGTTTCCACGTGTCAACAAGGAACTTTTTGGCAAAAAAATTCGTCTCTCCGACCGAAGTAACGTATGGATGAATATGTGCATGGAGCATGAAGAAATTGGGAATTTCATGCTTGAAGTGTTCACAAATACAACCTCAAAAATAATGCTTCAGCTTCTTCCACAGATTTAGAAGCAAACCCCACTCCAAATCGAAAACTATTTTGTCGCAACTCTTCCCGCAGTAGTTCACCCATGCCAAATTTTATTGCTTCATTATGCTCAAAAGAAGGATGAGAAATCCGATTCACCATTTTGTTCCCAAATTTCTTACAGCTTGGTATCACCTAGAAAATGAAGTATCCGAAGATCCGGAGTGACTGCATCAAGTGATCCCTCTGGCCAAAGATGCAGCCAAAAATGTGATAAGTATCGGCCACATAAGTCAATTTTAAGAATTAGTTCCCTTGTGGTATGCTTACAACGCTGTAATATTCCTGCTCATTACTCCAAACGAGAAGCCCAAAAACAGAGTTACTCCGAATCCTTTATATTCTGGGTCGTATCAAGCTGTAAAGAGAATGTTGGGAAATATTGTCAACCCGGACTTCGTGGCCCTCCTTGTTCACTATTCGTATTCGAAGCATCAGAATGGTTATTCCCATTCAAAATGAGATTTCCCAAACCAAAATCACGCATGAATCGTCTACGCGCTAACAGTGCCCTATTGTCTCAAATTTCCACTATTATCGTCCAACAAGCAACTTTTGTCTTGTAACGAAACACAGTTTTATCCCCGTAGCCATCTACCTCGTCATCACTCCAACTCTCGCGTGACATATATTCTCGAGTCAACGTGGATGACATGTTTCATCAGTCAGGGATGTTACAGCATCAGCAAATGTGGCATCGGCGTATGTGAGCGAGAGAGCGAGAGAAGAGTAAAGCGAAGCAAAGCGTTGGAAGTGCAACCTGTGCCGATAATGTCCGTCAAAACGACCAGGCAAGCGTGCCGCTTCAACAATACGCCATTGTGACCAACTTATTTCATTACAGATAAGTCCATATCCATTGTTTCTTATCACTTCCCTCCTGCTCTCCCTTCAGCCCTGTCCTATCTACGCGTGCTCGCGTCCTCCTTCGTTGTTCGACTCGCGCGCTTCAACAGTTACTCAGTTTTCCGGTACTTCCTCTCCTATGGAAATGTGCGCGCGTTTCTATTAGTTCGAACAGATACTGCGCGCTTTTTGCTTGCCCCCGTGGGCATGCCAAAGTCAACTCTTACCGACAGTCCGAATTTCTCTTATTCAATTCTTCCCACGAAATCTATTGGGTATATAAAAAAATCGAATCCAAGAAGCTCTGCTCCGGCATCAGATCTATAATTTAAAAAAAGAAGAATTGAGTCGATTCAGTTAAGACTATATACCTCCAGCATCAACTTTTGAAAATCACAACTTCATTGATAAATATGCACACCCTGGGTTCGGAAGTTGCTAGCGGCGACAACAGTCATCCGATTAACTCCATCCTTTTTTTTCAACGGTAGATCTGATATTAAAGCAGGGATTCTTGGAAGCACTTTCTCCGATATGGACCGCAGAAAATTCAGATGATGATCAGAAGCATGGAACTTTTGGAACGCTTTCGAGCCGGGATTTTAGCTGATTCGTAAGGTTGGGTTAGGTGCTCCACAGCCTGCACACAGCTCTTGTTTGCTGTGGTATACGCGGGTTGTACTACCTATGCATACTAGGGTGACAGATATCTCCCAAGTTTTGATTTTCTCAGGTGCACATGCTCGAATCTTCCCTATATGGTTAGTATATGAAGAAGAAACATCTCCGGAGCGGTTTGGAGGTGCCCTGATAGTGCCCATCGTATACGATTTTTAACATTGGAAAACCTATGCTGGAAAAATCGCGCTCCAAACCGTTCATGCCTCTGGGATCGCTTGAATTTCCCATGGCACCTCTTGTCGCTTAAAAAATATTAAAACACACCATTTCGACGTAAAATTTCACGAGGAATACGATAAAACCATCAACCTTGAGTCCCCAGATGTCCTTTGCTTGGTGTTAACGATTTTTTGAAAAAAAGACCTATATTGTAATGGGGTTGACTTGTAGCTCAAATCTGATATTCATATCGTGTTTCTCGTGAAATTTTACATCGAAATAGTGTGGTTTGGTATTTTTTAAGCGACAAGAGGTGCCGTGGAAAATTAAAACGATCACAGAGACATGAACGGTTCGGGAAGCGATATTTCCAGCATAGGTTTTCCAATGTTGAGAATCGTGTACGATGGGCGCACTATCAAGGCACCTCCAAACCGCTCGGGAGATGTTTCTTCTTCATATACTAACCATATAGGGAAGATTCAAGCATGTGCATCTAGGAAAATCAAAATTTGGGAAGTAACTGTGACCCTAATGCATACTTACTCGTGCGGTATTCTTTGGCGTGCGGGTGCGAGCAAAAAGAGATCAAATAAGATCTTAGGATCACTCAAAATTATTCATTCATATTTGAAGATGTTTGAAGAATAAAGTTAAAATGGTGTCGACAAGCCTGTTTTTAAAGCAATTGATATGTACGCATCACTTGGCTTGTCTTCTGTGGATCAAATAATGATATTTTCCAGCCTTGAATTGGCACAATACTTCAAACTTGGAATACTAAAAAGGAGGCAATGCTTTGTTATTGATATCCAGAGATAAACACTAGCAGGTATGAAAATGTCTTCCTCGAACATCAGTTAGATGTTATGAAGTTGAGTTACCTTAGGTTTTTGGATCAAATCCTTTGCCATAGATCAAGAAAGAAGGAACTAATTATCCACCGAAGGACTCAGGAAATAGACGCACATTCACTGAACTCTCTACGGATGCTATCTCCACCGGTTATTCCAACCTTTGATTAGACCAAACTCCTGATGTAGGGGGTTTCTATTAGTCTCGGTATAGATTTTTTGACACTCTAGCTGTATCGATAGATTTCAGAATCTTATATTATTAATGGATAACTTCGATATTAGAGATTCGAGGCATTCCGATCGAGATTTCGCGCGCTACTTACGAGTCGTATGTGTGTTGCTAAGGATTAATGATATTGGATTATTTAAATGTATCTATACGTGGATCAATATAGTTCAAAGTATCTAATTATGCGATCTACATAGCCGAAGTATTATAAGTATCTGTTGATTATTCCCAATTTATCGAAAGAAAAGTAACGATGAGTTTCAAGCATCCGAACTCATGCACTGTACCGTTCTGTCCAGTTCTGTCTGCTTCGTTGTCAACATTGAGCAGGTGATCGTCGCGCCTGCGCATCATATCGGATTTTAATACACCTGCATGTATTAGCGTGCTAACTGAGTGATAGGGAAGTAGATTGCTGCTTGCCCGACAACAGGAATATCGGATATCCTGTGTAATAATGAGATTAATGGTAATCATCTGGAGATTTATTTTCTGATATTTCATCTTTCTTCAACCATCGGAAAGATCTCAGGAATGCTTATCTAAATTCTCAAAATGATTCATACAAACTTCGAAGTTGCATCTATACTGTTTTTTGATTGGGGTAGATTAACTAGAATTTTTTTCGTGACACAACAAGAAGAAATCCTTACTCTCAGATTACCGTCGTGTCTTACTGTTGCATCTTACATTCGTTCAAATCTGACCGTCAGATGAAAAAGAACAGCTTTTTTCTTCATGTCAGAAAATACGATGATGTCAAGAATGTTCGACTTCAATAAAGGTTCGTCGTCTAAGAATCAGGCGGATTTCGTCTCACAGGTCTTCTGCTGCATCGAGCTATGTTTACACACGTGAAACTGTTCAAAGTTTAATACTCAATCGCTCGACGAATAATTTTGTATATGATTGTGATTTTTGTGTGTTCGCGAATCGTCAAGATCTCAATCATGGATTTTCAAGAGGTATAAAAGGTAGATGGAATTATTTTCCCATGCAAAAGGAGTATGATCTAACCTATTATAAACATAAACATGGATCGGTGAGCCTGAGAGTTCTGCAGTTCAGCTACAAATTATGCTTGCTGTAAGATCAAATCCCGCTTCAGACGAAGCGCTTGCTTATTTTGAAGATTTTCATCTCACATTTGTTGCATCTTGCTCTAAGCATGAAATCAATCTGAAGGTAAGGATTTCTTTTTGTAGTGATGATGAATGTATCAACATAATTCTTGAATTGCATGTATAAAATTTTATGATCGAGGTAAATTAACTAAAATCCTCTTTGTGAATGTTGAATATCCTCACATCATTTTTAGAAAAGTTTTCAGTTTGTGAATATAATTCTTCAAGTTCTAATGCGTCAAACAACTCTCCAGTTGGTGGATAGCACTAAATTGGACGGAATGGATTGGGGAATTTTTTATTTGTAATTCAATAACTTTCTCATCCCTGGATGATGAACAATTGAATTTCAAATAATGGATAGGAAATTTTTCATTTGTGGACTAAAAAAAAATGTCTACAGAGCATATCCTTGAAAAATTTTTCCTCCTTCTCTTTTATAGCCGACTTAGAGAAGAAGAAGGAGGAGGAGAGAAATATGTCTCCATCCGAAAATGAGTAAAAACCTTTGAAAATCTCAACCGAATTGGAAACCCACACATTTCGCGTGAAAATTAAAGTTTTTATGCACAAGCGTTGCATACATTTAAATTATTGATTTTGGATTTGAGCTCAATTCTCCAATTCTCAAAATGATCTTCGTTCCTTGATAGTCACCATAAATGATATTTTATAAAAACAGGATAGTTTTTTGACCCCACACCATACGGGTGGCTGAACCATGCGCGCGCAGCGGGCGTACTTCTTAGATCGAATAGTTTTTTGAGATTATTCGAAAAATCCCTCAGACAGTCGTGAATTTTTGAATAAGCAATCCATAAATTTCGATTTCGAGGCATATTAGATAGATAAACATATAGATGGATGACATTTCCATTCCATATTTTTATACTATATCATATTTGCTCCTTTCTGGTGCCATATATACCTGCATAATTTTTTTTTTCAAACACAATAGCTTTTGCCGTATGTTCCAGAATTTTAAGCCATCGTAACTATCCGCGCGCGACGCGCGCGTTTTAGAGTTCTAGTGTTCCTATTATTTAAGGACCTCTGGATGATTCCTGAGCTATCTAACATTTCCGTTCTGTTGAATTTCTGAATTGGAATATTCCAGGTACTTGGTCAGAATAGCGAGCCCGAGTGAATTTCAGAGCAAGAGTAAATGATTGAATATTGTTATGAACTCCAAATTGTGTTTACTTGAATCTCTACTTTTTCACGGGCAATTCTAACTGCATTCGTTGGAATCGTTTGAGAATTGCCTCAATTGTAGAATTTTTTGTGATGAGAACTTAAAAGGTTAGATCACATTTATAACTCCATATTTCATAATTCCAGGAACGTTTTTATAGAATCCAGAAGCTTGTTATCGTGGGTGGGTCCGGACCTAAAACACTCTACTGGTGAGTTTCTCTTCTCTTTAACTTGCCACTTTCAACAAAATCTACACGAGGCAGATTTAGTTTGCAAAAAAGTAGTATTAATATTATTCATCTTTGGAATTTTTTGATCCGTGTTGTGGTGCCTGCAGAATCTCGTTTTGTATTTGATTCGACTAATCTGATCATACTGTGGACCAAAGATCGATGGATCACATCCACTCTTTCAAAACTTTTTTCGGAATAATGTTAGTGTCTTATGCAGTCTCTACACATACTCATGATCTGTGAATTATTACAGAACCGAATCCAGAAAGCTCGTTCATGGTATTGTGGTGGGTTATGCCTATCATACGGAGTTTGGTCAAATATAATGAAGAATAATGAAATTGGATCCGAAAGGTCTTCAATTCATCTTCCGGATTCCCATTGGGAGGATACGGACGTAGATTTTCGAATTATGAAATAAAAAAGTCTTATCGAAAACCTTCTCTCTAAGATTTCGAAGGAGTTATCTGAATCAAGTGAAGATGATAAAACTACTCGTGGAGGAGACCGACGTAAAATTGAATGATTTTCTCAATTTTCTATCTCAAAGTTTAACTCGAAGATAAAATCGAATCATATCTCTGCCAATGAATTTCCTTCATCTCTTCCAACCCCAAATTATCTGAGAAAAAAATGTTTCAACCACAGATCTTGATTCTCTTACAAATTTTCGATTCTGAAAATTATATAGTTGTCTAATTTCCTCCCGGTTTTCCCTCTATATTACGAGTGAAGAGGAACATCCCATAGACATGGGACTCACTGACCAAATCAAAATCAACCATTGCGCAGATCAGTTGATCCAGGCATAATTTCTGCTGCAAAATCATTGAGAATAATGCACATGAAATATTTTGATTCCACGCAAATGTAATGGGTCTCTTCTTACATCAATCCGGCAAATTAGTTCACAAGAAAGGTTCATAATATTTTCCATGGTTTGAGTAATGGTATGAGCAACAGCGGCTTTCTGCGGAGTCCTCAAAAACATATGGGATGTCAACTTCACCTTCAGTTGTTTGCCTCCATCTCACAGAGATACACGGACGCGCACGGAAAACGAGGTCTTCTACACGGACGCGGCAGAATATTCTACACAGGTATAAGCATACGAAATGGATGCGGATGACCACTTACTTTCAAGAAAATCATACCTCCGGCTCGACTCAATTTTTTTGACGTACATAGGCGCATCTTCTTCGGACTAGTCCCTTTGAAAAAAAAATAGTTTGATATCGATATACGAGCCTAGCGATTAGTAGAAGTTATGTGCTGAGAGCAGATTTCAGCGATTTTTTGGCCTGTTTCAAAAAGACATCAAGCTTCTACTAGACATGTGATGATTGACTTTCACCAGTAGTCACTCTCAAAGTCTTGAAAAATCCTACAACTTTACTACTGGTGAAAGTCGATTATCGTATCATTCATATGAGTTATACAGTCGTTACAAGTTGAGCAGTTTTGTGAAAATACCAAACTTCGAGCTCAGTTCAACGAAGTCGTTTCTTATCCTCTGAACCCAAACCTAACCTGTGCAAATATGTTTTTTAATACAAATATCATCGATCAGTACAACTATCTGGGTGGGTCATTCAATTCTCGATTTCATTCAGCCGATTCAAAACACCTTATTTTGACTTTTTGCTAAAAATGACCTTTCATGAGTGGCTCGCATATGCTTCCATCTGAACAAATGTGCACCAATCTGAGTCAAATTACTCCCCAAAGTACCCCTAAACATGTAAAAAAACTTCCGGGACCGAATTTCGAGCCAGATGCGAGCTGGAGGTTTTGTTTTAGGAGTTAAAAATGGGCATTAGAGGGACGAGCGTGAGATGGATTCTACTCATTCTAGCTCACAAATGAGACGAGCGGCTGAAATGGGGATACAAATATGTTTTTCCGAATCAAAATGAGCATTGGCTCTAAATCACTATCTGAAGCTACAGCATCGGAAAATATGTAACTTAAGTATTTTCTAGTCCAAGAGCAAGTGTCAATATTTTAAAGCCAAACGACTAACCACGAGAACGAGTTTAGATGATGTTCATTTCGAGTCGAAAACAATGTTTGTATCCGTAATATGGATGCTTATCTCATTTATGAGCTAGAGTGAGTAAAATACTTCTCACGCTCGCGTGCGTCTGACTAGAAGGAATGATGCCCATTTTCGACTCGTAAAATAGAGCTTCCAGCTCGCGCATTTGGCTCAAGGCTCGCCTCCGGGAATTTTCACACATGGTCGGGAGTACTTTAGGGAGTAGTTCCACCCCATTTGATGTACATTCGCTCAGATGGAAGCATATGCGAGCTATACTTGTGAGATCGTTTTTAGCAAAAAGTCAAAATAGGGTGTTTAAAATTGTCTGAATGATATTAAGAACTGAATGACCCGTCCAGATTATTATTCCAATTAATAAAGTTTGTATCGAAAAACATATTCGCACAGGTTTGGGGTCGAAAGAAAGAAAACGATTTTTTTAAATTGAGCTCAAAGTTTGGCATTTTCACGAAACTGCTCAACTTGTAACGACTATAACTCCTATGAGTGGTGCAATAAACGACTTTTATCAGTGGTCAAACTGTAGGTTTTTGCAGGACCTTCAAAATGCCTTCCAGTGAAAGTCAATTACCACACATCTATTAGGAGGTACACCACTTTGACACAGGCTAAGGAATCGCTGAAATCTGCCCTCAGTAAATGGTTCCTACAAGTCGCTAGGCTCATATGTCGATCTTGAAATATTTCTCTCTCGAAAGTACTAGTCTTCACGAAGAAAATGCGCCGAATTACGTCAAAAAAGTTGAGTCGAGTCGAAAGTATGAGATTTTAGAATGGGCTGAAAAGGGGCCTAAAACGGACCTTTTTGGCCCGTAGGGCTCATAAGAGCTTTCGAGAAAATGCAAAAAAATTTTCGTACTTTTTCAACATAGTACTGACAGGAAAGAATTCCTTGGGATTTTTCTCAGACCTCCTTGGTAACGGTCCTGGCTGAAATGCTCCGAAATGGCCCATATTCTCATCCAACTAATGGTTTTATGATTTCATTATTGAACAGTGCCTTATCACTCCTATTCAATAACATTTCCTCGTTGAGCTGTACCTTATCTTGGAAAAGTTGTTATCCTCTCTTATCGAATACCAGAAACTGCCAATCACAGTTATTTCAACATTTGTATCCCTGAGGAACTTCTTACAGAAAGGACCCCGCCATAAATCATAGGATTTTGGGTTTCAGCTAATCCTGTCCGTTCGGTAGTTGAACGATAGATTGTAACGAGCTGAATGAAAGTCCCGATGGGTGCAAGGACCGACAACGTATCATTTTTGAGTGATTTGTTATGAAAGTTGCCCGAGCTTGCAAGCTAAAATAGGGTTATGCCATATTTACAAGATGCACTACGCACTCGAACTCCTTGTTAGTTTGTTCATTTTTTATCTTGCGAGACCCGCAAATATTTGCCAAAGAAATGGTATATAATTCGATAATATTTGCCCTTTGCTCTTCTAAGATTGCATTGAGAAGTAGTAAAAAATCGCTCGAGTTTGGAAGTACGAATGGGGGGATTGTCTGCGAGTAAAACAAAGCTGTGATATAGTTCGCCCTTGCCCAGGAAAGTACTCAAAGAAGAGCTTCAAAATGAGTTTTTCATAATCAACAGACTCTGCCAATCCCTGAGCAACCATCTGATGCAAAATACCAGTTTCCTTTGATAGATCGATTTACTGCATTCCCGAAAACATTTTCCAGCACTCATTTCCTATCAATGCGTGCGGCATTCATTAATGCATGCGAATATTTAACTAAAACATGGTGACTCTTTTTGGAGGAGCTCTTTCCGGAGAATCTTCTCTGAAGCTTTTTTTTGTGCGTTACTGAACAAGGGCAAGCTATTTCACAGTTCTGCTGGACCTGTGCAGAAAATCTCTCCGACCTTTTTCTCTCGAAGTCGAGCGATTTTGGGCTATTTTCATTATGAAGACCTTCAAAAAGCGAAGGTAAAAAAGCATCAAACAACTCATGAACCCCTATGCAATTGGGGTTCATGAGTTGTTTGATATATAACTCGCAATAAATTGCGAGTTTCATAAGATGTGATAAACAGGCTAACATAGAATTCTAATGCGTACAGTACCTTGTAAACATCGCATAACCCTATTTTACCTTGCAAGCCCAGGCAACTTTCATCACGAATTACTCAAATATGATACGTTATCGGTCTTTGCGCCAATTGAGACTTTTATAGAGCTCGTCAAAATCTATCGTTCAATTACCAAACGGACAAGATTAGCTGAAACCCAGAATCCTATGATTTATGGTGGGGTCCTTTGGCCGACAACAGAATCATCACCTTTGTACCACGTACGATTCGTGTTACTTGAGCTACTCCAAAATGGATATGTTAGCTAGGTTTTCTCCGTCATCATCATACTAAATAGTCCAATTCCAGGTACGAACAGAACAGTTATTTTTGAATAACCTTTCAACTTTCAGTCCAGGGGGCAGTTATGGAAGTGAGACCATGATGATCATTCTTCGCAGCCCGTGAGTAAACAGATCGTAGGTGCAGATTGGAATTGCCAATCTGCACCAACGGGCATCGTTCGGAATCGTTCCAGAGCTTTGAGGAGAATCGACGGAAGACCAAATCCTCTATATACAGCTTCAAGTAGGGAGTACAAGTGTTTTCTAATAGATGCGCGAAGGAACGTCGGTGAATCGCAAGATCAGCGAGAGCAGCGCGCGCGTGACTGCAAAATCAGCCATGAAACCTCAAGTAGTACAAGTCAATGGCGACCCGGCCTGACTCTGTAGCTCAAGCGTGATGCATTATTTGATATGCGCACTCTGGCACGTGCAAAAGAAAGCATCCGTGCTTATTAATATTGAACGAGTCTTATTCCTATTCTTCCTCAAATGCCTCTGCTTCCGGCACTCGGCGCTTACCGATCTTGCGCCTCAAAGGTTCTTGTCGCACGTAAAAAGTATTACACGATGAAAAATTGTTTCTCCTTGCTTGTCCGAATGATGATCGTCCATTCCCTATCAATCTAGTAGTACTTATATGAAAATTCAGGAGATATTTTATGTGAAGCGTTTGTGATTGATCAATTCTGTACAAAGCAATGTGAGGACTTGATTGTGACCTCAAAAACAGAACCGAATTCGAATCTGTAGAGGCTCAATAGCAAGTTGCAAATACGTAGTGATCTAAGAGACGGTACATAGAGTTCTTGGCTCGCAAAAGGCAATTTCACTGATTTTATTGAATTACTAGAAACTCATCATGCGCGCGAGCGCGCTGATATTCAGAATTGTTTCAAGAAAATTAACAACATCCATCATGATAATAAGCTTCGTTCTTTTTTCATATGGTTTGACTTGACATCTCCGTCTCGACTCATGATCCTTGAACGATAGTACGTGTGTAATTTTAGAGAGGCGAGGGGGGTACAAACCCATTCCTCCGATCTGCAGTTCGAAAAAGAAAAATTAGAAGTTTCTTCTATGAGACAACTAGTGGGATTTAAAACTTTCACTTCATTATTACTCATATGAGAAGAGAGAGAGAATCTGAAAATCTCGTACAGGGACTTTTGTGCAGATTGCGCGCAGTCATAATGAAACGCGTAGGATTGGGTTTTTGTCGTTTTACCCCAATACTGCAATCGAAAGAAATCTTAGGCTGTTGTCCGATGTCTTATGATGAATACAAAAGTAATCAGGCAGAAGAACGTAGAAGCGTGGTCCACTAGCATAAGATACCTTCCCCACTGAGATCTATGATTTTATTTGGTTCTGAGAATGTGGCTCTGAACTGCATCTCATCCTCATTCAAATAAGAAAAAGATGCAGGGAAGCTTGAACATTTTAAAAAGAATGATTTGATTTCATACGATCATCCAGCTTTGATTCTCGAGAAAATTTCGGCAGGGCTCGAGATAGACTTCATCATGGTTGCCACAATCATCGAAACTTTTCTTACTTTCTACCTTTCCACCTCGGAAATTTACACGCAGCACACAAAATCGCATTGCATAAAAAGACGATTCTGGCACCACATCTGCTGCTCATCAAAGATTTTTCTCACTCGCCAGTGTGAAATTACCCAGACGAACCATTCTCAGACCCACTCGCTTCATTTTCCTTTACATATCTACATCCTTTGGAATTTCGTTCAAGGATTGGTCGTTTATCCGAAAAAAGAGTAATGTCTCTTGGATGTTGAAAATTTCTGTATCGAACCTCAATTCTCGCAATCACAACAAAAACACCAGAACTCAAATTCAAAACATCGGCACAAACACACACTCATCTACGCAAAGATGAGGTATCGAAAAATTCGAGATACGCCAACTTCTCGATAAGCCTGTGGATTAATAGGAGGGATACTGATGATAAAATACTGATGAATCTCTCGTGCACTGACTTGCTCTAGCGACTGGTCTTTGGGAATCCATTGTGCAGAATTAGTTCAAGTTCGTGTGAGGGATAAATATTTTTGATTGGAGCAGTGAATGGGAAGTTGATCGTTCTGCAGTGACCAACGTCCCAGCAATTCCTTCCGATAGAATGATTCCTTACATTATTTGGTGGCTTTTGGGCCAGAGTTTGAGTATGTGATTTAGCGTAACATGAAATTCTTTCGTACCATCAGTTTTATCAAATGCATTATACACTGCAATATTTTACATCCCAAATGCCTTTTCCACAGGATCCCATTCTTGAAAGTCAAGAATAGCAGCTCCAACTCAGTCTCAAATCTTGTGATCCCATATATTTTTTGTGAACTGCCCTATTCTGAATGATTCCTTGAGGTATTTTGATGAACGAGAAATATCAAGCGCTCACACCAGCTGACTCTACATTTACTCCTAGTACCTTCGGTCAGCCATACCCGCATTTACTCATGTACCAAGACTCTTGCATGATTTGCGCTGACGCGCGCCAAATATTGCTCCGACGACGACCCGTCCGTGTTGCAGCCTCGGCGAGAGTTTTGCAACAGCACACGCTGTCGCTCGGCGATGTCTGGGCCAGGGAGCCGAGTTTAGCTACCTCGAGGGCTCTCTCCATGAAAATTGCAAGAAACGATGGTAGTGGTGGCAGCGGTGGCAGTTGCCTTGCACGGCACAAGACTAGGATACACTCCGAAAGCCACCCTTGCTCCGTCGGCTGTAAATACGGCTCGGGTCGGCCCAAGGGCGGGGAAAAATATACGAGGCTACGTGTCGGGCTTTTTTACAGCCGCTTAGTCCGACATGCCATCGCTCCTCTGAATCCGACGCCCAAGTGACGTTTAGTTTACACGCGTATAGATGCGAAGAAAACCCCGACCGAAGTTGGTGTGCGCCAGTAGATGTGATCAAGCATTGGTCAGACCAATCTTCCAAGTATCAAACATCGTATTAAGTATCCAAAATGAGGCTGTAGCGACCGATACCTTGGTGATATCTGACGAGTTCTGATCCCCCAATAGGAGTGTGACTGTTTTCCCAACCGAATATTCCACGTATCTCGACAAAACCTTACGTATCGACAGAGCTTTTGAAAGAGCTGCTCCGGTACCCGTTCGAAAATACTCGAGTAAGTGTCAATTCAATCCAGATCAATAGATCTTGTCCCTCTGGAAAGTTTCCCATCTCAAAGTTACCGCACAGCCTCACTCCTTCCCTCAAACCTTGCATGTGAAATAAAAAAAAGCATATTTAAAAAATTGTTGTTGGTGGCATTCTACTTATCCGTACAAAAATCACAGTATTCCGATAACTTCCATCAAGTGTACCAGATTTCTGCACCCCACACATGTAAATTGAAAGTTTCACAATTACAGTGGAAGTTGTAAGATTCAGACACCTGCCATGGTAAAAAAAAATTCTGGCTGCATCCATGGTCCAGAGAGTTGTCGTGCTTAGGCCAGATTCATAAAAATAATGAAAATGTATCAGCAAATGATGGTGTCACTTCTCTCCCATCATCAACATGAAACGAATTTTCCATTTCTTGAATAATGTGTGAGAAATTCTGCAAGTAAGTATTTCATTGATAACTCCCGGACAAAAAAAATTGAAGGAGGTTGTACATCGCCTGCTCGGCATAGAGAGGTGTTAAAACATGTTCTCAAATCAACTTGATAAAAATTTTGAAATAGAGGTTCGTAAATTCGAACTATAATAGTGTTCGCTTTACATGAAGAGCTCGCGATACATAATGGGAGGCAGATACTTATCCAGTGTTTAGAAAATTTTGGTCGGGTAGTTTTCCGCTTGACACGGGTGTCCGAGTTGAGAGATTTTTTTGTAACTATTAGAGAAAGACCAAAACCCAGAAAACGATTATGGGATAATGAATGAAACATTATATTATGGCTCTGATCGTCCGAGTAGATAGATTTTTTAGATGTAACGAGCTATCATTTTGTCAGGGAAGAGGGCTATGAAAACAAATTCTTCGAGACTAAAAAACGTCAAGTAGCAGCCCGAAATGAGCACTCTGGAATTGTGCACTCCTATCGCCCAAGAATCTCATATGTATGCCTCGTTTCGAGGTTAGAATAATGAAAATTTGCTCACGGTATCTTTAACAGCGGCTCCATCAATTGGAATCAGTGAAATTATCAGTAAACGGTTGCGGCTGCTCTTTGGTCGCACAATTGTCTTGATGATAGCAATTCATCAGCCGTAGCGGGAGTCACACACTTCTTGTTTTTACTCACTGATTCGTTCTATAGGCTGCTAACCACTGATGCGAATCGATCGGTAGCAGCAGACGACGTGAAACGCATTGTGAATTTGTGACCAGAGCAATTTTTTCATAGTACCCAGGAAAGATTGGATAAATTACAAACAATGCATCCGGGGAGCAATCGAACGAATGGTATTGAGAACAAATGAATATATTGACATTGTGAAGAAAGGTACGAGCACAAGGAACTAATGAAGGAAAAAAAGAATAATCGAAACGCAAAGAGTTGCGAGAGCGGAAAAGAGAAAGGCTCATACATGAAGCATTGAGGTGTATAGAAAAACATAGGAAGACATCGATTCAAAAGCATTGAAAATGCGAGACTCTTTGTCTCGTCGAAAATTCTAAATATCGCGCTACGAAGGGAGCAACGTCTATTCTATACAGGGTATGGCGGAGCAGTCGATCGTGCATCCACTCGATGACAATGAGGATCGTCTGTTGCAACAATTGAGCCTCTTCGAATGCAGTAGCGTGGAGAGTGCTGGAGCAGTGACAGACGATCGAAGCAGGAATAATGAGTGGAAAGGTCAAAAGTACGGGCAAATATATTGGATATCTTCTCTGTGTCGAGGTGGAAGTGCAGAGAAGTTGAACGCGTGTGAATTTCATATGACGCTTGAATGGTTATTAGAGTAGGCCAGTCACGCTGGACTACATATTTCTTGAGTGGGGTTAACATGAATCTGGATCATAGATTATGTAAGTAAGAGAAAATTTCACTTCTGTTGAACGATATTCCTTCGAATTTTGTTATTGAGTTGATCTTACATGCAAATCGTTTCGGGAAAGATTTACGGATCTTCTTGATTCCAAATACTTGCCATATTGTGGGTAGTTTTGGTATCGCGCCAGTTTATGAACACCAACATAATTGGAAAGTAGTGATAGTAAAAGATGAGGACATTTCCGCTGGTGCGGCTTTTTCAATCTCATTCACGTACTAAAGTGCGTGAAGAAGTCAAATCTAGTTTGCAATAGAATATCATCTTGAATGGCATAATTTTCTTGACCACTCACTACTTAGCAGAAGATGCATATTACAAGTATTCGGTGTTAATGAGTCCGACTTCCTCAATATGAAACTGAAATATCTCATTGCTCATTTTTTTCAGTGTTCTCAAAATTTTTATAGTCAATTACCACTCGACGCCGTTGGCGAGATATTGCATTTCTGATCTAGTACTAGTTTTGTTCTTCGATAATTTCGATATCAAATTTGAAATTTGATTGGTAAATTTCAAGTCAAAAATACGATCTCATTCCCTAACAATGACCAATCCAATCGACCGTCAGTGTACGGAAATCCTCATAATACGCGCGATGTTGCCTGTAGAATGTTAATAAATGTCTTATCTTCTATGTCAGCGTTGATATCGTATTGACAGAATTTTTGGCGACACAGCCGTAATTTCCTAATCTCACAAGCAAAAATTTAAAATAGCTGCGTATCGCATATTACGCTTCCACGCCTTCAGACGAAGATATTTCCAAAACTAAATGATCCGAAATTGATTTCATCACGGATCTCGTTGGTACTTGGAAAGATGGAGAAATTGACACCCATCGATACGCCAAGTTATCCCGCGGATATCACGTAGATATAATACAAATAAATAATTAAAGACATTGCATTTCTTAGCAAGGACCTTCAATATAATCGTTTGGGCGTATTTGTGCTATTTGAAGTTGATGCAATGAAAAAATAGAGAATTCAAATTGTATCTCGTATGTTACTAGTACAGACATTATTTCATTGTCTCTTACTCGATGAGACAGGGTTGTACCTGGATGTCATGTTATATTTCATGGGTGGTGAATTATGATCAATTCTTATATCGATTGAAACCGTATGGTTATTTCCAAGTGTATTCGTCAGAACTGTCGATCATCTACTCGTAACTCATGTCTGACTATAGGTAGGTCTATACTACTGAGTTATTCCACATCATTTCTGGTTCATGGTTACCGCGCACGGAGATTAAAGAAGTTTTTCCAAATTTGAACAGAGGAAATTATTTTCGTGAGACGTGAATGATGTACACTGCCGGTTGAGAGTTTTAAGACACCCAAAATGACTTTTTTTCCAATTTTGTGAGTGAAACTACTAGACTCTACTTGGCTCAAAACAAGTTTATCAGAGCTCATTTTCAAGGTCTCTTCACGCACTTTGAGATGGCATTATTTGTTTTTATCTACGCGGATTGGGATCTTTCCAATGTCGGCTTGAAAAAGTGCCATATTCGATGATTTTGGGAAGAATCTCCTGGCTCCGGTAGCTCAAAGGTACAGGAATATTCTGTAATAGATCTCAAAAGATCTGGGAGTACCAGTTTAAAAATTCCATTTTGAACGTCCCTCTACTTTACTTCTACTCTGAGCTATGACATTTTCTGTGAAGAAAGATTTTTCGCAAAAACTAACACCTAAACTCGAGAAAGATAGAGAAATACGTTTTAGGAGGAATATAATCTCTGACCCTGGTATCTGTCTTCTACATTATAATCAAGAGAACGAGAAAACTTTGGAATATGCCCCAAAAAGTGAATTTCTTCGTCATTTTCTATTAAGGTGCTACTTTTTTCGGAAAAACTCTTCTCAGAAAAAATGTCACAGCTAGGAGTAGGAGTAACGTAGAGGGACGTTCAAGAACGGATTTTAAAGCTGTAGACTTGTACTTTCAGGTCTTTTAAGATCCATTTCAGAATATTCCTGTACCTTTGAGCTACCGGAGCCAGGAGATTCTTCCTAAAATCATCCTAATTGGCACTTTTTCGAACTCAAAATGTGGAAAACCAGATTCGTTCTGATAAAAGTGAATAAAGCCGTCTTGGAGTACGTAAAAAGACCTTCAAGAAGAGCTCTGATAAAGTCCTTGTTGGTCAAGTAGAGCCTAGTAGTTCCACTCACAAAATTGGAAAAAAAATTTTCGGGTGTCCTGAAACTTTTGACCGGCAGTGTATCAACCTCAGCTGAGGTTGATTATCAAGTTCTCTCGCTCTAGAGCTTCAGAGATGCGATATATACATATAATCTAAACCGAAATGCTTGTCTCTGCCTATCCACCAACTCATCGCCAAGTGATTGAGGGAGCTCGGATCCAAAGCTCGTTCGGCTCCAGGTCAGGATCGCCCATTGCCACGATTGTGACCACGCGTATAGAAGAGCGGGGGTGCTTGCTGGGAGTCTTTAAAACTCGCCGGTGACTCGAGACTCATCGCCGGGGAATCGCTCGGCGTAGGCGGGCTTGAATCTACGGGGAACAATGGGCTTTCTCGAGTAGAGTAGCGCAAAAACTCTACGATGGTGAGCCTGCTCGCAACTGATTGAGCGCACGGGGCCTGCTCTGCCCAGGCCATTCGTCGAGTGGGCGAGAAGGGCGTGTCGTTGGAAAGCAATCGCTGCATTATACCTGGCCCTGTCTCGTTCTCCGGGAGAGACTCACCTGCTCGACACCTGCGCGTGGCGCGGCGGGGCGTCGTCGATCGCGGCGTCGAGCTCCACCCACGGTCGAGCTTCTCGTCGAGCCAGCGTGGCTATTGGCCCGCGCTCGCCCCCGTCAGCCAGCGCGCTGTGCGATCGCACGCATCTATTCCTGAGAAATCGTCGCGACGAGTGCAAACCTATGTCAAGAGCCACCCTCAAAATGTGGCAAAGAGGTAGGTACATGGCTCTCGACATCGCTCACGATGTTGGCCTTGTGAGGAGCGTTTTTACCGTCAAGCCACTGCTGGCTCACGCCGGAGGCCTAGACAGAAACTAGAATACCGGTGCTGCATTAGAATTCTCTCAGGCCTTGAATCTGTCTCGTCGTGTCTTTCATTATTGTGGCATGGTGCAAGCTCCTTATCTTGCGATGGGAATCAGGGCCTGAGATTATTTGCAGATATGAGGGTTTCCATGGAACTCGTGGTTTCCATGTAACTATTGATCCTCCGATATAGGAAAAAAAATTCTCCATCGCACACATTTAAAATATTTTTATGTGACAGTAAGACCTCGAAAACATGTGAAAAGAGTGGTGCCACTCTCTTTCAAGCCAAGGTATCTGGTTCATAACGACAAGTACGGAATTCCACTCTTGAAAAATTTGTGAATCAACTCCGATCGAGTGGATTCGATTCAAAACATTGTGTAGACGATCAATAGGGATTATATTTCACCTGACTTGGCTCTAAGATGAATTTTATCATTGATTTTTCCAAAATTGGATGTAAATTTCCGAAATCGAGTCACGACTTATGAGTCTCATTTCAATTTCTAGAGTATACTGTGGTGTTATTTTATTCATATTTCAGCCGTACACTATGTAGAAATCAAGGAATTCGCGATACCATCACATTTAGGGGCTTGTATAGCTTACCATCGAGATTCAAATACTTCTCCTTAGCTTCTCACAGAAATACCGGTCGACAATTGCAACTCAAAACGGTGCGATTATATCCTTTTTGTGATGAAGAAAAAAAAAGCATAACATTTCAATTCTGTGTTTTACGTCTCCTGAGTATGCCATAAAAAAATTACCGTTTTCAAAGCCAGTGGCGCGTTAACTTTGTGAGCTTTGGAGCTTTATAAAATTTGTCCGGATCAATGCACACTCACAAACCCAACGGAATTCGATTCGCCTTCTCTTTATCTTCGAGAACTCATTGCTAAATTCTCCGTTTCGCACAAGGTATTTCATCATTTTCGTTAACAATAGCCAGAGAAAGCTTTCCCACAAAACTCGGTTAAATCGATAAATGAGAGCTAATATCATAGCCAAATCAGTGCACACCTCTGAATCAAAGATTTTCTCAAAATATAAAATTAGTAAATGGCTATATCATTCCACCGAAGTAGTTGAGGCATAGCTACAGCCTTATCAATTCAAAAAATCGCGTTGGTTCGTTTGTAAACTACCCGAAAATCATCTTTTGCGGTCTGCTATTGATAAATCAGGATGCGTTTCAACAAAAAAGAATGTAGGCTATTGAATGATGCCAAATACTATATAATGCCAGTCCTGTGCACTCCTCATAGTTCAGAGAACTCCAGGAACATTGCAGTAACACAAAAGTCAAAAGTTCCGTGGAAACCCTCATATGCTTGCATCTCATCTGGTGCCACTTTGCAGCTTTCTCATAAAACTACGAATCCAATCCCAATTTTTCTTTGGAAATTATTGAGATTCCTGCCGAACTTTCCATTTAGGCCATATAACCGCATACATGAAGATCTCAGAGTCACAAAATTTACCTTGACTTATTTTGCTACTGTTTCCGCTGTCTGAATGGTGTTACAAGTTGAAATCTTTTTGAAGTCGCTAATGGTAGTCACGGAGATTTCTATGATATTACCGTCTGCGATTCCAGGCGTGCCTGTTATCTGCGAAGTTACAAGCTCGGGGAATGTCGCAAATACTAAAGCATTGTTATTATTAGAAATAGGAGGTAACAGATTTAGATGACAGGAGAATTGGTTCGTGGCTTTTTGGACGATTGAACCGTACTTTTGGGAGGAATGATGAAAAAAAATCTTCTCGTTATTGATTTGGAACAACCCAATCCTGCCTCTTTGGATGTACTTTAGCCTATTTTCCGGGTTTTGACGCCAGCTCCTTATTTAGCTCAAATTCATAAAAATTTATTGAACGCAATCGAAATTTTTCGCAATTCGTTTAAAATCACGACAAACATCAATAGCGATGAGTGCAGATTTTTTTGTTGGGCCAGTAAAGATTTTACGAAACCAAAAACGATTATCGGTCAACATTACTGGTACCGACGCTTAGGTTTGATATTCCTTGTCCATACGTGGTTTTTTCAGAGTCGCAGAAGACTTTGACTGTGTACGGGGCCATTTTCAAAGACTGGATTTTACTATTTCAATGATTCATCCTGCATTTCCCAATAAGTCAGTTGTACAAAAACCACTATCGCATCTCCATCAGGTTTTCTATGCGATGAGATGGCTTTGCCAACCTTCTAGACATACCTCAAATGATGAAGATGAAAGTATTGGTAGTTCAAGAATGTAGGCTCAACGACCTACTCGGGCTATGAACACGAGATCAAGATTTGCAGGATATTACAATAGTGATAATGGACGAACTTTATTAAAACACAGACAAAGATAATTACATGCACATCAGTATTTCAAACCTGAATGTTTGATCCCCCAGACATTCAGGAATATCTAATATGGAGATTTCTTCTCTAAACCTTTCCAGCGCAGACAACGTTCATGCCTTGTGAGCTCAGTCCTTTTGACCTGCACTGAACTTAGCATTATCTGCAGACTGTCGGGGACCATACGAGAGACTTACAAGGGAGCATTTTCGGCACCATTTTAAAATGCGAGGGACGATTCCAAGATAATCTTTGTTCGTGTTCTCCAACTCTCTGCACCGTCCATTTTAGGTGCATAATATGAATCACAAGCACATTCGAAATGTCATCTGCATTGTAATCCAATGATATCTTACTAATTTAAAACATTCTATGAGAGGAGAAAGTCAAAGTATCTCTCTGTACAGATCCTATCGAGTTTTTTCATCGGATCAGTCTTCAATTAATCATAAAATGATTGGAAGACTTCTCTCACGAGACTATCGAATTTTTCTAGTATTCTTTCGAAATTCAACTATACGATTCTGCGCAATTATAATAATATTGTTATAATTATTGATCCAATGACGATAAGAGTGCTTCGAAAATTTTGAGGGCCAACGGTAATCGATAATGTCGAATTATTGGATTGTCTTGCATAGTGGCAGCCCTAACTGCATTGCTTAGTATTGATCGTGGCTTGCAATGAGAATGGAATATTATAGCGTGAATAATCACCTTGTTCGCAATGGCAAAACTGGTGCTTCAGAATCTATCTAGCTCTATACATTTAAACGTGGAGAATTCTTACTGACATGGGACCTATCCCCGTAATCCTTCGCTTTTGAGAAGTCAATAGTACTGTAATTCGATGAGAGTAATTCCTTTTTTTATCGACATACATGAATTTATACTCTTGCCACATTGAAACCAATTGCGATATTTTCTTAAATGATTTGTGTGTCGTTTGGGACCTAAGAGAGGAGTGGAAATGAGGTAAGTGTACCCAAAGTGCCCCTCCCTTAAGTCGTTTTGCCAATAGTTTTGGCCCACTCCTATATTTTTCAACGCACTTTATCGAATTTTAAAGCTTGTTCTAAGACTGTTGAAATGGGACAAAGAAATTGCGATGTTGATCAACCAGAACCGAGCTATCGCGATTTTCTCAAAAATTGATCTTATAGCACTGCGTCACCTAAACCCCCGATTATTTAACGCATTTGCGGGACTTGAATGGCCTATTATTTAACTGTGAAATAATACGTTCGCTTACTTCACGTGGGTGCGTTGTACAACAAATCGGTTTATTTCACTGTCAGGTATTGAGGGCGTTTTTGGCAATTTTCGAGCATATTACGTATGCGGGCATAGAATTTTAAAAAAAATTATGAAAAATTCATGATAGATCATGACTGGAGCAGTAGCATCCACATCAATAAGGAAATTGGTCATGATTTTTCATTCTTATTCATGCATGGTTATAAATCATCAGTAGTTTTTATTAGCCAATACCCACTCTCATAGTATTACAAAAGAGAGAATGATCAGGAGAGTCCAAGGAGTTTGGGAGCTGGATCTGGCTGAAACTCTGGAAATCATCTACTTTTAGCACCAAAATATGATACCCACAGCCGCAGAGTCTAACACTCAAGCGTTCCTGAGCTCCTGCCCATGACCTATGCATTACAGTATATCTATATATGCCATTTTTCCACATATGAGTGATTCCGCGAAACTGTTCACTTTGATGTCCAGAGTTGCCATTTTCAAACGGTATGAGGTAGGTCCAATCTAAAAGTTGGATGTGTCAACTGCCATCATTTAGGACCAACGAGAACTCGTTCAAGTGACGATACTCGTTGTTTTTCATACTCTAGACATCGAATTATGCCTGAAAACGCGGTTTTTTGGTTGTCCTTCCTCCAAAACCATCCCTTCCAGCTCGTAGTTTGACTATACAACGATAGATAATGCACTTCTGCAACATACCATTCGAAAGCTAATGATATCATTAATTATCAGTAATTTCATACACTACTGCAAGTCCCCACTCGAGTTTTTCAAGGTGTAACCAACGTGAACATTTTGTCCTGGGAAACCATGACACATTCCGCAACCCTAATTGAACACCCTCTCGAGCTTTTTTGTGAGGGCAAAAGGCTTTCTCCCGAGTGCTCGCCCGAGTGCAATCTTGTTCCATTCTGATTCGATTACAAGTTCACCATGCGGCGCTACCGTTAATTTGAAAAAAATTCGGTGAGCGGAGCAAAGATCTGCTGATTTTTTCGAAAAGTAAAAAAAGGTGTCATATCCATCACATGTGAATTTAAGCGTCTCAATGACTCCAATGCCTCAACATTGCATTTTTTCTATGTATTTTGGTGACACTAAGAGGTATATATTCGGCCAAGTTGATCCGAGTTGATACGAGCTTGTGATATGGGTTTAAAGGTCGAAATGTGACATTCCGTAACAGGCGAAAATTGTCACATTCCGTCACTCTCAAGAAAACGTAATTATGGTCTAGCGTCGGTCGCATGGATGATAGGCGCACTGTTGGGCTCAAGATCATTTGTACTAGCACTATACCACCTGATGGAATAATCATCATTTTGACTCCAAGGTGACCTTGTAATGAATGGGAATCTAATAATCAAGAGGGTAGAAAATGCGCCAATAGGACAGATTTGACCCTCAAAGTTGACCCTTCCAGCGGAATCACCCATATATAGATGTACTGTGATGCATAGATTCTAGTATGTAGCTCGGAAACGCTTGATCGTTAGACTCACGGGCTGTGCGTATCATCTTGTGGTGCCTGAAGGATATGATTCTCATAGTTTCAGCCAGATCCAGCTCCCGAACCCTTTGGATTGCCCTTGTGAGAAACAACCCTTGATGGCCGCCAAGGCGCGTATTATGAACAATGTGACTGAAATCATACTTATCTTTCAAAATTCTTCTGTATGACCGCAGTAAACATGTCTTGAGTCTGGTTCTAACAGAAATATGGCTACGACAGAATTGTGCTGATTTCATTCCGATTCACACGGCATTTTTTCGATTTCAATCACGAGAAACAGGTGTCGGAATTCGGAATGCCTCGAAGGAATACGTGACCCTGATGGATCTCGCGTGCGCAGAATCGAAATACAGTGCAACACCGTTCAACGCGACTACTCAGTAATCTCAAGCGTATTACACACAATTGCGAAATTCATTCTCCGGGGTACAAACGGAATTTATCCACGAGACAGGCCATAAATTGCTTGGATAAGACATGAATCATGTTCTCTAGCCATACGCCGTTGCTCAATGCAATTCACGAATCAGCTATGGCAGGTATTTAAAATATAGATTTATTCGTTGCTTATGTAGTAAGTACAAACGCTTGTCTAAGAATTGTGACGGATGAGCTCCGCAGCTCACTCTTACGCTTTGTTAGGTTAGTAGTGCAGAAAAATATTTGAGCACCACTAGCTTGTATCTTGCTAAAAGTTCACTACAGAGTATTTAATGGGTGAGAAAATCAAGATTCAAGCTTTTTGTTGATAAGACTGCCCTTTCAATCGTTTTTGCGTTCCACGGTGGTCCTGAACCAAGTCTATCCTCCGCTGACGACAGCAAGTGGAATTTTCGTTGGATATGGTTCGGGACATCTGTGGGATCACAACCTACTAAGAATCAAAATCACCACTTGGGCCGTTTTTTTAGAAAGTCGAAAAAACGTGTTTCTTTGATTTCTTCACTTTTTCACCCTCGAAAACTCGAAAGAAACGCTTTTTATCCAAGAATATGTAGAGCAACTTTTTGTAGAACTTGAAACAATGAACAAGGAAGGTCTCCACGCATTTTTCCATATAAGACCTCCTGTTTCTGTAATAAACGTATTTTCGTCTGAAACTCGTATTTTATCTGTCATTTTCCACGGTTTTGATCCCATAACTCAAGGGGAACGCATTTCATCGAAAAATGTGTGGGATAATTTTTTGTAGATCTTTAAGAAATGAATAAAAGAGGTCTGATCACATTTTTCGATACAATGTCTTCCGTTTCCGTAATAAACGTATTTTCGTCTGAGACACGTATTTTATCTGTCTTATTTCACGATTTCGACCCCATAAATCGAAGGGAGCACATTTCATCAAAAAATATGTACACATTAACTATTTATAGATCTTCGAAAAATGAACAAGAAACATGTGTACATTACACATACCGATTTATAGGGTCTGGATTGTTAAAGCTGTTGGAAGTTTGAATTTCTGTATAAAATACCGATAAAATTCAAACAGGTTGCGTTTTGTAAAAAAGAGATACATTCTGTTCTATGCATTCATGAACAATTTGGGAAAATTGTTCCAACATTTTTCCAAAAAATGCATAACCTTCGAGTAACACAGTCAAAACTGTGAGAAATGACATATAAAATACGAGTCTCAGACAAAAATACGTTCATCACGGAAACGGAAGACCTTGTATCGAAAAATGTGATCAGACCTTTTTTATTCATTTCTTAAAGATCTACAAAAAATTATCCCACACATTTTTCGATGAAATGCGTTCCCTTTGAGTTATGGGGTCAGAACCGTGGAAAATTACGGTAAAATACGATTTTCAGACGAAAATACGTTTATTACATCAGGAACAGGAGATCTTATATGGAAACATATGTGGAGACCTTTTTTGTTCATTGTTTCAAGTTTTACAAAAAGTTGCTCTACATATTTTTCGATAGAATGTGTTCCTTTCGAGTTTTTGAGGGTGAAAAAGGGAAAAACACTAAAAAAACACGTCTTTTCGACTTTTAAAAAAAATGGCCCAAGTGACGACTTTGATTCTTAGTAGGTTGTGATCTCACAGATGTCCCGAACCATATCCAACAAGAATCCCACTAGCTGTCGTCAGCGGAGGATAGACTTGGTTCAAGACCACCGTGGTTCAGGTGTATTAGTGATTCAACACAATCCCTTCCAAGAACTTGTGAGTTCAAAGCTGACCCTGGGAATAAGCTTTTTATCTGTGTTTTTCTCACGAAAAAGCTCTGCTGATGTTCTCGTAGTTCTCGTGGAACTCAGATCCTTGAAATTGATCGAATTCATTTCGATTGAGATTAATTCTTGTTGCTCGTCTAATCGACAAAAATAACGCCTTCGGCTCATATAATTCTTTCCAAATTCTGATGTTTATCCAGAAATGTGCAGTCTATACTTGATATACACTGTAAAAAATTGGTTGAATTTTCAACCAACATTTCAACCAGGCAACTCTATTCCGTGATGGATGTACACTGAGAAAAAAATTTGGCTATTCTGAAAAAAAAATTATTCGTATTGGATACACGCGTTTTTATATATTCCTTGACTGTTACTTTTCTAGAATGAATAAATATCTCTTTTGAAAATGGAAAAATATTTCGGCGTGCTGAGCATTCATTTAATCACAATTGAAAATTATTTTTTCACTTGACATGAATGTGAATAATATCGAGTTTCCCGATTTATAAATATTTTTTGTGTTTGATAAATATTTGAATGAGTTTGATATATATTTGATAAAAACCAAAACTCCAATCTCAATTCTAGAATAATATTTTTTGAAATGAGAGATAATCATGAGGGTGCTCATAAACTGATCTACCATCCTAAATCTATCTTTTTTTTAATTCTTTCCGGAAGAGATACATGCAAATAAATATATATTTGTTTGCAAAAAATAATTTTCATTTTGAATAAATATTTAATCAGATTCTCCTCTCCCTTTCTGGCAACGCTCATTATCATTCATTATTGACTAACAATATTTACATTCGTATTACAATACTAGAACGCTCGCATCTTATACCTAAACTATTCGCACGCATTTATCGGTTACGCAATATTTCATGCAGTGCTTTATGAATGAAGATATGAGTTCAATTGATATCATGAAATCATGATTCACACCTCCCGTTTAGGATGTTATCGAATTCATTGATTTGCACGGAAAATTCTTGATGTGGGGCAATAATCCAGCTCGGAATTACTGATTCTGAGAGGATAAATATCCTAAGCGCCACCTATGAGGAACGAGTATCAATCGGAAGCACATTCGGACTTTTCTAATAAATATTTCATCAAATTCATCAATCAGGATATTTACAGCAAATCAAGAAATTCTCCAAAATGAATCATTATATCAATCTTTTGATCCGCTCACCAAAATGATGCACGCTGATGATCATGTTCATTTTCTCATCATCTTCGCCATGTAGAATCATCTCAAATTGAATAAATATTCATTGGGATGTGATGATTCAGCGTTCGATTCGAATATACATTCACCTATAATCTAATATTCGTAATATGCACGTAATATCAAACAGAGAAAGAGAAATCCATGATTTTAAAAATATCAATGGAGCCCTTACACGACCAATACAGGATTACGTAAATTTGAAAGATGTTTACTGGATTCGAATGTCCCCATGAATAGTTGGAGTTGGTGGAAAACATTTTTGTTGAGAAGTGAGTTTGCTACCTGGATCCAGTGATATTCATTCAATTCGAAGGAACATTTGGCACAAATTGATCATATTCGTGATTAAGTATTTCTGTGCGGATGGATATGGATATTATGAATCATCACTTTAATGTAATTATATCCATTCTTCTGTTGGTGAAGTTTCGAAATAAAATTTTGGAGATAGATCTGATCATATGGGGCTAATCTTTTTTCTATCAAGCTTGTATAGAGTTTCGAATTTTTCTATCATGATTGTATACATTCAAACGTACACGTATACCATCCGCATTGGATGACGTTTTGGACCGATCGATCAAAAGCTCGGGTTAAAAGTCAATAATTTGAACCAATTAAAATGAACACATCCTCATTTAACCTCAACAGGCAATCATTGAGATTAAATAAATTATCATTCGACTCGAAGTATGTTCTGCTCAGAAGTTTGTAGCTCCTTGAACAGTATCACAATTATGAATGATCTCGAGATTCGGCTCAATTAATTTCGGTAGATCACTTCAAATGATGATCGATGAAATGATTCGATTAATATCCGTTCGCATTCGATATTGACATTCTATTTCAAAAAGAGCACCCATAAGAAATCCAAACTCTTTTCCGATCACCGTTAGAGACTACTAGTTCAATCTCAACAAAAGATCAGTTGAAACTGAATTAGAATTTATTTGATTTGGCTACCTATTGGTCCAAGGAGTTAGAGATTCTTTGAGAGCGCGCTTAATAATTGTGAATGAATGCATTATTACGTCAAGAGAAATATATATTCATTTTGAATAAGAATTTCATTCCTCAAGACTCCAAGTTGTAAGTGTCTTGATCCAAATTCAATATCATTTTGACAAGAAGTGATATATATATATTCGACTCGGACTTTCCCTACGCCGAGCAAGTTTGAGATTTATGAATAGCGTGTGCTTAGTGTTCATTGATGAGTCTGTGATTCGTTCGATCGATATTAGTTCGGTCTTAACTAACTAATTTACGATGAATTTATGAAGATAAATTGTTCCAAACGAGAAAGTATTATTTATGAGAATGAAAACTCGCCTCTTTGATCTTGACATACGGCTATTGGAGCTGATTAGATATTTGTTCGATTGGAAGTATCTCCTGGCCTGTAAACTTGAGTTTCTCGAATGCCGGATTTGATCATAGTCAACAAATATGTTACTCGAATGGAGTGACATTCCTTCATTTTCAACGAATACTTGATAAAATTAGTGACGATTGCGTAGGCGCCATTGAAATTCCCAATTGTTGGAAACGTTTAGTTATTCTCCCAAATCGAATAGACTACATGTTGATTCAATTAAATATTTATTCAGAATAACATATAGATCCGTGGTCTGTAATTCCGTGGCTAGCTAAACACGCATATATTCAAGTTAACGAAATGAATCATCAATTATCAGCTGTTATCTATTTGATTTGATATCTTCCTTTTGAATACGTTCGATTATTAGGATTGATTATTTTTTCTTCTTCGGTATTCCGCTCATGAATAAATATTTATTCGGATCAAATATAGTTTATTCATTGTGGCCAAGCCTATGGTCGAATAGATCAAGACACCAGCATTAAATATATATTTATTTGGAAATAAATTGTTGTATTAATTTGGAATGAATATTTTTTCAAACTAAAGAAGACATTTACGAACAAATATATTTATTCAATCCGGCCGAATTTTTTTCTCAGTGTATGGATGGTCGGTGGAATATCCATTGACCATCTATCCATCATGCATCCGTCCATTATCCACCCATCATCTATCACTTCATCGATACATCCATCCGTCCACCTACCATCCATTTCTCGATCCAATTACCGACCTCATCCATCATCCATCCGTCGACCATCGACCCATCCTCCTTTAGTCCATCCCTCCATCCATCCTTATCCATCCTCATGACCATCCATCATATTCTACCCCTCACACGTAGGCAACCTGATATGCAGGAACCGCACGGACAGATTGTGAAAATCCACATTGGTTGAATATGGTTGAATATTCAACCAAACTGGTTGAGTTTTCAACCAGTTGGTTGAAGTTTTTCGGAAAAATTTTTTACAGTGTACCTGTTTCACGGTCAACAATATATCTCGAATCAAAAGTACAACCTAGCATATAGTACTTTTTGCACCAAGTTCGTGAAGCTATTGCTCGCTTCAGAACGATTGTGGCTTGGGCTGATATAGTCGCGAGAGAATCGTATTCTATGTTGAAAAATCGCTCGAATTGCACTAGTGTAAAATGAGCCCAAGCAAAATTTTCTACTATCGACCAGAACTTGCGAGTTATCATCTCACGATCGAGAGTGATCTCTACCTTTTGAAAAGCGACGGTGGCGCCTCTAGCGGTCAGATTGGTATATTGACAATAACAATTTTCAAAAGCAAAGAGGAAGGAAACCAATAGTACCGCCACCTGCAGATTATTTTTCTGCAAATTTTAAAACAAAGTTTATCGAGATTGGTGCAAAGTTGAGCCCACAAAGTTGCGGGAAAAATTCAACAACGCTAAGAAAAAGTTCCCGCATCTTTGTGGGCTCAACTTTGCACCTATCTTGATGAGACCGTTTTTTGAAGTTTGCAGAAAAATAATACGCAGGTGGCGGTACTATGGATTTTCTCCCTCTTCGTTTTTGGAAATTGTCATTGGCAATATACCAATTTGACCGCTAGAGGCGCCACCACACACATAGGCATACTCACAATGCCGACGCGGTGGCTGTTCCACGCAGTTGCAGCCCAAAACTCACTTTGAACTAGGTTCATTCACTAACCAGACTGGCAACCTATCGATTTTCCACACCATTGAACGCGTCAGGTTAAATAGTATCGATTTCTTACTTCTATATCGATGGCGAAGGTTTAGTTGACGCGTTTACTCGATTTAACACGCCTAGCCCATAAGAGTATTATCCGTGTATAATTTTTTCTACCGGATGGTTTGACTCGCAATTATTATCGGTAACCCCCTTTTTTCTTGCTGAAGTATGATTTTTAATTAGTTCATTCATGAATATCAGTCACTTTTAAATACGTTCCCAGTTTAGTTAAAATCTGCGCGAGCCACCTTAATTCATTGGAGAATAATTTTTCGAAGGAGAAATACCATTTGTTAACTTGACCGCCGGTTCCACAATCCTTAATACACATAAAAAACCTACACTGTAAAAAATGGCAATGGGTTTCAACCAAATATTCAACTACAGTAGTTGAAAAACCGACTCAACTACGGTAGTTGGAAGAAATTTCAACTAATTGTAGTTGAATTTCAATTCCGTAGTTGAATCTGAATTCAACTACGGAATTGAAAATTTTATCAACAACCGCATTGAAATTCAACTACGTGAGTTGAATTCTTCCTCACGAGTCAATTCTTGGGATAATTTCTGACGAGTTCGGTTGGCTCTAATTGGCATTAATCATCCTGATTTTTTTGAGGGTGGCATGAAGCTCAAACTCAACTGAGAACAAATCAATGAGTGTGGTGAAAGAATCTAAGCGAATCCTCGAAAGAAAAGGCAACGTCTGTAATTTTCGCAATAAAGTGAGGGAGAGATGAAAATCGGATCGTCTTTGTGAATGTAACAATACTATTATGAAAATATTGAAATCCAAAACTCTCGGAAGAATAGCAACGTGAGATTCTTCAGAAGAACTGTAAACATAGCGCACATTTGCGATTGCTTGCGCGGCTAAACCAACGACCATCGCGGATGATCGCGCAACGCTACTACATTGTTTTGATGCATGCTCATTATACATCAACTTGTTGTATACACCTAGTAAAGGTATACATTAAGTATATGAGTAGTTCCGTGGAAGCTATGACATAATATGTGCCTGCGTGTACGAACCCTTAAAACGCCTAGGGAAAGAATAGTAAAGTACGCCGAGTGCAAACATTCAATCCAAAAGTTGAGAAGCTAGCTGCGGAGCTTGCTCAATACTCTGATATTTTTAGAGTAGATGCTAGTCAAAGCTCTTAACTGCTGTTGCAACTAGTTCAAGAGGATGTGTGATTATTGCCCCGTTCGTGGTTTTGGAGACCTTCCAGTTTACGAGTTTGATCAAGAAAGAGGAAAAATGCTTGTAGAACTTTGCAAGTAATATCTTGACCTTGGCCTAAGTTAGCATCAGAAATTTATGTTGGAATCAGTGTTGGCGGCGAGAGTGGCAAAACCTACCCAACAGCTATGTTCAGGTTTATTTTGCTCTCCGACTGCATCCAACAGTCAACTTCGTGTCGCTCGGCTCGGGGGTCACATGAGTCAGATTGCAGCCAACTGCTGATTTCGCAATTATTAGTCTATATTTGATTGATTTTATCAATCAAATATATTTTGATTTTAGTAATCAGTGGAAGCCAAACTGTGTTAACTCATTGATCGCGCCGATCAATCAATATGCATACGCGTGCACGTCCCGCTGAACGCAGGTTATTCACACGTGCGACGGGGAAATGAGTAAATTTTTGCTATACCTCCTCGTGTAATATTAGAATTATTATGTTGATGGATGAATTTATCGTTCTTTCGAGCCACATATGTCGAATTGCGTTCTTCGTGGCTCTACTTTCGTATCAGTGGCTGCACCACGAAGGAATTTTCTAATTTTTAATTTTGGATTCTTCAATCTATTATAGAACGATTGGCCGAAAGAACGATAAATTCATTCATTGAATGTAATTCAGCAAATCGAGCGAAAGAGTCAATATATCAATGAGATCCACCTTATCGATATAATTCTAATATTATATTTTTATGTTGAGTTGTGGTTATTATTCATTTGCGGTGCGATAATTGTTGCTTGCCGTGCAACTCGATAAATTCAATGTTCGGCCCTACAATCGATACCCATCGAAAGGTTGTGGAATGTTTTTACATAAATTTCCACCCAAGAACGTGATTTGAGATAGTTTAATCCGCGGAATTCGGCTTTTTCGCAGATTTGTAATCATCATTATACAGTACCCGTCAAAATTGATGGATCGTGCATAGTCTCAGTCAATCAGCGATAACTCTGGCCCATTCGGTCGTAAAAGAATTTTGAAAAGAGAAAATTGAAGATCAGGAAAAAACCTATCGATTTATGGGTTTAAAAAATTTTTTCCATATTTTTTATTGGGTCGTAAATAGGCGACGGAAGGATGTTTTGTTTCTCTTCAATCAAACACCTGTAATTTTGACGCGCATTATCCGATCGTAAAAATCTGAACGGTATTTTGTAGCTCTTTTCAAGACCTTTCAATTTCTTTTTTTTAAAGTTTTCTCTACAATTTTTCCCGTCCGACTGACGAGTTTAGAAGAAAACTTTTCTAAACATGTGTTCTTACGGAGGCATGAAAGCTCTCGCCGACTTGATTTCTCAATGCTCGTGGTCAATGCAGAAAGTCATCTATAAAATTTTTGTCAGGCATGATTTCGACGTAAAATTTTCTGATGTTTCAGAATATGCTATCAGATTGCCAGTTTAATGAGCCCCAAATGTCTTCTTCCATCTTGAACAGGTACTCGATTTTTGTCTTGTTCAAGACAAAAAAGACATTCGGGACTCATTAAACTGGTAATCTGATAGCATATTTTGAAAGATCAGAAAATTTTACGTCGAAATCATGTCTGACAAAACTTTTTTAGGTGAGTTTCTGCATTGCCCACGAGCATTGAGAAATCAAATCGGTGAGAGCTTCCATGCCTCCATAAGAACACATGTTTAGAAAAGTTTTCATCTAAAGCTCACCAGTCGGACGGGAAAAATCGTAGAGAAAATTTTGAAAAAAGGAATCGAAAGGTCTTGAAAAGAGCTACAAAATACCGTTAAGATTTTTACGATCGGATGATGCGCGTCAAAATTACAGGTGTTCGATTGAAGAGAAAAAAAATTTTCTTTCGTCAAACGACCCCATAAGAAAAATGAAAAAAAATTTTTCAAACCCATAAATCGATAGGTTTTTCCTGATCTTCAATTTCCTTTTTTCAAAATTTTTCTACGACCAAATGGGCCAGAGTAATCAGTAAATGACTGAGACTATGCATGATCCATATATTTGGACGAGTACTGTAGAAGTGAGGAAATTAACGAATTATTATAGTCTATAGATACTCAAGCGGCTTTGAAGAAAAGATCATTTGTTATCTCATCAAATGCTTGGGAATATGGAGCTGAACAATTTATGTGATGAGTAGTTCTGACAGCCCCAGGTTTTGAAAAGATGAGAGAAAAAGGAAACCTCAGCATCAAAAAGAGGGAAAAGGCGTTGCTAACGAGATCAGTTGAATGATTCCTCATATCAAAACGTGCCTATTTGTGGTCCTGGATAACTCGAATTCAGTCATCATTTTTTCACTCTGATCAATACTTCATTCCAAGAATCTTCACTCATGGGAAAATTATTGGAATCATCAATGTAATGGGATGATAATATCTCATTTTTCACTTGGAGCTATATTTCATTCTAAAAACCTTGACTCACAGAGATTCAGCTCTAACCAATTTGGTCCTCCCGCCCAGATCTTTCTCTCTAATCTTTTCACTCGAATCCATCTTTCGGTCTGAAATCTCCTTCCTTGATTTCTTCACTCAAATTCATTCTTTATTCTAAAAATCTTGACTCACGAGGATTCAGTTTTAAGCCATTTTTCTCTCTCGCCCAGATCTTTCGATTGTAGGTCGCACTTTTTTTCCATGATAATCATTGAAGAACAAGAAGGAAAATTTATGGCATCCATCGTTGAAAGCGCAACTTTCAACGTATATACGCCACGCATAGATAATTAAAAGCATCTTCAAGTGGACACTTACCTTGCATATGTAATTTCAAGACATTAAGCTGGGGAGGAACCGTTGACGAAGAAAATAACAACGCACAGGCACACATACTAACGGACACTGACAATGGCCCTCAAAGATATAGGAAATTGCTCAAATCTTTGGGAATCATAATTTCACAAGAACTGCTTTGAAACCTGCTGGTATACTTTGGAGCAGTAGAACAAGAAGTATCCGAATCCCTCATTCCATTTATTTTGCCTAATTTTGATCTGAGTAATACTTGTTTATGTAATGAAATGTCTTGTGTGCAAAGTACGTCCCGTGCTGGAAAGTTTGAAGCAAGGTGCAGCTCAAATTCTCAAGCCTGATGGCTTGGAAAATCGTTGGGATGAGGGTCCTACACATAGTTTGTATTTAGATTCATAGGCGTTATTTCATGTAAAAAATACGCTGCTAAAAGTAATTAGCAGAATGCTTTCTCACGGCGTTATATGATGATAATCATAACGAATAAGAAAGTCCCGTCAAATTGAGTAATTGTGATATGTGGGGTAACTTTGCTACACCCTCAAAAGGCTTGTCCTGCGTTCCAGGAGCAACAAATAGGATCCCATAGTATCAGGATTGATAATAGAATTTGATTGGAGCGCTGTGAAATTAAGTGAGTTGCTCCCGGAGCGTTGTGCAAGACTTTTGAAGGTGTACCAAAGTTACTCAATTTGACGGTATCCTATACTTTGAGTTATTCTTTTGAGGAAGCATTTCAGAAAGATTTGGGTCATCTAAAAGCAGGGGTTTCCAACAATATCTATCGTTTTGTTGAGAGGAAATTTCGATACCGACGGTTCAAAGATAATTAAACTGGATTACTTGGTTGAAATTTTCTATTCGCGAAAAAAAAACTTCATTTGGATAATGTTCTACGGATTTCAAGGAAATTTTGTATCAACCAATCGATTCAGAATGGCGTATAAGTAAGTCTGTAGGTCATTAAAATTGAGATAAATGAGTGGTGAAGGATGATACGAGGATAAAATGAGAATTCAGAAAAATTTTCCATTATTTTTTGAGTTATTCCTTAGAAAAAGCTTTTTAGAGCGATTTGGGCCATATAGTCTGAGGTTTTCTGGATGATATCTATTGTTTGGTTGAGACAGGATTGGGATGCAGTGGGTTTGAAAAGGGTTAAAATGAAATTTTTTGTGAAAATTTTGATTTTTCCGAAAATTTGAGATCTGTACAGATTGAATAGAATGTCGATATTAACCAATCGATAGATCATGCAGAAAAAATCATAGTTCAGGTGACTCAATTCGTGGTGAGATCGTCTTAGAAAAAGATATTTATGTATTAAGAGTCGAAATTTGAGCACTTTTGCTTGAAAAAGCCCATGGATCAAATTTGAGTGGGAGTCGAAAGCTGCTAAATCACTGGGGTCTCAGAAATTTGATTCTGTACAACTTGTAGAAAGCCAAAAGTTGATACGGTGAACAGTAAAAGAAAAAGCGTGTCCGGTATAAAACAAGACACACACACACACACACACACACACACACACATATACACACACAAACACGGACAAAGGGGTGCAAAGATGAGTCTCTTGCAGATTTGGAAGGACATAAGGAGGAAAACTGTTACCTACAATTGATGGATTTTGGTGAGAGGAAGAGAATGGTCGAAGGCTTTTTTAGATAAAAGGAACTTTGTTGAAGAATATGTTGGTTTTAATGAAAAATTTGATCAAATTTTCGTTGGGGTGAAAACAAAGCTTTCTCTTTGGAGAAAGTATTAGTCGTCTTCATCGATTTTACAGAGATTGATCATTTCTATTCATCATCTCCAGGCGCGCTCTCATTAACTGCACGAAGAAAACTTCATATAAACGTTCGACATGGTAAGTTAAGTAATTTGAATTTTGTTTCGAAGAAAACTGCTTGAATGAAAATTGCTCTAACATAATAAAATAAAAAAAAAAAAAAATGAAAATTGCTCGATATCCGAGACAGTTGAATAGTATAACTATAGCGAAGATGCACGAGATAGTCCGGGAGCTGGATAGGCTCCCGTATGCACTGAGAGCGCCGATCATGAACCAAACGTTTTCTGGCGTGATTTTTTTCGTAGAATCCGAATCCGTCGGTATTTTTACGATAGGAGGTGGAGATCACCTTTAAAAACGCAATTTTTAACCTAAAAACTGTTTTTTTGCTCGGGCAAGGGCACCAGTCTTCCAAACTACTTGGATGACATCCGGAACATAGAAGTGTGATTGAAAACACGCCATAACATCATATTCAAATATTTAGCATCCGATATACAGGGTGTCAAAACCCCTTCGGGATTGTTTGGTGCAATCGATGGTCCGGACACGGATGAATCGCTAAATAATTTAGCTATTGGCTATTTATATAATCAGGTCATTAGCAAGTTACTTTTCCCACTTCTGGGCCCTACAGACCCAATATACAGGGTGTCGAAGAGTTGTAATACCCATCTCCATCGTATTTGAATTACTCCAACTCACGTAATAGAGTATTGGGCAGTGAAATTGATAAATCTCAATTCAATTTGATCCTCTGACTAGACAGTCAAAGATCCTTCCTCGATTGGGAGCATGGAAATTCCGTAGAAGTCACTATTTTCCATACCAAATTGTATAGATTTACAATGCGATCACGTCGAAAAACTGGAATGTACCATCTGCGTGTGGTATGCCATCTCTGTAAATTTACAAAATGATTATGCGATGCGCGGTCTCTGATTTATTACTATCCAGAATTCGGAATAACGTTTAGTGCTTGTATTAAAATTATCCATAACGACCTTTGAAAAATAATCCATTCAAGACTCTCAAATTTCGAAACAAAGACGAAACTTCCAAACCAAGATCTATAGATCGAAGCATTCTTTCAGTTTTCAGAATGACTCAGAATCAATAACCCTGCAATTTACCTTGGACATAGCGTGTTACCCAAAAAATCGTCGGCTATCAGGGGTCGAATTTGTTCTCATACATGTGTTTATATGTTTTGAGACGGTGTGAGTTCTAACGACCCAACGGTCACGATTAGATGATATGAGGAGCTCCAGGTTTGAAGGCACATCATTAATGTTCATAAACTATACAGTTTTCAGAGCTACCAGAGTACAGACGCAATGCATTACTCTGGATACCTGATGATTAATTAACTACAGAAAATGTGGTATGCAATCTCTATAGAGATGGTATACCACATTCAGATTGTACGTTTCAATTTTTCGACGGGATCGCGTTGTAAATCTATACATTTTGATATGGAAAATAGTGACTTCTACGGAATTTCCATGCTCCAAATCGGGGAAGGATCTTTGAATGTCTAGTCAGAGGATCAAATTGAATTGAGATTTATCAATTTTACTGTCCAATACTCTATTACGTGATTTGGAGTAATTCAAATGCGATCGAGATGGGCATTGCAACTCTTCGACACCCTGTATATTGGGTCCGTAGGGCCCAGAAGTGGGAAGAATAACTTGCATCAATGACCTGATTATATAAATACCCAATAGCTAAATTATTTAGCGATTCATCCGTTTCCGGACCATCGATCGCACCAAACAACCCCGAAGGGGCTTCGACACCCTGTATATCGGGTGCAAAATATTTGAATATGATGTTATGGCGTGTTTCCAATTACACTTCTATGTTCCGGATGTCATCCAAGTAGTCTGGAAGATTGGTCCCCTTACCCGCGCAAAAAAACAGTTTTGAGGTTAAAAATTGCGTTTTTAAAGGTGATCTCCACCTCCTATCGTAAAAATACCAAAGAATTCGGATTCTACGAAAAAAGTCACGTTAGAAAACCTTTGGTTCATGATCGGCGCTCACAGTGCATACGGGAGCCTATCCAGCTCCCGGACTAAGAATATATCTCGTAATTTTGTATATTTGGCATCATATGTCGCGAGTAACACTCATCATCGAATGCAGAGGACAGTATAAGCACAAAAAAGCACTGCACTGATCGACCTCCAAATATGACGCGCTTTGGTTCATTTGCAAGCTTTGCCTACCCCCTTTTGAATACTTTGAGCTAAACTGATCGATTTTGACGGAGTGATAAACGAGCTTGAAAAAAGACCATAGGGGCCAGTTAAGCACACTGCTCTTTTCTTAGTAATATGAGCGCATAATTCGTGAATATCGAATTTTGCAATTCTGCAGAAGGTAATTTGTAACACGTCCACTGCAATGGGCCCCACCAGTGGGGCCCACAATTTTCCAATTTCTATTCTTTGTTCATTCATACAGTACCTTTCATAAATAATGGATCATGTACGGTCTAACTGAAACAGTGATATTTTTAATTTACTTCGTTGTACGAAAATTTTGAAAAAAGGAGTCAACGATGAAAATCTAAAAAATTTCTCCTTCAATCAATCACCCACAACTTTGGCGGGAGTAACCCGATCACAAAAATACTCAAAGTGATCTTGTAGACTGTTTCAAAATTTACAATTTTCTCTCTTAAAAGTTCTCACTACGACCTTTCTTGACCGAGTAACGAGCTTGGGAAGAAAACTTTGTATTGCATGGACTGCTTACGGAGATACCGAAGCTGCCTACTGTTTTATTCCCTCTAGCGCCATTCTGGTGCAAAAATTCACCAAAAAAATATCATGGCACATGATTTTGGCGTAAAATGATCTCATCTTTCAGGAATGTTTTCAGATTTTGCCTTGAATGCGATCTATAGGGACAAAACATGAAATTATTGCATTTTCCCAATAAAACTTGAGAAATCGGGGTTGCCTCGAATCCGAGACAAAGTTTGATGAAATATTCTGAGAGAAGTGATTATTTTACGTCAAAATCATGTACCATGATATTTTTTTGATAAACTTTTGCGCTAGAATAGAGCAAGGCGAGACGAAACAAGCGCCAGCCGCAGTATCTCCGTGAGCAGTCCATGTAATACAACATTTCCTTTCCAAGCTCATTACTCGGGCAGGAAATGTCGTAGAGAAAATTTAAAAAAAAAATTGTAGATTTTGAGAAGGTCTATTAGATCCTGTGAGTATTTTTGTGGCCGGATCATTCCAGCCAAAGTTGTAGGTGATTGTTGAAGGAGAAACTTTTTAGATTTTCATCGTTAACCACGGGCACTCAGAAAAGATGCAAGGAATGTTTTAAACACATTAATCAATAGATTTTTTTGTGAACTTTAAGATGCTTCTTTCAAGATTTCCTTATGACCAAGTATATTGAGAAGATCACCGTTTTAGTGAGACGCTGCTTGATGTATTTGCAGAAAAGATATTCTCAATGGCCATTTTCATTGGCGTTTTGGTTGGTCAATGAAGAAAATTTATGTAAAAACATTCCACAAGCCTTCGATGGGTATCGATTGTAGGGCCGAACATTGAATTTATCGAGTTGCCCGGCAAGCAACAATTATCGCACCGCAAATGAATAATAACCACAACTCAACATAAAAATATAATATTAGAATTATATCGATAAGGTGGATCTCATTGATATATTGACTCTTTCGCTCGATTTGCTGAATTACATTCAATGAATGAATTTATCGTTCTTTCGGCCAATCGTTCTATAATAGATTGAAGAATCCAAAATTAAAAATTAGAAAATTCCTTCGTGGTGCAGCCACTGATACGAAAGTAGAGCCACGAAGAACGCAATTCGACATATGTGGCTCGAAAGAACGATAAATTCATCCATCAACATAATAATTCTAATATTACACGAGGAGGTATAGCAAAAATTTACTCATTTCCCCGTCGCACGTGTGAATAACCTGCGTTCAGCGGGACGTGCACGCGTATGCATATTGATTGATCGGCGCGATCAATGAGTTAACACAGTTTGGCTTCCACTGATTACTAAAATCAAAATATATTTGATTGATAAAATCAATCAAATATAGACTAATAATTGCGAAATCAACAGTTGGCTGCAATCTGACTCATGTGACCCCCGAGTCGAGCGACACGAAGTTGACTGTTGGATTCAGTCGGAGAGCAAAATAAACCTGAACATAGCTGTTGGGTAGGTTTTTCCACTCTCGCCGCCAACACTGGTTGGAATAAAAGAAACTTTAAAAGGAGTCTTTTCAGTTTCGTTCAACTACTATTTGCTGGTTCAGTTATGTTCAATACCCAGTAGTTTCATTTGTCGAGTTCCTATGACCACTTGATCTAATACTATATTGAGCTTTTGTCGATTTTAAGATTAATTGTAAACAAACTTTTTTTTGGAAATCAATTGACCCTGAGGAGTCCCGTTGATCTATACTCGATATTTTGTAAAATGTTGTTATTTTTCGTTATAATGTTCACTTACATTATGTCAATTCGATACCGAGAGTATTTCGAAATATTTATCCCTTCGTGTTGGGGTTCGATTGACTCCAACGATCGTCTCAGGACTCCCAGTTTGAATTTTGTGACATTTTTCCATGTTGAATAAAGAATGTGTTCAAATCCACTCTAGATTTACTGCTGTTGATTCCCAAACCAACATACTTTGATCCCTCAAACGAATAGTATTCGAATTAGTTCACCAAATTTTTGATCGCTTTTTCCACGTAGGAACGGCTTCTGATCCCGAATTTTTGTTTTGTGGCTGAATACATATCAACTGAGATGATCCCGTAAATTACTTCTACATAATTCTGGCAAACGATTCCGTATGAAGTTTCTTGAACACTCGCAGTATTTAATCAGTATCCAGATCCACAGTCGATAGAGAGAAAAGTCTCCGGAATTTTTTGTGGATAATTCCGTATGACACTGCTAAATTCTTGACATCACTTACTCTTTTTTCGATGAGCATGTAGAATGGAAGCACTGTGTGATCAATGGTATTACATCACCAGTCTCACTCATCTGAACTTTTGCCATTGGGCATCTTGAGGTACAATTAGTACTTTACAAACAGTAGTCAAACCCAAGCGAGGAGAGTAACAAATTATACACATTGATGTTACCTCCATGACCAACATATTGGACGCAACTATTTTCGAACTTCTCCGCAGACATTTTTCAACTCATATACCCGCACAGAATTTTCCTATAAAAATTACGGGCACAGTTAGGGTAATCGTGGGACATCCGACATTTCAGCCTACTTATTGCGGATGAGTGTCGAGAAAAATTACCTATCTGTAAGGTAAATTTCATTTCAGGTCAAAAAATGTATCGAATTTGGTGAAAAAGTGAGGTGAATTTGGGTAAATTTTGCAGGCACTTGTAGGGTAATTTTTACCACACCAGAAAGAAAGAGCTGGGTGCGCTTGCGCGTGCCGCGAGCTCCGGAGCTCGGTGTCTCACCTATAGCCTCACAAACATTCTGGTGTAGAAGTACATTATTTGACTCTTTCTGATGAAGATGCCTGGATTTTGATCCGAGGTCGGAGCATACAAACTGATAAAACCATTTGAAACTTGCTGAATCATCTTCATTCTCACTCCAGGTGATATTAATATTGATCAGAACATCACTGTGTGGCGTGACAGAAACCATCTTCTTGGTACAGGGAAAAATTACCCTACATGCCCGTAAAAATTGGTGCTCCTAGCTGGCGCGTCCCACGATTGCGGGCATGTACCGTAATTTTTCCTTTACCAGTCTGGTAATTTTTATCGAAAAATTCTGTGCGTGTAGTTGAATTTCCAATACGTAGTTGAATTTTCAACTACGTTGATGAAATATTTTTCAACCACTGAGTTGAAACAAATTTCAACTACGTACTTGAAAAACCAATTCAACTACGTGGTTGAAACATTTCTCACTTCCGTAGTTGAAAAAAAACGTTGCACAATTTTTACAGTGTACCTATTAATAATCCTTCCAGAACGAATCGAACCAGACGGATAAACGCTGTTTTTGTCGTCAGGCGATAAAATGTCTCATGCATGGCGTGCAGAGAATGCATTTCTCGCAACACGACACATAATATATATTCTCTGGTTTGCATTTAGTTTTGAAGAACCTTTACTGATAGCCGATCTCATAGATGTGGATCGGAGAAAACCACCAACGTTAGCAGCGCGCAGCTGTCATTTCGAGTGACACTGTTTCGAGAGAATTCCTACTAAATGTAGGGTGGCTCTGAATGCTTCAAAACTATTCATAAAACTAGGTAAACAAATCAACATAGTTCATCTAATTTGCCAAAGTGATTGGAGGAAAATTTTCTATATAACTTCTCGAAACTTGAAAGAGTCGGTCTTTTTGGCATGCGGCCGCCTAATCCCGGGTTAGGGCCGCTCAGAATGACTGCTGTGAGATGGAAAGATTAAGGCTGTGAATTAAGAACAAGCGACGTCATCCCTCGGGGAGCTGATGCACCAGGTGGCAAGTAGAACCTCTGGCTTAAGCCACAACGGCTGCGATCCTTCTCTTCTCGTTCGTAGCGGAAAAAGAAAAAAAGACAGAGGAATAACCAGGGATGAGCCGGAATGACGCTTTCTTTTACCAGTTGCATGATCTCTACATCTTATTTTCGACCCATTAGGAATAATTTTTCGTTCAGGTAAGCGTGCTTAATTTGACCCCATTTCCTAATACACTGAGGAAAAATTCTTGGTCGCACGGCCATGTGATTGGCCATGCGACCAAAAAGTGGTATAGCCAGGAGCGCAATACCAATTTTGTCACTGTGACAAGCCATCGAAATGATTTGGCATCTAGTATTTCTGACAGAATAAATAACAATAGCCCATATATTTCAAATACTTTGATACTCGACTATGGAACCACACTCACATTACGATTATTTTACCAAGAAAGCAATCTAATTTTCGCACGTAATCATATCGGCGAAGGATTATTATAATCCAAAGATTTTTTGAGGGTTTCTAACGGCAATAACAAATCATAATGCTGTGTTGACAATCCAGTATTGGCCTGACAGCAATACCACGTTACAATGCAGCCATACTGTTCGAACTGCAATATTCTGTTCTCAGTGTATGCCCCCACTCAAGTTCTCGAATATACGAATATTTTTTCATGCTTGTTACGTTAAAATATGATCAATTTGACATTTTTGACCGATCCCAAATGATTCGCGCATTTTTTAAAACAAAAGGAGTGGTTTTCGGTACATTTGACTTCCTTTTGTTAGTCTCATGCACAGAATTTTGTCTCACGCACAGAATTTTTCGATAAAAATTACGAGACTGGTACAGGAAAAATTACCCTACATGCCCGCAATCGTGGGACGCGCCACCTACCAGCGCCAATTCTGACGGGCATGTAGGGTTATTTTTCCATGTATAGGGAGATGTTTATTCCCAAACTGTGCCCGTAATTTTCATCGAAAAATTCTGTGCGTGCACTAAAAGATAAGCCAAACGAAATTTATGAGATCAATTCTAATGAACCTTAGTTCCTTTTCTTTGTCTTTGTCTTAACTTCAAAATGCTTTTTGCAAAATTGCGAATTCCATTCCTATCCGGTTCTACGCTCATAATTCTAAAAGATGTGAAAAGTGACTAATTTTCCTCCCTACTCTTTTTTCAAAGTCATTCTTCGCTGAATCAAAATCCATCAATTTATTTCTAAACATTCAGAAAGAGATAAGAATAGCTGAAAAATGAGCTAAAGTACGTCTTAATCAAAGGTGATGGAACTGAAATATCCCGATTTTACGCAAAATCCGTAGAATCTCATGGAAATAGGCGTCATTCCCATGTAGGGCAAATTAGACGCCTACTCTTTTGATGTCAAGAAAAAATCTCTTCCTGCAAAGTTTAGATAGTTCGCCTCCAACTTCTTGGAATCAAAGATATTTCAACTCATTTCAAAGGTCTTAAAACAAGCTTCGAAATGAGCTGAGATACGTTGAATATTATTGAGATGAACCAAAACTTCGAGCAAAACAAAATTAGTGAAGGCACATTAGGCACACTTACCTAATTTGAGCCATGACAACTATTTCTTGATGAGACTGATATATATATATATATATATATATATATATATATATATATATATATATATATATCGACGTCTAAACGGTTTCACACCATAAAATTATAGAGATTGTAGATCGATCAATCAAGCTTCTTGCAGTCAATTTCGTATCATTTACACCGAATTCTACAGTTTTTTGTTGATGGTTTTTGTCTCCTGCCATGGCAAACCTAGCTTTCTGTGCTTACTGTCAATGTCCAAGTAAAGTGAGCCGGAGTGCGAGATATTTCATCAAAAAGTCTGTTTCGAAAAGAGTACATTTGATCTCGTATACTAAATTCGATGCTTTGTTAGAGATGCAACTGGATGACTCATCAAATACGCCACAATCGTGACGACGAAAATTTGATTCAACAACTGATTGCATGTGAGTCACAATGAAAGAAAGGTTACTCAGAGTGATTGGCCAAGAACAGTAACTCGTCAACAGCATCAAATGTGATGAATCCAAATTCGAGCATGAGTATGAGACCTACAGTATATATAGTACTCCCTTCAACCGCTTTGATAAGCTTTGAATGCAAGAACGTTTGATTTGTTTGCATTTTCTTACCCGTCGACCCCTCTGGAATCGTGGTTACACCTATCGTAATATATCTGCTGATACTGATGTTGCGCTCGTGTGTGATTGATCCCGGACAGAATTTGTTTGTTCCCTTTTACGACGGAGGCGAGCTTTATTGGATAGTCTTATTGGATCTGACAGTACACGATTCACTTTCTTTTACACTCCAAACTCCTCCGAGCTCATCCACTCAGCGAAATTACAAGAAGTTTCTTGTTTTGAAGAAATGTATCAGAACGAAAAAGAAGCAGGAATATTTGTTTCCATTATCGAAAAAGGAGTATGCATGAACATATTAACTATGATGAACTATTAACTATGAATGTTTGAAAACAGCTGATGTCAAACATACCGCCAATCGAAACTTTTCATGACGTGCATGTGGACAACCCCGATGCAAAACGGTAAGAGTCCATTCCAGATTTCTAAAAGAAATGATTTTGATATTCCAGAGTCAGTTTTTATCAGTGTAATTACCTCTTAGAAAATAAATTCGTATAGAATACAGATGCACTACCATTTCAGATAACATCATTCGAGTCTTTCTGGGCAGTGATGACAGACTCAGCCAGCCTTCAAATTCACGGGATCACCTCGACATCATTTTCCAACAAAAACGAAAATATTCCATTGAGGGTTTTCCAAATAAAGTCGATTTATCCATTTTTTGCCGCATTTTTTGAAATTATGATTTCGCTCTACGGTTATGTATTTCATCTCCAGCCCCTGAAAATCAACGAGTATGAGCAGACAAAAAATCGAGCGAGGCGCTGTGCCTTATATATGTCGCAGCCTTTTGGTAGAATCAGCCGTTTGGCCAAAAAGCTAGCCTTTTGGCCAAACGCCACCTTTTCATTTTAAAACGGTTCATTCTACAATCGGGCGGGCTAACACCAGCCTTCTGATCAAACGGCTACTGTTTCCCAGCCATTTGGTCAAATGGCGGATCGCGCGCAGCCTTTCCATATTAGAACTTGCACTTTTCAATATTTCGCGGTAGATTTGTGAACTTCAGCTCGTGAGAATTGAGATATGGAGGTTTTGTATAAAGCTTGATACGTGAGTTATTACACGTGAAATAAATGATCGGTAAAACATGATGTCCAGATCTTCTGGGCATGATTTTTCACCAATTTTATATCTCAAAATGTGATGAAACACCGACCGCTTGGGATATTTTACGTGGTTGGTGAGCATTTTGGCTGAACTTTTGATCTCATTCGATGAAAAAGCACTGACTTTTTCAGATAAAAACAGCTATCGCTCTGAAACGGGACAAGATATCGACAAGCGATTCAGCGCATTTGGAAGTCAAGACAGAAACTTATGAAAGTACCTTGAAATATATTGTAAAAAGTCATAGTCTCATATAGAAGCTTCCTGGAAAATCGGGATTTAGGTTTCCTTCCAGAAAGATATTTTCAAAAAATTTTGAAAACATAAGTGTCAAAGACAAGTGTTATCAGAATTATCACAGAACCCTGTCCTGGAGAATGGAATTGAGTAGCGATTTTGACGGAGTTTTCAAATGCGCTGAACTTATCGTCGATATCTCTTTCCGCATCAGAGCTATAGCTCTTTCGATGCGAAGACGTCAGCGCCTCGTGTCAGCGCTTTTTCATCGAAAAAATAAAAATTCAAACCAATCTGTTCACCAGCTGGACAAAAAAAATTTTTAGGGTTCCAACGGTCGGTTTTTGATCACGTTTTACGATATAAAATCAGTGAAAAATCATGCGCAGAAGATCTGGACATCATGTTTTACCGATCATTTATTTCACGTGAAATTACTCATCTGTCATTCCTTAGATTATTCCCGTTACCTCATTTTCACGAGCTCAAGTTCACAAATCTACCGCGAAATATTGGAAAGCGCATGAGTTCTAATATGAAAAGGCTGCGCGCGATCCGCCATTTGGCCAAATGGCTGGGAAACAGTAGCCGTTTGACCAAAAGGCTGGTTTTAGCCCGCCCGATTGTAGAATGAACCGTTTTAAAATGGAAAGGTTGGCCAAATGGCTGATTCTACCAAAAGGCTGCGACATATATACTCTGAATTGGGGGTTTTCTAACCGCACACATTATTCCCACCTTACTTATTTCAACCACCCGGGTGCACAAACATCTCCTGCCTCTCTATTCAGGGCTGTTTTCATACGGACTCACTGTTGGTGTCATCAATTTCCCGATTCTGACCGCTGGGACTTTTATTTCGCTTCGCCAATTTTCACCACCTCAAAAAAATTATCCATTCGATTTGTTTAGACCCTCGAATGCGGCTTCGATTTGTTTAGACCTCGAACGCACAGCTTCGATTCGAGAGTTGTCGACGAGCGAGTGAGAGAGAGGAGAGAGAGAAAATCCGTCTGCTTTGTTTACATCGCCATGCATCGCGGTGCCGCAATCTCAATTAGTGCATGCATTATCTTGTTTGGACAAAATAGATGCAAAATGTGTATGTTTTCATGGAAAAAGGAGCTATTGAGCGAAAGGTGTTCTTAAACGCGGTATATTGTACCATAACCCAATTTCGATGTTTGAGAGGTGCGTAACCGGGATCGAATGAACATCTTGGTAAACTACACGATTGAAATGTGCACCTCCAATTCAGGACGTGCCACGAAGCCACGGTAAGGACATTTTGAGCACTTTTGGTAAGCTCAGGTCCATATTGAACTTATATCCGCTCCCGGAACTATTGGGATGAGATGACAACTCGTGAAATGCCGTGTGCGGCAACGAACGGATCCATATATATATACCAAATCCAAGCTCAAGCATTGACTTGGCTAGATGAAAAACAGATTTGCTACCCACAAGTCACGGTTAAAATTGAGTTACAGATACACCTTACAAAGGTACAAGTTTTGAAAGTATGGTGATGCTGTTTCTCATGGTATGAGGAAAAAATTCATTTGAGTTTTTCTTACGAAATCAAAAAAACCCAGAACACATCGCGCCATTGATAGCGATTTTCACCAGCAACGAAGTGATGGATATCTAAATATTCCATTGCTCAAGTACCTATTGTGGATGGAAAAAGGAAGTACAACTATTTTGTCGAATAAATTTTGAGTAATAGAGTGGGTGGTGTTGTGTCACGTGCCCTCAATGAGCCCATACATAGCTTGATATGATGATTAAACGACGAATTTCTTTCGAATCTCAATTAATTTTCTCAGATACTCCGAGTAACAAGAGATGAAATTCTCTCTCAGCAGCTTTGAATCAATTGACCGTCGAGATTCGAAAGAAATTCGTCGTTTAATCATCATATCAAGCTATGTATGGGTTCATTGAGGGCACGTGACACAACACCACCCACTCTATTACTCAAAATTTATTCGACAAAATAGTTGTACTTCCTTTTTCCATCCACAATAGGTACTTGAGCAATGGAATATTTAGATATCCATCACTTCGTTGCTGGTGAAAATCGCTATCAATGGCGCGATGTGTTCTGGGTTTCTTTGATTTCGTAAGAAAAACTCAAACGAATTTTCTCCTCATACCGTGAGAAACAGCATCACCATACTTTCAAAACTTGTACCTTTGTAAGGTGTATCTGTAACTCAATTTTAACCGTGACTTGTGGGTAGCAAATCTGTTTTTCATCTAGCCAAGTCAATGCTTGAGCTTGGATTTGGTATATATATATATGGATCCGTTCGTTGCCGCACACGGCATTTCACGAGTTGTCATCTCATCCCAATAGTTCCGGGAGCGGATATAAGTTCAATATGGACTTGAGCTTACCAAAAGTGCTCAAAATGTCCTTACCGTGGCTTCGTGGCACGTCCTGAATTGGAGGTGCACATTCCAATCGTGTAGTTTACCGAGATGTTCATTCGATCCCGGTTACGCACCTCTCAAACATCGAAATTGGGTTATGGAAAGGTAATATTATGTTCAAATCGAGTATCAAGTCTTACTTTAAAATACCTGGAACATAGCCGACATTTTGTCCTAAAATTTTGCAAATTTTTCGAATACTTTCCGATAATGCGACTCCGTGCCTGAATCGCTTCAATTTGCTCTATAACGGCGGTAATTAATCCCTAACACGCCAGAGAGAAAATGTTTACCTTTAGCGGAGTGATAAATTACGTGAACAGCCTCCCGCGCTGGAATTAAAAAAAAAACCCGCTCGATAATTTATGGACAATTTTTCCGTTGCAAAATAAGAGATGTCTTTACCGTGGTCACTGGCTCTCAGAAACTAATGCAAGATTCGAGTCCGAAAATTTTTTTACTATCAATTGTCACCGTGAAAAAACTGAAAAAAAACTGAAAAACTGTTCGAAAAAAAAACGATCCGTTTCGATTTACGCCTATGAGATCAGTTTTCATACCAATTGTCCTTACCGTGGTGAAAATATATCGAAAGTTGCTCATATCTTTCACGTAGATTGACTACAATATTTATGCCCGTCTGGGAATTGTTTTTGGATGCCAGATAGATTTGAAAACACTTACGGAAAATCATATTGCAGCTATATTTCAACAAGTCAATTTTTGGGCCAGATCCCGCCTTTTTTTTTTGCTTCGAAATACCTAAGTTATCGCCTGATCACGCATGTACAGATCCCTTCATTGCCGCGCGCGGTATCATTCAAACATATGCAACGCAATATGCCGTATCGCACACATACATATAAGCATTCACATCTCACACATATGACGCACCACGCGGGCCCGCCCATGTCGATCAGCGTTCACATGCCATAGCATGCAATCTTGATTTCTAGGGGATAATACATACGTACAAACAGACACGGACACGTACACAGACGCGTGTTGTGACAACTACAATCTCACAAAAGAGCGGACGTGAAAGTGCATCACTAGATTACATCACTAGGCAAAGTCGTTTTCAATGAGAAATGAGGTCAATGCATTGAGTGCACCGGTGTATTTATGTGAATTTTAAAGGAAATGTCGCGATTGTTTTTGCATTATGTTGAGGGTGCAAATACAGGCCCTGATTAGTAAGCAGGAGTAGGTTGGAGACGAACAAGGAGGAAATAAACATGGTTGAAATTTTTGGAGGTTAGAAAAACAGCCATTCAGCTGTATATATAAGGGTCGTGAGGCAGCGATGCGCCATGCTATATACTTTCGCTGCCTCGCGACCGCGAGGCGTGATAAACCTGTGCAAGATGTATGCTGGGATTCTTTGCCCCATCACATTAGGAGTTTATAGACGCAACTTTGAAGTCTTGTATGTGAGGCAGTACTCAATGTCTTCAGTCCTCAGAAGAATCAGTAAGCATTTACCAAGTACATGAGAATATGGCTTTGTGGTCCAATAAGTCACTTCATCTGCGTTAATACTTGTGATATTGCTTTCCATGTTTTTTTTTCTAAACATTCAGTCAAAAGTTGGATGGGAAGTTTCAGTGATTGATTATATGTTATTACATGCATACTCTGAATAATTTAAATGAATAGAGATTGAGCGGTCATTATCTTACTCTTGGTCTACTGTTATTACAATCAAGAGTCGATATCGCTGTGAGGACCAGACAATACATTTTATTATTTTGACTGCTTCTGAGCTGATTTTTGAGTTCTATTCGTTGGTGTCATCAAGTAAGAAGTTTGAGAGCTGGTATGTGACAAGAAATATTGGCAAGTGGTCAAGCGCTCTTGATAGAACTACCACACACTTCCACAATCCCAGATTAATAACTCTCTCATCGTCACAATCATACATGTAACTCATGGATCCATGTAGTACTACTAAAAAGTTCTAGCAGAGTTATTGCTGCTCCAAGAAAGTTTGAAATCATGTGTTGTAACTCATGAGTTGAGATGTGACGTGGAGAAGATATTTAAGCGCTCCATAAAATGGGAATTTCAATTTCTGGATACTACAGCAGTTGAAGCTTGAAATTCTGCTAACAACTTTTGACTATCAGTGAATCAAATATTTATGTAGGGTAGCAAAACCTATGTCACTCAAATTATCTTGTGATTAAAGTTGACTTGGAGCGACCTTTGCTCCTCTTGTATTATTCCTTGATACTATTTCACTCCAAATATTGATATCAAGTTTGAAACCAGGGATATGCTAATTTTCTGGTTCTAAAACATATCCTGAACAATGCGGAATCAGGAGATTCCTAATCACAATCATAACATCCCAACTTTCTCTCTGAATAAGGAATGTCTAATATTGTTCAAGCATTGATGTTATGATTGTGATAAGGAAATTGTCTAAATTCTTATAAATGAAGTAAGTTCTAGAATGAGATATAGAGTAATGTCTCGTTCAAAAATATAGAATCAATACTTGGGTGGAATGATATTGAAGAATTTCTCAAGTAAATCAAGAGCCGCTCCAAGTCAACTTGATCAAAAAGATGATCTGAGTGAAATAATTGTTTATATTCTAGAGGGATATGTGATTAACAGATTCTCAAAAGCTGTGATTAGATAAGGAAGTTCTTCTTCTTCTTCTCTTGAGTGGCGACGGGCTGCCACATGCTGCCCTCTTGCCATTACCAGGTGAAAGATAAGGAAATTGATTTGTTCATTTTGATTTTCATGAGAAAGAAATTATATCCTTCCTCCCTCCATTCACTTTTTTCAAAAGTATAATTTGGCGAGTATGAGTTTGTTCCTCAAAACTCATTGATTTTTATCAGGTTTTCACTTTAAAAATGATGATTGATTCAAATCAGCTGTATTACATAGTTTCAACTTTTGAAAGAAATGAAATAAAAGGAACTATGTCGAGTATTCCTGTAAGTTTGAGAGACCAACCATTTTCCGTGCAAAATACTCATGGCATTGTTTCAACTCGTGAAAGGAATGAAATGAATAAGACACCATGTCGAGAGTTTTTCGAAAAGTTTGATTGTATAAGGTGATGGATTTCGGAAATTTTGCACGGTCTTTCTTACTCGTTGTTCGTTAAATCCAAACCTTGAATTGGAAGAATTGAAGAAATCAAGTATAGTTGATCAGAGAATCACGCTAATTATTCTCGAAACTGTAGAATTTTCTTTCAAAATGTAGAGCGAATCACTCGTTGCTCTCTCATGTATTATAAGAATTATCAAAAAGAGCGACGAGTGATTCGCTCCACATTTTCAAAGAAAATTCTACAGTTTCGAGAATGATTAGCGTGATTCTTTAATCAACTATATACTTGACGTCTTCAATTCTTCCAATTCAAGGTTTGGATTTAACAAACAACGAATAAGAAAGACCGTGCAAAATTTTCGAAATCCATCACCTTAAACAATCAAACTTGTTCGAAAAACTCTCGACATGGTTTCTTACTCATTTCATTCCTTTCACGAGTTGAAACAATGCCATTAGTATTTTGCCCGGAAAATGGTTGGTCTCTCAAACTTACAGAAATACTCGACATAGTTCCTTTGATTTCATTTCTTTCAAGAATTGAAACTATGTAATACAGCTGATTTGAATCAATCATCATTTTTACTGTGAAAACCTGATAAAAATCAATGAGTTTTGAGGAACAAACTCATACTCGCCAAATTATACTTTTGAAAAAAGTGAATGGAGGGGGGGAGGATCAGGAGAGTCGATGAATTCGACGCAAAAAGGTCTAATCTTTCGAATTACGGAGTCAGAATTAGTCCCAAAAGGTGCACAGGCCATTAAAGTCTCGGTCAAGGTGAAGAACCTCGATTTTTGAGGAAAATTGACCTGAAATGTACGGATACCGTTCCTGGTAATCGTAGGAAGGGTCTAAATTTATCTGTTAATCATACTAGCTCTGAGTTGAAGCGTACTATGTCAATGGTTGAGGGCATACAGAATGCACTGCTTCCTATTATTCAAATTCGCGCCCATATACACTCGATAATCATAGTCCCCGACGAGCTGAAACTGACGCTGGAATCGAGGAGTTCTGTGTACAAGCTGGAATTGAGACAAGGAAATGTAGTGAACAGACATTGGAATTCTCAAAGAGATTGACAAACCTTCTTTTGTTGAGAAAGAGACATTGTAGTATCAGTACGCCAGTTGCTCACAGGGGATGTTCCTCTCAGGGCTCCGAAAACCCTTTTCAGATAGGAAAACCAAGAAGTTGGATAAGAATACATAGACGTTTATTTGATTCTCCCAACAAAAAACGTAAAGGTCCGCACTAGTAATGACCAGAAATAATCTTGGTCGTTCCCAAGAAATTCATTCATTTAAATCGAGATTCTTCACCTTTACTGAGACTCCAACGGCCTGGGCACCTTTGGGGCCTAATTCCGACTCCGTAATTTGAGAAATTAGACCATTCCACGTCGAATTCATGTAATCTCCTGATTTTCAGAGGCCGGATTTACGATACAGAACTATGGAGCAAAATCATAATTTCGAAAAGTGAAGCAAAAAATGGAGAAGTTGACTTCATTTGAAAAACCCCCGATGAAATATTTTCGTTTCTGTTGGGATATGATGTGGAGGTGATCCCAAAACATACTCCAGAGGAATTCCTGACGTTCACGCAACTTGACCTTTTTCGCCCTTCCGGCCCACCGTGCTCCCTAAACGATTTTCTCGGGAATCTGAATGGTACTCATGGTACTCATATCGTTCTGATCCGAAGCCGACAATGTAGCAAGAAAACGTTTCTCCCTCATCTGTGAAATCGACGTTTTTGCTCATTTCGTCATAATTACTAACGTTTCTGCGTTACTCGCCACCTTTTCTTTCGCTTGTGAATGTATTTGATGAGGCAGAGTTGACTGAGATCCGATCTCCAATCCCCGATCCTCTATCGCCATCCCCAATCTCGAATCTCCATTTTTCTCGTTTGAACTGGGATACAGCGAAAAATCTGACGGAAAGACGTAAGCTCTGTAAATTGGATACCCCGCCGGCAGACCATAACCGCTTCATCATGACCACTCGGTAAACCGAATGAGCATGGATCCCTGACGGTGAGTCCTTGGACTAGAACCGTCTGCCCTCAACCCTGTAATCTTAGCAAGCCAGCATTGCAGAGCTGGGTAGCTGACGCAGTTGACCACTATGTAACCAACCAACCCACCTCAGAACGACGTTAGCGTAACTTCAGGGTGGGTAGCGTACCGCACGCCTTCGGACGTTCCCTTCCGGTGTGTCCGCTTTTTTTTTCTTTCAAGGTGATTGTAGGGCAAATACGCTGTGACGTACGAAGGAGAGGCACCGGTCAGCCAAACACGACTAGCCAGCAGCTCCCCAACAGTCCCGGGCTGGAATCCGCATCGATACGGCCATCCGAACCGGGTAAACCCTCTCTTCCTTCTCCGTTGGCGCCAGCCATTGGACAAGGAAGAGATCCACCAACTTACCAATCCGGCCCCGGGACCGCGTGAGCATTACTTCAGGACTGGCGGCGTCTCGCGCTCAGGCTCGAGCGTCTCTCTTCTCGCAACTCGCAGGTGTTGTTTCTCTTTCTTCGATCTTCTTCCTACTGTTCAGTCTTCTTTCTTCTCACTTCTATCTTCTTTCTTTCCTCTTCAGTCCATCATATTCGTCGTGGAACCATTTGGACCTCTTATGTTTTCCGGTGTGTCCGCTCTTCTGTCTTCTCTCTTCGTCGCCAGACGCTGCATTGCCCATCCTCGCTCATCTTCCAGGGTGATCGCCGTCTTATCTCACGCCTTTATGCTGTGAAGTATAAAGACGTGGGATAAGATCCCCATCGCCCATGTGCCAACTTTCCTTCACCGTCTCGTGACTCCCAATTCCCCTCTCACACTCTACCAACTGTAATTTCCTATCTATCGTCTCCCATCTCCATCTCCCATATCCCATATGCCCAATCCACATCTCCCATGTTCCAACTCTTCTCTCTCGTCTCCAGACTCCCATTTTCCATACTCCCAGACCCTCCCAACTCTAGTCTCCCATACTCTAAATTCTCGTCTGCCCTTCTCGAACTTCTATCTTTCAACTCTCAACTCTAATCTCTCATATTCTAAACTCTCATCTCTCATATCGCAACTCGCTCCAACTTCCATAGTCTGAACTCTAGCCCCCCCCCCCCTCGAACTCTCATCATCAAGCTCCAAACTCTCATCTCGCACCTCTCATCTTGCCACTGCCCACTCCGATACTCCGACTCTCATCTCCCAACTCCCATTCTCCAAACTCCAAACTCTCATCTTCGATACCCCAACTCCCGTCTTCCAAATCCTATCTTACAACTCACGTCCTCCATCTCCTTCCTATCAACTTCCAACTCCCATCTCCTATTCTCTTAACTCTTGTCTCCCATCTCACACTCCCCCACCCCAACTCCCATCTCACACACTTCCAATCCCCATCTCCCATGTTCCAACTCGCATCTCGCGTCTCCCAATCCCCATCTACCATACTCCCAACTCTCATCTCGCATTTCCCAACTCCGAACTCCCATGCTCCCATATTCTACATCCCCATCTTCCGTCTTCCAATAACTCTCATCAACTCTCCTATTCTCTTAACTCTCATCGCCCATCTCGTGTCTCCCGCATCCCATTTCCTATGATCTTAACTTCCAGCATACATCCCTCACCTCCCATCCCCCATCTCCCGTCTCCCAACTCCTATCTCCCATACGCCCATTTTCACCTCCCATCTTCCAAATCCTACCCTCAACTCCCATCTTTCAACCCTCATCTCCGGTTCCTCGGCTTTTATTTCTCATACTTCCAACTCTAGTCTCCCATCTCTCAAGTCCTAACTGACATCCCCCAACTTTCATCATCCAAGTCTCATCCCCACGTCTCCCGTCTCCCAACCTCCACCTCCCATATTCTGAACTCTCATCTCCCATAACCTATCTCTAAACTTCTCAGTCCTAACTATCCAATACAACGAGGATTTCCAAGAACCACGAATTGTTCTTTCAATAGAATCTCCAGCCAAATTCGATTGGCTACTATTTCAGTAACTTTCCGGGTGAAAATTTCGCCGGTTTGAGGTAGAAATTTACTCCAAGGAATTGAGAGCGTACTATCCTTGCGCGATCACGGCGCAGTCTCAGTGTTACCGAGAATGGTCTTATCGGTTCAATAGATCAGCTAATTTGCCGAAACTAATAAATCAACTGATTGACTCAATAGATCAATCATCTGGACCAATAGACCAACTGATCTGTTGACCAATCACCAATCACCGATAGTGATAGGTGATAGGTAGACATCCGATCCACGATCACAAAAACAATGTTTTTTGCCGAATGAGACTTGACTGGTGTGTGAGAAAATTGCTCGTGTGAAATGATATGTAGCAATCGTCAACACTTACTACTCTCATGCCACGGATGTCCAACTTTCACCCTATTCAGAAAGTAAACCGTACCAAAATTTAGAATAAATGAATTTGAATTGAAAGAAAGCAGTATTTCACCAATAATAAATCGAGTCCCGCGTGCGTATGAAACGCATGAGTTAGTGAGCTGTTCACTTGGAAATGGCGAAAGACTTCATGAGGAATTGCACTCTGAAAGCTCTCCGTGGAGTACTTCAGTATTCTCTAGGCGTGGAGGATTGGTTCTACTCTTTTGGAATATTGACTCTTCTATAAAAATGCAACAATGAAGCATTTGCATGCCTTCCGGCTATAGTCCATCCAAGTTCAGACGATATCTCCTCTCGTAAATTTCCTGATACGTCCCTCATTGTAAGAGAACAGCTAAGTTGAATAACAACCGTGGTTAGTATATTACTGGTTAGAGGCTCCAACGCATTGGCGTCCACAACCATTTGGATCAACACGAAGGTTTAATCCCAACCATCAAAGAGTGATGAGTTGTTGCATTATAGGTACTCTGCCCGTGCGCGCGGGGTACATCGCTAATGTGAAAACGGGATAAGCTCGAGTAAATCAAGCTCTGTCAATCGACCGGAGATAAAACCTCTCTTGAATCACGACCGAGCAGTCTCGGGAGTCGTCCATAGAGGGTACAAGATTTCGAAGGATCCCATTTTCGTGACGCCAAGTGGATATAATATTTTGCAAAAAGAGGCTTGAGCCAACTACGTTGCGCATAACGAGGACAATCAGCATAACTCACAACAGCTCGCGTGACAGCTACTTTCCAGAGCGATCCGTTCAGGTTCTAAATATTTAGGTGGTGCGGTGGCGCATCAAAATATACCTAATCGTCGATTGAGCGCGATCGGTACGGTTCACATGGCTTGGCTGGTGTTCACGGTCGCCCAGGGCTATTGTATATACATTTCCGTGTAGACACATAGGCCCGTCGCAATGTGCGAGTAAGTAACAGTCGTGGCGCCGGGCCGAGACCAGATGCACTTTCCATAAAATCTCGTTGTATACGAGATCACTTAGGGGAGCGAGAGCAGCCGAGAGGTGCGTTGGCGCGCTCGCAGGCTTAATGAGCTTTTCAACTTACTGGCGCAGCTGCCTGCCGTGGCAAGGAAGCAAGCTCGCGCTTGCCTCTTTTCGGGCGGCAGCTTTTACGCGCTCACGGCACTCGTTGCCCCTTCCCCCTCCTACACATACATACACACACATACACACACACACACACATCCACCCTCACCCTCTTAACAGGGGTGCGATCTACCGTACTGAATGATTTCACTTGCTAACTAATTTCTCGCATTCATTCTAATTGAGGATTTGCTCGGGCATGGCTGGGTCATCGAGGAGCTCGCCACCGTAAATTCAGCGGGCCCGCTGATTTATTCGGCGATCCACCTGGTGCCCATTCTCCAGCACTTCGCCTCCATGCAAAGTGGCTATCCGACCTTGGCGTATTTTTGTATCAGGACGCAAGTGCTAGAGGTCTCTTCGTGTTTCAATTTGAGGTAAATTATTTTTCCAGAGTTATCTACTAAATTTGTCACTGCCTCGAGCCACCGGAGGGTCGATCAATCTATTTTGTTGTAGACAGAACAGCCTCATAAGTATTTGAATAGCTCCAGTAAAATTCTTTCCAAGTAGAGCCACGTGTTTTCCTTTATTACAACCAGCGCAGAACTTATGCATGGTTGGATGAACCGGACGATTTCTGAACGGTCCTTTACGACGCCTCGAAAACGAGGACAGGTATTAGTATTCGACCAGAGAGATGGATCAGCTGTGTGTAGTTTCATAATTATAACAAACAAGGAAATAATACACACCGTCTATTCCACACGGACCGCAAGCCGGGGTGGAGGTGAAAGCCAGGCACTCGGGATATGTAGCCAACTTTCTGATCAGCCTCATAAGAAAGGAAGAGAGATACTATCAATGCTGAGTTGTGTACTGAAATTTCCAATGGAGGACCAAAATCATTGGATCGACAAAATGCGGAACCTCGGAGTCCTCTGATTCCTTGGCTTCAATACTTTTCTTAAGTAACACGTCTTCATTTTGATAATACTCTCATTGTGTATGAAAGGCCTGCCGCACAAAATACGGGAATAAGTACGCGTGTTTCAAGGAAGTTTTGTGGAATCGCAATATCTCCACTTCTGGATATCTAAATAAGACATTCCTTGGCTCATTTTATAGCTTCTTCTACAAGAGAATAAGAGGCAGGTTGGGTTCACTTCAACAATTTACAACCAAGCTCCGTCTTTTGCTCATGAAATCGCTCCGACCCGAGTTCTTCAAATTTGAAGAAAAGATTTTGATTCAGATGCGGAATCAAACGCGCTAAGAAGTATTGAGATTGGTTGAGCCACAAATTTTGGAAACTGATTTTACTGAAGACAATATCTTCGGTGACAGCGCAAATACAAAATACGCAAAAACGAGCGCAAAATCTCACGTTTGTCGCGCTGAGAAACGCAGAAATAGAACTCGATCCGAATCCCTCATTTTACTATAATTCAACGTGATAAATACGAAAGAATTTGCAGGAACATTAACGGGTGCTCATCCTTGAGATTGGGATATGAAGGCACGTTGGGTCATCTATACCTCATATTGTTATGGTTAAATGATGTAGTACTTCTTGTCTACGTCTATATATGTGATACAGTGGTGATTGAAATCGCGAGCGACATGTATGTTCAAATCCTCATATTGATAGAATTTTTGTCTCAAAAAAGGTGTAACATCAACGAGGGAAGTGTGATCGATATGATGACGATTGGGGAGTCCAACCGAGGAAAAGTAAGTCAGGAAGAGATGGAGATTAATTCTCATGCACGGGGGGGAGAGGAGAGCGTGGTTGTACCCGCCATGGTGCAGCAAACGATCACTTTATTAACAGTTGAGTAACGCAGCGGTTAATCGCACAGCTTAGCTCTTTAACGACCAATTCACCAGTTTTGTACTCGCCCGTTAGATTAACTCGAGCTCATTCCGCCACGCGAGACAGCTCCAGGTCTCCTAAACTAAAGCAATGTATAGAGCACTCTCAAGCTAATATTATTCCTATTTCAATTCGACAGAATACTCTGATCTGGGTCTCAAATTGATCGAAACTGTTTTACTATGTTTGGAAAATTTTCACCCATTCTTTTTTGCCCTAGCCATTGTCCCAAGAATCGTGTACTTCCTGTTGACTCTGGCATCGATTTGAACTTTATTCCTCCTCAAATTCCGTTCTACATTCTATAACACATTCATTGTGATGGGCCCACCAGTATCCGTTTCCAATCTTTAACGAATCACATTTACTCAAGATGCATCCCTAGGAAGAAACTATGATCACCATCGAGTTTACCAAGAACGTAAACACTGAGCCAGTAAAGAATCGACTTCTTACGGAGGTACAAAAATATGGAAGTCCGATTCAAGCCTGAATAAAACTGCAAAAAATTATCCTCGATAAGTCTCATTCTAGCCCTGAGATGAAACACACCCCACATGATAACTTGAAATGTCAACTGTGGGAAGAAATCGTGAGCTATTTCTGTCCATAGGGAACTAGCAGGTTGTTGAATTTTCCTCAAGCTCCATAACTATTTTTGATTGAAAATGATAGTCACGTGATTGTTTCACTGAACATCAGGCCTGGAATGCTGATATTATTCCTGAAAACATCTGATCCCATAGCTTACGAGGTATTGAAATTAATTTTATTGATTGCTGTCACGTCAGCTAACGGCGTATGAGCATCATTTGTCGATGTATTTCCGAATCACAAAACTCTTCAAGTCCATTGATCCGGTATTCTTTGACCATACATCATAACCAATAGCTGTAACTGACAGCCTATTAGACTCTTTTGCTTCGTTTGATTCTTTCCGTTCACATTTCCCCAGTCCCTTTTCCCTCTCTGATCCCTCTGTCCTTACCGATATTCCGACTTGCTCAAATGTGCGCCCGTTTTCGTGTGATTTTAGATATACCTCGACATTTCTTCATTTATAAAATAGTATTCGTCAACGAAATAAATTACTTTTGTATTTTACTTCTCGTGACCGAATAAATCAGTCTGTATTATCAAAATAATCTTTTTTCGCTTTCTGTGCCGATATGAGAATCGGCTGCGTTCAATCTATCATGCCAATTTGCAGGATAATAGAGGACTTGGAGACGTATCGAAATTTTTCGGAGTTTCAGATCACGAAAATAAATCATCTTTTGTGGAAAAATGCTCGAACAGGAAGGAAGCTTTCTATTGACAAGATGGAATTTCGAGCGAGAGATGAATTTATAGTATAACAACCAAATTTCTATAGCTAACAACGATAATGAATGAATTTTAGCTTCTTTTTCGTTCTCATAGTTGATAAATCATACGTGTATCAGCCACATGGCAAGATATTTAGATATAGTACCGTGCACTCCATTATATTTGTTACCTTTTCCTCAGTAGTCGGTTCGTTTTTTTGTTCATCATTTTCATCTATGCCTTGAATTCGGGCCAAATGGCTAATCTCTGCGCGTATAACTCTTGAATATATTTAACTGGAATCACCTTTATTACTTTCACTCTACTTTCGAGAAACCTCGTTAACTTCTTCAACCTTATTGGGTTGAGTATTTCTTCACTCTCCAAAAGTGTACACGATCACCGGAGAGTGTCTTTTTACTTGACGTCTTTCAGAAACTGCATTCATCTTTTCAGCAAACGTCATTTACATTTGATGAATTCATTGGTGGTTAATCCCCCCCGTCTATTAATCCACATCTGCGATAAGTGTTGACATGTATCGAATCGCTCTTTTGAGCTCGAAAATCGAATCGATTCTGTGGATCAATCTCTTTGTGGAGGCCGCCATGTTGGCTCTTTGAACGTCGGTATAAAAAAATGCGTCGGTATGGAAGATTTCTATCGATATATCGGTTATCTCAATCTTGAAGTCGTTATAGAAGATTCCTATTTATTCTCTTTTTCAGATTGAGGGGTTCAGATTGAAGTCGGATAATTTTTTGGTATCTATTTCAAAACATCCCCTTTGACACATCCTGCGCGACGCGCGCAATTTTAGTCTAGTCTTATATTATTAATGTTTAACTTCGATATTCGAGATTCGAGGCGTTCCGATCGAGATTTCGCGCGCCACTTACGAGTCGTCTCAATGTGTGTTGCTGTGGATTAATGACATTGTATTATTTGAATGTATTTATAGGTGGATCAATATAGATGGAAGTATTCAATTATGCGATCTACATAGCCGAACTATTATATCTGTTGATTATTTCCAATTTATCGAAAGAAAAGTAACGATGAGTTTCAAGCATCCGAACTCATGCACTATACCGTTCTGTCCAGTTCTGTCTGCTTCGTTGTCAACATTGAGCAGGTGATCGTCGCGCCTGCGCTTCATATCGGGTTTTATTACACCTGCTTGAATTAATCGGATCGTGATTCGCGCGCTAAATGAGTGATAGGGAAGTACATTGCTGCTTGACCGACAACAGGAATATCGGATATCCCGTGTAATAATGAGGTTAATGGTAACATTTGAAGATTTATTTTCTGATTTCATCTTTCTTCAACGATCGGAGAGATCTCAGAAACGCTTAAAAAAATTCTCAAAATGATTCATACAAACTTCGAAGTTGCATCTATACTGTTTTTTGATTGGGGTAGATCAACTAGAATTTTTTTCGTGAATGATGAATGTATCAACATAATTCTTAAATCGCATGCATGAAATTCTGTGATTGAGGTAGATCAACTAAAATTTTCTTTGTGAATTTTGAATATCCTTACATCATTCTTAAAAATGATTTAATTTGTGAAAATAATTCTTCAAGTTCTAATGCGTGAAACAACTCTTCAGTTGTTGGATGGCTTTGAATTGGACCGAATGGATTGAGAAATTTTTTATTTGTGAATAATGTATTTTCTTAAATTGTAGGAGGTTCAATAACTTTCTCATTTCTAAATGATGATCAATTGAATTTCAAATAATCGATCGAAAATTTTTCATTTGTGGACTAAAAAAAATTTCTACAGAGGCATTCAAGAAATTCTCGCTTCACAAAGGCTGATTGGCTGATTTTTGTGTATATCCTTGAAAAATATTTCATCCTTCTCTTTTATAGCCGACTTAGAGAAAGGGAGGAGGAGAGAAATATGTCTCCATCCGGAAATGAGTAAAAACCTTTGAAAATCTCAATCTAATTAGAAACCCACATATTTCACGTGACAATTGAAATTTTCATGTACAAGCGTTGCATAAGTTCAAATCATTGATTTTGGATTTGAGCTCGGTTCTCCAGTTCTCAAAATGATCTTCGTTCCTTGATGGTCATCCTCAATGATATTTTATAAAAATTGAATAGTTTTTTGACCCCACACCATACGGGCGGTTGAACCATGCGCGCGCACTTCGTAGATCGAATAGTTTTTTGAGATTATTCGAAAGATCCCTCAGACAGTCGTGAATTTTTGAATGCGATTCATAAATTTCGATTTCGAGGCATGTTAGATAGATAAACATATAGATAAATGACATTTCGATTCCATATTTTTATAAATTATCATAATTGCTCCTTTCTGGTACCATATATACCTGCATAATTTTTTTTCAAACGCAATAGCTTTTGCCTTTTGTTCCAGAATTTTAAGTCATTGTAACCATCCGCGCGCAACGCGCGCGTTTTAGAGTTCTAGTAGTACATTAATTAAGCAACATGGGCGAGAAGGAAGATTCCCGCACGAGTGTCCGGAAAGAGTGCGAGAAAGTAATTTTCTCGCACGATTCCACTTTCTCGCACGGTTATTATGTTGTTCTCGCAAAGCGTGCGAGAATAACATACTACCCGTAACAAGTACACGAGAACACATAATACCCGTGCGAGAAAGTTACTTTCTCGCGCGGTTCCGGACACGAGTGCGGGAACTTTTCGCCCGCGTTGCTTATATACTATTTCATGCAACCTGTGCGGAAAACTGTCCCTTCGCGATTTTTAAAAAAATTGACGGTCTGGACTTGGATGAATTAATAACAATTATTATCTCATACTGAGTTTCTCATTCAATTAAAATAAGCGATTCACGTTTCCTGTATTTCGTAGTTCCGTTCCATTTGCCACAGACGATATCATAGTCAAGTTTTTGGCACTGAGCGTGGAACAATGCGTCAGAGCCGCCCGGTCAAGAACCTTTCCGTGGAGGTCGGCGGTACGGGACGGACGTCGAGGGCGCAGAACGGGGTCCAGGGGCGGAGGGGGCGAAGCCCCCCGACTGGAATAAAGTTCTGAAAAATGTATTTAAAAAAAACCTCTTGTTCATATCGCGTATTACCTCGTTGCTCAAAAATATCACCAAATTTCAAAAGATTCAATTTCAATAATTCATCCAACTATGTGTGATGATGATCAATCATCTAAATACATTTGAAAAGGTGGTTTTGGAATTCATAAATATCTTTATCCACCAAAAGTATTTTCGTACAATTTTCCGATGTTTGGTTGCTTACAAAATTGCACAAAATACCATTCGCGCTTCGTCATGGGGTTCCCCGCTTTCGAGCGTTTATTTCGATACTCGCCTGTGACTGGGGCCGAAAACCAATCACTCAGAAGTGAGCTACAATCGCATAATCTCGGTGCAAAATCTACTATTCAAGTGAAGGTGATTATATAGTTCATATAAAACGATGCGTAATCGAAGGATTTGGACCCGCCTGCTAAAAACACATTGACACGCAAGGTTGACTCGTTGAATTTTTTTCTAAGTTTTCAATTTCCTGTAAGATATTCGATGAATTCATTTCTGCACAGATTTCACTTTCTCACCATGTTTTGTCAAACATAGAGAGAAAGTTACTTTCTCGCACCCTTTGCCGTGCGATAATGACTTTCCGCATTTTTTTCGGCACGGGTACCTTGCATAGGAAGTTAACTTTTCGCACAGTTTTACGCACAGCGTTGCATAAATTTATTTTTTGCAACTGTGTGCGCGAAGTTGTAAGAAAATGAGACTTCTCTTCATTATTTACAGTGCGAGAAGTAATGCGTGAATGACTTCTCGCACAGTTTTACATTTACGCACTGATGAAGTGTGCGTAAATGTAACTTCTCGCTCTAATGCATTTTCATTCACGCACAGTTCCAAAATATGATGTCACGTCATCCCTCTGAATTTGGCCTGTCTTGAAAACTTCTTTTTCAAGATGATCTTGCTCGGACAGTGGTGCATTTAATTACAACTTCGCGCACAGTTGCAAAAAATAGTATACGCAACACGTGCGAGAAGTTTCCGCACACGTTGCCAACTCGCGCGAGAAGTAACATTCACGCACACTTCGAAACTTCTCGCACACCTAGAAGTACATATTTACGCACGCTCGCGAAGCGAGCGTGCGTAAATGTGTTCTTCTGGCTGTGCGAGAAGTTCCAAAGTGTGCGTGAATATTAACTTCTCGCACTCGGTTGGCAACTTGTGCGGAAATTGACCATCTCGCACTTGTTGCGTAATATACTATTTTGCAACTGTGTGCGCGAAGTTGTAAAAAAATGAGACTTCTCTCCATTATTTACAGTGCGAGAAGTAATGCGTGAATGACTTCTCGCACAGTTTTACATTTACGCACTGGTGAAGTGTGCGTAAATGTAACTTCTCGCTCTAATGCATTTTCATTTACGCACAGTTCCAAAATATGATGTCACGTCATCCCTCTGAATTTGGCCTTTCTTGAAAACTTCTTTCTCAAGATGATCTTGCTCGGACAGTGGTGCATTTAATTACAACTTCGCGCACAGTTGCAAAAAATAGTATACGCAACACGTGCGAGAAGTTTCCGCACACGTTGCCAACTCGCGCGAGAAGTAACATTCACGCACACTTCGAAACTTCTCGCACACCCAGAAGTACATATTTACATATTTCGCTTCTCGAGCGTGCGTAAATGTGTTCTTCTGGCTGTGCGAGAAGTTCCAAAGTGTGCGTGAATATTAACTTCTCGCACTCGTTTGGCAACTTGTGCGGAAATTGACCTTCTCGCACTTGTTGCGTAATATACTATGAAGCTATCTCTATTGTCGCGGAATGCGAATCCAACTCTTCATGAAGCTCCTCAAGCAAGTGAAAATAGATTTTCAAATGAGCGTTGAAATGTCAAGCAATCAGAGATTTTCTAGAATATCATATATCATAGAGATTTGTTCCGTCAGTGAGGGATGAGCCCGTCGAGATAGTGAAACAAGAGATAGTAGACCGCGGAGCTCTCTCTTTCTCTCGATATGAAATGCCTGAAGCTCTGGATGTGGATTGGCGAAGGATCGCAACAAAAGAGGCTCTCCCACATTGCAGACAGAAATATTTACTGTGGAGAAGAATACCTCGAGAGCGGAAAAATGGAATAGACGAGTCGACTGGTTGATCCTGCGGCTTGCACTCGATTCGCACACTTACAGCGAGAGTCGAGCCGACGACGAACATAGAGCGAGAGCGGCGAGACCGCCGGGTTCAGCTCTAGATGGTCGAATATTCGGAAGATTGTGGGCGGGTACTTTTGAATTTGGCGAGCATTGTCGGGGGCGAGCTGCTGCGAAGCGGAAGTCGCTCACTTGGCAAAAGTAGCGATACGCCGTTGCGCATCGGCATCGTATCGCTCGCGCTCCCGTAAACGAGAACAGAGCCGAGCTACGTCTCTGTTGCACCCATCGCTCGCCGAGGCTCGGGTCTAGCTCGCTCGCGATAAGTGAGGAGCGAGTCGCGGGGGTTTTGTGGCACTACATCCGAAAGGGGTATGTAGGCGCGCCGCACAATGATACGAGAAGACGCAAATACAGAGGGAAAATAGCGGCACGCGGGGCGGTGGTAGCGCGCGTTGTCAGCGCGTTCGACTCGCTGTCGTTACAAGAGTACTCCGCTATTGTGCGCTACGAGTGGCTATCTCTGCGTACATTTCCGTGCCGTTTGGCGAGCAGGAAAAAGGCAGACCAGTGGACTGCTTCCGGCTCGGTTTTGCCGTTGCGCGCTTGACTTCCCATCGGGCGGATCCCCGCGGAACTCTTGGCGCTGTCCCCGCAAATCGCTGTAACGATGTACCGATCCAAGTCCCACCCGTTAAAAGTGGCGTTATCTCGAATCTAAACTCAGCCATGCTGATCTTGAGCTAATAAAATTTACGCGTAACAAATATTCTTCGCTCACTCTCCCTGGCCCTGTTCAACGTTGAAGAATTTCTGTACCCTGTGAGCCCTTAGCGGACGATCTAACCGCGAAATTCCTGAGCGGGGTATAATTATCCGTTCAAAAGAAGTACAGCGGTATCTGAGCGGTTCCCGTGGAGGATGGTCGGAAAGCGGACAACGGACGAGAGAGTTGAAAGTTCATTGAGAAATTGAAAACACCACAACACGACGAAAAGCCACAAGTAGACGTGCTAGACGCGTGCGTGCTGGATTGGAGAGATACGCGAGGGTGTACGGGCATCGGTAGAGTAGAGATAGGCGTAGGATAATGTTCGGGGAAATGGTAATAGCGACGACAGCAGCGTACAGAGAGAGAGAGAGAGAGGGTCATACTTTTTCCCGCCCCTAGTGCTCCTCTTGTTCGAGACAATAAAAGCAGAAAAATTGTCATTGTCCTCGAAGAGATCCGGTAATAACAATGACAATGGCTGACGAAGCATCCAACCTGCTACAGATCATCCCTGGATATTAAAAAGTCGCAGAGGCTTCGTTCGTTTGTCTCTCTGTTCGCTTTATGCACACTTTCCTCTCGCCTCCCCCCCCCCCTACATCTCTCTCTCACTCATTCGTACTATCTTCAACATGTGCAGAATGGGCAACGCAGCTTTGCCCGCTCATTTCTTTTCTTTCGATTCCTTGTTCTATTGAGCCCCCCCCCCCCTCTCTCTCTCTATCGTCGACTTCCGATACTCAAAAAAATGTTCCGTAGAAAACAATGGGAGCACTTGTGATTTGTGTCATCGACTTTGGACTTGTCCCGGCGCGCGGCGGCAGCGCTCAATATTGCTATTTGCCACAGACATTTCGAGCCTGCCACTCCTTTCTTTCGCTATACCGCTGATTCCAACTATTACTCCCACTCAGCCGCTCTGTTTCTCTGTCTCTCATTCATACACCCCCCTCCATATTTTCCCTTTCATCTCTTCGTTTTGATGATGCCTATCCTTCTCATACGCGTCTATACCTCTCCGATTCTCATTAACACGTTGAAATGCGTCACAGCAGGTTACAGTCATTTCAAGATGATGATATCTCTTTGATCTATCTGCAAATTCACGTTCTGTGAATAGCAACAACGAAAAAGTTTCGGATGCAAAAATTCAACGTCGCGAAGTTGAAAAATAGGAAACTGTACTACAAAACTTTGAATTGAACAGCGAGGGTTAAAAAAGAGAACACGCCAAACTTCTATACTCTGCGAAAATTGCACACTCGCAGGATATTCGCGACAGTAGAGCGAAAGTTGTAGATATACATATGAATCGTAAACTAGACAAATCATTGATAAAAGTATGAACATGTCAGTTTGAGATAAAATCAGGCTTCCCACTCCATATTAAAACAATTTTCAGGTAATCGGAAATACAAAAAAGTTCATTGTCCACAATTTTGACGTAGAATTTTCTGAGTTTCATCAAATTCGAATCAGATCCATTCTCTGTATCAGACATCGGCGGGAAAAGCTATCTTCCTTTTCAAAATGTTTTTCGTCCTTACCCAAAAATATGGGAAACATGAGACAAAGTAGAGTATTATGGTCGCATATGGGACAATCTCGAGAATATGGGAAATCTGGGAGTATGGGACGGAATGGGAAGCCTACGGAATGCTTATTTCTGCAAAATGATCCCACGGAAAATTGAAAAGTCTTCGACAAGACAAAAGAATGTGTAGAAATTTGGTGGAATATTACATTTGGGAAGTCCCCACTGATTCCGGTGCGGATTAGAATGCAGAATCATTGTGTGGAACGCGCAAAACGGTTGGATTAAAGAATATTACGACCCAACCCAATGAACAGTCGCAATTAGAAGTTGAGGATTGGATTTACCAATAATTGATAGTTTCTCACAGTTTATCTCAAATTCTTGAATTCTAGAGGACGAGGTAGCCACTATAATATCACCCAAGGTGCACACTTTACAATTAGTACGAGCGATCCAAAATTCGCTATTTGGCGGGTTTTGGGGCCTCTGAGTCTGATCGTCAAATCGGACATCCTCTATCTCATTAAGAGCTGCCGCCATTTGACCTACTCCCATCACTGTGGGGGTGTGAAAAGGCATTACTCGCGGGATACTTCTAGGTGGATTGAGAGATCTTACTCGGGGGTTTCGGAGATAGCTGAGTCTTATCATGTCGGCGAGCCTTTATCTCATCCAGTGCCCATGTAAAACATACGATTCCATGAACATATATGATCATACGTAAAACCGTTTCAAACATTTTTTTTTATGCCAGAAAGTTGTGATATATTGACTCAAATCTACTCTAACATCAATACGTCATGATACTGATCATATACTCTTGAAAAAAAATCTTCCCAGGAGTCGGTCTCGAGTTTCAAAAAAGGGAAATTTTTTACGAAACCATTCTCTTCGGTGTTTCAAATGTTCAAAACCCGAGAATGACCCCGAAGGAGGGTTTCTGAGTGATGTTTAATCAATACTGTGAGGTATTGACGTTACACCAGTTGTAAATGAGTATATCACGTCTTTCCGAGATAAAAATGACAAATTTTCAAACCGATTTTATACCCGATCATATACGATCATGGAATCCACGGATTCCATGATCATGTATGTTCATGGAATCTTATGTTCTACGTGGGGTTGCATCAACCAGATGAGAAACAAAATTCTAAAGAAACTGTGCAAAATCATCAACAAATCCACGTAGCAGATGCGAAAAAATATTTATATGCCAAATCTAATCTTGAATATTCGGTTTTGGCAGCCAAGGTCAACTCCAAGATTTTCACTTTTTTTCTCGTGCTCAGAGCATTAATAAGTATTGAGGAACGGACTTGGGAGGTTGGAGGAAAAAAAAATTCTTACCGTCGGTACCGCTTAGGGTGCGTCCCCAAATGATGCATATGCGTGGATATGCAGTGCACACTGCACAAATGCACTGCACACGTGCACATGTGCAGCTCATCAAATTTTAGCCCAAAACCAGATGGAACTCGTCTAGATCTGCTTTGGATCAGCCGTTAACACAGCAAAGACAAAACACGATTCATATCAGAAGTTCTCTGATGCGAGCCCTTCAATTTTTGCTCAACTTCGATGAGCTACACATGTGCACTTGTGCAGTGCGTATGCGCAGTGTGCACTGCTTATGCATGCATAAGCATCATTCGGGGACGCACCCTTATACGGTACAGGACGGGGGTAACCACGTTGGCGGCTCGTCATGATTTCGAACTGAAAAAATTCATGATTAAATCATTATATCGACTGCTCTTACGAAGAGTAACACATCCGCTAACACTTACGAAGACTAACAGGGGGGCCGAAGATTAGCATTTGCTCTATGGCCATGAAAATCAACACTTACGTCTCAACGACACTTACTCCTTGAACTGCACGAAGATTAATACATTAGTGCGTTTTCTCCTTGAAGAGACGGAGACCAAGTATTTTGTCCCAAGCCCACGAAAAGTAACACATTCTCCTTACAGGGATGAAGACTAACACATTCACCTGCCGTTCATCGTCCCGTCAAGGAGAATGTAATTATTAATTCCATATGAAGACGAATGTGTTAGTATTCGTGCTGCTAAAGAGAATTTGCTATTTTTCATTCCATTGAGAAGAATTTGTTAGTCTTCGTGCTGTTGAGGACAGTGTGTTACTTTTCGTGGCCTTAAGACGAAATACTTGGTCTCCATCCCTTTGAAATATAACGTGTGCGAGTGTGTTATAGTCCTCGTACCGTTGAGGAGTGAGTGCTTCTTTTCGTGCCACTAGGGAGTGTTAGTTCTCGTGGACTTAACGAGAATTCGTTAATCTTTGCGCTATCAACGGATGAACATTAATCTTCGTCAATCACAAGCGACGAGGTGTTAATCTTCGTAAAAGGCATCGATATATGAACATTTCCTCTAAAATCAGGGATCATTTTACTAGAAAAAATCCCCATCCCCTAAAGGTCAATATCTTTTAGGAATCCAACAGGTACATATTTGATATCTAAGCTGTCAGGGAAACCAGTTTTTCGACCTGTGAAACTCGGAAACAGTTGAGGAATCCGAATGATCCTCAGCCGTGTCCAGAACACATGTCCCCTCATTGTGTGTGGGAGACGTCCAATGGTGACCTTGGTTTCGATCTTGGAGATCATGTGGAGGTTGAATCAATGTTTTACATAGAAACGCCTACTTATGACCTAGAATTCTGAAATATTGGAATACTCATGAAACTTTAGTATGAAACGTTTTTGATCTGAACGAGCCTTGGCGAGATCTGAAAAATGGAGATAATGACTGTTGTGTGGTATCCTCCGTATCTCCAACAGTCGGCGTTATGTCGCGAGATGTTGGGTATAGCAGTTGTTTGAGATCAAACAAAGTAAGATGGTGACCTTGCACTTTACCTTGGAGATCATTTTCAAGGTCATATAAACATCTACTTTCGACCTTGAATTCTGAAAGAACGTGGAAAAGTAAGTATGAAACTTTTTATAAACAGTCTACGACTAAACTAGGTTTCGTGATCTTCCACGTTCTCCAAGAATTCAAGGTCAAATGTAGGTATTCCTATGGATAAAAGCGAGTTGTGCATGGATTGACCTTGAAAATGAGTTACAAGGCCATTGTCTCACTTTCCTCGATTTCAAACGACCACTGTCTTTAATATTTTGTGGAACAACCTTAATTTCTCGGGATATAAAGGTGAGTACCACACAAGAGTAATGACTTCCATTTTCTATATTTCACCAGGGTTCGGTCAGATCCTAAAACATGTAGTGCAGAATTTTCATGACTATTTCAGATCTTTCAGACTCCGAGGTCAAAATGAGGTGTTTCTGTTTGAAAAAATTAAGTTGGTGACAATTAACCTCAAAATTAAACTTCAAGGTCAAAAGTGAGGTCATCACCGCGTGTCTTCGTCAAAATGAAGGGACACGTGTTTGAGCTTTGTCACATGATCCTACACCCTGTCTTTGTTTCACAAGGCGGCAAACTGACTTTTGGGACACACAATATGTTCATTACGCATGCAAACAACAATATAGCGATTGATAAAGGATATTGAAAGCAAAATGTACAGCTCTCGTTGTTGCGAGGGGTGGCAATGGACTCTCCGGCTCAACATACGATGCCGTAGAATAATAGGCTAATTAGGATAATCGTAAGCTCGCATGATACAGTACTCGTAGGCGAGGTTGGCCGATGCCCCATCGGTGCAGTTTGTCCGTGACGTCTAGTACATTCTGGCGTTGACGTTTATGCTTTGTAGCCTCCAGGTATGTCCTCGCCAGCATGCAGTTCTGGTCTCGAAACTGGGTGCGATGGAGGAATGTTGATTATGTCTGGCCGGCGTTCATGATATACAGTTCACGCAGTTACTACGGACGTTAAAGTTCCCTTCCATGTCTATTCTACACGTGTCACTGAACTACTCTAAATATTAAATAAACAAATGTATTACCAACGCCTGAATCCATTATCTGAGAGATATTCAGACATTATTTTTTCCATCCTAGTATGCAATGTAGCTAGTCCCCTTGACTGATCCAACAAACTTTTGAAAATGAGCCAGAATTATACTGATCACTGGTATTGTTAATAAGAACATGATTGAGAAATTAGTCAGGTCCTTGGAACATATTGACTAAAGCTGACCAGTGATACCTACACAACTTTTTACATTGATCTCCATTACTTTTCGAAATCTTCAAAATTTTTTAGATATTTCAGCCAAAACGTGTAATTCGAAATGACTTTCCGGTAATGACCGATCTACATACCTTGCAAAAATATGAAAAGAGACGAAGGCGCAACGTTCTCAGTAATCGTGGCAAGTTTGAGAGAAATCTGAGGAAGTTTAGGTTGAGCGAATCTCATTAAAACGAAAGCATCAAGATTTGAGCCCCTGGGTAGAGATCTATCGCATATTTCACCGTTCCTGAAGTTCAGTCCTAGGAAGCTTTATTGTGTAACAAGACTAATAAAAAGTAGAAGTTGTAACCAAGACGAACTGCTATGGATAACCATTTTTCATACGCCTCCGCCTAATTCGGTTTTCCTGCCGCCGGCTCCCTATTTCTCGGTCCTTCCATTTCCCTGCATTTCTCCCGTGAGATTCGATAATGGATTTACTCTCTTTTTGTCGCCTCTCTTGACATATCCAAGTTCGGAACTAGGAATATATAAACAGAATCAGTGCACGCAATGTAAAACAAACGACCCATATCCTACTCTTAAGGATGATGCAGTATCAAGCTCTGTTAGGAGTCCACGAAAGAAAAATATGAGAACTTTTAGTACATTTTGTGTCGGACCTTTTCACGATAGGTAAGGCTATTCAAATTTACTTTTCGTGATTCAATACGGGCTGATATAGAACAACCTCGGGTGCAAGTAAACAATCTTCCAAAAAAGATGTTTACAATCTTGGACCACTTATATGAGACACCCGGAGTAACTCCGTCTAATTGTTCTCCTGTCCGAGGATAGAGCCAAAAGTCTTTGCATCGCCCAAGAATGTCGTGCATGCAAATAAGTTACAATGCCAATGTCTAGTTTGCATTTTCGATCAGGAGGTTCATTGAACAGGAATGTTTCAGATCCTTCATACTCGAGGCTGTATAAAATTTTAGAAAAATTTTGGGCAAGATGGTTGCAGACTCCATATTGTCGACAGTCAGATTCTTGCAAGTAAATTGTTACATGATTAAAGAAAATTCAAGTTGTCTGAATTATGTTGAAATATTTACATAAAAACGTTAGATCTACTTCCAGCTTGCATAAATGATTGATCATTCACGATAGACGATTGTTCAAGTGTCAAGACAGGCCATATCGTCGATCAAAAAGTGCGATTGAAATTGATTCTTGGATTTTCCAAATATCTCATATCTTCGTGGCTCCGTGGTTTACGCCAAAGAACAGTTTCCAATTTATTTAGAAGAATTTGGAAATCACGTTGTGTGAATCACCAAGTTTCTTCGCCGAATCCGAACCAAGGTAACGCCGCGATTGTCAGCCATTGAAAATTATATTGATATTAACTCATGTCGTTTTATTTATTTTCTTTGGTTACGAAATTTGGAAATATCAACTCACGTGACACATCCTGGAATTGCCTGAATAAAAGAATGAATAAAGGATTAAGTAATAGAGCAAGTGAATGGAGAGACATCGTGAGATCGGTAGTTTGAGGGAACGAGAGAGCAGAGAGAAGATGGATGAAAGAGAAAATATACTACGCGTGTGGAAGACGCGTATAACGTTTTGTTGAAAGGGGTGGCTCTGATTAGTTCCAAAGACAATAGCTACTCTCTGATAGCCCATAGTAATTTCAACTTCTCTCAGACGCACTCGCCTCTTCCTCTCTTTTTTACCGGTATGTGATCTCTCTTTTTTATGCAGAGTTTGCATGCTTTCCTCTTTCTTCTATACTCACGGTGTTGTGCTGGCGTGCCTGTCAATTATCTCACTTTCTCCAAGTATCCCATAGAACTGTTGGATAATTCAAGATACTAATAACTGCAACTTTCATCAGTCTCATCTTTTCCAGCAGTCATCGTGAATTCAAATCACCGAATTTACAAAGTAGACTCTACCGTAAACGACCCCTCGCAAAAGAATATAGAACAAAATCAAAGGCTCCTATCAATCCTGAAAAACTATTGGCAATGAGAGAGTGATATGGACGGCTACGGACCAGAACGGTATAGGTCCATTTTCGTGAAAATTGAATTCTTTACGGGAAACGATTGGGAATACATGTGGAAAACATGTATGTGCAACTCCGGGAGTAAAAATGCATTTTGGAGCATCTCAAGCGACATGACTGGTTTTGGTGAAGAAAAAAGTTTCGACTTTTTTGGGGACCAGAACGGTGTAAGTCCAGACCCGAGGATCAAAATAGTGCTCTCGCGCCTTCTATCCCGAATTATCGCACTTTTTTAGAATTTGTCAAGTTATAATAGCCCCCAAGAACGAGGATTTAGGCACCCTCCCTTGTGGATGTGGCTGCATCGGTCGTTGAGATGTTTACAAGCCGAAGTTCATCGCTCCCTTCTTCACGCTCTTACGTACGGAAGAGCCTCGATCAGGATTTTGTGGACACCCGCAAGCATATTGTGACCTTGTCGGGGGCTCTAAATTGAATGTTTGGCGTGTTACATCGTCAGTGAGCAGACCGGATTTACAGGGTCAGTCGAAGAAGTTGAGTCGATAGAGCGATCGATCTTGAACCTGCTACAGTTCTCGTTATTCATCGTTTCTTCAGGGGTATTTTCAATGGACCAAATATTTGCATCTGAAATACAGTCAAATTCAATAATCGATATGAATATAGTTTGGTCTTGTAAGTGCAATGTGAATGCCGTGAAATATCTAGCCTCATATCCAAATAGACATAACCTATCTACAACTATTCCGAAAAATCATTCTCAATATTATTATTGACTCGCACTGTCAATATCCGTAGTCACCCGACTGTCGATTCGATTCTTCAGCTAGTTACAAGTGAATCTATTTTTGGTAGATACTGATTGTGAAAATACCGAACTTTCCGCATTGAGCTACCTCCAACTGATTCGAACCTCAATGTCAGTTCTTTCTGATTTCTTATTTGAGCTCTACGTTAAAATTATAGTATTTTAGTCTTGATCTTTCCAATACAAGCTCACTGGCTTCGAATACTCAAATAAAAGTTGTGTACTTCCCTACTCTCCAAACTCTCTTAACTCCTCCGAGTGAGATTTTCCACTCGGATTCCGAGTGAAAGTCCATTTCACTCGGTAAAGAGTCAGATATCAAAAAAATCAAAAATTTCACTCCGAAGTTCGAGTGAAATTTCACTCGGATGCAAGAGTGAGACGCTCAAATCAAATTTTAGGTTATTTTTTACCGCACGTTTGTTACTGATGGATCAATGCGTAGCTCACAAAGAGGAAAATAGTAGATTTTCTACAATATTTATTGAAAAACTGAGCTAAGAAATGTCAATATCCTCTTCCATAAGTTTTATAAATGCATGTACAGACCAATATTATATCATATTATGTATAAACTAATCAACCCTATTAATATAGAAGCAATGCCCTGTTACCGGGGAAATTTAGGTTTCACTCTTGTTATTTCTTCACCCGAAACCATTGCTAGTTTTCATATTTTCATTTCCACTTACGACACGTATAAAGTTACACGGTGCATCATTCACATAACAGGTTGCTATGGACCTCAGATGTCAACAGTAGCAGTAGTCCAGTGGAGAAGCAGCCCGATTGACAAGCAAGATGACCCCAGTTCGATTCCCCGCACTTCCCAAACTACTAAACATCGAAATTATCATGCAACTACAGGGAGAATAGGTTTTTTTCTTTTTTTTTAACCTTCGGATGACTAATAATGATTTATCAATTTTATATCCCGCCACGTATTAATTAACCGAAAATATTTAGTTTCAGCTAAATAACACTTATATTCACTCGGATTCCCCGAGTGAAGAATCTCACTCTTTTTTCTGAGTGAAACTCACTCGGTACCGAGTTGCCACGATTTCACTCCGAACTCCGAGTCAGAACTCACTCTTTCCGAGTGAGATCTCACTCGGAAAAGTTAAGAGAGAACGCCATAGGTCGTAAACTAGGTCAATTGGAAGGATAGTTCTCAACTGAAACGCTCGCATACGCATCCGTGGCCCGCAATCTCAGAAATGTAATCAATTACAGCCATGACACTCGAAATGGAACCTATTTAGTAAATCCGTCGATGTAAACCGATTATGTTCCATGAACCGTAAGAAAAATCTTTGTCGACACCTAGCCATAGTTCCTAGTTGACAATTGGGGAAATAACATGGACGTACCACCGTTCTAACCCCCAGAGTTTTTCAACTTTCTTTCGCCTGTGACGTGGTGAGTCTCAGGCCTCCTGCCCGCGCCTCTCCTCGTCCCTTGACGATTCACCAGCGACGACTTCGCGAGCCGCGCAACGCCTGGGCGCGGCTCGTCGGCCGTCGTCGCAGGTGCATCGTCAGCACCTTGACGTGACTTTGCACTCTCCCGTTTGGCACTACTTCATGGAGATGCAGAGCATCGTCGATGACGATGCTCGGCATGCTCGAGAGACCGCTCGGAGCGGCCAAGCCGCCCAGACCATCTCGGGTGCGCTTCGCGCCGCGATACACGCATACACACTTCCACTCTATGAGTATCATATAAAGGCATCAATAATAGTACATCGTGCCTATTTATTCAGATATTTCCCTCACATCTCACCTTATGTGCCGAATCCCCCCCCCCCCCACGTCTCACGCCAAAAACGGTATAAGTCCACAGTTTTTCAACTTTTTGGTCCAAAGAATCGTAAATTTACCCTTTCTCGACCGATTGAACCCAGAAGAACTCAATTTGCTTCTGTACTCTTTCCGGGCCAGAACGGTAAAGCTCACCTGAGAAGAAATCATGGACTTATACGTTCTAGTCCGGAAGAAAATCGAGAAAATTTGGAGACAAGAACGGTATAAGTTCCTTTTTTATTCCAAACTCTCTGAACTTTTCCGAGTGAAATCTCACTCGGAAAGAGTGAGTTCTGACTCGGAGTTCGGAGTGAAATCGTGGCAACTCGGTACCGAGTGAGTTTCACTCAGAAAAAAGAGTGAGATTTTTCACTCGGGGAATCCGAGTGAATCCAAATGTTATTTAGCTGAAACTGAATATTTTCATTTAATCAATACGTTGCGAGCTATAAAATTAATAAATAATTATTAATCATCCGAAGGTTGGAAGAAAAGAAAAAAATTTATCACGCCTGTAGCGGCATGGTCGCTTCATTTTGTTATTTGGGAAGTGCGGAGAATCGAACTCGGTTGTCTTGATTGTAAGTCAGACTGTTTCTCCACTGGGCTACTGCTGCTGTTGACATCTGAGGCCCATAGCACCCTCTTATCTAAATGATGCACCGTGTAACTTTATACGCGTCGTATGTGGAAATGGAGATATGAAAACTAGCCATTGTTTCGGGTGAAGAAATAACAAAAGTGAAACCTACATTTCCCCGGTAACAGGGCATTGCTTCTATTTTAATAGGGTTGATTAAATTATACGTAATATGATATAATATTGGTCTGTACCATTTATACGACTTATGGAGGAGGATATTGACATTTCTTAGCTCAGTTTTTCAAGGAATATTGTAGATAATCTACTATTTTCATCTTTGTGAGCTACGCATTGATCCATCAGTAACAAATAAGCGGCAAAACATAACCTAAAATTTGATTTGAGCGTCTCACTCTTGCATCCGAGTGAAATTTCACTCGAACTTCCGAGTGAAATTTCTTATTTTTTTGATATCTGACTCTTTACCGAGTGAAATGGACTTTCACTCGGAATCCGAGTGGAAAATCTCACTCGGAGAAGTTAAGAGAGAAATAATGCGTAAAAAAGATGAATAATTGAATATCGTTACGCCCTATGAAGAGAATGTCGTAAGAACGGGCTCATTACATGATAAATGAAGCATAATCACTAGGAACGACAATACTAATTTTACATTGCAAGGAAACTTCGAAGCAAATTTGCTAGAAATGGAGAGATGGACTTACACCGTTCTGGTCCGGAGCCGTCTATATACTAGGATGATGGATTTCATGTTTCACGATCAGTATATTTCTCATATATTTCTTTGAAACAGGGCCTTTTGAATTCTTTGTCAGAAGCTGCCCAAAATTCAAATGCACTCCGGAAACGTGATCTGTATGGAATACATGGCTCCTAATTTTCCAGTAGAAAAGTTTGGGTATGGTCAGACATAAAATCAGGAGCACAGTATATATTCGAAACTTCGATCGAGATTTCTAATTGACCATCCGATGGGCTCGAGGAAGTTTTTGACACATAGATTGCTGAGCTTATCATGGTTCAAAGACAGATTAATATTCTATTCTTAGTGAAAGTGGAATTTCCTCGAAATAACTGGTTTTTCTGACCCAAAAACGTCCCCAGCGGGCAAGGTTATCATTGGGGACTTCCACGGAATTTTTATAGGAAATACCACATAGCTTTTCGGGAGTTCCCCGGAAATCGTCAAATTTCCAGCTCCATTAGTTCCCGCATAAGCTTTCCGGAAAGCTTACAAACACTCCCGGATAGTTCTGGAAATATTTCCGGGGAACTTTATTGAAGCTCCCGAATAGCTTGTGCTAAAGTTCCGATAGATGGCTTCCGCATAGCTTTTTCATATATGGCCGTGTGAATTATTTCATATGGTTTTTTTGCTTGTTTGAGCTAGCATCCATCAGGACTAATGCGCGCATCAGAAAGAGATTTAAAAATTTTGAACAATCTATTATTTATTTGCAATTAAGAGGTTTAAGTTTGATACAGGGATTCTGCAGTAGGGTTAGAGTAAATCTGAGTTATAGGTGATACATTTTCACGCTCATTTTCTTCCTAATGAGAAGTATTACAAAGATATCGAATTGATATTGAATTGTAGCTTTTATACTAATCGGAAAGGGATGAAAAATCGTAATTTTTAAACGAAACTTCCATGGACCTCATGTAAATGAAACTAGAATCTACCGAGTATGGAAAACTGTCATCAAATGATGCAGATGTATGAGAAATTTTGAATTCGGTTTTCAAAGAAAAATTGGTCAGAATCTCGAGGTTTTGCTGCGCAGAATTCTGCTAGACAATTCAGATTCAAGTCTAGAAGATGTCTTTTCATAGACAACTACCTATCAATTCCGCATCAAATTTTATCTCCGAATTGGCTTGGATAGATTTGCTGGTAGCTGCTCTTCACATCATCGAAAATTTGCGACAGGCGAGCCATTATGCAGCATCTAGACTCTCGGCCGCTCTCTTTCTGCGCAACTTGTGCTGCAATCGTAACGTCTCCGTTGACAAAACTCGACCACGCCTCGTCATCAGCCTGCGTCAGAAAAATTGATCCACAAAGAATCAGAGAGTTCGAGGAAATAATGAATATTTTGCCAGGCTCAATTTATTGCTAAACTTAATTCATTTTTGCAAATGGCAAACGGTTCAACGAATGTTGGAGGTTATGCCACAGTAAACACGATAAAAATTAGCCTGTAATGATCATAATTTGGATGAATTACTTATCTGAAATTGTGGAGGTGCAGGACGAACATCAGTCTCCCTGAAAATTTTTCCTTTTATCCTAACTCGCAGAAATTTTCGAGTCACGAACTTGGTTAAACGCCGATTGCTGAAACTGGTCTTGGAAAAATGTAAACATCAAGCAGACTAAAATTTTTTGAATCATCAGATGTCACCCACCCTTGGCTGATAAAAGCCTAAAGTCAGAAGCCGAAGACGACGGACACTAGACGCGTGTGAAAAGGATACAGCCAGCGACAAAATTATGTAGCACGGTTATGAACGATGCTTGTGCTATCGAACCAATTCCTGCCCTTCGAGTTCTCTCAGATATGACATCAAATGAAATTTACGCATACTGCAATAAAAAACTTGACCAAAATCTTCCACACCGATTATCTCAGTGCCAGTTCTCGTTCAGGAATTGTGTATTTTCCGGTCAAATATTTTGAGGCGCTGGAGTTTATTAACGCAATATTTATAGCTCTCATCAACACGCGGAGAAGAATTTTGATGTATTAGAAAGTTGGAGAGCTTTCGGAGAGCTGATCGAGAGTCAGCGCCACAGCGGAGCTTTCGCGAAGCTATCGGGGAGCTAACAGGGAATTCCCGGAAAGTATCTCTGAGAGCTTTATCGCAATAACTAAGAAACCCCCAGGGTGTTTATGGTCAACACTGCGCAATTAAATTGAGCTGGAAATTTGACGGTTTCCTGGGAGTTCCCCGGGAACTCTCAGGAGAGCTTTGCAAAAGTTTCTTTGGGCACTTCTCGACAATTCTCGGGGAGCTGTGTTGCCGTCTGGGGTCACTCTGAAACCATGTACCAATCTCGTGGCTCCTGTATTATACCCATGATGAAGGAATAGGGGGATATCTCTACGTGATCTATGTGTGGCAAATCTGGATATAGATAGTCACCAATCTGGATAATGGATTGCCAAAAATTTGGTCAACTTGAATTTTAGACAGAAAAGGCTCTCAGCCCGGCCAACGTCGTTTGTTTCTATTTATTCACGAGAAAATATGAAGAAACTTGTTTTTCTGATCCCGTCACAGGGAGACCAATGCCTATTCATCAAATCATGTATCTCATATTCCTATACATGTATTCACGGGTGAATTTTTAATCACAAAATCCAGCACATCCCGCGCAGCGCATGCAGCGCGAGGTTGTAAAGTCGGACATTGTCTCTAGTCGCGTGCCTTCGACGTGGCACCATCGTGGCACTCGTAAACGAAGGTGGAGGTCGCGTAACCGAGTTTTCACCAGAAGTTCGCATTTCCCTTACTTAGCTTATGAAAAAATAACATTTGCGTTAACTTCACGATCAAAACGAATTTTGAAAGCTGGTAACAATGCGAAAAATATCTCGTTCGGTTTGGGTGCGGGCGATCAACTGCATTGAAACGATAGCTCCGGCGAGATGGGTAAGTTCATGCGCCCACTCGACTGGAAAAGGTCGGATTTACATGACACGGGGAAGGGAACACTTTTTTATGAACAATATCCCACAGTTTTTACGTCTTGTTTTGGAATATTATTTAAGTGAGAAGCACTACGAAGATTATATCGATGACACTCAGATGTAATAAAGTTTATGGAACCGCTTCTATGACGTTGGAATCGTTAACATTAATCTTGGAAATTGCCAAATCACTCCAAGAAGCCCATTTTTTCTATAAGTATCACTATAGACTCGGTTCTGGGAGTTTTATAGTAAAATCACTAGAATTATGGTCAAGAACCTCAAATCGCAAATATGGAGAACTCGAGTGCTCGTGCTTGTCGTACATGGTTAAAAAATGGAAAAATATGTGAGATACAAATGTAAGTAGGGGAGAGTGGGACGAATTTGGACAGGGGCAAAATCGGATAAGTGTGAAAAGTGTGACAAAATTGTAAATTCTTTTTTCGCAATCATGTATGTAAAGATAGTGCGTAAAGACCATTTTTTCGGTGTGTAAGGAAAAACTTTACGCACATCGGATTGCGAAAAATATCGTACGAAACGACTTCGATACTTTACGCACTGTCGGAAACTTTATACACTCGAGTAGCACTTAACGCACTGTTGAGATTCTTTACGTTGTTACCCTCGTGTGTAAAAATTTCCAGCAGTGCGTAAAGAATCAAAGTCGTTTCGTAATATACTCATTAATATCATCACAGACAATGGTTTTTACGGCGGTTAGACCTCCTGAAACGATACTGGGAGTTCACGCTGACATAGGGGTGCTTTCCGAGGGTATCGCGCGGTTTATTTTGAAAATGCAAGAGCTTACGCTGCTCCTGCATAACTGGACAGTTTTCATCGCCATTTAGGGGTCAAAAACTACATCACAAAACGAAGATTCTAAGCTATCCTGGGTTAAAATTGGTTCAATCGAATACTAGTAATAGCGATTTCGCGAAAAAAAGGGTCGGGGGCAGTTTTAGACAGATTGGACGGGGCGAATTTGAAAAATGCCAAATCCTATCTAAAATCGGTCGACCAATCGCCTGTCCGTGTTTTTCGAGGATAATTGTGCGGATTGAGGCGCGTATGCATTTGTGCAAATTATTCAAGGCACGGGTTGTAAAGGCACCGTCAACCGGGGTAACTTTGGAACTCGGGGGTAACTTTGGAACAACCCAGGAAAGAGTGGTTATCACGCACAGTAGGCTAGGCGGATGATCCTGAGACTTTAATACCGATTTCTCCTACTTGGGGCACGCATAAACAATATTTTGTACCAGCGCAAAGGCCTCCAACAGCTTTCAATCCGTTTATAAGCTGAAGTCTTCAAAAGTATGTTTCCAATCCAACAAACAGTCTCTCGGAAAAAGTGGTGTGGTTCCGACTTTAGCAGGCCAAATCCAAGGTAGCTGAGCTAGAATTCACTTGTTTGTACACATACCTGAACGAATCCATTGTTACATTGGAGTATTTTCACGAAGTTTCAATTTTGTATATAGAGTAAAAACTGACAAGTACGTATTTTTTTGCCAGAAACTGGGGTAACTTTGGAACACTTCTTCATGTTCTCTAAATTATCGCCCAATTTCTTTATCATCATCAAATTCGACTTACTTGAGTAGTCGTTGACGAGAGCTTCAAAATGAGCCAAAGAACGTTTCATTTCGACGCACGGGAGCCGAGTTATGGCAGTTTTTGTCAAAAACCGACTGTGAAGGTATTTTCCTCGTCGAAAGTTAGCCGTGGTGCAGACAGTGAGGTATGCTGGAAGTGTCTATGCTCAATTTTAGAAGTCAAATTCAACCGAATGGACTTTTACTATAGGTCAATGGAAAGCTAAGACACTCAACTTTCGATTACTGATGATGAAAATCGATTGCGTGACCTATTTTATGAATTAATTGACGAATAAATAATGATGACAATATTTGTTCCGAAGTTACCCCAGTCCGTGTCTAACTTTGGAACACGACTTTCAGCGCTCTTAGCTCCAACCAGAGATGTCCAAATGGACCTTATAAGCACCGCAATCGAAAGCCGAAACTGTAAGCTTCCATTTGACTACAGATACAATGCACTTCTAATGCAAGACGTGCAAGTTTCGCGAGGTTTAAGACAAAAAATGCGATTTTTGTTCCAAAGTTACCCCGGTTGAGGGTAGGTAAAATGGTTGAAAATGGGTGGAAAAGAGAAGTTACGATGTCCAATGACGGTCATAGGGGTCGGATTGGGGGCGAAAAGTCACTTTTTACGTGTTAATATATAGTGCTAGATTTACCCATTTTCAATCTCGCATTCGCTGATATCCGGTTGATTCTCGCACTGTGCCATTTGATATGAAGAAAAAAGAAAGAAAGTCGACTCTTAGCAACCGCGAGTCAATTGCTGATTGCTGAAAACGGCAGTGCACCAATAAAGTGCTTATTCCAATAATGTTAGAAAAGTATATAAAAATGGCCCGCTTGTTGAGGCTATGGGAGGATGTAAAGGTCACGGGTGGGTCCTCTTTTGGTTTTGGGTTATTACTACGTGTTTCGGTGAGTAAAAGCGACTCGGATAGGTGGGGAATATTGCCGTATACAATTTTGAAAGGCGGTCCAAATTTGACCCCAAAACTTGTCAGAAGTGCCCCCAAACGCTGGGCGAATCTGGACAGATTCTTCTTCTTTGAACCTCAAGAAAAAGGATGAACGCTGAGACCTAGAGGTATGAAAATTTTTGTACAATCTGTTCAATAGTTGAACTTCAAAGTCCCACAGCGCGCCTAGCCGCAAGTATCGTCAGATAGCACCACTGCAAAATCCGTCCAATGTTGCCATCCCCCCCCCTATATAGATCTAGATCCAATAGGGTGCACCGGTGTATTTAAGACGGCTAAATTTGATATTTATCAATGAACAAATAATATCCTCCCAAGGCAGCACATTTTTTAAATCCAATTTGGACGTCCCAGTAACCAATAAAATTGGTCCGAGACGCATGTATCGAAAAGCATCCAACAATTTTAAAATAATTAAAAGCCCAGCTAAAATTTGTCCGTCAGCATCTTGCGTATCGGGTTGCCAATGCGGAGGGGGTGAAGTGTGATGGATGGCCGTATGGGTGAGTGGGTTGGTGGGTGGGTGAATGGGTAAGTAGTCAGATGGATGGATGGATGAGTGGATCGATGGATGAATGAGCGAATGAGATTTGAGGGATGAGGTGTGAGAAACGGGTTATGTGGGAAGAGTTGTGAGGAGTGAACTATGAGTAACGAGTTATGAGGAATGAGTCATGAGGAGTGAGTTATAAGGAACGAGTTATGAGGAATGAGTCATGAGGAACGAGTTATGAGGAACGAACTATGAAGAACGAGTTATGAGGAATGAGTTATGAGAAAAGAGTCATGCGGAACGAGTCATGAGGAGCGAGTTATGTGGAATCAGTTATGAAGAGGGCGTTATGAGGAATGAGTCATGAGGAATCAGTTATGAAAAGTGAGTTATGAGGGACGATTTATGAGGAACGAGCTGTGAGAAATGAGTTATGAGGAACGTCGTATGAGGAACGAGGTGTAAGGAACGAGCTATAAGGAACGAGATGTGGCACTGAGAATAGAGGTGCTGGAATCTCGTCCAACTTTCCTGATCTAATTCAGTGTAGATTGTTCTAGTGTGGACTAGTTAGGTTTTATTAGGTCTTACTCGGTCTAGCTCGGTCTCATTCGATCTAGTTCGGTGAAGTGGGTTATACTTGAGTCTAGATCGGTCCAACTCGGTCTGATTCGGTTTACTTTGGTCAAATGAGGTGTAGGTTAGTCTAGAACGGTCTAATTCGGTCTAGTTCAATCTAGTGTAGTCTAGTCCGATCTAGTTTCTTTTAGTTGAATCTAGTTCTCTCTAAATGAGTCTAATTCAGTCTAGTTCGATGCAGTCAAGTCTAGTTCGGTGAAATTCAATCTAATTCGATTTTGTTGTGTCGGATCAAGTTTAGTTCGGATTATTTGGACTAGCTCGGTCTTATTCGGTGTAGTTAGGTTCAGTTCAACATAGTTTGGTCTTCTGCGATCTAGTTATTCATGTTACTCCATGCAATCCGTTTGGAAGTACAGAAATGCGGCTTACGGCATTCGAGAGGTCTTGGAAAAAACTATCGAAATTAATCTTGTAAAACTGATTCTGAGGTTATAGTGGGCTTCAGTGGGCAAGAGAATGGAAAGTACAAAAATATTCATTCCTGAAGAAGCCTTTATTGTATTCCTTGAAAGTTTGATGTAAAATATCATACTTTTCCTGAAGAAAGTAGTCCCGAAAATGTTTTTTTGCGTTCTAAGTCCTGTTTTTGGTATTTTCTGCAAATATATTTTCTAGGCGATTAAAAATCGTCTGTTTTCTGCGGATGCGCAGGAATTTGGATCCATGGAACCATTGAAAAGCCAATAAAATTTCCTTCAAAATAACCACTTTGCCAAGTCAATTTCATCAACTGGAACCGGAGCTGCAACGCATGGGAGATGAACCTTCAGCTTAGGTGCGGAGCATAGGCGTACGCCATCCTGCGCGGATTTCCTCTATCACTCCCTCCGGTACCCCCGATATACCTCCTGAGATCCAGTGGTCTTCTGGACGTTGTAGCTCTGGTCCAAATGCATCAAGTTGACTTCGCTACATGGTCCTTTTAAAGGAACTTTCGTTGGCTTTCCAACAAAATTGGTTCCAATAATCCAAATTCCTGCGCATGCGTAGAAAAGAGAGAATATTCAATCATCTGGATAATAGATTCGCACAGAATAACATAAACAAGCCTTGGGATGCACACAGGCTTGCGAAACACCTCTAGGCCCAAAATTAATCTTACACTGAAAATGAGCGATATCAAAAAGTTGCAAGGGAGGGTATTGTAGCTTCTTGATAGTAATCCGAATCCTTTTCCCCCGAGGAGTCTCCTGGATCCATACGCTCGTAGCGGTCTGAATAGCGCGAAAATGAGGAAAAAACACAGTATTTGACGTTTAATTCGGAGTCAAAGCGATTTATGCAAATTGTATGAGTAACAAAAATGTTGCATTTTTCAAAACAAATTTGGTGTTTTGGGCGATTTTTTGGAAATTACAAATTTATGGAGTTTTTTGCGTTTTTGAGGGGGTTGTCACCGATATTTTGGAATTTGGACTACGGCAATCCAAAGAACGGAATATTCCACGTCGAAATAGGTGTTTTGAAAGTTTCTTTTACGACTCATTTTGACGGTTAGGGCCCATTTGGGGATGGGAAAACATGGAAAAACTGCATATTGGTCAAAAATCGTGAATACTCAGGGTGTAAACGCGAATGTGCCACATTGGAAGTACCTGGAATACCTTTCTACATCATTTACATATTATTTTCCGTGACCCAGAAGTGCGTGGATACACCTGCGGGATTTTGAGAGCGTCTAAAACGAGCTTTGAGGCGAAAGGTCACACGAGTGCACTGCAAATTGGTCGAAAATCATTAATTCTCGGGATATAAACGTGAATGTGCCACATTGGAAGTACCTGTAATACCTTTCTACATCATCCATCTATCATTTGCCGTGACCCAGAACTGCGTGAATACTTCTGCGGGAGTTTGAGAGCGTCTAGAGCCTTCACGTCAAAAAGTCTTCCAAGATTTATTACAGGCTTTGACCCACTATTGTTTGGATACTTCAATACCATTCTTCAAGCTTTGTCTTGTTCTCACAAGATCGAGCCCCTGAAGTTCAAGAATCTGTGCATGAAAGCAGCGATAAGGTACTGTGAAATGTACCCTAGGTACAACCTTCCACCATCAGTACATTTCATTTTGATGCATGGATGGAGAATGATGCAGTTTTACCATATCCCTATCGGAATGTTATCAGAAGAGGCTCTTGAGACCACTCATAAAGTTGTCAAGTCATCCAGACTGAACCACACCAAGAAATTTTCCAGGTATGCACTTTTTATTCTGCACAGGCCTCGTATTTTCGGGACCCTATTGGACATTGATGGAATCAGAATTTTGTTCGAGTGTTCACGCGATCATGTAGATGGGATACCGAACTAGAAGGAATACGATTCACCATGTCAGAATGGATATCCTTTCGGATGATGAACCCATCGATGTTTAATCTTAAATCCGGATAAAATGGCATCTCCATGTATCTTCTCAGTGAAAAATCTGAATTTATAGCAAATTCACTATATTAGGCCCATTTACTTTTTATCGTGATTCTTAATTCTCAAAGATTCTGACAATGACACTGTGAATCACCATTAGAGACCTGTAATGGTTTGCAAATTAATCACTCCAATCGAAAAATGCCAGCTTATTGAGAAAAGGGTCAGCTGAAAATGATGATCAAGGAATTATTCTTATCACCAGAGGAATAATAAATGATGTACAATACCAAAACGGTAATGTACCTTAAATTGTTTTCCAGGGAAGCTACGAATGAGGACCTCTTCAATCGATTGTTCTTGTTGTCAGACCGTGTTCTCTCTCAGACTCGCAAGATCAGGTACAAGAAAGTAAAACTCCGATCGCCTGGATTGACAGAACTGATCGTTGTCGATAGTGAGGATGATGAATAGATTATGATTATCTAGTCAATGTATGCCTATCTTCTCCAACCAGTCGATCGGAACGTGTATTAATATTCGCAATTTCGATCTGTTACCATTTCAATATTTTTCTATGAGCTCACGCCTGTATCAGAGGTGCGATTGAGATGTTTTTTGAAATATTTTTAGTTTAGAAACAACTATGTCAATGATTACCAGATTACGAGGAGTCATAATCATCTCATCGGTTATATATAGTGTTTCCTTGAATTTTGTTCAGGGCAATCTAGTCTGTGAGCAGGTGGATATGTTATACCGATTTTTATCCAGAACATGTGTAGTATCATCGACTCCATGATAGTGTGGCTAGTGGGATTCTGTGATTTTTCATTAATGGGCAGAAATGCATCGATTCTGTATGCATTCGAAGTGATATATTTATTTTGTGATTGAATCAACATTTTTAGATCTCAATCCTTCTAAAATTCAAGGTTGGAGAAGATTATGTTATTTTGGGTTTCTATCTCTGTAATTGTCTGAACATTTGCAATATTGTAATCATGGAGTCGAAGGGAACATTTGTCAAAAATTTCACTCACAGATTCGTACAACCAAATCAAGTGAATCTCGGTTGGGTCCGGCGATACACGGCTGGGATCCGAATCCAAATGAGACTCACGAAATATACGTTTAGTTGAACTACCGTGATAATAATAGTAAATAAAATTTTTGTATTTCGATGATTTATTCTTGATTGGAATTATAATTGGAATAAATATATGAATGGATGACTGAACTGTGAACAGATTTCGCGCGTGTTGATTCGCGGCATGGATATTTTCTCAATTTCATAATAACTGGGGAGATACTTCGTTTTGATTCCAAAATCACGAGGCCCTTTCGCAAAGATTTCACAGGTCATCATATATTTCACTCAGACTCGAAAGTGATACACCCACTACAGCGCACAACTCAGATTCGTGGAATGTTTCAACAATACGTAGTTTGTAGTAGGATTCCTTGATCTTTCGATTCTCGCAGTTCTAATTTTCGAATATTGATGGAGATCCCATGAAAAAAGACAAAAGCCCATGAGAATGATTTTTTTGGGGGGATGAGGCAGCCATCGAATCTGGATTCGTACGAATAACCTGAAGAATTGATGATTTTCGACCAATTTGCAGTGCATTCGTGTGACCTTTCGCCTCAAAGCTCGTTCTAGACGCTCTCAAAATCCCGCAGGTGTATCCACGCACTTCTGGGTTACGGAAAATAATATGTAAATGATGTAGAAAGGTATTCCAGGTACTTCCAATGTGGCACATTCGCGTTTACACCCTGAGTATTCATGATTTTTACCAATATGCAGTTTTTCCATGTTTTCCCATCCCCAAATGGGCCCTAACCGTCAGAATGAGTCGTAAAAAAATTTTCAAAACGCCTATTGTGACATGGAATATTCCGTTCTTTGGATTGCCGTAGTCCAAATTCCAAATTATTGGTGAAAACCCCTTCAAAAACGCGAAAAACTCCATAAATTTGCAATTTCCAAAAAATCGCCCAAAACACCAAATTTGTTTTGAAAAAAGCAACATTTTTGTTCCTCATAAAAATTTGCATAAATCGCTTTCCCTCCGAGTTAAACGCCTAATACTACGTTTTTTTCCTCATTTTCGCGCTATTCAGACCGCTACGAGCGTATGGATCCAGGAGGCTCCTTGGGGGAACAGGATTCGGATTATACCATCAAGAAGCTACAATTTCCCCCCTTGCAACTTTCGGATATCGCTCGTTTTCAGTGTAAGATTAATTTTGGGCCTAGAGGTGTTTCGTAAGTCTGTGTGGGATGCAAAAAAAATGTTCGGGACTTTTTTTCTGGAAGAACATATTATTTCATATCAAATATCAAATTTTCAAGGAATAAAAAAAATGGCTTCTTGAGAAACTAATAGCTTTGTATTTTTCTTTCTCTTGCCCACCGAAGCCGCCCATAACCTCAAAATCAATTTCACAAGATTGATTTCGGTAGGTTCCTTCAAGACCTTTCGAATGTCGCAAACCGCGTGTCTGTATACAGAATTCATATTTCTCTAATCCGTGTAGAGATATATCTCTACACGGATTCAAGAAATATGAATCTTATTGAAAAAAAGATCCAAATTTTGTTGTTGATGATTGAAAAGGGTCAATTAATATATGTCCCACATTCACGGAAAATTTTTATGAGGTTCCATGGGTGGTGAAAAGTTTATGTTTTGTAGCATAGAATCAAATGGAAAATCCAAGAAAGCAATCTGAGACACACGATCCTTTTTCATAGGTCTGTTTCGCGTGGAATTACTCCAAGGCCAGCTACCGTTGGTTCCAAATCAATCTGTCCAAGGTAAAAAATGCAACATTCTTTTTTGACTATGGTATTCATCACTCGAGAATTCCATGCAAAGCATCTCAATCACTGAAAAGAAAGGCTCATTGCCACCACTTACTTTTTCGAGTCTACACTGTAAAATAATTCCCCGAAAAACTTACCAATAAGGATTATCACCATCTGTCCGTGCGATTCCTGCGTATCAGGGTGCCTACGTGTGAGAGGTAGAATATGGTGGATGGTCATATGAGTGGATGAGAATGGATGGAGGGGTGGACTGATGGATGAAGGATCGATGGTCAATGGATAGATGATGGATGGGGTCGATGAATGGTGGTGTTATCTTGCTAGTTTCGTACAGAAACACTTATGTCTAGAATGTTCGATCTCTACTCGTGAGGATCGAGATTCACAAGATGTAGCCACATATACCATAGTACTGGTTGTTAGCAGAATTCATACGATTGATTCTGGAATAGTTTCATGATTCTACATGCGTATTCTTAGCTTTGAAGATTCCTCAACCAGTGAATCGAACCACTAGGAAGATATCGGGCTTAAATACTGTACAGCGTGCGTCTCACTTGTGGGAGTAATTTAAAGGCAATCAATGAGGCCTATGAGAATGGTTGTCAAGTATTGTTGGTCGAAAGTTTATAAGTGCCTCGCCTTTGGGCATAACGAAGTTCTCGACTCTTGCTAGCTGAAACTTTTCTTATATCTACTTTCAGGAAGTGCCTCCTGTCAGTTACTAAGGCCTTGTAACTACGCAAAGCCGTGAAAGCAGGCTGCTTTCGTGTCCAGTAGTGATTCTAGCACTTAAATGATAAGGAAATATGATCTAACTAGATGCAATTCATTGAAGCTCCAGAGAAGGACACGGGCGTAAATGATTTTGAAGTGGAAAATCATGTATATGCCACATCAAAATCGAGAACAGAATTCAACTAAACCAATAAATTCAAGTGATAGTTGCAATAGACTGATGATGGTCAAGAATTCGTCATGTTGGGTTTACAATTCATCTATCCAAAGTTAGATGATACACTATTGAAACGTTGACCATTGCCATCACGAAAATTCCACAACATGATTAGAAAAATCTCACGACAACTCCTGTTGAAACAATAGTCCTGGAGTGTTTGACCAAACGAGATTCTCGGTTTTCAGTTACAGGGGGAAAATCGAAACATATTAGAGTTTCCTGAATTTTCTACAAAATTCCGATGCAACGCTATTGGCTTTCAAAGCCCATAGAATTCACCTGCATCGGGTTTCCCCAAGCCAAATCTCCATCATCTGCGAGTCTTTAAACGGTGAGAAAAAACATAAATTTACCTCTACATATGGGCATTAATGCGTACATAGGGACGTAACTACGATCGATTTTCATTTAATTAAAAAATATTTCACGAGCTTGCGCTGCTGTTTCCTATCCGTGAGCGCTTTTGTGGTATAGAACTACTATCGGAGCACGTATCCGCATACCGTGGTTAATTTCCTGCGAAGCGATGTCCGAGCAGTGCAAACCCAGCAGCTGCAGATACACGCCGGAACGAACGGTGGAATCATGGACAGGAAACGCATCGGAAAATGCCCCCGAGAGCGGAGGAATCGATAAGCTGGGCTTATCAAATATGTTGTACATCCATCATGGAATAAATTCCAACACGATCGAATGAGAATTTCTATTTCGAATATTCTGATCCACACTACGTTTTTAGTAACTCGTTCCTTCTCAATTTTTCATAGTGTTTTTACAAACATTCCTCGATCATGGTAAACTTTTTGAGGTTCAAATCCGATATACAAGAGGTTCGCTTCACTCGGGTCTGCTTAATCATGGAATCACCCTCAATCGTTAATTCAACCAACGAAATGTATTACTATTTCCTAGCTCTTAGAAGTTTTGAAAAGTCTAAAAGCAGTAGGTCTCACTGTAAATAATTACTTGTTTGTGGCCACAAGCGTAAAAGATAGAAGGCGAAACTGATAGGGATCGTGCATGTGATGATAGATTCACATAAAGAATTTTCTAGCGTTCGCTAGTCAGTCGAGTTAGGCATCATTTCACCTTAGAAAATAAAACACGGAGAATAATAAGCACTAACGAAGTAGATTTTGGATCTGAAACGTTTTCGTGGGACCACAAACGAATGTGATGTATAATTCAATTATGTCGTAGCCGCTCTCAGTGATCTTCTTAGCAAAATCAGTTTCAAGATTTTTTGAACCGAAGGATTCTGCAGCACGAATGCATGCAGATGATTTAGAGCTTTCATGAATCACGGGGTCTAATCTTCACGACTGGGGATTCCAGATTAATAGATTACCAATTCCCTTGTGAATAGACTTCTATATGATTCTCGCAAACTAGCGCGAGTGGGGTTTTCATTACTACCAGTTTCAGGTGAGAAGCAGCGTCTGTATACTGAGAAGCATCTGGGAATAGAAAGCCCGGAGAAGACAGTCATACGCAGTAAGTGTCTCAAAGAAATTCACTCCCTCAGCTCCGGCAAAGTGGCCCACGAGAACACTATGCACGGAAAGGCGACGAGAGTGATACAGTTTGAGAGGTCGCGCTTGAATCGGCCCAAGGTATGAGGTGAACCGGTAAACTTGCAATGACTGCCGCCCAACGCTAGTGCTCAGGTGCGAGGCACTACCCATCATGGGCTAATTATATCCAAGGGAATAGCGGGCCACGTGTACAAGTGAGAGGCTGAGAAAGGCTCGATATAGGGACAAAACGAAAGGCCTGGTGACACGGGACAGGAGGACGATGATCGAGAGCGCGCGAGAAGCAGCTGGAGCGCGACGCGGTGCATCATTTCAATGGATTTGCGCGCTGCTCATCGCGGATCCGAGCTTGGCGCATCATTGCGAGCCTGCGTTCTATTTACGCTGAGCACAATACGCCCTCGTGCGCACGGATTCTGCATCTTGCTTGAGATGATGGGCGCGAGGGTGAGAAATTATACGGTAGGACAGGTATGGATACTAAGGCGAACACAGTGACACTCCTGCAAGCGATCAATGCCTGCACCGTCGGCCTTTCACGTACTCTCGCTCTCTCTTCGTTTCGCATGCGATTACTCGCGCCGTCTGGTTGCCGTGGTAACGTGGTCCATGCGCTCGCGAGCATCGTATACAGTCCGCGGAGGCGATGCCTGTGGTGAGAGAGCGCTGAAAGATCGGAAGGTGAAAATCATGCAAGGGTGCAGTGACCCAGGAAGTGCCAATTGGCGGAGCCCATCCCATTACATAGACCATCGTCGGTCCCTCGATCGTGCTACAGCTAGATACAGCGGATTGTGAGGTACACGAGCTTCGAGCAACTCCGTCTTCAGGAATATACCCGAGTAAAAATTAGGGCCCTATCATTGTATGCATGACCATCGTATTAGATAATCAAGCACCAGTCCAAAAAATGTCCGTCCGGATCCCTCGTATCGGGTTGCCTATGTGGAAGGGCTGAAGTATATTGGGTGTCTGTATGGGTCACGAATGGGTGGTTGGGTCAATGGGCTGGTGGATAGGTGAGTAGGGTAGGTGAAGGGGAGTGTATGGGTGGGTTGGTATGTGATGATGGTGGTGGTGGTGATTATTGACTGTCGACTCTTGATTGCTGACTGTTGACAGCTGACTGTTTACCGTTGACTTTTGATTGTTGACTTTTGACTGTTGATTGTTGAATGTCGACTGGTGGCTATTGTAGACTGTTGTCTCTTGACTGTTGTTCCGTGATTGGTGATTGCATAGACATAGAAGTATAGACTGCTGGTCCCGTATACTTGCCGTTGTCATCGAGACATAGACCTTTGTGTGAGAGTGAGAGAGAGACGGTATGCTCTAAGGCGCACGCTTCTAACAAGCGATTCGTATGTTGCGTCTCTCTCACTCTCATTGGGGAGCCTCGATGTCAACGGCGAAGATACGAGATCGTCAGTCTATACCTCTGTGTCTATGTTCGGAACTTGAGGCGCGAAGTTTGATGTAGTAGCCAGATTGAAGTGAGTATAGAAGCTAACTAATTGTTCCCTAATACGCTGGCTGGACAAAAGAGCAGGAGAGCTCCGAACCGGCGCGGCCCGTGGCTAGAGGCGAAATCCAGTGATGCCGACAAGTCGCCGGCGCTTATAAGCATGAGCGCGGACCTCGGAAAGAGGTCCACTGAAATTGTGCATAAGGTGGGAAATCGTTTGGGAGTAACATCCTCGTAATCTGACGAGTCTCTCGTATGATTTGAGAGCTCCAACCAGAGGTACATCTTATCGTAGGAGTATAAACTAATGACAGATTTGAACATGGAGGATATTCACCAAATATAATAATGATCCCATATATGTATTAGGGTATGCGATTGAAACAATCATTAATTCATAGTTTGATGAAAAACTGTTAAGGATATTACTGGCAATTATTTCTAAGATTAATGGAGATCACTCAAATGTCTCGTGAAAGTCACACTCACAAATTGTCTTGGTGTGGAGGATGATTCGGATCGTCATTTCTCTGGACAATGACTGACAATTTGATAACATCGAGTCCATTCCAGGGGTTTCTCTCACGAAGTCTACTGTGCGAGGTCTGCTGATTCCCGGGGTAGAGCTCAGAAGCTCAGTTGAAGTAGTTGTGACCGGCCACGACTGCGTCGTCAGCGGGGGGCCCATCGACGACCCCGTCGTCGGCAAGGTAGGCAGGTTTTAGCTGGTCTACGTGAACCTCCACTGGCGTACCATTCCGGTCTACCTAGTATATTTCGCCTGAAATATGCCAGAGGATCGTGCCTCGTTCCTGTTTTGGGGTGAAGCCGTCATGAAAGCCATTACTTGCGCTAGATAGCAAGTGACTTTCCATGTAGATTCGTTCACCTGCTGCACACCGAGGGCCTGAGGAATGTGCTCGCCGTACCCCAGCTGGGAGCGCTCTTGTCTTAAGCGAGCATCCTCTTTTCGTTTGTTCAGTGGGAGAACGTCTGCTACCGGTCCATACTTCCAATCCCCTGGGCGGTTGATATCACGCTCTGTTAACAACTGAGTGGGGGTGGAGCCGGTGGCAGCGTTTTGGCTGGTTCTCAGCTGGAATAGAATTTTTGGGAGAAAGCGATTCCAATTCTTATGCTAACGATCGTGGAGTTGCAGGTGAAGATTCTCCTTTATCTCTTGGTTCTGTAACGTCTCTGACGAATTCATCCTCACAAAAAAGTTCAACGGATCTACAAATTATAAGAAGCTCAGAACTCTCACTCTTCGAAGATTGCCGCCGCAAATCGACCAAACCATCTACTATCACACTCAAGAGAGTTAACGTCGTATTCGCGCGCCTAGAATCTGATGAATATAAATTTACAATCTTCGAACGTGCACGAGTGTCAGAGACTCTCAGTCGGTACTGGGGATGATATTGTTATGGTCTGAATTATAATAATTAAGGAGCCAGGCAAAATTTGTCCGTCCACATACTGCATATCGGATCGCCTATGCGGAAGGGGTCAAGTGTGATGGGTGGGTGGATGGGTCATGGTGGGGTCGTGGGTGGGTTGGTTGGTTGGTGGGTGAGTGGGGGTTAGTGGTTAGGTGGGTGGGTTGGTGGATGGATGGAGTGGAAATCACTGAAGTTCAAGTGATACGTTTCACTGAATTCCAGTGGAAATTTCACTAAAAGTTCAGTGAAAATTTCACTAAAAAATCAGTGAAAATTTCACTAAAAATTTCACCAAAAATCAGTGGAAGTTTCACTAAAAATTTAGTGAAAATTTCACAAAAATTTCAGTGAAAATTTCACTAAAAATTTAGTGAAAATTTCACTAAAAATTTAGTGAAAATTTCACTAAAATTTCAGTGAAAATTTCACTGAAAAATCAGTGAAGATTCCACTAAAAAATCAGTGAAAATTTCACTAAAAATCAGTGGAAATTTCACTGAAAAATCAGTGAAAATTCCACTGAAAAGCAGTGAAAATTTTACTAAAAATCAGTGGAAATTTCACTGAAAAATCAGTGAAAATTCCACTAAAGATTCGGTGAAAATTTCACTAAAATTTCAGTGGAAATCGCTGGAGTTTCAGTGAAACTTTCACTGAAATTTCAGTGGAAATCGCTGGAGTTTCAGTGGAACTTTCACTGGAATTTCTGTGAAGATTCCTAGAGTTTCAGTGAAAGTCACTCAAGTTTCCACTGTCTATTAGATTCTAATGGTTGTCTGTTTGAGTAGAATTACATTTTTGGATATAAATAAACATTTTGAAATTAGTGTACTGATTGAGTCAAACGAGATGGGTAATAAGGGTATAGATATTGTTCATTGCTGGAGAGAGAAATATCCTTAGTGATCATTTTTTCATATCTAGATGGAGATTATAAGTGGGATAGGATTCACAAGGTGAATAATCGTAAATTTCTCAATATCCTTCCAACAAATATACATTCTTATGTAGATATCGATTGATACATTAATTTACTTTCGATCCACAAAAGATTCTACAGGTACATTTAGTACAGCATCAGTATATATACTCGTATATATATCATACGATGTCATCAATTGAACCCAAAGAGAATCCACTCGTATTTTGATGTGAATACATGAATTTTATGAAATAGAATTCTCCTATTTACAATTATAAGTTGTTGAAAATTACTGTTTAGTGAGTTCTAATGACAAAATTTGAATGATCGTTGGACCTTCATGAATACATCCAAATACTAGTTCTATATCATTTGGAAAATGATTTAATTCCATTTGTATGTCAATAATGAATTCGTAGTTCAACTTTAAAATTCATTCCTTCCATGATTACAGATTTAGCTCCGTCAGAATTTGAAAGGTGACAAGAAAATTACGAATTTTTTTTTTTTGAATTTAAAACCCAAATGTGAATATTTCTGGTAATATTTGACTTCATCATTACAGGTTGACAAATATAGTTGATAATATCAAAGATGAAGAAACATGACTGCAATTTGATGAACTTTCACATGACAATCCATATTTTTTGAGAAATGATTCTATTTCATCCTTAAAATCATGAAATTACTCTATCCACATGTAATTTACACTTTTTTCAAATGAATATTACTGATTGACTGTTGAGAGGTTGTTATTGAAATATCTGTACGTATGAGGTTGATTTATTTCTTGAAATTGTAAACTACTTGAAATCATTTATAATTTTAGCGTAAAATTGTCAGATGTAGCATTAGAGTAATATTTGAAGTTCTACAGTTATTGATATCCACTAAAAAGTCACTTCTTCCGATTGATGATTTAAACTCCAACGAGTTCAAGATTCTATTATGTAATCTTGATATACAAATTTAATAAGATTCATTGTATGATATTATTTGAAATTTTCAGTTTGAGACTTTGAGTTCGAATTGATCATTATAATAATTAAGCACCCAGCCAAAATTTGTCCGTCGACATTCCGCGTATCGAGTCGCCTATGCGGAAGGGGTGAAGTGTGATGAGTGGGTAGGTCGGTGATTGGGTGGCCGTATGGGGCATGTGTCGGTTAGTTGGTGGGAACGAGGAAATGAGGAGGTACAGTTGCGAGGAGTCACGCTTATGAGGGGTTACATTTACGAGGAGTTACATTCATGAGGAGTCACGCCTAAGAGGAGTTACGGTTATGAGGAGTTACACTCATGAGGAGTTACCATTGTGGGGAGTTACGCCTGTGCGGAGTTACGCTTACGAAGAGTTACGCGTATGAGGAGTTACGGTTATGAGGAGTTACGACTGTGAGTAGTTACGGTTGTGAGGAGTACGCTCCCGCATATGGATGAACCACGTATGTCAAATGGGTTTCCTGTGGAGTTACGTAGGTTCTTCCGTAACAAGGCAGTACGCTTATGGTATAATACCGTCTGAGGAGTTACGGAAGATTGCTCGATTCGGAGTTACGTGAAAGATTGTTCGATTCATTCACTGTTTGCGTCGTGTGCTATATTCTGGATAGTCTGTGAGGCTTTCCAATGTAATTACATAATCGAATCTCTTAAATAATTGAGTGCCAGACTACAAACTTTTTGAATAATCAAGCGCCAGTCTAAAAATTGCCTTCCCTGATCCCTCGTATAGGGTTGCCTATGTGGTAGGACTGAATTATGATGGGTGGGTAGTTGAGTGGGTAGATGGGTGGGTGGGTCCGTGATCGTGTGGCCGTATGGGTCATGGGTAGGTTGGTGGGTTGGTGAGTGATGGCTCATGGATTATGGCAATGATACAGAAAAGCCGCGTGGAGGCACAAAAATAGTGTAAATTTTCTTGCGAAACTCATATCGATTTGAGCTAACCAGGGGTGCACGAGATGTGGGTCTCTGGTTTTGGCGAACAGTCTCATTCAACCCCCAAAGACGATATCTGAAGGCGTATAGTTGGATGCTCAAGCGCTGTAGAGTTACAGACTTTGGTATTTCCCACAAGGACTCATGCTCAGAAAAAATGGTGAAAATAGGTCACTTATTGATGACATATTTTAAGCTCTACAATGTGAGTATTCTCAAAGTCAAATATCTTTAAATACCATATTCCATTGGCTCTTGATGATTCGTGTGTTTTTCATTGATTGATACTACAAGTAATCTGTACGCATTCATTGCGTTTGTTAAGCGTAGGTGTTTCATAGAAGGGACTGACTCAGTTTTAGCAACGCTGGGGATGGAATGGGACGAAAAATAGGACGTAGGTATATTTGAAATTCTCATTTTGTAACTCCAAAAAGTAAGCACCCAGTTGTTGCTTGCAACGCTTCGCAACAATTTCGTTAGGTTTACTATTAGGATATTTTACTTCAATGAATGTCACAGAGAGATGGCTATTTAGAATCATTGAACCACAACACTTATATTTAGACCAAAATCAAATCAAAACTTGCAAAGCCAACAAGGCAGGATAGATTTAATTTGTTTAATCCGGTATAATAGGTGGTTGTATAAGGGTGATAGGTAGGGGGGGGGGGGGCATGCGTGGATGAATGGGTGGATCAATGAGTGGGTTGATGGTTGTAGATGATAATGGGGACGGGGATGAGGATGGAAAGCAACGTGCTGAAATGGTTTAGTCCGATCTGGTTATGTCTGAATAGGCGTTATTGAGTCAGATTTGGTCTGACTGGTTCTTATGCGGTCTATTCCCTTCTGATTAGGTTAGGTTTAGCCCAGTTCGGTCGCCTTCGTTCTAAATGAGTTTAGCTCGATTTACATCAGTCTGGTTCGGGATGATTAGGTCTCGTTAGGTGTAGTTCGATCTAATTTGGTCTAGTTCAGTCTAGTATTGTCAATTACGATCTAGTTTGGTCCAATTCAATATACTTCAATCTAGGTCGGTCTAGTTCGGTCTACTTCTGTCTAACTCGGTGTAGCCGGGTCTAGATCGGGCCAATTCGTTCTAATTCGATCCAGTTCGATCTAATTAAGTCTAGCTCGGGGTGATTAGTTCTCGTTCGGTCTAGTTCGGGCTAATTCGGTCTAGTTTAGTCTAGTATGGTCCATTACGGTCTTGTTCGGTCCTATTCCGTCTAGACCAAAGTAGGCCAAAGTAGACCGAACTAGACCGTAATAGACCATATTAGACTGAACTAGACCGAATCAAAGGTCAACTTATGCACACCGCACATTGATTTGAATAGACCTCGCTTTGATTAACCCTTTAGATATATGCCCTGTAACGATAGGTTTTTCAGCCTAATCGATTGAACAAAGAAATACCAGCTCAGCTAATTGAAAAGAAACTATAAAATTCCTCAATACTTACTCATTATTTCCTACTTGAAGTTATATCTCCGCCATTAGCCAGCATGATTTAACCCGATACCAATTTTGTGGACTATTTTAACCTTTTTTTTAAGACACCTTGAATTGATCAGCAATCGTTATTTCACAACTTTTATTATTGAACTATGAAAGCATTTCTGGGGCCTATGACTTATCAAGAACATTTACTAGCCGAACGAGCGGTAGCGAGTAAGGCAAAAACGCTAGTTAAAATAATTAAAAGCCCAGCCAAAATTTGTCCGTCAGCATCCTTCGTCTCGGGTTGCCTATCCGGAGAGGGTGAAGGGTGACGGGTGGCCCTATGGATCATGGTTGGGTCATGGGTGGGTAGATGGGTGGGTGGGTTGGTGGGTGAGTTGGTGGTTGGGTGGCTGGGGAGGTGTTCGGGTAGGTAGATAGATGGAGGGGAGTGTAGGTGGTCGGGTGGATGCGTTGGTTGGTGTGTCGATAGTTGACGGTTGGTTATGTACGATGGATGATGTCTGTTAATCGTTGACCTAGGCAGTTGACTTAGTCAGTTGATTAAAGCAGTTGACAAGGCAGTTGATTAAGGCAGTTGACTTAGGTATTTGACTAAGGCAGTTGACTTAGGCAGTTGACTTAGGCAGTTGATTAAGGCAGTTGATTAAGGCAGTTGATCACGGCAGTTGATCAAGGCAGTTGAGTTAGGCAGTTGACTAAGGCAGTTGATCAAGGAAGTTGACTTTAGAACGTGGATTATAGACCGTTGACTATAGACTGTTGGCTATAGACTGTTCCCAATAATGATTGTTACCAATTATTAAGTTACTAATTGATCAACTGATGAGTTGGTCTATAAAGCTAAACTATTGTAGGAATCATCTCGTATACCGCTGTAATTCGGTCTAGTTCGGTACAGTTCGATCTAGTTTGGTCCACTTCGGTATGATAGATGGCTGTATATGAGTGATGGGTAAGTGAATGACTGGATGGATGGATGGATGGGGAGATGGGGATGGAGATCGGAATAAGGAGTACTGTATCAATTTGGTCTGGATCGGTCTAGTTCGGCGTAATTAAGGTAAGTTCGGTGTAACTCGTTTAAATTCATTCTAGTTTGGTTTGAGTAGGTCTAGTTCGGTCTAGTTCGGTCTTGTTCGGATACAAATTACAAGTGGGATAAGATTCATTGAGCAAATATTCTTAGGCTGTTTAGTATCTTTTCGATATGTACATATTTCGCCTCAGTATCAATTGATAGGCTGAAGCTGCGACAGTGGCTGGGGCTGGAGCTGGGGGTCAAGGCTGGAGCTGTGGCTAGGATTGTGGCGACTGTGGCTGGGGCTGAAGCTGGGGCTATGGCTGGATCTGAGTTTAGGTCCGTGGCTGAGGATGGGGACGGAAATAAGGATGGAGATTCGGTGAACTCAGGTCTAGTTCAATCTATTTCGGTCTGGTACTGTGTGATTATGCCGTGTTCGGTCTAATTCGACCAAATTCTGTCTAGTTTGGTCTGGTTAGATCATGTTCGTTCTGTCGCGGTTTGGTTATACCAATTCCTGTCTGATTCGATCTAATTTCGTTTTGTTTGGTTTTATTAGGTCTAGTCCGATCTAGTTCGGTCTAGTGCGCTGTAGTTAGGCCGAATTTGTACCAATTCAATCCAATTCCGTCCAGTTCTGTCCGATTAGGTCTAGTCCCGTCTAGTTCGGTGTACTTGGGTCAGGTTCGGTCCCATTCGATCTTAGTTGGTCAAGTTTGGTCAAATTAGGTTTAGGTTAGTGTGCGTCGGTCTAATCTGTTGTAGTTCGATCTAGTTTTTTATTGTTTGGTCTAGTTCACTATAGCCTCATTCGGTCTAGTTCGGTGTAGTTAAGTCTAGTTCGGTCCAATTCAATCTAATCTGGTTTCGTTCGGTCCAATCAAGGCTAGCTCCGTTTAGCTCGGTCCAGTACATCGTAGTTCGATCTTGTTTGATCTAAATTCAGCTAATTCGGACCAGCTTGGTCTAATTCGGTATAGTTCGCTCTAGTTCGGTCAAATTAGGTCGAGTTCGGTCAAACTAGGTCTGATTTCGTTCACTTCAGTCTAGTTCGGTCTAGAATGGCCTAATTCGGTTTAATTCGATACAGTTTGATCTAGATCAGTCCAATTCGATCTAACTCGGTCTAGTTTAGTCTAATAAAGTTCAGCTCGGTCTTGCTCGGTCTAGTTTGGGGTAATTAGGTCTCATTCGTTCTAGTTCGGTTGAATTAGGTTTAGTTCAGTCTAATTTGGTTTAGTTCAGTCTGGTACGGTCTAATACGGTCTGGCTCCATCGATTCCGGTCTGGTTCGGTCTAGTTCAAGCTAGGTCGATCTACTTCGTTCTAGCTCGGTCTAGCTCGATCTAGTATGGTCAAGTTCCGTCCAGTTTGGCCTAGTTCGGTGTAGTTAGGTTCATTTCGGTTTTTCGGGCTATTCAGGTCTACTCTGGTCCCGTGCGACTTATTTTAGTCTAATACGGCCTAGTTTGGTCAAGTCTGGTCTAATTAAAACCAGTTAAACAGAAAAATCTCTTACACTGCTTTTCATGCTGCTATTCATAATCATTGATAACCCGCGGTTTAGCGTCCTTCCGCGCTTTAGGCGCTGTAGTCGCCGTGGCCAAAGAATCAGTCCGACTCTCTGGTGTTCTGCTGCATTAGTATACTGAATGAATCTGAATTAGATGCAGAGACTTCAGTTCATCCTGATGCTACACCGACTTCAGCGCCTAACCCGCGGAACAACTCATAACCTTCAGGTTAACAACGACTATCAATACCAGTATTAACAGCTCTGGACATTGATTTAGCCAACTCAGCTGTTCCGAAAATTAAAAACCATAAATCTGAATTTTCTAATATAATATATCTATCAGCGGGTATCATTCAAGATAATATCATTTTTGCGAATTACATGAAAAACTTCTTCCTGGCACCTTGAGTCCATCATCAATCATTATTTTACAACCATCATTATTGAACTACAAAAACGTTTCAGGGGCCTCTGACTCATCAAGGACATTTACAAGCCGAACGAGCGGTAGCGAGTGCGGCAATAACGCTAGTATATCTATGAAGACGACTGTTCTGTTCTGACAGACTTCTTCTTCATTTTCTTATAGTTTTCACATCTTTCACCAATAAGAACAAGGTCATTCAGTCTCTCTCGTTTGTCCAGTATGACATGTGACAGTTTTTGATTCTTCGAAGATCAGGCCTGTCGAAGATGGACTAATTTTGCTGTTGTAATCATACAATTCAGGTAGTTGTCCTGCAACTACATGAGTCATTGGCTATCTAACCTGACTTTTCCACTACCATAGATTTCAACGAGTTAATAATTTTGGCATATTAGTCTGTTCTGCCCATCATATAGCAAGCTAAAATGAGCTAACATACCTGAGTGATCAAAACCCTTTCGAGCCAGGCGATAATTTGCGTATAAAGCGTATTGGGCGAAGGCCGTTCTGCAATCTCAATTTTTCAATAACTGCCACGGAAAAACTAGAAAATCAATCTTGAGCGGACTTCGCCAAAATATTCATCTTTGTACGAAATTCTTCCTCCTGCAATCCCATCATTTTTTGTTAGCTAAATCGGCTGTGAAACTCTAAAGTGTGCCATGTTACGAGCCCACTCCCGTAAGCGTATTGTTGATCGTTCCGAAACGAAACGATCAAACTTCATGAGATTGGGCATACATATTTATGAATATTTGGATTGATTTTTCACTGAGTTACAAAGCGTTCTGTTATCTCTGAATTTTACAGGACAACTACCTTGAAGGAAGGTGATTCTCGTTTTGCTGAACTTCCCGTTATGACAAGTTTCACCGTCAAACACGAGTGATTGCTAACATTTCCAAAATAAGGCTGCAATAAAGATCACATGTAGACACTGACAATCAGTATGACGAGTTGTATAGCTACAATCATCAAAAGTTTGCCGCGAATACCCACCCAACTTATTTGCATTGAATATATAGTTAAATTCTAGTCTATGATCGATATCAACGACCTTTGGCTCCACTCATCACAAACATTTGGGTGTAGCAATGCGCTCTCTCCCGAAATGTGGCGCAAAACGATTCCAGGGCGGTTTTTCCAGTCATGGAGCCATCTGACACTCGTCTGGAAATCTTGACCGAGTGCTTGGGTAAAAATTGAAGTTCTATCCCGAATCAAGGAAACGGATGAGTAAACACTATTGTCACACGGCACCCCTTGAGCCATTTCAAAGTCGTTTCATCAACATGTGGGTACTGTAGCCCGCTATTTATTTTGAAGGAGCATTCATCAGGATGGAAGAAGTCTATGAGGTCATCTTGGGTTTTGGAAATTATTGAGAGGGCAGAGGCAGGTTACAGCAATACGCGCTCATTTTTTTCTCTTTAACATCTTGAATTACTCTCACTCAATTTGCCTCTGACCATGTTTCCGATTTTCGTTTGAAACCTTTCATCGTGACCCATGATGTACCTAAAATTTCGAATTGCGAGTCCCATATAAGCCCAAATGAAATTGCAAGTCACTAAAGTTCAGCTAAGATCCCGAGTACATACCTCGAGTTGGCGAGACTTGTGAGCTGGCAAAGTTTGATTCGAAAAAGTTTCACTCTATGATTACACATTCATGTTACTGTTGTCAAATAATCTAGTCGGACATAACGAAACTCTACAATAATCAATGTAACACAAGATGTGAGGGATAAAAATATGCGGTAAAAATTAGCTCGGAAAGCGGAGTGAGAGGGCAGCATACTCAAGTGAGGTGAGAGCACCTGGGGAGGATGAGATTGAGGTAGAGAGCTATACAGAGCATTGCGTATTACTGGGAAAGAGATGGGTGCAGAGGGTGACGGGCGGAGGGTTAGGGGAGGTTTGAGGGGGGTTGTGCATCAAGGGGAATATAGAGTTTGGCTGGCGGTAGTAGACGAGAGCCGGGCCAGAAAGTAGCGGTGGTGGCGTCGGCACAAGGGGTGGGAGAGGCTATATGAGAGCGTCGTGAGGGGGGAGCTTCCAGTTGGTCTGAGAGGCGCCCGTATTGAGCACGCTGCCGTCGCTCAGATCTGTTGCTGTAGCCCTGCGTCCGCTCCTCCACACGAAGGTGCACGAGTGCTGCACTGCAATTTCCCTCGCATCGCGCATTTCTCATCACCTACAAAGCAATCGCACACTTCGAGCCAGGCTCGACGATAAATCGCCACCGGATATCAATCCAAAACTGCCATGGGGTGCAGATCAAGGGCCGGGCGGCGGCGGCGTGCCGAGAGCAAAAATAGCCACCGGGGATCGTCAGCTGCTGGACCCACACTCCGCGCACCAGCTGCCTTCTCACCTGCGCACCGAGAGCGTGGCCAGCGTGCACTTCCCGACATGGTTCGTGCACATCCTGAGCGCAACCAAGAGACGGCACAACGCTGATGCAGCTTCACTCATGGCCATTCTCATGTGAGTACACACTGATCATTACAAAATAGAATATTGCGTATTCTGAGGCCGATGCCGTTTGTCGCTCCCGTTTTTCTTGCCCGCGCATTCTCTCGTCTCACTTCATCCCCCATCGGTAAGCGTGGGCTGATGGTTGGCTCCTCGCGCTGCGGCCAGCTTCCACACTTCTGATCAGCTGATTCTCGCGTTGATACTGAAATGACCCATAAATTTCCGATGGTTGTCACGATCACCATAGCAAACATTACAAAATGATTACAAATGCGGCGATGATTATCTCGAGAAGCACGAATAACTTAAGGGTTACTCCCAGAGTGACACCCAGACGTAAACATCCCTGCTCAAATCAGTTATATTTGTGAGATTTTCCAAGACATTGGTATCAGTTATATCTCTACGCAAGTTAGATAGATTTTGTTGTTGAGTTTGGCAAATTTTCGAACCAAAAACATTTTCTGGACTCAAACACTATCGCTGACTCCAACATGTGTGCGGTTGAATAAGCCATTAAGTATAAACGTTATTTCATTATTTTGGCGTTCATTGTAAATCAAACGCGACACGGGGTCACGCGTACAAATATCTTAGAAATATGATACGATCTCATTATTCTGTATACCGCACATCTTTTCGATTTTCTTCGACTCAATGTCACTCAATGAGAAAGTTCTCGGCACCTCATTTCAATGAGTCCGTCAAAGTAAACCTCAGTGAAGACATTAAAAGTTTTATTGACGAAACCGAAAAGTAGCTTGAAAACCATGATTCAGAGAATGCGTTTATAGATAGATTGTTAAGCGCAGAAGAAATGCAGCAAGAGAAGCAGAGTTCAAAATCAGATAGAGATGAGAGTCAATCAGTTTAGTATAGTTTCTCACAACATGCATATATATTATAACCTAAGAAACGTACAACATTGACGTAATGGGAATTTTACCAAGTTCAAGAGCATTAAAATTTTACGCTGAAATCATGAATCGTCATTTCTCGAGAAGTTTTTTGGCTTAGAAATGAATATCGACAATGATCCTCGCGGTACTGTGCAATCTTCTCGACCACAAGCTGAATAATCTGACGAAAAACAAAAATCATCTTTATAAGACCTTCGTCGATTTAGATGAATACTTTGTACGTTTCCCCTGTATTGAATGATTAACTTGAACTCTACCTTATTGGACAGCATATCTTCATCAATGGTGACCAACAGCTCAATCAAAGTGCACTGAAAAATGACCAAAGAATTTCCGGAAAAGATAAATTTTTAATACCGATGCCTAAATTTTGTACAGCTCCAAAAATTGAGTATTTTCTGGCTAGTTTCTGTCACATTGGTCAGTAACAGATATTCCGATACACACAGCACTTCACGTACAGTCTGTTTGGTCATTTACACACAATAGATCATGCAAAATTATCGCGAGGTCTGCTCACCATGCCAGCTCATTAGAAGGATGAATTATTCACTTGGAAACGGCAAGAGTGAAAAACTAAATGAAGCTACTGTTACAATGAAAAATCCAGTGTGAGCTTTGGATGTTTGCATCTGGGGTTTCACAAAGTCACGAAATCTATGGTGAATACTATTGCCGAATATTACTTTGTACCTCGAAAATGTCGTGTTTGAGATGAACAAGCATCGATGTTTTCACAATAACACTTCACGAGTAACACTACCGGTCAAAATTGCTTTCTCTCAAGAGAAAGCTTTGTTTTCGGTCCAGCAAATTTTTGATCAATTTTTCCATTTAACTCAATATTTTCTTCACCAAAATTTCTCCTATCACAAAAATGCTTTAACCATCTTGTTCCTCTCGCCAAAATCTAACAATTGAGGGGGTGGGTGGGAAAAGGGCGTAAGTTCAAAACGGCCATTCTGAGAAAATCAATAAAAACTTGATAAAAACCGCTACAGGCATAATTGGACGATTTGGCCTGACCTATTTCGAAGAAAATGACATTCTCGAAATAGCCCAACCCGAGCCGAGGAATGAATTTTGATTTTGAGCTCTTTTCAGCGGTTTCAGAAAATGCAGTTACGCCCTTTTTCCGAATACAGGGTCAAATTTCGGCCTTTCTTCCTCACAAGAAGTGGAATTAAATCTCGCGATCAAGTCCAATCGTCTCCAAATTTTTTGAAAGTGTTCCTAGACATGTTTTGAAAGATATTTAATTGCTAGGGGGTGGTTCGATCCATGCTCCACGCTTCTATGGACACGAAAAGCTTCCATCAGCCATGTGGAAATGACGAGAGATTTTTTTCACTAGGAAAGGGTAAAAACACTCAATTTGAAGATGAAACAACATGTTTTCATCGTTATATTAGATGGAAAAGCGTTTCCAGACTTTGGAGAATTTTTATAAAATTTTTCTCGGTAATTAGGCCCTTTTTCCAGATCCGCTCTCACTTACGCCCTGTTACAGAGTAACTACGCCCTTTTGAATCTTTTCAGTCAGGTACTTAAGCCCTTTTTCCGAATCCTGTTGGGCTGAGCAAAAAATTAAGCTCTGCTTTTGAAATGTTATCACAGCAGTCACGCCCTCTTAATATCTTATCATAGCAGTTACGCCCTTTCAACATTCTATCATCGCACTTACGCCCTTTTATCGTGCAGATGAAAGGGCGTAATGGCGGTTACGCCCTTTTATCTGCCAGACGGTTTTTGGGGTCTTACGAAAAACGGGCTCAAAAAAAGCGATGTCCGGAAAAAGGGCATAATGGCGGTTACGCCCTTTTTCCGCCCTTTCGCTTTTTGAGCCCTCTGAGGGGTGTTCTAACCACCCATGAAACCTGTTTTGAAGAAAGTATTTACGAACCTCGAGATCTTGAAAAGGCCGTAAACGCCATCACGCCCTTTCTGCGATTTGACAAAAGGGCGTAAACGTCTTTACGCCCCTTTATCCATGAAATTGTGTGAGTTACGCCCTTTTTCTCATGAATTTTTGGAGGTTACGCCCTTTTCCCGAATTTTCATCCCTTCATACTAGTTTGACTGCCGAGTTGACTGCCTTTCAGCTTGCCGTGAATCAAACCACTCGAAATATTTGGTATTAGAAGTTTAGAATTGAAATTCCAACGTATATCGTGAAGCCGCAAATTATTTAGATTTTGTGAGACAGAGCCCGTTGAGTAACGTCGCATTTCACTCATCATTTTTCACCAATGCAAAACCATATTCCATCTCGACAGTATCCAGCTGACCCGTACTTTATTAGCTATTTTATTCATAGAATCATCAAGGAAAGTATTCAATCAAATACCACGGTTAGTCATGAAAAATCAACGAACAACAATAGCAAGGGTTTCAAAATCGTTCGATTGTCGCTCACGCAATATAGTAGTGGCACTCGCGGGTGAAGAATGATGACGGTCATCGAGCTACCAAAATTCACAAGTATACTTGACATGTTTACGAATCGATATCCGTTTTTGAAACTGGGGGTCACCGACCTTTTTTCCGCGTAAAAAAAATCATAAGCATTCCGCTCTTATACACGTGTTTTTACGGGAGGAAACATAGGAAAATTTAGTAATCTCTAACAAAGAACCCTAGAAATCCCAAAAAATTGATAGACTCGCATAAAACCTCAGAGAACACATTAGTACGGCAAAATATATGTCAAGCCGACCAAAATAAGTAACTATCAACGTGACAAACAATGCCTCTTCGAGTAACCACCAAAAGCATGCCGATGGTCTTTTGAATCACTTCTCAAATGCTGTTTTTAAGATCAAAATCGGTCAAAGCAGTTCAAAGTTATGAGCAAAATACAGCAGCCCGAAATCAATATTTCAATTTTTTGGTGGAGCTCATAGGATAGCTCTATCTAGGATCAAGAAATTAGCAGTGAGATAATTTTGGGGAACTTCTTTCAATACACGGGAATGAAAAAAATCACTTGGGAACTTTTGAAAGTTCACTTCGGTGTACTCCACTACCAATTCCCAAAAAAGGCGTAACTGCATTGAATAAAAATTCAAAAGGGCGTAACTACCTCGATCAGTTCTCGGGGATATGGAAAAGGGCGTAATTGCAAGAAAAAAATCCAAAAGGGCGTAACTGCAAAAAAATAAATCAAAAGGGCGTAAACGCCATTACGCCCTCGGAACTTTTCCAATCACCTCCCGAAGATATCGAAAAAGGGCGTAATTAACATGTTCAAATTCCGAAAGGGCGTAAGTCGAGGAGTGACGAAAATCAAAAGGGCGTAACTTTTCGGAGAAAGAGCGTAAGTTCGGCGTGATTCGGAAAAAGGGCGTAATTACATACCAAAAATTTTTCAAACAATTCCCCTCGGTACGGAATTTCATTTTTATGGGTCTAAACTATCAGAACATGTTCTTCTACCTCCAAAATAATTTTCTGAACATTGATATAGTGACTTTAGAACTTCCATATTTTTGGGCGTCCATATTGAGCTTTCCGCGAGTACAGAGCTCCTGCGCGTGGGTCGAACAACTTCACCGCAATGAAATATCTTTCAGTAGGTGCCCATAAGCATGCTTGTGAATTCTGAGAGGGATTGGACTCGATTTCGGAACTTGATTCCACTTTTTGTCAAGGAGGTGCGCCGGAATTTGACCCTGTATTCAGAAAAAGGGCGTAACTATATTTTTTGAAATGTCTGTAAAATCCATGGAATCAACTCTAATTTTACGAGGCTTGCACTGATATTTCGAGAATGCTATCTTCTTCGAAATTAGTCGGGTCAACTCGTCCAAGTACGCTTCTGTCGGTTTTATTACGTTTTTATTGATTTTCTCGGAATGACCCTTTTGTAGTTACGCCCTTTTTCCACGCGCCTCTCAATTGTAAGTGACTCCTCCTCAAAACCTCCTCTCTCCTAAAAACCTCCAAAACCTCCCAGGGACTCATCTCTCCATCCCTTTGCCTGTGTATGTATGTGCGTATGTACGGACGTTGTCTTTTTTGCACCACGCTTTCTGTTCTACACTCCTTTTGATTGATTTTTGCTTTTCTATAAGTTGTGTAGAATCACTCACAGATAAGACCAGTGATTTGGCTGCTCTCCTCTCCCAACCGAAATCGATTTAGAGGTTTTTTGAGGTAAAATCGCTAAAATTATTTACTTTTATAGTAAAATATCTTGTTCTAACTTGATCTTTCAGCAATTAGGGGTACCTAGGCTACGCTTTTTCCAGCTTAATCTATCGATTAGTTAATAACGAAAAGCCAATAAATCTCCACAAACCTAGATTTGTAAAAAAAAACAAAAATCTCCAACGAAAACTCCATTTTGAGCTTATTGAAACGAATCATATCAAGATTATGTTTCGACCAAACCATAGATATGCCTCAAAAATCTCCAGTCTAAATAGCCCAAATCTCCTTGACTAGCTTCCTCAAAAAAATGACTCAAAATATACACAAATATTTTTTTCAATATACATACTTTCCTCATATCTCCCCCACAATCTAATCCATTCGAATTTTGATAAACTAAGTTGATGCTTTTTCGTGATTGCAAATCGATTGGTTGATACCGGTTTTTTCAAAATTCGTTTTAATACAGTCAGAATTAAATTTATTCTCGAAAAATCCAAAAATTTTGAAAAAATTCCATTTTTATTATCTTTATACAAACTATATTAAAATTTCGCCTTAACCAGACGATATATCTTGCACAAAAAATCTTAATGTAGGTCATCTGAATTCCTCTAAAAGGGAATTTTCAGGGGAATTTTGTAAAAATAACTCAAAACATGATGGAAGAATCTCCCCCTACAACTAATCTATCCAACTTTTAATAAACTAGAGAGATGCTTTTCCAGCATTCTACATCAATTGGTTGAAACCGAATTTGATTCAACTCAGTTCAAACCCGATTAAAATCCAATTTTCCTTCCACATATCAAAATTTCCTTGAAAAACTCCATTGTCATCGGCTATAAACCAACTGCATCAAAACTCCGCCTCAACCAAACGATTGTTTTTGTATCTTATAGATGTGTATAATATGAGGTGAGGGTGGAATGGATTGGACCACAGGGAATATGAAACTATTTTGTGGGGATTCCAATCATGATTTTGATCTGAGACTATTTCGCTAAGAGAAAGCATTCTGCTAATCTCTCTTATGAGCGTATCTCAATACACCTCAAAATCAAACTGTTGATCTTCAGAGCTGGATATCTCATAACCTATTGGCCGTAGTGATCTCTGCGTGGTCGCATTATAGCTCATATCAAGCACTTTCAAATATATTTTTTGTATTTCCCGTCCCACGTATTATACCAGAGACACACGAGTCAAAAAAATGACTTTTTTCCCAATTTCGCAGCCAAGGTACGAACGCCTGCAAATCCATGAGACCAATGACATCTTAAAGCCCATGGAAAGACCTCCAAGATCCGTTTTTTAACATCCCTCAACGTGGTTCCAGTTTCGAGATCTATCTGATTCAGTGAGGGTGTTTTTCTCTCAAAAAATCGCTTGATAATCCAAAAATGATGAGGAACAGCCCACTTTGGGGCGTCTGACCCCCATTTCTGCAAGAGTTTGACTCAACAATGGGATAACCATCGAAAATGAAGGCTACCGACCTTGAACTGAGTTGTTTCTCATCAACTTTAGATTATGGTGTGATTTTTTGAGAGAAAAACTCCCCTCACTAAATTACTTAGATCTCGGGACTAGGACCACTTTGAGATACGTTCAAAAACGGATTTTGAAGGTCTTTTTATGGGCTTGAAGATGTCATTGGTCTTATACCGATCCAACAATCTCTCCAGAATTTGCACGCGATCGTTCCTTGACTGAAAAATTGCGAAAAAAGGCATTTTTCTGACTCGTGTGTCTCTGGTATAATACGCGGGACAGAAAATACTGAAAATAGATTTGAAAGTGCTCGATATGAGCTACAAAATGTGACCTTGCAGAGCTTTCTACGACCAATAGGTTCTGAGATATCCAGCTCTGAAGATCATCAGTTTCATTCTCAGGTGTCCTCAGACTTTTGACCGGTAGTGTATTCCACCAAACTAGTTCAAACTTCTCCACGGTTCAGAATTGAGAGAGACTACCAATACTTATAGCGCTGATACTTCATTGCATGCATGTGCACTGGTCCATCGTAAAGTTTTTATGGTATCAATAAGTGACACTGAATTAACTGTATTAAAACTAACAGGAAGTCCATAAAGGGAGATCCAATATATAGAATCATTGATATTCCGAATAACTTGTGATATGGAAGCATATTAGTCAAAAGTCAGATTAAAAAGTTTTAAAACAAGTTTTTCACCTCAATGTTATAGTTTACAGTCTTAAAATTCGTGGAAAACAATCGAGAATTGGATCTTGGGAGAGAAAGGATCGGATTTGAAACACCAAGAGCGAAATCCACATAATAGCTCTGGTGGTGGTAATGGCATCGTTAGTCGCAGCCTCAGGCTTCAACTCTACCCAGACCACGATTTCATAGAATGAATGAAAAAAAAATGAAAGAGAGAGAAAGCCCGAGATATTCACGAAATAAGAAATATACATACGATTTGGGTGAAATCTATTGGGAACATACTGATAAAAGCTTTGCTCCCGTTCAATTTTTAGTTATTTTGGCTGATCAAAAAATGTTTTCCTGATTGGAATATGTTATTTGCGAGAAAGGCGTGAAAAAATTGTCATCGATTCCCAAATTTTCACTCATCTCACTTACCAGGTGAGCCCAGGGATTGCGAGTCACGGATTTGGTTGAAAATGTGGAAATAGTCTTCTTTTAGCACTAAAAAATGATATCCAAAAGGGCAGAGTCCAACCCCCAAGTATTCCCGAGCTGTAGCCTATGACCCATACATTAAAGTAAGGTAAGTGTACCCAACTTGCCCCCATTAAGCCATTTTCTTAATAACTTTAGCCCATCTCCACATTTTCCAACGTACTTGAGCTCATTCTAAAGCTTGTCTCAAGACCTCTAAAATGAGCTAAGATACGTCCAATTTGGATGAAGTGGAGCCGAACTGTTTGAATTCTCCCAAAAGGTGATTTTTGAGAGTTTACAAAAGTGTGTACCCAACTTGCCCCCCTCATTTAAAACAATGTAAAACGGCGATGAAGTGAATAGAATCGCTTTGATCCGTTTTGATCACCGTGCAGCGACATTTGTAGCTTTTAGCTGGCCCAAGACATCGTTTCCGACCTATTTCGACGTGATTAACACGTTCTGAGTGGTAAAAAAGCCATACTGCACGCCTTTCCGAGATAACCATATGGGGGCATGTTGGGTACACTCCGATGTCGGCCTTCTTGATTCTCAAACCATCTTCGTGTTTTGTATATGAAATCGCTCCAAATCAGACTTCTGCAACCCTAAAGAGCGGATTTTGAAGGTCTTGAGACAAGGAATCGAATGCGCTAAGGTACGTCAAGATTGGTCGAATAAAAATAAATTGGCACCGGTTTTAGTGAACGCGATTTCCTCGATGATTTCTTAGCCGTGCAAACACGAAAAATGGAAAACTCACTTTATATTTTCTGGAGAACGCAGAAATGATCCGGGGTCGATGAAAACTGCGTATTTTCTCATATTTTAACATAACAAACGTAAAAAAAAATTGCGGGAAGGTCAACGAGCGTCCATTCCTGAGATCGGCATATGGGGGCAAGTTGGGTACAGAGGCAAGTTGGGTACACTTACCTTATATCTAATGGATATATCGTTTTCTGATATGATGGGCGATGCTAATATGGAAGCTTGCAGTTTAGAAACGCTTGAGCGTTAGACTCTGCCACTTAGGATACCATTTTATGGTGGTAAAAGAAGACTATCGCCAGATTCTCAACCAAGTTCGTGACCCGCCACTCCTGGGCTCTCTTTGTTACCCGGTCAAAACGTAAGATTCTATGAATATACGTGATCATCCAGAGAATCGGTTTCAAAATTCTTATAGTTCTGAAAAATAGTCATGGACTGTTTTAATACTGGCGCAGCATCAATACCTAACAATATTGACCGCACAACACCCACAAAATTTATCTGGAAGTCGATCTCGTACTTTGGCAGGGTAAAGTGGTGAAAGAAAAAAAAAACAGAATTTTGATATAATTTTTCATTGAAATCGCATTTAGTTCGTATATTCTTGTGATTTGAACATTCGTACTGAAAATGCTATTTTGACACATGTCTGATATTCTCATCACTCCATTTTGAAATAGGACGAAAGCTTTCAGTCTCTTCTCATCCTTAAAATTCATAATTTTATGGTAATTTCACCCCGGAAAGACTCTCAAACCCACAAGTGTGTAGAATTCAAGCAGTTATTTTCGAACGTGCAACGTATTTGCTCTTCTGTAAAACAATTATATCAAGTTCATGAATTTGGCATGAGAGGGCTCACTATCACTTTTGTATGAATCGAACTCAAATTTGAGATTGATAGAAAAATGAAACTCAGACGTCCGATGCCGATTTATGAAGTTGATATCATATAAGTGGAATCTACAGTGAGCTTGACGACACCCAAAAGACTGACTTTGTTGGAGCTTGCAAACCACAAAAAAGGATGGATTCTGTAGGCACTTTGGATCCCATCGTTTTATTAGTCATCCCCAAACTTCAAGTCACATTGAACATTCGGTAATGAATTTCACATTCTCTTCATTTCAGTATCTCGATAATCTGATTCCACAAGATATTTGATACTTTTGAACCAAGGGTTGATGTCCTGAACACCGCACAATAAATTAGTTCTTCCGAGGGACTGATCACGGACTGGACCATTTCTCAGATAAACTCGCTCATTAATCTACTTGAGATGCAACGATATATTACGGTTATACCGTAATCTTTTACGGAGAGGAGCGAGGCTCATCAATCAAACATTCGAATGTGCTCGGAATAAGTGTTGCCCCACATAGTCACGATGTATATGAGGGAAAAAGAAGAAATATAAAAGCTCGAGCACATGACTTCGAGTTTGGGGGAGATCTGAACCCAGAGAATTCTATTCCATGGCAATTTCTTTTGATTATTCCCCTCCCTCTCGATTATAAAATATTCACCCCTGGCGAGTTTCAATAATTCAACAGTTGGGACCGATGTAAAATTGGATACAATTTGAGAGGAGGAAACACGGAACTCTTAGGTAAAAGACATCAAGAGTATTCAGGAAGACCATTGGATGGCGACTCGTGTTGTATTTCGGATACAATATCTGTGGTAAGAGTGAGTACAGGGAGCAAATGCGCCAATGACGGGAAAGCGCACCCAATGGCCTCGAAGGAACTTTCCCTGCTTGGACACACCCAAATTTGATTTTAGCATTTGCTGAATATATGAGCGGTTTCTCATCGTGCAAAGGTAAAACCAATCCTCACAAGAATTTGTGACAAAAATTCAACTTTGCTAGTTATACATACCAAGAATAGTTCATCAAAAATCTCACAATTTGAGCATGGAACAAATTCATGATAGAAATCCGAATACTGTTCGAGCTAAATCGCTGTATGATGTTTGTCTGGACGTCATAGAATGAACCCAATCCATTAGCCTCGTAAACACTCGAATAATGTTAACGGCACGCAGAAGTATCACGGAATAGAATATTTCAAAACAGTTTAACCGCTTTCGGCGAAGTAAAATTATGAACTCAGCGTCTCCAGTGAGTTTTCCTAGTGAAATTCTTTTCAAATTCTCGCTGGAAATTCTGAAACTCTGATGATTTTCGTTGAAAACCTTCCCGTACCCGTTCTTCTCAGTTTGGAATGTTGACTGATTTCACAAGGTGATACACGAGTAAGTTGACTCGCGGGATTAGATAGTAGTGAATTTCGATACAAGGCAGTGAAAACTTCTTTTAGCATCAAAATGATGGGTTCCCGATCCGAGCTTCAGGCGTGAATCGAAATTATCAGGAGGATGCAAAGAATGGGTTCTCCTCCTGAGTATCGAATGATACTTTTGGATAAACTTTGCGCAAAATACATTTTTACGCACAGTTTAACGAGAATATCATACCATTATTTACTCTCGGACACAAAATTGTCTTTTTGTTAAGTTTTACAAATGCTCTGGTTATTCGAAGTTACTAATGACCCAGTTCATCTCATAACTTTGAAAATATGCTTCGGATTCAGGAATATTCAGATCAACTGGACAAATAAATTCGATTTCTGATCGTGTCGAATATATCGCAGGGAGCCGATGACGAGGCCGATGATACAAGTTGAAGATACACGTAGGCCGAAACATATATCAGCTATGATTGAGCATCCCTCCATAATTTCGAATGGATTGAAATTCCGACGTAGTCGGAAGTGCACAGGATAATAAGGGACCACGAAAATTTTCTCAACCGCAGCGAATACGATTGGATCACTGTCTCGATTATTCCAGAGCTTGAAGTCTTACACGCGTGGTTTGCATGCACATCGGGGGATTCGGAGTCGCTCCCAACCCACCCGACGCGTCGCAACGGGCTAAGGAGCGAGGAAAAATTCATAGACATACTTATGCGTATTACGCCTAATAAGAATATGGAGCGTGCGATCTTGCGCTCGCGAGGGTGTACCGTTGCGTTGGTGCGTGGGCCGCGGTTTGGGGGCCACGCGCACCTACGTATACACAGGACGCCAGTGTTCCCCCCGCGCTAATAACTCAAGATTGATGATCGGGCTGTTTGGGAGTGCGATTCGAGGTATATATATTTACGCGAAGGGGCGCGCAAGGCGTAATCCCGCGGTCGCGCGGACAAATGGCTTGCCGCGCGGTCGGGGCGCGAATCCCGGATATAAAAGTGCTGGGACATGGCCGTGAATCTCCGCGCGGCGTCGAGCCGGGCCTCCGGGGAGCCACTGCTCCTTCGCTCGTTCCGCGAGTCGTTCCGGGGGCTCTGTACACCTTCCTCGCTCCTTCGGGGAGACGGACGTCGCTCTCGGTGTCGTGGGGATAAAGCCCGAGCGCGTCACGCGTATTACAAGGATCCACGGCTATGTTCGACAGAAGCGCCGCACGATGACGTTTGCTTTGGCTTTTGAACTTGCGATATAGCTCCGTACCATCCCTTGGAGAGATACGTGAACTACCGGGCTCTACGTAGCAGTGCGGTGGTGACTGGCGCATCGAGCCCTTGATCTGCCCTACTTGGACCCCCGATGATCCTCCGGCTAGCCCGCGAGGCTCTTCTCCCACAAATGCATTGTTTACGGGGACGTGTCGGGGATATAAAAAAGCCGGCCTATCCTGTGAAATCCGGGGGGGGGGGGGGCTAAGATACGATATCCTGATGCAGCCTCCGAGCTTTACGTGGTATTAGATGGTCTCCTTGGAAGAGAGAGAGTGTGGGAGCTGACAGAGATCCTCTGATAGATTGGTTGTGGGGAGTGGTGACCGTGCCAATGAGTGACGCACCATCGGTACTCATTCGAGTTATATTATCGACGAATAACAAAATAATATGACTGCATACCTCGTGTTTACACTGTATATTCAAACTTTCCCACATACAAAGGGAGATTTAACCTTGCCGATGCGGGATTCGTCCCTAACTTTGGGAATCATCTTGTTTTGGTGAGAAATGAAGATATCTCAAAGGATGAATTTAGTCTCGTAGGCTCTCTGTCGTGAGATATAGCGGTGAAGATTAGCATTGGCCATATAGGCCCTGTCGAAAAGTCACACGTATAAGTATACTGCCAATACTAATCTCCATAGCTGTGTCTCAGGGTAAGAGGACCATCAGATTAAATCATTTGAGATGCCTTCATTTCTCATCAAAACAAAATGATTCCCAATGTTTGGGACGAATCCAGGACCCGCAAGGTTGGATCCGTCCTTGTTAGACGGACTATGTAACCTCACTTCGATCTGACCCTTGACTTGGTATCTGGCGAAAATTGAGTAAAATGAATTTGAAAACTTAGTGATAGAAGATGAGCACTCAGGGCAACGATGAAATAAAGTCGACGAATAAATTTGACAAATTGAGATCTTATACGCGACGGATGAATAAGTTTGATGAAATTAATGGAATCATCAATTCTCCACACACAACCCCTTTCCTAGTTTTTTTTTTCTTTTTGTTCTCTGAATTATCAGTTATGACGATTGCCTCGTAATTCTACCGTTGATCAAGAAGGTCATCTAAAATGCAGTGCTGTTCTAATTGAAACAGCACTGCATTAACTGTGTCAGTCGTGATTGGTTAAGTTAATTGAACCATTAAACTTTATAAACAAATATTCAGCACATCAACTCGAGAGCTCTTTTTTTCAAGAGTTTTAGGAGAGCAGGCTAAATAGAACCAAAATATCGATTCGTACAAAATTTTCTGTAACTAATGAAAGACTGGAATCAATGCAAATATTTATCACAATGTGGAGGTCACTCGAGCCGGAGATTGAACTTTGATTAATTAACGTTTCTCTCCTTGTTCCATCTTCGGACAGAACTTTTTGAAGAATGAGTGGAAGAAATTCCATTAAATATTGAAAAGCAGCTGCGAGGCAATGTCATTTTGCGAGCTCTTCGTTGAAATATCACACTGAACTCGTCCTCGGACTTTTCCCAGTTTCTGAATTTGAGATCTACAATTCAACCCATCTTTCAATGAAAAAAAGTCTCATCCTGTGAAACTCCGTCGTAAATAATGGGGTAAATACTCTATATATAGCTGACAAAGCCTGATGAGGGGGTGAGGCGCGAAAAATGCGTGGATCATTGTTGCGAAAATATCGGCATTCACTCATTTCCTCGCCCGCCGGCCTCCTATTGAAATCCCAACGCAAATTGGCAGACTTGGACAAAACTTGCGGTGATCCGATGCGTTGTTTGTGCAGGCATATATATATATATATATATATATATGTGTGTGTGTATGTATAGGAACTTTATAAAGCGAACAATGAGGCAAAGTGACAAACTGAGAAGTAAGGAAAGCGAGAGGGAGGATGAGAGAGAGATAGAAGTGTATTCATTTTTTTCCAAGTCTTATCCGGCCAGAGTCCAATGCGACTTTGAGGGGCGTCGAGGTGAAGAGTGAAATAGAAAAAGATGAATGGATGTATTCATCAAATAGTATCACTAACATTCTTCGATGCTATACTAAAAAGTAAGAAAACACAAAGTTACCGGTGATGAACCTTTCGATTAAATAATTCATTCCTAAGCTGCAATGAAAAATTTCAGAGTAAGAATATACGATATACAGTATCGTTCAAAAGTTCTCGATGGGTGACCCCTCAAGTACCCTTACTTGCAACAGCGATAAGTCGAGTTCTAAGCAGAAAAAAATACTAATCTCGAATGGGTTTGGATGATTTTCATCGAATATTTTTGAAGGTCCTACACGCTGGTGAAAAAATAGAAAACCTGAAAATATCTTACTTTCATTGAGACGCCTTGTAAGGGTTCTAAATTATATAGATTGGGATCGAGAAAGGTGCGAGAAAAAGTAGTGGCGAAATTTGAAAGATAGATTGTCTATTAATAAGAAAATTCACATGTATCACAAAATCTCGTGCCTCAGCATACAATACGAATGTCGATACACAACTCACTCACATGATCGCAAATCACACAAATTTCGGCTGCAAAATGACTCAGTTTCATTTCGAGATTTCATTAGAAGATAGATCGGTCGCTCAATATTCCCGCTCACCTTAATAAAATACCATACACCAAGTGCTCTCGATTCAAAATAAAAGGTCTACATTAAAGTGAAGGACAGCTCATGCCATTCTTGTCGTTGTAGTCAAATTAGATCCGCTCCCAGATAATACTGCCGGTCGGAAGATATCGTACGACAGCACTCCGCTTCGTCTTTTGGCTTCTCTAGATCTTTGAGAATTTCGGTCTGAATTTCGGTCTGCTGCGTGATGTCGCAGCCAGTCAATTGATGAGATGAATGCACGTTGGCGAATTCTCGGCAAAGCCGCACTAACGAATGACTGCACAAATGAACAAATTATCAGTTTTCGACAGAACAATTAGTGATGTGAAAATCTCGATTTTAACGCGCACAACACATGAATTTGTTGCTTACCCCGATTGGGCCTTTTCGTCGCTTGGGCTCCGGTATATTGAGCCAGGTGAGCGGGTGCCAACCGACGCCGAACAAGGCGGGGCGGCCAGTGACACGGTTCGCGCGCGGATTTCGTTTCTCAGCCGAAAATCTTTGCGGAAAGACGACGCGACGTCAGCGCCTTAATATCACATCGAACAAATAATAGAGGGGTGGGAAGCGCACCCATACAACCTGCAGTTTTAAGGCAAATGAAGATATATGGCAATTCTGAAAAAGCATCTTGTAGAGCGAAAAAAATGCTATGTGTAGCTATTTTTTGATTATTTCTTACGTCTCATGTATGAAGACGTGCGAGCTGTCTAAGCCCCCAAAATCACGGTTTTTCACCGTTTTCTGTGCTGTTTCCGGTGATGAACAGTCATTTTGGGTATCTAGACAGCCCGTACGTTCTCACACACGGTACGTAAAAAATAATCAAAAAATAGCTACAGATAGAATTTTCTCCGCTCTACAAGATGCTCTTTTCAGAATTGCCGTATCTTCATTCGCATTAAAACTGAAGGTGTCTGAATGAAAGTGAAATTTTTTTAGATTTTCTATTTTTTCACCAGCGGGTAAGACGTTGAAAAATGTTCGATAAAAATCATCCAAACCCATGAAAAATTGGTATTTTTTCTGCTCTTTAAAGTGCTCTTTCGAAAATTTCCGTACAACGCAAAGAACTCGACTCATTGCTGTTGCAAATCAGGGTATTTGAGGGCTCACCGATCGAGAACTTTTGAACGGTACTGAACAAATTAATCATCATCTTCTATCTTCATCACATTCCTTGTACGAATTGGGAGGCAGTCACTTTGCCATATTTTTCTGTAATCTAACTAGCGCTTTTGATATTTTGCCATCGTACATATAAAAAACATCTCATCTATTCCTTTGACTATTTGAGGTAGTCAATACGGGCCACAAACAATAGCATAGCACTAAAGGCTGGGAGTAGAAAAAATCAGATCCGATCTAGGATGAATACTTAGTTTCAGATATGTAAGTTACCCGGTTAGTTAATGATGGCATTTTGAAATCAGTCACAGGAAAATCGGGAGGTCGAGTCTCAACGTTATTGCATTCACTCACTGGCTTTGTGGGCTGGAGTAAAAACGCACGAATATCTGAAGCAAATTAGCACAACCGCCATGCCGAAACTCTATTGCATGAGCAAAAACAAGGCATTGTCCAGAAAATTAATTGGCGTTAATGGATTGAAAAGTCTCGTATTTCCAAACCTTTCTAGAATCGAAATGGAATTTGAGTGAACCGGAGTATGATTATCAGCCAACTCTCGTGGGAAACCAGCCCGTCCCCTCGAAAATTTTCATTGTGATCAATCTCATTTGTTATCCATTCATCTCGTAAATCTTATTTGTAGTTCTACATCCAACCGCGTGAAGTTGAGCACCATTCTTGTACTTTTTGATGAAGAAAATAATCGATCCGACGCTTTGTGAACATTTCCTTGCAGCTTGCTCACACTTTACAGCATTGTCCGGCCTCAGTCGACACAACAAGAATCAAGCTCCAATATAAGATGTTCACCACAGCACTTTTGCAGCTTTGATTTTGGCAATTCCTTACCAACAAATTGTGATCAAATTATTCGTGAAATGAAGTAAACGTGCCCGGCCTGCCCGCATCAAGCCGTTCTCTCAATAACCGCACTCCAATGATATTTTCCAACGTACTTCAACACTTAATATACGTCTGATTTTGATGAACCGGAACCGGGATGTTTTGATCTTTCCAAATAAAATTTTTAAGAGTTCACATAAGCGTGTACCCAACTTGCCCCCATCGATTAAGACAATGTAAGTCGGCCATACAGTGCGTAAAATCATTTTCGTCCGTGTTTATCGCCGTGCAACTACATTTGGAGTTTTGCGCCGGTTCGCACCACTAATTCCAACTCATTTTGACGTGATAAACACGTTTTGAATGGTGGAAAAAGTCGTACTGCACTCCCTTTCGAGGAATAACCACATGGGGGGGGGGGCGTTGAGTACACACCAACTTCATGCCTTACAAATCATCTCTCTATTCTGCTCATAAAATTGCTTTGAATCTAAATTCGCAACTTTAAAGAACGGATTCTGAAGGTTTCAAAAGAACGAATGGAATGAGTTAAAGCACCTTCAGATTGGTCAAACTGCAATTTATTTGGTACCGGTCTTACTGAACGTAATTATCCTCGGTGATTTCTCAGCTGTGCAAATACGAAAAATGAAGAAATCACCTTTTATTTTCTGCGGACGCATAAATGTTTTGGGTTCGATCCAAACATTTTATTTTATCATAATATATCTAATATAACAAACGTAAACGAGTGCCCACTCCTGAGATCGGCATGTGGGAGCAAGTTAGGTACTCTTACCTTCCACGTTCTATACCTATTTTCAATGCGCTGATTGTTTGAAAACTCAAATCAAAAAATTCTGCGATGCCGCAAGGTTAAATGAACATTAGATACGAGCAAGGCTGTGGAAATCTAATTAGTTCAAACTGTATTGAACTTCCTGGTGTTTCAAATTAAATATACGATTATACGGAATATAAAAAGACGCTATTTGGACATTTAGATATGGGAATTACAATCATGTGAGAGTTTTTGGTGATAAAGAACCATATTTCAGAGTATCTATGAGCGAGAATATTTGGTGGGTGTTAGTAGAGGAGCCTGAGTATCATCGAAAGATTAAACAGTGTTGGATAAGAGATATAAGAAGTTCCTCGAGATCTCTAGTTTCCAAATGGACTGTCTCAATGATTTTCTTGAAATATAGAACTTTTCAGAACAGTCAGATTTGCGTTAAAATATCAACGGTTGTAAAAGTTGCAAAGAGCTGTTCACCGTAATAAGCTATCATTCAAAAGTGACGAAAGCCTAAAAGATAAAACCGAAATAACATGAATAAAAAATGCCCTACTATTTGAGCTATCCAGAGACCATTAGCTCTTGTCTCGATGTCACTCATATACATTAGCGCCTACGTAACTATTCAAGACCCACTTCTTCACCTATAATCATGTTCAACTCGTGAATCGGCGGCGCAGGATTTGATTATTATCTCGATGATCAAATCCAGATTGATTATTCGATCATCAAATCGACCCTAAATTCGAGCCTATCTGAGAAATTAGTTATCCAATGCCATGATTATTGCGATGGTTCCCAACATCAGGCTCTCACTTTTTCGTTTTTCAATCTTTTTCGGACCATTATCTGCTCAAAAATCATCCTTATAACAATCTGCCATGCCAAAGACGTGAATGAGCCCTGCAGCGAAAGTTCTAGTACAATTGGTTCGAGATAAGATGGGCTTTGTCCAAATTAGAAAAGAGTTGGTTGAATCACATTTTTGGCTGAAATAAGGACACTAAAGTACTTGAGTGACATACAAAGACAAAAATCTGCCAAGTCTTTGACAGCTGAACTAGTATGCAAAGTTCTTGGTTCTATCTTGGATCTGGGCGATTTATGTCAGGAGATCAGTCATATGCGATTCTCTTTGATTAACATCTCAACGATCGACTCCCGATCAACTTCAAAACTGAGGTTTATAAAAGAAATCAAAATTAGTCCTTCAATGCCTATCTTCAGTAAAATTTCCTAACTTTTTATTTTATTCATAAGAACGTAATAAATCATTACAGTGATGATGATACTTTTCCCGAGGAATCTTGTGATAGTCAAGCTAAGGATGGCGGTGATGATGGAGTCAATGATTGCAAATCTGCAGCTTCGATTGAGCAGTCTCAAGTATAGAATAAGAGTAGCCCACATACTTTCCTACTATCGGTTTGAAAAAGATTGACACCTAGAGGATTTTCGCTATACCCGCTCCAAAAAAAAATCAATAATTTCTCAAACTTGAATAACATCAATGCGAATCTATTTGCGGACATGTTAAAATTTATTTGAGGTCGACCGGAAGATAAGTGCGCGTATAGCCGTTATCAGAATGTAAAAGAACGCAGGTGAAGGGCCTATTTCAGAGGTAACTCGACTTTCGGATGCTGCAGTTCCGCCAAAAAAATGTTTAGCGCACTGCAAACAATTGAGGTGATAGATATTTCAATTATTAATAGCTTCCAATAAGAATCAGCCAAAAAAGTTCATAACTTTTGGAGATAATTCAGTATTTGTTATCTGGAGATCTACTGAAGTTAGAGACTTGATTCAAAAACAGAAAAATCATGAGGAAATTCTGGATATCAGAAACGATGACGCGATATCAGATTTCAAAAAAAAAAAAAGAGGCGAGGTCGCAAAGTTGAAAAAAATCAAAGTCTGCCCTATTATTGTGAGGCCTATTGTCCTTCACAGCCGGGTTCCTTAAAATCGTTGATGGGCGGGACTACCTGACCGCGGATCATAAAAGTCATAAAGTTTGGGTTTTGAAGTCAATTGCGGTACCACCAGTCTGCTGCAATAATAAGTCTGAAATCTCGACAAAGGGAACAATAAAACTATTTCGAGCGCGATTTGGGCCTTGCGTTACTGTAAGAAGTATTTTCGATCATTCGATAAAGGGTTATCAATGATGAGTCGGATGGATTGTAAATGAGTTTTTAGAAAAGCTCGTTCTGCCATCTTGTGCCCGCCATCTTTAATTGAGGAATTTTGCACTCCTGATGCCAATTCCGTGATCAGCGACCCCAAAAACCCCCAAGGAAAGTATTCTGAGCTCAAACAAGGAGTTTTCAGCAGTTTTTAGAAGAATTCGTTTCACCACCCGCGTAAAAAAGGATTCTATTGGCAATATATTGGCGCGATGTCCAATATATTGGCAATATATTGGAAAAGCAATTTCCAATGTAGCGCCAATATTGCGGCAAAGAGTACTATCCAATATTGCACCCATAAGTATATGGCAAAAATTTTTTGTTTTTTCAACCAGAATTCCATACCCGTAACAACTTCAGGTCAATGACAGAGTGGCGATAGCTGCTGAGTGGCGTGTTCGGCAACTCTTTCATGGACGAATTTCGCTTCACAAAAAATTTTTCTGATAATTTTGTCCAGCGTAGAAATCACCGGGATGGACGAACTTGATCTCGGGGAGCAAATCTTTTTCTCGGGTAGTATCATGGATACGGATAGATTATCCATATGTATTGGAAAATGTGAGGTGGTAATTCCACTTCAGTCATGGATTTATTCATTTTCAGTTTCCGGTTGTGGTTTGAGGAAGAATATCAAATTTTTCTACAAATGGTGTTGGAAACAGATACAAAAAACACGATCCTCTCTGATATTATGAATATATAACTAAATTTTGAGCTGACTGGTGATGGAGATAACAGTCAGTTAAAGTATTTGAGCAATGCCAATGTCTGTCAGCTAGAAGATCATCTGTTGTAGAGATACCACACTATCCAGGTTGAACAGTAATTGAGTCTGTCGCAGAAAAATTGATGCACAGACCACAAAATCCTGCAGCAGCGCAGACAGCTCGCCAGCTGAGCCGACGACGAGCCTCGTCACTTCGTATGACAAATCTGTGGAAGCAAACGTTGAACAAAGAATCAGGATTGATCAATGGAAGGCTTGATAATTTATCAGGATTATCCACATGGAAACACGGATGATGCGGGAAAACGACGAGTTCAAAGCTCGGTGTCTGACTTGCAGCACGATTGCAAGCTGCGAGTGTAAAGCTTTATGAAAACTGTAAGGCGAGTGAAATGGGCATATGATATGATTGAATACTCATCTGAGATCAGGGATTCGTCATCGAGCTTGAAAATTTCTCCAGCAGCGACAAACGGACTGAGTATGCATGTGTGCTTGCAACAGATTCTCTTTCGCCTCACCAGAATCACATCATCTCGTTCAAAAGCTCGGCAACGGCATGTACGCCTGCGGGGGAGGGTGACTATCTAGATGGCGGGCATAATCGGCATTGATTGTACGCACAAAAAATTCTTCCAATTGATATTAGACATACATGCAAGAAAACATGATCATTTGACGTAATTGACCTAAAGCTGTGACGGGTATGGCATTGGGTTTGAAAAAATAAAATTTTTTTGTCATGTATGGGCGCAATATTGGATAGTGCTCTTTGCCGCAATATTGGCGCAATATTGGAAATTGCTTTTCCAATATATTGCCAATATATTGGACATAACAACTGCCAATATAGCACCAATATATTGCCAATAGAATCCATTTTACGCGGGCACTTTGGATTCAAGAAAATCAAGATTCTGGCTCTATATTCGTGATCAGCGATCCCCAAAACCCCCGAGTACGCGTTTTCAGTCCAAAATATCCACATTGAGATGTTTTGTCCAGAGTCCACCGCAATTTTCACGATTTTTACGTATTTCCCACGATTTTCTCAGAACCAAGAGGTGGACCGGTTAAACAAACCTCAGATTTAGTTTCAGTGAGCCATAATACATATAGAAGAGTAAGTGGGGTCAAAAGTACAGATACTTTTTTTGTGTGCCAGTGTTATCAATCACTCATTACACTGAACAGCTGACGTGATATAGTGGACACACTCCGTCCACTTCTTGAATAATTGAAATATGTAAATGACAACGGTTTTATTTATATGATATGTATTTTTTTCACCCGTTCACACCAGTGCATCATGTGGTTGTGTCGTTATACCGATGATCTCAAGAAGAATTCCATTTTACAGCCTGACGCGAGGCCTGACGAGGTCAGCGAATTTCGCTGACGAAACGTAGCAAAATACAATCAATTTGCAACGCCGATTCGTGTTTTTTACTAACACGATGTCCTGGTCCTCCATGTTCGATTAAGGTTACCTATCCATAATAGAATCGATTCTTCGACAATTTCGAGTCTTCTTTCCAAGGCTCATACATGAAGAACGGTTTCGTGGAGTAGACATCAACTCCTTGGTGCGCATCTTTGTCTAGACATCTACTACCATGAGGATGAACTTCAGAAAGGTCCACCGACGCACTGAAAAGAATCCGCCGACGAAAAAAACTACCACTCTCACTTACGACCACACCCACACATACACGCAGATACGAACAATAATTTTTTTGTGAAAAAAGAATGATATTGGGAGGAAAGTGTGACTTACAGTAGAAAGGTCTCGATTAGAGGAACAAAATGGTGTGAGTGGAATCACGATAAACATAGATTTTTAGAAGAAAAAATAGAATCGAGCAAAAGAATTTGCTCAAGACATGCTGTCACGAAAACCCTCTCTCTAGAGATTACAAAAGAGACACGGGTACGATGAGGTAATGTTTGGTTGTTTTCCTCTTCGAGTCATCGCAAATCACAAACTGCGGGTTTTAAATAATATGGCCACACGTTGAGTACACTTATCAGCCTATGTATTTTGGATATTTATCATCCTCTTGTTTGTGTATCGATAAAGTGATTCTGACTTCAAAATGACAATGTACTCAAAAAATTCGAAGAAGGATTCCTCATCACTCTCATTTTGTGTATCATGTGATTTTTGTGCTTATGAGAGACTGCGACATGATTGATGAGATTCAATAGATTAGCCATACTCCAATCCACGGATCAACTCTTGAATTTTAGACGAGGATGGGCTGTCACCGTTAAAATTCATCCAACCGGACGAATTCCCGTAATCATACGTAGAACAGACTGCATTCGTGCAAGCCAAGAGATAAAGCAGAAGCTTCGCGTGTGTCGATCATGAGAGACTCAGATCAAAAGTGTGATAAAACGAATCAGTGACAGACATGGATTGGAAGTCCGACTGATTTCCCCAACGCGAACATTGCCAGATGTCTCTACACAATCGTGTGCATACACCAACACGGAGAGAAGTAGATGCACTCCGTCGTGCGTCCAGCGCGAGCGTCTTGTGCCCGACGCACGGTCGATGTGCCCGGTGCAGCTTCGTTGCGCCGAGAGCTGCTAACTTTTGGGACCCGGCACAGAGTTGCGGCGTCGGGTACCAAGTCGTCGCACCCGTCGCTGACTTTTGTGATCCGCGCTCGACGAGGGGCTGCTGTTTCAAAAGCGCGATTGGCGAGATGATTGGCGCATAGCGATTTCAATCGGTACGGGAGCTGGTAAACTTTTCGGTGTCACATTTTCTAAAGTTTAGAATAGTGTTTAAAATATTGTCCGCCATCTAACGATGCCAAAACCCGCGCCAGACCGCCTAGTTTTGGGGGGATTTTTTTATCGATTTTAAAAATAACTATTTTGACAGGGTATTGTGTCTTAATTTCTAATGGCTGAAACTTCCATGTATGATAGTTCATGATCAACAACGTCCAAAAATAACCGTCAGACCACTCCGGAGTGGGGGGATAGGCGACAGCTCAATTTTGAAAATCGATTTACGACAAGGTCATGTGTCATGTTTTCTAATACTTGGAAATTTGCTGCATGATAGATCTCGTGTTTCTCAACATGAAATCAATCGTCAGGCCGCTCATTGATGGGGGGTTTCTAAATCTGACGGTCTACAAAATGCTGGGTGCTTAGCCGTCCGGGGGTCCCGAGTTTATATATATCTTCTGGTCAAACGATCAGAAAGATTGCGGCGACCGAGTGGTCAGCGTGCTTGCCTTTAAGTTGTCCGCCCTGGGTTCGATTCCCGGGGTGGACGGTTTTTCATTTTTTTTTTCTACTAGTGATATTTTTGGTATGCTTTTTCACTGAATTTTGTGCAATAAAAACTGGTGCCCCAATTCGTATCAGTGGATGTTGTTAAAGGTCTGGAAGACTTCAGGCGGCTCACATCTGTCGTTGAGGATAGGACAATGTTTTTCATGATGGGACTTGGTGCAAAACATAACGCGCAGCGAAAATTTAGCTCAATCTTTGGACTTGAAATATGGATTGAGTCAAACTAGGATTATGCTTACGAGGACACGACCAATCTCGATTCGAAATGATTCTTTATCAGCCACGGTGGTCCTGAACCAAGTCTACCCTCCGCTGACGACAGCAAGTGGGATTCTTGTTGGATATGGTTCGGGACATCTGTGGGATCACAACCTACTGAGAATCAAATTCGACACTTGGGCCGTTTTTTAAAAAAGTCGAAAAAACGTGTTTTTTTTATGTATTTCCCTTTTCCAACCCCAAAAACTCGAAAGGAACGCATTTTATCGAAAAATATGAGGAGCAACTTTTGTAGGACTTAAAACGATGAACAAAAAAGGTCTCCACACATTTTTCCGTATAAGACCTCCTGTTCATGTGATAAACGTATTTTCGTTTGAAACTCGTATTTTATCTGTCATTTTTCACGGTTTCAACCCCATAACTCGAAGGGAACACATTTCATCAAAAAATATGTACATTAAATATTTGTAGATCTTCAAGAAATGAATAAGAAACACACACTGTAAAAAAATTTTCCGAAAAACTTCAACCAAATGGTTGAATAGACTAGTTGAATTTTCAACCAAATGGTTGAATTTTCCTTTCAACCAGCTGGTTGAATTTTTCATTCGACCAATTGGTTGAAGTTTTTCGGAAATAGTATTATACGCACCGATGGCGAAAAAGTCGCTTTACGCACGATTGTGATGCTTCACGCACGGTTGAGTTGCTTTACGCCCGAGGAGCGTAGCGACGAGGGTGGAAAGCAATCTCAACCGTGCGGAAAGCATCACATGAGGGCGGAAAGTTCGCACGAGGGTGGAAAGCTTTCGCCAGAGTTGCGTATTGCATTTTTTATAATACTGACCGGAAAGTTGCTAACACGCAATTAACAAGACCCAGATATTTGCGAGTAAGCAGCGCGCAAGGGCGGGGTAGGTTTGAGTGTAGTTAGAACATTTCACGGATATTAGTTTGTCCAAACTTGAGTTGATGGGAGCTGGGCTTATCTAAAGATCATTCTAATTTTACATGCGCTGAAACTCATCTCGTGATTATCGATGTGCTAGCAGCGTTAGAATGAGTGCACGAATCCCTCGTTTGGTGTAATGTTTGGACCAGGAAAGTACTGTGTATATCTTGACAGCGCATCGGATCAGGTACTGCGTCCATAGGAGTCGAGTATAATTAGTCGAGGGTGCGCGGGGGGCGGTGCGGGGTCCAGGGGGCAAAGCCCCCGGCGGGGGTGTGGGGGGCGGAGCCCCCCACTTGACAAAAAGTTCTGATATAAGTGCAATGCACCTTATGAGAGTTCCAACCAGAGTTTGGGCCTCACTCAGTTCTGTTAGAAATTTTTTCGAAGGAGACGATAGATCAGTTGGCAATATTGGTGATCCTCTGTGATTGATGCAATCCTCCGTTCACGAAAATTCAAGTGACGGAGCTAGAAAAATTCTCATTAGCTTTTAAGTGCATTCCACCGACGATAAAGAGAGAATTCCGAGGGTTACTTCTTCCAGATATTGTAAGATGCAGTATTGTAAACTTGCAAAATGATACAGTATTGAAAACTGGCGTTGGAATTAGAAATTATCATCCATCATTGAGAAACGTTCAACATTCTCATTAGATCACTTTGAGGTAATCAACAATTGTTAACACCAAATTATTCAGGCACTGAATCCCGTTTTGTGATTCATACTAAAGTTCCATATCTCGAGAGAAAAGTTCCTCTCATAACTCTCTCATATAATACGTCGCGCCTCAACCTATCGGATGAGACTGACTAGTTTATTCGGGTTGTGAGATTTGGAGAGAATAATTTAATGGAGACCAAGATTCCTCTTACGAGAATATGGTCCAAAGCGACACACAAATGAGAATTTCCATACTGCGTTGATTGAATAATATTCCTCGTTTTTGAAATACGAGCTCATTTCGAGATAAGAGAGATTGTCGCAAGTGCAATGGTTGTTATTAAACTCCTTGGACGTAATAATTAGTATACCATTGGAAAATGACCGCTGACGCCGGAATTGACGGGAAAGGGGAATGAACGACAAGGGTGGCACCGACGTGAGCGCTATGGAATTGAGGCAATGGGATTCGTCGACAAAAATGAACTGGAATTTTCTCTATTGGCATCTATTAACATCACGATTTTCTTTGGATTTATCGTAGTTCTGCAAATTTTCATAAATTCAGGAACGAGGTGTAAAGCAGTACAACCGTGCGTAAAGCAATTGCTTTACGACCGCTCGTGCGTAAAGTACTGCTTTACGCACGGTCACTGTGCTTTACGCATCAACTTTACGGTCAAGTATTATAAAAAATTTTTTACAGTGCATGTACATATTCTTTTATGTAAGGCCTCCTGTTTCTGATACGAGACTCAAACAAAATACGTAACGGAAAACCTTGTATCGAAAAATGTGTTGCGACCTCTCTTGTTTACTTTTCAAAGATCTACAAAAAGTAACTCTTTACATTTTTTGATAAAATGCGTTCCCTTTGAGTTATGGGGTCAGAACCGTGGAAAATGACAGATAAAATACGGCTTTCAAACGAAAATACGTTTATCACAGGAACAGGAGGTCTTACATGGAAAAATGTGTGGAGACCTTTTTTGTTCATTGTTTCAAGTTTTACAAAAAGTTGCTCCACATATTTTTCGATAAAATGCGTTCCTTTCGAGTTTTTGGGGTTGGAAAAGGGAAATACATAAAAAACACGTTTTTTCGACTTTTTTAAAAAACGGCCCAAGTGTCGAATTTGATTCTCAGTAGGTTGTGATCCCACAGATGTCCCGAACCATATCCAACAAGAATCCCACTTGCTGTCGTCAGCGGAGGGTAGACTTGGTTCAGGACCACCGTGGCTGATAAAGAATCATTTCGAATCGAGATTGGTCGTGTCCTCGTAAGCATAATCCTAGTTTGACTCAATCCATATTTCAAGTCCAAAGATTGAGCTAAATTTTCATATCATTGAATGCAAGAGTTTAAGATTTCAAATTTAACGATTTGTTTGGTTGACGCGATCGACGAATGATTTTGAGACCTTATCAGATTAAAATTTATCGCGCAATCGTTTCATACTATTTTACCAAGATCAAGCATTGCCTCCACCAGTTGATTCACTCTGACTCAAAATTGATTTCTGTGGAGGATTCCTCATCCGGTAAGTCTTAAGGGATTAAAAATGTTTCAGCAACCTAATTGGCTACTTCGTGACATTCTAAGTGTAACATGCGGGCAGCAAAGATTACACGTGATCTTGTCTCGATCGTTGTATGCGGGATACGACTGAGGAGACCACCCTCGGGACCACCTTCTATCCAGTATCAGCGCTCGTTCACTCCAACAATCGAATTTCGCTATTCAAACGCTACTCCGCTACTTGGTCAAGCTGAGGATTTTTTTTGAATAACTAAATCGAGCGGATCGCTCGCACCGTAACAGCCACCTCGTCCGGTCGTCGCGGCGAATCGCTTGGGCTTCTTGTTTAAATCGTGCACACGACTAATTGTGCCTCGTCACGTTCGACACAGAAGCAACACGCATGTACACATACATGTAATGGAATAAGAAAGAAAAGTAATCAAATAAAGAGAGAGAGAGAGAGATTGAGATTGGTTGATTGATTGATAAACGAGTTTACTATGGCAATAAGATTCATTCAAATATATATAAAATTCTTATATGCTATGAACAACATAGATACAACATTTCATAACTTGGCATCTTAAATACTGTATCGTAACGAGTAGCTTTTACATTCATCACGCTCACTGGTGCAGTTTGCGACTAGAAGAGAGAGAGAAAGAGAGAGAGAGAGTGAGATTGTGTGTATCGGACCATCGCCCAATCCGGAAGCCGAATCGTGCCCTCGTCACATGCATGCGTGGAATATTTACGCAAGAGAAGAGACGACTGAGTTACGCGATGCTGCATAACATGAGTACAATCAGCGTCATCGGCTGTCCAATCCAGCAGGAATTCATCACAACTGAGGGCGGTGGGATCAAAAAAGGATGAAGAAAGAAAATTGGCTCTCGGCTGTGGATCTGTATAAATCAATGAATGTATTAAGTATGCGCGCAATGTGATTGAAAAAATATTTGGAGAACATTTGAGTAGTTAGAGACATAATTTTGTCCCTACTCCTTCAGATATTGGGGTCAATATAGGAAGTCATGAGCAGAGACATAATGCTGTAGAAGAATCAAGATGAAGGACAAAATTCGAGAAGTTTTTGTCGATTAATGACCGACTAAATCTCATGCACGTGAATCACTGCTTGATCACGAGCCATATCATGTCAAATGTACCACAGCCCGCACTCGCTTTGGCGTATTAACTAAACTACTGTCTACAATACCAGGATAATAGACTTGTACGTCGTGTCAAGGATTAAATTGTCCGAACGATTTTTCATTTTTTCGCATTTTTTCTTTTCTTCCAACCGCGCAGCCTTCTCGGTCTAGTACAAGAAGGAGGAAGGAGGAATTTTTCCACATTTCACTGGAGGATCGAGCCTCATTCTCACATTCACTGATTTCCAACGAACTCAGAGTGACCTAAGCCATGGTTTGCAGCAATGAGGCTGTGTTCACAAATGGAGCGCATGAGCCGTGAGCTGGCGTATGCCGCTCACCAATTTTGAGCGACACGTGCGCTTTCTACATCTCTCTGCTACGAAATCGTCTGTTGTTCTTGATCGCTAACCTCGACTTCTATTTTGGATCTGCCGGTCACGTGAGAAACGCACAAAACGGTATAAATTGGTGAGTGGCTCACGATTCATGAGCCTCACTTGTGGACACATTCTGAGATGATCTCTTTCTAATGCTAGTGAGGTGAACATTCTCCGTCTCACAAAATGGAACATTGGATGAACTCGTCGAAGCTTCCCGGGGAAAACGCAATGGGCCGTGACCCCCGGGGGCCACGGTCCTATGGTGGGCCGTGGCCCCCGGGGGTCACGGTCCTGTGGTGGGCCGGGGTCACGGTCCTATGGTGGGCCGTGGTCCCCGGGGGTCACGGCCCACCAGTATGCTACAGACTCTCTTCGCTCTGTAAGGGTCTTCCACTTGCCGGCATCACCAGATTAAACATTAGAATGGATCAAAATTCAATTTACCTCGCTTCAGTAATATTCTACTGTTGCCTGTCGAGAAGTGTCAGACAAGGCTCACGCTGCGTGGCTGAAAGGTGGCATAATCAGGTGGAGGTAGAGCCTTAAAATTGTAATGAATCAGTGATAAAAATATGTATAAGATAAGTGTACCCAACTTGACCCCATTAAGCCATTTTCTTAATAATTTTGGTCTACCTCAACAATTTTCAACGTGCTTTAGCTCATTTTAAAGCTTGTTCTAAGATCTTTAGAATGAATCTAAGTACGTTCAAATTCAATCAAATGGAGCCGAACTGTCTTAACTTTTCCAAAAAGTGATTTTTCAGAGTTTACAAAATACCGTACCCAATTTGCCCCCATTTAGCCACTTCCCCAACAACTCTAGTCTACGTCAATATTTTCCTACGTATTGAAGCTTATTTTGAAGCTTGTTTTAGGTCCTTTAAAATGCACTGAGCTACGTCTCGTTTTGATGAAATGGATCCGAACTGTCTCAATTCTTCAAAAATCCATTATGGAGATCGGCGGTACAGTGTTTTTATCGCCGTATACGCACATTTGGAGCTTCTCACCGGTCCAAAACACTGTTTCCTTCCTATTTTGGCGTGATAAACACGTTCTGAGTGGTGAAAAAAGTCGTACTGCACGCCCTTTCGAGATAAATATATGGGGGCATGTTAAGTACACTTCGATGTTGGCATCCTTGTTTACAAATCGTCTCCGTATTTTGCACATAAATCAGCTGCAGTTCCAAATATTGCAATTTTGAAAAATGGATTTTGAAGGTCTTAAAACAAGGAATCGAATGCGCTTACGTTAAGATTGGTTGAACTCAAAGAATTTGGAACCGATTTTACTGAACGCAATTCCCTCGGTGCTTTCTTAGCTAAGCAATCACGAAAAATAGAAAAATGACTTTAGATTTTCTGGAGAACGCAGGAATGATTCGGGGTCGATGCAAACTATTTACTTTCTCATATTTTAACATAACAAACGTAAAAGAGGGTTGCCCGGGGGCCAAGGAGTGCCCATTCCCAAGATCGGGATAAGGGGGCAAGTTGGGTATACTTACCTTAGTACCCGAATCTCCTATCACTAGGGCCTTTGATCCACCAGCTCAACGGCGTCATTAGGAGAACAAAACTCAGCAGTTATTCGAAAGCCATAACCTTGAAATAGGTAGCTAAGAGATCATCATTCGGGTACATAACGGGATACCCGTTCCTTGCTCAGGATGATCAAGGGTTTGTAACGGAATATATTATCCAATTCCGATGGATTTTCTTGATTTGAAATAATTATTAGAGCCATATCGCACGAAAAGATTGATACATTTTTTTTCGTTAATACCATGTTGATATAGTACAAAAATTTTTTGGTATTTTTTCTGAGGCCCCTGTGAGCCCTGGGGCCTATAAAAAGTCCTTCCAGGCCCCTCTCTAGCCTACTTCCAGAAAATCATAACTTCGACCAGACTCTACATTTTTAGACGTACCTGGGCGTATTTTCTTCCTTAAGACTAGTACTTTGGAGAAGAGAATTGCCCAAGGTCGATACTTGAACCTACCAATTTCTAGGAGCTATTTGCTGAGAGAACATTTTAACGATTTTTGGGCTTGCATCAAGGTGATGTAGCTCCCACTAGACATATGATAATTGACTTTTACCAGTGGTCATTTCAAAGGTCTTGAAGAGAGCTACAACTTGACTACTAGTAAAAGTCGGTTATCGAACTTTTCATAGGGGTTACAGTCGTTACAAGTTGACCAGTGTTGTAAAAATGCCAAACTTTGAGCTGAATTTGAATTAAATCGTTTTTCTTCCTTCGACCCCAAATCTGTGCGAATATGTTTTTTGATACAAATAATATCAATCAGAACAATAATCTGGGTGGGATATTGAATTCTCGATTTTATTCAGCCAATTCAAAACACTCTATTTTGATTTTTTGCTCAAAATGACCTCACAGGTATGGCTCGCATATGCTTCCATGTGAACTAGTGTGCAACAACCTGTGTGGGATTACTCTCCAATCAAATGTGTCTGAAAACTCCCGGAGGTGAGCCTCGAGCTGAATGCGAGCAGCAGATCCTATTTTACGTGTTGAATTTGAAACCGTCGAATATTATTCCGTCTATTTGGACACAGGCGAGAGTTAGTGGGATTTCATCCATTCTAGCTCACAAATGAGATGAGCAGCCGAAAGAGGGATACGAACATGGTTGCCTGACTCAAAATGATCATCTAAACACGATTTCGGGGTCAGTTTCGCTCCAAAATATTCATTGTTGCTCTCAGACTAGAAAACACTATAGTTATATGTTTTTCGATGGAGTGCCTTCAGATGATGAATAAGAACCAAATTGATCATGAGGACGTATTTAAATGGTCATTTGGAGTCGGGAGAACATGTTTGGATAACTGTTTTAGCGGCTCATCTCATTCGTGAGCTAGAATGAGTGAAATCCCACTCTCGCCTGCGTCCAAATAAACGGAATAATGCCCATATTCAACTCGTAAAATAGAACCTCCTGCTCGCATCTAGCTCGAGGCTCGCCTCCGGAAGATTTCAGACACATTTGGGGGTACATTGGAGAGTAATCCCACACAGGTTGTTGCACACTAGTTCAGTTGGAAGCATATGCGAGCCATACCTGTGAGGACATTTTGAGCAAAAAGTCAAAATAGAGTGTTTTAAATTGGCTGAATAAAATCGAGAATTCAATATCCCACCCAAATTATTGTTCTGATTGATATTATTTGTATCAAAAAACATATTCGCACAGATGTGGAATCGAAGGAAGAAAAACGATTTAATTCAAATTCAGTTCAAAGTTTGGCATTTTTACAAAACTGGTCAACTTGTAACGACTGTAACCCCTATGAAAAGTTCGATAATTGACTTTGACTAGCAGTCAAATTGTAGCTTTCTTCAAAAACTTTAAAATGACCACTGGTAAAAGTCAATTGGGAGCTACATCACTTTGAAGCAAGCCCGAAAATCGTTGAAATGTTCTCTCAGCAAATAGCTCATAGAAATTGGTAGGTATTGGAAGGAAGAAAGTTCGAGGGGTCTAGAAGGACTTTTTATAGGCCCCAGGGCCAACAGGGGCCTTAGAAAAAATCCCAAAAAATTTTTTTTGTACTATATCAACATGGTATTAACGGGAAAAAAATTTTTTGGGATTCGTTCCAGACCCCCCGGTGCCGGGATTCGATGATTTGCTCCGAAATGGCCCATATTCAGATTAACGAGGACTTTATGCCCCGGCAGTGACACATTAATCGGTTGCCTTTTCTCGGAATGAACAATCAAAGAAAATTTCGTCCTTTTTCGCCTTTTTTGCCAATTTTAGTAACTTAGATAATAGATATAAAGATGAACTTTGTTTCAAATATTTAGAAAATTTCATTGTCTACAATATGGTGCTACATAGAACAATCGAAATATCAAGACAGAAGAGCCACGAGCAAAAAATCCGATAAAATGCAAAATCGCGCAGTATTTGATGATTCTAATTTTTTGCACAGGCCAAAAATATTCGAGAATATCGATACTTGTGCGCGAGTTCATATATATTCCAAAAAGTCGAAAAATACACCTTAAAATCTTCGGGAGTGAGATTTAAGGCTGGCACATTTTCGACACTCAAAGATCAATATTTCCATGTGATATGGCTCTAATAATTATTTCAATTTAAGAAAATCCAACGGAATTGGAAATATATCCCGTTACAAACCCTTGATCATCCTAAGTAAGGAACGCCCCGTATCCCATTATATACCCGAATTATTATCTCTTAGCTACATATTCCAAGGTTATGGCGTTCGAACACCTGCTGAGTTTTGCTCTCCTCATGATGCTGTTGAGATGGTGGATCTAAGACCCTAGTGATAGGAAATATGGGTGGAGATATGGGTCTTATATGCTGAATTCCACGCCAAAGCGACCTACGGAAAGGGGTCATCTCTCAGATTCTTTTTTAACCTTTTTCATTCGATCCTATGGCCCAAAATAGGAACTTCGGACCACCTATGGGGTCCAGAAAGAATTTCTCCTCTCCATTGCACGCACATACGTAAACAGACCGAAAATTCATCGTGTAAAAATCGATTTTTATTCACGAAAATGAGAATATTTCGAGTTTTTGGATAGTTATCGATTTGCGAGTTGCGGCACCTGAAAGGGCATCAGAAAACCTATCGAAAACATCGTCGGAAATTCCTTCTCTGTGATTTGGGGGCCACCGGAAGGCAAACAAGTGTTTTTCACTGAAACGTTGATTCCTCAAAAGGCCGTTTTTTTATTTTTTGAAAAATAGATATTTGACGTGAATATTTGCGTTCTTTCGAAAAGAATGGGTTTCGGAGAAGTTTGGGGCGATCCAAGTGACTTACGAGCCATTTTTTGAAAACTTGGTCTTTTCGGTTTCGAAAAAGGCGATTTTCTGCTCATGCGCACAAACGTAGACTTTCGGCGCCATGTTCAATGGAAATCTGACAAAATTTCCTATAAAATGACTACCCGCAAAGTTGAAATTCATGCACTGAAACAGGATCTGCAACGATTAATTATATGGAATCAGAATCACATGAAAATTCAGCCCATTAACGCCTTTGTGGCGCCTGCTGAGATGACACATCTACGAGATCTTCTCGGGACTCAATTTTGAGGACGACATGGTTTCAACGTGAAATTGTCTGAACTTTCAAAATATGAGATGGAAAATTCATCGCATATTTATGCAATTTTGAATGTGAAAAATAGTATTTTCTGGCAAGAATCGAATGTAGCACCTCGGGTTCGCCTCAAACGGGGTTCTTCATCGCATATTCTGAAAGTTCATACAATTTTACATTGAAACCATGTGGTCCCAATTTTTTTCAGGTCAATTTCGTACTCAAAATTGAGTCCCGAGAAGATCTCGTGAATGTGTCATCTCAGCAGGCGCCACGAAGGTGTTAATGGACTGAATTTTCATGTGATTCTGATTCGACATAATTAATCGTTGCAGATCCCGTTTCAGTGATGAATTTCAACTTTGCGGGTAGTCATTTCATAGGAAATTTTGTCAGCTTTCCATTGAAAGTGGTGCCAAAGTCTACGTTTGTGCGCATGCGCAGAAAATCGCCTTTTTCTGGAACCGAAAAAATCAAATTTTCAACAAATGGCTCATAAGTCTCTTGGACCGCCTCAAACTTCTCTGAGACCCATTTTTTCGGAGGAACGCAAAATTTCACGTCAAATATCTGATTTTCGAAAAATAAAAAGATGGCTTTTTGAGGAATTAACAATTTTGTGAAAAACACTTGTTTGCCTTCAGGAGGCCCCCAAATCACAGAGAAAGAATTTCCGATGACGTTTTCAATAGGCTTTCTGATGCCCTTTCAGATGCCGCAACCCGCAATTCGATAGTTATCCAAAAACTCGAAATATTCCCATTTTCGTGAATAAAAGAGCATCGATTTTTACACGATGAATTTTCGGTCTATTTACGTATGTGCGTGCAATGGAGAGGAGAAATTTTTTTTGGAGTCCATAGGTGGACTGAAGTTCCCATTTTGGGCCATAGAATCGAATGAAAAAGGTCAAAAAAGAATCTGAGAGATGACCCCTTTCCGAAGGTCGCTTGGCGAGGAATTCATCATATACATATTTTCATAACTAATTCATTACAATTTTAAGGCTCTACCTCCACCTGATTATGCCACCTTTCAGCCAAGCAGCGTAAGCCTTCTCATACACTTCTTATTAACAGGCAACAGTAGAATATTACTGAAGCGAGGTAAATTGAATTTTGATTCATCCTAGTGTTTAATGGCAAGTCGAAGACCCGGATAGAGCGAAGAGAATTTGTAGCATACTGGTGGACCGTGACCCCGGCCCACCACAGGACCGTGACCCCCGGGGGTCACGGCCCACCATAGGACCGTGGCCACGGCCCACCTCTGGACCGTGGCCCCCGGGGGTCACGGCCCATTGCGTTTTCCCCGGGTTGCGAGGCCATGAGCTTTGAGATCCTGACTCGGGTGCTTTGAGTTCTCACAAAGATTGGAATTTTACAGACCTCTCGCTATAGATTCTTTTTACATGTAATACTGAGTGGTTCTCGTCCATCAATGCATAAAGTCAGCCCATTCTTTTTGATTCTCCCAGTAAACTTTCGAGTAGAATGAAGAACATATTCAATGCAAAAACGTGCTCCTTCATTCTGAGATAGTGTACCGAGATAGTCATTGAGGTAGATTCTTAACAAATGAGAGTCGATCATATCGTTGGACGAAAAAACATTTGTGTGTACAGTTTTGCCATTGGATTACTTATTCTATAAGAAACCAGCTTTTGTCGGGCTGAGCTTCTAAAAATCGCTTGACTGCATCGCTGACCACTTCGCGGGGCATCCCTCGATCTCTCGCTTTGCGAAACTCGGGTCGGCGGCGCGTGTCAAGTGTTTGCGGGCAGTTTTGTATCCCACATCGTATCCGCACTTTCATGGACATTAGCTCGGTACGAGTTGGCCCAGCCCGCCGATGTCACGCTCCATTACATAAATGAAAGACGCCGGCGCGCCGCTTAGGGTGTGTCCACAAATGAAGCGTACGCACTGCTCACGGCTCACAGCGCATACCCACGGCTCACGTGCGCCATGCGCTGCTCATCGGATTTTAGCCGGCGAGTGACATGGATTTCCCGGAAGATCGTCATCCATTCTCGATCGCTAACCTCAAGTTCTGTATTGGATCCAGCCGGTAACAAGGGAAATCCGTATCACTCGTAGGCTAAAATCCGATGAGTAGCGCATGGCGCACGTGAGCCGTGTGTATGCGCTGTGAGCCATGAGCAGTGCGTACGCTTCATTTGTGGACACACCCTTAGAGATCGTGCACGGCTTCCGCGTGCAGGATCTCGCCAGATTGATGAGCTTGAGCGCGGCGCTCGAAATATCAGTGAGCCGATGGTAAGGGTGAAGGGCCCGCGCTCGGGATGAGACACCCTCGCTTCACTTAACGAATAGAGATCCGCGAAAATTGGTTGTCCCGTGCACCAGTGGTTTCCGGTCGGGTAGCATTGGCTCTCGGCATCCGAGTTCTCTGCTGGCTCTAATATCGCGTGATGAAGAGCCGAGCGGGCGATAATTTATCCAAGCTAGACCGGTTTATGCTCATATACCCGGGAAACTCACTCCACGCAGAGCGATTATTGAAATTCAACAAATATTTTCGTTATGGTAACGGACCGAGCGCTACGATGAGCCGAACAATTTCCTCGATTAATAGTTTGTAATTAGCGCAAAAGCATCGACGCTCATTGAATTACCGATGCGGCAGCTCCCTTTCCCGTGTTCTCACTCCCTCGTTGGACGGATGAGAGCTTAGCACGCGCCCCGCACCATTTGCTCGCGTACGCAATTCGATCCCGACACGTTCAGTGCGCTCGATTGAGCTTGTGCATCTTGTTTTTGCTTTTGCTCGTTTTAATTCATAGCCCAAATCAACTTTCGCATAGACAACATAAGCCCCTGTTTGAAATGTATCAATTCATATACAGCTCAATGCACCTCGCAATCCGACCACTTCAACTTCATGTTAACCCCTGCAATCGTCGTATTTAAAAAGATTATTCATTGTAAGTTTGAGTTGATGGATGACGCAAAAGGATCTTTCTCCGTCAATTCTTATGCTCAGATATATTTTTCAGAAGTTTTCCAAACCATACCAGAGGGAGGAGTCGCACTTTCATTCGTTAAAAGTTGTCTCGCATTGACAGCTGCAACAGTACATCAAAACCTTGTGCGCGCGTGCCAATTTCGGATGCTAGGGGAACTTGGATTCCCTAGAGCAGATGATAATGATGAATCTTGGCTCGCTTGGGAGCCCGGAATAGCCTAGGATGATTTTTTCTGCCTAAGAACTTGAAAACCTCGTCTGAGGTTACATGTTGAATCCCCTCGCTGATATTATTCACTACAGCGGACATGTTCAATTTCAATATGTGTAATGACTTGATTGTCGCGAGATTTTGACATTTTTCTCGAAAAAGGCTCGGTCATTGACTTTTCCCGTATCAGGCAATTTTTCCGAGACTGGGGAGTAAGATACCTGAATCAATTACGTGGTTATTCCACAGCAATTCGCAATACTAGATAGTTCGTGAAAAGTCATTCCATATAACTCAGGACTAATTAGGCTTATCAGTCGTTCATGGATTTTTTGATCATGGATACTCAATTGAGCCGACCTTTGGTATCCGAATTCAATATAGACGATTCGACGGTGCCCAGCTCTATGATGCACTATCGGTGATTATCGACCATGACCGGCTGAATTGGACATTGTTAACATTGCCCGAGCATTGCCGACAATGACCGGTGTCGGACATTGCGCGTAACATTCATATAGGAACGGAGAAAGTGCACCCTCGTGAGCTCAAAAAGAATGTTCCTCATCAATCCATAAGCAATTTGAGATTTATTGCAAAGTCGGTCAAATTTTGTCAGTAGCAACTCAAACAATCAGCTTGTCACTTGTTTCAAACGCATCCTAGCCATTCAAAATTACTGCTATCGTGTTTAGCAGCTCAAAATATGTAGGATGTCATACCTCCAACACGCCCCTGGTCTACTACAACAATAAGCTACAAGATTTGTGAGCTTACGAAAGTAGCAAATAAAGTTGGAATAGCTGTTTTCAGGAAAATCAGTTTTTTGTGACTTGGAAAAATTCCTGCTACGGAGGCGCGAAACTGGAAAAGGATTTGGTTGCTACGTCAAAAAATACAGAAAAAAAACTTCGGGCGGTCAATGCAATACTTCTAGTGTGATTGTTGGACCATTATCTAACGCTCCAAGTAATAAAGGAATGTAGACACCCCTGTATCGATGGATTTATATCTTTTTTCGAAAATTTTTATATCTCTTGAGATCTCGGTACGCTCAAGCACTAAGACTATAGCGAGAGTTCCACTCACAGCGACGAAAGGTCCAGAGTGAACGGCCCTGCTCGCGGGAGCGAGGGTGGAATATTCGTTCCTTGAGATGACTGTTTGTAGAGCTCGAGAAGGTTTAGCTGAAGCTGCAGTTTCATCCTTCGGCATTCATACGAGCGGTTCGAATTTTCCAAGAGCTTTTCTCATCGGCTCAGGCTGGCTGCGGCTCTCATTCTCAATCAGAGCGAGATGCGAGGTGAAAAACCTCAGACTCGAGATACATAATCGCGAGGGGTGGCACGAGAGCCGGAGGGCGAGGAGAGAAAAAGAGGCCGCCTGGCCTGAGTGCAAGCCGACGGAGGAGATGTACCGAGAGAGGATGAGGGGGCGGGAGTGGATCGAGGACAAAACAGCGGGTATACCGGCTGCGGGGCTGTACGGAATGGATGAAAAGTGAAACGGCGTGGCTCGCGAGAGGTGGCAGCAGCACTTTTGTCGAGCTTTGGCCCCGTTTGCCGCGCCATCAACATAATGATTCCGCTAAAAACGCCCAGTCTGTAAGGATAGCGTGCGCAGGCTACACACGGACGCTACCAGCGCGAGGCACACTACGACGGGGTTGGGGCGAAAGGGTGTGGGGCGCCAAGACACTAATTTTAAGGAAACGTGGCCTGCACAACGCCACCGGCAAAAAGGGATTACAAGTGCTCGAAGTGAGCGCGCTGTGGCACTTTCGGCACGAGGGAATATCCGCGTCGTCGACCCCCCCCCCCCTCAACCCCATCGCGCTCCGGTAACGGGCACTCTCGCTCTATCGTTAGTGGCAGACTTCTCGCTCACATTTTCAGATTTTGAGCTGTATGCCAGAGAGGCTGAGTGAGTGCTTGTGGGGGAGATCGGAGTATATATCGGGAGAGCATAGACGAGTGCCGAGCGTTCAAAGGGTGATCGAACTCGCTCGGCGCGACAGGGTTGCGATTACGAGCTTCCCCAAGTAAACGTCTCCCGCGTGGATACTTATATTTAGCGAGCGGTGTCCGTTCCGATGTCCATCGACGGATGTCTGATAAGCAAATTTACGCAAACTGCCTGACCCGTCACTGGCGCACAACTTTGTGCAACTTTGCGCTCTCGAGCGTCGGCGTGTTGTCGTCGGCCGCGCGGAAAAATTGACGCGACGCGAGAGCCTGGGCTCTGACAGAGTTGTCCTATCTACGCAGCTTGTATACTTCACGACTCTAGACTTGAACTCTCGAGCGCAGTTGCACATTGCCAAATCTTTACAGCGAGGAGTGGTCCCTCCAGGTCACTCGGTGGAGGTGAGGCCGCATCTCACATGTGTCGCGCCCCGTGTGCCGCGAGAATCAAAACCGCTTCCAAGGAATGCCACACGAGGGGTTGTGCCTTTCGCCTTTCCAATTGTATGATTCGATGCATCGCGTTCTACATATAATGATAGCTACACTTAAAATCAATGTTCATACGCCATGACAAACTCCAAATGCACCAAAGAAATAAGCATTACTCCAGCTCTTCGTGGATCCATAAATTAACACATTTCGTGCCTGTTCATCCAGACCCACACAAAGACGACTCACGTTTGATTATGCAAGCTGGTGCAGTAGAAATTCTCTCACTCGAGTCCCGAGAGCCTTGACGAAAAATTCGAGTTGCGGAGGTTTTTGAGTTAGAGGGTTTTCAAGAGGCTTGTTAGAAATGACTATCGATTTATAATGCCTTCGAATAAGTTATCTGTTATGAAATCCATCTATTCAGATCACGGTATCGAATTTAGTGATGAGCATACTTCATTAAATGTATCGCAGAAAATAATAATAATCGCCATCCGGCAAGAAGAAAACTATGCTTTTGTTGAACTACATAATGGGCTACATAGCCCGTATATTGATAAAATGAAATAAAATAAAACAAAATAAAAATATTTTGAAAGTTTTCAAACCCCAGCTCTCACAAAAAACCAGCTATTTTTGCTTGATATAGACTGCAATCTTTACACAATCTATAGCACTCTTCAATAGATGTACTTGAAAATATTTTGTTCCCGATTGCTTCAGCTCCCTTGGTATAATCTGACAGCGCTGAGAGCTCGTCGTGCACCATGGGCGTACAAGGAAAACTCCATCAAAATCAGATTCTCGATTAGCGCCCCTTTCTTCTTCCACCCCCAATTCATACCGAGTAGGTCACACTGCCAAAATTATTTTGATACTCAAATGATCTTGTAAAGCGATATTTTGACATCCAATGCTTTTATATCATCCTGATTTCGAAATTTGTCAGACAAGTAAGTTAGTGTTAGAGAGTTTTTGATTCAAATTAAAGGCAAATTTTTATAGAATTTTCGAGTTAACAGGGGTTTAGCCGGCAAACTTGATTTCGAGTTGGGGCTTCCAATTTACCATGTAGTTCTTTTGAGTTAGGGAGGATTTTCGAGAGTTCGGATTTTGACTTTGGGTTAGGGGGTTCTCCGAGTTACGACACATCAATTCTTTAATGTTGATGTATAACATCAAAAAATGTCATTCGATACTCGCGCAGACTAATTTTTGCTTCTGGTCATGTTATCGGGTGCGGGAAAAGCGAATGTACGCACGTGTTAGCTACTCCATTGATAAGATGCTCACTCTCGGATTCGGCATGAGAATTTCTGGCGAACTACAACTCTCGCATGTTTGAACCGAAATTCACGTCATTCTGAGTTGATTTCATGGCAGTGAATATCTGACTGTTTCAGATTTTTGTATGCTTATTGTGGTATATGATAGAGACCCCCCCCCCCGCAAATGAAGCTTTACAGATAAATCATGCGTTTCGAATCTTGGCACTCTTCCACTACGAGCATAATGCATCAGTGCCTCACATATTCCAATGCGTATGTGTAAAGATGGAGATAAATGACGGAGTCCATCTATTCAGATAGAGCAGGCAGTAGAGAGCGAGTAGTCCCTCATGGTTAGAGAGAGAATGATCCGCGGAACAAACGATGGAAAAATTGAGATGGATAGGAGTGAGAAAGTGATGAAATAAACGAAATAGAAAGAGACGATCGGAGAGCAAGAGGACGAAGAGTAGGAAGAGAGCGTGAAAGCCAAAGATAAGACACTATTTGGAGCGATTCATTCGGTGTTCTACATTTGAAGAATGGGCTTTATGGCCTTCTTTGCCTTGACAAAAGAATCTCGCGATAAAAGCTGCCCAAAGTCTTCATCTTGGGCAGCTTTTCTCCATCTCTTTAATACCACCACTCTCAAGACTGAGTAATCTGGCCTGTATAAGAAGCAAGATGTAGTTGCAGAAGAAACTGTAAATGCATATCGTCTTTGATAATTCCGAATTATACCTTCATTTTGTACATTCAGTTTTGCTACAATCATTAAATAGACATCGATCGAGATAAATTTGACTGAAATGTTATCTTCTGCTGGAAAAAAATAATCCGTAGGGTTTAACCTACCGATTCTATTGAAAGCGTCACACAATTATAGTTGAAATCCAGCTCAAGCAGAGAATCGCTTCACTCGAGTTTTTTAGCTATTGAGATGACCCAACGGAATTCTTTTGGTAATCGACTTGGCTAGAACCTAATTTTTGCACAGACGTCTAAGAGTGGGTATGGCGCAGGGTATCGTGATGGAGTGCTTGCGAAATTTTCGTTTTACTGTCATTGTGAAGACACTTGAGCTCATTTTGTGGTCGCACAGCACAGAATGGACCCTGAGTGTGCTCAGAAGGCGGTAGAGCGAGTGTGCATAGCTGTACGAAGGATTCCGCCGAAAGTGTGGTTTTTATTTTTATTCGTTTTTTTTATTTTAGGAAGTAAACGGCCATAAATGCCCTTTCACACAAGGATATCACAAAATACAGCTAATAATCAATAAATATGTGAGATCACAGTTTATCAGCCCTGGAAGTTGACAATTGGGTTAGAAACATACAATAAACGTATGAGCAGCTGCCCATTTTGGCTCTATATATCGGGGATCATAATTTCATCTCACTATTAACCAACTATAATTGCACAACTCGAATCAACTCATCATACAGCGCAGTCGTGTTTGATTTCGATATCAATAGACTCTTAAGGTTGACTAGCGACTCTCGATTCTGTATTTCCCCAGGTAACAAGGTCCACATTCTCCTAATATATTCTGTGCGTGGTTGAGTAATACATAAAATGAGAATGGCAACACAATTCACTGATACTGCGGATATGACGCAGGAATATCCAACCATTCTTTCATTGAACATGCTATTGACCTCGCTATTGACGCAGTCACTGGTAATAGATTGTTTTTCATTTTATAGGCCACTACACAATCATGGTAGGTACGAAGTTCCGAGAGGCTCATCAAATTGAATTCTCTACGAGCATTTGTATAATTGTGATCGGTGAAATGCATAGGATGACCACTCTTATAGCAAAGATATCTCAGGATTTTGTTCTGAGCTTTTTCCAACCTCACTTATAAGTATTTCAAGTTAGGAGACCATATCACAAAGCCGTGAGTTAATATCGGGATGACTAGAGTCTTATACAGGCACAGAATAGCTCTAACATTTGTGAATTCAGCAGTGGAGCGCTTTATGAACCCTTTATCATTTTGTGAGCTTTTGTTAACATGTCATCAATATGAACGTCATATTTTAGACTGGAGTCAAAATGTATCCCTAAATCAGAAACCTCATCCACTCTCTGTAATTCGGACCCGTCAAGGAGATATTGATATAGAAATTTTGTTTTAGCTCGAGTAAATGATATGAGACGACATTTCTTTTCATTGATTCTAATACCATTTTACTTCGCCCATATCAACATTTTGTCTCGTGCCCGCTGTAATAAGGATGCAACCATTGGGGAGTTGACCTTTGTATGAATTTTGACATCATCCGCATAGATTAGAAACTGAATCTGTGGCATATTGATCATATCTCCAATATCCTTTACGAATAAAATGAACAAAATTGGACCGAGATGAGAGCCTTGTGGTACACCAGACGGAGTAGAGAAGAAATCAGATATGAAATTCGAAATTCTTACTGCTTGGGATCTATCTGCAAGATATGGTGCGAACCAACTATGTACATTACCTCTAACTCCTGCATTGAACAATTTTGCTAGTAATCTCGTATGATCGACCGAGTCAAAAGCTTTGGCAAAGTCTACATAAATCGAATCTACCTGCGAGTCGTCCTTCAATGAATCCACAAGAAAGTCCTAGTTTCCCGTCTTCTAAGCTCTTTCAACTTTCTACGACTTGGAATTCACTTTGTAGCAACTTCCTAAGGTATATTTTGTTGGCTTACAACTAAGTTGATAGTTTTTGTGACGATTCCAGCGTTCCTGTATTTTATATAGTGCTTGATAGAGGGCCAAAATGTCGATTCCGTCCCCCGTAGAAAACCTACCTCTAACTCTTGCATTCACTGCAACGCATATTCAGAGTCGAAAACCCTCATGTGTAGCTATGCACTTCAATTTGTAATACTTCAAACAACATATCCCACCACTTTGCGAGTCAAAATTACTTGCGTAGTTCGCGCACGGACATCCGACATTTTGAAGACGGATTTGCACCGAAACTGCTCGCACAGCACTGATTAGGTCGGCAAAGTCCCCGATCGTCTATTGAGCCTTTCTAACCAATGAGGTTGATTTCCAGATACCCAAATACACCTAATTCTTGCGCGACATTTGGAAAACTTATGTGTGTGTGTGCGTGTATACATATATATGAGTCATTCTGGAGCAAGCTGGACAAAACCGTCACCAGGGGGTCTGAGAAAAATCCGCAAAATTTTTTTTCCATTAGTACTATGTTAAAATAGTACGAAAAAATTTTTTTCAGATTTTTTCGCCCCCCCCCCTGTGGGCCCCAGGGCCCATGAAAGGGCCATTTTAGACCCTTTTTTAGCCTATTCTAGGAAAATCATAGTTCCAACGCAATTCAATATTTTTCAACGCACTTGGGCGCATTTTCCTCGTCAAGACTAGTACTTTTGAAAAAAAAAATTGTCCAAGGCCACTTAGTGAGCCTGACGACTTCTGCAAGCTAATTATTGAGAGCAAATTTTAGCGATTTTTGGGCCTGCTTCAAAGCGATCTAGCTCCTACTAGACATGTGATAATCGACTTCTGCAGGTGGTCATTTTAAAGGTCTTGAAAAAACCTACAATTTGACCACTTGCAGAAGTCGATTATCGTACTTTTTATAGGAGCTATAGCCGATACAAGTTCAGCTATTTACGAAAAAGTCGAAAATTCAGGACTCGATTCCAAAAATATATCTTAATTTTTTTTCACCAAACTTGTGCGAAAATGTTCTTTCAGACACCTACTTTCAGTAAAAAAAATTTGGCGGAGGTTATTTTTTTTTTGATTTTTTTTGCCGAGCGTTACAAAATGCCGCATTTCGTGGTTTTAGCAAAAACGGCATCTTCGACCACGGTCACATATGCTCCCATCTGGACTGATGTGCACCAATCTGTGTGAAAGTACTCCCCAAAGTACCCCCAAGTACGTGTAAGAAGTTGCGGGGACGAGCCTCCAGCCAGGAGCGAGCTGTAGGTTCTATTTACCGTGTCAAAAATAGGCATTATTTAGGCTATTCGAGCGATAAGCGACCGAGAGCTTGATTTTACTTGTTCTGGCTTACAAATGAGATAATGGGCTACAGGGGGGGCCGAAAAAATCTGAAAAAATTTTTTTCGTACTATTTTAACATAGTACTAATGGAAAAAAATTTTGCGGATTTTTCCCAGACCCCCCTGGTGACGGTTTTGTCCAGCTTGCTCCAGAATGACTCATATACACACACACACACACGTGTTTTCAGAATAGCGTAATATTTTTTTGTCCATTCGGTCCCCAAGTTGTGCTCTTCTCCAACACGCTATATCGCTTTGTGAAACACATCTTCTCGAAATATTTGGTTGCATAACAGAAAATCTATGTGGAAAAGAGTCTAGGCTTAGTTGCTGAGCAGTATAGCAATTACGTCCCTGTCCTTCCCGTCCCTCTCTACGACACCTGAAACTTGACATATCTTTCCATGGGTTAAATCTTGAGAAATGCAGATCTAGATACTTTCTGTTTGTGCTCAAACAAGTGTAAATCAACTGCTATGAGACACCGGAACTCGTCTGGGGCTGAAATAATTTTTTGACCCAAATCACTCCCTGTGACGATTTTGGCACTAAAAAATCACAATCTCGTCGGAATCACCCATATGTCATTTCTGGTCCGCGGCAACATCAGAATATATTTATTTTTTCCATTCAGCTCCCGCCATCACGGTACCAACAATCCGTATCTGGGAAAAAACCAGGATGGTTCATCTTCTAGCTCAGTCGGTTTCGAAAAAAAATGCCGTTGCGGACTCATTTGAATAGCTAAAAAAACTCGAGTGAAACGATTTTCTGTCAGAGTTGGATTTCAACAATGATAGTGCGTCGTAATTGGTTGAGAATTTACGAATATACTTGATTTCGGGCTTATTCTCCATTGAGTAAGATTATTTTGAGATACGTAATTCAAAAGGGTACTCTGGTGGTCGGCTAATAACGCTCATCAATAAAATTTTGGGGTGAGAATGTCACATCGATTGGACCATGATTTTCTCGCGTATTTATCCAGGGATAAACCAAATCCACAGCCAGTTTTGCGACTGTAACTCAAGATATTTTTGCTGGAAGGGAAAAAGATAATTTCCTGGCGTAAACGAAAATCTTGACGTCTCAAAATGGAGCACGGGGTCGTATTGAGGCTGTCATTTTGCCTCGGTAGAGCATAAAGAACTCTTTTTCTCGTTATTATTGATTGTTAAGGATTATTGCAAAGACACGTGTTCTTACATGTCTTTGATACCCAAAACGGGCTGCGTCGGAAAATACACCGGAGAATAAATAAGAAAACCACAGCCTTGCTGATGAGATATTTCGACCCCAAATTCGGTCCTCGGGGCAGTTTATGGAGATTGGATCATAACTGGACACTTTTTCGAAGAAAATGAATCAGGTTTGAATATATTTTTTTCAGGTGGACAGAGAAATTCGTCCAGGACTGCGTCATAGAGAGACGCAAATACCTATCAACAGCGATCCTCAGCTTCAAGATAGAGTGAGTAAATAATCCCATGTACTTCTCACATAGCTATATAACCGTTCAAATAAACATGAAATTATAAGATTCATCCGAGAGACAACGACAACAATTCTTCTTGTCTTCTTTCCCAAACGCATGGACAGATCCAGTCACGCTTTGTTTCGGAAAACAATAATGATTCGGATTATAGAGAGTTGACGCGTTATAGCATGACCCTGCCAATTATCAAATGACCGGTTAGCATTTTTATTATGATTAGACGCTTTTATTGCACTCCACCGAGTTAATAGTCCTTACGCTAGTAACATCTCGTGAATCTAATAAGAAAAAAACATCTCTTGAACATTATAGATCCGGTTTTATTCTGCGTGGCCGGAAGTGTCGTCGCTCATCGAGCCCGCTCGGATTTATGAAACTGTTCCTAGGCTGTGACATGTCTGCCCGCACCTCACCCCGGGTTGCCAAAATTTCTACTATCGTCTGCTATAGTCTATGCTAATCCAGTCGTGCATACTGTGTAGTCTGTTGCCGCTGCCATTCAGCCCATTTAGTATTTTCCTTCTCTTTCCTTACGGTCGCGTTTTTCTCGTGTAGTTGAGTAAATGCCTAATTCCTTTACTGGACATCATCCTAATCCATCAGTACCGATTAAGGCCATGCGGTAGCCGTGCAAGCTAAATTTTGTTCCAAGTGTTCTCGAATTCTCTTGCGATTTGGGCTTGCCGACGAGTTATGCCACACTTGTTATCATCCAACTTGGATGGCTCAACTCGTCGTTTAGCTCAACTCGTAAAAGAATTCGAGAATTTTTGGAACAGAAATGTGTATATCTTATAGGTTAGGATGTACCAGAGGCCCAGTGGTTCCCACTTTTCTGCAATAATTTAATGATTTGGGCTGAACGTTGAGTTGTCGATTATAAGTCGGACAATAACAATAACTAGACAACTCATCTCAAACTTTGTACCATTAAAATTTTCACATAAGTGGTGAAAGGAACTCCACGGCCGTGTTGCCCGGCTACCGCATGCTTTTAATAAGTTCACGCACCTTATTTTGAATATGGGCTGGATCTAGTGTTTGGATCGCGTACTCAGGTTACGAGTAATCCTTTGATTATGGGTATGATGCAGGGTGAACCGATATCAGCGATCGAAAGACAATGTTTGTCTTTGGACTTTGTCTATACTTACTGTCTGCTGCATCCGAAAATGAGTGTGACTCGCGACATAATAATGGTGCTATATTTTATTAATACGATAAACCCAATTACCCATAGCTTCATTATTCGCCACCGTGCCAAGCACACGTATGTACCTTCGCTGTAATCCCTCATACGTCGTGCAATTTTTTCCCGGTACTTTCCATCGGTGTACCGAATCCCATCTTTTTCACACCATACAGAAAACAGAATCCTCTCGCAAATTCTACAGCGTTCGTTGTCCAGTGCATAAAAGCGTTTTTCAAAAATTCGTTTCAACTCTTATTATTTTTTGAAAAGCAGACGGCAAAAATGACTTAGATTGATTTCGTTTGGAGTGGAGGATTCGTCGGAAAAGGATTTTCAATTTCAAAATAGATATCAGAGGGCATTTTACGCGTACGCGTGCACGCTAATCACTAAATCACTCGTATTAGAAAAGCTGATCAAGATCGGGGTTGTACTTAGAAATTGTTCTATCAGCTATAGCAACAATCACATGACGTAGCCTAGAATTTCAAGATGTGACAACTTGCTCATGAACCTGCGGATTTGTATGCGGAAAACCTTACTGCATGAGTGTTCTGTATTCATTCATCAATTTACGACGTGAACTATTGGCAAGATACGAGGGTCAAGAAAGATGGTCCTTGAATAATTGAAAGTGGTAATATCTCAACCAGTTTCGTAAGTGAATTCGCTTTTACGTATTAATAGGGAAAGAGTATGCACTTGATCGAGTACGGCATGAAGGAGAAAGGGCGATAATTAACGATTAGTAGCCGAGTCTCAGGTGCCACTTTTGCCACGATACTCATTTGAGTTTCAGAATAGCGAGAAAAGTGGAGGGTATGGGATTATAGAACGCAAACGAGAGCTCTGTTCACCCCTTTGGCTAACCCTTGACATTCGCCCGCATGCGTGAATTTTGAACCGCACCCCACGACGGTCAACAATAGATTTAGCCATCAAAAATGTCTTCAATATCATTAACTGATGCCCAGAATTAAGAGTTTATAATTAGTCGGCGAAGTGTGTGACTAACTTATCAAAACCAATCATCATCAGATAAAGTAGAAAACTGCATATAGTAATTCGAATCGAGAGCATATGCTTCTTCCCGATCAGAAACGATCGTCATGTGTTTTCCAAATTTTGATCCGATGCTGGAATAGACTGATCCAACCTTGATCAAACAATGTAACACCTATTTAACCAAATGTTTTATCAAAAGTCTTGAGAATAAGAAAACATTAATCTCAAATCTGCTGTTTTCAAGATTACTTAATAGCGCTCAGTTTTGTGGCGAAACAACCTTTTGTCACGAGTGGAGATGAACAGGATGAACCGGGATGGGTTTTTGTGCCCGACATGTGTGATCCATGTTTCGAATTCAAGTCCTCTGACTGAGAACCTGCTAAATTTTAATAACAGCCTTACCTAGTCGGGTCAGACTGTGATTCCAAGTTGGATCAAACTTGGATAAACAGTTCAAACGCTTTGAACTTGTTTCTGATCGGGTTGACAAGTTTCGATTAAATTGATTGATTCGTATTCATAATTCGGTCTAAAAAATTTTGGTTTCCCGCAACTCACCCTTGGCGAAGGAGGGAAATTTTCATTCACAATTTAGCTCGATCAACATTGGAAATTTATCTCGATACACTGAACAATTTCATTATGAGTGCTGATGACTGACAACCAAAATACGTTTGGGGAGCCTTTCAGCGATAATAATAGTTTATGTATCAAAATTATCTCCGATTTTTTCGATGGATCCATCAAGTATGAATTCTTGGTGTGGTCTCGAGCGATCATTATGGCGAATGATCAGTTTTCGAGCTAAATTTCACATTTCAAATGAATACACTCGTCGACTCGATATCGACTACTTATGTTCTGAAACTCGGCTACAATATCGAGGAACAAAGTCTGTATTATTGAGTGAATGATACACTAGTTCCCGATGTTGCCCTACTACCGAAGGTTCCGTATAATGTAATAATCAATATTGAATACTGAGTCTCTGTTACAAGCGGTTTAATATCACCCTACTGGCTATTGTCATTAGAAACAAATACAAAACCCTGCCCCACTGAATGCAAAGTAAAGACAGAGCCGTCAGATTCTGCGACACATCTCTGCCAAAGCTCAATGTACAATACAGCCCGTATACACGACCTGCAGATGCATTCACCGAGCTTTCAATATTCAGCACCATTATTGAACCTACTTTATCCACTGTGCGCAGCACAGGCTATACACATTTTGACTCGTCTGCCATGCAAAATTGTCAAAAAAGTGCAATCTGAACACATTGCATAGTTCGAATGATAATAATTTATAGAACAGCCATTACCAAGTATCGTAGTTTTCGCGGAAAATCGTTGCAGAGATCATGATGAATGACACATTCATCGAGCATACCTGGCAGAATCTTTTTTTTATGTCCATGACAGGGGCAATTCAACTACGCACAGTTCCCCACGAATCATCTTATGCAGGTATTTTCATGACTCAATCAAAGTAATTCGTCACAACATTATAAACATTGAGATCTTTAAGAAAATTTTCTGCAGGGCAGATTCTGTCATGGCACATATTTTGAGGAACGTAATGCGCCCAAGATATTTCGGACCTTTATAGATCTCCGAGTCGACTGAACGGGTGTAATAATCGTAGTGATGAATCAGAGAGAAACCCCAGGGAAGAACCGACGCGCGACGCTCGCGGATCTCTCGCAAAATTGAGCGCCTCTCGCCGATGGTTGTCCATCGAACGGCAATCGATTTGTGCATGACTGCAAAAAATTCAAGTGCGAAACTTTGAGCAACAGTTAGCTCATATGATACGCACAAGAATCGGTGTGATGGACTCGGTCGGCGGATGTGCCATGACGAGGCTGTCTGCACGGGAAGGGGCCACGTGGACGACCCGTGTGGACGACGACGGTCACGTCAACCAGCCGCAAGGCACGATACAGCGCTCGCGCGCGCACAATTATCTCTCAGTTTGGCGCGGACGAGTTGGCCGGGCATCAGCTGTCGCGGTCGCAGCCGCTCTTATCCGTCCTCAATTTCCGCTCGCTGCAAAACGCCTGATGTACAACATATATTGCCAACTGTTCAGCCAATATTCGCATAAATCCGAACAAGCAGTGAGTGTATATCGGAGTTGGGCATATTTTTCAAAGCTCGTGGATTCTTCCGAGAGCTTGGTGGAAAGCGAGCTCGGAACAAAAGTGAGTGGTCTCTGAATTTGTCTTATCAAACCGCGGTGCCAACTATTCAAGTGTAAAGAATTGGCAACGACCTAGGAAAGTTGTCAGGATCGGCCCAAGCTAATCTCGTACTCTTATTCGCTTTCGAGGCAGATTTCCAATTAGCGGTAATTTCTCACAGCGTGCGTGGCCAGTATACGTGGCATTCGGTCCGTATCGCAACACCCAAAGATTGTTATCCTACTTGCAGTTGCATCAACCGTAGAGAGACGACCAAAAAATTTACACTGTTCATATAATGAAGGAAAACAAAAATGTTATCGATAAGTGAGCTGTGAACCGTGGGACAATTACGATCAACACCCTATCGAATGACAATGCTAATCGTTGATTTGGAAAATCCGATCGGATATAGTGTGGAACGATTATTGTTTCAATTTTCAACCAAAATGATCATGCCAGTGGTGGGTTCAGTTTTTTTCGCACTCGGCATTAGAAATGGAATGAAGTGTGCCGTTGCTGCGAATAACACCCCAGCATCCGAACCTAGAGTTTCTCACATTGACGAATAATACGTCACTACAATTTTGTGCATCTAATAATCTTCCATTGCCGCGATAAACTCGTAACAATTCATATTCTAATCATGCTGTACATTTTCACGCCTCGTGTCAATAAAATCCTCAAAGCTGCGAAAATTCTAATTCTACCATCGGTTTCCAAATTCCATCAAAATAATGGTCAATCGGTTCTCATCATCTTGAGCTTCGCGTGTGATTTTCTTGCTATCCATCGTCACTGGACGATTCTTCGTTTTGTCAACAAAGTACAAAGTGTCTCAAAAGATTTTTTTTTCGACCGATGGAAAATGAATTCCTCCTCAACTTTTCTCGGCGAGCACAAATTCAAGTCTCTCGTTGCACTTGGCTTATTTGCAAGAGTCATTGACGCTGTCCGTTTCCGTTTCTGTTCACGCAATGGAGCTAGTAGAAGCGCAAGAGTCCGACAATCTAATAGATAGGCAGCAAGAAGGAAAGGCGAATGAAACACAATTAAAGTGGAGTCGCAAGATTCGCTAAGACAAATGAGTGAGCGCGGAAAGAAGTGTTCCGTCAAATAAAGTGCATTCGAGTGCGTGCGCAACGTTCAGTGGAAATGCTTGATTAAGCTGAAGGCTCGGCTGTTGAGGGTTTAATGTACAAGTTGAGAGACGTGTGTAGATTCGAGACGCGTTCATTCGCTTATAATCGAATCACTAGGTATACTTGCTACTGTGAATGTAAATGAGAAGTGAACTGAATCCCAGTGGCTTGTACGTCGAATGTCTCCTACTCAATAATTGAATGGCCAATCAATCAGGGTCGGAAGTTGGAGATTAAATCTCAAAAATTTCCACTGGTACACTATGATAGTACAGTGTAATCAAATGTATGAAGTTTCAAAAAATTCATCGTGTTATTCTAAAAACATAACTTCCTTAAAATATGAGCCTATCTGCAATATCGCAACTAAATACTTATACATTTCACAACTCGTGGGTTGTGAAGGAGTATAATCTGGCAAGTATTTCAAGTTTATGCTTTTTTGTGGATATTTCCAGATTGTGCAATACAACATCTTCTCTCGAAACAATCTACTCAGATATTTCCTAAGAACAACTGCAATTCCAAGGATCGTATAATACACCATATTCCAAGTCCTTGGAACGCGGATTTCCTAAATTGCATATCCAACTTTTTGCCTTCGTACAATAACTGCCTGCATGGAGTAAAATTCTGATTTGTATTCGCGAGGGAATTTTATTCTCCAACAAACTGGTCCTATTTAAAAAATTTTCAACTCTTTTAACGTAAAATCAAAGTTATTGGTAATTAGCTGCATGAAGTGTTACTTCTATATAACACTTTCATATATGTTGAGCATTGAAACAACATTGTGTGCAAATCATCCGACGAATAATTTTAAATTTCGATCCAAGTAAACATCTAATTCCAGGAAACAATCAAAGGTGAGAGTATTTCGTCGCATGTTTAATTATGAACTTGAAAATTTACTTACGTAAAGATGCAAAATGCCTTCAAATAATTAAATGTATAAAGGGTGGATGATTCGAGACGGAGCGAGGTATCGGGGATCCAAGCCGAGCGAGAAACGAAGTTGAAAGTGCAGGCGGTGAGTGGGAGCAAAGGGATAGAGCATCGGAGATCGTATAATAAAAATATGACGCGGGAAAAGAGGGAGAGTCGTTCGCCAGAGGGCATTAAACACTCTCGTTACCGGTTAATTCGTGCAATTGATGCGACTCGACTTGCGAGAGCGACGCGCTCGCGCCAGAGTTGTATATAGAGTAGGCGAAACTACCGCCATCGTGTGCAAAAATGATGCAATGGAAATTTTTTGTGGGATACTCACCGCAAGACCTCCCTGATCCTTAAGTCATATGTTCCTAAGCCGTATCTGGGTGCAAAATTGTTTAAACCGAAATTGTTTAAACAATTGAATAAAATTGTTTATTTTGGATTCAAAAGATGTTTTTTAGGTAAATTGGAGCATTTTAAACAGAAAGTTACTCTTGTCATTTTTCTCTAGGATCCATTGTTTTTGCGCTATGAGCATTTTAAAGTTGAAAAAACTCGAAAATCGCGATTTTGAGGCCCGGATTAAAGTGTCATAATGGTGAAAATGTTATGCTATCACTAGGGAAATTTGTCGATTGGGATCTCCTCTACAAGTTGTGATAGCAAAAACCCATGTTCCTCGTCGATTTACCTTCGTTTTTTGAATGTTAATAACGCGTCGTATGGCGCCAGTTCACTGGTGATCGCAATGCTCCCCGCGCCGCGATATAGCAACGTTGCGTCGTCTGCACGCACGAGGTGGGAGCCCGCGAGCATGCAAACGAGCGCCATACGACGCGTTATTAACATTCAAAAAACGAAGGTAAATCGACGAGGAACATGGGTTTTTGCTATCACAACTTGTAGAGGAGATCCCAATTGACAAATTTCTCTAGTGAGAGCATAACATTTTCACCATTATGACACTTTAATCCGGGCCTCAAAATCGCGATTTTCGAGTTTTCTCAACTTTAAAATGCTCATAGCGCAAAAACAATGGATCCTAGAGAAAAATGACAAGAGTAACTTTCTGTTTAAAATGCTCCAATTTACCTGAAAAACATCTTTTGAATCCAAAATGAACAAATTCATTCAATTGTTTAAACAATTTCGGTTTAAACAATTTTGCACCCAGATACGGCTTAGGAACATATGACTTAAGGATCAGGGAGGTCTTGCGGTGAGTATCCCACAAAAAATTTCCATTGCATCATTTTTGCACACGATGGCGGTAGTTTCGCCTACTCTAATAATAGCGCACCGCACTGCGATGCCTAGCCCAATGAGTGCGATGCCCTCCCATCTAATCAGCGTACCAGTGAATTTCTCATCTCTTTCGTGTAATATACTTGTACTTCGCTCTGTTTCCTCGTCACTGAAAACTCGACCCCCTGAAAACGGCGCACGCCCCGGGTCGCCCATGAAAACGAATATTCCGGCCTTAATCCAGACCGAATCAAGCCACCGCAGATTAGCGCCGCGTCACGGTGATAATGGCCAATGCCCGAGGAGCGCAAAAAAAACAATTTAACGGGATAGTCGGTGAAGGTCTCCTAAATAGGGCTGGGGGCCGAGCAGGGTGGCCGCTTGGCTCTTCTCCACTCTCTCTTTTTCTCTTTCTCACTTTTTAATGGGGACAAGCCAGCGAGCGTAAACTTTTCTCTCTGCGCACTCGGCTACTTACTCCTGATCTTGTCTGTTTTTGCGCTCCATTGAGGTTCACGAGAGTTGACGACGATTCCGCGGCTGACGCATTTCGAGCAGACTGCCTGACGAGTTCGATGGGATCCCCCAATATTTCAAATGCCAGTCAAGTGGTATATTGACCTTGCAAAATCTGGATCTTCCATCTTAGGCCTCGGATATCTGAAATCAGGCTAGTGTATTCTCTACCCAGCAAATGTCACAAACTAATTTATCCTCACAATCGGTATACTCATACTTCCCTTTTCAACAGTCTCTTTTTATACTTTTCGCATTGATAAGCGCTGACGGTTCACCCAACAACTCACTCGTTGTACTTTCCAAGTAAAGGACCCCGCCATAAATCATAGGATTTTGGGTTTCAGCTAATCCTGTCCGTTCGGTAGTTGAACGATAGATTGTAACGAGCTGAATGAAAGTCCCGATGGGTGCAAGGACCGACAACGTATCATTTTTGAGTGATTTGTTATGAAAGTTGCCCGAGCTTGCAAGCTAAAATAGGGTTATGCCATATTTACAAGATGCACTACGCACTCGAACTCCTTGTTAGTTTGTTCATTTTTTATCTTGCGAGACCCGCAAATATTTGCAAAAGAAATGGTATATAATTCGATAATATTTGCCCTTTGCTCTTCTAAGATTGCATTGAAAAGTAGTAAAAAATCGCTCGAGTTTGGAAGTACGAATGGGGGGATTGTCTGCGAGTAAAACAAAGCTGTGATATAGTTCGCCCTTGCCCAGGAAAGTACTCAAAGAAGAGCTTCAAAATGAGTTTTTCATAATCAACAGACTCTGGCAATCCCTGAGCAACCATCTGATGCGAAATACCAGTTTCCTTTGATAGATCGATTTACTGCATTCCCGAAAACATTTTCCAGCACTCATTTCCTATCAATGCGTGCGGCATTCATTAATGCATGCGAATATTTAACTAAAACATGGTGACTCTTTTTGGAGGAGCTCTTTCCGGAGAATCTTCTCTGAAGCTTTTTTTTGTGTGTTACTGAACAAGGGCGAGCTATTTCACAGTTCTGCTGGACCTGTGCAGAAAATCTCTCCGACCTTTTTCTCTCGAAGTCGAGCGATTTTGGGCTATTTTCATTATGAAGACCTTCAAAAAGCGAAGGTAAAAAAGCATCAAACAACTCATGAACCCCTATGCAATTGGGGTTCATGAGTTGTTTGATATATAACTCGCAATAAATTGCGAGTTTCATAAGATGTGATAAACAGGCTAACATAGAATTCTAATGCGTACAGTATCTTGTAAACATCGCATAACCCTACTTTACCTTGCAAGCCCAGGCAACTTTCATCACGAATTACTCAAATATGATACGTTATCGGTCTTTGCGCCAATTGAGACTTTTGTAGAGCTCGTCAAAATCTATCGTTCAATTACCAAACGGACAAGATTAGCTGAAACCCAGAATCCTATGATTTATGGCGGGGTCCTTTGATCTTGAGATGTTTCATCCCTCTCACCTGACTTCTCTACACTAACTTTCTACTATAGATCTCGTGGTCAGTGAAATAAGGTACTTGTGCCTAATTTGCCCCCACTCAAGATCTTGAATGTGAATTTTTGCAGAACTTGCAGCGCATTTTCCTCCGATTTGTTATACGTTAGAATATGATGAAAATAATTGTCTCGAGGAATCAGAAATGGCCTATATACTGTTTTTGCTAATCTTGACAGCTTTTGTCAGACTACTATAGATGCCAAACCTAATTGACGCAACAAATTTCAACGTACGTCTCTGTCTCAACCTCGAAATGACTTTCGCAGGATTGCAAAACTCGATTCCTGACCAATTTCACGTCCCTACTACCTACTACCATGCAGTGGTGTCTTCATCCACGTAATCTTTTTCTATACTTGCTCTTCACTCCATCCAAATCCGTCCATTAATTCAAATAGTTTGAAGGGCCGTGAAGAAAATGCAAAATGAGCTGAAGTATACGGAATATGAGGATTTCCTGGACCCGAGATGTATCCTACTTTTATCAAAAACTCATGGAGTCTGAGGAGATAGGCATCTCATACACGCAAAGGCAATTTAGGTACCCCCTCAAAAACTCATGAAACATCTTCTTTGGCGAGAATTGATATAATTTGTGTCCACTTCATCAAAGTGAAACTCACTTCGATTCATTTTGAAGATCTTGAAACAATGAGCTTTAGAATGAGTTTAGCTCGGAGTTTAGGGACGTTGGAAAATATCGAAGAGGTCCAAAATTCTGAGCAAAACAAAACAGTGGAGGCAAATTAGGGCCACGTACCTTAGTTGGAAGTGGAAAGTTCTTGCTCTCGACGTAACGCAAATAATGAAACACCTAACAATAATGGATTTTTACCGAAAATAAAATAGCTCAGTTTTCCACTAATAATATAAATCATATTCGATACATCTTGATGATGAAAAATTTGGGGCTAACTTGTTTACGAACTGTTTCGGCTGAAACTGAGGCGACATAACAATCGTAGTAGATACGGCGGTTTTTTTGGAACGCAAATACTTTGTTGAGTAAGTTATGGGAAATAATTTCAAGATTTCATCGTGCAAATCATAATACGGTTCCGTTAATAATAATGATTGGAGCCTTAACCCTAGTAAAAAATATTGTTTCATTCATCAAGGAATTGTTTATAAAATGGCCAAATGATGAAGGAATCGTTCACTACTCCAAGATTTGAATATTCACGCTACATGAAGCTTGGATGCTTTGGCTGTAGAAAACTGATGGAATCAAAGTTTGTGGCATGAAGCAGCGAGCGCGTGGGAAGATAACGAGAGCATCAGAGGCTCGACGTTGTCGCGAGATAATTAAAAAGGCAGGAGGGGATCGCGAGCGAGCTGATGATGGCCGCCTGCATATGGCTCGTTCTCGACTCGAGAAGATATTAAAATGGGCTGGGACGGGGACAGGCCCGGCCGGTACTTATCGCGCGCGCAGTGCCTTTATCGCTTACCTAGGCCAACACACGCCCGGGCAGCTGCTAGTGGCACACCGCGGAAATTGCCTCCGCGCGCAGCAGAACATTGCTGCAGCGACACAATATGCGGGAGGCAAGGCAACTCAACCCGTGGTACCGTGGTTTGTCTCTTTTGTACACATCCATACGCATATCCTGATGTGCTTTTGCACACACGCGCGCCCCTGTTCGCGATTCGAAAGCTCGCCCGGCCATTACACTCGCGAGCTTTTCCGCCCATCGCGCCTGCTCTCATCGCCGTCTCTTTTTCAACCCTCTTCCGTAAACTTTTTCCCTCTATTCTTTTGTAAAATAAATACCAGCCCGCACGCGCTTCACAAAGCCCGCGCGATGGCTCATGAGAATTTTCAGCTATTTGGCGAAATTTTCACAAATAATTAGGTTGCTCGCTCTAAGCGGAGAGCCGACGCAAAGCGATTTTCGATCGTCGCATTAAGGCGATGAGCGAGTGAGGGTGCGACAACACAATCGATTCGATTAGCGAAAAAGTACTGATGAGTTATGATCGAAGATGCGATCGAATCGCGCGCATCGGCAACGGCAGCGATTCCATTCCTGCACAGTTTGACCAAAGTGAGGCCATAACTAAACTTGGTCGTTATTACTGCACGACGTGGCGGAAGGAGCCATAGAATTCCTCGGAGGTGGAACTACCAGGTCTAATAGTATATCTGCTGGCATTACTCTTGCAAGTTCCAACCAAGTCAGGATGCTTTCCAGGCGATCAGCGCATTCCAAACGAGTCTACATAGGACATCAAAATATATGTCACGCCAAAAGATGGTATCCATTTTGAAAGATGCGCGCTCGGATGATTTGCAAGCTCCAGCGCGCGCGCACTGCCTCGGTGCTAGACTCGCTCGTTTGGTTTGCCACCGAGAATATTGGAATGTGGCACGACCGCGTTTTCAGTAAGATTGCATTTATTAGCGGACTGGGTCAGGCAATACTTATCTGTTTTTCTATCTCGCGCGTGAATTTTTATGAAACGTCGGATGCTTTTTCCCCATTATACGAAATCTCACTTCAGTCACGGATTTTGAGAAATTTTTATCCGAGTCGTTCGAAACGTACTCTGTAAAAGTCAATCAGTGAAACTCACCGGAAAACCAGTCCAAACACATTCATTGAACGGCTCTGGACTGGATAACCAGTAAAATTTGTCTGGTTTCTAGTGAGTTTCACTGACTGACTTTTGCAGAGTAACTCTCATTGTTTGCCTCCAAGAACAGATTCTCATTCATGAAAAGTCAAATGTAATCCAGACCAAATAGAGTAGTGCATCGCGCGTCGAGTGCCGCAATATCTTCGTCCGGCACTATTTTCGTGAAGAAAAAAGTATTCGGCACGAGACGCGTATATTATTTTACATGTTCTTACGTAGACACATAGCTGTTCCCCGTGGGGACGTGTATAGAATGAAGTGTTGTCTGTGCGGAGATGATGCGCCCTCGAAAAATTCCACGTGTACCGCTGCGATCCCAATGATTAGCGAAAAACCAAATTTTTTCGGCTCATTCATTTGGGGTCTTGTCATCAATTAGTTCTGTAATTGATAAGATTTTGCCTATTTGATGCGATTAAATAGTTACACAGGTCTACAAAAAAAAATTCTGATTATAATATCATAAAAAAGGTCATTACTGACGTATTTTGATCCACTGAATACACACCCGAACTCATAACTGCACCTTTCGCCGGCCGTTTTTGAGTTATAGCAATTCTTATAAAGATAACTGAGTATGAGCTTCTGCGTTTTAGGAGCAAATTAGGCCCCATACAGCAGAACTACGGGCGGGATCGTATCAGCTATCAAATATTCACATCGAAATCATAGTTCTAGAGAATTTTTGTATCCTTTAGGAAGCTAGAAAAACTCTATATGTGCTAAAATTTCCTAGGCGGGGTATATTTTTCCTAGACCAGTAATGAGGACTCGATGGGTGAAAAATAGAAGCGGAATCAAATTATACGTTCAGACGGATTTGTTGAGAATTTCCAGCCAGACTGTGGAGCTCAAAAGCAATGCGAGCGAAAGATCATAATATCGCGCACCGTATGAGCGTAAGGATGTTGTGTAACTTTAATGATTGTTTCTGTCATTTCTGCACTGCCACTCAGATCTGCTTCTTAAGCTGCCATTTCTGAATATTGCAAGAAATACGCTTCCGACGTAAAATTTGGCGTAGAATTCGATCCCGCCCTTAACTCTGCTAACGCAAAAATTCACACTTAGGTATTTTTGTAGCTCATAAATATGTTTCGTATTTTGAATATAATAAATATTTTTGTAATATGAATATTTACACAAATAATTTTGTTGTAGCTCATAGTTATGGCAACTCAAAAACGGACAGAGAAAGGTGTTGTTCTGAGTTCGGATTTGTGCTCAGCAGCTCAAAATACGTCAGTTATAACTTCCAGCTTTTCTGATCAGAAAACTAATTTTGTGGGCTTGTGTTATTATATTATTACACTTCACGTTTCATGCAGTGCTTATCAAGAGAGGTCATCGCATCCGGATCACGGGTCTGGCTGAAACCCTGGGAATAATCTTCTTTCAGCACAAAAAGACAATATCCAAAATTTAAAGACCCTAATGCTCAAACGTTTTCGAGGTACACCTTTAGACATTAGCATAACCCATATATAAGCCCATGTTAAAAATCATACACATAGATATACCTGCAATGCTAATGTTTGTGGCTGTAGCTCGGAAACGCTTAAGCGTTAGGGTCTATAATTTTGGGTTTCATCTTTTGGCACTGAGAGAAGACTATTTCCAAATTTTCAGCCAAATCCTTGATCCGGATGTGATGACCTCTCCTGGTTAGAGCTACATAACATATACGAGAAGTTTCAAGTACCTGTAAACTGAGCTCAAGGAAGCCATCAAACTTGCCAATCAGCTTCCGATCTCGTCAAGATTACGTCGATTGATTAGAACGCCTAGAGATATAAGTGAATTATCCGGGCTGCCTAGACGCGCGCAGGGGGTGGTTCGGGTGCGCTATGTCGTGAAAGCTTCTCGAGCCATAAAATTTAGCGAGCGGCGTGAAATCTTGATGATGCACACGGCCTCGCGGCATTGCAATATTACACACGGTCCACAACTTGGCCCAAGTTGGACACTCACACCCCGGAAATTTTAATCCAAATTCCAAAAACTCTTTGCCGAGCTAACGCTCAGCACCGGCTGCACGCATGAGCCGACCTCTTTTTCTCTCTCAGATTTTTTGTCTACGGACGAATAAAGAACATCTATCTATCTATCTATATCACTCGTTTCAATGCAAGCGCGTGGAATTTGAGCAACGGGGTGCGATAAAGCTTTATTAGAGGAGAAATTGCACACTGTCGCAATCGCAAGCACTCCTTTAGACCAAATGTAAGTTTGTCGACAGAACGGCTCATCCCGCGGACAGCGGCAAGCAACAGAGCTCATCCTTGCGTTGCGACTCACTTGGGGATGTTATGATACCGTACCGCTCCGTCGCCGCAATCCTGCAATTAGTGTGCCGCTTCTGGACCGCACTCCGACATGACTCTCTCTTGCGGAATATTCTCTAGGTCCTTTTATATTTGCTGAGTTACAGCGAAAAAATGTGGGTTCTCGGGTCTTGCGGACATCACCGAGTTGCACGCAGTGGCGTATATAAGGGAAAGGCAAATCGCTCCACTCAATTCACCCAATTATTGCGTAAATAATTCGTACTGAGGCCTGATGTGTACGCACGCCCAGACTGTAAGGTCCTCGGAGCTATTCTGATTCTATTGCTCCTTCTCCTATATCGATCACACATTATAATACCGCAAGAATCAAAATCGCCCACTGCGGGCACTCTTTTGAAGCGGAAATGGTGGGGGGGGGGGGGGGGAAAGCTCTTCTCTTGTATAGTTAACATAGGATGAAAAACCATAACACACCAGTTGTCCTTTGCAACTCGAAAAATATTCGTTGAAATGGAAAATATGCAGACTGATTTTTGTAGGATCTTCCAAGATCTGCATAAAAGATCTCCTGGCAATTTTTCGATAAGATGCGTCCATTTCGAGTAATAAGGCATTCTTGCTCAAGTGTTCTGGAATTGGCAGTATTTTCATCATTTGTAATCCTCTATATTCCATATTCCCAGCATATTTAGGTAAGCCAAGAAATTCTGCGGAGTATTTATCTCGTGAATCTATCCAGTATTGGAAAAAAGTGGTCTAGATAGTCGCCCGGTTTTCGTAAATATACTGGAGGTATATGGTATTTTGAGCCCATGATGTATGGTGAAAGATAAAGAAAAATACAAAACTTTTGGACAAGGATGCCTCATAAGTGAAAATGGACGCACCACTAAAGAAATTATCTAGTGATCTTTTTTTTAGATTTTAAGAAGCTCTACAAAAAGTGACTTCACCGATTTTCGGATTCAATGAATATTTTCCGAGTAACGGAGGAATAGTGATGTTTTAAGGTCAAATCGCTACTTTTTATCCCATAATAATTATACAGGGATACAGGGAAGTAGTGATTTCCACGTGAAAAAAGTGCCCCATGGGCGATTTTGATTTTTGTAGCAAAGCAATGTGTGAGCGATGTAGAGTGTATTAGGAGCACAAGAGTCAGTCGGCTGATCGAAAACAGCATTCAGATCTCTTCAGGCTGGACGTGGTACAGCAATGCAGTAGATTTTCTCAATTGAAACGTATGAGAGCTGATATTGAAATGGAAGTTTTTCATCAAGTTAAATGTTAGGCCAGTAGAATTCAAATTTTTTTTAACAGTTATCATATTTCTTCTTCAGGTGCAGGACACCCTCCAGAATTATGTCCAACACTTCCGAACAAATTCAACCTGCCGAAAAAAATTATTAATGATGAAAAACTGGAGAAATCGACCCTTTTTGCGCATTAACGCCTATAGTTCTGAGGGGATAACTTTTAGCGCTGTTGCTCTGGTTTCATTTTGGAGACAGTGGAAAAACCTACAGATAAAATAAATGTATTGCTCTAACACATTTTTTGTTGGAGTTACATAGATTTAAACAAAAAAATACCTGTTATAAGCAAATGGTTGTTAATCTTCCACTAGTTGACTAATGAGGCTAAATCCCCAGAAAATTGATAGTCCTCATTGAGGTCAATGAGCATACCGAATTTGGTGACGATTCGTTGTACCGTTTTTGAACAACTCTATATTTGTTTATGAAAAACTGTTTTTCAGGAGAAGTGGCGTAACTGTTTTATGAACAAAGATTATGTTTCAAGGGAAATCACGGTGATACCTAGAAGTCTACTCTTTAATATCCCGTTGGAATCATCATCATATCATGGGCGATTTTTGAGAGATAATTGTTTATAATTTTTGCATACGCCTCTTATTGTGTATTAAAATCTCGATATACATCGATTAGATGAGGAGGAACCCGAAAATGAAAACAGCCAATCGCGGTTTTTTCTCAAGCTACCCCAGATTAAAAAAAGAATGAAGCAAATTGGTCGCGTAGAACCAGAAATATTGCAAAAAATTCTCGGCGCTCGATTTTGAATCGCACCGAAAATCAGCTCTGGTTGACCCGTGGCGCGTGAGAAACGGTGAACTCCAAAATCGAGTATATTTTCGCAATATTTCTGGTTCTCCGTGACCAATTTGCTTCATTCTTTTTTTAGTCTATGGTAGCTTGAGAAAAAAAAACGGGATTGATTGCTGTCAATTTCGGGTTCCTCCTCATACAATAGATATATTTTCAGATTTTGATACATAATAAGAGGCGTGTGCAAAAATTATAAACAATCAGCTTTAAAAAATCGCCTGTACAAGATATGATGATGATTCCGACGGGATATTGTAAGAGTAGACATCTATCAGGTATCACCCTGATTTTCCCAAAACACCGTCTTTGTTCTCAAGAAAGTTACGCCACTTCTCCTGAAAAACACTTTTTCATAAACAAATTTAGGGTTGTTCAAAAACGGTTCAACGTATCGTCACCAAATTTGGTATGCTTAATAACCTCAATGAGGACTATCGATTTCCTGAGTTTTTGGCCTCATTAGTCAACTATTGGAAGATTAACAACCATTTGTTTATAACAGGTCTTTTTTTGTTTGAACCTATGTAACTCCAACAAAAAATGTACCAGAGCAATACATTTCTTCTACCTGTAGGTTATTTCACTATAGCTACAAGATGAAACCAGAACAAAACCGCTAAAAGTTATACCTTCAGAGCTATATACGAGGCTATATAGGCGTTAATGCACAAAAAGAGTAGATTTTTCGAGTTTTTCACCATTAACAATTTTTTCCGGCAGGTTAAATTCATTCGGAAGGGGTAGACATGATTCTAGAGGGTGTCTTGAACCTGAAAAAAATGAAACCAGCACCTATCTTCCACCGCCAAAATGACGTCCTTTTCGAGCTGATTCTACTGGCCTACGCGTAGTTTCATTTACTCACTTCGACCATTTGGGATAGTGGAAAGTTTCGAGAAATCACGAAGAGCCTCGATCGCAGCTAATGTGAGAATTTTTCTCTTGCGCCTTTGGAAATTTATCCACCTCTCCGCTCTTGGAATCACTTAATGTTCCCAGGCGGCTAATGAACCCTGCGTTCTTCGTGACATGTTCCATTCCGAAGTGAAGACAATACTCGGAGTGGAAAATAGCTAGGGCGGCATGCGTAAATCATCCGAGCCGTTTTTATTTGCATGGATTTGTCGAGCTCAAGCAGTAGCTAAAGTACTTTAGCATTGCTATGCGGCTATACAGCATCAAACTTTGCTCAAACACGCAGTCATGTTTTGCTCTGTTGCAAACGCGCTTTGTGATGCGATTCTTTTTCGAATAAGTGACGTGAGTACCTATATATATACGTGTCAACGAACATACCTTGAAATTGCCATATCGTTTCATCTTCAGCCTCTTTTCTCGCTCTGTTACGTTGGCATAGCAACCAATATCCGAGTCTCCGCACTCGATTTGTTGCTTCTATTCATCTTTGCTCCTTGTCGTCGTCGCCACTCTGTATGTAGCTGTCTCAAAAACATTGACCTTCTCGATGAACGTGACTCTTGAACTCCATTTCGACATCCGCTCTCGACCCAAAGCGTCACTCACTCTGCGATACGGGTTACTCTCTGACGGAGCGCATCAGAATTCAGAAATTACTTTTCTATTTCGACACTTACCATGCACGCATCAATCTTCGCCGGACGCATCCCTCAATAAGCTAACGCATGCCAGAGTTGAACGGGAAACGCGACGTAACAAAATGAATAATCTTAGGATGTAGCCACATATGAGCGACGCACCATACCCTCGCGACACCTCATACCTCGAGCAAGCCCATGTGATTTGATTCGAGATGAATACGTTCATCATTTTGTTCACTCTTGGGTTACGGAATATTCTCGATGTATGCAAAATTTGCAATAAAACATAAAACTCGCATATTCTGATCGACAAGACATGTCGCTGCTGAGATCATGTCTAAATCGCATGGTATGTCGCTGATTTGTGGATACCTCGCTTTTGCGAGAAAACGCTCTGTAGGAATTGATCTATTTGATATTGAAGCCCCTGAAAATTGTGATGGATATAATCATGATTACCATCCTTAGTTTTTATTACGATTTGATTTTGAAATGGGAATCAAATAATCTCTTAGCGTAAAATAATTCGCGCAAGTGCTGAACGGCGAGCGTTAATGCAATTCACCTCGATTTCGAATATTGTGGCAATGATTTGGATCAATCTAAAGGTAGAATTATCATTTTCTATTCATAGGCACACGCTCGGACACACGAGCACAAAACTATGGATAGTGCCTAATATTTCCGTAAGACAACCTTGATTTCCGTTTGGGATAAAAGCGCGATTGTCGATAGCGGTTGAAAAAATTCAAACATGCACGACGACAGGGCAAGAACGACGCGCGGGACAAGACGTTTCGAGTATAAAGTCGATTGATCGTTCAGTGATAAATATGCATGCGCATCGGTTGAAACACGATGGTTCGGCTCGAAAATGTGAGCGTGCGCAAAACGGCTGTGTGTCGAGGTGATGGTGGAAGAACAAAAGAGCTTGTGGACGAGAGTGCAAGGGATACACATTCGAGGGCCCTCAAACTGTATGTACACCAAAACTTCTGCCTCATCAAGAAACGCTGAGGAGAGCGTTTTGTTCTTTACCAAGCGACTTATGAATATTGCAGTTTGCCCGCTGCTCCGCGCAGATTAAATTTTCAGTTTCAAGCAAAATCGTACCTCAGCTGCGCTAGCCTATGAAGAATTATATATTTTCAGAGGATTTTTTATACGCTCAATCCATCGCAGTAGGGCAATAGATTTTAGTGGGCGGCTCGAAAATATTTTTTCGAGTGAATTTTCTTCCATACTATCAAATGTGTAACTCACGGAGTCAACATAACAGACCAGACTGATTCTTTATTCTTGTAGACCATCAGACCTTGCTCCACGTGTAACGAGCGAAAGGAAGTTCCTGTTTCACAATATGAGTAAGAAACACCCTTTGTCGACGTGGTATGCAAAAGGAACACCCCCTTTCACGAAAGCAGAGATCATCAGGCATCTATACTTTTCCAAGTTGATGTCTCAAAAAACGTTAAATTCTACCACGATTTCGGTGGATCGTAGTCAATAATTGGAATATTTTTCAAATTTTGTGACAGTTAGCCTGCTATCGTGATTGCTTGTCTCATCATGTCCGTTTCTTATTTGAGAGTATAACTCTACCTCATTGAGATGTTTGTTGCACGCTTTCTGAAATAATGTCCCATCAGGTCCATGATTGGCCTTCCTATCCTTCTTCGTTTTCCCGCTCTTTCGAATGTATGTCTGTGTTTCTCTCAGAAACATGTGCCAGCCATTTGACGGCTTTACTGGCCTCGTGATGGCTCTCCTCGCTTGTTCCCAATCTCTCGATTCGATACGATGGCACAACGATATAAATCAATCATCTCACGCACACATTTGCTATCAATAAGCAGTAAATCAATTTGGAAATGGGTAGAGCTATGGGAACCGACGAGATTTTTTCTATTGAACTTTTAAAATCTTTTCTCAGACATTAGGATACTGACACAGATCAGTTTCTTATTTTCGCTGCAACATTGGACATGCAAAACTTTTACCCCAGTAGAATTTTCACGAGTCTAATATTTTCGAATCTGTCAAACAAGCGACAAGACCGTATAGAGAGTGTATCTGACCTCTAAATCGGCAAGAGGTATGCAGGCTTCTGCTGGAATCAAGGCCTCGGTAAATGACTGCAACTCGCAGTCGAACATTCGAATATCGCGAGCGACTCCACATTGATGGGAGCCGGGCAGCTGGCACAAAAACGCTCCCCCCACGTCCAAGTATTATTAACATATGTGAGGATGCGGAACTCGAGCTTCGAAAGATGCAGAAGTGTCGACGACGTAATCCAGCATCCGAGTGCGTGGTCTCGTCTCTCGCTTCTCCTCCTCGACCCTAAATACTTTGAACTCGCGCTGCGCCAGCCATATGAGCTCGGCCGTTAGTAATGCGCTACGATTCTCTAAAACGCGCAACTACTCAGACCGAATAATATACGGGTGACGACAGATAACGTGGCACGACGAGGTTCACACAACGCGACACGATTTTTATTCCGGTGAGTCTAAACACTCGCAGAATCGATTGACTCTCGGAATCCATGGTTGTTGATATTAGGGTAATGATTCAGATCGTCGTGCGCATGTTGAACGCGCGCGTACAGAATAAAAAATATTGCCTCGATTCTCGCGTCGAATTTCTTTATCTGTCATAATCCTAAGGGCGTGTTTCAAATGACCGCAATGCCACGTGATCGCGAAATGCCGAGGGAAGGTGACTAAAATAAATCGAAACCAAAATAGGAAAATAGGCTCCATCTCTTTTGTCCCGGAACAGGGAATTTTGTTTTTTATAGAGAACCCTATGATGGCAGACTCAACAAACGAGACCTTCACTTTCCCCCAAAAAAGCACGGAACTGCACGGGGTCAGGAGAGTGACGAGAATCGCACCACCGCGGCAGCAATCACCGAGCTCGGAATGAGGTCCTTGCGGGCCTCGGCGCGGTGTCGCAGCTCACAAGTCCCGATCTTAGGGTGATGACAGACACCCCGCCACGACGCGATTCTCATGCCATTTCACGACACGACACCTCCCGACACGACACGTAATTTATTCCGATGAAGCCAACCATCGATGGATTTGATAGAACCAGTCATGGGTTGTGAAAATGAATCCAATCCATCGATAGTTGGGTTCACCAAAATGAATTATGTGTCGTGTCGAGTGGTGTCGTGTCGTGAAATGGCATGAGAATCGCGTCGTGGCGGGTTGTCTGTCATCACCCTTACGGCGAATACTTTTGTATTGCTCGCAAAAAGCAAACGAGACATCAGCTCGTCCAAGTCCAAACCGCCGCACCGAGAGCTGTCCAAATAGCAGACGTGCGTTGTTATGCTCTGTAGATCTGGCAACTAACCCACAATCTTGTGCGTGTAAGGGTGATGACAGATAAAGCGCTACGCTACGGTTTAGCGCCACGCCACGACGCGCTATCGCGCGCCACGACTCAAAACTTCATTCCAGCAAACTCGACCATAGATAGATTTGATTCATTTTCATAATCCACGACTGATACTGTAACAATAAATACAATCCATCGGTGGTCGCTGGAATGAATCTGGGACCCGTGGCGTGCGATAGCGCGTCGTGGCGTGGCGCAAAATCGTAGCGTAGCGCTTTATCTGTCATCACCCTAAGGTGTAAGGGTGATGACAGATAAAGCGCTACGCCACGGTTTTGCGCCACGCCACGACGCGCTATCGCACGCCACGGGTCCCAGATTCATTCCAGCGACCACCGATGGATTGTATTTATTGTTACAGTATCAGTCGTGGATTATAATGAATTTTTGGCTCCCAGCACAGTGACCTTGCGAAGAATTGGCCCGACATCCGAGCCATGAGCGTCGATGAGAATTGAACAGACCACCCCCAAGATACGAACTTTTTGGATCGTCCAACCTCATGCTCTGCATAAAAAAAACCTCGAAAATTTACTGCACAACGGGACCTGACTACCATTTACACACTCTCTGAAAGAATGAAGGTGTTTTTTGTGAGATCAGTGTTGAGTAATGATGTTGGAGGAGGGGGGGGAGGAGGGTAATCATCTAAATTATCCAATCAAAGCTGAGTCTCTCTTAACGAGCTATATATTTCGGTGCAGAGGATTTTCAACGATTAGACACAGTAGATGGGTGACCAGTTGAAAAGGGTGGCATTTTCGAACTGTCTATTTAGTTCTCCATAGAATGGCATGTTCGTTGTGAGTATGCTCAACGTATCTTTTAGTAAGTTTGCGGGATCTTTTCTTCCGCCCAAGGTGGCGATAAGAGGAGTGCCACGGCCATCACTGAAAAAAAATGTGGGGCAGAATTCAAAGTAGGGGTGGAACCTCAGAGCTAATGTATTCCTCGTTTTCGAAGTAAAAATGCCCAAGATTGTGTTTAATAGTATCTTAGTACAACTTCATATCAAGAAATTTGCAGTACTACATATATCATGCACATGAAATGAGTTGAAAGATTCAAACTGCTCCATTCGACTGAGATCTGAAGTATTTCTGTGCATTGCGTCGAATGTCATCAATTCATGACGATTGTGCCTTCAGACCACCGCGTTAACCCATCAAGGGTCTTTCAATACTTGCGATTTCCATCTGAGATGAATTTTGATAGAATCGTGGAATCGCGAAGTAGCTTTCAGTACAAATTCATAAAAGTATATTTCTCTGTAACGAAAAATACTTTTTTGAGCCAAAGACGATAGACGAAATTGGCACAAAAATGCGGAAGCTGAAATTTGCAGCTGTGGATAGAATTTTACCGTTCAATAATAGTTGTGGAAGAAGACTGAAGTCCGCGTAAAATGCTAACGAAATATCAAAAGCACAGGATTACTCTCAGCTTGTATCGTGTATTGGAAAGTCAGCAATGTGATTTTTGACGAAGACGAACATCAGTTTGTGGAATTTCTGACTACCAGAGGAAAGTCTGACAGACTTTCCTCTGGTAGTCAGTCTCCAGCACACTGCAAAAATATAAAAATTCTGGCACGTCGCACACTTGCTGTATAAAAAAAGTCAACAAAGAAGTCTAATGTCTGCGTGCTTCAGTTGCACGCACGATTATCCAACAACGGGTTACTCACACCAGATGTAGATATTAATTCGTTATCCGTGTTACCAAAATCCAAACTCGAAACCAAACTTGTTCAATGGCGTTTGTCTGGCGTTTTAACAAAGCTCCCCGTTCCATGTTGATTCTGCCCTTTGCACGGCCTTGTTCATAGAAATACTCGCAAACCGCACCACCATGTCTCTCAAGTCTAAATCTCCTTGTTGCTGCTTCAACAGCTCGAGCAAGCTCAATTAGCCAAAGTTGAATATAGCTCTCCACCGGGATTCATCCCAAGGCGTAACGAGAATTGTGAGAACTTGAATCGCGAGGGTCTCTCGATGAAAGGACAACTCAAAATCAAATCAATCACATTCAGAGTCCCTTTACTGGAGAATGCGATGATATTGATGGTATTATCACTCAGTGATCGAAGGGATTTCAAAATCTACAACTTGGTATGCTATTAATTTTTTGATTCTGTCGAACCGAAGGATAGTTCCATCCCTGGCGGTGGAAATCCAGTCCCAAAAATCAAAAGAACCAATCCTTAGTTAGATGGCGAAAAAGATTGTTCATCAAGAGATAATATGTAGATCCTGAACTTTTTTCTAGTTGGTATAGGTCACGTTACATCTAGATCAGAGAAAATGTAATTACATTGCAGTTTTTAGATTTTGAAAGAGATGTACACATTCATGGCCGATCAAATACCTCCAAGGCTAACAGAGTCTCACCAGATATCAATCCAAATCTCATCGCGGCAATCCATGTGGAAAGGCAATGAGGGATCCAAAATTTTGCCAAAACCGGACTCCCGTGATAGATATCATGAATTTCTACATGTGAAATATTGGTGTCCTCCCGATTAAAAAAGGAAATCTTTGATGTGGAAAGAGATAATGGATAGAAATGGATTCAAGGGGGGGGGGGGAGAAATTTGAAGGGGAAAAATTTCACATCGAAGATGATTTGTAGAAAGACTATTTTGTTATCAACAATTCATACACATGATAACTTCATAACACTGATTGGCAATATATTTGTTGATCTAAGTATTATCGAATGAGTTACGAATTCGATAATTGTTTTCAAATTGAGGGCAAAGGCGATTCGAGCAATTACGGTACATAACCTGATACACGACTATTCAGCTAGAGTAGATTGGACGGAAGCAAATTCCCGATTGAAGCTGTATTCTAGGCATCAGAAATATTTGATTTGACAGGAGTTATGACACTTATTCGACGAATAAAAGTTTAATAATTATCAGTTTGGCATAACCACCCTATCATACGTATGAACAAAGGTGTTAACATCCATTCAGTCAAAATCGACCGACATTGGTCGTTCTCGTAATTTATAAACAAAATCTATAAATCGGTTGATGTAATCCAATTATCATCCAAAATCAATAAAATCGACTTACCGTCCTTCCTTGCACAATTCTCCACGTAATTTCTACCTATGTAAATACTTTCAGATTCTTCTTAGAATCTTTGCAAAGAGTTGGAACACTAAACATTTAAAACAAATACAGTCAGTTTAAACAGCAGGGATACATGTGATTTTGATCACATTGAAAAACCTCAAGGACAAAAACGATTAGTGAATAAATTTCCATCGAGAAATTGTGCTCGTCTACGCAGCGATAATGAAAACGAGTCAAGGCACAATTCCCAAGCGGATAGAGGCTCGTACTTTAAAACCTCAAGTATATTATATACATGTATATGTCACGTTCAAAACCATGCTGTGCGATGGTCGGGCTCGGGTCGCCGCGCCGCGCGCGCATAATCCATAGCGGTACATTGCAGTTTTCATTAATAAATAGAGAGAGCTACGGCGGAGGATCAGGGCAATATTTTCAATTCCCGGGGTAACTTTTGCGATAGCCAGCGCAACTCGGGAAAACGATGTTGGCTGCACAAAGGGGCAAATGTCGAAGTCTCGTTAATTATTTCGACTTGGCGCGTGCTACTCGGGACCTTTGATCCTGGACACGAGTTGCCGTGAAAGATTCATACTGGGCTCGCAAGAGGACCACACGTGCGTTGCACTTTGAGCTTGGGAACTATGTCGGCAGCAATATTGATACTCGAAATTTCACCCATCGCGATCGCGAACTCATCCGGATCAATCATTCCCGGAGAGGCGGCCGGACCGAACTTGCACGGGCGCCTCGCTTCTGATGCGCCCCTATGGATCCCTGCGTGACTTTCCTAAGGTGGTACATGTAGACCAATTGAATATATCGTTCCAGTAGATACACCGCGAGTGTGGCGTTAATACGCAAAAAAATGTGAAGTGGCAGCGGGTCGCGATCCTCGATACCCAGCCTGCCTCGCGCGCCCTTGCCTCATTGAATATCCTCTTGCGCGCTTCGAGGGCCTTCCATATTTCATAACATTACACCGTATTCTCTCGTCGAAAAAGTCGCGTCGATCGAGGGCTCGCATCTCGAGTATAATGCTGTATTAGGGTGCTCTGTGTGCCATGCAAATGCGCGCTCGTCGCGGCTACTGCTCGCCCGCCTCATGCAATTCGATTCTAATATGTGTACGCTATATATATAATGGTCTCTCTCGGTTTGGCGCGCACAAAACGGGGCGTAAAAACGCCCGCAGGCAAAGCGAGAGGGTGGAGGATTATCGATTAAAACTTTGGACAGCGCGAGGTGAAATGGGAAAAAATTAACTCTCTCGCACCCCTGCCCATTTTCCTCGCTATCTGACGCGGCGCGCATACCTTATAAGCCCTTGCGAGCAACGGCCACGAGTATATTAGATCTCATGGACCGCCGCCACTTGACGATTCGATTGTAGCCCAGTTCGAGATATCAGATTACGCAGAATTATACCTTTCTAGCAACCTTTGTAACGAACGAAGAACTTTCGAAAACTATTTTAACAAAACGACCTGATTCATCTTTTCATGAACGATGGACTTTAAAAATGATGCATGGAAGGTATGAGAGAGGTATTCATGAATTACGTGAGCAAAATTTGACGATTTGTACCTTGTGAGGGCCCGTAACATTCAAGTGCCTCCACCCCCTCTCCGTCGCCGTATATCACTCAATAATGAGACGAAATCATGACGAAATACCAAATGAAGCAGACTTCGCGTAGAAGTGTCTAATAGTAGTCTGAATGGTTGTAGCAAAGCCAAAAACAAGTATCCACGGTGCGTATAAATATGAAACACCAATACATTCTACATACATATTATACATTCGATCATCAGAGGAATACATTGTTTGTGATGAATGAGCAGACTTTCATAGCGAACGATGAAGTTTCTTGCACTCCAAGCACTTGATAACCACCATACATTGAATCTAATTAACATGACAGGAGCTCTGATTATCGACGACGGGTTCTGCCATTCGGGTGCTTTGAAAATGTACACAAATGGGCACATGACGCAGGACTGTGGGACTGCTTAGTTCAATTTTAACGCACACTGACCCCATGTCAAGATCCATGCATATGAAGAATCGAACATGAAATAACAGTTCATTGTGTGTAGCTCAATTCCAAAATCAATCTACAAAGGGGAAGAAATTCCTTAAAAAACATACCAAAGACTCCATCAGACACCCCCCCCCCTTATCTCGCCGTTTGATTGTGAGATATTGGGAGGAAATTCTAGGCGCTAAGATCCCCAACTCTTCAAATAGTTCGTGGATAGCCCTCAAAGGCGGTAAGCTAACCATGCAGGATATATTTTAGACCCGGGTCACGGATTTGACTGAAACTTGGCCAATGGTCTTCTTTCTTAGCGCCGGAAGGAGATACATGAAGACCCTGACGCTCAAGCGTTTCCAGAGCACGGGCTATGACCTATGCATTATTCGCATTGCTAACCTCTTCTCGATACATAACTTAAAAACGCTCAAGCGTTATACGGTTTATGATTCTCGACATCTTTTTTTGGTGCTGAAAGGACAGTCCCAGAGTTTCAGCCAAATTCGTGATCCAGATCTGAAACACGTTCTGGCGAGAGAAAAATATGAAGCAGCTCGTAATTGAAGCTTTCATGAGTGGTCAAGTTTTTAAGTTACATCCGATAGACATCATCTGTATAAGGTGTTAATACGTACTTTGACCGTATTGATATGAAGCTTTCATACTGTTGGGAATCTATCAAAAATATACACGACACTATCTAGTTCAAGACCTTGATCGAGGATGTTGCTTTCTTTGGACTGGATTTATTCGAATGTAGATTCAGAAGGCTTGAGATGTATTATCAAGAATTTGTGATAAAAAGAACTCGTTAAAGATTTTGGAAACCTCGCGGTGTATTTAATTCGATGTGATGTGAACAATACATGCAGTGGATTGAAAAAGGAATTCATTATTTCACCGCAGAGTACATTGTTCCGTCCGTAAGAAAATTCGATTTTTCTGGGAGCATGCAGAGTCAGCTTCGTTGGGCTCCATTTATTATCACGTTGTCGGAACTCGGACGTAGAGCGCGGATCATCGTCGTACGTGCGCGACAGATTTGGATGGATCCGTAACGTAACTGTGTCAAGAACGATCGAAAGTAGTATATAAGAGAGCAGCAGCTGCTCGAGCTCCTCTCTATTGTCATCAAAAGCCGTGCAAGTAGCTGTCGATGGCCTGTCTATTGGGAAAACAAAGTGTCGCAGACGGCCGCGAATGAGTGCGTTCACTCGCATATATCTCTCATTTCCGAGCATCTGAAGTCTGTACCAAAAAAAATGACGATAAAATTAATTTGATTGCAGGTGGAGTCGGAAGCTGCGCAGGCTGACACTGCAGGACTAAAGGTAGCCAGCGGACCGACGTCTTTCCGGGTCAACGACCGGTGCGAGTTGTACACGCCGCGCAGCTGTCACGCGGAGGGTGTGAAGGATCTCGTCGAGCGCTGTGTATCGCCCTGGACCATGTACCGACAATCACAACGCCGACGACGGGGGTGGCGTTGGAGACGGATTCGGATCATGACCGGTTGTCACTCGTCTCGATGACACCGAGCAGCATATAGATACAGGCATTTCGACCATATCGGAGAGGCGAAGAGCGATATGAAGTCTTGTGGTATGTGTAGTAGGTGTGCTTATCACGGCACGCAGAGCTGCAGGAGATGACGATTCGGTCTGTCCGATGCGAGATGCGAGGCTCTGGCGGTCGTCTCGGTCGACGGCGAGTCGAGGGGATTGCGTGGAAGGGGCACCGCAAAGCACCACCAGCGCACACAATACGGACACGCATACATACTCACGGAGCTTTTCAAATCATCCCTCTATACTAATGCTGGCTGTGATCGGGCGTATGGCTGGCAGCTGTGCGCAAGTTATCGGCGCAAGTTGTCCCCTCTCTACGAACCGGCGCTGCTCCCCGCCGCGCTCGCTCCTCGTCGTAGCTGTCGTCGTCGCGATACATCGCAGTAGACGACGAACGCTCGCCGAGGGCTAAGTGATTCAAAGTGTATCAACCCGTGAGCCGCCGCCGACGACGACGACGACCATTCCACACCAAAGCAATCCCGTGAAAGTGCAGTATAATAACACAGTGGACCCATGTCGTCTAGAGGGTGGAGAGGGCCCTCGGGGGGCGCTGCGATGAGAAGAAAGAGAAAGAAAGGCCGCGAGCGCGCCGGGGTGGCAAAGCTCTCTCGCGCGCGCCACGTGATTCGAAAAAACTGCCTACTAGCTGTAGATATCGTGTGGGCGCAGCGGGTCCATCCATGCCGTTTCTCCATTTGTGTTGGCGTCCACCGCGGGTGACGATGTATCTCGTGGACACCTACCTCCGTGAGTAAAAATTACGAGGCCCAATCGAGTGCTCTTTGGCATCGGCCACGAGAGAATCCGCAGCAGCAGGTCCCGGACGGCTGATGCCGATGTGCACGAGACTCGAAGAGCAGAGGAAGCAGCCGCGCGCGCGCGCTCTCTCGCGTATGGCAAACATGGCCGCAGCTGCTGTCTTCGAACAACCCGCTGATGCCGTTTCCAAGCATGCTGTAGACGACGACGACGACGACGGCGACGACGACCGACACACGGGTGATCGACGAAGCAGCCAGTCGTACCATTTACCGGCACTTCAACAACGCAGAGCGCGCAAAACTCCACCATAGCGGCGACGATTTGCCCCACAGAAGAGCTTTCAACAGAGCGCGCGCGCTGCCACGGAGATTATGCCTTCTCCCACGCCGGGGAGACCGGGACAAATTTGGATACCTTTTGCTGTGAAATTCAGCTGGTAGTTGCCGGGCCTCAAGGAAAATTTGAGGAGCAAAGCAATTTCCGATGTAGGTTTGAACATTCTTCCTTCTTTTTCTTCAAATAAATATAAATAAAACACTTACAAAGGGAGGACTAAGTGTCCGGATCACCAATCTTATTTAGATTTTTTCCACGGTTTTGTACTACCTGGTATATGAAGAATCCAGAGTAAGTCTGTTAGATGGGTCTCGTATTCAAAGATATACCTGAGATTATCATTGCTCGTATAGGCCCATGTTGAAAGGTCATACATATAGATATACTAGCAATGTTAATGTTTTTGGTTGTAGCTCTGAAAAGAAGGCCCATTTGACGGAGTTACTCTTCTGAATTCTCCATATACTGGGTGATACAAAAATGTAAAATAGATTTGGACAAGATTGGTGATCCGGATACCTGGTCCTCCCCGGCTTGTTTTAATATGTCCGCACTCTTCCTAGTCTTTAAGATATTTTTTGGACAGGATTTCCAGATTTGGGCTGCATGATGGCTTTTCCCACCGACAGGACTCAATTCTGTGAATTCAAGCACAGTGCTATTCGAGAAAATTACATAGTCTACCAGTTCTAATAGCAGATAAGAATTCTGCGTCGTCACAAATGATCGATCATGATCACTTTGATCGACTTGCACGTAGCCTGGGACGTACCCTAGGTCCAGCTTTTCGATTTGATATCCCTTTTGTCAATCGGTAACTTTTTTGGGCCTCGTAGAATCAGTTTTTGGTCAATTCTCTGAAATTGAATCCGTTCTTCACTGAAATTTAGTGAGAAAACACTTGACAATCATTGAGAGTAGAATTTTCATTGTTGACATGAAGTATTTTTGGAAAGTCAAAAACGTGGACTGATCATTTTTTACACTAGTGACTGAGGATCCCGCCATCAAATTGTAAAGTGAACTCAATATTCATTAAACACCTATTGGAGTACGTATGTCAGTCAATAATGGCATCATTGAAATGAGGCGTCTATGCCAAGTAAGCGATGAATTGCTTTTGTAAGCTCAATCCTCTTATACAGCTCTGCTTCCGTCTCATGATCTTCGTGAGCATCTTGTTCTAGCCAAGCTCGAATAAAGTGACTCAAATAGAGAATGTTGATTCATGAAAAATATCCTGTAAGTGCATTTCTTCGCGTTACCACTTGTTCATGCAGCCCGAACTGTCCACAAATGCCCCACACGATTTTTCCCATGATTTGATGAGTTGTGCGAGCACGATCCACTTTGATTCATAGTATTTAAAATCCACGTTGTGTCGTGTCATTTTCTAACATCAAACGGCAATATGATCGGTCAGTTTTGCGAGAGCCACCTGAATTTTTTGAATTTACAAAAATGCGCAAAATCCTCTAAAAAACGACCACCGTGCCATAAGTAAGCTCGTGCACCATGCCAGGTGGTCTTGATGTCGTGGAGAACTCTATCTATTTATTGAAGAACGTATCCGCGTACCAGCGTGTCCCGAAGCTTACCCACAGCTACGTAACTCTTCTCCAAACTCGCCCCGGTCTTCTGTATGCCCGAAAAACTGCACTTGTTTCGTGGAATCCGGCTTACAAGAATACTGCCAGAAAGCTTGTTCTTACGTTGATCTTGGTACCCGAACTGATGCCAGCGGAATTTTAACGCTTCGTCGCGCGCCGATTCTCCGAATCGTGGTCATTCGATGATGGCGGAGATTTTGCGGCCCATTGCTCCCAACGTCCACACCGCGCCGACCATCAATGTGCACATGTATACGAACGCTGTAAAAGCACCGGCTATTGAGAATGTACAGCAATTGATAATTTCGGACGTTGTCATTGCCGAGCTGGCCGGCACCGCTCGAGCGTGATAACCGCGCTTACCTCTCTCACTTCCCGCATCACAATATTGCCTCATGTCCATTACCCAATGAGAGCTACTCTCGTGTGATATCTTGAATTTGATCTGACCCAGCTATGCGGCTCTTGACGTTCACAACCCGGATAATTCGACCCTTGCAAGTGAGATTGTCTAATTTAATCTGGCGGAGATTACAACCTATAATTTTTCATTCACGAACAAAAGTATGACGAAACTGTGCAAGTTGATGTGGAATCCTGTATTGGACGGCGACTGGATAAAAAATATTGAGGAAAATTTTTGTCATTGCAGTGGTCCCCGACTTCGTTGATGAAACTATCCCGCGAAAACTGAGATGCTTACATGTATATACAGCGCTCCCAAAAGTTGTCTGCCTCAAACTTCCGAATCAGCTGTACTGTTACAAAAAGTTTTGCCGTAACATTGGAAGTAAGGTGTTGATTGTTTCAATAATCTTCAACAGCTCCCTTTGGAGACTGACCGAGAACTTGTTATACCCATGACTCCATACATTTGTAAGTATATAGTTCCTTGAATTTGATTGATTCTAGTCTTACTCGAGGTAAAATATTTATGACATGCTTCACGCTTTGTAGCAGTTGTTCCATTCATGATATTTCTTATCTCCTCTTGTCTTATCTGAGATGAAAAGCTATTGGGACTACTTACACATTTATGAATAGCCTTGTACCATATACTTTGCGTTGAAATTGATTTTATTTAAAATTCATTCACATATTTTGATTTCTCACGATTTCTCACGATTTCAAGACCTTCCCACACTGAGCCAAACAATTTACAACCCCAAAAATGTATTCTGGGATCCCTCGTCTCAATCCACACCCGCAATTTGTACCTTCTATGTCTGATGGTTGAAAATATGAACTAGACATGATGAGACCCACCGATCACTAATTTTGAGCAGGAACTTGATTTTTGTCTAGCAGCTGCCGAAGATTGAAGAGATACTCGAACCTTTCGGAATTATTCGCACCAGCCTTGCATCACTCCACATGATCCAGGACGTGCCTAAAGCCCCTTATCATTCTCTCGTCGAGTGTTCTATTTCAATCTACTGGACGGAGAACTGATAAGGGCCCGAGGGTTACAGTTTCATCAAAGAACCTAAAATGCATGAGAAGAAAACTCGAACGTGTTATTTGACCTGTTGAGAGTTGTTGTCGAGGTAGATGAATCTCAAGATGCATTCATCTCTTTTGACGGTTCTTCCCGAATCCGAATCTAATAATGAGTTATGAATATTGTGTTGTAACTGATCACTCATGTTTCTCTTCGTGTCTCAAACCAAAAATTTGTAACCCCTGATGTGATGTATGAAGGGAAGGGAATTTGGGGTTTCAATTGTAATAATAATGAATTTCTCTCATTATCTTTATATTTTTATGAAGATTAACGCATCAAAAATGTATGATAAAACTTATAGTTTGTATAATATCCCTTAGATGCTAAGTTATCACAATATCATCCTGACTTTCGATTTCTGGTGTAATTCACCCAAGTTACTTGATTCAATGAGCATGCAGGATTGTCGTATTAGAATTCATTCTTACATGGACATGTCCCAAACAATTAGCGACAACCATCCACGATTTAAGCGTTGAAGATTCGACTGACGAGAATGACCTGAGTGTCTGACGGCTGGCCATAAATTGCGTACACGGCCAACTTCGATGCTCTCCAAACATTAGCGATTGCGCATACGGTCGGTCCCAAACTATTGTCGATTGCGCACATCGGTCAATTAGCGGGAAACCCTTACCCATCCAATTGTTTCTGGCAATGCGCGGAATAGTGCAGGCACCAAGTAAGTGAACGAACGAACGAACGAATGAACTATAATGGGTGAATGTGAGGAACGGCGAAGAAAATTTAATCCACGGAAATAGAAACTGACAGTGAAATTTGTTATTGCGCGTGTTTTCACTCAAAATTCAATGGATGTTTCACTCGTGGAAACTCAAATGTTTTCCCTGTTTGTAATGTTTAAAGGGGGATTCAGGAAGAGTCAATTGGTTCGGACGGCAGCTCGCAGACTAGACCATGTGCACAACAATTTACAGGAAATTCATGTTTTCAACACCAACAGGCTAAATTTTGTGAAGAATGTCTCCACCCACTTCGGGTTTTGATGGAGAAATAAATCGAATTTATATGTCTTACATTCTATCAGATTTCATGACAAATAAGACTTTCTTCTATACGACATCCACCTTAGCAAAACTTGGGACTCCTTGCATACATATCAAATGTAATCTTCTGACATGTGTGTATTGCCTCTATTGGTGTTGCTAGTGGTTATAGTATAGCTTCTACAGTTGGGGCACAATTGTAGTTGACTTATAAGTGAACTGTCAGATCAGTATTTCCGAGAACTGATCCCGTGCGCAATCGACACAAAGGAAAGTGCGCAATCGACTATGTACACTCCCCAACGACCTGCACTGACATAGTTGTGACGGTGAATAACCGTTCGAGATCGCGTGTCTCACTTGCACTCGTACCATTACCTATAAATGCGAGTGAGGAGGAAGATCTCAAACGGTCTCTGACCGTCACAGTTAGGTCAGTTCAGATCGTTCGGGAGTGCACCAGTGAAGTTTCCACGCGCAATCGACGCAATATTTTTGGTCGTGTGCGCAAATATCGGTGGCGAGCCTATGGCTGAATTATACGAATTGATTTAAACCAACTCAAAGATCTCCATATTACTAATGATTGGACAACTTTGATTTTATTGCTCCAAAAGTACTAATTAATCAGAGTTCTCGGAGTTCTTGCGATAAATATCTCTGTATATGTACATACGTAGAAGTCATGGTCTGAAGGAATTGAACAAACCTGTACTTGCATCTAGGCGATTATCAAATTGTGCATATCGCGTGGGCGCGACGAAGGCATCGTCGCACCTCGCATTAATCAACTTGCTTGATTTTGGGTTTCTACTCAGAATTCCAATTCTGAGAGATGCCGTGTTTATGAACATGGTTGCCGTGAACTTATCATAAAAATCAAGTCCCATTAGTCTTTGAAGCTGCGTGCTCATTCGTATTCCCGTTTACAACAACAGCTCTTGGGATCGCACAAACTTTCCCTATATTAGCGCTTGACAAACTCAAGAATGTCGTACTATTCTGAGGATTAACCACTGGAGTCATGATGCTTATGACGGGCGGGGGCTTCAACAATTCTGCGCTACGAAGCGTGATGGTGTTGACAGTTGGACTGGTATTCGGTAAGATTAGCGGGTTTCCCACGCTGGCGAGTAACAAAGGTCTCTTCTTTGGTGCAATTGGCAATTCATTGCCAGGACGCTTTAGTGGCTTGGCACGAGTCTGATCAGGGAGAACATGCTTACTTTCGTCTGGATTTATCGTCAAAATTCTGGAACCCACGACGACACCATTACCTGCTTGGAACAAATGCAATACAGAAGTCGGATACACAAATTCTCAATATCAATTTCAAACGAACTTTGTCCTCATCGTCCATGTGCGGAATTTGGATCAAAGTTGAATTTGAGTCAAGGTTCACGATTGTCTTGGAAAATACTATAGACAATATATCCTACCATCTCGTAATTTGCATAGAATATGAGTGGAATCGAATTCTGAAATTATTACTCAACATAGGCCACTTAATACCATCAAAAACTCTACAGGCACACCTGTGTATTCGTCGACCCAGTGTTCGCGAAATCACCAGGAGGGTCCACGGAGTGCAGGTCACGGCTTTTGCTAAAACTCTGAAAAGCCTCTCCAGGGTTTTTACAGGGGAAAACCCGGGAGAACTCAGGAATTTTCCATGGTCGGGAAAAAGTCGGAAAAACATCGGGAATTTCGGATAAACGTTCTGAATAGTCAGGAACTTTGGTCTCTCGCCCTCGAATCAGATCCCGATTGGAGGACTGATAATTAAACCAAAATTTTGGGTCCGAAGTGATTATGATGAAGATTTTCTCACGTATAATTTTACGTGAAAACTGAATCCGCATCCCGATTGGCCCCTACACGTCACAATTTTTTTCAATCCCATAACGCGATTTTCTAATTTAGCTTTGGTCACGCATCGTTGTAGTAAGCCAAAAAACTATGGTTTTCTACATATTTTGACCTGCTGAACTCGAAAACAGTGGTTTTTAAGAGATAGCATGCGTTGAAAACGGGTGGCAAGCTGATTCTTCCAGTCACGATCAGCAAAATATGACTGATTTCGCCGAGATTTCGCAAACAATCTCAACTCATTCAGGACATTGATCAGCAACGTACTTCTCATGCTGGCAAAAGAGCATTCTCTTGGTTTTGAAGAGGATCACTTTTTTGCGATTCCAAAAAAAATTCGGCCGTTTGGGAGCAAAAAAGCCTGTGGACTCGGTTTCTACGTCAAAAAATGTACGAGAAAATTATGTTTTGGTGAATGTAAATTTAACTACAAAAAATATTTCCGACTCTGTCGAAACAGACGCATCCATAGCGTTATGCAACTTCTTCCAACCGTTATCCAAGCATGATGTATGCGTCCGTTTCGACTTGTTTGGAAAGTATCCCTTGTAGTGAAGTAGACATACCATTCCGATCCCCAACTTTCATTGATCGGTGTTATTGTTCTCGATTTGTGTTTAATAAATGCATATTAAACCCATCAATTCCTTAATTTTCACCCACAGGTGTTGATTTGGGCAAGTATTTATCAAGTTCGTTTGGAAGTGTTGTTCCTTCTTCCACGATCCATAACAAATTAGTCAGAATTTTTTTGAAAAAATATGGAAAACGTCCGAAATTTATCGTGAATTTTACGAAGTCCCGATCGTAGACACCCTGGACTCTCATTTCAGCACCAGAAGATAATATCCAAAGCCGCAAGGTCTAACACTCAAACTTTTCCAAGCTACAGCCCAGAATCCATGTATTACCTATGTGAGTAATTTCACGCGAGAGCGGACCACGAATTGCAAACATGTTTCAAACTCTTTTTCCGACATTTTTTATCGATTCTATGGTCCAAAAAAGGAACTTTCCACTCCCTGTGGGGTCGAGAAAAATTTTTTTTGTTTCCCTGGGGAATATTTTTTTGATAATATTCTTATGAGGGAATATCAATATTTTTTTCAGTAAAATGGGTGTAGTTCCAATTTGACGCAAGATGCGACCGCGCGAAGGGTGGGATTCGAAAAGTCTTCAAAAAATCTATCCGAATAGTCCTGTGAAAGGGCTGAAAGATCTTTAATAAAAAAGAAAAAAAAACAAATCTATCGAAATATGCCTTGGAATTTTTTTTCGGGATTACGGACGCCCCTCATGAGCAAAAAGGTAAAAAACCAGAAAAAATTCGATTCCTCAAAAACCCAATTTTTTAAAAAACTGGAAACTCATATTTTGATGTAAAATTGCGTGTTGTTCCAGAAAAAAGTGGTCCTGATTTGTGTTTTTCGGTTCTGCGCTGTTTTTTTATACGTTTTATCAATATTCTCAGCCTTTTCGGTTGAAAAATGAATTTTTCTGCGCATGCGCAGGAATTTGGACTGCTGAAACTATTTTCATTGAAAAGCCGAGGAAATTTCCTTCAAATGACTACCTGGCGAATTCAATTCGATGTACTGGGCCCAAAGTTAGAATTTTAAAAAATGATGACACTTCTACTCGAATCACGATACTAATGGGAAATTTGTGCAAGATCTGCATTTACCCCCTTTGAGGATGATTCATTATTAATGAGTAATTCCACGAGAAAACGATATACGGTCGGAGGTAGGGTCTCAGATTTCTTTCTGAGTGAACTTTTCCGATTCTATGGGTTGAAATAAGACCATCTGTCACGATGAAAAAAAGGATGTGCGTGTCGACCACGCGCGCAGGAAGGTGGAACCAGAGTGGGCCTTTCTGCTATAGCTAATCCTTGTTACGAATGAAAATCTTCTGGGTTCAAAAATCACTTTATGCGCTGGCCAGGGATGGAATGAGCTGCGCTGGTCTAGGGTCGGGTAGGATGGCCGTAGATGGGGTGAAATGGGACAGTATGGACGGGGCCAGGATGGGATGTACCGGGCTTAGTTGGGCTGCGATCGAAAGGGATGGCATGGGATCAGCCAGGCTTGGATAGATGATGGGCGGGTGGATGGATGGATGGATTGAATGATGGAGGGATGGATGGATGGATGAATATTTGGATGGATAGATGAATGGATGGATGGATGGATTCGATGAATTGGGTGATGGATGGATTGGATAAAGATTGGATGGGTGGATGGGTTGATGGGTGGATGGGTTGATGGGTGGATGGATTGGTTGATGGATGGACGGATGGATGGATTCGATGGTGGATAGATGGATGGATGGTTTTGTATGGGTGGATGGATGGGTGGGACGATGGGTGAATGGGTAGATGGGTGGATGGATGGATGGATTGGATGATGAATGGATGGATGGATGGATGGATGGTTTTCTATGGGTGACTGGGTGGATGTGTCGATGGATGGATGGGTGCATGGGTAGATGGGTGGATGGATGGATGGATGAATGGATGGATGGATGGATGGATGGATGGATGGATGGATGGATGGATGCGTAGATGGGTGGATGGGCGGATGGGTTGATGGGTAGATGGGTGGATGAGTCGATGGGTGGATGGATGAATTGGATGGTGGATGGATGGGTGGATTGAATGGAGGATAGATGGATGAATGGTTTGGTATGGGTGGGTGGATGGATGTGTGAATGGATGGATGGGACGATGGGTGAATGGGTAGATGGGTGGATGGATGGATGGATTGGATGATGAATGGATGGATGGATGGATGGATGGATGGATGGATGGATGGATAGATTGGATAATGGGTTGGTGGATGGGTGCATGGGTGGGTGGATTGGTGGATGGTTGGATGGGTCGATGGATGGATTGAATGATGGATGGATGGATTGAACATGGATCGATGGATTGGATGGTGGATGGATGGAGATGGATGGATGGTGGATGGGTGGATGGCTAGATGGGTGAATGGGTCGATGGGTAGATGCGTGGATGGGTGGACGAATGGGTGGATAGCTGGATGTGTGGATGCGTAGATGGGTGAATGGTTTGATGGGTAGATGGATGGATGGGTCGATGGGTGGATGGATGAATTGGACAATGGATGGATGGATGGATGGATTGGATGGTGGATATGATGGATGGACGGATCGATGGGTAGATAGGGGGATGCGCGGATGGGTGTATGGGTGTATGGGTGGATGGATGGGTGGATGGGTGGCTAGCTGGATGGGTGGATGCGTTGATGGATCGATGGGTGGGTGGGTGAGTGGGCTGGGCTGGGCTGGTTAGAGGGTGGGATGGTAGGATTGTTACACGTGAACATAACGCTCAAAATTGTGCGCACCCAGCTTAGATTTTCCCCTGCCACACCGTCGGTAAAGAAGGTTTCACCTTCGAAATTGCAAAATTTTTCCGGACCCTGGTACACAAATCAAAATTATGTTTCCAACTTTTTTAGCAAAGTTTTCGTAACTTTTTCACACTCAAATCGTTATAGCTCAAAACTTACTGCAGATAGAGGGACGCGGTTTAGCGCCTGAAAGGCGAGCATATAACCTATCAAAAACCACTTTGGAGTTCTGGTTCTCATAGAACCTCGATTATACATGGATGATTCCGTGAAAATCATCTTTCATTTTCTTTCTCAAAAAGCTGCTCTTTTGGAAGATTCAAAAGTACATTATTTCATGTAAAAAAATTGGGTTCTCCACGAATAAAATGTTTTTACTCGGCATCTCTGGGTTTGAGGCGGTTTTCTGGGCGCTTTTTCAGGTTCAATGACAAGAAACCTCAATTTCCTGCGCATGCGCGAGATTTTAGTCCAAAACCAATTTTTTTGAGAAGCTGAGGAAATTTTCTTCGAAATGACCCCATGTTGAGTTCAATTTCATCAACTAGAAGCGGAGTTGCAGCGCCCGAATGATGAAGAACGATTTGAACGAAAACATGAAGGCTTCCAGGCAATGACTGATGAAGCGAATACGAGGCCTAGCACCAAGCTGCTTTTTGTAGTGGCTGTCAGAAGTCACTGTAACTTTGGTTCAAATCAACGGATTTAAACTCGACAGGTGGTCATTTCAAAGGAAATTTCCCCAGCTTTTCAAAATGATTGGTTTTGAAATCTTGAAATATCGCACATGCGCAGAAAATTGAGGTTTTCTGTCATTGAAATTAGAAAAAAGGGCCAGGAAACAGCTCAAACTCCAGAAATGCAGAGTGAAAATATTTTAATCGTGAAGAACACAACATTTTACATGAAAAAATGTACTTTTGTCAAACAATTGCTTTTTAAGAAAAAAAAAAAAGATGATTTTCACGGCATCATCCATATACAATATGTCACAGAAGGTGTGTGCATAATGTAACCGGGGGGTAGCAAAAAAATTGTAAATTTTATTCGTCCATTCCAAATTTTTTGTAAACCCTCGTGGTTTTGTAGCGCTTACGCAGAGTATGGCATTTTAGTGTGATGCTAGACGTGTAATTATTAGTCATCTTCTGCTGTTTAGTTTCGCGTACGCGAGGCTGAACCTCGCGCGCGCGAGAATCTCGACAGTGCGTAAGGTTGTTACCCTCGTGTGTAAAAGTTTCCGGCAGTGCGTAAAGAATCAAATGCGTTTTGTAATATACTATTTTGGACCCCATAGAGAGTGAAAAATTCATTTTCAAGACCATAGAATCGATTAAGAATAGTGGCAAAACAATCTGAGATATGTCTGCAATTCGTGGTCCGCTTTTGCGCGGAATTACTCATTTTTATATCATTTTTCAAACATGCGCCTATACGAGCTATGTCATAGGCTGTAAGACTCAAAACGCTCAAATGTTGGACTCTGTGGCTTTGGATACCAACTTTTGATGCTGGAAGGAGACTATTTCCACAGTTCCATCAAGATCCGTGATCCCGACTCCTTGGACTCTATCCCCTTGTTAACTCATTTGCGACTTGGTGGCTTCGTTTTTTCATTCACGGGCTTGTGCTTCAAAAATTCGAGATCATTCCATAGCGTGAAATGGAAGAGGGAGTAGTGACAAATCTTAAATTGATCACCATCTCCAAAACAGACGCGTGTAGAGTCATATTCCTCATTACGTTTAACAAATCATGATCATGATCGCCTACGCGGACGTACAAACGCTGTTTCCATCGTCAGGCGATAAAATCCATCACTCACCTCGTGCGAAAAATACTGTTTCACAGCTCGGTACATACACTGTGAAAACGTGCATGAATTTCAACCAAAATTTTCAGCCACAGTGGTTGAATACAAGAAAGCGTGATTGAAATTTAACCACCTTGGTTGAATCGACATTTCAAGCACGTGGTTGAAATTCAGCCAACATGAATGAAACTCAATAACTGTAATTGAATGTGGACGACCGAGAATATTGATTCTTTGTAGCTTTGATAGAATATCCATGACACAAAACTACGATAGTTGTTACAAAGGTGTAAAAACTTTGAAATATATAATAAAAAAATCTAGGTGACTGTGCCCTTCCTTAGATTTCACGTGTCTAGGGCAAAATACTGACGATGTCAATAACTTTTCGAATATAAGGAACATCGATGGAACTCCTTAGGTAACTGTGGAAATACCTCTCGCAACTTCTTCGATATTCATTGCCCTATCAATAAAATAGTAAGGATATCGAGTAGAAAATCATTTGACTTAAAGATACACAATTTTTCCTTCGACCTGATCCAACGTATGTACCACGACCTACAACATGAATTTTATTGTATGCTTGAGAGAGGAAAGACCTCTCTCGTCAGGTTATCAGGGGATCTCGTAGGGTTGTCAGGGGAGACAGTGGATGAAAAATTGAAACTCAAAATCTGTACATCTATTTTATGGCATCCAGTGGTCCCGCGGAAATCAACATTTAGCTATGTGATTCGATATTTTGTTATAATATCCTTGAACTGCACGGCAACCACTCAAATTCTGCCCAAAATCATAGCCAATGACAAAGGTATTAGATGTGCGGGTCAGGATGCGAGGAAGTTTAATAGGGATGTCAGGGAAGACAGTGGATGAAAAACCGAAAGCTTTTGGATATTAACAAAACATACATATATTCTTCGTAAGTGTGTCAACAAAATAAGAACTCATTCAGGTACGCAAATTTTCAGTAATCGGTTTGCACATTTTTTCCAATGTGCAGCTAGGGAACGGTCGATTACCAGGAATCTTGGAAAGTATTTGATAGGCTCTGACATCCATGATTAGTAACTTAATACTAATAACAGTTCGAAACAAAAAATATTCATTATAATGTCTGAATCGAGCTATAAATTCTGTTATTAAACAAAATATCAAATCACCGTGTCTTCCTTATCTATCGAAATCTTTGTTACATAAGGCACTGATAGATTCAGAATTTATCACTAACGTAAGATTTTGAGCGATAGAAAACCACCGAAACGTATTACATCGATACAAGGCACAATAATCTTCAAATGTGTGCACCTTGAATGCATGAATGGATGCAGTGAGCTGTGCCGGATGAATGTTATAGGAAACAACGAAATGAGTCCAGGCACAGTTCGCTGTCCGTTGCCGCTACTCACTCATTTCTTGATATTTTGGATTATAACCAAGATTCCTGAATCCAGAACACTAAACTTCGATGAGAAGACAGGCGAAACAGATTTCTAACTGAAACCCAGATTGCATTTTTGTGTTTGTTACCCGTTCTGCCTTTGAGGGTCCGAAAATAAACGATCGCCTACTTTGTTTTCGAATAGTATTGAGAATACTTTATTATGTTCTAGCTTGTGCCAAGTGAAAAATTCAATTTACGAACGCACGTCACTGAAATCTTCGATATTCATAGCAAGTGGCTGGGCTATTTCGAGGTTGATACACTTAATAGGAAGAAATACTTAATCTGTAAGATAATGAATAATTTTCTTTGTGAAGCCTACCACTGGCTGAATATGATTTGTCAATCGCATCTACACCCGGAACATCTGAATCGCCCGAGTTAAATGTAAAACACTCGAGAAGTCGCTGTTCTTTAGTAGCTTCAAGGAATCTGTAGTATGAGATGATCAGAGCTATAGAACCGAAGAAATGAATTATAAGTTGTATGACTTTCGATTTGGAATCTAAATTCTCTAGTGACCACGTGAAATATTTTTTGTTTTGAACTGTTATTAGGAATACGTTACCGTCAACTGGGGTAACTCTGGGACAGGGTGGGGGGATAACTTTGGGTTAACCCATGAAAGAGTCATTATCACGCGCGATCAGCAAGGTAGATAATCCTGAGGCTTTGGCACCTGTTCTCTTTACTTGGGGCACGCATGAGCAATATTTTGCACCAGCGCAAGGTCCTCCATCAGTTGTGAGTTCAATCATAAACAGACTTCTTCAAGAATATGTTTTCAATCCAAAGAACAGTCTCTCGGGAAATGAGTGTGGTACCGACCTTTGCAGGATGACTCCAAGGTAAATGGGCTAGATTTCACTTGTCTGTACACATATCTGGACGAATCCATCGTTACATTGGCGTACTTTTATCCAGTTTCCATTTTGTAGCGGAAAAACTGAAAAGTATGTATTTTCATCTGTAAACCGGGGTAACTTTGGGACACGACTTTGACCGCTCATAACTCTGACCGAGGATGTCCGAATATACTTTCATAACTGTCATTCGAGAACTGGGACTGTGAGTTTTCGATTGACCACAGACACAATGCTATTCTGATGTGACTGGTATGAGACATACAGGTTATAAGAGTTTCTAGGAGAATAATGCAATTTTTGTCCCAAAATTATCCCAGTTGACGGTAGCCGTAAAATTTCCAATATAATACATGCTGTCCCAAAGTTACCCCATGCAAACCGCTTCAACTTTGAGACACGACTTTGAGCGCTCATATCTTCAACTAGAGATGTTGAAATGTACTTCATAATTCCCGCATTCGAAAGCTGAAGCTATAACTTTTCGATTGACTACACATACAATGCTCCTCTGGTATAAAAAGTACAAGTTAAACGAGTTTGAAGGGACAAAATGCGGTTTTTGTCCCAAAGTTAACCCAGTTGACGGTTTTAATCGTGGATGTAAATGATCTGATAACTTTTGACGTAGAGCCTATCAAATACTTTCCAAGATTCCTGGTGATCGACCGTTCTCTAGCTGCACATTGGAAAAAATGTGCAAATCGATCACTGAAAATCCGCGTATGAATTAGTTCTTATTTTGTTGACACAATTACAAAGAATATATGTATGTTTTGTTAATATCCAAGAGCTTTCAATGTTTCATCCACTGTCTCCCTTGACATCCCTAAACTTCCTCGCTCAAGCATACAATTCATGTTGGAGGTCGTGGTATATCTCGCCGACGTGCGATTTGTTCAGCAAATCACTGACCCGCACATCTGATAACTTTGTCATTGGCTATGATTTTTGGGCAGAATTTGAGTGGTTGCCGTGCAGTTCAACGATATTATAACAAAATATCGAATCACATAGCTAAATGTTGATTTCCGCGGGACCACTGGATGCCATAAAATAGATGTACAGATTTTGAGTTGGTATAAAATTTAATGTATGCTGAAACACATTTAGACAGTCAATCAGGCACGTTACTAAATTTCAACCAAGCGCTTGAATTTTGATTCAACCACGGTGGTTGAATTTCATTGCTGTATCCATATTTCAACCACGTGCTTGTCTACAAATTTCAAGCTGTGCTTAAAATGCTTACTATTTTATTTACAGTGTAATATATCTATATTATAAAAACCTCCAGGAACAGTAAATGAATTTCTGGGCCTCAATGTTTCATAGAATAGAGCTCTGGAGCCACCGCACTATTACGGTAAGAACATCTCTTATTTCCTAACGATTAACTCCGTTATAAATAACCTTGCGGTATTCGAGGTGTCAGAACTGACTTTGGCGCTACCACCGCGGGTATTTCATAAACTGTCCGGTTGCAGAAAAAATCAGCTTTCAGGGGCTGAACAAGTTTCCCGAGCTCCTCCCTCATATAACAACTTTTATAGCCACCTCGTTGAAGTGCATAGTAATTCATCATACGTCAAAGTGAAATGGGCAATAGGTTTTGGGAGCGACATCTGCTCATTATGCGAGTACGAAAGGTTTATCTTTTTTTTTTAAGCGGTGGGCGCGACAAATTTTGCGAGTTCAACGTCACAGATCTTTGGCCAGAAGGATGTGTCGCTGCTAAACAAAGAAGCATTTTGAGAGTCCATTTTTACTCTTCAATTCCCTACCACCCGATTCATCCTAGCTCGGATGGTATTTTTTTTACATACGAAAAAGTGGAGGAAGTGAGTATTTTCCAAAAAGATGGAAGCCCTGTGCTGACCACGGACCCGAGTCGCTATTAGAACAAATGCCTTATGATTATATCAGGTTTGAAGAGTCAGGTGGAATTTTCCAGATTTTTTGGGACAGTGTTATTTTCTCCAGAGGCCGAAGAGTTTCGGAAGACGCGCCGGTTACCATGAAGAAGTACCAAATTCGACGACTTTTCAATTTGTATCAAGAGCACTACGCACGTGTCATAAAAAATCGATAGAGTACCATCCTGGAAACTATAAAAACCATCTGAAAAACATTTTTCCAGGGCGTGAAAGTCCCGATCTCATTCGAATACTATATGGTACCTTAAAAGTCAAAGGTTCTGTAGATTTCCTGATGTAGAGATCGGTAGGCGGGTTCCAGGAAGAATCGCGCGAGAATGGGTAGACAACATACAGGCATACATAAATACAGGCATACACAAAGTGTAGTTCAAAATAATTCACAGACAGAGTTGGATATTGTAAAACAAATGCATATAGGTACCATTTTATGTATCTCGGCTAGCGGAATAAGATGGATTGACTCTCATCTGGGAAGAGATGGGATCGAGTGGTCAAAAATCAAGGTAATCAGAGTAGTATATTATGCGTCGAGAGCTGGAAACCGCGTGTTTCTGCGGCTCGTGTTAGACGTCGGCGAAGCCGACATGCTATATATACCGTGTAAATAATTTCTCACCAAATATTACTAGATACTCATGCAGCGTGTTCATAACCTGTTGATATTAATGATGATTGATCACGACCGCATGGGACTGATGCATGTATCATAACCACGAGTAATTCCGCGCGAAAGCGGACCACGAATTGCAGACATGTCTCAGATTCTTTTTCCACTATTCTTAATCGATTCTATGGTCCAAAAAATGAACTTTTCACTCTCTATGGGGTCCAAAAAAAATTTCTTGTTTCCGTGGGGAATATTTTTGCAATAGTGTTTTTAGGAAAAAATACCAATCTTTTTCCAGTAAAATGGGTGTAGTTCCGACTTGAGGTAAGATACGACCACGCAAATAGTGACATTCGAAAGGTCTTTCAAAAATCTTTAAAAATATGTTTCGAGAAAATTTTTTTGCGGCCACGGACGCCCCCTATGAGCAAAAAGGTGAAAAACAGAAAAAATTCGATTACTCAAAAACGCATTCTTTTAGAAATCTGGAAATCCATATTTTGATGTAAAAATGCGTGCTCTTCCAGGAAAAAGTGATCCTGATCTGTGTTTTCCTGATCTGTTCTACGCTGTTTTTTCTACGTTTTATCAATATTCTCAGCTTTTTTGGTTGAAAAATGGATTTCTCTGCGCATGCGCAGGAATTTAGACTGCTGAAACCATTTTTATTGAAGAGCCGAGAAAATTTCCTTCAAAATGACTACCTGGCGAAGTCAATTCGATGTACTGGGCCCAAATTTAGAAGGTCTAAAGAATGATGACACTTCTACTCGAGTCACGATACTAATGGGAAATTTGTGCAAGATCCGCATTTACCCCTCTTGAGGATGCTTCTTCATTAATGCGATGTAACTTTGGGCCAAGTGCATGGAATTGACTTTGCCAGGTGGTCATTTTGAAGAAAATTTTCTCGGCTTTTCAATAAAAATGATCTCAGCAGTCTAAATTTCTGCGCATGCGCAGAAAAATCCATTTTTCAGCTGAAAAGGCTGAGAATATTGATAAAACGTAGAAAAAACAGCGTAGAACCCAAAACCACAGATCGGGACCACTTTTTTTCTGGAAGAACACGCAATTTCACATCAAAATATGGATTTCCAGATTTCAAAAAAAATGGGTTTTTGGGGAATCGAATTCTTTCTGTTTTTCACCTTTTTGCTCATAGGGAGCGTCCGTGGCCTCAAAAAAATTTGTTTGAAACATATTTTTGAAGATTTTTGAAAGACCTTTCGAATGTCACTATTTGCGTGGTCGTATCTTACCTCAAGTCGGAACTCCACCCATTTTACTGAAAAAAGATTGGTATTTTTTCCTAAAAACACTATTACAAAGATATTCCCTACGGGAACAAAAAAATTTTTTAGACCCCATAGAGTGTGAAAAGTCCATTTTTTGGACTATGAAATCGATTAAGAATAGTGGAAAAACTATCTGAGATATGTCTGCAATTCGTGGTCCGCTTTCGCGCGGAATAACTCCTATATTTCAATCACAACAATAACGTTTTTAGCAAAAATTTGTTGAACTGAATGAGAAAGATTTTTCATGTAAAGATGGCTCCAAGAGAAGAGAACTGAACTTGTGTTACACAAGCTACCTTCTGGAGAAAGCTGCTGCTGGTGAAATATGATAAAGAAATATGATGTACATTGTGACTGATTTCTTTCAGGGCTTCAAGAAAAGGGAATTTGTGATAATAGAAGCTAGCTTCTGGAATAAGCAGCCGTTGATAAAATATGATGAAGAAATAAGATGAGCGCTGCTGATCCTTTCCTCTAATCAGCATGAAACATCAGAAATATGATGAGCGCGGTGACTGGATTTCTTTCCTCTATCAGCATCTCAATAAGGCTTTCATATATCACACTGCCACCGTCAAAGAACTTCATGGTAGTTATCATTCAACCTCCACTATAACTTTGTATGTAAGATAACAATATTGATGTGTAATGCTAATAAGAGGCAAATGATTAGCCGCGCTCTTTATATTTCTTCAATGCTGACTGCTGAATAGGAGAATTGAATCAGCCACACCCATTACATTTCCTGTAACTTCAGAGAGCGCATTTGATCATCAAGAGTTAAATGTGCTGTGCCAGTTTTTGATGTGATCATATATGATGCTGTCTTTTCAGAATTTTCGAGAACATCAGGGCTGCTGAATCTGATTTCCTCTTGTCAACATTTCACATCAGAAATATGATGAGCGTGGTGACTGATTTCTTCTCTCTCTTCTCAGCATCTCAATAAGTCAATCATCATTCACACGATGCAAGTTTAGAATCATCATGGCAGTTTTGCATTCCACCCTCATTAACTTTCATTCCCAGGAAATTGATGTGTGATGCCAACAATTTTGGATTCAAGACAACGATGTCAATCCAGAAAATTGATGCATGGCGGTAACAACTTTTTGATTTGAGACAAGCGTATCTTTCCAGAAAATTGAACAAAAAGAGAGGATCATCCACGCTGGTCATATTTTTGATGTAAGATGCTGTCAGCCACGCTCATTATGTTTCTTGACAATGTTATGAGGGATAGCTCATTTACAAAACACACATTTGGTATATTTAAAGAGAGCACATCCATGATGACCGATTTCATCTATGTACATCCACTGGGAAGCCTTACAAAGGAATTTGTTCTGCGTAAACCTCACATTTGGTAGCTTTCGAAGAGAGCACATCCAACAAACTAAACAATTAATGATGGTAAATGGTAATTGAGCATCTTGATAATGGACACTCTGATAAACTTTCTCAGCATAATTATAGTTCTGTATTTCAACCTTGAAGGATACTATTGAAAATTCATTGTTGTTTTCGTCAACATTATTGTCATTTTAATACATATCAGTCATCGTATCTTTGATGATCGTTGCTCGCGGAGAAAGGTTAGGTTCAGTCATTCAGTCTAGGGATTCTTGGTGCTATTCATTTAGCGTAGAAACACAAGAGGCGCCGCACGCATAATCGCCTTATTTCCAGCTACCCGCACCCGCATTCACCAGCCTAAGAAACAGGGGTGTTTCCAGCATGAGCGGTATAAGCAGTTTTATACGGCTGTGTGCAGAAACAGCCTGTTTCTACGTATGGACGTATAAAAATTTTCATGCGAAAATTTCCGCTCTGATACAATACTTTCTCTTGAAAGAAGCAAAAGACTCAATTTCGACTTATCAACATCATGGAATTGGATTGCGAATTTGTGAGGTTGTGTTGTCCGGAATTAGAAAAACCCACCCCGTCATCGCGAGGCTCAAGAAAAAACACGGAGCACTGATGTGATCGAATATTTTCTGAGCTTATTGGTCCAGGCCTCTACAGGCAGCTCAGAAGTACATGATTTAGCATCTGAAAAGCGTGCGTGGAGAGTCAACGTGAATCGCCCTATATATTCATTCAGCTGAGTGCCAATTTTCGTCTCGACTTTGGATAGAACATTCGATTCGAGACACGCGCCTCGCTCGTCAGATTATTTTGGAGAAAGAGGGATATATATGCATCCGCGCCGCAAAACAGCCGAACCTCGCATCGGATCTAAATTATCTGTTTTTCGATAACCCATTTAATTTTCTTCCAAAAAATCTTTTGCCGAGTCAACTTGGTGCAAAGAAAAGGAACCAAGCTATAGATTAAAACTAGTTTCGAACCCAAAGTTGTTCCGTCACTCATGCGCATACGCGAGATTCTCAGATTTGACGAATTATGACGCAAACGGCTCGAATGGTTTGATGTTGAAGTTTCTGTCCCACCTTATGAGGTTTGAGCTTCGAAATTCATCTTAATCGATAGCTAACTCGATTTCCTTCAAGGTAGTTTTTGATGAAGTCAATCATATAATGTAAAGCGATTTCAAAGTCAAAAACTCCGTAATACTGATCCGTGACGTCACACAACAGGGCCAATAGATGAAAGTTATCGTTAGCTGATGAGTTTTGCACGTGCCTAGATGGTTCTAACGTGAAAACGTTCAGTTTTCCATGAAAAAACTCACAGGATACGGTTTTTTTTTAATTTGGGGGAGCTTTCTTTCGAAATTTGGGATAGAAGTCAAAAAGTGCAGAATCTCAAAAAACACATCTTTATCATTTGGGAATTGTGTTGCTGTAAGATGTTGTCTTCCAAGATTCGAAAGAATTTGTTTCAAAATCCAAAAATACTGCATTTTTACACTGTAAAAAAAATTTCGATGATTTTACCAGTCGGTAGTAAATTTTAATGTTACAAGTCCGTATTTTCACTACCTCCCCGCTAGTGAAATCGCTAATGTATTAGCGAATTTACCACGCTCAGCGTAGATCGCTGTTACCTCCGCTGAGCGACGCGAAATCGCTAATCTGAGATAAGCGAATTCACGAAAAGCGGCGTGGTGACTTTATTGAAGAGGAGAAAGCCTCAAACATCTCGCAAACATCGGTATTTTGCGATTGGGTCGATCTTTGTACGTCTTTACAAGCCCTCCATTTACTTTCGAAGTATAAAATACTAACTCAGCAATGACCTGCACGTGCAAGGACTCCTGAATAACCGCGTAATCGAGTCCTGTCGAGGAAGAATAGAGTCGTCCATAACCTAAAAAGTTGGGGGTGGGCTCCACGTGGTGGCGTAAAATCGCTAAGCTCCGGTAAGCAAATGTACATTACGGTAGCAAATTCACTCCGCCCAGCGTAGATCGCGTCCATTTCTTACGCTGGGATTAGCGATTTTGTCAAATTTTTTTTTACAACGTACGAGTTTCTACATGTAAGATTAAATAAGTTGCAATTGGATAGTCATCTAGATACTCGCAAAACTCAACCAATAACACCATTTGTTCTCCAACAAAACGTTTGGCCCTGATGTGCGTCACAGCAGCTCGATAATCTCTTCAATCATAAATCTTGTGTATTTTTGGTCCAGCTCCATTGAAATAGCCTCAAACTGGTTCTACATCTATTTAAGAAAATTAAGCAAGCTATCGAAAAATTGATCTCTATGCACCGATTCGAAGTTAGGCTGTTTTAGGGTACGGGAATCGATTTCCCCCGAAGTATAACGAGGGGGATATACCCCCCCCCCCTGCTCCAAAACGGCTCGACGAGCGAGGTGTCTATGTCGCAGGCAATATGACCAATTCAGGCGTTTTATGTAAAGCCCGGGCTTTAGATAAAATGCCGACGGCATTCATGGATCATTACAAATAGTCTGGTTCAATCCGGAGATTTTACACAATGTCAGACATTTTATAAAACGCCCAAGGCCTCTTGGACTGTTTGTGAGATTTGTAAACACAAGATCGAATAACGATGTGGAACTGAAAATTCGCGATCGCGTCAGTTATAATTCGTCCTTCGCCATGGCCAGAGACGATGTAATGAATTGTGACGATTGCTACCGTCGTTTGAAAGAGTCCATCGAGAAAAAAGTGCAATAACTCTATGAGGGATCGTGTGAGCAGTTGAATAAAGTTATTGAAATCCTCAAAAGTGAGAATAGAAAGGATGCAGCTTCATGTCGCTATGTTGAAAATTATCAGCTTCTCCAGATTGGTGGTGCGTGTCGAGTGATAATGAAAAGAAAGAAGGTTGTGGAGATATGATGCATGTATTACCGATAAAAGAATATTATAATAAATAAAATTTTGTAAGCTCTTCAAAGAACCGGCCATGGTGGACGCAATAGAGTTATCTACTATTTAATATCTACATGTGGCATCCCAAGAGATGCAGTGAAAATTTCTGTTTCGTCTTGTCCCACGTGTGCTACTGGAATAAGTGCAACGGTTAACAATGTCGTTTCAAACCCTATAGTGTCCCACGCATTCAATAGCGGGTGCCAGATCGATTCAATAGATTATCAATTATGTCCTGACGGAAAGGATACATATATATTGGATATTCAAGACCATGCCACAAAGTTTGTGCAACGGCGGCCTCTAAACTCAAGAAGAGCTACTGAGCAACAGAAAAAATGAGAAATTTCTCTTCGACCAAGCTTCCACCTTTGAATGTGAATGACTGAATCACTCCAACCATTCCGAATGTTAACAGAGGCCCTTTGAATCTTCCCTACATATTTAGAGTTGTGAAAGATATCCAAAATAGAGCTTATCTTATTGGAACGAGAGGTGAATAGGTGGTTTCTGAGATCTAACATCCAAAAAGTCGATGACGGGTCGATTTCGATCGATGAAATTCGTACCGACACCTCCTTGAGTTTGACCACAGCTGCTTCGAAGCGATCAGTAGCTGTTGGCCAAGGCCTAGAAAAATGTTACTGCAAGTCAAACACGAATCCATGTGGAACAAAACGTTGCTCTTGCTTCAAGAAAAAAGTCAAATGTGGCTCACGGTGTCATAGCCATTGACGTGATAAATGGAATTTGAGCTTATTTAATTTTCATAATAATCATGAACAAATATTGAATTTCATATCTTCATGCGTGACAAATGATTCTCAACCTCTTCTAACCAGTGTACACATACATGGACACATGTTTGAGTCGGCTCTGTGAGCTGAGTTTTGAAGATTTACTAAAAATTCTTGTGCGATCCCTTTCTTTGGTTTGAATTGATGAATTTCGCATTGTTTTCACATGAAGAACCTGATTGTTAGTTGCTCTTTCATGCCAATCAATCGGATTGAAAAATCTGTTTTTCAAAAAAAGTCGAAAACTGTCCTCACTACTCGAGAATGAGGTCTAAAAATCGGTTTGCAAGGTCATTGTATATTTCTCAGGCAATAGGAACTATTGCCACAAGCCCGGTCGTGAAAGATGAGAATTTGGAACAAGCTTCAAAATGAGCTAAAGTACGTTGAAAAATGCTTGGATGCGCCAAAAATGCTAGCAAAGTTAGAAAGAAGAAAGTGCCGAATTAGGCACATTCCCATTTAAACCTGCATTAATTTTGATAAAAGCTTGATGGCTCTTGCTGGGACCTAAACTCTCATTTCTCAACGTCCAGCAAAAAATTTCACACATCTGTACGTACAAACACAATATTTCCACGCTAAGGCGTATCGATTTCCGAAAAAAGCGCTTTTTCGGCCCACCCTAATGTAAAGTCTGTCCACACACGTGTACATCAGATTTACGCGGTATACTGGTGTTGGAAAAACGTAAAAGTGAACAAGAAGTGGACAGTATTTCTTGCCTCAAAATGTATGGCAAATTCTTAGACTGACTTCCGTATCTCATTCCCAAGTATTCGAAGTAAAATCTAGCTCTTCCAAGTTTGATTCCTTTTTGTGTTATGACAGTCATATTCTTGGAATAGAAACGACGAGATATTCAATTTCTTGAAACAGAAGAAGTCAACGTATACATGAATTCCAGACAGAAATCGGTGATCTTAAGAATCAGTCGTTGATATTTCCATTCCCCATCGACGTCCACATATGTGGACATAGCCGGAACTACACAATGATTGTTTTGTCATATCTCTGTTATTGAGAACACTTTTCAGCACTCCCCCACCAGAATTCACCAAAAAATAATTTTCCAATTGACGGGAATTAGGTGCCGGTCAGGAGAGGTTAAGAATAGATCGCGAGAGATTTTATTATAGTGTAAGTTTCCGATCAAATGAATTACGACATGCACGAATGGAGATATCTCATTTTTATACGATATTTCGACAATTTCACAAAGAGCCCGAGGGGCCTCGGGCATTTTGTAAAAACCCTGGGCGTATCATAGAATCCCCAGTTTAAACGAGGCTATATGTAATGATTCATGCATACCAAAAAATTTGCCCGGCATTTTATATAAAGCCCGGGTTTTATGTAAAACGCCTGACTTAAGGGTATGCGGTAGCCGTGCAAACCAAATTTCGTTCCCATTTCCCTCGAATTCTCTTGCCATTTGGGTTAAACGACGAGAAGACGCACATTTGTTATCACCTAATTTGCATGCGTCTTCTCGTTGTTTAACCCGAATCTTAACATCAAAATTGGTTAACGTAGTTCAAAGTTATAAGCACAATACGGAAGCACGAACTCAATTCTTTATTTTCGGAGGAATTCCAAATATGGGCCTATGTTGGTCGAGGAAGTTTTTCGGGAACAAATACCCCGGAAAATATTATATTCTAACGTCCAAAAACAACAAAAAATGGCAAGGGGAGCCTCAAAAATGATTGCGGAATTCGTTCGAGTTTGACATGGACGAACTCTAACGACCCATCCGAAGTTTCTACGTTGGCTGATGCAGCCAAAAACCCAATCAGGCGTAGGCCTTGCCGCAATGAAAAACCATATAAGACCCAAAGCTAGAGCAGGGGCGATAGGAAATATTTCAGTGAAAAAATGACCAATTCGAGTGAGAAGTTGTAAAGTTTAATCTCGAAACCGAGCAAGGAACTGCTGTAGTATCTGACCAAAAAAGTATCAACCGAAAGGATGAAGCCATGAAAGAAATCCAGGGTGTCTACTACCCCGACCTATGGGTCACTTCACCTAGCTGAACTATCCAACTATTCTGTAAAATCTCATTCAGTTAGGAACATGCGTGAAATTGTCGTGAAACTCTGTTGGATTCACTTGCCAACTACTGATCCATGTATATGGGCAAATCTCAGGAACTATGCGGTTTCGACTTTGAAATTTCGAGAATTTCCAGAATGGCAGCACATCTCCGATAAACTTTTGTTTGGTCCAAGTAATGCTCAAACAATGATGAAATACTTGCGTAAATCATTTTGGAGCCCCGCCGTGGATTTGTGAGGGTGTAGAAGTTTTTCCCATGTATTTGCGTGGGACCCTCATATTTTCGTAATTCTAATTGGCTCGTGTGTATGTGAATACATGGCATCCTTGGTGTTGGAATAGAAGAAGAGAGATGAGTTCAATGGTTTACAGTGTTTTCTGAAGGTCTGTGGTACAAAATGTAGATGTGCCTCAACCGTCGAAACGCTCATTTTCGTCATTTGTCGATCCTCACAAGCCTCGCATCGCGACCGATATGAGGCTGTAGTAGGGGCGATTCTCATAGGCATTTCTTGAGGTACAAATATCAGTTTACACGTGGTTTCCATCCCAACGGAATCGAAATTTTCGTGTGCTACACGAAAAACGATTTTTTTGACCCCATTTACGCGAAAATAACTTTTCTCATTTCAAGCCGCATCGTCGTGCGGAATCGAGCACACTATCGTTCTTGGGCTAGATTTGTAGGTTTTTGGATGTAGAATAATATGTCGTTTCTACAGATACGAAATATTCACCGCCCCGAGTGCTGCATCCATTAGAAGAGCGATACAGGAGAAAATGTAGAATCGGAGTTCGCTCCAACGAATCATCGGCACTCCGACGCATTGATAGGCACAGCCTCCGGTGAAAATTATATGTTTCTATGTATTATAATCCATCACATATCCAATTTTCAGACCGATCGGTGAACCGCCCCGCCTGTGGCGAGCTAAGGCGTGAGAGAACTATGGCCCTGTTCGGTCGAAAATTGTGATTTTGTCACGAAGAAGCGTCTCCCAGTACCTTTCTATAGCAATTTTTAGACTTCTGAATGATGCAGAACTATTAAATATGAGTAGATCTTCAAAATGATCTAATGCGAGCGGCGGAAATAACGCGACTGTTGTTCTGACAACGTGAAAATAGGCCTGTTCGGCCAAACCGCATACTTCGTGAGATTTGCCCATATACACTCGGGAACAACCTGAACTACACTTGCTGTGACCATTTGGTAGCCGTTCGAGATCTTTCGTCTCACTTTCTACCTGAGCCAATGGATGCGAATGAAACGAATAATTCTCGAAGAGAAGCACAGGTGAAAACAGAGTAAGTTTCCTCATCTCATACCTTTTTCCATAGCCTGCGTTATTGGACAATCCTTGTGAGCCAATAGAAGAGTTTTCAGTCGAGCAACCTGAGCGTGTAGATTTTTGAGTTGACCTTGTAAGCTGGCGTTCATTTCATTTGCTGTTCTAAGAGACTGTTGCAATTGCTCAATCCAAGCTTTTCTCTTTGCTCGAGCTCGCATGGAACTAGCTCTGTTTCTTTCTAAAATATCTCGTTTTCTAAAATCGGCGTCAGCATTAACCTTGGCCTTGGCAATTTGAGTTGTCTCCATTCCAGTCCTTTGAACCTTTTTGGAGTGGCTTTGCGACACATTTCCAGCCCTTTTCAGTGCTTCTTTCAGTTTCTAGAACGATTAAGTATAAATTCAATCATTTTGGTATATCTTCATCCCAAGACTGAGCTAATAAGGTATAAATTCAAAAACTGCATGTCCGCAAATGTATCACAAAAGACAGAGCTTTAACAAAATACAAGCATGACTTCCTTAGTTCTTTTGAAAAAATATTGTAGTTATGGAGTCTTAATTTGGCCTTACCACTTTAGCAGTGAGTGATTTCTGGTTAGGTGTTGCTGTGGAGTGTGGCTTCAGAAAGTTACTCTCCAAGATTGGGACATCGGGCATACTTTGCTTTCCACCTTTGGCAAGGGTGGGCTTACTCTGAGTTTTTTCATCCGCAGAAGCAACGAGTTTTACAATTTTTCCATCGTGTGTTTTCAGCAAAATTTGCACATCTGTGTTGATAGGTGGCCTGTTGGATAATAGATTATTCATAAAAACGCACTTATTTCGCTATACATTCACTGACGAGTAAAGAAGAAAATTGAGACTTGTGAGCTTCTAATCAAAGCCTATTAGACATTGCTATTCCGCCCTAGAAAAGAGGACGTCGATCTTGGATCATTGTTGGCTTGGAACCCTGTGTTAGGTTTGAAATCAAAAATACATTCAAAACAAATGACATAATATCAAAGTGTAAATGATAAACTACATAGAGGTCGAGAATCTCTTAGAAGAACACAACGGGGTCCAAACAGAGTGTAGAAAATCGGTGGAGGGGTCTTGCTCTTTACTCTCAAGTTTCATAAGATACTTTTTGCGGGAAGATCCAACATTCTGCGGGACGTAAGTCGCGCAAGATTTCGGACCTCTTCATTAATCTCGTCCCCACTCAATCTTGCCATGAAATGAATAAAGTTCGCGACCATAATTTACTGGAAGTGTCAAAAAAAAATTTCTGATACGTTAGTGATCCTATAAGAATAGTATACATAGACACGAAGATTTCGATAGATGAAGAGATCAACGTACGTTTTCGTGGCCAGGTTCATGTGCGGCTTGTTATTTTCTGAAGGATCAGTCATCAATAAAATCTCTGCTTTTTCCTTGTCATCTGTTACAGCGTTATCATGATTGTCTACTTCAGCTTCTTTAACGTCATATTTTACATCACGATCTTCATCATCTTTGACCACCAAAGTTTCGGAAGATTGCTGAACTTGTCTCCCTGGAGATATTGAACTTACAACAGGTAGTGATTCTTCCACAATGTGGGGGAATACTTTTGGCGTGTGCAGTGAATCGTCGTTATTCCTATCCTGGATTTTGAATACATATAGAATCTCAATTTGGAACGATACTCAACATCTACTTCGAAAACCTCACCATTGGTACGGCTTGGATATCATTTTTACCGGATTCTACAGCTTGGCGAAAAGTTTCTTCAAATGGATTATCATTTGGGAGATCTTGAAATAGGCCCACTTCATCACAGTTTCTTATAAATCTTGTAGGAGTCGGAGTTTGATCTGCTAAAGAAAAACAGAAATTCTAAAATCTGAAATCGCAACCATACCACATAAAGACAACAAAAAAATGAAGAGAGAAATGCTCAACAGTTCATAGGACAAAATTCCACATCACAGAGATATATTTACATATCTTGAAAGAACATGAAACTGATATAATAATCTGGTGATCATTGCTGATTTCTGTCAAGTTGGATAATTTGAAGCAGCTCTCCACACTTGGATCCTAATATGGCTAAACAGCAGAATTCCTTGAAAATCTCTGTATCTCTAGTATTTTATCGATTTCAAATACATTAGAGCTGAAGGGCAACACTCAGTTCCTTCATCATTGCTCCATCCGAATGACACAGAGCTATCAATGCTTGAAGTTCTATCAAAGTGACGAGCTGCCATCTGCACGTCTCTCATTGCATTTTGTAATGAAGACTCAATCATTAGTAGATCCCTAGTGAAGTCAGAGGGCTGCTCATTCTTATCTACATTGTAGAACTGCTTTTTTGGGGCGAATACACGAACTGACAAGATGATCAAAACATCTGGCTACACAACACATGCTTAGTGATTAATTTGAAGTTTTCGTTGATGACGGTTTTGATCATGAATGAACATTGATCTTCTTTACAAATGTCATTCCACTAATTTTAACAAAAGCAACAACTGTGATTGTTTCAACAGCAAATAAAGCATCATCTCAGAACCACTATTACAATCTTACAAAACAGAGCAAAATATGTGCAAATAGAAGAGTTAAATTCTCACCAATGAAGAAGTTGTTTTTGTTGTTAATTCCAAGATTCAGCATCATATCGTGCTTCTTTTTATGGACAGTTAGATGGTCTTCATTGATAAAACTCTTGATAATCAAACAAAGATCACAGAAGGGATTAATTATGGTTACACATGTAATGAGAAATATCAAGACTTCATTCCAATTTAATCAACGTTGATCTCTCAATTCACTCACCATATTGCAACCTACAATCGAACAAGCGAATGGTTTTTGCTCTGATTTGCTCATGATGATACATCTACTGCAGTCCGTCTTTACGAAAGACTAAATTTGTAATTGGATATAGATCCTCTATACTCCATACCACACTTGTGCATGAACCTCGAAATCCTCAAATCAACAGGAGGACTGGCCAAGTAAATGCGCGCTACGCGCGCAATCGCTAATCAGTATTCAGAGCTCGACAAGGTTAAGATTGTGAAATTATGTTTTTAGATATATAAAATTCAACTCACCGTATTGTTTATGACTTATCAACTCACATCATCCATATATATTTCGTGAATCGCTTTAAATTCAGTATGAGCCAATTTTTTTTGGTTCTTCAAGAATTACAACACGTCCGGTATTTGAGTTGCTGTGAATGAGGCAGTGGTTCATCACTCGTGTTCCATTTTTCAAAACTTGAAATCCCAGTTGTGCAAATGTATGTAGTTGTATTTTTATCGTTTTTTTTTCTACATTTTATATTCCTACATGGTTCCATAATTTAGCCTCATTGTGTCACTTCAGTAATATGAATACTGAAAATTGTAAATATGCTTATTAAATAACGAAATATCGTCTCCTATTTAATTTACCTACTTCCGTCACCTCAGTCTCAATCTTGTTAGGTGAATGCTCAATTTTGCAATCTTAATTGCTTAACGTCTTTTGCCATCTTTGTTTGAGAATATCTATATCTTGATTCCAGCATTTTCACACGTTATTCGAAATTCATAGTACATAATGTTTACCTTGTAATCTGTGAAGTTGAAGATGTAGTAATATCATGTCTGTCTACACACTTAAATATATATCAATGTATTCTCATTTTTCGATAGGGTGTATCACAAAATTCGAGGTTCAAGTGGTATTTCTTGATAAACGTAATTTTTTATGGAATCTTCATGTTGTGGAATATATATCTTGAAAGCATCCCACGATCTGAGTCTCGATAATGCAACGTATAACTATCCAAGTGTGAAAACGTCGTGTTTTAGTGAGGTCCCGACTTTGTCAAATGTCTGGCCCTGTGATTTATTTATTGTCATTGCGAAAGCTAATTTGAAAGGAAATTGCAATCTTTTGAATTTGAAAGGGTAGTTTCTTTCGGATACGCCCATTCTACATAGAAACACCATTTCTCCACAGTGATCACCTGTTAATATTTCACACAAAACAGTATTTGCTCTCAATTCCTTAATATTAGTCGTGTCCCGTTGCATAATCCTTCGTCGATACATAAAAAGATTAACATTATAATGCAATTTTTGCGTAAATTCAATTTATGAAGTGGTAGTGATGTTGGTGTGGGTGAATTTAGGTGATCTGGCGAAATCATTTGATTTATACTGCCATTTTCTAATGCCTGTGTTGTATCTATACTTAAATACAATTGCTCATGAATTAAGGGCAAAAGCTCTACAACACTCGTATTCATTTTGTCGAGGCCGATTAAACTTTGATAGAGAAGTAGACTGTATACGCGAATGCCTCGAGAATGAAATGAGCAGTTACACGAAAACAGAGAGAGAGAGGGGTGAGTAACTGAAGGAGAATTGATAATTCCACCTGCACTGCACTTATCATTCCTCACCGTTGAATACAAGCTAAGTTACTAATTCAAAACTCAATAAAAAAGGTGCACTGGCACAAATCTGAACTGAAAGCGAGTTGGATCAATTTGTGGGTAAAATACGCGGGTGCACGTACAGCTTACTGGCTCGGTGGATCGAGCGAGAGTGACGAGCCGTCGCTCGTCAACAAGAGAAGGCGTACCGGCGTGAGCTATGGAATTTGAATGTATGTGTGCTGTGCGCGGCAACGAAATTTCTAGGATTATTTTGAATGAAAACGGCCGAAACACATAATGTCTACGTCATCGTTCAGTGCTGCTAGAATCACAATTGTTTTCAATTTATCGTACTCTCCTTTTCTAATCATTTCAGAGTAGACGTCTTTGACAATATCTCCATTTACAATTATGTCTCCATTTCTGAAATGTTTCACATTGAGATTGTTCCTATTCGTACTCAAAGAACCACTCTCTACTTTTGAAAGGAATTGGCAAAAATATTTTTCTGATTTTAGTGTTCTCAAATTTTGTTTCAAGTGAAATACTTGAAAGTGTTCCCATAGGCGCTATTTCGAATTGATATACTGGGTTCTTCAGTTCTCGTACTTCTAGGTAAAACAGGTAGTATCTGTTTGAAATCTCCTCCAAATGAAACAATTTTCCGCCAAATACAGTGTTGTTTTGCAATAAGTCTTGTAGTGTGCGATCCATAACTTCAAATGCATATTTCGGTGCCATGGGTGCTTCGTCTACAATAAATATATCAACCGATCTCAAAGAACTGGCTTCTTTTGATTGTGATTTGATGTTTGTTGATGAATCTGTATAAAGCGGTACTGGGAGTCCAAAAATTTTGTGAACTGTTTTTCCGCCTGCAAAGAGAGTTGAAGCGATTCAAGTGAACGTCATCAGACTAACAATCCTGCCCATTGATTGTAAGAAACTACTTAATTTTTTTATATATGCGTTTTTCCCGACCCTCCACAACCGTTTACGTAAGAGCATGTTTTACTTGTATCATAAGTTAGATGTGGAATATGTAGGATTTTATGAATTATAGTATTCACTGCTAATCTTTGTTCAACATCAAGTACCGCAGTATCTGAGGAATCTCAGGATTATTTTTTTTACTGCGACTTTATATTTTGATAACCTTCAAATATTTGTTTTGGATCGTATTTTTCTTTTTTTAAACATTGGCATACTAATTGTTTCGTTTTGGCAATTGCTTCTATTATTCCTTCCCTCCGTACCATGTCTTGTGACATTTTCTTTTTGAACATATCCCATAGCTCATATGGTTCAGTTACATTACAAAACAGTATTATTCTTACAAACAATCGTCGTAATTGTTTAGGCTACAACCATTCAGCACCGTCACGCATAGATTTGATCCATTCATCATCATTCTCTACTAAATTCAGAACTAAACGTGTTTCCTTGAATGTCGTATATTTCCGACCAATTACGGTTTCTAGGTCCTCGAACGATTGTGCACCTCTATGGTATAAAAGTGGTCAACGCATATGGAATAGCTCGAAGTTATTTGGATAAATGTGATACAATCATCCTGAAGTACCATATTGTAATTGTTGGACTCTACGTTTCCATATTTTTCTCTTGACATTATTTATAGTTGTCGTGGTGAAGTATCATATTCAGGGATTTGTTGGTAAGTCAATGTGTGAGCTCGTGGGTCTCTTTTGTTTAACTTGAAGTACTCTGTCAAATTGGTGCCTTTTTTCAAGTTCTTCTAAATCCATCTTGTCAAGTTCATTCTCTACAACTATACTCTGATCGTTGGATAGATGTAGAGGTAATCTCTCAATCGTGTGGCTCATAACATGAAGTCTGTAATGCGTGCGCCAGTATGCTTCGCAAAGTCCCATATGAGCAAATCCACGAAACGCGGTGATTCATGCGTTACGCTCTTTGTGCACCTATTTTTCGCAACAATGGCTATGTATCAACTCCACGACAGAGCAGACACTTTTTTCGAGATCTGACAACCAAGTTGTAACGAGCTGAAGATTCAAAACTAAAATAGACCGGAATGGCGGGCCATCAAATTTGAAAAATCACGATATTTCGCGCGTGACATGGCTATGTCCCCTCAGTGTTAAAGTCGGCATTTGGATGCAGTCTGGGATATCGGTGTAATTGTTACGGGAAAATAGCCCCCTAATTTGAGGCTATAACCACCTTAACGCCGGAGAATGTGCTACCTACAGGTTTGAAACTATCTCCTGTTGATGACGCGTGACTACTTTTTGGAAAAGAAAAAAAATCGACGATACTTCTCACTCTATGACGACGCAGTATAACCAATCATATTTCTGCGAACGACATTCGATTCTTCATCAAAAAACGAAGAAATTTGGATGGGTCGGGTCCATGTGCATCGGATTATGTTTGATTGGCAAGCATATTACGCTTTCAGGAAATCAAGGTGATCGCTTCACGAAATCATGTTTCTTCAGGCGCACACGAACAAGACGTGTCAAACTGATCCGGTTTTGCTTGTGATCTCTCGCTTTTATCGTATCTGATACCAAGTAAGTGACTGCGTGATCCGATATTTCGTTGTTTAGTCGTACGAGCTACTTTCACCATTTTTCAAAGAGATTTTCGAAAATTACATTGCTGGGAAACTCTTGAATAACGTGTATATTATAACTCCAATGATCTCCCCAAATTTTCCTGGTGATGAGTGCGACACTTTCCATCCCAGTCAGCGGTCAATTGGGTGATAATAGAGTGTATCCGTGTATGTGGCAATAGCGTTGCTCTTATGGCCATTTCCGAGTTTCTCTGTCCGGGTTGCTCTTATGGCCATTTCCGGGTTTCTCTGTCCCATCCCACGCCGTCTCGTAAAAATCGGTCACGCGAGTGGACTTGAGTTCCAGATACCGATAATTGAGAGTATGTAAAACCCGAGTAATGTGCGATGGGAAAAATTTTCAAATTTTCTTTCCTCCCAAATCACCACGTTTGGTGGATTTTCTCATATATCTCTGTTCAGAGTACCACAATATTTCGTTATGGTCTTCAACAATTTGACTGTTACCATCGCTATTCTGTGTTACTCGTATTGCAGCTGCATCATGACCTTTTAATACATTCTTGAACAGATATTTTACAGCTTTGAGACTTGAAACTACCTCAACGTTCATGTGGCGACTATATTTCAACATCAGCTTTGGACAATATGGCACGACATATCTGTTGTCTACCCAAAAATCTTTTTTTTAGCGTATCGTTTTCCTTTATTACGTTTTCTATATGTGAGATATTCGTTTTCGTCCATGATTGTATCTTCTTGAAATTCATGTGGAAATTCACGTACGCTTAAGCATTTTTCCATACACCATTCTCCGCAAAGGACGTGTATCATATGATCTATAACCAGCCGATGTAACTTAGGGTGACTATCTTGATTTGGAATTTCTGCTAAAATGAATTTTTCGATGATGTCGATTGATCGAATCTTAGATTTCAACAATACTAACATATGCATATGTGGCAGTCCCCTTTTTGGAATTCAATCGAATAGATGAATGCTGAAACTTCTCCAAAAAATTTGTCTTTAACAATGTCGTTCTTCAACGCTTTTATATTTTCATGAAATACCTCACATACAATATCAGGTCGATTAGAAGCTCGCTGGCCAAGTAAAAGATTTTCTATTATTTCTTTCCAATTTGGATTACATGTAAACAGTTACATGTAATCCAAATATACTGAATATCTAAATAAGATACTGTGATGAATAGATCCGGCCAACCTACATCTCTTAATAAATGCATTGCGTGTTGATATTGTTGTTCCATACTTCTAGGGGACCCTATCAACGTACAAGGTAAAATAATGATTTTCTCAATTAGTTTTGGTGCATTCTGACTTTCTAGTAAACGTTCCATATCTCAAGTCTATCTCTTTCTATCCTTACAGTTCGATCCACTAACCATTGTTAAAATAATCTTCCGCCATATAATATGGGATTAAAATTGTCTCTTATTGCAAAGTTACGTTTGGAAGGTTCATAACGTGTTAGATTTTTCCATTTTTCTTTTTCAAACCTATTCGCCACCCAAATCCCAAATCGCCCATTTGGAAAGAACAAGGGGTATCTCCATGGCTTTATGTGTTTATCCAATTTTTTTCAATTTCTTCGTTATTATATCCTTGACGACTGTGAAATTGTAAGGTATATCACCTTCAGCTGTCGTAGAAAATATCACGGCAACTTCATGACAATTTTGGATGTTGTATCTAACTTTGTCTGAATTATCTTCATTTGTGAAAGCTCAATTCAGAATAGGAATGGATTTGTTGCCATTCTGTTTCTCAATTTCTTGTACTTGTAATTCTTCGTGCATCATCATGTCTTAAAATTCCGTCTATTTCGCTCATCATCCCTTTACCAATATCATTATTACATTCTGTGCGAAATCTTGTAGCCTCTTTGATATCATAAATGAATAGTTGCCCATAGGATGGTTTGTTGCTTTCGTCAGGTAGCAAAGCTGTATTGATCAGGTAATAGATATTCCCTTGGATTTTAAAGCAATATGGCGCCTGTCTACTGTTTGTGAATTTGATCTGTTTCGCATTGAACGATGCAAAAGAATGTGAAGCATTAATGTATCTGAAATTGTTTTTAAAATTGCGTGATTTCTCGTGTGTTCCTTCAAAGAGAGTTTTTAAGGTGAGTAGGTAATCTTCAAACTTATCGAGTTCTATTTGTCCATCATTACAACATGAATTGAATGTGTTTTTGCCTTTCACGGCTTCAGACTCAAAATGTTGGACTATACAGCTACTACAGTAAACATTGAAAGATCCGATATAATGTTCTTCAATAATGTTTTCATCTAAATAGCCAGTTTCTACAATCCTCCCGTAGTCATCAATCGTAAAATCAAGAATATCTTGTAATTCTCCTATTTCTCTTACTTTGATCTGAGAAATATTTTTTTAAAATATGAGTTCCATTCAAATCTACAACAGAAAATCTTGTCTGTTCGTTACGCGTTCTTGATTGGTCTATGTTGTGAACCTGATCACCATTTTGTATTTCGAGAAATAAAGGGTTAATACAATTCTATGACTCTACCAACGTTTGTATTCTTGACGTTCTTAATTCTTGGGATTCTACAGAGTTCATCAAATATTTGAATATTCCAAGACTATATTGTGTATGATCATTTTTTTGATTGCTTCGTATATATATTTTATTTGCACATAAATTTTGGACGTCGTGAGTATTATTTTCCTCGACTCTGACTTCTCTGCGTATTCGTTTTTGACAATCTGCGACAGACTGCACATCGTTTTCATCATGATAACGTTTACCCTTAACATTTTGGCTAATACTTTCTGTCTCTACCGTACTTGGTGAATTATTAGTGTGATTGACTTCATTATTGTATTGTATTGTATTTGTTTTTCCAGCGTACACTCTTTCGAGTTTTTACGTGTCACCCCCACCGCTTTGCCATGAAGGCCATTGTCATATTTCCAGTTTTTAGTCATTTGTCCAGTTTTTAGTCAATTTTTCCAATTTTCCCTATCAGGTAGGTGCGAACTTTCGAGCGGACTCTACCAGAGAGTTGCTACGAGACTTCAAGTACCACCGCGGCATTTTTCGAGTATGATCTGCATTGTATGCAGGCCTATATTCACCGCCTTGATCAGACTCGACAAGTTTCAGTGGTTCCATCAATTCTATGCCAGCCATTCGGTCTCTCCGCTGAAACTTCTGGACTGTCAATGACAGTCATAGCGAAGTTCAACGCTCGACACGGCTGCGGGAGGACACCACCAATCCTTATCGGAGCCCAATCGTTCTTTCAAATTTTGGCCGAGCACTCAGCACTCAAGGAATTTCATTATTTTTTTGTTGGAGCGCAAGGATTTGCGTTCTCGATTGAGTTACACGGAAAAAAATCCCAAGTGACCCGACCGGGATTCGAACCCACGCCCCATCGAGCGTATTGTTTCAGCTCGCTCAAGGCACAAGGCCTCTACCGACTGAGCCAATGGACGCTCTTGATTGACTTCATTATTTACTGTCGTATTCTCTAAAATTATGACTTGTAGATATGAATGTGTTGGATGGTCAATTTCGGATTTGTTATCAGTGTCATACACTTTCGCAGTCAACTCGTCTTTCTCAATTTCGTAAGTTTTTTCATCAGCGCACTCGTCAACACTAAATGGTGTGATTTCGTTTGGGTAAGTCATATTACTATTTTGCATTGGCAGTATATACAGTAGATTTGGATAGCAATATAGTATTTTATTTCTTTGTAGTATTTTCAGTGTTCCAATTTCTTGTAAATAGTATTCTGAAATACCTAATATCAAAATTGAATGTTAACTTACATTTGCGAATTCACCTAACTGTCCTTGAATTCGTATATGCTTGTGCCTTTCGAAATCCCGCTTCAACGGGAATTACGTGTTAAGATGGCGTTGTCTGGCACCTGAAATCAGGAATATACATATTATTTTTCACCAATCATCTTTTTACAGCGCTTCGATTGAATTACATACTTGAGTCAATCTATGTATTTATCTATATTCCGAATCTATACTCTTATATCTTGATTGTAGATTATAACTAGAGTCTAATAGTAATAGAGTTTAGAAGTATACAGAGTGTCCGAAAAGTAAGTACCCCACCCCCATTTTTTCAGAAATGGTTGGGAATCGGGAAAACCCCGGAACACGTGTCCCCATATTTTGAGGGGGGCATCCGATGGTGGCCTTGTTTTTAACCTTGAAGGTCGTTTTCAAGGTCATTTAGAGGTCAACTGGAATTGGAGGAAACACCTACTCTTGACCTCGAATTCTGAAAGAACACGAAAAATGATGAAACCTTTGTTTGAAACTTTTTTTGACCCGACTTGACCTTGGCGAGATAAATGGAGGTAAGCACGGGTTGACGGTAACCGCTGTCGCTCCAAGTGTGAGCATTTTATCGAAAATTGTTTGGGATAAAAGTTGTTCATGATAACAGTAGAAAATAGGTGATGACCTTGTTTCCAACCTTGGAGGTCATTTTCAAGGTCATTTGAAGGTCAACTCGATTTTTTCGAATAGAAACACCTAATTTTGACCTAAAATTCTGAAAAAACATGAGAAGTGATGAAACGTTCAAAACTCATTTCAACCCGACTTGACCTTGGCGAGATGATTAGAAGTAAAGATGACCTCCAATTCGGAAACAAGGTCATTTTCAAGGTCGGAAACAAGGTTATTAAGTCTTTTCTACTGTGATCATGAAAAACTTCCATCCCAAACATTTTTCGATAAAATTCTCACTATTGGAGTGACAACGGTCACCGCCAACCCGTGCTGACCTCCATTCATCTCGCCAAGGTCAAGTCGGGTCAAAAATAGTTTCGAACGTTTTATCACTTCTCATGTTTTTTTCAGAATTTGAGGTTACAATTAGGTATTTCTATTCGAAAAAAATCGAGTTGACCTTCAAATGGCCTTGAAAATGACCTCCAAGGTCGGAAACAAGGTCATTAGCTATTTTCTACTGTGATAATGAACAACTTCTATCCCAAACATTATTCGATAAAATGCTCACTCTTGGAGCGACAGCGGTTACCGTCAACCCGTGCTGACCTCCATTTATCTCGCCAAGGTGAAGTCGGGTCAAAAAAAGTTTCAAACAAAAGTTCCATCATTTTTTATGTTCTTTCAGAATTCGAGGTCAAAATGAGGTGTTTCTATTTAAAAAAATTCAGTTGACCTCCGAATGACCTTGAAAATGACCTTCAAGGTGAAAAACAAGGCCACCATTGGATGTCCCCCTCACAGTAGGGGGACACGTGTTCTGGGGTTCTTCCCGATTTCCAACCATTTCTGAAAAAAGGGGGGGTACTTACTTTTCGGACACCCTGTAGATCATACACTGTATACTTCGAGCTAATCGATATTATAAGGCATGGGACTAAGAAGATATAACGCACGATGTATGATTCGTCATTCCTTATCAGGCATACACTGATAAATCCAAAGATCTTGTAACGTGAGATTCCAGTTCCACTTTCGTTGGAGAAATTAAAATTGATCTAAATAATTTCATAGAATTAAATCGCATTTTTTCACCGTATAGTACTTCTAGGAGTTTACACTAACGAGAGGGGTCCGGAGGGTACGAGTCACGAAATCTCACCAAACTTTTTTCATCACCTAGAATATGAAGAATCCAGAGTAGCTCCGTCAAATGGCCCTCCTATTCAGAATTACAAGCAAAAACATTAGCATTGCCTATATAGGACCATGTCAAAAAGTCATGTATATAGATATACTCGCAATGCTAACGTCTTTGCTTGTAACTCTGGACAGCGGGCTCATTTGACGGATTTACTCTGGATTCTTCATGTTCTAGGTGGTACGAGACTGTGAAAAAAGGTTTGGTGAGATTTGGTGACCCGGACCCTCCGGACTCCCCTTGTAAGTAAATCATGTCTATTTTTAAAATGTCTATGCCGATACGTTATCAAGTGTTTACAATCTCCGGGGCAGAATTTTGAATCCGGTGATAATCATGAACTTCACTCGAAACAACCGTATACAGTATCCACAATCTTCTTTTCAGTGTATTTCAGACAACGTCACAATTCTGATGGAGCTCTACTACAGTTCGTTCGAGCTTCCATATAATGAAATTAGAGATCTTTCAGACCCTTGCCGGAATAGCGAAATTTAACAACAAATGCAGCTTCAAACATAGAGAAGTTATGGTGTTTCAGTGTGTGGTAACTCAATGTTAATTCTGTATCCATAGGAGCCTCCAAGCCTCACTCACTCGATATTTATATATCTTTGTGTAGATTCCGTCATTACATTTTTACGAAACTGTCGAGCCACATGAATTTATGGCAATGGACAAACAGTTGAGAATAGTACGTTGAAACACATAAAGATTTTGCGGAAAAATTCATGTTCACCAGTTAGTTCTGAATCCAGGACATTCGAAGCTCTGCCCGTAATTCTAGGCTACTTGTCTATTCTGATTCTTAATAATGCTTCCTGAGTAATTGTGCATGAGGAACCAATATTTTCTGTTAGATTGCTGGAGTTGAATACATTAACCGATCATCATTATCTTAAATATCCACGGAATATCCAATTCCATGTAAAATTGTGGCATCCGGATACAATATGTCCAATTCATCGTAGAGTCTCAAGTCAAAATCAAATTGAGTTTATGACATGCGAAAAATGCAAAATACACTTGTGCAGTAACTTTTTGAAGAGCGATTCCGGAATCAACTGATTCGTACTTCGAATTGCACATACATTATCTCCGACACCGCATATTTTCCAAACTACTGTAACTGTTTGGCCGAGTTCGGTTTGAGACTTCGAAGCGTGCAGACGTGCCAACGTGGTCTCGTACGCGCAAATGTCAACAACAGCCAATGTGTACATCGACCGTGAATAAGTGATTGAGAATCTAATCATTCGAATCGTGACGCTAGGTCATCAACCATCATTGACCTGGCTATTTGAACTGCATCAGCAGTTTGAAATGCAATCCTCAACCCAAAGTATGTCCTCCGGTAGTCAGGGCAATGGAGCCTCGTCTACAGAACAACTCACTGAACAGAAGAGTTTTGCAAGTGCAGCAGCTCGAGGAGCTTTACCGAAAAAGGATCAAGCATTGATATTGGATTCAATGGAAGGTGCAACCATTGACGGCTATATCGATGGCCTGGAAGCCTATACTAAAGCGATCAATATCAGTTACATATCGAAAATTTCTGGCTCAAGAGTATGTGTTGTGATGACAAGTATTCAGGAAGCTGAAAAACTCGTTGGTAAAGTGGTTACAGTGCTGTCATTCGCTCTTAAAATTAGACCATATATTGAGAAACATAAAAGAGTAGTCATTTCTAACGTTAGCCCGTTCGTGCCGAATCAAGTAATTGTGAGTGCTCTGCAAAATAGTGGAATAGTGCCGGTCTCAAGTATCCAACAAATTCGAGCTGGAGCGACGAAACCTGGAAGAGCGCATATTCTCTCTTTCAGGCGTCAAGTGTACATAAAGGACGAAGACGAAGATAAACTGCCACCGAATTTACAAATTCATCACGACAATGTAAATTATTGGATTTATTTGAGCACGGACTCATTTGCTTGCTTCAACTGCCAACAGAAAGGGCATGCGGCAAGACAATGTCCAGAACTCGAAAAAGAAATAATGAGCTTTCAACATCGCAACAAATGTCACAGAATCACACCGCGATTCAAACAGAACCAGCTACAGGTACGTTCGAACGACCATCTCCGCCATCCATTGTATCACAATCATCTCAAGAAATTATTACTGAAGAAATGGAGCAAACTGAGGAGGCCAGCAATATCAATAAGCTTCCTGAATCCAATGATGGATTCATATCTCCAAGGCGTAAGCGCACCAATAAAAAAAGAAAACATGAAGATAAGAGTGTAACTAGACTTGAAAGTGAAAAAGAATTGTTGAAATCAAAGGAAGCTCTTGGAAAATGGGATTTTACACTCAACCCAAAATTCCGAATCTTCAAGGAAGAGGCTCGCAACAGCAAAAACGTACATGAGTTAGCAGCAAATATTTCGTGCAATGCCTCAGATTTGGAGAATATCATAGATGCACTCTACCCATGCACTACGAGTTCAACTCTAAAAGCACAATTTACACGAACAAAAAATAAGCTCAATAATCAACCAGTAACTGATACCGAAAATGAAGCTGATTGCTCCTCATAGTCCTAGTCAGAAATAATACGAAGTGTTTTCATTCAAGCATTATCAGAATGACGACAACAAGTATGCGGAATATCAAACTTCTTTTCTGGAACAGCAGAAGTATCGCAAATAAGAGTGAAGAACTACCAAATATTATAAGAGACTTGGACGTGTTCATTTGTGTTGAATCAAGGCTTAATGACTCTACGCCAGAATTCAATTTTCCTGGTTTCAAGACATTCAGAAAGGATCGTGAAGATGGCAGAGTAGGGGGAGGCTTACTTCTCCTCATTCGCAACAACATCGCATTCTTCGAACAAGAGGTAAACACACCGGATAGCAGCGTGGAGATTGCGAGTATTAGAATTACGAATGTAGTACCCGCAATTGACCTTATTGTGTGTTATCGAGCTCCAGGTAGAAATCTTTCCGAAATCAAATGGGAACAAATTTTTCAAAGTATTAAGGCCAATAGTAATTCGATTGTCGGGGGAGATTTCAATGCTCATCACCAAAGTTGGAATTGTAGTAAGAATAATACCAACGGAGAAAGATTATTCAATTGTATAGAGAATTCAAACCTTTTTTTGCACAATTCTGATTCTATCACTCGAATTGAAAACTATAGCGATAAAGGCTATAATTTAGATTTGATTTTTTTCTAGTTCAAATATATCAGATAAAATAGACGTAAAAGTAAAAACTGATACCTGGAGCTCCGATCACTTTCCAATCAATATTGAGATTAATCTTGAGAAAGAATGTTACCGTAAAAAATCTTTCAGACTGCCATCAGTTAGAACTAACTGAGATAAAGTAGGAGAGTTACTCGAGTCGAATTACCACCGTATTATGAGTCTTGAATACGATGAATTGAATGCCTCTGAAAAATATAAATTCTCTATGGATATAGTAACCGAAGCTGAAGGAGATAGTACTCCTATAAAGAGAAATGTCAGCAATAAGGTACACCGTAATCCTGTGTCTTGGTGGGATTCCGATTGTGACAAGGCTAAAAGGCTCAGGAGAGCAGAATTTAAAGGATGGAAATTCACAAAGAAACTCAATGATTACATTGAGTACAAAAAATCGTGTGCTGAAGCTAGACAACTATTCAAGCAATAACGTAGAGAGAATTGAATTCAATTCGCAAGTTCGATTAATTTCCAATCAAGCCAGAAATATGTGTGGAACACCTATAGGATTTTGAATAATAAATGGGTCAAAATAATGATTTTTTGAGTCGACCATTCGATTTCTCAGAGTTTAATATTGCACTCGATAGCAGGAAGAGTAGTTCAAGTCCTGGTTTCGATGGTGTTGACTATGAAGTCTTGGGATTTCTTTCACTCAAATATAGACTCCTTCTTTTGGATATATTCAACGAGATGTACAGAACTAATTCTTATCCAAACCAATGGCAAGAGTCATACATTCACTTCATCAATAAACCAGACGGGAAAAGCGTTCGGCCAATTTCTCTTGCATCTTGTGTATGTAAACTGTTCGAAACTATGTTAAAAAATAAAATGCAGTGGTGGGCTGAACAGGAAGGTATTTTACCTCAAAGCCAATCCGGTTTTCGCAAGGGGAAAAGTACCACGGATAACCTCGTGAACTTGCTGTTGGTTACTGAGGAAGCTCTTAGTAACAATCAAGAACTTCTTATAGCATTTCTCGACGTAGATAGTGCTTTTGACAACGCCAATGTTGATATTCTGCTCGATCGTTTGGCATCCCTTGGATGTCCACGCCACACACTAGAATTCATACGATTCCTCATTCGCGAAAGAACTGTTTTCACCGAGGCAACAGGCAACGCGCCGAGGAAAGTATACAAAGGCGTTCCTCAAGGAGGAGTTCTCAGTCCTCTGCTATACTGCATTTACGTTTCGATGGTTTTTGATAAGATGCCGAAAAGTATCAAGGTCTTGTAGTTCGCAGATGATATAGCTATTTATTGCACCCAAAAGAATCAACCCCGATTGAAATTGATGGAGAGAGCTATCGATCTCGCCTACTACGAGCTGAGATCCTTAGGCCTCGAACTTAGCCCACCTGAAACAGTCTTTATTCATTTCAACCGACATGGCATTCTGCCTGGACAATCACAAATCTCAATTTAAGGTAAAATAGTCGAATCCAGTGAATCTGCTAAATTTTTGGGTATTTTTTTGACTTTAGACTGAACTTCAAACAACATATAGAATATGTTAAAGCTAAGAGTTTGAGAGCTCTGAATATAATTAAGTACCTGAGAGGCACTTGGTGGGGAGCCGAGCCTGAAACACTGATCGTACTCTACAAGAGCTTTGTTCGCTCAAGATTAGACTACGGATCTTTTATCTACTTTCCTACTGACGAGAAACAGATCGCAAAACTAGAAGGAATTCAAGGAATTCAGTATGCAGCCATCAGATTTGCTCTCGGATATCGTATCAGTACTCCCACTAGCATATTGATAGCAGAATCAAAGCTTTCGCTTCTGGAAAATAGATTTGGATTTCTATGTGACTGTTATCTTTCAAAAGTTCTTTCACTTGAAAACTCAATTGTTAAAGGCAATATTTTCAAGTATCGAAGAATCATTGAAACAGGAATAAATAAATTGGAAAAGAGTAAGCTTATCATTATTAAAGCAGTCTCAGAAGAGCAGATTACTACGAGCTCATTCAGTCACTCGGAAAGAACAGTTTATACACTCGTAACTATGATCTTATTCTCAGAGAGGAAGATGCAGACACACTTTTGGGAATATCATTGAAAGATTGTGATGAACCCAACAGTAAAATCAATGAACTCTTAGAAAGAGAGCAAAGAGTAGCTATTTTTACTGATGGCCGTAAGTCATTAAATTCTCAAGCAGTTGGATGTGCCTCCATCTGCCCAAAGCTACAAAGTTCTTTTTTCGTGAGCCTCGATAAAAGAGCTTCAGTATTCACAGCCGAATGCGTAGCTTTAATGAACGCAGTCAGTCTTGCCAGCCGTGAACCTACTTTCGATTATTCGATCTTTTCCGATTCTCAGAGCGCCCTTTTATCTCTCAAACATGGTAAGATGAACATGAAAGACAACCCCAACATATATGAGATTAAAAGAAAGTTACGCGAATTCGAAAGTAAATCTTCTCATACTATCAAATTTTTCTGGATACCAGCGCTTTCAGGGATTGATGGCAATGAGTTCGCCGATCAGTTAGCAAAAGATGTTTCAAACTTCATGCATCCTTCCAATTTGAATATTCCCTTTACTGATCTGCGAGAAGGTTTCGCGCGAAATGCGATCGAAGGCACAAAGAGAAGTTTGGCAGAGAATAGAGGCAATAATGAGAATACTTATTTTGAGAGATTTTCTGATAACAAGAAATATCCGTGGTACAGGGGTCTAAAACTCCCGAGAGTCATCGTTAGCACTGTGAACAGATGCCGCGCGGATCATTATAGTTTGAAAGCTTCATTAGCAAGAATTAAGATAATTGATAGTGCCAAGTGTGATTGTACAGCTGAAATTTCAAGATCTCGATCACATTTTATGGCAGTCTCCACTCTATAATGAGCAAAGAGTGAAACTTGGAGAAAAAATTATTGACAGTGGTATGGAATTTCCTATGGCAGCGAGCATTATCCTCGCCAAACCATCTCCGAGAAACTGTGAAATATTGTACTCTTTCCTTTCCGATTGTAACTTGAAGATTTAGAATAAGATTAGCATTGTAAGCTTACTATTAAGAATATGTAATTCATATGTATGCAAAATAATCTGAAGAAGATTTAAATTGCTTAAATAAAAAAAAAAACTGTTTGGACGATAAAAAGTATATGATAATTTACCAATTTCAATTATTGCCTGTTTCTAAACATTCTTACCTCCTTGAGAAGGTTCGATGGTGTCATGAGGGATAGTTGAGGGGGGAAGACGGAAACTAACCCAACCTGCCGCTCGGCTGCACGAAAATACACGGCGAGTATACCTATATGTTGATGATTTTCGACAACAATTCGATCATATTTCCACAAAGCTGTGATCACCGAAAGGTATTATTGTTCATTAGAAATTCTTTATAGTCTGGATATTTTATGAGAATTTTCTCTCCATCTCGAGAGGTGCTAGGCTTGATTTGGTGGCGCCGTCCATAAGAGCCCGTGTTATTTCGAAAAATGTAAGGGCTTAGATCTCGAAAAAACGCCTGGTGAAAAATACTGAAAAAATTCACAGAGTATTTTTTTGTCTCGAAGATAATTATGTAAAGGTTTTGTCACGATCTCTACATCTTCGTCAAGACCATCGAACCTCCTCAAGACCATCGATGCACTTCACAATTTTCTCTGGAATGAATATTGTGTCTTGTACCAATTAAATTACGGATTTAGATAGCTAATTCCCGAAATCGGCTCAGTATCAGCATAAATTTCTTAGCTTGTCAAAAATTATCAGATGATCATGTCCTGAATTCATAATTCAGTGATTACATTATCCAATACTAGGTGAAAATTTGTTTCGTGAATATCATAAAGGGATTGAATGTCTAATCTTGTGAGCAATTTCGCAAAAATCCAAATTCTACTTGCTTACTGAAAGTACCTTCCATGTAAGACCTTAGATTCCATATTTTCACAGCTTATTCAGATGTTTACCAACTCGAAACATGGAAAGATGCATTCCCTAAATTCCGCAATCAATAAATAGAACGCTATGTCAAATGAGATTGAATTCTGAAATGCCTCATGAAAGCATTATTGTGACGATATTCTTCAAAAAACCTTTTTGATGACGAAGTCATCTTATCTCGCGTTGAGTTTTGTGTAGCATGTGGACACGAAATATTCGTAACATGGGTACGCGCGCAACTCCCTGAGCCACCAGTGCGTCGTGCGTGCAAGCCATATGATGAATTCCACGCGAAAGCGACCTACGAAAAGGGGTCATTTCTCAGATTCTTTTTTAACCTTTTTCATTCGATTCTATGGCCCAAAATAGGAACTTCGGACCACCTATGGGGCCCAAAAAAAATTTCTCCTCTCCATTGCATGCACATCCGTCAACAGACCGAAAATTTATCGTGTAAAAATCGATGCTCTTTTATTCACGAGAATGGGAATATTTCGAGTTTTTGAATAGCTATCGATTTGCGGGTTGCGGCATCTGAAAGGGCATCAAAAAACCTATCGAAAACGTTGTCGGAAATTCCTTCTCTGTAATTTGAGGGCCTCCCGGAGGCAAAAGAGTGTTTTCCACTAAAATGTTGATTTCTAAAAAGTCATTTTTTTTATTCTTTTAAAATCATATACTTCTTTCGAAAAAAATGGGTTTCAGAGAAGTTTGGGGCAATCCAAGTGAGTTATGAGCCATTTTTTGAAAATTCGATTTTTTCGGTTTCAGAAAAAGGCGATTTTCTGCGCATGCGCACGAACGTAGACCTTCGGCGCCACTTTCAATGGAAAGCTGACAAAATTTTCTATAGAATCACTACCCGCAAAGTTGAAATTCATGCACTGAAACGCGATCTGCAAGGATTAATTATGTCGAATCAAAATCACATGAAAATTCAGCCCATCAACGACTTTGTGGCGCCTGCTGAGATAACACATTCACGAGATCTTCTCGGGACTCAATTTTGAGTACGAAATTGACCTGAAAAAAATTCGGACCATATGGTTTCAACGTAAAATTGTATGAACTTTCAAAATATGAAAAACCCCGTTTGAGGCGAACCCGAGGTGCTATATCCAATTATTTGCCATAAAATACGATATTTCACATTCAAAATTGCGAAAAATTGAATGTAGCACCTCGGGTTCGCCTCAAACGGGGTTTTTCATCGCATATTTCGAAAGTTCATACAATTTTACGTTCAAACCATGTGGTCCGAATTTTTGCAGGTCAATTTCGTACTCAAAATTGAGTCCCGAGAAGATCTCGTGAATTTGTTATCTCAGCAGGCGCCACAAAGGCGTTAATGGGCTGAATTTTCATGTGATTTTGATTCGACATAATTAATCCTTGCAGATCGCGTTTCAGTGCATGAATTTCAACTTTGCGGGTAGTGATTCTATAGGAAATTTTGTCAGCTTTCCATTGAAAGTAGCGCCGAAAGTCTACGTTTGTGCGCATGCGCAGAAAATCGCCTTTTTCTGAAACCGAAAAAATCGAATTTTCAAAAAATGGCTCATAAGTCACTTGGATCGCCCCAAACTCCTCTGGAACCTATTTTTTTTCGAAAGAACGCAAAATTTTACGTCGAATATATGATTTTAAAAAAATAAAAAAAAATGGCTTTTTGAGAAATCAACATTTTAGTGAAAAACACTCTTTTGCCTCCAGGAGGCCCCCAAATCACAGAGAAGGAATTTCCGACAACGTTTTCGATAGGTTTTTTGATGCCCTTTCAGATGCCGCAACCCGCAAATCAATAGCTATTCAAAAACTCGAAATATTCCCATTTTCGTGAATAAAAGAGCATCGATTTTTACACGATAAATTTTCGGTCTGTTGACGGATGTGCATGCAATGGAGAGGAGAAATTTTTCTTGGGCCCCATAGGTGGTCCGAAGTTCCTATTTTGGGCCATAGAATCGAATGAAAAAGGTTAAAAAAGAATCTGAGAGATGACCCCTTTCCGTAGGTCGCTTTGGCGTGGAATTCATCATATATGAATACACATGGATATATCCATATCCATGAATCGCGGCTGATCGCAGCCAGTCGCAGCAGCCGATACAAGCCATCGGACGCACGTCAATGTTTGTTTAGTCGATTGAAAGTGAGTGATCATTCGAAAAATAATGATTATTGGATGGAGCGACGTTCTCTCAGGGAGATGCATGTACCCGCCTGCTCCGTTATCCTTTTCGACGTGGTCCATGGTGTCGACACCATAGGTCGACACCATGGACCACGCGATTCTGCTCAGCTGTTGCTCCATTTCAGTGTTGTATGTTTATCAGTTTTTAGAGTGCGTTGGGTCCCATGCAACCACGAATGTCATATTCCTGAATTCTCTGCCTGCGGTCTCGCACATATCATACCATGATTTAACCAAAGATACATTCCCTGACTCTCAAGTGGGTCTGTGTTGTGATTAGTGTTCAAGTAGATAATTGAAAGGGGTACTAGTAAGAGGTGAACGGTCTCATCTTTTTGCAAGCGCTGTGAAAAATCATCAGATCCCCAGCGTGCAATCAAGAGCTGTTTTTTTTGTCTACATTGATACTGAGCAGTAATCCAGTTCTTCAAGTTATTAACCACAAACTAAATGATGCATGATATCTCATGAGGCACTGTTCGCCTCTTGATCTGTCACTGTTATCAAACTCTCTCCCCATTGTCAATCTGGGTTCGAAACTTTAAATGAATGGCAGGATGGACTACATTCATTTCAAATAGTCACAGTGGCTCCATACGTTAGGTTTGCTTGTTCAATTACACCTTCAAAATACTTTCTGTCACCACTTAGTCCGGCGGCCGAGCATGGTTCCGTAGCATTTTGGATGTGACCGGACAAAAGTTGATTACTCCCATGTATTTTGACCCGCTGAATCTGATTTTCGATGGTGGAAAGTCGGAAAACTGGGCCGAAAACTGTTATTAAAAAATTATTGTTAACAACTGTAAAATGCACTTTTTCGCTCCGGAAATTTTTTTTTATATTTTTTTGGCATATTTCAAACAAAAAAGGTCTCTACAAAAATTTCGTGAAAATGCACTGTTTTCCCGTGAAAAATTCGCAAAGTTTCAAAAAACACGATTTTTACAATTTTGCAACAATTATTGCTCGGCCGTGAAGAAGAATTTTTTGATCCACCAAGGCGCAAATTACTCCTTGAAGCCTCTTCTATTGATGGAAACCCCAAAATAGTCAGTATGCTACACCCGATGTGGGTAAGAACGGCGAGAACGACCCCCTATTTTTGGTGCATTCTCTCGCTATATAGATATACTTACCCATGCCTGAATTCGCGTCTTGATCCCCTTTCGTGCACTTCGTGCGCTATCTTCGAACGCAGACAAACAATGTCTCGTATCTTGGCGTACGTGAACATGGGAGAATCTTGGAAAATTCCGGAAAATTCACTGTAAAAACTTGTGTGGAGTGGGTAAATTGGTTCTTATCGAACATGAACGCTGTGACCTTCTTGACTTGCAAAATTCAGGGCATTCTGGAAATATGCAAGATTTATCAATATTCAAGACGTTAGATTTTCATCATTCGAGTGGAATTAGTATTTAATTAGAATCCGAACTTCTTAAACCCAATACCGAGTCGTATGATGAACAAAATAGTACGGATTCTATTTTGCTCATCATACGACTCGGTATTGGGTTTAAGAGGTTGGGATTCTAATTAAATACTAATTCCACCCGAATGATGAAAATCTAACGTCAAGAATATTGATAAATCTTGCATATTTCCAGAATGCCCTGAATTTCGCAAGTCAAGAAGGTCACAGCGTTCATGTTCGATAAGAACCAATTTTACCTACTCCACACAAGTTTTTACAGTGAATTTTCCGGAATTTTCCAAGATTCTCCCATGTCCACGTACGCCAAGATACGAGACATTGTTTGTCTGCGTTCGAAGATAGCGCACGAAGTGCACGAAAGGGGATCAACACGCGAATTCAGGCATGGGTAAGTATATCTATACAGGGTGTTTCAAAAGTAGTGGATTTCCTTTTACGGGGTTGAAGTATTTTTCTTTCTGAATCGAATCCCGTTTGCCCCATAATTTCCCATCCCTCCTATCTTTTTCAACAGCCGATTGAAAGTTAGCATTTTCAAACAAGATTTTGGGTTTATTTAGTGTCACCAAAACATAAATATTGATGTCACCGATCGTCACCAAAACATAAACACTGATGTCGCCATCGGAGGCTGTTTTGTTTTCATTTTCATCAGCGCCACGTGGTAATGGTCGAGGTTAGCAGGATGGCAATCATGCGTATTTTCGTTTGCATTTCATGCTGGCCTCGGTTTTACTGACGGAAAGAATTTTGGCTGGTGTTGATGGAGATGTGAGCGATTGTGTGCACTGTTTGGTATTGCGCTTGATAAATGCTGTTGATGCAATCAGTCGTTGTGTGGTTGTGCAGCGCGGGTTGTGTTTGTAAATCACACTGAGATGCTAACGATGTCCCGTAGGCATGTTTTGCTATTTCTGGTGGTAGCCCGTTTCGATTCCATCATCAGTGGATTTGCCTAATTACGTGATGGAGAATCAAATCTTTCATCTGGTGCCATGGAAAGTGATTTTTGAACAAGGTCAGAAACTTGTTCGTGGCACCAGAACGAGCAGAATAATCCATGCCACCTACGTACATTTAGCATCAAACGATTCCGGTTACGAACGAGCAGCTTGCGCGAACAGAATCTCGCGTCGAGATTCTTGCTGGTGTATCAAGAGGAATACTTTACTCATGGTATGATCACTCAATCGAGACAGATACTATAAGAGCAAGCTCGGACGGAGAAAAAGCTCAAATGTGCCGTTTGTACACCCAAACTCGAGCATCGATTTTGGCTCATTTGTTGGAACAGAGTCATTCAGACTATGAGAAAATGAGATCCTGGTCAAAACATCGTACGAGAACGTTTCTGCGCTCATGGCATGATCTCACAAACGACACAGATCGTATAAGAGCAGTCTTGGACTGACGAATAAGCTCAAACGCACCGTTAGTATACCCAATTCCGAGCACCGATTGTGTAATAAGATTGATTGCGTGCCATTAAAAGTGCTCGAACCCGCGGTTCGTATACCCAGACCGGAGCATTGATATGGCCTTGTTAGGCTCAAAAGTGATGCGGTCGTTTATGAAAGAACCTGATCACGGATTGACTGTCATCAGAGGACGTTTCCAAGTTTATGGTATAATCTTACAATCGAGACTAAGGTATTGTTAGAGCAGTCTCGGGCGACGAATATGCTCGAAGGCGCCGTTTGTATACCCAATCTCGAGCACCGATTTTGGCTTATTCGTTGGAATTGAGTCATTCAGACCATGAAAAAACGAGATCCTGGTCGAAATATCGTTTGTGATCGTGTCTGAGCTCATTGTACGATCTGACAATCGACTCAGGTTTCACAAGATTCGTCGCGAGCCGTTGGAGAGGCTCAAAAGCGCCCTTATTATACCCAATTCCTAGCATCGATTGTTTGATAAGATTGGTTGCGTGCCATTGAAAGTGCTCCAACCCGCGGTCCGTATACCCAGACCGGAGCATTGATATGGCCTTGTTCGGCTCAAAAGTGATTTTGTCGTTCATGAAAGAATACTCGATCATGGTTGGACTGTCGTCCGAGGACGTTTTTATGCTTATGGTATGATCTTACAATCGACGCAGATATTTGAAAAGCAGTCTCGGGCCGAGAAACGCGTTTAACGCGCCATTTGTATACCTAATCGCGAGCATCGATTTTCGCTTATTTGTTGAAATTGAGTTGTTCAGACCACGAAAAAACAAGATCATGGTGAAAATATCGTATGAGAACATTCCCATGCTTATGGCATGATCTAACAAACAACATGGATAGTATAAGAGCAGTCTCGGATTGACGAAGAAGCTCAAACGCGCCGTCAGTATACCCAAACCCGAGCCTTAATTTTGGCTTATTCGTTAACACATCCGCTGCGGAGACCGGAATCGATGATCCTTCCCCAGGTGCGATGGGGCCTGCGGTAGGCCCGCTCAATGCCATTCCCCATAAGGGCAAAATTCTCAGCACTGGGATAAAGACACGCGGGGCCCACCGGTGGGCCCCGCCGCAGACAACGTGTTCAAACTGACAGTTGTCGTGACTGGGTGTCACAGGTGTACCACATAGCTTTCACGACAAAGACTACTTTGGAATCCATGCGAGAAAGTTCAGATGAGCTTGCATAGCCTTTGATCAATCGTCTGCGTGGGCGATCATGCTCCAAATTCCGTAGGACTGCTATGTATCTGGCAAAGGTGTGTCTATAATGAGGTGTCCATTTGTTCCTACAATGGTCCTAATCGTCTCTCTGAGTCGTGTCACACGTGTCCGACGACGATAATGGATTTCATGCGCAAAAGTGCAGATAAGCTTGCATAGCCTTTGACCAATGCTTCGCGCAGGCAATCATGCTTCTGATCCTGTAGAACTGCTGTAAACTCTGCACAGGTGTGTTCATGATGGGATTCATTCGATTGAGAAAACCGAACCGTGCACGGTCCGGATCAGTGTCAATTTGGTCCTACAATAGTCCTGACCGTGTCTCTGAGTCGTGTCACAGGTGTCCCACGACGAGAAATACACTGAATCACATGGGAGGAAGTTCAGATGATCCTGCATAGCCTTCGACCAATGGTCTGCGCAGGCAACCGTGCCTCCAATTCCATAGTTCAGCTGTAAACTCTGCACAGGTGTGTTCATGATCGGACTCATTCGTTTGAGAAAACCGAACCGTGCACGGTCCTGATCAGTGTCAATTTGACTTACAATAGTCCTGACCGTGTCTCTGAGTCGTGTCACACGTGTCCCACGACGAGAAATACACTGAATTACATGCGAGGGAGTTCAGATGATCCTGCATAGCCTTCGACCAATGGTCTGCGCAGGCAACCGTGCCTTCAATTTCATAGTTCAGCTGTAAACTCTGCACAGGTGTGTTCATGATCGGACTCATTCGTTTGAGAAAACCGAACCGTGCACGGTCCGGATCAGTGTCAATTTGGTCCTACAATAGTCCTGACCGTGTCTCTGAGTCGTGTCACAGGTGTCCCACGACGAGAAATACACTGAATCACATGCGAGAAAGTCCAGATGATCCTGCATAGCCTTCGACCAATGGTCTGCGCAGGCAACCGTGCCTTCGATTCCATAGTTCAGCTGTAAACTCTGCACAGGTGTGTTCATGATAGGATTCAATTGTTTTAGAAAACAGATCTATGCACGGTCCGAATAAGTGTCAATTTAGTCCTACAATGATCCTAACCAAGTCTCTGAGGAGCGTCACACATGTCCCAGAACGGATACTACACTGGATTCCATGCGAGAAAGTTAGAACGAGCTTGTATAGCCTTTAACCAATCGTCTTTGACCAAACAGAGCCAAGCCAAAATCTGAACCAGAGCAGTACGTCTCATCACTATATTTGAGTTCGGATTCAAGCTGGTAGAGAGTGATGGCCCTCACATTTCCAGTACAGGAAAAAAAGTCATAAATTCTCAAATGTTTCATCATTTGCATTAACTTGCGATCTAGTGCAATAATCACAATGGACGTAATATCTGATAGACAAAACTGAAGCCGTCCGCTGAAATATTGGAGATTTGCTAGCCTATCTCGTTTTTGCTGTTTATTTCCGATCTTTCCGCTTATTGATTTGGTAGTTTTTGCAGGCTGAGAGAAATGCTGACGGAATCGGAGCCAGTCACTGAATAGATGTACAACGTGGAATCACGCACAATGTTGACTGATCTCCTTTTTTCATGGTCTGAATAACTTCATTCTGAGGAATTGGATGAAATCGATGCTCAAGTTTGGGTATACAAATGGCACTTCTGAGCTCATTCGTCGGCCCGAGACTGCTCTTATACAATCTATGTCGTTCGGAAGATCATACCATAAACTTGGAAACGTCCTGTGATGACAGTCGATCCGTGATCAGGTTCTTTCATGAACGACAAGATCACTTTTGAGCCGAACAAGGCCATATCAATGCTCCGGTCTGGGTATACGGACCGCGGGATCGAGCTCTTCCAATGGCACGCAACCAATCTCATTAAACCTGAGTCATTTGTCAGTTTTCACAAATAAGCCAGAATCAATACTCGGGATTGGGTGTACAAGAGGCGCATTTGAGCTTTTTCTCGGCCCAAAACTGCTCTTGTCATATCTTTGTCGATGGTGAAATGACGAAACGTTCTCCAATGACAGCTCAATCATGATCAGGTTTTTTCATGAACGACAAGATCACTTTTGAGCCGAACAAGGCCATATCGATGCTCGGGTCTGAGTATACAAACCACGGGTTCGAGCACTTTTAATGGCACGCAATCAATCTTATAACACAATCGATGTCGGAATTGGGTATACTAACGGTGCGTTTGAGCTTATTCGTCAGTCCGAGACTGCTCTTATACGATCTGTGTCGTTTGTGAGATCATGCCATGAGCATAGAAACGTTCTCATACAATATCTTGACCAGAATCTCGTTTTCTAATGGTCTGAATGACTCTGTTTCAACAAATGAGCCAAAATCGATGCTCGAGTTTGGGTATACAAACGGCACATTTGGGCTTTCTCTCCGTCCGAGCTTGCTCTTATAATATCTGTGTCGATTGAGTTATCATAACATAAGCATAGTTGTTGCATAAATTATTCCTCTTGATACACCAGCAAGAATCTCGACGCGAGATTCTGTTGGCGCAAGCTGCTCATTCGTAATCGGAATCGTTTGATGCTAAGTGTACGTAGGTTGCATGAATTATTCTGCTCGTTCTGGTACCACGAAAAAGTTTCTAACTTTGTTTAAAAATTTTTTCCTATGCCACCAGGAGAAAAATTTGATCCTCCATCACGTAATTAGGCAAATCCACTGATGATGGAATCGAAACGGGACACCACCGGAAATAGCAAAACATGCCTACGGGTCATCATTAGCATCTCAGTGTGACTCACAAACACAACCCGCACTGCACAACCACACAACGACTGATTGCATCAACAGCATTTATCAAGCGCAATACCAAACAGTGCACACAATCGCTCACATCTCCATCAACACCAACCAAAATTCATTTCGTCAGTAAAACCGAGGCCAGGCATGAAGTGCAAACGATGATGCGCATGATTGCCATCCTGCTAACCTCAACCATTACCACGTGGCGCTGATGAAAATGAAAACAAAACAGCCTCCGATGGTGACATCAGTGTTTCTGTTTTGGTGACGATCGGTGACATCAATATTTATGTTTTGGTGACACTAAATAAACCTAAAATCTTGTTTGAAAATGCTAATTTTCAATCGGCTGTTAAAAAAGATACTAGGGATGGAAAATTATGGGGCAAACGGGATTCGATTCAGAAAGAAGAATACCTCGACCCTGTAAAAGGAAATCCACTACTTTTGAAACACCCTGTATAGCGAGAGAATGCACCAAAAATAGGGGGGTCGGTCTCGCCGTTCTTACACACATAGGGTGTAGCATACTGACTATTTTGGGGTTTCCATCAATAGAAGAGGCTTCAAGGAGTAATTTGCGCCTTGGTGGGTCAAAAAATTCCTCTTCACGGCCGAGCGACAATTGTTGCAAAATTGTAAAAATCGTGTTTTTTGAAACTTTGCGAATTTTTCACGGGAAAACAGTGCATTCTCAGGAAATTTTTGTAGAGACCTTTTTTGTTTGAAATGTGCCAAAAAATTTGGAAAAAAAATTTTCCGGAGCGAAAAGTGCATTTTACAGTTGTTAAATATAATTTTTTAATAACAATTTTCGGCCCAGTTTTCCAACTTTCCACCACCGAAAATCAGATTCAGCGGGTCAAAATACATGGGAATAATCAACTTTTGCCCGGTCACATCCAAAATGCTACGGAACCATGCTCGGCCGCCGGACGCTGCAAGATTAAAAAGTCTCTTCCAACTGCATTTCATGACTACAACTAATTAGGCGTACCAGATTTGTGTGAGCATGTTACACTGGACTCAAGATTCCACTCAATTCTGATAGACTTTACTGATTTAGGAATATGATCATTCATGCTTGAGCTTTGGCATGTAATGTATCCTAATAATATATTTATATAAGGTAATTCTACCCAACTTGCCTCTGTACCCAACTTGCCCCCATATGCCGATCTCAGGAATGGGCGCTCGTTGACCTTCCCGCAATTTTTTTTTTACGTTTGTTATGTTAAAATATGAGAAAATACGTAGTTTTCAACGACCCCCGATCATTTCTGCATTCTCCAGAAAATATAAAGTGAGTTTTCTATTTTTCGTGTTTGCACGGCGAAGAAATCACCGAAGAAATCGCGTTCACTAAAACCGGTGTCAATTTATTTTTATTCGACCAATCTTGACGTACCTTAGCGCATTCGATTCCTTGTCTCAATACCTTCAAAATCCGCTCTTCAGGGTTGCAGAACTCTGATCTGGAGCGATTTTATGTACAAAACACGGAGATGGTTTGAGAATCAAGAAGGCCGACATCGGAGTGTACCCAACATGCCCCCATATGGTTATCTCGGAAAGGCGTGCAGTATGGCTTTTCTTACCACTCAGAACGTGTTTATCACGTCACAATAGGTCGGAAACGATGTCTTGGGCCAGCTAAAAGCTACCAATGTCGCTGCACGGTGATCAAAACGGATCAAAGCGATTTTATTCACTCCATCGCCGATTTACATTGTTTTAAATGATGGGGGCAAGTTGGGTACACACTTTTGTAAACTCTCAAAAATCACTTTTTGGGAGAATTCAAACAGTTCGGCTCCACTTCATCCAAATTGGACGTATCTTAGCTCATTTTAAAGGTCTTGAGACAAGCTTCAAAATGAGTTAAAGTACGTTGGAGAATATTGAGATTAGCCAGAATTATTAAGAAAATGGCTTAATGGGGGCAAGTTGGGTACACTGACCTTATTATCTCATGTCTCCATACCCTAATGATTAAGGTGTAACACTCTTCGAAGTATGACCTGACAATAGCTTGTGAATCAATTCAGAAATACCGATAAGCTTTACATGACATGAGGATAATTTATTTCTGATCGACCATAGATAACTGGTTTATTCCACACTTATCCATTTGTATTTTGGAGGACTTAGCAAAAGTAGATACCAAGGGAATCTTGTAGAATATCTCAAGGTTTTGGCTGATATCAAAATTCTTTACTTATGTTCTATTTCAATCAATTGAGTGTGAACTAATAGTGAGAAAATGAAATAATTTTCAAAAAATATTCAAAAAATTTGGTTTTATGGGCCTGTCCTAGGTAAAGGCCAAGTTAGTTGACGCGCTGCTCTACGATTTTCATGGTCTTGAAGAATAAATATGGTGAAAGCGTGGGTTGTGGACTTGATCCATCAACAATATGGTTTTCACCATTCAACCCGCGCTTTTGCCATATTTATTCTTTAAAATCATGAAAATTGTTGAGTAGCACGTCAAATGACTTGGCCTTTGTCTGGGACAGGAAAAGATACTAATGTTCCGTTTCCCATAAGAGCGAATTTTTAAAATTTTTTCAAAATCATTTTCGAATGATGCGTTGCTATTCTCTTTAGAATGTTATCTAAAACCGAACTGAAATATTTTCAAAAGTCATTTCATTTAGCAAATGATCAGCTTTAGGGAATCCGAATTAGATACGATCAATGGAGTAGCTTCTCTCGTTACCGATCTTTCTCAATGATTTAGATTGACCATCATTTTGAATCTATTTAGTCAACTAGAGAGATCGTCGGTGACTCTAGTTAAGGCGGAATCAAAGAGATAATCAAAACGTGTCGTAATCAGTTCTCTTGCACGCGTTTCACGAAATTTGGCTACAAAATAACTGATCATATCGTCCCTGATCCCATGAATTTCAAGAGCTGAAATTAATATTTTGATTTCAGATGAAAATGGACAGAAAAGGGATAGGCTCGCTCGCCTAGTAAGACTTTTGAAAAAGTAAGGTGGGGAGGGGAGCCATCGAAAATGTAGAATTTTAATGCAATTTGCTACAGGATTTCTAACTGTAATTCTGATCGTAGAGGGGGCTCTAGTAATCGAGACAAAATGTGGTAGGATTAACATGTTCATACTCGGAAATATTCATGATTTTATTTGAATCATGAACTCGACTATACCGTATTTCGGAAAACATGTCCGTACAGGAGTTGCATTCTTCTTCCACACTCCATCCATATTTTTCTTGGTGAAGTAAATAGCGATCAAAGATGACCATTGGGAATACTTTTCGAGCAAATATGAGTCGGTAGAAGCTGAATTGAAATCTGGAAAATTGTTGGCCCCACTAATAGAAATAGTCCCACGGAATAATCGCAGTGTCTCTGTATGCGTGTGAATATCTAAAAAGAATCCCTCTATTCCACCTTGACTCTGGACAAGTCGATCATCTAACTCAAAAATCAACGGAAAGATATACTGGAGAAAATCCTAAAATTCACTCGACTAGTTAGTCCGTTTTAACTTCTGTGACTTCGTCATCAACCGCGCGTTCTCCGGACGCACATAATTTTTTTTTGCAACTGTGTGCGTGAAGTTGTAAAAAATGAGACTTCTCTTCATTATTTACGGTGCGAGAAGTAATGCAGAAATGACTTCTCGCAAAGTTTTACATTCACGCACTGGTGGAGAGTGCGTGAATGTAACTTCTCGCTCTAATGAATTTTCATTCACGTACAGTTCCAAAATATGATGTCACATCTTTCCTCTGAATTCGGCCTCTCTTCGAAACTTCGTTTGTAAGATAATCTTGCTCGGACAAGGGTGCATTTAATTACAACTTGCGCACAGTTGCAAAATATAGTATACGCAACACGTGCGAGAAGTTTCCGCATTCGTTTGATAACTTGTGCGGAAATTAACCTTCTCGCACTTGTTGCGTAATATACTATTTTCTGATGATATCAGATTATAACATTCCTGTAATCTGTGAATTTTCACATGTTCAAATGGTTCAGAATGTTAGTTTGTTATGTTGATCTTTAGCTTCAAGCAATAGCAAAGACTTCGATAGATCCATTCATGTCACCAGAATCTAAATGTCAAATTTTGGATCCCTGGAATTATACATCCACGATAGTAAACTGTACACCACTTGTATGATTATAGCACTGACCAGGAATGGACAACAAAAAATCGATACTTTTTCTTCTTCACTAATATTATTCAAACCTCTAAAATTTTTCCCCCACTTATAAAACAACTCACAAGTTATATTTATGTTGAAAATGAATGATGTGCCTAGTACCATTAGGAGTACAATATGTAGAAATTCAGCCTGTCCCAATGTAGATCACTTTAAGCCTAAACAAAATGCCTTCTGCTTATCAAAATATAGATATCTCAGAAATGAGCTTCATTTCTCTCAATTATTCATATGAGAATATATAAGCGCAGGATAGTTTATGGAAGTCATGTTGATCTTAGCGACTTAAAATGATCCCAATTCCCTGTAAAAGCTTACCAGCCAAAAGTCAAAAATTTACATGTAAGATATGTCACTCTTTTCCTAATGAAGCTGGCTACTGTGTTATAAAGTATAGCCAAAGAGTGATTCTGTGTATTGACTTGTAAAACGTCACGTTGTGATGGTTAATCTGGTAGAATTTTATGATCTGAACATATTGCCTTTTTATACTTGTGAAGGGTGAATACAGATATACTTGTAAAGATGAATACAGATGTCTTGTACAACGGGATATAGATTTCAATAATTTTTTCAATCAACATTGCCCACCTAATCCGCATTCTGACATTTTTGTCTTGAACACTACTATGAGATGTGTAAGTCTGTGTAGAAGTGCTGAAAAGTATTTTACTGGAACAACTGTGATTTTAAGTTGTACAAAATATCCATAACTAAGTAAAGGATATGGAATTTGCCTATTTGGGCTGGCTTGATTTCATCCATATGAATGTTCGTTACTTAAGATTGGTGATTCTTATTGACCTCACAGCAAAACTTGCTTAGATACTGTCTCCTTGTCGAGACAATCTAAGCCAGTCATGCCTTTCTGGTACACAGATCTGAGGTTTTCAAGTTCCATTTATTCAAGTGTAAGACCCCAGTTTCAATTGTTCATTGGATATGTTTGAATTTGGATTTATTAACCCCACAACCTAAAATCTAAGATACCTATGCTTTATGCTTGAATAAGATGTCCTTGGTGGATGTAGCAACATAATCCGGTCAATACTAGATTTTGAGTTCTTATCAATGCCTATGCAGGTACTGCTCGAGTAATCTGTATGAATAAAATTATACATCGTTTGTACTGCGTATACATGTTGAAGTATTGAATACTGATTCTCATTTGCGTGACTCTCTACTGTCTCAAACTTATTTGGAGATTCTAGTGCGTAAGTTATTGAGTAACAAGTAACAAAATAATGTGCATGATGCATACCTCTTAACAGTTGAAACTGAATTCATCCAAGTATCTTTGTTTGTGGAATGGTTAGAATCAGAAGAACTTCCATGTATCCTGGTTTGTCTTACTTCAAACTTCTGTCAAAATCACGATTCGTCTGAATTGCAGAAATTCACGCACTTTCCACAATGAATAATAATTCACACATATTGAAAATGTTGATACTTTGAACACACAGATCGTTTTTGATAAAAACAGATGCACTAATTGCGTAGTTGCTGGGACTTCTGTAAACATCAGTGAGTGTCTAAGTGTCTACTGCTGAGGGCTTCGTGACGTGGGCACCCGATTATGCAAAGAAATTATGAAAAAAATACTATCTAATTATGTGTTTTAAGCGCATTCAGAAATCGTTTTGAGATTAATTGTGGATATCATAGTTTTTCCAGAAAAAAATAAAGAAGTTTTTGGGTGCTGGGAAACTTAACAAATTTTTTGCTCGGCAACCGTACACTCTAGGAATCGTGCGTTTAATGTGGTCGATTGCGCGTAGTTTTTCCTATGAGTGAGAATTTTCACTTCATCAAAATACAACTTATTTGTGTGAAAAACTGACGAAAACAGATTTTCAGCAGTTGTGCACGGTCACCGGGGCAGACGACGCGGCGGCGAGGTGAACCACCGCGTCCACCCGGGACCTTATTCCGAAGTTGATACGCGTTACCGGTGACGTCACTGATCAGTTCCGTGGAAAACCGCTATGTATAAGCGAGAGGGCGCTAGTTGTTGATGTAGAAGCGCCCCCTCGCTTATGCATGGCGGTTTTCCACGGAACTAATAAGTGATCGCCGTACCCGCGTTTATTCGATTACGCCGGCCACACCGGCGTGGCCTGGCGTGGCCACCGTAATCGAATAAACCTAGTGTTAGCGCGTATCAACTTCGGAATAAGGTCCCCGGTGATTCGTGTTCGATGAATTCGATGTTCTTGGAGAAGGAAACAATAGTTTCTTGGACAGCGATTATGTAGCTGTAAAGCTAAACCATCCTTCGTGGGAGATGATCGCCGAGGAAATAACAGAACTTTGCTTAGACAGTAGTTCCGCGTTCAAACACTAAAGCATCCTTTTTGGGAGATGAACGCCGAAAAGATAATAGAGATTTAAGCAAGATTTCGGTTCATAAATAAATAGTTTCGTCTTTACATACCGATAGCAGAGGCAGAGAGGTGCTACGGCGCATGCGCTGGTCTTGCGCGTTCTGCTGCGGTTTGCAGCTTACCGAGGAGCAATTTCAGTCAACTACTGACCAAAATAATGGTAATCCTTGAAAAGTAAAAATACGTCAATATGAACGAAGGCACGCGCAATGGATCGTATCAAACGCACAATTTCCAGACTGGACGGTAGCCGAGAAAAAAATTGGTCAAGTTTTCCAAGACCCGGAAACTTCTTTTTTTTTTGGAAAATCCATAACATCCACAATTAATTCTCAAGCGGTCTTTAAGCACGCTTAAGACTGTTACGTACTAAATCTAGGGAAACAGTACGTATTCGATATTTGAATTGAAGAATGAATAAGAATGAGTTTAGCTCGAATGATCCACTTTTAAACAATGATTTTATGTTTGAATTTACCTTTTGGTTCGCCGACGCGAGTAGGGAGAAGGGTGAATGACGTATACACAGTGTTATGAATAAACTATTTGAGCTATATTGTTCAGAATGATCGAGACTCGAGAAATAGATGAAGCGTGAAGCGCTTTGACAAAATGATGTGATCTAGCCGAAGGCCAGTGTAGCTCTGATGGTGGGCCGCTTTGCTCGTCGATGCGGCGGTGGCGTGTGCGTCGGGCCCTTCCAATGGGCCTTGTTGCTGTCTCTCTCGCACTCGTGTGACGTAGTAAATGGATTACCAGCACAACTAATTTATATTCGACGGACTCTTAACCTTAATCGCAGGTTTCGCGCGCAAAGTTCGGCGAACGCAACTCTAAATTTTAACAGCAACTCGGCTTCACTGCATCACTCGTTCTTTTCCTACCTTATTCACCTGAAAATCGAAAGAAGGGGCGGGGGAAACTCACACACGCACTCCAAATAATAAATCAGGATTTTTCGATAATATAATTCGGCCTATATTCTGTACACGTTCCTTCTACGCGGCGATACATGAATTTACATATGGAATTCCCGATAAATGACGGCCAGAGATATTTAAAAAGATTCAATGATTATCATCAAAACGTCTCTTTCTCAATAAATGTCTCTAAATATTTCCTGTAAAACACGAAAATTCACTTCACAATATCCTGAAAATGCAAGTACGAACACTTCACTAACGGCCTGGGCAATTCACTATCGGCCTAGTCATTTACTCAGCGGCCTAGTCGACCAACAATGGACTCCAAATTCGCGGAGCACGCTGCTCCGAAATTCAGTTAAAATGGCCACTCCACGCTACGAATATCTTTCACGTTGGGATAATGGCCAACTGCTCCAATTTATGGAGCACGAGCTCCGCAATCAGCGGATTCCACGGGCCAAGTATTCCGCGGTCACTCAGGGTGGCGATCCACCGATGGTACGGCCTTGCTCGTCGTCGTCCGGACGATAGCAACCCCAAATTTCCACGCGACTTTTCCCCCCAACGGCACTATATGCTTCGCGCACTATGTCCTCACGAGGATTCAGGGCGTGCTATAATTTTTCCGCACTGTTCGGCCTTAGCACGTGGTCCCCCAGGAGTCCGGATCGGCTGGGAGTCGGCAGGGGATACGCGCGCACGAGGCTCAAGTTTCGGCCAGGACGAGGGAATTCACTTTAATAAAATGAGCAATAAGAGGACTCACCGTGATTTTCCATAACTCTCACTACTGGCAATTCTCTCTCTCTCTATAATTCAGACTCTTGAAGTCTCGTGTGCTGTCTTCCGGGACTCCTGGGGAACACACGGCAAGGAATATTGGCTGCTGAAAAGCGAAGGCAAAAAGCGCGTGCACACTGGGCAACTGCTATCCAACAAGTGGCCTAATGGCTGACTTCTTCTTCAACTTGAAGTTCCGTCTTCTTCAACGAAGAAGACGCGCTGTGATTGGCCCAATAAATTCCATCCGGAAAACTGGCAGCACCCTCTATCGGGGCTGCGCGGCAAAGTTTGAAGTACATAAGGGCACATTGTGGCAAGTATGCGCACGGAATTCACGGAATTACACGGCCAAACAGCACGGAAATATATGTACGGCACTGCCTTCGGCCTCCACTCGTACCGTCTTTTATCTCACTTGCACCTATAACAAGCATAGGCCGGCGTGAAGGCGCTGCGCAGCTCGCATTGCCTCCACTTTTGGCCTTTCACCGCACCCGATATTCGCTACATGGCCTACTATACCTATATCTACTAGCGGCCTGTAATACTATAACTATATAGCACATCCCATGCGCCAGTATACCTATATGAGCCTGTGCATATTCACAGCAGGTCCATATGTATGCAATATACTGTCATCCGGTCGTATCTCGGCCTCACACACATATATACATATGTGTGTGTCGTCTGCAGCATCATTTTCTACCCAGAGGCCGATGTCCGGGTCGGCATCAATTTTCCTATCGGCCTATTTCAGTAACGGCCTGCCCTGATGTCGGTATGCCGTCCGGTGGCGCCATCACCACGGTAGCAACAAGTTGCCAGTACGTCGGCTGCACGATCACGCGTCAACATCAGCTCCGTCGTTATGTCTCCTGGTGAGCCACCCAGGCTCACCCACGTCGGTCCGTGTGTCACCCGTGCCGTGGGTGACTGCCCCAGGGTCTGTGTGCTAGTGCGCGGGTGTTCGTGTGGCCAGATTAGACGAGGGAAGCATGCGGCATGTGCCGAGTGCACCCCTAACCACAACACGAAGCAGCTGATACCGGGCTGCTGTGTATGGGACCGTGGTCCGGATGACAGCTAGCCCGGGGAGTGTGGCACCAAGCATGCAGCATCATCGCCTAGCCATGGTTGCCCGTGTTTATTGTTCTAGCATACGTCGCCCTGAGAAGGGCGCCCCGGCCGTAACATCTCCGTCGTCGTCTGGTGCACTTTTGATTAAGTGTCCCCAAAACTCGTGTGCGTTTACCAGGGGGTGACTGGTGGATGCAACACGGGGTCTGCGGGCCCCGGTTGTTACCACCGGTACCCTCTGTCCGGCCCGTATCCAGGTTTACCATAATAGGTACACCATGGAAAAATCATAGCGGTGATTACGGCGAGGTGAATGTGCGCGGCCTCATATATCCGGGTAGCCCACCCGGGTTATGTGTTCCCCAAGTCGTTGTCGTCGTCGTCGCCTCCGGCCTCCTAAGAAGTAATACCCGCGGTAATCAGCGGTGCAGGTGGGGTTGCCCGCCTTCAGGCACGGCCGGGGTAGCAGCAGCCCGTGCTCGGCCGTCGTCGTCGTCGTCGCCTCGAGCAGCAGCACCTCAACAAAAAAAGGAAGTATTCCCCGTGAATACTTTGTCTTGAGGTTGCTGCTCGAGGCACGACGAGAGAGTTGCTAAGATTTTGCCCCAAAAAACGCTGTGACGATTTATCGTCACATTACCCCCGTTTAGGGGGGGGGGGGTTGAGTCCGTGTTCTCCAGAAGGGAGCGGCCTTGCTCAGAACATAGGCGGCGCACTCTCGCCTTACAGTGAACTCTCTCGTCGCAACCTCGAACAGCCATCAAAATAGATTCCATAATCAGATAGAATAATAGATCAATGTCATTGGGGGTAATAGCATACATTCACTCTCTCATTCAACCAACCTGAAAGGGTAAAGAATTGTACTTGGGGTCCTACATCGCTAGGGGAAAGCAGAGACTCTACGGGATGGGGAGCTGAGCCTCCTGGGCCCTACCAACATGGACAACTACTCAAACATTCTCTGGAAATAACCACGCAAAAAAAAAGAAAAAATCATAGCATCTTACTTATTCAACAGAAGGTTCAAATTTCGGCCTTTTGCATACTGATTCTTCGGCCGTTTCATACTGATTCTTCGGCCGTTTCATACTGATTCTTCGGCCGTTCATACTGATTCTTCGGCCGTTCATACTGATTCTTCGGACGTTTCATACTGATTCTTCGGCCCTTACTTGGCCTTCCTATAACTGCGTCCCGGTCGACCACATACTACTCCGGATCATCTCTGGGTATCGCCCAGAAAAGGGCGCCTCGACCTGGCCTAGCGGCTAATCGTTGGCCACACTGGCAAGCTCTCGCTCGCGGGAACTCCCTACACACGCGACTCTGTCTGTACTTCTCTCGTTATCGCCCTGAAAAGGGCGCCTCGACCTGTCTCATCGAGTAACCTACTGGCCGATCATCGCGAGCTCTGATTCATCATGCCTCTGCCACCGTGTCTCCGTCCTCACCCTCGGTATCGCCCTGAAAAGGGCGCCTCGACCTGGCTTAGTTCCGAGAACCTACCGCTGGTCCGGTGGGGCTCCGGGTGGGCAGGCCGCAAAGAAGGCCCGTCTCATCGCGTCCCTCGCCGCGGGGGGCAAGTTCTCGGTGGCTTCCCAGACCCGTTGGACCGTCTCTGCGTACGAGGGAGCGTAGGGTGGTGGTGGTGGCGCGAGGGGCTGCGCGCGGGCGGCTGCTGCGGCCTGTTCAATCCGGGCTTTCTCCTCTGCCCGTTGGGCCCGGACTTGCTCTTCGCGGCGTTGTGCGGCCTCGCGGTGCACCTGCCTTGCTCGTTCGGCCTCTTCTCGGGCGCGGGCGCCCTCCTCGAGCAGTCGAGCATGGGCAATCTGGGCCCGCTGCGCCAGCTCGGCGGCCCACCTCGCGCGGTCCTCCGCTTCGCGGAGGGTGTCAGAGGATCTCGGCCTTGGCTCGCACTGGGCTCCAGCTTCGGGTTCCGGCCTCCGGTGTCGGGCCTCCTCATCAATCCGCCGTACAGCTTTCCTGTTCTCCGCCTGTTGGCGGTCTCTTTCCCGCTCTGCGCGCTGGAGTCGTAATGCCATCTGCCCCCGACCATCACGCGTCTCCTGGGCCAAGTATGCTTCATGGCACCGGGGACACGTTGATACGTGGACCCCCCGTCGGCCGCAATTCCGACAGTACCGCTGCCGGGGCAGTGGGCAACGCCCAGAGACGTGCCCACTGTCCACCCTCCAACAGTTGAGGCAGCTAAAAGGGGGTGGGTCCACGCGAGGGTCGGTGGGCAGCGGGATTAGATCCCGAAGGAACAACCCCTGCGTTTTTATAGCCCTGGAGCGCCCGGTGGCCTCGTTTCTGGCCCTGGTGGTACTGCGGGCCCTCTCTCGGTCCACCGGTCGTTGCGGGCTCCAGGGTCTGTCTGCTGTCCGGCGATCTCTCGATGGGCTCCTCGCCCTACTTCGGCCTGTGTCCTCGGTGGGTCTCCTCTCGGGGCGTTCGGGTTCGCGGTCCCACCGCTCGACCTCTGGCCAGTTCGGCCTTTCCGCGCCACGGGGCCGCTTTAGCGGAACACGACGGACAAGGTCTGATGGTCCCAGCTCCTGAACCTCGTGTTCCCTGTAGGGTGGTGGCCCTCCCTCGTAATCGTCGAGAGTCAGCTGGCGGTTCATATTGTATGGTCGACGTCGGCTGCCGGTGTCATGCCGCAGACGCGGCAAGCCCTCCAGGTTGGCTCTCGACGTCGAGGGCTGGGGTTGTGGTTCTCCCCTCCACATGGGGGGGGGGTGAGATCGGCCTGAACTCCGGACGTTGGCGAGCTGGGGCCGATGGGGGCACCACGACAACCGGGGGTTCATTCTCCGGTTGACGCGAGGGTGCTGCAGACGGAATCGCGGCAGCGGCCGGGTGTTCGGTCTCTGGCTCCAGGTCAATTAGTTCAGCGACAGCGGGTTGGCCTGACACTGCTACGCCGCGTTGGCCCCGGCCTTGACCTGGAGTCAGAGGATGCGGGGCACGACGAGGTGGGGGATGAGTCGCTAGGCGAAACTCCTCCACCGCCTGCAGCCTCTCTTTTTCTGGGATGCCATCTCCTGGTCCCAGATCCTCGGCCCAATCAATGAGATCCTCTAGTTCGCGCTCGGCCTGGATCGAGGCAGCGGCCTCCACTGATAGGTCGGGCTCTACTTCGGGGTCCGCGACTTCAGGATGCGGCCTTCGTAGGGTGCGGGGAATCGCTCCTCTGGCCCGGTGTGCGGCCAGCTCTTCCTCGCGTAGCGGCTCGATCTCCACCACCAGCTGGCGGTCATTAAACCGGACCCTCCGGGGTTGGTCCGGATTGGGCCCATCGGGCTGCGGATCAGCCACCACGTCCGCGACGGGTTCGGCCGCCTCTGGGGGTGTGTCCACCTCCATCTCACCGTCTCCAGGGTCAGCAACCTCTCCCGGGTCTGCTGCGGCTTGAACCAAGTTGACAGATTCAACGGCTGGGGGGTCCAGCGCCTCCACGGCGCCTTGTTCCATAGGTTGAGGAGATGGAGCGGGGGGAGACGGTGCTCGGGGGGCGTCGTCGATGATGGGGAGGCCTCCAGCTGCGAAGAACCGCAGCCGCCGTTGAGCCAGGGTCACCCTGTTGGACCACTCCGTGAGAGCGGTCTTGCGCTCTTCGACGGTGGCCATGGCGCGGAAGTCTGGTACCGGGGGCATGGCAGCCTCCTCTCCTTTTTCTACGGCCACATTGTATAAGATCTCGGCCTCCATGAAATCCGCGGGTTCCGGGAATAATTCCGCGAAATCTGGGATCTCATGGGGGTCAACGGCCTCCGGGTCTTGTTCTTGCTGCTGGCCTTCTCTCGGTGGTGCCCCCACTCCTTCGGCCTCTCCCTGATCAGCATTTTCGGCCTCTACGCGGCCCGGGTCTTCGGCCCCTACTCGGCCTGGGATTTCGGCCTGTGGTTCGGCCGGGACTTCTTCTGGCTGCTCCTGCCCGTCGCGGTCCAGGAGTACCTGGAACTCCATGTACTCTTCAACTTCGGCCTCATTGGGATGGACTCCTGAAACAATAATCGGCCTTCAACCTGGGCTACTTCTTGGGCGGCTGCCACATGCTTTCCTTACTGGAGGGGTGGCTTTTCGGGACTCTCTACTGGCGGGGAGGGATCCATCGTTTTGACTGGGATACGTGGGCCTGTGGCAGTTTCCTACCTAGGTCTCCCTCCAATACATAGACTAACGGCGATTTTACCGCGATTATCTTGAATGGCCCGTCGTATTTTGGCGCGAGTTTCTTCGAGAATTTATTCGCGGCATTCGATAGAAAGTGAGTTTTTCGGCAAACCATATCCCCTACGTGGAACTCCGCGTGCTTCCGGCCTTTGTTGTAGTGCTCGGCCTGTCTACCCCTGGCCTTGTCGATATTCAATTGAACTAGATCTCTCAACGCGTCCAATCGTTTCACTCTATCCGCCCACGCGGCCTCGTCTATTTTCTCTACTGGTTTTCCGGCCGTTAGCTCCCGTCTTAGACTCTTCACCGGCCTCGGATTTCGGCCATAATTCAAGAATGCGGGGGACACCTTGAGTGTAGACTGAACGGCCGTATTGATGGCGTGCCTGAATTCATGTACATGAAGGTCCCAGTCCCGGTGATCCCCCTTCACGTACTGCGCGATCATCGTCTTCAGCGTCCTATTACTACGCTCCGTGGGATTGCACTGGGGAGAATAAGGGGGGGTAAACACCTGTTTCACCCCATACTCGGCCAGTCGGTCGGCCAAGAGCTTGTTATCGAACTCTTTTCCATTATCGACGACTAAATATTCCGGAGTCTCCCAGCGAAACAATATGAGGTCTTCAGTTGCGGCTAATACCGATTTTCCGTCGGCCTTGCGCAATGGTTTTGTCTCGATCATACGCGTGAAGAGATCTTGGAATACTAGAAGATACTTAAACCCTCGCTTACTGAGCGGAAATTCCATAAGATCGGCCGAAATGACAACCCAGGGGGCTTCGATAATGCGCGACCCCATGAGACCTCGAGGTCCGGCCTGAGAAACCTTATACATCTGACAAACCTGACACTGGCTAATGAACTTTACTACGTCATGATACAACCCTGGCCACGCGTACTCACGAGCTACTCTATCGTAGGTTTTCTCGACCCCTAAGTGTCCGGCCGACGCGATGCAGTGCGAATCTTCGAGTACCCTATCACGTAAGGCGGCCGGCACCACCAAGCGCCATTTTTCATGCGGTGAAGTGATTGGGTCGAGCATTACGTCCGTTCTAAATCTATATAATTGTCCATTTTCCACTCTCCAATTCCTCCATTTTTCTGGAGCGGCCTGGACTTCTTCCATTCGTTTGACATACCGCGGATCTGATTCGGCCTCGACTGCGGCGGCCTCTAGCTCGTTTTTAGATTCGGCCTCGGCAGGGTCATGCAACCTTGATAGGGCATCAGGCACCCTATGGAGTCGGCCTGAGCGATGGGAAATTTCAAAGTCCCACTGCTGGAGTTTAAGAGCCCAGCGTGCTAGGCGACCGGTGGGGTCTTTTAGGCCTCTTAACCACTTCAGTGCGCTGTGATCTGTGATTACCTTGAAGTGTGTGCCCTCGATATACGGCCTCATCTTCTCAATAGCCCATAAAACGGCCAAATTTTCTCGTTCTTTGGCGGTGTAGTTCTGTTCTGGAGCCGTGAGTTTACGGCTGCAGTAGATGATCGGGTGCTCCCCATCTTCACCTTCTTGCGTCAGCACCGCTCCCAGGCTAAAAGCACTCGAGTCACACTGGATCGTGAAGATTTTTGAGAAATCTGGCCTGGCTAGCACCGGAGCTTTCGTTAAGGCCTCTTTCAGTTTTTCAAACGCTCCCTGTTGCTCCGATTCCCATACCCATGGTTGGCCTTTCTTGAGCAGCTTCTGCAAGGGCACTTTGATCTCGGCATCGCGCTCGATAAAACGAGAGTACCAGCCCACCATTCCGAGGAATGATCGGAGTTGTTTCAGATTTTTCGGCCGTGGATAGTCTCGAACTGGAACAATTTTCTCCGGATCCGGCCTCAACCCTTCTGCGTCAAGTAGAAACCCCAGATAACGGACCTGTTGACAGCAGATCTCACACTTTTTTCGATTCACTCGCAGACCGGCCCCAATTAGTCGCTCCATGACCAGTTTTACGTACTCTACGTGACTTTCATACGTGTCTGTCGCCACGATGATGTCGTCAAGATACCCGAAGACGAATGGCTCCAATTCCGGCCCAAATAACAGGTCTATAAGTCGCTGAAAGGTAGCAGGTGCATTAGTTAAGCCATAGGCCATGGATTTGAACCTCCAGGCTCCAACGCCTGGTACTGAGAAACTGACATAGTCCTTACTGTCCTCAGACATTGGGATTTGCAAATAAGCTTCTTTTAAGTCTATCTTGGAGATGTATTTGGCCTTACGAAGTTTGTCCAAGATGGCGTCCATGTTGGGCAGAAGATAAGCGTCCTTCTTCGTAACCTTATCAGATCGCGGAAGTCTATGCAGAAGCGGTAAGTTCCATCGCTCTTCCGGACTAGTACGGGAGCACTGCTCCACGCGCTTTTTGATGGCTCGATATGGCCTGCTTCGGCCAGTCGACGCACCTCTTCGCGTGCTACTTCCAGCATGGCGGGTGCCATCCTTCGGTATTTGTGTCGGATTGGCGTGTCATCGAGAAGTACAATAGTGTACTCCGTCAAGGTAGTCATCCCAAGACTTCCTTCGGCCGCAGCTATCATGTCTTCCACCATCTTCTCCAATGCGGCCTTCTCTTCCGGTTGTGTCACGGCTAATCCTGCGCATTCGGCATAGACCCGATTCCCCGGGGCCTGATGTACTCCCAAGAACTCTCTATATTGGCCTTTTAATACCCTCTAGCGGCCATCTGCATTTTTCGAATCGGACTGCCAGGCCTGCATAAAATCCATCACTAATACTAGATCGTGGTTCAGTTCTCTCACGACTTGCATTACCATCGGCCTAGACTCTCCGTCAATCTCCATCTCGACCCTCAACAGACCTACGGCCGGAGTTATACTCTTCCTAACAGCACTCCTAAGATACCCGGCCTGTCGGTAAATCCGGTCCTCATAGTACTTGGATATTTTCGGGCCTATCATCGACACTTGAGCACCCGGATCGTAAAGAGCTGCAAAAGACCTGCCACCAAACACTACCTCAATATAATTTCGCGGAGGCTTCAACTCAGGACCGGCCTTCAGTTCTTCCGGTGTCCACGGTAAGACGTCGGCCAGTATGCGATTTTCCGGGGTGGTATGCTCCAAATCCCCGTCCTCGAAGCTCCGAGCTTCCGTAACCGTAGCCTCTTCCGAGATCTCGACGGTTGATCCGACCGCGTCGTCCTCCATGAATCTCAACCAGCTATGGTAATTCTGTACTGCTTGGCTGGCCTTGCCAGTACCGAGCATGGAATAAATATCCGATTGCATTGTTTCTGGAGGCTGAGCCTCAGGCTCCGGCAGGTCTTGGCTTTCATCGATCGCTGGCGATTCGGTGTGGCTTGGATTCAATTCTTCTTCTGCGATACCCTTTAGCATACCCAGGATAGAGAATTTCTTTGCCTCACGGAGACCTACCAGGAAGTCGTCGCATCCAGGCCCAGTGTGAACTTCTCGTGTGATCGGTGTCATCTCTCCTCCGGCTTCCACTTCCACCCAGCACTTCTTTGGGAAGTTCTTGTTCAGTCGAGTTCTCAAGCGGTCTACTGATCTTATGGCCCATGGCTTCTCAGAGTTTGTCTTCGTCATACCTTCCCCAAGGCGCTCAGGTTCTCCAACCCATGACGTTACCGGCTGTGCTTCCACCATACCTTCACCAAGGCGCTCAGGTTGTTCAACCCATGGTGTACTCGACCGGTCCACTACCATACCTTCACAAAGGCGCTCAGGCTCTCCCGCCCATGGTGTGGTTGACCTCTCTTCCCCCACTTTGCCCTTCACAAGGCCCCCGGACTCCTGTCCCTCTCGACACTCCTCGCTCTTGAACTCGACCTCACAGTTTACTGAGCTTTTCTCTGTTACGCTAGGTGGACACTTATCGCTTCCGGTACCTCGCTCGAGATCCGAAGGCTTCTCGTCCGCTGCTCTGGGCAGCTTTACTTCGGCGGGGGTCCAGCACTCGAGTCCTTCTGGGCCCCCGCTGGGCCGTTTCCCAAGTACTCCAAGCGAAATTTACAATCCGGGCACGTCTGCGCTGTGACCCCGGCCTTGTTACACAACTGGCATTTCTCACCAGCAGGTGCAGCATCAGCTGCTGGCTTCGAGGCTTCCGGGCATTCCGACGCTGTGTGCCCCAGAGCAGAGCACTTGTAGCATTTGCGTGTCGGGCAACTGTGTGCAAAGTGGCCTGGCTTATTGCAGTTAAAGCATAGGCCTTTCACTAGTTGATCATCTATTCGCATACGATCGCCTGCTACCCGCGTACGACCAGTACCAGGTGGTCTACGTGGACTATACGGGGCATACGGTGATTAGTGGTACATCATGGGGTATGACGGCCATTGTCCAGGTGGTGGCGCCCATGGGCCCGCGGTAGCTGGCTGGTTCGGCGGAGTCGGCGTTGGAGCACTCGGCTGAGGGGTAGTCGGGGCTGGCACGGTCTTTGGTGGAGCTTCGGGTGGAGCAATCGGGGAACTGTTCTGAGCAGGTTTGGCACCATTCTTGCCACCTTGACCGCGGTTGCGATTCTGATTCGCGTTCTGGGGAGTTGGGGCTGGTTTTGGCGCCTCGGCCTCGTTTTGCTCCGTTTCGGCCACTTCATTTCGCCCTGGTCTGCTCTTTGGTGGGGGCTGTGTGGATCCCTGATATGCGGCCCCCGGTATCCGCGACCGATCCTTGGGTGGTGGTGCGGTATACCTTGCATCCAAGTCCTTGCTCCGCTCATACTTCTGGCCATAGTGTTGGATATCGTCCAGCGTTCTCACCCTCTTTGATTCTAGGTACTTACGTAGCTCCGGCAATAAATTACGTCGAACTATCTCAAATACATCTCGCTCACGAGGTGGCCTTTTCAAGTGTCCCAGAATGATCTTAACACAGGTCAAATACTTGGCAATTTTCTCGCCTTTAGCCTGAGTACGGTGCTGGAGTTCATCCATGACGTCCTGGCGATCTAAATGGCCCACGTATTGCTTTCTGAAAGCTTGCTTGAAGTCCGGCCAGGTTTCAAATTCACCCTGATGAGTTCGATACCAACTCCGAGCGTCCCTTGTTAACGCGGCCGGCACAGCTGATAGCATCTCAGCGTCTGTTACGGGTAGCATTCGTCGGCAATCTTTTAAGTTGGCCAGGAAGTCTTCTGGGCCATCCCGTTCCCCTCTACCGAAGCTAATTTTCATGCTTTGTAGCATCTTAATCACCTGAAACGTCCTCCCATTCACACGACCGGCCTGACTCCAATTTGACTCATCGTCCGAGGTATCATACTCCGACTCACTGCTATCATCTCTTCTACGATTACGACGGCCTGCTCTACGCCGGGAGTCTCGTGAATCCCGCGATCCCTGTCGTCTACCCCTGCGACTCGGCCGGTCTGAATCTGAATCTGACCTTCTACTCCGTTGTGAACGTCGTGGGGGTGAACTATCCGATGAGCTGTCGCGCTCTCGACGGGTTTCGCGCCACCTAACGGCATCCCTCGGCCTGCGGTCGGGACTGTGTCTCGGACTACGACCGGTGGGACGGCTTTCCGGGGTTCGGTCTCGTCGAGGCCGATGGCTGTGCGATGGGTATTGTCGGCCTGGAGGTTCCCGAGAGTGATCATTCGCTCTTCGAGTACGAGCATCTCGAGGCTCGGTGCAGCTATGACGGCTTTCCCCAGAGCGATCACGTCCGTGCGGTCGACTGTCTGACTCAACTTGCTCATTCTGGTGTGTTCGAGAACGGTCCGGAATTACACGTGCCGGCCCCGGAGCAACGCGATTACCACGGCTATCATTCGATCGATCGCGTGGCAGGTGCTCTACGTAGGCCTTCTCATTCTGACCTGGACACTGCTCGAAGCGCCCTCTATTCACTGGCTCTTTACGGCTGGGATGGGTGTCAACTACCCGCTTCTCGGCCTGACCTTCACGGTTACGATGGCTTTCACCCGCTCTGTCGTACGGCCTTGGTTTTCCGAGAACAGCTGGACTTCGTCGGGTGCTATCGTTCGTATAAACAGGAGGTGGGTCATCGTCACTGGAGTCGTCACGACGATCACGTTCAGCGTCATAATCCCGACATCGACCGCGGCCTGTGTCCGGTTTCCTTTTTGGGGATGCCCCGGAGCCTAGTTGTTCGAGATCTCCGTCCCACCACATCGTCTCCCCGCGTGATAGTTCGGGGTTGGCCTGCAAGCGCCTTTCGATTGACCGGTAATCAGCGGTTAAGCATCTATCACTTGGTGACACTGGTGGTCGCCTCGGCACATACGCTGCTGGGATTTCGCGCTCTCTACTCGGCCGGGGACTCTCATGGTTTGAGCTTACGCTTTCGCTTTCCGATTCCGAACGTTGGTTCATAACATTTCTCTCCACTCCTCGAAGATCGGCCATGGCAGTGTTCACTCTATGCATAGCAGCCCGCGGTTCAGTGATCAAGGAACCGTGCGAACCGGCTCTCATGAGGCCTTCAACCGGTGGCAAGTCGTCCGCTATAGGTGTTGGCCTATGATGCTGTCCCCAACTCGGCAGTGGCCTATCAGGTGTTGAAGTTCCGGCCAGCAGAGACCCAGACTGGTCTCGCAGGTGTGGCATCCACCGAAGGCCCAATGGTGCGGGTTGGAAGTGGTATCCAGTCGACAGCGGAAATGAGACTCGGCTTGCAGCGGGTGAAGGAATCGGCCCTGATATACTGTTGGTCACCCGGAGTGAAGATACCGAACTGGTCGTGACCGGAGTGGTGACCGTCGTGCTGACTGAGGTCGGAACGAAATTCGTCGCCAACGATGTATTTGTTACCACCGACGATATGAGTGACGCTGAGGTGACTCCGATCGCAGAAATCGCAGTTACGAATGGTCCCACCGGTAGTCCGGCCTCAAGAGGGTAGTGCTGAGCAGAAGTGAAGGGTATTGATTCCACTGCAGCAGTGTCAGGTATCCTCCACGGCCTTGAGGCTTCATCCTCGGTGCCGGAAACGCGACGAGAATCTCTCTGCGAGGCCCAAAACTGACGCCAGGCTCTTGGGTCCTCGTGTGGGATCAGTCCACCGGCCTCATCCAATTGCGGATCCCAGGGCACCTCTTCAGCTGGGTAACGCTCCCGTAACTCTGCTCTCAAAAGCCTCGAACGAGTTCTTCCTCGCGTTCCACCATCATTCAGGCCCTTTTCGCGAAGCCGTCGTGTAATCTCGTCACCGTCCCATGTGAAAATCGATCTAGCTAACTCCTCGTAACGTTGATCGCGACTGATCAGCTCGATAATATCCATATCCGCTCCCTGGAGCTCCCCCGGCAACACGATCATCGGTGGCTCGGCCTTCCCCTTACCTCTGGCCATTGTTACTTTTATTTTGCGCTGTCAATTTACGAACGAAAGAACTCTACCTCGGCCTAAAACTTCCCAAAATCCCACTCTGCGGCCTTCTGATTCTCCCTAGTTTCTCGCAAGTTCTCCCCAATCGGCCAAAAAGCGTCAAATTTCAATCCCAAAATCCCAAATTCCACGTCCACGGCCAGTTATTTTACACACCTGTACGGATATAGTCCACCTGAGCTGTAAAAATCAACACGAAGAATCCTCGGAAACCCTAACAAGTCACGCGTATGCCGCCCTATCCAATTAAATAAGTCTCGGCAATCCCTATTCGACTAATCACGGCCTGGATTCTATGAAGGAATCCCCTAAAGTCCCTAAAACTATCTGCCAGAGTCCACCAGGGATAGGGGTGAACAAGAGAAACTCCGTAGAATTTCTTCGGCCGGGTAATAGGTGCTCAAATGGGATATGGTGTGATTAGGATAGGTAGAATTCCAGAGCTATTCTTGGAAAATATTCAAATCATATTCACACACATGCACGGGAGGATAAATCAGCAACCAGTGGTTCAGGAATTCTTCTCAAGAGGGAAAATACACTTCCAGTGGCCTATACACAAGTAAGATGCTAATGGAGGAGTCTACTCGAGGTCAACCAACCTCAACAAATTCTCTAAGGGGAAACTCGACCAGATCCTAGGTGGCAGGGCTGCAGAAGGGACAAGAAAAATATTCATATATGGGGAAAAATACTCACAATCAGGTTGACCAGGGTATGAGAGAGGGCCACTCACTACAACTACACGCGATGAGCCTCGCACGCACGCAACGATAGGAAATTCTCAAATTTCCTCGGCCGGGTACACCTATAACTTCTTTGTAACAGCTACGACACGTCCAAAAATTCCTCAGAGCGGCCTAAATGCTGCTAAACTGTTCCAAAGGGGCCTAAGGGTGATCACAAATTTTTCAGAGTGGCCAAGTGCTTTCAGAAAAATTTTAAAGTGGCCTCGGTATGTTCAGAAAATTTTTCAGACGCCCAGAATGCGTCTAAAAATCTTTCAAGTCGACCTAAGGGCGATCAAAAATTTTTCAGAGTGGCCAAGTGCACTCAGAAAATTTTTAAAGTGGCCAGAGTACGTCCAGAAAATTTTTCGAACGGCTAGAATGCGTTCAAAAATGTTTCAGATCGGCCTAAGTGTGATCAAAAATTTTTCAGAGTGGCAAAGTGCACTCAGAAAATTTTTAAAGTGGCCAAAGTATGCTCAGAAAATTTTTCAGACGGCTAGAATGCGTCTAAGAATTTTCAAGTCGGCCTAAGTGCGATCAAAAATTTTTCAGAGTGGCCAAGTGCACTCAGAAAATTTTTAAAGTGGCCAAAGTATGCTCAGAAAATTTTTCAGACGGCTAGAATGCGTCTAAAAATTTTTCAAGTCGGCCTAAGTGCGATCACAAATTTTTCAGAGTGGCCAAGTGCACTCAGAAAATTTCTAAAGTGGCCAAAGTACGCTCGAAAGATTTTTCGAACGGCTAGAATGCGTTCAAAATGTTTCCGAACGGCCAGAGAGTGATCACAAATTTTTCCGAGAGGCTAGGAGCACTCAGAAAAATTTTAAAGTGGCCTAAGTATGCTCAGAAAATTTTTCAGACAGCTAGATTGCGTCTAAAAATTTTTCAGATCGGCCAAAATGTCGCGCACTTAATGATACGGCCAGTAACTAACTACCAGAATTTTTTTAGAATCGCGTGAGTCCTGTCACGGTCGCCATTTGTGACGTGGTAAATGGATTACCGGCACAACTAATTTATATTCGACGGACTCTTAACCTGAATCGCAGGTTTCGCGCGCAAAGTTCGGCAAACGCAACTCTAAATTTTAACAGCAACTCAGCTTCACTGCATCACTCGTTCTTTTCCTACCTTATTCACCTGAAAATCGAAAGAAGGGGCGGGGGAAACTCACACACGCACTCTAAATAATAAATCAGGATTTTTCGATAATATAATTCGGCCTATATTCTGTACACGTTCCTTCTACGCGGCGATACATGAATTTACATATGGAATTCCCGATAAATGACGGCCAGAGATATTTAAAAAGATTCAATAATTATCATCAAAACGTCTCTTTCTCAATAAATGTCTCTTAATATTTCCTGTAAAACACGAAAATTCACTTCACAATATCCTGAAGATGCAAGTACGAACACTTCACTAACGGTCTGGGCAATTCACTATCGGCCTAGTCATTTACTCAGCGGCCTAGTCGACCAACAATGGACTCCAAATTCGCGGAGCACGCTGCTCCGAAATTCAGTTAAAATGGCCGCTCCACGCTACGAATATCTTTCACGTTGGGATAATGGCCAACTGCTCCAATTTATGGAGCACGAGCTCCGCAATCAGCGGATTCCATGGGCCAAGTATTCCGCGGTCACTCAGGGTGGCGATCCACCGATGGTACGGCCTTGCTCGTCGTCGTCCGGACGATAGCAACCCCAAATTTCCACGCGACTTTTCCCCCCAACGGCACTATATGCTTCGCGCACTATGTCCTCACGAGGATTCACTTCGATTTGACGGCCTCTGGTCACAATTCGCGGCCCCCAGGGCGTGCTATAATTTTTCCGCACTGTTCGGCCTTAGCACGTGGTCCCCCAGGAGTCCGGATCGGCTGGGAGTCGGCAGGGGATACGCGCGCACGAGGCTCAAGTTTCGGCCAGGACGAGGGAATTCACTTTAATAAAATGAGCAATAAGAGGACTCACCGTGATTTTCCATAACTCTCACTACTGGCAATTCTCTCTCTCTCTATAATTCAGACTCTTGAAGTCTCGTGTGCTGTCCTCCGGGACTCCTGGGGAACACACGGCAAGAAATATTGGCTGCTGAAAAGCGAAGGCAAAAAGCGCGTGCACACTGGGCAACTGCTATCCAACAAGTGGCCTAATGGCTGACTTCTTCTTCAACTTGAAGTTCCGTCTTCTTCAACGAAGAAGACGCGCTGTGTTTGGCCCAATAAATTCCATCCGGAAAACTGGCAGCACCCTCTATCGGGGCTGCGCGGCAAAGTTTGAAGTACATAAGGGCACATTGTGGCAAGTATGCGCACGGAATTCACGGAATTACACGGCCAAACAGCACGGAAATATATGTACGGCACTGCCTTCGGCCTCCACTCGTACCGTCTTTTATCTCACTTGCACCTATAACAAGCATAGGCCGGCGTGGAGGCGCTGCGCAGCTCGCATTGCCTCTACTTTTGGCCTTTCACCGCACCCGATATTCGCTACATGGCCTACTATACCTATATCTACTAGCGGCCTGTAATACTATAACTATATAGCACATCCCATGCGCCAGTATACCTATATGAGCCTGTGCATATTCACAGCAGGTCCATATGTATGCAATATACTGTCATCCGGTCGTATCTCGGCCTCACACACATATATACATATGTGTGTGTCGTCTGCAGCATCATTTTCTACCCAGAGGCCGATGTCCGGGTCGGCATCAATTTTCCTATCGGCCTATTTCAGTAACGGCCTGCCCTGATGTCGGTATGCCGTCCGGTGGCGCCATCACCACGGTAGCAACAAGTTGCCAGTACGTCGGCTGCACGATCACGCGTCAACATCAGCTCCGTCGTTATGTCTCCTGGTGAGCCACCCAGGCTCACCCACGTCGGTCCGTGTGTCACCCGTGCCGTGGGTGACTGCCCCAGGGTCTGTGTGCTAGTGCGCGGGTGTGTGTGTGGCCAGGTTAGACGAGGGAAGCATGCGGCATGTGCCGAGTGCACCCCTAACCACAACACGAAGCAGCTGATACCGGGCTGCTGTGTATGGGACCGTGGTCCGGATGACAGCTAGCCCGGGGAGTGTGGCACCAAGCATGCAGCATCATCGCCAAGCCATGGTTGCCCGTGTTTATTGTTCTAGCATACATCGCCCTGAGAAGGGCGCCCCGGCCGTAACATCTCCGTCGTCGTCTGGTGCGCGATGTGCGTGCACGTCTTGATCGATTGAATGCGGATTCAATCGTCAAGACGTGCACTTTTGATTAAGTGTCCCCAAAACTCGTGTGCGTTTACCAGGGGGTGACTGGTGGATGCAACACGGGGTCTGCGGGCCCCGGTTGTTACCACCGGTACCCTCTGTCCGGCCCGTATCCAGGTGTACCATAATAGGTACACCATGGAAAAATCATAGCGGTGATTACGGCGAGGTGAATGTGCGCGGCCTCATATATCCGGGTAGCCCACCCGGGTTATATGTTCCCCAAGTCGTTGTCGTCGTCGTCGCCTCCGGCCTCCTAAGAAGTAATACCCGCGGTAATCAGCGGTGCAGGTGGGGTTGCCCGCCTGCAGGCACGGCCGGGGTAGCAGCATCCCGTGCTCGGCCGTCGTCGTCGTCGTCGCCTCGAGCAGCAGCACCTCAACAAAAAAAGGAAGTATTCCCCGTGAATACTTTGTCTTGAGGTTGCTGCTCGAGGCACGACGAGAGAGTTGCTAAGATTTTGCCCCAAAAAACGCTGTGACGATTTATCGTCACACTCGTGGCTGCTTGGCTAGCGAGAGCGTCGAGCGATGTTTGAGCATAGAGATATTTGTTTGAGAGGCGAATCTTCATAGGTTTCAAAAAGGGGTGGCTTATATTCAATTATTCTTAACTAATTACGCTGCCAGCTATAGTGACCTTTCATATACGGTGATTTGAATCGGGCGCGGGTCTTATACCATATTCGTCAGTTATCTACTTTATCAACATATCACCTCGTTACACTTCCACCCTTATGAAAAAAATTGTTTACAATTTTTTCGGCAAACATTATATAATATATCTTATGTGAACGATTGCTGAGCTAATTATTCTTTCGTTTCATAATTTTTCACCGATCTCAAATCATATCATATATTACTATTATCTCGTCGCAACAATATCATTAATTACAACTATCATATGCGTTCTTTCCATTCTCTCTTCAAATTGAATTCACAAAACATGATCGTTTTTGCCTGAATAATGTTGGAAGTTTTCAAATCTCAGCAAAATGAGAATGTTCGAAATACTTGAATAATTTTGAAACGTGCAGAAATTCGTCTGATTTTTCTTAGGAACTTTGAATGGCAAACAGAACTTCAAAATGATATTATCAGGAGCATTTTACGAATTTTCACAAAGGGCTTCAAATTTTGGTGTTGATATTTTACAAAAATTGAATTCAGAATTTCGGAAGTTTGAAACTGCATTTTTCAGGTTATTTTATGAATATTCATTACGTAAAATAATGAAATTGAAAGAATTACTAAGATATGAGTAGTTGCAAGTATCTGAATTTTCATTTGTTCAAGTTAAAGTTCGATGAATATTAACTCATTTTCGATTACATGACAACCCTAAATCTCATTCTCTTAATCATACAGAATTTTCGTTAAATACATATCAATTCATTCTATCTCGCACAATAATTCTATCTCGAATTCTATCTCCAATTTTGACGGAAGCAGTTTTGTATCTCACTCGTTCTCTCTCAACATGGATCATCTTCTGAAGTGTGCGACTGGATTTAGATAATATGTTCAATAAATCTGGCAAGCAACCAAGAAATGGACTAGATCGAGACATTACAGCAAACGGAAAACCAATTGGAAACGACGATTTTCAGAAAAAGATAATGGAAGAGCAAAATTACTATATTCAATAAGTACGAGATCCTGATCATCAATCATTCTAGTTTGAAGAATTATAATCTTGTCGATCTGTATCGTTACTGAAAATGGAATCTTGTCGTTTAACCTCCTGTAATTTTACTCGAACTAAAAACTGTTCCGATAAATCTACGTGGCAACGTCAGTTTCGTCAAATGCTGAGAATGCAGGTTATCTATTTCTCTTCTACCGTAATAAATGCGGACGTGATTTTTCTACTCGTGATTCAAAAATCATGTTCAAGGTACTATTCGATGCTCAAAATCTCTGAGGTGAGGGACGATTGGACTATTTCGATTTAAAAGATGAAAGAACTGCTGCCTATTAGATGTAAATTTTCAATTTCAACTGGTATACTCTAATTGACTCATGATTCCCTAAATACTTCAGAAATCAGAATTTTCCCGACATTCTAATTTCGACGATGAAAAATGACAACTTTAATTATACAGATATAAAACAGCAACTTGTATAATTCATTCTATTTGATTTCTGTACTCTAAAAATTGGGTGTGAGTTTCTATCCGCAATTTCAATTGGTTGTGTTCGAAATACCATTCAAATCGTAAAATCCTTGAAGCAAATGAACCTATTTTTCTGGTTATATCATAAAACGAATACGATAATTTCAACTGAGATAAAAATTTCAATTTTAAATGCTACACTCGATTTAATCTGATTTTTAGAACTCGAACAATATCTCAAATTCGACAATGAATAGCGACAACTCCACTCATACAACAAAAATCAGCAACAAATCATTCATATCATTATTTGATTACTTCAAAATCTTATCCGTATTGTTGATGCAAAATAATTCTCACTCATACATCCTTACAATCTAAACATGTCATTCTTGATTTGAACTTTTGACCAAAACTAATCTGAATAAACGAGACGTGATTGGATATGTTTTGAATATAAATTGAAAATGTTGCAAGGAGAAAAATCGTAGCAGATGACTCTAAGCGTCTAAGCTGGAATACTGACATTCGAAAAGTCGTGAGCAACTGTAGATGTGTCTCAAAATGCATAAATCCGTCTAAGATATGCTGTAGGATCAATTATTCTGTGATTCATCCGTGCTTCAAAAAGCAAAATTTCTAGAGCAAAACCGACAATTTTTGCAAGAATATACCATGGAAATGCTTAAAATTTTCAATGTATATTATGGCAATGTTATACTGTAACTTTTTTAAATTTATCCTCTCGAATGAGCTGGAATGATATTGTTGTTCAATCTGAAACTATCCGTCAAATATTCGGAACGCAAATCTCTGGAGAGACTCGAATATATTTGATGCAATCATTTGTTTCTGGCTGAAATTCATCACGTGATTTGAAAAAGGATTTAGGAAATATTCATTAATATCGGTCACTCGCATTCATCAAATGCTCATTCAATCATGCACTCAAATTAGAACGCATGAGAAATTCGCGGGTGAGAGCTACACTGTGAACGTGGCCTTATGTATAACATACTATAACGTAATTCATAAAACGCCCCTGTATAGTACAGGCTGAAGCAGACAGTGGCAGAACACATGTCAGATGAGATTATGAATCTGTTTTTTCAGCTAATGTATCAAAATTGGTTCATGACAGCTTTGGAGAAGAACTTATTGCCAACATTCGTGCCATCAAATTCTATTTTTTCTCATTGTGTTGTGAAATTTCATTGTGGAATCTCTAACGAACTCAAACCCCATAGAGTGTGTTGTGAGTGGTTTGCTTTGTTATTGTATGTGTATTTCAAGAATGTCATGTAGCCACCAAGCTATTCATCCATTCATCAAAATTTTAGACTAACTATTTTGTGTAGTTTGAAAACAGGTTCTCGGATAATCCAGGGATTCTTATTTCTGATTGTATATCAACATATGAGCTATGCTCAAGTACTAATGTAGTGATCATGATGGTGAAAAGCTAATCTAATATAAAAGTATCTAGTATTCAATACCTAAATAAGTGAATGAATATTTAGATCCGCTGGAGGCTCAAATCTCTAATCAGTTCAAGAAGTAGATAGTGTTCTTGGTGTAGTTTTGCTAGAAGTGATGTGCTGGCATGTGAGTCTTTGCATTTCAGATAGATCTCAGAGTTATACTACTTTCTCGGCTTTTCTCTATCTATGGATATTACTTTCTTTAAGTCATTGGCGTGTCACTACTATATAGCACTTACATGTCATAATAGTTAAGGAGGATATTCATACTGTGCTACTACCATTACCAGTCCATTTTACCACTATCTATTTAGGAATTTGTTCATATTCACAGCTCATGTCTAAATCCGACAATTTCCACCACCACAGTTATCATTTACTAAATTCATCATAATATCAAGTCAGTATAATAGCCATCTTATTTTCATTCATCATTTCATGTTTGTCTCATCATTTCTCTCATTCCAGTCCAATCTGTCCCAGGCCTGTTATCATATCATCTCATTTCATCATTTCATTATTCCTTGATTATTTTGTTCTCACCTTGGCTCATGAAGGTGTCTCGCATGTCCTGTGCCATGCTAAAGAGCGAACTCAAATCAGTACCATGTTATCATTCCATCATTAGTTCTCACCTTGACTCATGAAGGTGTCCCATGTCCTGTGCCATGCTAAAGAGCGAACTTTCATCATCATTTTCGTTTTTGGTCTTGTTTTGTCTTGTCATGTTTTGTCAAAGCCCTCACCTTGACTCATGAAGGTGTCCCGCAAGCCCTGTGGCATGCTAAAGAACGAGCTTTCATTCATTCCATTATTCTTTCAAGCATCATCACAATCTTTACCAATTTCACACTGTCAATTTGTCTTTGTCGAAGCCCTCACCTTGGCTCATGAAGGTGTCCCGCAAGCCCTGTGGCATGCTAAAGAGCAGGCTTCCAATCACTCCCTCATTCTCTCAAACATCGTCAAAATTTTTTTAATCATGTCACTACATTATATATCATGCCCATTATTTTCATTTCTGACTGTACGAGTGATCCATTTCCCAAAGGGATTCTTTTCATGCATTATATTTTTTCAATAATCCAAGTGCAAACACCACATAGTTATAAGGTCAGTTGCTATTCGAGTGGAGATATAAGAATTCATTGTAGTACGTAAGATGAAAATTCAGATATCTGATCAGTCATGAAGTTTTCAGAGTATTGATAGGATAGTTTTATAGTGGTTGAATCAATGTTTGGGGTTGATGAGGAGCTACGTAGCATGCCCATCTTCTCCACACACTGATCCGAAAGGTCAAAAGTAGTTAGACGAGTAATACTTATAGATGAATAGAAGTAAACAGGTAAGATGTTCACATAGCTAATAAGTACTAGAATAGTGATCTACATTTCCTAGTAGTAGTCATGTTATATTCATGAAGCCGTATACTATTTATTCCAATCTTTTTAATAATGAGAAAAATTTTCTATCCAGAATTTGCTCCCGAATGCTAGTTCTCACAATAATATAATATTGTCCTTCCGTATAGTATCCAAGATTATATTCAAGCTTGATAAAATATCTATTAAAACTTCAATATTTTCCTCAACGAATTGAAAATATTCCATGTGTTCGCTGAACTTTTGAATAATATTGAAATCTTCAAAATTGATTAAATTTAGTAAGGTAAGTACCAACATTGGAAAGGAATTCAGAAAATATTCCATGTACAATAATTCCAAGTTCAAAAGTTCTCTACGAAAGGAAAACTTTGAGATTTTCTCTTCGTGCTGAAAAGACTAAGTGTTTGAACCCTCTAATGCAATGACTCATGTTGTTTTTCACTTTCACTTGCTGTGTATGGTATATGTATGCTGTGGGGGCGGGGGCGACGCCGAAAAAGAGAAAAGGACGCGGATGCGGCATCCAAAAATGGCCGTCTTTTCACTTTTCTCAACTATATCTATCCTACGTTGCATGCTCAAAAATATATATATATATATATATATATATATATATATATGTCAATATTCCTATGTATATATATTTATTATTCTCATTTGAAATTTATCAATTTTACGGCCGCGAAAATACCCGGGGTCACTAGATATTAAGAGCTGAGCTTACGCTTTGATGATGCGGATTTTGGGGCGGCGTCGTTTGCGGCGCGTCTCTTTGGGTCCGGCTTGGCTTCGCTCCGCGGGGGCGGCTCGGCTTGGTTTGGCGTCCTTCCTTCATTCTTCAATATTTATTTATTATCCTAACTATTTTCACTCACACTTCTCTGTACCCGCGCTGGCAGGATCGCCTTTTTGTTACGTACTAAATCTAGGGAAACAGTACGTATTCAATATTTGAATTGAAGAATGAATAAGAATGAGTTTAGCTCGAATGATCCACTTTTAAACCATGATTTTATGTTTGAATTTACCTTTCGGTTCGCCGACGCGAGTAGGGAGAAGGGTGAATGACGTATACACAGAGTTATGAATAAACTATTTGAGCTATATTGTTCAGAATGATCAAGACTCGAGATATAGATGAAGCGTGAAACGCTTTGACAAAATGATGTGATCTAGCCGAAGGCCAGTGTAGCTCTGATGGTGGGCCGCTTTGCTCGTCGATGCGGCGGTGGCGTGGGCGTCGGGCCCTTCCAATGGGCCTTGTTGCTGTCTCTCTCGCACTCGTGGCTGCTTGGCTAGCGAGAGCGTCGAGCGATGTTTGAGAGGCGAATCTTCATAGGTTTCAAAAAGGGGGGGGGGGGCTTGTATTCAATTATTCTTAACTAATTACGCTGCCAGCTATAGTGACCATTTATATACGGTGATTTGAATCGGGCGCGGGTCTTATACCATATTCGTCAGTTATCTACTTTATCAGCATATCACCTCGTTACAAGACGCACAATTAGGTAGTATTTTTTTATAATTTTCTTGCAAACTCGGATGCCCACGTCACAGAGCCACTGCGGAGACAGTGACTCACTGCGGAGATAAAGTGTCTACAATGATTTGCCGGTGTGTGCCATGGCGTCCTTCGGTGTAACTAAAATAACGCCTTTAGCGCTGATATATTGTACTACACGGGCACAATTCAAATATAACCATCCATTGATCAATGGTATGTGTAATAATATGCGTGGCAGTCGTATGCTAAAATGAATAGGTTGAAATGGTATGTATCTGTGATAGGTAAATGAAATTTTGAGCTGTCAAGTTAATAGAAATAATGACATTCGTATCTTTATTCATATTTCACCCTGGAATATATATTAAGCCTTATATCCTAGCTGACAACGATTTTTTGTCTGAAAATGCAAAAATAATATCTTATGCATTGTATCACTTCTCATGTGCTGCTCTGGAACTTTTGAATATAGTGTCTTATGTAATCTTGGTAATAATTGTTACCCGCAATACTTAAATGATAACTAAAAATTCTTTCTTTGACATTTTGAAGTAAAATCACCTTATCCCTTGTAAGTGCCAGGACCCCAAAATTTTTATTTTCATTCAATGATTTCTAAAATATACATACAATTAGTACCTCTATAGCATTTAAATCTTTGCGCGTATTGAAGCCGGTAAGGCAGACGTTTGCTGCCTTTCTAGTGACGCGCATGGTGTGATAAACACACAAGTCTATGTGAATATGTATATACTAATACATAGAAAATCCGGAAAGTTCCATGAAATTCTATGAGAAATTTTTCATATAAAACCTTATAAAATCGGAAACTTTTCTGTGCCATCACAAAGTTCGTTTTCTGGACTATCTAATGTATGTAGTCTTTTTTCAGAATTACTTGATTTCGCTCATTTATTTAATTTTGCAAACTAAATGTTTTTGTTAAAAAGCAACAATGGTTTTTTCTTTCCACTTTTTTTTGATACATCATTACATTCATACTCTGAAAAAACTTAATCTATCACAAAGTTCCTCGTTTGAAGGAAAATAGACCCAAAATCAGATTTTTTGTAAATATTGTAAATATTTATTGCAAAATGTATTTATGAGTGAAATAGCTTTTTTCCAAATGGAAGCATTGATGAGTAGAGTAGCCCAATATAAAAAGAACTCAATTTTTCTTTTGATTTCCATCAAATTTCAAATTAGATGAAAAGCCACGTGCTTCTAGAAAGTTCCAGGAATTTATCTTTTTGTTCCTGGCAATAAATAAAAAATAAGTCAATCTGAGTTTTGCGTTGAATTTATCTCCTTTTGAGATGGCGAATCAAATATTGTAGGAATAGTTTACGAAACTATTCAATTTATCTCATTTTTCCAATGAAATGGTGTTTTTGCGGATGTTCGATAATAATCTATTCAGTCATCTAATCACGATATAGATATATTGTACAGCTAGAGTTCCAGGTATAAATACAGGCTCGTTAGCCCATTGCGGCAAGCTTATGATCAGTTGAATTCGTGAGCTGTATCGAGCTTGAAACTCTAGCTTTCCAACAATATTAATGTATATAGAGCCAAGATAAATGATACGATTTTCATATGATATAAAGTATATATGTGTTTTTCTCTTGAAAATTAAATGAATGACCTCGATACAGTTCCTAGGCAATCTCTTGGGGATAGTTCGGCCCCAAGTACCCGGACTCACAAGAATCAATTACCTGATTCAACAATACAGATCTCAGTTATCCTGCAAGTCTGATGAATTCAATTATTTATCATGGTTTGTGGGATTCTGGAGATTTAAGCCTGGGTATCATAACTGATGAGTCTGTGGCCCTAAGTACCCACAACTGTTCTTTATGACAATCCAGGTAATAAAATTAGCACTTAAGATTCCAGTGATTTCAATGATCACGCAGGTAAGCCTATTAGTACTCACCTCGTTCTTCTGCGAAAATCATAAAAATTTCGGGAGATTTCCATCAGTCACGAGGCCCTAAGTACCCGAGTGGGGGTGGAAATCGAACGAGAAAATAAAGGATGAAGTCCAATATTAATCCACCAATATACGCACACCTCTGTCGAGGTATCCCGAATCCTAAATATTGATCCCGGCTCTCTTCCGAGATCCAGAGCCTACATTTGTACCCTCACACCCTCCTTTTAATCCGCAGGCTATCGAGAAGTTGGCGTATATCGGAATTTTCGATATCTCATCTCTGTGTGAGTATCTGTGCGGGCAATGATGTTTTTGTTATTTTTGTTATGATTTGTTATGATTGTTATGATGATGTTATGATGATGCCGAGGAAAGTTTGAGGTTCGGATATATATGTTTCTGAAGATAATAATATCCGATCCGATGAACCGATGATGGATGAATAATGTATTTAGATTGATATTTTGAATAATGTATGAATAATGTATTTTGATTGATATTTTGATATCAGTGTACGAACCGAGAGGAAAAGACTTGACGGCAAGATCGAGGTTACTTGAATATTCTCAAAATTATTGTGAAATGTGATGTGATGCGATTAATGTGTTGATTGTGTTTATTGTTAAATCGTGAGATTTTATACATCGTTCAATCAAGTCTAAAATAACTTGGGGGAGAGATTTTTTGGAGAAATTACACTGGCAAAATGAAAGATTGGAAAAAATACAAAATGAACGAGAATGTAAACATTCGCGTGAGTAAGCCCCAATTTGATTCTTTACTTCATCAGTTTCATCATTTAATCTTTAACTTTCGACATTTTGACATTTGAAAAATATTAAAATAAAGTATACTGTTTAACAAAGGACCCCGCACAAAATCAATGGGAAGTGGCTTATGGCCAATTTTGATGAAACTTGGCAGTGTAGTAGATCATTTCATGCTGATCAACTTTGTCAATGGGCTCAAAGAGCGCTTATGACTCATTTTTGAGATATTTTAATGGAAAGTACGCAATTAATTGAGGTTACGTGAGCTTTGTTGTCACTCATTATTGATTTTTTTCATAGAAGGCTAATCACACTTCTTGAACGAATCTGAGCTCTTGTATAAGCCAGTAAAGTTCAGTCAGGGCAGAGAATCCGACGGATCACTTGGTTCATATCGAAATCATGGAGAATTTAATATAGTTTAATTAAAACATCGTCATCTCTTAGGAAGGGTCGTTTTTTAATTGCATGACCCAGTGGTGGGCACATTTCAATGAGATACGAACCATATGTAAATGGTCAGTAGCTTTTGTAATTGCGTACAACATAACTGATTATGAGCCTTGTGAGTAATACATGTATCTCGAGAGAGTGGGTGGAGGAAGCTGGGGAGGGCTTCATCGTGAAAAATCTGTTTCACGAAGCATAGTACTGGGCGTCCTCCAACTCGGAGGTTTTTGGGGTCACTGAGCTCGAATACGTTATCGTCCAGCCTCTATCTCGTGCGGGGGTGGCTGCGTGGGCGGACCATGCAGGGGGGGGGGGGGGCTGCGGTGGCAAATCGATATCGCTATCAATCCCAGAAAATCCTCTCAGGCTGACAAGATGATCGTTTTCTCGTCATCGACCAGTTGACGATCTCGGGGGCAGCGATATCGATTTTTCAAAGCAGCCCCCCCCCTTCCCTGCATGGTCCATCCACATCGCCCTCGCAGCTTCCGCATCACGAGATAAAGGGCTAGACGATAACGTATTCGAGCTCAGTGACCCCAAAAACCTCCGAGTTGGAGGACGCCGAGTACTATGCTTCGTGAAAAAGATTTTTCACGATGAAGCCCTCCCCAGCTTCCTCCACCCACGCTTTCGAGATACATGTATTACTCATCACAAGGATCATAATCAGTTATGTTGTACGCAATTACAAAAGCTACCGACCATTTGCATATGGTTCGTATCTCATTGAAATGTGCCCGCCACTGGGTCATGCATTTAAAAAACGACCCTTCCTAAGAGATGACGATATTCTAATTAAACTATAATTAATTCTCCATGATTTCGATATGAACCAAGTAATCCGTCGGATTCTCTGCCCTGACTGAACTTTACTGGCTAATACAAGAGCTCAGATTCGTTCAAGAAGTGTGAATAGCCTTCTATGAAAAAAATCAATAATGAGTGACAACAAAGCTCACGTAACCTCAATTAATTGCGTTCTTTCCATTAAAATATCTCAAAAATGAGTCATAGGCGCTCTCCGAGCCCATTGACAAAATTGATCAGCATAAAATGATCTACTGCACTACCAAGTTTCATCAAAATTGGCCTTAAGCCACTTCCCATTGATTTTGTGCGGGACCCTTTTCGAAAAACTTTCGACACACAATATACTAACTCTGTTAATGGTTGATGACACACATTAAAAATGAGTGATGAAAATGAGCCGAAGAATAAGGTGAGTAAAAGAACCGAGAAGGTAATAAGAGTACTCAGAGAGTTATTATCCTAGATGAACCTTCGCAATCATCTTTGCCAAAAAGTCAGTTCTCACAGAATAAACAATATCGTCATGAAATCGTTCATGATCTGGACCAACCATTATTTCTCAATCTTCCTAGCTGCTCGAAATTGAGTTCAGATAGAGAGATTCCATCATTGCAAAATCGATTGGATTCTTCTGATGTATCACATGCTATAAAATCAAAAAACGTCGTGAAAAAGGCCAAGGAAACACCAAACGTCGGAAGAGCACCGTCGGAGAGAACTCAATTTTTTACTAAATCAAAGACTGATGAGCCTCCACCAACAGTTCTGAAGTCTGTGGATTCAAACGAACATGTGGCAAGCACGTCAAAGGATGATTCGGTCATTCTGGTAATTCTGGTTGTGGTTTCTAATAAAGTGAGTAAAATATTTGAGCAATCGGATGTCTTTCAGAATTATCTCGGCGCAATGAAAATTTTATGTACCGCTCGTGGAGTTAAACATTTTGAAGGTGAAAAAGTAAAAGGTAAGAAAACTTCCGATGATTGTTGCAATCCGAGCCTTTGCCAGAATTTCCACGGGAATTGAAACTCTTACTAGAGAATGAGCGCGGAGGATCAAATCATTTCTTCAAAAATATTCGTGCTTACAATTCCGCGTTCTCATTTGCCTCTCTGAATGCTAATGTCACACAGTTCAATACTTCGCGTCCTGGACCTTATTGCTTCAAAATCCATGGTCGAGTGTATCACCAAATCAATACAGCTTTGTATCCCGAGCTTCAGAATATATTACGCGGTATCGACATTTTCATTTGTGTAGAGTCTTGGCTCAAACCTGAGCACGATTTCGATGTATCTGGTTTCATCACGTTTCGAAAGGATATGCTCCACGCGAAAGGTGGAGGGATTTTGATTCTCATTCGTAACGACCTTGCTTTCGTTGAAATAGACCGAAATCGATCACCAACACGAAAAACTCTGCGGCGTCCGAATAACTAACACAAATTCAGTGGGATAGAATTTTTGAAAATGTCGACCCCAGTAGATATACTATATTTACAAGTGATTTCAACTCCCACCATGTAGGTTGGAATTGCGAAAAAGCTGACACCAACGGCGAGAGACTTGAATTGTCTATATGAATTGTCTATTGAAAAATATAATCTTCTTTGTCACAACATGGACAGCATCACGCGTATAAGTTCTCGGGATGATGCTGAGGCAAATCTAGATTTGATCTTCTCCTCATCAAACCTCTCCAATAAGCTTCACGTTTCAGTACACGACGAAACTTGGGGCTCTGACCATTTTCCCATTTCTGTAGAACTGATCGTAGAAAAAAGCTTCTACCAAAAAAAAACTTCCAAGCTCACTTCAGTCAAGACTGACTGGAAAAAACTTTTACAAAATTTAGAAAAGAAGTACGCGTCCTTCCTCTCGATAGAGTATGATAGCTTAGAACCCCACGATAATTATGCCTTCTTCACAGACATTGTTGAAGAAGCTGTTGAGAATTGCACTCCCCCAAAGAGAAATCGTCGGTTTCGTTACCGTAATCCTGTCACGTGGTGGGATGCAGAATGTGAGAAAGTTAAACGTGTCCGGCGGGCTTCATACTTGAAATGGAAATGCTCCAAGGAATTCTATGATTTTATTCAATATGAGGAAAAAGCTTCAGGGAATATGCGCAGAGCCTCAATTTTCGCACAAATGCTTCATACGTTTGGAATATTTGCAAAGTTTTCAAAAACAAGTGGGTGGAAGTGAGACCCTCTCATCAATCCCAACCTTTGCATCTTGAAGAAGAGAAAATAATGAAAGCTTTGAATAAAATCAGCCCTCCTTGGGTATCTACAAATCCTGCTTCCATACCCGTATCTCACGATTCTGAATTTTTTGACGCTTCATCTAGTTTCTTGGAATTCAATGTAGCGCTTGAGTCTAAGAAACTACGAGCATCTCCAGGACCTGATAGTATTGATAACGAAGTTTTGGTCAATTTACCAATGAAATTCAAGCTTCTTCTGCTTGATATCTTCAATGAAATGTTTTCAAAAAGCGATTTTCCTTCAAGCTGGAAAAAATCATTTATTCACTTCATCGAAAATGGGGAGATTGTCAAACCTATAGCCTTAACATCAAGCATTCTGAAACTTTTCGAGGCTCTTGTGAAAAATCATCTCCAATGGTATGTGGAGCATTCTGATCCCCAGCTGAAAATATATACGTATCTCGATGCGCGGCTTGGTGCGTATTGGGGCACGTATGGCGCAGCGTATTGCAGCGCGCAGTGTAGTGCGGAGAATCCGGGTCGATAATCCCGGGCGTCCCAATACGCATCTCCATACGTGCCAACCTTCGGAGTGAAAGTATATTGGGAGCTAACATTCGATAAGCGCTCTTATCTTTCCTCCGTGTTATTCTTATGGAAGAGATTCAGGATTCGGCCATATTGCTTTTTTCTGCCATCTAAAATAACACGGATGTTAGTTCCCAATTGGTGACGCCCAGCTGTGGGCCGTGGGCCGCAGGTGAGCGGGGAAGCTTTATATATTTAGTGCATGCCACGTGATATCTCGTTCGCGCGCCCATTACATGTGCCCATACTGCCCATACGCGTTCCAATACACATTCCAATACGTGCCTCGACCAGCTATATATAAAACCAACTCAGCTATGCAACTCATGCCTTTGACCGATAGTTGGCTGCTAGGTTTTTGATCCTGCACGAGAATTTTTCATCATTTCCGACATACTCTCATCTGAGATTCTCCAAAAATAGGTCATAAAGTCCTCTCATCACTTTGAGGGTGATAACGTTTGATCTAATAGAATGTCACATTACCTGGTCAACCGTTATCACCCTCAAAGTCATAAGAGGACTTCATGACCTATTTTTGGAGAATCTCAGATGAGAGTATGTCGGAAATCATGAAAAATTCTCGTGCAGGATCAAAAACGTAGCAGCCACCTATCGGTCAAAGGCATGAGTTGCATAGCTGAGTTGGTTTTATATATAGCTGGTCGAGGCACGTATTGGAATGTGTATTGGAACGCGTATGGGCAGTATGGGCACATGTAATGGGCGCACGAACGAAATACCACGTGGCATGCACTAAATATATAAAGCTTCCCCGCTCACCTGCGACCCACGGCCCACAGCTGGACGTCACCATTACTTTCACTCCGAAGCGCTGGCACTTATGGAGATGCGTATTGGGACGCCCGAGATTATCGACCCGGATCCTCCGCGCTACTTTGCGCGCTGCAATACGCTGCGCCATACGTGCCCCAATACGCACCAAGCCGCGCATCGGGATACGTATATATTTCCAGCTAGGTCTCCTCCCTAAGAACCAATCAGGCTTTCAAAACAGAAAATCATGTGCTGACATTTTAATTAACTTGACTTTGAGCATCGAAGAAGCATTCACGAAAAAGGTCTACTAGCTGCTTTTCTTGATGTAGAAGGTGCATTCGATGATGTCAATGTGGATATTTTATTACAAAAACTAGCAGAAATAGGTTGCGCTACCAAGACCATCAAATTCATAAGATTTCTCACTCATGACAGACAAATTTGCTCAAAGCTGAATGAAGAATACAGAACGGTTTGTAAAGGGGTTTCCCAAGGGGGAGTCCTCAGACCACTCGTGTATATTATTTATGTCAGATTGATAGCCCGTAATCTACCAAAAATGTCAGTTGTTCCTTTTCTGCAGATGATATTGAGTTACATAAAGTTATATCAGCCCCGGAACACAAAAAATTCGAATTGCAAGATGGTATCTGTTCAATCAAAAATGAGTTGTTTAGCCTTGGTCTAGGTTTGTCATCGCGAAAAACAGTTCTTATATATTTCAATCAAAATAACGTGAAACCAGGCGAAGTGTCAATCGTCCTTGACGGTTACAGTATCACCTCATGGGAAAGTGCACGCTTTCTCAAAAAATCATTTGATTACAAACTGTTCTTCAAACATCAAGTGAATTCAATTCAACAGAGATGCAGTCGAGCTCTGAATATAGTAAGATTTCTCTGTCGCACCTGGTGGGGCTCAGATCCATGTACTTTTATCACTCTCTATAAAAGTTACGTCAGATCTATAATAGATTACGGGTGTTTTGCTTTCTTTCCTACACAGGAATTTCTAATCAAAATGCTTGAGAGACTTCAGTGTGCTGCAATCCGTTCTGCTTTGGGATATTGAATATCAACCCCTACGAATATATTACTTTCCGAATCAAAACTCCAACCCCTCGAAGAACGAGCTCAGTTCTTAGGCAATCGTTTTCTTTGCGAAACATTATCCAATTCAAATTCTATGATGTATGAGTTGATCCACAATATTCATCTGAAATGCATTCTAAAGGCTAGGAAAAGAAAGTGGATAATCGAAAAATGTATATCCAGAGTAATGAAAGTAGAAGAGTACGTTCACGCTTCAACTCATTTCAATATATCCTGTTACGATTTCGATGTTATCGTGTCCCCTCTGCCAGTGAATACTAGTTTTGGGCTGAGTCTGCAAAGTGCCCCTGCTCCCGATCACTCGATCAAGGAGTACATTGAAAATTCTGATGCTGTGGCCATTTTCTCACACGAAAGCAAAATTGATGGTCACAAGTTTGTCGGCTCTGCATGCGTGAGTAACCAAATCGGTATTCAACTGCAACAGAGAATCGTCTCAAAAGCATCAATATTCACGGCTGAATGTATTGCTCTCAGCTTGTCAATGAATGTCGCGTGAGAGAACAGAGATAAGAATATTTTGATATTTTCAGATTCTAAGAATGTACTCCAAGCTCTTTGCAGTAAAAAGCTTGATGTCACAACCAACAGTCATATTTATGAAATTAAGAGAAAATATACTGAGCTCAAAAAACGTCTATGAGTGATAGAAAGATCGAGCTACTTTGGATCTCTTTGCACGTTGGTATAATTCAAAATGAATTGGCTGATACACTTGCAAAAGAAGCCACAACCGCAGGTTCACCAGTCTCTCACATTGTACCTTTGACAGACCTTATGTCTGAATTCAAGAACGAACTGCTCCTCAAAATGGATGCTATACTGAGAGAAGAAAACTTATCCTAAGGCAAAAATTACTTTCAAATGTTTTACTCGAATCAAAGTAGACGTTGATATTACAACAAAAAAGTATCTCGATCATTTATCACTACGATAAATCGATTGCGAGCTAATCACTATAGCTTCGGAGATTCACTCCATCGCGTATGTTTCATTAATAATCCGTTGTGTGAATGTGAACAAGGAGAGCAAGATGTAAATCATGTATTATGGCAATGTAGTCTGTATGAAACCCAAAGAGCATCATTGGTCAAGGAACTCCACAAGTTACATTGGTTTTTACCTCTCAGAGTCAAATTTTGATCACAGACCCATGCGTAAAGACATGTAGCCTAGTCATCAAGTTTTTGGAAGATTGTAACCTCAAAGTAAAAGAATTAGAATGACTGTATATTGTTTAGATTTAAGGATACATATAGTTTGTTGTACATATAGTATTATTAGCAATACGTTTCTGTATTGCTAATAATCCTCAAAAGAGGTATTGAATGCATCATGTAAGTATCGGATCTTTAAATTTAGGATGAGAAAATTACTAAAGATTCGTACGTCAAACGATATGCATCGTACTTTGCATATCTATTTAATTTTATCAACGACGAGACACCGGTCCGGTGGAACCCTCGGCGATTTACTTACTTTCTTGTCTGCAACGTCTCGAATCAAACTGCTTTTCTCTCCAATAAAATGAAATGTTGTAACCGGGGATTTCTGTACCACTGGCAAATGCTTGCCAGATTATTCTAGCTACCACACCAAAGCAATAAAAAGTGCAAAAAAGAAAGATCCAAGCTTGTGAAAATTATTACATGCAACAAAAGCTGAAATTCTACATGTTATCAGGTTTTTACGAATCAATAGCTTGATTCGTTACTGTATCGTCAAATCTTGATCGGTTTGCGTGTTCCAAAGCTTAAATTGTTTGTAATAGTCATAGCTAGGTGACCTAATAATTTATTTGGCGAAAACAATTGTTTACACAAAGTTATAAACAAATTATGGTCAAAAAATGATATTTTGGATCTGAAAATTTTGAATAGGTCAACGCTCCTACCTGTTGTCCTGTGTGGTAGTAGATTTTTCTTATGAGTAATTTTTGATAGAAAAATGGTATATCTAAGTGTCTGTACACTTATATACCCGAAAATAAATTCTCAAATAATTTTCCTTGGAAATTGAAAATTGAAGATTTTTATGGTTGAAATACTGTTATATTCAGATATTCATGGGGATATAGGGTTCATAGTTAAAATGATAATTGACTAGGAATATAGATAAAATAGCATAGACGTATATTGTCCAAAATTGAATTATAATACTTGGAAAATTTTGTATGTTTGATATCAAATGCTTCTAAACATCTCCAATCCCACCGCATGAAACGGCGTACATAGGGTATGCTCAGAAGGAGCTAATTTTCTTGATTCTGATATCTTTGTCGGCCTGCTGAATTCACTTCACGTGAATATGCCTCTGTACCTTGCAATTTGAATCAGATTACTCTGCGAACATTCCAAAGCGAAAAGAGATTATCTATGGGCTGTTTTTACATAGATAAAAGCCCTTGCTGCTGATATGAACTTTTACTGATTTTAAATGATTCTAATGATTTTAATTGACTCTAATCACGATCCAACCCATTGATTTTGAGCCCTAACACGGTACGAATACCAAGTCTCTTGGTAGCGTTGCCGGTTGCCTGCGCAGTGTTCTTTCTTGGAAGAACTGGCTCAAGATTCCATTAATTTTACTTAAAAATTTGAAGAAGAATAAATCGATCAATCGTCGATTTTATACGGAATTTAGAGCCTGGCTCGTACAACTGTTCGTAGGTGGACTGGTATTAACCCACCCTCGCGACGCGGATGTACTTACTGTCCCTAGATATCACACCCAAGTATTGGGACGCGAATATCCAGGATAATCTTAAAAATCTATTCACCGCGGGAAATAGCCAGAGGTGAAGTGTGCAGTTATAAATATTCAAGATTTTCACTTTTTCACTTTATCACTTTACTTACGTCGCAAAATTGATCTAATCAACTTTAGATCGGTCAAGTAGTGGTGCTCATGATTGCGAGGACCTGGTGCGACGTTGGTGATCGGCTACAGCAATGATGGCAGCGTGGTCGATTTTCCAAGAGTCCAGGTGGTAGCTTCTGCGGCAATGAGTGGCAAACTTTGCGGGAGCTCTGGAGATCTGGTTGCTTCCTATTTGGACTTTAGAACGAGAAGTGCTTGTCGCACCGGGTCCTCGCTGCTGCGATACCTCCGCCGTTTGACGAGCATCCCCACTTGACCCATATATTAGGCGGCTCGAACTTTAGCGGCCTGTATATTACGCGACACACATATATCCGATATGTATTGAAATATCGATGACTTGAAAAACTACAAAAGTGTGTGCTTGCGTGCAAGTATATGATTATCTGTGAAAATGACTTGAACGGGGGCAATACCCTACTCTACAGCTTTTGCTATATATACATAGATCTATATATATGTTACAACGAAAACCCATGCGTGCGTTAAGCAAATAAAATATCAAAAATGCAATAAAAAGCAGCAGTTCAAGCTAAGGGTTAGTTCACACAATAATGATACGTGAAGTTATTGTTTTGATGAAATGATAGATGATGATTGATTCTACTTACATGGTTGATCTGCATAAAAACTCGCGAGAGCGACCGTTATATATCTATATAACTAAAGTTTAAAATTTACAGCGGGATTCCGTACCTTACAATAAAAAATAAAAAAAATTAGTGCGTCCAGATAGAACGTGCAAAAGATGACGGAGTCGTCCATGATATTTCTCTCACATTGACTTTTGCACAGTACTATAAGTGCACCCGACTTGTCTCAATATGCCAATCTTAGGAATGGGTACTCCTTCACCTTCCCAATAATTTTTTCACGTGTGTTGAACTAAAGTTTGAGAAAATAGGTGATGGGTTATACCGACCTAGAATCGTTTCCGCTTTCCTCAAAACACTCGAGGTGGTTTTCTCATTTTTCGCGATTGTACAGCTAAGAAATCAACGAAGAAATTGAGTTTAGTAAAACCGGTGCAAATTTTTTCAGTTTGGTCGATCTTAAAGTTCTTAAGCGTATTTGATACCTTGTTTTAAGACCTTCAAAACCCGTTTTTAGAGTTGGAAAACATCGATCTGGAACATGCAAAATTTGGAGGTAAACAGAAATAGTGGTTAAGGCGATGCGGTCACCGTGCACGCTGAACTTTGTTCACAGAACTCTCAAAATCTTTTCCATTATGGGCTAAATGACGAGTTATCCAGGCTTTATTATCATCTAACTTGGCCTGGATAACTCTTCGTTTGGCCCAAATCGGACTAGATTTTGAGAGTTTTGTGAACGAAAATGTACCAATTCGTAGGTTAGAAAGTACCCGCGGGCAAGTTATTCTCGTTTATTAGTGATAGCCTTGTGATTGGTGACAAATAATGAGTTGTCCACCACAATTCAGATGATAATACGTAATGGACAAATCGTCTCCAACTTCGTTTCGAGAAAATTTTTTGATTTACATCCAAATAAGATATAATTTCCGGGTTGCACGGTGACCGCATCGCCTTAAGAACCTGCGAAAAGCTCCAAATATGGTTGCACGGCGATAAAAACATATAAAAACGATTTCATGCATTTTATCGCCAATTTACATAGTTTTGAATGATGGGGGCAAGTTGCTTGGCAAGTTGGGTACACACTTTTGTGAACTCCTAGAAAACACTTTCTGGGAAATTTTAAACAGCTCGCCTCGAGTTTATCAAAATTAGACCTACTCCAGCTCATTTCGAAGGTCTTGAGACAAGCTTCCACACGAGTTGAAGTACGTTGTACGTTCGAAAATATTGAGATGGTCCAAAGTTATTGAGAAATTGGCTTGATGAGGGTACCCTACATTAGTTGGAATCACAAAACATGTATTCAATAACAGTGTGGTGCCTCGAAGTCTCATTCATATATAATCAGGAGATGGTCCATTATTTCCATTGTTCCTATCTTAGAAATTGGTTATTCTAAACTCAAAATTTTACTCAACATCTGGGAGACCTATAATGCGACGCTCTGAAATTGAGGACTCGCTTCATCATACGATTATTATAAAACGTGTGATATGAGAGAAAAGTTTCCGATTCTATATATACTATAGATATCAGGCTAGAATTGTCAGACTCGAGCTCGGTGGTGTATCAGAGTTTCGAAAATTGCGTTTTGTTGTCGCCTGATGTGAATTTTCCTTCAAATCTCAGACAAAGGTTTCTCTTGAAAATTCTCGCAATTGCTAAAAAGAATTCTCAAAAAAGTTCACATTGAAATTACTAATATGGATATGATTTCAATCTCAAACGAGTTCTCAAATATGTAATGCACACGCATTGCGAATGTCATCAAAATTTCCATGAACGAGTTGCCGTAATTTATGAAAGAATTTTGGACGTTCGAACATTCCCACGTTTCTGTGGCGGTCAGACTAAAGGGCGTAAGTCCAATTTTCATAAAATTTGAGTTAAGGCATCTACGATGTTCTACTGGATCATCTTCATCACTTGAAACTCCTTCCAGACCAAAATGTTGCATTGCTGGCTGAGATTTCCATTTGTAAGAGGGCGTAAGTCCACTCTCCTGTATTATAATGATAGCATTCAAACGCATTTTCCTCGATTTTTATTCAAATGGACTTACGCCCTTTAGTCCGACCGCCACAGGTTTGAGAGATGTAGAATTAATGAAGCAAGTTCCATCATCAAGCAATAGTATATTATGCGTCGAGTGGCCGACGTCCAACAAGGTTATCGTGAAGAACAAAGTTTTGGGCACGAGACGCATATGCCGCTTTACACGGCGAGACGCGCGTGTAAATGCATGCTAGAGCACGCATGACACACACACACACACACACAGCAATAAGCGCGAGCATGATAGGCCAAAAGTCGTTATATATAGCACATATATACAGCACTTAACATGATGGTGAGCATATCGTCGCCCCCGACGAAGAAAAACACGTCCCCATTTAAGAATGCATTGGGAGAACAATGGGAGGTGTTTTTCTTCTTCGGGGGCGACGATATATTCTCCTCTCATTAATTTACTTTGCGATAAAGTCTCGAATTTATCGAATTTATCGCTTGTATCGTTGTATCGATCCGTCGGTCTATGAGTGACGCCATGTTTTATCGAGCGATTATTGCCCTGCGCGCGAATGACAGGGCGTTTGAAATGAAGTGTGTGACTGTGATCAATTTTAATTTGAGTTATGCTTCAATATCTTCAAAGTTTTTGATAAGTCGTGCTTGATATGAATTTATATGCACGGTACGTACGGAGGTTTAATTTACAATGGTTGTTATCATATCTTCATAAGTGTTTTTTCAATTTAAAAACGACTTTTCTTTGCTTCAACGTCATGTCAGCGAAAGACAAGCAGACGACTTTTATGTTAGCGAAAGACAAGCAGACGACTTTTATCCTCGCGAGGATAGGAAGGCAACTATGTTATCGACCATGAAGCTTATCGCAACATGGCGTCGGATTGTTTTCGTACAGTAGTCTTGACCGGGTGTAGTCTTGGCGTTGGTTTATTTTCGCAAAGTAGTTTACATTTTATTTGTTTAATTCGCTATTATATTTTCCCGACAGTTTTTGTGCCACGGGAGGCCCTATATAGCTGATTTTCTTTTTATTCATAATATTCCATCTTCAAGTCAAGATGAGTGTAATCGAGAGTATCACCTCTGAGGAGTTTACCTTACTTTTAAATAGGTCATTCCAGACTATTTGTGACTTTAGGAGTGGTAATCTTCAAAATGGCCTCCACAGGTATGTACCTGTATATTAGATAATATGTTCAATATTTATGTGCTAATTTACGTATGGTCAAAGAATAAAAACTTTTAAGTTCACATTTTTTCCAGCACTATCGTTGGGACTGTCTTATATAAATATCCAATGTGTATCATGAGACGTGGGTTGTATGCCTTATCTTTTGACCTACAAGTCTCTGTAGATTGCCATGAAGTCCAGATTCGTATTATTAATGATGATTTTCAACGTCTGTATCATTATGTCCAAGTTGGGAAGGCTATCAGAATCCACTCTTTCTATGTTCTCAGATCAGCAACTGACAGGAACAATTTCATTATTGTTTCTACTCCAAGTACGACCATAGAGAGTCTTAAAATAGTACCTCAAGATGCTGTGCACAACGAAGGCGATGAGGTATAAGAACAATTATGAGTCGTTATTGTTCTTGCTCCAAGTACGATCATAACAAGTATCAAAATAGTACCTCAAGATGATGTTCACAGCGAAGCTCATGAGGTATAATAACATTTTGTAATCATTACTCTTTGACAGGTCTCTGTCCTGTAGAAGTTATTATATTATTTTTGTGTGTGATGATTATTCAAATTTCATGTAAGAAGTGCTTTAACTAATATGCTTGGAATGGATTTTTTTATGCTTGAAATGCTATGCCACACCTTTGCCTATTCTTAGAGTTTGGTGCTACTTGATTACGTTAGTTAGATTTGATCATTTTATATCTTTTGATGATATTGTGGTTATGTGTAGTTGACGTAAGTTGATTCCAATGTTTTTTGATCATGATCTGTAATAGGGTGCATTGCTTGAACCAACTATATAAATATTTCATGCGTTATATTATTGGTGTTGGTAGTTAAGTTCCATTTGTCACCTAAGACGCAAACAAGTCAGTTAATGCTTGCATAACACCATATAACATGCCTTACTAACCGAGTCTTTGAATATGTAACTACATTACAATTTAGCTTCATTTTCATTCGCATCTCAATATTATTTTCATCTGACAAGAAATTTTTGTATTATAAGAGATGTCACATTCTTAACTTTCAAGATATTTGGAAGTGGAGACCTTGAAAGCATTTTTTGAACGTTTTTGTTTGTTTCAATTCCTTGTAACAGATTTCTCATATTCTTGGTAATTTTTTGATGAAAAGATGAAGTGGGTAGAAAGGAAAGGGATGATGGGACAAGTATAAATAGCCTATATGTGTATGAAATTTGAAAAAAATATTAAATCCAGAATACAATAGAAAGGAGTTTTTGAACGTGTATGTTTTTTCAATTTATCAAATTTCCCAATTTTGGTTAAATTTTTGATGAAGAGATGGAGTGAGTAAAAAAGAAAGTTATGATGGGTCAAATATGAATAGCCTCTCAAATTTCCCAATTTTGGTTAAATTTTTGATGAAGAGATGGAGTGAGTAAAGAAAATTTTGATGATGGGTCAAATATGAATAGCCTCTATGTGTATACAATTCAATAAGTATATGTATTCAAATTCCAATGATAATCATGATGAAAATTCAATAGTATAATAATAAGATATAAAATGATTAGAAAATAGATTCAGACAACAATAATCATCATGAGAAAAATCTTAATTCTATAAAAATGAGTTGAAAAATGAGTAAAAGTAACAATGACAATTAGCCTACATAAAGAGATCCTTCATTTTCATTGATTTTTCGAAAAGTTGAGTTGTAAATCCAGTAAAATTCGTGGAAAGTCTTAATTTCATAACCAAAAAGTAGAAAATACAACAATATCTATATGAAAGTCATTGAGAGAAAAAGCATTGAAATTGTAATGAAGAAAATTTTTAGAGAACTTGGCTACTATCAATGTAATCTAGATTAAATTTTTTCTCATACGCCTTAACTTGGACCTTTGTTCATTTGATAACTGGTAACGAGTAAAAATCTCATAACCACTTATATTTTACTCATTCAGTTGGTGAGGCTATCATTCAAAGTTTTCCAAAGAGTTTTCATTGCTGTCACTGATCCAATTTCAATTTCTGTAATGTAATAATGAGTTGAAAATTTGTAAATACCTTACAAATTGTCGGATAGTTAAAAAATATCTTTACCTTCGCAGTCTTTCGACTTTTCGATGCACTATCAACTTGCATTTGAGGTTTTTTTGGAGTTGATATGATACTACGCATGTCGTTGGAAGGGCAGAATTCCTCTTCAAGTTTATAGATATCTTTCAAATTAAAAATTTCCAAGCAAACTTTTTCTTTATATTCACTGAGTCGTCCATAAACTTTAATTTTTTCTCCAACTTCATATATCATCTGAGTGTTATCATAATTCTTAACACAAGTTGTTAGTTTGATTTTTTTATCAGTTAAAGCACCAAAACGAAGTGTCAAGTTCGGGTTTCCTTGAACAAACATCGATTTTACGTACAGGATGAGACCTAAGAAGAAGGATATTATCAATATTAGACATTTATATTGTTGAGGAAACATGAGTGTGAACATTGGTAAAAATTTATACTCACACACGGGCTTCTTATTGCCAAAGTTTTCATTTACACAGTCTTGTATGTCGTCGTAGACTTTCAAATTTTGATGGTCTCTATCATCTTGCAAAGGTGTTATAGGAAAATAGAGTTTGGTAAGATTCGTAACCACTGAATTTGATTGTATTGTGAAAGCTATAGATTTTTGAAAACTGAATTTTGAGTCTGGGTCCACTGCTTTCACATATATACCATCAATATGAATTACCTGAGAATATAATATCGTTGAATTTTGATTTGTTGATATGGAAAAAAATCCAGATTGAACTTACATCGCCCACTAGAATAATTTTCTTCATTCGCTCAGCTTCTTCCAACCATGCAGTCATGGGCCATATTGAATCATCCTTCATTTTGAATAAAAAATTCATAACTTTCATGGAACGCTCAGAAATTTCTACTTTCGTAACGGTACCAATAATATCACTGGAAAAATGATATGAATCGTCACATATTTGATCATTCAATATAGAAATAGAAATACTTACTGACAAAATGTCGATGGCGGCAAACGATCCATTACTTTTCTTTCGGTTATGTATTTCGCAAAATTTGAACTGGTATCTAAATTTTGGTAGAGTCCTATCATTATGATGTTGCGTCGTGCAACGAGACCAAGATAAATGATAGAGATTAGGATATAGAGTAATTGTAGTTACTAAGTTTGATTGATCTTGAACTCGATCGTAGAGGACTGAGGTCTGTGTGAATGAAAATACACAGTATGGTTGCAATTTTGATTATATTGCTACGTTTCGTCCACATACTTTGTGGACCTCATCAGGCTCAACTGTAATAAAATTCACATTGTTTAAGATAAAGTTTGAAAACGCGTGAGCTCAAGGTGATGTGAGACGCGTCTTACGTCAGGCTTTTCAAAAGCCTGACGTAAGACGCGTCTCACATCACCTTGAGCTCACGCGTTTTCAAACTTTATCTTAAACAATGTGAATTTTATTACAGTTGAGCCTGATGAGGTCCACAAAGTATGTGGACGAAACGTAGCAATATAATCAAAATTGCAACCATACTGTGTATTTTCATTCACACAGACCTCAGTCCTCTACGATCGAGTTCAAGATCAATCAAACTTAGTATTCAAACAATTGAGGACGATTCCAAGTTTCAAATTCCAACTGTGCAATAGAGTAATTGTACTTCCGAAAAATCTCTGATGATTTGATTAAATTTTTAGTGAATACAACGGATCGTCCAAGTTCGGAGCAGTCTTGTGGGAGCAATCGTCAATCTGTGACAGGAATGGTGGAAAATGGTGTCCATCAACTAATCTTCCGTGTCAGCGCGACAGCCGCTGGTCGAAAAATCATACGATGCATATATGGGCAAATCTCAGGAACTATGCGATTTCGACTTTGGAATTTCGAGAATTTCCAGAATGGCAGCACATCTCCCATGAACTTTTGTTTGGTCCAAGTAATGCTCAAACAATGATGAAATACTTGCGTAAATCATTTTGGAGCTCCGCCGTGGATTTGTGAGGGAGTATAAGATTTTCCCATGTATTTGGATGGGACCCTCATATTTCCGTAATTCTAATTGGCTCGTGTGTATGTAAATACATGGCATCCTCGGTGTTGGAATAGAGGGAAGGAGATAAGTTGAATAGTTTACAGTGTCTTCTGAAGGTCTGTGGTACAAAATGAAGATGTACCTCAGCCGCCAAAACGCTCATTTTCGTCATTTGTCAATCCTCCTAAGCGTCGCATCACGACCGAGATGAGGTTGTAGTAGGGGCGATTGTCATAGTCATTTTTTGAGGTATAAATATCACTTTACATGTGGTTTCAATCCCAACGGAATCGAAATTTTTGTGTGTTACACGAAAAACGATTTTTTGACCCCATTTACGCAAAAATAACTTTTCTCATTTTAAGCCGCATCGTCGTGCGGAATCGAGCACACTATCGTTCTTTGGCTAGATTTGTAGGTTTTTGGATGTAGAATGAGATGTCGTTTCTACAGATACGGAATATTCACCGCCCCGAGTGCTGCATCCATTAGAAGAGCGATACAGGGAAAAATGTAAAATCGGAGTTCGCTCCAACGAATCATCGCCACTCTGACGCATTGATAGGCACAGCCTCGGGCGAAAATTATATGTTTTCATATATTATAATCCATCACATATCCAATTTTCAGACCGATCGGTGAACCGCCCCGCCTGTGGCGAGCTAAGGCGTGAGAGAATTATTGCCCTGTTCGGTCGAAAATGGCGATTTTGTCATGAAAAAGCGTCTCCCAGTACCTTTCGATAGCAAGTAATAGACTTCTGAACGATGCAGAACTGTTAAATATGTGTGGATTTTCAAAATGATCTAAAGCAAGCGGCGGAAAAAACGCGACTGTTCTTTTGACAACGTGAAAATAGGCCTGTTCGGCCAAACCGCATACTTCGTGAGATTTGCCCATATAGGTATATAGAACACACGGTTCGGTGGTCGAAAAATCATACGATGCATATATAGGTATATATAACACAATGCTATAGAAGTATAGGTTCGTTTGATTTCTCCAATTTGAGCAACTCAGTTCTTTGATCCTTTTTCTTCTTCCTATTTGCATGCCAAGTAATTGTATACTAGACATGATTCGAAAGAGAGAGAATGAATGCGTCACTTTACGTTAGCAGATACTTGAATAAACCTACACCTATCGTGAGACATCCTTTAAATTTGAACTAATTGGAGCAATCCGTTGCAAACTGTCGCGAATTGTTGGAGATCAAGCTACACGCTTCAATTACCATATTCGATTCGTGAATAAGTATCATAATTTGCATGGTGAGATACTGTTGTGCTAAAATACTGCAACTGATTTTAAGAAATTCACGAATTGACGATAAATTGGTATATATAATTAACAGAAAAAATTTCCTGTAAATCTAATAATTTCAATATTTTAGGTTAGATTAAACCTGCCGATTATTGTGCATCCAAGCCATCAAGTAATAGTCCATTTGTATAATATTGGAGTTACAAAACTGCAAATTGGTTGGCTTTAAATAAAACAGGTTTTGTAAAAATCAAAATCTTATAATTTTTAAATTTCACATCGTTATGTGAGTTACCTCCAATTTTGGCTCTACCATACACAGGGGCAAGTAAATATACTCTCTGAAGATGCAGGGAATATTTTTCTGCGAGCGAGCTTCTGATGTTACTACCACATAAAGACAGATTACACTTTGATGTTGACAAAATACCCTGCATTTTTAAAAAATATTTGTTAACATTAAGTGTATTGGTGTGCATGGTTACATTGAGATACGATAACATTTTTTCATATTTCTTTTTTTTTCAGTCTGTCAGCATGGATTCCAAATCGCAAACCACACCAATTAAAATTAAAAATGAGCCCAAGGATCCTCCAAGTAATCGAAGAGGTACTAGAAAAAGTACAGCATCAGATAAAATATCATCACCAGCCAAGTTAAATAAGGAAGGGCTTCCACACATCTCACAGACAAAAACGGTACATTCAACAACGTGCTGGCTATTGAACCATATTGAAACTAATTTTTTTTTATATTTGTAGGGCCCTAAAATGATCTCTAATGTGATTATACAAAGCAAAGAGAAAGGTGAATCACTAAGACGGGAAGACGTTTCTGAGATAAGTGGAGAATCTGAACTTGAGTTACTTGGTTCACCTACTATTGAAATCGCAGGAGGTGGAATAGAAAATGATGACCTGGAAAACCTCAATGCACTTGAACCTCATATAGAAGAAAAAATGTTGTTAGATGATGTTATCCCTGTTTCTGAAGCTGAACGAAAACTAGAAGCAGAAAATCAAGAAAATAATAATTCAAAGACATCTATTGAAGATTCAATGGAAATCGAAATTCCAACTGATGGCAGGCAAGTCAAAATCCGAATCTTAAACAATTTAAAAAAGGCTAGCAATTTATTGAATGATCTTCCAGGGCTTTGTTTGATTTTACTAAAGACGTTGATACTGATAAATTGGAGGGAAATGATGCTACAGCGTAAATTGTTTCTGTTGCACCAAATTCTAATATGTATTAGCTTTGCAAGCTTGATGTTCATTTCAGGGAATATATCGGCTATGTTGATTTCATAAGTCAACCAGAAAATACTGCACGAAACGGACGAGTGATGAAAATCGTATTGAACAATTATAGTCGCAGACGAATGATGGTAACAGCGTGGAACAACGAAATACCAATGTTAGAGGAAATTTCGGAAATTGGGAATGTAAGTTCTTAAATAGTTATTGAATGATGATATGTGAAGTGTGTTATATCTTAATTATCAAATTCCAGGTGATTTACGCCCATAACTTATTAGTGAAGATAAAAGAGGATAAAACATATAATCGAGGGAGTGGTAGTAAATATTTTCAAGCTCAAGAGATTTTTCATTTTGAAATACTCGGTATGCTGGATGTTTTACCAAAAGACTGTGGAATTTCATGTATTGACTTTGATTGTATTGATGAAGCACGTGGTTTAATACGTGAGTAAATTTTCCACAAATCGCAAAAACATTCAAAATTGTGACAATTTGACATTTCCAATTTCAAATTTTTCAGGTATTGAAGGTATCATCAAAACGGCACCACGACTGCAGAAAAGTAAGAAATACGGGAATAAACTTATGGGTGGAATCACAAACGGGAAGCAAGTAATAGAATTTCAATTAGATGAAAATCAGGAAACAAATCATATCCTCAAAGGTGAACGTGTACAAATTCAGGGTAATATCGTAAAAAAAAACAACGGATTGCATTTCATAAAAGTAGTTAATTCATCCGATATTCAAAAGTTGTCAGACAGACCTATCGAAGATTTGCTTTGGTTTTTGGAAGCTAATGAACATTTGTAGACAATACTGATAGTCGAAAATGTAATAACTTTCATCATTACCATACTTTAATTTTCTAAGATATTATACCTGTAGACCGGAATTCGTTGAGTTTTTTTAATATTAAATGGTGCCTGCCACGTATTCCATAGTTGAAAGATAGATCGATAATAAGGTCTTGCAATTGTAATGGCCCGCAAAAGAGACAATCAATTATATGAGAATGATATTGGATTACATGAGACTAAATGTTAGTCAACACCGAGCATTAAAACAATACGCCAAATCTCAAGGAAAGGCGATGAACAGTTTGTTAATTTGTATCAGAAAGTGTAATCTCTATGACATAAACGTTTCAACGATGAAAGCTGACACCATGGAGTTCAATATGTAGTCAACGTTAATAATTTGACGTCTATGTTTATATAATATATTTTCATTTACAACGATCTACGTACAATTTTGCTTTTCTCGCTATTTATCTAAATGCAAGGATTCGAAAAAGAAATAAATAGTTTTTGAATTTTACACAAATGTTGTATGTTTTATGAAACATGAAGCTTGGCTGATTCACATCATTCAAATTTAACGCTGTTACCCGGTCGGTAAAAAAGTTTTCAAGTTTACCTAGATAAAATTCATGTTAGGTTGGGTAGCGCCTCACAACACAAATACTGCGTAGTAGAGGTCGATAGAAGTATGTCGATCTAGAATGATTCCATTGTGTTTATCTCATTAGTTTGCATTATAGCGTGAATATTTCGGTCAATCTAAAATTCATGTACAATTAGTGTATTAGTGTTTTACTTGAGCGACAACACTGTGGTCTAATTAAACATCGAAAATCAACGTTAACAAGGTCGATGTTCAAATACCAGGTTAGCTATAGTTTGAAAATTCTTTGTCAATCTAACAAAATTGTCAGAATTTGATATGCGAAAATGTATGTCATTTCAGATTTTTTATCAAGACACTACCCATGCATCTCACTCCAATCGCTAATATAGTAGGATTGATTTGAACTGGTCTCGATTAGGATTTACACCAGATTTATCCAACACTTAATTGGAGATATGACACAAGCATTCCAAAGATGTAACTGGTGATAACCAATGAGATGAATTGCATCACAGAATTATATGAAAATTGAATCATAAGCTTCAACTAATGCTTAATAAGTTGATGTGATGTGTTAATCGACTTTTGAATTGCTTGGAGGCAAATACGCAAAAGACATTGTGATTGTCGTCAGATATCATTAAGTTCTTATCCACAAAAAAGGTATGTGCCTCATGATATTAACATCTTATTGGTACACATGTTCAATAATTGGATTTTAATTATGTAATATTTGCATTAACAATCAGCAGAGTTCTATCTATACGTAAATTCTACATTGCTAAGCTTCAAAAAGATTGATTCTAATGTTATACTCAGTACAGTAAATAATTTCAACCCACGAGTGGAAGTGAAATCATCTGCTAGGCTTGCTTTTACCACAATATTATGGGCATTTTTAACGTATAAAGAGACTTGGTGTAAAAATAATCTGGGATCTCAATTGTGCAGAAGTAAAATAATCGAATGGTCTTGTTTTTGCCACAATACTTTTGTTATCTGATAGGGAGGTTAATTTGAGACAATTCAAGGTGTCAATTATAAAGGGATTCTGAGTCGATATGTGCCTCAAAATGTCAAGTTGCATTGGATTTCCAGTATGGTCTCAGTATAGAATTGGTTTTTGCTCAATATGTGCTACAAAATCAGGGCCGTCTTTAACTATGTTGGGGCCCTGGGCACAGTTTGCACGGGGCCCATGTAAGGCCAGCGAAATTTCGAGTATCAAAGAGTCGTATTTGAGAGGCGTGACCAAAGAAACGTTTCTAAATATGTCGAATGGATCCCTTATCGTTTATTGGTAAACGTCAATCCCAAATGACCATGAATCATAAAATATTCTTTTCCTCACGAACGCACAAAGAAATTATAGTTCCCCGACTGATGCAAATCAAAACTATCACAAGATTAGCATTATCCAGAACTGTCTTTTTCATGTCTTGATAGGAGAAAATTTTGGGGGATAGTTGGTCCTCAAATCGAGGGAGTAACTCAAATCCCCCAAATACCCGGATGCTCGAACGTCGATTACTCCCCCTGCACGAATCTGCAGATACACGCTGATCTCAATCAGAGGATTTCACTGGTTCACAGTGAAAGGGAGTAATTGTAATTGGATGAGCATGGTAAATCGGCCCTAACCAGCCCCGAAGTACTTCCCCCTCCATTTCAACATCAAAGTTATTGAGAAAAGTATTTCGTATCCGGCAACTTAATATTGATTTAAAAACCCCTGAAAGAAGTGGGTAGAAATCAAAACTGCTTTTAACACTGTTTTTTATGATTAAAACGTTAATAAGCGATTCCATCGTATTTCCTTGCTCAGTTCACATCGAAAACTACTCAGGCACGCATCAGTTTTAGTGGTCGAAAGTATTCAAAAATGCAAGAAATCATTTTTGAAGCAAGTTTATTCCAGTAATTTGCATCTCCTGAGCATCCGTAGTTTCCAACATTTCTGAGAGATCGTTTTATTTCATCATTTCGATTGTTTCTGATCGATAGCCAGTGTGATTTCCTTCAAAATGATTACAATTGAGTGAGCCGATTTGAAGTAGTAGAACCCGAGATCCAACTGATCCAAAACATGAGAAAATCAAGCCACCAAATCTGTGAACCTCTGACGTCTCCAGTGGTTGCCAGAAATGCGGATTTTGGATGGGAGTGTTCCGAAACGTAAACATGTGTTTTTTGTGTATTTTTTGAGGTAGAAACTAAAACAATAGTTAGTTTTTCTTGCCCCCCCCCCCACCTAACTTGTGCATCGATATTTACTGTCTCACTCGTACTCATAGCATATAGTACCCTAACGTATGAGTGCGAGTGAGACAGCAGATCTCGATGCACTGCAGTCCACCTTCGTGACAAGTGTAGATCCAAAAGAAGTCAAAAAGAGCTGACAAACAGAATTCACCAAAGTGTACCCTACTGTAACGTTATTACGGAACATGGTACTTTTGTACGTTTTTTTTCTGGATTTTTTGCGAGTTTTCGTTCCTGAAGATTCCACATATTGTAAATATGTCAATGTCCAAAGATTTTTTCAAAATAATGTGAAATGTGGTCGAAATTTGCCGTTATTCATCCATGGTTCGTTCTGAAACACTTCTTGCCAGGTATACTAACTAAACTACTCACATATGACTGCCAAATCGGTATTTTCGGGAAATAAATTTAATATACGACCACAATCATCTACACGGGGTCTGCGGGGGTTCAACACATTGTTTATACGCGTATCGAATGGGGAATATGGATTTCAAAAAGATAGGATCAATTATCTTGACAAAATCAACATTGATAGTCATTGTTGAAGGGTGTACCAGAATAGCACCGACTGTAAGCCAATTTGTAACGTGATTACAGTCTACAACTAAAATATGTTGTAATTGCTATGTTTTCACTCAAAATTGTGATGGGCAATAAACTGATAAATATAATATATCTTCATCCATTGACAAATTGAATTTTTCTAAATTATCGAAATCTTTCGGATGTAATATTGACGATGGATAATTTTTAACACAAGAGACTCATAACTGAATTAGATAGTAGCATGAAAAAAATAAAAAACCATTTCACGATGATATCAAAAGATTTGAAAAGCATCATCGAAATAAAGTAGCTCAAACAAATTCAGTTGAGTGACATCAATTCAAATGCCTTGGCTTTTATTTTCAACTGTTGAAATCATTTTACTTTTCTTCACTGATTGTCAATCAGTTTTCAACTAATCACGGAAATTTTAATTATGTTTCAGGTAGCTTTCACATGAAGGACGTGAACAATGTAAGTAAATTATTTCTTAACAACAATGCATATATTATCTGGAATCTGAAATTATCGCCAATGCTAAATAATGGATTTCGCAAATAATTGTTCTATGAAAAAAGGTACCAACAAACAAATATAAGTATTTGCAAATTTCCAAGATAAATTATTACAAAATTACGACTTTTGAAAGTGTTAGAAACACAATTTTGCAACAATGAACGAGTCTGACGATGATTCGATAATACCATATGAGGAGCACATTGTGTTGAATCAACAAAATACACCAAAAACTGGAGAACTCACATCGTTTTCCAATGAAAACAACGATTTCTCTTCTCGGTTAGGTAATTGTACAGGAGAGAATGCAAATAATCAAATTCATTTATATCCAAACGTTATCGTTATAGAAAAATCATCGAACATACAATATCCTGATCCTGGTGTAGAACATAACTATTCAAAATTACCAGAAAATGATCAAAACAAATATAGTACATTCGATGAACAATCGTGTGGAATATTAGATTATAAAAATTGTAAAAGTCTTGTATTGCCAAATAATGAAATATACAAAAATGATAACAAACGATTGATTAACTATTCTTCAGACCATACCTGTTGTAAAAAAAGTGGAGAAAATTTTGGTCATAGAAGCAAAAAGAAAAAAATTTCAAATACAAATGATGGACAAGGAGAAAAACCTGTTTACGTGTCGAGGATCATTGATCTTCTGGACGGTTACGAAAAATTAGAACAAAGTAACCGAACAAATATTGCAAAATCCCAGACACTTCAAAAATCAAAAATTTCCATCTTGAAGGACCTTAATAATATTGATGGCATAAAAAATGTCAGTATTTCAAACGTTGGGAGAGTCATCGAATTGGATGAACCTTTACTATTAAATACGGATCAACAAAATAATATTGAATTGTTGAATTTAAATGAAACAGCCAATCTCGATTCATCTGCTAATATAAATTTGTTAGATCTTCAAGAAACTGAAATTTTGCAAGATAATAACGTGAACATTGATTTGTTGCAAGGTCAAAACTTAAATTCTGAATACATGGATTATACTATTGGAGATAATGGCAATATTTACGAATTTGGTTATTTAGAAGAAAATAACATTAAAGAACATTACGCTGGACCATTGAACGTGTACTGTAGCAGTTGTAAGGCAAAACATTTCAAATGTGAAATCATCAAAGGGAAAACAACATTTAATTCGTGTTGCAATCACGGTCAGATTGAACTGGAATTATTCGAAGATTTTCCCGAAACACTAAGATCTCTGTTCGAAAACACTCACGATAAATCTAAAAATTTCAAAGATAATATACGTTTTATCAACTCTACTCATTCTTTTGCTTCTTTCAACGCTAAAAATGTTACTTTCAATAATCTTAGACCCGGTCCATATTGTTTCAAAATTCAAGGAAATATATACTACAGATTTAATACGTCATTACAAGCTAATGATAATGAAATACCATCATTTGGCCAGTTATTCATATGAGTCATTCTTTTTAATATCGCCAGGTTTTGTGTCGGGGGGTCAGGGATTTTTCTGTAACTTTAGGTACATGTTGTATATGATGAAAGAAGATGGAAAGCACAGTTCTTAGGTCCCGAAAGTCATCCGCGCGAGTTTGGCGCCCTATTTTCGTTTTCAAAATTCGTGAAAAATTCGATTTTTCAATTTTTTGATTGATTTCTCACCAGTATGGGACCCAATAAAAAAATTATCCAAGACACTTATTTCGACGTGAAATGAGCTGAATTTTACGAAAAAATACTCTCAGATCCGTCAAAGATAAACATAACCTCAAAAAAGTGGTTTTTCTCAGAAAAACCCGATTTTCAAGCCTTAGGCCCTATTTTATCTCAGATTTGACATTTTCATCGGATTCCTCGTCAAATTTTACGTCGAAAACCGTTTTTCAAAAATTGGGCTGAGGATGGGTTTGGCCACCATAATAATAACTTTACTAGCAGGACCGTAAAAATAGCGCTAAATTGTTCGTTTCGGGAGGGACACTTATTACACTGGACAACAAAATATTGGATCAGAAGTAGCGCATTGATCAAACAATGACTTTTTCGTGTATTTTTCGACGTAGAAACCGAATCCGAAACCAGTTTTGCACCTAGACATCAGGGATTTTTTTAAACCGCGAAATACTGAGCTTCTAAAAAACTGCATTTTTAGCGTTTTTCGATGATTTTGTAGATACATGATTTTGGTGGTGCAACCTTGCAGCGGGCTTTGAGCGTACCCGGACTATGATTTCTCACGTATTTTGACCTGCTAAACACGATGAAAGTTGTTTTAGAGGGCTAGCATGCGTTCGAAACAAATGACAAGCTGATTTTTCGAGTTGCTATCAGGAGAGTTTGGACAATTTCGTGATAAATCTCAAAGTGATCACGGAATTGATCAGAAACACCCTCTGCAATACCACGAGAGCGCATTTTTTTTCTATTTGCACACACACTAAGGGAATGATGTTTGCAGTCGCCTAAAAGTAGATTAGTCGAATATACATGTATAATCCCGAAAAGAAACTTTTGATCTATTCCTGAGGTAAGCTCAAGCTTCCTCGTAATGAGTCAAATTTGCAATTCCCTAGTCTCATGTACTTCTGAGTGCATATAGATAGTCGTTTGCAACCAGCCCAAGATGGCGCATCTGACGCTGGATGTTCTTATTCACTCGCTTCCGGAATAGAATCATTGGAGTGCCCACATTAGCTTAAGGTGAAAAACGATGTAACTAGGTTGATTACATATTCATGGTAGGTCAAGGTACGTTCCGTAACCTAAACCGAGTTTAGGTCTCCGGGACTTCTGATACCGTATCCAAGCAACAAAATGACATTGTTCTAGTAGTTTGAGTGGCTTCTAGGTACAAAAACTCGAGCATTGATCCAATACGAGGAGAATTGAACTCACCCGAGGAATAGATCTCGGAATAGATCAAAAGTTTCTTTTCGGGATTATACGTGTATATTCGACTAATCTACTTTTAGGCGACTGCAAACATCATTCCCTTAGTGTGTGTGCAAATATAAAAAAAATGCGCTCTCGTGGTATTGCAGAGGGTGTTTCTGATCAATTCCGTGATCACTTTGGGATTTATCACGAAATTGTCCAAACTCTCCTAATAGCAACTCGAAAAATCAGCTTGTCATTTGTTTCGAACGCATGCTAGCCCTCTAAAACAACTTCCATCGTGTTTAGCAAGTCAAAATACGTGAGAAATCATAGTCCGGGTACGCTCAAAGCCCGCTGCAAGGTTGCACCACCAAAATCATGTATCTACAAAATCACCAAAAAACGCTAAAAGCGCAGTTTTTCAGAAGCTCAGTATTTCGCGATTTAAAAAAATCCCTGATGTCTAGGTGCAAAACTGGTTTCGGATTCGGTTTCTACGTCGAAAAATACACGAAAAAGTCATTGTTTGATCAATGCGCTACTTCTGATCCAATATTTTGTTGTCCAGTGTAATAAGTGTCCCTCCCGAAACGAACAATTTAGCGCTATTTTTACGGTCCTGCTACTAAAGTTATTATTATGGTGGCCAAACCCATCCTCAGCCCAATTTTTGAGAAACGGTTTTCGACGTAAAATTTGACGAGGAATCCGATGAGAATGTCAAATTTGAGATAAAATAGGGCCTAAGGCTTGAAAATTGAGTTTTTCTGAGAAAAACCACTTTTTTAAGGTTATGTTCATCTTTGACGGATCTGAGAGTATTTTTTTCGTGAAATTCAGCTCATTTCACATCGAAATGAGTGTCTTTGATAATTTTTTTATTGGGTCCCATACTGGTGAGAAATCAATCAAAAAGTTGAAAAATCGAATTTTTCACGAATTTTGAAAACGAAAATAGGGCGCCAAACTCGCGCGGATGACTTTCGGGACCTAAGAACTGTGCTTTCCATCTTCTTTCATCATATACAACATGTACCTAAAGTTACAGAAAAATCCCTGACCCCCCGACACAAAACCTGGCGATATTAAAAAGAATGACTCATATATGATGTTAACGAAGCCACCAGATACCGTTCTCAAAACAATCAACGAGTAAACACAGACCTTATGATGACAATCGATGGGATTTTGCGAGAATGCAATCCTTTTGCTAAATCATATTCCATGATGCATGAAGAATTACAATTTTTAGAAAATTGTGCTGATCCTACTAATAACAATCCGGTACCGATACTTAAGGAGGCTCGAGCGCGTAGGAGCGTACCAAGCACGGGGCCCCGCGCGCCTTTTCCCCTTCCACCGCGTCATTGGCGCTATACATAGGTATACTTACAATGCAAGCGCTGGCTACAACGCTGGCTTTTTCACTTTCACTCTAATTTTCTCGAAATTTTGATGGTTGACCCATGGTTTTCCTGGTATCAATTTGTAGGGAATGGATAAAAGAACCGTTTCCTTCGGTCAGAACAGAAATCATATGAATAGTTAGCTCGCAATCTCATCTTAACGCGTCTGGCCCATAAGGTTACGTGTAGTCAGAAATGATTTTCGAAGTCGAATTTAGCTTTCGGAGATGCAAGTAATTTGGATAGAAATAGATATAACATTCAAAGATGCAATGAAGTTGCTGCAATATTCACTACAACTGCAGAAGGTGACATTCCCTACAATTTCATCGTGGTTAGAAATAAACTTACCCGAAAATTGAAAGAGATTAATTCGTTAGACAAACATGTTGATCCATGGATATATCCTTTATTTTTCCCCACTGGACGATTTGGTTGGCATGTAGGTATGAAAAAAAAAATGGTAAAACTTTGACCCGTTTACAACATTTTAGATATATGATAGCAATTCGTGACGGTTTTAACCCGATAATACGGGGAGGACGATTATTTCATCAGTATTTAGTAGATCAAAATATCAAAATTGAAAAAGATCGTTTAAATTGGTTGAATCAAAATCAAAAAACAATTCATGTTGAAAATTACTCTGAATTAAGAGAACTGAAAGAAATATGACAGAATCAACGTGCTAAGAAACAAATGGGTAGAATTATCATATTACCATCAACTTTTATAGGATCTCCGCGAATGATGATGCAACAATATCAAGATGCTATGCACTTGTTTAGAAAGAAAGGTTTGCCAGATATATTTTTAACCATGACATGCAACCCCAAATGGACTGAAATAACTGAAAATCTTCTACCGGGTCAACAGCCACGATCGACCTGATCTTGTGTGCAAAGTCTTTAATACTAAATTACAGGCTTTAAAATCAGAAATTAAAGACAATAAATTCTTTGGAGATGTGGCTGCATCTATTTATTCAATAGAATTTCAAAAACGAGGCTTACCTCATGTTCATATGTTGATATCATTGAAATCTAAAATTCGTAGCATTGATATCATCGATAAATGTATATGTGCTGAGATCCCAGATCCTGATAAGAATCCAATTCTACATAAAATAGTTATGAATCATAATATCCACGGTCCTTGTGGAGATTGGTGCATGGTAAACGGACGGTGCATACGTCGTTATCCCTACGATTTTCAAGAGGAAACGACGATGGACGAAAACGAATATCCTACATACAGACGACGAAATAATGGTAAAAGTTATCCTAGACTAGAGGATTATTGGGTTGATAATAGATATGTTGTTCCATATTGTGCTAAATTGATGCTCATGTTCAATTGCCACATGAATGTTGAAGTCGTTGCGAGTCTAAAAGCTGTAAAATATTTATTCAAATATGTTTTAAAAGGTCACGATGCAGCGAATATAAACATTTCTAAAGATGTTAGTGATTCAAATTCTGAAAGTCCTCTAATAGAAGATCATAACGAAATATTATGGTACTCAGAGCAAAGATATATGGGACCATGTGAAGCCTATTGGCGTTCCCATTACAGGATGTACGTTATGAGTCACGCAATTGAACGACTTCCGTTACATTTACCTGACAAACAGTCAATAATTTTAGAAAACGAATTAGATGACATGGATTTGGAAGATCTAGAAAAGAAAGGAACGATGTTGACAGAATATTTCAACTTGAACAAAAATGATCCCCTGGCACATCAATACACGTATGAACAGATTCCAGAACACTATACATTTGCAGAAGTTTCTGTAAATGGTATGAAGAAAAAAATTTGGAAACGTAGAACACAAATACGCATTAACGGGAGTATGGGCCGTATGTATCACGTATATCCAAATAATATTGAATTATTCCATATGCGATTATTATTGTTATACAAAAAAGGCGTAACGTCGTTTGACGACCTACGAACAGTTGATGGCATTACATATTCAACTTTCAAAGAAACATGTTTAGCAATGCATTTGATAGAAGATGACAAAGAATGGTGCAAAGCGATGGCAGATGGTGGTTATTTCAAAATGCCAAAACAATTGCGAAAACTGTTCGTCAGAATCATAATATTTTGTAATCCATGCAATCCTCTCGAGTTATGGGAAAAATTTAAAATACCAATGTCCCAAGACATACAAAAAAAATTTGGACTTGAACAAGCATTAGTAAGAACAAAAGAAATGATCTGTCGAAGTTTGATAGAAAATAAATATGATCCAAAACTTATATTTGAAGATTTTCAAAATATTATTGAAGGAATAGAAGTGCAAGAAAATAGACTTCAAAATGTAACAATTGACATTAACGATATTTTGTCTACTTTAAATAGTGAACAAAAAATCGTCATAAACACTCTTGTTCACAAAGTACTTCAAATTTATAATCCTGAAATTGACTTTAGTAAAAATTGTTACTTCATCAACGGCCAAGGCGGATCAGGGAAAACTCATATATACATCAAACTACATCAATATCTAACATCAAAAAACAAACGCATTTGTTTAATGGCTTACACTGGTATAGCATCAACGCTGTTTTCAGGAGGAAAAACGTTACATAAAATATTCGGGCTTCCAGTGCCTTTATTCTCAGATTCATCGACGAATATCAAATTACAATCGAAAGAGGCTGATTATTTGGGGTCAATAGACCTATTTATCGTAGATGAAGCTCCAATGGCACCAAAATATGCCTTTGAAGTTATGGATAGAACGTTACAACAATTAATGGGAAATAATATAGTCTTCGGTGGAAAAAATGTTTTATTAGGTGGTGATTTCAAACAGATACTACCTGTTCTTCCAAGAAGTACACGAACAGAACAAATTAGTTTATCTATTAGAAATAGCTATTTGTGGAAACATTTCCAAATATTCTATCTCAAAGAAAATATGAGAGCTCTACCATCTGAAAAAGACTTTGCCAATTTTATTCTCAAAATCGGCAATGGAAGTTTAAATAGTGGGAATAATAATTTGGCTCTAAAGGAATTCAAACATGAAAATATTGTGATAAATGGCAATATCGTACAATATACGTATGGTGAAATCATGAAAAAAAAAGATTACCAAAAATTGAAGCACATAGTCATATTATCAGCATTAAATAATGACGTTGATAGAATTAATGAAAAAGTAGTAGATCTACTAAATGTAAAAACCGAAACAATTTACTATAGCATAGATAATCCATGCACTTTAGATAATGATTCAATAGGACGAACTTTGACACCGGAATATCTGAATTCTTTAACTCCAACATCATTACCACCACATAAATTGAGACTAAGAAAAAATTGCATAATTATATTAATTAGAAACTTATGTGTAGATGAAGGGTTATGCAATGGCACACGATTAATGGTCAAACAACAGAGAGAAAATACAGTTTTATGTGAAATTCTAACAGGTGACCATTCTGGCGAATTTGTTTTTCTTTGCAGAATGGGAATAATCTCGGATAAAGATTATCCGTTCACATTCAAACGCTTACAATTTCCATTCAAACTTGCTTTCGCAATGACAATTAACAAGTCACAGGGTCAAACGTTTGACAAAGTCAGTATCGATTTAGAGCGAGACGTATTCGCACACGGACAACTTTACGTAGCTCTATCACGCGTCAGATCTGGGGATTCTTTTAAAATATTTCTACCAAGTGAAAGAGAATTTATAAAAAATTATGTTTTCAAAGAGATATTACTAGACGAGACATGAACAATATATATATGTTAAGGGAATATTATTCGACACCATTGAACAAGAAATCTATTAAGCAATGACTAATATTATATCACTTTCATAATTTCAGGACAAAGCCAAACAATTGGTATAATGGTAGCCGTAATTACGACAAATATAAGTGAGTAGAATATGCAGCGTGAAAAATTTTAATATTTTATGGGATTATAACAATTGTTATGCAGATCTTTACAGGTATAGTGAATGTCGCAAATATATACTGATACTGGGGCATTGCTAGATGCATACTATAGTTTGAGACAATAACGACGACTACATTGGAACATTTTTAATTTTACACACCGATGCAAAATGTAAATCAGTAATGAAATGACAAAATTTCTAAAATTTAAGAATAAAATTTTAAAAGCCGCGCGCGGGACGCGCGCATCTTTACCTCTAGTCATATAATTAAATGGCAAATTGCGATATCTCTCGAATATCGAATTATGGGGAAATTTGTCCTCAGAGTAACATCAAATGGTCATCTAGATGAAATTAGATGAGCAAGCACACTACCCCGACATCTATGGGGTATCTCTGTTCGGCTTCCAGCGGGTCTCAACGTACGGTCTCGGAATCGATTTTAATCGAAAGGGTTCTCAACGCGGGGCGCCGCGCAATCCTTTCGATTCTGCTTTGATGATTCGCGGCCAATTTCACTCGTCAGCTGCGACGCTCAGCGGTGTCGGCGCGAGATTTGAACGTAATCGGTGTAGGGTATGTGAATGATCAGCCCTGTTCTTGTAGATTTCATTGGATCCCAAGGGATATCCACAACATGTTTGATCTGACAAGAATTTGAATGATATCCATCTTTTTGTTTGCCGAGATCTAACTGAATTCTAATATAGAATCATACGAATGAAATACATGAAATCAAATAATGGCCATCTATTTTGTTCACTGAGAAGTAACTGAACCAAGAATGGATGGTACCCCAAGAATATCAATCCATCAGACATTCAATGTCTGTTGATTTCATTGGATTTGGAAGGATATCCGGAATATCGAGCATTAATCCGTGAGGCGATCAACACACTCAATCCCTCACATAGAGTGGTGGCCATAATTTTGTTATTAGATGAAAACTTTTAATCCAAACCGACTAATCTCGATGATGAATCCAAAAGATCAAATAACCCACCATCTTCGGAAATCACGAAAGTATATCATTTCATCAAAAATTCAATCCATATTTAATTCTATTATTATTGATGTTGAATCGATACATGCAACTGATTGCTGGATACCTTTTTGTTTTCTGGAGAAAAGTGGAGATACTTCCTCATAAAAAGTATAATGTTTATTTTGATCAGAATTTAATTGGTTAGTTTCATGAATTAAATTGAATCCAACTATTTCTTCTATTTCAACAGTCCAAAATGTCCGAATCACGCGCGTAGCGCGTATCTCCGGTCTAGTTACCAATATAAAGTATAGCGCGGCACGCGGCGCCTGCGCATAACATAGCAAACGATCCCGTCAACTGAGAGCGTGTCCACATGGATTCCCAATCACGGATTCACTCGCACCGCGCCGAAAGATGACTCCGTCATCAAAAAAAAAGGCTTTGCGGTTCTCTGAATTTGTTTTTTAAATTTTGAAGATTTGTATCACGAATATAGCAGGTCTCCTGGATCATAATCCAGAATCGAAACATAATACATACACATCACACATACCCACACGCACGCACACACACAGGCACAAGTCTGACAGATGATACGGTTCAATTATTTATTGAAGTGATGGGCGAGAGAGGAGTGCGGCCACGTCGTTGAGCGCACAATTCAAAAGTATGGGTATACGTAGCAAAGCCGATGACCTTACCCCCTCCCCCCGTAGCCCAAAGTGATTATTTAAATTTAATATTGACCCCCCCCCCCCCTCTCTGTGGCCACCTACGTAGTTTATGGGCGGCCCCCAAGGCAAGTACTTCTATCGCTTTGGAACCTGTTTTCCCCACTGAACACAGTTCGTTCCCGAAACGTACCATGGAAGGTTCCCCCCGAAACTAATGCAACCTTCGCCGGGCGTTCCTACGACCCACCAGCAACGTTGTGGGTAGGTAGAAATGTCCGCGGACGACCACGTATCTCGGGCGTTGTGTCATGGTTCCCGGAACCTTCCAGTGGTTCCGTAATGGTTTTGTAATGGTTGTTTGTTGCAACCTAGAACTTGGAAATTTTTTTGTTAAATAAATAAAATAATTGTTATTTTTTGTTCTTTCCCTTGCAGGCTATTCGTTCAATCTCTTCGGCTGGGCTGAATCACAAATACGGTCACTTCTTGAAGAGGAGACAATAAGACTGTCCTTGAATAGCCTGCAGAGGAAAGAAGAAAAATAATAATTATTTTATTTATTTAACAAAAAAATTTCCAAGTTCTAAGTTGCAACAAACAACCATTACAAAACCATTACGGAACCACTGGAAGGTTCCGGGAACCATGACACAACGCCCTAGATACGTAGTCGTCCGCGGACATTTCTACCTACCCACAACGTTGCTGGTGGGTCGTAGGAACGCCCGGCGAAGGTTGCATTAGTTCCGGGGGGAACCTTCCGTGGTACGTTTCGGGAACGAACGGTGTTCAGTGGGTCCTTACTTGGGCACGCGTGAACAATATTTTGAGCCGTTGTAGATCCCGCGCAAGTGATTGTGATTGTTTAGTTATTTTAGAGCTAACTGCGAGTAAAAGCGCTTTATATCGGTCACAAATATCACCATATTGTAGAAACCGACCTTACATTGGGGTATTTACAGCATTCCGAATTTTAATGAATGATAAACAGGCAAAAAATAGGAAAAAAGTCCACCAAAGTTACCCTATTCCAGGTAAGAATAACACATCTGGATGGAAATTCTTTTTTTTACTCATCTTGAATCTATTGACGGTCTATGAGGTTTTCAAATATTTCAGACAGCTTGAAATAAGATTTCTTTGCGATTAAGATTAATTCACTCGCATGGTTGTGGGCAAAATTGAAGAATTTTGTAGGTGTACCAAAATTACCCAGTCGGGGTCGGCCAACTAACTTACTTTTCTTCAACTGGTGATGACTCCGACTATAGAGACATCAAAGTTAACTTTGTATCTCATCAATTGAGAACTGAGACTGTGAGCTTTCGATTGACCACTAATCGAGGTGGGTTTTGTTGATGTATGCTGAAATGCCGAGCCAGTCAAAATAAGAAGTACCGATATCGTACCAAAATTACCCAATTTGACGGTAGCCAAGTGCCATATAAAAATCATTGACTTACTTGCTTCACCTATGCATGTCATTGTTCTCAATCAAGTTCAGATTAAGAGTGGGTGAAGGTTTTGAGTAAAGTCACATTATTCAAAACAGTTACAGCCGTTTATTTCATAAATTGATAGCATTGAAACACGAAATATCATCATAAAATACAAAGGAGTAATAACAAGGTGTTACACGCGTTTTCGCACATACTAACAGTGACTGATTAGATTGAAAAATATTCTTTTATTCATATGTGTTATTCTTGATACTCATTTTTCGCCTCACCCTCGAATTTGAGCGAAAATGCACCTCATCGCGATAGTACATTCGTCCGTTTTGCTATGAAAGATTTTGTAAAAACCCTCACGACGAGGTAAGGCAATATGATTGGTACTGTCCAACGTTAGTTACTATCATTCCTGCGGACTCGTGATTTGTCGATTCTGGCCAATCTCTTATCGTTTCCAAAATTTCCGCAGATGATTGAGACAAAGCAAGTGTGAGGTACAGTGAAAGATTTACGTAATCAACATTGATTCTCGTCTTCACCCTTTATACACAAATTGCGCTCTCATTATATATGATTGGGCTCACATGGAGATGAGACGTGATAAAAAATCTATAATAGCTGTAATGAAAGAAATATAAACGGGTGATCGGCCGTAATCGACAATTTGTTATATGATATAAGAATGGACTATTTGATTTTTTTGTATATTTATCAGTTCAAATTTTACAGTGCTCCCATTCCGGCTCACAGTATCCTGACCGTGATATTTAGAGCATAAGCACTTGGTGACAGTTGAACCCCCTGATGAAGCTTGGTATCCACGTGATTGATCATTAGTAGCCAGCCAACTCAGCAAAAGTGGAATCCATCTCGTCCGCCAAAGATTTGTATCTGTCTTTGTTGATTCCAAGCTCGTCTGGAAAATCGAAGTATTGATGCTCAATAATGTGTCGAAATGACATTTCACAACATAATCTAATGAATAGTTGGAGTTTTCATCTGAGACAAGCTGATGGGGCTCCAACCCCGTGATGTTGGATTCCCTTGGATCTTTAATTAAACATGATACAGCGAAACTTCGAAGGGGGGGGGGTAGTTTCTTTAGACTTTGCCTTTCTCGATAATTATACTCTCCGGCACGAAACAAGATTCTCATTCTAGTTTCTCGTTTTTCCATCATTCAAGATAGTTACATGCGCATAAAGTTCGTTACATTGTTTTTGCATGATCTTGATTCAGTATATGAGCAGTTGATGACTGAATAAACACTGTAAAAATTGGTGGGCCTCCGACCAAATTGGTCAACCACTGGTTGGAAATTCCACCAGCTGGTTGCATACCAAATTTAACCAGTTGGTTGGAAATTCAACCACTGGTTGACAATTTTACCACAGCGAATATTCGAGTGAAAACGGGATTCGTGAGATTGGTCATTAGTGGTTTCCAGCTTACATTATTGGGTCAAGAAAACAAGTTTTCTCATTTTGTTTCATCAACAGATACAAGAAAAATGTCAGCGCCAGCCATGCGAGCCTTTCCGGAAAAAATCCAGATTAACACGTTCGTTGCAACGGGTCCCACCGGTGGGATCCAGTTGTCTTTTTCTGTGTGCGGTGGTGATCAAAATCACATTAAGGCGATGCGGTCGCGGTGCACGCTGAACTTTGTTCACAAAAATCTCAAAATCTTTTCCAATTTGGGCTAAACGACGAGTTATCCAGGCTTTATTATCATCTAACTTGGCCTGGATAACTCTTCGTTTAGCCCAAATTGGAAAAGATTTTGAGATTTTTGTGAACGAAAATGTATCTGTTACATATGGGTTAGAAAGTACCCGCGGGCAAGTTATTCTCGTTCATTAGTGATAGTCTTGTGATTGATGACAAATGGTGAGTTGTCCACCACAAATCAGATGGTAATACGTAATGGACAAATCGTGTCAAATTTCGTATCATCGAAATGCAAGGTGGATGCAAGTGAAAAAATAATTTCCGGGTTGCACGGCGACCGCATCGCCTTAAGTGGGTTCCACCTGTGGAACCCGTCGCATACAGGGAAGGAGCTGCTATTTTCGGCGTCGCAGCGAACGTGTTTAGCAAAGTTTTCGCGATTCAGTATCCCGATTGGCGACCGCTCGACTGGAGCTGCCACGCTTAGCTCGCCCAAAAAAATTCGTCAACTCTTCCATCATGGGTAGGATTTGGGACCCATAAAGTTGGTTAAGGGTGGTCTCCCGAAGACATTACTGAGTCGAAAAAAATCGTTTCTTTGCGTGTTTTCGACAACAAATAGGAAGAAATAAGAGCGCCAGCGTGGGGAGCCTTTTCGGTTAAAAACTGGGTAAAAAAACTTTCGGCAATCCAGTATCCGCGCGGTTATCTGAACCGGATACTGGGTCGCCGGAAGTTGCTCAACCCGGATTCTTAACCCGAAAAGGCCCTTAACGCTAGCGCTCTAGTTTATTCCAATTGGTTGTCGAAAAAACGTGAAGAAGCGGGTTTTTTACCTCAGTGATGCCTTCGAAAGAGCAATTGAACAATCTTATGGGTCCCGTATCACACCTATAATGAAAGAGTCGGTGAATTTTCTTGCGCGAGCTAAATATGGCAGCTCCAGGGGGTCGATTTTAGATTTCGGTCTAGACCAGTCGCGCGGGTCTAGTGACCATAATTTGTCGAGGTAGCGCGCGACCTGCGCGTTGATTCGCGATTTCATCGTTCCTCGCTCCGCGAACCTTGGGTTAGGTTAGCTCGTATGAGTAGCTGCGTTTTGCGGTTTTGTGGTCTGCTGTACACGTAAATCGTTGTCAAATAAACATAAATGAATGTTTATTTGACAATCATGACCATGCTGTTATCCGGCGTGAGTAAAGTCTGAAAAGTGAAAAAGTGAAAGTGTTGATGAAATATCTCCATCAGTGAGAGTTTCATCTCTTTTTGATCAAATATGATTGACTGTTGTGATGCTGTATGGGACAGTAAAGCTCGCCAAAAAATGTTTCATTTTTACAGCATCACGACAGTCAATTATGTTTGATCAAAAAGAGATGAAACTCTCACTGATGGAGATGGAGATATTTCATCAACACTTTTCAACCTCACGCCGGACAACAGCATGGTCATGATTGTCAAATAAACATTTATTCATGTTTATTTGACAACAATCACGTATACAGCAGACCACAAAACCGCAAAACGCAGCTATATACGAGCTAACCTAACCCAAGGTTCGCGGAGCAAGGAACGACGAAATCGCGAATCAACGCGCAGGTCGCGCGCTACCTCGACAAATTATGGTCACTAGACCCGCGCGACTGGTCTAGGCCGAAATCTAGAATCGACCCCCAGCCGAGCCGCCACCAATCCAGATACTGAATCGCGAGAACGTTGCTTAACCAGAATTTTTCCCGGATAGGCTCTCAGCACTGACGCTTTTATTTAGTTCTATTCGTTTGTGAAAAAACACGAAGAAACTTGTTGTTCTGTCCCAAAAATGTCGTCCGGGTCTCACCACTTACCAATTTCATGGATTCCATACTTATATTTACTCCCATATTCACATTAGAAAAATGTTCAATCAGTGGTTGAATTTGGTGATCAACCAGTGGTTGCTGCGGAAAATCAACCAATTGATTGATTATTGGCCTCAACCGCTGGTTGAGGGAAAAACTTCAACCGATTGGTTGAAGTTTTTTCCACGAATTTTTTACAGTGAAGATAACATGTACTCAAGCCCTCTCAAGAGCTTGATATTCATATCGGAGTCAGCTTTGCAAATTGCAATCGAATCATACTTCTGGAACTATTGAGCGATACCTATTCAACGTGATGCTCCTATTGAAATAGATCACAGGATGCCTTGAAATGGCATCCGTGATTGCAAGTCAATTTTCTACCGGAGGAAGTCATATCCGGAAATCGCTATGTCACTATCGATGACTTTTTGTTCGAAACATTAACTCTAGACGTGAAAATTGGACAAATATAGATTTACAATCGACCGATAGACTGCAATGATATTTTCGGGATCTTTGGGAATTGGAAAAAATCTTATGTGAACTATTGACTCATTTCCTTCCTCCCCTCGATGAATGAATATGTAGTTTGTTGCCGCGAGAAGTTCCTCATTCCCGCTGGCAACTCAATTGTAATGGACCTATCGGTGTTACTATGAGCAAAATCTAAGTCTAAGATCTAACCAACCTTGAGCTAATATCTACGTCTATTCAGGGAGTTATCAGGATGATTGTCACAGAAGCATGCATGAAATGTTCCAATTTATGGGAACATCGGTTTTTCCTCATCCAAAGGATAAGTAATGACTCAACTAAGGGTTCCACTCAGGTGGTTCATTGGAAAAATTGTCATACCTCTGATACTTCACCATTTCGGAACATACACATTTTTAATAATGTTTAGGAGTTTGTAATAATATTTTACGAGATAAATTTGTTCATTCGACTTGTGAGTTTTGTAAATATGTCAGATTGTTTGAGGTAATGAAATTCAAGTTTGCTAGTGCTGAGACCTGAACTTGAACTCCACAGAGTATTTGCAGTTCGAATCCAGATTAGGTAACATTGCACGAGTTGAATTCCAATTGCCAGATTATATGAATACCCATAGTTGGAATAAAATATTTGTGGTCGATAGAAACAGCTCCATTCTGTACAGTTAAATCGAAAGAGATGTAGGAATTTTATTTCCACTGCAATTCAAAAGAACCTAATATTTCTCTGTCCGTGCGTGAAATTTGTTGGATGACTCCAGTACAAAACCATCCCAAGACTAAAAAACTACAAAGTAAATTTGATGGCTTTTACGCAAAGTGCAGTTTTTTTATAGAATTGCTACTCTCGATAATTCTGAGTCTCTCTCAAAATTTCAATCCATAATTCACTCTCGACTTCACTCGCTCGTGTATCAAATCAGGAAAATGATCGAGCCATCATCACAAAGAACGATATTTACTCCATTATAATCAAGATTGTGTTAACGATATTGAGCCAGGTAGCGTGTCTAAAAAAATTCGAACGTGAATCGCAGCTTAAGAAATGTATTTTCATATCAACAATCGATTCTAAGTTTTTAAGTTTGATGTTTGTTGGAGAGCAAAGGAACGTCTTTATTTAATAGCCTGTTAGCTCAGCAAAGGTCGAGTCCAAGTCGTCGCAAATTGTTTTGTGCTTCTCCTTCTGGTGGGATAAATCGTCTGTAATGGAAAACCAACACCTCTGTTTGATTTGATTTCTTTAAAGAAACCAAACTAGATTAGCTCTCTAGGATCAGAAGTGTTAATGCCTCACTCAAGGCTTGGTTTTTGATAAAAGTCAGAACTTGACAGTCGGAACTAGTCAAGATATTTTGAGACGCAAAATTGTCCTCACACTAGATAATAACTCATGTCCTGTGTATCACTCAGCTATTAGGTCATTCGACTGACGGGATAATATAGGCCTTCTTCCTCCAAACAGCCGCGTTTTATCAATAGCGCAATCTTTAAGATAATACTAGTGGTACTGATGAGTCCAAGTGCAGATTAGATCTTCGTTTGACTAGTTTCCGACCGCCTACAGTACCTTTCATGAATAATGGATCAAGTAGGGTCTCACTAATACAGTGATATTTCCAATATACTCTGTCGGACGGGAATTTTGAAAAAAACATCTGAAAGATCACAAAAAAATCTATCGATTCATGTGTTTAAAACATTTATTGCGTCCTTTTTGATCGCCCTTAAATCAACGATGAAAATCTAAAAAATTTCTCCTTCAATCAATCACCTACAACTTTGGCGGGAGTGATTGGATCACAGAAATTCGCACGGGATCTTGTAAATCTTTTCAAAACCTACAATTTCCTCTCTTTAAAGTTCTCTCTACGACATTTCCTGTCCAAGTAACGAGCTTGGAAAGAAAACTTTGTATTACATGAACTGCTTATGGAGCAACCGAAGCTGGCGCCTGTTTCGTCTCGCCTTGCTCTATTTTAGCGCAAAAATTCATCGAAAAAATATCATAGCACATGATTTCGACGTAAAATGATCTCATCTTTCAGAATATTTGATCAGGTTTTGTCTTGAATGTGATCTATAGGGACAAAACATGAAATTAATCAATTTTCCCAATAAAACTTGAGAAATCGGGGTTGCCCCCAATCCAAAACTAAATCTGATCAAATATTCTGAAAGATGAGATCATTTCACGTCGAAACCATGTTCCATGACATTTTTTGATGAATTTTTGCGCTAGAGTAGAGCAAGACGAAACGAAACGAAACAGGCGCCAGCTTCGGTAGCTCCACAAGCAGTCCATGTGATACAAAGTTTTCTTTCCAAGCCCGTTACTTGGACAGGAAATGTCGTAGAGAGAACTTTAAAAAAAGGAAATTGTAGATTTCGAAAAGATCTACAAGATCCCGTGCGAATTTTTCTGATCCAATCACTCCCGCCAAAGTTGTAGGTGATTGATTGGAGGAGAAATTTTTGAGATTTTCATCGTTGACTACGAGCGATCAAAAAGGACGCAATGAATGTTTTAAACACATGAATCGATAGATTTTTTCAGATCTTTCAGATGCTTTTTCAAAATCCCCATACGACAAAGTATATTGGAAATATCACTGTTTTAGTGAGACCCTACTTGATCCATTATTTATGAAAGGTACTGTATATGGGTATAGTAACGCACACAGCAGACGACAACCTAACCCCGAAACTGCCGTATTGAATGACGCAAGTGCCTAGATTTTCATTCGTGGGCTCTAAATCGTCGAGCTATTGGTTTCTATGTGTTTTTCGTGCTCTCTTGTCCTTGTGGACCGACTCCCGTAAAAATCTGTACGGTAGATGTTACTCTAACCGTGATTTCCCATGAGCCGCCGTGTTAATCAACTTTTTACAAAAGTACCCAGATATTTTCTCTCCAACTCTGAAGGCTCTTGGAATTTCAACTAAGACAGTTTGAAATACTAATCTACCACTGTCCTGATTCTCGAAATTTTCTGTACGGTAATTTAAAGACCCCTAGTACTGCCTCGGGAGTCAAAAATATTTGTTGAGATCGCTATGTCGTGAAACTTGGATCGTGGAGTACCACAGACAATCCAGACGGAAAGACCCGACGGTGCCAAAACATATTTAGACCCAAAATAATTGATAAGATCTTGTACATCTATATTCTGCGAGGGACTTCATCAGAAAAGAAGATAAGGAAGATAGTTCTCATCTCCCATTTAGAATTGGAAGGATTAGTATTATCCAACACTTTGAATTGAGAATTCACTCTTTCCAAATTTCTGTATTACTGTCTTTAGAAAGAGCAGAACTATTTGAGCCAACGAAGACTTGTACGCGCGTTTTTAATGAATATTGTGACTTCCGGAGAAAGTTTACACGAAAAATGAGCTCACAATGGGCCTCCGAAGAATTTTGATTATTATCGGTGTAAGAATTTCTAAGATATTGATATGACTGACCTTCGAGCCTGTCAACCTCCTTCTGGAGCTTTTTAACGGTCTTCTCTGCGAACTCAGCTCGGGCCTCGGCCTCCTTTAGTTTGACAGTCAAAGTTTTCAGTTGTCGTTTGAATTCCTCGACTCTTTGATTTGCCTGAAGTGAGGAAGATGAGTTTCAATATCATGTTTGAGGTTGATTATTTTCTCAACTCTTATTTCTTGAGATATTGTCGAAAATACAAAGCTATGGAAAGTCAAAAACAAGTCAGCGAGATTGTTTTTCTTCAACTCATCGGAATTCTGAGATGGAATACTCGTAACTTATATTAAACTGAATGTACATGAATTCATCAGACAATGTTGGGTAATGACTAGAAAAACAGGGTTCAACCATTCTGTCCTGGAATGAGGGTGAGTTTACAATGACCTATCCATTAGATGTAATACGTGAGCGGAAAACCACCTAATATAAGTGTTATAAATGTCCCAAATTATCCGAAATATTGACATCGAAAAAGTTAAAATTCTCTTACCTTCTCTTCGGAAACTTCCAATGACTTCAAGCTGTTACCAACAACCTTCAGCTCCTCCTCGAGTTCCATGATTTTGCTGCAAAAAGTTGTCTTTTTTTGACATAAGCTCATCAAAATTTCAATAGAATACACTGGCGAAGTGTATGAGTACCTCCGTGGAAAGTTTGAAATAATGCGTGCCTGCTTGTACGAACCGCTGCAGGAAAAGACCTTGTAGGTCATTTACGATGTATTTTGTGCGCTCTCTCTCTCTCTCTCTCTCTCTCTCTCAGGTGCAATAGTTGATTTTTTCGATCCAGAGCTACCCAAAAATATTATCATAAAAAAAAGAGGTCAGAATGTCAGGTCCGTGTGATGCGGTTCTTCCTCTTTTCGATCTTTCCGAGAATGTAGCGCCACCGAGAGGCTCGTTCAGGTTTTGGGTAGGCAAACTAATAAAATATGAGCTAGTATTGAGCATGATTTCCCACATCAGCTAGAAGGACCAAAAAATTTCGCCTAAAATTTTACTCGCTCAGTTTTCCTTAATGAAAATGAATTTGCCTGATTCCAGGCCTTTCGTACCAATTTCTTCTGAAAATCAATCGTCAGGCGTAACTATTCCGTTCTCCATGTATCAAAAAATTGATTTTCACACTTTGGGGAGTACTTTTCCGCAAAAATTTAGTTCTGCTAAATTTTTATATCAGGCTCTTGTGGTATGGGTTCGATCCTTGAACGCGAGACTCCACAGGTCCTAGTCAGTTCTTTCCAAAGTATTTGATGCTCAAATCAAAATTCCAAAACCTCAAAGCTGTAGCTCGAACCATTTAGCCGTGAGATCAAGTTTAGGGTCAAAATTTCAGGTCCGTGCCGCGCTACGGCGTGTCTCCATATTATCCCCATGGTTCCCATATGTGAAAGAATTGATACTCGTACGTGAGTCAATTTATGCGTTATATGTTTCAAAAGTCGAAAATACATCCTAGGACCTTCGGAAGTAAGATTTAGCGCTGGCACATTACCGACCCCCAAATATCGAAGTTTCCGCGGAACTACTCATATTCCCAATGTAGCATATGAATATCCAAGCGGAACTAAGTGCACTGTCTAAAAGAACTCACGCCTCTCCAGATTTTACACGATCTTCAGCCACCTCGAGCTCATCTTCAACGAAGGCGAGCTTGCGAGACACCTCGTCAGATTTGCCGTCCGCGTCCTCAGCCAAGAGACGAGCCTCCTTCAATTGATTCGTCAGTTGGTCCATTCGTTCTTCATCTTGTTGTGCGCGGTTTTCCAATACCTTACACATACTGGAAAACAAAGTTATTAATATTCAGTCTCACATTTGTAAGAAGCACCAGCATTTGATGTCACAATCTTATATACGAGCGTGTTTGACATCGTTGTATATACACAGTAAGCCTAGGACTTGGGGAGTTTGGTGTTGGAGAGTTCTGGACTTTTCAATTTCGTTGGATTCGTAACCGATGGTAAAATATCAGGGGAATGAACATGGCAAGTTTTATAGGAGAATGTGATGTAAAATATGGATCGGGAAACTAAGTGACTAAAACTTTTACAACCGCGGGCCTTGTTGGTGATGTCTGCAAAGTCAATGTGCTCATTCAAAAACGTGCCCAATTTCTCCAGTAGAACTCGCACGAGAAAATCAATATCATTTATAGGTCAACGGGACAAGTATCTCATGAGAAAAATTGAGTTTTTAAGACGTTTTCATGCGGTTTGATGATCTAGGAGCATGCAACGCGAATTTCGACGATGACGTATGTAAATACGTGGCAAAACCATTGTATTTAAAATTGAAACTATTCCAATCCCGTTCACATTACTGTCACATTTGTCGGCAGGCCGATGAGAATTTTTGTGACTTTACAAAAAGACTGACAGGCAGAGTGTACGAAATTTTGTCGAGCAATGGTATTGAGAGTTGAATTATAGCGAAGTTTGAGGAGAAATAATCATCCATGATTGATAATCCTTCACCGAACTCACCGACTAGATTCGTCGGCAGCTTGAGATGCTTCGGCGAGTTTTGCAGTGGCAGTGTTTAGACGCTCTTCCGAACGTTCCAAGTCTTCTTCAATAAGTTGGACTTTTCTGTTCAAAGCTGCTACCTCAGATTCAGCCTAGAATGCAAAAGATTATTTATATAAGTGAATAATTTGATGCTGGTCGTAGCGTTATCATGATTGGAGTCATCATGAATCAGTGAAAAAAACGTTGAAAAACATCTTCTATGGATCTCAAATTCCCCATACCCCGATCTGTTACGAATTCTCATCAAGAATACTGATGTGCTATTTTTCGCGCTACTTGTATAAAATTCTATGTCAGTATGATCTATTTATCTCATCTCCTTACGAAACGTCTAAACTTTGTCATTTCAAAAGAATGATTTTGGTAATTCTACGGAGACTATAATTGTGGTTCATCACTTACGTTGGTTAGAGATTTTTCGCGTTCCTCGAGATCCTTGTTTGCCTGCTCTAGATTTGCCTTGTTGGTGACGAGGTCGTTTTCAACCTGAGACAACTTTTTGGTGAGATCCTGAACCTCCTCGTTGACTTTGTCCGCGCGCATATTGGCCTCTTTGGCCTGTCCCTCGCACACATCGGCTTTGTCCTGTGCATTGTCCTTTTCAAGCTTCATAGCTTGCATCTTCTTCTTGATCGCGTCCATGGTGGCGGCTGCTTAGTGGCTTTCTTTCTCAAATCAATGAAGAAACTGCTGTAAAATTCATAGATTTTTTTGATTCAAGACTTCCCCTGGTATTGACAAAACGTGAATTAGATTTTCACTAAATCGTTATTTTCGTAAGCGACATCAAACGATTGCCATGCAAAAAATTCATTCGAAATCTCACACAGGACACTAATCACGTATGTTTTCTGATGCAACGTTATGCGGCTCGTTACATTAGAGCGTTGGCACTGTTAGAAATTCTTTCGAGAATTTCAACCCGCTCGTGTCCAAACAAAGAGTTTCACCAACTGATTGAACTTCTCACAGAAGAAAGGGACAGATGTCAACGAGCTGGTTAAACTTTCAACCACCTGTTTGAATTCGCTGGTTGGAAATCCAACAAACTTTTACTGACAGCACCTTGCAAAAATCATCGAGAGCTTAGAAAATTCACACTATTTTATTTTTTTTAGTAGTAATATTAGCCCCGGGCAGATGTGTTTTCTCTTACATGCACGCATGATTCCGCATCGTTGTAACAACCATCATTTCCGCGTTGTACAGAGAAATTTTACACTCGTTATGTTTCGATAGTTTCGTGATTATGCAGATGATGCCATATCGTTCTAAATATCCTTAATCTAATGGTGAAATCTTCCCCAACAAAATCGTAGGCTGATCGACTGAGTCCTCGCCGCTATTGCAAGACAAGCACGGTGCTCTTTAAGTAATTTGAGCCCGATTTCTTACTCTCACTTAAAGTACGTGAAGAACGTAGATTTTCCCCGCAAGGACGAAAATCGTGACTGCGCCTGTTTCTAAAAAACTGCAGACAGTATTTTCCATCATAAAAAATGTCATTGTTTTGCCCTTTTTCGTACGATAAGTTCAAAGGGATTCAATTCAGCGGAAAACAAGATGAGTAGTTTCTCGCAGTCTTTTCAAGAATCTTCAAGGTGGTGCGCTCACATTTGTCTAAAAATGAGACTCACTCCGTAGTATACGAGAATGATGACGGAAATGAGCAATAAGTAATTGGCGACATCTCTCATACACTTATTCTCACGAAGGAATCATTTGTTAGTAAATTTACATGATTTTTCCTTGTGAGTTTTTGGAGGATCCTTGTCGAGGGTCACATACTCTCTGCTAGAAAGTCCGCAGCTTCGCAAAAAATTTCCGCTCATTTCCTTTAATATTACGAAGTCGATCTCAATTCAGAACAAATGTAAACACACAATCTCGAAGATCTTTGGAAGGACTGAAAAAAGCTATTCATCACATTTTTCGCTGGATTCCATCCCTTTACATTTGTTGTGAGAGACACCGCGGAGAAAGAGAGAAAGATAAAACAATGAAATTTTTTCTTCAGATAGAATAATTCTTTGCATTTTTTTGGAAACAAGGGTAGTCACAATTCTCATCTTTATAGGATGAAAATCTACATTCTCCACGTACTTAGGGTGAGAAGAAGAATTTCTGAAGGGCAAGCATCCTTGGGTTGAACTCACTTTGAGAACACCGTGCAACCGAGCTGTGTCGGTATACATCCTGATATTTGCACATCTGAAATTGGGGCTTCAAAGTAGAAGCGAGTCATTAGAATACAATTCAAGTTACCGAAGCTCATCCGAGATCGTGTGACGCAGTCTTGTCGAGACAAACACGCTTCAGGCTAAATCACTGAAATTGAGAAGCAGAACGCGCCTCGCGCCGTGTGAAAAATATCCAAAAGTTGTCCTCTCTTTTCGTCACACTCGCTCCATTTCCTTTTTCTTCGCCCGTTTATTCCGAAAGAACCGTAATATCCGCGCAAAAGAGAGCGTGCCTGTGTATATCAGAAAGAGAAAGATAAAGAGTCGAGGGGCAGTCAGAAGCAGTGTATCTACGGAAATAGCATTGAAGCCGTAATCTATTAATAAGCGTGCGAGCCGAGCACGAGAAAAGCGCGGAAAGAGCGCGAGGGCTCGTGTTCTTGCGGATTGCTCCTCCCGGTCTGAACGTCCCTCTCGCTCTCGATATTGCTCTCTGCGACACACGTACGAACCACTGAGCCGCCCGTATACTATCAGCGCGAGCTTAACTTGGTCGCGAGCCCACCGACACTCGATCCACTCTCGTCGCCGCGGCTCGAGCTGTGGTGCCCACAAACCCGGGATGGGCCGCTCGCGAAGGCCCCAGCACGACGGACGCTGGGCCCAGATTTATGGGTTGAACGTTAGAATAATGTTATAATACGTCCCAAGGGGTCGCTATTTCGATGAAACAGACTGTGGAACCCGAAGGATCGGCCGAGCTGATCACGAGCGTGTGTGTCAGCTTGTGCTGTAACGCCCTTGCCCTGACTGCGCGAGATATATCATTTTCTCGCTTTTCAAAAATTCATCTTGTACACAAGATGGAATTTTACCCTTTCGTGAGCCTAGAGAGAAGACACCTTATTGTGTTTTTGACGCGGTTGATTTATCCGTGAGCGCCAGGCCTCGCAGTAGAAAAAGACGTTTTGGTCAGACAGAGAGAGCGTCACGCAGATGGACGTGTCATGCAGGCATACAACAGCCAACCGGTTTTGTCTACGCGCACGTCCAAAACTACTCTATAAATTCGTACTGCGTGGAGGAGCTCTGCAAGACTGTAAGATTTGCTAAATTGAGGTCAACTCGACACAGACTGCAGCCCATGCTGAATTTTGTCAACCATATCAGTGACGTTCGGTACTCTGTTTTCCAGCAATTAATTCATTCTCCCTCACTTTTTAGAATCTTCAATTTGCAGTAATTAGTATCACGCCCATATCATTCTTCAACTCATAGATTAGACAGACGGACCTTTTTCCTCGTTGTGACCTTACTTAATGTGAGAGTTTTGAATACAGGAAAGACATTTTCATCAAATCTGATGAAATTCCGCTTGTTGTGAGTTTGAAACAACTTTGATTTTCGGAGCGTGGTCTGAATAATCTAAAGATATCCACGAGTGAGATCACTGGTATTTTAAAATGTCTGATACTGAGACAAGGAATGAAGAGAATCTCGGGGTTTGACAGGGATACCGATGATATACGTTGTTCTGGAATACAAAATATCATCATCATCATCATCATCATCATCAGATGAGATGCACTATATGTATCATCAAAAATCTTGAAGTATCTATGTAGTTTACGAATCTGAGCACAATAATTTGGCCTGCTTGAAAATAAAACAGTGTGAACCGATGCGTTTGAACAAAATGAATCATTCGAATTCCGTCTTTGCTGTAGGAAATACATTGCGTTAGAAGATTTTGAATACATGATTCCAAAATAGTCGAGGCGATTCAAATCGAAACCTAAAGTGTTTTCTGAATGTCACTCTCCAGTCTATTCATGTCTCTTCACTGCAGTTACGCGTATTGTTGATGATTCATTGGATCCAATATTTGATCTGAGACTGGAATGCTTTGCAGAGAATGTACAACTCCCTTGGAACCATAACTCGACTGATGAGTTAAGAGTAAAATTTAAGTCCCAAATTATATGATTCCATCGAAACACTATGATAATATACTTGTTTTTAACACTTCTGAAGCATTGGCTCAAGGCGATCGAAGCTTATTCCGATATCGTCTTTCATTGACAGTTTTTCAACGTTTTCCAGCTCACTCAAATTAGGACGAAACTAAGAATGACGGAGGAGTTTGGATGTCTTGCAAGTTTTGAGGTGTTGACATGATCTCATTTACTTCATGCCTCGATCACACCAAGCACTGAATGTGCAAATATAACATTGAAAACGATAGAGCAACCGTATTTCTATAATCATGATACAAGATTTTTCATGAAATCGAATAATGTGAACTGTCATGAATCATGTCCCATTGAACAGCGGCGAAGTTACCAAGATTCGAGCCGTTGCAACTTTCTTTTGCTCGACCTTCCATTTTGTTGATAATGGCTTTTGAAATCATCCGTGAAATTTCACGTGATCTGCGTGACTCTCACCTTACGATTCAGAGCTCCAGTGATTTGCGCTTGAAGATATTAGTCATAATTATAATGCGATGAGTGTGAGTACCTAGCTAACTCCGTATTCGGCATTGGAAAGTACAAATCCTATCTAGACTTTTAGATTCTCACTCTGTAGAGTCAGAATAGTCAATTTTGTACAGGCCACTAATTGAATCAAGTAGGGTCAGAGTCATCCGTTGGTCTCTGTGAACTCAGCAAATCCTCGCAATTGCAATATTCTACAAGGCCGCAGGTCTGTACGAAAAATTTGGAAGAATGTAGGAAACTATATATCGAGGTATAAGATTACAGTAGGCACGAAGAGTCAATCATCAACATTGCACTCGGCGTTGACGTTTTTCAGAGGCAGTCGACTTATACATACGCGTCTTTGGGAGGGTATCCGGTTTCGAATTGTCAATCATGAGCCAGTCGAGGCGCGAGATTCGAATACTCGAGAGCGTGACGATTGCATTCCTTGCGCATCGTTGGTACGCGAAGCGCCAGGTCGAATATCGGAGGCCGAGTTCGCGCGGGCGGCTAATCGCACATTAGCCGAGGACGCTAAGGGTTCGTGGCCTTGTAATTCGTTGTCCACGACGTCACTTCGCCTTTGCTGTTTTCATTTTTCCATCGCCACGAGAGCAATAAGCGAGCCGCCTGCGCGCGGCCTCGTTTGTATCTGCGGGCAAGTAAGCCACACCGCAGTATCCGCGGAGGTGTTTTTAAAATAGAATCTGGCAAGAATGCACGAATTCCAAGAGCCCATCTTCCTCTCCCAGCAAGCTTTTTCGCCCTGCCCTCGTCGAAGCTCACTTTTCTGACTTCGTCTCTGCGATGCTCTGTCCACGGGATGTCCGACAGCCGTCTCCCGTGACCCTAATAATATCGCTCAAAGCCGTCGCAAGACTAGCGATGATGATCCAATGAAGTGACGGACTAACAAGTCTCCGAAACCCTCAAGCTATTAGGATTACGAAATCGCACACGCACTCACAACTAATTAATGCAAAAACAAGTCGACACACCATGTTATTGAGCGATACGAAGCAGAAGCAAAGCGTACCTGCGGTAACGATAAGCCCGACAATCGAAAGTTCGGAAATCGTTGAGCTTGGAAACTTTGAATGGTTGTAGAGTTTCGCCTACAGGTATTAAATTACCTATTTTCAAGAGACTATCATCGAGATCGGGAGAGGATGCTCGCACTGGACCTGACTGGAACGCTTTTCGACGACTCCAACGCACTCCTAGTTAATTTTCGGGAACACAATCGATCATCTGCGGAAACGGATATCTCGACGCGAACGTCAGCAAGCGTTCTATTTTGATCGATTTGCGTATGAAGATAGTAGTAGTAAGCGGCATGAAAGTAGAACGGGAGAACCGAGGCTGCGTGAACCATTCGTCATCCGCGAGCAACAAATCGTGCTGGTGTAGGGTCACCCGATCGCGTCCACGACGACAACAGCGCAGGTATGCGACCCGGTCGACGGCACCAGGCCAAGCCACTCCACGCTCAGTATATTCACGTCCAGGAAGGTCGGGAACCGTAGGGGGTACCGATCCCACTGGATATCCAGGGCTCGCGAACTTCCGCAAAAGTACTCACCGCAGGCCGGAGGTCGGCCCCGGACGCGACAACGCGAGCGCTGTGAGTGCAGGCCGAAAGCGGAAGCTCGGTCAGACTGGCGCGTAAGCCGATGCACAGGGTAGCTGAGGACCATCCTGGTCAGGCGGGCGAAGCGATGGCTGCAAGCACGGGGCCCGTGTTGGGCCAAGCGTGTTCCTCACACACACACACACTGCGAGCGCACACCACTGCGGGCAGCCGGAGCCTGATGGCGGAAGCGGGATCGGCGGGATGAAAATCTGCTGGAGCTGATGCGACAACGGGCGCGACTTTTCGAATGAAAAAACTCACCTAGCCGCTGAGCTTTGCGAGCTGAGGTACGCGAGTCGAGTGTCACCGCTGCTGCTGCTTAGCTCGCCGTCGCGCAAGCTCCCGCCGGGCCCCAAGCCTCATGCTATGCGTTCTGTATAGCATTGGCAGCAGGAACACGGTGGTGGTGGTCGTCTTGCGGGAGGGGAATCCAAAAATGGCGAGTAACGTGCAGCACGAGAGCTTTACCGGAGCCGCGAGCGCGGTTTATTTCCACCGCGCGCCCCGCGCCGCCGGGCCGATCATATGCGAGCGCGATCGCTAACCGGAGCTTGCGCGAGCCGGTGGGTGTTTAAGTATGTGTGTGAGCGCAGCTGTGGTTGTTGGTGTAGTCGTTGGGATCTACGCCATAACACAATGACCGCCATTGACCAATCGTTTGGGATCAGCCATCAGGGTTGAATTGCGAGGATAGGTTCTCGCAACCTGTTTTGCAACAGCTGGAGCGCGCAATGGGACTGCTCAATTCAAACGCAAGAGCTCATGGCGTGTTTAGAAGCGCACTCGGCGGTAATTTTGAGGTTCTGGACGAACGTTTTTAGAGACTTTTAGCTATTGATCTAGTGCGCTACCTTTCTGATTTTGAGTGTATTGACCGTCACGCTACACCGCATTTAGCTTTTTCTATAAAGGTATACCTTTATAGAAAAAGCTAAATGCGGTGTGGAACTGGTTGTATGCCTGGCTGTAGCAGCCCTGATAAAAAACGAATGACTTGGGAATGCCTTGCGTATACCTTGTGAATAGCTTGTGAGTATCTTGTGTATAAACAAAAATGGACAGCGTTTGCCAAGCTTTTGACAAGTCATTCACAAGCTATTCACAAGTTATTGAATGAATTATTAGACCGGGAGCTAGCTGACATTTTTTGGTAGTTATTCCTACCAGGGCAGGTCATTAGCTAATAAGTCATTTGTGGTGCGGAGAGGATGACTATGCAGTGACAGACGCGTGAGCCGTTCCGTTTTTGTGCAATTAATAAACAAACATGTTGGGTAATTCGATGTTTCAGAACTATTCTCTACACAAAAACCGAACAATATTCCGTCGATTCCGTTGAAAAAAAGTCATCGCTGATCAGTTGGCATACTAATCAGACGATTCCTAGTGCCTACCATACTCGATCAAAAATGTCAAATTTTTCGAATACTCAGAAATATTTTCTACAGTATGGCACTTTGAAATTCGGATATATTGCATAAAAATAATCCATCGGAAAAGCATCGCCATACTGATAGGGCGATTCCGAATCATTCAAAACTGCGATCGAAGTTGCGTAAAATGCATGGAATTCCACGTGGCCGAGAGACTCAATCGTTCCTCGAGAGATGGCGTAGCGGAGCAGTTGAATTTGATCCATTTCACGGAACTTTGATCGCGGTTTTGATTGATTCAGAATCACCCTATTAGTATGGCGATGCTTCCCCGATGGATTATTCCCATGCAATCTATCCGAATATCAAAGTGCCATACTGTAGAAAATATTTCTAAATATTTGAAAAATTTGACATTTTTGGTCGAGTATGGTAGGCACTAGGAATCGTCTAATTAGTATGCCAACTGATCAGCGATGACTTTTTTTCAACTGAATCGGTGGGATATTGTTCGATTTTTGTGTAGAAAATAGTTCTGAAACATCGAATTAGGGGAGAGCGGGGTACTACGGTCACTTTTTTGTTCACGGCTCTGTCACGAACAATTGCGCCTGTAGGTGATTTCAAAGAACATATATTTGAAGTAGAGACCCTAAGGAACAAAACTGAGTGTTTTTCAGATTTTTTGAGCGATTCGTTTTTTCGTAAGAGAATTTTTTCGAAAACTGACCGTCGTACCCCGCACGGGGTACGATGGTCAGTCGAGTGGGGCGGAGATGGCTATGGACAAATTCCCGAGGAGCGAAGTATGCTTTCTGCTATGACATGCCAGCAATGTTGTGTAAAGCACGTGTAAAGCCATCTAATGATTCAGTACTCGTTTTTGTCATAGACAAGTGCGTGAATTTATGAATTGAGCTCATATGTTCGGATAAATGTGATCTAATAAGAGTTTACTGTGGAATGCCATAATCTGCTTACAAAACGTGAACGATTCGTCGATGGTAGTGATACCAAAGCAAGGATTGTATGCACCATTTCAGCTCATTTCAGTGTATTTTTAGTTAAACATTCTTGGAATTAGTGATGATAATATCGTAAAACAATTAAATCCGTGGTGTAATCAATCGGAAAAACCATGCCTGTCAGAGTCGAATATGGTATGAGTTGGTATGAGTATCTCGCGTAAGGTTAGGTACGGCAGCGCCAGCCCGACGCGCCGCTCCGTTTTCCCATAGCCATCTCCGCCCCGTTGGACTGACCGTCTTACCCCGTCGAACTTATCACTTTCAACTCGGAAAATCAATTACTTGCAGTGAGCTAGAAAACTTTTTCAAGGGGTCATTTTTAAGCTCAGGACTTGTACTTTGAGATAGGCTTGGCCCGGGAAGCGTAGCTTATCTGCTGAATGAATCGCACGGTGAAGAAAATGGACCTTTTTTCGCGAGATTATGGGTCAAAATACAGTAGCATTTTTTTCAATAAAAAAAGCAAAGTCACGCTATTTTTCTCCACCGGGGAAGTGGACTGAGTGAAAAACTATCGATTACAATTTTTTTCAGATTTTTATCATCAAGAACTTTGGAGAAATCGCATTGACCATCTGACCCGCAGAAACCATCGTACCCCGTTCTCCCCTACCCAACGCGTTTGTTTATTAATTGCACAAAAACGGAACGGCTCACCCGTCTGTCACTGCACAGTCGTCCTCTCCGCACCACAAATGACTTATTAGTTAATGACCTGTCCTGGTAGGAATAACTACCAAAAAATGTCAGCTAGCTCCCGGTCTATATCTTGAAAAATCATCGAGCAGAGATGCTCTTGTTGCTGGGCCTCATTGTTGTATTTTCGGTACGGGTCCAGCTCAACCGTCGGCATATATGCACTCACACCGTGTGTGGGCAGAAGATCTCGAAGAAAATGCTTTGAGAGCTTGCAAAATACGCTCGCGAGGTTGTCTATGCCGTTGGGCCCCAGTCTGACCCCGACACGTCTATACCTCGAATGTGCTGCCTCATCCCACACCCTGCGTGGATGAGCAGCTTGGGGGGGGGGGGGGTGGTCGAGAGTTGTTAAAAAAGCTCAAAGCCAAAGAAAATTCGTTAGCAGTACTGCCGCTTGCCGATGAACTAGGCTCCACTCAAACCTCAGCAAGTCGGCAAGCCACCACACCGCCACCCGAGCCGCCACCTGAGGCGTGGGTGTAGGGTGCGAGGAGGACAGAGTCGTGGAAATTGGAAAAATCTCTTTGAAAACACAAATTATATGTAAATTTTCAAAAAAATGTTGATATTGTCGATGAGACCTCGCTCATGCTCGATATCGCTCAAAAGACTTTTTGAGGTTAATATATAAAAGTCTATGGTTGAATAAATCTATTCTATTCTATTCTATTCTATATATGAAACCGAGTTTTTTATAAATTCGTTTAAATAAATAAAATTGAAGGACCCCGCCATAAAACATAGGAATTTGGCTTTCAGTCAAACCAATTGGGACTTTACTGAAACGATAGATCTCGAAACACTGAACAAGAGTCTTCATGTCCGAAAAACTCAATGCCCTCTTCATTTTGAGCTATTTCAAATAGATAGTACCCCTAATTGCATGGGTGTAGTGGGGTTATGTGTCGATTTCTCGATCGAACTCGAGGCACGTGTGTGGGCTTGCACCTGAATCTTGGGCTAGTTTCGTACACGCATCTTTTTGCTTCGCACGATAAGGAATAAGCTCAACATCGCGATGAGACCGACAAGATAAAATGAACAACCTGATTGGGTGAGAAAAGGTATTGGGCGCTTGTTTCATCATTCAATTGAGTTCGACAAACACAAGAGCTGTCGCGCATCAATCTCTTGGGCTGGTTTTGCGATCTTGTGATTTCCAATGTGAGAGTAAGTGTCTCATCGACGATGAATTCAATGAGAATATTCCGATTGTCGACGTCTGAATAAGATATCAGAATCGGGTTAGACTTTGATCTGATCCGATATGATTTGATCGTAGTTCGATCAAAATCAAACGAGCTTCGTCATATTTTCTTCTGTCTTCGGCAATCAGAATATTCTCATTGAATCCGTCGTTGATGAGCCACTTACTTTTACATTGAAAATCACAAAATCGCAAAACCAACCCAAGAGATTGGTGCGCGATAGCTCTTGTGTTTGTCGAACTCGATGGAATGATGAAACAGGCGTGTAATACCTTTTCTCACTTAATCAGATTGCTCATTTCATCTCGTCGAACTCATCGGTATGTTAAACTCATTCATTATCTTGCAACGCAAAAAGACGCGTGTACGAAACTAGCCCAAGATTCAGGTGCAAAACCACACACGTACCTCGAGACCGATCGAGAAATCGACACATAACCCGACTACTCCCATGCAATGAGGGGTACTCTCTATACATGAAATAACTCAAAACGAAGAGGGCATTGAGTTTTGCGGCCATGGAGACTCTCGTTCAGTGTTTTGAGATCTATCGGTTCAGTACACTTGTAGAAGGTTTGACCGAAAGCCAAATTCCTATTATTTAGGGCGGGGTCCTTTATTCTCGATAAATCGTAATTTTTACAAAAAACTCTATTTTGATCATCTTTGCACCGATTGTATTGAAATTTCGCCTTGAGGCGATGCGGTCACCATGCAAGCATCGCAAAAAACCTGAAAGAGGTGTGAGCATAGAGCATTGTAACTCACTCAGTGTGCCAAAGAATTATGATTTTCTTCGGATCTAATACATATTTTCCGGCATTCTAATATATCAATTGGTTGAAACCAAATTCGATTCAACTACGTTCGAACGTGATTAAAATTCAATCTTTCTCCCAAAAATCGAAATTGCCTTCAAAAACCCCATTTTGGTAATCTATAAATCAACTGTCTCAAAACTCCGCCTCAACCAATCGATAGACCATGCTTGAAAAACTTTAGTTTTGATGACCCAAATCCCCCTATAATCATTACCGATGGGGGATATCGAAAAAAAACTTTCGTTGTTTACGTCAGATGGATTCTCGTAAGACCTTGGTACGAGCCTTGGTGGAAAAAGATATATTACTGCAATAAAACGAAAATTTAGCAATTTTAGTCCGATAAACCTGTAATAAATCGGATATACGACTGCAGGAAGAGAACTGGAAAATTACGGATCGTATATTTGGGTGATGACCGACTAGTCCTAGAGAAGCTCAACTTTATGAGATGAGCGGTACCGTAAACCGGGGTGACTTTGTAACGTTTTCTCGAAGAAGATTGTAAGTGACGTACCTTTCTTCCTAAAGCTCTGGCAGGGTCCTGCAGGAAATCATTTTGAAGCTCAAGATCTCTACTTTCATCATGACAAGACGAAAGAGATATTAAATAACTCGAACAAGCTCATTTTTTTACTTGGAAGGGAATGGAAATTATGTCAATTTTCTCTACATCGAAAAAATCCTCCTGAACGAGTGCTTTAGAGGATTGCAACGCTCTCAAAACTTGTTTCAAGTTGTTGGCAAGGAAATTTTCTTGGAGAGAACCCATTGCCGACAGTGTTTTGAGTCAGTAGTGTACCCTTGTTCATTCGTTCTGAGTTGCCATCGTAATCGAATCCTTGCGGTCCCATGCACCTGTGTCGATCCGTTTTCAATCGCAATCACCCTCGCATCCGTGCAGACCTGTGCACCCGTGTCTATCCTTTTTCAGTTACTGAAGCTATCAAATCCGTACAGACTCGTACATCCAAGTCTAGCTGTTTCCAGTTACAATTGCTATCGAATCCGTGTGGACCCGTGCACCCGTGTCTATCCGTCTTGAGTTGCTATCGCCGCTGTATCCGTTGTATCCAAAGTGAAGCTTGATCTCAGAGTATCTAATTGACCATAAGAAAAAAGCTTATGATCCAAAGATCGATAACAAATCGGTCGACTGAGCTAAGCGCTACGGAATGATGAACTTCACTCAATAAGTTTGTTCATCTCCTCGAAGTTTACTTTCACATAGCATTAGGAGATGGAAAATCATATCTATGTGAAAATATCAGCAAACTTGGAGTTAAGTAAATTCTTTTTATATTATAAAAAAGTGAATCTTTACAGGAAATTGAATATGTACTTGAATTCCATGGATCACGCAGAGGATCCAGAGTAATGAGGTGTTTCGGACACGATTCGTGGCATTAATACTCATTTAAAACGTACGAGAAAGTTGAAAAGCACTCTGGGAGCAAAATTCGTTGATAAAAATTTTTTTTGCCATATATTGGCGCAATATAGGAAAGTGCTCTTTGCCGCATTATTGGCCTTATATTGCAAATTGCTCCTCCCATATATCTCCAAAATATTGACCAGAGCAATTGCCAATATTGCGCCAATATATTGCCAATGGAATTCATTTTTACGCGGGTTTCTAGGACGAATAAAATGATTGCCAGCAAACACTATAGCTCGTATTTAACTGGTTTTTTCCGTTTCACTGCGCCAATCGAAGTATTTCTTTAATAGATACGGGGTGTCCAAGAATCAAGTACCAACCCTGTTTCGAATTGCCGAAAACCCCAGAACAAGTGCCCCCTTACTTTGAAAGGGACGTCATATGGGGATGGGAACTTGGGATTCGACCCTAGAGGCCATTTCCGAGGTTACCGTAAACCGGGGTGAATGTGGTACACTTTTGACCTTCCACTGTGATTTTCTTGGTCTTATTCGTGCCAAAAGATAATGTATGGGTAGTAAAAATTTGAGTCTTGAGCTCAGCTACAAGATCCCGTTATCAGATTTTGACTTTGACCCCACGGTTTTTCAAAAACTGCAAAAAACGGGGTGGACACATTCACCCCTGTCGACGGGGTGAATGTGTCCACCTATGCCTCGCCTGCGTCTGAAGCGCATAGCTCGTGAATTCAAGATTTTGAATGCATATCAAGATACGTTATCCTACGTATTTTGACCCGCTAAATATGATCCCAGTGGTTTTAAAACGATATAAGGCAACCTTGTGGTCATATGAGCTAATTAGTCCACCTGGTATTTGGAAAAAAAATCGAAATTTGCAATAAATCTTCAAAAAATCACAATACGGGCTAGAATAGATCAATTTGAACGTTCAAGGTCGCATTTTCTTCTTTCTATCACATACTTTTCAGAAAAAAATTGTCCGTTAGCCGTTGAGGCACTGGATTGATTTCAGAACTGTTTCTTCATAAAAACCTGTTTTTGCAATAATACTCGCTGTGTTGAGATCACGAGGAAAAAAATTTTCCCTTGCGCGGGGGTACCTCACCATAAGTTCCCAACGCAAAATTATATATATTGATTTAAGTGACCATTTATCGTCCGGAATCACTAGATTTTCCCCTAGATTGACTAACCTTACGGAAAATTACTGAATTTTCCCCTAGATGTTCAAACCTTACCCGGCTGACTAACCTTACCCGGGAAATCACTAGATTCTCCCCTAGATGCTCTAACTTTACCCAGAAAATTACTAGATTTTCCCTTAGACCGACTAAATCTAACTTAAAATTACTAGTTTTTTCCCTATATCGATTACTTTTTTTGGGAAATCACTAGATTTTCCCGCATATTGACTAACCCTACCTCAAAATTACTGGATTTTTGTCTATATCGATTACCCTTTTTTGGGAAATCACTAGATTTTCCCATATATCTACTAACCTTACCTTAAAATTCTTAAACTTCTCCTATATTTTCCTCTAATTCGACTCTTACACCTATATCGATATACCCTTTTTTGGGGAATCACTAGATTTCCTCGTATATTGATTTAACCTACCTTAAATTTACTGGTTTTTTCTCTATATCGATTACCGTTTTTTCGGTCTACTGTCGAGTTTCCGTGCGTCTGTCAGTCTCCTTCCTTTTCATTAGAATTCACCAAATTCCCTGAAGCGTCTGCGTATCGGACTTGGATTTAGTTCGTGAACTACACTAAGACTTCAAACATTCGCAGGAAAGTGGTTTCATCACCTGATCCGGTCGTGAGTCTATCGGTCTATCAGTCCATTGCAAGTTCTTATAGAATGTATGATGTATGATGTCTTTATTACGGCCAGTGTTTGTGTGATTGTTTGTGTGGTTGTGATGATGATGGTGATGAAACTGATGAACGTGTGATGATTGATGATGATGAAAATGTTTGATGTGTGACTCACTTTCCTCAGTAGAGATGAATTTCATCTCTACTTCGGCGATCATTGGCGTTTTGAATGATGTGAGTGATGAGTGGTGATGATGATGATGATGGTGATGAAAATGATGAACGTGTGATGATTGATGATGATGAAAATGTTTGATGTGTTCCTCACCCTCCGATGTAGAGATGAATTTCATCTCTACATCGGCGATCATTGGCGTGTTGGGGTGATGAATGTAATGGGTGATGAAACTAAATTGGGTTTTTCTTGTTAAAGTTATCAATCGCTAGATTTTCATTTTCATTATTGGGACTTTCTTTAGATATCTGTTATTAAGTTTCGAAAATATCTAATTAAACTCATTGTTCACATTTTTATCAAAGAAATCTCGAGAATTTGATTGCCTCATATTTATACCTCACAGAACGGAGCGAGCGTTAGCGAGCGACGATATCGCTAGTTATCGTCTAAACACGATCACGTGGTTTATTTCGAGCTAACGCGTCAAATTTCTCTGCTAGCCACATGAAACCTGTTTTATGGGGACATTAGTTTTCAAACTTCATTAAACAGCAAAGAAAGTACTTTAGAGTCCATTTTCATGGAATTGAGGTTATTTATTTGAAAAGTAGAGATTTCAAGCTTCAAAATGACCCCCGGCAGGTTTCTGTAGGTGCTATATAGAAGCGAAGATATGATGCTGACAATCTTTTTGGCGAAAGCGGACACATTCACCCCGGTGGACACATTCGACCCGGTTTACGGTACCTGGAGAAAAACTCAATTTTTTTTAGATCAAAACACCTACTTCTACTTTGTAGGCTACTTTATTGTCGACTGTGACAGTCGTAATTGCGTTACCTGGTATTATATAAATGACATATCACTCTGTGATAAAAACAGGACTGTTAATAGCGCTGACCAAATATCAATTGTTGATTTTCTATACTCTTTTAGTAATAAGTATCAGGTAATCTGTCTTTCCCTATTTTGTCCTTGGAAATTGTTTTCACAAGTTATATGTGAAGATTGTATTCATATTGTTTTTGCCTGTAGGCAGAATAAAGCATTTATCTATCTATCTATTTACTTCTAACTTCGGATTCTGAAACAAAGTGAAAAATTATGAAGCTTTTGTCTGAATCATTTTTTGATCTGACTTGACCCTGGCGAGATAAATGGGGTAAATGTCACGGTGGACGGTAACCTCTGTAGCTCCAAAAGTGAGCATTACGTCATCAAACTCGGTCATCAAATGAAGTCATCAAATAAAGTTCGGGATCAAAGTTGTTACAATCGTTTTCAATGTTTTTCCATCAGGGCTCTGGGCTGTGAGTCCGCGCCCCAATCGAAAAAAATTGAGTTGACTTTGAGATGATCTACAAGATGAACCCCGAGGTTAAAATCTAACTAGAAACTTTTCACGCGCGCAAGCGCGCTGATTCTCAAAATCATCATGAAAAAATCATTAACAATCATGACAGAGCAATCATTCCATATGGTATGAGATTAATCCCTTTCGTTAGGATCGAGATCCCTGAATGACAGCATGTATTGTAGATCAAGAGCTCAAGATTCCAAGGAATCAGTTGTTGATTCGATTTAGCGACTTGAAGCGTATGAAATTTCCAAATTACTCGTACGCATACAGTTAAAGTATTACTCCAAGAGCTTCAACCAGCCCAAATCGAATGAATCCCGACTCCCTGCAAATTTTACACGTGTACACGCGCAAGTACAGTAGACATGGGTTTGGACTTCCATTCCTTTTCCATCATTATCATTTCTCGAATCAATAAAAAATCAAAATTTGCGGATTGGCTGAGTTGCGGCGTTTTGTAATGAAATTGGAAGTGAAACTAAAGAGTGCAGAACGTTGTACTTTAGTTATCCTCTTCGGAGAATTTGGAGTAGCAAGTTAGATTGAGTGAGAAAAATTTTGTCTTCTGCTAAACTGGTCCCCAGCCAGTAGCCCTCTCTTGTGAGTTCTCATTGCATAGCTCCAAATGAGTGCGCAATACTTATTTACAGAAATGTAAAAATAAAGTAATTAAAAAGAATTTTTAAGAAACGCTTTTATTCACTTTCCAAAAAATGTTGTAATTTGCGAGAGGATTCTGTCCGATGTAGTGCAGATAGAATTCGGTTGACCAATGTAAATCACGTGGGAAAAATTGTGCGACGTATACGAGGAATTATGGGTAAAACACGTGTGCTGGCAGCGAATATTGCAGCTAATAAGTATTAATTGAGTTTCTCGTATTAAAATATGTCACCACTATTATGTCGCGAATCACACTCATCTTCGGATGCAGCAGACAAAGGAGACTCGATTACGCCGGCGTAATCGAATAAACCTAATGACAAACATTAGGTTTATTCGATTATGTCGCTCACAGCGCTCACAGTGCTCAGAGCACTCTCAACGCTTTCTAATCGAATGCTCGTTCGGATTAAAAGTGTTGAAAGCGCTTTCGTCCACTTTCGCTATAATTCCGTTCCTTCTACCCAGCGTCGCTCCGGTTCAGGTGGTTCGGCTATTCCAACCTTAGTATCCCTGGCCACGATCCTAAAAGAAAGGTCTGCCGACTCGATGGGAAAGATGTGAAACATGCGTGATGCCTACCGCCCCTACTATCTCCCCTTTCTCCGTCCAATATGGCGACCCTTACTGGGACAGCGGGATATACCTATATATAGGAGTCGTCTGCTCGCGCTCGTGTAAAGCTGCGGGCCCGCGCTAAAAAACATTCCATACTGTTTGCAGCTTGCAAAAATGATATTGATACGTCTTTTGATGCTAGTACAGTTGTTGCTGCGGTAGCCTAGTGGTTAGCGTATCTGCCTCTCATTTTGCCGGCTGAGGTTCGATCCCCGGCCCAATTATTTTTTTTTTTTTTCCATTAAATCAAGTCATATCATTTTTTTTGCTAACAAACATAGTTGAACGAAGATTCATAATCAACCAAACATCCCACAAGTCATAATTCCTTCTTCAAGTCAGAATAGTCACGAGATATTTCGATAATACATCATCCCTGACATCGTCTCGAAATTTTTTATTGAGTTACTTATCGATAACAAAACTTAGGATAATTATCATACATTTCCAGTCATCTACATCGACTATAGAGGTGAGCCAAGGAAAATTAGAAGAACTTGAAACTCATCTTCGTAAGTACTCGTTGTCGGGACTCTCGGACTCGCTATCGGGAGTAACTTTTACCTATGAATTTTGAAAAAATCAATGAATTAGCATTATTGCTTTTGAATAAACCATATTTCCAATAGGTGTATGATGAATGACAGGATATATCAAAATTATTTTATTTTGTAAATTTATCATCATCTTCATAGTTATAATAACAACTAAAGAGTGTTATGGGAATGAAATTTTCAAAGCTGTTTCAGAGCCATCGTTCCTCATCTTGATCATCAAATTTATGCCATGAAAAATATCAGAAGCACGTATTGTATTAAAATATCTCGTGACGATTCTGACTTGAAGAAGGAATTATGACTTGTAGGGTGTTTGGTTGGTTATCAATCTTCGTTCAACTATGTTTGTTAGCGAAAAAAATGATATGACTTGATTTAATGGAAAAAAAAATTGATTTGGCCGGGGATTGAACCTGGGCCGGCAAAATGAGTGACGGATACGCTAACCACTAGGCTACCGCAGCATCTACTGTATTGGCATCAAAAGACGTATATAAATCGTGCCCCCCCCCCGGGGGGGGGGGGATTCGAGATTTGGGTTATGATAGCCAGTATTTGGGAGTAATTACTCGCAGCATGTTATCAGATAACATGCCGCGAGTGATCAATATCATTTTTGCAAGCTGCAAACAGTATGGAATGTTTTTTAGCGCGGGCCCGCAGCTTTACACGAGCGCGAGCAGACGACTCCTATATATAGGTATATCCCGCTGTCCCAGTAAGGGTCGCCATATTGGACGGAGAGAGGGGAGATAGTAGGGGCGGTAGGCATCACGCATGTTTCACATCTTTCCCATCGAGTCGGCAGACCTTTCTTTTAGGATCGTGCCCTGGCCGTTTGGAAGGAACGGATTCCGATTGAGAGGAGACGAAAGCGCTTTCAACACTTTTAATCCGAACGAGCATTCGATTAGAAAGCGTTGAGAGTGCTCTGAGCACTGTGAGCGCTGTGAGCGACATAATCGAATAAACCTATTGTCTTTCGATCGCTGATATTGGTTCAGACATCCGAGAGTTCGGAGCGCTCCGAACGCTCCGAACTAGCATAATCGAATAAATCTTATACACGCATGCAAGTGATTACTCGTAACCTGAGTACGCGCTCTTCCAAACACTAAAGATCCAGCACATAGTCACCTCGTAGTACTTGAACTTATTAATTGGAACTGATGGATAACAATTTCCATGGAAAGAATTTGGCATTTACTCAACTGCACGAGAAACACGCGACCACAAAGAATCGGAAAATGCAAATACTAAATAAGCTCTACGGCAGCGGCAACAGCAGACTGATGTTGCATAGGCGATAGCAGACGATAATAGAAATTTGGGTGGCCCGAGGTGAGGTGCGGGCAGATCAAAAAAACATGTTGCAGCCTGCGAAAGTTTCATAAATCCGAGCGAGCTCGATGAGCGACGACACTTCCGGTCACGCAGTACAATATAGAGCAATATGCAGCGCATGCCTACTTTATCGGTAGACAGGATGCAAAAATGTGTCCACTAGATGTTACTAGAATGTAAGAACTATGGCCACGGTGAAGTGCAATAAAAGCGTTTAATAATAAATTACATAATCTCCCGTCAACCTCATGATTCATCTTTTTACTTGGAAATGGTTCTCTCAGTATTTAAAAAATATCAATGACTCAAAAGAACATCTTGATTCCTCAAGAGCTATTCGAGTACTATATCCTCTAGCCCAATGCGGGTTAAAGAGGACACGAAATCTATCTCATCAACCTTAGGCACAGCTGTTTAGACTACCGTAAACCGGGGTGAATGTGTCCACCGGGGTGAATGTGTCCGCTTCCGCCAAAAAGATTGTCAGCATCATATCTTCGCTTCTATAGCACCTACAGAAACCTGCCGGGGGTCATTTTGGAGCTTGAAATCTCTAATTTCCAAATAAATAACCTCAATTCCATGAAAATGGACTCTAAAGTACTTTCTTTGCTGTTTAATGAAGTTTGAGAATTAATGTCCCCAAATAACAAGTTTTTTGTGGCTAGCAGAGAATTTTGACGCGTTAGCTCGAAATAAACCACCTGATCGTGTTTAGACGATAATTTTGCGTTGAGAACTTATGGTGAGGTACCCCGCGCAAGGGAAAATTTTTTTCCTCGTGATCTCAACACAGCGAGTATTATTACAAAAACAGGTTTTTATGAAGGAACAGTTCTGAAATCAATCCAGTGCCTCAACGGCTAACGGACAATTTTTTTCTGAAAAGTATGTGATAGAAAGAAGAAAATGCGACCTTGAACGGTCCAATTGATCTCTTCTAGCCCGTATTGTGATTTTTTGAAGATTTATTGCAAATTTCGATTTTTTTTTCCAAATACCAGGTGGGCTAATTAGCTCAAATGACCACAAGGTTGCCTTGTATCGTTTTAAAACCACTGGGGTCATATTTAACGAGTCAAAATACGTAGGATAACGTATCATGATATGCATTCAAAATCTTGAATTCTCGAGCTGTGCGCTTCAGACGGAGGCGAGGCATAGGTGGACACATTCACCCCTGTCGACGGGGTGAATGTGTCCACCCTGTTTTTTGCAGTTTTTGAAAAATCGTGGGGTCAAAGTCAAAATCTGACAACGGGATCTTGTAGCTGAGCTCAAGACTCAAATGTTTACTACCCATACATGATCTTTTAGCATGAATAAGACCAAGAAAATCACAGTGGAAGGTCAAAAGTGTACCACATTCACCCCGGTTTACGGTCTTTAATAACAATATCAGACTGGATTGCAATATTGCCCACAATATGCTGTTGGCTTAAACGTTGGAAATCTGACTACCAAGACCAATAGGTACTTAAAGATTTTATGATGCCGTTTTCCATATCATAGAAATTGGTTCCATGGCAAAGATGATTTCAAAACTTCATTTGAAGGGTATTTCGTGTATTTCTGTATACCTTTTCCTTTTTTCACTTAATCGATCCCGTGAATCAATCTTATTGCCCTTTACTTTTTGTGAATAGATATCTATCTTGGCTCTCCTAACAAACTTTCAAAAAAAGACAAATCCAGGATTTTAAATCAAGCGTTATTTCAGTAAAGATGTGGAAAGTATAAGATTGAATCTTAGCTTACAAAAGATATCAAAGCTTACTCGATTGAATTTTCGCTCTTCTTCATATGGTTTGAATGTATGATGATATATGACGAGGGAGAGATGATGGTATCTTGAATTCCTCACAGTAAATGTTCACATCGACGTTCTAACATGTGTTCATAATTTTCTCGATAATGTGTAAACTCCTCTAAAGGAACCGTGTCATTATCAATCACATTTATACCATGATCATAGATTAAAAAGGATGGATAGCAGAAATCCTTACCATCATAACCTACTCGATTTCATGTCGATCTGTTGCGCAAATAACAAAATATCAGTAGATCACAACAAAAACATCAACTCCAAATCAAAACAAACTCGGAATATCGAAAAATTCGAGATTCGCCAACTTCTCGATTATCCTGCGGATTAATAGGAGGGATTTTCCCTCTGATGGCAAGCGACTTTTATCCCAAAAATTCCTCGTCAGGGTGCTTCCTCTTGGAGCTACGATAGTCAACATCCGCCGGTATTCGCTCCGAGATTCAGCGGAGCGCCACGTAGTGGCTGACTTTGGAAGTACAACTGGCGTACTGCTAGGGTGACGCCATGCCAATGACAATATTGAGCGTGCACAGCGAGGCACAGCATAGGCACAGACGGGATTTTCGTGAATTTAGGAGAAAACCGTAGCTTGAACCTGCTAACAGTAAGCGACAAAGTTGTTGGAAATTTAATTACGAAGATTTTGAGCTGTTCTGGATATCAATCAGAGCAATATTGAAAGATTCACGGAGCTCGAAAGAATGGATGCGAGCCCGCGGCTTGAGTGGCGGCTGCGACGCCTATGCTAAAAGCACGCCAAATCTCGAAATCGCCTCAACTAGCTCAAATTTGCTCGGATTTAGGCTCACGAACACTCAAACTCTTCGTTTTTACAAGTTCTACAACTTTCTCGCTTATTGTTGCCACATTTGAGCGATGGTTTTCGAGTTTGACCCTTACGAAGATTCGCCGTCTGCTGCACAGTACGCCAGTTGTAGTGAATGCGGTGGCCACGGGTCGCGCACAATCGCCCGTTTTGAATTTCAAAAGCGCGCGTCTCGGAGCGAATTGACTACTATTTATGTTGCCAGGGCCGAGTCGGATCGGAAGTGTTTTAGAAAAAAATTTCATAATTTCCTAAGTTCTTTCAGAATCTGATTACAAAAGCAAGTTTTCTTATTGAATTGGTGCAGGTGTCTCCAAAATACAGTTGCAGAATAAAATCAATTTGGCTGACCTCCAAGGTCAAACCAAAGGTCGTTGGCTTATTTGGGCTTTGTCCACAGATAACTCTTACACCAAACATGTTCCTAAGGTTAGTCTTGGGTTCACTGCCATTGTCGTCCACCGGTATCGACTGTCATTTATCTCGCCAGGATCAAGCCGGACCAGAAAATGTTTCAATAATAAGTTTCATAGTTTTCCACGGCTTTTCGGAATCTGAGGTCGGAAGTAGATGTTGCATCCAAGAAAATCGAGTTGACTTCCAAAAAATCTTGAAAATGACGTCTCTGGTCAAGTGCAAAGTCACCATCGGATGTCTCTTTCAGGATGAGAGGACATGTGTTCTGGGACGGAAACTCAGAGATCTTAAAAGTCTGTCTGAACCACTCATTTTCACATAATTCAACGAGGCAGTCATGAAAAAATTTGCGACACTGTCTCTGGGTGCTTATTTCTGAAATCAGTGCTTTGGTCAAGGTGGGTATCGGGAGCCTATATTGCAGGCATGTTGGGCGCACTCACCTTATCCTTAATCCAAGTTTGTGTGAGATGATCTGTTTCGGTTTTCGAGGTACTTTGCAGATGAGTATATAAAAGATCATCTTCAATTATCTGTAGGTTGTAAATCTAGATCCGCTCAATACGCTAGTCGTTGAAATCAATTTTCTATTGGATAGGATTTTTATTTGACATTTCATCGATCATTGATACAATCAAGTACAAAATGAATATCAACTATACCATATTTTTCTGGAGGCAGTAAATGATACGATAAAAATGATGTACCACATAGTATGCTAGACAAATTAGAAATTTTCTAGATGGGTTGGGATGTTGGATTATATTTAGATCGGTCGTGCATTATTTGAAGTTGGAAAATATACTTAGGGAGGAACTACATATTTTCATCGACATTTTCAAATTTTCATATTTATAAAATCTCTCTTTGGCAGACTTTGGAAAGAAGGCAAGATTTCTCCAAGAAAGTTATGGACATCCTTAGCAAGCAAGATAATGCATCAATATAACATACAAGCGCGCTTATCGTCGATCAGACTTTCCGGGGTAATTTCTGTCACCTCTGTACGAATGATCCAACGAAAAAATACCGATAAAGTTGAATCTTTGCTATCGTAATCCTCTTCATAACGCACAAGCGGAACAATTCACACATCATTCTGGAGTCTCAGCATTCACTTAACCGCACATCATCGTTTTTCATTAGATCCTTCATAATTTCTAATGAGGCCTCTGTTAATAACTAGCCAGGTCCGCAAAAGTTTGATCCATTTCTTCGGCGATGGCTTTGTACTTACTTCGTTCGTTCAACAGCTGATCTATAAAGAGAAACAGTGAAGGTCCAATTTTAAAATTGAATATTTTGAAAAATTTCTGATCATTTGGGATTAAGGCGATGCGGTCATCATGCAAGCTGAAAGTCATTCCCATCTCTCTGCGATTCTCTTGGGCTAAACGACGAGTGGACTTGTTATAATCTAAGTTGCATTCGTATTCTCGTCGTTTAGCCCAAATCGCAAGAGAATCGGAGGAAAATGTCAATGAAAATGTAGCTATATTATAGGTTAGGAGGTTCCCGTGATCAAGTTGTTCATATATTTTTATCCGATCTTATTGCAATTTGGCTTGAACGAAAAATAATCAAATACAAGTTGGACAATAACAATAATTCGGCAACTCGTTTAAGACTTCGAATCATCAAAATTCTCATGTGAGATGAGAATAATATTTCTACCCCTCATATTCAGTTTCAAATAAAGAATTCGTGTTCTACACTCTCCAACTGAGCGCTTGTACGATTCAATTAGAGCTTCTCATGTAAAAATAATATTCCATGGTCATATAGGATAATACATATATGAAACTAAATTGAAAATTTTATTTTTATAAGACGTGATACATTGATTCCCAGCTGAAGTTAACACCAACTCTTCACGATATTGATCGAACATTACTTTGAAGAATCATTTTCGGAGTGATTTTCAGGTTCTGAAATGTGAAGCACTGGAGAGAAGAAATCCACATTGGATATCATTTCTCGTCAAAAATGTCACTTTTTTGTAGTTTCAGACCGACTTTTGGAAAGATCTTTTTTCAGAACTATATCAATAATTCCGCGGAAATTTCGATAATTCGGGGATCAAAAATGTGCCAGCCGTAAATCTCACTTCCGAAGATTCTGAGATACATTCTTCGACTCTTTGAAACATATAAAGTGCTAATCAACTCGCGCACAAGTATCGATATTTTCACATATGGGTACCATAAGGATAACACATATATAACGCGGAAGCGTCACACGGACCTGACATTTTGAAGCAACACACGGATCTGACATCTCGCCTCTAAAATTGATCTCACGGCCAAACGGTTTGAGCTATAGCTTTGGGGTTTTGAAATTTTGATTTGACCATTAGATACTTTAGAAAAATTTGAATAGAACCGCTGTAGTCTCGCGATCAAGGGCCGCGCTAGTACCACACGGACCTGACATGAAAATTGAGCAAAACTAGATTTTCGCCAAATACTACTCCGCAAAGTGTGCAAATCAATTTTTTTCGATACTTGAGGGCGTGAAAAAGTTGCGCCTGACAATTTACTTCCAGAATGAATTGCAGTGGGAAGGCCTGGAATGAGGCAAATTCACTTTTATCGAGCAAAACTGAGGGAGTAAAATTTCAAGTGAAATTGCATCACAAAGTGTACGTGCCCGCCTCTCATAGCAATAAGATTTGATGCTTCATATCATTATATTTGATAAGTTTGCCTGTCCGGATCCCTAACGAGCTTCTTGGTGGTGCTGCACGCTCACAAAAGTCGAAAAGTGGAAAAACCACACCACACGGACCTGAAAAATTTTGACCCCTTTTTTGATCATAATATTTTTGGGTAGCGCTGAATCAAACAACTAACGATTGCACCAGGAAGAGCACCAAAAAATACATCAATAATGATCTTTGGGGCTTTTTCTTCTAGTATTTTAAGGCTCCGTGCAAGCAGGCACACATCATTTCAAAGTTTCCACGGAGGTACTCATATGATCAGTATCATGGCGTCCTGATGTTACAACAGGTTTGAATCAATATACCACAACTATATTGTAGATTAGTAAGTACCAGATGTCTAGTCGGCCCCATTCTTCTTTAAAACTTTTGTGATCTCAGGTAAACGACGAGATGTCGCATACAACTCAGGCAATTACAAGAGTGCGAATACTCATCTCGAACTCTGTATCATCAAAATCTTCGTAAGACGTGAATAAAGGGGCATGATGATGAATGGCTCGCGGATGCTCACGGAAGAGAGCGAGTCCCAAACCCAAAAAGGATTCAAAACCCGCAAATTCACGAACTCTCCACGTTGATATTTCAGGGAGAGTGTTTCTGGGCTTGCAAACTCATCCACTGTACAACTGGACATTGATAAGGAATTTATCTTGAAATCGAGTTAAGGTAGGAATCCACCAATTCACGAGTTCTTTTACATCAAAACTTGCAAAGTTTTGTACCATTGTTTATTAATAAATAAAATTCATTTTAAATCATCAGAATTCATTGATAAATGCAAAATAATCCGAAAGATAGGACAATTTTTCTCAGGGATAAGTTTGGACGTTTCAAAATTGAAAGGTTTGAAGTATATTAGTCTACAGAAAAAAAGGATCAGATTGGAGGAGAGATAATTTTTCACACAACCGTGCCTAAAGCACGGCAGATCTCGTTTTTCGCACCCCCAGCCGTGCGAAATAGTATATGTCCGTACTGAGCGCGGTAGCACATTTTGGGCACTAGGACTACGGAAGCCGAGGTGGCTCACCGCTCACACTCACAGGGGGGTTATCGTAAATGAGTAGGTACGCGCTGGCGCGTTTTGAGCGCGAAACCCAGCGTGTAGCTCGGCGTGTAACCAGCGCGAACGATGCGACGTCCGCACTTGAACTCAGATCTAGTATATTCTGGATGAGCGAAATATTCTTTTTTGCAACTGTGTGCGCGAAGTTGTAAAAAAATGAGACTTCTCTTCATTATTTACAGTGCGAGAAGTAATGCGTGAATGACTTCTCGCACAGTTTTACATTTACGCACTGGTGAAGTGTGCGTGAATGTAACTTCTCGCTCTAATGCATTTTCATTCACGCACAGTTCCAAAATATGATGTCACGTCATCCCTCTGAATTTGGCCTTTCTTGAAAACTTCGTTCTCAAGATGATCTTGCTCGGACAGTGGTGCATTTAATTACAACTTCGCGCACAGTTGCAAAAAATAGTATACGCAACACGTGCGAGAAGTTTCCGCACACGTTGCCAACTCGCGCGAGAAGTAACATTCACGCACACTTCAAAACTTCTGGCTGTGCGAGAAGTTCCAAAGTGTGCGTGAATATTAACTTCTCGCACTCGTTTGGCAACTTGTGCGGAAATTGACCTTCTCGCACTTGTTGCGTAATATACTATTTCAGCGTGGAATAGCTTATCCAAGAGGACTTGCAAGCACACACCATCGCTACGAACGATTACGTTGATTTATCAACGAACTGCAGATGGCGACGAGTTTTATTGGTATACCTAGAATACACGCGAATGCGCAGTCATGATCTTTGTGCAAGTTGATCGTCAAAATGAGTAAATGCGATTGCAGTAACGCTCTGTTTTTCCAAAAATCGTCTACGAGATTCACTCACTAGGTCGATTGGATGGTGATAAATGTTTATCAACCGAATTTTACAGCCCGTGGTATGTTTTGAGGTTAGGCTTCCGCGAAGCAAGTGTTAATCTTTCAGGCGTTCCGTCTAATACGGACTCTCGCACGAAATTTATAGGCTTTCTCAAGTTAATTTGTGCTTCATAAGACGATCACTTATTGCCGATGCACTTTGCGAATACACGCCGGCTATAGCACTCACGGTTGTGCTACGCATCGGTTGACTCACTATTCTAGTTGCAACACTACATCATCATGATTCTCATCGATATATTGATTTGCGACCGCAAATCACGAGTCCCTCTCGTCAATCTTATTTTGCACTTGGAAGTTGATTTTGAAAGAGATCCTGATAATTCGATACATACTTTTTCGTACACATTGCAGACGACGCATTATTCACGCTGGCTACACGCCGAGCTACACGCTGTCTCCGTGCTCGGTACGCGCTCAGCGTGTAGCGCGAATTTAAGATAACCCCCCAGAGATACAATTGGAACGCGCGCCGCGCGGTCGGATCGCATAGCGCTCTGACCGCGCGCCACGCGATCTTCACCCAAAAAAAACTTATTCGTGGATTTACGCGGGAAAATTATTCACAGAAGTGCCGCAACATCGGACCAAAATTTTCGGTTTGCCACCGAAGGAATGCTAAAGTTGAGCCTCAGACCCAGGCGATTCGGGACAAGGGCACGGTATACCCATCTAGAACATAAGATTCCATGAACGTATATGATCATGGAATCCGTGGATTCCATGGTCATATATGATCATAAATAAAATTGGTTTCGAAATTGGTCCTTTTCATTACGGAAACGTGTGATATACCAATTTACAACATCAGTACTTCACGGTGATGATCGAATATTACTCAGGAAATTTTTTCCCGAAGTCATTCTCAGGTCTTGAACATTTGAACTACTGAAGAGGAAAAAATCCACATTAAATATCATTTTTCGTCGAAAATGTCAGTTTGTGGGAACTTGTGACCGGCTCCTGGGAAGACTTCTTTTCGGGAGTATACGATCAGTATCGTAACGTATTGATATTAGAATAGGTTTGAATCAATATATCACAACTTTTTGGAATAAAAATAAAATGTTTAGAGCGGTTTTACGTATGATCATATATGACCATGGAATCCTCGGATTCCATGATCATATATGTTCATGGAATCGTATGTTTTACATGGGTATACGTTGGCTGCTCTTAACAGTTTTTTGTCCAATTTCTGTTATATCAAGTTATTGATTGACTCTTGAATGTTACCGAGTCCCGTTAAGCATTGTTATGAATAAATCCTTTTTGTTATAAACAATTATAACAAGATAATCGTGATTTTTTTCAGCCGGAGAGAAGTGTTTGATCATATGTTCGAGTTTAATAGTTTCATATACAGAACCAAATTACCGAGTTTTCCGGGTAAATCGTGGTTGTTGGTAAAAAAACGTGGAAACTAGAGAACATCCGCATGGAGCCTCAGTGAGGACCTTAAGTTTCTGTTCTGTGGTGAGGACGGTGCATTGGCTCTGACATGCACTGCCATTTCGAAATGATGCTTCCGAGATGATGCTTCTTGCTTTCCACGATTTTCCACCACCAATCGTTAATACTCCAATTTTTACTTGGCAGTCCATACATTCATTAGTTTTGGTTACAGATCGCGCCCCGCGCAATCAGAGCGCAGTGCGATCCGACCGCGTGCAGAGCGATCAGATCGCAGTACGATCCGACCGCGCGCCACGCGATCTTGAACAAGAAAAGATGAATTTTTGAATTGACGAATGATGATAAGAACGCTAATGATAGTGCTACTTGGATCAAATGAAGTAAGGGTGTTTCAATTGACCGGAATCTTATTGGATTGCTATGAACGTTTACCCATCTCAACGAAATTATAACGTATTGTAGCTCTCTTTGAAGCTTCTTTTGAAACGTTTGGGACGAGCTTAGGCAAATCTCAACTCGATCAACTGGAGTCGAGATGTCCCAATTTTCCAAAAAAAGAAGAGGCCCCGAAAGGGTGTACAGGCATCCCTTGTTCAACGCGGTTTTGATCAACGCGGTTTTGATCAACGCGGTTTTTGAATTGCCGGAACGTAACCCCCGCGTTGAACGAGGGACGCATGTACCTTAATTGTCTCCACGTGTAGTAAGACTCACTTCCATAATCGCATGGGTTTTTCATGAGACCAGGATATCTCGGTTCCCCAACTCAAGATGAGTGAATGGGTTCCCATGATGAAGAATAGAGCATCAATAGGAAGTCCATGAAAGCAAATTAGGGATATTGCACTTATTTAGTGATATGGGTCTCGTGCAACGAATATCAATGTATTTCAGCTCATTCTTTGCGTCTACGTCTCAACTTTGAGGAGATCATCGCAGAATCGGGGATCTGATTGCAAATCGGAAGTTCGTCTTCGTCTGAAATTTTTCAACCCAGTGAGAAAAGTGAAAAATCTGAATAATGAGCTGAGGAACGTCTCATCTCAATGACTCGGGACCGAGATATCCCGATTTCATGACCAACTCAAGGAATTAAATCTGCATAATGAGCTGAGGAATGTCTAATCTCAATGACTCGGGACCAAAATATTCCGATTTCATGACCAACTCAAGGAATCCTCCGGAATTAAGTTTTTCATACACGTGGGGGAATGCAGATAACTCTGCGTCAGTGGGTCAGGATTCAATTTATGAACAAACCTAGAACTCTCGTAAATAATTCCCTGCGTAAATCCACAAATATTTTTTTCTCTGGTTAAAGATCGCGTGGCGCTCGGTCAGAGCGCTATGCGATCCGACCGCGCGCCGCGCGTTCCACTTGTATCGCTATGAGTGCGAGCGGTGAGCCACCTCGGCTTCCGTACTAGGACAGTTCGTTTGTCGAGCGGAGCGAGACAGACACGGGGATCCTGCAGTGCTCGGAATGGGCTTGCAAGCGAAGTGCGGATATATTTTTTCATTACGAGAACCCTAAAATCCCATTTAAACGCGGCATTTTTTGGTGAGAGTAATGAAAAACTTATTTCGACAATCGGGCGTGAAATTTTCTGCTTCACTCGCGATAATTTCGACCCTCGCCAAGGTTTGGGACAGAAACAATCACTCGGAAAGCAAAACCAAACTTACCGACCTCGTATCGAAAAATACTATTTCATACTATCACCTTTGAAAAATCGCCCGGTAAGTTCTCTTGGCCGCATGATTATAAAATGATTGGCATCAAAAGATAGAACGGTGAAAAACAGGTTTCACAAAATGTGGTCGCTTTTTGTACATTGTTTCCTCTGAAGAATATGACTATCGACTGACACTAGCCAGAAAATTGGGATCTCTCAAAATTAGGCTGGAAACTTTTTTTTAATTTAGTGAAAAATCTTAAGGAGGCTGATAATTATACATTATGATACAATACAATACATTATAATGTGAACGAGACGGAAGGGATTCATCAGTGCTGAGGAAGAATCGACGAGAAATGTGTAGAATGGAAAGACAGGAAAAACAATAATATAACGCTTCTGGTTACGTCTTTCCAATTTTAACGACTGCAGTCATCCAATTAGCGATGTTCACATTAGCATCGCACGTTCATAAAGCATAGTCGTGATCCTGAACCTTCGTTGAGAGGCGCAGAGCGTTCGATTTTGAATAGCATTCTCGAGAGCATTCTAATAGTACGAGACGAATTTGAGCTGAGGCCTTTGGAGTCCAAAAAAGGAGGTCTGACCTTCAAAATTTTGCTTTGATCTAGGTCAGAGGTCTATTTCGGAAGAGCTCTCTTTCGAAAAATTAATAATATTATGATTGTAAAACCAGCATTTTCCACTGAATCCACATAATGCGTGTAGAGTGTATTCCCACTCCGGGAACATCTTCAAAACCTGTTTTGTTGTTTATGACTAATTTTTACAACACGTATTCGTAAATCAAAAAAGCTTTTTCGAAAAATCTGTTCAACAGAAATACTTCCGGTGTGATTTTCACTGACCACGGTGCAGCTGAACGCAATATTTCTCGAAAGAAAGAGACCCTCTGATATTATTTTGGGATTCCTTTCTTCAGTATCTGGGCATCACTTTCCAACAAGAATTAAAGTCGCCAGCCGAGCCGTTTTGGAGGAATGGAATTTGGAACAGTTCTCGAGATGAGACTGGGGAGGCATAAAATATCAGCCCATCCTCGTTGAGTTTGATCCCTAAACCAAGTTGTGTCACTTAAAGTCTCATTCTCACAATACTCAGCTGCTTCCTGGAACAACGTGAGACTTGGTCCATCCATGTGTCACTATGGGATCCTCCAAAAATGCAAAAAATCGATGTTATAGGCTATCAATTAGAGGACATCAAAATCATTTGCGCGGAAATATTAAGAATTCTTCGATTAGTGATACGCTATGAAAGATACCATTCTCAAGATGAAATACCTCCCTTCAAGTCTCTTCCCTCTCCCCTATTAAATCACATACCCCATCATCTTCGCGTTATCAACGTATCGACTACCGTCAATCGGGGTAACTTCGGAACAAAAGTCGCATTTTTTCCGTAAGCCTCGCAAAACTTGCATGTCTCACGTTAGAAGCGCATTGTATCTGTGGTCAATCGAAAGGTTACAGTTTCAGCTTTCGATTGCGGTGTTCATAAGGTCCATTTGGACATCTCTGGGGCCGTATTCTAAATTTTGCCGCAAAGGTTTACCGCAAAATTTAGAATACAGGCCCTGCTCACACAGAAAGCAAACATGTCAGGGAAACGTTTCAGTGGCATATTTCAATGAAATCTTTCAGAAACCTCGCAGAAACATCTCAGGGAATGTTTTTGTAATATTTCATTCTAATATTTCATTGCAATGTTTCAATGAAATCTCCCAGGAACCTCGCAGAAACATTTCAAGGAATGTTTTCATAATATTTCATTGCAACATATCATAAATATCTTTCGGAGAGCTCCTCGGAACATTTCTTGGAATAATACTGAAAATCTTCCAGAAATATTTGTCTGAAAGATTTTTGAGACATTTCAGTGCAAAGTTCCATGGATACAACTTTGAAATATTTCTGGAATCTTGCACAATAATTTTGAAGTAATCTCGTATTGAGAGACTTCTGTAGACTTACTGGAAACTTTCCAAATGATTTTTAAAAGGTTGTCGATAGCTCCCTCGGAAATTTCTACCTTAATATCCCAAGAATATCATTTCCGAAAATTCCTACAATAATCCAACGTCAATCTGTCAAGAAACTCTATTCGGAGAAATTGTCGTGAGGTGTATGAAAGGTTGCTAATACTCTCTCCGCATGAATCAGTAAAAATTGATCCCAATGGGAGGATTTCTTTGATTTCTAGTAAAATTTGACTCACATTGAGTGGTGTTTCACTGTGAATTAATGAAAATGCACTGAACGGAATCAATATTTGCTGATTCGTGCGGAGAGAGTAGATTTCAGAGCCATAATCCAAAAACATGACTTTTTAATATCCCATCATGATTTCCTCGACAATCTTTCAGCAACCTCGCGCTTGAGAATTCTGAAAGATTTTCAAGGGCCCGTAGAAAAATGGGAGGAATAGTTCTGGAGTACTCCACATATAAAATCCTCCAGCAACTCACTTTGAACATTCTTGGAGGTTCCTTGAAGTCTTTTCGAAAGGTTCCTAAGAGCTCCTTAAGAAGTTTCTGAAAGTCTCTGAGAGGATTTTGGGACGGGTCTGGAATGTTCCCGAGGCATTGCTGAAAAGTTTCTGAAATGTTTTTGAAACGTTTCTAAAATGTTTCTGGGATGTTTCTGAAACGTTCTTGAAATGTTTTTGGGAGATTTCAGCATGAATAAAATTCCAAAAAATTTTCCAGAAATTTTCCAATGCCAATATTATAGCAGTATTCATCAAGCGATTCGAATCCTTTTTGAAAACCATCTGTAATATTTGAATGTGTTCTGGGCAGATTTTTACTTGAATCCGACCAATACTACAGTTGGCAGTGCGAAATTGTTTCTGAATATCCTGGAAAACAAAACTATGATGCACCTACATGATCTGTTTTGGTAAGATGAAAAGATTGGCGTGATCCCTGACTTGAAAGTTTGTTCCATTTCATTTCTCCTCTCTTCTCCTTTGAATCCCAATCCCGTATTTCAATAGACAGTTTTCTTTCCCACAAAATCCTTGAGAGAACAAAATACCATTTTCATATCAAAAACTTGGATGGCGATCGTCATTTTATGTATCAAATCGTCAGAAACAAATAAAATTCAATCATCAACTCATTTTCACATCACAAAGACTTGCGTTTGACTAATTAGACGTTTCGAGCCACGACGTGTACGTACAGTGGACCATAACGTCGCAGTCTAGTAGTCCGAAGATCGCAGGTTCAAACCCCACCAGCGACACTCACGTAAAGATATTATTATATAATATTGATAACTACTCTAATAACAATTACTAGAACTTGACACGCGCGCAAGCGCGCTGATGCCGCTCAAAGTTGAATTTTAGAATAAATGAGGATGATACCCCATAGATTTGAATATTGATATTGATATCTATCGATCTTTGATGAGTTCGAGAGGATCCGAATTACCATCCAAGACTTTTGGTCAAACTGTATGGTTGAAAAGTTTTATGGGTGTATGTGTATGTGACAGATTATCACTACGGGCCGTCTTATTCTCGAAAACATGTTCTTGTGAAAAATTCTTGAATCCCGATATCTTGTAACGGTCGTTGGCACGGATGAACTTTTACACGTATGCAATTATATTTAGAGTATCTTTGTGAGTGTGCATTTCTCTCTGTTGGTCTCTTATTCCTCAACATACGCATCGCTTCTAGAAACTTTCCACAATAAAAAAGCTCTTCACAAGTTCACAACACCAATTTGTTGGTTGCATTTTGAATAGGCGCGCCCTTGACTTGACATTGATCTCGGCAAAGTACCATACTATTCACGCGAGCAACATTCTAATGAAACTGCAAAAACTTGAACACAATTGAGATCTCATCTTGGTGATACACGTAATAAAAACACAAAAGGTGAGAGTATGGGCGTGTAAACAATTTTCTAAATCCAGCGATCCTCATCAGACGTCCTCAGTATAGACTTGTTCAGCAACTCAATGATGCAGCTGCCCGCCCAAATAGCATCCTTGATCAACTCGTCGTCAGTAGTGCAACTAATCTTGCTATGAGTCTGGAAGCGTCGATGATAGAAAAACAATTATATCTCAAGTATTTCGAGAGACTGAACGAGAAAGACGTCGGAGTGTGTTTGTGATGCTCTGACACGAACAATAAACTGAGCTGCTGTAGAAAAATAATGTCTCGGCCTACCTCTTTATCCTCATCAATGATTTCTTCAACGTTAACCTTAAGAAGAAGAAGAAGAAGAAATTCTCTTCAACCCGAATCGATACAATTTGTCTCCACAACCTCCATCTAATTCTATTCACATCATGATATATAGTTGATATGATAATTTCACCATTCGTATGCAAGCAAAATCACAAAGCTCGCGAGTCAAACGTGGTATTGAATCGCATTGCTACACATTAACTTGAGAATACAACCGTAAACCGTAAGGTCTCGACTACTCTTGCAACGATAATATTTCAGTTTTTGCTGGTTATGTTGATGTTTACTATTCCGATTCCTGTCATCGTCGATTATTTGCAAAATAACAGGCTATTTACGAGAAATCGCAAAATTTCGATGCGACTGACTTCTCGATTGTACTGCGGATTAATATAAGGGATTCAAGATGTTTAATTCTGAATAAACATATCTGAATGTGAATACCCGCAATTTCAATATGGAATGACTTTTTTTGCTCAACCGTCGCAATATTCATTATCTCGAATTCCCGCAAATGTTTCAATGTGATGTCTCTGAAACGTTTCTGAAATGTTTCTGGGACATTTCTGATACATTTCTGAAAGATTTCCAGAAATGTTTCCATGAAAGCTTTCAGAAACATTTCCCAGCCGCGGACAGGACTATATTCCAGAAATGTTTCATTGAAATACATATTTCTGAGACGTTTCTGAAATTCTTCCATGCTGTGTGGGAGGTTGGAGCTATGAACGCTAAAAGTCATGTTCCAACGTTAAACACGGACTGGCGTAACTTTGGAACAGAAATTGTCATCATTATTCATTCGTTAATTTATCCATAAACTAGGTCACGCATTCTATTTTCACCATCAGTAATCGAAAGACGAGTGTCTTAGCTTTCCATTGTCCTACTGTAAAAGTCCATTTGGTTGAAATCAACTCCTATAATCAAGCATAGACATCTTTAGCATACCTCACTGCCCGCGTCGAGGCTAACTCCCGATGAGGAAAATACCTTCACAGTCGGTTTCCGAGAAAAACTGCCATAACTCGGCTTCCGTGGGTCAAAATGAGACGTTCTTTGGCTCATTTTGAGACTCTCGTCAACGACTACTCAAGTGAGTAGGATTTAATGATGATATAGAAATTGTGAGATAATTGAGAGTGCATGAACAAGTGTTCCAAAGTTACCCCAGTTTCTGAAAAAAAATACGTACATGTCAGTTTTTACTCTACAAAATTGAAACTGGCTAAGGATACTCCAGTGTAACGATGGATTCGTCTAAATATGTGTACAGACAAGTGAAATCTAGCTCAGCTATCTTGGATTCGACCTACTCAAGTCGGTACTACACTACTTTTTCTGAGAGACTTTCTGTTGGATTGAACTCTTGAGAAAGTCTCTTTCAAATACCACTCACAGATGATGAAGGCCCTCGCGCCAATGCAAGACATTGTTTATGCGTGTCAAATCTGTCTAGCCAACTGTGCATGATAACCACTCTTCCATGGGTTATTTCAAAATTACCCCCCTCCCCTCTGTTCCAAAGTTACCCCGGATGACGGTATTTCGAAGGAACATCGCACTAAAATGACTGGTTTTCAGGCTTGTAGACGTCATAACTCTATTTTCATGTTTTTGACTGGCGACAGATTTTTCCAAAATGCTATTACTGTATAATGAAGGTGTTTAACCTGATCTCGGGGATGCTATGTTGATGCACTGTGCGTAGAAGTACTTACATTTTGCGCAAAGTTGCTGACTTTTACTCTCACTTTATAAAAAATTATACTTCGATATACATGGGGGTGAAACCTATTTTTCAAACAGGTACTATTGTCTCACCAGAGTATGTTTTTGAAGTTGAAAGATGGGAAAGCAAGAATTTTGACAGTTTTTCGTTTTTTTTTATTTTTCCCTCTCTCATGATTCCATGATGTTCCATCGTGTTCCTTGCAATGATTAGATAATCTTCAGAATTCCTCCAGATTTTTTTGATACAATACAAGTAAAGTATCACAAATTATTGGGAAGCGATTATGTTCCGTAAAAGCTATAGAATAGTGAAATAGTTTCGAACGTCTTTGAATGTGCAACGCGCAAGTGCATGAACTATTTCCTTGAAAGTTTGAGATAAATTTTCGCCAGTCCGAAGTTCCCGCAGAACCGCAACCAGACACGCACCGGAGTACATTCAGGTTTTCCAACAATATCTAATTTTCAAATCATTGCAAACGCTTTTCGGACCAAATTATTGAGTTAGCGCGCTTCTCAATAAAATTTCCAATCATTTGAGCTTTGTTGCGTCTCAAAACTCGGGATATAATTTGCGAGAGTTGACAATCGGCAATCTTGTCCTGTCGCTGCTGCATCATAGAAACCACGCTGCCATGCACGATTGCCGTTTGTCAAATCTCGCAAAATATATCCAGGGTTTTGAGACGCAACAAAGCTCAAACGACTAGAAATTTTTTTGGGAAGCGCGCTAACTCAATTATTCGGACCGAAAAGTGTTTGAAACTATTTAAAAATTAAATACAGTTTGAATTATGCTATGCAAATCACTGTGGCCTGGCACTATCTATAGAGTAGTAAGCGAGTAGTGAGCAGTACGGACTGGCCAGTTTTTAAGACTAGCGTAAAACTTTCACAATCAACTTTGCAGACGATTTACAATTTCAAAAATCTACGGTGTCATCTTGAAAGTAGAGAGGGTCAATTTTATTACACTATAGAATAACTTATATTTCGAAGCCCAAATGTCATTCTTCATTTTGATACATGACTGGAGGAATTATCTTATTGTTAGTAAGCATTTTCTCCGTTACATCTTTGACATCCAACCCATTCATCGATACCGATCTTGTTCCTCAAGAACAATCAACCTTTATCTCATGTACTGATAGAATGTAACTTGCAATATGAGAATGAGAATTGCTAACATTTTGATTTTCAATAGTGTCCCAGTACTATTTCGTGATGCAACGAAGAATTTTGACGGAAAAATCACTAACTACTTTCAGGCATCTGTATACGATTTGACTTCAACAAAAGTTACGAATTTTCATCTTGTACCGTTAGGGTAGCCGAAAACTCGAGAGGAATGAGATTCCGAAATGTTTTCAGTGATATACGGTGTATACAGTATTCATTCAAGAGTCCACGCTGTTTTTGCTCTCAAACTGAACGCGATTGTAATGAGAATACCTTTGATAAAAATATGGACTCTTAAAAATATCTCGTACACTCACTTTGTTTCGACAGGGAGCGCTGACTTTGAACATCTCTCAGCCTGGATTGAATTTTTTGCGCAAGGACAGGCAGTCGGGTTGACAAACCTCGTCTCAATAACAGATGTACTGGTTGAAGATGGAATTATTTCCTGGATATATGCTGATTATTTTTCCTATCTAATTCCTACATTTAGCTTACAGAATCACGCAAACTCAAGAAATTGAATAAAGTCATCGAGTCTGTTTTGCAAAATTTTTATTATAAATACAAGGAAACGAACAAATAATTTGTTTGCATTTACAGCTCATACAAGAAATCTGAAACAATAGATTGGTTGTGCTGATTCGTTTCCAAACATACTCTAAATCAAGAATCATTCGTCAGTAATTTATCATTAAAATAACAGAAAATACGTAGGAAAAGAACGATGGTGCAGAAATCTGGGGGTATAATTATGGTGCACGCAAAATTTATGCACGCCTTACTTATGGAGTACGAAGACACTGAAATAATGATATTGCATGAAATGAAAAAAAGAATGGACGACCGCCAATGATTATTTGCGAATGCTGAGATGGCGTTTTTTGGATCGTGGTAATCTTCTTTCTTCATATGACCTGATCTGCGCTGGCATCGAGCTGAGACTGCTGTTCTTCCTTCGTCGTTTTTGGTGCCTCGGTAAGTTCTTGATATTACGAAGTCTAACCAACCAATTCGGTGAAAGTGAGATCCAAATCGTCGCAGATATATTTGTACTTCTCCTTTTCGTGAACAAGCTCGTCTGTAAATTATTTGATCATGGTCCGTTTCATTGTGGAAAAGTCGTGCCACGGAAAATCGCGGAAAATTCATGATACTCAAAGGCGAAGGGGATTATACCACTTGGTCCCCCTCCCCCTTTTTTTGAACGAAAAATAAGAAAATTTGAGTTTACTTTATTGTCAACAAATTCCGATACCTCTTAGAACTATTGCGAAATTTGAAACATTTTTTGATAATTTGTCCAGGACTAGATTCTGATAGCCGAGGATAATGCACCTCTCCGTTCGAATGGACTACAAGCTCAATTCAAAAGCTACGAGAAAATCGAAGACAGGACTTTTTGTGCCATTTGGAATTCCACTACCGTACAAATTCTAAAAACTAAACCGCTGTGGACTAACAAGGTCAAACTATAGACAGCAAAGGACGCGAGTCTCCTGGAAAACCACTTGGTTCTCTCACTTGCGATGAATAGGGCACACGCACTGGAAGCATTCAGAACTAATCATAAAAATACAGAGTGTAGCGTGGAATACCCGAGCCGCGAAATGTGTTGAAAAACGCCAGCTATCTGTTCAGAAAGGTCAAATCGCGTTGAACTAATTCATCTTTTTAAGATACTGGCGGTACACAATTTAAATTTGCCGAATTCGTACATTCGATTATGAGAACAGAATTGTAAATTTCATAACGATGAGAGGTTTTGAGTCAAGGTGCATCATCCTCTAGGTCCGATTCGATACCTGGGACTCTATCATTGTTTTGAGAGTAATGATCGATCGATATGAAAAGGTAATCATGGTACTTGAGTTTAACTCAACAGAGGAAAATAAGATTTTGTAATTTTTAAAACGAGATTCGGATGATTGTTGTGGAGCATTGCGAGGCAATAGCAGGGTAGAAGCTCCACGGGTGCAAGCTCAGTTTACACAACTCTTGTCCGCGACTTACTTATATTAATGAAGTAGTAATGAAGCGAAATGTGTGTAAGCATTATTTTAGCAGCGTTAGTAGCTGTGGCTTGTTAGGTTGGATTTATACGCCGTAGAGCTCAAAGAAAGCATTGTCCAGGCCGTCACCGACTTCCTTATATTTCTCCTTCTCCGCCACCATTTCATCTGCAACGTGCAAATTCATTTTCAATAAGCTGATAAAATTGAGCATAGAATAGAAACGCATCCAAGATATTTGGATGAGTGAGCAATGACGAAAGCATTAGAACAGAAGAGATGGAAAGTACCCTATTCAAGTAGAGGGGCTGTTTGGGAAATGAGAAGAGTTTCAATCAACAAGTTTGCGTTGTTCCCGGGTGAATGAGACTCGAACGATATTATTTAGAATGAGAGCTGGCTTCTCTGACGCGGGAAGCATTTTTCGGGTAGTCTTGTTTGATAAAAACAGCCTTCAGTATAGCAATGGGTTCGTTTTGAAATTCAACATCAATTGATCTGTTCTTTGCTGCAGTTGTCTAGCTGTAAATGTTCAAACGTCATTCATCAGGTCTCACCACCTTCTTTGAAAGCCGGGGTAGAATATGATATAGATGATGATGAACATAGAGAATAGAATATAACTCATTTGTTGGGCTACTTTGTTAAGAACGGAACTGATTCACGAGAGCTTGGTACCACTGTTCGTTCTCAAGACGAAGAGGAAATAGAAAATTTCGGTGCGGTTATCGAAAGAAAGAACATTTTGGGATATGCAAATAGCTTTCCATATGTCAAGAGCGCTGTATAGAAGACTATGCAACAAATAGTGTCCGCGTTTTCGAGCATCATTCGAAGAACTGGAGTTCAGGCAAAGGCGGGCATTACCGCTTGGAAGAGCGGAATATTAGAAATACCGAGTGGATGGAATTATATGTAATTTAGCACGTACTTGTTCATCAAATGCGTAGATTGAGACTGTTTCGTGAATAGAGAGTATGTGATAGAAGTTATAGGGAAAATATTTGCATGCTGTTAACTAACTAAAGCAAAAACAGACTATATCATACTCTATTTACAAAAGATCAGTACATTTCACTTACCTCGAAAACGTTATTTTTAAAATTTGGATCAATTTATGTAGATCAACCGAACAGTTAGAAATTTGTGGTGTTCAATTTAGCACAAGATGGGTAAAAATGATAGTTCTCATTGTGTTAGTACCGGATTAGTATTGCGGTTAAATTGAATTGTTAATGCATTTTTAAAATAATTATCGCAGAAATTAAATAAAAAACACTCTTCAAAATCAAAATATATATTAATATAAACATATTTATAATAATAAATATATGTAATTAATATTACAATATTAGTATAGTGATTTCAATCGCTCGTTTCCGGTGTAAATTAATTAGCTAAATATACACCTCTAAATTCTTTTATGAACAATATCGGATTCATTTGAACAACGAGGTATAAACGTTCAGACACGGAGGAAAAAATGATCGTGTTACTTTCGTGCAAATATTTGATTTGCATTGTACAATTGTTTTCTAGATTCTCTTACGGTTTCATAAATCCTACGAGGTCGACAACGAATTTCGAAACAATTGAGATAAGTTACTTCTTACGATAAAAAGTGTAGAAAACTGTAACAGATCAAAAGATGGAAAGAGAATTTCAGTATGATAGCCGGAAAAAATTCGTAACATGCAAGTCCGGTTTCTCCTTTGGTTCATCGTTCAGGTATTCCATCAAACAAATCTTCCACGTCCAATCACGAGTGTCAACTCGAAATTTGGAAGCCCTTTCCAAAGGAAACGGAGAATCCGATATGATTTATTATATATCCAAGTAAATATGACATTTCGGTGACTCCTAAGAGATTGAATTTAGCATTTCAGATCAATTTAAACCTCTGGAAGATATGAAAAAATTGCGTCACCTTATTAAATTTCGAAGATACTTTTAACATCACTAACAAATATTTCTCGAAATTCGAATCGAAATCGCTATGGAAATATTGCACCATCGGTCTCCTATAGAATGTAAGGTAGAAAAATCCGTGCTTAAAAGGAATATTGATCACGGTAGAATCTCACTTGCACAGGAAGACAAGAGAAGGCAGTGTATCATGTACGATACATCAATGGAGGCGAAGTACTCGAAAAATTGCCGATATTCGTTTCGACCTTGGTATCATTATAATTTTAAATATTTCCTTCAAATACATTGCCGAAGCTTTCGAAAAACGTTCGTCTCTCAGATATTTCATTCATCTAGAGTTAATGCTCTTCAGAAATTTTTTGCATTTCTTTACTGATTTTCGAGACTATATTGATCAATTATTCTCGATCGTGAAGGAATCCTTCTTGATAAAATTTCATGGGTTGTGCTTTCTGATATCACACCATAATAGACCAAAGTAGTACCTATACAAACGAATTTAAAATAGGTCTCGAATAAATCAAATTCATCCACTCGTCACATTTTTGGTGAATAATCATTCTTGAGACACGCAAAAATGACGCTCAATGAATTCAAAGAGGAAAATTTATACAAATAAGTCGAGAGGATCGCGAGAAAAGTCGGCTTTTTCGAAGAATTATTCGAATTATGTAGAATTAGATGTTCAATACTCGAGTCTCAAATAACACTAGAGGTATACGCAAGATAATTTTTTCATCGGACGGTTAAGTTTCAATTCCTTTCTCTTTTTTTCTTCTTTTTGAATGCTCAGGTCGAGCATTATTTGGTCCCTCGTATTAATTTGTCATCAAAGTTCACGTTAACGGAATTTCTCTTTTTCCACTTGCAAAGAGCAGCAACGTTTAAGCCTGATGTGCGCAGTTTTTGTTTTTGTCTCACATTATATGGGTATTTTGCACCACAACGAAAACCACAGCAGGAATATTTAGAAGCACACTCTACATATTCTGGATGTCATGCAGGGTCGCCTCCATCTCGTTTTGCAGCATTCTGTTTTTTTCTCTTTCAGCAACGAGGTCGTCTGTAAAGATCACTGGTTAGCATCACTCACACGGAGACAAAACTAAGACGCAACTTCGGTGCAAACGCTTGTGTTAGGAGTTTCTTTGTTAATCGACAAAAATAAAATTAGGAAAATTGCACTCCACGTAAATGAATAAAACAACAACAAATTCAATTCAAGATTATACGGGTCAGCGCGGGCCATGAGTTGGGGATATTAGACATCGAAAGCGTTTAACGGACATTTGAGTCGCGCTCATTGCCATTCATAATTCAGCGTAATTTTTGTATCATAATCAAAACACGGCGATACTGATGGGGTGAAAAACCACGTTACGCAAAATCCTAACATCTATGGGAAATGCCGATAATGAGGATCTACACTTGTAAGACGTGATAATCATTCTAAATTAAAAGGTCAAAATGAAAAAATAGAAATTGATAACGAAAATGAAAGTCATATTTGGAGAAATCCTAGGGAATAGTTCCAAAACTATAGACAATGAGACAATTGGACTGACGACAAACTCTTATAATTTTGTAGGGTTCTCATGACGAGCTCAGTCGTTCTAGGCGTTGAGGACTCATTACTGTCGCCTTGCTCGGGAGGACAACAATGTCCACTCGCCATAAGAACCCTGAACCGACTTCAGAACAAAGCCGTTGGTAGAACGAGAGGAAATATGGAAAAGTGGAATTAGAAGAATTAATTCATTTGACAAAGCGTCGTTCCTACAGAATAGATTTTAGCTCTATCAAGTTCTCAAACTACTGCGTAGCATTAGTAAGAATGCGTATCTCCTTGGAATGAAACTACAATTTCGAATTCTAATTTAGATAACCAGTTTTGAGTAGTCGACGTCATGGAAAATTTCCAGTTCGATCAAGATTTTATAAAATGTTGCGTACTTTAATTTTCCAAAGAAATACAAACCTTCCAGCCTGTCGACTTCCTTCTGTAGCTTCTGGACTGATCTTTCAGCGAACTCGGCGCGGGCTTCGGCCTGTGGAGAATTCATCAAGTTATCAAACTGTATAATCAAATTTGAAAAGTAAAATTCACATGAGAATTATATTGCGTTTAATGTTAAAAAGTCAAATGCAATTTCGAAAGTACTCAAAGGGCATCAGTCAATCATGTACAGTGTATATCTCCTGGGACAATCAAAATGTTTGAGTGAGCCGTGTTGTTTTGATAGCAATGCGATCTCGGAACTTTCTTTAAAAAATCGAAAAAACCGGAAACATACCTTAAAATCTAGAAATTGCTGAAAACTGATACACTTGAGTCATAGCTTTTTTCATCACACTTGAACATGAGAATAATATGAAAATGGCCTTCTGGATTAGCGATATCTCATTACCATGCTTCAAAATGAACAATCTGTGCTAGACGATCGAAATTTCCTCTGATTAGAATGGCGTGATTTTTATACCGCCTTGCATCGAATTCACAAAGTGTTTTCCAATTAATTAAAATACAACCTTTCGATCGGCACGTAGCGAGTGTTAGTAAAATCGAGTATTATTTCAATCATTTCTCAAGTCTGGCAAAAGCCAACACACGCATGCTTTCAATCTGACTTACTCACGATGATGTGGGTGCATCTCTATTAGCTTCATTTTGCATCGACACGGTGCCGTTACGACATTCAAAAGGATTCAAGTTTGACTGTGACACTACAAGTTAAAATTGGATACATGTAACCCTTTTTGGGTGGAAAATCGACGAATAATTCACGATTCACGGGGGGTTGTTCAGCTCCATGAAGCTACCGTTGACGATTTGAATACCGTGCAAGTAAAATCAACTTTTCACTCATTCCGAAAATAATAAGAGTGACGAAATAAAATTGACTAGAAAGATTATCAAGTCTTTTTCATTCTTTATTTCATGAGCTGCTCAGTCTCCTTTACTTTTCATTGATGACTCACCTCTTTTAATTGACTGTCAAGAATCTTGACTTGGCCTTCAAACGATTCTTCTCTTTGCGTAGCCTGGTTTGGTAGTGAGCGTGAAGAAACACAAGAGAACACAAATCATCCAGATTAGTTCAAGAAAGCAGTAGGATTAGTGTATTATAATAATAATGATGATAAAATTATCAGGTTTGGGTAATTCTTGTCAAGCGATCAAACGACACTCTCAATCAAATGCGCCCATCGCATAGTTATGTCAAGTTCGAACACAACGGGGTTCATAAGCAAACGAGCGATGTAGCGGCATGTCGACTTTGAATATTGAATACCAACGTATGGAAAGAAGTCATTGAGCTTCTCGGTTTGATGCCAAAATACCAAAATTTGCCGCGTTCAAGAATGGCGTGACCGAAATACTCATTCCATGTTGATAGTTAATCCGCCTAAGGAACCATCGCTGGTTAGCCATGTCCTCGAGAATTGTGGGAACAATAAAAACAAAACTAGTTAGTGATTAATAAATGGTAAACAGGCACTCCCGAAAACCGGGTACCTCTTTTAGACGAGTGGTCAGAGTTTTAATTTGATTCTTGTACTCTTCTTCACGCTGATTGGCCTGTTTGTAACAATTGAATATTTAATCAACATTCCATTCTGACCGATCGTAAATGATGAATCATTTCTAAAAAGAATATAGTTGGATCTTACGAAGCTTGTTACAAATTCATTTTGAACATTATCGATCAAAGTCTTGGTATACACAAGTAGAAACTAAGAGTTCGTTTTCTGGTTGAACTTTTAATCAAAAAATGCAATACTCCCCGTCATATAAAAATCAACATTTTGTTGAAGACTCTGAGCCTTGGCTCTCAACTTTTACATTTACTTAACATGTTCGCTGGGGTGGGCCCTGCCGCACCGGGGGGAAGATCACCGATTTCACCCTCCGCAGCGAACGTGTAAGGGTTATTCCAGTTAAGACCGTCCAATGAAGTAAGGTCAAAAAATTTGATTCCCTCTGGAATGAAGTATATGATTGTAGAGCTAAAATAAGGTGACACGTGTTCTTTTTTTGTTCAGTCCAGATCGACTTTGCATCGGAGCTATGCGAATTTGCAGTTTGGAGCCGAAAATTGAGGTTGGCGTTCTGAAATTGGTAAAAGCCTCACAACAACTTTGCCCTTAATGGGTCCTTTGAGGTGGGGCTCCATAAAGAATACCAAACAACGTATTCTATCAGAATAGAATCCTATGCTACTCAAAATTTCTCATAGGGTCCCAAAAAGCACCAATTTGATAAAAAATGAAAAAATGTAATTACTCAAAAACACAAATTCGTATTCCTTTGCATTTTCCTTCAAGAGTACTTTGAACGATGTCAAACATGATGCGTTTGCTCCGATAGGCGCTAAAAGAAATCTTCTAAAATAAAATTTTTAAAAACCAAATTACTGTTGGAATACGGTAAACAACTACTGTGGAAAGGTCTATTTCCTCTGCCAAGAGTATCGTCATCCCATGGAAGTGTCCCAAGATGATCAATTTCGGGATCTATCGCCTAATCCTGTTTTTGAGTGATTACAGCTCAATTTAGCGATAGATCCCGAAACTGATGACTTAGGACTTTTCCATGGGATTACGGTACTCTTGGAAGAGGAGATAGACCCTTCCACATCAAATGTTACCGAATTTCAACAATCATTTGGTTTTTAAAATTTTTTCTTCAGAAATTTTTTTTAGCGCCTACCGGAGCAAACGCATCATACTTGGCATCGCTCCAAGTACTCTCAAAGAAGAATGCAAAAGGATACGAATTTGTGTTCTTGAGATAATTGCATTTTTTCATTTTTCATCAAATTGTCGCTATTTGGTACTTTATGCGAAATTTTGAGCACCATAGGACTCTACTCTGATAGAATACGTTGTGTTTGATATTTCCCATCGAGCCCCATCTCAAAAGACCCATTAAGAGCAAAGTTGTGGAGCTTTTACCAACTTCAGAATGCCAATCTCAATTTTCGGCTCCAAACTGCAAATTCGCATAGCTCCGATGCAAAGTCGATCTGAGCTAAGCAAGAAAACACGTGTAACCTCATTTTAGCTCTAGAATCATATACTTTATGGCGGAGGGAATCTAATTTTTTGACCTTGCTTCATTGGACGATCTCAACTGGAATAGTCCGTTAATTGATCCATGGGAATTATGCGAATGGATATTTTGAAAACACAACTATCCATCCATTTTCCTTTTGAAAAGTCATGGACCCCATTAGGGATCATAATCCATTAACACATTAATAGTTAAAATCTGATGGATACATACCTTTTCTTCTGATACTTCCAAGGACTTGAGGTTGTTGCCTACTACGCGCAACTCTTCTTCTAGCTCGACAATTTTCCTGAAAGAATCACAAATTTCAATGAACCAGTATTGATTTTCTGGAAACAAGTATACAAGCACGAATCAAATGTGGATGTCTCTAGTGCTTTCCGATTTAAATAAAAATGAGTTTAAGGTTTTTCACTATGATTTTATCAAAGGTATGAAGAAATAAGACAGGCAATATTTTGAGCCTTTTCAGCAGGCATCTCCAGTTTGATTTGTCAACTTTTTCTCGGGGAAAGGAATAAAAGTACTGGAGATTGGTTTACGTTCCGCCAAATAAGTCGGGCATTCTATTTCATACAGATACTTCCTGAAATGAAGTCGAGGAAAACGGCTGTTACTTGGATATTGAACGACTGTCTGCGTAATTAGCCGAAAATTCGAAATTTCTCCAATTTTAAAATTGATCGGGAGCGCACGCCTCGTCATTTTCTTCAGTTGTGTGAAATTAATCACAGAGAATCATATCAATAAAAGTTCATTTCAATAATGTATACAGAGTTGTAACTTTTCTGAATGAGTAAGTGTGAAAATGTGATGCATTTCGAGGATATCTCGTAACATTCTGTGCTCTGTAAAGTGGAACACATTCATTCGAATATTTAAAAAATTCTTATCGGTAACACAGCAGAAGCGCATTGATTAGCCACCATTTATTGAACACAAAACACAACAAATTCGTGCGGATCCGACGAACTAATTCTGATTTCGAAGAAACCAGTCTGTTTCAAGAGGTTCACTAAGGAAAGATTCGAGTCAAGTATAATGGAAGGGCAAGCGAAAAAGCAAATGCCTCGGAAGACTTACGTCTCGGATAGCTCAGCTTTTTCCTCTGCGCGTTCGAGGTCTTGTTCCATCATCTGCAATTTTCTAGCAACCTGCGATGGACAGCCAACAAAAAAATCATGCTCAATGCAAAACAGACAAAATTACAAGTGTTGGGTGTAAAAGGGTTGGGAATTGAGTGAGTTGGGTTGTATCATAAGCATGCTTCAACATAGTTGATTATCTCCATCCGGTCCACAGCTTGCGATGATCTGGAAATAAAGTATTTTGCCTCTTGCGTAACAGTTTGATTGAGGCAAAAACAAAGTAAAAACCAACTTCGACTTCTCGTATCTTCATCAAGATATTATAAGAAAAGTGCTCAAAGATCGATTTCTCTCGTAAAATTGAGAACACATATTCGAAAATAAAACTGCTATATTCGAAGTGAAAGTACTTCGTTTTTTCCCTGTTGAGGACATTCGGAATTAAAGCGGTCTATTACTCCCCTACAGAGGCAGCAAGACAAAAAAATACCTCTTCAAGCGTTTAGGGAGCAAAAAGTCGATTAACGATCCTCAGCAGGCGAAATGTAAGTGCTTTCCGTTCGCTATTCGTGAAGAAGATCTCGAGAGTCGAAGTGTGATTGGATCCAATTTTCATCGTCATACATCAGAGTGAGCGTATATCTCGCTTGTGAGTTTTTCACTACATCATGACGATCATGATCCTAAATTAATCAAAAAATCCAAGCCAAACAGTCAAATGTGTGAGAACAAGGTGTTGAGCCGCACATACAAAAACACACGGTTCGCTATGGTTAAAAAAAATAGTGTGTGTCTGCTTACGACTCGCCAGCCTCGGCACGTTCTTCGGCACGCTCCAGATCGGCTTCGACCATGGCCAATTTACGGGCAACCTGCATTAAGGACATAATGTGTCACCGCCATTGATCAAATTACTCTGAATATTTTAAGCTTTCAACTCTTCGGTATCATTTCTGATGCGATTCGATGGAGGAAGTGAGATTTTCACTCTGATTCATCCGAAGATCTCAGACAGTAGTCATGATGAATGGTGGGATGGAAAAAATGTCAATACAATTGATAAAAATGACCAAGCTCCCATAAGCATGACGCGAGTCACTAAATGCTCACAGTCATTTGATCAAGCTTCATGGAGAGTCAAGTTCTGTGATGAAAAAGATAATGAAACAAATATCACGTCGAGTTTTAGAAATTGGTATCGTCAGCTAAGGTGAAATAGCTCCCTAATTTTTTGAAGTTGCTCAATGAATTTATGTGAGATTAAGCGCACTTTCGCTTGAATTATGGCTGCTTTGAGTTAAAGAAGATGAAATTTTACTGGAGCGCTTCTAAAACTGATATTTGTCAACATTTGACATCTTGTACATTTTGCCCAAGAACCGGCTAAACTTCAAGATAGGATAGCTCTAAATTTTTACTAAAATATATTTACTGAAATATATTTCTGAATTCCACCATCTCACAATTTGAAAGCTTGAAAATTCTTTTGCACCCTTGAAACGCAATCCAGATTCTTATGGCAGTACAGACATCCCTTGATAACCGCTGTTTTGCTCAACCGAGTTTTTTGAGATGCACTTTAATTTTGGTAACCGCGGTTTGGGTCTCAGTAACCGTGGTGTTCTCCACGCCAACACTTTTTTTCCAAAAGATTTCAGAGCTTCAATCGATTCGTGCTACTTCTCTATCCCTCTTTGGTCACCATATTATACCGAATAGTCATTCGCAGTAGAATAAAATAAAAAATTTTGAATCTTTGTCGACCAAAGAATCGATATTCTTTACCTCTTATGATCTTTTGTTTGGATTTCATGCCAAAAAATACCAAAACTCTTGTATAGATACACGGATCGTGAATGACAACATTTGAGAGTCAATGTAAAAATGACAGAAAAGAGGGAACAAGTATTGCCACCCAAAGAAACCCCCACTGGGAGACCAAGAAAATTAACAAATTTCGAAAGAGAACTCAAAATTTTGGATCAACTTGAATTGAGCGCGAAAAAGCAGAAGTGGCACGCAAATACGGAGTTGATCAATCAACGAAAAGAAATATTCGTGACAGAAGGAAACAATCACGGATGGCTGATTTTCATAATTAAGAAGGAATTTATTATTTTGTCGTGTTGTACTATAGTTTTACTATGGTTTTGAGTTCAAGGAGATGGGGCTTTAAAGATTGCAATGAGTTGTAATTTGGATTTTTTACTGTCAGTACCCCATTTTAGACAGGAATCCGCGGATGTTGGAACAGATCCCCCCTCTTCCCGTAAGCCCAATGCTTTGGTAACCACGGTGCCTCTTCGGACCGTATCCCCCGCGGTTACCGAGGGACGCCTGTAGATTTGTCAACAGTTCGTGCAATATCACGTAGGACAATCATCTTTCTATACAGATTTTTTGAGATTCCTAAATCTCCTAGATAATTCTTAGAAGCCAGCACCAAGGGACCTACGGCATCCTACGTCACGTCATGTATGGAAACCTTGATTATGGGAGATCGGTCTTGAAGAGGCCTGACCGTAGTATCTGTATTGGACTATTACATCATTCGTCCAGACCAAGATGACCAAGCAGGTCTGAAATCTTCAGAATAAATGTTTATTGTAGAAGACATTCTTTCAATCCATCATATTTTCTCCAAATCCATCAAGTACAGAGGCTGAATTCGTTGTCCGTCTCGTGTCTTCGATTTACTCGACTACATAGCCATAATAAATGAATGATTATCCCAATGAAATTCAGACAGCAAACTCATGCTGATATTTCATGAAAACATCCCCAGGAAAGAGAGGGAATGAAATGCTCGCATTCACACCTGATGAATTTTACAAGAATTCAGCCTTGGTACTTCATGAAGGATAGAGTTGGGGGGAATAGGAAGCTCACTCACAAAACTAAGCTGTAAGTAATTTGTTAGTACCACATCACTTCATACTATACTGTGGACGCAATTCACAAATCTTCTAATTTGTGATGACTGTGGGCTGTTGTCAAATGAACATTGAAACTCTGTACAAGGGACACACACAAGGAAGTTGGAATTTCCGGGCCCCGCCATGATGCGAAACTGTTGTGTGTGTGTTTGTGAAAAGAGTGAAAGAGAACGGAAAAATTGATGGCATACTTCGAATCGTAGACTCGACGAGCCACAGTGACAAAAACTGGCCTTTGGCACTTTCAGGGTATTGCAATTATTTTAAAATGAATTAAACAATGAATTCATTGGTCGATTCATCATCTTGGGGTGTCACATTGGCTAACAGAAATGCAACACAACTAATTTTTCATCAAACGCGGCATCTTCCTCGAGTACCCCAATAAATAAGTGTAATATGTTGGTGTTGAAGGTTTGAAGTTTGTTTTCAGGAAAATTGAATTGATTTATACGTCGATTTGTCTATTCAAAGAACCATTGTAAGGTCCTCAGATTTAAGATGTATTAAGATAAAGCAAAGTCGTGGACTCGTTTGGTAATCTTGACGTATGCGTCCTAATAAACTAGTTGATCAGTCGAGTGGGCGAGCACGAAAAATTTTGTGATCAGGCCATCGAGAGGGAAAGTGTGCCACAGAACGGTTGAGCTTCATAAATTATTGTGAGTAAAACATAACTACTCATCATCATGGTCGACAGAAAGAGGCAGATGCAATTAGTAGCACAGTAAGTCAAGTAAGAAATGATACTGCTACATTCGAATTATTCATAAATATTACAAGTTACAGTATATATATTTTTTCCAGATTACTAGCAAAATATCTTTCAAGGTGATCCAAGCCCACTTTCAAGTCGTGGATAAATTTTATCAAGGCGGAATAAATTCTATCAAGATGTCAAGCCCACAGTTCTGATAACTGGTGTTTGAATTTCAATTCACGGGCATAATTTTCATCTATTCATCATTCAATGCATCACTATCAGCGGTGGCGGAGAAGTATAATACGTCTTTGGGAGACCTTCGTTCATGCGCACGAAGAGTTTTATTCCCGTGTGTTTTATTCGTTTTGTAAGGTTCAACAAGTTGATTCAAGTCCCTCGAATGGTTATCTTAGACGGTTTTAATTGCGGTGCATTGTCAGATTCCAAATTACAACAAAAATAGGATCTAGGTATCAAAAAGGCATGTCATGTTTCTCATGTCATTGCGCTCGGTGGGCCCACGCGTATGAGCATTTGTATGATTGAGTTAACTGGTAGATTCTAGGAAAATCTTTGAAGAAAATATTGATTAGTTATCAAGAATCTAGGAGAGCACCTTGACTCAGTTCAAACAAGCATGGACGATTATTTCAGTTAGCTCATGAATCTTTGATTTTCGAATTGAACAAAATCGTCAAGGCAGTTAACAGTTTCAAGTTGAATGAGAGAATCGATAGGAATAAACTAGAGTTACAGTGAACTATCATTGTTCTGAGAGTCGAAATGACGAGCCTTCGTTCTAAGATAACTGTGACTGCACAAACCAGATCCTCATCAAAATTGCAGAGCTATATTTACGATGAAGAGGACATCCCCGAAATTTTCTTGTGCAGACTCAGAGAGCCAGTCAATATTCAAACGAGGTGCATGAAAGTAGAGAACCATGCACGTTTCAAACTACAGACCGGCTCTTGTCATATAACTGTATAAAAATTTTCTCCATTAACATTGATCAGCGAATCTTCATCGAATTGGATTATTAGTCGGATAAAATTCACTCGTTTGTCGGGCGTTGCTAATTCAATTTTTTTGCCTTAAAAATACTCAGCCAAGCAAGCTTTAAGCCTAAAATTTCCCGAGTTGCAAGGAAAGAAGACGAGGTTTCATTAATTTTTGAATGATTCCCGACCACATAAAATTCCCGTCTTTTTTCGACTGTGTCGTCGTTCAACTCTTGGAAACATCTTGTGAATGAAACGCTGATGAATTTTCAACTAGAAAATGTAGTGACTTTGTACTCGCTTGATGAACAATGCCAAAGACACAACCTCTACCAGAGATGAGTTCAAAGTAGGGAGGCAAGAAGTTTCAGAAATGCAGTTGGAAAGTAGTTGAAAAAGATTTGCTTTTAATCTCCTAATTTGGAAGATATCTCAGCAATCCCTTCGGGAACTTGCATACAAAACAGTTTTAATGTTATACATTTCACAAAATTCAACTTCAACACTAATTAGTATGAACTAAAACCATGCATATTTGTCAAGATAGATTTTACGAAAACGGTAACAGTTGTCCAGTTTCAGTTTGTTATTATGTTAAAAGTTCTTTCATGTCAGATAAAGCTTTCATCAACAGCACCTCAAATAATCATTCATCCAATCATTTTAAAAAAGTCTACCAATATGAATCTCTCTAGTTGACTTTATCACAGTGTTGATGTATATTTATATGTATATATATATTCACACACTCGAGTCAATTGAAATTCGGCCACTTGGTATTTTTTTAGCACCAACACTATTGTCGCTTTTGGCTCGTAATCATTTGATGAATGTTATTCTCCACTTGGCAACATGAAAGAGCAGACACAATTTTTATGTACTTTTCTACGTACATAGATCACCGTAACCGACCACCAAATGCACCCCCGGGGTTTCTCCTTTACAGAGACTACGCGTGACCCCGATCGCGTCACCGTCACTTCATTTGAGCCCGCGCAAACGAATTTTTTTCATCGTTGAGCTCGATCGAGACACTCGGCAGATCACTCGCGAGGCCGAGCAAGCATCTTCGCTAATTTTTGACACTGTCCCACCCCTCTTCCCTCCTCACATTTTCTCTCACTCAATCAATCTCTGATTTTTGTTAGGCACTTGAACTTTTCTCAATCGCGGAAAGACCATTCCGTTTTGGCTATCGACTAGGAATCACCGTTGTTATTATCATTATTTTTCACAAAAACACCACAAGCAGCAGCGGCAACGACAGCATCGTCTCCCGAGGATTCGCAAACCTCATCGTATTTCTTGTCAGCCTCCTCGGCGAGGAAGCGCGCCTCTTTCAGCTGGTTCTCCAGGGCGTCCATGCGCTCTTCATCCGCCAAGCTGCGATTCTCGAGAATCTTCCGGGCACTTCATGCGATAGAATACATCAAATTAGTCGTCATATAATCAATTATTACTTATATACTCTTCAGATTACTCTGCTCCGCAACGCTGCTATACGAAATTTGACCTGTCCTGGAGAAATCGTCATTCGTTACGAGTGTCGGACGATTCGTGGGGAAACATTCGAGGCCCGAATTATTTGTTGGAAATTTGGTTCATCTCGGCGATCAATTCAACAACGATTATTCGAATGTCAACTCACGAATCGATCGTCACGCCATCGTGGTATATCGGGAAATAAGTGGGAAGAATCATAGACACGTGCTTCAATATTTCTCCCTCCTTCGTACCCTACGCGATCAACAACCCACCTCTTCATACTTTTTGTCCGCTTCTTCTGCAATGAGTTTAGCTTGTGCCAATTGCTGCTCCAGCAGCGCCACCCGATCGTCCTCCATATTTGTACGGTTTTCTAGCGCCTTGCGTATCCTAATTTTGGATCGATTTGGAATGTGAATCATTAGCTTTTGAGCTGATTGAGAATACTTCAAATCTACCATTGTTATAGATAATTTCAACTGAAACAAATATTTCCTGGGCTAACAACTGAAAACCGAATCTGAGATCGCGCCAAAGATGAATATTTCCCCGACTGTGAGGAGCAAAATACTAGTGACATGTGCGCGTTTAGTTTGGTAAACGCATTTCTAAAAGAAGGATGAATCATTTAAACCTGTGGCTTCTCACTCACGGCAAACGTTCGGTGTGATGATGATCAGAGTCTTATGGGATTTTGCAAGGAATCATGGAGTGACCAAAAAAATTCTGTAACTGCTGAGACACTTGGACATAAGCTGCTGCGATTCTACAGCTATCTCAATCGTCTCAGATTTCAAATGTATGTGTACACTCGGGAGCAAGCTGGACTGTCCACCAACAACTCTTTCCACGATATTTCTGTCTTTTTTGCCACCTCGATTCATGAGTGCGAGTGAGACAGCGCGATGTCGAGCTTGGACAGTTCAACTTGCTCCCGGGTGTAGTACATGTATTTTCAAGAAACATTTCTTTTTCTTTTCCACAGTTGCTGCCGTTTTTTGGACGACCATGTGACTAATCATTGATTTTGTTGAAAGAAACCTCGACATTAGCGACAAAGTTCACGAAAAACTCCAATTCACAGTCGGGTAAGTCCAGATGGTGATGCTCGCGCGTGGTGATATTAACTATCGACGTTATAAGCTTAAATTCCAACTCTATACTTTTTCTCATCAGCCTATGACACCATTCATAATCTTTCCGAACACACTATTCTCCATTTTGAATCAAATCAACCTCACTAAAGAACCTTATTGAAGAACCTGATACAAGAAAATCATAAATGCCCTTGTCGGTATTGTTTTCATGATCTTCATTGCTTCTAAAATATCGTGATTTTGGACTCAAGATGCTATGAGTTTCAACGTCGTCAACTAAAAACTAGATATCACCAACAACTGTGGTGAGAATGAGATTTTAGCGTTTCAACTTAGAAAAGAATTGTACAGACGAGAATGCATTTTTTAGGCCCTAACAACATTGAAAAAGCTGATAATTGACAAAGTACCATGACATAGGTACATTTGGCACTCAAAAAAGATTCGTGTGCATGGAAGAATAATGCACATAAGATAATAATTGTTTGACATGACCAGTTGGCTTGACTCATCCTTTTTCAATGCATAATATCATGTCATGAATATGGAATGCAAAATGTGATGACTCGATAGATAGAGGCTATACACTATCCGCGGGACTCGTTGAGAGACACGAGAAGAAGACATTTGAAAATCATTTCTTCGATCGATAAGTTGCATGGTACAAGATAATATACAAGATTTTTTGACTCGCACGGAATAATGTAATCATAGAAATAGAAAAGAATGTTTAATTCAGTAATTTTCTTTTGAAAGTTTCCCAACAGAAACCAAGTGTATATTGAAATAACTGAAAGATAACCCCTCGGCGTTCAACGGCTTCGTGAGCCCTGCATGGCCCATGAACCATTTAGGACGTTACGCGAATCTCAAACACCTATGTCGATATTTCATACCACTCAGGTGTCCATTGTCTTGTTTTATTGAGTCTCTTTGAACCTGTCAATATCGCACTTGAGATCTACTGACGTTTTATGAGTCTCCGGACAACTGTCAAAACTTAACTCGGACGAATTTTTGAATGAGTAAGAATGACTCGTCCTCTTACGAATCCTATTCCATGATTCGTGAAATTTGTTTCGCACTCAAGTATACGAATGTCAAAATGATCTCAAACGAGATTGAGATTACTTAAATCAATAAATAAAAAAAGAAAAAAAAAGTATACGAAGGTCCCTCAATTGAAACTCTTTTGACCAAAACTATTAGACCTTTACGATATTCATGAAAAATCCAAAATTTTGAAAGAATTCAGCGTGATGCTCATGTGATTGACCGGTCTAGCAAACTCATTACCCAGATATTTTACGAGATTCTGCGTGCATTGCATCATGTGTGAAAAACTATAGAAATAAATTCGAGAAAAGTATACATCCGTTCGTGAATGATCTCGTCGTAAATGGGTTGAGCAAAAAGTTGAAGACATCGTGATAAAATATCTCGATTTTCCTTGAACTTCGGTGAATGTTTCCATCAGCTAGGAAATGTTCTCCAAATTCTAGCTCATTTTCTCAATTTTGGCCAAATTTCTTGAATCGACAATTTTTATGAAGGCTTAAACTGGATCCCCTGAGCTTCTAAACTTTGCAACGTTTTTCAGACAGGTGAACACCCTCCATGTTCGAAAATCAAAGAAAATAGTATTCTACTTCTCCTTCTCCTCGTCGCGAAGTACGAGAAAATCGTATACTTGCATCACGATACCCATAATATTGAATGAACTATGAAATATTGTTCGACTTATCAAACTGATCAGAGGAACCAAGATCGGTACAGTCTTCAGGAAACATCTTGTGCCATTAGCATCATACTCGAGATCGTATAAGATGGAGAACCTAGATGCAGCGTATACGTTTTTCGGTAACAAAACTATCAACTTATAAATTTGAGAGAGACGCTCAGAATTCTGTTGTCGAGCAGTGCAAGGCTCGATTAAATTCACAACACTAGATGCAGCATAGTGGAAATCTTGGAATTTGGACGTTGAGGGCTTCAATGGCTCAGGATTTTAGTAGAAATAGCTCGTAACTTGATCGATTCGACCCTTTAGAGGCCAGCAAATATTACAATATAACGTATTTTTACACATTGGTATATTTTCAATGCTTTTGAAAGAAAAATTCTGGACAGAAAAGATCACCAGAGTGAAAGGACCTGATATGTCAGATTATTCAGAAACAAAGTGCCTCATTTCACATGGGTATGAACTATCTGGGTGTAAAAAAACTCCAATTGTCTACATGTGTACTGTTGTCGATGATCAAATATCACGTTGAAGAAGAAATAGGCATCGCGTGTAATTGCGATTTCGAAAGTGGCCCATCTTATCTCTTGCAAAAAATTGGCCACTTGTCTCTTATCATCAATTTGGGTGAGAGGACATCATTTGTTAATGAGTTTGGATAAAGCGACGCGACGTGGGGAAAGAGCTAATTATTCTCGATACACGCAGTTAAAAAAGCAGTAACTAAACTGATACTGCACTTATGGTATAAATTCGAGATGTACAAGAATCAATATTCAGGGTGTCAAGTGAAATCCTAGCAAGAAACTCCAGGTATTTTTCAGACTTTCCAGGTCCGAAAACATCATTTTTCCAGGTAAATTTTTAAAGAGTCAAAGAATGAAAAGCAGCTGAAACTTTATCTTCTCGTAACAATTTCAACAGTGAAATTTCCATACGGTCAGTATCAACAGAAAACGCAGCGGTGAGCGGCGTGGTGGCCGCCGTACATTAGCCCCAAAACAAAGTTCTTTGCCAACGACCTCGCTTCAGATGAATTTTCGAGATATTGAAATGATTTAAATGGGGTTCCCTTCGTCTTTCAACTAACTTCTGAAAGCACCAGGCTGATTCTTTCCTGGAGCAAGAAGATGACCTGCACACCTCTGGAACACTCGATGGAAATCCAATACGGAGCGCAATGAAGAGGAACCCCATACAAATCGATGCAGGGAGGTTTCACTCTACAGTTCTAGCAGAGATTAATCATGATATATATAGTCGACACAGTTTGAATTTCTATGACCAGAAGATATCTTGAGCATCACAGAGCTGCATGGTCTTGTCAGAACGGGCTTCCCTTCATTGCGCTCCGACATGGATTTTCATTGAGCGTTCTATAGGTCTACAGGTCATCCCCGTGCTCCTAGGAGAAAATCAAGCTAATATACTCGGAGGTTGGTTGGAGAACGACAAAAATTCCGTTTGAGTCATCCCGATGTTTCAAAAATTCAGCTGAAGCGAGGTTGCCAGCAAAAAATTGTGTTCTGGGGCCAATAAGCGTTGTGGCGAGACGCGAGACGCCCGCTGCTTTTTGATGCATTTGAATCGATTTTTGATGATTGTTTTCAGAATTACGGAGTGGATGGGTCGGCGTCCACCTAAAAATCCAGGTATTGCACCACTCAGAAACTCAGAAATTCCAGGTTTTTGTGCTCAAAATGAGTGTTTTTCCAGGTTTTTCGGGTACTAAATTTTTTTCCAGGTATTTTCCAGGGGTTTCAAGTTTTCCAGGTACGCTAGACACCCTGATATTGTTATACCGTAATACCTAACTTTCCAAAAAGTAAGCCAAGTTGATGCAAGAGAAAGCTCCAGAGGCCTTTCAAAAAGATTACAACAGTGTCTCAAGCCACAGTGGCAGAGTGGATAAAATGAGCGATTCTCTCAAGATCGAAGTAATCTGTCTCTCCTTCTCGTAATTATACCGAGCATGCTCAAAGTAAATTGATAAAATTGAATGCTAGGTTAATCGGCATTCGATCCTCACCGTTCGCTTTCATCGGCGGCCTGTGAGGCCTCAGCGAGCTTGGCGGTGGCGGTGGCCAGACGCTCCTCGGATCTCTCAAGATCTTCTTCTAACAGTTGGATGCGTCGATTCAGAGCAGCGACCTCGGACTCGGCCTGTAACAATCAAGAAGACGTTCTTCGTCATGCCCGAGTCATCGGCAACTAGCGTTACGCATTCATACATGCATCGTACATGAAGTATATTTATCAATGACAAATTTCGATAGGAAGCAGCGATATTGCTTTTTCGACGATCAAAAAAGGGAGTTCACGATTGTGAACCTGTCGTACTCCCCTCATTGTGCAGGAATCTGGACATCCAATCCCGAAACATTCATAATGAATCATAGGACGCAGCTTATACTAATCTCTGGCAATTCAGTCATTTGTTTGTGGGTGGAAAGGGGTTGTCTCGCTGAGGGCGGCGGGCAACGACACAGACAATTCACAAGTGCATGTGTGAAAAAAAAAATATCCACAAAGAGTAACCACCAACACTGATGACTCATGTCGCACACCTCAGAATTCAGAAAGGATATACGGTATATTGCAAAGATTTTGGGATGGATTGATGAGCTTCAGGAGTGAGTCCGCATCATTTGGAGAAAAAAGCCACCCATCAGTTACATCACTCCACTATTCATTTTCGATTTTTTTTTTTTTTTGAGCATCAAAATCTTTTTTGTTTGATCTCGATTGGAGGTAAGTCTCACAGTCATGCCCCCCTCTCCTTTTGACCCCATGATAGCGTTTGGAGCTTTTAAAATTATTTTGATAGATCAAATTGATGATACTTCCCTGGATTACACAAAATTTATATCATGAATCCTCTTTGGGATGTGCCTTGGTATAGAGAAGTCGCCAAAATGAAACCAAAAGATTTGACCAATAGAACTGATCAATAGTCGAGAACATGATCAATTTACGAGACAGAAATCTATTGCTCGCCAAGCTGGCAAGTTGCGATGAATCTACGACAAAAAAGCTCTTTGGAATTCCCTTGAAGCGAGCAGGAATAACTTTTGCGGCGCTAAAACAAGAGTTACAAAATAAAAGTACAGAAAAGATCAAGAAGTTTTGGCTCTGGGATGGATTTTGCAGCGTTGCAGAAGCCGAAAAAGATGTTCAATTAATGTGATTGGAAACATATGATGCGAGTATAGCCAAGCAGCAGAGCAGCAATAGAGATGAGTCGATTATCTCTCTCTCTCTGCCTCATTCGATTCAAATGTATGCCCATCAAAATTCTCGAGCACTCAGAGATCTTAATGGTGGACTATCATTATTAGGACTTAGTGTCCAAGTGGGATCCTCTACGATACACATCCACTACTCATCTGGTTAAAATTTTGTTGAAAATGCTGATGGAATTGTTTGATAAGAAATTTCAAGCATGTTAGTACCTATTTTTTTCTTTTCTTTCCATTATTATGAGACCACGCATCTACTTTCAATCCTTATGTGTTATCCAGATCAATGACGACCTTCTTTGCTCAGAGCAAAGACCTCGGCAAAGACATTGCTCTCGCATATTATCACCCTTTCGAAGTGAAATGTTTAGTACATTCGAATAAGATCCACCACTTCCCAGGCCTTTTACTCGCGGTTCTGCCAAAAGGGTTGAAATTCAATTAAGGATGGGTCAGGCCTAATTCTCAAGCTCATCGAACTCTACTCTATTATATGATTCGATTGTTCTAAATCCCTTAGAGAGAATTTCTATCTCGAAGTTAAGAGAGAAATCGAAAATTGGATGATAACAAATATTTGTGCGCTCGTCGTTTAGCCCAAATCGCAACAGAATTCGAGAAAGATGGGAATGATTTTCAGCTTGCATGGTGACCGCATCGCTTTAACCCATGGTGTTGACCTTATTCATTTGAATCAGACCTAAATCAACTAACAATAAGAATTAGGAGAAACAAAAGAATCGTTTACATTCGCGTATCACATGCAAATTCGAGGTTGATCTCAGCTTTTGTTAGCTTCGTGGGTGGAATTATGCCGGTTTTTCAATGACTTTGATTTTTCACCAGATGAAAATTCACGTGTCAGAAATATAAGCACTATTGAAGAAGATAGGTTATGGATTCTGTAGTGATCGACAAATAATTCTCTTTAGCTTAGAGGTATCTTTATTTACCTCTAAGCTTGAGGTTATCGTATAGAGTCTACGAGTTTCTTCTCTAACCGAAGGTAAGTTTACCTCGACTTATCATTGCTCTACCCTAAAAGGTAAAATTTCACTCCACTTAGGACTGTTACCTCTAAGGGATTTAGATTGATAGAACTTTCTCGCAAAAGACCTCCCTCAGAGCACATGGCGAGCTTTTGCGATGATCACTGTTTTGAGAAATATAGACAGATTGGTTTGAAAAATCATCAAATATTGTATGTCGTCATCGATTAAAATAAAAAATAATAATACACTTGGAGCCGAGTTTCTGAGGTTGTACTCTTGCTACTGGGCGATTAATTTTCGGCCCGAGCCGCAGGTGAAGAAGGTCGGTCAAAATAATCACTCAGACGCGGGAACCTCATGAACGAGGTTTTGAAATTTTGCAGGCAACCAAACATGGGAAAATTGCAAATAAGAACAATGCTGTACTTTTCTTTAAAAATCATGAATCGATAGAATACGCTTGATAAGATTGATTTTCCTGAGGGAATTTTGGTGGCATCGCAACAATTATGAATAGTAAGTACTTATATGTCAGATCGTAACTCTTATCCCGCTAGCACGAGAATTTGGTTACATGCCCGTGGAAATTTCGGTTATACGCTCCTTTACACGAGTGCATACAGGATCATCGATTGAACTCTGAAACGCACCATTGATTATGTGTTATGGCAAGCCTCTTTCATTTGGATCCCGGATTTCCGTGAATTAGTCGCACTGAAAACACATCTTTTGGGATCGGTTCCACTGCGCCAACATCAGTCAGCAGAATTCATTTTCAAGGATACCGCATGCAGAGCTTCGAGTTTCATTCAATACTCCGACTTCTTCGATAAAAATATTATGCTTCTTCATGACATTTTTTTTCATTCAAACCGTCGACTGAGTTGTTGAGGTAAAATATGTATCCCCGATCTCATGCGACGAATGGATTTTGCAGAGCCTTGCTCATACAGCAATCTCTGTTACAGAGATGGAAGACCTTTAGGAAAATGTTTTGTCAATTTGGTCGTGAACTACTTACCGCAAATTGTAAAAACGTCTGATTCATCGCATCGACCTCCGGAGAGTTTTCATGAAAACTGCTTTGAATTTTTTAGAAAGTTCTCGCTCGGAGAGCTCGCAGATATTGGAATAGGTGACTTTCATTCATTCCTGCGCCCAAAGCTCAAGATCACAAAGACCGATACTCGCACTTTAACACTTCTCAAAAACTCAAGGTATTATCAGAAGAAATTAAAGGACCTCTCGAGAAGAATCCGAGTGGAATTCCACACTGGACAAGTTCACCTAGATTCTGTACTACACTGTAAAAAATCTCTGAAATAAAATTATTCCATGGGATGACAGATTCACAATGATGAGCTCAGTAAATTTACCAAAAAGTTACGAAATTTACAAGAGTCTTGTAATTTTACTCTGCTCAGTATGTGTAATCGGCGGACATCATGCTGAGCATGATAAATTTCCCATGCCAGGCTGATGAAAATTGCACCTGCGCAGTATGCGTGATATTTGAGAAGGATTCGCTGAAATCACAAGATAGATGTTCCTTTGAGGTGTTTCAACACCCAATTAAAGATCCAGAATGATTGTAAAGATGAATCCATGTAACGGAAGCATTATTTCTAGGTGTAAGAACTCGTTGATGCATTAACCCGTCAACATAACCTTGTGCTTTGTTATTGTTTCATAGGTTGCCATCGCGAGAGGAAATTATAAGCGCGCGTGTAAATTTCATCTGCTCAGCATGATGTCCGCCGATTACACATGCTGAGCATGTTAAATTTCATAAAAATTTTTTACAGTGTAGGACATGAAAAAGGGGGCTGGCGCAGCTAATGATGTTGATTTGGGCCATGTCGTCCATAACTTCTCTAGTCATTGAAAGAACTCGAGTTCTTTCAATGACTTCATCGGCCGAGTAACGAAAAATCACTCGATAACGAGTTATTTCTCTCAAATTCCACTCCGAAGCGAGTCATTTGATCAGTTACTCTTATAGTCTATTCTCAATCAACTGTAGCATTTTCAAAGGGTATTCCAATATTATGATTGTAGATGTAGAGAATAAGATATGAGATATTCGTTTACGATAAAGTGAATATCAAAAAGTCAATTCTAGGTGAGTTATGTTCAAATCAGCTTTGAGAATTTTTTCGTTGAAAGAACGTGTGAGTTGGAGTAGAATGAGTGCAAAACAGTAATCAGTGGGCATGGGTTATAAATTGTATCACAACTTTTGTGAAATGTATATTTGATACTATTCCTAAGAATTTCCTTCTCTTGCCTGGTGAGACGATCCCGGTTGCCTTGAAAAATTCGGAGCATATTCTGGACACGATACTCTTGCGCGCTCATGGTGCGGGATAAAAATGAATTAAATCACGAACAGACGATAATGAATATTGAAGGGGTTCCGATTGTTGCGCAATTATAACAATTTGAATCAAAATATTGGCACTGTTTGTAAACGAATGCTTCACATGTTGAAGTAGTCGGTTATCGCACTCGATTTTTCTCAGTGGAAAGTTGGGCAGGGAAGCGTCATCGACTCGTCTTCGGTTGAGCAAGGAGGGTATACGAGTCTTCTATAACGATCGACAGTCACTGTGTATATATAACAAAGAGTAAGTACCTTGCGAGAATGTCATGCAAAAGCCTCTCCATTGTAGCATGCACACTGCTCTCGGGGAACGTACTTGGGCATGTACATAAAACCGTCTATCGCCCGTCCGAGCTGATGTTGAGCCATGCATCGCGCTGTCAACCTTCGTGCTTGGAACGAGGGGAGAAGCTCCCGCATAATGAATTTACCTTCGACGTGTGGCCATTTTTTTCCTTTCGTAGTCTCTGGTAATTTACGCGTACGCGAAATAGGCTTGATGAACTGTACAGCTGAGAATCGTTCTAATTTGTACCGAAACAGTAGATTGGAAAACTAGATCATCCATCGATATTGCACCCAGTCCAGGAGTAACATCCGTTAATATCACGAGTGCTCGCGAAAATTTGATTCTACTTTGACAAATATTTTTGCGGTGAATCATTCGTGATCGACGACTGTAAATATTACCACATGTATTGCGATATTGTGTGTAAAGTTTTTTGGTATCAACAAAATCTAGATGGCATGTTTTCATGAGCATAAAATCGACTAATCAATATATCGAATCATCAATATGTGAAATAAAAATAATGATAATCATTTATCGTACATACAATCAGAAACAAGTGATTTGAGTGGAAATTGAAACTCATTCTAGTGTAAGTTTCAAAAAATATTCATTCGGTTTGCTGCGTCAACAAGACAAAACATTCCAGAAACTCGGAGAACGATACACAAGTTGCGATTATTCATTTCTACGAGACTTCTTATCCAAAGGAGCACTCAATCAAACGGTATGCGCGAGTGTCAGACTCTAATGAGCTTTTAAGAGCTTCCGAAACGTCCGGCGTTGAAAGCAATTTTCATTGCAGGCAACAAACGTCATCTCGGAAGAATTTCTATAACTCCTTGCAACGCGCCTATGCAGATTCACTCTGTTCAATTGGAGCCTTATGACAACACTTTTGATCAGCTTGCGCGACGAGAATCGTCCGAGCTTGCGAGCAATTGATTGATGTGGGACCTGAAACTTTGACTCGACACGAATGGAAACGTGAGTATTGAAGAACAACAAATGTAGAACATCATAACAACGCAAAGATTAGCCCTCAAAGATAAGAGGATGAGGAAATCAGCTCTTGAAGCTCCAGATAATAGTTTCCGCATAGTACGCGTTAATACACGATGTGAAATATTAAAGAGATTCAGAAAGCCCCGTGTCTGGCGCAAAAAAAGGATCATATTCATGAAGCACTCTGGGACAGGCCCATAATCTATTCCCAAAACCAACAATTTTATAATCGCCTTCGATCTGACTTGTGGTTGCTTCAGCATTTCGATTTGAGAGAACTTGTCACGAAACCACCACGCAATCTAGTCCAAAGATAGTCCGTGAGAAAGTGCTAATAGGTTGGCAACTTCGCCATAGACATGTAAATATCGGTTTGCGAGATCTCAAATTTTCATCGGGGGTTGATTGCCAGTTTCGGGCTCGCCGCATCGCTGGTCTTCCGGTTAACAATGAGAGCGTTGCACATCGGGTGAGCCGGTGGGCAAGCGCGAGGGGCAAAATTTTGGTCGATCGAGGCGCAAAGAAAGCGAGTGCAACGATTCCGAAGGGTGTAATGCGAGTGGCAGGTGTGCGTCGGGGTCCGTTCTATTCGTGCCCGTGCCACGCAGACATCCCAGCCAGCGATCGTTAACCCATAATAAGTATCGGCATTGTGGTATCACGAAAATTGGCGACGAGGGCGAGCGATTGCTGAGTCAATAACGGCGAGATGCTGGCTCACCGAAAGCGTCTGCAGCTTTTCCAAATCGATCTCGTTCCGAGCTAAGAGAGAGAGAGAGAATGTCTCCCGAGTGGATCGGCGTGAGGCCAGCCTGGCGGGCCGTATAAGCCGATAAGGCCGCGAGAGCGGGGCCCAAGGTCCGAGCGTTTCGGAGCGACGGAGGTGGCTGTATAATATTTTTCTCTCCCGCGAGAGCAGACATCGCATCCGATTGCGGCAACCAAACCCTGATGTAGCAGGCCACGACGAAGGAGGTGGCTGGTCATCGCCGCGGATGGGCAACCTCGGACGGCGCGGGATGAATCATCTTTTGCGGCTCGATATATCGCTCGCCCGGACATGCACGTGAAATCGGCGATGCGGTGACAGGGTCTATACGGTGCTATATATACAGCACTTAATCAGCAGCCTGGCCCGGAGATACGCAAGATATATAGGTATTAGATTTGAGCAAAAGGAGCGCGCCTGCGTGCCACGGGGCGACGACGACGACGACGACGACAACGACGACGACGACGACGACGACAACGACGACGACGACGACGATGCGGGGCCGGGCGGACACTCACTTCCTCGCGACGAACAACCTCGACCTGGAGCCGCTTGTGGTAGTCCTCGCACTCGTCCTTGTACTTTTCCATTTCCTCCTTGGTCTGGCGCATCTTCTTCTTGAGCACGTCGAGCAGCGTGCCCTGCACCTGGTTCGACATTTTGATGTGTCTGTGTTAGCTGTCTGGCCCTCGCAACGACGACGACGACGACGAACTGCTCTGTTCCGCGGTCACCACACCCCCGCACCACACACGCACAGGCTATGCAAGCTTGCCTCACTCGCGAGGACGGACAGCAATATATACTCTTATTTCCCCGAGTCCTGATACAGGACGTACACTTTGCCGGCAACTATGTGCGTGAGAGAACACTCCCGCGAGCGACCGACCGGTCCTACCACTGTGCTCGGGCGTTCCGCGACCCGGCGACCTCGCCGACGATTTTCTCAATCACCGAATTTGCACCAGGTCAACGCGCACCAACTACCGGCTTCCACAAAATTGTTCAGCGATAACAACAGGACTGACGGTGATGGCCCAGAGCGAGCGTTCGTTCGAGCAAAACCACCGACTCCGGTCGCACATCGACAGACACCGACTGTCTATTAACGAGAGAGAGATAGACACATAGGGACTTTTCGCTCTATCCCTCTCGCTCGCTCCCCCCATTGCATGCGATGCGACAACACATACAGCATGCAGAGGCCGCGACGGTTGGTCTGGGTCGGGCTCCGCGAGGCCGCTTGTCCTTGTCGCTCGGCCCGCGGACCGGCATCGCTCCATCCTTCTCATCGCCAGAGAGCAGCCGTCATCCAACATGGCCGCCGCCCACTTCCAGCCCACCAACACGCGCATACGTACGGTGGCGTGTAGGTATCATGGCCGCCGCCGTCGCAGATGCGGCGGTGGCGCTGCCGCCGCCGCAAATGCGGGGAATATTTTTGGAAGGTCGGTAAAGTCGAGATTTTCTATCAAAGATAATCACATGTTTGTTTTGATCTTGCTGTCCAGTTGATGCCGATTCAGACTTCATAGGTAATTATTACAGTTTTTTCCGCTATTCGTGATAAAAAATGTCTGCAATCAGTGTTACTCGCGTGGTTAAAGTCATTGAATTTTTGTGATTGTGACAGTTGAGTGAGATCCGTGTTCCACATCAATTTTGATTCTTGTGAAGTGGTAGGTGAAACATAGCTGAAAATAGAAGCTTCCATTGTTTTTAATTAGTGATTCCAACTGAGATGGATGAAGCCAATTCTAATGATAGTTTGGTTGGTTGATGGTTCCAGCGAACTGTATATTATTTTGTGCTCTGCGTTTAAGAATCGCACAAGATATACTTGTTTGATGGGTGAATAACTAGCAAAGGTGTACTCACATGAACTGCTGTCAGTGATCTGTCATTTATAGTCAATGTTTCTTGCTGTATAGAACGACACACTTTATCAATCTGTAAAAATGTCAAGATATTTGCTTATTAGTTCAGTCTCTAATATTATGTCGCATGGCTAAGCTCGTAGCCCTTGTGTCTTACATTATATTTAAGCATCTTGCGGCCATTCAAATTCTGTTGTAACATTTGTCATATATTACATGTATAACAGTAACTGATCATCAATCTTCTACTATTTTTTTCAGACTTGTGGTGAGCCTTGATCCTATATTATAAACCGAACATATACTTATAGACTCATCAACTTGGTGTCAAGAAATTTGATAAAAGGCGAGAGTTTTGTAAGCTCCTGCTACATCTTTATAGATAGCTCCTAATTTGACAGCTTCAAGATCTAAAACGTGATTTCAACAGTGCAGCTCTACATAATTTTTGCTCCAAACTGTTTTGGTCAACGAAGCCACTGTCCCATCAAGAGGTCTGTATCCATAATACACAAGTATGTATGACTATCCCTTGCTCATCTGGCCCAAATCATCTCACTTTTCTTTAAAAAATTTTTAAGAATGTCTCATGGCAATATCTGACATGGTTTTGTTATGTTACAGAATGACTTCCATGAACTCGTCACTGATCTATCTATAAAGATGTAGCAGGAGCTTACAAAACTCTCGCCTTTTATCAAATTTCTTGACACCAAGTTGATGAGTCTATAAGTATATGTTCGGTTTATAATATAGGATCAAGGCTCACCACAAGTCTGAAAAAAATAGTAGAAGATTGATGATCAGTTACTGTTATACATGTAATATATGACAAATGTTACAACAGAATTTGAATGGCCGCAAGATGCTTAAATATAATGTAAGACACAAGGGCTACGAGCTTAGCCATGCGACATAATATTAGAGACTGAACTAATAAGCAAATATCTTGACATTTTTACAGATTGATAAAGTGTGTCGTTCTATACAGCAAGAAACATTGACTATAAATGACAGATCACTGACAGCAGTTCATGTGAGTACACCTTTGCTAGTTATTCACCCATCAAACAAGTATATCTTGTGCGATTCTTAAACGCAGAGCACAAAATAATATACAGTTCGCTGGAACCATCAACCAACCAAACTATCATTAGAATTGGCTTCATCCATCTCAGTTGGAATCACTAATTAAAAACAATGGAAGCTTCTATTTTCAGCTATGTTTCACCTACCACTTCACAAGAATCAAAATTGATGTGGAACACGGATCTCACTCAACTGTCACAATCACAAAAATTCAATGACTTTAACCACGCGAGTAACACTGATTGCAGACATTTTTTATCACGAATAGCGGAAAAAACTGTAATAATTACCTATGAAGTCTGAATCGGCATCAACTGGACAGCAAGATCAAAACAAACATGTGATTATCTTTGATAGAAAATCTCGACTTTACCGACCTTCCAAAAATATTCCCCGCATTTGCGGCGGCGGCGGCCATGATACCTACACGCCACCGTACATACGCCCTCCTCGTGCGTGTGTGCGAGGCGCGATCGAGCGATCAACGCAAGCGCGGCGCGAAAAGCGCGGGGCCAGCTTGAAACGGCCACTTGTTCGCGTGTCAAGGCGCATCGCTTATTGCTACCATATAATGCGATGCTCCGATTTCCATGTTTTCCCATGCACGTATACTTGATTCGCGAAGGTTCAGTATTAGAGCTGAGGTTCTAACGAATTTTCGAGCTTCCCTCGATCGCATCTTCTTTCTGACCAGCCTGTCTATGTCTTTTTTCTCAATTGCGTCGCCAGCGCATTCAAATTCCTGATTGATTGATCAGCACATAAGTCACCTTCCAATATCGCGGTCGAAGAAACAGACAGCAGGGCGATACTGCATGGAGAGCTTGCATTGAGTCATACCTAATATTTACAACACCGAGTTTAACGTGCATGAGCTCGCGAGTCGTGACCCCACTGACAACTAGTCAAGTTAGGAAAAGCTTCACAAGAAATCACGACCTGAGACTTATGGAGATTTATTCGTACCTTGCAAAAGTCCCAGATACATGCTATGGCTAAGAATTAGGTTCCGAGATTCGTTTGTTCATTGCATCAATTCCATCTTTCACGTGTAAATAAGAACCTATATCCAAGACGTCAAATTTGACTGCAATACGATTCATTCACCGCTTGCCTCATAAATAATCGAACGCAGTGGGAAATAAATCGTGGAAGGCTGTGGAGAAGTTTGAATGTGATGCATGTCAGAAATGAGCAAATTCATCCCGAAAGAGACGGTATATTGTCGCCAGGAAATGGCAAGTGTAGGATGAGGAAATGATGTAGCCTCGCAGATTGGTGATGGTATTCTAATTGTAAGTCACGATTAGAGCAATAGTACATTATTCTAAAACATGAAATGGTCGAAACAACAGTCGAATATACCATCATTAAAATTTTAAGAATCTCGTGAGCAACAGTGCTTTGCAGTTCGGTACTTCAACAGTTCTTTCTGCGAATCTTCACTGAGTTACTCGCACAACAAGAGAGGAGAGATAAGCTATAGATAAAAGCTGAGAGAAGATGCAGAATGACGAGTAGCGTGTACATCACAGAAGTGCAACGCCCCACTGCGCGCTCAAAAGCCCGGAAACACCGCACCCAAACGTGTGAATCGAGAATCAGCCAAGCGATACGTTCCGGTCCTCTGTTACCAACATTTGATTCGATTCGCATTCTCTCAATACGGTGTCGCAATAACGCCCGATCAGCATAATGAACAGGAAACGTTTGACGGGGTCACGTCGATGAAAGAGAACTATGCGCTCCTATACTATCACCTAATGGCTGCTTTAATTTACCCTCGTCATTCGTTTTGAATTTGTATCGTCTACTACATCCACATGTCAAAGCTAATCAATGACCAAGTTCAATCGCGATGGAGAACACCCAGGAAAGCTCTGGTCAAACTCATTATTTTCTCCATTGAATTTATTAATCCAAAATCTTCGCGACACTCACTATGCATGAATCGTGCAGTAAGAATAAAACTGGAACGAACTCCAACAAACGAGCAACACTTGAATTTCATACCAAATAACTCTCAATTTCAGAAAGCTCAGTCTCAAGCGCAATTTGATTTGATTCAATTCTCGATCATAAAGGTTGACACAGTATGATGATTAAAAGTATAATCGCCAATGGAATACAGTCGCACATGGTTGCACACATATTTGAAGAGAAATCCAAACTGGAAATGAGAAATGGAATTTGGGTGGCATGTAACTGTTGAATTGGGAAGATTTTGAACAATTTCATCATCATTTCTATGTACATCAAAGTGAGTAGTATAGGGTCTTCACAGAAAATAGCAGACATTGTGCTTTCCGAGAAATGTCTTGAATTTGAATATGCTACAGAGCATTGACTTTGCCTACTGATAAGATAAAGCAGACTCATGACATTACTCACCAGTTGCATGCTCAAAAAGATACACAATGAAACTTTTTCTGAGAGAACAATCATGATAGGAAGTATGGTTGTTCAAACAACTTGGAGAATAATTAAATTAGACCTAAAGAGTGTCTCTAAACTTTGATGAGTGTCATGAAAGGAAATATTTCTATACAAATGAATATCTGGATATTTATATTTTCTAATTCAAGATAATGTCAACCTCTAACTCAGTTTTAGTATGTCAAGTCATACCAACTTACTACTCTACATAGCAAGCCCGCGCTTACACAATACTTTTCATTTGAATGAAATCAGAGGCACTGGATCATGTCAACAAGAAGTATTTATAGAATGTTGGCAGTACTACTACGTCATACTGAATAACTGATGGCTGATCAAGAGATGCAACAGCTAATGTAGCCATTTGCAATCTAACTGGTCAATCAAGAAATCAACTGAAGAAATTTGACATGTGTAGTTGAAATATAATTCTGAAAAACTTGAATAAACTTGCTGGATAATACATCAAGACTCAAAACGTGATATTAACTTATTGATATTTGATTGATATCTTTCATTACTTTGAAAGAGCTAAACCATATGACAGAATCAACATATCGTTTTGAATTAACTGAAAGAATGCAAAGTCACCTACAGTATCATACTAACCCTTTTCAGTTGGTTGCCCATTATATTTTGCAGCTCATTTCTAATGAGACTGAACTTCATCATTGTATCGCTGGAAAAAATGGAGCTACCAAATGCTAGGCCTGGATAGTCAGCACAGCGTTTTCTACGTCTTGCTTCTCTTTCAGCTTGTACTTCTGTTCGCTCGCTTGGACATCTGAGCTTAGCCAACTCAGCAATTTCAGGATCTTCTTCTGTAGGAGTACTCTCTTCATCCGAATTGCCATCACCCCGAGCTCTTGCGTCCGCGTGCTCAAACTCAGGGCTTGTCCACGAGTCACTTTCATCATCTGAGAGACTGCTAGTACGCAAGATTTTGTTACTACTGTGCGTGTAATGATCAGGACCACACTGCGCGGGTCCTCTAGCTTTGATGACTGGCTCATCAAGGTTACAGCTGAACCTGGACTGATCCTCCAATTCAATTTGATCTTTGGAAGCTCCCAGTACCTGCCTGGGTGAGCCAAGCTGAGCTTGCAGTCCAATTATCTCTGTGAGTGACTCGGTGGAGCTTTCGACAGTTGTGGCATTCGCAGCCCCGACAGTGCCACACTGCGCGGGTCCTCTGTCGGGGGTTGAAGAGAGTGTTATCGTCGTTGTCGATAATGACAAGGTCGTGGGGCTGAGATGGTTTTGATCAAGACGACGTCTGGTTGCATGCCTTGGGTGATGCTGGTGTCCACGACGTCTAGCCGTCGATGACAATACTGGTTCCATATTTCGGCTTTTACCTCTTGTGCCAATGTACTGACTAGTGATCTTTGTCAAAATTAATCTCTGTAACTGTTATCACTGCTGCTACCGTGCTGTCAATCTCCAACATAGTGTACCTATTCCACGCTATGATTCCACGTAAGGCTTTTGAGGTTAGGTGTCAACAACTGGGTGCAGCAACATCTGTTATCGTGAAGACTTGTCATGGGCAGTGAGACTGATAAATGAGCGATGTAAATAAAAATAATTGACGGCAAGAGCTATTGTTGTCGCAGGCACCTCGCTGATGGAAAGCGATGAGTAGACAAGGGGGAGGCGAGAGGAGCTACCTCCACCACCGGGCTCGTCGCCATTTTGCCAATTACTGATCGCAGCGCCCTCACTCATGAGTAAACTATCTTCGACGATCTACAGGTGGCGCTCTACAAACTTTTCGAATCGAGCAGGCGCGAGGGCTTGCGACGAGGCGCGGGAATATTCGAATATGAAACTGGGGCGGGATTGAAGTATTTAAGCTCTAATACGCAGGGATGTGCGGGTAAGAGCAAAAGAGAAAGAGTGAATGTGCGGAGAGTTCGGTGCGCGCGGCACGACTGCGACCAGTTGCGGCTCGCCTTGGTTACCCAGGGGATCGAGCTTTGCATGGCATCACGAAAAGCCGAAGTAGCAGAGAGAAAGAAGACGGAGAAAGATGCTGAGACTGACTCAGACGCGAAGAGAGAACGAGGGAGAAAGGAAGCGAAGGTCGTTCGCTGAAGACGCTGGTTACGGATTTGGCCACCGCGGGCGATGACGAGAGCTCCGCGAACGTTGCCGCATGTATACAGTATAATACACATACATGCATACGTGACATTCCTCTCACAACTTCCTTGATGATTTATCCGAGAGTCGTAATAAACGTGCAGTAATTCACATGCGTTCGGAAACTCAAACTTGCGCAAATTCTCGGATGCACATCTATCTCAGTTTTGCTGGGACCTCATACTTTATCTAATTTCATACAATTTCGAAAAAACGAGAGGGGTGAACGGACTCATTCAATTCATTAGATTGAACTTCAATGTACTTCACTCTCTAAGAGTCAAATTTCACTCCGTTAGAGTGGAAATAGACTCCAAGGAGTTTGGAGAGAAAGAGCCTGAACAATTTTTCAAAAATTTTCTCTATTACGGGCTAAATTTGACCATTTCTACGTGATACTTGTTAACAGGTCGATTTAAAGAAAGAAATTTACTCGAAAAATTGATAAGGAATTGCTAGGCAAGAAAAGCAAGTCAATGCAAAGAAGTCGATTGGTCAGTCAACCGATGATCAATTTCATCGTTGAATGCAATTTTCGTTACCACTACAACCCTTTGAAGTGATGTATAAGCTTTTGTGCTCTTCGCAGTAGATCATGTTGTTGCACAATCACTTTGGATAACGATCAAGAGCTTGATCCAAAAAGAGGCCTACAAGACAGTGAATCATTTCATGAGTCATCGAAGAACTACTCATTCGTGTGCCACTTATCAAACGTTGAAAATCTTTACTTCGAACAGCTATTTATGTCGTAAAATCTTTTTGAGATATTGATTGCAGTTCTCTGAAATGGATCAATTTCACCTTTCGCAACAACCTGACACTCAAAATCGGGTCGCTTTTGAGTCTTTTGTGAGATTCTGATTTGAACGAATCAGGACATGGACAGATCTGGAAGATTAGTGCAAATGCAAGCTCAATCATTTCGAGGAACGACCTGGTTTCTGAGGGCTGTTCTTCTCGATGTCTAGCTTTGTGAGAAAATATTCCTCGATCACATGGATAAGCTACTGGTCTGAATAACAAGTGGATTCTGAGTCCCGAGTTCTGAATAATAGTCTCAATAGTTGGAACCCTTGTGAAAGACGATCGCACATGGGAAACTCTTACAACGTACCAACTCGAATTTTACAAAATTTGAATCCAATATATTCCGTCCTAGTTTGTAATCTGCCTTACCACGGTGGTCTAACTATTGTGATATTCTATGAAAGAAATAGAGATTCACCCGATACACGCGTTCCAATTTAATCAGAAAGAAAGAGATGCCCGATAGGCGGACCTAGTCTGGGCGAGTAATCGAATAAACTTAATAAAGTCAAAAGGGAACATCCGTGCTCAAATTATTGTTAATCATCTACGATTGAAGTGGATAAAGTTTTTTAAAACAATGATTGTGATATCAAGAGACTATACCTTCAGCAATGGTTTATGACCTTAATTGATATATAGTGCGTTTCTTAGACTCTGTATTGCAACTGTGCAGCGTTATGGAATTCTCCGAGCATCACAATGGATATGCTGCACGTATAGTATAGAAACAATCAACTTGTAACGCTTAGCTTGTTCAAATCAAATGCTGAGCTGTCAGCTCATGGCCTGTTTTCTGTTCAATCAGTGCAGCAGGATAAATCAGCGGAATGATTCCGGTAACTTAATTTTTACAGGATTTTCCAATGCCTCCCCCGAGGTGTTTCGAACTGTTCTGAGGTGCGTGATTCGAGGTAATGTGAACACGACCAATCAATACATTTCTGAAGTCAAAAATGAAATAGTGAGGCTGCATTTTCACGCTAGCGACTTTTCGCCGCGGCGAGCGATCTTCGTCATTGGTGTGAGAGAGAAAGTTGTATCAGTCGTTCTCTCTCACAACAATGGCGAACATCACTCGCCGCGGCGAAAAATCGCTAGCGTGAAAATGCAGCTTGAGAGTATCTCTGCTGTAAGTGAAGCATTGGATTGTATCTGGCAAACCTCGATTCTCTGGGGATCGATTGATTGATATATACCCGTTTATTCGTCTGAAAACAAAATAAAAGAGTCAATTACATACGGTAACATATATCACACATTCATAGTACACATTAATGAAATATCGAAGTCATTTGGCCAGGGACAAATCTTACAAGGGGGGACCTCGGGGTCCGGGTCGCCAATCTTCCCCAAGACTTTTTCACAGTTTTGTACTACCGAAAAGATGAAGAATACAGAGTAACTCCGTCCAATAGGCCTCCTATCCAGAGATACAGCCACTGAGATTAGGATTGCTCATATGGGCCTATGTTAAAAAATGATATCTATAGATATACTGATGATGCTAGCGTTTTTGACCATAGCTGTGGCCAGGAGCCCATTCGACGGAGTTACTCTAGATTCTTCATATTCTAGGTGGTAGCAAACTGTGGAAAAATTTTGAGGATGATTGGCGACCCGGACCCCGTGGTCCCCCCTTGTTAGTTGTATCACGAATTGTGACTAGTCGGGTTACGCTCAGAGGTGTTACAAACTTTGGAGGGAAATGATAAGGGAAGAAATATAATATAAGGAGGAAAATGGCATGGCTCACAGTCATGTATCACAGATGAATTCAGTTGATTGATGAAAAGTCAATTGACTGAAGGGGACAGAAAGTCACACCTCTTTGACGAGATTCGATAATCTGGTATACTTGAGTTTCTCTGAGTATTTTCATTACAGACGTGACCAGCTATGGATGTGACTCCTGAAGCCGGCTCCTGGCGATCATTCCACTGAGGCTTGCAGAATTGGCTGTAGCTCTTCGCACTCAATCGTAAATTACATCGCACTCGATTGAAAAATGTACTTGATGTTGAATGCAAACAAATCACTTCCCATCAATAACTTTAGATTCAACAATCATTTGCAGAAGGTTTTGAAATCGGATATGAATGAGCTAAGGAACGGTACACGAGAAGTCCCATACTTGAGAAGCTTGGTTTCGTAGAAACACTAGAGTGGAACAAGATAGACGATAATAAAAAAGAGTTTATGAACGTAAGCGATTTTTGGCCAGAACAAGCATCAGCTGTGACGAGGGCCATGAGGTCTGATGAATGAATCCATGTTCAAGTTATAATCGTAGTGCACGAGTTGTCGAATGTAGGTCTATAATAATGCAATCCAATTAAGCTGAGACCTTTTACTTTCCCATTATTCTTCATTCGTGTTGTCTCGCAGTGACTAATTTGCGATACGACAGTTAAAAGTATTCGAATTACTGTGGGATAGCAGAGTAATCTCCGCGTACTCTGACTTTGGTATGCCATTTCAAAAACCCATCGCTTCTTTCAGGATTGTCTTCTTGAACTATATAGTTCAAGTAGACAAGGTATTCTTTGCCCTTCAATCCAAAGTTTGAGACTTTTCCCACGTGACGTGTGGCACATACCTCTAATGATCCATAATCTGTTTATTTTAGCCACAAGTGTTACTCAGTTCACAATGTTCTCTTGAAGCATCGGTTTCATCGTCGAGAGGATTAGGGCTGCCATCGAGCGAGAAATCCGAGAAATTTAGACGCTCTAGTCTCGATGAGAGAAAAGTCTACTGCCAGCTCGTCCTCATTTTTTAGGACTCGAGACCGAAACTTTTCAATCTATAGTCTTGTCGAGAAACAATATTTTGAATTAAGGAGGTTCGACGGTGTCATGAGGGATCGGTGGGGGGGGGGGGGGGGGGGGAAGACGAAAATTTACCTAACCTGCCGCTCGGCTGCACGAAAATACACGGCGACTATACCTATATGTTCATGATTTTCGACAACAATTCGATCGTATTTCCACAAAATGCATGGTGAGCTGTGATCATCAAAAGGTATTATTGTTCGCTGGGGGATTCTCTATCGTCTGAATATTTTATGAGAATTTTCTCTACATGTCAAGAGGTGCTAGGCTTGTTTTGGTGGCGCCGTCCATAAGAGCCCGTGTTATTTCGAAAAATGTAAGGGGTTAGATCTCGAAAAAAACGCCTGGTGAAAAATACTGAAGAAATTGACAGAGTATTTTTTTGTCTCAAAGATAATTATGTAAAAGGTTTCGTCACGATCTCTACATCTTCGTCAAGACAATCGAACCTCCTTAAGCTGTATAGCGGTCAGTTCTACGTACACCTACAATAAAGTGCAGGACGGGACACTGCTCTCTAAACTCGTTGGAGTGAAAATTCACTCCCTTGGAGTGAAATTTGACTCAAAGCTATGAGTCAGTTTCGTGCGCACCGAACTGAAGTGATTCATCACTCCAAGCTGGAGTCAAATTTCACTCCAACGTGAGTCAATAATCACTCTTAGGATTGAGTCAAATGATTCAAAACCAAACGTTTTAACATTCTAGATATTGCAATAAAAAAATTAATTCACGGCGTGCACGCATATTTCAATTGATTTCCTGGTAATTCTAATTATTATTATTCTATGAAAAACGTACTTAACGAGAATTTTGGCAGTTGTGTTCGACTCGACGGGGATTTGAACCCGCACCCTCTTGATAGCCAGGCAAGTGTCTTAACCATTAGACCAAATGTGACTTTGTCAAGTTACAGTCAAGAAAGCCTATGTACGGTTGTGAACGGTCGATACGAGTTTTTAAATATACCCGAGACGTGTTTCGAAGGGAAACTCAGAATAGAGCAGCATCACTCAACAATTGAAAAGTTCTCCACTTTCTTCATAAGTAGTCCCGTAAATCATTCTGGGGTTAAACCCTAACCTATAAAAATCTATTTCACTCAATGTGAGGAGTCAATTTCCACTCATCTTGGAGTGAAAATTGACTCAAGCTTGGAGCGAATGTAATATTTCTGTGGTTTCACTCCCTATGAGTCAAATTTTCACTCCATAAGAGTCATTCTGAGAATCACTCCAAACTTTGAGTCAAAATTTCACTCCAACAGTTTTAGAGAGTGATTTCCGATTCCAGTGCTTTTTCACCAATGACATTTTCACGTCTAACCTATTTCAAGGATGACAATCTCACGAATAACTTTGTTCACGAACGCGATTTTTTGATTTCCGGATAATTTTATTCCACTTCCAATTAGATCCAAGACTTCAAATTCTTTACCACCCTCTCTGCTCTCTAAACCCGTTGGAGTGAAATTTCACTCCAAGGGAGTGAAATTTGACTCAAAGCTATGAGTCAGTTTCGTGCGCACCGAACTGGAGTGATTCATCACTCCAAGCTGGAGTCAAATTTCACTCCAACGTGAGTCAATTATCACTCTTAGGATTGAGTCAAATGATTCAAAACCAAACTTTTCAACATTCTAGATATTGCAATAAAAAAATTAATTCACGGCGTGCACGCATATTTCAACTGATTTCTTGGTAATTGTAATTATTAATATTCTATGAAAATTGTGTTCAACGTAAAATTTTGGCATTTGTGTTCGGCTCGATGGGGATTTGAACCCGCACCCTCTTGATTGCCAGGCAACTGTCTTAACCATTAGACCAAATGTGACTTTGTCATGATACAGTCAAGAAAGCCTATGTACGGTTGTGAACGGTCGATACATGTTATTAAATATATCCGAGAAGTATTTCGGAGGTAGGCTCGGAATAGAGCAGCATGAATCAACACTTTAAACGTTTTCTACTTTCTTCACAAAAGTCCCGCAAGTCATTCTGGGATTATACCCTAACCTATAAAAATCTATTTCACTCAATGTGAGGAGTCAATTTTCACTCTTCTTGGAGTGAAAATTGACTCAAGCTTGGAGCAAATGTAATATTTCTGTGGTTTCACTCCCTATGAGTTAAATTTTCACTCCATAAGAGTCATTCTGAGAATCACTCCAAGCTTTGAGTCAAAATTTCACTCCAACAGTTTTAGAGAGTGTACGCGTCACAATCACTGGTGATGGTTTTTGACTGTCTATGACCCGGCAGATAGCTATTGAACTTCTATAACCTATGTGCCTATGACGAGGTAAAAAATGATAGCTTCTGGAACGTTCTCACATACATTCAGATGATTCCTGGGACTCTTTTAAAATATTATACCTTTTGGACACAGACAATGTTTCGCGTTCGAAAACTAAACCATCCCTCCTGAGAGAGGACCACCGGGAAGATATAGCAGTAGTTTGCTTGGACAGTGGTTTTGCGTTCATATCCCGATAGGTGGAGATGACCGCCGAGGAGATAACAAAACTTTCGCTTGGAAAGTATTTTTCTCACAGAGGACCTCAAATTTATCGAGATATATTTAAGATTCCTTGATGAAATATTAATAATTCGTGGAAAAAGCCATTCGGGAAAGAGGCGATTAGTGAAACTTTATTCGTGAAAACGGCATTCGTGGAATGAGCTATTCGTGAAAATGACATACGTGAAATAGGCTGTTCGTGAAAGTGGTCATTCATCAAAATCCATTCGGGAAATAGGTCAGATACCCTAATTTCCCGACTTTTCTGTTGTGGTAGAGACAACCCTTCAAGTTGAACATCAAGGTAAAGGAATATGGAAGGAATCTATTTTAGATTTCCTAAGACACTTCTAATAGTGCCGGATTCATGATACAATATATTATCTTGATATATATATCAACGCAAAATTAGACCATGAATATATGATGAAAGCATCCATTGCATATTCAGGGTACCTACTGCTGATTGAAACCCTGAAAATTTTTTAACATTCTCAATTCAACCTCTGCTCGCCTTGAAATCTTCGAAAGAGTTTGAATTCACCCACCTCATATTTGAGTTTCGATTGGAATTCGATTGATGACCCGAAGCACGAATTCGAACGGTAGTCTTGAAAAAAAAAAAAAAACTTTTCAATAAAGAGACAAAATTAGTACATATCGCGTTTAAACTAAACAAACTTGGGTCTATAGGGCCAAGTTGTCAATAGCGGCCATCACGCTTGAAGTCGTGAATACACTCCAACCCTAATATTCTAGGATTTCCCGGGAAAATCGTGATTTTTTGAACTATTATAATTGTGGATCTGCAACTGGGATCATTCCATCGAAAATCGTGAAGGATACTTCATTCTAGAACTTGGAAATGATTTTCTTGGAAATTCTTGACCTACTTCGAAATAAGTAGGAGTGAGCATGGTGAATAATTTTTTAAATCAAAATTGGCCATTCCAACGTCCCTCCAGCATGGTTGCGTTCTACAGCAACGCTATATCTGTGAATCTGCGGAACCATGGGATTCTCGAGAGCAACCCTGATAATCGTACAAAGCTTCTCGTTCCCGTCGAGAAACGATTTAATTAACGAGAATTCTCATGGCCTCCGGTCTCACTCGATCTCGCTCGACAAATACGAGAAAATTTCGATCTCGGCGGCATCCCTGTGGATGTACTGCGCCAAAGTCAATGAGCATTGACTTTGGCAACTATAGCACTGATTCACGTTGAGCTCCCCGCTGGAATACGAGATGATTTTCCAAATCATAGATCCGACGAGACAGCAAAAAATTCAAGCGATTCTTGAAGTAACAAAATGAAGTAACGATGAAAACCACTGGATTTGACCTCATAAGAGGGTGTGGCACCATCTGAATTTGATTCGATATTCGCGATTCTTCCAAGAGCCATCGACCATATTTTGAACTCGATCTGATGAAATAATTATCCATTTGATGATACAAAAATCATTCACCGTAACCAGGATGACATTTTGGGCTAGGAGTTGACGTAGAACGTCAAGATCGTGAAGCTCAATGAGAATGTAACATCGCATATTCCAGGCCATTCATTACGTCAAGATTATTTCAGGTAAATCGAAAGAGAAGTCTTGGAATGACTTACATTCTGGAGGGCTTTGTCTTTCTCTTCAAGTTTGGCGTTGACCTGCATCAGAGCTTCCTGAGTCTGGTCGAGTTCATTTTCTATGGTCTGGATCTTCTTCTGGAGTGCGCGGGCCTCCTCCTCGGCCTATTAGAGCAAATATGAATCAATTAGTCAATCCAATCATCTAAAATAATTGAATAAGCCGGGGGGGGGGGCAATCCTCGAGTATTGATCGTAGATTCTCATGACCAGGTTATGGATGATGAAATATTTTCATGTGTATAGCATACGCATTGCAAAAAAGAGAAATTCCAAACAAATCAGATATCCAAAGCCAATGCTACTCGTGCGATTCTCAACAGTTCCTGCTGGTAAAATTCAAGACTCCTGAGAGAAAAGCTCACCTTCTCAGCTCGTGCGTTCGCGTCACGGGCCTGCTGTTCACAGAGCAATGCGCGATCCATCGCATTGTCCTTCTCCAACTTCATTCCCTGCATCTTCTTCTTGATCGCGTCCATGGTGGCGGCTTTTGTTTATCTTTCCTCGGTTTACTGAAAAAAAATGTTGATCCTTGTTTCACTCAAAACTATATCTCATCCTTTTGCTATTTTGACATACTAGGTCTCGCGTTAAAATTCGACATTTGCGCGACTCAATCATTGTGTTCATACCGATACAGATATTTGAAACTATAAGAAATCGGATGCATGTTAAGCATCTCGTGTTGACGGATAATGAAATAATTCAATTAGTGCGATCACAATCATTGATCTCGAACCTCTTCCTCATTGCAGTATGTGAACTTTTATGGATAATTTCTGGTTACTGCGATCGCGATGGGATCTACGTCACTTAGTGGGCTTGCTTTGTTGCGTGATAAATGCACAGATCGATCTCGAGATCGATGCACAGCATTTATGCCTTCAATCATGCCATTCGAGCTTGGACCAAATACACAAGCTTCACTTTCTGTTGGATCGCATTCTCTTCTGATGGATCACCAAAATAAACTAGTGAATTAATCTGACAAAGAGAGGTCCAACCTTGCGGGACAAGGATCTCGGCAAGACTCTGGGAGTCACTCGTTTTGGTGGGAAATGGTGATATCTCCAATTATTTAGTCCCATGGGATTTCTATCCTGAGATAAAGCTATAATGTAGAGATTAGTATTGCGCACATTAGCCCATGTTACGAAAGTCGTATATGGGTATTAACGCGAGAATTAACACGGAACGTATTATGACCTTGCATTTCGACGAGCAAGCTCCGAATCACTTTATTGGAATTTTCTTACACGTATTCTATTGAAAAATGCTTGGCACGAGAGTCTTAGGCCGATCCGTCAAATCACTTTTCTTCAAAGATTAAGGATCGTCCTGTCAGTTTCTTCGTGTGTTGTGATTTTTTGAATTCAACGTATACACGCCAGCGTCGGATTAGTGGTTGCAATGGGTATACTCGAATTATGTCCTCAAAATACATTGTTAGAGCCACTATTTTCCATAAATTTGTTGTCCAGGTTGCTTAGATTAGACTTCGAGCGTTTACCTCTTTCTTGTGATGGGATTTTCACAAAAAATGACAACATTTCTCAAGAACACACCAGCATATCTCAAAATTTGCTCTATAGTCACTTACAAAAAGAACACCAGGTCTGCGAGACACGGATTTCAATGGAACTCTGGGAGTCATCTCATTTTGGTGAGAAGTGAGGGTATCTCCAAAAGTGTAATCCACTGGGCCTCCTGTCCCAAGATACGATCATTGGGATTAGCATTCACAGTATACAGGGTGTTTCAAAAATAGTGCATTTTTCCGTACTTCGAATTTCAGATCAGATAGATTTTTTTTCTTTCTTTCTTTTTTTCTTCCTTCTTCCTCTTCTCAATGGTGAATGGATTTTGTTAAGATCAGAATTCTTTGACGAAGAGTATTTCCCCCGAATTCTGGTTGAGAGTCACCAACCTAAGTACGAATGCAGTACCAGTCCAAGACGCATGCGGCAGTTCCGCGAACAGTTCTACAGGATTTGAGCGGTACCGCGACAATACAATCGCGGTACTACCAATTCGAGACTGATACGGAACCCTCGCGATACTTTTTCGGAACCTGGGTGGTACCACGACAGTACTAAGTCAGTATAGTTCTAGTTCAAAACTGGTATGGCTGGTTCATAAGACTCATAACGAGTACTTTTGTTGTACCATTCGAGTACCGGACAGGTGTCGCGAAACTGTCACATGAGTCGGGAACTGGTATAGCTGCGCTAGTACTGTCGCGAATACCCAAGTTCCGTAAAAATGTCGCGAACGTTCCGTATCAGTCTTAGACTGGTGCTACCGCGATAGCACTCTGTACTGACGTGGTACCACCCAGGTTCCGAAAAAATGTAGCGAGCTTTCCGTATCAGTTTCGAATTGGTAGTACCGCGATAGTATGTCGCGGTACCGCTTAAATCCTGTAGAACTGTTCGCGGAGTTGTCGCATGCGTCTTGGACTGGTACTGCATTCGTACTTAGGTTGGTGACTCTCATCGGCTTTTGGGGGAAATACCCTCGTTCAAAGACTTCTAACCTCAACAAAATCCATTCACCGATACGGAGTTGGAGAAAAGAAAGAGAGAAATAAAATCATCTCATCTGAAAATCGAAATACTTCCACCTCAATTGAAACACCCTGGATTTACATATGTGTCATGATAGAATAAGTCTGTATGGGCAATGGTAATTTCTACAGCTGAATCTTGAGACAGGAGGCCCATTGGATTAAACTCTTGAAGATACCTCCATTTCTAACCAAAAAAGATGATTCCTAGAGTTCTATCGAAGTCCATCCTTTGCTGACCTGGTGCTCTTTTTGTTAGTCTCAGTCAAATTTTCAAGAAAATATGTTCAATGATCAAATGCTTTCGCGAGCAAAGGTCCGAAGAATTCGAGGTTCAGAATTTTTGGACAAAGAATAAGTAAGTTAGCACGATAACAGCTGTATGCTAATCTCCATAGTTGTATCTCAGGATAGTGGCCCCATGAGACTCCGCCCTTATTTCTTGCCAAAACAAGATGATTCCTAGAGTTTCAAAAAGATTCGTGGTCCGCAAGGATGGACCTCCTCTTGTGAGTCTGAGTGAAGAGTTGAAATCTCTGGCAAACTATGATCTTTTACTTCAAGGGGCTAGTCGACATAATGCTGCAGTGCAGTTCAAAATCCCTCAGTCTCCGTTCAGCAAAATACTCAAGTTCAAAGTGAAGATGAAGTGTGATGCCTTGAATGAAGTGAGCAAGGATTAGGAGGAAAAAAGCGGAAGGAGCAAGTACCCTCCACAAATCACAAAAAAGTCGGTGTAACGAATTATATGCTGAGTTGGAAACAAAAGAAGATTGCCGATTCTTTCTAAGCGATGTTGATACAATCCCAGTGCTGAAAGATGATAGTGGTAATCTATTTTGGGAGCAATGATTAGATAGAACTAATAATATAGTACCATACAAAAATTCGTACACGCTGCGATAAAATTTCCTTCATCTTCAAATATCAATAAGTCGGACACAGGTGAATTTAGGGAAATTGATTGAAATGCTTTATAAAGCGGGGGAAAGATGCAAAATCTATGTGCGTTTGGATTTTTCTAGACACTCTCTACTCACACAAGCAGCCGATGAAATTTCAAGAATTCTTAAAAATGATTTTTTACATACTATCAAATGTCATTCACACGTGTTTGGAGATACGAAGCAATCTTGCAAAAATCATTTCAAAGAGTGGAAAAAATCCCATTTGCAAAGATTTCTTGATAGTTATTCACGTCGTGCGAGCAAAGGTGTTGCAGATCTCAAAGTAGCCATAGACATAATTTTTCGCCGTTTATCGGCGGTTTTTATTGAAAATCCGAGAATCTGGCTACTTTTCAAGCTCTCACACTCTCGTTCGCACGACGAAAAAAACTATCAAGAAATCATTGGGTTTATTCTAATTGATTCACCATTAATCGCGTCTGAATAACTCTTAATACAACGAAAATAATCATTTTCACAAAATTCTTAAAATTTCATTAGCTATTTGTATCACCAGCAAAGGTTGGGGAAGAATCAAAAAGTACATGGAGCGAGCATTTTTCATTTACTCAAAACTGCTTTTTTTATTAATTTATCCAAAATTGATCTGAGACCAACTTGCCAGCATTTGATGAAGGAGGAAATTTCATTGCATTCACGAATCTCTGCACGGTACTGTATATGATTGTCGTCCATAAGAACTGACCGCATGAATAATTCAAGTTTTTTCGGACCGAGTGATGCAGTATCTACTGCGGAGTCTCCGGGTCCTGAAATCTCACCAAAATTTTTTCACAGTTTCGTACCACCTAGAATATGAATAATCCAAAGCAACTCTGTCAAATGGGCCTTCTGTTCAGAGCTACAGCCAGAAACTTCAACATTGCTAGTATATCTTTATATATCACTTGTAAACATGGGCCTACATCGTCAAAGCTAATGTCATAGGCTGTAGCTCGGAACAGGAGGCCCATTTGACGGAGTTACTCTGGATTCTTCATATTCTAGATAATACAAAACTGTAAAAAAATTTTGGTGAGATTTCAGGACCCGGAGACTCCGGACTCCCCTTGTCAGTGTGCGTTCTTAGATCCTTCGAGTTACTTCCCACTAGTGAATTTTAACCGTATTTACCTAATTCTGAGCACTGAGTCTGTGGTTTCTCGATAGTATTCGCGAAAAAAGTCCGAAGGGTATCTTTTGACTTATAACTCCGCCAGAGTGGCAAATGATCTTAGAACCCTTGATTATTCATTTTATAGCACATCCCATAGGTATAAAAAAAATTATCGCGGCCAAAGTCTAAGTAATTCTGTTTGAATTTTGGTCATTTCAAGCGGGCTATATGAAATTATTTATCTGGTTCTATATTTCCTGGTGAAAGATCCAGCGAAATTGTACAGAACATCAAAATGATCATTACCGAATTTTACGATCGCACTCTGATGACTGCTCTGGAGAGTAATCACGCCAGCCTTGAGTATGATCATCTATCCAGGACCAGATCAAACTATGTATTGCTTTATTCATATGATAAGTCATCTCAAGGAGATAATGCCCAATCTGCAGACTTTAGGTCTGCATTGTTGATCACACTTGTTCCGTATACTCAAATGTGAGACCGCAGTCGTTTATGGTACACCTTTTGGAGTTCCGTTTTTTGGAGGATCGCGCTTTTAATGACACTGTATCATTCATTCTCTCCCAGTAAGAGTATCTATTCTAGTTTGGAATGTTTGGTCAAATTACTTCCCAGGACATTGGTTGAGCTCTAAGATCTTAGACGATCGTGACCGGCCTCGCGTGTAATTTAATAAGTTTCATTCTCAGACCTAGAGGAATAAAATCCTGTATCAAAAGTACGGTGCATAACATCAGGACATTCTTCGAGATTTTAAAATTACCACCAGCATTAGAGTGGCAGTGTATTCCGTCATCAAAGTTCGAACTGAAAAATGAGTGGCATAATGAACTTAAGCAATTGAACAACCATCGATAGTTCAGAGATGGGCTCGTAAGACATCTTGCACAGCTACGGCGACAAAGATTGATTTTTTTTTTAAGATTATACGCGGCCAGCAGAGCCGGTTGGCGGCTTATTGTGCGGCTTGTCAAGACATGGTATCTATAAATATTCTAACCGAAGACATCGGATTCTGTTTTTCATCAGCTGAATTGTCTTTCGAGACAAACTAATCCGACGTGATAAAAACATTGGTTCTCACACAAAAATGCAGCCCGTTGAAAATACATTCGGAAAGGTCATTGCAGTCTGTTCACTTCCTTCCTCTTTCAGGATACTGTTTTTAAATATCATGACCGGATGAGTTCGAAATATTACCACTTTGAGTTCGAATTCGTTGATTTCAACGTTACTCATTCTTGAAGGGGCCGGAAGTCCGCGTTGATATTCAATTCAATCCAGTTCGATTTTGGAGAATGATAAGATCTTCCTTGATAATCTCATCGAGGGAGACTTTCAATGACATGGTCAGACTGTAGTTAAATAATTTGTAAATTCGCCCATGCCGGATGCTTTACGACCCTCCGGCGGGTAAATTGCATCAGCAATAGAGCTAAATTTTCTCCACAATTGACCGCAAAATAAAATCTACTCTTCCGCCAAGACACGTGATAATTCATCCAATCTTCAACTGGATCTAGCATTCCCAGGCTATTTTTGCTCTCGCGTTTAAGAGAAATTTACGTCAAACTCAAAAGCTTTTGCACCGACATCGATGTGCATTTCTTACAAGAAGCTCTTCAGCACCAATAAGGATCTCAAGTCTTAAGAACATTTGAGCATAAACTGTGCTCGTTGAATCATAGGCATGGGACTTGGGCGATGGGTAGTGGCAGTGTAGGAGGTGGAGGATGTACAGGAAGATCGGGGTTTCGGTCAAATGTCCCAGTGAGATTGTCCGTTTGCATACACTCAAACTCTTAGAACATGTGCGATATGCAGAAGCACATCAAACGGCTTTACAGCATCCGCAAGCATTTGCAAGCTACAGAAGAAAAAGATCTACGGGGGCCGCACTGCGACGGGTGCGTGTTGCCTCTCTACTTCGTGCATCCGAGTATATAATTAGTAAACGTCCGGGAGCCGCGCGCATGAGCTTTATTTATAGCGGAAGGTCTTAGCTGAGCTCCGCGTTTCAAACTACCGATCGGGAATCATGCCTGGACGGAAAAATTGTCTGGCCTCGATGTTATACCCATAACCCATACTCGATCCTACTATTAGTTCCATCAAAGAGATCGAGATTAGCGAAATTCTGTCACTGAAACGGCTTGCCTGATCTCGATCGATTTTCATAGATTCTCCATGAAACATCCAAAACTTGTCAACCTTCAAATCGGCCCTTCAAAACGAAGACTCGCGTTCGAAAGTTGATCTTGAAACAAAGGTTTGTTTCGTCTACAGGGATACTCTAATTCCTTTCAATGTTTTGTTCGAAGTTTTTTCAGTATCCATTCATAAAAAAAATAGCTCGACCCTAGTTCACACCTATTAATGAACGACGAACACTAATAAAAATCATATACGAAATGCATATAATTTTACTGAGCGAATCATAAAATTGCCATTGGTAACAAATTGAGCAAGGAAAAAGCTTAGGCTGTTCTTGAACCAAATGTCAATAATTCGCAGAAATTTCGTGCCGATTTTGCCGGTCGTGCGAAAGCAATTAGTTCTTCTTAGAAATGTTGAAATGCAACCCGATTCATAATTGCGGAAGTATTGGAGACAGCGAAATTCCAGTGACATCTTGGGTCCAAAATAAAGAGACAAAAATGAGCGGGGAAATAAGATATGGATATTTTTACGCGCGAGCAAGAAAGGAAGAGAGAAAGGTGACGTGGAACGAGATCGGGAGGAAGGTCGAGGAATCATCATCGCGCAACGGTTTGTGGCCGGAGAGTTGTCTGCAGCGTTTTGGTCGGCATCGCGCTCATCGTCACCCGCCGGCTTGTTGCTTCTCATCGAGAGCGCGTCTCTCCGGACCATTTCGGGTGAGCGCCGGTGTACAAGCGATCCGGCACGCGCTAGACGGTGTCCCCTTACAGAGGCGCCGGAAAAATCTGTTCATCTGATGAAACGCAAAAATTTTGCGGTATTTAGTGTAAATTACGACTTTACTTTTCTCGAGATCACTGCGAGGATTCGCTTTTCTGGTCGCAAAGGCAAGTGTATGATTTATCCGTTGGCTAACGCAACGAAAGTCATCTTTCTTATCTGCGCGACCATTTGACACGGCTGCACGGGCACCATGAGACATTCGCTTCCCTTATCGGGCACGTATACTTTGGCGCGCGCTCGCGATTGCCGTGTGCAGCTACTGCCGCGATTAGCCAAGATTTGCATCGACTCTGCGGCTGCAAGCTCAATCTTTCATACCGCCTGTAACTGGAGAACGTACGACGATACTGAGACAGCAAATTTTACTATACTATCACAATCTGGCGCATCAGCTGCGCAAGCGTGAGACACGAGCTATGCTTTCATCGGGTTGAATACTTTTCGGATGAGGGAATGAGACGGTTAATAATTTTACCGCCTGTAAAACGAAATTCTTGGCCTGAAATAACTCAATTGTAAATAGACTCGCGTGGGTGGAGGAAACTAGGTCTGTGACGGCAGATACGCGTTTAGTTTTGGTTGTGGCGTATCGGGCGAGCAGATCGTTCAATCGCTTATCAAAATATCCCCGAAATAGAGGAATAAACTTTCATTTTGGGCCATCATTCCTTGTACTCCCGTAACAATTCCAAATTAGTATTGAGGAGAGAGGCTGAGGATGTAAGAGATTTATCAAAATATTCAACGCCATCACAGGCAGGGAATCGATTCTTAGATCCCTGCCTCGGGGGCGACTATGGCATGAGCAATCTCGCGAAAACCATCGCGCTCGGAGCACGCATCACCCGGCAAAATGCGAATGAAGTTTTCCAATTTTAGAAGCGGAATAAGGTTAAGGTGGTGGCGGGAGTGTGATTCAGTCTGTCAACTGTGTTCCTTTACGTACATATGAAAATGAGAAGCTGCAGCGAGCGAGCGCGCTCGAAAATCGGTGAACTCGTTTCGCGTTGTGACAAATATCCCTCGCTCGGTCCGTAGCGCCCCGGAATTCCAGAGCTTTCGGACTCGCACCGATACGGTGGCTCGCAAAACGCAACGGGCCCGTCTAAAAATAAATCAGCAAATCACGATGAAAAAAGTCGACGAATCTGCAGGATGGGATGCTCATCGATTCCACCGATCGGCGTACAAGCACAAAACTATCGCTCACAAGGTGTAGGGGATGCACTCCGAGCGTCGCGGTTGATCGTCAAGTAGAATCGGCTGCGCTCTGACTGCACCAGATCGCCTCTCGGATGCACGTGTTTATCGCACCGAGCACTTTCTCTCAAAATCCAAGATTGCCTAATAATAGAGCGTGCCTCAGCCAGCGACGAGAATTGCCTCGTATATGTACACAGCGGCGGTAATTTCCGGATATGTTCGATCACTGCACGAACGGGCTCGGGTCGTCGTTACTGCGTTGATGGGTCAATTCGCCACGGAGGAAGCAACAGATCGGCAGGCAGGGGTGCAAACTCACGTTGGAAAAACTGAATTGGCTCGTCGGGCTGGCGATGCTCGTTTGATGTGCAGGGCTGCGATGCGCGCTCTCCACTTGCGAGCTCGTCCAAGACTGCTTCTCGCGAAGCCACGAACGCTCCCGAAAAGCTCTTCGCCACACTTTCTCTCTCTCTCGCTCTTTCTCTCGGCTTGCCTCCCACCTTCTCGTCTTGGGAGACACTCGTCGCCCGAAGCTCCATCAAACACGAACTCGTCCTTCGGCATTACAAATTATACGCGCTACCATCCCCTGAGTGCCCAACGCGTGCTTTTTGCCGCATCCCATGAGTAAGTACTCATTACTCAGTGACCTCACTTCTTACTCTCGTGCTTGCACAGGTCGACGCATTCACGAGGATGAGGCGCGAATCTACCTTACCCACTTCCGTTTACGATAGTTTGTCTCGCAGTGTATATCACTTATTTTGGGAGATCTATGAGTAGCAGCGTGTCGAATCTGACCGTGAGTCAATGATCTTTCAGATGCAGGAAAAATGGATGGTTTTCAAAGGAAGTGTAGTCATGCTGCTGCGTCGCAGAAGTTGGCCAAGCCCCGGGCGTTCACCTACGAATCACAAGAGATGCGAGAATTGAAACGTTTTTTCGAGCTACAATAACGCAAAAACACATTTTCAATATACCCATGTTCTTCAATAATGGTCATCAAAATCGTTCGGCAAAATGTTAACAGTAACTTCTTTTCTCGCAAATTATTTAAAAAAAAGTTCCAACTATGATAACTTAGTGATAATTCAACAATATGGTACTGCTTTAAATCAATAGATTATCAAGTTGATTGAAATGTACATTATGACTCTCATCAGTTATGATGAATGACTTCAAATCTGAGTAGATGGAACTGTACAGTATGAGAAGACTTGAAGAGGACGACAAAGTTGTCGTTGAAACGTAGTCAACAAATAACATTACAGGACAAGCCCACGAGGGGTGTAGAACACCCGTATGCACTAGAAATATAATAGAAGAGGGCTTGAATACGATAAGAATTTGAACGCTGCAGAAAGTCATTCGACAACCTGCAAGAATAGTGTCCCGAGCTTACGAATGTCGGTTTTCCTTCCTGCGATTGCAAAAATTTCACAAAAAAACTAGCCTAACAGCCGCGAATCACCATTTTTCACCCATATTTTCCACCATTGTTAGATTGACTGCCGAGAAGTTCAAACATTTCGTCGAGCCCGTGCTATCCTCAGTATTTTTTGGGCGTCCTCAAAAGTGTTGGTATTATTTTGTCATCTTATATTGCTAACCCATAGGCGCCTGGTGGGTCCTGCAAGACCCATGGACAGTATGTGGAATTTCGTACACCTGAATCAATATTTCATGCCTGTCAAGGTTCCATCATCTTGTTTTAGGACATACCTGACTATTTTGTATGGTTATCGAGGTCTATCAAGCGTCTCCAAGTTTCCAGACCACTTTCAGAAAACCGTTCGGCCGAATTTTCAAGTTGGTAGAAATGACTCGTCAGTGGACTACCACTTTCTCACGTTTCCTGAGTTTTGAATCGGGTTTGAGTCTACGGAGTTTTTCAGTGGTGTAGATAATACTCCTTTGACCAAGAATGCTGGCCTAGAATATTCATAAATAACCAAATTTGTGCGAAATCAACATGACGCTTTACATGACGGAACTAATAGATGACATTCTAGAATGCTTTGTGAGATTCTGCGTGCATTGCGCATCATCGGAACCCCCAAACAAGTGAATCAAGTCAAAAAACAGTATAACTGGGCTCGGTTTCTATGGATTAATGACGAGGCCGGGTTGACTGGTCACTTGGAGAAACTACAAGTCGTTAGAGAGATCCATGTTGAACTCGCCATGGTTATCGTTTCTCATTTAGAATAATGAGGAAAATTTGAGCATCCTCCCAAAGGACCTGATGATTGCGTCTGAGAGACGTCCAAGTACAATGAATCATACAGCTTCATGAACAGTGTGAATGCCGGGAAATATCTATCCTCATCATCGGATAGACATGTCTCATCAACAATTATTCCGAGAAATAACTTTGAAACTTATCAACTTGCACTTTCAACGTTAGTATTGTCACTTGACTGGCAGCTTGATTCTTCCGGTAGTTGCAACTGGATCTCATCGTAGGGATATTATACTCCCTGAATTGAGCTACATGCAATCAATTTGAAACACATTATATTGTTTATCAATATCAGGTGTTTCAGACTGTTGAGTTGAATGAGTTCTGATTACTCGTTCAAACACCACGTTGAAATAGAAGTATTTTGATCCTGCGCTGTCCAATATTAGCTCCCACCACTCCATGTGAATCTTCGAGTAGAAGGCCCATACTTTACGGGTAAACCATCGTAGTTTACGACTTCCGTAAGACTTATGGGCCAAGCTGATGAAACAGTTACGCCTCGACTGAAAACCTCGAATACGCACCCGTAGATCTCAATCTCAAAAAAAATGATATGTTCCTCAAATAGAACCTACTCCGTGAAATCTTATGATGTAATTCAACGCTGATTCACAAGAAGTTTCAAATATTCTCCTCTACACCTAGACATAGTAGTTCCCAGTCATGAGTTTGAAAAAAAACATGGGCTCATACCAAATCATATAATTACATGACTCGGCTAATGCAAGCTAATTTTAATCAACGGATCTGTTGATTAAGTAACATAGATCGATATTGAATGACTCCAATTCGATCTATGTACCTTCAAGGCACCTCGGGATCTGAGTGTCGCAACTTGAAGGATTTTGGTGGAATTTCAAATACATGAAAGATGAGATGAATTACAAAAAATTTTTTTTGACCCTACGCTAGATGTTGGTGCGTTTCGTCTTTCCTCTCTAGATCAGACTCTTCAGGGGGGCTGAAGAGATTTCCCACGAGCGATAAAGTCCCGATCGTTCATATCGATCGAGATGAGAATTCATTCTAATGGGCTCATACCGTTCTGGTCCCCAGAGTTTTTGAACTTTTTTCCGCCAAAACGGTATAAATTTATGGTTTTTCGATGTCTTCTAATCCAAAACGGCGTGAGTTCACAGTTTCTTATCATATACCGATCTAATTCAGTAGAACTCGATTTCTTTCTTTACTGTTTCCGGTACAGAACGGTATAATTGCACTTTAGAAAAAATGTCAATTTCATACAGTTCTTGTCCGGAAAAAGACCGAGAAAATTTGGGGACCAGAATGTTGTAAGTCCATTTTAATTGCAAAATAACGTGTATGAAGAATAAACAATCCAAAAACGTCACTGCATGCAAGATATGCCATAAAAACACACCCATTATTTTAATTATGAAGTACAATCACTAAAAATGACGATTCAAATTTTCCATTACAAACAAAAAATTTGAGATAAACTTTCCAAAAATGAGAAAAATGGACTTATACGGTTCTCGTTCTGCACCTTCATATATGAACATGTTCCCGATAGAACTGTGGTTGTAAATCACCACCTATGACTATGAGGATGAAGTCATACGTTGCCATCTTATTCATGTTGGAAATAATGCGCTCCATATAGAGGACTCCAAAAATTTCTCCCACGTGAGCTTCGGACTGATTAACCTGTTCTGTACCAAATTGCCCTTGGTATCGGAAATGCTATTTTTTCATCAGAATATGTTTCTGGGAGGGGGGGGGGGAAAGACGGTGAAAAGTGGCAAGATTGGAGTTTTGAAAAGTTTTTGTATTTTATTCTTTCCTCTCGCATAACTCCATATTCAGACCCCAACAGTGTCTCATTATGTTCCTTGTAGTGCCTTGTAATGACAGAGATTCTTCAGAATTTTTTCGATGCAATAGAAGAAAACTATCACGAATTACTGGAAATCAATAATAGAAGAAACATAGTAGCGAACGGGTAACTCGATTACAATACCACACGCCCATGTGCTAGGTGCCTCTCGAGGTGCCTCTATATACTTATGACCAAGTGTGGAGACCATGGGTTATGGTGTCATACATGACCACAGTTCAGCCGGGAACATGTTCGTGTATGACCATGAGGCTTTTATTTCTACTGGAGATGATTTAGCTATCTTTGCTTTATAAGTGATCATGAGCGTAATGTTTCAGGCCATCCTGAAATTTGGTTTGAATGAGAAATAATCAGCTATTGTGGCTTCGTAGTACGTATCAGATGAGACAATTAATAGTTAGTGCATCAGTGCATCCCTTTTTGCTACGTCATTGCCACACAAATATTACACAACTCATTCTTGTAAACGATATCACTAACACACAACATGGAAGTTAGCGATTCGTTGAAGAAAATTTCAAACGGTTGTAAACGAGATGTCGATGGAACAGAGCTTTCGCGCACTCGCCCCCGCTATACGATTACAACGAGGCGCGAGATGGAGCATTCTCGTTAATTTCCTTTCATTACGGCGCGTTAGATTCTGATCAGCGGCGGAGAAAAATTTAATTGATGCGCGAGCGAGTATCTATACAAAAGTGGAAAGCCGGTTGCGCATCCGTGACGGGTCGAGATCTGCATTATGGGCGCGTGCGGTCAGTGCGGTGAGAGAAATCTGAGCCGGTCTCAAACTCACTGTCTGGTGAGGCGCTGAGAACTTCGGGATTGACACGCTCGGTTCGCGCAGCAATGTCGTAATAGCGAGCTTGTGCGAATTTTCTCGAGCTTATCGCTAGTCACAGGCGCCGTTATCGTGCAGTCGCGATTTTACCTCGATTTTATGATCTGATGTCTTTTGATAAATTGAGGTTTCTCGCGGGAGTAGAGCATGCTCGACGTGGCGATCGTCATAAGTAACGCGACGCAGGGAGACGAAATGCGTGTCAGGGCCACTGGCGCCCCCGAGACCTCATCATCGCTTCACGGCGATCCATCTCGCGCTATCGTGTATGCTCCTCTCGCTCCAGCAAAGCGTTCGAGCCATTTTCGCGCAATGACCGTATTTGCTCGCGAGCTCGTGTTCTCCTAAAAAGGTCCGCGCGTCGCACTTGCTCTCGCTGATGCATGAGCATTATATATTGTGTGTACCGTCGTCGGCTCATCGTGCGGACAGAGAGAACGAGGGCTGGTGAACTTGAGCGTCGCGACGACGAGTTCGAGGGCGTCGTCGATTTATAATCGACATTACCGCGAGCGTGACTCAGTTGCACCCGCCGTGCGCCGACAACTTATTATTATGCGGATCTTGATCGTCACTCCTTCCTTTCTCTCGACGTCGCTCGCGCATCCTTGCGACATTTTCTATATGCATTACATCGCAACACTTTATGCAAAAACTGGCCCTTTGAGTAATGCTGTCTCGTCTCACTTATCTCCAGCTCAGTGGTAATCGGCTGTATTAGAGCCACACTTGCGTCCGACCCATTAAGCAGGGCCAACCATACAGATATTTTGGAAAATTCTACCTCTTTGCTAGTAATTATGGACTGAGGTCGAAAAACTAATCTTCTCAGCATCCTCAAAGTACACGGACTCACATGCCGAGTAGAAATGGTGAGCATTTTTTGGCTCAAAGCTTGCCTAGTCGCACTGTTACGCATTGATACTATAGCTATACATATTTTGCATAGATAGCCAAAAGAAATTGCCACATTTCTACCAAGAACTTGCTACCTTTTATCATCTACTTATTTTTTTATATTCTTTCTAATTTTCATCGCATCGTCAGAATTTTATTCTCATTTATGTTTCACTGACCTTTTCCGTTCCTTCAAACTGTCTCTCGAAAGTGTGTCTGATCACCTTGACAGTACTTCTCTCTCTTGAAACTTCTTGTTTGACGTGAGGAATATCTCTTGATGAAATAATTTGGATGGGATAGTGTTTCAAGCCTAGGAAAAACAATGAAAGCTGTCGCTTATGAAGATCAAGGAATATTCTTTCGACTGAAATATAAATGTTAGGAGTCTATCTTATAGAATATTCGACAATTACGGCGAGGCCACAGTAGCTGGAGTTTTTAATTTTTTATTTTGGCTTTAATGGAATCTCGTCCAGGAGCGCAATTTTGATATGGGTTCTGTTGCCACATAAGGAATTTCATGAGATTTGTTCCAAAAAAACTCGAGTTATTACCAGAACGAATCCCGGTTCGACTCTCTATGCTAATCGACATGGTGGGGTATATACTCCGGCCTCCCGTATAGTACATGTTCTGCATCGTGGTTGAGAGGTCGTGGCTCGCTTTGTAACGATTCATTTTCGGTCGGAAACGTGACCGAGGGTTACAATAGTTGATCGGGCGCGAGGATGCTAATGAACGAGGCACCAATACTGTTTTTTTGCAATTCCGTACGCACCCAAACATCGTAGGATACCGAATTAGTATTTTCATGGACATGTTGAAGTAGCGCAGCAGGATTTCAATTTGTGCCCTTCTCAATATCAACTCTATGGACCAGTGGGTTCCCATCGAATCCGATCCCATCCAACAGCATTCCAGCCCAGTCTATATCAACCCATCGATCTAACAGCATTTCAACCGATCCCATACCATACCATGCCATCCAACAGCATTTCAGCCCAGCCCATACCATCTCATCGCATTCAAAAGCATTCCAGCCCAGCCCATCCCATCTCATCCCATCCAACAGCGTTTCAGCCAATCCTATCCCGTCCTATCTAACAGCATTCCAGCCCAGCCGATACCATCTCCTCCAGTCCCACAGCATTTCAGCACAGTCTATATCAACCCATCCATCTAACAGCATTTCAACCGATACCATACCATCCCATCCCATCCAACAGCATTTCAGCCCAGCCCATACCATCCCATCCTATTCCACCCAACAGTATCTCAGCCCATCCCATCCAACAGCATTCCAACCCAGCCCATACCATCTCATCGCATCCAAAAGCATTCCAGCCCAGCCCTTACCATCCCATCCCATCCAACAGCGTTTCAGCCAATCCCATCCCGTCCCATCTAACAGCATTCCAGCCCAGCCGATACCATCTCCTCCCATCCCACAACATTTCAGCCCAGTCTATATCAACCCATCCATCTAACAGCATTTCAACCGATCCCATACCATCCCATGCCATCCAACAGCATTTCAGCCCAGCCCATACCATCCCATCCTATTCCACCCAACAGTATTTCAGCCCATCCCATCCAACAGCATTCCAGCCCAGCCGATACCATCTCCTCCAATCCAACAGCATTTCAGCCCAGCCCATACCATCCTAGCGTAACAGAACTCAGCACATCCCATCCCATCCCATCCCATCCGACAGCATTTCAGCCCAGCCCATACCATATCGTCCCATCCCATCCAACAGCATTCCAGCACGCCCCATACCATCCCATCCCATCCAACAGCGTTTCAGCCGATCCTATTCCGTCCCACCTAACAATATTCCAGCCCAGCCGATACCATCTCCTCCAATCCAGCAGCAAATCAGCCCAGCCCATACCACCCCATCCCATCCAACAGCGTTTCAGCCAATCCTATCCCGTCCCATCTAACAGCATTCCAGCCCAGCCGATACCATCTCCTCCAATCCAACAGCATTTCAGCCCAGCCCATACCATACCGTCCCATCCGATCCAACAGCATGCCAACCCAGCCCATACCATCTCATCGCATCCAAAAGCATTCCAGCCCAGCCCTTACCATCCCATCCCATCCAACAGCGTTTCAGTCAATCCTATCCCGTCCCATCTCACAGCATTACAGCCCAGCCGGTACCATCTCGTCCAATCCCACAGCATTTCAGCCCAGTCTATATCAACACATCCATCTAACAGCATTTCAACCGATCCCATACCATCCCATGCCATCCAACAGCATTTCAGCCCAGCCCATACCATCTCATCCTATTCCACCCAACAGTATTTCAGTCCATCCCATCCAACAGCGTTTCAGCCCAGCCCATACCATCTCATCCTATTCCACCCAACAGTATTTCAGTCCATCCCATCCAACAGCATTCCAGCCCAGCCCATACCATCTCAACGCATCCAAAAGCATTCCAGCCCAGACTATACCATCCCATCCCATCCAACAGCGTTTCAGACAATCCTATCCCATCCCATCTAACAGCATTCCAGCCCAGCCGATACCATCTCCGCCAATCCAACAGCATTCCAGCCCAGCCCATATTATCCTAGCGTAACAGAACTCAGCACATCCCATCCCATCCCATCCCATCCGACAGCATTTCAGCCCAGCCCATACCATATCGTCCCATCCCATCCAACAGTATTTCAGCCCATCCCATCCAACAGCATTCCAGCACACCCCATACCATCTCATCCCACCCAACAGCGTTTTAGCCGATCCTATTCCGTCCCATCTAACAGCAATCCAGCCCAGCCGATACCATCTCTTCCAATCCAACAGCATTTCAGCCCAGCCCATACCATCCTAGCCTAACAGAACTCAGCACATCCCATCCCATCCCATACCATCCGACAGCATCTCAGCTCATCCCATAGCATACCGTCCCATCCCATCCAACAGCATTCCAGCCCATACTATCCCAGCCCAACAGAACTCACAAGGGGAACACTAACCTTGCGGGTCCTGGATCTCGACGAAACTTGTTCTGGTGAAAAATGAAGGTAACCCCAAGGAGTAAGTCCAATGGGCCTCTTTTTCCGAGATACAGCTATGGAGATGAGCGTTGTCAATGTAGGCCCATTTTAAAGTGACTCATATATAGATATACTGACAATGCTAACCTTCATGACTGTATCTCTACATAGGAGGTCAATTGGGTCAACCCCTTTTGGGTACCTTCGTTTCTCACCAAAACAAGAAGATTCCCAAAGTTTCGTCAAGATCTAGGACCCGCAAGGTTGCTGCTCCCCTCGTAAGTATGACTCACTATTAAAGCGTCTCCCCAATCCGGAATACTATCATATATGATATCATCCGCAAATTTTTGGATGGATATTTTCGTTGATTCAACGTCACAATTTTTGAGGAGAAATTTCAGGCAATCATGCAGAGTTTTCGGAGCTCGAACATACAAGAGGATTGTAATAGCTTTTCTCTAAATCTCCCTCTTCGTCGTCAACAGCCTTTTGAGTATTTTGACTTTCCAATGGTGAAAATAGACCCTCAACAATTGTAGATATTTATAAAAGCGAAATCCATTGTCAGTCAAACCAATGTCAAGGAAGATTAGATTAGATTAGATTAATTTTTATTTGGTACCTTGGGGTATTACCCTATGTGGTACAGGTTAGAAGTTACATCATCATGAGAGAGAATAGAGGCTGCTCACACCAACTCGGTTCTCTTCAGTCTATAAAGTAAAATCAATTTCGTGATACTCATTCAAGTTTTCAAAAATTAGCGTTAGAACTGCTGATCTTATCTAGAGCCTTTCCGGCTGTGGACACGTTACTGTGATTACGGTTGAATCCTGCTCTCTTGGTTCATGATTGTGGTTTGAGTAAAGCTCCTCGTGAGTTTTCGAGTACTATATTTCTGGGTGACCAAACGGATTGTAGCAAAATTTTTATAAAGAGGAGCAAGGGAGTAAAATCTCAAATAACAATAAGTGACGCAATTCCTGCCGCAATACTGTTTTTGCGGCGACATGACAGTCCCCGGACAAGGGATCTTGATCAAAAGCAGTTTGATGCGTGACTTGACGAATTTTGACCTTATAAGCACAGAAAGCTATCGAGGCTCTCGCGGTCCTTGATTTCGAGGCCATAACGAGCGCTCAAGGATCTCGAAAATACAGGGATCGGATGATAGAACGCGCGTTTCTGTATCCAATCGCTCTGTTTCATCGTAGACGTTTGGTACCGCCTTCGAGGTGCTCGGTAGGCTTAGGGGCGTCGTTATAAAATATTAACCAAATGAAATCAGACAATTTTCATTGTACATGGAAATAGACTTATCAATCATCTGCATTATTGATCGGTTTCTAGTTGCGCTTGTTCCGTACTGGTTTTTTTCTTTTCAATGTAGGAATTTGTATAGCTAGGATACGTTTCAGAAGCATCGAACGTAGTGTATTTTATGATTTAAATTTTGGAAGTGTAATCACACTTGCTCTACTTCTATAGTAATCTGATCGACTGCGTATATGTACCTAAGCATGTACTCGTTCCCCACCCATCGATTGATAATATAGATTTTTACGCTTCCAAAATAAGGAATAACATCTTTGGGCCGATGGCGTTTTTGCTGTTTGACAATAGAGTGTAATTTGAATGTCCCAAGAACCCCGTTTAATGATCCTTTATTGTACAGACAGACATTCTTCGATACTTTTCCTGTTTCAGTTCCCTACATATGTTGTATTGAATCGATCATGTTGACACAAGGAGGCTTAATTTTTGAGAAGGAATAATTGCCGTGAACTCATTTGGAAGAGAAATTATCTGGAACAATTCTATGCCTGTTAGAGCTGAAACTTTGGCGCATACGGATATTTTCAGATCCTTAAAGCGGACCACTTTAGGAGAATATGATTTTACCGTGAAACCCGAATTCGACTTTCTGTTCCTATAAGATAGGATCTTTTTTAAATAGAAAAAAACTGATTCTTCACAAAATGGTATTCTTAAATTTTTTGCTAATTTTGTGAATCAATTGCGAAGATGACGCATCGTTCTTGTGAGCCGGGAACGTGTCGGGACTACCTTTACCTACGTATTACGACCTGCTAAGCACTATGGTGGTTTTGCAGGGCCAAGATGCGGTCAAAAGAAATCACACTTGTCTCAATTTGAATGTGTTTTATATGCAAAATATCTGTAAGGATTTTGTGCGTGACTTTCGTTACGCTCGTTTTTGTAAATTTGCAACGACAAAGTGAAGGTATGGAACTTCGTGGGCGAGGATATCATCACCCCATACAATCAAAGCGTTTCCTCCTCAATTCCGAGTTTTTGCTCGCTCCAGCTACTTTTTATTGAATTGAAATGCGTAACGGACCCACGATTCCCAATCAAGCCGGGCCGTAATGATTCAATGCTTCGAATTCTATATAAATTGTCCCCCTCAGTTGCCACTGGATGATATATCCAAGGTCGAAGATGTCTATCCAATTGTCTTCGAGGTAGAACCATTGGAGTGACTACGTAGGCTCAATTTGGAAAACGATGTAAACATGATTGATTGTACCTCAATGATATAACGAAATTTGCTCGCCATGACTAAATTATAGGTCTTCGAGACTTCAGCCCTCTTATCATTATGACAAAACTGGAACATTAAAGAAGTTTTGGAGACCCATCAGGCCCAAAAGTTTGAAATTTGACTCATTACTAGAGAGCTTGAGCCCACCTCGGAAAGTGTTTAAAAGGCCGCGCCTGTTTGAGCTGAGATTCAGGGACCGCTCTTGGAGGGGGCGGTGGGGCGTGGAATTTTTCGGTCACGCGTACTTCCGTGCGCGTTTGCCCATGTTTCCCATGGAAATTTTTCTCTTCAGGGGGGAGGGGGCGAATCCGCGCCTAGCGTGTTTCAAAATAAAACATGCATATTTCATTAATCAATATTAAGGCTTTTTCAAATAAATCCTCTCCAATGTACGTATGAAAACGAAGAAAATGCCCTCTCGTAGCTTGTGAGCTCAAAGAGGATGTCTCTGGTCCATTTTGTAAGCATCTTGTTTACAACGAAATCGGTCAAATTCTGCCGATAGCACTTTGAAGAATCAATTCATCATTCTTTCCGACCGCATCTTGGTCCTCTTAAAAGCACTGCCATCGTGTTCAGCAAGTCAAAATAGGTAGGAAAAGATAAACCCGATTCGCTCCTGGCCCACTAGAAACTATAACGACGCTTCATCATGTCAATCACTTTACAATTTAACAAAAAGCGTCGCTATTTCGTAAATCAGTTTTTTTGCGATTCAGAATAAATCCTGGCGTGTAAGAATGAAACGAAGATTAGATCCGGACTTCACAGTGAAAAATACATAAGAAAATCATATTTTTCTAGAAGGAACCTTCCGATCGAGTCTCCAAATTTTGTTCCTCAGTAATCTGACGGACTCTTATGCCCACTTCTAGGAATCAATTTTTTCTACTATCCGCAGATCCGGATCCACACGCGTGTTGGAGATTCGGGCCCAAAAGATCAAAAGTCCCTGATCCGTATCGTAATTTGCAAGATACGTGGTAATCCACTGGATCCGCAAGGGTTCTGCGGCTAATATTTATCACCAATGGATCTTGATCTCTTCTTCTTTACGTGAGTATGCACTCAAGAACCTTTAAAGAATGAGAGTATCGGCTCAATCAAGCAAGCAATAAGCATGATCTTCGCGAAAAATATGATATTAGTTTTCTATTATGATGTAACTAGTGACATAAGCCCCTCACTCATTTTGTCCTCTGCAGTGGACTTGCCTAAAAAATAATATTTGTGATGACTTCAACTGCATGCATCATGTGAATCTGGAAGGTAATAAAAAAACCTTTGGCAGCGCCAGAGGAAGATATTTCCTCGACTTTGAAGTCTACATGCTTTTACTCACAAAGAAAATGGGAAATCCCAAAACTTCAAAAATTTTGTAGATTTGACATTTGTCAGAAAGTTTAAGACCGGGAAGTGAGGGCTGGAGTGGACAAGATAATTCACATGGCTGATCCCTATGTAATCCAGCACAGCCCCAGAGGTCCTTGAAGAGAGAGATCAAAGAAATTTTCGTCGTTTGTTTGCGAGCCCGATCTTATTCAAACAATAGAATCAACCTTCATCTGCAAGTCAAACTTATTTGATGATTAGAACTACACGGCACTTGTGTGTATGTACAAACCATAATTTATTGGTAGAGAGATCAAAGACTATGGCGTAATAGAATTGATTTGTGAATCAGTATTTTCAAATTTAAGGATGCCAAGCTGTATGGCAATTCTTTTGCGATAGTCGCTCAGCTACAATCTATAGAGCTATAGCACATTGCGAGCGTCTATAAAAAATCACAAGCATTTTGTGCCACAATCGCGGCACTCGGGTGCATAATCTGCTATTGTGATGGCTGCAATCTCGTACTAGTCACAAAAGCAATCAACGGACAAAAGATGCTCTCAGGCATGTGGAAATAAAATCGTCACTATTATCGTAAATATTCACGCATGAAAACCAAGTGACGTTAAGAGTACACAGCTCACTATTCTAGGTGAATTTCAGGATGCACCTACAATGATCTGATTGCACCTTGATGTCATCCCTGTCGTGAAAAATGACAAATCCAGAAACTTCTCCCGATTTTCATCGTGTGTCGCGGCTTTTTTCGGTTTGCTATGTGGTACTTTGCATTTTGTTCACACCTATTTTCCCGAGACAACCAGATCAAACATTTCTGACGCATCACAAAGCATTTTCGCTATTTTCAATTTCAAAGATCAAGTTTCTTTTAAAAACCGCTTTCTTGAGGTCATGTTGAACTTTCACGATTCTGAAAGTGTTCGTTTAAGTGAAATCCTGTTTTTTTTAAATCGAAATCTATGTTTTGGGTAATTCTTCAATCGGATACTACGCTAGTGAGAAATCAACCAAGAAATTGAAAAATTGAATTTTGTAGGAGTTTTAAAAACTAAAATAGGACGCCAAACTCGCAAGGATAGTTTTTGAGGCCTAATAACTGTGTTTTTCATCTTCTTCCATCATATACAACATGTACCTACAGTTACAGAAAAATCTCTGTCTGTCGACCCGAAACTTGGCGATATGAGAAAGAATGACACTCGTGATACAATCCCCTCTTTTGTGATATATTCTAGGAGAGTCTTGTACTCCAAACGTTATGTGGGTGAATTTTACTCGAAAACTTGGATAAAATACTGCTGGGCTTTACTTTGGGATTTATTGAAGACTTTTTCGATCGTATTCCATGGAAATTTGACTGGGAAAAGCTGTCCCAATTTATACTGTTGACTGCAAATTTCTTCCTCTAAGCCATTACTGAAGAAGAGTGTTGCTATTCTTGAGCTGACAACGAGTATGATCAAACGGGAATTCGCATGAAATTCCCGGCGGGTTCATTATCTCAATGTGACGGTTGTGTGCTGTGTTTTGTGTGAATACTTGTGATTTCAAAAATAAAAATCTGATTGTAAGTAACTAATTTGAACTCAGGAGACACAAAAAGAAGATGGGCCATCCTCAGAGACTTCCAATGAAATAGCTTACTTATCATTCGAGCATTTAAAATCCGATTACAAAAATATATTGATGATGATCATGATTCACTTTACATTCAATGTTCCAAGTAGCTAGTTTACAGTTATCATAGGACCCTTTTTTCCAAAAAGGCTTCAGAGCAGTAAGAGATTTCAAAGGCCTTCATGGGTTGCCTCATTCTGATCGGCAGTTCCGAATGTGAGGGCAAGTTATGGAAAAATTAGTATCTGAGTTGGCATTCGAAATAGTTTAGAAATACAAGTATACCTCATTCTTGTTCTTAGTCTAGATTTTTGAGCATGATACGATTCTTATGAAATTCTATAATATATGTTGTCGCATCTTATAAGCGAGGGATCGTCTTGTACTTGAAATCATCCATGGACATGATCTTATACGAGATTTGGCTAGAACTCGATCGTATTCGAAAGTACTTCGGGTCACGTGGCACTAGGCCCATGCGTGCTTCTCTTGATGCTCGTTTTGATTAGAAAACGTCCGACAACAGTTCAACTATCAATAGATATTATCGATCATCAGCCAGAAAGCAGCGGGCGCAGATGTTTGCTGCACGGCGACTCGGAATCTTGATCATTCAATACTGTTTTAATTGAAACAGAAATCAGTCATAACTTCCATGATAAATTTCTGGTGTCTTTTGGCCGATTGAGTAGTACTTACTCCGATGAAATTCCACTTCGGATCTTATTCGTTTCGACGAACATGCCGGAAACGATCGCAATCGTTTCGGATTCAAAATTTTTCATTGACCGACTCATTCATAGTTTAACGATAAGTAAGGAGTATTGGTATCGTACAAGATTCACCTGTTGTTTCCAACGAGGGTTATAGATCTAATCCAATTCTATCTCAAAGAATTACTCACTCGCGATAGAAACTACAATCGCAGCATGTTTGTCAAGCAAATGATTATATCTATACAACCATCACTCAAGTATCATTTTGACTAATGTAATTCATAATGATGTGAGCCCGTTAGTTGCTGAAGAGGCATCTTTGTTTATAATGAGGAGGATTCGCTTGTTTATATTACGTCGAAGTCATGGCTGAATGGTGTGACGGTAATAAAATAAAAAAAGAGTCAAAATTCAATCAATATTTGTTTGACAAAATTGTATTTATTTAATAAAAATGATTGATCGTGGATAATTCATCACTCCAATCAAATATTTTGTTCAATATTCAATATTAGATCGACAAACACTGGTGAGCTAGCAAGTAAATGACAAATAAAATCGTCGTCGTCATGATATGTCGAATATGAGTTGTTGAAAATCTTACGTGAAACTAAGAAATTTACGGAACTAATTCGCAGTGTCTTATAATCACAATTATTCATCAACATCCACTCATTCAGATTACCTCGATATCTACAATATCAGTATAAAAAGCTTTTACGGGTGTTTGATACATATCATCACTGAAAGAGAACATTTTCTATTATGCAAATAAAGGCGAATCACACACTACCTATTCGCTGGAATGATCTTTTACACTTGAATACCTACGCTTCACTCTCTCTCTCTCTCTCTATCTCTCGTCCTCAAGTTATGCACACTCCTTAATGTGTATACCTTTCGATTTTGGAATTTTTCAGCAAAAGATATAAGTATTCGGTTCTCTAATACGTGGGTGTGTTCCCTTCTCTTCGCATTTGTACTGGAGTCATTTGTGACCTCGACTCTCCGATGAGTTAGATCATCGATCTATGTCAAAGTATTGCACGTAAAATAATCTTGGTTTTTGATTTTTTCATATAAAATTCTAATGTGGTGTGCTATACGTATATTTCACGGAATATCCCAGATTTCTCAGTGATTCAACGTGTCAATCTTGAATCACAATCTACTCTAAGCACATACCGAATTGTGCACTTACGCACGACCGTCTGAGGTGATATAATACTTGGACAAGTTCATTATTAACCCAACAGATCGCCAGGATCTCTTGCTCTCACTTGAAAAAATATAACATGGACGAATTCACTGTCGCGGTATTTATCCTTTCGATTATATATTAATCTGCTCAATGTCTTTAGAGAGGAAACTGCTATGTTACTCGTCACAGTTTCGTATGCTTCACACTATCTGTCCAATAATTTTGTATCGTCATAGCCTCCAGGGAGTTTAGGAACGAGTCGTTATCCAGACTGTACATTTCCTCTGAGTTATCCTGGAAACAGATAGACGCTTATAGAGTTTACGATATATAAAGTGTTCAATGCGTGATGGAAACAATCTCTGCAATCGGGTCAGATCGAAATTACGCTCGGGAGGAAGGTGAACTGCATCGTGTGTTGGTTCGAGATCTTCCGTCTAGTTCTCGCACTCGTGCCATAACCCATTGAATGCGAGAGAGACGAAAGATCTCGAACCAACACACGATGCAGTTTACCTTCCTCCCGAGTGTACATCTTAGCTTCCTGCCATTGGATTGATCGTGGGGATTGGTCACAGGTTCTACATGACAGAGATCAGCAGTTGAAGTTTACTCAAGTCTGTTTCTCAGCTCCCTATTTTTGCAAATGAAATCAATTCAAAATGGAGTCGATGAGCATACCAGTGGCAGTTGATCGGTAAGAAACAAACTATTGATCGAATCACTCGATTGCTATCCCCACCGGTGGGGCCAATTCAATGAGGTTTTGACCACCACGGAACACAGAGTTGGACGCGTGGGCCCTACTGGCGGGGCCGGTCGCAGGGAAGGTGTTAATGAAGAGAGTTGGTCGTTGAAAAGTAAACATCGCGCAAGATTGCAGAAATGGGCGATCCCTACATCATTGGCCAATAACGATTAACAAGACTCACCCGAATTGTGGAATCGTCGATGTACCCCGAGCTATCGGGGTTACTACATTTATCACTGTTGAGCGTCTGGGGTGGGTTGAGGTACTTCCGCCTGTGGAAAAAATCGCGAAGGTGTGAAGTAGGTATCTTTGCTATCTTTGTTTTAGCAATCCAACCATTGCGATAGTTTCTTGTAGAACATATTTGATTTTGATAAGTTTGGAACCATAAGAAAGAATGGAGAATTGAAAAAAATCAATGCAATTACCTGTACATCATGAAGCCCAAGCTCCCAACTGTGCTCAAGAGTACTATCACAGCGAGGCATCCTCCGGTAATTGTGGCGATCTCCGTGACGTTCACGCCATTACCCGAAATCTGAATCACGTTTGACTCCCGGTCGTTTTCCACGCGCTTCCCATCGAGTAAGATCTGCTCTCGCTGAAACTCGTTGGAAAAAGCTCCTCTAGCTCGACCCAGTCTCGATGTATCACCCATGCCACCTTGGAAACAAATAAAAATGTTAACTCTGACTCGCTGGTTTTCAAGCAAAACAGATTAAAGAGCACTCAGAGACAAAGCCGGTGAACTGAGTTGGGGACTGTAATATTCCGTTCATTGGGGTCCGAGTTGCCTTGGTTACAGAGAAACTTAGTATAGTTGATGATTCGAATCACCGACCGAGTTCCAGAATTTTAATCGGATGTTTGACCCTTTGATGTCTTACTTGATCAGTTTCAGAACAAAAGGCCTCCATTGAGGGATTTTCAGTTTGATTATGCTATGTGAAATCTTTTTGGTCACACGTCAATGAGGCGAAGACATCTAACTTGATACGTGATGACTCATTTTATAAGGATCAGTCTTTGACTTTTGGAACACACTCAGCGGAGTTATTTTCAGAATGCTTTTCAAATGCTTACAAAAATGATAACATGCCCAAAGATCCGGATGGCAATACTGAAAATATCATCAACCAATGAATTATTACATCCGAATATTTGAAAAGTACGGTGAGGAAACTAAACTGTCCAATATCGTGTGGTCGCATATCTCATTCCTACGCCCTTGACGGAAATTGTATATAAGCTTTGCTTATGCTCTTCATTACCTCTTTAAAATTGAGATGTTTGCCACACTTATTGGAAATTTCTTACGTTACACTCATATTCAAAAACCAAACAACTTTATTCTCTAGTGTCACGGGAACTATGCAAACTTAAGATGAACGGTCACCCATCCGGATTCAACCAGCACCGAAACGTTGCTTGACCTGGAATTTTGAGTGAAAAGGCTCTCAAGGCTGCCACCGATGTTTCTTCTATTTGCTTCCAAAAAACACGTGTAAACTCGTTCTTCTGGCCCAAAATATCGTCCGGACACCACCATTTACCAACCTCATGGGTCCCGTATTATAAGTATACCAAGAATAAAAGTAAGTTTTGACTGCGTATCAGCATTCAATATAAAAAACGGGCTATCCTCCGGCGTATATGGCAGTGCTTTATTCACTGGTAGATCAGTGGATTATGAGATACGCTCCATCAGAACGGTAATATTAGATTTTGATAATTATAAGTGGGCCCATTGCTTTACCATTAACAGAATACGGCCTGGAATCGTGTTCCCCGGAAATACGAGATCAAGGATTGCTAGAAAACTTCAAAACGTCTCAGCTTTGTCATCTCAATCTTCAAAACTTCATGATACCTTTACAGCTGTATTGAAATAATTTACACATATCATCTTATCTGCACTTATATCGGAATATCCTTGCATTGTCATCATTTTAAACCTATTTTAGGTATGCATATCTATCTTTCAATTAGAAATTTTACTTTTATACTTTTTCGCATGTTGTAGAAAGGCAGTACTGCTCGTGTGTATGAATAAATAGAAAAAAAGAGCCGGTAAATTTTTTACGCGACCGAGTCGTGGCAGAACCGGACGGGCGGTCACCCATCCGGATACGAATCGCGAAAACGTGGCCTGACCTGGATTTTTGACTGAAAAGGCTCACACGATTCGATGATATCCGTTTACAAGAAACCATAAAGAGACTTATTCTTTGTGACCCAAAAATGTCGTCCGGAGACCACCATCACCTAAGGTATTCATCTCGCGGGTCAAGTATTCATAAAATCACAGCCGTTGAAGTTTCTAGGATACATTTTTTATAGTGCATGAGTCACGAAATTCCAGGACTTGCTGCAAGATCAGGTGACTCACCGTCAAGGACGGAGGCTGGGCTGGCCAGAGGCCCTTCAGCATTCATCTCAATCTGGTTCTCGCCCAACAGCAGCTCACCCGACGCGCCGGGACCTCGCAGCACCGATGACGAAGACGCGGGGCTGCGTGATATCTGTTGTTGCTCCCTGTGGATGGCATTTGGCTCGACCCGAGGCCTTGGCGTCTGCAGCGGCATCACCGTGAGCTCCTCGGGGCTGAGCGTCGCCTCTGGGCTCGGTATAGCCGTCGTCGTACTGATGCCGGTCGTGGCCGCTGAGACGGTCGTGGGATCCGGACTGCTCGTCTTGTCCTTGTCCTGCTCGAGCTTCGGCCTTGGCGGCTTACTGAACGTTTGGATCCATGTCATCTTGGGCTCTTTCTTAGGGGGCAAAGGTGCCACTCGAGCCGGGGCTTCGTAGCCGATTGTGCTGCTCTTGTTGCGTTCCGTTCTCCCAGGGGGTGAGTCGGGGGCTACGGCGAGTCTGTCACACAAATAATTACGTTTACATACCCATTATCGCACTTGGTGCAAAATTTATGAATGGAAATCTCAAAGCTCAACCAAGTGGCACTTTTGCTTCGGATGCGGAGTAGCTTTTTCTAGGGAGCTAAACCAGTCGTGCTCCTGGATAATTTTTGACAATTCTGAAAATCACTGAGCAATCCAATCAGATGTTCGCTGTTTCTTCTGCATAGCTTTGCAACAGTAGTTTTTGAATGATTCGAAAAAAAAATCCAAGAGCAGTATCCTCTTTCGTGCCATTACTCATGCAATTTCCTCAATTTTTACAGCCCGCGAGGTATGACGAAATGAGCGACTCGTTTGATAACTTTCACGACATAATGCAATTTGTCTAATACGTGTCACTAACTTTGGCTCTTCACTGGTATCTGAAGGAACTTCGGCGTCGGAAGCGGCCGTGACAATTTGGAGGCTCCGGGGCACGAGCGTGGATCGGAGTAGTGCAGCGTCCGGAGCTCCGTGGCTCTCGAGCAGCTCGACACCGATCGCCTTGGCCATTCTGTAATTTTGCTGGAGCCTGGCGAGGGACTCGAGGGACGAGGATCCGAGACTCGCGTTGGTCACCGACGTCCCAATCGACCTGGAATAGTCCTCCGAAGCCGGCCTCGTCATCGACACTGCAATCGAATCAAGGGCTATTGTGATAATCTGTATCAAATTGAAACATTTTCAACGGAACAGTTCATGCCAGGATTGACAATTATTCTTTCGAATTCCTGACTTATGAAAAGTATTTTGAAGTTTGATGGTCACGTGAATTTTCCTCGATACTCATTTGGATGTAAATAATAGCCTTGAAATCAGAAATACTTGCACAATGATGAAAAGAACTTACCGGCAATCTGTGCCGTAACCCAGAACCAATGCATCCACCAATACAGCGTCATCGCGTCATTGGAATGTTTATCTGAAAAATAAAATCTTCCATTAGACAATGGAGTGACAGCCAGTTGTGCTAGTTTTCCAATTATCGCATCGGCGCATAGCGGCCTAGTGGTGATGAGAAGGTGAAAAACTATTTGATTCTAAACACAACGATGTATTTCTCAATACTCTCTGTACGCTTTCAGGAAAAAAACAAAATTTCAAAAATCTGATTTGCAAGCTATGTTTGGAAAGACTGGGAATGATATTTAAAAAAGATAAAAATCATGAAACCATGATAACGTTGTTACCGAAACCGAAAGCGAGTGTCCCAAATACCAAGGAAAACTCTTTTAGAACAATCACCAATACTTTTCTACGGAATGCCGCGATTATAAACTTTGTTCAATGAGATCCTATTCTCGAATTGGGGTCGATATTTCGACACATCCATCATTGCGGGTCAGCCTTTTCTGTGTCCCGGCCTAGTCGGCACAAAAAATGCGCCAATGAATAACACTGTCTTCTCGGACTGTATTGCCGAAAAGCATTTGACATTTTTCGATCCAGAGGTAGTTATTGAAGCAGAGCATTGGAGCAGTGGCAAGAAATCTTACTTATGCAATCCTGATGGCGCTCGAGGGTACAAGATGATTACGCGCATTACTCAGCGCTGTTTATATATAATTACTGTCTTTTCGTCTGAGCAACTCTTGAGGAAATCGACAAATATATACCGGGCGAGCTAATAACTGTCTATTTCTGACGGCTCGAAAAGCCACCAATCAATACATACATAAGTATACACATTGATTGTGCTTGTTCAGGAACAATAACAAGCAAAGAATTGAGATAGAGATTTCCGAAAAGGTGAAACAACAGTTCACGGCAAACTCGAACGTACCGATTTCGCGGCGCACATCCTGGATAGATCATATCCTCAGCGCATCGTGGTCAATTTTTCCTTGACGCGCGCTACTAATACACTTAGCGTGCACGCGCGCTCTGACGCAAGCATAATGAGCTTCACACCTTGCTCGCGATTGCAACTCAGGTGTAAATTCAAATACGAACACACCGGTCGGTTCAAGTGGTCCACACATATTTGCTTTATCGTCCGTGGATTACTCACTCTCGAAATTGAATATTGTTCCTGATCATTCCGATCCTGTCAAGAGTAATGGGTATCATCGATCGATAGAACTTGTACCGCAAAGATGATAAGTCCTACTTTTCAAAGCCGTTCCATTTGCGCACACATTGCATCGCACTCTCGTATGGAGGAGCAAACCGATCCGCAGCGGTGCGGCACGAGCAAAGCTTCGATGGACTGACTCGCTCGCGTGCATCGGTAGATCGCAGCGAGGCCGTGGCCCATGCAGCCGAGGGTAACGAGCCGTGGCATCTGCACTGCGTCTTTTGCGATGCGTTGCACTGGCCACAGACCGCATGCATGCGATGAATGCACTGCAACTAGACTTGATACCGCATGATGCTGTCTTTGGCCAAACGAGCGCATCGCAAACAATGGACGAAGGCCTCGTAGAGACGCACCAGAGCTTGCGCCCAACGGGGCGAGAGCGAGCATGCAAGTTGGCTGCACCAATTGCATTATCGCTCGCCGACGCCTACCGAAGAAACTGAGGTAGCTCATACAATCCGTGACAGACAATTTTAATGACCATGGATCTCTTGAATAAAGGTAAATGTACCCAACATGCCCCCCTTTTCAATATTTCTCAATGCATTTGGATCATTTTGAAGCTTATTTTAAGACCTCTAGAATGAGCTAAGATTAACTGAATTTTGACCAACCACAGACAAGCTATCACAATTTCCCCGGAACAGGATTTTTCCCGAGGTCGCAAGGTCGAAAAGGCGTGCACGCACCCAACATGCTCCCATCCGTTAGAAAAATGTAATCGGCGACAAAGTGCATAGAATCGTATTTATTTCTGCGTAATCATATTTGAATATTCTCGCCGGTTCAAATCACTATTTCCGGCCAATTTTGACGTGGTAAGGACATTCTGAGTGGAAACAAGTCGTACTGCTCTTTGAAGATAAGTACAGGGGGCATGTTGGGCACACTCCGATGTTGGCCTTCTTGCTTCACAAATGGTCATCGTGTTTTGCGCATAGAATAGCTCTGCTTGCGAGTTTTGCATTTTTTAAAGGGAAGTTTTAAAGTTTCTTGAGACAAGCAATCGAACACGTTGAATTATATTAAGGTTGGTGAATTAAAACGATTTCGGCATTGGTTTACTGAACGCGATTTTCTCGGTGATTTCTCAGTTGTGCAGAAATAAGTGAAGAAATCTCACTTTAAATTTTGTGGGTAACACAGAAACGATTTGGGGTTGACCGAAACCACTTGTTCTCTCACACATCAACAGAAACAAACGCAAAAAAATTTGCTCAAAGGTCAACAAACGCCCGTTCTTAAGATCGGAATATGGAGGCATGTTGTGTATGGAGAGCAGGTTGGGTTTACTTACCCTATAATGATTCCTTACTTAAACACAATTTGATTAGCAGCATTACAATTAGCAATCTGGAGTGAAACATTAAGAGTATAGCTGACTACAACTGATGGAAAATGATTCTCAACACGTTCGCTTCGACGGCGAAAATCGTAGTTCATTGCCTGTGTGCGATGAGACCCACCGGTAGGTCCCGTTCAATGTTAAATCCCATAATACGAAAATCTGCCGCACACAGAGAAGGACACGCGGGACCCACCGGTGGGTCCTGACTCAGCGAACGTGTCAAATGTCATCAGTGTGTGGCAAAAGTAAACTCTAGCCATTAATTCTCGATTCCTAAGTGTCCTTCGAGGTATAGACTCGTGGTTGTGAGACGGTACACCTTGACACCAAATAAAGATTTGTTTTCCGTCTTCCGCCATTGTTGATTCGCTATGCAAGGTCGGAGATTTTTTATCACGGGACAGAGTCTAATGAAAAAAATCGAGAACTGCTCAACTATGATGTCAAAAATTAACTACGACCAACATATAATGGTAGGTCTGTGCTAATGCATCGTTGATGCGAGTTTGTAAAGCAATTGTTCTCAGGAGCTGATGGTAAGCAACGACTATATGAGGCAAAAAAGAAGGTATTGGCGCACAGAATCGCAGTCGAGTATTTCAAATGATTCAGTCACAAAGATTTGATCAACATGAGTATCAGGATTCCGTGATTTGTCTGAAATCGTACAGCTTGGAATTGAATTGCAGTCAGCTGCGCGCGTTTTTGCCCGTATGCCAAGCGAACTTGCTTACGGTGCGTGTACGCTGATCGTAATGTGTGTAACGAGCGTGAGCTCATTTCGGGCGCACATCATCATCATAACGGCACTAGCTATTCTTTCGCAGCATGAGGATGTTAATGGTTTCGTTTTTCGAGAACAAAGCGATAAGCCCGCGCTTAGGTTCGGTTCACCTATCCGACAGGTGAGGCGTGATTCATGAAACGATGAGTAAAAAAATAGAGAAGGCCTTGCGGGCACAACACGGCTAATCGGCGTCATACGCTGTTCCGCAATGAGCATTAAGATCGTGGGTGTGAGTCAGAACGTAGCTAAGAGTGATAATTGATAGCGAGTATATCGATGACTGAGACAAGTGTTATCAAAATGAAAATCGAACGTGGGCTTACTTGGGGAGAAAAGGTGAAGGAAAGGTAAAGCAGTTCTCCAACTAAGCCATTACATGATGTTTCCATACTAGTAAAGTGGTATTTTAAATAATTGCGAATCTGAACGGAAAATTGGGTCAGTCGCTATTGACACGTTCGTTGCGACGGCAAAAATGTCAGCTCCCACCCTGTGTGCGATAGGGCCCTGCGCGCAATCCCGCGCGCAAGAGTGTTGAATCCCATAAGACAGACAAACATTTTCAGTACACAGAGATGGACAAGCGAAACCCAGCGGTGAGCCTCGTTGCTGCTAACGCGTTGAAATCTAATTTGAAGATTAAAGGCTTTTGAGACCCTCGACAAGAATAAAATACCTTAAATTTGACTCGCGACTACATCAATGTATCCATATTAGTTGGCGCACTTCTTCACACGCGCAAAAGGTGCTAAGAGTTAACTTTGTGAGGCACGCGACAAGAAGCACTCAACGAAAAAAAGCTCACGGACCGGGCCGCGAGCAAACGTTCTCGCGACCTGAATGCGGCTACCCCAGACCGGCTACACGGGTACATCGCAAGCCCCGTAGAATCATTTAGCAGCTCTGTCAGGGGGGGGGGGGAGTCACTGTCTCTAATCTAATCTAATCCAATCGATCTGAGTGTCGTCGTCGTCCGCCCTGCCCGAGCGATCGATTCGCGCCACCCGAGTGTGACGCACGCTTAAATACACGCTCGCTGGCCGCATGGCTCACTCTCTGCGCGCTCGACCTTTCGTCGTGCAAATCAAATTGGCTCGCGGAACGCTCGACTCGATTGAATGGTTCTGAGGCGTGATGATGTGCCATCTCAGAGCGTGAGTGTCAGTCGATCGCTTCCAAAGTTCAATGCGCGATACAAAGCATCGAGCATTACCGTATGCGTGCAAGAAGTCTCTGACAATTTAGCAACAATTCGATCTTCCCTAAGAAGTGCACGAGATGGAAAATATTTGTCTGACTCAATGTGGCTCTCGTTATCATTTGGCAATACTACATCAAGCTTCTGATTGAGTAGCATAATTACATAATTACATCTGGGTTTCCAAAAATTTCTCACTAAAAAACAAAATGTGACACGACATTTATGAGATAACAGCAACGAGGATCTGCTCGATGAAAATTCTTTGAAGCAATATAACTTATCCAAGATCGTCGAGTAGAGCTGAATCTATCACCTGGATATTAAAGAGCTCTGATTCTCTTTGGCCGATTCAATTATGATTTACAACCCGAACATTGCGAGCGAGAACAGCAAAGCAATAATTGAGTAGACAAATTTTAGTACCATGCAAACCAAACCGGGATATCGTGAGCCTGGCCATTGCACGATTATTGTTCAAGCCAACGTTAAAAAGTAACAGATATGTTTTTGAGGTCGGACCTGGTTCATTAACGCCCGCGCCGGTAGGCTAATTGGTGATTCGCTGTTTCATTCCCTAAGTTAGTTTTAGTTACATCATACTAACTGAACCGTTAAAGTCGTCTCAAGATGATTCTCGAGGCCTCTTAAAATACTGATTGAAAACTTACAACCGAATTGAAATAGCAAACCAAGGTAAGTATTGCTTAGTCGGATCTTTTAATTTTGTATTTAATACCTTCACTGCCTTCGGCCCCGCTAATGGGGCCCACGCGTCCAACCCTGTGTGCCGTGGTGATGAAAATCCCATGAAATGGGCCGCACTGGTGAGGCCCATCGCACACAGAACCCGCACGCGATTTTTGCCGTCGCAGTAAACGTGTTAATGCCTCACGAACTACTCAGCGGTACTTTTGATGATCTAATGAATGGTGAGAACAGATAATCAATTAGGAGCTTCCAAGAATGTTGGATGAAAGAAAGAATGAAAATGATGATTTTGAATCAGACTGTTTTCCCTCAGATTGATGGATCTGCAATTCGCTGTGCGCTACAAATTATGTCATTTAAAAGAATGTACATATCCAATCTGGATAAACGAACACATTATTTGAATTTTTGTGGACAGAGTCAATATGTCAACCAATCACGACAAAATCATGTGTAAAATCTACAGTTTCCAAATTCGACCTAATAGAAATGATCGAAAGAATCAATAAAAAAAAGTCATTGCCAGAAACGTTTGATTTCGATGATGTCAGTAATCTGACGGGTAACAAATAAATCACATCATGGTTCACCCCCTAGTTGATAATAACCATTCAACTTTGTGGTAAAAGAGTATCACGAGCGGAGTTTGAAAGTTTCATCAGCGGAAGCTATAGGTACATGGTGTAACTGATTCGAGTACAATACTCAAATATCTTGAATAGCTTATCCCATTTGGATTTTTGATGAAATTATCACAAGACGACTCTATCAGGAAACCAAGATTACGAACTACTTGGTAGGTTCAAAGTAATCTAGGAACATTTGCCATCAAACATCCAGGCAACAATTCTCTGCGATCAAAATTTCTATAGTATTAGTGCTCCAATTGTATGCTTCGATTATGTCCCAAGGTGGCATCGAAATTAATGTGTTCAAATTTCTTCGGACAAATTTCAATACACCGCTTTCCACGTGTTATTAAAAAATCTGAGCTAGTGTACTGACAAAGTGATTGAGCTCCCACTGATGGTCGCAGAACAAGCTTCTTGATGTGCAAACGTCAATCATCACTGCTTGGAAGTTTGAGAAACAAACAAGGGAAATGAGTGTGCTTCGCCATTTTACAGTCGCTGGAAATATCAGCGTTCGCATTATGAAATGATGGCTATATATGAGTGTATGATTAGAGAGAGAAAAATGGAGAACGGCTAGGAAAATTACACTAATTCGCAGAGCTACGAAAGAGGAAACAAACTTGAGAGAAAGAATTCACTTCGCGCGTCGTAAGTATACGCTGAAACGCAGTTGTTATTTCAGAAGCTTAATTAAGCTAAAGTATGGGAGTTGTTGGATACACGGTGAGTGCACGGCGCTTACTTCATAATGAAACTGTGAGGTGGACATTATCTCCAGCAAGGAGAGAAGGAGTATAACATACAGACAAAACGAACGAGTTTGTAAGCTGAGAGGAGCGTCATCAGGTATCACAGGTAAAGCAGCGGAGAGATACGCACTGAAGAAAAATCGCGTAAAATAGGTGCGCCGTGGTGACATAATTAATTCACGAAAAATTAATTTACCCACATAAGCTCGTACGATGAGAGCTGAATCATCGTAGTTCTGGACGTAACACGAGCCAGATATTACTTCGTAGTCTACTCCTCGATCTAGTCGCAGGAGCGCAGAATCAATCTTCACATACTATTGAGTGTCTTTGAAATTTTCGAAAAATCCCATCCAAATCATTCGCTTTCGATCTTCTCTCCGATACGAATTATTTTCATCGGCCCAAAAGATATGAAGGACTAAATCTGCTTTGCATTAATTACTGCTGTGTAAAATTGCCGGAGCCAACTACAAACCGTTTTCGTTGGCTCGGTTAATTTTTCATAGTTGGGCTCGAGGTTTGGTTCATTGTTGATAAATTGACAATAAGCTAGACGGTAATACTGTAAACAAAGTCATTCGAAAAAAACGCACGGTTCCTGAGTTCACCCTCATGTAACGAAGTATCTTTTCTAAGAACAGGAACGGGTGCCGTAATTTAGCAGTAAAACTGGTAATTGAAACATCTGAGAATCTATCTTCGAGTCAATGTAGACAGTATTTTGGAAATAAAAGTGACGAAATATTCGTTCTTACTCAGACATCTACTTTGAAATTTAAAAATTAACCGCAAATTGTCGTCTGGGCAGTAGTTTCATTCTATTTTGTCATATTATTCATCATATACACGATCTCAAAGACCTTTTGACAGACCTTCTATTTTGTGAAAAACTCTAGACGATTTCTCTGTTACGCATACGTGATGGATGATTAATAAATGTTTGTGCACAGTTCATTAATCAACAAAATTTCTTCGCAACACTATTAATCGAAGGAAAATTAGAACAATTCAAGTTTTCGAATGTTTTAGAAATAACATTATTACCTCAATTAGGAATAGATGAAACAAAAATTCGAATCTGTGAATGCTTCCAAACGATACAAGTGGCAAGGACAGCGGGCATAGTTTAGATACTTATTGTAAAATATTTCGTGCATGTCCATCAAAATTGATTGAAGCTATCGCGTTGCTTTTGAAATCAAAAGCAAAAAAATTGCGATCCTGCCAGGATTCGAACCTGGAATCTTCTGATCCGTAGTCAGACGCGTTATCCGTTGCGCCACAGGACCGTTGTGCTCGAGTCGGGGTTATAGGTAGTCATAGCACTACGACTACCAAACACGCCGCGACTCTTCACATACAAGCGTTCCGATTCGATTTGGTTGATGGCTATTGCTGGATTTTTTTGGTGTGGCAACCTTCCTTAACATTTTTCAATTTGCATTAGTGATGGTTTAACAAAATACATTCTCACATTACCTTTAGTCTCTGAGAAACATCACTAATAGAGTGGGCTTAGCATATTACTAACTTACTCAAATTTTTCCCAACAACTTTTTGAAAAAAATGAAACGAGTGAACGAGTGAATTAGTCAAACTTTCATTTTAGAGCAATCTAAATTTTAAGCTTTGGAATTCCTAATTTTCCATGAGTTGAAACGAGGCTGAAGATGGGTTTGCCTGAAGCTTTGACCGAGTCCCCATCAGCCGAGTCTCGAGTACTCCCAAAAATAATTTACAATCTCAAAAAAGTTGACTCTACATGTGTTCAACAAGATGATACACCGATCAATGGATATTCCTCAGGGGATCTAAGTTGGAGATCGACTATGATGGCGTGAATTTTGTTTCGTATTGAGAGACGTAGTCATGGGTGTAATAACTAGAGTACATGTTTCGATGTAAAATGATAAGAAATAATGTCGAGAGCTCTTATGATAGTTTCCTGGCTACATCGCGTATGGTTTTGGAAACATCAATTAGGCGTATTTAAGAGGATTGCACCAAACAGGAGTGATACCTATGAAATTGTTGATGAATTTAATTGGTCTTGCGCGCGTCATTCGTGGACAATACAAATAAATAATGCAAAAGGAGAGGAACGCACCATATTCAAGGACCGACCATTAGTTGTATTTTGCAATAATTGAAGAGAAGTCGATGTGAAAGAGTTCCTCGTGTATCTTTAGCATTTATTGTAATTCACCTATCGGAACCAGGAAGAGCCTTGCTGAGCAGTTATTAGGTGTCGATTATTAGAATTCTAGAATACTTTACCCGACGTTTTTTTTATTAAGTATATGCAGCCCAATACGGATGAACATTGCTCCAAATAGTTTAATACAAATTGCAAGTTTTGACGAGATACTAGTTCCATAAGCTTTGACTGCGATGGTCTTATGCGAACGAGTGAAAAATTCAGCTAGATTGATTAAATATTACGAGACCAGCTCACCTCAAACCGAGCAAAGGTTGTACATTAGAAGCCCTTCAAGACAGAGTATCCGTCGTTGAATGAGGAAGGGAGTGGACAGCCACGACAAACGACACAGATGTGGCAAGGGGTATGAGCGAGAACCAAGGTCGCCCTGGGCGCGAGGCGTGAGCGTTATCAAACAGTAACAAGGCGCGCAATTCAATATAATTCGAGATTTAGAGTAAAAGGGAAAGCTGCTGGAGGGCATTGCACATGCGTGTAAAGCTCGAAGAGCACGTTGCAGCTATCGGCGTGTGGGTGAGCTTTACATTACGTCTGCGGTGTGCTCGCGACTCTCAATGAAAGCAGCCAACGAGACCTTGGCGGAGGCTCGCTGATGCATACACTGCACATGCACACAACCGCGAGTCGATCGAACCTCGCGCTTGGGGCAGTCGCACAACACACTACGCATCACCAACATCGTGAATGTATCCACTGGTCAAATCGAGTCCATTCTCCCGACTTGTCCAAAAACTGGCTATCCACAGTGGTTTTTTTCTTAGATGGGACACTGCACCCCAAAGGTCGAGAGCGGGCGTCGCGCAAGGACTCGCGGGGGGTCGCTCGGCTGAGACGGCGATGGCAGGTCCTCACCATTTGACTGGAACTCAGTGTCGCGTCGAGCGGGGTCGCTCCAGGGCGTCTGATACGAGCGAGCTGGACGACTGCAGAGCACTGCGGCTGACCCGGGTCACACCGGGGCGACAGGTGTCGCAGGTGCGCCGACGCTGATGATGCCGTGGCAGGCCCACCTTTGAAACTGTCCCGAGCGCGCTCGCCATGTTAATTTATCCAGACCGGGCTGCGAAAGCACCGCTTGCCGTGCGCGACTGCGCTTCGCGATGAAACCGCGACTCCTGCTCGCGAACACACGGCGGCTCCTCCAAACCAAGGGCTTACGTCCACGATCCCCACCGCCGTACACACTCGTCGAAAAAGAGAAACTCAAGCGCTCATGGTTAGCGCGCGACCAGCGAACACCCCTCGCGATCGAATCATAGCTGGCACTGCAGAGAGCAGCGCACGATCCGTCTGTAGCCACTCCATCGAAAAAGTTTATCCAGAAAACAGCCCTCTAGATGTATAGGGGTGGCATTGCGGGAGATGGAGTGCGACTGCGCGCGACAAGTGGTGCATGGCGCGCCTCGACTGTGTTTCTCTGTGTTTCCGTGTTGGTTTTCGTCAACATGTTGCCGATGTTAGATTCTCATAAATCGACTGCACCTTCATCTGCATAATGTAACCCATGCTTGATTCTACAACACCCCTCAGATTTCAAAAATTGTTTATTGCCTCGCAGGATCTGAAGAATCATGCAAGGATGCCCGAGATAATCATGGAATTTCATCTTTCCCGCTCGATATCGGCAAGGTAGAAACTCCAAACTTCAACGTTCGCATAATGAGATGGTAAGTTAGGTATTCAGAGTTCCACTATGGAGGCGTTGATATCAAGCCCAACAGCACTCTTCCGTACGGAAGCCTGAGAGGGCCACCCTCAAATTGAGCTCTTTTCTATCCAAGTCGGTAGATACACTTGTAAACTTTCGGAATGAGTGGAAGAATGTGGTATTCGCCACCCATCCAACACGAGGTGCAGCGCAGGCAATGGTATTCAATTCAAACTCTTCCTCAAGGTGTCTTCTAAATAAAGATATATGGCTCGATATATTATGACGCAATTTATAAAATTTCTTCTACCGTGACCCCTTTTTGATACGGCCATTATTAAGTGATGCGATAGTCATTGGTGAGATGAGAAATTCCCAATATCCGATATCCAGAATTCAATAATTTCTAAAGTTTTAATACCTACAAGGTTCAATCGTGACGTGACTTTGAGTCGACTCAGTGGAAGATCATTTCTTCACGTTTGAGTTATTGGAGAAATTTATCCAGGAAAATTTCAGCGGTGACAGGGGATTTTATATGAATTGAATTGAAGTTCGGCGCATTACAACACCTGCCTAACTTGAATGAAGATTCAAAATCTTTGTTGAATCTTACATCCCTGTTCCATTTTAAGCTTATATAGCTCTTCCCTCGAGTGTCCTTTCAATCATGATGTATCCTATGTATCTATAGAGATCTCAATACGGATGTTTTCTTGAAAAAATGTAATTAGGAATCTTCATTCCAGATGTAAAATCTTTGCTTCGTGATTTTTCCCCGAAGGAACTCCCTGAGAACAGTATCTCTGGGAATATGACCTTTTCTGGACACTTCTCATCCAAGAATCGTTGCGAATAATCTTTTCCTGATATGAATTAACGTTTGTAGGAGGAATGCTGATGTTGGGGAAGATTTTCATTTTTGAGAGGTGAAAATCATAATTCTTTCTGAAATGTGATATTTAAGTTATTCGGTAATGTAATTCAAAATAATTAGAATAGTAACGGAAATTTCAACTAAATTTCATCCAGGGGCACCGTATGAAACGCGCTTGAAGATTTCTTGACCTGACAACGAATCGTCGAGGAGCTGAAACTACACTGAGAGAAAAAATTGAACGATTTTGAAGAAAATTGAGAAATTGAATTATCAGAATTGATGGTTCAATTTCTTCAATCCAGAGGATGTATATTCAGTTTGAATAAATATTCTTTCCCATTAAATACAATCTTTCTGATCTCGATGATTTCATAATTGAGTACATTTCTATTGTAAATATGAATAAATGATTATTTGAAAGTATGAAACCTTATTCATTCCAGAAAAATTAGCTTTCGAATCAGTTAAATCCTCTATGAATAAACCGATATATTCATTAAATTTCAGTCATTTTTTTTCTCAGTGTACTTAGTATCGGGTCAAAATTATTCACCTAGAGAATTCCCGCAGCCATGGATCCAAATAATCTATAATTTTTTATATAATCTATAATTATTTTATTCCTCACATTGTCTCGGCAGCATCACATCAGAACTCCTGAAGTACTTCTCGGATACCATAAGGTGAGTTCCGGGATTTTCTTCAAAGAGAAAATTTGAATAGCCCTGAACAAATATCAACAGCACTGAATCAGTTGACTTACAAACTCTCGGTAGCATCTCATCAGGACTCCTGAAGTACTTCTGGGATACTATGGAATGAGTTCCGGGATCTCCTTTTGAAAAAGCACTTGAATAATCCTGAATAAATGCACGGGACTGAATCAGTTTAGAGTCTCGGCAGCATCACATCGGGACATCTGAAGTACTTCTCCGATACCATAGAGTGACTTTTGAGATCTTCTTTAAGGCGATGCGGTCACCGTGCACGCTGAACTTTGTTCACAGAACTCTCAAAATTTTTTCCATTATGGGCTAAACGACGAGTTATCCAGGCTTTATTATCATCTAACTTGGCCTGGATAACTCTTCGTTTGGCCCAAATCGGACTAGATTTTGAGAGTTTTGTGAACGAAAATGTACCAATTTGTACGTTAGAAAGTACCCGCGGGCAAGTTATTCTCGTTTATTATTGATAGCCTTGTGATTGGTGACAAATAATGAGTTGTCCACCACAATTCAGATGATAATACGTAATGGACAAATCGTCTCCAACTTCGTTTCGAGAAAATTTTTTGATTTACATCCAAATAAGATATAATTTCCGGGTTGCACGGTGACCGCAGCGCCTTAATGGAGCCACTAGAATAACGCCAAACAAATCAATGGTACTAAACAATTTGATCGACCGAATCTTGGCAGCATCGCATCAAAACGTCTGAAGTACTTTTCGGTTACCATAAGTAAGATCCTTAACCCTTAAATACTGACGTAAAATAAAATTACACTCTCACCAACGTGATAGATCCTTGGCACATCCTATTAAATTGACCAAATTCTCAGAAATTACTATCGGTTTAAAAATGATTGACACCTAGAGAATTTCTGCTATCCTGGCTCCAAAAAAAATCGCTAATTTTTTTAACTGGGATAACGTCGAAGCACATCTAGTCGCGGCCATGATTAAATTTTTTGAAGTCGATCGGACGACAACTGCGGCTGTAGCTGTTATCAGAATGTAAAAAAACGCGGGTATAAGGCCAATTTCAGAGGTAGCTCGACTTTGGGATGCTACAGCTCTGCCAAAAAAAATTCTGGGGCGCTGCAAAAAACGTAGGTGATAGATATTTGGTTCCCCAATAGCGTCCAACAACAATCAGCCAAAAAAATTAATAACTTTTGGAGATAATCCAGTCTTTGTTATCTCTGGATCTATTGAGGTTGAAGACTTGATTCAAAAACAGAAAAATCATAAAAAAATTATGGATGTCAAATACCAAAACGCAATATGAGATTTTAAATAAACAAACGCGTGGCAAGGTCGCAAAGTTGAAAAAAATTAAAGTTTGCGCCTATTGTGAGACTTTTATTGTCCTTTACAGCCGGGGCCCTTAAAATCGTCGATGGGCGAGACTACCTGACCGCGGACCATAAACGTCGTAAAGTTGCGGTCTCGAAGTCAATTAGGGTACCATCACTCTGCTTCGGCTGCAATAATGAAGCTGAATTTTCAACAAAGAGAGTGATAAAACTATTTCGAACGCGATTTGGGCCTTGCGTTACTATTACAAATATCGCCGATTCATCGATGAAGGATTGTCAATGATGAGTCGAACAGTATATCAATGACGCGTGAGTGCAGGTGTCTCTCTCTCTCAGAGTTTCGCGATATCTGCATGTAAGTATCCTTTGGCGGATCCTTCAAATGATTGATAACGTAAGACCGATCCATTGTCCTTATCATTTCGTTGTGCATCAGTTGGATATCATCCGCATTGATAAGATAACAATCGATAATTGTATGATTAATCGATTATCTTGTTCAATCGTTGGCTGATAATTATTGATTGTGCGAAACGCGCAATAACACGATATACATTCATTTCTATGATGCTATAAATGATCGGTCGAACAAGATGATGGTAAAATCATTCAACTGTCGATTTGTCATCTTGTCAATACGGATGATATCCAACTGATGCACAACGAAATGATAAGGACAATGGATCGATCTTTCGTTATCAATCATTTGAAGGATCCGCCAAAGAATACTTACATGCAGATATCGCGAAACTCTGAGAGAGAAAGACACCTGCACTCACGCATCATTGATATCCTGTTCGACTCATCATTGACAATCCTTCATCGATGAATTGGCGATATTTGTAATAGTAACGCAAGACCCAAATCGCGTTCGAAATAGTTTTATCGCTCTCTTTGTTGAAAATTCAGCTTCATTATTGCAGCCGAAGCAGACTGATGGTACCCTAATTGACTCCGAGACCGCAACTTTACGACGTTTATGGTCCGCGGTCAGGTAGTCTCGCCCATCGACGATTTTACGGGCCCCGGCTGTAAAGGACAATAAAAGCCTCATAATAGGCGCAAACTTTAATTTTTTTTCAACTTTGCGACCTTGCCACGCGTTTGTTTATTTAAAATCTCATATTGCGTTTTGGTATTTGACATCCATAATTTTTTTATGATTTTTCTGTTTTTGAATCAAGTCTTCAACCTCAATAGATCCAGAGATAACAAAGACTGGATTATCTCCAAAAGTTATTAATTTTTTTGGCTGATTGATGTTGGACGCTATTGGGGAACCAAATATCTATCACCTACATTTTTTGCAGCGCCCCGGAATTTTTTTTGGCAGAGCTGTAGCATCCCAAAGTCGAGCTACCTTTGAAATTGGCCTTATACCCGCGTTTTTTTACATTCTGATAACAGCTATAGCCGCAGTTGTCATCCGATCGACTTCAAAAAATTTTTATCTTGGCCGCGGCTAGATGTGCTTTGACGTTATCACAGTTAAAAAAATTAGCGATTTTTTTTGGAGCCAGGATAGCAGAAATTCTCTAGGTGTCAATCATTTTTAAACCGATAGTAGTGAGAAGGAAATATTATTTTCTTGAAGCTCGATGACCTAAAGCGCAGTGTATACGTTTTTCATTCGGCGGAAAATTCGTGGATTTTCCTGGAAAATTCATCATTGGAGTCAATTTTCGAGGTTGTGCTGATGAGTAGTTTCACAGTTAGTTGAAACATTATGTCAAAGATTGCGAATTTCACTTCCAAAATGATTCTTTAAGAAAAAATTGACCTTGAATAAACAATCGTAGCTCGATTCGGGTAGATATTCTTAAATATCGACAATTTCACTTCTACCGATGATGGAATTTTGGTACTTGATTTAGTTATACCTAACCAAGGGATTGTTCCAACAATTTTGCATAGGTGACATCTGTAAGAGCACGTCGAAATATGAATTTACATTCAAGTTTCGAATCACAAAACAGATATTTCAACGTTTCAGACGCCAAAGAAATTTTGAGTGTGCCAAAAGTCTACCACGTGAGTAATCAAGGATTTAAATACGTAAGGACTTTTTCTGGTATTTGCGGGGCCCCCCTACCCCAGAATAAGGTACCGTAAGATTTCAGGAACAACCCTCGTCTAATCTTACGTTAGTCTTCACTAGTTGAGGAGTTTTAACACAAGTCGTAATTGCGAATCGAACAAAATGATCATAATATATCGTCGGCCCCTTCGGAATACTAAACGGCTCAACCACCCTACGAAGACTAGCACATCTTTTTTGGCGACTGGTGCATCTCGCCATTTCACACGAAAATGAGCACATCTCGGCTCAACCACAAAGAGTAGCATGTTTGGCGTAAACTAGCAGTTCTCAAAACTCACACGAAATGTAGCACATCTCAAAACTCACACGAAATCTAGTACATTAAGTTGTCCTAGTCTTCCATCCCAGATTGAAATGTGGACCTTCTCAAATCTCTAGAAGGAGACTAGCACATCTCGAATTTCACACGAAGAATGATACATTCCATAATTTGAAATGAGTAATACATTCCATAATTTGAAATGAAGGCTATCACATCTTCCTCAAAATACCGACAAATCAGGAATCCGCCTGGTGGCGTTAAATTGACTACTAGTACTTTTTTAGTAGTAGTAAAATTACGTGTGTTGAAAAACTCTGCATCATTCCTTGGTTTAATTTAACACCAGTGTGGAAATATAGTGTTTAATGGGTGGTGCATTCAATTTTACATCTTGAGTGCATATAATCTCTGTATTCGTGCCGTTGATTGCTTGGTTATCCGCTGATATCTGGGCATAACCCAGAAACGTTCAACGCCAGGACCGTGAGTGTTACTTTCCCCATGCTTGTATGTGCAGCATATCTTCAGCCTCAGTCTCAACTTCAATTATTGTTGTGAATCACGATGTCAGAGCCCTGCACTGAATGTGAACGGAGCGTTAAGCTCATATATGCAACGAGCTGCCCCATATATGATGCTTTTCGCCTCACAACGACAGCTCTTCTGCTCCGGACAAAGCAGGCAGAACCGAAAATGGCTTATTTTGAAAATGCTGTGGGCCGAAATTATCGAGTCCACCTTCTCTAATCATGCAGGCAGTCCCTAATTTCGCCTGCCGATGCCACTACTCACAAGAGGAGCTCCAACCTTACGGGTCGTGGATCTTGGCGAATCTTTGGGAATCACCTCATTTCGGTAAGAAATGATGGTACCCGGAAGGCTTTGTGCAATGGGCTTTTCATTTCCAGATTCAGCGATAGAGGTTATAGACCGTCAGCCAGCTGACATTTTTTGGTAGTTGTTTTCGCGTCGGGCTCCCACAGCTAAATCGGTCATCTGCGGTGAGGAGAAGACGACTGTGAAGTGACAGAGTTGTGGGATGTTCCGTTTTCGTTCAATAAATGAACAAACATGCCAGATAATTCGATGTTTCAAAATCATCCTCTACTCAAGAATCCAACAATGTTCGGCCAGGTCCGTTGAAAAAAATTCATCGCTAACCAGTTGGCATACTAATTTGTCGATTCCTAGTGCTTGCCATACTCGATCAAAAATGTCAAATTTCCCAAATATCTATAATAATTTTCTACAGTATGGCGCGTTAACCCCTTCGTGCACGCACCTACTTGCTGTGCTCCCAGACCTTCGTTTTCAACTAGATACTATAGTGGGGTTCATGAGAATTATTTTGAGCCCAAACGCGATATGATAAAGTCATGCCATATGAGAGTTATGGCATCATGAACTTTCCAGGGTCAAACACAAACGAGGCACTAGCAAAGAAAATTCAATGGTAAAATTCCTTTGGTTCAAAGGAGTCCCTTGTTCTGAGACTAGTTGGTGACGAACTTGTATTTCCTTGGATCAAGGATTGATTGATTGATGAATTAGTGATTTATTGAGGCTTTGGGGTTGAACCCTGTTCAGCTCCGATAGAAAATATACGTATATATATTTATAACAATCAAATGACTGTTGTAATAGTATAAGACTAGCGTATTGCCTCGCGTTGCTCGGCTTGTAATTGCTTCAAACGTCTTGAAGTAAATTCCAAATTCACATCAATCGATTGAACAAATTGTAGAAAGCCGATTGATGATAATGTTTAAAAATTTTCAGATCTTACCGGAACCACAATATAACCATGCGACGTCCTCTTAAATATCTGTTCTTATTTTAATCATAATATATTTATAATGAAATAGAATAAGTCACAAGAAAAATCGAGAGATGATTGTATATGTGTATCATTAACTGAAAATTAATTGATTGAAAGCATTATACATATTCCCTATATCCCATCCCACTCCTTACTTTATCCTTCTGTGTTTCATTACTCATGATCTGAATCAAATTTCGAAAAGTACTTGCCGAGGATCGACAGAGGGCCATTTGAGGATTAACAGGTTAGTGAGATATTTTTAGCAAAAATGGAGATCCCCACAAATACCATATGACTACATATGTACGTCTATTTTGAGCCCCCAAACCTTAGAATTAAGAATCCCGGTGAATCGTTGAGAATTTTCAGATTTCATCCTATCAAGATTTTGACGAAATAATCGTATTTTGAAACCACTAAAGTATTATCAATAACGAAAATTAGGGAGAATGTGTTACAACTAACGAAAATCCGTTTCAAACTTCAAATCATCCAAGACCTTATTTTGAGAATTCTCAAGAAACTTTCAATGTACATGAACAACGAAAAAAAAAAATTTCACAATAACGAATTATTGTGAAATAATTTTCTCTGTCCCATTAATTTTAGAACATCTAAAATTCAAAAGTGATCTTCGAGGAATTCCAAAATATTACGGTTTTAGAATTGTTGAAAAATCAAATCATTTTCCACCCATCGTAGGAACTCATCTTCGCAATAACATGACCCCCAAGGATAGAACATGTACAAGAAACACTCATGATATGAACAATATCAATGATTGCGACAAATTAAATTTACAGTTGCAACAAATTTGTATGATGCCTTGGCTCACATAGAGATCGAGACTTTCATCTCTGAGTACGACTGATTACAAATGTATGTTGCCGAGCTACTGTGAATGTAAGTTCGTCGTAACTCATAAGGATATTTCATGATACAACATTCTACACTAACACATCTCCACGGAATCAAATGGTTGGACTTCCTCTGTTCTGAACATCATCCCTTGGTCCGGTAAGGTAACCAATACGTGTCAGTTTCATCTGATCGTGTCTCTTTTGGTCCCTGTGACGTGAAGAAACACCTACATGGAAAATAATTCCCAATTATCAAACTACCGACACGATATACACAACAACATGGATCGAAGATGAGATGTCTCAACTCATAAAACTTCATTCTAAATCATCAAAGAAGCTTATATTTGGAAATTCTTGGAGAACTTTTAATGTACTTGAACATCGAAAAGAAAAATTCCCGACAACAACAAAAGATTGGAAAAAAATTCTTTTTATCCCATTAGTTTCAGTTCTTAAGATTCGCAGGTAATTTCCGAGGAATTCCGAAATACCACCATTTTAAATCAACTCTATCCCATTCATTCTATTCCTCATACCATTCATTTTATTCCTTATTCGTCCCACTCCAAAAGCGATCTAAATTCTATTCCAAACACACACACACACACGAACACAAATCCATATCCTCGAGGCGGTGACAGCACGCCGTAAAATGTGGATATATTCATTATATTCGTCTAGTAAGTGTACGCGTACTGGACTGCCTCACAAAAGAGGATATAGACACACACACACACACACAAACACAAATTCATATCCTCGAGCCGGTGACAGCACGCCGTAAAATGTGGATATATTCATTATATTCGTCTAGTAAGTGTACGTGTACTGGACTGCCTCACAAAAAATGATTCTACACACATTCTCACAAACACAAGACACAAAAATGGACACACACACCGACCCACCGACCCACCAACCCACCGACCCGCCGACCCATCCACCAACCCATCAATAAATATATACGCACAATCAAAATAAATCTAGGGACTTTTACATTCGCCTAGGGACATTTGCCTCGTTAAGTTGGCAGCCCTGATTTCATTTTATGTTGGCAAGCCTGATATAGGGATTCCGGATGGTCATGAGGCGCCTTGTCTGTTATTATTGTTAATTGGCAAAAATTGGGTATATACACATACACATGTATAACTAACTATTACTAGATATACCGATTATACATGGATTACATAGAACATGTTTTGCCGTGAGGGTTTCTGATAGTAATAGATAGCAATTTAAGAATTTGGAGTTTGATAATTCAGTATATTGCTAAGCAGGTAGTAATAATATTTGGATGTGTAAATGAATAAGTTGATCAATAAATGGATAAATAGATGAATGGATGCTCAGACATCTGGTGTCGCATTATAAAGCAACTCAGATCCCGTTTAGAAGTTCTGTTAGTAACGACGCCTTTGTAATTGGGTGCAGCTTCAGCCCGTCTCTCAATACTCTATCCCGCCAATTCTGGGCCTCATCGTGGATTAAGATATCACAAATTCTTTTTTTTCTTTTTTATTCACATATCACAAATTCTATTCTTGAAGCCCTGTGAGTGTTTCAAGTCAAAAACTGTCGCAGGTGCCTTAGCGTCAATAGAAGCGAATGCAGTGATATGAAAAGATTTCTCCATAGTCTTGGTACGCAGCGTTGTGTATAACAAGGGTCCAGGGGTAATTTCGCTCGAAGTACGTAAATCAGGAGCATCAGACCTGAGTCGGAAAAGTTTGGCTAGATATGTGGACTGTTTCGCCGATATGATGTTGAAAGTTAGCGATAACAATAGATACATTCGACGGTTCTCTACGGAGAGCCAGCCTAGAGCTAAGCGGCAGGGCGTGACAAGTGCTGTCCAAGGTGTGTTTCCATACACAAACCAAACACATGCGTTCATGAGTCGATGAAGTTCGAGGTTTAGTTCACCTGAGACTTCATTATAGACAGCGTAGGCGTAGTCGGAATAGGGAAATATGAGAGCCTCAACAAGACGCTGTTTTAATTTTTGATTCAAGGATTTTTTGAGGAAGCGCAAAGTGTAGAAGGGCCCATGCACACGGCTGCTTATCGAGTTTATATGTTTTTCCAACTAAGGTTGGACTGAAGTTGTACTCCAAGGTCAGTTACTTGATTCGATGGAGTAATGTTGATTCCGTTGATGACCAGAGGTGGGAGATTTGGTAGCTCAGTAGGGCGTAGGAATGCGGAACTGCCAAGTATGATGAATTTGCTTTCATCCGGATCGAGTTTAGTCGAATTTTCATAGGCTCGCGCGTGTACTCGATTTGAGTCCTCGCTTAGCAACTGGATGTATTCATACAGATCAGCTGGTCGGCATTGGAGATAGATTCGGGTATTGTCTGCATATATTCCATGCTTGGTGAAGCGAAAGACTTTTGGTAGATCATTAATAAATATGGTAAAGAGTAAGGGGCCCAAGACACTGCCCTGTGGAACCCCTGCAGAGGTTTCAGTGATTTTTGAGGATAGTTTGCGAATGAGCCTCACCCGAAAATTCACTTCCTCACCGAATGAAGCTCTTTCCTTCACATTTCCACTCCAAGATACCAGTTCGAGATTCCCTGATCAAGCAGACACCGGAGAGAGTTGAGTGTTCCCAGCCGTTTTATCTTGTCATTAATCTTTGTCCATTCATTCTATCAATACGAGCATCAACTTCAGTTCAATAACGACTCCAGTTCAATAACAACTCTAGCGAGGCGGAAGATGCGTGCTATCCGAACAGCCTCCCTCTTCTTGTGAACCAATTGGAGGATACTAGGCAGTATGATATTTGCTATCATACTCCCTATAGTGTCTCCCGATATGTTTACTCCGATTAGAATTGACTGATATCTAGCTCATCTCCTGTAGGTGGGCTAGATATTAGTCACTCGACTGATACAAACCACCCAACACTTTACTGTCTCATCCTTGACCCTTGACTCGTTTACTGGGGTCGGAAAGAGATTTTCAAATATCATCACGTGAGGAGCTAATGGAATCCGGGAAGTCATGGATCCTAATGCTCAAAATAGTTCCTGGCAACCCGAGCTCCACAATCTTGTGACGCAAGCAATGCCCGGGAATCCCAAGTTAAATCGAGGAAAGTCAGTAAGCCCGTTACTCCGATACCCAAAAGAGACCTCCTCCTGGACATGGAGCATCCCGGGGATGTGAAACTGGTTAGGGTTTGCGGATGACGTTGCCTTAGTACTCGTCGGTCAAATACGCTAGACCTGCAGGACGTGGTAAACCAGAGCTCGGATCTTGTTGTGGAACGGATGGATAACGAGCACTTTGAACTCGCGATTCCGGAGTGCGAAGCAGTTGTCGTCACAAAACAGCGTGGATACCGTTGTTGTTAACCTCCGGTATTCCTCAATCAAGGAAGAAGGGTACAATAGATGAGAGCCGTGAAATACTTTAGTATATGGCTTGATGATATGTGGTCAGACAAGCGACACCTTCAAGAGGCACCTCAGAGGGTAAACAGGACTAAGGCTGCTCTCCAGCGATTGATGCCCAATATAGAAGGTCCGACACCCTCAGGGAGAGAGCCTTCCAACCTCGTGACCTCCTCCGTGATGCTCTATGGAACACCTATATGGGGCCAGACTGCGCATGGAGCTGACATCGACAACTGGATGAGACCGGTGCACCGCCGAGCAGCGGTGTGGGTCATCAGCAGCTGCAGGACCTCGTCCCATGATGCTGCTTGCGTTTTCCCGAAGACGCCCCTCATTCGTCTCCTTATCGACGAGAGGTTCCGCGTGAGGAGAGCTGTAGAGAGGCTCAAGACTGTGGTCGCTGGAGTGAGGCAAGCGTACAGGGAAGTAATCCGTGACCAGGAACGAGAAGAAACCCTGAATGCGTGGTAGGCGGGATGGAACCATCTGAAAGCGGAAGGAGCATAGATATACCGGCTTATACCCCAGCTTGATAAGAGAGTCGAGCGTGCTCACGAAGAACTGGGCTGCCTTCTTACCCAGGTGTTTAGCGACCACGGTTGTTCCGGTGAGTATCTTCACAGGTTCAAGAGAAGGAACTCATCATTGTGCCAAATGTGCGATGATCCGTGGGACAATGCAGAGCATGCGCTCCCCGGGTGCCCGGTCACGGGACCAGGTATAGCGGAGCTGGAGGGCACCAGGAACGATCTCTCAGCCCACAGAATATCGCGGGAACTATGCTTCGGAGCAAAGAGGACTGAAAACGGATTGCAGAATACGTGAATCTCGCAGTCACCAACAAGGGAGAAAAGGAACGAGAGCTGCAACGCCGAGGACTCGAGACCAGATAAAGGAGATGCTGCTGGTGCCCACTCGAGCACCGTCGCAGGTATCAACAACATCTTGAAGAAGAAGACGTGAAGGGACGACGGAGGATGCGCGCGCCAACGCCAAACGTGCCAGCCAGTTGTAAGTAATGCTTACGCGGTATCTGACTGGTCGGTGTGTCAAAGGGGTTTTCAATGGATATACCAAAAGCCCATTGATTTTCACACAGGGGAGAGCAGAATCCCCCCTACCAGGCCTAATGCATTTTGCCCTCCTGGATGAAAGGAAAAAAAGGAATAAATGACTTCTGATCCGATCCAATCTAATCCAAAATGGAGTAACCGTACTGGTTATAATTAGCTGAATCCTCTTCAATGCTGATCTAGTCCGCCCTTTCTGTCCGACTCAATTCGTTGTTAATGCTACAATAGTAAACAAGAACCAACGTTCAACATACCGCTGTTCAATGCAATCCAATATCGATCGACTGTATTAGATATGGGCTGCTCAATCGAATCCAATGCTGCTCTAAATCCACCCTTCCCTTTCGACTTAATCCACTCTGGAGGGTACATTGGTATGTAAGAGCCCAGAATTAACGTAATCCAATCCAACCCAATCCAATCTGATACGAATCGACTGTATTGGGCATAGGCTGCGCAATTCAATTCAATGCAAATACAATCCGCTCATTCAAATCGGATCAATCCAAATCAATCCACTTCAAACGCTGCGATGTTGAGCAAGGGCGGATGATCAATTCGACGGCGTCTTGTACCATTTGCACAGCGTGGAGAGTGCTGGGGCCCTTTCGAAACCTGAATTGCCCCAAGGTCAGCCCTCTTATTCGCTCGTAAGCACTTTCGAGACGCTTCAGCTCCATCCATTTGAAGAGCTCCCCTGAGTTCTCCATCATCCCCGGGAGACTCTGCGGTGGAAGCCGCCATAGGGTCACCTTCCTTACCTTTAGGTATCAGGACAGGTTTCTGGCGTTTTGATCACCCGGGAAAGACGCTGGCCTCTAGGTATTTGTTGAACAGCTCCATCATCAGCGAAGGTCTCGTCTCTACAACGAGTTTCAGGGCCTCGATAGGGATCCCTTGCCATTCGCGAGTTCCTTCGCTGCAATTCAAAGTTCGCTTTCTTCGAACGGCGGGGTAAGTTTAATAATTGGTGGTGGGAAGGGCAAACTTTTCACTCCTTCCCCCATCAGAAAAGTTATTCAAGCTGCAATCCAGCCTTGGTCAAGGTGCTTGATCCCTTGAATCAAGATGTGTGATGGCGCCTTGATTAGCCGTGATCAAGCCTTGATCAAGATGACGATGGTTTCGAATCGCTTGAAGCCCCGCACAAACACACACACACGCATATATATATAGAGGCATGACAAAATATGCATGCATTATAACGACGAGAATAGCGATGCAATGCTTTATCCGATTTATGTTTCATCAAATTCGGATGAATTTCATCTTCTGCCATACTTTGATGTAAATATTTTTTATATAACCTGGGCATAATGTGTAATATTTATCACAAAGATCCGGTCACAATTGTCGAGTTAGGTTGAATGAGAGTGGTAGCTAAATAAAAAAATCAGAGAATTAAGGAACGTATGTTCAATAAATAAATGAGTATTTGGAATAAAACGAAAAAAAAGGCAATTTTTTTAGTCCAAAAATTAATGTCCAAGCTATGTGGAACAGAGGAGGAGCCACATGTATTTTTTACCACTAAAACCTTCATATTATCAAGCATCATATAACAACATATTGAACAATTGCTTGTTGTCTTGGACCCTTAGATACTAGCCGAGAACTAAGTTTTCTGTAGTCAAATCATTTCGCATGGAGTGAACTACTATTATCATTGAATTACATTCAACTCGTCACGTACAATAAAAGACTAGCAATTCATCTTTGATACATTGCAATAGAAGCGTGAGGAATCTTTCAACTTCTACAAACACGGCCTCTCTATCCATCGATAGGAACGTGCTGAACATAGAGAATATTAGACAATACTTAGATAATAATAACAATTTCCTTCCTGAGATCGAGAAACTGAAAGTGCGATCATTATTCCATCAGCCAGAACTAGTGCTTGGTACAGGATCCTCTGAGCTTTCAGTAGGCGTTGTCCAAGTTCTTGCTGAATTGAACACTGAAGAAATAGCTTTCTTGATACTTGTTTCATTTAGCTTCAAGACGATGCCTACGTTATACACTTGCAGGAACGCATCTGAATGGATAATATGACTGTAAAGTATACATTTTGCAAGGTTATTTACAAACATAGCATGTTTACGTACCTCTAAGAGCTGGTTAGAATGCAGTATCTGTATTAGTAATATTATTAGTAATATTATTAGTAATGCGGTTGATCAAATTACTCAACCCATTCGGTTCTCTACAGTAAGGCATGAATAAGTACGTCGTGACACCGAGTAGGCTGATGAAACAATTGGTTCAAGAGTTAGAGCATAATCAATGTGTTTGAATCCCTTCACATGCTCCAATGATGAGCTAGTGATACCCTTGATGATCATTTCCAGATACATGCTATACGCACGGCGAAGATGAAGAAAGTACCGAGCTTGACTCATCGATGTCGTCCATTCCCGAAGATACCCGAGAAATCAATCCAACTCTGGCAACAACCTCAAAGATTTTGTCGGCTCTGACGATGAAGAAGATGTTTGGTTGGAAGATAGCTCTTGTAATATCCTAGATGACTATGACTCGGTATATAGATACAGTGACGATAATGACGAATATGAAGATGCACTGACAGGATTGATGACTGAAGATTCTGATGGAGCTTTTGGTGCCGAACATGATGAAAACCCCAGCGAAGATGGGGAATCCAGTGATAATGGAGATGCATGCGAACTCGACGCTTCTGGTAGACTGACGAAAAAAATTTCAAGATCCTTAAGGGAAGTTCTCACTCCTTGGGCAATAGAGAACAATATTTCTCATGCTGCAATGTCCAAACTGCTGCATAGCATACGCTCCAAAATTCCAGAAGTGTTACTGCCTCTCGATCCACGCACCCTATTCCAAACGAAAAGAAGGACTGTTGTGGAAAGTCTAGGGAATGGTCATTACTGTCATTTCGGCCTGGCACAATGTGTACTTAAAATCATTAAAGAACGTATACGTCGAGGGATCGAGGATAAAAAAATCGGTCTTCGGATCAACATTGATGGAGCCCCACTTGGAGCTAGTTCAGAGAAGAATCTGTGGCCCATATTGTGCTCCGACAATATCATCAACGATGTCTTCATAATTGGAGTTTATGCAAGAGAATCGAAACCGAAAGATGCGAATGAGTTCTCAAGGCAATTCGTTGACGAAACAGTTGAGCTGGAAGAAGACGGAATTATTTTCAACGATTCAGAGTACACTATAGTTATTGATGCATTGGTTTGCGATACACCCGCTAAGGCATTCATCTTGAAAGTAAAAGGCCACATGGGAACCTTCAGCTGTACCAAATGTGAGATTAAAGGAGAACACATCGATTCCGTTTGTTTCCCAGGCCCTGAAGCCACACCTCGAACTGATGAGAAATTCAAGAACAATGAATATTCCGAAGATTATCAAAAAGGAGAAACAGAGTTAAATAGGATTCGAAAGCTAGGATTGGTATCAGGTGTTCCATTAGATCCAATGCATTTAGTTTTCATCGGAGTTATGAAAAAATTTCTGCGGATCCTAATGATTGTATCAACAATGTACAGATTGTCAGCAAAGAAAATCGAAGCTATTTCTGAGCGGCTCAAGGTTATCAAGAACTCGATACCCTGTGATTTTGCTCGTAAGACGAGAGAACTCAGATTTGTGAATTTCTATAAAGCGACAGAGCTCCGGCAATTTCTCTTATAATCAGGTATAATAGCTTTAAGAGGTGTCGTGCATCCTGATGTGTACACAATATATCTGACTCTGCATGTTGCTATCAGTATACTAAGCCATCCATCGCTCAGCAAAGATGCCAGCTATCTAGATTACGCAGAAAAGTTACTCAAGAAGTTTGTTGAACATTTCCAAAGAATGTTCGGAGCGAAATACGTCTCCTTCAATGTGCACGGGCTTCTGCATCTCGTGAATGATGTCCGAAAGTATGGACACCTTGAGAATTTCTCGGCGTTCCGATTCGAAAATTTCATCGGAAAACTCAAAAAATTGATCAGGAAGGGTAACCAGCCATTGCAGCAAGTCATGCGAAGATAAGATGAAATAGAACGTCTGCTGAAAAATGATAGTCATTTCAGCTCGAAATGTGACATAGATCTGGTCACTCAACATACAGATGGACCCTTGATACAAGGTTTATCCAGAGTCACTCAATACAAAGAAGCTAGGCTGCGATCATCCCAGATTGAATGTCACGATAAGAAAGAAAATTGCCTGTTAATCGATAAAGACACAATCGTTGAAGCTTCAAATATCGTCCAGATGGCTGAAAATGAAGTTTACATAATTGGTCACGAGATGAAGAAAATGGGAGAACTCTATGATTGCCCGTGTTCATCAACACTCCTGAATATTCATGTCATCGATAACTCCAAAGGGAGCCTTTCTTACTGGCGTGCCAATCGGATCACCGCAAAAATGTGTCGGCTGCCTTACGAGAGTCGATTTGTTGTGATTCCGCTGTTGCATACTTACGCAGAGGAATCTCGATAATTTCTACGAGAGAAGAAGAAACTATTGCTATAATGGCTGGTTATTGAGTTGAGCATATTGAATGTATCGACATGCTTCCGCCTTGCTAGAATTTGGATGATTGGACCTGATCAAGAAGCTCGTTTAAATTTAGAGATCTCATCTTCGTATCTCCATCTATTCAGTTAATTCTAAAGTCTGCCCGTCTTAGACGTCAGATAAGTTCATGCCTACGTCCAGATTTCTCTACCAGAACTCTGTTTACGATGAGGTAAAAATCATCAACGCTGTCTAGTTTTTCGGTACTTTCAAGAGTTCATCATATTTTTTCTGTTGCAGAGGTATGAGAACTATCAGTATTGAGAAACACACCTATCGTGTACAGCGGTTGAAGAAGTGGTCAAAGTGTCTCCGACATGCCATCAAGGAATACCAAACCCACGTATGATTATCCAGAACAACTCTAATATTTGATGTATTCAAGAGAAAATACATATCATATACTTTGGTACAGGTTTTCGCGTAATCCGAAACCACGATGCTGACGATTGGATGATAATCTTGAGTTGGCAGGAAGTCATCAACTCATGAACTGTGACACTGGTCGGGAAAATTTTTTTGGACTCATCGGTGGACTAGCAAAGTTACTATCTGTACTAATATACTTGAGAGGCTGTCCGTGAGTTGGTAATGTACTACATTTATAGATGTATCATGAAATATATTCGTGTCAGGACGATTACTTGACCAAGAACTCGACATTTTGATAGAGTGAAGTATATGGTAGTTATCAATTCACGTAAGTGGACATTTTCCAACGTTATCCCGTGGGTATTGCTCACCCTGATTCCAGAGTTAGGGAAATGAGATGGATTAAGCCATCATTTGAGAGTATATTGTTGTTGTGGATACCTGATTGTAAGAAACCCACACCTTAGTTCAATTATCTATATAATGTACCCTCACAGCGATCGGAATGTTCAGGAATATCATATTAGCATTATCAAAAATCCTCATGAGCCTAAATTTCACGGTATATGAAGGGCCCAGTTAGATTTCTTTCGACAATAGAATGTGACTAGTACACTTCGATAGAAGGGTGTAAAATTTTGTTTCGCATCCGAATAATGGACTTCCGGCCCAAGCCATGGGCTAGGGTCGGAATCATCACGAAGATGTGAAAAATAGGTTTTACTCTCGTGTATCGAGCTATACTTTTTGATAAACTGTGGCTGAAAGTCGTCAAAATGTACGCAAAGTACACTTTTACGCACCGCGTATCAAGAAAGTGATTTCATACCTTTGTGTGATTTCTATTCAATTGATAAAAACGGATTGTCGGGGAAGGGGAAGGGGGAGACATTTTATTCTGCGCAGTTTCTGTATCTCCCCTATACAAATTTTCTGCTCAAATAGACAAGAAATGTGGGTTTTGTGGTACCATTGTCTGGGTTGACCGACCTCCATTTGCGTAATATATCAATGGAGTACAAATCGAATGCAAAGCAGGCTAATCACCCATACCTTGAAATCGCTAGGAGAAAACGAAATTATCATAGTGGGCTATTATTCTTCAGTGAAACTGTTTTCGATCAATACAGTGCAACCACCTAATTTGTTCGTCAATACCTTGTACATAAATTACTTTTCGATACACTGTGCGTAAAAGTGCACTTTGCGCACAGTTTGTCGACTTTTACTCACAGTTTATCGAAAAGTATAGTTAGATACACGGCCGTAAAACCTATTATTCGCATCCTCGTGATGATTCCGACCCTCGCCTGCGGCTCGGGCCGGAAACCCATCACTCGGACGCGAATAAAACGTTTTACGCCCTTGTATCGAAATGTACTATTACGAGCGAAACTACGTTGTGAATCTTAGTAATGAGTTTTGTGTGCTTGCAATGGGTTCTTCACAGAGACCACGTTCCAATCTTGTGGTAATCACGTTCCCGACAACAGCGCAGACACGTTCCTGGCACGTTCCTTCTGCCACAAAAAGGGACATTTTCTACGTTGCAGGGATGTTCCGGGAACGTGGTTTGACTCAATTTTGACCACGTGGCACGTGTTCCACGGCCACATGTTTGCCACGTGGCCGCCACAGGTTGTGCTATCAGGATAACAACACAATAATCCATTCAAATAACTCTCCAAAATATCCAAAATCCTCAGGAATATCAAAAAATACTGTTTGCAACATCTGAAGTCTCAGTCAAATTCGATAGAACCATTCCAAATCTTCATCTGGAATCACACATTCATACATTCACTGTATCGTTAGAAATAATATTTCATGAAGTAAATGCGAATTATCGAATAGAAACCAACAATTAATCCTAAAATGACATTTGAAAATTCTCAATTGGACATATTCCAACATATGTAGATCTCCAAATCTTGAATCACTCGTTGAAAAATTTCAACTGATTACCATAATATAGCTCCATAGAAAAACAGCTATAGTTTTAATCTTATTGGCTCGCAATATCTTAACTACAGGCGTCCCTCGTTCAACGTGGAGGTTCCGTTCCAGGAAACGACCGCGTTGAGCAAAGCATTGCTGTTATGGGAAAGTAGGGGATGCGTACCAAGACTGCTGACCCACCAACCAAGACTAAACTTTTTTTGTGAACTCAATATTTGATAGGAGTCTTTTCAAATATTCAATAGGAGTCTTTTCAATCATGAGATCATAAACTTTTTTTGTGAATTCAATATGTGATAAGAGTCTTTTCAATCATGAGATCATCGTTGATTTGAGGAGAACCGTGGTATATGGATGCAGAGCGTGCAGAACGAGGGGATATGACACCCGTTTCGCATTTTAATTTCAATGAAAAAAGACATGGATGTGACAAAGAATTCAGTTTTCAGTTCTGCAATTGCTAAATTTGCAAAAAAGAGCGTACGCCCACAAATAGCCATCTTTGCTCAAATCTTTCAAATTTGTGAGATTGAAACAAAACATGTAGATTTCTGCGTCAAGTTCGCAATATCTCGTACGCGGGTGTAAGTGAGTTCGACTAGTTCTACAACCTGAGTCTTAACATCTATTTCCCAAGAATCAAATTTGAGTCCGGCGGAGTACAGATACGTTTTCGCGGACTTGCCCTAATGCGGGGATTGTTCGTCATATTTGCGGGGTATTGCGCGTCTTTTTAGTAAAATCGTTCGAAATTTTCTCAGAAAATTCCATATTTAAAACCGCGTTGAACAAGTCCCATACCGCGTTGAACAAAATTTAGGTGGCGTTTCAAAAACCGCGTATAACCAAAACCGTGTTGAGCAAAACCGCGTTGAAGGAGGGACACCTGTACTCATAACTTCCCCCATAGCGAATACAAAAAGTGGGAACTCATACACCTCCATCCTGATATGAATAACACATTGAACAATATTCTACACTGACACAACTTCCACGGTGCGGTTGAACCAACATTTAGTCGAAGTTTTCTGCTGCTCCGAGATTCTTGTGGACTATGTTTGGGGATATTGTGAGGGTCATTTTCCCACAAGAATCAAAATTTTTCTATGGGCAGTTTTTTAGGAATCTCAATTATTCCATTTTCGGGGGAATTTGAACGATTCCTTGCGCTACGATTTCCCCACAGGCGTTCTTCATCTCCAACCACCTTCTATCTGTCTCAAGTTCCAATCAACTTCCACAATAATATGACGGTCGTGAAAAAGAATGATGATGTATCAATTATTTCATCCGAATGCCACTCAACGTCGTCTAATTCTCACTCAATAATCACAATTATCATTACTTTCGTACACAGGGCCCAAGAAAGTTAGATTCCCCTTACCAAAATCATCTGATACTCTCGAGAACAGCGAGTTGCTGGGTCAAAAACTGATCATAGTTGAGTGAATCAATCTTTGAAGGCTTAATATGTGAATCAATTACGGTATCGGCAACAATGTTGGAGTTATATTAGAAATGATATGAACCTCCTAGGAGTGAAAAAATATAATCTAAGGAGTGTAACTGGGAGACTACGATAGTTTGGACTTCAACATTGACATGCCTGGGCGATGAACATTCATGGAACCCGGATCAAGTGCAAAAAGTATTTATTGAGATATAGTTAATCTTCGTGGTATGAATGATCCTTGAATCTCTGTTCACATATAAAATGAACATGAGTCATAATGATCATATAATTGCCATAACAATGAGAAATAATGAATTTTTGGAATATGAGATACCCTTCACATAACACGCAATTTTCGTTAAAAAGTTTCAAACAATGAGGTTCTCAACATGATGTGAAACTCTTGGGAATGGTACAATATTTGTGGTTACGTTTGCGAGACTCTTCGTAGATATATCTGTATTCTCCTGAAATGCAGTACATGATTGAGTCAGATACTCTGCACTAAGGAATCGCATGAGACATAACAGATCTAGTTTTGATCGGGACCGCCTTTGGAGATTGATGCACCCACCCATGATCAATTTTTGACCCCACGGCTCTCTGTTCCCGTGAAGAGACGATTTTGGTAGAGGGAAACGACGATTGTGATCATGTAATATAAATTAGACGACGTTGAGTGGTATTTGGATGGAATAATCCCAATTGATACTGCGGTATTTTTTTCAAAACTGAATTTGCTATGTGATAGTGAAGTCGCAATCGACCCCATGGAGATTTCGGAAGAAAGATTTTTTTCACGAATATCATACTATCGTGGAAGATGGTTAAAATTTGAGACGGATAGGAGGTGGTTTGAGACGAGGAACGCCTTTGAGAAAGTTATGGCACAAGGAATCCCTCAAAGTCTCCCAAAAATGGAATAAATGAGATTCCTAAAGAACTGCTTATAGAAAAATTTTGATTCTTATGGGAGAGTGACCCTTAGAATACCCCCAAACAAAGTCCACAAGAATTTCGGAGCAGCAGAAAACTTGTACTAAATGTCGATTCAGCCGCACTGTGCTTCTCAAGATCAAACCGTTAGATTTCCTCTGATCTGAACGTCGTCCCTAGGCCCGTGAGGGTAACCAATACGTGTCAGGTTCATCTGATCATGTCTCACTCGGTCCCTGTGACGTGAAATTAGAACTACTCAAAATACACTTCTCAACACTCATACTACCACTATTATTATAATATATACTCAGCATCATATATCGGAAATGATAAATCATTTTCAATAATATTCTATTTTTAATTTCGAATATATTATATTTTATTTTAAAATATTTATCCTCACAATTCTAACGGAGTTATATGATGGTCATACGGTGATGAGCACGTGAAATGAGTGTATGTGTCATGGGCTGCCTCACAAGAAAGAATACCACACATTCTTACAAACACAAGACACGAAAATAGACGCACACACATACGAACACAAATCCATATCCTCGAGCCGGTGACAGCACGCCGTAAAATGTGAATATATTCATTATACTCGTCTGGTAAGTGTACGTGTACTAGACTGCCTCACAAAAGAGGATTGTACACGCACTCCCAAACACAAGACACAAAAACAGACACGCACACACACAGCAACCCACCGACACCACCGACCCATCCACCCAGCCACCCATCGACTAGCCGATCAATAAATATATGGGCAAATCTCAGGAACTATGCGATTTCGACTTCGAAATTTTGAGAATTTCCAGAATGGCAGCACACCTCCCATAAACTCTTGTTTGGTCCAAGTAATGCTTAAACAATGATGAAATACTCGCGTAAATTATTTTGGAGCTCCGCCGTGGATTTGTGAGGGAGTAGAAGATTTTCCCATGTATTTGGATGGGACCCTCACATTTCCGTAATTCTAATTGGCTCATGTGTATGTGAATACGTGGCATCCTCGGTGTTGGAATAGAGGAAAGAAGATAAGTTTAATAGTTTACAGTGTCTTCTGAAGGTCTGTGGTACAAAATGAAGATGTGCCACAGCCGCCAAAACGCTCATTTTCGTCATTTGTCAATCATCACGAGCCTCGCATCACGACCGGGGTGAGGATGTAGTAGGGGCGATTCTCATAGTCATTTCTTGGGGTACAAACATCAGTTTACACGTGGTTTTAATACCAACGGAATCGAAATTTTCGTGTGCTACACGAAAAACGATTTTTTTGACCCCATTTACGCGAAAAAAACTTTTCTCATTTCGAGCCGCATCGTCGTGCGGAATCGAGCACACTATCGTTATTGGGCTAGATTTGTAGGTTTTTGGATGGAGAATAAGATGCCGTTTCTGCAGATACGAAATATTCACCGCCCCGAGCGCTGCATCCATTAGAAGAGCGATACAGGAAAAAAAGTAAAATCGGAGTTCGCTCCAACGAATCATCGCCACTCTGACGCATTGATAGGCACATCCCCGGGTGAAAATTATATGTTTCTATATATTATAATCCATCACATATCCAATTTTCAGACCGATCGGTGAACCGCCCCGCCTGTGGCGAGCTAAGGCGTGAGAGAATCATGGCCCTGTTCGGTCAAAAATTGTGATTTTGTCACGAAGAAGCGTCTCCCAGTACCTTCATATAGCAAGAAATAGACTTCTGAATGATGCAGAACTGTTGAATATGAGTGGATCTTAAGAATGATCTAATGCGAGCGGCGGAAAAAACGCGAATGTTCTTCTGACAACGTGAAAATAGGCCTGTTCGGCCAAACCGCATACTTCGTGAGATTTGCCCATATACACACAATCGAAACAAATCTAGGAACTTTTACCTCGCCTAGGGACATTTGTCTCGTCAAGTTGGCAGCCCTGATTTGATTTTATGTTGGTAAGTCTGATCTAGGGATTTCATACGGATAAAAGGCGCCTTGTCGGTTAATATATCATGTTACATGTTATCTGCGGGATGATACTTCAGAGCCACAGCGATTCCCGGTCCTGCGCATCACCACAATGATTTGAAAGTAATCGACAAGGTGATGAACAAAGATCTTGCGATAAAATGTCCTCGTGTCATGCGTGTTTCGCAGACCTGATGCTCTCCTCGTTAGTCAGAATGAATTGATTGGGTCGAAACAAAATGGAGACTATTTGGGAGTATTGGAATTATTAGTTTAAAAATGGCGGGAACGCCAAAATTAGAAAATTGAAGATTTTTGGGTTTTTCCATTTTTATCAAGAATGCGGATTTTGGTGAAACTCTGGGAATCATCTTGTTTTGGTGGAAAATGAAGGTATCTCCAGGCGTCAAGTCCAATTAAGCTCCTATCCCAAGATATATCTATGGAGATTAATATTATCTATATTGACCCATCTTAAACAGACACATATCGTATGACCATTTTAAGGTGGACACACCTTGGCATTTTTTTTCTCTGCGAGGTACAAATTTGATCGAAATTGATTCTTACATGGTTCGACCTTCTGCCTCGGATGGTGAAGTGAACAAATTGAGAAAATGGAAAATTCGATGCGAACGGGGAAATTTTTTTCGAAATATTCAAGAAAAATAACTTTGCGATACGGCATCGTGTAGCTTATCAAAGGACCCCGCCATAAACATAGGGATTTTGGGTTTCGGTCAAACTAATTCATCCGGGACTCAATCGAAAGATCTCGGCAAGCTGAGTAAAAGTCTCAATGGGCGCTCGGCCCGAGAGTTCATGGTTTCTGAGCTATTTCATCTAAAAGTCACCCGTGCTTGGTAGAGGAAGTGAGGTTAGGAGGTGTGTTGATACGATGTCGATCGCGTTCGGAATCTCTACGATCGACGAATCTTTTCATTTCGAGCTTCCGGGCTTTGACGTATCAAATCATTCTCCGCGATTTTTTTAAAAAATGAATCTGTCGTAGCTGAAAAATCGCACGGGAGTGTTATTCAAGATTGTGAAGTGATACTCACAGATTTTTTCGTATGCAATCTGGCTATTATTCAAATCGATCTCATTTTTTACTCTCTCAGCGGGAATCGGCTATCGGAGACGAATCCTCGCAGAAACCAGCCGAGATTATTCGCTTAGTATTTAGAAGCTTTCGATGCAAGATACGCAATGCTGAGACAGTACGACAATGTTGGAGCGCCTCTTTCTCAATCTCGAGTTCTTGTCTCGAGATCCCAATGCCCAACTAATGCACTTAACTTTTGAATAAATGTAGATTGCGATTGCTTTTGCACGAAATAATCCAAGCTGCAGGGCTCTTCTGATGCATAACTCTGAATCCATGAGATGACGCAGGTCGGTCAATACTCTAATCTCTCTCAACTCGAGAAGAGCTCGAAAAAGCATTTCCTTGCTACTCGTTTTCAACCTATGCTCATGCTTTTATCTCATACGTACACACATTCAAAAAAAGTATAGCCGAGAATGCAAAAATAAGTTCGAGAGATCGCTGTTAGAAATAAGACGAGATGCTCGAAATGAAATGCATGTTCTGGATGATTCCGAAAAATCTTCGTGGCGAACGCTCAAAACTCTTATCTGCCGACGTAGCAAAATACGTCATTGATGTTCGATTCTCCTTGGGTATTGAGATCTCGATCGCCCGCTCTGGTCGCGCTCGAATGAAAGACCAAAATGTGTGCTAGTTCTGATGTCTTTTTGCTCATGAAATGCTTTGATTGTGTCTCTTGAGTCAGATCATGAAACAACAAGTCGTGTCATGTGAAATAATTCCAAAATCTGTAATCATCACTTGCGCAACAAACAGATTTAGTTTATTTAGGCTCTCCTGATGCATTACGCTAGATCTACCTCAATATACTAGCATATATCGAAACGAAAGCTTCATTTGCAGGGTTCGGATAAGTCGTGTCATCAGATGACGTGCTTCTGTTACAATTATAGAAAAAGCCCGTAAAGTGCAATACGCGGTTAGCGCGCTAATCACAGGAGTCTTTTAATTCACAGTTTCCTCTAGTCTGGTATTCAACGTAACAGTTATATCACATTCTCGTTAAGGACTGGTGTATCAAGTGTAGTTTTCTAGGAGTACTCAAGTAAAAGGCTGATAAGAATTGCGTGAACTTGACCTCGCTCTCTTTGATAATCTTGACACCAATCTTTCCGATGACAATATTATGAAGATTTCTATTTAATCCAGTCTAGTTATACAAGCATAAGATATAGAGTGTTACACTACTAACGTCCACGCTTTGGACGTGTTATCAAACGAATAATCACGTTTTTTCTCCATTCAAATGTAACATTCAATGCATTCAAATAATTAAGTTATCACAGAGTACAGGAATCGATTTTTATAAACACTTTAATACATGAGAATACTTTTGGATTTGAGCATTTACTCTCAAAATATAAATACTACAGTAATCGCATTATCCGTTTCTAGCATCGTTTATATGTTCAATCATTGCAACTGATGGATATTTCACAGCGTTCTGATGCCTAGCATGACCTAAGAACCACAGAACGCTGGCAACATGAGCGCATGTTCCAAGCGTTCTCGCTCCAGCCCTGCAAGTACAGTAATACGCAAGGATATCTTCATCATCATACCCATAGGCAATCCACAACTGGTGCCTTGTAGCATTGCTATACCGTGACCAGATTCGAACTCGAAGTAATCCTGGCTCATCGATCAGGGTATCAAACTCAAAGACTTCATTCTGGTCTCGGATGAGCTTGTCCTGAATATATGCTGGAGCAAGGTTTACTTGATATACGCCGGCAGTGATTTGTCGAAGGTCTTCCACAGTCAAAATCGGGAAATCTGCATCATCAAACTCGTTTAAGCGTATCCACCGTCCATTTCGCGTTCTCAGATAGTTGTCCACTTCGATTCGTGCCTGCATCACGTTGGGTTGGGCTGCACGAATCCTCAACTCGTTTGCATACTGAGCATCCATTCCATTCATATCAATTGTTGGGCGAAATCGGTTGATGATTGCCGCAGCAATCTTGAAGAAATCTTCAAGATTAGTGGCATGTGTGGCTGACACTCTATGGTCGAAAAACTTGAACATGCTCTTGAAATGCCCGTTCCTTGCCTCAACAATCCATCTCGTTTTCGTGATCAATCTCGAATTATTAGCTTCTTCAGTAGTGAACTGCCTCTGATTACGCTCCAGGAACGGCGGCATGATAACAGTGATCCCAGCCTGTTCCAAAATCAAGCGAGCATTTCGATATCCTCGATCGAGAATGATGATATCCCCTGGTCGTATCCACGGTCTGAAGTTATGAGCTGCATACCTCTGCAGAGTGTCTATAAGCATAGCAGCGTCATTATTTCGCACATCTGAGAAGTATATAGGATGCACGTCCAAAATGTACCCATCAGGACCGACAACCACTGCAGGTTTCAGCAGATAATAATTCTTGTGAGAACTGTACGATTTTCTAGCCGCACTGAAATTGCTGCTCATCTCGACTTCAATGTACGTCCCATCAATATATAGTATAATTCTGCCTGTTCCGGGCGTTGGATTGTATAAATGATTGGCGAAATCAGTCACATGCCTGGCAATAAATTGATCTCTCGTTATGTGACCCAGGCCAAGATTCTCAGGCACAAACCGTTGCATTAGTGATCTTCGAACAGTTGCGATGACAGAACTGGCTCTTTGTCTGCTATTGTATCCAAATGTAGAAGCTAGGAAATCATCGGGCACGCCCTGGCGCATTTTGCAAAGAAAAGTTAACAAATGTCTCTTGGTTACGTAAAGGAATTGATCCCGCTCAATGATCGGATCACAATACGTAAACAAGATTCTAAACTGTTCTCTCGTCACTGGACTCAGAGTTGCGAACTCTTCTTCGGTGAAATTATTTTCATTCTCATACCTTGTACCAGTCGTACAGTTATCCCGCAGCTCATCTAGAAATGGTCTTAGAACTGTGCCTGCAATTCTGAGCGGCCTGTTTACAAAACGCAAGCCATCGAGGAATTCAGGCATCAACTGCCCGGCATCATCTAAATGATTCCGACAAGACCTTGTATTTTCCGACGCATATATGTTTCTTTTCAAAAATATATTCACTCTTGCTTTCAAACTGAGTCTTGCGAGATGATTATCTCCATCACATATCAAACAAGTCTGCGATGAAGTTTGACTCAGAACATTCAGCCTCACAGCAGACGGATCATTTTGTAACAAACGTATCTCATCGGTGACTGATCGATTACAATTGAAGCAAAATCTCGTTTCTTCCGTAATCTGCATCGGTACTCGCCCAGCCGCATCACGGCGCGATATAGCTATTTCACGTCGTTCAATGTCTTCACCAATGCGAGGCATATTCCGGGGCGCAAGTGCAGCATTGCAAGTGTAACAGGGAATAAGTCCTCTTTGCCGTCTATTTTCCATGTCTTCTCCGCGCGATTCATTTACGGAAGAAAAATATCCATCGCTCTTCGGGATTCGTTATTTTGATAACCTATTTCACGTGTCATTATATAAGATACCGATCATGAGAAAAAAATAGTGAGAATTGAGGGGGTGAACTACTTACTGGTGAATCAAAAACGTGTCAGACAAGAATAAAGAGATACCCTATCTCTGTTTTCAAGATACACTATGGATCTACTGATGTTTATATGTGCAATAATTCTATATCCAACGCTGCGTCGGCTGCATCAACAAACGTTGTTCGAAGGTGCAGCGATCGTCATTTCTCACAAAATCAAAACAACATGCATTCCCCATACTCCCACGCAAGATAAAATTGCATCATTGAATCACCTGTGACGATTTAACGTCGCCGACCGTTAATCGAGTCATCATTGAAACAAGCAATTAAAACGGTATTATGATCTCTATGCCATCAAGGATAGAGCGAGTAGTAGGGACTAAATCTGTTTGTTGCGCAAGTGATGATTACAGATTTTGGAATTATTTCACATGACACGACTTGTTGTTTCATGATCTGACTCAAGAGACACAATCAAAGCATTTCATGAGCAAAAAGACATCAGAACTAGCACACATTTTGGTCTTTCATTCGAGCGCGACCAGAGCGGGCGATCGAGATCTCAATACCCAAGGAGAATCGAACATCAATGACGTATTTTGCTACGTCGGCAGATAAGAGTTTTGAGCGTTCGCCACGAAGATTTTTCGGAATCATCCAGAACATGCATTTCATTTCGAGCATCTCGTCTTATTTCTAACAGCGATCTCTCGAACTTATTTTTGCATTCTCGGCTATACTTTTTTTGAATGTGTGTACGTATGAGATAAAAGCATGAGCATAGGTTGAAAACGAGTAGCAAGGAAATGCTTTTTCGAGCTCTTCTCGAGTTGAGAGAGATTAGAGTATTGACCGACCTGCGTCATCTCATGGATTCAGAGTTATGCATCAGAAGAGCCCTGCAGCTTGGATTATTTCGTGCAAAAGCAATCGCAATCTACATTTATTCAAAAGTTAAGTGCATTAGTTGGGCATTGGGATCTCGAGACAAGAACTCGAGATTGAGAAAGAGGCGCTCCAACATTGTCGTACTGTCTCAGCATTGCGTATCTTGCATCGAAAGCTTCTAAATACTAAGCGAATAATCTCGGCTGGTTTCTGCGAGGATTCGTCTCCGATAGCCGATTCCCGCTGAGAGAGTAAAAAATGAGATCGATTTGAATAATAGCCAGATTGCATACGAAAAAATCTGTGAGTATCACTTCACAATCTTGAATAACACTCCCGTGCGATTTTTCAGCTACGACAGATTCATTTTTTAAAAAAATCGCGGAGAATGATTTGATACGTCAAAGCCCGGAAGCTCGAAATGAAAAGATTCGTCGATCGTAGAGATTCCGAACGCGATCGACATCGTATCAACACACCTCCTAACCTCACTTCCTCTACCAAGCACGGGTGACTGTTAGATGAAATAGCTCAGAAACCATGAACTCTCGGGCCGAGCGCCCATTGAGACTTTTACTCAGCTTGCCGAGATCTTTCGATTGAGTCCCGGATGAATTAGTTTGACCGAAACCCAAAATCCCTATGTTTATGGCGGGGTCCTTTTGAGTCCGAAATGACTTGTCCGATAATTCTTTTATTACTCAATTTTCCAGGAAAACTCATGGAAAAGAGCTGATTTTGAATTTGCCACCACAATTGTCGCAGAGGTTAGACGCTTCACCCGTTCAGCAATGTTATTGTTTGTGTGCAATGCCACGTGCTCTTGTTATTGTTCTGGTGTTTAACCTATGATCACTTGTAGGTTATCCAACCACGGCATTCACGATGAAAACTCGAGATTGAGTGGCAATGATGATCGGCTTTATACCGCCGCAAAATATTAGATGCATTGAGAATGTACTCTTGCCATTTCGAGTACAAGAGTCCAACAATGCGTAAAAAACTGTATAGTAGTCATGCGATCAAAACTCTCTAATGTAGATCGAAATTTGAACAATGCCGTATTCAAACCTGTTAGATAATAGTCATGCCTAGCAGATTCAGGCGGTGGCTCTCAATTTTAGAAGCTTTATCGCCCAAGTTCTGACTACAAAGTTTGAGAAGTGAAAAAAAAAACGAAAAATCGTGGCTTTGAGTGCTTCCCCACGAGATGAGAATTCTAAAAAAATTTTTGAAAATTACAAACGCGAACCAACTAGAGAATGGTGATGCCAAGCAGATTTGAATACTGCTTTAGACTTCCAAACATTTTCTCAAGCAGAATCTGAACACAAAGCCTGAACGTCCGTCAAAAGTAAGTTTGCATCATAGTTAGACAGATAATGGGCACAAGTTAGGACAGTATCTCATAATAGAGGCGTGAATAAATACGCGAAAAATTGTGGTTTCGGCTGTTCAGTTATGATCTTAAAGTTCTTGAAAGTGGCTGAGTTTTCGGGAAATTTCAAGCACGAACTTTTCAAAAATTGGTGATACCAAGCAGATTCGAGTATTGCTCTTCAAGTTTAGAAGTCCTGTCGGCTAAAATTTGACTACGAAGTTCGGAAAGGTTGCATCAATGGTAGATCATAAACATGAATTGAACCGGTATCCAGTAGCTGAGGAGTAGGAAAATATTTGACAAAATTTGTGGATTTGACTTCCCAAACATGATATTAAAATTTTCAAAAGTAAGTGAGTTTTTCTTAAAATTTCAAACTTGAATATGGTTGATATTACGATCTCCAGTAGGTTCACGTGTGGAATTCTTCAAAAACCCTTTGAAAATCATAATCCTATAGCTGGGCGGTCAGAGTCACAATTTTCAAATAATTCCCTTATACTCCCCAGTTACGGGTTACTGTCGCTACTCGAACTTACAATTCACTTTGATGCAAACTCATCTCAGTCTTTGTAGTCAGATTTTAGCTGACAAAACTTCTATAATCAAAATGCAAAAATCGAATCTGCTTGGTATCACCCTTCTTTAGTAGGTTCACGTTTGCAATTTTATAAAATTCCACCCACTTAATAGAAATCTCATCTCGTGGGGAAGCACTCAAAGCCACGATTTTTCGGATTTTTTTTACTTCTCGAACTTTGTAGTCAGAATTTGGGCGACAAAATTTCTGAAATTGAGAGCCACCACCTGAATCTGCTCGGCATTACTATTATCTAACAGGTTTGAATGCGGCATTGTTCAAATTTCGATCTACATTAGAGAGTTTTGATCGCATGACTACTATACAGTTTTTCACGCATTGTTGGGCTCTTGTACTTGAAATGCATTTCAAGTACATGCTGCGGTATAAAGCCGATCATCATTGCCACTCGATCTCAAGTTTTTATCGTGAACGCCGTGGTTGGATAACCTACAAGTGATCATAGGTTAAACACCAAAACAATAACAAGAGCACGTGGCATTACACCCAAACAATAACATTGCTGAACGCGTGAAGCGTCTAACCTCTGCGACAATTGTGGTGGCAAATTCAAAATCAGCTCTTTTCCATGAGTTTTCCTGGAAAATTGAGTAATAAAGAGATTATTGGACAAGTCATTTCGGACTCAAAATTTGATGAGCTACACGATGCCGTATCGCAAAGTTATTTTTCTTGAATATTTCGAAAAAAATTTTCCCGTTCGCATCGAATTTTCCATTTTCTCAATTTGTTCACTTCACCATCCAAGGCAGAAGGTCGAACCATGTAAGAATCAATTTCGATCAAATTTGTACCTCGCAGAGAAAAAAAATGCCAAGGTGTGTCCACCTTAAAATGGTCATACGATATAGATATACTAACAACGCTAAACTCCATAGCTGTATCTCAGGATAGGAGGGCCATTGGACTTACTCCTTGGAGATACCTTCATTTTTCACCAGAACAAGATGATTCCCAGAGTTTCATAAGGTTCGTGTTCCGCAGAACTGATGCTCTCCTTGTAAATATATGAACTTTTTAGATAAATTTAGATAGGAAATCTTAATGTTAACATCTCGTATCGCTATTTAGATCTGAGTCTTTGGTAGAATTTCCATAAAACAGGCAGTCAATTCGTTTCGCCTCTTCCAGGTCCCGCACCCGTATGTCAATGGCCATTTTGAGAGAAAAATGAGAAATGAATTTCACTTCCGGTGCTTGCGAGGCCCTTCTGAAGCGCGAGGCTCTGGGCACGTGCCTTTTGTGCCCTCCCGTGAAAACGGCCCTGTCCCATGACTCTCTAAAGAAAATATTGATTGTGCAGCAGTTTGCCAAGGAGTAAAATCACAGGGATAGTTTTGTTTTCAGGATCAAATCACGAGTCATCCAGGGAATTTCCTCACAAGGGGCTGGTGAATTTCTGCGACCATCATTCAATGTACCATCCAACTGCCCGGATGCTAACAACGGTTCTGGTGTATTCACTCCTAATTGTATGAATGATTTTGAAAAATCTAACGAATTTATTCCATCATGGTTCATTGGAGCCGAACGTACACAGTGAATAACAATTTCATCCATTTACAAGTTCTTAACAAAGTATATATGTTACCGTGAAAGCCCGAAATCCGTGATTGCCGGGCATTGACTAGTGAATCCTAAGATTCACTGGCCGACGCCAGTGAATGCTGACATTCACTGGCGAAAGCCCGGAATTCGTAGCTGATCTCGTCACCGAGTCTATAATTTGGGCTTTCACTAGTGATTGTCAGCATTCACTGGGCATCGACCAGTGAATGTCAGCATTCTCTGACCCGGCCCAGTGAATGTCACCTTTCACTGACCCGGACCAGTGAACGTCGGAGATCGGAAGAGTTCGGGAATGAAAGTCGAATAAAATGTCAGACACATTGTCTTATTATCCCAAGTTTCCGAGGCAGGTTGGAATATGGAGAAATATGCATTATCCATAAATATCATCAATAAAATGTCTTGTCAAATACTTGTCGATCTCAGAAATACCTCATAGAAAATAGTTATCAATGTCAAAAGTTGAGTGACATAAACGTTTCACTTATGATTATTAATGACACACTGCTCATGCTGACACAATTGTCTTTCCAATTTTGCGCGCCACGACTACCTTAGTAGATGAAGGTTAGAAATCAGGAATTCCTGACCTTGTTCGATGGGTGATGAATAAAGAGGCCATAGTTCCTTAACCTTTCTGAGTGAACCCCCTTTTTTGGCAACTTGGAAATAGTGAGATTCACTTGGGCCCACGTGAAATTCTCACTCTGAAAGAGTGAAACTCACTTTTTTCGGAGTTGCCACAGAGTGGGGGTTCATACGGAAAGGTTAAGAGAGTATTGAACACTATACCTTGATCTTTCCATGTTCCAACTTGCCTCGAATACTTGGGATAATAAGACAATGTGTCTGACATTTTATTCGACTTTCGTTCCTCAACTCTTCCGATCTCCGACATTCACTCGTCCGGGTTAGTGAATACTGAGATTCACTGGTCGATGCCCAGTGAATGGTGACAATCACTGGTCGATGGTCAGTGAATGCTGACAATCACTAGTGAAAGCCCGAATTATGGACTCAGCGACGAGATCAGCTACGAATTCCGGGCTTTCACTAGTGAATGTCAGCATTCACTGGGCTCGGACAGTCGATCTTAGGATTCACTAGTGAATGCCCGGCAATCACGGATTTCGGGCTTTCACGGTAACATATGTCCTTCGCAGAATATGAGCCACGCCTTCTCGCGTAATGATGGTCCATTCAACTCCTTTGTTTTTCTAAGCAAACCTGTTGAACGATCTGACCCCGCCACACAACCGCAAGGGGAGCTTCGAATCCCGGGGTGTGACGACCCTCCGGCCCCAGTTGTCGGGACACCGTACCTGGGCTTTGGCCCGAACCCGGTAAGGACAAGCTTGACCCCGATACTGGTGCTCGGCGTACTTTGGAATCTCCCGAAAACCCACAAGAGAAGTTAAAACATCGGGACGTCCCAGCCCTGGAGTCTGACAAACTCCCGGCCCCATAGTCAGCGCCCTGTCGGAGCGTGGAGATCGCACATCTTCATCCGGCGCCCGGGAATGGGAGAGTCTAGAGACTTGCATTGGGACCTCTGCGGATGGCCTCAATGCGAGCTTGGATGACTCATTCAGCAATCCAAGGGCCTCCTCGGGCTCCAAAGGAGCTTAGAAGAGTCCCAAACCCCCCACCAAGGGGTGGGTTCGGCCTTGTGCTGGGGGCCGAGCCCGAAATCCGGTGGTTGGGGAGGAGGAGCTTGTCATCTCTGAGTCGCTTGTGGCTTAGTGATGGCCGTTCTCCAAACCGACGCGTTGGCAAGGCGTATCCCCGCTCCACGCCTATGAGGGGAAACATGGGGCAAACCGTAGTGGAGGCGAAAGCCGGGCACCCGGGATATAGATGTTAAATTCCTGCTCCCGTCGCACGATTTACCGGTACTCTCAATATCATTTAGATCAAGGAAGTACTCCTCCTCGTTGAAGTTCAATGCCATTGGAATGCGGGGAATTTTCACAACTTCGCGTCATATTGCAAAGGCGCAAGCTATTCCACTATAGAGCCAATCAAGCTCATGAATGAAAAGAACCTATCCCAAATGAAATACGAATAGGCATCGATCCGCATGCTTGTAATCGGGATCTTCAGAAGAACGAATCTGCCGATGGCACCTGCCCGAAAGTTAACCTTGAAAAAGCGAGGGGCTGCTGTGGTGGTTTTACGGCAAGCTATGTAAAGAGTCGTCAAAAGACACACATGGATGCAAAGTATCGTACAGCCGCCGAGATGCAGCGAAAACCACTGGTCCGTGCGGGGGTACACAGCATCATCAGCCCGGGACCCGTGGAGGCACGAGAGCACGCTTCGCGACCGGCCAGCTCAGTCGCGGTTTGCACGTCCACGAAAGCAGACAGAGACATCGCAGTAGAATCGACTCTTATACCAGTCCCGTGGCATCGCTTTGCTGGCAACCCGGCTTCGCAGTCTCATCCCGATCAGCTCCAGCAGCGCGTCGGCTAATTTGTACGCGCTTTGCGTGTGTCGCGGAAGGCCGCGCGCTCCGCACGACTCACGGTCTCGGGCGCTCTGCATTGCTGAGACCCGCCCACGAATTCAACGTTGACCGGCAGTTTTGCAGATCGGTGAGTTGTACATGGAACGCTCTGACCATCAGATGAGCGTTTGTGCGATCGTGCATTCTGTTGCGCGGCATTTCGTTAACGCGTGTTATGCGCTGGTTTTCCCCATCCGTGATCCTTGTTTGAGAGCTTCACGTGTATCAGTTTTGACATGTGTCAGGATGTTATCACTGCCAAATGTCCAACAAAAATGAGTAGAAATCGACTATATGACGATGATAGCTTGAACCTCATTACCTATCGGTTTATCAGGATGATTGATGACCTCAGCCGTTTGTAAAATCAAGGATCTTCTATCTCTTTGACTCTACGACAAACTACACTTGATAAGTCATTGTATTGTGAAAACAAACAAAAGAGAATTGAACCACCGCACATTGAAATATTTCTCACAAAATGGAACTCAATTCAAGGTGACCAACTTTTTTTCAAAAAATGACGTAGCTCAATTGCCAAGTAGATTATAGGGGAATTGGTAGAGGAAGACGGCAGAATTAGAATGGTTTTCCGGGTATTCGCAAGACTGCTGACTGTACGATAAAAAGAGATGTACATACTACAGGAGAAGGGAATGATTTTTTTTTGTTCTTCAAGACTATCCTGTTTCAAATTTGACGTACGGCCTCCTCATAACTCTCAAACTTGTAAATTAGGCAATCCCCATGAAAAGTCACATTCTTGTTGATATCTGTATGACTATTTCATTCGGGTATAGTCATTACATACGAATCCTGATCTGATGCATTCATAACAATAACAAGTGCCCACAAAACAACAAATCATTAGACAGAAATAGGTCCGATGTTGACGCAACAGAAACATAGTAGAGCCGTGTCGTCAAAATACTTGCCGTTTCTAAACACTCGAGTGAAAACTTTGTCATAAAACATAAGATGAAAATGGTCGAAAATTCAAAAAATCTTTTTGCGAGGAATTTCGAAATACTCTGCACGATTTGACATTACCAAACTCATATCTAGAAATGAAGCGAGACAAAATTATCAGCTGTGAGCAATAGCGATAGCTCGACAAAGTGTTATATACGGGACTGAGAGGCTCCTGAAATTTATCAATACACCCTAAAATTACAGAGATTCTGATGTTACAGACCGAAAAGTCGAGGATAACGTTGACTCGTGGTTGAGATCGATAAGTAATCTCGGTATTCAGAGTGAATAGGAGTATTTTCAAAGTAGCGATTGGAAATTCAATCTTACATCAGATGCCATGCCGAGTACAAAGACTCACTCGTCTCAGCTCTGAAATAATCGTTTGCTCGCCTCTTGCTCAGCAAATCGCCTTTTAAGCCATGCTAACGAGACATCAAGATAAGATTCTCGACTCGCATCGCTTCGGTAGCGTTGCTTTCTTTCAAGTACAATGCTCCTTGAAACCTCATGAATGATTCAGGAGCTCTAACGCGTACAACTCCATTGCAAGGATCCCAATAGGGAGAAACAAAATCTTGGATTGGTAGAATTTCATCCAAAACTCGAAAATTCAGAGAGTTTCGTTGAACTAATGAGAAGTTCACGAATCATTGTAATGAGATTTTATAAGTGTTGATTCTCTCTGATTGATCAGTGCAACATCATCGTTGATTTTCTCAGTAATCAATGTAGGAAAAATCATCCTGTACAACGAAGAAAAGCATTTGAGGTAATTGAGCGACCTTCGATAAATTATTATCCATCATGTGCATTAGTATAAGATGAATGCAATATTCAATATTTCCGGTCAAGCGTCAGAGCTCGCGCCGAAACATGGATAAATAATTCTTGGAAAATTGACCTGCTAAGAAATGTTTCTGTTAACATGATATGCAAAAAATATCATTGATATTTATTTCCGGGACTAACATGGCATTCAGACACTCAAAGAAAGTTCGAGAACGTGCTCGGATGAGCAACACAACATCAGTATCAGTGCAGCGCGCGCATTTGATGACTGTCACACCCGATCTCTTTCGTGATACAGACTTGAACCATACTTTGGCCTTACGTTTTAAATATCAATATAATGAGTGATTGAATTAAACTTTCAATTGGAGAGGAGGATATTCGTAAGAGGTTTTCGGTTGCTCATTAATAGCTGATTGATTAGATTTGACTGAAACTTGTTTTATGTATGGATGGATGCTAAAAAACATTCGTATCAGTTATAATTTCCCTGTCACTCCTGCACTCGTATCTATTATTGGAAGGAAATTGGTTTGAGAATTAAATGGCAACACTCAAGATTCATTATCCTGTTCAGTTTTTGCGCGAGAAATACACAAGTGAAATCAAAATAGATCATCATCATTTGTATGATGAGTAAAATCAGGACAGAATTAAAATTTTTAACGAGAAAATATGGAGTCTCAGCAACTGTTGTGTGTCTAGGCCTGTTGATCAGGTGATATCTGCAATTCTTCCAGACTTTGCGCGTGCAACTTTTACCATTACCGTCTCAGCTGATTCATGTGGGTTATGCAATACGAAAATTTTTCTACTATACGGATATGCCATACTATGAGATTCGTTGAATTAGAGGACAGACTTTTACAAAACGCATGTCACGTCATCTGAGATTGCACACATGAAAACTTGATGAACTTCAGATGAATCGATGTTCCCCTGAATTCTACACATCTCGCCTCGAGGTGCGATAGGCATCTTAAAAATGTCTCGACATTCCAACCATAGGGTATTTTCGGGAGTTCCTGCACAGCAAGACTCCGTTTCAACCTAAATAGTATCGGTCCATGCCACGGATTGGCGAAATTTTTCCTCCTGGTCCAGATGATCCCCCGAAACGTCTAATGCTGTAAATATGAAATATAGAGTATGATGCATATAATGAAAATATCACAACATCCAGAATATTAGCGAAATAGTACCTCATAGCTTGAAATTGATGCATCATTCGAAAAGTAGTAGGTAGAATTTTTTCTAGAAATTTTGAGCAAACCTAGAGACAGGTATTCGAGATATTTTTGGATAAACGAATGTTTTTCGAATTATCGATGAAAAACGGAGTTCTTTTAGCCCATGCTTGTTATATAGTGAAAAATCGTTTTACTCGCGATCTTGAGGCATGGACCAATACCATCCAGGTTGAAATGGATCCTTGCTGTGCAGGAACTTCCGAAAATACCCCATGGTCGGTTTTTGGAGACATTCTTTTGACTCTTATCGCACTGTGAAGCGAGGAATGACTGACGATGATGCATCTCATCAAATAGCTGAAGGCTCATGTATGGTTGATCTCATTGAACTTATAGGTAGATTGGTCGAAAAAGGGACTAGGCAGTTAAGCATGAAGTGGACCTTGTCAGGTATGGCCTTGGAAGTATTTTTTCCCCCTTTCTAACCCCAAATTATGAGGAAAGCAAAGGTTTGTAGGTCCCAAAGTCGCCCCTGTTTTCTACGGCACCCTAGGAACCCTCTATAAGAAATCCTCAAAATCGATGTTTCTTCTATCAAATCGCATTCTGATGCATTCCAACGAATCGATCTGGAATTTTTTTACATATTCTTGAAACTTCACCAAATAGAAGAAAGATTTTTGCACACTGACAACTTTGGATTTAGGCCCCAAGAAATTCTTGAATATTAAGGCGATGCGGTCACCGTGCAACCCGGAAATTATATCTTATTTGGATGTAAATCAGAAAATTTTCTCGAAACGAAGTTGGAGACGATTTGTCCATTACGTATTATCATCTGAATTGTGGTGGACAACTCATTATTTGTCACCAATCACAAGACTATCGGTGATGAACGAGAATAACTTGCCCGCGGGTACTTTTTAACCTACAAATTGGTACATTTTCGTTCACAAAACTCTCAAAATCTAGTCCGATTTGGGCCAAACGAAGAGTTATCCAGGCCAAGTTAGATGATTACAAAGCCTGGATAACTCGTCGTTTAGCCCATAATGGAAAAGATTTTGAGAGTTCTGTGAACAAAGTTCAGCGTGCACGGTGACCGCATCGCCTTAAAAAACGACTTTTCTCATAGAAGTTGGGGATTAGCACGGGATTTGACCATCTCACCGTGTTTGTCAGGTAATTTTACATCGAAAACCGCTTTGGAACATATAATTTTAGGTGGTGGAAAGTGGTCAAAAAAGCCGATAAACGTTTTTAAAGCAAATTTTGATTCAGTTATTTGCATCTTCTGCGCATGCGCGTCTTTCTACGTCTCTGAAAGTATTTTTAATCGATAGCTGATGCAATTTCCTTCAAAATGACTACTTGAGGAGGTCGGTTTGATGCAGTAAAACCCGAAATCTAGGTGGTCCAAAAATGAGAAAATCCAAGGTACCAAATCCGTGGAGCCGTGTCTCCTTCAATGGGCCCGAAAAGTGCAAATTTTGAGTCAGACTGTTTCGAAGATGTGAACATGTGTTTTCGATGTAATTTTTGACGTAGAATCCGAATCTGGAGTCAGTTTCATTTCAAACCTTCAAGATTTTCCATTATACTAAAAAAACCGGCCGTAGGGTGTACGGCCATTTACAGCCTTTTTCCACACATTTGAGATGTGTGTTGAATATAGGCCAAGTTTTGAGCTTGTTGCGTAGATGATGAAAGTATGTGTTCCTTTGTGTTTTGACCAGCTGAAGACGATGCCGATGATTTCTAGGCTTGGGAATGACTTGGGAATGAGATTTGGGCTGATGGAGCAATATTTTGTCACATGCTCTCATTAGAGAAAACTGTATTATACACGTTATATCTCGCCTTCAAGTACTCATCAAGCCACAAAACCATCGGCATCGTCTTCAGCTGGTTGAATCACAAAAGAAAACATACTCTCATCATCTACGCAACAAGCTCAAAACTTGGCCTATATTCAACAGACATCTCAAATGTGTGGAAAAAGGCTGTAAATGGCCGTACACCCCACGGCCGGTTTTTTTAGTATAATGGAAAATCTTGAAGGTTTGAAATGAAACTGACTCCAGATTCGGATTCTACGTCAAAAATTACATCGAAAACACATGTTCACATCTTCGAAACAGTCTGACTCAAAATTTGCACTTTTCGGGCCCATTGAAGGAGACACGGCTCCACGGATTTGGTACCTTGGATTTTCTCATTTTTGGACCACCTAGATCTCGGGTTTTACTGCATCAAACCGACCTCCTCAAGTGGTCATTTTGAAGGAAATTGCATCAGCTATCGATTAAAAATACTTTCAGAGACGTAGAAAGACGCGCATGCGCAGAAGATGCAAATTACTGAATCAAAATTTGCTTTAAAAACGTTTATTGGCTTTTTTGACCACTTTCCACCACCTAAAATTATATGTTCCAAAGCGGTTTTCGATGTAAAATTACCTGACAAACACGGAGAGATGGTCAAATCCCGTGCTAATCCCCAACTTCTATGAGAAAAGTCGTTTTTTAATATTCAAGAATTTCTTGGGGCCTAAATCCAAAGTTGTCAGTGTGCAAAAATCTTTCTTCTATTTGGTGAAGTTTCAAGAATATGTGAAAAAATTTCAGATCGATTCGATTAAATACATCAGAATGCGATTAGATAGGAACACCGATTTTGAGAGTTTCTTAGAATAGAATAGAATAGAATATCCTTTTATTCGCCCGTAGGCAAAAAATAGTTCTTAGAGGGTTCCTAGGGTGCCGTAGAAAACAGGGGCGACTTTGGGACCTACAAACCACTGCTTTCCTCATAATTTGGGGTTAGAAAGTGGGAAAAAATACTTTCAAGGCCATACCTTACAAGGCCCATTTCACCATGCTTAACCGCCCAGTCCCTTTGAAAGGTTTCGATGTTGACAGCTACCCAGCTCTATCGTAGAAGTATGCAATCGTAGATGTAATCGAAACAAAAATACCCATGCACCAAAGAAACGGGTAACTCGACGAGTCATATTTTACACACATTTGTATCAAAATAATATTTTTCGCACGACTGGGCGAGCGAAAAACTCATTTTGACACTCGGGCGTCACTTTTTGCTTTACTTGCGATAATTTTACAATTTCAAAACAATCACTCAATAAGCAAAAGACTTTACGCCCGAGTATGGAATCAAGTTTTCCGATCGACGGGGCGTAAAGGGAACAAATACTGCCGCGCGTAAAGCAGTGCTTTACGCACAGTCGACCGATTTTTAGCTTCATTACTAAAAATGCCACGTTAGAATATGATCTCAGGTTTCTCGTGATGAAAAAATACACCCGCACTTCGCTTGCAAGCTCATTTTAGGCACCGGAGGACAAACTATTCTAGTGCCCAAAATGGGCAACCGCATTCAGTACGGATTTATACTATTTCGACATCCGAATACATTCGATAACAAATCACTTCTCCTAAATACGCAGTCTGCTGTAGTTGGGAAGACAATTAAAAGAATTTTATATTTTTCATCCAATAATCAAAAACACATTATCAGTCGGTTGCACTTTGGGAGAATCGTATTGTGAGATTGTCCAATACAATTCCTTGACCAACTTTCAACACACACGCCAAATCTTTGTTGAAGAAGCTTTTCGATCCTTCAGTGGAATCAGTTCCCATGAGATTCGGTTTACCTTGTTGAGTGTGTTTATACAATGTGTTTAGCATGAATAACTCAAGAGATAGCTCACATTGTTTGGATGTACCGTGTCAAAATATGAATGACTAAATCTAACCATGACCGTTTCGTGACATCAAATTCATACAGAATTCTAGCAGTGTTATCTATTCATAGAGATAACAAGTTCATCGTTGAGAGATTAAGTGAATCCGGAGTTCATCTTTGATACTTCAATAGGAAAAATTCTCCTGCCGTTCTCGCAGTTTATGTAGTTTGTCCTAGAACTTTTGGAGAGCCAGAATTCATACAAAAGTGCCAACCGTCCATTCTTCTACAATTATTCCCTAGGAAACGAGTTGGAAGTGACAAACTATCATGGATTGTTTATTCAAACTATTGCTAATTTGGAAATACAGGAATGTAGAATCGAGTTGAGCACACGGAAGGTTCCCGGTCAAAAGTCCGAATCCATTTCTCCGAATGGACAAAACTCCGAATGACCAAAACTCCGAAGACCATTTCTCCGAACGGACAAAATCCGAAAAATATTTTTAGAATATTTGAATTATTAATCAACTTCGACTACCCATAAATGGACGAAACTACTCAAAATTAGCATTGAGAAGCAACATCTACTATAAAATATATAAAATCAGTCAAGCATCAATCACATAAATACTTCATCATTTCACATCATGATCACTAACTACACGCATTACATATACGTTCAAAATATCGCACCAGTAATTATCAAGTATTAAAGTAGTACACATATCAAATTTACAATGGTCTACTGAAGGTAGTGAGACCAACGAAGGAGTAACAGCCTACAATATCTACAGAATCTCAATGAGATGTGATTGGAATGTTGTGTCCTACAGCTCGCAAAGAGTCTAGAACTCTTCCATCCTGATCATGAGTAATCGTGATCACCCGTGATGATTTGCAAACAGCGTTGCAGATCCAACCATTTTATCTCAGGAAATTCTTCCCGGTACTGTTTCCGATTGAATATACACGAATCCGACCAACAGAAGTTTCTCCGCCACAATTTTCGGCTCCATAGCAGACGCGAAACTGATTCGCGAGTATTACTGCGTATACTGATCGCAATGAGCCGATCGGTCGAAGCCACGACGAAGTGGACAATAAAAGACTCACTGTGGCGATTTTGAGTTGGGTAGAATCATATCCCGTGATATCGCTTCAGTTAAACATTTGAACTGTGATTATTTCGATTTTTGTTAATCGGAATTTTGACCATTCAGACTTTTGACCGTTCGGACTTTTGGCCATTCGGAGTTTTGTCCATTCGGACTTTTCGTTTTCGGAGAAATGGCTTCGGAGAAATGGTCTTCGGAGTTTTGGTCATTCGGAGTTTTGGTCATTCGGAGTTTTGTCCATTCGGAGAAATGGATTCGGACTTTTGACCGGGAACCACACGGAATGTTGATTCAATTAAATGAATCGAAAAAAATATAACTTTCCATTCAATTCTCAAAGTCTAACCAGATGAGTTGCCCTATTGAAACATTGAAATCGGTCCATGACTTCGTTGAATGATAATCGATAATCGATAACAACATTCCATCAATCGATGCTTATGTTATCAAGATCTGACAGGATAGACAAAGATTCTTTTATCAATATCTATGAGACTCAAGTGATATAAGGCTTTGATTCTACATATCCGCAAAAAGTCAAGTATCATTTCGAGATCAAAGCTAGCTTGGATTTTTGTAAAAGCACTTCGTGACAGACATGTTGCGCAAAAATGATGCCGTGACGTTAAAATGAACTCAAGTATACGACAGAAGATTCTGCACCGGACATTTATTTGAGGTCGGTAGTTATACGTTTAAAGATTATCCTCACCGCAAATGAGAGAGTAAGGATGAAAATGTAATCATTTAATAAGTGACAATTTTCTAAACACCTGACGAAAGATGGACAGAATTCGATGCGCTCAAGTAATTATACATTTTTGATGTTACCATTCTCTTTTTCCACACTCGCATTTTAGTTATTTTTTTTTCTACATAATTATTCAACCATTACTTTTCAAATGCATATATACTTGATTCCCCTTTTGTGATTAGTGTCGTCGGAGTTTTCGACTAGGGTGAATGCAATAGTACTATTTTTATAAATGCTTTGCAATGCACGCACTTAGCTTCGACTACACTGGACTGACATTTCATTGTTCAGTGAATATAATTTTACTCTTCTGTAAATCTAGGAACATTTACTTCTATCCTAGTATTTATGATCAAAAGCGTCAAAATGTGTCTAACATGTAATACTTAGTTAGTGTGAATTTCGGGGTAAATCTGATCCAACGGGTTAAAGCGCACATTCAAGCGCATAAAACATATTTTAAGTGGGATTCGGTACGGTCTGATGAAACCGAGTAGTATATCGAAGTTTTTCTGCAGATTTTTCCATGATAGTTCATGTTGCAGTAAAATGTTGCTTGCATAGGGGTTTTACGAATGATGAGAGAGGTAATGTTGCCAGAGATCACCAATTTTCGTACTTGAGAATGTAAGTTTGTCGACAGGAAAGCATCTGAAGTGAGTCGCACAGAATGAGAATGAAATTTGAATAAAGATCTATTTCACGAGTACGTTTCATACAGTGAACACTAGCGTAACGGGCACTCATTACAATACTGTCGGATTCATTCCCATAAATAGCTTCATTTTGATTTTTTACGAAAGCTCAATACTATCCCTGGTAGAAATGTCAAACATTTTTTGCCCATTATTTGTCCGTTTATAATGGAGCACAGGGCATTTAATGCCCATTTGAAACGGGCTACAAACGGACTTAATGTAACGGTTTCTAAGACATTTTTTGGGCATTTCCAAGTTATTGAACATTTTTTCTACATTTTTTGGGCATTCAAGGGACTACTTAAATGCTGTCTGATTGATGTTACTGAGAATGATAAGTGATTTCTCGGCATCAAAATATCATCAGAAAAAAAATATATACCCAATTTCAATTGGTGCAAATGATTTTAATTGGATTTAAAGAGGTGGCAAATAGACCCACAAGATATAATCGAGCTTCCTGTCCATTTTTTCATTATTGAAATTTATGTCAAATCCACGACAATATCTCTCACCTTCGAGTGACCGAATCCGGATATCCAGAAACGCAAGCACATTCGAATAAATTTAGTTATAAGCTCGGATACCTTTTGAATTAAGCTCATTTCCATTCGATATGGGAATTTCATGCGATGAGTTTGATCTGCGAAGACGTTAATACAAATATTATTGTGCAGATCTGTGAAATGCAACCAAGCACTTGTAATCTGAATCTTCATCTGACTAAAATTAGTAAAAATGAGGTCTGATGAATATTTCAATGAAATTGGATTATCAAGTGTCACAAGAAAATTCTTCTTTCTTATCAGCAGGAGGTTCCAACATTCACAAATTTCGGATATCCACTCGAAGAAATTCAATGAAAAATACTAAAAGAGTGACAGTGACAATGGGAATACATGGAAAAACGCGAGTCCCGTGAACTTTTATCGCGAAAACCGTCGCTCGTTTTTAAAATCTCAGATTTGAAAAAGACAAAAACGCAAAATACCAGACAGATTCTTTTTGCGATTCTTGAGGACAGAGAATACAAAATTGAATCCCGTTATTTCGGACACACGATTCAGACGAGGACCTCTAATTTGTCTATCTCCGAAACGAAGAGTGGCACAATAGATGTTGAAAACATCGAATATCTATAGAATTCCTGACTGTTCCATTAGCTTAGTTCGTTTATTAATTTTCCGTATATTGCCCTCCCGAAACTCACGCAAGAAAATGCTCGGAGCCAAAAGTATATAAACAGCGTGGCTAATGACTCAGATTTAGTCAGTGAGAACACAGTGCTTGGTTTGGGTCAAAGCTCGGATCGAAAATTTGTATAAATATAATAAACGGCCGAAATGGATATCAGCAAACAAGATATGCAAATTTGCAAAAGCGTTATCGAGCTGCAGCGAAAGTATTATAAAAAATTCGACTATTTCGGTAGCGAGGCTCGAGTTTGTGACATGAGTCAAGGACGATCGATTTTTCATCTTGCAGATTAGCCATGGTGAAGGCGTACGACGGAGCTTTGATAATCGTTGACGTTCTACTGCTTCTTCTCAAGATACTTTTCTACTGTCTTGAGAGCACCTATCGATTGTTCTTCCCACCGAACGAGAAGAGCGTCGCCGGAGAGATCGCCTTGGTGAGTGTTTTTTCTCAACATCATCTTTAAACATTACAACTATGCATCTCTTACACCTTCGAGAGCGTGCGCAAATCTAAAGATATGTCCTATACAATTTACTAGACTGAGTTTACATGAGTCGAACCCGTTCACAAGTAACAGACAATTTTCTTCTTAATAAAAGAGACACCTTTTGTTCAATAGCACGATAAGATTATTAGTGACATGGCCCTCTCTCTCTTTTTCTCGGCACACGTTTGGCTTCCTTAACTTGCTCATCAAAGTTATATCTCAAATGCGGGCTAGAAAACTGGGACACTGTATGTTATCGATTTCTCACAGACAACAAACGGTGCTCGGAAAGATGTACCTGTTCGCTACATACACGGGTCACAGAATTTTCTCCCTTGCAGCTCATAAAGAATCCAATTTCACAAGCTTCGATTTCGAGAAAATCTCATTGTACACGGTTGCAATTTGTACTAAGAACCAGGAAATTAATCCCACCGGCGCCACGTGGATTTTATAAGTAAAAATTATAATAGATCATTCTTTGATTCAATCTAAAAATACATCGACATAATTATACTTTCGATAAGATATGTATTGTCAAAGGTATAGGAATCGCATAATATGAGTACAGCTCGTTACCAATTTGCCAACTTGGAACGGCCGGGCCTTAGTAGCGCAAATGCGAATCATACCGGTAGGATCATCGAAAATTCACTCCCTAGGTGAAAGTTCAAGCGAGCAATTCAACGTTGCGAGTGACGTATCCAATATTTTCAATCAAAATGAACACTGTCTGCGAGGAGTCATGGCTTTTAATCAGTCCTCGTGGCTTATCAAATAATGCGAACAGCCGCGGTGAAATTTTTGAAATCCAAAAAAATGCAAATTCCTCATTTTTTCAAGCAAATAGGCGTTGTAGCATTGATGGCTGGCTACAGTGTTTTTTGATAAAAAAATCATTTGATCGTGAATCTACCAATCTCCTGATCAGGATAATCGAAAATCGATCTAAATTGATACATTAAAATTGTTATTGTAAATCACACGTTTCTGGGACGATCGGCGCCTTAACGGTCTGATCATGTCTGATCAAAATCGCACGACAGTGTTTACGATTTTATAATTGTAGCCTTGCGTTGATGGTTGGCCTCTACACATATATATTCATCATTCTGAAGCTTCTTGCCTGACGAAACCGTCATCATTAGTCGAGCTGTCACGCATACAATAAGTATACACATTGAGCACATATTTACCGCCGCGGAGCGCTCAACGTGCACGCCGAGCGATGAGATTCGCCATGGGGGGAGTCGCGAGCACCGAGCTTTCGATTTCATTCGATACCGACGCAGCAAAATGAAACGAGCAATGTATCTGTGGCTCGTTCGAGAGGCAAAATCTCGTTTTCGCGCTGCAGAAAGAGAGCTTGCGTCGCTCAGAGGCTGCGGGCTGAAAGTGAGAGTGCACATCGCCGAGCGTTGAATGTTGCATCGATTCGCACACATGCTCATGAATACACATACGCACTGGAGTGCAAGTTTTTGATCGGAGCGCGCAACAGGTTACAGGTGCCGGCCATGGCATTGGAAAGGAGCTGGCCTTAAAATACGCCTCGCTGGGGGCCACAGTCATTTGCTGGGACATCAACGCCGCCAACAATGACGAGACGGTCAACGAAATCAAGAAGCTCGGCGCTGCAGCCGCCCACGGATACAGGTATGAGTCCTTGATGTGGTCATCGGTAAATAACAATCCTTGGGGTGAACCGATCGTTGCACTTCCGGCGCGAGCCCTTCGCTCGGGTCAATGGCGCACCGCGCGACGGCGCGTCTCGTTACGACCGGCTGTCTACTTCCTACTCACCTTGAAATCAGCTCGCGGTGCTCTCGCGACCGATAATTGCATGTTTATTATTTGTACAAGTATCGCCGCCTGCCTGGCGTGCCCGCGGTCCAAAATCGAACTTGAACTTTCGCGCCTGCCATACACTGGTACGCGTCAGATGAGATATGAATTTATTCACGCGGCGGGCCGAACTGCCTAATTAATCGGTTCGAATCAACTCGTGGGCCGACGTTCTGCTTCCTCGTTCTCGGTCAGACCGTTCGGAGATTCAATGGTACTTGTCTCGTCGCGAATGATAATATGCACATCTGTTTGGTCCTCGGGGCCCAAAGCCGTCGCGAACGCATGAGAATACATTCTTGGAACGCTCTGGACAAGAAATGCGAGCACAGCTAGTTTGGGGCGATGATCTCATTTCGATGAGCGATTTCGCAAGATGATCACTGATAATTACGCCTCAATATTTGGGTCCTCTCTACGAGCTTCCGTGAGCCAAAGCACGTATCTCAAATTTTTAATGCGCGATGCCGTATATATAATCGCTGCCAGATAACGATATAATTAGAATAGCAGAGCACGGTGAGATCAAATTCCTCTCCAAAAATAGTTTAGATAAGGATCTCCTTAAAATGACATTCCAATGTCCGAATATTTCTTTTTAGTTCCTTGTTCTCTGGAAATTCCAACTGAACGGATTAGCGATATTTTAGGACCACTGAATTTCGCAATGTTCCAGAAACAAAGTATCTCAGCTGAAAGCTCCTGTCGAGCGACCTGTTTAAGTGTTGAGAAACTCGATCTAAAAGACATTTCAATACATTTGTAGAATTTTGACTGACAATTTTGACCACAAAATTATACTCATGCGCATGTGATAAAGATTAATTTGTTTCAATTTTTCCAGATGCGATGTGTCGAATCGGGACGAGGTGATGCGGGTGGCGGACAAAGTGAAGAAAGAGGTTGGCAGCGTGACGATAATTGTGAACAATGCTGGTATCATGCCTTGTAGACCTTTTCTTGAGTATGCCGCAGAAGACATCCAGAAGATGTTCGACATCAATGTGATGGCTCACTTCTGGGTAAATATTTATTCATAGCACTGAATTTTACCTAATAGAATAAAATAATCATTCGATGAAACGGAATGTTGAGAGGACAGTGATGGGTTTTCGAATGCTTGCCGTCGCGGTGGATGCGATTTTGAAACAGTGCTAAAATTTTAGATCTCACTCAAGGTAGATCTCACTGAGCCTCTTGCAGATGTTCTACTCGTCTTCACTCATTATTATGTTATGGATGATGAAATTCCAATCACTGAAATTTAGACTTTTTTGGTTCCACGAATAACAGATCGGTGCCTTGTAGAAAGATTTGGATTTGTGTGCAAGGACTTCATAAGTTTTGAAATGGTAAACATTCAAAAATTCCCACTAGACGACATTGGCCCTGTTCAAACTCTTATTCACCTCATTATAGCCTGCAGCGTTGTTATTTGAATAAAATTTTCACTACTGAGGACTAAAATACGCGCTTTAATCCCGCTTGGCGGGATGTAAATGACGTGGGTTTTCGTTCCCCCGTAGTAAAAAGTAAAATACGTAACTAGGGAGTAAGGGGGATGGCCACCTCCCGGGTTTTTATCGCTCTCGTCTGCACCTCGAGCGCTAATATTCACCCACCGGGAGGGACTCGTCCTCTTTTACTCCCTAGTTGCGTAATGCAGTATTTCTAAACCTCAGCTCGAAGATTGAATTTGAAGGAGTAAACAAAATGAATTGCCGTGTGGGACATATTATAATCAAAGATTGTACAATTTGAGATAATACGCGGGAATGCTAATACTTTGAACATTTCGGCGAGACTTTTTGAAATTGTGATCATATGATTGTGAGATGCGTAAACTTCGATGAATGAATAACTATGATTTCATCCACTTACTCGAGCAGACAGATCCAATATTCTGCTTATAGAGTTCATATCCATTTCATCTCCATGATCCTCGATAAGGATTAAGATTTTGAAGTCGGTCCCGATATGTTCTTGATTCATAATATGGATGACCACTACATGACTATATTAATAAATAGAGAGAATTAGAGTTTACAAATAATATCAAAACTAAGTTGAGATACAAAAATGGTTCTTCATCAAATTACTAAAGATGACTGGTCAATGACAATTTAATCTCATATCAAATGATTCAATCGAAGAAAAGGTTAGTATGCATGCAGCAGTAAAGCACTGCATGATAATGATCTCAGTTCATATTCCAAAAACAGAAGGTAACTATTGGGGGAAAATGATAGGGATTTCTAAATTTTGCTTTGATGTTTACCTAACTTTGTCAAAGATATTTATTTAAAATTGGTCGTTATTGAATCATCCGTAAGGATAATGCAAGGATGTTGAAAGTTTAGAATTTCATCAGCCCTGTATTTCATGATTGCCTCTTGCAATTTTCTTTTGTAGATACTTCAAGCTTTCCTCCCAGACATGTTGGCCAAGAATCATGGACACGTCATTGCATTGTCTTCGATGGCTGGAATGGTTGGATTAACAAATTTGGTGCCCTACTGCGCCACCAAATTCGCTGTTCGAGGTATTTGAATTTCTCAAAGTTCATAATTTTCATTATTTATCTTAGAATAGTTTCAAAACTGGACTGGTAGAATAAAAATTGTATGTTGCTGCGAGACTGCAAGAAAAAGTCAATTATATTCATTACAAGTTCTTTAACCAATTCATTCATTGTATTCAATCAAGCTGTTATCTGATGCAAAGATCTGATTTCTGCTCCAATCTCATCAGACAAGTAGAATAAGTATGAAATCAGAATCCATCACATTTTGATCAAGTGTCGAACGACAAATTTAACTCGAAGTATACAAGGAACGCAAAGAAAAATTTATACAAGCTAGACGTTGAACAACATTTCAATGATGTATGTGGTAATCTCAAGGTAAAAAGTACTGATAAAAACGCCGATAACCTTGCGACAAAAGATATCAACTCGTTTAGCGCTCGCCCGTGTTGTCTGTTATGTGGCCCACGTCTGATATTTGAAATGGAGTGATAAAATTCAAAGAATTAAAATATTCCGTAGGCATGATGGAAGCACTTGGCGAGGAACTCCGAACCTCTTCCTCTGTGGGTGGGACATGTTCCAACATCAAGTTCACGACAATCTATCCTTATATGGTGGATACAGGACTATGCAGAAATCCAAAAATCAAGTGAGTACGATCCGAAAATAGTCTCGTTACTGGTTCACAAGGCCAAGATAATTCGAAATAGACTGGTGTTTTGGATTGATTCGTCCATCAGTCTGATTCCCAGTGAACACCGTTCGTTCCCGAAACGTGTCATAGATGGTTTCCGTCGCAACTAAGAAACCTTCGGCCGGGCGTTCCTACGATCCACCATGCAGCAACGTTGTGGGAAGGTACAAATATCCGCGAGCGATCACGTATCCACAGCGGTGTGTACTGGTTCCCGGAACCTTACCGTGGTTCCGTAATGATTTTGTACAAGTTCCCTCCACAACCGGAAACTTAATTAATTTTTGATAAATAGATAAAATATTGTGATCTTTTGTTTTTTGCCTCGCAGGCTATTCAAGAACATTCACGTTGTCTCCTAATGACCATGTTTGTGATCGAGCCCAACCGAAGAGATTGAAGGAATAGCCTGCAAGTAAAAGAAGAAAAAATAATAATTTTTTTATTCATTTGACAGAAAAATTTTCAAGTTCTAGGTTGCAACAAACAACCATTACAAAACCATTACGGAACCACTGGAAGGTTCCGGGAACCATGACACAACGCCCGAGATACGTGGTCGTCCGCGGACATTTGTACCTACCCACAACGTTGCTGGTGGGTCGTAGGAACGATTGGCCAAAGATTTCTTGGTTCCGACGGGAACCACCCGTGTCACGTTTCGGGAACGAACGGTGTTCATCGGGTTGTGGTTATTAGAAAACCCAACAAAGAGAAATCGCAAATGTCCCGAAACAGCAAATTTCTGTCATTGACGAGAGAATTGGGAAATTCAATGGTTGTCATTCTCCAGGTGAATTCTATTATTAAATGTACAGTGGAGAATCACAAGTATCGTAGTTCACTTGGGTACTTCGTTCAAAATGTCCTAATACATCCTTGATACGACTCATGACAACGTTAATGTATCCCAAGGGTCAGTAGAAACGTTTTTGAGGCCACTTTCTCCTACGCGAATGTGAGCTAACAATAAGTATGATGGACAGTCACACCTGTCGAGAGCTCATACAAAAACACGTTGCAGATGTTAATATGAGCAGAGACTGGGACTGCCAAATGATCAAGTTTCTCATCAGTCGAAAAACGTTTTGTAAATAACAGCTTCGACCTGCTGTGACTAACAAGGTCTTTGAGAGGAAATTTCAGATGAAAATGGTTCTTGACGATGAGTACTATATTGATATTCAGTAAGCTCAATCATTTCCTTCGTAATGAATGTCCATCGCTCACTAATTCATAGGTGGCTCACAGGATTTACAGATTCACTCGTGAACCATATATGGGATTCACGGACTTCAGAAACACATGAAAACATGAAAACGCGTGCTTGCTCGACATGCATTCCAAAATTTGAGAATTCTCAAAATCGGATGTACTTGTACCTGAAAATTCACAATAAATGCGTTGCATTTATTTAAACTTTTTCAGATTTCCAAGTCTCATGTCTGTGGTTCCCCCGAAAGAAGCTGCAGCACAAATAATCAAGGCCCAAAGACGAAATATTCCAGAACTTTCCATTCCAAACCACTGGCTGGGCGTGAACTATTTCCTCAGGTTTGTACAAATAAGAGTCAGTATTCAGCTAAGAACCTCGTGAAATGTTTGTCTACCGTATGTATATCCTCAATTCTCCTTTCTTCGTGTCATTGGAGACGTTTTGTGCAAGACCGTACCATTTCGGGAATCACTACATACGGATAAAATTAACCTGATTTTAGTTGCCATGATTTTCCAGAAAAGCACAAAATTCTCATAACAGGCATCATCTTAGATAGTTGGCTGTCACATTACAAGTTTTGGAATTTTGGTTTCTTGCATCAAATTGATACCAGAATCTGCTCGAGAGAAATAATATTTTCTGAAACGCAAAGCTTGAATTTGTGAGACATTCTTCCAAACGACAACATTATTATTTTCCCATTTTCATTCCAGAAATCTACCAGAGAAAGCACCTAGGGCGATCAAAGATTTCTTGGACTGTGGAGTTGCTGCTGACAACCACTAGTTTCCGTAAGAAATCCATATTCGGAGTGCTCAGATTCAACCTGACATCTTACTGATCAAAATTGTCATCGAAGAATTATGAGGGTGGGCCACGAAGCACCCATGGAATGAAAAACCAATTTTTCGACGTATGGCGATAAAGCGAAGAATATACTGACTCACTCCGCAAGATGATCGATTGTGCCATTTTTTACAGATATACACTAAAAAGCCCACTCTCAAAGAGCCAAGCTCGGGAGTTCTGTACGTTGATCAATTCTGGCTCAACTCTTGAAATTGCCTCCAGCAGTTCGTCATGCAGCTACCATCATTGTTCATACGCGCCATGATCATGAGTTGAATGAGACTCACCGCGGGAAAAAGCGAGGAGACGACTCGCATGCCGCTACCACAAAGCGTACACCCTTTTAATTTATTCACCTCGACACTTCATTTTTCGCGGAGAAATTCCAATGCGGGAAGGAAATCTTAATGTATCCATAGTTCATCAGAATAATTTCACAATAGAATGCGCTGAACTATTTCGATGAATTATGATTTTATTTTTGGACAAATAGACATGGCCGTCTTTGCATAATGAATGCACATTGACTATTCAACTTGTTGCTTTTGTAAAATACAAATATAACGCTCCAAGCTATCATATGTTGAACATGGAACAATGAAACTCACATACTGAACATTTAACTTTATGCGTGAATTTACCCTCGCACTAGAAAATTTTACCTCACACTTTGAAAGTGATATGTGATCTAATTGTGTATACCGCAATCGTACAAAAAGTGATAAGAACATTAATTTAGCGAGCATAATATATTTGTTATAAGAATCTTCCAATATATAGTATCGCCTACAGTTTCCCCGCACATCTTCTATCAGTGGTGGAACTTTTTTGTATCTTTGGTATTCCAATAAAAGTTGGACCTCGAGGAAAAAAAATCAAAAAACTGTATTCCTGTAGCCGTGGATGTAAAAAACTCAAGAAGGCACACATCATCTCCAAAAATCATAAGCAACTCTTGTACACTGAAGTCAAGTCGTCAAATCCTCGTAGACCAATCTTAGCTCCCGCCAGTCTGCATCCGAAAGTGATTGCTTTTTGGAGAACATCGCGATCAATGAATTCCGTTCGACTCTCCTCGGAACTTTCAATGTTACAGTTGTGCTGAATTTCTCTCTTGTGGGTTTTATCATCGTCACAAAAGTCATCTATTGTGAAGGCAAGCTTCTGCTTATTCAGATAATATATGACTGCAGCATTGAAAGTGTCGCCAGCACCAAGTGTGTCAATTATTTGTTGAGGAGGAAAGGCAGGTGACTGAACAACTGAGCCATCAGGAGCCCGAGCCATTGCTCCTCTATCTGCCCATGCACTAACGACGGTTGCTCTGAAATAACGATTCTCCGCTTGAGCGATAGAAATATTGAAAAAAAGTTAGAAAGCAAAGAGTCCCAACATACCCAGATTTGACATCTTGGCTCATATTCCTGATAGTTTCGCTCATATTTATGCAGCCTTTACTTTCTGCGAAGTCTTTTGATATGAATGCAACATCTGCATAGGGCAGCAAGTCCAATATTTCTGGTCTCATTTTCTCCATCTCTACACTTACGGTTATAGGACCCCAATGAACTGATTTGGGACTCGATGCAGAATTTAAATTCACAGAGTTATTATAATTTTCTACATGCTGCATCATCAGTAGTGTTTGTGGAACATTCCTTCCCTTGGAAACAAAAAATAATCCAAATACTTGATCATCCAAGGAGATCTTTGAAATACCAGTATAAAATGTGTATTCAATTGTCACCTCAAAGTGAATCCAACTATAATCTTCTAAGTTAAGCTTCTCAAAATCTTGAAGAGTAAGTTGAGAATAATTTTGTCCAGTATGGTGTAATATTGTTCTGGATCCTGAGTTCAGACTCAGTATAACAACTGATGTGGGACAACCGTTATCCTCAACTATAGGGCAATGTGAAAAGTCTATTTTATGTTTTCCCATGTCACTTTGTAGAAACCTGGAGAACTGATCATTACTCAGAGAACCTAAAAATTCACAGGGCTGCTCCAGTTGAGACAATACTGTACAACTATTGCTGGCATTTCCTCCCCTTTGATACCTCATGTCAATACACCTAAGACAAGAAAAATTCATCGCAATCAATTTAGGTGGATTCACTGTAAAAAAGGTCCGAAAAAATCACTACGCCGAGAGTAGAAAACGGGGCGACCTACGCTGAGCGTTATAGACTAGGCGAAACTACCGCCATCGTTTGCAAAAATAGGTGAGTGGAATTTTTTTGTGGGGTCCTCTCCGGAAGACCCTCGTGATCATAGAGACGTATGGACCCAAGCCGAATTCCGATGCAACATTGTTTAAACCGAAATTGTTTAAACAATTGACAAAAATCACTTATTTCCCCCTGAAACTAATTTTATAAGGTAATTTGAGATATTTTGGATCGAAAAGTATTCTTGTCATTTTTCTCTAGGAGCCATCATTTCCGAGCTATAAGCGTTTCAAAGTTGAAAAAACGCGAATTTTGCGATTTTGAACGTTAAATAAAGGTAACAACAAAGTGAGGAATCGATGTTCTCAAAGTCGGGATCTGTTCACTAGGGTGTCCTCTACAGGTTCCAATAGCAAAAGTCCATGGTCCCGGCTCAGAACCTTCCGTTTTCCGGAAGTTTTCAATGCACTGTTTTGAATGGATCTGAGATTGACTATACATATATATCAGTCCGCGATTTATATAGCTATAGTGGCGCCTGTAGAAACAGTGCTTTGAAAACTTCCGGAAAACGGAAGGTTCTGAGCCGGGACCATGGACTTTTGCTATTGGAACCTGTAGAGGACACCCTAGTGAACAGATCCCGACTTTGAGAACATCGATTTCTCACTTTGTTGTTACCTTTATTTAACGTTCAAAATCGCAAAATTCGCGTTTTTTCAACTTTGAAACGCTTATAGCTCGGAAATGATGGCTTCTAGAGAAAAATGACAAGAATACTTTTCGATCCAAAATATCCCAAATTACCTTATAAAATTAGTTTCAGGGGGAAATAAGTGATTTTTGTCAATTGTTTAAACAATTTCGGTTTAAACAATGTTGCATCGGAATTCGGCTTGGGTCCATACGTCTCTATGATCACGAGGGTCTTCCGGAGAGGACCCCACAAAAAAAATTCCACTCACCTATTTTTGCAAACGATGGCGGTAGTTTCGCCTAGTCTATTAGTGAAATCACTACTGCGATCTTGTAAATTTACAATGATTGTGAAATGTGAGAAATCTTAAATTCGATCGTAGAGGACTAATATCTGTTTGAATGAATAGACACAGTAAAATTGCAAATTTAACTATATTGCGACGTTTCGTCTGCATGTTTTGCAGACCTCATTAGGCTAGAAGGCGTATACGAGATTCACATTATTTAAAATATTTTCTAAAAACGCGTAAGCTCACGATGATGTGACCAAAGATTGACGAAAGACGCGTCTCACATCATCGTGAGCTTACGCGTTTTTAGAAAATATTTTAAATAATGTGAACCTCGTATACGCCTTCTAGCCTGATGAGGTCTGCAAAACATGCAGACGAAACGTCGCAATATAGTTAAATTTGCAATTTTACTGTGTCTATTCATTCACACAGATATTAGTCCTCTACGATCGAATTTAAGATTTCTCACATTTCAAAATCAGAACTTTGAGGACAATTACAAGTTTCAAAATTCCATTTGACAATGATTGTGGTTGGCGATTTTCATAATTGGTGCCATAAAATCACTAGCCGAATTTGTAAATTTACGAGATTGCAGTAGATCTCCCAATTTCCTACTTTGAGCGTACCGTCAAATTGAGTAACTTTGGTACAGTGGGTGCATCTTTGGTACACCCCTAAAATGACTTTCAAAGATGCTTTCGGCAAGGTAAATGATTCTATCGCTCTGAAACTTCTTCTTCCCTCTTGACACACACATGAACAATGTGTTGAGCCACCGTAGATCCCGCGTGGATGATTGGAGTTGTTTAGTGAAGTTTTCTCCGAAAAGGCCTCGGAAAAGGCTGATTTAGCAACGAAACGAGAGTGGTCGAGTTAGTTTACCTGGCAGGAACTGTTCCGGGACGAGCTGCGGGTGAACAACGATACATTTTGACCGCATATGTCACCATATTGAAGAGACCATCGTTACATTGGGGTATTTATAGCATTGCGAATTTTAATGAACGAAAAACAGGGAAAAAACCCCATGAAAAAGTGTACCAAAGTTACCCCACTCTCCGTAAGAAGCATGAGGATAGGGTAACTCCAGTACAACTTCCTGTGACAGCTTCTTTTCATCTCACCTTGAGTCGAGTGATGGTCTACGAGATTTTATAATGTTTCAAACAGCTTAAAATAAGACTTCTGAACGATTAAAATTAGTTCACTCGCATGGTGGTGGGTAGAATTGAAATATTTCGTAAGTCTACCCAAGTTGCCCGGTCAGGGTCTAACTTTGGTACACTTCTTCAACTGCTAATAGCTCCGTCTTAAACTCATCAAATTGAACTTTGTAGCCCGTCAATCGAAAGCTGAAACTGCAAGCTTGAGATTGACCACTAATAGACGTGGGTTTTGTCAATGTATGTTGAGATACCGAGCCAAAGAAAATGAAAAGTAATGAAATCGTACCAAATATACCCAATCTGACGGCAGTGATTTTTTCGTAACTTTTTGTTCAGTTTTGAAAAGCATTAGAGCTTTGTCAAATATATTCCAGTGACACAATTAGCATCCAGAGAAGAACAACTGAGAGTCGCAAATATTGTTCAAGTCACATGATTATCATTGTTTTTCAACACATGAAATTTTATTATTACCTCTGATCAGTATCTTCTTGAGGGTAGTCTTTCAGTGACTGCACTATGTCAAAGCAGCTGATTCCAACACAAAGGATTTTCGGTGCATTTGGCTCGGGAGGTGGCGAAGTCCCGACGATTCGCTCGTAAAATGTGGAAATCATTATCCTCACACCAAAATCTTGAATATCATCGAGACAGTACAATAAGATTCTAATATCTTTGTCGCCGCAGGCTCAATCGACGGATTAGTTACTTGTTATTAACACTCATCATCGATGTTGTTGTGTTATGAGTGTGCATTAAATGTGTGCGTGGAGAAAGTTGCAAGTACTTTGCTCCAAGATTCACAGAACTGCATCAGCATTCAACTGGTAAACTCTTTACTTCTTTATCGGTATGATTTATTGAACAGCCTGTTATTGAATGATCTCAACAAGCTGTAAATTCCAGCCACACTGATTGACTCCCATCAGAACCTCAGAAGCAACTAAGCCAAACTAAGCAACACTGCCGTCTGCGCCGGCCTCGATTGACAGGAGCTCAGCTGTTGTAGCAGACGACTTTTTTCGATCACGAGACTGCAACTATATGTATAGCATATAGCAAATATCACGGGAATCTCACGTCATTGGTGCGCTCCAATTCGGACGAGTCATATCCACGTAACATAATGAATTTGATATTGAGCAAGATATTTCACAGTGTGATGATGGGAAAATCGGACAAATAATTTACAAGTGACGAAAGATTTTTTCACAGATATATAATTATGATAATACCTCGTTAAACTCGAAGGACTTCGCTCAGTTTTTATCACCCAATGAGCGAAAATGATAAAACTGTTATCGTTATCACCTTGGAACAGAATATATGTAGCTCGCTGTACCGAAAGCGATTATCACAGATCGTATATAGATAACAAATCGAGTTACTCCGCGTACTCTTACTTTGAAACCAACAATTTTCATTCGGTCAATGACGATCCGACTAATATAGGCATTTAACAATTTTTTCAATGTGGATGCAACATGGTGAATTCCTCCATCAGCGTGCATTTTCACGCATTCACTTCGTCACCGTTTTTTTTTAGTAATTTCGCGGTGGCTCCAGCGGTTCAGAATCTACGTAAGCCCAGGTGCAGCCTGCCCAGATGTAGCCTTGAAAATACAAAAATAAATGCATTCAGGCATGAAAAAAAAAAGAAATCTAATATTACAGTACCCTGCAGAAAAAATGGAACACGGTTACCTTCACTTGAACAGTCATCACTCCGACGCGTTTGGGTCTACGCCAGTTTTCCAAAAAGCACTTGAAAGATGAGAAAAAAATCTGTCGAATTCCAAAAAATATTTTGATCGAAATTTCATGCCTTCAATTGACACTCGAAATTGGAAAAATTCTCATCTCAATCAATCACCCTCCATTTATATGTCAGTCATGCTGGCGTGAAAATTCTTGTGGGAAGTTGTAGCTCTTTTCAAGACCTTCAAATTCCTTTTTTAAAATTTCGTACGGGTTAAGGGTAACAAAAATACGGAAAAGGTCATGATCTACGACTTTGACGTAAAATCTTCAGAATCTTAGGTCCGGCAGGTTCTTCCCAAAGATTGGTCAAAAAGACTTCCGCCCACCTCAACTAAGAAAAACTCATGTCTCCATACTTTCGATACCCTCAACTCGTACGAAATTCTTTGTACGAGATCGCTCGTAACTCGGGTGTGAAAAATCGTAGAGTAATGTAAAAAAAACGATTTTGAAGGTCTTGAAAAAAGCTACAACATTCCGCAAGAGTTTTCACGCTAGCATGACTTACATATAAATGGAGGGGGATTGATTAAAATGAGAATTTTTCCAATTTTGAGGGTCAATTAAAGGCATAAAATTTTGATCGAAACAAATTTTTAAACACGTATTTCGATAGATTTTTCCATCATCTTTCAAGTGCTTTTTGGAAAATTGGAGTACACCCAAACGCGTCGGGGTGAGGGCTGTTTTAGTGAAGGTATCCGTGTTCCATTTTTTCTGCAGGGTACTGCAGTATTTAGTAAATAACGTAATACTATTTAGTAAATAGCTTGATTGTAAAATCATATCATATGATTAAACGCAAACTCATTATCTGAAGATTGTAAGGACGCTGCAGTTCTATATGGGTATTATCGGGATAACTTGATACACATTTTGTGTCCAAAAATCCAGAAATTGAATATTGAGTCTGCGCGTGTCTGAGTCCACTTTTTTCATTTCTTTTCGCGAGCGATAATATGTAATAAAACGTATGCAGAAACTTTCTTGGAACGCCTTTAGGATGGTAAATGTGATTTTCACATGAGACATAGGGAGAGTAGTGCACGAAACTGACACTTACCGGTTTTTGACGTTTTTTTGTCTAGCGAGGAATCCTGGCGCGATGGGACTAAACGACCTTGAAATTCATGTTTAGATGATTGATTTGACTCCGGAGCACAGAACTCCATTCCTTTGTCTTTTTCGTGCTACTGAGTACCCTAGAGAACAGCTTCTGAATGCACGGAACTGACATGCACGGAACTGATAACATTTTGCCTGAAAATCGCTCGCAAAAATTATAGAGCCGACATAGAAACTTCTCCTTGTAGATTTCATCTATTCCCACCATCGAGCCCACCATTTTAGTGGAAAAAATGATTTGCGCACAGGTAAATTGACTTTCCGTGGGGTAACATGGTATGCACGGAACTGACAAATTTATTGACATGGCCAATTTTCGGCTACGAATGTATATATGCAGCACTCAAAACTTTGAAAGTGGACCTCTTTGCCATCCTTTCTTGGAATTTCGCCCACTACAAAGTGACCTAGACTTGATTTAGCATACGCTGTGGGCATTTTATATAAATGTCGCATTTTCAGTGAAAATCCCATAACAATTAGGTTTATGCATATATGGCTTAATGGGGACTAAACCACGAGTTCTGGACTTAAAGCCTATGAAAAATGGTTGGTTTAATACTTTACTCTGAGGAAAAAATTTTGAGCATACCCTCAGCGACTCTTACTCCGGCGCTGGCGCTGAAGGTATACGTCATAATCTGCAAACGTAACAATGCACGGAACTGACATTTCGACCCTCAATCTATGGAGGAGTGAACGGATCGATCTGGAAATTTATTCACCTGTGTATTCCAACAGAATACATGCAGGAAATTTTGATTGGAGTGATTCGGAACTTGCTCGTCGAAATGAAAGGCCATAACAAGTTCCGGGTGAGTTATCGCGATAATACCCATGTATGTGGAACATGGTTGTAGATAAAAAGACGCCTGGAGCTAAGAACTCGGGCAGAAAATATTGATGGATTTATACTCCAAACGCATCAAGGCCGTGGAATTCGTAACCGTGATCAGAATAATGGTCGTTTTTCATTATTATATTGGCTTTATTTCCATATCGGAATTGGACCAGTGAGTGTGCCTGGTGGCTTGTTCATCTTGGAGATTGATTACTTGATCGAGTAAAGCTCATTATCAATGATATACTTGATGTCACAAGATGTCTTTTTTGAAATTGGTACTTAGGTATTGATGATTGTTTCGATAAGAGGAACAAAAAAATAAGAGGAGAAATAGATTCATAAGGAAGGATTACAGATCCAATTTGAACAACCGCGCGTTATGCTGTTCGGAAAAGTTCTCTGAGACTGAGGTAAGGTTGGGCCAACCGACGGCGTTCGGTCATAGAGATTTGGTCCTGTTACGTACTAAATCTAGGGAAATAGTACGTATTCGATATTTGAATTGGAGAATGAATAAGAATGAGTTTAGCTCGAATGGTCCAGTTTTCAACAATGATTTTATGTTTGACTTTACCTTTTGGTTCGCCGACGCGAGTAGGGAGAAGGGTGAATGACTTATACACAGAGTTATGAATAAACTATTTGAGCTATATTGTTCAGAATAATCAAAGACTCGAGAAATGGATGAAGCGTGAAGCGCTTTGACAAAATGATGTGATCTAGCCGAAGGCCAGTGTAGCTCTGATGGCGGGCCGCTCTGCTCGTCGATGCGGCGGTGGCGTGGGCGTCAGGCCCTTCGGATGGGCCTTGTTGCTGTCTCTCTCGCACTTGTGGCTGCTTGGCTAGCGAGAGCGTCGATCGATGTTTTGGCGTCGGATCTTCATAGGTTTCAAAATGGGATGGCTTGGATTCAAATATTCTTAACTAATTACGCTGCCAGCTATAGTGACCATTTATATTCGGTGATTTGAATCGGGCGCGGGTCTTATACCATATTTATCAGTTATCTACTTTATCCACATATCAGCTCGTTACACCTCCACCCTTATGAAAAAAAATTGTTCACAATTTTTTCAACAAACATTCATCCATGATAATTCTTATAAGAACGAGCTGAACTTATTATTCTTTCGTTTCATAAATTTCTTTTTTCTTACATGTCAAATCATATCTCATCACCATTGATCTTTGTCGCAACAATATTATATCACTCATTACAACTATCATACGTTTTCTCTATTTTTCTCCAAATTGAATCTACGCAACATGATCGCTATCACTGAATAAGTTGGGAAATTTTCCGATCCCGACAAAGTGAAAATGTTTGAAATATCTGAATTATCTTGAAACGCGCAGAAATTCGTCTGATTTTTCTTAGAAACTTTGAATGGCAAACAGAAAATGATATTATCAGGAGCATTTTACGAATCTTCACGAAAGAGCTTCAAATTTTGATGTTAATATTTTACAAAAATCGTATTCAGAATTTCGCAAGTTTGAAACTGCATTTTCCAGTTTATTTCATGAATATTCCAGTGATTACGTAGAAGAATGAAATTGGAAGAATTAATAAGATATGGGTAGTTGCAAGTATCTGAATTTTCATTTGTTCAAGTTGAAGTTCGATGAATATATTAACTCATTTTCGATTATATTACAGCTCTAAATCTCATTCTCCAAATCATACAGAATTTTCGTTCAGTTCTAATGCATAAATATATATCGATTTATTTATCTCGCACAATAATTCTATATATCTCTAGTTTTGACGAAAGCAGTTTTGTATCTCACTCATTCTTTCTTAACATAGATCTTCTAAAGTGTACCGACTGGATTTAGAAAATATGTTCAATAAATCTGGCAAGCAACCAAGGAATCCATCAGATCGAGACATTACAGCAAACGGAAAACCAATTTGGAACGACGATTTTCAGAAAAAGATAATGGAAGAGCAAAATTACTATATTCAATAGCTACGAGATCCTGGTCAGCAATTTATAATTTTGTCGATCTGTATCGTTACTGAAAATGGAGTCTTGTAATTTAACCTCCTGTAATTTTACTCGAACTAAAAACTATTTCAATAATCTACGTGGCAACGTGAGGCTTATCAAATTCTGAGAATTCAGGTTATCCATTTCTCTTTTATCGTAATGAATGCGGACGTGATTTCTCTACTTGTGATTCAGATATCATGTTCAATAACTATTCAAAGCTCAAAATCTCTGAGTTTGGGGACTATTGAACTATTTACTGGGATTAAAAAGATGGAAGAACTGTTTTGTTTTAATCTGTTGCCTATTAGATGTAAATTCTCAATTTCAACTGGTATACTCTGATTGAATCATGATTCCCTAAATACTTCAGAATTTGACCGACATTCTAATTTCGACGATGAAAACGACAACTTTAAGTATACAGATATGGAACAGCAACTTCAATAATTCATTCCATTTGATTTCCATACTCCTGAAATAGGGTGTGATTTTCTATCCGCAATTTCAATTGGTTTTTTCAAAATACTATTCAAATCGTAAAATCCTTGAAGCAAATGAATCTATTGTTCTGGTTATATCATAAAACGAATACGATAATTTCAACTGAGATGAAAAATTTCAATTTCAAATGCTATACTCGATTTAATCTGATTTTTAGAACTCAAATATCTCAAATTCGACAATGAATAGCGACAACTCCACTCATACAACAGAAATCAGCTACAAATCATTCATACCATTATTTGATTACTTCAAAATCTTATCCGTATTGTTGATGCAAAATAACTCTCACTCATACATCCTTACAATCTAAACATGTCATTCTTGATTTGAACTTTTGACCAAAACTAATCTGAATAAACGAGACGTGATTGGATATGTTTTGAATATAAATTGAAAATGTTGCAAGGAGAAAAATCGTAGCAGATGACTCTAAGCATCTAAGCTGGAATACTGACATTCGAAAAGTCGTGAGCAACTGTAGATGTGTCTCAAAATGCATAAAACCGTATAAGATATGCTGTAGGATCAATTATTCTGTGATTTATCCGTGCTTCAAGAAGCTCAAATTCTAGAGCAAAACCGACAATTTTAGTAAGAATTATACCATGGAAATGCTTCGAAGCATCAAAATTGATCAAAATTTCACTGTGTATTATGTCAATGTTATACTATAACTTTTTTGAATTTATTCTCTCGAATAAGCTGGAATGGTATTGTTGTTCAATCTGAAATTATCCGTCGAATATTCGGAACGCAAATCTCAAGAGAGGCACAAATATATCTGATCCGATCATCATTTGTTTCTGGCTGAAATTCATCACGTGATTTGAAAAAAGATTCAGGAAATATTCATTAATATCAGTCACTCGCATTCATCAAATGTCCATTCAATCATGCACTCAGTAGCCTATCTAATTAGAACGCATGAGAAATTCGCGGGTGAGAGCTACACTGTGAACGTGGCCTTATGTATAACATACTATAACATAATTCGTGAAACGCCCCTGTATAGTTACAGGCTGAAGCAGACAGTGGCAGAACACATGTCAGATGAGATTATGGATTTGTTTTTTTCTTTTCAGCTAATGTATCACAATTGGTTCATTACAGTATTGGAGAAGAACTTATTTCCAACATTCGTGCATTCTAATTCTATTTTTCTCATTGTGTTGTGAAATTTCATTGTGGAATCTCTAATGAACTCAAACCCCATAGAGTGTGTTGTGAGTGGTTTGCTTTGCTCTTGTATGTGCATTTCAAGAAATTCATGTAGCCGTCAAGCTATTCATCCATTTATCAAAATTTTAGACTAAATATTTTGTGTTTTATGAAAACAGGTTCTCGGATAATCCAGTGATCTTGTTTCTAATTGTATATCAACATATTAGCTGTGCTCAAGTACTAATGTAGTGATCATGATGGTGAAAAGCTAATCCAATATAAAAGTGTCTAGTATTCAATACCTGAATAAGTAAATGAATGTTTATATCGGCTGGAGGCTCAAATCTCTAATCAGTTCAAGAATTAATAATAGTGTTTTTGGTGTAGTTTTGCTACAAGTGATGTGCTGGCATGTGAGTCATTGCATTTCAGATGAGTTTTAGAAGTATACAACTTTCTCGGCTTTTTGCTATTCATGAATATTACCCTCTTCAAGTTATTAGCGTGTCTTTACTATATCACTCTTACATGGGTTAATAGTCAAGAAGACTATCTATGGTGCGCTACTCCTCATTACTAGCCTAGTAAACTACTTTCTACAACTCAGTCGTTTCCAGAAGTTATATTCAAATTCGACTATTCCATCACCATAGTACATCAGTTACCAGATTCATCATATTAATAAGTCAGTTTATGCATAATATTTTCATTCATCATTTCAGTCTGTCACATATTTTCACTCATTCCAATTTAATAATCTGTCCAGGCCTGAATCTGTCATTTCATTATTTCATATTCTCTGATTATTTTGTTCTGACCTTGGCTCATGAAGGTTTCCCGCATTTGGCACTGTGGCATGCTAAGGAGCGAACTCAAATCAGTTACCATTTCATCATTTCATATTTTTTGATTATTTTGTTCTGACCTTGACTCATGAAGGTTTCCCGCATTTGGCACTATGGCATGCTAAGGAGCGAACTCAAATCAGTATCATGTTATAATTTCATCATCAGTTCTCACCTTGACTCATGAAGGTTTCCCGCATTTGGCACTGTGGCATGCTAAGGAGCGAACTTTGATCATCATTTTCATTTTTGTCATGTCAATCTGTATATGTCAAAGCCCTCACCTTGACTCATGAAGGTGTCCCGCATTAGGCACTGTGGCATGCTAAAGAACGGGCTTTCATTCATTCCATCATCCTTTCAAACATCATCAAATTTTCTACTAATGTCACAACATCATATTTCATGCCCATACTTTTCATTCCAAATTGTACGAGTGATCCATTTCCCAATGAGTTTCTTTCCATGCATAGTATTTTCCAATAATTCAAGTCCAAACGCCTCATATTTATAAGTTCAGTTACTATTCGAGTGGCAAAATGAAGAATTCATTGTAGTACGTGAGATGAGAATTGGGATATTTGATCATTAATCAAGTTCATAGAGTATTGATAAGATAGTTATAAAGTGGTTGAATCAATATTTGGGGTTGATGAGGAGCTAGCTAGCATGCCCATCTTCTCCATATACTGATCCGAAGAGTCAAAAGTTCCTTGACGAGTGATGCTCATAGAGTAATAGCAATACTTAAAGATAGATTTTTCAGATAGATAGTAGATATCAGTATAGAGTTCTACATTGTAATAACCATGCTACATTCACAAAGCCGTATACTATTTTTTCTTATTCATCTTATATCTTTCAAAATGTTTGAATCAAAAATCTGTCTCAAATTCTAATTTTCATCCATAATAGTGCATATTCCAGTATAATACTCTCAATCATTAAAAATATTCCAAGTGTACGCTAAACTTTCAAATTACTTTTGCAATCTTCAGAATTGATTAGAGTTCAGTGAATAATTGTAATAATCAAGTAACAACTTATGAGTGGAATGTAAATAGTATTAACTATATAACTGTATCAAGTGGAGAAATTGTCCTCCGAAAGCCAAACTATGAAAATTTCTCTTTCGAATAGCTATACATAAGAAAAGCAAGTATCTCAAATGCTTGAGCGCAGTGACTCATCTGTTTGTCTCTTCACTTCGCCTAAATACCTAGACCGTGTGTACAATGCCTAGACTGTGTGTATTGTGGGGGTGATGCCAAAAAGTGAAAGGGACGCATTTCGACATTTTCAAAATGGCCGTCCCTCTCTCTTTCTCTTACTATGGCTATACTCAAGATCATTCTTCCATCATTCTTACACTCACTCATTGTTCTAGAAAATTTTCGAATCACTTTTGAAAATCTTAATCACGAACACGGAAAAATCGCGAGGTCACGTATAAAAATAGCTGGGCTTACGCTTTGCGACGATGCAATTTTTTGGGCCAGTTGCAGTAGCGGCGCGTCTCTTTGGATCCGGCTTGGCGTCGCTCCGAGTTGCGGGGGCGGCTTGGCTTGGCGCGTCCTTCCTTCTTCTTCGTTATTGAAGCTTATTTTCTAATAATTTTCACTCACACTTCCCTGTACTCGCGCTGGCAGGATCGCCACTTTGTTACGTACTAAATCTAGGGAAATAGTACGTATTCGATATTTGAATTGGAGAATGAATAAGAATGAGTTTAGCTCGAATGGTCCAGTTTTCAACAATGATTTTATGTTTGACTTTACCTTTTGGTTCGCCGACGCGAGTAGGGAGAAGGGTGAATGACTTATACACAGAGTTATGAATAAACTATTTGAGCTATATTGTTCAGAATAATCAAAGACTCGAGAAATGGATGAAGCGTGAAGCGCTTTGACAAAATGATGTGATCTAGCCGAAGGCCAGTGTAGCTCTGATGGCGGGCCGCTCTGCTCGTCGATGCGGCGGTGGCGTGGGCGTCAGGCCCTTCGGATGGGCCTTGTTGCTGTCTCTCTCGCACTTGTGGCTGCTTGGCTAGCGAGAGCGTCGATCGATGTTTTGGCGTCGGATCTTCATAGGTTTCAAAATGGGATGGCTTGGATTCAAATATTCTTAACTAATTACGCTGCCAGCTATAGTGACCATTTATATTCGGTGATTTGAATCGGGCGCGGGTCTTATACCATATTTATCAGTTATCTACTTTATCCACATATCAGCTCGTTACAGTCCTATCTCTATGCGTTCGGTTCGGTCGGGCGCCGAGGGTCTCTACCCTATATAGTCTCTACTCTCTACTCCCTAGAGGCGCAGCCAGAGATTAGAGCGCAGCCAGGCGCAGCAGTGTAGTGATGACCCTCTAGAGCAGTGGTGGTACTAGTTTTAAAAAAAATGGCCGCAAATGACATCTAGTGAGAAAGGCTGGTGGTGGGGGTGACATCTGGTGACATCCACAAGGGAGAGTCTCGACTCTCGTGTCAGGGCTGTATCGCGTGATTGATGCACCACACCGACCCCGCACCGCATCCCGCAGCGGCCGTGGCCCTTATCCCTGGCTGGTTGCCGCGTGCACGGCGCGGCGTGCACTAAGCACAATTATTGATTAACTAAAATAATCGATTCGAAAATCGCTTCGAGCATAATGGATGACATCAAGTGGTAAGAGAGAGCAAAGTAAATCATATCAAGGAGTTTTTTTAAATCGTTTCAATTACCTTTGCGTTATTGAAGGTATATAAGGATGGAATTATTCACACTTGGTAGAAAAATATCTAAGTCCTTTTCCTGTTTTCACCATAGTATCACCTCAAGATTAACGTACTTCAAACATTTTTGGCGCACTTTTTATGTGGTCGTATATATGTATAATCGACATTGAAAATTGAAATAACTATTACTCATTATTCAATCCCCTATATACCTTTGACGGGAGTTACTCACTATTGCTCGCGGGATATCGTAGCTCGTCAAAAAATTCACAAACGTGAACTCTAAAAGAATTTACCCACGGCGCTGCCCTTCCCGTCCCATCAAACAGTGAATTTTTCCACGTTTCCCAATAGTTGCATCCGCAACCATGCAACGTTCCGAAATAAGTCGGAACTTTAAAAATTTCTACCGCAGATGCATGTTGCCTCAAGGTCTCTAGAACGATTCTGGACGATTTTGAATATAAACAGATGAATGGATTTTTATAAGAATTGTTGTTAATCAACTCGTGTTGGGTTCGATCACAATCTGATCGTCTTCGTTAGTTAAGGTGGGCATGTTTCTGACTGAGCGCACCCGACAGAATGGAACGAGGATTGAGCGAGGGGTTGAGCATATATCTTGCGAAAAAGAGAATTTTAGAAACAATTGATTTATTAATTTAACAAAATAATTTCCAAGTATTGGTTGCACAGAAAACACCCCGGAAACCATTGTGGAGCAGAACAACGGTTGAAACTTCCAGAAACATTCTGGAAACGTTGAGGCAATGCTCATTCATTTGGCATTCTTACGTTACATAAACGTTTCGAAAACGGGATTTCCGACTTGGGAAGGTTGTAAGGTCACAAATGCAATTTGGGCAACGTTGCGGGGGCATTTTCTATTCGGGCGGGTCGGAGCTGGTCGGAGCTACGAGCCATAGAAAAACTTATTATTATACATGGAACCTTTATGAGGATCCGAAGCTCGCACCAGCTTTACTTCTTCAGGCTCTATTCCCATTCTACAGTTGGTTATACAACTTTTTACGCTACATAATTCCTAAGAAAAATTTTCCGTTTTTTCCGAAGACCTGCACGCTTCTTTCAGCTTCACTTTAGGATCACCTGTTCAGGTCACATCCGAGACGAAATCTGATCAGCGTATTCTGAAAGAACAGACAATTTTACGTCGAAATTATATGCAGCACGATAATGTTTCAAATACTTTTTGGGTTTGGACTAGAGCTTGGAGAAATGGAACCGGTGCAAGCTTCGGATTTTCATTGGGTTCGATGTGATATCCTGCTAGGGGCTCGTAACTCCGATGCAAAGTAATTCAATTCTCCGGGAGTATATAATTCAATTCTTCTAGGGGTCAAACTTATAGATATTTTGATGAGCTACAATATCCCGTGAGCATTTTTATGTTTGGGTGACTCCCATCAAAATTAAAGTTGATTGATTAGTGGATAAAATTTTTTTAATTTCTAACGTCAATTACGACCATGTAAGGAGTACGTAAAAATACTTGGAGTACATCAATCACTCGAATTTTTGCGATCTCCAGAATGCTTTCTTCAAAAATTCCGTACAACAAAGCGCACCGAAGATACTGTTGATTTTCTCAAACCATCCATTATCCACTAACTTTACTGGGTACTGCAGGCGTTAGAATTGTATGTACAGAGTTGCAGAAAATGCTCAATAATATTCTTGATAACTCAGGAGAACCACAACTTTATAGGATATCCATGGATTCCATGATCATATATGGTCGTGAGGAAAATCGGATTCAAAGTTCTTATAATTTTGAAAAATTTTTATGGACTATTTTGAAGCTGGCGCAACATCAATACCTCATAATATTGACCGCACAACACCCACTACGCACTATGAAAAGATAAAATGGTGGGAGAAGAAAGAACAGAATCTTAATATAATTTTTCATTGGAAAAAAGATTCAGTTCATACAATTTCGCATCTGTTTACGAGATTCATTGGTAAAATTCGCTTGGAAATTGTACAATGTAACAAATTGGTTCATTGTGGAAATAAGTCTGTCTAGTTTGATAATTATTTGATTTTCCAATTTTCTCGTACCCAATTTATATATTCCTCAAATTTGATAATCCGAGTTGAATGATTATTCCGAGGAGATTTTACGAAAAGTATCTTCCGCAATACCTTATAAATGAATTTCGTATCCAAATGGTGTAACTGTACGAACTGAATGTGATTTCAATAAAAAAACTATATATCAAAATTCTGTCTTTTTTTCTTTCACCATTTTACCCTGCCATAGTACTAGATTGACTCCCAGACAAATTTTGTGAGTGTTGTGCGGTCAATATCGTTAGGTATTGATGCTGCGCCAGCTCCAAAACAGTCCATTACAAGTTTTCAGACTTATAAGAATTTTGAAACCGATTCTAACATGATCACGTATGTTCATAGAATCTTATGTTCTAGATGGGATGTGGACGTGGTCACGTTTTACGAGTATGCCCCCTCTCTTCAGAACGTCCCAATTCTTCAAAATTTTTTATAATGTAAGTGTACAATTTGACCCCATCAAGGCATTTTCTCAACAACTCCCATTTATCTCAATATTTTTCGACGTGTACTTTAGATCATTTTGAAGCTCGTTTCAAGGCCTATTATACTGGTGTATTTTGACTTTTGACCCTGACTCAATTTTGTAGTGTAGAAACTGAAAACACCTATTTTTCTCTCAAAACGGGCTAATTTTGAAAAGTTAAATGGGTAAATACATGCTTTTGCGAGGAATGAAGTAATTTTGAACACTCAAAAAAATCGTAAACACTCGGAAACCCGGGTGAGTGTATCATACAAATTAGTTCTTTTGTTCCGATGATCATCAGCTTTTGGATTCATTTGATTTTCAAAATGCTCTCCTCGACTCTCCCAATTATTATACATCAAGAAGTGAATGTTTTTTTTCATTCGATGGAAACTTTGTAGAAGTGAATTCTTGAATTCAAATGCAAATAGTAATTACAATTTAGATGATCCTGGAAACTGCTCATCCATTTTTTGAGGCTTCGTTCCAATTTTAGAAAACTCAAAATGAGCTCTGAATATCTTTTTCTGAAATACTATTTTAAATTCTCATATTTTAGAGATGAAAAAATATCATTACCATAATCGCCGTCAAGTTAAATTATTCAAGTGTTCAACGTTATATAGGGGTCTAACTTTGAACTTTTTTCAAATGATCATCACTTTTACCTAGCACATTCAATTGGACTCTAACACCGCGCAATCAAAAGCTAAGACACTTTCCCTGGTAGAAATCTCCCCATAAAATTTAGACTTGAAACTAAAATATGGCCAAAAAAGATGGACCATATCCGATGACTAATAAATGGCCAATAAATGGGCGACTTCCCAACGGGTTTGGCAATAGTCTAAAAAATCTAGGCAAAAAAGGGGCAATATGTAATTATGAGCAAAATCTTCAAAATTGTTCGAAGTAACCCCGGTTGAAGGTAAGGCAATTTTTCGTCCTTTAGTCTCGGAAGCCACGATATCTCCTGCTCTGTATCCAACGTGATTGTATTCTACTATAATGAAAAAGACAAACTCGCATCTGGATATTTTTGTGAATGGGAAAGGGAATGCTGCTATCGAAAAACCACTTTTATTGTTAATTTTTCGGATTTTCCACGCTTTAAAGCACGATTGCTCTAACTGGATGCAGTTTGACACAGGAATCTTGAATACAAAAAATGTTTATGTTGTGTTGGACTTTTGTCTCAGATGAAAAACATAGCGGAAGGCCTTTTGACAAGCTATGAATACTGAAAACCTACATTTTTGTAGTTTTCGGATGGCCGGAACCCAAAATTGAAAAAGTGGGTCGTGCATCCGAAAGATCTTTTTGAGTATTCACATTTTCATTTCTCTTCATTTCTTCAATAGAACGCTTCAAATCTGAGGTAATCACGAAAAATAACGAAATATGCATCATGCAGGTATATTTCAAACGCGATTCCCTCAAAAAGTTCGGATGAGAACCATACTTATAATCTCAATTCAAAGAGCGGTCAAAAATAAGGGTAGAGTTGGGCCCAAAAATAGCCTCATCTTTCTTTTCATAGCCCGTAAATGAAAGAATCAAGGATGTCATTGAGTCATATGGTTAATTTCATCGAGAAGTATATGAGCGTTTCTCTGGAACTTTTACACCCAGGTGCTGGAATACCAGCTATGGATGATGATATAAGAGAACAAACAAATCTATCGGCCCCAATCGAAGTGAAAATATCATTATCTAAGTCTCAAAATAAGATATCTTTGGCCTCTGTATGATCAGAAGAAGTTAATTCATTCTAGCATTCTAGCTCACTCAAAGAGGGAAAATGTGGGGAAGATCCTGTGGAAATACTTGGTACTCTCGTGCAGTCTTACATGGATATTCTAGTGATGCCGCGCAACTTTTCGGGTTGATTCAAGCTGCATTTGGTGGATAACATATTGGAGGAAAATGGCCCAGATGCGCAATGGTGTGCTACCAATTCAGCCAAAATTGTATGACTTTGAAAATTGGAAATAATAAATCAATCATGTCTCGTTCATCAACTCAAAGATGATTACGCCAAGCTCCTGCCGTGACTCTCTGAAAGCAATTTTTGGAATGCATCTACACGACCGTTCTGAAGTGGGATAGACAAAACGTGATTCATGAAAAAAATTCAGTTTTTCTCATCCCAAATTGGCGGATTTTGTGTTGATGAAACCAATTGTGATCGGATACTCTGTCCTTACGAAGCTGCAAAAAGCCCAAGTCGTTCGTCGGAATTGTCAATCTTGCCAATTAATTGCTTAGGAAATTCTGGAAAATCGTTGAAAAACTACTTTGAGTTCGACTCATGTCGAAGGGTGATTTTGTCGATGCCACTTACTCTATATGAGTTTCAATAGTGGATTTGTAACTCTCAATACTACACAAATATGTGAGCAAAAGGTCCCAGGTGTGCGTTGAGCGGTTTTGATTTTTCATTTTTCAACGATTTTCAGCAAAGTGCAAGAGTTCCAGAGAAACGCTCATATATCTCTGAATTTTCGCAGAGACCTCGCAGCGGTCTCGATCACGAGGTCGTTAAGATCAGCCATGTATGTTTATTGATTTAAAAAAACCCTTAACATGATTTACTTTGCTCTCTCTTACCAATTGATGTCGTCCATCATGCTCGAAGCGATTTTCGAATCGATTATTTTAGTTAATTAATAATTGTGCTTAGTGCACGCCGCGCCGTGCACGCGGCAACCAGCCAGGGATAAGGGCCACGGCCGCTGCGGGATGCGGTGCGGGGTCGGTGTGGTGCATCAATCACGCGATACAGCCCTGACACGAGAGTCGCAGTCGAGACTCTCCCTTGTGGATGTCACCAGATGTCACCCCCACCACCAGCCTTTCTCACTAGATGTCATTTGCGGCCATTTTTTTTAAAACTAGTACCACCACTGCCAGTGCAAAAAAATGGCCGCAAATGACATCTAGTGAGAAAGGCCTAGAGACCCTACCTGGAGGGTCTCTACTCTACAGCAGTGCGCTCCAGTGCCAGTCCCACCACTTACCAGTCCCATCTCCCATCTGTCCGATAAACGGGTTGACAAAGCCAAAATGACACTAAGATGTAATTGCCGGATTAATTCCAAACTTACCTGATCAGAATTTAGTTTAGTGTTTTTCATAAATCATAGCGTAAAAATTCAGGCATCCGCCCAAGATGGATCCGCGAATTCATCGCCGTGTTGAACCAGAGAAAAGTGCCGGAGACACGGTTAGAGACGTATAACCTTTATCTTTTATTTGTGTTTGGTAGACTAATGTATTTGTAGTACAAATGTAACAATTTTTTGCATGATAATGAAGAATAACATTGAAAGGTTCATGATTATTTGACTCAATGATTGAAATGATTGAGATCTTCGACTCTTCTGTCCCAGGTTGTAGAGTGGCTGAATGAAGCCTCCATTAGCAATAGTGAGACTGTCAAGGTTCAAAATTTAAGTAAAGTGCAAGAAATACTATTGAACAAAGAACCTCTTCTACTGAACACATACTTGGATGAAGTATTGCAATTTGCTGTTGATAGAAATGCAGAAGTTCGTAAGGCAATAGCTGGTTTTATAGAAGATGTTGGGTATGATTCACTTCATAAACTCGGATAAACGTATTAACACTGACGCAACCTTAATTACATTGTATTGTATCATACACAGAGATAAAATGCCAGATGTTATTCCTAGAATAATTCTGGTGTTATTGAGACTTGTTACTGATACAGCACCAGTTGTTGTAAAACGAGCTTTGAGAGCTAGTGGAAAAGTTCTCAAAGCTACTCTCAAATGGGCAGCCAGTGCACTAGTTGTTACACCAGACATGGAAAATGCATGGACCCAGATCAGCAGTTTGAAAGTTCAAATAATCAATATGATTGATAGTGATAATGACGGGTAATTAATAATTATACTCAACTTTTTTCTCACTGATGTCATTCTCTTAATGCAAAAATCAAGTGGCACCACTTGTTACTATTCTGTGAGGTCTTGAGAGTCTTTTGGGGCAATGAAGATTTGTACTTGCTGCAAGTGATACTTTCGATCATATTATTCCGGATGGGTAAAATTTTTGTCTCAAGGATGCTCACAGAAAGTATTTTTGCTCAAACCAAATGGTTGATTATTATAAATTTAAAATCTCTTCTGATTGTCTGATTGATCCTTGATGCTCTAATGAAGAACTGATGGCTGAGAAATGAACTGTGTATAAGCAATAACACTGAATTCATAATTACTTTCATTTTTCCAGTATAAGAACTCAGGCTCTAAAATTTCTTGAAGGGGTAGTTCTCATTCAGTCTTATCCAGACCCTGATTTGCCCAAAAAGCCAGAAGATTTTTCTCTAGAAGATGTGCCATTAACACTAAAAATGGCTCGCAGACGTAAACTGGAGGAAGAGGCAAATCATGTAATGGATCTTTTGATCAAGTTTTTTGGATCTCCACATGTCAGCAGTGTCAATTTGATAACTTGTATGGGTTCCTTATCTACAATCGTCAAACTGAGGCCGCAATTCATGTCAAATGTGATTCAAGCCATGCAAAAGTTACAAAATGACCTACCTCCAACGCTGTCCGATTCACAAGTTACAAGTGTCCAAAAGCAATTGAAGCTCACTCTCTACAGCATTTTGAAACATCCAGTGGGTGTAGAATATGCCCCGGTTATAGCTAGACAACTCACTCAGCTTGGTTGCAAAGAAAGTGATATCCTCAAGAGCTACCCAAAACAAGAAGAAATAAGGAAAGTGAAGAAACGGCAACAGGAAACCGCAGCCGTGGTAGCTGCCAAAAAGGCGCGAGTTGAAGTTCCCATTGTGCCTCCAGAGGAGTCAGAGTCTACACCTCTGCCTGTGCCTCCACCAGCCTTGCCAGAATTGACAGAGCTGTCTGAATCGTTTATAGCAGAAAGGCTCAGCGTTGAAATTGCCACAGAACTAGTTATGGATAGCATGGTGCGAATCTTGAATTGAATATTTTTAAGTCTCAATTTCACAAAAACTAATAGGCTTTTTGTCAGTGTAGCATACTTTTACGTGCTTTTTAAGTGCATGGTTTGTAATGAGGGTAATCTCTTCATGTCACTGACTTGGATATGGATATGGATGAACTTCTTTCTATTTGTCTATTTTTGTCATGATTTTTCCCGTTTTTTTAACCTTTACCTTCAGAGATCTTCTGCCATTGAATTGTATTAATTCCATTGCAGGTGTGGGTCCCAGATATTATGACATCAGTTTTCCAGAGAGAGTATCAACCCACTGCAACAACTGATATAACTAAGCAGCGTCAAGTCATAGGAAAACTTTTAGCTGCTCAAATCAAACAAGCAAAATCAAAGAAAACGAAAAGTGATATCAAAGATGTTGATAGTGTGATGGAAGATCTCATAAAAAATCCAACAATATCAGTTGCAGATGTTAAGAGAGAGAGAAAACGCGAAAAAGATAGAGAAAAAGAGCAACAGGCTAAGGCCTCCTTAGAGGCTCATGAAAAGTCTTTGGCAAAAGCAAGAACGCGTTTAAAATCATTAAAACTCTCAGAAGTGACGAAGCCACTTTTGAAAGACACAAGAGATAAAATGTTACTAATGGCTGTTACCAGAATTTTAGGAACTGAAAAGAGTGTTATTTTAGGTGGTGTCGCCAACATCAGGTAAAACTTGATATTCATACTGGCAAAAAATGTGGTATCAGAATAATCATTTCGTCGTTCATTAATCGCCGAATGATTTTATTATCTGAATCGAATGAGATATGTATTTCACAGAAATCTTTTATATTATTTCGCTCACCTGGAAATGCCGCTTTCAATCTCGAGCGTGATTTACCTTTGTAAAGAAAAACATCATTCATACTTCGCTTGCAAGTCCATTTTAGGCACGAAAGAACATGCCTGCCTTAGTGTCCACGCGAGCTAACGCACTCACAATTGGTACGGTAATGTACTATTTGTCGAGAAATGATATCAAAGTATGTCAGTTCGTGATCCCGCAAAGTCGAGTTATGAAATGACGCTGTTACGGACCTCATTTTTCTGGATCTTCCTGACTCAGTTTTTTCTATTTTCTAGGATGAAAATATTGACGACTTTGGCGGCAACTTTCAATCCCTTCGTAAAAGAGGCGATTTTGCAGCATATAACGGACGATATTCGAACTCGTTTGGAACTGGCTTTGTGCTGGCTGTACGAAGAGTACGCTCTACTTCAGGGTTTCCAGAGACGCACGATTCTATGTGCAAAACCGGCGGAGGCACCTCATCAATCGTACAATTTTCTTCTCTGTACACTTGTCACTGCTATTGACGCGGTATCAGGAAAAGATCGAGATCACCTCCTCGCAAGACTCTACTTGGAAGCACCACTCATAACCGAAGACGCTGTAGAAGCCTTGAAAGCTATTTCTTCAGAAGAGTCGAGAGGTCTCGCTCCCTTACAACTATTGAAAGATCTCGTGATAAGGAGACCTACGAAGCAACTTGTCTTCCTGAATGTATTACTCTGCCATACCGGTCATGAGAACAATATGGTAAATATTTTGAAATTATGGTAATCATAGAATTTTCAGAAAATTGTTTTCTTTTATCATACATACGGGCAAATCAGCCTTTTACAAGAGTAATAAGTAAGAATCGATCGTGCTGGTGGCATGGAGTATAATAAAATCATGAAATTTACAGTATAAATATGATAAAATTTGAATGAATTGTAACAGATCATCAGTTCAGTAACACTTCTTTGCGCATCTGCGCTTTGAACAAGCTCAAACGTAATTATCTAGAACCCAAAGATTCAGATATCCATAATCTTTGTTATCTAACCGAGTATGAGTGATCATGACGCTTATAAGTTGACAGTATTCCTAGGTAAGGACGCGCATTACATCCTGGGGAGGTTTTTTATGGTTCTGAGATCAAAATTGATGTGCGTGCCATTGATTTGGAGTATATTGATTTGAAAATTGATTTGAGTATAAGGCATTGGCCTTATACTCAAAAGACAATTTCATACGCTATAGCGTGATATGATGATGAACTCCTCAGGGGTTGCAAACCGACTCTTCATAAAATCGGATCGTAGTTGTGATGGGTAAAGTGCATTGATTCTCTCAACTTGTAAGCTAGGAATCGAAACATCTTATGATGTACTTTTCTTAGTTAAGCTAATTGGCCAACTTCATAAGGAGCCCATATTTGTGAACAATATAGAAAGTTCGACATCACAATTTTTCGGCCCAATTTCGATATGCAGTTTTATTTAGAGAAGTCACTGCACAGCCTCTTGATCGTATCTATGGATTTACAGCATTTAATAACAATCAGTATGAAATCAACATGATAGTGAATATGCAATTTGGTATCAAAGTACGCTCCAAGAGCTTCTACTACGTGTATTCTTTCTAAGGAGTCATTAGATATTTTATAATTAAACAGTCCTGACTGTCCACTTCTTTGAAATTGAAGAATCTTGCATTTAGAGGCGTTCGATCTTAACCATTATTTTGGCACCATGAACTTATAGCATCAAGATCGGACTGAATGTTGGATGCGTCTGTTTTAAAACTAACAATGGTAAATAATTGAAGGTCATCCGCTATCAACAATGCATGACAGTGTGTGATATTTATAAATAGTTGATTCCATTTACTTGAAGATTTTCAATGAGTGCCTTGAATCAGAAATTTGCGAAAATTATAAGGTTTGACAGCGTTGATCTATTCTTTATAAAGCCATGTTGCTGATCGATTCGAGAGCGGGTGTAGATTCTGTGAACTGTAATGTTGAGAGCGGAATTGGAAGTTCAACCCGCAAAAATATTTTCAAATATTCGATGGATATATCTTCGATTCTTATGTTGAAGATGAGCAAGTTGAAGATCAATGAACATTTTTTTGTAAACTCTTGAACAAGCGATGCGCGCTTTACATCTAAAAGCCATCTACTTTTTCAGATTCGCGAGAACGCAATCCAGTTGGTAGTTCAACTTTACGGACGAAGTGAATTGAGTAAGATGATTGAGGAGTACGCTGTCCTATATTTGGGATTTCTGCGCCTCCCTAACCCACCCGAAATCGTATTCGGTCAAGATCGTGGTAGACCACAGATAGAAGAAAACTGGACTGAGTCGACGACGCGAGCCTGTCTTAGCTTATATTTGGCCTTGCTCACTGAACACCAAAACCTCATCCACGAATTAGCTCGCATATATACTTCGATGAGCGCAGATGTGAAACGGATAGTCCTTAGACTCGTCGAGAGTCCTGTCAGATCTCTCGGCATGGCCTCCCCTCAGTTGCTGGAGCTCGTAGAAAATTGTCCTAAAGGAGCAGAAACTCTCATAACTAGGATCATCCACATTCTCACTGAAAAAAGTACGCCCTTTCAAATATTTATTTTAATAGAGAATTATCGCTGGCTACCATCATTTGATGGGGAGAGGACATCCAAGAGCAGAGATTGGGTCTGACATGCAACTGAGATGCAGGGATTTGCGACTGTTTTGTTTCCACTGATGATCTAACCAAACTGTGAATTTTTCAGAGCATCCGCATTTCTTTATCTTCTTACTCTCATCCCTTCACCCCTATGAGTTATTATTACTTTATCTGATTCCCGAATGTGTAATTTTCCAGCTCCACCCAGTATGGAATTGGTATCAAGAGTCAGGGAACTTTACCAAACGAGAGTTTCGGATGTGCGTTTCCTCATTCCAGTTCTCAATGGGCTGACGAAAAAAGAAATCATAGCTGCCTTACCAAAACTTATCAAGCTCAATCCTATAGTTGTTAAAGAAGTCTTTAACAAATTATTAGGTACCCAAAACATGGAGCCAGGAGTGCCCCATACTTCACCTATTACACCTCCAGAACTTCTCATAGCCTTACATACGATTGAACCAAGCAAGGCAGAGCTCAAGACAGTGATAAAAGGTAACAATGGATCTTATCAAAATTAGTCAGTTTATAGTCTAGGAGTCTCAAATGTCCTCCATGGACCATGCGTAAGTTCTCAATTTAACGTTCCGGGCACTTCTTCGGGTTTCATTTCCCACGCACCGGTGAACGGGGGTATTTTTTCGATCTGAACAGAACCACGTGGTGTCTATTTTAATAGTTGAGCTACGACCAATTAAAGCTCCCGGTGAATTTTGGTAAGCCTAGCAGCCATGGTTCTGGCAATATGAATCGACAAAATTCGACATTTCGTTTTAATCGTGACATATTCGTGACTTGATGTCTCATTTCCACCGAAAATCTTTTCTTTTTTCACATGATTAAGGTAGGCAATTGTTTTGAAAAAAGTTTACGATAACTTCAGAGGCTTCTGTATCCATGGAAAAATTTCTGTCAAAAACTCAGCGTTGAGTTTTCCGATAGAGCTGAAAAACTGACTCCTCCCCTAAGACCACGTGTTAAATGGCCGCAAATGGTTTGTCGTGGATAGTTGAAGTTCATCAAAATTTAATGGAGTCTTTTGACTTTCAAATCAACGTGTGTGACGAGTTTCATCAAAATCTCAGCGTTAAATTTCTTAGGTGCGGTAACTCCTTAATGGCGTTAACGACTAGAGAATGTGAATACAGTGACTCAAAAACTAAAATCAGCGTGATATCGTGTTTGTGATTTTCCTTGGAGGTGAAACTCGCGGCAAATTTTCATTTTCATGAACCGGCAGCGGGCTCTTTGGAACTCCAAACCACTTGGTCAACAGGCTGGCTTATTTCGAATCTGCACTATTCCACTTAACAAGATTTGAATCACTTGAGAACCAGAACCGCGCTGAATGAATTTAATATCTGAAACACAATTACACTAGTTAAAGGCAAATGGCGTGACTTTTTTTTAGAAGACAAAGTATGGCTATGAACAATTTATGCCAAGAGATGATGGTATGTGGTGATGTTGCTAGGCGAATGAAATATTTGTTCGTGTAAGTGTGTGAGTGAATGTTTAGAAATTGGTACAGTTACTAATCACACTGATGAGTTCCCTGTTTGAGATTTCGTTCTTACTTTACATATACTCACATACTGCTCGAGTTAAGGAAGGAGTGGATGTTGCGCTGGTAGCGTCGCTATGCTCGTAAAAATTCAAACAGCCAGTAGTGCCTCGATTAATCCATTATATAAATTCATCATTTGACTATCTTACTCGGAAGAAATGCTTACGGTGTCACATAGTTTATGTGAAATTTGTGTAATTGTGTTGCAGACTTTTATTCAGTGTGGTATTGGTTGTGAAGTGTTTCTAACATTGTTGAGTGGGATAGTGTATATTCAGGGTAATCCAGCCTCTTCACCAAGTGGTTCGAGATTCAAAGAGCTCCCTTACGGTTCATAAGAAATCGGAATCTGCACCAAATTCCATCTCCGATGGAATCACAAATACCATATCCACGTTGATACATGGTATCCACCGAATCTGGAAATCGGGGAAAACTCAGGGACATTGTTCTGCACCTAGAAATCAGGGAATAATCGGGAGATTTCCTTACACAACCTGGATATATTTCATAAATGTGCGTCAGCTGACTTGCCATTCGCAATACACTGATCGTCTATTCATTTCGATTAAAAGTCTAACTATTCGTTCAAACGAGAGTGCACAATGAGACGTTTTAGATGTAACAGGAACCCGCATTATTAGCATCAATAGAGTCTTACCAAGGAGATCCTGCAAATGAACTATTTCATGCTAGCAATGTCGATAATTTTGCCTAGGCTAATTGTCAGTCATCTCAAGGCACGAGACTATTTCGCTTCTTCACACTTACTCTATACGCATCGTCGTCGAGGTTGTATGTTGGGCCTAATTAATAATTTTTTCTCGATGTATCTTTATAATAGAAGGAAAAGCGCCTCCATGAGCTCAGAAATGATGTTTCTGGTCCCTTTTGTGGCATTCCAAGTTTTATTGCCCTATCAGGCATATTTTGCTGATAGTAACTCGAAAAATCACCCTGTCGGGGCAACCCACGTAGGGTTTGTAGCTCTCATACAGTCCAGGTCTGCTACTAATAGGATGTTCCACCAGAGCATTAAAATTTCAAAATGAGCAAAAAAACGTTAAAACGCCGTTTTTTGTGTAATCTGTTTTTTTGATATTACTGTTATGATTTTGAGAGATACTCGTTCGGCTCTGTACTGAAATTCGACAGATTGATCTAAAAAAAAAAACATGGCTGATATGTGTCTAATTCATGATAATTTTTGTCCTGGAAATTCTTCCTGGAAGACGCTGGAAAACCTGGAATGTTCAAGGAATATCTGGAGAAGATTCGGTGGACACCATATGATAGGATTTTAGTTTTTAAGCCACTATATTTATATTCTTTATTTGTTGATTAGATTGACTGAAAATTTTGATCTGAGGAAGGGCATGTTAAGATGCCCGAAACGTTGTTGTTTAAAAAAAAAACTGTGAATTTACGCATGGCTCGTAGAAAACCTTTGAGATTCCTATATTCATTCACAAGCGTCTGGACATTCGAGTCGAAATAATTTATTAGTCATTAATATCAGAATCATAAGACAGAGGACTTTTGATAATTTGAGTTACCGATTCAATTCTGCACGATATATTTCAATTGAGAGTGTTGATGTTTTCGTTCTTTTTACAGCTACATCATTGTGTTTCGCGGAAAAACAAGTATTTACGCAAGAAACTATGGCGGTAGTTATGCAGCAGTTGATGGATATGACTCCTTTACCCACATTGTTGATGCGTACTGTGATACAGAGTTTAACGTTATATCCACGATTAAGTGGATTTGTGATGAACATTTTGCAACGTCTGATTCTCAAACAAGTATGGAAGCAACCGAAGGTTTGGGAAGGTTTTATCAAGTGTTGTGAGAGGACTCAACCACAAAGTTTTTCAGTTGTTCTTCAGTTACCTCCTCCTCAACTCATCGAAGCATTGACAATGGCACCTAATATTCGTGCTCCATTATTGGAGCATGTGGAAGCTTTTGCCGAAAACCAGGTAAATATACGAAGACGGTGTATTCTTCGGTCCGTTCTTTTTCTCTGTTAATGCATATTATCAACTCTTTTCACGGTTATTTTGCAAATCCTACAATTTTCGTTGGGTTTCGAACCACCGAAACCACTAATTCACATTAGAACCGGCCGAGGTTCGAACCCAGGCCTTATGTGTTCAGAGCCAAAATTTTCATTAGATGTTCAGAATGCCAGTTTTCTCGTAAGGTAGCGTATTTTTAAATAAAGGCGTATAAGGTAAACCATTGCGAGGATGCCAAATCACTCTACGGTTCATGTATCGAATTCTCTTTTTCTGACAACGGGCCACTGGAAGTGAAGAACCCGTGTGAAACTGGTATTTGCATGCAAGGAAAGGCAAAAATGTTCCGTGTTTTTCCTATCCCAAGGCAGGTCCTTCGGTCTTTTAGACATGAATTTTTAGAATGCAAAGTCCTATATTCCAGGGAGATCTTATTTTCCAAGTAGGCCTTATGTATTCAACTCCAAAAGAAATGATCGATTCAATTTTTGAAGAGTAGAAATCGATTGCAACGGATTTCATCTACGAAATTTATTGAATTCCGTTGCAGAAAAATATAATGATATGATGTTTAATGAAATATAGAGAATAATCACAGATGAAATTCCGATGGTCTCACCTCGAAAGTAACGAATGCAGTTGATAAATTCATACTTAGCAGGGTTTGACGAGTAACATAACAAAATTGCGTTATCGATTTCGTTATGTTACGTTATTATGACAAAAAACGAAATGAAGAGGTAATTTCGTTACGTTAGGATAACATAACTAAATACCGTAACGTAATGTCACTAACGTAATACAATAACGTAACGAAACCCCAATCCTTGGATTTCGTTTTGTTATCAATAACGTTATTCTATAGTAACGAAACTCGACTCTTACGTGAATAACGTTATATGTAAATAACGTTATAAATTACGAAACGAAATTCAAGTATAGGAGTTTCGTTACGGTATTCGAGTAACGTTATTCACATTATAACCAATTTCGTTACGTTACTTCCGCGAGTAACGTAACGAAATGGAAATTGTATTTTGTTTCGTTTTTTTTCTTTCGCCAAGTGATCAGGACGAACTTTTGCCCCACGAGGGCCTTAAACAGAGAAGATCGGATATGACTGATTCCTAATGCGCCAGAGATAGACTAGGTTGGTGGGTACAACCAAGTATTCGGAGATACTTTTCTCAAAATTGTCCTACGACGCATAGAATCCGAGATACCGTCATTTTCAGAGAGGGTGATACTGCGTTCACTCAGAATTTATGAGCGGCAGTGAATATAATGAGAAAAATAACGTAACGAAACTCGGAGAAGAATTTCGTTATGTTATCGTAACGAAAAACATTAACGAAATGTCTTGGAAATTACGTTACTCAATTTCGTTATTAGTTTCGTTAGTTTCGAATAACGTTATCCACATGAATTTCGTTATACGTTTCGTTAAAAATACCAAAACTCATAACGAAACGAAATTCAATATGTTATGATTTAAACGTTATTCTTGTAACGTAAAGAAGAACATAACGAAATTCCACCCATTATTTAGCGAAATAACGAATATCATAACAGATCTCCGAGGGTTTCGCTAATAACGCACCATAACGAAACTAGCGTTATTTGTCAAACCCTGATACTTAGTCATATTGTCATGGAGATTAAAAGTGCACAAATCAAATTGATCATTCACTCATACTATATCCACTTAATGTAAATTCTGGAGACTCAAATAATACTTATAATCCATCACAATTGTCAACAAAAACGAGGTCGGCTTGCAGGTTTTTGCAATTCATTCGTCTTGACTATATGATTACAAACATATCATTTCCGTCCTGGAAATTCGGGTCAATTTTTCTTCTACATCGTCTTCTTTTGGAACATTATCGAGTGACTCTGGATCACAGGCGACTGACACAGACTCCGTATATTGCAGTTCTGCCATTCGGAGATAGCCAACATTCGAGAGGTGTCATATTTTTGGGGGTTTCTTATATTTAAGGGAGAGCTCATATCTCATTCTCGAGAATGTCTTATGATAGGAAAAATACGGTATCAGTCTTACCAAATTGAAAGTTCTCGGTCCGGAAATGCATGAGAGGATTACCTTAGACAGAACAAAGCTACGGAGTTGCATAATTTCTAGGCTTATTTTGAAATTTCAGAAAGCTCACATTCCTCAATCAATTATGGATGTCGTAAGAGGCAAACCACAAGTTGTGATGCATGATGAGTTTGATATTGTAAGTATTCAGTGAGAAATATTCAATATCTTTTTAAGAGATTGCATCTTATTTTCATGATTTTTTTCAGGCCCCTCCAGGAGACTTCTCTATGGAGAGACCAGATCCTACGGATCTCGACAATTTAGAGCCTGCCCCTCCTGGTTTGGATTAATAAGACTTGCTTAGGTTGTTAATAATAATTGCGATTTTAGAAGAATTTTCTCTTCTGAAGGTGAGATTTGACAGGAATATTTCCTTTATTTCTGACTTGTTGTATTATAATGTTTGGGTATACCGTACACCAAACGCGCGATCTTTAAAAGAGCGAATGAGTATGTATAAGGATAGACTTTGAATGGCGATTCGTACCTATATCTTACCATGTAATTTTGTGAAAATCAACGGGTGAATGAATAGATTCGAAAACTTTTTAACAAAAAACCGTTCTTTCTTATCATACTTCTTCATTTGATCCGCCATCAATTATTTCGTAGAAGACCAATTCTCATGCCTCGATAATCTTGATAAATCTCTTCCAATTGGTGTATTATCAATAACTGATGGACGAATAGCCCATTCGTACTCAGAAGCGCAAAACGGAGAAAAAAGTCACCAACTAATTTGTGTTTAGTGAAGACCAGACATTTGATTGCGTCGTTTTAGATGCAAGCACTCCGTTTTATTGCAAGTTCAACGCGCTAGAGAACAGTATCGGAAGCGTAAATTTTTCTGCAGCAGGAATGTCCGTAATTATCTGGGCTGGTCCTTCTTCACATTAGTTTGTTGGGCACCTAATTCATCTCTGTATACGTATGATGGAAAAAAATTACAACTAGTACGGAATCGAGCCACTCTATACATGAGATTGTCCTTTGCTCCATATAAATTAGAGCACCAGTGCGCTTCTCGGTTCATATCGATAAAGGTGAAGACAGACTCTTGATTATTGTCCAGGAGATGAACTCAGAAACTCTCCGTAAAACTTTCGTTGACTGACGATGTATATACGGAGTACCTCTCTCACAATGTGAATATTGGCTCTTCTTCGTGTTCTGAGGAACACGTATCATTGCAACACGTGAACAGGTTGAAAGGAAAATCAAATTCAAAGCGTTGTGAAGGCCAATCCTATTAAAATTTATTGCAAACTGATGGATGAATCATAATATTGCAATTTACATTTTGATAATCCGAAGACCAGAATTTATGTATCCGTAAAGGTCAGCAGTATTTGTATGAGTTCCAATCTCACAACTGTTGCTGCTTGCATAGATTTGTTCGATTTTCTGTAGTTGAAAATATTTTGAACGTACATAAACTCTCAAGTATGCGCGACTTGAAGGCGATGCAAAAATATTGATCGATACACGATCCCAAAATTAACTCTTTACACCTCTCCGTAATAGATTGCCGTTGTGAATGTTTGCGATATCAAATTATATACTAAGCTAGTATCGGTACCAATTGCAGCCTAGTCCGTGAATAAATCGCTCAGGAGCACGCGACGACCTTATGAATCTAGTGAAAGTTGTCCTGATTTATATAGGCCGTCGCTATAGTACATTTCGATACGGCTGAAAATGGGTGGAAAAATAAGTTTTACACCCGTGTATCCAATACTATTTTTTGATAAACTGTGAGAGAAAGTGGAAAATCATTGCGAAAAAGTTACTTTCTCGCACAGTGTGTCAAAATAGTACATTTCGATACAAGAGTGGAAAAACTTTTTTCGCGTCCAAGTGTTGGGTCTCCGGCTTGAGCCGTAGGCGAAGGTCGGAATCAACGCGAGGATGCGAAAAAGAAGTTTTACACCCGTGTATCGAATACTATTTTTTGACAAGCTGTGAGAGAAAGTGGACAATCAGTGCGGAAAAGCTACTTTCTCGCACAGTGTGTCAAAAATATCTTTTTTATGCATTCATACAGAACTTTAAATTGTCTTCTTCATCTAAATTGGATGTTTTGAAAGATATTTGAAAGGCAGTTGGAAGGCCTCACGATGAATTAATATTTAGCTGCATTTTGCTGATGCGATTGCCTCGAGTTTGAAGAAGACTGATATTTTTTGCTCCACTCAGAAGTTCAGGTGTCCTAGGAAACAAGATGTACTTTTGTTTTTCCGGACAAAAATCAGTCTATAGGTCTGGAGATCTCAACGTTCCGGTTTGCAAATGAAAGACTATCACCCCCCCCCCCTCCATCTCATGATGGTACATAATTGCTACTTTGGTACTATGGTTACAGGAAATTCTATAATTTCGAGTCCGTGGGGGAAGTCTCTTATAGAAGGTCACTAGCAAGATCGTAACCAAAATCTGCAATCTCAACTGTTATCAAATATGACTATTTCACCCGTGTATCAAAAAGTATTGCCGATCAATGTCTTGTGGACTCGGGTGAAAAAGATGATCTTCGAAGATGCTTTCAGTCGACCTCCGTTGGCAGGGTTATATTTCAATTATTTGCATCCAAACTGAGTTGAATCTCAGAGATTGAATTAGAGTCATTAATCGGCAAATTTTCACTGAGCATCATCACTACCGAGGAGAAAATTGATTTCATTATGGAATAAAACAGTTGTTACTCAAATCACTTTTACTACAGACAAAATACTTGGAAGATGAAATCAAGCAAAATCAACACCTGTATCCAGTAAATCTCTCAACAAGAATGATGCTTTTTTTGGGAGTACCCTGAAATAGTGCAATATTACCATGAATGAAGTGTTATCTCAAACTCTTGCAGAATGATACACATGTTTACAACATTTTAAGCATTGTTGAGCAAATATAAGTTACAAGATTAAGTTTGAAGCTCTTTGATTCAAATCTATGAGTGTGATATACTGTAAACTCCTTGAAATCACGAGGCTTTCTAACCAGTTGAGTTAGTGGAGAATATGTGGAGTATGTACCTTAAAATGTGTCCCACATATAACAGATATCCAGGTACACTAAATTCAGCATAATTTCTTCGAACACCATCTAAAATTTTTTTAGCAGCTTCATTGGCTGGCATTGTTCCGAAGTAACTTGGGATCCTAAAGAAATACATCTCAACTATTGATCAAGGGGTAAAAAATATATTAATATTGTGCTGTATTCACCTGAATTGAATGCTTTAGGCAGCTTCGGCTCCCAGAATAAATGGGTATACATGTACCAAGGAGATCACGATTTTACCATTTGAATGTCTCAACTCACTTCGCAGGGATTCGGCAAAACCTTGAACAGCAAACTGAGCTGTCGATAGTGGAACACAAGATTTACCACATGTTCCTCCAGATAGTCCAGCAACTGATGATAAAACGATAATATGACCCTTTTTGATCTTCCGCATATCAGGGAGAACTGCATCTAGAAGCTAAAACTAGAAATTATTACCTCCATCGAATAGATCATCTCCAACTCATGTAAGCATGTATCATTCTATAGTTGATTTGGATCCCAATTTGAGTTCTTTTTAATATCCTAGTGGGGATTCACATAGAATGTTGTTATCCTTACCAAAAAATGGCTCAAAATTGAAATGTCAAAGATTTTTCGAATTTCAATGGGGTCTTCTGTCAAAGAGCGAGGACTGGGAACACCACAACAATGAAACAGCATTGTAACTTCACCCAATTCAGATCTGACAGAATTTACTGTTTCTATCACCTGCTTCTCATTTGTAACATCACATAAGTAGAGCTTTGCAGAGCCAAAAAAGTGTGTGGCTTTATTAACTGTAGCCCCACAATTTTCAGCATTTACATCGACACAAGCTACTTTTACTCCCAACTGAGACAGCTGGATAGCTATTTCTCTACCAACACCTCTTCCAGCTCCCACAACCTAGTACAAGATTAAAGAAAATTAGTTTTGTTCTCAGGTCACATGGAAGAAACTACCCAATGACATTGTTACAGTTTTTGTAACATAATATATAACCATTGCAACTTCGCCATGAATATTTTTTAGCGCTGGTGGTCTCAAAGTTCTGTATATAGCTACCACAACTGAAAACCATATTCCAATCAGCAGTGTCACTAAGTCAAGCAACAAGATGACCAATGAATACAGTCGGAGAAGCATTTCTGTTTCAAATCAAGTCCAACGAGGATATGAACCACATTAATTGAACTATTGGTTACCTGAAAATTGTTGGTTCATTCACTAAATTGAATTGTCTGATGATATAGCTGGACAAAACAGAGATGAGTCCTTGTTGAATCATATCATAAAGAAGCTTACATTGTATTTTATTGAGTATACCAAGTCAACTCATGTGATGAATCATAAATGATATATTGTGAGTTGTGAAATACTCAAATCAAGGGTGAGTGGGCTCTATTTTACCAAAGTCCTTCAAGATCCAAGTTCTCACAAGTCAAAAAACCATTACAGTATGAATCTCGTCTGCAAAATTGACTGCTGCGTTCGAAAATTGGAAGCTAGTTCAAACCAAGCAAATTATAAGTGGATCAGTCATGATGAAATTTTATGATTTTACACTACAAATTAAAATTATTTTCACCTTGTAAAATTTCGCGGCAAACGATCAATTAGCAGGGTGGACCTTTTCATGAAGTAAATAGGAAAGAGAATGCTAATATTTTCCTATAACATCACTGGGTACAAGATGAATTTTCAAGTAGTTCTTTCGAATCTGCAGGGCCGAGTGACTTGGTGATTGATTATATCTTCGTCTGTATACAATGTTGACTGCAGTTGACTGTATCAAGACTTGGATTATACACGGGTACTATCGCAAGAACTTGAACGCTTTGGTTCCAAAAGTCCTGAAGTTGGAAATTGATGCCACGTATGTGTGTGCCTGAAAACGTGTGGAGAAATTCTTGAAGAAAGATTTGGCTAGATTTCCGTGACTCGAGCAGTCCCCCTATATGACACATAAGTCTCGTGATGAATACGATTATACAAACGAACACAAAAGAAGAAGTGTTCTGTGTCTGCATGATGAACCCAAATGCAGTGATCAAACTAAAAACTAGGGTCTAATCACTATAGTGATATATCCCGCGATCTGTCATGAGTTTGCACGTCCGCATTTCTGTCTCGGACACGAAAACCATCTGTTTTCGGACAATTTTTGTGTTTAGCGAAAAGTTCTGAGCTGGTGAGGCAAAACGGGTGTGATTCATCTGAGTTCAGGGTTTTGAAGATCAAGATAAGATGAGATTTTTTGTCTTGATCTCAGCCTGATCGAGATCGCATCAGTTCATCTCGTTCAAGATTTTTGGAAACAAATTTCCAGGCTTGCAAATCTCATCTTGTCTCGACAAGATCAACAAGTCTCGCCGAGATTTCTAAAAAAACGTTAAAATGCATCGCATGTCAACCCCGGGCACCGTATTATTGTTCATCTTTATCACGGTGTTTGTGTTCGAATACTTGAGGAAATACGTTCATAAATAACGTCAGGGTTTCGGGGGGGGGGGGGGTCTTCCAATTTCTTACGTTCCATATGTGAGTCAGCAATTTTCCTTTAGAAAAATCTTACTGAGGGGGGGGGGGGGTGTCTGAAATCATGAAATTTTCCCTTGCGCTATTTATGGACGTTCCCTTCATGCACCTGAAATACCCTCTGCCAGTTGTTTTACCCTAAATAGTTGTTCTTGGTGTAAAAAATGATATCCGATTGGAGTGGAGGTCGCTCACGTGGGGCTTTCGAAAGAAAAATGAAAAATTCAAACTGTCTAGTTGTTCGTCATCAACATCGGCCAACGAATTCCTGTGCCGGGATAAAACATTAGCAGTGATCTTTCCCTGTATTCTTTAGTCAAAAGCCGAATCTACAACTTGATTCTACCCCAGATGCCAGGATTTTTGAAACGCTACCAAATAATTTTCCAAGAACAGCGTCTTCAGAGTTTTTCGATTATGTCAAATTGATATGCTTGATGAAGCAGCTCTCTTCTCATGGAATAATAAAATTGGTAAAAGAAAACTTTTAAAAAACGCTTTTATTGACTTAACAACGAACAAAAACACTAACGATGCAAGATATTACTAGCCACATCAAATAGTTAACTATGTTTCGAAAGTATGATGAAAGTTAACTATATGATACATTTTGGTGGTGAAAATGAAGAATGGTTGAGTAAGCACTCTGATTCAGCGGTGAGACGTACTGATTTCGAATGATTGAAAGGAAGTATTCATCGAACTGGCAAGAAAAAACCGAATTGCAACTTTGTTTCTCGGGTCACGAACCACCAAAAAAAGGAAAATTGGGTTGATGCATGCGTTTCCCTGTTGTTTTATCGGTAATGAATTACACGGCCGCGCTCGCGTGTCTGCGTGGGATTGAAATACTCGCGCTCTTCGATTAATGACGTTTGACGTATTCCCTATATAAGTAATGCATCTGCGTAAACATGCTTTCTCGAAAAAATACGATCTTCCTAAATAAGGTGGCGCTATATAGTACCTTGTCAATGTGTGAGAGAGAGACACCAAAGTCATGCCATCTCTCTCCCTCTCACGTTACTATTCTTGGGAATGTTTACGATCACACACTGCCAACCATGTCATCTACGACAAAGATAGAATATTAGGCAACTTATACGCTGAGAAAAAAAAAGGAGAGCTACTATTTTGTGAGTGGCTAGTCCCAGCTAGGACGATGCGTTCCCGGAACGTACCTCAGAAGGTTCCGATGGGAACCAGGAAACGTTTCAGCCAAGAGACTGTGGGCCGTAGGGGCGCCGTTGCGGCTACGTACGAATGTCCGCAAGTGAAACCGTTCCTCACAGGTTGTCTCATGATCACCGGAACGTTTCATACGTTTTCGCATAACAATTGTTAAACAAATAATTTTCAGTTATTTTTTCCTTGTTGATTCTTGCCCGATAGATTTACAGCTTCATCATCCCCCTATATCTGGTCAGCCTTATTTATGTTTCAGTCCAGTCAATGGGATCGCACCGATGGCCTGCGAGAGTACGAATTGAAAAAACCAATTTATTTATTTATTTAATGAAAAAATTTCTAAGTTCTTAGTTGCACGAGCAACGAATACGAAACCATTACAAAACTGTTATGAAACCACGGAAGCGTTCCGGCGATCATGAGACAACCTGTGGGGAACGGTTTCGTCTGCGGACATTCGTACGTAGCCGCAACGGCGCGGCGCCCCTACGGTGTACAGTCTCTTCGCGATCGGTTCCCTGGTTCCCATGGAAACCTTCTGGGGTACGTTGCGGGAACGCACCGTCCTAACTGGGGTGAGCCCATATACTTTTTTGAATGAGTAATTAAAGTAATGCATAATTTAAATTAAATAATTAATTAACAAAAGAGAATAGTATGAGATGACACTAACTTCTTTAATCTATCCATGAATATTTGGTTATACTTCTTGATCATGGAAAAATCTCTCCCCTTACAAGGGCCCCCACCACACTGTGCCTACAGGCCCCCCCTTAACAGAATAGTAGCAAGGTACATAGAATTATTTCAATTCGCTGATGACACTACAATAGCCACCAAACACCGAATCTTGACTTCTGCCTTAGCTAGACTGCAGGCAGCTTTGGCAGTAATAGTTACATACTTCAATTCAATCGGGCTAGACATTGCTCCTGAAAAATCAAAACTAATTATTTTCTCTAAGAACACCATTAGAAATGGTGAACACTTTATCACATGCAAAGGTCACCAGATACTAAACGTAAATGTGGTTAAATATCTTGGGGTATTGATTGATTCCAAACTCCTTTGGAACCAGCATGCCCAATATGTCATCGACAGAGTCTCTAAAATCCTACACATCATGAGAGCCCTATGCACCACTTGGTGGGGTGGGCATCTTCAAATACTATTGACTGTGTATCGTGGACTCATTAGAAGTGTCATTGAATATGGCTCATTTCACATGTTCATTCAGAACAAAGACCTCCGAGATAAGATTGATAAGTTGAGAAACAGAGCTGTCGAAACCGCCATGGGTTACCGTATGTCAACTCCCAAAAATGTCATGCTTACCGAAGCTGCTGAGCCTCCTTTGGATATAAGAGCAAAATACTTATCGGACGAATTCCTTGTAAAAGTTCTGTCTCAAGAAAACTCAAGTCTTTTAGCTAAACTGCAGAAACTGCACACATCTGCTTGTAGAACAAATAGATTAGAGCTTACGTGCAAGTTATTCCCAGTATTAAAGAGTCTTTCCACCTTCTACCACAAGTACTCAGACATCATAAAAAAAAAAAATAAATCCCCACTACCATACCCCTATGAGTACAAGGTTCTCATAAAGGAAATGGATGAAATTATCGACACTCATACAGGCAAAATCATAGCTGAGGACACCAATCCTGAAATAAAATTTAGAGAAATATACAGTCCAATCCTGAATGACAGCACCTGCTTCTTCACGGATGGATCAAAAGCTGATGGTATAGAGTACACGGGTGCTGCAGTCTTCTGTCCTGAACCAAGGATACAAAGGAAATTTAAACTAAGCCCTTTAATGTCAATCTTCTCTGCAGAAGCTTTTGCTATTTTAGAAACACTCAAGCTAATTCTGAACTCTGGATATCTGCATGCGCATATCTTCTCAGATTCATTGAGCGTCTTGAAAGCTATAGAAAGCTATAATGTTTTCAAAACTAAAGACCCCAACTATCTTGTTCTGGAAATAATGGAGACCATTCATAAACTTACAAGCAAGGGAGCTAAACTCAACATCACTTGGATACCTTCGCATAAAAATAATAACCCCAATGAGCAAGCTGATATACTTGCTAAAGAAGCCTCAGTATCTGGCACTGAGTCACACATTCTCGTGCCCCACAACGACTTGTACACAAGAGCCAGAGAATACATGAATGAAAGATTCCAAAACTACATTGAAACTAAAAAAACTGCCACGGGCACACAATACTTTGAAAAATAAGGTCAGTGTACCCAACTTGCCCCCATTAAGCCATTTTCTTAATAACTCTGGCCCATCTCAATATTTTCCAACGTACCTTAGCTCATTTTGAACCTTGTCTTAAGACCTTCAAAATAAGTTGAGGTACATTCAATTTGAACCAACTGGAGCCAAACTGTTTGAATTCTCCCAAAAGGTGATTTTTGAGAGTTTACAAAAGTGTGTACCCAACTTGCCCCCATTAAGCCTTTTTCTTAATAACTTTGGTTTCCTGCAACGGTTTTCAACGTGCTTTAGCTCATTTTGAAGCTTGTTCAAAGACCTTCAAAATGCATTAAACTACGTTTAATTTTGATGAACTGGAGCCGAACTGTCTCAATTCTTCCGAAATAAAAGATGAAAATCAGCGATAGAGTGTTTTTATCGACGTGCACGCACATTTGGAGCTTTTCGTTGGTTCAAAACACAATTTCTGACCCATTTTGAACTGATAAACACGTTTTGAGTGGTAAAAAAAGTCGTTCTGCACGCCCTTTCGAGATAAACATATGGGGGCATGTTAGGTACACTCCGATGTTGGCATCCTTGTTTACAAATCGTCTCCGTGTTTTGCACATAAAACAACTCCATATTCAAATTTTGCAATTTTGAAAAATGGATTTTGAAGGTCTTGAAACAAGGAATCAAATGCGCTAAGGTACGTCAAAATTGGTCGAACTCAAAAAATTTGGCACCGATTTTACTGAACGCGATTCCCTCGGTGCTTTCTTAGCTAAGTAATCACGAAAAATAGAAAAATCACTTTAGATTTTCTGGAGAACGCAGGAATGATTCGGGGTCGACGCCAACTACTTACTTTCTCATATTTCAACATAACAAACGTGAAAAAAAATTGCCGAGAGGCCAAGGAGTGCCCATCCCCGAGATCGGTATATGGGGGCAAGTTGGGTACACTTACCTTATTATAAAAGCCACAAAGTTCCCTGGTTCCAAAAAGTCCATGCGTCCAGATACCATATCACTACAATCAATAGAATCCGTGCAAATCATTATAACTTGGGCGAAAGTTTACACCGTAAAAACATTATTGACAGCCCCAGATGTCAATGCGGTTATTTTGAACAAGACATAGAACATGTTATCACAGACTGTATACTATATACAGAACAAAGAAAAACGCTGATAAAAAAACTTCAAAAAAATAAGGATACACTCCCAATTAATATACAAGTAATTCTAAACAATCCTAAAGAGAAAGCAGCTAAATTCATAACTGAATTTCTTAAAAAATGCGAGCTATCAATATGACGGAGCCTCCACGGCCTAGAGATAAACTCAACTCGTTCTAAACTAATTCGACGCTTACTTTCTGGGTTCAGAATTTTCCATGTGGTGGCGCATCTCCCTCATTCGATTACTCAAAGACTGCCAAACACTGCTAAAGTGCCAGATGTTGCCTCGTCGATGAGCTGCAGCCGGATGGTTTCCGCCGCCGAAAATGCGAATGCATGGAGATGCGCCACCACATGGAAAATTCTGAAACCAAAAAGTAGGTGTCGATTTAGGGGCGCGAATTAGGGGACGACTATAAATTCCAGCCTTATTGTTTGGCCCTAACGCGTACGAGCAAACGCCGTATATCTCGTGGGAGGAGCTCACAAAAAATTGTGCATCATGATTGGACAGAAATTTAGTTCCCCTATATGAAAAGGATCACTAGTCTGGCTGTGACGAACTAGCGCTCGTCGAAGTGCAATAAAAGCGTTTAATAATAATAAAAATACATCTAAACGAAAATTCCCACGTATTTGAAATCTCAAAGAGCGATGGCGGTGGATGTTTGGGTCTGGGATAATGAGATAGAAGAATTTCCGAATTGCTATCATCTACATTAAACAAATATCGCACCAAACTTGAGAATGCTTATAGAACGTGGATTAGGATGTTACTCTTTTTTTTTCTCCATAACAAAAATCTGAGAGTTCTGTCTCGTGTCGAAAACCCGACGATGTGGGCTGATTAATTTCCATCAGATGTTGTTCTTGACGCGAAGGACTGCCGTTGAAATTAGGAATGGGAGGGGTTCTTCAGGTTGATTGAAAATCGGTTCAGAACCAGTGTGTTGTGTTGATAAGATCAATACCGCCGCGTCAATAACTTCAAGTAAATAGTAATAAAGGAGATGATATTATCATCACATACTCATGTGATTTCATGACCTTATGGTTAAGAGAACACGATTTGCAATATCAAATCAGTAGCAAAATATCAAGATTTTCAAGAGTTTCAATATTTTCCGGATGAGATTCTTTTCTCGTCAAGATTTTCGACCTCAAGACAGAATTGAAATCTTGTCTCAATCTTGATAGAGATGACCAGTAAAAAAATCTTGAAAAATCTTGGAAACACTACTCTAGAAGGGTAGTTTTGGAAGTCGGAAATACATGCTTTGCCGGCCATGGATCGCCGGCCAGGTAATTTATTTTTTAAAGTCACTTCTATTGAATATCTCAGGAAAGGTTCGAGTACCAAAACTGACGTTTCCTCCTAAAATAGATCGCAAAAATAATGGAGAAGACGTAGAAACTTTCCCACGTCGATTTTATTTATTCCCATCCCACACTAACGACAGAAGTTCTTTTTGCCCACAAAAATAAAGTGTGGTAAGTGGCAATGGAACTCTCAAAGTTAATTATGTGGCTATAATCATATAAATTTCAGCCATAAATGAACAATACACGCAGCAATCGGAATATCAATTCTGGACCTTTTCTGGCTCTGATATTTGATTATATTTGACGTTTCCTTGAACATTTAGTCTCGGACAAAATGACCTATTAGAGTGAATTAGGAGTACGCTATTGTGATTCGAAAAATATTTTCTCATTTTCAGTGGGAATGCCATTACAAGAAAGAGCCTCGTGGCTCGGGTTTTCAACTGAGCATATTAAAAGCTATGGGAGAAGTTGATCTAATATTTGCACTTTGAGAGAAAATAGTTGTTGGCAAACTCACTGTATCCGTCGTCTCGGACGCTGGGATCCACCACTGGAGGTATACCTTAATCTGCAATTATTACTGCACACGGAGCTGACATTTCGATCCTCCGTCTTCAGAAATAAGAAAAGCGTTGAAAGATCGTCCCGGAACTCTAGCACCTAGTCTAACCAACCATGGCGTAAAGATTACATGTTATTTATATGCCATGGCACCAACTGTATCTCAATAAAATACCCCCGCGAATAAACATTTAGATGGATTGAGTTGAAGCTCTTTTGTTGGAATAGAAAGCCACCACACGTTCCATGTAAGTTTCCGCGATAATACCCACGTATTATACATTCGTGAATCACTTCTCTTCGAATGGGACGACCTGATCTTATCTGACCCGAAACTCGTCATTCATTCAATCTGACATGTGTCCGACTTTCATTCCTAACTAAATTTGATTCTCACACAAAAATACGATTGATTCTTCATGGACCTCAAGCCTGATGGACCTTATAAAAAAATATTCATGTGGAAGTCGGCTGAGACTTCAATTATTTTCTACTTGGCTCATAATAAGCGTTAACTAACTCCTTCTATTTGCATGTCCTACTATATAGATTTGCAAATACGCTCATTCGCAATTAATACATTCGTACGATCAGGGGCGGACAGGCTATCTGGGAATTTGGGAGATTTTCCGCTCAGCGGCGGTCCCAAGAGGACCGGGGCCACCCCGAGATCGAATTATCAGAGAAGTTGATGAAAGTTCTGAAAATAATGCATAATTTTTATAATTTTTTTTACCGATTGTTAAACCACTACTACAATTCATTAACTGATGCCTTGCTAGGGCTGCCGAAATAGTCGATAATTTATCGTTATTGGATCGCGATATCAATAAATTCGATATCGATACCAACTTTGTTATGTCAGCTTTCCGAACAGAAAAATAACTATATCAGTTGATCGATAGAAATTATCGACCGATATTTCATCGCGATGTGTCCCGATAATGTCGATATCGATGCCAATTCTGCTATATCCTGGCGAAACTATGGTACACGAATGAGTTCTTTCGGAAATTGCAACGATGGCAGTGGGTGCTCTTTATTAGAACAGATAGTAAACCCAAACAAAAGTTCATACGAAAATTTGAACTTTGACAAAAATGAAATTCCAATATTACACCCTGCTGAAAATAATAATTCGGTGGTTAACTATGGGGAGTGTCCCCATGAAAAACTATGCTTACCCACGGGCACCCGTGGGGCTTGGCCCTGGAGGAATTTTCAATCTTGATATTTTTCTAAATTTGGCATTGAAGACGTGCAGCATACAAATTTCGACCATTATTCCCCTGGTCCACGAGGTGGGCTCCGAGAAAAGAGTAGTATGATCTCGTCACGTGGGAAAAATCAATTGAGAAGCAGTAGTGAGACTGACACATCTCATTGGCTTCATTCCGAAAGCATGTATGCACATACATATTGAATCATCTGGTGATGAAGACCCGTAGAAACGATGCATTAGTCAATCTGAGCATTGTTTTTCAATTGATCTTCTCATACGTGACAAGATCATAGTCATATTTTCTCGGGTAAAACCACATTTTGAGAGGAGTGGAGAGACTGATTCTCTATGCTTACTTATTTGACTCTCTCGGAGTACCGGGCAATTTGAGATATTCATCCCTGTGATCATTCAGATCTCAAAATCAAAATCCACGAAGCATCTACAAGAGTAGATGGGGGTAAAGATACTTTCCGTGCATGACCCACCTCGTGGACGAGAGAAATAATGGTCGGAATTTGTATGCTGCAATTCTTCGATGCCAAATTTAGCAAAAGATCAAGATTGAAAATTTTCCCAAGGCCAAGCCCCACCGGTCGACCCCCATGGATAACCACGGAATTATTTTCAGCAGTACAGCAATCCTGGAATTTCTAACTCACATTTTTCTTTCCTCAATGAGCTAATCACCCTAGAATTCATACCATAACTCTGCTGTAATAGATCCACTCCCTAAAGAAGATCTATTTGGTGTGGTGACGTCTCCAGTTTGTGAGAATAATTTTTCGACCAGAGCTGATCTTGGCATTGTTGCTAGAATGTCTCGGGCACAAGGTTTTATGACCGTGGTCTCGGGCCATCCGAGAAAGTATTGAATACGAACGAGTATGTTATTTCCACCGTTCCAAAATGCAAGTGTTCATTGGAGCACGAGGAGCTTCCAAATAATTTCTCATTTACGCCTTGCCCAATTTCCCTGCAGCTAGCAATATGCTATTCACTCAGAGTTCATGAAAGACGCCTCTCAGCTTAATGAAGTTTATGTGACAGTACATTATGCAACTAGAGAGTAAGGTTGATGACAGATAACCCGCTACGACACAAATCTCACGACACGACACCGCCCGACACGACACCGCCTGACACGACACGGAATTCATTCCTGCGAACCTAATCATGGTTGAATTTGATTCATTTTCATGATCCATAACTGGCACTGTAAAAATGAATCCGATCCATCGATGGTTGGGCATGCAGGAGTGAATTCCGTGTCGTGTCGGGCGATGTCGTGTCGTGAGATTCGTGTCGTAGCGGGTTGTCTGTCATCACCCTAACAGAGGACGAGTCCCTCCCGGATGGATATTAGCGCTCGAGGCGCAATTGAGAGCGATAATAAAAATTGAAAAAAAAAATTTTTTAAAACACGCTTTTATTACACAAGTTGGATCAGAAAAAAAAACGACTCAAAAGGAAAAAAAAATTTTCCCTACCTTTCATGCCCATCTTCTGTTGGGGAAAATCTCATTGTATTCCACTACATACCCTGGGAGTTTTCATTTCAATGTGAAATTTATCCCAAAAAAGCTTGAGGTGCTTCTGTAGAAACTATTCAATTTTCAATACTGTAGGTGCCAACGATAATACATATTCCATCAGGAATAGATATTGGAGATTTCCTGAGGCTCATTAATGAATCTCGATCTTTAGATAAAGCACCTCACGCTTTTATGGGATAAATTTCACATTGAAATGAAAATTCCCAGAGTATGTAGTGGAATACAATGAGATTTCCCCCAACAGAAGATGGGCATGAAAGGTAGGGAAAATTATTTTTTCCTTTTGAGTCGTTTTTTTTCTGATCCAACTTGTGTAATAAAAGCGTGTTTTAAAAAATTTTTTTTTTCAATTTTTATTTCTTCTTTTTTAGTCATAAGTTATTCCTACTAAAATTGCTATGGATGGGATCAGACTGAACTTGAATTTCAAGTTTATTTCTCAGAGCTATTCTGAATAGTTTTTCTAAATAGAAGTTTCTGAAACTTTCATTCAAAGTCAATACCGAATAGGTATTATCACTCAAGCAGTTACCCATGGATCATGCTCGACAAAACACTTGGATAATTTCTGAAGTATTGTTAAAATGTCTCTTAGGCACATTTGTATAGAAAAAGGGCAAAGATATGTCAGTATAGATTCTCATAACAAGTCAAATCCTGGATTCATGACTTAGATATGTCACTGTCATCTCAAATCATATTCCAGGTTGGAAAAGCTGTTCCATCAGTCGTTTGGATATCTTTTTGAGTCTTTTCATGCTACCCTCAATGTGCTTGACGAGTTCTAACTTACATATTGATTAAATGTATATAGAAAGCAACCAATTTAAAGGCATTCATTTAACTCCTTCAGTGACCAGAGAAATCAGTTGTTAATACTCTACATGAAACAGGAATGTTCTATGAGAGAACTGATTTCACATACATTGCTGGTAATTATCAATGACTTGAAAGTAAAGATTTTCACCAGTCGGTTGACATTTGTTGGGCGATACTTGATCACAGCGTGTCACCACCTAACTATCATTGAAGAACAAGAATGTTGTCAAAGAATATACATCAGGACACAATTCCACTGATTGTTCTCTTATACACTATAAGCACTTTTGTAGTCCATCGACTTTTTAGCAAATTAAACCAATCTGGACTTTGAATAAGTGCCCTACATTCACTGTTGAAAGGGAGCATAACTCCATTATCATTCTTCATATGATTCATCCGCTGGAGCTCAATGGCATGAAGCCATCACACACTGTAATATTATTATTGGTTTATTGAACCCATAGGGTTATAAATTTTACAAAGGTCTTCCTCATCACATCTTTGTACATGATCACGATACACTTTATTGATTTCGACTACTGATAGGTATCAAATTTCTTGAACCTTACACTCCCTCCATTTCCCCCGCTTTCCGCCTTCTCGGTGGTTCTCTGGCTCAATATTGTTTCACTCCAAGTCTGCTCCCACTTGCCTGCTCTTCTTTTCTCTTAAAGCCTCTTTCCTTTTCATCCCATTTCCATACTTCTCCATCGATGATTAACTTGTCATAGCCCACTTTGACCTCCTTTCCTTGTTTCAGTTCTTCTCTTCGTATTTCTCTTGCTGCGTACCTGATACTTCTTTCCTGTTTCGTCAAGTCATGTTCTATGTATACTTTGGATCCCTTCAGCAAATGATTTCTGCTCATTATGTTTTCTTTCGTGTCTCTGCTTTTACATGCTGGTCTCACTTTCTTGGCTGTGCCTCTCATCCTCTCTGCATGCATTTTTTTCACTTCTATTCTTAAATTCTTTTTCATCCATTCACAAAGATTCTCTTCGTTTACCTCATTCAAGTCTAATCCGGATATCACTATATTGTTTCTTTTCCTTTCCCTCTCGGCTCTTTCCACTCTTTTGCTGAGGGTTTCTAATTCTTGTTCTTTCTTCTTATGGTACTCCTTTGATATTTCCTTTGAAGATCAAACATTCTCACGTCCAATCTTCAGCTTTCTTCCCCGTGTACATATGCCTCCATCCCCAAATCCCCTTGTAATTAGCTCACATCAACCAGAATTGGCTTCACCCTTCCTTGGGCAAACCATACCAAGTACCTGTCAAATTGACGGAGCAGTGGCCACTTTGACGAGATCCACACTTGGCGCATTCGATCAGCTTTCACCAAAAATCCACCTCACCATTTCCTCTTCTCAAAAACCTTGGGTGAATGCTGACTTAAGGCGCCTCATGGCACAGAGAGACGCAATCTACTTGCGTGCCCGTCGCAGTCAATCGCCGTCACTACATCAACAGTACCGCGAAGCTCGTGCCCGTACTAAATCAGCTCTTGACCATGCTAAATACACATACATGAAGCACAAAATTACCACTGCTCCTGACGCAAAATCACGCTGGCGTGAGCTCCGCAAATTCGGAGTTGCCTCGAATCGGCTTCCTTCTCCACTCACACTATTCAGCAGCCAATCCCTGAACAAACATTTTGCGTCGGTCACAACTCACCACCATCCTCTAACCGACGCCGAAATCGAGTCAGTATGCTCTATGCCTATGCCTGCAAACAAACCAATTTTTGACCTTGAGCCGGTGAGCATGGAAGCGTTAGATCGAGCCTTCGTTGCCTCAAAATCCAAGGGCCAAGGAGTCGACGAAATCTCGTCCACCATGACTAGCCTGGCATATCCAGCCCTGAAAGCCTCTCTCTTGAAGATCTTCAATGACTCATTCGCAACGAACCACTTTCCGGCTAATTGGAAACAGTCATCCATCATACCACTTTCCAAAGTTGCAGCACCCAAGTCACCAACAGATACACGCCCCATTGCCCAATTACCTGAGCTTTCTAAGCTGCTCGAAAGAATAGTGTAACACCAGTTGATGAATCATCTTACCACCCACGATCTCATAGACCCACACCAATCTGGTTTTCGTGCACACCACTCCCCTCAAACTTCCCTTCTCGGCATCCTCGAAGATGTGCGAGCCGCGATTGACCAACGCATGGTGACGTCCTAATATCATTCGACTTTTCGAAAGCTTTCGACACAATCTCGCAACTCATTTTACTCCGCAAACTTCGCCAAATTGGTTGCTCGGATCGCACCATACGCTGGTTCGCAAGCTATCTTCGCCATAGAACTCAATCGGTCCGTCGAGAGGATGGGACTCGCGACGAGTGGTTACCAATTAATGCCGGAGTACCTCAAGGGAGCGTGCTTGGACCTTTACTCTTCCTAGTCTTCATCAATGACCTGGCGAAAGTACTTCGCCATTCCCGTCACAAGATCCTTGCTGATGACACCTATATATGTCGCAGGCTCTTGGTGAAATCAGCCTTTTCGTGAAAATCCTAGGCTCTTCATGAAGAGCCGGCCGATCGTGTCAGCGCTGATCCCTTTCACTTTGTTACACGATCGGCCTAGCCTTTTCGTGAAAAGGCTGACTCGTCCAGCCTTTTCATGAAAAGGCCAAGTCGGGCTAGGCCCTTGGTGTACAAATGGGCAGAGTCATCAGTACCGCTGTCGAACAAAGTCAGTATCGCAGTCAAAGCTGTCGAATTAATTGCACTTCTCACAATCATATTAAATTGAATAATCTTATGAAAATTGATCGATGGAATCGGCTTGCTCAGATAGAACTTTCAAAGGTTAGAGCCCATTAAGACTGGAACGAAAATGTATATTGTTGCTCGGTGTGTGTGAAAAAACTGACTCTGATCTCATTTAGTACAAAGCTACATCAATCGAAGATTTCGAAGACTATCAAATATCTAATAGTCAATCAATTCACGTGAAAATTTTCGTCATCTAAAAATCATTCTATGATTTGAAAAAATTCAATTCTAACTATGGGCGCCACACTCGAGCCTACTTTGTGCTGATAAGAATTGACATAATTGATCAACTATTAGATATTTGGTACGCTTCGTAGTCTTCGATTGATGTAGCTTTGTACTAAATCAGATCAGAGTCAGTTTTTTCACACACACCGAGCAACAATATACATTTTCATTTCAGTTTTAATGGGCTAACCTTTGGAAGTCCTATCTGAGCAAGCCGATTCCATCGATCAATTTTCATAAGATTATTCAATTTAATATGATTGTGAGAAGTGCAATTAATTCGACAGCTTTGACTGCGATACTGACTTTGTTCGACAGCGGTACTGATGACTCTGCCCATCTGTACACCAAGGGCCTAGCCCGACTTGGCCTTTTCATGAAAAGGCTGGACGAGTCAGCCTTTTCACGAAAAGGCTAGGCCGATCGTGTAACAAAGTGAAAGGGATCAGCGCTGACACGATCGGCCGGCTCTTCATGAAGAGCCTAGGATTTTCACGAAAAGGCTGATTTCACCAAGAGCCTGCGACATATATACCTTCACGCCTTACCATCTGACGTAGCGAATAAAGTCGCCCTCATAAGTCAGGATGCATGCTCCGTGGCAAAATATGCAATTGAGAATGAACTAACCCCCAATACTAGCAAAACTGTAGCTATGATTCTGGGCAGCACCTTCTACACTACAGCGTTGAAAACCAATCAAGTCCCGTTTATCAACCTTGCTGGCACACCTCTACCTTATTCGTCACAAATGAAGATCCTGGGAGTGGTGGTGTCACCCGATTTGAATTGGGAGCTCCAAATCAATCAGTTATCTAAGAAAGTCCATGGCGCTTTGTACACACTCCGTGTGCTTGGTCAGGCCTTACCCCGTATGCTTCGCCAGCATCTCACGCAAAGTCTCGTTCTCTCTCATTTTGATTTCTCAGCAATCCTTCTTACAGGCCTTGAAAAGGGCCAAGCCTTGAAACTCCAAAGACTTCTGAACCTCTGTGTCAGATACGTCTACGGCAACATCCCTTGGAGAGAACACGTCACGCCCTACCGTCTTGCTTTGGGATGGCTATCAGTTGAGAAACGACGTGAATATCTCATGGCCTCGCTAGCAGTCTCCATTCTAAAAACAGGTCTTCCCCTATACCTTCGCCTGCGATTCATGCGTACTCAAGATTGGCCGAACCTCAGACAGTCTGAGCGAGGAAACAAGCCAAAGCTCATGTATTCTGCACCTCGCACTGAGGCACTCAAACAATCGTTTGCTATCGCCTCTGCTCGTTTCCTCAACACACTCCCACCGATCGACCTTGATGACCTACCGCCTGGCCAAATAAAAAATATCATACTCAAACAACAAGTTGAGAAAGATAGAAGCGAGTGGTTTGCTCGCGCGAAGCGTGAGCAAATCACCGCCATACCCCCCAGTCTCCTCGAAGCTTTTGCTTCATTCAATGAATGAGCATCTGTGAGAATATTAGTTAGTGCCCGAACACACTCGCGGAATTCAACCACGCCTCAGAAACCAACATTTGAGGACAAATTCAACTCCACTCACAAATTGGAACTGTTACCTGCGATTCAAATGTAATTTCTTGTAATGGAATACCCGATCTAGAACATCTCCTCCAGTTAGTTAATCTTTATCAATATCAGTGCTGTAATACACTTTCTCTCACCACCAGTTCGTTTAAATTATTATTATGTAACTCAAGTGTAATAAGTTTAATGAGCAAATGGGGAAAATTCCCCCCGCTCTCAATAAATTAGTCAATCAATCAATCAATCAATCCTCTTCTCTTCTTCTCTTTTGCACCATTTTTCCATTATCTACCGTATTTGTACCTATTCTATTCTTTTCCAGCTTACATTTTGAAGTCGTTTTGGTATAACCTATTTTTTCTCTCAGATAACCACCTCTCCATTTTGTTGCTTCTTCTTTTTCCCATCTACTGGTGCCCTTGTCCATTCCTACTTTTTCTTTATGTTTCTCTAGCTCTTCTTGCACTCTTTTCAGTTCGTTCCCCAGGTTGTCCATATTTCTTTCCATTTCTCTCATCCTATGTGTGTACTCAATACGTAGCCTCTCGTATTTTCCCACTTTCCTCACCAATCCGTGTATGCTTGTTTGTCCTATCCTCAGTGCCTTCATTGGCGAGTACGTTATCCTTGTAGGTTTCTCAGCTCTTTTTACTGTCTTCTTGGTCTTATCGGCTCCTTTCTTTCCGTTTGCTTTTATATCTTCCACTGCGCGGTATTGTTCTATCAACTTCTCTTCTTCTTCCCTCTCTTTGGGCTTCAACTCGCTTCCCCTTCTCATCATTTCTATGTTTTTCACCAAACTCTGCAAAGAGTCTGACATTGAAGCAAACTCCTCATGCATGCACTCCTTTAGCTCCAACCATTCTTTTGTTGATCCTTTCATCTCTCTCTTTCGAGGTTCAAATATTCGCGCTACTTCCGCACTTTTCGTCCTTTCCTAGTTCCGTAGTTCCCTCTCTTGTGTGCATGCGCAATTCTTCGCTCGTCTTTGCGGGTCCTCTTGCTTCTAATGCTGCTTTCTAACCTTCAAAATACTTCTTATTTTCTTTCGAGAATTCTTCTCTTCGTTTTCTCTAATTTCTGCACTTCATATCTCGCACTATTTTTCACCGTCTCTTATACTTTATCCCACCTTTTTTAGTCCGTACAACTCTGTTTTCTCTTTGCCATGAAGCACTTGTTTCACACCTCTATTTGTTACGTCTTGCCATACCGGCGGCCATTTTTCTCCCCTCCATCACACACTGTAATATATTTTCAAATATATTTTGTGTAGTGGGAATAACTAGTCGTGTGAAGAGAAGTGTATTCATATTCATCCCTGGGTCGACCACAAAGAAAGTAAATTACAAGAACTTTGATCAAACTTGTTCACAATCATCACAAAATCTTTACGACAAACCATATGAAATATCCAAAACTGACACCGGAGCTGTCAATAATGCTAATGAACTTTGGTGACACAAGGGAGTGAAAGTGAATGTTTGGTGTAGAAGTGATCTTAGGTGACAAGACCAATCTATATTCGTTGCCAATGATGAGCATTCTCAGTTTCCACTTCATCTCTCTTCTCTGATAACCACGACACAATTATCACTACTCCTTTTCCACCATGATTATCACGGGAAAGCAACCAAAAGCAAACAGAAAATTCCTGGCGCGAGGTTATGACATGTACTTATGTACCTGTGCCTCAACGTGGGCACCCGGACGCGTTGAGAGCGAGTGCTTTGGGGTATAGGCCTGTATATGCCGTCCGTGTCCCGGGCGACGATCACGAGGAAAACCGGGGGCACTCGGGGCCCGGGGGGTTTTCTCGAGGTTAAAAACACCGAACTCGAGTGAGCTGGGTGACAGCCAGCTTGCGTATAGCTGTGCGGCAAAACTCAGATCACAGTAAAATTGTCGTATTTCCAACGTATTTCCAACGTTTCACGAGAAGCGCTTCGATTTGCCGAAATCGCTGAAAAATGAGTGGAGGGGAACGAGGCGAAGTGTAATAAAAGCGTAGAAAAACCCGGCGGATGTATAGTCGTCCTCTTTTCTCCCCAATTGCGTATCATACTTTAGTGCAATTTCCCGATGTTTGGGTGGGTAGGGCCTCGACAGAAAGTGCGCGATGCTCTTTTCTCCACTTTTTCCCCCGTGTATAAGCATAGGCGCTGTGGTTGCAGTCGCTGCCACGGGCGCGCAATGGCGCTACTTTCACGGGGAATAAAGGGGGAAAAAGAGCAAATGCGCACTTTCTGTCGAGGCGCTTACCAAATTGTATAAGATAGCATTCGCGCTTTGTTCATGAGGCTCTCCGCTTCCAAACGACTATTTTCGACCCTCGCCTGTGGCTGGGACCGAAAAGCGCTCACAAGCGAGCAACAACCTCATAAACTCGGTGCGAAATTCATTATTTACTACGAGGGAACGAAAACTCGCGTCACTACGCTTCGCGAAGCTGGAGTAAAATGCGTCTTTTAGTCCCTACACTGTAAAAAATCCGTGGGAAAAACTTCAACCAAAACCAGTGGTTGATCACCAAATTCAACCACTGGTTGATTCCGACGCCATATGACTGAACGTGCGGCTCGGGAAGTGGATAAATGGAGGATCCAATAAGGGAACATTATTAGATTTAAAAAGTCTCATCACAGTTTTTGCATCAGTTAAATTCAAAAAAAGCGTGATAAGCACCAGTCATCACGGTTCAACATTCATCATTTCTGTATACATACAGAAATGCCTGTCCTGCAGGAGTCGAATACACGTCGTAAGACTGGAGGGATGGATAGATAGACGAGGGGGGGGTAGACAGGATGAATGGATGGAATGGAACTCAATGGAATGGAACGGAACGGAACGGGATTGAAAGTAACGGAATGGAATGGAATGGACCGGAATCGGACGGAATGGGACGGAGTGCAATGGAACGGAACGGAATGGAGAGTTGTGGAATGGAACGGAACGGACAGGAATGGAACGGAGTGGAATTGAACGGAATGGAACGGAATGGACCGGAACTTTTTTTCACTGCAATTATACTCCGTTCCATTCCGGTCCGTTCCGTTCCACTCCACACTTCCATCCCCTTCCATTCTATTCCGTCCTATCCTATACCATTTCATTCCATTCCGTTCCATTCCATCCATCCATCCCATCTACCTCCCACCCCATCCGTCTATAGGTACCCTCCCTACGTCCATCTATCCATCCCTCCAGCCTTACGACGTGTATTCGACTCCTGCAGGACAGGCAACCCGCTTTGTCGTCCATACGGGACCGGGGCTAATGTTTATCCCTCTTTGTTTGTGAAAAAAATGACGAAACTTGTTTTTCCGAATCAAAAGTGTCAACCGGAGACCACCATCGTCCGAGAGTCGGAGCGCTCCGACCAGCATAATCGAATAAATCTAATATCGTGGGTGCCGCATTCATCCTTTTTTATTCGTTGTGGGGAAAAAGTCAACCAGCTGGTTGAATTTTCAACCAAGTGGTTGAATTTTCAACCATTGGTTGGGCAATTTCGTTGGAAGTCAACCAATTTTTTACAGTGTGGTAGTAAAAAATCATTTAAATGAGCAGTTATCGAGCCATTTATATCCCTGCTAGAAATATTCTATTGAAAACAATTGCTCTATAGTCAATACTCCTGAATGAGATTTCAATTAGATATCTGAAACGCAACTCTGACCTTGGTGTTCATTGATGAATCTCTAACGTGAAGGGGACTCAATAGTAATGAAAGGTGGAGGGCCTACTTCAACCAAGTACTTCCAGTTGCTTCATTGCAATTGAGATGAATGCTTCGTCGTGATGTTTCATGCTCCTTGCTATATTGATTAATGCGCTTGAATAGACTTCTGGGGATTGATGAATACTCATTCAATGCGCTTCAATCACGGAACTGCTATTGGATATTTATCACATTCGAGAAATTAAGGGATCGAGTGATTCTCAATCGGTTCCGAAGCATTGAGAGAGGAGTTTCAATGTATCTGAAAAGCATGTTTGAAGTTCAATCAATTGGATCTAATTCCGCTCAATCGGTTCCGAATGAAGCTATATGATTTAATCGGATCCAAGAGAAATCTAGGAGTTGGTGAATGTCATTTAATACCTTCCAATAGGGCCAATCGACCCTTTCACTATTGACTAAGGATTCCCCAATAGTTTCCAATTGGCTTCAATCTCTCGGGAGAGAAAGACGCCAATCTACTCGGACCAGGTTCAAGTGCGGTCAATGGAATCTAATGTCACTCAATCGAATTCGATAGGAGGTGAGTTAACCAATGAGTTCAGAGAGAGATTTCAATAGACCTGAAAAGCGCGTATGAAATTCAGTCAATTGGATCTAATTACGCCAATTGACTCTACATATAGCTATAGGAATCAATCGGCCTCAAGCGGGAATTAGGAGTTGTTGAATACTCCTCCAATTGCCTTGAGTGGCCACAAGCACAATTGCGCTACGGTTCTCAATTGGTTTCAATCGACCGTTAGATTGGGGAATCAGTGTATTTCAAGGGCACAAGAGAAGTTCAATTAATTATATTCAATCCTCCTCAATCGGTTTCAATTGTAAAATATAAACCAATCGTTCTCAAAAGGAATTCAGGGATTAGTGAATGGTAATCCAATCGTCTTCAATTGCGAATAAATACGGCCGGGTCCCTCGCAGATGCATCAATGTCAGTCAATTGGAGCAAACCAACCGTTGCTCTATTAGTGAATAACTGTTGAATGTTTCCCAATGGGTTTCAATCTACGGTGAGATCCAATTGGATCGAATCGGATGTAAAAACGTACGTTCTATTGAATCGAGAAAAAAAATTTCTGTACTTTGTTTTTGATTTTTATTTCGGTTAGTATGCTTACGGGTGATCATATTCATGTTATATATCTTATTGATAATTATTTGTTTATATACTTTATCAATTTTTCAAGATAGTTTTTAATTATCGGATATTCATGGATATATTTATTCTGAAAGAAATGTTATTATTCAATTCTTATTAATTGATGAAAAAATCGATGAATAATTTTTACCTTTGACGGGGTTTGTACCTGCGACCTCTGGATTACGGGACAGCGACGTTGACCACTCGACCATTCTGCTCATGTCAGAGTTGGGCAATAACACGCATAAGATCAACGTGGGCTAGTTGAATGAGATTCAATGGGCTCTGATACAGTTAACTGAATCGGGACGAATCGGTGTTGATCGCCCATGAGACTATTCATCTCTTGCGTCACGGAATGTCACGAACGGAATCATCTCACTGTTGGTCAATCGCTTCCAATGGTGCAAACAACCCAAAAATATATTCAACTGACATAAACCATGTTCGATTTAATCGACTTCAATCGGTTTCATTCGCCAACCCGCTCACTCCGCAATATGATTCGATTGCCTACACTGCTATTCATCTCTTGCAATACAAAGTGTCGCGGAAGGAATGAATTTTTGGCCAATCGCTTCCAATGGTCAAACGCGACATTGGAGTTTATGTGATGCCAATCCATCCAAATATGTTGAAACGACCAATCATATTCAATCGACATAAAACAAATACGTTTCAATCGACTTTAGTCGGTTTCAATCGCAAACTCGCTCACTCCTCAATATTATTCAATCGCCTGCTTCACTATTCATTTCATGCATTACCGAATGTTGCTAACAGGATGATGTTGATTTATTGACCAATTGCTTCCAACGGTCGAACGTGACATTGAACCTAATACAGTAGTAATTAATCTGAATGAGTTCATCCAATCAATCGTAATCATTTGCTAGAACCAATCTCGTTTGAATCGACTTCAATCGGTTTCAATCGGTTTCAATCGCCAACCCGCTTACCCCTCAATATTATTCAATCACCTAAACGGCTATTCATCTCTTGCACTACTCGATGATGCAAACGGAATGATTGGGGTATTGGCCAATCGCTTCCAATGGTCAAACGCGACATTGAATTTTATGTGATGCCGATCCATCCAAATATGTTGAAACGACCAATCATATTCAATTGACATAAGACAAGTACGTTTCAATCGACTCTAGTCAGTTTCAATCGCAAACTCACTCACTTCTCAATATTATTCAATCGCCTGCTTGACTATTCATTTCATGCATTACCGAATGTTGCTAACAGAATGATGTTGGATTATTGGCCAATTGCTTCCAATGTTCGAACGTGACATTGAATTTAATACAGTAAGAATCAATCTGAATGAGTTCATCCGATCAATCGGAATCAATTGCATGAACCAAGCCCGTTTGAATCGACTTCAATCGGTTTCAATCGCCAACCCGCTCACCCCTCAATATAATCCAATCACCCAAACGGCTATTCATCTCTTGCATTACTCGATGATGCGAACGAAATAATGGGGGCATTGGCCAATCGCTTCCAATGGTGGAAAATGACATTGTAATTCATGCAACTGAAATTGAGCCATATAAGTGCATATGATGGCCAATCATATCCAATCAACATAGTACATGTTCGTTTCAATCGACTTCAATCGGTTCCAATCGCTGATAAGACTCTCACAATATTATCCAATCACTTAAGAGGTTGTCCACTTCCTGAAATGCGAAATGTCACGAACAGAATCGAACCGCTATTGGCAAATCGATCCCAATAGTCAGAAGTGACATTGAAATTCATGCAATGGGAATCAATCTAAATGAGTTTATACGACCAATCATAACCATCTGACATGAACCATGTTCGGTTCAGTTGACTTTAATCGGTTCCAATCCCCAAGTCGCTTACTCCGCAATATCATTCAATCGCCTATATGGCTATTCGTTTCTTCATCACTTGTTGACGCGAACGAAATGATGGTGGTAATGGTCAATCGCATCCAATGGTGAAAAAAGACATTGAACCTCGTGCAACTGAAATCGACCAAAAAAGTGTATATGATAATCAATCATATCCAATCGACATAGAGCACGTTCATTTCAATCGACTTTAGTCGCTTTCAATCGCAAACTCGCTCACTCCTCAATATCATTCAATCACCTGCTTGACTATTCCATTCATGCATTACTGAAAGTTGCCAATAAGATGATGTTGGTTTATTGGCCAATTGCTTCCAATGGTCGAACGTGACATTGAACTTTATACAGTAGGAATCAATCTAAATGAGTTTATACGATCAATCGTAATCAATAGCATGGACTAAGCCCGTTTGAATCGACTTCAAATCGGTTTCAATCGCCAACCCGCTCACCCCTCAATATAATCCAATCACCCAAACGGCTATTCATCTCTTGCATTACTCGATGATGCGAACGAAATAATGGGGGCATTGGCCAATCGCTTCCAATGGTGGAAAATGACATTGTAATTCATGCAACTGAAATTGAGCCATATAAGTGCATATGATGGCCAATCATATCCAATCAACATAGTACATGTTCGTTTCAATCGACTTCAATCGGTTCCAATCGCTGATAAGACTCTCACAATATTATCCAATCACTTAAGAGGTTGTCCACTTCCTGAAATGCGAAATGTCACGAACAGAATCGAACCGCTATTGGCAAATCGATCCCAATAGTCAGAAGTGACATTGAAATTCATGCAATGGGAATCAATCTAAATGAGTTTATACGACCAATCATAACCATCTGACATGAACCATGTTCGGTTCAGTTGACTTTAATCGGTTCCAATCCCCAAGTCGCTTACTCCGCAATATCATTCAATCGCCTATATGGCTATTCGTTTCTTCATCACTTGTTGACGCGAACGAAATGATGGTGGTAATGGTCAATCGCATCCAATGGTGAAAAAAGACATTGAACCTCGTGCAACTGAAATCGACTAAAAAAGTGTATATGATAATCAATCATATCCAATCGACATAGAGCACGTTCATTTCAATCGACTTTAGTCGCTTTCAATCGCAAACTCGCTCACTCCTCAATATCATTCAATCACCTGCTTGACTATTCCATTCATGCATTACTGAAAGTTGCCAATAAGATGATGTTGGTTTATTGGCCAATTGCTTCCAATGGTCGAACGTGACATTGAACTTTATACAGTAGGAATCAATCTAAATGAGTTTATACGATCAATCGTAATCAATAGCATGGACTAAGCCCGTTTGAATCGACTTCAAATCGGTTTCCATTGCCAACTCGCTCACCCCTCAATATTATTCAATCACCTCAACGGCTATTCATCTCTTGCATTGCTCGATGATGCGAACGGAATGAAGGGGGTATTGGCCAATCGCTTCCAATGGTGAAAAGTGACATTGAAATTCATGCAACTGAAATTTAGGCAAATGAGTGCATATGATGACCAATCATATCCGATCGACATAGTACATGTTCGATTCAATCGAGTTCAATCGCTGATAAGACTCTCACAATATTATCCAATCACCTATGAGGCTGTCCACTCCCTGAAATTCGAAATTTCACAAACAGAATCAAACCGCTATTGGCAAATCGATCCCAATAGTCAAAAGTGACATTGAAATTCATGCAATGGGAATCAATCTAAATGAGTTTATACGACCAATCATAACCATCTGACATGAACCATGTTCGGTTTAATTGACTTTAATCGGTTTCAATCCCTAAGTCGCTTACTCCGCAATATCATTCGATCGCCTATACGGCTATTTGTTTCTTGCATTACTCAATGACGGGAACAGAATGATGGTGGTAATGGCCAATCGCTTCCAATGGTGAAAAGTGACTTTGGACTCTATGCAATAATTTGAATCGAGGAGTTCATACGACCAATCATATAAAATTGATATGGACCAACTCCGGTTTAATCGACTCCAATTGGTTTCAATCCCCAAGTCACTCGCTCTTTAATATTATTCAATCGCCTGCGCGACTATTCACTTCGTGCATAACCAAATGTCGCAAACTGAATGGTGGCGCTATATTGGCCAACCGCTTCCAAAGGAAAGAAATGACACTGTACTGTGTGCGACGTGGAGTGATGTGATTGCATTCAACTATATTCGGAACAAGTAGAACATGTACCAATCGACTTTTCTTGATATTATCCAACCACCCATACCGCTTCTTCAACATTTGATTCACAAATTACCACGAACAGAATGATGCCACTACCGGTCCATCGTTCTCAGCTGTCAAAAGTAACATTAACTTTCGTGCAATAGAAATCAATCCTAATGATTCAATGTGACCGATAATATCCAATTGACATAAACCAAGTTCGGCTCAATCGCCCTCAATCGCCTTCAATCAGTTCCAGTCGCCAATTTGTTCACACCTTAGTATTATCAAATCTCCTACACGACCATTTATCTCTTGCATTACTGAATGTGGAGAATACAATAATGGCACCATTGGCAAATTGCTCCCAATGGTAAGAAGTGATATCAGACTGTGTGTAACGGGTATGAGCTTAATTGCACTCAACCAATCACATTTCCATCCAATTGTCATGAGTCAAATTCGGTTTAATTGATTCGAATGGCTTCAATCGACAACTTGCTCACTTTCAAGTATCATTTACCGCCTATACGGGTAATCATGCAACTCTATAGTCTTCCTGCAACAGAAGTCAACCTAATGGAGTTGATCCGATGAACCATCATCAAAAAACATGAATCAAATCCGAACACTTCAATATCTCCCAATTCCCAACTCGACCACTCCTTAATATCATTCAATCGGCTATGTGGGTGTTCCCCGAAGAAAGTGAACTAGTCAGCGATTGGCGCCGATTGGAGTCGATTGGAACGATTTTGATTCATGTCGATTGAATATTATTGGGAGAATGAACGCGATAGGTCAGTACCCGTCAAATACTGTCTAATATCATGAGCACTTTTAGAAACAATCGACCAATAGCGACATCGTATCATCGATAACCATTCGTAATCAGAGACATAGAAAGCCGTGCGTACCATTCAATGGCATTGAAGAGTGAACTAGTCAGCAATCGACGTCGATTGAAGGCAATTGGATCGATTTTGTTTCATGTCGATTGTATATTATTGGGAAAATGAACGCAATCAGGTCGACAAGCGTCGAATACTGTTCAATATCATGAACACCCTTGGGAACGATTGACCAATAGCGGCTCATAGCCATGTCTGATCAGCGCCATGGATGGCCGTACATGCCATTGAACGACATTGAAGAGTCACCTAGTCAGTCATTGGAACCGATTGAAGTCGATTGGTACGAATTTGATCCATGTCGACTAGATATTATTGAAAAAATGAACGTGATCAGGTCAGTACACGTCAGCACAGTCTAATATCATGAATACAATTGGGGACGATTGACCAATAGCGGCGTCGTTGAAATCATAGCCTAAAGATGGTGCCATGAATGGCCGTACGTACCATTGATCGACATTGGAGAGTCACCTAGTCAGTCATTGGAACCGATTGAAGTCGATTGGTGCGAACTTGACTCATGTCGATTGAAAACTATTGCAGAAACAAATGCAATAAGTCAGTATCCGGTCAACACCTAAATTACCTCCCCGTCTTTTTGAACGATTTTCCAATAGCGGCATTGTTTTGTCTATACTTATTCGTATCCCGAGCGATGAATAGTCGTAGGTATCATTGAATGACATTGAGAAGTAAATTAGTCAGCGATTGAAATCAATTGAAGTTTATTGGGACGAATTTGACTCAAGACGATTGAATACTATTGCAGAAGTGAACGCAATAGCCCAGTATACGATGGACACCTTCTGAATAGCCTTTCCACCCTTGGGAACGATTCTTCAATAGCGACATTAATTTGTCTTTACTTATTCGGATCCCGAGCGATGAATAGTCGTAGGTATCATAAAATGACATTGAGAAGTGAATTAGTCGACGATTGAAACCCATCGAAGTATATTAGGACGAATTTGACTTATGTCGATTGAATACTTTTGCAGAAACAAATGCAATAAGTCAGTATCCGGTCAACACCTAAATTACCTCCCCGCCCTTATTCCCCAATAGCGGCATTGTTTTGTCCATACTTATTCGTATCCCGAGCGATGAATAGTCGTAGGTATCATTGAACGACATTGAGAAGTAAATTAGTCAGCGATTGGAATCAATTGAAGTATATTGGGACGAATTTGACTCATGTCGATTGGATACTATTTCAGAAATGAATGCATAGGGTCAGTATCCGGTCAACACCTCCTCAATGACCTTCTCGCCCTTGGGAACGATTCCCCAATAGCGGCATTGTTGTGTCTATACTCATCGTATCCTGGGCGATGAATAGCCGTAGGGTTCATTCAATGACATTGAGAAGTAAATTAGTCGACGATTGAAATCAATTGAAGTATATTGGGACGAATTTGACTCATGTCGATTGGATACTATTGCAGAAATGAATGCATGAGGTCCATATCCGGTCAACACCTCCTCAATTACCTTCCCGCCCTTGGGAACGATTCCCCAATAGCGGCATTGTTTTGTCTATACTAATTGGTATCCCGAGCGATGGATAGCCGTAGGTATCATTGAATGACATTGAGAAGTAAACTAGTCGACGATTGAAACCGATTGAAGTATATTAGGACGAATTTGACTCATGTCGATGAAACACTATTGCAGAAGTGAGCGCAATAGGCCAATATACGGTCGCCACCTTCTTAATAACCTTTCCACCCTTGGAAACGATTCTTCAATAGCGGCATTGTCTTGTCTTTACTTATTCGGATTCCGAGCGATGAATAGTCGTAGGTATCATCAAATGACATTGAGAAGTAAATTAGTCGACGATTGAAACCCATTGAAGTATATTAGGACGAATTTAACTCATGTCGATTGAATACTTTTACAGAAACAAATTTAATAAGTCAGAGTCCGGTCATCACCTTAATTACCTCCCCGCCCTTGGGAACGATTCCCCAAGAGCGGCATTGTTTTGTCTATACTTATTCGTATCCCGAGCGATGAATAGTCGTAGGTATCATTAAATGACATTGAGACGTGAATTAGTCGACGATTGAAACCGATTGAGGTATATTAAGACGAATTTGACTCATGTCGATTGAATACTATTGCAAAAATGAATGCAATAGATCAGTATCCGGTCAACACCTTCTAAATAACCTTTCCACCCTTGGGAACGATTTTTCAATAGCGGCATTATTTTTTCTTTACTTATCCGGATCCCGAGCGATGAATAGTCGTAGGTATCATTAAATGACATTGAAAAGTAAATGAGTCGACGATTGAAACCCATTGAAGTATATTAGGACGAATTTTACTCATGTCGATTGAATACTATTGCAGAAAAGAATGCAATAGGTCAGTATCCGGTCATAACACCTTAATTACCTCCGCGCCCTTGGGAACGATTCCTCAATAGCGGCATCGTTTTGTCTATACTTATTCGTATCCCAAGCGATGAATAGCCGTAGGTATCATTAAATGACATTGAGACGTGAATTAGTCGACGATTGAAACCGATTGAGGTATATTTGGACGAATTTGACTCATGTCGATTGAATACTATTGCAGAAGTGAATGCAATAGGTCAGTATCCGGTCAACGCCTCCTCAATTACCTTCCCGCCCTTGGGAACGATTTTTCAATAGCGGCATTGTTTTTTCTTTACTTATCCGGATCCCGAGCGATGAATAGTCGTAGGTATCATTAAATGACATTGAAAAGTAAATGAGTCGACGATTGAAACCCATTGAAGTATATTAGGACGAATTTTACTGTTGAATATTAATTATTTTGAATCTCGCGCCTCTAGAGGGGAACGCACATGTAGCCGTAGCCTTATCCCTAGGTCTGTGTAAGGGTACACTTGATATGCGTACAAGTCAGTCTGCAATGTATCGTCTGTATATTGAGGTCCTGCTGGACTCAATTTTGTAAGAAATAATCTAAGGATGTTATAAACATCCCTTGTCTGTCGAATTTGGAAGTCCTTCATAAATGATCTATGATTGAAAAGGCGTCTTTTCATATGTATTTTTCGAACTAAGAATATATACACATTATTTAAACAAAATTGTGTGTCCCAATAAGTATATTAAAATCCTCCCGCCCCGCTACTCACGGAAATTTCATCAGGTTATGGGCCCAGACACCAGGTCTGTGGCGTGAGTAGCACGAGGCAGTTTGAGGTTATACACAGCAGTATATGGGACTCTGTATGATCCACACGTGATCGCAGTCAGTTATATAGAGAAGCCTAGTCAGACACTGAAGAAAGAAAATGAACACAGTAAAGTCGCAACTAGAGTGTTTGTCAGAAGACAGTGAGGGGAGAGTAAATTATGACTCTTGGATTTTCAAGTTGAAATTGACCCTCAAAAAGAATGACCTATTCAAGATAGCAACAGGTGTTGAAAAGACGCCTAGAAGGAGAAACGTAGATGGTCATACAGATGTGCATACATAAGCATACAATTCAACACACGTACCTTTTGTGTCAGAAATGTGAGAAATATGGACATGTCAGAAAATACTGTAGGAATAAGCCAACCAAAGGGTACTTGGAATATTGTAAGAAAAATTATCCCTGTAAAAATTGTAACAAAATGGGTCATTGGGCCAAAGAATGTAGGGAAGCCAAAACTGATAAGAAAGTCGATGAAACTAAGTCAGACAAGAATGAAAATAAGAGAGAGCAGCGAGCTTTTATATCAGTCAGTCTGTCAGCTGCTAACGTTACCCTCCTAAAGTCAAAGAATGAGTACAATCACGTATGGTACCAAGACTGTGCAGCGACACAGCATATGTCTTCCCACATTGAGTGGATGATTGATTACGTTGAATTTAATGAGCCAGCTGAAATAGTCATTGGAGATGCCACAATAATTCAAAGTATTGGAATGGGCAATATAGAGTTAGAAGCATTTAACGGGAAAGAATGGTATCCAATCAAATTAGAGAATGTGTTGTACACGCCAGAAATGCCTTTTAATTTGGTCTCTGTTTCAAAAATACTTGACAGAGGTTATGTTCAGAAAGCCGATTTGCACAAATCTATTTTTATGAATTCATGTGATGATGTAGCTGCTATAGCTGAACGAGAAGGAGACTTGTTTAGATTTATGTTCCGCAGAGGTAACAATGAAGGAAAGCAAATTCAAAGATGTCTGGCTAGTATTTCAATCAAACAGTGGCATGAGCGACTTGCTCATCAAAACGTCAAGTATGTGAAAAATGTTTTAGACAGAAGCGGTATTCGATATGTCGATGATTGGGATGATTATGTCTGTCAAGGTTGTGTTTATGGAAAACAACATCGTGTCTCGCATCCCAAGAACGACAAAGTAGCCGAGAGACCTTTAGATTTAGTACATGTAGATCTCGGTGAAATGAATGTCAAATCACTAGGAGGAGCAAAATATTTCCTGTTGTTCAAAGATGACTATACCCACTATAGAACTGTTTACTTCCTTAAAACCAAAGACGAGGCAGCCTTAAAATTAGAAGTCTATTTGAAAATGACAGAAAATCAATTTGATAGAAAAGTAAAAACTCTGAAGTCAGATAATGGGAAGGAAATTAAGAATAAGGATACGCAGAGTTTGTTAGAAAGTTTGGGAGTATGGCACAGTAAGTCAAATCCATACACACCAGAGCAAAATGGCCGTATTGAAAGAGAAATGAGGACCATTGTTGAAGCAGCACGAAGTGCAATTCAAGCAAGAAACTTAGACCAAAACTTGTGGGCAGAAGCAGTAAATTATGCAGTTTTCACTATAAACCAAACCGGTACTAGTTCTGTGAAGGGGAAAACCCCGGCTGACCTATGGTTTGGCCGTATGATGAGTGTCAACAAATTTAAAATTTTTGGAAGTGACTGTTATGTTTTATTGCCAGAACATAAGCGAAGCAAGTTAGATAAGAAATCTTTAAAAGGTATATTCGTAGGTTACGATTTAGAGTCATCAAGCTATCGAGTCTATTTGCGTGAAAAGCAAAGCGTACTAAGTTCTGAAAATGTTATTTTTGATGAAAAATTTGAATCAAAATCGAGTCTGAGTGAAATTGAAGTTCATTTAAATCATGATGAGAATGAAAACTCTGGGAATGAGTTTGAAAATAATTCAATCTATGAATCCTTCGAGTCTGATACAAGTGAAAGTACTACAACGTCAGAGGAAGAGGAAGAACCAAATGTTAATCCAAATACTGTAAATTTACGGGATCGTAGAAACCTAAGAATGCCAAATAAGTATGCTGATTATGAAACTGACGATATAGTCAGAAAGAAAGTATCTGGTTTTAATACTGCAATGATTGCAGATGCAGAGAACATTCCTGTATCTGTAGCTTTGAAAGATCCCAAATGGTGCACACCAATGTCTGATGAAGTAACCGCCTTGATCAGAATGAACACTTATGAATTAGTCGAATGTCCAAAGGGTGTAAAACCACTGTCTTGTCGTTGGGTGCTACGCCAAAAACCAGATGGAACCCGTAGAGCCAGATTAGTAGCTCGAGGTTTTGAACAAGAAGAGGGAATTGATTATTTTGAGACCTTCAGTCCAGTAGCAAGACACCCATCAATTCGTCTTCTATTAAGCCTTGCAGCTTCGAATAAAATGAAAATTATGACTTTTGATGTAAAAACCGCATTCTTGCATGGTGAGTTGAATGAAGATATTTATATGGAACAGCCAGAAGGCTTTGATGACGGGACAGGTCGAGTCTGGAAATTAAAGAAAAGTCTGTATGGACTCAAACAATCACCCAAAAATTGGAATGAGAAAATTTCAAGTCTTTTGAAAACGTTGGGTTTTGAATGCACCGATGATGATCCTTGCGTGTATTATAATGAAGATAGGAGTATTATCATTGTTATATTTGTTGATGATGGAATGATGGTGGGAAAGAAAGAATCTGAAATGACGGCTATTTTGGAAAAGATTAATGAGCAATTTGAGATAACTTTTAACACTGCTGCAAGTGATCATTTGACATATTTGGGAATGAACATTGAAATCAAACCTGACGGTATTTTTGTGAATCAGGCAGCTTATACCAAGAAAATTATTGAACGTTTTGGATTCCAATATTCAAATCCTGTATTCACTCCCATGGATAGAGGAATGGTGACGGATGAGCAATATTTTGAAAATGATCAGCCATTGAACAAAATTAATCGTTATCGTGAGGCTGTAGGTAGCCTTTTGTATCTTGCTACAATTAGTCGTCCTGACATTAGTTTTGCAGTGAACTATGTGAGTAGATTCATGAGTAAGCCCATGACAAGTAATTGGAAGATGGTAAAACATATTTTTCAATATTTAGTCGGTACTGTCGGAGTTGGAATTTTCTTTGATGGAGATGAAAAGTTGATATGTTATACTGACTCTGATTATGGAGGAGATAGAATAACTGGTCAATCCACCAGTGGTGTACTTATTTTGAGAGGAGGTCCCATTGTATGGTATGCCCAAAAACAACGTCATGTTGCAAATTCCACAGCTGAGGCTGAATATCGAGCTGCTGTAAGTTCTATTGATGATATCTGTTGGATTAGACGTATAGGAAACGAACTTGGATTTGTAAACCTGAATGAGCCGACCGATGTTCACGTTGATAATAATTCAGCTATTTTGATGTTACGAAATGCTCATGAAGGTAAAATCACTAAGGGCAAGAAACATATAGACATTCCTCGCAAGTTCATTCAATCACATTTGGATTGCACGATAAAGTTATATCATGTCGCAAGCAAAGAGCAATTGGCTGACATATTGACTAAGCCTTTAACTCGTGCAATTTTTGAGCAATTGAGAGGCAAAATAATTAAGGAGGAGTGTTGAATATTAATTATTTTGAATCTCGCGCCTCTAGAGGGGAACGCACATGTAGCCGTAGCCTTATCCCTAGGTCTGTGTAAGGGTACACTTGATATGCGTACAAGTCAGTCTGCAATGTAACGTCTGTATATTGAGGTCCTGCTGGACTCAATTTTGTAAGAAATAATCTAAGGATGTTATAAACATCCCTTGTCTGTCGAATTTGGAAGTCCTTTATAAATGATCTATGATTGAAAAGGCGTCTTTTCATATGTATTTTTCGAACTAAGAATATATACACATTATTTAAACAAAATTGTGTGTCCCAATAAGTATATTAAAATCCTCCCGCCCCGCTACTCACGGAAATTTCATCATTTACTCATGTCGATTGAATACTATTGCAGAAAAGAATGCAATAGGTCAGTATCCGGTCATAACACCTTAATTACCTCCGCGCCCTTGGGAACGATTTCTCAATAGCGGCATCGTTTTGTCTATACTTATTCGTATCCCAAGCGATGAATAGCCGTAGGTATCATTAAATGACATTGAGACGTGAATTAGTCGACGATTGAAACCGATTGAGGTATATTTCACGAATTTGACTCATGTCGATTGAATACTATTGCAGAAGTGAATGCAATAGGTCAGTATCCGGTCAACGCCTCCTCAATTACCTTCCCGCCCTTGGGAACGATTCCCCAATAGCGGCATCGTTTTGTCTTTACTTATTCGTATCCCGAGCGATGAATAGCCATAGGTATCATTAGATGACATTGAGAAGTAAATTAGTCAGCGATTAGAGCCGACTAAACGATATTGGATTGAATTTGATCCATGTCCGTTGATCCTGATTGGATGGTCGAATGTCATTCTTCATCCTTAGAAACGATTAGGCAATCCTGGCATCGATGTTGTTCGCGAGGGTCCCTCGATTGAATCAATAGACGATTCCGCATTGAAAAACATTATTACCGTCGATGCCTTTTTTGAGTAGCATTGGATCGTCTCTAAATCTTATCAAATCATCTCGATTTGAGTAGGATTGGTGAATCCCTATTATTGTCATACATTACTTGAAAGATTCCAACAGCCACACGTCGCATTGAAACCTTCAGAACACTATTCATCCAATATCTCTGCGTCATATTGGGAACAGTTCGAGATACTTTGAAATAGAGTCCGATTCATTCTGATTGGATGTACCATTGGCCCAATCGCATCGATCTATTGGAGCGATAGGATTCCGTTCGATCCGATTCAATCCAATAGGATTTCAATTGATTCCAATGAACTGTTTCTAGCAGGGTACAAGCTGCCATGCTCATGTATGGGCTCATCGCAGGGAGAGATCTGTTATGAGCGTTACACTAGAAGAATGTTACAAGGCCTTATTATGTTCAAAAATAGCAAAAATTTTTGTTCCGTGTTCCATGTTCTACACTCGGATCATTCTAGCAGTACAGCGGTGACAGATGAAATAAACTCCCCAGGATACTCGGGCGCTTTCCGCGGCCGGCCCTCACAGCAGCAGTGCCAGATCTAATAAATTTCCCAGAATGCTCGGGCGCTTTCCGGCCCCCACATTCCACTCCCAAAAAACAGTTTCAATCGCAATTTTTGTATACAAAACTTCCCCAAGTAGGGACGCGACCCACTCTGATTCTATTCGCTCCTCACATGTGATTGATCTTTGTCAGACATGGAAAATAACGAAATCCCCGCGATCAAACCTGCAAAGTAAAAATAAATCGTTTGCTTTTTCAAAAGATTACAATCTGCGTTGCCGACTGATGAGCAGAGCCTCGAAGGCGTAAAAACACGCCTAGCAGGCAGCCCGTCGCGTGGCGCATCATGCACCATTAAGGAGGGTAGAGCAGCTGAGAGCAGCAGAACAAAACATTGGAATGTCAACAACAGTCTGCTACGTTCGAGGACATTTTCCAAGCTGGTTTTCTAGCTAAATAGTTTTTTAATACAATGTGGTACGAAGCGTTACCCGCTCTCGTGATCATTGGAGGGCTAACTGCTTCTTATCAGTTTGCGAGCGTTTTCCTCTCGAAAGCCATGTATGGCATTGTAAGTAAACAGTGTTTATGTAACGTTTTGAGGTTGTGAAGTGATTACATAGAGAATACATCGTCTATTGTCTTGGAAAAATTAGTTGATGAAGGGTTTTAATAAGTGTTTTGTATCCGTAAAAGTAATGGATCTCGGGGTGTAACCAAAGTTCTCAATAATAGAGTGAGTTAGGAAGATTACTATTTCTTTCACTGTCACTTCTCTGTATCATCAGAGCTGAATAGTCAGAAAATGTGTATCAGAAAATAGTCTAGGCTTCACAATCTCCTTTACTTTCACTATCAATCTATTGTCATCAATAAAAAAGAATTCTTATGTGAATATCACAGACATGTGCATGGAATATATGAGCTCCATCAGATGTTCAGAACAAATAAGAGTCATTATCACTAATTGCTACCCCTCCCACCAAGATATCCATAATCCTTCTATTGGAGCAGTTTCAAAATTTGTAGATGTCTGGAAGAGAACAGGGTATAGTCGATCCAACTTTTTGAGCAACTGATGTGGGCGATTAGTGAATCTGAACATACTTATCAAAATTCTTCTTGTGTGAGATATGTCGACTCTGTGTGTCTGTGTGTACTGCCACGACTGTTCTCTGAGGTTATCCCACTAAGAAATCCCCTTTTGCCACCACTGAAAAATGATAGAAATTGGAGTACAGTGATTAAATAATAGTTTGGTCACAAAACTGAATTTCTGTTCACTAGTAACATATTCGTCCTTCCGTAACATGTCAAGGAATCTGCTTTTTACCAATTTTGACAATTTTTTGTTTCCTACACATCTCGAGTAAATCCATTCTTAGATTAATAACTCCTATATTTATGAATATCTATTATGACAAATTTAGTTCAATCATTTTCTGCAGCCATACCAAAGATTCCAGAAAGATTACTGGCACCGACAGATGTATGCAAGAGATGAAAGAATTGCAGGAGCTGGTTGGAAAACAGCGGTAATGTATTTTCATCACAACCTCTCAAAATTGATTGAGTCAACAATTAAAGTGCGTGTTGATTGGTTGCACTCCCCAATGAAAAAATTGAAAAACTTACCTCCAACCAATCACTGCAGATAATATTTTATAATTACAGTAGAACTTGTAAAGTTGGACACTCCCTATGTTGAGCACCTCATTAAGTTGTACGCCTTTCATCGGAACCGAAAAAAATTACATTGGTTCGAATGGGAATTTTTCCTCGATAAGTTTTACCCCTCACTAGGAACCCAGAAATAGTATTTCAATGTATGAAAACCTTCAAAGTTGGACATTTCAAATTATATGACACATACTTGAACGTTCATCAGCTCACGTTATCAGAATAAGTCTGTATTGCCTACTGACCATCTCATAATATGATGTACGCACATACATGTTGTAAGAAATGTAAACAACCACGCTTGTAGTTGGGTGTCTCTAGAACGATCATTTTGAAATGCTTCAAGAAAGCAGGCTTCCAGAATTCACAGAATGACATCTTTTAAGAAAATTCTATGAGAATGCTGAAACAAGACGACATGGTTGATGATTGAATTGTTCAATTTTCTTTACAGATGTTCGAATGTGATATCTGGAATTCTCTAGCATGACTCAGCTATCTATCGAATCCTCAATGAATTATACATATTACGGATATTTTGATTCATTTATTCAATATTCGAAATGTCGAGCGGTTAAGTGATGACATGATTGGGAATTGCATTGTTTAATTTTTCCATACAGATAGTCGAAGAATGTAACTTTTATCCTCAAGTATGAGTCATCTACTAATTTTTCAGTAGATGAGTGTTTATATTATGGATGTTTAGATTTATTCATTGAATGACTTGACGTTACGATGAGTTGATTTTTTGGCATGTCCCTGTATGTTGGACACCTCGCTCTATAACGGACACTCTTCTTCGGAACCAAACTGTCCAACTCAGACAGGTTCTACTGTAAAATCAACAATATTCATATTTAATAATATTTAATAATTAATATATTTGGAATGTTATAATTTATTCTGCCCTCAGTTTGCTCACGGCGAGTCAAAGAGGCAAAAAAGTCGAAGGTGCGCAAACATGGGATATTCTTGTGGGGTATGTTTCAGGGGTGTTTCAGGAACAGTTTGCTACAAGAATCAAATCATCCGCTTGGGGTTTTCAAGATAAAATCGATATTACCATTTTTCGCTACGTTTGTGCAAATGATCACCAAGATGATCACTCTCCAGAATTTAATACTCTCTTTCCTTGGCCTATTATTAATCATCAAAGTCAACAGGGATTATACGAGTTTAGCGTTTCAACACGTTCGCTGCGACGCGATGTTTCTTCGCAACTTCACTTCGGTCATAAACTGAATCTTCGCAATTCAGAAGCAACTCCCATAGGGAGCTGGACTCTTTTTTGGCTGATTGTTGACACCCTTGTCAATTGACCCACCACAACAGATTTTTTTGGAAGAATTTTCCGAACAAGTCTGAGTCGGCAAAGATTGAAAAATGAACAATCGCGGGTCCCGTCGGTGGGGCCTGTCGCAGCGAACGTGTTAAAGTCTGATCTCTTGAAATAAATGGACAGGAACTGCAATAGATGCAGTAGCAACGATTGAATCTCATTTTAACGCGAAATTACTATGTACTCATTTCGCACCGAGTAGTTTATGAGGTTGTAGCTCGCTTCTGAGCGATTGGTTTCCAGCCTGAGCTGCAGGTCGAAATAATCACTCGGAAGCGAGGAACCTCATGAACGAGTTGTTGCGAATACTTGTCATCACTCTAACCTAAAAATGCCGCGTTTAAATAGGATTTTTAGGGTTCTCGTAATGAAAAAATACGCTGCTAAAAGTGATTAGTAGAATGCTTCCTCAAAGCGATATATGCAAAAAACTTGAACGAATCACACAGCCATTATAATCATAATATCAAGTTGTACATGAAATTTGACATTTTTGCTTACATCATGATGAAATAGTATATTATGATACAAGGGCGCAAACGATGGTATTCGCACTTCAAGTGACTTTTTTAGGCCCGAGCCGTAGGCACCCTCGCCTCCTAAATAGTCACGAGAAAGCGAAAACCGTTGCGCCCGAGTATCATACTATGTTTTTGATTTTCTGTGAGCAAATGAAAAGCGACAAACAGTGTGCAAAAGACTCATTTGCGCACAGACGATCAAAAACTACATTATAATTGTTGTACATGTTATACATATTTATTTCATGAATATTAAGATAAATCTCACAAATAACATGTTTTTACAAAAAAATAAATCCCACAGCTAATATGTTTTCACAAAATATCGTAAATCAATACAATGATATGCATTAAAAACTTCATATGAATAATGTTTTTTGAATTCAAAATGGATTTGGGGTGAACCAATCGATTTAGAATCGAGGGAAAGTATGTCTTTAGGTTATGGAAATTGAGATGAATGATAAGCTGATGAAGTTATGAGGAAAACATGAATATTAATAGAAAAATTGAATTATATTCCGAGTTATGCCTTTGAGAAAGCATCTAAAAGAGATTTGAGCCACCTAAAGGCAGGTTTTCTCAACAATATCTATAATTTGATGGAGACGGAATTTTGATACGGTGGATAAAACGATGGTATAACTGGAGTTTTTGGCGAAAATTTTCGTTTTTCGGCAAAAGTTTCATTTGAATAATGCTTCACGACATTCAAAGTAATTTGGTATCAACCAATGGATTTTGAATTAAGGAAGTGTATGTCTTTAGGTCATTGAAATTAAGATAAATGAGTGGTAGAGGAAGTTATAGGGAAAACATGAGTATTAATAAAAAAATTACCGTATATTCTGTGTTATCCATTTGAGAAAGCCTAGCGGAGAGATTCGAGCCACTTAAAGACAGGTTTTCTCAAAAATATTTATAATTTGGCGGAGAGAGAATCTTGATACGGTGGATAAAAGGATGGTATAACTGGAGTTTTTGGCGAAAATTTTCGTTTTTCGAAAAAAAACTTCATTTGAATAATGTTTCACGACATTTAAAGCAATTTGGTATCAACCAATCGATTTTGAATTGAGGAAGTGTATGTCTTTAGGTCATTGAAATTAAGATGAATGAGTGCTAGAGGAAGTTACAAGGAAAAGATGAATATTAATACAATTGTTGTGCTATTTTTTGAGTTATTTTCTTGAGGAACCTCTTTAGAGCGATTTGGCTCATAAAGACTGAAGTTTTTTGGATAAAATCTAAAGTTTGGTCGAGACAGAATTTCGATTTAGTGGGTTTGAAAATGATTAAGATGAAGTTTTTGGTGAAAATTTCGATTTTTTCGAAAATTTGAGGTCTCTGAAGATTAATTTCTCGCTTCGCTCGACAGACAAACTGTCCTAGTGCCCAAAGTGGGCTACCGCACTCAGTATGGAAATATACTATTTTGCAATTTCGTAAGCACCCAAACATCGGAAAACTGCAGAAAATAACTTTTTCCTCCTATACTTTCCTTGTGAAACTGGAGATTATACTTGAGCATTACGTTGTCAAGTTGCCCTATCGGCACTGTTGGTAACTGCTAGAATTGTTGAAATTTACGAGTACACATCAGGTGAGTGATGGGTCGCTGAGGTCTCCATAACTGCGTAGCCCAGCGTTTCATGATTCTCAAATGGTCGTTATGGAAAATTTCTTTAAACGCCGTAGAGAATACTGTTACCACCACTAAACCCGAAAGATTTTTCGAATACTTGAGGTATGGTGATAGTCAATCGCAGGATTCAGTATCATAGACATGAGTTATTTTCTATTATCAAGACTAGCCTTGCTCACAAGAGATTACTCGCAAATTATATGTATGTTGTGGTCAACAGAAAAATCCAATTCGTTCCATAGTTTAGAATCGAAGTCCACGGGATAGTTTATTACAATTGTATCGATTCCTTCAGACTTCTTGGTCTACCATGGAATGAACTGAATTATTTCCGTTGTTACTACATACATATAATTTTGCGTGTGATTTCTAGTGAGCAAGCCCGATTATTTTGAGGAAAACAAAAAATTCGAGTTTATAATGATAAATCAGCAATTGACTCAACATCAAACCTCAAGTATTTGAAAAGTGCCTCGGAATCTTTGGTAGTGGTGGCAGTCTTATTTTCTCCGGTGAGTAGGGCCACTTCTTGCCAGAACCATGCAAGAGCCATTAAATGCTGGGCTCTGCAGTTTTTAACACTTCAACACCCCATCACTTACCTGATGTGTACTCGTACATTTCAACAACACTTGCAGTCAGGTACCGATAGTGCCAATGAGACACAATTCTCAAATAACGTTCGAGAATGATCTCCAGTTTTGCAAGGGTAGTATAAGGGGTAAAAGTTATTTTCGCGTTAAAATGGGATTTACTCGTTGCTACCGCATCTGTCACAGCTCCTAACCATGTATTTCGAGAGATCGGACTTTATTATAGAGCTAAATTCGTAGTTTTTGTTGTCTTTGATGATTGATTACAGGCCAAGGAACGTGAGTATCAAAGCCTGGAGAGTGGTCACTCCCACAAACGGAGTGAAGATCGGAAAATACAATTTTATTTTGAAAACCCCAAGCGGTGGTTTCGATTCTCGTTGGAAATTGTTCCTGAAACACCCCCGAAACATACCCCACAGGAATATCCCATGTTCTCGCAGGTTTGACTTTTTTGTCCCTTTGACTCGTCGTGTGCTTGTTTGGATCATTTTTTGTGTAGATAAAAAACTTCATCGTTGACAGCATCACCCTCACTACCAATCGCTTTATGCGATGAATTGTTTGAAACGCACAAATGCAAAATGAGTATCTTATGGAGAGTAAATTATTATCTCATCCCGTTCTGGGCTGGGAGTCGTCCACAATGGTTCGGAAAATACTTCAAACATAGAGATACACGATGCCAATTTCATTTGATTACGTTCTTACTGAAACGCTTCTTCACTACGCGCGTGCATTCATTTAGAAAGGATGTTTTCTTCTCTCACGTCAGAAGTATTACAGAGAGTGTTGTTATTTATATATGGACTAAGAAGTTGTTTTCGAAACAATATTGAAGCCCCTAGTGCTCAATTTAAAAAATGACATTCTGAATTCGATGGAGCATAAATAATTCAGCAGAGACAATCCAGCGAGATTTAAAAGGGTCGAAGTATGAAATACTGCTTCAGAGTGAGGAATGATCTTTTCCTTGCTCACTTTTTGTTTTGGTCCGAAAGTAGCGATTCGAGAGAGAGAGGCGAGGCATTTGGAACTCGGGAATGCCTCCGATTGCCTCTACGCATGATATTCGTACATTACGCTTTGTTGAGCATTCCAATTTGTATGAAGCTAGTTGCATACATAACCAATATCTCTATGGTTGCTTATTGCACTCACGTGTTGAACTCATTATTAAATATTGCGTGCTGACTATTCAATTTTTATCTCACAGGGCCTGGAGAACATCAAATAAAGGATAGAGCTCGAAGAATAAGAAGTGTTAGTTAAAGGATTCTTCGAATATTCAGAATGAGTATGCCGATGAAATTTCAATTCGACGAGCGATATTGATATAGTGTTGGATATCGAAAAATGGGGGAAATGTCATATTTAAATATGCGATAATAAATCATGTTCGAACATGAATTGATGTATTTGTGGTTGCTAGAGATCAAGTAAATAGGCATCAATGATATTTGACTTCTCATCTTTTCGTCCTTTTCATTATACTTGGTGAGCGGAATATCGTCTATCCACGCGATCAGAATTGCTCGGCGAGGGTTTCGTAAATGCAAGGCGTCCGATCGATGGAACCTGGTGCGAAATTACATGCGCACACATCGGTCTGATTCGCAGGGAGGTGAGTGACGCTATAACAAAACAACTAACAACCAACTTTTGCGTGTAGCTCAGAACTTTGGTCCGAAACATCTGCAACGCGAGAATATCCTGCCGACACAGACAACCGGCGCGCGGCGTCTAGGGTACTATGGGGTACTAAGCGGAGGAATAAAGCACGTGTCCCTTGCATGTCCGCGAGCGCATCGTTCGCCACAACCCTCGCACTCGCGCCAAATTACCTCCGTTATCGATTTGAAACGAGGGGCTCCGATGAGAAACTCACCATTGTGAATCAGCTCTTGTTCGCGCCACTTTATGCACGTAAGTGTAATAACACCGGCCATGTAATCACGATTCCTTTCTTCTAACGTCATAGCAACCGACTCAAAAATACAGCGACGACCCACCTCACCGCTGCACAGGACAAGCATAGCAACTTGTTTTCATAATGGTGTGTTATACATTATATTCTCAGTGTAAAGGGACTCTTTTTCTAACATAATTAGAAACCGGACTTTTGTGTCATAATGCTTTTTTCGTGATGTTACTGCACGATTAATTACAAGATGTAAGTTTTCATTGGAAAACTGTGCAGAGCTTTTTTCCCACCAAAGCATCAATATTTACCTCCGCATGTCAAAGTTGATAAACTATCATGTTCATAGCCAACTCACGCCCCTATTTCCATACATTTTGTTCCTACCGTGAAATATGAATGATCCCATAGGAATAGGGCATACCCTCCGCGATCAATTTGAAATCCTCAATTCGGTATTGGAAATATTAAACGGAATTTTAAGTGAAAAAGATGTAGCTCTGGGTGAAAAAGCTGCAGATACTATGGAAAAGGATAAAAGTTGCAATTCTTGGGAAAAATCAATAGAGTATACAAAGTGGCTAGCAGTCAGCAGCTTCAAGATGTACAAATCGACAACCGTGACCGGTGTGCATCTCCAACTTTGGTTGGGGTGGAGCGATCTCTTCTCTTTACAACCGTATCCTCACCAATAGAAGAAAATTCGTCCGAGACTAATGCGGAAGTATACATAACTAAAAGTTTTACTAAATAAATGACCTTTGATCTTTTAATTCATGTATTTCTGAAACATTTATAACTGCACGATTTGAAGATTTTTACTGCATGTTACAGCGCATTTTTCCAAGTTTTTACTGTACCGAAACCCCAGTCTCTTACCTCGAAGTTACTAGTCAATACTGCCGTCGGAAGGAAGAAGGTCGGTAACTTCCTGCAGTCACTTTTTCACAATCAGACTTATAAGTTTTCAACGTTTGCCACGCTATCCAAATTTGACGACTTTCAATGATGATATCTAATTTCGGAAGCATTTTCATTATTCTATCGAATGACGTTGAGGAATTTCATCAAAATTACTTGTGAAGCCATGAAGTAGTCAGTTACGTCCTTTCGTGTTACGGAAAACACGGCTGAATCCGTGGCAAGATGGACGTAACTGCTCGGGAAATACATCAACTCGACCGTAAAATGCGAATCTAAGCATAATATTGAGAGCTACTATTTCTATCGAGGTTTGGGGACCCAGACGGATCGACCAGTTCATGGAATAAATTCAATTTTTAGGTATCCTGATGACGCATTCCTTAATATGCCTTCATTATCCTTCAGGCCAGCTCAAAAGGTAGAATAGAGGATGATCCAGAATACCCAAAAATCAAATTTATTCCATGGGTATGGAGAGCTTCCCGACTTTTTGTGCTGTTAATTAATGTGAAGGATAAAATTCAACTGACGGTGGTCATTTAACCCTAAAGTGGAATTTGTCGAAGTTAAGCTTCAGAGGACAGGATTTTCATCCCAGATAGATGGGGTTTACCCTTCGAGACAGCCATTTCATGATGAAAATTTTCCGTCCCGCAAAAGTAACTTCGATGCAATGAAGGTATGAGTTTATATTACATGAATACTTCAGCTAAATTACTAGAAATTCAAGTTGCTATGGAAAAACCTGATATTTATTGCAGGAGTCTGAACCGTTTTCGCACAGGGTACCTATATTGAAGTAAGAGTCCGCGCAAAACGCGCAGTTGCTCAGATGCGAAATTTTTTCTCGCGAGTGAAGAATGGTAATTGATTTTTCGTGTCAACCACGGAAATGATCTGCTCAGGATTGTTTCGATCGAGCAACCTTCTATGCACTGCTCATCAATTCAACGTGCCTGAGTACTAAATAATACCCGAGATAATACTTTTGTGTTATTAGCCTGTTGATAATGACACAAATATCACACATGCTTCCATATACTTGAACTTTTGTGAACTTATCCTTGAATTTTTGGAAACGGTTTCGAATGGCTCGTGATGAGATTTTGTTGAGATGTGCAGGATGAGTTGTTGTATGTCCTGATCACCTTTTTTGCACGATGACTTCACCAAGTAGAATCAAAATATGATTTGATTAGAGTATTTCGATAACTTATGACAACGCGCCTCCCTCCCTCAAACTTGGCGTAAGTTTTGACCACGATGCTTAGGTATTGAGCTACACATCAGCTAACTATAAATATATTCACCCATTTTTACTAATCTTGGGTGGATCAATGAGTTCAGACAATCAGCAGATGTCTCCAGGCGTTCAAGTAGCTATCAGAAAATTTTGATTCATTCACCGAAGATGAGCAGAAATGGTCAAGGGATTATCAGTTGGGCGCCTGGTGCGTATCGTTCAATGCTCAAACATCATAGTCAAAATTTACGCCAATTTTGTGCAAGGAAGACATGATGTAAGTTATCAGAATACTCCACCAGAATCATATTTTCCTTCTATCCAGTAAGGTCACACACGTCACCTTGGACTTGTGTATGAAAGTGATTGATACATACACATATTGCTACGATTTTGAGACTTGGGGACTAGCTCGGCTGTACAAGAACTTGAGAATACGTGTGATGTCATTTTCGACAGGCTGCAGGTAACACAAAGGCGTATCCAGTAAGAGGGCACGTTAACATAATGAACGGCTGGCGAGGGGTTCTATGCAGATCGATCGAAACAGTCTTGACGATTTCCGTGGCCGCTACGAAAAATCAATAACCATTTTACGAGCGCGAAAATGGAAATTTCGCGCGTGAGCGACTGCGCATTTTGCGCGGAAGTTTACTTCCATAAGTACCCAAAGATCACTGTTTAATACAAGAATGGACAAAATTTTCCTGCGTCGTCGAAACTTGATTGCTGATATCCATTTCAAGTAATCACAGCTCCAATTTTACGTTGATTCCCTGCACACGATGTATCGGAAGTCCAATTTCTCATTCACCTTTCGTCACGATGCTCATCTCTGCACAGACGTATGTACATTACTTACATTATGTCAAGCGAGATTTGGTTGAAGCATGTTGGACAAAGAATAAGAAATGAGTGCAGCCGGCCTAGGGCCGAGCCAAGGAATATAATGGGTTCTATCGTATTAGGCTTCGAAGAGGAGGATGAGGCGCAGCAAGCATCAGGTTGTCTATGTAAAAGTTGCCATCGTCGTCCGCGCCCGCGCCGTGACAAAGGGAACAAAGGTGCGCGGCCAGATCGCAACGCAAAAGCTGCGGCGGAGTAGATCGCCGCGGGGCCCGGTTGGAGCAGCGACATCCTCAGCGACGAGTCCTATACATTCCATCCGGGGGTGATGAGCTAGAGCCCGTATTGCCTTTAACACTTTTCATCGTACTTGCTTTATTACCCGCGTTCAGGACTTGTTGTGTACGGGCGCACATAGGTACATTCATGCACGCTCGAATCCGAACAACTGCGAACAACGCAAAGCGCGACAATGGGATTGAGGCAGCCATCCGGCTCTCTTTCTGACCTTTCCTGCGCCACGCGACCCGACACTCAGACAGGGGATGCACAAAGACTCCATGCGCCTTGTGCACCCCTGATTCTTATAGCGCGCGAACCAATAAAATTCCTTGATTCGACGAGCTATAGCTAAAGTAAAATATCCTTGTAAGGAAAACGTGCCGCATTGCACGTACGTAATTGTGCGTCAATTTTTGAATTTCGAGCGCCCTGAGAGCGTTATAATGTCCATAGTGCGATGTGCCGGCCACGAGATTTGTTAGACGCCATCAACTCGGTTTCATCGAGTGGCCCAAGACAGACCTGATTGGTTCCTGGCAGGGCTCTTCTACGACGAGATCCTCACAGAATAGATCATTCGATCAGCGAAAGCTGAACGTTTGGCTAGCGATCGATCGATACGGGTGAAAGTCTTCGTATGGCAACGACAGGTTTCCGGTACACGAGCTTTCCCCGCCGATCGCTGCCAACACATAACTCTTTTTACAACAGGAAAGCAATTTATTTTGAGATTTCCCGGACACCTTTTTTATCGACAATATACTGCAAAATTTATGGTCTTTTGCGCGTAAGTCGAGAAGTTTTGGTCCGAGAGGAAAATTTCCCGAACAAAAAATGTTGCATTTAATATCGTAAACATGATACACGCGAAGGATTGTTAAAACTAACATTCGTCGTTGCAAAAAGCGAATTTGTTTATTTACAATTCGGCATAACTTTGACTTATGAATGAAATTTTCAAAAGTGAATATGCCACTCATTTCATTATATTATCAAAAATAGAAAAGTATTGTAGACATTTTTCTCTGAACCTATTATATCTTGAGTAATTTTTTATGGAAAGGAGAATCCTAGCGCATGGCGTCAAGCATAACGTTCTGCAGCAGTAGTGCGCACTCTGAACGCTTCGATTGATGCCATGCGGTGGTCTTCTTCTTTCCATCAACAATCACTCAGCAAATAATGGGTCTAGAGAAAAATGTCTGGAATCCTTTTTTATTTTCAATAAAATAATAGTACGAGTGGCATATTCACGTGTGATAATTTCATTCATAATCGAAAGTTATACCGAATTGTTATAAACAAAGTCGCTTTTTGCAACGGCATATTGTGAATCTCGTAAATTATTGCATGTATCAAGTAAACAATATCTCCTCTCCCTCACTCCACTTTTTCCAAAAGTATAACTTGGCGAGTATGGCCATCCTTTCTCCCTATCACTTCATCTGGGACCAAGAATTGAATTTCAACTCTTGAGGGTCATGAAATCAGGGGAAACATGTCGAGTAACTATTTAGCAAAATTTAGCAAAATTTAAACATGAAACAAATGGGTAGAAAATGAAAAATATTAATTTCAACTCTTGAGAGTCGTGAGATCAAGAAAAGTATGTCGAGTAATTGTTTTGCAAAATCTGAACGTGAAACGCATGGAAAAGGATTGATTACATTACGATTTGACTTTGTCGGTAATTTTGACTCAACTTGAGTTTCTCACCATCTCCTTCGTTTATGAAATGTAATGAAAATAATTCATTCAGACCATTGAGAAGAAAAGGAAACCAGAAAATTCCATCTAGCATTGATCGGTTCAGTTTAAAATTCAGTAGAGATGGTGAGTAACTCAAGATGAGTCAAAATTACCGACAAAGTCAAATCGTAATGTAATCAATCCTTTTCCATGCGTTTCACGTTCAGATTTTGCAAAACAATTACTCGACATACTTTTCTTGATCTCACGACTCTCAAGAGTTGAAATTAATATTTTTCATTTTCTACCCATTTGTTTCATGTTTAAATTTTGCTAAATTTTGCTAAATAGTTACTCGACATGTTTCCCCTGATTTCATGACCCTCAAGAGTTGAAATTCAATTTTTGATCCCAGATGAAGTGATAGGGGGAAAGGATGGCCATACTCGCCAAGTTATACTTTTGGAAAAAGTGGAGTGAGGGGGAGGAGATTTCAACACTTGGCTATGGTAATGACTGAATATCCTGAGATTGAAAAACATGCTGTAAATAGTAGCATGTAGGAAAACAAAAAAAAATTCTATGTATCTCATCCATAAAAATCATTCTCCTAATTAACACTAGTGTGCTTCATTCCAAGATGAACATTTTTTGATCATGAACAAAGAAAAATCTGGAGAAGGACAACTTTGTATTTTTGATAGCAAGACTCTTGAAATTAGTTCATGGAATTGACTTGAGTTGATGCGAAGACTCCTAACCCACTTGTGATGGTGCTTGCAAGAGAAAATTTTTGGATCACGAGGAACTTCTAGATTGTGAAAATTCCCCTGATGATGAACTACATCCACTCTTCAGCAAGAGAGCATACTAAATATCAGAGTGAATAACTAATAACTAATTGACAACTGAAACATAGAATTTTGACACTACATATGTTGTTCAACATTTTCCAAGGACCAAAAACTGAAACAAATTCCATGTAGCACATTGGTAATTCATAACACATCAAGAAGTTAGAGCAATTCGTGCGAACTCATTCTGAGGGAAATGAAGGTTCAGTAGCATTATGTGATATGTGTTTGAATGATCCTCAACATACTTCCAGATAGATGATGTACGGATCCAGTTTGTTTAGTGATTGACAACTCAAGTAATAACTTTTTCAATTTGAACTTACCACTTCCCACCAAGAGCGTAAAAGTGCCTTTCTTTCTTCGTAATACTCTTGATGAAACAGGTGAACCCTGTACAACTTTCTTATCCTATTCAGAATTTAGTGCCAAGGAAGTAAAATCCATATACCATATGAGAGTAAGAGTCTAGCTGAGACCTTTGGGTTAGAGTATTACGCAATGGACATATCATATTCAAAAGTAATAACCAGAGCAACACCAAATATCAGTGCTTATATATCACAACAACTGTTCTTGGACAGTCGTCAATTGACTGACCTGCCTTACAACATCTAAATGTGAGAGACGATCCCTCTTAATGTGTTGGACATTGACAGGTCTACGAAAAGCAACACGAAGGATATTCTATTGGTCACACTCTTCTTCAACTAGAGTGGTTTATCAAATTTTCTTTGAGATGCACAATTTTTCAGAGTTGGGTCTCTCTGAAGAATTGAGGAAACTGAAAGTCAATACACGGCTGAAATGTAGATTGACACTGGCACTCATTTTTCCTCACGATCAAATCCTAAATTTTCCAAATATTTTTGAAGATCAATTCTTGACCCTGCACAACAGCGAGAATAACACACATTTTGGCCTTTGGCCTTTTATTCTTATATCACTCCGGACAAGAAAACCCACAACAATAAGTAGCTCATTATTCCCTCAACAACGAGAGCTGATTTCTACAAGCTCGCTGCAGGCGGTGCTACGATTGGCTTTCAATCTCTGCTTCAAAATGGTCAGAAAAGTTACATGTTACTGCAACAACATGTTATTGCTGGAGCGGAATAACGCCTTCTGCTACACATGCGGTTGCATCAAAACATCACCCGTGTGTTCTCGCGGTCGATCGTCCCGCGTGGTCGACCCCAACAATCGATTGTGTTCGACTTCGAGTGTCGTAACGCGGCTGAAATCTTGACGCGAAAAAATTGGGAAGGGGCGAAATTAGTTAGTAAGATATTTTGGCACTAAACGCTGTCAGCGGCGAAATGACTTGCCAATATCCTTGTTGAGGACCGAAATAACGGGTTCAGAGGGAATGAGACCCTCCTGAACCCAGAAAAGCATGAAATAAGTAAGTTCGAAAAAATGTGTGAGGTTAAAACGGCCCAACTCAGCGTATATAAGGCACGGCAGCCGTGCGCGCGCTCTCTCTCTCTTTCTCACATGTTCTTCTCTTTCATATACTCGCCAGCAAGGCGCTGCCGCGCCTTTTGATCGAATGTGACATTTTTTATCTGAAAAATTTTCTTCTCCGACCAAACGTTCTCTACTTATGCATGAAAAGACATAAATTTTGCAGTATCTAGTTAAATAAAAAAAAGGTGACACGATTTTCGGACAAAAATTGGATATGTATTTGTAATCAGCAAATAAAGATGAATCTATTGCAGAAAACCGCGTGCCGACCTCGATTTTGCTACAAAACCTATAGCTGTCTTATCAGACAGCGAACGTGTCAAGTCTATCGACTTATATGTACAAGCCAGTTTCGGTATACAGCTTGATTTCGACGAGCTAGAGCAGAATTCCCGTTTTAATCTCAATTTTCGTTAGAAACATAAAATTGAGGGCAGATGGATGCATTACTCCACTTGTACTCAAAATTTTCCAACGTATTTCAGCTCATTTTGAAGCTTATTTCAAAAGCTACAAGTTGAGCTCAAATACGCCTGATTTGAGCGATTCCAAGTTAAATCATCACAAGTTTGCGTGATAAAAATGAATCTCCGTGTTCGTAATCATACTATATGTATCTTCCACCTCATACTCATGAAGTAATGTAATGATAATAGACGAGAGATAGTCAAAAGGGTACACAGTGATTTTTTGACTTGAATGAAGTCAGAAAAGGAGTAAATGTATATGATCAAACATCTTCTTACCATCCGTTACTAGGAAGCCAGGAATAATATTGGAAGCGGACAACAGCCAATATCATGATTTAGAGGAGCTCTTGTCAATGTGTGCATATGTATTAGAAGCATGTTAGTAATAGTATCGATCCAACATCTTAGATAATAACATGTCCATGGGCTCGCTGACTTAGATAGAGACCCGAGTAAAAAGGAATCATATATGACCATATATAGCCATATATGGATATGTATGATTATAAGGTAAGTGTACCCGATTGGAACCCGCATATGCCAATCTCACAACTGCATGAACACTCGTTGACCTTCGCGCAATTTTTCGCGCAATGTTCGTTAAGTAAGAATATGAGAAAATAAGTGGCTCAGGTCCACCCTCATTCATTTCTGCGTTTCCCAGATAACTTGGAGTGGTTTTTCCATTTTCCATGTTTGCAAAGCTAAGGAATTATCGAGAAATTTGCGTTCGGTAATACCGGTGCCAAATTTTTTGGGTCAGACCAATCTCAATGTACTTCGACACATTCGATTCTTTGTCACAAGACCTCCAAAATACGCTTTTTAGAAATGCAAAAATCCGATCTGGAGCTACTTTATGTGCAAAACACGGAGATGATTCGGTGACCGAGAAGGCTGACATTGGACTATACCCAACATGCTTCCCTATAGTTATCTCGAAAATGCGTGTAGTACGACTCACTACTTTCCACCACTCAGAACGTGTTCATCGTGGCAAAATAGGTCGGAAAGAGTGTTTTAGACTGGCGAAAAGCTTTGAATGTGATACCACGGCGATGAAAATGGATGGAAACGATCTTGTGCACTTCATCGCCGATTGACATCGTTTGAGACGATGGGGGCAAGCTGGATACATACTTTTGCAGAATCTCAAAAATCACTTTTTGGAAAAATTGTGATAGTTCGACTGTTTGGTCAAATCAGACGTACTTCAACTCATTTCGAAGGTCTTGAGACGAGCTTTGACATGAGCTAAAGTACGTTGAAAAAATTGATGTAGACTAGGGTTGTTGAGAAAATGGTTTAAAGGGGGCAAGCTGGGTACACTTACCTCGTGTGACTATGGAAGTATGACGACTTTATTTAATAGCTGGCTAGGGCGATTGAACGTGGCAAGAGGCTCACTTTGATCGGAATCGAAAGTAGGATATTAGCCGGGTCTCCGGTATAGACCTTTTGTTGGTCCGTTGGAAATAGCGAGGTGACAGGTGACTGCACCAATGTGGAGGGGGTTTGTTCCTAAAAAGTTTCCACCCAAGGTGGACATTGTGCGTTTTTTCAGAGCGGATCTATGCGTTTTTTAAATAATTAGTTTTCGGTGTACGTCCGTCGTGCTCTAGTGCCAGGGTGCTCATTCGAAAACTTCTTCAGTGCACTGAAAAGTTTTTGGTGATTCGCTATTCTGTAGAAATGGGCCCAAATCTATCCTGGAATCTGGATTAATCAGGACCTTGGCCCAAACACGGATACTTCTCACCTGGGCACACTAAGTGCCCAGTCCAAGATTATACCACGCTCTGTCCGAGGTGCTGATTCACCCAAAATCCAGAATGAATTTGTGCCCGTTTGTACAGAGCAGAGAACTTCACCAAAAACTTTCCAGTGTGTGAATTTTTACTTTTTACCGCAGATCTGGGGTCGGCACTTGGTTTTCCGCGAAGTTTCACATATGAGAAGGTATTTTGGAGAGCCTTTGTGACTCATTGAATAGCTGGTGAGAGAGGAAATGGGGGAAAATAATCAAAAACGAGGTTTTGTTGGCAAGGATTACCATTTTTCGGATCTAGGTCACAGTTAATCATCAATATCAGTTTGAATCCGAATCCAGCAGCAATTTTCACGACGGAAATGATGTCTTTGGGTACTTATAAACCTCAATGGTGTTCTAGCGTGAGGCTCAAACATGTTAGGACGAGAAGAATCTTCAGTGTTTTCGACATCTTTTTTTGAAAAATGTCGGCTCGTGACGGCACGGTAGAAATTTTTTTTCGGTATATATAGAAGTAAGTTTCTCATTCTTTGGTCATGAAAAACGATCTAGAGGGCGCTCGTAAGATGAAAAAAAAGCTGAGAAATGAGGGACACTGTAAAGGACACTCCTTGGCATTCTTTTCCTTTGCGAGGTACACTCGATGAATACTTTCCAGAACACGCAACCCACCCGTGCATTTCTAACCTAGGGTTGCGTGTTCTTTCAGTGTTCTGGGAAGTATTCATTGACGCCGAGTGTACAAATTGGATCGAAATTGATTCTTACGTCTCATCGACATTTTGCCTTGGATGGTGAAGCAAACATTTTGAGAAAATGGAAAATTCGATGCGATCGGAATAGTATATTATGCGTCGAGTGCCAAAAATCTTTGTTCTTCGCGATAACTTTGTTGGGCGTCGGCTTCGCCAACAAGGTTATCGTGAAGAACAAAGTTTTTCGCACGAGACGCATATGCCGTTTTATACGGCGAGACGTGGAAACACGCAGTTTCCGCGTCGAGTCGTATGAAAAATTTTTCTCGAAATATTCAAGAAAGATACTTTTGCGATACGACATCGTATAGCTCATCAAATTTGGAGTCCGAAATGACTTGTCTGATAATTTTTTCAATTCCTCAATTCTCCAGAGAAACTGATGGAAGATGGCTAATTTTGAGTTTCCTACAACAATTGTCGCAGACATTAGTCGCAACACGTGTTAAGTGATGTTATGTTTTGGAATGCCATATGCTCTTGTCATTGTTTTGGGGCTTAACCAATGTTCTTTTATAGGTTATCCAGCCTCAGCATTCACAATCGAAACTCGTGATCGAGTGGAAATGTCGATCGATCGGCTTGTTGGACTCTTATACGTCGCAGTACGAGAGTCCAACAATGCGTGGAAATTTGCGTGGTAGTCATGCGATCAAAATTCTCTGATGTAGATCGAAATTTGCACAATCCCGCATTCAAACCTCTTAGACAATAGTAATGCCTAGCAGATTCGGGTGATGGGTTTGAATTTCAGACATTTGATCATCCAAATTCTGACTACAAAGTTTGAGAATAGTTTGTATCATAGGTGGTACACAGACTATGGGCACGAGTTGGAAGGATATCTCGAAGCTGGGGGAGTAAAAAATCTGAAAATCCGTGGCTTTACTGCTTCCCCACGAGATCAAAATTCTACAAAGTGGGTGGGTCTTTTGAAATTTATGAACGTGAACCTACTAGGCAGTGGTAATGCGAAGCAGATTCGGATACTGCTTTTGGGTTCTCAACATTTTTTCAACCAAAATTTGAACAGGAAGGCCGAAACAAGTTTGCATCGTGGGTAGACAGATGATAGACAGTGTTCAGAACAGTATCTCATAATAGAGACGTGGATAAATACACGAAAAATTGTAGCTCCAACTGTTCAGTTATAAGATCAAAGTTCTTGAAAGTGGTTCAGTTCTTGGGAAATTCCATTCACGAACCTCTCAGAAATTGGTAATACCAAGCAGATTCGAGTTTTGCTGTTTGAGTTTCAAAGTTCTGTCAGCTTAAATTTGAATACAAAGTTTGGGAAGGTTTGCATTAAAGGTACATTGTAAACATGAATTGAACCGGTATCCAGTACCTGGGAGATGCAGAAGTGTTTGAAAAGAATTGTAGCTTTGATAGCTCATCTATGGCATCAAATTCCTGAAGAATGGGTGGGTTTTGCGTGAATTCCATACGTGACTCTACTAGAGAATGGTAACACCAAGCAGATTTGAGTTTTGCATTTGATTATGGAAGTGCTGTCAGCTCAAATCTGACAAATCTGACTCAAAAGTCTGAGAAAAGTTAGCATCACAATGAATGGTAAAATCTAGTCGCAACAGTAACCCGTAGCTGGGGAGTAGAAAATTAGTTGTAGATTATGATTCCGACGGCTCCGCAATGAGATCACTATTCTCAGAGGGGCGCAAAGGTTCTTGAAAAATTCCACACGTAAACCTATTGAACATCTTCATGTTAAATCCGAGTGTGGAATTTGAGGAGAGCTCACTCACTTACAAGGATTTTGATATTATGGTTTGATCATCCATACCCACGATTTTTTTCTAACATTTTTGCATCTCCCAGCTATCGGATACCACTTCAATTCTTCATTATTCGCCTCCAATGCGAACTTTTACGAACTTCGTAATCAAATTCAAACTGACAGAACTTTCAGACTCAAACAGCAAAACTCAAATCTGCTTGGTATCACCAATTTCTGAGAGGTTCGTGTATGGAATTTTCCAAGAACTCGACCACCTTCGAGAATTTTGATTGCATAACTCAACAGTCGAAGCCACAATTTTTCGTGTAATTATTCATGTCCCTATTATGAGATACTGATCTGACTCGTGCCTTCTATCTGTATACTTCCTGTTCAGATTCTGGTTGAGGAAATGTTGGAAACTCAAAAACAGTATTCAAATCTGCTTAGCATTACTATTTTTCAGTAGGCTCACGTTTGTAAATTTCGAAAGACCCACCCACTTTCTAGAATTTTGATCTCGTGGGGAAGCAGTCATAGCTATAATTTTTCATATTTTCTTACTTCTCCAGCTACGAGATATCCTTCCAACTCGTGCCCATAATCTGTGTACCACCTATGATACAAACTTTTCTCAAACTTTGTAGCCGAAATTTGGGCGATGAAATGTCTAAAATGAATGAGCACCACCTGAATCTGTTAGGCATTCCTATTGTTTAAGCGGTTCACACCCGGGATGAATCAAATTCAGATCTACATTAGAGAATTTTGATCGCATGACTATTACACAGTTTTTTACGCATTATTGGACTTTTATTTTACTGCAGGGTACAAGAGTCCAATGTTAATACTCAAATAAGAATTGAAAAAACTTGCTAAGATCAACAGAAGAGTGTTCTTGTAAAATTTTCATCAAGTGCACCATTCTCGAGTTAAACGTCGAAGCAGGTTTGGAACAACTGGTTCAACATGCTGCAAGGCATATATTTCAGGAACGAAGCGTTCCTGAGGAAAAACGTCTGGATACAAATTGAAAGAAATGAACACAAAAGTGTTCATGTCACATCTCGGTTCAGTGCAATATTTCGTACACTGTAAAAACGTGCATGAATTTCAACCAAAATTTCCAGCCACAGTAGTTGAATACAAGAAAGCGCAGTTGCAATACAACCACCGTAGTTGAATCGAAATTCAAACAGGTGGTTGAAATTTAGCCAACATGAATGAAACTCAATAATCGTTATTGAAATGTGGACGACCGAGAATATTGATTCTTCGTAGCTTAGAATATACATGCAAGACACAAAACTACGATAAATATTATAAGAGTGTAAGAAATTTGAAATATATAATAAAAAAAAATCTAGGAGACTGTGCCCTTCCCTAGATTTTCCGCGTCTAGGGCAAAATACTGACGATGTCAATAACTTTTCGAATGTAAGGAACATCGATGGAACTCCTTAGTTAACTATCGAAATACCTCTGGCAACTTCTTCGATATTTAGTGCCATACCAATAAAATAGTATAGGATATCGAGTTGAAAAAATTCTTCGACTTATGGATACAAAAATTTTCCTTCAACCTGATCCATTGTATGTACCACGACATACAACATGAATTGTATGCTTGAGCGAGGAAATTCAAGGATGCCAGGGAAGACAGTGGATGGAAAATTAAAAGCTTTGGATATAAACAAAACATACATATATTCTTAGTAAGTGTCAACAAAATAAGAACTAATTCAGGTCCGCGGATTTTCGGCAATCGATTTGCACATTTTTTCCAATGTGCAGCTAGAGAACAGTCGATTACCAGGAATCTTGGAAAGTATTTAATAGGCTCTGACATTCATGATCAGTAACATATTCCTAATAACAGTTCGAAACAAAAATTATTCCCCGTGGTCACTAGAGAATTTAACTTCCAAATCGAAAGCCATACAACTTATAATTCATTTCTTCGGTCTTACACAATTCATGAATTGTATGCTCTTGTAGGTTGTGGTACATCTACACACTGATGGCTCAGATTAAAAGGAACTATCTGAAATCGTAAGACTTGAAAGGAACTATCTGCAAATCTCTGGTTAAAAGGAACTATCTAAAAGTATCTGTAAAAAAAACTATCTATTAGTTTTTGTAAAAGGAACTATCTGGGTTTGTCTGATTTAAAAGGAACTATCTGAAAATTTATGTTTTAGAAAGGAACTATCTATGAATTTTTGGCTAAAAGGAACTATCTGTAAATTTTTGGTTACTCTTAAACCAGAAATTCACAGATAGTTCCTTTCTAAAACAAAAATTTTCAGATAATTCCTTAATTTAAGATAGTTCCTTTCTAAAACAGAAATTTTCAGATTGTTCCTCTCAAATCAGACATGTCCAGATAGTTCCTTTTAACCCTCGGCTGGCACACCTAGATGGAGTCCACCCAAGGCCTCCTTCATGAGTACGCCACGCTCGTAATTCAAAGTTTCCCGGGTTCATAGTGACCTCTGTTGGTAGTCAAAACTTGCCACTTACCGACCGCGCACAGAGCGCCAGTTTTAGCGCACTCGCTGCTCCGCCACAGCCGAGCCAAAAACCAACTGGGTGTTCGACACCCAGGTGTGCCAGCTATGCGCGCTATTTTTGAGTGCATTTTATTGCAATTAATGAATTATTGCAAAAAATTTCTAAAAAGGCCTTTCCACTGAAAATATTCTGAAGGACGCAATTTTCAATGGAATGAGCTGAAAATTTACTTGAAACATCTCAAGATCAAGTAGATATGAGAAAAGAATAGTACAGCGGTCGATCTTTCAATGGAGGTCTTCATTCCGGAATATTAGGGGAAAATAAAAATGCTCAATTCATGCGTCGAAATATGTCGCTCAGAATAAATACATTTTTTCCAAGATCTACTCTTGCGCTATTTTTTTCTTGAATTGACTCCATCTCGAGATATCTCAGTTAAATTTTCAGCTTATTTGGATGAAAATTGCGTCCTCTAGAATTTTTTTAGTGAAAAAGGTGATTTTTTGCACTTTTTTGGACATTTGTATTTTTCAAAATCTTTCATTCGACCTTCGTGACTATCTCGGTACAGTGATCCATTCAAAACATTTCAAAGAGGCTACAGAAAAATTCTGAAACCGAAATATTGATTATAGTAGCCACAGCATTAATTTTTCGTCGTGGGTTTAATCCACCCAGGTGTGCCAGCTATGTTATGTGGCAGAAGTGTGCCAGCTAAGGGTTGAGAAAACATTTCTAGATAGTTCTTTCAAGTCTTACGTTTTCAGATAGTTCCTCTTTACTCTGGGCCATCGACATAATCAACTCTTGTACGTCGATTCGTTCGGCTAATCGGTGACCCACATCACTAAGACCCTGGTCATTGGCTATGATTTCTGGGCAAAATTTGAGAGGATGCCGTGCAGTTCAAAGCCATTTAGCTATGTGATACGATATTTTGGCATATATATTTCGGCATATTGTATAACATAGCTAAATGTTGATTTCCGCGGGACCACTGGGTGCCAAAATAGATTTACAGATTTCGAGCTGGAATGAAATTTATGTATGCTGAAATACATCAAGACAGTCAATCAGACGCGTTATTTGATTTGAACCACGTGCTTGAAATTCATTGCTGAATCGATTTTTCAACCACGTGGTTGAAAAATCGATTCAAGCACAGTGCTAGTAGACAAATTTCAAGCAGTGCTTGAAATACTGACTATAAATTTTTTACAGCGTAGTCATGTTCCAAAACACGTTCGTGACCTGTATCGACCACGAATGCAAGGTCGATATCCCTGAAATGCGTCACTTATGGTAAAAAGTACACGAGCCGGAGTTGGAAGACCTTTGAAAGATGAACAGAACGAAATCATAGTAAAGTTTTGATTGAGGGCACCATTCTCGAGTTAAACGCCGAGACAGGTTCGGAACAACTGTTTCGAAATGCTGCAAGGCATATATATCAGGAACGACGCCTTCCCGAAAGAATACTCGAATGATGAAAGATCTTGCAATGGTGAACAAACAATTGTTCCTATGAAAATTTGATCAAGTGCATCATTCTCTAGGTGCACGCCGAGACAGGTTTGAAACTACCGTTTCCACATATTGCAAGTCCAATATCTCAAGAATGGTGCATTGCCGAGTGAAAACACCCGAATACAAATTGAAAGGTCTTGAGAAGATGAATAGAAGTGTGTTTACATCAAATCTCGATCCAGAGCAATATTCCATAGTTACGTGCCAGACGACGTTTGCGACTTCTATCGACCACAAGTGCAAGGTCAATATCCCAGAAATGCGTCACTCACGGTAAAAAGTACATGAGCCTGAATTGAAAGACCTTTGAGATGAACAAAATAAAATCCTAGTGAAGTTTTGGTCAAACGCATCATTTTCGAGCCCACAAGCCACGGAACTAATGTTTACGCTTGCTGCAAGGACAATATCACAGAAATGACGTATCTCTGAAGAAGAAACACTCGACTACAAATTAAAAGATCTTGCAAGGATAGGCAAAAAAGTGTTCATATAATAGTTTGATTAAGCGCGTTTTTTCCGAGTTTTTGACGAAAAATTGTCATTCTACCCCTTTTCCAACAAAAATCGACCTTTCTCCCCCAACTTTGCCAATTCTAATCAAATCTAGATTGCCCACCTCAACGTTATCTAACTTTACATCGAAGAGTTTTCGAATGAGCACCCTGGTACTAGAGCACGACGTAAATTTACCTCCTAAGATCAATGATTTTAAAAATTCATAGCTCCGCTCTGAAAAAACGCACAATGTCCACCTTGGGTGGAAACTTTTTAGGAACAAACCCCCTCCACATTGGTGCAGTCACCTGTCACCTCGCTATTTCCAACGGACCAACAAAAGGTATCCCGGAGACCCTCGCAGAGACCGGGCTAATATCCTACTTTCGGATCCGATCAAAGTGAGCCTCTTACCACGTTCAATCACCCTAGCCAGCTATTAAATTTACTTCCATGATCATCTATAACCATACATGACCATGTATGGCTATATATAGCCATATATGTCCACACTATATATGGCCATATATGACCATATATGGGTGACGATGGTCATATATGATTCCTTTTTACTCGGGGAGTGAACTTCTTTATAGGCGAAAATAAAGCGATACGTCGTATACTCAGGACTCGAGGAAAACCGGAAGACTCGATCGGTATAGATGTGTAGTATTTTACAAGTATATCAGAAAGTCGAAATACGATCTCCAAAGTTATATGAACCAACTCCATCATTGTTTGGATTGTCTTAATGAAACTCATTCAAAAGTATATCAAAAATTAGCCCGATACAGTTATATACTGATGCTATAATGTATAATACATAGTTTACCGACACATAAAGCACGGATTTCGGTCTCTGAGTTGAATTGTACCAATAAAATGCTCAAGTTTTGATTATACGACTGTTGAACTCGATATATCGATCATCCACATCATTTTCCTATACACTCGAGAAAAAATTTTTGGGACCCACCGGCGGGTCCCACAAAAATTCATGGTAAATATGTAAATAAATGTCGAATGTATGACTTGCACTAGGTTTGGCTGTTTCAAATGCAAAAATGCACTTTAGAACGCTCTCGCAATATGGGGCGGGAACGCGATTTTCGCCTTCGCAGCGACGTAATTAGCCTTTGACTGAGACTTCGAGAGTATCCGCGCAAAAGCGGACCACGGTATTGCAGACATTTCTCAGATTGTTTTTCCACTATTCTTAATCGATTCTATGGTCCAAAAAATGATCTTTTCACTCCCTGTGGATTCCAAAAAATTTTTTTTGTTTCCGTGGGGAATATCTTTGTGATAGTGTTTTAAGGAAAAAATACCAATCTTTTTCAGTAAAATGGGTGTAGTTCCAACTTGACTTAAGATACGACCACGCAAATAGTGGCATTCCAAAAATCTATCGAAATACGTTTCGAGAAAATTTCGTTTGAAGCTAGGGACGCCCTCCATGAGCAAAAAGGTGAAAAACAGAAAAAACTCAATTCCTCAAAAACCCAATCTTTTAAAAATCTGAAAATTCATATTTCGATGTAAAATTATGTGTTCTTCCGGAAAAGAACGGTTCCGATCTGTGTTTTTGGGTTCTACGCCATTTGTTTTACATTTTATCAGTATTCTCAGCCTCCTCGGTTGAAACATGATAACATGACTCATTCTGCGCATGCGCAGACATTTAGCCTGAGTCTGCTGAAACCAATTTCATTGGGAAGCCAAGGAAATTTCCTCTTAGAGTGATGCGATCACCGTGGACCGCAACCATAGACCTTGAAAATACATCTTACATAAAAAGTTTGATGATTCGAAATGTGAGACGAGTTGTCGAATACTTGTTATTGTCCAACTTGTATTCCTCAATCCGTCGCTTAGCCCAAATCATAAGAGAATCGGAGAAAAGTGGGAATAACTCGGCCACGCGAACCTCCTAACCTATAATATACGCACATTTTCATTCCCAACTTTCTCCGATTCCATTGCAATTTGGGCTTAACGAAGAGCGGACAAATCTAAGTTAGATGATAACAAATATTTGTGCTCTCGTCGTTTAGCCCAAATCGCTACAGAATCGGAGAAAGATGGGAATGATTTTCAGCTTGCATGGTGACCGCATCGCCTTAAAATGACTACTTGTTAAAGTCAATTTCATGCACTTGCCCCAAAGTTACATCACATAAATGGTGAAGTATCCTCAAGAAGGGTAAACGCGGATCTTGCACAAATTTCCCATTTGTATCGTGACTCGAGTAGAAATGTCAGCATTTTTCAGACCTTGTAACTTTGGGCCCGGTGCACTGAATTGACTTCGTCAGGTAATCATTTTCAAGGAAATTTTTCGGATTTCCAATGAAAATGGTTTCAGCAGTCTAAATTCCTGCGCACGCGCAGAAAAATTCATTTTTCAACAGAAAAGGATGAGAATATTAATAAAACGTAAAGAAAAACAGCGTAGAACTCAAAAATACAGATGGGGACCATTTTTTCTGGAAGGACACGCAATTTTACATCAAATTATGGATGTTTAGGTTTTAAAAAAATTGGGTTTCTGAGGAATCGAATTTTTTCTGTTTTTTACCTTTTTGCTCATAAGGGGCGTCCGTAATTCCAGAAAAAATTTCTCAAGGCATATTTCGATAGATTTTTCGAAGTACTTTCCAATGCCACCCTTCGCGCGGTCGTATCTTGCGTCAAATCGGAACGACACCCATTTTACTGAAAAAAATTGATATTTTCTCATAAAAATACAATCAGAAAAATATTCCCGAGGGAAACAAAAGAAATTTTTTCGACCCCACTTGGAGTGAACAGTTCATTTTTTGAACCATAGAATCGATTAAGAATGTCGAAAAAAAGTTTGAAACATGTTTGCAATTCGTGGACCGCTTTGGCGCGGAATTACTCGTATATCAAAACTCAGTGCATATCTCGGCAACGGTTTCATCCGCAGAGTACACACCTCTTAATTCGTCATCGCAGAATCTCGGAAGTTCTGAGCCGTTATCGAGTGTATCATGTAACACAATTCAGTCTGAGATGATTGAACAATTGCGTCCAGTCTAAACTTCAGATTATGAATGATGTCTCGAGTGCTGCAGCTCACGAGTAGTAAAATCAATCACTTCGCAGAGATTACGATTCTGAATCGGAGATCGGTTATGAGAAATCATGGAGCAAGTGAGAGATAACTAACTTTTCCCGATACAACAATTATGTATCTCCCAAAGTCACAACCCATTTCAATAGTTTCTTGCAGAAATAATGTGTACAGGGTCTGATACGGAGTGCGTAGAGAAAATGGGGCCAGTCTTCGTGGAAATTGTGTCCGGCATAGGCGGGCTACACATTGAGTTGTAGATTTAGGGTGAACTCGCTATGCAAATTAGTGTCAATTGTGCACACTATACAGTCAACTAGATTAACAGCCCACGATTTATTGTTGAGAACCAGGTTTACCTGTTTTAGTCCCTCACGGTACCAAGCTGCACTATTTTTATGCGATAAATCTTCCGAGTGCTAGACTTTTCATACTCAAGTATACCTTTGATACACAATTCTCATTTTTTTTGAACTTATCATCACACGAAAATTACGCGGCCAAGTTTTCAGCACCATATTATTAAAAACCTGAGATTGGGAGTATGGGAAATGGAAGTATTAGAAATGAGACATGGGAGATGGGTGATGGGAGTCGAGAGAATGGAGGATGGGAGTCCGAACTATGGGAGATGGGAGTTATGGGACACGAGAGTTGGGCGATGGGAGATATCTGTTGCGGCTAAGAGATGGGATTGGTTGATTGATGATTTATCGTGAGCGTGGGGGGGGGGGGGGGGAGGGTGGACTCCACTTGCCCCTAAGAAGTAGTACAAATTATGTTACATTATGGAACGAAAGTTCAGTCAATAATTACGTAAGACGATGAAAGGTACTTATGAATATGATAGATAATTCTAGAATATTTGAGGTAACTTAGAGATATATTATTGATTATAATAAAGATATAATATTATGAGTTTAAGGCGTATGAGACATGTTGCACAATTTCCAAAGAGCTCTCGAGGAGAATGAAGAATGTTGAAAAGGGCTACGTGTCTAACAGGATGGTGCTCAGGAAACATGATTAAGGCAAGGGGGTATTAAAACGAGCCCCTCGCAAGAAACACGCTGAAACCAATCGTTGTGAGGACGTGATAACAGAAAATCAGACAAGGTTTTCTTACGAATTATCTAAGCTCACGTCGAAGTCGAGCAGAGGAAGATCATGGAGAAGGCATGAGGCACAAACGGTAACAGATTGATTCTAGGCTTCTATGCCAAGAGTATGGGAGTATGGGAGACGTGGTTGAGATATGGGTGACAGGAGATGGGAGAAGAGAGACGGATGATGGGAGCTGGGAGTATGAGAGATAGGGGTTATGGCTATGGAAGTTGGGTGATGGGAGACGGGAGAAAGGAGTTTGGAGTAGGGAACATGGGAGTTATGAGATAGGTGATAGGAGTTGGGAGTATGGGAGATGAGAGTTGGGAAACGGAGATGGGCGATTCGAGATTGGGAAGGGAGTTGGGAGTACGAGAGATGGGAGTTATATGAGATGACAGGTAGGAGATGGGAGTTGGGAGGTGGGAGATGGGTGGCAGGAGATGGGGGAAGGATGATGGAAGTTGGGGGAGGGAGCTAGGAGTCTCGGGAGATGGGCGATAATCGATGGAAGTTGGGGGAATCGGGGATGGGAGTCTTGGGAGATGGGCAATAATCGGTGGAAGTTGGGAGAATGGGAGATGGGAGTAATGGGAGATGGGAGTCGAGATTTTGGGAGTTGTGAGACGGGAGATGGGTGGTAGGAGATGGGGAAGGGAGATGGGAGTACGAGAGATGGGAGATGACGGGTAGGAGATGGGAGTTGGCAGGTGGGAGATGGGTGGCAGGAGATGGGATAGGATGATGGGAGTTTGGGGGAGGGAGATAGGAGTCTTGGGAGATGGGCGATAATCGGTGGAAGTTGGGAGAATGGGAGATGGGGGTTTTGGGAGATGGGGGTCGAGATTTTGGGAGTTGTGAGACGGGAGATGGGTGATAGGAGGTCGGTCAAAGGAGAAGGGTAATGGGAGTATGAAAGATGGGGATCGAGATTTGCGAGGTGGGGTGAAGGGGTTGGGGAGGGGAGACGAGTGATGGGAGCTGGGAGTATGAGAGAAGGGAGTTATGCGAGATGGGGATAGAAGCCGAGTAATGAGGGATGGGGGTGGAGTTATAGACGGGCTATGGGTCTTGGGTGATGAGGTACGGAAGATGGGACATGAGCAAAAGGAGTTGAGAGAAGGGAGATGGGAGTTGTTGTAATTCGAGCGAAATGCAGCATGTTCCATGACCAGAAACTGTTACAACCATTATTGATTTTGAGTTTTTTATAATATGTACAATTTAGAAGTGTTCATCAATTGTTGGTTACCAGAAGTCATAATAGCTATCAGCTGCAAAGTTTATTATACTGTTATCTCCACGAACTTCGTAAGAAACCTATGTTGAATATCATCGATTAACCATCACCCATCATTTCACAAATATTATTTTAGAGCTGCAATAGTATTCCTTCGTACTGGACGCGTTGATCCATTTTGGGCTTTTGGACAGACATGTCCTACAGTGCCCGACATGGGCTAGCAAGCAAAGTACGGATGTGTTTCCCATAATGAGGACTCTAAAACCGCGTATAGACACGGCATTTCCAGACCAGAGTAATGAAAAATCATCTCAGAGACCACTAACTCATCAATAATATTTACTAGCCGAAGGAGCGGTAGCGAGAAAGGCAATCACGGTAGTATTATGTGATGAGTAAAATGTAATGAATTCATCATCCGCCCTGATGCGTGGATTCATGTGAGGACCAGAGAGATTGGAAACCCTTCGAGTCGGCGTAGTGGTGTGGAAAAGCGGTTTTTGAGACGTCAATAGATAAAATATAACCAGCATCGTGATAAGGGGAGAAGATCGTTCTTGCGAGGAAATTAATGAGCCGACCCGGTCGCTCTGAAAAACACTGGACGCGACTCGGGACGTGATATGGTATAGTGATGGGCGATAATCAGTTGGAGCAAGGGGAAATTTTCTCTCACCAAAAAGTTTATATACATAAACGAATACAATGTCTGTGAAATCCGATAAACTCAAGAGATAATCATTCTCGGCTAAATGTCTTGCCACAATTGAGACGCAACAGAACCAGCGATGAGCCCACTAACGCGTATAGCGTTCAAATTAATTGGCGCATCTCATCTGCCGCACGATACATCGTCACTATCGGCTCGAGAAGACATAATCAGTAACTCTTGCGTAGGCATAAGCTTTACACATACAGCGTGAAAAGGGGAATACTCGCGAAGCGGAGTGCGTGCAGAGCAAGTGTACATAGCTTCTAATTTTAACGCGCGACGCGCAAGATTCCGGATGCTCTGCTATAATAATATAGACGTGAACACTGGTCTTACGGATGCTGCGATGGTCAGTGCAGCATACGCAAGTATTACGGGTTGCAGCAGCCACTGCAGCACCGCATGCGCATGTTGCAGCGAGCGCGCTATCAGCCGAGCGTTCCGCGGCGCATAATTCATGAAGCGCTGTGCGCGATAGTTCGTCAGTGACATTGCTGTTACTTGAAGTTATGGGTATGTAGGACGCGATCGCGCTTTGAGACGTCTTGCTATTGGGTTGAGATATTGCAAACAAAGTATCCATGTTTCCACACGATCGAGTATTAAAACGAGTAGTAAAACGATCGAGTAACCCGGAGTAAGAAGACTAATCGGAGTGATGAGATGACGGGATCTTCGAAAGCACTACCTTTTCCGCGATACGCATGGTAACTGGGAAGATTCGATTTTTGCGGCGTATTTGCGTCAACTCAAAATTGTCTGGCCAGAGGGATTCGAAAAACTTGAAAAAATACCTCGAATGTCCTTATCGTAATAGGAATCCGTCCACAAAATTCTGTTAATATTGTTACGGATGTGAGAAGAAAATTGAGAAAGAAAAATCAGAGTGAAAAAATGTTTCTCAGCGAGTGAAATTTGGTTCTGAAAACTCACTTGAATAGAAGTTCAGGAACTTCATCTGGTACGTTTCAACTACGAACGTTTCCAAAAGTTTCTTAATTGATTCATATTTCATATGGCTCTGAGACACTGTTCGACGTTTCAGATAAAATGCTATTTTGATCGAAAATTGAGCCTTTGGTCCATTTTGACTTCGGCCAACTGATTTGGAAAATAACGTATTCTAGCCATTGTTGGGAATCGATTTTGCAAGCTTTGAATAAATAATGATCTGTAAACTCGTTCTCGATCACTAAGCTTTTCACGAGGGGTAGATTGTCAAACAGATTTGGGGTCCGAAAGTGGTTTAGACATTGCGTAGGTTTACGATATGGGATAATAGAGTACGAAAAATTTGTATGCTTCGAATTTAGTATGCATGAAGCAACGCTACCGATGAAGGGCAAACAAAAGGGCTGAATGACGAGTTACAAGAGAGATGGCGGAGAGTCTTAGGGTAGCTTGCATTATGCGTGGGTGAGCGAGCGCGCAAGCTCGTGTGCCGACACTACCCTGTGTCTGTTATGTCATATTAAGTGCCAAATGCAAGCCAATACGTACTCTCTCAGCACGAATCAGTCAGATTGTCATTGATTCCATCAGTATTAAAAACGTCATTGATTGAATCAGTAATTCTTTTTTTGCTCCAAAGGCCAGCTGATCATCAAATTCTCGAAAGTCATTATAGTCCGGGAGCTGGATAGGCTCCCGTATGCACTGAGAGCTGCCACCCTAAAACAAACGGGTTTTGAAGTATTTTTTTGCGTAGAATTCGAATCCGCTGGAATTTTTCCGATAAGTGGTGAAGATCGACCTCAAAAATGCATTTTTTACCTAAAAACGGCTTTTTTTCACGCGGACAAGGGGAACATTTTATCAAACTACTTGGATGATCTCAAAAACATAAAAGTATGAGTACCCAAACGTCTAAACGTTATTTTTCAGTACTTTGCATTCTAGATACAGGGTGTCGAAAGTCCAACGGGATCGTTTTGTGTATTTGAGGGTCCCGAAATGGATGAACACGAGCTGAATAGTTTAGTGCGGTATACTTATGTACCCAGATCATCGATGCAACTTATTACTACCCCCTAACGCAATTCAAAAAAACAGACGGAGAGTCTATTCCTCGGTTAATAAGGCACAGGTGGATGATTTTGACGCCTATCCTCAGAATATTTTTGTTGCGGCACGAAAGAGCTCAATTTTAACCCTGCAGGAAGAAATTCCGTATTTCTGTTCTATGGCAATGACATTGATCTTCTGTGTCTTTTCCAAATTCCACATTGCTCTGACCTGAGAAATAGATGTCTCACATATATTAGTTTTGACCTGATCATGACGACATCGAACCAACTCTGGTGAAAACGTCTAAGCTCGACTCTTAGCAGATGTATCATTTATGGTACGTTGTGAAAATTGATTAGAAGATGGAGCGCATTGGTGATTGGTACACGAGGTCGGTGCATGATTGACACATCAAGACCGTGGGAATACGAATCCTTACCTCAGATAGCAGATTAAACTAACTGATATTTATTTTGACAGTTATCTTTCTTCTTACAAAAACAAAATGTACAACAGGGAATCTTAGAACTCACGCATATACAGGCGTTCCTGTTTTTACACGGACTTTTTTCCCGGGGTTTTGACTATACGCGGTTCCACAATTGACTCCGTTCCCCTTTTTACGCGGATGAATTCCTTGATTATACGCGGATCGGGGATTGAATTTTCACACATAGAATTCTCATGACAGCTTGAAGTTGCATGCGCTTGCTTCTCTGGTGATCGGTAATGAGGTTTCATTCAAATCTAAGCCGATGCTTGTGTATAAGTCGGAAACTCCTTGTGCTCTGAGAGGTAAGAGGAGGACCACTTACCCGTATTTTGGCGTTCCAATAAAAAAGCTTGGGTGACCAGAAAAATATTCGAGGAATGGTTTTACCAATCCTTCATCCCTGAAGTAAGGGAGTTTCTGCATCAGAGGAATCTTGCCTTCAAAGTCCTCTTGATATTGGACAATGCTCCAGCTCATCCAACGACCCTGACCATTTCTCACCCAGACGTCGAGATTCTCTTCCTACCACCCAACACAACCTCTCTGATCCAACCAATGGATCAAACGGTGATATCAACTTTCAAGAGTTACTATTTCCGGCGTGTTCTAAGGGAAATGTTGAAAGCTGCTGACCAGCATCCAATACAGGATCAAGAGGAAGATGAAGCTCCGAATGTCTCGTTGGATGCTGTTCGATCATTTTGGAAGAAATTTGATATCGCCAAGTCCATTCAGCACATACGAGAATCTTGGTTAGAAGTCAAAGATTCAACCATAAATGCTAGTTGGAAGAAAATTTGGCCAGAGATTGTTGAACAGCAAGCGTCCGACGAAAGTTCAACTCTCATTCAGGACTGTGTTAGTGCCGCGCAACAGATTGGTGGAGAAGGTTTCCGGGATATGAACGAGTCCCATTTCACCGAACTCTTGAACGAGGATGAGGAACTTTCGATTGAAACCATACAAGCTATTCTCGAACCAAATGTGGAAGACATTGTTGAAGAATCTGTCGAAGAGCTGCGAACCTTGAGCTATGCCAATGTCACAAGAATCATAAATAAATTGAAGGACCTTATTGGGGAAGTTCAAGAACTCGATCCATTGATGACACTAAGCATGAAATTCAAGCATGACTGCGAAGTGGCGATCCTTTCGTATGAAGAACTGCAGAGAGATCTCATGCGACGCAAGAAACAGACTCGACTGACTGATTTCTTTAAGCCTAGGCCATGAAATCTATCTAATTTTTATATACAGTACAAGTTTGAGATGTATTTTGTTGGTATTCGTTTTGACTTCTGATAAATATCTTTGAAGATCCATAAATTAGTTCTTCTTTAAACATTTAAATTTTCCGAATTTCAGTACAAATTTTGGGGCTGGAACGGAACCCCCCTTTTCCCATAAGAGTAATGCTTTTTTACGCGGGTTTTTTATACGCGGCACTTCCATGGGACGGACTATCCGCGTAAAAACAGGAATTCCTGTACAAGTATTTCTCGAACATTTTTTACGTGTATAATTGGGCACAAATTCATCGATGGGTGGTAATAGAATTAGAACTTAGAAATAAGTTGCATCGATGATCTGGGTACATAAATATACCGTACTAAACTATTCAGCTCGTGTAAATCCATTTCGGGCCCCTCAAATACATGGAACGACCCCGTTGGACTTTCGACACCCTGTATATAGGATGCAAAATACTGAAAAATAACGTTTAGACGGTTGGGTACTCATACTTTTATGTTTTTGAGATTATCCAAGTAGTTTGATAAAATGTTCCCCTTGTCCGCGTGAAAAAGCCGTTTTTAGGTTAAAAATGCATTTTTGAGGGTGATCTCCACCACTTATCGGAAAAATTCCAACGGATTCGGATTCTACGCAAAAAAATACTTGAAAAACCGTTTGTTTTAGGGTGGCAGCTCTCAGTGCATACGGGAGCCTATCCAGCTCCCGGACTATTACTACTGATTAAGTTAACTGACCGGATCAGTCCATATATACTGATTCATCAGTTATAATTGATCCTAAATCGATTAACTGATTGTCAGTCCATATAGACTGATCCGGTCAGTTAGATCCTAGAGTACTGATTCGGCATAACTTCTTTTTCCTAGCATAAATACCCCGAGAATTTTACTGATGAATCAGTGACATTCGCGAAATAGTTGTCAATCAGTAAAGTTTGAATCAGTAATTACCATATCGGTATCATCGCGATAACTTACCCGGAACGTGTTGACCTTTCATCTCGACGAGCGAGCTCCGAATTACTCCGTTCAAATTTTCCTCCATATTATAATACACTTGGGAATGAATTTCCAGACCGATCCGTTCACTTTTTTTTTTTTATTTTCGATGCTAGAGGGTCGAAATATCAGTTCCGTGCATTGTTACATTAGAGTCATTCTTCTTAACATCGCCAACTTTTGGGTCGCAGGTCACGGATTCTTTTGTAACTTTGGGTACATGTTATACATTATGAAAGAAGGTGGAAAACACATCAGTTTTTAGGCCTCGAAAGTGATCCGTGCAAGTTTAGCGGCCTATTTTCGTTTTCAAAATCCGCAAAAAATACGTGCATTTTTTGATTGATTTTTCACGCCCAGGACCTAATTAGAAAAATGTTACAAACACACATTTCGACGTAAGAAAGCGGAACTTTTCGAAAAAAATACTCGCAGAATCGGAAAAGGGTAATTTAACCTTAAAAAGAGTCGTTTTTTGAAAAAAAGTAATTTTTAGGGCCTCGGGGCCCCTTTTAGCTCAAATCTAACATTTTCATCGGATCACTCGTCAAATTTCACGTCGAAAACCGTTTTGAACAAATTGAGATCTACTCGGGATGAGTTGCTCTGAATGAAGTTCCAAGAGAAATCGTCGAAAAGTGTCTTCACTCGTACTCACGCATGGTTATCATCTTCATACAGTGAGTTGCGGTCGAGGATCACGATTCGGCTGAACATGTTTTCTGACATATTTTTGTCAAAGAAGATAAGTAAAGTTCGCGTGACACTTGTCAGTCAGTAAAGTTTGAATCAGTAAACCATAGGTGAATCAGTAAAAATGCACAGATATACTGATGAATCAGTCTATATAGACTGATTCATTCGGTTAAAATTGATCCCACTTAACTGACCCGATCAGTGTATATGGACTGATTGTCAGTTAGATCTGACTGATTCATGCTGAGAGAGTACCAGGCATCTCTTTTGGTACAACTGTAGTACCAACGAAGCCCGATGCTAAATTTTGTAAATTCATACGTGTGAGATACAGATATAGTGTCAACACGAAAAACTTCATACGAGTTTGCCAACACCAGTCATTAACCCATAGGCGCCTGGTGTGTCCTCCAAGACCCATCAACAATATGTTCAATTCCATATACATCCATGTCAATATTTCATGCCTGTCAAGGTTCCATCATCTTGTTTTAGGACATACCTAATTATTTTGTAAGGTTATTGAGGTCTATCAAGCGTCTCCAAGTTTCCAGACCACTTTCAGAAAACCGTTCGGCCGAATTTTCAAGTTGGTAGAAATGACTCGTCAGTGGACTACCACTTTCTCACGTTTCCTGAGTTTTGAATCGGGTTTGAGTCTACGGAGTTTTTCAGTGGTGTAGATAATACTCCTTTGACCAAGAATGCTGGCCTAGAATATTCATAAATAACCAAATTTGTGCGAAATCAACATGACGCTTTACATGACGGAACTAATAGATGACATTCTAGAATGCTTTGTGAGATTCTGCGTGCATTGTGCATCATCGGAACCCCCAAACAAGTGAATCAAGTCAAAAAACAGAATAACTGGTCTCGGTAGCCACATAGTCACAATCTAGCCTATTGCGGCCATCTACGCGCCCTCAGCTGAATCAAAATTCGAAGTTTTTTCACAAGAATCCAACAGGAAAGCTGTCAAGAATCCGTTGAACAATAAGTGGGGTCACTATTCCTGTACAGAGCTTGCTCATTTAACAAGTCAATCAGTTTTATGGAACACCTATCAGTGGCGAAACTTATTTCAGATGATATCGCATCGATAGAAATACGATTTGTCGTGATTTCATCGAGTGTAATAATCGAAGATTTTTTTGGCAGTTACCATGCATTATGAAAAAAAACTTGGTACTGTACACGAATTTTCTCTACAAGATGTCTTTTTGGTGCAGTAAAAGTGATGGGACGAGGGGTAGCGCGGTACATGTTGTCAAGAAATTACATCACGGCCAAAATTACTGCGGGAAATGTTCAAAAATGCTTATGTATACTTTGGATTCTGCCTTGGAATTTTGGAATAGTTGAGATTGAGAATGATAACAATGATAGATAAGAGTTATCTAATCTATGCTGAAAGGCCATCCTCCACACTCGGAAACGTTGTTCAACTTCTCGCACAATGAAGCAGTCTTAATGAGGATAGAATAATGGTAACATGAAAGCCTATAACAATAGGTATGCTGCAAGATTCTCGCGATATCAAAATTTGGACGAGTTATGGTCGTCAGCAACGCTTTTTTGCAAACTCCATCGAGAAAGGGAATGCGGGAATTCTTTACAAGCACGAGAGCTGAGTACCTTCGATTGAAATATGCACGCATAAAATTATATCTATATTTCTAGAAGTTTGATGGTGATCATTTCATAAACCAGATATCTGCACGAAGATCACAATGATATTTCTGTTCTGCAAGCAAATTCTTTTCCGAGATAGATTTACATGGCTCCGAATTGATTAAACCATTTGGATGGTAACCTAAAAGAGTTCAAGTTAGGTGAAAAGACGAGTTCTGCGATGATGAATTTCCAAGAAATTTTGCAGAGCATGATGGAGGGATAAGTCAGAATTCGTGAAAGTTGCAATTCACATGCTCCAGGCGACGAATGAGAGCGTTTTTCCAGCTGAAGTGAAACAGAGAGGTACTTTTGCCAAGGCTGAGACACGTTAGGATAGAATCGTACGGTTACGAGTGAGTTCACCCATATTATCTGCAGAACAAATCTCTCGCGCAGAGAGAGAGAGTGTGTGCACTCCACTGACGGTATGTTTGCGTGGTAAATTGCATAAGCGAAACCATCAATCATTCCGGAGCTACTCATTATACGCTGTATACGGCAACGTAGTCCTCGCTGTTCTCGAGAAGAGCCCATTGCTTTCGCAACAATGAATGGGACGACGACGAGCCATTTGGCAAAATTCAGAAAGCTCGCCTCGACACTCGCCACATACGACCACGGAAAATCGTCAATGGGTCTATGGCTGGATGAATTGCTTGGAGTGTAAATTAGATGGGTTCCACGCGCAGGTTCGATGCTTTCGCGAACCTCGCGTGCAGCTTGCACATTCACCTTCGCCGTCCAAACTAATACTTAGCGGTGCAGCAGAGCGTTATAGAGGCTCCTGATCCGTTAGACGAGCCGATTGCGCTGCCTCGCTTGGCACGGTATAGTTACACGTTCGGGTTTGCGAGCGAGGTGAACGGCAGATGGAAATCTCTCTGAACAGAGCGCAAAAACCTGTAAATATGTTCGAGGGACAGAGAGACGAGCGATATTTGTAATTCCGCGATCGCAGCCGATTCAGTGTCGAGAATTTCACGCGTGTTTTCCTCGGTCATCTTCAGACCCTGAATCCCAAATGGAGTTCCAGATTTACACCCGATCCCACCAGCGATTGTGCATTCCCGATATAGTATAGGGTGGTCCTCCGACGTCAGCGGCTGTCACACTCACGAGCTCGCGAATTGCGCAGAGCTTGCGAGCGTTGAAATCGGAGTCGCGTCCGATGGGAAAGCTCGTCGCGCTCTGTGCGGCTTCCACGGGCTTTATAGCGCTCGGGTTACCCACCGACAAGTATTCGCTCCTGCGTGGATTTCTGCAAAACTGGATTATCAATGCAGGCAGTCCGAGGAGGAAGACCAGTCAGAGAAAGCTCTGCCGCTCCATCAGGCGCGGGCTATTCTAATACTCGAGCGCGGCTTTTCAACGGAAGCTTTTTTTACTGCGGGTCGAGAAGGATTGGTAGGGTATTGGATGATGGCGACGGGGCAAGTGCAGTGCAGCGGGTACTCAACTCTTCTTTCCAAGAGACGTCTCTCTCACGAGAGCTCGCGCGTCGACCAAAATAACATGCGCCTGTTACTATGTCGGTCGCAGCGATCGTGACACAACAATTGACTCCATCTCGTGCAGACCAGAGAGCATGTTTCCTTGTATCATGGTCTCCCATAATACACGAACCACGGTTACTTTCCCTGTGTGCGACGGGTCCCACCGGTGGGACCGGTTTAATGGGATTCCAAAGTCAACCACCGGCACGGCGCACACAAAAGAGGACGAGTGGGTACCACCGGTGGGACCTGTCACAGCGAACGTGTTAATCAGATTCTTATCGTAGTGGGTTCAATGGATTCGGACCCAACGTGGTTCGATCTGAACGGGTAGTTCAGCACAAACGGGTAGTTGTAAATCACAATTCCGGGTAGTTGTTAAAAATGTTTTCTCCCTAGTTTGGGAAGGTGAGTAAGTTACACAAGTCGGAACCAAAACGGATTCACTCGAATTTGAGGTTTAAAGGGAGACACAGTTCTAATTTTAGAGTCTGGCCTAAAAAATCACGGACAGGGGGGAAGGGGACGAAGATTTATGTCAGTATGCATTTTTTCAATTTAAAAACGATAGGTTAGCCAGTTTTCGAGAAAAAATTTTTCGATCTTATTCATTTTTTGGTTGGCACCCCTTCGCCAGATCGCCAAACCCATCGGACATTTCATTCAAAATCATAAAATGTACCTACCAAAAAGTTTACAGACCGATTCGTCACATCCTGTGACACTACTAACGTACTTTTTGGATCAAAATTATGAATTTTCTTGTGGAAACACCTCAAAACTCGAAAAGAATCGATTTTTTCGATAAATCATATATATACTTTTTTGTTTGGATCAAAAGATGCCAATTCTCCACTGAAAAGAATGGGAACACTTACCTCATTAAGCTATAAAGCGTTGTAGTACCAAAATGTGGCTGTGTTGCGAGTGAAGCTCATAAACTCCTCTGTACTCTCTACATTTTGTGTTGCGAATAACTGACTGAAAATTAAACTAAAGGAAGCAAATCTTTTTTTTTCTAGCTTTCAATATAGGTCGCGCAACGGGTAGTTGTAAATTTTGCTTAGAACAAACCCTAGGCCTGAGAATTCGTAAGAATGATTATCCGGGATCCGAGTTGGACAAAGTTCTCAAAAAGCTGTAGGTAAACGTTAAAAGTTTCGTTGGTCGCAATAATGTCCGCGCTCGGGCATGCACATATCTATTCACCTGCGATTAATGCGACCAGGCTCAAAAGATACGGTAGAGCTCGAGTTTATATCGGTACCGGGCAGCCGAGTAACTTTTTTATTGAATTCCTCGCGCGTGCTCGTGGAGCTGCAGCCTCTTATAAATCAACGAACTGCAGGAGTTAACGTCTGTGTAGATGTGTGCCCGCACATGACGTATGCACCGAGCGTCGAGTCCGTATACGATCTCACGCTGGCGTTGCAGTGCGCGGGCGAATGAAACGAGATGCCCGTTGCGATACAGATAAGGCCGCGATGGAATCTCGATAAAAACCGTCCTTCGAATGCTCTGATGAGCAGGCGGGTGGCCCAGTTGCAACGGTCAAGCGAGATGGAAGCTGCTCCGTCGCCGCGAAATTCGAACGTTTGCAACTGAGCTTGCAAGCTCGCTCAAGTGACAAACACTACATCGTTGCCCAAAATTTTTCTCCGGGCAGAGCAGGCCCAACGGATGTGACAGAATCTTGGCCGCCCCGTGACGATGGGATGAGGTCAGTGTACGTGTCGGGATGGCCAGTTAGAGCCGAGGCGTAGGTGAGCGCTCGTGCGGAATTCGAGACAATTTGCCTTCGTGCAAGATTCACCGATACTCGAAAAGAGAAGAAGAGTGAGGGTGAGGGCGTGAAAAAGTACTGGCACGAGCGTCGGTCTCGACCGACGCTCCTCCCGCCGCGCCGACGACGCGACGTCGATCGGTGCAATCGCACAAGTGCGACGGGGTAGCATGCACATTATACTTTGCAGGCTGCAGGAGCGCGTGTCGTCCGGCCAGGGTGAACGCCATAGACGCATAGAGCTGGTATTATACAGAGATAGACGCGCATGCAGTATTCAGCCATATGATGGGGGAGCCGCAGCAGTATGAGGGGCAACGCGACGCCGCTAGGGGGTTGGGGTAGCGAAGATGTATATGGAGCGCGCTGGACAAAGAGGGCGAACCTTGGCCCTTGCACTTATATACCTACTTGTTCTTGTGTACATACGTACGAGGGGTGCGTGCGGCGAGCGATGCGGAATATCGCGTATCGCGTAATATAGCGCCCGCGCTGAACGGGGAGCGTGCTGAGCTTGAGCGATCGGCTCGAGTCTATGGAACTCGCTGCGCTCAGTTCAGCTCAGTTAGGCCGCGAGTACGGTCGAGCGAGGAGCTGCCTCAGCATCGAGCGACGATCTTGTGGATGTACCGAGTTATTGTGTCGTTCACCTTTCGCCGATGAACGGTGAATGGTTTGGTGCGATATCATACCTATACCTGTGCGAGAGCGTGCGAAAATTTACCGATATCCTGTGAAATCTGCGCCTGTGTGCAAAATTCAAGAATCGCGAACTGGAAGAAAGCGATAGGCTGAATAGGTGCGCGTCCGCTTATATAGCGGCATGCCACCGATAGCAAAAGCTCGTTTTACGGATCGTGGTCCTGCCTTTGGATGTTGCGTATCCAACGTCGCTCTCGGCAATGTGTGAATAATTTGAGCGCGTGGCCGTCGTCGTCGTCGCTGCTGCTGCTGCTGCATCTGCACGCGTAGTGCGTGATTGTCACTCTCAAGGACCTTCGTCTTCCCAAGACAGAGCAGGTGAGATACCGACCTCGGAAACCTGACCTACTTCTGCAATAAATTCATATCCGATGAGCTGCATGGATGACAACAAGTAGCGACTTTTTTACGAATTATTATTTGATTCACGGGGAAACGCTAATTGATCGTTACGAGCGCACCTGTCATCCGGGATCCTGTAGATTTGATCATGGAACAGTTGCATAGCACAGCGTTACGTGCTCGATTGTGCCTATTCTTCATACTCCAAAATTCGCAAAGAGGCATACCCGTACGATGATCGCAGATGAATCAACGTCCTTGCATTTTATACGCTCGCTCCTGATTCATTCTAACGCGCTTAGCGCGTGAAAGTGGATCGCAAATGAATCGTGCAATGGAGGTATGAATGAAACTACGCTGACTGTTTTACTCTGCATCCAAGTGCCGAACCACGTTGCAAGAACTTGATATTGATTTTGGTCCTCCTCCTACCTCTAATTTGAATTTTTTAGTCCTTCAATAAGGAAGAGGAGTTAACCTTTTTCATTCATTCTTGTACTTCGTCCACTTACTTATGGTATTCAATAGTCGACGCCGAAACTTTTCTCGACCATCGAATCATCTCACGCTTTCAGTGCTCAGAATACTCGTTATCATTATCTCTGACCCATGCTGCACTCGACGAGCGTTTGACATTCCTCTGATAGACCAATAATCGATTAAGTCGATTCAGTTATCTGGCTATTACCGTGACTCTTATGAAATTTTGCTGTTCAGACTCTGATGATAAAAGTTGATTTCAGTCAACAGCATATCAGATGTATAACCAATGAGAAATTTTGACGCGAAGTTTAGAAAAAAATGTAGGACTTGTCAGTGAGTGGGCTTACTTAAAATCTATAACGAAATAAGTATGCATCATCACTTTTATCAATCTTGTCTAGGACTGCTCTGGCGTTACTCTGTCATCATAATATAACTGCTATGCTGGGATTTCCGCTTCGATAGACAGCGCAAACAATGATATCAACTTTAAGATACCAAGCCTTTCTTTTTTTGTCCACAATAGAGTAGACAACTTATGACAATAGCGAGAATATTTTCAATTTCGGATGAGCAAGTCGTATAGAAAATAGCTCTCAGAGCTGATGATGATTGAGGCAGTTGCGTCAAGCCAGCAAACTACAAAGTGAAATGCTGTTATGGTCCGCTTTTACACGGAACCCGTTACTTGTTGGCACTGCAACAATCTTGGTACAATAGTGAGTCGTAGTTGTCACTGTTTGCTCCTACAACAAATGTTTGACTAACTTCTGAGATTCGAGTTGCGGCCGTAAATGATACGAGTTCCAACAAAAATTCTCGCGTAAGGCTCCTAAAAATCACTTCATAGTTGTGAAAATTTGGCACGAACCGGCTGAAACTTCCTCACAACGACTTCCCATGTGAAACATACGATTCCATGGTCATAAAACCGCTTAAAACATTTGTTTTTACCCCATAAAGTTGTGATATATTGATTAAAACATATTCTAACATCAATACGTCACGATACTAATCATATTTTTTTTCGGTCTCAAGTTTCCAAAAACTGACATTTTCGACAAAAATCGAGACAAAAATGATATTCAATGTGGATTTTTTCTCTTTGGAGCTTCAAATGTTCAAAACCTGAGAATGACTCTGGGAAAGATTTTTCTGAGTAATGTTCGGTCATCACTGTAAAGTATTGATGTTGCACCAGCTGTAAGTTAGTATATCACGTTTTTCCGGGATAAAAATGACAAATTCTCAAACCGATTTTACATATCGACGCCTCTTACGAAGATTAACACATCCGCTAACGCCTACGAAGACTAACACGGGGGCCGAAGATTAGCATTTGCTTTGTTACGGCCACGAAGATCAACACTTACGCCTCAGCGCCACGAAGATTATCTCTAACACTTACTCCTCAAACTGCACGAAGATGAACACATTCGCGCATTTTTTCTTGAAGGGACGAAGACTATAAGTATTCCGTCTTAAGGCCACGAAAAGTAAGACATTCTCCTTAGTGGCACGAAAATTAACACATTCGTAGACTTCATTCTTGAAGGGTCGGAGATTATAAGTACTTCGTCTTAAACGAAATTCTTACAGTATCCGTCCCTCCATGAATGAAGTCTACGGATGCGTTAATTTTCGTGCCGCTAAAGAGAATGTGTTTTTTTTCGTGGCCCTAAGACAAAATACATGGTCTCCGTCTCTTTGAACGAGAACGTGTGCAAGTGTGTTATAGTCTTCATACTGTTCAGGAGTGAGTGCTAGTTTCATGGGCTGTTGAGCGTGTTAGTCTTCGTGCCCCTAAGGAGTAAGTGTTAGTCTTCGTGCCCCTAAGGAGTAAGCGTTAGTCTTCGTGGACTTAACGAGAATGCTTTAATCTCCGTGCCCCTAAGGAGTAAGTGTTAGTTTTCGTGGACCTAAAGAGAATCCGTTAATCTTCATGTTCACAACGAATAAACGTTAATCTTCGTCAGTCACAAGAAAAGAGGTGTTAATCTTCGTAAGAGGCGTCGATATGATCATACATGACCATGGAATTGTATGTTTCACATGGGTTGGTACTTGGATGCAAATTCATATTTTGACGTTCTCTTGTAGATGTGGCTCTCTCAGAACTTTTTAAACTCTAATTTTTTAAAACAATAAACAAATCAAGTGCCCAAAATCCATCATCGGCGAAAGTTGGATTGCCCATTTTTCTAAGTAATCGCCCTCGCAAAGCTTCAATGAATTATTCAAAATCTATTCATGATGACATCATCTTGAAAGTTAATTTCGCAACCTTCAACGTGATTTTTTCAGAAATTGTACAACTACTCAGGGATTTGACCTCCAGAACTGACTTCATTCAGGCATTCTTCAGAAAAATTCAGGGACTGAAACCACCCGCGCCCTTTGGAGAACATTCATGCTGGTTTTTTGATAGTTGAGCGTTGAGAAAATAGTTATTTCAAGTGCCTCGCGGCATCAATTTTCGAAAGTTGGGTGAATTCAACGGGATGCGCGAAAAGTCTACCCTGTAGGTTGGACTGTAACTTTATTTTACGTGGGTGGTTGGGGTTTAACGTGAGCAATATAAAAATGAAGGAATCAAGACCGTATACGGTCATAATAGTGCAGTAGCTTATAGCTATTAGTACTTTTATCCCCCTTGTCACGTGCAATGGATTCAGCTTACCAACACCGAATGATTTTTGAGATACCAAAAGCTGGGAGCTTCAGAATGACTATAATCCTCTGTTAGAATGCGTTTTCATTCATTCCTTTGGTTCCACACTGCATTGAATCAATTTCTGCAATAAGGTTGTTTTAAAATTAATCACGCTATAGTCTTATTGATCAAACACTTTCAAGAGCAATTCAATACTACGTTTATCTGAAAATATCCTCGGAAAATCAGCTCGAGCACCCTCATTCAATCGTGAATTCGCATTAAACTCATCCCTTGACTCACACGCATGGAATCGAATATAGAGCTCCTTTGTTCCACGAGTGTAAGAGCATTGGTCACAAAAATCTGACGAGTTGACGAATTTTATTTAAAATGCTAAGAGCGTTCGACTCACTTTCTCAAGAAATCATGGTTATTGCAAGTTGTGTCGATTAAGCTCAAAATCGCTCGCCAACACCATGACCATATATTTGTGTCGAAAGATACAGGACGGAGTCAATGAGTAAATGCGGGTTTGAATCTTGCAAAAGGCACTTGGGGATAGAATGGGCAAAGACAGGGAGGAAAAGCCAGAGGACTGATTGAACACATATGTGTACGCAGGGCAATTTATGTTCATTTACTAAGTTTGCATCTATCTGCCCTCACCGCTCTTCGTATCTCTTTTTCCGACTCTTTTTATTCGACCATGATGGCTTGATAATGCTGTTTCATAGGACCTTTTACACCTGAACCAAATGTGGAGAAGTCGAGCTAATGTTTGTCTAGCATACTATGTTTCTGCAGACAGGTAAACACATTCATTTTTTAGAGATTGTTGAATTATAGGGGCGACCAATACATTTTGCTTCAAAATTGTCTCGTGGTATACAAGGGATGGCATGAGAAGTCATTATAATTGCACTATGCACTAGATTATATCAACAGTTCTCACTCCAGAAGTTTCACACAATCAATGGATGATTCGAGGTCTTAACGGCCAATTCAAGAGTAAGGCAAGAGTTTCACTGTGTAACGGGCATACTCTCGCGAAGTCTTGAGCAGCTCTTGGCTGGTTTGGTTCGAAAAGAAAATTCTTCCGAGTTTGCTATACACAGCTCTCTCGCGTTGTACGAGCACAAGAAATAGAAAGAAACAACATAAACGAGCCTGTGTGAGAAGTGGAACGGGAGTGAGGCAGCTATCTGCAACCCAAGCCAACCCTGCCGCATCGCAGCTGAATTATTCATTTGAACTCTCCAAATTTTTTTTTTCATTCCGAATGTTATGTCATGTGATTCTTTTTCTCAGACTGCTCTCCCAATTAAAAACCCGATCCCAGTATGAGGCAGCAGAGGAACTTCATTTTTGCATACTTTAGGACACGAGTTGCCGAATGATGTTCGTGAATGGAAAGAGCTGATGCGGATGAGGTAAAATCTCAATAACTGAGACTCAAAAGTAATACACCCATCTTGACAGCTAAAATAGTTCAAGGATCACGCATTCACTGGGAAGCAAACTTTTGGAGTTGGAGTATTTTACTCGGGGGATTACCATGCTCCGCGAGGAACTCTTCGGTCTAAGCTCCAAATTTGACAAAAGTCACACAAAAAACAGACTCACAGACAAAAGTCCAAGTGCGAGCAAAAAGTCACCGCTGGTAACAGTGTTTCTCAAGCCCAGGTAGAAATCAACTTTCGTTTATTGCTAAAACTTGCCCAAAATTATTTTATCATGTCTCAAATATATCGAGACAGTTTGTTTAGATTTCACACGAGAATGAATCGATTTCCCCAACATAAATAGCCTAATCATGGACTCAGTACTTCTAGCCGCTTTATCAATTAATATTCATTGCAAATGTCATTGATCAATCGTGATGCAAACTTCCCCAGCGTGGGATACTTATACAAGAATTAGGTTTCAAGTAGATCAAAATGAGGCATAACCCGATCTCAGTTGCAAACGAATTGTCGGTTATTTACAAATGACTTTGACGAATCTTGTTATTACTATGGACTCATCCGACTTGTAAGAGCACAAGTACTGACGCATAAGTGTAAGGGTGTACAGATTATAAAGACTTCATTTTCCAAATGATTTGCCAAATTTTCCGGCAGGGCTTAATGGTCTCCGCGAGATGTCTCTCTTCTGGGTAGACCGGTTAGGATAAACTTCATAGACACCCACAAGAGTGTGGTTAGTGTCGGATTCACCCGAGAAAACTCGGGCACTTACGGACTAAAACCTCTTCTCGGGGGGGGGGGGCGCCAACCCGAAGATTACAGTCCCAGAAGCAGGAAGGAACAAGGGGGATTTGCGAGGAGAAAAAAAAATCCTCATCAAGCGATCCGGGATGCAGTTACGTGAAATTGGCCCGCCACTTTGAGATAAATATACGAAAAAATCAAGAAGAAAATCCTGAATTCAATGGTGCAACTCTTTTAATTTGAACAATTTGACCATTTGAGCAGTGAATTTTCGAAGTGCTGAAATATTACCCCCCACCAAAACACAATAAATGCTCATAAATCCGCGAATATATGCAGCAGGAAAACTTACACAGGCTCAAATTGAAGCTCTTAATTCAACCATATCAATTCAAGCATCAGGCCTTATCATTGTTGACGCAAAATTGTTTAAACAGACTGGGAAAAGTCCCCATGTAAAATGTAGGTGCCGACTGGGTGCTCACACTTCGCTGCCTCTCTTCTGCCGGCCTATACCTTATACATGGGGACTTCCCCAGTCTGTTCAGATAATTTTGCGTCAACAATGATAATTCTGACGCGTAAATCGACATGGTCAAATTAAGAGCTTCAATTTGAGTCTGGGTAAGTTTTCCTACTGCATATATTCGCGGGGTAATGAGCATTTATTGTGTTTTGGCCGGGGGTGATATTTCAGAACTTTGAAAATTCATTGCTCAAATGGTCAAATTGTTCAAATTCAAAGGGTTGTGCCATTGGATAGAGGATTTTTTGCTTGATGTTTTGGTATATTCATCTCAAAGTGGCGGGCCAGCTTCACGTAACTCCGGGATGCCGCTCAGGGCTCACTTGCACAGAAGCAAATGAGGAGGTGAAAATCACACTCTTTGCGAGTGCTGGGGCTGGAGACAGGGTCAGGGAAGTGTGTCTATTTTTCAGGATCAGCGATAGGGACCCGTTACTCTTCTTGAATCCGGAGACCTCTCTTGCGGGGGAATGAACATACATGCCCTTACCACTAGTGATGTGTATATACAAAGGTACTACACTCACAATAAGCTACGCATACTGTCTAGGCTTGGAATTACAGTGTTGTGAGATTCTATTTTACATCACAGTTTTAAGTTCTTGTGACGATGACATAATGAGAATTCCACGTTTCTGTAGTCTCGAATGGAACTAGATTTGACGTTGAGCTATCGAACAAAAGTCATTTGGGATCAGCGGTCGGGTTTACATTCTGACCAGTGAGTAATTGTATGGCCAGTGTTTTAGACTTCTAACTCAAATTTATACACACACTCAAGTTCACTTCCACGTGTGATGAGCCTGATAACAAACTACTCGACGTTCTTTATTTATTAGAAGTATCTAGCACGGCATCGGAACCTGACATTTCCCGTTTACGCGGATAAGAACTACTACTTTTGGCGGAGTGTGCCGATGCGTTTTTGGTAATTAAAGCTCAATATGTTACAAGAACGTGGTTCAATTACTTTCGATCAATGATGTTTTCAGAAGAGTTACGGTCACGATTTGTATGGTCTGTATTTATATGCAAAAAATATCGAGTATCGTCAAGTGTTGAATGAAAACCTTGAAGCAATGGGGTTGACTAATAGTATGATCATGGAATGTCAACTGTTTGGAGGTTTATTTGTTTGCCATCCTTGGCCCATCGATTACAGAATAAATGGAAATAGTTGACCAAACTCTGCGTGATTCAATCTTGAGATTGGCCGAGGTTTGATTGGCGAAGAAGAAGTTGTTCTTTATATGTATTTTAAGCACTCGAATCATTCCAACGAGGGCTTCTTCTCCGGACGTGCTTGAGTAAAATGTCTCGCATCTGTCAAAATTAGCGAAGACGTTCGTGTAACAAATTGACCAATGTTAGCACATTGTTCGATCAATTAACAAGCAGAATTCTTCAATATAGATTTCAAATACTCGACAAAATGATGAAGGAGTAGAGCATTGGGCACCAATGAACAAAAATAGAATCGAGAAAATCGTGTAGATGGGGAACGGGCTAAAATGAGACAGAGTGATCAATGTAGATTATGGCGGATAAAATTAGCCTCTCTGACTCAAAACTCTTGTCTAGGGAATCTAGAACGATTCAAAGAGAAAAATCAGTCATCCATTTGTGGAAGAATTCAAAGTCACTTTTGACGAGCGCCGATTCTAATTTCCAGATGACATGGTTCTCACCTCATTTGAGAATCATAAAACGACAAACACGCAGATATTCATGATACGAATCCCTACGGACACGCGCAGCACAGAAGCGCTCTGAAAATTTTTTTATTCGTTACTCGGAATAATTTATCCTTAGTGGCTACTTTCTTTGAAAATTATGTTTATCGAGACAGTACGATAACGCGTAAGAGACATAGAAATTATTTTGGGTTCGTGACTCCGATGCCTCGAGATTTTCCTGATTTCAGGTCGAATAGATATGAATATCTCGAGATAATCTCCTCCGAATATATCTGCTTCCTTGTGAGTCTTGCATGATTGGCTTCCGCATTAGCCGTATCTCATTCTGCGAATTCTGCCACGAAGTTTAAGATGAGCTTATGGAATAAGTCTCAAGTATCGAAAAAGCCACGGCTGCAAGCCCAATGCAGAGTTTTGTCCATAGTCGAAACGGTTTAAATGAACACGTTCGCTGCAGTGGCTCCCACCGGTGGGCCTCGCGTGTCTTTCCCCTCCGTGCTGAGAATTTTGGTCTTACGGGAAATAACATTGGCCGGGGCCCACCGGTGGGCCCTGCCGCGGCTGGGGAAAGATCACCGATTTCAGCCTCTCCTGCGAACGTGTTCAATGAAAATACACAAATTAATTTGTTAAAATTATACTTTAATTTGAATATTCAATTTGCGCACGAGTTTGCCGCGAGTTAGGATTTGCTATTCGTTCACAAACATTTTAACTGTATCAACTTATGAACCACCATATCACCATAAATGCCAGTTTGGCAACTTTTTTTCTACACTCGTCAACCGGATGTATAGTCCGTGTGTCCATTTCCATCTCTGGCAAAATACTGCTGAGTTCGAGGCTGAGCTGCATGCTTTGCAGTGCAAGTAGCCCCGTCAAATGCATGGTCACCTTAACTCGAGTGAAATTTGATGATTGGAAAAAAAAAAAACAATGCGACACGATCGATCTACGGGCGCGAGCAGAAGTGGTTACGTTGTAGTCGTCGTTATGTTGTTCTCGAAAGGGATATACCCAACGCGAGTTATTGGGTGTCAGGCGCGGCTTATATCAAATTCATTGCGCATTCTCTGTATATATGCAAGAGACGAGCGTGGCTCGGTGTATTGCATGCGGGTGTTCCTGACTCCAATGCCCGAGGCTCGATTTACCTGTATGCACCAATCGTCAGCGAGAACTTTTGTGCAACGCGTTGTGAGCAAATTCCACTCTACTTATTATCGAGAATAACGCGTTGCTTGCGCAATATTTAGCTCTCTCGTATAATAATGCGCGCATGGATTGAGTTTAGTTTGTAATTGATAGCGCTTGTTGTATGTGGAACTAGCCACCGGTTTTGAGGATCGAAGTTGCGCGAGAACATTCAAATTCGCCAGTTCATGGCGATACGAAAAACATTTCATGCGTTTGGATTTCACAGGTGCAATTTTCATTTCTTCACGAAGAGATGAATATGGTATGTGATGAGGCATGATGTTGTTGGAATGTTGCCTGGAGGGTATAACGGTCAGTTCTAGTTTAATGCAGAGTATAAGCAAGGTATGTTCATTGGTTGATTGTGGCCCTTATGTATTCGAGAACAGCAACAAAAAAAACATTGATAGCTCATCGTAGATGAAAGCGAACAAAAAGGATTATTTGACACTGTAGGACTTGGAGAGAATCATTTGAAAATGTTTGGCAAGATGGAATAACATCGGGCATAGATCTGTTAGGCTGTAGGAATCATCCATAGACATAGAAGAAATCAAAGCCATGCTATGCAATTATGCGAATTTTGGTAGAAGCTTCGTCATGGAAATAAAACCTCAGAAAAAGCTATCCAGAAATATCTGTGAAAGGATTTATTGGAAGATCTTGAATTAATTCAGAGGAACCACCCGAAAATGTTTGACCTTCGGAAGATGCTATCCTGGGTATTTTGACAAAATGGATTGATACAAAAATATCAATTCCAGGAGGATCTATTTAAGAGTGTGGAAGTAAGGTAAAATTATAGACACAATTATCCATGGATTTCAGAAGTTTGAAATAAACTGAAGAGTTGCATAATTCAGTCGTTCTGGGTAATTAGAAACTGTCCAGAACCAAACGAATAGAAGAGAGCCACATATGAATATAAACCTGAGACGATTGGAAAAAAATATGCAGACCTGTCAACATGGGGAAGAAATGAATAGAATCTAATGATGAAGAAACTGCTAGAAAATGTTAGTAAGGAACATATAAGAGTTTGGGTATTCGGAGCAATTACATCTATCTTGATTATGACCACTTGAGTACATTCATCTTTGAGCCTGGCCTGGAACAGTAAAAGCTTTTTAGAAGTCAATACTCCAGTACCTGTTGAGAACATCTAGGTAATACTCAACTCGTGATCATTTGACTGATGACGAATTAATTAATTCGGCCATGTGAAGACATGAAATTGGAATATCATGCAATTCGTCCAAACGTTTTATCTATGCTTGTTACCATATGGCCTGCGTTCGTAGTTCTACAAGCGGAAAGTTCTTTCGAATTTCCATTTCCATTTCACGTGACCCTTCCACGGAATATTGAGCCACACCATAATATAAAATTCAGGATATTATATTCAGAAGTGATTTTTGTTTCCTCGTGATTTTACGTGGCACTCTTTTATACTTGATGTAGCCAGCATAATTTACAAGTGGGAATTTAGTCAATTAAAACTCGAGAAGTACATTCGCTGGACATAGTATTTAAACAAATCTGAAAAGGCTTTCCGTCCCTGGGTTGCTGTTTCAATAAAAATCAGACTGTCTGTGGTGTCTTGATGATCGTAACTGCATACTTAACCCATTCGAATTAAAATTCCATCTCAAGATATCAAATGGCAGCTCAGGGACAACAAAACCTTCCCAGATCTGTTAAAATATTATGTCCGCTGAGTGCAAACTGTTCTAGCAAAAAGTGATCGTCAAGATACTAAAGTAATGAGACCGAGAAAAGACTTACAGCTATCAATTATCTCTTTCACTCAATTTTATTAGGAGTACCATTGTATCAGATCGATTACAGTGTTCGATTGTTCTAAAATAGCTCACGCTGGTTCTATCTATCAGAAATACCTCCAGGCAGGGTGTAAAGGTTTTACAAAACTCTGGAAACCTGGAATTTGCCAGAATAATCATCCTACTCCGGGAAAATCGTCCAATGTGAATTGCAAGCTTCCAGAAGGGCAACTCATGTGGGAAGATTATTTCAGATTGGGAAGACTATTCTGGCATATCCCAGGTTTCCAGTTTTTTTTCAGAATCTAGGCAACCTGTTAGATCTTCCAAAGACTACGCGTTGCTATGAGCATTCTGCTTATGTTCCTGTAATACACAGTCATGTTATACATGATCGAAGTGATCTAGCACAATATCATCATGAGAATCGAAAAATTAAATACGAGAATACACGAGACATCACATGTATGTCATTGTGTATGGCTCGGAAATTGAGATACTATAAGCTGGAGTGACTTTGGCCACCGGAGTGAATGTGGCCACTTTTCCGAGGACGATCATAAAAACCAAACATCTGTCGCCACTTTTCCGGAAAAAGATTGAAAATGTCGTAGCTCCGACGCTATACCACCTAGAGGAACGTCCAGAGGCTCATTTTGAAGCTTTTTTGTTTCGTTAGGGTGGAGTGAAAATTTACGAGTGAGATACTCATGTTGCAAAAATCCCCCACAACAAACCACTAGATTGACCTGTATATCTCCTAATAATGATTCTTTTCTTTGTTAGGTAATGATGTCCTTTACATTTTGCACTATTGTCCATTGGTTTTAGTAGCGACAGTGATTTAGATTGACTGTTTGAACGAAAACCCGTAATTGCTTCGCTTCCCCGGGGTAAACTTTGGCAACCCCGGAGTAGCTGGCTTGATTTCGTTGTTCAAACTAGTACGACAAGTGATTCGAGGTGAAAATATCCGTTTACGCGTTGAAAAGTACAAGGAGCTCGCGGTTCTCAACGAATGTGGCCAAAATCACGGCTCGGCCACCCTTTTTATACACTTTTATTACACTTCACCGAGGTGGTGTTTTCTCCGTCCTAGTTCTAGTAATTTTGGTCATATCACATGACTTCCGATAATTAACTTCCGGCTAGTCGCTCCATTTGATCTCGTGGGTGTGCACTGTTGTGGGTGATCAGAATACACAATATCGTGTCATTTTAATCAGCGCAGTGTTGGACTATTTGATTAATAATGAAAAACTATTGGTGCCGGCCTCGGGCCTTCCACGTGGCATGCGAGGAATGCCGCAAATCGTCTGCTGCATGTTTGTGACTTCGGGACTTCGCGACATAGTGGCGCCTTAGCTCATTTTCGGGACACCCGCTGCACACACGCGTCTCAGATGCTCATGTATTGCATTGCACCAGGTGCAGTTCATAAAAGTGTTTTTTAAAAATTCTTTTTAACTCTTATTTTTATTCTCTTCGAGAAAGCAACTAAGTGAAATCAAATTCTAGGAAGAGCATCTCAAAGAAGACTTCGAGACGCGTTAAATGACATAAGATGCATATCTATAGGTTTGGTCGGAAAATTGCAATGAGAATTTGACCAGAAACTCCAAAGAGGCCGAAATCATTCTGGTTTACGGTATACACTGAGAACAAAATTTTAGTCGCACCTCGAGTCGCACGGCCATGCGTTTAGCCGTATGGCGAATATAGTTTTTCCAGCGGAACGATACAGATTTTGTTATTGCATCAAGCCATCAGATCGGCTTGGCAGTCTGGTATTACTGCTAGAACAAATAAGTATGGTAGATATATTTCAAATGCAACCATACTTGATGAAATCACAGTCACTTTACGACTATTTTACCACGAAAGATAGAACAACAAGTTTCCAGGAGTGCTTTTTGCGCCCAGATCCATTGTCTTGGGTGCTACATTGTGATCGAGATTGAATAGATTGACGACAAAGGTGAAGAGTTGGGATCCTAATTTATTTTGAACGACTTCCTCATGGTCATCACCATAACTTTTTTGAATCTTCTCCAAAACTAACGGGGTAAACAGGAGTTGCAAAGGCATCTCAAATAGTTCCTGTAGGTCTTATGGTCCAGTATATTTTATTCAAATTTGATTTTGGGACAAACACATCAATCTTTGCTGTAATTTACGTATCCGTGTGCAGTTTGTCATGGTATGATACAGTCGTTCAAGTTTAGTTATTTTCCGTCACACCTACTCTATGGCAATGTGTACAAAGAGAGAAACACCTACGTACGGAAAACATGAAAAATATCGAATGGAGATGGTTTTTCTGATTCTTTGAGCTTAGAATGAAAGGAGATGAATCAACGGTAGCTGAACCAAGCATAACATTGAGAGACGTCTTAACACATTGAGAAAACATTAAGCCCATCAGTGTGAGAAAGGTTTGAGAGCACGACGATGATGAGTGTTTTCTTTGGCAAGCTCGCACTTCATAATCTACTCGCGGCATGTATACTTTCTGCCTGTCTATCTTGCAAGATAAAGTGTTTTTTCCCCAAGTTATCGATGAGTTTATTTTCTTCCAAGTACTTCACGGTCACTGGGGATATTAAATTTGGAGAAGTGTGTCGGAATTATGAGCGAATACGAGTGCAAGGTTTTGTCATTCGATTCTTCATGCAAGAGAAGCTTATCAAAGTCAAAGAAATTTGGAATGAAAAATAGTGTGGAATGTCTTTCCTGAACTCCACTTCAGAGTGTTCTACGATGTTCTAAAGTAAGTGCCGAAAAGCGTTAAAAATTGATGTGGAATTGCTCACACAGGACATCCCACATAGATATGAACATCCACAAGTCATAGAAAAAAAAATCCTTACTATTGATATCTCAATTGCTCCGTTTTACAAGAGCTCATGGGTTCAGGAATGTCTCACTCAAAAATTGCTCCACTCGACTAACTGATCCGGGATGTCAAGTATACTATACAGACGCGATTTAGAATATATATATATATATATATATATATATATATTGTGATTACTGTCGGAGGAAGCACAAGATAACGGTTGAGGAATTCAATCGTTAAAAAATAGCACTTGAGAAGATATTCAACTTTGTGCTTGTATGATATTTTTCACCATATTCACATCAGCAACCGATGTTCCGAATACCAAAATGTCATTCTTGAATCCGAAAAAGTGGATTTGGTCGCGGAATTCCATTGGTAGGCAGTCGTCCGGGTTAGCAGCTCTCGAAGGACCAACTCGTCTTTCACGAGTTGGAAAAAGAGCCATGCTAGTTTGCCAAAAACGTATTATGTTCATCTCAGGTCCTCAGAGTGACTTTTTGGAGATGTTTCGTGTTTTTTTTTTTTTCGTGTATTTGTTTGTAGAACCTATTTGTTATCTGAATATCTTTTTTTACTGCTTCCTCAACGACTAGCTTCGAACGTTTCTTCTTAATTTGTTCACGTTTTTCTACGGTTCTGATGAGATTCTCAATTCATCAACCTTTTGCCTCAAATTTGGATCCGAGATAATCACGCGGATCCCCCATGGCAATAGCGAATATTATTTATATTTGATTTTTAATTCGCTGATCACTTCCGTACCTTTTCCTTGGTTTCCAAATCAATCAATTAATCTCTGCGCACTGATGAGGTTTCAAATATCGTGATTGGGTGACGATGTTTTGATCTCTACCCTCAACGTTGAAAGCTTCGTAGTATTCCTTTGATCACGAATATAAAGTGATTCTCAGGGGGTCATCGTTAAATAAGCTCTCCCTGCTTCATTTCAACACACGTTAAAGAGTTATCTTAATGAGCAGAAGTTTTAGGCGCAAAAGTTTTGAGTGAAGCAAAATGCGAGGTCTGCTTAGTTCATCTGGTTTTCCCGTTCTGCACAGATGGAGATTGATAGCTGCATGCCCTCCCAAAGTCGTAGAACTAACTGCTATTTATAAAATCATCAAGACTTCACTGCACTTCTACGTTGTATGCAAGTCTAATAAAGCGCTCGTATTTACGAAACTCCATCAGAAGTAACAATTCATCCAAATAATCAAATACATTCAAATCGGCCTAGTGATGCAACTATATCAGCTAATTCGTTGAGACTGAATTGACATTCCTTCAATACAGGGGAGAGTGGGGCGAATTAGGACAGGTTTTGCAGTGGGGCTATCTGGCGATACTTGGGGATAGGCGCGCTACGGGACTTGAAAGTTCAACTATTGAATATATTGTAAAAAAATTTTCAGACCTCCAGGTCACCGCTTTCATAATTTTTTTGGAAGTTTGAGAAAAAAAATCTGTCCTAATTCGCCCCGCGTTTGGGGGCACTTTAGGACAATTTTGGGGGCAAATTAGGACAGCCTTTGAAGATCGAGGTATAATGCAATATTCCTCAACTATTAGAGTCGAGTTTGCTCACCAAAACACGTAGTAGTAACCCTAAATACAGAGGGAAACTCGCCCGCGACCTTTATATCCTCCTTAGAGCCTCAGAAAGCGAGCCATTTTTGTGTCATTTTTGAACATAATTGAAATAGGCGCTTCAATGATGGGATATCGTCTTCAGCAACTGACAATCGTTTCGCAGCTTATAAGAGTCGACTTCCATTCGTTTTTCTCCATATTGGAGGTACCCATACTCGCCCTGAGTCAACGATCCAAATTATGGAGTGCGACAATCAACCCAATATCAGCGAATGCGAGAGTGAAAATGCTTAAATCGAGGACTATCTTGGAACACGTTGGAAGCGACTTCTGACCTCTAAACTGACTCCTGAGACGGCCATTGGACATCGTAACTCCACTTTCTCACCCATTATCAATCACCTAACTATCCCTGAACCTCCCGCGCCTCGAAAAACGCCCAATATACATCATTCATATATAATATACCCAATATATATCATATATATATTATATAATATATAATATACATAATATGTATCAATATACAATATACATCATATTATATCTATATAACATATATAGATACGGGTAATTATCATCGAAAAACACGGGCAGGCGATCGGTCGACCAATTTTATATGGGATTTAGCATTGTCCTAATTCGCCCCGTCCAGTTTGTCCTAAATTGCCCCCAAGCGTTTTTTTTCGCAAAATTGCGATAACTTGGCTTCAACTGGGCCGATTTTGACCCACGACGGTTCAAAATCTTCGTTTTGTGACGTAGTTCTTGAACCCTGAATGTCGATTAAGCTGACCCACTTTTGCAGAAGCAGCGTGTAATCTTGCATTTGCGAAATAAACCGCGTGAGGCCCTCAAAAAGCACCCCTGCGTCAGCGAGGACCCCCAGTGTCGTTTCGGAAGGTCTAATCGGGATAAAAACCATTGTCTGGGATAGTATTGAAAATGTTTCTAAGCGGCGGAAGCCTAGACTCGCCCACAACCGAGCTATCTTGCTTGTCCTAATTTGCCCCTGTCCTAATTCGCCCCACTCTCCCCTATACACCTAACGAGCCTCGTATGATTGCGAGGATGCATCGGAGGATTTTTAGATGGAATTTTTGGAATTTCGGACGACAAACGTATGAAAATATTGTGAGCCTACGCTGATATTATGTGTGTTTTGCCTCCCTCTCACTGCTCGGCCCTCTCAGAGTGGTGGAAACTGCTCCCATAGGAGCAGTGAGAGTTAACCGCTGACCCACGCGAAGGTGCATCCGCATAGAATGAATAAATTCAAATTCGATCTATGACAATGGTCAGCCAATTAGCTGATATAGTTGCATCGCTAGGTCGATTTGAATATAAGTGATTATTTGGCATTCCCGCGATGATAAGGTCGTTTCATGATCACATTTATCGAGCATCGAGATTGATCGTGACAAATTATTTGTGCTCCCTTACCGGACCCGCGAGACCCGACCCTTCAAGTCACTCTTCAACGCTCTGAGCCGCGGAGCAACATAAGAAAAAAGTAGCGCGCTATTGACTTTCAACTCATCTTTAGTATCGCAGACTTCTGCTGATTCTGAGCTCGTGCAATGTTTTTAAGATATTGACCAATCAAAAACTCTGTGTTGCTGCGATGATGACTTGAGCCGTCGGTTAAGCGAGCGTTCCGATCAACACAGCAGTACATTCAAATAGGATGTGAGTCGGGAAAATGAAAGACTCAGACAGTTTGTTATTTTTGGCCGAGCTCTCCGAAAGCTCTGATGGTAGCACGCCTTTCCGCGCGAGCACCTAACATGCATCTATTCGCAATGGGCGTACGCACGTAATACACACATAATATATCTTTGATATTGAGCAGTTCAGGCTTGAGTGTATATTGATCTCAGAGCGAGACCAGACAAGTATCCGCTAGTTCGACGAAATTTTCTTGGTAGACGTGCAAGTGGAATGGTATTGGTCCCAAAAACTTTATTCCTCTAGTTCTTCTCTGCATCGGCTGCGACTCGCCGGTTGGACACGATTTTTCCGTATCAAAATTATCTTCTCGAGAGCTGAGATAAACGGAAGTTTCAGCTTTCATTAAATCAGGTCTGAGTTCTGCAGAGTTCAAGTTCCGCGCTATCATTCTTAGATATACTGAGATGGATCGAATCCGCACCACGCCAGCTCTTCAAACTCTGTAATTCTTCCCCATCTCGACGTATGTTGGCTCGAGAACCTGAACACGCAAGTACGTCAATCAGTCCATTGAATTTATAGACCCTCTTCAAACTTGTGATAGGCATTTGCAAGAAAAGTAACGCACAAATGAGATCAATTCAAAGTGTTCTTGGATAAGTATCAAATAAAGTACATCAATAGTGCTGTCGGTTCCTACAATTGATGCGATAGGAAAGGATTGTCTGTCGGTATTGTCAGTACCGATTTTCTATCTCATGGACATGCCAATCGCCATGATATTCTGAGGGGATTATTTGAATCTTAAACATTAAGCGATACACGTCAAGGAAAAAATTCGATTATCAATAGAAGGATAATGTGGTGGCCAACAACCGTCGAAATACCCAATGGTCAACCCGTCAAATCATAAAACACTTTCGTGCTCCCTTATCCATTAAATTGGAATCCTCGGATTTTGAACAAAACTTCATACTATCTACTCATTATATCAGTGAGGAAGCGGCACGTATTTCCGTGCTTACACTAACTGGTCTTGCGCGTTCCAACCCGCTAATATGATTTCAGTCTATAACTTGACTTAAAAATACAACATTGAATATCGCAAACATAAAAATGATGCAAGAGTTCCAAAAAGATTGAGATTCGCATACAGCTTGTCTAATTTGGAAAGCCTCAGAATGCGCGAGAGTTCGAGCGAGAGCTTAGCAGAATGCCAGGAGGGTGCGAGTATTAGCTTAGACTTCCTAATCGTGCAATGCACCACTAAAACGTCATAACTCCTCGATGATTATGTTGTTTAAGATTCAATTTAACTCACGTGAAAAGGGTTTGCATAGACTATGCATAGCATTTTTGTAGCATTAGTGTAGCTCATATGTAGTTCACTACGCCTATATCTATACTAATTTTGAACAATGAAATTTCTTGCGATTCGATCAAAATCGAGCTTTGCAAGCCTAGAGATGGTGTTTGAGGGATATGTCTGGCTCACTGAGCTCGATTTTGATATTGTCCAGCCTCATTTGAATGATATGTCGACATGTGAGATTGAAATGATGATCAGCCCTACCGGTCTTTTTCCATTTTACTCATTGAGAAGTTGAAGCACATACAAAATAGTTGCACTAATATAGCTCGGAATCTTCTAATAACGATCTTGCATATTTTATCAAAGAAAAGTATAAAATTGAAGATGATCTCAAGAGAATATTCTATAAGTTGAGAATCAACCCCATGTTAATAGATATTCAAGATGCCTTGCATTTAATGCAACCAAATGGTAAATTTCTATATAATATTCGTATATCGGTAGTTCCGCGGAAACTTCGATATTTGGGGCTCGAAAATGTGCCAACCCCAATTCGCATTTCCGAAAGTACTAAGATGTATTTTTCGATTTTTTGAAACATATAAAGCATAAATTAACTCGCCCACGAATGAAAAAATTTTCACATATGGGTGTGATGAGGATAACACGAATAACGCGGTAACATCCCACGGACATGACATTTCGCCAATAAAATTGATCTCATGGCCAAACGATTTGAGCTACATTTCCGAGGTTCTGGAATTTTGATTTGTCCATCAAATACTTTGAAAAGAAACTGACCTCTGGGACCGCTGTAGTCTCGCGATTGAGGGTCGCACTAGTGCCACACGGACCTGACATAAAAATTTAGCAAAACTAGATTTTCGCAGAAAACTACTCCCCAAAGTGTAAAAATTATTTTCTTTCGATACATGGGACATGGAAAAGCTGCGCCTGACGATTTCCTTTGAGAACCAACTGGTGCGGAAAGGCCTGGGGGTCGATTTTAGATTTCGGTCTAGACCAGTCGCGCGGGTCTAGTGACCAGAATTTGTCGAGGTAGCGCGCGACCTGCGCGTTGATTCGCGATTTCATCGTTCCTCGCTCCGCGAACCTTGGGTTAGGTTAGCTCGTGTATAGCTGCGTTCTGCGGTATTGTGGTCTGCTGTATACGTGATTGTTGTCAAATAAAGATAAATGAATGTTTATTTGACAATCATGACCATGCTGTCATCCGGCGTGAGTAAAGTCTGAAAAGTGAAAAAGTGAAAGTGTTGATGAAATATCTCCATCAGTGAGAGTTTCATATGTTTTTGATCAAATATGATTGACTGTTGTGATGCTGTATGTGACAGTAAAGCTCGCCAAAAAATGTTTCATTTTTACAGCATCACTACAGTCAATTATGTTTGATCAAAAAGAGATGAAACTCTCACTGATGGAAATATTTCATCAACACTTTTCAACCTCACGCCGGACAACAGCATGGTCATGATTGTCAAATAAACATTTATTTATGTTTATTTGACAACAATCACGTATACAGCAGACCACAAAACCGCAGAACGCAGCTATACACGAGCTAACCTAACCCAAGGTTCGCGGAGCAAGGAACGACGAAATCGCGAATCAACGCGCAGGTCGCGCGCTACCTCGACAAATTCTGGTCACTAGACCCGCGCGACTGGTCTAGACCGAAATCTAAAATCGACCCCCTGGAATGAGGCGAATTCACTTTTATCGAGGTAAACTGAGGGGGTAACATTTTAAGTAAAATTACGCCATATAATGTACGTGCTCGCCGGGCACACAAAGAGTGGTCTTTGGACTATTATAGCAATGGGATTAGGTGCTCAATACCATCATATTTCTCCCTGTGGTGCTGTACACTCACGAAGGTCGAAGAAAGGAAAAACCCTATCATACGGACCTGCAATTTTCACCCCTTTTTCGATGATGATTTTTTTCGGAACCCTCGGATTTTCGCTCGGATCGAGAAACTAATGATTGCGTCAGAAAGAGCATAAAAAATACATCGAAAATGGCGTTTGAGATTTGTCCTCAAGCGTTTTAAAGGTTCGTACAAACAGGCACACATTGTTTTAATGTTTCCGCGGAACATCCGATATTCATATGAAAGAAAAATATTGACATCATCTAATATGATTGAACGAAGATAGCAATTTCCAGCATAAACAATTTTATTAGTGATTATCAGAAATAATCTTCGTAATGAGACCTCCTATGATTGATTAGAACTCAAATTATGCATAGATAGCATCGCTGAGTAATCATTTAAGCCTACACTGTCAAAAATCTATTCGAGAAACTTCAACCAGACTGGTTGAATATCCAAGCACTTGTTGAATAGTCGACGACTGTGAGTATGGTTATGAATATGCGGCTCGTGAGATGGATACTTATACGGAGGTCTCCGGACGACATTTTTGGGTTAGAAAGACAAGTTCCTTATGTTTCCTTGTGAACGAATGGAAAAAAAATCAGCAGTGGCCACGCGAGCTTTTTTGGAAAAAGTCCATTCTAAGCAACGTTTTCGCGATTCAGTATTGGCATTGGTGACCGCTCATCTTGCGTTTGCCTAGTTGACAAGTTATAGGCTTCGCAAACCAAAACGGGTGGCCACCCATCCCGATAAGAATCGCGAAAACTGCGTGGCCTGGATGGTTGGACCAAAAAGGCTCGCGCGGCCGCCACCGACCTATTTCCCTAAATGTTTACAAGAAAACATGCAGAATATTGTTTTTCTGAATCAGAAACGTCGTCCGATGACTACCGTGCACACATCTAACTGATCCTTCTTGTTATACCCATAATAATAGAGCCGCAGTACTATTTACGCGACCTAGGCGTAGCCGACCAGGACGGGTGTCAGTAGTGGTCACCCATCCGGATAAGATCACCACAGAAACGTTGCTTAATCTGAATTTTCGATCGACATGACTCGGAGTTTAATCACTTTGTTGAAAGAAACAATCAACAAACTTTTTACTGTGTAGAAAGAAAACGCTAGGCTGTGGAGACGAATTTTGATTGCAGATGAGGATTCCCTCTGCTTGGTTGGAATGCTTTCATGTAAGATTTGTATCCTTTACACGTTATCTTCTGCAACTACGTCTGTGTGGGATACTATCTTTTGAACCTGAAATACTTGTTTACACAGATTATCAAGTACGAAACAAGTTCACAGTGTTTTGATAACATAAACCGAGCACTCGTATAGTTACTCTGTATGCGTGCTCCCAGAATAGAAAGCTGGATTTTGGCGGAGGCCAAAAATTACCAGAGCAGCGTTCCACGCTGATGCTCAGTTTCAATATTTACCATTTTTGACTGAAAAAGTTTGTCTTGTTCTAGCTGGATAAAGCTGTATGGGGTATAGATGCAAACTACAGTGTATAACATAAACATTACATCGATCCCGATTATGAAATTGACACTTGAACACGTTTTTGAATGGGGAAAATCGTATTTTTGGGGACAACTGAATGGAGCTCTTCATTATTGCCTCAGACGAAATGTTTTGATCACACATTTTGAAAGCTCGGACAATTCTACATCGAAGTCATGGATTCTGAATTTTTTGAAGAGGCTATTTTTTACTTGAAAACAAGCCCCTAAAAATCTCGTTGATGGGAAATTTCAAGAGCTAATGGCTTGATGGCTGCGTAGTGTGAATATCCATCCGGTGCGATTATCATCCGAGTTGTGACGAGTACAAGAGATACAAACACGATATCAAGATATTGGCACCTGATCAAGCATTATGCATGAAGTATACATTTCTTGGATTGAGTTTACTCCTTGCCCTCGACATTTGTATTGTCTTTACGGTCTGGCTACGCGGAGCCAATTATCGTACGCGAATTTTGGATTCGCGTTCGCGAATTCCCTCAGAGAACTAGGGCCGAGAGCGTTTTCGTTCGCGTACCGAACAGGACGTTTTAGAGTGCCCCGGGGTCATTATTAGCCTACGCGAATCGAAGCGCCGGCACGAAACTACCTATAATCGCGTACGATCATGGAAGAAACTACGGGGACTCGGTTATACAACCAATCTGAGGGTATTCGCGTATCGAAATCATCTACTTCACGCCCGCGTAAGATAGCCAATGTACGTGCATTCGCGTACGCGTATCGCAAATTCGTTCTACTATAGAATCACGTATGGCAACCAATCGACGAGATTCCACGTACGCTAACGAGGTCATACAGATTCGCGTAACTAACTCGTCCTTTTATATTCGACATATATCGACAGATATTCGCATACGCTTAGCCAAGACATGCAGATTCGCGTATCACACTCGTTTTTCTAGAATCGCGGATGGCAACCAATCGGTGGACATCCACGTACGCTAACCAATACTTATAGGGATTGGACATGGTTGTCGGGTTGCCTGCACACAGGCGTAAAATGGCTACCATTGGATCTAGCTTTGGCATTGGTAGGGTTAGGGCTTTTGTATTATTCACGGCTAAGCTCACTCTGTCTGGCGTAGGGCATTTATGCTTAAATCTGGTCTACTCATTATTGCATCCGATGGGCATTTGATGACCGGGGATACTTAGGTAGAAACTCAATATTATGAACACGGCCCTATGCACCCAGTGCTATAAATCTATACCCTAAGGCGGCCATCTTGAAGGAAAAAACGCCTGTTTGACGGCAACCCGACAAGTAACGTGTGTCCAATCCCTATAGATCCGCGTACGAAGACTCGTCGTCCCGCATGCATTCAGCATCTAATAAGAAAATCACGATAGTTCAATGTATTATGTGAAAAAGTTATACAGCTTAAAATGTTAAGATTATTCATTTCTCCGATGCACATTTACAGGTATGAGTCGGCAGACGGTGAGCGAAATGGCGCTCTTTCTGCAGCTGCTCCTGATGATTTTCGGAGGCAGCATGGAGGCGCGCGTCGGATCCTTTGCCTTCGTGGACCCCGAGCAGATGCACAACAGATGCAAGCCCTTCAAGTACCAGGGAATGCTGCAAGCTCAGTGCAGAGATCTCAATCTCGAAGATATCCCACAGTCTCTACAGTCTGACATTGAGGTGGGCATAATCTGTTCTTATTTTTCGTGGAATAATGTGTTTTTTCTCAGATAAGTGTAGTGCAGACAGAACTAGTTAAAGTGATCAATGTAATTGAACAGTAATTGAATCGATTTTTTTACTCTTGATGATTCATATTATCCAATTGATAATGGTGAAGAATTAGAATGTTTTCAACTCGGTTTTCCACATGTCTTACATATCTGAAAACTTTGGTGGCTGATTCAGTCGACAATGCTCTTCAGTAACGCACCACCATGTTTTCATCTTTGTGATTCTATATTTTCCTCTTCCGAAGCATTCTCCTTCAATGTTTGAATTTTCTCTTCACGCCATCGACTATCAAGTTTTAAGCGATGATTCCATTCAACTGTCAATGTAATGTATGTATTATGATAAAATCAGATTAATGAACTTGGACAAAAAATTCTATCGATGCGATGACCCATCAGGTACTGGACGTGAAAAAGAACCGGATCCGGGAGGTGTCGTACGACAAGCTGTCGCGCTACTCGGATCTGCACTACCTGTACCTGCCGGATAACTTCGTGCAGAGCGTTCCCGACGGCGCGTTCGACGCTACGCCCGACCTGGAGGTTCTCGACCTCACCAAGAACGGCCTACACTCGTTGCCCAAGGACTTGCTGCGGATGCGCAAGTTGCGAAACGTCTACCTCAGCAGCAACCTGCTCGACGACGCTCAGTTTGAGCTGGCCCAGGGCGAGGAGATGCGCGCCCCGCTCGTCTTGATGTACGTCGACCACAACCGGCTTACACGGCTGCCGGTGCGCGGGCCTCTGCACACCCTGATCTCCCTCAACGTCTCTGACAACGCCATAAAACGCGTCACCGTCGACGACCTAGCGGCCTTCTGCTCGATCAAGATCATCGACCTGCAGCGCAATCCGCTCGTCTTTAACCAGTCCAGCTGTGACTGCTATGACCTCCGCGAGTGGGCCCGCGCTCACGATGTTCAGGTGAGGCTGAATTTTTCAAACGTCTGATCACGCTCATCCATCCGCGCGCGTTTTTTATAATTTTGGGTCATCATTTAGCTTGTGGAAAATTTGCTGATGTATGAACAATAAATCGATGCCGTCTATTTTTCCTGGTTAGTGTATAGTTTCACGGTTATAGTGATCAAGAGAACCTGCAGCCCAATTATTTCGTTCAACAATTATAAATTTGAACGACGTTGGGAGAATTCGTAATTAGTTACTCTCCATGCGAAGATTTGAGCATTTTGTTCAATTTTATTGCAGGAAAGGGGGAACAGATTCCACCTCACCGATTCTCTAGATTGAGAAATCTTTGGCATCAGTTTGGTGGTACGAAATGAAATTGTGCTATCACTAGAATGCCTCACATATTCCGTTTGAGATAATGGCATTCAAAAGGACGAACTTTGAAACCGACAATATTGAAAAAGCATCACCGAAAAGTATCGGATTTTTCGACGACCTATTTCGATCGTTGAACAAATTCGTCAGCGATCGAAATAGTCCGTCAAATAAAAACTTTTGATGCGGCTCATCGAATTTGTGAGTTGACCACGGTGCTCTTGAGATACGTTAATATTCCGTTGACGACCACCAACAGGATTGTCGTGGAAATTGTTCCTAGGGCCCTTAGAACTCATTTTCTGATAAGATTCGGCGCTTGGCCGTTTTTTATAGAAGTCCAAAAAACTTTTTATTTATCCTCTTTCCGACCGTTCCCTCGAGTAACTCGAAAAACACTCTCTGTAACGAAAAATGTGTAGAGGCATATTTTTGTAGATCTTGAAAACTGCATAAAACAAGTACACATACTTGAGTCCCTAAAACGCAATCCGTTCGAGATATTCTAGAACTTTCATTTCGTGATCAGAAATTTTCAAAAAATCGTCTATAGCTCTCAACGGTCTCATTCCTTCGGAGATTGTGTTTAACATCCATCGTAGTGTTTAAAGTAAACATGATTCTTTCAATTCAGTGATTAAGTGTCGAAAACGTTCAGAATTGGGATTTTCCTAAAAATTTGTGATTACGGAAGGAAAATTCTAGAATATCTCGAACGGAGTGCATTTGACGGATTCAAGTATATGAACCGTTTTCGTGCAGTTTTCTAAGATCTACAAAAGATGCCTCTACACGTCTTTACGTTAAAGTGAGTCTTCTTGTTATTCGAGGGGAGAAATTTTAAAAGGATAAAAACACGTTCTTAGGACTTTTGTAAAAAAAAACGACCCAAGTGTCGATTTTGATTCTTATCAGAAAATGACCTCCAAGGGCCCTGGAAACATATCTCTCAACAATCCCGTGTTGGTGGGCATCTGCGGAATAACGTATTTCAAAGGGCACCGTGAACTGAAAATAATCCGTCGGTATCATGGATGATTGACCGTACAGTATAATATAATTGGAATTACAATATGAAAAAGATGAACGTGATGAGTCGATTCAATCTTGATTCGAGTCCAACTCACTTCTGCCTTTTCAGTGGCAAGGGTCTTGATTTTTCTTTGAAAGGTTTTCAAACTGAAGAAAGCTCTGGATAGATTCTTGACGGAAACTGAGTTCCAGGCTCACTCACGCAATTCCTGCTTCATCAGAATTGAACCCTCATTAGGACAATCCCTCGCATGAAAGAAAGAGCATTGAATTGGAGTTGGGCTATCGGTATCGAATGGACGGAGGGATCTATCTATTTTGTTTTATCGCGCTTTGTCTACTCACATCAAAACGAGTGTTGTTTTTATTTGAATAGCAACAATAGTTCAACCGAGTTCAACATTTGAAGAGAATTGTTGGCTTTACACAAAGACCATGCACTTTTGGCCATTGCTGCAGATTCGTCCCGTTCAGCTCGATATATTATCAAAGAGCACCTGACGAATGAATAGAGACGAGCTGGCTCGCCCTGCACACTTTTTCAATCGTAATCTGCTCGAATTCTTAGTTTTTGATTATGTTCCAAATTCCATCTCCTTCAAGGAGTAGCGTTAATACTTTGAGTAGTTAACCCATTAATGCACAGGATTACACTTTCATGGCATGTTTTTGAGGCTCATAAGTGATTTTGGTAGATTTTTTCGTCCTTGATGGTTAACTTGTTTTTGAGGCTCGTTATTCGGTATAAAAAAGTTTTCAGAAAAATCCCTAGGGCATATTTTCGACGTAAAATTGTCTGAACTTTCGAAATATGTGATGGGCGTTTCCGTTTGAGGCGCTCCTGAAGAGCTTCATTGAAGTTTTCGCAAAAAAATACGATTTTTTCATTTCAAATCGTGTTTGTATGGCATTTTGACCCCTAAAATCGATAGATAATGGCTCTGGAAGCTCAAAAACCCATGCCATTGGGTCCTGACCTACAAAATCTATGGGTCAGAAAAATTGCAAAAGGCTTGTCTAGGCCCAACATATCGACTGAAACGAAAAAAGTATTTTGAACGCTTTCTCGTCGTCATCTAAACCTCTCAACCCTTACGATCCCAATTCTGAGCATGCAATAGTTTCTGAAAAAATATGATACGACATGTTTTCGACGTAAAATTATATGTTCTTTCAGATTCCATCATCAGGATTGAGATGCGTTGAAGTTTGAACCGAGAAAATGCGCATTGTTATCGAATTATACCCTTTTTCAATGAAAACATCACCCCGGACCAATCCTCAACGTGGAAATCGATACATCGTCACTCGAGACGTCGAATTATCGTATCTGCACGATCTGAACCTTAGAATCATAAGGAGTATGAGAACGCAACATGGACGTTTGGAATAGCATCGAGCCGGAAATGTTCTCGATCGCTTACCAAGGCTGAGATATCAAGGATCAACCCGGGAAATTTTGGTTCAACAACCAACCGGAAACAGTTTTTTCAGCAATATAGTGTTTAAATTAACAGCTTGTGGGTGTGGTTCGAGTTTTAAGATTATAACAATCGTAAATTTGAAAATACCATTATGTTTCCCACGCCAGGGAACCGCTATAATAAGCCATCTAAACATCAACTTTCTAGAAAAGCGCTTGACAAATGGATGCCACCCAGCGGAGATTAGTTCAGTGAGTAGTAACTACTACTAGTCAAAGCTGTTTTGACAACGTGGCCGTGATACGCATATCAGCGCGATCGAGAACATTTCCGGCTCCATACTATTCCAAATGTCCATACTGCGTTTTGGTACTATGATCCTGAGGTTCAGATTGTGCAGATACGACAATTCGACGTCTCGATCGAGTGACAATGTATCGATTTTCACGTTGAGATTTGGATTTGGGATGATGTTTTCACTGAAAAGGGGTATAATTTGATAAAAATGCACATTTTCTCGCATCAAACTTCAACCTATCTCAATCCTGATCACGGAATCTGAAAGAGCAGACGATTTTACGTCGAAAACATGTCACATGATATTTTTTCAGGAGCTTTTGATGCTCGGAATCGGGATCGTAAAGATTGAGAGGTTTAAGGCGATGCGGTCACCGTGCACTATGCACGCTGAAAGTTATTCGCACTTTTATCAAATTTGCTTGCGATTTGGGTGAAATGACGAGAAGACCCGCGTTTCGTATCATCTAACTTGAGTTCGTCTTCTCGTCGTTTAGTCCAAATCGCAAGAATATCGGAGAAAAGTGGGAATAACTCTAGCGCAGGGACCTCCTAACCTATAATATACGCACTTTGTAATTCGCACTTTTATCCGATTCTCTTGCGATTTGGGCGAAACGATGAGAAGACGAACTCGAGTTAGATGATAATAAACGCGGTTCTTTTCATCGTTTCACCCAAATCGCAAGCAAATTTGATAAAAGTGCGAATAACTTTCAGCGTGCACGGTGACCGCATCGCCTTAAATAAAGACGAGAAAGCGTTCAAAATACTTTTTTCATTTCGGTCTCTGGATATCTTGGGCCCAGATTGGCCTTTTACAATTTTTCTGACCCACATTTGTTGTAGTCCAGGACCCAATGGCACGGTTTTTTGAGCCTCCAGAGCCATATCTATCGATTTTAGGGTTCAAAATGCCGTTCAAACACGATTTGAAATGAAAAAAATCGTATTTCTTTGCAAAAACTTCAATGTAGCTCATAAGGAGCACCTCAAACGGAAATCCCCATCACATATTTCGGAGGTTCAGACAATTTTACGTCGAATATATGCCCTGGGGATTTTTTCTGACGGCTTTTTTGTTCTGAATAACGAGCCTGTATAAGATGTCACAAAGTGTCATCCTGGGCATTAATGGGTTAAGTTCGTAAGGATTCCTCTAGGCCTCGTTCTGAACTCAAATCTTTCATCGTAACGGCTCTCAATTTCGCATCAAAATTGCAAATAGTTATTCGGGGTAGACATTAATGACTCTGGCCATTACAGCAGAAAATACGCATCTGGGTCGCTATAAAAGCGCAATCGATGTTTTACTTCTTGCCGCGCATCAACGCAATAACGCACTATGTACGCCACGTGCAGCAGAGCTGACCGTTAACGATAAATTTTGCAATTTCAGCTGAGTCTGACTCAGGAGTGTCCGTCGGGGCAGAAGGAGCGCTGCCCTCTACGCGCCCAGGAGGCCCTAGACCGTCTGAACACAACGAGACAACTGCGCGCCGAATGCATGCGACAGCGTGAGCTTGCCGAAGCTCGGGCTGCTCGTAGCAACTGGCTCTGGATAGCGACGCTCGTCGGGGCATTCGTCGCGTGCGTCTTTCTCGCGTTGTGCTGCGTGCAGCAGAGGAGCGAGGAGCGGCGCCGTGAACTCGAAAAGGAGCAGCAAGCCCTCGGTGTCGGCGAGCACGCAGCCCTGCCCTGCGTCCGAGGTGACGAGGTCATCTGCTGCGACGAGCGACGTCCGTCCAGCCCCGGGCCCGACGCCCCTGCTAAGGAGCACCTGCTAATCGACAAAGGCCTTTCGGGCTAGTGACGAGTCCATCGAGGGCCTGATGTCGCGCATGATGAACCTTGCTGCACGTCGGTGCAAGCTCGCCCCACTCAGGCCTGGCCCTGCTCTCTGTACATCGCGCGCGAGTGACTAAATCGCTCGGCCGAAATCTCCAAGTAGTACAAATCTATGTTGTCCAGTCATTGACGTGAGGTTGTACGGGTGATTGAAATCGCTCAGATCAATCGAAAGACAATTTCATGTGTTCTGTTCTGCTCTACCATTTAGTACTTCGAAGTGGAAAAATTGAATGATGGGCCCGCGATGAACCAAATATTTTCAGTAGTCCGAGACCATTATTAAACCACAAATGAAAGACTAAGAACTCCTTGAATTCCATGAGATTATACGTATGCTACTTTTGATTAATCGATGTATAGCTTCATTGCACATAGTGTGCGAGAACAACAATTGGTTGAGAGATCGTCCACCAATATGTAAGATACACACAGGGCCCACGTAATGACATATCTCAGCAAACTTCGATCCACAGTTCGAATACTAATAGGTGCACATTGTAAAAAGATTGTGGGTAAAATTGCAACCAACTGGTTGCAGTTCTAATCACAACCCCTGGTTGGTACCGGAAATCAACTAACTGCATGCGCAGTTCTAGCGGAAACCACTGACCAAATTCCACAATTGCTTGAAATCTTTCCCACAGCAAAAACGGGTATCGAGATAGGGATAATTGTGGAACTCATGAGATTGGTCCGTGGTGGTACCCGGACGACATTCTTGAATCAGGGAAACAAGTTTTTCCATGTTCGTCATAAACAAGTAGAAAAAAACATTAGCGTCGGACGCGCGAGCCCCTTCGGTCAAAATTCTCTGCACGATTCAACCGAATTGGTTACTGCTCGGCTGGGCTGCCACGTTTACCTTCGCGTACAAAATTCTCGCCCAGTCTTTATTATGCGGGTATAATACGGAGTCCATGGAATTGGTCAATGGTGATGGCCAGACGAAATTTCTGGTCCAGGAAAAGTTTCTTCTTGTTTTTCTACAAATAAATAGGAAGAAACATCAGTGGCGTCCGCGCGAGTCTTTTCGGGAAAAATTCAGTTCAGCACCGTTTCCGCGATTCAGTATCTGGATTGTTGACCACCTGCCTTAGTTTGCGAACCCTATAACTTGTATGGATCCGGAATTAAGCCAACGCAAGATGGGCGATCTCCAATCCGGATACCGGATCGCAAAAACGTTGCTAAACCTGGGTTTTTGACTCAAAAGGGTCGCGTGGCCGCTGCGAGTGGTTTTTCCGTTTGTTCGTGAAAAACCACGAGAAAACGTCTTTTACACGGCTCGACGCGCCGTATGAAGTGGCATATGCGTCTCGTGACAAAAACTTTGTTCTTTACGATAACCTTTTTGGACGTCGGCTTCGCCCCGACGTCCAATAAAGTTATCGCAAAGAACAAAGCTTTTTGGCACTCGATGCATAATATACTATTTCTGATCCCATAGATTTTTCAACCAGGTGGTTGATGACTTTGGTTGGAAGTCAACCAATTGTTTACAGTGTGCAAAACTGAATCCAATTGCATATTTATTGGTTCCCGGTCAAAAGTTCGAAACCATTTCTCCGAATAGACAGAAATTCGAATGACCAAAACTATACGAAGACCATTTCTCCGAACGGACAAAATCCGAAAAATATTTTTAAAATTCTTAAATCATCAATCAACTGATGAATGGATAAAACGATTTGGTATTAGCATTGAGAAGCAACATCCAAGTACTGCAAAATACATTAAATCAGTCAAGAATCAACTACATAAATATTTTATCATTTCACACCATGATCACAAACTACACGCATCACATATACGTTCAAAAGATTGCACCAGCGATTGTCAAGTATTGAAGCAGTACACATATCGAATTTACCATGTTCTAGTGAACGTAGGAGATCAACGAAGGAGTAACAGCTTACAATATCTACAAAATCTCCATGAAATGTAATTGGCATGTTGTGCCCCACAGCTCGCGAAAAATCTAGAACTCTCCCGTCCTGATCATAACTCATCGTAATCACCCGTGATGATTTGCAAACGATAAAAATACACGAATCCGCCTAACAAGAGCTTCTTTGTCACAATTTTCGGCTCTATAGCAGACGCGAAATTGATTCGCGAGTACTATTGAGTATTTGGAACGCAATCAGTTGATTGGTCGAGACCACGACGAAGTAAACAGTAAACGACTTACTGTAGCGATCTTGAGCTGGGTGGAATCATATTCCGAATTTCGCTAATATTATACATCTGAGTTGTGATTATTTCGATTTTCGTTTATTTGGAGTTTCGACCACTCGGACTTTTGGCCATTCGGAGTTTAGTCCATTCGGACTTTTTGTTTTCGGATAAATGGTCTTCGGACTTTTGGCCGTTCAGAGTTTAGTCCATTCGGAGAAATGGATTCGGACTTTTGACCGGGAACCTTATTATTTATCATCTCTGGAATTTTGGTACGATTCTGATACCTCTACGACTCATTTGGATTTTGTGGATAATAAAGATATACGTGCACCAAGTTTTTAGCTTTATGAATGCAAAGTGAGCAATTGAAAAGAATGTATTGATATTTAATTACAAGGTGAGAGAGTGAGACATTTGTTATTAATGAGCGAATGTGAGCGAATGTGTCAAGTAAGAGTAATGAGACTTCACCATGTAATCAAGTCTCATTACTGTCACTTGTTGAGAGGATTTATTATTGAACAAATTGAATCAGAATACTCTTAAGGATTGAAAGACGATTCCGTGTATCATTTTTGTATGACAATGAACGAGTCCACGAGATGACAGTCACTAGGTCTTAAGGTACTTAAATGCTCTTCAACTGCGATATGATTATTATCTTAAATTATAGCTGTTCTGAGGCTGCTTCACTTCAATGCTTACTTAGACAGCTGTACAACATTTGAAGATTCACGTTTGTGTTATATTTTTTATATATTTATATGGATCTCTATTCTATCTTGTATTTCCTAGTATACCGTAGTGTTTTCGAACAATCCTTTTATTGTGAAAAAATCTGATGATGATATCGTTTTTGATTCGATGACCAACATCCCATGAATTACTGGGACAACTGAGTTGAGTAAGTTGCTGTAAGCAGAATGAGAAATCTAATCATTACAATATCGAAATTATGGGAGATGCGACATACCATACCTGCACGCCTTAAATACTTCAGAAAGACGAGGGGTGCTATTGTCCTGTCCTCATTCGTTGCTCTGTTGTAGCATAATTGATTAGCTAAGAACTTACTTTTCTTTCTAATTTTGACGAACTTCTCTCAAATACATATCAACTCCCTATAGTGTAGCACCTTGGTCGAGCAAGAAAGATAGAAAATCTGACATAACTCCCACACTTTGTCAAACTCTCAGCGTAGCATCTGACGGATAGGCGTAATTCTTAGTCCAGGCAAATTAGCTTATTTGAGTTACAAAATATACAAGTCCACAGTTTTTTTTTTCTGGATGCGCGGGACCTCCAAGAGTCAGAATATACCCAGTTGCCCTTCGAACTCGGCCGGCTTTTTTTTATACGGCCGATTTAGTGCAAAATCTTGCATTTTTTTCCCTTTCTCACCGAATAGCTGGAAAACTATGGATTTTCCGGGATTTTGGCTTGTGCAGTTTTGAAGCTAATAAAATTTCGAAGCGAATGAAAAAAAAAACGTGACAATATGTTGATCTGGTCGTCAGCAGCTGCGATAAACAATGAATTTGACACAATATTTAAATTGTTTATTGCTCGCTGAATATTGGCAGTACAAGTCTGAAATGGCTGGAATTGACGTATTTTAGGATGCTCTTGATATTGGCAAAATTAGAATCCGATACAATTAAATTAGACCGTTTTATCCTTTTTAATTATAAGAAAATAGTGCAAAGTTCATGTTGAAAAATTTCTGGGTTCCGATCCTCTGAGTTAATGGCCAAAAATCAGGTGAGTCCTCTGAAACATACTATTCAATTAACCATCGAAAAAATTCTCAATACACTATTGGGTATGCGCAAACTATGCATTTGTTTAGAAAAAGAGAAATTTGCAGATTTTGTTTGTCAAATTGTTCGGGAACGGTAGGGACTATTGGAATGATTCTTTCAGATCTATGATACCTGATTTTTCCTCGAAAATTTAAGCCGAAGTACGTCCCTTCGTAGTGATTTGTTTTCGAGATATGCTTTTTTTTTTTAAAAATCAAAATCTCATAAACAAATAGAGATTAAGAGCTCAAATTTGGTCTAGACGTGGGTGAGTTTCCAAAAAATGCTACAAGGCATCGAAAAATATTACTAGTCTGCCCATAAATCATAAACCAAGAGTGGAAGTTGAGTGAAATCTGGAAAGGGTCGTGGAACGACCGGAGGAGGCGTGGTGGGGGAAGCCAGCGCGCACTCTGAGCCGATCGCGAGACACTGAATCGCGCGCTTCAAATTCGGACGCGTTAAACTTTCTGGCAATATTTCGACATCTACTGGTCCAAATTTCTTCATTCTTTCGCTAATTAGGGGTGCCATTCTCAGATTAGGATGAATGGTGAACTTACTTTTTCGAAGTGACCATAACGAAATGAGTTATTTGCAAACCCATTAGTACAAAGATTTTCAATGCTCATTGACAAGCAATAGGATGAACTTGACCTCATGGATAAACCACTTCATGAACAAAAGTGAATTATTATCCAACAGGATCGTCATATAAATAGTATATTACTGTACTAGGCAGGGAAGTTGGATTTCCGTGACTGTGTGATGATAATGCCGAGGCGAAGCCGAGGCATTGATATCACACAGTCACGGGCATCGCACTTCTCTGCCGTGTGCTGTATACTATTTTTCTCACTCGCGGCCCGAAAGTACGTCGAAATTTAATTAATATGATAATATAAAAATTTAACCTCACTTCTGCAGTTGCTCGCGATTCTGAAGGGGTGACTCTAGAGCAGACGAACTCGCAGCTCTTCTAACACATATGTTTACATACGTTGTTGTAGATCAGCTATAGCTGCATACTTGTAATTGTAATGTTATGTGCTCGTCCGCCCGACTTTTGCGAAAGCGAGGCGTCAGCCGAGCTTTTGCTGGTCGAGGCGGACGCAAGCAGAAAAATGACGAAGTAAAATGTATCGCGAAAAATTTGAATGGATGATGAATGCTATTATCATGCTCAGCCTGTAAGTTTTGAAACAGAGTTGTGTTGGTATTTCCTAGCTTGTCATGGTCCAAAATTCTTGTCGCTGCGTATTTATTAAATTTCATTCATGTCGTCTAACGTGAGAGTTCCTGCCCTACAATCATCCCATGATAAATTTTTTCGCAGCACCGGTACTTAGATCTGCATCAGAGAGATACCGTCCGTCCAACTATATTATCATCACGAATACACACTGGTAAACATAACCTCTGTAGGTTGGGTCTCTCGTGTATATTTTGCATGCATTCCCATTGCATCGCACGCACGTGGGGAGCAGCGGCCCCAAGAGGCAGCGAAAATCGACAGCCGATCAGAGCGCTGCGCCGGCAGCAAAAGTCGCTCTTTCGCGACCGAAATGAGGCACGGAAGGACATACTTTCATGCCGCGAGGAAGAAAAATAGATTTCCTCAATATTTCGGATAAGTTTTCCGTCTCGAGCGGCCATATCCATTTTGGATGGATAAAAACATTATCATTGTTCATTTTAGGAGAAGCTACCCCAAATAAAGGAAAGAATGGTCGAATTCGGTTGGATAGTCTTGGAGATAACCATGATTCTTGAAACGCCTCGCTTTCGCAAAAGTCGGGCGGACGAGCACATAACATTACAATTACAAGTATGCAGCTATAGCTGATCTACAACAACGTATGTAAACATATGTGTTAGAAGAGCTGCGAGATCGTCTGCTCTAGAGCCACCCCTTCAGAATCGCGAGCAACTGCAGAAGTGAGGTTAAATTTTTATATTACTATATTAATTAAATTTCGACGTACTTTCGGGCCGCGAGTGAGAAAAATAGTATACAGCACACGGCAGAGAAGTGCGATGCCCGTGACTGTGTGATATCAATGCCTCGGTTTCGCCTCGGCATTATCATCACACAGTCACGGAAATCCAACTTCCCTGCCTAGTACAGTAATGTACTATTTATATGACAATCCTGTTGGATAATAATTCACTTTTGTTCATGAAGTGGTTTATCCATGAGGTCAAGTTCATCCTATTGCTTGTCAATGAGCATTGAAAATCTTTGTACTAATGGGTTTGCAAATAACTCATTTCGTTATGGTCACTTCGAAAAAGTAAGTTCACCATTCATCCTAATCTGAGGATGGCACCCCTAATTAGCGAAAGAATGGAGAAAGGACCAGTAGATGTCGAAATATTGCCAAAAAGTTCAACGCGTCCGAGTTTGAAGTGCGCAATTCCGTTTCTCGCGCTTGGCTAAGAGTGCGCGCTGGCGTCCCCCATCACGCTTCCTCCGATCGTTCCGCGACCCTTTCCAGATTTCTTTCAACTTCCACTCTTGATTTATGATTTATGGGCAGACTAGTAATATTCTTCGATGCCTTGTAGCATTTTTTGGAAACTCATTCACGTCTAGACCAAATTTGAGCTCTTAATCTCTATTTGTTTATGACATTTCGATTTCAAAAAAAAAAGTATATCTCGTAAACAAATCACTACGGAGGGACGTACTTTGGCTCGAAATTTGGAAGAAAAATCAGGTATCATAGATCTGTAAGAATCATTCCAATGGTCCTTACCGTTCCCGAACAATTTGACGAACAAAATCTGCAAATTTCTCTTTTTCTGAACAAATGCATAGTTTGCGCATACCCAATAGTGTATTGAGAATTTTTTCGATGGTTAATTGAATAGTATGTTTCAGAGGACTCACCTGATTTTTGGCCATTAACTCAGAGGATCGGAACCCAGAAATTTTTCAACATGAACTTTGCACTATTTTCTTATAATTAAAAAGGATAAAACGGTCTAATTTAATTGTATCGGATTCTAATTTTGCCAATATCAAGAGCATCCTAAAATACGTCAATTCCAGCCATTTCAGACTTGTACTGCCAATATTCAGCGAGCAATAAACAATTTAAATATTGTGTCAAATTCATTGTTTATCGCAGCTGCTGACGACCAGATCAACATATTGTCATGTTTTTTTTCCATCGCTTCGAAATTTTATTAGCTTCAAAACTGCACAGCCAAAATCCCGGAAAATCCATAGTTTTCCAGCTATTCGGTGAGAAAGGGAAAAAAATGCAAAATTTTGCACTCTATCGGCCGTATAAAAAGAAGCCCGCCGAGTTCGAAGGGCAATTGGGTATATTCTGACTTTTGAAAGTCCCGCGCATCCAAAAAAAATTAAACTGTGGACTTTGATGTTCGGACCAAATCTGTCCCATTTCGATCTAATTTGCCTGGACTATCTACACGTACGAGAATCTCGACTGACTGTCTCATTGCAATGAGTTGGATTGATTCATCTCCGTAGTCGGCCACGGAATAGTATATATACCTAACACTGCAAAACCTGACTATTTCTGTATGTTCTAGATTCATCCTATTGTTAATTTTGTAGAACTGCCATATAATACGTGCGTTATATTCATTTTTCGTGTAAGTGCAATAAGATGATGAGTTTCTGATTTCGATCTTAAGCTGGAAGCAAGAGTTCCTTTTCATCCGCCTTCTTCCAAAAATGAATTCTTTCCATTGTAAATGAATGTTCAGTTTGGAACCAGCTTCCAGAAAAACTATGTAGTAGTCGCAAGATGACCGGTGACATGCATTGATAATTGGAACAAGTAGTACTGATATTCTATAAGATAAGATATTAATATTCTGATAAAGTTTCATTAATTTTTCGTGGTGATTACGACTAATATCGTCGGAAGAAGAAAATTTTTATTTAGTGGTTTCATGTTAATCAAGACCGACATACTTTCAATTTGTACTCGAGGGGGCATAAAAGATTGTTGGAAGTGAGATTGAGTGTAATAAATGTTGTCTACGATCCGAATATTCCATCTTTCGTTCTACAACTGATATTTTTCAATGAAACCCAAAACCTATTGATATTCATTGATGATCGGTCCAAGGACACTATACGTCAAAAAATGATGGAAATGAGAATCTACTGTCAACGAATAACACTAGTCTACAAATTTTGGAGCAGCTACTGTTACGCATACTTTGAAAACAATTACTGACGCAGTTTGAGCCGCTGAATTCAAATTCGTTTTCAGAATTGCCATATCACGTTATTTCTCGAGAAAATTGATATCAGAGTTGGAATGAAACGCAACTTTGGCTATTCCTCAAGGCTCTTATCTGTGTTATCGAGATAGTCATTGAAATTTTGCGATGTTCAGTTGGCTGCCCAAGAAAAGTTCTTAAGAATGAGCTACAGATAGATCGAAATCGATTGAAAGGTTGCCGATTGACACTGACTCAGAAAACCCTAAAAGGCTCCATCATTTTTCACCTCAGATTCTGAAAGAGCGGTAAATTCTGTAGATATACGTTCAGAGTGATTATTATATTGATAAAGATGACCTCCAGGCATCGATACTACGAATATTCGTAGGTTCTCGTGTACTTAGCACGTTCACTGCAACGGGTCCCACGGGTGGGGCTCGCGCGCCCTATTTTGTGTGCGTGGGGCCCGTTTTTGTTCGGGCTTTAGTGTGCATCAAACGACGTAGACACATCTAATGGCTCATGTTGCAGTTTCGGCTCATCATATGTGACGCTAAGAACATATGTGCACGCTAGTATCAGTATCAGACTTGATTTGTACGAGTCACCCGATAAAAACTCAGTTTTTGCGAATATTCCGATAAATATTACAAAAATAGCCAGTAAATTTTCATCAAGTTCTTTTGAATGTTCTTCAACGTATGTAGGCTCGTTCGAAAACTTATATCAAAAGCTTCAAAATGAGCCCACATACGCGTAATTTGAGCGATATAGAGCCGAGTAATGAACAAGACGCCCAATACGTACCGTGAAGCACACCGAGTAAATGTTTGACATAGCCACTCCACTTTCCCTCACTTGATCTGTTTCATCTCTCCATGTACGACGAGCTTTTTGAATTCGATAAGTTGAAGGAATGTCGTATATGAGCTAAGGGAAGTACCGCACCAGTGGAGGGGAATTTTTTCTACCTGAACAGAATCACGCGATGACTATTCTAACAGTTGGGTTACGATCAATTGAAGCTCCCGGTAAATTTTTGTCAGCCTAGCAGCCATGGTTCTGGTGATATGAATCGACAAAATTCGAAATTTCATCTTAATCTTGACATATTCGTGACTTCATGTCTCATTTCCATCGAAAATCTTTTTTTTTTTCACATGAATAAGGTAGGCAATAGTTTTGAAAAAAAAGTTTACCCCTTAATTACCCTGGTGCCACGTCACGCCATGCTAATCAAATGGGGGTTGTGCCATAATACTACCACCAGAGAACTGAGGGTTGCGATAACTTCAGAGGCTTTTGTATCTATGGAAAAATTTCTGTCAAAATCTTAGCGTTGAGTTTCCCGATAGAGCTGAAAGACTGACTCCTCCCATAAGACCCCGTGTTAAATGGCCGCAAATGGTTTGTCCCGAGTAGGTGAAGTTCACCAAAATTTACATGGAGTCGTTTGACTTTCAAATCAACGTGTGTGACGAGTTTCATCAAAATCTCAGCGTTAAATCCCTTAGGTGCGGTAGTTTCTTAGCGAGATACGAGACCCTCCCCTAATGTCTCCCAAGGGTCAAGGGTGATCTCTAATAAATGGTTTCGAATACAAGAGTTGTTGAATATCGAGTGAGAGCTTAGGTAGACCCCGTCCAATTCTCCATTTCACTCCATTGTGGCAAACTCAAAATTATAATACTTGATGAATCGATTGGTATTTCCTGCTAATTCCTTTTATTGCATTTGCAACGTTTCGGCTGTTATAACACAGCCCTCTTCAGGCTAAAATATACATTTACATTATTACACGTTACAAATTTGGAGCAAACACACATATATGGTTTTTTTGTACAATGATATTATTACCTTAAAATTTGAATCGGTCTCGAATTGTGGGATCACAAGTTCATCCAAACTACATTAGAGTCGTTGAAATATTTTTACAGAACTGAGCTACCCAGCTTCCAATAACTATAAAAATTATCAAAGATAAATATAGATTTTTTAGAAATTTCTTCTAAGAAAAAAATTTCTAAAAAAATATAGAAGTTTCCAATCAATATAAAAATTATCGTTACCGTATAATATAATTGAATCACGTATACATAAGATCACGAACCTTCTACTCACAGTGAACTTTCTTGCGGTGGAGTTGTTTTGAAACCCTCATTTCTGGGAATAGAATGATATCGATTCCCAGGCCAGACTGACAGATCAAAAACAACTGTAAAATACCAGGGAGAGGTAGAACTCGTACTTATCGACAGTGTCAGAACAGAGTTCTGATATTTCTTATCTAAGATCTATTTAATGAGGAGGATTTGAACTGATCAATCGAATATTTGTAAATATTTTTCAATTTGCTGAGATCTCCTCTTTGGTTCAAAGTATTTGGATGGTAATAAATATTCAACATTTCGGAGAAAAGTCTCGTTTGAAGCCTGTTTTCTGAATCTAATATTTGTATATTATCGAAATCCATGGTATGATTAGAACTTTGAACGTGTATCTCGTTGATGTTTGTATGCTCTCCTTAAGTTTCCTTAAAGTCTGACCTACATACACCTTTTCACAATCTCCACAAGTCATTTTGTATACGACATTATGTCTTTCTGAAATCGGCAAAGAATCTTTCCCAAGTCTAATGTAACGATTAGATTGATTTAAATTTGAATTGATGGTAAACAAAAAGAATTTCTTAGATATAGTATTCATGGAAGGAGTGAGGTTTTTCACGGAAGGAAAAAACAATCTTTGGTAGTTTTATGATGATCATTATTTTATCCATCGCTCTTTTCTGTGTGTTTTCTTCAAATATGTAACGTGTAACAATGTAAATGTATATTTTAGCCTGAAGAGGGCTGTATTATAACAGCCGAAACGTTGCAAATGCAATAAAAGGAATTAGCAGGAAATACCAATCGATTCATCAAGTATTATTATCCATCGTCGTTCCTGCAATCGAGCCAAAATTATCAAACTCAAAATTTTCGAATAGGAACATCCATATCTTATCTCAGACTAACTACGCTCTCACCGAATCTGAGATAGTAAATGGGGGTATCTATTCACGAACTCAAAGTTGGCCTCAATGGAGCAAATGGGGGGGGGGGGGGGGCTAATCTGAACCCACATTTAATATCTAACAACTTTTGTATTCAACATTTTTTCGCTAAATGTAACCATGGGGAGATGGGGGGGGGGTCTGGTACTTTGTAAACATACTGTATATGAAGGAGGCAGAAGGAGAAAAAAAGTACAGCATATTGATTGTTTCACTTTTTAATGAGATTACGGAAATCATCCGTATAAATCTGCCAAACGGCCTCGTTTTCTGAATTTGACTTCGACCCTGCAGTATTTACAGCTTTGAGACCATCAATGCATTATCGCATTGCTGCACCTTTTTGCTTGGGAATTCGCTTGCGATTCAGACATGGTAATACTTCTGCTCGTAAATTATCTCGATACGTGGAGCGGAGAAACAATTAATCGTTCGTGGAACGCAGTCTTCTTTGCTCAAGAGTACACATCATACTCGAATTTTCAATACACAGGATCCAGAACCATCAATCCACATCAAATGAAAACAGCTCAGTAATTATCTCGAATTGAATGGTTCTCGCAAAATTGAAACTCAGATATGGAAAAGAGTAGAGATTGCTCTTACTTCCAGAGACTATCGTGTCCTGCACTTCCTGGATATTTATTGTAATGTAATCTCATTGTACCAGCTTTCCTACAGTCAACATTGTCAAACAAACTCTAACAGTCTTCAGCCATTGGGAAGTTGCATTAAAACGACTTAATAATGATTAAGATATCTAAAACAATCACAGAGAATAGATTACTAAATGCGTAATCAAAATCCATCAGTTTGAATATTATCCTGATGGTTATATTAAAAACAGTCACTTGGCGAAGAGATTTAATTGCACCGTATGCTATTCGAGAAGCTTCGTGATTCAAATTTGCGTGGATTCACGTGAAACGCTTCTTTGGGATGAAAAACGCATCATTTCTGCGGATAAGCGAAAATACTCCACTGGGCAAAACAGAACAGAATTAGGCACATACACACAAGGTGCTTTCGGACGATGAATGTCGTTACAGATATTTCTGAAAAAAAGTATTATGTAATACAAATTGACGTATCGGTATACGTGTACATAGACTCTAAATTTCGCTGAAAAATCCGGCGAACCGATTCATTTCAATTTATCTTTACAGTGCGGATTTGCATAATAAAACTTCTGAAAAACGCCGTATAGGACATTCCAAATAGATTGTATCTAATCAGTCGAAGCAGGATTGCGATTTTGGCGAATTTAAATGATGATAAAATTTTGTGATTGCAGGACCGAAGCAAGATGTGCGGCTTCGGATTTTTTTCAATTTACGTGACAACAGGACCCTTTCTGATCGAAGCGCTGGTACTTTACGGTTTTTGGGACTAGACGAATTGATAGTTGGAGTACTTGGGGTTTTTCGCTTACGAATTTGAGTTAACCAATCAGCCACGTTTCTTCCTTTTTTTTTAGGTGAATTTGCTGACAAATGAGGAGCTGTGCCGTCAAGGACGAAGTTTGGTAAACCAGAAGTTGGCGACGAGAATATTGTGGAACTACTTTCGTCCGTATCACAACTGTCACAGCTCTCAGCGTTATCACTTAGGAATGATTTTGCACTGCGAGCGCTGGGACTGAAGTAGAGCCGTCGAGCTGCAGGACTATTTTGATTTCTCTGCCCAGGAGAAACTGTAAGATTGTAGTTAGCTGGGGATGGTATCAAATTTCTATTTGCTAGCAATGGAGGCTCGAAAGACCTATTGGATCGGGGTGTACTGGATACTGATATTTTACCTGTGACAGAGAATATAGCGGTCATTTAGGACGAACTCCTCGTGAGCTTAGCAGAGTATTCAGAAATAGTATATTATGCTTCGAGTTGCCGAAAACCGTTTATGAGCAAATCCACGAAACGCGGTGATTTGTGCGCTACGTCCTTTGCGAACCAATTTTTCGCACCAATGGCTATATGATAAATTCCACGCCAAAGCGACCTACGAAAAGGGGTCATCTCTCAGATTCTTTTTTAACCTTTTTCATTCGATTCTATGGCCCAAAATAGGAACTTCTGACCACCTATGGGGCCCAAAAAAAATTTCTCCTCTCCATTGCACGCACATCCGTCAACAGACCGAAAATTTATCGTGTAAAAATCGATGCTCTTTTATTCACGAAAATGGGAATATTTCGAGTTTTTGAATAGCTATCGATTTGCGGGTTGCGGCATCTGAAAGGGCATCAAAAACCCTATCGAAAACGTTGTTGGAAATTCCTTCTCAGTGATTTCGGGGCCTCCTGGAGGCAAAAGAGTGTTTTTCACTAAAATGTTGATTTCTCAAAAAGCCATTTTTTTTATTTTTTGAAAATCATATATTTGACGTAAAATTTTGCTTTCTTTTGAAAAAAATGGGTTTCAGAGAAGTTTGGGGCGAATTAAGTGACTTATGAGCCATTTTTTGAGAATTCGATTTTTTCGGTTTCAGAAAAAGGCGATTTTCTGCGCATGCGCACAAACGTAGACTTTCCGCGCCACTTTCAGCGGAAAGCTGACAAAATTTCCTATAAAATGACTACCCGCAAAGTTGAAATTCATGCACTGAAACGCGATCTACAAGGATTAATTATGTCGAATCAAAATCACATGTAAATTCAGCCCATTAACGCCTTCGTGGCGCCTGCTGAGATGACACATTCACGAGATCTTCTCGGGACTCAATTTTGAGTACGAAATTGACCTGAAAAAAATTCGGACCACATGGTTTCAACGTGAAATTGTATGAACTTTCAAAATATGCGATGAAAAACCCCGTTTGAGGCGAACCAGAGGTGCTACATTCAATTTTTTGCCAGAAAATACGATATTTCACATTCAGAATTGCGAAAAATTGAATGTAGCACCTCGGGTTCGCCTCAAACGGGGTTTTTCATCGCATATTTTGAAAGTTCATTCAATTTTACGTTGAAACCATGTGGTCCGAATTTTTTTCAGGTCAATTTCGTACTCAAAATTGAGTCCCGAGAAGATCTCGTGAACGTGTCATCTCAGCAGGCGCCACGAAGGCGTTAATGGGCTGAATTTCCATGTGATTTTGATTCGACATGATTAATCCTTGCAGATCGCGTTTCAGTGCATGAATTTCAACTTTGCGGGTAGTCATTTTATAGGAAATTTTGTCAGCTTTCCATTGAAAGTGGCGCCGAAAGTCTACGTTTGTGCGCATGCGCAGAAAATCGCCTTTTTCTGAAACCAAAAAAATCGAATTTTAAAAAAATGGCTCATAAGTCACTTGGATCGCCCCAAACTTCTCTGAAATCCATTTTTTTCAAAAGAAAGCAAAATTTTACGTCAAATATATGATTTTAAAAGAATAAAAAAAATGGCTTTTTGAGAAATCAACATTTTAGTGAAAAACACTCTTTTGCCTCCAGGAGGCCCCGAAATCACTGAGAAGGAATTTCCAACAACGTTTTCGATAGGGTTTTTGATGCCCTTTCAGATGCCGCAACCCGCAAATCGATAGCTATTCAAAAACTCGAAATATTCCCATTTTCGTGAATAAAAGAGCATCGATTTTTACACGATAAATTTTCGGTCTGTTGACGGATGTGCGTGCAATGGAGAGGAGAAATTTTTTTTGGGCCCCATAGGTGGTCAGAAGTTCCTATTTTGGGCCATAGAATCGAATGAAAAAGGTTAAAAAAGAATCTGAGAGATGACCCCTTTTCGTAGGTCGCTTTGGCGTGGAATTCATCATTATATCAACTCCGCGACAAAGCAGACACCTTTTTTGAGATCTTACAACCAAGTTGTAACGAGCTGAAGACTCAACACTGAAATAGACTGGAATGGCGGGCCATCAAATTTGAAAAATCACGAAATTTCGCGCGTGACATGGCTTTTTTCCCTCTGTGTTAAGGTCGGCATTTAGATGCAGTGTGGGATATCGTTATGATTCTTGCGGAAAAATGACCCCCCAATTTGAGGCTACAACCACTTTGAAACCCAAAAGTGTGCTTCCAACAGGTGTGAAACTATCTCCTGTTGATGACGCGTGACTACTTTTTGAAAAGAAAAAAAAAATTGACGATATTTCTCACTCAACGACGATGCAGTCTGACCAATCATATTTCTGCAAATGAGATATGATTCTTCATCAAAAAACGATGAAATTTAAATGGGTCGGGTCTATGTGCATCGAATTATGTTTGATTGGCAAGCATATTACGTTTTCAGGAAAAAACGTGATCGCTTCACGAAATCATGTTTTTTGAGGTGCACACGAACAAGACGCGTCCAACCGATCCGGTTTTGCTTGTGATCTCTCGCTTTTATCGTATTTGGTACCAAGTAAGTGACTGCGTGATCCAATATTCTGTTGTTTAATCATACGAACTACTTTCCCCAATTCTCGAGGGGGTTTTCGGGAATTTCATTGCTGGAAAACTCTTGAATAACGTGTATATTAAAACTCCAACGATCTCCTCGAGTTTTCTGGTGATGAGTGCGATACTTTCCATCCCCATCAGCGGTCGATTGGGTGATGATTGAGTATATATCTGTGTCTGTGGCAATAGCATTGCTCTTATTATGTCCATTTCCGGGTTTCCCTATCCCACGCCACGCCATCACGTAAAAATCGGTGAAACGAGTGGATTTGAGTCGTAGATACCGATAACTGAGAGTATGTAAAACCCGAGAAATGTGCGATGGAGAAAATTTTCAAAATTTCTTTCTTCCCAAATCACCACGTTTCGTGGATTTGCTCTTATATAAGAAAACGAACGAGTTTTGTTAATAAACGCGTTTTCGACACAAGACGCATACAGAATTTTATGGCTATCCGTCGTGGAAGCCGACTTTCGGCACATCTACGCGTAGCGTAGATGCGTCGAAAGCCGCGCTTTCAACGATGGATTCCGTAAAAAAAAAAAGATGGCCCATATTGAACTGAGTGATTAGGTATTCATGAACAATTCTAATGGAGAGAACTTGACTCACTAGGTGTTAAGTTTGACGGAGGCTCATAACGTTGAGCGTATCCGAGAAGAATATTATTGCAGTCACCCTCCTCAAATGGCTCAGGTTTTACTCGCCATATTCTATGACAGCAGTCATCCGAGCACGTCACAATCTGAAAATTGAAAAATTCTCCATTGAACTCACATATTCATGACTTTTAACCCGAGGAGCATCAGAAGTAAGTAATCTGACTCCACCGCCGATTCTTCTCCTGGATCAAATAACAGTAGTCATTGGAAAATGTATATGTAAACGGGCTCTATTTTTATTTCGCGCATCAGTTCAAGTACACTAGAACACTTGAAAAATGTTTATTACTACCGTCAAATTGGGTAACTCTGGTACACGTGGGGGTAACTTTGGTACACCCTCCAAAGGCTTGTCCTACGTTCCAGGAGCAATAAATAGGATTCCATAGTATTAGGATTGATAAAAGGATTTGATTGGAGTACTGTGAAATTAACTGAGTTACTCCTGGAGCGTTGTACAAGACTTCTGAGGGTGTACCAAAGTTACCCCCACGTGTACCAAAATTACCCAATTTGACGTTATTGAAAAATATTATCAATTGTTTCCTTCGTTTTTTGACTTCTAAATTTCAAAGAATTCATGGGTGATCCTTGTATCACGCATTTTGATCCTCATAACAATAGATTCTTGCAGAAGTCCTGTAAGAGAGTTACAGGAGTTTACAGTCGAACTTACAATCAACCTACTATTACCATATTAAAAGAGGCTTCAATTTTTGACTGCCATCAGAATAACACGGTGATGACACGGTGACTGTAAGTTGACTGTGAATTGGACTGTAAACCCCTTTGACTTTCTTACAGGGAGCATGCATCTCATAGTCCCGTCCACGTAGACCTTTTTGTTTGTCCGTCGCGTACAGTTGTATCTCAGAAAATGCTTGGTCAGAAGTGCCCACCTCAAGTTTATTATGTTCTAGAAGTAGAATAATGATGGAAATGACAGAAAGGTGGGCATATTTTGATAATGATCTCTACAGGTGGGCTCTGTTTGAAGTTCGGTACGACGGACAAGCAAAAAGGTCTGACGCTATTCGGGAGATTCATCACTAACAAAGTCTTGATCCCATCAGATTCAAGAGAAGAGAATCGTACATATCCTCAAGCCTTTTTTTCTCATTTTTGGAAAATTGAGTGAAAGAGCTATCTTTTGGGCGCGCCTGGCGAACATTTCTTCGGCGACGCCATGTTGATATAATGCTAGATTATCATTTTCTGAATAACCATTACGAACTTCTCCTGTTCTCACGTGCCGATTTATTTTAGTATCTGATGAAGTTCAAGTTATCTTTATTTCTGTGACTATCAACTATGACTTGATTGGGTTGGGGTGCGCGGGACTATGATGATCCAAGAGATCAATTTTGAATGGTACAGAATCTTTCAATTGAGAGTAAACAGTGTATAACACAGTCCTTTGCATTTTTAGTGTCTCGTGGATTACGTTGACATTCAAGCTAAAAATGGATGTAATTGCAACTTCAAGGTCAAACAATGTACAGCTCAAAAACGGAGGCGGCAGTGGTGGCACTGTGCGTGTAGTTTCGGGTTACTCCTGTGCGTGGAATTCTACAATCGGGTGGATAAAGAACTAGTAGGACTATTTGCAGATATTTTCAAATGAGGCTATCTGGAATTATCGATCGAAACCTGATACGCTCTTTAGTTGCTTACCAGGAGAGGCCAGGGAGTGCGGGTCACGGATCTGGATGAAACTCCGGGAATAGTCTCCTTTTAACACCAAAAAATGATACCCAAAGCCGTAGAGTCTAACGCTCAAGCGTTTTCGAGCTACAGCCTATAACCCATGCATTACAGTATATCTATATATGTGGAAAAATGGTATATATAGATATAATGAAATGCATGGGTTATAGGCTGTAGCTCGAAAACGCTTGAGCGTTAGACTCTGCGGCTTTGGGTATCATCTTTCGGTGCTAAAAGGAGACTATTCCCGGAGTTTCATCCAGATCCGTGACCCGCACTCCCTGGCCTCTCCTTGTTAGAGTTTTTTTATTGATCAAATGATACTACCGAATTTTTCCGTTTCATTGACGAAAATTACTGTGAAAAATGATAAAGAATTTCTCTTTCAACTTCCTGGAATACCCAAATTCCGGAGCTATCTACGACTTCATTTAGTTATGATGACTTTCGGAGTTATATTTCTTCAATTTTTGGAGGATAGTTTAGTTTTAAATGCAAAAATCTGCTTGATGTACGTACCTCAAAGTCATCTTTCGAAAGAGATCGTTTAGTTTTTGAAAATTAGAACACTGCCTGCACAAACTATAGTACTCGCCAATATGAATGAAAGACGGATTCCTTCACTAAAACAGCAATTACTCGGACGTCCTTGGGTCTACGGCAATTTTACAAAAGGCATTTGAAAGATGAGAAAAAAATATCAATTTATGTCCTCAAAACCATCTTTTGACGCAAAGTTCATGGTCTTAATTGGCTCCGAAAAGTGAAAGATTTTTCATTTCAATCAATCATCGATCATTTGTCAGGAAATCGTGATAGAGTAAGAATCCTCAAGGGATCTTGTAGCTCTTTTCAAGACCTTCAAAATCGTTTCTTATACATTACTCTAGGGTTTTTTGCACACGAGTTACGAGCGACCAAGTGAGAGCAAATTCATACGCATTGAGGGTAGCGGAGATACAAAAAATGCGTAATCCACGATTTTGTAAAAATCGACGCAAAATCTTTTAAAATCCATAAAATATGAATTAGTTATATGATTTAGAACGCTCTCAAAATGTCCTCAGACAGCTTGGCGAATAAAAAACTCATACCTCTAGATCACCAGTACCCCTCGACCCGCACCAACTTCTCTTTGCTAGATCACTCGTTACTCGAGTGAAACAAACCGTAGAGTAATGTATAAAAAAACGATTTTGAAGATCTTGGAAAGAGCTACGAGATCCCGCAAGGATTTTCGCTACACCATGATTTCCCGATGAATAATCAATGATTTATTGAGATGGAAAATTGTTAAGTTTGCGGAGCTAAAAAAAACCATGAATTTTGCGTGTAAAAGTGTTTAAAAGGATACGAATCTATAGTTTTTTTTTTCTTATCTTCCGAATGGTTTTTGTAAAATTGCCGTAGACCCCAGGATGTCCGAATAATAGCTATTTTAGTAAAGGAATCCGCGGTCCATTCATTTTGGCGGGCACTGTACATTTACCACCAGTGATGGTTATGCAAAGAGAGTTGTGATTTGAATCAACTGCATCTTTGTTGCCTGCACCAGGGATTTCTAGGAAAAATTTGAAAAAAACTTTTTTGGTTAGTACCATGTTGAAATAGTACGAAAAATTTTTTTTAGATTTTTTCGAAGGCCTCCATGGGTCCTAGTGCTCACAAAAGGTCCATTTTAGGCCCCTTTTAGCCTATTTCGAGAAAATTATAGCTCCCACTATACTCAATCTTTTCGAGCGTACTTCGGCGCATCTTCTTTGGTAGAACTAGTACTTTTGAAAAAAAAAATTTTCCAAGGTCGATTATCTAGCCTAGCAACTTCTGGGAGCTACTAGCGCGATTGCCTCGCTCGCCATGCTCGCTCGGCTATAATAAATTGAAGCTCATTGAAAATGCAAAAGTGGGGGTGTTTTTCTCCTATGGATTATTATCAATTATTAAAAATAATTTGAGTCTTTGGAATATGTTGATCGGAGGGTTGAATCGAGGACTGAATTCTATTCTGTTATACTTCAATACTTATGAACTCGTGAAATTTCCTGATTTTCATTTGGTTGTATTCTGTCATTCATCTGTGTATAACATCCACGCGTCTGTATTAATTCAGAACGCATGTACAGACACGTATTGAGCTTGTCATCATTCTTAATCTTTCACTTCTTCGTTTACCGTATATTCCACCCCGTTAACGATACTTCCCCCAATCTCATCACACCCCGTTTGCTCATTTTCGTAGTCTTTGACAGCTTTCCTAATCATAACAGCACTTGCATTGATATACTTGACTTGAACTTCCACTCATACAGTGCCAAGGATTACCTGCTCGATCATAAATTCGTGTACGCACATGAGCTTCCTTCGAGTGCGAGTGTTGTGTCTGAATTTAACTTCAAGTAGGAGGGTGCAACTTTATAGATGTGCTTCGAAGTTTGTATGAATCATTTTGAGAATTCAAATAAGCGTTGCTGTGCTCTTTTTGATTGTTGAAGGGAGATGAAATATCAGAAAATAAATCTTCAAATGATTACCATTAACCTCATTATCAGACGGGATATCCGATATTCCTGTTGTCGGTCAAGTAGCAATCTACTTTCCTATCATTTATTTAGCGCGCGATCCGATTTATACATGCAGGTGTGATAAAAATCGACATGATGCGCTGGCGCGACGATCACCTGCTCAATGTTGACAACGAAACAGACAGAAGTGGACAGAACGCTACAGTGCATGAGTTCAGATGTTTGAAACTCATCATTACTCTTCTCTCGATGTATTGGAAACAATCAACAGATATAATAGTTCGGCTATGTAGATCGCATGATTGGATACTTTCAACGATATTGATCCACCTATGAATACATTCAAATAATACAATGCCATCAATCCACAGCAACACACACTGAGACGGCTCGTAAGTGGCGCGCGAAATCTCGATCGGAACGCCTCGAATTTCGAATATCCAAATTATCCATTAATAACATATAAGATGCCAATGATCGCCTAGTCGCAGATAGATTTCCGCACTCACTAAAATCGCCTTCGGGTGCATAAGTTGCGTCCGGATCCACTCGCAAATAAGAGGGTAAGGCGACCGATTCCATCTCATTTTATTGTTAATTTGATGTTGATTACATTTTTCATTTCGTTCTTCTTGCCTTTTATTCCATTCTCTCATTCCACCACAATCGATCCATTAGCATCATTCCACTCCATCCACTCCTATACCTTACCCACACTATCACTCTCTCATCTTCTACTCTCACATTTATAACTCATGCCAATAATCACCTCTCCGCAGATGGATCCTTGCACGCACGTGAATCGCCATCGGGTGCAGAAGTTGCATCGGGATCTATTTGCGGATGGAAGGGTGAGGTGACCAAATTAATAAAATTTCACTCTCTCATTCAATTTCCCTACATTTTCCATCGCATTCTTCATTCCCTCTCATTCCATCCTCTCTGATTTCAACCCCTTTACTTATTTAGCATCATTTCTTTTCATTCACTCCATCTCCAATTACACAACCTTTTTCCCATTCCCTACTCGTTTCTTCCATCACTCATATTAATGATCTCCTATTTGCAGATAGATTCCTGCACGCACTTCAGCCGCCTTCGGGTGCCGAAGTTGCACCCGGATCTACTCGCGAATAAGAGGGTGAGGCAACCAAACTCAAAAAAATTCATTTTCTCATTCAGTTGTTTCACATTCTTTATCGCTTCCTCCATTTCATTCCATTCCATTTTCTCGTTCCACTTTCTCCACTCATTTTGCATCATTCCTCTCCATTCATTGCATACCTCCACTACACTATCATCAATCATGAGCAAAGTTCCCTAATTCATGCGCAAAATTGAGAGCGTGCCAGTAAAATTATATCTCAAATTCTCCCCATTTTCATATTCACGTGATCCGATCAATTTACGGCTCGTCACAGGAACCGATTCGAATCTTGAATTCTCACGGATTTTTCATTTTCGTTGATTTGATGCAATGTACTCAGCCATGTAGGTGATGATCATCATCTCCATGAAGATAGTATATGTTTTCGATTTGGAAATTGTTAAGTACTAAAATATCAGTGTCACACCATTTGCATGGTCATAAACTGTTGAAAATTACTTCTGCACTTCACATTCCAATCTCATCTAAATCACAGCGTGGTGATATGGGCGAATCTCAGAGTTCGGGCCACTTTCGTTGAAAAATTTGGGAATTTTCAACATGGCAGGACATACCCGGCAAACTTTTTTGGGGTAAAGTAGAACTCAAACAATGATAAAATATGTCTGTACACATATCTGGACAAATGTATTGTTACCCTCGAGTATCCTTAGCCAGTTTCAATTTTGTAGAGTAAAAACTGACAAGTACGTATTTTTTTTCAGAAAATGGGGTAACTTTGGAACACTTGTTCATGTACACTCCATTATTCCCCGAAACCTGTATTATCATAGAATTCTACTCACTTGAGTAGTCGTTGATAAGAGCTTCGAAATGAGCCAAAGAACGTCTCATTTCGACCCACGGAAGCCTAGTTATAGCAGTTTTTGTCAGAAATCGACTGTGAAGGTATTTTCCTCGCCGAGAGTTAACCGCGACGCGGGCAGTGAGGTATGCTGAAGGTGTCTATGCTCCAATATAGAAGTTAAGTTCAACCAAATGGACTTTTACAATAGGTCAATGGAAAGCTAAGACACTCAACTTTCGATTACTGGTAGTGAAAATCAGTTGCGTGACCTAGTTTTTGGATTAATTGACGAATGATAAATGATAACAATTTCTGTTCCAAAGTTTCTCCAGTTCGTGTCCAACTTTGGAACACGACTTTCAGCGCTCACTGCTCCAATCAGAGATGCCCAAATACACCTCATAAACAACGCAATCGAAAGCTGAGACTGTAAGCTTTTGATTGTCCATAGATACAATGCACTTCTGCCTGGCTGAAAATGATCGCGCGGCTGCCGCGCGTACATTGGGCAACTACCGCGCGACAGCCGCCCGGCTGTGGCGCGGTCGAGTCATCGCGCGATCACCGCGCGGTATATAGTCGCGCGGCAGTATAACTAGAATTTCGGGGAAAGGAAACCAGCCCATAATTATAGTATACTAAGGTCAATACTGGATGAAGGGTCGAAGGGGAAAGCTTAAGGCGATGCGGTCACCATGCAAACTGAAAATCATTCCCAACTTTCTCCGATTCTGTTGCGATTTAGGCTAAACGACGAGCGCACAAATATTTGTTATCATCTAACTTAGATTTGTCTGCTCTTCGTTAAGCCCAAATTGCAATAGAATCGGAGAAAGTTGGGAATGAAAATGTGCGTATATTATAGGTTTGACGTATCCCGGAATGCGAGGGCGTCGGGGCAAATCACCACCGAGAATACGCGTGAGCAGCGTAGTCGCTCTGGTAGGATTTTACGTCAATGGCGAACGGCTTTGCGAGAGATGCGATCGGTGCGTGCTTTAGTCGTGAAGCGATGGGCAACGATTTTACTCAGAGTAACGAATGACTTTACTCCTTGCGCGGCGCCGCGTTAGGAGAATTTGAAATGTGGGCCTGAGGGGCCGAAGGCGCGACTTTCATGGCTCCGAGGCGGGCAAGCTTCTTGGCTTCACACTTACCACACGGGCTGTCGGGGCATTGGCCCTGGGTGGACACGGCACTGACTCGAGGTTTGGAACCAGAAGGGTTCGTACGTTCCATTTTGATCACAGAAAAATGCTTCTGACACCGTGGACACAATGACTTTAGAGCGAATTGCATTTGGACTTGGTTTGGGGTGGCGGTGTTTGGATAGGAATGCGAATGAGTCGAACAGACTTCAGATTGAATTGTGCCGCGTCTGCCGAGGTGCGAAACACTAATGCTACACACACATACTCATCCATACTTATTACACTGATTTTACGTGAAAGAACTCGAACGCGTTCATCGCGGTGACCGTAGCACGACCGGGTACGACAATCTACAGGCAAGGTACAACCTGGTTGGTGACGTAGGCGTGGAGGCAGCGGGTCGATGCACTTGGAGCGTGCGGGCCGGTGACTGCCGCGTCGGGAAGCCGACGGGCCTGGTGACGAACTGACGAAGACTCAGTGTGTTGTAACGTGCAGAGAGACTGAACTCGACTGAGCATGCTGAGCCAGAGGGGCTCGGGTTTATATAGGGAGGCTGCGTCCCTTGAATCCGCGGTGTCGCGGATGGTTGAAGTGTTTGAGATGTCCGGTACGCGAGGAATCCAGGAAAGCGTGGATATCGTCCAAGTCCCGTCTATTCAGCGGTGGGGACGTCGGGTTCGTCCATGATTTCCGGGACGAGTGTTAATGGCTTTATTGCGGTTCTATTGTATTGACGGTTATGATCTCGGAAAGTCCAGGATTTCCTGGACTCGGCTTAATGACTTGATGGTTCCGCGTAATGAGCTTGTTTTTCCGGGCCAAAGATCCCTGAAAACCGGGACAGGAGCAATGTCCCGCACACAGAGGGCACGGGACAGTTTGCGCGTCCGAGATTTTCAGGATCAAGATTTATGAGCTTGTTTACTTGTTTTGAAGTATTTCCCGTTTTAAAATAACGACCTTCTCATTCATTCGATAAGGCATGAATCAAGGCGTAAATTATTGTAAAAATAGGAGTGCGTTGCGCACGTCAGGTTAAGAGGTTCCCGCGGCCGAGTTACTCCCACTTTCCTCCGATTCCCTTGTGATTTGGGCTGAGCAACGGATTGAGGAATACAAGTTGGACAATAACAAGTATTCGACAACTTGTCTCAAACCATTAAACTTTTTAGGTAAGATGTATTTTCAAGGTCTGTGGTCACGGTGTACGGTGACCGCATCGCCTTAAGACGCCGAAGGGATGCTTTCAAGAACTTTCTAGGCCTGTGGAAGCTCTAGACATCGTTCGTTCACTCCGCGTGCTCCGTGTACATACCGCATGCGATATTGCGCAGAAAATCTCCCTTGAGTCCCAGGGATGATGAGCGTGGTGTATTATGATAACCACAAACCATTAGCAACCCCAAAATTGGGGAGGGAAGTGAGAGAATAAGGTTGCAAATCTCGCGTTTGTCGCCCGATAGTCGCGCGGCAGCCGCTCGACAGCCGAGCGATTAATGGCAAATCAAATGGCTCTTCCTTGGCTTTATTTTCGGTAACTAACCAAAAGGAGGCAGTGGGTGGACAAAAATTTATGGCAAATCGACAAAAAAAGAAAAAAAATTATTTCATTCGATGTTTTTGGGAATCGGTGGGATATGAACCAGCAAACTTCTGATCGGTGGATCAAGATTTAACGCTCATGGCCGGTGAGACGTGTTACGCGTGGTGGTGTGAAAGGCCTACTTGAAGTGTGGGTCGCTGTATTGGAGATGTAACGGTTTTTGTAATCGGCCACTTTCTGTAAGAATACATCACCAGTAGTACATCAAGTAAAATAGCTGACCGAGGGGAATAACACTATATCCCAACGACAGTGACCCACAATTCATGTAGTCCTTTTACACCACCACGCGTAACGCGTCTCACTGGCCATGGGCGTTAAATCTTGATCTACAGATGAGAAGTTCGCTGGTTCAAACCCCACCGATTCCCAAAAATATCGAATGAAATAATTTTTTCTTCTTTTTTTGTCGATTTGCCATGAATTTTCGTCCACTCACTGCCTCTTTTTGGTTTGTTACCGAAAATAAAGTCAAGGAAGAGCCATTTGATTTGCCATTAATCGCACGGCTGTCGAGCGGCTGCCGCGCGACTACCGGGCGGCTGCCGCGAGATGTGCAACCTTATTCTCTCACTTCTCTCCCCAATTTTGGGGTTGCTAATGGTTTGTGGTTATCATAATACGTACGCTCATCACCCCTGGGGCTCGCGGGAGATTTTCTGCGCAATATCGCATGCGGTATGTACACGGAGCTCGCGGAGCGAACGTACGATGTCTAGACCTTTGACAGGCCCAGAATGTTCTTGAAAGCATCCCTTCGGCGTCTTAATCTTTCCCCTTCGACCCTTCATCCAGTATTGACCTCAGTATACTATAATTATGGTCCGGTTTCCTTTCCCCGAAATCCTAGTACTGCCACGCGACTACCGCGCGGTAATCGCGCGATGATTCGACCGCGCCACGGCCGGGCGGCAGCCGCGCGATCATTTTCAGCCCGGTGATGTAAGACGTATAAGTTTCGCGAGGTTTGAGGAAAATGATGCAATTTTTGTTCCGAAGTTACCCCGGTTGACGGTACTAACCGAGAAATTTTTTTTGAGATTTTTCCTAGACCCCCCTGGTGCAGGCGTTCGGTAAAATGCTCCCATACTTTCAATAGAATACGATATGCAGTTTTAGCAGAAGAGGCCGACCAATTCCGTCTCAAACATTGAAATTCATGAGCACGTTTAGCCTCGTCCCAGTGCATCACCACGGGCATCGGGACGATGACCTTTTTTTTTCAAGAAACCAGATCAGGAGCTCATCGATTCCACACTCGGATCGGTCTGAAAGTACCAGTCCTGTTGAAACACATGGAACTTAGAAGTGCGATACGAGTTCCCTGAGAATATAGAGCAATCAACCAATTGAGCCTCCCACGCTGTCTACCAATACAAGATGTCTGCTACTTAAGTCTCTTTTGTACGAGTTAGAGCCCTTCAAATTCAATTTGTTCAATATTCTTACAAGGAAACCACGAGTATTTCGCCAACTCTTCCTAGGATTGCAAGATTTAGCTAGAAGTCAATTTCAGATGCAAATCATGAGAATCAATTGTGTTGATGATTTGTGTGAGCAGACTTCTCACACTAACAACAAGCAATGATGGACGCATGAGTGTGGAGAAATTTAAGATATGAGTCATTCTTTTTAATATCGCCAGGTTTTGTGTCGGGGGGCCAGGGATTTTTCTGTAACTTTAGGTACATGTTGTATATGATGGAAGAAGATGGAAAGCACAGTTCTTAGGTCCCGAAAGTGATCCGCGCGAGTTTGGCGCCCTATTTTCGTTGTCAAAATTCGTGAAAAATCCGGTTTTTCAACTTTTTGATTGATTTCTCACCAGTATGGAACCCAATAAAAAAATTATTCAAGACACATATTTCGACGTGAAATGAGCTGAATTTTACGAAAAAAATACTCTCAGATTCGTCAAAGGTGAACATAACCTCAAAAAAGTGGTTTTTTTCAGAAAAACCAAATTTTCAAGCCTTAGGCCCTACTTCAACTCAAATTTGACATTTTCATCGGATTCCTCGTCAAATTTTACGTCGAAAACCGTTTTTCAAAAATTGGGCTGAGGATGGGTTTGGCCACCATAATAATAACTTTAGTAGCAGGACCGTAAAAATAGCGCTGAATTGTTCGTTTCGGGAGTGACACTTATTACACTGGACAACAAAATATTGGGTCAGAAGTAGCGCATTGATCAAACAATGACTTTTTCGTGTATTTTTCGACGTAGAAACCGAATCCGAAACCAGTTTTGCACCTAGACAACAGGAATATTTTTAAATCGCGTAATACTGAGCGTCTAAAAAACTGCATTTTCAGCGTTTTTTGATGATTCTGTAGATACATGATTTTGATGGTGCGACCTTGCAGCGGGCTTTGAGCGTACCCGGACTATGATTTCTCACGTATTTTAGCCTGCTAAACACGATGGAAGTTGTTTTGGAGGGCTAGCATACGTTCGAAACGAAAGACAAGCTGATTTTTCGAGTTGCTATCAGGAGAGTTTGGACAATTCCGTGATAAATCTCGAAGTGTTCAAGGAATTGATCAGAAACACCCTCTGCAATCCCACGAGAGCGCACTATTTTTCTGTTTGCACACACACTAAGGGAATAATGTTTGCAATCGCCTAAAATTAGATTAGTCGAATATACATGTATAATCCCGACAAGAAACTTTCGATCCATTCCGAGATCTATTCCTCGGGTGAGTCCAAGCCTCCTCGTATTAGATCAATGCTCGAGTTTTTGTGTCTAGAAGCCACTCAAACTACTAGAACAATGTCATGTCGTTGCTAGGATACGGTATCAGAAGTCCCGGAGACCTAAACTCGGTTTAGGTCACGGAACATACCTTGACATACCATGAATATGTAATCAACCTAGTTACATCGTTTCTCACCCTAAGCTAATGTGGGCACTCTAATGATTCTATTCTGGAGTCGAGTGAATAAGAATATTCAGCGTCAGATAAACCATCTTGGGCTGGTTGCAAACGGCTATCTATATGCATTCAGAAGCTCATGAGACTAGGGAACTGCAAATTTGACTCATGACGAGAAGGCTTGAGCTTACCTTAGGAATAGATCAAGAGTTTCTTTTCGGAATAACACACGTACATTCTACTCATCTATTTCTAGGCGATTGCAAATATATTCCCCTTACTGTATGTACGAATAGAAAAAGAATGCGCTCTCGTGGGATTGCAGAGGGTGTTTCTGATCAATTTCTTGAACACTTCGAGATTTATCACGAAATTGTCCAAACTCTCTTGATAGCAACTCGAAAAATCAGCTTGTCCTTTGTTCCGAACGCATGCTAGCCCTCTAAAACAACTTCCATCGTGTTTAGCAGGTCAAAATTCGACGTGGGCACCGTACTGTCAGCGCCCTTATCGGTCGTATCTTGAACTGTCCGAGTGCCGACCACGTGACCTCTCAAATCAGCCGGCGGCTGTTATTAAACTGATGTCTAGTTGCAAATGTCCTGATAAAACGTTGTACGGAGTTTAAGTATGTGGTTTCAATATCACATGAATGTGCCCGATCTTCGTATATACATGACCTTTTCTGGACCATAAGAGACGCAGGGGCTGCGCGTGTTCATCGCACGAAAAGAGTAACTTGCACTCTTATGCAGACGACTGCCAACGACTGCAGACGAACACATGTGACAGCTGCGCGAGCGGCTGGAGCCTGGACGCCTGGAGCAACAAAACTTACAATGTGCAGACCAGTGAAAGTGAAAGATCTTTGAAATCTGTAACTCTCAGCTTTCTAGAAAGAATATAACTTTGTAATAGATACAGCAACCAAACCCCACAACAACAACAAACTAGCAGAACACTTACCTTATCAAAAATACAAGCAAACCAACAACATGTTTGCAAATGCCCAGCCCCCCCACCGATACAAGAACATTTGCAAGAGATTTCTCTCTCTTCTTCTCCTTTAATTAAAATCGTTGCATTAAGCTCGTGAGGATTGCCAAACAAATCAGAATTTTGGAGACACAAGCCGAGAATGTCGACTTGCTCTTCGGTCTCTGCCGTTATTCCCACGTACATCATATGGTTTGAATTGGCTACTTTCTGACCTTCAATATACTTCCGGGAACCTGGACCCACATACTCCACTAAATCACTTATATTAATTGAATATCGCATTTCTTATTAGGACGACTTAAACCTAAGTGCAGCTTCCTATCCTAAAGTGATAAAAACTATCTTGGCCGCTCCAATTTGAGGAGTCACGTGGTCGGCACTCGGACAGTTCAAGATACGACCGATGAGGGCGCTGACAGTACGGTGCCCACGTCGAATACGTGAGGAATCACAGTCCAGGTGAGCTCAAAGCCCGCTGCAAGGTCGCACCATCAAAATCATGTATCTACAGAATCATCAAAAAACGCTGAAAATTCAGTTTTTTAGACGCTCAGTATTTCGCGATTTAAAAAAATTCCTGTTGTCTAGGTACAAAACTGGTTTCGGATTCGGTTTCTACGTCAACTTACACAAAAAAGTCATTGTTTGATCAATGCGCCACTTCTGACCCAATATTTTGTTGTCCAGTGTAATAAGTGTCCCTCCCGAAACGAACAATTTAGCGCTATTTTTACGGTCCTGCTACTGAAGTTATTATTATGGTGGCCAAACCCATCCTCAGCCCAATTTTTGAAGAACGGTTTTCGACGTAAAATTTGACGAGGAATCCGATGAAAATGTCAAATTTGAGTTGAAGTAGGGCCTAAGGCTTGAAAATTTGGTTTTTCTGAAAAAAAACCACTTTTTTGAGGTTATGTTCACCTTTGACGGATCTGAGAGTATTTTTTTCGTAAAATTCAGCTCATTTCACGTCGAAATATGTGTCTTGAATAATTTTTTTATTGGGTTCCATACTGGTGAGAAATCAATCAAAAAGTTGAAAAACCGGATTTTTCACGAATTTTGACAACGAAAATAGGGCGCCAAACTCGCGCGGATCACTTTCGGGACCTAAGAACTGTGCTTTCATCTTCTTCCATCATATACAACATGTACCTAAAGTTACAGAAAAATCCCTGACCCCCCGACACAAAACCTGGCGATATTAAAAAGAATGACTCATATGCTTCATCTTCGTGGAATGTAACGATATCTCGCCCTCAAAACATGTAATTGAGACGTTCTGTGGGTTCCCAAAAGGAGATTTCTTTTTCATTAAATGTATATAGTTCTGCAATATTCAACTTTTACATTAAATAGTTTAGTAGTTCTCACCTTAGCTTCCCCTACACTACACCAAGCTATACATGTAACTTCATCTCGATGTCCAGCAAGCTTGACTACAGGAACTCCTGGACTTTTTGTTTGCCAAATATAAGCAGTTTCGTCATTAGACCCGCTGGCTAGATATTGGCCATCTGGACTTAGACAAGCTTTTACAAAGAATGACAAGACTTTATTGTCTGATCCGTGCCCGTAATATTCTGCAACTATTAGGAATTGTGATGATTGGATCTTATTCAACATTAAAATCAAATTTTCCGATGAACTGGGCAAAAAGCAGTGCTCTACTACCGGAAATTTTCTTCTCTTTACGCCCAGTTCATCAAAAAATATTCCTCAATATTCGAGGGGCAAGGTCTCCGTTCCAACGTAACTGTTTTTGAGCCTCACTTTCGGTTCGAGACGGAAAGAGTCATTCGAAATTCGAAAACCAGTTTGCCCGCTCTTGCATTCAAAAATACTGTATAACACTTACTTGGCTCTGAAGAGTAAGATGAGATATTGTAGGCATAAATTCTCTTGTCAATGCCACTCGCATATAATATGGTGCTAGATGGACTAATCATCAATGATGTGAAACCATTGTAAGTTGTACTTTTGCCTCCATAATTCAAACTATATTTGGGTGTAGGTTCCTTTTTGAATGAGCTATAATTTTTCCTCAGATCCCATGCCTTTATTAAACTAAGCAAGAAAAATATTGAAATAACGAATGAGGTGATTTTTTTTGTAGTATTCAAATAGTATTGAAAATATCTCATTACTTACCCATCACCAGCAGAACATGAAAAGAGCGTGTTATCATCTTGGAATACTAAAGCAGTTACACTCTGAGACATTTTGCTTTTTGATTTACGTGTTGGAGTCCTTCCTATCTTTGTATTTTGGGGAATGTTGATATCATGAGCATTTTTAATTGAATTGTCAGGTCTAGGCTGACCATTGCTGCTAGCTCGTGTATCCCATATCATTATATTGCCATCTCTAGATCCAGTGGCAAATACAGCTGAAACAAAATTCAAGATCTGAAGTTATTTCTCACAAGATTTTTGATGAACTTATAGTATATCTGCTTTTGGTTCAATTTTTTCCAGGATTATGTGTCACTTTATTTCTCCATACCTTTATCAGAATGACGAAAAACAGCACTTTTTATGGAGTGAGTATGACCATGAAACGTTTGTACTCTCTCAATACCTGCTGTAACATCCCATAAACATGCAGAGCGATCTCCTGAAGCAGTGATCAGTTTCAATTCTTGTGGCATCCAGGCAATGTCAAATATAGCATTATCATGAGCCTGAAATTGGAAGAAAATATGGGATGAATGAGAAAGATATCAAGACTCATCTTGCTGCTTTTTCCAAGTATTGATCATCATTTGGTATTCAATGACATGTGTGTAGCAAAAGCTCTTAAGCTGGAATCATTACCCTCATGGAAATTTCAACAAATAAGAGAATTTCCAAACGCCATGGAAAACAGAGTTTGGAAAATAATGCTAAGATTATTGTTACCTGTATCCCTTCCAAAGGATCTCTTGATGGATATTTAAATTCGGTATCTTGAAGAGCAATTCTCCCATCCTCATTAGCAAGAGCTATAGTTTGCTCGAATCCAGGTGCAGAAGAAAATTTGCATGCAAAAACAGGAGGCATTGGATTGTAGTCGGCAGCATTGGTGTTTGCTGCAACCCCATGATAGATATCCTCTTGATAACATTTCAGTCTGAGTAATTGAATGTCAGAGTTTTGAACATATCCTGCTACAATAAATAAGTTTCAATGATTCTTGTGGAATGAAGAGTATAGAATTAGAGGACATATCCACAGAGTGTGTGAAAGGGTATGATGAGGTTCATTTCTCAAACTCAAGTCAAAATTTGATGGATAGGGATGAAGACGAAACTATTCACGATAAGTGTATTTGTTCACTCTTCTGAAAGATTGGTGATTGGTTTTTGATCACTCACGTAAACCGCTTTCTCGCTGGTAAATCGACTGGACAATATTCATGTTGTTTTCGCAATAATATTTCAGATTTTGCAATGCCACTTCATATAGAACGGGACTTGAATGCCTGCAAGTGCATGCCAATGCAACATCAGCACGTAGCAGACGAATAACTGATGGCTACTGATGGCTCAAGCGCGCGAAAAGTGCACCAAAACCGCGGGAGTTCTGAGTGCCGGATGAGATCCGGTTTTTCGTCATGGACCTGAATAGGGCCGTAGGATATGTGTAGTTGTGTCCGTCCGTTGATGGTTGAGTGTTGAGTTGAAGATAATAAAATTAGTGAGAGACGATTATGAAGAAAGATTTGACCGATATGACGAATGAAGACGGAGTCGCAAAAGCCCGACGATGTTAATTTACTGGGAATAATCGTTAAAAGCCACTCTGATGAAAGTGCTATTGTAGGTATACAGTTCAGATTGGGTATTACAGAAATGATTATTTGCGAGAATTTTTCCATTTTGATCTCGAAAACACGATCCCTTATGAAAAAAAGCACCGGTGTAGTTTAGTCACCAAGGCTTTCGTCGGTAAAGTCCCCGGTGACTTAGCCGGTGTGATCGCCGGGAAAAATCCGAACATTCTTGAGACCCGGTGGTTACTCTGACGTTTCCACTGGCATTTTCCCCGGTGTTTTCTGTGAAAATTTTCAAAAACTAGAGCGTCCGAATTCAGGTGAGTTCCCCGGGACAAACCTCGGAGATTTCCTCACGGGCATTTTTAGGAGAAAAATTTGAAAAGCTCGGCTAGTTTTCCCAGGTGCGGAGTGACGTCGTATATGTACGTGATTCAAACTTGCCGATAACTGAATCGAAAGTGAGTATTTTTTGTCAGTGATATCGACATTAACTAATAATTTGCCGAGTAATTTGCTCAATTGAAGAATTATTATTTTCTTAGCACATGGTAGTATATATATCAATATAAAAAAAAATTTGGGATAGGAAACAGTTTCAAAATAGAAAACGTTAAATGAACTTTGAATTATATTTATTACTATTATAATTAAAGAGAAATATTCCACCCGCGCCAGTTGTCAACCCAACGCGGGTTGAATCCTGCATTGATCGATCGATTGCATTAGTAGGACAGTGCAGGCAGTGAGTTGAGCCATTTCGGCTTCCGTACACAAGCATTCCAGTCACAGAGTCAGCAGCAGTGTTGTGTACAGGTTTATATTCGTTGGTTGTGTTGAGTGCAGTTGAGTGTGGAAGGTGTCTGCTAGTTCTTGTTTTTTTGGCATTTTGTTGAAACGCGAGCGATCTTTACAAATAATAAGTGATGCAGAATTGTTGGAAAAATCTGTACTTTCCGGATTCCACGTGAAGAATTGGAGTATAATCCTTTGAGTATGTTGATAGTTGATAACAAGTTGTGATGGCTGAACTTTGCTAACCCTTAACTAGAGAAAAACAACACGAAGAAAATTTTGACTCGCAGTTTGCCATGTTTGCAGTGCTGTCAAACTATACTCTCTGACTGATTCCCTCGAAACGTGATGGAGAATGAAGAAAAGTACGCACTCTGAAGATAAGGAAGACAAAGAAGCTGGTCTGCCATAAACATCGCTCTGAGCGAAGTCATGCAGAGCAACGCTATCATTGTGTCACTGCTCTCACTTTGGCCCAAGGGCATGAATCCCTTAAATCTGTGAATATTTTACCTACGGCGGATCATTTAGTTTTGCACTTTTTCTCTCGCTCAAGTTGTAGAATGTCTCGCGCAGATCTGAAAAACTGGCCAATCTTCAGTTTACTCGAGAATGATTTCATATCCAAGATTCATATGGCCGTAGTATATGGTAAGTCATGATTTCTTCTTGCCAAGGAAATTTCTTGAAATTCAGTCCCTCAATTAATCCCTTCTTGTGGTTTATGCAGAGAGTTTACTCCCTTTGTGTTAGTGTGGAACCCTCACGATAACAATGAAAATGGAATATTCAGAACATAAGATTGAGTTGACATTTTTGATGCTTGAATTATTGACAAACGTCTACAGGTAATCTAGGCAATGAAGCTTTAATTGTTACCAAAGGTGGGGATGTTTATGCTCTGGGGAGCAACACTGCTGGATGTCTTGGAACAGGAGACACTCACAGCACACTTCATCCCAAGAAAGTCGATGCACTCTGTGGTAAAGGGATCAAAACCTTTGCATATGGAAGTGGCCCTCACGTTCTCGCCTTAACCAATAAGGGAGAGGTACAAGAATACACTACAACAACATTTTCTGTTTTAATACTGGCTGGCTGCAAATATCTCATATGATAGATATAGTGTCACTTCAAATCATTGCTGGATAAAATACCTAAAATTGCATAGGAGTTTATTGCTAACAATGATTTTATGCTTCTCTGTCATTATACTCACTCAAATTGGATTCTGTGGATGGATCAATATATAACATCTGTTATACTTGAAAACACTGAAAAAATTATAGAATTTTTGTAATACTTTTTTTCATTTGCTTCATCTCAACTGACTGGCTTGTTTCATTTCTTCCATTCAAGATATATTCTTGGGGTCATAACGGCTATTGTGAGTTGGGGAACGGCTCAACCAACCAAGGATTAACCCCTGCTCTTTGCTTGAATTTAAATGAAAAAGTTGTGACTGCAATAGCTTGTGGTAGCCACCATTCAGTAGCAATGACAGAAGATGGCGAGGTAAGCTTAATCAGACTTTTAAATGACTTCTGTCTTGAGTTATTGAGAAATTGGATGCATTTAGGATGGAAAGCACTAACAATATGATGAATTGAAGAACAATGTAATAATCATATACGTACATGATTTAATCTTGAAGTTATTCAGAAAGCAAAAATAATGACGTTTGCTTTGATTTCAGGTATATTCATGGGGTCAAAATAACTGTGGTCAAGTAAGCAGTGGTATAAGTTCTAATCAGGGTGCTCCTCGGAAAGTTAATTCAGCTCTCGCAGGGAAAGTTGTCATTGCTATAGCATGTGGGCAAACTTCTAGTATGGCTGTGACAGATACTGGTGAAGTTTATGGTTGGGGCTACAATGGAGTTGGGCAACTGGGCTTGGGAAATTATGTAAATCAATTAAGCCCTTGCAAAGTCACAAGTCTCTCAGGTGTTGTGATTGGTAATATCATGGACTTATCTTTTGTTTATCATGTTACCCAGGCGCGGAAAAATGCCTAAATGATCTTGTTATTTCAGAAAAAATTGCTTGTGGCTATGCTCACACACTTGCCTTGTCAGATGAAGGAGCTTTATATGTTTGGGGAGGCAATGGTTTTGGGCAGCTTGGATTGGGGAATAAAGCCAATGCTTGCACTCCCACAAAGGTATAAAGCAGCTGAATTGTAAAAAAAATTCTTGCCTGCCAATAATGACATCTAATCCATTGTCTCTCTAATCACAGTTAGATGTCCCAGAAATGGGTAGGATATCAGATATTGCAACATTACATTACAATCATATCAGCGTAGCAATGGGACAAGGCGGCAAAATTTTCATGTGGGGCCAGTGCAGAGGTCAAAGTGTGACGTGTCCTATGGCAACGCCTCTGCCACACGTACATGATGCCCTTGCTTGTTATGCCACCCCGAGTGTCATGCACCAACCTCTTATCCTGCATGCTGAGGAAGAACAGGGTATCATAGAAAGCTTGAAAAATGCCTTTGACGATTCAGTAAGTCCCAAATCCTTCAATCAACAATCTTCAATGTAATTGAATCAAAAATGATGATTCAGCAGAATCGCTAAGACAAAAGTAAAGATAGTTATTCAAGTATTTGATTGACTTTGAAGCGATTATACAATAATATTTCAAGTCATGCTCATCTTTATATCGACATCGAATGATGTGAGAAACTGCGCATATTCAAGGAAAGCATACATATGTTTTATTCAGAGTAAAACTCAAACATTCCTAGATTTTTCTGTTGATTAGACACGCTTTGAACTAATATTTGTATTTTTTATGCTTTCTACGACCTCTGAATCGAGTATCTATCCCCGACCCCCTTCATATTTCGGAAATATTAGTGCTAAGGAAACCTGACTCATCTTGTATATTTCAGGCAACCAGCGATCTAACAATACAAGTTCAGGGCAAACCAATTTACGTACACAAAGCTGTTTTGAAAATTCGTTGTCAATATTTCAAATCTATGTTCCAAGAGCGTTGGGCTGAAAATAATCAAAAGTACGCTCCTCAGATGGAATCTAAAACTTATACATTTCTTTATTGATGAACAATCATTGATGTATCTAATCTCTTTTTATAGCGTGATCGAGCATAACCAATTTTCATACGACGTGTTCAAATCGTTCTTGAAATACTTGTACACAGATGAAGTTGATTTACCTCTCGAAAATGCTTTAGGTGAGGAACTTTTATAAACATTTGATTCCACTTATTTTTTCATGTCTTGTTTTTCAGAACTTCTAGACTTAGCCAATGCTTATTTTGAAACGCAGCTCAAGCGGCGTTGCGTTCAGATGATCAAACAAGGAATCACTGTCTCAAATGTTGCATTCCTTTATAGTACTGCAATCGAATATAATGCCAAAGTAAGTTGATTACTCTATTATGATTAATTAAGTTTTCAATTGTATAAACCCCTACTTGGTAAGAATTTGAGCAGATAGTTTTGTGACTACATCACTAAATGCTCAAATGGGTTGCGATTTTCTACGATAATTTCATTTGATCCCTCCATGAATTGATCATGCTGTTTGAATAATACATAGTAGAGCAGTAGACAGGCATCAGAGAACAACTCGTTTCTATTCTAAAATAGGCGTAAGTGTTATATTGACAACGAGAAATGGAGGGCGTCCGTTCAACTCGTTAAGATTGGCATACATGGAATCCAATGAACCAAATGCAGTGCATTCTTTTCATGAATTTGTCTGAAGTAACATATTTTTCTGGAAGGAAAAACATACATACAGGGTGTCCCAAAAGTCAGCCCCCCCCCCCCCCTTAAAATCTTGAAATAGACTACGTGGATCGAAAAATCCCGAAACACGTGTCCCCTAAAATCAAAGAAAAGCTGAACAATGGTCTCATATCTGACTTTGAATGTGACCTTGATGGTTTTTAAAAGGTTAGTTCGCTTCTTTCAAATGGGAACCACTATTTTTGACTCAGGATTCTGAAAAAGCACAACATTTTAAATCCAAAAAGGACTTTCTGCCAATTTTTTAGATGACCTCTAGGAGCCATTTTGGGGTCAAGAGTATCAAGGGTGGATTAAAGCACTAGACCTAGTGCGATAGTCTTGTTCTGAGGGGCTCCTCTCAGAAAAGTGTCTTCTCAGCCCTATTCTCACCCTTGACCTATAACCTTGAAATAACCTTGACGTAAATTTTTGTATTCCTTCACAACCCAGAGTCAAATTTAGGGGTTTCCATTTAAAACCGATTTAACCTCCAGAAAACCATCAAGGTCACATTCAAGTTCGAATCTGAGACCATTTTTGAGCTTCCCCCTCGGTTTTACGGGACACGTGTTTTTCGGGTTTTCCGATCCCCGGAGCCTATTTCGAGCTTTTAGGGGGAGGGAGGCATGTAGCTAAATATTCTTTAGCTAAAATGCTCTGCAAAATCTTGTGTTATTTTGATAAGACTCAAAAGCGTAAAAATAATCGAATTTAATATAATTAAAATTGTATGATCGCCCAATCGACAAAAATAGCGTCTACATTTTGAAAACCTCATATTATCTGATCCCTAGTAAAAAAAAGTGCCTCATGATCATATATGACCACGTTCCGGGCCGAACTATGGTCATATATGACAACCTATGACTGACTATGGTCTATGCCGGTATCATTTAATAGGTCGTCATAGGTCTTCATACTTAATCATGAGTATTGAGAGGCAACTCGTGAGTGGTCGTGGCACATCGTGATTGGGCGGGTACAAGAATTTTCCCCGAAAATGTATTTTCGAGAGGAGGGAAGACTTTGTTGTTTGACCCTCAAAGGCGCTTATTTGGTGGCAAAAATCTTTCAAGTCGACGTGCAATGGAGCCTCAGTCATGACTTAGTGCTCTTAAAACCTATAAGTATTGGATTATTGCTGGCCGCAACGAGGATCCTCCGATTTGGTTCTGATCATTTCTAATATCACAAGCTGACCGTAATCATCGAAACCGCCACTTGTGCTATTTCCGTGTAAATTCGGAAGAGGATGTCTTTCCGACACTTTTCAATGTTGGGCAAGTGCGTGAAAACGTCAACCGTATTTTGACGGACTCGAATTTGATTTTTCAAGGGCAGATGAGAAGATAAAGATTATAGAACTTGTTTAACTTTCTCACACCCTTGGAACACAGTATGGACTCAATGAAATGTTCGATTTTCTAACTTGAGTCCTGAAAAATACAAGAAATATGAGTGAAAAAGGCTAATCATGCGAGTGACCTTCGTTATGCTCGGAAATATATATGGCATATTTTGCAACCGCTGAGTAAGAAACCGAGATTCGTAAGGCCAGAAGATTATCGTTGTAGGTTATGGCGGGTTCACTTCCCGCAGCGATCAAATTTCTATAGTATTCGAATCCTATTCTTTTGAACTTTTAGTGCGTAACTGGTGTCACACTCCCCTCACAGACTTGCCTGTTCTATTGTCAATAACTCGGAGAGAACGCATTCTATCGGAAAATGTATTGAGTGAGTTTCTGGCAAACTTTCAAAGATACATATAAATATCTATGCAAAGTATTCTATATAAAGCATGCTGTTTTCGTGATTTCTCACGAGGTTTCATATTTTTCTGTCATATTTCACAGTTGACCCATTACTCAGATGGAACACATTTTACCTAAAGCTGTTGATTAGAGCATCCCTTTCTATGTGTGTTGAGGGGGCGGGGTAGCAGTGTGCGTGGTTGTGCGTGTGCGTGCGTGTGTTGGTGTGTGTGTGTGTGTGTGTGTGTGTGTGTGTGTGTGTGTGTGTGTGTGTGTGTGTGTGTGTGAACATTACCGATCGAAAGTTTGCATTGTAAAAGGAAAATCTCTTCATTGGAGAATTGTCCTATCTTTCTCGCCTTGTTGGCCTGAAACTACTTGAATTAGGACCATGCTTTGAGCTTTCTCCAAGTACCTCAAGAACTCCTTGGGGTTCTTTTCATCCAATACGGCAGATTGCTGCCAGGTCAAGTCACACATTTGATGGAATTCATAAAAATTGAGTCAACTTTCTCACTTCCTTGTGTCATGTATTAAAATCTAAATCAAAATGATTCCGAAAGCATCACAAATAGAAGTCAAGAGCTTCATAATTCACTCTTGAAAATTCTTCTTGGTTGTTCCTGGTCCGAGAAATGACGGTTTATCTGACGAAGGATTGCTCTCAAAAATCGGACCAGTCATTGTGCAATCTAGAAAGGAGTAACGTTTGAACTAATACTAGCACTGTTCTTGATTCTTTCCAACCACAATTCAGAGGAATTTTCTCGTAGTTCGATTTCCTCACTGTCCATAAATTTGGGGACTCTTTCTCAAATGCTTCGTCAGAGAAACCGCACACTTTTTCTGACAAAACATCTTAGTCGAGAAAGAGTGTTCATGTCAGAGATTATAATTTGTTACGCCAGGAAAGCCCTAGTGCTTTTAGATCTGTGATATTTTTTTGACAGTACTTCATGTGCCCACACGTGAAGGACTACATACAGGGTGTCCGAAAAGTAAGTACCCTCCCCCCTTTTCTTCTGAAACGGTTAAGAATCGGGGAAAACCCCGGAACATATGTACCCTAATTTTGAAGGGGACATCTGATGGTGACCTCGTTTTTTACCTTGTAGGTCATTTTCAAGGTAATTTAGAGGTCAACTCAATTGTCTCAAATAGAGGCATCTACTTTTGACCTCGAATTCCGAAAGAACGTGAAAAATTATCAAACTTTTGCCTGAAACTTTTTCTGATTCGACTTGACCTTGGCGAGATAAATGGAGGTCAGCACGGGTTGACGGTAACCTCTGTAGGTCCAAGAGTGAGCATTTTATCGAAAAATGTTTGGGATAAAAGTTGTTCATGATCACAGTAAGAATGAGCTAGTGACCTCGTTTTTCCTTGGGGGTCATTTGCAAGGTCATCTGGAGGGCTACTCGATTTATGAAGGGAAGAGAAGCTTAATCTAGAATTTTGATGGAAAAACTTTTAGCAAGAATGAAATCACGAAAGAAAAAAATTTTTCGGGCAGAAGTTTCATAATTTACCACGTTATCTTGCGAAATCAGAGGTCAAAAGCGAAATCAAAGTAGGTGTTTCCGTTGAAAAAAATCAATTTGACCTCCAAATGACCTTGAAAATGACCTTCAAGGTCAAAAACAACGTCACCAAAGGATGTTCCCCTCAAAATTAGGGGACACGTGTTCCGGGGTTTTTCCCAATTCCTAACCGTTCCAGAAAAAAGGGAGGTACTTACTTTTCGGACACCCTGTATATTCTTTTCATCTTGCTTTAAAATGTGAGGAACTCAATTTGAGAAGTTTTGAGGTGCCACTGTGATCGGTCAATACGAGATCCGGGTTAATCATCGATCCACTCATCAGAACGGCTTCCCAACAAATTTTCGAGTCAGTCATGGGATAGAGCACATTCAACTAGATAGCTGCTCGAATTACAACGTCTCCGACCAAAGCTTTTAAAGACTGAGGGTTGACAACTTACACGTGATGAGAAATAATGCGTAACCATAGCAGCAATCTTATTAATTTCCGTGTATTTTTCTGTATATAACCTTCTGCTGTGAGTACTGAGGAATTCTATGTCAATTTCCTCGTCATTATCTCCGACCTTTTCTTTCCTTCTATAGGTTTTTCTTCTCGTTGTCGCGTGTCAAAAAATGATAGTTCCAACATTTTTGAGGTCCAGGAATTTTCTTGCATCAACCGGGTTTGTATAAGTGATTCTGCTACAAATTCAAAATTTGAAGCATTGGCTCAGCAATTAATAAATGACTCTGGATCGCTTCCACTAATCGCAATTTTTCTCTCAGCATTTGAAACAGGCTCATGAACCTATTGCTTCACCACTTCACAACCTTTTCTGGGCCTTCTTGGACCTTGCCAGACTTTAACACGTTCGCTGCGGCGACGATTTTTGGTAATTCAATTCTTGTCATGAACTGGACTCCCGTATTTAGGCAAATATATTTGGACGGGAGTAAACTTTTCCTTGGCTCGTATCTTATGCCCTAGGCAAAGTAAGTCACCTCGAAGGATTCTGATTGGAGATATTTTTCGAGTAATTATGGGCTGGTGGAGATTGCAAGGTGAAATTCCGCGGGGCCCACCGTTGGACCCCGCCGTAGCGAACTCGTTAAGTCATCTTGAATCATGTTGTAAACCATGAACATTCTGACGTGTCAAGAAAAATTCTTTCAAAATTTATTTCGATTGTTGTATTGCAATCTACAAGTAGACATTTTTAGGAGCATTATTCTCGTGTCATGGCTTTCCAAGAATTTGTCTTGGGCACTGAAAGTAAAAAAAAGTGGAAAACTATATTCTAAGTAGCTAGAGCTTCCCAGACAGCTCTGAATTTAATTTCATCGTACTTTCTGGATTGGATTTCATCAGAAATATAAATTTTAGGTATCATTCGAGTGATTCAAAGTGGTCAGTAATTTGTAGAAGGATTTTTGAGGCACTTTTTTCTATAAAATAGCCGCCCCAGCATACCAATTGGGTGTTAGGGTTCTGAACTATTTCCAAAGAAAAGCCCTAGAAATTTCCTTCAAAATAACTTATTGTAAGACTCAATTTGATGGACTAGTGTTGGATTTGTGATCACTCAAATCAAAACAAAAGAAAAATATCACGAATGAGACCTGTAAGCTCTACAAAGCCCTTTCACGATTCCATGAGTCCCGTGGTAGCTGCGTATACCGCTCAATTTGACTAAATCGACTGCAAGTATAGATTATTTTGAGGGAAATTGACCCAGACATTAACTGAAGAAAGGGGTATTGCGAGCTTGAGATTAGTTCCATTGGCAGGAATTTTACTATTTAATCAAAATTTCTGTCTCTTGCTATCAAACGCGGATTCCCTGCCCCTGGAATTAATGCTGTGCTCTCAATACCTTTCTCAGTGTCTAGCAGGGCCAACTACCTTCAAAATAACCTTTCGCTAAAGTCAATTTTGACACATCGAGTGGTACACAATTGTCAAGGAGTCCTTGGAGTCATGGAAAAGCCTCGTAGGGCTCACAAAAATTATTCTTGACACTCTAATTGAGATTCGAGTGGCAGCGAATCCAACCCTAGTGTATCAAATTAAATTTTACAATAAGACATCCTCTTCCGAATTTACACGGAAATAGCACAAGTGGCGGTTTCGATGATTACGGTCAGCTTGTGATATTAGAAATGATCAGAACCAAGTCGGAGGATCCTCGTTGCGGCCAGCAATAATCCAATACTTATAGGTTTTAAGAGCACTAAGTCATGACTGAGGCTCCATTGCACGTCGACTTGAAAGATTTTTGCCACCAAATAAGTGCCTTTGAGGGTCAAACAGCAAAGTCTTCCCTCCTCTCGAAAATACATTTTCGGGGAAAATTCTTGTACCCGCCCAATCACGATGTGCCACGACCACTCACGAGTTGCCTCTCAATACTCATGATTAAGTATGAAGACCTATGACGACCTATTAAATGATACCGGCATAGACCATAGTCAGTCATAGGTTGTCATATATGACCATAGTTCGGCCCGGAACGTGGCCATATATGATCATGAGGCACTTTTCTTTACTAGGGATCCTATACAATCTTGAGAGTAAGAATCAATCTCAGTTAAGACTTGACAAATACGTTCTTTCAACGCCGGTGAGTGACAATAGCGGACAGCTATGTTCAGGATCATGTCTTTCGTTTCGTATTGATGTATAGTTTGTAAATTTTCATGGAGAGTTAGCCCTCGTAAAAAACGCCGGCTCCCAAATTATTGGCAAAAATCGTGTGGTATTGTGAGATGATACACACCTCGCTAATATATACTCTGAGCCATGAAAGCGCGACAACTTTTGTTAAATTCATGTGATGTACCCAGAATTCCTTGGACTCGTATCACGTCTCAAAAATGCCGAGATGGCTCTATTATGTCCTGGGGGAATATTCTAACTGTTAATCCAGAACAAGTTGTTCAGTGAGGATTTAGACGTTGATTACAGACTTTTTAGCAAGACTCGTGCGAAATCATGAGATTCGGCCATTCAAAAATGAAAGGCTCTACATTGATGCATCCATCCACGTCGCCCTCACTTTTGATGTGGTTTATTATTTTATACGAAAATTTTTGTGTAAAATTACATTCAAAAGATACAATGCGATCAGCAAAATTGAGCAGCCAGCCTCCATAGCATCCTGGTGCGTAGAAGTGATATTGTGCCCAAGTGTTGGAACTTAGCAGCAAATCCATTTGAGGGCTGTGGTACCCGTTACGCATTCAAAGTTCAATGGAAAAGTGGTTTGAGTGAACAATTGTTGAGAATTGAGTAAATAGAGGTTTGTTAGCGTGAGATATTTATGTTCTCAATCCACAAGTTACGTTCGCCACCTATTGCGATTGCGAAATTCACAAAAAATGAGATTCATGCGCACAAATCGCCATTTTTCACACATATTTTAACAAGTGCTCAACATGCCCTCTGTACCGAACATGTAATTTACCGAGATAATTATTCAATCTCGGCTCTGCACCACTCAAACATCAAAATTGGGCTATGAAAAGGTGATATTAGAAGGTATAAAGGGGTGATATTATGTACAAATCGAGTATCAAGTCTCACTTCAAAATAGTCAAAACACAGCCGACATTTTGTCCAGGAATTTCGCTAATTTTTCTTGATAATCCGACTCCGGGCCTACGAATCGCTTCAATAATGGCTATACAACGGTGGTAATCTATCCCTAACACACCAAAGAACAAAATTCTACCACAAGCGAAGTGATGTATTACGTGAGTAGCTTCCCGCGCGATGATTCATGGACTACTTTTCCGTTGCAAAATAAGGTATGTCCTTATCGTGGTCATTGGATGTCGAACACTATGCAACATTAGGGTTCAAAAATTTTCTTACAGTCAATTTGCTCTGTGGAAAAGTGCCTATTTATTAATTCGGGTAAAATGATCCGTTTCAATTGACGTCTCTGAGTGGCAAAGATACATGAAAAATTGCTCATACCTTTCACGTAGATCGACTAACGGTCACGCCCGTTCGGGATTTGTTTTTGGATGTCAGACTGATTGGAAAACACCTATGAGAAGTCAGATTGCAGCTATATTTCAACTAGTCACTTTTCGGGCCAAATCCCGACCTCCGTCGTTTTCGGCCTCGAAATACCTAAGTTATCTCATAATCACCGATATAGCGTTTCCGTTAATGGATTTCTGTGAACTTTGGTGTGGGGATAGGTTTTGACCCAAGGATTGAATATATGGTGAAAAATGTCAAATGTACCGAGTATATAAAAGTCGTTTGCTTAGACAGTGGGTGCCTTCGAATCATGCTGGTGGGGGAGATAACCATCGAAGAGAAAGCAGAAGAGCGCTTACGCTCCATTTTGTGTTTAAGGCGATGCGGTCACCGTGCACGCTGAACTTTGTTCACAGAACTCTCAAAATCTTTACCATTATGGGCTAAACGACGAGTTATCCAGGCTTTATTATCATCTAACTTGGCCTGGATAACTCTTCGTTTGGCCCAAATCGGACTAGATTTTGAGAGTTTTGTGAACGAAAATGTGCCAATTTGTAGGTTAGAAAGTACCCGCGGGCAAGTTATTCTCGTTTATTAGTGATAGCCTTGTGATTGGCGACAAATAATGAGTTGTCCACCATAATTCAAATGATAATACGTAATGGACAAATCGTCTCCAACTTCGTTTTGTGAAAATTTTTTGATTTACATCCAAATAAGATATAATTTCCGGGTTGCACGGTGACCGCATCGCCTTAAAACACTAACCATTCTTCGTGGGAGATAACCGCCGAGGAGATAACAGACGTGTGCTCAGAAGAAGTTTTCCAAGTCCTCAAAAATTTCAACTCGTATATTTATGTAAATCATCAAAGTTCCCATCGGATGTCAGAAAATTTTGACGCCCAAAAAATCCTCAAACCACCCATCGGATACCTGGAAAAATCTCCAAACTAACCGCTGTTTAAAAATATGTGTATGTGTGTGTATATAAATACAGATATTTTCATACACACACAGACACATCGTGTTTCGTCTATTGTAAGCCGCGGCTTACAGCGTATTTGGCCCAGGTACCCTAAGCAGGAATCTCATTCTAAAAATCGTGGGTGACATTTTCAGACAAGAGGTAGCCGTGGATGCTATGTATTTAAGGCGATGCGGTCACCATGCAAGCTGAAAATCATTCCCAACTTCCTTCGATTCTGTTGCGATTTGGGCTAAACGACGAGCGCACAAATATTTGTTATCATCTAACTTAGATTTGTTCGCTCTTCGTTAAGCCCAAAGTGCAATAGAATCGGAGAAAGTTGGGAATGAAAATGTGCGTATATTATAGGTTGTGAGGTTCCCGCGGCGGAGTTATTCCCACTTTTCTCCGATTTTCTTGTGATTTAGGCTAAGCGACCGATTGTGGAATACAAGTCGGACAATAACAAGTATTCGAAGACTCGTCTCACACTTTGAATCATCAAACTTTTTATGTAAGGTGTACTTTCAAGGTCTATGGTCGCCGTGCACCGTGCCCGCTGAAAGTTATTCGCACTTTTCTCTGACATTCTTGCGATTTGGACCAAACGATGAGAAGACGAGTGCTTATCATCATCCAACTTGAGTTCGTCTTCTCGTCGTTTAGCTCAAATCGCAAGAAAACTGGAGAAAAGTGCGAATAACTTGAGCGCAGGCACCTCCTAACCTATAATACAGGCACATTGTGATTCCCACTTTTATCTGATTCTTTTGAGATTTGAGCTAAACGACGAGAAGACGAACTCAAGTTAGATGATAATAAACACTCGCCTTCTCGTCGTTTCGCCCAAATCGCAAGCAAATTTGATAAAAGTGCGAATAACTTTCAGCGTGCACGGTGACCGCATCGCCTTAAGATAAGATTCGTTTCCGTACGCGTCTTGTGTCTCGGAAATAGCATTTAGCTCACAAAGGACCCCGCCATAAATGATAGGATTTTGGCTTTCAGCGGATTTGACTGAATCGGCAATCAAACGGTAGAGCTCAAAGAGCCGAACAAAAGTCTCTATTGCCGTTAAGCCCAAAAAACCAAAAAAGTCTTGTTCTCGTGTGATTTGGTCGTAAAGTTGCCGATTTTACTGTGATAAAATAGGGTTATGGCACCAATCGAACAATAACATATGCGTCCGAATCCGCTCGGTTCGTTCATTTTACGGCCAAGTGAGACTGATGCAACAAAAATCTTAGCATTGCACGCAGTTCAATAATCCTCTCAAGAGAATAACAGAATACCGGACTCCTCAAGAGAATAACAAATATAGGAAAAATAACACAGTCCGACGTCAAAATCTGACTTGATTTCTGAAAGCGATTCCCAGCAGTCTTTGAGCCATTACATTTTCTTTCAGGTCGCAATTTTTTTCAGGAAAAAAGAGTTCGAAGCTTCACGAGTTTTTACCAAAGTGAATGACTGTTTTTATTTCTGACGTGTACCCGCTAAAACATATACTTATTTTCTCAAGAATCAATCGATATCTCCTCAAATATCTGTACAAATCTCAATCTTCGAACCCAAAAAGAATCAAAAAGATTCTCGTGACCTTGGCCAATACGAATGTGGGCCTCATTCGATTTTCTCGTGATCGAGCCGGGTGCGATACGACGCGAATTCAATCGCCATCCAAAAATTGAAACAAATACCTCTCTGAGGAGCCATGGAGATTTTTTTCAATGTTTGTGGGAACCCGCCACCCCCGCAAACTAAAAGAAGTAAGAATCTCGTGACTTTCAACGATAAACTCTTCAATGGAAGAGACATAGTGCTTTGTTTCAGGCTTGCCACTGAGAGAGTAGTGACGTATTTTTCAATCTTCCAGCGGAAAAACGCCACTTATGCTCGACGCATCCTCGCATGGAGGCGTGAAGTCTCTTGTATATGTCGCAGGCAAAGTGATCAATTCGCCAATGTATACAGTCGCTAGCGGATGTATACATTACCTAGGCACTGTATACAGCCGCAGTCAAAGTGTTCAAGAATCGCTGCTGCAGCGCCGGCGAACAGTTTGCCTAGGTAATGTATACTTTGACTAGCGGCTGTATGCACTGCCATAGACCGACTCGGCAAAGTATTCACCGATGGCGCGGGCAACGGCTTCACCTATATAACAGGTCAATGATGGACATTTTATTCTCTATATTGGCATACGTGATTGCATCAATATGTAAGTTCCAATGCTTATTTGAAAATTCTTGCCTGAATGTTCTCAAACTATTAATTCAAAACATGCATTCAATTGATATTGAGACTATGGTAAATAATAGAGAAAAAGTATACAAAATTGAAATTAATTCAGAAATGACTCACAAAGTATTTCGATAAGAATTGAATTGCACTTTCATTGAGAAAAAACACTTATGACTTCTAATTTGTTTGGTACTCAAAAGATTAGCTTGGCAAAATTGCTAACATCGTGTCCAGCAGGTCAGAATATGTAGAAAATCATGTCTCCTATGCGCCCTTGGCCCACTACAACGATAAGTCACCATATTCTCGCATCTACAGAATCGGCAAAAAACGTGACAATAGCTGTTTGAAGGTGAATTAGTCTCTCGCGATTGAAAAGATTTTCCCGTGTATAGGATCAAAGCAGAGGTCGGATCCGGCTTCTACGACAAAAAACACACAACAAAATCATCGTCCAATGAACGCACTACTTCTGACCCAAAATTTCTTGGCCAGACAAATTTCTTTTCAAATAAGCATTGGAATTTATTCATTGGTGCATTCACGTATGCCAATAACAAAATGTCCATCATTTACCTGTTATATAGGTGAAGCCGTTGCCCGTGCCATCGGTGAATACTTTGCCGAGTCGGTTTCTGGCAGTGTATACAGTCGCTAGTCAAAGTATACATTACCTAGGCAAACTATTCGCCGACGCTGCAGCAGCGATTCTTGAACACTTTGACTGCGGCTGTATACAGTGCCTAGGTAATGTATACATCCGCTAGCGACTGTATACAACGGCGAATTGATCACTTTGCCTGCGACATATATATTTCGTTGATTTCGTTAATGTGAAACGCGTCATATGCATTTTACTTGATGATCCACTACACCCCACTGGCCGTGTTCGAATTATCGAGATCTGTCTAAGCGTTTCGATTTTGTAGGCATCAAAAATATCCCGCGAGAGTGACATCAGTGGAAGATTTTTTTGAAAGGATTATTTAATTGCGTGCAATGCAAAGATTTTTGCTGCATCAGTCTTACGTAGCCGTAAAATACCAAACGAGCCGAGCGAATTCGAACGTATGTTATTTATATGTTCGATTGGTGCGATAACCCTATTCTATCTCTGTAAAATTGGCGACTTTGCGATCAAATCACTCGAGAACAAGAATTTTTCGGGCTTAACGGCAATAGAGACTTTTGCTCGGCTCTTTGAGCTCTATCGATTGGTTCCCGATTCAGTCAAATTCGCTGAAAGCCAAAATTCTATCATTTATGGCGGGGTCCTTTCGTTCTTCATTTCAATATTCCTTTTTCGTCGCCATGAACTAGTCGCGGAGCACTTCGATTTGGACAATAAGAATTTTATGAGGTTTCGTCGAATGTAAAATACGGTAAATTTAGAGTAGAGTTCTATTCAACTACTCAAGACTCGTGGTTCCGTGTAGTCAAGGCTAATTACAGTACAATTCTTCAATGTGAGTTACGAGGATTCGCTCCTCTAATACAATAGAGGGAAGGTGAAAAAATTTGAAAGAGATAAAGAATAGAAATCAAGAACAGCATGTGTCAACAATTGCTGGAGAGTCAATTCAACAATATACATATTACAGTGAAACTGGTGAACTAATAAACATCTGACGTGAAGTATAAAAACATGAAAATGAAGAATGTAGGCACTGCCTATATTCTCTTCGACATTTTCTTGAGCACCGGAATCGGCCGTGCTCCACAGATATTAGCAATTCTCATGGAACTTTTGTTTTCTGGTGTTTTGAGATTTTTTTTTTTCAAACTTGGAGCACATCTCTAGGGTTTCGCTCACCTTGAGATACATCTTTCAGGATGATAATACCGAGTTTGTGCACAATTTTTGACTCACGGCATCGTCGTGAAACGTGAAATGCCCAAAAGACAAAATCTGGGATATTGAGGGGAGGCGCCACCCTAATTTTGAGGTCTGGCCTGGAAAATCGTGAGGAGGCTGAATATTCCTATTCATGGGTACTTTCTTGAGAGTAAGACAATGCTGTACTGTCACATTGGGTAATTTTGGTACGTTTCCGGTACTTTTGCTTTCTCTAAAGAGAAGGCTTTGTTTTTGGTTCAGCAAATTTCTGATCAATTTTCCCATTCAATCCAATATTTTCTTCAACAAAATCCCTCCTATCGAAAAAATGCCTTAACCAATTTGTTTCTCTCGCCAAAATCCATCGATTGTAGATCACACTTTTCCTCCCAGAGGCCTTCAAGATATTTGAAGGAGTCATCTTTCCGTACCTTTGTGTGTGTGTGTGTGTGTATGTGTGTATGTGTGTTGTTTTTTCCCCAACACGCTTTCTCTTGTACGGTTCACCTAATCAAAATTTCGTCTTCTACGAGTTGTAGAGAATCATTCGGAGATGAGGCCAGTGATTTGGCAGCTCTCGTGTCCCGGTCGAATTTAATTTAGGAGCGTTTTGAGATAGAATCGCTAAAACGTGTACCTTAATAGTAAAATATTTTCCTCATCCGTTGTTTTACTGCAATTTGGGTTACCGAAGCTATGGGTTTATCGGCTTAAGGTAGTACTAGCGGTACTCGAATTACCTATCAGAAAATTACGAAAGTCGGCACAGTGGTACATTAATGCCTCAAACTGGCACAGCTAAAATTTCGAAATTTTTAGGATCCGGGGAGAAAAGTTCTGGGCAATTTCGTGAAAGCCGATTAACACGGCGTCTTATGGGAAATTATCGATACACTGATTTCTAACTATCAGATTTTCACGGGAGTGAGCACACGGGTGTAAGACTGCACGAAAAATGCATAGAAACAAACAGATTAACGATTAGGAGCCTATAAAGAAAGATCCGAGCCAACATGTCACTACTTTCGGCGGTTTCGGGGTTAGGTTGTCGTCTGCTGTGTGCATTACTATACCTATATAGGCGGGCGGAAACGAGTCAAACGAGAATCTAATCTACACTTGGACTTATCAGTACCGCTAGTACTACCTTAATCTATCGATTGGTTAATACCAAAATTTCATTTAATCTTCATATACCCGAATTTTCAGGAAATAATCAAAATTTTCACCAAAAACTCCATTTCAAATATATTCAAACTGATTCCATAAGAATCCCCTTTCAACCAAACTCCAGATATCCCTGAAATAACCCTACTTCAGAAAGCTTGAATTGCCTAACAAGCTTTCTCAAAGTACAAATATTTTTTTCAATATTCATATTTTCGTCATATCTCTTTCTCAGACTGATTTTCTAAAATTCCAATGAACTAAGTTGATACTTTTCCCACATTTTCAAACTCCTGATTAATATCGAAATCTCCTCAATTCCTTTGAATATGATTAAAATTCAATTTATCCTTCAAAAAGCACAAATTTTACAAAAAACTACATTTCAATGTATTCTACACCAACTGTTTTAAAATTTCCCCTCAACCAAACGATATGTCTTACCCCAATAACCCTATTTTAGATCATCTGAATTCCCCTAAGAGCAAATCTCTTTAGAATAACTCAACAAAATCTCATCTAAATTCAACTTCATGCTCATATCTCCTTCCACAACTAATCTATACACCTGTCAATGAACTAGAGAGGTACTATTCCAGCATTTTCAATCGATTGGTTCATACCGAAATTTTCTAAATTGTTTTGAATATGATTTAAATTCAATTCATCCTCGAACAATCAACAATTCTACGAAAAACTCTATTTTGATCATTTGTACACCAACTATATTGAAACTTAGCCTCAACCCAACGATATATCTTGCCCAAAAAACCCTGCTCTAGATCATCTGAATTCCCCTAAGAGGCAATCTCGAAAAGTTACTCAACAAAATCTCATCTAAATTTCCTTCTATTCACATATCTCTTCCTACCATTATCTATCCACCTTTTAATTAACTACAGAGATACTCACCCATCACTCTACATCAATTGGTTGAAACAGAATTTCATCCACTAGAATTCCGAGTCGCTTCAAAAAGATTTATGAAAGAGTGAATGAGAAATTATCGCTTGAAAAATTAAATTCTTGCTAAGTTATCGCACATCTCGCTAAGAAAAAGCTTTCTGCTAATCTCTTTCAGCAGCGTATTTATTTTGTTTGGCTTGGCATTTTTATATACATTGACAAAACCCACTCGTATTAGTAGTCAATCGAAAGCTTACAGTCTCAGCTTTCAATTGACGGGCAATGAAGTTCAATTTGATGTGTCTAAGCAGGAGCTGTTAGCAGTTTTGTAAGTGTACCAAAGTTAGACCCCGAGTGGGCAACTTTGGTACTCTACCAAAATATTCCAATTCTATCCACCACCGTGCGACTGAATCAATTTTAATCGTTCAGAAGTCTTGTTCGAAGCTGTTTGAAACATTTTAAGACCACACAGACCATCACTCGACTCGAGATGAGAAGCTGTCATACAGAATGAACCAAAGTTACCCTACACTGAGAAAAAAGATTCTGGAAATATTCCCGAGTCGTTGAGATTCAGGTGTCATGGACGCATATCCTCTAGAATTATTCCAGAATCGCTCAGAAAATTTTTCCAGATCAGTCTGAAAAAAGTCCTGATTCTAATCAAGAGAATTTGGTCTTGGGAAAAGTCCGGATTTGATCTGGATTTTCCCCCGATCTGAACTGGAAATACTCAAGAGCCTTTCTTGATTATTTCTGAAACCCTACTCTGCAAAATTTCAGTTGCGCAAACTAGAAAAATTGTATAGTCACTCGGGAAATTTACCTGAGTATCTTCTGGAAGTAATACAGAGTCATTCGGGATTTTCTAACGATTCTCGCAATGTGCATCTTTACCTGAAATGTCCCATATGAGAAATGGAATGAATGCTACTCGCATCGGGAGTATTTCGATTTCTAGTCGACAACTTCGCGAATAAGAAGGATAAACGCCGTTTGGTTTATTCCCCACGATTGAGCGATTTAGTTGTGGCAGAATCGTCGAATGAGCAACAGCAAACAGGCGGATTGGTATTTGATTACCTATTTCTGCTCGATTCACTATACATGAATTATTTAAAACCAAAGCATCATTTCCTGGTACACTACGCGAGAGTTATAAAAATTGTGGGGCCTCTATGGAGAATATGCTGGATGAGGATCGAGGCAATGCACGCAAGGAGTAAAATCCCAGCCAGAGTTTCTCGTAATCGTACAAACGTGATCCATACAATTTGTGTGAGAAACAAATTCTATCTGAATATATATATATATATTATGCGTCGAGTGCCAAAAAACTTTGTTGGACGTCGGCTTCGCCGGCAACAAGGTTATCGTGAAGAACAACGTTTTTGGCACGAGACGCATATGCCGCTTTGCGTGTCGAGCCGTGTAAATTTTTTTTTTTTTGAGTGAGAGTCTAATAGAAACAGCATTTTATACGACTCGACGCGGATCCTGCGTGTTTCTACGCTTCCTCGCTTTCGCGTCTCGTCGTATAAAACGGTATATGCTATTTGGGGCCGTCAAAGAATATCCACTTGACGAAACATCAACAGTTCCGTCATCTTCAAAATGTTATACCACAAAATCTTTCCTCGTCTGTGAAATCTTACGAATGGATCCGCAAAAATGGGCAGGTATATTCAAACCTAGCAGCTCGCCTAGCAGTATAGTCGTCAAGTTTGAGGACGAGGGCCCACATTTCGACATGATTTCATTGATTCTTGGTGGAGATGACGGGAATTTTTATGTCCTGTGTAACCGTTTACAAGATCCACACTACACTATGCATCACCAAACGTACTATGTACACGATACTGAATCTACTGAATGGGTTTTGTATGAGAGAGATGATGTGATTGATCGCCCCATCACTCACTGCAATCAATTGAAAGTGGATTTTTCACCACCAAGACGTGGATTTGAAGTCAGTGTCGAAATTTCCCACTAGGTGGCTGCCACATCAACTCACGGTAACAAACGTTTCTCGCAAGTGGCCAACGAAAGCCTCGATTCGCATATAAGACAGCGCAGAAACTCCACCACACTATGTGAATAGCTCGTATAGTTATAGTAGAAATATATCGCTTGTAAACCAACCATTGTGAAGTATGAGGATAGTTAGTGTAAGGTTAGTCATAGAATTGTGAGAAGCTATCTCTTTCAATGTGGAATAGTCTACTTAGTCATGTAGACAAAATTGCATTAGTATCATTTCAGGACCGATCCTGCCACTATAATCCCATTACCTCACCGTTATCCGCTTAATCTTTTGCTTTGTCACGCTGTTGCCGTGAGCGGATCTGGAGTACATGCAAATTCACTCGGGACTTTTTTATGCAAATCTACTCGGGAAAAACTCCCGAATTTCCTCAAGAAATTTTCCAGAACAAGCTTGAGGAATATTTCCTGAAGACATGCGTTCATGACAACGCGTGCATTACGGTATACCGTAATGCTTCTTACCTAGAGTGGGGTAACCTTGGTACAATTTTTTATGGTTTTTTTTTTCGATTTTTCATTCGTTAAAATTCTAAATGCTGTAAATACCCCAATATAAGGATTATCTCTTGGATATGGTGATATATGTGGTCGAAATGTAGCGTTATTCACCCGTACTTCGTTCTGGAACACTTCTTGCCAGACACACTAACTGGACCACTGGCGTATCGCTGCTAATTCAGCCATTTTGGAAAAAGATTCAATAAACGAAGTCAATCATCAACGCGGTATCTAAAGTGGCTTAGCAGATTGTTCATACGTGCTAAAAAGGGGGGAGAACAGGTTACAAAGCGATAGAATCATTCACCTTGCTGAATGCAGCTTTGAAAGTCATTTTTCAGGGATGTACCAAAGTTGCACCCTTTGTACCAAAGTTACCCAATTGGACGGTACAGAGTTTCTGCTAAAAATTTTTTCCAATTATTTCCATCCTGTGGTTCGCGTCCCCTTTAAGGCCATGTCGGAGTCTCACGGCAAATACGGGGTTACAACTTACACGATGGTTTTTCCATCAATTGAGATGGGGTTGGTCGCATATGACTCGGAATCGCCTCAGGAATGTGCCTCTGTTACGATCTGTCAGCATGAACGTCTCTCACTCTTGATGAGGAATCGAAGAATCGAGAGATATCCCAATTCTGGTTCTCAGAGAGCGCGACTTTGCACCTTACATCGAGTTTTGAGGGAAATAGAGACGTTTATCCTCACAGATTGTACCAGAGGCACATTTCTGAGGCAATTCCGAGTCATTTGCGACCAACCCCGTCTGAATTGATGGAGAAATCATCGCGTAAGTTGTAACCCCGTTTAGCGCGAGACTCCGACACGGCCTTAACGGGTCGCTAAACCCATCCGACATTCCTCTTAAATTCATGGAACAGACCTCAGAATTAAGTTTCAGGCTGATTCGTGGAGTTACGCAAGAATAGTCCCATTTTCTCGGGTTAGAATTCTGAATCTCTCAGTAAAACTCCTCAGAACTCGAAGAATATCGGGTTTTCCGGAAAATTACACGGATATATTTTTTAGATGGAAAAAATACACCGGAATAGTGGAGAAAAATTGTAAAAGTCGAAATTGTTTTTAAAAAGTGGGCATGTATATAGTTATATCATTTACCATGATATTTTTACTTCACTTGAGCAATTTTTTCTTCACTGTTTCCATGTATTCTTCCGATCTTAACAAAAACACATACTCAATGACAGTGCTGGTGAATGAAATTCGCGATGTACGCATTGACGTTGTATGAATACTGTGATATGTGTACCCTACTCCAGGCTCGAATGCAGAAATGGACACATGAGCTTGCAATACCAAGAATTAGCAAAGTAGTGATCAAAATGAGCGTGCACAAACATATCCAGCCAAAAACAATTAGATTCGTTGATGTGCCATTCAAAAAATCACCTTCATCTAGAAGTTCACGCAGGTAGACATAACTTTCTCCAAGCTCTTAATCGAATGCAGATCGCAGCTCATCAAACAGTGATGGCTCAAATTCTTCGTTTTTGGCTATATTTTGATAAATCTTTCCATCAACTGTGTTCTTTCCACGGCATGAACATTATGAACCGAATAGTACGACAATTCAGAAAACCTCAAATTTTGGTAACACGTTTTGAAGTACTTGTCATTTCTTTCTACTCGCAGCACATCAGCGGGACTAATTTCAGATACACCTGATGGTATAATCTTGCTAATTTTGTTGCAATCGAGACGATTGCTCGTTCGGCATAAGAGTACTTCCAAGAATAAAAGAAGAATTCGAGCTAGTAACAGTCGATTCTCCTGTTTACCTCTGATTCGACTTAATGATTAGTTTTGAGTCGTTCAGAATGGTGCAAAAATCCACGGAGAAACTTTTCTTCCATCAATCAAGAACTCCTAAGTACTATCATGCATAAAACCAGAGTGGACTAGATGCAATACTCTGCAATAGCCTAGTAATACAAAAATCAAAAGTTCCTGAGAATTGCCCATACGCCTCTATTTGAGACCTTCATAGAATTGCAAAGGAATGCCATAAGAAATGAGTTTAGGTCTCCTGCGAGGTATCTTATTCTGAGATTGCCGTCCTTTTTCACCAATAGATTTTCATGAATGACCATTTTCACGAACATCTCATCTCAAAAATAACATTTTCACGACCAATTTCACGAGAAATTAAATGTTCGTGAGTAGGCCTTTTTGATTTTTTACTAATTTTATTTCATGGTAAGGTATCACTCCCAATTAGATCCAATAATTCAAATCCTTTGCCATCCATTTTGTACGCGTCATAATCACTGGGGATGGTTTGTGACCACCTGTAATACCTCTATATATTGCTATAGGTATACACGTCTATGACCCCTACATCTGTGACGGAGTAGAGAATGACAGTTTCTGTGACATTTTTACATACATTTTGGTGATTTCTGGGACACTTACAAAATAGATTTGGGTCAGATCAGTATATTTCGGCAAATTCGTGCGCACGACTCCCGCGGATCTTTTCGCCAATTTTTTACATGAAAGTAAGCACCGAAAATAGTACTTTCCCAGAGTTTCAGCCACCTAAAAAAATTTTTACGTCCGCTAGAATTTTTTGAAGGTTGAAAAAAGGCCTCTTTAAGCGTTTTTTTTTTTAAATTGCCATATTGACCAGAAAAATCGTAGCGAGGCGTGCGATGTTGCATTTTCTTCAATCTAATGTCAACTTTTAGAAGAAGAATATGCAGGACTCTCAAAACCAAATGCGTTCAGTCTCCACGACGATACGTAAAGTCACTTTTTCTCGATTTTTAGACCATTTTGAAATGGACGCTATTCCGACGCACCTAAATCTTTTCTCATCTCCCTTAATTAGTTTTGTTTGTCTTAGAAAACCCTACAATTTGCGCTTTTGCACGTCCAAATCGAATGGTTTTGGCCCGAGTTATGTCCATTAGAAGATGATGAGTTATCGAAAAATGCCCAATTTGTCAAGCTCGCCAAATCCATCGCCCTCCACCAATCGACTTAAAACTTGACACAGATATTTTTTCAAGTATCCCAAACATGTGGAAAAAATTTCGCGCTGTGTTTTGGCCTTCAGTTGGACCTATGAATTTTACAAACGCCCTAATTTTTGCGGATTTTTGCGTAATTTTTGAAGCGGTTGCCACTCTCTTCCTGCGCATGCGCACATCTGTACTGCTTCGAGAGTATTCCTAATTGATGACCCTTGCAATTTCCTACATAATGACCCCCTGACAAAGTCTTTTTGATGCAACTGAACCAGAGATCTAGCTATTCTAAGGCAGGAAAAACTCGAAGTGCCGAAAGTACCCCAACTCACAGGTTTTCAGGGTGACAAGAAGTGGCCGAGGCTTGCCATTTGGGTAGTGGTGATCTCTTTCTGCCTTAGAATAGCTAGATTTTCGGTTCAGTTGCATCAAAAAGACTAGGAAATTGCAAGGGCTATCAATTGAGGATACTCCCGGAGCACTACAGGTGTGCGCATGCGCAGGAAGACAGCGGGAACCGCTTCAAAAATTACACGAAAATCTGCAAAAATGAGGGTGTTTGTAAAATTCATAGGTCCAACGAAAGGCCGAAACACAACGCGAAATTTTTTCCACATGTTTGGGACCATTGGAAGAACATCTGTGTCAAGTTAGGCCAGTCCGGAGCGAGGCCCATATTTTTCGCTCAATAGATGGCGCTTTGATCGAACTACACACGCGATCAGAGATTATGAATCAATTTTTTGCCTCATAATATTCCAACCTCACATTTCCGACTCGAAAGGAATAATGCAAGTGAAACACCATCGCATTCTCGGCCGAATGAATTGTTTCACGCCTGGAAATTAATCGTAATTTTTCGATCCGCTGAGCGTTATACTGCTCGATGCTCGCACCCCTTCCAGGTTTTTGCGAGCTGAATTCAGAATTTTCGGACATGGAAGGGCTCATTCGATTGGATCTTTCAATACACAGGCGGGATCCCCCCCGTTTATTAATCCACATCTGCGAGAAGTGTTCACATGTATCGAATCGCTCTTTTCAGCTCGAAAATCGAATCGATTCTGTGGATCGATCTGTTTGTGGAGGCCGCCATGTTGGCTCTTTGAACGTCGGTATGAAAAAATGCGTCGGTATGGAAGAATTCTATCGATATATCGGTTATCTCACTCTCGAAGTCGTGATAGAAGTTTCCTATTTATTCACTTATTCAGATTGAGGGGTTCAGATTGAAGTCGGGAAATTTTTTGGTATCTGTTTCAAAACATCCCCTTTGACACATCGCGCAATTTGACACATCGCGCGCGACGCGCGCAATTTTAGTCTAGTCCACTATCTGATTTAGCTATGGCGATAAGTGTTCACATGGGCAAAAGTCAATCTCGTGCTCCAAATAGACTCATCGAAGATCAGCTGATCCCGTGCGTGAGGGCAATATAGGCTTGTGTCGCGTCTGTGTTCTTTTGCTTGGGTTAGTCTCGCGCAGCTTCACACGGGTCGCGGAATCAGATCCAGCGGCGCAGTATTACTATTTCTAAGATTCATCACGGCGATGCCAGCTCCAGAATGTCGTAGTGGCTCCCATAGGAATTTCATTATGCCTGATCAAAGTTATCCGCGGTCGATAAGAGGTAGTGTGAGGTTAGGATGACCCCCTCGTGTGAAATTTTGGGTATCAATGTGGATCAACCACGTAGAATGGGAAATCGAGCTCGTCTGTGATTAATCATGAAAATCAACTTACGGACAATGTATGAAAGGTCATGAGATCAGAAAGAGAAGAACAAATTTTTGACCGTATTTGAATTTGATCTCGAAAGAAAGCAGATTAAGTGTATGCTCACAAGGGGAGTCCGGAGTCTCCGGGTCCTAAAATCTCACCAAAATTTTTCTCCAGTTTCATACCACCTAGAATATGAAGAACGCAAAGCAACTCCGTCAAATGGGCCTCCCGTTCAGAGTTACAGCCTATGACATTAACATTGCCTATATAAGCCTATGTTAAAAAGTGATATATATAGATATACGAGCAATGTTGACGTTTCTGGCTGTAGCTCAGAATAGAAAGCCCATTTGACAGAGTTGCTTTAGATTCTTCATATTCTAGGTGGTACGAAACTGTGAAAAAAATTTGGTGAGATTTCAGGATCCGGAGACTCCGGACTCCCCTTGTCAGTTTAAGAAGCCTATTTATTTATGCGATGACCTATGAATATATATTAGGGTGACACTTATTTCCCGACTTTTCTGGATCGGACGCTCCACTAACTTTTTCTCAAATTTATGATGAAAGAAGATGAAAGGAATTTCTTCCAGATTTTTAGAGACAGTCCCTATAGTGCCCATTTTCACCTACTTTTTTGAATTTGAAGGCAATTTTTCGCTTTTCTCGATAAATTGACTGCTCGACTCATCTACCTTGAAGGAATCCCAATCTCACTTGGCTAGATCAGCAAACACATTTCTCAAGTAAAATTTAACGAGGAATATGATAAAAATATTCATTCGATGTACCGAGCCACCCCGGGTGCGATAAAGCTATATCTTTCTCCATAGAAACAAATTTTTCTCGAAAAAATGGGGTATATCAGCCATCCAGTCATCTGATTCGTTCCTAATCTCACTAGTTAGTTCAGGCAACATGTTCTCCATGTAGAATTGGATCATACGAACGATGAAATAATGAGCTATTCGATGCTCAGAGCCATCCCAAGTCGAATAAATCCATGACCTTTGGGAAGATACCGGATTTTCTTCAAAACACAGCGTCATGTTAGCATCCCAATCCTCTGACTCGTTTCTTATCGAACGAGATACTTCAGGCAACATGTTTTCCACGTGAAATTCGACGATGACGAAGATGAGAAGATCAATTTGATGCTCACAGTTGTTCTCATCCGAATAAATTCATAAGTCTTCGAAGGAAACCAGTTTTTTCTAGAAACGCGGATATATCAATTTTCCAGTCCACTGGCTCATTTCGGATAGTACGGGATGGTTATGATTAGATGTTCTCCATATGAAATTTGACGGTAAAAACAATGAGAAAATCGCTCTGATACCCAAAGCCATTCCAAATCGAACAAATGCCCACGAGAGTGTTTGATAGAAATGCACAAGGGTTGGAGAACGTCATGGACGGAGAGATTGAGTCGTTCGTGAGTTCCCAATCTTTGGCATTCTTTGACCGCTTCAATATCAGAAGAGATTTTCTGACACAAGATTGTGCTTCGTGGGAGAATAATGAACATTTTTTGCAAGGTTTGCGCATAGTTTAAGGCATCAAAGTGGTCAATGATATTGCTGAGAGAGCGGTGAAATTGGCTGAGAAGTACATGGATACTGTCACTTATGACGAAGAGCAGGAACAATTTTTGATACAGGTGGTGGAGGACTATTGTAAACAATTCTGCGGTACGGATAAGAGAACATTCGTAGCAGAGCAACATAGACGGAGCGAAGAAACTAGATCATCGTCGTTGATTGAGATGTAGGATACCTGTACTTGACAATTCCAAAGATGTCATTTAGATGGATAAGTTGATTCCGAAAATGAATTATTATATGTATCGTTATAGCGATGATCTAGCATGATTTATCATAGTAACATGAGATATCATATCAGTGATCTCATTTACTCAAGCCTGATCAGTTCTACTCAAGCAGTGACACGAGCTTAGAACTCTTCGCGGTCGATTTTCAAAAATCCGAGGAAACCTTCCTCAACTGGCTCCTGACAGCTAAGAGGAGAATAATATCTCTTGCTGAGAATGACTCTGGAATAGGCCCTCTTGGGATCATACATGATGTGACAAGCCTCCTTCATTGAATCTCCTATTGAGCACAATTTACACTTAGAATCATAAAGGACCCAATGCATTCAGTAGGTTCGGAGGTAGAATTTTTGGATAATGGTAATGCCCACGACCGAATGCATTCAGTAGGTTCGGAGGTGGAATTTTTGAATGATGGTAAAGCTCACAATAACTTTTTTCTACGGAATTTTCAGACAGATTACCTGTCTATCGCGGTGTCATCGATTGATTCAACTTAAATCGTAACCTTGCATTGAGTGTTGTCCGTTTTTCCTGGCAAATTCTCCTTTGCACATGTTATGTTGTGTGTGATATTTCGTATAATCGTACAGCAGTTTGGCGAACGCAGAGCTAGGAACCTCGTGATTTCGGGAGGGTGTTACTTATTGCAACTAATCATCCATCTATTTGATTTGGAATGACTCTGGAGATGGAATAGTTATCATCATTGTTTGAATTGTCGAACTCCTCGCGGAAAACATGTTGACTTAAGTATTCCGTTGGATCTGAAACGAGTCAGAGAACTGGAGAGCTGATATACCCGCGTCTTGGGGAAAAACTGTTTTTTTTTCTGAAAAATTATTCGTTTGTTCGATTTGTAATGCCTTTGGGTATCGAAGCGATTTTTTCATTGTTTTTACCGTCAAATTTCATATGGAGAACATCTAATCATAACCATCCCGTACTATCCGAAATGAGCCAGTGGACTGGAAAATTGATATATCCGCGTTTCTAGAAAAAACTGGTTTCCTTCGAAGACTTATGAATTGATTCGACTGGGAACAACTGTGAGCATCAAATTGATCTTCTCATCTTCCTCATCGTCGAATTTCACGTGGAAAACATGTTGCCTGAAGTATCTCGTTCGATAAGAAACGAGTCAGAGAATTGGGATGCTAACATGACGCTGTGTTTTGAAGAAAACCCGGTATCTTCTCAAAGGTCATGGATTTATTCGACTTGGGATGGCATTGTGCATCGAATAGCTCATTATTTCATCGTTCGTATGATCCAATTTTACATGGAGAACATGTTGCCTGAACCATCTAGTTAGATTAGGAACAAGTCAGATGACTGGATGGCTGATATACCCCATTTTTCGAGAAAAATTTGTTTCTATGGAGAAAGATATAGCTTTATCGCACCCGGGTTGGCTCGGTACATTGAATGAATATTTTTATCGTATTCCTCGTTAAATTTTACTTGAGAAATGTGTTTGCTGATCTAGCCAAGTGAGATTGGGATTCCTTCTAGGTAGATGAGTCGAGCAGTCAATTTATCGAGAAAAGCGAAAAATCGCCTTCAAATTCAAAAAAGTAGGTGAAAATGGGCACTATAGGGACTGTCTCTAAAAATCTGGAAAAAATTCTTTTCATCTTTTTTCATCATAAATTTGAAAAAAAGTTGGTGGAGCGTCCGATCCAGAAAAGTCGGGAAATAAGTGTCACCCTAATATATATATATATATCTATATATCCATATCTGAACGTGTGATGGAATATACGCAAGTTGCACTGTTTACAAATTCAAGTAATTGTCATACAAATGAAGAGGGGCGGTGATAGTATCGAATTTTGATTCCGTAAGAAATTCGTCAAATTTCAAACAAATAGGAACGACTTGACTGCAATGATTTTCAAATCGATTAGATAGGTGGAAAATTTCTTCATTTGACTCGAATACTTCCACTATTTGGACTGAATCTTAAGTTCATAGATGAAAATCAATCATGACCACGATTGACCATTTCGTTTTCCAAATTATTGACTTGGAATATCGAACTTTGGAGTGAGATCAGAACCAACAACCGAATTTATCCAATTCAAACACCTAACCCAAAGATCCGCGCGCTTGCGCGCGTAAATACATCCTAGTACTATCTGATTTTGGCTGGAAATGTTATGTTGTTCAGTAATGAATAGGAATAGGTGAGACAATCATTGTATGTCGCCGCAACCTGAAAGTACGCCGGTGCGTGTGTGGTTGCGGTTCCGCGGGAACTCCGGACTGGCCTTAAGTCGATTGGTGGAGGGCGATGGATTTGGCAAGCTCGACAAATTGGGCATTTTTCGATAAATTATCATCTTCTAATGGACATAACTCGGGCCTAAACCATCCAATTCCAACGTGCAAAAGCGCAAATTGTAGAGTTTTTCAAGACAAACAAAATTAATTAAGTTAGATGAAAGAAGATGCAGATGCGTCGGAATAGCGTCCTTTCAAAATGGTCCAAAAATCGAGAAAAAGTGACTTTACGGATCGTCGTGTAGATTGAAAGTATTTGGTTTTGATGAGTCTTGTATTGCTTTCTCTAAAGAGAAAGCTTTGTTTTCGACACAGCAAATTTTTGATCAATTTTTCCATTCAACTCAATATTTTCTTCAACATAATTCATCTTATCACAAAAGTGCTTTAACCATCTTATTCCTCTCGCCAAAATCTAACGATTGTAAGTAACACTTTTCCCCTTATAATCCTCAAAAACCCCCCAGTGACTCATCTCTCCGGCCCTTTGTCTGTGTGTGTGTATGTTGTTTTTTTTTTTTGCGCCACGCTTTCTCTTCTACACTCCACTTTATCGATTTTTGCTTTTCTACAAGTTGTATAGAATCACTCAAAGATGAGACCAGTGATTTGTCTGGTCTCCTCTCCAAATCGAATCTGATTTTAACGTTTTTTGAGGTAAAATCGCTGAAATTGTGTACTTTCATACTAAAATATCTCTTTCTAACTTTACCTTACCCCAATTTTGATTACCCAGGCTATGGTTTTTTTGGCTCAATCTATCTTTTGGTTAATACCGAAATTCCATTCAAACTCCATCAACGTAAATTTTTATAAAAAAACCAAAATTTCCAACAAAAACAGCAATTTGAGCATGTTTAGACCTATTCTATCGAAATTCTGTTTTAACCAAATTACACGTTTCGCTAAAAAAACCTCACTTTAGGTAGCCCAAATAATGATAACTATTTTCCTCAAAGAAATAACTCAAAATATACAAAAATATTTTCTTCAATATTCATACTTTCCTCATATCTCTCCTCTAAATTACTTTATTCAAATTTTACTCAACTAAGTTGATACTTTTTCATCGTTCTAAATCGATTGGTTCATACCAAATTTTCTCAAAATCCGTTTTAATACATTCAAAATCCGATTTATTCCCGAAAAATCCAAATTTTTTCAAAATACTCCATTTTTATAATCCTTACACCAACTATATTAAAATTTGCCCTCAACCATACTTCATATATTCCATGGAAAACCCTAGTTTAGGTCATGCGAATTCCCCTAAAAGGCAATCTCCTTATAATGACTCAAAATATTAGAAGGAAATCGCATCTAAAATTCATTTTCCGCTATTACCCACCCCCTAAACTAATATATACAAATTTTACTCAACTAAGTTTATACTTTTTCATCGTTCTAAATCGATTAGTTGATACCGAATTTTTCAAAATCCTTCTAAATACATTCAAAATCCAATTTATTCCCGAAAAATCCAAATTTTTTTTAAAAAACTCCATTTTTATGATCTTTTCACCAACTATATCAAAATTTTCCCTCAACCAGACTACATATCTTCCATGAAAAACCCCAGTTTAGGTCATCTTAATTCCCCTAAAAGTGAATCTCGTGATAATAACCCAAAATATTAGAAGAAAATTGCAGCTAAAATTCATCTTATCCTCATATCTCCCTCTAAAACTAATCTATCCACCTTTTAATGGACTAGAGAGATACTTTTCCCTCATTCTACATCGATTGGTTGGATCCAATCATTGGATTGTGAGTGTGATATGAAATGCAATTGAATTAGATTAAAAAATAAAACTATTCTGTAGGAATCCCAATCATCATTTTGGAATTTGATCAGTTTTGCAAATTTCTCATTAGTTTCAGTAAACCTCTTAAACTATTTCGCTAAGAGAAAGCATTCTGCTAATCTCATTTAGCAGCGTATTTCTAAAAGTTGACATCGAAACGAAGAAAATGCGACTTCGCACGCCTGGCTACGATGTTTCTGGTCAATATGGCAATTTTTTAATAAAACGCTAAAGAAGGCCTTTTTTCAAACTTCAAAAAATTCTAGCGGGCGTCAAAAATTTTTTAGGGGGCTGAAACTCTGGGAAAGTACTATTTCTGGTGCCTACTTTCATGTAAAAAGTTGGCGAAAAGATCCGCGGGGGTCGTGCGCACGAATTTGCCGAAATATACTGATCTCACCCGTTTGCATATAGACAATGTTTTGTACTCGGAAACTACGCCATTTTTCAAGAGGAATAACTACGAAGGATATAACAGTCGTTTGCTTAGACAGTATTTTTCGTTCAAAAACTAAACCATCCTTCTGGAGAGAGGACCATTGATGAAATAGCAGTAGTTTACTGAGACAGTGTAACTTAGGAGGTATTTTTTCCATAGAAAATCTCAAATTCATCGAAATATATTTGAGACTTCTTGATAATATATTTATTATTCATAGAAAATGCCATTCGCGAAATTGGCTCTTCGTGAAAATCTATTTGTGAAATAGGTCGGATACCTTGTTCAGAAAACATATCATATTGTTGACATCACCTCATAAGTTATAATAGCCTAAGCACTACGACACAATACTTTTGCCGCGACAGTCGAATTTGAAGGAAATTTTTAGTGTGCGGTAGGCGCTTTAATGGGACCCACATATTATTGTTATTTAGCATACACTCATCTCTCTATGGCCGATTTTTATCTCATTTGGAAGAAGGCGGGGGGGGGGGGTGGGAAGTGAAAACCATCGATGGGGAGTTTGGAGGCCATTGCGGAGGACGTGTAATAGTTTTCATCAACAAAACATCGTGAACAAACAAATTTGTATTCTACTAGTGAGTGATTTGGAGATTTGGACCACTTGTCTTATTAACCGCGATTGGACTGTCTCACAAGAAACAAAGAATTGTTTCACAAGTGTCATGGGTCGGTCATCGTGATAATAAATTTCGACGAGTTTTGTCAATATTTTAATCCACACTCATTACCCCTTGCTACGAACTCACGGTTCCCTTCGCGATTTCACAACAGAAGATCGACTCGTTGATAGTTTCAGAACAAGTAGCTTGAGTATCTTACTTGCTTGAAAAATTACTCAAGATCGAGTAGTTATCTATGGTATCTCAAATTATCGTAATGGCTAGTCAAAATGTTCACTGAAGTATTCCAACGATTTCAGGAATTGGAAGATTTCTGTTTCAAGTTTGCTTTGAACCACATGACTGCAGTGATTCAAACTCCCAATTTCTCCAAATTGGATGAATCTACCGTCAAGACTTTCATAATCAAGGCAGCACAATCTGGAGCCTTCAAGACTTGAAGAGGTTACACTGAGTATTACTACATCTAAGTGCGTCACCTCAGCAATGGAGTATCAGGTTATGCATTTATTTCCTTTTACAAATTTAATAATGTAACATAGCGAATCAGCTTTAAAAATGGACGATCGATCAAATACGAGATTTTTAGTATATTATTAGAAAGTTTACACTTTTTGACACACATATTGTACGTGTAATCTGTCCTAGCAATCTGATTGAAACTTGTTCAAAATTTTACTTTGTATATAAGCCTTATGGGAATTTGTATCATAATGTGTGCTGGGCAACAGTGCGAGATATTTTTATAAAGAATTCGAGAACGCCGTCAACTTTCACTGAACCATTTTCCAAGATTCACCTATATCCGCTCCTTTTACTCCTCCTTATATTTAAACTGCAAAGATGAAAGTGGCCATGTAATCTTCGAATTTCCTAGTTAAGGCCAGTCCGGAGAGAATCCAGATTTTTTGCTCAATAGATAGCGCGTCGACCGCTTCGTATGCGATCGGATTGTTTGAGTAGCTATTTTTACTTATTGTATATCATTCTCTTATTTCTAGCCCAACAGTAACAACGCAAGCGAAACATCATAAAATTTCCAATCGGATGAGATGTTCCATGTCAAAAGAATATGCATTATATGTATTCCAAGAAAATCGTAATTCTTTGGCTCACACCTCTTCCAGGTTTTTTCGAAGGGGATTTACAATATTTCGACGGGAAAGGGGGGGGGGCTCATTCGATTGAAAATTTCAATACACAGGCGGGATGCTATCTCATTTTGGCCGAAAATGATTTGTTGATACATGAGAAACATAAATTGGCGAGACACCACCGGGTTTCCACCCTATACTGAGTTCCAAGTTTACTCGTTTCCTACTGAACAGATTGACACAATTTGTGTAGCTACGTAAAATACGATTTGGAAGGCGAGATGCTATCTGGCCAACTTATCCAATTCCAATAAAAGCGTATAAACAATCATTTTGCCCTCGGAATCACTGCATGTAGCTGCAACCTGAAAGTATAACAGTGCGTGTCGGATTGCGATTCTGCGGGGACTCCGAACTCGCCTTGAGTGATCTTGTTGAATACACCAGTTCAAACTTGAAATTGTATGACTACATCTGAGGCGAGCTGATGGTTCCTTCAGGAGTTTGATCAACGTGGGACGTTCCCAAAAAATTTTCCTCCTCCCGGCACAATACGTACTTCCGCGCCTCGTTTTGGTCACGAAAGCTCGACTATTGCTGCCGTCACGAGCCAACTCGCGCTCTGATTAGCTGTCGGATTTTGCTGCATCGGGACGGGAGCTTATTACGAACTTTTAGAGTCGAGTGAGTATGTTCACAGTGACTAACAAGGGGAGTCCGGAGTCTCCGGGTCCTGAAATCTCACCAAAATTTTTTTACAGCTTCGTACCACCTAGAATATGAAGAACCCGAAGCAACTCTGTCAAATGGGCCTCCCGATGACATTAGCATTGCCTATATATATGCCCATGTTAAATAGTATATTACTCCCGATGCGAGGCTAGGCTGTTTTGGGGCACGGGGATAGTTTTTCCCCGAGAAGCAACGAGGGGAAAATATTCCCGTGCCTTGAAACAGCCTGCCGAGTGAGGGAAGTATGCTATTTTTTCGCATTAGGGCGAATAAACGCCAATTTTATGTTCGCAGCTGGGAGTGAAAGTGGTGCTTTAGTCGCCCTATGCTAAAAAAGTGATATATATACACTACCAGTCAAAAGTTTGTGCACACCTAAAAAAACAAATTTCGATTTTGCTCACTCAACTGCTCGGATCTCCTTGGTCCAAACTAACTCTACTTGGGCTCATTTTGTAGCTTTTTTTTCAAGCACTTTAAGAGCTATTTGGTATTTTTTCCGCGTAGCTTAATAGGTTTTTGCAGAATCAATCTGAAGCCTTGTAGAATTTTACAAAAATAGGGTCATTACGCAAACCCTTGCAAGTCTGGCGGAAATTGATGGATTTAGATGATTCGAAAGGCATCTGAAAGTAGAAGTCAAGAGCTTTAGAATCCGTTTTTGAAAACTATTCTAGCTTGTTTCTGGTTTGAGCTGTGACTCTTTTTGTAGAGGAAGATTTTTCTCGAAAAAAAGACCAGTCATTGAGAAATTATGAATGGACTCGTTTTTTCACAGGTATAAGCACTGATCTTGGTTCCTCTCGCCAATAACACGAAAAACTTGGAAAAATTCAGAGGAATACCACCGTGAGACCGATTTTTTCACCTTTCGTGGTTTTTGGGACTCTCCTTCAAGGAAAATCTTCCCTTACAAAAACAGCCACAGCTTAGACCGGGAAAGAAGCTAGAATAATTTTGAAAAACGGATTTCAAAGCTCTTGATTTCTACTTTTAGATGCTTTTTGAATCATCTAAATCCATCAATCTCCGCCAGACTTGCGGAAATTTGCGTAATGACCCGATTTTTATGAAATTCTACAAGACTTCAGATTGATTTTGCGAAAATTCATTTAGCAGCGCAGGAAAAATACCTAATAGCTCTAAAAGCACTTTGAAAAAGCTACAAAATGAGCCCAAGTAGAGTTATTTTGGACCAAGGAGATCCGAGCAATCGAGTGAGCGAAATCGAAAATGTTCTTTTTAGGTGTGCACAAACTTTTGACCGATAGTGTAGATATACCAGCAATGTTGACGTTTCTGGCTGTAGCTCAGAACAGAAGGCCAATTTGCAGAGTTGCTTTAGATTCTTCATATTCTAGGTGGTACAAAACTGGGAAAAAATTTTGGTGGGATTTCAGGACCCGGAGACTCCGGACTCTCTTTGTAAGTCACATACAATTTCAGTCCAATTGAATTAAATATTTGATGATCTATAGACATTTACAATTATTTATTTTTAATTTGGACCGAAAAAATGTATTTTATTTAACTTAATTGTACTAAAACATCGTATGTGAGTTCGTGACCTTGACCACACTCACATCAATTGAGTCAAGTAAAGAACATTTTTATGTTCCAAATTGAAATAATTAAAAGCCCAGCCAAAATTTGTCCGTCAGCATCTTGCGTATCGGGTTGCCTATGTAGAGGGAGTGAAGTGTGATGGGTGGCCGTATGGGTCATGGGTGGGTAGATGGGTGAGTAGGGGTTAGTGGTCAGGTAGGTGGGTTGGCGGATGCATGGATGTACACTCGGGGACTCGCTGAACTGTTCAAGCTCGGCATCGCGCTGTCTCGCTCGCACTCATCGATCAAGGTAGGAAAAGAGTGAGACAGAAAGAGCGTGAAGTGAGTTCTTTCTGGACAGTTCAGGAGGTTCCCCAGTGTACTTGAGAGGATGTCGGATACCGACATTGTCGAGTTTTCGGATTTCTCGATGAATTGTCGAGATATCGGGATTCTACTAACAAGAGGAGATCCAACCTCGCGGAACACGGATCTTGATGAAACTTTGGGAATCATCTTGTTTTGGTGAAAAATGGAGGTATCTCCAAGAATTCAATCCCATGGGCCTCCTATTCTCAGATACAGCTATGAAGATTAGCATTGCCAATATACGCCCATGTTGAGAAATAGAGATATAGTTACAATGCTAATCTCTGTAGCTATATCTCAGGATAGGTGGCCCATGGGATTAGACCCTTTGAGATACCTTCATTTCTCACCAAAACAAGATGATTCCCAGAGTTTCATCAAGATCCGTGTTCCGCAAGGTTGGACCTCTCCTTGCAAGTAACGCCGATTCTGTATGGCTCATAGAATCGGCGTTACTTGTTAGATTTTTGATATCTCAAAAATTCGTCGAGAAATTCGAAAACTCGATCATGTCGGTAACTGTACAATATTGATAGGACTCCGACGTCCCCTCAAACTTCAGTGATTTCAGTGAAAATCACTGAAGTTTCAGTGAAACCTCCACTGAAATTTCAGTGTAAATCACTAAAATTTTGGCGATCCTTTCATTGAAATTTCAGTGAAAATCACTCAAGTTTTATTGAGACGCTTCATTCAAATTTCAGTGGAGATCATTAAAGTTTCAGTGAGACGCTTCACTGAAATTTCGGTTTAAATCGCTCAAGTTTTAGTGAGACGCTTCACTGAAATTTCAATGGGAATCGCTAAAGTTCCGGTAAGACCATTCACTGAAGATTCAGTGAAAATCGATCGAGTTTCGGTGAGACAATTCATTGGAATTCCAGTGACTTTTTGGGTAGGACAGGCATGGCCACTGACGTTTTAGTGAGCATGGTTTAGAAGATTCACTTATTCATAATCAATGTTCAGTTCACTATATTCTTACGAGTCATTTTGCCGTAACAATAATATGATCTAGGAAACTCTTCAGAGACAATAACATTCAACACAGGGATAAAATAAATGCGATAATTCATAATAATTAAACGCCGAGCCAACGTTTTTACGTCCCCTTTCCGCGGATTCGAGATGTCAACTCTGACTACAGCGCCATAATACCACGGATGAACGCGTAAGGTGGCGGAATATTGAACTGTCGCTCTGCCAACTCCTATCTCTTATACATTGTCTGCTAGGCCACGCATGACACCTCGAATCGGGTCGCCTAAGCGCAAGGGGTGAAGTATAATGGGTGGGTGGATGGATGGATGGGTCGGTGATTGAGTGGCCATATGGGTCATGGGCAGTTGGGTGATCCGTGGGTGATAGATCGATGAGTGGGTCTGTGGTTATGTGTTTGTATGGGTCATGGGTAGGTGGATGCGTGGCTGAAAGGGACATGCGTAGGTGAATTGGTGTGAATGTGTTATGAGGAATTGAGTCATGAGGAGTTACCCTTATGAGGGGATACTTTTATGAAAATCTCTAAATAATTCAAGATTGATAAATTCAATTGAGCCATTAATAAATATCAGGACAGTTAATTCTTCAAATAATTAAGCGCCAGTCTGAAAGTTGATCGTCCGGATCCCTCGTATCGGGTTGCCCATGTGAAAGGACTGAAGTATGATGTTGGCGGGTGGATGAGTGGATGAGTCGTTAGATGGGTGGGTATAGGTCCGTGATCGGGTGGCCGTATGGGTCGTGGGTAGGTTGGTGTGGGTCGGTAAGTGATGGGTTATGGATTATGGCAATGATACAGAGAAGCCACGTGGAGGCACAAAAATAATGTGAATTTTCTGCGAAACTTACACTACCGCTCATAAATTCGTGAACGGTGAACGCACGTTCCGCCTCATTTTGAGAAGCGATATCTCAGACTCTATGCATTGTAGGACAGTTCTGAAAAGAGCATCTTAAACAGCAGGAAAAATGCTAACTTTTCAGTGGATTCGATGATCTCTATCGTTCTTCTCAAAGGTACTAGGTGCTGGTCAGAAGTTAGAAATCTACGAAAGTTTTCACTTTCATTGATACACCTGCAGTTTTGCTGCAAATAAAGATACGGCAATTCTGCAAACGGCATCTTGTAGAGCAGAAAAAATGCTATGTGTAACCATTTTTTGATCATTTTTTCCGTTCCGCATGTGAGAACATACCAGCTGTCAGAACACCCAAAATGATAGTTTTCCACCGCGGACTCGGCATGGAAAACGGCATAAACCATCATTTTGGGTGTTTTGACAGCTCGTACGTTCTCGCACGTGGAACCTGAAAAATAATCAAATGATCAAAAGCTACACATAGCATTTTTTCTGCTCTACAAGATGCCGTTTGAAGAATTGCCGTATCTTTATTTGCAGAAAAACTGCGGGTGTATTAATGAAAGTGAAACCAGGGTTGCAGGAGATGTGGGTCTCTGGTTTCGGTGAACAGGCTCATTCAACCCCCAAAGACGATATCTGAAAGCGTACAGTTGGATGCTCAAGCACTTTAGAGTTACAGACTTCGGTATTACTCACAAGGGCTCATGCTAAGAAAACATAATGGAAATAGGTCATTCATTGATGACCGTTTTAAGCTCTATAATATAAGTATTCTCGAAGTCAAATATCTTTAAATACCAGATTCTATTGGCTTTTGAAAATTCGTGCGTTTTTCATTGACTGATACTACAAGTAATGTGCACGCATTCGTTGCGTTTGTAAAGTGTAGCTATTTTATACAAAGGACTGACTCATTTTTGGCGACCCTGGGGATGGAATGGGATGAAAGGATACGATGTACAGTGCCTTCCAAAATTAATGGATCCTGCATGGTCTCACTAAGTCCATGATATTAACTTAGAATACCTTCATAGAATTTAAAAAAAAAAGGATCTTGAAGATCACAAAAAAGTTTATCGATTCATGTGTTTCAAATATTTTTCAAGTGCTTTTTGAGTGCCCTTAATCGACATTGAAAATCTAAAAAAATTCTTCTTCAGTGGACCACCTACAATTTTGACGGGAAAGATCGGATCACAAGAATTCTAACGGGATCTTGTAGCTCGTTTCAAAACCTACAAATTCCTTTACTTAAAGTTTCATATACGACCTTTCCTGTCCGAGTAACGAGCTTGGAGAGAAAAGTTTGTATAGCATAGGCTGCTTATGGTTATCCCGAGGCTAGCACCTGTTTTGTTTCGTCTTGCTCTATTCCAGGGCAAAAATCCAGGAGAACAATATTATGGCACATGATTTTGACGTAAAATTATCTCATCTTCCAGAATATGCTATCAGATTTTGTCTCAAATATAATATGGACGACCAAAACATGGAATGAATCAATTTTCATAACAAAACTTGAAAAATCGTTGTTACCTTAAATCTGAGACAAAATCTGATATGATACTTGTTGCAGTGTCTTTAAGCAGTTTTAGTTGTTTCATTATTTTATAGATCAAGTAACTGGTTTTTCCCGTTTTGTAGGATTGAAGAACTCCATAGTCTGTAGGACACTTTTTGAGTCTGTAAAAACATTAGCATTTTGTATTTTAAGTTGATCAATTCTTTGGAGAGTCATCAAAATTGCCAGAGCTTCAGCCGTGTATACTGGAGCTAATTGGCTAATTTTGAAGTTGTATTTGATATCTGTCTCTTGCCAGTAGATAGCCAGTCCAGTTGCATTACTGTCTGCGTATTTTGATCCATCAGTGAAGAAGTTTCGTGAGTCTTCATCTTCTGTTACATTACTCAGCAGTTCAAAAAACTTATGTTGAGGATTGTTGTCGTCATTCATTTCTTCACCTATGTGTATGTTGATGAACTCATCATAGTTAGAAGTTATGACATTGCAGCTGATTGGATAGGGTAATGGTTGTTTAGTTACGTTAATTTTGTTCGAGTTTCCAGAGAAGATGTTGTGAAAGACACCAATAATTGGAAATGATCTATCAAGTGAGAGTAGGCAATTGCGGTTGTTTGCTGCTAAGTGAAGAGCTCAGAATTTTGATTGTAGAAGTGAATCCTCTACCGATCTGAGTTTGGTAATGAAATTTCCGGCCAGAAGCCTAGATCTTGCTATCAGTGTTGGTTCCTTTGCTTCTCCCAACATGACATTTATCGGGGTTGACATCCTATACCCTAGTGCAAGCCTAATAGTTTGTTGTTACACTTGATTCAATTCATTCCGTAGGATTGGGCTTCCAACTTTTATCAAGAACATATTGCATTCCATTGCTGACCTGATTAGGCCTCGGTAGATATTTCAGGAGGACTTGTGGGTGGCCTCCCCTCCAAGTTCTTCTTACAGCTTTTAGAACGTTTATGGTATTTTGTATCTTAATGATCAGCTGTTCAGCGTGTAGATTCCAATTGAGTTTTGAATCAATTGTAAGACTTAAATATTTAACGCTTTCTACATTGGGGATGGTTTGACCATCAATGATGATGAGAGTATTGACTAGGTTTAATCCCTTTTTTTTTACATTATCAATAATTTTGATTCTTCAGCTGCACATTTGAGCCCCAAGGACTCAAAATAGTTGTTAATTTTTAACGCATTTTTTTGATAGTTTGGAGAGGTGTTGTAATTGACTCGTCCTTGCATGTGATGTAAGTGTCATCAACAAACTGATTCATTTCAATTCCACGTAAGATCACTTTGTTCAAATGTAAAATGTAGATAATATAAAGTATTGTGCTGAGGACACATCCTTGAGGAACTTCAAAATGTCTCATGTATGGGCCTACTAGATCATTGTTGATTTTTAAGTATAGACATCTATCGACAATTAGATTGAAGATAAGTCTTCTAATGTAACGAGGTATGTTGAGTTCAATGAGTATTTTCTGGAGTATTTCTGGGTGAAAATTTTCAAAGGCTGCTCGGATATCAATGAAGAGGCAGCATAAATACTCGTTGTTCATAATTGCTTCATGAGAATGAATCAGGAAAGATGCTAAGCTGGTGGAGCAGGATCTGGCTTTCCTGAAGCCATTCTGAGTTTTCGGTATAATGTTTTGGCTTTCTAAGTAGTGGACGAGTTCAAGTTGAACCAATTTTCCAGTAATTTGAGAATACACGAGGCTAGAGTTATGGGTCTGAACTTTGATTTCTTATTTTCAGGTAACAGGATGATCAGAAACTGTTTCCACTCATCAGGAAATTCGCCTTGGGAATAGATGCTGTTGAGCGTATGTAACAAAAGGGTTTTGACGTTTTTGGGAAAGCGTTTGAGCGTTTAATTTGAAATTTGATCTAGTCCAGGGTTGGACTCATTGTTTAGTGCATCGATTGCTATTTGCAATTCTTCCTCAAAACGGCTCGTCCATCTCTGTCCTGGCCTTTCCTTGTAGATTGCTGTGGAACTCAGGTGGTTTGTTGTAAGAGTACCATAGAGGGCAGAATTCATCTATGAATTTTTTCATATTGCCGGTGATTTCTTGATCGTTTGACGGGAAGCTAGCAGAATTATTGTTTATGAATTTTTTAAATTGTATTCCAAACCTCTTTCATATCCGTTTCTCTTGATTGGTAACTTTCCGTGTATTTTTTAAAGCTTTCTTCTTTGATTTCCCTGCGTTATTTTTATCGCCCGATACTTTCATCGTAGAGTTTCCCCGTATGAATAGTAGGGTTGTCCTTCAAGTCTCGAGCAAGTTCCTTCTTCCTATCAGACTGTTCTTTGATTTCTGAATTCCACCACGGTGGTCTTTGCTGGGTTTTTCTATAACTTTTCTGCAGTCTATCTTGAATTGGTGGTGGCCGAGGAGGGTGTGCGTTCCTCAGATCTTTCTCTAGAGGCATACCCTTTACCATGGTTATAGCTTGTTTAACACTGTGCATTAGTTTTGAACTAATTGATCGCTCGCGGGAAATCTGAAATTTGATTTTAAACTCCAAACTCTACTGCTCGGCCTTTTCGAGACACCTTTTTGAAACCAGTACACAAATGTATATTGATAATCTAGCGTATATGCTGGAGTATGTCACAGATTGCTTGCTCAAACAAGTGCGGCTATATCGTAGACGGTGCCTTCCGGACACCGATAGCAATGTGCTTTGATCGGCTTTATATACGAATCGAGGTGATCTGCAACCACTCGCGAGAAAGCTTTTTGATGACTTTAACACGCGATTTCCATTTAAACACTCATCAAAGCAGGTACGTGGCCGACTGCTGGTGAAATTTTGAACTAATCCATCGCTTGCGGGAAATTTGAAATTTGATTTTAAACTCCTAACTCTACTACTCGGCCTTCTCGAGCCACCTTTTCGGAACTGGTACACAAATGTATACTGATAATCCAGTGTATATGCTGGAGTATGTCACAGATTCAGATGAATTCCTTCATTTCAATCTGTGCACCTCTGAGCTCCGTTTAAATACGGAAGAGCATCAAAGGATTTTGATGGCAAATGATTTCAGATGAGGATATTGGAAATAGTATATTACTGTACTAGTCAGGGAAGTTGGATTTCCGTGACTGTGTGATGATGATGCCGAGGTATTGATAACACACCGTCATGGGCATCTCACTTCTCCGTCGAGTGCTGTATACTATTTTTTCTCCTCTCGGCCCGAAAGTACACGGAAGAAACAAAACGGGGTTATACAGTGGCGTCTCGATATAGTCGTTGTGCAAAAAAGAAATGAGGAGAGCCAAGAAATATATCTAGCATGAGTGAAGATAAAGGACGCCACGAGGTTCGCTTGACGAACGCGCTTATATTTTGCCTGCCCGGATTTTTTCCGAGCGGTAAGAAAGTTGCCTCGGACGTATAATGCGTTCATCGCTACATACTCTATTGTGCTAATATATAAGTATAGTTGTGACGATATTTTCACCGTGATCGGTCGTAACACTCGGTACACCTACAGTTTATACTGACGGTCTATCCAACTATGATTTTTCGATTTTCGTAACTATTCGACCCCGTCACAAGAGGGCCTGGGAAAATCCCAACAACATTTTCCTGTGGAAACTTTGCAGAAGTGTTACGAAATTTATTTTAAAAAATTTGTACGAACGATTATCGTATTTTGGGTGCAGTCCTTTATTGAGACTGATAATACCAGAGAGAAATCGTCCAAATCCAATAAAAGTGAGTCGAGCGAAATCTGAGAGTTACTCGCTGACATGAAATCTTAGTGGATTTTGGGGGTCTCCCAAAGCGATGCAATCCTATCAGATGAATGGTGATCAACTAATAGCAGTATTTATTTCAAAAATTTTGGATATTTTTCTATCCAGCGAAATAATTTTCCCCCAGTTCTTTGAATATCTTCCCAAACATTTCCTCAAATCGGGTTTCCCAAATTTTTAAAATCAATGCTGCTGTTGGTTGATCATCATTCGTCTGATAGGAATTGCATCGCTTTGAAAAAGACCCACAAAATCCACTAAAATTTCGTGTCAGCGAGTAACTCTCAGATTTCGCTCGACTCACTTTTGTTGGATTTGGACGATTTCTCTCTGGTATTATCAGTCTCAATAAAGAACTGCACCCAAAATACGACAATCGTTCGTACACATTTTTTAAAATAAATTTCGTAACACTTTTGCAGAGTTTCCACAGGAAAATGTTCTTGGGATTTTCCCAGGCCCTCTTGTGACGGGGTCGAATAGATACGAAAATCGGAAAATCATAGGTGGATAGACCGTCAGTATAAGCTATAGGTGTATCGTCACAACTGTGGTATTTGTGGAGAAGGTGTGAAGCACTTGATGAGATCGGCGTTCTGAGTGATGACTAAAACTTTATTTAATATTGATACAAATGACAAGGAGCCGTGTATGAGGCTTGCCGGTCTTGAGCCGTCTGACTGGCTATACAGTGGGTGCATCTTTTATACTCTGTGCTGTACCAGCTCGTACTTGGCTGTACCTGGCTGTACCAGTCCGTGCTTGTTACAAGCTCCTTCCACCAGACTTCAAACTACCATATATGGTTCGATGCGTATTTGCTATTAATATACCGTGAAGATCTTTCTTGCATTCCTTTCACTGCGTGTCATCTTTACTCTGACGTGTAACTATTCGCAATACACTACAACTCCCCTCCTCTTATTTTTGAGATCGAGTCGCTGCTTTTTTAGCAATTCGAGACAAACGTCTCGGTACATTTTGATCATTCCCAGGGTACAATTTGTTCCTACATTTTTTCGAAACATTTGGGTGTACGTATGATTTTTCAAAATTATCATTACTTATCGACTCCCCTCCTCTTAAAGTAGGTTCTAGTTGAGTTCTGACAATTTGATTTGCGTGTCGTTTTGTAATATACCCATCATTGAATTTTATTTCATACATTACAGGAGATAGTTGTCTTACAATCTTCGCTTGCGTCTTATTCTCAGAGTGCGTTCTATAATCGTTCACAGAAACAATTTCATTCTCTACAAATTGGATTTGTCTGTTACCCTGCTTGTGTCGTGCTTGATCAAATTGGTGTTTTTCAACATCGCTAATTGAATTAGGAATCAATAAATCAAATCTTGTGCGCAAATCTCTTTTGAGAAATAGATTTGCTGGTGTTCTGTTTGTTGTCGAATGTTCCGTGTTCCTATAATCACTCAAAAATCTATTTATCGAAAATTCTAGTGAATGACTTTCTTTAACTATTTTGTCTACTTTGTGTTTGACCGTTATGACAAAATTTTCTGCTGCTCCGTTAGTAGCAGGATGATAAGGTGCTGAAAATGTATGTTTTATCTTGTATTGCTTCAAATATTTTCCGAATTCGTGGCTCGTTAGTTGTGGACCATTATCGCTCACTATGTGGTGAGGGAGACCATAACGCGAAAAAATTTCGTCTAGCTTTCGTATCAGATTGTACGGAGTTGTGTCCTTTTTCATGTTAATCACTTCTGGCCATTTGGAATGTGCGTCCACGATGATCAAAAACATAAAATTGTGAAATGGACCCATAAAGTCAATGTGAATACGTGACCAAGGTTGACTAGGCCATTGCCACGGTGTAAGTGGTACTTTTCGTGGTTCTGCTCGTGTTGATAGGCAGATTCTACACGAATTCGCAATTCGTTCAATATCTTTATCGATATGTGGCCACCAAAAATAATTGCGTGCTATTTGCTTCATCTTTACTATGCCAAGATGTGAAGAATGAAGTTCATCGAGTATGTTTCTCTGTAAAGTTTCTGGAATTATTATTCTGTAACCCCAAGACAAACATCCTTGTTCAAAGCTCACCTCGTGTCTTCTATGATGAATGCTTTTCTCTATGTCATTCAATGTTTCTATTTTAGGCCATGACGTCTGTATGTATGATATACCTTTCTCAATATCTTGTCGTGTGAAAGTGCTTTTACAACTTTTGGGAAATCAATAATTGTACATTCATTCTGTATAAAATTGATGTTTGTGTATTCTGTTTCAAATACCGGCGTTGTGTCTGCGATTGGTAACCTAGAAACCGCATCGCAGTTTCCGTTAGCTTTTGATTTTACTACTTCGATGGTATATCTGTAGCCTGATAGAAAATATGCCCAGCGTAATAGTCTGCTGTTTAGCATTTTCGACATATCTTTATTGCCAAAAATATGTTTTAAAGCTTCATTGTCAGTTTTCAGATCACACATATACACGAAACTCAAAGACACGTCAAAAATGAGTAAACGACACTTAAACACGTGTTCTATACATCGCGGAAAAATCTAGGGACATTTGACCTGGTCTAGAGACTTTTTGCGCCGTCAAGTTGGCAACACTGACTTAATTTTATGTTGGCAACCCTGAAATAGGGGTTGCGTGGAGGAATAGGCATCTCGTGTCTCTTAATATAATAACTAGCGTATTGCCTCGCGTTGCTCGGCTTATAATTGCTTCAGACAGGCGTATTGGCTTTTGAAAATGCTTTTGCAAATCGAATGGGATTTGCTTTTAAGATGAGTGTTTTGATGGAATTGTAATATTCCAAAAAATATATGTAGCGAATCGAAATAAAATAGAATATAAGATCTTGTGTATTCAACAAATCTTCCTTTTTAAAACAAACACGTCTCAGACCAGAGATGGCTTGTTATACAGCATTTGTTGAAATGAATAGAACACGAATATCTTCATCAAAACAGCAATTACTCCTAGATTTGGATTTACTTTAATTTTCCATATAAAATCGATGAGATGAAGAAAAAGCTATCAAATTATGTTCTTTGACTACCTTTCTGACTCAAAAGTCATGGTCTCAATTGGTTTTGATGACGAAAAATGTTCTTTCCTACCACTTATTGACTCTTCATTGGTAAATTATGATAAAATCATTCTAATGAATAATCAGTAAACTGTTATGCTCCTACTGGTTAGCGTTTGTATTGTTTACCCTTCCTTCTCGATTGCAACGACGCGTCACAATACGTCACACGTTCATCAGTCAAAGGAGAGGGGGATGTCTAGACATACGCGCTTGTTTGGTGGCGCCAGTCCTCTTTCCCTCTTCTCCTTGATAACAAAGGCACATTGGAAATACTCAGACGTCTGGCGCCAGGAGGAGTAGGGAAGCGCTCAATGTTGCGCGCTCCTTTATTGTCGTCAGTCATTGTTACTTCTTCTCCTCACACCTGTACTCCAAACAGGATTAAGATCTGATGGTGAAAGAAGAGTGGGGGGAAGGCATTTGATGCCGCGAACAACTTGGCTAATGGCAGTCTGCCGATGCTCTTCGGTGCGAACACATGGGTAGCTCGGGTCGAATAACGGTGCAATGTATATAGATATATGCACAAGTATTCTGCAGCCAATTATATTCTGTCTTCTAGAATATATGTAAGAAGAAAGTAAGGGGTAAGTCATTTGTATTCAACATTCATATTCAATATTGACGTCATATCATATAATATGTAATGTTAGTTGTGTATGTATGTTATGTAATACGTTATATAATAGTAAAATTCATATGTAATATTGGCGTCGGTCATTGCTAATAGAAAGAAGATATGATGGTGAAAGAAGAGTGGGGGGAAGGCATTTGGTGCCACGAAACAACTCGACGTGTGGCAGTCTGTCGGGGCTCTTCGGTGCAAACACATGGATAACTGGGGATGAACAACGGTGTAATATATTCACACCAATATCTGCATCTAAGACATCAAAATGTTTGGGTAAGTTTTATATTTCACTTAAACTCTTAATAACATTCTTATAACTTCAATATCGGTCATCCACCAATAATGAAAGTGATCATTAGTTCCTTACATGTCTCTAAAGACACACATACTTATTATGTGGTGAGTAGTATTTCAAATTCAGGAATTTTTTTTTTAATACATGCTTACATTAATAGTTAATTTTCAGTTTTTCACATTATCTATGAGAAGACAAATAATCATTGTTGTTTTCATAATATGTTACAGGTGTCCAGAAAATGAAGAAACTTTCAGTACAACAAAGATCCCAGTCAAAGGAAAATTTATCAAGACATGGAAGAAGACTCTGGACATGATCAAGACACGGATTATTCAACGGCAATTTTGGAAAGATGGAGTGGTGAGTCATATCGTTCTCGGTCATTTTTCCTAATCCAATTTTCCTAATACCATTTTCCGGAAAGAAACTTTCCTAATGCTATTTTTCCTAATCCAATTTTCCTAAGACAGTTTTCCTAATCCAATTTTCCCAATCCAATTTTCCTAATACTATTTTCCTAATTCATTTTTTCTTAATTTTTCAAAAAATTGGTATTTGATCATCTTTGAAGCAGAGGAAATCGATAATATCCTACGAGGTTCAGTAACCAAGGGCACGCGAGGCTCACTACGAAATGTAAACATTGGAGTGTATTGTTTGGCTAACCCCTTTGGAAGTCCAAGTCTAAATTCTAAATTTATTTTCACTCACAAAATACAAAAAAATTGTAAAATAGTTCAAAAATTCTCGTTCTGTAACTCCCTCGAAGTGTCTAGCTTCTAAATTAAACATCCACAAATAGAATGGCTGATGTCCCTGAAATTGTCGGAAAAAAAACTACTGCTGGATGGACATGTTTACTACAGAACGAGGCTCCGTCTAAAAGGACGAACTTACTGGCAATGCGTTCGAACAAAGAGTGGAGAGTGCACTTCACGCCTTGTCACAACATGCGATAATGGTCGAATCATGATTGCAAAACCACCAGGTGAGCACGAGCATTCGCCAGATCGAGAACAAGCCCGAGCAGAAGCTGTAAAATACGATTTGAAACGGCAAGCTCAGGAGCACCCAGAGCAACCACCCGCTCAAATACTGCGCCGAGAGCTGCCTCGTGTTGATTCGGCGATACTGAGCCATCTTCCAGATCGAGAAAATCTAAATCGTCGTGGGAAAAAATCACCCTGATTTCTATTCAATGTTGACGGAATTGCAGAAAGAGCAGGCAGATACTGAAACTATAGTAACTGAGTTGAGCCAAGGCAAACAAGTTACAGCTGGACCAAAGAGGAAGTGGCGAGAGTATCAAGCTCGTCTGAGATCGATTGTATTGGATTACGAAAGTTACGAGGAACAAGGGCATATTTCGGATTATTTACGTGTTATTGTACATAACGTTGTTATATGAGCCATCCAAACTGATTTAACTACTCCTCTGCAATAAAAGATTATTTTTTAGGAATTTTGACTTTAGGAAAATTGGATTAGGAAAATTGACCGGGAATCGAGTCATATATTCATATATGAAATTTTTTTCAACACTTTTTTTCAATTAAGATTTATAATGAATCAACTCGTTGAGGTTTCATAATTAATTCAAACTCAGTTCCTTTCTATTTTTCTCTATCATAAATAATGTACCCTACATTTGTTTTATATTTCACTTTCATTCACATTATTTTATTACCATGATTAACTTGTTTATTTCGCGGATGAAATCACATAAATTGTTTTGTATACTCGGTTCTACCGGTAGACTCATTGAATGAGATTGTGTTCAACGGCAAACATATTAGCCGAATCGCGTGTCTCAACGGAAAGGCCCGTTCTAGTAAACGTCTTGAAGTAATTTCCAAATTCACATCAGTCGATCGAACAAATCGTAGAAAGCCGACTGGTGATAATGTTTAAAAATTTTCAGATCTTACTGAAACCATAATATAACCATGCGATGTCCTCTTAAATATCTGTTCTTATTTTAGTCATAATATATTTATAATGGAATAGAATAAGTCACAAGAAAAATCGAAAGATGATTGTATATATAAATCATTGACTGTAAATTAATTAATTAAAAGCATTATACATATTCCCTATTTCCCATCCTAATCCCTACTCCACCCTTCTGAGTTTTATCACTCATGATCTGAATCAAATTTCGAAAAGTACTTGCAGAGGATCGACAGAGGACCATTTGAGGAATAACAGGTTAGTGAGATATTTTTAGCAAATATGAAGATCCCCACAAATACCATATGACTACATATGCACGTCTTTTTGAGCCCCCAAATCTTAGAATTAAGAATCACGGGGAATCGTTGAGAATTTTCAGATTCGATCCTATTAAGGTTTCGACGAAATAATCTTATTTTAAAACCACTAAAGTATCATCAATAACAAAAATTAGGGAGAATGTGTTACAACTAACGAAAATCCGTTTTAAACTTCAAATCATACAGGAATTTATTTGAGAATTCTCAAGAAACTTCCGATGTAAATGAACAACGAAAAAAAAAAATTTCACAATATCGAATTATTGTGAAATAATTTTCTCTGTCCCATTAATTTTAGAACATCTGAAATTTAAAAGTGATCTTTGAGAAATTCCAAAATATCACGGTTTCAGAATTCCTAAAAAATCAAATCATTTTCCACCCATCGTAGAAACTCATCATCGCAATAAAATGATCCCCAAGAATAGAACATGTACAAGAAACACTCATAATATCAATAATATCAATGATTGCGACGAATCACATTCACCAGTTGCAACAAATTTGTATGATGCCTTGGCTCACATAGAGATCGAGACTTTCATCTTTTTTTTTTTTTTTTTTTTTTTAAGGTGGTTAGAGGGCAAAACCTGCCTCAGGATCCCTCGGATCCGTCCCCAGACACCGGACTGGTTCAACTTACGCGGACTACGCATAGCCCACGCAGGCCATACCAGGCGGGACACGGGTTTGGGTGGGGCCCACCGAGAGGTGGGCCCGGCCGTGTAATATCCCTCTCCCCTCGATGTCCGATACCTAGGGCATCGGGCAATCGAGAAGGAGATCCACCTGCATCTACCATCTCATCCCGGAACCGCGTGAGCATTACTTCAGGATGAGCGGCATGTCTCGCGCTCGATTGCGAGCGTTCCTCTTCTCCATCTTCTCTCTTCGGCCACTTGTCGGCATCTTCTATCTTCATTCTTCATTGTTCCCTCTCTTTCTTCTTTCTTCTCTCTTCTTTCTTCTTTCTTCTCTCTTCAGTGCATCAGATCCCTCCTGGAATCATTTGGGCCTCTTCTGTTTCAATCGGCAGAGTTACTGTAATTCGCCTGCTTCGAGGCGCCTTACTTCCCTCTCTTTCTCCTCTTTGCGGGTCATCACCAGCTTGATGTATCCGGTGAGTCTATCGCATGTCTCCTGGTTGCGGAGCAAGTACGGGACGAGATTCTCAGGTGTTAGTTGAGCACCCAGCCATTCATCCAGCTCGGCGCGCTCTCTCCGGGTGTCGTTGCACTTGAACAGGGCATGTTCGGCGTCATCCCATTCGTCCCCGCATGACTGACATGCTGGGGTCGTCCTCTTCTTGAACCTGGTGATATAGGAACCGAAGCAACCATGATCGCTCAGTACCTGCGTCGTCCAGTAGTCCATCTCTCCGTGGGTGCGTTCCGCCCACTTGGCTACGTCACGGATCAGCCGGTGCGTCCATCTACCGTTCGCAAATGGCGAATCCCACTCAGTTTGCCAATGCTCAAGGGTGGTTTCCTTCTCGTTGTCGCGGATGATCTCCTTCATCGTCGGAGTGAGTACTCGTTCGGCTCCGATCACTTTCTGGCGGTCCCAGATCCTCACTCGCCCCGCGACGAGCAAGTGGATGGGCGGAGTACTCGCCAATACGTAAGCCGCATCTCCTGACACAGTGCGGTAGGCACGGAAGTGCGGTAGGCACGGATCGAGACTTTCATCTCTGAGTACGACTGATTACAAATGTATGTTGCCGAGTTACTGTAAATGTGAGTTCGTCGTACTTCATAAGGATATTTATCATAAGGATCATACAACATTCTACACTAACACATCTTCACGGAAGCAAATCGTTGGATTTCCTCTGTTCTGAACATCGTCCCTTGGTCCGCTAAGGTAACCAATACGTGTCAGTTTCATCTGATCACGTCTCTTTCGGTCCCTGTGACGTGAAGAAACACCTCCATGAAAAATCCTTCCCAATTATCAAACTACCGACACGATATACACAACAACATGAATCAAAGATGAGATGTCTCAACTCATAAAAATCCATTTTAAATTTCATCAAAAAAGCTTATATTTGGAAATTCTCGGAGAACTTTTAATGTACTCAAATAACGGAAAGAGAAATACCCCACAACAACAAAAAATTAGAAAAAACTCTTTTTTTCCCATCAATTTCAGTTTTTAAGATTCACAGGTAATTTCCGAGGAATACCGAAATACCACTATTTTGAATTTCCTCAGAAAATCGTATCATCTTCCATCGATCATATGAACTCGTCCCTCGAACACATGATCCTCAAAAATGGAACATATACAGTAATCACTCAAAACTCTAACGATACCGATGACTGCGATCGATTACATCCACGAGTTGCAACATCGTACGATGCCCTGACTCATGAGAAGGTTGAGTTTCTCATCTCTGAGTGCGACAGAGTGCGAATGAATGTTGCCGAGCTACTGTTAATGTAACTTGATCGTTAATCATAAAGATATCTCATGAAACAACACTTCACACTGACATAACTTCGCAGAATCAAATCGTTGGATTTCCTCTGATCTGAACGTCGTCCCTTGGTCCGTGAAGGTAACCAATCCGTGTCAGTTTCATCTGATCATGTCTCCCTCGATCCCTGTGACGTGAAACCACACCTTCACGGGAAACACTTCCCAATAATCGAACTACTGCCATGATGTACACAACAACATAAGTCAAGGATTTTGTGTCTCAACTAATAAAAATTCATTTCGAATTTTAACCACAGAGTTTCATATTCGGAAATTCTCGGAAAACTTTTAATGTACCTGATCGACGAAGAAAGAAATTTTCCACAACAACAAAGGATTGGAAAATAACTCTCCTTATGATATTAATTTTAGTTCTTAAGATTCCCAGGAAATCTCCGAGAAATTCCAAAATACCGCAGTTTCAAAATGCCTAAAATGTCAAACCATTTTCCACCCATTGTAGAAACTCATTCCCTCAATAACATGATCCCCATGAATAGAACATGTACAGGAATCACTCCCCGATCAGAAATCGCCACGCTTACGCCGCGCTTCCCCTCGTGGCCCTCACGTGGCAAAAGTCGAGGCGGCCGCGGGGGCCCCGGGAGCTTATACATTGAAATGTAACGCTCGCCTCGCGTGAGCCCCGCTCCGTCAAGGTTGGTTGAGTATATATGCTATTCCGAAGTCGAGAAATGATGTTTTCGTTTGAATTTTCCCGATCACTCGGCTGTAGTATTTTATCCCTGTTATCTAAATTACTAATGCTGAAGTAAAGAAATAGAAGACTTGAAGAGAAATCTAATATACATTGTGGTTATGAATGTGAAAATGAAACATAACCTAGATAGGTTATGTTATGATTGAGCAACGATGAATCAGTGAGAGGCAGATAGATGTGTGTTATGTTTGTAAGCTAATCTCTCCATCAGAGTTCACTCAAAATATATCGTGCATCTTTTTATGTGAAATGATTATTTACATGCAGGAGCGAAATTGTCTCTCTCTCTATACTGTGTTTGGCTACTTTGTGTTGCATCAGCTAGCTATATGGTTTTGGAAGATGATACAGTCGCTCTTTATTTCATGAGCTAGATAAAGTGATATTCTCAGTATGCGTCAATGTATACACTCGATGAACAGATCCACACGAGTGACTTGTAGAATACACCACCAGTTTCAAAAAGAAATAATGAATCATTTTATGTCAAATTTTTGCCTTCGCTTGAAGGTTATAGTCTCTAAGACGGAGGAGGGAATCAGTTTCTAGAGCTACTAAACCCTTTATTACTATCACGTAGAGCCAGGCTGAACGAATCTCGATTACATAACAGAATAAAACTGCAAAAAGTGGAAATTGACTCAGGGAATGTGGCTCGGGGCTCCCGCGAGGGGCCCGTTACATCCAACGCGTGGCACACTAGTGGCCGCCACACAAGGCCCCCGTGTGGGACCTCTTGAATTTTCTGATCGGGTCATGACATTAACAATATCAATGATTGCGACAAATTACGTTTACCAGTTGCAACAAATTTGTATGATGCCTTGACTCACATAGAGATCGAGACTTTCATCTCTGAGTACGACTGACTACAAATTTATGTGGCCGAGCTACTGTAAATGTAAGTTCGTCGTACCTCATAAAGATATTTCATGATACAACATTCTACACTCACACATCTTCACGGAATCAAATTGTTGGATTTCCTCTGATCTGAACATCGTCCCTTGGTCCGGTAAGGTAACCAATACGTGTCAGTTTCATCTGATCATGTCTCTTTCGGTTCCTGTGACGTGAAGAAACATCTCCACGGAAAATACTTCTCAATTATCAAATTACCGAGAAGATATACACAACAACATGAATCAAAGATGAGATGTCTCAACTCATAAAAATTCATTCTGAATTTCATCAAAGAAGCTTACATTTGGAAATTCTCGGAGAACTTTGAGTGTACTTGAACAACGGAAAGAGAAATCCCCCACAACAACAGAAGATTGAAAGAAAATTCTTTTTATCCCATTAATTTTAGTTCTTAAGATTCACAGGTAATTTCCGAGGGATTCCGAAATACCACCATCTCAAATCAATTCTATCCCATTCATTCTATTCCTCATACCATTCATTTTATTCCTTATTCATCCCACTCCAAAAGCGATCTAAATTCTATTCCAAACACACACACACGAACACAAATCCATATCCTCGAGCCGGTGACAGCACGCCGTAAAATGTGGATATATTCATTATATGCGTCTAGAAAGTGTACGTGTACTGGACTGCCTCACAAAAGACGATCCTACACACATTCTGACAAACACAAGACACAAAAATAGACACACACACAAACACAAATCCATATCCTCGAGCCGGTGACAGCACGCCGTAAAATGTGGATATATTCATTATATTTGTCTAGTAAGTGTACGTGTACTGGACTGCCTCACGAAAAAGGATTCTACACACATTCTCACAAACACAAGACACAAAAATAGACACACACACACCGACCCACCGACCCGCCGACCCATCCACCCATCCACCAACCCATCAATAAATATACCCAGACGGCAACACAGCTCCCCGAGAATTGTCGACAAGTGCCCTAAAAAACTTTTGCGAAGCTCTTGTGAGAGTTCCCAGGGAACTTTCAAGAAACCGTCAAATTTTCAGCTCAGTTTAATTCCGCAGACTTAGCCATTAGCAACCTGGGCGCTCCTCAATGATTCCCATAAACCTCTCAGAGATACTCCCCGGGAACTCCCTGATAGCTCCCCTATAGCTTCCCGAAAGCTCCGCTGTGGCGCTGACTCTCGTTCAGTTCCCCAAAAGCTCTCCTGATTTCGAGTACGTCGAGATTCTTTTCCGCATGTTGATGAGAGCTATGAATATTGCTCAAATGAACCTCAGCGCCTGAACTCATTTGGCCGAGGAATATATCCGTGGTATACAATCGGTATGTATACAATTCCTAAACGAAGACTGGCACTGAAAGTGATGGTACTTGGTGTGGAAATTTGGGCCAAGTTTCTTATCGCAGTATGCGTAAATTCTATTCGGTATCATATGAGAGAGAACTCAAAGGGCAGGAATCGATTCGATGGCACTAATGCATTTCTTAAAACCGTTGCTACATGATTTTGTCGCTGACTGTATTTTCGCCACGTGCGTCTAACGTTCGTCGTCTTTGGCCTCTGACTTCATGCTTTTACGAGCCAAGGTTGAATGACAGCTGATTATTCAAAAAAATTTTAGTCTGCTCAATGTTTACATGTTTGTAAGACCAGTCTGAGCGCTCAACGGTTCAACCAGATCGCGAGTTGAAATTTACTGCGAGTTAGGATAAGAGAAGAAACTTGTAGGGCAACTGATACGTCATTATTTGCAGGAAGTCGGTTTATTCTGCACCTCCACAATTTTAGATAAGTAATTTATCCCAATCATGATCATTACAAGCTGATCCTCATCGTGTTTACCGTGGCATAACCTCCAACATTTGTAGAAGGATTAATCGTTTGCACAAATTTATTAAGCCTAGAAAAGTTCATTGAGCCTGGCAAAAAATTGATAATTTTCTCGAACTCTTTGATTCTTTGTGGTTTAATTCTTCTGACGCAGGCTGGTGTCAAGGCATGATCGAGTTTTGTCAACGAAGACGTTGCAACTGCAGCACGAGTTGCGCGAAAACAGAACAGCCGAGAGTGGATGCTGCATAATGGTTTGCCTGTTAAAAATTTCTATGATGTGAAGAGCAGCTACCACCAAATCTATTCAAGCCAATTCGGAGATAAAATTTGATGCAGAAGTGGTAGGTATACCTAACTGTTGATTGTCTACGAAGAAAAATCATCTAGATTTGAACCTGTGATTCTCAAACATTAGAATCGTCTAGCAGAATTCTACGCGACAGAACCTCGAGATTTTTTACCAACTCGACTATGAATACCGAGTTCAAAATTTTTAATGCACGTGCACCACTTGATGACAGCTTCTCATATCCGGTAGGTTCTCAGATCCGCTAGTTTCATTTATATGAGATCCATGGGAAACTTGTTGAAAAATGACGATATTTTATCCTATAAAGTATTGTAAAAAAATTTCCAAAACTGTATACACTGTAAAAGCTAACATTCGATATCATAATGTCGTACTTTTCATTAGAGAGACATTTGAGCGCCAAAAGTTATCTCCCATCAATCAGATTCCCTCTAACCCTACTGCAGAATCCCTGTATCAAAATCGAACCTCTCGATTGCAAATAGATAATAGATCATCCATAATTTCCAAACCTCTTTTTAATGCTTGTATAGCTTATCATGGATGCTGGTTGAAACAGCCAAAAAACCATATGAAATAATATGCATCATCGATCTGGGAAACATGTAGAGACGCCATCTATAGGAGTTTTAGCAGAAGCTATTCGGGAGCTTCAATAAAGTTCCCCGGAAACATTGACAGAATTCTTTGGGAGTCTCTGAAAGCTTCCCGGAAAGCTTGTGCGGGAACTAATGGAGCTGGAAATTTGACGATTCCCGGAGAGCTCCCCAAAAGCTATGTAGTATTTCCTATAAAACTCCCGTGGAAGGCCCCAAGCATAACCTTGCCCGCTGGGATATACGCACAATCAAAACAAATCTAGGGACTTTTACATTCGCCTAGGGACATTTGTCTCGTTAAGTTGGCAGCCCTGATTTAATTTCATGTTGGCAAGCCTGATATAGGGATTCCGGATGGTCATAAGGCGCCTTGTTTGTTATTAGGTATTATTAATATAATGGGTCTGAGAGGTACATTGTTCTTGTAGATTTTTGGTAAGCCATAAGCTCTCACCAATGTCGTGTCTGTTTGAGTCATCGAATTCTTGGGGACAGGTTTTGGTAATTACTTCTCTTGATTCCAGAATTTCAAGATGCTATGGTTCTTTCTTTGTAGAATTTTCAAGTTTTCTCTTATCTGTTTGTACGTATTCTCATCCGATGTCAATTCCGACATTTTGGCTCTGTAATCCGATCGACTCAAACAGCCAGTTACATTACCTTCATCGGCACAAGTGAACAAAACATCAGGGTTGGATTTGAGAAAGTTCTTTGTGGCTTTTAATCTTTTGTTGAAAGCTTTTTCACTCGTACAACTATGTCATTGCATATTCTTCTCGGTCTGGACGATATAAGTAATTTTTTGACGCAAAAATTCTTTTTCAGGAGATTCTAATTCGGTGAATTGGAGACTTTGTTCAATATTTCTAATACTATTAATGATATCCCGTTCATTGAGAGAATGTTTGACACTGAAATTTTGACCTAAAGAAATAATATCTACCACATCGTCAGGAAGATCTATGCCACTATAGTTTTTAACCCCATTGCTTTTATCTACGAGGGCTACCATTTGTGTTGGGCGAATCTTACTATACTTCCTCGCGTGAATATTGTTGCAATTCTTCCTAATCTTTCCCGATTTTACTGACGTTGAGTTTAAAAAATGTTCAAGAATGTTTTCATCCAAGCTGGATCTATCGAAGGAAGATGAACATTTTGATAGATTGGTCGAAGTTTGTGAATCAAGTTATTGACGTCCCTGATTTCGTTGTTCAGAACTCTTTTGCAATACTCTGAATTTTGATGGATGATATTATCACGACAAGACTTACTATAGAACTTGAAGTGGTTCAAACGTTTGTTAATGTTGGTGATGTGTGAAAGTGGTCTAGGATACATCAAACTTGCGATGACCCAGAAGGAAGAGAAGGAGCGGGAAGTGAGGCGCCTCGAAACAGGCGAATCACAGTGAATCATCCGGTTCCAACAGAAGAGGCTCATGACTTCCGGAGGAGCATGCATGGTGGCCTGAAGGAGGGAGAAAAAAAGAAAGAAGAGCGAAGGAAGAAGAAGGAAAAGGATCAAGGGAGCATGCAGATAGAAGATGCTGACAGAGCGCCGAAGAGAGAAGAACAAGATGAAGAACGCTCGCATTTGAGCGCGAGACACTCCGCTCATCCCAAATAATGCTCACGCGGTTCCGGGCTGAGATGGTAGATACAGGTGGATCTTCCTTTTGATTGCTCGATGCCCTAGGTATTGGACATCAAGGGGAGATAGATTTTACACGGCCAGGTCCACGTTTTGGGACCCACCCAAACCCATGTCCCGCCTGGTATGGCCTGCGTGGGCTATATGCGTAGTCCGCGTGAACTGAATCAGTCCTGTGTCTGGCGACAGATCCGAAGGATCTTGAGGCAGATTTTGTCCTCTAACCACCTTGGTAAAAAGAAAAAAAAAGAGAGAGAGGGAGAGAGATTAGATTATACTAGTTTTTATTTGGTATCTTAGGGTATTACCCTATGTGGTACAGGTAGAATTTAATCCACATAATAATATGATAATTTAAAAGTATGATATATAGATAACTTAATTGATATTCATAGATATCGTATCTTGCGTAATTGATGATCTTCATATTTCTAATTGAAATTGAAAATGAGAGAAGCAGGAGTATTCAAGGGACTCCAGATTAATCAACTCGATGCAATTCACAGACACGTCTTGGTAGATATATATCAGCATAAACCTATATTTGTGAGAATATATAGTTGGAAATATGAAACAAGGAGAACAGGATTTCTCAATATTTTTAACATTACGGTGATCTGATGAAGTCGAGGGTGTAATTCATTTAGAAAGCAAAAGAAACGTGAGTGGAATTAAAATGGAAATAGTCGAGAAGTGCAAGGGGTTGAAAAAATATAAATAAGGTAAGTATACCCAACTTGCCTCTGTACCCAACTTGCCCCCATAAGCCGATCTCAGGGGTGGGCACTCCTTGGCCTCCCGGCAATTTTTATTTACATTTGTTATGTTGAAATATGAGAAAGTAAGTAGTTTGCGTCGATCCTGGATCATTCCTGCGTTCTCCAGAAAAACTAAAGAGATTTTTTTATTTTTCGTGATTGCTTAGCTGATGAGAAAGCACCGAGGGAATCGCCTTCGGTAAAATCGGTGCCAAATTTTTTGAGTTCAGCCAATCTTAACGTACCTTAGCGCATTTGATTCCTTGTTTCAAGACCTTCGGGTATCCATTTCTCAAAATTGCAAAATTTGAATATGGAGCTGTTTCAAGTGCAAAACACGGAGACTATTTGTAAACAAGGATGCCAACATCGGAGTGTAGCTAACATGCCCCCATATGTTTATCTCGAAAGGGCGTGCAGACCGACTTTTTTTACCACTCAGAACGTGTTTATCACGTCAAATAGGTCAGAAATAGTGTTTCGAACCATCGAAAAGCTTCGTTAGTTTGCGTGCACGGCGATAAAAACACTGTATCGCAGATTTCCATCATTTGTTTCGGAAGAATTGAGACAGTTCGGCTCCAAATGATCCAAATTGGACGTCGTTCAGAGCATTTCAAAGGTCCTTAAATAAGCTTCAAAATGAGCTAAGATACGTTGGAAAATATTGAGATGGACCAGAGTTGTTGGGAAAATGGCTTAATGGGGGCAAGTTGGGTACACACTTTTGTAAACTCTCAAAAATCACCTTTTGGGAGAATTAAAACAGTTTAGCTCCAGTTGGTTGAAATTGGATGTGCTTCAACTTATTTTGAAGTCTTAGGACAATCTTTAAAATGAGCTAAGGTACGTGGGAAAGTATGGAGATGAGCCAAAGTTATTAGGAAAATGGCTTAATGGGGGCAAGTTGGGTACACTGACCTTAGTTATGTTCTCACGCGTTATTTGGTCATGCCAGTCTTTTTCATCTCGTTTTAGAAGAATGTTGAATAGTTCAACCTTAAAAGAGTCGATTGCATCCGGGTGGTATGAAAACGAGGGGATTGATTTGAGAAAAGTTGATACATGATTTACAAAAGAATTTTGGTAACTGATGTACGGGGAAGAGAGAGAGAGAGAGAGAGAGATTGATTGATTGATTGATTGATTGATTGATTGATTGATTGATTGATGTCCTTTATTCGTCATAAGACAAAATATAACCCACATATTTTTACATATGTTGCATAATTCTAGAAATAATTGAGTATTCAAAAATTCAAAAATAAAAAGAAAAGGTGTAAAATATATATAACACAAGCGATTTGGTCAAGGACAGGTACATATCACAAATTGTGACTAGTCATTACAATTGCGAATTCGCGTATGTCTAAAATCTGAGAGCATGGGTTCACAAAAGAGAAAATATCACAGTTTGCTTCAGTCAGGTGACAGAAGGTCACGTAAAACTAATCGTAAGCTAAAAATAAGAACCCAAGCCTATCATAGATTAAAATAATGCTTCTTCTCCACATCAATCTTCTGAGGAGTCTGTGTCATCAAGAGATCTTTTGAGGCCTCTTTAAACAACGATATCTTCCCCAGCTGCCGAAAGCCCGGAGGGAGAAAGTTCCACAAATGAGCACATTGAACCTGGAAAGATCTTCTTCCATACTCAAGTCTCATATTGGGAACTTTGAGTACCCGCTCTTCTGTATCACCACGTGCGGGGCGTCCAGATTGGTACCTGGTAAACATCGCAGCTAGGTAGCCAGGTTCTCCAAGATGCATGATCTTATGCATTAAAAGTGCTGCGAAGTACATTCTTCGCGAATCAGTACGTAACCAACCCAATCGCTCCCTAAACGGGGTGATGTGCTCGTCTCTCCTAAGATCAAAAATATATCTCACACATGAATTGCTCAGTCTCTGTATCCGTTGCCGCTGTTCGTCCGTGGCGTCGAGGTACACGACTGTGCAGTAATCTAGATGCGGTAATCTAGATGCTCTCTCTCTCTCTCTCTAGAGAGAGAGAGAGAGAGAGAGAGAAAACAGAAGAGGTCCAAATGATTCCAGGAGGAATCTGATGCACTGAAGAGGGGAGAAAGAAGAAAGAAGAGAGAAGAAAGAAGAAAGAGAGGGAACAATGAAGAATGAAGATAGAAGATGCCGACAAGTGGCCGAAGAGAGAAGATGGAGAAGAGGAACGCTCGCAATCGAGCGCGAGACATGCCGCTCATCCTGAAGTAATGCTCACGCGGTTCCGGGATGAGATGGTAGATGCAGGTGGATCTCCTTCTTGATTGCCCGATGCCCTAGGTATCGGACATCGAGGGGAGAGGGATATTACACGGCCGGGCCCACCTCTCGGTGGGCCCCACCCAAACCCGTGTCCCGCCTGGTATGGCCTGCGTGGGCTATGCGTAGTCCGCGTAAGTTGAACCAGTCCGGTGTCTGGGGACGGATCCGAGGGATCCTGAGGCAGATTTTGCCCTCCAACCACCTTAAAAAAAAAAAAAAAAAAAAAAAAAAGAGAGAGAGTCGTATCTACGAGAGAGAAATCGATGCGAGCCGACTAAAGCTGTCATTAATTTGACTGAATAGCATAGCTCTGGCTGAAGAGGGTGAGAGGGCACACCAAGCCGGCGGGCAAATCAGTAGAAAAAGCGAGTAATGAGCAGACGATGGTGGCGTGGTAGGCCGGGAGGAGCGCGGACCTGTTCGGGTGGGGGATGTTTGGCCGGCGGCGGCGGCCAGGCTCTCTCCCTATCTCTCATTGTGCAGTATATATGCCCTATCCGTCGCCGCAGCACGTCGCACTCGTACCTGGGTACACCTATACGTTCTGTATATACTCGCGGAAAAGCAAGCGAGCCGCAGCAGCGCGATGTACATGCGCAGAGCGTATCAGAGGCAGAGAGAGCAGCGGCGCTCTCGAGTCTGACTGCTCCAAACTCCGCTGCCACGATAGTCGTCCTCGCGCGCACACAGGCCAGTGCGGCTCGAACGCTCATAGCTGGCCCACACCGTGCTGCTGCTGCTCGTCGACTCGCGAGATAGCGTTGAGACACTCCTCAACTGCGCTCGGGACAGATAACGCAGCACCGAGGCCTCTGGTGCACGGCCACTCATTCACCCGGCATCAGGCTGCAGTCGGGCAGACAGGTAGCGCGCGCGCAGTGCTCCACGGGCCATCGATCCCGACTACGGCTTGATCAACGACTCGTTGCAAGCTCCTAGGAGGACATGCTCGCCTGACGTCGAACAGCCGCCGTGGAGCCGGACACGCGGTAAGTCGATGTTTTCGTCTTGTTCGTCACCGTCGTCGACGGGACGACGAGGCAAGTACAATCGATCGCCAGCGTCGCACCGGCTTGACGCAGTTTCCCGGAGGCCACCAACGGGACGCCGAGACACCGGGTATGCCGGTGACACACTCGCAACCGCTTGAGAGAGCTCCTCAACGCGAAGCTCTTCTTTCTCGAATTACGATGTGCCATGGAAAATCGAGCAATCGATTTCACTCTTTTTCATTCGAGTTCCCGACAGCACTTGACAACAAGAGCTAGGCGACGACTGCGTGCACTCGATGAGCTCGATTGTCTCATTGAGAGGCATCGTCGAGAACACCTGGTATGTTTGCTCGCGGCGCGACCGGAAAGCTATCCCATGCGCGCGGTGCAGGCCGGCTGACCAAACTTGTGCCTTACTACTTGACGGCGCTCCGAGCGGTGCCGCACAAGGGCTCCCACATTCTTTATCCCGTGAGTCTGCAAGGGCGAGGGATTCATAGAATAATTAGAGCGTCCTAGGTGATACAGTGGTGATGACTGTCGCTTCGGCGCCGGTCAATCGTATGGGTATACACTAGTTTTAGCACTATTCCAGTACTGTCTGGTATTTGTGCTTTGTCCTCTGTAGAGTCGGATATCGTTTCAAATGTCTTGTAATCAAGTATAAAATCTCTGGATGCATTTTCAAAAGCATAGACTCATCTTGCTGATTGTCATTTTTGAGTCTAATATCTCTTCAAGCGGAGGCTTATTTCGAATGCACTCCACTGCAAGAAGAACTAATCGTCTGATAATTAACATGACAAGGTTAGGGGATTTGTTGTGATTCAGTACGATTTTTATCTGACTCTGAGAATTTCTCCGTACGATATTATTTTTGTGGACTGATTCAAAGCACCACAGGAGCCACAAATCAGGGGCTGCTACTTTGTAAAAGTGATTACGCAGTGCCCAAAATTCATTTGATACTATGAAAGTATAAATATTCGATTGACTCGATGTTTGCACAACTAATAAAGCCATTAAAGTGTGCCGCCATAAATATCAAATTATCACACTTGCCAATCAAAATCCGGCCAGAAATCGATCAATAGTGATACCGAGGATCTCGCAACTATTGAGTCGCTGGCATAAAGGATTGTATGGTATAGTATCAATTTTGAACGATCATGTTAGCAAATTATTTCGGACAAAAGACTTCTGATAAGGAACCATAGATTTTGATAGACCCATAAAAGATATCGTACAGCTGAAATGTCAATATTACTCCCTTTGGCTGATTTTTGAGCACGAAAAGGTGTATGAGTCAAAATAATTGACACCGCCATTTAAGACCATGAGCAAAATGAATGCTGATAGAGAGAGAATAGTCTTCATGCGCCAGAGTATTTTACTTCCACTGTATGTATTAGGGAATTCTGACCCAAACTCTTCATCTCTTTGGTGAATACGCTATTCCTGCGAATTCCACAAGAACATCACACCATTCATGCTTCGTTATTTGTCTCTCGATGGCGATGAACTGCATAATTCTACTCTAATTTGAGTTATTTCGAAGAGTTTCACCATTTCAGATGAATTAAATTTGCTTATACATAATTCGAGGAATAGGAAAAGAGTTCTCCGCCTTCTTTCGATGAATAAATCAGTCAATCAGTCACGTAGTCACTTACAAATAATCGTGCTGGAAATTCCGCTATTTGATTTTGCTCCTTAGTCTCTCAGTCAACAATTTAACGGCAATTCAGATCAGTACTACCACGTGGAGTAGAACTCTACAAGAACTTTGAGAGGGGAATGATCGGGTCATATTTCCTAACAATAATACTGTGGCTGCACTTTTCTTGTTTTGTTAGAAATTGATTCAAGGGATTGCCATTCCAAAATCAAGGATTCTAAATCTCTTAATGGATGAATCAACAATTTTTCAGGCCATCAAGACAGACCTTGTCATTAGGAATGTGTCAGAAAATACAAAGTTTGAAAATCCATTATGTTTTGTATCTGGTGGTCTGTTTTTCTGCAAAGAAAAACGACGGAAAGTCATTTTCTTGCATTCTAAAGATTTCGTTCGACTAATTGATTCAAATTCGAAAGTCAATCACCTCTCCTCAAGTTGGTAAGCTAGTGGCTGCCGCAAAGTAAAACTCAACACCCACACAAGAATATCGGGGGGAGGGGACTTCGCGGGGGGAAAGGTGGAAACACATAGGTTTCGAGGATGGACCGCTTGCGGGATTACGCAGATCATCTCAAACCATAGGGTGCCCACCAAGTTCCCACGAACTCAAAATCGAGGTGAACAGGTTGCGATTGTAATCTACAGATTGTATCTGCGGTAATCAAGTTGTGTTTTTTTTGCAGACATCAGTCAAGATTTTCTTGCACAATGTAGGAAGGATTTTGAGAAATCGATTTCTGGGAACTAAAAAACGCACATTCGACGCTCAGATCAGATATTCTATCCGGGGAATAGTATATTTCCGTACTGAGCGCGGTAGCCCATTTTGGGCAGTAGGACAGACATGTCCTCCAGTACCCAAAATGGGCTTGCAAGCGAAGTACGGATATATATTTTCATTACGAGAACCCTAAAATCCTATTTAAACGCGGCATTTTTAGGTTAGAGTAATGAAAAAAAATTTACTCCAATGTTTAGGAAGGCAATACAATCCGGAAGTAACTGGATGCTTGGATCGGAAACTTTGTCGGAAAAAGAATCAACCCCGGAACCCGCAAATAACCGAATGCTCGGACCAAAGAATCTGTCGGGGGCGAGAATCAACCCCAAAACCTAGGAAGGCAATCAAATCCGCAATTAACGGGATGCTTCGACTGAAAATACTGTCCGGAATAGAACCAAGCCCAGAACCTAGCAAGGCAACTAAACCCGCAAATAACCGGATGCTCGGACCAACGAATTTTGCCGGAATGGTCATCAAATCCAAAACCCAGGAAGGCAATCAAACCCGCAAATAATCGGATGCTGACCCCAGTGCCACTATATTTATTAAGCCAAAATTAATTCTTCGAGATCAAATATGAGTATAACACTACATCAGAAGATCTTGGTGCAGAATTTTACAGCAGTTCGGCATTGAAAATCATTACCTGGCAAGTTTCTTCAAAATTATATCTTTTTTAAATGTATCTCGTCTTAGCCCATGCTCGTTTGAAGAGACTGGCGGAGAATATCAACGTTCTTATTGGAAGCCCCTCCTGATTATTCATCGAGTCAAAGTCCCGTACATGATCCCCCTTTTCCGAAACTTTTTGCCCCGATTTTCCTATGATTGAGGTGTGGTGCAGCGACGCAACCTGCCAATGCCGGAAAGAAATAAAACAATATCGAGGACAATATCAAATCCGCAAATACCGGAATGGATGATCGGACAAGGGATAGACATAAATCTTAGAATCGAATGGGACGACAGCTCAACCCGCAAATGCTCGGATGCTCAGGCCAAGAATTCTGTAAGAATGAAGAAAAATTGATCATAGCTTCTCTTATTCTATCCAGAATTTTTGGGCCGAGCATTCCGGCTCTCGCGGGACTTCATATAACCCTCGTCATTCTTTTGTGAATTTTTTTTCCAATAAGTACCCGGTATGGGTAGCCGGGGTCTCGCGGGTTCAATCCCTCTATAATTATATTACTAGCGTTATTGCCTACCTCGCTAACGCTCGTCCGGCTTGGAAGTGTCTCTGATATGGTAGGAGCCTCTGAAATGCTTCTGTAGTTCAACAATGTAACGTTGAGATTCCATAATACAGACGATTCGGAAAAAATAATTTCCTTGATGTAACCCAGTAACTGTGATTGAGAACTATTGAATTGGTGTAATGTTGCGCATAGTGAAGTTCCTGAATCTCCAGTAAGAATCTGGGAATGTCGCTTAATTAATTTAATTTGTTGGAAGGATATTGCAAAATCTACGATTATTCGCCTTATGAATCCTATCCCACTTATGATTTGTACCTAGATGAAAAACTAATCACGAAGGATATTTCTCTCTTCAGCAATGAATAACATGTATACCCTTATTGCCCATCTCGTTTGACTCAATCAATACACTAATTTCGAAATAGTTATTTACATCCGATGATGCAATTATACTGAAATAGACAACTATTCGAATCTAATAGACGGTGGAAACTTGAGCGATTTTCACTGAAATTTCATTGGAAGTTCCACTGAAACTCTAGAAATTTCCACAGGAATTTCAGTGAAAGTTTCACTGAAACTCTAGAAATTTCCACAGGAATTTCACTGAAAATGTAGTTTCACTGAAACTCTAGAAATTTCCACGGGAATTTCAATGAAAGTTTCACTGAAACTTGAACGATTTTCAACGATTTTCATTGAAATCTCAGTAGAACTTCCACTAAAATTCAATCGATTTTCACTGAAATATTAGTGAAATTTCCACTAGGATTTTAGTGAAATTTTCACCGATTTTTCAGTGAAATTTTCACTGATTTTTTAGTGAAATTTTCATTGATTTTTTCGTAAAATTTTCACTGATTTTTTAGTGAAATTCTCACTGAAATTTTAGTGAAATTTCCACTGAAATTCAGTGAAACGTATCACTTGAACTTCAGTGATTTCCACTCCATCCATCCACCAGCCAACCCACCTGACCACTCACCCACCAACCCACCCACCCATGACCCAACCATGACTCATACGGCCATCAGCCTTCACCCCCTCCCAATAGGCAACCCGAGACGCGAGATGCTGACGGACAAATTTTGGCTGGGCTTTTAATTATTTAAATTTTGGATTCGATTTATTTCCCCGTCGAAATTTTCTCTTCAAGCATCCGGGTATTCGTGGCTTTGATCGTCTTTTTATTCTTTTGAGATCGATTTTCTTCCCAAAAAAGTGTTTGGTTCGAGCATCCGAGCATTCGCAGATTTGGTTGACCTTTTGTATTTTTGAGAGTGATTCTCTCCCCCGACTGAATTTTAGGTCCGAGCATTCGGTTATTTACGGGTTTCGGGGTTGATTTCTTTCATGGCAGAATTTCTGGTCCAAGCATCCGGTTACTTCCGGATTATATGGCCTTCCTAGGCTTTGGAGTTAATTTTTTTTCCCCGGACAGAATATCTGATCCGGGCGTCGAATGCGCGTTGTTTAGTTCCCAGGAATCAATTTCTCAAAATCTTCCCTACATTGTGCATATGTACATTAGCTCGTTCGTCAGCCCGAGTAGAGCGCGTGGCGAGCCACTGATGCGCCTGCATGGATGCAGGAAAAGCGTCCCGTCGTACACTCTAAGGGCCTTTTTCGTCTCTCTTGCCCACACTTCTCTCCGTCGACCCGACGCTGTACGTAGATACACTGCATGCAGGTACACTCCCGAGTATGCCACATGCATGTGGGGAAAATAAGTGGAGAAAATGAGTGGGAAAAGTAGGTGTCAATAACACGTGCAATATCTACCTGCAGAAAATACGTAACTATTTATGGCCGAGATAACATATACCTAGAGTTACAAAAACATCCGTGACCCTCAAATCAAAAGTTGGGGATATCAAGATGAAGACATTTTCAAGAAGAATGACTCATATGCTCTTGAAGCTTCTGAAAAGATGATAAATCATCTAAACTCCGTTGACCCCGATTCTCGGTCTTTTTCAGACAGTTCATACACTTAATTCTTTTCAAGCTTTCAGCCTTAATGATGCAGATCCATCAACATTTATATTTCACTGCACAATCTGGCTCTATTGAGTTTAATTATTACTCGGGCAACCCAATTACTGGACAAACGCGATTTTCAATATTTCGTCGTAACTTTCCAACGGGGAACCGGAAATTGTGAAAAACTACAAGGAGTTTCTCAAACAACCGAGGATCATATTGGCATATGAATGAATCTTGAAAATGTTTGACTTTTGAGAAAAAAAATAGATACCATAAATTGTTCGAGTTCCCAATATTGATACTCTCTATCATCTTCAAATATATCGCGCAGAACCTTCCCGCGATCCGTATCACCATGTAAACAACAGTCATTCCTCATGTGCTAACAGCCGTAGAAGTCGAAAACGAGGTTCGCTCAAGCCTCGGATTTCGGAGGTTCTTCCAAACCGCGAGATACCGATTGTAGTCCAAGAACCACATTTGAAAAAAACACCAAATTCTGTTCGAATTGGTGTGTTGCTGAGAGAAACGTTTCAATAGGCCTACGCTCTTAATGCATGATGATTTCCTACGTATTTTGACCTCCTGTGAACGGTCCCGGTAATTTCATAAAGCTGGGATGCGTCGAATTCAAGTATTAGAATTTTGATGATGGACGACTTTTGTCCTATCTATATGTATGGACTTGCATATCTTCATGCATGGGTTTTGACACATCTGTAACCATCTACTTAATACTTAAATGGAACCACCGGGATCGTTTTCAAGAGGTCGAAATACGTAGAAAATCATCAGTGGGATAAGAGTTCAGGCTCATTATTACACTATTCTTCTCAGCAACACACCAATTCGAACTGAATTTGGTATTTTTTTAAAAAATGTCGTTTTTTGACTACAATTGGTATGTTGCGGTTCGACAAGACACCGACTTTCGGGACTTAAGCGAACCTCGTTTCAGGTTTCTACGACAGAAAAAACATGAGGAATGGTATTCAGCGTGGCGATTCATTCGATCAGTTTCAAAAACAACGTCGAAATCATATTTTTCCATCTCGTTTTAAAAAATCTTATGGGAGTTTGCTTCACCTTAAGATCTCATTTCTCAGCATCCAGCAAAAATATTTTCATATCTTCACACAAAATCGCAAAACGGTGGCCCCAAGCACGGCGATTTGCAAGAATTTTCATACTTTGGCCTTCTCTCATACGCATCCCTTCATTTCTTATCTGGGCCATTACCAGTGTGACAGTGTGAGCTTCGAACCTCTTGACCGTACTTCATTACTCCCCATAACAATTCAGTATACACATACATGATATACCAATTTCGGGCTGGTGTAACATCAATACTTCACGGTATCGATCGAACATTACTCCGAAAAATCTTTCTCGGGAAAAGTTCTCAGGTTTTGACTATTTGAAGAACTGAAGATTCAAAATTCCACATTAGATATCATTTTTCGGCACAAATGTCATTTGTTGGAACCTGAGACTGACTCCGGGAAAGATTTCTTCCAGTAGTATCGGATCAGTAACGTGACGTGTTAATATTACAACAGGTTTAAATCAATATATCACAAGTTTCCGGAGTAAAAAAAGATGCTTGAAACGATTTCATGTGTGTTTATGTTTCACATACTTTCTCCGCCGGAATCAGTGGAAATCGCCACCAACTCACTGATTCGCAGTGAATTTCACTGCGAATCAGTGCATATGCACTGAAAATCAGTGGTTGGGAGCGATTTTCACTGATTCCGGCGGAGAGAGTAGGAAGTACTCTTGGAATAAGCAAAGAATCAGCATATGAGCTCCCCACCTTTTGATTGATTCAGAGTTATCATATGAAGGAGATTTCTCTCATCTACTCTATAATGTTGTTCAACTTGAGAAATGAGTCCCGAATGATCTTCATCTACGGTTTGATTATGGAGGATAGCGAATTAAATGAGTGCCATAAGTGGACTCAAGTCCACCTCAATTCTAAATTACTTATATCCATATCTCCTAAACACTCTTACCCTGAGTTCTTCTTAAAGTGGCTTTCCGAAGACTTGCTCCCCAAATAACACAAGCCTGATGGTTGTCCATTCGTAATCATAAATTATTGAAACGATTATTTTGATCTTGAAATCTTTCTGACATTCTTCACGAAGCCTGTTATGGGTGAACTACATTAACATATCTTAGGGACCTGATATAGTGGTGTGATTTGAGAATTATAACTGTGAGTGATACAGTGGAATCGTGACGTACCGAATTATCGAGTTAGCGGGCAATTCTCATCACGTATCAGGCTAGTCTCGAATCACCGCATTTATTGTTCGCATCTGTTATCTATATCTGTTATCATTTCTGACAAGCCAGAACAGGCGTCCTCCAAAAAAATTTGATGTAATGAAAGTGCAAGAGGGAGAAGGGTCGAGTTTACATAAATCAACTGCAAAATTTAATATGAGTAAGAACCAGTTGGGCGATATGAATGAGAATACGAGTCTGAACAAATCAATTTAATCTCACCTTGATGGCTGGGCATCGGACCCGGGTCACACCAATAGAAGACTGGGTGTCGTATCCACTCACCTTCTGAGTTCATTGGAAATGTTCTTGAACTATGACAACTGAAACTTCCTTCATGAAAACATCATTAGAATTAGTAGTAAGATGTCAGCATATGCTTCCAGTGCAATGCAAGAGCCATCGTAGCGTTGTGAGTTACAGTACCCGCCAAAATGGATGGAACGCGGGTTCGTTTACTAAAACAGCGATTACTCGGACGTCCTTAGGTCTACGGCAATTCTACAAAAAGCATTCAAAAAATGAGAAAGACAGCTATCAATTCATGTCTTCCAAAAATTCTTCCAACCCAAAACTCATGTTTTTGATTGGCTCCGAAAAGTGAAAAGTTCTTCATTTCAATCAATCATCGATCATTTATCGGAAAATCACGATAGCGTAAAAATCTCTTCGGGATCCTGTAGCTCTTTTTAAGACCTTCAAAATCGTTTTTTATACATTACTCTACGGTTTTTTGCACCCGAATGACGAGCGATCAAGTGAGAGCAAATTCACCCGAGTTGAGGGTAGCGGAGATACAAAAAATGCGCAATAATCCACGATTTCGACGTGAAATCTTTAAAAAAAATTAAAGTATGAATCAGTTATCTTTGAGAACGCACTCGAAATGACCTCAGACAGCTTGAAGAAGAAAAAGCTCATACCTCTAGATCACCAGTACCCTCGACCCGCGCCAATTTCTCTTTGCCAGATCACTCGTAATTCGGGTGAAAAAAACAGTAGAGTAATGTATAAAAAACAATTTCAAAGGTCTTGAAAAGAGCTACAAGATCCCGTGGTAGTAGCATCCGGAATGACCGTCCGTCTAAACCTGCCAAGCCTAATTTGTGCACCAAGTACTTTGGTCCTAGGAACTCGGCTAACGCAAGAAGGTGGGCCACTATTCAATTACGAATCTCGCTTAAGGCGATGCGGTCGCCGTGCAACCCGGAAATTATATTGGATTTAGATGTAACTCAAAATTTTGATAATATGAAGTTTGAGACCAGTTGTCCATTACGTATTAATCATCTGAATTGTGGTGGATAACTCGTCATTTTTCACTTATCCCAAGACTATCGGCGATGAACGAGAATAACTTGCCCGCGGGTACTTTCTAACCTACAAATTGACACATTTTCATTCACAAAACTCTCGAAATCTTTTCCAATTTGGGCTAAACGAAGAGTTATCCAGGCTCTATAATCATCTAACTTAGCCTGGATAACTCGCCGTTTAGCCCAAACTGGAAAAGATTTTGAGATTTCTGTGAACAAAAATCAGCGTGCACGGCGACCGCATCGCCTTAATGATCCTTGACCGAGATTTTGACCGAATAGGTTCTCAGTGACCCCCCGCCATTTATTTTTATTTGTTCACAAAGAGCTATGATGAAACGGGGATTCCCATCCCATAATGACCCTTGAAGTCCACCATCTATCCATCTCATGGGTTGTGTATTCATCTTCATATCCACCAAGATCAAATGTTCAACTAGTAGTTGACTTTGGTACGCAACCAATGGTTATGGTTACAACTGCGACAAATCAACTCTAATTTTTCCGCAAACATTCCACACAGTATGTACATGAAAGGTGATTTCGAGAGTATGTACTATGTACATCACACAGAATCATGATCTCTTGGGGTTTGATTTGAAGAAAAAGTGAGTAATATCCACTTGGAGCGCAGTGAGGACCTCTGGGGAAGGATAAAACAAGATTTCATGAAAAAAGAGCCATTAGAAAACTCTCGAAGATAATCCATATTCAGAATCTCTGCGTGACATATGAGTCTTTGAGATACGAATAAACTTGAGTACTGGGCAATACATAATTAGTTAAAAAAGCTCGAGATCAATTTTGACACCCACATTCCACGGAATATTTTTAGCGAAGGCTCCCGACTTTATTTAGAATTCAATAGCTTGGTTGGAAATCCAACTAGCATTTTCACAGTGTACCTTGATATTATGTAGTAGAAATAGGCATGTCCCCCCCCCGCCGCCGATGTTGTGCTTTGAAAAGCCAAATCAAGCCAGATTGGACTGCAACCTCAAGTTAGAGGTACGTACGCATTAGGGCTCGTCGGACACTTATAAGGACAGCGGCCCGCCGGCCAATTTACAAAGCGACCGCCGCGTGTGCTTAGGTACATACGGCGGGGATGGGACCTTTGCTAGTCAAGTGGTCGAGGGAGGTCGGGATGCGCGACGGAAAAAAAGGCCGGGGTAAGCTAGCAGAGATGAGCGCGGGCGGGCTGCTCTGCAGCAGTGGCAGCGCCAGCCGCATTGCGCCGCTCGCTCGGCCCGTCTGCACTCACACCACGCCTGTACACGGCACCGCAATGCACGTACCCCGATACAGCCCTGCCACACGCGCCTCGTGAATACACATTTGCTGCGATGCTGCGTCGGGATAATCCAGGCCTGGAGCCGAAGCCTGCATCGCTAAATTAAATGAAATGGCATCTCGAGACCCGAGTTCTGGCGTGCAACGCACAGAGCGCACAGCTCGCCGCATAAGGAAGCGAACGCCTCGGTGCAAAATTCGTTGCCCGCAGTACAAAAATATGTGAAAAATTTCGCCCTCGGCCACTCTACCCTGTTTGGCAAAAGCGACCCCGCCGCTCGTGTACTCAATAAACATAGTAAACGCGCTGGGCGGTTCACGGAGCTGCTTTGCGTTTTCAAAAGGCTCGCTCCGGACAGATGAGATTGCGCGCGGATCCGCAGCGAGAGGAGGTGAAAATGAGAGGGAAGGAAAGGAAGAGATAGAGGAAAAAAGTGGAAAGCTGCGCAGACCGCGTGAAAATTTATTTTCACTCGGCATCTCGACCGCTCTCGCCGCGACTTCATCAAACTTTAAAACTTCAATCGGGGCAGCGCGAGCGCTTCGGACGATGCTCGCCTGATTGAATCGTCGCGGGTCCCGCTTACATACGAATATAGCTTTTTGGGAATTGCCCGCTACGAGAAAAAGTTGAACCATATCTCGCCGTGAATTGCGCGATGTGAGAGAAAGAGAGAGAGGGAGAGTCTCTCGTGAAATACGCTGTGAATTCCAACAGTATGAGCGAGTCGCAGTCTCTTATTTCCCATTTTACTGCAAACTCTCTGGCTCGGCTGAAATCGATTCCAACCTAGTTCAGCGCTCGACCCGTCTCGATCGAAATTTTTCAGCCCCACTCCTGATTCATAAACTCGACTCTTGCAAGCAAACTCTGTGGACTCGAGAGCTGTGGGCTGTTGACTTCCAAGCTTAGCGAGCCAAGTGCTCCCAGCCTTTCAGAGATCATTCCTTAGACACTCAGGCTAACGTATACCGCCAAGTAGATTTTCTCAGTTTCCGACTCTCGGCATCATTTTGGGACGATAGTATTCGTTCATTGGTGATTCAAGATGGAGGGGTGATTGATCTGATATATTCAAATATTATTTATGTAGAAAGCCTCTTCACCGAGTGGAGCTCATTTGTACTTTGTCAGATTATGATTAATTACACAGCTATGGTCGTTGTTGACAGCTACACGATAAAGTGCTGAAAATCATCATATTATTATGCTTTTGTGGAAATCTTTACAAAGAATTGCCTGATATGATCGTAATGTAACAAAGTGTGATATCAAAGGCACGTTCATCAATATCATCGTCTATCGCAAGTAAAGTAAGGTAATCGTACCAAACACCCCCCTTAAAGCGTTTTGCCAATAGCTAAGGCGAATTTAAATACTTTTTGACGTACTTCAGCTCATTTGTAAGACCCTCTAAGTGAGTCAAGGTAGGTCCAGTTTTGACCAGCCGCAGCCAAGTTATCTCAATTTTTCAAAAAAATTGGTTTTTGATGAGTTCACGAGTGGGTGTGCCGAAAATGTCTCATCATTCAAAACGGTGTAAACTCGCGATAAAGTGTATAAAATCATCTTTATTTGTATGCAACTACGTTGAGAATTTTTTTTGGGCCTGATCATTAATTCCGGCTTACTTTGGCGTTCTGAGAGGTAAAAAGAATCATACTGCACGTCCCTTACAGACAACCTTACGGGAACACATTGGGTACACTTCGATGTTTGCCTCCTCGTTTTTAGATCATCCCCGTAATTTGGACATGAAATATCTCCAAATCAGGGTTTTGCAACTCCGAAAAACGAATCGTGGAAGTCTTGAGATGAAGAATCACACGCGCTCAGATACGCTGAGATTCGTCGAATAGAGAGAATTTGGCAACGGTTTTCATAAACACAAAAAATACAACAGTCAACTTGAGTTCCCCGGGAAACGCAGAAATTACTCGGAGTCAATTCAAACCACTCACTTTTGCATATTTTAACACAACAAGCTTAAAAACAAGTTCTGGGAAGGTGTTCCAGTGAGTGGCCACTGCTGAGATCGTCATGTGGGGGCAAGCTGGGTACAGAGGCAAGTTGGGTTTTACTTACGTTATGATGTGAAAGGGTCTCTTGATGTAAGAAACCCAAGAAAATTAGACCGACAACTCCGTGCGATGGATTTTCTAGAGTTATTCGCATAAACTCCTTGAGTTCGGGTACTTAAGGAATGCAACATCGCAAGGCGACAAATATTTTGCCCAGTGTTCAAACTTTGCCCTATTTGGCGATATCAAGCTCGAAGACCTAGGGTGCAGATAAAGCAAGTGATTGACATGCGTGTCACTTGGTTAGGAAAAATTTCACATGATTTGTCTAGGGTTTTAGAAAAGATTGACGGCTCACTTAGTTCAATCATGAACAAGTTATTCAAGCTGATAGCGAGACCTTAGTAAAATTGTCCGACATAATAACGGGCCTGTTTCAAATCTCGTTTCGTGTTGACTCGTGGAAACTCTCATCGATTAGTCAGATAGGATGAGAGAAGAATCATCATTCTCATCTTCTTTTCACCCATCACTCAGGATTCTGATTTCTATCCAAGTTCTATCTAGTACAAGAACGAGTGGGACGCGACCAGTAGTATAGCTCGATGTATAGTCAGCCGAGGCGGGCTATCGAGTACTTCCTGAAGTAGTGGAATTATAGTCGGTTGAGACCAGTTCAAAACTTTGGTTTATGTAGAAAGAACAAATAAGGACTATTGGTCCGACTAGTATAGTTCAGCGTATGGCGAGACTGGGATTAATATGAGCATGTTTGTTCGTCATCTATCGAGTTATGACTTTCTGAAAATTTTCCGGCACCGGTGATCGGCTAGTTAGGGAGGCAGGGAGAAATAAGATATTTGCGAGAGATATCACAGCCTTCCTGAATATTGAAGATGTTGTTCAGAGTTTTGTGTCCCTCCAAAGATACTGAACTGAACTCATTTTTTATTAAAGCTTGATCTCCATCACTGATTAGCAATTCTTATACAATCCATAGATTGTTACATTCATAAGTGACTTGCACTGTAACGTGTACTCAGTTGGCTGTCGGTCTAGGCTGATTCTCGAGAGAGGGAAAGCCAGGTGTAATTTTTCATCTTTTCAAGCCCACAGCGGGCTTTGCAACAGAGTTTCGAGGTGGTAGTCCGTGGTATCCTGCGCAAGCTCGGCGTTGAGCCAGCTGTATGTACATGAAATCAGCAAATTTGAATGCCAATGACTCTCGAGCGTCCTTGGCTCAGTCAATTCGATGCTCACGCTAGAGGGAACACATCGGGAGCTTGAGGCAAACACTTCCGGCGTGATCTCGAGATTGACCTTGGTTCGGAGCACCGAGCGAGCGCGCAGGACCGCGTGTCGCACCTGAGCTACCGGCGGCGGAAGTCTGGGGGGTGGGCAACGCCACGCTAGCATCTCTACCACAACACTGCGCAGCCGGTATCACACATACTATTGTGCAGAATGTATATGCAGCTTTATACAGCCGGGTCGCGGTGCGGTGCACCGGTGTCGCGAAGCACGCCGCCGGCTTATCGATTCGCGCGAGGCGTTTGCAAGTACACCTAAGCTTCGGCCAGGGCCACGCGCCACTGCCACCCGATCCATTGCGTAGAAAATGGCCCATCGCGCAAAAAATTGTCGGTGCACCTGAGTAATGCGCTCGTCTGCCCCTTGCTCGGGATCGGACGGCCGGAGCCGATATTCATTCCATCACTCGATACAGAATCGAGGGACGAGAAGAGCGAGAGGGCGCCGACACTCGCTTCGCGTGCTCGCGATTTTACGGGCTAATTTCTGCCGCATGTATACAATTGGGCTGCTGAGAGGATGTCTCGGATGCATAAGTACACCGCGACATCGTCTGCAGCCGGCCATCGGATACCGAGAGCTCGCGCAGCCGCGCGATCAATCGCTATGCGAGAGCCGTGCAATTTCGTTCTCCTCTAAATCTGGAGTACGAGGCTTCGCGTGTAAGCGAGCGCCCCGCGGCTCATCCTGCGGATTCGATCGATCTCTCAAATATATCTGCGCGACGGGTTACCCTGTACGTCGCGGATACGTCGACCGAATGCGAACCCGAGCGCCGTAAATAGAATTCGTGGAGAGGCATGCGAGTTTTGAGCGTTCACCAGTCACATGCAGCTTTTTCAGTATACTCGCAAGCATACAATGTTTCTTGTGCGATCATATCCCAACCGAATGCACAACTTGAGTGACTTGATTTTTTTTCAGCGTGCAAGTACTCAAAGAATGAGAAACCCCCCCCTCCCCTCATTCACTTTTTTTCAAAAGTAAAACTAGGCGAGTATGAGGTTTAGAAAAGAACCATTCATCTCCAGTACATCAAAACTTCAAATTTTATACGACATGGTTTAAACTCTTGAAGGGAATGAGATCTAAAAAAACCATGTCGAGTATTTTTTGAGCCGATTTGTCACGATCAACATATCATCACTGATAGAGACTAGAGCCACTTTCCTCCAATCAAATGGTGGTGGTTTGACAATTTCTTACTAGCTAATTGTCGCTGAAATGGCCCGAAGTTTAGGTGAGTAGAAGAGGTACAGGGGAATATCGAAATAGAGAGAATATAACTGAGTTTAATTTGGTGTTCATGATGATTCACTAAAATCTCATATCATACTCAGTTATATTTTCTCTATTCCGATATTCCCTTGTACCTCTTCTACTCACCTAAACTTCGGGCCATTTCAGCGACAATTAGCTAGTAAGAAATTGTCAAACCACCACCATTAGGATGAATTGAAAGAAAGATTTGATTGGAGGAAAGTGGCTCTAGTCTCTATCAGTGATGATATGTTGATCGTGACAAATCGGCTCAAAAAATACTCGACATGGTTTTTTTAGATCTCATTCCCTTCAAGAGTTTAAACCATGTCGTATAAAATTTGAAGTTTTGATGTACTGGAGATGAATGGTTCTTTTCTAAACCTCATACTCGCCTAGTTTTACTTTTGAAAAAAAGTGAATGAGGGGGGGGGGTCTCACTCCTTGGTTATAAAAACCCAAGGGTAACCACAAATTTTCCAAGCACTTGTCCCCACCGCACTTGAGAATTTCTTACAGACGGCTCCGTCATTTTTTCCATAAAAAAATACACTACTCTCAGTGTATATTTTGTTCATTCAGTTCAATCTACAGAGCCATGCAGCTGCAGGCAAGAGCAAGATATTGCGGAGCCGTGACGAACACACAAAACACAACAAAGCAGACGAATCTCTCCTCCCTGTCCTTCTCGCATGGCGCTTTGATCTTTACGTCACCTCTAGTCGTGGCTAGTTTCGAGTATCCACATCTGATGCAATAATTATAGAATCTAGAAATTCAGATAATTCGAAAATTCATTTATCCGCGATAACAAACCAGCTGGTCGGTGCCCGCGTTGCCCGGTACGCAGCAGACAGCCTCATTGCAGACTGCCGTCAGCCGGACAGGAAACAGGAAGATCTTGCGCACGCGCTTCTATCTCTCTCTCTCTCACCCTCGACCATATTACATACCCAACACATGTGCAGCAGAGACGTTTCGATATTTCTCGAGTCGAAGCACGGGGCTGGTGAAATCGAACTGAGATGTAAAACGAAGGCATGAATTTTGCGGTGCTGAATAAAACGCGTCCAGTGCTCGGATTGAGAAAATAATTGTACAGAACTCTGAATCGCTTTAGAAAGGCTTTGCTAAAGCATTGCAGAGCTCTATGAGCAATGTTAAGAGGTTAATAATCCAAGTAGAAAAAAAGTGTGAGGTTAAAAAACCCCAATTCAAAGTATAGATAGGCACAGCGCCTCGCTCGATTTTTCGTCTGCTCATACTCGCCAGCGAGGCGCTACCGCGCCTCTTGATTTATGGAACTATCCTGTGCGAAGAGGTACCCGTAAGGATGCTACAGCTGTGAATGTGGTCGTAACGAGAAATGCGACTAGATAAGAAATGACATCAGCTTACATTATAAACTGACCGAAGATAAAAGTACTTGACAATCAAAGAGCTCCAAAGTTGTGATGAAACTGAACCCAGAGACGGCACTGCTATATTCGCGCCTATGCCACTGCACACACGAGTTTTCCAATCAAATATCACAAAAAAGCCATAATTGGGAGAGGATGCGTATCTGTACTCAATTTCCAAACGATCCCATATTGATGTCATTATACTATCCATCGGTTCAAGTCAAATACACGTTCTGATGAGCAGTGAAATTTCTGTATTCGTTAGTGTGAGAATATTGAGCACTTGCGAGCTAGCGCCCCCGAGTGCCAACAGCTCTCTTTGATAGAAATACCTTTATTGAGGACTCGTACACTTCTAACGACACTGTTCAATATACATTGATGGTAAACTCAGAGACACGACTGTTCTCGAAAGTGGTTTGTGACGAAATAAGAATAAAAAAAGCAGCCAGGCGTTGCTATCAACAGTCACATTACGAGCATTTGACTCTCGCAGGTTTGATCATCTTCATGTTGTTTGATTCACATTTGATTCAACATATTTTCAACAATTAAATGAAAACTGATGTTTTCATCCATAACCCCATTCGCCTACATCAGAAGTCATCAAGCAGAGTACGGTGAGTCTAATTATTTTGATCCTATCCAGTATCATTTAAAATGATGTCGTAGGAGAGAGAACCACCACTGGATTGATCACGTTAATTATACCTTAGTGGGGTCGACTTCTGGGTCTTATCAAAACACAATTGTTCATCGTCTATTCAGTTAGCCATCAGGACTTATTGACTCGCCACATTCAATGGTATGAAAGCGAGTGTTTGAATTTCTCTATCATTATTGAGTTGATAGCCAACAGTAGATTGCACCATGTCCCCTCTGGGATACCTTTCAACTCAGACCTCCCTGTGGAAACGCTATTCAAGTCCATGCACAAGCCAGAATTGATTGTCAACTTGGATTTCTATTGCCGGAAAGTTACACTCAGTAATTAGAATGAAATCGGCATGTGAATGTGTTGCGTTCCGAGGAATTGATTTGATGTACACTTGGGGCCAATAAATGCTTTCCGAACTTCCCGAATTTGATGAGAGCCCTTGCCTCATTTTTTTTGTTTGCATTCGCTAACCATATAAATGAGACAAATATTTGCACCTGATTCGGGAAGTATGATCATTGACTCCAAGTGGAAACGTTAGGCCCGAATTTATAGCCGTTGGCCATGGTTGAAGTTTTGGTCATGACCCAGTTTTTGCAGACGGTGCTTAAAAAGAGACAGATTATGAGGCAAATATGTCACCCAAACCGGTGCATAGGCTAATTTCTAGTACGCCAAGATGAGAAAAATGCCATTTGAATCGTAATCAAAGAAAATCTAAGATTCCAAAATACCAAGGAAAGCAGCGTTTATTAAGGAAAATAACATGTAACCTTTTTTTCGAACAAAATACATACTATCATTAAGATATTACTTTTCTTTCATAACAACTTGGTCTTTAATTGACAAAATAAAACGTATCTCAATTCATTTTCAAGTTTTTGAAACAAGTTTCCGAAGAAGCCAAGCTGAGTTGTGAGATTTAGAGATTGATAGACAATCATATGCACATTGTCCGGAAAAAAGTTAACATGTTATTCATCATAAAAAACAAGGATTTCCTTCGTATTTTAGCATTCTAGCAGGTCTGATTTTGATTCTAAAGGCATTTTCCTTGTTTTGTCGTACTAATAACAAGCCATGCACCGTTTTTGGTATTTTTGTCTCATAATCCATCTCTTTCTGACCACCGTGCGCATGGTGCAAGAATTAAACCAGAGAATAACTTTTGAACGAATCTTTGGGGCTCATTAACAAATCGAGGGTTCAATTGCCCGTATGTTGAAATACTGTTGGTCGAAACCGTCCCATACACAGAACTTATGATTTGTGCCTTTACAAGAGTAACAAGGTTATGAATCGAGATCATCATATCATCATAGTTGTATCAAACCCGGAGTCCACCAATTCTAGGCATAAATGATGGTCTTGAACAATAGAATTTCAAACAAGCAGACATAGTCATATTTCTTAGATTAACCTGAGAGAATCTCGACTCAAATAGTACATCCTGGGCGCGTATGCCCAGTTCGGGCGCTAGGACAGTTTATTTCCCGAGCGAAGCGAGGGAAATAAGTCCTCCGCGTCCGGAATGGGCCTGCGAGCACAGAGCAATAATGATTTTTCATCATGAGAACCCTAAAACCGCATTTGAATGCGGCCTTTTTAGGTTAGAATGATGAAAAATTATTTTCGGGCCTAATTCATGATCACGTTACTATGCGAGGACTTGGTCATTAATTACCAAACCCATAACCTTTATCAACGACCATAAATTCGGGCGGATAAGTAAAGAAATTAGTGAGGATGAGTATCCAGATGAAATGGTACTAGTGTATACTGATTATGGGCTATGAATTAATTGTTTCAAAATAGAAGTAATCCCGATAAAGACGAAGTAAATCAATGCAAAGCATAAATGTAAGCTTCTGTAAAGGAGCATTTTCATTCATATTGATATAAGTCGATACATCATCACTTTTTTGATTACTCACATCCCGAGTATTTGGTCTGGCCTTCATATCACTCAACCACACACCTACACAGATACGCTCAATAATAATTGAGCTATGACAGCAACGCAGTGGCTCCGTGACGTGGGCACCCGGGTTTGCAAAAAAATTATAAAAAAACTATTACCTAATTGTGCGTCTTAAGCGCGTTCAGAATCCGGTTGAAAAATAATTGTGGATGTTATGGTTTTTCCAGAAAAAAATAAAGAAGTTTTTGGGTGCTGGAAAATTTGACCAATTTTTTTCTCGGCTATCGTCCAGTCTCGGAATTGTGCGTTTATTTCGATTGATTGCGCGTGCCTTCGTTTATATTCACGTATTTTTAATTATCGAGGATCACCATTATTCGGTGGGTGATTAATTGAAACTGCTCCTCGGCAAGCTGCGGAGCAGAAGAAGGTACGAAACCAGCGCATGCACCGTGTCGCCTCTCTGCTATCGGCTGCTATGTAAACACGAAACTTCTTATTTATTAGCCAAAATCTTGCTCAAATCTCTTTTATCTCCTCGGCTTTTATCTCTCAAGAGGGATGGTTTAGTGTTTGAATGCAAAACCACTGTCTTAGCAAAGTTCTGTTATCTCCTCGGCGATCATCTCCCACGAGGGATGGTTTAACTGTTCAGCTGCATAATCGCTGTCCAAGAAACTATTGTTTTCTTCTCCAAGAACACCGAATTCGTCAAACGCGAATCACCGGGTAGACGCGGTGCCCGCGGTGGTTCACCTCGCCGCTGCGTCGTCTGCTCCGGTGACCGTGCACAACAGTTGAAAATCTGTTTACGTCAGTTTTTCACAGGAATAAGTTGTGTTTCGATGAAGTGAAAATACTCACTTGTAGAAAAAACCACGCGCAATAGATCGCACTAAACGCACAATTTCCAAAATGTACGGTTGCCGAGAAAAAAATTAGTTGAGTTTCACAGCACCCGAAAACTTCTTTATTTTTTTTTTTTTTTTTTGGAAAAACCATAATATCCACAATTGATTTCCAAATGGATTCTGAAGGTGCTTAAGGTAGTTGTACACCAAAATTATTCATCAACAGAATTTCTCGAGATTCTGCAGAGAGATAGTTCTAATATCGAAGAGTACGTGTGCGAAATTCCAGAACGGCTGACCATCCCGTTTTAGAGTATCGATCGTCACAATTTGACCAGTTTTGCACATTTTTAACATTGCGCTTATGGGGGCGGGCCCCAAAAACAGCACAAAAATGGGTCCAGCGCAAAACCTGATCAACAGAAAATGGTGGGACTGCGAGAAATCCGAGTTTATATATCAATGAAACATATGGCCAAGTCTGGAGATGATGGACCACGTCGTTTTTCAGTAATTGTTCATACAAAGCGTAGAATGCAAAAAATGCGACACGTGATTTCGATTTTAGGGTAGATAACTTTGGAAACCATGCCTGATTCTGTTCAGGGAGGCTTAGATGACCGTTTTCGTTTGTTGTTTGATGGAAAAAGTGCAGTTATTAACAATAATAATAATTTCGAATATTTTGATGTGGGCAAAAAGTGAGGTTAAATCTCTTTGACTCACGTAGTTGGTGTACAACTACCTTAAGATTCACAATTAGGTAGTATTTTTTTATACTTTTTTTGCAACCTCGGGTGCCCACGTCACGAAGCCCAAAGCAGTTTTTGCGAACCGCATATTAAATGTTGATACTACTAACCTCGTCAATATTTGTGAAGATTTTTTGTTGACATAGCACGCCTCATCGCGTAACTAATCCAGCAAAATACATCTTCTGGAAAGCGTTTTGTTAGTCTATTGGTTTGTTCATCTACTTTAGCAAAAATGTCTTGCTATAAAATCGAAGTGCGCCATACTTTTCGAAACAATCGCCGGGCCATCAACTTCAAGCTGCTAGCGAGCTTGTTGTCGCTTGGAACCCCGAAAGTTAGAGTTTCCGACAGCATAACCAATGCACGTAGTCCGAGTACAAGGATGTATGTGAATATTTTGCTAACCAAGCCAATTCGATTTTAGCGTGAGCACTACTCGAGAAAAACTATGCGCAACAGTTGATGTAAGCAACTGTGGTAAACACGTACCACGAAATCTACATTCTTTTCCCGTAACGTATACTCAGTATGGCCCATCACCAGAAAGTCGAGTTCGTGTTGATTAAGCTTTTTCCAAGCGGGCTGTACCATTTTCCATCTCATTCTCTAGCTCCACTCTCCGAATTGACGTTTATAAACACACACCGACACCACAAAGTTTGTGGACTCTATCACGAATGATTCGTACTTGTCAACTTTCAGGTGGTTGCGTTGTGTACGCCCATCGTGTTTACTTCTCCTTTTGTGATGTGCAAGTACAAAACTAGAATTCTACCGAGTACCGACAAGTATTCTCTGACCTTTCAGATAGAATATGATATAATAGATATTGACATGGCGGAATCGGGCAAGGGATCGCTGGTAACATTCCCTTGGATTCCTCGGCACTGGTCACTTTTGGCACACGTGGACATCGAGGAAGTTGAGGTCGAGGATGTGGTTGATGAGGTTGAGATTGAGTAGAATGACACACAGTATGTTCACACAAATATGACACAGGGACCAGAGTGCGTAAAACAATTGTGGAATGTTCACTAGGTCGCGGTGACGACGTTCCTGGCGGCTCCAGGATACGTCGGAGCAACGGAGTAGCGTGGCCGCGGCTGGGCCAAGAGTCGTGGAGTATGCGTCGCGATGGCGGTTCGGAAAAGGACTGTGTTTTTGAGCTTGGTTTGCGGGGGTTTATATAGGCGGGCTAAGCCGCAAGGAGTGTGTAACGCTAAGCAACGTTACGGCGTATGAAATACGCTATGTGTAACGCGCGGATGCGTTGCGTATGTACCCGAGGGTGTAACGGTAAGATGCGTTTTCTTATGGGAAACGCGCCATTCTTAACGTGTCGTTGCGTTACATGTTTTTGGTGAGAGGTAATGGTAAGCGGCGTTTCCTTAGGGAAGATTCCCATGGTTAACGCTGCGTTGCGTTACATGTTTCTGTGGGTGGTAACGGTAAGCGGCGTTTCTAGGTATGAAATTGGCGTGAGTAAAGTTCCTTTGCGTTATGCGCGAAAAATGCATGTAACTGCAAGTTGCGTTTCAGATATATGAGAAAGCGTGGGGTAACGCGCGGATGCGTTACAAAAAGTGGGTGATCGTTTATCAATGTCATAAAAGTAACGGGGTGCCACGTTACTTTTATGTGATTGATGCGAATGAATGGTAACGGGGTGCTTCGTTACCAAAGAGAGTACTATGTATATTGCGTTACAAATTAGGGTAACGGGGTGCCACGTTACTAAGTCGGTAACGGGGTGCCTCGTTACGTGTTCAATAAGCGTCGTGTAACTGTGTGGTGCGTTACCGCGATGTGTGGCATGTGTGTGATGTGTGAATGAGTGAAATATAATGTGCTTCCGATTGGGCACACGGGAAACAATGTGCTCGACGGGAAAATTAGATGTTTGTGTGCACGCGTCAATATTTATTCAGTTGTGGACCCTCGATTCAGTGCAGTCAAGACTACGTGCATACCAAACCATTGATAAGAGTACTGCACCGCACACCAGAGCCAAGAAGCGCGATAATCAATTTGAGAATCTCACTCCAAGAAAAGTTTCAGTCGAGTCTGCTGCAGGAAAGGATCAACATTTCGCATACATTTTGAGGATCTGCATGAACTAATATCTTTTACTCTCAATCGTAGAAGGAATAGAGCATCAAATACGGTGCTTTGATTCGCTATGATATTGGTCAATCCGAAAATTTGTCGGCTTGTGAGAAAATTTACTCCGAAAACTAATGATGCAAGTGAACAGGAATAGTCGAATTTCTTTCGTAAAACATCCTGATTCTTTTTCTTCAGAAAAATCACTAAACATAGTGACTTTTCGGACAGTTGGTATCTTATATGGAATTGCGTTTTATGGAATACTTTAACGCACGTGGATCAAAGAAACCTACGAATTCTTTACTCAACGTGGGAACGTATGAAAATTTCGGGTCGAAATGGCCTTCTCTTTTGCCAAAAAGAGTGTTTCAGATACAGCCGATTACGTTTTTTGTTGCAAGTGTCACATAACTCAATATCATTTCGCACTGGGCGCATAAGCCCATTTTCAGGAATATGGGACCCATCTGTTTCACGTCATTCGGCCTATGAGCCGTCCAGTGCCCGAAATTGGCCTGGAAGGGAAATGTAACCGCAAGAGGGGCTCGTGAACTCCCGGTCCCAGCCAGCGTCTCACAGTGGGGAGAAAAATTCTCCGGACGGCACAATTATGCTTACTATAAAAAAGGCGATTTCGGAGTGTTTCAAAAACGAAAATTGTAGCTTTTTTGATGCGGAATCCGAATCCTTTTTCCTCGAATATCTTCCGGAAGTCGTATGACGACGGCATCCATTAACCTTTAGACTGCCGGCATTTTTCCTAATAAAATGACCACTCTCGGAGGGGAAAATTTATATATATGAGTAACTAATGCGTCACGATGAGTTCTCAAGGTCATGGGTGGCTCATATATGAGCCAGGCCGCCACGCAACGGTCGGGCCCCATACTGTACATTTCGGAATCTCGCATTATCATTCAGTTACATCTAAATGAATCCCTGACTTCCTCGGATGTAATAGACTGTCCAAACCGCTTCTTTATGCATTCACATCATCAAAAAACACTGAATATCAAAACTACCCCTCATCAGGGGTTGAAAATTTGAAAATTCATAATTAGAGAATTACTGACTTTTGAGAGGATTTATGTGATAAAATGGTTCGTGGAGGATCCAAATTGTTACCTGCAGTTGTTGTGGAAACACTAATGTACATGAACTATTAGCCAGGAAAAGTTTCGGAAAATCTAATATAAGTGTGATACTTTATTCTTGAATTTTAGGGGTTGCAAACCGCTCGTTAGGGGGATTTCAGATACATTGGTTGGTTTGGAAGAATCTCGGGGTAGCTGACGGTGCTTCTAAATCCATCTCATCATAGAAACCTCATCGGAATCTCACCTACAAAAATCAAACTGATCATAAAATAAGTGGCTTATATATGCGCCAGGCCGGCAGTCCAAAGGTTAAAATACGAAAATCGCGAAAAAAACACAGTATTAGCGGTTTAACTCGGAGGGGAAGAAAATTACGTCGATTTTCACGAGGAACAAAGTTGTTGCATTTTTCAAAGCAAATTTTTTGGTGTTCCCACTTTTTCATGAGTTCGTAATTATTCAGGTTTTTTGGGTTTGTAGGGGCATTCCCGGTGAAATTGAGAATTGTTGACCACGCCAATCGAAAGAACAGGAAATTTTACATCGAAATATGTGGTTCAAAAACATGTCAAAATTTGATCCCATCCGCACTACTACGGTCAAATCATGAGCTAGCCCGGATAACGCACCAGAGGCCGGAATAAGCTCCTAAAACTCGAAGGGGGAGCGGTTTACGTTGATAATGATGGGGAATAAAGTCGTTGCATTTTTCAGGACAAATTTTTTCGTACCCCCAGTTTCTCAAAAAATTCTAGTTTTTTGCGGTTTCTTTGGGGTTTTTAGGGGTTGGTTTCGGCAAGATTCCGAATTTTTTACCACGCTAATCGAGAGAGCAGAACATTTTACGTCAAAATATATGTCTCAAGAGAATTTCAAAATTTCATACTACGGCTACTACAACAGTGAATACACGCCAGTGAGAGAATTGAGTTCTCCATTGCACAGTAATTTGAACGAATTCTTTTACAATGAAAACGTCAATCACACTGAACAATGGTCTATGACTTGATCCGGTTAAGGGCATGTGAAAGCCGACTTTTACCGACCGAGCGGACCGTACTAAGGGTAAGGGAGGTTGGGTTAGATGTTACATATATGAATATATTATAAGGGAGGGGAGGGGTGGTGAGAATCCTCCCCCCTTCCTCTGCGTCATAATAACTGCGTCATGCTTATTGATGCATACGTAGATTCATGACTGAATAGCTATCTTCTAGGTACACTGATGATGAGTTATTGATGTAAAAAATGAAGGTTCCTAATCACATTTTTTATATACTGTCAAGTATATTTTTTATGTGACATCTAGTGATAATTCTGCTGGGCTCACATTTTTTTGTATATACTTGCATTCAAGTATATTTTTTATGTGGCTTTTTTGTTGAACCATCACTTTTACTCTTGAAAACACATTTTTGTACTATGTGTGTGTACACATTTTGGTACTATGTGTATTCATTTTTAGTGAAGTGGTTTCTGCAGGAATATCTTCCTCGGTAACTTTTTCTAAGCAATTACTCGAATGCACATCTCTACACACTCTTGAGCTGTTTTGTCAGTTCCAAGAAGAGAAAACCTGTTCAAATGTGTAGTGATTCTGACACATCGCTGCCTCTTATTGGCCAAAGTCATGTATTCATGTTATCGCTGTACCTAAAAGGATTCATTGTGATAGTATCACTATTCATGTTATGGCATCCATTCAGATTGTAGACACAAATTTGACTCTATTTGGGACTCAAAACAATTCCAGAATTTCATGCAAAGCAACTCCACAAAGTTAACCTGTTCCAAAAATTTCAGTATCCAAAGTTCATGATTTATATCAAACAGCTAGAAATTGGTAAATACAGATAGAAGCTATGTAGACATTGGAGTACATACATTCATGACATACCTTAAAATGAAGATGAAATCTCACCTCTCGAATACAAAGATCTCAACAGACATAATTGGGAGCTCGTGGCATACTCAAGATCAGCTTTTGCTCTCGAAGTCACTCAAGCGAGCTATTCTGAACAAATATCTTAGGGTATTCATGTTGATACCTTGAAAAGAATGATGAGATTGATCAGAGTTAATATGAAGGCACACAACTAAGAATGAGATTCTGAATTCCACCAATGAATTCATGGTATAATGGAATTTATGAGTTTCCAATTCCAAGTCAAAAAAGTTCCACAACTGGGCCAAATTTCAACAGATTGAAACAAATGAATATGAAATCATTCCTCTAAAATACAGGGACCTCAGGAGACACAAATTGGAGCTCACTGCAATGTCCACTAATTCACTTTTGCTCTAAAATTCACCCGGGCGCTCCATTTGGACCAGGTGATTCCAAGATATTCTAGTTGGAACCTGGAGTAGGATGGTGAAATCAATTAAACATGATTCAGAGGTCAACTCCTGGCAAAAAGAATCTCAATTTCATCACTACATTCTTTGTATAATGGAATTTACCAAGTAACTTTTCAATTTCAAGTCACAAAAACTCCACAACTAAGCCAATTCTCAATAGATTAAAAAAAGTGAATATGAAATCACCCCTCTAAAATACAGGGATCTCAGCAGACAAAAATTGGAGCTTATAGCAATGGCCACTCATTTACTTTTGCTCTAAGAGTCACCCGGGTGCGCCATTTGATCTAGGTAATTTCAAGATATTCTAGTTGAAACCTTCAGTAGCATGGTGAGATCAATCAAATATGTTCCAGAGGTCAACTCATGACAATAAGATACTCAATTTCATCACTTTCATTCTTTGTAGAGTGAAATCCACCTTGTGACTTTTCAACTCAAGTCACAAAATTTCCACGATTAAGCTCTAATTCTCAATAGATCTAAATGAATGAATGTGGATTCACCCCTCTATAGTATAGAGATTTTAGTAGATACAAATTGAAGCTTATTGCAATTTCCAAATATTTACTTCTGCTCTAAGACTTACCCGTGCTTGCTATTTTCATCGAGTATTTAGACATATTGTAGTTGAAACATCAAAACAGAATCATTAGTTTGCTCTGAAATCATCTGAAGGCCTTGACATCACAGGAACATTCTGAGCTGCATCAATACATATTCTTAGCACAAATAGATAGAGTTTGGTGAGACCGAAAGGTTGTAAACCTTTCTGATGAGCTATCTCATGTATAGCATTTTTTGCAAGTTTGGTGGATGCATGCTTTTCCTCTCAGTTCATCGATCAACTGGTTCCTCCTCTGATCTGTTTTCAAGTACATAACTTCATCTATATCTTGGGTAATGCTAACTCCACATTCTGTATAAAGATTTCTGATGTCCACGAAAGACAATTTCATACCTCGAAAGGCTTAGATTTGGATGTCAATATCAATAAAGCATTGCCTCGTTGCTTACTATTATTGTTAATTATTGAGTCACTCCAAGGCTCAGAATGATTATCACTGTCACTCTTATATATTCACTGCTTTTCAAATCAAGGAGCAAGTAATTGCCTCAAGAAACAGGATTGTCACTCAGATTGTCAATACTTGGATTGGTTCTCCTCAGATATGAACAAAGTTATTACTATTTTTCATAAAATTTTCCAACGAATGAATTTTCTGTTCCTGATTATTATTATGTGCAAGTCAAATATATAAGTACCGCGCGACAACTCACGACAGTCCATCACCGTTCATTCAAAACAATAACAACAGCTGGTGTGGGCGGTAGAGGACCTAACCCAACCTTGCCTCGACTCAGCCAAAATCACAGCTCATGGGCCTTCGGAAAAGTCATACTTCTGATCATTTTCTGAACTATTTGAGGACGATCTCGGAAAAAGTACTTCCAAGTATGGAAGCTTTCGGATGCGATCTATCATTCAAAAAAAGAATCGAGTTGATCGGTTGAATATTGCCTTCAAACTTTGGTTTTGAAGTCAGGCGTGTGAGTATTTTTTCAGGCAATGGTCAACTTCGAAACCAAAGTTTGAAGGCAATATTCAACCGATCAACTCGATTCTTTTTTTGAATGATAGATCTGATTCTAAAGCTTCCATACTTGGAACCACTTTTTTGAGATTCACCGTAGAACTCGGGAGAAAAATCGATTTGTCAATGGTTAGGGTCGTCGGTAAAAGTTGGCTTTCACATGCCCTTAAGCGAGTAATTGGGTAATTTGTCCGATACGATAGTAACTGGTCTCTAACTCTTACCTCAAAACAGTCGAAAATGAACCCACAAGGTGAGCACCAGGTCTGCGGAATATGGATCTTGGTGGAACTTTGGGGACCACTTAGTTTTGGTGAGAAATGAAGGTATCTCCAAGAGTTGAATCCAATGGGCTTTCTGTCTCGAGATGCAGCTATGGATGTCAGCATTGCCAGTATATCCATATATATGTATCATTCGAACATGGGCCTGTATGAGCAATGCTAATATCCATAGTTGTATCTCGCGGGGAAGCCCATTGGATTCAACCGTAAGAGATACCTTCATTTCTCACCAAAACTAGGTGGTCCCCAAAGTTCCATCAAGATTCGTATTCCGCAGACCCGGTACTCGCCTTGTGGGTTCATTTTCGATGGTTTTGAGGTAAGAGTTGCAGACTACTTACTATCGTTTCGGACACATTACCCAATTACTCGCTTAACCGGATCAATTCATAGATCATTGTTCGGTGTGATTGGCGTTTCCATTGTAAAAGAATTCGTTCAAATTACTGTGCAATGGAGAACTTACTCCTGGGCTTGAACGTGAAGCCCACTGATCAGGTTTGAGCCATCTTAGCTGTGAAGCACTTCTCATCACAAGCTCGTGGGATAGATGGGATTCCTCAGGCTGTAAACGCGAAAGCTCTACCGGCCATGAGCGATATTATTGTCAAAATTTTCAACTCCTCTTTTGCTCAAGGCATTTTTCCGGAAGCTTGGAGAAAGGCACAGCTCTCTCTGACTTCCGTCCGATAGCTCTGCTTTGCTTCTTGTCCAAGGTTCTGGAGAGAATAGCTCACGACCAACTCATGGAGTATCTCAAAGAGGAAAGTCTGCCTGATCCCCTCCGGACTGGTTTTCGGCAACATAGCAGTACTCAGACAGCCTTACTGAAATTAACCGATGACATCCGGATCGCCAAAGACAAGGAAATGGTTACACTATTGTTACTATTTGACTTAAGCAAGGCATCTGACACCATTTCACCATCCAAACTGTTACAGAAACTCCGTCTACTGGGGTTCTCGAGGACGGCACTTCTGTGGATAAAATCATATCTTGAAGGGCGCTCCCAAATGGTAACATCACAAAATAGTGGTGATTCTGATTGGCTCACAACAAACCTGGGAGTTCCACAACGTTCCGTCCTCGGGCCTCTATTGTTCAGCCTATACGTTAAAGATTTGCCAGATATACTCCACGGAGAGCACGTTAAACATCTTTTTTATGCGGATGACCTCCAGATTCATCTTCATATCGAAGAGGATGAAATACTGGAGGGCATCGCTCGACTAGAGGAGGCAGCGCGATTGGTTGCTGAATGGGCTGACTCTTCCGGCCTGCGTCTCAACGCCGGCAAGACCAGATCCATCTTCTTCGGCTCGGCAAGTAATGTTAATGAGTTGAGGGAGATGGGTCTGGATGCCGGGCGGAGTGATGATATCTTTCAGCAACACCGTCGTGAGTCTCGGTATCACGCTTGATAGTAAATTCGAGTGGGAACCGCAGATCGACCAAGTAGTAAAGGAAGTCAACAGAGCCCTATATGGTCTGCGTTTCATGAGGGCTTGCTCCACCGAGACTCTTCGCCGAAGGCTAGTCGAAACCTTACTTTGACTACTGCGGTAGTGTATCTTGACGCTACTGAAACACAACGATCTCGACTGCAACGGCTGAATAATTCATATGTGAGATACCTATTTGGCATCGGGAGAGACGAACTATCACTCCGTACAGGGAGCGTCTGTGTTGGCTACGTTCGTACTCGCGTAGACTGTACTTTGCTGCCATACTTATGTATAAAGCCATTAGAATGAAGGAGCCCGAATATTTAGCAGCAATGTTCAACAAGTACCGGCACAGGCCTACCAGTCGGAGTGATGAGAGAGACCTCAACATCCCCAGAGTCAGGCTCAGGGCTACTCCTTTTAGTATCGTGGCGCTAGGCTCTGGAACTCTCTCCCACCCCTCCTATGCAATTCATCTTCATTGTCATCGTTCAAACAACTTTTGACACTTCATTTACTCAAGCTTGACTCCAAAGACTCCCCAATAATTCCAGATGCTTTGGAATGAGCACTTTAAGTAAGAAAGTAGGCTATTTGTTATTTTCGTGACATTAGTAACTGAGTTACCTGATATAATGTAAGTGACATATCACTCTATGATGAAGAGAAGACTGTGAATAGCGCTGACCAAATAACAATTGTTGATCCTTTATGCACTTTTAGCAATAGGTATCGGGTAATTTCTCTTTCTCATCATTGGAGAAAACTTCCATAAGTTGTATGTGAGTAATGTATTGATATTGTTTTTGCCTGCAGGCAGAATAAAGCGTTTATCTATCTATCTATCTATCTAACTCAATCCTCTCACTGGCGTGTATTCACTGTTGTAGTAGCCGTAGTATCAAATTTTAAAATTCTCTTGAACCACATATTTCCACGCAAAATGTTCTGGTCTTTCGATTGGCGTGGTAAAAAATTCGGAATCTTGCCGAAACCAACCCCTACAAACCCCAAAAAAACCTAAAAAAAACTACTATTTTTTGAGAAGCTGGGGGTACGAAAAAATTTGTTCTGAAAAATGCAACAACTTTATCCCCCATTATTATCAACGTAAATCGCTCCCCCTTCGAGTTTCAGGAGCCTTTTCAGGCCTCTGGCGCGTTTTCCGGGCTAGCTCATGATGTGACCGTTGTAGTGCGGATGGGATCAAATTTTGAAATTTTTTGCACCACGTATTTCGACGTAAAATTTTCTGTTCTCTCGATTGGCGTGGCCAAAAATGCTCAATTTTGCCGGAAATGCTCCTAAAAACCCAAAAAACCTACAAAATTACGATTTTTTGAAAAACGGGGGGCACCAAAAAATTGGTTCTGAAAAATGCAACAACTTTGTTTCCTATAATAATTGACGTAATTTGCTTCTCCTCCGAGTTAAACCGCTAATACTGTGTTTTTTAAGCGATTTTCGTGTTTTAATGGATGCCGTCGTCATACGACTTCCGGACGATATTTGAGGGGAAAGGATCCGTATTCCGCATCAAGAAAGCTACAATTTCTGTTTTTCAAACACTTTGAAATCGCCTTTCTAATAGTAACGCATAATTGTGCCATCCGGCGAATTCCCCCCCCCCCCCCCCCCACTGTGCGGCCCGTCAAGCGCAGAGCCCGCACAGATTTCCCGGCTGGCCACGGTATGCGGCAGCCATAATGCCAGGGGACCGGATATAAGTCTGGGGACTTGTGGTGAAGCTGGCATGTGCAGCCCATCAAGAGATCCGTAGGTCTCATCCGGGGAACTCTAGGACTAGGAATCACCGAGCTGCAGCAAAACTCGAATGGGTCCACAAGCCCCTCACCGGCGGATTCAGCTTTGTGCTGGAGGCTGGCCTGACAGCCGGTAGTCGGCTGAGGCTCAGTCATTGTCGGGTCTTACACGCGGTTCGGAAATGGCTGTACTACGACGCAGACTTTGACACGAAACTAATTTTGGATTTCGGTTCATTTCGGATTGGGGAGTCAAACTTCTGTGACGATTTTGGAATTGATCTCCATTCATCTTGCATGCACAGCAACAGAATTATCAATCACATCGCCAAAACTATCACAGAAATTTTACCCTCAAATCCGAAATGAACCGAAATTCAAAATCAATTTTGTGTCAAACCCCGCTACGACGATGCGCTGGCAAGGCTTATCTCTGCCACCGCCCACGGGGGCAACCGGGGTGAGGACGAAAAGACGGGAGACCGGTATCCAAATGCCAATATTCTCTATTCGCTGTAAGGGAAGTGTGGATAATTCTTCTTATCGCGGAAATCCTAATCCGCGTTCGAATGCGGCTTTTTGGGTTGGGTAATGACAAATAATTTAGCTAGCATTACAAAACATGGAGACAGAGGAATACCTTGATAAACGCGGTTTTGAGGAACTGTCGAAGAATATAGAGGGTTCATCTATAACTTATGTTTAGAGAATTGCATACAGGTCTACGTGTCAGTGAATTTGATTAACCATCGAAGCGGGAAAGGGTTCAAGACTGATGGGACGCTATACCTGTCAATTAAATGGCTCAACGTTCAATCTTGGCACTGTAATTTTCTCTCGTCTCAGAAGAGTCTCTTTTCATCATCGCGCAATTTGTCTCGACGCAGGGGATCTCCCGTACACGGAAAGAAACTTCTCGCTCGTCGAATTGGAGCGGGGTTTTCCTCTGCAGAGGTGGATTGAAGGACAGGCTTGATGAAAGAGGATCATTTTTCGAGTATCTCTATGCCAGTAGGCCCGTTTCCGAGCCCGTTTCCCATCAAAGAACAAGGGCGGCGCCTACATTGATATATTAACGGTTTTTTTTGGGGAGACATGTACCGTACTAGAGATACGAAAGAGCCGAAGTGACGAGCAGAACGAACGAGGGGCGAAGGGTCAGCAAGTACGGTGACGATGATGTCGACGGCTGATGCTCGATTCTTGCCCACGGCCACGTCTCATCTCCCGCTCGGCAGGCGTCTCATCAATATCATCGTGAATTCGCTCGCACAACTCGGCGCCTCGCATCACTCGCTTCGTCGAAGTTAGCCAGGGGGGCTCCATCACACGCGGACTGGCCTCATGCGCCTCTGTGTATCTATTCGCTCGAGCGACGTAGCGAACATCGTTTATGGTTATGAAAAGTAACTCCAACACATTCGCTTCCCGCTGTACTCCTGCAAGCTCAATCTCCGAGCGCGCGCCGAGGCAAGGAAGCGGAAAGCGCGCTTTGCGTGCGTAAACTACATCGACGCACTCCCACGCAGCCATCATCGCACGCGCTCATCAGCGAAGAGCCTGCTCGCGCGATAGGGTGGCATTGGCCGTAAGGCTCGATGATGGATCGCTCGAGTATAGCGTACGGCCTGCGAGCCATTTCCATCCTATAGCGATAATTTACGAGGGCCGGGCTGCACGAAGCGTAAAAATTACTGCCGGCAGCGAGTCGCTTCGTGATCGCAACGAATGAGCTATACATAGTGATAACGAGTCAGCTATAGTTGAGGCCACAGGTGCACTGCTCGTCCATAAACTGTAGCAAGATAAAAAGGTGTGATGGCAAGACACGCGAAATAGTTATTCGATATGAGACTCTGTATACTCTGCTACCCTCGTACTCCACTTTCTTGCACCAGCCACTCTCCTCAAGCCCTCCAATTGTGGGTAAATGCACGAGCCGTGCATTTGACGTTGCACAAGCTCCACAGAGATTCCCAACATACGCGACGATAATGGGAAACATTGAAGCGGTGGGCGTATCCGCCCCACATCCGAATCGGGGACAATAATATCGAGTGCAGCCCGACTATACCGCCCAGCAATCTGCGCCTGATAAGTGTATCTGTGTGTATATGCCTGATGCATTTTGCAAGAACTCCCTTGTGCGCTGTGCAGCTGCAGGGATCACTACCGAACGTTATCCGGGGTGAAATTCACTGTCAAACTTTGCCGAAAGCCCTGCTGCGCGCTTCGATTCGCCGAGCCAACGCTGCGCTTCGTTTGGTCGACGTGATTGCAAGCTTGCAGTTCTCCAATACAAAGACGTGAGATTCACTCTCGAGTATTTGTGTTGGAATAGGAAAATACACGTAGTCGGTAATGTGGGCAAGAGGGAATCGGAATAGCGTGCTCTCGCTGACCCGGGCCGTGACGTGTGCGATAATATCGCGCCGAGACTAATTACACTCATTACCGCGCTGGCGCGCTCTTCATCAAGCGGCCCGCCACAGCGGAGCGCCGCTTATGCCACCGCAGCACAAGCCTAGCCGTACACAATGTCGGACAGAGATCGCTCGCGCCAGCACCGAGCGAGCGAGTTGGAGGGCGAAATGGTAATACCGCTGAATCGCTCGGGGGGTTGTTAAGCCTTAGCATGGCAGCCCGAGCACGCACTTAAGACCGCGAAATTCGATGAGTATGCACAGTGTCTCTGTGACGTATTTCGAAATACATATACAGCGTGTAGGACCCTCCCCAGAGAGTCGGGCGATTGCACCTCGACATCGCAGCATGATATGGGAGGGGAAGGATTTCGGGCGGTCGTATGTCCACTCCGAAACTCGAGCCACGCTATTTAAATCTGAATTTTGTAAGTCACGCTGAATGCACAAACTCTTTTCAATTGATCGAAGGTAAATCAGTCTATGCTCGGATCTAGACAGAAGAAATCTTAGATGAGTAATCTATAGATATTGCACGACTCCCGGATGTCACGAGAAAATTAAAATAATTAATCGCCAATTTATTAAGATCTGCCCGTCCGCTTCCCGCATATGTTGATGCTGGTGGTTGCTGATTGCTGATTCGCGATTGCCGATTGGCGATCAGTGATTGGTGATTGGTGATTGATGATTGCTGATTACCAATTAGTTAATCAATTAGTAGATCTATTGTGTCAATTGGTTGATCTATGGAGCCAATGAGATGACCTATTAATTGATATATCGCGTGCATGAATATGCCGATTTATTGAACCAGTATGGTCAATACCCAATTACATTAATAATGAGAGTCTAAGGGCTTTGGACCTAGATCTGGTTGAGACTCCGAGAATTATCTGCTTGTAGCATCGGAAGATGATATTCAAAGCCGCAGTGTTAGCTCATCCGTTAGTTTCCGAGCTGCAAGCTACAACCCATGCATTACAATACACCTATAGATGTACAATTTGTATGAGAAGTTCTACAGAACTTTTAATATTTGGGATATTGAAAAGTGAAATTTTTCTTCTTGTGGCACGCGTCTGGAAACAATTTTGCTGATTAGTAGGGCCTCCTAAATGAGTAGAAAAATACATGCCCACTGGTTTGGAAGGTAATATTCCTGTACTTAATAAAACCATAATTAGCCTTCTGAAATCTGTTGAGCGCGCATGGTTGAATACTTATCCACGCACTCACAACAAGCAAAAGCTACTATTGCAATGTCATAGAAGCGTCCACATGAGCTCGATCACATATGTTTCCATCGATAAAATTTTTGTAATGCTTCTCATTCGGATGACATTCGATGTCAGAACCTGAAAACTGTGAGATATTGTTTGCAATGAGGTGAAGAAGAATGAGCAAAATATTTCAGGGGCCCTCCTTCCCTTTCCCATGCCATGAGAATTAGACCTTTTTCAGTGGGCGCATAGACTTATCCATCAAAGGCATCATTTTTCTTCGGATTTATAGTCTTCTCCGGTGCTAGTTCATCCAAAACGGTCTTTAAATTGAGAGATGAGAGATGGGCAATGGAAGTATGGGAAGTGGGTGATGGAGAATGGGAGTTGGGAAATGAGTGATGGGAGATCGGAGAATGGGAGCATGGGAGATAAAGGCCGAGTCTCCATAGACGCGCTCATTCGGGGCGCGCGCGCTCTCTCCGCGTGCACTCTCCACCCAAACACCGGAGTAGATACCGAATATGGGATTTGAAAATCTTTCGACGAGTGTTCCCTCTTAATTGGAGTATCAAATCGGGTTTGTGAGATGAAAAAACCGACAGTTTATCGCGTAGATCGAACAAAAAATTGATTTGCATCTAATAGAGATCGAAAAATGAGAGACTTGGATCTCGATCGATGTGCTTCATATCACCACCCCCAACTTCTCAGGTTCCCAACTCGCGGCTTATTCAACAATATTGAACATTATTTTATGTTTGCATTGAGACCTTCACCAGAAACTGTGAAATAAGCAAAGCTGTGCGGAATTCTGGTGAAGAAGAAACGAGCTATTGCAAATTCACAGAAGATAACATTTGTGTTACAAAAGTCACTCCTCCGTAAATTTGGGACATCTCGGTCGTTCTTAATCAGGATTTCATACACTTTAGCTCATTATTGAGATTCTGGAATGAGGACCAATGTATAACCAAGATGATGCTGAATATTGCTGAATGGTTTGCAAGTTTGGAACCTGGTGAAAACGGATGCTTATATGAGACACTACCACGCCTCTCATTATTCGATCTCTATTCGATGCAAATCAATTCTCTGGTCGATTTACGCAATAGACTGGCCGTTTCTCTTAATCACAAACCTGATTTGATACTCCAATTAAGAGGGAACACTCGTCAACAGATTTTCAAATCCCATTTTCGCTACCTACTCCGGTGTTTGGGTAGAGAGTGCAAGCTGAGAGAGCGCGCGCGCCCCGAGTGAGCGCGTCTATGTAGACTCGGCCAAAAGGTGGGCGGCAGGAGATGGAATTTGGGAGTTGTGAGTTTGGAGATGGATGATGGGAGATAGAAATTGTAAGATGTGAGTTGGGAGTAAGGTGATGGGATTTGGGAGTAGGGAGATGGTAGTGAGAGACGGGGCCTGGGAACAGGAGTGCGAATGGGCAGGAGTGTATCGTTAATTTCTTTGTTATGAATTGATCAATGCTGATCATCCTAATACGAATATCTTTGATAATATGTAAGATGTGGCCATGTAGGTTATGAGTGGCTGCGTGGGAGGCTCGCTAAGTGCGTGAGTTGGATGTCGGGTGGGTAAGTTTAGGAGTTGGTGAATGGGTGACTAATTGATTGGACTGGTCTCTTGATCTATTTGAACATTATTGAATAGTTATCTGACACTAATCAATTGATTCATTGATTTGTCGTGTATCATGAACCCTTGATCACCAACAATCCTTTTAGAACCATCATCGCTGAACTACAATGTTTTTCTCAAATACCATGTCACGTAAGGTTCACGTAGAAAACTTCAGAACATGTATCGCAATCAGAGTTTCCGATATGGGTCTCTTATCACGTTGATTAATGCTAAGTTTTCTTACATCAGGGGACCCTTTCACTTTATATCACCAGAAGTGACATATCTTCCCGTTTTCGAAAATATTTTGATTCCATTCGACCGGCAAGAAGTTCTTTTTCCTTCCCTAGGCATGGAAAGATTCACGTGTCAACTAATCTTTTTGTGTCGAGAGTAGAATGCATGATATGGAAAAAAAAGGACACAGTTGCGAGATCAGAATGGAAGTGGCATTTTTAATCATGAGGAGAGTCGGTTCTCACATCGATGATGAACCACCAAGCTCACTTCTGCCGCGTCGAGTCATAATGTATGCATTGTATTCAACTTGCCTTGCGGAGCAATAAACTGTACCAGCAACGATTCCCAGGCTGATTCCACGTAGTTCTGGTTTTGAATCTGCTGCCGTGAACTTTTTCGCTCGTTGAACTATTGTTCATTCGCTGCTTTCATCTTGCTTGGATATTTTGTACTCCGGGAAAGTCGGGCAAAAGTGGAGAGGAAAGATAAGTACAAGCTCTTCTAAGCTTAGGCTGGCGATCAGCCATTGTTCTTACCAACTCGTCGAGATCGCTATTCTAAATAGCCTTTAATGAAAAAGTCGAGCCTTCGTATCTGTTGGAGAGATTATTGTGCTCATTCTGCAAAGTCCCTTAGCTTACATTAACTCGGTATTCTTAATGATTCTTAACATGGTGAAATCTTTTGTCACGTGTGACAGAGAATTTTGGCTATCTTTTGTGCAAAGCCCAACAGTACATTCTTACTAGAATATTTGTTAAGCGTCATGTGAAGGAAAGTAAATGAGGATTATAGAGTGATTAATGAGAAATCAGAATCGACTGATAAAAATAGTTTGAGAAGTCAGTCAATGAGCACACTTGAAAGCCTTTCCCACCTAAATCAGAGTCAAAATGAAGGCCTCCGGGTCGGAACGGTATAAGTCCATTTTTTCCATTTCTGGGAAATTTGCCTCAAAGTTTTTTTTCGATAGAAAATTCAAGTAGTCGCTTAATGTAAATGTTCCATTCTCATCATGAAACAAGTGTGTTTTTACGATGTTTCTTGCATGGGGCGTGATAATTTTCAATTTTTTACACTTTTGCTTTCTCTAAAGAGAAAGCTTTGTTTTCGACACAGCAAATTTTTGATCAATTTTTCCATTCAACTCAATATTTTCTTCAACATAATTCATCTTATCACAAAAGTGCTTTAACCATCTTATTCCTCTCGCCAAAATCTAACGATTGTAAGTAATACTTTTCCCCTTATAGTCCTCAAAAACCCCCCAGTGACTCATCTCTCCGGCCCTTTGTCTGTGTATGTGTGTGTGTGTGTGTGTGTATGCATGTTGTTTTTTTTGCGCCACGCTTTCTCTTCTACACTCCACTTCATCGATTTTTGCTTTTCTACAAGTTGTAGAGAATCACTCAGAGATGAGACCAGTGATTTGTCTGGTCTCCTCTCCAAATTGAATCTGATTTAAATGTTTTTTGAGGTAAAATCGCTGAAATTGTGTACTTTCATACTAAAATATCTTTTTCTAACTTCACCTTACCCCAATTTTGATTACCTAGGCTATGGTTTTTTTGGCTCAATCTATCTTTTGGTTAATACCGAATTTCTATTTAAACTCCATCAACGTGAATTTTTATTAAAGAACCAAAATTTCCTACAAAAAAAGCAATTTGAGCATGTTCAGACCTATTCTATCGAAATTCTGTTTTAACCAAATTACGCGCTTTGCTAAAAAAACCTCACTTTAGGTAGCCCAAAACCCCATAACTATCTTCCTCAAAAAAATAATTCACATTTTTAATCTCTTGGTTGATACCGAAATTTCCTAAATTTCTTTAAATATGATTAAAATTCAATTTATCCTCCAAAAATCAACAATTTCACAAAAAACTGCATTTTCATCATTTTCACACCAACTGTATTAAAATTCCGCTTCCTCCAAACGATATATCTTGCCCAAAAATCCCTTCTCTAGATCATCTGAATTCCCCTGAGAGTCAATCTCGTAAGAGTAATTCAACAAATTCTCATCTAAATTTCCCTTTATTCTCATATCTCCTCCCACAATTAATCTATCCACCTTTTCATTAACTAGAGGTATACTTACCCATCACTCTACATCAATTGGTTGAAAAAGAATTTTATCCATGCACTCAAAGTCAAAGTCGGTTCAAAAAGATGTATGAAAGAGTAAATGAGAAATTGTCACTTGAAAAATTACATTCTTGCTAAGTTATCGCACATCTCGCTAAGAAAAAGCTTTCTGCTAATTTCTTTCAGCAGCGTATTTTCTTTTGCATTTCTCAAAACTCGTGTAACTTGTACATCTCGCATCAGAATTACCCTGTCAATCGAAAACTTACACTTTCAGATTTCCATTGCGTTGTTGATGAAGTCCATTTGGATGTTTCTGGTTAGAGCTATAACCACTTGGAATCGTTTCCCAAAGTCACCCCAATTTTCGAAAAGATAGGTACGTACTTCTCAGTTCGTATTTTATGAAATTGAATTATGGTGGAAATACTCCAATATAAAGATGAGTTCGTCGAGCTATTCTGTACGGAGGAGTGGAATCAAGCTCAGTTTCCCTCAACTGGTCCTACAAAGGTCGGGATCACACTAATTTTCTCGAGAGACTTTTTGTGCGTCGAAAAACATAACTTTGAAAGAGTCTGTAATGCTCAAACACGTAGCTCATAGAGATACTCTCGCCGGTGCAAAACATTGCCCATACGTTTCCAATGTGAGGAGAACAGGTATCAGAGCGTTGGATTGATCTGCCTCGCGGACCGCACGTGATAAGAACTCCTTCATCGAATCAAAGTTGTATGACCGGGGAGAAATAGCTTGAACTGTGAGATGTAATTCTAGTTGAGACTCATAAATCAAGCCATAGAAGTATCTCATTGATGAGTTTTTTTTTAATTCAAAAGATCTAATTGTGTTAGTTGGAAGAATGCGAGTTCCAAAAGTCAATCTCATAAAATCAATTTGCTGCATACCGTCGACCAACAGATTCTTGAACATGGGGATTTTGAACTGATCTCTGAATTCGTTACTCACGGTCGTTGAAAGAAACAAGCTCGGCGGAGGATCTTGGAGCATTCGCGAGAGCTTTTTGCCATTGCACGAACTGTATATAGAGCCTCGTTCCAATGTAATACTATGGAGTTCGTGAAGTAATCCAAGTGACTCTCCTGAGCAACGTTCCATCAACGGGACGTCTCGCGAACAGCGTGGCATCGTCAAATTACAATCGGTATCCTTCAATACAATGGCAGTTTCGCGTACACTACGTACACAGCAGCAGCGAGGGCTTCAATGAATTTGTTCTCAATTATGTCTGCTCCCGTGCGTACAACACGAATCCATTGGCATTTGTAGAACAATCAAATTACCGCGCACAATGTATCACTTCCAACCGGTTTATCCAGAGTATGTGCAAACCATTCTTCCACCTCAATGGAGTATTGAAGATTCAGTGAGCAGCATAATCGAGATGGATTATAAACTCCGTCCAACATTGTACGGAGACACGTCAGAGAGAAAGAGATGTATGGTCAATGAATTTCCCTCGTCAATTTGGGTATATATTGTGCATGAAGTGATTTGACACAACAATGATGGCATTTTTCAAATTTGCATAATGATCATCGTGTCGAGATAACGAGTCGAGACGGTCTCATTGAACTCATACTCAAGCACACGCAGCCAAGGACTGTATAGGTCAACCACCCGGACCCCCTATCATCGATGTAGAGTGACGATGTCAAATTACGCTTGAGCTCAGAGCCTGGGACAGAGAGGAAAACGGGGGCTGTGCGGAAGGAACGAAAACGTAACGTTTCAAGCGAGTAAACGGATCAATACTGTAGAAGCACAAAAAAGTTCTCTGTCACCACGCAATCCGGTGGAATGCGTCATTTTCGTATACCGACGACGACGACGACGACGACGACGACGACGAGTGCTGCTGAAAAGAATTTAATTGTCGCGGTCGATGCTCGGCCGAGCGCGGAGCGACACTCTATACTCCTGTATAGAAAACAGGTCCAGCTCGAGCGCACATTTTCGATTGATCGTATACGATGCATGGACACACGCGAGTATGCGCGACCACGAATACGGACGGACGAGGCCCGGAAATTGGCACGCGTCAGCCTCGGCGTCAGCCTCGGCGTCAGCTCTCTCGCCCGATCAATCTACCAGCTCGCTGCGTACAGTATATTGCATACACGGGGGAGAGTGATCGTCGCGGTCGGTCGAGGGGAGAATGGGTCGCCAATCATCTATCTCTCCCTCCAGCTTATTAGGGCGATGACAGATGTAACGCTGTACGCAACACGCACGGTGAGTCTGAAAGGCGCGAAATTTGAAGGTTCGGGAATGAGACTCCTGGTGGGGTGTGATTCTAGGTACCTTCAGAACCATTTCCTAGAAAGAATCACAACTTTTCGTCTGTGCATTTTGAAATGGAGTCATTTTTCGATTTCTCCATTACAAATGAAACATGAAAAATGGCCCCTTTCGCTGTTTTCCGTTTTTTTCCTGATAAGTGGAGAGGGATGAGTTTTATCGAAAAAATGTGGAATAGTTTTTTGTAGATTTTTGAAAATCTACAATATCATGTGCTTACATTTATGAAAAAATTGGATCCGTTTCGGGTGATTGGAACAACTTCAGGAAAAAGTGCAAGGACTTGAAAATCCCCAGCGGTATTCTTCATTCATCTGGAAATTTCACAGTGGCTGTTTCTCGTTTCTAGATATGTAAATGTGAACAGATGGTCCTGTAAACTTTTGAAAGATCTGCGAAAAACTATTCCTTGCATTTTTCGATAAAAGTCAACCCCTCCGACTCATTACGGAAAAGCTACGAAACAGACGAAATCGGCGATATGTGCAATTCTTTACCTATCATTTAAAAAATGACTCCAATTCAAAATCCACCGACGAGAAATTTTGATTATTTTTAGAAAATGATCATGGGCGTGCCTAGAATCACACCCCATGCCAGAAAATTTTCTTCCCGAACCTCCAACTTTTCCGACTTAGAAACCCGACGTGCACGCTTCACTCGAAGTGTGACAGGCAATCTGTATTTTAGCAACTTGACCACCATTCATCGATTCCATAATCTACGCTTGCCGTCGTGAAAATGATACGAATGCTCGGACTCACCGGAATAATTTGCGTGATGGCACTTCGGGCCGTGTTCCATGATCAATCATCACCGTCGCAATCACCAAGTGCTGATCTAACGTGCGCCCTACATTTTCGCGATGTCGTAACGCTGTGGCGACGCTCCGATGCAAACCGATGCGTGCGAAGCGATTCAGGCTGCAGAATTATTCCGTACATCATCGGCTTCTAGATCGTCGCTCGAGAACAATTGGGAGCAAAATGGCTACGTGCCGTCGCGAGCAAGCCGGAGCGAGCGCGGACAGCCCTGTCGATCATGTAGCTACTTCGCTAGGCTCGGATCGGTCCGCGGGAGCATTTTGGCTGTGCACGCCGTCGTATATATATATATATATATATATATATATATATATATATATATCGCACGTAAGCAGCACAAAGAAACTTATTCGCGCGACCGATCAGTTGGAGCGGTGCCCGCCGCTCGCACGCCCCGAGGATCTCTCCGCACGAGCGTACATTTACAACGGGAGCCGCATGCGGCTCGGGACGCCTGCTCCATGCTATCTGAATTCATACATATTATAGTTCATTTGTACCGTTCAGATCACGCCCGAGCAGAGCGATGGTGTACGTAAGATCGGTACGTTAATGCCGTGCAGAGCATCGGAGGCGTGAACGATGATGCGAGCGAGCTTGATCGCGTGCATCCGGCTGGACGAGAGGCTGCGTGTGGCGAGTAGCGCATCCTCATTACAGTCCGCCCGACCTGACATCAGTGATACGCTATGCACATCATGGCGCAAAAGAATTCGCGATAGCTTTCTGCCCGATACCCATTCTCGCTTCCAAGAGATACGAGGTTCGCCTGGCAAATACGTATAAGACCTTAAGAAATATGTCAGCTCTCAACATTTCAGTGATCTGGCCAGGACCAGGCGATCAGTATTGAAAACGAATGGAGTCCCTAGATCGGTCCATTCTTCTCATCAAATTCTCACACGACGTCCCCACTGATAATTTTTGCAATCGATTGAATGTCTCGGAGGTTTCCTGGGGCCTAAAATTATTTTATATATTTAAACAGAATGAATCGATGGCAAAGTGCTACTGAACTAGATCCAGATTCGGCTGCATTTTTATGGACGATCGTACAGCCTTCTTCGGGACCGACGACCATCGGCTCGTCACTGTCACTTATCACCAAAGTATCAATTTCCCCATCAATTCATTTTTGAGCTCGTTCGGATCATAATCTCCATAGAATATACGTTTGCGATAGAAAAAGACGCCCCTCCCCCTGCTCCGTTGATCTTCAATGGTTCAAACCACTCATCGTGATGATAACGAAATTTGATGAACGAAAGAGAATCCCGTTGAGCCAACGCCCGGTGCAAATTTTATCAAACATCCTTAGCATTCACCTATCGATCGATCATTTCATCTAATCTTGTTCTGTCATTCTGATCACTACAAAAGCTGTTCAGCTTGCCCGGGGTCACTGCAAGTTTGCAGTCCCGAGCTAGTAACGGACGCAGAATACTGCCTGCAGTATATCTAGAGTTGACAACGCGTTGGCGTTGTTTGGGAAAGCGCCTTATGATAGCGCAACGCACTGCCTCATCAATATTGATCAACGAGTTTGATATATTGCCGATACTGCCACTTGATATGTCCCCCAATCATACATCCACATGTTAGTGATAGTGAATAAAATGGCCAACATGGGGTTAACGATGCGTGTATTATCGTGGCGTGTTTGAGATCCAGCCACTCACCCTAATTCTCTCCGCATTTGCCCGGGAATCATGCCCGTGGAGCGAGGGAAAACTCCTGAGGGGGGAAAACCTGCTCCGGAGAGTTCGGCACATTTATCATTATACCCTTACGGTGCTCATGCGTCACATTTCGTGAGCATGAACATCGCGATTGTAACATTTCGTGCCTCCCGCTCACGTTGCTGAGGCGTAAGTGTCAATCAATCGATCAGAAAAGTCAGCGAGTCGAGGTTGGTCAGACCGAGATGGGCGGTCATCCATCCAAGTACTAACCGCGCCCGACAATGCTTAACTTCGATGATCGGCCAAGTTGACACTTAGTGACCCTACCAACTGTGGCGGTACCTTTGATTGAATTTCTGAGCGAAAGGAACACGGTATAAAGAACACAGGGATACTGAATCCATATACTATTCAGTATTTGTTACGTTGAAACTTGGTCAACTCATAAAAGCTTTATCTGTCAATTGAACCGATTTGGAATGATTAGAACTCATTAAATTGGTGTATACTCATCAGCGTTGCTCTAAACGAGGCAAATAAGGAGATACCGAATCCGTTCATTTGAATTATCCCCCCCCCCTGAATGCAATCGGATTGAGCAGATGTAACGAAGTGAGACACAATAGATGCGCACCGGAGAAGAGGAGATAGAGTTAGAGCGAGCAGCGGCCGCTGAAACGTGCAGCGCGCGGGCCTATAGCGCTCGCGTTCACGAGTACTTGCTCTTTGGTGCATGACCAAGTCTACTCGTGTGGCTAGTTCAGTTCAGGGAGCGAATCGATCCTATGCCGTGAGTGCAGGCAGCGTTGCGGCATCGGAGTGGCCCAATCGTCATCAAAACTCTCTCTCCCCCGCCCGCCGCGTATATACACTTGATTTCAAATGGCCACTTAACTCTCTCTCTCTCCTGCATTGCTTTGTATATACATGTACGCTATCCAGCTGGATTAGCATGTCTCACATCGAGGCTCAAAACTCTGCGACATCCCGCAACGATGCATTACTCACTCGCTCGAGTCGAGATCACCTCTGTTAGGTGATATACCTACGTGACGATTTCCTCCCGCGCCAGTTTGAGCAGTCGCGATCCGATAATTCTCTACGCCGCTCAGTAGGAATTTTAACTGCAAATTTAAATTATCTTTGTGAGACTCTTTTGTCATCCACTAATACAACTGCTGCCCGATCTGGGTCAAAAATTATTTTTTTATATTCTGTACGTATGCGCGGTGCACAAAGTTGAGGAACTTTCATTTTCATGCACGACTGCCGGTTCGTAGAAGTACGACTGTGCGCAAAATATTTTTACGGTGTGGGCAAAGTCTTGAAAGACGTGATTAAAGTAGAGTCTGTGTCCCAAAATCGATTGAGCGATCGTTTTGACATTTCTAATTTTGTCCCGAGTATAATAGTCGATTACGTATTACGAGAGATAATTTGAAAATTCGAAATTTTGCGGACGCTCGCTCATGCATGCAAAGCGCATGCGAAATTTTGGTTGAACTCTAAGTTTCATACAAAAAGTTCTCAAAATTCATTCATTTTGATTACGCAACAAGTTTCTTTTTTCACAAATGGACTCATGTTATAGATTTAATGTACCGAAACAAATGATGTCTGGATGGTGGTCACACCATTCCAGCAATCTCATTAGTGAGAGCATGGAATTAGTGCAACTCATGATAAGGTGTTCAAGAGATGCTAAAATAATGCTACTTTGAGTTCGTAGAGACGTACTCACAGTATAAGTGATGTAATTCACGTTTTGAGTATATGTGAGATTCTTTGTTGAAGTATTAATCAATCTTCACCATAAGGCGATAGAGAGAGTACAAAGTCAGTGCATAGCCATTGGTCGATAATCTAAAGTTGGATAGATACGCTTGTTCAAAAAATCTTCTATGGACAAATTTGTATTTTCGTACTTTTATTAAACTTGATTCAATATCATGATAGAATACATTATATTTACTTTTCTTCCAAATCACTACCATTCAAAAATCTCTGAAAACTTTTGGAAATCCTAGTATGCAAGATCCCAGTCCGCGGGCCTTTTTTTCGCGCGAATCGTTTTGTCGAAACTTGACGAAATCTCTCAATATTTATGAATTTCTTCAGTAATATACAAATTTCAATTGAAAGTACATCGAGGTTTAAACTAAACTTTGGCACGAAGCTTTGCTCAGATTAGAACTTGCTGATAGCTGATTATTTTTTTAAAACCATATTCAGAATATTTTCTCAGTCGGGCTTCGCCCCCTGCGGCCCCTGGACCCCGCCCGCCACCCTTCCCTCCCCCGATCACATATGTTACAGGGATAGTTCCAACTTTGCGCACAGTGATATCAAAAAGCATCGTAAGCAACTCGGGCGCAATGTTCCGCACTCGTTTCCGAAAATTCGTGCGTTTACGTTATATACAAGACTTTTGCACACAGCGCAAATGACTTTGCGAATCCCGCAGAAGTTACAACTGTGCGCAAAAGTCGCTTTCACGCACTCTTTTCGGAAACTTGTGCGTAAAATTTCTTTGCACCCTTGTTACTTAATATACACTGTAAAAACTTGTTCCGAAAAACTTCAACCTACTGGTTGAACGCAAAATTAACTAGTCTGGTTGAATATTCAACCGATGTGGATTATCACAATATGTTCGTGAGGTTCCTGCATATCAGGTTGCTTATGAGTGGCGGGTAGGATATGGTGGATGGTTCTGTAGGTGGATAAGGATGGATGGGGTGGGATGGATGGGATGGATGGATCGATGGATGGATGATGGATGGGATCGATGAATGGATCGAAGAATGGATGGTGGGTGGATGTATGGATGTATGGATGGAGTGATGGATAGTGGGTGGATGGATGGATGAATGGGTGGTGGGTCCATCCATCCATCCATCATCCACCCATCCATCATGCATCTATCCATCCATCCGCCTGTCCACCCATCATCCGTCCATCCATCCATCACCGGATATAATTGCTTGGATGGAAATTGAACCAGCTGGTTGAAATGTTGGTTGAAAATTCAACCAATTTTTTACAGAGTACTCTACAATATGCTTAGATTAGTGGTTATGTCCATAAAAGTGACAAATTATCTAGAATCGATGCAAATGGAACTTGAGCCGATTCTCGATGATGGTCCCAATCGCCATCAAGATTACCAATGAATCCGTATGAGTAGTTCCGCGGAAATTTCGATATTTTGGGGGTCGATAAAGTGCCAGCCGTAAATCTCACTTCCGAAGGTTCTGGGTTGTATTCTTTAACTTCTTGAAACATATGGAGAACGAATTAACTTGCGCACGAGTATCGATATTCTCACATATCGGTACCATGAAGATAACACAGATAACGCGTCAACATCACACGGATCTGACATTTTTGAGCAACACACGGATCTGACATTTCGCCACTAAAATTGATCTCACGGCCGAACGGTTTCAGCTACAGCTTCGAGGTTTTGCAATTGTGGTTTGACTATTAGATTTTTTGGGAAAAGTGAATAGGACCTGTGGAGTCCCGCGTTTAAGGGTCGCACTAATACCATACGGAACTGACATTTCGCCACTAAAATTGATCTCACGGCCAAACGGTTTGAGCTTTAGCTTTGGGGGTCTGGGATTCTGATTCGACCATGAGGCACTTTAACAATAATAACAGACAAGGCGCCTTATGACCATCTGGAATCCCTTTATCAGGCTTGCCAACATGATATCAAATCAGGGCTGCCAACTTGACGAGGCAAATGTCCCTAGGCGAATGTAAAAGTCCCTAGATTTGTTTTGATTGTGCGTATATATTTATTGATGGGTTGGTGAATGGGTGGATGGGTCGGTGGGTCGGTGTGTGTGTGTGTGTGTGTCTATTTTTGTGTCTTGTGTTTGTGAGAATGTGTGTAGAATCCTTTTTTGTGAGGCAGTCCAGTACACGTACACTTACTAGACGAATATAATGAATATATCCACATTTTACGGCGTGCTGTCACCGGCTCGAGGATATGGATTTGTGTTTGTGTGTATGTGTGTCTATTTTTATGTCTTGTGTTTGTGAGAATGTGTGTAGAATCCTCTTTTGAGAGGCAGTCCAGTACACGTACACTTACTAGACAAATATAATGAATATATCCACATTTTACGGCATGCTGTCACCGGCTCGAGGATATGGATTTGTGTTCGTGTGTGAGTGTTTGGAATAGAATTTAGATCGCTTTTGGAGTGGGATGAATAAGGAATAAAATGGATGGTATGAGGAATAGAATGAATGGGATAGAATTGATTTGAAATGGTGGTATTTCGGAATTCCTCGGAAATTACCTGTCAATCTTAAGAACTAAAATTAATGGGATAAAGAGAATTTTCTCTCAATCTTCTGTTGTTGTGGGGAATTTCTCTTTCCGTTGTTCAAGTACATTGAAAGTTCTCCGAGAATTTCCAAATATGAGCTTCTTTGATGGAATTTAGAATGAATTTTTATGAGTTGAGACATCTCATCTTTGATTCATGTTGTTGTGTATATCTTGTCGGTAGTTTGATAATTGGGAAGTATTTTCCGTGGAGGTTATTGTTCACGTCACAAGGACCGAAAGAGACATGATCAGATGAAACTGACACGTATTGGTTACCTTACCGGACCAAGGGACGATGTTCAGATCAAAGGAAATCCAACGATTTGATTCCGTGAAAATGTGTTAGTGTAGAATGTTGTATCATGAAATATCCTTGTGAGTTACGACGAACTGACATTTACAGTAGCTCAGCAACATACATTTGTAATCAGTCATACTCAGAGATGAAAGTCTCGATCTCTATGTGAGTCAAGGCATCATACAAATTTGTTGCAACTGGTAAATGTAATCTGTCGCAATCATTGATATTATTAATGTTATGAGTGATTTCTGTACATGATCCATTCATGGGGATCAAATTATCGAGGGAATGAGTTTTTACAATGGGTGGAAAATGGTTTGATTTTTTAGGAATTTTGAAACTGTGGTATTTTGGAATTTCTCGGAGATTTCCTGGGAATCTTAAGAACTAAAATTAATATCATAAGGAGAGTTATTTTCCAATCCATTTGTTGTTGTGGAAAATCTCTTTCTTCGTCGATCAGGTACATTAAAAGTTTTCCGAGAATTTCTGAATATAAAACTCTTCGATTGAAATTCGAAATGAATTTTTATTAGTTGAGACACAAAATCCTTGACTCATGTTGTAGTGTACATCATGGCAGTAGTTCGATTATTGGAAAGTGTATCTCGTAAAGGTGTGGCTTTACGTCACAGGGATCGAGGGATACATGATCAGATGAAACTGACACGTATTGGTTACCTTCACGGACCAAGGGACGACGTTCAGATCAGAGGAAATCCAACGATTTGATTCTGCGAAGTTATGTCAGTGTGAAGTGTTGTTTCATGAGATATCTTTATGATCAACGATCAAGTTACATTAACAGTAGCTCGGCAACATTCATTCGCACTCTGTCGCACTCAGAGATGAGAAACTCAACCTCCTCATGAGTCAAGGCATCGTACGATGTTGCAACTCGTGAATGTAATCGATCGCAGTCATCGATATCGTTAGAGTTTTGAGTGATTACTGTATATGTTCCATTTTTGGGGATTATGTGTTCGAGGGACGAGTTCATATGATCGATGGAAGATCATACGATTTTCTGAGGAAATTTAGAATAGTGGTATTTCGGGATTCCTAGAAATTACCTGTGAATCTTAAGAACTAAAATTAATGGGATAAGGAGAGTTTTTTCTCATTTTTTGTTGTTGTAGGGAATTTCTCTTTCCATTACCTAGGTACATTAGAAGTTCTCCGAGAATTTCCAAACATACGCTTCTTTGATGAAATTTGAAATGGATGTTCATGAGTTGAGATATCTCATCTTCGATCCATGTTGTTATGTTTATCGTGTCGGTAGTTTGATAATTGGGAAGTATTTTCCGTGGAGGTGTTTCTTCACGTCACAAGGACCGAAAGAGACATGATCAGATGAAACTGACACGTATTGGTTACCTTACCGGACCAAGGGATGATGTTCAGATCAAAGGAAATCCAACGATTTGATTCCGTGAAAATGTGTTAGTGTAGAATGTTGTATCATGAAATATCCTTATGAGTTACGACGAACTTACATTTACGGTAACTCAGCAACATACATTTGTAACCAGTCGTCTTCAGAGATGAAAGTCTCGATCTCTATGTGAGCCAAGGAATCATACAAATTTGTTGCAACTGGTAGATGTAATTTGTCGCAATCACTGATATTGTTGATATTATGAGTGTTTCTTGTACATGTTCTATTCTTGGGTATCATGTTATTGCAAAGATGAGTTTCTACAATGGGTGGATAAATGATTCGTTTTTTTAGGAATTCTGAAACCGTGATATTTTGGAATTTCTCGAAAATCACTTTTGAATTTCAGATGTTCTAAAATTAATGCGACAGAGAAAATCATTTCACAATAATTCGTTTTTGTAAAAAAATTGTTGTTTCTTTTCGTTGTTCATGTACATCGGAAGTTTCTTGAGAATTCTCAAATAAGGTCCTGTATGATTTGAAGTTTGAAACGGATTTTCGTGAGTTGTAACACATTCTCCCTAATTTTTGTTATTGATAATACTTCAGTGGTTTTAAAATACGATAATTCCGTCGAAATCTTAATAGGATGAAATCTGAAAATTCTCAACGATTCCACGGGATTCTTAATTCTAAGGTTTGGGGGCTCAAAAAAGACGTACATATGTAGTCATAAGGTATTTGTGGGGATCTTCATTTTTGCTAAAAATATCTCACTAACCTGTTAATCCCCAAATGGTCCTCTGTCGATCCTCGGCAAGTACTTTTCGAAATTTGATTCAGATCATGAGTAATAAGACACAGAAGGATGGAGAAGGTAGTGGGATGGGATATAGAGAAAATATATAATGCTTTTGATCAATTAATTTACAGTTAATGATACATTCATACAATCATCTTTCGATTTTTCTTGTGACTTATTCTATTTCATTATAAATATATTATGACTCAAATAAGAACAGATATTTAAAAGGATGTCGCATGGTTATATTGTGGTTCCGGAAAGATCTGAAAATTTTTACACATCATCATCAATCGGCTTTCTACAATTTGTTCAATTGATTGATGTGAATTCGGAATTTACTTCAAGACGTTTACTAAAATGGGCCTTTCCGTTGAGACACGCGAGTCAGCTGATATGTTCGCCGTTGAACACAATCTCATCAAATGAGTCTACCGGTAGAACCGAGTATACAAAACAATTTACGTGATTCTATCCGCGAAATAAACGAGTTAATTATGGTAATAAAATAATATGAATGAAAGTAAAATATAAAACAAATGTCGGGTAGATTATTTATGATAGAGAAAAAGAGGAAGAAACTGAGTTTGAATTAATTATAAATCCTCAACGAGTCGATTCATTCTGAATCTTAGTTGAAAAAAAAGTGTTAAAACAAAATTTCATATATGAATATACGACTCACCACTCCATCTTTTCAAAATTGCCGTTGAATAACTTGTGTCTCGATGAATCATGAAAAATGATGTCTAGAGTCTTCTTCCATGTCTTGATGAATTCTCTTTTGACTGGGATCTTTGTTGTACTGAAAGTATCTTCATTCCCTGGACACCTGTAACATATAATGAAAACAACAATGATTATTTGTCTTCTTATAGACAGTGTAAAAAACTGGAAATTAACTATTAATGTAAGCAAAGTGTATAAAAAAAACTTTCTGAATTTGAAATACTACTCACCACATAATGAGTGTGTGTATCTTTAGAGACATGTGAGAAACTAATGATCACTTTCATTATTGGTGGATGACCGATATTGAAATTATAAAAATGTTATTAAGAATTCAAGTAAAATATAAAACTTACCCGAATATTTTGATGTGTTAGATGCAGATATTCGTGTAAATATATTACACCGTTGTTCATCCCCACTTATCCATGTGTTCGCACCGAGGAGCCCCGACAGACTGCCACACGTCGAGTTGTTTCGCGGCACCAAATGCCTTCTGCCCACTCTTCTTTCACCATCATATCTTCTTTCTATTAGCAATGACCGACGCCACTATCACATATAAATGTTACTATTATATAACGTATGACGTAACATACATACACAACTAACATTACATATTCTATGATATGACGTCAATATTGAATATGAATGTTGAATACGAATGACTTACCTCTTTCGTTCTTCTTACATATTCTCTGGAAGACAGAATATAATTGGCTGCAGAATACTTGTGCATATATATATACTGCACCGTTATTCACCCCAAGCTACCCACGTGTTCGCACCGAAGAGCACCGACAGACTGCCATTTGCCAAGTGGTTTCGCGGCATCAAATACCTTCCCCCCACTCTTCTTTCACCATCAGATCTTAATTCTATTTGGCGTACAGGTGTGAGGAGATAGAGTAACAATGACTGACGCCAATGAAGGGGCGCGCAACATTGAGCACTTCCCTACTCCTGGTGGCGCCAGACGTCTGAGTATTTCCAATGTGCCTTCGTTGTCAAGGAGCAGAGGTAAAGAACACTGGCGCCACCAAACAAGCGCGTATGTCTAGACATCCCCCTCTCCTTTGACCGATGAACGCGTGACGTATTGTGACGCGTCGTTGCAATGAAGAGAAGGGGTAAACGAGACAAGCGCTAACGAGTGGAAGCATAACAGTTTACCGATTATTTATTAGAATTATTTTATCATAATTTACCAACGAAAAGTCAATAAGTGGTAGGAAAGAACATTTTTCGTTATCAAAACCAATTAAGACCATGACTTTTAAGTCGGAAAAGTAATCAAAGAACATAATTTGATAGCTTTTTCTTCATCTTATCGGTGTTTCATGGAAAATTAAAGTAATTCCAAATCTAGGAGTAATTGCTGTTTTGATGGAGATATTCGTGTTTTATTCATTTCAACAAATCCTATATAACAAGCCATCTCTGGTCTGAGACGTGGTTGTTTTCAAAAGGAAGATTTGTTGAATATGCAAGATCTTATATTATATTTTGTTTTGATTCGCTACATATTTTTCTTGATTAAAACACTCACCTCAAAAACGAATCCCATTTGATTTACAAAAGCATTTTCCAAAGCCAATACGCCTGTCTGAAGCAATTACAAGCCGAGCAACGCGAGGCAATACGCTAGTTGAATAAAAGTGACTAGGACCTTTGAAGTCTCGGTATTAAGGGTCGTTTTAGCACCACACGGAACTGACATAAAAATTTAGCAAAACTAAATTTTCGCGGAAAAGTACTCCCCAAAGTGTAAAAATCAACTTCTTATTCGATACATGGGGGATGGAAAAGTTGCGCCTGGCGATTGACTTTGAGGAGAAATTGGTACAAAAGGCCTGAAGTCAGGGTAATTTATTTCTATTGAGAAAAACTGAGCGAGTGAATTTCTTAGCAAAACAGCCCCACAAACTGTACGTGATCAGCACAGACACAAAAAATGATATTACTTGGGCTCTTATAGTAATAAGATTTTTCGCTGAGTGCCATTGATTTTGATTAGTTTGCCCACCCGAATCCCTACCGACCCTTTGGGTGGGGCTACTTACTTGCAAAGACGGAAAAAAGGAAGAACAACATCACTTGGACCTGACATTGTCACCTTTTTTTTGATGATAATATTTTTTCTTCCTCGCGGCACGAAAGTACGTTCTTCCGTGCCTCATTTCGGTCACGAAAGAGCGACTTTTGCTGCCGGCGCAGCGCTCTGATCGGCTGTCGATTTTCGCTGCCTCTTGGGGCCACTGCTCCCAACGTATGTGCGATGCAATGGGAATGCATGCAAAACATACACGAGAGACATAACCTATAGAGGTTATGTTTACCACTGTGTATTTGTGATGATAATATAATTGGACGGACGGTATCTCTCTGATGCAGATATAAGTACCGCTGCTGAGAAAAAATTTATAATGGGATGATTATAGGGCAGGATTTTTCACTTTAGACGACATGAATGAAATTTAATAAATACGCAACGACAAGAATTTTGGGCCATGACAAGCTAGGAAATACCAACACAACTCTGTTTCAAAACTCACAGGCTGAGCATGATAATAGCATTCATCATCCATTCAAATTTTTCGCGATACATTTTACTTCGTCATTTTTCTGCTTGCGTCCGCCCTGACCAGCAAAAGCTCGGCTGACGCCTCGCTTTCGCAAAAGTCGGGCGGACGAGCACATAACATTACAATTGCAAGTATACAGCTATAGCTGATCTACAACAACATATGTAAACATATGTGTTGGAAGAGCTGCGAGATCGTCTGCTCTAGAGCCACCCCTTCAAAATCGCGAGCAACTGCAGAAGAGAGGTTAAATTTTTATATTATTATAATCATTAAATTTTGATGTACTTTCAGGCCGCGAGTGAGAAAAATAGTATACAGCCCACGGCAAAGAAGTGAGATGCCCGTGACTGTGTGATATCAATGCCTCGGCTTCGCCTCGGCATTATCATCACACAGTCACGGAAATCCAACTTCCCTGCCTAGTACAGTAATATACTATTCGGTAGCCTTGGATAAAAAAACTGATGATTGCGCCAGGAAGAGCACAAAATTACATCATAATTGGCTTTTTCGACTTTTTTCGCAAGCGTTTCAAGGGTTCGTACAAGCAAGCACACATTCTTTCAAAGTTTTCACGGAGATGCTCATATGCCAGAGCCAGGATTCTGAAACGCAGATTGTGTTCAGGCGTACTCATCACAGCCGGCATCAATTTATTCGATTGCAACGTGACCAGCATTCAAGTGACATCTGTGATTTTTTTTTCTTACAAACTTCACGTCTGCATTCACTGGTGACAGAGTCATCTCGAGGTCAAGCAGAAATTTGCAATAACCGCTATCAAGGATTCACAACGAGCCCTGATTTGAAAAAACCCCAGGGATGATATAAGAACCTTGAATATCCTATGAAAATTCTCTCAAAGATCAAAGATCATTTGTATATAATTATAACGACGGTTGTGCTCTCTCAAGGTCTCACATTGTCATTTTGATTACATCCTACCCTTTATTATCATACCATCAAGAACGTGCAAGGTCGAAATCGAAAGTTGAAACGACATCAGAGTTGATTACCATTCATTTCGGGAACGCAATTCTCACTCTAAACAATAGTGTCATGCCGATCTTTTGTTTTTTCAAGCTAGTAGCTGTAATATCATACTCGATGGAATGAAGAGAGAACCGCAAAGCATTTTCTGAATAATCAGGAATGACGGGAAAAATTGAACAATTACCGTATGCGATGATTGGCTGGCGTATGTACTTAGGGCATACGCGATGAATGGAGAATGAATGAGGGCCGTGAAATGTGCAGGTACTGCGGCAAACCCGATTCTAGCACATTGAATACAAGCCGTCGTGCGCGAGCTCAACGTCATGATGCCTATAGCTTCGTGAGCGCGTTGTCTTGGTATTGGCGTGGATTAAAGTTATGGATGGGCTATGGGCACGCTAAGCTACTGTTGGCACCTCTAGGTCACCCCAAACCGCAGTGCCGCTCTCTGTGGTGGCGTCTGTCAAGATGTGTATGTGTGTACTTTTGATAGCTTCGCGCGTGCTCGCGTTTTGCCTTGTGCTTGTAGTGGGAACGCGATAGCGAGCTCAACGCGACCTCGATGCAGATGTACATTCTTTTCAAATGCAAAAATATTTGGACGGCCCCGCATCGGGTCAACTTCGAGATGCAAGTACTTCTTTTCAAAGTTTCTGCATCTGAAAATTTCGGGAATCATATGAAATCCGACTGGAGTAGGAAATTTCTTGATCCAATAGTAACGCTGATGGTTCGAAGTAGTGAAAGTTCTCAGATATAGTTGGGTGATCTACAAAATCTGATCTTGATGTGAAATAATCATCTTTATGTCACAAAGATTCAGAAATTGATATAATAAGTATATAATATAGAATCACACTTACAATTTGATTGATCTTACTGTGTTATTTTGCCGTTCTGCAAGGACAATTTCTGATCGTCCTGTGCAAGTGCTTACTCCTTACAAGACTCAAAGCTTTCTATAGTTGACATTCTGTTGGTGAGCAAGCCCGAACTCGGAAGGAGCTGAGCGATGATGAGTCAATATCAAACTCAATGACGCTGCATTCTTTGATGGGCCCTGAACGACGAATAAAGGGGCAATGAATCTTATACAAAGAAAGTTTCCCTCGTCATCCTATTAATTAGATGATACATCAAGTTCATCGATTTCGTACATATTTTCGGCCGTCTTGTCATTTGATCAGTATTCTATACCCAATATTCTCGGTAGGCTTTAATTGTGCTGACTCATGATACATATTGTGGAAAAAAGTTCCAACCACAGTCCTGTAGCGATTCAATCCTCAGAAAGATCTGAAGTTACTCTTCTATCATGGGAGATATTCACTGTGACGAATCTGCCATCATTCAGGGAGATAGATGGCTTAAATTTTGCATCAAAGAAGCTCATTGAAAAATGGCTGATTTCACTGATGATCCATCAGTGCGTATTACACTCATTTCCCAAGTTTCGATTTTCTTATGGGCTCACGCTTGGATTATTCTGATTCAATGAATATTAATAACTTCTCCGGGCAGGGTTGTGGGTACCCTAGTAGTGCCACGCGAACACGAATTCCCAAACTGAATAACCTATACTGAATAATTCGAGTGACTCCACGATCGCGTTGGTTTCTTTCAGGGGTCCTTGTTGCATTTGAAGTATGTGAATAACATCCTCTCGAAATAATTGGTTTGGGGGCAGTTTCTACAAATTTTCTACAGTGACGGTAAATAACTGCTGTACAAGTGCGACCCATCCAAGAGTGCCACAAACACGGAAATATCCATTTGAATTGCGGGTAAGCGCATACTAAGGGGAATAGCCGTGAGCAACCTTACTGAAGGATCAGATATGGCTCTATGGCTTTACGAACTTAACTAATATCCACTCGAAGGTACAAAGATACGGTAACATTGTTGCGGCGTTATATTGAATCAATAGTCAGTAGTGAGCAGGTACAAAAAATTGTGAAATTGCTTTTATTCTTTTGAGAAAAATATGATATGGAATCGTCTATGAGAGTTCGTTGATAAAAATTTTCAGAAGCCATTTTCGCGAGCATTTACGAATTTGCAACAAATTACCAAGTTCCACGTGCGAGGATCCAAAATATCATGAAAATCGGAGCGCCGGGAGTAGAGCGAGTCGCGTTTCAAGACAGGTCCAGATATCTGTAAGAGTAGCATAGTGAATATTATTATTATTATTATTATTATTATATATTAATTTGAGTGACAATTTATCGTCCGGAATCACTAGATTTTCCCCTAGATGCTCCAATCTTACCGGGAAATCACTAGATTTTCCCCTCAGATTGCCTAACTTTACCTTAAAATCACTAGTTTTCCGAATATCAATTACCCTTTTTGAGAAATCACTAGATTTTCCCGTATATTGTCTAATTCTACCTTAAAATTACTGGTCTTTTGTCTATATCGATTACCGTTTTTTGGAAAATCTCTAGATTTTCCCATATATCTACTACTCTTACCTTAAGATATATATTTCTCCTATATTTTCCTCTAATTTGACTCTTACACCTATATTGATATACCCTTTCCTGGGGAATCACTGGATTTCCCCGTATATTGACTTAACCTACCTTAAAATTATTGGCTTTTCTCTATATCGATTACGGTATTTTGGGTCTACTGGGATATTTCATGTCATATGATAATGGATGAATGAAACGGAATGATTTACGCCTCACCCTCCTCAATGGAAATGGATTCTTCCAAGACATCTGCACCGTGAGGCGGCTTAGCTGCGTACTGGAATTCATTCCCAAATCAGCGATCATTGGCGTGATGAGTAAACAAGGTGAATGAATGGTGGTGATGATGAAGCTATGATGGAGTGCATGAATGATGAACGAAATGTGGAAAATGAGATGAAGGATGGAATTGAGTGAATGATCGCAGATGATGAAATGGAGTGAGCGATCGCAGGTGATAAAATGGCGTGTTGATAATGATGATGGTTAGGATGTTGATGATGATGATAATGATGATGATGATGATGATGATGATGATGATGATGATGATGACGACGACGACGACGATGATCATGATGATGATGCTGAAGATGACTATCATGATGATGTAGAGGAAAAGTGATGAGGTGATGCGGTGTGGAGAAAAAATGAGGTGAATGGATGAAATGTGGTTGTGAAGGAGCGAAGTGATGCAGTGTGGTGAATGAAAGAAGAAAGTTGACGGGGTGGATGGAAATTAATGGAAGATGATGAATATGAATGTCATGCCATGTGATATTAGATGAAAGAAATGAATTGATTCACGCCTCACCCTCCTCAATGGAGATTAATTCTGCCGCAACATCTGCGCCGTTAAGCGACTTACCTGCGTACTAGAATTCATCTCCAAATCGGCGATCATTGGCGTGATGAGTGAATAAGGTGAATGGATGGTGGTGATGATGGAGTTATAATGGGATGAAAGAATAATAAATCATTGGCGTGGTGGTTTGATGAGGTTAATGAATGGTCGTGATGGAGGTATAGCAAAAGAATGATGATGGAAGAATGGAGTGTATGATGATTGAATAGTCATGATAATGATGATGATGATGATAATAGAAATGATGATAATGATGAAGATGTGATGATCATGATGAAGATGTAATATCATGAGTCATTTGGTAGATTTTTCGTCCTCGATGGTTAATATACAAGTTGATTGTTTGGTCTTGTCGATCTTGAAGGACAGTCCCTCAAGATCGACAAGATCAAACAATCAACTTGTATGAAGATGTAATGATTATGATAATGAGGTTTTATGTTTGCCTCGCCCTCCTCAATAGAGATAGATTTTCATCTCTAAATCGGCGATCATCGGCATAATGAGTTGATGAGGTTAATGAATGGTGGTGATCGAGGTATGGTAAGAGGATGATAATGGAAGAATGGAGTGGATGATTATTAAATCGTGTGTTGATGATGATGGTGATTATGATGATGATGATCATGATAAAGATTATGATGATGTTCAGAAGTAGGATGATGATGATTGTGATGGTGTGAAGTAAGAGTGATGAGATGATGCGGTGTGAAGAATAAATGGAGTAGATGGATGTGGTGATGTTATGAAAAAGGGAAATGATGGACTGTTGTAAATGAATGGAAGAAGTTTGCGTGATGGTGAATTAGCGTGTTGATAATGGTATAAACGGATTTTATTAGTCCCTAGTGTCCCTAGAAGGGGGTCGAGACACGGTGTTTTCAGTCCGCCATGTTTTGCCCAAGTCCCGTGTTATTTACTATACCTATATCGACGAAGTCAAAATATAGATATAGTAAATAACACGGGCTGGGCAAAGTATGGCGGACCATTTGTCTCGACCCCCCTCTGGGGACCCTAATTGGTCCATACCATTACTCTCTACGTTTCAACTCGTAGCAATATCGTCACTCGCTAATGCTCGCTCCGTTCTGTGTTATGGAGATATGAGGCAATCAGGTGCCCAAAGATTCTTCAGAAAATAGTTTTTGTTATATTTCAAAATGGTGGAAAATTGGTATTCAATAGTAACGTATGTAAAATGATCAGAAACAAAAGAAAACGAGAGATGGTGTGGAAATATTGCATTCATTTTCTTTGATATATAACTCATTTATCATATGGATATATTGGAATGAACGCATATTCTCTCTGTCGAGAATTCCCAATGGATGTGGATAGAGGTGGCACAATCTTCTCGATAATTTTACATACATAATTATTGAACCAATTTTTCACCATTTTGAAATATAGCAAAATCTTTTCTTCTAAAGAATCTTTGGGCACCTGATTGCCTCGTTTTTCTATAGCACAGAACGGAGCGAGCGTTAGCGAGTGACGATATTGCTAGTGTCTTCAGATTACAAACTAGAAGGTTGCCGACTCAGCCCCCCCCCCCATCACGGGCATATAGTGCATATGAGTAATTTCGTGAGAACTCTGAAATAATGTGTGCCCGCTTGCACAAACCCTTAGAACGCTTGGGAGGAAAATCGTTCAAGACATTTCCGACGTATTTTTCGGTGTTCTTTTCTGCGCGATCGTTAGTTTTTCAGTTCAGGACTGCCAAGAAAAATTATCATCGAAATAGTGGTCAAAATGTCTGTTCCGTGCGCTGTGGTTTTTCTTTTTGTTCGGACATTTTGAGTGTGGAGCGTCACGGCGACACTCGTTCAAAACTCAGGCAAGCAATTTTATCAAATTTCATGGTATTGAGCATCAAATCTCACAGCCACATCGCTGTGCACGTACATTTTGTGACGCAATTTTGCTTAAATTTTACTCGCTCAGTTTTTCTTCAATAAAAGTGATTTTGCCTAATTTCAGGCCTTTTATCGCTAATTCATTCTTGAAGTGAATCGTCAGGCGCAACTTTTTCATGCCTCAGAATTCCGAAAAAATTGATTCTCACACTTTGGGAAGCGCTTTTCCGCGAGCTTTAGTCTTGTTCCCTTTTTTTGGTCAGTTCCGTGGGGTACAAGTGCGACCCCCTTAAGCGCGAGGCTACAGAGGCCCTATTTAGTATTTCCCAAAGTATTTGGTATTCAAATCAAAACCCTAAGACCTCAGAGCTGTAGCTCAAACCGTTCGGCCGTGAGATCCATTGTAGTGGCGAAATTGTCAGGTGTCCGTGTGCTTCCGGAGGAAAAAATGTCTTGTTGAAAGTCTTGCTATTAGTTTTGCAAAAGTCTAGCTCGAAATCTTGTATGTAAGACTCAGCATTACTTTCAACAAGACTTTTATAAATAATCTTGAAGTAAGAAAAAAGTTTTGGAAAAAGTCTGGAGGAAAGTCTTGAAGAAAGTCTTGAGAAAATGAATTAGGAAAAAGTCTAGGAGAATGTCTAGAAGAATCGGGTAGATTGTGAACGAGTCGTAAACGCGTCGTAAATGACGTCGAACGTTATGTGACAGTCACGTATCTATACAGTGGAAGTGTACGTATGCGTAGGAGATGCTAATAATAGCATTGAAATTGGCTGAAAAAGCCAAAATGTCCGTTAAAATCAGAACAAAATGAGAAAATTGGCATTATCAGGAATGTCTTTGGGAATCTGGGAAACTTGCTCTTGTCTTCGTTCACCATACATAGAGTTAAAATTCAAGGGGATGCTCGAACAAAAATCAAAAACGAGAGAATAAATGTCTCTTATCTACACACTCGTGTAAATTTATAGTTGAGGAACATGATTACATTGGCTTTCTGCTTATGATCCGAGACCATGGTTCTACGATAGTCTTCATCGTAATCGAAATTCGTCTTCTTCCACACGTCCTCATCTATTTCTCACCTGTTCAAAATTGGATAGATTTAGAGCCAGGGAGATCTAGTTAACCCACACACACTTGATTCCAAAAAGCTTGTGGTCAAAACAGGAGTTCATTTCAAAATATTGAATGTTGTTCAAGTACTCATCGGCTAGACTTTCTACTGTACATATTCGTGACCGTCTGATAACGCTCAACGTCATTCATGACTCGCTCACAATCTGCCCGACTCTTCTGGATATTCTTTTGGACTTTGTCCTAGATTCCTTCCTAGACTTTTCCCAAGACTCTCTCCAAGACCGTCCTCCAGACTTTTCCCGAGACTTTTTCGTGACTCCAAGATCATTAATAAAAGTCTTGTTGAAGGTATTGCTGAGTCTTATATACAAGACTTTTGTTTCAACGAGACTTTCTTTTCCCCCAGACTGATCAAAATATCAGGTTTCGTACGACGCTACCGTGTTATGCGTGTTATCCTCATAGTACCGACGAGTGAAAATTTTTTTATCCGTGCGCGAAATAATTTATGCTGTAAATGTTTGAAAAAGTTGGAATATCCATCTTAGAACCCTCGGAAGTGAGACTTGGGGTTAGCACATTTTCGATTACGTTTTCCAAATAACTACTTACAAAGTGTGTTTTTTGAGTAAATAAATAAGGTGTCCTAAATTCCAGAATGAATCATTGTGAAAAATCAAAACTTTGTATTAAAAAGTAATTACGCCGTGGCGCATCCACTTACAGAACGCTCGTATTAAAAGGTTTCCTGATCATTCTCCAGTGTATTAGCCACCCAACGATCTAGTTGCCTTCCATCCGGGCGCTATTGTATTCGTCCACCCGTTCATTCACTTTTCAAAGGTTCATTTGTACGTTCTTGTGACTGGCAGGGGTTATATGAGCATTCATACCTCATACAAAAGGTTCCGGGATTATGAATACTCCGGATTCTACCCTTGAATAACTTTTCATCGAGTCATTTAAATGAGACATGTTGGGACTGAGTTGCAACAAAAGAAGGTTGACGCGGAATGCATGACAAGAAAAATGCACTGACATCAGAATTTCAGTCAAATTATTACCAAGCAGTGGAAGAATGAATTTTTGATGAAGTGTCTTGATATGACGATCATGTCACCGACAAAACGCAACTCGCTTATACTCAAAAGCCATCTGACCTCGCCTGCAACTGTGAAATCTATTTGAAATTAAGAAAAATCCCTCAAAATACACACTCCATCTCTCTTAAACAGCTTCGGCTTTCTTGCGTATATTTTATCTCAGCCTTCATAACGTTATGGTGGCTATTATGATTTGTTCTTGCTACTTCAAACATTATTTTATATTTTGGAACCTTTGTATACGCGGCACTCTTGGGCGTTGGAATTTCTGTACATGTAACACTTTTGGGACGTGGAGTTTTGGCCCCTAGAAGTTTCGGTACGGCAGTTTTGTCTTTGGAGCTTTTGAATTAGTAGTCCCGTGCGCTGCCTAGAAAATTATCATGAGAATGGAGCCAACGGTTGGTTGGTAGACGAAGTTATTTATCACGACTATGTAATGATTGATTTGTCTAGCTCGAAATACTAACACACTGGAGTGATATCTGGTGTCAACAAAATCAACTCAATGTTTTAAGACTTGCGATACTAAACAAACTCCTGGTCGCTCAAGCACCCGATCATTCACGTATTTGCTCATGAATAGCGGACATTCTGCCTCTGCCCGGGTCCATTATTTCAAAGTGTCCACTAAATCGAAGGATCGTCTCCATGAGAGGCAATGTATTTCTGACAGCGAATCAGAAAGCGTCCTTGTCCGCTAAACCGGGGGTCCAAACCTCCGTGCTTCCGTTGTATACTGGTTTACCAGTGGCACTCGTGATGGAAATACTATGGTACCAACAGTTAGAACAACAGCGTCATCACCGGAGTATCGATGTACACTGTCGGTCAAAAGTTTCAGGACACCCAAAATTTTTTTCCCGATTTTGTAAGTGGATCTACGAGGCTCTACTTGACCGAAAAGAACTTTATCAGGGCTCTTCCCAAAGGTCTTTTCATGTATTTCAAGATAGCGTTTTTCATTTTCATCAGTACGAATCTGGATCTTCCCAATTTGAGCTTGGGAAAAAGCCAATTTCGATGATTTTTGGAAGAATCTCCTGGCTCCGGTAGCTCAAAGGTACAGGAATATACCGAAGTAGATCTGAAAGAACCCGAAAGTACAAGTCTGAAGCTTTAAAATTAATTCTCCAACATCCTTCTACGTCACTTCTACTCCGAGCTATGATACTTTTTCTGAGGAGAGTTTTCCGGAAAACGTAGCACCCTTATTAGAAAATGATGGAGAAATTCACTTTTTGGGGCATGTCCCACAGGTTTTTCGTTCTTTTGATCATGATATAGAAGACAGATAACAGGATCAGAGATTATATTCCCGGTGAAACGTATTTCTCATCCATCTTTCTCAAATTTAGGTGTTAGTTTTTGCGAAAAATCTTTCTCCACAGGAAATTTCATAGCTCGGAGTAGAAGAAACGTAGAGGGATGTTGGAGAACGGATTTTAAAGCTTAAAATTCGCACTTTTAGGCCTTGTAAGATTCATCCCAGAATATTCCTACGCCTATGAGCTACCAGAGCCAGGAGATTCTTTCTAAAATCATCGAAATTGGCACTTTTTTGAACTCAAATTGAGAAGATCCAGACTCGTACTGATGAGAATGAGTAATGCCATTTTGAAGTACGTAAAAAGGCCTTCAAAATGAGCTCTGATAAAGTCCTTTTTGGTAATGTAGAGCCTCGTAGATCCACTTACAAAATGGGGGAAAAAATTTTGGGTGTCCTAAAACTTTTGACCGGCAGTGTATATCACGGATCATCCAGCGAGATCAGTGGAAGTAGAACTCTCGAACCTCTCGAGAGCGATGCACTTTTAGAGCAATCACGTAGAAGATGAGCATCACTAATTCATCAGTGTCTTCAGTGTTAATGGCTCTTCAACCGATGATTTGACAAAAGCACCACCACCGATTGATCACGAAATTTCACTTGCTCCTCTGAATGCAGTCCTACTCAAGAGTCAGTAGTTGTATCATCTCCTTGTGATAAATGATATTTTTTAGCTCGTCATACTCAGACCAGCTGGGATCACTTACTCATCAAAGAGTTCTACCTGGTTTTGGCTACGATCACGTAGTACGACTTGGATTAGGGATTAACCTTAATGTGTAGTGTACTGCAACTATCCTCACTTTCATCTTCTATGAAAATTGAAGCTCTGTACTCAATTGATGTGGTATGAAATAAGTCAAAAGTAGAATATGATTATGTACTTTTTTAAAACTGTTACTTGCACCGTTATAGTGCTGAACTTGAATGGAAACTCTTGTAGAATTTTCTTAAGTAGTAGATTTGGCATGGAACAATTTTCATGGAGTACTCCTTTGATATACCTCCATTTATCTCTTCCTTTTTCAGAAACTAATGATTTCCAAGTGGCAGTAGAGCGAAAGGGCAAATTATTCTTCTCGTTAGGCTTTGTCTTCAATTATCTCTTTTTTTTTTGTGAAATAAAACATCGCTACGGTACATTTTATATGTCAGTATGAAAAGGGCAGACGGAATCTCTTTGAAAGTTATCAAAGACGAGCTTCCAAGTGAAAGAGGGATGATTAAAAATGTAAAATTCAGTGCACATGAAAACTTTTACCCTCCCATCCAAGAAGTGGAGAATGATAAAATTCAGCACAACTTCTCATATTCAAATTGAAAGGAACACGAAACTGTCACACAATCTCATGCGAAGGGTGGAATATGCCGTGACCAGGAAGATTCTATTGTACAGACGTCATTGCGATATCGATGTACTCAAAATAGAGAATCATATTGCCAAGAAATGAGCCTTGGCCTTGGAACTACGTGAGATTCCTTTCAACATCAATCGAATCGCTGAGGTGAAATTATTGGAAAAGGATTTCCATGACATGATTGTAGCAGCGCAGTCATGACATTCATGCACAAGAAGAACTTCACTTTCCTTTTCTACTTTATCATTTCCTATTCCCGTTACCCGTTATACGGGTGCATTAAATTTTTGAATTGATAGATTCCGTAAGCCGTCGTGCCACGTCAACTATAGTGACCGCGTTCCATCGCTACCATAGAATTGTAAAGTTTCACGAACTGCGTTGAAAGAAACGCTTCATGAATAGCTTCTTCTAGGAGGCTGTTTTTCTCTCCATATTATTTGCGACTTCGCGATTTCAATTTCTAAATCATTTTTTTACCTGAGATGAGTTTTTGAGTAAATCTGCATGCGAGCATCGTATTGCAAAACTATAGTGTCAAGTTCGGATGGTTGACGAATCTTCGAAAGAATTACAGTCGGTTAAAACCAAGGATCTCGATTGGTATATCCAGCAGGCGGTTGTATTGATTAGAATATGAATAATTTCGGTCACAAATGTTATTCGATCAATTTTTCACACGGTGACTCGTTTCGCCACCTCAATTGGAACAATCGCTATTGTAGGTGAGCTTGGAATTGAATTCCGGGAGCGAATACCGCGAGGTATACTTGGCTCAGAACTAGATTATAGGGATCTTGTGCACTTTCTGGTGGTCATCTTTACATCGACGACATGCTATCTCCGGATCTGCCCAGAACCGTAACAGATGCTCTGGAACTGGATAGTTCCAGGAATGACACCAGAACACTCGCCACTAAGAGCAGTAGAGCGCACTGCCTTCATGGCGAGTTTTGCTTCACCCTAGTCAAATTGTGCAGCCGTACACAATTCAGCTAAGAGATAAAGAGAACCTTTGTGTGGTCTTCAGCGACTTGTAAAAGATAGCAAATCACTCTCGTCGCTGGAAGCAATAGACAGCACATTGATCCTAACCAACTGAAACTTTTTTGATTTTGATTGTACTCCACTGCGCTCCCCGCATGAACCTGCTGATACCAAACTGAAACATTAATTATCGCTTCAATATTGCGATGAACTCCTGATGAAATCAGCAGTTGATGTGACCATACTTTCTAAAGAAAAACTTGACTGATTAAAACCAGACAGAGATGGATGAATGTCATATCTTTGGTTTCAGGGAAAAGGAAATGAGTGACAAATGGATGTAGAAATCAGGCGCCACCGCGCCGTCACCGCTCTTCAGCCTTTATCTTGTCCCACTTGAAAGAGGCTGAATCCTCAACATCTCAAAGTGATTCAACAGTGGTGAGTGCATTTCAATTGCACTTTGAATCCCATCTACGAGTAACGCATGCTCCGAATTTTGCTTCGATCGATAGTTGAAAAAAAAGTATATATATATCACATTCTCACTGGCCTGGGGAGACAAATTTGTCAACAATTCTTCTCTCATTTTCATTGAACCGTTTATGAAGCTATGGATATTATATAATCGGGAATGATTTTCGTCCTACTCTGATTTTTGTTCATGGAGGTTGACGCTTATCGCATCATCTTCTTGAGACAGATGAAAAGTAATTTCCAAAATTGGAGGCCTGGAATGGTGTTCTAGAGATAAATACGAAAAGATCTTGTATCGTGTTTTGTTACTTGCAACATTTCGTCAACTACATTGGTTGACCTCATCAGGCACTGTAGATTCAACAATAATATGAATAATCAGTCTTTCTTTCACAGACACCGTGAATTTCTTCTACAACTAAATACACACATTAGTAGTACACACCTTGTATCACAAAGAAGCTATCACATAATCAAAATTAATTAGAATATGAGTGTATTAAACTCATCTTCACGTCAGCTGTTACATTGAATTCAAGCGTGTTCGCTTACGCAAACTGATAAGAACATTGCCAGATGTTACGGACTCCCAAAAATACACAAACCAAATGTCCCCTTACGTTCGATAATTTCATTTCACACTTTACCAGGTACTGAAAAGTTGCATAAGAACTCTAGCATCTCATATCAATAACGGTTTCGAATTGAAGAATAGATTACAAGATAAGCATATACTTGAAAATTTCAAAAATTTCTCTCTTGATGCCAATACACTTTCCATCAATGTACCAAGTGAAATCACTTTATGTTATATACAGTCATGTTATGTTTAGATGAACGTTTCCATGATTTACACCAGGAATGTAAAATTCTGTTTGATGAAATCAGAAAGGGTGTTCAATTATTGTTTGACAACAATTTCTTCCAATTCCAAGGGAAATTTTACCAACAAATTGAAGGTAGTCCCATGGGCTCCCCGATTTCCCCAGTGTTGGCTGATATGGTAATGGAAGACCGGGAAGTTGAATGTTTGAAAAAGCTGAAAGATGACGATTGTGAACCACTTTTCTACTATAGATATGTAGATGATACTGTCCTGTGTGTTCGTGAACAACATTTCGATAAAGTTTTGAATGTTTTTAATAGCTATCACCCAAAGTTGCAATTCACGTATGAGAAAGAGCTAAATAATGGAATACATTTTCTAGACGTGGTCTTAATCAGAGACAATAAAAAAATTGTTACCGACTGGTTCCAGAAACCAACATTATCAGGGAGAATTCTAAATTTCCATTCAAATCACACTAAAGAAAAAAAAAGAACATCATCTATAATCTTGTTGACAGAGCGATATCCTTGTCTCATCCACAATTCCATAGAAAAAAATTGAGATTGATTGAGAAAATACTATAGGATAACGATTACCCAGCCACGTTTAGTTTCAAATGCATAGATGAGAGATAACAAAAACTCAAACAAAGTAGAAACCCTGATGACAGTTCGAACCGTCCTGATTACTTAATGAAACCAAAAATCTGTATACTTTTTCATCAGACCTTCTTCCAAAAAGTCTCTAATATTATTAAAAAATATGGCATACAAACTCTTCCAAAAGTCAACAAAAATTTACAAGGAATTATAAAACTAGGGAAAGATTCACTTGAAGAATGGGAAAATACCAATGTTGTTTACAAATTTAAATGCAAAGATTGTCCAGCATCCTATGTGAGTGAAACAAAAAGAGCACTAGCTGTAAGGATAGATGAACACATAAAATTCAAGAATCAAAATTCAGTCGTTTCTCTTCATAGAAAAAATCTCAACCATGATTTCGATTGGGAAAATACTCACATTTTGGATAAGGAAATGAATTTTCATGAGCGCACCCTTGCAGAAATGCTTTTTATGAATGAAGACAACAACAATATCAATTTACACTATGACTTTAAAAAGCTCAACCGATTGTATCGATCAGTAATGATGTGAGTTTTATTCCACATGTATATATTGATCTACAACCTCTCCCCCTCCTTTTCTCTTCCCTCTATTCCTCACCCATCTCTCTCTTTTTTTTTTCTTCTTTTTCAAGGTGGTTGTAGGGCGAATACGCTGCGGCGTACGAAGGAGAGGCACCGGTCAGCCAAACACGGCTGGCCAGCACTTCCCCAACAGTCCCGGGCTGGAATCCGCATCGATACGGCCATCCGAACCGGGTAAACCCTCTCTTCCTTCTCCGTTGGCGCCGGCCATTGGACAAGGGAGAGATCCACCAACTTACCAATCCGGCCCCGGCACCGCGTGAGCATTACTTCAGGGCCGGCGGCGTCTCGCGCTCAAGATCGAGCGTCTCTCTTCTCACGACTCGCAGGTGTTGTTTCTCCTTCTTCGATCTTCTTCCATCTCTTCATTCTTCATTCTTTTTTCTTCTTTCTTCGATCTTCTCTCTTCTTCCTTCCCTCTTCAGTCCATCATATTCCTCCTGGAACCATTTGGACCTCTTCTGTTTGAATCGGCAGGTTTACTGTAATTCACCGGCATCGAGGCGCCTCACCTCCCTCTCTTTTCCCTCCTTACGGGTCATCACCAGCTTGATGTATGCGGTAACTCTATCCCATGTCTCCTGGTTGCGGAGTAAGTACGGGACGAGATTCTCAGGTGTCAGTTGAGCACCCAGCCATCCATCCAACTCGGCGCGCTCTCTTTGTGTGTCGTTGCACGTGAACAGGGCGTGTTCAGTGTCATCCCAGTTGTCCCCGCATGACTGGCATGCTGGGGATGTCCTCTTCTTGAACCGGGTCAGATAGGCACCGAAGCAACCGTGGTCATGCAGTGCTTGCGTCGTCCAGTAATCTATCTCTCCGTGGGTGCGTTCCGTCCATTTGGCTACGTCACGGATCAGCCGGTGCGTCCATCTGCCATTTGCAAATGACGAATCCCACTCAGTTTGCCAATGCTCAAGGGTGGTTTCCTTCTCGTTGTCGCGGATGATCTCCTTCATCGTTGGAGTGAGTACTCGTTCGGCTCCGATCACTTTCTGGCGGTCCCAGATCCTCACTCGTTCCGCGACGAGCAAGTGGATGGGCGGAGTACTCGCCAATACGTGAGCCGCATCTCCTGACACGGTGCGGTAGGCACGGATACTCCTCAGGGCCGCTCTTCGGTGGACAGGCCCCATCCTCTCCTCGATGATGGTCCTCTCTACTCTCTTTCCCCACACGGGTGCACCGTAGAGCATGATAGAGGTGCTGATGGTGTTGAGAAGTGCGCGCCTCTTTTCCTTGGGTCCTCCGATATTCGGCACGAGCCGCTGGAGCGCCGCACCGACCCTGCTCGCCTTCTGGGCGGCTTCCTGGATGTGCTTCTTGAACGACCACTTGTCGTCGAGCCATACACCGAGGTATTTCAACTCTGTTTTCCGTGGAAGACTTCCTCTTCCTCTTACTCTCCTTCTCCCCCCCTCTCTCTCTTTTCCAGAACATCATTCCAGGCCTCCAAGATCAAGTTAAGATTCGACCATTATTAATCATTCGAGGACGAGTAGAGAATTCAAAAATTGAAGTTCCAAAATTCTACTGAGCTCTTCGGATCAAGATGCGCTAGAAAAAAATTTTCACCCCACGAAATCTATGTGAAAATGAAATTGATTTGATTGAGAGCGGACAGAGGAATTTACCATTTTTGCAACAATGTCAGGCGGGACGAGGCCGTGAAGGCAGATAACCGGGGTACAAATGACTGAGAAATTTTAATGACTAATACTCCTTTTCTTTCAACAATGCAATATCGAGTTCAAAGGACAACTTCTTCAAGATAGGTTCTCGATTAATTCAATCAAACAATTCTTGACATCTTTTTGTGGCAAATTAAATAATTGAATGGAATTTTCAATTATTTCAAAGAAGTGCAAGAAATGAGCTGCTCATGCTGGAGGTAGTTTTTCGTATACATACAAAAGAACGGAAGTTCTACTTTCGTATTACAATCAAGATGTCCTGAGAAGAGGTGAGCTCGGGAAGCCAGGTTTTTCAGCCCTAAGGGCGTCTCCATGCGTCTACGACGAAAACAGTGGGAATTAGATTGAATATATCAATATTTCACCATCTTTGGACGCAAAGAGGCCTTCAGTGCAGAAAAATCTGCTTTCCGGGCTATCTTGATAGTAATTCTTTCGTTTGCTCGTACACATTTGTAGGCAGATTAATTCAGCAGTGATCGCCCATCACATACTTACAAATCAAAGAGTTACCCAATTGATAGCATATTCAAACATAGTGAAGTCGCACAGGTGCTCTCTGGTTGTCATATTAATCTTAGAACTGAATTATTCGATGATTCCTCAGAATTGAAGCTCCGGAAAATTAGTCATAGTGCGCAGATATTTTCTTGCATATCATCTCTGTTAACTGATCATAAAACACTGTTACGTACTTTTCCAACATTGGGGTCACATTAAATTCTTCCTGTGCCGGCAAGGGACATTTTACTACATGAAAAGTGGAACACCATTATTCCATTGCAATAAACTGTGATGCGAATAGAGAGAAAAGACAAAAGGTTGAGAGACAAGAGATGGGTTTATAAGCAAGAAGAATGTTATGCAGAGAAGCGGAGAGCGCTCAGACAAAGCTTTTGTGCGTCTAGTCGACGGGCTTAATCTGAATGCGAGACGTACTCTTGTTGCCCCAGACGCACAGGTATGCAGTACGACGCTCGCAATATGTGTCGAAGAATTAGGCCGGTGTTAGGGATTTGCTCCGGGTAAGCTGATAATTACCTCCGTAAATACGTTCAGACGTAGTTAGGTGTTCCGGGCGCGCGTCGAGGGCGAGCGGGCCGCACCGTTATTGATTCTTCCGTACGGATACCAAGCTTATTGTCGCGTGTCTGTTGATTTTGTTACGTTTGCGCCTCGAACCAAAGCTCTCCACGATTCGACGAGATGCAGCAGCTGCATTGACGAGACAATATGCTTCAAACTTGAATCTCTGAAATTCTCTTCGAGCGTTTTGGGAAAAAATCATCTAGTTCGGTAAGTCTGTTTTGCTCCCTGGCATTCGCTCTTTCCGTTGAAAACTCGTGGCGTTTCATCTGGATAACGCTGCATTTTCATTTTCCAATAACTCGTATGACGCGCGGGCACAGAATCTCCTTCTCCGGTTACCCCCTCAAGCAATATACTTAGCTATACTTGAGCAAGATCATGCCTACGTGATGTGAATAGAGGACACAGAGTTCAGAAAAGTTAAAACGATACGAAGAAAGAACACAAGCACTGTACGCGTACCGAGCTTACCAGACTTGAGTTTGGGCATCTGGGTGCAATGATCTGTGCTCTGTCGATTGAAACTAACTAATGATCCTGTGAGAACGGCGATGTTATGACAGATCTCTCTCCATCTTGTCAATTTTCGACCAATAGCACAGACACATTTCTGTTCCATAAAAAATCGAGAACGCAATGGATGCGTCATTTTGCCACTTTTTCATTTCAGGTAATTTGTCCATTTTTATGAAGAATTTTCTAGAACTATGGTTGATCGCTCGAGAACTCCACAAGTTATACCATATCCATGGTTTCCCATATCACTCTCCGATTTATAAATCTCGAAGGAAAAAAATAGCTCGTGCAACGCAACACGCCACGAACGATACAATTTTTGTATTAGTAAAAATCAAGTCTGACCAAAGCGTGACCTGTTCTACTGCGCGTGACACACTATTGCATCCAATCGCTCTGCACGACGAGTGCTGATACAATCGCTACAAACAAGCATGGAGAAATCAATGTGGTCGTGCTGAACGGCCAGATGATATCTGGCGTAGCACACGCAGTAGAACGAGTCATGCACTGGTCAAACGCAAAGTCACGATCGCTGCAGTCGAACTTGCCGAGTCGCCTTACTTACGAGCCTCTGATACCATTTCAGCCTCTGACCGTTCCCTTCGTTGATATGGTTCCAGGGAAAGCGGGTCGCTGCAGGTCTATCTCCGCATGTCTCGCAGCTTGAGTGCGTGAGCTCGCGTCGCATCCGGGTGGGCCTCGATTTTCGAGGGCCATCGCCACAATGGGGACGCCGTCTCAGCGAGAACGGGCGACGACGCCACCGTGGCTGCTACTGTCGTTACTGCTCTTGCTGCTCGACCTTGACCCGCGAGGGTCACTCGCCTCACCGTCGCACCGGGGCAGACACCACGCGGCGGCTCCGTCGATGCTCGTCTCGCAGCCGGCAGTAGCTTCCGGGGGATCGATGCAGGTGCAACCGGAGCCGGAGTCCATGCCAGCCGTCGCTCACGAGCCGCTGCCTCAGCCCGAGCACCAGCAACAGCCGCAGGAGGACGGACTCCTCGTCAAGACGAAGAAGGGCTGGGTGAGGGGCAAAACCCTGACCGCGACCACTGGCAACAAGGTCGACGCATGGTTCGGCATCCCCTACGCCCAGAAGCCTATAGGTCAGTCACTCCTCTACGTATCGTTCGCGCGTACATGTATACACGTGGAGGTAAAACATTCTGCCTGCTTTGCACGCTGAGCACGTGGCACGGTGGCGCCTCGCTGGATTGGGATGCATGCAGTCGAGCGCCGCGCGCCGGGCCTATTCGTTGTCGGAAAAACTTGCAGTGATTCCCCAGCGTGTTGCTTGAACGCGCAAGCGAGATGTCGATAATCGCTCGATCGCGAGTGTTTGACGACGTTGGCGGGATTTCACGTGGCGCAACTTGTCGATTCCCCTGGGAGTGGGATATCAAACGCGAAGGGTGGGGACATTTGTTTCGAAACATCTATAGCTTGGAAATTCACTAATTTGGTAGTTTGACGAACTACCTGGGATTTTCAATGGATTCACTATAACGGTCACGATGAAGATTTCCGCTTTTTTCAGTTCTTTAGTTCTCCTCGAACGATTTGATCATTTTTCCCTGTATCAAACGACGACGTGAAGCTTTCTTGCCATTCCCAGTTATATAAAAATTTTCATTCCCGCAAGAAACAAGGTAACAGGAATATCTTGTTAACCGATATCAAGACTACCGATGGCTTGTCATTAATCCACTAAAAAAACTGATGGGTAGATGAAATTGTATCGTAGAAAAGCGATCGACGATAGGCTTCATTATCGCTCTTCCGGTAAACGTTAATCAGTAACGCATGAACTCTCGACAAGCTGCACTACTCAATTTAGCTGGCTAAAACTTTTCCCCTCACTCGTCTTAGTTGGACAAAGTTCGTGTCGATCCCTCTCTACACTCTTTCGAACTTTGGTCTCTCATTGAAACAAAAGTTGAAGGCTACGATGCTCTGACTCTTGCCACTGAATCCGCCCCATCTTCTCTTTCCAAGTTGCGCTTCCTGTGATTGAAAAAGCGGATGAGGGATCGGGAAGTCTCTCATCATTATTAATTATCGATACCGTGATAGCTTCATCGGTGTGCCCCCGCCAGCGACGGTAAGGTTTTGAAGGTGGAGTCTGGACTCGCTAATTTGTGCAACTTACTTCATCTGAAACATAGGAAATTCGTTATCTTTGATATGTACACAAAATACTTCAATCGATCGTGTCCGACTTTATCGTATCCGTTTTTCGTCCCCATATCTCGAAATTTTCTATTTCAAATTACTGCCCTTGCTTTCGTGAAAAACTTGAATTGAGAAATGAGCACAAGTTGATCGATGGCAGAGCTTTTCAATGTTCACTATTCATCTTATTTGCTGACGATGCACTCCGAACCAACAACAATGAGTTTCACGTTAACGCATTCACTGCGAAGGCGGAATCGCAATTCTGATCTAGATTGCGGGAGAGTATAAACGTGCATCTCCGCACTTGTGGAAGTCAAACCCATCGGAAAATGATCGTAGTTTGGCATCTATTCACAGTAATTTTATGAATTTCAGTGGGCCACCGGTGGAGCCCAAAAATTGTTGTATAACGCGGTATATATATATATATATATATATATATATATTCATGAGAGTGGTTAGTAGCATCAAACGAATTGTGAAAGTCAATATCATCAGCCTTCACAAGAATCTGCGCCTTAATACCTATCTGCTTCAGGTATACAATAATTGTCACAATGATTTTGGCACACTACAACTCAAATGCATCACTGAGCTTCATCTTGGGCTGCGGTTCATCGAAGCACTTCACATCTGTGGGATTAGACATCCAAATTGAAGTATCTCTGCTTCAGCTTGAATTCCAAGACTTTTACAGTACATGAAAGTACAGATAAGATGGAGCAGAGGTTGCGCTTGGAAGAGGCCAAGTTTTTCCATCTAGCCCAAGCTTTTTTCCTCGCGTGAATTCAATAATACTCAAGTGAAGTTTGATATCATTTTCCAACGTGCTTTGACTCGGTAAGTGGGTCAGGAAATGAGCTTTCGTATGAGTCAAGCTACGTTGAAAATCGTCGGACTCTGAACGAGTTCATCTTTTGTTATCTCGTGTGAACGATGGATGATCGAATACATAACGGTAATTGTGCAACATCCATCGGAATCATTAAATAAGGTCAGTGTACCCAACTTGCCCCCATTAAGCCATTTTCTTAATAACTGCGGCCCATCTCCATATTTTCCAACGTACTTTAGCTCATTTTAAAGCTTGTCTCAAGACCTTCAAGATAAGTTAAGGTACATTCAATTTGAACCAACTGGAGCCAAACTATTTGAATCCTTCTAAAAGGTGATTTTTGAGAGTTTACAAAAGTGTGTACCCAACTTGCCCCCATTAAGCCTTTTTCTTAATAACTTTGGTTTACTTCAACGATTTTCAACGTGCTTTAACTCATTTTGAAGCTTGTTTAAAGACCTTTAAAATGCACTAAACTACGTCCGAATTGGGTCAATTGGAGCCGAACTGTCTCAATTTTTCCGAAATAAATTATGTAAATCGGCGATAAAGTGTTTTTATCGCCGTGCACGGACATTTGGAGCTTTTCGGTGGTTCGAAACACTATTTCTGACCCATTTTGACGTGATAAACACGTTCTGAGTGGTGAAAAAAGTCGTTCTGCACGCCCTTTCGAGATAAACATATGGGGGCATGTTAGGTACACTCCGATGTCGGCATCCTTGTTTACAAATCGTCTCCGTGTTTTGCACATAAAACAGCTCCATATCCAAATTTTTCAATTTTGGAAAATAGATTTTGAAGGTCTTGAAACAAGGAATCTAATGCGCTAAAGTACGTTGAGATTGGTTGAACTCAAAGAATTTGGCGCCGATTTTACTGAAGGCGATTCCCTCGGTGCTTTCTTAGCTAAGCAATCACGAAAAATAGAAAAACCACTTTAGATTTTCTGGAGAACGCAGGAATGATTCGGGGTCGACGCGAACTACTTACTTTCTCATATTTCAACATAACGAACGTAAAAAAAAATTGCCGGGAGGCCAAGGAGTGCCCATCCCCGAGATCGGCATATGGGGGCAAGTTGGGTACAGAGGCAAGTTGGGTACAGAGGCAAGTTGGGTACACTTACCTTATATGTTCGCTATTTGGTTTGAGTTGAAACTCAATGAAAAATGGGCCCCGTCCGTAGGGCCCATCACAATAAAATAGTACATTAAGCAGCAAGAGTGGAAAGCGTGATTTCTGCACGAATCGTCGAATAAGTGCGCAAAAGCTTTTTTCCACACGAGTCAGCGTGCGGAAAACACTTTTCCCGCACGTCGCTTAAGTTGACGAGTGCGGGAATGGTACATTCCCGCGTCGGCGTTTAGCGACGTGCGGGAAAAGTGTTTTCTCCGCACGCCGACGAGTGTGGAAAAGAGCTTTTGCGCACGAATTCCGACGATGAGTGCAGAAAGCTTCCACCCGAGTTTCTTATACTATTTTTTGTAATTTTCGTGCGGAAAGTTGACCAAGAACTTCGTGTTTGAATAGTTCGGTGAACTAGATAGCCAAATTTGACTCGAATTGGGAATTTTTTACATTTGATGCGGTTGTTCTTTTCCATCACCATAGGGTATCCCCTCGGATATCTCTCAGCAATCATTGAAGAGAGTAAGATTCTAGGGGTGTATGGGTTTGACTTGGACTCACAGATTTTGTGTTACACAAATTTGTTCGACACATCAAGGTATTAACCTTGAGTTGATTGGTTTCGAGTGATTGTGTTGATTAAATCATAGATTATATTTCATTGACATTCGCGAGACAATTTTGTGCTCGGTACTGCAAACTCTTTTATGTATGAAGGTATTTACGTAGAAATTCGAACCAAAATGTGGCATAGAACCAAAAATATTCTATTGACTTCAGATCTAGAATGTGTGGACAAGAGTTGGAGCTACGCACTTTTTGACTCGTGATGGAAGTATTGTGTCAGTTTCGTGGACATATCTCGAACGTATTTTTAAGAGTGGCCATTATATTTCTAATTCATCGATGCAGATAATATTCCTAATTAAAGAAACCCCTTGCAGTAAGGGCGCCTCGTTCAGTGTGATGGCACACAGAGCGATAAATGCGTGTCCGCGAAATCAACCAAACCGTTCAAGTTTCTGTGATAATATCCATAGTCTTCCCAAATTTGAGAGCCCAAGAAACATGTATGATAAGAGACTTACTAAAACCTATAAAAAAGGATTCTCGGTTTAACATCCTGCGAACAGGCACAAAGTATAAATACTGTTCTAGTCATGGCACTTGGGAGGTTCTTCTAATAGAAACTTTTGAAAGTCTGTTCTCCCGAGTAACGTGAAAATTTCATATTTCATACCTAGCATTTTGTATAAAATAGCTTCTGTGACACTCGTTGAAATAACGTCGAATTTTTGTGTGGTAGATTAATAAAGCTGACAGTGATACGGTTGACATGAGAGTTAGGAGTGTGAGGGGCGAGAGTCAAGGTGGGGGTGGGGTAGGTCCCGGGACTCCCGCTGTCGGGGGCACAGGGAGGTAGGGGGAATTTAGAAAAGCAGAGATAACAAAATCTCACTCTACGTCGGGGTGTTTTAAGATTTCATTATAGACATCCCTCGTTCCCTCTGCTGATACTTGCTGCACCAAAGTTACCTCGCCAACTTCTTTCAAAACTCTATCGGTGGGACATGGATCGTTTCTCTAATTGAAGACCCAAATAAATTCTACATACTTACACAGTCACACGACTATTGCTACAAGGAGAATTACAATTAGAAGTTTTGAACATTTCATGGACATTAGTTTATCCTAACTGAAGTTGATAAGGACTGAGATTATGTAAAGATGAATCTTATTTCACTTGCGCTGAGAGTCATTTTGTAGTCAGTTGTGTGCTAGTAACGATAGAATGTTTATATGAATTCCTCGTTTGAGGCAGCTAAGTCGGACCATCTAAGCACAGTGTACACCGAAGCCACGGTGAATGAGGTATTGTCTTCGTGGGAATTGAGTGATTAGTTGTGGACGCGCAGGAGGCGGAGCGGGGTCCAGGGGGCGAAGCCCCCGGCGGGGGGTGTGGGGGGCGAGAAAAACTTCTGATATGAGTGCGTTACATCTAATGGAAACTTCAAACGGATTTCAGGAAAAACTTAGTTTTGACAGAAATTTCTCCCCTTTGTTACCCCGTATTACATTGAAACCGACTCCTCTAAAGAAAGATGTCACAAACGTCATACCCCCTTTTACTGTCAATAATTTGATTCGAGTGATCTTGAAAAAACAATCGTTTTCGACTGTATGAGTGGAGAAAGGCAATATTACCAAACAATAGATCTCTCAAAAATTATGACTCACTCCATCGTTGTATGATTTTGTCAGTGTATGTGACCGTGGTAAAATCACACGGGCTATATAGCAACTTTAGTTAAGCTCGAGACACATGAAAACTTTCTCCCATGGAGTCATTGCGGAAATATTGGAGTTACATCTGGTCACCACTGCGATCACGAACTTGGATTAGCGATTCACCGTAGTATTTATAAGTAATTGAGCGAGCAAGTTCAAGAGCGCTGAGAGGCTGAGCCTTGTCTTGAGCTGCCTCTACTTGTTCGATTCGTAATTTTTGCGAGATTAGAGATACTCGAGTCGGTGAATATTATCAGAAACGTCACATTTTGAAACACCCCTCACGCCAGGCACGGGCGTCTTTTTGTGAACGTCCGCTCTCCAAAACTCAGACGAAATTCGGAGAATGATTCACCAATTACGGCGCAAACAATGATATTCCGATATGAGATACGTACTATTTTGGAAAAACTAAATACCACTTTCTATATTCTCGATCAATCTTCCACCCCCTTCCTCCTCATTCCACTCTAATATAGATAAGAGGAGACGTTCTTCTGCGGAATTTCAAATCTTGAATAGCACATGCCCCTTGAAAGTCATTTGAATCAAATACGTCAAGTGTCTATTACGTCGCTCATACTTGAACTGTACCTTGCAATAAAAGAAGTAAGTTACGAAGGAAATCATGTAGATCTGTATACCTATTCAAAGGTCTTAGAGGTGAACGATAACGTCCCTCCAGAGATATGGAGGAATCGTGCGGGAAGTAAGATTTCCGCACAGTTTTGAGCTAAGCAACGTGCAGAAAAGTCGACAAACTTTGCGGAAAATAACATTTCCGCACACCTGCAGTTAAGCGACGTGCGGAAATGCATTCTCGCACTCATTCCCGCATCGAAAACCGTGCGGAAACTACCTATTAACGTTCAACTTTACGCACAAAATTGCAAAAATCATGTGTTTTCTTTTTGATTGCAAGCGTTTCTTCCATTTTGAGGCGAGTTGGTCAGCTTTGAAACCAATATGAGAGCGGTACACAAATTTGAATCAACCTTGGAAACAGGAGAAGCATCAGCTTTCTTTCATTTCCGCGATTGATTGGTCATCCGCAGCTTAAGTCAAACAGACCGATGCACATACTTTTTTTTCTACTCAATTATCTCCATGTGTTCCAAGCTTCAACAGAGTGTAGCATTTTTTTATCATTCGTGGTCACATTATTTGAAATGAAATAATCAGGGATACAATATGATCTATCTATTACAATCAAGAGGTCCTGAGAAGAGGTGAGCTCGGGAAGCCGGGGTTTTCTGTTATAAGGGCTTCGCCATGCGTCCACGACGAAAACAGTGGAAAATTGATTGAATACATCCATATTTCACCTTCTTTGGACGCAAGGGGGCCCTTACTACAAAAAAAACCTGCAACCCGGACTCATTTTCTCCCGGGCTATCTTGATAGTAATAATTTACCCCGAAATTATTCCAATTGATTGAAACCTTGCCTCCATTTTTTTTAAGAACCCCGACCTCAAGGAAACGGAAGTGATGTACCCTCTCGTTCATTACTCAAAGAACTCAGCAAACACTACCGTCAAATTGGGTAACTTTGGTACACCCCTGAAAAATGACTTCCAAAGCTGCGTTCAGCATAAGGTAAATAACTCCATCGCTCTGGGACCTGTTCTCCCCAAATGCGGCACGTATGAACAATATTTTGAGTTACTACCAATTCCGCACGAATGATGGGTAAAAACGGTACATTTTGACCAGATACGTCATTATATTGGAGATCCATCGTTACATGGTGGTATTTACAGTATTTAAAATTTTCATGAATCAAAAACCGGAAAAAACTATGAAAAAGTGTACCATACTGAAAATAAAATTTTGCATTCTGAACAATGCAACTGTATTTTTGCGTGGTATTGCCGCATGACCAATATTAGATTGTCACTACAGCAAAATGATTTTGTTATTGCAGCAATCTGTAAGAATATTCTCAAATAATCTTTGGATTATAGTGATCCTCAATCGGTATCATTACGGGGGAAACATTGGATGACTTTTATGGTAAGATAGTCGTAATGTGACTGTGATATTAAGTATCAGAGCATTTGAAACATGTGAGCCACGTTTATTTATCCTGGCAGTAATACCAGACTGCCAAACCGATCTGATGGATTGGGGTGATGACGAGATCGGTATTATTTTCTGGCAAAATACTATTTTGGTCGTACAGCAGTACGCGTGGCCGTACGACCAAGATTTTCTTCTCAGTGCAAAGTTACCCCACTCTACGTAAGAAGCATTATGGCGTGGTAACTTTGGTTCAATTCTGTATGACAGCTTCTTATCTCGAGTCGAGTGATGGTCTATGTGATCTTAAATTGTTTCAAACAGTTTCGAACAAGAAAATTAATGATTAAAATTGATTCCCCCGTATGGTGGTGGATAGATTGGAATATTTTGTAAGTGTACCAAAGTTGCCCAGTCGGGGTCTAACTTTGGTACACTTCTTCAACTGGTAATAACTCCAGCTCAGACACATCAAATTGGAGCCTGTAGCTCGTCAATCGAAAGCTGAGACTATAAGCCTTCGATTGAACACTGATTCAGGTGGGTTTTGTCGATGTATTTTGAAATGCCTGGCCAAAAAAAATGAAAGGTACTAAAACCGTGCCAAAATTACCCAATTCGACGGTACGTGAAGGAATGATCGCAAAGCCCGACAGTCGGCCGCATGCAGCAACAAGAATATTCGTGTTCCCGTCTATTGATTTCGAATAGTCATCTGATACTGTTTCGCAGGGAACATGAGGTTTCGGCATCCATTGTCAGTAGAGGCTTGGGAAGGGGTAATCAATGCCACTGAACCACCCAATAGTTGCGTTCAGATCTTGGATGAGATGTTTGGCGACTTTTCCGGAGCAATGATGTGGAATCCCAACACTCCTCTCAACGAGGACTGTCTTTACGTGAACGTCGTTGCACCAAGGCCACGACCTGTCAAGGCTGCTGTCATGGTATGGATATTCGGCGGTGAGTTTGAGCCTACACTCATAGCTATCTCGGCATGAATTATTCATAAGGGCCAGGAAATGATTGAAACTCCTTGACATATTGTATTTTCGTCTCATTTCTGAGGACAGGGCCAGGATTGAGGAAACTATGCAGACTTCAGTCTCCTTCCCTTTGCAGTAGTGACAATTATTTAAATCCACCCTTTCCAATTTTCTCTATGTAATAGGGAACTGATATCATTCCGGGAAATATCATGTTTTGAGAGTTTGCAGCAAGATAGATATAGGAAAAAAAGTTTGAAATTTTTACGACGCCTCTATGGTTTTTGAATTATCATCGGAGTTCTGACAATTTGAATTGGCGCCGCCCAATATGGTGGTGGCTGCACACGTGCCACTGAATTCGCCAACTGCTGTGATGTCATTTTTCATCGGAAATTCTCATCTGAATCACAGTCGAGAGCTTATTTCACTCAAATAATGAAAGTTCGCAGTGGAAAAGCGCAGGTTTGTTTCAGGACTATCGTGGAAAACACTCTGAAGTCACGTGACTCATGTGCAGTCGCCGCCATATTGAATGGCGCCAATTCGAACCCTGTAAAACTTCAGACTCGAATTTAAATCACTTGTACCGCAGAAAATTTCGAAATTCTCATATATCGTGTCTCTTCCAACGTGAACTTCCATAATATGAGCATTTTGAAATAATTTTTGTGGTCATGTCAGTTCTCCATTCTACATCGCATACTGTGTAATCACACAAACTCGTTGACTGGTCGTTATTTTGTGGATCCTTAAATTTTAAAGGTAAATTCATGTGCGGTTATATGCCTTGGTACACGCTGTGGGTTCGATATCTCACGAGCACCTTAGAGAGTATACTGAGACTATAGTCTCAGTATATACAAGAGTGCCGGTTTGTTGACGAAGTATAGCAGAAGATCAAAAAAAGTTGCATTGCGTTTACCTATTTAAGATCTTGGATAACTATTTTAAAATGACCATTACTCAAGATGAGTACGCCAAAGCGATCTTACAATAATTTTATTATCCGCTGAACCTTTTCAAGAGACTAAAAACGAGTTTGAGCTTATTGCCTCTCAATCAATAATGAATTTTCCGTTGTTGAAAGTTTCAACTACAGCCTGAGATAGAAATTGACGAGACTCACTCCAAAATGACGAAATTGTTGTGAAAGAAAATTTAGAGTAAACCTTTTACGAATAGAGCAATGAAAAGGCGTCCTGCGAAAGATGAAAAAGGGTGAATGCGGGCGTAAGCGCAGAGCTATTTGTCATACTTGGAAAGGAATGAAAGGGAGCAAAATAAAGTAGAAGACGTAAGACGGAAGCCCTTGGGTCGGTTTAATGCTTTCAGGTGGCTTTTATTCGGGCACGGCAACGCTGGACGTCTATGACCCGAAAACTCTCGTTTCGGAGGAGAACATAATCCTGGTATCGATGCAGTATCGCGTGGCCAGCTTGGGCTTCCTGTACTTTGGCACGTCAGACGTGCCGGGCAACGCGGGCCTGTTCGACCAGCTGATGGCGCTCGAGTGGGTGCGCGACAATATAGAATTTTTTGGTGGAAATAAAGACAACGTGACCCTGTTTGGCGAGAGCGCTGGGGCCGTATCGGTTTCCATGCATCTACTCTCTCCTCTATCTAGGTGAGTTTACAATTGGTGAATGGAAAGATCGCAAGATCACTACAGTTTTTGGTGAGAACATCGCACCATTATTCGATTGGGTTTTGTTGCGAAGGAACACTCCACAAATCGTCTTCATCCTACAACTTCAGTGCATCATTTCTGCTTCAAAAAATGGAAGTATCTTAGTTTATATTCTCGGTCGAATTTCGATGACTCCGTCGAAAGATCGATTCCTGATCTTGGATTGCAAGAATCCTTCCTTAAAAACCAGAATCAAAACAGTTGCAACTCGACTTCGAGCCAAATCGAGTCAAATTTTCACTCGAATTGAGATATTAGAGAGATGGCAAGAGTTGACCGAAGAAACAGTTTGATCTTCTAGAATTCCATCCTTCAATGTTTGATTTTCACGATGGTTGAACGATTCAGAGAAAAATACGCGTGTAGCTGTTAGTGAAGTCCACGCGGTCACGTCGCACAATGGTGATGAAGGCACTATATAGTAGCCGTGCGCTTAAGAAAAATTTGACGTTGTAATTTTCCTGGAAGTCTACGTACGACTCTATGGCTTTGGAAACTCAACCAATACCGACTATGGGTGACCAAAAAGAGAAGAATAATCTTCAGGATGAGAAATTGGTGCAACAATTATTGTTGAGCAATTGGCAAAAAATTGTCACATCGCTAGTTGCCGTCTACTCAACTATTCATTTTTTAAATGTATTTTTGTGAATCCTTGTGGTTGGTAGATGTGCTTTAAACATTCATTGATCGTATGTGAATGGGTTTGGACTGATAATTAATCCCAATTTTTTTGATGAAGTACTTTTTCAACAGCAGTTTTAACGCCACATGTATAGCAAATGTAAGCAAATTTTCATGACAATTTTCAAAAATAAATCCTCAAAAGGCCTTGCGTCCCTCTCCATGAATTTTTGCACTGCTTCTATAGAGGGAATGTTAAACTATGACCGTCCCCTCTTATAACAATGGTAATGCCCAAAAACCCTCAATTGTTGCAATAACAACGCCTAAATAGGTGGCTATGGGTGCCAACACCCTACTAAGCGATCCAATCATGAATCAGCAATGATTCATCAGCAATCGATGCGCCAGCCGTTGACTAAATTTATCCGTTGCTTTAATTTTTGTCCATTGATTCAATATATTCTGACAATTCTGAGGAAACCACGAAAGAATGACATAAAAACATGAGTTGCTTTCGGCCAAAATTATTTATACGATGAACATGGACATGATACATTTTTTTGGCAACATCATGAAAGAGTATCATGAGTGATTTTGTAGATTTTTCGTCCTTGATGTTTAATATATGAGACCAAATAATCATCTCATATATGAAAGAGTATCGATTTAGTTGAATTGAATTATTCATTGGTAGCAAATTGGCTCAGTTACTAACGAAAAAAAATCAGATTGCGAGGAAGTGAGGCCAGGGTTAGCCGGGAGAGTTCCTCGGGTGTCTCAAGTCATGAAAAATCGTCGAGATTAGGACTGTCCGCTCTATCAAAGTCTTCGAATGATTTTCATCACTCGAAGCTCGAGTCACGAACCAAATTGAACCAATTGACTCGCCTTTGAGTGAAAATTGAGGAGAATATTCCGAGTATCTTTGGTTACTCGTTCGATCGAGTCATGGGAATGACTCGATAATCGGGTGAAATTAAACAAACTCATCTCAACATCATTATCTTGACACTTTTACTAATAAGTTCTTGGACCACATGTATAGATGTACAGTCCGCTGCTCCCAGGACTTGCCCCTCGATTCTCTCGTATCCTTCAGTTTTTTGTACATTCCACCCTATACATCGATTTTCACTTTGTAAATAGCAATAGCTATTCATGGCGAATTCATTCATTGTAATAATGAGATTTGAATTTTTGTATAGGATTTCATCGTCATATTACACAAAAAGTTAGTTATTCAGGCTGTTTCATGAAAAGCAGTAAAAAATAGTCTTACTCAGACTCATATCACAGTAAACTACTTCTGTCAGAAAACTTACGATTGGTTCATATTACCAGACTCATGACTCTTTTTCAGTATTACTTGACCATATCTGTAACGGCTCAGTTGGTTGGATGGTTGTTGTACGTATCAGACAGCGGAAAAATAAGAAGGGAATCGGGTTCAAAACGGATTTTGTTAATTTTTTTCTTGTGTGGCTGAAAGCGTCCAACTATCAAAAGATGATGAACTTTTTTCATACTGTGAGGTGTAAACAACTTGATGATCGAGTGGAAAGATAACTCGCTTCGAGTGAAATTTTTGCTCGATCTTCAGGCAGTAAATCACTCGAAGCCGGATTGTAACGCTGGTACTCGAGCTTCGAGTGAAATTTTACTCGAATGATTTTAGAGAGTGTAATGGGAATATTGGGTCGACGTGAATCGCAAAAGTGGAGCGAAATACAGAGGCACTAACGATGAAGATTTAGAACTTTTAACATGGATAATTTGTTTGTGCGAGCGCAGCAACTTGTTCAACCAGGCGATAATGCAATCGGGTTCGGCGACGGCTCCTTGGGCAGTGATCTCGACAGAGGAGTCGATCCTGCGCGGCCTACGGCTGGCCGAGGCGGTGAGCTGTCCCCACGACAGGCACGACCTGCGCGCCGTGATCGACTGCCTGCTGACCAAGGACCCCAAGACGCTCGTCGACAGCGAGTGGGGCACGGTCGGGATTTGCGAGTTCCCCTTCGTGCCCGTGATAGACGGTTCGTTCCTCCTCGACACGCCCCAGCGTTACATGCAGACCGAGACGTTCAAGAAAGCAAACATCCTGATGGGCTCAAACACCGAGGAGGGATTCTACTTCATCATCTACTATCTCACCGAGCTGTTCCGCATCGACGGCACGGAGGACGTCAAGGTGTCGCGTGAACAGTTCCACAAGTCCGTCGTCGAGCTGAATCCGTACGTGAGCGCGCTCGGGCGCCAGGCCATCGTCTACGAGTACACGGATTGGCTGAAGCCCGACGATCCCGACGCAAATCGCAACGCTCTCGATAAGATCGTCGGCGATTACCACTTTACGTGCAACGTCAACGAGTTTGCCACGAGGTACGCTGAGACTGGCAACAAGGTCTACATGTACTATTACACTCACAGGTCAGTAAAAGAAGCCCACGGCTTTTGATCTCTTACTGCCCCCTTTGAAAAATTCCTTATTAGATATTGAATGAGAATCCTCGATTTCGGAAGACTCGTAATCGTCAGACGGCGCGCGGTGGTGAGTTGTCAGTCGGATCTGGCTGGCAGTATGGAAACCTAGCAGGTCGTGATTCCTAGTAGCAATATCCCAAGCTCGAAGGCATCTAAGGGTTACATCACCGTCCACGACTATAGTCGTCACAGTGAACTTTCGCTCACTCGAAGTTTCGCCAACTCAAAACTTATTGTCGGGTTCTTGGTTGAACTTCGGTAACTCGAAATTCAAAAATGGGTTCATACACGCACAGAATTTTTCGATACAAATTACGGACACAGTTAAGGTAATCGTCAGACGTCCGATATTCCAGGCTACTTATTGCGGATGAGTGTCGTGAAAATTTACCTATACTGAGTAGTAAAATTTATTTCAGGTCAAAAATTGTATCGGACTCGGCGAAAAAAATCGGTGAATTCGGGTGAATTTTGCAAGTACTTGTATTAGGGCGAAACGCGCGTGGACATAATTTTGCGTCCGCGATTACGGTATCATAGCCTAGTTGGAAAAATTAAGTAAATAAAATAGTCATCATGAACTTATTTGACTGCACTAATTGGAATAGGGGTAAAGGTGCGTGCTCGTTCAATATTCAAGATATTCTTAATGGATACAGGGAAACTTTGTTGACGTTCCCAAAAAAATGGACGCGGTAGGAAAACCTTCGAAGCAGACGTCAAAATTGCAGCTCCGGGATATTGCGGTACGATGGCTGGCCTGTGTCACGATTCTGGTTAACACCTGAGTCTTTCTTCACAAGTAATGTGAGAGTATGATGATATTTCTCACTGCTCTTACCTTAGGCATCCGAAGTCAATTTCAATGTCTGCTTTCAAAAATTCCCCTACCACATCCACCTTTTTTGCAGACCTCAGTAGTGTCTTCCTGTAATCATCAAGAATATCTTATTAACTCTGCACTAAAGATGCACCCTTACACCTTTCTCAATATGTGCAGTCAAAAGAGTTGATTGAGATTAGTTCATTCACCTCACTTTTTCAACTATGATACGCATCTCGACATGAAGTAAATGATGCTGTCTATCTGATGAAATGCCTTCAGGAAAGGTTGTATGTAAATTTTGATGATGTTAACCCAGCAATCATGAAGATTGGAAACACTGTTGACCAGTGAATTGCCCAAAACCCGATCCAGAAGAGAATTATTTTCCTCGAGTACGACAGTTTTTCTTGAAGAGCTGATTTGGATCTCTGTTTGCCCCATGAAAAGATCAATGGTCGTCAGTGTCCATTTAATTTTGACGAAAAAAATGATTAAATTCTGAACATAGTCCTTCCTACTCGAATTCATTTGAGGCCTACTTGATAACTTGAATTTTCATTAACTCGAATTTTCGCCAGCTCGAAGTTTTTTTCGTGGATTGTGGAGGTTTGAGTTGATGAAGTTCCTTTGTATTTAACACGGGATGTCTGAGTCTCCTTCTCATAAATTTTTCTAAATGCTGTACAGCTGCTAAAAACCGGAATAGTTAGATATCCCACTCAGAACCCGAGAGCAAGATGAACGTGCTCGAAAGTTTAGGTATCCGTAGCCAGTAGCCCTTATTTCAGAGTATACCGTAGAGCGGAGAAATCAGGATCTCGCATTTCTTAATCAGCATTTGAATGCAGGTCCTCCATAAACCCATGGCCAAGATGGACTGGTGTTATGCATGCTGATGAAATCAGCTACATATTTGGCGAGCCCCTCGATCCAAGCAAGCATTTCAAAGAAGAGGAAATCAACTTGTCCAAGAGAATGATGAGATACTGGGCCAATTTTGCAAAGACCAGGTGAGTTTTCACGATATTTGTCCCACAAAATTAGTCTCTGATGGTGAATTCCTTGGTCATTCATGATGTCAATATCTCCCCGGTCATTCATGTTTATCAGTCTTGCTGTATGAATATAATGGAAAAGTGATGGCTTTCAATATGCGCTGGAGGTCTTTGCTGCGATGTTGTTTCGCTTCACTGGAACTTCTTGTCGAAAAAAATCGATGGACGTGAAATTATCAAAGCTGAGACCCCGATCATTTGTGTGACGTATGAGAACTGTGCTCACTAGGACAATGCAGCGAAAAATCAGTCTGTCTCTTTCCATACGTAGCTCCTCGTTCTTGGACCAAAATTCCATTGAATATACCTTACATCATCCAGTGAAACCTTTCAATGTAAAACGATTGCCCTCCACTGATCTTTGATTCTCTCAGACTCTCATTGACGAAAATATATCTTCACTTTGAGAACGTATATTCAGATGCGTCAATAGGCTTATTCTGGCATACTTGGCCGATCATTCTTCTACTAAGCGCAAGATTAGTTGAGCATGGCATAACACGGTCTTAATGAGCTTGTATCTTTTAAATAGCGATCCCAACAAAGGAGATAACGGATCCTGGGAGAAGGTCAAGTGGCCCGTGCATACGGCAGACAGTAAAGAGTACCTGACGCTCGATACTAATACAACAGCAATTGGACACGGCCCGAGGGTGAAGCAGTGTGCATTTTGGAAAAAGTACTTACCTCAGCTTCTCTCCGCTTCGGGTAAGTGCACTTCTACTCATTTTATCTCTCGTCCGTGTGTGCTGGTGGTGCTGACCGATCGTTCTAGCAATATCTGGCTCTTTTTTATTTCACAAGATTCAAATGAATTTGCTTAATGAAGAAATTGGACGGTACCGTTAATCGTTATTTTACCCAGATCGTTCCTAACAAAGAAGGCCGGTATGTGAGGTTTAAGAACTGATGACTAAGATAGCTGAAATTGCGCGAGAAGAGATGTAAATTAGTCGGCTGTAGCACTCCGAGTTGACTGGTATGGTTTTGAATTCACGGCACCGTATGCACGTACAGTGCTCAAAGTAGATAATAATAACGAGAGCCTGGTGTTTCAGTCTTGCATAAGCATATTATGCGCGGTGCACAGAGCGACCGACGCTCTCATCTCATTCAAGGGTTAATGTGTGCACCCACTCTTATACATGTATCTTTGACATGTGTCGCGACAACCCCTCCTCGTCAATTGTCTCACTCGGATGACACCTGTTGAATTCAAAACGCAGTGCATGGGATGATGAACGCATAGCCTATGCTCGTAATAGCCCGCGAACAATTGAGAGTCCTCTCTTCAGTTTCCCCTGAAATTCCTGACCACTCGCTTCGGGTTGTCAAACGCTGTCAGAAATTTAACGAAAATGGATGATTCAATAGTTGAGAGTGAAAAATAATGACGTTTTTGAAATCGGACCAAGTGTAGGAAAAACGTCACTCGCTTTTTGTCCTGAAAGATTCTATGGTTGAATTTCCAATAGCCGAATGCAGATTCACGTCCTGGAAGTCCCTCATTCCTTATACGTTGCATTGAAATTTTAACATTTAAACAAGCGTATAAATGAAGATGATGGGTGGTTGCACTCACGCCATTTGTGATCGACGTTTCTTGATACTATTCTCTCAGAGAATAAGTGCTGAGTCAAAAAGTTCCTGCCCTTCGTAATAATTTTCGAATCGGAGCCCAGCTCGCTCCCCTTCTAGTATATCAAACAGCGTACGAGTGACACCCTTGACTGATCTTTAAACTCTTTTACGGTAGTATCAAATGAAATTCAAACGTTTATGAATGTAATATACCCCTACTATTGAAACTTCGTGAGCGCCCTAGAATGCTGCATTCCCGGAAGAATTTCGTTCCAAGACATCGATGGGTGTGGTTTTATTTCGTATCATGGAATACATCGAACGATTCTTCACGATCACGGATCCCTTCCACTTTGCACTGTCCACAATCCGATCTGGAAAAAAATCACAAATTTTCTTCTTTGCACGGGATTATAGCAAGACAGACACCTCGAGTGGCTCTTGCACAATGAGTTAGACACAGCTTGGTGAAAAGGGGTGAGTGGTTGATTGCTCACAGCCTGAGAAAGCATAAGGAAGTCGAATATATGTCCAATTACAGTAAGACTGGCATCCGAACTGCACTGCCTTCCTACTAATTACGCTCTTTGCAGTCACTTTGAATGAGCTACTACATCTTGTATGATACAGGAGTGCATCTGTTCGCACTACGGGTTATATACCACCACATATACTCACCACACTTTCTATAAGACCAATGGCTCAGTCCACCATACTTGCATTGATCAGTTCATTGTTCGTTCACTTTCATCCGTCCTCGAGTTCAGACAACCACAAACCCCATTCACCGCTGGCCACGATTTCATTGAAATTGATTATTCTTTTACTACCCCCAGCCCTCCACTTAAAGAATTCGCCACTCGCAATCTGTCTCGGCTAGATCCGCAGATGTTGGCTTCGGAGCTCATTCACAAAATTGATCCCAATATCTTCCCCCTTTAATCTGAGCCAGGCCTATCAGACCAAATTAGCAGTTCCAACTCTCGTGTAAATATTGTAAATACTGTAAATATCTTTCCTAGTCTGAGTTTACCAGACTTCAGTCATCCCATCCTTGCATCACTGTGCAGCGCCGATATTGATGCTAAATCTGAACATATTTCATCCGTAGACATCTCAACGTTCAATTAGCTGTCTCGTATGAAAATCATTCCGTCATTTTCTCAGCATAAACCTTGGGTGACAGCTGACATCAAACGTCTAATGTGGCAACGTGATCGCGTGTATCGAGCTGCAAAACAATCCTGCTCACCTGCTAAGTATGAGCAATACCGTTCCCTTCGAAATGATGTTAGTAACAAACTCAATGCCAATAAGAACCAATTCATCTCTGCTCACCTGGACGAAGCACCCGATCCAAAATCTGAATGGAGAGAATTACGTAAGCTTGGTATTTGGTCACGGAGGCTTCCCTCACCACTCACTAACTTTTCAGCTAATGCTCTCAATAACCACTACGTTTCAGTTGCATCTAGCTCAGAGTAGCTTTCAGACGCTGACGTTGATCGAACTTGCTCCATACCGATTCCAGATAATGTTCCTATCTTTGATTTTCACAAGGTCTCGGAACATGATGTCCTTCAGGCACATGCTTCCAGTTCCTCGCGTGGTATAGGCGCCGACTCAATCTCTTCAGGCATGCTGAAATATGCCCTACCAACACTTGTTCCATATTACACTCAGCTATTCAATGAGTCTCTGTCATCTGGTCACTTCCCCACAAACTGGAAGAAGGCCTCGATCATCCCATTGGCGAAAACAGCATCTCTCTCGTCTATTTCCGACACGCGTCCCATCGCACAACTACCTGAAGCTTCTAAAATTCTGGAAAGACTTGTTCATGAGCAACTTATGGCACACTTATCATCCAACAAACTACCGAATCCCTCCCAATCAGGCTTTTGTCCATCTCACTCAACTCAAACCGCGCTACTCCAACTTCTCGGAGGAACTTGTCAGGCAATAGACAAACGCATGCTTACGGTACTGATTCCTTTTGACTTTTCCGAGGCGTTTGATGCGGTACCCCACGCCAAACTCCTCACGAAACTCAGAAAGATTGGATGCTCCGATAGAGTGATAAGATGGTTTGCCAGCTATCTTAGGGGTAGGACAAAAGCAGTGCGTATGGAGAACGGTCAACATTCCGATTGGAAGTCAGTTGCTGCGGGCGTGCCTCAGGGTAGCTGCCTCGGCCCCTTGCTCTTTGTCATCCACACTAATGATCTTGCTGATTGTCTGAGCCCGGAAGTCAAAAGAGTAATCTATGCAGATGACACCCAAATCTATCACCACTGTCACACAGCTGAACTACCTGCGAGTATTGCACTCCTCAATCGGAATGCTAGTGCTGTCGTCCGGTGGGCTGCTGAAAATGGTCTCAAGTTGAACTCGAAGGAAACCACCGTCATCGTTCTTGGAAGTGAACCTAATCTGAAGCTTGTCAAAATCGATGATCTTCCCAAAATCGTTGTGTCGGGATCTGAGATACCGTACTCATCTTCCATCAAGAGTTTCGGGGTTCACATATCTTCGAATTTGGACTGGTCTACTCAAGTCAACGGCATGATTCGGCGCGTACACGAGGCGCTATATGCACTACAATGGTACCGAGGAGCCCTGTCTCGCTCGCGGCGAATGAAATTTGTGCAGAGTCTTGCACTACCACATCTTGATTACGCTGCTCCAGTGATTCATCACATGCAACACTTTCTTGACGTTAAACTCCAACGCCTCATGAACAGTTGCATTCGATTTATCTATGGCAATATCCCATGGCGATCACATGTCTCACCATACCGTACTTCTCTTGGCTGGCTGTCCACCAAACGCAGGCGTCTCTACTTGATTGGTTGCCTTGCGTTCAAAATTTTCTGTACAAGTGAATCCTCTCCGTTGCACTCTCTATTCAAATTCAAATACAGTGATGCACCCCCTCCCTACCCGAGAAGGTATCCAGCTCAAATCCTAGGGTACGAAACCCCACGTACTGAAACTTGGAGGCAATCTTTCATCATCTCAGCCTCGGAGATAATCAATTCTTTGCCTTAACTTACTCTCAGTCTTGACTCACCCTCTGAATTCAAAACGATTCTCTTTGAACATCTAATGCATGAGGAAAAATCAGACTGGCTGAGTGAAGCTAACACTTTAGGCGTTCCCTCTATTCCCACAGCCCCAATCAATTCGCTCTCCATTTGAATTTTACGTCATTTTTACTTATGTACATATGTATCTCTTTTCTTCTCTATCATGATATTGCACTGCGCGCGCCACGATCGCGAATGGTTTGTTTCACTTCTGTCACTTTCCGCACTTGCTAATATGAATATACCTATCTGTACTTCCCCGTATCAACAATCGCTTAGAATAATATGTATCCAAATGTAATATTCCTGAAGGGTCTCACGGGGTTATACCTCCAGACTCCAATAACGTTTATTTCAATCAAGCAATCAATACACACACAGAAACGGCTGCGCAAGTCTGAATGAAAAGTAGTCACTGGTGATGTTCTATAGATGAAATTGAGAGCTCGTTTGGTGGCTCAAAATCGATCAAAGTGTGCCCATATTTTTTCATACTGCCATTTCTTTTGTACATCTCACCGTACCAATGGAGGCAAAAGGAATAGAGGCCTCAGAAATATTTCAAAATCGTGGCAATCAGTTCAAACTCAATGAGCAAGTTTGACATACCACATGTACACTCCCCAAAAAGGTGAACTGCACAGATATGACGGTCAGAGTAGCATTCGAGACCTCTTGTCTCACTCGCACTCATAGGTTATGGTATACGAGTGCGAGTAAGACAGACGATCTCGAACGGTAACTGACCGTCACAGCCACTGCAGTTCACCTTCCTGGGGAGTGTACAAGGGCTAAACAACTATGTATAACGAGGTAACTCCACGAGAGAACAATATGAAGATAATAGATTGGTCTCAGATCCCCTATCATCCCGTTTTGAGTCATCTGTTTATACTGTATAGGCCAAAATATTGACATCCACACCCATCAGACAAATTCGATGAAATTTCCGGATCCTGGCACGCTAATGAAAATTTCATTTGGAACGTCTTATTTGAAAATCTTAATGACTTCTTTCCACTGAACTCTTAATTATTCAATAACAAAATCAGTTACCGAGATACGATTTAGTCGATTTTGAAGATGAGCAAAAAACCTATCGACAGCTATACTGAAAATCTCGCTACCGCCACACTAGGCTTGCACATGGGTGATTCCATGAGAAAATCGCTCTCCGATTTTTTTCTCAAACCCCCAATCATCTAAACTTGTCTAGAATACATTCTTCCGATGAGAAGTTCCAATCATCCCGGAAAAGATATTTCAAGATTGTATTTTGGATTCTGAGACAGTTTCTCGCATTTTTCGATATAGGATTCTGTAATCTCTGTGCCCTTGAAACCAAGTATTTAATGGAAAGCTGAGGAACCTTCCTTTTATAAGACTACTTTCCGGATACAATCATGAGTGCATCAGGCATATTCTATTCCGAAATTCATTCGATCTATCGTTCACGTAGTGCAATCTAATGATACTAATGAGATGGAAGGAATGAAAAAAACTTCGGAACGAATGAACGTCTCAATGGAGTTTCCAACTGGAAGCTTGTTTTTTCTCCATTTTATTTCCGGCTTGTTTCCCGACAGAAATACGAGTCCTCAAGTATGTAATAGCAGCATCCGAAATATCCGAGAAAGCCAACTCACTTCGAGTATTTCATCGTTCTCCGCTAGTCTTGTACTTACGAGATTCTCCATTTATTCGTTGCACTCCCATTCTGAAGAGACAACTGGAGAGTAGCTCAGCAACGCTACAAGAGCTATTCTCCAAGAATCGCAGAGGATTCATTTGCTCTTAGTCTTGCCATACTTTTTTTGCCCTAATTTCGATGAAGGAGTGGGACGTATATCTGGCACATTTTGTTCCGGGAAAAGACAGACATCGGGTGTACCGAGGAAAACAATGGATAATGGTGGGATGCACGAGAGTGTAGAACAGGACAGGCAAAGAGTGGGACGAGATAAACGATGTTGAAGATTGCTGAACGCACTCTTGAGTAGAATATAGCATCCCCGAGTGAATGGAGCGGTTGGGTGAAAATTTTCCAAAAAACCCTTGCAATTTAACGCTATTTCAATATATTTATGTATTTGTATTTGTGAGAGCGTCGCGAATAAGATTTGTTGATACCTTTTCGAATGGTAATTTTATGCACGTAGTCATCGTCGCTTCTGGACCAATGATAAATTATGGGGACCTTGGGTGTCGTTTCTAGAAGATTTCAACGAGCAAAATTTGATTTCCCCTTTTCGAGATCAGGTTATCTAGCTTTACCAAAATAACTGTGAATGGAGTGCCGCTGTCATTCTGACCAAATACCCTAAACGATTCTTCTCGTGACTATTTTTCAACATTATACGAGCATTGAGACCCATCAGGAATGCAAAATGTGTGAGAGTGTATATTGAGAAATCTCAGTGATAAACAAATTGGCATTTCATAGCTTTGACATGGGAGTTTTTGGATGTTGACGTAATAGGATAATTCTCAAAACGAATTCGGATTCTGCAGCCGAAAGCACATTTAGACAATGGACTGCGTTATCAACCACTGAATTTGAATGATGGACAAGACGTTTTGCCTCCGTTCGGTCAATCACAGTGAGATAAAATAGTTTATAAAGCTTAGGTGAGTGAGAGCTCAATATACGTACATATACAAATTAAATCATCATTGAAAAGTAGATGCTGTCGATGATTTGTGCCACGTTCGACTGACAACCGGTAACGAGTGTCATTCTGCTGTAAATCGAATTGCCCTTGTATGCGCTGAGAAGTGCTGATTGAATACCGTATATCTCTTAACGAAGGTGCGAATCAGAGATGAGAGCGGTCCATTCTTGTAGGGACTATTTGTTGACGTAGTTAGTGCTCACAAAAATGGAGTAGATTGGGTGTCTATTCAGTGAAATTGCTGAAAATTGGATAGAATGGGCTGGAAGGAAGAAGGGTAATAGAGGCTCGTTGACACCCATGTTTGCTAGGGTATTCTTGTGAAATTTAATTAACAATAATAATAACCGCCTTATGACCGTCTGGAATCCCTACCAGGCTTGCCAACATCAAATGGAAATCAGGTTTGCCGACTTGACGAAAAAAATATCCCTAGGCGAACGTAAAAATCCCTAGATTCGTTTTGATTGTGCGTATATAAATTTATTGATGGGTTGGTAGATGGGTGCGGATAGGTCGGTGGGTTGGTGGGCCGGTTTTGTGTGTGTGTGTGTGTGTGTGTGTGTGTGTACACGTAATACACCTCGGTTTTTAACCAGAGGCAGCACGTACACAAAAATAATTTAATATGGCGGCACACTCGAACCTCCTTTTGATGCGCTCAGATGATGTTATAGTCTATGTGTTAATGTTTTGTCGGGAGCGGAACAAAGGTTCATTTCGGGAGTTCATAAGTGATTTTTCAGTCAATTTTTCAAGCACTAACGTGAATTGATAATCGAGATAGAACAAATTTGAAAGTTTGAGAGTTGAATTTTGGAGATTGAGAAGCGACGTAATTGTGATGTTCGATATTATGTCTGCAGTTATTACGAAAAAAAGCCTGAGGACCTTCAACGAATTATTATTGAGTGGCTAACGAAGCTAGTGAAACCGTTGTATCAATATTTTGGATTCATGGCGAATTTTCTCTTGTTTGGGAGGCACTATTTAGTGTAGCGATGTTGGAGGGAAAATAGGTCGAGAATTTCAGTTTATAATAGAATGCTGTTCATTCTATGTTTGGGACGTGTTCATTGGATCAACATCATCTATGTATGAGAAATTGATCATATGAGCAATGTAAGACTTTACCGATATTAATAAATTCTTCGGAAGAAGTACAAACGATTATGAACTTGTTTCAAATGACGGATTCGAGCCCACGGAGGAAGGTAATTTTCGCATGCGTCCTAATATATTCGGTAAAATTACTTGATACGTGGAGTGGCACTGCAGCAATAAAGACGATTGGAATCATAACATTTCAATCTGAGGGCAAGAAAATTGAGTTCCTCGGACAAAACAAATTTTTTCGCCTGAAGCTGAGAGCCAGGAATAATCGCTGCAAAGTAGACAGCAGTCCATCCAAGTGTGAAATCCTATTTCTTTTTCGATAGTCTTGCTCGAGATAGTCGATAAGCTGTGCAGTTTTGGCAGCTTTCCAGGACAAGCAATCGAAAAAATCATTCGTGTGAAATACTCAGCTCTAACTGTCCTATACGTTCACTCGTCCACGATGATGCATCCTTGGTTTGGAAGAAAAAAAACGACTCATTGAATTCGGAACTGTTCAATCTGCGAGTACAAATTACATCGAATTGGTTCGGTTCAATCGTCTTTATGTATCATGAATCTCAGAATTTTAAGGGTGATCGAAGTTTTGAGGCTAGATGTTAATTACTAAAACGCAATTTCGTAGTATACTATGATATACTCACAAGGGGAGGTCCAACCTTGCGGAACACGAATCTTGATAAAACTCTGGGAATCATCTTGTTTTGATGAAAAATGAAGGTATCTCCAAGGGCTTAAACCCATAGGCCTTGGATCACGAGATATAACCGTGGAGATTAGTATTGCCAATTCAGGCCCATGTCGAAAAGTCGTATATGTATATGAGTCATTCTGGATCAAGCTGGACAAAACCGTCACCAGGGGGGTCTGGGAAAATTCCGCAAAAATTTTTTTCCATTAGTACCAGGGTTTGACAAGTAACATAACAAAATTGCGTTATCGATTTCGTTATGTTACGTTATTATGACAAAAAACGAAATTAAGAGGTAATTTCGTTACGTTAGAATAACATAACCAAATACCGTAACGTAATGTCACTAACGTAATACAATAACGTAACGAAACTCCAATCCTTGGATTTCATTTTGTTATTCAAAACGTTATTCTATAATAACGAAACTCGACTCTTACGTGAATAACGTTATATGTGAATAACGTTATTAATTACGAAACGAAATTCAAGTATTGGAGTTTCGTTACGGTATTCGAGTAACGTTATTCACATTATAATTAATTTCGTTACGTTACTTCCGTGAGTAACGCAACGAAATGGAAATTGTATTTTGTTTCGTTTTTTGTCTTTCGCCAAGTGATCAGGACGAAGTTTTGCCCCACGAGGGTCTTAGATAGAGAAGATCGGATATGACTGATTCCTAATGCGCTAGAAATAGACTAGGTTGGTGGGTACAACCAGTCAACGAAGTATTCGGAGATACTTTTTTCAAAATTCTCCTACGACTCATAGAATCCGAGATACCGTCATTTTCAGAGAGGGTGATATTGCATTCACTCACAAGGAGAGTCCAAGGGGTTCGGTAGCTGAATCTGGCTGAAACTCTGAGGATCATCTCCTTTTGGCACCAAAAAATGATACCCAAAACCGCAGAGTCTAACGCTCAAGCGTTTCCGAGCTACAGGCTACAACCCATGCGTTACAGTATATCTATATATACCGGTTTCCGATATATATAGATATACTGTAATGCATGGGTTGTAGCCTGTAGCTCGGGAACGCTTGAGCGACTTTGCGGCTTTGGGTATCATTTTTTGGTGCCAAAAGGAGATGATCCTCAGAGTTTCAGCCAGATTCAGCTACCGAACCCCTTGGACTCCCCTTGTCAGAATTCATTAGCGGCTGTGAATATAATGGAAAAAATAACGTAACGAAACTCGGAAAAGAATTTCGTTATGTTAACGTAACGGAAAACTTTAACGAATTGTCTTGAAAATGACGTTACTCAATTTCGTTATTAGTTTCGTTAGTTTCGAATAACGTTATCCACATGAATTTCGTTATACGTTTCGTTAAAAATACCGAAACTCATAACGAAACGAAATCCAATTCGTTATGACTTTAACGTTATTCCAGTAACGTAACGAAAAACATAACGGAATTCTACCCATTATTTAACGAAATAACGAATATCATAACAGATCTCCGAGGGTTTCGCTAATAACGCACCATAACGAAACTAGCGTTATTTGTCAAACCCTGATTAGTACTATGTTGAAATAGGAATTGGAATTGTGGAATTGTGTTGAGATGGTCATTTTGAGTCGGAAAAGTATGTTTGGATCCTCATTCTAGCCCATTATCTCATTTGTAAGCCAGAACGAGTAAAATCATGCTCTCAGTCGCTTACGCTCGAATAGCCAAAATAATACCTATTTTTGACACGGTAAATAGAACCTACAGCTCGCTCCTGGCTGAAGGCTCGTCCCCGCAACTTCTTACACGTACTTGGGGGTACTTTGGGGAGTACTTTCACACAGATTGGTGCACATCAGTCCAGATGGGAGCATATGTGACCGTGGTCGATGATGCCGTTTTTGCTAAAACCACGAAATGCGGCATTTTGTAGCGCTCGGCAAAAAAAAAATAAAAAAAAAATAACCTCCGCCAAATTTTTTTTTACTGAAAGTAGATGTCTGAAAGAACATTTTCGCACAAGTTTCGTGAAAAAAAATTAAGATATATTTTTGGAATCGAGTCCTGAATTTTCGACTTTTTCGTAAATAGCTCAACTTGTATCGGCTATAGCTCCTATAAAAAGTACGATAATCGACTTCTGCACGTGGTCAAATTGTAGGTTTTTTCAAAACCTTTAAAATGACTACCTGCAGAAGTCGATTATCACATGTCTAGTAGGAGCTAGATCGCTTTGGAGCAGGCCCAAAAATCGCTAAAATTTGCTCTCAATAATTAGCTTGCAGAAGTCGTCAGGCTCACTAAGTGGCCTTGGACAATTTTTTTTTCAAAAGTACTAGTCTTGACGAGAAAAATGCGCCCAAATACGTTGAAAAATATTGAATTGCGTTGGAACTATGTTTTTCTTAGGATAGGCTAAAAAAGGGCCTAAAATGGCCCTTTCATGGGCCCTGGGGCCCACAGGGGGGGGGGCCGAAAAAATCTGAAAAAAATTTTTTCGTACTATTTCAACATAGTACTAATGGAAAAAAAATTTTGCGGAATTTTCCCAGACCCCCCTGGTGACGGTTTTGTCCAGCTTGCTCCGGAATGACTCATATAGATATACTCACAATGCTCATCTCCACAGTGATGTCTCGCGATACGAAGTCTATGGGACGGAACCCTTGGAGATACCTTCATTTTTCACCTAAACAAGATGATTCCCAGAGTTTCATCAAGATCCGTGTTCCGCAAGGTTGGACCTCTTCTTGTCAGTGATTTATTTCCATGAGCTTCTATGAGACTCACGAATTTTTTCATCAACAGTCTCATTCATGTTCTAAGACCAAATTCCGCCACGCATCAGTTCCATCCGTTCGCGCTGGGTTGAATTTTTGATTAATGAGACAAACTCGAGAGTGCTTAGTGATGAAAGAGCAGAGGGTTGCAGACAAATTTTTCGAGATGATGCGGAATCACGTCCAGCTTTCTCACAAAGGTTGATCAAGCATCAAAGATGAGAACTTGTGCATGTCTCGGCACGTCGGAATGGTTTTGATAAGAAAATCATGATTTCATTGTAACAGTATGGAGGGACGAACGAACAAAGAACGGTAGATTTTCTTAGATATATCCAAACTTGATGAAACTTCGGGAGTAGTCAGTTTGAAGACCAGAGAAGTCTGTGATGAGCTTTTGCGTATTCAGGGTTGATAGTTCCGCGGATAAGTGATGGGCATCCAAATCAACTCTTGTCTGATTTCTGACTTGATTGTGACGCACGCTGGATTTTCCAGCGGAATTGGGTTCCTCGGTATTTTTCATCTATTCATATGGCTATGAAGGAGTTTTATCGAAACATCGCTATTATAAACATACAAACTGCAGAAAAATCTTGTCTCCTTCATAATACCACATCTTGGAGAGGTTGAAATGGGCCTACCGATAACTTCCGTTCGAGATACTTCAGCTACCTATACACAAATTCACAAATGATATCTGTACCTTAAATTGAACAGCTGAGTCGACAGCAAAAATTCCGATATTCCGCTTCAATTGAACCTCCAAATTTTTTGAAAATTGTGAAGTCTGATGGTGACGGTCTGCAACCAAAGATTTTTGGAAATATCATCATGTTGAGTCTCAATTCTTTTTTTATCATATAGTAGGCAAGTTTTCACGATAATTGTTGTATGGGGGAGGGGTTAATGGTTTTCAATTATCCACTCTAATTATTCATTACTTTACAATAAAAAATGGACTTATACCGTTCTGGCCCGAAAAATTTTTCGACTTTTTTTCCGGACTAGAACGGTATAAAAACATTATTTCTGCTCGAGTATACTTATACCGTTTCGAACCAAAACAGATAGAGGAACGAGTCGACATTTACTATGTTAGATCGATAAGTGTGGAGATATTGTGAATTTACACCGTTCAGGATCAAAAACATCCGCTTTTGGGTAGAAAAAAAAGTTGAAAAATTTTCCAGACCAGAACGGTATAAGTCCACTTTTTTCCGCATTTTCGACTAGGAGTATCTCCATTAGGTGTCGATGAGGACATTTGCTAATGTTCAAGAATCATCGTCGAGTTACATCGACAGATGTTACCGAACAAGTTCTATTTAGAGTACTACGACTGTAAGAGATTATACTTTTGATATCGCGGGTCCACGGGTGCACATTAGAGGGTTTCATCGACAAGTATTCATCCGATCAGCTTGGTCTATGATTTATAATGTTTGGTTGGTCGCAAAGCACGAAACTTCTACGTAGAGATTCAAATTCAGACAGTTCGCACTGGAAAGCTCAGCATTTAAATACTTCTATTTGAATATGGAGTGCGAATAGATAATCAGAATTTCTTCAATTCATCAATCTGGCAACACTGGTATTGATGAACCATTTAATGTAAATCGAATCAGTTGCAAGGGGCTCAATTTTTTATTTCTTAACACGATATTTTTTACAGTGAGATTCACTTGAAACTAATGGAGTAGTTGAGCTGACAGTCGGGGGACATTAATATTGAAAAAGCGAGAAAGTAGTTCTCAAAATTGTTTTTTGGATTGATTGGGAATGAGATTTCTATTCGATGATGATATAGGTAGTCGCCAACATTGACATTTTCCCTTAAAAAGAGCTATATGGATGATTTGAACTTGCCTGTATCTTAGGTTTAATGATTTGGTATTTCGAAAAAATTCCTGAGGAAACGATGGAAAACGAGAACTATAGCGAGTTCATCGATAGGTCTATCGACTCATTGTCAGTTTTTTTTCGAGTGGCCACTGCTCGGGCCACTGTCATTCTGGTCTCATTACTGACGATGTGAGATAGCAAAAGTTCAATTCAAAGCCTCTAGAAAAGTCACAATATTCTTGCGAACCCTCATGGAATGCTGTTCCACGGGTTTTCTTTTCGGTAGGGCTCTTCTGTATGCAAGATCGTGAAGAGGGTAGCGACGAACTTTCGGCTTGCAAACATCTTAACGACTGAATGCAGCCACTCAAGGAACATGGAGTCCCTAAATCCTATATTCTGGAGTCTACTGCCACTTCGCGAAACCTAAAAAAGTGCAATGGTCGAAGATGGGAGGCGTGAGAGCAGTGTTTTAGTGTTCGAGCGTGGACTTATACTGTTCTGGTCCGGAAAAAAAGTCGAAACTTTTTTCGGGCCAAAAATGTTCGAAGCGCTTGTGACGCGCGAAAACACATTATCACTTCCGGAGTTGTACGTACATGTCTTCACATGTATTTTCTACCATTTTCTGTCAAAAACTCAATTTTCACCAAAATGGACTTATACCGTTCTGGTCCGGAGCCCTTCAGATATAGTCAGATATAAATGTCTAAGCCACGTGATAGGTATTTGATTGCTTTCAACGGAGGAAACGCCATTTTTGCCATCCTCCTTGCGCGAGTGTAACTCGAAAAGAATTTCCACCAATTCCACCGATTAAATACCGTCGATCCGGGTAACTTTACCACACTTTTGATTTGTTGTCATTGTTGTTCTTGAAGCCTGGGAAGGTTACGATAAAACCTACCTTTTTCTGGCCATTAACTGAAAGCTGAAGACTTCAACTTTTCATTGACTCTTCGAATAACCCGATTAAGAGACTCTACGCCGAGTAATGTTCATTTGGAGTTAATTCGCTATTCGGATGGATTTTGAACTTTCATACGAATTTTTGACGGATTTCGGAAAATTGTTCGAGACAGTTAATTAGATTTGAATGAGCATCACTTGGCGTAGAAACTTTCGATCGGGACTTTCAAAGAGTCAATTCAAAGAGACAAGAGTGAAATCTCATGTCTTTCACTCACAGTGAATGACCAGAAAGGGTCGATTCTCTATTCGAAGATAAAAGTAACATGAGTTGAATGTGAAGTGTATCGAAGGTACCCGACCCCAGGTTCTGTGAGGAATGCTTTGCTTCTCGTGGCAGTATCGTTGAACAAGATTCTTGCATCGAACTGTACCCTATGCCAATCGAAAGCTAAGATTGCGAAGTTTGATTGGTCACTAGCTATAGGTAGGTTTTATTGTAACCTTCCCGGGCTTTACGAAAAACAATGACAAAAGAATCAAAAGTGTGCTAAAACTACTCTGATTGACGGTACCATCGGTTGACGATACCATATGTACCTCGCACGTTGCGGAAAGGCGTCGAATTCTACGTGCAAGTGCTGAAAAAAGACGGTACATAAAATACTATTCCTGTTCTTGACGATGATTAAAATGTACTCAATTTTTGCTGTGACTAAGAGCACCGTGTTTGCCTTTATTCACAAATAGCAAATTTCTCACAGAGGTATGAAATTCTCCAAGGTCACATGATATTTCTTTGAAATATTTCTCATTCATCATTTTTGCCGAGAGCTGTATTATTCCCAGGTTGCGGATTTGAATGAAGAGATGCGTTCCTATATTTATAAACGAACTACTGTCAGAGAGCTCTCCAAGTTCTTCTAATCCCAATAACTTTTCCTCCGTTTCTTCCTTTTAGACTCTTCCTCCTTCTTTTTTTCTAGGGCCCTCGCTGTCAGAGAAGCTCTCAGGAAAATATAGAATATCAGACGAAATTTAGCTCTTTTCGCCAGCTCACAGGAAATATGAAAAGCTTACAAGAGTGATACTCTATAGTAGTGATTTGAACTTTCACATCGAACACGGGATATTCAGTCTTCTGTGCAATATACATTCGATAGGATGCAACGTTGGTTATCTTTTCATTTTAGATTCACGCTATTCTGGGTATCACTCCACGTCTTTTACAGAATATTTACGCTGGCCATCTTTCAGGCTGAAACCAATCATCAATCCCTAATAGGCAGCGTGTGGCATATTGAGGAATTGGCAATCTATTGAGTTATTATGACAGAATGTTGAACTATTCGATCATCATAAATTCTTCAAGAATCTCCGTTATATTCTGGTGAACAGTATACGTTTTTTATTTGTTAGCAATTTGCGAAATAATTTGTGTGAAGGAGCATGCTCCTTTATCTCGATGCTTTCATCATTTTTTTTCAAGGTTCTACTTTTCATCGTATCCGCTCCGAGGGCGAAAATTAATTCCGGAACCTGTGTGCGATGAGGCCCACCGGTAGGCACACAACATCATCGCACGCAAATAGAAGCCAGGCCGGGTATCCGCAGCAATAAGTTTTTCCGCATTTGTCGAATTTATTGTGTCTGCACTCTATTACAGTGAGCACACATTACCGAATACAGAATAACATTACTGAGAATCACGATATGGCCACTCAGGGAAATGGCCAATTCGTGGCCCAGACAACGTTCCCCAGAGAAACGATTCGCGTGATCCTAGTCGGTGTCGGCTATGCGGCAGACTAAAAAATTGAGCGACCCGATTGGCTTGCCACTCACACAATTTGTGCGCGCCAATTCTTTCGCGCGCTCCGGAGCATCGCGACGCAGAGCTTGAGAACCGCGCGCGAATCCGGGCGGAAGTTAATATTTTTTTGATTGGCCGAGGGGGGACGCCGCGAGGTTCGCTTCGCTTGACGAACGCGATTATGTTTTGCCTGACCAGATTTTTTCCGGGTGGCAAAGAATTTTGCCTCGAACGTATAGTGCATTCATCGCAACATACTATATTGTGCTAAAAGTATAGTTGTGACGATATTCTGGCCTCGATCGGTTATAACAATTTCTTCTCGGTGCTCCTATAGCTCATACTGATGGTCCATCCAACTATGATTTTTCGATATTCGTAACTAATATTCAACCCCGTCACAAGAGGGCCTGGGGAAATCTCAAGAACATTTTCCCGTGAAAACTCTGCAAAAGTGTTACGAAAATTATTTTTAAAAAATTCTACGAACGTTTGTCGTACTTTAAGTGCAGTCCTTCATTGAGACTGATAACACCAGGAAGGAATTGTCCAAATCCATTAAAAGTGAGTCGAGCAAAATCTGAGAGTTACTCGCTGACACCAAATTTTAGCGGATTTTGGGATCTTTTTCGAAGCGATACAATTCCTATCAGACGAATGATGATCAACTAATAGCAGTATTTATTCAAAAATTTCCTGGACATTTGTCTCGACAGGTTCTAAAAGTGCTCCTCTCAAAGAAGCGAGTCCTGAGTACTTGTTTGATCAAAATACATCATTTGACTCAAATAATCGTAGATGGATGTCCTATTCCATGGATTTGAAGGTTAAATAAAACCAAACTTTGAGCCCGATCCAGCGAAATAATTATCCCCCCAATTTTTTGGATACCTTCTCAAAAATTTCTCCAAAGCAGGTTTCCCAAAATTTCGAAATAAATGTTGCTGTTAGTTGATCATCATTCGTCTGATAGGAATTGCATCGCTTCGAAATAGATCCCAAAATCCACTAATATTTGGTGTCAGCGAGTAACTTTCAGATTTTTCTCGACTCACTTTTATTGGATTTGGACAATTCCTCCTTGGTATTATCAGTCTCAATGAAGGACTGCACCCAAAGTACGACAAACGTTCGTAGAATTTTTTAAGAATAATTTTCGTAACACTTTTGCAGAGTTTCCACGGGAAAATGTTCTTGGGATTTTTCCAGGCCCTCTTGTGACGAGGTCGAATGGATACGAGAATCGGAAAATCATAGGTGGATAGACCATCAGTATAAGCTTTAGGTGCACCGAGAAGAAATTGTTATAACCTTTCGAGGCAAGAATATCGTCACAACTATACTTATATACTAGCATAATATAGTATGTTGCGATGAATTATATATGTTGTAATGATGATAGTATGTTGCACTATACGTCCGAGGCAAAATTTCTTGCCACCCGGAAAAAATCTGGCCAGGCGAAACATAATTGCGTTCGTCAAGCAAACCTTGTGGCGTCCCTTTTCTTCACTCGTATGCTTAGATATATTTCTTGGCTCCCTTTATTTCTCCTTCACGCAACGACTATATCGAGATGTCACTGTAGACCCCTGTTTCGTTTCTTCCGTGTACAAACTGAGCGGTCTATCTCGAACGATTGTCAATTGCATCGAACCATTTCTGAAGCCAGCAGCTTGCTTGGATAGGTACTCAAAAAGCTCTGAATCACAGAAGATCTATTAGTATACAAATTATATCGATAAGGTAGATCTCATCGATATTTTGACTCTATCGCTCGATCTGTTGAAATACATTTAATGAATGAATTTATATCGTTCTTTCGAGCCACTTATAATCGTCGCGCTCAGGTGGCGATCACAGTTTGACAAATGTCAAACTGCGACCTCCGAGGCTCCACTTTCATAGTGGCTGCATCACGAAGGGATTCTTTATTCTTCTGGATTTTTTAATTTTTTACTGAAAGATTGACCAAGGATTGAAAAAATTATTCCTCGGGTGGGACTTGAACCTCGCAATCTCCGGTAATCCGGACCGGTGCCTTAACCAATTAGACCACCGAGGCTATCGAGTATTCACTCGCTGAGCGCGGCGATTATAAGTGGCTCGAAAGAACGATGAATTCATATATTAAATGTATCTATTAGTATACCCGCAAGGGGGGGGGGGGGGGCGCGGAGTCCGAGTTCCCAATCTTCCCCAAAATTTTGCCGAAGTTTGGTGTTACCTAGAAGATGGAGAATCCAGAGTAACTCCGTCCAATGGGCTTTCTGTTCGGAGCTACAAGTAAAAACGTTAGCATTGCCCATATAGACTTATGCTAAAAAGTGATATATATGGATATAATGACAATGCTAACATTTTTGCTTGTAGCTCTGAACAGAAGGCCCATTGGACGGAGTTACTCGGGATTCTCCATCTTCTAGGTAACACCTAAATTTGGCAAAATCTTGGGCAAAATTGGGAACTTGGAACCCGCGGTCCCCCCTTGCGAGTATCAATCTCACAATAATGTATCAAGTATTTGATGTCGAATCAACCAATCGATATCGAATTATGAAAAAATTTCTCAAATTTACAGTCTAGATGCGAGTCCGGAGACTATGGGATTACAAATTTGTCTGTAAGCTCGAGACTATCATTTTTAAGCTTCAAAGGTGGTATTCGAGCCCGCTGAGTCAAACGGTCAAGCTTCTCTATCTTTAGCCGGCTAGATTACCCACATGACTCCAGATCAACCCACTCACGGTAGTATCAACTTACGGCACACAGGATATCATTATAATATTTGGAATTGGAATATTGGGTCCAGTATCAAGTCATGAGAAACATCACTGTTAAATGGTTGAAAATTTATCAAATTTTTATTATTTTTTTTATCAAAGACGAATCATTACGAGGAATAGGGATTGGACATCCTTGTCGGGTTGCCGTTATACAGGCACTTATTCCTCAAAGATGGCTGCAGTTGGATATGGATCTAGCATTGGGTGCATGGGGCCATATTGATAATATTGTATTTTTTACTCTTTCCGGTCCTTGGTCATCCATCAAACGCAAGAGTGAGTAGACCAAGCTCAAGCATAAGTGTTTTGTGTCAGACTGAGTGAACAATGACTAGAATAATACAAAAGCCCTAACCCTACCAATGCTAAATCTATACTAAACGGTAGCCATTTTACGCCTGCTCGCAGGCAACCCGACAACCATGTCTAATCCCCATAACTTCTGTGCCAACGTGATTCACAGTGTGTGAAAACTTTTTAAAAATTTTCCACATTCTTCTGGTGTATTCTTCAAAAGTTGTTACAAAAGATGGATGTGAGAAGAACCAACGCGACAACGATGAGAATCGATTGAGGGGCCCGTCATTTCCTCAGTTCATACATCCAATACAAACTTACTGCGAGAAATTTTCGAGACTCTCGAATGAACTTGAAGATCAATCAACGGTGGAAACTTGATATTTAATGAAAGGAACGCCCGCGTGTATATCAAAACGCAGTGATTGATCCCAGAAATAGCGAGTTTCAAACCGGGATACGTAGCATATTCAAGCGCGCTGAGCATTCTCGAAAAAAAGTCGCGCGCGCCGCGAGAATTGATGTGCAACGCATTGGTCTGATGACGTAGTCCCAACGTGACGTAGAGCTTGCACCGCATGCATATGCAGCATTGGGAGCAATGCATATATGTAGGTAAGGCTGTTCTCAATCGGGCTGCGGCGAGTGCGCCGGGCCAAAGGTCAAGCACCCGCGCCACGCTCGTGTATTCCGTATATCCCGTGCTACGCGCGCTGTGACGTCACGGGCACACGCCGGATGCATCCGTGTTGCGGGGCCTATTTTCGGCCGCGCAGAGGGGTGGCCGGGTGAATTGTCTGCGGATCCTGTCTCTATATCGCCGAGATCGTGCTCACGTATAAGAGGACGAGAGGGAGAAAAAAAGTGGTTGACAAAGCACGAGGGTTGGACGAGAACGAACGAGAGAAGCGCATAAAATCCGGCCACTGCATCCCCTGTTTTGGCATCGACGTCATAACCTAGTTACACGCAAAGAAACCAACACGTATCACCACATACGCATCGAGCGCCAATTCCCCCCCCCCCCCGGATCTCTCTGTGAAACTGAATCGGATGAGATAGGTGCATATTGGAAAGTCTTTGTTGAGCCCCTGAAAGGGCATTCTCGGTCATCCTCGAGCGCGCTATCGTGTGTGAGCTATTACGAACAATTTCAGGTAAGGTCAATAACCTACAGTATGACTGCAAAATGAGAGTAGCACAGAAACTCGTGATTTTGCTTATTCATGTAACTCTTCATGCAAACTCTAATCACACTGTTCGATGGTGGTAAAGATGCAGACACTCGTTTGAATTGAGGCCAAAAATGAGGATTTCGAGGTCGTTGAATAATGAAGAGAACAGTACCGTATTGGCTAGCCTCTATTGATTAGTGCCTTTTTTTTTTCATTCTCTTTTTCATGGCGATTTTTTGAGATAAACTACTCTGAAAGTACGATAACTCAAAGTGGGCAGATGACAGATGATAAAGTGGAGAGTTTGTGGGGAATGAACATGTGAAAAATGACAATTTCCTCTAAGGTTCATCAAATGTGATGGAGATGTGGAAATAGAAAAATTCAAATTCATGCAAGCTATCGACACGAGTGAGTGAAGATTACTAAGTTCAACGTTCTACCGTATCAAATGGCTATGTCAAAATGAGTTTCAAGCGAGAAATGATTCCAAGCAAGAGGTTAGCAAGCTCTCAAAAAACTCGTGGTCGATTTACTCCTCTGATTGAAGGGAACTTGTCTCTTAATTCTCGAGCTCACTTTTTGTAATCAACCAGGAAAAAAGACTTAGGTCAATGTGCAAAAAGTTCTGATACTTCGTTCACACCCCCCCCCCCCCGATATTCCGTGGACGCTCGGAGATATTTAATTTTACATGCAAGTAATTCTACGCGAATCAATAATGAATGAGTGACAAATCTCGTTCTAAGCCATCTGATCAAATTATATGACTAAAAACATGAGTATCTACCACTGCAAAGAATTGGCACGATTTTGACATACCCAGTTACCCGGATGAAGATTTTATTATGCATTTTTTTCTCAACTTTCGCAACTTTTTTCACTTAAACTGTGATAACTAAGAAAAACCTTAAATAGCGAGATACAAATCAGTGCGTTCAAAGGATGGGCAGAGAATCTTTTTGAAACCCCCACTTCCATCTCCACGATGAGCCTGAAGTATTTCTTAAGGCCAGTCCGGAGGGTATACGGATATTACGCTAAATGGATGGCGCTTCGATCGACCTATGCATGCAATCGGATAGCATTAGAGAGTGTTTTTGCTCACAGCATTTGACTATCTTACTTTTGTTCCAGAATGAATAACTTCAGACGAAATGTCATGAAATTTCCAATCGAATGAGTCATTTCACGTCGAAGCATGTGTATTATTTCTTGAGAGGATCATAATTCTTTGGCTTGCTGAGCGCGGTATACTGCTCGGTGCTCTCAGTTGTTGAGGTTTTCATCTAAGGGGATTTTGAATTTTCTGATACGAGATGGATCATTCGATTGGAAATGCCAATATGCAAATGGGTTAACCTTATAATATTCTTCGAAAATGATGATTTACTGAGTGATGAGTAGGAATAGGTGAGGCACCGCCGCGTTGGACCATGTATTCCGTTCACGTTTTACTCATTTCCTAGTGAACAGAATGGCACAAAATTTTGTGTACTATCGTCAAATAGCATTTCAGGAGTGCGTTATTATCTGGGAAGCTCATTCTATACCAATAAAATCTTATATGTATGTACAATCATTCCGCTCTCAGGATCATTGCATTTAGTCGCAACCTGAAAGTACGACGGTGCGTGTCTGAATGCGATTTTGCGGGGACTTCGCGCTGGCCCCGCCCTGAAAGTCCTTGTGAGATACGATTTCTAAGTATTCGCAAAGGAGTTTTTCATTTTCCTCATATTTAGTGGTTTTTTTTGGAGTGGTCGTTCTTTTACTTTTGTGAGATAGAGATGTCGGATACCAGGATTCATATGTTGATAGATATATTCGATCGAACTCACCAAGATCGATCCTGACCATAATATTCATGAGTAATAAAGTTGAACGTCCGTACTCCGAAACGATCAGAAATTTCTCAAATTATTCCAATGTACGTGCGCCATTACTCAATTAGTGAGAGTGAAACAATCAAGTACAGTTAAATTTCGATATCTAAATCACTCAATGAGCCAATAACTTTTCTGAACTACGGAAACTTGTTGTGTAGTCGGGCGCGCTGCTTAATTCAATTCGAAGGCCCATATGCGGCACGACTATTATGAATAGGCTTGTTCACATTCAGGTCCTTCTCCTAAGTCCGTACAGCTCCTACTCTTCTGTTATGCTAATCAATGTCATTTTTCACATCTGCCTCGATTAGTTTTATGTTTCTTCCAACGAAGAGGCATGACGTTAGTCCGGTTCGAGATTAGGTACTCGCAAAATGTCAAATAAGAGCCAAGGTCATGCATACAGCCGCGAAGAAAACCGTTCCAAGCTCTGTCATGCTATCTTCGTTCATAATGGTCAATTTCGCCGCAATCATCATCTTCCCGGCCGAGCAACTAGGCTTCTACAGTGAGGAGGCTACAGAATCAATTCATTCATCAGACCTCCAGCCAATTTGGAATCGATACAAAGCGACTAGGCGGTTGAGCATGGTGTAGAGGGCCTTGCCAGGTATGGCCCCGAAAGTATTTTTACGTCTCTAGAAGTAATTTTAATCGATAGCCGGTGAAAATTCCTTCAAAATGACTACTTTGAAAAGTCGATTTGACGCAGTAGAACTCGAGATCGAGCTGGTACAAAAAATTAAAGAATCCAAGGTACCAAATCCGTGAAGCCGTGGCTCCTGCAATGGGCCTGACGAGTGCGAATCTTAAGGCGGACTGTTTCGAAGATGTGAACATATGTCTTGGATGTAATTTTTGACGTGTGAACCCAATCCGTGTTCAGTTTTGTTTCGAACCTTCAAGATTTTCCATTACACTCAAAAACCCGAGCGGAGGGTGTACGGCCATTTTCAGCCTTCATCCCGACATTTGAGATGTATGTTGAGTGTAGGCGAAGGTTTGAACTTGTCGCGTAGAGGATGCAGGTATGTTTTCCTTTGTAATTTGACCAGTTAGGCAGCGGCTGCATGCAGTCATTTGAGGCGATTCTGAGACAGCGGGACAGCGCCTCTAGCGGCAATTAAGCCGTTTTCCCCATGCAATTTGAAGCAAACACCCCCGCAGCCTCCGTTAGAGGCGCTGTCCCGCTGTCTCAGAATCGACAATAACGACTGCATGTAGCCGCACCCTTAAAGACGATAGTGATGGTTTTGAGGCACAAAAACGAGTCGAGACAGAGATATAAGGTGCATGATGCAGATCTCTCTGATTTGATCATATAACAAAATATTACTCCATCAGTCCGAATCTCACTCCTCACTCATTTCCAAGCTTCAAAATCATCGGCATCGTCTTCGGCTGGTCAAAATACAAAGGAAAACATACCTGCATCCTCTACGCGACAAGTTCAAACCTTCGCCTACACTCAACATACATCTCAAATGTCGGGATGAAGGCTGAAAATGGCCGTACACCCTCCGCTCGGGTTTTTGAGTGTAATGGAAAATCTTGAAGGTTCGAAACAAAACTGAACACGGATTGGGTTCACACGTCAAAAATTACATCCAAGACATATGTTCACATCTTCGAAACAGTCCGCCTTAAGATTCGCACTCGTCAGGCCCATTACAGGAGCCACGGCTTCACGGATTTGGTACCTTGGATTCTTTAATTTTTTGTACCAGCTCGATCTCGAGTTCTACTGCGTCAAATCGACTTTTCAAAGTAGTCATTTTGAAGGAATTTTCACCGGCTATCGATTAAAATTACTTCTAGAGACGTAAAAATACTTTCGGGGCCATACCTGGCAAGGCCCTCTACACCATGCTCAACCGCCTAGTCGCTTTGTATCGATTCCAAATTGGCTGGAGGTCTGATGAATGAATTGATTCTGTAGCCTTCTCACTGTAGAAGCCTAGTTGCTCGGCCGGGAAGATGATGATTGCGGCGAAATTGACCATTATGAACGAAGATAGCATGACAGAGCTTGGAACGGTTTTCTTCGCGGCTGTATGCATGACCTTGGCTCTTATTTGACATGTTGCGAGTACCTAATCTCGAACCGGACTAACGTCATGCCTCTTCGTTGGAAGAAACATAAAACTAATCGAGGGAGATGTGAAAAATGACATTGATTAGCATAACAGAAGAGTAGGTGCTGTACGGACTTAGGAGAAGGACCTGAATGTGAACAAGCCTATTCATAATAGTCGTGCCGCATATGGGCCTTCGAATTGAATTAAGCAGCGCGCCCGACTACACAACAAGTTTCCGTAGTTCAGAAAAGTTATTGGCTCATTGAGTGATTTAAATATCGAAATTTAACTGTACTTGATTGTTTCACTCTCACTAATTGAGTAATGGCGCACGTACATTGGAATAATTTGAGAAATTTCTGATCGTTTCGGAGTACGGACGTTCAACTTTATTACTCATGAATATTATGGTCAGGATCGATCTTGGTGAGTTCGATCGAATATATCTATCAACATATGAATCCTGGTATCCGACATCTCTATCTCACAAAAGTAAAAGAACGACCACTCCAAAAAAAAACCACTAAATATGAGGAAAATGAAAAACTCCTTTGCGAATACTTAGAAATCGTATCTCACAAGGACTTTCAGGGCGGGGCCAGCGCGAAGTCCCCGCAAAATCGCATTCAGACACGCACCGTCGTACTTTCAGGTTGCGACTAAATGCAATGATCCTGAGAGCGGAATTATTGTTTATACGATTTCATTGAAATGCTGTTTCACGATAGTACACAAAATTTCGTGCCATTCTGTTCATTGGGGAATGGGGGAAACGCGAACGAGTGCAACCTCAGCTGGGTATGAGCCACGGTAATGAAAGCTCGCTTGTATTTTCAGCAAAACTCGAGTCGAAAGATACGTGCAGCGGGGCCAGCCCGACGACGTTGGACTCGAGGGGCGCGTGCCTGCTGCTAGTCTCGCTGGTGACGATCGGTCTGCGGGCGCTCTCGGGCGCGTCGCAGCTGTGGCCGCAGCCCAGCGGGCCCGTCTAGCTCCCGGCGGAGGTGCCGGCCGGCTCCTTCAACGGCAGCAGCAGCAGCGAGCCTCCGCCCCCGCAGCAGCACTGACATATCACGCAGCAGCAGCCATATTAGCGAGCACCAGCACCAGCTACAGCAGCCGGCACCTCTTCGCCTCTTCGACGCAGCCATAAATCTCCGACGAGTCTCCCACTTCGTTTAGGTAGCCAGTGAGGGCCTCAGGTCCTCCTGGATAAACTCCTTCGATCCCGATACAAGAGCACAGAGTCACCCGATGATTTGATAATCTCTGTCTCGACAATGGCTCGTAGATGCAGTTTTTCTCACGCTTCGGCGGTCCGAGTGCGCGCTTAGCGCGCGCCCGCCACCCCTCGACGGCCAGCACAAAAGATGCAGCTTCCGCAACGCAGACTGATCGCACGCCCGGGCCAGCATCCGATGAACGCGTAAGAGTTTTCTTTTCGTGTTACGTCACTATTATATCTACGATGGCGCTGACATCAGTACTTGGGTTTTATTGCCTTTGTCTGATGTGATCCGGTTGCAGCCCCAGCTAAAGTATCGCCGAACTTTGCGGAGCCTTTCTCGCCACCCACCCTACGTGGAAGGATGAGAATTCTCATACTAGAAAGCAAAGTGCTTTGTAAACTGTTGCATTATCGTGCAAGCATGCTTCCACAGTGTTAACGCATTCTAATCAGCGTAGCTATTTATTGCACCCTAACTCGATAGCTGAACGTCTAAAAGTTATTTTGAGTTTCATTATGGATTTGATTGAATGATTGACGTAGCGCGACAATGTCCCCGTGGACAGCGACAAGTTTTGCAGAGAGGAAAAAAAATTAACCTGGCAAATGGTTGAACAGCACTAAATCTCACATCACGTTAAGCATTATTTCCCTCAAAGACTCGCTCTCATGAGTAAGAGATATCACGATATTATGACTTTTACAATACCTTTGGTGCTATTAAATTACAATATGACTCAATTTTTCAATATAACGCTATAATGCTCTGTAACTTAGTAAACAGTTTCTATGCAAAGCCAATAGAAAAAAAAAAATATATATATATATGGGATGGTCCTATCGTATCTCAAACAGAAATATTAGGACAATTTTGAGGAAAGAGGCTATCTATGAACTAAATAAGTAGAATTTTCATGATTTATGACTCTTTAGGATTTTTCAAATGGAAAATCGCCGATTCGTACGTGCAGGATAAGTAATATAGAGACCACTTTTTCCTCAAAACCCTTGGGCAATTCATGAATAATCCCTTCTGGATGAATGTTCATAGAGTATCGTGATAGGAGCATGACAAATCTGAATAAGTTTATCATACATCGAGCTAAAGTTTATGAAACGCTTTTCTAACCATGAACAAGATGACTGAAAATCAATTTGCAGAATCGGGTACTTGTTCTGCCTCGTGGAGATTTCGTATCTCTTTGTGAGCCAAATTGCTGTATTCTAAGTATAATAAGCAGCGACCCCTTGCAAGTAAAGCAAGTTAAGATGTGATCTTAACCTGTGTATCGAATTTCAGCGCGTCGGACTGAAAATCCCGAGAACTAGTTTCCGCAAATGTCTCTCATCATGATATACTGAAGCATATGATGTCCCACAGCGTGCGCGATTAGTTACTATAGTTACTATGACACTATTCTATCCAGAGCAAGAAGCAACTGGTTCAGGACTAGCATTCTATGTTGGCGATTCCGTGAGGAATGAGGTTTTGTTCAAAACTTTTGATGTACGTTCTGTTCACCAGCCCATCGGTCACCCAATATTGTTCCAAAAATTCACCGGAGCACGCAACATCGCTCTCTGTTCGAGGAATTTGAAAGCTTCGAACACTATTCCGAACGACTGTCCTCCTTTGCTTGATGACAACATAAAGTAACGACATTGTGAGTCCGTAATGTATTGAGAAATAAAATTCTCCACTTCTATCGGCAAATCTTTCTATTCGCTCTCGATGGTCATAAGAATATCATGGTACCTAAAATGGGCATGTAAACGGAGGATGAGGTTCCCGATGTCAGGCGGTGGAAATCCACTGAGCTTCAGTGTATTTCGGATCAACTTTGACTGGCGACTTCAGTGACCTTGAGAGTCGGTCTGGTCCTCGTCACTGAAGTAGTGCTTCAAAGGTTCTAGCAGATCATATTTACAAAATTTTCAGTGGGTCTCACGGGTGAATCAGTGGGTACCGCTGGAAGACAGAGCTGTTCACTGAAACTTGAGTGAATATGATCCGCCGAGACCCTTGAAGCACTGAAACTCAAACTTCAGTGATTTGTCTCTTTGATCCATCAGTAAAGCTCGCCGAAACTCCAGTGACGGGGACTCGGCCGACCCCAAAGATCACTGAAGTCCCAGCATTTCCACTGATGATTTCAGTGCATAAGCATTGTTATTCCAGTGTATTACACTGAGGTCACCGGTCATTGTTGAGCCCTAATACACTGAAGTTCAGTAACTTCCCATTGATTGACACGGGGAGAGAATTCGATGAAAAAGGAACAACCACGTAATGAGCTTCTGCAATCCGTGATTATGACACTCTAACAGAGATTGAATTTTCACGCCAGGGTGAATATCTATTCATTTGCCACAGTTTGGTTTTTGCACGGGAAGCATTATCAAATGGAAATATACAAATTGATCAGGACGTAACAGTGATGACGAATACCAATCGGACCTATGAATTATCAAATGCGATGGATGAACCAACTTTTGCAGGGGTTACACTTATGAGTTTCAGACAGATATCAAGTATGTACATCGATGTTATCCGTCATAATTGGAACGACACGAGCTCTATCGAACTTTTCACGAGATTCGCACCTTCATTTCACGTATATAATGCACAGATAAGCTTAATTAATTTCATCATCCAAATGATGTTTTCTCCAATGGACTATACCGAGCCCGAAATTTCGTCCTCCCACGCCACTGATTGAATCTCACTGCTGTCTGTATAGGGTAAATGCCCTTTGAAACATGGCTTATGTTAAAAATAATAATGTCTCACGACGCGTCGGAGTACCTCGCCAATGCAGGGGTAACTACTTGAATAATTTGACTCGTTGAATCGAGTAATGAGTGAGATAAATCTAGCAATCAGAGATTGACACTATGAATATTAGGGTGAGTCCCTTTACTGACAAGAATCATTGATTATCCGAGATGGAGTTTCAAAATATATCAAGAAACAGATTCGACTGAGACTACTCCTGCGTCGGATCAACCTTGTACGTTTTATCCAAATTTTTGATGAAGAATGATTGCGTGTTCATTTTAAATTGAACACTCTGAATTTTGCATGAGTCGGTATAGGTCACAATCACATTTGGCCGAGACCCATGCTTGAGTTTTCCAATCTTTATTTGCTTCAAATCGAATTGACTTATATTACATTCCCAATTGTAAATTTTTTGCTGTGTAGCATATGTGCCGTTGAGAAGTAGTCATTCGGATTCAAGACTTTTCAAATCCCACCGATATCTGTGGTAAAGAAAGGGTGATTTCCCTGAGAATCAGGGTGCGGCCACATGCAGCAAAACATTTGGCCGCACCCTCAGCCTCAATTTACTTTGCTGTTACCTGAACCCCTACTGTATTGAGTTCATAATTTGATGAGATTATAATTGACCCCGCGGAGATTTGATTGAGAGGTTGCGGAGAAAGCGAAGTAAGTTGATTTCACAAATCAATTGGCGCAAAACGGAATCGAACCCGTCGAATTCTGATTAGGTCGAAACAAAGTGTACGTGAAAAAAGTATACAAGGGACAGCCCGCTCGAAAAAATTCTATCGCATGGTAAATGAGGCCAATGTACCCAACAAGTGCAATCGGAACACCATAACATAATTTTCATGCCACTGAACCGAACTCATCTCATATTAGCATTTGAAGTTGTAGAGACCAACTTACCGAAGTATAGATACTTTTTGGCCCAACTCACGCATTCCACGTGAATGGTCTTGCGTATGACGAGTACCACGTGGTGTTCTCATACTTATCAACTACAATGACTAAAATTCCTTTCGATATCGAGGTGGTCCTTCCGAGTGAGTGGTATAAAGAAGGTGCAGCAATGCGCACCTTTTGCATTTTAGATAGAGAATTGCTCAATTATTGTTGAATGTATCGAATTATATTTGTTTAGTTTCCATTCGACGTGTTGGTTTGAATAGATAAATATGTCATATCAACATCTTGTTGCATTCGTAGGTATGGTAAAATGTAATCAACCCACTATTTTCCATACCAAAATGATTATGGTTGTTCCAATAATTGTGTTACGAGATTCTTCGATATCTTGTTGTTAAAGCTGTGAAATTATTTCATGTGAATGCAGTCAAACTACATTCCTTAGAGATGCGTACTTTGTACTCTATAGCCTATACTACCTTGTAAGACATTGTTCAGTAGTTTATCTTGTAAGAGGTGTGACACTCTTTGTTTGAAAGCACGAGCGCGTCTTACCGTAAGTTTTGGAGAAGAAAAACTTTGTATTATGCTTCTCTATATCTGCATATACTATGAGAAGGGAATGTCTTTCCAAGAGAGCAAAACAGAAAGAAAGAAAGAAAATGTGAAAATTGTGATTACTTTTGTTTTTCCTTTCACCGATGAGGGTGTATCCTCTGCCCCATCAGAGATTCAATTCCCCGGGTTCATCGCTGCAGGTTCCCGAGCAAGGAAAAGTAGCCCGCAGGCCTAAATATCCTCTAATCGATAAACTGTCCTAAGTCAAATGAAGATATGCAGCAGTTATTGAACGACGAGACTACAAAATTTTTCAATTTGAAAGAATGACTATCTACATCACATCGTAGTACTTTAACGCGCATTGTTCAGGCCCAAACGGGCAAGCTCTCGATAATATCCGCATATTTTCGGCAAAAAGTAATGCAACTCCCACATCTTTCTAAGATTGCAATTATGTAGAGTTTCTTCATTCGTGAGGCAATATTCGTACTTTGATCAAGTCACAGAATCCAATTATGATAACCAGACTTTTTCCAATTGAAGGTAGGCGCCATGTTTCAGATGAGAGATTACGACGCGAACAATGCTTGAACTTCAAGTCGAAAGAGTAATCATAGCATAGCGCGATTGAAGCGTTATAATTCTTCTAACCGGCTTGAACCAAAAAATCTAAATTATTCGTCCCGATGCCATATAATGTATGTAAATCGCATCTCGGGCGATTCTGAGGCACGGGTGATCCATTTTGTGCCACAAAAAACGAGACCTTGAATTGATTCATGATGCATGATTCGGGTCATCCGAGGAAGTCGGTTGACCGTAGTGTTGACGGTACAAGTCCAGTCATTTTTGGAGGACAGTGATCGAGAGGAGTATTTTTTGAAGGGCGAGGTATCTGCTGAAAGATGCTCTGGAAGATTCTTCCCGTGGCGCTACGAAAGGTCCGTGCGAGTAAATGTCTAAAGATTATGATTGTACTCTCCAAATTTTCTAATTCATATGATAATTGTCTTGAATGGTCTAAATATGATTTGAGGGCCGGTTTTAGCATCTCAGCTCGATGAGACGTTTAGGATTGAACCTCAGATTGCATTCTTCCAATTTCTTGAGTTGGCGATCGAAGCTGCAAGGTCGTCAACTTACGCGATATCGTCTGAAATTATTTCCAAAAAAAAACTTTTTGCCGAAGAAATGCAGATAGATGCTTATAAATATCTTTCTGCAACAACAGACCGTACGCGGACAGTTGAATGACTTCACTGAAGTATTTGATTGAAAATTATGAAACTATGTGATAGATTATAGGCAGGAATGCATCCTTATGATAACGCAAAGTAGCAGAAATTCACTGGATTTAGATTTAAATATCATGTACATACATATTAATAGATATTGTATGTTGTCTACGTTCTTTTGAACTCGTGCATTCAGGAGAAATCCGTCATTTTGTCATCGTTGCCAAACTCATTCTCGTATGAGATATATATGCCACGCTGGATCTGAAAATTGTTTGTTTAGTTCCACAGCAATGCGGTTGATTAATTAAAAATCGCTTCGTCAATAATATAAAAGGCGTAACTTTCATCATGCATTTGTTTATATGGCTTTGATTCGATGCATGGATGACATTTTTTACGAGAGAAATGCGATCGTCTGGTGTAATCTTACAGCAGGTTGGTCAAAACTCAATCGCCATCATTCAATAGTAAGAATGTGACCATTTTCTTCGATACATATTACCACGTCCTTAAAGATTGTATCTTATATTATCATATGCGTGACAATGTCATGCATGAGGATATGAAGCGAATAGATCCTCGTTGTTTTTTTATGTTTTTCTTAAATATTTTCTAGACTTTGTTACCGTAGTGGAAGAAAAGAAGAAAGTAGCGTCGATACATATTCACAGAAACAGTATTACAGTGTATCATCATGATATTATAAAGATGAGAAAGCGGAATTTGGATAAAAATAATCAAATTCTGAGCCCAAGACGTATGAGGAACGTGAATGTCGAGCGTATGAGATCTGTGTACAGAACATGTACAGCATTTTTTGTCATTCGGAAAATCGGGTATCAAGATTGGTGACATTGATTCTCAATAGCCATTCCTTTCCAATGACATAAGCGGCGTATGGATGGCATGCCTATACATGAACGCAATCGAATGCAACGAGATTGTAAAACAGGTCAAATGAAATGGAATCCGTAGAACTAATTTCGACGACTTAGATATATTGTCACTCCAGAAAATATCATTGAGTAGAGACCAAGTTATGTATACATCTTACACTGTGGAAGAAAAGAAAGTAAAATTTTACTGCTTGTATATATAATATATCAAAATAAAAGTGATGTAAAAAACTGCAAAAAGAATCTCATTTTCTACTTTACAAGTCGATGCGGAGACAACAATTTTGACAGGTCATTAGAAATGACTGGAAACGATGATTGTGAAATATTTTTCGTCAACAATTTTTGCGCTAGTGAAGAATATCCAACCTGGCCACCTCCAACCTACTAGAGCTCCGCAATGTATCAACTCTCTTTGCTAAAATCACAAGAAAAAGTATCCTATTAGTTACGACATTGTGAACGGCTCAATTTGATCGGATACGAAACCAAGGCTTTCATACCATTTGCTCCCATTGCAACAAAATTGAGAAAAGCACCGCGTGCACGATGATGTAACGAACCAGTGATGGAAATATTTTTGCTCAAAAAGACGTGGATACAATCCAAAAAATCTAAGTGAATACGTGGATTCGCATGGATACTGTTATTATCTGACTCGCTCAGAGTCATAGTTGACTAACGAGGGGAGTCCGGAGTGTCAGGCTCACCAAATCTCACCAGACTTTTTTCACAGTCTCGTACCACTTGGAAAATGAAAAATCCAGAGTAGCTCTGTCAAATGGGAACTCTGTTCAGAGCTACAGCCCATGACATTAGCATTGCCCATATGGGCGGATATTGAAGAGTGGTATACATAGATATACTGGGAATACTGGCGTTTTTGTTTATAGCTCTGAACAGGAGGCTAATTGAACGGAGTTACTCGGGATTCTTCATCCTCTAGGTGGTACGAGACTGTGAAAAAAGTTTGGTGAGATTGCGTGACCCGGATCCTCCGGACTCCCCTCGTAAGTCCACCTTTGAGATTCTTTGATTCTGTGGTTTTCCACAATTTAACCATGAATAGAAGCAATTCGGGAATCTTCCTCCAAGTCAAAAAATATGATGGAAAAGATGGAAAAAATTGTTCGCAAGGGATAAATTCAAGTCCAACAAAACGCGGGAAATTTTCAAGCTCATTCTTCGCACTATTCAAGAGTGGACTTACAAGGGGAGTACCAGGCCTGGGAAACACAGATTTCAACGAAACTCTGGGAATCATCTTGTTTCGGTGAGAAATGAAGGTATCTCCGAGGGTTAAGTCCAATAGGCCTCCTATCCCGAGATACAGCTGTGGAGGTTAGCATTGTTATTACTTACATCTATATACATGTGTCTCTTTAACATGGGCCTTTAATATGGACAATTTTAATCTCCATAGCTGCATCTTCGGATAGGGGGCCCATGGGATTAAACCCTTGGAGATACCTTCATTTTTCACTGAGACAAGATGATTCCCATAGTTTCATCAAGATCCATCTTCCGCAGAGTTGATGCCCTCCTTGTTAGTCCACTATCGAATAGATATTCACTATGAATTCATAGAACAGCGTCTTGTCATCGGACAAAATTCACATATCTCCGAGCTCTGCTTCACGCAAAAAAATCTCAGTTGCGCATATATCAGAGGTTTGGAAAGTGAGCCAGCAAGAACCCATTTACTGATGAGAAAATCTATACCTATTTTCACCTATGCCAATCCTCTCCCCGACAAGATGGTGCTCCACATCTCTATGTTTGCCACCAGGGCTGAAATGAGCATTCTTAGCCAAATGAATCTCAAGCCTTCCATTCTTGAGAAAGCCCTCGGAGCCAAGTAAACTCCTGCGCAGCTGCCATATGAATTACAAGAATGACAAAAGGGACATAAATGCATAAACTGTGATTTGATATGAAATTTTCTTTAATTTCCGCAGGAGAAGCTGAACATACCTTATAATCTCAAATTTGAACCAGTTGCAGATGGTAAACCTACATCTTTTGATGAGGCTTTGCAGCGCGCGTGTTTTGTCTGCCAATTCGCTCGCCAAATCCTCCATGTCTCTGTGACCACTTTAATTTTTCATGGCATCTCTTGTCGCCTGGAAAATATCAAAATACACTGTTTCGACGTGAAACTCCACAAGAAACACGATGAAATTCTCAGTTTTGTGTTCCAAAGTGACCTACGGCGTGCTATTAGTGATTCTTTCAAAAAACCGCTGATATAACATCATGGTCACTTTGGATGTCAAATCTGAGAGTTTTGTCGTATTTCTCGTGAAATTTTACGTCGAAATAGAGTTTTTTGATATTTTCCAGGCGACAGGAGGCGCCGTCAAAAATTAAAGCGATCCCAGAGACATGGAGGATTGGGTGAGCGAATCGCCCGGTATAGGCTTTCCAATGTTAATAAATTGGTCAAAACGAGTTTTAGACATCGCTTTGACTGATATTTTGAAATGATTGAGTTAAAAAACCAATAGATAAAAAATACTCTGTACCTACGATCTCATCTTCGATTTGAATCGCGTCCAAGTTAATTATGTCTGAAATCACACAACTAGTCTCCGAAATAGTCTCTCGAATACAGCACGTATTAGGAATGTTCAACAAAAAAACGCGGAGTGTTGCATGGGGCATTTGCGAATTTGTGTACGCATTGTGACAACCGACCGCGAAAAAGTTCGGCGCGCTGCCCGCGATCGAAACAGTTTGAAACGTTTTTGATGCCACCGCGCGCATAGGAAAGCTTATGCATGATATGATATGTGCATTCCTAGCCCTCTTACTACTTGCGACGATGCATCAAGTTTCGTCAGGTTTCTTCAAGTTTGGCAGGGGGCGGGGCGACCACGGGGAATCGCGGTGTACAGCCAATCCATCCCAGATTCACCGTAGAGAGGGTAGAGGCCCTACCTTATCGCTCACACGAACACAAGTTTCGTCACCAACACAAGCCACCGTACAAGATTTTTCTAGGAAAAACACCGAAAATCGCGGAGAAGGGTGAAAAATGGGTAGTCTGAGCGTCGAGTGGGGAGACGTGGAAGTAGAATGAAAGCGATGAAAAAAATGGTATCAAATGAGTACTGTTAGGGCTTCTTCAAACCACCCCGACGATGTTTTTTCTTCATATACTAACCGAATAAGGAAGATTTACAGTACCATCCAAAATTAATGGATCATGCATAGTCTCACTAAATCCATGATAATTTCGAGCCCCTTCATCGTATAAAAATTTTGAAAAAAGGATCTTAAAGATCCCAAATAACTATCGATTCATGTGTTCCAAACATTCTTCATGTGCTATTGGAGTGCCCGTGATCGACATTGAAAATCTAAAGAGATTCTTCTTTAGATGATCACCTACAACCTTGACGGGAAAGGTCGGATCACAAAAATTCTCATGGGATCTTGTAGCTCGTTTCAAAACCTACCATTTCCTTTCTTTGAAATTTCCTTCACGACCTTTCCTGTCCGAATACCGAGCTTGGAGAGGAAATTTTGTATACAACATAGGCTGTTTATGGAGATCCCGAGGCTGGCATCTGTTTCGTTTCGTCTTGCTCTATTCTAGTGCAAAAATTCATCAAAAAAATATCACGCCACATGATTTTGATGTAAAATGATCTTATTCGGTTGCCTCGGTAGCTACAATGCTCGGGAACGAGCGATTTAAAAATTTTTGAAATGAGCACCCACGAAAACTTGAGGTTTCCCGAAGATTTTGTATGAACTCTCCGGAACAATAACTCACAAAATATAAAATTTACGCGAACTCGGTGGAATGAAATTTAAAAAAATGATTTATCTGAACATTTCTGCGCAATTTGAAATACATAGTCGAATACCTCAGAAACTTTAGTCCCCCCCCCCCTCCAAAATATCAGAGCATTTGACGATTTCAATCTGAAAGAAACACGTCCAACTTTCAATTCCATAGTGGACTGACAAGGGGGACCCACGAAGTGCGGGTCATCAAAGCTCACCAGACTTTTTTCACAGCCTTGTACCACTTAGAATATAAAGAATCCAGAGTAACTCCGTCAAACCGGCCCTCTGTCCGAAGTTACAGCCTATGACATTAGCATTGCCCATATAATCCCATGTTAGAAAGTGATATATATATATATATATATATATATATATATATATATGGATATACTGACAATGCTAACATTTTCACTTGTAGCTCTAAACAGGGAGTCCATTTGACCGAGTTACTCTAGATTCTTCATATCGTAGGTGGTACGAGACTGTGAAAAAAAGTTTGGTGCGATTTCGTGACCCGCAGTTCGTAGGTCCCCCTTGTGAGTCCATCTCCCGTCTTAATGCGTGATTCCTGGAAGGTTTACGTGCGTTCGTCATGGTTCGAACTGATAAAATATGACAAAAGATACTCAAATTTGTGATTATGAATGTTTCGTGAGCCATTTGAAATTGCCACGGCGCACCATTGCTGCGTCTATGTGCGATGCTATAGGTACGTACACCGGTATACCGTCGACTGAAAAATTCGCCCGAGAGGCAAATGATTTCACTGCAAATTATTGAGCAAGATTTATTGTATCCTGAACATCGGGTTATAACCGAAGCCGAGGAGAGAGATATAATTTCATTATTGCCTTACATCTAGTCGCAACATCGTAGATATCTTCAAGAGCTTCCAGTCACAAAGTCTACGAGGGAAAGAGCAGCAAAAAAACTAGGAGAAAGGAAGAAGAGTGTGACGATGAACCAATTCATCATATTTGGATCAATTTCACAATCATTTTAATGCAAATTCTTGCGTGTGAACAGATGCTCGGTTTCTTTGAGGAACATTGAAATGGAAACAATTCTAGAGGCACTTTCACTCATAACAATCAATCTATCCCCGCTCAGATTCAGCTTACTTCACCGAAAAGATATCCTTCTAATTTCATCAACTATCTATGATACTAGCAAAACTGCCTCGCTCGCGGGCTCGCTCGGCCACGGTGCATATATACTCATTGAACATGTGAGATGTCAATGTTTTCTTCAATGTTACTATTAAATACAAATAGTTCTATTTTTCTGAATATTTTTCTTATCTCAGAATAAGTTTGAATTTAATATTTTCATCCTGTTTTTGAAACCATTGAGTTTGTCTCTCCATTTCAACAAATTCTGCACATGATTAATGTTTGTGAATCGGTTCGAGTATCACCGCGGTTTGAAATATAATCTTACTAACAAGGGCAGTCCGGAGTCAAAAGGCGCGGCAGCGCCTTGCTGGTGATCTCCGGGCCCTGAAATCTCACCAGAATTTTTTTACAGTCTTGTACCACCTAGAATATGAAGAATCCAGAGTGACTCTGTCAAATGGGCCTCCCGTTCGGAGCTACAGCCTATGACATCAGCATTGCCCATATAGGCCCATGTTGAAAAGTGATATATATAGATGTACTAGCAATGTTGACGTTTCTGGCTGTAGCTCAGAACAGAAGGCCCATTTGACGGAAATGCTTTGGATTCTTGATATTCTAGGTGGTACGGAACTCTGAAAAAATTTTGGTGTGATTTCAGGACCCGGAGACTCCGGACTCTCCTTATAAGAGTGTAACATCGCCTGAAACAACTAACCAGATATATGAGGGGAAAAAAATCTCTATGAAACTTTTTTCAAAGTATGTATGAAAATAATCTGCATGGAGCAGTGCTATAAGTTTCCTTCACCTTTGTTTTTAAACTTTTTTATTGTCAATATCCCTATTTGACTGCTAGAAGAGCCGCCATCGCTCTTCAAATAATATGGAGCAATCATAATATTATAAATACATAAACATGCAACATTCATCATTCAACAACAAAAGCAGCAAGTGACATATAAGAAGCTATTTCACTATAATTATATATCCAATTGAATTATGATCTTATCACTACATGTCTAGACCTGTTTCATTTTCAGAAACACTTAGACTGAACACAGTAACTTACATTTTCACGATTAACTTATACTTCAATATGAGTGAACGTGAAATAATTGCATACAATAAACACTCCACTTGTACTATGAAGTAAATGATTGAATGAAATTCAATCTAAGTATCGACAATTACATTTATCTTTATCACTCTCAAATCTTCAGTCTAACGTGACAATTTCTGTAATCCGTGTGAACTCATCAATCCAGATACGAAGTGATTCAAAACCATAAATGGGATTTTCACTTGGAGCCATAAAGACAAATTCAAACTCAAATTCTGCTCCTATCTGTAGAATTTTTCAAACATCAATAACTTGAATTCTGGAGAGATTATAACAAATTCATTACATTAACACCTTCAACTTCATGTAATCTTAATATCTGATGGGACTCAAACATTACACGATACACTAATGAATAAAGACATGTTATTATCCTCCCACCAATATCAATTATTCTCTAGTTTCTAGAGTTTGACATTCTATTCTTCAACCCCCTTCCAGGACAGAATGCAAGTTTGTCCAAACCATCATTAAGCACCAACGTAGCTTAACGATTTGGTTTGCTAAGATGTCATAATATGAATATACTTAGATATCCTGATTCCATCCTTATTAATGACACTGATCTGAAACTGATTCATACTACATATGAGCGCATGCAAATAATTACCGAAATGTGTTGGAGGTGGGCACCATATCATCAGATTCACAAATCTTTGGGAACACGCATAAATCGGCCAGAGATTTAATTGTCCCGATCGAGGCCGTATTCTGTCTCAGAATAAAACCTTTTCTGCTGCGGGACTTGCCACGTCGATTGCAATCATGGATTAGAATTTACGATAATACACTCTGCTGATGCGATTCTGTAAAATTTTTTCCTCAAGACATCCTGGTTTTAAACTTATAGAATTGACTCAAATCTGAGAAATATCGGATATTCTAACTCCCCAATCAAAATAACGCTAGTTCTTTGTTTCACACGACTTGTTTTATTAATCCTGATCTTTTACCATAACACTCTATATGCATTAGGAATTTCACACATTCTAACGTCAACATCAGACTATATTCTTCTCTGGTACCCTTTTTGAAGACATTTGTTCACTCTGGCCTGAATTTAGCTTCTTCTTCTGCTTATTTTTCATATTTCACTGACTATTTACAATCTTCATTAATTGTTGATTCAACATCACTCTCCGCTTGAATGTAATCATCAAGACACTTGTTCACTCTGACCTGGGCCATGTCACTATGAAAATGGAAGAGTGTCAATCAACACATGTAATTTTCCTATTGCATAAAATACTTCTCATACCTGAATATGAATTTACTATTCGAACCTGAGCATTCCATGAACTGTCTACGTTAGGGATATAAACAGTGTCCTTGACAACCATGCCATTGCTGCATTTGATCTAAAAATACATCTTCATATGAATAATAATACATCATAATACATAGTACAAACAATCATTCGTTACCAATCATGAAATCTTTCAATTCCGCAAATGAATATACATTCTTCTCCGCACAAATTTCTTTCTGAGATGAAATGCGATCACTTTGAAGCACTGCTTCAATTGAAGTTTTGGAGTTATGTGACTGCATGACTGAAATACTTTTCATTGAATATATTCGAATACCATTCTGATTATGATTGAGGTGGAATTACAATTGTCGAAACTTGGAATCAAATTCCACAACAGCTCATCAAGCATATTAAAGATCAATGTATCTACTCAATACTCGAATGCACTGAATTATTTCACTCACCTTGCTTGACTACTAATTGATTCGAGAACTCGGATACAACCAAACAAACACTTTTATCAACTCGAGTGGCCATATGCTTTCACCTGATTTGAAACTTATCAATTACCCTGATCTAAAACCAATTACACTTTATCTAGCTTGGAACTGATGCGTTCATTCATCATCTTTATCATGTCATCAGCTCACATCCTACCAACATTCATTTACTTCAATTCCATCATTTTCGCTCGTCATCATCCGCAACACACGAATTCACTCATCATAGACTCAAACTCATTCATTATCATCATCCTATCAGCTCACATCACTTCCAAAACTCACTCACTCCATTTCCATCATGTTCACTTGTTATCATCTTCAACACATTCATCGTCATCATCGTCAACTCATTCATCGTCATCATTTCATCAACTCACATCACTTCCTTCATTCATTCACTCCATCTTCATCATCACCATTCATTCATCATCTCCTATACCCACATTTACTCACCATCATTTTCATTTTCATCAAACAATTCATTAATAATCATACGATGCCAATGATCGCCTACGTAGAGAACAATCCTGCATGCACATAAGACTTCTCTAAGTAGGAGAGTGAGGCATTCATTCTCTCTTATTTCATATATTTTTCATCATCATCATTTATTCATTATCTTCATCACCTCATCAGCTCACAACTTACCAACATCCATTCACTCCATTTATATCAATCTTGCTCGTTATCATCTTCAAGACATATTCACTAATCATACATTCCAACTCATTCATCGTCATCATTTCATCAGCTCACATCTCTGCCTTCATTCATTCACTTCATTTTCATCATCACCATTCATATATCATCTCCTATACCCACATTTACTCACCATCATTTTCATTTTCATTAAACAATTTATTAATAATTATACAATACCAATGATTGCCTACTTAGAGAACAATCCTGCATGCACATAAGACTTCTTTAAGTAGGAGGGTGAGGCATTCATTCTCTCTTATTTCATATACAATCTGTTACAGAGAGCGAGGGGTAGGAAGAAAGTTGTAAATTGTATTTGTGCATTTCAAATTTCTTGTGAACCTTCGTGGTTTCTGTAACTCTTACGCGAAGTATGGTATTTTTGAGTAACGCTGGACGTGTAATGATTAGTCGTCTTCTGCTGGACAGTTCCGCGTACGCAAAGCTGGACCTCACGCGGGCGAGAATCCCTATCCGACAGCGCACTGATTCGCGTTCATGAAAACAGGGATTCCTCGCGCACGCGAGTCATGATTATACGTTTGCGTACGCGAGTCTCAGATTATTGCTCCATAGAGATTATCTCCTCGCGTACGCAAATCAGCGTGCTACCGGAAAGAGATTCTCGCGCGCGCGAGGTCCAGCCTCGCGTATGCGAAACTGTACAGCAGAAGATGACTAATCATTACACGTCTAGCGTTACACTAAAATGCCATACTTTGCGTAAGAGTTACAAAAACCACGAAGGTTTACAAAAAATTTGAAATGCACGAATAATATTTACAATTTTTTTGCTACCCCCCGGTTACATTATGTACACACCTTCTGTAACAGATTGTATTTCCCATCTTCATCGTTCGTTCATCATCTTCGCCATCTCATCAGCTCACAACTTATCAACATCATTAGTAATTCATCAATCATTCATCAATAATTCATCAACCATTCATCAAACATATCATCTTCATCAATCATTCATCATCTTTCTCGTTCATTCATCAATACATCATTAATCATCCATTTTTTAAGGGTCAATTTAAAGAATATATATCAATTTCAAAGGTCAATTGATTCGAGAGATGCAACGAACGTATAGAAAACATTCTCCCTCATACGTTCCTTACATCTGCGACCAATTGATCTTCGTTATGAATATATATTGGGAGAATTGATCTTATAGATTCAGACGACCGACAGATCCTCGTGAGCCGAAACTATGGGGCTTGACTCTCAATCTGCGCCTTTGCAACACTCCGGTACGCATGGTGGCGACTCTCAGGATTGGGAGTCATTCATTCATAGAAAATGAGGCGATCGAGGATGACGTACAGATAGACAGACAGACGAGTCCCATAAATCACTATTCATTGTAATGGATGCGACGAACTAGACAAAAACCACACTTACACAATGACTATATTATAAACAATAATAGATCATAGATAAAAAATCTTGGAAATAAAAAATGAATCAAAAATGAAATAGTCAAGACTGTAGAATTAATATAATAAAAATTGGACGTCGAAAACCGCAAGAAAATGTTCTCAGATTCGAAATCAGACTGATAAGGTCTGAATAAGTTTCAAATAAGATTTGCATGTATGCGTAAATATATGAGAGGGCAAAAATCTAGTGGAGTAAGGTCTAAATAAGGTTTAAATAAGGTCTGTATATTTGTACGTATGCGTGAATAAATTAAGAGGGCAAAAATCTAGGGGAATAAGGTCTGAACAAGGTTCAAATAAGGTCTGTATATTTGTACGTATGCGTGAATACATTGAGAAGGCAAAAATCTAGTGAAGTGAGGTCTAAATAAGGTAAGTAAGGTCTGTATATTTGTATGCATGCGTGAATACATTGAGAGGACAGGAATCTAGTGGAGTAAGGTCTGAATAAGATTTAAATGAGGTCTGTGTATATACGTATATACATATAGATCGCAAAAATCAGGTACCGCCGGACGCTGCAGCCAGATTATATTCTTAAAATGCACTAAACAATTTCACTTACCTTGCTTTACTACTTATTGATACGAGAACTTGAATAAAATCAAACAGACATATTCATCTACTCAATTGACCGTACGCTCGCTTCACCTAATTCAAGACTTATCAATTATCCTGACCCAAAACCAATTACACTTTACCTGACCTGAAACTGATTCTATATTCTAGAAGAATTGGTGAATGAAGATCTTCTATTTTATAAATAATAATGATTACCTGTTTGGAATCCAGCACATATATTACTTTTCACCACCTATACTTGTAGTTGTCAATGATCAATCACTTAAATTCTCAATTCACACCACACATTCCACGCTTCTCCATCTTTCATGATTCACCTCATCATTCATTTTAGTACTGCTCATTCGTCACTTTCATCTCACACATTCACTTAATATTAATGGCAATGATCGCTTGCTCAGAAATATGTCACTGACATCCATAGGTCACCTTCCGTTGCAGGAGTTGCGTTTAGCCTCATTATTAAATGGGAGGATGATGCGAAATATATTATTCATATCTCACATTCTCAATTCATATATCCATATCTTATCAGCATTTTCACTCATTCATCCCTTTCATCTCACTCATTCAGTCAACAATAACGCCAATGATCGCCTGCTCAGACATGAATCCCTGGGCGCACATAAGTCACCTTTAGATGCAGAAGTCGCACCCAGGTTCATCTGTGAATAGGATGGCGAGGTAAACCATTCTCATCACTTCATTTTCTCTCATTCCATCAGTCGAACGTATCATCATTCACTCATTACTACTTCATGAATCATTCATCAAACAGACATTTTCATCAACTCAATTGACCATATACTAACTCCACCTGATTTGAAACTCCATTTTCATCATCACCATTCATTATATTCAATACGCACATTCACTCACCATCATTTTCATTCTCATTAAACAATTCATAATCATACAATGCCAATGATCGCCTACTTGGAGAACAATTTTTGCATGCATATATGACTTCTCTAAGTAGGAGGGTGAGGCGTTCATCACCATCATTCATTCATAATCGTCATCATCGTCATCATTTCATCATCACTCAGTCATCGTCATCACTTCATTTTCTCTCATTCCATCAGTCGAACATATCATTCATCATTAACTCATCACGACTTCATCAATCATTCATCAATAATTCATCAACCATTAATCAAACATATCATTTTTTAAGGGTCAATTCAAAGAATATATATTCATTTCGAAGGTCTATTGATTCGAGAGATGCAACGAACGTGTAAAGAACATTCTCCCTTATACGTTCCTTACATCTGCGACCAATTGATTTTTGTTGTGAATATATATTGGGAGAATTGATCTTGTAGATTCAGACGACCGACAGATCCTCGTGAGCCGAATCTATGGGGCTTGACTGTCAATCTGCGCCTTTGCAACACTCTGGTACGCATGGTGGCGACTCTAAGGATTGAGAGTCATTCATTCATAGAAAATGAGGCGATCGAGGATGACGTACAGATAGACAAACAGACGAGTCCCATAAATCATTATTCATTGTAACGGATGCGACGAACTAGACAAAAACCACACTTACACGATCACCATATCATAAATGATAATAGACAATACATGAAAAGTCTTGGAAATAAAAAATGAATCAAGATTAAAATAGTCATATATGGAAATTGGACGTGGAAAATGTTTTCAGATTGGGAATTAGACTGATAAGGTCTAAATAAGGTTCAAATGAGGTTTGTATATTTGTATGTATGCGTGAATACATTGAGAGGGCAAAAATCTAGTGAAGTAAGGTATAAATAAGGTTCAAATAAGGTCTGTATATTTGTATGTATGCGTGAATACATTGAGAGGGCAAAAGTTCAAATGAGGTCTGTGTATATACGTATATATGTCACAGGCTCTTGGTGAAATCAGCCTTTTCGTGAAAATCCTAGGCTCTTCATGAAGAGCCGGCCGATCGTGTCAGCGCTGATCCCTTCCACTTTGTTACACCATCGGCCTAGCCTTTTCGTGAAAAGGCTGACTCGTCCAGCCTTTTCATGAAAAGGCCAAGTCGGGCTAGGCCCTTGGTGTACAGATGGGCAGAGTCATCAGTACCGCTGTCGAACAAAGTCAGTATCGCAGTCAAAGCTGTCGAATTAATTGCACTTCTCACAATAATATTAAATTGAATAATTTTATAATAATTGATCGATGGAATCGGCATGCTCAGATAGGACTTTCAAAGGTTAGCCCATTAAAACTGAAATGAAAATGTATATTGTTGCTCGGTGTGTGTGAAAAAACTGACTCTGATCTCATTTAGTACAAAGCTACATCAATCGAAGACTACGAAGCGTACCAAATATCTAATATTTGATCAATTATGTCAATTCTTATCAGCACAAAGTAGGCTCGAGTGTGGCGCCCATAGTTAGAATTGAATTTTCTCAAATCATAGAATGATTTTTAAATGACGAAAATTTTCACGTGAATTGATTGACTATTAGATATTTGATAGTCTTCGGAATCTTCGATTGATGTAGCTTTTTACTAAATGAGATCAGAGTCAGTTTTTTCACACACACCGAGCAACAATATACATTTTCATTCCAGTTTTAATGGGCTAACCTTCGGAAGTCCTATCTGAGCAAGCCGATTCCATCGATCAATTTTCATAAGATTATTCAATTTAATATGATTGTGAGAAGTGCAATTAATTCGACAGCTTTGACTGCGATACTGACTTTGTTCGACAGCGGTACTGATGACTCTGCCCATCTGTACACCAAGGGCCTAGCCCGACTTGGCCTTTTCATGAAAAGGCTGGACGAGTCAGCCTTTTCACGAAAAGGCTAGGCCGATCGTGTAACAAAGTGAAAGGGATCAGCGCTGACACGATCGGCCGGCTCTTCATAGAGAGCCTAGGATTTTCACGAAAAGGCTGATTTCACCAAGAGCCTGCGACATATACATATAGATCGCAAAAATCTGGTACCGCCGGACGCTGTAGGCAGATTATATTATTAACTTGTATTAATATAGAAGTTGTCTAATCTTCAGATTACTCTAGCTATAGTAAGAAGATATTTCGAAGTTTGTTGGGAAAATGATATGTGTCTATTGAGATACAATCATCGTGAGATGAAAATTCATCTTTCTGGGCGCACAGAACATAATGGAATTCCGCTCTTATATGAGTGACATTGAGTTTGTGGAAGAAATTCAACAGTTTCACCAAATTTTTCTTCAATTCTTCCCGCAACCCCTTAAAACTGCTAATGATTGGATTGTCGATGGCGCTCTTATTCTTGGAGTTGATCACCATGCTAGATTTATCATGAATTTTTCATAGCCCCTAGAATACTTTTGAAGGCCATGTCATCAGGTATATAGAGCTAATCGATCCTGAAACTATAAGGAGTAACCAAAACTGCCAGTTCCAGAACGAAACAAGTTTACTCTTGCGTCTCCTAGCGATATTTTTGGACTTGGTTCACTATGGAACTGAAATTACGCGCCGAAACTTTCGTTCCATGCTATATCAAGTCCATTCCTGTGGCTTCTGATTGAATTTGGACTTACAAGGGGAGTCCGCAGGGTCCGTGTCACCAAATCTCACCCAACTTTCTTTACAGTTTCGTACCACCTAGAAAATGAAGAATCCAGAGTTACTCCGACAAATGGTCTTCCTGTTCAGAGCTACAATAAAAAACGTTAGCATTATCACTATATCTATATAAGGTAAGTGTACCCAACTTGCTTCTGTACCCAACTTGCCCCCATATGCCGATCTCGGGGATGGGCACTCCTTGGCCTCCCGGCAATTTTTTCTACGTTTGTTATGTTGAAATATGAGAAAGTAAGTAGTTTGCGTCGACCCCGAATCATTCCTGCGTTCTTCAGAAAATCTAAAGTGATTTTTCTATTTTTCGTGATTGCTTAGCTAAGAAAGCACCGAGGGAATCGCCTTCAGTAAAATCGGTGCCAAATTCTTTGAGTTCAACCAATCTTAACGTACCTTAGCGCATTCGATTTCTTGTTTCAAGACCTTCAAAATCCATCTTCCAAAATTGCAAAATTTGAATATGGAGCTGTTTTATGTGCAAAACACGGAGACGATTTGTAAACAAGGATGACAACATCGGAGTGTACCTAACATGCCCCCATACGTTTATCTCGAAAGGGCGTGCAGAACGTGCGAGGTTGGGATATTAGTATATTTGTATTACTAATAATTTTCCGAGCAAACGAGTTGCATAGCTTACCATTTGCAACTATATATCTATGCGATCTACTTACGTGTTATTCGGATCGATCGAACACCTCGTATTTTCGATCGATCAATCGGGGATGCTGCTGTTAGGATAATCTGCATTCGAATTATAATAGCCGAAATGGCATGCTACGGCCACACGTTATTCAAAGAAAATTATTTCAAGCGCAAATATATCGTTATGTATAAGTAAGATAAGCTCATAAGTGAATTATATCGAAATTTCGTATTTTTACATTTCAATCGATGCGCACGCCGGTACACAGGCAATTTTTGCTATGGCTATATGTATGTGGGCTCAAATGAAAGATATTGGATTATATTACATGCCCAAACGATAATATAGCCCAGAAAAATCGGCTTACCCATACGTGTACGCGATTGAGCGTTAATTTTACGGAAATTCTACCTTTAGAACAAGCATGCAGGATTTCGTGATTTCTTGAACATATAATTGAAATCTATTGATCTGATACTATTTTCTGATTGATATTATATATAGCAAAGTGGCACTTTATGCAAAAGCTTTGATTTTAAACGGGAGGACCTGAAAATATTTAAAATAATATCGGGGAAGAAAATTATCAGGGTGATCTCTCATGAAAAGATTGTTGGTCGATTAAATTACTTATTTATTAAGTTAAACTATATTTCAAACCACAGTCGCAACCGTGTACATAGAAATATTGAAATTTGTCCATATATTGGTATTTTCATGATTTTATACGATTTTATATGTGATATTGGTATTCAAACTGCCTCGTCTATCTGTAACATATAATAAGCGTGATTTGTTCCCTGCCTAATTTCCTATTGAAATTGCGTGTAATAAATTGTTATATGACGGTGTTCGGGCCACCGCAAAGACTCGAATACGCGTGATTTTCGGCTCATCGCACAGATTTGAATTATGAAAAATATGGTTTTCTGGCGCGGACGCGATATAATTTCCTATCTGTAAAATCCTACACGATCCATATGCACTGGGTAATGCGGGTCGGTCGTGAGTCAATTCCCCATCCTGGGTAAAGAGACGGCCGACGCACGCTTGGCAGTGTGCCTGGATTTTATATTTTATGAGCCACCGCGAGCTAATATAATGCCCAAGTATTTCGTCCCTGTCTATGCAGGTTTATTCATACCGGGGCCGCGATTATTTCCTAATCCCATTCCAAATACATCTCGAGGATGCCTTATGGTGGGATTTTTTATATTCTAATATAATATCGCACCCGGGCGATGACTTACTTGGATCTCGGGGAGACCTGCTCGTTCGTGGGTATAGATTTTTGGAAGAAGTTCCACTTCGGCTTTTCGGGAGCCAGAGAGCGAGCTTTGCTCGCGCATCGATTCATATACCCTCGGACGGCCAGAGCCCCACTTCGAGACACTTTTCGGCGGCTTGAACCCTGCGTCGACATAGACACGCGTAATTACCATTACATGCAAATATCGATTCCGAATATCGGGATCGATTGGTTGAATTCTAGTATAAGTGAATCGATGAGGACTCGATTGGAAAGGGTATGGATCTATATCGGCTTTATATATATGTTACTACGAGCGATGCGATGGAATTGATCTAACGTGCATATATATATGCACGGTGGTTAATACACACAATTGCAAGCATATATGGGTTAGTATTAGTTTTACCGACACCAACACATATGATTCTACTTACACGACTGGTCTGATGGTCATCTGCACAAGTGTTTGACTGAAAATTCTTATTTCTAAAATTTTTAAAATTATCTGAAAATTGCAGACGTTGCAAACGACTATTTTTACCACTCAGAACGTGTTTATTGCGTCAAAATAGGTCAGAAATAGTGTTTCGAACCACCAAAAAGCTCCAAATGTGCGTGCATGGCTATAAAAACACTTTATCGCCGATTTACATCATTTATTTCGGAAGAATTGAGATAGTTCGGCTCCAATTGATTCAAATTGGACGTAGCTTAATGCATTTTGAAGGTCTTTAAACAAGCTTTAAAATGAGCTAAAGCACGTTGAAAATCGTTGAAGTAAACCAAAGTTATTAAGAAAAAGGCTTAATGGGGGCAAGTTGGGTATACACTTTTGTAAACTCTCAAAAATCACCTTTTAGGAGGATTCAAACAGTTTGGCTCCAGTTGGTTCAAATTGAATGTCCCTTAATTTATTCTGAAGGTAATAATGAGCTAAGGTACGTTGGAAAATATGGAGCTGGGCCGAAGTTATTAAGAAAATGGCTTGATGGGGGCAAGTTGGGTACACTGACCTTATATCGTTTTTTTAACATGAGCCTATATGAGCAATGCTAATGTCGCAGGCTGTAGCTCTGAACATGAGGCCCATTTACCGACTTCACTGCGATGGGCCCCACCGGTGGGGCCCACGCGTCCAACTCTGTGTGCGGTGGTGGTCATAATCCCATTAAATGGGCCCCACCAGTGGGGCCCATCGCACACAGGACCCGGAAGCCATGTTCGCCGTCGCAGTGAACGTGTTAACGGAGTTACTCCGCAGTGAACGTGTTAACGGAGTTACTCCGGATTCTTCGTTCTCTAGGAAATACTAATGTTTTTGCTTGTAATTCTGGGGCCAAGATCTTTCTGACAGAGTTAGTCTGGATTCTTTATAATCTAGGTAGTACGAGACTGTAGAAAAGTTTGGTGGGATTTGGTGACCCGGACCCTCCGGACTCCCCCTGTTAGTCCACTATGAAACTGGAACTTCGGCTCGAAATTTCTGTTTCATAGTGGACTAGCAAGGGGAGGACCAGACCTTTGGATCACCAATCTTGTCCAAAATTTTTTTACAGTTTTGTATTAACTAGAATATGAAGAATCCAGAGTAACTCCGTCGAATGGGCCTCCTGTTTAAAGTTACAGCCCATGACATTAACATTGCCCTTATATAGGCCCATGTTCTAAAGTGATATATATAGATATACTGTCAATGTTAACATTTTTGCTTGTATCTCTGGACAGAAGGCCCATTTGACGGAGTTACTCTGGATTCTTCATATTCTAGGTAACACAAAACTGTGAAAAAATTTTGGAAAGGATTGGTGATCCAAAGGTCAGGTCCTCCCTTTGTAAGTCCATTTTTCCGCGGTAATTTGCCTCTAATTACCAGGCAGTAATTGCGAGCTGTTCCGCAATGACAAAAAAATTGAAGTAATCACCTATCTTCATGACGGAACATTGACTTTTACCATAACTATTTACTAGAATTACATATCTCAAAATTACTGTGAAGTCGACTCTCTCGATTCGTTGAAAATGGACTTACAAGGGGAGGTCCAACCTTGCGGAACACGGATCTTCATGAAACTTTGGGAATCATCTTGGTTCGGTAAGAAATTAAGGTATTTCCGAAGATTTAATCCCATGGGCCTCCTATTCTCAAATACAGCTATGGAGATTAGCATTGCCAATATAGGCCCATATTGAAAATTTGTACATATAGATATGAGTCATTTCGGGGCGTTTCGGCCAGAGGCGTCACCAGGGGGGTCTGGGAAAAATCCCAAAAGAATTTTTTTCCATCAATTCTATGTTCAAAAGGTACAAAAAATTTTTTTTGGGATTTTTCCGAAGCCCTCCACGGGCCCTAGAGCCCACAGAAGGTCTATTTTAGGCCCTTTTTTGGCCTATTCCTAGAAAATTATAGCTCCGGCGAGACTCAATCTTTTTTCACGTACTTGGGCGCATTTTCTTTGTTAAGACTAGCACTTTTGAGAAAAAATACTCCGGAATCCATCATGCAGCCTAGTAACTTCTAGGAGCTATTTGCCGAAAGCAGATTTTAGCGAATTTTGGGCCTCCTTCAAAGCGAACCAGCTCCTACTAGACATGTGATAATCAACTTCTGCAGGTAAGCATTTTAAAGGTCTTGGAAGAACCTACAATTTGATCACCTGCAGAGGTCGATCATCGTACTTTTCATAGGAGCTATAGTCGATACAAGTTGAGCAGTTATGTAAAAACGCCAAACTCTGAGCTCAATTTAAAAAATTCGCTTTTGTTCTTTCGACCCCAAACCTGTGCGAATATGTTTTTCGATACCAATACTATCAATTAGAACAATAATCTGGGTGGGCCATTCAGTTCTCGATTTTATTCAGCCAATTTAAAATACTCTTTTTTGACTTTTTGCTTAAAATGCCAACACAGGCATGGCTCGCATATGCTTCCATCTGAGTTGTTGTGCACCAATCTGAGTGGAATTACTCCCCAAAGTACCCCCAAATATGTGTAAGAACTTCCGGAGGCGAGCCTCAAGCCAGAAGCGAGCTGGAGGTTCAATCCACCAGGTCCGAGATGGGCATTATTTCGTCTTATTTCGGGCAGGCGAGCGAGGGCTCGATTCCCCGTGATTCTGCTTACAAACGACATGAGTGGCTAGAATTCAAACTTGTTTTTCCGACTCAAAATGACTATCTTAACACAATCCCGGGGTCACTTCGTGCCTGGGATATCATGCTATCCTCAAACGGCGTTGAACTCCGTAATAACAGGTTTTGCGCCTCTACTGCAAAATGACGATAATTTAGGGCTAAATTGACCCCAAGATCGTGTTTAGATGGTCATTTTGAGTCGGGAAGACATGTTTGAATCTCCATTCTAGCCACTCGTCTCGTTTGTGAGCAGAAACACGGGAAGTCGAGCCCTCGCTCGCCTGCCCAAAATTAGACGAAATAATGCCCATTTCAGACCTGATGGATTGAACCTCCAGCTCGCTTCTGGCTTGAGGCTCGCACTTTGGGGAGTGATTCCACCCAGATTGGTGCACAACAACTCAGATGGAAGCATATGCGAGCCATGCCTGTGTTGGCATTTTAAGCAAAAAGTCAAAAAAGAGTATTTTGAATTGGCTGAATAAAATCGAATTGAATGGCCCACCCAGATTAT